>JAWDJE010000006.1:121728578-131151078 GCA_035047345.1 Bradypodion ventrale
AAAGGAAAGCCATTGCCAGTAAGCACTCTTATTTTCTTCTAAAAGCTGTTGAATTGCTACATTAAGCAGCATAACTGAAAATAAGAGATTGTGGTAATTGTTCCTCATTCCTGATCTTAAAAAATGTGAAATGTACTGTAAATCAAAACCTTAACTTTTGGCTAGAGTGAGGATATTTTTAAAGAGACAGGTCCTGTGTATTTAGCCTTCTTTTACATTCCATTTTAGAAGAAATTTTGAAAGAATTGTCTGAAAAAAGAAGAATATTTTTGCAAAATCTGGCATCAAATTTGAAAGATCTGAAAGAGGCACAGGCTCTTGCAGCAGCCCAGCCAGGTGGTATCAGTGGTAAGTATTGTAAGTATTTTGCTACTTTAATGTGTGGTGAGCATCATCTGCAGCTGATGAAGAATGAGTGAAGAAATCTGAAAATCATTTTGTTATTATAGAAGAAATTATTAATATGGGAATTATTTTAACATGGCATTGGCTGTAATGTCTGTTTCTTGATGTTTGATTAAAGCACTTGTTTTGTGTTCTTGTTTGTTTTGAGTTTTTTAATTTCCTTTCTAGTGGTTACTATGACAGGGAATATCCAGCTTCAGGTTTGCCCAAGGATAGGAACTACTCCAGGGAGCACAATGGGGCTTTGGATCTGGTGGATGCAAGATCACCCCAAATCTGATTTGAAAATGCCTCAGTTTAATCCATACCACAGTTAGAAAAATAAGGCCATTATTATTTGCCTTTGAATCTTTGCATCTATACCTATAAGGAAGGACGTTAACCGTTGGAATGTAACAAAGGCTCCCACACCCATCCATACTGTCCTGTACTGAGCCGTCTGCACTCGCCTTTACCCGGCCCTCACAGCGCCGCAAGGGTCCTGCAGTCGGCAGAAACTGAGCCACAGAAAAAAAACGCCGCACGAACCCAAACAAAATAAACTAAACTTCAGGTCCCAGCATCCTCCGCGCTGTGACCATTTCAGCCAATCATGCTGAAGGGTGTGAGCGTGCAGAATGCTAAAAAAGCCGGCGCGCGAAAAATAAAATAAAAAATGGCTCACGCAATGGGAGTGCAAGACCGCCGCAGGCGAACGCAGAGCCTCATGGCCTCTCGAACACCCACAAAAAACCACGAAGAGACAACAACCACCCTTCTATCCCAGAGCAATGGGGAGAAGAGGGACTCCCTCTCCTCCCTGCTACCTCACCGAAGACACGGCAAGACCACCACCGGCCTCAAGGTAAGTTGAGCCGGGGTGGGGGGGAAAGCAGCAGGCAGCAATTCGTCAGGGGAAACACCCTCCCTGGAGAATGACTGGATTCTGCCTTTCTACTACCCACACCGCTATTTCGAGAACTAGCACAAAACAGCGGTGGAGGTAATAGAAAAGCAGCAGCCAGCAATCTGCAAGGAAGAGCATCATCCCTTACGGATCACTGCCTGCTGATCTCCCCATTAGGTAAGCCGGGGGGGAGGAGGCCCAGAGAAGAGAACCATCATGAAGCAGATAGCTCTTCTCTGCCTCCTTTTCACCCGACCTACCTAACGAACATTACCAGTCGAAGAGCGAGCTGACTGCCAGCTCTTCCTTTTCCCCATCGCTGCATCGAAACTTAACTTCGAAGCAGCAATGGGGAAAAAGAAGAAATGACAGACAGGCCGTTCTTCACACAACAAAACACAACAATAACAAAACCAAACAGTTAACCAAAATGCAAAGCACCAAAATTAATAAAACACAAATAAATAAACAAATAATTAAAATAAACCCCTTAAACAACAAAACAATAAACAACAAAATCAACAAAAAACACCCGAAATACCAAAGGCTAATGAAAAACCATAAAAGCACACTAACAACACCTATCTACAACACGAAAATACCTAACTCATCAAACAATAATAACACAGATTAAAGAAATAAATACAGAATTCTTTTAAAAAATAACAACCAGAAATAATTAAAACACTTAAACACATCTAAAACCCACAATACAAAATAATAATAATTAAAAAACCAGAATAAACAATCAAGAGCACTTACCAAACATGTCCTCCCTTCATGGGGCCCGGAACTAAACTGAACAATAAGAGAAAGGAAAACTGCAAAAATCTTAATAACAGCCCCACCTAGAGGCCGGAAGAGTAAAAACAGTCAAAATAAATGAAAAGAAACCAAAATGACAAATATAAATTAAATACATCAAATAAAGTCACAAACCACAAATGCAAAACACCCCCACTGTGCACAAATATACTAATATACAGTAAAACCTCGCATAAAGAGTGCCTCGCTTAGAGACTACCTTGCTTAAAGAGCAGAATTTTCTCTAAATGGTCACCTTGTTTAACAACTAAAACCAACTAAAAACTCGCTTAACAACTAAATCGGGGTTTGCAATCCCCACCACCAGAAGTCACAATTGGTCACTTACAATCATGTTTCTCTTAAAAAGCAAACTCGCTTAAAGAGCAATCCTGTGGAATGCATTATGTTCTTTAAGCGAGGTACACTGTACGTGGTACACTGTCCCATTCTAACCTCCTTCAGCTGTGGAGTTCAGATTTCACTGTTAAAAGATGACCTGTTTGAGCTTTTTGTGTTGCGAAATTAAGAGGGAATGTAAGACTTAGCCAGTCTTTATCTTTTTTAGTTTTGTTAACCTAGATAGAGAGACTACCCCTACCACCTCCCTCATTGCTTTGCTCACACAACTAGCAGTACCGTAACTTTGAATGTGTAGATGCAATACATAAGAGGAAGCAGAAAATCTGTGTTCTTGCTTGTGTGTGTAACCTATGTGGGAACAGACTTTTTTTTTTACTTTACACTTTTAATTTCTTACTTGAGGGACTAGCCATTCTAAATATCAATATCAATCATATTGTGGATTTCTAAATCGAGGGGGGTAAAGAGCAAGCTGCAGTTTTGTTGGATAATTTCTTGGACACAGTCAGGTCAGAGAAACCAACAGAATTGTTTTGAATGATCTTAAAATTATTAGAAATTATAGGAGACAGAGCTAATCATGTTTGTTTCTCTTTGGTCAAGACTCTCTGAAATTATTACTCATAATAATAATAATTGTGTGCGAGCAAGTCAATTCTGATTTATGGGGGGCCTTTTCAAGGTTTTCTCAGTAGAGAATACTCAGAAGTCATTTACTGTTCTCTTCTTAATCTAAGGAATCACCATGACTGTGTAGCTTGCTAATGGCTATGCAGGATGTCTCTTCTAGGAATCAAACTCCCAACCTCTGACTTCAGAGCCAGATATCTAAACTGCTATCCTATAAAGCAGGGGTCTACACAAACCTGGCTCTCCAGATGTTCCTGGACTTCAGTTCCCAGAAGCCCTGACCAGCAGGTGGGCTGACTTGGGCTTCTGGAAACTGAAGTCCAAGAACACCTGGAGAGCCAAGTTTGCAGACCCCTGCTATACAGTGTATATTTCAAAAGCTTTTAACAAAGGGTTATACATTTCTTAAACTGTTAAATTATTTCTTGTTACTTCCAAGGGCAAAAAGGTGTCTTTCAGAATGTATCCTCTTTTATTTTTAATTCAATGGTAAAATATACTTCAATATATGCTGTGTTATTTTGGTAGAGCAAAAAGTACAGGAACTCACTGAACAAAGAAGACTTTTGGCTGTTGGTTTAGATACAATTATGAAAGAAATACAAGGTCTTGTTTCAGAGAAGGAAGAAGTTTTGAAACCTAGTGGTGAGTATGGAAGTGAAAATTTAGTCAAATGCACAGTGCTTCAAAGATTAAAATACTTTTATGTGAGGGTGTTCACAGCACGATCGCTGTGGCTAATGGCAAACCATGGTCATAAATCGTGGGTGATTGTTCTCCTGCCTCATCTGTTTATGCCGTAACTTAGAGGCCTGGGCCCCCAGCTTGGGCCTCTGACCATTACTCAAGGCCTTCTAGCCCTCCCTACTATACCCAGGGATGGCACGCAGTTACCTAACCAACACGCAGCTGTTTAGCCAATCAGCAAGGTGAGCACGAGGCAGGCATGCTGATATTTAGCCAATTATGTAACCTTATGCTATCGCAGGTAACCAATAAGGATATATTGCATACTCTTCTCTGGAATGTCTTTGTCCTGTTATTCCTAATAAACTCCGTCCGGGCTATCTTGCCCTATGCCTCTTCATGAATTAAGCCTCCGCTGTCTCCTTGATCCCAAAACACATCACTTTTACTTAAAATACTTTTTACTCTGGAAAAATATAGCAGTTAGTCTTTAAAGTGCTGCAGTGTTTTTGCTTTTTTTGTTTTGGTTTTCTGATATGCCTGAACCACAGACTAACATGGCTACTATTCCTTTTTTTTTTACTTAACCTGTATGATAAAATAAGAACACAAAAGCAGTTTCACCTGATGAGGGAAATTTCAGGTAGGTTTAAATTAAATTACTAGATGACAACAAGGAAAATTATTTCTTTCCCTCATCATATCTCTTCACTAGCAGAATTCTTGTATTTAGCCATTTTAGTTTCTTCTAAATTATCTCATATTTCTTCTATTATGCATTGTATTTTGAAGGGTCTGGAAACATACTAAAACACTTCTATTGGCTTTTTAAAGACTTAGTACACATTCTATAAATATTTTTAGCTTTGCTAATGATTCTTTGAATCAAATTTTAGGTGATAGGAGTACACATTTATTAAGCAAACAATTTCTTATAACTTCCATTTGTGTTGCCAAGAAATCTGTATATTTTGACTAAGAATTTTTTTATGACTTGAACGTGGACCACACGGCCAATTCTCTTTGTTTGACTAAGAATGGAGACATATCTAGGTAACAGCTAGATTTTGCCCTATAAAATTGGAGATAAAACAGTATTTGTTCGTTCCTCCTAGGATTAGTCCTGGTTTCTGTCAACAATCATTGAAGTTCAGAGTATAATCTGAATGGCTACATTACAATTTCCTCCCATTTTCCATTTTAAATCAGTGACCAAATGAAGGCTCTGTGGGTTTGTCAGCGGCATTCCATGCTTTCTTTGTATCCATCCTAACAGATCCCCCTTCCATTCCTGAGATAGCATGAACCTTAAATAATCCTGGTTCACTGCAATGAGTAATTCTTGGCTCTTCTTGGATCTAAAAGCATCACTCAAAAGTTTGATTTTTCCCGCAAGCTGAAAATTCTAAATCATTTCCTTTTATAACAGAGGAGTTAGATGAGTTATATGAGAAGAGAAGAGCATTTTTAGAAAATGTGGACTTATATCTGGAAGAGCTGAAAGATTTGCAGACATTTGAAGATGCCAAGTTGAATGGTGAGTAAAGTGTAAAGAATGGAGGTGGTTGAACTGCTGGATCCCTTCACATTTTTCAGCACATTGACTGCATCAATCACTTCACTTCATTTTCTAATTTTTAATCTAATTAATTGATTAGTCAACTGACCATATAAAAATATTTGTATCTATTGCTGTAAATAAGATGTAAATACAAGGGAATGCAATATATTAAACTACAATAAAATTTGATTGTACAGCATAAGATAGAGATAAAACAATGTAGTATATCAAATAAGGTAAAATTATGCAATAAAATATATTCAAATTTGTTCATATGAACATGTTAACTTTATAGGCAACCCCAATATGTTCTATATAATATTTTCTCTGCTGGACATCCCTAAACAAAGTCTTGGCAGTTGACTATATGTTTATTTATGTCTTGGAAGAAATAATTGAGTCTTTTGTCAAGTATCCCTTATTGGCCGGGAAAACTCCTTATTTTACCCTCTTTCCCGCCGTCATCCATTATTAATTAGACTGCAATGTCCTATTGCCACTATTGGAGGGCAGCACAGGATAAGCATAGCTGTCAAGTATCCCTTATTTGCTGGGAAATTTCCCTTATTTCCAAATCCAAAACTTGACAGGTATGCAGGTGTCCTTGGGCTTCAATTCCCAGAATCCCATGTCTCTGTGAATCCGCACGAATGCGTACCTGCAGAAAAACCCATTCATGTCGAATCACAGAGACATGGGTTCTGGGAAGTGAAGTCCAAGAACAGCTGGAGAGCCAAGGTTTGCTATCACGGCCCTAGGGTTAGCTAATAAACAGTACTTCAGCCTAGCTGTGGCAGCATTCAGGTAAACTAAAAACTAAAAACAAACTTCCTTTACTTGTGTGAGGAAATTCAAGGGCTTGAGTTTTTAAAAAGGTTTATTTTAACACAACTGAGGTATTTACAAACAGCAACAGTCAGATTTCAAAAGGGGAAAACGAAAGGCGGCTTCATCAAATCCTATAAAACACTTCAGGCAACAGATCAGCACTTTACCTACTCCAAGGCAAAACAATAAACCTTTCTTACTATTCTAGGAGAAGCCTTCTTATTCTTACTCAGCTGGAAAATTCCAGGACGGCAGCCATTTTCAAAAACCCCTCTATTTCCTTCTCTTTTTCGTCTCCTCAGGGTTTCCAGCACCTTCCCCATGCATGTTAGCTCTTCCCTAACATTCTGTTTCTGCCCACTGTGAGCAGAGCAGTCTTGGCTGTCTTTGCCTGCACTTTTACCAAGGCTACTTTCTATCCATTCTTACCCAGCACTCTACACATGCTCATACATCCATTTACCCCAGTTAAATTCATTCCTTACAACCTTTGAGTGGAATATAAAAATATACTACCTCATCATCATCATTTATTAGACTTGTATGCTGCCCTACTCGATGATGCAACTCAGAGCGGCTACAACATTAAACAAAGTAACAAATAACAAAGCTAAATACAATATCACGAAAAGGAGAGTTCAAAAAAGTCCTGGCAAAAAAGTTCAGGGATAGTCCCAACAATAGCACCTCCTTATCCTCCTCCAGGGCGGGTGGGGCCTGGAGGGCAGTGGGTGGGAGCATCCTCAACCGTCCTGGGACTGAAGCAGCCTTTATCCTCCTCTGGGGGGGGGGGTCCAGAGGACAGCGGGTGGGAGCGTCCTCCACTGCCCGAATGGCCACAGCTGGTCCAGTCCTCCTCCTCCAGCGTTGGGGGGGCCTGGAGGGCAGTGGGCGGGAGGGTCCTTGACCATCCTGGGACTGCAGCAGCCTTTATCCTCCTCCGGGGGGCTGGTCCGGAGGGCAGCGGGCAGGAGCATCCTCCACCTTCCAAACCACCACAGCTGGTCCAGCCCTCCTACTCTGGTGATGGTGGGGCCTGGAGGGCAGTGGGCGGGATATTTCTTTATCCAAATAACATGCATCCAACCCCAGCCTAATTTCCATTGAATTACATGATGAAATGAATGAAAACAGCGAGATCTATAATTGGAAAATTGATTGTACTGGTTCTTAACAGTATTTTTGAAAAGTACATATATGTATCAGTCAAAGAAAGTTGTAAGGTTGCAGTGGGTATCTTTTGTTTTATGACAATCATGACATTAATAGGTATGTCCCTTCATTAAGACAGTGTCTTCTTTAACTTTAATATTGCTGGTATTTACTACAGCTGAAAGGTAAGCAAGAGGTAGGTGGAAGTACAGAATAGTTTTAAATCAACTTGCAAGAAGATACAACATGAAATATATAATAAGGAAAAGATCTATAGTGCAATCCACTTGAACACAACAGATAGTGAACAATGTTTTGATTCACCCATCATGGGACTCTGCATTGGAGTAAATGCATTTGTATCATTGTACTGATAGAGTTGAACATTGACTATTTGGACACATGGCCTTTAGGAAATTTCATTACTGTCTTCTTTATAAAAAAAATCAATGTCATGACCTGGCCTATGGAAAATTTGTCTAATACAGTGGTACCTCAGATAAAGTCCGATTCGGATAAAGTCTGATTCGGATAAAGTTGTGGTTTTCATGCACATGTGATGCATCACATAAAGTCCAAAAATGCTTTAAAAAATGAACATTATCCAAGGTGTTTGGTATAGGAACCTCGGATAAAGTCAATTTTTGGGACCTTATCCGATACATGGCCCATTTGATTCGGTTAAAGTCCAAAATCGGAGAAAGTCCAAACTTGTGGGACGGAGTTTGGACTTTATCCGAGGTTCTACTGTACAGTAATTTACTTCTGTGTAGAACAATGCTAAAATGTAACTGCCAATGTTGCCATTTCTTTATACAGAACAAAAAATGGATCAATTGGCTGAAAAAAGAGCTTTTTTGGCTGCAGGCTTTGAATCATTTCTTCTAGATATGCAAGAAGCACAGGACCTTGATTCAGACCATATTGTTGTGGCAAGTCCTGATAGTGAGTACAGATTAACATTCTATAGAAATACTTTATATTATATGCTCAGAAACTCCATCACCGACATCTGGGACTGACCATCACTCATCATTTAGAACAACCCATTTTGCAATACCTTTAGCCAAAAATAACCATAGTAATCTTCTATTTTCTCTTGTTCTATTTCAGTGCTTTAATCATCTCTCTAAGCAGTTTTAACAGTGCTAAAATAATTGCAGGCGTTATGGAAGAAATCAGCCCTAAAACTTTGATTTTCACTTTTAAGTTAAAGCATGAACCATACTATCTATTGGTTATTACTGTTATTTCTATAAAAGTTTAATGCCAGCTGTATGTGACTTATCATGCATTATGTAAAGGGACATTTGGAAAATTCAAAATGCCTGAGGAATATATATATATATATGCGTGCGTGCGTGCGCACCTCACAATAAAATCTTTAATATTCACAACATTAGGTACACCAGTTGTAGGCCCGTACTAAGAAACCAGAACATGTTCTTCTAACTAGGATAAGAGTAAGATCATGGCTTCCTATTTAAGACAGAAGCTACAACAATACCCGAACCTGATGGACTTAAAAGTAGAACGGGCATACGGAAGGCTATGAAGGATCCACATTGGATGGAACTGACACATCAGCTAGCACCTGGTTTTGGTGAAAGTTGGGAAGTCTGGAAATGGCTAAATAGACTGTGCAAAGGAACAACAACATCTAGAGATACTCTGAAGAAATGGGAATACCTGTGATGTCAGCCCTCTGTTATGGCAGAGAGATGCAGAAAAACACACATATGTACACCTGCCCTTTCTGCCCTGCTCAATGTACATTTGAGGACCTCATGACAGCACAACAAAATAAAATAAAATAAACAGAAGGTGGTGTTCTCGCATTAGACAAAAAGAAACAAACAAAGAAAAACTATTTTGTCTTTTTTCTAGCTGTAAAAAATGCAGACAGGGACTATCAAAATTATTCAGTGTTGTCATTTCAGTATCTACTTTCATGGCCTTAAATATGCTCTGCATACTTCTGCAGTTAAAGAAAAATGCTTTCTATTGTTGACCATAGTGATTTTTGCATTCCTAGAGAAAAATATATATGATCTGATAGAACTTTCAAGATTAGAATCAAAACTGGGTGAAGTGGAAGAGGCTGGGGCTCTTTCAGATGATCAGTTGAATAACATAAGTAAGTACTGCAACATTTGTTCCAAATTAATTTAATCTCAAGCTTTTGAGATACACTAGGCACATTTTTTTCTGCACTAAAAAGTCTTTGGGTTTTTTAGGAACAAAAATACATGAATTAAAAAAGCAAAAGATGAGCTTAGTTGATAGAGGAAAAACCCCTACATTGGATAACTATACAGAAGCATATAGAGTCGAAAGTAAGTACAAAAAACTGCTATGATATTAGATTATTTAGAATGTACTGTGTTAAAATAAATCTAATTCTTGTTGAGTAGTTCTTTCTCATCATTTAGTTCTGCTGATTCTTATTAACTTGCAATGTTTGAAGTGGTAGCTGTGGTAGTCCATGCAAGCATATCTTAGAGTAAACAAAACAGAACAGCAAAAAAGACAAAAAATGTTGTGGCACCTTAAAGACTAACTCCTTTATTTAAATGTGAGCTTTCCTGGACTAAGAAAGCTCACATTTAAATACAGGAGTTAGTCTTTAAGGTGCTACAACATTTTTGTCTTTTCTTTTTCCCCTGTTCTGTTCTGTTTTGTTTACTCTCAGATATTATTAACTTGTATTTTCTTATTTCTATCTATTTTTTGTAACTGAATCTTGCTGTGAACAAGTTAAAATTAAGTTGCTTCCCAAAGTAGAATGCCTTGGAGGCAGTGGAGTACTGCTCCAGGTTTCCACCAGATCCCGGGAACCGGTAGTGGAAATTTCCCCAGGCCACACCCACTTGGCCAGCCATGCCCACCTCCCTACCCCAGGCCATGGTGTGGCCGGCCAAGTGGGCATGGTCCACAGTTAGCAATGCCCACAGAGTTAGCTACACCCAGGGTGCAGTGCATCACTGCTTGGAGGGGGTTGAAAAAGGAGGACTCAGAGTTAGGTTGGGGAACTCCAGCATCCCTAAGGTGTAGGTCTTGAATAATTTGTAGAAGCAAATTGGAGTGCTGAAGATGGTGAAACTGAATAGTGCATTAACAGAAGTCTATTCTCCCAGTTCTCCTTTGTGTAGTCGGTGAATCCCCACTTTTGGTTTCTGCGCCTGTGCGTAGCCGTTACCGGAGCTTTTAAGCTGATTGGATAAAAGTTATGAGGCTAGGGCCACCAACTGTACCGCCC
Organism: Bradypodion ventrale; assembly: GCA_035047345.1. Lineage (NCBI taxonomy): Eukaryota > Metazoa > Chordata > Lepidosauria > Squamata > Chamaeleonidae > Bradypodion > Bradypodion ventrale. Next base: position 121,739,154 of record JAWDJE010000006.1, read on the forward strand.
ACCCTTTGGCGCCATTTTGCGCTATTTCCTCAGTTCTCTTTTTTCCGCCATAGCAGCAGGAGACCGTTGAGAACTCTCTTCAATTTTTCTGGCATACTTGAGAATTAAACTGCCAACCTCTAACTCTGCAGCCAGATACCTAAATCACTGAATCATCCAGCTTTGGGGAGATTTGTTTTGAAATACAATATTAAAAAGTTTTAAACAAAAGAAATACAGTAACCAAATACATAAATGTGTACGGGATGCCTCTGTAACAACACCTTACTTTGCAGGAGTGAGATGCTGAGATATCGCATGTAAAGGCTTTAAAATTTGCTTTATTTTTTAAAGAAAGGGATAAAGAAAAAGCAGTAAAAGAATTCCTTGAAAAAAGAAAAAGTTTGTTTACTTATCTGCAATCAAGTATCAGAGATCTGAAACCAAAAAACATTATTCAACAAAGCAGTGCATCTGGTAAGTACAGTGTTATCTCTTGTCATTCTCTTTGTGTGTTCTAATTTTTGAAAATGAGAAAACACCAACACAAAAGTCTTATGTTGACATTACAGAAAAATGTGAAATAAAAATAAGGTCATTATTTTAAAAATCCCCATTGTCCTAGAGCACTTATGGGTAGATTACAAGGTAATTATGCAAACTACAATTTGCCCCCACCGGGCTGGGTACTCATTTTAACTACCTCGGAAGGATGGAAGGCAGAGTCAACCTTGAGATCCCTTTGGGATCTAACTCAGATAAAATTATGTAACTATGTAAAAATCAATTTAAAGGAAAAAAGGAAGAATAAATGTTAAAAAAACTATATAAAGAATCGATACACATTACTAAACTCAGCTGGTAAAACCAGGAGAACTGTCAATTGTAACCAGATACATTATCAAGGAAGAATGCAGAAAAAGTATTTCTGTAATAATAAAAAATGAAAGAAAAATTGGCAGAATTTAGGACAGAATCCTAAATACAGGAATACTCCGCATAATGTTAAAGTTTGGTTCCACAAGCTTTAATGTTATGCGGCTTTTAACATTGTACAATACATTTATCGCACAATGTTAAACCAAAGCCCATGGTGGCCGCTTTGAGGGCCAGGGAGAACACCTAGAAGCTTCCCTGGCTGGCGCTTGGTTTCTCCTGGCCCTTCCCAACTCAAAGCGACCCGATCCCCGAGCGGATCGCCTGCCTCTTTGGAAAGGGAACTGGGCATCGGACACTCCGATTCCTGATTCCCTTTCCAATGAGGCAGGTGATCCCCAAAGCCTGCAGGGCTGGACTCCCCCTGGGAAGCCGCTTCCCAGGGGGAGACCAGCCTGCAGGCTGTGGGGCAGAGATCTCCGGAGGTGCCCTTGCTGTTTCGAGGCAAGCCTCAAAATGGCAAGGGCACCTTTGGAGATCCAAGGTGAGCAGGTTGTGCGTGCAGGCTTAGCCCGGCTTGCCTTGGAAGGGAAGGGGGGGGGAAGCACTTCACCACTTCCCTTCCAAGGCAAGCAGGGTGGGCATGTGGGCTAAGCCCATGCGCTGCCCCCTTCCCTTCCAAGGTGAGCCAGGCTACACACACACACACACCCTGCTCACCTTGGAAGGGAAGTGGTGAAGTGCTTTCCCCCCTTCCCTTCCAAGGCAAGCCGGGCTAAGCCTGCACGCACACCCTGCTCGCCTTGGAAGGGAAGAAGCGAAGCGCTTCCATCCTTCCCTTCCAAGGCGATCAGGGCTAAGTCTGTGCGCCCACAGCGCTTTGCCCTTTCCCTTCCCAGGCGAGCAGGGTGGGTGAGCGGGCTGAGCCCGGCTCACCTTACAAGGGAAGGGGGGAAGTGCTTCATCCCTTCCCTTCCAAGGTGAGCAGGGTGAGGGCACTGGCTTAGCCTGTTCCCTTCCAGGATGAGCTGTGGGTGCATCCGCACTCAGACTGCCCATTTCCTTGGGGTGAGAGTGCGTGTGCGGGCTCTCACCCCAAGGAAACCAGCAGCCTGACGCTCAGACTGCCTGTTTCTTTGGGGGGGGAGCAGCCGTATGCACTCTGACCCCAAGGAAACCGGCGACGCTTGGCTCTATAGAGGCCTCCTTTTCCCCCCAGTAAGGGGGCCTCCGGAGATCTCTGCCCCAAAGCCGGCAGGCCAGCCCTACAGGCTTTAGGGCAGAGATCAACATTGGGGAATTTGAGGAAAACCTTTGCATCGCACAACATTATCTTAATGTTGTGCGGTACAAAAGTGTTCCTCACATTCCCCGATGTTATCTGATTTTGGCGTTGTCAGATGCATTCATTATCTGCGGTATTATTGTACAACGTTTTAGTGACCTGCACAGGGGGGCAGAGAAAACATATGAAAATAATTGTAAAGACATAGAAAAATAAAACTAAAAAGGGCTCTTCTGCAAGGTCTAAGACAGGAATTCTCAACCTACAGCCTGGGGCCCAGATGCAGCCCACAACACCATTTCATGTGGCCCCCCATCACCTTCACCACACCCAGAAGTACCATGTGTGGCAGGCAGGGCAAAATGGCCATCAGGCCCCCGAAGCTGTCTGAGAGAACATGACCCAGCCCTTGGCTTGAAAAGGTTGAGAACCCCTGGTCTAAGAAATCAACAGTCATTTAAATTAGGATAATCAACAGGAAAATGCATTATCAGATTAGAATAAAATATAGAAAGGATGGGAAATATTTGCAAAAGATAATAATGGGACATAATATATGATGTTTTAAAGAAAAAAATCCATAATAAAAAAGCAGTAGTTTTAGGAAACAAAATAAAACAAAACAAAAGTGAACCAAAACGGACACAATAAAAACTGCTCTCAGAGTACAGTACCTGTAGTTGGAAAAAATAAATCACTAGGAGTAGATGGGTTACTAAGAATATGCCTACAAGTATGGGAAGCAAAATAATGATCCATAGTCTGGGCACTTTCATTACACATTCCCAAAGACAGGCTACACTAATAATTTCACTAACTATAGGACCATTGCATAGATTTTCTAGACAAAACCATACTGAAGATTTTACAGCAAAAAAAATAGTTATACGTTTTTATACAAACATTTAATATAAATTATTTAATTAGTATGCTTTATTTTTAATGTTTTTACTGACATTGATTGGAACAATATTTGATCCTTACATATTTTGTTCTTTTTCAATCCTAATTCCTTAATAATTATACAAAATGTCACACAGACTTCCCAGTAATCTTGTTGTTATTATTTGCTGTTAAATTGGAACTGACTTAGAGTGAACCTAACATGGCTTTCACATTAAGTGTAGTATTTAAGGAGTAGTTTTACCAGTTCCAAGTTGAGTTTCCATGGCTAAGTGAGGAATCAAATCCAGGCCTTGTGAGTCTGTCATCTCCATGAAATGCTGTATTTTTAGAGTTTGTATTTATTGTGTAAATCTCAGTATTCATTAACAGAAATAATTAACTTTTTAGATACCTTATGTTAAATAACTTCAAATCCCATTTTAGTAGAGGAAAGCACTGAGGATATACCAGAAGATGGAAATGTTTTGGATCTTATGGTAGTTCCAATAGCTCTTCTGAAATCAGAAACTAGTTCTATCGGTTCGCAATATGAACAGAATGGTGAGTGTGAGGATTATACTTAAAAAGGATTGACAAATATAATGGCTTAGTTTATGGGTTTCACCTATCTATAGAGAACTATTTGATCTAAAAAATTTACTTGCATAATACATAAGGCATGTGTTTCTTGTTTTGTATTGCTATAAACCTTTTTTATTCTGTAGTACACCAGCTCCATAGCAAACTTATTAAGGTATGATGACTAGTGCTACAATGTGGTTGAAGTCCCTGACTTAGATATCTGTAAACAATTATTGTATGTATTTATTGATGTTATGGCAAAGATAGCTAAAATCACACTAAGGCAAAAGTGCTATCTATTAAGCACTTCCACTAGAGCATTGTACAATCAATCAAAACAGGAACTGCATAGTTGACTTGCATAGTCCTTGTTGCCAGAGAGGAACACACAGTGTATTGACAATGGCATAACATTGTATTGTCTCTCAACAAATAGGAATCCATCCTATGTTTATGTCATGGTTTTATTGCTTTTGATTTGCTCATTATCTTAGTTATTTTTTTACAGAAAAGAAGTAGATAGATACTTTTTTAAAAATCATAAAATCTTCACGTTGAGAAGTAATAAATCACTTGCAGCGGCCCATTTTGTACCTTATATCTATGAGGACTTTAGATATAAGTCTTCATCTGTTGTGTACTACTTCCATCCTCATAAGAATTTTGAAGAAGAGAGCTGCTGTAAACTGTTTTGTTATTTCATGTATCCTAAAATGAATGTTAAAATACTTCTGCCTTTAGATTTCAGTAAGCTGGGGAATGGGGAAAATGTAATATCTGCAATCACCCACAGCTCTTATAATTCAGTTTTTCCTTGTTTGTAGTTGTGAAAACTGTAAAACAAAAGGCTTTAGCTGCTAAACTGGAAGCAAACATAAAAGATTTGCAAGCTTCTTTAGAACCAGAGAAAACAGAGAAAGCAAAATATGTTGGTAAGGACAGAGTACAGGTAACTTGTATAACAGAAACATATTTGCTCTTGAGGTTGGTGTTTGTTTCTATGGTTATGTGGTTTTTGATATTATTTTAATTTGGCTGTTTTTGTTTTTCCCCCTCTAATGTCTTTTTATTTATTGTGACCTACCTAGAGTAATAGCAGAATTTAATCATGGCATGATACAAATTAAATAGATAAATAAAATGTTCTTTTCTAATTATTATTATTTTTGCACTGGCTATTATAATAGTTCTCTTTGAACATGAACAGACTGCCTCTTTTTAGGTTGCTTGAGATGCAGGGTGGGCAAAATTAATTCAGTATGTTTCCCCCTCACTCCTTCTGTCTGAACACCTAAGTGACCTTTACCCATATGGTGAAGTGGCTGAAAATGAGACACTTTCCTTGCTCCTCTGGAAAGGGGCAGGGAAAGTATAACTGTTTTTCCCTCTTGCCAATGATTGGAGTGTTGGATTGGTTAAAGAGGGTTTTTCCACCCCTGTTTTCCTCTTGTATCATCAATCAAAACTTTGGTAATTTTCCCTGGGCTGGCACTAAAAGGGGAAAACGGGGGGGGGGGGGGGGGTTTCACATCCTTAACCTATTGAACAAGGGGTGTGTGTTGAACTTTTCCTGCCCTTTGTTAGTCCCTTCAACACACTAGATATTTACTCTGGAAGTAGCCTTTGAAAGCTACAAGCCTCTTTTTACAGCATTCCAAGCATCAAGAGGTGTTTGGCAGACCATATTTCTGAACACTGAACAAAGAGTAGAACTCCTTCTAACCAAGGTTTAAAAGAAATAATCGGGGTGAGGTTGCTGTACTCTAGCATCTGCAAATTGTGCTTCAGATGCTAAGAATGAAATGGTAAAGGGGCAGAAGATCTTCAGTTGTATTTGACCAAGATAAGTCCTATAAAAGGTCAATGCAATAAATCAGCTAATTACTTGGTTAATTCAGAAGCCAAAATATAAATGGGCAAATGTGGTATCATCTGGCTACAGTAGCTGCCCCTATTGTGGATTTATATTATTATTATTATTATTATTATTATTATTATTATTATTATTATTATTATTATTATTATTATTATTATTATTATTATTATTATTATTATTATTATTATTATTATTATTGTTGTTGTTGTTGTTGTTGTTGTTGTTGTTGTTGTTGTTGTTGTTGTTGTTGTTATGCACAGCAGAGAAATCTGCAAATATGTAATTTAACTGTTTCAGGTAAAACAGCTGTTACCTATGCAACATTATTTTATCTTCATTTTTTTATCTGAAATGGTACATTAGACTGATTGTTCATTTTTATTTTCTTTATGGCAAATATGAAAAATCCCAGCCTCCAGAGATATTTTACAAACACCACACAGACGGAGAATCATTATAGCTGAGACTTTATCAAATCAAAAACGATTAAAGCCAACTCTCTCAGGGCTGCAAATACAAATAAGTAAAGCACCTGGTAAGTACAGAATGCTATATCTTACATAAATTTTCAAGGGATACTTACATTAGTCTGGTCTCTATATCAGCAAAAATAGCAAATAAGCTTATGATACCACCAACAATTCAGGCTGACATTCAGCTTCATGTTCTCTCAAATATTCATGAAAACTACTTTCCCCACCCTTTCCACTCTCGCAGATGAATTAATTCTCCCAATTAACACAATGAAGTATATTAATATGTATGTATTTTCTTTCCACCAATCAACTTAGTAATGGTAAAAGATAAGACTGAACATCGGAAAAAACCAGATGCATTCCACGACCAACAGGACAAAACTCTGTGTAAGCAAGGCTTCTTATTTGAGCATAATGGAATAGTTATGTTTCTTAATAAACATTCAGAATTTCTGACATTTCCTTGATAAATGTATGTCAACATTTGCTCAGAATTTTTTGAGAACATTTTGAAATAAAAATTGTTTTTGAAAGAAATGTGGATTCTGTATGCTGCTTAAATCAGTATTTGTTTTTCATATACTTCCATACCCTTAATGTAAGAAGAATGGTGGATTTTTATATCCAGAGAACAGTTTCTTTCAGGCAGACCCCATGACTTTTCTTAATTCAACTAAACACCAATCTGCTGGCTGCCATATAAAGAGTAGATTTATTAAATTTCTCATAAACTGAACTAACAAACCCTGGCATTATACCACACCATCAAATTGCCAGCGTGTTCAAAATCCTGGGGAAAATATATACTAGCAGTTAATTTTACCTGTTATGTGTTTCCTTCATCTCTCAATTTAGTGCCCAGAAGACCCAAGTCTGATTACACATATACGGATATCAAAAAAACAGAAATTGAATTCAATGCTTCAGTTCAGGACCAAGAAGACAAAAGAATTTGTAAGTAAAGTTCCAAAACTGCAGAGCTTCTTATTTAAATCTGATTGAACTGTTTAAGTTTTTGAGTAAACATGCATAAATTTAGAAGAGAAAACTCATATACAGTAATAGCTCGGATAACGCTAAAACTTGGTTTCACAAGTCTTAGTGTTATCCGGTTTTTAATGTTGTGCGATACGTTGATTGCACAACGTTAAAATAAAGCCCGGTTCCCTTTCCGAAGAGGAAAGGAAACAGGGGGAACGATCCCTGACTCTTTGGAAAGGGCAGCAAAGATTCCATGCATGGAATCCCTGCTGCCCTTTCCAAAGAGGCAGGCAGATCGAGCCAAGCCCCAAAGTCGGCAGGACTGGTCTCCAACTTTGGTCTTGGCTCTCCGGCGGTCTGAGCGTCTGAGTGCCGGTTTCCTTGGGGTGAGAGTGCACGAACCCGGTCTCCCCGCAAGGAAGCCGATGCTCTGAGCGTCTAGTCCCCCTGTTGCTTGCGCAAGGGGACTAGTGAAAATCACCTTCGCTAAAAGCACAGGGGGGCCTTGGGCCGGAGAAGTACTTTACTACTGGGAAAGGGCTTCTCCAGCCAAAAGCAACCCTGTGCTTATAGCGAAATTGATTCTCGCTGCCCCCCTGCTGTTTCCGCAAGGGGACCAGTGGGAATCCATTTCGCTAACAGCGCAGGATTGCCTTTGGCCAGAGAAGCCCTTTCCCAGGAGTAAAGTGCTTCTCTGGCTCAAGGCCCCCTGCGCTTTTAGCAAAAGAGATTTTCACTAGTCCCCTTGTGCAAACAACATGGGGACTAGTGAGAATCCCTTTCACTAAAAGCGCAGGGGGGGCTTTGGGCTGGAGAAGCACTTTCCCAGGCGTAAAGTGCTTCTCTGGCCAAAGGCACCCCTGCACTGTTAGCGAGAGGGATTCTTGCTGGGGCCCCTGCTGTTTCCACAACGGGACCAGGGAGAATCCATTTCACTAACAGTGCAGGGTTGCCTTTGGCCAGAGAAGCGCTTTACTCCTGGGAAATGGCTTCTCTAGCCAAAGGCAACCCTGTGCTGTTAGCAAAATGGATTCTCACTAGTCCCCTTATGGAAAAAAGCTGTAGGCTAAGAAGTAGAGGGGACATTTTAGGATGCACCCAAGCCCTGGGACTTGGGAGAATGGTGGAGACCGATGCGATCCTTTCCCCGGACCGATGGGAAAATATCCCATCAGTCGCCATCCATCTCCCAAGTCCTGGGGCTTGGCTGTAGCCTAAAATATCCCCCCACCACCACTTCTTAGGCTACAGCCAAGCCCCAGGACTTGGGAATGCGCCCAAACATCAGCATGGTCGTCAGTGCTAACACCCTTACCAGCATCAGGGTAAGTGCTCAGAGGGGAAGTCCAAGTCACATGTTTGACTTCCCTTTCACTGAGACTCTCCCACTCCATCTACTATACCTTCACCTCCAAGACTTTCTTCAGGCATGGACATGCATCACGAACGACCGGTGGGTCTTGAAAATCTTATCCGCTGGTTACACCATCGAGTTCGATTGGGTACCTTGAGTCGGCAAACTCCGTCGCACACCTCTATCAACCCATTTACAGGAGGAAATAATAACACTACTGTTGAAGGTGCCGTCGATATGATGCCACCAACAAAATGGTACAACGGTTTCTACTTGAGGTACTTTGTGGTCCAGAAGAAAGACAGAGGCCTTTGTCCGATCTTAGACCTGCAACACCTCAACAAGTACATCTACATGAGAAAGTTCTGGATGGTGACGGTCCAAACCATCCTTCCCCTCATCAACAAAGGAGACTGGTTCACGGTCATAGACCTGAAGGATGCCTACTTCCATGTACACATCCACGAGGAGTACAGAAGGTTTCTTCGCTTCCAAATAGGAAACCAAGTCTACCAGTACCGATGTCTTCCCTTTGGTCTGTCTACAGTGTCCCGGGTCTTCATCAAATGCATGGCACCGGTGGCAGCTTTTCTCCATCAGAAGGGCATAAGGGTCTTCCCTTACATTGACGACTGGCTGATCGCCTCACCCACCAGATCGACAGCCATTCGGGACACCACTTACATGGTACGGCTTATGGAGTGTCTCGGTCTACGGATCAACTTTGACAAGTCGAAGCTGGATTCATCTCAATGCATCAAGTACATTGGAGCGATACTCGACTCGCTTGCTGTCAGAGCCTACACCCCTCTGAAGCGCCTACAGGACCATCACCAAGGTGATCAAGCTTTTTCGGTGCAGGACTTTTGTGCGGGCGAAGAAGGCCCAGAGGCTTCTAGGGCTCATAGCATCGACCACGGCTGTGGTCCCTCATGCCAAACTGAAGATGCACTCACTGCAGTCTTGGCTTCTCCACGTCTTCGATCCACTGAAGGAGAGCCAGTCCAAATGGCTGGTCCCAAGTCCAGAACTGGTGGACCAGCTGGCATGGTGGACATTACCTCTGAATGTGGCAATGGGGAAACACTTCTACTCCCCTCAACCAACTGTCCAAGTCCTGACTGATGCAAGCAACTGCGGATGGGGAGCTGCTTGCGGGTCCCCCACAGTCAACAACCTGTGGACTCTGGAGGAGGCAGCCTTCCATATCAACTATCTGGAACTCCTCTCCATTTGGAAGGCTCACACTTTCTCACCCAGTTATTCCCATGGAAGAAAGATGCTCTCATAGAATACTTGTTTTATCCTGTGCTTGGCTTAAGTAGTGAACTGAGGAAAGAGCGCAAAATGGCGCCGGGGGGCGGGGGGAGCGGCACTAACCTGAAAACTTTTATCCAATCAGCTTAAAAGCTCCGGTTAAGACTCTGCACAGGCGCAGAACCCATAAGTGTGAATTCACAGACTACATACTCGAAGAACTAAAGTTATTGCTGGTAAGTACAACTATACTTTCCACAGTGAAGATTAAACTTACCTTTAAACTTACTTGCTCTCAGGCAGTTAGGAGAACATCATGACCTCTATTGGAGAGCTCAAATTCACTCATTAAAAAGGTGCTTTCCTGGCCCAAAGTCCACTGCTTTATAAATCAAACTCAGGATGTTGAATTGGTTTCCATCTTGTAACTCTGTGTTTGATTTCCCCACCCCACCCCCACCCACCCCAGCCTTTTGCTATTCAGTGCTATTTGCTGGTTGTAACTATCAGGTAATAGGTTTTATGTGTAATTAATTGTTTGCTGTGCCTAAATCTTTATTATTACAGTGAAGGAAATAGAGAGAGCATTCACAAGCGAATCTACACCACAGCAGTCAATGGATAAAACATTGCCACCTTTGCCTACTGGAATTGTCACTGGTAAGTCTGGATTCCTATCTTGGAGAAACACCGAGACACTGATTTATGTGATTAAGATTAGGAGGATTTGGCAAAAAAAGAAAAGATACCAAAGGGAAAAATAATATTACTGTTTCTAAGGTCATTTGAACTTTTTTAAAAAAATGAAATGTTGACATGCAGAAATCTCAAGGGCTTAAAAGAATCAACGATTAGAAGATCTTGACAGTCGAAATTATTTGAATGTGTAGAGAAAAGATTTAGTCACCACATCCTGAAAATTGTTTACAACTTGTGTACACAAGTCCCTTGTGTCTGTGGAAAATACTGGTTGCACCAGAAAAACGGCATGCAGCTATTGGCTTGGGACCGTGGATAGGGTGAGTGTTTGTGATGAACAAAGGAAAGTGAGCAGTTGTGTGGAAAGTCTCTTAAAAAACTGTCACTGCATTCCAAAAAAAGTATGGACAATACCTTGTCAAGGTCTTCGTATATGAAATGACATCAGTTTAGTTCCTCCCCCCCCCCTCTGTTTCCCATTCTACTGCAAAAAAGTATTCTTGAAAATTGAGGGGGAAATGCGTTCTAAGGCAGCACATGCTCCTTTCACTTACTTCTCAATCAATCAGTCAGAGTGGGCAATGGGCTGAGATGAAAAAGACTTCAATTTCTTCTTTAAACATTTGAAGTAAGGGAAAGGAAAAATGGGGAAAGGAATATATGGTATATACATTTTAGATTCCTGAACAAGGCTACAGTCAATTCTGTCATCCTAAAATTAATCCAACACACTGGACAGGTAGTCAGTTCTTTCCCATCTATGTCAATCACATTCATGGTCAACTAATTCAGCACAGGTTATCCAGATACATTTTCTGAATTGTAAATTAGTTGGATCTAATAGTTTACAAATGTGTATTGACTTGAGACAATTGCTGTTCACAGTGGACTCTGCACTGCAAGATATACTAAATTATAACAAGAGCCTGCTTCCTGGCAGTCAGGCAAATCTGCAACAAGCACTACAAACTGTACAACAACAGTTACAACAACAGCAAGCTTACATCATGAGTAAGTAATAAGAGTATATACAAATACAGCATTATGATTCTTTATTTTTTCAGCAATGCATGGGAATAGATCTTGCAGTCCACTAGTTTCAGTGCCATCTTCTATATCTTGAAGAGTGCATGATTTCTTACTGGTGGAAGAGGCCACAATTGTAAAGTTTAGTGCAGGGTGGTGAGTGAGGAAATTGCTCTCCTAAACTTGCATCCTGTATAAAGCTGTCTAAGCAGTGTGTGGAAACCTCACATTGACCAAAATGTATGCCTTGCTGCTTTCACAATCTTTCCAGTGCACTGCTAGGCTTCAAGATTAGTTTGGTTGGTACCCAGTTATTCCCATGGAAGAAAGATGCTCTCATAGAATACTTGCCAGAAGACAAGAAAGCCAGTTGTAGCAGCCTGATTTAAAGAACAGCTAGGACAGGGAAATGTGGCATAGCAAGAAGTTAATTTCGCTTGCCATGTTAGCCAATAGTTCTCCTAAAGCTCTCATGGCAGCTATGGTTCTGCTCCATTGCTCAATAAAGAAAGTAACATTATTGAGAATGTAGTAGGTTCCCAACCTTTTTTTGGCCATGCCCCACCCAAGCATTTCTAAAATCTTGATGCTAAACCCCTGTGGCATATAATTCTTATTATTCAAAAAGTGAATTATTCATGTGGAGGAAGCCTAAAAGGCCATTAACTTGGTCTAAACATTCTTGAATTACCCCGCCTTAAAAATCAAATTGTCTCATACAGTATTAAGAACCACAGGTTTAGATTATCATTGTTACAAGTAAGTAAATGTTACAAGTAAGCAACCTATTTTCAGTTTGTGGCATTATAAGACTAATAGTTCATGTGTGATTTTTTCCATTACTGTAGTTGGAGAACTGAAATATTAATATTACTGGAGCAGATATCTTGAATTTTCAGATTAAATATATTTAACGTTTTTGGGCCATATTTCAATTAAGAATTGCATTTATTTTCTCACAGACATATTTTGTTTTGTTTTAATTTGCAGCTGAAAATTTAAGAAAGCTATCACCTTTGATGCCCCAACCACCTGGTACAACTAGATTCCATGACTATACACTACCACCCTTGCCGCCAGGTAATCTCTGAAGTGGCTGTCTGATGGAGATATTTCAAGTGCTTTTTAAAATGAAAATTAGATCCTTGTTCATATTGTAGGACATACAATTAAAATTTTATTTATTCTAGGAACAAATTGCTTAATTAATAGGGGATATATATTTCTTACAATCAGAAGGTTGCCCTTAACTCTTACAGCACTGGCAGAATGGAGAAAATATAGCAGGACTGTTTCACTATTAAGTGTTCAGATGTCTGCTGTCTACCATATTGTAAACAAAACCTCAGAATTACATTTTGAAAAAATATTTGCAATCTTGTACAATTTACCTGGCAGTAGGCCCACTGAAATTTATAAATGTAGGCTGTATTGATAAATATATTTCAAGCCTGAGTATATTTAGAATCAGTGATGCACTGCAATTTTTTTTACTACCCACACCTTGGGGCATGACTAACTCTGTGGGTGTGGCTAACTCTGCAGACATAGCTGAGCTGCCTCGTCGCCTCTCGGTGGAAAGACACAAGGGCCCTGCTTTCCGTTCCCTCCCTCTCGGGGATGGCCAGCCCCCCCTTGTTCCTTACTGGACCAGGGCCGGCTCCTCTCCGAGGTTCCCCTCCTTCTGCCTCCCTCCCTCCAATCTGTCCCTTCCCCCATCTAGCCCCACTCACTCAGGGGCGCCTTCTTAGCGGGAGCTTCCCAGGAGGCCCCGGGCTGCCCTCGGCAGCGGAGGTGCTGGCCTCGGACTCCCCCATGGCGGTGGCAGGCTCTCCGCTCATTCCCCGGCCGGACTCTTCGTTGCCCGACAGCAGCCCATCCTCCTGGCACCAGTTAATCATGTCAAAAATGGACAATCATATACTGAGCGAATATAGTCAGAAATAACATATTGAAGTACAGTAATGATCACAAATGATGTTATATAACAAATTATGTTAGGGACTGTGATTCAAAACACATAGACAAAAAATTCGATGTAGGAGCGACAATAAACTAATCCCAACAATAAGTATAAACACACATGTGAATGAACCACAAATCCATCATATAAGAACACTAGTCAATCATATTGAAGAATCCTGCATAGGAAACAAGTCCCACATAAAGGAGGTAGTAGATGAAAAAGTGCCAAAGTATCCTAGAGAACGCAAATCCTGAAATTAGAAGACTGGTGCAGAATGGGGGATTCGATATCCTTCCGGTCTGCTTCTGCAGACATTTCCATGGTCATGCAGCAGGCATGACTAAAAACCGGAGTGCATGGAACGCTGTTTACCTTCCCACCAAAATGGCCCCTATTTATCTACTTGCCATTTTTTGCTTTCAAACTGCTAGGTTGGCAGGAGCTGGGACAGAGACGAGAGCAGACATTTCCGTGGTCATGTAGCAGGCATGACTAGACACAGGAGCACAGGGAATGCTGTCCCCCCCCAGTGGTCCCTATTTATCTACTTCCCATTTCTTGCTTTCAAACTGCTAGGTTTGCAGGAGCTGGGACAAAGACAGGAGCTCATTCCATCCTGCAGTATTCAGGTATGGAACTGCTGCCTGCTACAGAGGCCAAGGCATGTTTCTTTCTCCCCACTCCCTTGTTTACCAAGCTGCTGCTGCCACCTGCTGGCCCTTCCAATAGAAGTGCAAGAATTTTTTCCCTTCCAAATCAAGTGGTTTGAAAACCGTGAATTTTCCATGTTTTTTATGGAACCATGCGGGACAGTTACAAAACGTGAAATTCATGGTTTTCCATTACATATGGCAATTCTAATGGGGTCGCAAAGAGTCGTACTCAACTGTATGACTGAACAACAACAACTTTCCTGTGATCAGGAAAGAAGTTAATTCCACTCATTCTATTATTTTCTTCTGATTTTTTTTGCCTTATTAACTCTTCGTGTTGTTAATTATATTCACTGTCTTTCAAAAAGAGCCATTTAGGAACAGCTTAATCTCATTACCATCCTGGAAATACAGGTAACTGAAGACTGAAAAATGCTTTATCAAATAGCAATAGCAGTAGCACTTATATATCACCCCATAGCGCTTAGAGCTCTCTCTGGGTGGCTCACAAGGTGATTAGCATTTTGCCCCAACATGCTGGGTACTCATTTTACTGACCTCAGAAGGATGGAAAGCTGAGTCAACCCTGATCCCAGTCAGGTTTGAACTCACAATGTCAGCAGTCAGCAGTTTAACCCTTGCATACCAGGGCTCTTTTTCAAACATGTCCCCTTCAGCTCCTTTCAGTTTTTGTTTCCTGCCCTACCCAGGACAGACTTCTTTTCTCTTTTTTGCTCCTTGGATGCTGCCTTTTTAGGATTTCCCCTCCCTGTCTAGTTTTCTCTTAGCCTATTATAAGGCCAAATTATTGAATATAGCATTCTTCTTTTAATGTCTATTTCTAAAATCTTTTTTGTCCTTCACGAAAACCTTTCACCATTTTTTTACAAAAATTAGGTGGCTTTATAGAAGTTCATATTGATAGATGTTACTGTATGTTTAGTTCTCACTCTCTATAGTCTACTTGTCTTTTAAAAGGGGCTTCGGTGGCTCAGTGGTTAAGAAGTTTGCCTTGTTAGCTAGAACGCCAGCAAGTCTGCAATTCGAGACCTGGGTACTGCATGATGGATTGAGTGCCTGTCTCTGTCCCAGCTATTGGGGACATGAAAGGAGCCTCATTCAGGCGTCCCCTGAGCGGAGTTTCTCCAGCAAAAATCCTTTCAACCCAGAATTATTTCTGACACAAAATTATTATCTTTTAAAAAACAAATGTCTAAAATATACTCAAAGTAATTGAGAGAATGTTGTGTTCTGTTTATCTCATATATTTCCATTTAGCATGGGAGACGAACCAGTTACCACAGAAGGACTATGTTCACAAGCTGAAAATGTTAAAAAGAAGGCTCATGGGGTCAGATATGAAAGGTATTTATGTGAGCATGAATTCTATTGTTGGTTTTATTTGGAGAGCTAAAATGCAAAATAGTACGGTCTTTGTTGACTTTCCAGGCAGCAAAAGCACTTTCAAATCAGGGGTTCTGTCACCAAAAGTATCCAGGCTGTCCGAAATAGGAGACTATTAGGGGAGAACCAATATCCTATTTCTTTCCCATCTTTCATAATAACATTCCTGTCTCTAAGAGTAAATAAAAAAGATCAGCAAAAAAGACAAAAAAAAGGTTGTTGCACCTTAACGATTAACTCTTATATTTACCTGTGAGCTTTCGTGGACCAAGTCCACTTCTGATGGACATGCAGTAAACCCCATTTGTGTGGATTCACAGGGACTTGGGGTTCTGGGAATTGAAGTCCAAGAACAGCTGGAGTGCCAAGGTTCGCCTTCACTGGCCTAAAGCAATGTTAGGGGTTGTGGAGGTGATTTTAGAAAAAGAATCTGAGCAGTTGCAGGAGGCAGTGGAGGATGTTGAGGCTGACTCTCAATCACTTCTCCTCCTCCAAGTGGTTTTCTTTTCTCTCTTTATTTTAGAAGGGGGAGCAGTGAGGACCATTTTACCTTTGCAAGAGGTGTTGTCCTGGGTTTGTTTCAGTGTGTACATACAACAGTGAACTGCAACAATGAGATTCTTGTCCTGAATCTATTTCAATGACTTCTCTCTGTTTCTTCTCCTTCCTCCTATAGCCAGAGCAGGAATAAATTTGGCCTTCAGTCTATTTTGGTAATTTCAACAGTAGCAGACTCATCAAATACATAAGTGCTCATTCATGTCCAGCCTATTTAGGATTAGCAATTGGATCAAGGCCTAAAATTCAGTTTCATGTTTGCTGTTTCCTGGCTTGACAATACAGTCAAATTACAGTTAAACTTAAAATCTAACACAAACTCTAGACACTTGTTAAACAAGCTAACAACAAATTCTGCAATGCTTTTGCTAACTTGCTTAACAAACTAAAGTTCATATCCAATAATGACTTCTAATTTGTTTGTAATGACAAGGTTTAACAGCATAGGGCAGTGATGGCGAACCTTTTAGAGACTTAAGTGCCTAAACAGAGGGGTGAGGTGAACTCTGTGCTGGGGTAAGGAGGAAGTGCTCCCATTGGGCTGCTAGGCAGAGGGGCAGGGTGAACTTTGTGCTGGGGGTAAGGAGGGAGCACACCCACTGGGTTGCTGGGCAGAGGGGCAGGGCGAACTCTGTGCTGGGGGAGGGATGGAGGAAGCAACAGCATGTATGCCAACAGAGAGAGATGGGAGTGCCCTCTCTGGCCCGTGTGCCATAGGTTCGCCACCACTGGCATAGGGGGAAATTAAAGTAAGAGCCAGTCCACACGACTCCTTGTGGTGCAGGTTGGTATTGTGCTGGTTGAGGTTGTTTGAGGATCCGGAGGAACTATGGTAAATGATATTTAAACTGCTTCCCCATCCAAACAGAAACCGCAGCCTGCTTGCCAAAATGATGAAGTGACTGACAAGCCCCTTTACCATATTGACAAATGGAAAACTTTCTCTGATGTGCTGGGGATGGTTGGGGAAGTGAAATTATTTCAAAAAAATTGGTTCTGATGATGCTTAGATCACAGTAAAAAATCATAATTGAGAATTGCCTGATTTTCTTTTCTGCTAAGAATGATATTTCAATTAGCGTAGCTTCAGAAATATTAAGGGTTTGAATGGTTTAATAAAGCTAGGCATTTTATGTTTAGAATTATTGAAAACTCCTTCACCCATTCATGGACCAACTTCTCCAGCCAAGGCAGATCATGAAGTGGTAAGTAAAAGCTGAAAATTCACCAGTTCTGTTGCTATCTTAAAGAATGCAGAAAGTAAGAAGTGGGTTTTTGAAGGAACAATACATTTAAAGAGAATAATTTGTTATTTTACCAGCCTATTTTCTGTGTCACTCCTTTTCCATTATTTTGCGAAGGAAGAAAGGAAATTTCTGTCTAATCTTGTCAAACTAGTTTTAAAGTACCCATTAATTTCAAAACAAATCAAGAGTTATCTTGTTTGGGTACTAGACCCTTTCTGCTCACTGATTCTGAAACCTGGTACAGTATCATCTTATATATTATCCTATGTGGATCACAAAATGTACGGTTTTGTTGTTCATGCAACCTACCAATGCCTAACTAGTTATTGTCTAGCTCCATCTGCTGGCCACCAGCTACCAACTAGGAAACTGTCTGACTATGGTTTAACAAAGGCATTGCATGTGGCAGATACAGTACAAATGGAGGCCCCTTTTCTTTCTTTTATTATAGATGTGCCTGGACGCTAAGGTGATTGGCATTGAGGGTTAAATTTTCATCTATATTTACTGGCTATACAGATTAAAAGGAGCTTTCCAGCTTTTCCTCTTTGAAGCCTTTTCCATCGTTTGCTACTGATGTTTAATAACAGATGCTGGAATTTGAATTTAGGACTTTCTTCCTGTGACCTACCATTGAGCCATAGTGCTTTTCTGTCGTCTTCTTCTTCTTCTATGCTTCCTCTTTTACCCCATCAGGTAATGAGAGAGGTGCAAGGTTCTTTTTCTGGCACTTCTAGCTGTCTCCACTGGTGTTATTTGGTGTTCTTGTACTATTACTTTGATGTTATCTTTCCACTTTCCTCTGGGTCTGCCTCATGGTCTTTGTCCTTCTCCTCCTTCCACTAATGCCTTGTTAGGTATGGAATTCCAAGACATTCTCTCCAAATGGGCAAACCACTTTATTTGTTATCTATGTATATAGTACAAGATTGATTCTGTTCCAATTCTTTCCCTTATAACCTCATTCCTGATTTTATCCCTTCCAGTAACTCCGGCAGCCTTCCTCAGACACCATTTCCATGGTGACCAACTCTTGCTTGTTTTATTGTAAGTGTCCATGTTTGGCACTGGTATCATAAGGTGGGAATGAATATGTTTTGTATGAGGTGTTTCTTTCTTTTGAGTGGTATTGCCTTGTGTTGTAATAGCAGAGCTAACTGTCCCAATATTTGCTTTGCCTTACTGCATCATATGTTATTCTCTTTGTCCATTTTGCCACTTTCAGTAAATTTTGTTCCTAGGTATTTGAACTCTGCCCTTGTTTTATACAGGTACTGTACTTGTTCCTTCTATCTCAATATCTCTAGAGTCTGCTGTTTCCTTCCAATTGACAAATGGCTTCTCATATTCTCAGATTATCTTACATTCTTGGTACATGGATGTAAGGTGTTGTTGTAGTTCCTTAGCTGTACTTGCTATCAATGCCTGATAATCTGCAAAAATTATTTTTATATTGTTTCCATTCATATGCTTAGCTTTTTTTTGCTTATGCTGTCTGTGTAGGTGATAATAGTGGCAATAGTACGTATCCTTGTCTCACTCCAGATGTTACTGCAAAGGGTTCTGATATTCCTTGACTTGTTCTAACTATATCTGCAGTCACTATATACGCTTTTACACAATCTGACAAAATGTTCACTTACTCTATATTGGGCCAATGCTTGCCATAGCACTTTCCTGTCAACTCTTTCAAATGCCTTCTCTTGGTCTATACATGCAACATAGGGATTCTTGTTTTATTCTATATTTTTCTCTATTAGATGTTTAAACATAAAAATTGCATCTGTACAGCTCATTTTTTCTGAAGCCCATCTGTTCTTCTGCTATTTTTTTTCTTTTGTGTCCCGATGAAACTCTGGACTGCCAAAATGAATCCACTTTCTTGGCTTTATTGTTGGCCAAACTTAAGTCCTTATTGGTGCATGTTTCTGGCAGTAATCGGCAGACCAGTAAAGGAGCCAGATTCTATATCTCTCCATGTTCACACAGTGTGTTGTCATCTGCCAGCAGCCCCCACTTAAGCATGTTGGTCTTGTATTTAGCAATTCCAACCCTCACCCTATTCAGAGTTCTCCAAATGACGTAGGGGAGGGTGAGTTCCTCAGTTATATCCTCATTTAATGTTGTTTCTTACCCAGTGAGCTCCTTCCTCAATTTCCTAATCTGGTTTTGCTCTTGCCATAAAGCTCTTCCTGGATCTGCTAGTTGCGGTTCCATAACTGGTATCAATCTTATTTCTATTATCTTGGCATACATTTTCCCTGCATGGATTAAGAATGATATGCCTCGGTATTGTGTGCATTTTCCTTTGCTCCCTTTGCTTTTCTGTAATTCTGAAATTGATCAGGCGTGGTGGTGTTGGTCTCATAACAAGAGAACTCTAATTCAACTCACAATTTCTGCATAACATGATTTACACACGGTGATCTATATTGCAATGTATATAGCTGTATTAACTGAGTTAGAAATGTTATTTCATTTTTAGGATTCAATCGTCATTTGTGGAAAGGGAGTCAGCCCTTACAGAAAACTTCAGGCTTTACCAGTCATAAAGCAAAAGCTAAGACATTACTAACTATTTTAAACACCTTTAGAATTTCTGCTTAATTGTAAAAAAGAATAAGTTTCATCAGTATTGTACGCCTCTACTTTGAAAGCTGTGGAAAGTTAATTGCACTGGAGTGGCAGTTTAAATATATGAAATTTGATCCATCAAATTTGGTGTAGTAGCAGTAATTTTAATGGTTGAAACAGAATATAATTATATTTTCAGCTTTGTAATTAGGAGTTTCAAATTAATATGGCCATTGTCTATCACAAAAAATATTAGATGGGTGCACTAGATAGTATAAAACTGTGTAGTACTGTACATTACATGATTCTTAAAAATGCAGTTATGTACAGGAATTGCTAGCATTCAGTTTGCATTACTGTACAGTACTTACATAGTTAGCCAGCATGGCTAACCATTGCAGAAGGCAAACACCATAACTTACTATAGCTTCTAATTGGCAGTTAATGAATTCCTGCTCGAATTTTCGTATATGTGGAAAAGCCACTAAACTGGCATGTCCCTAAAAATCAAGTCAGGTCTTTTTAATTAGGAGTCATAAATCACTGTTATGTAATTTGCCTTGCAATGTATGTAGTGGGGTACACAGAAAGAGCCTCCTTGAAGATTGTGGTATTTTTGAACCACAATTGGGTGTACTCTGGTAATGGAAGTGTTCCCCGTAAGCTGGAATGGTAGAAAATTAGTACTCCATCCGTTTTTCCCAACCTTTGGTTTTAGGCCTTCAATTCCCAGAAGCCTAAGTCAATTCCACAAAGCACTAATCAGCCAATGTAATGACTTAGGCTTCTGGGAATTGAAGGCTCCCTGTGGGGCATGTGCCCTGTCACGAATGGCCACCTTGAGTCAGCTTCGGCTAAGAAAGTGCGGGATATAAATTAAAATTTATCATTATTTATTTACCCTCGAGTAAGCCCTTTCATGCTTCTGAGCTGCAGCCCCCTGGCTGAACAACCCAGGCCTCTAGATTAGTGTAAATAAGGTAGCATCGATCCAAGTAATCACTCCAATTCTCTTCAGGTATTTTAAAAGTACAGTATATTGAAATTAAAGTAAGGTACAGAACAAAGTCCAGCAAAAGTTCAAAAAGCAATTCAAAGTAAAGAAAGCTGCTCCCAATGGAAAGCTCAGGGCTCCCTTGCTGGTTAAAGCGACTACATGATGGCAGTTCAAGTCCAAGTGAGTCTGTCTTTCGGCCCCCACCTTCTGGCTTTTTATTTCCTCCCTCCAGGGTCTGCCTCCGAGCCATTCCCCTAAGGGATCCCAACCAATGATCTTACAAGATGACATGTCCATCACACATTACGATTAGTTTCTCCCAACTCATGAGGCTAGCATGTTTACATTCCAATGCCTTTGGTATGTAGGAAAGTGTTCTCCCCCTCTTTGAAATCACCATCTTAGATGTCCTAAAGCACACAGTACTTCAGTGGGCAAAAAGATCATGGAAAAACGCAGCCCAAGGGCTAGGATTTTCATGACATGCCCCACATTGGGAACCATTGCTCTAAATCCTGTGAAACACCTCCAGGCTCCAGACATTTAAGCAGCTCTGTTCTTCAGGAAGTCAGACTCCATTTGAGGTCAGCGGTTGAAGTAGCACTAGGATACTATTCATAGTTTTAGTTTCAGTAATGTCTGACTGCTCTGTAACATTCAGGGTGTTAGATCTCAAGTGCAGTACTTTAAAATTGAACCTGGAAATGATGCAGTATGGCCTCCATTTGTGGCTAAATCTAGTTTATGACAACTAAAGCAAGCCCACTGGATCTAGGGGGATAATTACATTTGCAGAGGTTCCAGTGATTCTGAGATCTACTCTAGCTAAGACTAATGGATGTAGGCCTTGCCCTTGACAACTATCTTGACTTTGAATTACCTTTTAAAAAAGGCTCCATGCAGAGAAAATACCGTAATCTAGCCTGGATGTAACCATTGTGTGTATGTGTTACATGGTGAGAGAGGAACAGCTTGAATATGAAAGAAGCCACATATCTACTTCTGGTTTCATAAGGGACAATGAGCAGGTGGCTCCATGAACATTTTTACCGTATTTTTGGACCATAAAACGCACCCAGTTTTCAGAGCAGGAAACAAAAATATTTAACACTGTATTTTGCACCAGCAACCAGTGGTGGCGCTGCAGGGGAAATGGGCAGGCCAGGCCAATTGCACTGAGGAAGTGATACTCTAGCCTAGGCTCTTGCTCTCCTTTCAACCAGGGAGCATGTTTTCCCCTCCATTTTGTCCACGTGGAGTAGAGACAAGGGCATCAAGGTAAGTGAAACCCTTTCTTTTTAAGCACAGGTTTGGTTTCCCACTTAAATGCATTGGGAACATACAAACAGAAAACTTTTGGATACAAGAAATTTATTTCCAATGCATTTAAATGGGAAAATGCGATTTTCGCCTTCTAGTGGCCACTTGTTTTTCATATGTTTTCCCCCCTGCCCCCAACAACTGAGAGGCGGAAGTAGTAGTCTTCGGCCAGCTGCGGCTCTTGTAAAATATCCTTTTACAACAGCCACAGCTGGCTGAAAACCAGCATTTGGACTATAAGACGCACCCTCATTTTCTCCCCACTTTTGGGGGAGAAAAAGTGCGTCTTATGGTCCAAAAAATACGGTAAATGCAATTGGAGGGATGACTTCTAAAAATACATTTTGCCCATCTCTATTATAAATACAGCCACAACCAATCTCCATCACCTTGGGTTTTTGCCTTCATGTGGAAAGCTTAAGTAGTTAAAAAGTAATGCCATCCAATTTGAAAATTATTTTTGCATTTACATAATAGTGTTGGGGTCACTATAATAATTTCATGTCAGAGATTACTCTAGGTTGAAAGGCTTTTTAGGAGACGCCCAAATGAGGCTCCTTTCATGCCCCCAAGTGCAGCTCTCGGGTATCGAAACCCGACTTTCCAGTCTCCAGCTCAGCGATTTAACCACTAAGCCACCGGAGGAGCTGCTTTTGGGACTACTATATTTCACATATATTCGAGGCATTTTGTATTTTGCAGCCATGCATGGTATGTAAAGATTTTCTATATACTGTATAGCAATTGCCAATCTCAGTTTCCCCGCCCCGCTTAAGAGTCTTTCTCTTTGGTATAAAAAATAATCTGTAAAAAAGAAGCAGCAGTACGAAATGCAGTAGCCATAGTACTAATATGCACTGAACAGAAAGAAACAGATCTGTGATACTTTAAAGGTTTTTTTATTTAATAAATAACTTCCATGATAGCATTGTAAAAAGTGAACATCTGTTAAAATAAAAGGCACTTAAAATCAGAATGAGGCTAGTATTGAACAAATGACAGGTCAGTGGCAAATATACATGGCAGAAACAATGATATCTCTTGACTGACAGTCATATTACATAACATATTATACAGGGCAGAGGCAAATTTACAGCCCAGACTGCAAAAGAAAATCATGTTGTTTTGACAACAATAATCTTACACAAAATGAAATAATATACATTAAAGGGTGACAAAGCACCAGGCTTTAACCCAAGCAAGGCCATTTTTGAAAAACTCTAATAATAAGGCGCTAATATATTTAAAAAGAGTCTCATGCAGACTACTTTTTTTGGCACTCAAGCCAGGACTTGAATTTACAAAGGAAAGTTCTGAGGTTACTGTGCAGCAACAGTATGAAAAGAATTGGCACCACCTTAAAGCTATTGTTCCGGATCTATTCTTCTGTTCTTGAAGATAAATTCTGATCATTTAAAACACATAAAGCACATATTAAATTGTCTTTCACAACATGATTTCTATTGTAGTAAACTCACTGTATCCCTAAGAATAAAGTTATACAAACAGTCCATTTATTCACTAGTTTAAGTAGTTCACAAAGAATTATTTGGCTTGCATTTCAATTGTGCAAACCAAGCCCTGATGTGCCTATAAAGCTAAAAAAAACTGGTCTAATTTTAATACTTAATGGCTTTGCAGAGCCCCGTCATACTGACTGCTTTAGACATTTCACTCCAGGCACAGAGGAGAAAGGATCAGCAAGGCACCACGTGACCTTAGTTGAGTAGGCTATGCAGTCTCAAGTTTTCTGTCAGTCCTCTGGCATTGTTTATTGTAAAAAAGAGGAGAAAAATAAAGTAAAACAAAAACAATTCACAAATAAAAAAGCATACTGTACATTTTCAAAATCTGCATAGGAAACAACCTATGTGTAATGCAATACATTAGTAACTTCACTGCATTATTGGGCTAAAGCTAGGTTACTGTGATTAAAAGTTGCTACAACTGCATACAGTGTTGTGAAGTTAGAAATGTGTTTTTATTTGCCCTCATATTTAGGATTCACCACAGTCGTCACAGCACTCTTGTATATAGGATTTTCACCCTAGAAGGGAAAAACAATGTGTATTAGTGATATGGACCAATTTCTGGCAATATCTTTGAAGTTCATTAAGTAGACATAGTTGCACAGTCAGTCAAATGAATTTTATTGCTCATTGGTCCTGCAAAAAGTCACATGATTGAAAGAAGCACAACTAGCACTTTCAAAAAATTGTTGCCTTTCATTAACGCACAATGACTGTTATACATTGCTGCTGTACAATATGCAAGAGGATTAAGATACCTGTTTGTAAGTATTCCTTCAGTGGACATTTTACTAAAAGCATAATTAAAACACCAGACACACAGTGTGTAGGAACAGATACTTTTCCTGTGCCTTGCCATGGAAAAAATATCAGGAAGCTTAGGCAAATTCTTCACAATACAAAATGCATACTGGCATTATTGCATTGCAGATACCCACAAACTGTTCATTACAACTAAAAAGCCTTAAAGATCTGGACTACACTGAAACTGTGACTATCTGGTAAAAAGACCTGCCAGATCTATCATATTCTAATTAATCAAAATCCACAACTCTATTAGGACAAAATGTCACAACCAAAATTACAGCAAAAAGCAGGTGATAGCAGAAGGATCAGAGAACATCCAAAACTGGGGCTTTGTGAACTGTAGTTTAGGCTCGTTTCCAAAATTGGTGCCTGCAATCCGAATGAACTGATAATTAACAGATGTACAATACAGATATACAAAAATGAAGGCATTGCCTAATTGTGGATTTGATTGGACCAGCAAATCTGCTTCTATTTTAAGCACAATCATTCCCATCTTTGATTGTTCAAAAGTGGAAATGGCATAGAAAAATTATTACTCAGGCACAAGCCTTATACAAGCTGTATAAGAAAAACAAAACAAAACACATATACAGTAAAACCCTGGTTAACGACGTTTCTTGGTTCCCAACGTCGCATTGCTAACCGGGAAACGTCGTTAACCAGGAAGCAGAAACCTGCAGCAGACAAAGGGGTTTCCCCCAGGGTTTCTGCTAGGAGCAGCATCGGAAAAGGTCTGTGGGGGTCGGAAACAGCTTGGATCGCTTCCCCCGAGCCTCCCAGAGGCGGCAGGGACCGGAAAATGGACAAAAAAAAGCACGGCGGTGATTTTCCAGCTTGGAAGGTAGGAGATGAAACACGGTGCCTCGGATAATGATGCCAGATCGTTAACCGAGAGATGACTTTTCACAAAAAGTCACGTCACAAACCGAAAATGACGTTGACCGAACGCAACATAAACCGGGGGGTTACTGTATAGTAATACCCCAGATAACGTTAAAACTTGGTTCCACAAGTCTTAACGTTATGCAGTTTCTAATGCTGTGTGATACATTTATCGCACATTTTAAAAAAGCCCAGTTCCCTTTCTGAAGATGAAATCTCTTCGGAAACCCCGGCCTGGATCGCTAAGGGGCTTAGTGATCCAAACCAGGGGGAGGTGTTTATGAAGAGAGGCTGGGGACCCTTTTCCCAGCCTCTCTTCAGAACCACCACTACTCTGCCTGGACTGCTAAACCCATTAGCAATCCTGGCGGGGTGTGCATGTGTTTCTGAAGAGAGGCTGGAGAAACTTCCCCAGCCTCTCTTCAGAACCTCCTGCCTGGATGGCTAAGCCCCTTAGCGATCCAGGTGTGTGTGTGTGTTTCTGAAGAGAAGCTGGGGAAACTTTTTCCCAGCCTCTCTTCAGAACCCACCCACCGCCTGCCCTGGATCGCAAAGAGACTTAGAGAGCCGGAGATCAACGGTGGGAAATTTGAGGAAAACCTTTGCATCGCACGTTAACGTTGTGTGGTGCAAAAGTTTCCCTCAAATTTCCCGATGTTATCCGGTTTTAACGTTGTGCACACGTTAACCAGGGTATTACTGTATATGGTGATCCTGTGTACTGTACTGTGCTGTAGTTTACATATATCATTTTCTAACTCTTAACTGCAATGATTGTGCAACTGCGGTACGTTAGTTATAACCAGAAGATCCATCTTCTTCAAGTGCGGTTTCTAACAGGTGCTAAATGTATTTTTTCCATAGATCAGAAAGAAAGCCTGTTACATGCAGCTTCAATTTAAGCTTATAGTTTTAGCTGGCCTTTCTGTAGACGTACAACAATTCAGTACGTGAAAACATGCAATACAGACACTTAACATGCTTTCTAATTTCTGCAGCTAATAAATAGTAAACATAATCTAAGAGGCCCTCACAATGCTTATGTCTGGACAGTTGTGAACCTGACAAAGTAAGTTAGAGTCTTCAAACAGAAAAAATAAAGGAACATACCATGTGCTCCCAACTAAGCAACCAATCATTTCGCTACATAATTACAGTGGCAGGCATCCTATAGGTGATTTACATTTTCACTGTGTATTTCATGGTGGCAATTTACCCTCTATAAGATTCCTATGAGTCACACATTTTATACTAAAGGAATAAGCAGAATAAAAGGGAGAGATTGCAATATGTCCAGAAGAAAATGGATAAAGAGAGGAAGTGAAAGGAATAAAGATGTCAGCAAGTTAACAAAATACTACTTTGTACTGTGGACTTGCTGTGATACAGTACTCTGCTTACCTAAACCTAGGCTCAGCACAACCCATCCCCTAGGCCAGTGATGGCAAACCTTGGCACTCTAAATGTTCTTGAATTTCAATTTCCAGAAGCCGTGATCAGCAGGAGTGCTGACTTGGGCTTCTGGTAATTGAAGTCCAATACCACCTGAGTGCCAAAGAGGTTCACCATTACTGCCCTAGGCCTAGGAGGAGACACACATTTATTCATGGTTTGGTAAGCTGAGAGAGTAACGGGAGGAATTAGCCTCTTAAAGATATTAACTGGACGACCATGGAAAGATTTGAACAACCCACATGGGGAGAATGTAGTATGTGTCAATGAATGTGTGGACTGGATTCAAGCTACTTTTTAAATTTTCTTTCATTAATCTACAATCTATAATGGATGCTTCATGGCTGGCCATACCAATGAAAGCAATTTTGCCCAATATTATTGTGTTTTCAGTATTCTAGATGTGCTTTGCATATGAACATTTGAATCATCACTCTATTTACATCCCTCAGTGTGGCACAATCCGTGTTTGAAACTAGAGTCTTAAAGTTTTTCATTCCCTCTGTCCCTAACCAAGCTCTGCTATATACTTTTAAAAAATGAAAGAAAAAGAAACAGCTTATAGAATTGGTAAAAGTCAAGCAGTGATTAGTTAATGATGCATACAGCGACATTTAAATAAAGAACATGCACAGAGAAAGAAATGGAAAATAAAATACGAACGGAAACTTAGAGACCCGCTTTACGTCCGTAGTTTGGATTCTTGAAATTATTAATAGGATTCTTGTATATTGGATTTTCTTGCTGAGATAGACAGAAAAATAATCAATATGGGACACAGAAAACATTCTCAAAAAAAGTCATGCTGTATCTACAGAAGGTTGTTAGTTTCCTTAAGGTTTATAATTATATTCAGGCTCCTAAAATGAACTGAACCAATTAAAAACCTCCAAGTTATACTTAAGTCATACTCCAAGTGCACAAGCGTGGAGCATGATGAATGAACCTAGATCTCAATATACCAGTTTTAAACATTTGAATAACACCTCTCAAAAATACCCTTATTTTTCATCAAATCTATTGATTTTTAGCAGAAGCTATATACTCAACTATTCTGTGGCTGTAACACAGCAAATGTACTAATGATGAATGCAGACAAACTGAATATCTGACAACTATGGTTCAGAAGTTGCTGTCTTCACATAAAGGTAACAGAATTGAAGAACTAAGGACTTCTTTTTGGGATGGTTTTGAGAGACAGAAAATGTGAGCCTGATTTAATGTTTTTTTTAAAAAAAATCACACGTAGATGTATGCCAAAATGAAGTGAACAAAAGAAATTATGCTATATGATCTTCAGACGTTTATAGTTGTCAAATAGCATGACTCACCGTATCCCATTTTGCATTCATCTTTTCCTTTTCAAATTTTGCAAATTCTCGTCTGTCATGAATGATCATAAGTAGCTTCCAAATCAACAATAAAGCCAGACCAATGAGAACAATTCCAGCAACAACTCCAGCAACAATAGGGATTATGTCAGGACCTGTTGGGCATTCTACAAGACAAAATTGTAGTATAATTTTAGCATTATGAAACATCAACATGGCAATGTGATCTCTATATCGGTTTTTAATATTTTTATGATAGTATTTATAGGTAAAGGTCACCCTTGCTTGAAAGCCAGTCATATTCAACTCTAGGGTTCAGTGCTCATCTCTGCTTATAGCCAAAGAGCCAGTGCTATCTGTGTCTGCAGACGTTTTTTGGGTCATGTGGCAGGCATGACTAGACACCGGAGTGCATGGAATGCTGTTTACCTTCCCACCGAAGGGGTCCTTATTTATTTATTTACAATTTCTTGCTTTCAAACTGCTAGGTTGGCAGGAGTTGGGACAAAGATAGGAGCTCATTCCGTCATGCAGTACTTGGGTATCAAACTGCTGACCTTCCAGTGAGCATCTTAACCACTTGAACCACTGCAGTATTTTTGAGATAACACTAATACTATGTACAGTGAAATTTAAAAACACCTTGATTTATCAGTTTAGCTGTACTTAATACCTGAATTCTTCCTTCATCCTGACAGCATTTTTGTTGTCCTGCTACTCTTGAATCAAAATATTTATTTCATCTTTTCAACACTCAAACTTTAAAACAGATTAAGCAACCTATTGCCACCCGTCTTGGAGCTGCAGCTCACTTCAGCTAACATATCAAAGTAAATGATGATGGATTGTGTAATCAAAGCTATTTGAAAGGCTATACCAGTTGTCTGTTTAAAGGAATTCAGTCTCAACTGAGAAACACACAGGTAAAATCAAATACTGGCCTAGTAAGATGTGACATTATTGTGTGACACAAGTATTTTTACAATGTACTCTTTGTTATTATTATCACAACTTTCTTTATTGTAGGTCACTGCCAAAACTGCACCAAATTTGCAGAAGACACACAACTGAGAAGGATAGCTAAAATCTCAGAATGAAAAATAGAGACTAAGTATACTGCAGTGACTAAGACGCTGACTGGAAGGCGGGAGGTCAGCAGTTCGATTCCCGAGTACTGCAGGACGGAATGAGCTCCTGTCTTTGTCCTGCCAACCTAGCAGTTCGAAAGCAAGAAATTGCAAGTAGATAAATAGGAACCACTTTGGTGGGAAGGTAAACAGCGTTCTGTGCGCTCTGGTGTCTAGTCATACCTGTCACATGACCACGGAAACGTCTGCGGAAGCAGACAGCGCTGGTTCTTCGACTTTGAAACAGAGATAAGCACTGAACCCTAGAATTCGATATGACTGGCTTTCGAGCAAGGGAAACCTTTACCTTTACTATGTTACTCTCTAAGGAGAATAACACTAACTGCAAAAGATTTAATTGACTAATACTAAGCGGGAGAGAAAACAAAGGTCATTGGTATAGAAAATATGTTCTTCTGAGGAAAAAGTTCAAAATGTATTTATTTAGCATGAAGAAGAAACATTAACTTGGCACCCCTCTCCAAATAGCTGAAGGCTTATCATACAGATGAGGTAAAAATGTGCATTCTGATGGCCCAGAAAGCTTCATGTTCAAACTAGACATAGTTACAGGATGGTTTATTTTGGTTGAATGCTAAGAGAAAAATAAATGATGGATTAGGGTGAACAGGCACACCAACCCAGGGGGCCATGAAGGTGTCCTCCAGCAAATGCTTCTCCTTCCTTGAAGCACTCTATGCTGCATTTCCTGTTTTGTTGCACTGCTAAGGTGTCCATGGACAGCTATGCTTACAAGTCACAAAGCATGTGGAAGACCGAGTGGTCCAGTTCCCATTTGTAGGCAAAGGTCATCCACCAGCTGAGAGTGTTGGCAAGGAAGTTTTTTGTGCCCTAGATGTGGGCCACCCGGAAGAAGATGTGCCACTCCCATCTCAGAATGTATGACACCTTCTTGGCAGCGTTAGAAGGGCGGAACTTGTCCTGAATGGCTGGCTGGAAGGAGAACCTAGACTTATACTGATGTGTCCCTACGGGAGGCTGGAAGCTGGACCTCTGGTAGAGCTTCTATTGCCTGGAGCATCAGATGAGGAATAGACCCCCATATGCTTTGCAGTTGTGTGCCTCTTGTGGAGGTTGTCTATTACCTTATCCATGTCATTGCTGAAGAGGCACTCCCCATGAAAGAAAGACTTTGATCCTGTTCCTTACCACCTACAGCCATGTGCATCTCCACAGCAGTACCAGCGAAGCCAGTGACTTGGTAGAGGTGTTGGCTGCATGGTGAGAAGAATGCATTTACTGGGCTGATAATAGCAAGCCCTCCTGACAGAGTAGGTGCAGGGTAGTCATGGCCTTATCAGATAGGCTGCCCAGGAGTAAAGCGACCTGCTGTCAAAGGTGACCCTGCAGCCACCAGGTAGTTGCTGACTTGGAGGTCCAGTGATGTGTTCACGTAGATCCTGCTGCCCAGCTGGTCCATCTCTCTTCCGTCCCTGGTCGCCAACATAGGAGGGTTCCTGGAGTGTGACGTACCTTGTGTCGCCTCCACAATAATTGAATTGGGGTGGGGGTGCTTGAGGAGGAAGACAGTTGCCACATCCAAGGTCTTGTATAGGTTTCCCACCCAGTGGGATGTGGCTTGCGAAGACAGCTTGTGACAGGTGTCCCGCACCAAGTCTAACAGCGAGGGCAGCATCCCGATGTAGGACAGCCTCGGCAAATCCTTATTGATCCTGTTGAAGAGCAGGTCCTCTGCACCTCTTTGCCATCAGGACCTCATACAACTTGAGTCATTCTGGAGGGATGGTGGATTCACTCCCCCATCTCTCACTTGGGGGCTGTAATGAGTTTTGGTGTTGGTATTGCGGCAGTGTGCATACTCAGAATCGCCCTCTGAATCAGAGAGCTCCAAAACCAAGGAGGCACTGGAAGGTGAGCTCACTTCCCTGGTAGAGTGGGGATGTTTCGGTTTTGGCCGGTTGCCACAGCAGGATGGTTTTTGGGTTTCGGGGTCAATGAGGATCTGATCTTCCGCCTCGGTGGAGTTTGGCTGGTATGGTCTCAGTGGACTGAGACAGGGACTCCTCCAAAACAGCGTACAACCACAAGATTGTCCTTGTTCCCATCACCACTCAGACTCCCAAGGGCCTCCAAAATAGCTAGGGCTGCATTGCTTGGTTTCAGGTCAGAGGACTTCATCCCGGCTTCAGTGGCTTCTGTGTGGTTTATGCTTCTTGCATCCATCGCCTGATGGCTTGTTTGCATTTTTTACAGCAGACTGAGAATGGATCACACATGTGCGAAAACCTGTGTGTGATTCAGTGGCCACGAAGAACTGAAAGGTCTCTGTCTTTATCCCCAACATGCCATGAAAATGGTGAGGGTGAGAACTTTTTTTGCCAATGCCATAATCTTCTCCATAAGGCCTATAATCCAGTAAATTCAGCCTGAGATTGCTACTAATATAGTTGTTATGTTCTACAGATTGGTGAGCCTTTGGCACTTCAGATGTTTTGGTCTACAACTTTCACAGTACTTTATCACTGGCATTACAGGGAGGGGATTCTGGGATAAGTAGTCTAAAATACCTGGGGTACCCAAAGTTCATCATCCCTGCCAAGATAATCATGAAGGAAAACTACATAATCATTTGCTATTATTAAATATATATATATACCTGGTGTCTTGACTACGTGGACAACAGCCTTATTGTATGAGTCAACAGAATATGTGAAATAAAACCAGCAGTCATCAATATCCTTTTCTTTGCAATGAGTCAGTGCATCATACTGGCCAGGCTGTGGCAACTTTTCTCTATGATCTACCAGCACCAAGGTAAAATGAGAACATTCTTCATCACATCTCTCTTTCTTCTCTCCTTTGTTAAAAGCTTTACATTGGATGCAGTCCCTATGGCAGGAGAAAGACATGTTAATAAATTATTAATCAAATATTCCCCACCACATTTGCCTAAGGCTCCCAAATTTTTTTTTTGTAGCATTTCTTCTCAGATACTTCTTCCTTTTTATTAACAAACCTTCCTAGGTTGCCACCAGAACACCTTATATGCACCTCATGAGAAATCTGTACATGAGTCAGGAAGCAACAGTTAGGACAGAATACGGAATGACGGAGTGGTTTTTAATTGGAAAAGGAGTAAGACAAGACTGAATTTTATCACTCTGCTTATTCAACTTATTCACAAAGCACATAATGTGCAATGCAGGGATGGAGGAATCACAATTTTTGATCAAAATTGCTGGGAGAAACATCAACAATTTGAGATATGCAGATGATACTACCCTAATGGCAGAAAGTGAGGAACACCTAAAGAAGCTCCTGCTTAAGTTGAAAGAAGACAGTGCAAAAGCCGGCTTGAGACTCAACATCAAGAAAACCAAGATAATGGCAACAGGCCATATCAGTCCCTGGAAAATAGATGGGGAAGAAGTAGAAACAGTGACAGATTTTACTTTCTTAGGATCTAAGATCACTGCAGATGGTGACTGCAGCCATGAAATAAAAAGGCGACTGATTCTTGGGAGGCAAGCTATGAGAAACCTGGGGAACATAGTGAAAAGTAGAGACATCACCTTGCAAACAAAAATTCGCATAGTCAAAGCAATGGTATTCCCGGTGGTAATGTATGGTTGTGAGAGCTGGGCCATTAGAAAAGCTGAGTGCAGAAGAATAGATGCCTTTGAAATGTGGTGTTGGAGGAGAGTCTTGAGAGTCCCCTGGACAGCAAAGAGAACAAATAGGTCAGTCTTAGAAGAAATCAACTCTGACTGCTCCTTATAAGGTCAAATAGTGAAGATGAAGCTTAAGTATTTTGGACATCAAATGAGAAGAGAGGACTCACTTGAGAAAGCCTTGTTGCTGGGAAAGGTGGAGGGCAAAAGAAGAAGGAGTTGCCAAAAATGAGATGGCTGGATGGTATTGTAGACACAATGGGCACAGAGCTGGGAGGGTTGAGGAGGATGGTGGAAGACAGAGGTGCCTGGAGGAAAATGGTCCATGGGGTCGCAAAGGGTCGGAATCGACTGTGCGATTGAACAACAAAGCATGATCAGCAAGAAATCAGTCACATTCTATTCCTTGAGATTTATTAATTTACTTACACATAAACAATTTGAGAATGAATCTATAGAATACATAATTAAAAGAGCAATGCTAAGTGTGACAGAATTAAGAAAGTCATATGGTAGGCAGTCTGCCACTTCTACACCTCCACTTGGCTTGTTCCAACTGGGGAAGAATTGCTTGTTCTGTTTCTCCCCCCGCCCCCTGGATTCCCTCCCATTCACAGCAAGACTTGAAGGAACTGAAGAAACTTTATAACAAGGCCATAAATGGTGCCCTTCACACTACCGCATCTAAAGTCTTCCCACTAGTAGAATTATTGCCAGTTATACATATGTTCTTGCTGGAGACGTGAAGCCATGCCTGCAGAGCTCCTCTCCAACAAAGTGGCACTGCCATCCCACCTTAACCCTGTACCACTGAAGGGGTTAGATCAGAGGTTCCCAACTTTTTATAAGCCGGGGCCCGGGTCACACTCTCTCAGTCAGCTTTGAGGGCCATTTTGCCCTGCCTGCACAATGGGGGCAGCCATTTTGTCCCAACAGCTTCAAAGGGGGTAGCCATTTTGTTTATAAAATGCCCTTGGAGGGGTGGGGGTGAGGTCACATGAAATGGTGCTGCGGGCCAAATCCAGTCCATGGGGCCTTAGGATGGGAAACTCTAGGTTAGATTCAGACTGCTAAATCTTCAACTACAACCTTCACTTCAGCAACACTGTGAAATAAATGCACAGACTGAGGTGCATTCTTTTTAGTTATTTCAAAATCTCATACCTTGCATTTCAATAAAGGAAAATTCCAAGATTGTCCAATATAACAGTAATTTAAAAAAAACTTAATTAAAACAGTATTCCTCAGTTGTTCAAGGGGTGGGTGGGTGGGAAACAGGCTACATATACGTGGAAATATTCCTCTCCAGACTGCCAGAAGGAGCTGCAATGAGAATAACTTTTGCTCCCAGCCCAGGCATTTGGCATAGCTCATAGTCAATTCTGTAATACTACTTCAAATGGGCTTATGCAGCTTTGTTAAATTCCAGGAGGGGGAAAAACAAGAATTTGGGCTCTATCTGGTTGCATCCTGACCCCAAAGCCTAAGAGAAAGAGCATTACTGAAACCACAGTATTCTGAGGCAAATGTGGCCTTCTCTGTTCTCAGCTAGCATTCTCCCATTATCACAAAGAAAAACCACTGAAGAAATGGAGAGTAGAAGTGCGAGGTGGGGTGGGGTGGGGGAATAAAACTAAGCAAAATCTCATCCAAATTTTTGATTCCCTTTACAAAAGTAGAATTCCTCGGAATCAATTTCCAAACATTCACTTTCTCTTGGGAACATCCAATATCTTCTCATGAACCACCAAAGCCTTTTATTTGTTTGTTCATAAGCTGTAAAAATGCAAAAATCTGAGCTGCATTCTGCAAGTAACTGAACAAATTAAGAGGAAACAACTGAAACAACCTCTCTCCATAGGTCTACATACAATGTAACAGAAGCATATAATAACATGGAAGTCTTACTTGTGTTCTGCACAGACACCAAGGCAGGTCTGACACAACTCGCATGTTGGTCCCTGAAATTTGGAATCCGTGCAATTACAGACGCCACACTCACAGATTCCTCTGCCATTGCATATTTGTCCATTTACAGCTACACATGGGGCTGGATCCAGGGGGCACTCGCAAGCAGAGCCTGTATAATTTTCCCAGCATTCACACTCCCGACATTTGCATTCACCGTGCCCTATATTTAGAGACAGAAAGAAATTTTTTGACACTTCGATATTGGATTCAGTATAATATACATGACATGTACAATGCTCATTCTTTATGGTTTTAAGAGCCTCTGGTAAATGTATGTGACTATAATCTCAGTTCCTTCATGAGATAACCATCTCTTCTTTTTAACTAGCCTACTCCATGTCAAAACAGTCAACTACTGATTTGTGAATAGGATATAATAAAAGCAGCATGAATAATAACCACATTTAAAAGATACACACAGTTTAGTAGTAATGGGAGATTTCAATTATCCTTATATCTGTCGGTAGACAAATTCTGCCAAATGTAACTCTTCTAAGAAGTTCCTCGCTTGTGTGTCTACTAAAAAAAGTGGAGGAAGAAACTAGAGGAGTAGCTATCCTTGACTTGATTCTAACCAATAGAGATTACTTGGTACATGAAGTGACAGCAAGAGGAACTCTGGGGGATCAAGTGACCATGTTCTTTCTACTTGAGTTCTTGATCTTAAAGGAAATACAGTTTGTACATGCTGGATTTTAGAAAAGCAAACTTCAATAAACTCAGAACAGTGATAGGTAAAAATTCATGGTGGGAGATTCAGTGAAACAAATCCAAGATGGGTGGAAATGTCTAAAAAAAAGGGGGAAATTCTAATGGCACAACTCCAAACAATTCCAAAAAGAAAGGTGGAAAGCAGCAAAAAAAGACCTATGTAGTTCCACAAAATACTCAGAGCGGAGCTCAAAACAAAACAAAAAAGACAAATATAGGAAGAGGAAGCAAGGCCAGGCTACAAAGGAAGAGTACAGACAAGTAGTGAAGAATAGCAGGGATAGTGTTAGGACGACAAAAGCAAGAGATGCTAAAAGCAAGAAAAAAGCATTCTTCTGGTACATACGAAGCAAAGGGAAGAGAAAAGAAACGATAGCTCAGCTACTCAATGGGGATGGGAAAATGATAACAGATGACAAAGAAAAACCAGAAATGCTCAATTCTAAGTTCAGCTTGTTTCCCCCCACCCCCGAAATGTAGTACAGTATATAAATCTCCAGGCAAGGGTGAAGTGCAAGTGGAAGTGGCAGGATTCCATCTTGAGATTAATAAACAGTCAAGGAATACCTTATTAACTTAAATGAGTTTAAAAACCCCAGGACTGGATGACCTGCATTCAAGGATATCGAAGGAACTAGCTCAAGAGATCTCAGAACCACTGTCTATCGTTTTCTTGAAATCATGGAGCACAGATGAACTGCTATGATTGGAGGAGAGCTAATGTTGTCCCTATCTTCAAAAAGGAAGAACTGGGGAATTATAGACCACACCAGTTAAAGGCCTAATAGGTCTCTTCCAATTCATTCTTTCACCCCATTTCTAACAACCCCTACTTCTCTCATTTACTAAATTTCCCCCTTAGTTTACAGAGGTAGTTTCAGCTTTGTCTTCTCATTACTTGGTAACCGAATGAAGTTACTTACCTCCACAAATCAAACCATCAGATCGGTCACAATTGAAGTTATCACACTGGCAAAACTGGCCAGAGTAGATTTCATTTGGATTCTCTCTTTTCTTGCACACACATTGCCCACAAATGCATTCTCCATTGTTACTACAGATTTCAGAACTGTTAGTTGCTCTACAGGTGCCTGACATGTCTTCACTGTTCACTTCCTCTATGCTGCATTCACACTGTTTGCCAATGCGTCCTGTGTTACACCTACATGGAAAATGGGCCAATTGCTGAAATGTTAGGAATGAAATGCATGCAGACATTTCTCTACCTTTACAGCTCAAGGATGAAAACTTCAAAGTAAGTACTGTACTGATGTATATGTATATTAGAAGGTCTTTTAAAAAGACAGCACGAATCAGCCTACTGATGCTCAAGAGCAATCGTTTGAAAAACCTGCTCAATGACAGCTCTCAGCACTTCAAAGGAAGGTGTTGGAAGGTGTTGACAGGAAAGGCTGGAGAGGCTGCATTAACTATGACAGCCAATTCAAGCAGACAGTTTGAAGTTCAGTAATCTGCCCTTCTCCTTTGCTGCAACACTCTGCAATCAACCCAGTCCCTCTACCTGCATTCCTATAACTAGTTACCAGGAAAAAGGAACGGAATTTCTTTTCATTTAAACATTCCCACCATTCCCCAAACACTGTAGCTATATTAGTACTGCAACAATCTCATTTAAACCAGACAGGGAGACCAGGTAAAGAACAATACGCTAAAGTGCTTAGCATAGAAAACATAATACAAATGTAGGAATGCGTGATACCTTTATAGACCATTTAAAAAACCCTGAAAAGCTGGCTTTCAACATTAATCTGTCTTCATCAGGCTGTGCAAAAGATCTTGTGGATAATTCAGGGGGGAAAGTGAATGAGAATACCAACAATTCATGGCAGATGATTGTGTGGGATCTTAAGATGAGTTCAAATGCAAACGGGAAATGGCAGTGGATGTATGATTATAAACTCCGCCCCAGGCAACAACTGGCTGGAATATTCCCAAACCACACCCCCAATGCTGTTTGCATTTGAAATTTCCTTAAGAAGCAGATCTAGCGCAATAATCTGCCATGAATTTTAGAACCCAATTACCCGCATACACTCAAGTATAAGCCGACCCAAACATAAGCCGAGGTGCCTAACTATGACCTGAAAACCCAGGGAAATAGATTAACCCAAGTATAAGCCGAGAGTGGGAAATGCAGCAACTACTAGTGAGTTGCAATAATTAAAATACATGAAAATACAGTAAAATTAATTAATTTAGTGCTTTATTTAAACTGTATTTGCACCACCCCCCAGTGGTGGCGCTGTAGGGCAAGAGGGTGGGCAGGTCAATTGCATGGAGGAAGGAAGTGTTGCTCTAGCTTAGCCTCTTGTTCCCCCTGCAAGCAAAAAGCATGGCTTCCCCCTCCATCTTGGCCAGAGCAGAGACAAAGACACGAAGGTAAGTGAAATCCCCCCCCCCCCCCCAGTTTTGAAGGGGTGTGTGATTGCATTGTAGAGCTTCTTTCTCCATCTGTGATTTTCCATAGGAATGAATTGAAAACAATCTTCAGAAATTAATTTTTAATGTATTCTTATGGGGGAGGAAAAAATCGCAATTTGCACCCTCTTGTGGCCAGTTGTGTAATTGTGCCTTAGATTATTTTGCCACAGAAGTGCCAAAGCTCTTTTAAACTGCAGAATCACTAAAAAAAACATATTTTAGACTCTCGTGGTTGTTGACATGTGTATAAGCTGAGTCCCCCTTTTGGACCTCATTTTGGGGGCTAAAAAATTCAGCTTATACTCGAATATATATTTTTCTAAATTTCTCCAAAATCTTAGTGCCCAGCCTGAGAAAGTAAGTTAGCTGTTTGTTGGATTTTAATAGCCTAATAAAGGTGTCATTTACTCTTGTATCTGTATTGTTTGATGGTCCACATGGCCTTTTTCTAGCTCCTATGTAAGGAATCAGGAGACACTAATAAAATAGGTCAGATAAAGAACCATGGAGAAATCAAGAGCCTCCTCGAAGATTGTGGTATTTTTGAACCACAATCAGGTGTATTTCGGGCAATGGCAACCTTGTGTTGCCAGCTAATCTTTCTCATACTAGGTCAGTGAAAGAGACTGCAGATGAACTCACCAAAAGGTGCCTTCATTTTGGCAGTTTCACGTCTGACCTAGACACAGAAGAAAGTTTCTTAAGAAGACTGAATATATAATACAAAGGATAGGAAAGATGACTGCTGTGAGATTGACTCTTCCACAGCATCAGCAGTATCTATTGGCTGAAATTCTATTGCTTAACACAGTAAGTTACACCAAAGTAGGGCCACTGAATCAGTGAGGATTTGGTAAATGAACTCCTTTATAAATTTCACTAATTTAAATGGGGCTACTCTAGTTTTAACATAATATGCTAAGCAACAAGATTTCAGCCACTATATGCTAATATCAGAAGTCACTGTCCTCATATAAACATACCAGAACCCACAAAAACATCAATACAGTATACAGAACAGATTGGATCTCAGACAATTGGACCATAGAAAGGTTTATCAACATTTTCTTTTCTACGTGAGTTACTGAAAGATTGCTATGAATTTTAAGAATAAGATACATGTAGCAATAAAGGCGCAGATTAACCTCCA
Source organism: Bradypodion ventrale (assembly GCA_035047345.1). Classification (NCBI taxonomy): domain Eukaryota; kingdom Metazoa; phylum Chordata; class Lepidosauria; order Squamata; family Chamaeleonidae; genus Bradypodion; species Bradypodion ventrale. The sequence goes on from JAWDJE010000006.1 coordinate 121,778,207, forward strand.
TAAAGTGTTTTATGGCCTTCCTTTCTATCATAAGGTGGCTGGATACCTCTGTGGTTTTATATATCTGGCTGGAGAGCCAAAGGTTGAGACTTTGATTCCCCATTAGGCCTCCTCAGAGGAGAGTAAACCTATGTAGCCTTGAGCAAACTCCACAGTTCCAGGACACCACAAGAAGAAGGGAATGGCAAACCACTTCTAAGTATTCCCCACTTAGAAAATCCTGCAAAAAGTTGCCATAAATTGGAATTGACTTAATAGTACAAATTAGCTACTTCCCAATGTTGTATCTGGTATAATTTCATTCTATTCTCTTTGAAAGAAAACACAATAAAATTAATATACCTGCAAGCACCACACTCAAATGTTCCATTTCCATAGTGACAGAGTTCGCTGTCAGTAATCCCTTCATAATGACATTCACATTCACAGATGAACTCCAGATTAATCTCTACCTCCTCGGTGAAACCTAAAGGCTTGATTTTAATGGTTTCACTCTGCCCTTTTTCTGGACACTGGTTGGCGGTTACTTTTATCTCAAACCTAACCTGCAAGCAAAGTAAATGGATAATGTAAACAATGCCCAAGTCAATTTTCGAAAGTCAAAGAACAAAGAAGAAACTAAAAGAATGCTAACTTTATGTTAGGGCCACTCTACACATAAGCCACCCAAAAGATAGACTGAAACAAATCCAACACACATACCCTTCAGTTCTGCTATGCAAAAAATACCTCATCTCCAATTGAAATGTTGGAACACTTCCTTCCTTCATCCCCTGTACCATTCACTCCATTCTTGCAGAAGGATTTATATTCAATTGAGACTTCTTTGGGTAGCTTGTTGTTTTCCAAAATAACTTCTGAGGACAGTGACTAAAACAGAGGTTCAGAAGTTTAATCAAAGCATAATTCAAAAAACAAAATGCAGTTTGTTAAACAGCTCTTCACCAAATCTTGTCAAGAATCTATTGCTCTCCACTTATCGTGATTCTTCACACGGCAGAGTTTTTGCCTGTGCCGCAGGTTTCTTCCAGGATCAGCACAACCAGTGTTGCTGCAGCTTATAAAACTAATGCTCAAGAGGGACAGTAGAGATCTTTGCTCAGAACAAATTAGAACTGACCAAGAAGCCAGGTTGGCTTCTGTTGTCAAGCAAAGTCTTTTCTTTTCAGGTGAGCCTTCAGGTGGGGGTTAGGAATGCTGTACTCATTGAGTTTAGAGGTTTTAAAAATGTTTGGAAAGAGTTTTTAAAATTGTTTTGATGGTGGTTTTTAGATTGTAATAGGACTAATTGCTTTTTGGTATTGTTTCTTATGTTATGTTTAATGGGGATCACTATATAGCTTTAATTTATCATGAGCCACTTTGTATCCCAAGGGACTGTATGGCTTAATGGTTACTAAGCTGAACTTGACAACTGGAAGGTTGACAGATCAACAGTTTGAGGCCCAAGTGCTGCATGACAGTGAGCTTCTTTCTCTGTCCCAGTTCCTGCCCACCTAGCAGTTCAAAAACAAGAAATTTTAAGTAGATATCACTTCGGTGGGAAGGTAAACAGCGTTCTGTGCACATCAGTGTCTAGTTTTAATGTGTTAACTACAGCTGCCGTATTTACTAATTTTCTACACCACCTTTCATCTTAAAAGGTTATACATCCGATTAATGGAAAAGTCATACTTCTTGTGAAAGGTTTTGTGCAGATCCTTCCCTTTCAAAGCCTTTGCAAAGGCTCAATAAGGAACAAGCTCCCTAAAGATAAATTGCTTCCAGAAGGCAGGCCCACCAAATTTAGCAGCAATCCTACCAACAAGTATTGAATAAAATATTCATCTATGGACTTTAGTGTTAGTTTTCAATTTATAATCACAGCCTCCACATAACTAAGTATGTCCTGTAGTATTGCACCTAGTGACAATACTGAGGTTCTAAGGAGGAGATAGATCACGGAGGAGGCAAAATGGAAAATAAAGCTTCTCACTGACATTGACTTACATTGTATGCATCTATAATCAGTTGAATCACATTACTGGAATTTGAAGACAGTGTTCCTACTGCCGATTTTGGAATTAGATTCTTCAACTCCTATACATTTGAAAAGTTAAAGCAACAATGGATTAAAACTTTAATCAGATGACATATATTCATCAGAAAGCCTGTATTACACCTCAAATGCCCTCGAAAGAACAATTCTTGTTGTTTCTACTTGTGGAACATCTAAAAAAGGCATTTAATATTAACAACTCACACCAAATAGTTTTCACTGCTATAAAGGACACCCCCACCTTCATTTATATCTAGAATAAGCAGAACTGCTATTTACATAGGACTAAACTGGACATATGAACTGGCTGGTAACAAACACTTCTGTGTTTTAAAGAGAAGAGTTTTACTCCAGTGCAGTGGTTTCCAACGTTGGGCACGCCCCACAGGGGGACTTCAATTCCCAGAAGCACTAAGTCAGTACACTGGCTGATTAGTGCTTTGGGGAATTGACTTAGGCTTCTGGGAACTGGAAGTCCAAAAACCAAAGTTTGGGAAACAGTGGAATAAGTTGCTTGAAAAATTGCAAGTATTAAGTGTTTGACACATGCAGAGAAGGTTATGACACTTTATCTTTACCTTGTAAACTGGCTGAAATTCTTGTGTAACAGCAAATATTATCTGAATATTATTGTCACTTAGCTTCTGAACAAGATGAGCAATGGAGGGATAGTCCTGAAGAATAAAGTTGAGACAATATTAAAAAGCATATGCTTTATGTATTTGAATTTCATAACAATGCATTATCTACCTGTGCAAGAGCAAACACATACTCCTCAAACACACAATCTTTTTAAAAAAAAATTAAACAGACATATTTTGGCACCGCTAAATTTATAGTCTCCATAATGTTCAGATTATAAATCTGCTGGTAGGAGATCAGTAAAAATTATGTTAAGAGGTGCTTTAAAAGCAAATACACTTCCCTAAGTCTCACAGAAATAAACCTTTCAATTTTCTTTGGTTTCTTGGTTCTCATAAAAGGATTATTTATCACTGCTTTCTCCATGTCAAATAAACTATATCTATTTTTGTTACTATTTTGATTCACTAACACAATTTCAATAAAGTAAGATTTCACAAACCATGTCATAATTGTAAACGTAGGAGCCATGTAAAAACGGCAGTTTAAAAGTCACGGAGCTACACAAACATACATTCTCAACCCAACATTCTTTCCTTCAAGACAGACAACATGAAAACTATTCTTATTACAATTCAGAATGTTAAATGTGTAGTTTTCTACAACATAAGAAAGGAAGCGCTAACAGGTACATCCTTGTAGATCTGGGATATTAATTTCATAATACTCAACAAAATCAGCATTCCCTATTTAACTTTTTCTATGGGTCTTTCTTAAGCATTCTTCTATAGGGAAGAGATGATAAAACAGTTGATTTCCACAGTCAGTTTGTCCTTCTATAACAAGGGTTAAAAAAGCACAGCTAAACAGATCTAACTAGACTGTAAATGTTAACATCGTCCAACGCTGGTTATCTTATAGTGATAGGAACTGCATTCCAACAACATCTGGAGAACCATGCTTTGATCACATTCATCTATACCCGTGATGGTGAACCTTGGCACTCAAGATGTTCTTGGACTTCAATTCCCAGAAGCCCAAGCATCCACTTCCGGGAGCGACTTGGGCTGGATGAATCGTAGTAAACCCCTTCGTGTGGATTCACAGGGGCTTGGGCTTCTGGGAATTGAAGTCCAAGAACATCTGGAGTGCCAAGGTTCACCATCACGGATCTATACCAGTGGTGGCTAACTTTGGCACTCCAGCTGTTCCTGGACTTCAGTTACCAGAACCCCAAGCACACCTGATGATCAGGGCTTCTGGGAATTGAAATCTGAGAATAACTGGCGTGCCAAGGTTAGCTACCACTACTGTATCGTAAGGATCAGATTGTTCATGCAAAACTTTTACTAATTTTAAAAATTGCACAGGAATATTAACTTTTAAAATCCTGTTACATATACTTACATAATAATGGCTCATTGAGTACATATTATCATCTAAATGACATTGTCCATCATTTGGTAAAACAATTCCTCCTAGCTTCCCGTCTCCAGCAAAATGAAATCCAGCATCCGTTGAAAACACCAACAGTCGAGTGACATTTCTCCATCCAATTTTTGCCTTAGGGAAAAGAACAAAACGATTCTGGCCGTTATACAGGTGAAACTCGGAAAATTAGAATTTCGTGCAAATTTTCATTCAGTTCAGTAATGCAACTTAAAAGGTGAAACAAATATATGAAATAGACTCATTATATACAAAGCGAGATAGTTCAAGCCTTACTTTGTTATAATATTGATGCTTATGGCTTACAGTTTGTGAAAACCCCAACCCCCCCCCCCATCTCATGTACCCCATAATCATCACATAATCTCATCACAATTATAACGAACAAAGGCATGACATCTTTCGCTTTGCATGTAGTGAGTCTATCTCATATATTTGTTTCACCTTTTAAGTGAAATGAATGAACATTTGCATGATATTCTAATTTTCTGAGTTTCACCTGTATATAATCAAAGAATTTAAACTGAAAAAGAAATTATAACTTTGCCAAGAAGTAAGTGTCTTTTTATTTCATGGCTACAGTCACCATCTGCAGTGATCCCAGATCCCAAGAAGGTAAAGTCTGACACTACTACTATTTTTTTCTTCCCCTTCTATTTGCCAGGGAGTGATGGGGCTGGAAGCCATTATCTTGGGTTTTTTGATGTTGAGTTTCAGGCCAGCTTTTGCACTCTCCTCTTTCACCCTCATCAAGAGGCTCTTTAGATCTTCTTCACTTTCTGCCATTAGGGTAATATCGTTTGCATATCTCAGGATGTTGATGTTTCAGAAACGCTGTGTTTTACTGTGTTATAATTTGTGGTAAAATACATGCAAGGAAAAAGTACTCCTCTGTCAACATAATTAATCCAGAAGATTAATCTAACCCACTGAAAGAGATACGGTGGATTCAAAAGAAAACTTAAAATACAAGTGAATTGTAATTACAGTAACAGCCAAAATAAATGAAAATACACTTACACCACAAACAGCAACTTGCATGATTGCATCAAAGCCACCTTCTGGAGAATCCAGATTACCCGAAATCTGTTGATCGCCTACAAGTTTATTGAACAGACTTCCATTGTTGGTAAAGTTGAGTACATTTTTGTAGCTAAAAGGACTTGTACAATTAAGGTCACCTGTACAAGGGTTCCTGATTTTGGCAGGTGTGGTACTAATATAAGGCATTACAGTTTTTTCTACAAAAGAGCCAAAACCTAAAAATAAAGAAACAAAGTAAATGGAATAAAATTATCTGGTTCTACGTTCTCAGTGCTCTGAAAATCCCTATGGGTAAGCCAACAAATTGCTAGTTAGACTGTGCAATTCTCTAAAGCAGTTATTTCAGTGGTGCCCAAACTTTTTTTTTTTACGGATCGGTCCCACCCCCGACACACATCTGCGGGGGTCAGAGGAGAGCTGCTCCCGCTGCTGACAGTTTTGATGCCAGCAGCGGCAGAGGTGGTGATTGCGCTTTGTCCTGGCTGCTCTGAGCAGGCTCTCGCTCAGTCCCATCCCCTATGCAGCCTTTGCCAAAGCCGATCGCCATGTCGGGGAAATTTTCGGAGCCCCCTATGTTTCAAAATTCGCAGCACTGGAAGGGTAAACCTGGCGCTCTGCGGTAACGTCACCCCTGGCGTGCCATGGGGTTCTTACTTTACTTTAATACCAGTGATTACTTTACCCTATACCAGTGATGGCGAACCTTGGCATGCCAGGTGTTCTTGAACTTAAATCCCCAGAAGCCCTGATCAGCAAGAGTGCTGACTTGGGCTTCTGGGAATTAAATTTCAAGAACACCTGGAGTGCCAAGGTTCGCCATCACTGCCTTAAACTAATATGGTTGATACAATATTCTCAAATTTCTTACCCTTGCGCTGCTCAACTTAATTTTCACTTTCTATAAAAAAAGTGTTAAAGAAATCATAAAGTCCTTTACTCTTAAGGCAGACTTACTAATTATATTTACATTTATAAGTATATGCATATATATGCATATTATGCCCAAACTACAGCCTGTGGGCCGGATCCAGCCCACGGCACCATTCCATCCAGCCTGTGCCACCCTCGCCACTCCTGAAGTGGAAGTAAAACACACACACACACACACACATGTGCAAAACGCTGTCGTAAATGACCCGTAGCAGTCGTAAATGTGTTTATAACTGCTGGCGCATTAACGGCAGTGTTATGTGCATTTTACTTCTGCTTCCAATGGGAAGAACATGACTGGCACTCTCAACCACCTGACTAGCCCACGGCCCGAAAGTTTGGGCACCCCTGATCTATAGTATATATCCTTCATAGAATATTTTTTGAAAAGCACAAATATCTTATTTTGATCACTAGAAACAAAATACCTACCAATTCGAAAATCTGAAGTTATATTCTTCATTTTACCCATTAGAGAAGTCCCAAGACTTTTTACATTCTCCAAATCATCTTTCATGGAATAAGAAAGATCCATAAGGTAATAAAGGTCAATTGGATAATCTTCAGCTCTCTTAAATTTTAAGGAAAATGTCTGTGGTTCCCCTAATATTAAAATAAAAAGAAATGACATTTAAAAAAAGATTCATAATGCAAATTTATTGTAAGACAATAATATAAATATACTATTAAAATTTTCTTTAAAAGTTTAAAAAAGAAAGAGGCCATAATCTTAACAGAGGTAGTTAGACTTTTTCTTTTTAAGTCTTTTTTAAAAAGTGTTTGCTTTCTCCAGAACTTATTCATGGATATATGTCCACAAGCTCCTATCCACCCCAGATAAAGTGAGTGGTTCTATTTCCCCAGCGTGGATTTAGTCATGGAATATCTTTAACTTTATCTGCAAGAGATGAAGAATGGCAGAATAATCATATAATTATTTATAATCAATCCTATCCTCAAACTCAAATAATGTAACAAAATGGTCTTTTTTTAAAATTATTCCATTTCAGCCACTAAATTTGAAGAATATATGGGAAATAGAAAATAAATTGTGGGAATGAGCAGGCAAGTTGAAATTACACACTATGAAATATACCGTGAACTGATCTGTGAAGACAAAAACAAGAATATAAAGATGCTGGCTTGCTCCCAGAGCGGAAACGTATGTGGTCTTCCAGACACAACTGGAGTAAAGAGCTCCCAAGGGCTGATGGTAGCTGCACTGCAATGTTTGAATAACTCATGTCTCTGGCCCCCAATTTAATGCTCTCCAGGACAAAGCAGACCTCTGCTTGGGCTTTTTGCATTCTGGTGCCTCCATCACTTCTTCCTGCTTACTGCTCAAGTGCTTTGAACCTACCCTGTTCGTTCACTTCTGGGGCATCCTATGGATTTATTTTGAGATGTTTCTGAAAACATCTTTTAAAATAAGATGCAAAAAATAAGTTAGAACCATCCAAAATCAATCTTTTAGCCATTCAAAGTCATTTGGGAAACTCCAGCAAAGTCTAGGAATTATTTTATGCCATATTATCATGAAAACTGATCATTTAATGCAAGCTTGAGTTAAGTCATCACCAACAACCTTACCTATCCGTAGCTTTAACAATACTTGTTGTGGCTGAATCTGTGTAATGTCTTCTGGTTTAAGACTCTCAGCGGATCCTTTAACACGATTTGTTACTTCCTTGTTTCTTAATTTTCTTTGGGAGCCTCTGGGATTTTCTATTTCATCAGGAGGGCAGCCTTTAATTTTTAAAACCTCCAAATCATCACATCGTGCTGAAGTAGATTCTCCTTCTTGTAAGAAAGTCTAACAAACATGAACAAAAGGACTGTTTATCATAAACTCTCCATCAATAGTACTTTCTTGCTTTATTTTAAATAGGTAACTTCAAGAAAGCTCCAATACTTTGGGCATATCATGAGGAATGACATGAAGTATAGAATACACAAACTACTTCATGGCTAAAGAACCTGCGAGACTGGTGTGGAATGTCTTCGCAAGAACTGTTCCGAGGAGTTAAGAACAAAAAGACATTCACCATGATGATAGCCAATATCTGGAACGGATACGGCACTTGAAGAAGAACTCCAAGCAAAAATACACGTTTCCTTTTAAAAATTATTCCTGATTTCAGTTTTAAAATGCACACATAGCTAGATTTGAGAGATAGAGAGGAATCTACTTCACTAACAGCCAAATGATTGCAATGATGTAGTTTTTTTCGCTATTTCGGGCACTGTACAGCCACTGACTCAACGCCGAGTGCTGGGTAGTGGTAAATAACCTGACTCCCTAAAGGGGCCAACAGCTACAGGTGGATGAGCCCTTTTAGGTGGGGTGATGGTCCTCTGAGTGGAGGAAATGCCACTGGGAACCATCATATTGGGCCCAATTGCAAAATGAGCAGAGGAGGATCTCTGATTCCTAACGGTCATGGAGGCGGAAGAGGCCATGCTAGATGGACTAGCTGTGAGGGCGCACCTTGATAATATCCTCAAGGCTGTGGCAGTCTGTTGCATACTATAGTTAAATCCTGCACATCTCATTTTATATGTGCCACAGGAGACGGCTCCGTGATCATAGTGTGTGGGTCATTTCATGGCAAGCTGGGATCCACCTTAAACAAATTCACGCCAGTGGCATTTTTCCTGCTTCAGGTGGAAAAATGCATTCTTGGATACAAGTTGCAGCTGACAACAATAATTATTGATTTAGTACCTAGCCATACTATTTATTCCAGTTTTATTAATGTTAATATTCTTAGCTCTATGAAGCCTAATGATGTAAAAACAATATAAACATAAAATAGAATGCTACAAACTGCTGTAAATAAGTTTATAGTAGCTTTCCCCAAGCAAGAACTAAGTCAATGGGGAAAAACTCACTTGGCAGAGCAGTGGAAGCCAAAAAATAATTTCTCAGAGGCAGAGCACACAGAGAGGCAACCGTGTGGGATATCAGGAACAGGGAACAGGTATGGGAAAGAGTCTTCTCTGTAGAGATGCCACATACAGAGAAAACCCTATTTTAGCTATATCTGTCAAAAAAGGTGGCTCAAAGACCACCATTCAGCACAGGGTTTAAAATGAAACAAAACTCTGAACTGTGATGCTGAGAGAAATAACTGTACACAACAGAAAGGAACAGCTAACTGCCAGCACACATGCAATCAATTGATTGTAATCAATTGCTTGCACAATGCAATCAATATTTTGATGTAGCACCCCAGCACATACTAAGTTGTCTCATCTAATGGGTGTGGGGAAATAAACAGAGTCCTTTGACTCTTTAGTCTGCACAGACATACAGATGTTGAAGTAGAGATGCTCCAACTCCTTTTTGTCTCTGCCAGTAATAAAATATGACACAAATCTTGACACGAGCATAAGATGTTTCCTCAATCCAGGCCAGATTCTCTGTCTATATAGCCCAGCATTTGCGACCCAATCTGGTCCATCCTCCTATGGTCCTCTGGAGGGAATTTCCAAAGTGGACAGCATTAACTTCAGGATCTTCAAAGCAACTCCTTAAGCCACCTTCCATACTCTCCAATGTATTTTCCCTTCATGACAAACTGTCCCACTGGAGACCTCTAGGCAAGATTTTTTAAATATTGAAGTGACCAAAAGGTGGAGGAAGGGAATCAGATTGGTGTGTTGCCCTTGAATGACCAAGGGAGCCGAAAGGATGCTGGTTCAGGTGAGCACAGCTCCCAAAATCAATAAATGCTGGGCACATAAACCCAAACAGCTTTTACTGCCTAAACCAGGAGTTCTCAACCTTTTAAAGCTGGGGGCCGGGTCACGCTCCCTCAGATAGCTTCAGGGGCCCGACAGCCATTTTGCCCTTCTTCCACCACATGGCACTTCAGGGTGTGGTAGAGGCGGTGGGGGCCCACATGAAATGGTGCCGTGCGCCACATCCAGCCCACGGGCCACAGGATGAAAATCCCTGGCCTAAACATTTCACATTGTATCACTTCTACACATTTGGATGTGGTCAAAAGCATTTCCTGTAGTTATCGCAGCAATGTGAACACAATGATAAAACTGCTGCTGCTTATGTTTGTGAGACAGCTCACTTCATACATATTTACCGTCTAAATTTGCACCATGGAAACAGGCAGGAAATTCAAATGAAAACGAAAACACTCCAAAAACTAGTCTTATGTCTTATGTCCTTGCTGTGGCATGGGACAGAAACTATTAATTTACCCCAGGGGAAAAAACTAACAAATTATGTTTTGTATATTCGGCACGTTCATTTCTATAATGTATACTACTGATACAGCACTTAACTTTCTGGGGAACAGAATGTGGAAGCTGCTTAGCAGCTCACTCCATACTAGCGGTACCACTTCAGACTGGGTTTTATATGATAGACTGCTCATTCAAACAGACAAATAAACCTATGTGCAGCCTCTCATACACCCTGAGACAGGACAGCCCATATAAAACTCAGCTCAGTGTAACAAGGCCTAGAAGTTAAGGAGCCAATATTAAACAATTTAAACCACAATAGAACATTTCCCTTTCCACCCTCCCACCTGCATTTTTATCTAAAGTTAGTGTCCTTCTAATGTCACCAACAGAATATAATTAAATGCAGACAGAGAGGCTGCGGAGTGGAATGGTTTCTAAATAGCTATGAGGGAACATTTTAGTGAAGGGAGAGAGGTATCAAGTGCTGCCATAATTTACAAATGAAAAGGGCAAAACCTAAGGAGAGTAAAAATAGAACAGCATAGGTATTAGTACTCTATTCACAGAACTCCTTATTTTGTGAAACATACTTACCTATCTGCCAACTTTATGATTTGCCTGGAGGTGTTTAAAAGAGCAGTGTCTGTCTTTATGGAGAATTGCTCTCTTGGGTCATGTGTATCTATATACATACAATTCAGATAAACCCTCAATCCTGTTTCACTTGGACTTCAATCACTGCCGGTGAGGTCTTGCATGCACATCAGCTACATATAGCTACATATGACTCGTTTTCTCTTTTTGTGTAAGAATTCATGTGGTGAAACCTCAGTGACATTATAGTACAAATATAGTTTGCAATAGCCACAGACATTCTTGCTGACTCTGCAGCCCAAAAGCATAGGGAACTGGTAAAAAAAAAAGATAGTGCATACAGTTTAATAGGTAATGTGTAAGGAAGTCAGTGAATTCCCACTTATAATTAGCTAGGAAAAAGTGAGAGCAGACACATCTTATTGAAGAAACAGGAAATTTCTATTTTCAACAGGAGACAAAAAATTGGCACGGCAAAAAAAACTTTTCATTTGAGAAAACGGTCTATAGAAGCTCCAGAAATGCCGGCTTCAAACTCGGTACAATATTTAGTCTGCCTGCTGATCTAAAAAGCATCACTCATAGGTCCTACAGAATGTAATTTCCAGTCTCTTATCAGTAAGGAGGAACTGGTTTGAGTCAAAAGTAGAGTCTTGGGGTGGAAAATTTTCCATTGCTGTATTTTCCCGTAGAAAATTTTCCTCATCATATATTTCAATGTTTTTCCATTTTTGTCTGGGCTACTATACTGAAATCAATCACGTTAGACTGAGCAACAACAGTTACAAATAGAAATTTAGTGAAAAATAAAGCCATAATGAATACATACTATATTTTTGCACCATCCACAATTTGGTCCAGCTTGTATACATTCAGCACATGATTTTGCATTAGCTGTTATACAAGTGCTCCCTCCTATAATAAAACACAAACAGGTTATTTTTTTCAGCTATTGTAATATCTGCTAATTTATTTATTTTAGTCTGAAGCACTAGAATTTAAAAGCAACAATTTTAAAAAACACTAGTCATCTAAGAATGTAAGCATACGCAAACTACATATTCATACTCTGCTTTCCAATATTCAGGAGTATGTCATTTGCTTCAAACAAATCTTTGATATCACATGGCTTCGCAAGTTGCCACAGATTAGCAGATGTTCAAAGTCTTGTTTCACCACATTCACTTTGTTCACCGTTGTCAATATAGTCCCACCTCTTTAGGTTTATTTTGCACTAGTATGGCTGCCCAGGCTTTGCCCAGGGGATGGATGGTCGGCGTGTCGTTCTCGGCCGATGGCGAACTTACCGAGGGGGCTCCGTGGCGAAGGTCGGTCTGGTGGCAGCATCGGGAGGGGCACTGTGGCTGCCTCTGGCGGCCTCACATCCCCATCCAGTGCAGGGGATTTCGGCACTGGGTGGGAGGCCAGCCTGGCGGCAGTGTTGAAAGTCTTCCGGCAGCCGCTTCCTGCAGTCTTGCGTCCACTTGTGATGCATGCACATTTGCGCATACATGCTCACCAACAGCAGAGTTGGGCGCCAGGGTGTGACATCAGAGCACTGGCACCAACATCACTTCCCTCGCTGCTGGGGCATACACCCCACCCGTTTCTTCTGGACCCCCTTCTTTGACCACTAGACCGGTGAACGTAGGTCTGGTGAAAATTTGGGAGGGGGTGGGTCCCGGGAGGCGGCGGCCCACCCATCTGCCTAGCAGCCCAATGTGAGTGCTTCCTCTCCCCCCCAGCAAAGAGTTCATCCTGCCCCTCTGTGGTGCCGATAGCAGCCTGTTGAGTTTGGGCACTCGGACTCTAAAAGATTCACCACCACTGACCTAGGCTTTGGCCTGAGCCTATGAATGAGAATGGGAAATTATAGCATATAACAACCTGTTAGTTATAGCATTTCAAATCTGATGTCCCAAAAACTCTTTAACTGATTTACAACTGTACTTGTTATACCAGTGGTTCCCAACCTTTGGTTTTTGGACTTCAATTGCCAGAAATCTAAGTCAATTCCACAAAGCACTGATCAGCCAATGTACTGACTTATGCTTCTGGGAATTGAAGTCCCCCTGTGGGGCGTGGGCCCCACATTGGGAACCACTGTGTTATACTAACCAACCATTGTTTACCTCTATATCCCCACCTGATCATGGGGCCATGTATAAATTAATGCCATGAAGTTAACATATAGTAGTTAGCCTTAGCACAATGTTTTTGTCTTTTTTGTCTTGTTTTATTTATTTCTTTACATGCTGGCACAAAGAAATTCAAATTATGCTCTTTATGAAAACTCCAGGAGCCATTCTTGTTGCCCTAGAAACTGCCAAGAGTGGTAGTACACCCCTCAATGATAGTGATCCGACTTATCACTTCAGTATCCAAAGATAAAAATCGATCTCCAGTTTTGAAACAAACGCACTTTTCACTAAAACAAGTTTCTAGGGCAGGGGTTGCAATGTTTTCCTGTGAGGGGCCGCCCCCGCCAGGGACCAGAGGTGTTTTTGATCCCTAGATTGACATTTTCGTCATCAGTGGTGGGGATCACATGGTTTTTCTGATCTTTTTGGACACACACAAACTGTTTTGGCTGCTATAAAGCGCCACTGAGCGACTTCCTGGTTCTGTGCTGGGAATCAAGCTACTGACACAAGCTCCACTGGCACCGGAAGTCGTCCAGCGGCACTTTCTACCAGCTAAAACGGAGCGGGTACGCGGGGGGAAGCCCAAAATGGAGCAATTATGCTCCAATAGCCTCCTGCTGCTATGGGGAGCGGCGGAGGCTGTCCAAAAGGCAAGAAAAATCACATGATCCCCACCGCTGCCACAGCGGTTAGTGACGTATCATTACTTCCGGCAGGGGGGGGCAGGGGGGCGGGTCTAGAGGTGCCCGGGTCTAGAGGTGCCCGGATTGTCTCGCAGGCCAGGGATTGTGAAGGCCTGTTCTAGGGGGAAAAGGTAAAATTCTAGGGAGGGCACAAAAATGGCACCAAGGGATTACATGATGCTCATCCCTGTTGTTACCAGACCACAAACACAATATAAAATGGCGGCTTACATTCCTCCAAAAGGCCTATGATTTTGTAAAGTGAGTTCTGATCAGAAAAAAATAGCTTAGTTCCTTTTCTAGAGCTATGTCACAGTTCTCTTTCCACCAGGGCCTATGTATATAGTTTCAGAGCCACGAACACATCAATCATAATTCAAAACTGCTGCAGCCTCCTTACTCAGGATAGTTTCTAATTGATGTCACCTTCACGGTTGAATAGAAATACAGATGTATTATAAAGCTGTACATTTAAAGTTCTTTTAAAACTCTTTCATTTACCTTGTTGGGCAAATCCACTTAATATGAGGCAGTTTAATAAACCAATACAGATGAGAAACTTCAAATGTATCTGCAAGATAAATACAAACAACATTTAATTGTATTCTTTTCCTCTACTCATGTCAAAAATAAGCATGGATTCTCAAATGGTTCAGAAAATATTGTGAATACAAACCTATCTAACACATTGTAAACGTCAAATACTGTACAGGGTCTACAATGTTTTTTTAAAAATGGTTCTGTACAAGATGGATGAATATTAGATTAGCAAAGCATGACAAAAAATGATTTCTGTTTTTCCACTCTTGGAAATGCAAAATAACTACCATATTTGCTGATGTATAAGACCCACCCCCCCCCCTTAAAATACACTAGAACAATAGTGTATGTCTTGTACTGTATATAGTGGCCTATAGTGTTATTTTTGCTAATAATGGGGTGCATCTTATACTCTAATGCATCTAATATGCCGGAAAATACAGTATATACTGTACTAAAAATAGACATAAGAACCATGGTCAGATCCAAACTTAGTCATATGCAGATTAGATTCACTGAAATCAGCAGGACTGATTCATTTGACAGGGCTTACTAACAAGTATGACCAGCATAGATCCAACCCTACATTCAGTTCACGTAGCTCTATTACACCACATAGTTATACCAAGAAATGACACGTGGAACAGGTAATATTCAAATAGGAGTACACTTAATTTTCAACATATCTCAGGGAGTTCTTCAGGACAATGTCAGAGTATTAGGATGTGATCTATATATAACAAATGTCTAGATTTTTATTCCACTCTGTTCTAAAGTTCTTAACCTGTCCTCATAGGTGTCTTCCACTATCTCTATCGACTTTCACTCAACGGCTAACATGTAGTCATATAAGAAACAGTGATACAGTACACTGTATTACAAGACAGCATAATAGTCAGGCAAAATTATAATGGATTACTGTATTACCCACTAACCTCATGACTTGATTCACTGACTTGATTCACCTGAGTACACTGTTAAAATATATGCAGATCCTCCAGTAGCCACAAATAATTGCAGCAAGTTAACACAAGCTCAGAAGTATTCTAATCATTATTCAGCAGATCCATGTTTAGTATAGACCAGTGATGGCGAACCTTTTAGAGACTTAGTGCCCAAACTGCAACTCAAAACCCACTTATTTATCACAAAGTGCCAACACAGCGACAGGGGAGGAAGGAAATGCTCCCACTGGGCTGATGAGCAGAGGGGCGGGGCAAACTCTGTGCTGGGGTGACTGCATGGGTGCCCACAGAGAGGGCTCTGAGTGCCACCTCTGGCACGCGTGCCATAGGTTCACCACCACTGGTATAGACCTACTGAATTAACAAATGGTTTTTGATATTGGAAAGTCTCAGCTTTAAGAAGCAATGTCACCAGCTCCCAAATGAGCAGCTCTTTTCTTCAGATATAGCTCTCCCATGCCAGGAAAAGGGTTCTATGCACAAATATACTATAATCTGAATAGTTCACTGAACACATCATTGTGCACAAAAAAGATGGTGTCATTAGCAAGATGGTTTACATTCAGTTCAAATAACAATTAAAGGATTCTGCAATCATAGCCTGGTAAGAACACTCATAGCTATACTTCATGCAGTAAAACTCCTACTTACGAAAAAAAGTCCGTTATGTAGGCTTTTGTTTAAATCGTTTTTTTATGTAACTCGAAGCAAACCCATAGGAAAAATTATTTTTTACGTAACTTGAAGCAAACCCATAGGAAAAATGAAATTTTTATGTAAATCGAAGCAAACCCACAGGGAAATGAATTTTTACGTAACTTGAAGCAAACCCATAGGAAAAAGAATCTTTATGCAACTTGAAGCAAACCTATAGGAAATCGTGTAAGTCGGGACATGGTTTTAGCACAAAATCATTATGTAAGTTGAATTTTATGTAACTCGAGGCATTTGTAAGTCGGGGTTTTACTGTACTGGTATGTCACAATATTGTCCAAAGGTTGGGGAGAGTTTTATCTGTAATAAACTGTTTTAAGACTGATCACTTACTTCAGAAATGATTGGTTTACAATATATGCGATTGGGCTTGATGACTACTTTTTAAATCATTTTGACACATGCTTTGTTGTCTTAGAAAACAGTGCTTAATCATTTCCTTTAGATACTTTTTTATTTCAGTAGAATGAATCATCTGTTTTATCATCCTTTGGGTGGATACTTGAAGCATAGTGTCTGTGCTAAGCCGTTCACTTTCTTATAAAAGGTTGTACGTAAGGTATCTTTGAATCTGCTTGCTTTGCAGGGGTGTCACATGCCATCAAGCTGAATCCAAGTTAGGATGACCCTAATAGAGTTTTTAAGGTATCTAAGATACCACCCCTACTTTTTGTGAGTTACCATGGCCAAGAAGGGATCTGAACCTGGACCTCTTGAATCCTAATCCATTACTCTACTTACTGCAGCAGAAGGGCTCTAAAAGCATAATTACTCTGTTTTGTCACCTTTTGGGTGGATAGAGCTTGGTGTCTGTGCTAGGAAATTGACTGACTTGAAGGAGGTCCAAGATGTCGTTAAATAAATCTATTTGCATTAATGACACTATGAACCATAGAGCTATGGAAGGTGAGCAAGAAGCTACCAGATAACTGGGCAGAACCACATGACTTTCTATCGTCTGGCTAAGAACAACCATGGCCTGTGTGGAAAACTTTAAATAGCTTGTGTGCAGGGGTAGGAAGAGCAAGGGCTAATCTGAGAAAGTGGGGTTTCCCTGTAGCTGTGTGAATGTGGATTAGTACAAACTAATCTAGCCCTTTTTAATTCTATTTTGGTTTTAGACATGTTAATTTTAGCTCTGTATGTTATTATATGTTGGTGGTGCATCTTACACAAATAAAGAAAAGAATTACTGACACTATAAACCAATCTATCCATTCTTCTTGATCACCTCAGCAGCAAACAGTAAAAGCCTTAGGAGCAGCTTAGGTACTGAAATATGACCTTCCACTTACTACATTAAAAACTCTGTCCATTAAACATCTTCTTCTATGAAGTCTTTTCTTTTGAAGTTTATCTTGAATTCCTATCAAGAGCAAAAGGTGCTTAAGATCTTCATTTTAAGTCATATCACATATAACACAGGAGCAAAGAAGTCCCAGACTCAATTCTACTTTAGCTATCAATTCAGAAGGTGGTGTGAAGCATGGTCTTTCATCTTTAACGACTAACTTTAAGGTTGGACACTAGTAGCAATTTTATAAAATTATCCCAATAAAATTTAGGCTTGCAGCTTGCAAACCCTATTGGCAAAATTTTGATGAGAAGGGAAGCACTGCACTTCCCATCTTCATCTTTCAACTCAGAGCAGTAAAAAGCCTATAAAAGTTGATAGGAAATTAAAATTAGGCCATAAACAAATCCATTATATCAGTGAATCTCGGCTACTGAGCCATTCCCTTTTTCCAAGTAAAGGCAAAGTGTCAGGATTTCAGAGAAGGCATGCATACACTGAGAAAGAATACTCAATATGGCATTTCATTTACAAAATGAATGGCTTGAAACATTTAATGTTTTCTTTGCATAGAGTTGCATACCTCATCATACAACACACAAGAGTGCACCTACAGTTATCCCTTTATCTCTTTTGTTGTGCTACAATTAATATAAAATTTGATCCCCACCCCCCAGATTTACAGATGATTTAATTTGTTTTTAGTCATATCTCAGATTTTACTTAAAATATTATAAATCACGACTGAAAAGGGACATGGCATCTTAATTTTATCAAAAGAGGTAAAGGTTTCCCTTGCCCGAAAGCCAGTCGTATCCAACTCTAGGGTGCAGTGCTCATCTCTGTTTCAAAGCCGAAGAGCCAGCGCTGTCTGTTGCTGCAGACGTTTCCGTGGTCATGTGGCAGGCATGACTAGACACCGGAACGCACGGAACACTGTTACCTTCCCACCGAAGTGGTCCCTATTTATCTACTTGCAATTTCTTGATTTCGAGCTGCTAGATTGGCAGGAGCTGGGACAAAGACGGGAGCTCATTCCATCCTGCAGTACTTGGGAATCGAACCGCTGACTTCCGCCTCCCAGTCAGCATCTTAGGCACTTGAGCCACTGCTTTAAAATGCTGAGCAACCCTGTACAATACACATTTACTCTGCAATGTTAATTAAGTTTTAAGATTAAACTGTATGCAGTCTAATTATTAACTGGTTTTGATTTTAAAAATTAAGAAGATACAGGTGGATTAGTCAATGTGACTTTTCTAGAGGACATTCTCTAAGAATCACCTACATGATCCGAATCAATAATAATTATCCTTCTTTTTCCTTCATACCAGCACCACAATAAATTACCAAAAGGACTTTGGAATGATGTCATCAGCTGCAGTCTACTGCTGGTGACTGAAGACTTCTTTTATGATTTCATGGCACACACTGCTCATATATGAAGAGATTAAGCCAAAACTCTAATATTTAAGACGGGGTTCCCAGCATAACAACCAGTAAACACCCTGATACTCTTTTAATTTTTATTTTTAAGTTTGCATATCTGCTTGATAGTCCAGGATAGAAAGAAAGAGATATATATTTGCATGATGAACAAACAGGATGCACAACTGCATGAATGTAAATGAATAGGGAGTATTGTGTGTATAATCCAGAGGGTATACATGTTTGGAAGACAAGACAGATTCTTGTGTGTTTCTGGTGCAAATTGCTCTATTCTTGTGTTTGATCTGCTGTGATTTTCCTATTTCAGGAAATAAATCTAGCGGAATAATTGTTTTGTGTGTGGAGAAAAAGGGTCTTGTCTACCAGGAATGCAAGTGACTTGTCAGAGTAGAAATGGTTGATCCAAATAAATGGGTTATGTCTCAGAGCTCACACTCTACTTTTGTTTCATACTTGGGTTTTGGCGCAAATCATAACCTACATGAAAAACAGGTTTTATATCTGCACATACCTATTCCTGCCACCATTTTGGGCATGAGCAACCCCACAGCAGCTGTTATGATGCTATCAATGACTCTTATGTCATCAAGTAAATTCTGGTGACTCTTTTCAAGGTTTTCTAAGTAGACAGTACTCAAGTGTTTTACCATGCCCTTCTTCTGGGAGTAGTGTGACTGTACAGTTTGCCCAAGGCCACAGGGAGGAAATCAAACTTCCAACCTCTGGCTCTGCAGTCAGATACCTAAGATACTGAGCTCCAAAAGAATCTTGAATTATAGTGTCACACATCTCATATTACTTAATCAGCATGATTTTAGGACAGGGGTGGCCAAAATAGTCCGCAGGCTGGACCTGGCCCACGGCACCAAATCATCCAGCCCACGCTGCCCACGGTAATTGAAGTAAAATGTTCCCACATAAAAGCTGCCGTAAATGCACCAGCGGCTGTCATAAATGTATTTACAACAGCTATGGACACATTTTATGGCATTTGTGCATGCACGTTTTACTTCTACTTCTGGTGGGAGGAACCATGTGACTGGCCCATTCAACCACGTGACCGGCCCGTAACGTAGAAAGTTTGGGAACCCATGTTTTAGGAGTTAACAGGTTAGCAACTAAGTAATACTCAAACAATTTTAAAAAGACTATCACACATATTCCAAATTTTCTCAAACACAATAAATAAGAGGTAGATTCAACTAAACTGTGCTTTCATGTTATAAGAACAAACAATTTCAGGCTTCATCCTCTGTATATCAACTTCTTCTTTTCCTGTGCATGGCAACCAGTAAACTCCAATTTTCATACAGTAGAAACTCAGACCTTCCTGTTCCTTCCAAATGCGTCATGTTACAATTTATGCAAATCAGTTTACCCATAAAATACGATTCGCTTCAAATTTGTAATCCTGAGTGGCAGCAAAGTACAGATTATGTTCACATTGTATTCTTAGTTTTCTATAAGGTTGCAAATTATGGTTTATGACTAAATAATCACAGATTTTTAATCATTGTACCTTAAAAAAAATGAAACATATAAGCTGTTTCCAAATTCTAAACCATGGTTTGTTTTATACATGAATGTCTTCCAACACCTTTTGGGTCTGCATAATATCCAGATGTGTTGCCAGGAAGACTTCAAGGAAAGATCTGCTTTATATATATTGTTAAGATAATGAAATACTGAAAACACAGATCCTATGTACTGCATATTAATGGAGAGAACTGAAGGTGTAGGATCCAAAGTCTTGTCAGGACAGAAAAGAGGAAGGGAGAAGCAACATTTCGTCCAAACTGTTTGGCAAAAAAACACAAAGACAGGAAACATATGTTTTAAGGGACAAGTAAAACATCAATTATAGCACATAAAGATTATTCAAGAAAAAGTAGGACAGGCCCAAGCTCATCCACTGAAGTTCATGGCTACTTTAGGATCTGAATCTAATAGACAAAGCAGTGTTTTTGGCACAATTTTCTTTGTGTCTTGAAACTGAGCTGATCTTCCATAGCACCCTGCCACTAACTGCTACTGCAGTAGCTTCCAGCAGTAATAATCAAACAGTATGCACGTTCATTTTTGTTCTTTTAAAATATCCAAACTTTCTTTTTCTAAGCTATTATTATGATTAATTTTTAATAACTGTAGGCCATTGTGGTGAGGTGTATTGGTGCTCAATTAAAACTAAACACAATATTTTTCTGGCAATGTAAAGACTAACTTCATTATTGCATGGACTGTATACTTCCACACACAGGCATTAAGTGGTACCTCAACCACTGGTTATAATGCAAGTGCGGCGCCAAAATGGCCACCGTGCTCTTTGCGGGGGCCCCACCCACCCGGACTCTGACATCCGGGTTAGTAAGGGGGGCATTGCCACCCTCTTTAAAAGGGGTGGCCACGAGGCAGCCTGGCTGCCATTTTAGAAGCGACGGAGCGGAGAAGTTTTTCCCTCCCCCCCCTCCCTAGTGGACAGTGGGATTTTCTGGTCGCTTCGGGGCTGGGTGGAAATTTTTGCTTGAACCTACAATTGGCTCATTGGTTCTTGGCTTTTTTGCCCATCCCACACTGTCGCTAGTGTTTGAGATACGGGGTAAGTTGACTTTGGTGACTTTTGGCGGGTAGCACTGGTAAGGTAAAGATTTATGACACATAGGTATCCGGCAGCTCCGCAATTGACTGGCCAACACGTAGATAGGTACAGGGGAAACAGGTTTGGCCAGTCAAGGGCGAACTATGAAAGGGGTGATGTCAGGAGCTTCACAGCCTGCATCACCTTGATATTTGAACGGATACACGTCATAGGGTAGGGTCAGTAGATAGTATATTGACTCCGGTCAACAATTTGTTTGTGTCAACAAAACATTGATACAAATTGATACATGTAGCCAATTTCCATTGGCATTTAGGGTGGAACCTTACCAGTGCTACTGCGGCCTGCTTGCCTTAAAGAATTACAATTGGATGATACACCAATTGAAAGTGATAATTCGGACTAGGGCATTATTCAATAAAAGTGGCCCAATGCCTTTAATCCAATACCGGTGTCTGAGTCTTTCTTTGGGTGGGTGCGCCTGCAAAGCAAATCGGTGTAAGAGTTACTTTTCTACAGTAGCTCCAAAGGAAAAGAGAATATTAATAGTGTGTTGCAGCAGCTAAAAAAGACAAGTTTGGGTGAAAGAAAACCTTACTCAGCCACCAAACCTCACTCCAAATAATACCTGCTGCATGTGGGAAAAGTGTGGTTAATACCATTTTGAGTTGCTTACTAAGGAAGTAAGCTACACACAAAAATATTAATAGTGAAAATGTTACTTAAACAGTTAGTCAGACTTCGTAGGTGGGTGTGGAGAGGAGATGAAATGGCAACATCAGAAAGTCCCTATAAGGGCATGCTATAGAACAGACACGGGCATATTGGTCCAAATTAATTACACCCCAGATTCAAAACAATGTATTAGAGTAAGAATATGTGAAGACCCAGTTACCCCAGAAAATACTGTGGGAAGGAAATTCAATATCACTTCTCTAGGAAATGGAACGTACAAATTATCTTGAGGCAACAGCTACATGCAAACCTACTTGGAAATAAACTTTTGAACACAGAAATGCCTCCTTATAGGTGAGAACTGGGCTGCAGTGCTAAATATTTTTACTTGAAATCAAACTGCAGGGAAATGAGTTAATAGAAACAGGTTCCAAGTTTAGGATGAGGGAGCTAGACTGCAGTTCCATGGAAGTGTTGTGTTCTGCCCCACCTATGTAGATTTAGCTGCATCTAACAGAGCATACTTCCTAATAAGAGAGACTGAGATCATGGCCTCAGGGAACTTCCAGTCAAAGGAATTTACTGCAGAACTATGATTCACACAGTTAATACCAATAGCAATTACAGTATACTTATATACTGCCCCAAAGAGTTCAGTGCACACTCTGGGAATGGTTAGTACATAGTCCCCAGTACGCTGTGTACTTTTGTTTACTGATCTCGGAAAGATGGAAAGCTGAGTCAACCTTGATCCGTCAGGATTGAAATCACAACATCAGCACTTTTTGCTGCAGTACAGCAGTTTAACTTTGCACCACCAAGGCTCCTAATGGGATGTTCAATAGCCATTGCCTTCAAGTTGAACCCCCCCTCCCCCCCCACAAAAATGTTTTCCCACTGGTTCACAACCACAAACAGAATACCTGCACGGTGCTTTTCAACTATGATCAATGGAAACCCTTCTTTATCCTGGGCCAAGGCTCCCAGGAAACAAGAAGAGACAGAAACTTGCAAATTAGACATATATAGCTTAGAGTTCAGCCACTTCAGTTCTTTTGGGGTGATGACGCGACTGACATATCCTGTCCCTTCTCCATATGGTGCCATGCCTTCCTCTGGCATCTTCCCTGAATCAGAGGAGTTAAAATAAACTACAGCTAAACATGGGACTGTGGAGAGACAAGACTCAAATGATTCTCTCTCACACACAACCACTAGTCCTTGTGGCACTGTACTAAACACACACACCCCTTTACTAGCGTTTTGTGGACTCTAGCCCCTCTGACTCCCTAGGACAAAGGAATAACATTAAAGGAGGATATGGGTGAGGAAACCTTGCGTCACTTGGAGGACCCTGAGTAGGCTGAGGGTTTGGAGTCCCTAAATGCAAGACCCACTTTCTCAAGTGGGGGCTGCTGGCAGACAACAACAAGCTGTGTGAATGTGAAGAGATACAGAATCTGGCTCATTTGTTGGTCTGCCAATTACTAGCAGAAACATGTACCAATGAGGATTTAATTATGGCCAACGACAAAGCCAAGAAAGTGGCTTCCTTTTGGTAGTCCAAAGTTTGATCTGGACATGGAAGAAGAAGAAAGGAGGAGGGGAGAGGTCCAATTAAAAAAACTTTGAATACAAGAAGAAGTATGTCTCCACCCAAGGGATTTTTAGCAATCCCTCTCCCTTCGGCCCAATTGCACTATACACAGCCTTTCGAAAGCCACGCCTTTGGTCTAGCTGGGCTCCTGAAAAGGACGAGGGGGCATCGGGAGGGGTGGTGGCAGAAAAAGGGCAATTTTTCTCTAGTCTCCAGGTGTCTGTCACACACCAGGGCCAGATTTAAGCATAGGATACCTAGGCGGCTGCAGCCTATGGGCCCACACCACAAAGGGAGACCCACACCACGTAATTCTTTTTTAACTTTTTTAAAAAAAGGTATTTGTAGGTTAATTTTTTGAAAATACTTTCCCCGGTAGGGCCTGCGCCACAGGTTCAGCCTAGGGGCCCACAGATCCTAAATACGGCACTATCACACGCACACACGCACGCACGCACGCACGCACGCACGCACGCACACACACACACACACACAAAGAGGTAATGACCCATACAATCCCCATACACAACCTCAAGGTTAACTCGAAACCCACATAAACCCGGAAACAACCCCAAAAGTTAACTAGGGACCCACAAAAACGATGTACAGTATAGAAAAACTTCAGGAGTTTTGGCAACTTTGCTAATTTCTTGACTTAGCATAAACGCCTGGTCTATTTGTCGATCCACCTGAGTTGTTTTAGTGAATATTATACCTGGTTTTATTAGATAATTTTTACAAAATGTTTTAAGGCATGTTCTGTTTTGTAAAATCCTACAGTAGATGGTTATGTACAAAAAGGACTGATAATGATGAAATCCGGACCCACATAAACCTATACACAACCCCAAGATTAACTCGGAAACCACACAAAGCCGGACACAACCCCCAAGGTTAATTCGGGACCCAGAAAAACCCATACACACATCACACCAAGGATAACTCGAGACCCACACTAAGCCGGACACGACTCCAGGACCCACACAAACTCGTACCCAACCCCAAGGTTAACTCGGGACCCACATAAACCGGGACACAACCCCAAAGCCGACCCGTTTCAGTCTCTCCACCGCCACGGCCCCCCTTCCTTGATGGCCGCCCCGCCAGTCTCTTTTCCCCGGCCTCCTCCTACCTGGGCCATGGCGGCGGCGGCGGCGGCTCCTCTTCTCTGAGGCTCTCCCTGCTGCTTTCCCTCCCGCCGTCCGGGGCTGCGAGGAGGAGGATTCAGACACTAGCCGGGTGGAGAAAAAAGGCCCGCCGTTTGCTGCCCCTCCGGCGTTTTCCTCTCAGGCTTGGCCTCCTCAGTTGGTGGAGAGGGCGGCGGCTCCTCCTTTCCACCGTGTAAAGGGCCGGGCGAGGCCCCGCTCCAGAGCCGCCGAGCCGCTTCTCCCTCACTCAGCGCCTCCGGAAGCGCATTCCTCGGCGCTGCCGTCAGGCGCTGGGCGGAGCGTGGATGGAAGGCCTGGTCGTCGTTTGGGCCCTCGGGAGCCGGGGCCGGGCTTGCCTGGCGTCTGTGCCGAAGCGAGCGGGGTTTTCCCTCCTCCCCGCCCGGTTGGGACTGGGAGGGAGTTTCTGAGGGCCCACTAGCGGCCTAAGCTCCCATTCAGGGAAACAAGGCCTCGTTAAACGCCGACCTTTTGGATACTGAAATATATCTCTCTCCTCTCTTCGTTCCCTTTTTCCTAGACTCATCACTTTTTTAAAAAAAATGTGTGAAGTGGTTGCCGTGTTAGAAGGGACTGCTGTGGCATAGTGGTTAAGACGCTGAACTTGACTGGAAGGTTGGCAGATGGCAGTTTGAGACCCGAGTACTGTACGACGGAGTGAGTTCCCTGCCATCTGCCCCAGCTCCTGTCAAACTAGCAGTTCGAAAACAAGAAACTGCAAGTGCAAATAGATAAATACGGACCACTTAAAGGGTTTCCCTTGCTCGAAAGCCAGTCGTATCTGACTCTAGGGTGCAGTGCTCATCTGTTTCCCAGCCGAAGAGCCCGGCGCTGTCCGCTTCTGCAGACGTTTCCGTGGTCATGCGGCAGGCATGACTAGACACCAGAGCACACGGAACTCTACAAAAAGGACCTCAACACTCCTCATAATAATGATGAGGAAATGGAACTTGAGCCAGACATCCCTATTTATCTACTTGCAATTTCTTGCTTTCGAACTGCTAGCTTGGCAGGAGCTGGGACAAAGACGGGAGCTCATTCCGTCCTGCAATACTCGGGAATCGAACTGCTGACCTTCCGCCTCCCAGTCAGCGTCTAGGTAGGAAGATAAACAGCCAGCGTTCCGTGTGCTAGTCATGCCTGCCACATGTCCATGGAAACATCTGCAAAAGCAGGCAGCGCTGGCTCTTTGGCTATAGACAGAGATGGGCACTGAACCCTAGAGTCGGATACCACTGGCTTTCGAGCAAGGCCGGTGACCTTTACCTAGCCGTGTTAATCTGTGTAAGGATATCAGAGAGTAAACAAAACAACAAAAGACAAAAAAAGAATTCTGGCACCTTAAAGACAAACTCCTGTATACTTACTTGTTATGCTAACCCAGGAGTTCTCAACCTTTTAAAGCCAGAGGCCAGGTCATGCTCCTTCAGACAGCTTTGGGGGCCAGATGGCCATTTTGCCCTTCCTCCACCATATGGCACTTCCTGGTGTGGTGGAGGCAGGGGGGGGGCACATGAAATGGTTAGGTGGTCTGCATCTGGCCCATGGGCCGTAGGTTGAGAATCCCTGTGCTAACCAATCACTCTGAACCTGATGTGTATAAATTGATGCCATGGAATCTCAATCCTATGTCTGATTTAGTGGACTTGATCAACGAAAGCTAACATTAAAATACAACAGTCTTCAAAGTGCTATAATGTTTATTCTCTGATACTGTATCCTGTATACACATTATAGTTGATGTGTATAAATTGATGCCATGAGGTCTCACTCTTATGTCGGATGAAGTGGACATGATCCACGAAAGTTCATATTTAAATACAGGAGTCTTTGAGGTGCCACAACCTTTTTGTCTTTTTTCTTGGTTTGTTTTGTTTACTCTCAAATATTTTAAAATTTGTCCTTGATTGGCTAAAATCCGGTTGCTTACAGCAGCAAGTCACTAGTCTACAGTGATTGTAATTTATTTTAGTGTAGTAAATTACAACAAGAATAGACCTGCTCGAATTAGCAATAACAATTACACTTAAATATTGTCCCATAGCACTTAGTGCATTCTCTGGTAATTAGCATCTTGCCCTCAACATGCTGGGTACTCATTTTTACCGACTTCGAAAGAATGGAAGGCTTGAATCCCGCCAGGATCAAACAATGTTTTCAATTAGTGTAAATTGCAACAATAGACCTGCTTCTTCTGTGTCTAGGCAAGATGTGAAACTGCCAAAATGAAACATCAGAGAGTACACAAAACAAAAAGACCAAAAAATAACATGTGGCACTTTAAAGACTAATTGCTGTATTTTAATTTTAACTGTTGTGGATCAAGCCCACTTTGTCAGGCATAAGAGTGAGACTTGATAGCATCAATTTATACACATTAGGTACAGAGGAGTACTGAAGTGGACTTGATCCACGAAAGCTGACATTAAAATACAGCACTTAGTCTTCAAAGAGCCACAACATTTTTTTGTCTTTTGTTTTTGTTTACTCTGATATGCTTGAAACACAGACTAAAACGGGTACCATTTCAAAAATGCCAAAATGAAACCACCTTTTGGTGATTTCATTCTGTAGTTCCTTTCGCCTGACTTAGTGTGAGAAAGATTAGCCAGCACAAGAGTGCCGTTGCCTGGGGTACGCCTGATTGTGATTCAAAAATACCACAATCTTCAAGGAGGCTCTTTCTGTGTACCCCAATAGACCTGCTTGAATTAGTATCGTAAATTGCAACAAGAATCAACCTGTTTGGATCTGTGGAATTTATGAAAAAAACAACTTATTACATTCCTACTGATTCAATGAACATACTTTAGTGCAACTTACTGCAGAAAGCAACAGGATTTCAGCCATTGAGTTCTATGGTGAACACAATGAAAACCAACTCAAGGGAGTTTCCTTTAGGGTAGATGTTATGTGCCATCAAGTCCTCTCAAGAACTTATGTGTGTATAACTCTTCTACCAGGAAGGAATAATGCCTGAAATTGTGAGTTGGACAGAAAAGCAAGAAACACTGTTTTGCATGAATGGCTACTTTGAACTATTTCTGAAACTAGAGTGGCTGGCTAATTCTGTGGCATACCATGCAGAAATACTCTGGCAAAATCATCTGCCCTTTGCAGAGTGGGGGAGGGAGAAGCTATGTAGATAAGTTAATGATGTATAGACATAGCAGACAGCCTTTTTATTGGTGACTAATTCTAATCACACAGCAGCTATGATTATTTAAATAAATTATTTCCTAGTGTTCAATAACAAGTCCTCTTAGATCCCATAACTGCTTCATATAATTTTTTTTTGGGGGGTGAATTACTGCCTAAAGGGACTGCAGTGGCTCAAGTGGCTAAGATGCTGACTGGAAGGCGGGAGGTCAACAGTTCGATTCCCGAGTACTGCAGGACGGAATGTCCCAGCTCCTGCCAACCTAGCAGTTCGAAAGCAAGAAATTGCAAGGTGATAAATAGGGACCACTTCGGTGGGAAGGTAAACAGTGTTCTGTGCCACATAACCATGGAAACGTCTGAAGAAGCAGACACTGCTGACTCTTCGCTTTGAAACAGATGAGCACTGAACCCTAGAGTCAGATACAACTGGCTTTCAATCAAGGGAAACCTTTACCTTTAACCTTACTGCCTAAAAGGTACAAGCTTTTTAATTAGGTTTCTTCCTCTTCTGTATCTAGGCAAGACATGAAACTGCCAAAATGAAGGCACCTCTTGGTGAGTTCATTCCGCAGTTTCCTTCCACCTGACCCAGTGTGAGAAAGATTAGCTGGCAACACAAGGTTGCCGTTACCAGGGTACGCCCAATTGCGGTTCAAAAACACCACAATCTTAGAAGAGGCTCTTTCTTACTAGGTGTCCTCCAATAACATTTTATTTCCAAATCCATCTTCCCCACACTTAAATCCATGGTGTACCCTAAAACTGAAGACAGTTTCATCCATGTTAAAATCGTATCCACATTCATTGAATAGTAAACCATTTTAAACACAAACAGTTGTGAAGCACCTCAACATTTTGTTCTTCTGACATTCAGGGCTGAATGTCATCATGACTATCCAGATAGTTTTAAACAGTTCTAAATGGGAATGTTGTGTTGTATCCAAATCAAGTTTCCAAATTTCTTCATATGCAACCAAACCAATAGAGTCGCAGAGTGTTACAGCTAATCATTCAGGTAAAATAAATGGGAAAATAAATCAATAGGTTATCCTTGCAATTCCTTTCCTAAATGATCAGCTGTAACACTATATAAGTTTTGTTTGATTTGATTTATTTGATTTGTTTCCTATGTAATAGCACTACACTATTCTACTTTTATGCCTTTCATGTGTTCTATGACTTCTTAGCCTTTGTTTATATACCCTAACACTTCCTCATTGGTCATCACATTATTCCAATAAGCACCCTGTAATAAATCTACATTCTAAGTACTTTTATATTTTAAACATAAAGCATTATTGTTATTTTTGGATCACCTTCCAATGTACCAACATCACCTGCATTTTGTGTAGAAACGTCCATCTGCTCATTTCATTTGGAAAATTAAAATGTACTTATCTGCTGCTCTCAATCTTATCCAGAACACTTGGAGAGGGAGAGAAGTTTAACACACATAATGAATCATTATTTCTCTTTTATCTCAAATGAGTATGCTGTCCTCCTTCCAAACTTATTCTCATAACAACACTGTTGAATGGCAAGTGTCAGAATATCGCATTCATTGCCAAAAGGAGTTACATGCATGATTTCAAAGGAGTCTCTCAAGTATTTAATCTTTTTCAGCTGTTTTGCAGCCTGGTGTTTTCATTCTTTTCTTGAAAACAGAAAGTTTGGCATTGGTACACAGTGAAATACCAAAAATACTTATTTAGCATGTCTGGATAAAAATAGAATATTTTTGCTGCTGTAACATTAACTGAACAAATTTTACACGGTGTATCAAAGTTTGTGTTGAAAGATGGCTAATTATTAAAGCACTCCAGTGGTGATCTGCTAAGACTGCTATTCCCTTCAGTTTGTGCCACACTATCCATGGTCAATAGCAAAACTTTATTTGTTCTGTCTTCTATTTTTTTTAAAAGAAACATTTTTAGGACCGGCTTGTTTGGGAAACAGCACATCAAAGCTGAAGGCCTCATAGGATGCTAAGAAGAACCCAATTAGTCCTTACTCAACAGAAGTACTTTATTCTATCAAATATTTCCTTTGGGCCCCCAAACTGACACATTTTCATAACTCTGTAACATACTGTGTTGGAGATTAGAGGCTATCATATCTCTGAAACAGTAGTGAAAAGTTGCTGAATTCAAGTGTGAGAATGTTGAATGCTCAGAGAAACCCGTTGGGTCAGCTTGTTGTCACATTTCTCCACATATTGTTTAATTGTGAAATGTGGGATTTTTGAGTTTAAATGCACATTCAGATTATGCTCTTTGACATAAAGCTCTTTTGTTTTAAGCACATTTGCCAGAACTTAAAGTCTGACTTTCATACCCATCATAAAGGGGAGGCTGTACCTTAAGGAAATAACCCCTGAAATAACTCTTCCACACTATTAATAACACCACTAGCTGCAATTCAATCAGAGCATCCCCCTCCCCGTGCCCCAGGGTGCTTGGAGGCCAGCTGGTTCTGGGCCGCCTTCGCCCTCTGAAGCAAACAGGAAAAATGCCACTGGTGTGAATTTGTTTAAGGTGGATTCCAGTTTGCCATGAAGTGACCCACACACTATGATCTTGGAGCCATCTCCTGCAGCACATATGAAATGAAACATGCAGGATATAACACCGGGACTGCAATGGACTGCCACAGCCTTTAGGATATGGACAAGGTGCGCCATCACAGCCCTTTCATCTGGCAAGGCCTCTTCCGCTTCCATGGCCATTAGGAATCAGAGTTCCTCCTCCGAGAAATGACAGAAATACTGCAGAAGTAAGGAGTCTAATGTTCTAGTGACTAGAAAATTTAATTAGAAACAGAAGGTGGTTTGGGTTGCTACATATCTCAGCCTACTTCATTTTGCATGATACTTTAAAATGAAAGGTATGTATAAAAATAGATGTCCTCTTATTAGGCCTTTGAGTAAGCCAGCAAAGAAGTCTAAATAAACCTTGTTAGAGTAGTCCAAGAACTGGATTATCTGTCCCGCTCAACCTCCCAGATTTGAAACAAAATAAAGTAAAGCAAAGCAGATCCCACGGAAAAAGTTAGATTTTCCAGAATGTTTAAGACGTAAAACAATGTCCATATATTTTTGCAAACAAATTAACCTAGTGTTAATATTATTTTTCTTGTAGATTAGAATTTCCAATTTGCCTTACTCAGAAAAAGCCTTTACTCAGCCAGTAAATGATTTTGTGATTGTCCTATCACAGATGGCAAGCTCATCAACATCAAATCAAGCACTGGAACTAGCTACAACATCTTTAAAAAGGTCAGAAACAGAAGCATTATAGCTTGCAGCTATAACTTTTAATACACTTGTGTCAACTTTGCTATTCTGTATATTTAGGTTGTGGTTACACAGGAAACCCCTATGTTTAACCATCCAACACTTGGCTGCATGCAAAACAAACAATCTTTGTTCTTCTCTCTCCTTTCTTATCACATATTCCAGCAGAGTTGCTCATACTGAATGGAAAAATACTTTATCAGATTTCCAGTGATTCAAAGTCATCTTCTCTGTCCTGTCAGAAAACTTGGCCATTTCCCCCCCTTGTTAGTTCAAGCCATGCATTTCTCATTTGAGCTGCAAGTGTAGCCACTGTTTTGTACAACTGACCATGCACGGTTAGGGAGACTGGCCAAATTTTAATAATTTGCCTTATATGTTATCTGTTTCCCTTTTTTCCCAACAGTGCTGTCACTGAGACACAATGAACTAAGAAATGTGGGAGAGAATTTGAGGAATGGCAGAAGGAGAATGAGGCAGAACTTAGGAGCACATCACTTCATGTTAATGTCAGAGAAGCTGCATTACATGGAGTCCCTCAGGTCCTCCCTGGAAGTACTGTACTGGGGGTTTATCTCTCTGAGTACTCTAATAAATAAGGATACTTCACTGAGAACAGAAATGACTAAATAAAAACAACTTCTTTATTGCTCTGTAGCTCATTTCTCTATTTCATACCTTACAATATTAATATGTTTTACTCTGATCAAAATTGGTTAAAAATATATGTTTTGAGCTCATATACATTGTCAGAGATTTATGCCTCAGTGGGAGAAATGGGAATGTTTAACTATCTTCACTGTTCCACCCAGCAAGAACTTGTCAACACATATTTTTTTAAAAAAAAAATTAAATCTAGTTTCTATTTGAAGCCTTATTAACTCTTTCTTGGTTATCTTGACTGTAACTAAAAGCGATGTACTGTATCTTAAATATGACATGTTCACATTGCTATATCTATTGTTTCACTCTCTATCTCTACTGCAAACTTAACAAGTGGTTTTTAACATTTTTGCTTATCATTTATATGAAGCTTTACTCCTTGTAATGTATCCATGCCATATCCTAATGTTAAATAATGTTAAAGAGGAATTTCTTTTGCAATGTCTTTTGTCTCCTAATGTTGTAAAGGGTGTGCATATCTGTTGATTCTTATTTTCAAAGATACTGGGAATCCGAAGTCTCAGAATTTCCCTTTTTTTCCCCCTTTGGGACTTTGTCAAAAGAACCCAGTTTTCTGAAGGATCAGGGGTTCTCAACTTTACCGTACTACGGCCCGAATGACTCCCCCTCAGACTGCGTGTGGGCAGGACAAAATGGTGGCAGGCATGTTTCCACATGCACAGGTGCATCTGCTTCCGCTTCTGGGGTCACTGTCGTGGGCCAGATGGAACAGCGTAGGAGGCTGGGGCCAACCCATGGGCCGTAGGTTGCGAATGGCTTAGAAAACTGCGAATGCTGTGTATTTTAAATAGTAACACATTATCTTCCTTTACCCCATTGGGGGTGTCTAGCATAAAACATTTATCAGGGGTAAAGCTGTACAATGTTAAAATATTTCTGCACGCATTATTCACAGCCACCTTTCATTTCATTTAGAAATCCAAACAGAGGGCCTATCTAATCCTAGACTAGTATAGCATGGCTTTTTTTAAAAAAAAATTGCTTGAGGTGGGTGTGGGAGGAGCAAAATATCA
Organism: Bradypodion ventrale; assembly: GCA_035047345.1. Classification (NCBI taxonomy): domain Eukaryota; kingdom Metazoa; phylum Chordata; class Lepidosauria; order Squamata; family Chamaeleonidae; genus Bradypodion; species Bradypodion ventrale. The sequence continues at coordinate 121,811,027 of JAWDJE010000006.1, forward strand.
TTTGGCACAACCCCCAGAAAAACATGAGGTGCAGCAAGTAGCAATAGCAATTATACTTATATATGGCCCCACAGCACTTAGTGCACTCTCTGGGCGGTTCACAAGCTAATTAGCACTTTTGCCCCCAACATGCTGGGTATTCATTTTACCGACCTTGGAAGTATGGAAGCCTGAGTCAACCTTGAGTTCCATCAGGATCAAATTCATAATATTTTGGCTGAAGGAATTTGGAAATCTTTCCGAAAAGTACCTTTTCTAAGATCTGTTTGACCAGAATTTAGTCTAGTAAAGGAGCTTCTTTACTTATGCCATTTTATGACAGCTTTTATATAAATTAGCACAATACAGTTCTGCTGCTCTTTAGTTTCTTTTATGCTTGCTTGCTTATTAATGGATGAATGATTTTAATATGCTGCCTTCCACCCAAAAGTGGAACCTACTTTAGGATTTAATCAAATTGTTAAAAACATTGTGTTAGTTTAATTTTTGAACTGTGCAAATATTTGCTTAATTTTCCTTCTAAAGCTATATATTTTATCTATTTCTCATTTTCAAAAGCCTTGATAAACATGTATTGCTTTTGTTAACTCTTACAATCAACAAGAGGCATCTTTGCCAGGCTTTATGTAGGCAGGCTTCCATGGAATGCATTTCATGCTTTATATGTTTCGGTTGCAGGGTTCATTGTTGGGTTTGTCATAATCTTGAATAGTTCTTTTGCAGTACACTTTGATGATTCATGATGACTCAGTTTTACGGACAGACTTTATGCCCCTAATTCAGCATCATCTGCTTAAAATTACAGGCCATTTTTTTTTTACCAGAAAGACTATCCCAAGGTTTTGAAATGGATTATTCCCTCTTTTACTTGAGTATCTTGCTTGATGGTGTACAATGCCAGCCAAGATACAATACTGCTACAAGCACCTTTGAATGAAGATTTCAAAACTTGTGTGAAATCGTCATGACACAAGCTGATTAGAAAATCTGGCCCATTTTACTGTATAAAACTGTTTATTCTATAGAACGGAATCAGCATGGCAAACAACTTTATTGCTGCTCTCAAGTAGCCCAGACTTCAGAACAAAAGCAGGGGATTTATAAAACTAATAGAAAAGGTTCTCCTCTCAAAGAAGCTTCTTGTTTAGCTAACTGAAATATAAGTGAGAGGAATAACTATTCAGGACCATTGGAATATTAAACACAAGCAAAATTTGATTCCAGCATGCCGCTTCCATCAGTCTGGGTACTGCAAAGTTTGAGGAGCTGAAGGAGATAGATAACTGAGAAACCATCCTGATCAGATGTTGAAGTTTGAGGAGCAAAGTTAAATTAATGGAGTCCATAATTTGATGTGGCCACTAGATATTTCAGGTTTCTCCAACCCAATGTATCAATTGTCTTTAATTGTGTTTATCCATTTTTGCAGACAAGGGTTTGCCACTGTGTATGTTCTCCGCAGCTTTATATTGAAGCATATATTTCCAGAGAAGATGTATGGCAAGCCCCCTATTAAAAGAGTTGGTTTTATATCTAATTCACAACTAGGCTAAAAATGACAATTAGAGCCAGATTAAGAGTATTATCTAGTGGTTGGACGAAACTAGCATCCACAGGTGGAGCAGTGACTGATAGTAAAGCCTCCTGGTCTGAGTGCAGATGATATACAGCAGTGGTGGTAAACTTAGGTCATGCATGCCAGACCCCTCTCTGTCAAGAAGCGCACTGCTACCCCAGCACAGAGTTAACCCTGCCCCTCTGCCCAGCAGCCCAATGGGAGCAGTTCCTCCCTCCCCCAACAGAGTTTGCCCTGCCACTCTTTCCAAGCAGCCCAATGGGAACACTTCCTCCCTCCACCCAGCATAGAGTTTGCCCCACCCCTCTGTTTGTGCACTCAGTCTCTAAAAGGTTTGCCATCACTGATATACAGTGGTACCTCACATAATGAAATTAATCTGTTCCATGAGTTTTTTCGTACTCAATACGTTATGTGTATTAAAATTCACATAATGAAAATATTTTTGCATAACAAAAATTTCCTGTGGGGAAATTTGCATAACAAAAATATTTTCATTATGCAAATTTCCCCATAGGAAAGTTTAGTTCTGCAAAAAATTCCCACAGAAACTTTATTTTTGCATAATGAAAATCTTTGCTATCTGAAGCACCATTTTTGTTCAATTTCCTTTCGCTATGCGAGTTTTTCGTTATCAGAGCCTTTTGTTATATGAGGTTTTACTGTACAGTATATATCCACCTTGTGACCTTTAAAGCCACAGAGGCTCAAACTCAAATAAATATGTTAACCTTAAAAGTACATAAAAATATTGTTGTGCTAAAATACAGTATTGTGCAAAAGTTTTAGGTTACCACCTGCTGGTTTGGGGAAAATTCAATGAATGATGGGGAGGGGCATAACGTGGACACCCTACTTCCAAACTTCCCCAAACTTGACAGAGTTTGAGAGGAGTGTCAACAGAAGGTTCTCTCCAATTTTGATGTGTTTAGGTGGCTTGGAGACTGACTTATACCTTCCCATAACTCATTGAATTTTCCCCATTAACACAAAGCTTGCTACATCTACTGAGTGACTGTTTCTATGGTATTAAGATTTCAAGTTAAAATAATGAGCTTGTCTGTTATTTAGGATGAAAGCACAAATGCCTTTGTTTTAATAAGAATGTTTGGCATACAGTTATGACTTTGTTATATTTATTATGGTCTTAAAATAAACCACGTTTTCTCTTTACTTGTAAAGTTGTAGGGTTGAGTTTAGTTTTGAAAATAATAAAGAACAAGTCTTTTTACATTTTTAATGAGAATTTTCACAATTTCACTGAAATCTGAAGTATTTTGTTTTAAAATCTGCCATGGTGCATGAGTGTGTTTGTATTAATTAGGAAGGCCATGAATAAAAGAACAAAAGAAGCTGAACCATTGACAGTTTTGGAAAACAATTTAGGAAGCTTTTGTGACAAGCTACAATAGTTGAAATCTCCTTTTACATAATAGTTAAAGCACAGAGTCTGTATCCCCCTTTTCATATAATGATCTCCAGTCTGTCTGTCTCTTATATGCACATATGCATGCAGTGAAATCAGTGCCCCACATTGGTTTTACAAGCTTCTTGGTCTTGTCTATTTTAGTTGCAATAAGGAAAGGAACTGAAGAACTGAAAGCCTAAAGATTAGAATGTAAACATTCCAAATCTCGTTGTTCTGCGCAGGTCAATGACAATAAAGATCTCTCTATCTATTGCTTGTAAAACTTGGCTTGTTTTTCACAACTGTGAACACTTTATTTGTCATTTTCTTTCAAATCTGTTATCCTGTACTATCTGTGTGTTTCCAATTTATAGTGACTTCAATGCGATTTTCAAGGTATGTGAGATGTTCAGAGAATGGTTTAACATTGCCATATCCAATGTGTTTCAACAGCCAAACAGGGATTTGATGCCTGTTCTGACACTCTATCCACTACAATACTCAGGCTTTCTTTCTTTAAAACAATGACTGTAAATAAGAGGAACCTTCTTTGCAATTCCCAGATGTGTAGACAAGGAAGAAAAAGTAGAAAAAGAGACAGCCCCAAGGCATATATCTTTCTAATTGGTGTTTCATAACTCTGCAAGTCAGGACAGCAGTATAAACTGTAATCTCAAAGAAGGTCAGCCTTAGTTCTTTCTTTTAAAATCATGTTAAGAACATAAGAACAGCCTTGCTGGAACAGGCCACAGCCCATCCAGTCCAGCATTCTGTCTCACACAGTGGCTCACCATTTCCTTCAGGGTATTCCCAAGCAGATGCCTTCACCTGCTTAGGATTCCCTGGAAATGATATTGAGAGATATCCTGCCTATCTTTCCAACCCGGAGGTTGTCCTTAAGTATCCATAATTATAGCCATTGATACTCTTGTCCTCCATGAACTTGTCTAATCCTTTCTTAAAGCTGTCAAGACTGACAGCTGTCACCACTTCTTCTGGCAGGGAGTTCCATAGACCAGTAATCCTCTGGGTGAAAAAGTACTTTCTCTTAATTTAAACACATTCACTGGAAAAGTTGTGTTTCTTCTGAATAGCCCCTTCTGCACATTATGTCTTATCAAGGGAATTAATCATACCACCATGCAGCTTTGATCCTCCTCCTCCTCCTCCATCATCATCCTCCACCACCATCTCTGGTGGTGGGAGAATCTAAGCTGCACTTGACATTAAAGAAAGTGTGGCTACGTTGTAGAGCAGGGGTTCTCAACCTATGGCCCATGGACCGGATCCGGCCTGTGGCACAATTTGATGTGTCCCACTGCCGTCACTCCCGCTGCCACCGCCAATGCTGTTTACATTAAAAAGGAACCACACTTGGCACAGCATCCGGCGGCGGGGCAGGAATGAGGCCACATGAAATGGTGCTGCTGGGGGGAGGGCATTGGGCTCCTGGCCTTGTCTCACCTAACATCCCCCTCCGGGACCCCAGCCCCAAGGATCATCTCTAGCCCCACAAGGGAGGACTAGCCTCATTAAAAAGCCCCACTTTTAAGCCCCACTTACTCTTTCCTCTCCCTTACAGGGAGAAACAAAATGGCCATCCCTTTAAAGCTTTTAGGTCAAAATGACCACCCCATTGTGCAGGCAGGGGGGGGATGGCCATCCACCCCGATCAGCTGTCTGAGGGAGTGAGACCAGCCTATGGCTTGAAAAGGTTGAGAACCCTGGCTCTAGTCTAGTCTATGAGATTTAGACTTATCTCCCAACAGTGCAGACCTATTGGTTGTGTGAAACTTAAGACAACCGTCAGGTGTTTTTATGATTGACTTCCTCGTTCCCTTGAGCAATATGAGTTCTTCAGGTTCTGCAGGAGACCCCTCTTCCAATTCCTGACTCCATTGAATTCACACTAGAGTTTGCAAACACAGCTAGGTTTACTGGAATTTGGGATTGGAGATTAACACAAATTAACTTGTATGGATGTATAGCTATGGGGCTTGCTTCTTCACTATCCCTACATCTTTTTTATGGTCTCTGTTTTCCCTAGTAAACTTCACTGGAGAAGGAGAGTCCAGAGTCCATTTTAATAAAGCGTGCCAACTTGGATTCATAAAAATGTGCAGAAGAAAGGTCTGAGGCACCCACATTGAGGATCAAGGATGTGGACTAGCAACCTCACTAGGACAGTGATGGCAAACCTTGGCACTCCAGCTGTCCTTGAACTTCAATCCCTGTTGGAGTATGGTGGGGGCATGTGGGAATCTGATACGGATGAACCATAAGCCAAGTTCATGAGAGTGCAAACACTCCTGTTTGGCTTCTGAGTTTCCCCCAAGAGATGTCATGCATCCTTTTACTATGTTTCAATCTTTCCCTGAAAGAATATCAGTACACATGTAATCAAGGTCTAAGCTTCTCCTATGGAGAGACTGATCACACAGGTTTCACGAGGCTAGTATGCTATCTTAGCTGCTCTAACCAATCAGGACTCTAATCACATACTGTAGCTTGCATGATTCTCACATGGTATCCTAATGTTAGAAACAATGTATGTCAAATGTAACCTACGGCTGAATACTCTCTATTGTTCACTATGCAACCCATTTTGCTCCCTTTCTACTGAATGCACTATTGTTCCTGTATTCTTATCTGCTGTTGAATTTTGGCAATAAAAGATACTGGTTGGGGTGGTTCGAGAGACCTCTCTCCAGGCAGTCAGCTGGACCGTATCTCTGCCTGGGCATTTCATGGTATCAGGATTTCCTCCCGCAACAAATCCCTAGAAGCCCTGATAAGCAGGAATGCTGATAAGGTCGCCTGGGAATCAAAGTTCAAGAACAGCTGGAGTGCCTAGGTTCGCCATCACTGCACTAGGGTTGAGAGCTCCCTACTAGCCTCTGCTCTTCCTGCTTGTGATGAAGCCGAGCCCTCTTTCATTGTCCTCTCCATTGCCTCAATATCATGGGAGTAAATTATCCTTCTCCAAATGGGTGTTGTGTTTGATGTGTGAGCTACTTTCTTGTCCAAGTGTCTTGCTTAGCAACTATGTCCCGGTCTTTCCTGGGATCTGGCTTGGAAGCCTCTTTCCCCTTGGCTTGTAGGACTTTGTCCAGTTCCTTCTGTGCATTGGCACATGACCCTTCATTGCCTTCCACTATTACATCCTCTTTCTTTCCAACCTCTCCATGTTCTAATTGGACTCCTGCCTTCTCCGGACCTCTTTTATATCCTCCAGTTTCCAACGTTGACCCTCTTTCTCCTTCTCCCCTATTGGGCAGTCTTTCTCCTGGGAATGTTCAAGAGGGATTCCTGAGTCCTTTGCTCTGCCATGCCAGGGGCTGGGTCAGTTCGTGCCACTCCATCCCTCGATCTCTGCACAAGTCCTTCTATCTCAGTGTCTGTCTCCAACCAGGGCATCTTGGTTTTAGGGTGAACTATCCATGATCTCATTCTTATTGTACACAGCTTCTCCAAGAAGAGTAAGCCTATCTGTCTCCTCGTGCCCTGGGATGAAGCCAGCTGGCCCTCTGAGAGTGCCTCTACCATCATCCTTACACTTAGAAAGACATTTGACTTGAATATTTTTTTTTGTAATTTTAAAAAAAGTTTTTATTTAAAAGAGAAGATGGTTTTGGACAAAAGCCATCAAAAGAATGACATTGACTTCCTAGTACTTGTGGTTAATTCTAAATTCCAATTCTAAATCCACATTTCACTTCCTGAGTAAAATGCAAGCCCTGGGCGTTGCTGGGTTGCTGCTTGTTTCATTTGCCAAATAAAAGGAAGGACAGATGAAGTCTGAATTCCAGATGCTAGGCTGGGGCTGATCTAGTTCAATTGACATCCCACTTACAATTATTTCACTCCCTCTTGTTCCGCACAGAACTAAACATGAAATAGAAAGGTAAAACACAGAGAAATAAGTGAGAGATGAAAGAAGGAAAGAAAAACCTCACACAACCTATTCACACTATTTTGCCTTTCTACCAAAGACATCTGTGTGGTATACATAGTTTCTTCAATTACATACTGATAGCAACAAAGAGTTCTGTGGTGCTCTGAAGACTGACATGTTCATTATTGTGAACTTTGTGAAATCTAGCACACATGACTGGTTCAGGATTGCTTCTTCAGTTTGGTGGGGCTGTAGATATGAATGTGTGTCTCCCCCATTCAGATACAAAATAAGTTTTAAAAAAATGACCATCTGTAGTTCAGAATGATAGATAGAGGCTTGCATGTTACACAGAACTTTCCCTCAAGTGTGAGCATGCAAATATTTTGTTTGTTTTAAAATACCACATATAGATTGATGTTTAATCTGGGTGCTCTTTAAATCAATAGATATAGATATTGATATATATTAAAAAGAACAAAATATTCACTATGATTATCGTTGAGGCTTCAAAACAATAAAAGAAACTGTAGAGTAACTGTATTTATTTTTCACCTCACTTGCAATTATTCTTCAATAAGTACCCAATTCTATATTACTAATTGTAATAACTGCAGAAAAAGAAAACTCTTGCTTCTTATAAACACAAGTCTTCATTGTCAGCTAGGCAGACACCAAAAAATGAAAGCTAAAAGCAGAGCAAATGAAAGTACAAGTGATGAAATCTAATTCTAGCCCATAGCATAAAGTTATAATGACCAGAATCCTATTCATTACCTCTGCCAATGTAATCCAGTTAGCAGACATCTTAGTGGCATATTGCCATAAGTGAAGATGCTACCTTAGGCGGTGTTGTATGCTGAGTCATGGGCTAACTACTTAACTTGTGGTAATTTGCCATTTAGATTGATGACAACTGCATTACATGGTATAATAGGATTTTGGCAATATTTATTTATTCATTACATTTAAGTTCTAACCCACCTTTTTGCCAATCTTGGGTCCCTATTTAGCCTAAAAAGTGATTTTTAAAAAAGATGGCACAAGTTATAATGTTAACATGCAATGAAACATATTATTATTATTATTATTATTATTATTATTATTATTATTATTATTATTATTATTATTATTATTATTATTATTATTATTATTATTATTATTATTATTATTATTAGTAGTAGTAGTAGTAGTAGTAGTAGTAGTAGTAGTATTATTTATTTATTTATTTAAGGATTTGTATTGCTGTCCAATTCCAAAGACTCTGGGCGGTGCATAGATATTAAAACCATCACAATTTTAAAATCACAATTAAAGCCCCATTAAAAACTACCACAAACATTCCCTACCCTCCCACCAGTTTAAAAAGAGGGAGAGAGCATTCTTAAATCAGCCAGCAGGCTGGGGCCACAGCACTGCTGGTGCCCTACACCTGCTCTGCCAGCCAGGTTTTTAAATCTTTCCTGAAGGGCAGCAACTCCGTCTGGAGACGCAACTTGGTTGGCAAGAGGTTCCACTGAGAAGGCCCTCCTAGTGCTAGAGAGATGCACCTCTCTAGCAGATGGAACAATTAGAGAGCCTCTCTAGTCCGCTCTGGTGGGACGGACAGATATTCTTGGGGTGATGCGGTCTCTTAAGTATCCTGGCCCACTACCATGTAGGGCTTTAAAGGTAATAACCAGCACTTTGAATTGCACCCAGAGGCATACCGGCAACCAGTGCAGCTCCTGTTTGAGGCAAAATAGTCCCATCCAGAACCAAAGATGGTAGGTCCCGAGATAATGTGGGCCCCTAACCCATAGCCACTCAGTCTTGCTGGGATTCCGTTGTAGCCCATTGTCCCCCATCCAGGCTCCAACAGCCTCCAGGCACCTGGAAAAGACTCTGTGTGCATGGCTGGGATCACCACGGTCTGAGATGCATAGATGAGTATCATCAGCATACTGATGATATCTCACCTCATGGAAATGGATGATCTCCCCCAGTGGCTTCATGTAAATGTTAAATAGAAGAGGGGAGAGAACCGAGTCCTGAGGCACCCGGCCTAGGGCTGGACATCTCATCCTCTAAACACACCGACTGGGTCTGGCCCCTCAGAAATGAGGCAAACCAGGACAAAACAATGCCCTGAATCCCCAATCTTCGGAGCCATCCCAGAGGGATACTGTGTTCAATGGTATCGAAAGCCACTGTGAGGTAAAGAAGAGCAAGGATGGACGGATTACCTCTGTCCCGCTCCCGCCAGAGATCTCCAGCAGCGTGACCAATCTAGACTTGGTACCATATCCGGGCCTGAATCCTGACTGAAAGGGGTCCAGATAATCCGCTTCATCCAGAACACCCTGCAACTGTAGTGCCACGGCCTTCTCCAGGACCTTCCCTAAAAAGGGGAGGTTGGAGACAGGCCAATAGTTGGCCAATATCGTTGAGTCGAGCACTGGCTTCTTCAGGAGGGGGCGCACCAGAGCATGTTTTAATGGTGCAGGAAACACCCCCTCCCGCAAGGAAGCGTTGACTATTGCCCAACCCAACTACCTGTGATAATAATAGTAAAAGGCTGCTTGTTTGAAAAATAAACTTTGAAACCACAACAGAAAGCAGTAGAGTTTGGCATCTCCTGTTAAAACTCTTCAACTCTTCAGATTCAGGTGGATATGGCCCTGAATTAAACAGTGAGATTGGTCACAGGATGCCTAAAACCAACCCCAATACAAAAAGTGCATTACTTAGCTGGCATCCCTCCACCAACATTTCACTGAGAAAATGCTGCTCAGAAAGAGTGGGTAAAAGCAAGATCCTTGGAAACACACCTGCTATTTGATCAACAACCCCAAAGCAGAGACTGAAATCAAGGCACGGTTTCTTCATAAATTCTGTCCCCCACCCTCGAACAACCATCTCCCACAGACTAGAACTATGGAAGGCAAGAAAGGAGCTACCAGATAACTGGGCAAAACCACATGACTCTCTACCGCCTGGCCAAGGCAAGAACAACCATGGCCTGTGTAGAAAGCTTTAAATAGACTGTGTCCAGGGGTAGGAAGATCAAGGGCTAATCTGAGAAAGTGGGGTTTCCCTGTAGATGGTAGCCTGTGTGAATGCGGAGAAGAACAAACTATCACCCATATGATACAACTCTTTTTAACTTTTCAAGAGTCATGTTACTCTCTCAATTTCTCCCTCGCTCAGGACACATAGCTAGGGTGACTGTGATTATGAGAAATCTGTTTGGGAAAATCTCGAGAAAGCAGAAATTTCTGGGGGCTCTTTTAAATGAGACAGGTGTTGTTTGCTCCCATTGACTTATTCTCTGAATTTTCATGTCTGTTCTTAATTTGCTCTTGTCCTTTAATCTAGCTATTGTACTCTAAAGGAAGTCTGGCATGTGAAAAACTGAAAAGTCAGTTTTCCAAATAAGAGGGGTGTGTGATCCCCCACAGAAGGACAAATAACAACGTAGGTGTGGATCCATTCCCCACCACCACCAAACCCCACCCTGAATGGGATCCTAAAGAGCAAGAAAACAGAGCAAAACTAAAGCTGTGACTACATAATCAAAATGGTGGGATTTGCTCTGGTTATAAAGCAGATGAATCCACAAATATTGTTAACTGATCACATGACACAAAAGCCACTTTGAATTAGCCCACCCCCTTTCCAGCCATATTGCTGCACTGTAAACAGAAGAGCATCTTCTTGGCTTTTATAAGAAACTATTCTGCATAAGAGGTTAGCTAGGCCAACATGTCTCTTCTCGTAAGAAGTGAAATTGCCTCAACATGTTGTCCTGATAAGAACAGTTGTTGGTATTAAGACAGAATTGTTCTCTTCTTAGAGACAAGAAACTTCTGTCATTAAAAAGAAGCAGCAGCACAAGAGACTCTGTTGTGATGTCCACATCATGCTGGAATACCACCGGCCATGCTGGAAATTACAGTTAAGGGCCTTGTCTGTCCACTTCTTCAAATACTGAATCCGATTCCAAATATTGGCTATCCTTATGGCGGTCAGCCATGAATATTGTCCTGGGGACAATATAATGTGGTGGCCTTCCATTTGCCTTCTGCATCGCAGTGTGACACCCATACCACTGATCCAGCTCCGCGAGTCACTTTCTGGTCACGATGGATTCAAGTGAGATTTAATCCACATGGGGACCATCACCCTTCCCTGTGGATTTTGCCACCCAAAGCCCTTAGTTCTCAGGGTTGTCAGATTACATAACTGCTGCCTGACAATAACCGTTGAGTTGCTGGCAGTATAGTCTGCTCCAATGATGGCTAACCTTAGCACTCCAGATGTTCTTGAATTTCAATTCCCAGAAGCCCAGATCAGCAGGAGTGCTGACTTGGGCTTCTGGTAATTAAAGTCCAAGAACACCTGGAGTGCCAAGGTTCGCCACCACTGGTCTACTCTATTACCATAGCAGGATAACCTGGCCAGCCTTGGTTTGTCCACTAGTCCCAGACAGTGTAGACCTGTTAAATTACTCACTGTACACCAGCATGTCTAATGGATAAAATCCTCTAGAGCAGCTGTATTTGCATACAGTAACTCAATTCTACCTAAGCAGGAGCTCTGTCACGGAGCCACTATAGAACTACAATTCACAAATCACTTCTTCTGGTGTGTCATGCAATGGTTGTGATGGGTACTGTGCAATCAGTTCCATGATCAAATTGCAGAATCCTTGCTTGTGCGTAACACCTGGCAAATTAACAATTATGTTACTCACAAGATTCTGACCAGTGTATCTAAATGGGACCAACATATGGCTTAGTTCCCACAAAGTAACTTCTCCAAATTCTGCTTTCCACTGACTTTTGTGTCTTCAGAAGGGAAGACCACTTTCCACTGTAATCACCACTGACCACCATTCCAGTAGATTTACAGCAGCAGAGGATTGAAGGGAAAGCAGGGCTATTCCACCAGCCTTGTTATAAGAACACTTGTTTTCTGTCTCTGTGTTTGTTCCCTATCTGTTTTTACATTTATAATGTGGCTTTTTAGATAATGAGCTGCTCCTGGTGCTTTTTTTTTTTTTGGCTTGGCAACAGTATTTTAAGAAAATCATTAACTAAATAACTAACCTACTGACTAACTGTTATGCTGTGGTTCCATCTGCTGTGAAAATGCATGCTAAAGTCCAGTTTGAAAACCACTGCTCCTTATCTATCCTTGGTTTGATTGAATCTTGAGCACAGTGATGCAGTATATATGACATGCTATTACCACCCAATCTCCTACATTTTGGTTGACAATTTATTTGAAGTGGTAGCCATGTTAGTCTGTGCAAGCATATCAGAGAGTAAATAAAACAAAACAACAAAACAGTTCTGCCATCTTAAAGATTAACTCCTGTATTTAAATGTGAGCTTTTGTGGATCAAGTCCATTTCATGAGACATAAGAGTAAAACTTCATGGCATCCATTTATACACAGGCTGTTAAGCTGGCCAGCCATTGTGTGCCTCTGGAACTGTGTATAAATTGATGCCATGAGGTTTTACTCTTCTGTCTGATGACAACAAAACTAACATCAGATCATAAGGGCTTAACTCTTGGGTCTGCCCCTTGCACCCGAGATGTTGAGAAACAGTCTTCTTCTTCTTCTCCTCCTCCTCCTGGTGGTGGAAACCTACCCAATTGTGCAAGTTTTTACCATTGTCACTTGGCCTTGTTTAAGAATAAAAGGTCATCAATTGCCTGGCTGGATCATACCAAGGAAAGGTTCATCTGAGTAACTAAGATATCTTCAAGAGAGGATTGCCAGGTGCTTCCTGGAACCTACAAAAAGAAAGGTCTATAACATGGATCTCTTTTACTTCTGGAGATTGAAATGAGAGAGAGAGAGAGAGAGAGAGAGAAATACATTTACATCTTTGTATGCTTGTTGTGGGACTGTGGTGGCTTAGTGGTTAAGATGCTGAACTTGATGAATGGAAGGTTGGCAGGTCAGCAGTTTGAGACCCAAGTGGTGTACAATGGAGTCAGCTCCCGTCTTTGTCCCAACTCCTGCCAACCTAGCAGTTCGAAATCAAGAATTTGAAAGTAGATAAATAGGTACCACTTCAATAGGAAGGTAAACAGCGTTCTGTGCACTCAGGTGTTTAATCATGCTTGTCACATATCCACAGAAACGTCTGCAGAAACAGACAATGCTGGCTCTTTAGCTAGAAACAGAGATGAGTACGGAACCTGAGAGTTGGATATGACTGGCTTTCAAGCAAGGGTGACCTTTACTTGTTGTCTTTCCAATAGCCATGTAATAAAGAACAAAGCCACACAATACCCAGAAAGTTGTACAACAGCACTTAAGGCAGTGATAACAAACCTATGGCATCCGTGTCAGAGTTGGCACTTGGAGCCCTTTCTGTGGGCACCTGCGTAGCCACCCCAGTACAAAGTTTGTCCTGCCCCTCTGCCCAGCAGCCCAATGGGAGCATTTCCTTCCCTGTTGCTGTGTTGGCACTTTGCGATAAATAAGTGGGTTTGGGTTTGCAGTTTGGGTACTTGGTCTCTAAAAGGTTCACCATCACTGACTACGGCATCTAAAAAGAATCATTAAAATGAAAATAAAGGTAAATAAATGAAAACTAGTTTGAGCAGTAAGGTTATCATTATGAACAATCATTATAAACAATCAAATCCATAGGTAGCTTGCCATTGGGTGCCTTTGGATTTGATTGTGCCGGTTGAGGTTTTTTTTAAAAAGCTGCTCCCGTTAGTATGATCATGAATAAACATCAGATTGTTTGAAAGGCCAACAGATCATTTTAAAATGTGGTTTCTTTCTTTTCTTTTTAGGATGTAGGAAGGCTACTAGGGATCTCCCTAGTACAGTTCTATTAAGGCAGCTGGACAGCTTCAGAATTTGAAGCTAGCAATTGCACGCCTTAAATGGTAAGCCTTAGCAGACTGCAACAGATGTCTTGAGCACTTTGCAATAATACAACATAATTCATTTCTTTCTTCCATAGTTGGAAGACTGAATGTGAGGTCATCTTTCCCATACTCTTGCCAGGGGTAGGATTATTATACATAGAACACTTTCCGTTTTAAATGGATCGAAAGATGAGAACTGCAGCATTTGTCTTGAGTCTGTACCACAGTCTAATAAATCCCCCCCTTCTACTTTTCGTACTAAGCCAACATTTCTCAGCTGAGTCCAAATGATTAAAAATTCTGAATATTTATTTTCAAAATACATGCTAGTAGTGCCTGTTGATCCAAAACCTTGCTGCAGAGGAAATAGCTGTACTCCTGTTTCATCACTTACATTTACAAAGAAAAAAGGAATGTCTGCCTATTCATAACATTCAAATTGGGAACATATCACCTTGAAATCAGGCTAGGGAACCTCTGGCCCTTCAGATCATTTGGATTTCAGTTCCCAGAAGCCCCATAGAGCCAATTAGATCTATATATACAGTAATTACACTGCACACACAGCTCAGAAATGGTGTAGCACCTGCATTTCAAGGACACCAAAATCAGGAAAAAAGTGTTAAGAAAATAAATGACAGACCATCCAGCCTTCTCCCCACCTAGAAAACAATGACTCCCTCTTTTCTGATGGGTACCACATTTACACACACACACACACACACACACACACACACACACACACACACACACACACACCATTTTTTTGAGGGCCTGTTCCAAGTCTCAGGGTGGAAGAGTGAGTGGGATATATGTTATTTGCCACAGGTGCTGAAAATGGCTAGCTGGTTGTTGTTGTTGTTGTTGTTTAGTCACATAGTCGAGTCTAACCCTTTGCGACCCCATGGACCACTGCACATCAGGCACCCCATCCTCTACCATTCTCCGCAGTCTGCTCGGCTCTACGTTCACTGCATCAACAATGCCATCTCATCCTCTGTAGTCCCCTTCGCCTTTTGCCTTCAATCTTTCCCAGCATCAAGGCCTTCTTGAGTGAGTCCTCTCTTCTCATTTGGTGGCCAAAGTACTTGAGCTTCATCTTCACTATTTATCCTTCCAAGGAGCAGTCAGGGTTGATTTCCTTCAGGATCGTCTTATTTGACCTCCTTGCTGTCCAGGGGACTCTCAGAATTCTCCTCCAGCACCAAAGCAATCACACTCCTATAACGCTCCATGGCGCTTAGTGCACTCTCTGGGTGGTTCACAAGTTAATTAGCAGTTTGCCCTCAACATGCTAGTGGCTTGTCATGTTCTTGGATGGGATTTCCTGGGATGGCTTGTCATGTTCTTGGATGGGATTTCCATAATACTGACCTCGGAAGGATGAAAGGCTGAGTCAACCTTAAGTTCTTTTGTACTATAGAAAAGAATGGGTATGGGCTCTTTTTAACCCTGGCACAAGGCCCATCCTCTGCAACCTTCAGACAACTGCCTTATTCTGCTGAAGTGCAAACCCAGCCCTGTTTCTGTGGAATTTTAACAGCATTTGGAAAGGGCTTTACTAGGACAGTGGCTAAGAAATTGAATCTTGAAGGGATTTGTGTCCTTTAACTTTTTAAAAGGGGAATGGACCATAACGTTGTCTCTCATTCTGGGATCGTACCAGAATTGTTCTTTCTTAAACATATCAAGACAAGGAACAAAATGAAACAAAAGTGAAAACAAACAAAAAAAGACAAAAACATTGTGGCCCCTTATAGACTAACCATGTTATTTTAATATTAAACAGTAGAGTTCAGTCATGGGGACTCAATTATGCATAAAGGGCTCACATTATTTCACTGCTAAGTGCAGCCTTAGAGTTGCCTTGTAAACTGGTTCTTGGCCTTTAACAGCTGCCCAAACAATACAGATTATTCTCAAGAGAAAAGCAAGATTATGAGAAGCACGAGCCCAGGAAATCCCATCCAAGAACATGACAAGCCACTTGGAATAGGAAAAAATATATATACAAAGGAACAGAGCTTAAGAAAGTTACTTCTTTGGGCGATCACTCCCAGATTCCTCTAGCTAAAATGACCCAGTGTCAATTCTGGAAAGAGAGATTTTGGAAGCTGCACCCCAAAAATGTAACTTTTCCAAGCTCTGGGTTAGGAAGCTGAATCCTTATAGTCAGATCCTTGTTTACCCCTTTTCAGTGAAACCAGAATGAGATTCTGGGCTGTGTGAATGTTTCCCACCAGTGTGTGTGTGGTTTTTTTTTGGCCAACAACAGATGTCCGGAAGTGCAATCTGGAGTAGGAGTTTGTGTGCAAGGAAAGAGGTTAGATTTATCTTGCTCCCTATGGATCAATTATTCTCTCTCTCTCTCTCTGCGGGTCCTTTTTTATGCTCTATGGCAGGGATTCTCAACCTGCGGCCCATGGGCCGGATGCGGCCCATGGAACCATTTCATGTGCCCCCACCTTCTCCACCACACCAGGAAGTGCCATGTAGTGGAGGAAGGGCAAAATGGCTATCTGGCCCCAGAAGCTGTCTGAGGGAGCGTGACCCGGCCCCCGGCTTTAAAAGGATGAGAACTCCTGCACTACGGACTTCTAGTTTAGTCTCCCACTTCCTGTGGGTGCTTTCAGCAGAGCAAATGTTTTTTTAAACAAACAAAAAAAAAGCCAGTTTGCCACATGCTGCTTATTTTCACAAGGGTTTGTGAGAATCTGTGCAGTCTGGTTTTTGGTGTGTGAAAAAAATATTTGCTGAATTAAGGTAGCATCTTTATGACTAACTCAAAATGATTGTAAAGAAAAGTCTCCCTCTAGAGGCAAGACTGAGTAATTGCTGACTAACAAGACAAAGTTTTGGGCATATTAGAGAATAAACAACACAAAAATGCTGTAGCACTTTAAAGACTGTTATCTTTTAATGTGAGCTTTCATGGATCAAGTCCACTTTGTCAGACTTTGATCCACAAAAGCTCACATTAAACTATAACTGTTAGTCTATAAAGTGCTATCACATTTTTGTTTTTGTTTTGTTTATTCTCTGATATGCCTGAAACACGGAGTAACACGGCCAGTGGTGGGCATCAGCAGGTTCGTACCAGTTCACCAGAACCAGTAGCAGAAATTCTGCCCATCCAAGTTTTGAAATAAAGTACGGTAGTCCTAATCCGGGTGCAACACAGGGATTTTCCCCTGGCCATACCCACTATACCACACCCACAGTGTGGTAGTAAACTTTTTTGGAGCCCACTACTGAACACGGCTACTATTTTTTAAAAAAAGTTTGAATGCCTTCTGATTTTGTGGCAGAAATGAAAAGCAGGCCAAAGTTATTAGTGATTTCATTTTGACTCCAAGGCCACAATATTCTTTTCCCATTTCTAAATTTCCTAATTTTCTGGTACCACCTAACCTGAAAAAGAGTTTTGGAGGATTTGAAAGCTGTCACATTTTTCTGAAAATTTGGTTTGCCCTGTTGAAAATATTGGACTCCTACCAAAAAGTTCAGGCTGGCTATGGTCCCCTTTTGTCTTTGAATTAATGATAGAAGCTCCCCTCATGCTTCTCTAGCCAAAGAGCCAGATGTTTTCCATACCAGATCTACCGAGAAACTGGAAATGACCTTGGACCTTAACACTTATACTACAGCCAATTTGTATGTTTACTCAAGTGTTCTAAAAAGGATTTGTTTCTTTTTCCTGAGACAAGACTTGAAATAGTTTCCGGACTTCTTTTTAGCAACAGGATCTGCTGAGTGTTGTTGAATGTCTCTTGCTTGTTGTCTGATCTTTTCACTCTTGCAATGGGGTACACAGAAAGAGCCCCATTGAAGATTGTGGTATTTTTGAACCACAATCGGGCGTATCCTGGGGAATGGCCACCTTGTTGTGCCAACTAATCTTTCTCAAACTAGATCAGGCAAAAGGAACTACAGCATGAATTCACCTAAAAAGTGGCTTAATTTTAGCAGTTTCACATCTTGTCTAGACATGGGAAAAGCAGAACTCTTGCAATCTCCTTCTTGGTATCTGATGCCACTATTGGAATCCACTATTAGCTTTCCCTAAAGATCGTCAGCTGGCCAGAGTTGGTGTTGAAAACCAACTCCTTCCAAGACCCTAATCAGAGATGTTGAGGGCCCAGTGAATAGCACTTGGTTCATCCGGGGACTAAAGGCAACAAGGAGCAGGTGCCATTAACTAAGCCCCCATGTAGGCTGTTAGGAAGGGGAGAACCAGGCATCCAAACAACCTCTGGGTCCACTTCTTCCCTAATAAAAACAAGCTCGAGTAGCAGCGAGAGTCTGGTGTTCATGGACTCTACAGTCAGAGAGGCGTGGACGCAGCTAGACTAAGATATGTTGCTGACTTAGACAAAAAAAGCAAGATGTATACATATAGAAGCAACAGTGCAAATTGCATTTCAGTACTGATGATGTGAAATTGTCTCCTCTTCCATCTGAGGGCAAAAACCTCATTTTAGGGGAAGAAAGCAAAGAAAACTAAGCACGATGGTACAGATAAACCTACCTTCCA
This sequence comes from Bradypodion ventrale, assembly GCA_035047345.1. NCBI lineage: Eukaryota > Metazoa > Chordata > Lepidosauria > Squamata > Chamaeleonidae > Bradypodion > Bradypodion ventrale. The sequence goes on from JAWDJE010000006.1 coordinate 121,829,324, forward strand.
ATCGCAGGCAAGGGCCAGATGTTCTTCTTTTGTGTTTAGGCCAGACATGAAAATGCCAAAATTAAGTTACCTTTTGATGAGTTCATTCTGCAGTTCCTTTCGCCTGACCTAGTGTGAGAAAGATTAGCCGGCACAAGGTGGATGTTGCCCTGGGTACAACTGATTATAGTTCAAAAATACCACACTCTTCGAGGAGGTTCTTTTTGTATACCCCAAGGGCCAGATGGTGCACATGGAATAGTCATAGCGCTTGCTCTGCCTAATTGTATGGCCAGTCTTGACATCCATGCGCAATGAAATGAAGCCTTGTAAACACTCTCTTCAATTTTATTACATTGGCATCTGTATTTATATATGCAATTTTTCATCTAATATAGGATACGCGCACCTTATTTCGTGATGCAAAATCTGATTAATGTTGCAAAATTGAAGTTCTGTAGCCCTTATCACAAATTTATGCCCTTGGATGAAATAGTACTTCATTAAAAAGGTAAAGGTTTCCCTTGCTCGAAAGCCAGTCGTATCCGACTCTAGGGTGCAGTGCTCATCTCTGTTTCAAAGCTGAAGAGCCAGCGTTGTCTGCTTCTGCAGACGTTTTCGTGGTCATGTGGCAGGTGTGACTAGACACCGGAGACACGGAACGCTGTTACCTTCCCACGAAACTGGTTCCTATTTATCTACTTGAAATTTCTTGCTTTCGAACTGCTAGGTTGGCAGGAGCTGGGACAAAGACGGGAGCTCATTCCATCCTGCAATACTAGGGAATCGAACTGTTGACCTTCCACCTCCCAGTCAGCATCTTAGCCACTTGAGTCACCAACTTTTGATGTTTCTTTCTTCCACTGAGATATGGTGTGTTTCAGTATATCTAAGAAACCATACCACCTTAGTAAACGATTTCTACGAACTTTATGGTGGTAGCAGAGCCTCATCTTCTATCAGTGGTGCAGCTAAAAAAATCATAGACCTTGGGTTTCATGATCTTACTGGGCTGCCCTTTGAACAGCAGCACTGTGTTCTTTCTGTTGTGAAGCATGCAATTTTTCACCTCTCAATTCTCTTTGTAAATTCTGGCTTTATAGATGCGTCAACATTCCTGAATGTCCCAGCAAAACCAAACAAAAACATTTGTCAACTCTGATGAAAAATAAACATTTTAGTCCTCATGTAACTCGTATCTGAGAATGCATTTCCCCCCCTGAAGCAGGAAAAATGCCATTGGCATGAATTTGTTTAAGGTGGATCCCAGTTTGCCATGAAGTGACCCACACACTATGACCACAGAGTCATCTCCTGCAGCACATATGAAATGAGACATGTAGGATTTAACACCGGGACTGGAATGGACTGCTGCAAACTTGAGGATATGGACAAGGTGCACCTTCACAGCCAGTCCATCTGGCATGGCCTCTTCCACCTCCATGACTGTTGAGAATCAGAGTTCCTCTTCTGCTCATTTTGATGTTGGGCCTAATATGATGGTTTCCAGTGGCATTTCCTCCACTGAGGGGACCATCACCCCACCTAAAGGGGCTCATCCACCTGTAGCCATTGGCCCCATTGGGGAGTCTGGTTATTTACTACCGCCCTACACACAATGCCGAGTCACTGGCTGTATGGTCTACTCCAATACCGTAATGGGATGTCCGTCCAGACAGATCCTCATGTACTAGAGTGGTCCTAAATTCTCCTAAAGTTGTATTTTGTAGTACAGTCCACACTGGACTAGACCTACATTGTAGGCATTGTATAATATTGCCACCTGAACAGTCATAAATAAAGTTAGATGTCAGGCCCTTTCAGCATATAGTTTTTCAGTGTTTTTGTTTTACAAACAAGAAATAGCTGTGATAAAATACAACTCTTCTAACTAGGAATTGAATCCTGAGAAGTTCGTATAAACTTTGGGCAACATGAAATAAAAACTTTCTGCAGCTTTATGGCCTTCAATCCTGGCTTTTTCCCCCGCCTGCAGTTCTTTCTTTCTTTCTTTTTTTAACTTGTGTCTGCTTGTCGTCTCTTCACTCATTCCTTACTTAGAATTTAGTACAATCAAACTAAATTGCATTCGAGTGCTTTTTATTTGGGCTATAAATCAACAGCAATACGAGCTAAAGAGAGTACTTAAAAAGATCCATGTTCTCTCCAAGGAATGATGATTAGAGAATTTTATTGGCTTTCGTTAGGACCGTATCATATATTGAAAGACTCTGATATATTGCCAATGAAAGTGATTCATATATATAGCATTACAGCAAATGTACTGTAACTCTTCAGTCAGTGCTGGGTTTGTATCCACCTGAAGGACTTAATGGAGTCTTGAAAGAACTCTTTCATATATATATATATATATATATATATATATATATATATATATATATATATATATATATATATATATTAGCTATTGTACATCAAATGGGTATTTATATTTGTAGTAGTAGGCTTTACACACACACACACAATACACAGTTTGTACCAAGTGGTCTAGTCTCTTACTGAAATTCAAAAGCCAAGCAGTATTAAAACAGTCTGTTCTACTGTTCAGAGAATCTGTCATCAACAATTCCAGGCTTCTTGCTGCCTTGATTGTGTATACTTTTAGTTCAGCAGTAGGCATATTGTTTGAGCTAAATAGAAATATTAAATATTAGTGTCTGGAATACACTTTTCTGGAGGGAGAGGGGCAGAATCTGGGAGGACCTGAATGGGTGGTTTATAATTTCTTTAGCTCAAGGCAAGCAAGACTGGGCTAGCATGCCATCAATGCACACAGTGCCATAGTTGAAAGTAAGCAGGACCAACTCACTCTGAACTCACAGCATAGCGGTTAAAGTGTTTGTCATAGATTTGGGAGATCTGAGTTATAGTCTCCACTGTGAAGCCCATTGGTTGACCTTGGCCAGTTGGCTAATTACTCTTTAGCTCTGTTCAGCTGTTATGAAATCCAGAAGCAAAAAGGTTGTAGGTAAAGGCTTCCCTTGCTCGAAAGCCAGTTGCATCTGACTCTAGGGTTCAGTGCTCATCTCTGTTTATAGCCAAAGAGCCAGCGCTGTCTGCTTCTGCAGACGTTTCCGTGAACATGTGGCAGCCATGACTAGATACCAGAGTGCACAGAATACTGTTTATCTTCCCACCGAAGTGGTACCTATTTATCTACTTGCAATTTCTTCAAACTGCTAGGTTGGCAGGAGCTGGGACAGAGCTGGAAGCTTACTCCATCGTGTGGCACTCAGGGCTTGAACTGCTGAACTGCCGATCTTCCACTCATCAAGTTCAGTGTCTCAACCACTAAGCCACTACAGTCCAATTCAAAAAGGTTATAGAGAGATACTAGGTTTGTACAGTGGGAGAGATATCAGATCCAGCCTCCTGTCCCCACACCCACCTCACCTCTAAAAACCAAAGCCTGGCACAACATCTTGCCAGTAACTTTTGAGACTCTAATTGATAATTTTCCTGCACTATCCACAAGAAGTTGGTCCATACCTGAAGAAGCGATCTTGAATCATGAACGCTTACATAATGTTTGCTTTTTTTAAAAAAGTGACCCACCTTGTACCACCTTTTAAGACAGAACGGTGGTGATCAAAATTACTTTTCTGGATTGCAGCTTCCAGAATCTATACCTATAAAATGGTGCATTAACCATTGGAATGTGACAAAGATGTTGCACCAGGCCCCACTACCCCATAATGGGCCTCCGTTCACTCGCCCAAACCCGGTTCACAGGTAACTGTCGGGTTGAAATTTTCGACCCGGGGGCAGGAGCCCCCAAGTCGCAAACAAAAAAAGGGAACTTCAATTCCCAACATTCCTTGCGCCGCGCCAGAGCCAATCAGGCTGAGTGGCGCGGCAAAAGGAACGTTCAGAAACGCGCCGCGGCCAATCAAAAAAAAGCCGCAGGAAAAAAACGCCACAGTAAGCAAAGACACGCAGGCAAAACTACAAGCCCCAGCGTCCTGCACACCATTAGCACACCGAATGCTGAGGCGGCCTGCGCGCGAAAAATAAAAGTAAAAAAAAGGCCCGCCGCCGCTGCCCTTCCTTTCAATGGGCAAGCCGGCGCAAGAAAAATAAAAGTAAAAAAAACACCCACCGCCGCTGCCCTTCTTCCCCACGGGCCAGCCAGCATGGCCCGTGGGGAAAAAAAAGGAACCCCCCGCCGCTGCTGCCCTTCTTCCCCACGGGCCAGCCAGCATGGCCCGTGGAGAAGAAAGCAAAGAAACCCCCCCCCGCCATTGCCCTTCCTTCCCACGGGCCAGCCAGCATGGCCCGTGGGAAAGAAAGCCCCCCGCCATTGCCCTTCCTTCCCACGGGCCAGCCAGAATGGCCCGTGGGAAAGAAAGCCCCCCGCCATTGCCCTTCCTTCCCACGGGCCAGCCAGCATGGCCCGCGGGAAAGAAAGCCACCCCACCTGAAAAAGTAAACACAAAAACACAAAACAAAATCAATCAAAAACACTCAAAAATCCAAAAAGGAAACACAAAAACAGCCAAAAACAAACAAGAAAAAACCCACAGACCCCCCTGCAAATACAAACCACAACCACCACCCCCCAAAAAAACCCCAGAGAGCTTACAAAAAGACGTCTTCTATCCATGAGGACCGGAACTCAAATGAGAAAATTAAAAAAAAACTTACCGGAAGCGACACCCAGAGGACAGAAGAGAACAATTATAGAGAGGAAGAAAAGCTCACCATCCCCACCCAGAGGCCAAAAGAGAAAAAACATTCAAAAATATTGAAAATAATAAGATTAATTCCAAAATTAATCAAATAAGTTATAAAAACATTAAAAAATAATCACACTAATCTCAAAAAAATACCAAAAAAGGAATCATTTTTCACTCAAAAAACCAAAACAAAAAATAAAAATGCATAAAAATAAAGATTTAAAAAACCAAAATTAAATTTTAAACTAAATAAAATTAAATAAATTAAATTAAAATAAAATTTGCATAAACATAAAACAAAAACCTTCAAAAACAAATATAAAGAGCCCAGCACGCAAAAACAAACAAACAAACAAAAAACAAAAAACACTGGGAGCACAAGTCCGCCACAGGCGGACACAGCGCCTCGAAGCCACAAAATCACAAAACCTTACAACACCATTTAAAACAGCCCAGCACCATTGGTTCAAAAAAAAAAAAAAAACCCCGAAACCCTTTACTATCCAACACATTGTAAAAAGCCCGGCACCGCCGGGCAAAATATACTAGTAACACATATAATTAGGCTTGCTAGGGTTTACTGAGAGCAGTAGTCCAGAAAAGTAACTTCCCCCGATTTCTGGAAGCTGTGTCAGCTTGAGGCCTAGAAGAATTATATAGTCCAACTAAATCTGGAAAACCACAATTTATCTACCCTTGACACAGTTTTATTTTTTCATTTTAAATTGTTTCATTCAATAGCAGCAGCAGCAACAGAATGCCAAACTGATTTAAAATGAAATGGTAAAACAAATAACTAGGACTTGAAAAATACTTACAACAATATAACCCAATAAATCAGTTCATTAAAAGTATCCTCACATACACTACACTGAGTGCTTACTGATATCTTAGTGTGGGAAGGCATCTGGTTTCTGTCTCCTGTCTGCCTTCACATTGTGTAAACAAAGGCCTCTTTGCTTGCATGAGAGACAACGCTGATTTTTGGGCATGCGTAGAATAGTGAAAAAGTATTCTCCTTATTTGGGGTCTGACTTTCTGATTGGCTATATAGCTTAAGTTTCATTTCTGTTATACTCTGCTTGAATAAAGAGAAGCCATTATTACCCTTTGTTCAGCCAAAAGGGCAGTGTGTGTGTGTTCTTCTCTCTATCTCTTTTCCCTTCTTACTCCGTCTAATGAAGCTGGACTTCATCAGACCTTTTAACTCTATCTCTTAAAAGATCTGGGGCTGTAAACTGCTGGCTAATGAGGCTGATTGATTATCTTTACATGGATCAGATTCCTACAACTGGTGCTCCGTGGTGAGGCCATTTGAATGAAATTCAAAGGAATGCTTTGACGCAGCAAACAGCAATTAGCACCTCATAATTGGCGACCGGGGACAAGGTCTCATTCACCTACGACCAGGCAAAAGGTCGACCGGGAAGGTCATAAATCAAGCGCTTGAGAAAACATCACAACAGGGTGAGTGGAAAATACAATTTAATTATGGGATGTGTGCTGGCGTCGCAAATGCAGGAACTTTGTAAAGATATCTCAGATCTTTTGAATAACAATGGGAAACGAGCTGATGAGAAGGAGATACAAAAGCTAGTCAAAGCTATAGAAAAAATCTGTCCTTGGGTTAAATATAATGAATGTTTGGACTTAAAACAGTGGAATCAGGTGGGGAAAGCATTGCAAAAGCATGAGAGAATTTTTGTATCAGTTCAATTTACGTGGGAGGAAGTCAGAAACTGCCTTCAAAGACTTACTCCAAGAAATATGTTATTCTCTCAGAGGCTTGATGGCCCCCTCCCACAGCTTTTGCCTCCAGCCAAGGGAGGGAGTCCAACTGCCCCTCCATCATATGAGAAACAACAGCCCCCTGATGAGGATGGGGGTGGAAAAGAAGATGGGACATTATATCCTGCCTTGCAGCAATCAAGCACTTTTAGCCCTACAAAAGACCTGTTCACTGCTGCAATACTGCCTGCCGAGTCTAAAAAACAACTAGTGCCAGCTGATGGGGAACAAATGGTGGGGACCTCATCACTGATTGAAGCTATTAATGCATGCAGAGTGGCAGGAAGCAAGGAGTGTGTTTCAAAGAGCAGCATAGGAGATCTCAGCCCCCCCGTGAAGCAACCCTCATCACAAAAGCAGGAGAAGCTGAGTAGTAAACTTGATACCTCACGTTTGGGCAGGAAGATCCTACAGAAGTGGAAGGATGGCCCAGAGGAGGAATGCACAAAACCCAAGACCAGAAAGGGGTGCAAGTACAAACTAACAGATGCAGTTTGTCATAAGGTTGAGAATCAGATGCTGCAAATGAAAGAAATCCAGAGGACAAGGGGGGTGAATCCTTCCTCGATGGACAGCAGGCTGTTGCAAAAATACAAGGAGGGAGAAAATATTGAACTGCCCAACCCTCAAACAAAGAGATCAGAGTGGGCTGTCTCAAGTTTCCAGCATCAGGATGGCAGGGAAAGCAACGGGAAATTCCCTGTACTATTCTTCTGTGTGAAAGCTGCTTGCAAATTCTGGAGAAGTTCTTTGTGCCTTCACACCTCATCGGCCTGCCTTAATACAGATGGGTGTGACTGGAGCAAGAAGGAATGTGTGTTTGCCTGAAAAGCTGAAAAGGGGGGTTGTGTGGGATTGTCTTGGGAAGTCAGTGAGACTTAATTTATGGCTTAGTTTTAGCTTGCCATGCCAAGAACTGTGCTGGAGAGAAGATAGTGTTTAAGAAGAAACATTTGGACTTTTAATTTGGACATTTTAATTGGACTAAAAAGTTTGTGTGGACTCTAAGCAAAGAATTGGCTTTGTTTGCATTTTAAAACCTGAAAACCTTTTTTAAGCAACCTGCTCATGCTATGAGTGTGAAATGCTCTAATGATATTTGTACTGTATTGATTTACCATGCTATGCTGGTTTTAAGTTATTGAATGCAATGGAGACCTACTTCATGTAAGGAAGAAGAGAAATGTTCATGTTTTGTTCATGCTTAAATGTTTTGCTTATTCTCTTGCAGGGGAAAGACCTGTCTTTGCTTATGTTATGTTTTACCTTATGAAACTGCATTTCTCAAGGTACCTCCAGAAGCACATGGAAGAGTTTTCAGTACCCTACACATGTAAATGGGTTTGTGACATTGCATTTGTGTTATACATCAGGCATGTTTCACGTTTAGTTACATGGTACTAGTAATAACAGGGCATGCTCCTGTTTCTTAGGGGAGTGTCTGCCTAAGCCATTGGTCGTTTATTGGCAACAAGGGGATCCTGAGTGGAAGGATTCCTGCTTGAGCGATCCGCCCATGGAGAGAGAAGAAGGTTACTCAGCTCCAGGATGGTGGTTCACCAGTAAACTAAATGTGCTGGCATTTGTTCTTTTCTTTCTTACTGTGCTTCCAGCTGTAAGAACAATACCTCATGGGGGCAACCCCAACTTTTGGATTCGTCATGCTAACTATATGTTTGAGGTTCATGGTAAGAATGCAACGTTATACTATGAGCATCCACTGGCAGTGTCTCAAATGGCCTTTCTTCCAGCATTGTTCAACACGCCAGAGTTGGTTATTGGACATTTGCAACATATTGATAGATCTACACTCTTCTCTAATCCTCCAGAACAATTTAACAACACCCGCTGGCGAAGCATGACATTCAAGAAATACACTAAAGGACTTTGTTTCTGCTGTCATAGTTCTGGAGTCTGGAATAGTAAATGGAAGCACTGGACTCAAGCAAAAAGGGTTTTGCAGAATGTAGGAGAAACATCAACAATCTGAGATATGCAGACGATACCACCCTAATGGCAGAAAGTGAGGAAGACCTAAAGAATCTCTTGATTGGGCTGAAGGAGGAGAGTGCAAAAGCTGGCTTGAGACTCAATATCAAGAAAACCAAGATAATGGCAACAGGCCCCATCAGTTCCTGGAAAATAGACGGGGAGGAAGTAGAAGCAGTGACAGATTTTACTTTCTTAGGATCAAAGATCACTGCAGATGGGGATTGTAGCCATGAAATAAAAAGGCGACTGATTCTTGGGAGACAAGCAATGAGAAACCTGGGGAACATAGTGAAAAGCAGAGACATCACATTGCAAACAAAAATTAGAATAGTCAAGGCAATGGTTTTCCCAGTGGTGATGTATGGATGTGAGAGCTGGACAATTAGGAAGGCTGAACGTAGAAGAATAGATGCCTTTGAAATGTGGTGTTGGAGGAGGGTTTTGAGAGTCCCCTGGACAGCGAGGAGAACAAATAGGTCAATCTTAGAAGAAATTAACCCTGACTGCTCATTGGAAGGTCAAATAGTAAAGATGAGGCTAAAGTACTTTGGACATCAAATGAGAAGGGAGGATTCACTTGAGAAGGCATTGATGTTGGGAAAGGTGGAGGGCAAAAGAAGAAGGGGGAGGCCAAGGATGAGATGGCTAGATGGCATTGTGGACACAGTGGGCACAGAGCTGGGAGGGCTGAGGGGGATGGTGGAGGACAGAGGCGCCTGGAGAAAAATGGTCCATGGGGTCGCAAAGGGTCGGAGTCAACTGTGCGACTGAACAACAACAGGCAATTATACGGGTTGTGATGATTATTTTTGGTTATGGGGTAGTTATAACAGTTCTTATAAGCTTAATTATACCTTGTTTAACACTACTATTGAAGATATATATGATGTGTTTCCTATGTTTACTCCTGATTATTCTGCTATAGATAGTGGTTCAATTTGCAATAGATGGCAAATCAAGGATCCCAACATGTGGTTCTTTTTTAATGGAGTTGCCACGAATTTCCATCCAGGACAATATCAATGTGCAGCATTGGGTTATTTTACCTTACAGACTGGCCATAGATTACCTGTTGGCAAAATCCGGAGGATTTTGTAAACTGGTCGGGAACCAGGGATGTCGGGTAAAATTCCAGGATCTGAATAATACTATTGAGAAAGAACTTCAGACTTTACAGGAGAGCATTACTAACAATGTACGCACTGATGTTAATCTCTTTGATTGGGTGACTTCTTGGTTGCCTGATTTATCTGTCCTTAGACAAGTTTTCTTTTATGGGTTCATTATTATTATCTGCCTTATGCCTTTGTGTTTTTGCATGTATTGTATTCCTAATCTTATTTCTATGTGTAACACATGTGCACTGCGTAGAAGGGAGACATCGAGTTTTGCACGACGGCAATTGTACTCAATGAGGTATCATCCTCCGGAACAAAGTACCATGAGTCAGGAGGGGTACGATGTCCAGGAGGACAGTGATGATGTATATGGAGGAGTAGTTATGGAATATGATGACATGCAGGGGTATGATTAGCCGTCCCTCTCTCAAATTTAAATGAAAAAGGAGGACATGTGGGAAGGCATCTGGTTTCTGTCTCCTGTCTGCCTTCACATTGTGTAAACAAAGGCCTCTTTGCTTGCATGAGAGACAACGCTGGTTTTTGGGCATGCGTAGAATAGTGAAAAAGTATTCTCCTTATTTGGGGTCTGACTTTCTGATTGGCTATATAGCTTAAGTTTCGTTTCTGTTATACTCTGCTTGAATAAAGAGAAGCCATTATTACCCTTTGTTCAGCCAAAAGGGCAGTGTGTGTGTGTTCTTCTCTCTATCTCTTTTCCCTTCTTACTCCGTCTAATGAAGCTGGACTTCATCAGACCTTTTAACTCTATCTCTTAAAAGATCTGGGGCTGTAAACTGCTGGCTAATGAGGCTGATTGATTATCTTTACATGGATCAGATTCCTACATCTTAGCAATTAAGAAACTACATAGGAAAAACAAAACATGAATGGTAATTAAGTCCCTTTGCCTTTGCAAAAGACCTGCTTCTGTTAGAGGTTTGTTTAACAGCAAGACATGATTTATAGATACAGATTAACACAGTAGCTTGCATTTTAAAAAAAAATCTGTGGGGGTCATGGCTATGGAAGTTGTCATGATAATTAATTGCACTCTACATGACTGGCCTACATGCTCAGCCCTGAAGATAGGTTTCTGAATCTCCCATCACTCAGCTTAATATCTCACAAAATATTGGCAGGGGTATATATGCTACCATAAACTTCTTTGAATTAGGCTGGGATGTAAAGGAAAGATCAAGGACAGAAATTATGGTGGTGGCATCGGAAGCAGCATTTCTTCCATTAATTGATGTGTAGATGTGTGGTAGCTCAAGTGATTAAGATGCTGAACTTGCTGACCAGAAGGTCAGAATTCAATTCCCAGGTACTGCATGACAGAGTGAGCCCCCATTTCCTGACAACCTAGCAGTTCGAAAGCAAGAAATTGCAAGTAGATAAATAGGGACCACTTTGGTGGGAAGGTAAACAGTGTTCCATGTGTTGAGGCATGCCTGCCACATGTCCATGGAGCATACGTAGATAGCGCTGGCTCTTTGGCTATGAACAGAGATGAGAACCGAATCCTAGAGTCGGATACGACTGGCTTTCGAGCAAGGGAAACCTTTACCTTTACTAGATGTGTGGCCTCTGTGGATATATATGAAGGGCATATGCTGAACCCACTTTAGCACTGTACCTCTCACACATCAAGATGGGTCATTCTGTTTCCCTGAGAGTCATGTTTTGTTGAAGAATGCATAAAGAAGTAGACCTAAAACAACAGGCCTGAGTTTCAACCACTTGAGGTATAGAGTCGTTCAGTCAGTCTTTAACAGACAAAATATGGCTAGGGCAAAAATTGTCCCAATAAAGTACTGCGTTCTGTCTGCTCTGTTCCATCATTCAGCAAACCACAATGACAAGAACCCAAAGTGATTTTTCTGCTTGTCAGTATGTTGGCCACGTTTGAGAGCTGGCAATGGAATTCTCAGTGGGTTTAAGGCATACAAAACATGTAAATGTAATCTTAAATCTTTAAATTCAGTACAAGTGCAACCTGGCTGCTCTTCCTGAGGCCATGGTTTTTTTGAGGGACAGAAAACATGCTACAACTCTCAAGCCATGTTTGCAGTGATGCACTGCAGCAGGGTCTGTCAAGTTCTGCAGAACCGGTAGTGGAAATCCCCAGGCCACGCCCACTTGGTTGGCCACACCCACCTCCATAGCCCACAATGCAGGATGTTTGACCACGCCCACAGATTTGGCCCCACCCACAGATTTGGCCAGCCCACAGAGTAGGTAGTAAAAAAAATTGCAGTGCATCACTGCATGTTTGTTTCCTTTTTAAACCTTGATGGATGAGAGTTAAAGGATAATTAAAACATTTCATTATAACAAGAAAAAACTCGTAAAGAATATCAGTGTTGTATCAACTCTCCCCTCAGTTCCAAAGAGCAGTTGTGCTATTTGATTCTGGACTGGCATGCAAAGACAACCCAACAATGTCAAATTGAGATTTTCTTTCTTAATTCATGTCAGATGTTACCTGTCTTTGAAGGCAGTAGTCATAGCCTTCATAAGCAATTCTAATGGGGTACAGAGAAAGAACCTCCTTGAAGGTTGTGGTATTTCTGAACCACAACCGGGTGTACCCTGGTCAACTGCAACTTTGTTGTGCTAGTTAATCTTTCTCACACTAGGTCAGGCGAAAGGAACTGCAGAATGAATTCACCAAAAGGTGGCTTCATTTGGGCAGTTTCATGTCTGGCTTAGATATGGAAGCAGCAGCAATTCTAATTCATAAAGTGTAGCTGCATTTTGAAATGGCATTACATTAGCAGACATAAAACTATTTGGAACCCATCTTGTTCAGTGAGGTCAAAGAATGCTGGAAACTAAGCTATTAGACATCTCTCTCTCTCTCTTTTTTTTGTGGTCTTGCTGAGAATGATGGCAGTTTGAGCAAATTTCTGGAGAGCATCAGGTTGAGAAAAATATGGCCTCGATTTTTATTGGCACACAATCTTATATACAGTATGAAGGTTACTGGAAGAAGGACAGACAAACGATAATTATTTAATTATTGGAACATTCAAGGATGCCATAGAACAGGGGTGCCCAAACCACGGCCTGGGGGCCAGATCCATCCCCCGGGCCGTAGTTTGGGCACCCCTGCCTTATGCAGAGAAAATGGCAGCCTAAAATCTATCACATCCTGTTGCAAAACAGATTGCAAGGCATGTTTTACTTCCGCTTCTGGCGGGAGGAACCACGTGACTGATCCGCTGAACCATGTGGCCGGCCCGCAGCCCAAAAAGTTTGGGCACCACTGCCATAGAACTTATTTTGCAGGGTGTTTTTCTTAGTTTGGCCACTGTGTGGCTCCCTCCACTCAGAAATTTAGATGGCTGTTATTCTTTAATCTTTGCTTTCCCATTTCCTGAGAAAAATACCAATTGTGAGCAATGGTTTACTAGTTTAAAGGGAAGTGGAATAAAAATCAAACTATAGTGAGTGCTGAACACATAAAGTCCCATTTATAGAAACTATAGGAGTGTTGCTTATCAAGCATATTTCTGTAAAAGTACAGAAAAGATACTACAAGTATAAGGAAATAATGATGTATAATAAGATAAACATACATGTCAACCTTCCCGGATTGGCCGGGATTTCCCGTTTTTCGGCACCGATTTTCGCCATTTCCTGCCTGGAGCTGTCGAAACCCCGGAATTTGGCAGCAGGGGGAAAGGCGTTACTGCGCATCCCTTCTACGCAGCTCGCTTCTACGCATGCGTAGAAGGCTTTTATGCATGCGTAGAACCCTTCTACGCTTGCGTACAACCCTTCTACGCATGCGTAGAAGGCTTCTGTGCAGAAGGGGATCGTAGAAGCCTTCTACGCATGCGTAAAAGCCTTCTATGCATGCATAAAAGCCTTCTATGCATGCGTAGAAGCGAGCTGCACAGAATGGTTCTGCGCAAGTTGCTTTTATGCATGCATAGAAGGCTTTTACGCATGCGTAAAAAGCGACCTATGCAGAACCGTTCTGCACTGGTCCCGGATTGTCCGGAGCCACGGTTGACAGGTATGAAGATAAATCACATCATAAGTATTTAAAAATTCACATTTGGTTATTACATAGTAAAATAACTCTAAGCAAGGGCATATATGTCACAAGTTTTCTTTGTTTTGTTACTTGGCCATTCTGAAATTATACATTAATCATGAATGATATGGGATATTTCCAGGAGGCGAAGTGGGAACCGATGCATGAAACAAACAGTACATTGTTCTAGTAGATATGTAATTGGGTTTCATGTATAACTGTATCTTCCTAAAGTCAAAGGAGTTTTCTCAAATCACTCTTAACTTCAGCATTAAAAAATAACAGTTTCTGTGTTGTAGTTTCACTGAGTGTCAGGTGGCAGTTAACTAACCTTAAGCCGTGGGTGCCAAAGTCCACAGGGAAGGGTGGTAGTCCCCAAGTGATTAAATCCCACTTGAATCCATCTTGATGGAGGGCAGCAGCTTTTTTTCATGGAAAGAGATAGAAAAGGAAATAAACCTAGGGTGATGTTTACAAATTGGGGGTGGGTGGGGAATCACTGTTTTGATTTTCTGTAAAACTCTGCAAAAGAAGCTGGTCGATTACACAATAAAACCCTCATCTGGAAACACCTTTAAGGTACCAATGAGGTATCCAATTATAATTCTCAGTGTTTCTCCCTGCCAGGAGACTGGTTAAGCAAAATTAACTTCAGACTTGTAGAACGTGGTACAGTATATGCATTAAAGACTTCATAAATTTGCCAATTGAAAGTGCTTCTAAATTTTAATACTGATTGAACAATAATCCTAAAAAATAACATGTGAGCAGTATAGATTTTGCCATAATTGCATGTATAATTCAGAGCAGATGACATGAAAGATTAGATTGCATTTCACATATGTGGCAGATGAAAAATATTTCATGGGGATTTTAGCTATTACTAAAGCCAGTATTCACTGCCTAGTTCACACCCACTCCAACTGTACAAAATCAGTTATGTATTTATTTGATTAAGATTGGTTTTTTTCATTTAAAGAATGAAATTATTACCATATGTACAATAAATACAAACAGATGCTATGAAAAGGATTTTTGATGGCATGTAAGAATTTTTTTGTGTATATAAACATATGCATGCACAAGAACCTAAATTTTGGGGATTGCCTTGTTGCACAAATACTGTATACCTATTCTGTTCTAGTGTGTAAATGCTCCTGTATGAAAAAAACAACCCTAAAGTAGTTTAGGTGAACATGTAGAACAGGCATTCTCAACCTGCGGCTTGTGGACCAGATGCAACCTGTGGCACCATTTCATGTGCCCCCCCCCAATACTTCCACCACACCCAGAAGTGCCATGTGGTGGAGGAAGGACAAATTGGACACCCGGCCCCTGAAGCTGTCTGAAGAAGCATGACCCGGCCCTCGGCTTTAAAAGGTTGAGAACTCCTGAGGTAGAATGATTGCCAAAATCCTGTTGCTTAGTGTAAAAAAAATATCACACTACAGTAGAGTTGACTCACCCAATCCCCATTCATGTAATGACCTTCTGAAGTGCAATTTACTGCTGTCGACAGATCAAATTTAGATTATGAAGAAACTAAGCGACAAGCATGGAAGCTTCGTCAAACTCAACCACACCTTCCACCTGTGTAATGTTTGTGGTTGCATGTTTCATGCCAGGATCAGCTTATTGAGTCACCAGAGACACATCCATTAACAGAGAAAATAATTACTTTCAGGAAAAAATGTATGGTCGGACACAAGTAGCTGCCGATGATGAATGACCTTCTCACGTGCAATTTACTGCTGTCGACAGATCAAATTTAGATTAATGTACAGTACTGTAATTTAGAGGGGAGTGCAGTGGCTCAAGTGGTTGACACTGAACTTGAAGACTGGAAGGTCAGAGTTCAATACCCAAGTGCCGCATGATGGAATGAGCTCCCGTCTCTGTTCCAGCTCCTGCCAACCTAGCAGTTCGAAAGCAAGAAATTGCAAGTAGATAAATAGGGACCACTTCTGTAGGAAGGATAAAGGGCCGGGGGCCACCAGGGCCATGTTGAAGACCGCCGCCCGGAGCGCCGTGCAGCTGCGAGGGGTCCCGCCTTCCCTCCCTGCCCCATTGGGAGGGATAAAGGGCCGGGGGCCGCCAGGGCCAGGCTGAAGACCGCCGCCCGGAGCACCGCGCAGCTGCAAGGGGTCCCGCCTTCCATCCCTGCTCCACTGGGGGGGATAAAGGGCTGGGGACCGCCAGGGCCAGGCCGAAGACCACCGCCCGGAGCGCCGCGCAGCTGCGAGGGCTCCCGCCTTCCCTCCCTGCTCTACCGGGAGGGATAAAGGGCCGGGGGCCGCCGGGGCTAGGCCGAAGACCGCCGCCCGGAGCGCCACGCAGCTGCGAGGGGTCCCGCCTTCCCTCCCTGCTCCACCAGGAGGGATAAAGGGCCGGGGGCCGCCAGGGTCATTCAGTGGAACTGTTGAGCTGATGGCTCCATTACCTGTGGAATTTTGTCCTTTGGAATTTTGGTATTTTCGATATTGTATGCTTTGATTATTGATTATATTGTTGCTATTGCTGTTATACTGTATTTTATGGATCTTGTATTTCTAATTTTGTTTGTTTTCTCTTGCTGTAATTGAAGTGTATATTTTGCGGGTTGCGTTTTTGTAACTGTACCTTTGGAGATGGGTTACTGTATTATTATTGTGTTATTGTATTATTATGTATTTATTGTCCACTATGTAAACCGCCCTGAGTCGGGTTGTACCTGAATGGGCGGTATATAAGCGCGAAAATTAAATTAAAATAAATTAAAGTAAATGGCATTCCGTGCACTTCAGTATCTAGGCATGCCTGCCACATATCCATAGAAATGTCTGCAGATGCAAACAGCGCTGACTCTTTGGTTATAAACAGAGATGAGCATTGAACCCTAGAGTCAGATATGACTGGCTTTTGAACAAGGGTGACCTTTACCTTTACTTTACTGTAATTTAAAAAGAAAAAAGTATGCTTTCCAAGGTAGGAAAGACTACAACTATATAGTGGCCTGCTTGCTCAATCTTCTATCCACGTACAGTATTAACTTTCAATGGGCAATTCATAGATGCTTATTGCTCTCCCTTTTTATAGTTCTTTAGTTTTAATTGGACTCATACTGGGTAGCTGTTCTTGTGTAGGACACCAATTAAAGGACTGTCCTCTATTAAGTAATACAGGGCCATTGTCTTGATGAAGGTAATACTCATCTGATACTCAATGTTTGGATGTGGCCAGTTTGCTATCTCTGCTTCTTTGAGTCTTCCAGGTCCTTTAATCCACTTACCTTTTTCATTTGCTGTCTTGAACATATTGGCTGATACTTGTTATACAGGTGTGGAAGATGAGATCTAGATTAAAAGCTTCAGGAAGAATGGAAGAGAGAAAGTATAGGGATCAGGTCTCCACATTGAATTACAAATCTATAGCTCTGTGGCAGAGCATGTGCTTTGCAAATAAGACACACACCCCCACGTGACCCTCTGATTCAATTAGTTAATAACAGAGTCCAAAGTTGCTTGCTTAGAAGCAAATCTCATTGAGTGAGCTACCTCTGAAAAAGAACATTTTCAGCTATGCTGAGAAAAGTCAGTAGGGAGCAGAACAAATGAAAATCCATTAGAAGAAAGTCCCAGGATATCAGAAGTGATCACAGTGAACAGGCGTTGTTCCTTGTAAAATGAGATGCACCACTCTTAAATGTCTGATGGTCACACATGACCAGGGAAGTCGGTTCCAGTCCCCCTCCCAATTTTTTTCCTTACAAAATCTGACAAATTGCTTTAATTTAACCCTCCCCTAGGCATCCCTCTAGTGGTCAATTAAAAACAACAATGAGATGTGTAGGAAGTTCCTATGAGTTGTGGTGCTCTCAAAAAATGGCACATGGCTAGATGGTATTGTAGACACAATTGGCACAGAGCTGGGTGGGTTGAGTTGGATGTTGGAGGACAGAGGTGCCTGGAGGACAATGGTCCATAGGGTCCCAAAGGGTTGGAATCGACTGTGCGACTGAACAACAACAACAAATAAGCAGCACAACATCACCATAACTAGTTACTTGTTCAGCCTCATAGTGAGTAGCAACAGAGGATTACCTCTCATACATTGCAATGAATAACAGGAATGAATTGTTTTTAGAAGGTAACTGGCCAGTTTTTTTCACTAGGCTACGAATGCTGTGTGACAAAGTGACCTCCGGTCATCTGTCCAAGTTCCTGCCAACCTAGCAGTTAAAAAGCAAACCATTTCAAATAGATAAATAGGTATGGCTTCAGTGGGAAAGGTAACAATGTACTGTGGTCTAGTTGTGCCTGCCACAGGACCACGGAAATGTCTGCAGACATTAGAGATGAGCACCAGCCCCTAGAGCCATACATGTTTGGCATTCGAGCAAAGGAGACCTTTACCTTTACTCTAACCCAAGATAGCACCATGTTAAGATGTTCAGGGGCATAACCTGAAGCTTCAGTTGTGACGATCAATCTATCAATCAATTTCATGTTAAATACATTGGAAGTAGTTAGTTGAGTGTGGTAGATTCCTCTTGAAAGACCACAATATGGCATTTTTCTTGCCTTCCCATGGATATTTAATTGTGTGTGAATATTTTAGCAGGGAAGGTAGCATATGCTAAACTAGGTCAACAGGAAGATTTATGATGCTGCCTTGTGTAGCTTACGGGAAATAAAAACCTCAACAGTTTAATTCTGGCTTTTCCGAGCAGGAAGTTTGCATGTCTCCTGCTTTATGGTCTCAATTAATGGGGGAAAGCAAACTGAAAGCAAACACCAGAAATAGGAAAGTTGCTGTTTGCTTATGTTTGTCCCTGTGAGATGCTTGAATTTAATAATTGGTATTCTAAGAGATCTGCTGCCGAGTGCAATGCAGTCACACTTTCTGGCTTCTTCTAAATAAATTGAGACCACAATATTCCAATCCATTTCATTCCAGACCATTTCGTTCCAAACTGAATCAGCGTTGCATGCCTAACTCATTTATTTAGCAGGCAGTATTTGAACGTCTTAGCCTTAAAACAATATTTTGCCAAGATGTGAAGAGACAGAGAGGAAAAATACGCATCCTTTTTATTTTCTTGCTTTCCTTTCTCCATTCACCAGGGTTTAATCTTTTTTCTCTGCTGAGGAAAGTGATGTGTCTTTGCACAGGCTTGCTTAGGGTGACACCAGTAGCAAGGAAGACGGAAGCAAGGGAGCTCTAATGAATATGTTAGCATGAAATTTGTATTTGCAGCCACCTGCTATCTAGTCAGCTGTGCCACTGCTTAGAACAACCTGAATCCCAGGGAGATTTCCTGTCTCCTTCCTTCTTATAGAAGCCAAGTAACTTTCTGTAATGCATTTTAAACCACCTGTAGACCTGTCTAGCTGTGTAAATTGCATTGAAATAAACCATCTAAGGCAAGATGAATAGGAAGGCATTTCCGAAGATGTCTTCTTTCCCTGCTGAGATAAAAATGGCAGCTTATGTTTAATCTTTTGCATTGAAATGAAGAGGATTCAATTGTCCAACTGGGCTTTTGGAATTTTCCAAAGATTATAAACAATACTGGGTGGAACTGACTTTGTGATAAATATAATCCACAACCAAATCTTATGTTTATTAAAAAGAAAGACCTGAAGATCACAGCTGCCAAGCACACTAATATACTTGTTTGCTGAGAAACTCCCAGGAAAATGTTTGAACTCTTTTTTTGAATAGCTTCACACAAGGGAAAAAATATTGGGTATGAATGAGTCAATATTCAGTGTGCTGAAGTCTCATATATTCAGCTCAGAGCTGGGGTACACACAACTCACCTCTTTGAAGATTGTGGTATTTTTGAAACACAATCGGGCATACCCTGGGCAACGGCTACCTTGTGCTGGCTAATCTTTTTTCACACTAGATCAGGCAAAAGGAACTATGGAATGAACTCTCCAAAGGTGACTTCATTTTGGCAGTTTCACATCTGGCAGTTTCACAACTGGCGGCGGTGGCGGCGGCAGCAACAGCTCAGAACTTACTTTACTTTTCAGACATAATTAATGCCTGTTATTCACTACACCAGGGATTCTCAACCTGCGGCTCATGGGCCAAATGTGGCCAATGACACCATTTAATGTGCCCCTCTCCTCTATCACACCAGGAAGTATCATGTGGTGGAAGAAGGGCAAAATGGCTGTCCAGCCCCTGGCTTAAAAAGGTTGAGAACTCCTGCACTACACTGTTTGGAAAGTGACCCAGAGTTGCTACTTGTTGCATTGTTGAAAAAATAGTTTATTACATCACTTGTCCCAATGTACTGTCAAAATGCCTCTAATGAAAATATTTTAAAATTCCCTTTTAAAAATACTTTGGAAATAACTGGAAAATGTTACTCATTACACTACTTAAGTAGTTTCATTCCTGCATTGAGCAGGAGGATAGATGCAGTGGCCTTATAGGCCCCTTCCACTTCATTGTTCTATGATTCCATGATAACAGTTTTGAAATGTAGTTTCATGACGTCTTCATTACCTCCCAAAGTAGCTAGATGCAGATAACTACGTTGCTTATGTTGTGTCGAAGCTCTGGTTTTATTTGCCTACTGAAAGCAATTCAGTATCAAATATAATCCTGAACTAATTTACTAAGAAAGAAATCTCACTGCCTTCATTCATACATAAGACTAAGCTACTGTTTAGAACTGTATCGAGGTGGCTGGCATATTGCTTTCCTGAACCACAGATGAGAACAGTTTAAATCACTTTATTATTTCCAAAAAAAGTTCAATATAATGGCTTCCTTTGCCAATATACCCTTGGGCTCGTTTCCACCATCAGCAGGCCAGGGTTGGTACTGCACCTTTCCCAATAAAAGCTCAAAATCTCTGATATCACCTTGACATTTCGATAATACATTTTAAGCCACCTGTAGACCTGCGTCTACAGCGTTCCGTGCGCTCCGGTGTCTAGTCATGCCTGCCACATGACCACGGAAACGTCTGCAGAAGCAGACAACGCTGTCTCTTCGGCTTAGAAACAGAGATGAGCACTGCACCCTAGAGTCGGATACGACTGGCTTTCGAGCAAGGGAAACCTTTACCTTTACCTTTAGACCTGTCCAGCTGTGTTAATTGCATTGAAATAAACCAGCTAAGGCAAGCTGAACAGGAAGGCACTTCCAAAGATGACTTGTTTCCCTGCTGAGAAATGGACCACCCTCACATCTCAGATTCTGCTGGCTCAGATCCAGAAAAAGCTTTATGGCAAGATTTAACATTCTTGAGGGTATGCAAGAGCAAATCCAAATTGGAAGATGGAGGAAAGGGCACACTGGACAAAGAATATTATTGAAGGAGGATATGGCTAAGGAACCTGACCTTCCCTATGTCACTTGGAGGACCCTGAATAGGCTGAGGATCAGAGTCCCTAAATTCAAGACCAACATGCTCAGATAGGGACTGCTGGCAGACAACAACACAGTGTGTGAATGTGGAGAGATACAGACTCCTTCTCATATACTGGTCTGCCGATTACTACTGGAAACATGTACCCATAAGAATTTAAGTTTAGCCAGTGACAAAACCAAGAAGGTGGCTTCATTTTGGCAGCCCAAAGTTTTGATCTGGACACAAAAGAAGAAGAACATCTCAGATTTACTGTAGGTCCTGAAATGTCTGGGAATGGGATTCTGTTGAGCTGACAATACTCTGTAGTATATCACCTTCCTGTGACTTTTGTGTGACTTTTGTGTGACCCACTTGCTGCATTTCTCTTTGTTCATCTGGTCAGTGGGTGACCAGAAGCAGGAAGTGGGTGACTCTATGAGTTAGCCCTTCCTGTAGACATTGCTTTGATTATCTTCCATGACTTCTTTGTTTCCTTTTGACAAAAGAGGAAAAGTGGAAGTAGCAGCCAAAATTAAACTGAGAAAGGAGGATGGCTTGGGAAAGAAGAACAGTCGAACAAAACAAAGCTAAAGTTAGCAACAGTGAAAGCAGGGTAATTGTGTACATTCCTTGTGTAAGAACCTCAGATTGGCAAAGCTGATCAGGATTCCCTGGCCTAAATCTTCTTATTTGTACAAATGGTGTAGTTTGTACAAATTGCCTCAAATTAACAAATCCCTGTAGACATAATTGTGGGAAAACCTAGTGTGTATAACCTAGTGTGCACTTATTATAATGTCTGTTGTCATTACTCTGTTTGCTTAGCTATGCAAGAAGATGAGTGAAAGATGTACGTTGTAAAAGCTGGATGATAGGCACAGAATAACATGTCATCAAGTACTTTTGTAGGACTCTGGGCAGCTGAAAGGCCGAGAATGACTTAACCATGTATGGATTTATGGTTGTAGATCCGGCAGCTCCAACGTGATTAATTTTTTATGACAGTTAGTGCAATGAAAGGGCTCTGAATGCTGCAAATGACCAAAGGATAAACCATTCTCCAAAGTGGTTAATTTATAAGGTCAGAAGTTTCCTTCCTGAGGGATATCCAAGCAAACTGCACAAATAAACTCCATAGCTATCTCCATACAGAATAAGTTTAATTCTGTGATAAGAGAATGAAGGGGTTTATTTTTGCAAGTTGAATGACCATATTTCCATTGGACCCTAATGATGTTAGGCACTTAACAAAAATGATTACTCCCCTGATCATTTGCTGTTTTTAACTCACATTATCAACAGCGGAAATGGGGGCTGCTGATGTAGAGATTCTCGGCATTGAGGCTGGAAACACCAGGGATCAAA
The DNA here is from genome assembly GCA_035047345.1 of Bradypodion ventrale. Classification (NCBI taxonomy): domain Eukaryota; kingdom Metazoa; phylum Chordata; class Lepidosauria; order Squamata; family Chamaeleonidae; genus Bradypodion; species Bradypodion ventrale. The sequence goes on from JAWDJE010000006.1 coordinate 121,851,665, forward strand.
CTAAGTAATATTATATATCATATATTTAGAATCATGCTTCATCAAGAGGGAAAATATTTTTCTGTGTGTTATACTATGTGCTTCTTGGCATTTAGTAAACTTTATTTTGTGATTGGCTGTTGGAAGGTTAACACGAGCTTAATATTGGAATTCTAATTGTCAATGAACCTGTTTCTGAAGAATTTGTGTTGTGGGATAGGCTAATTACAGGGAATATGCATTCCTCGTACTTAACATCTAGTGTGGTCCTGATTTGAAATATGTACCGGTGGAAGCATCCCACAAATACAAATAAGGTACCACAGAGTCTGATGCCCTAATCTTTCACAGTATCAATGACATGATTCTAATATGGGATAATCAGCACATCCTTCGTCTCTACCTAGTTGAGAAAATACACCCTCTTGTTATGACTCCACCTAAAATAAGGAGAGATGTAGCAGCAGGCACTAAGGCAGGGGTTCCCAAACTACACAGCACCTAATAATTCAGCCCATGCTGCCCTCACCGCTCCTGGAAGCAGAAGGAAAACATGCCTGCACATGTGCATAACACTGCCGTAAATGGACCCATGGCGGTTGTAAACCAGCTGGGCTGCAGGCTGGTCATGTGGTTGAGTGGGCTGGTCATGTGGTTCCACCCCTCAGAAATGGGAGTAAAACGCAGCCGCAAAACACTGCCATAAATGCACCCATGGCTGCTGTAAACGTGTGGGTACAACAGCTGTGGGTACATTTACAGCAGTATTTTGTGCATGTGTGGGCGCGTTTTACTTCTGCTTCCAGTATGAGGAAACATGTGACCAGCCCATTCAACCACATGACTGGCCCGCAGCCTGAAAAGTTTGGGCACCCCAGCACTAAGGGAACTAAGCAAGAGAATGACTCTGGACATCCTCCAAATAGATATGTACCTCAAGTCTTCTAGCTCAGATCCAGGAAGAGCTTTAAGGCAAGAACAAACATCCTTGAGGATACAGAAGAGCAAAATTTATTTATTTATTTATTTATAAGTCACATTTGTATATGCCGCCCACTCAGGCAAAACCCGACTCAGGGCGGCATTACAACACTTCTAAAAATACATAAAAACATTATAAAAACCTATAAAAACCCACATCCACCCCTTTTAAAAACCCATATCCCACCCACCCATCCCACCTATTATACAAGAAGAGAGAGTTCTTATAAAAGCCAGCCGGCGGGAACCATAGTCCCGTTCGGGCCCCACACCTGCCCTGCCAGCCAGGTCTTTACTCCTTTCCTGAAGGGCAGCAGTTCACTTTGAAGTCTTAGATCTGTTGGTAGGAGGTTCCAGAGGGTTGGTGCGGACACGGAGAAGGCCCTCCTTCAGGTGCTAGACAAATGTGCACCCCTCGTTGACGGCACCATTAGAGAGCCCCTCCGGTCCGCTCTGGTTGGACGGGCAGTCACAATCAAATTAGAAGATGGAGGAAGAAGCTCACTGGATAAGGAATAACATTAGAGGAGGATATGGTTGAGGGACTCGACCTCTCCTACACCACTTGGGAGGAGTGGACCCCAAATAGGCTGAGGGTTGGAGTCCCTAAATGTAAAACCAACATGCTGAAGTGGGGGCTGCTGGTGGACAACATGCTGTATGAATGTGGAGAGATAGAGAATCCAGCACATTTGCTGATCTGCTGGTTGCTACCAGAAACACATACCAATGAGGATATAAGTTTGACCATTGACAAAGCCAAGAAGGTGGCTTCATTTTGGCAGTTTAAAGTTTGACCTGGATATGTAAGATGAAGAATCAGCTCATGAGAAAGAGAGAGATTGAAATATTTTCTGATTCCCCTACTATCTGGTATCCCCTAGCAAGATACACCATAGAGAAACCAACCTTCTCCCTCAGCTAGACTGCCAGGCCAGATTTTATTTGCACTGTAGAGAAATCACCCCTTGGGAGGTGGTGAAACAGCTGCAAGTGATATTCAATGGCTGTGAAGTAAGGAATTAGATTCCTTATTTCCATCCGTCCCCTAACTATCAGTGATGAGAGTGGTCCACAAATTTCCCTTTAAAAGTTGTGCTGAATTTAGTATGTGAAGGCTAAACTCAATGCTGCAGGGCCCACTCAAGCAAAATAAACTTAGCTTTATTCTTATAAATTCAATTCTCATACCCAAAGCATTCGTTTGACCTTGCTTTAGAGGAAAAAAGAAAGGGGGAGAGAAGATAATGTATTTGCCTGGCCCAGGAGAGAAGTTGCTTTTTAAGCCTAAGAGATAATGGCCACAACTGGTGGTTGAATGAATCCAATGAGAATATAAGATAAAGGAATGGAAGTCTGATCTTTTCTTTTGCCCTCATACCAAAGTGGTGTCTGAACTCATAAATAAAATACAAAAGAAACCTGAATCTTGGTCTTCAACAGTACAGGGTAAAATGTCATCGCATGCAATATTTTTACATGATTGCTTGTTGCAAACATTGAACTTTTTCTTTTCAAAGAAAGAAAGAAAGGGGAAAGATTAGCACTTGTGTATACTGTCATGAATTTGGATTTCCTTTGTGCTGAGTTTAACCTGTAAATGACAGTGATTCATTTATATCGTACTTTTTCAAAGAAAAGGACACTAGCATTCCGATAAATTCTTTTAATCGTGTTTCCGTTCAAGAGTGCTTCTCCTGCAAAGATTTTCTAAAATGTGGAACAAGGGATTGATCTTTGCGGAAGTGATTTCTGTCACTGAGAGTGTTCATTAATGACAGGGGAGTTTCTTGGGTGATGCAGTAGGTTGGGTGGCACAGTAACTGCAGAGCTATTACAGCTGCTATTGCTATTATTCTTTCCTTTTACAATGTGAACTCTATTTTTTTTTTCAAATGGAGAAGGAGTGACTAATTCCTTACTTAAAAACTGTTTTAATAATTGTGTACTGTCAAGTAGTTTTTGACGTTTGTTGACTTTTTCCAGGATTTTCTAGGTAGTGTATACACATGTGGTTTAGCATTCCCTGACTAGTGGATTCCAGGAATTGTTGTCCAACAAACTAACTATTCCAAATGCCAAAGCATAGAGACCGTATCGTCCCAAGAGTGTCCGCCCGTCCAACAAGAGCGGATCGGAGGGGCTCCCTAATTGTTCCATCTGCCAGAGGGGCCCGTCTCTCTGGTACACGAAGGAGGGCCTTTTCCGTGTCCGCACCGGCCTTGTGGAACCTCCTGCCTGTAGAGTTGCGGGAGCAGATGGAGCTGCTACCTTTCAGAAAAGACCTAAAAACCTGGTTGGTGGGGCAGGTGTGGGGCCCAGATGGAAGAGTGCCCCCCACCTGTTGGCTTATAAATTAAGCCCCCATTTCTTTTAATTGTCAATGAAGGCAATGAAGGTTTTTAAGAGGAATGGGGTAGGTGGGTGGGTATGTTGGGTTTTAATTTGTTGTATTGTTTTATGTGTGTTTTAACTTGTTGTGAGCCGCCCAGAGTCGGGTTTACCTGATTGGGTGGCATATAAATTTGAATATAAATAAAAAATAAATAAAAATAAATAAATAAACAAAGCAGGTACATTAGAGGCAGAGAAAATTAGAATGCTTCACATTTTCCCTCCTTTCCCCTCCAATTTTCAAAACACATCCCACACTCCCTTTCATAGGGTTTGCTATGGGTTGATTTGGAGTGAGAAAATACCTACCGTAGCAACAGAAAGGGTTAAATACCTTTCTTATGCTACTGTTTGTTCCCACCTTCTCATTGCCTCTTCCAACCCCTTTCCTTTAAAACAAGAGTTCTCAACCTTTTAAAGCCAGGGGCTGGATCACGTTCCCTCAGACAGCTTCGGAAACTGGATGGTCATTTTGCCCTTCCTCCTCCACATGGCACTTTCTGGTGTGGTGGAGGCAGTGGGGGCCACATGAAATGGTGTTGTGGGCCGCATCCAACCCATGGGCCACAGGTTGAGAATCCCTGATTTAAAACAAACTGGCTATTACAACTGTTTTGCATCCATTTCTCTCTGTTTATTCTTCCCATCACTGGTGTGAATCAGGTTAATTTTCAGCAAGTCAATCAATAGGCTAAGAGTCTTAAAAGCTCTCTCAGCCAGGATCTAACTTTAGATTCCAGTTGTGATCTTTAAATTGATAACTCATCATTGATTGCTTATTTTCCTAAAGAAGGAAAAAATACGATGTTTCTGTTCTTCTTGTTAACACAACTACTCATAGCTTTCTTTAGGATTTGTGGCTGACAGCAAAAAAAGAGAGATTGTGCTTATGTGCTATTAAATAGGCCTGTGTGACCTTTAGAGCATTAGTTTGGGCAGGGAAGCAATCAAGAAAATAAAATTAGTAGAGAGCAAATGTGTCCCCCACCCCAAATATAGAAGTAGAGAAAATTTTATTTATTTTTTATTTTATTTATTTATTCTCCAAATTTATATTGCCGCCCAACTTGGCAACGACTCTGGGCGGCTAACAGCAATTAAAAGTAACATCAAAAACTAACTAAAATCCCTTAAAAACCCCATTAAAAATTCTAAATAATTTACCAACTCACCCCATCCATTAAAAGAGAGAGAGAGAAAGAGAAATCTTACTTATATAAGCCAGCAGGCATCTGTGCCCCCCACCTGCCCGCCAGTCAGGTTTTCGGTTATCTTCCTAAAGAGCAGCAATACCATCTGCAGCCGTAACACTCTTGGCAGGAGGTTCCATAGGGCTGGTGCAGACACAGAGAAGGCCCTTCTTCTTGTGCTAGAGAGACGAGTCCCTCTAGTAGATGGTACAATTAGAGAGCCCCTCGAGTCTGCTCAGGTTTGATGGACAGATGTTCTTGGGGTGACGCGGTCTCTTAGTTATCTTGGCTCACTAATGTGCAGGGCTTTAAAGGTCACTACCGGCACTTTGAATTGCACCCGGAGACAAACTGGTAACACTAATAGTATTCAGAAAGTCCAGATAAGCACTTATGTTTTGCTCTGGTTTTGTAGCAAAATATAAACAATACTGTGGCATCTTGAAACTTCACAACAAGCTAATTACATGCATGTTAATTACTCATAGAGAGTGGCATTCATGCTATAGTCTGAGTCTGCCTTGCAACTTAATTATCTTAGATTGAACATTCATATCAGGTGACATAGAAATCAGACCTACTATTACTGCATTTTTAAAATCTTGTCTTTTTTTTTTGAGGAGCACAATATGGTATATATGATTTCCCACCTTTATTCTCACAGCAAACCTCATCCAAAGAATTTTGTGGCTCAGGATTTGAATTTGAGTCTGCATGGCTTAAATCAGTGGTTCCAAACCTTGGGACCGCAAATGTTCTTGGACTTCAGCTCTCAAAAGTCTTGGCCACTACAGCCAATAGTGAAAGCTTCTGGAAACTGTAGTCCAGGAATATCTGGGCCCCCCAAGGTTGGGAACCACTGGTCTAAATCCAGAATTCTAATTGTTGCAGAACACTCATCTAGATTATTATTAACTCATGCCTGCTGCCTGAGGCAGAGGGCCGTAGCCAGGATTCTAGATAGGGGGGGATTTTGAGGAGGGGCAACAATGTCACACACACATATATAACATTGGCATCCCGGGGTGGGGTGGGGGTGGGGGCAGGTTGGGAGGGTGCTGTTAGCTCAGGAGGGTTTTTGCCCCCCGTCTATGGCCCTGCTGAGGCATCTGCCTTCCTCTGCTTAATGCCCAGATGACCCTGTGAGAAAATGATAGGTCCATGGGGGTAAGCAAACGTAACATTGAGGTAGAAATACAACCAGTGATGCACTGCAGCAGGTTCTGTCAGGTTCTGCAGAACTGGTAGCAGAAATTTCCCCAGGCCACACCCACTTAGTTGGCCATGCCCACCTCCATAGCCCATAATGCAGGATGTTTGGCTGCGGCCATAGATTTGGCCCCACCCACAGATTTGGTCAGCCCACAGAGTAGGTAGTAATTTTTTTTGCAGTGCATCAATGAATCTTAACCTATAAATCCAAGGGTTAACCGTTGGAACTGGCTATAGGTTGCTATGCGTCGCCCTACTGACCCGCACCCACCCTTCGTGAGCACGGCCGAAGTGGCTATGCAGGTCAACGAAGGATTTAGAAAACCGAAACGGGGGCCTCAGCCCCACAAATGGCAAGAAAGGGAAGGAACTTCACTTCCCAACATTCCTTGCGCTGCGCCGCACCAGAGCCAATCAGGCTGAGAGGCTCTCGCACGGCGCAGCGTTCGGAAATGCGCCGCAGCCAATCAAAAGAAAGGCATTTTTAAAAAAACGCAGCAAAAACACAAAGCACCAACCCATTACTACAAGCCCCAGCGTCCTGCGCGCCCACGCAGAACACTGAGGAAACCGGCGCCCGAAAAATTAAAAATAAAAACAACTCAAAGGCAAGCAAACACCAGCCGGCTTTCTTTTCCTCACACGCGGCGCCTGCAACTCCCGAATGGAGTTTCCCCTTTAACATCAGTGGGTGGGGGTGGCGATCCCCCTCTCCGCTGCCTACCCTAGGGTTGGGAGGTTTGTGGGGATAAAAAGAATATATTGCCCCAACCCTTCTGGAAACAAAAGATCAGGCAGGGAGGATCGATCCCCCACCCCCCTCCTTAAAACAACTCCGTCTTTTCTTCCCTTTAAAAACAGAGTTGTTTTAAGGAGGGGGGGAGGGGGGAAATCGATCCAGTCTGCCTGTTCCTCTGTGTCCAGAAGTGTAGGGGCAATATACACCTTTTCTCCCAAAAATCCACCCAAAACTAGGGTACCGAGCGGGGAGGGGGATCGCAACCCCCACCAACTGATATTAAAGGGGAAAAACGATCTACTTTCACGACTCCACAAAAACAAAGCACCAAAACACACTAAAACTCCCCTCCCCACCACCTAGCCCACCCTTCCTAACCCCCAATGACCATGCCCCCTCCCCACCACGGGCCGGTGGCGTAGATATTCCAACGAATCTGCCCTGCAAAAAAACCCCCAACCTACCACAACATGGTATTACAATGGCCCACACAGCCACCGAGGCCGGCCCACAGAAATACCCACACCAAAAACAAAAACAAGAACAAACAAAAAAAAACCAAGGACAAACACAACCCCCACCCCCCACAAATCACAACACCACCACCCCTAACAGAACAGAAAACAAAACTTACCACTACACGTGCAGCCTCACCGAGGAACAGAATTGAAATGAAAAAGGAACAGGAAGAATACACAGCCCAGGACACAGTCAAAAATAAAACATTACACAACAGCACCACCCAGTGGCCACAGGAAAAATGACACTCAATGCATTCAAATTGATCTCCAACAATTTACAAAAAACATACACTTACACATTTTTTAAAAAATCAAATCCAAAGTACAACTATCACCAAATACCACATAGGAACACATTATTTTTAAAAATGCAATTATTGGGAAAAAAATATATCAACCTTTCCTATTTTTAACATCCAAAATTTTTTATAACAGTTTAAAACACTACCTACGTATAAAAAAACAATATTTTTTAAAAAATAACATAACTCATGTAAATACACATAAAACACAAATCATCCAACACCATTTTCCATATTTTTTTTAAAAAAAAAATCCCAAAAAAGCCCGGCAACGCCGGGCAACCCTTGCTAGTACAACATAAATTCAAATTCTACAAATGAGAGGTGCACTGCGCATGAATGTAGTACATGCAAGTGAGCAGAATATTGACCTTCTTGTGTTGTTTGTTCACCAACCCCAGATGCCATCAAGAACAGAAGATCCAGAAGGCTGTCCTTCACTTGCCTCGTAACACATGCTTCAGCTCACAACTGCCCCAATCTTGTCACAGATGAAGGCACAACAGAAAAGGCAACAAGTTCCAATTAATTTCTAAAATCACCCACAACACCTCTGGCAGGTATTACATGAAGACAGCTAGCCACAAGAGAAGAAAGCCAGCTGTTTGACAACAGATAATACAAGCAGTGATGATTATGTGTTACTCATTATTGATCATCTGTTGAACAAAGCAGGAGCTGCATCTTGGGTTTAGGTAATCGGCTTCGCAGCAGCTTTTATCTTCAAAGACGCCATAAGGTCTGTCGTTTTAAGGAATTTGGGTTCCTAACAGCTGTCTGGAGGCTTGAAGAATCAGATATTGACAGGGCAGGAGACTGAGATCTTTATAACATAACTTAGATCAGTTTTGTTATCAGGGCTGGCCTTCCTGCTTGACAGAGTGAGACAGCTGCCTCAGACACCTGGTTTCGTGTATCATAAAAAGGCACCAAATGGCTAATTATGAATTAAAGCTTGGCAAAGTTATTTGTTTGACTTACACTCCCTGAATCAACTGGCCAGTAAGTTTCTGTCATACTTGGGTTATTTTATTAAGGGAAATCTGCTTCCAGAATACTTTTTCCTCCAGGAAAGTAATTTCTTCAAGGCTTTGTGCCTAAAGTTGGTTTGATTGTAACCCATTTCTGTATTCTTCCACCAGCCTGCATTATAAATGGTCTTTCTAACAGAAATACCTCAAATCATGCTTATAATGAAACATATTACAGCTGAAATCCAGTGACATGTTGTAACTAGAGTAGGCTCATTGAATAAATGAAGATTGGTTGAATCAGCACCTATGTAAGTTCCATTGATTCTTTGACAGGTAGTTGCACATTACTGCTGGATTTCAGACAAAGTGTAGCAATATTTCTTTTTGCCACATGGCAGGATATTATAGAGAATCTGTATAAAATGGCTGATGTCATGTGTCAGATAGTTTTTGAACTCCACAGATAGCCATTTGTTTTGATTCCATTAAGACTAAAAGTAAGCCTACCACATATATTACCACATATTCTCACCTGACTGACATGATGGTAAGTGATTTTTCCAGAGGATCCAAATGGAATAAACATGTTCTGATTGAGGTTGTTTACTGGTAACAAGTTAGTGAAGAAGAACATAACAACAAAGAGTCTTGTGGCACCTTAGAAACTAGTAAGTTTAGTAGACTTCATTGTGTGTTACTGTGGATAGTGTCAACTGGAGATATACTTTAACTATATCCAAAGAAGTGGGTTCCAGCCCATGAAGGTCAGTAAAGGTAAAGGTCACCCTTGCTTGAAAGCCAGCTGTATCCGATTCTAGGGTTCAGTGTTCATCTCTGTTTATAGCCAAAGAGCCAGTGCTGTCTGCATTTGCAGACATTTCCTTGGACATGTGGCAGGCATGCCTAGACACTGAAGTGCACGGAACACTGTTTATCTTCCCACCTTGCAATTTCTTGCTTTCGAACTGCTAGGTTGGCAGGAGCTGGGACAGAGATGGGCACTCATTCATCATGCAGTACTCAGGTTTTGAACTGCTGACCTTCTGCCTCCCAATCAGCGTCTTAACAACTTGAGCCACTGCTGTCTCCTAGCCCATGAAACAGTATGCTAAATAAAACTGTAGACTATTAGACATCCTGCACTTCTGAAGGAGGTTCCATTACTAACTGGAAAGGTGCTGCCTTGTCTGTCCTAACATGGCTACCCCTTTAGAAACCTCTTCAGTTGGTGATGTGCATTTTTTTTTACTTTCATGGTACATTAGTGAAGTTGAATGACTGTCCAATTGCCACAACAGTGTTGTCATTACCAGGGCAGAGTAATGATAGAAACGAGACAACCTACATTGATGCTCAGATTGTCCTTTTGAAGAAATTCTGTAACCAAGGCTCACTGATTACTCAAAGATGCTCATTGAGAACAAATACATCTCGTCACATGCAAGTATAATGTGTGTGAAAGCCACAACAGTGAACAACAACAAAAGAACATATGTATAACATCACCCCTTTTTCTAGAGCTTAAAAATAAATCCATCTGTTCAGTTTTTCTCTTCTTAGAAATGGAGGAATTAAATAGGCTGTCACTTACAGGTGTTTTTTGCTTGCATCTCAAGCTGAAATGAGAATGTTGGTTTAATCAGCCTCAGTATCAAAGAGTAGGAGGGCTGAACAGCAAATTTTTGCTTTTTTATGTTAGTATGCTGAAAATCTAGGCTGTTAATTTGGACTGATCTTTTGTGGAAGGGAAACACATCTAATGTGTCAAACAGACTCTTCTTTTTGGGCTTGAAAGTTCTTTTGCCAGATTAACCATCACCAATGACAACAACTGTTGCTAAAAACAACCAGCAATTAAATTGGGATGAATACCACCACATTTGGACTAACTTCTAGAAACCCCTATAGCTAGTGGTAAGGAATGTTGAGAGTTGCAGGTTAGAACGTCTGACAAACCAAAGTTTTTCTCCATTGATTTGTAGGGTGTTTTTTTTTAAATGATGGTGGTGGGTAGTAGACTTTCTAATGTTAATTGACATTTATTATTAATATTTATTTATTTATTCATATCTCACCAAGGGAGAAGAGCCAGGCTGTGTAGTTATGTGAAAGCTGCACAGTCCCAGGGCACCCCCAGAACAAGGGAATGGTAAATGACTTCAGTATTATTCCCTCCTTCAGTTGTAGATAATCTGTAATGTTTAGTTTAGATTTAGTGCATGTTGCAGCAAATGGAGAGAACTACGGCTCAGTCAGATAGTGAAATAACCATGCTTGCTGAGGATGATGAGTTGAGTAGCTTAACAAATTTGGAAGGGAGCAGATTTGCGAAGACCTTTTTTTAGAGAAAGCCAACTGTGAAGTACTAGAGATGGAGACCATTCTTGGGGAATGCCTTCCTTCTGGTTCTATTTATTTATTTATTTATTTATTTATTTATTTATTTATTTATTTATTTATTTATTTATTTATTTATTTATTTATTTATTTATTTGTTTGTTTGTTTGTTTGTATCCTACCCTCCTGATGGGAAACACCACTCAGGGCGGCTAACAGCATACATAAATATATATATATATATACACACAGAAGAAATTCTGTTTTAGCAATCCTTTCACTCAGAGGTGGAGAAAGTTACCTTTTGCGGGTGGGGGCGGCCTTTCCTAGACTCCTGTAGCCTGCATGCTGTAGGATCCCGGAAACTATTGTCCAAAATGGTAGATTTTCAAGGTCCTATTTTCACGTATTTCTTTTTCTCCTTGGCCAAAAGCTGGGGAAGGGTGAGGAGACCATGGCCTTCCAGATGTTCTCAGATTCCCACTAGTCCGAATTAGTAAAGGTAAAGGTCACCCTTACTCGAAAGCCAGTCATATCTGACTCTAGGGTTCAGTGTTCATCTCTGTTTATAGCCAAAGAGCCAACACTGTTTGTGTCTGCAGATGTTTTCATGGACATGTGGCAGGCATGCCTAGACACCAGAGTGCACGGAATGCTACTTACCTTCCATGCCGAAGCGGTATCTATTTATCTATTTGCAATTTCTTGCTTTTAAACTGCTAAGTTATCAGGAGCTGGGACAGAAGACGGTTGTGCAGCACTCAGGTCTTGAACTGCTGACCTACTGACCTTACAGTCATCAAGTTCAGCGTCTTAACCACTCAGCCACCATAGTTCAGGATGAGTACAGGCAAATTACTTTTGAGGTACACCTCAGCCTGGAAGTTGGAAAAATCAAATGCAAAACTGTATTATTTTGAAGAGAAAACACCAGGCTGTTTCCTGCTTGGCTAGCCCAACCAATACACAATGGAGTGTGCAACAGACAGCTCAGAAAATACCGTTCTCTGCTTGAACAATTGCCTTTACATGACAAGCCAATGGTATTCTGACTCAAGATATAAATCTTACTAAGGCAATCCCAGCCAAAGATCTGCTGTGGCCATGATTTTGGAATAGTTTTTGAAGGAGGATAAGCATGCTTTGGCTAATATTCTAAAATGCAGCAAAGAAGGAAAATGAAATAAGCATCCCCTTTATTCTGGCAGGCTCCCTGCTGCGTGGCCAATCTCACAACCAGCTCCGGAACGAGCCTGCGATGGATAACCTGCCAGTGTGAGGGAAATGCTTGTGTGCTTTTCCTTCTGCTTCACATTTAGGCAGCTGGATACTAGCCGCTGTCTTTAAGCAACTATCCTAACAGACTGAGATCCAACAGGCAAAATCCAGGCAAGCTGGCAAAACTGCGCCTGCTGATTTCCTACTTATCTTGTCGCTGCCAAAATGGAAGGCACGGGAGCCATGGATACAAAGGTGACAGCCGTATGGATAGAAGTTTGTTAACAGTGCATACCCATCCTTCCCTGGTACATACATTTGGCTTCGTAAGGATCAATTTAGCATCATGCTGTTCCTTCTAATGCCCAGCGACACGTTTCATTATGCAGTGCCTTGGCAATTGGCACTTCTGCTCTGTGGCACAGAACATGATTTCAGCCCTCACAAAAGCTGGGATGGTTAAATGTATGCAGCGCTCGTGCCAAAATCGGAGACAATCTGTTGTAAAATGGCGTTGATACCTTATAAGCAGCATGAGCTGCCAAAAATCCAGTAACAATGAAATAACATTTCAAAAGCGGCTCCCCCCCCCCGGCCACTCCCCAAAGCTCTGTAAGTATGAGGAGTCCTTAATGAGGAGCTGAGGATCATTATGCAGGCAGGTGCAAAATGGCACTGACAAGGATTTCAGATCAATCTTTCCCATTACGCCCTCACCTGCCAGCAGTGAATGTTTTACCCCTTTTATTTCCAGCTGCCAAATGTCATGGCGGGGGGTGGGGGGGTCAGACCTGTTAGCATAGTGGAGTTCTTTTTTTGAGTCAGGGAGGGGGACATTTCCTAATCAACCTTTCACATAAATTATGACCTCTTTTGTTTCCCTGCTGACTAAGGCACTTTAGCTGTCACATGCTCTTTGGGAAAGGTCTGTTCCTCCATCAAAAGTGTGCGTGTGTTTCTTTTATTAACATCACAAGGGGTTGCTAGAGTTGCAGAGAAGTATGACAGGCACCCAAGGAGTGTGTTGTAGGGCAAAGGTTGTCAGAATGTATTCTTGAGAGCCGCGGCTTCTTTGGGAAACAGGGCCAGCCCTACCGTTAGGCAAAGTGACTCAGCTGGCAGGTCTAGAGGGGCAGTAGTAAATGCCCCCAAACTATTCTTGTTGACCATTTTGACCATTTTCTTTTTTTACCCAACCAAGCTGGTTGTGCCACACAAGGGTGGCTGAGTATGGCAGGAATGACACATTTGCAGTAAATTTGCAGTGAGCTTTTTTTAAAAAAAATCACAGGTTATCTGCAAACTGGAGTGAAATCACTTGAGACACATGCTTTATTTATAACTAGCCGATTACCCTGCCTTGCTCAGGTTTTTCCCCCCATACATGTGTCCTGCCACCTGTGTCAGGCCCCTGCCCAGCTCAATTACATCATGATGATGTCACAATCAGGTGACCTACCTGAGGCTATGACATTAGCATCACTATGTGTCCAGCCATCTGCTCAGGTCCCTGCCCAGCTCAATTACACCATGATGATGTCACAATCAGGTGATCTACCTGGGGCCATGATATTAGCATCACTATGGATACTACCACTGGGACACACACACACACCCTCCTGTCGAGTATACTTCCCTTTGCAGATCAATTCAGGGGCATACACCCTCCCTATGGGGCTCGTGACCCCCGCAGTGACCATCCAGCATGCCCAAGGTACGTGTGTGCCACGTTACAGCGCGATCGGTGCAGAGGTGTAGATTTTTATTCATCACATACAAGAGGACACCTCTGCTTTATATATATAGATTGTGTGTTTCATATGGTTAGGCGGTTGTGACAACTGAGGATTATTTGGGTAGCAGCAATAGTAGTGAGCCTGCTGTGCTCCCAGTGAACAAAACACTGTAGAAGAGGGCTCTCATCTTGGTCGACTGCAGAGAAACCCTTAAAAGGTAAAGATCTCCCTTGCTTGAAAGCTAGTTGTGTCTGACTATGTGTGGTGTTGCTCATCTGCCTTTATAACCAAAGAGCCAGTGCTGTCTGTGTCTGCAGACATTTCCAAAGCCATGTTGCGGGTATGACTAGATAATGGAGCACACAGAATGCTGTTACCTTTCCTGCCAAAGCGGTACCTATTTAATCTACTTTCAATTTTTTTGCTTTCAAACTGCTAGGTTGGCAGGAGTTTGGGCAGATGCCAGGTGCTCACCCCATCTCATAGCACTCGTGTCTTGAACTGCTGATCTTCCAACCTTCCAGTCGCCAAGCTTAGCATCTCAACCACTAAACCAGTTTCCCCTAGAGAAACCCTTAATGCAGTTTAAATGGCACATATGGTGTCACTGTATCACATGAACCAAAAAAAAATTGCTTCGCATTCCACTCAGTTTTGTCTGGATGTGTAGTTGTGGCCTATTTCTTTAAAACATTTAGTGACTGAAGTCCAGGAGTAGGTCATCACCAGAGTAGGCCCATTGGAGCATTGTGGATTTGACCAGTCCACTTCTCCGTAAATTTCATATTCTACTGTTGACTTTCTGTTGAATTTCATCTAATAGCAGTGTTCCTGCCCAGCAGGGCCCCAAAGCAATGTACAACAAAATAAGCAATGGATATTTGATGAAACTGAGTCATATGCATTAGTTTTTAAAGCTAATGTTCCAGGTCTAAGGTAGACAGGGGGACAATGGTGTTCGGAGATTAATTTGATTGTTTGGAGATAGGATTTGACCCTAGCAAGTATATGTATTCCCTCAACCTCCTGCTTCTTTCTTTCTGGTAATGGCATCTCTGCTCACTTTCTCTTCAGGTAAGGGAACTGACATGTTATTGTTCAATTATTGTGACTGTAAAATGGTAGACAGGTGAAGCATTCCAGATCTTCCTCATAACCCCAAGCAGAGCTATTGCTAGTAATTTTGGCATCTGGTGGTATATTGGTTTGACTGGTATGTGTGGAAATAGGACAGAGGAATGAAAAGGAACACCTGGGGCTGAGTGTGTGATGACCTTATTTGGTCTGCACAGAGTCCACCAGTATATTATTTCCTTCTGCCCAGCGAGAAACAGCCGAATCCTGTATGTGTTTGGAAGGGAAGATTCATATCCTTACAATAGTAAATAATGTGTGGGTTTCTGCCCTAGGGGCTGCTGTGGCTCAGTGGTTAAGAAGCTCACCTTGTTAGTTTGAAGGCTGGCAAGTCCGCAATTTGAGACCCAGCTACTGCATGATGGATTGAGTGCCCATCTCTGTCCCAGCTCATTTGGGTATTCCCTGAGCGGAGTTTCTTCTGCAAAAAAAATCCTTTCAACCCAGAATAACTTCTGACACAAAATTATTATTATTAGCAGCAAATGTTTATGCCCCCTAATTTTGGCACCCTTGATAAAACCCTGGTTGCCCCATCAAAACAATTTTAGATTTCATTTCATTTCACTTTTTATTTGTATACCACTTTATTCGGCCAGAAGGCAACTCAAAGCAGTTTACACCAATGCGTGCTATCTGCACAGCAGACAGCAGCAGAAAAAAGCAAAAGAGATTCAATAACGACAATATAAAGAATAAATAAGTACATAATAAAATCCACTAAACAGCGTAATAAATACAAAACAAGGAATGCAATAGGAATCAATAAAAAGTTCAAACAGATTTGAATGATATAGACCAGGGGTTCCCAACTTAAGGCCTGTGGGGTGGATTTGGCCTGCGGTGCCATTTCATGTGGTCCCCCACCCCTCCAAGGGCATGTGAGAAACAAAATGGCCACCCCTTTGAAGCCGTTGAGACAAAATGGCCACCCCCATCATGCAGGCAGGGCAAAATGACTATTTAGCCCTAGAAGCTGACTGAGAGAGTGTGACCCGGCCCCCAGCTTGAAAAGGTTGGGAACCTCTGATAAAGACAGTCACCACTGTAAATTAATTAATGCACTGTAATCTTCCTGATGTGGGTCTCTGTTCTTTGACTGACTTGTAGCCTTTTGCTGACAGACCTGGTCCTGCCAGTAGACACAGAGAAGCAGTTGCTTCAGGTAGCAAATGATGGGGGGTGGCAGCTTCACAGCTATTCCCGTCCAGCACCCAGCTGTTCTTTTCTGTTGGAGAGCAGACCTTTATTTCCCATGTGGCTTATCTTGCAGCCTTGGAATTAGCTGGCTACTTTCAGGCATGGCAGAAGATTGACACCCCATAGTTAGTGCTGAAGCAAAATTAAACTGCTAGCTCATTTGGCTTCTAGTCTCAAATTTGGGAGACGCACTATGCTTTCTTTTACCTCAAACATCAAAATGCCTTGGAATAGTCCTGGAACCAAAAATATGTTTATCTCATGAATTCAGTAGAGCTTACTTTCTTGTTTATTCATTAAGGAGTGCAGCCTTGATTACATTCATTATTTCAGTTTGAATTAAACCTTTATTAGACATGTGTCGATCAGCACCATTGCCTTTGCCTGCAGTATGTGTGGAAGAGTTTAAAATGTGTGATGAAACATAGGATTAATCTCTGAAGATCCTGTGAGGAAAATAACAGCCATCCCATTGGTCTGGCCTGAAAAATTCCCAGTGGTGCCACTTTCAATGTGAATGGGCACTTGGGGAAAAGATGTTTTGCTTCTTCTCTACTGTACAAGGGGAAGAGGCCCTTTGCCATCTGCCTCTAAAGATAAGAACAGACGGATGCTGTGGCATTTGGGATTAAAAAGGAATCTTGAGAATTCATACCTACGTGGTGAAATCCCATGAAGTTCCCCCATGGGAGTTCCCTATGAAATTTTGCTGGAATTTATAAGTTTTTGCCAAAGGATATTGTAACGTCTAACCCACTTCTTTCACCTGCTAGATTCTGGCAATGGCTCAAAAGCATAAAAATGGATTATACTTCAAAATGGCCACAGGTGATGTTCATTTTTATGTGGCTCATGCTTCATTTTCCTTTGAGAATATTATCCACCCTCCTTAGAGTAATTTTGCATCTCACTTCCAGCTGGTGAAAATTGAGATTCGTAATGCTCCAAGCCATACGGGTTGGGACTAGAATCTCACAGCGCAGTGCCTAAAAACTGAATTATTCCACTGTTTCTTGGACCATGAATTGTGAGTAGTGAAGCTATACTACTGAGAATAGGTGGAAAAATCTAGTAGAATCCTCTACTGATGTGAGAGTTCTTGAATATCCAGGAATTATTTCCCCTTTCTTCCTGTAGACCTCATGCCTAAAGGACAGAAACCACATGCCATGTGCTTTAATCTGTCAGTTCCCAGTACTTCATCCTCAGTAACCTGGCATTTTGTTCCCATTAGTCTCTGCATGCACAGTGTCAGCCTGAGTTTGACAATTCAGTGAGATGCTATTACATAGTGATTGGATAAATAAATGTATAGGGCAGTGATGGTGAACCTTGGCACTCCAGGTGTTCTTGAACTTCAGTTCCCAGAAGCCCAAGTCTCTGTGAATACACACAAATGGATTTACTGCATGTACAGTAAACCCATTCGTGTGGATTCACAGAGGCTTGGGCTTCTGGGAATTGAAGTCCAAGAACACATGGAGTGCCAAGGTTCACTATCATAGGTATAGGGCAGGGGTGCCCAAACCTTTTGGGCTGTGGGCCGGTCATGTGGTTCAGGGGGCTGGTCACTACGGCCTGGGCCCCCGGCCTCATCACTTTCGGAAGCCGGAGTAAAATGTGCCTGCATGGACATGTTTTACTTCTGGTACCGGAAGCAATGAGGGCTTCGTGAGCCAGATGAATTGGCATCGGGGGCCAGTTCCGGGCCCCAGGCCATAGTTTGGGCACCCCTGGTATAGGTTGTATCTTTTGACTTCTGATTTGACCCATAATAGCGGGCAGTTCCCTATGGTTTTTTGCAAGATTAGTCTAGCAATGCATGTACAAAGGAACTACATGGGTAAAACCAACCCTGTAGGCCGTTCTGACACTGATGGGTGGATGCTGCAGTTGGTACTACTGATGCAGTTCATTTGTGAACAGCTGAAGAGTTGAGGGAAGCAGATCCTTTACCCTTGTTGTTTGATGTAAAATGGCACATAATTTTGGCCTGCTCTGTTCAAGATGTTAAACTTTGAGATCTGAGATATCAAAACTCACCCACCAAATCACAGGACTACCTTGAGTATTTGAAAATGCATCGATTTTAAGTCTTTGCTCTAATTTGAGCATCTCTTGTGTCCCCAATACACATGAAATGCTTCAGATTAAAGCAATACAATACTTAAAGATTTTTGGAAGTGGTCAAATTACAACCATGAATGGAGCACAAAGGAATTCCCTTTGCTTTGAGAGATATTTGTTTTTTGTGGACTGTGTTTCTTCATAGGAAGCATGCTGTGATAAGATTTCTGGACTGGATTGTACATATGGTCACCAGGTCTGCAGTATCCCATTCTTAACCACTGGACCTGTTGATTTCACAGGCACCAGACCCTTGTGGTGCTAGATCCACCTTACAGTTCAGAGCAGACATGTACAAGGTGTTGTGTATGTGACATGTTGACAAAAAGAGACTCAATGATGAATTTAAGGGTTAATGTGTGAACTCCACAATTAGCAACAGTAGTAGCTGCAGATGCTCTACAGCAAAGTTTCCCAACTTTGGGCCCCCAGGTGTTCTCTTAGACTTCAATTACTAGAAGCCAAAATGAGTACACCTGCTGATCAGGGCTACTGGGAATTGAGTCCAAGAACATCTGGGGGTCCAAGGCTGGGAAAACCTGCTCTACCGTATCCAAGGCAAGAAAAATAATATCAAAGACAACGGCCCTCTCAAGAGTATATCACTAAGCAATGAAAAATGACCCCCCAAATCTAGGGATCTAAAAATAGCAGCATCAAATTCCCAGAGATTTTAAATCCAAAACTTGAGACCATTGAGTGGATTCCCCAAATCTGAATTTCAGGAATGAGACCTACCAGGACTTAATTATGGAGAAACTGGTGGTGAATTGGGGCCATTATTTATTAAATGAGGCCAAATGTGCTTCTGCTCTCTTCTAAAAATACAGTTCAATCCACCCACATCCTTTCTTCCATTAGATTTAGATATTCCTGGGGTTTTCATACCACTTCCATCTGTCTTTTACAGACATTACAATCATTCAGTTAGTCCTGCTCCAACTTTTCAGCATGTAATTTCGCTGCCTCTTGGTTGTGGGTCTAGTCTGGCTGTTTCTATCTCCTCTGCTGGGGGATCCCAAGCAATTATTCTTCTGGCTTCTTTGTAGAGCTTGTCATACCTGTATCATTGCTCAAATAATTCCATTGTTCTCAAAATGTAATAAATTTTCCAGTGCTTTTTTGTGGTTCGGTCAAGCAGGAGTCATTAAATGCTTGATCTCCCCTGGCTAGTCAAGATCACCATTCTTTCTCCAGCAGCTATTAATAACTCAATGATTTCAGAAGTCTAGAAGTTAAAAACAGAAAACAGATGATGAAGAGCCAAAAGATGCAGAAGGCAGTCGGCAGAAAAAGGATTATTTTATATTAAACCAGACTTCTCCACCAATGGCACAGACCTCTTTGTTGGATGGACTGAATGTTGACTAAGCAAATCATTTCTGGAATCTCTTTCCACAAGCCCAAGAAGTTCATTCGAAAAAAGTCATATTAAGGGATTAGTGACTAGGATGAAGTCGACACACAACCAGTGACACACCTAAATTAAAACATTTTTTTTGTTGAAAAAATGGACCAGCAATGCAGGTAAAATATGCTTTTGCCATAGGGATGCCATAATTCTACCCCTCCCAAACCGGGATTCCCTTGCTCGAAAGCCAGTCATATCCAACTCTAGGGTTCATTGCTCATCTCTGTTTCAAAACCGAAGAGCCAGCACTGTCTGTTTTTGCAGGCATGACTAGACACCGCAAACTCTAAGACCCTTCCTCTCCCTGAGGTCACCCCTACCCTTCACACACAGCCCCATTGAGTTGGACTCACCTTCAAACCCCACACGAGGCTCCCTTGGAAGAAAGGTCTAAAAAGTCTGGAATGGAAAAATATGTAGAAAGCTATGGAGTGTTCCTTCAGACTGCAAAAGGTTAAATGCATAGAGTCAGCATTCCTAGAGAGGAAGGGAAGTCTTTCTCACTTCCTATCCAAAGTGTTTCCTTCATCTCTAGGAATACTGACTCTATGCATTTAACCCTTGTGGCACCTTAAATAATAACTCCTGTTTTGAAATTAACTTTCTCTCTGTGTAAAAGTGTACCCGATCTCTGCTGTGACTACGACTGCTGCTAGACACTGCCTACCTGCTGGCTCTTCAATAATAGAGGCAAGAAAAAGGCGCGCTTTCCCCCTAACTTTCTTCCTTGGCCACTAAGCTGCTGCTGCTGCCATCTGCTGGTTTGTCAATAGAAGCGCAAGGAAAAGGGGGTTTTTTTTGTCTTTTTTTAAAAAAAGCCGTGAATTTTCAATGTTTTTATGGAACCTGGCCGGACATTTCCAACTCATTAAATTCCCAGAAAACCGTGATGTATGACATCCCTCCTTTTGTAGGGGTAATCTGAGTACCCAGTATATGGGGGCATAATGTTAATTAACAATTGCCCTTGGAGTACACTAGTGCTATGGGGAAATACATAAGTGTGATTGTGTTGCGTTGATTAAAGTCTGCTATTAGCACGTCGAATCAGCTTTCTCAGTGTTTTAACGCAGATATGGTCTCTTCTGGCATCCCAGGGGGCTCAATGTCTCTATGGTGAGGCCCTGCCCTGGGCTCGGTGTGTGCCTGGGATTTAGTGTCTCTACCCCCCCTGAGTCTCCGGGTTGGCTCCGCTTCTCAGCCTCGGTGTGTGTGTGTATGACGTGAGTGCGCACTATCAATCTCCGCTGCTCTGCTCACTACTTCCCCTGAACCCTGACTCCATGTGCCTGTATAATCCTGTGGGTTTCTTATGGTGCGTACCCCCTCTCCCCAATGTGTGGGCAGTTCCTGCTGGTGCCTTCTCTTTTCTTTCAGGTCCCCAGACTCTTCTTAAGACGTGGTTCCTGTCGTTGCCACGGCCTGCTGTGTTGCAGTTTCGTCCCCCAGTGCTTCTGCTGGGGGTGTCAATCTCGGCTGTGAGAGGGCAATTTCCTCCTGTTTCTGCTTGCTGCTGGCCATCTCACCGCAAAGATGGTGCAGTTCTTTCCTGCTGATCTTCATATTGAACATTTTACTGTGTGGTGTGCCCACTGGTGGCATGCATCTCATAGGTGGGATGGCACATTTCCAAAGTCACAAAGGCGAGGTCTGCACTGGTGGACTTCCTTCCATGTGATGGACTGAGGTGCCTCTCTTGCCTCCATTCTTTTCCTCTTATACCTGATGGCCACAGCCTGGTCTTCTTTTGCTATGCTATGTGTCCAATTCGACTATTCCAGAGGCTAGGGCCTCCAGCCACCCCATGGGTTCATTTTTTTTTGCCTCAATTTGCTCCTTCCATTGCAATGAGGCCTCCAGCCTGATAGGTCGGTCTGGAGTGGGTCAGGGTTCAGCCGTTGGCTGTACCCCATGTGGTTTGTAGTGCGGGTGATTTTAATCAGAATGGCCTGTTTAGTTATTTGGTTGGGGTCTTGGGTAATTTGGGACCTCGGACAGCACTATCACTTGGGGTGTCTCATGGCTGTCGAACAGCCACAGACCTGGGACAGATGATCAGGAAGCTTTGCCAGCTTACTGGTCGCATAGCTTGGTCCCACTGTTGGGGACAGTGCTGGACTACCTGCAGAGCTTTTTTGCTGTCCCTATTATTTGGGATCTGCACTAATTAGTCCCCAGTGCAATAGTTTGCAACAACTTATTTTGACTTAATAAAGTGGCCCTTGTTTGAACCCATGACATGTGTCTGTCTCTTCACTCAGGAGTGGCGGACAAAGCAATTTTTTGAAAATAAATGAAGGCTTGTACTGAAAGGCCTATAAGGTAACTCACTAATGATGTGAAGATTTATGAAGTAGGTCTTTATTTGTATCACAGCATTGCATAACTTAAAATTAAAAACATTTATGAAATATAGATAACATTTTGATAAATTTAAATGTCAAAATTACTAGTCTACTTTTGACTTGAAGAAAGCTACTGTACTTCAATGCATTATCTCAGGAGTTTCTATCTTCTTTTGTAAATGTGGTAGGGTGTAAATTCCACACGCATAATGGTGCATTGGTTGTATTTCTCCACTTTCACAGAAAATGTGTCTTGTATCTAAATAGCTCCACTTTGCTTGATTATTTTTTCATCTTCCTACATCACTTCAAAGTCTATTGACTGACGTCCAGATAGTCTCACCAGAATCTAGCCCAGATAGAGGGGAAACAATTTCAGTATTCACCCATTTGGCAAGGTTGTTTTTACTTTCCATACATTTAACCTAGTAGTCTCTTCTGGTTTAATATATTGTACAACAACAATTTTGTTACTGGGAATAACACATGTGATTACCAAGAGGGTGAGATTTGCTTACTTAAGATCCTGATGTTCTAAGCAGAATTGTATTTCAGATTTGGATTCTGCGCTCTTGATTTAGTATAGGACACATGGATTAGACCAAGTAGCAGACAATGGTTTTTTTTTTGGTGATATGTGTGCTAGTAAGAGCCCTAGTGGTGCAGTGATTAAACTGCTGTACTGTAATCAAAAGGTTGTGAGCTTGATCCCGACCAGGCTTCAAGGTTGACTTAACCTTCCATCCTTCAGATGTTGGTGATTGCTTTGCTAAGAGGAGTGTAGCTTTGTAGTTGGATCTTATTATGAACAGAAAATAAATTTTCATTAACCTTGTTAAAACAATACAATAACATACACCCAATCTGTGATTTGCAGAACTGTTGAATAAATTGTATGCATATTTCACAATATTTAGGAAGAAACCATGAGTGTCTGTCTTTTTCCTTTCACCTTTTCAAATACGGTAAAATGTAAACAATTACTTGTATTTTTGAAAAAGATGCAAAAAAATGCTTGAAATTCATTAAAAAAAACCATAGCTCTTTAAAAAATACATTAGAAATTAACACATGTTAGAAAAAATTCATTTGAAAATACACCAAAGGTTAGGTAATAATAATTTCATGTCAGAAAGTATTCTGGGTTGAAAGGAGTTTTATTGGAGAAACTCCGCTCAGGGGAAGCCTGAATTAGGCTCCTTTCATGTCCTCAAGATATTTTCACACCAAAGTGGTTCCTATTTATGTACTTGCAATTTCTTGCTTTTGAACTGCTAGGTTGGCAGGAGCTGGGGGACAGATGGGCACTCATTCCGTCATGCAGTACCCGGGTCTCGAACTACCAACTTGCTGGCCTTCCAGCTAACAAGGCGAGCTTCTTAACCACTGAGCTACCACAGTCCCAAATTTAGGTTACAAATACAAAGCAAGGATAGAAAATAAATGCACTGAGATTTTCCACATGCCTATTTTCTATGGGCCCTATAGAAAATCCCTTGATGGAGGCAAGGGAATTGCCCATTAAAACCTCATCTGGAAGCACTTCCAAATTAAAAGATTTTTGCCATCTTTTATTTGTGACTGTGCAGGTCAGAGTTATTTGAGCAGACTTTGCATCAACATTGAGAAGAAAATTGCTGTGTCTCTGACATCAAATAAAAAATGATGAATTGCAAAGTTTAATTTGGATTTCTAGCAACTGCAAAGAGTTTAATTAGTGTATGACTGAGAGGGAATTTAAAGAAACATGTGCTGTCAAAAGCTACTGCTCTCAAATAGAATTGATAATGTAACACAGCACAATGTTGTTGTCTGTGCCATATTGTGTTCATGTCAAGCTCGGAGACATGCTTGAAAGTTTTGTTTTTGTTAGGTTCCTATATGTGGTTGTAGATGTTTTCTGGTTAGGAACCTTGAACAAGTACATTGACAAGTTTCTGTTGGTCTTATATTTTCCAGGAAAGCTGGGAACTGGTTCTTTCCCCCTGAAGCTTTTTCATTTCTTACCCACAGTTCTTCTACAAAGCAATTTAAATTGCATTAGCCTTTTGATATGGCACTTGAAGAAATAAACTGCAATATTCATCAAGAACCTTAGTTTAGGCTTTCAAGGCTCTGTTCCTGCCAAAAAGTGATTGCTCCGATCTTACGTCACAGTTTTCTACTGAAAATAACGACAGTAAATAAGCTGTTTAAAATAATCAAAACACCAACACTGAAGTTGACTGGGATTTTTTTTTTGGATAACTTCATTGGACCTTGTGTTAACAGGATTCAACAGCGAAATATTTGGGAGATAGGAAGGTTTTCCGTCCTCCTCCTCCTGGCTCAAGAAATAGTTGCTGTTGACCGGAACGTGTTATGTTGCTAATAACATTCCATTTTTATTGTAGTTCTTTTGCACTGCCCTATACTCTTCTTTTAGTTAGTAATATTACCACTAACCGTGAGGTCAAAGACATTGGAGAGAATCACTATTTTCATTATAGCAGTTTATAATGGCCAAGAGGCAAGCTGTTTTTTTAAAAAATAAATCATAGCTTGTCATTTTAACAATAGGGCTGCTCCCTTTTCTTAACCCTAGCAAAACTTTTGTTGATTTTTCTTTCCTATCTGTACCTATTCCACTATTGGTTCCTACTGCTTTATATCTCTAATATTATCTTAATATAATTTCATATCTAACACTATATTTAAGCTGTTTCCTGAAGTCTTTTGTCATTGTCTAGATCTATATTTTTCCACTGCAAGTGTTCATTTAAACCTGATCCTTGTCTGCTTTTATTATTCATAATTATCCTCAGCTTCAGTTTCTCTTGAGTCACAATTTCTAAAGTTGGTTTTGACTGCTGGTTAGCTGTTAAATTTAGTGACATTGAATGGTACTTGATCCCAGCAGTCCAGTTAATTCATATTACATCTTGTAATTATCCTAGCCTACTCTTGGTGCCTACTAGCTTGTCTGTTAATTGAGCAATGATTTGCTAACAGCTTTAATTTCTTCTTGTCTGTTGTACATCATGCCTCAAGTTATCCAAAATGACATTTAAAAAACTTGTTTTTGAAGTGTTAGATAAATTATAATGCAATGTATCTTTTCAGTTACCTTCCTAGAGGACATACCATTATCTCGACTTCTTTTAATTGCTATGCTACTGCGGGTTGGTTCACAGAGGTACTGAATGATAACTTTGTGGCTGTTTGTTGTACATGAAGATTTTCTACATGAGGAGTCATTTCAGTTCTGTTAATTGAATAGTTTGGTGGAAGGGGCAGTATGCTTTCAGTGAAAGATCCATATAGACTTTCAATGGAAGACACAAGTCTTTTTCATTGAAGAGATCGTCCCCTGGACTGTGGATATGATTATCAGCCTTGGGACTAAATATGGTTGTCCTGAACCGTTAGTCTAGTCTTCTGTGAATCACCATGTTTCCTTCTCCAGGACAGCTGATAGAAGTCTGTGCCTTAAATCACATTGCGTGCTTAGTATCATAAATATATACTCCATTTACACTTGCTCCTAGACCGGACTCCATGCTCATGGTCACGCATGATCTGGTCACCTCCAGACTGGAAATGTTGTAATGTGCTCTACATGAGGCTGCCCTTGATAACCATTTGGAGGCTGCAACTGGTCCATAATGTGGCCACCCAGGTGGTGATAGGGTGCAGGCGTTATGCCTGTGCCTCTCCACTACTTCGGGGGGGGGAGCTGCACTGGTTGCCAGTGTGCCTCTGGGTGCAATTAAAGGTGCTGGTAATGACCTTTAAAGCCCTACATGGTAGTGGGCCAGGATACGTAAGAGACCATGTCACCCCAAGAACATCTGTCCGTCCCACTAGAGCAGAGCCTCTCTAGCTATCAGCTAGAGAGTCTCATCTCTCTAGCACATAAAGGAGGGCCTTCTCTGTGTCTGCACCAGCCCTATGGAACCTCTTGCCAACCGAGCTGCTGCTATAGATGGAGCTGCTGCCCTTCAGGAAAGAGCTAAAAACCTGGCTGGAAAAGCAGGTATGGGGCACCGGGGGAGTGGTGACTCCTGCCTGCAGGCTCATATAGCGAGATTGCTCCCTGTCTCCTTTAACTGATGATGTGGGGTGGGTAAATTTGTGGGCATTTTAATGGGGTTTTAAAGGGTTTTAGTTAACAAATGTAATGTTTTTTAATGAAGAGTCATTGTCGAGTTGGGTGGAGATAGAAATTTAAAAAATACATAAATAAACAAATAAATAAAATATATGGTTGAATCGGGACTTAGTTGAAACCCACTCACATCTGTCACCAGCAGTTTGTCCCACTGATCATAAGTATGAATCTGAAATATGATTGCTGATGCATGTATTTTCTCTGGAAATCTATTTGTACATGAAATCTAGTTGTACATGACATGATTATCCTGTCTGTCTGGTCATCCCACTACAGCAATGAAGTAGACCGTAGAGCCAGCAACTCAGCGCTGAGTGTTGGGCGGCAGTAAATAACCTGACTCCCTAAAGGGGCCAATGGCTATGGGTGGATGAGCCTCTTTAGGTGGGGTGATGGTCCCCTCAGTGGAGGAAATGCCACTGGAAACCATCATATTGGGCCCAACGGTAAAATGAGCTGAGGAAGAACTCTGATTTAATTTCAATTTAATTTAATATTCAAATTTCTATGCCGCCCACTCAGGCAAACCTGACTCAGGGCGGCTTACATCGGTTTTAAAACATATAAAAACCCATAACATATAAAAACTCCACGGTCATGGAGGCGGAAGAGACCATGCCAGATGGACTGGCTGTGAAGGTGCAGCTTGATGATATCCTCAAGGCTGCAGCAGTCCATTGCAGTCCCGGTGTTAAATTCTGCACGTCTCATTTCATATGTGCCACAGGAGATGGCTCTGAGATCACAGTGTGTGGGTCACTTCATGGCATGCTGGGATCCACCTTAAACAAACTCACACAAAAGGCATTTTCCCTGCTTCAGGAAAAAATAATACATTCTTGGATAAGAGTTGTAGCCGACAATGATAGGGGTTATTAGTTAGGAATATGCATTTCAGTCCCCTATTTGACCTAGCCGTGTGAAGCAGGTTAAACTGAGAGCAAAATCAGTGGTGGGATTCCATTTTTTTTACTACCTACTCTGTGGGAGTGGTATGGTGGGCGTGGCCAGGGGGAAAGCCCTGCATTGCACCCAAATTAGGACAACTTTATTTCAAAACTTGGATGGGCGGGGCCAGCCAGAATTTCTGCTACCAGTTCTGGCGAACTGGTGCGAACCTGCTGATGCCCACCACTGGAGCAAATAGCTTACTCCTGGTCGCATAGAGAGCAATGTACCTTAGGGGAGATTTAAACATATGCCTTCTGGTTAAAGTCTGAATCTAGAATCAGTACAGACAAAGGTGACAAAGATTTCCTAGAGGGCTAGTAGCATTGGTTGTGGAACAGCTACTCAAGGTGTACATGAGATAGGCAACTGACTTATTTCATCCTATTCCCGAGTACTGCATGATGGAGTGAGCTCCCGTCTCTGTCCAGATCCTGCCAACCTAGCAATTCGAAAGCAAGAAATCACAAATAGATAAATAGGTACCACTTCAGTGGGAAGGTAAATAGCATTCCGTGTTGAGGCATGCCTGCTACATGTCCACAGAAATGTCTGCAGACGCAGATAGCCCTGGCTCATTTGCTATAAACAGAGATGAGCACTGAACCCTAGAGTCAGATATGACTGGCTTTTGAGCAACCTTTACCATTACCTATCTGTGGTGGCAGATTGAGATGTGAGTGCTGTGCGACTGGGTGAGTGCCCATTGTCTGTCTTAGCTCCTGGCAACCTAGCAGTTGGAAAGAAAGAAATTGCAAGTACTGTGGACAAATAGGTACCACTTTGGCAGGAAAGATAAGAGTGTTCCGTGCCTGCCACATGACCACAGAAACATCTGCAGATGCAAACAGCACTGGTTTTGGTTGTAAATTGCGATGCGCACCAAACCCTAGACTTGGACATGACTGGCTTTTGAGCAAGGGAGACCTTTACCTTTACTTACGTGTGCAAAGTAAGCAATTTAATTTCAAAAGTTTTATTCTTTGGAATACGCATCGCAAGCCCAGCATCAGTCAAATTGCAGTTTTGGCTGAAATACTCCCTGTATTTACCTCAGACAAAATTCTTTTGAACCCAGTGTGGCTTCCCCGTAAGCAGACATGTACTGTTAGTTAAATTCCAGTATTGAATTGTCTCTGAGTAACTGTGTATGATACCTGTAGATAATACCAGTTCTTATAAGGTGATGTGGCAAATTCTGCAAATGAAAGCGCGGTGCCAAAATAGCCGCCGCGCTCTTTGCGCCCCCCCCCCGGACTCAGACATCCGGGTTAGTTAGGGGGCGTGTCCACCCCTCTATAAAAGGGGTGGCCACGAGGCAGCCGAGCTGCCATTTTAAAATAGCGACGGAGAGGAGAAGTTTTCTCCGTCGCTGTTCTCCTGATTCTTCGGCTCTTTAGCCCTGCTCTTTCCCGGCTGGGAAGGAGGAATCTTCCACAGAGCCTTTGGTTTGCTGGCTGCTCTGTGTTTTTGGCGATTGGGTTGATCCCTGGAAAGGGATCCTGCTCTTTATCCCAGATGTGCCTCCCAAACGGAGGGCCTTGGCGACGAAGCCGCGGCCAACGGGGAGGGCTTTTGGCCCTGCGCAACGCGGGGGGCAGCCCTCAGGTCGGAGGACCAGGGCTGCGCCCACGGGGCAGGGCACTACCTCCACCGATACCGGTGGGGCGATTCAGGCTGCTTGGCCCTCGGCTAGTCAGCCTTCCACCGGCCCTTCTGGGGCTTCGGCCCTCGGCCCGCAGTTGCCGGCCATGGGCCTGGTCAGCGGGGGTGAGCCCGGTGCTGGTGCACAGCACGTTCCACCTCCGGCCCCTCATGGGCCGGAGTGTTGGGCATGGCCCTATTCGGGCCCAGGCTCTCATGCTGGGGTTCCTGGTCAAATGCCTGGTGGGCCGTCCGGCCCACTTTATACTGGGGGATCTGTGGCAGTTGATGCATTGCTAATGCGTTTAGCTGTGCTTGAGGCATCCTTAGGGATGGCACGCAACCCCATGTCAGGTGGCCCTTCACTCACTGCGGGGGGCCCTTTGGGTTCACCGGCTACCTCAATGGCCGCCACACTGCAACAAGCGGCCAGCCGGGTTGAGCTGCTGGAGACGCTCCGGCCTGTGGCCGGTGTCTCACAGCTCCCTGTTCGTCCGGAGCTACAGCAGGAGAGTGGTCAGGTGCGGCCCCAGAGCTCGATCCCGGTCGCGAGCTCCGACGCCCGCCGTGGGCCGGAACGCCCCCCAGTGGGGGCGGCTCACGGGGGTGCACCTAGTGAGTATCAGGTTCAAGTTAATGCACCCACATCACAGCCCACTTCCAGTGGGGGGGGGGGGTGTTTCAGTGGCCATGGCCTCGTCATGTCGAGGCGAGTGGGCATCAGTTGCCAGCCTATCCCAGTGCCCCTTGGTTCCATACTGGTGCAGTGTTGGGGGTGGGGGTTTCCACCCCCGGGGCAGTGCCGGGCATCGCAGGGACTGTCCAGGTTCCGCTGCGTATGCCCCGGGTACCTAATGTGCCGGTGACGGCCTGGCCGACGGCTGGTTATTCGTTGCCCCTTGGTGATCATTTGTCCCAGGTCACGAGGGAAAAGATTTGGCGGGGGGAGCACGTGGATATATTCTCCCTATTGAACCGTGAGCCCACTAAGGAGGAGAGAGAGGGACAGGATGACAAAGACAAAGAGCTGTCCCGCCGTCGTAAGCCACCACGCACCTGGGCCAACTGGTTGCCCGCATATCTTATTTATATGGCGGTGTACCTCAGGGCCCGGCCTGACCTGGCCATTCCTATGGTCCAATATTTGGACAATATTTACAGGGCAATGGTGGATTTTCCTGGCCCATCGTGGTTGGCTTACGATGAGGAATTTAGAATGAGGGTGCCCTTGCACCCGGAGATGAGATGGGATGAGCCCTGTCAGAAATTGTGGCTATTGTACATGACCCCCACGCGTCCGGCGCCAGGGGAGAGGTACCATTGTGGCCATGCCGTTCAGCAACTGCTCCAATGCAGGCTTCCCGCCAGCTGGCGGGGCAGGGGGTTCCAGCCCGCTTGCTGTGTTGGAGCTTCTCGGCTAGCGGTGTGTGCAATAAGCGGCAGTGCCGATACAAACATGAGTGTCCCTCTTGCGCTGGCCCCCACGCCGCCGCTGCGTGTCCGTGGGCCGGCGGGTCACGGGGCAGAGGTAGAGGTGGACAGAGAGCGGGCAGAGCTGCTGCTGAGGGAGCTAGCCAGACAAAAGGCCCCCTCCCCAGTTAATGTGTATATGTTGGAGCGATGGCTCTCAACTTATCCAAGGAGAGAGGACGCGAAGTACCTCCTTGAGGGTTTCCAGTGGGGCTTCCGAATCCCATTCAAAGGAGTGCGGGGACCCCAAGATGCACCCAATTTACTGTCCCTGAAGGGTAGGGAAGAGGTGGCTGCCCTGAGTATCGCTAAGGAGGTTGAGGCCAAGAAGGTGGCAGGCCCCTTTTCTGTACCACCCTTTCCCAACCTGAAGGTCTCCCCTCTGGGGTTGGTACCCAAAAAGGCCCCGGGGGAATTTCGTTTAATCCACCATTTATCGTACCCGGCGGGTTATTCTGTCAATGGTGCTATCCCTGACGACCTTTGTTCGGTCAGGTATACGTCCTTTGACCAAGCCCTGTGAATGGTGCGCTCTTGTGGTCCTGGTGCCCTCCTGGCGAAATGCGACATTAAATCGGCATTCCGATTGTTGCCAGTGCACCCCGAGGACTTTGAGCTATTGGGTTTTAGATTCCAAGGGAAGTTCTATGTAGATAAGGCCATGCCTTTTGGCTGCTCTATATCCTGTTCAGCATTTGAACGTTTTAGCACCTTCCTTCAGTGGGCCTTTGTTCGCAGGTCCGGGTCTCGGTCTGTAGCCCATTACCTCGATGACTTTTTGTTCGGGGGTGAACAGGGCTTGGACACGTGCACGCGTCTCCTCACCACATTTCAGATGCTAATGCAGGAACTGGGTGTCCCTTTAGCGCCCGAAAAGACCGAGGGCCCATCCACTACCCTCACATTTCTGGGTATTGAAATTGACACGGTCGCACAGGCATCCCGGTTACCCATTGACAAGGTCACCCGGATCTCCGCGATGATTTTGGCCTTGCTGGCCAAACGTAAGGTGTCACTTCGTGAGCTTCAGGTACTGCATGGCCATCTTAACTTTGCCTGCAGGGTGGTTACGCCTGGCAGGGCATTTGCTCGGCGCCTATGTGACGCCATGTCCGGCCTGACAAGGCGCCATTATAGGGTCTGACTGACCAGGGGCATGCGGGCTGACCTTTTGGTTTGGCTCTCATTCCTGCGGGACTTTAACGGGGTATCCTTTTGGAGGTCCGACCTTTTAGTTTCCCCTAGGTTTCAAGTACAGTCGGATGCCTCCGGCTCCCTGGGATATGGGATTTACTTTCAGGGGAGGTGGCTTATGGCCAATGGCCTCCAGCATGGCGGGGCACGGATCGCCTCCGCGATCTTACATTCCTTGAGTTTTTTCCAATCCTGGGAGCTTTGATGCTATGGGGCAAGGAGTGGGCCGACTCTGTGGTTCACTTTTGGTGTGACAATGCTGCAGTAGTGCACATTGTCAATGCTCAGACCTCTAAATCACCCAGGGTGATGGCTTTAGTTCGCCAATTCGTGCTACGTAGCCTACGCCTCAACGTGCTTTTTAGGGCCAGACATGTCCCAGGCATTGATAATGATATAGCTGATGCTTTATCCCGCCTGCAGATCCCCCGGTTCCGCGCCTTGGCTCCGGACGCAGAGGAGTTCCCCTTGCCACTCCCGGCCGAGATTTGGACATTTGGCAAGGAGAGGTGAACCGGGCGATCGGCATGTCCTTGGCGCCCCGCACGCGTAAGGCGTATCATCATGCTTTCGTTCAATTTAAAAGCTTTTGTGTGCAGCTTCAGTTGCCCGAGGTGTGGCCCATTCCAGTGGAACAGGTTTTACAATTCATGGTTTATTTACACAGTCAGGGTCTCGCTCCCCGCACTATAGCATCCAGGCTGTCAGCATTGGCATTTATTGCAAAGGTGAGGGGTTTTGCTGATAGCATAAACGATTTTCGCATACGGCATGTTTTGGAGGGGTGGACACGGGAACGTGGCCGTCACCCGGACACTCGTCACCCAATTTCCCCAGGGGTGCTCACACACCTTGCACGAGGCTGGCCTAACCTATGTTTTGACAGGTATGAGGCAGCTCTTTTTCATGCGGCTACCACGGTGGCCTTCTTTGGAGCGCTCTGCATCAGTGAGTTGGTACTACTGTCTAAGGCGGATGCGACTCGTAGGGCACTGGAACTCGACGATGTCTATGTTTCTAATGAGTGGGCTCAGTTGAGGATACGGTCCTCAAAAGTTGATCAGCACGGCGTAGGCAGTGGAGTTAGACTGCTACGATGTTCCATTTCAGACATCTGTCCGGTTGGTGCCCTACAGGAGTTCTTGGCAGTGTGTGGCACGCACCCTGGCCCGTTTTTCTGCCACCAGGATGGGTCTCCCCTTACTAAATTTCAATTTTGGAAGGTGACCGGTATGGCACTTTCCAGTGTTGGCCTCCCAGGGGCTCGTTACGGCACCCATTCATTTAGAATAGGTGCTGCTTCAACTGCAGCTGCATTTGGGTACTCTGAGGCTGATATACGCCGTATGGGAAGATGGGGATCTATGCGTTTTGCATTATATGTTCGTCCTCTTCAGACATGAGTACCATTTAAGTCACTGTTCTCTTTTTCTCTTACAGACCCTGTGTGTCCCCGCACACCGGTGGCAGTATGGCTGGTGGGCCACAGTTACGTGCAATGGGCAGCGCAGTATGCTGCGGCGACAGAGTGGGGACCCCAGGTTGGACTGCGTGCGGCCGCATGCATACGTTGGTACGGTAAGCGTGGAATGAGATGGCGGGAACTGTTGCCATTCCTTTTCTCCATTAGGGATGCTGAACTGCCTGATGTCCTTGTACTGCACCTCGGGGGCAATGACCTCGGCCAGGTCACTGGCCTTTCTTTAAAATTCGCGATTTGCAGAGACCTAGCTTATTTGCATTATGTGTGGCCGTTCACAAGGCTGCTATGGTCGGACATCATACCACGTCGCGCTTACAGGGGAGGTATTGACCTCCGTGCCCTTGACCGCGCTCGTCGCTCGGTGAACAGGGCAGTAGCCTGGTTCATGGCAGACAAGGGTTTGGGGATGGTCATCCGACACCCCACCATTAGTTTACAAAATTATGATCTGTATGCAGGGGATGGGGTCCACCTGTCGGATAGAGGTATGAACCTCTTTTTGGAAGATTTGCAAGCAGGCCTGTTGACCGAGCTGACGGTCTGGGGGGAGGGGGCGGTGAGTCTTCATTGAAGCCTCCCCGTGTGGCGGGTAGTACTGGTAAGGTAAAGATTTATGACCCATAGGTATCCGGCAGGTTCGCAATTGACTGGCCAACACTTAGACAGGTACAGGTGTAATAACGTTGACCGGTCAACGACGAACCAGGCAAGGGGTGATGGCAGGAGCTTTTCAGCATGCATCACCCCGTGATTTGACGGATACACGTCAGAGGGTGGGGTCAGTAGATAATTTATTGACTACGGTCAACAATTTGTTTGTGTCAACAAACAAATCGATACAAATGGATACATTGTAGCCAATTGCCGTTGGCAATTTTGGGAGGTACCTTACCAGTGTTACTGTGGCCTGCTTGCCTTAAGAATTATAATTGGATGAGTACCAATTGAAAGTTATAATTCGGACTAGGGCATTATTCAATAAAAGTGGCCCAATGCCTTTATCCATATACCGGTGTCTGAGTCTTTCTTTGGGGGGTGCGCCTGCAATGACTTTTAGAACTGGTGGAATTGATTTCAGTGGCACTCTTCCTTTATTCTTATACTAGCAAAGGGGTACCCGCTTCGCTGGGTAGTGGATACTTAACTGCACTCTGGGCAGCGGCCGCCTGCCTGGCACCTTTCCTTGGGCAGAAAGCAGCCTGCCATGCGGGCTGCATTGGTGTGAGGGGCGCTGCGGCCACCTCTGGCGGCCTTGCATTCCCGGTCATGGTGAGGCAGAGGCTTGCTCGGGCGGCGGGGCTGAGGCGAGGCGGAGGGATGGTGGTTGTACCTTTGTTGCATGCACAAGCTATTTATTTAGATTTGGCTGGGGTGGGAGGAGCCTAACCACCGCAAGCGTTCTGTGCTCCGCGCTTTCCCCCGCACGTGGATGGCCCCCGCCTCGTGCGTATGCAGCCATTTTGGCTGATTTTGTGGGGCATAGGCCCCACCCCCGGCCTCCGGACCCTCGCGGAGCTGATGTCCAGGACACAATGTAGGTGTGTGCCAAGTATTACGGGATAGGCTACAGGGCTGTGGCCACGCCTGATGGACACGAATGATCATGGCTTTCCTTTATAGGTATAGATTTAATCTAAAAATCACAACAACGAGAACCTGTAAATATATTTTGAAAGACAAAATGATTAAAAACCAGCATTGCTGCAAAAAATAATCAAAGTAATGCAGATATGGGATATTTTATGAAAATGTTTAATTCAACGGTTTCTTTGGAATGTAGTAGTCATTGTATGGAAATTTAAATTACAATTCAATCCTATGCTTGCTTGTTTTTAATGCTACTCAGTGTCTGAGAATACAAACGTCATTTAAAGTTAAGGCTTTGCTGTTCATTTTGAAATAACAATTTAAAAGTGTCATATTGTCATAGAAAATAAAAAATTTCTGTAAAAAAATTTCCACAATTTTTATGATGGTACAAAACATGAAGCAGAAACGTACTAGTAAAATGAAATCATTTCAACTACAGAAAGTTTTTATAGGTTTTTTTCGATAAAGAAAAATATGTTATTTTACACTTTCAAAATTATGAAACAATCTAAAACAATAGAAACTGAATATTTCATAACACTGCCTTTACAAATTAATATCTTTATAAACATATAATTTTAAATATATTTTTCAGTGCAAGATATTTCTTTTTTCATTTAAAGTTTCAGTATCATTTTTCCTTTGCTGAAGGGAAGTTTTTATTCAATTTCTGTTTGAAGAAATAGGGTCCTTTAAATGTATCATGCAGCTATAGCAGGCTTCCTTAACCAGCTGCCCCCAAGATGTGTTGAACTCCCACCATATTTGACTTGATGATTGGGGGTGATGGGAACTGTAGTCTGACCCATGTTCATGATGGATGATTGAGGAATTCAAAGCTACAGCAATGAGGATTTCCTTACTCTAGTTTCACACAATTAGCATTCTAGCTAACTTCAGATTTCTACCCTGGCACATCTACCTAAATGCTGTCATAACATTCATGTAATTTGGTTGTTCTGTGACATTATTGGGTCACCACAAGGCCAATTTGCCCTGCACAGGCAATTTATTTGCCACCACAGCAGATTTTAGAGAGCAGCCTTAGAAAGAAAGGCCGTGAGGCATGAAGTGCTGCTCTTGTATGACTTTATTTCTGTGGCACTATTTATGGTAAAACCAATGAGGGATAGGCAGTAGGAAGGAACGTTGGGTGGACTGCAGCCAACCTCTTTTCTGCTTCATATCGAATAAACCATCTATTTAAACATTTTTCTCAAAAAATGGACTTGCTTAGGTTCCCAAGGATGAAAGTTTGAAAATAACAACCAAGGATGGAGACAAGGAGATGAAAATCCCATTCATACAATCATGTTCTGTGTTGTCATATAATTGCTGTCGGCTGTATTGCTATCTTCCTATATGCAACCTAAAATCCATTCTACGTTGTGTAAGAAGAGCCTACAAGCTCTGTGCATATTTTCTTGGGCACTCCATGGAACAAAATGCAACTTAGATTTGAGTAAATATGAGTAAGATTGCATTCTTACATCAAGGGCAATGTAGCCTACCAAGTACTGTCAGATTACAACCCCCATCATCCTCAGCAATGTCCTTTAACCTGGGACACATGGGTATTGGATAGCCACCCACATCTCCCTGTGTTAGATACCCTAGAATACTAAATACATAATTTGTGGTTCCTGTACCATTCCTAGCAAGAAACAAAACAAAAAACATTACATAAGCACCAAATAATAGCGTATGTTCGTGATGGTGATCTTTGGCACTCCAGCTATTATTGGACTTCAATTCCCAGAAGCCCAAGTCCCTGTGTACACACAGTAAACTATTCATGTGGATTCACAGGGACTTAGGCTTCTGGGAACTGAAGTCCAAGAACAGCTGGAGTACCAAGGCTCTAGCACAAAGTGATTAATTATACATGGGGGTGAGCCATGACGGACAAGGATTTCTTATTAAGCCTCATTCTGAAAGTGTATATAATTATGGATGGGAGGATACATGTAAGCCACTCCACTATCCTACTCACAAGTAAGACAAACTTTTCCTGTGGTTACCATGATGGCCTGCAGAGGTGCTTATGAGCTCATTCAGTTGAATGTGCTTATAGTGTTTTTGTAATTGAAGCCCTTGCCTTATCATAGCTTCCAGTAAAACAACAACAGCACAGTGGGTTCAGTTAAATCCCTACAAAAAATGTTGGCAAGTACAGTAAGATCTGCTTTACTTCCAGATGAGGTGCGACCATGGGGTGGTGGTGGTAGGACTTACCCACATCACTAATACCATTGCAGTCCTACATGCATCAAGCATTGTAGGGCTACAACTGAACATAGACTCACATGTACTACTCTTCAGTGAGGCAGTTCGTAGAAGTCACAGAAAGGTTTCTAGAGTTAAATGAGCAGCTGATAATAGAGTTAAATGAGCAGCTGATAAGGAGGAAGAGATTGCTCAATGGTTGGTTACAAGCTTTGCATGCAAGAAAGATCAGTCCTCCATATCTGTAGTTATTTCTAGAATGGTTAAAACCCCCCATCTTTGCATGATATATTGGAGAGCTGGTGCCTCTTCCAACCACTGATACTGAGCCAGGGGACCAATGGTCTGAATCAGTAAAGGTCAGGATCATCAGTCTGTATATGAACAAGTCCCTTTTCAATGCCCAGAAATAATGGTGGTCCATGATTTCTGGAGTTCTGCCATAGGCGAAAAAAAATACAGACATGTATTTATGTTATGAAAGTACCCTCTCTTAAAGGATGTTTGCATCCTTTCTAGTCATGGATCTTAAGATGGCCATGTGACAATCCTTAAGCAAGAGTGAATAATTACATGATTGTATATATATATAGAGTACATGAAGCAAGTGTAGTTGAAAATTATCTAAGCTTGGTGCTCTTTTTGGAATAATTAACTAGCTGGGTGTTCCAATTATTACATTTTTGACTCACATGCTGATATTTTCTTTAACTGAATTTCCTGTCCTTACATCAGAATGAATTCTGAACCTGAGTTACACATGCCTTTAGGATGCGATTACTTACATTTACAATCAATATTTTCAAATATTTGATTTGATATGGTGAACATCAGAAAAGTCACTAGATATTTTGGCATTTGGGGCTCTGCTGCTTTATGAGTTCATTTTAGGTCACATGAGATTAACTTCTGCAGGGAACAGAGGGAGGAATGAGGAAGGATGCCTAGGTTTTAATGCATGATGACCTTAGTGTTCCATTGTGCATATGGAGGAGTGGTTGGGTGGTGGTGTCAGTATTTAAACTTGGAAGGGGTGCAGCAAATATTAAAAGCAGCAAATATTAAAAGAAAACTTCACAGCCTACCAGCAGCAAATTTGTGTGCCATCTAAATTCTAGAATCCTGGATCAAAGCCTTGGTTGTACTAGCCTAGCAATGGCTCTGATATCAGGCTCTAAGAAAAGCCTTCTTCTGAATACAGACAATGAGTGTGTGTGTGTGTGTGTGTGTGTGTGTGTGTGTGTGTGTGTGTGTGTGTGTGTGTGTGTGTGTGTGTGTGTGTGTGTGATCTAGCCTTGCTCCCAGCATTCTCTATATGTGGAAAGAATGTCCCAGTTACACAAGGGTCCTCTGTCCATGAGGAATAATCCTGACTTTTCAGGAGCCCACAAATATGAAGAGATTACTATACTTCAGTCTGTTGTTCTTAGAAGATGACAAGACCTCTTGTCATTCTCTGTTGTTCTTAGAGGATGATAAGACCTCTTGTCCTTCTTGTGTGTTCAGAAGAAGCCTTCTCTGATTACCTAAAATATGATTCAGGTCTTGCAAAGTAAGGTTGAATTTGTTCAAAAAAATTGCCCACCAAATACTGATGTGGCAAAATATTCTCGGTGATGAGTGGCCACCTCAATGTAATTTAAGATCTTACCCATCTTTGTCTGGAGGATAATTTAAGTTCTAAGTAAACTGCACCATTTGTTGTTTTCTTTTAGTTAGACATTGCATTAAGTATTATTTTCCTGGAAAAGGGAAGCATAAAACTTTATAAAGCATTCCCTGTTTCAGCCAATAGAAGGACTATTCCCACATGGTAGTATCTGGCCTATATATTTTTGTATTTGCAATATTTTAAGTTTTTATTTCAACCAGATTTAGGACCAATATGCTATTTATTTATTTATTTTTACCACATCTATTGATGAAGCCAAAACAGCACCATCTATATGCAAGCAGCATCAGTGTAACCCTAATTAACGAATGAGTCCCACAAAGAGAAAAATTAATCACCCTTGAATTGGATAGCTAATAAATGGCAAGAAGATTCTTTGTTTTGCAGCAGCAATAAGAAATCCCTCAATGCTATCTATTAAGATTAAGGTTTTTTTATAAAAAAAAATACAATTAAAAAGTTTATTCCATGGCTTTCTAAAGAAAAGAAAAAGATACTGTTACTTTATGTGGTTAACAAGAAACCCAAAGTTCAACTTTGGATGGTAAAGTTAAGAAATCTCCCTTAATTAACATAGAACAACATAAGAACCAAACCAAACCAGAAGTCAAATAAAATCCTGTTTGCCATTACCAGTGAATTAAAGCTGCATTTCCCTTTCCTTGACAATGGCAAATGCTTTTATAACAATCTATTCAAAGAGAAAGAGAGCAGAAGAGAGCGAGAGAGCGGAAGAGAGAGAGCTTATTTTTGAAAATACATTCTCTATGAAAGAACAGTTAAAGGAGAAGGAAAAGGGGAAATATTGCAGCTTTGTACAAAAAAATGGTCCAGAAACATTAATTTGAGATACAGGAAGTGGAAGAACCAAGAGCCACTAAGCTGTCCAAATTTCTTTAGCCCTTGCCTTCCCAAGGTTAACTTGCACTAAAATATACTTTCTTGTTAGTCAGGTGAGCCCTCAGGATAGGTAAGAAGGACTTTAACTGGGGAAAGACAGAGCTGGAGTTAACGTTAACACAACGATAAGCATTACAAACAAAAAGGCACTTGAGAGGACACATACTAACTAGTGCCAAGGACATCTGCTTTGTTTTCATTCCAATTAAAGGCAGCACACTTGCTTTGCCCATCGTTTCTGGATGATGGCACATACCTTTTGTATGGAATTCACAACCACAAGTTTTAGTACAACATTGAGAAACACCAATAAAATTCTGACCGTATTGCTTGGTAAACAGAGCTGACACACTATACCAGTACTGATGCTACAGTACTTCCCTACCCACACCCACCCACACCCCAAAAAAACATCCTAACCCTCTTTGCCTATGCACAACACAAGCAATTTTACACAAATACAGGTTCAGGAATCCACTAAATTGCTGTTACTCTGATATTTCTTTTTTTCTTTCTTTCCTGGGCTACAGACAGCATGTCCATTCGAAGGACACTCCACCAAGCAAAATACATTTTGGGACAGCATCTTGGATTTTTGCACAGTAAAAGCAACTTTACTTATCAAATGGGACCAAGAAAGAGGCAGGGAGAAAAGGAAGCAAACACCAAGGAGAAAGGGAGGCTAAAAATGAAGGCAGGGGAGGAAAAAAGGACAAAATTAAACATCCCCTCTCGATTCAATCATACTTGGTCTCAACACCAGCATTTGATTATTTCAAATTAAAACAGAAACAGAAGTAGACTGTACATGATTCAGATTGTTTAGCACAGATTGTTGTCCATGTATTAGTATATCTGTTACACTCAC
Organism: Bradypodion ventrale; assembly: GCA_035047345.1. Lineage (NCBI taxonomy): Eukaryota > Metazoa > Chordata > Lepidosauria > Squamata > Chamaeleonidae > Bradypodion > Bradypodion ventrale. The sequence continues at coordinate 121,891,610 of JAWDJE010000006.1, forward strand.
TGAAGCTCCTGAGAAAAGCTTGGCTCAGCGTCCTCAACGCACTTTTCAGCCTGTACAGTAAAAGAAGATCCACAGTTCCTCAGCATCAGCTAGTTATATGTCCTTCCACTGTCTCAATTCTCCAAAAATTCCTTTAGCTACTCCTATGCCTTCATGCCTCTGTGTAAGTATTCTGTGCATTCAGTTTATCTTTTTTCAACTTCACTCCATCCACAAGTTCAAAATTGTAGTTCTCCAGTGCAGATAAGTTCCTATCTGACATTCCATTGTGCCAACAGGCACAATACAGAATTACTCCACAGATGGTCCCCAACAGCACTCCAAGAGCACTCATTGCTATGATGGTGATCAGAATGGGGTCTAGAGTCTTCAGAACATTGCCCGGCTTTCTGGAGATGTTATCGTTGTAGCGCTCCTCATTTTCATGGTAATCGGGAGTAAATTCTGCAGTGGGGAAAAAAGAAGAGCACCTATAGCCACATGCCAAGTTCAGTCAGATCCAAATCTGTTTCGCCTCAAAAATAAACCAGCATCAATGCATTCAGAGTAGTCTAGGAATATAATAAGCTGCTTTATACCAGCTAAGACAGGGTACACAGAAATAGCCTCCTTGAAGATTGTGATATTTTTGAATCATAATTGGGTGTGCCCCGGGCAATGGCAACCTTGTTGTCCTGGCTAATCTTTCTCACACTAGGTCAGGTGAAGGGAACTATGGAATGAATTTACCAAAAAAGTGGTTTCATTTTGGCAGTTCCTTGTCTGCGCCTAGACATGGAAAAGAAGAACCAGCTAAGACTATTGGTCCATCTAGCACAGGAATTCTCAACCTTTTTAAGACGGGGGCTGGTTCAAGCTCCCTCAGACAGCTTCGTGGGCTGGACAGCCATTTTGCCCTTCCTCTACCACATGGCACTTCCTGGTGTAGTGGAGGTGGTCCACAGGTTGAGAATTCTTGATCTAGCACAATGCTGTTAAATTTCACTGGCATTCCCCCCTTTTCCCCAGTATTAACGGAGACTGATCCTAATTAACCTCTAAAATCAGAAGAGGTTAGATTGTATGATGGAGCATTATATGATGGACCAACAGTACTCTCACCTCTGTGGAGAGATGGCTGGACACTGGAAATATAGAGATAGGGCTCCAATTTGGTCAACTGTTGACTGATAATCTATTTATTCTGGAGATCTTATTATACTGCTTATAAAAATAACACCATTCTGTTTCCATTATTTTCCCTGAGTCTCTTTCTTTAGGCTTGATTCTGCTCAGAGACTAGTAAAAATAGCACACTGCAATGTATTTTCATATTATATGTGAGCAGTGGTGGGAAAGATAGAGAGTTCTCTCCTGTGTTATCATATACCCAAACTCAAACTCAACAGTAGACTAAATGGATATGGAAAACTGCTCTGCCAACTGCTATGAGATAAGGGGTCTGATCCTACAGACTAATTCATTGTAATTTGGAGCTCAGACCTCAAATGCTTGCATAAATACATGCAGTCTTACAGCACTGCTTGTACTTGGAAACAACTCTAACACAACAGTGTTATGGTGCCAATTTTTTTATATTGCCACTGGTCATGATCCAAAGAATTTCATGTGCACACACAAAGCCTTCCATAAACACATTAGAACTTCTCCAATTTTTTCATTGCAGATTGTCCAGGAAAATTCTCCTCAACAATCTTTTCACATGACTGGAGAGAGGAAGAAATGAAATGGGTCAATATATGATATAAGAGTTTTGTTGTTGTTGTTCAGTCGCACAGTCGATTCCGACCCTTTGCGACCGCATGGACCATTGTCCTCCAGGCACCTCTGTCCCCCACCATCCCCCTCAGCCCTCCCAGTTCTGTGCCCATTGTGTCTACAATACCATCTAGCCATCTCATATTTGGCCTCCCCCTTCTTCTTTTGCCCTCCACCTTTCCCAGCATCAAGGCTTTCTCAAGTGAATCCTCCCTTCTCATTTGATGTCCAAAGTACTTCATCTTTACTATCTGACCTTCTAATGAGCACTTCGGGTTGATTTCTTCTAAGATTGACCTATTTGTTCTCCTCGCTGTCCAGGGGACTCTCAAAACTCTCCTCCAACACCACATTTCAAAGGCATTTATTCGTCTGTGTTCAGCTTTCCTAATGGTCCAGCTCTCACAACCATACATCACCACCAGGAATACCATTGCTTTGACTATTTAAATTTTTGTTTGCAATGTCTCTACTTTTCACTATGTTCCCCAGGTTTCTCATAGCTTGTGTCCCAGGGCCAGAAGCCACAGCAAGACCTCCCCCAGCCGGGATGAATAGGACCAGGCAGGTGGCGGGAAAGACACCATCCACCACCTCCGGGCACCAGCCAAGAGCCGGAGGAGAAGACCACGTGGCAGAAGAGAAGAAAACAGAGGAGGAAAGCTAAGGGGCGAGAGTCCCATGCAAAGGATAAGTAACTGATATAAGAGTATAGTCCAATATATCATAAGTAAATATGCTTTGGTATACTAGTTCATGCATGCACTTCTCTGTTTCTGAGTGAACCACCAAACAATCATTCACACATATATTAATCTTATTATAGAATATTATCTGCTATAGAGTAACTCTGTTTAGTTAAAACTATCAGAATGGTTTTCCAACTGTTTAACCATGAGTTCTGCTCATGTTACTGCCAATTTCTCCAGTCGGTTTTTGGGACAGAACAATTCAGTAAAATAAGTATATTCTACCAGTAATGAGGCCTCTTTCATACCACTTGCTAAGTAAAAAAAAAAATAGAAAAAGAAAAAAGGCATCAAATAAATGGTATGTCCACTATTTGTCTGTCTCCAGACTTATCTTTTAAGCAGAGGATATACATTTCAACAATATGCACAAAATGTACACAATACTTATAACATAGGTAAACAAATTTTATATATATTCATAAAAGAGATCTTGCTGTGTGGATTAAAACAAATTAACATAATGCTGACATTTGCAGGACAATCAAATACAGTTTTTAAAATGAAAAGAGGACTTTACCTGTTTGATTAATATCTGGCTCAACTTTGAGTATTTCATTTCCTGCATCGTTTGATTCTAGCAAGCAAAGAGAATTGACATAGATTATTAGAGTGACAAATACTGATTGGCCCTCATGCTGGCAATAATAGTACTGAGGATTTTTCTCCTGTCTTGGAGCATGATTATGTCAGCTTGACAGAACTGCTCATTAACCTGGTCTCCCAAAATTAGCAAAGAAGAAAAGTGGGTTTAAAAGTCCTCCCTCTGCCTCAGCTTGGCACAGTTTTAGACTTATCAGCAGGGGGTGGCTGTCTCTGGAAAATGAAAATCAGTAGGTGAAATTAGCATGTTTCTTTCAGTGCATTCATAATCTTGGAGCCCAGTACTCTAAAACCCTTAATCATACACAAGCAGCTCTTAGCAGCAAGAAATAGTTCTGCTGGTTGGAGTGTTGAAGAAAGGATTTCAGAACAGAGAGATCTATGGTTTGAACCTGGTAAATGTATCCTTAATTCAAGATCCTGTCTATATGACCAGAAGCTTGTGAGGTTAATTTGCAGAATTGCCTTTTGAATTCAACCATCTAGATCAGGAGTTTTCAACTCTTTAAAGCTGGGGGCCAGAAAACGTTCCCACACACAGCTTTGGGGGCCGGATGGCCATTTTGCCTTTCTTCCACCACATGGCACTTCCTGGTGTGGTGGAAGCAGTGGGGGCCCACATGAAATGGTGTTGTGGGCGGTATCCAGCTTGTGGGCCGCAGGTTGAGAATCCCTGATCTAGATTGATAAAAAGCAAAATACTTGATATTATTTACCTACAGGTGTGACTATATAGGGAAAATACCTGATTTACTATGAAGCTTGTTTTAATCCTGGACCCTAGCCAGTTTCTGCTACTAAAGTCGCTGTAGTCATCTACACCGAAAAAAATTCATTGCCACAAGAGTCCAAATTGCATTTTCAAATTGGTTCAGCTCCCATTTTAATACTGCTTTCATCTCCAATTTATTCCTTCAACCTCTTTTAAAAACATTTTTAAAAATTCTGAAGTGACAGGAGCACTTCTCTGATACTGTACTAAATTTGACAAGTGTCACAAAAAGACAGAAGAATTGTTCAGAAGAGGGGAGACAACAGACACTCAGATGAGGAAAACTGACCTGCTGGAACACTGTGACCCACTGAAGGCACCACTGTCAATCTTACTTTATGACCTTGATGGTGAACCTTGGCACTCCAGGTGTTCTTGGACTTCAGTTCCCAGAAGCCCAAGTCAGCAGTCCTGCTGATCAAGGCTTCTGGGAATTGAAGTTCAAGAACAGCTGGAATGCCAAGGTTCACCACCACTGCTATAGCACATGCCCACGACTGTCTCTTTGGATTGAGCTAGGTGATCGCACATACCAGAAAATAGAGGAAAAGGATATCAGCTGAACTGGCACAAAATAATCCACCCCTTGCAGGCTGAATAAGAAGAAACAAATGTCCACAGAAAAAGACCAGACTTCCTTGTTCTTAGCTTTACATTGCATTGTCACTGGCAAATGTCTGGATTTTAACCATGCCAACTCTGACACAAATGATGGGTAAATTGGAGTCATACCAAAGTCTTAAAAATAATCAGTGTTTTTAAAATGACTCTCTGCCTATTCATACTACATAGCTGACATCTCAACTTGTATGGGTAGAACTAGATACCTGTGTGGGAGACTGTAATAGTTGCAAAGTAAGTATAAAAACTGCGGTGGCTCAAGTGGATAAGATGCTGAACCCGTTGTCCGGAAGGTCGGAGTTGGATTCCTGGGTACTGCATGACGGAGTGAGCTCCCGTCTCTGTCCCAGCTCATGCCAATCTAGCAGTTCGAAAGCAAGAAATTGCAAGTAGATAAATAGGGACCACTTTGGTGGGAAGGTAAACAGCATTCTGTGCACTCCGGTGTTGAGGCATGCCTGCCACATGTCCACGGAAACATCTGCAGATGCAGACAGCACTGGCTCTTTGACTACAAACAGAGATGAGCACTGAACCCTAGAGTTGGATATGACTGGCTTTCGAACAGGGGTGACCTTTACTAAGTATAAGAATTATTTTGAGGAAAGAAGCAGCAGGTATGGAAGGTTGCTAAACTATTCTTTTGCTAATCCTTTCTCTCCTAACCAGAAAACAAGCACAGGAAAGGAGATTATGTTGTGGTTGGAGGAGATGTATCTACATATAAGCCGTTTCCCCCCCCTGATACTGTATATCCTTTTCTTCCATTGCCTTAAACCAGCCACCATTTAGAGTCAAGTATGTGCTCGTAGCAAAGTGGTTTTGAACTGCTGCCAACAGTTATCACAAGACTGCACGCTACACATATTTAAAAAAATCAGTCCTTAGGCATCCCCCTCACTGGCTTTCCTTTCTAAAAGGAGTCTGTCCAAATAAGTATTGGCACTGCAATTCAAATCTATAGACCATTCACTTCGGCATTCAGTTATATTGAGGCATGAGCCACTTTGAAAGCATTTCCTCCTGCATGTGTGAGAAAAAAGGGCTTTTCTCCTCTTAGATGTTTCTTGGGACTTTGGGGCATTTGCTATATTTAAATTAAATAACTTTTTTTTACTTGAACATAACTATTCTCTCAGGGAATGTGAGCAGATTTTGCAGCTTGGGGATCTATCCCATGTTAAACCAGGCTATTTATCCATAATGTTGTCTACAGTACATTCTGTCTTTCCCAATGCCTTCAGATGCACATGGGGTGATAACATATGAATAGGTCTTTTCAACACTGAAACTAGACTTTGGAATTCTCTACCTGAAGTTAGGTTGGCTACCTGAAGTCCTTGAACTACTATATCAGGACATTTACTTTCAGTCAGCCTTTCAGGAAATGAAGAATGGACATATTGTATGTTTGTATCATTTTACAGGAATTACTATTGTAGGTAAAGGTAAAGATCGCCCTTGCTTGAAAGCCAGTCGTATCTGAATCTCGTATCTCATCTTTGTTTATAGCCAAAGAGCCAGCACTGTATGCGTCTGCAGATGTTTCCATGAACACGTGGCAGGCATGCCTAGACACTGGAGTGCACAGAACGCTGTTTGCCTTCCCACAAAAGTGCCCCCTCTTTATCTGCTTGCCATTTCTTGCTTTCAAACTGCTAGCTTGGCAGGAACTGGGAGAGAGACAGGCGCTCACTCTGTCATGCAGTACCTGGGAATTGAACTCCGACCTTCCAGTCAGTGAGTTCAGCGTCTTAACCACTTGAACCACCGCAGTCATTACTATTGCAACTGAGATTTTAAAAGTGGTTTTAAATAGTTTTCAATTGAATTATATTTCAATATTTATAAAATGTTTATAACTGTACTGTTTATTAATTATAATGTAAACCTTCTTAGATCCCATATTAGGAGAAATAAAATAATATACACAGAAGCAAGTGTGACAAAGTCCAATACCGAAACACCAAACTTTGCTAAGAACATATAATATAAACCATTTTGTGTGCTGGAAGAACAGTTGAGTTCATATACTTACTTCGACATTCCTCTTGGGCTATATGGCTGTCAAAGTTAATGTCATCAACTGCAATTCCTCCAATTCCCTTTCCTATCTCACCTTCTACCACCACCTGGCAAAAATAAATGACATTTTATAGATTTAGATCTGATAATTTCACAAAGGTTTGGCAATCATTTCTTTGTGCAGCATGCCAAAGAATGGCACAAAGCCTTATAATATGTTCAAGGCTAAAGATGTCATTCCAGTTTTTCTACTTTTTCTAAAGTTACAAATGAACAAGATGGAGAATAATGTTGCAATTCCAACAGAAAGAATAATTTGTTAAAAAAACAACAACAACAACAACACAGGCTGACCTTCTAATATCAGCCATTGTGAAATACTACACTGTTTAGAAATACCTGCAGTTATAATATTGTCCTAGCTACCTAGGACATTTTAATAAGTGGCATAAATCTGATTTTCTCTCATACCATACAGAAGGAGTAGGTAACCTTAAGGACCTAAGAATCAGGTTGTTGGCTCCCAGCTCCTATTAAACCTAAAAATCCCTATAGTACATTACAGCAAAAATGTTGTGAGTTCAATCCTGATTCAGACGCAAGGTTGACGCAGCCTTTCATCCTTCCGGATCTATCTGGATGCGCATTTCTCTTTTCAATTTTTTTAAAGGGTGAGGGGCCTTCCATTAGGCCCCTCATGAACAAATGTCACTTTTCAACTTTTTTTTTCCAATTGGGAGGCTTTTGGGGTAGCCTTTGAGGGGAGGATATAAACTGCCCCTGAGCTAATTACATGTGGCCTATGGGTAATGAGGTAATGAAGAGAAAGAAAGAAAAAGGAGGTGCAACTGGCATTTTGGTCAATACACCCTTGATCCACAAATAGTTCTGAAGAAAAGCTGCTTTTGGCCCCATGTTTCAAAAGGTTGTGGCGAATGCCACTCTCCTGAGAAGCTCACCAACAGACATCTTGGTATCTGAGGTAAGGAAAATGGTGAGCAGAAAAAGAGCCGTCTCAATTTTGGTACCTTGGCTCTCTCCGTCCTATTTGTGCTATCTTTCAGCTTTTAGGAAGAGGCCTGTCCTATCCCTGAGATCATTTTAAAGCAAGGCTGGGCAACTTGTAACCCTCAAAAAACTATCTTCTGGGACCAATTCAGGTTACTGACAACGCAGTTTTTTCACCCTCCCTAGCAGCCTGCTAGATGGAAAGCATAGCTCAGACAAGTTTCTTTTGCAGACTACTGGTCATGCTCGCTGTGTGTATGTGTGGGAATTATGGTCCAAAAATTAACTTTCCTAAGCTCACGAATAGTAAAGAAAGAAAACTAGAAGGGGGTGGGGGTGGGGGTAAGCGCACAAAAGCTTGCAGCTCATCGACTGAACAGATGCTTTACATACAGCCAGTCCCAGATCCAATCTTCAGAATCTTTTAAACTATCCCATGGATCTAGAACTTGGAACCCTCTGTATACAAAGCACCTGTTCTGCAACAGACATACAGCTCCCTTGTAACCCCCTTTCCTTGCTTACCTGATAATGTTTCACAGATTTGTGGAGAAGGACCCGCCCTTCTTTCCAGTGGTTTCCTTGATTTCCACTCAGCATCCACAAGACCTGCTCATATTCTTTAGGTGTCTGATACCGTAGTTTGATTCTTAGCGTGCCAACGTGGGGTCCCGACATATGATACCAAAAAGTCATGCAGAGTGCATAGTTCTGTGGGTTGATGATGGGGCTGATGAGCCGTGCAACTTTGCCTTTCTGGTTTTCATCAGCTTGTGAGTAAATGAAATTGCCATCTCCTGCTGTGACAAAAGCATTGCATTAGAAATAACAGCCCACTTTGGGCTCTCTTAAACTTGATGAAGCGCAAGCGTTCCAAAACTGATCTGGCCTTATCTAAAGTTGCAAAAAGAACTGTGTGCCTTGAGAAGATGTGAAGGTCATCAAAAGCATTCAATCTCTCACTTCACCTTTCCTTTCCCTAAAAGTCAACACTCATTCTTGATTATGTGAACGGTCTTGATATATTATCCTGTAAAGTAAAATAAATGGTGCCACTGGATCATTCAAATCATAACTTGGATAGTAAGGACAAGAGTTCTGGGTTGGACCAAATGCAGGAAGGGACAGGATAAGTTCATGGGACCAAGATGCTGTGTGTCAATGAGCCATCAAAGAGCAGACAGGAGGGGTTCACTGGTGGTCCCATCAGTGAAAGAAGTACATCTTATTGGGACCAGGAAAAGAGCCTTTTCCATGTCTGCCCCAGCCCTGTGGAACCTCTTACCACCTGATTTGTGTCTCCAGATGGATCTACTCCTTTAGAAAGAGGCTGAAGACATGGCTCTTTCAGCAGGTTTGGGGCACGCTTGACTCTACCAGTCAGGTCTGGTGGCTGATTTAGCCTATGTGAGGGGCTGCCCCCCAGGCTTGGTTATTCTGTTTTAACAGGGCTAGGGTGGGGGTGGGTTGTTTTTTTAAATGACGATTTGTTTGTGTTTTAATGCTGGTTTTAATTGGGGGGTCAGGTCTGTTTTTAGTTATTGTCATTGAGTTGTTTTTATTGTAATTTTTATTATATTGTTAGCCGCCCTGAGTGGTGTACCCACCAGGAGGGTGGGATATAAATGTGAATAAATAAATAAATAAATAAAATATGCAATGTGGCACTTTTCAGATAGTTTTGACTACAACCCCCATGAGTCCAGCCAGCATAGACAATAGCATTTGGGCATTTAGAAAAGCATGTCATAAAGTCCTCCCACTGACAAATCACTTTTAATATATTTAGGGGAATTGCATGCTTAAGGTCTACAACATTTTATAAAACTATGTTATTAATGTGAAGTCTTCTCTCTCTTGTTCTATTGATCTCCCATGGCTGCCATCCAGTAGTACATCACAACTAAAGCAGTCTGATTGAATCAGTGAAGATTTGATGAATTAATACCTATACAATTTCATGGATTCAATTGGCCTATTCAAGCTGTGAATTACTACAGGATGTCAGCCATTGACTGAAAATTTTCTTCCTTTTTACAACTAGAGTTTGATTGACCAGGCTATTTTTATTCAAAATATTTGACTTTGATTTTGGTTACAATTGGCTCGCCTAGTGTATAGCTAAATTGAAGCCCTACTTCCTAAAGGAGAGCACATGATGCTGTATTCTCTTTGTCTGGTCACAAAAGGAAGTTATTACTTAAAAGACCATGTGGAAAAAGGAGGAGCCAAGCACCCAGCTTCCTATGGAGGTGGGCATTAAAACACCATGAAAATTTTTGCTGTTTGTCCAGCATGCATGCGCCTGGCACAATAAGACCGTGCCATGAACTTGCATTAATATTTTTATGCCTGTCTGATGAAGAGATCTTTTGATTTTGAAAGCTTGCAATGTTTGTTTCTTTTAGTGGTCCAAATAAAGGTATCACCTCCCTCTTGCATTTTTGCATTGTTTAATGATTTGTTCAAAGGCTTTTAGTTCCATTCTGTTTCCATAGTTTTGCTTCTTTTCCCGTAAGTCCACATTTGAGGGAACTGTTAGTTACCACTATAGTATATCCACTGAATTAATTAGATTTGTATTGACAAGTCCCATTCTGCTCTAGATCAATGGGACTAACAACTGCATTCATCACTTTATATAGGTAAGTAATGCAGTGGCTCAAGTGGCTAAGACCCTTACTGGGAGATGGAAGGTCAGCAGTTCGATTCCTGAGTACTGCAGGACGGAATGAGCTCCCATCTTTGTCCCAGCTCCTGCCAACCTAGCGGTCTGAAAGCAAGAAATTTCAAGTAGATAAATAGGAACCACTTTGGTGGGAAGGTAACAGCATTCTGTGCGCTCCGGTGTCTAGTCACACCTGCCACATGACGATGGAAATGTCTGCAGAAGCAGACAGCGCTGGCTCTTCAGCTTTGAAACAGAGATGAGCACTGCACCCTAGAGTCGGATACGACTGGCTTTCGAGCAAGGGAAATCTTTACCTAATAATAAAATACACATTTTATGTTTGAACACAATTTTCACATGAATATTTTATAGTAAATTAAAATCCATGTTTATATATATATATATATATATATATATATATATATATATATATATATATATATATATATATATATATATATATATATATATATATATATATATATATATATATTCATTTGTTAAGCAAAAAGCAGATATTGTGCATTCAGATAAGAACAGGATGGGAAGGTAAACTGTTTTCTGACCCACAGGGACTTCCTGCCAATTGAGCTGTGTCTCCAGACAGAGTTGCTACCCTTTAGGAAAGGGTTAAAAACCTGGCTGGCAGGGCAGGTGTGGGGCACCAGCGACATGGTAACCGTGGCCTGCTGGCTAATTTAGTAGAACACACACACTTTCTGTTTTAAGTTTTTTTTATCTTTTTAAATTTTTTGCCAGTAGTTTTTAAATGATTTTTAATTACTTTTTTAAAAATTACCATTGGTTTTATTTTCTGTGAGCCGCCCAGAGTCTTCGGAGTTGGGCGGCAATACAAATTAGAAATAAATAAATAAATAAAATAAAAGAAATAATGTTAGGTCAGGGGATGAGAATCCATCTTTTTTATTTCCAAATGAGGACTTAACACAACTGGAGAACACTCTTAGGCATAACTCCTGTCCTTTGTGATCTCTAGGCACAACATTGATCCTCAACCTCTGTCCATTAAGAGACAGATAACTGAAGCTCATGCTAAGGTTATCACCTTGCCAGCAGTAGTTAGTGTTCCTCAGGCGCAGCAGAGACTGTGTGTAAAAACTCTTGCAATCAAATCTGAGATACTGATGCTACTTGGCTTATAAACATGCAATTGTGTAATAATTTCTCACAATGCTTCTTTGATTAAAAAATATTAATCCACTTTTCTGGATAAAAAGGCTGAAAGTGATTATGGAATTCATGTAGCAGATGATTTGCCCCTTTACGTAATGGCATAATGGTCTGAGGATTGTGAAGAAAACGGCAGAAGGAGTAAAAATGTTTTAAAAAGGAAACCAGACTCACACTTCTGTGAAAATGTTTCCAGATTACAGCTATGGAATGAAAAAGCTGCTTGAAACTCTGAAGCCTAGTGATAACAAAACCTCTTTTAAGAAATGTCTTTCCTCCCCCGTCTCTAGCCCTTCGACTAAGAGGACAAGTTGTGCTTGTCTCTAGATGCTGAAGGCAAAGTTCAAATATTTTTGATTTCAAGAATATTATTGCAGTGCTAGGTCAGGAACTCTGCCTTCTTTTTCTTAATTAGAGCTCAACTTATGCATGCCTTTTAGATTTTGTCAGTCCTTGGCTAACATGGCTTTTAACCTCCCTTCAATGTCAGATCTTACTGAGTCATTTCATTTTACTTTGCAACAATTTTTCTCCATTATTACAGCCTTCAGTTCAGCTAACTGCCTTTTTTTCTTAATTTGGTGCCATTTATTTGTACAGTGCCATTTATAGTCAAAGTATTTTTTTCTAAGTCTCTCTTCCCTGCCTGCCGCCCTTCATGCCCCGGTAAAAAGAAATGCACTTGTCTTAAGATTCAGTTGAAAGTGTCTGTAGATTTAAGGAGCCCAATTTTGTCTAATTTCCCTGTCATTCTCATTAAGTAAAGAAGTGCGAGCACATTTGACTTATCTGCATAATGAAAAAATAGAGGAACAATTGAGAGATATATGGGTCACAAAATGCCCTTTGCTCACCAGGCTGTGGCGGTGACATTGAGAAGCATGTGGATGGCTTGAGATCTTATTAGAGAAGGAAGCCTGTTTAACAAAGGAGCTCCGTAAAGTATCTTGAAAAGTATCCTGATTTAGATGTGCTTGGGAAAAGTTCCAGAAATGTCAAACTACTGGAAAAAGACTTTAGCGCATTTAACTCCGTAACAACTTGAATATAATTCTACGAAAGAGTTTAAAAGAGTCTTTTATGTCAGTGTGAAACCTAGTAACTTAAGAACTTACAAGGTCTTATGATTAAATGATGCAATGCTTCCTTCCTTTCCATTCCCAAACATTACTTCAGATGTGAACCTTACATTACCTGTGTGGTCTTGAATTGGTCCTGTTTTGCTGGTGAGCACTGCCCACCTTAGGTCCACTTGGTTATCATGCTCCCACCGACAGATTGTCTTCTGAGAACTATAGCCAAATCCACAGTTGAAACCATAGGCTGGTAGTTCTTTTTAATGGGTTGAGGATTGGTGGAAGGAGAAGCAAAAGGAGAGAAAGAAAAAATATATGCAGTGTTAAGTTAATACTTCACTTGATAAACTTCTAAAGTTCATTCTAAAGGTAAAGGTCTCCCTTGCTAGAAAGCTAGTTGTGTCCAACTCTAGGGTGTGGTGCTCATCTCCATTTATAACCCAAGAGCCAGTGCTATCTGCGTTTGCAGACGTTTCTGTGGTCATGAGGCAGGCATGACTAGAAGCTGGAGTGCACGGAATGCTGTTATCTTTCCTGCCGAAGCAGTGTCTATTTATTTACTTGCAGTTTCTTGCTTTCAAACTGCCACGTTAGCAGGAGCTGGGATACAGATGGGAGCTCAGTCCGTCATGCAGCACTTGGGTCTCAAGCCCCTGACCTGCCAATATTCTGGTTGTCAAGCTCAGCGTCTTAACCACTAACACCCTGTGGTGCCCTAGTCAAGTATAAATGTTAACCAGATGTTTTGGATAATGTTTCTTTAGCTTCTATCTCATTTCCTGAAGATAATGTCTCCATTCATATTTAAGAGCAAGCAGTGTTTTGTTGTTAAGTAACAACAATCAGAAGGAGGTGGGCTATGGTGGCTCAGTGGTTAAGAATCTTGCCTTGTTAGCTGGAAGGCCGGCAAGTCGGCAGTTAGAGACCCGGGTACTGCATGACAGTTTGAGCGTCTGTCTTTGTCTCAGCTCCTGCCAACCTAGCAGTTCAAAAGCAAGAAATTAGGTAGATAAATAGGTACCACTTCGGTTGGAAAAGATCTTGGGGACATGAAATAGCCTCATTCGGGTGTCCCTTGAGCTGAGTTTCTCCAGCAAAAATCCTTTCAACCAAGAATAATTTCTGACATGGAATTATTATATTATCAGAAGGAGAATCTGATTTACGTAGTGGGGCAAACACAAACCTTACTTTGTTGGATTGAATATTACAAAAAACTGTGGTTTGGCATGTGCTGCTGGAACTGGTCGGCTTCAGCCATCATATCACAGCTTTGCAAGCTGTCCACTGTTTTGATGGTCTGTAACTTGTAAGACCATAGCTCCAAGTCATTTGGGGTGAAACTGCCATCAAATGTGACAGGGAACACAACATTAAACCACTGTTTGGTGTTGCATCTGAACTGAGCCAAATTTCTATCCATCAGCGACCTTACGTTAAATTGTTCATTTGCCCATCATTTGCTTCCAGCTATTGTAATTTGTGCTTTTGAAGTGATTTCAAAAGAGATCTGGTAGAAGAAATTGTTTTCTCATTCTATGTTTCTATTGAATATATGCCTTGGTTTTTTAACTGAAGTTAACTCAGTTGAGCAGGCATGGTTTAATCAGGTATCTTATTTTGTTACAAACCAAGAACAATCGTTTTTCCTGTGTAAGAGAAACTGTCAGTGAGGGAAGAACATTCTGTTTCTAGCATACAAATTTGTGAATTTGCTTCCTGAATAAGCAGCACAGAAGTGCAAAAGAGCATGTTGTGTCAGCTCTGGGTGTCTGCTTGAAGCTGACTTTGAGGTATGACTTTGAGGAAGAGACCAAGGCTTAGAAACAGAGCATCATGCCTTGCATGCAGAATGTCCTCAGCTTAATCCATACAATTTCTACATTTAAATAATATGTTTCTCCCAATTGACTCTCCTCAGCTTGTACTTAAAATTTTTCCCCAGCATTCCAGAAAGTCTCCACCCAGTGTTCGATGTATGGTTTGTTAAATTTCAGAATCATTACAGTATATGTTTGCACCCAGGCCCAGATTAAGATCCAAGTATGCAAACAAATTAAGACATGCAGAGTTTGGTAAATTGTACATGTATCTGGATTCTGGGTTTCTATTTGATGTGCACGCAGATGATGCCAATTATTTGTACAGTATTTGAGTCAGTTGGATACATATCAGGATGTATATCCATGTTATGGCTCAAGTGGCTAAGAGGCTGACTGGGAGGCGGAAGGTCAGCAGTTCGATTCCTGAGTACTGCAGGACAGAATGAGCTCCCGTCTTTGTCCCAGCTCCTGCCAACCTAGCAATTCGAAAGCAAGAAATTGCAAGTAGATAAATAGGGACCACTTCGGTGGGAAGGTAAACAGCATTCCGTGCGCTCCGGTGCCAAGTCATGGCTGCCACATGACCACGGAAACGTCTGCAGAAGCAGAAAGCACTGGCTCTTTGGCTTTGAAACAAAAATGAGCACTGAACCCTAGAGTCAGATACGACTGGCTTTCGAGCAAGGGAAACCTTTACCTTTACCTTATCCATGTTATGGTGCAACGAGTCACACGAAACTATACACAATAAGAAAGCTATGCAGAATCGGAGACGGATGAGGTTATTAGTTTATGCATGCATTTTACAATACTGTAATTTTTTTTTAAATCAGCTGTAGCAGCAGCTTAAGATGAAAGGAATAAAAGAAAGAAGATAGCTATTTCTTGTCTGTGTGACACTGAAAAGATTTTTAGATGTTTATATATTTTATTTTTCACAACAGGCTTAACATAGTATATGTATTAATAAATAGTTATAATAATAATTTCGTGTCAGAAATTATTCTGGGTTGAAAGGACTTTTGCTGGAGGAACTCCGCTCAAGGGATGCGCAAATGAGGCTATTTCATATCCCAAGATCTTTTCCAACTAAAGTGGTACCTATTTATCTATTTGCAATTTCTTGCTTTTGAACTGCTAGGTTGGCAGGAGCTGAGACAAAGACGGACGCTCAAACTGTCATGCAGTACTCGGGTCTCTAACTGCTGATTTGCCGGCCTTCCAGCTAACAAGGCGAGCTTCTTAACCACTGAGCCACCACAGTCCCTTAATAATTAGTTAATAAAGCAGAGGTTTTTTTAAAGACACTATTTAGACTGACCCACAAGATGGCAGTATTTAAGTGAATAAATTTGGAAGGAGACAAAATGCTTTCTGCGGGCAGCAAAATACAAAAGAAGCTTCAAAAGAAATTCCTTGTAAAATTCCTTATTTTGGTCAAGATGAGATCATAACTTGTTTCCAGATTCCTTCCACTTCTGTCCAATAGTCTTACATGAAGCAGTTTATTATTTTTTCATTGAAATATGGAATTTGATTAGCAAAAAAAACCAAAAACGTTTTCTTTTGTGTTATCAGAAACCAAATGTTTGTGGCATTTCCTTTTTCACAATCGAGTTCTCTAGGCTTTCAAAGATTTAATGCCCAAAGACATAACTCATCTTTTAAAATTTTATTTCTGTTTAATTAAAAAAAGAAAAGAAACTCTCATGGATCTCAAGACAACACTGAACAACTCATGTTTGCAGTATTGTCTTGCTGTCATGATTGATTGTGCTTTGGCTTCACCCAGGAAGAATGATAGCACACAAATTCAATAGCCTTTCAACAGGAATGACATAGTGGAGGACAATGTGACATTAGAAGCATTCTTGTGATACCAAATACATGGCACACTGCACGGGTTTTCTGCTGGCGAGCTCTGATTCATACCTGGTCAGGTACAGTACGTGAAGTGCATTAGAATTATTAAAAAGGGTTTTCAAGTAAAGGACAAAGAGAGAAAGAGAAGACAAACACATCAACAACAAACTGCAGAGCTGGAAGCGACTCTATGGGTCATTGAGTCCAGCCCTTGTCAAAGCGGCACAGTGGGGAATTGAACTTCCAACCTCTGGCGCATACTCGTCAAGTGCCGCTCCGAAAAATACTGGAACTGCTCTGGCCCGGGTGTGCATGCGCAGAAAAAATTCCATTGCACATACACAGAACATGTTTGCACATGCACAGATGGGTTCTGCGTGTGCGTGCATGTGCAGCAACTCCTTTTCCAGCCGTTCTAAATACGGGACAGCACCAGGAAAGGGGAGGAACATGCGCCAAAATACGGGATTTCCCAGCCAATCCGGGGTACTTGGTAGGTATGCTCTGGCGTCGCAGCCAGATATCTCAACCACAGAGCCTAAACAGAGTCCAGGTTGGAAAGCAGTAGTTTTTATAATTATGGAAACAGACTGGAAAGAAATATTTGTTATTGCTATGTGCCATCGAGTCAGAATCGACTTATAGTGATTCTAATAGGGCTTTAAGATAAGGGGTATATTTAAGGAGTGGTTTAAGAGTTCCTCACATGCCATGAGTTTCTATGGCTGAGCATGGATTTGAACTCAGGCTTCCTGAGCCCCAGTCCACAAATGATATACTTAATATTAACATGAATTACACATGCACGACTGAGTCAAAGACAGGCTAAAGACATTATACCACTAATCTCATAGAGTACAGATGCACTTGTACAACAGATTTGGCCTCAGCTACGCCACAGGGTAGAAAGAGCCTCCTCGAAGATTGTGGTATTTTTTTAACCACAATCGGGCGTACTCCGGGCAACGGCCACCTGCTAATCTTTCTCACACTAGGCCAGGTGAAATAAACTGCAGAATGAACTCACCAAAAGGCGGCTTCATTTTGACAGTTTCATGTCTGACCTAGACACATAAGACAAAGAAACTATGCCAGATAAAGCAGTTCACACTAGCAAGATACAATTTTAGATTGCACAAGTACAGACAGCCTGTTCTACTATTGATTAAACAAGCAGAGAGACAAAATAGAGCCTTTGATGCAATCTGTAACTGTTTAAAACACCTGCTGGTAATCTTTTTGCCCCCAACAGCTGCATATGGCAGTAAGCCATGGGTTAGAAGGTTCAAAGAGATGGTGGTTTTGGCTGGAATTGGTAATAGAGGAAATTATCTTCACCAGCTCCCCAGTTTCTCTCTTTCCCCCCCTTCTCACTTACACACATTTTTCTTACCCTCCTTATCATACATAAAAACCATAAGCAAAATCTCTGTGCCAGTTCCTGTTACTACAAACATGCTGCATTGCAATTGTCCAGATTATTCCACTTGACACGAAATACTTTAAAAAAACCTAAGGCTCACTGAGGTGCAAACATCTGAGAAGAATTTAATGGAAAGTTGTTGCCTTGAGTCAATAGAGCTAAATGTCACCCTTGCTCAAAAGCCAGTTGAACCATATTCTAGGGTTCAGTGCTCACCTGCTTATAGCCAAAGAGCCAGCACTGTCTGCATCTACAGATGTTTCTGTGGACACATGGCAGGCATGCCTCAACACCAGTGTGCATGGAATGCTGTTTACCTTTCCACTGAAGTGGTCCCTATTTATCTACTTGCAATTTCTTGCTTTGAAACTGCTAGGTTGGCAGGAACTGGTACAGAGACAGGAGCTCACTCTGTCATGAAGTACCCAGGAATCAAACTCTGACCTTCCAGTCAGAAAGTTCAGCATCTTAACCACTTGAGCCACCGCAGTCCCTCAATACAGCTAGAAGTACAGTACTCTTATTCAGCAAACATTCTGCTTTGCCTGGAGAAACAATGTGCAAATTTGAAGTCTTTGAGACGATCGGCAAAAGGCAATGAATGCAGCAGCCACGGCACTAGCTGCCCAACAAGCTGTTTAAATTAGAATTGATGTGTAATGTGTAGCAAGATCTCCCTATGACTCCTTAAAAACATTGAGGTATGTGGTATGGTATAATTAAAGCGAATCTGGCCTGTGAGAGTAGCCAACAGCTGCAATTCTTGGCCACATCTTGTTCACAGCTGGAACCACTAATACTGTACATGAACTATCCGCTGGACAGACTTCTTGTAGTATCATTTGTCTTACTTGGCCCACAGAGCTTTGACACATTTTGACAGCTCTTCTGTTAAGTAAGGAGGGACATATTGCGGCTAATCACACATTCATTTCAAAACTCTAGAGCAAGGGTGCACAAACTTTTCAGTCTGTGGGCAAGTCATGTGGTTCAGTGGGCCGGTCACGTGATTCTTCCCACCAGAAGCAAAAATAAAACACGCCTTGCAATCTGTTTTGCAACAGGATGAGATAGATTTTAAGCTGCCATTTTCTCTGCTTAGACCAGGAGTGCCCAAACATGGCCCATGGGCCAGATCTGGCCCTTGATGCCAATTCATCCAGCCCTCCTCACTCCCAGAAGTGGAAGTAAAATGCACCCTACAGGCATGTTTTATTTCCGCTTCTGGGAGCAACGAGGGTGGCGTGGGCCAGATGAATTGGCACTGGGTGCTGGATCTGGCCCACGGTCATAGTTTGGGCACCCCCGACCTAGAGAAAAAAAACCATTATTAGGATGTGCCTGTTATGGCCCTCATGCGGAGGCCACTTTAAATCACCCTGCATGGAAGCTACCTGTCTCCAAGTGGCAGCAGCTAAGTATACTGATGGGGCAATTTTCCCCACTGTCATTGGAAATGTCACTTTTGAAAATGCTTGTGGAAGGTTGGAAGTGAAAAGCACCAGCATCTGTAATAAGTAAATGTCTCTCTGTGTGTTTGTGTGTGTTGATAGATTCCACCACTTGTACCCTCATATTTTACTAATATTCTTGTTTTACTAACATACTACAATGCTAAGGAATATCATACTCCCAGACCAGGAAATGAGAAGGAGGCTGCCTTGAGGTCACTACAGGAAATATTAAGTAAAAGTGTAAGAAATAAATAAATATAAATAAACAATTTTCTAGTTTCCCTAAATGTCTAAGGAACGGATGGCGTACGTTGGCTTGAATGCTTTTTTGGGGAAAGAAAGGATAGAAATACTTAGCTTTATAGAAAAAATGCGGCTGAGAGTTTTCCTAAGGAATGTGTGAAAAAGATGTGTTTATCGGAAGCAAAAGCTTATACAGAAGACATTCCTTTTTAGACCAAGAAATATATTATAATAATAAAGATTTGGTTTCTTCACCTTTTCTTATCAATAACACCCAACTTGGCTATCTTTTGCTTTTAAGTTTAAAAAAACACACCCAAGAATCCTCCATGCATGAACTTTCTTGCAAATTTAAGGGAATAAGGCAATATTTGGGATTACTGTGAAATAAAGGATCATATTATATAAACTATTGTATTTGAGAAAGACTTTTTATACATTGGTGGTGCAGAAAAAGAGAACAAATAGTTTTGTCTCAAGGAAAAGCAGGACAGGATATCACTCACAATAGCATATGCTGACTGAACAAACCTGGAGGAAGAAAATATTTTGAGGCAGGAGTAAATGTTCAATTATATGCCATGGAAACTCAGAGGTTAAGAAGCACAACAAACCTTGCAATTAAGTTTTTTAAATTCCCTTTTGGCTAATCAGGCCTTCAACCTCGTCTTGAAGGAAGCATTATCCTTACTCATACATTTATTTTTTGCTTGTAGCAAAGCTTCTAGTGTCATACAGTAGCGGAAACACTGGTTTACACATCCACACCCTGTTAATAAATTACTTTGGAGGCAATGCCTGACTGTGGTCTAAAGGAAATCGGAGTTACTGAGGAGTGACCTTTCCCCCTCTTCACAATCATTAACACAAAGCAATGAAAATTGTGGGTTGTTCCTAGGAAACTTTGGGTGAATTTCCATCTCTTTCTTTCTCAAACCATGTAGTAGGATATTAGAAATAGCCAGACGTAATCAGAGGAAGTGCTGTGAAGCTGCAAATTAAAAGTTCTTAGCTACTCTATTGATGGGGAGAAGAGGGAAGAGACAGAACAGCTGCCACATCAGCTTTTTTACTCCCTGCCTAACTTTATAGTAGCACTTTTCATAGTCTCTTTTTAAGAACTCTTCGCATAATATTATAAAATTGCAAAATAATATGGTGGTGGTGGGAAACCTGACTTTGGTCAGCAGGTGATGCATGATATAGATAGTAATATTCATAATTGAGTGCTGTTAAGTCAATTCTGACTTAGAGGGGTTTCTAAGTAAAGGTTGTATAGAGTTAGTTCCCCATTCCTTTCTTCTAGTGGCACCCTGAGACTGAGCAGCTTGTCTAAGGCAGTGACGGCGAACCTTGGCACTCCTGGTGTTCTGGAACTTCAATCACCAGAAGCCCAAGTCAGCACTCCTGCTGATCAGGGCTTCTGGGACTTGAAGTTCAAGAACACCTAGAGTACCAAGGTTCACCATCACTGGTCTAAGGCCTCAGAGGCTGACTCTTCTCCTAGTGACTCACACAAATGGGTTTATATACATTGTGTGGATTCACAGAGACTTGGGCTTCTGGAAATTGAAGTCCAAGAACACCTGGAGTGCCAAGGTTTGCCATCATGGTCCTAGGAAGTGGGGAATAGAGCTCTCAAACTCTGGCTCTGCAGCAGATACTGTACCTAAACCACTGAGCCTTCCAGCAAGGTGACACATGAAAAACACAATAATCTCCATAGTTCTTTTCCTATGGCTTTGCAAACACTTATTGTAGCATATCAGATCACATGATAAGGCAACGGTGGAGGCCCTACTCTTACCATATTATTCCTCCAGGCATGCCAATATTTCAGTGTTATCTTCCTCAGGCACGCAAACAAAGATGTGTTGTTGCTCAGATGGCCATTTACAAAATAAAAGCAAGCTCATTTGCCAGAAGAGAATTGAGGCAAACCCTCAAACCCAAATAAACAGTTATTTTCCTTTTAAGGGTCTATTGCTTCTAAATGCAGAATCAAAATATCACCCAATAAGGTCCCTAGAAGAGCCACAATTGTTTGACACCCCCACACCATGAATACACTTTGTGCATTTCAGCTAGTCAATGTTTTGGGAAGTACTGTTACCATTTGGCATGCATTGATGCAGATGGGAAATTAGTTCTGTACTGCAGATACATGTGGATGAAAGGAATAAAATATTTACTGTACTGAGTTTGGAGACCAGATGCTACTTCATACTTCAGAGACTTTGAAGAAAGAGAAAGCCAGAAAGTCCTACAATTCATTATATTTGTCTTTAGCACAAGATGTGACTGTGAAATGTACTACATCTTAACCAGAAACTATAGCGCAGGGGTGCCCAAAATATTGCCCAGGGGCCAGATCTTACTCCTGGGCCATAGTGACCAGCCCCTTGAACCACGTGAATGGCCCACAACCCAAAAGGTTTGGGCACCCCTACTGTAGCAGCTCCACTGGTGGCTTAGTGGTTAAGAAACTGAGCTGGAGACTGGAAGGTAGGGTTTCAATACCTGAGAGCTGCACTTGAGGACATGAAAGTAGCCTCATTTGGGCATCCACTAAAAATCCTTTCAACCCAGAGTAATCTCTGATACAAAATTACTACTACCACCACCACCACCATCAGAAACAATGCATTTCTTCTTAAAAACATACCTGGTTGTATTGTGGTGTCAATTGCTGTTGGCTTTTCTGTTATCATGGCTGTGGTACTGCCTAGAAAAAAATGTACAAGATATGTCACATAGAAGACCAAAGGTAGACATATATGAAGCATAATAGTTCTTTGCCTATGAATGTAGCTAGTAAAAATTCACGCATGGATTCACCTCCTGAATGAAAGATCACAATCTCACTGGTCTCTTTTTTGAAGAGAGATAGTATCTAATTTCTAATTAAAGAAACTTTTGATTAACTTTCCTTTACAAATGATGCAAATAGGAACTGTAATTGACTCATCAATAACATCTGATCAATTCTGTGCTGCAACATGTAAGATCAGAAGAACAACCCTGGCAGGACCTTCAACCAAATAATATACTTGCACCACAGCATAGACTAGTACTAACTGCAACACTAGTGATCTACAGTATGTACTAATTTTACTCCTCCTTAACACTGAGAAAAAAATGCTCCTTTTTAAGCCCCTTCTTTTTATCTCTTGATATATTTTAGTTTCCCCATTTTAACTATGGTTCCCTCTGTTCTATGCTGGAGCAGAAATGTTCCTTTTAAAGCACCCTCATTTTAATTCTTGTATCTTTATATATTTTCATACCCCCATTTTAATTTCTGTTCCCTTTGCTGTTCTATGCTGGTCTTGGACCGTTTTGATTTGACTCATCAATGAAAACCTATGGATGCACATCACAATGCAAGAATGCTCTTACTTGGGAAATTCATCATCATCAATGTTACATAAGCTAAGATACTTTTCACTTGAGAAAGAAAAGCTTGTTCTGAACTAAACTGTTCCACTATGTTGGAAGAGTTTAGCAGAGATACCTGTACAATAATACCCAGCATAACGTTAAAGCTTGGTTCCACGAGCCTTAACGTTATGCGATTTTTAACGTTGTGTGATACATGTATGGCACAACATTAAACCAAAGCCCATGATGGCTGCTTTGACTTGGGAAGGGCCGGGGAGAGCACCTAGAAGCTGCTCTGGCTGGCGCTGGGATCCCCCTGGCCCTTCCCAACTCAAAGCGACCCGTTCGGCTGCCTCTTTGGAAAGGGAACCGGGGATCGGATGCTCCGATGCTGGGTTTCCTTTCCGAAGAGGCAGGTTAATTTAATTTAAATTTAATTGTCAAATTTATATACCGCCCACTCTGCCAAAGCCGACTCAGGGTGGTTCACAATCACAATTTAAAAACATGTTAAAAACAGTTAAAACTACCCACCCCCTTGCCTGCCTCCTTGTAAAGGGAACCGGGGATCGGTTGCTTGGGTCTATGGAGGTCCCCTAGCTGTTCCGTGGCAAGCCTCAGAACAGCAAGGGGGCCTCCATAGACCCAAGCCCCAATGCCTGCAGATCTGCTCTCCCCTTGGGAAAGCACTTCCCGGCTGGAGAGCAGCATGGGGCAGAGATCTCCAGAGGAAATGTGGCGGGAAATGCAATGCCTCACACAACGTTAACTTAACGTTTTGCGCTGCATATTTTTCCTCAGATTTCCTAACGTTATGCGGTTTTAACATTGAGCGGTGCAACCGTTATCCGGGGTATCACTGTATGTGTAAAACAAACTTAAAATGAACCAAGGCCTATCAATGTTTTCATGAATGAACTTGGGATCCATGGAAAGTATTTGGTGGATGAGATATGTCCCTGTTTCCTTTGCAACAGATCATAGGGAAAAACAAATGACTGGTATGTTACCTATAGCATTACAGGTGGTTGAGTTCCAACCACTTTTCCTGAAAATGTATAGATTATTTAGCAACACTTGATCATCTGTACATGTTCAAATATTTTCATATATTTAGCCATCATACTGTATTTTTTGATCCAAAAATCCACCACATACCAAATGTAAAGATAAAAGCATTTTTTTTAAACAAAGAGGACAGAATATAGCAAGTAATAAACTGTTGAACATCCCTCCCTTTCATACAGGGAAGCATTTGAAGTGCCATAGTGAGTATGATTATGATGAGATTTAATGAAGCTATGTTACTTCTAAGCCTAAAAATAACAGAATGATGTGATAAGGTATGAATTGAAGACGTGAGTGAGAAATGTAGGATGTCTACATGTACATCTCTGTAACAACAACAACAACAACAACATACCATTATGTCAGTTCTGAATTGTGGCAACACCTTTCAGGGTTTTCTAAGTAGATAGTACACAAATGTGGTTTACCATTCCCTTCTTCTACAGCAGTGTTTCTCAACCTTTGATTTTTTGGATTTCAATTCCCAGAAGCCTAAGTCAATTCCCCAAAGCACTGATCAGCCAATGTACTGATTTAGGCTTCTGGGAATTGATATCCCGCTGTGGACGTGGGACCCACTGTTCTAGAGGCACTCTGAGGCTGTGCAACTTGAGCAAGGCCAACATAGGCTGACTCTTCTTGCAGAAGACAAAGCAGGGAACTGAATTTCCAACTCTTGGCTCTTCCTAAACGCACTAAATTATCCAGCCAGCTACATTTCTATAAATATAGATATAAGTATCTATAAAGATAGATACAGAGTCAAATGTACATACATTAACAGGGTTGTCTTCATTAACAGAAACTCTTAAACAAAGCAATTTAGGCGAAATTTAGCTAACTGCATTTATGTAGTTGGGCAAGTTAATTTTTTGACTGAATTAAATCATGTCAGTTTTCTAACGGTGTCCTATTTATTGGAACTATAGAAACAGAGGACTCAAACTCTTCAGGTAAGTGCACAAAGGAACAATCTTTGTTGGTCTCAATTTCTTTGCATGAACAAATGGATGGAACTGAATTGAAGTGAAAGGATTTTTAAAGTTCCAGTCTGATTTCATCATATCGGACAGCTGACAGTCCAAAATTTCAGGCAAGCTACTTGTATTTTTCCAGGATAGAGATCAGAAATCTGTATAGGTAGAGGTTTGTATGTCTTATTGACTCTATAATGTAATTTGAACCCCAAATGTAGTAAATGTAATGAGCAAAGTGTATATATAAGCTTCTGTCTCAAGCCTCTGACCATTTTAAAAGCTGAATAACATTTTGCTATTTTGCTTTAGTGCTTAACTAAGATTCAGAAGCTAGCGTGAAAACATTTAGTTTGGAAAAAAAGGCACTGCAAATGTACGTTAATAAAAATATTATGGACAGGTTGTCCCATTTTTAGCACTTGTTTTCGAGAAAAGGTTATGTTGCAGAAAGAGTTGATCACTTAAATAGCAAGTACGCTTGCTATTATAGTTCCCTCTGCTTACTTTTAGGATACTACCACGATTTACTTCCTTACTGAAGGGGAAAATAAAACCCACTTCAGGCCCCTGAACATCTCTTTGCTATCTGGCTAATGTTACCTAAAGTCCTCTGAGTATGCATTGCATTACCAGATTGTAACTAAGTTGGAAATGTTGCTACACAAGCTGAACAGCTGTATAGGAAACAGTAAATGTTGAGCCCTGTAGCTCATAAGGGAGCGATCAAGCAATAACATTTTGCCGAATGAATAAGAGGCCACTTATTTGCAGGTATCTAGGTCTGGCTAACATAGAGGCTCTGTTCTGTCTGCCAGTTCAGACACAGAGCCTTATGGGACAAGAAAGTACAAAACAACTACATCAGACAACCTAATTATGGCATGTAAAAGAAAAAGATACACTCTGGTCTTCATAAAAGTGAGCCCAGGGAGACCTTTTCTTTCGGCAGCTTCTTTTCCTTCCTGATACTCAGTTGTGGTATAGAGACTTTGTTCTGTCTCGGACGTAGTAGTAAGGGCAGAGCACTGATGAATTTCAGTTTAAGCAGAAAAGTTAATGAACTAGAACAGGGGTGCCCAAACTACGGCCTGGGGGGGTGAATCCGGCCCTCAATGCCAATTCATCTGGCCCACGAAGTCCTCGTTGCTTCTGGAAGCGGAAATAAAACACACCCGTATGGTCGCGTTTTACTTCCGCTTCTGGAAACGAGGGCTTTGCGGGCCGGATGAACTGGCATCAAGGGGCTGGACCTGGTCCCCGGGCCATAGTGAACCATGTGAACCCCCTGAACCATGTGACCGGCCTACAGCCAAAAAAGGTTTTGGCACTCCTGAACTAGAAGATGAGCAGTTCCTTCTTAGTCTTAATGACCTCATTCCTAAAAGGAAATGGAAAGAAATCTACCTAAAATTACAAGGAAAAGAAATTTAGAAAAAGGAAAATGAATCTCAGGCAAAAATTCTCCTTAGCATTAATCTATTTTTTACTTTGATCTTTCTACAAAACAGGTCACTTAAGAGAGAAGCCATCAGCTAACAGCTACTAAAATAATGTTGAGGAAAAAGAAATTGGAGTGTTTGTTGTTCTCAATGTGCTATTAGGCTGCATCTGATTTACAATCGGCTTTGAAACAGAGATGAGCACTGAACCCTAGAGTTGGATATGACTGGCTTTCAAGCAAGGGAAACCTTTACCTTTTTACCTTTTAATCGTTTTCAAAGTATCTAAGATACTTAAGGAATGATTTTATTAGTGGTACTCATCAGTGAGTTTCCATGGCAACATCCTATCCACCAGACCACACTGGTTCTAGATTTATGAGCAATGATTTCAAGTCTTAAAAAAAAAAAGACACAAGATTTTCATTTGGACTGAAAGCTAAGATTGATTGGTAGAGGAATGAAGTAAAAATTTAGTTGCTTAATCAGTTGAAGTCAATCTTAACTGATAGACTAAGAGTTGTTTTTGGAGGTTAGTTCTGCTTCTTTCTTTATTGTACATGCAGATGAAAAAGAACTGTAAAGATATCTCAATCCTCTTTCTGATCAAAATAGAGTTTTCTGAATACAAAAATTGTGCAAATATGTGTTTTAGGAATTCTGGGAGTTGCAATTGAGAACCACAAGTTTGCACTTTTCTAGTTACAACCTTATAACATTTGTACATTTGTAATTTGTTTATTTTGTATCTTATTGTTATGTAATCTTCTTATATTCTGTATTTATTGCTTTACTTCATTGCATCCTGTTTAGTTATATTGTATCTTTATTTGAAATGCTGTAAGCCATCCTGAGTTGGCTTGTGCTGAGTAGGGCGGGATATAAATTAAAATCTAAAATTTATTATTATTATTATTATTATTATTATTATTGTAAAAGAGTAGTAGCTTTTATTTAATACAGAAGTCGTCAACCTTTTAAAGTCAGGGACTGGGTGACGCTCCCTCAGACAGTTGAGGGGGCTGGACTGGTGCCTCCCCCACCATTTACGGCTGCCGTAAAGGCATCCATGGTCAATTCCGATGGTGGGGCTGGAGTGAGGGTGGGAGCCACATTATTTGACACCATGGGCCAGATTCAGCCTGTGGTCTGAGAGATGCCTACCCTTGGTTTAATAAATGCTACAATACTCCTGTTTCCTTCAATTTCTCAAAAAAAAAAAAAAAGGAAAAGCTACATAGATTTAAGCCTAAGGAAACAGCAGACTAAAATTGGACTGATTAAATAACAAACTAGTAGCAGACTAAAAAAAGATTAAATAATAGATTGAATAATATACAAATAACTGACCAGATGATTTACCAACCCAGTTTCCTGATGAACAGGCAGCCATTTAATTTTTCACATACATCAAAATGAATATACCTATATTGTAAAAAATTCCCTTCATACCTCATTACATGCAAATTTTGATACTGCCATTAAGAGTTATAAAGGCAAAACAAATATTGCAACTGAGGGCTGATTTGAATGAAATGGAGTTGCGATGGAATGTGAATGTTTTCTGCACCTGTCAACTGGAAGTCATCACCTGTTCCACTGTGGCAGTTGGCTTGGTCATCATCACATTCATCAACAAGATTGCTGTCAGGTGTAGTTGGGACTGATGTAGGGACTGAAACAAAAATCCCAGGTAAATTGTTACTCCAAATTTTGTTCCTCACAAATGTGACTCATTTCTTACAGTGGCAAGATCTTCCATTCCACACTGAAAACGTTCTCTTATATTTATAATCTTCCCATTTCCTGCCCTTTGCCCTTCCATTAACATCTTCTGAGGTGTCCAAGCTAAAGTCCAGGGGAAAGAACAGGAAATTCTAAAAACAACCCTCTTGCAATTATTATTACTTTGAAAGTATAGAAAGAAAAATAAACAGCTCCTCCCTTATTCTTGCAAAATAAGTAAGAACTCCAAGACTGTCATGATAGAGATATAATTCTAACACCCATATTTGAAAATAGTGGACTTATAATGCAACTACAAGAGAAGATTTGAATCAGATCAGAACTCATGATGTGTGCAACATGGAGGAACGTCTCAGAATGTGAGAAAGTGTAGAGTATTTTAGATAACCTCACTATTTGAAGCATGCGCCAACAGTGGAATGTGTGGGGAAAGCCTTGTTTCAAGTATGCAGCAGAGGTGTCAGGTTTGGACAGGGTTGGCCCAAGCTATTTTCCTGCCTCAGTACAAGATGCATCTTCTGCCTACCCAGGTCAAAGTGCCTTGTATCCAAATCCAAGAAACCTATTTTGCCACAACCATCTTCATCATCTGTACCAGTGGAACTTTAATGAGAAGTAACAATTCACTGTCCCTTTATGCAACTTCAATTTTGCTGCCTTAGCATTGCAACCGACCTAATGGCAGATCTAGCCTTGCAGAATAAACAAGCTGCTTGATCTTCCTTTTGATTACATCATAGCCAGATCAGGATACTGTATATGGATCTGATCAGACACCTTTTTAAAAAAGAGTTGGGGAGGAATTGCTTCCTTTAGTTTCAAAAGTAGGTTGCCATGATGCAAACAGCACCTTAGTAAATTAAAAAATATCTTAAAAAGAAGAAGTACATACCTGTTATGCACGGCTCCGGACAATATGGGACCTGCACAGAACCGTTCTGCACTGGTCCCTTCTATGCATGTGTAGAAGCCTTCTACTCATGCGCAGAAGGGACCTGCATAGAACCATTCTGCACAGGTCTGCATAGGTCCCTTCTACGCATGCGTAGAAGCCTTCTGCGCATCCCCTTCTGTGCAGAACCCTTCTGTGCATGCGTAGAAGGGTTCTATGCATGCATAGAAGGATTCTGCATAGAATGGGATGCACAGTAACTACTTTCCCCCGCCATCAAATTACGGGATGGCGGTGGCTCCGGGCGGGAAAGGAGGAAAAGCAGCACTGGAATACGGGAAATTCCGGCCAATACGGGATACTTGACAGGTATGGAAGTAGTGATAAATTTTGCTGCTCACTTTGTTATTATGATTTTATACAATGTTATCGTTCAGCAATGGTTCTAAGCCTTTGTTTCACAGATTATACAGCCCTGGAGGGTCAGAATATATTAAACTGGGAAAAAGTACGGAACAAAGGTATGATACTATATCCTTGATGGGAAAAGGAGAAGGATCAGATCAAAAGTTCCCAAGAAGCAGAAGGAGAGAATATAGAAAAAAACAACCATGTAGAGTAATAATTATTGCAACAGATTAATCTTTGGTTGTGAATTTACCTTCAATTTCACAGCCGAGTAGTTCCATCCTCAGCCCCAAACCAGCATGGGTAGCTCTCTCAGGGTAAATACGGATGAATCTGGTTGTTATAGGTTCAAAAGTGCGGAGCTCAGGGGTATCATAGTTAGTGTTGCCGTCAAAAATCTGCAAATGTATGCACACATACAAACACAATTTGGTTTAATAAGCACATGGCAAGTTTACAGAGATGTTTCATATTTCTGATATTTTTGGTTGATAGGTAAGCAAAGTCCTAAATATTTTATCGAGTAGCTGACTTTACATTAAAAAATGAGAAATGGATATGAAATGAAAGCTACATATCTCATTTTCTATAAACCAACCTATCAAGAAGAGCAGAGAAGCTGAGCCTTTTGCTAAGACATGGTTTAAATGACTCTCAGATCTGGAATTTACGTGAACAACTTGGGTGAGGGAGTCCCTCTGGCTTGTGTCAATGCTCAGGTAGCTATAATGAGCCAACTCTTCAAAGGAGAAACGTTGACTCCAATTCTCTCAACTTGTGCAAAGGCTTATAAATTAAAGTTACATTGCAAAAGGTGCAAACTAAACTTTAGAAGTAGTAGCTGTAAAATGGATTTCTATGAAACCAACCCCAGGAAAAGTCAGCGGCTGATATGATTGCAAAGCATATGGTTTGTGGACTTAAATAATAAAATGTAGTTCACTGACTTGCTAAACTGTGGTTGACATTGTAACAGGTGCATAGGAACAAAGTCAACTGGAAAGACATTTTTATGTAGAAGTCAGTCACTTCTGCAGAACTGCCAGCACAAATTTCAACTAGGACTGAACTGGGCTAAACTACTCTTTTTAATTTTGAATTATAGTCATGTATTTGAAGTGTGGTTGTTTAAACTTCATGACCCACACACTTTCTTGTGGATGGATGATCTCTGAAAGGTGAACTTAAAAACCACAATGTTAATCATCGATTTAGTCACAGTTGGGTATATCTGGTGGACTTTCCTTTTTCCAGTGTGAGGTTTCCTACTTGAGAAACAATGGTGCATTAATATGATTAAGAAAATGTTTAAGTTTGACATTACACTATGAGGTTATATGTGATGTCAGCTGGGGAAAAGATGGAAAAATTGGCCATTTAATTATCTCTGGTGAACATGCCATAACATGGAAGTCAACCAATTTCCTGTTTGGTGCACGAGTAGATAGTCTCCATCCAGGAGATTTGATTCATGTGCTGGATTAAAGACATCCATTATAACTCTACCCCTGTCTGTAATCTTCATGGAGTTGGTTTGTGTTAACATATCTACATCCTTGGTGGCCAATTAGTATGTTTCAACATTAGTCCCCAAATTAGGAATCAGCATTATTTGATGACACATAAACAACATTTCAAATCAAACTTCTGGAATAGGCACAGGAATGATGGCAAGGACTGTGTATCCATAACAGAAACACGAATCCCCCACTCCATACATTATCAACCCCTACCCCAAATTAGCAATACATGCCCAGTCACACACTCTTATGCTGAAACTATACTCCTAATGC
Source organism: Bradypodion ventrale (assembly GCA_035047345.1). Classification (NCBI taxonomy): domain Eukaryota; kingdom Metazoa; phylum Chordata; class Lepidosauria; order Squamata; family Chamaeleonidae; genus Bradypodion; species Bradypodion ventrale. The sequence continues at coordinate 121,922,594 of JAWDJE010000006.1, forward strand.
TGAGTTCTTCTGTTATTTCTTCCTCTACTTCATCATCATCTGAACTTTGAAATTCTGTTCCAGCAAAGCTAATCCCACACTTTAGCAATAAATGAGGCAAAGAAACAGAGAAACAAGAGCACTATGTATATCCTACGTCTGTCCGTCCAACCAGAGCGGACCGGAGGGGCTCTCTAATTGTTCCATCAGCCAGAGGGGCTCGCCTCTCTGGCACAAGGAGGAGAGCCTTCTCCGTGTCTGCACCGGCCCTCTGGAACCTCCTGCCAACAGAATTACGTCTTCGGACGGAGTTGCTGCCTTTCAGAAGGGATCTTAAAACCTGGCTGGCAGGTCAAGTGTGGGGTGCAGGTGGAAGGGTTACCACCATGGGGTGGTTGGTGTAGAGGAACTCTTCCCCATGGTGCCTTTTCGATCCTGCAGCCCCTGCTTTTTAGGGGGTGGGTAGTCTTAACTTTTTTACTGTTTTAACTGTTTTTAGGATTATTAATGTTGTCTGTGAACTCCTTGGGTTGCCCTGGGGTTGCTTTTTGTGTTGTTAGCCGCCCAGAGTCGGCCTTGTGTTGAGTGGGCGGGATATAAATTGAATAAATAAAATAAAATAATAAATAAATAAATAAATAATATATATCCTTTTACATCCCATGAAACAAAAGCTGGCCTGACTACAATTACTCTCTTTCTTTTGGAACTGGTACTGAACATAATAGTGAGATTTTATAGAACTTTTCAGGTTTTTAATCTTCCTTGATAAGAGCTGCAGCTGTACTAAAAGCTTTTAGGAACATACTATATACTGTAGCACAGCAGATTCCTGTTAAATTAGTCTTAAATCCCAGATACCTTCAAAATACAGGCTGAAAGAAAAAGAAAATCCAAGCTTTTTTCCTTCTCAGTCCAGGGTCAAAGTGGGATTGCTGGTATAGCTTTATCACTGCATAACAGTGTAGTGATGATATTATGTGGTGGAGTGAAGCAATATTCTACAAAGCAAATCTAAAAATGGAGGCAACCCAAAAAGTCCCCCACAAATTTTAAACAGGACTTCAAATCAGCATTAAAATTTGGCACAGTATGTATAGACAATCTGATGTTGTTCCATGCCAAATTTGGCAACATTTGGTTGAACAGTTTTAAAGTCATGATTTTTTAAATACTGTATAGAAATTTACTCCTCACTTAGATGCAAGTGACTTTCTTTTTCAGCAGATGGGAAATTGCTGAAATGTATTTCAAACAACTAATATTTTATCTTAAAAGGATATTAATTATCTTAGCACCCATGATGAAGTTGTGGAAATATTGGCCAGTCGAGTCACTCCTTTTAAAGATAAAAAACAGCCATTATATAACTCTGAAGCAGGCTCCACAGATGTTTGCCAGAAAGAATATGATTAAAAGTATCTGATTACCCTTGCTTTCTGGTATAGGTCTCAGGGATTGAATGAAGAGGAAGGAAGACCTGGGCTTGGGTGACTTTTTGCTCTTAAAGGTTGAGGCTCTGTTTAGTGGTTTCTAATGTATCCTTTCTCTTCACTTCGAACAGGCAGAAATTCAACTAGAGCAGCAATTACCTAGCATAAAGGCTGGCTCTTCCACCGCTATCCTCTGGATGGCTTTTCACTTAAACATTACTTCATTTCATCTGAAAAAGTTCCCCTTTCCCCTTCTTTTCCTCTCACCTCCACCACCGCCTGATCACATATTTCTGGACTGTGTCAACAACATTCTAATGTGTTAGAATTATCGATTTCATATTTCTGGGTGGGCTTCCTCAAATGTGAGTGCATGGCAAAGAATATAGCATATGACAAAAGGTAAGTGTGACTAAAGCCTTCTAGCCCAAGCTAGTGATTGGGAGGTGGCTGTTTACACCTAACCAATTTTGACTAATTGGACTTATTTTGTTTCAAATATCATAAATGTCTGCTGCTGCATGAGAAAGGCAATGCTATGGAATGCTTTTTACAGCCTACTATCTGGTACAAAAAGGTGAATGGCAAGACGGTGGAGATGCACAAATAACAAGATATCCGTCTGAAAAACAATATTCCTTTACTGCAGGAGTGAGAAAACCAAAGCTCACTAGTATACAAGCTTTTCACTGTCACGGGTTTTCTACAATAAAATAGTACAATAATATAATAAATGATGTGCACTTATACACACAGGTTATACAGGGTTTATATACAGTGGTACAACTAGTACGTAGCTTACCTCAAGGTAGGTATAATCACGAAAGATTAGTCATTAATTTTAACGCGTTGTGGCCTCTTGGTATATTCTTTAGTGCACTAGACGTTATTCTGTAACTAAGCCTGGTTACATATATACAGTAGACAGAGCCCAGCTGCTGGCAATAAGTTCAAGGTCGAAAAAGCTCTAAGCAATTAATTTTACAGATAACAGCTGAGGTCCTGGTCGGTGTTGAGTCCAGCAGGAGCTAAGGCATTAAACAAATGGATATAATAGGCTTCCCTGCGTTTCAGTAACTGGTCTAAATTAACTCTTTCATATCTCTTAGAGTTTTTCTAACGCAAGGAATTGAATATCATGCTCCGAGTGGCCTTTAAGTAGATAATGAGCAACAAGTGGGGCTGTAGTGACATGTCCACAAATACGGGAGCTGTGTTCCAGTATTCTAACCTTCAGGGGGCGCCCTGTTAAACCCACATAGAACAGACCATATGGGCAGATGACAGCATAGATGACATAGCGAGATTGGCAATTAGTAAAACTAGACAGAACGTGTACACAATTACTATTTGGAATGCTGACTGATTTAGTTTCCAAGGCATAACGGCATGCGGCACAATCACCACATTGGTAGTGTCCTTTAATAATGGGTGGGAGGGGATGGCTAGCATCCGCATTGGAGCTGACAACATGGTTATAGATTGTCCTGGTTTTACAGAAGCCTACAAGGGGCGTGAGCGCACATCCCGGAAGGTCCTCTAATATGTGCCAATGTTTCAGCAGCGACTTCTTAATTTTTAATGCCTACTGTATTTTTAATGCCTATTTTTAATATCTACTGTATATATGTAACCAGGCTTAGTTAAAGAATAACGTCTAGTGCACTAAAGAATATACCAAGAGGCCACGACGCGTTTAAATTAATGACTAATCTTTCATGATTATACCTACCTTGAGGTAAGCTACGTACTAGTTGTACCACTGTATATATGTATATAAACCCTGTATAACCTGTGTGTATATATGTGCACATCATTTATTATATTATTGTACTATTTTATTGTAGAAAACCTGTGAAGAAGCGACATTGAAAAGCTTGTATACTAGTGAGCTTTGGTTTTCTCACTCCTGCAGTAAAGGAATATTGTTTTTCAGACGGATATCTTGTTATTTGTGTGTTTTACAGCCTACTTGCAGGCAATTGTAACGATGAAATCCAGTCTTAACTATTGTTTAAACCAGAGGTTCCCAACCTATTTATGCCATGGGCCTGATCATGCCCCATGGATAGCTAAAGACTACACCTGCTGGAAGTGGAAGTAAATGCACCTGTTTCTACACTTATGACAGTCATGGGTACATTTATGGCTGATGTAACTGCATTTACACATGCATGGACATTGTTACAGTTGTTGGAAACATGCCTGCTTCCACCTCTGGGTATGGTGGCAGCGGGCCCCATGAAATGGTGCCATGGGCTGGGTATGGCATGTGGGCCATAGGTTGGGAACCCCTAGTTTAAACAGCACTTTATGATAACAGAAACTTTTCTATAAAAGGTTTCAGAATGATGCACTGTCAACAGCAGCATAGAAATCAATGGATGTTTAACGGTCCCTTGTATCCTAATTATCTTGAATCATTGTCTTGTGTCAGCTTTGAAGTTTATATTTATCTGTGATTTAATTATGACTTTTCTTTCATACACACTGATAATTTCACAATCAGAAGAGAGGAAGAAAGACTATCAGGTTTATTGTATTGTTTCAGAAGACTAAAATGCATGTTTATTGGGGTGATGGTAAAATGAATCTGTCTTCTAGAAGGTCATATCATTAGTTTGTGACTGGTACAGTCAGTGTTTCAAGAACAGAGGTTTTCTGCAGTTCTACTACCAGATACCTTTTGTGTGTGCCAAAGGATGAACTCAAAATAAAAGTAGGTTCTTGAGAAACTTAAAAGAATAAGATAACAGAAGACAGTTTCAGAGCTGTACAAACAACACTATCAAAATACTGATTGCTCTGATTGTTATAGTTAATATCTGAAGATTTGGTCTGTGCCTGTCACAATCAAATTTTTGGCTTGTCTCCTCAGTGAGAGAGAGGAACATTTCTGTGGTCATGCTCAAATTATAGAACATTTTTTTTGTGGAGGACTAACGTAACTATGATATATCCCTGCTCATCTTCCAGAAAGTACTGAAGATCTACCAATTGCTACATTCGTTTGCTGCCCTCTTTTACACTTTGTTCTGTTGATGATTTTGATCAGGGGTTCACAACCTATGGCCCATGGGCTAGATCCGGCCCCCGATGCTGTTCCATCTGGCCCACGGCAATGACCTTAGAAATGGATGTGCCCATGCATGTGCAAATGCGGCTGCACAAATGCGCCCATGCATGCGGGAACTTGCCTGTTGCCATTGTGTCCGGCCCGCTCAGCTGTCTGAGGGTGAGTAGTGTGGCCCATGAAAATATTGAGAACCCCTGATCTTGATGTTGGCATTTAAAAGATAGTGGTTAATAGCTTGTTCAGGAGGCAGTATCCTGTTAGTACTTGAACAAGCACTCAACTGGCATCTCATAAGATCAACAGCTTCAATGGATGTAGTCCCAAGCAGATAACTAATTTTGCTTATTTTATAAAGATAAAGGTAAAGGTTTCCCTTGCTTGAAAGCCAGTTGTATACGACTCTAGGGTGCAGTGCTCATCTCTTTTTCAAAGCCGAACAGCCAGCGCTGTCTGCTACTGCAGATGTTTCCGTGGTCATGTGGCATGCATGACTAGACACCGAAGCACACGGAACGCTGTTACCTTCCTACCTATTTATCTACTTGAAATTTCTTGCTTTCAAACTGCTAGGTTGGCAGGAATTGGGACAAAGACGGGCGTATACCTTTATTCTACTGGCCATATTTTACATTGCATTCTTTACTATCATAAGTCACTTTCCATATCTTGTCTTGTAAATGAGGGTAAACATTTATTAATTTATTTAAAAAATATTTTTAAAATTGTTTATTAAAGTTCATTGGTATAGCTGTGTCAAATAGTGCTTTCCTTCTAACAAGTACTGAGTAAATTGAGTTTCATTTCATGAAGCAGAACTATTTTTAATTTATTATTGTAATCAGTGCAGTTACTGTTGCATACAGCCAAGCTTGATTAATATTTTTAAAAATACCTAGATCCTGTTTTACAAACTACCAGGCTCCTAAACCCTACACGTTTATCAAAATCTTTCTTGGAAGCAATATTATTAAATCTGCTGAATATTTTAGTAGGATTATGTTTGTTATACAATATCGTTTTTTTGAAGAAGTACTAATCTTTGAAACATATTTCTTTTAGAAATGAAAGCTCTGAGTGGTCTTAAATATGTTTGCCAACATTCATTTTTGTCAAGACTGTTAGTTTCAACAGTGTTAGCAACTGCCTTGAGTTAAATACTAAATGGCCAAGCAGCATAAGGTATGTCACATCAGAAGCATATGGTGCTCCACATTTTCTCTAGGGTTTGGAATAATACGTCAAAACAACATGTATTTTTGAATGAAAACAAGTGGTTAGGTTTCATTGTTGGTTTTATTTACTCGTCACTCTTTACGGTGAGCCCTTTACTTGCAGTATCAAGGTCATTTGAAAACAGATTTGCTTCTGCATTTATTTGCAAGAGAAATGAGGAAAAAGTGGATGCAGCTGTTCAAGAATAGGCAGCATGGTATAGGACCTATATAGGACCTGGAAGACTGGGGTTCAAATTCTAACACAGATGCTCACTGGGTGATCTTTACCCAGTTACTATCTCTTAGCCTAGTGCATTTCGCAGGATCATTGTATAGAAAAAATGGCAGGGGGCCTGTACATAGCCCTACTACCCCTCGGAGAAGGGCAAAGTTGTATACATAATGAACAGAAATCTAGACAGCTACAACAGACCAAGAATTTGGCCACATATTTACAATAGATTTGTAGAGAAACTTTGGGCTGGAAATAAAAAGCTGAACCTGGAAGATATTAAAAACCTTGAAAGTAATAGTCTCTCCAACATTACCGAGGCCAACAGCCAACATGTACAACTCTTTGCCATTCACACTAAGTCAGGAACAACCGAAGGAGCCAATTCTTTCTCATTGGATTCAGCGAGTTTTTTACATTATAGAAATTCCTCAATGCTCTGGTGTGGAAAATCATTCCCTTTTAAATTCTGGTCACCCAACACCAAAATCCTCCTCTGCTTTTATTTTGAGAACAAAGCTGTTTCAGATGCAAAGGAGCGAACGTTTACATCTTCAAGACAGATGTCTGCTTGAGGGATATGGAATATCAAATAATCTCTCAGGGTGGTATATATGATCCATCTGCAGCAGGAATGGTCAGGGGGTTGTATCTGTTTAACAATAGTAACAATGCTTAAGACAGGATTATTTTTGCTAACTGTTCTTTGACAACTGGAATTACACATCTCTTCCTCATTATCCAGAACAGCCACAATACCTTTGGGGGATTCTGGGAGTTGTAGGCCATACAAACAACTTTTCCAAACACTAATCCAGGAGTTCTCAACCCTTTTAAACCAGGGGTCGGGTCATGCTCCCTTCAAACAGCTTTGGGAGCTGGACGGCCATTTTGTCCTTCCTCCACCACATGGCACTTCCTGGTGTGTTGGAGGTGGTGAGGGCTCAAATGAAATGGTGCCAAGGGCCACATCCGGCCCATGGGCCGCAGGTTAAGAATCCCTGCACTAATCATTTGAAATTGATGAGACCAAAATGAGCGGGTTCTCTAGAATAAAGTAATCTCTGATATTTAACAATGACATGAATGTCACTTTCATAGTTATCACCTAAGGTTATATCATATGACCTATCATATGTTTTAAAAAAAGGAAAGAAACATATGGATTAGGAAATGGGAACATGGAAAAAGCTAGATGTTACAAAATTGCTGCACTGTGATAAAGACAGAATGACTGCAAAATGTGGTTCTGGTTTACTTGAAGCTAAACTACTTTTGTAACTCTAAATTAACTGTGGAAGACAATCCCTGTCAAGTTGCAGTGATGGACAGTGGAAGATACCCCAAAATAATATGGATTTTATTCTTATTAAATGAAGATCTTTCTGCTTTTTAATATTTTTACCATTTGCATATGATCACAAACTACATTATCTGCTGCAGGCAGCACACCTATTGCTTTGGATTTTTCAGAGAGCAACAATACTGTAAGTCTATTTTTGGTACAGTGGACCCTTGCTTAACAAATTTAATGTGTTCTCCAGGACCTTTTGTACTATGAAAAATTTGTAAAGCGAATTTCCCATAGGAATGGATTGAATGCAATTTCCCATAGGAATACACTGAAAACCAAAAATTGATAACCGAAACACAATTTCCCATAGGAATGCATTGAAATTCAGTGAATCCATTCTGAGGGGAAATTGTTAACTGAGCCACTATTTTCTATGGAATCCTTTTGTTATGCGAGTTTTGTATTAAGCGAGGGTCCACTGTACCTAGGTTGATATCTGATTCCAATTGGCTAAACTCAGTGGTGGGATTCAGCAGGTTCGCACCAGTTCACCAGAACCGGTAGCAGAAATTCCGGCTGGTCCCGCCCATCTAGGTTTTGAAATAAAGTAGTCCTAATTCGGGTGCGACACGGGGCTTTCCCCCTGGCCACACCCACCATACCACGCCCACAGTGTGGCAGTAATTTTTTTGAATCCCACCACTGGTTAAACTGCTAGCTCACTGCATCTATCCAGCTGTAGACAGCAGTGTTTTACTGCTACCTGATAATTTTAAATCAGAGACACCACAAATAGAATGAGTCCTTTAGCATACAAAGCATGTTCTCTTAACATATATTCTTCAACACACATTGATTTCAAATATCACCTTTGTCTTCTTTTTGCTGGCCTCCACAATCCACTTCCAATCTGATCCATTGTAGCTGTATCCTAGTTTGAATTTTCTCATGAAGACTTTATTCTCTCTGTGTTTGCCTCCCTGGACGATTATGCCTTGCACTACCTTCTCTTCACCAAGGTCTATTTGGAGCCATTCTTTTCCATATGTATGTGTGGCTGATGGGGGTAAAGCCCATCCTACTCTGCTTGTTACAAGACGGGCATTTTCTGGGAGCCAGTTTCGGTCATGTTCATTTGATGCAGTAATCTGGGAATCAGGGATCAGCCCAGATACCATACCCAGCATGCCGGAGCAAGGATAATCTGAGGATGACAATAGTAACAGTAAAATATAGTACAGCAACATATTGTGTAAGTGTGTGTGTATGTATCTCTCTCTCTCTCCCTAGATTCTGTAGGATGGAACCATGACAGTTAAATGGTATCAAACTGCTGTTAATTTCTATAACTGTGCAGTATATATTCTCTATCTAATATACTATTGCACGGGTGGCCAACCTATAAACCGTGATGCTAATTCATTCAGCCTGCGGTGATGATCCCGCTGCTGCTGGAAGCAGTGGAGGTACCAAAAATACACCAAAATGGCTGAAAATGCACCACCCTCACTGCCGCCACTGCCATGTGAAGTGGCGCAAGCTGTGAAAACAGCCGAAGATGCGCTGTAAATGCACCCATGGCTGTTGTACATGCATTTATGACAGCTGCAGGCATGTGTATGGCAGTGTTTACAGTGGGAGGAATTATGCCTCCAGCCCACTCTGAGGGGGCATTGTCCGGCCCATGGCACAAAAAGGTTGGCCACCCCTATACTATAGTAACCTAACTGAAAACTGGAATAAGTAATGTAAAAATAATAATATTTCTTATATTTGTTTCTTTTTGTCAAAATTTCCAGAGATTTTGTGTGCAGAGCAATTACAATTCTCCTACAGCACAATTCTTTGAGTGTTCACTCTTTAGTAAGTCTCACTATATTCAGTATAGCTAGGGTTGCCATAATTTTCTCCCACAAAACTGGGACAGCCATGTGACATCATTACATTCTTCAAACTGCATGTGCACAACCCCAATTTACACCAACCATCCCAAGAAGCCCCCACCAACATGCCAGGCCCCAGACAAGGCCCCCCTGCCACCACCACCACAGGTTGTAAGGAGTCTAGACTTTGCACCTGAACCGTGTCAAAGGCAAGTTCCTGGGGCAGGTGGCAAAAGGCATGCCTTTGAGCATGTACAGAGTGTCCCCCTCTAATTCCACTGCATCATCTCAGCCTGGCTGATTTCAAAGCCATGTGCCAAAGTGGGGGTGGGGGTGGGGTGTTTTACCATGGATTGAATCCCAGTCATAGAAACCTCCATATAGAACCCCCACCCCCACCTTACACTGACATGGTTTAAACTCAAAGTCTGGCGCTGTCCTCATTTATATTGCCTGATGGCTTCGCTATCCAATTTGTCCATCACAAGGAAGGACCAGAGAAAAAAGGAAGTGAGGGGGGAGGATGAATTCAGAGGGAGGAAAATGGGGAGATGTGTTTATTCCCCTTGTTCTTGCTTTCTGGCTCCTCCTCCTATGTCTGATGACTCTGAGCTGATTGGCTGGCCCCGGGAAGGAGGGCGGGGAAATGCCCGCTGGCACTGCAAGCAGCCACACAGACGAACTTTGCGCTTTTCAAACGCCAATGATGGAGGTGATGCAGGTGGGCATGAGGGCCAGGCATGAGCAAAAGAGAAGGGGAGGAAGGAGGGGAAAATCCGGGACTTTGACAAGATTTTTAGTAAACTGGGCGGGACAATGTTCACAACCTTAAATCCGGGATAATCCCAGTTTTCCGGGACATATGGCAACCCAAAGTATAGCTTGTTCCTAGATAAATCTGCTTAGAACTGTATCCCTTCTATAGGTATTCTCTTACACTATTCTTATTTATACATTTCATGTTTTTATACTGAAATGTCATCAAATATTTGTAAAATAAACTTAGTTAATGGTTTAGGAATAGCTCTTACCTGTAATTTTACAGCCATACACTTCAAATCTCAGTGATATCCCAGTTTCCCAGCTTGCAGGTTTGATTCGAACAAATCGTGTCAAGACTGGCTTGGGAAAAGGTCTGTAAGCAACGTCGGAAGGATTGGTGTTTCCTATGAAAACCTACAGAAAAAGAGGAAGACAGGCTTTCTTTCAGTATATCTTTTGGAATCAAATATAGAGCTTTTAGATCTAATTGGAATATGGGTGTTTACGCCCAGTGGGGTTAGTAATATCTACTTGATCATATCACTTATTCCCACGACTGAAGATTCTTAAGTAAAACAAAGTAGGAAAAAACCCTCTTGTTTTCCTTATTTATTTGATCTGATTCATATCCTGCTTTCCCCCTAGTAAAACAGAAAGAAGTTAAAAATACCCCCCACACAAACAATTATATTGAAAAACTGGAAATGACACATCCTTTAAAATTCCAGTCCTTAAAAGCTGGTCAGTTTTCAAAGGATTGTCTGTAGAGGAAGATCTTTGCTTGCCAGTATAAGGACAGACCAACCTAAACTACTTTGGAAGGGAATTCCAGAGTCTGGAAGCTGTCACTAAGTAAAGACACTCTCAGGATATTTTTTGACGGTAAAAAGGATCAAGATTCCAGATTTTTTAAAAATTGGGTGAAGTTCACATGGTTCTTGCCCCAGTTTCCACATCCTTGAATAACCCTGCCTAAACATTTTTTTTAAATAATGCCTTACAGTCGCCACCATGAAGCACCATCCTGAGTCTCCCATTCCTCCCCCCCCCCCATGGTACCAATTTTTTAAAATTATGTTTTACTCTCACAGCGTTGCAACTGTTATTTGCCATGACTGCTGACTGCTGACCTATCATAGTTCTATAACAGTAATGATTGGGGGCAGGGGATGATGGACATTTTCAGGTGGTGAGAAATTCTGCAGACTTTTCGGGGCAAGAAGGACGATACATAATAAGTGCTCACATCCACATCAAAGAATACAGCAGTTTAGGAATTGGCACAAAATAAATGACCTCTGCCAGATGTATGAAAATAAACTGCGTTTTGGCAAGACAATGCATGCCTTAGCATGTATTTGAACTAATTCCAAACCTGGCAAACCTGACAAAAAACATAGGACTTTTTGCAAATCAAGACACTCCCTTTCATTTTCTTCAAATATACATCTAAGAGTGGCAGGGCTGTTCTCAGAACCCAGGTAAACCGGCGTGGAAGAACACAAACAGATCGAACCATTATTATTTTATGGATAATTCAGTTTTGCAGAACTCCTAATACAGGGGTTCCCAACCTGGCCCATGGGCCAGATTCAACCCACTGCACCATTTCATGTGACCCCCTATGGGCATTTGAGAAACAAAATGGCTGCCCTTTTGAAGCTGTTGGGACAAATGGCTCTCTCTCTCTCTCTCTCCCCCCCCCCCATCGTGTAGGCAGTGCAAAATGGCCATCTGGCCCTGAAAGCTGACTGAGAGAGTATGACCCAGCTTGAAAAAGTTGGAAACCCCTGTCCTAATATAATCTGCAAGACCTTTCATTTTTAATGAAACATTCTAGAATTGTTTGTTCCACACAGTTCGCTCCTTACTCTCCAGTTCTCTCTCTCTCAAATAAGGGGAAAAGAAAGTCATGTAAAGATAAGATACTTGTGTTTTGGCTTTTTGAGAAGATCCTGCCATAAGAGAGTCAAATACTCCCTTTGCAAAGTTCAAGGAAGGTGACTAATTTCCTTCTTGATTAAACAATACTAAATACCTATTTCCTTTTATGGGAAGTATTTCCCACACTTTCCTGCAGTCTTCCTGTTTTGTTCTTTGCTCAGAGAGGTATTTACCAAAGGGACATGGCTATCTCATCAAACAAACTTCAAGCTGTGCGCTTAGCTTGTTCTTCATCTTCATTATCAAATTAGCCATAATCAATTGTCTCATTTTGTGGACCATTAGAAATGATTGCATTGATTTTGCCCCATTTCTTCTTGTGGATTTGATCTGTCTATCTATTCCATCACACTTGTGCTAATAATCACTCTTCCATTTTCAATAGGAAGGAAGTGACCATGAAAGAATATCGAACAGGAATGCCTTGAAAATGTTGATTATATCTACTACTAGCCATCTGCTCAATTAATTAATATTAATTGTATGAGGAAGTTAGGCCAAGGACCATGGTAAAGCTTGGCTCTCTTTCAGTACAAAAAGACAAACAGGATGAGGCAGCAAGGCTGTTATCTGTTATGGTGATAAGGAAGTTTAATAGAAATACAACTGCTGCTTTTTGAAATACTTTTAAGCTTGATCTAAACACAAGCAGCAGTAGAGGATATTACAGACTTTGCCTGGTTTAACCTTATCATAGAGACCTGGGTACTGCATGACGGTTTGAGCACCTGTCTCTGTCCCAGGTCCTTCCAACCTAGCAAATCAAAAACAAGATATTGCAGGTAGATAAATAAAATAGGGACCTCTTCAGTGGGAAAAGATCTTGGGGGCATGAAAGAAGCCTCATTTGGGCATTCTCTGAGTGGAGTTTTTCCAGAAAAAATCCTTTCAACCCAGAATAATTTCAACCCGAGATTATTATTATAGTGCTTCAATCAAACTGAACACAAGATTTCTAACTGATCAAATAGAATACACTAATGCTATGATTCCTTGATTATTTCAGAAAAATGGAAAGGCATGAAAATATTCTTCCTAAATATTTACAGAACAATTTTATATATGCTTTGGTACTAAACTAGTGTTGTACTTCCAACTAACATCTTAATTAGCTCTGTGATCTTTTTATTCTATTCATATTAAGGATCAACCAGTGACTCATTTCAAATAGTTTGTCATATATTATTGTTTTCCCATGCTTTTCTTTGTAGGGCAACCAGATAACTTACTATTTAAAGCAAAGAGATACAAAGAAAGTCAGGTTCCTTTTATATTTAATAGCTTTTTTCATTTATGACATTCATCAGCTGAAGACTAATGAATAATTAACCATTACACCATACCATTATGGTATATGAGTAATCAGAATAGCAGTGATATGGCATACATATATGATAAAGAAGACCAAACTAGATTCAGATGAAGAAAGGATTAAAATTGATGGAAGAAACAGCAAATCAAATAAAACTGTCCCTGGAGGCAAAAAATGAGGATACTGAGGCTGTCCTGTCAGGAGAAAACACAATTTTCTGGAATAGTCAAGAACGCTAGGAAAGGTTGAAGGCAGCAGGAAAAAAAGGAAGACAAAATGAGACATGGATTGACTCTCTAAACCAGGGATTCTCAACCTGCAGCCCATGGCTCCATTTCATGTGGCCCACCACAACCTCCACCACACCGGGAAGTTCCATGTGGTGGAGGAAGGGCAAAATGGCCATCCGGCCCCCGAAGCTGTCTAAGGGAGTGTGGCCTGGACCCAGCTTAAAAAGGTTGAGAACTCCTGCTCTAAAGAAAGTCAAAGGCTTGAGTTTGCAAGAGTTGAGCAGGACTGTTGAGAACACTTAGGTGATCTTTCATCCATAGGGCTGCCATTGGTTGGAGATGACTTGATGGCACATAAGAATAAATAAAACATTTTTTAAAAAAAAACCATAAGGAGTTATCAGTATCATGTTGTTAAAACAGCTTACCAAAGGTTTATTATTTCCGTCTTTGATTGAAATCCAGTCTTCTCCATTGGAACTGATATCCACTCGGAATGTTTTCAAAAAATATCTTTTCTTGGTTTCTTTAGAAATGGCACCTTGCATCCCAATGGCAGAAACAAATCGGAGAAGGCCTAAGTCCACCTGTAGGAAGAACAAGAAAGTAATGAACATGCAAGTGAAAAAAATGTACAGGGTGGCCTGCAAGTCTCTACCCATCCATATATTTTATGTATCTAGTGTATCTGTGTGCTGTGTGAGTACTAGGGAATTAAGGGGCACCCTGTAGACCTTAATGTTTCACATTCTAATACAGCAGAGTTACAGAGTAAGGAACAAGCACAATGCAAGGAACTTAGCTTTCTGCATTCCTATTCTTGCGTACAAGATCCCTTCACATGTGGAAAAATATTTAAATATTCACTTATGTTCCTTGGGTGTGGAATCTGATGTGGGATTCTTTTTCATATGTAAATTTAATGGTATACCGTCAAGTCAATTCTGATTTACAGCAGCTCTTTTGTATGGTTTTTTTTAAAGGTAGAGAATACTCAGAAGTGATTTGCTATTCCCTTTTTATGGGGTACCCTAGGACTGTGCACTTTGCCCAAGGCTACACAAGGCTGCCTCTTCTCCTTGGAGCCACAGTGAAGAATCAAACTCCCAGACAGATGCTTAACTCACTGAGCTATCCATCCAAGAAGAATATTCCAGTATGTATTGTTCATATAAACAATTCATGCATTTTTTAAGTGGAAAAAGCAGAAGGAATCTATTTATTCAGCAATTTATTTATTTACTTACTCCTTTCATCAATGCACAGGGATATGATTTAGCATCCAGAGATATAGAACTATCCATCTCTGATTTACCTGCCTGATATTTTAACGCAAGTCTGTTTCAGTAGGGCTGTATGTGATATACTGAATGCAAATGGAGGGTTCTAGTGACAGTCTCTTACACAAATTGCCTCAGATTTCACAAGATCCCTGGAAGAGCATTCCAGTGTACAAGGAGGTACTGGTTGAATGTAACATTAGAAACGCGTCCTTCATGCAATCATAAAAGCATTTAACATCTTTGACCCTCAGATTTGCCACACATAACCATCTTTTGTTGCAAATATATATCTAGATCAGAGATCCATAATACTGTACCTTGGGTTGTGTGTATTTCCTCTCTCTCTCTTTTTTAAACAAAGAACTGGTTACAAGAAGAACTACTTAAAACTAGTGTCTGTAGAACATAGCTCTATGTACAAATCATTATTTCTTATGTCTAATACCAAAGTATGTGGTAATATTTGCTTGACTGGTTGTGAGAAATACGCACTCAAGTCACTTCACTTCTAAAGTATCACTGTACTAAAAAACCAAGCATTTGTTTTTCTCTGAAAAATACAGCATTTTAGGACATGCCACTTGTTTTGAGATGAAGCTCTCCTTAGCAGGTTTCTCTGCCAGACACCAGGTTTTGTCTGAAGATGCTTTGATTCCACTTGTGCAAAATGCCTCCTGCATGTCACAGCTGTTTAAATTATTTCTGAAATGTGCAGGATGCAGATTGTATGTCTCTAGTGTCCCACAAGCATCCTTTTTCCTGGAAGTATGTCATACAGCCTAAAAACAAGGGTGGGGTGAAGTGGTTGGGTTAAATCAACACACTTTGAATTTACTTAGGAAAAATGTAAAGGAGGCAGAAGGGCTGGTGTTTAGATTTGAATGGAAAGTGGAAGTCCTGAGACTTAAAAGGCAACAGGTTTGTTGTTGGGCGAGATAAAGCAGGAGAGGGGAGGGCAATGATACTGTTGTTGCAGCTTTCTAAGGCTAACAGAATCTCAAGCCTTGAAATTTAGTATACAGTAATTCAAGATTCAGCCATGAATGTAAAGAAAACTGATCAGAGCTTGGACAAAGTACTTCATTGGGCTACAGATCCACTTGTGGTTATGCTTTCTGGGAAATTCTGGAAGATGTAGTCCAAAACCAACAATTTCCAAGGTCTGAAAGTAATTTCCAGTCTATGCTGGTGGAATGCATTGATATGGTCTTGACAGCATTGCTAGAAGCCACCAGCAACACAGTATTTTGGCAATGTTTTCCTGTGAGTTTCCCCAACTCCCCCCTCGCTCTGCAGAGGGAGCTTTGAGTTGTTTACTACATGGCTACATAAATTTTGTTATCTCACCTTCTTCCAAAAAGGCCACCACTGAAGACTAATTAATACTGCCCCATTTTTGCCCATCTTTGCAGATATCCTGGGTTCTAGAACTAATCAAACCAAAGCTTTCACTAGAAATTAAAATGGCTAAACTGAGGCGATTGTACTTGGGACATATCATGAGAAGGTAACGCTAATTGGAAAACACAAAGCAATGCTAGGAAAAGTGGAAGACATGGAAGGCCTAATATAAGAGGTATTCACAAAGTAACTGAACTCCCAATCTTCAGCAGAACTATTAATGACAAGACGCTAAAAAAATTCATAGGGTTTTTATAAATTGGTTGAAAGAAACTTGACAGCTCATTCTCTCCCCCCTATGTTTACAGGAGGGACATTAGCCACTTTAAGCACTTCCATCTGGAAGATCCTTTATTTAAGTAAACAGATAAAATGACTTCTAGAAAGAAGATGCAGCGAAAATCGACCACCTCTCCATGAAAGGTGCCTGTTATCATTGCTTTGTAAAAGGCCCTTATTTAGCTTTGTTTCTTTCCAAACCAGAAACATTCCTCAGAACCACTCAGGGATAATGACTAGCTGGTATCTACAAGCTTTGCTGCCATCCTGCCCGCCTTACAAATTCAGCTCACTGTCAGGAAAAGTTTAACATTGTGAGATGGCTAGTGAGAGGTCAAAGGTTTCTGACTAAAGGCTGTTGGCTGAACATAAGCACGAAAGGATCTTCAATCTGGCAACACATGAGGCATTAATTAGTCTTCGTTTGGAGATCTGTCCAGAGCAGTAGATATGGAACTCACGTACATGTTTAAAAAGGTGGAAGGTTTGCCATAATACAGTCATTTCAGGAAGGAGAAGGGTTCTTATGCTTACAAGATAAGGATGCATTAGACATCTGTAAAACTTTCTCCACCTTTTGAAAAATGAAAAGCAGCCTTGGATGGTACAGGAGGCAGTGAAAGAAGAAAGCAAAACAGCCTCCATTGTTCTTATCTTTCCACTTTCTCTCATTTCATTACATGCACACATGCACACACATACACATGGGAGCAGGTTATTACAGAGAATCATGACATGGAGTGTTGTTTGGTCTAAAGATCAACCTGAAGGTTAACAGACAAAATGTTGGCATTACTGCACAGAGCTATCTCAACTTAATGCGAGACCCTCTCCAAATAGTATGTTACTGGCAAAAGTATTGCATTTTTAGTCACTTCCTGTTCTAGGATAAAGGACTCTCAAAAATCTAGAAGGCCGAGGGATTGCAGTGCTGAATAAATGGGATCCTTTCCTCTGCAAACTCCAGCAGCTCTTGATTTTTGAAATGATTAGGGTCCCAGGTTCACAGTGTTCAAAGTGATTTGAAATGCCTATAAATGGATTTTTTCATGTGTGTGTTTCCCCTTCTTCCATCTCCTTTTAATCTTTTTCTCTCTCTTTTTCTTTTTAAAAATAATAATCAGTAAGTGCTTCATTTTGCATGATGTCAAGAGAAGGTCCATTATGAAAGTCCTACAAATCAGAAAGCATGCTGAAATGTAGCATGTGAGATGGAAAGAGGGAAATAGCCTTAGAGGAACTGGTTTTTCAACACACTACTGTTAATATCTAACTGTAATTAAGGGATGGATTTATCTTACAGAAGCATCTGTTTAGCAATACTTCGAGAAGGAAACCACAAAACAAAACAAAGAATCCCATCATTTTGGAAAGTGTGCAGAAAATTATTTACGCTTTCCCACTGAATGGTTCATATCTCCACTATGGATGCCTTAGTTAGGCATATTGAGACTATAATGCTAAACATGTGTTATACAATGGCTGAAATCCTGTTGATTCTTGTAGTAAGTCACAATTAGATAAGGCTAATTAAATCAATGAACTTACAGTGGAACTGACACACCAAATCCTTACTGATTCAATGGGTTTACTTGTGTTATGACTTGGTGTGCTAAAAGAACAGGATTTCGGCCATTAAGTCCCAGTGTGTTTTGTGTAGTTATTTGTTGCAGATAGTTTTGTACTCCCACTCAAATATATAACAAAGTAGCACATCTGATGCCAAACATCAAAAGTCATGGCAATTTTTTAAAAAGTGTTTCCACTCTTTATGTGTTTGTGCATGTGTGACTGTTGGGAGGCAGGATTGGGGAGGGAGGCTGAGTTTTGAGACATCTAGAATGGTGTGGTAAGGACTATTCAAATGCCCTTAAGCTTTGCTTCCAAAACTAGGAAATTCCTTTGTCTGGATGTTTCCTTTCATTTCTTTCCACTAGGTAAGAGTCGTCCTTGCTAAAAAGCCAGTCATATCCGACTCTAGGGTTCGGTGTTCATCTCCATTTACAGCCAAAGAGCCAGCACTGTCTGCATCTGCAGATGTTTCCGTGGACATGTGGCAGGCATGACTTGACACCATAGTGCACAGAACGCTATTTACTTTCCCACCAGAGTGGTACCTATTTATCTACTTGCAATTTCTTGCTTTCAAACTGCTATGTTGGCAGGAGCTGGGTCAGAAATGGGACCTCACTCTGTTGTGCAGCACTCAGGTCTTGAACTGCTGACCTGCCAACCTTCCAGTCATCAAGTTCAGAATCTTAACCACTAAACCACCACAATCCCATTTATTTCCACCACACCACATTTTAAAAAGCAAGCAACAGATGTTGATGTTCTGAAGTCCATTTGTTTCCAGTCCTGTTGCTTTTATGTTCAGTTTTGAAATCACAGTGCAAGGACCAAATGCCTTTTCCTTTTCCATAATGACAGTCTGCTTCACCATTGGATAACCAGAATTGTTTCTCCTTAGGACAAAGCAAAATTTTTACATGCCATTGAAAAGCTCAAGGTTTTGGTTTGAGGTGCAGTATGTAGAACTGTGAGCTAGGCATGTGTAATATGTGTTTTAACTCTTGCAACAGACATACACTTACAACATTTGCCAGCCAAATTCAACCTGCCATTTCAACTTTTCCCCAAATATAACTGATAACAGTGGTGGTGAACCTATGGCATGTGTGCCAGAGGGGGCACTCCAAGCCCTCTCTGTTGGCATATAAACTGTTGCCCCAGCACTCCAAGCCCTCTCTGTTGGCACATGAGCTGTTGCCCCAGCACAGAGTTTGCCCCACCCCTCTGCCCAATGGGAATGCTTCTTTCCTCTCCCCAGAACAAAGTTTTCCCCGCCCCTCTGCCCAGCAGCCCAATGGGAGCACTTCCTCCCTCCCCCAGCACAGAGTTCACGCGCCCCTCTGTTTGGGCACTCAAGTCTCTAAAAGGTTTGCCACCACTGACCTATAACCTTTAATATTATTTATAATTAATAAGTACTTCAAGAAAACAAGAAGTATTAGTGAGCACAAGAAACATATGTAGCTCAAATACCTGAACTACTGCTAGTACACAGAACTAGAAATCCACTTTATGCCTCCCCCCCACCCGCCCTGAAAGGTACTCAATGAAAAAACAAAACAGGAGTCTTCACTTTCTCCTCCAGACTTCTTTGGGCCCAGGGAGAGCAAACTGGAAAGTGATGTCTATATTAGCAGTTCCCAAACTTTTCAGGCAGGTCATGTAGTTCCTCCTGCTGCAAACGCTACCATAAAGTGCATCTGTGGATGTTGTAAACACATTTACGAAGGTCACGGGTGCATTTATGGCAGCATTTATGCATGCATGGGTGTGTTTTACGGCTGTTGTAAATGTGTCCGCTTCCACTTCCGGTAGAGGCGAGTGGTGGCGGGCCACATGAAATGGTGCTGCGGGCTATAGATTGGCCACCCCTGCTCTATATAAAAGGACTATTGTCTCCTCAATTTCTGCAATTATTCTTGGCAGCCAGTAAACATAATTTTACACCTTAGCTTCCATCTGATATGCTGCAGAAAGAATGACATGGAAAGGTCTGTGTGTACTAAAAAGCCCAAGACCAAGCAATCATCTTAAGAGCCTCTAAAAAGGAGACTTAATCCTGTTTCACCCCAGCCTGGCCTGGACTAGAATATCTGGGCAGGAAATCATATCAGGCACCCTCTAGGTCCCAATACATCACAAGCACTGTGTTCAGCTCAGTGCTCACCCAGGAAAGTAGGTCTGGTGTTCCTATTTCATTCAGAATCATTGATAAAGTAACATATTTAGCTACTGTGCAGTAAATCATGTAGCAAATAGATGAAAATGGATAGTTAAAGAGCTATATATAAGGCAAGCTGTGAAATGAATCTTTCTCCTGCTTCCTACCACCATACAGACACAACCAAGCCATAAATGCAAATGCCTCCTTTTCAAAATGAAAATCTGTCATGCACAATAAAACATAGTCCTTTGGGATTGCTGTGGTAAGGGAATGTTGTTACCAGCCATTTTAATGCCTTCACTATATGCCTCCGTGTTCTGCTGCCTGAGAAAATAAAAGATGAAGGGCTAGAGCTTGATTAACAGGAAGTTTTTTGTTCGTGAGCATGTCTTGTGGGTTAGAAAGCTGTATAATCTGTCATTTGACCTCTTATTTGGTGAAAAGTCAATATTTTCAGGAAAGTGTGTCATTTCCTTGGATAGCAAGCTTTAATCTCTGTCCAGTGAACCCTTGTTGCATATTATTGTCCTGATGTTTGTAAAAATACTCAAGCTTATGATCAACTAGTAGATTCCCCTACTCTTTTGAATTAGCCTTTGGGTTTACAACAATCATAATGTGCTGTGCGGTCAATTCTAATTCACAGTAAGCCTTTTCAAGGCTTTTAAAGATCAAGAATAATCAGGAATGGTCTACCATGCCCTTCTTTTGGGGACATCTAGGGACTGTGCAGTTTGCCCAGGGCTACACAGTCTAGCCTGTTCTGGAAATGTATTGCAGAGTACTGAACTCCCAACCTCCAGCTTCCTAGCTCACTGAGCTATTCAGCCAGATAGTTGGTTTGATACAATTCCATTACTACTATACTGGGTGCCCCCTTTTGTTGGTGAAATAATACTGCCACAATCTCTCTCAACTTATCCTAATAGGTAAATATAGGCAAAAATGTGGACCAATATCTAAAGGCAAGCTCACATTTCAGGCAATCTTAGCACTGAAGTAAGAGAAGTCATCCATTACCTGTTTAATTTGGTTGTGAGGGTATTCTTTATCTGATTTGATTTGGTAAATCAAACTTGCAAATAAAGCTCACACTTATGTCCCGCAGGCAAACTATGAACCAAAGGGAACCGCAAGTGGTGTGATAATCTATTGCTGTGATTACTGAATGTTTTCAGCAGCTAAGGAATTTTCTCTTCAAACGATGGCTGGCCTATTGTTGATGTAATGTTTGGTCCTAACTTTGCCTGAGACTCTTCTCCATCCAGGAAGGGAGAACAGCCACAATTTGTTTCAAGTTTGCATTTAAACTATATGGCAGTGGGCCAGGATACCTGAGAGACCGCATCGTCCTGAGAGTATCTGCCCATCCAACCAGAGCGGACCGGAGGGGCTCCCTAGTTGTGCCTTCAGCTAGAGGGACCCGCCTCTCTAACACACGAAGAAGGGCCTTCTCCGTGTCCGCACCAGCCCTCTGGAACCTCCTTCCAACAGAATTTAGGCTACAGACAGAACTGCTGCCCTTCAGGAAAAGTCTGAAAACCTGGCTGGCAGGGCAGGTGTGGGGCCTTAATGGGAATACGGCTCCAGCCTGTTGGCTCATTCCCATTTGGTACTTAGTTAATATCCCTCCCTTTGTGTTGTTGTATTCTCCCCCCCCATTCCCTTTTATTTCTTTTTATTCTTTTAATTGGAGTGGGGGGGTAGTAGGGTGAGGAAGTGAATGGGCGATTTGGGATTTTAAAATCTGTTTTTATACATTTTTAACTGTTGTACACCGCCCTGAGTTGGGTTCTCCTGATTGGGTGGCATATAAAAAAATAAAAAATAAAAAAATAAATTCAACCAAGAACTGGGGTTTCACTTAGTATGTTGCCTTTAAAAAAAGAAGGAAGATTATCTTCAAGTTAGGAATAATGATGTCATGCATTAAATGAGTGAATGATTACTCTTATTGTCAGCAAACTGTTCAGCAACTGTTCTATGTATCATTTTTCTATACTGTATTGTAGTTGTAATATTAAAAAATCCTTTCAGGTGAAGCCTCCATTACATTTTTTTGGGATGAAATCTTTGTAGAAATACATTGACACCTGAAGCAGTTATTACCATATTGTTTTGCTCAAGTCAATTCCCGGTAAGTCTGATCTCTGTCCCCCTGGAAAAATGGAATTCTTTGCAGCCTACCTCATTGGGCTGTTATGTGGACCAAGCAAATAGTATGTATCAAAATGACAGAAAACAAGGGCAAGGCAAAGCAATCACACATACCACCCCACAGCACTTAGTGAACTCTCTGGGCAGTTCACATAATTAGCATTTTGCCCTCAACATGCTGGGTACTCATTTTACCAAACTTAGAAAGATGGAAGGCTGAGTCAACCTTGTTCTCTGGTCAGGATAGAACACACAACCTTTTGCTTGCAAGACAGCAGTTTAACCACTGTGCCACAACACACTATTCCCCCTCACTATTTTAAAAATGCATATGTTTGCACGAAAATGTAGAAAGAGCCTTTGTCACTTGTCATTGGTACGGTTGTAAGCCCTGTTGCCACTGAAAAATTGTTAGTGGGGGGGGGGAGCCTATCCTTTTGACACGGAGAAGAGAATGCATGTGTGGGCTTTGTCACATCTGGATTCATGGCACATTCTCCTACTCTTATGGTAATTCTTCCTGCATAAATCAGAAGCAACTAATTAAAAGAGAAATATTTAATTCTGTCATGTTCTTTGAACTGGCGTTCCATCTGGTTCTGTTTTTGAATTGTAAAAATCTGCTGTAAAAATTGGCAAGCAATGCCATGGTAAATGGAGACAAAAGCGGCTCAGTATATCAGGCTCGAATGCTAACATTTTGGCTGCAGACAGTTCCAGAATTCGGTATACCTAATTGATTGGAACATCATGGAAACTATAAAAATCAAATGTGAAATAGAAAAACAAATGCTATTCCTAGCCTGGCAGAGGCCAATACTTGTATACATTAGTTCTGTATAATATTCTTAATTGACAGACTTCGAAAAAGTACTTGGTTGGGAAGCAATGTGGAATATGATACATCCCACTGGAACCAGGCGCGTGTGGTTTATGGCATGGCTTTCCCTGGCCATGTAAGCAAAAGAGAAATGTAGTTTTACATACACTGTTAAGTTATAGTCCTTCTCCGTAACAACAACATCCCAAAGATATAATTGTTTTCAGAAGAACAAGAAAATATACCTCTTTACTGATTCACCCCTTGCTTGGCATTAGCTTAAATCCTGGAGACGAAGGCACAATGAAACTTCCTACAACAAAGACCAAGAGAACTGGATTCCAAAGCAATCAGCTTCTTATGTAATTGGAAAGTTTTCAGCAGTATGAACAGACAGGCTGATTAACTCTTGGCACCTTAGAAAAAGATTACTTTCTGTCTACAAGGAGCATGGCTTATTGTAAAATATTACTTCGCTGAAACCAAAAGCTTTGCTTTGACATTACATTAGCTTGCAAAAGTACACCTCAGACATTTCACAATCACTGGGTCAACAAAAGAAAGAAATGTGAATGGGCTCGTCCTCCCTCCTTCAGGCTAAGGTTCTTAGAAAGCTTTGCTAAGCCATAAATTATTCAGAAATGTAATACCTTTAATTAACATTTTTGAATACTTTTTTTAGTGATTTAGATTTAATTTTAAACCAGCACTTAATCCTGTTGCTTGGAATGGGGACAAGTATTTTGTGCAGCCTGGATAAAACCCTTTCTGGAATAAAGTTCAGAGAGGATGGAACGATGAAGGTCTCTTGCTGAATTGCCCTCTTGAAATGGGAGCTTTAAAAATCCTCAAAAGCAACAAATGCTCCAAGGTCTCACTGATGATTTTTCCTATTGGATACGATATTACTTCTATCAGTCATTCTCATATTGTTATGTGCTATCAAGTGGCTTATGACTAATGCAACTCTGAATAAGTGGCCTTCAAAAGATTCTGTCATCAAAAGCCATGCTAACACGCACACAATGTTGCTGATGTCTTCTGAGAACTATGGGTTTTTCAACTGTTATAATAATTTCAAGTATTGCTATCCTCATTTAATGATGGATGCTTTTATGTTATGTTCAACTACAAAGAGTCAAGCAGTCATGCCAGATGTCTCATTGAGCATATTTTTAGATGATATGTTCCTTCTAGTTCTGAAAGAGTCTGGAGGGGACCACACTGAAGATAGTCCCAGCTGGATGCAAACTTCATAACACCCTGACATTTAAATTGCTGTCACAGAAATGTTTCATTATCTTGGAAAGGTGTGTTTCAAGTGTGCATTCAACAAACGGTACCTCTTTTCCATCACTCTTCTCTGTCATTATCATCAGCCTCTTACCAGTCTCTTACCCCCTACCTCAAAAAATGATGACCCAGTGAAATGTAGCAGTGAACTGACATTTATGCATTTGAATTAGAACTGCACCTGTAACATCAAGATCAGCAATTGGGCACTAAACCAAGGAAATAATAATAATTATTACAAATTGCATTGTTGTTGTAGTCCTTACCAGTGCAAGCTGAAGGCAGGCAAAAGGAATAGTATTCAGTCCCACATCACTCCCTGCTCTGTGCATAATTTTGATGTCAACAACACTCAACAACAATTCTAAAGGACTGACAAAGGTGACCACACAGGTCAAAATAATGCAAGTGGAAACACTACAAAAACACACAAGCCCTGATAGTCAAACAAAAATACCTCACAACCATCCAAAAGATCAGACCTACTCATGACTACTGCTAATGTTGTGTAGTCAATGGAATAAATATAGAAAAGCACAGTGAAGAACATGACAGAACCAGTGGGACAAATACCAGTCTAATCACTCCCTTTGTCACTCAATTATGAAGACTCCCTTTTTAGACAACCCGAATCTCCAGTGACTGTATATAACTAAAAAGATAGTAAGACTGAAGCAGTAATTTCCATAGTACAGTCATTTGAAGATTGGAACAAAGCCTATGAAATACTGTCATAAATTGGCCACCTCAGGCAGCAGATTTTAGCTGTGTCAATCAGGGGTAGCAAGTTGATAGGAATTCAGTTTATTACAATTATATTTTTACTTTCAGGAAGACCTATCTAAATTGGATTGCTACTGAAAAAAAAGTTCCATTAGAAGAAAGAAAGAAAGAAAGAAAGAAAGAAAGAAAGAAAATGCTATAGTAAGATCTTGACAGGGAGAAATGTTCTCCTTTTTTGCTCCACCAAAATAAAGCAGGCCATTCTCAATTGCCTAATAAGACCAGGAATCTAGTTGCACAACCATTTCTGTCTAACTGCACAGCTAATGCATCTTATCCCTGGCAGAATGGATAACCTCTTAGTCAAAGTTGTATACAGCTCTGTACCTAAACTCCTGCTTTTAGATTAATCACACAATAAGATGGGGTATATCATTTTGGCAGTAACTTTGGTTGTACTATATAGAGAGAATAAATTAATCTGGTAAATCCAGCACAGAAGGCCACACAGAAGAGAAACAAGAGAGTATATAGGTACCAGCTGCTTGTCAGATGTTACATTTAAACATCCAGTCTGATTTGAAGCCTGGCCTCCATTTAAACAGACATAAGAGATGGACCTTGGTTTGTTTAATCAATGCAGGCTTTTTTAAAAAAAAGAATTCTGGAAACTGTTTGTTAGACAGATGCATGGTCTTCTAGATTAGAACATGACTGTTTAAATTAAAGGAAAACAACAACATTTCGGGTTTGTATAAAATGGAGTTGTATTTCAACTTCTTCCCTCTGAAGGGAGCCGGAAGTGAAGATAACAGCAACAATGCAAGCGCGGCGCCAAAATGGCCGCCGCGCCCTTTGCGGCCCCCCCCACAGGACAGAGAATCCGGGTAGTTAGGGGCGTGGCCAGCTCCCTTATAAAAGGGGTGGCCACGAGGCAGCCGAGCTGCCATTTTACCTCAGCGACGGAGCGGAGAAGTTTTTTCTCTCCGTCGCTCGTTAGCTTACGAAGCCTTTTGGTAGCGATTCTGCCTTGCCGGCTTCCCCTTTTTTGCTTCGGTCGAGATGCCTTCGAAGAAGAAGGCAGCTTCGAGTTCAGCTCGCGCTGTTAGGAGGCGCAACCCAGGTCGGAGGACCGTGGTGCCGCCTCCTCAGCAGCCGACTTTGCCAGCCCCGACCGGGGCCGGCGGAATGGGGTCTATTGCCCCTTGGTCCGCTGCGGGCGAGCAGAGTGTGAGCGCGGATGGCGCTCCGGCCCGCGGCCCACGAGCGGTGGACACCGCTCCTCCTCCTGCTCACTCCGTTGGGCCCGTTCCTTTCGGGCCGCAGCCTCTCCCCGGGCCCTCTAGCCTTGGGGGGTGGGGCGGCCCCCTGCCTTGGCAGGTTTCTCCACCAGCTCTGCCGGGCTTTGGTGCTGGCCAATGGCCATATGCTGGCCCCGGGGCGCAGGGACCTGTACCCGTGCCTGGCTCAGGCGGGCCGGCCGGCCCTTTGCCCATGGTCAACGTGGACACCTTACTGGCCCGCATTGCGGCCCTGGAGGCGTCTTTGGCCCGGGCCAGTCAGGCGGGAGCCCCCTTTGGGGTTCCTTTTGAGGTGCTGTCGGCAGCAGGACAACAGCCGGCGGGGAGGGTCGAGCTGCTGCAGGCGGGTGGCGCGGCTTCGGCCACTGCCTCGCAGCTCCCCAGCCAGCAACCTGGTGCGGGTCAAGCCCCGGTGATGAGCTCTAGGTCGGTCGTGAGCTCCGACGCCCCCAGTGGGCCGGAACCCCCGGTGGGGGCGGCCCGCGGGGGTGCAGCATGTGAGTATACGGTGCAAGCAAGTACATCCACACACATTCCCAATATAGGGGGGGCCTTTCAATGGCCTTGGCCTCGCGCGGGTGGTGCGGGGGCCACGCCGTCTGCGGCCCACCCGGCGACAACAACTGCCACCTTGGGCAATGGGGTGGGCATTGGTCCTTACTCTGCGGGGAATGTTCTGGGGGTGGCTGGGTTAGCTCAGGCCCCTTTTACTAGGCCGGCTGTCCCCTTTTCGGCTTTGCCGACGGCAGGGTATTCCTTGCCATTGGGTGATCACTTGGCACAGGCTACTAGGGAAAAGATATGGCGTGGGGAGTACGTAGATATCTTCTCACTCCTGAACAGAGAGCCCACCAAGGAGGAAAGGGAGGGTCAGGATGAGAAGGATAAGGAGCAGGCACGCCGCCGTAAGCCGCCGCGTACCTGGGCTAACTGGCTTCCCGCCTATTTAATATACATGGCGGTATATTTGAGGGTGCGGCCGGATTTAGCTATCCCCATGGTCCAATATTTGGACAACATATATAGGGCAATGGTTGATTTCCCGGGCCCCTCATGGCTAGCATATGATGAGGAATTCCGTATGAGGATTCCTCTCCACCCCGAGATGAGATGGGATGAGCCGTGCCAGAGACTGTGGCTCTTGTACATGACACCCACACGCCCTGCCCCGGGGGATAGATACCATTGTGGACACGCGGTCCAGCGAGCGGCTCCAGCGCAGGTTACCCGCCAACCGGCGGGGCAGGGGGTTCCAGCCCGCCTGCTGTGCTGGACTTTCTCGTCAAATGGTTCCTGCAATCGAAAGAATTGCAGGTATAAGCATGAGTGTCCCACATGTTCTGGCCCCCACGCAGCCTCTGCTTGTCCCAGGCCTGGGGGGGCACGAGGCAGAGGGAGGGGTGGACAGTGGGCTGGCAAAGCTGCCGCGGATGGAGCTAGTCCTCCAAAAGGCCCCCTCCCCAATTAACGTGGACATGCTGGAGCGTTGGCTCGCATCGTACCCGAAGGGGGAGGACGGGGAGTATCTACTTCAAGGTTTTAAGCAGGGATTTCGTATCCCTTTTAGGGGTGATAGGTCCCCTCAGGATGCTCCCAACCTTTTATCTCTCAGAGGAAGGGAGGAGGTGGCTGCGGCCAGCATTAAAAAGGAGTTGGACGCGGGCAGGGTCGCTGGACCCTTCCCCGCACCCCCGTTCCCCAATTTTAAGGTTTCACCACTGGGTTTGGTGCCCAAAAAGTCCCCAGGTGAGTTTCGTCTTATTCATCATTTGTCCTACCCAGCCGGCCGATCGGTCAACGATGCTATCCCTGATGACCTTTGTTCAGTCAGGTATACATCGTTTGACCAGGCGCTGCGCATGGTGCGCGCGTGTGGCCTGGGTGCCCTGCTGGCCAAGTGTGACATTAAGTCGGCTTTTCGCCTTTTGCCGGTGCACCCGGGCGACTTTGAATTGCTGGGTTTTAAATTTAAGGGGGAATATTATTTCGATAAGGCCATGCCTTTTGGCTGCTCCATATCATGCTCGGCTTTCGAGCGTTTTAGTACCTTCCTAGAATGGGCCTTCGTCCGTAGGTCAGGGTCCCGGTCTGTAGCCCATTACCTGGATGACTTTTTATTCGGGGGTGAACGGGGCTGGGACACGTGTGCACGTCTCCTTAACACATTTCAGACGCTAATGCAGGAACTTGGTGTCCCTTTAGCGCCCGAAAAGACCGAGGGCCCATTGACCAAGCTAGTATTCCTGGGGGTTGAGATTGACACAGTAGCGCAGGCTTCTAGGTTGCCGGGTGATAAGGTGTCCAGGATAGTGGCCCTTATCTCGGAATTGCTGGCCAAGCGTAAGGCATCCCTGAGAGAACTGCAGGTGCTCCATGGGCACCTTAATTTTGCCTGCAGGGTGGTCGCTCCGGGCAGGGCTTTTGCCCGGCGCTTATGTGACGCCATGGCAGGATTATCCAGGCCCCACCACAGAGTCAGGCTTACCCGGGGTATCAGGGCAGACATGTTCGTCTGGTTGCAATTCCTGAGGGAGTTTAATGGGGAATCATTTTGGAGGTCTGACCTCCTGGCATCCCCCAATTTCCAGATCCAGTCTGATGCCTCAGGATCCCTGGGTTATGGGATGTACTTCGATGGGAAGTGGGCCTATGGTGGGTGGCCACCGGCATGGGCAGGCACAGGTCGCCTGCGGGATCTCACATACCTGGAATTTTTTCCCATCCTGGGGGCTTTGATGCTATGGGGCGAACAGTGGGCAAATTCGGTGGAGCATTTCTGGTGTGACAATGCTGCCGTTGTACACATTGTCAATGCACAGACTTCCAAATCGCCCAGGGTTATGGATCTAGTGCGCCATTTTGTGCTGCGCTGCCTGCGCCTCAACGTCTTGTTCAGGGCCAGGCGTGTCCCAGGGGTTAATAATGATATTGCTGACGCTTTGTCCCGCCTGCAGATCTCCCGGTTCCGCGCCTTGGCCCCGGATGCGGAGGAATTTCCCTCGCCACTCCCGGACGAGATGTGGACTATTGGCAAGGAGAGGTGAACCGGGCGATTGGCCTGTCACTAGCGCCACGCACGCGTAAGGCGTATCAACAAGCATTCTATTCATATAGGGCATTTGCTGCTCAATTTCACTTGCCAGAGACCTGGCCGATTCCGGTGGACCATGTTCTGAGGTTCATGGTTCACCTGCATGCACAGGGCCTCGCACCTCGCACCATAGCATCCAAGCTTTCGGCGTTGGCTTTTATGGCCAAAGTAGGGGGTCATGTGGATACCACCTCTGACTTCCGTGTGAGACATGTTTTGGAGGGGTGGGTGCGCGAGCGCGGGCGTTGCCCGGACGACCGGCACCCTATTTCCCCAGGGGTTCTTACCCAGTTGGCCCGGGGCTGGCCAGGCCTCTGTTTTGATCATTATGAGGCAGCCCTTTTTCATGCAGCCACAACGGTGGCATTTTTTGGAGCGCTCCGTGTCAGCGAACTCGTGATGCTGTCTAAGGCGGATGCAAGTGGTAGGGCACTGGAACTCGAAGATGTCTATGTTGCCAAAGACTGGGCCCAGTTGAGGATACGCTCCTCTAAAACAGATCAGCATGGCGTAGGCAGTGGTGTAAGACTGCTACGTTGTTCTTTGGCAGACATCTGTCCGGTTGGTGCCCTACAGGAATTCCTGGCACTGCGTGGCATGCACCACGGCCCGTTTTTCTGTCACCAAGATGGGTCTCCCCTTACTAAATTTCAGTTTTGGAAGGTGACAGCCAGAGCCCTCACCAGGGTGGGCCTACCAGGTGCCCGTTATGGCACACATTCGTTCCGTATTGGTGCAGCCTCTACAGCAGCTGCTTTTGGGTACTCTGGGGCTGACATACGCAGCATGGGGAGGTGGGGCTCGCAATGTTTTCAGTTTTATGTGCGCCCACTCCCGCCATGAGTACCAATCCAGTCACCTTACCGCCTTTTTTCTCAATTTTCTTACAGACCCTGGGTGTCGTATTACACCGGTGACAGTATGGCTGGTGGGCCACAGCTATGTGCACAGGGCAGCGCGTTACGCTGCGGCGACAGAGTGGGGACCCCGACTGGGACTGGGTGACCACGCCAGTCTCGCATGGCATGGTAAGCCTGGGATGTTATGGCGGGAGCTGCGGCCTTTCCTTTTTTCTGGCCTGGGTGCTGACCCGCCTGACATTCTCATCATCCACCTGGGGGGCAATGATTTGGGCCAGGTCACTGGCTTATCGCTCAAGCATGCGATTTGCGAGGAACTCGCCTACTTGCATTATGTCTGGCCTGCCACAACCCTGGTTTGGTCGGACATTGTTCCGCGCCATTCTTACAGAGGGGGCGTTAACCTCCTGGCCCTTGACCGCGCTAGGCGCGCGGTCAATAAGGCAGTGGCGCGGTTTCTTGCCACCAGGGCTTGGGGACGGGTTAGTCATCACCCCGATATTAGTCTACAAAATTATGACTTGTACGCAGGGGATGGGGTCCATCTGTCGCGAGGAGGTATGGACCTCCTGTTGGGTGATTGGCGAGCAGGCCTGTTGACCGAGCTGATGGCCTGGGGGGGGGCGTCAGGTCTTCTTTGAAGCCCCTCCGTGTGGCGGGTAGCACTGGTAAGGTAAACAGTATGACCCACAAGTATCCGGCAGGTTCGCAATTGACTGGACAACACTAGACAGGAATAAATTAGTTAAATGTTGTCCGGTCAACGACGAACCAGGCGATGGGGTGATGACGATTGCTAACCAGCATGCATCACCCCTGTGATTTCACGGATACGCGTCAGAGGGTGGGGTCATAAGTTAGTTATTGACTACGGTCAACAATTTGTTTGTTGTCAACAAACAAATTGATACAAATTGATACATTGTAACCAATTGCCGTTGGCAATTTTGGGGTGGTACCTTACCAGTGTTACTTCAGCCTGCTTGCCTTAGGAATTATGATTGGTCGTTTTACCAATACAAATTTATAATTCGGACTAGGGCATTGAATCAATAAATGTGGCCCTATGCTGTTATCCACTTTCAATGTTGTCTGTGTCCGTTATTGGGGGGGTGCGCCTGCAATGCAAGCGCGGCGCCAAAATGGCCGCCGCGCCCTTTGCGGGCCCCCCCCCACAGGACAGAGAATCCAGGTAGTTAGGGGCGTGGCCAGCTCCCTTATAAAAGGGGTGGCCACGAGGCAGCCGAGCTGCCATTTTACCTCAGCGACGGAGCGGAGAAGTTTTTTCCCCTCCACCCCCTCCCTAGTTAACAGTGTGATATTATGGTCGCTTCGGGGCCGGGTGGGAATTTTTGGTTGGGACCCATATTGGCTCCGGGTCCTGGCTTTTTTGCCCATCCCACACTGTTGCTATGGTTTGATATAGGGGGCTTTCTGTGTTCCTACTGTTGACTTTGGTCACATTGGCGGGTAGCACTGGTAAGGTAAACAGTATGACCCACAAGTATCCGGCAGGTTCGCAATTGACTGGACAACACTAGACAGGAATAAATTAGTTAAACGTTGTCCGGTCAACGACGAACCAGGCGATGGGGTGATGACGATTGCTAACCAGCATGCATCACCCCTGTGATTTCACGGATACGCGTCAGAGGGTGGGGTCATAAGTTAGTTATTGACTACGGTCAACAATTTGTTTGTTGTCAACAAACAAATTGATACAAATTGATACATTGTAACCAATTGCCGTTGGCAATTTTGGGGTGGTACCTTACCAGTGTTACTTCGGCCTGCTTGCCTTAGGAATTATGATTGGTCGTTTTACCAATACAAATTTATAATTCGGACTAGGGCATTGAATCAATAAATGTGGCCCTATGCTGTTATCCACTTTCAATGTTGTCTGTGTCCGTTATTGGGGGGGTGCGCCTGCAAAGAGATCGCACCTACACACAATGGAATGCATCATTTTTGAAAGAACAGACAGTTAACTCAATGCAGCAAAGATCTTTTGACCTCCTGTTGTCTACCAGTGCGAGGAAGCAATAAAGAGGGCAAAGTTCAATGGAGGGATGAAGGAAGGCTAGAAAACATATGTATGTGGGCAGTGAATGACCAGACCAGAGAGATTTAATGGGCCATGGTATAGCCTGAGTAAGACACAGGTGGCCTCTGAACTCTTCTACCTTATATCACAGTACAGATGTGGAAACAAATCTGGGCAATAATTTGTAAAT
The DNA here is from genome assembly GCA_035047345.1 of Bradypodion ventrale. Taxonomy (NCBI): domain Eukaryota; kingdom Metazoa; phylum Chordata; class Lepidosauria; order Squamata; family Chamaeleonidae; genus Bradypodion; species Bradypodion ventrale. Next base: position 121,955,134 of record JAWDJE010000006.1, read on the forward strand.
GAGCCTAAATGTAATGGTAAGATGTTCTGTAATTAAATCTGCAGAGTAGCAGATGCTCTGCTCTTCTATTCTTACATATTCCTACAAGATCTCTCCTGTTAAGAATTTTCCATGGTTTGTCTCCTTAGGCCTGATTGTGCCTATGTTTCAGGCTGTGAATCCACATATCAATTCCCTCTTTCTTGTTACGGCCTCCAGAACTTAAAAGATCTAAAATCAGCCAGCACTTCCAATATTGTCTTCTCTTGACATATAGAAACCAGAACTGCAAACTTTTAAATGCTACCAAAGCTTTTGTGCCTTTAACAGCGTATTTACCTAACCTTCGATATCCATTTTGGGGGAAGCTACACTTGTTGATTTTCCACAGTTGATGTGAAACATATCTGTTAGAAACCTTATATGAAAAGTATCTCCAAAATTTTGGTGATAAGATAGATTTGTGTCAGTGTCTGCTTCTTGTGAGCATCATTGTCTAATATTGTGAAGGGTAAGTGAGTTGCATTTACTGTGATCTTTTTTATCAATGAAATTGGTACATGACTTTACCCCCTTGATGAGATGGCATGAGATATACCTGCATCAGGAGCCCATGCACCTCACTGTGGGGAAATGGCTAAAGATTCCAGTTTAGTACAAACTGTATGTGAAATGCAAGAATATATACAAAACAATATACAATATTTACTGGCATATAAATACACCCCCTTAAAATACACTGGAAAAACGGATTGCATTTTATACTCGGATGCGTTTTATATGCCGGCAAATGTGGTAATTAAAGATACTGTATTCCTTACACTGTGTGGACCTAAAGCTGAGAAAGTACAGACCGAAAATCTCCCTCGCAAAATAGCATATGGTTGCAATCATATGCCATTTTACAAGGGAGCAAGTGCCATTGAAGATGAGGAAGCTTACACCTGAGTAAACATGTGACGAGTCAATCGTAAATTGATGCAAACTTGCTTGGGAAGATGCAAATGTTCTGCATGGAATCTTATTTTACTTTAATTACAAGGAACTCAGTGATACTTTTCAGTAGCGTGTCTAGGAAAATCAATCAATCAATCAATCAATCAATCAATCAATCAGTCTATTATGGTATAAGACCAGCATAGTACAGCAAAAAGAACAGAAGTTAAAATGAGGGTACTTAAAATATATCAAGAGACAGAAGCTAAAATAAAGGTATAGTACTTAAAATATATTTTAAAAAGAAGCGTTTCTGGTCAGAGTTAAGGAGTAGTAAAATTAGTACTTAAGATTAATAATGTTACAACTATTACTGAGCCTATGATGTAGCATTAGTAGTTAATTTAGCTGAAGGATCTGCCAAGATTGTTCTTCTGATCTTAAACGTTGCGGTGCAGAACCGGCCAGGATACTTGCAGAGCAATGCAAATATGAACTTGTCTGGATGTCTCTATAAAAAGCGTGTTTTGCACTTTCCACCACAGTATGGGAAAGTTACTTTTCAAAACTAAAATTTCCAGAAAGTCCTGGCCAAATGGCCAGTGGGGATTTGGGAAGTTACAGTCCAGTGAGGTAACGTTTCTACCTTTTGCTCTCAATTTGTCCTATACTTTGAAGAGCAATACAACTTAAGGATTGAACACAATGGTTTGGTCTTAGATTCAATCACCAGAATTTTCATTTTAAAAAGGTGAAGTAGCAGCTGCTTTTCCTTCCGTGTCTAGGCCAGAAGTGAAACTACCAAAATGAAGGCACCTTTTGGTGTGTTCATTTTGCAGTTCCTTTCACCTGACCCAGTGTGAGAAAGATTAGCCAGCAACACAAGGTTGCTGTTTTATGACTTTCGGACTCTCTTGGGGGCTGGGGTGTATTGATTTTTGTTGACTATATTTTTATTGTAATTTGTAATTATTGTATTTGCTGTATTTTTTGGATTTTGTGCACATTGTTATGTATCTGTTTGTTTTGTATTTTGGATATTTATTATATTGTTTTATTTTGCTGATGTTAGCCGCTTTGGGTCGCCTTCGGGCTGAGGGAAGTGGGATATAAATTAAACTATGATGATGATGATGATGATGATGTTACCAGGATACGCCCGACTGATACAAAAATAGTCTTCAAGGAGGCTCTTTCTGTGTACTCTCTCTCTCTCTCTCTCTCTCTCACCCACACACACCTCATTTGACCAGCGTTACTTGCTATGACTTTCTAGAATGGCATTATGAAATGTCAAGAAATGAATAGATAACTAGTACTCACGAAAGTGAGATTGTGAGGAAGGAGAGCTCTTGGAAAGAAGGAATTGACAGTAACCTGGCTTTCATGTCAATGTACTCTAATGATGACTTTGATTGACAAAGATGACTATGGATTTCTTTTCTCAGGCAACCTTTCAAAGCTAGCTACCACTTGAAAGCTGAGTGATTTCTAGTTTCATTTTTATCACAAACAGTTTTTATGCAATGTAATTAGGTACCCAACAACAAGGGAATACTGTATACATAAAAACAGACACCACAGGTTTGCCAATGTACATTCCTCGGGCACTCCTGTGAAACATTTAGACCCGCTTCCTTAGTAAAGGCAACTTAAAGGGCTACCTGAAAGAACTGCAAACGTACAATATATTTTCCTTCCCTTTTTTATTTTTGATGCCTGTTATTTGATGTTTAAAATAGGAAAATAATCTGGAATTTCTGTTGCCAAATTCATAGGTTTTTTGGTTGACATATTACAATTGTTTTGATATTTCATTTACCCCTAATATTTGAGCCCCATACATTTTTATTTTGCTGTTGTTTCCTGCCATATTCATTCAATAAAGTTAAAAAAGGAAATCAACAGCAACAAAACTGATTTCTGTTTGCCAGCTTATATATGTATAAGTATAATATATGTAATATATGTAATATGTATAATATATGTATAAGCTCAAGTGGCTAAGACGCTGACTGGGAGGCGGAAGGTCAGCAGTTCGATTCCCAAGTACTGCAGGACGAAATGAGCTTCCGTCTTTGTCCCAGCTCCAGCCAACCTAGCAGTTCGAAAGCAAGAAATTGCAAGTAGATAAATAGGGATCACTTCAGTGGGAAGGTAACAGCATTCTGTGCACACCGGTGTCTAGTCATGCCTGCCACATGCCCACAGAAACGTCTGCAGAAGCAGACAGCGCTGGCTCTTTGGCTTTGAAACAGAGATGAGCACTGAACCCTAGAGTCGGATACGAATGGCTTTCGAGCAAGGGAAGCCTTTACCTTTTCTAGGCCTGCCATAGAAATAGACAGTAGTACAAAGGATAATAAAGGAAGTCATATAATGAACTGCAATTATTTTGCATCCCTTTTGCACCGGTCTATATTAGTTCCCCTGCTCCCCTACAGTTAGAATGTTGTAAATCTTAGAGGAATATGGATTGCTTAGTAATTTGAAGGGAAAAGGAAGGAAATTCCATTTGTGGGCATCTTTCATTCTGAGAAAGTACTCTATACTAATAAATGATTTAAACACAATCAATAGTTTTTTTGAGCTAGAGAAATGTGCAGCATTTTTTGATATTTTAATCAATAGAAGCTGTTACAGGAATTAATATTGTCCAAATAATTATCTTTGGTATAGCTTACAAATTTTGCAAGGAAAACAGAAAGGGGAATTAGTCTTTGCTCCATGGGTCTGCCCCCACATCAAACATTTCATCCATGATTAACATATAGAAAGGAAATATATTTTAATATGAAAAGACATTGTATAAAACAGCATGCTACTTCTTTATACATGGCAGGTCAGGAGAGCACAATGCAACAGAATGTATATCCTCTGGAGGCCAACTCTAATCAATAAAACCAATTGAGAATGAAGTAACAGAACTTGGAACATTTTTAGAGAGGGAATTTGTTGCATTACCTATTCATAAATGTATGACAATGTTTGTTATTGTTGGACTGTTGACACAAATAATACATAGTTGACACAAATATGATATATAGCCTTAATGTTAATAAGGGCATGCATCCTGTTTCCCTTTATTGGTCAACACTGATCCTGAACCTTGGAAATGCTTGAAAAAATACAAAGGAGAAAAGAAAATAACACTTTGCGACATAGCCAGTGTGGTGCAACAGATATGAGTGATGGACTAGGTTGGAAGAGACCTGGGACTGAATCCCTGCTTGGCCAAGGAAGCTCATGGGAGGGTGTTTAACACTGGTAAAACCACTCCTTAAATATCTCATTTACCTTCAAAGCCCTGTTAGGATAGCTACAAGTCAAATTAAGACATGACAGCACATGTGCTCATATTACCTCCAAAGGTAACTAACTGAATTTAATTACTTACTTCCAGTGTTGTACTGTGGCCGGTTCCCAATGGTTCTTGTGAACTGTTTGTGGAAATTCCAGGCCACGACCACTTGGCTGGCCACGGCCACCTCTCGGCCTCCCCCTCCCAGCACTGCCAGAAATGCGTCTCATTTGCCTTGCTCAGGGCCGACGGTGCGCTTTCATCTCCACACTTCCCTTGCGCCTTTAACCCTGGGCAAGGCAAATGGGATGCGTTTCCAGTGGCGCTGGGAGGGGGAGGCCAGCACCAGATCACCAACCCGCCCTGCTCACCTCCCAGCAGCACCACCAGCAGGGACGCGTTTCCGGCAGTGCTGGGAAGGGGAGGCCAGCGCCAGCCCACCAATTCACCCTGCTCACCTCCCAGCAGCGTCGCTGCTCTGGGATTCCTCCTCCTCATCTCTGTGAAACAAGAGAGCAAAGTAAGTTTCTTTCTTTTCTTGAGGGGGGATTTGAGGCCATGCCCACAGATAGCCATGCCCACAGATAGCCACGCCTACCAAGTGGGTAGTAATTTTTTACACTGATTACTTCCAATGTGCCAAGTAAACATGATACAGGAGATCTGTGATGAGATTTCGCTGTTTTTCCCCTTTAAGTTTCAAAGACAACCCATGGCACTGCACATTTGATTAGAGAAGTGATGTTAGGCCTTTTATATATATATATATATATATATGACAATATAAAGTCCAGTTTTTGTGCATTTTCATGAGATTGTCTGGGCACTGATGTCCAAAAATAGTGATGGACTGGATGCTCCAAGAAGGTAAAAGGAAATCAGATAGACCAAGGAAAACATGGAGTGTAACGTTTAGAGAAGATTTGAATAATGTTCAAGTCTCCTGGGAAGAAGCACCAAATGTAGCAGCAAATTGAACTCATTGGAAGTAACTGACAACCTAATACACACCCTTGCATGCAAGGACATAAGAAGAAGAAAGAGAGATAAAATTACGGGAAAACAGCTACCACCTCTACCGAAATTGTTTCTGTGAACAAAAAATAAAAATAAAAGCAGCCCTACATAACTGTGTTGAAATAAAAAATGGGGAGCTTCTAGTCATGGATCTCAAAAGTCATATTTAATTTCACCAAGAGTGCCAATTCACTGCACTCTGTGTTGATGGAAAAAACACATTAAAAAAGTAATCTTGTTAAGTTTCCCACAGCTGGAGATCTGGTTTGCTCTGGAGACTTGCCAAAACTCAAGCCTGGACATCCTTTAGAGAAGAATTGTAAGACCTTTTATTTGTATTGGCTTTTAGTAGCTGGGGATAAGCCAACCCAGACCTACATGTGTGTCAATATTAACACCACTTTCAAAAAATCTTTCCTTATGCAGCTGATGCATTTGCTTATTCTTCCAGATGTGGCTCTGTGCAGATGTCACTCATTTTCCTCCACAAAGGCTGACAAAATGAAAACAGAAATGACCCAGATTCTAATACCTTTCATTCTTCACTCTGTCTAAAAGGCCCCTTACATAAACAGCTAAGTTTTTAAACTAATGACACTTACTTTACTACAGTATTCATCTTGCAAAATTGGTTGTATTGGGAGTTTTAACTTACCTTCTTGTCTCTAAACACTCCCAAACTGAAAGCCAGCCTCACATAAATCCTTCAAATTGAGTTGAAGATGGAGAAATTTAGCAGCATATCAAAGCAGTGGGCAGAAGGCCATCTTTTAGGGTCTTTTGCCTTGTTCGTTGCTATAACAGGGTGCATACTTCTTTATGTCCGTGACGGTGAACCTTGGCACTCCAGGTGTCCTTGGACTTCAATTCCCAGAAGCCTAAGTCAACACTCCTGCAGATCAGGGCTTCTGGGAACTGAAGTTCAAGAACAGCTGGAGTGCCAAGGTTCGCCATCACTGCTCAACATGCAAGGATTCCTTACAGCTGTGCACATCTAAAATTTAGCAGTACTGTATTTGGGCCCCGGTTCTAGTGAAAGTCAACACCACCTGGAGAACATGAAGTATACAGACCATCTGATGACAATCCCAGTTTACATTCACTGTGTGCTAGATTTAATATTTAAGACAAATTTGCTGCTTACTGTAACACTTACTGACTGTCATTACTTCTGACTAAATAAATAATTTTCATTATGTTTTATAATATTGCTTGTTCATGTTGGACCTTCTGTGAGCATCTCTAGAAGAAAATTCATTTGCAGGACAGTATATATGCAAACAAACAAGCTGCTTCGCCATCAATTGCAGGGCATGAATCCATAATATAAAGTTTACAGAAAAGAGAGAAATAAATTGCAGAAGGCATTATGATTTAGAACATCAAGACCCTATGTCTATAAGAATTAGATAACAGAAAAGGGTTTTCTGCACTCTTATACAGATTCTATTCAAGATAGGTCGCCCTTGCTTGAAAGCCAGTCATATCCAATTCTAGAGTTCATCTCATCAAAGTGGTGCCTATTTATCTACTTGCAATTTCTTGCTTTTTAGCTGCTAGGTTAGCAAGAGCTGGAACAAAGACAGGAGCTCATTCTGTCATGCAGTACTCGGGTCTCGAACTGCTGACCTGCTGGCCTTCCAGTCAGCATCTTAACCACTTGAGCCACCACAGCCCAACCCCTACTCAAGATAGCCACTCATAATTTATATTACCTCATTACATTCATATTTTCATTGTCAATTTCCAAGTGAGATATACTTAGTTTATGGGCAGACTCTTCTCATTCAGAATAGTGATGGTGGGGTTGACTAAAGGCCAGGTTAGAATTACTAAAGCTGATGACACAACACTCCAAACCCCAAGAGATATAGGGTGCTAACTCCACATGGGTTTTTCTCAAGGCCCTTTAACCCAGGGATTCTGAACCTGTGGCCCATAGGTCAGATGCGGCCCACAGTGCCATTTCATGTGCCTCCCCTCCACACCATCTCCACCATACCCAGCAAAATGGCCGTCTATCCCTTGAAACTGTCAGAGAGAGCGTGATCTGGCCCCTGGCTTAAAAAGGTTGACAACTCCTGCTCTAACCCATATCATGAATGTTGTTTAAATGCAGTTGTTTCATATGTAGTGCTTAAATGTAACTGATGGCCCTAAATGTGCATGTTAAATGTACTCTGTAAAAGTACAATTACTGCTGCCAGGGCAAATATCTGCCATCCGTTTAAAAGGAATATACTGAGAGAGCAGTCATAAAATCCTTGCATGTTATGGATCTGATTAAAATTTTACTCCCTTAGGATTCCCAATTGCACAATAACAGGAGTTCCTTAGTTTTTAAATACCACAGACAGGAACAGATTTCACTAAAACCAGATGTGAAACCTTTGGGTTGGCTTCTTTTTACTGGTTTTGAGAGTTAGTATGGTTGGTAATTGATACCCATTAACATGTTTGCTGGTCAGATAGGTGAAATGGAAGCAGTATACAGTATTGTTTTTTCCATGAAAGGTTATGTTAATGACAGTTAGACTTGCCTTTCAATTACAGTTGCTTACTCTTAAGGTTAATCCTTAATTAAAGAGTTGTTTGACAAAATATAACAGTATTAGTACCAATACTAATAATCACAACACAACAATAAAACACATGATTTTACTTTGAAAAAGAACTGAACTACAAGCAGAACATAAAACTAATGAGTTAGTTGTTGACTACATTTAATTAAATTAGAGGCCTGTTTTGGAAAAATATAAAAATGCAAATGCTAACAACAACAATAACAGCAACACAGGTACAGAACACCTGTAACCATAGACAAATATATCGCTATTATGAAGCTACAAATTGAATACATCGTATTAGGCCCACGGGGGAGGTGAGTAAAGGATCTTGCCCCTCCCTCCCCATCCTTTGCATGCACGCAGCAGCTCTTGCCTCCCATGCGGCCGAAGGGAGGCAAGAGCTGCTGCGTGCATGCAAAGGATAAGTAATCGAACTGAAATAATATAGTTGACTAAACATAGATGGCTTATGGCAACTGACATAGCGACTGTACAAGAAACTGACTTACATAGAGACTTGATATAGTGGACTTTTTCTTTCTTTCTTTCCCTTTCATTAATTAGTTCAACTTTTACTTTGATACTGTTTGATAAACTGTGATATTGTGCATGATAATACTTTGTTTTAAAACTGTTTAAACTGTGATAACATGTGTGATGGAAATAGACTGGCATAGAGTCCGGCAAAGGCACGCCACAAAGTTTGCCAAGAGAGCCCTATGGACCAAAACAAAAGGCAAAACAAGGGGATGCTCAGCACAGCAGATCTGAAAAGGGGGAGGGATACGAAAGGGGAAGGAGAAATGCAATGTTGCAGGGAACAATACTGCATAGGGACATGGAATGTGAGGTCTATGAATCAAGGAAAACTAGAAGTGGTTAAAAACGAGATGGAAAGAATAAGCATTGACATCCTGGGCATCAGTGAATTAAAATGGACAGGGATGCGTGAATTCAGCTCTGGAAACCATCATATCTACTACTGTGGGCAAGAAAACCTCAGAAAAAACGGAGTAGCCATAATTGTCAACAAAAGAGTGAGGAAAGCAGTAATGGGATACAACATCAAAAATGATAGAATGTCAGTCAGAATCCAAGGCAAACCTTTCAATATCACTGTAATCCAAGTCTATGCACCTACCACTAGTGCAGATGAAGCCACAGTTGACCAGTTCTATGAGGACCTACAACACCTCATAGAACAGACACCAAGAAATGATGTCCACATTATCTTAGGAGATTGGAATGCCAAAGTAGGAAATCAAAAAGTAAATGGAATAACAGGCAAGTTCGGTCTTGGAACAGAGAATGAAGCAGGGCAAAGATTGATAAAGTTCTGCCAAGAGAATGCACTAGTCATAGCAAACACCCTCTTCCAGCAACACAAGAGGCGACTTTACACATGGACATCACCAGATGGCCAGCATCGAAATCAGATTGATTACATACTCTGCAGTCAAAGATGGAGAACCTCCATTCAGTCCACAAAAACAAGACCTGGAGCAGATTGTGGCTCAGATCAAAACCTACTGATCGCAAAATTCAGGCTTAGACTAAAGAAAATGGGGAAAACAATTAGACCAGACAGATATGACCTACACAACATCCCTAAAGAATACACGGTGGAGGTCATGAACAGATTTAATGTCCTGTACCTGATAGACAGAGTACCAGAAGAATTATGGACAGAGACGCAGGACATCATGCAGGAGGCAGCAAGAGAAACCATACCAAAAGAAAAGAAGTGTAAGTGGTTGTCTGATGAGGCTCTTAAAATAGCAGAGGAAAGAAGGAATGCAAAAGTCCAAGGAGAAAGGAAAAAATACAACCACCTGAATATAGAATTTCAAAGAAAAGCAAGGAGAGATAAGGAAAAATACCTGAACGAACAGTGCAAAGAAATGGAGGAAAACAACAAAAGAGGCAGGACTAGAGATCTTTTCAAAAAAATTGGGGAAATCAAGGGAACATTTAAAGCAAAAATGAACATGATAAGGGACAAAGATGGAAAAGAGTTATTACACAGACGAACTCTACAAAAAGGACCTCAACACTCCTGATAATAACAATAATGAGAAATTTGAACATGAACCAGACATTCTGGAGAGTGATGTCAGAAAGGCCCTAAAAAGCACTGCAAACAATAAAGCTAGTGGAAATGATGGCATCCCAGTTGAATTTTTCAAAGCCCTAAAAGATGATGGAATCAAACTACTGCATTCAATATGCCAGCAAATTTGGAAAACAAAACAGTGGCCACAGGATTGGAAAAGATCAGTGTACGTTCCAATCCCCAAAAAAGGCAATGCCAAAGAATGCTCAAATTACCGAACAATTACGCTCATCCCACATGCCAGCAAGGTGATGCTCAAGATAATACAGGATAGACTTCAGCAGCATGTGGAGAGAGAACTACCAGAGGTGCAGGCTGGGTTCAGAAGAGGCAGGGAGACTAGAGACCACATTGCCAACATACGTTGGATCATGGAGAAAACAAAAGAATACCAGAAACAAGTCTACTTTTGTTTTATTGACTACACCAAGGCTTTTGACTGTGGGGACCACAACAAAATGTGGCAAGTAATTAAAGAGATGGGAATACCAGAACACCTCATATGCCTCATGAGAAATCTGTACACAAACCAAGAAGCAACAGTTAGGACAGAACACGGAATGACAGAGTGGTTTGGAATAGGAAAAGGAGTAACACAAGGCTGCATTTTATCACCCTGCTTATTCAATCTATACACAGAGCACATAATGCGCAATGCAGGGATGGAGGAATCACAATATGGGATCAAAATTGCTGGGAGAAACATCAACAATTTGAGATATGCAGACGATACCACCCTAATGGCAGAAAGTGAGGAAGACCTAAAGAACCTCTTGATTGGATTGAAGGAGGAGAGTGCAAAAACTGGCTTGAGACTCAATATCAAGAAAACCAAGATAATGGCAACAGGTCTGATCAGTCCCTGGAAAATAGATGGGGAAGAAGTAAAAGCAGTGACAGATTTTACTTTCCTGGGATCTAAGATTACTGCAGATGGAGACTGTAGCCATGAAATAAAAAGACGACTGATTATGGGGAGACAAGCAATGAGAAACCTGGGGAATATAGTGAAAAGCAGAGACATCACCTTGAAAACAAAAATTCGCATAGTCAAAGCAATGGTGTTCCCAGTGGTAATGTATGGGTGTGAGAGCTGGACCATTAGGAAGGCTGAGCGCAGAAGAATAGATGCCTTTGAGATGTGGTGTTGGAGGAGAGTCCTGAGAGTCCCTTGGACAACAAAGAGAACAAATAGGTCAATACTGGAAGAAATCAATCCTGACTGTTCATTGGAGGGACAAATAGTGAATATGAAGCTAAAGTACTTTGGACATCAAATGAGAAGGGAGGACTCACTTGAGAAAGCCTTGATGTTGGGAAAGGTGGAGGGAAAGAGAAGAAGGGGGCGTCCAAAGATGAGATGGATAGCTGGTATTGTGGACACAATGGGCACAGAGCTTGGTGGGCTGAGGAGAATGGTGGAGGATAGAGGTGCCTGGAGGAAAATGGTCCATGGGGTTGCAAAGGGTCGGAATCGACTGTGCAACTGAACAACAACAAAATGCACCAGCGTATAAGATGCACCCTGTACCAAAATAGCACACTATAGGCCACTAAACACAGTACAAGACACACTCTATTTTCCCAGTGAATTTTAAGGGAGTGGAGTAGGTCTTACTATCCCAGCAAATACAGTAATTATTGGCCATCAATTGTTGTTGTTGGCACCTATGGTTCAGTGGTTAAGCTGCAGCGTTGCAGCCAAAGCTCTGCTCACAATCTAAGTTTGATCCTGGCAAACCCCAGGTTGACTCAGCCTTCCTTCCTTCTGAAACTGATAAAGCATGTTGGGGGCAAAACGCTAACCATTTTATTATTGCGTAAAAGTGAACTGCAGGAAAAATTTGTAAAGTAGTCGAAATGAACATGAGTTTTCTTTTTGAAATGGTGGGAATGTGAAAAATATGAAGCACCATTTTGATACTTACTACCCTCTGTGGAAATAAGTAGCAGTAATTAATGCCAGCATCTTTTGATTTATAAGTAAAAGTTTGCTAGATTTTCCTACTCCTTAATTCTTGGGGGATCAGAATCAACTAATTTTTGTTTGCCACACTCAAGTGTGATTAAAATTATCATTTACAATTAACTGGTTTTCAGCAGCTCCGGATGTGTTGAAGCCTCATGAGCTGGACACCTGAGAATCTCAATGTATACCAATGGATCAGAAATGAAAGATTTCCCCTGACTTTCTTCCCCTTGTGGATTACCAGTCAACATGTTTTTAAGCTTTGTTGCAGACAGCAAGCCTCAGAGGAAACACTAATGTGAACGTTCTTACTGATGGCTAATGATGCATTATTCTTATGTCAGTTAGATATTTCCTATGAAAAACAATAAAAGCAGAAAAAATGCCCCAGTTATTTAAACTACTGGAAGCTTTCAATACTGCATTATTAATCTAACAAATGTGAACATTTTTCTCCTGGCTCCTGCTGTCATCAGCTTCGTTTAGATCACAATTAAAGAGGAAATTGAAGATTCTAATTAAAACAGCACAGGGAAAGAATATTCTAATATTTATTATAACTAAGTCTTATCAGACTCTTCAAAAAACAGCAACCCTAACTATTAATCAGTGTTCAATCCATCACTGTTAATTTGGCTCAATTCTGCAACAATTCCTGTGGACAATTATAATTTAACCAGAAAAGATAGAGAAAGTGTTGATTTCCCAAGGAAGAAAATCACTAAGTATAGTGATCCTGTCATCGTTGGACTCTGAGGATGACCTGGATCAGGGGGCACTCCCTATGCCTAGCCCAGTTCTGCCTGCACCCAAACCTAAGAATGTCCTGAGCCAGGAATCTCAGTCTGCATCTGGCCCAAGTCTGTTTCTCCCGGCAGATGATCTGTCAGATCAGAGGTCTGACTCTGACAGTGATCAGCCTGCAGTCAGGGAAAGTGCAGAAGGCAGCTACACCTGAGATGCAGGCAAGCTAGAGCCAAGTACCAGAGAAGGCTCCCAGCAGATAGCAATTAGCTGGGAGGCTTATAAGCAAGTTTGTTGCACTCTTCCAGCATTGGTACAACTCTTCAATGCATAGATTGACACCCTGATTGACCTTGGATAACCTGCCTAGACCTGCCTGCCGTGAACCTGATAATGCCCCTGGACATCCTTTGGATTAGACACTTGCTTGAACTACCAGTAACCAGACCTTGGCTTGCTCTTTGGACTCTCCTCGAATTCTCTGTGTAGTGCGGCAACTGTGCCCGCTGGGGTGGGTCAGCACAGTATGTTAGAGAAATGTTTCCTATTCACTTGAATTAAATTTCTGTGAATTAAATTTTCTCAATGTTTTATTTATTTATTTAGATTTATATACTGCCCCAATCAGTAGATTCTGAGTGGTGTACACAGTCCAGTGAACACCTCACTGGCTGCTCAGCAAAACTTAAAAACAATATAAAAACAGTTAAAAGCCCTTCAATAAAACCAGTTACAAGGGGGGGGGGAGGGACCTCAGATGAGCCAGAAAGGAGAGCTTGTTGGCAATTCTGGCCCCCAGACCCATTCTGCTAACTACGTTTTCAATTATCTCCTAAATGGTAGCAACTGGGCCTGGAGGCATAATTCTACCATGAGGCTCCATAATATGGGGGCTATGACCGAGAAGGCCCTTTTCCTCGTGCTGGAGAGGCGCATCTCCCCAACAGATGGTATTTGGAGGATGCCCTCTCGGTTTGCTGGGATGGGTCGATGTCCTAGGGAGGATGCGGTCCCAGAGGTATCCTGGTCTACTACCATGAAGGGCCTTAAAGGTGATAACCAGCACCTTGATTTGCACCCGGAGACATATAGGCAGCCAGTGCAGCTCCTGCAGCAGTGGCGAGGCACGGGTGAAACAACCACACCCCACCACCGCAAGGGCCACCACATTCTGGACCAACTGCAATCTCCAGATGGTCATCAAGGGCAGCCCAATGTAGAGTGCATTACAATAGTCCAAACGAGAGGTGACCAGGGCATGGGTGACCATGAGCAAGGCCTCCTGGCCCAGGAGTGGGCACAATTGGTTAATGACATGCACTTGCCCAAATGCTCTCCTGGCCATGGCCGTAACCTGCTCCTAGAGCAGAAGCCGCGAGTCCAGGAGGACCCCCAGGTTGCACACCTGATCTGAGTGGGGCAACGATGCCCCATCGCAAATCATTGGGGATAACTCTTTAGGAGGACCGGGGCCCCTCACCCACAGCCACTCAGTCTTGCCGGGATTCAGCTGTAGATATTCAGCTGTTAGATATTAAGGGGAGGGGGTATTGCTATTCCCTTCTGGAGAAATAAGATAGCTCACAATCCGGCCAAAATCATCTTGCATAGTTACACATCTCTAATTGTAAGACTTTTTTGAGGCAAACTGCCATAGTTTAAGAAATTATTTTTGTCATTATCTGCACTAAGTTGTGCAAAATTAGCTTGAAGCAATTTGTTTCTAAAAGTTACATCGTTAATCTTAATTCCAGCATAACCAGTCAAGACGATTTGGATCTCTGTGTAGGAAAGATTGGTAGTTTTCTTTTTTAAACAGAATTTTTTTTAAAAAACTATAGCTTTTCCAACTCCTGCCCTACATCAAGACCACATTATCAAAACTAGCAAGTGTAATAATTTCACGCAGCAAAAAACTGCTGATTTAGTAAAATGAGTTATTCTGTGAAGGTCTGAAAATTAACACACAAAGCTACGCAATCAACTGTGACAAAATGTCTTTTTAATCTTAATATATTAGTAGTGTATGAATGGAACAATAGTTTGGTTTGCCCCTATGTATGAAGTATGTTTTCAAAAATGATAACTACCAGTAACCACTTACTATTATATGGAATTTGCTTGTAACAGCTTGATAAATCTATTTTATTGAAGAACTGTCTCTCTTCATATAATACTCTCATTCTCTGAGATTTTTGGAGGAAGCCTTTCTCTCAGTCCTGCTGTCACTACAGGCACATATTGTAAGGTTTCCCAGTCTATGGAATTCCTTACTATCCAAGGCTAGATAGGTATTCTTTTCTGGTGGCAAGTAAAAATACTGGCCTTTAACCAGAGAATATCCTTGCAGAACTGGAGTTTTTAGTAAGAAAATTCAGCAGTTTTTTAAATTAGCCTTACTTCTAAATTTGTTTTAACTAGTGATGTTTTGACACTGTTAGACTTAATTTTATTTTAAGAATCCGTTCACTGGAGATAAGTAAGTAAGTGAAAAAACTTGTTCGTTTTCTGTGCATGCTAATAATAATAATAATAATAATAATAATAATAATAATAATAATAATAATAATAATAATAATAATAATAATAATAATAATAATAATAATAATAATAATAATAATAATAATTTCATGTCAGAAATTATTCTGGGTTGAAAGGATTTTTGCTGGAGAAACTCCACTCAGGGGATGTCTGAATGAGGCTCCTTTCATGTCCCCAAGAGCCAGAACAGAGACAGGCACTCAAACTGTCATGCAGTGCCCGGGTTTCAAACTCCCGACTTGCCAGCCTTCCAGGTAACAAGGCGAGCTTCTTAACCACTGAGCCACCGCAGCACCTTGTGCATGCTGATGACTAGTATGGGACATTTACCACACAGGTGTAAATCAGCATTAAGTTTTCATATATTTCCTTACAACCAGTGGTGGGCTCCAAATTATTTTTACTACCACACTGTGGGTGTGGCATGGTGGGCGTAGCCAGGGGAAAGCCCTGCATTGCACCCGAATTAGGACTACTTTATTTCAAAACTTGGATGGGCGGGGCCATGCCAGAATTTCTACTACCGGTTCTGGCGAACTGTTGCGAACCTGCTGATGGCGACCACTGCTTAGAATTTAAGCTCTCTTGCTTCTGTGTAAAATACTCTGCTATTCAGATCTTACTGTAAAACTTCTACTTGAACTTAACTGAATATAATTAAACTTAAAGAAATTGAATCTCTCTCTTATGATCTCTAGCTCTATATTTTGTCAGCATTCTATTGATTGGTTTAATGTCCTGAAAACAAACAGACAGTATCTACCAGTTTATACCTTTTTAAAGCTATGCTTAAGGGGGAGTGGAAGTAATACCGCTTCTCGTTGTATAACCAATTATGCAACTAAGTGGATATTTATCTTGAAAAAACAACAACATTGCTACTGCTTGCTCAAATGGAGAAATTAAAAGAATATTACTAGTATACAGTTTTCATATGTTAATATTAAATTTCCTTTAAGCCAATATATAGATCTTGTGAAATGCTCACCCAGCTATCCAAGGCATCAAGTTGAGTATCATTAATTTGAAAGTTACTATGAACTATCAAACCATTTACCCTATTTGCTGGTGCATAAGACCCACTTTTCCTTAAAATACACTGGAAAAATGGATTGCATCGTGTACTGTATGTAGTGACCTATAGTATACTATTTTGGTAATAATGGGGTACGTCTTAAACTCTGATGCGTTTTATACGCCAGTAAATATGGTATTTAAATATCCATTTATATTGACTTTTTCAATTAAAGCAATATACTCATTATTTGCGCTCAGAAGAATGGGGAAAATCCCTTTGTGTCTAGATACAGGAGAATGAATCTTGACATTTTCTCCCCTCTCCTTGCTACAAAGCAATAGTGATACACAGTTTTTCACATTACACAGAATTAACTGCTACTCTGAACAATACACTACCTTTTATTACCCATATAAATACATTCTCCATGTTTTTTCTTTCTCTGGAAGCCATCAATAGTTTTCTAACTTTTATTAGCACAATTTCGCATCATTCATACCTGTATCCATTCTCTGCTGGAATCTTCTCCAGGTGTCCACCCATTTTCAGGATAATTTAATCGGGACCTTTCAGAAGACCAATTGGTGCTATACTGGGAAGAGGCAGTGATTTGGTCAGAATGAATTTCACCAGATTCCATTCCAAGTGGTTCAGCACACTGAAAATCTGAAAAAGAACCAAATGGTGATAAAATGAGCTTTCCTAAAAACAGGACACCTCACATTCCTTGTAAGACAATAGCAAGCATCAGTGTTGACTTTATACACTTAGCATATTCTTCTCTCTTAGCATGGTGATGCCTAATGCGATAGCACTTTATCAATTGTGCCAACGTTGGAGCTCTTAACATCTCCTTAGTTCTAGCATTACATTTTGGAAAAAGATAAACATGGCAAAAGGTGCAAATCTTTCTAATGTCTGAAGAGTGTGACTTTTCCTGGCAATAAACTGTTTTCTTTATTCTGGTCTTCAGCTGATTCTTACTCCTGACATGTTCTGGCACCTGTTTCCCACTTCTGGTTTTTTCTTGAATTGATGCCTATAGTTCATCTTTGACACATGCAATATGAAATCTGCCTTAAAATGTTGTCTGGCAAACATATAATGCTTTGGTGATTTTTACAGTGTGCATGCTTTTTAAAATCTCATTTCTATCACTACATTTCAGAATATTGAAGCAAGCCATCTCAAAGTGTCCGAATTGTCTCTTGAAAGCTTAGAAACCAAATTAATCTTGGGCAAAAATCAACTGTGGCAAACTTTGTGTTCTGTACAATTGTTTTCCAACTGCTGCTGCACCGACCTGAAAGGTGTTTTCTGCAGTCCTGCACACATGCCCATGCACATCCATAGAATAGTGCGCAAATATAGGTACAACTGTTCAGGATACTAGTTTGTCAGAGATTTATTGCAATGGATTCTACAAATGTCACCATTTATATTTGTTCTGGCAAATAAGATTTAATTGTTCTATATCCAGATGCATTTACACCTGATACTCACACAAGAAATTTTCTTAATTTAGGCAGAAGCCCAAATGGGAAACCTATGAGCAATTTCAGCCAACAGTTTGCAAATTAGTTGAGGTATGAAGCTGCAGGCCCTGTGTCTCCATATGTTTTCTAATTCATATATATTTTAATACCAGAGGTACTTTGGGTTACATGACTTAATTTTTTTATTTCATTTTTTTGTTGCAGTGACATTTCATTCTTAGTTACAAAAGGAGTTTGTTTTTAAGTTTTTGTTTTGACTTTGTAAAAATGAGATGCTAAAAATAGGCTACAATTGACTAATTCTTCCTAAAATAGACAAGTTCCAAAAAAAATGTGACTTTTCAGTTAGAAACAGCTTTAGATATATTAATTTCACTGGATCTATTCTATGTAGAACTAATGTTGAAATTTTTCCAATGTCCTTAGAAGAATGGCTTTGTACAAGCAACTGGTGACCCATATAAAGACTTTGCACAAAATCATAGTTTAGACTCTAGGGTTTAGATTAGTATTTTCAATTTCTACTGTAATGAGGGAAATCTACAACCTCATGATTTTTAGAGGAAAAAATCTAAAAGGAAATGTCTTTTGGCACTGATAATCAAAAGGCAACTACTTTTAAAACATACTCACATAATAGAATCGTTATTTATCTAAGGGTTCTCTAAATATTGCAAGATGGATAAACACCAACCTTCTGATACACTGTTTTGCAAAACAGTGTAATTTGCGGCGAATCCTTCTTTTGCTATTGCACTGTCAGTATAGAAAACCAAAGAAAGAATGCCAGTTGAAGAGCGGACACGACCTGGCGAGTTTTGCCCACAGTATCGGCCTATGTGAGGGCCAACTGAAAAGAAAGAAAAGGATAATATTTAAGTCCCTGCAGCATTGGAAGACTGACTATTACAGCCTCTTAATGAGAGACTTTTATAGGAAATAAGACATATCCTAGAATGGCAAAATCATTTTAGCTACAAACAATCTGTTGATCGTTCCAACCACAAAATCCTTGTTCCTAAAATAATCCAACTTGCAATGCTCATGGTTTCCTTTAGTCTGTGAAGCAGCTGACCAGGTCCATACTTTCCAGAGTAATATACCATATTTGCCAGTTTATAAAATGCATCAGAGTATAAGATGCACATTGTTTCCTGTTTTTTTAAGAGGGGGAAGTAAGTCTTATACACTGACAAATACAGTACAGTACATGTCAAAATGTGGTTATCCTTCAGGTTACATACATTCTCTGAATTCTGTAATATGATTCACTGGTAAAAAACATACACACAAAAAAATGGTTATTTTAGGATTGCATGTGCTCCAAACTGCATATTTTGTTGTTTCAAATACAGTGGTACCTCGAGTTATGAAATTAATGTATTCCCCCAGGATGTTTCATATTATGAAAAATTTGTAACTTGAAACACAATGCAAACAAAATGCATTGCAATTTGTAACCTGTATTCTGTAACTGTGTAATTGTATTTGTAATATTGTATATAGATATATTAGCTACTGTATTTTTTTTACATTGCATTTTTTATTACCGTAGTTGGGCATCTATTGAATATTGTATTGTGTATCTTGATTTGGAACAATTGCATTATATTTATTTTGTATTTTTGTGTTTGATATTTTTGCAATGTTATATATATTGTGAGAAGGCTTTCTTTTTGTCCAAGAAAGCTTTCCTTTTCCTATGTTGTAGGCCGCTTTGAATGGCACTCGTGCTAGGCAAGCGGGATAGAAATAAAACCTATTATTATTATTACCAGACGTCCCCACTAGAGGCCAATGTTAACCATGTACTGTAATTTATAGGGAAACTTTTTCGTATCTCAAAAAAATATCTGTAAGTCGGTGATTGTTTTCAATGGATTTTCATTCATATCAGAAAATTTCATAACACGAGTTACCACTGTACACATTTTGTATCAATGAGAGATTGAGAGAGAGAGAGAAGGAAAAAAGCAACCAAAATCCTGTTGTGTAAAATAACCAAGCAGAGGGTTGACAATGTTACTGGTAAGGAGAGATTTTTGGTAAAGACGTTCCTCTATCTTGTGGCTCGCACATCTTTCAATGATAAAATGGATTACCCAACAGTTGAAAAAGCTTCAGAATAAAAGGAAGAAGTCTTTAATTACAGAACATTTTCCCCACCCAGTGAACTACTGAAAACCAAAGTGTTTGAGGAAAGTCCAAAAGAAGTGAGAACATTTAACTCTCATTGGCTGAATCCTGTTGTGCAGCTCCACGTGCACAATGGTGTTGATGTATATGAGATGTGTGCACTTCAAATAATATTTAATCAATGGTGATTTGCCTTTAACTAGTGGTGACTTGCTGCTGCTGCTGCTGACACTGACATTGACTCCCTTTTGCAGGCAAACCTGCACAACAGATTTCAGCCAGTAGTGAGAAGGAAAAGTGAACTACATAACATTCATAATATGTAACAGAGATAAACTTGAGAGTATAGAAGATGCAGACACAAACAGAGCAAAAAAACAGTCTCTTAAAACAGTTATGTTTTGGACAATTCTGGAATAAAATAACATCAAAACAAATTGGATTCAAGCCAGGTTCCAAACCGAATTAGCTACTATTTGTTCCTTTTCAAATCAATACAACTCATATGATTCACTTTTCACATTGATTTCACACTGTGTGGCTTTCACAGATATTACTTAAGTTTAGATCAGTGTTTCCCAACCTTTGGGTTTTGGACTTCAATTTCCAGAAGCCTAAGTCAGTTCCCCAAAGCACTGATTAGCCAATGTACTGACTTAGGCTTCTGGAAATTGAAGTCCCCCAGTGGGGTGTGGGCCCCATGTTGGGAACCACTAGTCTTGATCCAATCGTGCATGTATACATATACTGTATCTGTGTGAATGTTGTCATCATGTGAATGTTGTCATCATCATCATCACCATCAGTGTACAATCAAGTCAATTCTGACTTATGATCACTCCAGAGTTTTCTAGATAAAGAGTACACAGAAATGGTTTACCATTCTCTTCTTCTGGGGTGAACTGGGACTGTGTGGCTTGCCCAAAGCTATACAGGTTGGTTTTTCTCCTAGGAGGCACAGTGGGTAAATGAACTCCCAACCTCTGACTCTGCAGCCAGATATCTAATTCACTGAGCTATTCAACCAACTGGATGCTCATACAGAGAAAGTAACATATGATGCAGTAATATTACAGCATCCATATAAACACTAGTTAGTGTCAGAAAAATAGTGGGCTGTACTTTGTTTGGCAGCAAATTGGTGTTTTTAGAACATGATGCGATATCATTTTATGTCTTTCATTTGCTTTAAAATAAACTGACATGTTAGTTTGTAACACTGGCAAGTTGCATACATTCTGGTTTTAAGGGGTTACTCTTCTGCAGTTCCTCCTTTGTTTGATCCTAATTGTTACTTCAGCAGCTTCAAATTTAAAGCTTCCCCTCATTGCTTACGTTGGAGTTCATGTCACTAAGGAAATATTTCACACTGAGTAAGAAATATTTCCATTATCATAATATCCCTCCAAGGTATTAACTGACGATATATGCCACTGAAGTCACCTTTGGGAGTTTAAAAACAACAAATCTTTTGCTACTAAAAATCTATAACCATTAAAAGTTCTTAAACCTAAGAGCCTCTTACTACAATTTCCAAATGGCTAAGAGCCAAACACTACAGATTATGTTCCTTATGAGTAATTTGTTTCTTTACTCTCAAGAATTAAATCAACACTCATTGCTGCTTCTCCCTCAGTGGCTTTTCCCAGCCCTGTCATAACATCCATACACATTGACCAAAATCTGTTGCTTAGCACAGTAAATCATACTAGAGTAGGCTCATTGAATCAATAGGGATTTACTGAGTCAATTTCTTCTCAAGTTCCATTGATTCAAACAGGCCTGCTCTTAACTGTAACTTATGCTAAGCAAAAAGATTTTGGCCAGTGTTACTTAATGAAGTTTTAGCATGTCGCAGAAAGTTTACCATGGGCAATGAGTCTCAAAATATCCATGCCTTTGGGTTACTCTAACAGTAGCCATAGAGATTTTAAGGAGTACTGACTTATTAGGCAGGACACTTGGAACCCACACTTGAATTGTGTTAACATATATGCTGGTCACTGCTGATGTGGGAAAAAGCAAAATAGGTATTAGTTCATGGCTATAATTAATTCTACCATTTCTTGTTAAGTTGAAAAAATAATAATAGAATTGGCAAGCACAGAGAGTGCCCTCTAATAGATCAGTTGGAGCACTGAATGTACTGTATATCTATATCGTGCAATTGGATGGCAATAACATTCTTACCAATCGCAATTAGGAATTAAAATTATCTCATTTTTTTGCTGAATTGTGGTAAAACTGTTTCCTCTTAATATGATGGCCAGAAGCCAATTGCTGAAATATGTGTATGCAAGAGAAATTGTGTAAGCCATGTTAGCAAACTGCTGCTAATTAATTAAGTACTGGTTGAGTTTCTGGGTATTCCTGAACCAACAATTAGGTGGGTTTCCAAGAAAGCAGCTGTTGTTACCTGACATCAAATCACTGCTGACATATGGCAGCCCTATGAAGAGTGACTTGCAAGATATCTTAACCTCAACAGTCCTGCTAAGCACTTGCAGATCCAAGGCTGTGGTTTCCTTTATGGAATGAATCATCTCATATTTGGTCTTTCCCTGTTGCCTTCAAATTTCCTTAGCTTTATTATTCCTTCCAAAGAGTCTTGCCTTCTCATGATGTGCCCACCTCTAACTGGCCTGAGGTAGAATGGGGTAATGTTAAACGTTTTGATAATAGCAGTGACTATGTTGTACAGAATGGTTTTATTATTTTCATAGGACTGCTAAATGACAACCTGATTATGAATCCTAGTGATGAGTTCTGTCCCTGTGATAGCATTTAAATCTCTATAGATGTCAACACAGAGACCAAGCCATACCGGCCTGCTGACCTCAAACTCAGCGTGACACTGCTTAACACACCTAACCTATATGCATCCAAAGTGTTACCTGCAATGGATATAACTATGCCAAATCTGCACACTTGATTTGTACTCTGCAAACAACTCACAAATGTAGAACTTACAACAATTGGTTGCATATTTGGTTTTGATTGTGTACTAATATTTTTTATTATTTAATTAAGTTTATCTGAGTCCTTGATGTTTGTTTTGTGATGGCTACATATAAACAGAAAGGTACATGGGATGCAAACAAAGGAAACAGCTCAAAATTTTAGAGAAAGGCTATCCTGTTGGCAAGATGCAAAAGCTCCAGCCTAGGACATTGAAAAGATTTGGCAAGTTTTGCAAGGGTCAAAAGAGATTGATCATTTAGGTAGGGTTTTATGTGTTTTACCTTGCCTTTGACTAGACAAGATGGCAGAATTTTCACATTATTGTATTTGTCCTTCTCTCCATTGAGCAAACATCTATGTCTTTGCCCCTGGCTATTGGCCCTTTTGATTATGACAGCCACTGATCTCAATGAGGAGAAAAGGTCTCCTTGGGTACCATATTCTGATGCCTATCCTGAACCAACCTTTCCATTACAACCCCTACTTCCATTTTCAGCAAGGAAGCTTTCTTGGAAATAACAAATACAGTAGAAGAAAAATTGTTTTAAATGGTTTCATACTTGGAAGAAACAGTGTGGTTTGTGGGTTTATAATTTATAAATAAATAATTTATTTATAAATAATTTATAGAAACCCTGGTGGTGCAATATTTAAGCTGCTGTCCTGCAACCAAAAGGTTGTGAGTTCAAT
The DNA here is from genome assembly GCA_035047345.1 of Bradypodion ventrale. Lineage (NCBI taxonomy): Eukaryota > Metazoa > Chordata > Lepidosauria > Squamata > Chamaeleonidae > Bradypodion > Bradypodion ventrale. Next base: position 121,978,602 of record JAWDJE010000006.1, read on the forward strand.
CCTGACCAGGGCTCAATGTTGACTCAGCCTCCCACCCTTTTGAGGTCAGTAAAATGAGTATCCAGCATGTTGGGGGCAAAATGCTAATTAACTTGTAAACCACCCAGAGAGTGCACTAAGCACTATGGGGTGGTATATAAGTGTGATTGCTTTGCTTTGCTTTATAAGACAACTATACACAGTAATTTAAAATCTAATTCTTGTGAATCTTGCCTCTAGATAGCACAATTGTGTTCTTATCTCACTGTGTCAATTCAACAGTAAAATGCTTTGTAGAATATGACATAAAGAGGTACTAAATTTCCTTACACAACATGTAAGACTTTGCCTACTGAGCGAATGCAATATTGATCCAACTTGAACTGGATGAAACAGAGGTTTTCAGTCTGCCCATATAAATAGAGAACATACTTAAACCTCTCTTTTTATTTTCAATTTTAGTCTTCTAAAGCTGCAAATGACAATAAATTACTCAATAATGTGTAAAAGGCAGCTACACTAAATGATTCTCTGTGGAGAAAACATCTTGACCAATAATTCATGAGATTATATCACTACCTCCTTAGCTAAAACGTGTCAGTCTCTCTTGAAGGCTCCTATTAATCTTTCTTTGGCTTGTAATTTGTGAGCTAAGGGTCAAATGGATTTCAGCACAGCAAATCTACTTTGAGCTGTTCAATTGGAATTATAGAGTGGCTAAGACTCATTTGAAGTTCCTGCTAGAAAGTATTGTATTTTAAGGGTCATAAAGTTGAGTCTTATTCTAATAACACCAATACTAGAGCTATGTGATTAAGAGAGACTGCATTGTTGCGTAGAGAATAGTGAAATGAAAATGTTCTCTGCTCTTTGCTTTTTGTAAATTTAAGAGGTTGTTCTAAGAGCGTAACATGTTGAACAAGCAGCTATTCCTTATGACATTTTCTATCACTGGATCTTAGAAAAATTGCAAAGGGTATCCTGAACTAAGCCCTTTCTTAGCTAGAAAAGCAAATGAAGTAGTATTTCTTGTTGTTCAGTCACACAGCCAATTCTGACTCTTTGTGACCCCATGGACCATTGCCCTTCAGGCACCTCTATCCTCTACCATCCTCCTCATCCCGCCCTGCCCTGTGCTTACTGCATCCATGATGCCATCTAGCCATCTCATCCTTGGCCATCCCCTTCTTATTTTGCCCTCCACCTTTCCCAGCATCAAGGCCTTCTCATGTGAATACTCCCTTCTCATTTGATGTCCAAAGTACTTCAGATTCATCTTTGTTATTTGTCCTTCTAAGGAGCACTCAGGACTAATCTCTTCTAATATTGACCTATTTGTTCTCCTCACTGTCCAGGGGACTCTCAAAACTCTCCTCCAACACCACATCTCAAAGGCACTCAACCTTTCTAATGGTCCAGCTCTCACAACCGTATATTACCACCGGGAATACCATTGCTTTGACTATGCGGACTTTTGTTTGCAGTGAGATGTCTCTACTTTTCACTATGTTCTCCAGGTTTCTCATAGCTTGTCTCCCAAGAATCAATCTCCTTTTTATTTCATGACTGCAATCCCCCTCTGCAGTTATCTTTGCTCCTAGGAAAGTAAAATCTGTCACTGCTTCTAATTCTTCCCCATCTGTTTTTCTGGGACTGATAGGGCCTCCTTGGTTTGCAGTTTATTTATTTATTTATATTTATTTATAAATATAAATAAAGCTAAAGTACTTTGGACATCAAATGAGAAGAGAAGATTCACTTGAGAAAGCCTTGATGCTGGCAAAAGTGGAGGGAAACAGAAGAAGGGGGCGGCCAAAAATGAGATGACTAGATGGTATTGTAGATGCAATGGGCACAGAGCTGGGCGGGCTGAGGAGGATGGTGGAAGGCAGAGGTGCCTGGCGGGCAACGGTCCATAGGGTCGCAAAGGATTGGAATCAACTGTGCGACTGAACAACAATTATTTATTTATTATATTTCTATACCGCCCATTTCGGTTGTATCCCACTCTGGGCGGTGAACAAACAGATAACAAATAACAACAACACACAGCAGATCAAAACAAACAACTGACAAATGTGTCACAAATTGAAATAAAATAAAATAAAGTAATTGGCGTCTGAGGGCATAAGAACTCAACCTGACTGACAATTTATCGGTTTACTTTCAGAGCAAGCTGGTCATCAAATCCCAAGAGCAAAAAGAACAGATCATTTTCATGTTCAGATGGTAATCATAATATGCACATATCTACACAAGCACATGGTTAAGACGCTGAATTTCGTGACCGGAAGGTCGACAGGTTGGCAGACCTGAGTGCCAACCTAGCAGTTGGAAAGCAAGAAATTGCAAGTAGATAAAGAGGTACCACTTTGGTGAAAAGGTAAACAGCATTCCATGCACTCTGATATCTAGTCATGCCTGCCACATGACCACGGAAACGTCTGCAGAAGCAGACAGTGCTGGCTCTTTGGCTATAAACAGTACTGTACTGTACCCTAGAGCCAGATATGACTGGCTTTCGAGCAAGGGCGACCATTACCATTACCTTACACAAGCACATATAAACATGGTGGAATAAAGATGCACTTCATTTGCAGAGAAAATACATGCGTGTGGCTCAAATTGCTAAGACGCTGACTCGGAAGCGGAAGGTCAGCAGTTCGATTCCCGAGTACTGCAGGACGGAAATGAGCTCCCGTCTTTGTCCCAGCTCCTGCCAACCTAGCAGTTCGAAAGCAAGAAATTGCAAGTTGATAAATAGGGACCACTTCGGTGGGAAGGTAACAGTGTTCTGTGCACTCCAGTGTCTAGTCATGTCTGCCACATGACCACGGAAACGTCTGCAGAAGCAGACAGCGCTGGCTCTTTGGCTTAGAAACAGAGATGAGCACTGCACCCTAGAGTCGGATTCTACTGGCTTCCGAGCAAGGGAAACCTTTACCTTACATTTATTAGACTGTAAGCACTTGTAATATTGACTGTAGCAGAAATGTTTTTCCTGTGACACTCAAATGACACATGCCTTATGAGCCACCCATTGAAATTCTGCAGGCAAAGCTTCAAAGAAATGTTGTGTGCAATATGTGTAATTCATCACATCAGCTCTGTGTGATTTGGAGTAACCCATTTTTCTTGAGAGGATTTCTGTGGTTTGCTTTTAAACTGGCTATTCTTATATACACTCTTGCCTTAGGCAGAGGCATTTTGCTGTCTGCTTTCTGCAAATCTAATCCCATGGATTTCACTTTATTGCAGTCCACTTTGGCACTTCTCATTATGCTAAAGGGATCCCTCTCTTATTATATATACAGTTGTTTGAAATTATTCTGACTGTTTATTCACAGGGCTTACATCCAAATGATTGGGATGAGTAACAATGTGAACAAATCTTTTCTGCTGAGATTTTTGTCAAGATGGGAGTTTTTGGCACAGTAAGACAGCCTGTGCAGTACAGTACAGTAAAACCCCAACTTACGGGGGGGGGGGGGGGGGGAGAAAGTCAGTTCTGTAGGCTTTTGCTTAAGTCGTTTTTTATGTAATTCGAAGCAAACCCATAGGAAAAATTATTTTTACGTAACTCGAAGCAAACCCATTGGGAAAATGAAATCTTTATGTAAATCGAAGCAAACCCATAGGGAAATGAATTTTTACGTAATTAAAAGCAAACCCATAGGAATTGAATTGAATTGAATTGAAATTTATTCTTATATACCGCTTTCCTCGTCCAGCAGACAACCCAAAGTGGTTCACAATGCATAACGTACAGAAATACAATATAGCACCAATACAAAGCAATACAGTTTCACAAGCAAAACAACAATGCAAAATTACACAACAGTTCATGGTATTACACCAACTACAATACAAAAATGCAATAAATACAAATCAGCTAAACCACCCACTATGTAATCTATGTAACTCAAAGCAAAGCCATAGGAAATCATGTAAATTGAGACATAGTTTTAGCACAAAATCATTATGTAAGTCAAATTTTATGTAACTTGAGGCATATATAAGTCGGGCTTTTACTGTATTCCCTATCCCTCATGAGAGGTATTGCTTTCAGGATGAAGCTGAGATGCCATTTTCTTATTCCTTATTTGGCTTTTTGCCCCCAAAGTCTCCATTTAAAATTACTTCCTCTTCCCATTGTGAAAAATTCCAGCAAAACAAAACAAAAAATGTTGATCTATAACTTAAGTGGTTAGGATGCTGAGCTTGATGACCAAAAGGTTGACAGTTTAAGACCAGAGTGCTGCACAAGGGAGTGAGCTCCCATCATCTATCCCAGCTCCTGTCAACTTAGCAGTGCAGTAGATAAATAGGTACCACTTGGGAAGGAAAAGTAGCTGCATTCTGTTTAGTGATGCCTGCCACATGACCACAGAAACGTCTGCAGATGCAGACAGCGCTGGTTCTTTAGCTGAAAATGGAGATGAGCTCCGAACCATAGAGTTGGATACAACTGGCTTTCGAGCAAGGGAGACCTCGATCCCTCTTGGACACTATAATCACTACAGCACTAGAGAAAGTTCAGCCAAAGGTCACCATACACTACGTGCCACTTTGCAGCTGCTTTGCCAGCCATTCTGTACAGGTGTAGGTTAAAGTGTGAGACTTGCATGGTCATTACTAGATAGGAGTCATCACATTCTAGATATTTTTCCCATTTGTAGCTAAATTATTTAGCTAACTTCTAGGATTGAATGTGACTGTGGATGAATGCCTGCATTCCTCTTATATGGGCTTTGATTAACTAAGTCAAAATGAATTCTCTTGGGTTTTTCTTTTCTTTTCCCCACATCCACCTTTTTTCTTCTTTATGGTAGTAGAAATCCCACAATCTTTTATCTGTTTTCACTTGCTAAAGGAGCACCTGTGGACAGAACCAAAATCCTCCTATCTACTATGTTCTCCAAATTATTGGTGCTTCGTCACCCACACTCCCATCTGAGTTCATGCACTTACATGTTCCACATTTGTGGCAATAGGATTTTTCATGGAGCTCTATTATGGACTGAGTCAAGAATTGTGCTGGAGTGTCACTAAAAGAGGAGGTTGGGAACCATTTGTATGCTCTTATTTGGGGTTTGGCTAGTTGGAGGGCCCTGTACATCCCAGGTGTTTTGAATTCTTATGTATCAGCTTGCAATTTATAAATGTAAAGACTCTACAAAATATCTGCAGAGTCTTGGTTTTCTTTGTTCTTTGAACTTCTTGTCTAGTCATCCTATCACTGCGATGGCGAACCTTGGCACTCCAGGTGTTTTTGAACTTCAATTCCCAGAAGCCCCCATGAATCCACACAAATGGGTTTACTGGCCCGCACCGTCCTCGTCGCTCCTGGAAGCGAAAGTAAAACGCGCCCGTACTGTTAAGACTCTTCCGGGTTAACCCTTCCTCCGTACGGGTGCGTTTTACTTCTGTTTCCAGGAGCGACGAGGGCGGCGTGGGCTGGATGAATCGTAGTAAACCCATTTGTGTGGATTCATGGGGGCTTCTGGGAATTGAAGTCTAAAAACATCTGGAGTGCCAAGGTTCACTATCATGGTCCTATCATACCATGGAGAGACAGTCCTTAGTCAACTAGCTTGCAGAAAGCACCAAGCCCCATGAAACCTATTATTCATTGCTACTCTTTATTGTTAATGACACTCAAACCAGTATTTTACTGACCACATCATCCCAAAAGAAAAAGAATGTGCTTCATTTCATGCCTTTTAATATGCACTATTAAATAACGTCTAATGTTACAAGCTGACATTTCATGTACATACACCTGCTAAATCGTGCACATATTGAGAGCACTCTCATTCCATGAAAGATATCCCAGCTAAGTAGTTATAAAAATATGCATTTTAAATGTCACAGTTCTGACTCCTATAGTTTAAACAAAACGTTATTTTTAATCCAAAGATATGTTGGAACAGTTATAATACCTGCTCATAACAGCTTCAGTTCAATCATTCTCTTGAACCAGAAAATTATTACTTTAGGGGTAATAATCGTCACACTTATCTCACTGGAAATATTTCAAATAAGTTGGCTAATTGGTCTTTTTGTCCACATATCAGATGAAATAAAACGTTCTACAGATATTCACACTTGAAAGCTTTCTGCAATGGAGGAAAGCCTATTATAAAATTTAAAGTAAAGGTAAAGGTCGCCCTTGCTTGAAAACCAGTCATATCTGACTCTAGGGTTCAGTGCTCATCTCTGTTTATAGCCAAAGAGCCAGCACTGCCTGTGTCTGTAGGCGTTTCCATGGACACATGGCAGGCATGACTAGTCATCGGAGTGCATGGAATGCTGTTTACCTTTTCACCAAAGTGGTACCTCTTTATCTACTTGCAATTTGTTGCTTTCGAACTGCTAGCTTGGCAGGATCTGGGACAGAGACGGGAGCTCACTCAGTCATGCAGTACCCAGGAATCGAACTCCAAACTTCCAGTCGGTGAGTTCAGCATCTTAACCACTTGGTTACAAGGCAGTTCTAATGGACAGGTTAAATACTAGATAGGCCTTTAGTCATTCTATTTCCTGCTCCATTGTTTAACACTAAAAAAGATTCTAGAGAAACAAGACAAACTATTTAATCTTAAAAACTAACCCACGTGAACAGGAAAACTAGAGTGCCATTTATTTTTAAAGGTCTAATTGTCTGTTAAGATTTAGCCTCCACAATGCATAAGCAGAATCATATTGAGATATTAAATTTAGTGTGGGAACTGTACATCATTAAACAAGACCAAACTAAGCTCTTAACCATTTTAAACAAAAGTTTCTGGGGACATGTGGCAGGCACCAAAGTGCACAGAACGCTGTTTACCTTCCCACCAAAGTGGTCCCTATTTATCTACTTGGAACCGTTAGTGGATGGAACACCTTGAAGAGTGTGGAAGAAAATTTATATCATGAATGGTACCACTATTCTGCTGTTGTTCTTAACCTTCTTCAGAACAGAGAAGTGGAAACCAAGGGTAAATCATTTACCCAGATGAGAAGATTCGTCTTTCTCTTGAAATGTAGCAACACATGGGTTAATAAGTGTTATTTTTTTGGTTTGGCTCTAGATTTATGTACTGTTTTGATTATTTCATTACAGTATTTAATCGAGCCCATGCTTGTTGTATCACTTTTGAGGGTTTTTTTTGTACATGATCAATATTTGAATAAATATGTTTCTTATTCTCCTTTAAACGTGATGCATTTTGACAAGTTTATTGTAAGCTGCTTTTTAACACAGCGGAAAACAAAATAACTAGTTACCCAACTCTGATGTAACAATTTGCTATACAAGGAGAATTTCTTTACATGTGAAAGCATTCAGTAATACAATATATAGACTACACTGCTGATTGCACTTTTTGTAATTTGCAATCAGTTTTCCACCCTGGAGAAACATAATTTTTGATTACACTGATGATCTCTTGGCAAAGTGCCCACACATTTTTAACTGGCAAATGTAAATAAATAAAATACATGAAACAAAAAAAATCATGTTGTTTGGCAAATAAAATAAAAAGGTTGGTTAATCCTTGCCAGCTGACCAATTGCCCAGTATATTTGATGGATCATGGATTTTGTTTCAGGTTAGAATTGAGGAAATGAGACTACAGCAGTGTTCCCTAACCTCTGGTTTTGGACTTCAAATTCCCAGAAGCCTAAGTCAATTCCTCAAATCACTGATTAGGCAATGTACTGACTTAGGCTTCTGGGAATTGAAGTCCTCTTGTGTGGCATGGGTACCACTGGAGTAGATGCAGTATGCAAGGTTGTAATGAAACTCCAACAGCACGTGTACAAAAAGCTTATAAAACGTGTTGAAAATTGTGGCTTGTACATCACTGCATACATAACTGTTATGGTTCCTTGAATTCTAACACTTTATTTATGTATTTGTTTATTTAGTACCTCACCCCAATTGGTGCAAGCTGTACTCTGAGCGGCTTACAACAATAAAAGAAAAGCTCACAATACAGTACTAGTAACATAAAAAAGAACAATCCAAACAAAAGAAAAATAAATGATAAATATTAATAAATATTAATAAAAACATTTATAAAACTTTACTAAAATACCTACCTAGATGACATTAATAAATGGCCTGCGGCACCATTTCATCTGGTCCATCACCACTGCACTCAGAAGCGGACGTGTTTACGTCAGCCATAAAATGTGCCCCGCATGCATGAATGCACCCACGGCTGTCATAAATGTGGAAGTGGGTGCATTTATGGCTGTCATAAACATGCCCACTTCCACTTCTGGGAGACCCACTCAGGAGACCCACTCAGCTGTTTAGGGGTGTGGTCAGACCTGCAGCATCAAAAGGTTGGGAACCCCGGATCTAAAAGATCTCTGACATTAAATTCCATTTAAACAAAGGTGGCCTAAGATGCTATCAGGCTTGTATTTCCAGAGACAAAGGCTAACATTTTGTTTTCATCCTAGTATAATCAAAGTGTCATGTGAGACCTGCCCAAGGAAGACTTCTGGAGTTCTTAAATTTGTTTGTAGAGCTGCAGTTGGCCCAATAAAAGGCACTGCCTGCTTGTACATTTTGATTTTCTGCTTTTAGATTGATGTGACTACCTTCATTTCACTGCTCCCTAAACCTCATAGCAGCACACACAAACCACAAGGCAACACCAACAAATCATTATGTTCCCCTCTCCAGACACTGCATCCATCAGAACTGACTGAACCGTATCTTTGCTGAAATTATAGTTTTTTCTGTGCATACATACAACACAGATTTTAGCAGAAGGGCATGTTTTCGAATGTTCATTCTGAAACACTGAGCTGTTAATATAAATGCTTTGTTCCTGGCCCTCTTCTTAATGTACCATTCACTCAATGGTGGGATTCAGCAGGTTCGCACCAGTTCGCCAGAACCAGTAGCAGGAATTCTGGCTGGTCCTGCCCATCCAAGTTTTGAAATAAAGTAGTCCTAATTCAGGTGCAACCCAGGGCTTTCCCCCTGGCCACACCCACAGAATAGGTAGTAAAAAAAAATTTGAATCCCACCACTGCATTCACTTTACCTCTTGAGTTTACCTCTTATTCTATGAGTTTTCTTTAAAAATATTTCCCAGGCTACTGCAGGTGGAGGCAGTGAGATGCTCAATATGCTGTCACCATTAAAATAAATTGAAACCTCACATTTCATCTGATGGAGGAGATGAGAGACTCCACTTAGTACTCCATTTTGGCAATATTACCATGGTTCTGGTAATGTACACCTCCTTTTCTTGTCACATGCCATTTGGGGCAAATTTCATGTATAACATCTTGTACAATTAAGGTTAATCTTCATCCTTGGCTTTCCTTTGTTTCATAACAATCCATGGACTCATTTGTTGAAAAGCCAATACATCTTCTCTAATATATTATGGGATTACATTCTTGTGACATGCAACTATTTTTATGTTTCTGTGTCTTACCTTCAGGGAATCCATCCCAGATTTCTAGTCGATCATAGCGGCAGAAGACTCCTCCTGGAGGATTTGAATCTGGTTCTAGTTCAAAGCTTTCAAATTCCAGTATAATCTCTGACATCTTTGGTGCAAAGACAATATAAGTGCATTCAAGGCTATTGGGATATTTTTCAGGGAATCCTGGTGACCTGATCACTCCACTCATAGATGTGAAATTTCTGGAGCACTCTGGTCCTGCAGAATCAAAGGAACAAACACACACAATAAGCCACCATAATGCTATTGCAGTCAACGATAAAACAATAGGAATGCTTCTGCATAGCAGTGCGGTTTGGCAGTGAAACACATTACTTTAATCACTGTATTAATCACCCAGCAAAATTGTTTCTGTTCCTGATAATTGATATTAAAATGCAATTCACATTTTTTGCATAAACTTCCATTTTCGATTTGTGGTAAAGTGCTCTGAAAAAGAAAACATGTGCAAGCTCAGATGAAGAAGGGGAAAATTATGACAAAATCATGTGGGAGCAATGAAAGTGTGAGCTGCAGAAATCTCAGTATCCCTGGGGAAATAATTATAGCCCCTTCAAACATAAACCTTTAAATCTTAGGGTTGACAGCCTTTTATTGGTAAAAAAGAGCATTTTACAGAAGGAAGGGAGTAGATTCAGTAGATGGAGCAGTGGTTTCAGATTCCTGGACCAGAGACTCAGCAACTCTGCCAGATGTGACCTATGCTTCTTTCACAAACTAGATGTGAAAGGTAATTTGTACTCAAACCAAGGGTGACTGACTCATTCTGAGCAGTGTTGACACAGGTGTACCAGTAAAAAGTTGCCGTTAGTGAAGGCATGATAAACTGTGCGGTTACAGGCAGTGTTGCTGGAATCCTACTTATATCAGTGTTGACACACTAACCTTACACATGGCATCAGCTGTGCTACAGCCCCAATGTGATCTACAAAATGCCCATGTGGAAGTACAACCTGTACTGCCCACAAAACATTTCCTGTTGTTTTTACACCACAAGATGCTTAAAGGTACACCATATTCTTCAAGTTTTATCTTCTGTTGCTTTAATACAGGGGTTCCCACCCTACAGCCCATGGACCAAATCCGGCCCATGGCACCAAATCATCTGGCACGCATGCACACTGCTCCTAGAAGTGGAAGTAAAACATGCCCACACATGCACAAAATGCTGCCATAAATGACCCACTGCTGTTGTAAATGTTTATGATAGCCACAGGTACATTTATGGCAGCATTTTGCACATGCATGGGTACATTTTACTTCCGCTTCCAGGTGGGAGGAACCATGTGACCAGCCTGCAGCCTGAAAAGATTGGGAACCCCTGCTTTAATATGTAGCTGAAGTAAATGGCTTTTGTAGATATTGGAAAAGTCCAGGAGACTTGTTGAAGAGAACCAGTAGTCTCTCCAGGGAACAAAGAATCTTAGACAGGTGACATTTCTTCCCTTAATGATCACAGCACACCATTTAACTTAATTGTTCCCACCTTTATCCAGAGACAAAGATGTATGCTTGCATGAAGGGTTCCACATTCTACTTACACATACAAATCAAGTGGTTTAAGGATCTAGCTGCAGAGCCACAGGTCAGGAATTAAATTCCCCATTGTGCCTCCTGGGAGAAGGGACAGCCTTTGTAGCCATGGGCAAGCTGTACAGTCTGAGGACATTACAGAAAGGAAAGGTAAACCAGTTGTGTGTATTTTGTACCTGGAAAAATAATCTCCACCATAGGAGTTCCATGTGTGTAAACATTGAACAAAATTCTGACTTATGTTTTTAGGCCCTAAGGAAGCATGGCATTTTATACACAAACACCAGAGCAGGTATGTTCAGGGGTGGGTGGGTGAGGAAGGCAGGTCAATCCTCCTTATCCCGCTTAGAGGAAAGCATCTCAAGAAGGCAATGTTGTTTCTTGAGAAACAGTGAATGAGGGGCAGGCATGAAGCTAGTATTCATCACATGGCTACAATACAGAATAAAATACTGATCAGGAAAATGTTACATGTCACTACCATGAAATAATTTTATAGCAGAATCACATTTGTTTTGACTTCAGTTCATGAATACCCATTGTGCTAGGGGCAAATTGCTAATTAACTTGTGAACCACCCAGAGAATGCTCTAAGTGCTATGGGGTGTTATATAAGTGTAAATGCTATTGCTATGGCTTATATTACTGCTTTTTCTGAGGCATGTGGAACAACTGAGCCTTCTTCATTCGTGTCCTGATCAAACCCTTGACTGCCAAAATGAAGCCACTTTCTTTGCTTTGTCATTGGACAAACCCAAGTCCTCATCAGTGCATGTCTCTGTCAGCAATCTGCAGACCACTAAATGAGCCGCACTCTGTGTCTCTCCATATTGACACCATGTGTTGTTGTCTGCTGGCAGTCCCCACTTGAGCATGTTGGGCTTGCATTTAGAGTCTCCAACCTTCAATCTATTCAAGGTCCTCCAAGTGAAGCAAGGGAGATTGAGATCTTCAGCTGTATCCTTCTTTAATTATGTATGTACCTTGCCCAGTGAGTTCCTTCCTCCATCTTCTAACTTGGTTTTGTTTGCTTTGGGCCAATTTTGCTGATGCCTTTTGTAAAGGGGATTGACATAGGGGGGAAACTGCAAATAAGTGTACCCATGCAGTTTAAATCCGTTTTGTTCAAGGGTCATCTGTAATTCTATATGATCAGCTAACCTCTGAGCAGACTTACTTCTGAGCAAGCATCATATAGTTTTCAAACTTTTGTCACCCAAGCGAAATAGTTCTAGTGAAGTGTTTCAGGTGAATACTTTTTCTAAGCCAACTTTTAATACCCAAACTACCATTTTTAAGCTTGCATCTGTTTGTTTTATACTTTAAGTGCTCCTTTCTTCATTCAAAAGATCTATTAATTTAACATTAATTAGAACAAAATTAGTACAAAGCTGGGCGGGCTGAGGAGGATGGAGGAAGACAGAGGTGCCTGGCGGGCAATGGTCCATGGGGTTGCAAAGGTTCAGAATCGACTGTGTGACTGAACAACAAAGAACAAAATACAATGTTCAGAAAGAAAGGAAATGCAACTTGTGTGATTTGACAGCTACTGCAACACTTGGAGCTCACACAGATCTGCAATCTCTTCCATCCCAGAACGTGACAGTATCAATTCTATTTTGATATACTATGGCATAAAAATGAGTTAAAATCACTTTGGGATCTATAATTTTGAATATTCTGACTTTTGTGTGTGCAAATTCTCATTCATAATGTTGCCTTAATGTAACTAATTCCTTTCAGAAAGAGATTTAAGGGATTATGCAAGGAACTCAATGCAAGGAATTGCCAAGGCCAGTGAAATATCCAGGGAAAGGGGCCCTCATTGAAAATGCTTGAAGTTCTTTCAGGGCTTTCTCACTGCATACTAGCCTTTAAAAGCACATTGCTTAATTGGCAAGATGCTGAAACTGCAGCCCTTTGGAATGTCAAATGCTTTTGTTGTAGAAGGGGAACTTTCATTCCTATAAAAGTTAACGCCCTGGGGCTTTACTTTATTCATTAATTATCTAGTTTTGTTAGAGGACCTTCCTAGCTTCTGAATGCATGATTCATCGGTCTGTGTCCAGTGATAGCTAAGACTGGTGCCAAAAAGTGATCTCATTGCTGCTCAGGGGCCAGTTTCTTTTTTTTAAAAAAAATTGACCACAGGGTACAACGTTTTTGCAAAACCTTCTAAAAGTGGCACACTTTCTTACCCCCTTCAAGATTGTGTCCCCATTTCTAGTTCTTCATAGAAAGACATGTGGCAATGCTTGAGGTCTATAGTAACCATTGCTCTTTCTCTATAACTTTCGCAGAAATGTTTAAAAGTACTTGGGTAATCCTACTTGTTTGTGTGTTTGTTTCTTTTAAAAGTTTTGTAAACTACCGTTTAGAACAAAACTCTTTAATCCAGCATACAATGGAATCTGAGAGTGCAAAACACAATAAAACAATGCTAGCAACAATAATAAAATCAAAATTGACACAAGCAAAATAGCACCATATATACAATTACACCCCTGAACGTTTTAACTAAATACAGTAATGACAAAAATGTGCCACCAATTCTATTCCAATTTTTAACAACTCTTTCCAGGGTTTTCTGGTTTCATAGTACTCAGAAGTGGTTTATCATTTCCTTCTTCTAGGGGTGGCTCTGGGGCTTTGTGGTTTTCCCAAGGCTACAGTGGCAGTCTCTTTCTCTCAGCAATGAGGAATCAAACTTCTGATCTCTGGCTTTGCAGCCAAGTATCCAATTCATACATCTAGGTAACTAGGTACATCTTCAGAGCTCATTGCAATTATACATTAATTGGAACAGTATTTCTGTGGGAATCCAGAGCAGTGAGTCCTATAGTTAGCTTGAACTCTTAGTTCCAACTAGAATAGATTATCAAACCTAGAGTTGCACTTCTGGTCTAGTTATGTTCTATCAGGGTTTTTTAATAAAAAAAACATTGACACTTCATGTTTGCTAGAGTGGTCTAACTAGGCAGTGTTCCCCATTTCTTGTGAATGATGTTAGGCCAGAACTAAAACTCACCAAAGCATCCTCCATCAGATCCCTTGGGCAAAGTGAAAGTGGAGAGCACACGTCATGGTCCGCCTAGCTAGCGAGTGATGTGATATCCAAATGGCTAAAAAAAAATTGCATGCAGATGAACTAGATTTCTCAAATCCATCTGTATGTGCGGAATGTCATCACAGAGATGTCTACCTGTGTGCAGACTCCTTGCTTAATAATGACTCTAAGGTATCCAAGGTATCATGTTTACATCCTTCCTCCATGAAGGATCCCAGCAGAGGAAAGTGGCTTCTCATTCAGCCAGGTTGTCTACTAGTGCATTTTCAGTATAGCTACACTAGATAAGTCTAAGAAGTGGATTTAATGTCCAGATCATAGAGATTACCACATCAATAGAAATAGTACTAATGTATAACAAATCATTCCAGCATAGAGACAATATTATGAAAAAGATCCTAGTACAAACACATTCTTAAAATTGTGTGCCTTCAATCTTGAAATAACTTACAATGACCTTAATAGGGCTTTCCAGGTAAATGAAATATTTAAACAGTGGCTTTACCAGTTATACCCTCCCCAGTGAGTTTTCATAGTCAAACAGGAATTTGAACCCTGGTCTGTTTAGTTGTTGCCATTGCTTTATCCACTACATCACACTGGGTATCTCATACAATAATTTATATGTAACTTTTTAAAAAATGCTTGCACTGGGCCAGCAAGACCTTAGCTGAATACTTTAAAATAAAATCTTTATATAAATTGTAAACATACTTGTTGTCTTGATTATATTAAGGATATGCCTACCATTTTTCATTAGGTAAGAATGTCCATAGTTTTGCATTATTATTATTTTACTCAAGTTTATACCTAGAGTTATTCTAATTTGTGATCCACAGAACAACCCGCTAACTCCATATTAGACAAATGCATACAGAGTAATTCTATCATTAGGCTGTGAATATAAAATATCAGGTTCAGAGAATATAATCTCAAATACAAAACCTTAAAAAAGAGACCCCCAATATTTGCTTTCTAGATGTTTTTGATCAGAATTCACATAGTTAGCAGGGGGATGATGGAATTTGTACTTTAAAACATCTGGATGACACCAGTTTGGGGGAGACTCCAATAAAGGATGCTTAGTACCATTATGCATTTCCTTCCAGGTGAAATTTTACTGTACTTTTATCAAAATGAGCATGTGCCATCAAGTCAATTCTGATTTATGGAAACCCTTTCCAGAAATGGTTTATCATTCCCTTCTTCTAGAGGTGTCTTGGGACAGTGCAGTTTTCTCAAGGCCACACAGGCTGGTTTTTCTCCTATAACGCATAGGAGGGAATTGAACTCCCAACTTTGGCTCCACAGTCCAGACACCTAACTCACTGAGCTGTTAGAATTGTTCATAAGCTGCATTATAGAATGAACTCTTGAATGAAGGTTTGTAATGAATTAGAAAACTGAACTAGAAAATTTTATATTTTGAGCTATAGCTCCCAAATTTCTAGACTGCAGGCTCATCAAGCTCTGACTCTAGCAATGAATCGGGCATAAAGAGATTTAATTTGTTCCTTCTCAACAGAAGGACCTTTTGTATTGAGCAAACATAGTCGTGGATACTATAGTTAGAAATAAATTAGCATGGCAGAGATATTAAAGGAATTTTTGCTCACCTCTTTTGAAAATTTCATAGCGAATGGAGAAGCCAGCTCCATGAGTTTCATAATCAGAGACGAACTTGATTAAGAGGTAAGGACCTGTAGATATCACAGGTGGGGGAGCAATCTTGCCACAAAACTTTCCCCATACTCGTCCACTGGCATTGTCTCCATCAATCACTTCAACATAATCGTACCTGGTAGATAAATTGAAGAAAGAAACTTTTATATTCTGGGAAAGAAAACAGAGCGAATTAATTTAGGAACCATAGCTATACAGCATACATAATGAATAAAAATGCGAAGCCTGTTTGGAAGCTGCGTTATGTCGAGAGTTGCAAGCAAAATGAAATAATTAAAATGGACTACATCATGTCTGTAGACATCATCTGGCAACACAGAAAAGAATGGCACCCATTATGCTAACAGACAATGTCAGCTAAAGTAACCAATTAACAAGAAAAAGGAAATCTCACGAGCTCAATTCTGTAGTATAAAATTGCATTCCTTTGTCTATAGCAGCATTGTTATTAATACATAATACACAGAATTCTTTTCATATGGAGAAGTTCTTGCCTGAATTTTAAGATATCTTTCTGGCTTTAATTTCTCTTCAATACTTTAAATCATGTACGCAATTCTCCAAATGTAGGTCCAGAGAAGAGAAAACTAAGCCCTAAATATTGTACACTCTTGCTATTCCACTGCAGACAATCCCTGAGCATTAAATATCTAAGCACACCTTTTTTAAAAAAAAGTATCACATGCCTTTAAATAGGCAGCTAAAGATACAAAGCAAAGCATTTCATGTGAAAATGTTTGTATTAGACAATAGTAAAGGCAAATGTTGCCCTTGCTCGAAAGCCAGTCACATCTGACTCTAGGGTTCAGTGCTCATCTCTGTTTATAGCCAAAGAGCCAGCTCTGTGTGCGTTTGGAGATGATTCCATGGTCTTGTGGCAGGCATGACGAGACATCAGAGCACACGGAATGCTGTTACCTTCCCACCGAAGTGGTACCTATTTATTTACTTCCAATTTCTTGCTATTGAACTGTTAGGTAGAACATAATAAAATAACAAAATAATAGAGCCTTATAAACTCAAAGAGCAAGTCCTATCAGTAACAATCTTGCAGAACAGCATGGCTTTCAATCCCACCTCAGCTTCATTTCATTTTTGAGACATTGAAGTTCTTATCTTATCCAAGCCTGTTTTGGAAATACATCATCAGCATTTCTACTTTCAAGTAATTTAACGCAACCGTAGTTTGCCATAAATAACTCATTTACTATAGGAAAAGCTTCAGAATAGAATTATTCAATGCACAGTAGCAGGAGTTGATGGCACAGTCTGGGCATCATTCTGAATTATGCCAATGGTGATCACTGATGAGATCTCTACTTCCGCCTCCAAGGATATACCGTTAATGTCAGCAGAATCCATAACAACCTGGTTCAGGATTTACATCAGGGGTGCCCAAACTACAACCCGCAGGCTGTAGTTTGGTTGGGCACCCCTGGTTTAAGAAGAGAAACTGGCAACCTAAAAACCTATCTCATCCAGTTGCAAAACAGATTGCAAGGCACGTTTTAATTCAGCTTCTGGTGGGAGGAACCACATGACTGGCCCACCGCCCGAAAAGTTTGGGCACTCCTGATTTACTTTCTATCTGTTTTTAATGGCAGGCAGGCAGAATTACAAGCAAAGTGAAATTTCTTCTAGAGGTCCTTTTTAACTTTGAATGTCAATGGAAAATTTATATATTATATTTTTTTTTAATAAAATTATATTTGTTTTTCAGTGCAAAGCTAACCGTTTTGCCAAGCGCACAGAAAAAGAAGAGATTATTTCTGCCAATGAGGAACGACAAATCAACAATTTCTTCTCATCATCTCTAATTTTTCTCATATTACATCAGGTAGGGTTAAGTATGGGAGTCCAAAGATCCAATCATTATGACTCAGTTTTATTTAAAAGAACAAAACACCAAAAATCTAAATGGAATTTGCAGAGCACAGAGTTGCAAGAATATATCTACAGCAGGAGTTCTCAACCTTTTAAAGCTGGCCATGCTTCCTCAGACAGCTTTGGGGTCTGAATGGCCATTTTGCCCTTCCTACACCACATGGCACTTCCTGGTGTGGTGGAGGCAGTGGGGGAGGGGCACATGAAATGGTGCCATGGGCCACATCTGGCCTGCGGGTCGCAGGTTGAGAATCCCTGATCTACAGGATATTTGGAATGCATGACAGTATAAGCACTGGGACAAAAAAAATGGGTAAATGAAACAATATATTAAAAATACTTGCATACTCATTGAGGAACAGTTCAAAACTGCTGAAAATGAAACTGGAACTGACTGGCTGAGAAAGCTGGTGGAGAATTTAGTTATTCTTCCCTTCTCTATTTAAAAGATGTTGTTATCACTGACAAACATAAGGCTAAATCCAGTTGTTAGTCCTAACTGAAGTACTGTAGATGTGTTATATCAGTAGGATTTAGGGTAGGGTTGACTTCACAAGTCTCATTAATTCATGAGGTCTACTCTAGCTGACAGTAATGATTGTACTTACCAATAATCTTCCCTTGGCCTAGTACTATGTCACATTTCCCCCAGTGTTTTAATTTGAATTCAATGTAGCTGGTCCATAAACTTTGAGATGGTTAAAATACACACACACTGCAACTAGAGTTAAAATGTGATTGTAAATAGCAAGGCAAAACATGGAAAATGTGGACATCTCTTCATGGACATTCAGATGACTGGTAATAAAGGACTGAGGTAAAGGTCACCCTTCCTCGAAAGCTAGTCGTGTCCAACTCTAGGGTTCAGTGCTCATTTCTGTTAAGAGCCAAAGAGCCAGCGCTGTCTGCATCTGCAGATGTTTCCATGGACATGCAGCAGGCATGCCTAGACACTGGAGTGCACGGAACGCTTCCCGAAGTGGTACCTATTTATCTACTGGCAATTTCTTGCTTTCAAATTGCTAGGTTGGTAGGAGCTGGGACAGAGACGGGAGCTCATTCCATTGTGCAGGACCCAGGTCTCGAACTGCTGACCTGCCGACCTAGCTCAAGTTCAGTGTCTTAACCACTTGAGCCACCACAGTTCCCAATAAAGGACTGAGACTGAGCTACAAAGAAAAAGCTGGGAGGACACGAAGTGATATTTTATTGGTAAATAGTGTTTTGGGATTGTTTCTAATATTTGAGAAAAGAATGGCAACTCTTAACTATGTCATTCCACAACTTTTTATTCACGCAATCTCTCTCTCTCTCTTTTGACAAACAAACAAAGAATAGCCGTGTGATCTATATTCAAATTACAAAAATGCAAAAAATGCAGGAAGGCGATACCTTTATTAGATCACTGAAAAATTAAAACGTTGTGAGCTTTTGTGATTCATGCTCACTTCTTCAGGTATGCATAACACCATGAAACCTTTTGCTGTTTTTAAGAAGAGAGCCTGGCAGACCACCATGCCATGAACATTTGAATGCATGCCTGAAGAAGTGACCATGAATCACAAAAGCTCACAACATTTTAATTTTTCAGTGATCCAATAAAGGTATCGCCTTCCTCCAGCATTTTTTGCAATCTTTTTTTTTGTCACCCCATTATAGCTGACATTAATATGTTGTATTAATTTGTTTTGTCCATTTCCTTCTCTTGCTATGCATACTGTAATGCCTCAAATTATATCAATGTATAGAGAATGCTATTTTAAAATGGCAGTAATATAAACAATATCTGACAATTTTGAAATGAGCCAAGAAAAAAAGTATTTATGATGACCAGTGCCACATTTAACAATGCAGTTCCAAACTGTCTGGGGCTCATTACTTATGTTTACAAGAAATCTCAGGAGACAACTGCAAAGATGATATCACTAGATAAAGTGGGCAGCTAAAGGCTCTCTAAATTAAAAATGACATTACCTCACCAGTTAAAATTGTATGTCAGCTTTGGTATATATCAAATTGAAAATAAAGCTGACACTGATGGTACTGTAAGCATTAACATATGTGAAATATTGTTCTAACAGCATTTCCTCTTGTACCATCTGATGTTTTAGTAGCCATTGATCAGCACATTAGCGTCACAGTCCTGCTTCAAAAACAAGGAATCAAAAGAGGAAATGTTAACTTTAAGATAGTTCTGCAGATGTTTCATGTGGCCAAACTGGTCCGACCAGGGATTAGAAAGATGAAGTCTTGCTCTAGTTGCTATTCTGTCTAAAAATAATAATTCAGAATTGAGATTTCTTGACTCATCCCATGTCTTAGCATGAATATCAATTGTATTCTTCAAGATAAGAGAAACAAAACAGGTGAGTATTGTGGGTTTTCACACCTTTTTAGATTGGTAAACCATGCTTACTATTTACAGACATCATTTCTCAAAATCTTGAAATATTTGTTGAAAACTGAACTGAAAGGGAAACAAAAACGGGCAAAACTACCAGCTGGTTTCTAAATTTAGCTGATCGGCTGCCTGTTCTACAACCCAGCTGAAGCTAAAACACTAGGGTTTAAGTTGGTTATGAGCCAAAAAACTGACATTGATATTTTGAGAGTAAGGTTTGCATATACCAATAGAAAAATTCAGCACATACTGAGGTAGTCATGAGATCGATCCACCATATGCAGGGCCGTAGCCGGGGGGGAGGGGGGCAAAAACCCTCCTGAGCTAACAGCCCCCCCAACCCAACTCATGGTGCCAATGTTATATATGTGAGTGTGACATTGTTGGCCCCCCCTGAAGATTTTTTGCCCCTCCTGATTTTTTTTTTGCCCTCCCCCCAATCTAGAATCCTGGCTACAGCCCTGACCATATGCCCAGCTCATGTTCATTAAATTGCTTTTCAAATGCTCAGGGTGGTAGAAATGCCCAAGCTTATCATTACTTGAAGTAACCATCTGTGAAGTAATCCAAGCATGAGACACTTTGTGAGAACAATTCTAGCTTAGCAGCAGAGGATATATTTGCATGTTGAAGGTTCCATGCTAAATTCCTAGCATCACCAGTTAAAAAAAGGTTCTCAGGTAGCAGGTAATGCGAAATACAGTAAAACCCCTACTTACGTAAAAAGTCTGTTCCATAGGCTTTTATGTAAACCGGTTTTTTACTTAACTTGAAGCAAACCCATAGGAAAAATGAAATGTTACATAACGTCAAGCAAACCCATAGAAAAAATGATTTTTTTTACATAACTCAAAGCAAACCCATAGGAAATTGTGTTATGTAAATCGGGACATTTATGTAAATCGGGACATGGTTTTAGTGCAAAAATCATTATGTAAGTCGAATTTTATGTAACTCAAGGCATATGTAAATCAAGGTTTTACCGTACTTTGACTGTCATGGTAGGAAAAGGCTACCAGTCAGCACAGGGAACCATAAAAGAGAATAACACCAGGGGCAGCTGAATAATATAATTTTATAGTATATTTGAGAGACAGAGTGGTTTAGTGGATAGAACTCAGGAAGTAAAGGAAAGGTCACACCCTTGCTCGAAAGCCAGTCATATCCGACTCTAGGGTTCAGTGCTCATCTCTCTTTATAACCAAAGAGCCAGCATCTCTGCATCTGCAGACGTTTCCATGGACATGTGGCAGGCATGGCTAGACACTGGACACAGAGACGGAAGCTCACACCATCATGCAGCACTCGGGTCTTGAACTGCTGGTCGCTCAGGAGACCTAGGTGCAAATCCTTGTTCAGCTGTGGAAACTCAGTGGAGAAGGTGGCTCTGGTAAAACCACCCCTTAACTATCTCACATATCTTGAAAATACAAGTACAGTACTGTACCTGTGACTTGACAGCACAAAAAAGAAAAAAACTGTATAACATTTGACCATGTTTATAAAAAATAAAATAAAATATTGGAAGAAGGGACTGACTTGTGTAAGTTATAAATATGCAAACCTATAAAGAGGGACAAAATATAGTCAGTTACATTTCACTCCTCGACTGAGTGAGCTCCCATCTCTGTCCCAGTTCCTGCCAACCCAGCAGTTTGAAAACAGGAAATTGCAAGTAGATAAATAGGGAACACTTCGATGGAAAGGTAAACAGCATTCCATGTACTCTGGAGTCAAGGCATGCCTGCCACATGTCCATGGAAACATCTGCAAATGCAGACAGAACAGGCTCTTCGGCTATAAACAGAGATTAGCACTGAACCCTAGAACCAGATATGACTGGCTTTTGAGCAGGGTGACCTTTACCAATGAGATCAGACTATAAGGATCAAGAGCATTAGCAATAGCACTTATATACTGGCTTGCTTGAAAGCCAGTCATATCTGACTCTAGGGTTCAGTGCTCATCTCTGTTTCAAAGCCAAAGAGCCAGCACTGGCTGCTTCTGCAGATGTTTCCGTGGCCATGTGTCAGGCATGACTAGACACTGGAATGCACGGAACACTGTTACCTTTCCTACTTAAGTGGCCCCTATTTATCTACTTGCAATGTCTTGCTTTTGAACTGATAGGTTGGCAGGAGCTGGGACAAAGACGGGAGCTCATTCCATCCTGCAGTACTCGGGAATCGAACCTTCCAGTCAACGTCTTAGCCACTTGAGCCACTGACTTTATTATGTTCTCCTAATTTCAATGTGGGAGCCGGGGTGTGTGTGCACTAGATATCTGGTCCCAAGTCTCCACTGGGTCATGGAAACTCACTGGAAGATGAAGGGCACTGGTAAAATTCCTCCTTAAATATCTTATATACCTTCTAAACCTTGCTAGGGTCAACATAACTTGGATGTAACTTGACCCTACTTAACAACCAAAAGAGCAATTTAGCATCAACATTTCCATTAACACCCCCCTCCCCAATATTTAGATGCAACTGAAGGAGATTTTTGGGGTCGCCAACAGTTAACTAAAGTGTTAACACTTTTCTATTGATGTCCTCATCTCTGGAACATTCAGCCAATTATAACAATATAGTTTATCCTGCCATTTGTGATTCCTGGTCAACTATAAAGCATCCAGATGAAATTGTCAAGCCTGACATTTGAACCTCTGGGGGATGTCAGCGAACAGCAAACAAAGCTGGCTGTAACACCACTGAAAGAAGAAGAATTCTAAAAAGTATCCGCACAATAACATAAAGGGTTTCCAAGTATTGATTTGCTGCAGGAGATGAGCAATTTACTACATTATGATGCATTATTTATTGGAAGTCCCTTTGAATTATCTGTGAGAAACATGAATCAAGATAAACACATACTTGGGTAGGTCTAAAGAATTACAACTCCGTATTAGGTGACATTAAGAAAAAGAAGCATGAAGATTAGACCTGGTGAGATACAGATCAAGGCTAAAGAATATCTTTCCTGAACAGTTGTTGCCTAACATAGGTATGTTCTTGTAAAAAGTACTGGCGCAAGCCCACCCCTTCATCTTTACCAGGACACTAGTCTGTGTCCTTTGTCCCTGCACCAGACTCAGTCAGGATTAGAGATGCTGATCTGGATAGGAGACCTGCAACTTGTCTTGCCATAAGAACAGTGGCTGAATCTCACCTAGCTCATCTGCACAGGTTCACCTGAGGTGCAGTGTGGTCGATCCTGGCACTTGAGTACAACACATATCTCAAAGTGACCCTGTTTTGCATGATCTAGATCAGTGATGGCAAACCTTGGCACTCTAGGTGTTCTGGAACTTCAATTCCCAGAAGCCCTCATCAGCAGGAGTGCTGATGGGCTTCTGGCAATTGCAGTCCAAGAACATATAGAGTGCCAAGGTTTGCCATCACTGATCTGGACTGATCCAGGCTGGGATAATTGGGCTACCGTGTCACACCCTAGAGTACAGATTCCCCCCTGATGTTTTCTTTTCTTATGCAAAGCAGCCACAGATACTTCAATGGCAAATTAGCCTAGAGAGAATACTGGAAGGGCGCCCTAGCTATTTCTTCCTCAGTTCTCCCTCCCCACAGCTAATATTAATTCATGCTTTCCCATGCTTTCAGTCCTGCAAAAGAAAATAGATTGATGTCCATTTCCACCTCCCTAGCAGAATGAAAACCAGTTGTAAGCAGGGGGGGAGGGTGTTATTATGGCAGAGAACAAAGAATTAAAGGTAATGGTAAAGGTCACCCTTGCTAGAAAGCTAGTCATATCTGACTAATACTCCTTTATTGGTCTTTTAAAGGAAATTCTGAATGGTACTTGGGTATCTCATTGAATTAGATACCTGGTTGCAGAGGTGAAAGTCAGGAGTTTGAATCCTGACTGTGCCTTTTGGGAGAAGAGCTAGTCAGTGTAACCTTGGGTGAGCTGCCTAGCAAAGCCCAGGACAGCACCAGAAGAAAAGAAGAGCAAACTTCTTATGTATACTCTATAACTAGGAAATCCTGGAAGAAGTTGCCATGTCAGAATCAACTGGACAGCATATTATTAGTTTTATTAGGATCTTCTGTAGCCTGGATAACCTATTTAGATAGTTTAGAGCAGTGATGGCTAACCTTTTAGAGACAAAGTGCCCAAACTCAACAGACTGCCATCTATGCCACACCCCCATGCTGCATGTGAGCTGCCTGCCTTACCCCAGACAGGGGAGAGAGGAAATGCTCCCATTGGGCTGCTGGGCAGAGTGACAGCACGTATGTCCGCAGAGAGGGCTCTGAGTACCACCTCTGGCAGGTGTGCCATAAGTTCACCATCAGGGGTTTAGAGCAGGGGTGGCCAACTTTTTTTCACCAAGGGCCTGATCACTGATCATGCCCCGGACAGCGGAGTGGGCTGGACCATGCCACCCAGAAACAGAAGCAGGCGCATTTATGGCTGTTGTAAATGTACCCAATCCCGCATTTACAACTGCCATGGGTACATTTTTACAGATGACGTAAATGCGCCTGCTTCCATTTCCAGGTGCAGAGGAGGCAGCAACAGGCCAAATGGAATGGTGTTGTGGGCCGTGTCCGGCCTGCGGGCTGTAGATTGGGAACCCTGGCTTAGACTATTGGAAGTAGCCTTAAGCAATCTAGGTTAAAGGATAAAGTGGGGATGAGACCCACTCATGCAACCTTGAATTTACTGGAGAAAACGTAGGGTATACGTAGGGTTTACTTAGAGACCGCATCACCCTAAGGACGTCTGTCCATCCAACCAGAGCGGACCGGAGGGGCTCTCTAATAGTGACATCGGCCAGGGGGGCTCGCCTCTCTGGCACAAGGAGGAGAGCCTTCTCTGTGTCCGCACCGGCCCTTTGGAACCTCCTGCCTGTGGAACTGCGTCTCCAGACGGAATTGTTGCCCTTTAGAAAAGAACTAAAAACCTGGCTGGCGGGCCAAGTTTGGGGTGCAGGTGGAGGGGTGGCTTCCGTTGGGTGGTTAATATAGGGGAGGATGCCTGCCCCACGGTTTCTTCGGTTCCTGCACCCCTCTCTTTTTAGGGGTGGGTTCTTATTGCTGATTTTTATCTGTTTTTACCCACTGTGTGAATCGCTCGGAGTCGGCTTTGGCTGAGTGGGCAGTATAGAAATTTAACAATAAATAAATAAAATAAAAATACATGTAACAAACAAGCCAACAATTAAAGCAAAAACTGAGATTATTAATAAACGAACAAAGACAGCCAAGTGATCCATACATAAATAAATGGAGGAGGAAAATGATACCTTTATTGGATCGCTTTTTAAAAATCAAACATTGTGCGAGTTTTTATGATTCAAGATCACTTCTTCAGGAATCCATCAATTTCTTGTGGATAAGGTAGGAAAAATTATAAATGAAAGTCTCAAAATTATTATTTTAATAACCTTTTTTAAAAATAAAAATAAAAATAAAAAACCCAGATATTATTAACAGAATCTGCTGTTGGAACTTTAGCGTAAAGAATTAAGAATGAACATGAATAGTCAGGCCTAGGGCCTGTATCCAAGTATAATGGGAATCCTTTAGTTAGCTTTTGAGCTGTCTGAATATCTCAGTTGATTAGGTATCTGCCTGCAGAACATTAGGTTGAGAGATCAATTTCCACAGTGCTCTAAGGAGAAGATCTTGGATGTGTATTGGTGGCAAGCTGCATAGTCTTAGAGCACTCCCCAGAATAAGGGAATGATAAATTACTTCTGTGTATTCTCTACCTAGAAAACTCTGGAAAGGGTCGCCACAAGTCAGAAGTGACTTCATACACATATTTATTATTATTATTATTATTATTATTATTATTATTATTATTATTATTATTATTATTATTATTATTATTATTATTATTATTATTATCTTAAGTTTTTTATATGTAATTCCTCTCCAGAATAAACTTTTCATGGAATCTCAGAAATGTATTCACTCAAAACCAAGAAGATACCTATGATGCTTATCATTTTCAGCAGAAGCACAAAAGAAACACAAATAAAATATTTTCACATATGTATTCAGATCTAAAGGAATGAACTTCTCCCTACAAAAAATTCTGTATCTCCTCTGTCACAATTATTACTGTACTTCATAAAGTCTGCAATGGCTACATGGCAAGGATGAGCCATGTAAGCACATAGATGGGAGTAGGAAAATCGAGAACAATCAATAGTTTATAACAGGGTGGCCAATCTTTTTCCGCTGTGGCCATGGCCATGCCCCCCCGGACAGCTGAGTGGGCCACATCATGTTCCCCAGAAAGTGGACGCATTTATGACTGTTGTAAATGTGCCCACTCCCACTTTTACACAAGCGCGGGTGCATTTTACGGCTGACGTAAGACACGCCCATGCTTGCATAAACGTGTCTGCTTCAACTTCTGGGTGCGGTGGAGGCAGTGATGGGTTGGATGAATTGGTGTCGGGGGCCAGGCCCACGGGCCATAGGTTGGGAACCCCTGGTTTATAACATCTCACATCAGAAGGGATGCATTTAACATTTATAAATTCGGAAGGCAAATTATTCATTTTACATTCGCACCTAAGCAATGGGTTTCTAGATGAAGAATATATTTTTGTCCTGAAAACAAAACCAGAAACCAATGCAGTTCAAGTGGAGTCCTAAAGTGTTCTAATGCATATTTTAAAATGATGACCTGAGGCCACAGTGAGAATGTTATATACACAAAAGAGGAAGATGCACAATTGCAACTTGGAAGCAGTGTGGTTTCAGATGAAGAAAGGGAACCAGCTTGCATCTCTCTGGAATTGGTACCAGTTCCACTCCATAAGTTCATCATTAGTAAAGACTGTGCCAAGGATGCAGTTGGCATACTGGTGTAACTCTAAGGAGACTAAATGTGTGTCTTCAGCAGCATTCCCAGATTCGATTGGAAGACATCCCAGGATGCTGAGCTTGTGATTGTGCATCTTCCAGACAACAAAAATCATTGCTCTGTTAGTGCTATCAATGGCAGGGCAAATATTTTTACAACTTTATACCTCCGTGGGGTCCAGCACAACACAGCTATGGATATGTAGCCAAGCACCACTTAAAGCTTTGTTTTATAAACAGCAATGGCATTTTGGGGGAAATGGAAGGAAAAAAACCTGACTACTTGTGGCTTGTGTTGGGTGCTTGCCCAGATTATGGTAAATAAACATAATTGCACCGTCACATTTGTGCTTTCTGTGGTCTCCTGAGAATTCTTGTTTTCATACTCTTGGAGAGTCTAATACTACAGAATCCTTCTCTGCTCTAAGGCAAGCTGCATCTGGCTCCCGGAAAGCAGCTCAAGGACAATATTTCCCCCTCCCCCTGCTTCCAACTTTCCAGTTCCATTATCAGTGCCTGTACATGCCGCTCCTGACCTAGATGTAAGTAAAGATAAACGTCTCCCTTGCTTGAAAGCCAGTCGAATCTGACTTTAGGGGCAGTACTGATCTCCATTTACAGCCGGTGCTGTCTGTGTCTGCAGATGTTTCCATGGTCATGTGGCAGGCATGACTAACACTGGAGTGCATGGAATACAGTGCTACCTTTTCTTCTGAAGTGACACCTATTTATCTACTTGCAATTTCTTGCTTTTAAACTTCTAGGCTGTCAGGAACTGGGACAGATGATGGAAGCACACTCTGTCACGCAGCACTCAGGTCTCAAAATGCTGACCTGCTGATCTTCCAGTTGTCAAATTCAGCATTATAACCACTAAGCCACCATGGCCCCTGTCCTAATTTTATGATTCAGCAAAAAAAAAAAAAATGCCTGGGATTTTCACCAGAATTATGGAACAACATAAAATTCCTCCAAAGATTCTTATGCAAGAATTGCAAAACACAAGCTCTTATTTGGGAAGTGTTGAGTTATAGCTCCAGGAAAAATGACAGAATCTCTCTTCCTGTGTGGTATGAGATCCCGTGAAGCCTATTACAGCCTCAAAATACAGACAAAGAGAGGACTCAAAAATGAGTTTCTTGTGTCTGTTTTTGCTCTTCATTGTTAACATAAGCAGTGCCAATGGAAGTAGTGGAAGCTACTTGGTATGATTTTAGTTATATTTGAGGGTTTTTCTCTATGTGAATGGACAACAGGATTTTCAGGCATCTGAAGTCCATAAGATATATGCTTTGAGATCAAATTGTTCTACATGATCCCATTCATAGTAAACCCAAGAGTTTTGCCTCCAAAGCAGAAAGTGGATATGATGCAAAAGAAAAGGCTTGTAGAGGACTGCAGTGGCTCAAGTGGTTAAGATGCTGACTGGGAGGCGGAAGGTCAGCAGTTCGATTCCTGAGTACTGCAGGACGGAATGAGCTCCCGTCTTTGTCCCAGCTCTTGCCAACCTAGCAGTTTGAAAGCAAGAAATTGCAAGTAGATAAATAGGGACTACTTTGGTGGGAAGGTAAACAGCATTCCATGTGCTCCAGTGTCTAGTCACGCCTGCCACATGACCATGGAAACGTTTGCAGAAGCAGACAGCATTGGCTCTTCAGCTTTGAAACAGAGATGAGCACTGAACCCTAGAGTTGGATATGACTGGCTTTTGAGCAAGGTAAACCTTTACCTTTACCTCTACATTAGAAATGTAGAAAATTTGCACTTTGTGGCTACCAAGTCGATATCCTTACATCAATAAACAAAAATTGACTCTGGTATTTTTTTATTATTTTTAAAATTAATTTTAAGAAGGAAAAATACAGACAGAAACTTTACAGCAAATTAAATTTAAACTGGTTTACACGGTTAAAGATGGAGGATTGGGACCGAAAATATAGAAAAAGATTCAGGAGTGGTGGAGACCTGACAAAATTTGAAAATTACATTAAGGAAGTAAGGGTAGACTTATATAAGTTAAATGGTGGGGTAAGTAAACTACAAAATACTGAACGACAATGCGAACTCTAAAAAAACACAACACTAAAGGAAATTTGGAAAAAGGAGTTGGAAATCAAAATTACAGACCAAGCATGGAAACATAAATGGACAATTAGGATAATGAGAAACATGTCTGTTAGACTTAAGGAACATAATTATAAATTATTATGGAGTATTTAACCCCAGTAAGATTAAACTTAATCTATCAATCCAAAGCAAAGCAATGTTGGAGGTGTCAAGCAGCAATTGGGTCATACACTTATATGTGGTGGGAATGTAATATATATTCATATTCTGGGTAAAATTAGAGGAAGAAATTAATAAAATATTGGGGATAAAAATGAAGCTAAACCCACAGGTAGCATTGATAATGGAAATGTATATGTTGGCACTATCTGAGGGAAAAAGATTTATTATTGATGACTTTCTTAACTATTGTGAAATTAATGATAGCTAAACAATGAAAACCTATTCCTAATTTTAAGATTGAAGAATGGTACAGTGAGGTATGGAACATTGCACTAAATGATAAATTAACATGGGAGATTAATGCTAAAAAAGGTGTTAAATCAAATCAATTTTGGAATATATGGAAATACTTTATTGAATATGCAATGCAAAGAATTTTGGGCATAGACCTGCCCAGAAAATTTTGAAATTTTGGAAGGGTAATAATGAAAGATGATGAAAATATTATAATTTAAGATGTAACAGGTTCCCCCACACTTGGTGTAGGTTTTGTTTTATGTATGCTTTTTATTCTTTTTGATTGTTTTGTTATTGTTTTGACTCTTGTGTTTCACATCCCAGTTCTAAGCACAGTTATTCAGCTTCTGTAGATTTATTTCTACAGACATATGTTTAAGTGTGAAGCTATATATTATTTAGGAGGTAAATGAATCTTTCTCTTAACATTTACATTTTTACATAAAAACAGTCACAGCCCAGTCCTAATTTGATGGAAATAACAGTACTGTGTATGAGGCTATTTAATATTGCTTCTTCTTACCTAAACAGCTTCCCCCACCCCCAGCTGCTGTTTAGGGAGGGATGGAACTGTCCTCAAGCCAAAGTAAACAGAATATATATCAGAATAAAGTATTAAGTAGAGCTGCTCCAATAAAATTCAGATTTACTTTTAACTAAAAATAGAAACACCAGGAGATTCAGTCACAGTTAAATGGATATTACTAGTCAGGTCAGTGATAATAAAAGCAACAACACAGAGATCATCTCAATATGTTTGCTAATACAGTGGTAACTTGGATAAAGTCCGATTCGGATAAAGTCCGATTCGGATAAAGTCACGGTTTTCATGCACACGTGATGCATCGAATAAAGTCCAAAACCACTAAAAAATGGACGTTACCCGAGGTATTTGGTATAGGAACCTTGGATAACATCAATTTTTTGGACGTTATCTGATGCATCGCTCATTTGATTTGGATAAAGTCCAAAATCGGATAAAGTCGAAACTTGTGGAACGGAGTTTGGATGTTATCCAAGGTTCTACTGTACCTGAATCTCCTATGATGAGAAGTGAAATGATGGACTTTACATATGGCTTGACTTGTATTCAGAAAACAAACAGAATGAAGAAAATCCAAGCCACAGACCATGAAAAGAAGACTTTCAGGTTCAACTATATCAGTAGGCCCATATATTGATAGTAACTGATTCATAAGAAAGTGGAATTTATGAGTGTTAAATACCAGAGAAACTCACACGAAAAATAATAATCTGTTTTTTCTAAATGAGATACAATGAACCAACCACAGCTGTTTCCAGTTATATATCTATTAATATAGAAAGTGAGTCAAACATATATATGTACAGTAATACCTCATACAAAGTCCGCTTCATACAACATCGGATTCATACAACATCGCCTAATTCCTTGAAAAAAGTTGCCTCATACAAAGTCGTGCGACGTTGTATGAGGGATTAGGCAGTATAAAAGGCAGGACACATGCGTACATTGCTCTTGTGGGTTTTGCATGAGGCAAAGAGTGGTTAGGAGTGGTTTTGAGCGCAATTTTGGATTTTTTTGAATTTTTTCGTCAGAATTTTTAGAAGCATTCCTGGGATTTTTGCATCATTCTTAAGGTTCTTGGACAATCAGGGTTGTTTGACAAGTTTTTGTAATATTTTTAGCCTTTAGACAATGATTTCTTAAAGTTCTGTCAGTTTCCTGTCTGTTTCCTTGACTTTGCCCTGAAGTCTGTGCTGTTATCTCTATGGAATGTATCTCTATGGAAACGATGTTGTACGAGGCATCGCGGCAAGGATTTGCACGTTGTATGAGGCATCGCGGCTAGGATTTTGCATGCCTCATACAAAGTCCAAATCCGTATAAAGTCCAAACTTGTGGAACCAAGTTTGGACGTTGTATGAGGTATCACTGTACAAACTTTATAACAAACTAGCAGAGGTTGCCTGGCATTGCTGGGCTGTTTAAAATGGGTTTGTTTTGATGCAGTGTAAAAATGAGGAATTTTGTTGTTTAAATAATTTTTTTATTGATGTACATGTATAATTTTTTGTAAAGTAGCAGGTGGTGTTGGTAATGTGTTCTTTTTTATTTTGAATGTTATTTCTGTCTTGGCCTCTGGGTGGAGCTTCTTCTGGTAAGTACTGTCTTTATTCATTTCTTTTCCGGCTGTCGTTGAGGGAGGACATGTGCTGGTGAGTTGCCTTGTGTTCTTTCTTTTGTGGTGTTGGGGGGAGGGGGTTGGGTTGGATTTTTAATTGTTTGGTTTATTTTTGATTTGTTATTGTTTGGCTTGGTGCTGTTTGTTTTTATTTACTGTTTATTGTTTTTTGTTGGTATTATTGGTTGGATTTGTGTTTTTTGGATGTTGTTGTTTGATAGCGGTGGGGGGTGGCTTTCCTTAAGGCGGTGTGGGCTCTCTGTCTGTACCGCATTAAGGAAGGTCATCGGCGGGGGGGGGCTTTCCTTAACACGGCGTGAGCTCTCTGGCCATGCCGAATTAAGGAAGGCCATCAGCGGTGGGGGGCTTTCCTTAAGGCAGTGTGGGTTCTCTGGCCATGCCGCGTTAAGGAAGGCCATTGGCGGTGGGGGGCTTTCCTTAAGGCGGCGTGGGCTCTCTGGCCATGCCGTGTTAAGGAAGGCCATCACCGGTGGGGGTGGGGGTTTTTCCTTAAGGCGGCGTGGGCTCTCTGGCCATGCCGCATTAAGGAAGGCCATCAGCGGTGGGGGTGGGGTGGCTTTCCTTAAGGCAGCATGGGCTCTCTGTCTGTACCGTGTTAAGGAAGGCCATCAGCGTTGGGGGGGGGGGGCTTTCCTTACCACAGTCTGTGTTGTTCTGAGGCGGTGCACTTTTTATTTTTCACGCGGTGCCTTTCTCAGCGTTCTGCGTCCTCATGGCATGCAGGACACTGGGAATTGTAGTTTTTCGTTTGTGTTTTCCCTTTGTGCTCATTTTTTTTTGTGCGGGTAGTTTTTGATTGGCCGCGGCGCGTTTCCCCAGGTTCTTTGTGCTCTCGGCTCTCAGCCTGATTGGCTGTGGCGCAGTGCGGCACAAAGAACATTGGGAAATCAAGTTGTTTCCCTTTTTTCATGTTTGTGGGGCTCTTGCCCCACTGGCGCATTTTTCAATCTTGCGTTTACCTGCGTACCCAGTTCGGGCGTGTGCACAAATGGTGAGTGCGGGCTAGTAGGGCCTGGCTAAGGAGCCTATGCAAATTTCCAATGGTTAACCCTCGATTTTATAGGTAAAGATTTTCAAATGTCTTCCTTCAGTAACTTAAACTTTCAATAAAATTGCCCCAAGTGTAATCTTTACAATACATTCTTTCTTAAGTTTAAATATGTTGATTGTGTAAGAACAACTAATTAAACAAATTCATAAAATTAATGTATTTCTGCAAAACACATATTTTAGGAATTGCACATATTCTACCTGTCCTTACAGGATGTTGGAAGGATGTTATGGGATCTGTGGAAGCCAGGGGCCCACGTCTTGTAAAAGAAACAATATAACCAAGTTAGTTGAGTTGTCTGCTAACCCAAAGAGGTCCCCCTCCAGAACAATAGCAAAATATATATTTTTGTTCATTTTTTATTTATATGGCACTTTTCTCTCAGTGCAGGGCCCAAGGTAGATCACAGTATTAATTAAAAACTTGCATAGATAACATACATGAGTTATAACAATAAAGCATAATGGAATTGAACTCAAGTCTGGTATATTCTACATCAGAAATGGGCTATAGAAATTTCTCTTTGCTTTTGAAATCCTGTGATGTACTCTTTTTGGATTAGTCAAGATAAATAAGGGTAAAGGTCTGTGTTATGTGTCGTGTGGCATGCATGACTGGCATCTAGTCATGCATGCCACACGAACATGAAAATGACTGCAAATGCAGACAGCACTGCCTCCTAGAGTCAGAGTAGACTGGATTTCAAGCATGGGGCACCATTAACTGAACAGCTCTCTCAACAGCCAGTTCTGACTGCATCTGGAGATGTTTCCATGGTCATGTGGTACGCATGACTAGACACTTGAGCACATGAAATGCTGTTACCTTTCCAACTGAAGTTTCTTGCTTTTGAACTGCTAGGTTGACAAGAGCTGGGACAGAGATGGGAACTCACTCCATCATGCAGCACTTGGGTCTCAAACTGCTGACCTTCTGACCTTGCAGTCATCAAGTTCAACGTCTTAACCACTAAGCCACTGCAGTCAAAATAAGAACCAGCTGTCAAACCCATCACTGAAACAGACTTTAAACTATAGGTTTCAGCCTTTTTATTGGTAAGTAATAATAACTGCATGTTGTCAAGTCAGTTCTAATCTATGATGAGCCTTTTCAGGGTTTTCCAGGTACAGAGTACAGTAGAACCTCGGATAAAGTCCAAACTCCGTTCCACAAGTTTGGACTTTATCCAATTTTGGACTTTATCCGAATCAAATGGGCGATGCATTGGATAACATCCATAAAATGGACTTTATCCGAGGTTCCTATATCAAATACCTCGGATAACATCCATTTTTAGCAGTTTTGGACTTTATGCGATGCATCACGCGTGCATGAAAACCGCAACTTTATCCGAATCAGACTTTATCCGAGGTACCACTGTACTCGAAAGTGGTTTACCATTCCTTTTTTCTGTGGCACCCATTGCCTACACAGGTTGACTCTCCTCCTTGAAGGTGTAGTGGTAAACTGTATTTCCAATTTCTGTCTCCGTAGCCAGATATCTAAACCACTGAGTTATCCAGCCAGCTTTACTGATAACTAACAACACTGAAACTGAAAGTGTCAGTGTGTGTCTTGAGCATGTACCTCATCACATATTTGATTTTGCAACCAAGATGTATCCCAGCACCTTGTCAATTAGGTACAGCAAATAATACAAACATGAACACTAACAAGATTTTGGACATTATAACAAAAGCTCTCTATGAGCAGAAATGTTTAGTTCTGAAACTCCTCCATACTGGACACCATAATTATTTGCACTCATAACTTCTGACCTTTTCCTGGGGGAAAATCAGCTCTGTTATATAAGAAATGTTCTCAAGAATTTCAAATGAATGGGTAGGGAAAGAGGGAGAGAATATTCTTAGTATTTTAAAGACTTAAGAGTTCATGGAACTTTCCAGTGTTGAGTTGGTGAAGTTCAGTTTTTATAATAAAAATTCACATGCCTTTAATTACTCTAAATCCAGTCCTCAAGTTAAAATGTACCATCTGGAAGATATTAGAGTCATTTACAACTTGTTCGCCTCCCTACTTCATTTCAAAATCTTTGTTGCTGCCAACTTTCCACGGTTCCCTTAAAAAAATGCAGATTTTATTGGCCATATATTTCAAAAGTCAAAATTTTATAATTACCAAATCATTTTTTAACATCCTGATTAATTATGTTATCCTCCTACTCTCTATTTTTATTGCATTTTTGCTTTTAATTTATGGGGATCATTTCATTTTTTGTAAAACAATAGGATTTAATCTAGTCTCTTTCTGATATTCTGAACAATTTTTTTCTCACACGGGTTATAGCAAGACTGAGTGACTATGTGTCTGGGGCCCTGCGTGATCTCAGGAGCTACCATCTTTGGTACTGGATGGGGCTATTTTGTCCCAGACAGACCCGGTGCATAACGTGGGGGTCCTCCTGGACTCGCAACTACTGCTCAAAGAGCAGGTGGCAGTCGTGGCCAGGAGGGCTTTCACACAACTTTGTGTTATTTGCCAGTTATGTCCGCTCCTAGACCAGGACTCCTTGGTCATGGTCATGGATGCTCTGATCACCTTTAGACTAGACTATTGTAATGTGCTCTACATGGGGCTGACCTTGATGACCATTCGGAGGCTGCAACTGGTCCAGGAGCAACTGATGGGGTGCAGGCATTATGCCCGTGTCTGGCCACAGCTCCAGGAGCTGCATTGGTTACCGGCGTGCCTCTGGGTACAATTCCAGGTGTTGGTGATTACCTTTAAAGCCCTACATAGTAGTGAGCCAGGATACCTAAGAGACCATGTCACCCCAAGAACATCTGTCTGTCCCATCAGAGCAAATCGGAGAGGCTTTCTGAAGATACCATTAGCTAGAGAGGCTCGACTCTCTAGCACAAGAAGGAGGGCTTTTCAGTGTCTGCTCCAGCCCTATGGAACCTCTTATCAACTGTGTTGTGTTGCTAGATGGAGCTGTTGCCCTGGCAAAGCAGGTGTGGGGTACTGGTGGCGTTGTGACTCCCCCCCCTTGTTGGCTCATATAGTGTAGGCCTCTCCGCTTTTTTAGCTGTTCTTTTTTAGCCATTTTTCTTAACTGTGATTTTAAAATTATTGATGGGATGCCCCCTCCCCAATTTTAGTGTTTATTAAGGGTTTTAAGATATGCTTTATGTTGTTGTTATGCCGCCCAGAGTCACTCGCTTGAGTTGACCGGCAGTATATAAATTTGAAATAATAATAATAAATAAGTTGGGCAGAGAAGTGGGAGGAAGAAAGAGGGGGATGGAAGAAAGGTAGAAATGGATGGGTAAGAAGCTCCACTTGCATCATCGTTGGTTATTTCTGCAAATATTTCAGTGTAATGATTCTCAATGAAAAAATGTTTTCAAATAAAGAGCACATATATTGTTATAGCTCTTCCATTTCTGTGGGAATGTAAAGGAGACAGTGTATTTTCAATATCACAGTACATTTCCAAGACTTTGGTAATGCAATGTAAGACATCAGTCTCCTTCAGGCATATAAACCTCCTTTGCAAGGAGGAAGGCTGACTAAGGAACAGAATTAAATGTTGACATAGCACCTTGGATTATATGTGAAGTCCAGATGTTAAACCCATCTGCTATGCAAACAGACAGAGATTGTTACATGCAGATGTTTTGCAAATAAGTGAACTGCAAAAAGCTTCATGAGCATTAAAATTTCTCAGGAAGACCTAAAGAGAACACTTCTGTGAAGGGCCAAGATAACAACGCAGACTGTTATTTCTCAAGATGCTGTCTTTCTCAAGCGGAAATAGATTATTTTTAGAGAGTGTGCTATTTCATTGGGTATTAAATTGATTGCAAGTAATCTATAATGGAAAATGATGATTAGGTAAAATTTGCAAGGATTTGAGAACAAAGTAGGAGGTGTAAGATGGATGCATGTCAGGGAAATTATTAAAGCATTATATCTAAAGTATGTAGACTTATACAGTGCAACATTATTTCTGAAAGTAAGCAGACTACTGGGGAGCCAGTGTTTGGATGAGCAATCACCTGACAACTCTTTCTATACAGACAAGGGATACAATAATGCATTTATTCCATTAATAATGTTAATGTACCCTTTTTCATTTATATTAATGTCTAGAATCTCTAAACTGTAGCACTGCAATCATTCCTTGTGGTTGAGGAACAGCAATCTTGGCAGTAACTTCACTGCTTGTTGGTTGATTTCACTACTTCATTCTCAGCCTGGTGTGCTATGGTCCATGGGGTCGTGAATGGCCAGACTTGACTGTATGACTGAAAACATTATATTTAAAATTATTCATTGTTCTACAGTTTAGTAGTTATCTTTGCTCCCTTATAAGGAGAATTGAAGCAAAAAAAATGACCGATCAATACTCAATTGCTTTGAGATAACTGTGTATTGGGGAGCAAAGTCAAAGACTTCCCCAACTCAATGATCCTCACTGAGAGTTCAATTAGAGCAGGGGTGCCCAAACCTTTCAGGCCGTGGGCCAGTCACATGGTTCAGGGAGCTGGTCACAAAGGCCCAGGGGCGAGATCTGGCCCCGACACCAATTCATCTGGCCCGTAAAGCCCTCGTCGCTCCTGGAAGTGACGGGCGCATTTTACTTCCGCTTCCAGGAGCGACGAGGGCTTCATGGGCCAGATGAATTGGTGTTGGTTGGCTGGATCTGGCCCCAGGGCTGTAGTTTGGGCACCCCTGAATTAGAGGATATAAAAAGTCAAGAAAGATCTGTCCATATTGCATGACAGAGTCCAGGGTGTGGGTGGCTGGCAACCAGGCAACAGGCCAAACAGTAACAGTATCACAGTCCAGAGTCCAAAAATCATGCCCAAGGTAGAAAAGGATAAAAGGTTGATCTGGACAACAAGCCATAGTCCAAACAAGCTGGAAGCCAGGTGACCAAGAGAGCGGGCAAAGCTCAGGGGCTGGAGCAAGGCAAGGATTATAGCAGGGTTTCTCAACCTGCGGGACCACAGGCCAGATGTGGCCCATGACACTATTTCATATGGCCCCCACCACCTCCAGCACACCAGGTAGTGCCATGTGGTGGAAGATGGCCAAAATAGCCATCCGGCCACCAAAGTTGTCTGAGGGAGCATGACCTAGTCCCTGACTTTAAAAGGTTGAGAAATCCTGGATTATACTGTAGGAACAAGGATCCAGGCAAAGCACCACAACAATGCACAGGGAACAGGGCAGGAAGCTGTCAGAAGTAGGAACCAGGAGCAGGGCAACAGATTCAGGAGCTGAGCAAGTTCACTGATCTTTGACACTAAGGCCATTCCTGGGGGAAAGAGCCAGCTCTTATATAACGCAGGCTCCCAGAGTCTCCAGGTGAAAACTGTCATGGTAGAGCCTATGTAAGTTACACCAAATGTAATTAAAAGTCAGTATATTAGTCTTTGTTATCACTCTTTGCTGGACTCTAACACCTTGTTGCCGGGCAGAATACATGAAGGATAGAGGAAGGTATCTGATTGGCTCATGCAAAGGAGGTAAGGAAGGAAGGGGATGGTTAGGTATAAAAAGGCAGAGAGAGGGTGTTTTAAAAAAAGGAACCTGAAGAGAAATAAGAGAGAGAGAGCCAGGGAGAGAACTGGCGGAGACAAAGTTTTCAGAGTGGAAACTTTCTGAGGTAAATTATCAGAGTGAAGCTGAGGAAAACCTTCTGAGGAGAATCTAAAGTGATTCTGAGGTAAATCTAAAGAGATTGAGAAGAGAATCAAAAGAATAATAAAAGAAAGACTCTCAGAAGATTTACAATAAATTAGAGTGAGATTATTGTATGTTGTGGAGAAAACCTAAGTATTGGTTTTTCCTGAATCTTTTTGAGTAGTGATGTATATAGTATTTAGTTACCTATTTTGTAAACAATGTATCTTTAATATCCTTTATGAGAAATAAGCCTCAATTCTTTTAATAATTTGTTGTTTATTTAAGGAAGTGGGACAGAGTAAAGCCAGCTTAAACCACACTGCTACCATTCTCTCCTTTTAATATTTTCTGGGGATTACATTTAGAGTGGATCTTCCAGGTTGCAGCAAAAGGTAATATTTTGCTGGACCAGCACTCCATGGAAAAGTGCTCGGAGTCTCAGTAGTCCCAAATTGGAGCTGCTTGTGTATGGGAGACCCAGGAGGGGACAAGGAGAGGACTGAGGTGGAGGGAGTTTAGTGCCAGGTGATGTTAAGGTAATGTAGGCATGTGTTCACTAGGAAGCACTGACAAAAGCCCATTATGATCCAGAATCTCCTCCAGGGATCTCAGATGGAGCCTAACAACTGCATCAGGGTGAGGATCTAATCCTGCAAGCACTAGAGTTGCCCCCACAACATTGTGAACATCAAAACTAACTTTGGGTAAACTCATCCTGCAAATACCTCACCTACCTGAGATCTTGACACTTCAGAGCAACTACACAAAACATATATTTGTACTCCATTATTTCAGAACCCCACTGACCAATGCATATACTTACATGCCTCCACCTTCTACCCAAAACATATGATGAACTCCAAGCTATCTGATATAATAGAATTTGCTCAAAGCTAGCAGAGTTGCTCAAAATTAGCAGGAATTTCTTAAAGTACAATGTTGAATCAACAAGTTGAAATGGCAAAGTCAGAGTAGTACTCAGGAACAAACTTCTGCAAGATGGACCCAATAGACAGAATGACAGAACACCATTAACAGTCACCTACAGCTCCTAGTTGAAGCCATTGAAATTTATCATCAATAACTTTGAGCCCATTTTGAACAATAGAACTTCCCCCTTACAAGCTTGTAGAGAGAAGCAGTAGCCCATATTTGCCTATAAACCCTTAACTTTAAACAGCTATTGATACACAAAATGCAACACAACAAAAAGGCAAGGACAATACTCTCTCTCAAAACTTAGATTGCAGCTGGGCCACCATATCTACACTGGTCAAGGGCTCCAGTAATATCAGCCCCAATATCTGGGCTTTATTTACTTGTTCATCTTCTCCCAAAGAAAGTGGGAACTGTGAACTCATTGATGCATTGCTTGGGCAACAAAACTTAATCTTTCCACTCTGGAAATTCAACTGGGTTACTTCTGAGATGTACAAAGAAAAATCCTTTAATATGATCCAATAGTGCTCCTCTGCTTTCTACACAGTACAAAGGAAACAGTCTCTGAATTAATAAATAGTTGGATTCAGAAGCGACAGTAATAATGACACCAAATATGAACTCATTTTGGAACACTTTAACCTCAAATTGCTTTATTGTGATTATCGTAGAAAAAAGGGAGATTGGCTACATCAGCAAGTCCCCCGTGCATGTCTAAGGGACTTAGTATAGATCAAGGCTTCTTAATGCACTAGCTATATTAACAACCCAGCTTTCTGTAATATCTTATGGGTATAAAACCCTTGAGAGGTGCCGTTCCAGAAACCTCTCTTAGCTTTCCTATGACAGCCAAGTCCACAACTGGCTTACAATTGTCACCTTGGCTTGGATCTGTTAATTGAAGTACTGTAATCCACAGTTTTAGAGACCCATTCCTGTTTTAACAATCTATTGTCATTTTGTCTATTAATTGCACCCTGGTCATGAGGATATGTACAAATATATAGGTCTTGTATGTACATTCCTGTATCAATCCACAAAAGCCCACACTTAAATGAAACCATTACTTAAAATGTTAGACTACTTTGCCTTTTCTTTTGCTAGCATACTGAGACAGACTGACTTCTTTGGATATGGAAAGCTCTGTCATTCAAAGCCAAAATTCATGAAATGCCTGGAAGTTGTCTTAAAAATGCAGGGAAGGCACAGCTTTTTCACCTCCTTGTCTGGCAAATTAGCTTGCTTTATTTGATGACTGATAACTGGGAGGTAAACACATGGACTTTATTTGCATGTCTAATTGTTTGGCCACAGAGACTGGGTTATCAATTATCACCTTCTATCTGTAGCATCCAACTTGATCCTCAGATTACTGTCCCAGCACTGCTAATTGCTGCACAGCACTAGTGACTTTCATCTCACTGCTCAGTATGGTAGTCTGCTCTTGGAACAGCCATGCACAAAACGTGGGCTTAAGCTTGTCTACTCTCAGTATAGATATTTTCTCTTGGGAAGCTGGAGCAACAGAAAGATTTTCAATCCCTATTTCTGATTCTATTGCCACCCCAACATTATTTTTAGGTTGGTTTTAGATATTTACTGCACTTTAATTACTTGTTTTATTATGAGCTTGGAGACCAGAAGGTTGGGTTTTGATACCCAAGGGCTGGACTTGGGGACATGAAAGGAGTCTCATTCGGGCATCCTTTTTCACCCAGAGGATCACTGGTCTATGGAACTCCCTGCCAGAAGAAGTGTAGACAAGATTAGATAAGTTCATGGAGGACAAGGGTATCAATGGCTATAATTATGGATACCTAAGAACAACCTCCAGGTTTGAGAGATAGGCAAGATATCTCTCAATGCCATTTCCAGGGAATCCTAAGCAGGTGAAGGCAACTGCTTGGGAATACCCTGAAGCAAATGGTGAGCCACTGTGTGTGACAGAATGCTGGACTGGATGGGCTGTGGCCTGTTCTAGGAAGACTGTTCCCCTGAGTAGAGTTTCTCCAGCAAAAATCCTTTCAATCCAGAGTAATCTCTGACACTAAATTATTATTATGTTACCCATTCTACCAATATCTGTTGAATTTACAAATATTGCAAATGAATGCAACACTGAAATCGATGTAAAAAGGCTTATGAATTGGAATAGGCCTGTTACTTAAATGCTGGAATCTGGAAATTTGCAAGCATTAGAAAAAGAGCCATAATGTGATGTAGAGCAAGAGGTTGTTTTTTTAAAAAAGAAAATCCAACCAATTAGTGCAGTTTTCTATAAAAGAATGAACAAAAACAATTTATCCATATAAAACAAAACAAAACTTCAGCACTAAATCCATTAAGCATTCCTTTTGATGTGCCTGACCAATTTAATGATTTCCTTTTGGGTTGATGCTGTTAACATATCGTGCTGAATGCACTAATAAGGTCTCTTAATTGGCTTGTGTGGAATCATTTTGGTACTTTTCCTTGGAATGTGTGATGAATGCAGAATATAAATTTTAACCAACATGAGGTCTGTTTCTTATGTCAGCCTTTGGCATTCCATAACAAATCAGAATTTTTTTAAAATTATGTAATAACCACACACCAGATCAGCTGAACAATTAGCCTCCTTGCTAATTAGCAGTTATTATTTATGATATGTAGGGACATAAGTTAAGAAACCTAGCTAAGGAAAAAGCCCATTTGCATTGCTATTCAGTTATGTTTATTTGTTTCCTAAGGATTAATATCACTACTCTAATTCTGTGGAAGTTGATCATGTTCCTTTCTCTATTGCTTGGTATAGAAGTAGAATTAAAGGGGATGCCACACTGACAACACACTAACTGAATATGATATAGTTTTAGGGAATTTCTCTCCATGGCCTCCAGATAGCCATAATCCATAAAAACAGCTACGTATTGGTAAATATATAGAGATTCCAGCAAGAAACACTAAAGACTATTATAGCCAATGCTAAGTTCTCATAAGGTTACTTTGCTTTCTTCCCTGGGCTCAAATTTTATAATAAGCTCCATGTGAGTTGACTTGGAAATATATAGAGAACTGGTGACAGGAACACATCATTAGAATGGATTAATGACTTCCCCCCACATGCTTTTATAGTTAGTTCATCTGGCATGCAAACATTAACCAATTAATGAAGACTGTAACAATTAGGTAATTTTAACAATATTTTATGCAGCTATTTGAAATCTAAAGCATTGTTGCCTAAACAGTCTTGAATTCATTTTTTTTTTAAAAAAATGCAGCAACATCTCATTCCATCACATTTTTGTTAACAGAAATGTGTCAGCCCTAATATATCAGTTTTACTTTAGGATATGCTTGGATGAAGAAACATATTACATACACATTGGCCTATGTAGAGGTTTCTTCCTACCAAATAGATGATTAATTGCAAAGCAGGGGTGACTAGCATCATGTCCCCTTTTACCATTTCTATAGATGGTTGATGTGTGTGTGTGTGTGTGTGTGTGTGTGTGCGCGCGCACACACACACACACACACACACACACAGAATGCTAACAGATGGAACAGTCTAAACCGGGATGGTCAAACGTTTCATGCCATGGGCCGGACCAGGTCCCCGGACAGCTGAGCGGGTCAGTCACGTGGTTCTCCTGCAGTAAAATGATGCCATAAAATGCATCCACAGCTGTCGTAAATGCATTTACGACAGACAGGTTCATTTATGCCAGCATTTACAGCAGGTGCGGGCACATTTATGCATGTGCGGACACGTTTTATGGCTGACGTAAACACGCCCACTTCTGGTAGTGATGAGGGTGACGGTGGGCCACATAAAATGGTGCTGCGGGCTGGGTTTGGCCTGTGATCCATAGTTTGGCCACTCCTGGTCTAAACACTCACCCAACTATCGCTTCTGTTTGCATATTGGGTAGATCTCTGTAATGCTTCCAAGTCCCTCCTCCCAAGAGATAATAGAAGACTGGAGCAAACTAAATGGATCAATACCCAAAATGTGTGGGTACAATTCTCTTATCATTTCTAAAGGTAAAGGTTTCCCTTGCTCGAAACCCAGTCATATCCAACTCTAGGGTGCAGTGCTCATCTCTGTTTCAATGCCAAAGAGCCAGCACTGTCTGCTGCTGCAGACGTTTCCGTGGTCATGTGGCAGGCATGACTAGACACCGAAGCGCACGGAACGCTGTTTACCTTCCCACCGAAATGGGAAGGTATCATTTCTACCTTAAGCATTTTCTAGCTGTTTATAATTCTGTTATTCGGCTATGTTTTAAGGGTGTTACACAGGTCCACTTCTCCTTCTGCAAAGCCAGTAACTTCTCTACATATTTATCTCTAATGTATACTGACTTGTTGCTATAGAAATCCCCTCCTCTTCCTTAAGGCTGAAATTCTGTACTCAATAAGACTTGCTTCTGAGTATTATGACTGCACTGTCAATCATGAAATAACATTGCCCGTGTTATCATAAAGACTTAATATCTATTGTAAACAAAGGAATGCTTTTCCTAAACCCTGTTTAGTGCTGACATATTATCTTGTTTTTAAAGGAGATCTTGAAGTAACATGGCACTAAATGGTAATTTCAGTTTATGAAAGTCAATCCTTTTGCGTAGCTTTTAGTGTCATTTTTATTGCGTGCACTGTTTAATCTGAAATGTAAA
The DNA here is from genome assembly GCA_035047345.1 of Bradypodion ventrale. Classification (NCBI taxonomy): domain Eukaryota; kingdom Metazoa; phylum Chordata; class Lepidosauria; order Squamata; family Chamaeleonidae; genus Bradypodion; species Bradypodion ventrale. The sequence goes on from JAWDJE010000006.1 coordinate 122,022,491, forward strand.
TATAGCTCCAGTTATAACCACATTGATATTATAATAAAATATCTATAGAAATTTAGAGCTACTAAGCCTGAGTTCAGCTTCTTTGTATCATATATCCCTGGAATGTCACAGCTTTTATGAGTTATGTGACCCTGTGATTTATATGGGCCTTGAGAAATAACTATGTGTTTAGAATGAGGAGAAACCAAGGCCAATAAAACTTCCCAGTAGCCTAAATTCAGGAACAGCTTGTTAGCTAGGGTCAGCCACATGGCCCAGTGTACAGTGACAGCTCATTGTTATGACTGCAACAAAGATAGATTCTGATTTGATTTTTTTAAAAAACTTCATCCCCAATGGTTTTGCCTCTCAGAAATAATTTTAAAAGTAGTTTGCTTCTTCTTTGCTTTCTCTTTTGCCCCATCAAGTGTTCTTGTTCTGGCACTTCTAGCGGCGTTATTTGCTGTTCTTGTAATATTTCTTTGATGTTATCTCTCCACCTTTCTCAAGGTCTGTCTCATGATCTTTGTCCTTCTACTCTTTCCACATATGTCTTGTATGTTATGGAATACTAAGACATTCTTTCCAAATGGGCAAACTATTTGTTTTCTCTGTATGTAGTGAAAGGTTGGTTCAATTCCAATTCTTTCCCTTATAATCTAATTCCTGATTTTATCCCTTCTAGTCACCCCAGCAGCCTTCCTCAGATAACTCATTTCCGTGGTGACCAACTTTTGCTTATGTTTTGTTGTAAGTGTCCATGTTTGACACTGGTATATGGCGGGAATGAATATGCTTTGTATGAGGTATTTCTTTGTGTGAATTTGTATTGCATTGTGTTGTAAGAGTGGAGCTAACTGTCCCAATAATTGGTTTGCCTCATTGCACCATGTATTAATCTCTTCATCCTTTTTGCCATTTTCAGTAAGTGTTGTTCCTAGGTATTTGTACTCTGCCACTTGTTTTATACTTGTTCCCTCTATCTCGATATCTAAGCTGTTTCCTTCCTATTGCCATTACCTCAGTCTTATCTTTATTGATTTTCATATTATTTATCTTACATTCCTGATTCATGGTGTTGTAGTTCCTTGGCTCTCCTTGCTATTAATGCCTGATCATCTGCAAAACGTAATTCGTTGATATTGTTTCCATTCATGGGCTTAGCTTTTTTGCTTATGCTGTCTATGTAGGTGATGAATTATAGTGTTTTTCTGTGCCATATAAATTAGGAAAACATAGTAAGGAATTCTTCTCACCCACAAGTACATACTTTCCCAACCAGAAGAAAATGTGGCCTTTCCCAATGGAAAGTGAAATAAAATCTTTGTGGTCTTCCAAAGACATTTTATGTACAGCACCTAACCAAAAGCCTAGTTAAGTATTCCCCTAACCCACCAAATTACAATGGAAACTCACAAGCTGAACATGGGAGCAACAACGTCCACTTCCTGTTTTCCAGTAACTTTGTAACTAACTAATTTCAGAAACAGAGGAACAGTTGTGTTGCTATTTCTTGCCTTTTATCTCTTCTTCCACACCATTAATTCTGATTTTACACACCTGGTCTTTGCTGGAGTATTATGCAACACTACAGTGACTGAAGAACAGTTAGCTAGTGGTTAAAATAAGATATAATGAACTTTCAGCATTTTTATAACATGGCTTTAAAAACTGCATCAGTTCCTTCTATAATTTTCCTATCATTTTCATATCTATCCCTTTTATGAAGTGCTGAATTTACTATAAAAACAAAACAGTAGCAACTACAGAAGCCAATTTCAGGATAAATAAAGGTAAAGGTTTCCCTTGCTCGAAAGCCAGTCGTATCCGACTGTAGGGTGCAGTGCTCATCTCTGTTTCAAAGCCGAAGAGCCAGCGCTGTCTGCTGCTGCAGATGTTTCTGTGGTCATGTGGCAGGCATGACTAGACACCGGAGCGCACGGAACGCTGTAACCTTCCCACCGAAGTGGTCCCTGTTTAACTACTTGCAATTGTCTTGCTTTCAAACTGCTAGGTTGGCAGGAGCTGGGACAAAGACAGGAGCTCATTCCGTCCTGCAGTACCCGGGAATCGAACTGCTGACCTTCTGCCTTCCAGTCAGCGTTTTAGGCACTTGAGCAACTGCAGGATAATTACAACCTGGAAAATTAACTTTGTGTTGTGCTAGCTGACTTAATGTTGAGATCCTTTGTTACTAACTGAGTTTCTTGCAAAGTTCTCATGCCATGTAATATAAGTATTGCTAAGTATTTCCTTTTGAAAGTTTACAATGTAACATAGGCCCATTTGTTCCATTGTAAAAATATCTGCAAGGCAGTATCCTGTTCTTTATTGCACGTCTGAAATGGTAACAGCCTCCACCCTAGACACATGAAGAAACCCCCTTTTAACAAATAAAATGTACATTAGTTGTAAACTTAATATGGTCTCGTGGGAAATATAAAGCCATGTTGGAATAGTCTTTCTTTCCTTTTGGTTTTCCACTCAGAAATTAAAACTTCAGAAAGTTAAATATGCCAATTTTTACTATACAATCCTATACACATTTTCTGGGAGAAGGCACCACTGGATTCATATTCAGAGCAGTAAATGCATTGAGTTGCATTAACAAAGTCTTGTTGTGGATGCCCAGCTGTGCAAGTTGAAGCAGCAGTTGCAATTTCTAAACATGCCCCAGAGTTTCCTGTTGGTTCTCTAGGACTATTACTCTGTGCATGTTTTAAAGGTGTCAACCAAGTGTGCCTCAGCAGTGAAAAAAGCAAACTCAATGCTAGGGATCATTAGGAAGGGTATAGAAAATAAGTCAGCAAGTGCCATTTTGCCTCTTTATAAATCTATGGTGAGGCCCCATCTGGAATACTGTGTACAGTTCTGGTCGCCATACCTCCAGAAGGATATTATGGAGCTGGAAAAAGTGCAGAGGAGGGCAACCAAAATGATTAGGGGACTGGAACACCTTCCTTACCATCTGAGGCTGCAACGGTTGGGCCTCTTCACTCTTGAACAACGGCGTCTAAGAGGTGACCTGATTGAAGTTTATGAAATCATGCACAGTGTGGACAAAGTAGATAAGGAAAAACTATTTTCCTTATCGCACAACACTAGAACTAGGGGGCACTCCATGAAACTTTTGGGTACTAGTTCTCAAACAAATAAGGGAAAGTACTTTTTCACCCAGAGGATCACTGGTCTATGGAACTCCCTGCCAGAAGAAATAGTGACAGCTGTCAGTCTTGACAGCTTTAAGAAAGGATTAGACAAGTTCATGGAGGACAAGGGTATCAATGGCTATAATTATGGATACCTAAGGACAACCTCCGGGTTGGAGAGATAGGCAGGATATCTCTCAATGCCATTTCCAGGGAATCCTAAGCAGGTGAAGGCATCTCCTTGGGAATACCCTGAAGGAAATGGTGAGCCACTGTGTGAGACAAAATCCTGGACTGGATGGGCTCCTGTGGCCTGTTCCAGCAAGGCTTCTTATGAAAGTCTAAAGCAAGTCAATGCAATATGAAACTCATATATAGAGAATCATTAATATGCATCTTCAAAAGTGGTCATTATAAACATAAAATTAAATTAATCTGAATAATTTATACTCTGAGGTCTTGAAATATTTCATGTAGTGATAAGACATGATTTGCCCCAAATTCACTAATCCAGTAGTTTCCAGCCATTTTCTGAGAAGCTGGCGTGCGGGGCATTTATAATTTTGTCCCTTTCACTGCAAGAGCCTCCCCCCCCCCCCCCGGTAAATTTTCTTTCCACAATGATTCCAAAACATATTATCTTTGCAGTCATGGTAAGTCTGTATCTAATCCCTATAGTTGGACCTTAGAATTGTTCTTGTCATTAGTGGGGTACACAGAAAAAGCCTCCTTGAAAATTGTGGTATTTTTGAACCACAATTGGGTATTCCCTGGTAATGGCAACCTTGTGTTGCTGGCTAATTTTTCTCACACCAAGTTAGGTGAAAGGAACTACAGAATGAAGTCACCAAACTATGCTTTCATTTTGGCAGTTTCACGTCTGGCCTAGACATGGAAGAAGTATTCATTAGTTTCCATGTACATCAGATGCCACCTATTATTCTCTTCCATTTTCAAAATAGGCCTTTAAAATGCAACTGACAGAAACAAAACATTAAAGCAGTGTTGGCAAGGTATTATACTTTGGTATATGGTTTATTATATGATGCAAGCAGAATAGCATAGACTGCCTCTGTGTCTGAGTGTTGATTACTATTAATCAAGAAATCTGAAAAAAGTATGGAACTGAATACTCAGTTTTACCTGTAAAACCCACTGCAAACTTCATTCTACTCAATTTCAGTTTCAATATTTAAACTTCCCAACTGTTGACAGTGTAAATGAACAAAGAGAACAAAGAGACGTTGAAGACATACACCCAATTTGTGGTCTCTCAGTGTGGTTTGTGACATAAACCATTGTGCTATCCTTCCAATTACATCAAACCTCCCTATAATCAGCATCATTACAATAACATCTCTTCATAACACATAACTGCTTGAGGGCACAGACTTGTCTAGATGAACAGGGATTTGCGCACATAACTCCCATTACTGTTAATAAGACTTGGCTATGCAATTCCAAGATATTGGAAAGAGACAATTGTGTGTCTATTAACTCTCATAGATGGGAGTTTTAATGATAATAAGTCTCGAGTATACATGCTAAGATGTTGAAAACTCTAAGGTCCCATTGACATCAACATAATGTCTCTTTAGACTAGAGAGATATTTGTGAATTAATGGAAGAGTCAGGCTGCATGTTATATGATCTTTTTACTTGTTTCTACTCTGGAGGACTTTTCAGTAGGAATTACATGATAGTTCTCTAATATATTAGGCTTTGATTCACCTGTGCTCTGAAATCTTCTGAGACCAGGACATGGAAGCAAGGAGATTGTCTCGAGGGGGGAGGGGGACAAGGAAAAAGGAAAGAATCTAGTCAAATATAATGGCCATTATTCTTTTAGGGAGAATAGTACCCACATTCTATATATTGCTATTCCAGATTGTTATTAATTCCAGTTTGCTATGCCAAGTTTAAGCGTTCAGGACTTGAAAGAGGTGAACTTTTGAGCAGTGACTAATGTTTGTATATTGTGTCACAGAGATGAGCAGATTTGTGGCTTGTGGGGTCTACTTTGTTTTATGTTTTTAAGTACAGCTGTGAGATCCATCCCATATTTATACAAATAGCAGGTTGCAAGTACTCCATTTGTGAATCCTGATATTTCCACATGCTTAAAGCTTTGTCAACTCTCACAATCAACATTCCTCACATTAGACTTTTTGGAAATTTCTTTTTCTGTACTACAACTCCCAGAATCCCTTGGCCTGGTGAAGTCACTGGTCATTATGGTGTGAGACTTATGATAGCTGTGGCCTGAAAAAGGAAACCTTTCTTGCTTGTCTAAAAAAACCCCCTACTATTAATTCCCTTTTCCTGCTTGTCTTAAAAAGACCAGTATTAATTCCCTTTAGCTGCACAGTAAAAGAGGGGAATAGCTACAACAAGTCTCCCAGAGTCTAACCCTTGCTCATTAACTCAATACCTCAATAACTCACTCTGATTTGTAGGAGAAATAAAAAAACTTTTATTCACTTATAGTTACTTGGAATTACAGATATGTGCACACTGCTTTCTTTACTGCATGTATGCTAGCAATCAGCCAAACAGATTAGCAGCAAAACAACTGACACTGACTGACAAAAGGAAAGGAAAGAATAGAGCAGAGAGGGGCATGACTGCCTTTGAATTCAGAGGCAGGAAGGAACCATTGTTTAGTCTAGGATAGGTAGACAGTTAACAAAGCCTAGTAAAGTCCAGTCACTCCAACTACACAGTTTACAAGGTTGTAATAAAAGTCCAACAAAAGCTAGGGATTCAGCCTTACGGCTTGTGCATCTTATTTCCATCCTTATAAAGCCCTAGACCAGTGGTGGCAAACCTATGGTATGTGTGCCAGAGGTGGCACCTGTGGAGCCACTCCAGCACAGAGTTTGCCCTGCCCCTCTGCCCAGCAGCCCAATGGAAGCACTCCTTCCCCCCAGCACAGAGTTCACCCCGCCCCTCTGCCCAGCAGCTCAATGGGAGGGCTTCCTCCCTGCCCCCAGCACAGAGTTTGCCGCACTCCTCTGCCCAGTAGCAAAATGGGAGTGTTTCCCTCCTCCCCTTGTTGCTGTGTTGGCACTTTGGGTTTTGGGTTGCAGTTTGGGCACTTGATCTCTGAAAGGTTCACCATCACTGCCCTAGACTCCTAGAGGTAGCATATTGACAGTTTATAAGTTACTGCAGGCAGGGCCAACATCAGAAATTTCCGGGCCCAGTATGAGCCCCTCCTATTTTGGCAACTCCCCCTGTTGTTTCTGCGCATGTGTGGTCTGTTTGCACATGCATACATTGGTGGTTTCCCGGCAGTGCCATGCCCCTGTGGTTTTCTGTGCATGCGTGGTCTGTTTGCACGTGTGCACATTGTTTGATTCCCGGCGCTGACGGACCCTTGTCATCTCCGGGCCCGGGACGGGATTACTACTTGTCCCCCCCCCCCCCCCCCCCCGATTGCGGCACTGACTGCAGGGTGCTTAAAGGCCACTAATGCAGTAGCTAGAGGGCAGCAACTTTACTTCTATTTTAACAGAATAAATTATCAGAGGAGATTTAATAACTTCAGATTTTGGCCTGGCTCCTTTGAGCATTTCATTGCTTGTGTGAAAGTCACCTATTCTCAGATTGTCCAGATTTGCTTCCCTGACTTTAGTTTTTTTAGGGGTCACTACTCTATCAATTATACAGTGATTTCTATCAGACATGTTGAGAAGCAGTCAACAGCACCTGGAGCACTACAATCATGGATGTACAAATATTCTACATAGGAGTTCAGTGGAAAGTGTCTTAATAATCCTTAGTGCTGACGAACGCAGCTATAATTATCGACAAAATGATTTTAGGAATGCAATCAAGACTGCATTGCTAACACACATGTAAGCACAAGAAGGTTAAACTGAACATCTGTTGTTGCATACTTTAGCGCATAAATATGTGCAAAACCCCCCCAAAAATACCACAATTCTTTAAAGTTGAATTGCTGAAAAGAATGACAGATATGCTTTATTATTTTCCTTCAGGGTTTGTCAGCACTACCTAAGGCACACTTCCAATGTTTGTCAAGAATAACTCATATTTTAGTTAATGTTAAATGAACCTACTGCAAATCCTGCTTCTTGTGCATGCTTCAAATACCTCTGAATATTTACAAATGTATGCTCACATATTCAGTAGTTGTTGAAGTGCCGGTGTAGCAAAGCGTAGAAAGAGAAGAAATCCACTTTCTGAATATATTGTCATGAACCAAGAATAAAAAGAACGTGTGAAAAGGGAGGTTGCTTACAATGTGTGCCTTGCTATTGTTAAAAGCAAGACAGCAAATCAACTTAATAGTTTAAAACACAGCCCCACTGCTTGACATTTAATAGTCTTTTTGATCGTTCTCTCTTCTGGTTCCCTGTGTTGTATGCCACTGTGGGGTGCAGTATATAGAAGGTTTTAGATTAAATACCATGCTTATTCTGCCAGTAGCAATTCTAGTGGGAGGGAAATGATATAAGCCTTTACAAAGAATATACTCCTGGGGTGTCTGAAAAAGCAACCTTTATCTGGAACATCTAAAAGCTTTCCAAGCACAAACTAATTGTAGAGTTGCCAACTTCAAATTTTCAACTATTGTCCGGGAATTAACTTTTCAACATACTTCATCAATTCATGCAATGCAAATAAGGGCCTAGATTTAGATACTGCAGTCTGTATTAAAAACATAGTTAACAAAGTCTTGCCATGAAAAATACACAATTTATTGTGTGTCTTTGTCTTACAACTGATTCACTTGTGTATTTTCCAGCTTGCGACAACTGTCAATTTGAGAAGGAAATATAAGACTTGGTGAAAGAGAATAAAATAGAAGTGGGGGAATGGGAAATTGGAGTCTATAAGGCATTCTAGTACTGTAAATCAATTAAGACATCCTAATATATAATGAATTTACTTGCATGCCCCACAAGCGTCTGAGCCACTATTTATCATCCTACGGGGAAAGATTACATACAAGAATGTTGCCACTTGTGGACCAGTTTTAAAAACCACTTTATAGTGACTTCTTTGATGAGGACTCTGAGCGAAAACATCTGTCATGAGTGGCTAACTTGGAAGAAACTACACAGACATTTTGGTCTTGGAATTTGAATCAGTTTTTACCCACCAACCAAAGGTTTGTGTTCTCAATGGGGTCATTAAAGAAAGTGAAGTGTTGCATCCCCAATTTATTAAATACACCTCTATGATTGCTCCAGACAGAACATTGATCCATTCAATTCTGAAACAATAAAAAGGCTAATAAATAAAGCAGTGAAGATAGGGTAGGCCAAGTAGCATGGCCAAAAGAACAAGAAAACGGCTGTCAAGATGAAAATGTTTCTAAAGAGTAATTGCAGTTTGTTTTGCTGAACTTTTAATCTGCCCACCAACATGTTTAAAACATAAAATTTAAAAACAATGCAACAATAAAACAGTGGGTAGAAACAGCAGATAATTGTTGGCTGCTACTCATATCCGAGCATACATTTCCCCTGGAAGTCATTTTCTTAGTTGATGGATGATCAACTTAGTTGATTTTCTTAGTCTCTGGTGACTCCATAATCCGATCCTGGCATGAAACATGAGACCTACACTGAATTGATGATGGAGATTATAGTTGAGTTTGATGAAGCTTTCGTGATTGTTGCTTAAGCCTCTTCATGTTTGTGGCATTCTCCTTTGAAGTGATCGGTAGCAACAGAGATGGTTTGGTGCCAAAGTGGGCGATCTTCGGCTGCTGTCTCCCAAGTTTGTGGGTTTATACCTGACACTTGCATGGTTTGTTTCACCAACAGAAGTTAAGGTCCATCTTGAATATCATGTAGGATGACTATATCACCAACATTACAGCTCTCGAGAAGGCAAATGTAAATTGCATTGAAGCTTCCATCAAAGGCCATCATCTTAGATGGATAGGGCATGTCCGCCGTATGGATGGTTCCAGACTTCCTTGTCAAATTCTCTATGGGGAACTTAGCTCTGGTACAAAGTCACCCAGAGCTCCTTTGAAGCGTTATAAGCAGATAATAAAAACCAAGCTAAAATCAGCAGTAAATAATAACATTATAACAAACAAAACCAAATAAAACTAGAATAAAAATAAAATCACAGTATCTAAAAGCACTAAAATAGTTTCTTAAAGTGTTTGGAGGAATAAATAAACTTTCCCCTGGCCCCTAAAATAGAAAAATATAAGCTCCTTTGGAGAAGACATTCCATAGATGTCAGACTCATCTTAGGCTTGATGTGGACCATTCTAAAAATACTCAGAGGCTTTCTATTGTTATGAAAACACTGAAGGGTTCTTATTCTCCTCCCAGAGATGGTATAAGTACCATAGATATCAATGGCAGTACAGCTGGCCCATATGCTTCTAGGACTTGCTACTATCACTGATCCAGGGACCATTAGCATAGTCCAGTGATGGCCAACATTGGCACGCCAGGTGTTCTTGAACTTCAATTCCCCGAAGCCCAAGTAAACACACCTGCTGATCAAGGCTTCTGGGAATTAAAGTCCAAGAATACCTGGAGAGCCAAGGTTGGCCATCACTGGCCACAGTCCCTCATCTTTTCATGTTTTCCACTGCAGGACCTGCATAAAAGCAGACATTTTTGCCAACCTGCCCACCTTCACTGAACCTGCAGGTTGACATAAGAACTAGATCAGATGCTTCAGTACTGTTCTTTGTTCTGCCATATAGTACCAATCCCAACTTCAATGTCTTTTGCTTGCAGCTTCTCTGTGTGTGGATCATACAGAGCATGATGATCAAAAGCATGTTACTTTTTTAATATACGTAGGTCTTTAAGTGTAGGTGTGGGGTTGGTATGTACTGTGAAACAGCCATTTCATAAAACACATTTGACAAAAAGAAAGCAACGCAGGAGAAAAAAGGTTACATTGCTCTTGCTCTGATCAAATTAGCGACCTATACAACAGGTGCTTAGAACTAACAAAGTAGGGAAAAGAGAGAGAGATCCTGATATTTCACACCATGCTGGCCTCTGTCTCACTCTGAACATGTTACTTAACAATAAAAACTCCTTGCTTGCTTTATTTATTACTTTCCCAGATCAATTAATGAATTTTAAAACCTAATGTATATTTTAAGAAAAATACAGGGGAGACAGAGGTATCTCACACAGCATGTTCACCCCCTATTCTTTCTGTTACACTTCTACACCCTTCATTCTCCTTGCGGCTGCACGTTTGTAAGCAGCAACAGAAAACTGTACCAATTCTATCATGAGTGCAATTTTAATTCTGAGACTTCCACTTGGGAGTTAATCTGGCTCATTGTGTAAAGTGTTTGCCATCTGTTGAGCAGCCACACAACAAAGTACCAAAGAAAAAGAAAAACCAAGCTGAACCAGACCATTCACATAATAAGTACGTGGACCTAACAAAGTCATGGGAAACTATCATTTTTCAGTTGTACATGTGAATCAGTTTCCACACTTTTGTGCACAGAAGGATGAATGAAATGAGATCCATGATGTGATAAGTGAACCGTGGATTAAGTGGTGCTCTTTTGTTGTTGTTTGCATTTGGTTTGGCTACAAAATGTATTTATGTACACTTATTCTATGTAAAAGATTCCTAGAACATGAACACACACAGAATGTTATGCAAACCCTAGCAGAAATTATAAAATGAAAAGTAGGTTGCATCGAATAAAATTATGTGTACTTTTTGTTTTCATTTGTTAGTGGTTTATATGCAGTCAATGGTAGAGTCCTGTTTTGCATGTAGAAAGTCCTATGTTCCAAGCCTAGCATTTTTAGTTGGATTCTGTTAGGACAAAGGAAGACTCCTTTCTATAGTTCTGGAGAGTTACTGCCAGTTGGTGTTGACAATACAGTACTTGGCAAAATGGAGCAATGTCTGACTTAATATAATACAGCTTCCTATTCCAAGTAACATTCAGCTTACCATACCATTGCATCACACTGAATACAAGTGAACACATTAGTTTTCAAAAGCTAAAAATGGATGGGTCTCATTAGTATTTGGATGGGAGACAACAATTGAAGACTTGTGTTCTCCAGGCAAAGAAAATCTAGGAAAGCCAAGCCATTCAGAGTTGTCAATATTTGTCTAGGTGGAGGAATGATGGCCTATATCCTCAACTGCTGGTACCATAAATAATATTTCAAGAATAACATTCTCTGGTTTTACCAGCTCAAATGGAGGATAGTTCTAATGAAAAATAGTTGTGTTCCTAAGGTTAACTTGGGCAACAAAATGCTAACACACAAGATTGTTGGAAAGAATATGGCCACAACTTTATTCGGTATGTCCCTCGTGCAACATTGGAAACAGATCCACAATAACAGGAGAAATGAGTGTCAGTCCAGCGCTCATTTTGGTAGTCAATACAAAAACCTGAGCTACCACACGCACACATAACTTGCTTATTATAGTAGCTTCTTGGGCTGCCAGTATGTTTTACCCCCATAATCATAATTTTGTGTCAGAAATTATTCTGGGTTGAAAGGATTTTTGCAGAAGAAACTTCATCAGGGAACACCCAAATGAGGCTCCTTTCATGTCCCCAAGAGCTGGGACAGAGACGGGCACTCAATCCATCATGCAGTACCCAGGTCTCAAACTGCTGACTTGCCAGACTTCCAGCAAAGACAAGCTTCTTAACCAATGGACCACCACAGTCCCATCACACCCCTGAACCTATTCGACTTCTAACATCTTCTGAGGAGGCCTTTATCTTGGTTCCACCCTTGGAGAGAACATGAGGTAACATCTTCACAGTCGTTGTTTCCAAGCACTGCCCTAAGAAGCCAGGTGGCACCCCTCATTGCATGATTACAGCACAACATGTCTGGATTGGAAGGATTGGCTAGCTCTACACTGTTGCTCAGGGAATGCCTGAGTGTACTTGCAATGCTTTCCATTCTTACTTCTATGCAGCATGTCTGACTTCTTGTGTTTTCTTTAACCACAGCTGTCATTGTGTGGGACACATCCCTCTGGTGTTAGGTGAACAATACAGGATTGCAGAAAGAATGTAGAACATAACATTATGTAGAAACAAGAATCCGTTTTGGCAACTACTTTATTGTGATCATGTTATATATCTTATATATCACAGTATCAGATAATTTTTTCCTAAGGGAAGTGTAATATTTTCATTAGATATATTATTTTTATTAAGTGAAATCGTATGTCTGTTAACTGTACCATTTTTAAAAAAGAAAGCATGAGTATGGGTTTAAATAAATTGCTATAACTTTTCTGGAGTCTGGAAACAAATATGAGTATGTCTGTAAATCATGGTGCTCCCTCTCACCTCTCAAATGAAAATTTGACTTTCAGAGAAATATGCAATAAGGCTACTATCTGCATAATTTTATTTAGGCTAGAATGACATTTTTACAGTGTTCCCAGACCATTGCACAGCTTAGTTATTAGCAATTACAAACATGGATCAGTTATTAGCAATGGGATGTCTTCATCCAGTTCATATCATCTGTGCCTCTTTTATTTATTTTGGGGAAACAATGAGGATAAAACATCTCTGCTGGACTCTGACATGATGTTTACAAAGGCAGATGTCTGCGGCAATCAAAAGTCTGTTGGGGGAGGCAAAGTAAGAGGATGCTATTACAGCCACTGAAAGTTGCTTTCATCAGAGTTTGACTTGTACTCAACAAGGCTCTTTCAGAAAACATAAAAAGATGAGTGAGAAGCAAGAAAAGAGGTCCAGACAGCAAGAGATTAAATGTCTTTTCTTTTCAGCTGTAGTACAAGGATGGGGTGGAGAATGTGAGTCTGATGCAAAAAGGACAAATAACTTCTTGCATTATTATGTGAGCATTACTAGCTTGATGGGACAGTTGTATTTTGGCATCACAAGCCAAGAATGAGCAATTGTACTGTATATAGACACACAGCCTCTTCATTCAAATTCTCTTGGCATGCTACAATGTAACTCTCACTTCAACCAAGTTTTCCATTGTGTTCAAACTGAGAAATAGTAGTTACCACTTTCGAATACAGTAGGATATCACACCAACTTCAAGCCATGATTTAAGATTCTTGTTCCTTCCCACCCTGATAGATGTTGTTTACATATGAGGTTGAAATTTGAGACTGTAGTAAATTGATGACCTTTTAGCTTACTACAGTGCACCAACAAGGAACAATGGAATAGGCAATCAAAAACCTTCTGTTATCTTGATGTACTAAGCTCAGATACGGTTATACAAACATGCACTGTACTGACCTAGTGCCACAAACTGCTGCCTTAGCCGAAAACATGATGTGAGGTTCCATTAATAAATTAAAAAGGAAGTTTCCATTAGTGCAAATTCAAACACCTTTTTATTTCAAGTACAGTACTGTCCTACCAAGAATGAATGAGAACAGTTTGTTGTTTCTTCATTGCAGTTCTTACTTCTTTGGAAATATCTGGATCTCTTTAAATGTTCAAAATGAAAGTGTAAAGAGGGTCGCACGCAAGACTTTACATGCAAACTGGCCACCCATATCCTGGCTGAGAAGGAGCTCCAGATCTTTGCATGTATAACTGAACCGATTCAGATTACCATTTTGGCCTTTGCATTTGTGCTAAACATAGGAAGATCCATGCATCATAGGAATATGCATGCTAGATGCAACTACTAATTTCTTTGTTTTTGCTCAATCCATTCTGAATATCCAAAATGGGAAACAGTGTGATTCTGGACTTTTAGACAAAACATAAAATTGTATATTTTTTTAAAAAATCCAGTATTGATCTCCAAGAAGATCATTTTCCTTTCACATTCATAAGAAATTGTATAGTGAAGTGCTACTGTATATGGCAGGGACTGCAGTGGCTCAAGTGGTTAAGACGCTGACTGGAAAGCGGAAGGTCAGCAGTTTGATTCCCGAGTACTGCAGGATGGAAATGAGCTCCCGTCTTCGTCCCAGCTCCTGCCAACCTAGCAGTTCGAAAGCAAGAAATTGCAAGTAGATAAACAGGGACCACTTCGGTGGGAAGGTAACAGCGTTCCGTGTGCTCCGGTGTCTTTTCATGCCTGCCACATGACCACAGAAACGTCTGCAGAAGCAGACATCGCTGGCTCTTTGGCTTAGAAACGGAGATGAGCACTGCACCCTAGAGTCGGATACGACTGGCTTTCGAGCAAGGGAAACCTTTACCTACTGTATATGGCAGTGATGGTGAACCTTGGCATTCCAGGTGTTCTTAGACTTCAATTACCAGAAGCCCAAGTCAGCACTCCTGCTGATCAGGACTTCTGGGAATTGAAGTTCAAAAACATCTGGAGTGCCAAGCAGGCATGTGCTGGTATATCAGGCAATCGGGATTGTACCACCCCACCCTCGCCTTTGGCACCCTGGGGCACCAATAGCAATGTATGGGATTCCCCCCAACCCTCCAATAGGCACCCCCACCACTCCCTGTCCAGCGCCTTCCCATGGTGCCCTGCATATCCCTGGTGCCAAGGTTCGCCATCATTGGAATATGGCAAAACATTACTATGGCATGATAGAAAGACAGAATTCTAATTTTATTTTAAAGAAATTCTACACCTATATTAACTAAAAACAAAGGGCTAATTCATAGCTGCCCAATTATCTACAGACACAGTCCACAACCTTTTTTTGCTCCACAGAACGGATTCATGCTAAACAATTTTTCCACAGACTGGTAAGTGAAGAGTAGGGGATCCATGATCTACAGCACAAAATGGGATTCTCTCTTTTTTTTATCTACCTCAGCTAAGATAGAACTTTGCAGAGGAAATGTTACATTATCTTCTCCATACTAGTCCATCCAAGCACAAACATGAGAATTCACACATGTGTAGCATTTGATGTATTGTGCTTGATGCATTCTTTTTATGACGCTTGCCTTTGATACCACACTGGGGGGCAATGGAATACACTGGGCATCTTTAGAATCAGATGGGAAAAAGTTTCTTCAGCCCCTAGAAAACTTTAAATGGATACTCTCTTCTACATCGCATAGTGGTAAGCGATTTATTTGTAGATTAGTTAACTATACCATTGAGTCACATTTGTTTGACAAGCAAGATGAAAAGAAAGATAATGTATGTTTTTTAAAACAATCTGGTTTAACATAATTATGATTATGGAAGGCAGTTGTAGACTGGAGGAAGACAAAATTCCTTTTTCTCTTTGCTTCCATATTCTTCATCAGAATTTACATTGAAAAATAGCTTTCTGGTCATTTTAAATAGAGTTTAACAATTATTCTTGTCTAATACTAGCAGAATACAGATATTTATGTACTCATGTATTCATTATTTTGACTTTTATACCATCTCATAGGTGCAAACACTTTCTGGACAGTCTACAGTCCATCAAAATATAATCTCAAACCATACAAACAAAGCACAAATACAGTAAGTACAATGAAAACAATGAAAACTCTGTCTCTAACTAAATAGACACATGTATAAAGGTAAATTAAACAAATTAAAAATAAATAACCAGTAACAGCTGATTGGGTAAAGAAGATGAGGGAAAGTAAACATACAGTAATGTTTAAATTTAGCAATTTATTAAAGAATTAAATTATCAACATAGTAATTGGTTTAGTGAAAAATGGGTCTTGAATATCAGTTCTTGGAATGATAAAATTATCAAAATTGTTTTAACTTCAATGTATTCATCTTGATCAGAATATACTGGCTTATTGTTTGTTTCACATATTTATTATTTTCTTTTAAAATGTGTTTTTAAAAATAACATATAAATATAATTTCTTTGTTCTATTTTTTAGTTGAGTTCATGTACTCCTAAAGGAAAAGCTATTATTTAATAAGCTATTGTTGTATTCAGTTAAGATGTTTATGTCAGTACAACTATTGCTGTATTCAATTAAGATATTTATGCGAGTAGAAGATTTTATCTAATACTGCAGTTGAGTTAGTTAACTTTTACAACATGGCATTCTTAATGGTACTTGTAATTAGGTGACTTGACGAAAGATAACAATATACATTTCTTAGGGGGAAAATAAGTTTAAAATATAGGGAAGGCAAGAGTTTTATGAACAAAACACAGTAAACTGGTAGATGAAGGGGGAAATCTATATGACAATCTTTAAAATCTTTTTGGTATAGCCAGAAATGGTTACTAAAAGTGATTGAAATATAGCTTACTTACCAATAAATAAATACACCCCCCAACCAGAACAAAAAGCTAATCCAAACCAAAGCAAAACCAGACATGTCATTAACACTAAGCAAAACCACACAGTGGAAAGGAACCATGTGCTAGATACCACCAACCAGAAGCAGGCTTTTAAGAAAAGGTATGGTACTACAAGTTCAAGCTGCCCAAGATGGTTTTAAAGTAATCTCTTTCCTCTCTTATACAATCAGAACAGTGCCATTACTGTGTCACTGCTGTTGGGTTCATAGCTCCCTAGAGGAACACTTGGTTAATGCAAAATGGGCTACTTCCATGCAGACAATGAACACAGACTTGGAATTACTTGCAAATGGAAGGCATTTGCCATTTGGCTTTCCGTAATAGCTCAGCCTTTTATAGATGCTTCTCATAAGTAGTAATGTGTCTCCTGTGGATAGGGTTTTCACTTTATTTTTGTTTGCTTTGATAATTCTTCCCCCTCTTCATTAATCCTAAATGGGGGAAAGAGGATTTCCTCATCAAAGTATGTGTTGTTAGTGTCACAATCAGTATGTTTGTTATACATTGTCACAGCCATATTGCCAATCACATTTCCATACCAGACAAGGAAATTGTGCTATTTAGTGTTACTTATTTATCATTTCATTTACATCCCACTATTCCTCCAAAAAGTTCAAGATTCTTCTCTGCCCCTTGCAACAATTTTATCTTTAAAAGAATCCTAAGAGTTAAGATGATCACTGGCCCATCTTATTTATTTATTTATTTATTTATTATTAATTTATTTATATTGCCGCCCAACTCAAAAGACTCTGGGTGGCACACAAAGAATAAAAACCAACATCACAGTTAAACTCTAAAACCTAGAAAAACCCCATTAAAATGACTATCAAAAATTACCCCAACCCTTACCAATTAAAAGAGAGAACATTCTTCCTAGATCAGCCAGCAGATGGGGGTCACCACATTACTGGTGCCCCACACCTGCTTTGCCAGCCAGGTTTTTAGGCCTTTCCTGAAGGGCCGCAACTCCATCTGGAGATGCAACTCAATTGGCAGGAGGTTCCATAGGGCCAGAGCAGACACTGAGAAGGCCTTCTTTCTGGAGCTAGAGATGGAACAATTAGAGAGCCTCTCTGGTCTGCTCTTGTGGGATGGGCAGATGTCCTTGGGGTGATGCGGTCTCTTAAGTATCCTGGCCAACTACCATGTAGGGCTTTAAAGGTAATTACCAGCAACTTGAATTGCACCTGGAGGCACACTGGCAACCAGTGCAGCTCCTGAAGCAGCTTATCCAATGAATCAAGCTGGTATCTAACTCGGATGCCTTCAGTCATGAATCACACCAACCACTGAATTTAGGGGCAGGGCATATTCCCAAAGATTAATTCAACAAATCTGTCTTTCTTCCCACAACTACAGTACTGTGCAAAAATCCTAGGCCACCATCAGCTGGTTTGGGAAAAATTTAATGAGTGATTTGAGGAACTATAACTTGGGCATCCTAACTCTAAACTTCTCCAAACAGAAGCCAACCTCTAACATTGGTGTGTCTAGGTGGCTTGGGGGATGAGCTATTTCCCCTCAAATCACTCATTGAATTTTCCCCAAATCAGTTGTTGGTGGCCTAAGACTTTTGTCCAGTAACTGTATAACTCCTCAGAGAGATATACCTCACTAATCAGGTATCACTCTGTTAACAAATGTGGAAGGCATTAATTTAAATAAGGATAAGAAAGAGTTATTAGAAATAATGATTACAACGGCTAGACAATGTATTGCTAGACATTGGAAAAATGATGTAACCATACAAACTGAAGAGTGGTATAAAGAAATGTGGAATTTAGCCTTGAACGATAAATTGACTTGGGAGACAAAGAAAAAAAGGGATAATTTGAAAGAAAACAGATTTTGGAATATTTGGAAACCTTTTGTGGATCACTCCCTTATGGGGGATGAAAGAAATAGACCTGTACCTGATCAAAGTGGATTTTGGAATCAATAATATTGAGATACTCTGAGCTCTCCAGGGCAATGTAAATAATCACAGGGTGATCTATTATTTACATTTATATTATTGTATTCCTACCCATAATGGTACTATTTGACTTATTGGAAAATGAGATTTAGAGAGGGTAGTTAAAGTTAGTGAATAAATTTTAAGTAACAAGTCAAGAGTTTTTATTTACAATGATGGTTTTTAGGAACTCGGTAGGTGTATACATTTTTTCTTTTAGTTGTTTTTTAAAATCTTTTTTACTGTGTATTTCAATAATTATTTTTTTCTTTTTTAAGTAGTATCTTGTATACTATTGTATTGTGTTTTGTATTTTATATGTATAAAATTTAATAAAAATTATTAAAAAAAACAAATCTGTCTTTCTTCCCACAACTACAGTACTGTGCAAAAATCCTAGGCCACCATCAGCTGGTTTGGGAAAAATTTAATGAGTGATTTGAGGGACTATAATATACATGGACACCCTAACTCTAAATTTCTCCAAACAGAAGCCAACCTCCAACATTGGTGTGTCTAGGTGGCTTGGGGGATGAGCTATTCCCCCTCAAATCACTCACTGAATTTTCCCCAAATCAGTTGTTGGTGGCCTAAGACTTTTGTCCAGTAACTGTATAATTCCTCAGAGAGATATACCTCACTAATCAGAATTTCAAATTTAGTCTAGGTTTACCTTCTAGTAACCAATCACAAAACAGAGCTCGCTAGTTCATCACTACATTGATTCTGCCCTCTTGTGCTGGTTACTTAAGATTTGTCTGATCATTTATGGATATAACAATGAATATGACCAGCCAATCATATTAAAACTAAAAAGCTTCTTTTTAACATTAGATCTTAATAGGGGTCTTGATGTACAGTGGAACCTGAGTTATGAACACCTTGAGTAACATATTTCTCATGATATGAAAGGAAATCCATTGAAAACGACACCTCGGCTTACTTTTTTTGCCACACGAACAGTTGGTTGGTTATTTTTTTGCACAGAGGGTGCAATTGTGCCATTTTTTCAGCTACTTTAGCAGCCTTTGCTATTTCCCACACTGTCAGGAGGATATGGAGAGCATTTCCACTCTGTTTCTGGATTTTTTCATCACATTTTCGGCGCGTTTCAGTGGCTAAAATGTAGAGTTTTTGGCACTTCTGGGTGGCGGGGGAGTTTACAGCTGATTGTTGGGGATGGGCCTGGCACATTACCAGAGCTGTCCACTAGAGGCTGCTGTTGGAAGTGCTGAAAATGCATTGAAAGCCAATTAATCCCTTCCGGAGGTCATAGAAAAAAATGAAAAAAGTCTTATCTGTTCAAATCTCTTTATAAAGAGGCAAAAACATGATGAAAAATTCAAAAGTGCACTTTACAAAGAGTTTGGAACAGGAAAAATACATTTTTTGACTTTTTCTGACCTCTGGAACAGATTATTTGGTTTTCAATGCATTCTTATGGGAAACTGTGCTTTGAGATACAAAATTTTCAATACAAAAAACCCTGAGGAACAAATTAATTTTGTAATTTGGGGTTGCACTGTACCATTCAATTGCAGCTGCTCATCTCTAGCCTCCATGCAATACTTTGTAATTTCTGAATACTGGCCTGAGCAAACACTTAAGAGAAGTAAAAATATGGTTTTATTTACTGTAGTTGGCTGCTTGCTGTGTAATAGAATAGTTCACGCTGTTGGTTATAACTGTATGTAAAAGCATGTTGGATTAGATCCCAGAAATGAATATACAAATTGCTAGAAGTTTGCAGGACTATGGCACATACTTCCCACTGCGTATGCCAAAAAAACAGCAATTGAATATTGTGCCTGCTGTCCTTCTTCTATAAACATAAAAGAAAAAAGCCTTTAACTAAAGGCCCGCATTTGTAGCCCTTTCTTCTTATATAATCTACCACCAACCTCTGATATAAGAATAATGTAGTTTAGGTTTAAGAGTTCCACTGCCAATGCTAATGCAGCGTCACAAAGGTTGGTGGTAGAACACAGCTGATCATATGTTTCACAATGATTTATGCAACAGCACATGAAATGGTGCACAGATGCACTGGACTGGAATTATGTAAAATGTCTGTTCAAAACAAAACATGCTTTCTAAATGGAACTGGTATTTCGTACCATTTTAACAACCTGTCAGGAGAAATCTAGTACAGTATAAGCTATTCAGAGTGAACAAGGTTGTCACTTTAGTATGATAAGCCTACATAGGATTTATTCTAAGTAGGTTTAAGGATCAAGGAACGCTGGTTTCCATGCATGGGGTATGTCTGCTACAATTGATAACTAAAGAATCTATTTATTTGTATGAACTCAATATATCACTGAACATAAAACAATACCATGTAAAATTTTACAACAATTAAGTTATAGAATGAAGGAAAAACAATTCACCAAAATACTGGTGTTCCAGAGCTATGTTATAAATAAGTATTGTCATGAACTTGGAAAAGTTACTTTGTTTTAAATTACTTGTCACCATATCTCTAGATTGAGAAATTGAGTTTTAAAAGCGCAGCGATTCAAAGAGAATCCTGGAAGCATTGCGTCATCAGGATTAGTGCCTCTAGTGGACAGAGAAACACTGAGGTGTTTTCACAGTTCAATGAATGGGAGTGAACTTTCTAACCCAAGTTCATTGCACTTTCAAACCATCGGTCAATGACCCTGACAGAGAGTTGGAAGGGGGGACAAAATGAGAGCTTGGCACTTTGCCAACGTGCCTTGACCTTGAAAGATTTTGAGGAGATAAGCCTTATCTCAAGATCTGAGTCCAAGGCCATCTGAAAATTCCCAAGGAGGGAGTAAGATGGGGAAATTGTTTATAACAGCCCCAGACTTTGTGAAGGGAAAAGAGGAGGAACAGAGTGTATCTTCAAATGAGGTGAAACCCTTGTCGAACGAGATAAGATCATGAGAACATCGGGAAGATGTAGCTTTGATGCGTGGGGCCAAGCCAGGTCACTGGCTGGGAGATAGACCAAATCACACCAGGCTGACACTTAGCTGGATTTACAGGAAGGCTGGACTTTAACTCCAGGGAGAGATGAGTCAAGGATGATTCTTAGAATCTGTATGTTTTCTTATTTTAAGGTTTAAGTTGCGTGTTAGGTTAGATTTAGATTAGGAACCCAGGAATGGGGAATTTTATTTCTAGAGTGTGTTGTGAGTTTATTAGCTTTAGTTTAGCTAATCTCATTGGATTATGCTTTGCTTTTCATCACTTCAACAATAAAAAAGGAAGATGAGACCAGGATTGGTTTCGTTTCCTACAAAAGACAAAAAGGATATTTGTTTTGTGAACTAGATTATTGGTTCAAGCATCGAGATAATTTCACTATATGGAAGTGCAAGATCTTGCAGTACTCTCATTGCAAGACCTTGAAAGTCGCCCAGGTGAAGGGGAGATCAAAAGCCGACTGTGGGAGTAAAATTCTGTTGCCTGGCAGTCTGAAGGAAGAGCCTTGATACACTGCCCAGCAGTCCGAACAATACAAAATTGGGTGGACCTTGGTTCCCCAGCCTCTTCATCTGGTCGCCCTGCTGCTGTTCCGAATACAGGGAGTGAAGGGAGCCCAGTTTGGGGTGAAGTTGGCAGTGGGGGAATGGCGACAAGTATAATAGAAACACTTCATTGAATGATTAATTTGAAAATAGATTGGCAAGCAAACTGACAAAAAAAATTTCATAAACATTTCTGTGTTCTTCCATTCTTAATTTTTTTCCCCCTAGG
This sequence comes from Bradypodion ventrale, assembly GCA_035047345.1. Classification (NCBI taxonomy): domain Eukaryota; kingdom Metazoa; phylum Chordata; class Lepidosauria; order Squamata; family Chamaeleonidae; genus Bradypodion; species Bradypodion ventrale. The sequence continues at coordinate 122,044,520 of JAWDJE010000006.1, forward strand.
CAGTATCTTCAGACACTAGTAGTAAATCTTCCAATCTTTCTAAGGCTTAGACAGAAAGCTCATAGTGAGTTGTGTCCAAAACGTAGGGAATAAATACAAGCCAAACAAGCAGAGTCTGCTGAATTATTTTCCTAGAGTGAGGAAATAAATGAGGGCAATATAAGTGACTTGTTTGAAATATGGTGCTCAAGGAGAGCTTTATGGATACCCTAGTTTGCCAGAAAGATAAACAAATAGGTCTTATAACAAATCAAGCCTGAACTGTCTCTGCAGGCAAAAATGATGAAGTAGAGGCTGTCATACTTTAGGCACATCTTGAGAAAGCAAGATTTTTTTGGAGAAACAATACTGCTGGGAAAGGTTGAAGGTAGCAGGAAAACAATGTGAGTCAATGTGAGACAATTGACCCACTAAAGGAAGCTTGAGTTTGCAAGAGCTGAGAAAGGCTATTGAGCACAGGACATTTGGAAGATCTAACATTCATAGAGTTGGAGATGACTTGATGGCATGTAACAACAACAACAACACTGAATGGCCTGTTCCTCAAACAGGGTGTAGCTAGCCATTTCCCATCCTTCATGAATTGATGCATGGGTGCAAGCAATCCTCAAGAAGAAAACGGAATAGCATGTAGTGTCCCTCTCAAAGAAAGAGAAAGTTTGTGTCTTAAGGAAAGGAAAGGAAACGGAAGAAGGAGGTGTAGCTGTTTATTCTCCTACTAATCACCCATAGATTTAAGATGTTGATGCCCTCTAAATGTCCATGCCCTGGAACAAAGGTCCAGTTGTTTTCACCATAGTCAAAACCCTGCATTCATGAGTTCATCTATAGGTATGACATAAATATTGTCAGAAAACAAAAACACTGCAGCACTTTAAAGACTGCTATATTTTTACTGTTAGCTTTCGTGGATCAAGTCCACTTGATCAATACCTTCAGACTTGATCCACAAAAGCTAACAGTAAAAATATAGCAGTTAATCTTTAAAGTGCTGCAGTGTTTTTGTTTTTGTCCTCTGATATGCCTAAACCACAGACTAACATGGCTACTATTCCAATAAATATTGTCATATTGGCAAAAAGGACAGCATCCCTAAAAATGAATAAAGGTGTACAGGTAGGTTGCTTTACAGAGTTAATTGTGACACTTACTCTGAAAAGCATGACTATAGCTGACAAGGCATCAATATTTTATGCCTAACATACATAGCACAGTTCTTTTATAAACAAACCCAGTAATGTATCCAAGGCAGGTGATTTATCACGTTCCTTGTCAATTTAGCCAGAGTTGTGCCTAATGTTTCTAGACTTCAAATCCCAGAAATCAGTTACTGCTATCTGGGGCTTCAGGGAGTTGGAGGGCAAAATACATGGACAGTAAAAAAAAAATTGGGAACCAGAGGTGTAGAGGTATCATTGGCTATGAAACATATCATTAATTCAATCCCATCAATTGGAATTATGATGAGATTCCTGAACAGCAGCCCATATTAATGGCAGCTACTGGTGTGGGAAGGACTCGCCAAAGAATAATTTCACACCTCAAATTATGGATGGTTTCAGCATGTCACCATATCCAATCTTTTAAAAAGCTCTCTTCCTTATCTAATAATCCCAGTCTCTTTTACTCAGTGAATGGTAATAAGCAATACACCCAATAAATTTACCACAAAGATGACACATGACATTTCTAGATCAGCTCTGAGCCATACACAGAATCAATCAGGGACTGAGTGTTGTATTCCCATAAAAACAAGAACACATCATTTATTTCTCCTTGAAGAACTATTTAAAGTCAGAATTTTTAAGATACAGTACATTGTAAGATTCTGCATGAGTTTAGCTCATTTGCTTGATTATATTCTAGGAAGAAGAATATTTAAAGCTTCAGTTCAAACTAATAATTTTAGAATACATTTTTATGCTCATCTGAAGTACTCCCATAGCTCACAATGTAAATTGTTCAACATTATGCCCTTGGATCTTGACCTAAACATTATATTCAAGTAAACCAAACAAGAAATAATATAGAAAAGGCTTTTAAAATTAATTTTGCCTGCCAAATCAATGGCTCCTGCAATCAGGATTGATTACAAACAAGCAATTAAGAAGCATTTGGAACATGAGCTGAACACTAATCCTGCCTTGTGTTCTTTTTTATACCTAATTATCAGCTTTAAGATGGTTATTATAGCTTAATTACTGGATTTAATTCTGGGACTCCTGCAGAAACTGATATGTGTTGGTATGTGTGTATAACACACAATCCTGATAAGTATCATTAGCTCCAGATCACACACAGAAAGTCAAATAGAGAATATAGCAAAGCATATTAACTGTCAGGAATATTAACATCAACAAGGACTATACTAATTCTGTTTTCCTCAAATATTATGCAAGCTGATTTCTTATAATCATCTGTTGGCAGAGAGTTTGCTTAAAGTTTAAGCAAATAACATCTTTTTAAACACATGGTCGATAGATTTATTTAAATTAAATCATAATCATATGAGCGGAAGGAGTCCAATTACTAATATTTCAACTTGGAAGGAGACCCTGACCTTTTATTCTGGCTTTTAAGAACTGATCTTAACTTCCCTGTTCATACCAGGTCTTGTGTGGTCTATAATATAAACATCAAGAATAATTGGATGGAAAAGTTCCTTCTTATACCAAATTAACATAAAGTTTTCCTCCAGCACCATTGATTACTGGGAAATCTTTACCTATAAGGAAGGGGTGTGGCCGTGCATGTGCGGAATGCGTTTCCCCACCCATGCAGCCTATCCCATGATGCACCATGTACACCTACCTTACTACACGAGCGTCCAGAGAATGAGAGTGGGTCCTGCACCCCACAAAAGCCAAAAAACAAACACTACAAGTCCCAGTGTCCTCTGCGGTACTTCCATGCCCAGGTACAGACTCCAAGGGGTAGGAACCAGGAAAGAATAAAAGGGCCCGGCCCTCCCCTCAGCCAGGGTTAGCACCGTGGTGGAACAGGCCAGTGCCATAGGTTGACCCCCCCCCCCCCAAAAAAAAAACCTGTCGAAGACGGGCACCAGTGCTAGTATACAAATATAAACAACTATATTGTTTATTTATTTACACACAGGTAAGCAGTTTTCCCTTTAGTACCAATGTTAGGCCTGCTGAAACCAATGAGACTAAGCAAGTATGCCAGTTCAAGTAATTTGGGTATTAAACTCATTATTACAGCATTGGTAAAGGTTGCCCTTGCTCGAAAGGCAGTCATAGCTGACTCTATCATGTAGTGCTCATCTCCATTGACAGCCAAAGTGCCAGCACTGTCTGCATCTGCAGAAATTTCCCAGTCATGCACCAGAGCACATGGAGCATGGTTACCTTCCTACCAAAACGGTACCTATTTATCTACTTGCAATTTCTTGCTTCCAAACTGCTAGGTTGGCAGGAGCTGGGATAGAGACTGGAGCTCACTCTGTTTGTACAGCACTTGGGTCTCAAACTGCTGAGCTGCTGACCTTCCAGTTATCAGGTTCAGCGTCTTAAACACTAAGCCACCACAGTCCTTATTACAGCATTACTGCTGCTATATTAAAATGTGAAGAAGGAATCATTAAAGGCTAGTTTTGGTTGCCATTTGATTGACATCCTTCCTAGCAGAAGCTCATCATGGACAAAGCTACCAAGCAGAAAAGGCACTTAAATCAGCCTGACAATGGCAGCTATTCACAGCAGTTAAAAGCTTGGATAAGCAACAAAGAATGCTTATTAAAGCCAGTAGTAAAGAGCAGAGTATAATTCCCAACTTCTTTCAACTCTCTTGGAGACATATGGAAATTACCCTGAACTATCTTTAGAATTTCTTGTCTGGAAAAGGGAAGTTGACATCCTATGACTCAAGGACAAATACTACAAGACTCCTAATAATAATCTATCAGGTTAGCTGTTTCCAAACGTTTGGCATCACATCCCTTTATGACTACTGAGGAAATCATCCCAGCTCTTTGGCTACACCATTTAGGCCCTTTTAGGTAAAGGTAAAGGTCACCTTTGCTCGATAGCCAGTCATATACGACTCTAGGGTTCAGTGCTCATCTGTTTATAGCCAAAGAGCCAGCCCTGTCTACATCTGCAGATGTTTCCATGGACATGTGGCACATACCTGTCAAGTATCCCGGGTTGGACAGGATTTCCAGTATTTCTGCGCCACTTCCTCTACTTTCCCGCCGCCATCCCGTAATTTGACCAGCGTGGAAAGTAGGTACTGCGCATGCGTGTATGCGCAGAACCCTTCTGCGCATGCACAGAAGGGTTCTGCGCATGCACAGAAGGGTTCTGCGCATGCACAGAAGGGTTCTGCGCATGCACAGAAGGGTTCTGCGCAGGTCCTGTATTTTCCGGAGCCGCACTTGACAGGTATGATGTGGCAGGCATGCCTAGACACCGGAGTGCACGGAACACTGCTTAACGTTTACCAAAGTGGTCCCTTATTAATCTACTTGCAATTTCTTGCTTTCAAACTGTTAGGTTGGCAGGAGCTGGGACATGCAGTACTTGGGTATCGAACTGCTGACCTGCCGCCTTCCAGTCAGTGTCTTAACCACTTGGATTGGAAATTTAAAATAAACAATGGCTAAAACAACAAGGTTTCAGTCAATTATTTATTCTTTTTTATTGTTTTTATTGTTTTGTTAATTGTATTTTTTCTTCTTAAAATTAATTTAAAAACTTAAAACAACAACAAATAAACACACAAAGAATTGCCACAAAATGAATAAAAATATTTTTCCTTAAGAAATAACAGGAACAAAACAAATTTAATGTGAAGGATGCTGCTGTTGCTGAATCTCATCTATTTCTTCATCCTTCACAGGGGTGTTTGCTCCTAGTTTAGGAACTAGTGCATTAGATAGAATCTCCTATTGTCTAAATAGCTGATGGAGTTCATGACACATACCTGTAATACATATGTGAAAGAGGGAGAAATATGCTCTTTCCCGATTAAGATTTTTGTGTGAGAGAAAATGCAATACATTGGAGAGGACTAGCCTATACCATACCTGTCAACCGGCGGCTCCGGAAAAAAATGGGACCTGCACAGATCGCTTGTGCGCAGTTCGCTTTCCACGCATGCATGGGAAGAGTTTTACACTTGTGTAGAACCCTTCCACGCATGCGTGGAAGCGCTCTGCCGCTTGCATGCAGGGAAAGTGTTTTCCCCCACTGCCAAATTATGGGGTTTTGGCAGCGCGGGGCAGGTTAGGACGTCAATCGGCATCAAATTCCGTGGTAATCCTGGCCAAATCGGGATGGTTGACAGGTATGGCCTATACTACACTTTGGCATTCTGAAATTCTGCATTTCAGGTTTCCTAATACAGTACAGTACAGTACATATGTGTGACCATTGGATATTAATTTATTTATTAATGGACCAGATGGATAACAGAAATTGCAGTTCAGAAATTGCAGTTCAACAACCTATGAACAATGTAGAAAGGGCCACATGTTCCTCACACTTCTTCTGTCTGATTAGGATCCTTGAAAATAGCACATACAGTGTAATCTCAGTTAACAAACGGCTCAGTTAACATAAAAATCACATAACAAAAGGAAATCCATAGAAATAGTGGCTCGGTTTACGGATTAACCCCCCCCCCCCCCGATTAATTGGTTTTCAATGCATTCCTATGGGAAACCACATTTCGGTTAAAGTATTTTTGTTTTAAATGCATTCCTATAGGAAATTGCATTCAATGCATTCCTATGGGAAACGTCCCAGAGAACCAATTAATCACGTTGATTGAGGCTCCACTGTATCAGAATCATGAGTTTATATGCTGGTAGACTGTATTGAACTGATGGCAACACAAGCATATACTCTGGTCCAAACATCAACTCTACATGCACAGGACAGGAAAAAGACTTGCTGCTTTGATCCTGCTCCATTCCACAATCGATATTTATCCTGTCACTTTGTCAATCAGCTGCAATTGGCCAGAGCAAGTTGTATAAACCTTCTTAGGAGAACAACAATAGGATTCCAGCCCACTGTTAGAAGGAGGTGATAACTGCCAGGTAAAAGAATAAAACCCAGTAGAGATTAAAACAGAAATGACTTCTAGCCATTGCGAAGGAGAACAAATTATTAATTACTTAATGTGTTATTTCTGGGAAGATTAGTGAAAAGCAGGGGAGAGGGAAATTTCTTAGATTCTGTATTTTGTCTCAGGATGTAATACAAGAGGATGTTGCAAGCAAAGATATGGTGTCAGACTTTATCTAAGATGAACCATAGATTCAGAGAGCAGGGAAGTTAGATATTACGTTGACTTAGAAGTTTGAAAGTTGAAACTGTTGTGTTTCAATACTATGCATTGTGTTTTTCCATACTGTGCCTTTTAACCTATACATCAATGTAACCCGCTCCAATCAGGACGCGAGCTAATGACCACCTGGTGGCAATAGCGAGCGCCCAGCTCACAGGTCATAATTCACCAAAGAACGACAGCGCGGGAAGATTCCCGCCACTACCTCACCTGGACAAGAGGGGCGTGACCGGAAATGACGTCACGCCAACGGTAGCCAATGGGCTGTCGTGGAGCCACATTCAAATGTATAACCACCGTATATATTGAGCTGCTCATCCGCCATTACCTCATGTTCCCTCTGACCACCAATGCAATAAAGATGTGTTAAGCCAATCCTTCGGCTGTTCCTTTGTCTTGGTTCTCATATACTAAATTGGCGACGAAGGTGGGATATGGCTTCCCATGAGACCAAGACACATGCCGGTTTCGATATCAACAAGCCGGAAGACTGGGAGCTCTTTGAAATGGACTTCCAGGATACGCTGGTGGTGTCCGACATTACGGATGAGGGGAAGAAGAGGGCCATCCTCACTCGGATGCTGGGAAATGCCGCCAAACGAGTTTTGGTGGACCTGGTATCACCGAAGAAAGTGAGCGAGCTGACGGCCAAACAGCTTCTGAAGGTGATGCGAGACCATTTCCAGCCCACGGTCTCGATGTTTTTGGCTCGAGACGCATTCTGGAAGAGAGTCCAAGCACCTGGTGAGTCCATCGCCGCTTTTGCAGCGGCCCTAAGATTGGCCGCCGGCCCATGCAAGTGGGAAAACCTCGAAATCACCCTCAGGGACCGTTTGCTGTGCGGCCTGTGGGATGAAGAGGTTCAGCGGAAACTGATGAACCAGGAGCCGCCACCAACGCTACGCGAGGTCGTGAAGGCGGCCCAGGCTGCGGAGGCCACGAGGGCCGGAGTTAAGGGGTTCAGAGAGAGACCCCCACAGCCCGACAAGGCCGCGGCCTCAGTGCAGGCAGCCAGGCACACGCCGAAGTCTTCCACGGAGAGTAGCGATGATAAGGACGTCCGGAAGGTGCGGAAGGACGGCCGGCGCTGCGACGGCTGTGGAGCAGCCCATGACCGCATCAAGTGCCCGTTCCGGAAGGCCGAGTGCCACAACTGCGGACGCCGGGGTCACATCGCCAAGATCTGCAGACGACGGCGTAGAGACCAGAAAAACCCATCGGACCGGCCGCCGAAGACCAAGGAGGGCGCCCAGCCCGCGAGGAAGCAGGACGGCGTAGGCCGCATCTCCGACGACAGCGGCGATGAAACCCCCGTGTACAGCGTGTCCTTGGGACACCCACGTTATTTTGTTGAGGTACTGGTGCAAGGGGCCCCTGTTAGGATGGAGATAGACTCGGGTTCGTCCTACTCAATTATGTCCCAGCGGGAATTCTTGGGAATTTCTCCCCACGTGCGACCTAAGCTCAAAGCGTTGAGGTCCACGCTGCGGAACGTGCAGGGAAATAGCATTCCGGTTTTGGGGGTTGGGAATTTCAAGGTCCAATACAAGCAACACGCCGCGGAACTGCCCCTAGTTGTTCTCAAAGGGGGAAGTTGCAGCCTCCTCGGGACTCAATGGTTTAAGCCCCTGGGTTTGTTCATTGGGGGGGTGCATGCCGTCGGGACTGACCCAATACAGGAGGTGTGTGACGCGCACCCCGAAGGTTTCAAGAAAGGACTTGGAAAGTTCAAGGGACCCCCAGTAGCGTTCGACCTGGACCCGGAGGTCCGCCCTATCAGACTCAAGCCGCGCAGAGTGCCTTTCGCACTAAAAGACAAGATAGAGGCGGAACTGGACAAGTTGGTGGGCCAGGGGATTCTTGTTCCTGTTGATTCCGCGGAGTGGGAAACTCCGATTGTAACTGCGTTAAAGGCCAATGGGGAGGTTCGCATTTGCGCTGATTATAAGTGCACCATCAATAAGGCGATCCGCCCAAATGCGTATCCGGTGCCGGTAGTCAGCCACCTGTTGGCCAGGTTACACGGGGGAAAGTGTTTCGCCAAACTTGACCTTGCGCAAGCCTATCAGCAGCTCTCTGTAACCCCAGCTGCAGCTGCTGCGCAAACGATAGTCACTCATAAGGGGGCGTTCCAGGTGACGTGCCTACAGTTCGGCGTGAACTCGGCGCCGGGTATTTTCCAGTCGCTCGTGGAACGCCTCTTAAAGGGTCTGGAGGGGGTCTTGCCATACTTTGATGATGTGTTGATAACGGGGGGAGCGAGGAGGAGTTGGCTGAAAGGCTGGACAAAGTGCTGGCGGTGTTCGAACAGGCGGGGTTGAGGTTGCGGAGAGACAAATGCGTATTCTTCGCAAAAGAGGTAGAGTTCTTGGGTTTCCGAGTGACCCCCGATGGAATCAAACCCTCCAAATCAAAGGTAGCTGCCATTCGAAATGCCCCTCATCCCACCTCCAAGCCCGAATTGCAGTCGTTCCTAGGACTCTTAAACTTTTACCACTCCTTCCTGCCGCGGAAGGCATCAGTAGCAGAGCCACTGCACAAGCTACTTAAGAAAGACGAGGCGTGGAAGTGGGGCGAGAGCCAGGAGAGGGCATTCGTTGAACTGAAGCAACTCCTAGCGTCTGATGCCATTCTAACCCATTTTGACCCCAAGAGACCGGTTGGTCTGATATGTGATGCATCCACAGTGGGGGTGGGGGCGGTGCTGTGCCACGTGCTGGAAAACGGGAGGGAAGCCCCAGTAGCATTCTACTCCAGATCCCTGTCCCAGGCAGAGCGGAATTACGCCCAAACAGACAGGGAGGCGCTTGCCATAATCGCGGGGACGAAAAAGTTCCATGATTTCCTCTATGGCCGCCCTTTCACCATTGTGACCGATCACAAGCCCCTGTTGGGCATTTTTACTGCAGACAAGCCCACTCCTCAGATCCTGTCCCCTAGGATGCTAAGGTGGGCCATCTTCTTAAACGCGTATCAGCACGCGCTGGTCTACCGCCCGGGTAGAGAAATAAGCCATGCGGACGCCCTGTCGAGATCTCCCCTTCCCAACGTTAGCAGCGTCATGGCCGAGGAAGAGCGAGACCGCCCAGTGCTCCTGATCGAAGTCTTAGATTCGCCCCCCATTGTGCCCGCTGCTATCGCTAAGGCGACTGGCAAGGACAAAACGCTTGCGCTAGTCAGCTCCTGGGTGCAGAAAGGGTGGCCTGCGTCCTCCCCGGCGGCTGAGTTCGCCCCGTTCTTCAGGAAGAGGCTAGAGTTGTCCCTAGAGAGGGGGTGCCTTCTGTGGGGCCAGCGGGTGGTGGTCCCCGAATCCCTGAGATCTAGGGTACTCAAACTGCTGCACGTCAGCCACCCTGGGATTGTTCGTTCCAAGGCTCTGGCCAGGAGCTATTTCTGGTGGCCCCAATTAGATGCCGACATCGAGCACATGGTGGGCGCTTGCGAGAGATGCCAATGCTCCCGACCCGAAGAGGCGCGTCTGCCGCACAGGGAATGGGACGCGGCAAAGGGGCCATGGTCGCGGGTGCACATTGACTTTGCGGGGCCATTTAGAGGGACACTTTTTCTCCTTGTGGTGGATGCTTACTCCAAGTGGTTGGAGGTAATTCCAGTTACGAGCACCTCTTCAGCAACGACGGTGAAGCATTTGCGGAGGGTCTTTAGCACGTTCGGTATACCCGACACCCTAATTAGCGATAACGCTAGTTGTTTCACGTCCGCTGAGTTCAGGGCGTTCACGGAGATCAACGCCATTCGGCACATCACCTCCGCCCCTTTCCACCCGGCAACAAACGGCCAGGTGGAGCGCCTCGTGCGCACCACCAAGGACGCGCTGAGGCGCATGGGTCCCGGGGATCTCAACCTTCAAGTGTGTCAGTTCCTGCTAGGATAAAGGGTGACCCCCCTAGCTTCAGGGTACTCGCCCGCAGAGCTCTTAATGCGTAGGAAGCTGACAACGATCCTGACCAGACTAGATCCAACGAGGGTGGAGGACACGGGGAGGAACATTGGGCTAGCGGCCACGAAGAGCTTCGCAGTGGGTGCCCCGGTGCATTGCAGGAACTACGCTAGCACGGGGCCAGCCTGGGTCCCGGGCGTCGTCGTTGGGCAGATGGGTCCTGTGTCGTATTGTGTGGAGACCAGTACGGGTCTACTCTGGCGGCGACACGCAGACCAGCTCCGGCGCCGGGTCCCGGACGGCCGCCGCGCGGATGGCGCGGAATTGACTTCAACGTTAGGGTTCTCCCCCACCCAGCCCAAGGGGGAGGAGAGGGGGGCCGGTGGTCCCCACCTAGGGGGGAGGGAAAGGAGTCCGAAGCGGTCCCCATAGATATCCTGTGGAATCCTTCTAATGATACCCTAGGGGATAATTCTGATTTTCAGTTACAAAACCGGGGGGGTTTCAGGAGTGGTCCCCCACCCTTCCAAGCGAGAAGCGGGGGTTTTCGTTAGTCCCCAGTGCCCCCGGTTTTTCTGCCCTTTCCCCAACAGCCGCTGAGCCGCGGCGAGTCACTAACGAGTCTCCCTCTCCCATTGCAGGACAAGGAGCCGGGACAAGCCAGCCCACAGCACGCCCAAAGCGCGTTTGCAATAAACCATCTTGGATGAGAGACTTTGTCTCATCCTAGGGGGGAGGGATGTTGTGTTTCAATACTATGCATTGTGTTTTTCCATACTGTGCCTTTTAACCTATACATCAATGTAACCCGCTCCAATCAGGATGCGAGCTAATGACCACCTGGTGGCAATAGCGAGCGCCCAGCTCACAGGTCATAATTCACCAAAGAACAACAGCGCGGGAAGATTCCCGCCACTACCTCACCTGGACAAGAGGGGCGTGACCGGAAATGATGTCACGCCAACGGTAGCCAATGGGCTGTCGTGGAGCCACATTCAAATGTATAACCACCGTATATATTGAGCTGCTCGTCCGCCATTACCTCATGTTCCCTCTGACCACCAATGCAATAAAGATGTGTTAAGCCAATCCTTTGGCTGTTCCTTTGTCTTGGTTCTCATATACTAAAGAAACTTAGAAACTTCATTAATTTTATTTTCTTAATCAATCATTTAAAAACTTCAGTGGTTGTCTATTTTCCACTGACCAAACAGCCTGATTACCCAGACAAGATGGATGTAGCTTTAGAAAATAAGAGGAATCCTTGCCTCTACCTTCATTCCCCCTGCTATTTTAACCTCTTGCATGATTAAAAGATATTTTCATAACTAGTGTATTTTTCTCCCTCAAAACAATTTTTGTGCCTTTTTGGTTTAACCTAGAGGTATATCATGGTTAAGATGCTGAACTTGACAACTGGAAGGTTGGCAGGTCAGCAGTTCATGACCTGAATGCTGCAAGATGGAGTGAACTTCCCTCTCTGTCCCAGTTATTGCCAACCTAGCAGTTTGAAAGCAATAAATTGCAAGTAGATAAATAGGTACCACTTTGACGGGAAGGTAAACAGTGTTTCATATACTACTCCAGTGTCTAGTCATGCCTGCCAAATGTCCACGGAAACATCTGCAGATGCAGACAGCACTGGCTCTTTGGCTATAAGCAGAGATAAGCACTGAACCCTAGAGTTGGATACGACTCGCTTTCAAGCAAAGGCGACCTTCAGCTATTTCACCTCAATATAGAAGAAGATAAAATATAGCCAAGATCAAGTCATGATTATACCTGTGTTACGGCAATACATGTAGAAGCTTTGAAAAAGGACATTCTCTCATATTATGTACTATCATGACTTTAAGCTTCTGGGAGCATTATTTACTAGTGGGACAGTGAAGTAGAAAAGTAAATAAAATTAATAATAAGTAAGGAAGCACCAACAAAAGCGGATGAAAGATTCTTTAAAGGCTAAACACCATTTATCTTGAAATAATCTACAACAATATGTACAAACGTACGCAAACATAAATGATGGATACGTCAAAAGATATTATATCAATTGTATTACTATCACCAGCCAAATTTTAATCTCATCAAAACATGAAATCAGGTTTGTTTGACAGGACTCATTTTTTAAAAATAAAGTTGACTAGCATTAATTACATTTTGTATATGACATATAAATCGGGAGTCACGGTAAATAAATTGTAAGGACAGGGCAATAAGACAGTACAATACAGACTGACTGATGGGTTGGGCTGAATCCAACAATGTGGTGAATATAGCTACATGTACAGCCCAGATTTAATTAGTAAAATGACAGGTGGTGGAACTCAAGCCACACTGATGTTCAAGCTCTCTGTGTTGATAACCTATTAAGCCCAGAATGAGGTTCATAATGTGCTAAGACTTCACAGGAACTCACAAAGCCTATGTAGACAGAACAGGCTGGTCATTCATGTGAGCCCTGATAGTGGTTAAGCTGCAGTACCAAAACTCTGCTCTGCTCTAAGTTCAATCCTGATGGACTCAAGGTTAACTCAGCCTTCCATATTTCTGTGGATGGTAAAATGAGTAGCCAGCTTGTTGGAAGCAAAATGCTAATTACTTTTTGAACCACCCAGTCAGTGCTCTAAGCAGTATGTGGCAGTGTATACGTGGAACTGTTTTTGCTATCTGCAGATATGATGTGATCCATTGATGCTGGTGAAGCTCTAATTTAAAACATTTCATATTATTCATTTTCAATTTGCTTAGTACAACTACACAACTATACTAAGTTAGTTTTATTTGAGCTTCAACAATCCTTGGCTTATTTTAACACAGTTCCATCTCTGATAAGAATTAGTATCAGAACTGTAACTAAAGTTATAGAAGAGAAGGACCAAAGTCATTCCTAAGTCAATGCACTGCCCTGAATGAAAAGTTTTTATATATCACACAACCATGTACGGTTAGCTGTTTCTCAGCTTCTATAGCTCTTGGCTAAGGAACATCAGTGGCTTATTTTACTCTACTTTCTTGCCTGATGTTTTTGTTCATTGACTGTTACTACCAATCAAATGAAAAATTCAGAAGATAAATGGCTGTTGAGTTATCTAGTTGTTTGGTTTCCTCTTTTTGTCCATTTGTTAATATACAAGGAAAAATTTGCTGAAAGCTTAAATAGTACAATAAGATTTCATAATACATTTGAATTGTGAGCTGACATAGTGCTGAAGCAGCTTCTGATACCATTCACCATATGCCAAATCTTGCATTGGTAACTTCAAACATATTATCTGCAAGCCATTTTGGCCAAGTGTCTTACTTGCCTTGAAGTGGTGTGTACATCATAATTCAAACCGTTTGGCCTGATACAAGGTTTGCTGCACTAGCAGAAAAGAATTTCTAGTGCTAGTGCATGGAAGGGATCCAATGAAGTTTTCTTTTGCACAACCAAGTAATGCTGACCACATGGACACCATATATCATCATCATCATCATCATCTCCTCCTCCTCCTTTCATATCCCGATCAAACACTGGATTGCCAAAATGAAGCCACTTTATTGGCTTTGTCATTGACCAAACCTAAGTAGTCACCGGTCATGTTTCTGGCAGTAATCAGCAGACCAGCAAATGAGCCAGATTCTGTATTATTCCACATTCACAGCATGTGTTGTTGTCCATCAGCAACCCCCACTTGAGCATGTTGGTCTTACATTTAGGCTCTCTGACCCTCAGCCTATTCAGAGTTCTCAAAGTGACGTAGGGGAGGTCAATTTCCTCAACCATCTCCTCCTTTAATGTTCCTTGTTCAGTGAGCTCCTTTCTCCATCTTCTAATTTGATTTTGCTCTTGTGTACCCTTAAGAATGTTTAGTCTTGCCATAAAGGTCTTCCTGGACCTGAACCAGTGGACTTGAGGCACATATCCATTCAAAGGATGTTGAGGGTTATTCTCTTGCTTAGTTCTCTCATTGTCCACTGTTACTTCTCTCCTTATCTTAGGTGGAGTGATGCCAACAAGAGGGTGTAGGTTTGAGGCATCCTATCACTATACATATGGCTTCAATCACAGCGAAGTGAACTTGTTTTGCATGTGTGGATGCACTCCATACTGGAACAGCATACTCTGCTGAGGAGACGCTCAGGGCCAAAGCTGATGTACATAGCATGGATGGTTAAGTTCCCCATTTATAGTTTGCCAGTTTCCTGTACTAACTTTAGCTTTGTTAGTCAGGCAGTGCTTCTAAAAAGATTGTCCTGTCAAGTGTCACACTGAGGTATTTTGGTGCTGGACAATGCTGTAATTGGTTCCCTTGCCATGTAACATCCAACTCAACCCTTGCCTCTCACTTTCAAAAGTGGAAAGCACATACAGTGGAACCTCATACAACAATTGCCCCATATAGCAATGAAATCGCATAACAATTAGGTTTTGGGGGGAAATAGCATCTCGCATAACAATTTTCCCCAAATTCATACAACAATTTTTCAATGGGAAAAACCACTTAGCAAAAAAAAATCGTTGTACGATGCATCCCATAGGGAAAATTGCTATATGATGCATGTATCGTATAGAAATAGTTTCGTACCACAACGAGCCCTGTGGAATGGATTAAAATCGTTGTATGAGGTACCACTGTCTTGCTTGGAATAGGCTTCAAATAGTTGATGTTGTAATACCATCCTAATTCTTCAAATGCTTCTTATGTTATGACTTAAATAATTTCAACATCAATGTTGCTACACTAACAGATTTTCTCTCTCTACAGGTTCCATGTTGGATCAAGACCAACTTCTCACCCCTCGCCCTAAGGCAGTCATGAATCTACATTCAAAAGCTCAATTTTAGACTGATCCAGGGCTGATTCTATTGTGCCTGAAAGCCCTCATTACTTTATGAGCCGTAGACTTTTATGCACACTGTTTTACAACAGAATTATGCTGTCCATATTTCTGCACAACAGTAAAGATATTGAGTGGATTTCCTGTTAACAGTTATAGCTGCAGCATCTGTTTTAAATTTTTATCCATCTAGTTTTATGTAAACAAACATATTTTGTAGTAGCTTTTTTATAAAAAGAAACCCCTAAAGAACTGTAATTGATAGCAATCCTTGTGTAGCACTAATCTTAGCTGTATAACTAATCACTGTTAAAGCCAATCTAAAGAACAATGAGCTATGAAACCCTTCCTTCTACACTTACGGTGTCTCCAAATCTAAGTGAATTTTCTGTTTGAACTAGTGTGATGCCAAGACCTGCACACTCAGTAACTGTCAAACAAGGATGATATTTTTCTGTATATCTAGATTACTGCCAATTAAACAACTTCAGTAACGACAGGAACTGACACACAGTACTTCTGCAATGTCTGTAAAACCAAACTGTGAACTCTGAAAACAGAGTCAATTATTTGTTTGGAAGGAAACCACTACTTGGCTTTCTCTAGCCACCACATCCACCTTTCCAAAACCATGTTGTCTGAAACTTCACATTCATTTTCTTAATGTTTTTAACCTAGTGTCTGTGAAATTTTTATTGCTCCCTAGCTGACGACATCTGATCTGAATGTAACCGCACACCTCTTTGCTCAGCAGTATTTGTCACAAACCATTATAAATTATCATGCTGATAGTTTGCATTGCTGGGAAACCGGAAAAGTTCCATAAATTCAAAGCACTGAGGATCAGTGGCGTTCTTGTTTATTATCCAGATATAAAGTTTTACAAGACTACATGTTCACAGTAGGTCATTACAGCAAACAAATGGTACCGTATGAAGAACCTCACCCTGAAAGCATTTGCAATAGGCAGCAAATGTAAAAACTAAATAATAAGCCAAGGTTTTATCTTCTTCTCCATTCTTTACTCTATATTGTCCCTCTTTACAAACCTTAATTATTACACATCACTATATTTGTGATAACACATAATGAGAACTTGATCACAGGAATCTTCTGCATTAATATCCCAAACTCTGGATCTATTCTACTGCTGTTTGGTGGTAGAAGGCTTATACGGTTATGGTTTTTAAAATTATATTTAGGATTTTAAAGCTTTGAAAATAACTTTATTCTGTTTGTAGATCTGCTGATCTGCAACATAAAGAATCAATTTTTATTATCTATCTTCCTCTATTATACAGTACTTGTTTTTAGGCTGAAGTACTAAGAGGAAATAAATTTTCTAACATTACATCCATGTGGGCAAACTAAAGCCTCTTTTGCTAGCACAAAATTCTATCTGTTCAAAACTAACACTTTTCTCTAAAAATCTCAAATTAAGATTTGGTTTTGGCTGTTGTGCCAGCAAGTGAGATTAAATCCTTTGACTAAATGAAATTTAAAAATGTGACCCTTGATTAAGTGTTGGGAGGACATCTTGGATTGTCACCTTGGAATGTTGCTGTGTTATTCATTACTGCTATGTAACTTTTGAGTAACCCATATCTCTTTGTTGTTTGTAACACCTAAGTAGCTTACATGTTATTTTTATATCAAAAATACTCTAAATTGGTAATTGTTATATTACATTTTAATTGTTGCTACTTTACTCACCAAATCACTACATCTATCTAACTATGTTGCTTTTAATTAGTTACTTCTGGACTAACTTATGAAACTAATTCCACACCTAAGTTTGCTCATAATGCTAATGCAGGGAGACATTGACATAGCTATAGAAGAACTCAGCCTTTAACAAACCTTTTGCCTGCTAATTTCACTTTATGTCCCATAATGTGGGAGCCAGGTATGTCTGAGAGAAGAATCTCTCATGGGTCTAAGAGCCAACATCAAGTCCTCAGGATCCACAATCAACCATCCAGACTACTAGAAACATTTTATGTCAGGGATAACAATGTGGCTGCCACCACTGCCAGAATCAGCTGAAGACTCTTTTATGGCAGCCGTGAATGGCAGGGGGGGGGCAGTCCATCCCCGTCAACTGAGGGAACATGACCTAGTCCCCGACTTAAAAAGGTTGGCAACCCCTCTTCTAGATGAAAAGAATGGAACTGGGAAAATGGCTAGAAGTCCATGTCTGATTATGTTTAAAAAATGGAAAGATCTGATGTTAACTGGCATGAAACTGTGACTTTGAACTGCAGGTTCAAAGTTCAGGAGATAACACTATGTGGTGTGTTTTTTTCTTCCTGAGGAAAATCTCTCTTCCAGGGAGAGGCAAATTCCTCTGATCTAAGATATAATAGAGGGAAGGGAAAAGAAAATGCATGTGAAGTCCAAGTCAGGTGAGCATGACATGTCTGTCATGTCTGGGCATTATTCTTCTTCTGTATCCAAATCCAAATACTGGTGATCAGCCATGAAGACTGTCTTGAGAATATAATGCAGTGGCCTTTCATCTGCCTTCCGCATCGCAGCATGACACCCATACCACTGATCCAGTTCCATGAGTCACTTTCTGGTCCTGAGCCCTTTTGCCACACAAAGTCCTCATCAGGCCCAGGCCAGTATTGATCAAACTGCTGCCCTCCATCAAGATGGATTCAATGCCTGGGCAATGGTGAAGTAAAAAAGGAGAAGAAAGATGGAAGCAAGACTGGGAACTGGAAGCCTCCAGAACCAAGGAAAGAAACCAAGCTGCAAGCACTGAATGAATGGATGAACCAGCAGCCAAGTTTACAAGAACACTGTGGACTGTTGCTAAAGCCAGATTAAAACAATCATAACCTCAGTTTAGTGTGCCACTCTGTTTGTGTGTGACTATGTGGGAACAGGACCATGAATGTCTACCATAGTGAGCTTTCCCAGACACCTTCAGAATAATCATTGCCGCCACCATTTATGAAGTTTGATCCAAACTTGGTTATGAATTAGAAGATAAACACTGAAATTAGTGGTATAAATTAAGTCATGATCAGCTTGTTTCATTGATTTACACAAGTTTGCTCTAAGCAAGACTAAGTTCGCATTGAACCTAGTGTGATCGTAACCATACATGGAAGCCTGACTGATGCCTAAAATGGTTCCACTGTGATATCAAATTAAAACTTAATGACCCGGTCAGGTTGTAGGATTCAATTATCATAGTTTGGGATTATGGGCTTTATTTTTTATTATGCTGATCTGTAATCTCTTTAGGGTATTATAAAATTGTTACTCTTGAATGTACCCTACTTTGAATGTAGATTGAATATAAACACATAAATAAATAACAACCTAAAAGAAACATGAATCCATTCAAATACATTTGTTTTAGTGGCACATATTTTCTTTTCAGTTGCACAAACTTGTCACCTCTTATTTCTGCCTGTAAATATTTTTGTTCATTTACAGTATTATACTTTAAAAACAAAAACCTTGCTTTGGTTTTTAATAATGCAAAAAATATTTTCACATGTGCAGATGTGATAATGAACTGAAAGTCTCCAGTTAGGAAGCCTTAGGTTGCTTAACACTAAAATTCCCAAGACAATTTGACTTGTGCATTAAGCTACTGCCTCACCACCAAAGATATGGTGAAAGGAATATGACTTTCTTAAGAAGGCAAGGAAACTTGAGACCTAAAAGAATTTTGAAAGTTCCTTGTGGAAGTAATAACTTTCCCAACAAATATGTTCCTAAGGGTTTGGCAGAAATCTCCTCACTCGGAGTTAATGGTTTTGATGTGGAAGTCAAAGGATCTGGATTTTAAAGAGGGTGCAAAATAGCACAGGAAACACTTAAGTCATTCAGTGAAAAGGCCAATTTAAAATGTTCTGTCCATCTAGATTCTGTCCATAAAATTATCCCATTTTTGTGTGACAACCAAACTGCCCAATTAAGGAGTGGAAAAAAGACATTAATT
Organism: Bradypodion ventrale; assembly: GCA_035047345.1. Lineage (NCBI taxonomy): Eukaryota > Metazoa > Chordata > Lepidosauria > Squamata > Chamaeleonidae > Bradypodion > Bradypodion ventrale. The sequence continues at coordinate 122,063,518 of JAWDJE010000006.1, forward strand.
AGGTCGGTTTCAAAGGCTTGGATAGAAGGGAGCAAATGCTGTGTAAAAAAAGAAGAAATACATTACACTCAAGGGCATACATAATACACCTATGACATGCCATAAATGTCTCAAAGTATTTCTGCTCTGAATATTTTATTCTGTAGTTATATTATAACATCCCACCTGCTCATTATCCTGAACTTATCATGTTAGATATATTAGTGTGTAGCACTATTTCTGAAAAAAGGATTTTGAAAACACTTGAAAACTGATATTAAAATATTTGATGTCTCTAAAGGCAGGAGACATGATATTCAGCAACACCTTAAAACAGGGAGTAGGCAACCTACACCCTGTTGGCCAGTCCCAGCCCGTGGTGCCAAATCATCCAGCCCGAGCTCTTGGTCCAGCCACCACCACTGCCAGACTCAGCCATGGACTTGTTTATGGCTATTGTAAATGCAGCCGTAAACATGCTTATGACAGCCACAGGTGTGTTTACGGCAGCCGTAAACAGCGGGGGGGGAGGCACCAGTCCGGCCCCCTCAACTGTCTGAGGGAGCATGACCCGGCCCCCGACTTAAAAAGGTTGGCGACCCCTGCCTTAAAACCTATTCAAACAGCCAGTTGTAACATCTCTGAAACCATGAGAGCTAGAAACTATGATGTTTGTGAATTTCAGAAGTGCTGTAGGATTCAGAAGATAAATTACACAACTGGGATTTAGGAAAAACTGCATTATTAACTTCATCCAGGCCCTTTTGAAGTCAGGTGAACTCCTAAGCTGTCCTTTTCAGAACCCCCCCCCCATTTCAAGCAAACATACCTGGTGAACACCTAGGACTGGAGAAGTCTTCTTAGAGATGGCGAAACTTTCACTCCATAACTGGTCTCAACTTTTGCCAGAATGTTTGGCAGCAATATTTCCTATTCAAGTTGATGGTGTCCTATTTATATGATTTGGGGCAAGAGACATAAAGGAAACTAGAAGTCCCATGAACTTGTACAAGAATGAGGTACCTAAGAATGCTTGGAAACATCTAGATGAGTAAGGACACTTTTCTTACTTACACACCTTCTACATCAAACTTCTCTTTCTTTCTTCATATACATTGTTGCGAGTTGATATGGTAGACTGGGTCAATATTCCTCATACAGTATTTATTTTCCCCAAGATCTAGATTACTTAGTTTTCAATAGTAGAAATACACTCACCCACTTTATCTATAATGTAACTTAGTTTCAGATCTGTCCCTTCACTCCTTGTTGTGCAGACCTACAACTGCTATATAATACAGAGAATGGGTTTTGCACCAGGATAGGAAAATATTTGAACCTCCACATGTTGGTGGACTCCAAAATCTATCAACACACAACTGAATCAGTGGTGGGCATCAGCAGGTTTGCACCAGTTTGCTAGAACCAGGAGCAGAAATTCTGGCTGGCCCCGCCCATCCAAGTTTTGAAATAAAGTACAGTGGTACCTCATACAACAATTTCAATCCATTCCACGGGACTCGTTGTATGAAACAATTGCTATATTATGCATGCATCCTATAGCGATTCTCCCTATGGGATGCATCATACAACGATTTTTTTCACTAAGTGATTTTTCCCATTGAAAAATTGATGTACAGTTTTTTCCACAGGGAAAATTGTTATGCGGGACACTATTTTTTCTGCCAAAACCTAATTGTTATGAGATTTCATTGCTATATGGGGCGATTGTTGTATGAGGTTCCACTGTAGTCCTAATCCAGGTGCACCACAGGGCTTTCCCTCTGGCCATGCCCACCATACCATGCCCACAGTGTGAGAGTAAAAAAAATTGGGAGTCCACCACTGAATAGAATGGACATGATAACAGAATAAGAGAATTTTAGTCCAACAATATCTGGAAAGTAACCCTTTGTTTCCTGTGTTACAGAGGTAGGATGGTGGTTCTTCATTGTTGAAACTTCTTTTCATGTCTTTATTACATACTTTCTCATTTTTGTTAATAGGAAAAGCTATGAACCATGCAAAATATAATGATGGAACATAATTTTAGGTCATCAGTGCATTTCTAAGCACAAAACTCTTAGTTCAAAAAAAAAAGAGATTTCACATTAACTTTCACAGTCCTCTACAGCTGAAGATGGTATCATATGATGTTCCAGATGTTGAATAGCTACTCCTATGACCCCACACCATTAGCTATGGTCAGTGGTGGGTTACAAATTTTTTTTTACTACCACACTGTGAGCATGGCTTACTCTGTGGGTGTGGCCATGTGACTGGGTGGGTGTAGCCATGTGAAATTAATTTAAAAAAATATTTTTTTAAAAAAAATGCAGCTTCCCATAGCTCGAATAGAAGTAGTTTCTGGAGCTCAGCCTTTTAATTATATTAAAAAACATGGTCTTCAGGCAACAACAACAACGATCTCTCTCTCTTTGTCTGAGATTGATAATATACAAGGTGGGCAGGATATAAAGTAATAAATAAATAAAAAAATTTTTTAAAAAAACTGTGGCTGCACTTTAAAGAGTCTGCTTCTTTGTTCCAAATATCAAGCCCTTGCTCTGTGGGGGACTCCTAAATGAATTTGGCCAGGCTGGCTACCAGGTGGGCCTTTGCCTCGGTGGAAGGAATATTTACAAACCTCTTAAGACTCTGCAGTGGCTCAGGTGGCAAACCGGGAGGAGTGAGAGCACCTGCGCTGGCCCCTGCTGGGGATACAAAGAAACCTACCGTGGCTGCTGCTGCCGCCCCCTGCCCCCCTGGTGCTGCTGCCGCCGCCGAGGCGCAGAGCCTCTTTTTCCAGTCCGGCGAGAATGCTGAGCCCTGGCATTTCTAAGGACTGCAGGGATGCAATTTTGTCATGGAATTGTTAAACTGTACCACTTTGTAGTTGATCCTCTGCATAGTGTATCATTGAATATTTATTGTGTTATGCTGCTTCTCTTGGATATTGTAGTTGCTGTCTTCTGTAGATTGGTTTAGTTATATGAATTTATATTTTGTATGTTTTGAGACTTTAAAATACTACCATCATCCTGCTGCTGGTCAGGACTTGGGGCCATGGTGGCAATAGGTCCTTCTCTTTCCACTCTGGGACTTTTTTGGGGCTGGAGTGAGTCATTGTGTATATTGCATTTTGTATCTGTTGGGTGACTATTGTATCTTGTATTGTGTATCTTGATTTGAAACAGCCTCATTCTATTTATATTTTTGCATTGTCAAGTTTGATACTTTATATGTAATGTAATATATATTGTAAGAATGCTTTTCTTTTTGTTGTAGAAAGCTTTCATTCACTTATGCTGTGGCTGCTCTGAGTGGCGCTCGTGCCAGGAGAGCGGGATATAAATAAACCTATTATTATTATTATTATTATTATTATTATTATTATTATTATTATTATTATTATTATTATTATTATTATTATTATTGTTTTTGTTTTTGTTTTTGTTTTTGTTTTTGTTTTTGTTATTGTTGTTGTTGTTGTTGTTGTTGTTGTTGTTGTTATTATTATTATTATTATTATTATTATTATTATTATTATTATTATTATTATTATTATTATTATTATTATTATTAAGATGCTGACTGGGAGGCAGAAGGTCAGCAGTTCAAAACCCGAGTACTGCATGACGGAGTGAGCTTCTGTCTCTGTCCCAGCTCCTAGAAGTTCGAAAGCAAGAAATTGCAAGTAGATAAATAGGTACCACTTTGGAGGGAAGGTAAACAGCATTCTGTGCACTTTGGTGTCCAGTTCAAAGTGGTGTCCAGTCCACATGTCCACGAAAACATCTGCAAATGCAGGCAGCACAGGCTCTTTGGCTGTAAACAGAGATGAACACTAAACCCTAGAGCTGGATACGACTGCACCCAGCTCAAGGACCTGCAGGAATATTCCTCTCTTTCCCCCAACCCAAGATGTCTGGGGAAGGTCCCTGCTAGTTCTCCAGGGCAAGAGCGGACTCCTCTTCCTCCCCTCCCAATGCCAAAGCAGGGAGGAAAGGAAAGGGAGGGGGCATGGTCCCTTCCTGCATCGCTGCCACAATGGAGCCCAGCAAAGAGTTGTGAGAGCAGAGAAGTGGGCGTGGCCATGTTATTTTTTTACCACCACCACCCCGCGAACTGGTGCGAACCAGGAGATGCCCGCCACTGGCTATAGTACCTAGGGTTAAGGACAGTTGCAGTTCAAGAACTGCAGTTCCCTGCTCCTAGAACAGAAGAAAGTACTTGTCCATTGGACACCTCTGTATTTCCACACTTTCAAGAGTCTGCCTGTGAGATTATGACAGAAAACAGACATGGAGACAAGCCCTAATATCTAAATGGCCCAAATAGTTTTTCAAATAAAAGTCTCATTCTAAAAAGAGTTCACAAACGCATTTACTTGACTGGACAAGTTCCTATGCAAGTTACCCAACCATGCTTTTGAGCTTTCTTAAGAGCATCCATTGTTGTCCTTTGAAAAAAGTCAGTTAAGTTAAGTGGCAACAAATGTTTATATCAGGGGTTCCCAATGCTTTCCCACCAGAACATAAGAACAGCCTTGCTGGAACAGGCCACAGCCCATCCAGTCCAGAATTCTGTCTCACACAGAGGCTCACCATTTGCTTCAGGGTATTCCCAAACAGATTGCCTTCACCTGTTTAGGATTATCTGTAAATGGCATTGAGAGATACTCTGCCTATCTCTCCAACCTGGAGGTTATCCATAATTATAGCCACTGATACCCTTGTCCTCCATGAACTTATCTAATCCTTTCTTAAAGTTGTTAAGACTGACAGGTGTCACCACTTCTGGCAGGGAGTTCCATAGACCAGTGATCCTCTGGGTGAAAAAGTACTTTCTATTATTTGTTTGAGAAATAACACCAGGGGCCAGTTCCCGCCACCGCACTCAGCTGTGGGGGCCAAAGGTGCAGTTGTGCCCACAACTTACATTTTCGTCATCCACTGTGGTGCAGAAATTGTGTGGTTTTTGCTGCTTCATGCACAGCCTCTGCCACTTCCCTGGGTGGCGGGAGGCTTTCCGGAGCATGTTCGTTCTAGTTTGGTAATTTTCCAACACTCCTCCGCTACACTTCGGCAGCTAGAGTGGGGCAGTGAGCTACTTCCTGGTTCCGTGCTGGGATCCCAGGCACCTACATAAGCTCTGCCCAGCACTGGAAGTCACTCACAGTCCCATTCTAGCTGCCGAAGCACAGCAGAGGAGCATTGGAAAATTACCAAACTGGAGCGAACATGCTCTGAAAAACCTCTCACCACCCTGGGAAGTGGCAGAGGCTGTGCATGAAACGGCAAAAACCACACGATTCCCATGGCGGCAGCACTGGTAAGTAACATTTTTCAACTTCTGGCCGTGGGGGGCAGGTCTAGAGGTGCCCGGGTGGCTGCCATAGGCTGCATTAATGACATGTGTGGGCTGGATTAGGCCCTAGGGCCATGGGTTGGGACCTCCTGGTTTATATGACCCCAGGTCATGTTGGTTCAAAGTCCAGTCCAGCAGAATTTGAAATATTTAAGTTCTAGAATTATAACTCTCAGCACAGGCATATTACTAGAGAATAACTGTTGTGATAGTTCAAGAAAGTGACTGCTCTAAGATAATTTACTCATCACAAAAATCACTGACAAGATTTGGAGAAATTATTGTCTTTCATTCCTATCTTTAAGGTGGTGGGACGGAGGATTTGTAAACTTTTTTCAAAAAGTTTATCAGCAGATTACAAACATTTGGTCAAAGGTTCACAGCTTGAGCTAGTTGTCTCCCTTAATCACCTTAGAGAGAGAGTTTGAAAACTTTCCTCAATGGGAATAATGTTTTAGAACAGAATTTATAGTTCTGGAAAGAAAACTAGCATTCAAGTCTTCCCTTCGGTATAGTGTATTTTGATATAAAGGCTAAGTATCACATGAGGTTACTTCTACACCATCACACCTACATAAGAACAGTGAGGCCTTCAACTAGGTTTTACTAGTTAAGCTTGTGAGCATTTTAATCAGGTTTAAAAGAAAGTAGCAGGGACATTATACCATTTTCTTCAGTACAAATACCAAACAGCCCAATCTACACACTAGAAAAAGAATTCCTTCTGAGTCAGCAACTCAGGAACACAATTTCCATTTTTATTTTAGAAAATCAATTATTTATATCTGGATCTTACACACAACACTAGCTTAGCTTTTTTTAAAAAAACACCACGCTTAACAAACTCTTAAAAACCATTATAATGACATTATGGATATACAGTCTGTCCCATCAAACAATTCAAAATGTACTATAACTTATAAGCAGTAAATAATTTATTTTTGTAATTTGCTTGACTTCTCATGTTTTTATTAATTCTAAAATCACAAAATATAAAAAACATACTATTCATACAACTAACATCAACAACAAATCTATTAAAAGAAACTTTTAAAAATTACAATACATAAGTGCATTAACTAATAAGTGTACCCACTAATTATGGGACTTCTCTGAATGATTTTTACAGTTATGGAAATCTTAAGAGTAGCCTAAAATTCTGCAAATACAGAAACTAATGTGCATTTTTCTCTTTGTCCCATTCTTCCTTAAAAAATATTCTGCCCTTTCTGTGTCCCTGAAGAGATGAGTGGAAAGTTTTAGAAGAAATTACTATTACAGTACTACCAATTGATCCAGGGCTTCTAGCAAAAGAGGCAGCAGAATCACAACAAACCAATCTATCTAACTAACATCTAAACCAATCTCATAGAGTTCCTGACAACGCTTTGTAAACGCTTGCTTTAACATCTTTAACACAAAATATGACCCTGTGTAGATTCAGATCTTTAAGGGACTTGTTTTATACTTGCAGAGTTGCATTCAATGATTGTTTTTTTTAATTTTATTTCCCCACCCCCATCTTCAGCAAGGCTCTATAGATGTATCTGTCCACTAGATGGTGCTATGGTTCCCTAAACAAAACTATTTCACTTACTTGCATTCTCTGTCTTCCAAATCAAAATGAGGGTTGAAGTTGATCATAATTCTCTGGTATGGTTGAGGAGCTTGAATCAGCCATTCACATTTTTGGCTTGGATTATAACTGTTAGGATAGCCAGGAGAGGTGAGATACCCAGGTTCTACAATTTTGATATTTTCACCACATTTATCTGCAATTAAAACAAACAAACAAGCCCAAACAAATAAAGATAAATTAGGGCAGACTCTTCAATTACTCCAACATCTAAACAAAATTTCATTGAATATTTTGGCTTCCGTATCTCTGCCATTCCAGTGCAGTGTTTGAAACTACTTTTTTTTTGTAAACATGTTCTAAATTTTTTCAAAATTTTCGAAAAACAAAATCCAAACCTTTTGGGGGGGGTTGGGGGGGGTTTAGAAGGCTGAATACACAGATATCAGTTCCACCAGTTCTATGTAGCCTTTACCTCTTCTTTTATAGATAAATCAAAACTGGATCTATATAGACATTTTGCTGCTTTAAGCATTCTTATAGATGTTGACAGTACAGTATTTGAGGTTTTGCAGAGTAATTATTATAGGAAGTAATAATGTTATTAAGTAACAAGTTGTATATGCGTAGTGAGTCAAAGACTAATGCTGTCTGACCCTTATCATTAGCGTTTTGATGCTAAGCCTGTTCTGTGTCATTAGACAGCAGAACTTGTTTTTTTAGAATCCTGCTTGTTTACAGAAGCCCTTTCCTTTTGTTTTTATCAGATCTCAAATCTGAAGTTATCTGTGCTCTTCAAATCCAGACTACCAAGGAACAAAGTACTGTATATTTTTTGCAGCAGTAATGGTTCAGTTATTTCCTTTGAGGATATTTTCTTTCTCATTACACTGCTTGGAGATCAGATAAGAGTAGCAGAACAGAAAGCAAACCAAAACAAAAAAAACTTTAATTTCTGAATGACAGAACTGTCTCCCAACTCCAATGATTAATCTCTTAAGAAAAATCTGGGTGCTCATCACATGATCCCATGTTATAGTTAAATTATTAAGGACCTATGAAATAGGAAAAAAGAGATAAAATAATCCATTCTCCAAGACCTGTTATTTCAGCATTATCTGCAAATTTGTATTGTCATTTTTAATTATTATTCACTTCATTCTCACTATAAGCCTCAGACAAAGAAACTTTCCTCAAATGTTTTTCCACTAACAGCAGATGGGCAGGCAGGCAGGCATTAATAAATGACACAATGGCATGCATTACATTTTCACAATAATGTCACATCCAAGTTGCCTTTCTGTATCTAATAGAATCCTTGTGAAATGAAAATGGCTTTACTCATTTTCAACACAAAGTTGTAAATGTGTAGGAAAACCAGGTCAAATGAGAATGAAAGATAAAAGTGCAGATCAAAAATGCATAAACTAAAGCCATTACAGAAAACATTTACCATAAATTAGAAGACAATGAGATTGAACAAAGCACATTGTAGTGTGCTGTATGAATTATTGCTTCTGAGTTTGTTACAGGCCATGATTTATCTATGCTTTGACAGTTTGCCTAGCATGTCTCTTTCCCAAGAACAAAAGATGTTGCAAGGAAGAGTTCACAACCTGCAGCTAATGATACTCATCTCTAAATCCCTTGCATGTGGTTTCAAAAACAATCCTACATGGTTTGCCCTGTGCAACAGAGTCAAAAAACCATCCCCGCTTCATTAAGTCCACTGGAGTTATAGGCAAACAATAAGGCTGAACCTGGCATTTGTTAAACGAGTGAAATAAACCAGTGCTATTGATAGTCACTTAACAGAGTCACTCTAGGAGACATTTGGCTGGGATCACTACCAGCACTTTAATCCAGAACTCCTGGGAAAGTGATAGCATAATACAATGATATGAGGAGCTGCTAGGCTCCCTAGCTCTGTGAAATTTCTCTCACACTTGATTAAGAGAAGTAGTTTCTAACTACTTTTGACCAGTATTTCTAAATAAGGTGAATGGATTAATTTAGCAGATACTAGTACTAGGCATGGCATGAGCAGGTCTAATAAATTGGAAAAGGGGGGGAATCATTTTTTTGATTCTGACAACATTATTAATATCGTGCCTATAATGGTTCAGTCTCAATTACAGCATCATAGTTTCTTGCTCACAGCTATTCTGAAGTCAGCACTTGAGGGAAGAATATTACTCATGACAGCACAAAAGACACTCAGTACATCTCATCTCATTTTATACCTTTGGTTCACAGGTACCTATTAACTCATCTCCTTTAATTCAACACTGACCATGAATCAATTAAGAAATACAGTGTGATCCCACTCTCATCATGCTGAAAGCTGTAGGTCACACTAGTCTCACTGTTTGAAGAAAATTCGGCTAAAATGGTTATATGCAATTATTTCCCTAAAGCATCATGTCCTCCCACCCAACCCATGATGATCACAGGAGTAGGGAGAACTTATTTCACACTAAATTGGACAACTTCTTCAAAGCATATTGGGAAAAGATTGTCTTTCATTATAAAACTGGGTTAAACCTGTCTCTCTAAAAGTCACTCCACTTGTGGCCTCTTATTAAAACAATATACCATTCTAAGTGGAAGGCTTCTCCTTTAATTTAATTGCTTTCCCTGAAATCCTAACCAGACTAAAAGTAAATATTTAGTAATTAGATAATAACCATTGTTTCAGGTTTTGTTCTGTGTAGAAATTAAATGTAACCAAACCCAACAAGAGGGCATCTTAAATGCCTGCATAAGTTAGGAAGGTAATTCAGGAATACCATAGCAGAGATGAATGGGTGAATTCTTCATTGCTTTGAAAGTGCTCTCAAGTGCTGGTTCAAACCAAAACACAGAGTTTGCATAAGGCTTTATACCTGGACAGGGCTGTCTGTCAATAGCATTGTATACTCCTTGGACAGGACAGACACAGTAAACACCCTGTTAATTCAAGTACTGTATTTTAATTTTGATATACCTGTATAGATTTTCAAGAAGAAACAATTGGGAAGATACTTGTAGGTATACATAGTTAGAAAAAACAACTGAATATACCTGCCTCAGTCTCCACTCCCATGGGGGTGCGGGGGAAGAGGAGGAAAAAAGACTAGTCTTTGAAGTACTCATTCTCCATCCAGTTTTAAAGAAAATCCTGATTAACTGCCAAGGGGAGGAAGCATTAAGTAACTGGCTAGTCTGATCTTGTCAGAACCAGATATGTTATGCCATATTATATATTAATTTGGAAAGGAGGAGTTGAGAGACACTAACTGGAATCTTGTTGCCTAGCTATGTAAGTCACAACTAGAACAGGGCAATTAATTAATAGAATTTATGGAGAAGCTGACTCACCAAATCCTTGCTGATTCAATTGGCCTACTCTATTTGCAAATTACTGCCCTAAGCAACAGGATTTCAGCCCAGGTGTGATGACAGTGCAACTCTGATCAACTATCTAGTGTTTCATGCAGCTCCACAGGTGGCTTGGTGGTTAAGACACTGAGCTTGGAGAATGGAAGGTCAGGTTTCGATACCCAAGGGCTGCTCTTGGTGACATGAAAGGAGCTCATTTGGGCACCCCCCTGAGCAGAGTTTCTCCAGCAAAAATCATTTCAACCCAGATTAATCTCTGATACGAAATTATTATGCATTCAAGTGCCTCTCCATTAAAAAAAAGTTTCAAAATTTGCAGTTTAAAGCAGTGGTTGCCAACCTTTTTTGGCCATGCCCCATCTAAGCATCTCTGAAACCCTGATCCCGCCCCCCACATATAGTTCTTATTATTCAAAAAGTGAACTCCTTTTCATGTGGACGAAGCCTAAAAGGCCATTTACTGTTAATGACTCATTCTCAAATTGCCCCCTTAAAATCAAAGCACCCCCCATGGGGCGTGTGGCCCACATTGGGAACCATGGGTCTAAAGTGTGCTGATTGAAGTTCTGCTGTTTAACTATCAAGAACTCAGTCCAGGGCCCTTCTTGTCACTACCTGGATGCACCTGAAAACCATACTCTGTGACTTGACTTACCACTCTTCAAAGCCCTGCCCAGGGTGAAGGTGAGGGCTAGGTAGTGCAGAAGGACTCCCCAGTCCATCTTCCACCTTTCTCCGTCCAGAAGGAAATGAAGAAGAATACAATATCCCACGTTTTGGTACACAATTCCTCTTAAGTTCTTAAATCCTATAATAATAGGGCCAATGAGAAACAGATCAGAAAATCTGGCTCAGTCGCTCAGCAGCAGCGGCAGCCACTCGAAGTCCCGTCGGTGAGCAAGTGAGAGAGGGTCTCTCTTTTTGGTCTGGCGGGTCTATGAAGCTCCTCAAGTCTCCTGCATCCTGTCATTTAGCTCCGGTTTCCTCTGCCTTTTCCCACACTTGTTCCCTTTCCAGGCGTCACTGCCTTCATGGCCATTTCCAAACACACTTCGGGGAGGGGGAGGAAGACTAACAAGGAAGTCACAGTGGAGAGAAGGGGAAGGTGGGGCGGGGGAGACGAAACCCTTTCCAGCTTTCTTCTCCTTTCTTGCACGGGGGGAAAAAAGAAGGGGAAGCCAAAGGAAAGGAAGATCTCAGCGGGGAGCGCTGGACGCCTGTTGGTTGCGCGCAGGAGGAGGAGCGGACAGCAATGATGCGAAGGGAGGACTAGGAGGAACCGACTTTTTACCCAACTTCATCCCTTTCCTCCTGTCCCTTCTTCTTCCCTTCACGATCCGATCGCTTCCCGCGGAAGGAGGAGGCGCCGAGAGATCTCGCGCCTGGCAGGCGATCGGTTCCCCCGAGGAGATGATGGGTGCGCGGACCGTGTGGCTTCTTCCCTGGCTCGCTCTTGCCTCGCCCAGGACTGCATGTGCGCCTTGCGAAGCAAGTTCGCCCCTCTCCCGTGCCTGAGCCTTGGATGGGACCCACGGGCAGCCCCTCTCGTCTCTGTCGCCCGCGATCCAGGCTGTGGGTGGCGGCAATGAGGATGGTGGTGGGAGAGAAGAGAGGAGACAGCAACGCCAAACGGCCAGGCGGCTCCTTCCTCGCACAGCCTGAGGAGGAGAAGCGCAACTCAGTGCCAATAGATAGACGCCGCCGTCTCCAAAGCCTCGAGTCCCCACCCCTTCCCCGCCCTCTTTGGGCTTCCCCCCCCCCGCCCTAAAAGAAGGATCAACAAACAAACCGAACAAGCCAGAGAGATTCACCCGGACAGGAAAGGGGGTGGGTGGGTGCTAGAGGGGGAGGGAGGCTTATCGAGACACAGAAGCCACGGCACCCGGAGAAGGACAAGATCCTGCCCGGGAGGCTGCCTCTTTCTCCGCTCTCTGACGATCGCCATCCGCCAGGTAAAGGCGAGCGAAGCTGGCAGAAAAGGGGCAAGGGTGCCCGTGTCGGAAGGAAGGCGACAAACGACGAAGGCAAGGCGATCGCAGCTCCCTCCCTGCAGGAGCGACCCGATCTCGCCCTGGATGGATCGACCGCCACCCTAAATCTCCCCACCTCGATCGCTTCCCTCTGCGGGCCCTTCTTAGCCTCTGGGGTGGGGAGCGACCGCCGGTGGTGCTTCATAGGAGGATCCAGGGTTTACCTGGAGTGCTATAAGGGTCCTCCTCTCCGCCGATGTAGCGCTTCCTCCGTTGGAAGCCATTATTTGCATATTATTTTCATTACGACGTCCTTCAGAACCTCTCTGCCTGTCCTCTTATTCCATCACTCCTGACTCCAAAAAGGCATCCCATCACCACCACCATTACCACCGGGGGTGGGTAGGTGGGTGGGAGATCGCGCTGCCTTCACGCGCCTCTCTCCGGGCGGGGAACGGAATGCGTTTGGGTTTCTCCTTTGCGCCCTATTACTTAGGCACCAGCCCTTACCGCCTCCGGTTCGTTCCCGGGCCGTGCAACACACGGCGTACGGGGTAGGCCCGCGATGGCGAACCTTGGCACTCCGATTGTTCTTGGACTTCAATTCCCATAAAAGGACAAGCCCCCCGCATGGATGGGTTGACTGCGATTCCATCCGGTCCGCGCTGCCCTCATCGCTCCCGGAAGCGGAAGCAAAACGCGCCCGGATGGCGCTTCCGAGAGCGACAAGGGCAGCGCGGGCCCGGATGAATCGAAGTCAACCCATTCGTGTGGATTCACAGGGGGCTTGGGCTTCTGAATTGAAGTCCAAGAACATCCAAAGTGCCAAGGTTCGCCATCACAGGGATAGGCAATGCCTCCCGCTGCCTTGCCCCAAGACGTTTGCCTTCGGGTTGAGCCACCCCTGCTAGCTCTCTGATCGGGGCTGCTTGAAGCCTCCTCGCTGGCTAGCCACCCCACCGATTCTCTCCACCGGGAGCTGCAGGGAGTCCCGCCGGAGTTGCTTCGCGCTCCAGCTCTCGCCAGCAGGGGGGGATCTGCTCCCCCGCCTCCTCCGGTGCTGCTGCGTCTGCCATCAATGGCCCAGGCCGCACCTTTGCACTTATGTTTGCCCCCAGCACCACCCCCCCCAACACACACACGTTTACACACTACCTGGTTTACACACTGCCAATACCTTGTGCCAAACAAGAGCGCTTGCCCAGATATTTTTGCCTTTCAGTTCTACTCAAAAAACCTCCCTCTCTCTCGTGAGGCGCCTTAGGGCGCGGTTGCCCCGTTGGTTGCCCCCTGCTTTCCCCACCCACCTCACAAAATATTTACGCCCTGAGGTGAAGGGTGGTCAGTGGCACGTCGGGTTTCTCTTTACACGAAGGTAGGGACTGTGGTGGCTTAGTGGTTAAGACGCTGAACTTGACTGGAAGCCAGCAGTTCCGAGACCCGAGTGCTGCAGGACGGAGTGAGCTCCTGTCGTCTCTGTCCCAGCTCCTGCCAACCTAGCAGCTTAATAGGCGGGGAAGGGAACAGCGTCCCGTGCGCCTTTGGCTTGTAACCTGTAATATCCACGGAAACGTCTACATACGCAGACAGCACTGGCTCTTTGGCTGTAAAGGGAGATGAGGAGCGTACCATAAAGTCGGATACGACTGGCTTTCGAGCAAGGGCGATCTTTGCTTTTACAAACCCGGGTACAAGGCGAGGCTCTCCCCCAAAGGGTGTCTCCCCGCTACGCGCGCCCAGCCTCAGAAGAGACGGAGGGCGGTCCTGTCTGAGAGAAATATTGGTAACCTTCATACTTTTCTCTCAGCGCTTTCTAGCAAAGGAGACAGAGAGTCCTCCCAGGGAGGACGTGCCAGAAAGAGAGAGAGTGAGTCGGTTAGTTGAGGACAGGAGTGGCCAGAAAGGGAGGCGAGAGTCCAGCCCGCTTGTCCGGTTACGCGCGGAGGGCGGGAAAAACAAGCGCGGGGGCCGGCCTCCTCCTCCTCCTCCGCGCAAGAAGACGCCTTCAGTGGCGTGGCGCGGCGGCGGCGGAGACCAGAGGAAGAGCAGAAGGGCGTGTCTGTCTGTGTCCCTTTCCCGCTTTTCCTCCCGGCTCGTTGAAGGAAAGGGGGGGGGGGGCGGGCGAGAGAGCCGTGCCCGCCAATAGGGCGCCTTCGGAGGGGCAGGAACCGTGGTGGTGGAAAGGCAAGGCCGGGGAAGTTGCTTGGCGGCTCAGCTGTTCCTCTCCCTAAGCCTTTTCGCCCCTGACCCCGAGCCTGGGCGCGTGGCGCGCTTTCTGTTCATGAAGGGAAAGAGAGATACAGTAATATGTCATACAAAGTCCGCTTCGTACAACATCGAATTCATACAACATCGCCTAATTCCTTGAAAAAAGTTGCCTCATACAAAGTTGCTGCGACTTTGTATCATACCTGTCAAGTATCCCGGATTGGCCGGGATTTCCCGTATTTTCGCGCTGATTTTTGCCATTTCCCGCCCGGAGCTGCCGCTACCCCGTAATTTGGGGGGGAGGAGTTACTGCGCATCCCTTCTGTGCAGGTCCTTTCTACGCATGCGTAGAACCCTTCTACGCATGCGTAGAAGGGTTCTACGCATGCGTAGAAGGCTTCTGTGCAGAAGGGGATGCATAGAAGCCTTCTATGCATGCATAGAAGTGAGCTGTGCAGAACAGTTCTGCGCAGGTCCGGCCTACGCATGCGTAAAAGCCTTCTACGCATGCATAAAAGCCTTCTACGCATGCGTAGAAGTGAGCTGTGCAGAACAGTTCTGAGCAGGTCTGTTCTACGCATGCGTAAATGCCTTCTACGCATGCATAGAACAGACCTGCGCAGAAACGTTCTGCGCTGGTCCCGTAATCTCCGGAGCTGCGCTTGACAGGTATGCTTTGTATGAGGCATTAGGATTTTCCCCAGGTTGCATTGTGCATTGCCCTTGTGGGTTTTGCATGAGGCGAAGAGTGTTTAGGAGTGGTTTTGAGCGCGAATTTGGATTTTTTTGAATTTTTTCATCAGAATTTTTGGTAGCATTCATGGGATTTTTGCAGCATTCTTCAGGTTCTTGGACGATTCTTTGGTACAGTGGATGATGGGAAATGTTGGAATCCATTTTGTCCTTGCTTCCATCCAGTAATTGTTTACAGTAGCTTGTACAAAATGGATGATCGGCCGCATGGCTGCAGATTAACACTGTGCTGCATGATGGGACATGTTAACTTTTAAACCTGCACTTCATAAAGTTTTCAAAAGTTAAAAACTTGTTGTTTGGTTTGTCCCCTAAAATCAGGGTTGTTTGACATGTTTTGTAATGTATTTAGCCTTTAGACAATGATTTCTTAAAGTTCTGTCAGTTTCCTGTCTGTTTCCTTGACTTTGCTCTGAAGTCTGTACTGTTACAGTGCAATGTATCTCTATGGAAACGATGTTGTACGAGGCATCGTGGCAAGGATTTGGAGGTTGTATGAGGCATCGCGGCTAGGATTTTGCATGCCTCATACAAAGTCCAAATCCGTATGAAGTCCAAACTTGTGGAACCAAGTTTGGACGTTGTATGAGGTTATCACTGTTCTGTAGATCGGTATTTTTACGCTTGCAAGCGAAAGCTTGACTCGGGTGAAGCACAAGAAGCTACCCTCACATAAAGAGGGGGGAAACGCCCACCTCAGCTGGCCAGACAGGCTCTGAGGAGACGCCACACTTTCTCACCTCTTCCAAACTTGTTTTCTCTTCATGGCCAGCAGGGTTTTGGCGCATTGTTGTTGTTTTTTGAGTTGCCTGTGGCTGTAAACATGTGAAATAGCGTATTAATTAGACCAGTGAATTACTTCTCATAATAAAAGGATGACTCTGTTGTCTTTTGCAGACAACTGCTGCTTGGGTGCAGTTATTAAAGACTTTTGAGCATTTTGCTAAAGGCAGAAAGGAAGATCCCTACCCCAAAGAAAAACAACATTTGTAAATGATGAAACGTTCCTGTAGGAATGGGAGTAATAGTGGAAATACAGTAATACCCTGGTACACGTATACATAATGTTAAAATCCTATGGGATGAATCGCATAACGTTAAACTCCATAGAGATACATTGTAACTGGCACAGATGTCAGCGAACGTTATATGATACATCCCATAGGATTTTAACACTGTGCGATGCAATTTCCCCCCAGATTCCTTAATGTTATGCGGTTTTAGCGTTATGTGGTGCAAACGTTATCTGAGGCATGATTATTATCTGAGGTGCGTTACCATTGTAGCCAAGGATGCATCTATCCTTGGGAATGAAGGCAGAAATGTATCTAGGTATCAAAAAATATGCTAGTGCAGTGATGGTGAACCTTTTAGAGACCGAGTGCCCAAACGGCAACCCCAAACCCACTTTTTATCAGAAAGTGCCAACAGTTATTTATCACAAAGTGGCAACACAGCAACAGGAGGAAGGAAATGCTCCCATTGGGCTGCTGGGCAGAGGGGCAGGGTGAACTCTGTGCTGGGGGGAGGAAGTGCTCCCATTGGGCTGTTGGGCAGAGGGGTGACCTCTGTGCTGGGGGATGGAGGAAGCACTCACATTGGGCTGCTGGGCAGAAGGGCAGGACAAACTTTGTGCTGGTGTGACTGCATGGGTGCCCACAGAGAAGGCTCCAAGTTCCACCTCTGGCATGCATGCCATAGGTTCGTGACCACTGTGCTAGTGCATATTCAGTACAGTACTGGTGTTTTTATTATTCTTTTATATTTTTGAAAGTGAGAGAATGGTTTAGATAGACAACATGTTCAGTTTTGGAGATCTGCCAAAACATAAACCCCTGTCCATACCCAAAATACTGGAACTGTGTTTGAAATGATCATTTAAAACATTTATAACAGTTGGCAGGCACAAACAGCCCAGCTACATACGTTTTACATTTGTGCTCAGAAATCATACAGTGGGTATGATTCTCTTTGGTTTCTTTTTCTACCTAGTTTTGAACCCACCCAACCTAAAGACACTTCTAGTTCAGATCTTGATCTTTGCTCCATGTGACTAAATCTTAAGTGGCTCTGGGGATCAAAAACACTCCTTTCTCCATTTGAGCTTTAGGTCACCAGCATCTCTTTGCAACTTGAAAAGCATATCTGAGTGTTAGGTGCAGGGTGAAATATTGAACCCTTGAACCCTCTCCAGTTTACACCTTATACCAGTGTTTCCCAACTTTTGGTTCTTGAACTTCAGTTCCTAGAATCCTAAGTCAATTCCCCAAAGCACTGATCAGCAAGTGTACTGACTTAGGCTTCTGAGAAATGAAGTCCCATGGGGCGTAGGCTCCATGTTGGGAACCACTGTGTATACTCTTTGACTTATGGTGACCCTATGAATGAGAGATCTCCCAGATGTCCTGAGCAAAACACCAGTGGTGGGTTCCAAAAAAATTTACTACCACACTATGGGTGTGGTATGGTGGGTGTGGCCAGGGGAAAAACCCTGTGTTGCACCCGAAGTAGAACTACTTTATTTCAAAACTTGGATGGGCAGGGCCAGCCAGAATTTCTGCTACCGGTTCTGGCGAACTGGTGCAAACCTGCTGATGGCTACCACTGTTCAACACCCTGCTCAGCTCTTACAGACACAAGCCCATGGCTTCCCTCATGGAGTCCATCAGTCTCATGTTTGGTTTTCCTCTTTCCTCCTCCCTATCTCTTTCCCAGCATTACTGACTTTTCTAGAGAATCCTGTTTTTCTATGATGTACCCAAAGTAGGACAGTCTCAGTTTCATGTGATTCTGTCATTTGGCCAGTCTCTTCCATTCTCAGACTTCATTTTCACAACAGACTCGCATCAAATCCTTCAGTCTTAAAGCAAAATGCTGAGCTCAGTCCCAGTTTTGTCTTACTTCCTCATCTTTAGCAAGTCTGTGTGTCCATCATATATGGTACTTACATATTTAGTGGATAGACTGTAATACATATTTTATAAATATAGTGCATCAAGTTCCTTCTGTGTTTTCCTTAAGTGACATTCAGATAAGTTGGCAATGGGTTAACAACATAGTGCTCTGAAGATTCAAATCCAGTTGTTAAATGAACTCCCTATAATGCAAGCAGATGGGATGAGGCTTTCCTCTCTCAGTTGCTAAGCTGGCAACTGTTATTACGAGGAAGCATATCCAAAGTTAAGGCAGCATACTGCATATTTAAAGTAGGTTTTTAAAAATATGTGTGTTAAACAGCAGCAGAAGTTTATTTTAGGTATGGTTTCACTTACTGAACAGACATCTGGAGAATAACTAAAAAGTTATACCTATCATCTGAAAATCATGGCTTTCTTCTTCTTCAGTTAGTTTGCTTCTATCTTATAGAGTCTCTGAAGCCAAGTGAGAATAAATGAATACACAATCACAATATATAAAGCTACTTTAAACTAAAAACCATCTGTTTTCTGGTGATAGCAGTTTTCTGGGTATTGTAGAATCAGTTTTCATTTTTAAAAACTTCCTTGTGCTTCTATGCTTTTCTTATTCTATGAAATAGCTTTAACTTGAAAGGCATTTTTGACTTACCAAAATATGCCCAGCACTTAACTCACTTTGATCAATGACTCCATAGAATTCATTCTAATTTTGTATCTCATATAATTTTTTTAAAAATGTGCATTATGACTAGAGGTACTGCCCCATACCCTTATTTTCATTATACCCAATCTTTATAACCTCTGGCTCGAGCTATTTATAGTAAAACCTCATATAACAAAATTAATCCGTTCCATGAGGTTTTTCGTACAGCGAAAAGTTCGTTATACAAATTTCCCATAGGAATGCATTGAAAACAAAAATTTGTTATGCAAAGCGTGAATCCCATAGGAATGCATTGAAAATGGGGGGAAAAACTGTTCCAAAACATTTTCGCTATACGAGGCACCATTTTTCTTCAATTTCCTTTCACTTTACGTTTTTTGTTTTTTTTGCTGTTAGAGCAATTCGTTATATGGGGCTTTACTGTACTCTAGTCAAGAGCCAATAAGATGGAAGGAGAATATTTAGCATGTGGACAATCAGCTGGGTGTTCAGTTCCAAGGATGAAAAAAAAAATTAATACAGTAGTTCTAGGACACAAATTCCAAAGCAACCATGAAGCCACCAGTGAATTCAAGGCAAGCTGCACTGTTAATACTAATCATGCTGGCTATAATTAGCTGTCATCTTATATACTTTATTTTTCCTTTATTTAAAATCCCATTTTTCCTCCACTGATCAAGGTAGCATATTAAGCTGCCCTTTTCAATGCTTCACAACAATCCTGTGAGCAAGCCAGACTATAGGAAACTGATTGGCCAAAAGTTACCCAGTGAGTGCCATTTATATTTATATATAAAACACATATGGGAATGCCATTTGCTACTTTACTTAGAATGTCAAAAAGGTAACCAAAATTCAGCATAAATGCAGGAGAGGTGATAACTATTAGACCACTAAAAAAAATCAATTAGGGAGCTTTCCTTGTTCAAATCCACTTCTGTAACAATATTTTTCAGACAGTGCTGAAAAATTACAATGGACAGTCTCAAATAATAACACACTTAATACACAATTATTTATCTTTCTGAACATGCACACAAAACACCCAATCTTTCTTTATTTTTGTAAGACTCATTTGTCTAATTAAGTTATCCCTGTGTTCCAGAGATGATTCACCATTGCCCTGACCTAGCCATACACTTACAAGGTAGGCATGCTGATACAAAGACACAAGTGACCTAACCCTATCTTGTGCTTTAAATTACCCAGCAGGTAGTATAAAACAGTATAATTCGCAAAATTTGTATAACTATGTAAAATATGCAAACGAACATAAGTATGCATTTTCTTCTCCCACCACTTGGTGGGGTGTGTCTCTACAGTTGCATGCTTCAAACGCTCAAATAAAATACAGAACTAATACATGATGTCTGTTTACCTTGCCATTCCCTTTTTACATGTAAAATTACAACAAAACAAGATGTGTCTCTATTTGAAAATGGAGGGATATAAGATAAATACAGAGGGTGCCAAAATATATACACATTTTAAGAGATGTTACCTATGTCTTACTTTTTGTAGTTGAATTTAATTACAGTAGCAATGTGTAATATGAAATTCATTCAAAATAATTAATACTAGCATTACCAGGACAGTAAAAGAAAATGGCAGAAGCATGTTGTAGTGTGAGGAGTGCAAGACCATTTTGAAATGGTATCTGAAATTTGAAAATGTGCAAGTACAGCGACAATGGAGGCATGAATATGCAACAGAACCTCCAACAAGCCTAACAAGTGCACATATTCTTGATAAGTTTGAGACACATGGTACTGTGTGTGATGTGCACAAGGGAAGGTCAGGAACACTTTGGCCAATGTTACTCAAGAGTAGTTTGACGTGACCAGAAGTGTCTGGATGCTGATGGTAACCATTTTGAGCACCTCTTGTAATTTTTAATTTAATTTAATTTAATTTTTGGATTTCTATACCGCCCACTTGACCAAGGCCGACTCAGGGTGGTTCACAATCATAGATAAAACAGAATTAAGAACCCGCCCCCTAAAAAGGGTGCAGGTACCGAAGGATCCGTGGGGAAAGGAATAATCCTCTATACCAACCACCCAACGGAAGCCACCCTTCCACCTGCACCCCACATTGGCCCGCAAGCCAGGTTTTTAATTCTTTTCTAAAGGGCAGCAACTCTGTTTGGAGGCGCAATTCTACTGGCAGGAGGTTCCAAAGGGCTGGTGCGGACACGGAGAAGGCCCTCCTTCTTGTGCCAGAGAGGCGAGCCCCTCTGGCTGATGGAACAACTAGGGAGCCCCTCCGGTCTACTCTGGTTGGATGGACAGACATCCTTAGGGCGATGTGGTCTCTTAGGTAAGTCAAACGTAGTTGCATTCATCTTTTTTTTATTGGTATTTACTAAGTACTACAATTTTAATACAGTTTTTTTCCTTTCTTAAAATATTTTGGCACCATCTGTAGAAGACCAGTAATATGTAGTGGATAGAATAATGGACTAGAACTTAGAGGAGACCTGACATCAAATCCTCCATCAGCTTGTGGAAACTCACTGGAGATGTAAAAGTAGTAAAACCACCCGTTAATTATCTCACATTGAAAGCCCTGTTAGGGTTTCTATAAATTGCTTCCAACTTGATGACACATAGCAAAAAAGATATATAAACAGATAGATTAGAACAGAGGTTCACAACCTATGGCCAGTGGGCTGGACATGGCCCATGGTGGCAAATCATCTGGCTTCCAGTGATGACCCCAGAAGCGGACACATTTATGACAGCCATAAACGTGCCCACGCCTGCGCCAATATGCCTGCGCCTGCACAAACTGTTTGTGGCAGCATTTACAGCAGGGGAAATCCATGTGTCTGGCTTGCCCAGCTGTCTGAGGGGGCGTAATCCAGCCCATGGCATGAAAAGGTTAAGAACCCCTGAATTAAAACCTAGTTTCTGCTTGCTTGGAAAAGCAGCTCCAATCCCCAGTTCTTCTTAAACCAAAATGTGAAGAGTGCCGGTCTTTCCTTTAGGATTCCCCACTTTCTTAGCTAAACTAATTAGTCCCCAGACAGGGTGGATGAATTGTAACCAGCGCAGTTACAATTAGGCAGTTTTTGTAGCTGGCAAAGCTATCCAGAGACCCACCCAACTCAAAATCTCAAAGAACTTTCAGGGATGCTTATTTCTGTTCATGTTATGGTTCTTTGTACAGCAAAGGTCCCCGTACCTCCAGCCTTGAAGGAAATTCAAAACTGGAACTGGTATCTGCTTAACTCCTCTTTTGCTTAAATAGTATCATTTTTGATCATTACTTGGTGAAGCCTGCAGCAGAATCTAGAGGCTAAAATCTGTCCCCTCGATAGCTAACCAAATAGTTGATTCTGCCATAAGTGTTACACTTACTGTTGTGTTCTAATGGTTTTACCTTACACATGGATTACAATGTATCTGAGCCAATGTAACCTTGCCTATAGCAACAATGTAACCTTCAGCTGTATCATATAAACCCTGTAATAGGACGCGAGCTAATGACCACCAGCTGGCAGCAGCGAGCGTCCGAGCTCTCTTGGTCCGAACGCATCAAAGGCAACAGCGCGGGAAGCTTTCCCGCCACCACCTACACCTGGACAAGAAGGGCGTGACTCGCAATGACGTCACGCAGGCAGTAGCCAATGGGCTACCATGGCACCACGTTCAAATGTATTACTGCTGTATATAAAGAGCTATCGATCCGCCATTACCTCATGTTCCCTCTGTCCACGATGCAATAAACCTGAGTTAACCCAGCCCGAGGCTGTGTCCTGTGTCTTGGTTTTCATACACCAAATTGGCGACGAAGGTGGGATAATGGATCCCCAAGGAGCAGCCAGGGCACAGAACGGGTTCAACATCACCAAACCGCAAGACTGGGAGCTACTGGAGATGGACTTCCAGGCGGCGCTGGTGGAACTCAAAGTCAAGGAAGACGATGAGGAGCGGAAGAGGGCCATCCTCACCAGAATGCTCGGGGTGGAAACCAAGCGGACGCTGGTGGGCATCATCGCTCCGAAGAAGGTGAGCCAATTTACGGCGGACGACATCATGAAGCTGCTACGGGAGCGTTTCCAACCCTCGAGGGCGATGTTTCCCGCTCGGAGCGCGTTTTGGAGGCGAGTCCAAGCGCCGGACGAGTCGGTCGAGGCATTCGTGGCCGCCATGAGGGTAGCCGCCGTCCCCTGCAAATGGGGCGACGTCCTAGACATGGCCCTCAGGGACGGCGTGCTGTGTGGCCTGAAAGACAAGGAGGTGCAGCGCAGCTTGACGAACAAGGAGCCGCCACCCACGCTGGCAGAGGTCGTCGAGGCCGCGGAAGCCGCGGAGTCCACGAATGCTGGAGTGGACGAGATGCACCAGTGGCGTGAGTGGCGTCCCAGGGCCGGCAAGGCGGAAAGTTCGGTGCACGGGAAGTCCGGGCAATCGGTGCACGCAACTCGACGGGCCTCAAAGTCGTCCTCAGAAGGCAGCGACGGCGAGGAGGTCCAAAAGGTCCGGAAAGGGGGGCGCCGCTGCGATGGTTGCGGAGCGGCCCATGAACGCGCGAGGTGCCCATTTAGAAATGCTGAATGTTACACCTGCGGCCGTCGGGGGC
Organism: Bradypodion ventrale; assembly: GCA_035047345.1. Taxonomy (NCBI): domain Eukaryota; kingdom Metazoa; phylum Chordata; class Lepidosauria; order Squamata; family Chamaeleonidae; genus Bradypodion; species Bradypodion ventrale. Next base: position 122,086,924 of record JAWDJE010000006.1, read on the forward strand.
ACATTGCCAAGGCATGCAGAAAACGGAAGGAGGGCCGGAGGCAGTCACCAGACCGTTCGACCAGGCCGGACCGTCCAGCGAGGCCCAAAGATGGCGCCCAGACCACGAGGAAGCAGGACGGCGTGGGCCGCGTCTCGGACGGCAGCGAAGGCGACGCCCCAGTGTTCAGCGTGTCCGCGGGACAGTCCCATTACTTCGTTGAGGTACTAGTACAAGGGGCCCCTATCAGGATGGAAATTGACTCGGGGTCCTCCTATTCCATAATTCCCCAGAAAGAGTTCTTGAAAATCGACCCCCACGTGCGGCCCAAGCTTAAAACATTGAGGTCCACGCTACGAGATGTACAGGGAAACAGCATTCCGGTGTTGGGGGTCGGGAAATTTCGGGTTAATTTTAAGAGACATTCTGCGGAACTGCCCCTAGTTGTCCTCAAGGGGGGAAGTTGTAGCCTCCTAGGGACACAGTGGTTTCAGCCTTTAGGCCTGTTCATAGGGGGAGTGCATACAGTGGGGGTGGATCCAATACAAGCGGTGTGCGATGCGCATCCCGCCGTTTTTAAAAAAGGACTTGGAAAATTCAAGGGACCCCCTGTAGCCTTCGACCTAGACCCGGAGGTCCGCCCGATAAGACTCAAACCGCGCAGGGTGCCCTTCGCACTAAAGGACAAAATAGAGGCGGAACTGGACAAATTGGTGGGCCAGGGGATTCTTATTCCTGTTGATTCCGCGGAGTGGGAAACTCCAATTGTAACAGCTCTGAAGGCTAACGGGGAGGTGCGCATTTGCGCTGATTATAAGTGTACAATTAACAAGGCGATCCGCCCTAATGCATACCCGGTGCCGGTGGTCAGCCACCTTTTGGCCAGGCTAAATGGGGGAAAGTGTTTCGCTAAGCTCGATCTGGCACAAGCCTATCAGCAACTCCCCGTAACTCCCGCCACGGCCGCGGCACAAACGATAGTCACACATAAAGGAGCGTTCCAGGTGTCGCGTTTACAGTTCGGCGTGAACTCGGCACCCGGCCTTTTTCAGTCGCTTGTGGAACGCCTCCTGAAGGGACTGGAGGGGGTGTTGCCTTATTTTGATGACGTATTGATAACAGGGGGGAGTGAGGCCGAACTGGCAAAAAGATTGGACAAAGTACTAACTGTGTTCGAGAAAGCGGGGCTGAGACTGAGGAAGGACAAATGTGTCTTTTTCGAAACCGAGGTCGAGTTTTTAGGGTTCCGAATCACACCCGAGGGTATTAAGCCATCCAAATCCAAAGTAGCAGCCATCAAGAAGGCCCCTCGCCCCACATCCAAAACCGAGCTACAGTCATTCCTGGGGCTCCTCAATTTTTACCACACATTCCTTCCGCGGAAAGCGTCCGTAGCCGAACCGCTTCATCGGTTGCTTAAAAAGGAGGAGACATGGATGTGGGGTGACGAGCACGAGAGGGCGTTCAAAGAACTAAAGCAGCTCTTGACTTCTGATGCAATCCTAACGCATTTCGACCCCAAACGGCCGGTGGTCTTAGTCTGCGATGCATCACCGGTGGGGGTGGGGGCGGTGCTTTGCCACGTGTTGGATGACGGAAGGGAGGCCCCGGTTGCGTTTTATTCAAGGTCCCTGTCCCAAGCAGAGCGAAATTACGCACAAACCGACAGGGAAGCGTTAGCAATAGTAGCGGGGACCAAAAAGTTTCACGATTTTCTGTATGGCCGCCCGTTCAAAATCGTGACGGATCACAAGCCCCTGTTAGGGATTTTCACGGCAAGAAAGCCCACGCCGCAGATCCTATCCCCGAGAATGCTGCGTTGGGCTATTTTTCTCAACGCATACCAACACGAGTTGGAGTACCGGCCCGGAAAGGAGATCAGCCATGCTGATGCACTTTCGAGATCCCCTTTGCCCTTGTCGGACGACCAAAAGGCTAGGGTTGAAAGAGAACGCCAGGTGTTGCTAATTGAGGTCTTAGACGCACCCCCAATAGTACCAGCCGATATTGCTAGGGCGACAGGCAAGGACAGAACGCTGGAGAAAGTCAGCTCATGGGTACAGAAGGGGTGGCCAGCATCGTCCCCAAGCACGGAATTCGACCCATTCTTTCGGAAAAAACTAGAGCTGTCCCTAGAAAGGGGGTGCCTGTTGTGGGGCCAACGGGTGGTGGTCCCTACATCCATGCGGCCGAGGGTGCTCAAACTGCTGCACGTCAGCCACCCGGGCATCGTTCGTTCGAAAGCGCTGGCCCGCAGTTACTTTTGGTGGCCACAGCTGGACGCGGACATTGAGCACATGGTCGGCACTTGTGAGGCATGTCAGGGATCCCGTCCAGAGGAGGCCCGCCTCCCGCATAGGGAATGGGACACAGCAAGGGGGCCGTGGTCCAGAGTGCACATAGATTTCGCTGGCCCATTCCGAGGAACCATGTTTCTCCTGGTGGTGGATGCGTTCTCCAAGTGGCTGGAGGTTATCCCAGTAAAGAGCACGTCCTCCGCCACGACAATTAGCCAGCTACGGAGAGTCTTTTCCACGTTCGGTTTACCCGACACGTTAGTCAGCGATAACGCGAGTTGCTTCACCTCCTCGGAGTTCGGGGCATTCATGGAGGCAAACGCCATTCGGCACGTCACATCCGCGCCGTTTCACCCGGCCACGAATGGCCAAGTGGAACGGTTGGTGCGTACAACAAAGGATGCGCTTCGGCGCATGGGCCCGGGGGACCTAAATCACCAAGTATGTCAGTTCTTATTAGCGTATAGGGTGACCCCCTTAGCGTCAGGCTACTCGCCGGCAGAGCTCTTGATGCGGCGTAAACTGACCACGATTCTGTCCAGGCTAGACCCGACGAGAGTCGAGGATAAAGGGAAAAACATAGGGTTGGCAGTCTCGAAAGGGTTCGCCGCCGGCGACCCTGTTCACTGCAGGAACTATGCCAGCGCGGGGCCAGCCTGGGTGCCGGGGACGGTAGTAGAACAGACGGGGCCAGTGTCGTACCGGGTCGAGACTAACACCGGCCTTCTCTGGAGGAGGCACGCGGACCAACTGAGGCACCGAGTGAGTGTACCAGCCAGTGGGGCTCAACAACAGGATTCAGCGTTAGGGTTCTCCCCCACCCGTTTAGCCCAAGGGGGAGACTACAGCGGACAACAGTCCCAAGCAAGGGGGGAAGGAAGAAGCAGCGGCCCCGACTCATACCCTTTTGATAAACCAGTTCCATCGGAGGCCGGGGAAGGGGGAGAGGAGTTCGCGTCCGCTGCCCCCGAATGTAATTTTGATTTTGATTTTGCGAGCCGGGGGGGTTTTCAGGAGTGTTCCCCCACCCATCCAAGCGAGAAGAGGGGTTTTTCGTTAGCCCCCAGTGCCCCCGGTTCTTCCCTAAGAGAGAGCACACCTCCCAACAACGCCGCGGTGCCGCGGCAAGTCACTAACGAGTCTCCCTCTCCAATTACAGGGCAGGAAACCAGGGGACAAAGAGAAGGTAGCAAACCCGGGGAAAGGCAGCCCGCATCGAGACCCCAGCGTGTTCGAAATAAGCCATCTTGGCTGAGAGACTTTGTCTCCTAGGGGGGGGAGTGTGGTATTTGAGTGTGGGCTCGAGACGTTGTCTCATCCTAGGGGGGAGGGGTGTTGTGTTCTAATGGTTTTACCTTACACATGGATTACAATGTATCTGAGCCAATGTAACCTTGCCTATAGCAACAATGTAACCTTCAGCTGTATCATATAAACCCTGTAATAGGACGCGAGCTAATGACCACCAGCTGGCAGCAGCGAGCGTCCGAGCTCTCTTGGTCCGAACGCATCAAAGGCAACAGCGCGGGAAGCTTTCCCGCCACCACCTACACCTGGACAAGAAGGGCGTGACTCGCAATGACGTCACGCAGGCAGTAGCCAATGGGCTACCATGGCACCACGTTCAAATGTATTACTGCTGTATATAAAGAGCTATCGATCCGCCATTACCTCATGTTCCCTCTGTCCACGATGCAATAAACCTGAGTTAACCCAGCCCGAGGCTGTGTCCTGTGTCTTGGTTTTCATACACCAAACTTACCCTCAGGTTTGAAAAACAAAAACAAATCAGTAGTATAATTTGGGGCAGAAGTTTCATTTTTACATTGTTGTTCAGTTGCACATTTGAGTCCGACCCTTTGTCACCCCATGGACCAGGGCTCCTCTGTCATCTGCCATCCTCTGAAGCCCACCCAGATCTACACCCACTGTGTCAATGATGCCATCTAGCCATCTCATCCTCTGCCATCCCCTCCTCCTTTTGCCTTCGATCTTTCCTAGCATTAGGGCCTTCTCCAGTGAGTCCTCCCTTCTCATTTGGTGGCCAAAGTACTTGAGCTTCAGCTTCAAATTACTTGAGCTCCAGGCCATTTTTATGTTGCCTTTGCTCAAAAAACTAGGAGTTGGAGTTCCTGCTTCACCTCTTGCTAAACACATAGAGATCAGCCAGTAGGTTCTGCTCTTTTTTTTCCAACCCACCTCTGCTTAATTACCTTACCCAGCACCAGTTTGCTAGAGTTTATTAGCTGTTTCAACTCCCCCATGGTTGCACAACATGTGAGAGGTCCTTGTTTTGGGCAGCTGTTTGGGTAAGCTGGTCTTCTATTCTATTCCAACAGTGAATTGTTATGAATAATGCCTTTTGTTTTTCAGCTTTGAGTATTGGGATTTTATTTTCCTTCTGGCACATCTCTTACTTTGCGTTTGTGTTTACAATGATGTATTGAAGACTGGCTGTTCTCTGGTTAAAAAACGGCTTCCTGGAAATGTCCAACTCTGAAAAACAAAACCGCAACTGCCCCTAAAGCTATATCATGTAACATAAAATGTAAAACAGCAGATGAAATTTTTAAAAGTATTTTACAATTTAAACAATGTATTTAAACAACTTTGAAGTTTACACTTTTTATGAACTTCCATAACCTCAGAAAGGAATAATTTCAAAATTACATTTGGCATGTGATTAATCATGACAAAAGGCTTTTTTTGGTGCTATTTTAAAAGCAAAACACAATAAATTAAAACCAGCTAAGACATGCAGTGTGATATTACATCAAAGCAGCAGCAGCAATATTGTTGATTCTAGATTATGGCTAGCCATTATGTCAGTGTTCTTAACATAAGAAGTTGTTTTTAAATTGGCCATTGGTCCATTTAATTTGGATGGCAAGTCTGCCTCAACAGCTTTTAGCTCTATGGCAATGTTTCAGGAGGACTTCAATTCCCAGAAGCCTAAGTCAGTACATTGAATGATCAGTTCTTTGGGGAATTGACTTAGGCTTCTGGGAATTGAAGTCCAAAATCCAAAGATTGGGAAATACTGCTCTACAAAATCCTCTTTAGGTCTTTCTGTCTCTAAGATTGCACCAGAGAGACCAGATTTTGAATCTTGGAAGTTCCACACTCAAAAGTATATACCTGTGATGGTGAACATTGGCACCGCAGGTGTTCTTGGACTTCAATTACCAAAAGCGCAAGTCAGTACTCTACTGGTATATGCTGTATCAAGAAGTACCTGCCGTACTAGAAGGGTGATGGTCCTAACTTTTGTCATCACAGTAGTTGTAGCAGAGGTGGCAGCAGAAATAGTGTAACACAGGGGACAACCATCCTTGGAGACCTTCTTGTGTCAGTTCTAAAGCACTGATTGATTCACGTTCAATGGATTTACCATGAAATGGGCGTAGTGATACAGTATTTCAATGAAGCTTCCTTGAGAGTAGGTTGAAGTACCACTGCTTCTTGGGAGATGGAGGGCTAATTTGGAAGATCTTAACACTTACACTGTATCTCCCAGAAGCAAACTATTAACCTAGCTGGATTTGACTTCAGATCAAGCAGACCTCTTCTCAACTATTTTCTTGAGATGCAAATAAGTATATAACGTAAGATACTGCTTCTGGCATATCACCATAAACAAGAGATGAAGATACAGGTAAATGCTTTACCCAGTTCTTTCCCTTTTGGAAAAGTGCTATTGAGATGCATAATTCTTAACATGGAACCTTCTTTGAGTATGCCAAGGCTAAGAGCTGCTGATAATTGGTTCACCCACCATGAACCAACCTGATCTCAACATCTTGCAGCAGAAAACATTAGGTACTGTGCAAAGACCTTTTCTAGTGTCTCTATTTATTGTTAATCATTTTCATTGGGTAACCTTGAGCTTTGTTAGTATGAAGTAAAGATAAATATCTTTCCTTCAATTTTTTTTCTTTTGATAGCATAGTTGTATTATATAACTAGCAGATTTTGCCCGGCGGTGCCGGGCTGTTTTAAATGGTTTTGGAAGGTTTTTTTTCTTAATGTTGGTAAAGAGCCGGGCTGTTTTAAATTGTGTTGTAAGGGATAATTCTTTTTGGTAATTTATGTAAAAAAGAGGTGTGTTGATGGTTAGGGGTGGTTTTGGGTGTGCACAACCACCACTACCCATACAATACCACTCCAACCACCAACACACACATTAAAAATTCCTGGCAAGGCAGGAGTGGTGTGTGTGTGTGTGTGTGTGTGTGTGTGTGTGTGTGTGTGTGTGTGTGTGTGTGTGTGTGTGTGTGTGTGTGTGTGTGTGTGTGTATTGTCCCCCCCAACCCTTCCAGAGCCAGGGGACCCTGCAGAGAGGGGATTCCCTTCCCCCACAGGACACCCCATTATTAAAGAGAAGAAACCAAGCTCTTTCTTCTCTTTTAAAACGGAGTGTTTGGGAGGGGGATGTATTCGATCTCCTCTCCCTGGTCCCCTTGGTTTGGTAGGGTTGGGGGGACAAAACGGGTCTGTCCCCCCAACCCCTCTGGACCCAGCACCTTTCATTTCCTCCCTCCCTCACCCACCCCCTAACCCTTACCTAACCCTTATCTTTTCCTGGCTCCCTCCAGCTGGGTCTTTCAAAGTCTTTCCCTCTGGCTCCCACCGTTTTTTTTAAAGTCAGTGCGCGTTCCCAGCCTCCTCTGTGCTCGTATCCCTCAGCCTGATTGGCTGAGGGGTTGCACAGTGCAAAGGATGCTGGGAATTGAAGTCCTTTTTCTTTGTTCACGTTCGGGGGGCTCCTGCCCCACTGCCACATTTCTCAACCCGACAGTTACCTGCGAACCCAGTTCGGGTGAGTGCAGGGAGGCTCGGTCGGGGCTAGTGGGGCCGGGTGCAACATCCTTTGTCACATTCCAACGGTTAACGCACAGATTTATAGGTATAGATTGTCTACTTAATTTGTCCCCAACCAGTTTTCATAAAACAAAAATCTTCAAATATTTTAGTCTTTGTTGTTGCCAAGGGGTGATGCTACATCAGTGTATCATTTTAAATGCCTTTCCCCATACCTTCTTTCTATCTATTTTATTCTTTTTCAGAAGATCTAATCACAACTATATATAATACTCCAAATGCAACCATGTTATATGGTATTGACCATTTATTTTCAGAACTTTTCTTAACATGAGATCTGTTTAACATTTGCAGCTGTGGAACTCTGAACAGATGTTTTCACTGAGTTACCCACCACTGAGTTACCCACCATAATCTCAAGATCTCTTTCTTGGCTAGTCACAGCTAATTCAGATCCCATCACTGACTATTTAAAGTTGATATTTTTCATGCTAGTATTTTCCATCTTTAACTTACAGCAGATCTTATTTTCTTGCCCACCTATGATTCGAGTGTGGGTTTTCACCATCTTGAAATGTATGCGTGTGTGTATTTACATCTTATGTATTTCACTGCTCATTGACTCAGACATTTTATGAGCTATAATAATTTGATCTAACCTCCCTGAGTGGTGTACCCACCAGGAGGGCGGGATATAAATGCACAAAATAAAATAAACTCCACAGAAGCCAATATGGAGCCATGAAAATGTGGTCACTTTGGAGATTTACAGTACAGCAACCTATGTGTGGCACAACTGTCTAACTGGATAACACTTTAATGGATTTAGACACCTCTGGTGGTTCTACTCCTCTTGCTCCAATAGAAATGCTTTTTGACTCTAATAGACTGCCACTAACGTGAAAAGATGACTTCATTGTTGAGGCTGAGAAATAGCCACCTTTGCACTTCGAGAACTTTCAGCCACTTTCTTCTTCAAGTGCCATATCTGATTCCAAATATTGGCTATCCTAATGGTGATCAGCCATGAAGATTGTCCTGGGAACAATATTTCCATTTGCCTTCCACATCTCAGTGTGATACCTGTACCATTGATCAAGTTCTGCAAGTCACATTCTGGTCCTGAGCCCTTTTGACACATAAAGTCCTCCTCAGCCCCAGGTCAGGATGGATGAAGCTGTTGCCCTCCATCAAGATGGATTCAATTGAGATTTAACCCATTTGGGGACCTTCACCCTTCCCTGTGGCCTTAACCACCCAAGGCCGTTAGTCCTCAGGGTTGTCAGGTAAGTTAGCCGCTGCCTGATGATTGACGGTATTTTGTTCTTCTTGTTGTTGTTCAGTCGCATAGTTGAGTCCGATCCTTTGCGACCCCATGGACCGTTGCACACCAAGCACCCCTATCCTCTACTTTATTATCATAGAAGAATAGCCTGGCCAGACAGTTTGCATTTTTCTGTTTCTGGCTGCTCCCATACTCTTGCTGTAATCAGGGAATGCAGTTGCTGTCAAAACCATATCTGCTTCTCTTCCAAATTATGCCTCAGAATCTTTCTGCATCTTCAGTACAAGTTATAGCCCAGGCACAATAGATAAACTAAAACCATTAAAGCTATTAAAGCTGGGGTATGAATGTCAAATTAATTAGGACTTAATTAAAACAAGTCATGTTTAAGGCATTTGGCCCTCATTGGCTTAGAAGTTAATAAATTAACCAAATTAGTTAAAAGATAATCAATTTATTCCAAACTCTGCTAAGCACATACATAACAACAAGCATAACAGGACATACTGATAATCACAAAGACACAAACTGTCACATCTTGCTATAAATGGCTAGGTCTTGCAAAAGTAATAATGATCACATTTTCCAGTACTGCATGCTTTATAGTGACGTGCAAAAACCCTCACAAAAATGTGTCTGCTTTATCTATGACTATTCCTAATCTGTAGATGCCTAGGTAAAGGTAAAGGTCGCCCTTTCTCGACAGCCAGTCATATCCAACTCTAGAATTCAGTGCTCATTTCTGTTTATAGCCAAAGAGCCAGCACTGTTTGCACCTGCACACGTTTCTTTGGATATATGACAAGCATGTCTCAAAACCGGAACGCTGTTTACCTTTCCCAATGAAGTGGTCCCTATTTATCTACTTGCAATTTCTTGCTTTCAAACTGTTAGGTTGGCATGAGCTGGGACAGAAACAGGAGCTCACTCCATCATGCAGTACCCGGGAATCGAACTCTGACTTTCCAGTCAGCGAGTACCGCAACTTAACCACTTGAGCCACCGCAGTCCCAACTGCTAGGCTAGATGCCTAGCAGTTCTCAAAAAAAAAAAAAAAGAATTTCTCCTTTTCCCACAAAACAGGTCAGGGTGTATTTCCCTAGCTGCAACTGGAGGTTGAAATAAACCGGCTATTACGAGAAAAGGAAATTGTTAAGAGTATTAATGCAACAGCAAAAGTTTTTTTTCTCTCTCAGAGAATTTGCAAATTAGCAGGCTTTGTTTTGTGATAGGTCTTCAGGACTTAAGGAGAGAATTCCTTTGAAGCCTGATATCCCAAACATGTTTCAATCATGTCTCTCCAACACTTACATGTTCTCAGTTCTAATTTCAGGTTACCTCAAATGGTTGTTTTGGCTCTGAGCCTTTGCAGGCGCACCCTCCAATAAAGGACTCAGACACTGGTAAAAGTGGATAATGGCATTGGGCCACATTTATTGATTCATGCCCTAGTCCGAATTATAAATTTCTATTGGTATTCAACCAATTATAATTCTTAAGGCAAGCAGGCCGAAGTAACACTGGTAAGGTTCCACCCAAAATTGCCAACGGCAATTGGTTACAATGTATCCATTTGTATCAATTTGTTTGTTGACAACAAACAAATTGTTGACCGTAGTCAATAATCTAACTACTGACCCCACCCTCTGACGCGTATCCGTAAAATAACGGGGTGATGCCTGCTGCCTAGCTCGTGCCATCACCCCATTGCCTGGTTCATCGTTGACCGGACAACGTTAACCAACTTGTGTCTGTCTAGTGTTGTCCAGTCAATTGCGAACCTGCCGGATACCTGTGGGTCATAAATGTTTACCTTACCAGTGCTACCCGCCCATGTGACCAAAGTCAACAGCAGAGCAAGAAAACCCCTATGTCAAACCATAGCAACAGTGTGGGATGGGCAAAAAAGCCAGGACCCGAAAGCCAATTGTAGGTCCCAGCCAAAAATTCCCACCCAGCCCCGAAGCGACCAAAATATCACACTGTTAACTAGGGAGGGGGTGGAGGGGAAAAACTTCTCCTCTCCGTCGCTTCGCAAAATGGCAGCGCGGCTGCCTCGTGGCCACCCCTTTTAAAGGGTGCTGGCCACGCCCCCTAACTACCCGGATGTCCAAGTCCGGTGGGGGGCGCCCGCAAAGAGCGCAGCGTCCATTTTGGCGGCGCGCTTGCATTGCAGGCGCACCCCCCAATAAAGGACTCAGACACTGGTAAAAGTGGATAACGGCATTGGGCCACATTTATTGATTCATGCCCTAGTCCGAATTATAAATTTCTATTGGTATTCACCCAATTATAATTCTTAAGGCAAGCAGGCCGAAGTAACACTGGTAAGGTTCCACCCAAAATTGCCAACGGCAATTGGTTACAATGTATCCATTTGTATCAATTTGTTTGTTGACAACAAACAAATTGTTGACCGTAGTCAATAATCTAACTACTGACCCCACCCTCTGACGCGTATCCGTAAAATAACGGGGTGATGCCTGCTGCCTAGCTCGTGCCATCACCCCATTGCCTGGTTCATCATTGACCGGACAACGTTAACCAACTTGTGCCTGTCTAGTGTTGTCCAGTCAATTGCGAACCTGCCGGATACCTGTGGGTCATAAATGTTTACCTTACCAGTGCTACCTGCCACACGGGGAGGCTTCAACAAAAGGCTCACCGCCCCCACCCCCCAGACCGTCAGCTCGGTCAACAGGCCTGCTCGCCAATCTCACAACAAGAGGTCCATACCTCCCTGCGACAGATGGGCCCCATCCCCTGAGTAAAGGTCATAATTTTGTAGACTGATGGTGGGGTATCGTATGACACGCCCCCAACTCTTGTCCAGAAAGAACCGGGCAATAGCCCTGTTCACCGAGCGCCAAGCCCGATCAAGGGCCTGGAGGGTAAACCCTCCCCTGTAAGCGTGCCGCGGTAACATGTCCGACCAAAGCAGGGCTGTGGCAGGCCACACATAATGCAAGTAGGCCAGGTCACCGCAAATCGCATGCTTCAGCGATAGGCCCGTGACCTGTCCCAAATCATTACCCCCAAGGTGTATAATCAGGACATCAGGCGGGTCAGCATTCCTGATGGAGAAAAGGAATGGCAACAGTTCCCGCCATAACATTCCGCGCTTACCGTACCACCTGGGACTTGCGGATGCACCCAGTCCCAGCAGGGGTCCCCACTCTGTCGCCGCAGCAAACTGCGCTGCCCTGTGCACATAGCTGTGGCCCACCAGCCATACTGTCACCGGTGTAAAACGACACCCAGGGTCTGTCAAGGAAAAAAGGAAACAGGGCAGTGACTTAACTGGTACTCACTGTTGAAGAGGGCGAACATACAACCAAAAACATCGTGATCCCCACCTTCCCACGTTGTGTATCTCAGCCCCAGAGTACCCAAATGCCGCTGCGGTGGAAGCCGCCCCTATCCTGAATGAATGGGTGCGGTAGCGAGCCCCAGGGGGGCCAACACTGGCTAGTGCCTTACCGGTCACCTTCCAAAATTGAAATTTAGTAAGGGAAGACCCATCTTGGTGACAGAAAAACGGGCCATGGTGCATACCACATAGTGCAAGGAACTCCTGTAGGGCACCAACCGGACAGATGTCTGCCATGGAACATCGTAGCAGTCTTACACCACTGCCTACACCGTGCTGATCCACCTTAGAGGAGCGTATCCTCAGCTGAGCCCAATCATTGGAAACACAGACATCTTCGAGTTCCAGTGCCCTACAACTCGCATCCGCCTTAGACAGTAGCACCAGCTCACTGATGCGGAGCGCCCCAAAAAAGGCCACCGTAGTAGCCGCGTGAAACAGGGTTGCCTCATACCTGTCGAAACACAGGTCATGCCAACCCCGTGCAAGGTGGGTAAGTACCCCTGGAGAAATAGGGTGGCGGTCGTCCGGGCTGCGCCCACGTTCCCGCACCCACCCTTCCAAAACATGTCGTATGCGAAAATCATTTGTGCTGTCAGCAAAACCACCCACCTTGGCTATGAATGCCAGCGCTGACAGCCTGGATGCTATGGTGCGGGGGGCTAAGCCCTGGGCATGTAAGTAAACCATAAATTGGAGGACGTGAGCCACTGGGATGGGCCAACTTTCAGGCAGCCGTGATCGGGCACAAAAGGCCCTGAATGAACTGAATGCATGGTTATACGCCTTACGCATGCGGGGGGCGAGCGACATGCCGATCGCCCGGTTCACCTCTCTTTGCCAAGCGTCCATATCTCGTCCGGGAGCGGCGAGGGAAATTCCTCTGCGTCCGGGGCCAAGGCACGGAACCGGGGGATCTGCAGGTGGGACAAAGCGTCAGCAATATCATTATTAATACCTGGAACATGTCTGGCCCTAAAAAGCACATTTAGGCGTAGGCTGCGCAACACAAACTGGCGAACCAGTTCCATAACCCTGGGAGATTTTGACGTCTGTGAGTTGACAATGTGTACAACTGCTGCATTGTCACACCAGAAATGGATGACCGAATTGGCCCACTCCTCGCCCCATAGCATCAAAGCTCCCAGAAAGGGGAAAAATTCCAGGTACGTGAGATCGCGCAAACGATCCGTGCCCCACCAGGCTGGCGGCCATCTGCCGTAGGCCCACTTCCCCTCAAAGTAAATCCCACAACCCAGGGACCCTGATGCATCCGACTGAACCTGAAAGCGAGGGGAAACCAAAAGGTCGGACCTCCAAAAGGACACCCCGTTGAATTCCCTCAGGAACTGAAGCCAGATGAGCATATCAGCCCTCATGCCCTTGTTCAGTCGGACCTTGTGGTGGGGCCTGGCCAAGCCAGTCATGGCGTCGCACAAGCGTCGAGCAAATGCTCTGCCAGGTGCGACGACCCTGCAAGCGAAATTGAGGTGACCATGTAACACCTGGAGCTCCCGAAGGGACACCTTGCGTTTTGCCAGCAAGTCCAAAATGAGTGCAACGATCCGGGAAACCTTCTCAACAGGTAACCTGGATGCCTGCACAACCGTGTCAATCTCAACCCCCAGGAATGTGAGCCTGGTTGAAGGGCCCTCGGTCTTTTCGGGCGCTAAAGGGACACCGAGTTCCTTCATTAGCGTCTGAAATGTATTTAGGAGACGCGTGCACGTGTCCCAGCCCCGTTCACCCCCGAATAAGAAATCGTCGAGGTAGTGGGCTACAGACCGGGACCCTGACCTGCGAACAAAGGCCCATTGCAGGAAGGTGCTGAAGCGCTCAAATGCTGAACATGAAATGGAGCAGCCAAAAGGCATGGGTTTGTCGAAATAAAATTCACCCTGGAACTTGAAACCCAGCAGCTCAAAGTCGCCCGGGTGCACTGGCAGAAGGCGGAACGCTGACTTAATGTCGCACTTAGCCAGTAGGGCACCCGGGCCACATGAGCGCACCATGCGCAGGGCCTGGTCAAAAGATGTATACCTGACCGAACAAAGGTCGCCAGGGATAGCATCATTGACCAAACGGCCAGCTGGGTAAGACAAGTGGTGTATCAAACGGAACTCCCCCGGTGACTTCTTGGGCACTAACCCCAACGGGGAAACCTTGAGATTGGGAAATGGTGGGACAGGGAAAGGGCCAGCGACCCTGCCAGCAGCAACTTCCTTAGCAATGCTCATGGCCGCCACCTCCTCCCTTCCCCTGAGTGATAACAGGTTGGGTGCATCTTGAGGGGACCTGACCCCCGTGAAAGGAATGTGAAACCCCTGCTGGAAACCCTCAAGCAGGTAAGCTGCGTCTGCCCTCCTCGGGTACATCGTGAGCCAATGCTCCAACATGTCCATATTAATTGGGGAGGGGGCCTTTTGCCTGACCAGCTCCCTCTGCGGCAGTTCTGCCCGCTCCCTGTCCACCTCTACTTCTGCCCCACAGTCCGCCTGCCCTAGGACACGCGGAGACGGCATGGGGGCCAGCACAAGAGGGACACTCGTGCCTGTATCGGCACTGCTTCCTGTTACACGCACCATTGGCCGAGAAGCTCCAACACAGCAGGCGGGCTGGAACCCCCTGCCCCGCCACCTGGCGGGGTGCCTGGGCCGGAGCAGCTCGCTGGACCGCATGTCCACAATGGTACCTCTCCCCTGGCGCTGGGTGCGTGGGGGTCATGTACAGAAGCCACAGCTTCTGGCAGGGCTCATCCCACCTCATCTCTGGGTGTAGGGGCACTCTCATACGGAATTCCTCATCGTAAGCCAACCACGACGGGCCAGGGAAATCAACCATCGCCCGGTATAAGTTGTCCAAATACTGGACCATCGGAATTGCCAGGTCAGGCCGGGCCCTGAGGTACACCACCATGTATATGAGGTACGCGGGTAACCAGTTGGCCCACGTGCGTGGCGGCTTACGTCGACGAGACTGCTCCTTGTCCTTCTCGTCCTGCCCCTCCCTCTCCTCTTTGGTCGGCTCTCTATTCAAGAGGGAGAAAATGTCCACATACTCCCCCCGCCAGATCTTTTCCTTGGTGGCCTGGGCTAGGTGATCCCCAAGGGGCAATGAATAACCTGCTGTCGGCAAGGCCGACAGCGGAACATTGACAGTGCCGGGCACCATGAAAGGAGCCTGGACCAACCCAGCCACCCCCAGTAAGTTCCCCGTAGGACAGGGTACCCCGCCCCCATAAGGGCCTTGGAGTGTTGGAGCCATTCCCTGATGGGCCGCCGGCGGCTGACCCGCCGTCCCAGCCAGGCGAGGCCACGGCCACTGTAAACCTCCCCCCGTTGTGGGCTGTGGTGTGGGTGCACTAGCTTGGACCGTATACTCACAAGTTGCACCCCCATGGGCCGCCCCCACCGGGGGTTCCGGCCCACTGCGGGCGTCGGAGCTCGCGACCGCAACCGAGCTCGTAGACAGGGCCTGACCACTACCTGCTGGCGGCATCTGCTGTGTGGGGAGCTGCGAGGCCGCGGCTGTTGCCGACCTACTTGCCTCAGGCAGCTCAACCCTTTCGGCCGCCTGCCGATGACCGGCAGGCGCTGAGTTGACCTGTAAACCAAAAGGTGCCCCGGGTGGATTAACTACCCCTAAAGATGCCTCCAGGGCCGCTACGCGGGCCAGTAGGGCATCAACGTTTACATAGCCCCCAACGCTGATGGGGGGCAAAGGGCCGGCCGGCCCACCAGTCACTGGCGCCGGGCCAGGTCTCTGGACCCCGGGGCCCGCATACGGCCATGCCCCAACCACCGGCACCGGAGGGGCCGGGGGCATGCCCTGCCAGGGAAGGGAACCCAGCCAACCCCCTTGGTTAAAGCCCACCACTGGAAGCTGCATGCCAAGGCCCGAAGGCCCAGCCTGGCTATGCGCCAGGCCCGGGCCGGTGGCCGCTAATTGCGGGCCGGGGGCCGCATCCCCTGCAGGGCCGGTCTGAGGCTGCCCAGCCTCGGGCCAGGGAGCAATCGACCCCATCCCACCGGTCCCGGTGGGCGCCCCCGGAAAGGGGGCCTGCTGCGGGGGCGCAGTCGCGGTCCTCCGACCCAGCTGGCGCCTCCGTGAAGCGCGAACCGCGTTCGCCATCGCCTTCTTTTTGGAAGGCATCGCTGGAGATCATACGGAAGCCGAAAGAAGCGAAGAAGAAAACCGCTGCCTAAAGGAGGCTTCCCAGCTACAGGAAGAGCGACGGAGCGATTGGGGAAAAACTTCTCTTCTCCGTCGCTTCGCGAAATGGCAGCGTGGCTGCCTCGTGGCCACCCCTTTTAAAGGGTGCTGGCCACGCCCCCTAACTACCCGGATGTCCAAGTCCGGTGGGGGGGGGGCACAAAGAGCGCGGCGGCCATTTTGGCGCCGCGCTTGCATTCTTAAGCTACCCTGGGTTTCCTTTACAGAGCACAGGGTGACTTAAACAGGACCAGCCTTGACGTCCCATTCAGATACAGTTTTGATCAACACATACTTAACACAACAAATACTACAAAAACAGATACTGCTACACTATCCAGTGGATCAAGATGGAGATCTTCCATTGATTTTCGTAGGGTTCAGTGTCCTAGCACTAGTGTAGGCCTCTTTTTTTACTCCAATGGCAAAACTCCCATCTGATTTCACAGGGAGCAAGAGCAGCCCCTAGATAATTAGGTAATTAACTTATATAATTAGCTTGTTATTATCAACTTCTCTGCTTTCCTGCTAAGGAAATTATATATCTGTGTTTGTGTTTCAATGAGGCAAGCATTACAGCATAAAGAGGCAGCTGGTCTGTTATAAGTATGGAGTTTTCTTGGAAGATATAGAGACATAAAGACATAATAAAGCAACAAGATTTGAAAAAATAGCTACAAGAAGCAAATGACTGTTTCCTGTAAGGTTGATTTTTGCTTCATTTTGCAAGAAAATTAATGCACCATTCATCTAATCTACCTATCTTTGTAGATTTATATACTCACATTGCCCCATTACTGAACATTATAACTCTTGTTACATTTTACTTAATAATGCCAGAAGGGATTCGGGTTTATTAGGAAAATGGAAGCTATCATCATGATTCGGCATGTCTTAATGCATCTCCTTCAGCTTGAACATAGCAATCATAGTAAACAAGTATTCAATGCATTCATTACAGATCAGCAATCTTTTCTCTGAGTCATATTTCATCATTCTGTATAGGTCTTCTCCATCATAATTCTGTTTGTCACTTATTACAGCTGATTTTAAATGGCTTTTCAGCTAAATGCCTGTTTGTGTTATTTATTAACTAGAGAACATATGCAGTGATCTGCTTGCATGCTTCAGACTCTAGATGGGCAAACCCACTCCCAGAAAGCAGAGAATTGGCAGATTTCAAATAACTGTGAAAGGGTCAGAGACCTCTTCATTCATTTCACTCTTGAGAACTAGTGGGGGCCATGTGGATTCTAAAATAATTTAAGGGAATGAGAAAGGGTTATCAGAGGTAATTTTGTCTCTCTAGGTCACGGGTCGACATTTGGAGTCAAGGCAAGCCAGCAAATTGCCTATCTGAGGCTACCACCTTATATGCTGGCACAAACTGAGTGCTAAACAGCTATATCCTATAAGTCTAAATACCAAATAATGCTAACTCACTGGAGCTGAGTGCTTGAGTACTGCATGATGGAGTGAGCTCCCAACTCTGTCCCAGCTCCTGCCAACCTAGCAGTTCGAAAGCAAGAAATTGCAAGTAGATAAATAGGTAGTGTTTCGGCAGGAAAGGTAGCAGCATTCCATGCACTCCAGCATCTAGTCATGCCTACCACATGGCCACAGAAATGCCAGCAGATGCAGATAGTGTTGCCTTTTTTACTGTAAACAGAGATAAGTACTGCCCCCTAGAGTCAGACACAACTGGCTTTTGAGCAAGGAAGACTTTTACCTTATTAATGTCCCAATAATCTAGCAACAGCAGAGCTTACCCTGTTTCTCACAAATTTACTCTTCTGCCCATCACTGCCCACCTTGATTAACGGTAGTAACAATGCCTCAGCAGTGGGGTTTCCAGTATTTTGGAGGAATGGGGTTTCCAAAAATAAATCTGCTTGCACACTGAATATTTCTGGCCACATCTCCCAAGAGGACATGCCGCTAAAATCTTCCTTCTTTCCTGTGCTGATCCTTTTTTGTACACCATCAAGCTGCTTGAGCTTTTAAAGTTTGCACAGCATTAGGGAAAAGGCAGCAGCTTCACAAAATTCTTTCTAATGTACACAGAAATATAAACTCATACAAGGGAAACATATGTAATCTGTATTTTGTCAGGGTTGTTTCTATTTTGTAGCAATTTTTAATACTCCCCCTCCATGTGAACTGATCTAGTGCAGTGTTGGTGAACCTATGGCATGCGTGTCAGAGATGGCATTCCTAACTCTTTCTGTTGGCACACACGTCATCACTTCCTCCCTCCCCCCAGCACAGAGTTGGCCCCGCTCCTCTGCCCAGCAGCCAAATGGGAGAGCTTCCTCCCTCTCCAGCACAGAGCTCGCCCTGCCCCTCTGCCCAGCAGCCCATTGAGAGCACCCCTACTCATCCCTCCCAGCACTGAGTTTGCCCCATCCCTCTGTTTGGCCACTCAGTCTCTAAACGGCTCACCATCACTGATCTAGTGCTAAACTAGTGTATCAATGCTCCCTCCCTCCCCCAGCACAGAGTTTGCCCCACCCCTCTGCCCAGCAGCCCAATGGGAGTGCTTCCCCCCTTCCCCCAGTACAGAGTTCACCCCACCCTTCTGCTCAGCAGCCCAGTGGGAGCACCCCTACTCACTATGACTCAGGATTATACTTGTTTATTTTTTAAAATTAAAAAGATGGGGTACACCTTGGGGACAGATTGAAGGGGTGGATGATCCTGCTGTTCCCTAAACATCATGTTCTAAACTGCCTACATTATCACAACATCACACACAGCCAGACACCCTGTCTTTTTTGCAGGGGAAAAACTTGATCATGTGCAGGAATGTCCAGTCAAATAGTTTTAGCTTGTAAAATGTAGATGCTCCTAGAGTCAGAGGGGAAAAATACATTCATGTTGAGAGTCAAAAAGATCAGACTGATCTGCACTGGCATTTGCATCATGTGATCAGTAAAAATTATATCTGGTTTTATAACTGGAGCAAATCCCATGGTATTTGAGAATGTGTAGTTGCAGCCTCAGTCTAAGTCCAATGTATTTGTTGGAGGTATCAGAGGCTGATGATTGTCACTTTTGCTTGGAATACACCAGAGAGGCTCTTGGGAATGTTAACAGGCTACCAGGGGTCCTGCCTAACATGATTAGTTAAGGTGAGATAGGCTGAACTGAGTAATCCTCCGGTATTTCAGAATCTTGACAGAAGGGCACTGCAATTCTATTTGAAAGAGACAGTGATAGGCACTCTCCCTTCTCAAAATGATTTTGTAGAAATGGTCTCTCTGACTGCAAACCTGTGTCAAATGCACCCTTCCAGTCTTTCATCTGGGGAGCCTGAAAAGAAAGTTATCATGCACTAAATTATTGAGACGCTATACAGCATCAAGTATCCATTCCAGCATTATGCTAAACTTGATATCTGAATGTGCAGAAGTAGGTCATGTTTTATCCATCCAGCTCAGCTACTATGAGTTAGCATTATTTGGTATTTAGAGTTGCAGGTTGCAGCAGCGTATTGGTAAGTTTGTGACAATTGAAAAGAGGTAGCCACTCTGACAGTAAAGTAAAAAAGAAAAACCTTATCATTTATATGTGTTAACAGTTTAAGAATAATGCTGAAGGAAATGGGTCCCTAAAGCAATTTACAGAAGCCTTAGAGATAACTTCCATGTTTGCAAATTCTGCTTGCAGCCATTATAGTAAAGTCATATGTTGCCTCCTCTACCTACTTGAAGAGGAGGAGGAACAAAAAGGAAATCACCTAAAAGAAAATAAGAGAAAGGATGTAAACCTAAGAACAGCAATACACTCATAGATTTTGAAAAGACTAGAAAGGGAAACCTGTCTGGTCAGGTTATTCTGCTATGGTAATAAAGTCGACCATACTGTCAATGACTCAATGCCATTTGCCATGGTTATCGAACCTGGCAACCCTGAGGACTAGCAGCCTTAGGTGGCAAAATCCACAGGGAAGGGTGATTGTCCCCAAGTGGATTAAATCCCATTTGAATCCATCTTGATGGAGGGCAACAGCTTCATTAATTCTGGCCTTGGAGGACTTTATGTTGCAAAAGGGCTCTGGACTAGAAAGTGACACATAGAACAGAAGAAGGTGAAGAAAAAGAAGGTGAAGAAGAAGACACTTAGCTATGTACAGTATCTGTCTTTTTCTGTCCCCCAAATTCAGATTTCTAGCTATATACAATATATTGATGGCACCCCTTCCCAAGATTATGCTTGCCAGATCAGCTAGTTCACTTATAGATAAATCATGTATGACAGATGAGATAATTTTTGTGGATTAACATTAACAGTATCACCATCAGGCAAGAAAACCATTTGAAATGGCTGCTCACATCTTGAAGACATGGAGACTGAATAGAGAGGGAGACAATCACTATATCTCCAAGAAGGTATCTTTGTTCCTACCTCTACACTTCCATGTGCCAACAACTATCCAATGGTCCTATCAACTATGAATAACTTCTTTTCATGCTTCATCTCCCTCACCCTGTTGTCTTGAACTACCTAACCTGGTGAAGAGGTCTGGTAAATTGAAAGTTGCCATGTTCTTCTAAAACCATTGTTCTTTCTTACAAATTTGTTTCCTTTCTGTGAATTTTGCATTCTGTTTTGTTGTCTTGGACCAAGGCAGCAACCTTCCTTTTTGCACCTTCTTCTTATGAATTACAATCTTTTACTCCAACCAATCATTTGTATTCATGATCTAATGGTACTTGAATAATCATAAACCGTTTCCCTCAAAATCATCCTGGTTGCCATAGTAGCAAAAACTTATTCCTTTTGTGAATATGTTACCAGCCCTTTGGCTTCTGTTGTAACCAGACACATGATTAACTTAATGAAGGATCTTTTCAACAGACTCATTCCAGACTTGCAAGTTAACTGTCCAACAAGGATATTACTGTTGTATACTCAGTTGTATTCAATTGGGCCATCTGGACAGCCTTGAAAAAGGCTGCCTATATTTTGCCAGTGTACATCTTATTTGTTTTGGATAGCACAAACAGTGCTTCTCTAAACACACCCTGTGGTGCTGGTTTTTATATTTCAACGGCTCTCTTGGCTTTACAATGCTGAAGCTTTCCACCCCATCTTCTAAAGATTTATAAATATAATGCTGTCTTCTTTCCATGTCTAGAAGTGGAAAGTCATATGATACATAACATTCCAGGAATCTATTCCAGTTCTAATTATTAACTTTTGTTTGCATATTCTGGAGATGTTTGTACAATCCATGCCATTTGCAAATTGTTTTTATGTTTGACATCTTGGCTAAGCTCTACAAAAATTAAGCAAACGTTCAATTACTTGGTCCCATACTTTTGGATCGAATTCTGCCAAATCATAATAATAAATCTAAGTTTTGTAAAGCCTAAATATAGTGTGCAAAACAAAAAGAGAATGTTAAGAAAATTTTGGTGAGGTTTTTGATGTCTTCACAGAGTGGCATCCATGTAGGTGGTCTGTTTGCTTCCAAAATATTGCCGCAGGTCCATGACAAGAGGGGAAGGACCACATTATGTGAAACAACAGAAGCTATAAGAATATTAGCCACAACAGATTTAACTCGGAGAGAAATAGTAGAGTAGGCCCACTGACGTTAATAGAACATACATCAACCATGGCTAATTTCAGTCCCATTATATCAATGGGTCTACTTCAATGATGATTACATCGGGATCTAGCTCACTATGTATGTCAAGTATTCCTAAACAGGGGATTTAAAAAAATATTATTCTCAACAGTTAGATTTCAGAGACCTTAGAGACTTTTCACAGATGCCTGAAGGCATTTCTGTTTAGCCCTTTGGTCTTCACGAATATTTATTTTAAATTCTTGATGTTTATACACTTGTTATCTCTTCTGTCATGTTTTAGCCCCACCTTTTCACAGTTTTTTTAACTGCTTAATTATTTTGGCTTTGGGGGATTTATTACTGCTTTTAGAAGCTTTGCATTTGACTATTTCATAAGTTAGGATCTTCAGCTACTGCTTCTTCTTCTTCATCCATTATCAATATGAGATATTCCTTCTGGCTTCATTGCATATGGATGAAAACCAGAACATTTCAATTAATTCAGGCCAACTCCCAAACCTTGCATGTCACTGCCCCAGAGCAGGACATGAATTATTTTGGACTGATTTTCTTCTGGATCAACTAGGTGGATCAAGAAGGGCTGAATTAAGGATGTTCACAGTCTTTGAACTCTTATGTGAATACAGATCAAAACTGAGGTATTTATGCATTTCTGAGATGATCTCATTGATGAACAAAGAACTCAGAAGCATTAACAGGTTGCTTTGTGCAAAATTAGAAATGAGGAAAGGAGAGGAAAGCTACAGGAGAATTTGGGTTGTTGGCAGTGGAGAAGGACAGAATGTTCTTTAGGTTCTTTTCTTTAGAAATGATCATTCCTTAGCATTCCTGCTGCAAAAGCATTGATTGAGTCATCAAAGTCTGTAGCTACAGCACCATAAATGTCAAATCCAGAGAACAGGAAGGGTGGAAGAAATAGAAAGGATGGAAAAATATTATACATGAGCAGGTTCCCTCCATTGCTTTTTTAAAAAGGTATCAGAGTTGAGTCTGCCCATGGCTGTGTTAAGCTCATGACTCATTCCATTCTTGGCTCTACCTTGGGAAGCTGCAGGGGGTTTCTCCTGGCAATGGGGGGGGGGGTGTAGGGGGAGAGGAAGGAAATAAAAATCAAACTAGAACTGCACAAATACTACAAATACTAGACCTGGATATGGATCAAGTCTGAGTGTAACTGAAAGAGCACATAATTGACAGGCCCTGATCTGTGTTCCCTTTATTTTATCACAAACTGAACTGTGGAGACTTATGGATATCCTTGTACTTACAGCCAGTAAGTGTACTTACTTTTCAGGTTTGGGAAACAGTAACTACAGTATTTTAATACCAACTATACAACGGTAACTATTTTAATACCAGAGATAAAATTGAAGCTTGTCCTGCATACGGAAATGCTTTCGTTATATAGGTAAGAACAGATATCTGAGTGCCCACGAAATAGGGTAAGAAATTTGCAGGCATTAAAAATAAACACAATTTCCAAGTAAAAGTGATATAGCCAACATTTATATTTATTTTTTATATTTCCAAAGTGAAAGGGAGTAATTTTTATGCTACATGAAGGATATGTAAGCTAATTAGCCACTTACTGGTTGTAAATAAAATGTAGATAGTGTATAGAAAAGAAAAGAAATGTAGTGTTAGTAGTATCCTTATATTTGAGGCTGTAAATAAAATGTAGATAATATATTTATAGAAAAGGAAAGAAATGTAGTGTTAGTAGTATCCTTATATTTGAGGGTGTAAATAAAATGTAGATAATATATTTATAGAAAAGGAAATAAATGTAGTGTTAGTAGTATCCTTATATTTGAGTGATGATTTAGAAAGCAGACCAATGAGCCTGTTGACAATGGCATACGTTCTGTCTATAAAAGATATAAAGGAATATATTAAAGTTTCTCTGGTGGCAAAAGGAATTATCATACAATTCTATCTTACTGTTGTTATTCTCTCCTACTGCATTTTAATGCTGTGCAGCACTGCTCCTTAGTGAAGGTTTTTAGCCATGATATTAACCTATTGCCCTACTGACCTCAAAATGAGAGTGCTGTCAGCCATAATCAACTTCTCGTTTAGGGGAAAAGGTATTACAAACATTGGCAAGAAATAGTCTCTTCGTAGCAAGGTACACTATACATTTGTCTTTGTATTTATCAATGGGAGGTGGGCTTATGTATGTAAGAAAACACTTTTCTGGCTGTGTTAGGGTTGAAAGAATACTTCCCCGCTGTTTTAGCACCAGGCACGCCATCCACAATTGGCGGAAGTATTGGTGAAGAATCTCTCCCTTCTCTAGAGATGTAAAGAATATGCATTAAATTCTTTGTTTTCATTGATTCAGGTAGCCTGGACTCGGTGAGACACCTCAGCAAGGGATTTTGAAGCCCTAGGAGAGCGATGGTGAACCTTGGCACTCCAGCTGTTCTTGGACTTCAATTACCAGCGGCCCAAGTCAGCACTACTGTTGATCAGGGCTTGTGGGAATTGAAGTTCAAGAACAGCTGGAGTGCCAAGGTTCGCCATCACTGATGCCTCCTATCCAGCTAGGCAAGATTTTTTTTCTTATACGAGGTATCTGCTATTTGCAAAGCTAGTCTCCTTTCCCTTCAAAAATGTACACAAAAATGTAGACACACAGATTGTGGTTGGAAAAGACTATAGTCAAACTTCCAACGCTTCTAATATTCATCTCAACAAAGCCACAGCCATTGTAGTTTTGCACAGTTAGCATTATTTGCATTAACATGCTACTGGTGAAAATTGTGTTATTTGCATAGATTTTTTACAAATAAAAGGGAAGTTTCCTATTCTAGTTCTTTTTCTTTGACATAAAATATCCTGCCCTCTTGCAGAGTGAGGAAAACTATTTTGCAGTTCTTTGAATTTGACACATCCCTAGCAGTCTCCCACCCCCCACATGGTTCCTTTGTTACATATATTTCTAATGTGGAATATGCTGGATAGAGCCAAGTTAACAGCCACAGGTTGGTAGGTTTCTGGTACCAAATAAATGGTGGCTAGGCTCCGATGAGGCATTTATGATGATGGAAGAAGCTCTATAACAGGTGTTCCTAACTTACGGCCTGTGGGCCGGCCCCAACCCACAGCACCATTTCATGTGGCCCACATCACCGCCTCCGCACCCAGAAGTGGGTGCATTTTACATCAGCCGTAAAATGTGCCTGCACATGCGTAAATATGCCTGCAGAAGTGGCCACATTTATTACAGCCATAAATGCACCTGTTTCTGCTTTTCGGGGGCATGATCTGGCTCGCTTAGCTGTTGGGGTGTGTGTTTGGTCAGGCCCACAGCAGAAAAACGTTGGGACCCCTTGCACTATAAGTAGACCCAGAAGGAAATTACCTCACCACCCCCATTCAGTACCTGTAATAGTATGTTCTGTCTTTTTCCCTCCTCACTAGCCTTTTGTGCTACTTACAATTCTGTTCTACAAGGTTTTCCAGACATGGGTGGCTGGTGACTCCCATTTCAGGTGTGCTGTGAAGTCACTGTGGGTTCTTGTCTGCACTCATAGGAGCTATCCTGAACACTATCTCCAAATTAGGTAACTCCTGGGAAGTGCAAACTAAACCATGGAGTGGATTCACAGGAATCTAAAAATGGAGTAAGTAGCAACAGGGTTGCAAGGGTTTTCCTATGGGGAAAACCACCTCTTCCTTATTCTGCCTTTTCTTATCACAAATACCCAGTAGGACCCTGTGCATTACATTAAACAGCTTGTTTGTTAGAAAGTATTAGAAATACAGCACCATAATAATAATAATAATTCCTCCCAGATGATACAGCTCCAGGTACTGACCCTAAGGTTAACAGGAAAGGCTGGAACTTGGAGAAGAGCCTTCTTGGTGGTGGCACCAACTTTGTGGAACTCTCTACCTGTTGAGCTGTGCCAGGTTTCATCTCTACCTCTTTTTTAAAAAAACAACTAAAGTTCTTTCTCTTCAGAGATGCTTTTAAAGACATATTACCAAGTGCTGATTAGCTAACCTATAGCATTGCCAATATGTGTTGTTTTGGGGATGTTATTAGTTTTTGTTGTTACCACAAATTTTATCAGGTTTGGTTTATTCTTTATGTTTAATGTAATATTGTAAACAATTTAAAATTGTGGGAGTGGGAGACTATCCCAGATAGGCGTGATACAAATGCAATAAACAAACAAACAAATAATGTTTTCCTTACCTTCACAGAGATGAGTTGGACAAACAACATGTGGACTTTCTAGGAAAGTCTTACAACCTTCAAAGAACATTATATGTTTATATGGATCACCTCTCTGCTGAAAGCATTTGAAGCAATAAAAAAACTCACATGAAATCCTACCCTAAGCAACAGTACATTCTAACAATGAAATAATAATCCCAACAGAGATATTAATTGCAGTAATGGCTGGAGAGCTCAGTGGTTTAGGTATCTGGTTGTGGAGCAAAAGATAGGAGGTTCTATTCCCCATGGTGTATCTCCAAAGAGCCAACTGGTGGGGGCCATGGACAGGGTGTACACTCCCAGAGTACTACCAGAAGTAGGGAATGGTAAACCACTTCTGAGTACTCTCTACCTAGAAAAGCTTCAATAGGATCATCATAACTCAAAAATGACTTGATGGCACATGATTACATTATAATTGCACTGAACTGTCAAAGCCTAGCACTAAAACAGGTATATTTTCACGGTCTTCTAAAATGTAGGACAAATAAAGCATGGTGAGAGTCCTTAGCAAGATCATTCCAGTGCTACTGTGAAGGCACAACTTAATCTCCTTAACCAAAACGATCACCAAATTTTGAAATACCAAAAAAAAAAAGCCAGTAAAGTTTACATATAGTGCAGGATTGAAAGGTAAAAAGGTCAGGCCATTAATGCAGCAATCTTAGACAGTCTCTCCCGGGAGGAAGCTCCATTGAATTCATTGAGAATTACTTCTGTGCAGAGATGCCTGTGATGCCAGAGAATTATAGGTCAGAATTTAATGGCTACAGACAACCTTCACATCCACAAATAGCAGGTTAGAACATTGCCTCAAGAGACAGTGGGCTTTAAAATCAACATTATACTACCAGTATAAATGCTCTAAACCAGTGTTTCCCAACATGTGGCCCATGCCCCACAGGGGGACTTCAATTCCCAGAAGCCTAAAACAGTACATTGGCTGATCAGTGTTTTGGGGAATAGATTTAGGCTTCTGGGATTGAAGTCCAAAAGCCAAAGGTTGGGAAACACTGCTTAAACTAACACAATTTGATTTATGCTGTGGCAATTGCTCTAGTTTCCAGAGTTGTTATACTGTCTGTTGTCTCTGAATGAGAGATGCTTAGTCTTTTCTCGTTAAATCAGGCTATTTTTCAAGACAGTTTAACATATATAAACAAAAACTGTTTCAATAACTGTGAAAGCATTTCCATTCATAATTATAGTTGTTTTTCTCATAAATTGCAGTCACATCCAAGAACAAATTCAAAAATAGAAATACATTATTTATGCTTTATTGTTCAAAGTGGATTTCTGTTTTATGAAGCTGTAAAGATAAGGAATTATATTTACTCAGACTAAGAAAACTGAAATATCATGATCTGGCAGGAGGATGACAGATGAAAATAATTATTACCCCAGCTCTTCCAAGAATTAGAACCTTTGAAATCAGTATCACCAGATAAAGAAAAAATAAAATAAAATCTCATCTAGAAAACACACTACATTGTATATACACAGGACTACATTATTCCAGTTGAGAGCATCTACTCCACCAAAACATTTGAATTTTTCATAAGGTTTTACATTTTTGATGGAAATATCTTACTGAAGAACTGCTTCTAGAATCAAAAATATGTCAGAGATATAGTCAGATCTGTGGTTTTTATAAAAGTGCTTAGACGTGACGACAAATATTCGGCTGATCAAAAGTCCCAGTTCTTTAATACAGCTCAAGACAAAGAAAACCAATTAACCAAAAGGAAGGTTAAAGAATAAAAATGTCAACTTTTTGTGTTTGTACTGTCATGTTTTATTTGTATATGTCTGGGAGGAAAACAAAAATTTTCCCCACTGCATAGAGAATGGTATCTAAGCATCATTAATACAAATTGTTTCAGAATACATCTTCAATATTCAAAGTATGCCTCAATTAAATGTGGTTTTATTCACTTCAAAATACAATGCCATAATGTCAATTTTGCACTTTTTACTCTGTCTAGGAAATAACCCACCTAGCCAGTCAATATGCCCACCACCAGACCACATAGATATCTGAATTAAGATGCTATAGCTGAATAAAAGTAAAGGTAAAAGTTCCACTTGCTTGAAAGCTAGTTGCATTTGACTCTATGGTACAGTGCTTTTTTTGGCTTACAAATATTTTTGCAATACGAAACATCCTAGAGAACGCATTAAATTCATAAACCGATGTACCACTGTACTTGCAATTTATTACTTTATAACTGCTAGGTTGGCAGGAGCTGTAATAGAGACAGGAGCACACTCCACCATGCAGCACTTGGGTCTCAAACTGCTGACCTCCCGACCTTCCAGTTGTCAAGTTCAACCACTAAGCCACCACAGTCCCTTATGGCTGAATAGGCACGCAGTTATTATGAAACACTGCAAATGTCGCTTATGACATCACATTGACATTTTCTATAGCAACTAATTTAGTTAAAATATAAGTCGATCCTAGAATTAAACATTTGTGAGTCATATGCTAATTTTGCAGATGAGAGGAGATAAACTCATTAAAACAAACCACAAATTTATTTCAAGGGATAGGGCACAAATGAATCAGCTCTCACTCTAACCTCCACCATTATGTGACCAAACAGGGGATCAGGTCCTCCGAGACGAGGGCACTGGAGGAAATAGTCTCATAGTCAATTACAGGGTGCCGCCTTGAAGAACTATGATTCTCAGAGACCACTGCTGCAGTGGGTGACAGGAAATACAATCAGTGGCAGAGGTAAATAATATGGAAATATTTCTCTGTAGGGGCAAAATATAACCTTCTACAGGGACTGCAGTGGCTCAAGTGGTTAAGACACTGAACTCTATTACTGGAAGATCAGAGTTCAATTCCTGAATACTGCACAACAGAGTCAACTCCCGTCTTTGTCCCAGCTCCTGCAAACCTAGCAGTTTGAAAGCAAGAAATTGCAAATAAATAAATAGGTACCACTTCAGTGGGAAGGTGAACAGCATTCTGTGCACTCCGGTGTCTAGTCATGCCTGCCACATGTCCATGGAAATGTCTGCAAATGCAGACAGCACTGGCTCTTCGGCTTTGAAACAGAGATGAGCACTGAACCCTAGAGTTGGATACGACTGGCTTTCAAGCAAGGACGACCTTTACCTTTACAGATTTGTGTTTCTGCCTGGGGTATCCTTGGAGCTGCAGTACAAAAGAGCATACCTGTAATTGTGATTTGCTTGATTTCATGTTTATTTATTCTGTTATAGGTAAAGATTTTAGTGAGGTTGGTTTCTGCCATTATTCATTGCTTTTGTGGGAATGCATGGTGGACTTTGTGTGACTATGTCCACGTGCTACTGGGCTGTTAGTTTGGCATAGACTGGGACACTTCTTTCTTGTTCTACTTGGAGTTGCACTGTTGTTGGTTGCTTTGGTGATTTGGTATCTCTTTGTGATAGGCAGCCAGTGCCTGGTTGGATGGTTGTTTTCTTGCCTCTTTAGTATTGTGTTGTTTGGACCCAGAGAGTCTGTCGCAGGTAGCACTGAACTCACACTGTTGTTTGAATGTGATAATATAAAGTTCCTGCTATATAGGTCTAATGATGATTGTTCTTTCTCACTGATGGTTGTCTGCTTCTGTAATAGAATGATTCTCTGCTGCCTTGCCTCTGCTTTTAAGGAGCAGTTCCTAAGGGTTGTTTAGGGATTTAGGCCTTGTGCTAGAAGACACAAATGGGGAAACATGAAATGACTGATCGAAAAGAGTATTTTCCCTTGCATGTAAATCAAAAAGATCCGTTTGTGAAAAATAGGAAAAGAAGAGAGACTCCCCTTGAAAGAAAGCCTTGTAGAACAGACCAAAAAGTTTGTGTAGCAACACAAGTTTTCTACTGTGCCCTACAGCTTAGTGAAATGTCTGGCACAGCTGCTGCAAGGGAACACATAGTGCACAAGAACCTTGCCTAAGGTTTGCCTAACATCTCTGTGGTCATCGCTTTCAGGGACATTCTTAGGCTCTATTAGAGGGGTCAGCTTTCAATCACAAGGAGAGATAAGGAAAACTACCTAAAAGAACAGTGCAAAGAAATGGAGGAAAACAACAAAAGAGGCAGAACCAGAGACCTTTTCAAAAAAAATCCGGGAAATCAAGGGAACATTTAAAGCAAAAATGACCATGATAAGGGACAAAGACGGAAAGGAGCTAGCTGATGCAGAAGAGATTAAGAAAAGATGGAAAGAGTACACAGAGGAACTCTACAAAAAGGACCTCAACACTCCTGATAGTCACAATGATGAAGAAATTGAACTTGAGCCAGACATCCTGGAGAGTGAAGTCAGAAAGGCCCTAAAGAGCACTGCAAACAACAAAGCTAGTGGAGATGATGGTATCCCAGTTGAATTTTTCAAAGCTCTAAAAGAGGATGGCATCAAATTACTGCATTCAATATGCCAGCAGATTTGGAAAACAAAACAGTGGCCACAGGACTGGAAAAGATCAGTATATGTTCCAATCCCAAAAAAGGACAATGCCAAAGAATGTTCAAATTATCGAACAATTGCGCTCATCCCACACGCCAGCAAGGTGATGCTCAAGATAATACAGGATAGACTTCAACAGCATGTGGAAAGAGAATTAACAGAGGTGCAGGCTGGTTTCAGAAGAGGCAGGGGGACTAGAGACCAATTGCCAACATATGTTGGATCATGGAGAAAACAAAGGAATACCAGAAACAAGTTTACTTTTGTTTTATTGACTACACTAAGGCATTTGACTGTGTGGACCACAACAAGATGTGGCAAGTAATTAAAGAGATGGGAATTCCAGAGCACCTCATATGCCTCCTGAGAAATCTGTACATGAACCAAGAAGCAACAGTTAGGACAGAACATGGAATAACAGAGTGGTTTGGAATAGGAAAAGGAGTAAGACAAGGCTGCATTTTGTCACCATGCTTATTCAACCTATACACAGAGCACATAATGCGCAGTGCAGGGATGGAGGAATCACAATATGGGATTAAAATCGCTGGGAGAAACATCAACAATCTGAGATATGCAGACGATACCACCCTAATGGCAGAAAGTGAGGAAGACCTAAAGAATCTCTTGATCGGATTGAAGGAAGAGAGTGCAAAAGCTGGCTTGAGACTCAATATCAAGAAAACCAAGATAATGGCAACAGGCCCGATCAGTTCCTGGAAAATAGATGGGGAAGAAGTAGAAGCAGTGACAGATTTTACATTCTTAGGATCTAAGATCACTGCAGATGGGGATTGCAGCCATGAAATAAAAAGGCGACTGATTCTTGGGAGACAAGCTATGAGAAACCTGGGGAACATAGTGAAAAGCAGAGACATCACCTTAAAAACAAAAATTAGAATAGTCAAAGCAATGGTATTCCCAGTGGTAATGTACGGATGTGAGAGCTGGACAATTAGGAAAGCTGAACGCAGAAGAATAGATGCCTTTGAAATGTGGTGTTGGAGGAGAGTTTTGAGGGTACCCTGGACAGCGAGAAGAACAAATAGGTCAATCTTAGAAGAAATCAACACTGACTGCTCATTGGAAGGTCAAATAGTAAAGATGAGGCTAAAGTACTTTGGGCATCAAATGAGAAGGGAGGATTCACTTGAGAAGGCCGTGATGTTGGGAAAGGTGGAGGGCAAAAGAAGAAGGGGGAGGCCAAGGATGAGATGGATAGATGGTATTGTAGACACAATGGGCACAGAACTGGGAGGACTGAGGGGGATGGTGGAGGACAGAGGCGCCTGGAGAACGATGGTCCATAGGGTCGCAAGGGTCGGAATCGACTGTGCGACTGAACAACAACAACAACTCCTTTGGAATCAGGAACTTGGTGTACCAGTAATACACATTACTTTCAATTTCTCTTTTATTCAATTCAAATTACAGATCATACTTTTTAACCTGATAAATGCTGATTGGAATAAGAACGATCTGTTGACATGTTGGTCCATTTTAGGGTAAAAAGCAACTTCTTGGTTTGTCCCATAGTCAGCCTCAAGGCTCAACCTGAACAAATTTGATCCATTTTTACAAATTTGTTCAAGTACACATGCCTACTGCGAAGTTCAACAGGACCCAAATCTTGGAAAGAAACAAGGCAGAGGGAGATGGCATTCTGAATGTGCCCTGTTTTCTTGCACCCTGCTTCTCTCCTGGTAGATTCCCAGTTATCCAGTGGGCTGGTAGGAGTGTGGTCCTGCAGGCATTTCAATGTCTCTTTGAATGGAGGTAACTTTGAGAATGGTGGTAGGGTTCAGGTCCCAAAGTATTTTGGATGGGATACCTACCTAACATCAAGAGGTTGCCCACCTGTGCTATAAATTTGCTACCGTATGATATCTTGATCTACATAGGCTTTTGATCTGCTTCATAAGACTGTTCTTGAGGTCTCAAAACATCTAATGAAACAATTCCAGTTTTCTGGGTCTCCAACATGACCAAGGGTGGCTCATTCCATGTATAAGCCTGATCTTGTATGCAGAGCTGGCAGCCTACCAGGAAGTAGATTAGCAACACATGTATTTCATTTGAGGTCTGACCAGGGCTGTGTAAATGTTGAGCTGGATACAACCCACTTTTAACAGGTCACATCTCTGCTAGCATCTGCAACTCTGTGTCATGTCCCTTCTGCTGCGAACCTGACACTGTTCGTGACAGATGTCTGACAGTCTTCCATGAATACACAACAGGGCCATCCTGAGATCTAGATATTTGAAAAAACATAGTCAATTTCTCCACTCTGAATTAATTAAATCCTACTGTATTTAGAAAGAAAAAAAAGCTGAAGTTATTTATGAACAGAGGCTATTTGTTTGATTTTTGTAATCAAACAACACTGGTGCAGTTTTGGGAAAGCCTGGGTGAGCGCCTGCTGTTTCCGCTTATCATTTAGATAGCTCTTTTAATTTGCAAAGCGTGATACAGCCTTTATTGTGTTCACCCTCTGTGACAGATCATCACTGTCTACATTTTATAGATGGCTAGCTAAGGCAGAGATGCAAAAAGTAACACTATAGTAAAGATGGCTGTTCAACCCAGGCCTGTTTCAAATCAACCTCTGTATCCAGAGTAATGCAATCTCCATATCCACATAACTAAAAAGTAATGGTCCATTATTTAGACAAGACCCCTGTGCAGCAAATCTGTTCTGACTTTGAAATAATCTCAGTTTCTCTAATTACCTTTGCCACACACAGACAGTATATACATGGTTTGAAAAGAAGCAACCAGTGATGCATAATAAACAAGTGGCAGAAACACACACATGCTCGGAGGGACTTTGCATGCCGAATGGATTGCTATTTCCCTCCCATTCCAGCTTTAATGTTTTTCTTCAGTAAGTCTCACCAAATTGGTTGGTTGACTCGGGACTGTGCAGAAACAAGTGCAGTTGGAAAACCACCATTTGAATTCACACCACTGCAAACATTAAGATACAGTGATGCCACTAAATCCTGCCTTTGACATAATCTAGTCAGTATCAGATTTATGCATGAATTAGCAGGTTAAATGTCAGATTATGATAGTCTAATCACTCTTTTGGTGATGCTATAGCCAGTGCTTTGACATGGCATTGCTTATGATCAGCATCTATTAACCCTGCACTGAATAAAGTGTTTAGAGAAAGTTCATGTTCTATAACATAGTCAATAACTGTAGATTCTGACAGAGTCACTATAGAAGCCACTTCTAAAGACAAAGAGTTGTCATCCTCTTGTTGTTTACCCTTTTTCTTTGTTGTTCCAAATATACTGCTTTCCACTGATTTCTAAAAGCAGACTTCTCAGTGGCAACACTTTTGTGATTGCCAATCTTAAAGTCATTTTGTAACTGTTTTAGTTCAGGAAGAAAAGTTAAAACAACATAGATTCCACCCTATTCTACAAATTAACACACACCACATTCTATGCATTATATAGTGCTTATTTCAAGTTGCTTTTTCTAGGCAACTGAAGTACTGTACTAAATTATCATTCATAGTAAAATTCCAATTTGCCAGATATCAGAAGTCCTTTGAAAATATTGACTGGGAATAAAAGTGTTGACTAAATGTGGATCAGAGGGAATAAAGATGTGCCATGGCATAGTCACAATGAAAAGTCAACCCACAGTTGAGTTTACACATAACTTAAAAGTAATGTGAAAAATTATCATGCCAAGTCCACATCTAAACATTAAGTGGCACTATATCTAGTCATTCATTAAGACAATATATGTTATTCATGTCATTCCCAGGTGCTGCTGAAGCCCAGAACCAAGGTTTCTTTCATCCTTTTAAAGCAATGGAGACAAAGGTTACACTTGACCATCTTTCCCTAATGTGCTAACATTTTCTTCATCTTAACCAAATTAAGCTTGCACTCATTCAATCTTATCCATATATTTATCTGTGTAACATCTGGGTACAACAAAGATGTCCCACCATTTTGGCTTGATGAAAGGAAGGCATAGAGCTGCATCTCATCTTGGCTCTAACTGGCTTGTCAGCCCATATGGTTTCGCTGCTTTCTTCATTGCAAAACCTGCAAGAACTCAACATCTTCCTTGATAGATTTGAACAGTTCAGAACTTTGTTCTTTGATCTCAAGGGTATGAAAGAGTGGAAATGTGGCAGAACTAATATTGCTTGTCATTACTAAGAAAATCAAATATCCAAGGTTGCAGATTGACTACAGAAAATTAACTTGGAGACTAAAGTGGGACCCCTGGTCTTTTCAAGATAGTGGAAATGTTACAGCTGTCTTGTGTAAGGTATGGATGGTCATCTTTCTGCTTTGTTCTTTTATAGAGAAATAAAATCAACAATCTTCATTTCATTTCAGAGCATGCTTTCTCTCCCTCTCTTGCCAATATTCTTCAAAATAGTAAAGAAAAGCTACTATAGTAGGATCAAGTGCAATACATCTTCTTCCAGGTGCTGCAAAAGTTATGCCATCACATCATGGCTATTTTATAGTTCTCTGATCTCTTATTTCCCTTCCATTTCTCATTTCAAGCTGGATATAACTGAGGAATCTATCTCATGGTTGCTAGACAACTCAAATATGCAATTTCCCTTAGATATATGAGTAATCTGCAGGAATCCTTTTTTAAAAAAATTATTATACATAACAGTCTGAGTATTTCCTTTAAAATCATGCTGTGTGTTTAAATACCCTGTGGTTGCATTCCACTGTCACCAGTCTCTCTAACGGTACTTAAGTGGTTAGTAATGACAGGTTTGGAGTGCAAAATAATGCCACTGAGAAACAATAGGGAGATAGCTACACACAGTTTTGCAGATTACAAATCTTTTTAAAACAGGGTAACAAAGTAACATTTCCTCCCCAAACAGAAGAAGATTCCCCTCTCATAGATGAAGATATACAGTAGCTGTAAATGCTCTTCAAATAACAGCTTCAGTATACTGCTTCCTGGTCATGGCAGTATTTTGCAGTGTAAACATATTATTGTGCATATTGCACACAGAAAGAGTGTCCTTGAAGATTGTGGTATTTTTGAACCACAATCAGGCGTACCCTGGTAATAGCAACCTTGTAGTTGCCGGCTAATCATTCCCACACTAGGTCAGGTGAAAGGAACTGCAGAATGAACTCACCAAAAGGTGGCTTCATTTTGGCAATTTCACGTCTGGCCTAGACATGGAAGGAAAAAAATTGTGCATATGTGGTTTGTTTGTAGTTGCATGGCAAAAACATGTGTAGAAATATACTTGCATTGGGAAAACAATTTACATCTCAACAAATGGACTGCATACATGGAAGAAACTGTTGTAGAACACAAGCTAAATATGAGCCAACAGTGTCAAGTGGCAGCAAAAAAGGCAAAGCATGTGAAGTACAGTACTAGTTTCCCTATATTGAGCACTGATTAGGCCTCATCTTGAGTACAGCATCTAGTTCTGGACACCATACTTGAAGAAGGATTTAGACAAACTTTAACAAGTTCAGAGGAGGATTGAAAGAGCTGGGCATGTTTGGCTTTGAGAAAAAAAGACTGAAAGAAGATATGCTAACATTTTTCAGGATCCATTCTCAATCAAGATTCCCAGAGTGCAAGCTCAAGTTACAGGAAGCCAGATTTCAATTGAATATCAAGAAGAGCTTCCTCATTGTTAGAGCAGCATGACAATGGAACCATACTTTGATTTGGATTCCTACATTGAACTTGACAGGCTTATCTGTAAATTCTTACTTGATCATTCCATGGTTCCGTGGCTAAGTAAAGACCACATACTAGTCAATTGCTCAAGTCTCATCTTTTCCTCTGGTCTCCAGAAATGTTAACTAGGCTATTTCATATGATATGCGGTTTTAGGGTGGAATTCACTGAAATGTCAAATCGAAATGATTTGGCTAGGCTTTGATTTGATTTTTAATTACACTTTTAATCAGAATTAGTGCTTGCAAAGGGGCTGTAGAATGTTTTGGGAGTTTACCATTTGTACTGGACGTAATGTGGATCACATCCTAGCTTACAGCACTGCTGCTTCTTTCTTCTGGTCTTCCCCTGCCTGTCCTTTCTTCCTCTGCCTCTATCTCAGCCAATCCTTTTTATCTCAAAGGATTCTCAGTCTTGTTGGTTAGCGCATGAAGAAAGCAATCCAAACTACAAAAGGGAACTTTCTAATCATGACTACACAAAACATACTATGTGATCCCTCCTCTTTTTTCCTATTCACTCAGTTATTGGGCCAGTAATAAAATGAAAGGTTAGTCTAATGCTAAACGTTTTCACCATCTGAAGTTTTCTTGAAGATTCAGCTCTTTCCCCCTCCCTTCTGGGTTTGTTTGTGCTGCAACAAAGAAAACAGAACCAGGACTTTGAAATGTGCACGCATGCACGCACACACGCACACACGCACAACGCACACATGCACACACAACTTTACATAGGGTTCTTCTACCTGTATCGCCTTCGCTCTTTCACCCTCTCCAATAGAAGCACTTATTTTTCTTGATGAAGGTAAAAGTGCCTGAAAAAACTCTTTCAAATTTTTTGCTCAGTTAATGACCCAGTGATAAGATAAAGGGCTGTTCTAGTGATAATCTCAAACACAAAATAAAAAATATATATCAGAGAGGACACTAAGGGAGAGGAAAGAATGCAGAGGCATGCTCGCCCGATCATGCCCCAACTGTCCACTAAAACACCATCTACAAACATCCCTCCCATTTTTACACAATGATCACAAATGACTGAATGGGGAAATCCCAATCAAATCCTTCCAGCATGAAAAACGTAGACGCCCTCAGTCAGATTTTTTTTAAATAAAAGAAATCTTCCTTGGGAGCAAAAAGCATCAGACACATTTGATTCAGTCTTGTATCATGTGGTCAATTTTAAAAAAAAATCAAATTTGTCCATTTTATTTTTTTTATAATTTTTATTGATTTTCAAAATATATAACAAACAATCGAAACATAATATAAAAATACAAACATTATACATCAAAAACAGATAAAAGAAAACAAGGGAAAAAAAACGTTGTTATTCAACCTAGTTATCTACTTGGTAATCTATTATAACCTTAAATTATATCATAATATTTTGGATATTATGATTACACACTATACTTAATTTACTCTTATTCAGCTCTTCAACCTTGCTGAGATCCATTATATTTCCTTTTTACCCTTTACCACATATATTCCAAAATACATTATATATATCATCACCCTGTGTTATATACATTGCTCTGGAGGATGTGGTATTTCCCATTAATTTCTATTGGACCCAGAATTTCATTTGGTCTGGTGCCGGTTTATTCATTCCATCTCCCATCAATGAATAATCAACAAATTTTCGCCATATGTTCCAAAATCTATTTTCTTTGATTATACCTTTTTTAAAATTTAACTCCCATGTCAATTTTTCATTCAATACGAGATCCCACATCTGCTTATACCACTCCTCCACCTTTAACACTGCATCATTTTTCCATTTTTTTTCAATACACATTCTACCCATTGTAAGCATTATGGACAACAATTCTGTCTTATCATTATCTAGACACATATTATCCACGTCGGACAACAAAATGTTATTTGGCCCCAATTTGAGATGCAATCCCATAATCTTAGCAATCTCGTTTTCAATTTTTCTCCAAAAGTTTTCTACCACCTTACATTCATACCACATATGAACATATGTACCCAAAGTGTTTTTGCATCTCCAGCACAATTTATTATTCTTTTAATCTATCTGGTGTAGTCTCAAAGGGGTCAAATACCGCTTCCATAGCATCTTAAAATTATGTTCCTTCACCCGGACCGACATGGATCTCATTATGGATACAAATCCATAAAATAAATAAATAAATAAATAAATAAATAATTCTTTTTCTCCATTTATTTTGCCACTCCTTTTCTGTTATCTTCGTGTTCAGATCTTGTTCCCATGTATTTTTAAACATTTCTTGTGAGTTGCCCTCTGTATTTATTATCTTATAAATTTTACTAACCAGTCCTTTTATTCCAACTTCCTTCTTCCTTACCTTCAATATTAATTCCTCAAATTCAGTCCTACCTCTTTCCAAATTCCAAATTTGTCCATTTTATAAACTGAGAAAATCCTGCAGTTTTTGATGGTGTTGTCAAGTGCTTAGCCTCCACAAGTCAGATTGCTTTGGCCAATGGTAAAAAGCCTTTGTTTTGTCATCCATGTATAAAGGTAGAGAGGTCATTTGTCTGCCTTCTGTTTGATTCAAGAAATTGTCAATGATTAAGTTATCTTTGACTTCTACCTTAGGGCGATTTTTATTCTTCCTGATTTGTATCCTGCATTCATGACCTTCAGAGTTTGTGGAGTTTGAAAAACAGTGTTTGTTTCATGTAGCATTAAGCTCAAAGTTTATTTCATACATAAAAAATGCTGAGGAACATGTATAGGTTTAGAAGCAAAAGTAAAGGAAAGAAGGTATGGATACATCTGGCAAAACCTCATTTTAAATCCCTCTCAAATTGCAACAGTAAATATGTTCTACTTAGTAGGTATAGGCAGGGATTCTACTTACAGGTTTGCGTGAGTAATAAAATGTCTTGAGTTCGCCGCTGGCAATCTCACGTTTGAATTGCAAATCTTGTTTCTAAAGTTGACACTGGAACTCTGAAATGACATGAACTATAGATATAAAGGCCAGCATGGCTCAGCAAAGAGAAGATGGGGGAAATAGCTGTCATAGCTGTCAGTGTATCTGTAGACTGCATTTTCCACAATGTGACGAAAACAATCATATAATCGTACCATGCATTAATTTTATCATCTATATACATCATACCACTAATACATCACAACATTACATAGATACAGTCGGTACCAACTGCCTCAGTCATAAACCAAAACAAACGTAAACTGAAGCACGTTTTCCCATAGGATTGCAATGAAAATTTTTAAAAGGCCCGACCAGACCATTAATAATAATAATAACAACATCAACGACAACAACAACAATGACAAAAAACACCAAAACAGCCAAAAAAATCCAGACACAATCATCCCCCACACCCACAAAGGGGGTACTCATCCCCATGGCTACTCTTGCATCAGAGCAAAAAGGGAGGCTGTATGGAAATAAAAATAAAACAATCTCTGAGCATGTAATCTATATCTATAAAAGAGAGATGTCCCCTTGTGGGTCCTGTATACAAATCTACACCCCTTTACTTTCTGCGACCACACTTCACACACACTTACCTAGCGTACTGGCGAAGGTCACAGCAGGGGTCTGGCAGAACAAGTCAGTGTATGCGCCCCCCAAAAGGTAAAAACAGTGGAAACTACAGCCCCATGATGCCTTGCATGAAAAAGGCTGTACTGTGCATGCATGATGGCATGAGGCCTGCGCCCTGCCAATCGCCGAAGGGGCGGGGCCTGAACAGCCATTGGTCTTGAGGCCCCTTGCACTCGTGGCCCCACCCCCAAAGAATGGAGGCACCCATGACACAGCCATTCATGGGGCAGCGTGCGCGTGCTTGGGGAGGGCCCTGATGACCCCACTCACACACACAATGGCGGCAGCAGAATGGCCAGGGCCCCCGGTGGCCCTGCAAACACAGCAGGTGCTGGCAACAAAAGGCCACCGCACATGCACCCACAGTGCGGAAGGCCAGACGTCCAGGGTAAGCTGCACCGCGCAAGATGAGGTAAGCAGGGGAAAGGGCAGTGACCGGATGGTAGTTTCTGCAGCCAGCCCAGCCAGCCCCAGCAGAAAGACTGCAAACAGGAGATAGGGCAGAGTGCCCCAAAACACACACCCCCAGGTGAAGCTGGGCACCCCTGCTAATCTTTAATAAAAAGCAGAATGAAGAAAAATATCAGGAACACATCTGCATATATCTAAAGCAGCAGCAATTTCCTTCTGAAGTTTATGAGGTGGTAGCCAACTCAGTCTGTTAATGCATATCAGAGAATAAACGAAACCAAACAAAAAAACATTGTGACACCTTAAAGTCTAACTCCTGTATTGATAAGTGGACTGCGGTGGCTTAGTGGTTAAGACACTGAACTTGATGACTTGAAGGTTGGCTGGTCAGCATTTAGAGACTTAAGTGCTACACATCGGAGTGAGCTCTCTGTCCCAGCTTCTGCCAACCGAGCAGTTTGAAAGCAAAAAAGTAGTAGTAGTAGTAGCAGTAGTAGCAGTAGCAACAGTAGCAGCAGCAGTAGTAGCACCAATAGTAGTAGTGGTGGTGGTGGTGGCGGCGGTTTAGTTACTTCCAGTTCTGCTAAGAAGGTGCTGTATGGTTCTTGCTGAACCTGTAATGGACAAGAAATAGTTTCTGACCTCACTGTCTCACATCCCCAGTATTTTATCTTTTACTACCTATTGCAAAAAGGTTCACAGAAAACCCTAACCCTGATAATTTGTCTATGCCTTATTTTCTTCTTAAATGCTGTTACCTGATCGCTACCAGTACTGTATGTGATTTTAACATAGATAAAAATGGGTAAGCCAAGATGAAGGTTCTTGTAGTGTAGGAATTCCAGGGTAATAATTTTAGTATTAAGCTTTCAGAAATTGGCTTGTACTTGGAGATACCAGCAAGATTGATCGCTAAAGCAGGAGGTGAAAAAGCATAAAGAGCATCTGTGATAATAGCTAGTGATTTAATATGATAGCAACCAAGGATTGTCTGTGAAATGTATTAACCAATGCTCTAGTGGCATAATTTCCCTCCCTCCAGTCTCTTCTGCAATTTTCTCTCTTGGGGTTTACTTTTGTCTACCTTCTATATCTATCTGTCTTCTGCCTGTTCCCTTGTCATTCCATATTTTTCATGTTCTCTTTCATCATCTTTGGCCTGTATCAATCTCTATCTTTCAAACTCTGTTTTATTCTTACTGTCTGGTGAACTGTGATGATCACGGCTTTCTTAACAAATAATCGTCCTTTCCTCATTCTGTATACAGCAGGGGCCCAGATCTGTAGATGGACACAAGGCAGGGGAGCCCTTCTACACCCACTACAGTATTTGGGAATACAATACCAATAATACCAATAATGGAAATAACCTTTTTTGCAGCTACAGGGGTTTTTTTTGGTCATTGTATCTCAAACTAGCCTAAGGATGTAAAAAATACTCACAATTTTCTCAGCTTTCAAACAAAATGGTATCACAAGATGTGAAGGAATTCCACTGGGAAAATATTCAGAAACTGCGAGGATTTTTTCCTCTTCTGTGAGAGTGAAAAGACCAGCAAGTGTAGCAATTGCTGCAGTCCTAATAAAGAATTGTGTCTTTTTTGCACAAAACCCTTGTATTTTGCCCAAAATGTAAAGTTGTTAAAAGTATAATACCAGCTTTTGCCCAAAATGTCTTCTGCAGATTTTTCACAAAAAGCCTCAAACTAGTTCCAAACAAGGAACGTCTTTTAAATCTTGTTTAGTGTGTGTGTGTGTGTGTGTGTGTGTGTGTGTGTGTGTGTGTGCGTGCGTGTCTGTCTGTCTGTCTGTCTGTCTTAACAGCAAGAAATTTAAATCTAAAGCCAATTGCATCACTTGGAAATCTACTTTTAATAAGTAAATTTGGAGCATGAAAATAATATGTTGCTAATAATAATTAGGGACTCATCATTCAGATTTTTCTACACATCAGTTCCCAGAATTTCATAAAATAATTTTACAATAGCTGGGCTATTTCACATTCTGGGAGTTCCATCTCACAGAGCCACATCTAAAGGTAAAGGGAAAGGTCTTCCTTGCTCAAAAGCTATTCAAAATCAACTGTAGGGTTGATGTTTCTGTAGTCATGTGTCCGGCATGACTAGACACTGAAGTGTGCAGAACGCTGTTACCTTTCCTACCAAAGCAGTACCTACTTATCTACTTGCAATTTCTTGCAGTTCTAGATGAACTGTTACAGACATCAAGATATGGATCAACTGGAATACTCATGGCCTAGCTTCATGACCTAGATATCTGTTCAATAAGGTACCATCAAGCATTGGGGCAGCTAGTTTTCTGAATAGGAAGCTACGATCCAAACCACGAAACCTTCCAGCTACACTTCTCTTCAGCTATCTGTAGCGAGAGTCTGTCAGATGTAACTCCCATTATGGAGAATTCTTTTAGTTGAAGTCCAAAAATTTTTAATGGCACATCCTGTTGTGTATTCAAGTAATTTGCAAGTTGCTCCAGCAACACTTGCAAGACAAAATGGCAATTTCCTGCCATCAGAATTGAGAGCAAGATTTGGTGTGTATTCTCCCCTTCTGGGCGTGCTACGTATGTTAATTAGAGTTCTATATTTGGGTGCAACTTTGGATCCTATTCCTGATTGGTTAAAACTATGGTATCACATTATGATTGGTTAGTTAAGGTTATCCGGCAGGTTGCTACATTGGAGCATTGAGTGACCGCCGCTGGGACATTATATAAGCGCCATGGGTAAACATGGGTGTGGCCGGGCCAGATCTATACTGCCCTATTCTCTGCAGGTTAGACCTCAACAGGCTAGCCTTGGGTCCTCTCCATACGCTCACACGCAGGTGTAGCTTAGCTTTACCACAACGGTAGATTTAGGAGGCACCGATTACATGGTACTTGTGTAGCCATCTGATGTCCGGGTATCCTTGTAAAAGTTGCCTGCAAGACTTTACAATAAACTGCTGTAAGTTATTCTGTTCATTGTTTCCTGGACTATTCTTTACAAGGGCCGGACATGACACATTCCTAAAAAGAAATTCCTTACAATTAATATATTTGCTCCAGTAATGAAGTTATAATAAATTGTGACTGCAAGTTAACTCGGAGTTGCTTCTTTTATGAAGTGATGTTACATATACTGGCCTTTTCTTCTTCTGCTGCTGTATCTGAATCTGAATATAGGCGAACATCATGGCGACCAGCCATGGTGACTGTCCTGAGAATATAATGCTATGGCCTTTCATCTGCCTTCTGCATTTCAGCATGACACTCGTACCATTGATCCAGTTCTGTGGAGTCATTTCTGGTCCTGAGCCCTTTTGGCACGAAAAGTCCTCCTCAGCACCAGGCCAGTATTGATGATGCTGTTGACCTCCATCATGATGGATTCAAGTGAAATTTAATCCACTTGGGGACCATCACCCTTCCCTGTGACTATTGGCACCCAAATCCGTTGGCCCTCAGGGTTTTCAGGTTAGTTAACCACCGCCTGACACTCATCATTAAGTCGCTAGCAGTATGGTCTACTCCATTACCATAGCAGGATAACCTGGCCAAACATGCTGGCCTCGCTATTATAAAATTATTTTATGAAATGAGGCAGCTAAAAATCTGAAGCTGATGGGATGAGTGAAAATTTTCACCTACTAGTTGCTACTAGTTTATTTTTTAGGGATGTCCAGAGAAAGAACATTTCTCTGGTCCCTTTCCATTACTAGTTGTGATCTCTATCTAGTAACCTTTCCAAGCTCTCCATTGGAAATATGCAGTACAGTAAAATCCCTACTTACGTAAAAAGTCATTTCCGTAGGCTTTTGCTTAAATCGGTTTTTATGTAACTCAAAGCAAACCCATAGGAAAAATTGTT
This sequence comes from Bradypodion ventrale, assembly GCA_035047345.1. Taxonomy (NCBI): domain Eukaryota; kingdom Metazoa; phylum Chordata; class Lepidosauria; order Squamata; family Chamaeleonidae; genus Bradypodion; species Bradypodion ventrale. The sequence continues at coordinate 122,130,730 of JAWDJE010000006.1, forward strand.
TTTTTACATAACGTGAAGCAAACCCATAGGAAAAATGGATTTTTTAAAATGTAAATCAAAGTAAACCCATAGGAAAATGAATTTTTATGTACAGTAACTTGAAGCAAACCCATAGGAAAAAGAATCTTTATGTAACTCGAAGCAAATTCATAGGAAATTGTGTAAATCGGGACATGGTTTTAGCACAAAATCATTATGTAAGTCGAATTTGATGTAACTCAAGGCATATGTAAGTCAGGGTTTTACTGTATAGTGTTCTGGAAGCACATCTTGGATTTCTAAAAGCTTTGGTGAACAGCCCAAAGTCATATACATTAAGGTGTCAAAGGAGTGCTTTTGTTCTTCACAGTGAGCATTCTAGCCAAATTCATCTCCAAATACCAAAGTCAGTTCCAAACAATACTTGGGAAGTGAGTGTTACTGTCTAACCGTTGACCTATGCAATCCATACAAGAAAGGTATGGTGTCCAGCTCCAGTTTCTTAAGGTCTGTTTGGAGGAGATGAGTTTCAGGCTTCTATTTGATTTGGTCAATCCTGCCAAGAAATTGGTTTCTTATTACTGGCCAACAAGAAATATGGACTATTTTTATTTTATACACTGCAATTTCTTTCAGTTCTGAACACTCACAGTCCTTTATGGTTCTGCTTCTCAGACTTTTATGTCTTACATTTCATCTGTCAGTCTACCAAACAAACCTAGGTCTGGCCATGATGGAAGCAAAAGCTCATTTTACTAGATAAGGACCATTTATGGTAAATCTTCAGGATGTTGCAAATGGCAGCAGAATTTTTAGATGGAAACAAACAAAACCAAAAAAATCTTACTAATTCTATTTCTCTTGTGCTGTATACTGTAGTTATTCTAACTTTCTATACAGCTCTAAGTCATGGTGCTGAATTTTATCCAAACTAGTCCCTAAGGGTTTTCAGACATCACTTTTTCATCCTAATGCACTTCTTTTATCATTTATTTCCCCCTGAATTATTTTCCTCTGAATTATGAGCTCTATGTTTTTCCCATCTTATGACAAACGTATTTTAGCTTTCCGCATTTTATATGTTTCAGCATTTCTTGATCTTCATTCATTCAATTTAGTGTTTCTCTGTTGGTCTCCCTTTTGATCCATAATCAATTCGACTAATTTCAGGAGGGGTAATGCAGACTGCAGGGACTCAAGTGGTTAAGACACAGAAATTGATGACTAGAAAGTCGGCAGGTCAGCAGTTCGAGATCCGAGTGCTGCATGACGGAGTGAGCGCCCGTCTCTGTCCTAGCTCCTGCCAACCTAGCAGTTTGAAAGCAAGAAATTGCAAGTAGATAAATAAGGGCAACTTCAGTGGGAAGGTAAACAGCATTCTGTGCACTCCGGTGTCGAGGCATGACTGCCATATGTTCACAGAATTATCTGCAGATGCAGACAGCGCTGGCTCTTTGGCTATAAACAGAGATGAACACTGAACCCTAGTGTCAGATACGACTGACCTTCGAGCAAGGGCGACCTAATGCAGATTAGGGTGTAGTTATCCAATATACTTTTGATATCTTCTAATACTGTAATGCTGTTCTTGGCTGTTTACACTTACAAAAATATAAGTGAAAAGCAAATTTCAGAGAAAGTGCATGTTGAAATCATCTATTTAAATAGAATTTATATGTTCCCCCCCAGAAAATTGCCCCACAATTCCCACAGATTAATGCAGAAAGGAAACAAGATAAGACTCAAACTGCAAAGAGACAGATTTATCCATCCCAGTCCTTTTCATGTGGTTTGTGGGAGATAATAAGCTCAATTGCTCCTAAACAGTTTTGTTTTTATACAAATAAATGGCATCCATCTATTACTCTCTTCTAGACGGCCTACCTTTGTGTTGCTAGTGTCACCACAGAATCCCCAAATAGACAGAATGATTTTTTCTTTTAAAATAATTCTCCTTTTCTGGTTATCAGGAATAATCTCATTTTCTCCAATGTTAGAATATTTTAAAAGGGCATTTTCAGCTCATTTTAATATCCCTTTTTAATTTAAAGACAATTTCATTGCAGGGAAGACTTCCCTGGCGTACTAATGCTGTTTAAAAAAAGAATATGCACATTAACTTTTATAGTGTCTTCATGACCTGTAAGTACTCAAATGTGTCAAATCAAGACAATGGCATAACTTCCAAACTGCCTAATGCCAAATCCATTAATAGCTCGTGGATAGTCATTATGCAGTGTTTATAATTTTAGAGAAAAGAATTCTCATCAATTTTTTTTCGCAGACACATTGTTGGACTTGACTGGAATATCTTCTTTGAGTTTTCAACATTTACTGTTTTCAGCACACAATATAAATAATTCTCCATTAATATACAGGTGTGTGTGAGTGTGTGAATTCACACTAAGATAGATAGATAGATAGATAGATAGATAGATAGATAGATAGATAGATAGATAGATAGATAGATAGATAGAAACCAGTATGTATCCATATCCATATCCAATAAAACCTCACATAAAGAGTGCCTTGCTTAGAGACTAACTCGCTTAAAGAGCAGAATTCTTTCTGAATGGTCACCTTAACTTAACAACTAAAACCAACCAAAAACTCGCTTAACAACTAAATCGGGGTTCGCATTTTCCCTCCCCCCCAGAAGTCACAATTGGTCACTTACAATGGTGTTTCGCTTAAAGAACAAACTCCCTTGAAGAGCAATCCCGTGGAACATATTATGCTCTTTAAGTGAGGTACCACTGTATGTATAATTGTTATGTGAAGTAGTGCAAATTTTAAAAAGGAAATGCATTCATAATGAATTAAGGTTAAGCCACATAGGTTGCAAGAAATATACGTGTATTAAGAATTTTGATGTCTCAAAAGTTCAGAGTTCATTTTGCCTAAAGCATTCATTTTGCTATGGAGGTTTGAGGGAAATGCAGTGAAATGTGTACCGAATGCTTAAGATGGGAACCATATTTGAGGTTAACGCAGAGATAAAAAGGATTAAAGTGACACTTTGAAATACAGCTCTGAATGCAGGATGTAATAGAGAAAACATTTTCAAAGAAGGATTTGCATGCTACCTCAGGATTAGGGAGATGCTGTAAAAAGAAGTGGCAGAAAGGTTATAGCTATGCCTTTTTTTTGCTAAAAGATACCCATAGGAAAAATACCCAACAGGTCAAGAAGTATTTCACACTGTGAAAAATAAGATCTGTATATGCTTGCAATTTGCATACATTATACATGTAGGCCAGCATGGTGTTGAAGAACATAGCGACGATACATCATATAAATTAGGAGCAATTTCTGGACAAAGATGCTGCTTCAGGAAGGTTAGTGGTCCTGTCCTCTTTTCTCATTGGGTTAATTGTGAGACTAGTTTTCCTGGAATGTACAAACAGGAAAGCAAAAACATAAATGGAAAATATTATATTTCTGTTCTGAGAAGGAGCAGTGGCTTGATTACATTTTATTTGCATCCCATGCAACAAAAAGGCTTGGCAAAGCTGTCTCATGAAGAATCTCCTGTAAATAGGTTGAGAGCAGAAGATTTCAAGTAAAACCGAGATCCCTTTTCAACAAGACGCAGAGACAATGGCTACAAAAATGTAACTTGAATACTGAGAAAAACATAGCCATCATAGAAATCCATGTTCAAATAGCATTTGCCATTTGTCAGTAAAATGTTGGTACACCAATGCACATCTAATGTATTGGCTAATTGTGATTCCCATGGGTGCAACAGCAAAACTTTGAAGTATAGGAGCCCATTTGTGTCTCATCCATAGAGAAGCAACATATAGCAATATATTATAGGTTGCTTACAAGGATCAACTTGGCTGTGATCCTGTGCATAGTTACCAAGGAATAAGATCCATTTAATTCATCAGTGCTTAACCTGAGAACATTGATTAAACTAGTGCAACACACTGAGGTGTTCAAACAGGTGAAATGCAACCATTAGCTTTCACCTTGCAAAAAAGCATGATCATTTAAATGTCTACTGTGAAATAAAGACTCTTTTTCCCCTAAATAAAAAAAATCCATTTTCCATTTAATTAATTTTCTTATCCTCTGACTTCATATATGCTAACCTGTCACAAACAGTGATAACATTTGATGGAAGTCTTGATATTACCTCATTTACTTTCCGGTGAATGGAAAGTCTGCTGTTTCTCTTCGTTCTTTGTCATATGACATCAAAGCCTTTTCTATTCTTTCTCCACTACATCACTTCCTCTCCTGCTTGAAATTAGGAAAGTAACATTGCCTATTGTTAGGAAAAGACTCAAAATGTTTTATACTAGTACAGTTGTACTTATTGCTCATCATCTCTGCTCTCACATTGCTTAGTTTAAATCAATATCTGCAGAATTTCTGTGAATAGGGTCTAAGCTTTGATAAATTTGGCTGAGAATGAAAAGATAACATTTGAAGTCCACAGGGTCCTTCCAGTATGCTTGGGCAATACCTGTTGATTGCAATTTTGATCTTGCTAGATTAATCCATACCTGTCAACAGCGGCTCCGGAAAATACGGGACTTGCACAGAACGGTTCTGCGCAGGTCGCCTTCTACGCATGCGTAGAAGGCTTCTACGATCCCCTTCTGCGCAGATCGCCTTCTACGCATGCGTAGAATGGTTCTACACAAGCGCAGAAGGGTTCTACGCAAGTGTAAAAGCCTTCTATGCATGTGTAGAAGGTGATCTGTGCAGAAAGGATGCACAGTACCTCTTTTTCCCCTGCTGCCAATTCTGGGGTTTTGGCAGCTTCGGGCGGGAAATGGCGCAAATCGGCGCTGAAAATCGGGAAATCCCGGCCAATCCGGGAAGGTTGACAGGTATGGATTAATCTTCTAGATGTCTTTTGGTCATCTTTGGAAATATCTTTGAAACCTATAAGTTCTGTGGTCATGCTGCTTTTATAGGTGTTGTTCTGTAAATCTATAAACTTTGTGATCTGTAAAAACCCTGGCCATTTAATTCACTTGAATTATAGTGCCTGATGTTAATGAAAGGGAAGCTGTAATCCACAAACCAGATGTGGCCCATATAACATTCATCATACCTGTCTGGCTGGACATCCCACTATTGTAATGGTGTAGACTGTACAGGCAGCGACTCAATGCTGAATGTTGGGCAGTGTTAAATAACCTGACTCCCTAAAGGGGCCAATGGCTACAGGTGGATGAGCCCCTTTAGGTGGGGTGATGTTCCCCTCAGTGAAGGAAATGCAACTGGAAACCATCATATTGGGCCCAACGGCAAAATGAGCAGAGGAGAAACTCTGATCACCAGACCGTGGACCAGTACTGGGCCATGGGAGTGGGTAGTGCTGGGAGTCCTGATGGCAGTCAATGGTCATGGAAGCGGAAGAGGCCATGCCAGATGGACTGGCTGTAAAGGTGCACTGGGGTAGGAAGTTCAAGGGCTAATCTGAGAAAGTGGGATTTTCCTGTAGATGACAGTCTGTGTGAATGAGGAGAAGTACAAACTATCTCCTATATGATACAAAGCACACAATGCCCTTCAACGTGCACTGAGGAGGACCTTATATTGGCAAGAGGAAATGCTGTTGAAGTGGCCTGATATTGGGCAGATGTCATCTAGCCCTTTTTTTATTCTATTTTGTTTTTAGATGTGTTAATTTTAGCTTTGTATGTTATTATATGCTGGCGGAGCATCTGATATGGATAAAGAAAGATATACAGTATCTCTATATATCACCAAACTGCAATTCTCATCCTATATTATTATTTGACAGGCTGGCACCGGATGATGAGAACTGGAGTCAACAATGCATGACAGGCTACTGTTTCCCCAGGTCAATAGTGGCTCATTCTATGATTACCAAAGCCTGAGACCAAGGGTTTGAATGCTTGTGATATTGCAAATGAAGTTGACAGAGGGGGAACATTGCCTTTTTGACCATTCTGGAAATGGGCACAAGGTACGCCCCATTTTACTCCAAGTGGAAGTATGTGCTGAATGGCCTTCATACACCTGGCTGCTTGGGGTGTGCTGTAAGAGAAGCACAGCACATGTACACACATCTTGGTGCTGAGTCAACAACCCCAGGAGCTACCTGGGTATAAATGTTGGTTTGGGCTTTAAAGTCATCTCGCATACAAAAACCAAACTTTCAGGCCCTCTGCCCCTGTTGTGTCCGAACCCTGGAAGGATTACTCAAACAGAGCTGGTTCAAACAACAACATGGTTTATTGCAAGGAGCAAAAGAACAAGGAAAAGGTGCAAGGCAACAGCCTTTATACAGAACACTATAAATATTTTTTCCCACGACTTCCGGAGAAGTGGGAAAACAATAGCGAATCAGCTTTCATAAAAGTGGCGCCTATTTTGCAAGGTGCGCTGAGGCAATAATAACTTGAATACACAACAGCCCCCATTCTCAATCTGGGGACATGGAGAAGTTAGCAATTACGTCACACTTTAACTGGAGTTTGAGAGACCAGACAACTCTATCCTCTGGCATGGCTGTAGAGCCAAAGTAGGCCTTCAAAATGCAACACCTGAGTCTTGCTTGCAGCCAAAATCTGCTATAAGGATGCGTTTGCCCTTTTTCCAGCCATGATTTCTGGGTTTATAGCCATAAGATCAACAAAGAATTAATAACGTTACATCCCTCAGGATATAACATCCACGAGACATTTCACAAGCTGCAATTTCAAGAATTGCTATGCTGTGCTGTCCTAGCTAGAATATGAGCGCTACATTTGTTGTTCTTGCAGAATGGTTCAGCAAGTTAATTAACTAATTTGCTTAACACCCTAGCAAGCAGGATTCAGTGCTTAGTTCAAATTATTTTCTTAACCTGCTATCTAAAAAGTTTGCTGTATCCTTTTAACTTCTTGAAACAACTTCTCCTACTCAGCTTTTCCCCAGATGGTATTTCCCATATCGGTTTACTTTGTACAAGGCTTCAGATGCCCCCATTATAACCATGTACCATGTGCATAAAGCTAAATGTTTGTAATTCTACTTGAATTAAAAAAAGCATACAGTAATACCTTGGATAACGACCAAACTTGGTTCCACAAGTCTGGTCGTCATCCGATTTTGAACGTTATCTGATGCATGCAATGGATAACGCTAAAAAAAAAAGCACGGTTCCATTTCCGAAGAGGAAAGGGAACAGGGGCTCGATCCACTTGCCTCTTTGGAAAAGGCAGCTGGGATTCCAAAGAGGCAGGTGGATCGAGCCATGACCCTCTCATCTGCCTCCTTGGAAAGGGAACCGGGGCTTAGACTGCCCGGTTTGTTTGGGGTGAGAGCGGGTGATCGTGCACTCTCCCCAAACACATCGGCGCTTGGACAGCAGCTTTGTTTGGGGAGAGAGTGGGCATTTGCGCACTCTCCCCCAAACACTTTGGTGCTTGGACCGCGGCTTTGTTTGGGGTGAGGAAGTGCTGGGTTGGCAGGAGGAGGCACAACCCGGCACTTCTTTGCCCCAAACAAACCGTCTAGATGGCCAGTTTGTTTGGGGCGAGGAGGAGGAGGTGTAGCCTGGCACTTCCTTATCCTTGCCCCAAACAAACCACTTGGATAGGTCGGGGGATGTCAGAAACAGCACGTATTGGGTCCCCCGACCCTCCCAGAGGCAGCAACACCCCCCAAAAAAGGCAACATGATCTCTTACCTGTTCATGCTGTTTGGGGCTGAAAAAATCACCATCTTTGGGTGCATTTTACGACTCTCCACCTACCCAGCAGGCCCTAGGAAGTTGGGGGGACCTTTTCCGCTCTATCCCCACCTTCCTAGGAGGTCCCTGGGCTGCACAACAGCTGAAAATAGTTGCGGTTGCCAATTTGTTTTTTTTATGATTAGTGCATGTACTATTGGTGGACTACAAAGTAGTATAGGTAATTGTCAGCTGGCAGATGGGCCCATTGTGTGGTCCAGCTCACTCCAAGCCACCCCCTTACTTTCTGCTGGAAGACCCATCCACACTAAAGAGGACTTCTGATCCTCATGCTTCATCTCCCAACGAGGGCCAGTGACCAGCTTGGCTAAAGGACCAGCTAAGGGATGAACAAGGGACTATTGGGGCAGGGCAGGGGGATCTTAAACATGGGTGATGAACTCTTTGGATAAAGGAGAAGGGAGACCAAGGCAGGCTTCTGAAACTGAGCCAGAAAATTGGCCCCTGGCCAGGAGGCCATCATTTCTCCTAACTGATCTACACTAGCAAGGCAAGTATTTCTGGGGAATTCATTAGCAGCAGAGGGAAGAGATATCCATCTTCTTTTCTGTGAGCCTACAATCAGATGATCAGAACCACTGATAGACCTAACATCCTGTTGATGGAGTTATTGATATCCCAAACTGCTAGTGCTAGATGAAATAGTCATGGTTTTAGACCTTCTTTTATGTCCTCGATAGCTATGAATGACATGCACTGCAAAGAAGGCCTGAATCCATCTAAGATGGGAGACTGATAAGGTTCTCTTGTTGTTCCTTTTTCTGTGGCTAGTGCCAGATGACACTGAGAGAAAAGGATTACAGGAAAGGCCTGCTTATGTCCTGGCAGCCCAGAATTGTTGTAATGCTGCCTTCAGGCCATTGGCAGCCAGTGCAGAATGAGACAACCATACGTGTAATCCAGCAGTCTGAGTTATATCATGCTGCAGCCAAGGACTGAAGTCAGCATTTTTATTGTCTATAGTAAAATCTCCTGAGTAGTATAATCCAAGCCAGGTGACCATTCTTCATGTACTCTGGGCCTTACACAATATTTATTCTTTTATACAGTCTGTTTAGGCAAAGGAAGAAGTAGGTTTTTCAAAATAATTGTTATCTTTGTGATCTGAGTTGATTTCAGTTCTGTAATAACTTTCGCTCTTCTAACAATGAAATAATATTACATACTGGTAATAATAATACTGAAGGCTTGATCAGAAATGAACAGTTCTCTTTTACAAATAGCAAATGATTGTGGAAAAAGGTATGGAAAACTATGGAGAATGTCTTGCTTCTAGAACTTTCATTTAGCAGCAGACCGACATGACTTCTATTTTTGGAGTTTCTTTTGAAAAGTTACCTCCATTCTGTAGCTAGTTCTTAAAGTTCACATCTTTTGATCAGTCAATACTGTATATATTTACTGTGTGGCCATCCATATAAGTTCATTGCAGGCCCAATAAAGGATGGACATGTGTGGATGCATGTGTGCATATGCCAGTGAAGTGGGAACATTAACAATTATAACTACAATTATTGTAAATGGAAGAGATCGGGAGAGAAATTGAAGTCAAGGAATGTTGTGATGGAAACCATAATCAAGACACATCTCCTTTGCGACCTTATGCTATTTCATATTAGTTTGGGTGCTAATCCTTTATACTTAGGAAGCCCCAGCAAAGATTGTCATTAAGTCAAATTTGACTTGATGGCACAGAATTGTTTAATCCAACTGAGCAGGATATTCTAAATATTGTGTTTTATGCCAGGTTTTAAAATGTCCATATTTAAATGTCTGTACTTAGATGTAAGGGACTTCAGTGGCTTAGTGGTTAAGATGCTGAACTTGATGACTGTAGGTCAGAAGGTCATTCAAGACCTGAGTGCTGAACAAAGGAGTGAGCTCCTGTCTCTGTCCCTGGTCCTGCCAACCTAGCAGTACGAAAGCAAGAAATTGCAAGTCGATAAATAAGTACCACTTTGGTAGCAAGATAAACAGCATTGTGTGCACTATGGTGTCTACTCATGCTCGCCACATGTCCATGGAAATGTTTGCAGATGCAGACAGTGCTGGCTCTTTGGCTATATAAATGAAGATGAGCACCTAACCTTAGGGTCAGACACGACTGGCTTCTGAGCAAGGACGAACTTTACCCTTTACTTAGATGTACAGAAAATATGACCCAGGTAACAATTCGGCAGTTCAAAAACATAACAACATGGTTCACAAATTCTTTCTCAGAATGAACTCCAAGCCTTCACTAATTGCAAGTACTGTATTAGAAATAGTTTCTAACATCTTCAGTTACCATCCTGTTGCAGTTGTATTGTGTTAAAGCTGATACAATTTGTTTTTTGACCTATATAGCAAGGACTAAAATCTAACTTAAAGCCATACTATGTGTTCCCAGAGGAAGAGCTTCAAGGCTTTGCCTTAGGCAATCACAATGTGCCAGAGGAAGAAGAGCATAGATAACTTCCTGCTAATAACATTAAACTAAAAACCCAGGAAGAGTTAACTTACAGGGAACAATTTACTGGAATGTCTTCTTCTGGCTAAATTCCATTGGGAATAGATGTGTGTGTGTGTGTGTGTGTGTGTGTGTGTGTGTGTGTGTGTGTGTGTGTGTGTGTGTGTGTGTGTGTGTGTGTGTGTGTGTGTGAGTGAGAGAGAGAGAGAGAAAGAAAGCATGAGCTATTTTGTATATCTCCTGTCTACTGCAAAATAGAGCTATACAGCAGAACATACATGTGGAAATTAACTAAGGCAACATTAAATTTCTTCCTCTGTCCATTATTTATTTTATTATTAATTACATTTTTATACCACCCATCTGGGATATTTCCCACTCTGGGCAGTGTAAAGACAAATAAACAACAGCAACAAAATAAAATAAACAACAAACAACTAGTTGAAACCAGTGCCTTCAAGACTGGCCATAATCTCAGGCCAGTAATTCAGTTGCAAAATACAAGAGAGGTTTTGCTTTTATTATGTTCTGAGCTGGCTGAGGTTGGAGTTTGTATGAACTAAGATTTCTGTACAACTAGTACAAACCATGTGAAAGTGTCTTACATAAAAGGCTGAATGACTCGGTCGAACTTACATTACATGTTTGACTCGTAAAATTCCCACTGATTCAGTGGACCTACTTTAGTTGCAACTTACTGCTGGATTTCAGCCCATGCATCCCTGCAGGGGAATTGTTAGAGAGCCTGTCATATAGGAATCCATTTCATTAGCCAAACACCATTTCTGATACTTTGATTACCAAGTAAATGAAACTGTGAAGGTTGATTATCAAATAATATGCAAACTTGCTTGTACATGAATTGCATTCATTTATCCATAGAGTGATAAACGATGGCAGCTAAGGCATTCTGAATATTGAATGTATTTATTAAAACACTTTGTTTGCGAACAATAAAAAAGCAGAAAGAAGGCAAAACTTGCCAAATAAATAATTCATCATAAGACATTAGCCTCGCTGTATTGCCACCCTACCCCTGTGCTGTAGAATGTGTGTTTGCCATATGGAAAAATAAAATGCATTCTAATTTGTTTTCTAATAACTACTAATTAGTTTAGGCCCTTGAGAGATCTATGAGGAAATAAACTGTGTCCTTGTAGTCTTCAAAATAAAATCTAAAAGCTACAGTTGGTAAGAGTCTCACACTGCTTTCTTGTTGTAGTCTGTAAGAAGAAATTGAAATAATCTCTCATATAGATTGTACTATAAACATTAAGCTAAGTAAGTCATGCCAACTGCAGTCATTTGGAAACAGGGCTCTGGTTGACTCTTCTGCTTTGTTTTAATACATGGTTTGGAGGCGTGGGGGTAGGAAACAATGATGAAGTGGAATAAGCACCAGAAGCTTTTAATCATAATGATAGTGAGCTATACTGTAAAAGTAAAATAGGAGAGTGCCATTTTCCATCATAGCATCTCCATCCTTTTTGTACACAACATGGATAGACAACTCATGCCCTTTCAAATAATTCTGGATCACAATTCTCCTCAGACACACTTCAGACACAGGATTCAAGCTGTCCTGGCCAGTTCAAGAAAAAACATGTAAAAGGCCCAGATTTTAAAATTTGAACAAAGGAAGCAAGATCACCCCTCACCAAGGGATTTTTTTTGCAAAGAGTTGATTCACTGCCTCCCTGCTTTTCTTTCAATTATCCTGCTTAAAAGCAGCAAAGGCAAAACAGCACCCTGAGAAGCCCGCCAGGGAGGGGAGACACCTGCAAGTGAGATAATTGAAAGAAAGGCACTAAGGCAGTGAAATAACTCTTTGTAAAAATCCCTTGGCTCACCTTGAAGTTTGGGGGACAAGGAGTCATCTTTAGCCCTTTTCCTCAAAAGCTGGGAGGGAGCAAGAAATACCCCTATCTAAGAAGCCAAACCTCCACCATACACTGGGACGGAGGATTCCTTCTTCATGTGACTGCAAAGGGTTAATTGCATAGGGTCAGTATTCCTAGAGAGGAAGGGAACAGGGTGGACAGAAAGTGAAGAGTCCTCCATCACAAAGATCCTCCTCCAAAATAAGTCCCTTCCTGTCTCCTGCTTTTACCTTCTGGAGGGAAACGGAGGCGACATGGACTGCATTGCCATTCTGGGCCCCTCTTTAGAACTTTCTTCCAAGGCATCCTCGTGTGGGGTTTGAGGGTGAGTCTATTTCAGTGGGGTGTGTGTGAAGGGGAGGGTGTGGGGTGACCTCAGGGGGAGGAAGGTTGGTTTCAAGAGTGGCCCAAGAAATTTTATTCAAAAAAATAAAAATAAAATAAAATAGAACCATCAAGAATAGTCTTTTGCAAGAAGAATCACACAGGAAAAAACCTCTTGACTGTAGTTTACTTTAAACTGACGAAGGCTGTCTGCCCTGGACCGGGATTCTGCAGGGTCCCTGACAGCCCCATCTGATGCATGCATAGTTTGAAGAATGCAATGATGTCACATGACTGTCCTGGTTTGGCAGGAGAGACCCTAATTACAAGGATGTGAAGTGGATTTTTGTGTGTGATTCTTCTCATTCTTTGCTCTCTCTCTCTTTTACCCTAGTAATATTTCTGTCTTTTTTGCAATCTGCTTCTAGTGCCACATGTGTGAACTGTTTTTCGAACAGCATGAAACCTATTGAAGACCAACAGTTCAAGAAGGAGTGGGGAACATTCTTCAGGGTTGTAGGTCTCAGCTAAAGTCTCAGGGAATTGCTGGGCCTCTATGGGAGTCCAGACAGGTAGTCAACTTTTGAGATAAGTGGCACACGAAGAGGAGGTACTTTGATTTGGAGGTTTAGGTGGTTTTAAATCTTATACATGAACACACCCATTCCCAGGTGGCATCATGCACAACATAGTGTTTGTGTTGCTTTCAAATAGTCAATCAGCTCAGTGTACTAGTAGGCTGTCTTCTAACCCCCACCTCATGGCTTTTTCTTATGACAATGTAGGTCCCCTCATGCCACTGGAAACAATGAAAGGACTGGAGTACAAGCTATTATGGCTGCCAGGTATGCTTGTAACATATATCTTGGTGGCAGGGGAGCACAATGCCTGAAGGAACACCTCTTCCTAAGTTTTTTTGCCCTGTGTCATAAAGTCGTGCCTCTTTGACTTGAATAGAATGTAGGTCTAAGCTTTTGGCTCTGAAATATGGGATTTGGACCTGATAAACTGGGATTTTGCTGATCTGGCAACCCTAACAAAGAATCACAGAAATCTGTGTGAGTTCATTCTTGCTGACATTCTCAAAAGACACATTTCAGGTGACTGGCAATTGAGGAGAAAATAGTCTGAGCATTCTGAGTGCAGAGACTTGGAACCATGCAAATCCACATCTACACATTTGCAGCTGGCAACAGGGTTCACTAAATAAACAAGGAGTTGTTTATATCTATGTGTATGGCTCCATATGTGGCCCCATCAGTTCTTTCACAAGTCCCCTTTCCTTGCTCCTTGCGGCAATGACTTTGGGGGCATAGTGCCATTGGAGCAAGAGGGGAGGTAGAGTATGACAACTGCAACTCATAGCCCTAGGGGAAAATAGCATTCCCCTTGCCAGCCCTCCTCTGATATGATGAGGAGTTGCCCTGTAGTCTTTTGCTTTGTCCCTGAGATCTCAGGGGATGAGATGACCTGATGATTCTAGGTACATGTGACTCTTCAAATGTTATTGCACTGCACATCTCATTTTACTTCACCTTTGATAGTGGTGGCTACAATTGATGGGAGTTGCAGCCCAACAACATCTGGAATGCCACACGTTTCCTAGCCTGGGTTTAGAGCGAAAGTAGAAATCTTCAACCAGGGACTTCATTTTGTCTTCAAACATTTGAGAATACTGTATAAGCCTCTGATAGTTAGTGCCACACCTCCGTCTAAGGTTCTCATATGTTTCCTTTATTCCGCTGCCTCTCTGGCTATTACTGCTGTTCATGCATTTCTTTTTGCTGCTCATTTCCATAAATAAAATGCCTTTTCTTTGCTTTGTTGCTGCTTCCTGTGATTATATCCCACTGTGGCTGCTGTATAATGCTGTTTCTTCTTTTGCTTGAAACAGCGTGCAGTTGCATTTTGTGAGTTAAATGAGTAAGGGCTGAAAGGAAAGGAGCCAAGACACAACACGATTTCCCTAAGTCTCTCCTACAGCTTTGGCTTGCCTTTTCAGAGGTCTTCTTTATTCTGCTGGCTTTGTTTATTACTCACCATGGTTGAACATTTTGTATGCTGTATGTAATGGAATAGCCTGAAGTTGAATTTCTTGTGTTAGCTTCCAGAAAATCAGTCAGAGTTCAGTATTTATTAATTCTAGGGACACTGGATCAGTTCTTTGCCATCATCAAAACAACACAGTGTTAAATCTGCTTCACTTGCATTACAAAATCGCTACGTACCTCCCAATATGGGTTTTATTATCAGTTGGACTTCCTACATTTTCTGCACAATAGCAAGTTCCTCTTTAGCGGCATGGCTCCTTCTGGAAGCAAGCAAGCTGTCATGTACCGATGGAGAGAAGGATTTGCAGGTTGTGAAGCTGCAGGTAGTAATTGTAATAGCTGCTAATGCAAATTGATAATTCTAATTGCCTCATCACTGATGCATTATCAGAGATCTGGAGAAAAGATTACCATGACTGCTATATTTTACCATTCACAGCTGTGTAAACCCTTTCAGACCATCTTGGTCAGGAGGTGGGGAAGATAAGTTCACGTATGACTTTTTACTCACTATAGTTCTAACAGTCTAATTCAAGATGCACTTACTGGACTCATAGGAAATTTGTTCACATGTGAGAATAAATCATATTATTAGCAGTTTTGAAAAGTCCCACTAGACAGAATGATAGCCTGTGTAGGCAGTAATTATCCTTACCTTGTCATATTTATCATGATCAGTGTGCTGCTGGCTTGAAGTACTGCAGGAAATAGAATAGTCCAGATAATTCCCTAAAGAAAGTCCAGTATTCCTTATATAAATACAGTATTAGCATTAACCCAGTAACCTGAAAAATTCTGTATACAGTTGATTGCCACGGGCATTATTCCTTAGTTGGATTTGACTTGAATGCAGATTTTTCACTTTATAGATAAATCTGTCTCCAGTGACACATCTACTGTATGTTACAAACAAATACTATATACCAATATATTGGCTATGAGATTCTAGAAAGTGCATTTAAGTGAAGATTTTGGAAAATGTCTTTCTAATTCCTCTGTCTATGCACTCAGACACTTGTATACGTGCATACCCCATATTGACTTCTTATTTTATATTTTTATTAACCCTCCTCCCCCAAAGCAAATAATCAAAACTTAACATATATAACATTAGAACATGCTACAAAGAAATATAATGTGCAGCTCCCTCTTTTCTTTCTTTCCAGTCAGCATCATGGGCATGTGGGGAATTTCTCATGGGACTTGTTATTTACCATAACTTTCCTCATAGGATCCTGCCCTGCTGAAAAGCACTGCCATCAAAGCTGTTGCCTGCTCATTTTTCCTGCCTCTTCACTCACCTCTACACCCTCAGCTCTTTCTTTGGGCACGGGCTCATCAAAAGCATAATCTTTTTGATGGCTGTTGTGCTTTCCTTTGGTTCCATCATCTCTACTCTCAAAGCACAAATTCTGTAAGTGCATGTTTTAGGCATACCCGTTAAGCGCGGCTCCGGAAAATACGGGAAATTACTGTAATCCTTTTACGCATGCACAGAACCCCTTTGTGCATGCGCATAACCCCTTTGTGATGGGCATGCATGCACAGTAACCCCTTTCCCCGCCATTCAAAATACAGACCGGTGGCGGGAAAGGGGAAGAACGAGCACTAAAATACAGGAAATCCCGGCCAATATGGGATCTTGACAGGTATGGTTTTAGGCCATGGGAAAAGAATTCCTAATAATTCTGCAGCCAAAATCCTGTTGCATAGCTCACAATCAGATGAAATTGCTTGTACCCCAGCATTGAGAAAGGAAGTGTTTAATCTGCAGAAGTCTGCTGATGATGACACCATCCATCGTGTTGTGCAGAAAGAACCCACTCAAAAAGATTTTGGACTGGTAGCTGAAGTCCAAAGAATAACTTTCCCCCAGGTTCTGCTGCAAATAAGAAAGCTTCATTGAGAATACTTAACAGCTGAGCCCTCTCAGTTTCAGTACTGAGTGCTCTAGTTATCCTGCTATCAGTATCATTACAAATAATGCAGTCAAAGTAAGTACAGTGGTACCTCGCTTAAAGAGCATAATGCATTCCACGAGATTGCTATTTAAGTGACTTGCTCTTTAAGCGAAACCTTTGGAAAAAGCACCATCACTGCCATTGTAATTGACCAGTTGTGACGGGGGGGGGGGGATTACGAACCCCGGTTTAGTTGTTAAGTGAGTTTTTGGTTGTTTTTTAGTTGTTAAGCAAGTGTGACCATTCAGAGAAAATTCTGCTCTTTAAGCAAGTTAGTCTCTAAGCGAGGCACTCTTTATGTGTGGTTTTACTGTACCTGCAAAAATTGTTGCATAGCAGTGAAATAAAATCACTGCAGATGGTGATTGCAGCCATGAAATGAAAATATGGTTACTCCTTGGAAGGCAAGTTATGGCAAATGCCTGCATATTGAAAGTGATGTACTTCCCATTAGTAATGTTTGGCTGCAAGAGCTGGACCATAAGGAAGGCTGAGCGCAGAAGAATAGTAGCTTTTGAACTGTGGTGCTGGAAAAGACTTTTGAGAGTCCCCTGGACTGCAAGGAGGTAAAATCAGTCCATCCTGAAGGAAATCAACATTGACTGCTCCTTGGAAGAACAGAAAAGACCTGCTAGGTAAAAGGAGAAGGGGGCAGCAGATAATGTGATGGTTAGACAGCATCATTGACATGGTGGGTGTGAATCAGGGCAGACTCCAGAGGATGGTGGATGACAGAGGAGCTTGATGTGCTGTGGTCCATGGGAGTCATGGAGGGTCAGATTCATATGCAACTGAACAACAAGTAGTAAACTCTAAATATGAAATATTAGTAAAGGTAAAGGTTTCCCTTGCTCGAAAGCCTGTTGCATCTGACTCTAGGTTTCAGTGCTCATCTCTATTTCAAAACCGAAGAGCCAGCACTGTCTGCTTCTGCAGAAGTTTCCGTAGTCATGTGGCAGGCGTGACAAGACACCGGAGGGCACAGAACGCTGTTTACCTTCCCACTGAAGTGGCCCCTATTGATCTAGTTGCAATTTTTTGCTTTCAAACTGCTAGGTTGGCAGGAGCTGGGACAAAGACGGGAGCTCATTCCATCCTGCAGTACTCGGGAATCGAACTGCTGACCTCCCGCTTTCCAGTCAGCTTCTTAGCCACTTGAGCCACTGCAGTTAAATATTATCTAATAGTAAATTCTGAATTTACTATTTAAGAGAATGCAGTAGGAAATCTATTTCCAGAAGTGCACGTTGCAGGAAGAGCTGATCTTAGAAGTTTCAGTTCCTATGTGGATTTTACCTAGATCAGCAAAGCTCACATATGAGATGTTTTCAAGTTATAGTGTTTCCTGGTTCTTTTCATTGTGATTATTCAGCAATTTTGTTTATGGTTGTCCCTTGTTGTTGACATTCCATCCCCCTGCTGTCTATTTGTAAAAGACAACTCTGTTACTTGAGGGTTATCCTGCTATGGTAATAGAGTAGGCCATGCTGCCAATGACTTAATGCCAATTGTCAGGTGGCGGTTAACTAACCTGACAACCCTGAGGTGGCATAGTTCACCGGGAAGGGTGATGGTCCCCAAGTGGATTAAATCCCATTTGAAGATATCTTGAGGGAGGGAAGCAGCTTCATCAATACTGGCCTTGGGCTGTTGAGGAGTTTGTGTGCTAAAAGGGCTCAGGACCAGAAAGTGACTCACAGAACTGGATCAGTGGTACGGCTGTCACGCTGCTGTGTGAAAGGCAAATGGAAAGCCACTGGATTATATTGTTCCCAGGACAATCTCCATGGCTGATCACTATGATGATAGCTAATGTTTGGAATTGTATATGGCAGAAAAAGAAGAGGACACTGAAATACCTGATCCCATCTCTATGCCTATATTTCTCCCTGTGCCCAAATATGGCCCATGACACAATTTCATGTGGCCCTCATCCCTCAAAGGGCATTCAAGAAACAAAATGACCACCTCTTTGAAGCTGTTGGGATAAAATTGCTACCCCCATCATACAGGCAGGGCAGAATGGCTGTCTGGCACTCGAAGGTGACTGAGAGAATGTGACCCGGCATCCGGCTTGAACAGGTTGGAAACTCACTTATTTACCCCAGGCATTTAAAGGTAGTTTAGTCTGTGTTGCTCTGCTCTGTTGCTTTTATGCTTCTAATTTGTCTTCACTGTGGAAACGTTCTGACCATTTCTCAATTACAGATATGTGCAAAATGGCAAACATTGCCATCTGCCCATATTTCCTCCCTCTAGCATAAAGAATATAAGTGGATTAGAAGATTTTAAGATTTGGACAACTCTAATTAAATTACCTGTAACTTTTACTGGCCTCTGTAGATCAATCTGTCTTTGACCTTCACAGTCCATCATTGTAAGTGAAGCAGCGGAAGCTTTTTCATATCTCTCAATTAAAACACACACATAAACCAGAACCTCTTGTTAAAGAAGAAAAAAATGGGTAGTTGATTTCACTTGTCATTTAACCTTCCACATTGTATATTAATATAGATTTAAGAAAATAAAGTATTATTTCTGTGCTTACAGTTTGTTACGTCCATGGCACCAGAACTGACTAAAGAAATTCCCCATCCTATCTCTTAAGCTTTTCCATACATACATCATTTACTATCTTACTAAAAGAGGGATTTAAAATGTATGCTGATGCCTTTATCATCTTGACAGTTTAAGGATAAAAGTTATGTCCTATGTATGGCATAAAAGGTTATTTTTAAAAATATATAAAGAATATTTCTTAGATCCTATAAAGAATTAAATGTTGCAGGTTATTTTAAGTAATATTGGGAAACTGCTTGTCAGCTACAGAGTCAGAGTATAATGGCCTGATTTCATTGCTCTTGTTTGGTATTTTTATTACTGTGTTAAGGGAAGGCTAATTATGAATCATTGCCTCCTGTCATCTTTAAAAACTGAAAAGTTTTCTTAGCATAAGAATATTGCCCACTTTATAAAGATGCTATGCTTCCATGAAAGTCAATTTTCAGCAATCCAGGTGGAAGTGATTGAAAGTCAATTTTCAGCAATCCAGGTAGAAGTGATTGTTTACTGTTCAGTGAATTATTTCTTTTACTTTAAAGTTTGCTAGTGATCTTAAGTTTGGCTGTCTGAAAACATGGAGTTTAAATATGTTAATAGTGATTTTGAGCAAGCTTGTTTTGATTTTGTAACACTGTATAGAGAAGACTTTATAGAGTTGTTGTAGTATCTTTTACATTCGTAAAGGCATGAATTAGTTTGCATACTCTGATAATGCTTGCTCTAAATCAGGGGTTCCCAAACTTTTTGTGCTGCGGACTAGTGGTTGAATGGGCCAGTCATGTGGTTCCTCCTGTCATAAACATTGCCATAAAATGTGTCCGTGGCTGTCGTAAATGTGTTTATGACAGCCGTGGGTGTATTTACGGCAGTGTCTATGGCAGGTGTGGGCACATTTATGTATGCATGGGCGTGTTTTACAGCTGTTGTAAATGCGCCGACTTCCACTTCTGTTAGCGATGAGGGTGGTGGCGGGCCACATGAAATGGTGATGCAGGCCGGATCCAGCCCACAGGCTGTAGGTTGGCCACCCCTGCTCTAAATGGACAGGGGGTTTACTTGATGTGACCAACAGTTACAAATGAGAGAAGTATTGGCATCAAGGGAAGAGAAATGAAAAAGGAAAAATACAGACACAAGATACAGAAGATTAAACAGAAATACATCCAATAAAATTATGAAGGCCACAGAAAACCAATTCTCAAAATAATGTACAGAAGTAAAAACTCTAGAGAAAATCCACAACTCCTTTAATGTGCATAAAAGATCAATGAGGTAACAGACTTATTAAAATGCATTTTACCAATAGATAGCAATAGTTTCTGTGATGGTTGACATAATACAGTGATATCATGTAATGAATACGTCAGATGGGTATTTGAAGATAACTACCAACAGAAAATATTGTATTGGCTGTCAATATAATCTGAAATCTGGAAATGTGGAACGTGATATTAAATCTGGAAATGTGGAATGCAATAATAATGTTGGGCTCATCAATATTTTCTCATGAGTATTAAAGCTTTATTAATTTATTAATGGTGTGATTTAGAAGAGAAGATGGCAATTTAGATATTTTAATGAATCTTTTCAATTCAACCTGTTGAACAGCAATTATTCCTGACTAAGATCAATGTTTTTGACATTACTCTAAAAGGACAAAAGCAAAATTTATACTGTCTATAGATCAATAAGTACATGAAGCCATTTGATTAAGATTTTCTTTAAAATAATATATGGTAGAATTTACAAGAAATCCGAACAAAGAGTGAGAAACATGCAATTTGGATTCAGGGGAAGATTTGAAAGACAAAAATCACTATTCTACCCACACAGAAAGAGATGCTGTGACATGAATGTGAAATCATATTCTTGCTTTATTGGTTACAAGGAAATCTTTGACAAAGCCCACGCACAAGGTGACAGAGACATTGTTGAAGAACTATCTTGAATCAAGTGATATTTTTATAACTCTCAATGAAAAACTACAAAGGAAGTTGAAGATCAGATTGCATAGATATGTAAAGAAGGGTATGAGAAGGTTGGATATTCTCTTCATCACTTCTCAATTTATAGGAGCATTTTGTGGTTCAAAGTAGTTCTTCATCCATCCAGGTAAGTCTCCAAACAGCTCTACGAAAGTGAAAACCATGTTCAGATACTTCACTATTCCCAAAAAGAAGGCTATGATTAGAGAAGAACAAAAATTATGGACTAGAACCCACCAGCTTTGTGTAGAGCATCTCTAGCATTGGTTATGTGTTTGTTTGTTTGTTCAGTCAGTGAAATTCATCTGGTGTCCAGTATCAGCATCTTTCTTTTAAAATAAGAATAAATTAAACACGGGATATATAGCCCACAGCACTAAACACATGCAATAGCATCATTTTCAGCACAATGCTTTTCTGGCATGCCAATTTTAAAATATTCACCACATATAGGCACGGGAGGCTGGCAGTGGTAGCGTGAGCTACCATAAAATGTCCATTAGCAAATGAGAGTGGCTGATAGTCACATGTGAGAAGTTCAAGGGCACAATCTCATTAAATAGCCATTTTGCATACAAAAAGTTATTAGTGTGGGGTACAGCCTTCCAATAACACTGATGTTTTCCAGTACAATTTATTAATGGTGTGATTTAGAAGAAACGAGAGGAGAAACAGTACCAACTGCTATTTGATCATAGTTCAAGCTACTCCATATATTTACTTTGTTATTGTATGGTAGTTTATCCATTTTAAGAGGAACATTTTATCCTCTGAAGTGATCTTTGAACATTGGTTCGTTTCATTTCATATTTCGTATTCAGCAAAACAGCCTTGACAATCAACCACAAATGTTCAAATAATATGGTGTTTGGATTGCTGGCTTCCAATAATTTGTAGGGGGCACAGTCAAGGTTGAAGAAACCCAGTAATTTAACCCACCGTAGGAACATTTATATGTTGTATGCACTTCTGATCTCTTTAAATCTGTCCTTCGTTCCCAGGTGACCAACACTTTGAGGTTAAAAATAACACTTTGAACCCTCAATTCTCTGACCGTCTAGAGCTGCAAATTTAAAAGAGAAAAGAGAGAAAAATGGATGTTTGTTCTGCTTCCTCAGAGTCTTTCAACTCTCTGAAGGGCAAAGATAAAAATATTATTATAGGAAAATCCAGTGTGTGGAATTGTAACAGATGGGCATTAATCTGTCAGTAATTTACTTGATGAAGAGAAGAGTACAATTAAGGGGGAATTCAGAGGAAACATGAAGCTCTCCTTTTCTAAATGAAGAATGTGCTAGATTCAGCTTGGCCATCGTAATTGCCACATAGCAACGTGCCATTTAATGAAGAGTGGTTGATGGGAATAAGTTATGAGCATGTCTGCCTCTGGAGCAATGATTTAGTTGACATTTATTTAGAAGAACTGAGGTAGAGCAGAGAGGGCCGATGGAGGGAATGAGCCACACATTCTTTATTCAAAGTAATGGATTTGTTGATTTGGGAGAGATCAAATGACTACTTTTATAAGAAACAGACATCGTCTCCTTAGAGGGTATATCTGTGAAAACACCTTTTTGAGGTAACATAAGAGGAAGGAAGAAACTAAACACATTTCTTACAATCAAGTGCCCCAGAGAGAAGATAAGGGCAATTTGAGACACCTGATAGCAGGCATAGTTTTCTGACCCACTTCATTTGGTCAACATTTTGGTAAGAAACACATTCTTAAGATGCATAAGAAATCTGTACATCACATTTCCTCCTTCTTTGCCCAGTTTTGGCTCTGTTATAAAAACTGACTCATTTGTTTTAATATTACTGTTCTCTGTTTAGTCTTACATTATTGCAGTTTTTGTTGTTTCTGATAGTTTGATAATTTCATACAGATTGTTTAAAAATAGAGATAACATTGTCTCTGTACTTTCTTGACCTCATGCATGGACTACAGGCACAGTGGCAAGGAGAGTTGAAGTTCAAATTTTTTCTGTCCCAATGGAAGAAACAATGCCCCCAAAACCATGAATCTGGAGTCAAATTTAGTCATAGAGTAGACCAGGGTTTCTCAACCTGCAGCCCGTGGGCTATATGCAGCCTGCGATACCATTTCATGTGGTCCCACCCCCACCTCCACCACATCAGGAAGTGCCATGTGGTAGAGGAAGGGCAAAATGGTTGTCTGGCCCCCAAAGCTGTCTGAGGAAGCGTGACCCGGCCCCAACTTTAAAAGGTTGAGAACTCCTGGAGTAGACACATTGGAATCTGCGGTATAAAATACTAGTATTCTTTTGTATATCTGAGCTTTTATTTACCTGCACAAATGTTGGTGAATTTATTATTCCAGATAGGCTTTTGAAGGTATGTTTTACAATCAGACCTCCCCAAACAATCCACAATGGCTTCAGAGACAATGGCTTTGCAGGCATGAAAATGTATGAATACTATGGATGTGTTGCATACTCTATAACGGCTGCTGAGTTGGCAAAATATTACGTGAAATGATAGTATGCAAAAGAAGAAATGACATGGGAATTACAACAAAATGTGATCTGTTCTTATGAAATATGTTATATACAAAATTATTTTGAATGTACTGTATTTGAACATAACTACTATATGATCTATAAAGGCCACCCTTGCTTGATAGCCAGTCATATCCGACTCTAGGGTTCAGTGCTCATCTGTTTATAGCCAAAGAGCCAGCTCTGTCTGCATTTGCAGACATTTCAGTGGACACATGGCAGGCATGACTAGACATCAGAGTGCATAGAACACTGTTTACCTTCCCACTGAAGTGGTACCTATTTATCTACTTGCAATTTCTGCTTTTGAACTGCTAGATTGGCAGGAGCTAGGACAGAGATGGCAGCTCACTCCGTCCGGTACAGTAATTAATTCTCGAACTGCTGACCTGCTGAACTTTCAGTTGTCAAGTTCAGTGTCTTAACCACTAAGCCACCATAGTCCCTGCAATGTGATCAATACTAAAACGGTCATTATGATTTTACTTCAGTTATGTTAACCTAATGTAGAAAATCTAGAAAAATAAATTCTCCAACTCCTGTTAGTGCCCCATTGAATCTAGACACCTAATGCCTTGGAGCCTTTTAAAACACCTGTCCTTAGTGAATATCTTTTGTTCTTAATATGCTAGGTAGTGACTTAAAACAATTATTAGGACTATTAACAACATTATTATTCAGATTTTTAGCATGGCACAGCAATTTGTCAATTTTTAAAGATAATGGTTATTGAACGATAGGAGCCTAGAATTTTACAAACTTAGTCAGCATATTCTACTGGGTGTGTTTCCCTTTGGAATCAATTAAAAAAAGCTTATATAAACCAGTCTCATCTTAATTTTAAAGGGAATATATAAACAGGAAGTTTGTGTATAGAGTTTCTTTTTTAAATTAATGATAACCAAATCAGCTAAAGGCCCTGTAATGAACTGTTAACTTCAATGCTGTATGAACTTATTAGACTGGAAGCATGTCCTGGGTGTGCTTAAATTATTCATGTTTACATTCTGAGAATAATTTTGATGGATTTGTTAGAACATGGAAGCTGTTACTTTCAATAAATTGTGCCTGTTATTACTTCCCAATTAGATCTTACTTTTCTACAAAACATTTATTCCTGAAGAAAGAGTGTATCTCTGAAGAAGGTTTTTAGTCATTCTACCCATTTTCTCCCTGCAGGACAAGTATAATATTTTCTTTTGACAAAGGGAAATTTGAGTAGTATTCTGGTCCCTATTTATCTACTTGCAATTTCTTGCTTTCGAACTGCTAAATTGGCAGGAGCTGGGACAGAGTACTCGG
Source organism: Bradypodion ventrale (assembly GCA_035047345.1). NCBI lineage: Eukaryota > Metazoa > Chordata > Lepidosauria > Squamata > Chamaeleonidae > Bradypodion > Bradypodion ventrale. The sequence goes on from JAWDJE010000006.1 coordinate 122,155,468, forward strand.
GTCTTGAACTTGCAACTTGCTGGCCTTCTAGCTAACAAGGCGAGCTTTTTAACCATTGAGTCATTGCAGCCCCTAATGCATATTGATTCAATAGTCCTACTCTAAAGGAATTTACCATGCAACTCAACAGGATTAATAGAATAGAATAGAATAGAATAGAATAGAATAGAATAGAATAGAATAGAAGTTTAATTTATATACCGCTTTTTTCGACCACAGTGGGTGACTCAAAGCGGTTTACATAAGCAAAGTAATACATATCAATAACATAATTCATACAAAAGTCATCAAAAATACAAGATATAAAAAACAACATAATTCATACAATCAAAACAACAATAAAGCGATGATATATGAATATATCAAAAATACAATATACACTATAAGCACTACACAATAACAAGTAAATGTAGAGGCAAGAAGCAAAAATGCATTTCAATACAAAATATAGATGTAAATAAAAACAATTAACAATGCAATAAAAATATAGTCAGTACAATAGATTACAGACAGAGTCTGGAGCTCACATCTTAGGCAGAGTCCAAGGGTATAATATAATACCCTGGACAGCAAGGAGAAAGAATAGGTTGATCTTAAAAGAAATCAACCCCAACTTGGAAGGTCAAATATTGAAGATGAAGCTAAAGTACTTTTGACATCAAATGAGATGGGAGGATTCACTTGAGAAAGCCTTGATGCTGGGACAGGTCAAAGGAAAAAGAGAATGAGATGGGTAGATGGCATTGTTGATGCAATAGGTACAAAGCTGGGCAGCCTGAGGTGGATGGTGGAGGATAGGGGTGCCTGGCGTGCAGTGGTCCATGGGGTCACAAAGGGTTGGACTCGACTATGCAACTGAACAATATAATATAATATAATATAATATAATATAATATAATATAATATAATATAATATAATCCCAGCAGGTTCAATGGAACATAATTCCAGATTAGTATGTATAGCATTGTAGCCTTACTATTTGTTAAGTAGGCCTTTGATTGAGGCTGTTTGTGAATTACAGTAAAACCCCTACTTACGTAAAAAGTCTGTAGGCTTTTATGTAAATCGGTTTTTTTATTTAACTCGAAGCAAACCCATAGGAAAAATGAATTTTTTACTTTACTCGAAGCAAACCTATAGGAAATTGTGTTATGTAAATTGGGACATTTATGTAAATCGGGACATGGTTTTAGTGCAAAAATCATTATGTAAGTCGAATTGTTTGTAACTCGAGGCATATATAAGTCGGGGTTTTACTGTACTGACAAGTATATTTTGTGAAATAGTTCACAGAAAGGACATTTTACTTGTACCATAAAGAAAAGTTGTGGGTTTACCCATCATGCCAAGACATTTTATCCCTTAGCATTTAATCCATCCTAGTTATGTGAGTTGTGTCTCTTTGCGGGGCTATATAGCACTTTCCTTTTTGAAAAGCTCCCCCACCCCTATTGTGGACCTAGAGTTTTCCAAACCGATAAATTCTAACCATATATTTAACTAAGACCTTAAAGCTAACCTTAGTGTTTCAAAACTCTTTGGGATTAGAAAAGAGTAATTAAAAGCAAAGTCCCCATAAAAGCGCATTGAAGCAATATCCATTCATCTTTTTAACAACCTAGCCAATGTGCTTTTACTTTCAGTTCACGGTTGCAGCAAGAGATTCTCTCATCTCTTTCAAGGGTCAGCTAAGGTGCTCTTACACCAAGGCTTAGGGAAATGATCTAAGAAGCTCTGAAGCAGGCTATGCTTTAAGAAATGGGCTTTTTCTGGGCTGCCAGTGAGTGGAGGGGACTCAGATTTGGCCAGTTTGATTGAAACCAAAATGTCAAATGACTTGAAAAATCTCAGCTCCTGCAAGACATCCTGGAAAGAACACAGATTAAGATGTCCAACTATTTTTGCTGTGGTGGGGAATATAGCTTTTGTGATTTGCACACCACATCCATGCACAAAACTAAGGGTTTACTGGGTGTACCAATTTGTGTAGATTCACAGAGACTTGGACTTCTGGGAATTGAAATCCAAGAACACCTAGAGTGCCAAGGTTCACCATCACGGAGGTAGGATATGGAGGGCCAGATTTGACTCAGGAGCTTGTAACCTCTGTTGCTAAAGATTATACTATACTACAAAACTGGATGTTGTTGGTTTTTCTCACATCACTACTCATTACTTTTTCATAGATCTTAATGAGATGAACCTACTTTGGATACCTTTTAGTCGTTATTCAGTGAGAAATCCACACATTGACAGACGTCTCCATGATGGCATTCCACAGTTGCAAATGGATTTGAGAAAACAAGTCCATTTGCATGCGTTGTTTTTTAGCCAGAACACTACAATTATATATACTATTCATGTGAATAAGTTGATAAAAGAGGGGCAGTTTTCCCCTTGGACAGTTAGGATTTATTTAGATAGAAAGCCTCCCACACATTTATTTATTTGCAGCCCAGCTGGGAGATTTTCCCACTATGGGTGGTTTACATCTTCAGAGGTGCAGTCATGTAGTATCAAGTCTGTTGCCACCAAACGAAACAAAAAAAGTCTTGTGTACCCCAAAGACTTTAAAAAATATATTTGGGAATAGCTTTCATGGACTGCAGCCATTTACACCTCAAAAAGTGGACTGCAGTCAACAAAACTGTATGCAAAATAACGCTTCTTCTTCTTCTTAGTCTAAGCCAGACATTAAACTGCCTCCTTCATTTTGGAGAATTCAATCTATAGTTCCTTTTGCCTGAGTTAGTGTGAGAAATTTTTGAGGAGGATAGATTACTTTTTAAAGTATTTTCAGAGGCTTTTCTTCAGGAATTTGTAAATTTTTGCCATTATTTCACCATTCTTTAATCTTCTTTTATTTGTATACAGTATTTGCAAGTGGAAGTTAAATTGTCCACTAGAGGGAACCAGAAAGTATGAGCCCCTATTTTGGCAATGCCTTCAAAATTTGTAATTCTCCACATTTTCCCATTATAGGCAAATACAACATCTTCTGAAGGCTGCCTTTTGCGGGACAGAGTACTGATAATGATCATGGCAGTTTCATTGCCTCATATTAATGAGTAACACCATACGCTCCTTCAGATACAATAATGTTCCATTCTAAACATTGAGGAGCCATTATATCTATAAGATCTATACAGTGGTGGGATTCAGCAGGTTTGCACCAGTTCGCCAGAACCGGTAGCAACAATTCTGGTTGGCCCTGCCCATCCAAGTTTTGAAATAAAGTAGTCCTATTTTGGGTGCAACACAGGGCTTTCCCCCTGGCCATGCTCACCATACTACGCCCACAGAGTAGTTAGTAAAAAATTGAGTCTCACCACTGTATATGACCAGGAAGGAAACTCTATATAACCAAAACCCTCTGTTTTTTTTTTTAAAAAAAATTCTCGTTGCATGGCAAGACCCCTCCCCCCTGAATAAAAAGTTGTACTGCTGATGATTTTTGCAGATATCGATGCAGAGAATCTCGGTACCACACCATCTCTCCCAGACAAATAACTACATTTCCAAATAGAACAGAACTACCACAAAAGTTTTAATGAATTAGAAATATATGTGAAACTTCTTTTATTACACTGCATCACAAAAATAAATAAATAAATATTGTCTGTTACTTGCTCTAATCCATGTGTCCTATACTAAATCAAGTGTGCGGAATCCAAATCTGAAGTCCAATTCTGCCTAGGATGTTAGAATCTTAAATAAGCACATCTCACTTTCTTGGTTAGGTTCTTGCATTGATCATGTGGGGTGTATTTGCCACAAATGTAGCAAAATTTGTCCAGTTTATTAACACATCTATGCCTACTTGTCTTTAGTTCAAAACAGACTAATTTTGGTCTAGCTGTACTATCCAATAAGATGGTTTTGCACTAGAGACAAGACCTTGGTTCATCTTGCCTTATATACCTCTGACACCAGCTCACTGACTTGCCCAGACATGCCCAGTCACTGCTGGAACATGCATGCCACCATGGGACGTGATTCAGCTGAGGTGGCAGTAGGCCAGTAATATATATAAAAATATATTACCTAATACCATTTGAACAGCTGTAGCATGCCTATAACTTAAAATCTGTATGTGATAGGCAAATTCTGAGTTCAGATTTGGAATCAGCACATCTGATATGTAAATCTCATGTGCTATTCCCAGTAGCAAAATTGTTGTTGTGCAGTGTTATCATTTACAGCTTGTCCCATTGTTATTGTATTTACATTAAATTCACACTACATTTCTAGCATTATTTTTGAAATAAGATCTATGAAGTGGTTCCTAATGACTGTTGTGTATTCTTTTTGTGGACAAAGTCCATACATAAATTAATTTTCTCTAGGTGACAGAGCCAAACAGGTGTCCTGCAAAATGGGTTATTAGCCCACATACACACACACTTTGCCGGTGCTTGTTTTATATGATAAGTTTCCCTCACAAAGTGGAAGAGCTTATTGACAGACAGAAATACAAGTTAACAATGAACTGTTTAGACTTTCAAATGATGGACCATTTTAATTATTCCAAAATAGCATCCTACCAGTTAGGGTATGATCATTAACTCCATCAATCTTCTGTTTATATGCATAAAATATTTATCATGCCTTCTACAAAAACAGGAGTCAGTCATCTAAATATAGATTTTTGGACCATCCATTTAACCGAGGCATTTCATTGAAAAGTCTAGAATTTCATTTATTTTCTGCTACAGAGATAAAGTGTTTTTAAATGCATGATAAGTCCCAAACATTGGGAGGGGGAGGAAGTAAGATCTAGTCCACACAAAGATGATAAATACAATACCCATTTTGAACACTGTGATTCTAGCAAGAGGAAAAATGAGATATCAAACTTTAGTTGCTGGGCTGATTCGTCTTCTTCTTTTGTGTCCTGATCAAACCCTGGACTGCTAAAATGAAGCCACGTTCTTGGCTTTGTTGTTGGCCAAACTTAAGCCCTCATTGGTATAGGTTTCTGGTAGTGATGATGATAAGACTGAAAGAACACTTTTTTAAAAAGTTTAGGCTAACCATTAGAGTTATACACCAATAAATGATTACTCAAAATGCTCCTTCTTTTAGAAATAGGACAGAGTTAGAGTTGTCTCTTCCTAATACTGGTCAATGGGAACTGAGCTCTCTGGGGATAATTAAACAGAGAAGGGGAACGGAACCAGTCACTCCAGTTGTTTAATTCTTGTATTTTAGGAACAGAGTGTTGTTGCAAAAGGAGGAGGCAAGCTGATCTGGTCTGAAATATAGGAAGACAGAGAAGGGGAGAAAATATAGATCAGGGGTGGCCAAACTATGGCCCATTACACCATTTCATGTGGCCCGTTGCCCCCTTGCTGCGCCTGGAAGTGGAAGTGGGTGCATTTACGACAGCTGTAAAATGCACCCGTGCATGTGTAAACACGCCCACCATAAATGCTGCTGTAAATGCTGCTGTAAATGCACCCACATGGACACATTTTACGGGAGTGTTTACGTTGGAAGGAACCATGTGACTGGCCTGCCCAACCATGTGACTGTCTCGTGGTGCAAAAAGTTTGGGAACCCTGGATATAGAAAGTAGGTTAGGCCTGCCTTTTATTCTTATAGGCAAAATTGGAACGTTTCACGATGAGCTTACAGGTGTTTTTGTTCATTTCAGCACTTTTTGAAGGAAAAGTTTGCAAAAGCCATTGTGACAAAAACAAAATCTAGTACTTTACTTCTAAATCCCCTGGTGTTTTGCCCCAAAAATGTTATTTTGGGCATAAGGCAAGACATTTCACACAACATAAAGGACTGCACAGGGAAAAATACAACTTTTCAAAAGTTGTAACTCCAAAAACACCTCTCCCCCCCTTTTTTTTCTTCTTCTAATGCTGCCAATGATGAAAAAAAATGCTGAAACTGTCTTTTCACTTGTGAAGGAGCCAAAAGATAAAAAATAAAATAAAATCACACAATGGTTTACCATTTATTTGATGGAGAGCATTGACATACACCCATTTTCATTGAAGACAAGAACATTTTCAAGTGTTTATTGAAACCTTAGGTTGAAAATGAAGAGACTAAACTTAAACAGTGAGTCTTTTCTTCTCTTATTTTATAATGCTCAGCTACACTTGGTGTAATGAAGTAAGCCCCGTTTTAAACTGTTCTTTTTTACATTATCGTTTCCCCAACCAAAATACTCTATGCTTTAGCTTCATTCAAGATGGTGTTTCCAGATCAGGGGGAGAGAATGGAATGTAAACAATGTGGGTCTCGTGGTTTGGGAGAAATGAAACTTTAATGTATGAGAACCAAGACACAGGAAACAGCCATGGGCTGGTTTAACTCAGGTTTATTGCATGGTGGTCAGAGGGAACATGAGGTAATGGCGGATGCAACGCTCTATATATACAGTGGTAAACATTCGAATGTGGCTCCACGATAGCCGGTTGGCTATTGTCTGCGTGACATCATTGTTGGTCACGCCCTTCTTGTCCAGGTGTAGGTAGTGGCGGGAAACTCCGCGCTGTGGCTATTGATGAGTATGGACCAAGAGAGCTTGGACGCTCGCTGCTGCCCACTGGTGGTCATTAGCTCGCGTCCTAATACAGGGTTTATAGTGATACAGCTGACGACTATATTGTTACTTGTAGGAAGGGTTACATTGTTAAGATACATTGTTATCACATGAATAAGATTACACTATTAGAACACAACAGAAACCTAATGTGTGATTGACATATACTGTGAGATCATTGGTTGGAATCCTTAAGGGGGGTGGCCAGAAGGTGGACCTTGTGGGAGGAGACCTTGGTGGGGGCCAAGACAGACATTCTCTTGGATGCTATGCTTTTGAATTGCAACCATGTTGTAGCCTAAGCAGCTTTCTTTATTTCTTTATTTCGAAATGCTTTCTGAGCTGTTGCTAGACTGTATCCTGTATCTTGCTTTGATTTCAATATACAGTGGAACCTCATACACAACAGCCCCGTATAGCAACGAAATTGTATAACAATTAGGTTTTGGGGGGAAATGGCGTCCCGCATAACAATTTTCCCTATGGAAAAAAATCATACAACAATTTTTAATGGGAAAAACCACTTAGTGAAAAAAATTGTTATACGATGCATCCCATAGGGAAAATTGCTATATGATGCATGCATTGTATAGCAATTGTTTCGTACAACAATGAGCCCCGTGGAATGGACTAAAATCTTTGTATGAGGTACCACTGTACTTTTTAATAAATGAAGAGGCTTGGAGTGATTACTTGGCTCACGTTACCTGAATCTACACTAGTTAATATTTAATATTAAACTGTCCTTAGAACTCCTAACCATAAAACTTTCAGTACTGCCTGACTTGAGGCTCCCTGAAGAATAGATGGGTCAGAATGTATACAGTACTAAACGGCAACAAGAATGACTATCACAGCAGCAATAACTATAATAATACAACTATTGAAATCCCTGGGAAAATAAACTCTGTCCTGTTGAATTGAAGGCTTCTCTTGATTTTTCTTGAAGACATGGAACAAGAGACAATATTAAATAGCTGAGATAAAAATGCATATTTGCATGGTAATATCTAAATCTAAAGACCTTTAAAAACAACAAAAGCACACCAAGTACTATGAATTTGGCCAACATGCTCTTGAAAATAAGTGGAGGCCCTTGCAGTAGAGTAACATGGCTCTAGTTATCCACTTGGGGAGTATATACTATTACCATAATCATCAACTATGACCATGTCTGCTACTTTGTGCTCTCCAGCTGTGTTGGATTGCAAACGGAGGGTGTATGATGTGACTAGAATTCCAGGACATCTAAAGAGCTCTAGTTTGGAGAAGAACAAGTGTAGGGAGAAAGTCAACATGGCTGTACTTCCAAATATTTATACCAGACACGTGGTAAAATTTGGCTTAATTATTCATATATTGTACGCCTCACTCAGCCATGAATTACATACGCAGTAAGAAAGGGACTAAAGTCATCCAGGAAGGGAATTTACACTGCATGGCTGCATTAGGGATTGCAAATGTGAATTTAAAGGAGATAAATGTCATGGCAGACAAGCAAATAGACCAGGCAATTACAGGTTTAGTGAAGGGGCTTGGAGGTCAGGCCAAAGAAAACCAAAAGAACAAAACTCAGAAATATTAGTTAGTCTCCCACTAACCTTTCTGCTTCCTTTGCAAGAACTGTTGAAAGGCTGGAACCAATAACTGACTAATAAACCCAGGGAGACCTTAAAAGACCAAACTGCAGAGTGAAACCTGACACATCCTTTCATTTTTGGCTGACTGTGAAAAGACTGGCATCCATACTCTGCACCAACTAAAGCAGCAAAGAAGTCCTCAAGGGCACCCCACCCCCTTCCTATAGTCTGGACTTGAGGTTATGAAGGCAATGAATGACAGTTACCAGACTAGAAACTGAAAGCAAAGTGTCGGAGCCTTCTCATAAAGATGGAGTGGCTAGGAAGTGCTTCAGGCCTGAAATTCTGGAGGTCTGATAGGTTCAGAAGTACCTGATGGAGATGAATCTGAGTGACATAGGAGGTCATACCTGATCAACAATGACCACCTCCAACTTATCTAGATAACAAGAACTGACAGCTACCATCATTATAGTCTTGTCTAGGTTAGCTTTGCTAATTGCCCAGTCTTGCTAATGATCCTAGACTGGAGGTTATCTGCCTGTCAGTAGCCGTGAAGCGAGGCAGGAGAGGTAGGGTGAGGGTGGAGAGAGAGCAAGAGAATTAATTTGAGATAGGGAACACAGTTCCATTCATTCTGTAGGCAAATTGTCTTAGGAGCCCTTCTGTAACTGAATACCAAACATCCTTCCTTCCTTCTAAGTCCTTAATTTCTCTTAGTTGGTCTAATAACCAGAGCCAGTAATTCAGAAGGGAAAGACATTTCTTGTCTATGTATCAGAAAGAGGAGTGTGTGTGTGTGTGTGTGTGTGTGTGTGTGTGTGTGTGTGTGTGTGTGTGTGTGTGTGTGTGTGTGTGTGTGTGTGTGTGTGTGTGTTATATATAAAAAAGCTCACAGATATGTTCAAAGCTATTTTGAAGGAGAGATCGAAAAAGAATGAAATCACATTTGTCATGTGAATATTTTTCTTTTTTGTGGTTCATAAAGCTTGGCCCAATTAATGAAAAACAATCTTAAGGAGAGTAATTTTTCATTAAGTAAGCATGTGCAAGGGTTTGGGCTTTTCTTGACTTGTTTGCCATTTCTACTTTAGAGACACAAGAAGTTAACATTTACTGTTCAAAAACTTCAAACATTCCATGTCAGTGCCGGGGTCATAGAGAGAACATGACTGAGATATCGGTTAAAGAATGTTTATGTTACAAACAGGAAAAGCAAAGACAAAGTCCCCATTAATGTGTGACATGAGCATGACTCGTAGCAAATGAGGTGAGAGGTTAGGCCATATTTCAAACTCTGCTTTCCTTAAGCATTTGTGTGTGTGTGGTGAAAATTAACAAGATCCCACCATTTTATGGGGTCTTTTGTGATATAGCCCTTGGTCTATTAGAGTTTGAACTGAGGTCACAATAATCAGTTTTAAATTTGTCTTGACCTACCTTTTGTCTTTATTGAATCAACTACCATTTCATTACCAGTTAGGTTCTTAACAGGCATATGCAAAATATTATCTATGTGTGTGTGTGAGTTTAGAGCAGGCTAGCCATGTGGTTCAGTGGGCTGGTCATGTAGTGACCCCCACCAGAAGCAGATGTAAAACGTGCCTTGCAATCCAGATCCAGCCCCTGATACCAATTCATCTGGCCCACACCACCCTCATCACTCCCGGAAGCAGAAGTAAAACATGCCTGTATGGGCACATTTTACGTCCACTTTTGAGAGCAACGAGGGCAGCGGGGCTGGATGAATTGGCATTGGGGCCCCAGATCCAGCCCACGGGCCATAGTTTGGACTCTCCTAGTTTAGAGGATAGGTTTCTTAAGTCATAACCATGTTAGTCTGTGCAGAAAAACAAAAATAAAACAAACAGATGGAAAATAAAAAAGACAAATGTTATGGCACTTTAAAACTGTTATATTTTAATGTGAACTTTCATGGATCAAGTGCACTTCCTGAGATATAAGAGTGGGACAACATGGCGATTATTTATACTTGGCCCTAAGATAAAGAGACAGTGATTAGTTGCATACTATATTTTGTAAGTCAATGGGGAATTTCCAATCTTGTGATAACTGAAGATCCCTGTTTGATATTCAACCCTTTCCGATGGTACCAGTTTAGTAACAATGATGGCTGGGAGTTGGGTATGGAGGATGGATGGTTTTAAATTATCATAGCTAACTGGAAGAGTCCTTTGTGTTCGCCGCCATTGTTGGGTAAATATAGAGTTCTGTGTTGTCTCAAAAAGGAGTACATATCTGGGCCAGAATCTACTCAGTGTTATAGTTAAGTAACCTAAAGAGGTCTCCTTCTGAAGGTAACATGCATTATTTTACTCAGGTCAAAATACACAGCGCTATTTTTGATGCATTTTGGTTGCCTTCTGCTCCTCAGACCTACCTGATGGTTACTTCCCTCAAAATGTCATCTACAGTTTTGACCAGAATTTTCTAAACCAATCTGAGAGAATTTCACAATTGATGGATAAAGAGAATCAAGGAGAGTCATTTATTAGTAAAACTCAGCACTGTTTCATGTGCATCTTATTACAAATAGTGTTATACAACTATTTGTGAGGAGGAACCCCACAAAGTTCATGGTACATTGCCCACACTAACCTTTGCCCAGGGTACCAAACGTCCAGGTCTTCAGGGAAGAACTCCAACCTCAAACCTCCTGAAGAAGAAAGGAACAAAGAGAGTGCAAAGACAGGGATAGAGACATTAGTGCCAAGGTAGATCTTTGTCTTTAGGCAGGACCCATGGATAGAAGAGTGATTTTGACTAAAGGTTCCATTGGAAGTATCTGAAAAGCAGGTGAAAGAGCAGGCAGCTATGAAACTCTTGTACTGACAAGTAGAGTTCATATGAATGCTGTAGGCAAAAAATTTGGTCAGTCCCCAAGAGCTCAAGAAGAGGCCCATCTCTATAGCCTGAGAGCCAAAGAACAGGCTGTCCTGTGTATTTTCATGTCATAGAGTACTCTGGGTAGAAAGGATTTTTGCAGGGGACACCCGTCATCATTGTCATAAAAAGTCTGTGGATAAAGTTCCACTGCACTACAAGGGACGTCCAAAGAGGGTGGACCAGAGCACAGAGAACAAATGGCTAGGTTAAGAAGATTTGCAGAGGCTCTTAATTATCTAATCTAAACAACTGTTGCTTTAGTGTAGAATGGAAATAAGATACAAGCTCATCTGTCACTCCATAGTAAATAAACAGAACAACAAAGACAGTTTCCATTAAAAAGTATGCACAACCCCTAAGATATTTTCCTCCCTTCAACCCATCAATATTCAGCAAAATGAGAGAGAAAGTGATTGAAAGTATCTCATAGTATCATACTGAATATATGAATGACCACTACATGTAAGTTAATTAGTTTTCCATTTTTCTAGTCAAATTTTAAAAGAAAATTTGTCTCTGTCCTAATGCTACATGCGTTATGTAAACAGTACAAATCTGTTATTTATACAAAAGGACAAAACAAACACGGAAGGCTAAGCTGCCAGGGAAATGATTGTAGTTCTTGCAAAATGCATTTATTTTGCTGGTATTTTCTTGCTCCAGACCTGAGTTCACACACAATTCATCCTCCTCATGTGTCATATGTGTCAATATTTGACCTTGTACAGGGTCTCTTTTCTAGCAGTCCATCAATGTCAGCTCTGCTCAGTGGTGGGGGAAAAATGAGGTATAAAATGTTGCCAGGGGGCTGCCCTCTCCTAGCCAAGTGCATTGAGGCTTGGCTAATGCTCTCTTTGGTGACCATCTCAAAAGATATGTACAACATGCTCAAATCTTTTCTTAACATTTATTTTAAAATAGTATCTCAACAAGTATAAACCGGGAGTCTTGAAAAGGCAAGAAAAGGAAAATAAGAAGAGGGAAGCAATCCTGAGCAATTTATTAGCGTATTAGAAGTATACCGGTAGTTTATTATTTTATTGTGATAGTTTTTCTAATTAAATTGCATGCATAATTTTGACATTAGCATTTTATAATTTCAACCTTTTGTGGATGTTAAATGTGCAATAAGGTATCCAGTATAGCTTTCCTCTTTTTAATTCTTTTTTCTCGCCTTTTTCAAAACTCCTGTTTTTATACTTGTTGAGATGCTACTTTAAATGAAATGTTAATAAAATACACATTAAGCACAAATTGATAACAAAACAATAGCAAACATTCAACATTCATGATGTTACCTATTTGAAGTTTAGCTGACTGGAAAGCTAAAAGGGGTGGGAACATTTCAGCCCATGTGGCATTTGGGCAACTGGTACAATCCCAGAGGACAGGGACTACCAGAAGCAGGGACTGGTAAACCATTTCTGAATATCTTATACCTAGAAAATCCTGGAAAGGATCAACATAACTTGACTACACATCATTAACCAATTATCAATGCTATGACATGCTTATAATGACGAGGAGGAAAACACCCAAAAGATACAATATAATCAAAACGGGCAGGGCATAAAGAAGGTGCATACAATATTTAATTAGACAACATTGATATAAATAAAAATATAGTCAACAAACATGAACTGTATAGTGAAATAGCAAATAATATTCTGGTGTGTTAAGTACTATAAAGGTCACTTATATTAGCATAAGTACTAAAACAAACATGGAGACAAGCTGTATCAGTGTAACAATTGTATATCAGTATATATAACAGATCATCTAACACAACAGATAATAATCATTGTAAGAAGTTCTAGTGACCATGACATGCTTATAGTCTTGCTAGGTTATCTGCTATGGTAATAGAGTAGACCATACTGCCGGTGACTCAATGCTGAGTATCAGGCGGCAGTTAACTAACCTGACAGCCCTAAGGACTAATGGCCGTGTGTGCCTAAGTCCACAGGGATTAAATTCCACTTGAATCCATCTTGATGGAGAGCAGCAGCTTCATCATTACTGGCCTGGGGCTGAGGAGGACTTTGTGTGCCAAAAGGGCTCAGGAACAGAAAGTGACTTGTGGAACTGGATCAGTGGTACAGCGTCACACTGCAATGCAGAAGGCAAATGAAAGGCCACTGCATTATATTCTCAAGACAGTCTTCGTGGTGGATTGTCATGAAGATTGCCAATATTCAAATCTGGATATGGCAGAAGAATGACATGCTTGTTATTCTAAGAAGTAAATAGTTGCTGTTAACTTCTTCAAGTGCTATACATATTCAAAATATTGGCTATCAACATGGCAACAGTATTCCTGTTTTTAACTCCTCAGAACAGCTCTTCTGAGGACATCCCACACCAGTCTCTCAGGTTCTTCAGCCTGAGAGGTCCATCTACATCCAAGGCTTCTCTTCTCAGGGATCTTTCCTTGCAGAGCGAGTTGGAGTATTCTATATACCATGTCATTTCTCATGGTATGCTGAAGGTATTGGAGCTTTTTTTGCAGCTAACTACATTGCTCATAACATGTCAGTTTCAGGGACACAGTATGGAAAACTGATGGGTGTCTTCTACTCTCCTAGATTCTAGAGACTTTGGGTGCCCCTAACTTTGTCAGAAAGAGGTCTGTTTCATTGGAGGGGTGAAGGTTGACTGCCTTTCCTTCCTGTGCATAATCGTGAGGCCAGGTGTTGCTAGCTGTAGTGGAGAGCTGACTCTGGAGCATCTGATAAATGTGGCCAAGAGAGGCTTTCAGTATACAGTATATGGCTTCCATGCCAAACTATATCAGCTGAACACCCCCTTCTATACAACTATTTAAAATGCAGGAGCTATCTCGTCCTTTTCATACAGTCAACCTACTTTAGTGTCCGACTGTTTCTCAAGTTTGATTTCATGGCTTGTTTCCTGGATCAAGCTCTCTGGCATAACCCCTGTTTCCAATCTCCAGCCTGATAGCTGCTTCTAGCTGAGCTTTGACTTCACATGAGGTGCAAAAGAGGACATTGTTTGCACTTTCTTTTTTTGCCATTTGATCTTAAGTCAAAAGAAGAAAAGTAGAAGAAAGAGAATGAGAGGACTGCACAGAAGGAAGACCACCTCCCTCCTCTTGCTTGTAGTATTATTTGAATCAATGACCTGGAAAGTGAAGAGGGAAAGGAAAGACAAATTTCATCCCTGAGCTTCCCTACCTGTACATCCAGTGGTGGGGTTCAATTTTTTTACTACCTACTCTGTTGGCATGGCATGGTGGGCATGGCGAGATGGCCAAAGTTGAGGGACAAATGCTTCCAACCCCTAAAGCTCAAAGGGGAGGGGAGATGCTGAAGCAAGTTGTCACACAACCCGAGGGCTGTGTTCACATGTGTGGGGATTTCTTTCCCCCCACTCCCTTATTCCTCCTCCTCACAATGCCTGCAATGGGAGAGGAATGATGAACAGCTATTCTGAAGAGAGGAAAGGAGCCCTTGAGGTGCAGGAGTTAAAACTGCTTTACTGCAACCCAAAGGTTCTGAGTTTGAACCTGATTAGGAGTCAAGATTGACTCAACTGCTTCTGCCCCCATGAAAAAGACCCCTGAGACAAGGAAGGGCTGGACTCCCCCTTGCGTTACCCACAGGGTCTCCATTGCTGTGGTTTTGCTACATGGTGGCCACAGCTGGGGGCAACGAAGATGATGGGAGGAATGGCAGCCTGGTTGAAGGACGGAGGAGGAGGAAGGTAGTCACTCCTGGGTGCCTGTGGGGGCTCCTGCCTGTGGCCCAAGGGAAGTGGAAGCCATGGTGCCCACCAACCAATGCACTCCCTGGCAAGGCCAGTTACTGAGAAAGCACTGCTTTTTGCCAAAGCAGTGGCAGCGGTGGTGACCACGCTTCCTCCCTCCCTCTGCCACTTCCGCCGCTTCGCTGCCAGGCAGGGAGGGGAGACAGCAATTCAGCAGATGCTGTTGCTACTCTAGAGTAAGGAAAGGAGGGAGAGGGGCCAGCCAGAATTTCTACTACCATTACGGGTGTACCGGGGCTTTCCGGCTGAATCCCACCACTGCCTATATCCCTTTTTCTTGCTCAGAGAAAAGAGACCGTGAGGAGGAGAAGAATCAGTACCAACTTGGAGAGGTTACACTGGTGCACCTGAAGGACCTCACATAGCCTACAGGTTACTGAGCCCTTCCCTATAATTTTTTTTTAAAATAAGCTAATGAAATGAGGACTTCATTATTATAACCACCAAACAATATTTTTCTTAAAGAATTGTCTTCAGAGTACAATCCACACTTGTCAGTTAGAGTCAGCCTTAAGCTGAAGAATTTTGCTCTTGAGCCAAAGTCTTTCCTACTTTTCAGATGTGTGGTTTTAGCTTGGGGTCATTTCTAGTCAAATGAATGAAGACAAGCTGGCAGATGTCTCTTTTAGTAAAAGTCTCCCTTGCTCGAAGGCGAGTCACATCAAACTCTAGGGTTCAGTGCTCATCTCTGTTTCAAAGCCAAAGAGCCAGTGCTGTCTGCTTCCACAGATGTTTCCATGGTCATGTGGCAGGCACGTCTCTTTTACCTAGATGATAAAAGAAAAACAATCAAATGCCCTTTTAAAATTCTGTATTCAGTTTTTAAAAGAAATGTATGGGGTATATTTCTTCTAATATTTTTTCATCCGCCCACAAAAATCTCCTAAATGTTAAGAAATGGTGAATTGTCTTCATATTTGATACTTGTTCTTCTGACCCACCAAGCTGCAGTAGAATGATAATTAGAGCTATCCTTCCTATATACCCAATGGTCTTCAACTGTGCAGAATTCTTGAAGGTCCAGGGATGGGCATGGGTGGTCCATTCATCTCTGTAGCCTGCCTATTCCCACCTTATATCACAAACTGTGAACAGAGTTGGAGGAATACTTTATTTCTGATAAATGCCTATAGTAACTCTTGCTTTCATCTAAATAATTTATACAAACTATAGTTTGTTGGATTTAAGATGTGATTCTACTTTTCCACCTTTGGCAATATTTTGACAGGTTGTGCTGTCAGAGTGATGTCAAATCTCTCCCTAAATCACTCCAGCAGCTTATTTCCCAGATTCTCCTGTTAGCAGTAGTCTTTTAAGCCTATATAACTACTGAAATATTTACAATTTCTCTACCATCTTACTCTTATTCAAATAATAATAAAATGTTCTCTCATGTCTCCCCTATCAGCGATAACTGAGCTTCTAAACCTGATATTATATTTGCATACATTATTATACTGAAGTTGTTTCGTATATGTTATGGTTGTTAATCACCCAGTTCAGCTGTATTTTATGTGTGACTAAACAAAAAACAAGAGAAGTGACCTCTTTATAATTGCTTACTCAGGCTTACTTAACTTTTTCAAATGAGCATTACAGCAACCTTATTCTGCACAATTTATTGGCTATAAAGAGAAGCTTCTTCTCAACAGTAACAATTAAGAAGAAATAATTTACTTGCTATCTTCCTTTCATGTACTACATCTTTCTAAATTCTCTAGTCATTGTGGTCTGTAGACATATTAACATTAGCATTGGTTACCAGATAGTTAGCAAACCACCACATCATCTATCACCTGCAAGTTTGGCTCAGTTCGTACAAGGGAGGGAGGAGTGGAAGCGACCATCGCTCCGTGGTAGGAGAACATTTTCCACCTTTGTCCCTGCCACAGAGCCCCCTGAGCTCCTCCCCTCAGCCAGTTGGAGGGGAGTGGGAACGACTGTTCCTCTGTGGCAGGAGGACATTTTCCACCTTCATCCCTGCCACAGAGCCCCTTGTGCTCCTCCCCTCAGCCAGTTGGAGAGGAGTGGGAGCGACTGTTGCTCTGTGGCAGGAGGACATTTTCCACCTTCATCCCTACCACAGAGCCCCTTGTGCTCCTCCCCTCAGCCAGTTGGAGAGGAGTGGGAACGACTGTTCCTCTGTGGCAGGAGGACATTTTCCACCTTCATCCCTGCCACAGAGCCCCTTGTGCTCCTCCCCTCAGCCAGTTGGAGAGGAGTGGGAGCGACTGTTGCTCTGTGGCAGGAGGACATTTTCCACCTTCGTACCTGCCACAGAGTCCCATAAGCTCCTCCCCTCAGCCGGTTGGAGGGGAGTGGGAGCAACCATTGCTCCATGGCAGGAGGACATTTTCCACCTTCGTCCCTGCCACAGAGCCCCCTAAGCTCCTCTCCTCAGTCAGTTGGAGGGGACTGGGAGCGGCTGTTACCCATGACATGGGCCTTAAGTTGCCCGAGGATGTTGCAGAGGATGTTGAGTACCAGACTCTGTCACTGACGTTGAGCGTGGATGCCGTTTCTTAGGCTTCCTCGAATGTTCAGCCACAATGTTTAATTGTATTTCAAGTTTTATGTAATTTACCATATTTGTTTGTCTGTAAACCACTTTGGGTCACCAATAGGTGAGGAAAGCGGTATAAAAATATACTAAATAAATATACTAAATAAATAAAATAATTTAAAGAAAAAGCCCAGTGTTCAAGCACAGATGGAGTCTGAAGATGTAGGAAAGTGGTTTTGATTTACTTAAACAGCCTGATGTTCGTCAAATGGTTATTTGGTGGTCTTACCCACAATCTTTGAAAGAAAGAAAAAAAGAAAACCAATGTATAAGAAACACAGGCTTTCATGCTGCTTTCTTCAATCCATGTAAACTTTCTGATTTTTATTTATGGCTAACTAGAGTTTATCAAAACATGTTCATTGGGAAACTATGTGTTGCTTTGAAGCTCCAAATCAATACTGAGAAACCAATGTCAAACCACAGTGGGACTTTTCTCCCCTCACCAAATCTTTTTACACAAAAACCCAAAACTCAAGCCCTGTTCAACATTCGCCAGAAGGCATGAGGATTTAAATGAGAAAGTTTAGAATGCACAATCAAACCCTACCAGATCTTGAATGCACATATCCCTCTTCAGACAACCACACCATGTGAAAGATCTGAAGAGTGTTTCAAAACAAGAAGTGTTCATAAATGCATTCACACTTGGCCTCCCCCTGTACAGAAATGGGAAAAGTTAGGCTTTTGAATTACACCTCCAAGAATATCCCACTCAGCATGACTGGTACATGACCAATGGTATTCTGGGAGCTTAGGACCCTCCCAGCAACTTTTCTAAATGGTCCTCTTGATTACCAGGAACCTTATCTTATTGGGAGCTAGCATGCCCTTGTCTCCTACGTAGCCCATGCAGCTATAATCCTAAATAGCTTTCCATTGCCATCTTGGCAAATAAGGATCACCATAATGCTGAATCTGTTTATTTTACAAATAGCCTGCTTTTGTCTAAAAATTATGTGACACCCCTAAGTGGTCCCTCTTTGATGAGTTACCTCACAAACCTAACCTCTGTGCTCCTTATGGAACTAAGAGTGTGAAAACATCTGGTCACCCATTCTTGTTTAAATAAGCATCTTCACAAATGAACAGAGAATGATACTCCCTCAGTTCACGAGGACAGAATATGTCTGAGAATGACAAATTGAAAAGCATAGAAGAAAGAGGAACAGAAAGAAGAGGAAAATGGGAAGTAATCTGAGATGAAAAATTTTGCAGAAGAGGAAGGGACACTGTAAACTTAACGTCCTTTCACAACACAGAAGAAAATATGTGAGAAAATATGATTCCCCTATGCCAGAGGCCACAGCTCAATTTTGCATAATAAAAAGTATGACATAGCAGAAGAATCTGTAGAAAATGTTAGAGTACAGAATTAAGAGGGCATAGGATAATAAACTGGGAAGGAATATTTGAAAAATACAGATCTTCTTCTTTCATGTCACATTCAAACCCTGGACTACTAAAATGAAGCCATCTTCTTGGCTTTGTCATTGGCCAAACTTAAACCCTCATTGCTACATGTTTCTGGTACTAATTGGCAGACCAGAAAACAAGCCAGATTCAGTATCTCTCCACATTCAAAGCATGTGTTGTTGTCCACCAGCAGCCCCCACTTGAGCATGTTGGTCTTACATTTAGGCACTCTGACCCTCAGCCTATTCGTAGTTCTCCAAGTGGTGTAGGGGAGGTCAATTTCCTCAACCATCTCCTCCTTTAATGTTATTCTTTGTTCATTGAGCTCCTTCCTCCATCTTCTAATTTGGTTTTGCTATTGCATACTCTGAAGAATGTTTGTTTTTGCCATAAAGCTCTTCCTTGATCTGAACCAGCAGACTTGAGGCTCATATCCATTCCGAGGATGCTAAAGGTCATACTCTTGCTTTGTTCTTTCAGTGTCCACTGCTACCTCTCTCCTTATCTTAGTGATACAAATAAGGAGATATATTTTCTCAACTGGTGTAGGTTTGGGGCAACCTGTCACATAAATTAAATAAATAAAATTAATATAGAATAAAATATTTGTGTCCTGGAAGGTGGGTTGATGATGATTATGATGACAACAACACATATAAACCTTGAGTATTTAAACTTTTAAAAGGGTGTGTGTATGTATTTCCCTCTATAACTACTACTATTTTACTCAAAAATTGAAAGAATAAAACATCTTTGTCTTTACGATATCTATACATGGCCCTATTTGTGCTACTAGCAAGCATATTTTCTCACCTTTAAAAGGAGAAGCGGGGAACGCTTGCTATGAGCATTTGGCAGTAGTTTCAAAGAAATGCCCTCTTGCTGAGATGCCAATAAACAAAAAAAGTCCACATAAAGTCCATGTAATCCTAGGTGACTGGCAATTCTGCTCAGGAAAGGTTTAGGACGGGAGGAGCTGAGATATTGAATTCATCTCACTCATTTTGGAGGGCCATCTCTGGAGACCCACAACATGGTCCTTAGCCTAGCATCTCACATAAAGGTCAGTTGCATTGCACCAGTCTACTGGATAAAAATAACTTCCCATTATATAAATGAAAAAAAAGGGAGGGAGTGATAAAAGTTCACTTCCCATAGCTGTCTGAAAGTCCAGAAATATTCTCTTTCTTATCATTGGATGGAGAATTTAATGGTTCACCCACCCACCCCCAAAGTCATTAGCTTGTTATGCATGGAAAACAATCCATGCTGGAGAGAGAGAGAGAGTACAACTGATCATCTCATAGCTCTGTAGTCAAATGTATTTGAAACACAGTGGTTGCAAATTGCACACATTTACTTGGAAATAAACAATTCAGTGGGATTTGCATGGGTTGAAATAGCTTCTTCTTCCTCTTTCCTGTCCCAATCAAACCCTGGACTGCTACTTTCTTGGCTTTATCATTGGCCAAACTTAAGTCCTCATCGGTGCATGTTTCTGACAGTAATTGGCAGACCAGTAAATGAGCCAGATTCTGTTCTCTCCACATTCACAGCACGTGTCGATGTCTGCCAGCTGCCCCCACTTGAGCATGTTGGGCTTACATTTAGACACTCTAACTCGCAACCTATTCAGAGTCCTCCAAGTGGCATATCCTCCAAGTGGCATATCAGCTATATCCTCCTTTAATGTTGTTTCTTTTCCAGTGAGCATCTTCCTCCATCTTTTAATTTGGTTTCGGTGTTCCATACCCTCAAGAATGTTTGTTCTTGCCATAAAGCTCTTCCTGGATCTGAGCTGGTGGACTTAAGGCTGCCAGAGCAATTAAACAGCTGTCAGAGCAATACAACAAACTATCCCCTTTCAAATTTGTTCTTGGAACAAAATCACGTGCTCCGTTTTCCAAACTCTTGCAAATAATTTCCCCTTGAGGAAAAAGAAAAAGGAAAGCAGATTGAGGAAGGCTGGTTGCAACCTTTAACAATGTTGAGTTTGTGAGACTGTTGTAAGTTCTCTTTGTGCTAAGGTGAAATATTTCAATTTCAGCCTGATCTGTTTTCATATGTTGGTGAAAACCTTTGAGAATTTCTTATGAATGTTGATTAATCTGTTATTTATCAGTAAAGAAGTCTGAGAAATTCTGATATGTATTTACCATGACAGCCTCCCCCATCCTATTTTTAATGTTTGAACAGAAGAATGTTTAGCTAAGTATGACAGACTCCTTATCTGCTATGGACAGGAAAGAACTTGAACACTACGATTTACAGAGGAATAACTGTGATGATCTGATAAATTATGGATGAACGTTGGCACAATTTTGTGGGGATAATTAACAAAAATAATGAGCAAAGCACCAAGGAAAACGGCATTCGAATGCTAATATTCCTGCCCTCATTTGCCATTTTGTTATTTCACACAAATAAGTAAAACATCTATGTGCATGTAGACGTCCATTTGTGCCTACCAATCTAGTGGTAATTATTAAAATGGAGGTACAAATTCTTTATGGTAGATTAGATGTCATTTGAAATTGATCTGAGACTCGATCTGATTCAACTCTGACCAACGAGTGAGAAAGATACAAAATGAATACAGTAATACCTTGGATAATGTTTGCACCACTGCGATTCCTTCCACTTAGATGTTACATGCCCTAAATTGTGTCCGATTGCCCAAAGAAGCATGGCAAGATCCTAATATTTCAGCTAGTACCCAAACACTTGGGAAGCCTACTCTTGTTTATCTATTGTCTGCCTATAGCAGGATAGTCAATATATGGGTACTGTATTTTCATCATTACTATTTTCACTGATTTCATTAGAACATGAGTGTCAGTGTGAGGTGTAGAGAAGAAAAGAAAAGTTGCCCTATCATCTTGTTTACAAACAAAAATAAAAGTTCGGGGCTAGAGTTTACATATTCTCAAATTAATGGTGGTGGAGTCATGGCACACAACAAACCAGCCTACCAATATCTACCGATCTCTCTTTTATCAGAAATGTGATATGCCGAGGCTGCAGTAGTGAAACAGCCATGGGTTGCCTATGCTAGGGAGGAAACATCATTCTCCTCTTATACTAGTTTTTCTACAGTACTTTCATTTGCTGTTGCTGCATGAAGGCAGTTTTACAACTGGTTCTTTTAGTCAGGGATATTTTTCCAAAGCTTCAAAGAAAGACAGTGGGATAAATGTTCTTTAGGAGTGTCTGGTATGTAAACTGGGATTGAATAGCAGAAGAGTCATTATGATCTGTCAGAAAAGTGCATATTTAGATGCTGCTGCAATTGTAGTTAATAGACTTGCTAAAACTAAACAGCGTCTTTGGAACTGATGGTATCTATTGTAAAAGTGTTTATGTTGTTTGTTGCTTTAACTTCATAAAACAGCTTGTGACACCCTTCATAGAGCTAGTGCGCAACACACAGATAGATTCTGTAAAATATGTGTTCACTAAGCAAAAAGTGTAATTACATATTTGTTTGTTTCAAAGAACTGAATCAAATCCTGTAATCCAAAAGATTATAGCATCTTGCAAGAATGTCCCATTACCTTTCTTAGTTCTGGCTGATGCTATCACTCCCATTAGTTTCTGTTAAACAAGGACTGAATAGTCTCTGTGGGTGAGATGACCCTTTCCCCCAGTTCCATGATGGCAAACCTTGACAGGTATTCTTAGACTTCAATTACCAGAAGGCCAAGTCAGCACTCCTGCTGATCAGGGCTTCTGGGAATTGAAGTTCAAGAACTGCTGGAGTGCCAAGGTTCACCATCACTGCCCTACCTCCTCTTTTTCTAGAAATTAGCAGTGAACCACAACCTGAGGAAGTACTCTGCTAATTCACAACCACAAGCTCTCATACTAGCTTCTAGGTATTCCTAGAATACCTGTAAGACCATCTTTTAAAATCAGCTTTGCTGTAGTGACAACAAAATACTCTTCCTGTTACTTACTGGAAGATGCTGTCAACATTTAAGCAACTCTATGAAGTCTGAAATTTATTTTACTATGAAGCAGAAGTGATAAGGATATCCTGTTTTTCTCAGTCCTGATTCAGTTTGAGCACAGAAGATGCTGGCGCCTGTCCCTAACTTTGAATGCCCTTGACAGTCTCTTAAAATACACTTCATAAAACAGAGAGATTCCAACAATTATGCAGAGATCACAGTACCCCAGCAGCAATGTAAATATAACAAAAATTTAATTAACCCCACCAACAGAATCACTGCCTTCTTTGTATGAATGAAAAAGTATTGTATGAATGAAGAAGTTTATATTATGGGTAAGGATCCTGGAGTCCTCATATTTTGAGAATAATATTTATGGAAGAGGCAATTTATTAAATAAAGATAATAAATACCAGGTCTAAATTCATAGGCTGAGACTGATAGAATGGTATAACAATTATTATGAACATCTTTGCAGTATAGTACAGATATACTGTGCTGATACAGCTGTAGATATATTTATTTTGAAAGGATGTATATATGCATCTGCAAACAATGACTATAAAGGACAGGCTAAAAGGGAACTAGGAAGATTGAGTAGAATAGAGCCCTCATATGAAAAATCTGCTGCAAATTATGTAGAGGAGAAACATATATATATATAACCTTCACACAGCACACATCTACTATTCTCAAATGAATTATAACAAAGGAATCTCTGTAGGTCACAATCTTTTGCCTTTTGCATAATTATTTGAGACAAGTTCTTGAACATCATGGGCTTCCAAATAAATGTTAGGGTTTCTGGGAGTAATCTAGAATTATAAAATGGTGATTTCTTCACTTCTTTTACTTTCACCCTATGTATTACAAAGTGCATCATGTCCTTCTCAAGTCTAACTGATTCACATGTGTAAAATTTGTCACACATATACTTGAAAGACTGAAAAACCTTCTCTTCTAAGTGTATTAGAAGGACATGCACTACATTTTACATTCTTCTTCTTCCTATTCTTCTTCAGGTACCATATTTGCTCCAGATACAGTAATACCTCGGATAATGCTAAAACTGGGTTCCAAAAGTCTTAGCATTATCCGATGTTTAGCGTTATCCGATGCATGCATCGGATAATGTTAAAATCCTGTGGGATACATCGGATAACATTAAAACTCCATAGAGATACATTGTAACTGGCACAGGCTTTAATGAATGTTATCTGATGCATCCCATAGGATGTTAACGTTATGTGATGCATTTTTCCCAAATTGCTTAACGTTATGTGATTTTAACGTTATCTGATGCAAACGTTATCCAAGGTATTACTGTATTGGCTACCATCATGGCGAAAGTCTTCCTGCTCTTAACTCCTCTGAACAGTTCTTCTGAGGACATGCCACATCAGTCTCTCAGGTTCTTCAACCATGAAGTCTGTCTACCTCCAGGGCCTCTCTTCCCAGGGATCTTTCCTTGCAGAGCGAGCTCGAGTATTCTATGGAGTATTCTATTTTACATGCATGCTGATAAAAGAGGCATGCATTTTTGTGTTTTACTTTCTAGATCTGCGTAGATAAATACATAAGGGTTTGGGTTTGAAGGTGGGGCTGCTAGATTGCCAATAACCCATTATCCAAGATTTTGGAGACCTGGACAATGGGCTGCAAAACCTCAGAGAAGGAAATCGTAAGAATGAAGCTAGTCTTATGTCAATAGAATGATGCTTCTGTACCTTGTTTTCAAACAGCCCACACAGAAAGGACCAAAAGCCACTTGTGTTTGGCTTGCTCAAGAAGAGCTCCACAACTAGAGTTTGGAAATGTTATTTTTAGGCTAACATCTCCCTAAAGGTCCCCCAGCCTACAAGTGGCTAAGTGGTTTAAGGCAGGGGTTCCCCACGGTGCCAAATAATCCGGCCCATGCTGCCTGCCACATTCCTGGAAGTGGAAATAAAATGCACCCACACATGTGCAAAACACTGCCATAAATACACCCATGGCTGTCATAAACACATTTATGGCAGCTGCGGGTGCATTTACGGCAGTGTTTTGTGCATGCGTGGGCATGTATTACTTCCAGTGGGAGGAACCACATGACCAGCCTGCTCAACCATGTGACCGGCCCTTGGCGCAAAAAGTTTGGGAACTACTGGTTTAAGGGATAATGACAGTTCTTTTAAATGGTGACTTTTCAAAGCTGTGTATAGAATTTCTATATTCAAATACTCCTATTTTGTGCATAAAAGCTATATTGTGCAAAGCACAAGGTTTTATAAAACATGTTAAGTGTTTTAGGCAAAGTGCAACTTTTGCTGCTAAGAAAAAGCTTTTTTTGCACTCACACAAAAGTAAAACATCTCACAGTGTTTGGCAGTTTATTTAATGGACTATTTCAGTGTACCGAGGCATTCTTTTTCATTGAGGAAAATAAATGTTATTTATTTTACAAATATCCTTACTCTGTTAAGCCATCTGTGTCCTGGGCAAGACATGCTCCACATATTCTTATGTCTAGGATATTGACATTCCTGAATAGTGTTGCATCTTCAAGTTGCTACAGGGCTTGTCATTTGTAAGGCATGTGTTATTCATACTTAATGTTCCTGGAAACATGCATTTTTCAGTAATTCTTCATGACCTGCACTATCTTTGGTGCTTGCTTTTCATTCCAGGCTGAGGAGAAACTTGTCTCCCAAAGCGGGGACATGCACTTCTTCCCCCTCCCCCAAAGTCATAAATCCCAAGAGGTTGTGAATCTGTGAAATGTTCATAAATATTGTAAAACAAATGTTTTCATCAGTTTAACCTGCAGCTCCCCTGGTGGCTTAGTGGGCTGGAGACTGGAAGGTCAGGTTTCGATACCAGAGACCTGCACTTGGGGATGTGAAAGGAGCCTCATTCAGGTGTCCCCTAAAAATCCTTTCAACCCAGAGTAATCTCTGACACAAAATTGTTATTATCAGCTCAACAAAAGTTCTATGGCAGATGTCATCAACTTAACAAAAGTTCTATGACAGTTCTCAAGGAAAAAAATGATCATTCCTACTTTCTATTTTTATTTTTATAGTTTTATTATATTTTAGGCTTTATTTTTAATTTCAAATTGAAAATAGATTTTTTTTGTTAAAAGAAGTTTGGATAATGATGAAGTGGCAAAGCAATGGATTTATCAAAAAGAGGACATGATGCTAAAAAGTTTGGCTGTCAGTGCTTTAACTGTTGTTGAAATGGCACTTGATTCCTTTTGCAGCTGAGCTTTGTGAGCTGGAATAATTCATATTATAAACCAGGCAAATATGGACTTCAGCAACATCATGAACCATTATGAAAAGCAAATAACCTGACTTAACGGGCTGTTAGATACAATACAAACACAATTTTGAAATATCTCTAAAATGGAGACTATAGATTTTTGAGTCCAATCAGAATTAATGAGCTCTTACTTCTTACGCCTGGAAGCTGGTTGTGTGGAATCATCAACAAAAAATTGGTGAAGTAAAATATGTTTATTATAAAAGTTTGTTCTAGGATAGAGAGAAATATAGGGTGTGTTAACTTTGGCTACGTGAGTAGGATAGGATTGATCTGTGGGAGGAAGTGAAGTCAAGTGCAGGATATCCAACTATTGATGTGGAAGCTTCCTTCTCCTCATCATTTTATTTAATTTTTTAAAATATTCCACTCTGTAATTCTTGTTCTAACTTATCATAAGTGCTGATCACATAAGTTAAACAAATGAGTCCAATTTGTTATGACAATGGTGATTTCCAAGAAGTGGAAGTTTCCACTCAGAAATAGTGTTAATCCAATTTCTTCCTACTTCTGAGCTAAACCAAGTGTCACTTCTGTCTCAAGTAGACCTTTTGGAATGAATGGGATCAGCTAGTGATGCAACTAGTTTAAGTTCAATTCATTTTAATGCCTCTGTTTTAGATAGGAGCAGTACTGAATTCACCGAGCTGTCTCCTAGTCTACTTCAATAAATGCTAAGACTGGAAAATTCACTTTTTGGACTAGAACGTCCAGAATCCCCTGCTACTAGTCAGGCTGGTGGGAGAATTATTGAAGCTCTGATGCAATTTTTTTTAAAAAAAGAAGATTTTTTCCCCTAGGTTAGAAGAGACATAGCAAAGAGTGGCAATGACCCTGTCTTCTGCCTTGAAGGACTGAAAACAATAAAGTAGATGAAATACTTTTCAAATATTGTGAAGAGTTTTGAATAAGCTTTTGCTGTGCATTATTTAAACTAGTAGCATCCCCTTGACTCTTTCTCTGTTGTTTGAAACATTGCTTACTTTGGAACTTTAAGTTACATCTTATGGGAGAAGCAGCCTTCCAAGTGAAATCATAAAAATGAAAGAAAAGAAAAAGATGGAAAAAGCGAATAGAAAAATATGCAGAAACTGTAAGTATAAATGATAACAAGAGAAAGCTTAAAAGGGTTACTATAATTTATGCCCCATATTAATATCTCTGCTTTCTATTTTATTTTCATGAAAGGGGGCATTTAAATTTTATATAGAACTGATGCAAAACACTGAAAAGCTATCATGTTTATCTTGCTAGAGATATACTTAAATATACTTCATACCATAAATGTTTTAAAGTAGGACTGGGTAATGCAAAATTTTATTGTTTCGTCCTCAAACTGTCTAGGATTGAAATGAAATATTCAATGGAAGAACATTGCTCAAGGTTCATAGACAATGTAACCTTTCCTTCCTTCCTTCCTTCCTTTCTCAACCTTCACCTAATAACATCACAGTTGAACTGTAGTAACAAGTGTCATACTTTACTGTTCATTCACAAACCAGCTATATGTAAATTTATATAAATGCACAGATAAACCAAGGACAGACCTCTGGCTCACAGCTGGATATTGTATGAAGGATTTTGTGTCATCAGGGTTTGGCTCCGTGGCTTAGAGTCATTTTTACTAACACATTTTAAAAGGACACTGATGTTATTTTAACTGCTAGCTTGCCCTGTGTTGCCATCAGAGAATTCCAACCTCCTCCAGATGTAATTAGAAAAAACAATAGTGCTCTACATCCTGAAATTTGAGCCCAAATGTATACAATAAACGTCTCTTCTTTGCCTCTTCATTTTACAACCTTTTGTTATTTGAAATTCTTTTTATCCAGGCAATTGTAGATTCTTTTTAAACAAAGTGTAAAATTAGACAGTAGCCTCTGTAAAGCTATTTTGCATGGTGCCTCACCCTACTACAGCAAGAAAGGGTACACAGAAAGAGTGTGGTATTTTTGAACCACAATCGAGCATACCCTGGTAATGGTAACCTTGTGTTGCCAGCTAATCTTTCTCACACTAGGTCAGGCGAAAGGAACTGCAGAATGAACTCACTGAAAGGTGGCTTCATTTTGACAGTTTCACGTCTGGCCTAGACACGCAAGAAGAATAAGAATAAGAATAAGAATAAGTACGGAATCGGTGATGTGTTGGGTACATTTGCTGCATGACTGTTTATGCAAGGCTTCTTTGAAGAAATAGGGTAAGAAACCCTGTTGCTGGGGTAATTCTATTTAGGAGCATTGCATCCCCCTCCTCCGTGTTTACTCTTTCCTCAAATAAGAAGTTGTTTGTAAAAAAAAAAAATAGTAATTTCTGGCTAAATAGAAGCATCAGATAAATACAGCTGAGAGAAGTTAGGACCAATTCTCCACCTGCCACAGTTTGAATCCTGGTTAAATTCTGTAATTTTTTTTAAAAAAGAAACATGCTAAGGATAAGCGATTATATGGCAAATCCGTTATCTATTCCGGGCCTTTATGCTATTTCCACTTCCTGCTTTAGTTATTTTTTAAAAAAATTTTTTTGAGGTGGACTCGTTTCATACTACAAGCCAACAGCATGCTAAATGTTTCCATGTTCTACAAGCCCATTCCAAAAGGTAGATTCCTGTAGAATATCATGTGCAATTGAATGTAATAGCACATATCCTTCCATGTACCTTACTGGCACAGTGGTTAAACTGCTGTACTGCTGCCAAAACATTTTAAGTTCGATCCTGATGGGGTCAAGGCTGACTCAGCCTTCCATCCTTCCAGTTTTGGTAAAATGAGTACCCAGCATGTTGGGGAAGGGAATGTTAATTAACTAGTGAACCACCCAGAGAGTGCATTATGCAGTATGGGGTGGTATATAAGTGTAATTGCTTATATGGATTCATAAAATACGATGTGTCTATCCAAGGTCACTACACTTTTAAGTAGCTTGTGATTGGGTGAAGATGCTCATCTTCTGGAAAATTGCTGTTCCATATTTTTTTAAAGTTTAATTTCTAGCTTGTAAGGATGAAATTATAACATTAAAAAAGAGGTGACCCCCTCCCTTAGAAAAAGGCAAGGAGCTTAAAGCTTCATAGTCTTCTGCTTTCACCAGCAAAACCAATTTTGTCCAGTTTGAGTACAGGTCACATCATTCAGCTTGGCTACTGCAGAAAAATGTTATTTACTTACTGGACGTAGATCTTTCCTAACTCCCAACAGTGGAGCTCAAGGAGGGTTTGTTTTAGTAAACAAAGAGCACAACTAAAACAGAAACAAGATCAGCTATTAAAAGACAATTACATGAACGGCATAGTTTAAAGTATTTAAAAACACATTTCAGAATAATAAATAATTTTGTACCAGCTGTGTTCAGATTTCTCCTTTCTTGAATTGCATTGCATTGCTCTCTCTCTCTCGTTCACTCTTGCTCGCTCTCACACACACCAAAGTGATATTAATAACTCTTGCATGTTTCATTTTTTCAGAACACCTTGGGAAGACTTTTACCTTTAAAGGCAATATAAAACATATTAAATAAATAATTGGTCACTTCCTGAATGGATTAAATTAAATCTCCTTAAAAAGTTGTTGGCAAAATACTGCTATGAACTAGAGGAAGCAGGTTTGCTCATGGCCAGCGAGCCTCACCATATCAGATCATCCCTGCGTAATCCAATTTTACAAATTGCATTACCAAATCCCACTAGGACATAACTCTGTTTCCCGAAGAACAATTCAGTGTCCTTCCCTGGTGGCTAACCTTGGCACTCCAGCTGTTCTTGGACTTCAATTACCAGAAGCCTAAGTCAGTACTCCTGCTGATCAGGGCTTCTGGGAGTTGAAGTCCAAGAACAGCAGGAGTGCCAAGATTCGCCATCACTGAATCATCTCTGTATTGCACATGAGAGATGGAGTGGAAATGTATGCTTTTGCTTACTGACTATGCTGGAAAATAAGGAGAACCTCTTTCATGAGAAAGAAGTTGAAATGGTTTCAAATTATATTATTGAATAAATGGAATAACAAATATGTTATGGAAACCAGATTAAAAAAGGAATAGGATAGAATTTAAAGAATTGGTATTTAGAATAAGAAAGGGTAAAATGGGAGTTAAGGGTCTAGTTAGCAAGATATATGAGATTTACCACAAGAAAGAATGATCATGGGACTTACTGGCTGGAATTAATTTTTAATTTAATTTAATTTGATTTTCGTATTTATTTGCCGCCCACTCAGGAAACCCGACTCAGGGTGGCTCGCATAGCAGTCGAATAAAAACACAATCAATACACAATCACAACTATTTAAAAACAGATAAAACCCCCATTAAAACCCACACACCCCATTCATAAAAAGAGGGAGAATCTTAATTACTGTGCAAGCCAGCACAACGGGGAATCCCGTTGTTCAACTTTGTGTCACAGAAGGCTAATTTATTTATTTGTTTTATTATTTCCATTTTTATTCTGCCCATCTAAGCAAATGGCCAATCTGAGTGGTTCACGATAAAAAATAGAGACAAATAAAATACAATATGGGAGTCAAAGAATAGAAATTAGATGTTACAAAACAGTTTAAAGATTATATTACATTAGAGAACATACCTATAGATGGTGACCACACAAAATCTTATCTGTGGTAGTAAATCAATTAATAGAAGGCAAAATGTTACAGAATGCTAATGACTCATCAGCTATTGCAGTAGGTCCCCCCCCCTCACCAACATTTCTTTCCTCCCAAAGGTTCTGAGGCTCCCTTAGGATTCCTTTCACCATAAAGGAGCTTTTGGGGACTGCAGAATTGGGGTGTGTGTGTTACGCTTCTTAAACTCACCATCACTGGTAAAATTCCACTAGTGGTGGTGAAATTCAGAAATTAAAGACTCCCTCCTGTCCTGCGGTCGGTCCCCATGATGTAATGGATTCCAAAGGACTTGTGAACCTTTTGGGAGTGGGGAGAACTGGAAATGTTTAATTAAAGAAGCCATTGCTAATAATTCATGAACCTTATGTGATGTAATGTTGTGCAAAAGGATTTCAGAATTTCTGTCACAGGCACAAAATATATAACTTGACTGGCCTTTTTCCTTTTTTGCACAGACTTTAGTATGGTTGCAGGAGCAAGTGTTGGGCTATGGTGATTCAGAATGCAAAGGGTTAACATAGAATCCATGGAAGGAGGGAGCTCCTGTTACTAAAACTAATTTGCTTGCAAGTTTTTGTTTGCCTTCCTGCCTGAAATTTGATTGCCAACTTCAGTGGCTCAAGTGGCTAAGATGCTGACTAGAAGGCGGCAGATCAGCAGTTCGATACCTGAATACTGCATGACAGAATGAGCTCCCGTCTTTGTCCCAGCTCCTGCCAACCTAGCAGTTCAAAAGCAAGAAATTGCAAGTAGATAAATAGGAACCACTTTGGTGGGAAGGTAACAGCATTCCATGTGCTCCAGTGTCTAGTCATGCCTGCCACATGACCACAGAAACGTCTGCAGAAGCAGACAGCACTGGCTCTTCGGTTATAAAACGGAGATGAGCACTGAACTCTAGAGTCGGATATGACTGGCTTTCGAGCAAGGGTGATCTTTAACTTTACCTTTAATACCTTGTGTCCTGTTTTGTTGGCAGCAATTGGCCATTTGTTCTTGAAGGATATGCAGCCATTTAGAATTATCCCTGTATTTTTTCAACTACAAAGCTGTATAGAATAAAAATCCTCTTCATGTGTCCCTTTTAACTTATCTAAATCTTCATCCTCTTCTAACAAACCTGAAACCAACCTGTTAAGATTTCTGAGCATACAATGAGTAAATATCTTTTTCACTTTGTCTCAATTTTTTGCTCTGAGTGATTATTTTTGGCTAGGAAGCATGCTGTGTGTGAGGGCAACTATGGATGTAACTTGCAAACAATTCAAAATGTAATAAATGCCTCACTTTCACTGTAAAACTACATACCACGACTGAAAGAAGGGGCTACAAAGAGGGTCTGTTTACAGCTGAAAGAGGTATTGGTATATGGCCATTATCCAGAGGAAAACACTGATACACCACAAACCTGAACCTTTGACAATAAAATGTTTTGTAACAGCTTGGGTTCAAGGTTAATCCCCATGATTTTACTGAAAGTCATAAAATGCTGTCATCTCTATGATCTCCTGTGCCAGTTTCTTGAAAACATAAAAGTTTTAATTGTTCTCTTTCTTCTAAGAAATATAGTTTTTAACTGATGGCCATGAACTATTGGAATAGAATACTTAACCAAATAATATTTTCTTTCCTCTGTATTTTTCAGTGGTTTCTTCCAGATGGAAGAAGGAGATCACTGAACAAGGAATCACCTTAAAGGAGGTTATGGCAGAGGAACTCAACCATCCCTAAGTCACTTGGAGGAACCTGAATAGGCTGAGTTTCAGAGTGCCTCAGTGTAAGACCAACATGCTCAAGTGGAGCTTGCTGGCAGACAACAACACACTGTGTGAATGTGGGGAGATACAGAATCCAACTCATTTGCTGGTCTGCCAATTGCTACCAGAAACATGTACCCATGGGGACTTAGTTTTGGCCAGTGACAGAGCCAAGAAAGAGGCTTCATTTAGCAGTTCAAAGTTTGGTCTGGACATGAAAGAAGAAGAAAAAGTGGTTTCTTCCAACTGTTGTAGATAGCTTCTGCCTGCATTTGCATCTAAGCCGCATGTGTGTGTGTGTGTGTGTGTGTTGGGAAAGTAGGTTGCATTTCCAAGCAATCTGCTGTGGTTGCCAGTGCATGGAGGAAAGAATTTCGTACACAATTATATGCAAATGCAATATAGTCACAAAGTTCCTTTTGTTTGACCTAATGTGACCAAGTGTGCTTAGCTGGCACAACAAGGTTGCTATTGCCCAGGGCATGCCCGATTGTGGTTCAAAAATGTAAAACGTACCACAATCTTAGAGGGGGTTCTTTCTGTGTACCCCAGTCCCAAAGTAAACATGTACCAAGATTACAATCAGGGTATGAATTGTTTGACATCAAGTTTTGCAAATGCTTACTAAGAATGTTCACAGTTCCCTGAGCGGGTTTCAAATTAATCTGGACCTATTGTTGGGTTCCAACTGCTCTTTGGAACCCAACTCTAGGATGAAAAAAGTACTTACCAAATTCTAGACTACTTAGGCCAGGAGTGGCCAAACTACGGCCTGTGGCCCGGATCTGACCCCAATGCCAAATCATCCAGCTCACGCCATCCACGGCGCTCCCGGAAGTGGAGGTAAAACATGCCCATGCATATGCAAAATGCTTCCGTAAATGCACCTGCGGCTGTCATAAACACTTGTACGACAGCCACGGGTGCATTTACAGCAGCATTTTGTGCACGTGCGGTCATGTTTTACATCTGCTTCCAGTGGGAGGAAGCCTGTGGCCCAAAAAGTTTGGCCACCCCTGACCTAGGCTATCAACATAGTGAGTTTTTGGAGTGGTAGCCATGTTAGTCAATGCAAGCATATCAGATAATAAAACAAAACAAAAGTAAAAATAAAACAAAAAAGGCAAAAAAAATTGGCACCTTAAAAACTAACTATATTTTAATGTTAGCTTTTGTGGATCGAGTCCATTTCCTCAGGCCCAGAAATTAAAGGAAGTGGACTTGATCCATGAAAGTTGACCATAAAATAAAGTGATTAAACAAGCTAAACTGTTGCTGACTTTGTGAGTTCAATCCTGAAGGGGACCAAGGTTGACTCAGCCTTCCATCCTTCTGAGGTGGTAAAATGAGTACCTAGCATGTTGGGGGCAAAATGCTATTTACCTTGTCAACTGCCCAGAGAGTGCACTAAGTGCTATGGGGTAGTATATAACTGTAATTGCTAATTGCTAACACCTTGACAAGGAATTCTGAACCCCATGAAATTTCTCTTATCCAGCATCACCCTGAGAAATGGAACACATATTTTCCAATTAAAACTTTAGCAATTTTCAGAAAAGATTCCTGGGTAATCCACACAAAACTAATACCCCCTTAAGAAGCAAAATGTGCATAGAATTCTCAGAAGGACTGGATGATTATTGAAAAAGATACAAGCAACCCATCTAATACTTCTATTTTTAAAAAATAAACCACATGTGAAATAGGTGTTACCATTTTCCCCACTCTTAGGCTGACTGAAGAATTACAGCCCAGACATATGGACTATTCAGTTGGTACTGATGTCTTGTATATTCAGACTGTAAGACATAATTGTACAAAGAGTTTATGTATTATTCCTTTTTATTAGTGCAATCAAAAACTACTTTTTTTGGCCAGTCCTTGAGTTTGAGTTTTAAATACAGTTTTAAGAGAGGAATACTACAATGAATAACTGTTTCAATTTATTACAGATTTTCGACACATATGTTTTGCTAATTACTGTTGAAGGTTCGTTGCACATTTAGGAGCAATGAATGATGTAGGGCCTTCAGAAATAAGCAGCATTATCCCTTTAAAAAACTCATTCATAGAAAAGACTTCCATAAAATGGCAATTATTCTGCTTGTGGATAAAGCACAGAGGTCTATTGTCTCCTTTAAAAGTCAGTTGCAATTTACTCCCCATTTTTAATTCCCATAGAACAATGACATATTTTCTCCCTTTTAAGGATTAAAGTTCCAGTTGACCTTACATTTCATGAAAAGGGCCTTTAAAATTGTATATTCGTGACATTATTATGGCTAGAGAATGAGATGATTTATATTCACCAAGGCTATGCGGGCGAGTCTGAAGCTAGTTAAAATAATAAAGTGGCCCTTACCCTTGAGTTGCAGTAGAGAAAATAGCAGGTGGTCATTGTTCAACATGCTAAAACATGCTACTTTCATTCCAGACAGCTCATTTTGGACCCAGGCAGAATGCCATGCTTGAATGATTCTATTCTTAACAAAGCTCAGAATCTCACTCTCTTTGTTTCATTTGAATGAGAACTTGCTGTTTGTATGCCCTGGATCAGAGATTATAACACAACTTTCCAGCCATATGTACGGGGGACAAACAGCTCAAGAATGCAGAGAACATTAATAGGAACGCGATTCCACATCTGAGTTTGTTGGTAAGAGTGGAAGCCAAGCAGGGTCTTACGATGAGTAGAGCCAAGAGGAAACAGCTTTCCACTTTCTCCCTCTTTTGTTGTTGCTGTTGTTCAGTTGCACAGATGAGTCTGACCCTTTGTAATCCCATGGACCACCACACACCAGGCTCCTCTGTCATCTGCCATCCTCCATAGACTGTAGCCCACCCAGATCTACGCCCATTGCGTCAACGATGCCATCAAGCCACCTCATCCTCTGCCACCCCCTTCTCCTTTTGACTTTGATCTTTCCTAGCATCAAGGCCTTCTCAAGTGAGTCCTCACTTCTCATTTGGTGGCCAGAATACTTGAGCTTCAGCTTTAGCATCTGTCCTTCCAATGAGCAGTCAGGGTTTTATTTCCTTCAGGATAGACTGATTAGATCTCCTTGCAGTCCAGGGGACTCTCAAGAGTCTCCTCCAGCACCACAATTCAAAGGTGTCTATTCTTCTGCGCTCAGCCTTCCTTATGGGCCAGCTCTCACAACCTACAGCAAGTCTGAGATGGTCAGATATTGTAACTTTGTTCAGTACAGAAATAGTCGGCCCATATATTTTCATTAGGGAAAGGGAATGCAACTGCTCTAAGTAATAGCAAAGCAATTGACTGGAGCTAGTGCTCCAAACACTCCAGCATCAGCACAATCACAACATAAACTATGGAATACAAAAAGACTGCTTTGCAAGAGTTACAAACTTCATTTACCTGTATTGGTTAACTTCAGAACACCTTCCGCTTTCAGTTTCCTGATGAAATGGGTTACTTTGACAGTCTAGGAATGTATCTCCAGAGAACACTCTTAAAGGCGTCAACCTTCTTCACACTTGTATGTGCTATTGTGCTGCCAAGTTACAGTACATCTGATCTAAGGTAACCCTAATCGGGTTTGCAAAGTATGTGAGATATTTATTAGAACTCCTGAGACTGTGCAGCTTGCCCAAGGCTATATAGGATGGTTTGTCTCCTGGGAGGCATAGTGGTGAATAAAACCCATCTCTGAAAATAGACATTTTCAAAACTCATTGAGCTACCTAGCCAGTATTTAGGATCAGTGGCCTGAATCAAATTTGCAACCCCAGCTAGAGCAAACCTATTGAATCAATATTGAAATTTATAGGGGTACACAGAAAGAGCCTCCACAAAGATTGTAGTATTTTTGAACCACAATTGGGTGCACCTTGATAATGGCAACCTTGTGTTGCTGGCTAATCTTTCTCACACTAGATCAGGCAAAAGGCACTGCAGAATGAATTCACCAAAAGTTGCCTTTATTTTTGGCAGTTTCACATGTGGCCTAGTCATGGAAGAAGAAAAAGAAGAATGGAATTTCTAAAAGTATTGACTCACCATTCAGCAATTGATTTTGTGGGTTTACTCTAACTGAAATTATCAGTTGGATTTAGGGAATCATTTCCCAGACAATGGTGCTTCAGTATCATTTCCTCCTCACTGACTGACTTCTTTTATGTATTTGTTGTT
Source organism: Bradypodion ventrale (assembly GCA_035047345.1). NCBI lineage: Eukaryota > Metazoa > Chordata > Lepidosauria > Squamata > Chamaeleonidae > Bradypodion > Bradypodion ventrale. Next base: position 122,192,071 of record JAWDJE010000006.1, read on the forward strand.
CAGTCGATTCCGACCCTTTGCAACCCTATGGACCATTGCCCGCCAGGCACCTCTGTCCTCCACCATCCTCTTCAACCCACCCAGCTCTGTGCCCATTGCGTCTACAGTGCCCATTGCATCTCTAGCCATTTCATTTTGGCCTCCCCCTTCTTCTTTTGCCCTCCACCTTTCCCAGCATCAAGGCTTTCTCAAGTGAATCCTCTCTTCTCATTTGATATCCAAAATACTTTATCTTTACCATTTGACCTTCTAAGGAGCAGTCAGGGTTGATGTCTTTTAAGATCGACCTATTTGTTCTCCTTGCTGTCCAGGGTACTCTCAAAACTCCTCCAACACCACATCTCAAAGGCATCTATTCTTCTGCGCTAGCTTTCCTTATGGTCCAGCTCTCACAACCATACATTACCACCGGGAATTTCATTGCTTTGACTATACGAATTTTTGTTTGCAAGGTGATGTCTCTACTTTTAACTATGTTCCCCAGGTTTCTCATAGCTTGTCTCACAAGAATCATTCACCTTTTTATTTCATGGCTGCAGTCATCATCTGCAGTGATCTTTGATCCTAAGAAAGTAAAATCTGTCACTGCTTCTACTTCTTCCCCATCTATTTCCCAGGGACTGATAGGGCCTGTTGCCATTATCTTGGTTTTCTTGATGTTAAGTCTCACGCCAGCTTTTACACTCTCTCCTTTCAACCTAATCAGGAGGACATGGTCAATCATGTGTTAACATCCATAGAAGCTAAATGAAAGTAATGGAGATTAAGGGCAGCATGTATGAACACAAGAAGTGCCAAAATTGCTTAAAATTCAAGAAATTATTTCGTACTGCTAAAAATTGTCAAGGAACAAACAAGAAAGAAGGGCTTTGGCTTAACTCTGTTTCTCTGGCATAAGACAAGATCATATGGTAAACCACATGACTAAAAAAAGAAATCAAAAAATATGCAGCATTGCTGTTCAAATATATACCATGTCGTAACTTTTGGGAATTACTTGTGGAAGAATCCATAAAGAAGGATGTGGTCTAACCAACATACAGAATGTTCAAGTATGCCGGAAGCATGGAATGGAGTTGTGTGCCTTAGACAAATCTGCACACAAAACAACAATTCAGCTTGTGCTCCCATAACATCAAGTATTAAAAGTTTACATACAGTATCAGCAAATTTGCTATTGAATGTTCTAGTTTACTGATCTGTTCTAAAAACCTTTGGAATGCACATAGAAAGTGTTTTTGTTTGTCATTTTAAATTTAGCTCACATTTTTATCCTGGAGTCACAATAAGAAATGGAACAGAACAGTTAGAATGGGAATAAATGTTATTTAATACAAACATTTTCCTGCAGTTCCAGGTAAATTGCTAACTTGAAAGGCATCAGATGGGGAATTTTTAACAAACTAATTTTGCTCTTCTGTTTCATATTAAAATTGGAGGCCCAAAATATTTTATTTTAGTTACCAAGATTATCAACTCTGCCATTGCGGGTCCCAAGCCAGGATGAGAAAGGAGGAGGATAGGTTGTTGGTTTAGCATTCCAGCCTTGTAAAACCTATTGCTGAAGAAGCAACAATGAACCTAATTGCCCAATATGCTGTAGTGGTGGAGATGGGTGCCAGAGAGGATAAGAAGGAACTAGTACTACTACTAGATATTAGCAGGTTCCAAAGAAGTACACAACCAAATCCATATGACAGGAGGGCTTTTGACTATCTCATCCCACATTGCATTGTTTCACTTTTGAAACCTGGGGAATTTTAGAAAGCACAACAGCAATTTGTAATGAGATACTACTGTTCAGAAAGGAGGAATTAAAAATTCCTCTCTGGCCTTGGTTACCCTTGGACATTTCTAAATGCTGTCTCTGGATGATGGCCAATGTCTCATAAAAACAACTCTGGCAGGGTAGTATAATTTGAAAGGGTGGCAGATATTTGCTTCTGAAATCAGAAAACAGAGTAAACATGGAGCTATCATATGCTGGGTAGGAAATGTTATCAAAATTACAACAAACCCCTTTCCCTGATTGTATGACATAAAGATCTATAATTGAACAGAGGAAGCAATAGATTTATAGACCATTCCTTTTATTATGTTGAATGGCAACACTGGTGGCCAAGATTCCTCTGCAACTTGTCTGTGGTCCCAAAAATTGTTCTGTTGTTCTTGGATCCCCAGAATCTCATATATCCCACTTTTTCTATTAAAAATGACTTTTCATCCCCAAAATCTTAAAATTTAAGATTTTGGGGATGAAAAGTCATTTTTAATAGAAAAAGTGGGATATATGAGATTGTGGGTTTCAGATCACTGCTGAAGCATTGGTGCTTTGAGTATCCTAACAGGTCCACAAAACATTCTAGAGTCAGAAATCTAGTTTCTGGACACACTGAGATTGCCTAATTCTCATCTAAATATTCCACTATCAGACGGTTCTTGTGTTTGGCTTCCTTTTACCTCTTCTGCCCTTCTTCCTCAATAATCAGCTTATGATTGTTGTTAAGTGCCATCAAGTCAGAACCAACTTATAGTGACCCTAATAGGCCATTCTAGGTAAGTGAGATATTTAGGAATGGCTTTTCCAGTTCTATGCCCAAATTATTTTTCATGGCTAAGTGAGGATTCAGAGCCTGGTCTCCAGAATCCTAGTTTGTCACCCTACCCAGTACACCTCATTGGGTGCCTGTATGATTGAGTCCTTCCAAAACATGAGGCCAAACTCTTCTTTGGAAGTGAGGATCTTGATGTACACGGTGATAGCTTGTAAATTCAGTTACCATAGGATACAACATTCCACATCAGGAAATGATTGATGGTATCATTCATTTGCATGATGATGTGAATTTATCAGATTTCCATAGCAGGCAAGAAATGTTGTTACTTGAAAATTCACTTCACTCGTTCATTGCAAAAGCCTTTTTGGAGAGAATGTCTTGGGATTCCATACCATACAAGGCATAGGGAAGGACAAAGACTGTGAGGCAGACCCAGAGGGCGGTGGAGAGATAACATCAAAGAAATATTACAAGAACACCAAATATCTCTCCTGGAGGCTGCTAGAAATGCCAAAGAAAGGACCTTGTATCTCCTTCTACACCTGAAGGGGTAAAAGAGGAAGCAAAGAAGAAGAAGAAGAAGAAGTTCCTTTTAAATACTTTTTTCACCACTAATTGCCTTTTTATGCATTTCCTTGTAAGATAGAAAGTACACAGAGCATACTATTCATCCTTATCAGCAGAAGACTATTAGATACTTTTTGTTATCTTATCTGTCAGGAGCAGATAATGTGCCTTTGTTTCATTAAAACTTGTGTTAACAACTTGTGACTCTCATACCCCTTTATCTGCAGGCTTCCTTTAGTTCAGAAGTTGTTTACATAACACAGGGTGGCTTGAAAGACTTTCAACCAGCGTTCCACTAAATCCTTCCAGTGGCTTCCAATTAAAAATCAACTAATGTTGACCCATTTTACACCTACTTGCTGGGGTCCTGTACTTCACTTCACCATTTCATGTCTCTATTGAAGCAATCAATGTGGCTGCTATGTTGCACTTTTTATTGCTTGTGTCTACTATGATAGGCATCATTTGCTAACTAGATTAGACCAATTTTATTTGGGGGCAACTTTTCAGTAATAAATCAAAGAAAAGTCATTTCCTTTTTGAAGATATTTGCTTGGCAAACCTGAAACTTTGTCATTGTTGTTAAGTGCCATCAAGTCACTTCCTAAATTGTAGTGACTCTATGGATGAGTGAGCTCCAACATATCCTGTCCTCAATAGGTAGAGGTAAAGGTCGCCCTTGCTCAAAAGCCAGTCGTATCTGACTGTAGGGTTTGGTGCTCATTTCCATTTACAGCCAAAGAGCCTGTCTGTGTCTTTAGGCATTTCTATGGTCCTGTGGCAGGCATGGCTGGAATGCTTGAGCACATGGAACACTGTTACCTTCTCACCGAAGGAGTACCTTTTTGTCTACTTGCAATTTATTGCTTTTGAACTGCTAGGAACTGGGACAGAGATGGTTGCTGATTCCATCGTGCAGCACTCAGGTCTCGAACTACTGACTGCTGACCTGCCAACCTTCCAGTCATCAAGTTCAGTGTCTTAACCTCTAAGCCACCACAGTATCCAGTGACTAGCTTAGGTTCCATAATTCTCAGGCAATCCTCTACACATGTACTTAGGAGTAAGCCACACTGGGATCTATGCCCAGGTAAACGTCAGCCAAAATGTGACTAATTTGCTCTGGATCCAACTCACAGTATTCCATGTACATATGTTGTGCAATTTCTATATTGCTGTTGTTATTCTTACTATATGTGAGGAACTGCTGCTCCCCCCTCTTTAAAGCTTTTAAGGCCGGGACTGCAGTGGTTCAAGTGGCTAAGACACTGACTGGAAGGCAAAAGGTCAGCAGTTCAATACCCGAATACTGCAGGACGGAATGAGCTCCCGTCTTTGTCCCAGCTCCTGCCAACCTAGCAGTTCGAAAGCAAGAAATTGCAAGTAGATTGATAGGAACCACTTCAGTGGGAAGGTAAACAGTGTTCTGGTGTCTAGTCATGCCTGCCATATGACCATGGAAATGTCTGCAGATGCAGACAGCGCTGGCTCTTCATCTATGAAACAGAGATGAGCACTGAACCCTGGAGTCGGATATAACTGGCTTTCGAGCAAGGATGCCCTCTACCTTTACCTTTACAGTATAACATAAAAAAACCTGTAAACAGCAATAAAATATGTTATTATAAAAATTTATACTAAATGTTACCACCTGCTCTGAGGCTTCAAAGGTGGGGCACATTAAATGTCTAACTAAATTAAATTAAATCGTTCTTTTATCGTGCAGATTTTATTTAGCAATGTTTTAAATGCTATGTTAGAAATTGGTTTTAATGTTGCCACCTGCTCTGAGCTGTCAGAGTCAGGGCAGGTTAAATGTGTAAATAAATTAAATTAAATTAAATTGTCCTACAGGAATCTCCAGCATAGTTCCTGCTGCTTACCTAAAACATTATGAATACTGATTTATAACTAGGAGTCTCCTGCCAATCTGGTTAGATTTTTTTTAATAAAAAAAACGCAACTAGCTTTTGAACTAAATGACCTGCAATACCATTTAGTAATACACAATTATTTGTTTTGAAACAATCTTGAGAAATAGAATGCATCAGTTACAAAACGGTTTAACCAAAGAATTCTTGCAATGGGAAGGTCTATGATTAGAACATCCCTCTAGTATGGGTATAATCTTATGCCCCAATTCAAGCTAGTGAGTCCTCTTGTGTATTAAAATTGAAATACTGTAATTTTATTTGTCTGTCTGTTTGTCTATTTACCTAGTTAGTTAGTTATGTGCCATGAAGTTGGAAGTAACCTATAATGGTCCTAATAGGACTTTTCATATGTGAGATATTTAAGGAGTGGTTTTCCTTGTATCACTCCCTGAGTGGGTTTCCATGACTGTGGAGGGGTTTGAAGCTTGGTGTTCAGAATCCTAGCTCACTGCTTTACCCTCTACACACACTGGGTACAGTGGTAGGCATCAGCAGGTTTGCACCAGTTCACCCGAACCAGTAGCAGAAATTCTGGCTGGCCCGCCCATCCAAGTTTTGAAATAAAGTAGTCCTAATTCAGGTGCAATGCACGGCTTTCCCTCTGGACACGCCTACCATACCACACCCACAGTGTGGTAGCAAATTTTTTTTGGAGCCCATCACTGACTGGGTACTATACCCACCTACAGTAATTAGATAGTCCATGGTGGTTGATCATTATGGCATCAGCTGAAAGAGAAGGCAGAAGACAATCTAGAAGATGCTGGCAGAAGGAAATGGATGTTTGTCATTGTGGTTTTAGTAGGAACTTTGTAGGAAACTTCTTTTCTTGCCTTGGCTGAAGAAGGTAGGTTGGGAGAAGGATAGGAATGCTAGATTTCATGATATTGTTTAGGGATGCTAGAATTTTAGTCAACTTTTTCAATGTACAAGTTCTGGTAAGTAAACTAAACCCCTTTAGGTTTATTAACATTTTCTGTTTTCCTGTTATGTTCATGACAAGTCTAACAGCTGCCAATAATATACTTTTCTTTTGGAATCAGCTTTTCTGAGCTGATATGGAGCCCAGACATGGAGGGAGGAGCAAAGACTTTGTAAAGGCAGCACAAAAATAGCACATTTGAGAAAAGGTTCCCCTTTCCCCTGCTGATTTGACTTTAATTACACTTTCCCTGGTCTTCTAAGCGCAACATGTTTTCATCTTGAAATATATGTGTATGTGCCTGTTGTGGAGTTTTAGGTTACAAATCAAATTTGCCAGGATATGCTCATGAGATGTAACACTTCATTTTCACGAAGGTCCTAGGAGATAGCAGGTGCTTTTCCAAGCTTGCATCTGGTGAGTTCAAATCACCAAACTAATCCAAAATATAGTTAAGCCACAAGTCAAATATTCAAGACGGCTGATCAGATTTCTCATTATGTAGCACAGCATTTGAATATAGGCTGTTGCTTAGTTTTGCCAGCGTTATGACAAAATGTATGTAATATATTGGGGCCTTAGAGCAGTGGTTCCCAACATGGGGCCCACGCCCCATTGAGGGACTTCAATTCCCAGAAGCCTAAGTCAGTACATTGGCTGATCAGTGCTTTGGAGAATTGACAGGCTCCTGAGAATTGAAGTCCAAAAACCAAAGGTTGGGAAAGACTGCCTTAGAGGCTCATTTCTCTCTCAGTTACACTTACAAGCCACCAAATGGCAACTTTTACCTGGCTCAGCAATAAACCCTAATAATCAAATGGTAAACAGAAAGATCCTCCTCAAAGATTGTGGTATTCTTGAACCACAATCAGGCGTACCCTGGTAACTGCAACCTTGTGTTGCTGGCTAATCTTTCTCACACTAGGTCAGGCGAAAGGAACCAAAAGGTGCCTTCATTTTGGCAGTTTCACAACTGGCCTAGAGTCTAGACACGGATGAAGAAAAATCAAGAGGGAACCTGCATACTTTATATCAGTTGGATACCACTTTAGCTGCCATAATTCCTTCAACAGAAACTTGAGATTTGTAGTTTGGTGAATTACTTAGAATTCTTTTTGTAAAGCTCCTTTGAACTATATATAATATAAGAAAATTCTAAGCCTACCAGCCTGACAATCTGCAGGCAACTAAAGTGGTATTGAAATAGGGGCGAAATAATTCTAATATTAATTCTGGTTTGAAAGTAAAAATTATTTTCTCAGTACTCTGTAAAGTTAAACAGGTCAGTGTAACCCTATCGATTCACTGTGACAATATAGCTAAAATCAACAGAAGCCGAACAAACATGTAGTGTAAACACAGGATATTTGTGTGAAATGACATGATGTGACATGAGACATGTTCCTTATATGACATGAACAAATATTCTGAATGTTCTGACCTGATATGAATGAAAATGTCAGAAGGTTAATTAATAATTTTGGCTTATCCCATAGTGATGTAATGTGTAGAAATTTCCAAATTTTATGCTATAAAAAGATGGATCTGAAAATGTATATTCATTCAGGGATTATTAGCTTGGTAAAGTGTTCCTGAATCTGTTTGGCCAAATAAAACTCCTAAATCTGTTTTAGCGTGTGGAATGTGATTTTGTCTAGTTCAGTATTCCATAACAGTATCACAACCTTTGTTTCAATAATAGCTCTGCTGGTTCTGCCTATCTTGACCCATAATCTCTTTTTGATGCATGTTTTCTTGGCCTGATTTCCCAACCCATCTGATGCTTGAAGGCACACATTTTCTAGAATTCTGGGCTGGATACTTTGGCTTTGTCTATCTTTCTGATTGCCTGGTATTTCATGATTTGTTTTATCTTTTAGCAAAGTGTTCTGGTAGGTTCAATTTTGTATTGGTCCCTCTGATCTAGTTGTCCCATATTTGTTCTGGTTGCTTCAACACTTAATGTGACACATATGCAGTTTATGTTGGGGAAAGGTGTGTACAGGTGGCATCAAGGGGAAGTTTCATTACCCTGCAGGTCTAATTACAGTTGAATAAAAAGGAATGTTAGGGACTTTGTATATACCAGAAGAAACCAACTATTTCCCTAGATTTTCCTTTGAGATGTTGGTTTTGTTTGCTTTATTCTGTCATTATCTTTAGTAAGAAAACAAGCTTGATTGATTTAATGAGATTATCAAGTCTTGTGCAATGTCTTCTTTTTAAAGTTTTGCATTTTATAATTCTTTAGATGTTGCTTGTGCATCATATATTTTATTGAGTAGCCCAGTAAATATAGATTTATAAAAAAACAAACCTACACCCTACAAGACACAAAATTCTGGGCTGGAACCAATTTTAATAGTTTATAAAGGCAGAGGCTGATAGAATAGGTTCTGTTTCAACCTAAGCTTACTGAAAAAGCTAATTTATTAGTAATTCTGTTTTAATAAAACAAATGTGTTGGTTATTAATCATGAATCATGACTGGTGAGTCACTGAACATTACTTATTAATAACAAGTTACCAAAATATAACTTTTCAGCTGGCTTTTAAAATAAAAACCTTTTGGAAATATAACAAACCCCATCATTGCCCAATTTCCAAAAAAGTAACCCCTAAAGCAACAGTCTGAAATAACAAGTAAATGTTCTGCAAACCTCCTACCAATCATCTTAGTCTCACTAAAATGCTGAACTCATTGACCATCGCTATGTAAAAAAGTAAAGAGAAATAATTCTATCAGCTGGTGTCAATGTTACAAATAAACTGAAGGACAACAAATATTCATAAAGTTTAAACATTTAACTAGTTTTTAACGTCCTTCAGAAACACATACCAGGTATTTTGTTATGTACCATAAAGCTTCAATCCAGAGATCGTCCACCTGTAGTTAGGCTGCGTACGATTTTGTAAAGTTCTGCCTGTTGGTTAACTGTCTCTTGAATACGGAGGGCATTATACCTCTTACTTGTCCTTATTACATGGCACAGGTAAGTGGAAGTGGCCTGTCTCACCAACCTAAGGTGCTCTATAGCCTTCTTTTTCATTGCTTCATCATTTGGAGTTCCTCTGTGAATCATGGTTATGGACAAGCTCTACAGAGGAGAGGATGCTTAGGATTGATTGTGTCTACTGCTTGGGTTTTGGTCTTAACTTTTTGGGGTTGGGGGTTGGTGTCACCACCATAAATTTCAGCAGGTAATGATCTGATCATAATAGGGTGGAGGAAACAAGCCTCTCCACCCTCAGACCACTGTCTCCACAAGCCCCCCAAAAAGATAAAATCCAGAGCATGCCCTGCCACATGTGTGGGACTGGTGACATACTGGGAGAGACCCACTGATATCATGGTATCTATAAATTCCGAGGCTGCCCCAACAAGCACCCCCACTGGATGAATGTTGAAGTCCGCCAACACCAATGCCTTGCGAGATGACAACACCACCGAGGAGATGAAGTCAGATGCAAGGGGCTGGTCATGAGCCTCCATCTCTCCCTGGCTTCCACCTACACATGAACTCCACCCTGACCTGGAGGAGGCAGAGACTCTGCTGAGGATGATTTTCTCCCTGTAGATGATACAACCCCAGCCCCTGATACTGCACAGAATACTCAGGTGGGCAAATTAATGACAAAGCTTTTCCTCCCCCTTCTCCCACCCAAGTTTCCATTATATATGCCAGGTCAGGCTGTTCTTCTACCAACAATTCACAAATCAATTGGGACTTGTCTTTCAGTGGCATTCAAGAGCAGGCAGGACAGTTCTAGAGGTTGACTGAAGTGGTCACCTTCCACCTGGTGGATCGGAAGCAGTTAGAACTCGAGATAAATTTTAGGCATCTACAATGAGGTCTCCTGTAATGGCCAGCTTTCCTCTGGATGCCACATTGCCCTCTGCCCAACATTACTGGCATCTTACTATCCCTCATTCTACCAAACAATCTCTTTAAGATAGGCTTTCTCAACCTTTTTGGGTCATGGGCCTGACCATGCCTCCTGGACAGCTGATCGGGCCAGTCACGTGGATCCACCCACCTAGAAGCAGAAGTAAAATGCATGCTGTGCATGCACAGAATGCATTTAGCAGTGTTCTGTGCATGCACAGTGTGCAGTTAGTTCCACTTCCAGGTTTGGCAAGGGCGGTGCAGGCCTGATGAAATGACTTCGGGGGCTGGGTTTGGCCTGTGGGCCATAGGTTGAGAATGCCTGGTTTAAGAGGTATCTTCAGAGACAAACAAATCAAATAACCACAAAAATGCATAATACAAAGTTACAAATAATACAAAATGAACTGTAACATACACAAGTAAAGATTCTAAGCAATGAATAATCAACAGGAGAATATATCAAAACCATAAAAATTAAATCTACACAGTGGTTCCTTAAAAAGTAAATGACACAAAACAAAACAGTATACAGTGGAACCTCATACAACAATCATCCCGTATAGCAATGAAATCGCATAACCATTAGGTTTTGGGGGGAAATGGTGTCTCACATAACTATTTTCCCTATGGAAAAAAGTACAACAATTTTTCAATGAGAAAAACTACTTAGCAAAAAAAATCGTACAATGCATCCCATAGGGAAAATCGCTATATGATGCATGTACCGTATAGCAATTGTTTTGTACAACAATGAGGCCCGTGGAACGGATTAAAATAATTGTATGAGGTACCACTGTATATCTAAGGCTAAAAATCCTACAGAGTAATAGAGTAGATGAGGCAAGACAGCATAACATGTTACAACTGCTGTTCAGACATACAGTAATAACTCATATAAAGTCCGCTTCGTACAACATCGAATTCATACAACATTGCCTAATTCCTTGAAAAAAGTTGCCTCATACAAAGTCACTGTGACTTTGCATGAGGCATTGGGGTTTTCCCCAGGTTGCATTGTGCCTGGGCAGTATAAAAGGCAGGACACATGCATGCATTGCTCTTGTGGGTTTTGCACGAGGCAAAGAGTATTTAGGAGTGGCTTTGAGTGCGATTTTGGATTTTTTTGAATTTTTTCATCAGAATTTTTAGAAGCATTCCTGGAATTTTTGCAGCATTCTTCAGGACAATCAGGGTTGTTTGACATGTTTTTGTAATGTATTTAGCCTTTAGACAATGATTTCTTAAAGTTCTGTCAGTTTCCTTTCTGTTTCCTTGACTTTGCCCTGAATTCTGTGCTGTTACCGTACAATGTATCTCTATGGAAACAACGTTGTACGAGGCATCGCAGCAAGGATTTGGATGTTGTATGAGGCATCGTGACGGATTTTGCATGTCTCATACAACGTCCAAATCCATATAAAGTCCAAACTTGTGGAACGAAGTTTGGACGTTGTATGCGGTATCACTGTACAATAGTTTTTAGTTTGGTAGCAGAAGGATAGCAATGCTGGCTCCAACTGAGATTCAGTGGAGAAGGCATTCCTGAGACAAAACTGCTACAGACAAGAGGAGCCACTACGTTCCCAGGCAATGAGTTTCTCTGGAAAATAACTCAGGGAAGAGGTCCTCCAGAAGAACTTAATACACAGAGAGACAATCCCATTTCTTTGATATACAAATTTTCCATACATAGAAATTTTGTTTGAATCCCACCCCCTCCCTTAAACATAAGGTCCACAATCTAGTCCAAAAAAGGCTGTACTGTAAATACATGTCTTCCCTCAGCATGTAGATCACTTTGACTAAAATCCTAAATGTACATAAATACAGTACTATTGAAATCATCTGGATTTACCTTAAAATAAAAACATGCAGAAAAACATGCCCCATTGGAGAATCAAAATGACAGCCCTGGAGTGTTGTCAAGTGGAACCAATCAATTCTTTATATGGAGAAACAAAGAAATAAACATTGATACAGAAACTAGCTGCCTGGAATGTTTTGGTTGTGTTGGGAACAAACAAATGCAGTAGTTAGGATGTGTTAAAATTATGTTGCTGTATTAAAATAAACCATGTCTACTAATGATTATTGTGAACAACTTGGAGATTTTGGAATGAACCCTGATACTTCATTTACACAAATAGCTTTAAAATGATCATGGGACTATGAGTAAGGCAGGGTTGACCCTGTCAACCAGCCAACTATGTCTGCTAACTCTCAGGAATCAAGAGTTTCTTCAACAACTAAACTAAATAAACCCTCAAAGATTTGCACACTTCTTTTTTCATAATCTATTTCTGTTGCAAAACGATTCAGTTGAAACTTTGGAAGACATTCTACAATCTTCATTTCTAATTTTCCACCTCAGAGTGCATCTGAGGTAATATTTGTTTAGAGATGGACTAGTGGAAGCACTACCCTAATGGTGGAAAGTGAAGAAGATCTAAAGGGCCTCTTGATTAGGGTGAAGGAGGAGAATGCAGAAGCCAGCATGACACTCAACACCAAAAAAAAACCAAGATAATGGCAGCCGGCCCCATCACACCCTGGCAAATAGAAGTGGAAGAATTGGAAGCAGTGACAGACTTCACCTTCTTGGGATCTAAGATCAGTGAAGATGGTGACTGTGGCCACGATATAAAATACGCTTACTTCTTGAGAGGCAAGCTATGAGAAACCTAGGCAGCATAATAAAAAGTAAAGACGTCACACTGCCAACATCACCCTGCCGTACGGGCGCATTTTACTTCCGCTTCCAGGAGCGAAGAGGGCTTTGTGGGCCGGATGAATTAGTGTGGGGAGCCGAATCTGGTCCCCAGACCATAGTTTGGGCACCCCTGCTTCAAGGGAACAGAAGATCATGCCTCTGTAGTTCTCTTGCTTTTAAAACTCAAATCCTGAATCACAGCTCCTTCCTAGGGTTTTTCCACCCATTGGGCTGAACCAAATTGCCCACAGAGGTTATATAACCCCCCCACCCAACCCCCATGGAAGCATCTTTGCTTAATTTCAAAGGAGACACAGCTGATGGAGAAATCAAAGGAATGGTTTTCTACAAGATAGCACCTCCCCACTATGCCATTTATACGAACTATCTGAATAAATGATATTCAATTGTTTAGTCTCTAAAAATGAACTTAACTCCAAAATAGGCAGACTTTAGGCCTGGCAAGAGCCATATGGTTCAAATCTTAAATCTGACCTAGCATATAGAAGGTGGTTTTGAAATCACATAAAATAACTGGAGCAGCATTTGTCAGCTTTACAGCTGCAAATGATCAATTGCTACTCAAAAATATCTACTTCTTTACCAAAGATTATGTATTAACAGAAGTGTTTGCAACTCTGCTTCAAAACGGAAGATTTTTTTGTTGAATTTTGAGAGAGGCACAGTCACTTGAGGAATCAAATTTATTTATTTATTTATTTATTTTATGGATTTGTATCCCACCCTCCTGATGGAAACACAACTCAGGGCAGCTAACAACATGTAATACAAATGCGTCATACAAAACAACCACAATACAACAACAGTTAAAAGCACCAATAGCTAAAAAAATGATCAATTAACACCCCCCTCACACACTAAAAACAGAATTAAAACACCAAAAACTAACCAGATAAACATTAAAACTACCCTCCCCCTCCCATAATAAAATAGCAGGAAAAACAAAACAAACAGGATCCCCCAGCGGGCTTGCACAGTGGAGTCAAGAAAGCCCCACACCTGCTGGTATAGCCAGGTCTTTAACATTTTCCTGAAGAATAGAAGATCGGACTGGAGTCAGAGTTCTGGTGGTAAGTGGTTCCACAGGGCTGGGGCAGACACAGAGATGGCTCTCCTCCTGGCCCCAATAAGATGAACTTCTTTTGTGGATGGGACCACCACTGAGCCCCTCCTGCCTGCCCTTGTAGGATGGGCTGAATACCTTGGAGAGATGCGGTCTCTTAAGTACCCCGGACCAATGCCATGAAGGGCTTTAAAGGTCAAAACCAGGACCTTGAATTGCACTTGGAGGCATACTTGGAGCCAGTGCAACTCCCGAAGCAGTGGCGAAGCACGGGCATAATGCCCGAACCCCATCACCACCCAAGCAGCTGCATTCTGGACCAGCTGAAGCCTCCGAATTGTCGCCAAGGGCAGCCCCATGTAGAGCGCATTACAATAAATGTTCTTCCACAGGATAGAATTACTTTTTAACATTTACACAATCTATCAGTGAATTTCCCTATATTGTAGGACAGTGATGGTGAACCTTGGCACTCCAGGTGTTCTTGGACTTCAATTCCCAGAAGCCCAAGTCCCTGTGAACCCACTCAAATGGATTTACTTCACATACTACAGTCCCTGTTAATCCACATGAATGGGTTTACTGCAGTAAACCAATTTGTGTGGATTCACAGAGACTTGGGCTTCTAGGAATTGAAGTCCAAGAACACCTGGAGTGCCAACATTCGCTATCATGGCTCTAGGAATTTCATCCATGGTGATGATCTTCCCTTAAAAGGCTAGGGAGGAATGTTTGAATCCACCAAGCACCAATTAACCCAGTGGTTCCCAATATGGGGCCCAAGCCCCACAGGGGGACTTCAATTCCCAGAAGCCTAAGTCAGTACATTGGTTGTTCAGTGCTTTGGGAAACTGATTTGGGCTTCTGGGAATTGAAGTCCAAAAACCAAAGGTTGGGAAACACTGAACTATCTCCTCTTTATAAGATTTTCCTTATATTATAAAAAACTACTACTAGCTGAATACCAGTGGACCACCAACCACTCTGTTTCCTGACAATGGTTGACATTCAGTAGTCAGTTGCAACTAGAGCAAATGCACTGAGTAAGTGAAAGTTATAGCGGAGTTAATTCATCAAATCTCCACTCATCCACTGGGCCTACTATAGTTGTGACTTGCTACTGGATTTCTGCCAGCCTGCCTTCCCTTTGATGGCTGTGCAGTGCTGGTGGCTAGCAAAATGCTTCATTGGCTGCTGCCTAGTTGAATCAGAAGCCTCCCCCCCCCCCAAATATAGGTATGCCATTCCCTTTGATTGCTCTGACCACATAGCTAGCTATTGCTGCCAGGGAGTCATCTCATCATCAGCTGCTAGTTCTTTCTTTCATCTCACATTTACTATATTATACTCTCCATGTGCCTGCAGGTATATATAGGGATAGGCTGGATTGATCTTATAGGGGAGATGAGCCCTGTGTTATCTAGCCCTTTTAACGTAGAGTAACTCTGAGCAATTCTTATTTCATCCAGAAATAAAGGAAACATTGAGTTCATTCAAACATTTTTTAAAAAAAAACCAGCTCTGTAGTTTCTTTATGTCCTGTAGAAATAAATCACCCAACCTTGCTTGCAGAAGGAGTATTCATGCAACTAATGGAGATAAGAAAGCACTACAAAGATTTCCTTCTTTTCTACTGCAGTCTGCTGAGTCTGTGAGATTTCTCTCTGCAGGGAATAATAGACCCTAATTGGGTAGATTTTTTTCACTGGGAGAAAGTGTTGTTACTCTTTCTTGCCTTTCTCTTTTTCAGATTTTAGAACTCATTAAAGATGTCAGACTCACACCTTTGGGTACATGTGTTCTCTGCATTCCATTGAGAAGGAGCTATGTGAATTTTCATGGTTCAACTTGTCAGTACTCTCTACTCATAAGGAATGAGAAGGCAGACTGAGAGCAAGGGATAAGTTCAGCTCTTCTGCCTTCTGAATCTCTGGCCTCTCATCTTTTATTAGTAACCAGAGTGCCAATTAGTGATGCTTGTTCCTGTAATGTTGACACATGTTCTCTTGGAACTGAACTAACACCATCTAGGTCGCCAATCAAAGCCATTAGATGAGTTGGATGTGAAAACAGGGATCTCAAGAATGGGTTTTTATTCCATTTCCAGTCCCTTGAGCCACTGTCCTTGCCAGTATAGCATTTTTCTAATTGATGTGCCTTCCGTCTGATGTCTCGCCACTCCCCTGTGTATTTTGACACTACATGACTGACAATGGTGACACCTTTATTCAAAGATGGGACTTTGACAGGTTTGCCAGAAAGCCGACTCATTTGTTGCTTTGGGACTAGAAGTGCATTCTTCTCTGAAACCAAAACATTATATATTGAATAATGGATTTAAAGAAGAGGCTTTCCCCTTCAAGTTGAAAACCACTGCCATAGTTTTCTTGCAAGTGTTGATGAGGGTTTAAGGTGGCACTTTTACAATTGCTGCAATTAGCTGATATTAAAAGTGAGAAGAACTATTTATAGATGGAGATAATCTTGACTAGATTGATAGCCATGATTACTCTTCTATCTATTGGTATAGAGAAGTAGGACATAAAAGCTATGGACACATCCATGTGGAGGCATACAAGGAAGGGAAGGAATTCAAATATATGTCTACTAGTAACATGGCCCACTTATTATCCAGGCTTGGTGAACAATGAGATATGTTATAGTTGTGCCAGGTGTTACAACCTAAGTTTCTTAGCTTCCCTATTTGGATCCCCAGAAGTTCTGCTTTTCCTCCTTACCTATATAACTTAGTAAGGATAGTATGAACACTCACAAAATGTTCTCCAAGGTTTTCGGAGTTTTGCTGCGTCAAGACATCCCTCTGCACCAGCAAGATTTTCTTACTTCCTGTGAAAACAAGTCCTTGGTCTCTTCTTTTTTCCTCCCCCCACTTTTGTTGTTCATTGTTCTGCTCAGGCTATTAAATTCAGTTCACCTTAGTCTCTTTTCTGGTGAATCCTCTGCAGCAAAAATTCCCATCAGTACAGCAATTGTAAAAGTGCTGGATAGCTTGGCAATTATTTTAGAAAAAGTATGAAACCTAAGAGAAATCCTGCAATATTTCTCAGGAGGGGAAAATCTCATGTAGACAAATTCCATTGAGAAAACAGTGATTCCCCTTCATCTCAATTTTTTCTCTAAGATCTCAATTCCTAAAGTATGCTGGAAATAGAAGTAAGGCAATCAATTGAAGGCTGTGTGTTACTGAAGATATTATCCTGCCTTACCTGGATTAGTCCTTCTCAGAAGAGGAAGATGAGTAGGATCTAGGCCAGCCAGAGGACAAATGAAAAACTGCTCAGCTAAATGAAGAGGAAGACAGCAGATTAGATGAAATGCCTGTCTGCTCCCAAAACTGCCCATTGCTCAAGCTCATGGAGGAAAAAATGTCTACAACAAAAGGTATCTTCTACATACGTCATCAGAATGGATGTAGCTGAAGCAGAGAGCTTCGTGGGCCAAGAAGGACAAACAGCCTTCTAAATTAGAGCTGCTTTGCTGGAAGCACCAGGAACTTCTCATGTTACAGCTGGTTCTGGATATCTCCTCTGCTTTTGATTCCTTCTACATCCCGTTTCCTTGGATGTGATTTTCTGATCTGACATTTGGTTCTTAGACATTGATTTCTATTCCTTCGGCATACTTCCCTGTACTGACTTGCAAAAGCTTGCCATTTTATTCTGTTGTTATGGAGAGCTAAAACTGACCTTGACGCAGCAAAACCTTGATTGAAAAGGAAGAACAAAGGAAAATCAGGGATGAATTTAAATTGCAGATTAAAGCGAGTCTGAAATATTTAGGGATAAATATTTCCAATAAATTAGAGGATCTGAAAAGATTAAACTACGATAACCAAAAGAAGGAACTCAAGGCTAAAATTCTGCAATATCAAAAGCTGAGGTTGTCTTGGTTTGGCAGAATAGCATTGACTAAAATGATGTTATTACCAAAATTAAATTTCTTATTTGATGCCTTACCAATTCAACTGACAGATAAAGATATTGAGGAATTTCAAAAATTATTTGATAATTATTGTAATGGGGGTCGCAGACCCAGAATCTTAAAGAAAATGTGGTACTTATCTCAAAAAGAAGGTGGCCTAGGAATACCTAATTTAAAGAACTATTACAAAGCATTTCAGATAAAGAACGTAGTTAAGATTTTGATGAAGGAGCCGGTTATCTGGGAGGAAATTGAAATGAAGGAGGTAAAGGAAGTGGGTAAGAGCTTCTTTTTAGATAAGGAAATAGGGAAAATAACGGTTAAAAATAGAATGATGAGATCAATGTTGGGAGTATGGAAGAAAGTTAAAATGAAATTGGCCCCAAACATTTCACCGATAATTGAAATAGAAGACTTGAAAAAGTTCCCAATAAGAATGGATAATGAGATGAAAGAAATTTTGTTGACAAATAGGGTTTTCCTGTTGAAAGATTGGATACGAGTCTGTAAAGATGATGGGATGAAAAGAGAACTATATACTCAGATGAAGTTGAATTGGTTTCAGATAGTAATGGTGAATAAGTGGAATAATAAATATTGGAGGGAACAGAGCTTGGAAAGAGACAGGACGGAATTTGAGGAATTAGTATGGAAAATAAGGAAGGAGGAAATTGGAATTAAAGGGTTGGTTAGTAAAATTTACAAAATAATAAATACAGAAGGTAACCCACAAGAAACATTACGAAACACATGGGAACAGGATTTGAATCTGAAGATAACAGAAAAGGAATGGCAAAATAAATGGAGAAAAAGAATTATGAGATCCCTTTCAGTCAGGATAAAGGAACATAATTTCAAAATGTTATGGAGGTGGTATCTGACCCCTATGAGACTGCATCAGATAGATAAGAATAATAATAAAATGTGTTGGAGGTGCAAAAATACTTTGGGTACATATGTTCATATGTGGTATGAATGTAAAGTGGTAGAAAATTTTTGGACAAAAAGTGAGACTGAGATAGGAAAAATTATGGGATTGCGTCTTAAATTGGGGCCAGGCACCACCTTATTGACCGATGTAGATAATGTTAATATAGACAATGATAAGAAAGAGTTGTTGTCCATGATGCTTGTAACGGCAAGAATGTGTATTGCAAAAAATTGGAAAAGTGATGTAATGTTAAAGGTGGAGGACTGGTATGGGCAGATGTGGGATCTCGCATTGAATGAAAAATTAACATGGGAGTTAAATCTTAAGAAAGGTATAATAAAAGAAAGTAGATTTTGGAATATATGGCAAAAATTTGTTGAATATTCATTGATGAGAGATGGAACAAATAAATTGACACCAGACCAAAAGAAATTTTGGGAATAATAGAAATGAATGAGAGACCCCACAAACTCCTAGGACAATGTACATAGCACAGGGTGATGAAGTATGTAATTGTATGTAATATATAGTTTGCCCCCCCCTTTTTTTTGTTTAAATATTATTTTTATGTTTAAAATGTTTGTTTAAAAAAAAGGGAAAAAAAGATATGGAAGATAACGTTTAATAATAGGATAAAAGTATAGTGAGTAAGTAAGAATATTTTATACTGAAATAGAAATTAAGGCTATGTATATGTATTTTTCTGTTTTTTTATTCTGTATATATAGTTTTTTTTATTGTGTTTAGATGGCTTGTTTTTTCTTGTTTTGGATGTTGTTATTATGTTTTAAATGTTTGTCATATATTTTGAAAAATTAATAAAAATTAAAAAAAACTGACCTTGACTAGTGCACTCTTGACAGTATACCTGGTTAAAGGTATACGGTACTGAGATAGGTTCCTCGGAAGAAGAATCTCTGCAGTACCCTATGGTCTAGAGCAGGGGTCAGCAAGAAATTGATATGTTCTGTTTCACTCTCTTGAACATCAACACCATCCCAAGGTCGCAGGTTTCAGCCATGAAATTTCAGAAAATGGGAAGATTCTGACTTGGCAACACTAATTGGGACAACTACCTAACAATGTATTATCCTTTCTTAAGAGCTTTAGATCTCCACAGGGCTGAGTCACAGCCACATACAAGAGCTTCTATGTTCATTCTGATCATGACTGTTATGTCCCAGTTAGAGCCTGCATGAATACTCCTACATTGTTTACAATACCAAAACCTTATGGAACCTGAAGTTTTAGAATCTTAATGCTGCAACATTTGCTGGACTTAAACCTGAGAATGGTTGAATTTAATATATAATGTTCCAGAGGAAACAGGGTAGAAAATGCAACTCAGAAAAAAATGTGTATAGTACCGTGTGCCCTTTTCTGCTAAGGACACCTCACCACCACCACCAAAGAAAACCACCCATTTTGTATATCTGTCAGAACTATTTATTCTTTACTCTTACGAATTTTGTTTGAGATCTCTATACAGCTTAAGAACTTGCATAGTGTCCTAATATAAATTGGCCATGTGGCATGTAGTGTAACTTTGTCTGGGTCAAAGACCTATGGAGGAAGTCAAGAGTGGAGCTTGTTATACATTGTAAATGTAGACATGAAATGGTATTCTATGTAATTTTCCTGCATGGTATTTGCAATGCACTCGAATTTCAGTGCTGTGATCATGCAATTAAACACAGTGTGCTAACTGGAACCAGATGGCAGATCACCTATGGATGGCAAAGTTAGAGAGCATGCCATGTTTTGAAAGGATGTCAGAAGAAATTATGTCCTGTTTGGTTCTCAGCTCTTGGAAAGATTGCTGAAACACAAGCACTTGGTATCCTAGAGTAGCTGGCATTAATCCCCAAAGTCAACAGCAATATCCATTCCAAGTTTTAAGAGTGCGTAATGAAAAGATGTGTGAACATGTATGGACCAACCTTGTGGTAAAGGACAGATTGTTTTAATTTTCATCTCACACAGTTTGGAGTGGACCCCACTGTTGCTTTTTTGCCCTAAAAGAGAAATGGAATGTTAGCAGATTAAAATCAGCCAGCAGCAGATATAGAGAAGTCTGGGAAAGAAAAAGTAAAGAAGGAAGGGGAGAAACAAAGGAATGGTTTAAAAGAGGTATTGAATTGGGAGCTGGCAGCTATATTTTGATCAAGTCCCAAATCTACACTGCATTTGTTCTTTTCCCCAAGTGTCTACTTGAATTCAATCTGATGTACTTAAACACATTCACAAGCCGAGAGGTGCATTGTTCCACAAAACTGACCTAAGGCCAAGCCCAGCGCCCATTGATCTCAGCAGGATTTGGATCCAATCCTAAACCCTTTCTAACCAAATGAGAAGAGTGGGACCTCTCTGAAGCCTTTAGTAAGTTAAAGCACTTGGATTCTAAAGAGGCCATTAAATGGCAATTGAAAGACAGACCTGATACACCTACAATAATGCATTGAGTAGTTACTTTGCATTCATTATTACATACAGTAGACAACCTGCTTTTTCCTATTTCTTGCCTTGTTATGGGAGAGTTCCCAGAAGAGAGAAATCAATTAACTCTTTCTTTTGGCAGTGAGTTTTCTAGGTGTTCTTTTAATGGGCATTATTCATGCTCAATTATACATGAACTCAACTGTAAGACAAATGCCATTAACGAAGTTTATTTATTCATGGGACATCATCTGTAATATACTCCTCCTCCCCATTTTTTCTCCTCAAAGCTGAGTATTGATCACTGGCTTTAATCAGATGTACCAAGGGATCCAGATTATATTCAGAAACTGAAGAGTGTTTGAGCATCAGCACATCTTTCTGGGTTTCTGCCAGTATAAAAGGGAACACTGAGGCTGCATCAGGCAATACTAAGTGGAGACTTGCTTTTTGTACATTAAGATAAGTGGCCCCTTCATCCCATCTGTGATGAACGATGATTAATCTGCCCAATTTGGCATGTCATTGCATAGTATTTCAACTCATCCTGAGGACCTTTCCTACAATATCTTTGCAGAAATGTGGCAAGCGGATTGCTTAAGGGACTAAGAGCAGACGCCTGCTCACCTTAATAATATCGACCAGTAGACTGTGTGCGTCTCTCCTTAAAACCTTCTGAAAGGATCACAAGTACCTTCTACTCTTCTATGCCAGGTACAAGACTTGACGTTCAGTCTATACCCAGCAGTCTTACTGGATGTAGTTTTAAATGGCACATTTCTTTTTCTCTCTGTTATTCTGAATAGTCACTGATGAAGTTCCTGCGTGATAAAAGTTTTACTATAGTGTGCTGCAGTTCAGCAAGTTCAGCTGATCTCCCAACTGCTTGTGTCAGGATGAAAATTCATTATTTTGACCTTTTCTTTCTCAAAAGTGCATTATTTTATGCAAATTGCTAATACAAATAGCAAGAGACAAGCCCTAAAGACACCATAATATTTCAAATATTCCCAGAAAGTGAACCATCCCACAAATTTTATTCACATTTTATCCTTTCTTTATTTGCTCGATATAGCAATAGCAATTACACTAACCATATATACTCGAGTATAAGCCATTTTTTTAGTCCCAAAAATGAGCCCCCAAAAGGGGGCATGGCTTATACTCAGGTCAATGACCATGAGGGGTCCAAGACTGTGCTGGATTGAGATGCGCCAATAATTTAATTAATTTTACCTTATTTTCATGTACTGTATTTTGATTATTGAAACTTACTAGCAGATGCTGCATTTCCCACCCTTGGCTTATACTCGGGTCAATTTATTTTCCTGGGTTTTCAGGTCAAAATTAGGTACCCCGGCTTATATTCGGGTCATCTTATATTCGAGTGCATATGTTATATACTGTCCCATAGCACTTAGTGCATTCTCTGGGTGACTCACAAGATAATTAGCATTTTGCTCCCAACATGGAGGGTACTCATTTTATTAACCTTGGAAATATGGAAGGCTGAGTCAACCTTGAGCCCGCTCAGGATCAAACTCACAATTCAAGGTGCTGTTTTTGACCTTTAAAGCCCTTCATGGTAGTGGGCCAGGATACCTAAAAGACCACATTGCCCCAAGGTTTTTGACCCGTCATATGAGAGCGGATTGTAGGGGCTCCCTTGTGGTCCCATCAGCTAGAGATGCATGCCTCACCAGGACCAGGAGGAGAGCCTTCTTGTTATCAGCTCCGGCTGTATGGAACCTCCTGCCACCAGAACTGCACCTCCAGGTGGAGTTCTCTCCCTTCAGGAAGGCTTTAAAACATGGCTTTGCCAGCAAGTGTGGGGTGCACCAAGCACCACAACCCAGCCTTGCTGGCTTATCTAGCCCGGTTCAGGGTTTTTCCCTGCCCAGGTGCCCCTCTTTTAAGGGATCTGGTTTGTTTTATGGATTTTAGATCTTTTAGACAGTTTTAGTATTTGGTTTTATTGTATGGGGGATGGGTTTTTACCAATGTTGTGAGCCGCTTTGGGTCACTGAGGAGAAAAAGGCGGCCATACAAATCTGAAAATAAATAAATAAATTAGCAGTTTCAGCTGCAGAACAGCATTTTAACCACTGCACCACCAGGGCATAATATATTTATGTTAGGGTTACAAATGTAGGAAGGGGAATTGTAGAAGAGAAAGATGCTATATATTCTCTGATAGCTCTGGATCCTGGAAAGGGTGGGACATTACCACAACATTTTCAGATCATAAGCATCATGTTACTCAGTAACATAACTAGTTAGGTCACATCGTGATGTTATTCAGATAACTGCATGATTTCTGGTTGGCAGCAAACACAGAAAAAAGACATTAAAGAGTGGTCCTCAAACTAAAAAGTTGATTTGGATCATGAATGAGAGTAAACAAGGTGACATTTCAGCAAATGATTCCACACAGAAGCATTGTTTCTGGGATAAAAAGATTTGCTTGTGAAAACTCACACAATAGTAGAGTGACTTTCTACCTTCAACAAAGAGCATAGGCAGCTTTTCTTTAAAATGAAGACCACATTTAAGCAAATTGTGGTGCTTCTGTCATTCTTCAACCAAGGCTTTTAAATAGCCCAGCTGCTGAGAAGCCATTATTTGTGCTCTGGATGACTGGCTGGAAATGCTGATAAAAGCAGTCAATGTTGCTGGTTAATCAACTGGAGTAGCCAATGTAAAACAACATTCAATGTCTCTAACAGCCTGGGGAAAATGTGTATTGGAACACAACTATGCTCTTTTGAATAGAAGTCAGAGCATTCACCTCTTACACATACAAACACAAATTCACATCTGTATTTGCAATCTTGCACAGCTTTCAAAGCAGTCATAATCAGGGATACTGAAGTTATGAATTTGAGTTTAACTGAAAACAATAACTTTTTTAGTGTAATGTAACAGCAGGTCTAATTGCAAGAATACAGGTTTGCGTACAACTTCA
Source organism: Bradypodion ventrale (assembly GCA_035047345.1). NCBI lineage: Eukaryota > Metazoa > Chordata > Lepidosauria > Squamata > Chamaeleonidae > Bradypodion > Bradypodion ventrale. The sequence goes on from JAWDJE010000006.1 coordinate 122,216,010, forward strand.
TAAACTTCCTATCTCGAACTAAATCTCATGGAATACTCCAAACAATCATGCTGAGAGTTCCTGAGATCATGACAATTATCGCCTGAAAAAGAAAGCTTCCTCAAGCTTGGAGTCTGGATAATCTGTATTGATCTCAGCACCGTTTACTTCCAAGTAAGCTTTTATAAACTGTAATCTTAAATGTACTCTCAGCTATGAAAAGTTGAAAAGAGTTTCCCAAAGCTGTACGCTTAACAAGATTACCAATGGGCAAATTTCCCTCAATTCAGTTTAGAACTGGATTGGTGTTGATGGGTTTTCACAAATTACCCCTTCTGTATATGACTGTGATCCAGCTCAGGGTCATGGTGGCTTGATGGTTAAGACCCTGAGCTTGACAACTGGAAGGGGGTCATCAGGTTAGCATTTTGAGACCCAAGTGTTGCACAATGGAGTGAGCTCCCATTGTCTGTCCCAGCTCCTGCCAAGAAATTGCAAGTAAATGAATAGGTACCTCTTCAGTGGTAAAGGTGAAGTTCCATGCATTCCAGTGTATAATCATGCTTGCCACATGACTACAGAAACATCTGCAGATGCAGGAAGTGCTGGATGTGTGTAAATGGAGAAGTGCACTGCCCCTTAGAGTTGGACACAACTGGATTTTGAACAAGGGAGACTCTTCTTCTTCTTCAATGCCTTTATATTTTATGTCAGACCTGCCTAGTGCTGGAGCTTCACATCAATACAAACCGGTCCAGCAAGAGTAAAGGGAATTAATATTACCCTACTGTTGTTGCATGTTACAAAGCACATGTACCCTGGTAGGCTTCATGTCAGTGACACATGTGCAGACTCATTTTCGTATCTTGAAGCAGGCCTTGATAATTGATAAATGTTGCTGACCTCTCTAAAGCTGATATAGACAAGTATGCACTGAAAAGGTCCTCCTGTAGTTGACAGAGCTCATTTTTCTATTACTGTCAGGAGAGTTTTAGAAATTCCCCACCAATTCTTCTTAAAATTATTTTGCAACCATCTCAATGCTATAGGAGTGAAGGTCTGATTTCAGAGGTCTCCTATGCAACAACAGTTAGTTGTTGTTATGGAAATGCAATCTAAATATCATCCTCTCTTTTTGTGAGGTGAAATCTGTACACATTACAATAGACATCAATCGTTCTTTTGGAGGTTGCAAAGAAACCAAACCCTCCCAGCACATCTACCCTGCTTACCTTTCTGCATGTTAATCAGCAATCCTCTCACAAGCCACTTACAGTTTTAATCGTAAATGGTCTGCATACGTTATTGTTCTACAGCTCTTTAAAAAGATAAAGGGCTACAGAGCCCATGGAGAATTAATGTCATATTATTACAAGTACCTGGGGATCAAAACTCTTCCTTTCATTATTCATAGTGCTTTGTCTGGTAAACTGCCCTCCAAAAGAGCATGTCCCATTTGGCAGATTATTAAGAATGATACCTGGGCATCTAATAAATCTTACACTTACAAGAGATAGCTGTGTTGTGCTGGTAGCTACATATTGGAAAGTAAGAAATGTTGCCTGGTCTCTGTGAGTTATGCACTTTTAGACCCAAAGCAAGCAGGATATTTAAAAATATATAGGCACCCCAGGGACTGTGGTGGCTTTGTGGTCAAGATGCTGAACTTGATGACTGGAAGGTCGGCAGGTCATCAGTTTGAGATCCGAGTGCTGTGGAATGGAGTGAGCACCCGTTGGTTGTCCAAGCTCCTGCCAACCTAGCAGTTTGAAAGCATGACATTGCAAGTAGATAAACAGGTACTGCTTCAGAGGGAAAGGTAACAGTGTTCCATGTTCTCTGGCATCTAGTCATGCCTGCCACATAACCACATAAATGTCTGCAGTTGCAGACAACACTGACTCTTGGCCTGGAAATGAAGGTGAGCACTGCCTGCTACAGTCAGATACGACTGGCTTTTGAGCAAGGGTGACCCTTACCTTTGCCTAATCATGTATAGACATTTAGCATATAAAGTAGTACAGAAAATATGTGCCTTCCACAACTCTGCCCCACTGCTAACATGCTCTTTTCACCCTATTTAGCCTCTTACTTCAACCTAACAACATGGGGGTGATGCACTGTAAAAAAAATTACTACCCACTAGGTGGGCATGGCTATCTGTGGGTGTGGCTATCTGTGGGCATGGCCTCAAACCCCCCAAGGAAAAAGAAGGGGAGAAAAAGAAACCTATCTTGCTCTCTTGCTTTGTGGAGATGATGATGATGAGTCCCAGAGCAGTGGCGCTGCTGGGAGGTGAGTGTGGCAAGTTGGTGTGCTGGCACTGGCCTCCCCCTCCCAGCGCCACCGGAAACGTGTCCCTGCTGGTGGCACTGTTGGGAGGTGAATGGGGTGAGTTGGTGGGCTGGCGCTGGCTGGCCTCCACCTCCCAGCGCCACCGGAAATGCGTCCCTGCTGGTGGTGATGCTGGGAGGTGAGCGGGGCGGGTTGGTGGGTTGGTGCTGGCCTCCCCCTCCCAGCGCTGCTGGAAATGCGTCCCATTTGCCTCTCCCAAGGCCAAAGGCACAAGGGAAGTGCGGAGATGAAAGTGCGCCTTCGGCCCTGGGCGAGGCAAATGGGATGCATTCCTGGCAGTGCTGGGAGGGGGAGGCCGAGAGGTGGGCATGGGCAGCCAAATGGCCGTGGCCTGGAATTTCTACTACAGGTTTGCCAGAACCGGTGAGAACCTGCCGCAGTACAACACTGTTCCTGTTCATCTACATCATTTGATACCCTTTCTCAATAAAGTCAGGCAACACTCTCCCCTTCTGAAAAATATTATTGGGATCTTAACACAGACAAGGCGATGGAAATGGTCAAGGCAAGCTAATGGCAGGAAAACAAGAAATCAAAAGAGTGGCTAAAATTGTCTATTTGGGGAGTATGTTAAATGAAAATTGGGATCCCGAGGTAGAGATTGATACACAAATAGAAAAGGCAAGATCCACCTTCATAAAAATGTGACTTGTTATGCAGCAGAGATCTAACTCTCGCTACAAAGATCTGAATAGTGAGATGTTACGCATTCCCAGTGTTGCTATATGGAGTTGAAGCATCTGAAAAGAGAATCAAAGCTTTTGAAATGTGGATCTACAGACGGCTGCTAAGGATGTCATCCGTTGATCATATGACTAATGTAAAAGTATTGCGCCAGATGGATAAAGAAAAATAACTCTTTAAGAACATTAAGCAAAGAAAGTTCCAATACCTTGGCCATATCATGAGGAACACCATAAAGTATAGAATCCTCCAACTTGCTCTGCAAGGAAAGATCCCTGGGAAGAGACGCCCTGGATATAGATGGACTTCATGGCTGAATAACTTCAGAGACTGGTGTGGCATGTCCTCGATAGAACTGTTCCGAGGAGCTAAGAACAGGAAGACTATCACCATGATGATAGCCAATATCTGCAATGGATATGGCAGCTGAAGAAGATTAATAACTTTAGAACTGTTGAGTTGGAAGGGACTTTATAGATCATCAAGTCCAGCTGCTGTCAAGGAGGCACAACAAGGAATCGAACTCCCAGCCAGATACTTAAACCACTGAGCTATCCGGTGTTTCCTTATTCGTTTTTCCCAATCTACAGAAGACTTTGAGAAAGTTGTTTTTTGTTGTTGTTAACTACAATCCCTAAAAGTCCCTCAGCCAGCATAGCCAACAGCCACAGGCCATGCTGTCTGAAGGATTTGGGGAGATAGAGTTTAAAAGTAATGTTTTTCCAAACTCTGGACAGAAAATGAAGTGGATCTAGTACAGTATGTGCATAATATCATGTCCCTCTGCAACCTGATCTTGGCCTGATCTTATTACTATAATAATAAGTAAGTAGCCCTAAAAGTCAATAGGAAAAAAAATCTGGAATAAAATCACAGACTCAAACTTATACTTTCCTGCAGAGCTTGAATAAATTACTGTTCTGGACTAGAGCTCCCAGAATCCCCTAGTCAACAATTACAACTGGCATGTGTACTAAAACTAATCCCCCAAGTGCTACAGAAAGACATATACGTTTCTCTCTGAGATGAGAGGCTAAGCCTGTTGCTATCTAGCCTAAGACATATCAAAGCCAAGAAAAGGGTGGGTTGATGAGGGCAAAGGAACTTTTCTAGGTTATGCTGGTGGGAGACCCTAGGATAGGCCCCAAAAGGAACTTTTCCAGGCACTAAATGAAAGGTTAAAAGTTAAATCTAATAGTTAAAGACTGAAAACATCTCCCTCAAATAATTATCCACTCTTCAGCCCAGATTAAAAACAAGGAGATGTTTTTTCCAGAACACCTGGGAATCTTGAAAGAACAGCAAATAATGTTAGGACGATTATGTGGAAAGATAAACTACTTCTCCCTTCAAATGGATGGAACCTCGGGAAAGTCTACCTCCTGATTACATGGAGACCTGGATTACTTGGACGTAACTTAATAGGCTGTGGACAGGAGCTGACAGAACCAAAGTGATTGTAAGAAAATTGCATTTCTACACTGGCACAGTCCTTTGTGATTGTGGAAAAGAACAGGCAACTCTATACCTGTTAATATGTACTATGAAAGATTTGATTGTCGCTCCCCAAATGGTCTTGATGTGCCTCATTACTGGGCAAAAATTATCTGATATATTTATTTATAAATTAACTGTGAACACAGATAAAATTCCCAAGGTAAAAAACAGGGGAATTTTCCCTTCTTGATTCTCTGTGGTGTTCTGCAATGCCCAATAAGTAATGTGAACAGCTTGCATCTCAACCTGTGGAAACAGTACGGCTTGATTCACAAAGCCCTAATGGAAGCAACACACCTAAAGAAAAAAAAATGCAACAATGCTAAATGTATATGTAGAAACGACAATGCAGCCATGCACTGCCCACAATGCCATTGGGAAACTGCATCTTTTCCAAGAATCAACCATATGTATTCCCTTCATATGGGATTTCTGTTCCATATCATGGTTTCATATGTTACTATTGCTTATACCTCATCTGGTGATAATTTTCTGTTTGATGCTAGGCAAGCCAAAGCTTAGCCCTATTGGAGAGTACTGAATATTTTACCAGAAAATAAAGGCTACCTGATTTTTCTGGTACTATCATCATTTAACCACAGGAAGTAGCAAGTTACTAGTAATGTAGTTGCAAAGGAAAAGTTACAAAGAGATAGAAGTAATGCGGTTACTTGGCAAGGCAGGTGTAATTGAGTTATTTTCAAACATAAATAAATATATCAGAGCGTAAACAAAACAAAAAGACAAAAAAATGTGGCACTTTAGAGACTAACTGCTGTATTTTAATGTTAGCTTTCATGAATCTGTCAAAGTGGACTTGATCCAAGAAAGCTAACATTAAAATACAGCAGTTAGTCTTTAAAGTGCTACAACTTTTTATTTTTGTTTTGTTTACTCTCTGATATACTTCAAACACAGACTAACACTGCTACCATTTCAAAATACTAGCAGTGTTTCTCGTTCTTTTAAAGCATTTTGGGGAAGGATTGCTTTGGGGTCTTGGTGATCAGGGCTTCTGGGAATTGAAGTCCAAGAACATCTAGAGAGTCAGGTTTGCTGACCCCTGGTCCAGACAAAGCGTAGGCAGTAGTGGCCATAAGGAAGAGTAAGGGAGAGAAAGGTAAAAGCCATGACCAACCTATGAGCCAGAATGTGGTGGCTTAGCAAGGCATAGAAGCAGCTGAAAAAGGACAGTGCCATAGCAATGGCCAGAATCCTCTCAATGGAGCTCATGGCATCCTGCCATCTGAGGAGGTTTGTGCCACCATGCTGTCCCTGATCCAGGCCACTGAAAAGTAGATTAACTCTACTTTTGAAATCAATGGGAACTAAAAGTACCACAGATTATGGTATTATGCATATTTATTAGCCCACTGGGATTTACCCCTGAGTGGACATACATAATGTTCAACTGCTTTTTGATAGACATGGCTATTCTTTCTTTCTTCTCCCCACACCTCATTTTGGAAAAAAAAATGACAGTAAATGTTGGATTTGTTTTGGAGAAACTTTTCCCATTTCCGTTTTGTGAAAACATACCACAATATTGAAAAGAAAATAAGAAATAAGCATAATGTATTCAGCGTGCTTCTCAACACCCACGGGTAAATCCCCTTCTCAACGGGAATATCCCTAAGGGTTTTGGTTGAGCACTACTTATCTTCAATAATAATTTATAGCCTTCTCTAATTTTCAATCCCCCCCCCAAAAAAAGATTTTTTTATCAGTCTTCATCAAGAACATTAGTTGATAAATGCTTGAGAAGTGTAGACTGGGAGGAAAGAGGCCGTGAGTCATGCTGTCTCCTAGAAACCAGACAGCAAATAGCTTTCAACAACTGTTTCCAACTCCCAAAGTACCCTTCAGCCCAACACTTTCTCAAGAAGTAATATATTGCAACATTACCTTTAGCTTTCAACTGGCCTGCAATACTTGGAAGTTTTCTTCAGGCAGGCCTTCTTGGTAATGACATATTGAGCAACCAGAGAGCTGGAAATGAGTGGCAAGGGGACAATGAGGCAGAAAGAACATTGTTAAGTTTAGCTATCAGGGAATTGTTTGCTCCCTGCAAATATTTTTATGCCTCCATCAGGGCCAGATCAACTCCCTGAGAACAGTCTTTTTTTTTTGAGAGAGAGAACAAAAAGCTGTCACGCTCACTGTGTGTTCTCACCCACCAACCTTTTGCCAGCTTCAGAGTTCCTTAGGCAGCAATTAAGCCATTATGAATCCCAAGGAATGGAATGTGTCCTCAAGTCATCACTTTGGTGGTGAATAGTTTATTTACATAAATACAAACAGATCTATTTATATACCTGTTGTGTATTGAAGCACAATTGCAAAGTAGCACAGAGGCGCTCTTGCAAAAGGAAAATGGCAGTTTCCTGCCATTCTAGCAAGAAGCCCAAAGTGGCGCGAAACCCTTACAAAAGGGCGTGCCTAGTAGTCTAAACCAAGCCCCATGATTGGTTACACTTTTGGATCCTGTTCTCCATTGGTTAATTACATACATCCCCAGTTATGGTTGGTTAGTTACGTCCATCCGGTGGGTTGCTACCTGGTATCCAGGAGCTACTGCCGGAGAGACACTATATACGCCCCATGGGTAGACCAGAGTGGGGCCGGACTGGAACTATACTTCCCACACACCAGTCGGATAGCCGGGTAGCGCTATGCCCTGGGTCCCTCCACTGCTGCGCTTCATGGTAGCACGTATATTGCCCAAAGACGGGCAAGAGTCTGGAGGGACTGAATACACTGGGATTGTATAGCCATCTCGGGATCCAGGAACGGCTTGTAAACTCATCACTATTTGACTGTTAATAAAGTCTGTTGCTGTTTGTTACATCGTTGTCCTGGACTAGTGCTTATAAGGGCCAGATTCAACAATATATTTGAAGAAACAAGTATATTTCTATATCAGATGTTAATGTGCTGAGATGTTCTAGAGCAGGGGTTCCCAACCTTTTCAAGCCAGGGGCCGGGTCACACTTTCTCAGTCAGTTTTCAGGGTCGGATGGTCATTTTGCACTGCCTGCATGATGGGGATGGCCATTTTGTCCCAACAGGTTCAAAGGGGTGGCCATTTTGTTTCTCACGAAATGGCACCATGGGCCAGATCTGGCCTTCAGGCCTTAGGTTGGGAATTCCTCTTCTAGAGCTCTTATATAGGTTGCCTAAAGTTGTTTTTAATTGTCTTCTATTTTATATGACTGTGAGCCGCCCTGAGTCACTGTGACGAACAGGTGGTGATATAAAAATAAATAAATAAATAAAGCTAGGCCAGCTGGATTCCATTCAATTGAATGGAAACATGTACAAAAGAGCATGTTCATATCCTTCTCACAGTTTGTGTTGTGATTTGAGTTTCTAAAACAAATTCCTTCCAAGAGTTGATGGTGATATGGAGAATACCTTCTTTATGCCGAAGCCCCTTCTGCACCATATAATTTAATATTTATTTGAGGGGAGGGATGTGCATGTACCATCCACTTTGACTTGGTCCAAATTATTTGTCTTAGAAATAGCAGCTGATTTGTAGCCTGTTCACTTTGGTTTGTATCCGAATATTTGAATGCATTTGTACATATTTGTGTGAATTCTAATATAAAAACCAGGAAAATAGTGGTGTTGGTGTTGTAATTATGGGTCCTCGATTGGGATGGGGAGGTCCTTCCCTTCCTTCTTCTCCAAGGGACCATAATAGACCACCCTGAAAGAAAAGGTTATTTGTTTGCTTCACAACCACTGCTCCTGAAGGCATCCAGGAAGCAATGGTTTTCTCATCAGGAATTGGTAGGGGGAAACCCTCCAAGACCCCAGCCAATTTTTTAAAAAAAGCAAAACTGAAAGTATCTATCAGACACGTCCAGTCCCATCCCCCTCTCCCTGCAAATTGGGCAATAACTGCCATTTGTGGTCTCTATGCAGCCTACAAATAGGGTTGAGGGCACAAATTTGCCACCCAATTCTCTTATGTTTACCCATCCCACTTTACTGAGTCAATCCATCTGAGGTTAAATTCTGTTTTCTTTCAGTACTTTCCTTTTGTTACTTTTGCTTAATTTATACTTGCTTTTACACTTGTGAAGTACCTTGAGTCTTAGTTTTGAGAGGAAGGTGGGATATTAAACAAGACATGGTTGTTGAGAACTAGAACAGTAACCAAGAAACCTCAGGCAGCATACTTTTCATGTGAAGATGTCAGCATAGAGCTTCAAGGCAGAGAGAATGGGCCAATGGCTTCCACCTTTTGATTTTCCAAATGTTTTAGACTTCAAGTTTGACTTCAGATCCTTGACTACTGACTGGGCCAGATTTAGACCCTTAGTACTTAAAAGATTTTGGTGTCCCCATATATATGTAATTCAAAATATAAACAATAATAAAATTTTATTTATTAAAATTAAACAAAACTAACAGTAAGATGGTGCAGTATTGCACCATATAGCCCATGGACCCTGGTAAATTCAGCTATGGAAAATTTCTGTGGTGTCCTCTTCCCTTGATGCCCTAAGCACATACTTATTTTGTTTAATGGTTAATCCACTCCTGAGTACTGACTATTCTGTCTGGGGCTTCTGGAAACTGAAATCCAAAACACCTGGAAAACCAATGTTAAACCACTGGTATGGGTTGCAGGCAAACTAGAGCTCTTCTCTTTTTAGGCATAAATAGGCTCCATGTCTGAACACACATAATGAGCACAGGGCTATATGTCTCTCCATATGGATTTTCCATTTGGAAATTGGCTGGCTACTATCACAACAGAATGCTGGACTTTGTAGGGGTTTCTTCTGATCCAGCTTGGTTTCTTATCTTCATATTTGCTTACATGAAATTTCTGTTCTTACCTGCTTTGTTCCTGTTGTCTAATGATGAGGAGGTTTGTTAGCATAGGGCTTCTGTTGACATTCATTTGTATATGTTGCTCTAACAAGTTTGTGAATAACATGGCCTCCACTAGACAAATGTTTCAGAAGGTGGCCTCCAGTTGTATGTGCACATCACCCTTCAATATATAGTGATAGAAGACAATGCCTGCTCAGATGGGAAATGAATACACATCAACGTCTCTGATATTTTATTAAACTCATCCCAATGCCCCTATAAGGCTGTCAATATTAAATCATCAGGAGGGTCTCAGTGGAAGGAGAATCAGGGACAGCCAAACTACTAGCAGTGGAATTCTATCAACAGATTGTAGAAAGTATGAGCACATCCAAACGTTAATATTGCTGTGATGAGTCAATGTTCCTCAGAGGCTAATTCCAGAGGGAAGTGACAAAGCATCCTGTTTTTACAAAGCTGTAAAATCTAGATAGATAGATAGATAGATGCAAAATTGACCTTTTTGAATGTAAATGAGGTTACACTACAAGCAGAGATCTAATTCTGATTTTATATGATTTAAGCAAACCTCATCTTGAATGGCTGGAGAGAATGATCTATTCATCCCCAGCAAAGATGGTATTTTATCTTGCTAAGGCAATCTCTTCTTTCTGTTTGCTCCGAAGTTGAGTTTGTAATCCTCTCTATTTGTGATACCACAAGCATTCCCACAGCAACAGATTATGATGTCATGAGCAAAGATTTACAGTGCTCTACCACTGAAGATGAACTCCATTGTGAGATAGTCCAGGCTGCAAATGTTTCCCTGCAATAATTGCCCTGCAGGGAGGAAATCAGCTTTCAGAGTAGTTACATTTTAACAGCCCAAGGAATGTGTTGATAAAGTGTGGTTGAACTTGAGATATTCATCACGGCCTTTGAAAGTTATTTGTAAGTCTAGGAGAGAGATTTCAACAAGTGCCTCCAGAGTCCCTGGAGTCAATAAAAGCATCACCATTTCCTGCCCATTTAGTTCTAGCCATCAAATCTACTTTTATCTTGCTCTAACCATCTCAGTGGCCCTAACCATTTTAATCAAGTTGCAATAAAGCAGCTTTTGCTCGTTTTCCCTGTAACTGCTCTTAGGATGGACTTGATGACACAACTTTTAGAACTGATGCATGAAGTTTTAATTCCTTGTGTTATTTTTAAATTTTGAACATACATAACTGATTATCATGGTTTTAGGGTTATCTTTGTATTTGATTTTAATGATTTCTCAGCTGAATTTGCTTCTAGTTGTGTTTATTGGCCAGAACCCTCTCGAAATCATGCAGTACAAAACAAAAATCTCACAACTAGTGTGTACAATAATGGAAGCTGTCATATGCTCTTACATGCCTCAATCGTGTGCATTTGGTTGTGCACTCAGTTGCCCAGCTAGGTGTGCAAGAAATAACCAGATCATTGTGAAAACAACTTGTGTGATCTCCTTTATGTGCAATTAGTTTGCACTGGGATTTTGGCTGTTACATTTTATGGTGATTGTAAGATGCCTTGATCACTATCAATGGTGCAAAGGCTTGGTAGAAAGCAATGGCAGTGGTTGTGGTGGTGGTATTACAATGCACATTGACTCAGGAATAGATCCTACTGTGTTTGGTTGGTCAGTGCATAAGCTTGCAGTTTGAGTTTCCATATTTTTAAATATATTTCATATGTATTTCATGCACTGTCTGGAAATTCAGAATGGCACTGTCTACTTTTCTTGTGAAGTCATTTAAAAGGAGCAAGTGTTCCTTAACACTGTATGTCAGGGGTGCCCAAACTATGGCCCATATTTTACTTCCACTTCCGAGGGCGACAAGGGCAGTGTGGGCCAGATGAATTGGGTTTGGGGGCCAGATCCAGCCCATGGGCCATAGTTTGGGCACCCCTGGTTTAAGCAGAGAAAATGGCAGCTGGGAAACGTCTCCACTGAGGCTCGAAGCAACTCTGTGCAAAAATGAGTTGTAAATCATCTAAACAGGAAAGGCAGACTGTCATCCTTTTAAATAAATAAATTGACTGTAGTTTTATTTATTTATGTCTTCATTTACCCAATTTTATAGAGAAGGATTCTGAGGCTGGCTTCGAAATAGTTAACTGTAATCAAAGTTTTCAAACATTACTGTGGCTGCATTACATCTTATTAGTGCACCCATCTATTATGGGTGCCCAATATGCCGTGCTTGCCCCTTACCTCCCCATTATCACAGTGGCTTTGAAGAGGGACATTTGGATGCTGGAGGATGGTAAATAGGTCTCAGACAAACAAAGCTACAGAAAGAGATGACAGGCAGGCAGACAGATTCTGATATAGGCATTAAGATACGCTTGACTTGGCTATTTAGGAAGCATGTCAGGACATGCTGAGAGGAGCATGCTTAGATTTGGTGATCGTCTCTGTTTATAGCCAAAGAGCCAGCGTTGTCTGCACCTACAGACACTTCCATGGTCATGTGGCAGGCAAAGCACATGGAATGTTGTTACCGTCTCACCAAAGCAGTATCTATTTATCTATTTGCAATTTCTTGTTTCAAACTGCTAGGTTAGTAGGAGCTGGGACAGTGATGGAAGCTCACTCCATCATATGGCACTCAGGTCTCAAACTGCTGGCCTGCTGACTTTCCAGTTGTCAAGTTCTGCATCTTAACCACTAAGCCATCACAGTCACTCACATATATGTAAGAGAATGTATTTCCTATTGAAATCAATAGGGGTTAATTTAAGCTGGGAGTAACTTTAACAATTGGTTTTCCTAAGGCATTTAGTTCAACCAAATGAATTTAACAAATGCCTCCACGTTTATACCACACCATTGTAATGGTTTGATGTTACATTAACTGGAATTTGATGAGTGGTCATGGTAAAGGAGAATGACATGTTTTAATGTTTCCTTCATCCAAATACATTGGGGCACTGCAGGAAAAGAAAAAGAACCACAGATAGTAATGTAAATGCTTGAGATACCATAAAACCAGACATCTAGTTGTAAAAATAACAATTTAAGAGACAATAAAATATAAAAGAACAAACTAACCTGCTAAAATGTCTTTGCCAACAGAAAAGTTTTAAGCTGGCTCAGAAAAAAAACCACAATAAAGTGGATCCCAGTTACAGTTCAATTCCAGAAATGGGCACCATATCAGACAGAGAACACTTTTTCTCAATCTCTCTTAAACACAGTAATGTACAGAAGATAGATGGAGAAGAACCTACGAAGATTATTAGACAGCTGTGACCATTGCAGATAACTTTGGCTGCTGTCTGGTACGGGCAGGATCAGCCCACACACCTGGCTTTTGGGAACTAGGAGTGGTAAAACAGGGTTCCCTGTGTGCCCTAACATGGATATTTTCACAAGCTACATCCCAGTTTTTCAAAGAACAGTTTGTTTGATCATTGTTTTGGTCTTACCACATGTCAGCTTATGGCACTTTGATTTATGACCGTCTTCTAAGATAATATAGACATTTCTTACATGGGCTCTGATCTAGATGGTTGAAGCCATCTATCAGGGATCTCCTGAGATGTAAACAGAGCATAGCTGACTCTGGATAGAATTTCAAAGAGACATTGTCGGAGGGGGAAAATATGGCTCAGGGAGTGTGCCAGGAAGAAGCAGGGTGGTTACGGGCAGATGGATATGGGATATTTTCTTTCTTTAACATATTATCATGCAGTATAACATATTATCATAACATAATAATATAACATATTATCACGCATGAGTCTCAAACTGCTGACCTGCCAACCTTCTGGTCATCAAGCTCAGTGTCTTAACCACTAAGCCACCATGGCCCCATCTATTAATTAAGCATATACAGTACATATCTGTGTCTTCCTCATGGTGAACTTGTGAATTAAAACCAACAACATGACCACCTCTTTTTCCCATAAGCACATCCAGGTGCCAGAACAAGTAAGCATCAGGTGGCAGGTATACATACTATAACAGAGACAGCTTATCTCTCTTCATACATATACCTCCCCTCTTCAGTTTAAAAGGAAAATACAGAAACTAACAGCATTATTAGGCAGGGGTGGATATGGGTTGCTGTACTTGTCGAAATATCATTCATTCAACCCTCAAAGCATCATCATCAACAACAACAGCAGCATACAAATGGATGCAATCAACTTCTGTCCCTCAAAAAGAACTTAGAATTAATGTATTCTTGGAATTTTTCCACAAGCAGGGTCACTACAGGTGCTGAGCTAAATTAATTTTGGATATTAATGGGGAGTGAGGGCCACAAGTGCAAGGAATGTTTCTTCATAGGCAGGTGGAGCTAAAGCAGTTCTCCCAGCTACACCTGGTTGCCTTGTATATAATACAGTATGTCAATTCTGTTCAACATTGAATAAGCAAAATTTGTTTGCCCAAGCCTTCACTTTGTGGACTCAGTGAGGTAGCTGCTCACACTAACAAAATATGTACAGAGGTGCTATCTAAACATTACACTCCCCTCATTAATCCAAAAGAGCTTGAATTCTACTTGCACGTATTCATCTATCTAGTAACTGTGAAGGCCAATTCATTAATATATCTCACTGACAGGGGTTTAGCAGGGTCATCAGCCATGGGTAGATGTGGATCACAGGAGTTATTGAGCTTAACATTGCAACCATCTACAGTCATTGTCAGCTCATGCCCATTGTGGTAATGGAGGTAAGAAGGCAGAGCAGCTAGTGGTAGATGAAGCCAGTGGTGACAAGCAGGGCTACTTGTAACACATATGCATGTGCACAAAGGGAGGGAGGCAAGCAAGCCTACACACAAAAGCAAACAAACACAAATATGTCCACACAGAGACATGCATTTGCTCAGACATTTGTCTCTATCCCATTTTGGTGTCTTGCACGGAAGACAAAGAAGGAGTCGCAATGAGGACTAACACAGGTTTATTGGTTGATGATCAGAACGAACATGTGGTAATGGCGGAGGTACATCTCATTATATACAGTAGGGTTACACATTTGAATCTTGTTGCACGACAGCTCATTGGCTGTCGCTGGCGTGGCCTCGCCCAGGCACGCCTCTTGCTGCAGTAGTATTAATCTCCATTGTCTTGCTGCAGTAGTCTTTATTTCCATTGTCATGTGGGGAAGTTTCCCGCGGCTGTCCCTGATTGAGCAATTGAACCATGTGAGATTGAACGCTCGCCGCTGCCCTCTATGGGCTGCTTGCTCGCGTTCCTTAACAGCTGTGATACATTGTAATGTGAGACAGGTTACATTCATTTACTTAAAGAAACAGTGTACATTCATACACAACATCCCTCCCCCCTAGGATGGGACGAAGTCCCTTAACCACTGTGGCTTGCCGCACATGCGTCTGGGGCGTGCGGCCGCTTGCCCTAACAGAGGGGAGCCCGTGGCCCCTGGTTCCGCGCGGTCTCGTCCTGCAATGCAAAGTGGGGACCCGTTAGTGGTTCTGTTGTGAGGCTGTGTTGACCTTGCCTGTGGGGACGGGAATGGAATGAACAGTTGGGAAGTGAACCCTTGCCTACTTCCAGCAGAGCCCGGGGACCCACCTAGCACGAACCTTGGAACTGACGATGAGACCCTCGTGGACCCGCTATCTCCCGCTGCCTGCTCGGGGGTTTGGGAATTTGAGGCTGGCGAGATTTCGCTGGCCGCCTGTCTTTGTGGCGTTTGCCTTTTGGGGACCGGGACTATGGTGTACTCTAACATGCCCGAGCTATGGGGACGGGATGTACCAGGGGCTGAACTGAAACCCCTCTTCTCGCTAGGACGGGTGGGGGACCACTCCGCTAACTCCCCCTGGTACGGGAAAACATAATCATCTTCGTATTCGGGGACAAACTCATTCCTCTCTTTGAAAGTGTTCTCGGACACCTCCGTGTCTCCCCCTTGGGTAATGCGGGTGGGGGAGGACCCTAACGCTGATTTCCCCTCACTAGTGACTCGCCTTCGGAGCTGATCGGCGTGCCGTCTCCATGTTAGCCCTGAGTTCGTCTCGACCCTGTAGGAGACTGGCCCCGTTTGCTCGATGATTGTCCCTGGCACCCATGCTGGCCCCGAGGCCGCGTAGTTCCTGCAATGAACCGGGTCCCCTGTGGAAAAGTTCTTGGAGCTCCCCCCCCCTAAATTTATATTTCTCCCCTCGTCCTCCACCCTGGACGGATCCATCCGGTCAAACAGCGTTGCCGGGCGCCTCTTCATAAGCAGCTCGGCTGGGGAGAACCCTGAAGCTAGGGGGGTGGTCCTGTAGGTGATTAGGAACTGGCATAGGTGTAGGTTCAGGTCGCCGGGACCCATGCGCCGCAGTGCGTCTTTCGTAGTGCGCACTTGGCGCTCTACTTGACCGTTTGTGGCGGGGTGGAATGGGGCAGCAGTAATGTGCCTAATCGCGTTCCTCTCCATGAAGGTTTGGAACTCGGTCGACGTGAAGCAACTTGCGTTGTCGCTCACGAGGACGTCTGGCAGGCCGAAGCGAGCAAAAAGGTTGCGCAACTGCTTTATGGTTGTCGCGGAGGAGGTGCTACTCACGGGGATTACCTCCAACCACTTGGAGTAGGAGTCGACAACCAGTAGGAACGTGGCCCCGCGGAAAGGCCCCGCGAAGTCGACATGGATACGGGACCACGGCCCGCGGGCTGTGTCCCACTCTCTATGGGGTAATCGGGACTCCTCGGGCCGGGAGCTCTGGCAGCTCTCGCATGTGCCCACTAGACGCTCTATGTCAGCGTCTATCTGTGGCCACCAAAAGAAACTTCTGGCTAGGGCTTTGGACCGCACGATCCCGGGGTGACTGGTGTGTAGTAACTTCAGTACCCTTGCCCTTAATTTCTCTGGGATAATCACCCGCTGGCCCCAGAGTAGACAGCCCCTTTCCAGGGAAAGTTCCACCCTGCGCCTACAGAACGGTTTGAACGGTTCCTCTGGGGGAGTAGTGGGCCACCCTTTTTTCACCCATGAGCTAACCTGGGCTAGGATTTTGTCGGCCGCCGTCGCTTTGGCGAGGTCGGCCGGGACAATGGGGGGTGAGTCGAGGGACTCGATTAACATGACCTGGTGGTCCCGCTCTACCTCGCACGCGGAATCCCCCAGGTTAGGGAGGGGAGATCGGGACAGGGCGTCCGCATGGGAGATCTCCTTCCCTGGGCGGTAGACTAGCTCGTATTGGTAGGCGTTGAGGAATATGGCCCAACGCAACATCCGGGGGGAGAGTATTTGGGGGGTAGGTTTGCCGGTAGTGAAGATCCCCAGAAGCGGCTTGTGATCAGTCACTACCGTAAACTCGCGGCCGTATAGAAAATCATGGAACTTTTTGGTCCCTGCAATTATGGCCAGTGCCTCTCTGTCTGTCTGCGCGTAATTGCGCTCAGCCTTCGAGAGGGACCTGGAGTAGTAAGCCACCGGGGCCTCCCGCCCGCTCTCTAACACGTGGCACAGGACCGCCCCCACCCCCACCGGGGACGCATCACATACTAGGACCACTGGCTTCCTAGGGTCAAAATGTGTCAGGACCGCATCTGAGGAGAGGAGAGATTTTAGCTCTCGGAAGGCTTTCTCTTGTTTGTCCCCCCACCGCCAAACCGCGTCTTTTTTAAGTAGAGCGTGCAGTGGCTCCGCAACTGATGCCTTCCTAGGCAGGAACGAGTGATAGAAGTTAAGGAGCCCCAGAAACGACTGCAGCTCCGGTTTTGCGGTGGGGCGAGGGGCGTTCTGTACGGCTGCAACCTTGGACTCTGAGGGCCTGATCCCCTCTGGGGTTACTTTGAAACCTAGGAACTCAACCTCCCTCGCAAAAAACACACACTTGTCCTTCCTTAGTCGAAGCCCCGCTTTCTCGAAAACTGAGAGGACCCCATCTAGTCTTTTCGCTAATTCTACCTCGCTCCCCGCTGTTATCAGCACATCGTCGAAGTATGGTAGAACTCCTGGAAGCCCCTTTAAAAGGCGTTCCACGAGGGACTGGAAGATCCCGGGGGCCGAGTTCACGCCGAACTGAAGGCGCGTTACCTTAAATGCCCCCTTATGCGTTACTATAGTCTGCGCAGCGGCAGCGGCTGGGGTCACTGAAAGTTGCTGATAGGCCTGGGCTAGGTCTAACTTGGCGAAACACCTCCCCCCATGGAGTGTGGCCAGCAGGTGGCTGACCACGGGCACTGGGTATGCATTTGGCCGAATGGCCTTGTTTATCGTACATTTATAGTCCGCACAAATCCTGACCTCCCCATTTGATTTAAGGGCCGTAACAATCGGCGTTTCCCACTCTGCCGAATCAACTGGAACCAAAATCCCTTGCCCCACCAATTTGTCCAGTTCCGCCTCGATCTTGTCCTTGAGTGCGAAAGGCACCCTCCTCGGCTTAAGGCGGATGGGCCGGATTTCTGGGTCCAACTCGAATGAAACTGGGGGCCCCCTGTAAGTCCCGAGTCCCTTTTTAAAAACGTCCGGGTGCGCATTGCAAACGTCCTGCATTGGGTCAGTCTCTATGGCATGGATGCCGGACAGTTCTATTCCCAGGGGAGCAAACCACTGCGTTCCTAGGAGGCAACACTTCCCCCCCTTGAGGACCACTAGGGGCAGCCTTTCGGAGAAATTCTTGAACTTCACCTTGAATTTCCCCACCCCCAACACTGGGATCCCGTTTCCCTGTACGTCCCGCAGATGGGACCGCATGGCCCGCAACTTGGGCCGTGCCTCTGGGGGAATGCGCATGTACTCCCTCTGGGACAGTATGGAGTATGACGACCCTGAGTCTATCTCCATTTTTACGGGGCGCCCCTGCAACTGTACCTCCACGTAGAATCGCCGGTGCTCCAGGGCCACGCGGTGCACGCCGTCCTCGCCGTGAATGGTGGACACCTTCCTGGAACCGGCCGCCTTCCGCTGGTGGTGCTGGGGTTTGCTGGAACTGCCTTTGCTCTCGGATCGCCCGCGCCTGCAAACTCGGGCGATGTGCCCCTTTCGACCGCAATTGTGGCACTCGGCCTTGCGGAAGGGGCACCTCGTGCGGTCGTGGGCCGCGCCACAGCCGTCGCAGCGGCGGTCCTGCCGCTCTCGGTCTTGCCGCCGCTCCCCACGCTTCCTTACTCTCTGGACGCCGTCGTCCTCGCTGCTGTAGGAGTCCGCAATGAGGACTAACACAGGTTTATTGGTTGATGATCAGAACGAACATGTGGTAATGGCGGAGGTACATCTCATTATATACAGTAGGGTTACACATTTGAATCTTGTTGCACGACAGCTCATTGGCTGTCGCTGGCGTGGCCTCGCCCAGGCACGCCTCTTGCTGCAGTAGTATTAATCTCCATTGTCTTGCTGCAGTAGTCTTTATTTCCATTGTCATGTGGGGAAGTTTCCCGCGGCTGTCCCTGATTGAGCAATTGAACCATGTGAGATTGAACGCTCGCCGCTGCCCTCTATGGGCTGCTTGCTCGCGTTCCTTAACAGCTGTGATACATTGTAATGTGAGACAGGTTACATTCATTTACTTAAAGAAACAGTGTACATTCATACACAACACCCATCCATCCATTCACTCGACAACTGAGAAGCAGAAAATGTCTCCTGGTTTCCATATTAGGAAGGTTCTTACTTCCTGCTGCTTCCCTCTGTGCTGTTTTAAAGTCGAGCATTTAGCTTAACAGTTCCTTCCTTCATTTCGTCTTCCCCTGCCCAAGCTCACACAGGGTCTCAGGTTAGGCATTCAGGAGAAGGAAAGCAGAAGCCCTGTTCCGCCTTTTCTGGGAAACAGCAAGGCAGGGCTGAGCTGGCTGGGGTTTGCCTGAGCTTCTTTAGGATCTGTGTTCTAATTTACCATTGCCACAGTGGCTTAGTGGTTAAGACGCTGAGATTGAGGACCAGAAGGTCAACATGTCAACAGTTCGAGACTTGAGTACTGTGCCGCAGAGTGAGTTCCTATCGTCTGTCCCAGCTTCTGCCAGCCTAGCAGTTCAAAAGCAAGAAATTGCAAGCAGATAAATGGGTACCACTTTGGCAGGAAAGGTAACTGTGTTCTGTGTGCTCCGGCATCTAATCATGCCTGCCACACAACCATGGAAATACCTGCAGAGCCAGAGAGCACAGATGCATCGGACAAAATTGGCTTTCGACCAAGGGAGTTCTTTACCTTTACCTAATTTTCTGTAATAGAAGTCACTGCTGTGTCTTGTTCCTACCTCTCAGGTTTTATTTTAGTTTGTTTTATTTTCCTATTCTGTCAGCAGAACTTGTTACTCAATGTTACTCAACAATCCTGATCCTTGCTCAGCCTAAGTTTTTTCTGCTTTTGATTCATGGATTCTGTGCACTCTTTTCTTTGATTCCCAAGCTTGCCCATCACTCTTGCTGCTCCTTTCCATACACCTGCTTGCCAAAGGGAATAGCAAAGATGTTCAGTGTAAGCCACATCCTTCTGTAGCTCTGAAATCCCTGTAAACTGAGATCAGGTTCCCAAATGTGATTCTTTGTACTGAGCGTGTGAAAAGAAAACATTGACTCCTCCATGAAACACCTGCAAGCGATTTATTACATCACCAAAGATCTTGCAAAGGCTTTGTCTTGAATGCTGGTCCTTTCAATCTGTCCTCAGCACAGTATAGATTTCACTTTGCGGTGGCTTCATGGGGATAAACAAGTCTTTTGCCATGAAACTAGGCTGACAGCAATTGTTCAAGTTTGTTTCATGAAATTTCTGACACCTGAGACATGGATCAAGACCGCCAACCTCCCTTCCTGCAGCGCTATACTGTATTCATATAGTGGTATCTTAAGTTCCCAAGTTCAGCTACAGAAAAAAGGCGGGCCAAAGTTTAAGCATTAATGTGAATTCTATGCTTTGCTGAAAAATCACAACAGTGAGATGAAAGAAATAGATAAGAAAGTGCATTGGGGCTTTTCTATAGAATAATATATTTTTATGGCTGCCACATTGAAAATAACTCATAGCATACAAAGTGTATTTTAAAAGGTCTCTGTCAACATATTACTTCATGGTGGAGTTCACACAAAGGTGATCAGGTGCAGAAATTGTAAAGATCAAGAAAGGTTTTTCTTCTGGAACAATCTTGCAGTTGCCATTCTTTAAAGCAGGGTTTCCCAACCTTTTCAAGCGGTGTGTGTGTGTGTGTGTGTGTGTGTGTGTGTGTTAATGCTCTCTCAGTCAACTTCGAGGGCTGGATGGCCATTTTGCCCTGCCTGCACAATGGGGGTGGGCCATTTTGTCACAACAGCTTCAAGGAGGCAGCCATTTTGTTTCTTGAATGCCGTTGGAGGGGTAGGGTCACATGAAATGGTGCCATGGGCTGGATCTGGCCTGTGGGACTTCGGTTGGGAACCCTTGCTTTAAAGCCTTGTGGGGAAATCACTGGGACTGATAAAGGAAAGAGAGCAGTGTGTTTACACAGATTTATTTATTTATTTAGATTTCTATTGCCGCCCCCTCACAGAAGCAGCTCTCAACCATAATAAAAAAAAAATCAACAATAAGACCACCACAATTCCTATTAAAAAAAACCATTGAAATACCCTCCCCACAATCCCCATAAGTTAAAAACTAAACTAAAAAGAATTTATAAAAAGATAAATGTAAGTAGATTTAAATTGAAATGTACATTATTCTACTCTTTGGTCTGCACAGAATGATTAATCAGAACTGAAGAGGAGCATGAAATCCTGGCATATTTAGAACAATATTTGACATAAGCCTAACACATACATGGTAGCTGCAGAAGGCTGAAGGCACTTGCTCTGTGGGAGGCCAACTAATTCAGTGGCAAACATGCTCCCCTCCCACAGACAATAATATTCAGTTCAAAAGAATGTTCCATCTCCATCTGTGGCCATGAAAAAGGCTTGACAGATGGGCTGCTTGATAAGAAGCACTGTTGAAATACGTTACACATGGCAGAAGTGTCTTGGATTCTGTATAATTTCAAGAGACCTGCAATGGCTTTTGTGACTAGACACATTTTCATGAAAATCACTGTAGAACTCCTGATTCAGCTTCTTAATACTGTAATATGCTCGTTTTCTACAAATCTGGTAACAAGTCTTTTTGGAAGGACCAGCCCATGAGACTTTGTGGCCTCAGGCAACAAATTGGAAGATGCCTTCCTCTTAGCTGGTTCCGCATACAGAATCATTAGCAGTTGAATCTGCCTTCAAAACTGGAAATAGGATAGTGTCCTCTGACCAGAAGGATTTATGTGGAGTAGGTTCTATTTTACTCTCACACTCTCCCAATCTCTAGAAAGATAATGACTTCTCAAGCTCACCCAGAAGATACTCCTATACTAAATAAGACCATTGCTCTATCAGACTCTTTCTGTCAAACACAGGGGTTCTCAAACTTTGCAAGTCGTGGGGTTGGGTCATGCTCCCTCAAACAGTTGAGGGGACCAGACTGGTTGTCACGCTGCCATTTACAACTGCCGTAAGTGGGTCTGTGGTTGATTCCGGCAGCTGTGGTGGCAGCTGGAGTGAGGATGGGGTGGATTGTTTGGTGCCATGGGCCGGATTCGGTCCACAGGCCATACATTGAGAACCCCTGGTCTAACACATTGAGTGCCACTGGATTTCTGCTGCATGAGAGAGAAATGTTTCTTAACACTATGTGAAGTTGAGAGAGATTGAATCTGTTACTTCAATCAGTCAGTCAATGAGTGGGGCACATCAACACTGGCATTACTGCATTGTTGCAATCTCTTTTCTCTCATTATGTTTCTAACTTGAAGGAATATATTGGGAAGATGGAAGGATAAATAACAATATTTACTGGTGATAGTAGCATCCATGTCTCATGACAACTCAGACAATCTTACATCCCTAAGTAAAAAAAAGAAAATACAAGGGCAATAAAGGATGAGACAGAAAAGTATGGAAAGGGCAGCTGACATATACTGATGTGATGAAGTGTGGTAACAGGACAAACAAAAGCTTGACTGAGGATTGTACAGATGCTGTGAGACTTAGGCAAAGATGAAGTACAGTACAAGCACCCTCTCCAAAGAGCAGTTGGGCTGAGAGTAGCCAGACTAGGGAATCTGAATGTTCTGCTTCCAGTTGCTGCTACCTGTTTCAGAGGGGTAAAGGTAAAGGTTGCCCTTGCTTGAAAGCCAGTCATCCGACTCTAGGGTTCAGTGCTCATCTCTGTTTATAACCAAAGAGCCAGCGCTGTCTGCATTTGCAGATGTCTCCATGGACATGTGGCAGGCATGCCTTAACACCTGAGTGCACAGAAGTAGGAAGATGGAAAAAGCTGTGCCAAAAGTTTGCAAGACATCAGAGTAAAGAGGGGAGAGGTAAACATGAGCACTACATTCCTGACCACCTGCTGCTCATATAGACATGCAACTACTATCTACCTGCTCCTCCAACAAAGGTAATTTTTGAAGCCACTCCTCCATCAGTGTCTTGACTCTGAACATATTTAGAGAAGTCAACTCTATAAGAGTCTACCTTTGAAGGGAGACATACAGGTTCCTCTGGTAGGCAGAACAGGTGGTAGATGTACATACAACAAGGAAAAGGGCAATGGATGACATGGCCAGCTGCTTACTGATGCCCACTACCATCTGATACAGCTTATCTTCACTTCTATCTTTCTGTCTTTCTCCTCAGATGAACTTGGAGTATAATGGGAGACTGTCATTCCCCCAGCATTCTCTTGCAATGCTGCTCCTGTTTTGAGTTCCCAGTGCAGATTAATGGGAGGTATAAAGTTTCAAGATTCTTCACTTTCAGTTTGGCTATGGAATTGAATTGGATCAAGTATGCATAATATGCAGTGAGAATGAGGGACTGCACACAGATGCACTGAATACATAAGATATATGGATAGGTAGGGACTTACCCGCCACCCTGTAGTGATGCCCCCTGGTGGAACCAAATTTCATCACCTAATTGGTCACATTCCTCCAATTCTTTTTTTTGGTCACATGTGGAAATGTATTAATGCAACTTCCAAGCCTTCCCAAGCAAATATTTATTGCATGGAGTATGTAAATATGATATGTTAAGCACAGTATTTATTGCACTGTCTATTTGTGTTTAATTTGTTTTATTACTGTTGTGTTCATCACTTTAAAGTTTTCACATCTAAGCTGCCAGTAGATAAGTAAAGGGATCCTTTTACATGAAGATGAAGCCTCCACAGGGAGAAGTGGTGCATATGATTTCTCTGCCCAGCAATTATTGAGGTGAAATTCATTCATCTGCTGGAATGAGATAGTGATTTCCTGCAGCCGTGGAAAACACAGACGATTCCCTGAGCTTAACTGTCTCCAGCTGTCAGCTTGTGGTTAGTTGTTACTTTAAAGCAGGAGTTCTCAACCTTTTAAAGCCGGGGGCTGGGACACGCTCCTTCAGATAGTTTTGGGGGCCAGATGGCCGTTTGCCATTCCTCCACCACATGGCACTTCCTGGTGTGGTGGAGGCAGTGGGACGCCACATGAAATGGTACCATGAGCCACATCCAGCCCATGGGCCACAGTTGACAATCCTGGCTTTAAAGGATGGGCTCAGACCCCTGTCTCCCCACTCCTCAAAAACAAAGTTACCTTCTATAGCTATTTGAAACGTATATCCAAATCATTATCCCAATCATGGCCCAATGTGTGCCGAGCTAAATTACCTTGAAGGTTTACGTGATTTGTATCATTTTGTAGTAGCATTTCATGCCAAAACATTTTACAAGGCCAGGCAGAAACCACATGGAGTTTGCATCACAAGTAGTGATGTCACACTGAGAAGGCAATTGTGTGTATAGCAGAGGAGATTGAGAACATGCTTTGTGGGCACACAATTCCTGATCCAGTTGTTGCCACTTCCAGTTGAAAGTGAGTGGTGGATGGAAAACCAATAACCGAATCACCGACGAGATTTAGTAATAGCTAGATCTACATTATTTACAATATGTGTCCATCCAGATATTTTAGAATATGACACCCATTATCCATGGTCATTTGAATCTGTAGTCCAAAGCATCAGGAGAGACCTGCCTTGGGAAGTACTGGTCTAGATCAGGAAAGAGGATTGAGGAGAGGATTGAGGTTTAGATCAGGGTCTAAATCAGACTGGTCTAGATCAGGGGATAGAGGTTGGTGGAAGCAAATTACCTTGACCCCAGTAGGTCCTTTGTTCCATTTTGCAGGTCTTTCCCAATCAACCACTATCACAACCTTTGCAGTACTGCCTATAACAAAAGGCATGTTCTTCTTGAAGAACAAGGGGAGTAGAGAAGAACTTTAAGCTAAAGGACATTGAGTGGTACAATCATGGCAGCAGGGACATGTTGGCAAGATGTGGAGGTAATTTTTT
Source organism: Bradypodion ventrale (assembly GCA_035047345.1). Classification (NCBI taxonomy): domain Eukaryota; kingdom Metazoa; phylum Chordata; class Lepidosauria; order Squamata; family Chamaeleonidae; genus Bradypodion; species Bradypodion ventrale. The sequence continues at coordinate 122,240,694 of JAWDJE010000006.1, forward strand.
TATCATCTCTGGCCTTCCATCTCATGAGGCATAAAGAAAGAGTTCCTTTTTCAGCCATATAATAGAGCAGGGGTGTCCAAACTATGGCCCGTGGACCAGAGTTTCGGCACCCCTGGTTTAAGCAGAGAAAATAGTAGCCTAAAAAATCTATCTCATCCTGTTGCAAAATATATCTGTTGCAAAACATTGCAAGGCATGTTTTACTTCTGCTTCTGGTGGGAGGAACCATATGACCAGCCCACTGAACCACATGACCGTCCCACACCAAAAGGTTTGGGCACCCTTGTAATAGAGAATGAAAAATATATATTTTACCATTTACTTGATAAGCCGAGTCTTCTCTTCACAACTAACAATACCATGCTTCCATGTCAAGATTTTAAGTAAAATCTTTGTAAGTAAATATTGTTTCTTTGCAGGCGCACCCCCCCAATAACGGACACAGACAACATTGAAAGTGGATAACAGCATCGGGCCACATTTATTGATTCAATGCCCTAGTCCGAATTATAAATTTGTATTGGTAAAACGACCAATCATAATTCATAAGGCAAGCAGGCCGAAGTAACACTGGTAAGGTACCACCCCAAAATTGCCAACGGCAATTGGTTACAATGTATCAATTTGTATCAATTTGTTTGTTGACAACAAACAAATTGTTGACCGTAGTCAATAACTAACTCATGACCCCACCCTCTGACGCGTATCCGTGAAATCACAGGGGTGATGCATGCTGGTTAGCAATCGTCATCACCCCGTCGCCTGGTTCGTCGTTGACCGGACAACGTTTAACTAATTTATTCCTGTCTAGTGTTGTCCAGTCAATTGCGAACCTGCCGGATACCTGTGGGTCATACTGTTTACCTTACCAGTGCTACCCGCCACACGGAGGGGCTTCAAAGAAGACCTGACGCCCCCACCCAGACCGTCAGCTCGGTCGACAGGCCTGCTCGCCAATCACCCAACAGGAGGTCCATACCTCCTCGCGACAGGTGGACCCCATCCCTTGCATACAAGTCATAATTTTGTAAGCTAATATCGGGGTGATGACTGACCCGTCCCCAAGCCCCGTTGGCAAGAAACCGCGCCACCACCCTGTTGACCGTGCGCCTAGCGCGGTCAAGGGCCAGGAGGTGAACGCCCCCTCCAGAAGAAAGGCGCGGGATAATGTCCGACCAAACCAGGGTTGTGGCAGGCCAGACATAATGCAAGTAGGCGAGGTCCCCGCAATTCGCATGCGTGAGCGATAAGCCGGTGACCTGGCCCAAATCATTGCCCCCCAGGTGGATGATGAGAATGTCAGGCGGGTCAGCACTCAGGCCAGAAAAAGGGAAGGCCGCAGCTCCCGCCATAACATCCCAGGCTTACCATGCCATGTGAGACTGGCGTGTTCACCCAGTCCCAGTCGGGGTCCCCACTCTGTCGCCGCAGCGTAACGCGCTGCCCTGTGCACATAGCTGTGGCCCACCAGCCATACTGTCACCGGTGTAATACAACACCCAGGGTCTGTAAGAAAATTGAGAAAAATTGAGAAAAAGACGGTAAGGTGACTGGATTGGTACTCATGGCGGGAGTGGGCGCACATAAAACTGAAAACATTGCGAGCCCCACCTCCCCATGCTGCGTATGTCAGCCCCAGAGTACCCAAAAGCAGCTGCTGTAGCGACTGCACCAATACGGAATGAATGTGTGCCAAAACGGGCACCTGGTAGGCCCACCCTGGTGAGGGCTCTGGCTGTCACCTTCCAAAACTGAAATTTAGTAAGGGGAGACCCATCTTGGTGACAGAAAAACGGGCCGTGGTGCCTGCCACGCAGTGCCAGGAATTCCTGTAGGGCACCAACCGGACAGATGTCTGCCAAAGAACACCGTAGCAGTCTTACACCACTGCCTACGCCATGCTGATCTGTCTTAGAGGAGCGTATCCTCAACTGGGCCCAGTCTTTGGCAACATAGACATCCTCGAGTTCCAGTGCCCTACACTTGCATCCGCCTTATACAGCATCTCAAGCTCGCTGTCGCGGAGCGCTCCAAAAAGGCCACCGTTGTAGCCGCATGAAGTGGGCTGCCTCATTTCCAAAACAGAGGCCAGGCCAGCCCTGGGCCAATTGGGTAAAAACCCTGGGAAAATCTTGCATCCGCCTTACTCAGCATCTCAAGCTCGCCGATGCGGAGGGCTCCAAAAAGGCCACCGTTGTAGCCGCATAAAGTGGGCTGCCTCATTTATCGAAACTGAGGCCAGGCCAGCCCCGGGCCAATTGGGTAAAAACCCTGGGAAACTCTTGCATCCGCCTTACTCAGCATCTCAAGCTCGCCGACGCGGAGGGCTCCAAAAAGGCCACCGTTGTAGCCGCATGAAGTGGGCTGCCTCATCTATCAAAACAGAGGCCAGGCCAGCCCCGGGCCAACTGGGTCATAAACCCCCTGGGTAAATGGGGTGGCGGTCGCCCAGGAAACGCCCGGGCACGCGCACCCACCCCTCCCAACATGTCTCACCCGGAAGTCATTGGTGCTGTCCACACGACCTCCCACTTTGGCCCTAAAAGCCAACCCGACAGCTGAGATGCTATGGTGCGTGGTGCAAGGCCCTGGGGATACAGGTAAATCGTGAACCGCAGAACATGGGCTACTGGAAAAAGGCCAGGTTCCTGGCAGTCAGAATCGGGTACATAATACTCTAAAGGAACTAAATGCGTGGTGATACGCCTTACTCATGCATGGCGCTAGTGACAGGCCAATCGCCCGGTTCACCTCTCCTTGCCAACGGTCCATCTCACATCCGGGAGTGGCGAGGGAAATTCCTCCGCATCCGGGGGCCGAGGCACGGAACCGGGAGATCTGCAGGCGGGACAAAGCAGCAGCAATATCATTATCAACCCTTGGGACATGCCTGGCCCTGAAGGGAACGTTGAGGCACAGGTTGCATAACACAAACCAACTAACTAGCTCCATAACCCCGGGCGATTTGGAATTCCGTGCAGTGACGATGCGGAAAACAGCCGCGTTGCCATGCCAAAGTTGCACAACCGTGTTGGCCCACCCATTGCCCCATAGCATCAAAGCACCCAGGATAGGGAAACATTCCAGATACGTGAGACCATGCAGGCGACCCTTGCCTGCCCAGGATGGTGGCCACCCACCATAGGCCCACTTTCAATTGAAGTACATCCCAGAAACCCAGGAATCCTGAGGCATCGGACTGCATCTAAAAGCAAGGGGGAGCCAGGAAATCAGACCCCAAAGTGACACCCCGTTGAACTACCTCTGGATCTATGGCCAGACAAGCACGTCTGCCCCGATACCCTGGGTAAATCTGAGCCTGTGGTGGGGCCTGGATAATCCCGCCATAGCGTCGCACCAGCGCAGAGCAAATGCCCTGCCCGGTGCGACGACCCTGCCAGCGAAACTGGGGTGACCATGTAGCACCAGAAGTTCCCTCAGTGATGCCATGCACTCTGCCAGCAAGACCGCGACAAGGGCCACTAGCCTTGACACCTTATCCCGCTGCAACCTAGAATCCTGCGCTATCGTGTTGCTCTCCACCCCAGGAATACTAGCTGTGGAGATGGGCCCTCGGTCTTTTCGGGCGCTAAAGGGACACCAAGTTCCTCCATTAGCGTCTGAAATGTGTTGAGGAGACGTGGGTACGTGTCCCAGCCCCGTTCAGCCCCGAATAAAACCATCCAGGGAATGGGCTACAGACCGGGACCCTACCTGCGGACAAAAGCGCAATCTAGTAAAATGGTGAAACGCTCGAATACCGAGCCCCAATGGAATAGTCAAAAGGCATGGCATCATTGAAATAATATGCTCCCCGGGACGGGGGTGCAGGGACAGTGCCACGACCCTGCCCGCATAGACCATTTTGTCAAAGCTGGCAGCAGCCACCTCCTCCCTCCCCTTAAGGGATAAAAGATTGGGGGCATCCTGAGGGGACCCGTTACCCATGAAAAGGATCCGGAACCCCTGCCTAAAACCCTGAAGGAGATAACCCGCATCCTCTCCCTTCAGGTACCATGTGAGCCAACGCCCCAACCTGTCCACCTCAAATGGGGAGGGAGCCCTTCGGTGAACTAGATCCATCTGCGGCAGTCTTGCAAGCCCCCTGTCTGCCCCACCCTCTGCCCTGCATCCTTCTATGCCTGGGACAGGCAGAGGCCGCATGGGGGCCAACACAGGTGGGACATTCCTGTCTGTATATACAAGTCCTCCCATTAGAGGAGCCATTGGACAAGAAAGTCCAGCACGGCATGCGGGCTGGAACCCCCCGCCCCGCCCCATGGCAGGTGACCTATGCTGGGGCCGCCCGCTGAACCGCATGCCCACAATGGTATATCTCCCCGGGCACAGGGCGCGTGGGCGTAAAGTACAAAAGCCACAGGCACTGGCCTGGCTCATCCCGCCTAATCCCCAGGGTGTGGGGGAATCCGCCTACGGCATTCCTTGTCACAAGCCAACCACGCTGCGCCCGGAAAGCAAACCATCGCCCGGTAGATGTTGCCCAAATACAGGACCATCGGAATTGCCAGATCCGGCCGGGCCCTAAGGTACACCGCCATGCATATGATGCAGGCCGGCGACCATTTGGCCCACATACTTGGTGGCTTGCGACAACGTGCCTGCCACTATCCTTTTCGTTCCGCCCCTCCATCTCTCCTTGGTGGGCACCTTGTTAAGGAGTGAGAAGATATCCACATACTCCCCCCGCCAAATTTACTCCCTGGCGGCCTGTGCCAAGTGGTCACTAGCAGTAAGGAATAGGAGCTTAGACCAACCCAGCCACCCCAAACATGCCCCTCAGGGTAGGGAACACCCCCCACCACGGGGCCCCGGGGATGTGTGTGGATGTACTCGCTTACACCGTATACTCACATGCTGCACCCCCGCGGGCCGCCCCCACCGGGGGTTCCGGCCCACTGGGGGCGTCGGAGCTCACGACCGACGTAGAGCTCATCACCGGGGCTTGACCCGCACCTGGCTGCTGGCTGGGGAGCTGCGAGGCAGTGGCCGAAACCGCGCCACGCGCCTGCAGCAGCTCAACCCTCCCTGTCGGCTGTTGTCCTCCTGCCGACAGCGCCTCAAAAGGAACCCCAAAAAGGGGGGGGGGCCCGCCTGACTGGCCCGAGCCAACGACGCTTCAAGGGCCGCAAGGCGGGCCAGTAATGCTTCCACGGTGACCTGGGGCCAAGGGCCGGCCGGCCCGCACGGTCCAGACGTGGGTACAGGTCCCTGTACCCCAGGACCCGAATATGGCCATTGGCCAATACCGAAGCCCGGCAGGGTCGGTGGAGAAACCTGCCAAGGCAGGGGGCCGCACCACCCCCCAAGGCTAGAGGGCCCCGGGGGAGGCGGCGACCCAAGAGCAGCAGGCCCAACCTGGTGGGGAGATGCAGGAGCGGTGTCCACCGCTCGCGGGCCGCGGGCCGGATCCCCTACCGCGCCCGCACTCTGTTCGCCCGCTCCGGGCCAAGGGGCAATAGACCCCATTCCGCCGATCCCGGCAGGGGCAAAGGCGGCTGCTGAGGAGGCGGCACCGCGGTCCTCCGACCTAGGTTGCGCCTCCTGACAGCGCGAGCCGCACTCGAAGCTGCCTTCTTCTTCGAAGGCATCTCTACCGGAGTAAAGGGAAGCCAAAAAGGAAAATATCGCCGCCAAAGGCTTCCTGGTAAGTTAAAGAGCGACGGAGCCACAGGGGGAAAAACTTCTCCGCTCCGTCGCTGAGGTAAAATGGCAGCTCGGCTGCCTCGTGGCCACCCCTTTTATCAGGGAGCTGGCCACGCCCCTAACTACCCGGATTCTCTGTCCTGTGGGGGGGGCCCCGCAAAGGGCGCGGCGGCCATTTTGGCGCCGCGCTTGCATTTTATTACTATCTGACTGATCATTTAGCTGGCATGAAATCTTGCAGAACCTGGTTGTAGTTCTAAGCCTGAAACCTACCCTGCTTTATGCTGCAAAACCATGAAACCATTCCAACTATTTCAATAAAATGGCACAACAGCCAGCCTGATTTTTAAAAGCTGAGAACTTTCTCTCTCTCTCTCCCCCCCCCCCCCCCCAAGAATCTCCCAATTTTGGTAACATCTACTTCTGAAGAAGAGTCTTTCTCCCAGAAGTGAATGTAACTTTTAGATATAATAAAGATTCTGCCCAACATCACTAAGTAATTATTAATGATTAAGGTAGTAAATTAGTTTTATAGTTTTTAGTAAAATTGTAACACTAAGAAAAATAAGATTTATTTTCAAGCTAATATTAGTCTATTTCAACACTAAGATTTTCAGTCTCTAGCAGGGGAGGGGAGAGGGCAAAATAGGTGTCTCAGTTAACATAATTTGCCCCTGTTGTTACAACTTGCTTTGTGAACCTTCAGGATGGGAAGTAAAATGTTCTAGCTTGACTAATTAGAGCAGGACACAAGTTTCCAAGACACCACAAAAGTGTCAGGTAGATTAACTGTGGTGGAATAGTCAAAGATAAGAAAAGAAAATTTGTCATTAGAAATAGAATTTTAGCATCCAAGAATGGTGTAGGTCAGGGGTGGTCAACCTTTGTGCCCCAGGTGTTTTTGGACTTCAGTTCCCAGAAGTCCTGATCAGCAGGTGTGCTGACTTGGGCTTCTGGTAATTGAAGTCTAATAATACCTGGAGTGCCAAGGTTGGCCACCCCTGTGTAGGTGAATTGAGTCTGAATCCCAGAAGTAATGACAGGCAAGGGAATATTGTACAGCCTTAGGCAATTGTGACACATTTTGTTATATTCATTCTTTGTGTCACTAACACAGCCTGAGGAAGTGGAGCTGATCCATAAAGCTCTCATTGAAAAATAGCAGTTTTTAAGGTACCACAATGTTTTGTCTTTTATTTCAGTGGAACATAGGTTAAATGACGAAGGAGATAAATATTTCTTATTTCAGTTCCTCCTCAAATTTTTGAGGCAGCCACCCTTGGATACTGGCTCTCTCAAGTCAAAATGCTACTCCTGACCTATGCTGAAATCAGTGATGCACTCCATTTTTTTTTACTACCACCTCTATGGGTGGGGACAAATATGTGGGTGGTGCCAAATCTGTGGACGGGGCCAAATATGTGGGCATGGCCAACACAATGGGGTATGGAGGTGGGTGTGGTGGGTCAGGTGGGCGTGGCCTGGGGGAATTTCCGCTACCAGTTCTCCTGAACAGGACAGGACCTGCTTCAGTGCATCACTGGCTGAAATACTTCATGAAAGCACAGAGTTCAAAAGAGAATTAAGAATATGCACACAACCATTTGCAATAGGGCCAAACTTTGCAGCAGGTTTGAATAACAACTGGGGATTTTCCATTATTGTCAGTTGTAAAAAGCTACATTTTTAGTTTTCTGTTAGACTGGCTTGTGTACCTGATGTCTATAAATTGATGACATGAGGCCTCACTCTTATTTCTGATGAGGTGGACTTGGTTCACGAAAGCTCATGTTTAAATACAGGAGTTAGTATTTAAGGTGCCACAACAGTTTTGTATTTTTGTTTTGTTTTGCTGTTTTGTTTTGTTTACTCTCTGATATGCTTGCACAGACTAACAAGGCTACCACTTCAAACATAATTTTAAGTATGTTTTAAAACATTTTGGCATAATTAACACAACTTAACACCTCGGGCTTTCAACTGAAACCTTTTAAAAGATGCCCAGTTCAAAATATATAGGTATCAAATATCACTTGAAAATCTGATAGTGTATACCTGAAGCGAAAATTTTCCTCCTTCCTCTGGCATAGTTTCCAATACACTAAAACTGGCTCATTAAGGAACAACACCTTCATCTTTTAAATCTAAATATATATCAAAGTGTTGCACATTTCTCTTCTTTCACCCCTCCCTTGTTTCCAGACTCCATTCAATTGTTAATAATCATGCTGTCATTTTCAGAGGATTTGGCACCAAAACTTTATTCTTTCTGCTGCAACCAACCGATTACAAAAACTGTCATTATATCACAGAGTTACAGCCCTGACGTCTGTTAAGTAAAGGTTTATTTTACACTTCAAAAGTCAATCAGCACAGATGACTAGGCTGCCTTTGGAAGTGTACAGCATACTCCTGTCAAATATTTGAAAAAACAAAAGTTGGTTTCAGACAAATATTTACTTTTTCAGTTTCAAAAATTAGTTGGCCTTTTCTATATGTGAAAACCCCCCCTCTCTCTCCAAAAAGAAAACAACTTTTTGTGGTTGCTATATCATTTTAGCCACATCATACATTGGCAGCTGGACCAGTTTCCTCTGTCTTTCATTTCCAGCCAAAATTGTATCTCTCATTTTCTGTCTATCGCAGCTATGAAGGTTGATGGAGGTCACCAAAGCATCTGATAGTTTGCAAAGAAAATTCTAGAGACAATTTGGTTCACAGTGTGTTTAATTTGCTGTCTGAAATCCAACACATATGCTGCCCGTCTATTTGATCATGGCTCTTGAGCAAGGGTCTATTAAATCGAATCCAGGTGGAAGAATCTTTTCAATCGATGTAATCATAGACCTAGACATCAAAAGTTTGAAAGAAAACTGGTTGAAGTGTCTGAATTTCTCCCACAGGTAATCTACAATTGTGGGTCTTTGTTCTCTTTCTCGTGACTGTAATGCGGCACCACCTTCCACATAACCTATTATGTGTTATAAATCATTGCCCTTAATTGTAAGAAATGATGTAAGTGCTACTTGGGGCTGATATTAAGAACCTTGGTTATCTTTAGGGAAAGCCTTTGAATGGCCAAACTCATCTTTAACCTGGGCTGCAGGTAGATAATGGCCAATGATATGAAATGCTCTCAAGCACTCTGATTTCAGTTGAAATTATCTCTAGATCATGCAGAATAGGGTGGTCTCAATAGTCAATTTTGACTTATGGCAACCCTTCCCAGCTTTTCTTTTGTAGAGAATACACAGAAGTGGTTTGCCAGTCCCTTTTTCTAAGTACATGATGGAACTGTGTTGCTTATCAATGACTACATAGGTTGGCTCTTCTCTTAGAAGTACAGTAGAGGCTCAAACCACTGAGCTGTCCAGCCAGCAAAATAATAATCACATGTTATTATGTCAATTCTGAGTTATGGTGACCCTGTACAAGGTTTTCTTGGTAGAGAATATGCAGAAGTGGTTTACCATTCCCTTCTTCTGGAGGCATCCTGGGAATGTGCAGCTTGTAGCCAGACTACACAGGCTGGCTGTTCTCCTGGGATGCACAGGGAGTTATCAAACACCCAGCACCATGCTATAGAGCAGTGATGGCAAACCTTTTTAGAGACTGGCTTCCCAAATTACAACCCCCAAACCCACTTATTTACCACATAGCAACAGGGAAGGGAGGAATCTTTCCCATTGGGCTGCTGGGCTGAGAGGCAGGGAAAACTCTGTGTTGGGAGAGGGAGGAAGTGCTCCCATTGGGCTGCTGGACAGGGGGGTGGAGCACAGAGTGCCGCCAGAGAGGGCTCCAAGTGCCACTTCTGGCATGTGTGCCATAGGTTTGCCACCACTGCTATAGAATCAGAAATATAATTCACTGAGCTAACCAAGCAGCTGAAAATATAGCCTGTAGTGGCTTTAACTAAATGAGAAACCAACTCTTCCAAAATGGTGACTAAATTTTTCTGTAATTCCTGATTTCCAGTGGATGATGATGCCATAAGAACACATGTAAAAAAAAAAAAAGAACACATGTCATAGCTCCTTTCTATATGGACAGAGCCATGATCTAACAACTTGTAACAATTTCATCCCATAGTATACATCCACTTGCTTTTCATGGAAAGATTTGGCTAATGAAGCTTCTGTAAATATGAATGTAGGAGGAAGGTGATACCACATCTGGAAGGATGATAACAGCTGGTGGTTGAATCTGCAGTTGTGAGCCTTCTACATCCTTACCTGGTCAAAAGACCTACTGACTGAAGTAGTATCTAAAATGTGAGTGCACTGGAAGAATGTGGTGTGAACTAGACGATAAGACTTTCAAACATTGCCTTCCATGAACTGACAAAGCAAGAATTTGTCACATCAACTGTTTATTTTTACTATAGTGATCATGAAACTGGCCTATTCAACAAGGCTATCGTCACATTTACTGACATAATAAAAGTGAAGGTGTGTACCATATAAATGTGGCGGCGATAGCTACAAAGACAACAATGCAAAACACAGCCATGATTTTACAGTGTACAGTTTTTTGCTTGCATGAACACTGGTTTGTATTATTTTTCCATATGCTGGCAGATGTCCTTGTTCTTTGTTTTATAAATCTGCTTTTATACCTGTACATCCAACATGCACAGATTCAAGGCCTTAAAGACAAGTGAATATGCACGGGATTCCAATCAAAAATTGGAACTTTTGCAACCAAATACAAAAGGGAGGTCTGCTAGAATCTCTCTTGACACTTTTCTTGCTTGCTTCGGGCCTTATTTAAAAATCAGCATCTATTCTGTATTTTTAGAGGTTCTGTTTTCCACGGTGATAGCAGTGTGAGTAATCTTATCCCATCCCGTCACGGTTGCAGGCATATGGCAAACAAGTGGAGTACCCAGCAAAAACATATGCATTTGTGAGGCTATGCCATACTATGCCTGTCCTTACTCAAGTCATGGTACATTGTGTTTTAAATGTATCAGAGAGTTGTGAACCTCTGGGTTAGTAGATGGATGAAAGACAAACATTGTGGCATTACACATTTGCTAATGAGTTTATCTTTAGACCTAGCATCAATTGACAATGGTGTGAGTGACCCAGTCAAAACACCAAGTCCTTCCTTTGTTCTGGGAGGTATCTTGAGGTTGTGGATGAGAATTCTACTGAAGTAGGTTCTGTAAAGGTGGTGTTCTGAGGTAAATAGTTTACCGCTGTTGTGTTCTGCACTGTACCTTTTACAATGTATCCATTCACGTGTATCCAATGTAACCATGCTTGTGTAACAATATAACCAACAGCTGCTTAACTGTAGCCCTTACAATAGGACGTGAGCTAATGACCACCTGGTGGCAATAGCGAGCGTTCAAGCTCTCCTGGCCCAGACTCACCAGCAAACAACAGCGCGGGAAGATTCCCGCCATCACCTACACCTGGACAAGAAGGGCGTGACCGTCCGTGACATCACGCGGGCAGTAACCAATAGACTGTCGAGGAGCCACATTCAAAATGTATAGCCACTGTATATATTGAGCTACCCATCCGCCATTACCTCATGTTCCCCCGGATCATCATGCAATAAACCTGTGTTAAGCCAACCTTTCGGCTGTTTCATTGTCTCTGGTCCCATATACTAAATTGGCAACGAAGGTGGGATATGGCTGCCCACGGGACCAAGACATGCGCCGGTTTCGAAATCAGGAGACCGGCAGACTGGGACATCTTCGAGATGGACTTCCAGGGAGCCCTGGTGGAATCCGAAGTCATGGATGAGGCAAAGAAAAGGGCCATCTTCACCAGGATGCTGGGGCCAGACACCAAGAGGGTCTTGGTGGACCTGATCGCGCCGAGGAGGGCGAGTGAATTCAAGGTGAAAGAACTCATGCACATGCTGCGTGAGTACTTCCGGCCCTCGACGGCGATGTTCCCCGCTCGGAGTGCGTTTTGGAGGCGAGTCCAAGCGCCCGGGGAGACGGTCGCCGACTTCGCAGCGGCCCTGCGACTGGCGGCTGGCCCATGCAAATGGGAGAATGCAGAAATCACACTAAGAGACTGCGTGCTGTGCGGCCTGAGCGATGCCGAAACTCAGCGCACATTGATGAACCGCGAGCCACCCCCCACATTGCAGGAGGTCCTGAAGGAGGCACAAGCCGCAGAAGCTACGAAGGCCGGGGTCCAGGAGCTCCAGGACTGGCAGCCAAAGACGGGCAAGGCAGAAACTTCGGTGCACGTTTCGGTGCACGCAGCCCGGCGAGTTTCGAAGTCGTCCGTGGAGAGCAGCGACGATGAGGACATCCGGAAGGTCCGGAAAGAAGGACGGCGTTGCGACGGCTGCGGAGCGAGCCACGACCGCGCCAAATGTCCCTTCAGGAAGGCCGAGTGTCACAACTGCGGCCGCCGCGGGCACATCGCCAAGGTCTGCAGGAAACGGCGCGAGGCCCGGAGGAGCTCGAGGGACCGCGCGACGAGACCCAAGGACGGCACCCAGGCCACGAGGAAGCGAGACGGTGTGGGCCGCATCGCTGACGACAGCGAGGACGAAGCACCGGTGTTCAGCGTGTCCGCGGGACACCCCCGTTACTTTGTTGAGGTACTAGTACAAGGGGCCCCCATTAGGATGGAAATTGACTCGGGGTCCTCATATTCCATCATTCCCCAGAAGGAGTTTCTGAGAATTGCCCCCCACGTGCGGCCCAAACTCAAAGCTTTGAGGTCCACGCTTCGGGACGTGCAAGGGAACTGCATTCCGGTGTTGGGGGTTGGGAATTTTCAGGTCCAATTTAAGAAACACGCCGCGACTCTCCCCCTAGTTGTTCTAAAAGGGGGGAATTGCAGCCTCCTCGGGACTCAATGGTTCCAGCCCCTGGGTTTGTTCATTGGGGGGGTGCACGCCGTTGCCGTTGGGACTGACCCGATTCAGGAGGTGTGCGACGCGCACCCCGAAGTCTTCAAAAAGGGACTTGGGAAATTTAAGGGACCCCCAGTAGCCTTCGACCTAGACCCTGAGGTCTGCCCAATAAGACTCAAACCGCGCCGGGTGCCATTCGCGCTCAAGGACAAAATAGAGGCGGAACTGGACAAATTGGTGGGCCAGGGGATTCTTGTTCCTGTTGATTCTGCGGAGTGGGAGACTCCAATTGTAACAGCACTAAAGGCCAACGGGGAGGTGCGCATATGCGCTGATTACAAGTGCACCATCAACAAGGCAATTCGCCCTAATGCGTATCCGGTGCCGGTAGTCAGCCATTTGCTGGCCAGGTTACATGGGGGAAAGTGTTTCGCTAAGCTCGACTTAGCACAAGCCTACCAGCAGCTCTCGGTGACCCCAGCTGCCGCTGCTGCACAAACTATAGTCACCCATAAGGGGGCGTTCCAGGTGACGCACCTTCAATTCGGCGTGAACTCGGCGCCTGGAATTTTCCAGTCACTCGTGGAACGCCTCCTGAAGGGGCTCGAGGGGGTGTTGTCTTATTTTGATGACGTATTGATAACGGGGGGGGGGGGGGAGTCAGGCCGAATTGGCAAAGAGGTTGGGCAAGGTCCTGGCGATATTCGAAAAGGCGGGGTTGAGACTGCAAAAAGACAAATGGTCTTTTCCTAGGGTTCCGTGTCACGCCTGAGGGAATAAGGCCGTCCAAGTCTAAGGTAGCCGCCATCAAGCAAGCCCCTTGCCCCACCTCCAAGCCCGAGTTGCAGTCGTTCCTAGGGCTGCTGAACTTTTACCACTCCTTCCTTCCCCGGAAAGCAGCCGTGGCCGAACCGTTGCACAGATTGCTTAAAAAGGACGGGGCATGGAAGTGGGGTGACGAGCAAGAGAGGGCATTTAGTGAGCTTAAGCAGCTTCTGGCGTCTGATGCCATCCTAACCCATTTCAACCCCAAGCGCCCAGTGGTCCTGATCTGTGACGCATCCCCGGTGGGGGTGGGGGCGGTGTTGTGCCATGTGCTGGAAGATGGGAGGGAGGCCCCGATAGCGTTCTACTCCAGGTCCCTGTCCCAAGCGGAGAGAAACTACGCCCAGACAGACAGGGAAGCATTAGCGATAATTGCGGGAACAAAAAAGTTCCACGACTTCCTGTATGGCCGCCCATTCACAATCGTGACCGACCACAAGCCCCTGCTAGGCATTTTTACCGCAGATAAGCCCACGCCACAGATCCTGTCCCCAAGGATGCTTAGGTGGGCCATTTTTCTTAACGCGTATCAGCACGCGTTGGTGTACAGGCCCGGGAGGGAGATCAGCCATGCGGACGCTCTATCGAGGTCCCCCCTTCCCCAGGGTAACAGCCACGTGGGCGGGGAGGAGCCAGACCACCAGGTGCTGATGATAGAGGTCCTCGACTCGCCCCCAATACTGCCCGCCGACATTGCCAAGGCGACCGGCAAGGACAACATTTTAGCAAAGGTTAGCTCCTGGGTGCAGAAAGGGTGGCCAGCGTCCTCCCCGGCAGCAGAGTTTGACCCATTTTTTCGAAAGAAGTTAGAGTTGTCACTTGAGAGGGGGTGCCTTCTGTGGGGCCAGCGAGTAGTGATCCCGACGTCCTTGCGACCGCGGGTACTCAAACTCCTGCACGTCAGTCACCCTGGAATTGTGCGCTCCAAAGCCCTGGCACGGAGCTATTTCTGGTGGCCCCAGCTAGACGCCGACATCGAGCACATGGTCGGCACTTGTGAGCCTTGCCAAAGCTCCAGACCAGAAGAAGCACGCCTGCCTCACAGGGAGTGGGACGCGGCGAAGGGGCCGTGGTCCCGGGTTCATGTAGACTTTGCTGGCCCATTCCGTGGGACGCTGTTTCTCCTTGTAGTGGATGCCTTCTCCAAGTGGTTGGAGGTCATCCCGGTCACAAGCACGTCCACAGCCACGACCATAAAGCACTTGCGGGGGTTTTTTCCACGTTCGGTTTACCCGACACCCTCGTAAGCGACAACGCAAGTTGTTTCACGTCCTCTGAGTTCAGGGCATTCACAGAAATCAACGCCATTCGGCACATCACCTCCGCTCCTTTTCACCCTGCCACAAACGGCCAAGTAGAGCGCCTTGTGCGCACCACCAAGGATGCGCTGCGGCGCATGGGGCCCGGGGACATAAACCATCAAGTGTGCCAGTTTCTGCTAGGTTACAGAGTGACTCCCCTAGCGTCAGGATACTCCCCCGCGGAGCTGCTGATGCGCAGAAAGCTGACCACCATACTAACTAGGCTAGACCCCACAAGAGTAGAGGACAAGGGGAAGAACATTGGGATAGAGGACACAAAGAGTTTCGACGTGGGCGCCCCCGTGTATTGCAGGAATTATGCCAGCGCGGGTCCGGCCTGGGTACCGGGCGTCATCCTAGAGCAGACCGGCCCCGTCTCGTACCGCATCGAGACCGGCACAGGTCTACTCTGGAGGCGGCACGCAGACCAGCTCCGGCGCAGGATCCCCGGCGAGCAGGGCACGGACCGCGGGAAACAAGATTCAGCGTTAGGGTTCTCCCCCACCGTTCAGCCCAAGGGTTGAAGCAGTACCGGCCGGTTCAACAAAAAACATGTAAAAATCCTGGAAATAAATGGTTAATTTCATAGAGTCGCTGTTCTTAGAGAGGGAGGACAGAAAGTGAAGCGTTGTCAGTTGCAAAACCCTTCCTGTCTCCTGCTTTTCTCCTTCCGGAGAGAAACGGAGGCTCAATGGGCTACATTGCCATTCCGGGCCCCTCCTTAGAACTTTCTTCCATGGGATCCTCTTGTGGGGTTTGAGGGTGTGTGGGTGACCTCAGGGGGAGGAAGGGTGGTTTAAAGAGTGGTCCAAGAAATTTTTAAAAAGGTAAAGGTCACCCTTGCTCAAAAGCCAGTTGTATCCAACTCTAGGGTTCAGTGCTCATCTCTGCTTCATAGCTGAAGAGCCAGTGCTGTCTGCATCTGCAGACATTTCCATGGTCATGTAGCAGGCATGACTAGACACTGTAGCACACTGAATGCTGTTTACCTTCCCACCAAAGTGGTCCCTATTTATCTACAGTACTTGCAATTTCTTGCTTTCAAACTGCTAGGTTGGCAGGAGCAGGGGAAGAGATGGGAAAAGAAATAAAAATAGAACCATCAAGAATCATCTTTTGCAAGAAGAATCATATGGGAAACAACCTCTTGACTACAGCTTTTTTAAACTGATGGTGGCTGCCTGCCCTAGACGGGGATTCCGTGGGGTCTTAGAGCTGCGGTCTCCATGACACATGCACAGTTTGAAGGATGCAATGATGTCACATGGCTGCCCCGGTTTGGTGGGAGAGAATTATGGCAACCCTATGTGCACGCTAAATATAGATCTTTGATGAAGGAGTGACTTTCCTCTAGCTGGAAAAGCTATCCAAATGGAAGTGTCACTGTATGCTGTGTCACTGTTCAGCCTTACCAGCATTGGCAAGGAACATAGAACGGGCCTTGCCAGCACAGATGGCGAGATGTCAAAGGAGAAGATCTAACGCTATGCCGAGGGAGACTGATGGATAAACAGACATCCTTCCTTCCAAGGAAGTGTCAACCCAGTGACCCAGGATGCTGTTTGGGGATTACATGCAAACTCATTTGTGATAGTTCAGAGAATCCACGGCATGTGCTTCAAGATTATTCTGCAAACACTGCTGCTTGGTTCACTGTGTGGTTTTGTTTGTTTGTTTTTACTTGCATTTATGTACTCCTCACTGTATCTCACTGGGACTGCAGTGGCTCAAGTGGTTAAGACCCGTTAAGACTGGGAGGTGGAAGGTGAACAGTTCAAAACCCAAGTACTGCATGATGGAATGAGCGCTCGTCTCTGTTCCAGCTCCTGCCAACCTAGCAGTTTGAAAGCAAGAAATTGCAAGTAGATAAATAGGTACCACTTTGGTGGGAAGGTAAATAGTGTTCCGTACACTTTGGTGTCTAGCATACCTGCCACATGTCCACAAAAATGTCTGCAAATGCAGATAGTGCTGGCTCTTCGGCTATAACAGAGCTGAGCACTGAACCCTAGAGTTGGATACAACTGGTTTTCGAGCAAGGGTGACTTTTACTTTTACACTGTATCTTTTTTCTCCACCAGCCCCATGCCATTCCCTTGCTGTTGCTCTGTTGTAAAACATAAGAAAATTACCGTATCTGAACCCTCTGAAAGCTTGGGAAAGTAATTTTTTTTCTTTCTAGAATCCTCAGAATAGGTGGCCATGCTGTCTTTGGGATTATGGATTTTCTAATCCAAATGTACTGCACTCCCAAACTCTTTTCTTCTAATCACTAGTGCAGGGGTACCCAAAATATGGCGCACAGGCCAGATCTATCCCCCTACGCCATATCATCTGGCCCACACCACCCTCACTGTTCTTGGAAGTGAGGGAAAACGTGCGTGTGCATGCCCAAAACGCTGCTGTAAATGCACTCACAGCTGTTGTAAACGCGTGACTGGCCTGCGGCCCAAAAAGTTTGGGCACCTCTGCACTAGTGAAATGTGAAAGGCAGCAGTTCTTTTACATACATGCTTTCTATTGCCCTTCTTTTCATTGTGGCCACTGACTCCCTGCTAATTACTGTACATGCCTTGTAGGAAAATACCACTAAATTGTGATCTCCACAGAGTCAAGCTGTTTCTGTGCAGCCCTCCAAACTATTTGTTTACTGCTATTACCCTCAAGGTATTTCCCCTCAGACCCATACTGTTCTTCCTGCCTCAGACATCACCACATACTGCTGTTTTTCTTGTCTCTTTCTTATATAAAAAATAAAATAAAATAGCAAAATTGCTTCCTTTTGTCAGCTCCATTTTGGCTTTATCCTCCATTGTAGCCTTTTAGAGCAGAGCTCAGTTACCCCTAATGTCAACAAGTCTTCATTGACCGCTGCATGCTTACTTTTGATCTAAATCTGTATGGTTAATGATTTTATTACATTTTAACTTAAGGTGTTGTTCTCTTTAGGCCTGGGGTTCTCAACCTACAACCAGTGGGCCGGCCCTGGCCCATGGCACCATTTCATGTGGCCCATGTCACAGCAGCAGCAGCTGCCACCCAAAGTGGAAGTGGACACGTTTATGACTGCCATAAATGTGCTCATGTCTGTCCTAAATGCATTTCCGACAGCCGTAAATGCTCCTGCGGTTGTTGTAAATGTGTTTATGACAGCTGCGGATGCGTTTTACAGTAGTGTTTATGGTGGGGGAACCACCAGTCTGGCCCACTCAGCTGTCTGAGGGTGTGTGGTCCAGCCTGCGGCTTAAAAAGTTGAGTACCACTGCTTTAGGTATAGGGCACTCTTATGTTTGGATGCTTTTGTTGTTGTTGTTCAGTCGCACAGTCGGTTCCGACCCTTTGCGACCCTATGGATCATTGTTCTCCAGGTGCCTCTGTCCTCCACCATCCCCCTCAGCCCTCCCAGCTCTGTGCCCATTGTGTCTACAATACCATCTAGCCATCTCATCCTTGGCCTCCCCCTTCTTCTTTTGCCCTCCACCTTTCCCAACATCAATGCCTTCTCCAGTGAATCCTCCCTTCTCATTTGATGTCCAAAGTACTTCATCTTCATCTTTACTATTTGACCTTCCAATGAGCAGTCAGGGTTAATTTCTTCTAAGATTGACCTATTTGTTCTCCTCGCTGTCCAGGGGACTCTCAAAACCCTCCTCCAACACCACATTTCAAAGGCATCTATTCTTCTGCGTTCAGCCTTCCTAATTATCCAGCTCTCACATCCATACATTACTACTGGGAAAACCATTGCTTTGACTATTCTAATTTTTGTTTGCAATGTGATGTCTCTGCTTTTCACTATGTTCCCCAGGTTTCTCATTGCTTGTCTCCCAAGAATCAGTCGCCCTTTTATTTCGTGGTTATAATCCCCATCTGCAGTGATCTTTGATCCTAAGAAAGTAAAATCTGTCACTGCTTCTACTTCTTCCCCATCTATTTTCCAGGAACTGATGGGGCCTGTTGCCATTATCTTGGTTTTCTTGATATTGAGTCTCAAGCCAGCTTTTGCACTCTCCTCCTTCAGCCCAATCAAGAGATTCTTTAGGTCTTCCTCACTTTCTGCCATTAGGGTGGTATCGTCTGCATATCTCAGATTGTTGATGTTTCTCCCAGCGATTTTAATCCCATATTGTGATTCCTCCATCCCTGCACTGCGCATTATGTGCTCTGTGTATAGGTTGAATAGGCATGGTGACAAAATGCAGCCTTGTCTTACTCCTTTTCCTATTCCAAACCACTCTGTCATTCCCTGTTCTGTCCTAACTGTTGCTTCTTGGTTCATGTACAGATTTCTCAGGAGGCATATGAGGTGCTCTGGTATTCCCATCTCTTTAATTACTTGCCACATCTTGTTGTGGTCCACACAGTCAAATGCCTTAGTGTAGTCAATAAAACAAAAGTAAACTTGTTTCTGGTATTCCTTTGTTTTCTCCATGATCCAGCGTATGTTGGCAATGTGGTCTCTAGTCCCCCTGCCTCTTCTGAAACCGGCCTGCACCTCTGGTAATTCTCTCTCCACATGCTGCTGAAGTCTATCCTGTATTATCTTGAGCATCACCTTGCTGGCATGTGGGATGAGCGCGATTGTTCGATAATTTGAACATTCTTTGGCATTGCCCTTTTTTGGGATTGGGACGTATACTGATCTTTTCCAATCCTGTGGCCACTGTTTTGTTTTCCAAATCTGCTGGCATATTGAATGCAGTAATTTGACGCCGTCATCTTTTAGCGCTTTGAAAAATTCAACTGGGATACCATCATCTCCACTAGCTTTGTTGTTTGCAGTGCTCTTTAGGGCCTTTATGACTTCGCTCTCCAGGATGTCTGGCTCAAGTTCAATTTCTTCATCATTGTGATTGTCAGGAGTGTTGAGGTCCTTTTTGTAAAGTTCCTCTGTGTACTCTTTCCATCTTTTCTTAATTTCTTCTGCATCAGCTAGCTCCTTTCCGTCTTTGTCCCTTATCATGGTCATTTTTGCTTTAAATGTTCCCTTGATTTCCCCAATTTTTTTGAAAAGATCTCTGGTTCTGCCTCTTTTGTTGTTTTCATTTCTCTGCACTGTTCTTTTAGGTAGTTTTCCTTATCTCTCCTTGCTTTTCTTTGAAATTCTGTGTTCAAATGATTGTAGTTTTTCCTTTCTCCTTTGACTTTTGCATTCCTTCTTTCCTCTGCTATTTTAAGAGCCTTGTCAGACAACCACTTTGCTTTCTTACTCTTCTTTTCTTTTGGTATGGTTTTCTTTGCTGCTTCCTGCATGATGTCCCTCATCTCCGTCCATAATTCTTCTGGTACTCTGTCTACCGAGTCTAAGCCATTAAATCTGTTCATCACCTCCACCGTGTATTCTTTAGGGATGCTGTCTAGGTGATATCTTTCTGGTCTCCGTGTTTTCCCTATTTTCTTTAGTCTAAGCCTGAATTTTGCCATCAGTAGGTTGTGATCTGAGCTACAGTCTGCTCCAGGTCTTGTTTTTGCTGACTGTATGGAGGTTCTCCATCTTTCACTGCAGAGTATGTAGTCAATCTGGTTTCGGTGTTGGCCATCTGGTGATGTCCATGTGTAAAGTCGCCTCTTGTGTTGCTGGAAGAGAGTGTTTGCTATGACCAGTGCGTTCTCTTGGCAGAGCTCTATCAATCTTTGCCCTGCTTCATTCTGTGTTCCAAGACCAAATTTGCCTGTTATTCCCTCCACTTTTTGATTTCCTACTTTGGCATTCCAGTCTCCTAATATAATTTGGACATCATTTCTTGGTGTCTGTTCTATGAGGTGTTCTAGGTCCTCATAGAACTGGTCCATTGTGGCTTCATCTGCACCAGTGGTTGGTGCGTATATTTGGATCACAGTGACATTGAAAGGTTTGCCTTGAAATCTGACTGACATCATTCTGTCATTTTTGAGATTGTATCCCATTACTGCTTTTCTCACTCTTTTATTGACAATTATGGCTACTCCATTTCTTCTAAGGTTTTCTTGCCCACAATAGTAGATATGATGGTTTCCAGAGCTGAATTCCCCCATCCCTGTCCATTTGAGCTCACTGATGCCTAAGATGTCAATGCTTATTCTTTCCATCTCATTTTTTACCACTTCCAGTTTACCTTGGTTCATTGATCTCACATGCAGTATTGCTCCTTACAACATTGCATTTCCCCTCCCCCTTTCCTGTCCCTCCCCTTCCTCCACTCTGTGGTGTTAAGCATCCTGTATCACCTAGCCTGCCCCTTTGTTTTGCCTTTTGTTTTGGTCAATAGGGTTCTCTTGGCAAGCTTTGTGGCGTGGGTTTTTTTTAACGTCTCTCTTCATACATTTTATCACAGTTTTTAAAAGTTTAAAACATTTAAGACAACATATTATCATGCATATTATCACACTTTAAAACACAGTCTCTATGTCAGTTTCTATGTTTAGTCAGTATAAAGTCTCTATGTCAGTTGATATATTAAGTCTTCTACATTTGCATATCAGCTACTTATCCTTTGCCTGGGGCTCCAAGTCTCGCCCCCTGCTTTTCCTCCTCTGCCCTCTTCCCTTCTGTCAGTTGGTCTTCTCCTGGCCTCTTCGCCGCTCGCCTGGCTCTCGTCCTCCTCCTCACCCCCCCCGGCTGGGGGTGGCTGCCCGGCGGCAGGCCTCTTCGCTGCTCGCCCGGCTCTCGTCCTCCTCCTCACCGCCCGGCTGGGGGTGGCTGCCTGGATGCTACTGCACCACAAATGGGCTGGTTGTTGTATCATGAACAATTTCCTAGGCCCATCCCTTTCAAAATGGCTAAAAGCAGTGGAGCATAGATATGTACACAGTTCTGTTATACTGATTCAGACCTCTGGTCTTTTTACATCAGTGGTTCCCATCTGAGCTCTCAGATGTTCTTGGACTACAGTTCCCAGAAATCTTTGCCAGCACAGCTCATGGTGAGGGCTTCTGGGAATTTTAGTCCAAAAACATCCAGAGACTCCAAGTTGGGAACCACTGATCTAGCCTGCTGTTAAGAGTGACAGCATCTAGTCTCCAGAAACTATATTTCCTGGTGGTGCCCCACCAAGTTATTAGCCAGCTTTGATCCTGCTTGCCTTCCCATATTGTGCAGGATTGTGTGGTCAGGCAGGTTCCTATAGCTTACATCTTCAAAAGGATCTATAAAAATCATAAAATTGTGAGATCTTCAACCTACCTTTCTAGATAGTTAGGTTCTGTTGTATATTGTATATGAAACTTTGTTCATAATTGGTTCATAATTTCTGGCATAGTTTCATATGAGGGTTATCCAGCATTCTTTAAAACATCTGGTACAGGTACAATTAATCTGATCCAATGTGACAAATTTTATATACAGTACTTCTGCAGGGTGACTATGACATTCAACCAGCTGTTGTGGTCTGCTTTAGACTGCATGGCCAGATGTCCTCCATGTGTTATATTCTAATAACTGTCCAATTTTTGTTACATCTTATCTACATTTTGAAATGAAGAATCCAGAGCCTCTGTCTTGGAATGTGAAACACACAATTCAGTCGACACCATGTAGAATTCACATTCTAATCGTAAAATCATGAATAGGGTGCAGTTCTATGGCCAAATATCTGGCAATAAAATCTTAAAATCTTGTTAAACTGAGCAAGATTTACTTTTAAGTAAACATTTCTTGCAATGGGCTAAAATGATGCTATTTTTAAAAATCCAGATTTCACTGACCTTCAGTATTTCATTTTAAAAAATAATTATGTATAAACTGTTTCCTAGCAGCTGGAATGAAACCAGAAACGTCCTGCTTGTGGTCTTAATTAATTAATGTGCAAAACTAGCTCATGACACATAGTTTGAATGTATGGGAGTCTGAGTTTCTGAGTGTGTGCACATTTTGATAATATGCTTAAATTATCCATGAATTGCTGCTATGTTGTCAGGGAAGACATGACCTGTCCCACTGTTAATACAAATACAGTAATACATTTGTATGCGGGGGGGGGGGGGGGGAATAGAATACAGACAATAGGGTTTGGGAGTGATTATTCATTTAAAACAAATTCTTTGGGCATGAATGCATTACATGTAAATATTTATAGAGCCATTTTTTAAATTCCTCAGAAGAAAAGCCATGGTGTGACTGTAAATTGCTCTTACAGATTCCTGGAATAACAGCAAAGCATTGGGGTCAAATCACTCAGCAGTTCTCTGTTTTCAGTTTTATTCCCAGAATTGCTAGCTGCAGTGTACAGTCTACTGAATATAGAGCTATCTCAGCATGAAATAGGTTACTGTGGATTAAAGTGACTTCTGGGTTCAAAAGTTTTGCACAGATCAATATTTACAACTAGCAGTGCCTTAGAAACTGTGCGAAAATCTGTGGCCATACAACCATTTTCTAGCATTCTGGATGTTTCTTTGCTCTTCCAGTTGCTTGCAGGAGCATGCCACTAGGTTTATGACCATGTTGGGACCATTCATAGGTACCAGTTGTATAAACTGCTATCTCCAAATGAGAGATCAAGAGGAGAAACACTGAAATTTGCAAGACATAAGCACTGTTTATCTTCATTCTTACTCTCTGTGTTGTCATTTTCCTCTCCGCTTCAGATAGGGTTTTCAGCCAGGAGGCATATGAAAACATGAAATCATGTCAACTGCAGTCAGCATCTACATGGATGGACCAGCTAATGCAACTAATAAGATTAATTAAGTCTTTGAGAATTCTTTTTCTTTTTGTTCTCCTCTATTTCTTTGCACTACTTATTAGAATACTTCTTTTTGTCTCTATGTGACAGTCACATAGAGACAACTGCATAGAGGTAACTGAGCAACTGCATTTTAGGTTTCTAAATCCTACTTCTGTCGTCTTTTACTTTTGTTTCTCACCTGTCCGTCATAATTTTAAGTGTTATTCCCATCATCCATCTACTTTTTTTCCTTTTTTTACTATAGCAATTGCCTTTTTACATACTACCTTAATAATATTGTTGGTTTAAATTCATAGTTCTTCTGGTTCATGGTCAATAGAGTTTAATATTGCAAATTTGTTCCTTATGTGGACTTAAAAATGTTGTTTAAATTATATTTTGGGGCTGCAGTACTTTTAGTTTTCTTTTTCAGCTTTACTCTAATGTTAGATTTCAACTGGTCATTATCAGGAACACTATCCAGTCCTGGTCTTGTTTTGGCAGAGAAAATGCAGCTTCTCTACTTCCTACTTCCAATTATGCAGTGTGTTTGATTTCTATATTGACCATTTGGTGTTATCCACATGTGGAGCTGTTTGTTCAGTTGCTTGAAGCAAGCATTTGCAATAAATGAATTGCTGGCTTCACAGAATTCTATGAGTCAGTCTCCTGCTTCCTTTCTCACCTCTGGTCCAAATTTTCCAACAACGTTTGGTTCTGCTTTATTCTCTACTTTTGTGTTCCAGTCACCTGTGATTATAAGCATGTCTTGTTTTGGTGTGTGGTCAATTTCCTCTTGGATGCTGGCACAAAAGCTTTCAATTCCATCTTCTTTAGCAAAAGCTATTGGAGCACAGAAGGACAGGATGCTTATGTTGGCAGGTTTTAAGAAGAATCTGATTTCTATTATTCAGTCAGATCATACATTATAGTTCCTAATTGTCTGTGATACACCTTACCTCAGTATTAGAATAATTCCATTTTCTTCTACATTTGTAATTTCCAGTGTAGAACTTTTTCTATTTGTCTGACTGAAAATAACCCATTCCATTCCACTTTAGTTCACCGACACTGCAATATTCCATTTATTGTTTTATGGTTTCCAGTTTACTTAATTCATTCTTCTGATGTTCGATTTTTAAAAAATTATACATGTCATGCAGCACCAGACTTTCCCTTTACCTCTGTGCAAGTCACTTTTAATTTAGTTGCATCACCAGTGACAAAACTATTTGTGTTTGTTCTTTGTAGTGTTTTCAGTAGCAGATTGAGTGCTTTCTGACCTAAGAGTCTCATCTTCTAGCACTATCTCTTGTTTCATTTTGAACTGTTTCATGGTAAAAACACAATAGTGTTTTACTAAACCCATGAAAATAATATGAGAAGACAGTCAATGAATTTAATTAAAAAACAACATTAAGAAGAACTGGAGAGAGTTACCTGTTTTGCTCAAATAGTTGCCCTTTTGCAGGCTCAAACTTCCTGTAAGGTAAAGTCAATCAGCCATAAAGCAAGTCAGAAGGCAAAACTTATGGATGTGAGTGCGTGCGCATGTACACACACACAAGTTGGGAAAGTGAGAGAAAGGAATGTTTATATCATGGCTGAAGATGTTTTTACTGCCACATTTTCAAAACTCTTAAAACCTGTTACTTGTCTAAAGCAGTGACATTGGGTTGTCATTATGCCTTCCTTGACCCTATATATTTCTAAAAAATATTTTTGTTAAAGAGAAAGGGAAAAAGAAGAAAAATACAAATGAAACTCCAAGGATCTTCTAAACTAGGGCAACTACATGGCACTTTATCAAAATGGCATTAAACATCTGGCTAATACACAGAGAAAAGAAGGGATTTATGTGTAAATATGAACCAGAAGACCATTCACCAGGAGAATTGAATGGCTAAATCTTCAAACACGCTATTGACTATTTGCACCTCCCTCAAACTGTAACTCATCTTGTTTAGTCTGAGATTATAAGAGTCATTATGTGGCAAGGTCTAGGCACAAAAAGGTGTTATGCAGATTTTTTTTGGTAATTTGCATAATTTATTCAGTTTGTGATATTTTGAAGAACTACCAGTTCAACAGACAAGAAAAGACAAATTCCCTGACCAGTATGTACAATGCATATCAAAGCATACAGATTTCTTTAATTAATAATATTTGCATTATTTTCTGTTGTCAGATTTGGTGGTCTGGATCAAGGTGGCAATGGTCACTTGTGATATCGCGACATGTGGAGGAAAAAGAGGAGGACATTTTCTGAGGAAGAAAGATGCAAGCAGAGGGGAATATGTTGGCAAATAGTGCAATCTGGAACTGTGTTGATCATTTCTGAATCACTTCATTATAATGACTGGCATTTCAATAAGCTGTTGGTTATTCAACTGTTCAGCATCTTTTCATACTGTTATGTGGTTGCTTTTGCACAGTTAGGTGAGTTTATTAATGTAAGTGATCAATTAGAGGACTATTAGAAACTTCTGTAGACTGAGCCACAGATTGCATAGAAAGTAACTAAGTTGAGAAAGTTGAAAGCAAATAAATTCAGGAAATCACAACTAATTTATGTCTCATTAATCTAAATAGATCTACTCTCGGCATGAAGTCATCAGGATCTGGACTTTTGCATTTAGTACACCTGCATGCCAGCCATATCATTACTTTAGTGTGTGTAGATCTTTTATAAACTATGGAGAATAATAATAATAATAATAATAATAATAATAATAATAATAATAATAATAATAATAATAATAATAATAATAATAATAATAAAATTTAAATTTATATCCCGCACTTTCTCAGCTGAAGCCAACTCAAGGCGACCATCACAATATTATATATTACATATATATGAATGACAGTACAATATCGTAACACAATAATAAAGAAGAAAATAATCAATTACAATAATAATACAATAATCAATAATAAGTAATAACAGAAATTAACAAATATAATATAATGAAGCACAAACCATAACCTCCCTAACCCAGCCGCAAACAAGTCCAAACAGAGAGGGGTAAATAAAGTCCAGCCATTCAATACCGCTCATTACCACCACAGTCCTCAAATCCCAACAGGGGGCAAGGGTCGGGGCATTAAGATTGAAATTGTCCCAACACGTACCGACCCACCCCAAAAACATCCCAGACAGTAACAAAAACCAGCCGTGGCTGCTGTAGATCCAAATAGTCCCAACGCCCTCAATCCCGCTGCAACCAACTCCAAGCAGTGGCCATGGCATCAGTTGGAACCATGTTGACAATGACACCTGTCACCCTAGCCTTGGGAACAACCACCAGCTGCAACTCCCAAGGTCGACCAGACCAAAGGGAGAACCGAGAAGGTGTCAGCTGGCAGAGCGCCAGTGGTGACTCACACGGCTGGGCCAGGGGAAGAGCGCAGAGCCTTCGCAGTGGTGATGGCAGCAGCATTCTTAAAGCCCCAGAGCCGTGAGGCCAGCTGCTGCAACTCCCGCTGACTGGTCGGGCCAGGGGAGGAGCACGGAGCCTTCATGGCGGTGATGCCAGTGGCATTCTTAAAGCCCCAGAGCCGCGAGGCCAGCTGCTGCAACTCCCTCTGACTGGCTGGGCCAGGGGAGGAGTGTGGAGCCTTCACAGCGGTGATGGCGGTGGCGTTCTCAAAGCCCTGGAGCCGTGAGGCCAGCTGCTGCAACTCCCGCTGACCGGCCGGGCCAGGGGAGGAGCACAGAGCCTTCACGGCAGTGATGGCAGTGGCATTCTTAAAGCCCCAGAGCTGTGAGGCCAGCTGCTGTAACTCCCGCTGACCAGCCGGGCCAGGGGAGGAGCGGGTAGCCTTTGTGGCGGTGATAGCAGCAGCATTTTTGAAGCCCCAGAGCTGCGAGGCCAGCTGCTGCAACTCCCGCTGACCGGCCGGGCCACGGGAGGAGCGTGGTCAAATTAAACAATACCGACAGCACATTGTTAAAAGCAGAAATTCCTTAATTACTTGAAGACATCTGATTATCTTCTCAACTTGTGTAAGTTGCAAACTGGTTTGCCTTATTTTGTGGTTTGTCATTGAGAATAAAACACAAACTTTGTATCTGAGACTTATTGCCCAGGAGTCAGTCATTGAACAGTAATGCTCTAAAGGGCTGTCCATATTATGGAGGGTTGCTTTCAGGTAAAGGGAGCTAGGTTTGCTGTCTTACTTGGGCACAGTGGGCTCCAATTCTGTGCGAAAGTTGAGATATACAGTACTGTGCAATAGTTTTAGGCCACCACCAGCTGGTTTGGGGAAAACTCAAGGAGTGAATTAGTGGGTCATAACTTGGATTCCCTAACTCCAAACTTTATCATACTTGGAGAGGGTTGAGAGGAGATTCAGCAGAAGACTCCAATTTTGGTGTGTCTAAGTCCGTGATGGTGAACCTTGGTACTCCAGATGTTCTTGGACTTCAATTCCCAGAGGCCCA
This sequence comes from Bradypodion ventrale, assembly GCA_035047345.1. Lineage (NCBI taxonomy): Eukaryota > Metazoa > Chordata > Lepidosauria > Squamata > Chamaeleonidae > Bradypodion > Bradypodion ventrale. Next base: position 122,268,410 of record JAWDJE010000006.1, read on the forward strand.
AGCTCCCGTGAACCCACACAAAGGGGTTTACTGTGATTCATCTGGCCTGCACCGCCCTCGTCGCTCCCAGAAGCAGAAATAAAACGCGCCCATATGGGCGCATTTTACTTCCGCTTCCGGGAGTGATGAGGGCGGCGTGGGCTGGATAAATTGCAGTAAACCCCTTTGTGTGGATTCATTGGGGGCTTGGGCTTCTGGGAATTGAAGTCCAAGAACATCTGGCGTGCCAAGGTTCACCAACACGGGTCTAAGTGGCTCAAGGCTGGGTTATTTGTTCACATTACTGGAATGGTCTTGTTGCTAAATTATACTGCTAGAAGCAATTAATGCGTTGTCACAAAAAATTCTTAAATCATAGGAAATAAAGAGGCAAAGTGATTGGAAACATCCTCCATCATGATGATGACAACAATGCATTTAGGGACAAGGAAAGCAAGGATATAGAGCAGGGGTTCCCAACCTTTTCAAGTGTGTGTGTGTGTGTGGGGGGGGGGTCATGCTCTTTCAGTCAGCTTTGAGGGCCAGACAGCCATTTTGTCCTGCCTGCAGAATGGGGTTGACCATTTTGTCCCAAAAGCTGCAAAGGGGTGGCCATTTTGTTTCTCGAATGCCCTTGGAGTGGGGGGCACATGAAATGGCACCACCGACTGGATCCGGCCTGCAGGCCTTAGGTTGTGAACGCCTGATGTAGAGGAAGAGAATGACAGAAGCCACAATATTGTCTCTGGAGAAATTTTTTTCAAGGAAATATTCTTTAGCAATCACAGCAGAAAGACTTTATGCAATTAAACTTGGTTGGAGGCTAGCTTGGGGATAATCTGATAAAGATGAAATTTGCCCTAGTCAGGGACATTTGTGCGATATTTATTCATATTGTTTCCATGTGTTTGGCCTGATAACAGTGAAGCCAAAGAAAACAGCTGGCAACAGGCACCCAACTCTGTTTGTTTGTTTATTGCCCCTTTGCTACAAGCCAAAACCAACTGCTCAGAGCTTTCTTCGTGAAACCAAGTCACATAAATCAACCCAATTAGAAAATCTTTTTAGGAAAGCTCAAGTAACAAAAACAATGCAAGAAGATACACTAAGTGATAAGGTGGAATCATGATGTCCTTGAGGAACATGGAAATGCATTATTTTTCACAGCAAAATTAAACGGGGAAGTCTGGCTTCAGCTGGTGGTGCAGTGGTTAAACTACTGTCCTGCAACGAAAAGATTGTGAATTTGATCCTGACTAGGGATCAAGGTTGACTCAGCCTTCCATCCTTCTCAGGTTGGTAAAATGAGTACCCAGCATGTTGGGGTGGGTGGGAATGCTAATTAACTTGTGAATCACCCAGAGAGTGTACTAAGCACTATGGGATGGTATATAAGTGTGATTGCTTTGTTTTATGATTGTTAATTTAGGCTGTTTCCACTTGAGGAGGTGTATTGAGAATGATCTCAAGCAACGCAAAATGCCTTGCTCCCACAGAGGTGCAAAGCAAGAAGTACTAATTCTTTTTACCTTAGTATTGTATATATAATTTGCACACATTGTCTCTGCACAAAACTGCAGTCCTTTTATGTTGAGAAGCAAGTCCACACAGACCACAAGTGCAAGAGGGCTGGCAGATTATTTTTGAAAAAGAGGCAAGCAACCACTCCACTGCTTCTAATTTTAAAAAGTCCATTTAACAAAGCAGCAGCTTTATTGTTGCATTCATTTTATATTAGCTTGTGTGAAAGCACAGCTCATCCCCTCTTATCTGTGGGGGATATGTTCCTCTCATGGATGCCTGAAAACATGGATAACAGTGAACCCTATACAGTATTTGCAATGCAGAGAGTGGCCTTTAATGGCTTGCTCTGGTAATGTAACCTGGTAAGGATTTTTTATTGAACATTTTAAGACCTGCAGATAACTAAAATAGTGGCTACTGAACCCACAGATAGGGGGAACAACCTGTATTTTGTGTTCTGCAGAACTGCAATTTTGCACAGTTTGTACAACAAGAATAGCACTGCTACAAGAGGATGACAATGAATATAAAACTCCTGCTTTAAGTGGAAATTAAGTAGCTGGGTCCGCAAAAGCAACAGGTTCTCTAATAAAATAAATATTTCAGCGTTATGTTGGAGAGCATGCCAAGAGAAAGGTATCTATTTCATTTTTGTGGTGGAGTTGTGAGCATGTATTGACATTTTGCCAAATGGTCTTCAATGAGATAAATGAAATAATCAGATTAAATTTGGAGGAATGTCCTAAAATAGCTCTTTTATCAATTTATGATAGGATCCAATGTAACTGGTCAAGTAAAGAAATAATTTCAAACCTGTTAACAGCAGCAAGACTAATGATAGGTAGGAAATGGAAAATTCACTATGATTTTCAATTAAATGAATTATATAAAAAGGTTTGGGACATTGCTATTAATGATAAATTAACTTGTAATGTTAAAGTTAAAGAGGAGATTATTGAAGCAGAACAATTTTAAAGATATGTGGTGAGAATTTATAAATTATGTTTTATTAAAGTGGAGGATGATCAATACCTTCACATTGATGCGATTTTTGGAAACTTATTCAGAATGAACTGAATAAAGATGTTGAAAATGGTTATGCAGGATTGTTGGGCCTTGCTTGGGTGAGGGGAGCATTTTTCTTTAAAATTGTTATGTTAATGTTTCTGCTGCTAATTTATGATCCTTTTAAGTTTTTGTTTTGCTTTATGTTTAGAAAATCATTTTTTTAAAAACAGAAACAGTTTTGCAGCTGCTTAAAAATGAACAGTTGCAGGTCTAAAATTCCCTTTCCCATGACCCAACTTGTGTCTGTTTCATCTATTTCTTTCTGTTTCATTCACTTGTTTCTAGTATAATAGCATTTCATTAAAAAAATTACCTGCTACAACACATCTTTCACAATATTTTCCTGTAGTATCTTGAAGTGTTACATATTAACATAATAGCTAATTGTACTTAATTTAAAAAGTTGCTGTCTGTTGATGCTAGGAATGTGAGGAAATTCCACTATAGATTCAGCTTCAATGGAGATAGGCCAAATCAGCCTATCAAATCAGCTGAAACAGCCTGTCAAACCTCTGCAGTTCCCAGGTGAGATCTTGCCTCCAGTGCATTTTTATTTTGTTTTTTCTGCACTTTGCACAGAAACGTCTCCAAGTAACACTAGTCACTTTTCCTTGTGAAGCTTAGTGTGTACACACACAGAGAGACATGCAGCTGATATGATGCCAATCCATCCGATGGCAGAGGAACGGGCAGAGATTGACCGGCTACTGCAAGAAAACCAGGTGACGGAATGATGCATAATTGCTACGGAAGCCAGGATAGAGAGGACAGCGCGATGGCAGCAGATCTGGGATACATTGACCAAGGGACAATGGACTCATAGTCTCATCCCAGACATTAACGCGTGTTCAACAAGATAGCATGGAGAGGTGGATTATTGCTTCATGCAGCTGTTGACAAGGCATGTCTGATCCAGAGCCTACTAACAATGCTTTAGGCTGGATGATGATGCTTCATGCTCTGTCTGCCAGCCTGTGCAGGAAGATGTGGAGCATGTGTTTTTTCACTGTCCACGCTCTGATGCAGAATGGGAAATTCTACAGAAGCATCTTCGATGACAGTTGTCTCTAAAAGACATCATTGGCGAGAAGTTGAGCAGGGAGACTACCTGGGTTGCGGTGTCCAATTATGTGGTCAGGGTCATCTTGGAACTTAGGTGTGTGGAGAAACTGAGAAGAGGGCAGCCAGAGGCATAGAGGAGGAGGGCGAGTAGCCAAATTGGAGGAGGGTATTTTAACAGCCAGTCTGCCCCCCACAAAGTAATGCCTAATGGCAGTTCCGTGGGGTGGTGGGGCATAATGGGAGGTGAGTTCAGTGGGTAAAAATCCCACACACTGTGAAGCAAGGGCTCCACAGTGTCTTTTGAAGATTTCCATCTGCTCTAATCTCTCTCTCTCTCTCTCTCTCTCTCACACACACACACACACGCACACACACACACACACACACGGCAGCCACGAAGGAGAAAGTAGTCTATCACAAAGCCACACATAACTCATCCAATGCTTCTTCTTTCACTAGCCCATGCAACAGTTATTGTGGTTTTAATTTTGCACGCTTAAGAGAGTATGTACTGAACATCGGTAAAAAATAATCACAATGAGAATAAAGAGTCTCACTTTGCCTTATTTACCACACAAAAATAAAACACCCCTCATTATATCCTTCCTCCCTTCTCAACTCTGGAATTGTCTAGGAGGGGTCGTTTTCACCATTTTCTTTCTTATGTCTTTGGATATCCGCCCCCAATGAAATTTGGGATGGCAAATGTATGGGTCTCATGATCCAAACTATCTGTTGTCTAGTGGGGAAGGGAAAGCTTCACCCAATCCATCCATGTTCTTTCTTCCAACCTGCTGGCAGTTGAGCTTTCTTGCCTCTGAAAAAGTACTTGCTCTGCTCTTGCTAACTGGACCAGTCAGGAGAATTAACTTCTTTTCCATCCACGGCTGTCATCCAGGTAATTTCAGAGCAGAGTCTGAGTGGCAGATTTAGACAAATCAAGAGAAGGCTGGAGCTTTAATCCTGTCCTGTGCTAGCTACTTCGCTTAGCTGGCTGTCCTATATGTTTGATACAAATCCCAAGCTTTGAAAAGAGTGTGGGAATTTTTTTCTTTATGAAAGCCCTTTCCAACATTCTATCGCAGTCTAGCACATGACCAAAACCAGACGTAGCTAAAGAGAAGAAGAGCTGAGACTAGGCAGATAGGAAAAGTCTTAGCAGGGGAGGTCATAGGAGTCAGGAAGTAAGTTTAGTCCTGTTCCAATGGTTTTTCCAAATGTCTCCACTTTCTTTTCCCTTTTGTAAGCTCATTTTGTATGACTGCTATTCTAGAGTATATCCCTCATACTATACCTTTATAGTAGTTTAATACTGGCTTATTTCTGCTAACACAACATTTCATAAGAAGGACCCATGATACCACTTGGTTAAAGTGGTATCAAGCTCAGGTAGTATGTTGATGCAAATACTATCCTGCCCTAGAAATAAAACCTATTTGAACCCAGGGCAGCTACAGGGCCATAGCCAGGATTCGAGATGTGGGTTAGCGTATATTTTTGCAGGGAGGGCAACAATGTCTTACATGCACACACGCACACATATACAGAGAGAAAGAGAGAGAGAGAGTATTGAACTGCTGACCTGCCAACCTTCCAGTTGTCAAGTTCAGCATCTTATTCACTAAGCAACTGTGGCCCCCTCTGTGTGAACTACACATCCCTTAATTTACAGGACCTACTGTGTTCAAATCACAGTACTAATCACTGCATTAAGAAATCTGCTCAGAGATCCCTGGTATTATCGCCATTGGAGTTACATTTGAGAGTCATGCCTACATGAATGAGTATTGGGTACCACGGCTCCGTTCACATAAGTTTATGAAAATCCTGCAGTCAACTCAATATATTCAAGATGAAATGGCACCTGATAACTGGCACTGTGATAACTGTGCCCACTTATCACAAAGGAAAAGTCAGGCTGTTAAGGAATGGAGAAGAAAATCAGAAGAACCCATTAAAACATGTTGAGCTCCTGTATGATGAAAGTTGGATCTTAATTCCGCCCAATCAACTGTTCATGGATGCATGAACTTCTTGCACCAATACATTCCAAAACATCTATCCTCATCAACCCACATGGTCATAAATCAGTCCAAGTGAATTATGTTTTGCTCAAGACATTTTGTAGAATTGCAGTGTAGCTATTAAGAGGGAAAACTAAGGTAGCAACAATATTTACCATAATACACAATTGAGCCTATTCACTAATCAAACTGAAATAATTTCCAGAAGAGAATCAAGACCAGTTGGATAGATAAGAATTCAGTTTCCTGAAAAGCATCTTGCAAATAAACTGTTGCTGGTGAACAACCTAGCCAGATGTTCTTAAATTACAGCTCTCAGAAATCTTGGCCAGGAATAGGGAAGTTTTATTCCAAGAACATCAGAGGCACCAAGGTTGGGAACCACTGTTCTAGGGACATATGGATATTTTCATCCTTAAAAAAGAATTTACAAAAATCTACGTTTCCCATCACATATAGGATTATATATAAATTAAAAGGAAGTTAGCTGGATCTGAAACAGATCAATTCATATTCACAGTGCCAGGATATGAGAGCGTAACCCTTAAAAGTCTGGTCTTAAATCCCTGCATGTTGAACCAAGTTAACATTGAATTACGATTGCTGCCTCTTTTTTTTAATCCAAATGGAGCACACTACTCTGTCTTGAAACACTAGGCATTGTTGTAATCTATCTGCTGGCTGAATAGCTCAGTGGTTTAGGTGTCTGGCTGCGGAGCCAAAGGTTGAGAATTCAATTCCCCACTGGGCTTCTTAGGGGAAGAGCCAGCCTATGTAGCTATCCATGAACAAGCTCCATTGTTCCATGAAGACCTCAGAAGGAAGGAATGGTGAACCACTTACAGTACTGAGTGTTCTCTACCTAGAAAATACTGGAAATGGTTGCCATAAGTCAGAATTGACTTGACAACAGGCAACTGTTATATTATTTTCTGTATAAAGGGGGAGGCCCATACAACTCAGGGAAGTTACTTTTCTGAATTCAGGAAAGTTACCAGTTTGTACTACAACTTCAAACATGGCCAAATTTCCAAACATCTACCTCCTACCTCATATTACTGTAATGAAAACATACAAACACATTCCAGAACAAGAGTGAATAATGCAATTATTACACAACTAAAATTTGAAAAAAAATGGCTAACTTTCAGGTTCTCTTCTTCGGGCATTGGTGTAGGGGAGAAATAGAAACGCTGCAAAATCTTTGATCCACATAAGCTACAACTTTTGAAGAATCAGCCTTGAAGTATCAGATTTCACTTCAAGCAGTGTAGGTTTTTCCTTCTCTGTTGCTGGTCACTCAACATCTTTCTCATTGTCTTTCCACAAACCATATAGCTTTTGTTTGGCTAGGAGCAGAGGTGGCCAGATGTTCTGTCAGTCTGAGGTATCCCAGGTTTGTGAAACACTGAAATTAAATAACAGGTTTTTTGGAAGTGAATCAAATCCTGTTGATGAGCTGAACTAAGACCAACCATTTCATTAGGGAGCATGAGGCAGTTAACTCAAGCAGCAGATGCACAGTGGCAAAACCATGATATTGGCCCAAATCTGGTTGCTTTGTGGAGTAAATTATATTAGAGTATGCCAATTACACCAACAAGGATTTGCTGACCCAATTCCTCCATAAGTTCCATTGATTTAAATGGTCATAGTCTGTCTCCAACTTAGGGTGCAATCAGATGGCTGGCAAAGACATGTACCTAATTGCACCAAAAAGGGTCACTTTAACAGGATTGATTCTCTTTTAAAGCAATGCTTCCATCTGCCAGAGAATTGCTCCAAGTAAAAGGGTACAAACTGGGCTTGGGCTGGAATGCATTTCTTTATACATCATGTTAATGTTGGGATTGTACCCAGTCACTCTACAGGTGATTTAAATAGCAATCTATTTCCTTGAGTGATGACACCTGTATACTGCTAAAGTCAGGTGTCTTTAGAGAAAACTTATTTGATTGAATGGAAGATTCTGGGGAAATGACTCCGCAAATCTCATTGAACAAATTGATTCAAATTTCATTGATTCACCTTTTCTGGTGGAATTTAATACACTATGCAACAAGATTTTGGCCAATGAGAACAAAACCGCATGTGACATACACCTGTCAGGTACCTTTTAAACTAGCCTTTTAGACTAGCCTTCCATCGTTTTAGATTGGGGTAGGCAACCTATGCCCGTGGGCCAGATCTGGCCCATGGTGCCAAATAATGCAGGCCCTGCCCTCGCTCCAGCCATCGCAGCCACCACAGCTGCCAGAATTGGCCACAGACTAATTTAGGGCAGTCGTAAACATATTTATGGCAGCTGTAAATGGTGGTGGTGGTGGTGGGACCACCAGACTGGCCCCTTCAACTGTCTGAGGGAGTGTGACCCGGCCCCAGACTCAAAAAGGTTGGCAACCCCTGTTTTAGGACATTGTGGTTTGACAGGACAGGATGAATACCCTTTAGTTTGATAGAACTGAATAAATGCCTTGTTAGTAAGCCTTTCTGGTGTGGCTCTCTTAGTGCATGACTTTTGGGGAGAAAAACGATATTGGATAATTCTTGCTAGCATTTGCACAAAGTTTATTATCAGAAGCTTAAGCCTTTTTAAAAGATGTGCCGCATCACAAACCCAGTCTCAAATCTGCTGAATGTGTTGCTTCTTTTTTGACCTCACATTGTCCAGCCAGAATTACTAAAAGCTTCACATCATTCTTTACTGGCTTTTAAGGGTACCCTTCTTTGATATTCTTCATTATCCTTTAATAAGCTTCTTTTGCAGCTGACTTGCTTCCTTACACATTCTTTTAAAAAAAACAGTGCTTGCTGTTCTGTCTAGAGAGGAAGTTGATTGCAATGCCTTTCAAATATGCAGAGATTTTGTTTTGAAAAGGAAATATTCAAGCATCATTGCTTTTCAAATTCACACCATTCAAATTCAGGACACCTCAGAGGGGATACGACTTTTAATGTTTCCAATTATTAGAGAGGGACATGCCTTCGAGAAGATTAATTAATTACTGTTGGAATAAAAGCTCATTTTCTGAATGCCAGGTTGCAAAAAACAGTAAATAGGTACAATAAAATAAAAATAATTGCCTGCTTATATTGTCAGAAACCCTAATTGAAGAGGAAATGGGAAAAACTAAAGGGTTGAGATTAAGAGGTCTAAATGTGTTTGAATGTGGATGGGAAAGTATGTGGACAAGCGATGGAGTGGGAGAAACTATATATGAACTGTATTTCCCTCTCTGGTCAATATTATGCTAATCTAAATTGATGTTCTTGATTTCCCACAAAAGAAAAATGCAAAGTGCAAAGGTGTAATAGTTCATTGTATCAAATAAGATTTGATAACACTGCTTTCCAAAGTTAAATTGGGAACACAAGGACAATAAACAGTGTTGTAACCTTGAAACAATCCTCCTTCTTATCCTGAGCAGATGTTTGCATACCATGAGTATCCCAAAAAGGCAAAAAGGATTTATGGATTCTAGTTACAGTACAACCACTGGTTAAATACTTTGTGATTTCAGCCATCTCCATGTGACTCCAGTCCAGCAATACTCCTGGGAAAGGAAAAAAAGATTATAATGTAGCATTTTTCTGATGTGGCATTCATTTCTGTGAATACGACTTGGTTGTTGCGGGCAGCGAATATTACAGAAAATATTAGCTATCTTGTATTTAAATATCATTTTGTGGGCTAATACAATCCCTCTTTTTCACTTTCAGAAGAAGAAATTACTCATTCCTTAAACAGCTTATTTAGTGGGTAAGACGCTTTAAGGCTTTAGATGAGGCAAGACAAAGGAGCAAATATACAGCATAAATGATAAACTATAGATATCATACAGGTCTAGTAGGTATTGATTATTAATTAAGATAAAGTTTAATTTCCTGAGTTTGCTTGGGGAGGGGGGCAGGGTGAGCAGATTTGTTGAGAGACTGCCTGTTCATTAGTGTTTTGTTTGTATGGATTTTAATTGTGAAAACCACCCAGAGTAGGAATGCTACCCAGATGGGCAGCAAAACAAAACAAACAAACAAACAAACAAGCAAGCAAACAAAGGGAAAGATAGCAGAAGGTCTATTTATCTCACCTCTACTAGCAAAAGGGGCATGTTATTACTGGATGTGATGACAACTTGTACAAAAGCCTCAGTTCCATTTTATTTATTAATTTTGTCAACAATGCTAAACTCAAACAATAAACCTTGTGGTAAGACATAACCTTTGCTTACATCTTAAATGTAAGTCAGTCGCCATATTGCATTTTTTAAAAATAGTTGTTCTGGGATGAAGAATGCTTTGTACCACAATCATTGCAACATGGAAGTGTTTGGGGCCATTATTATTTTATCTTCTGCATGTCTGAATAGTGGTCTGGGCACACACAGCTCAAAGGCACAGAAATTCTAAGTTGCAAAATATTAATATGTTTCAGACAGAAAGTCATTATGTGCATGTCTTTAAAAGGAGCATATGAAGCAACCTCTGGAGTTTCACTGTCTTGTGCTATTTCTTCATAATGAACTGGGGAAAAAACCCCAGCTTGAAAAACAGCTCATGTTCTGTTCAACAGAAACATACTCTATTCAACACAAATAAGTTTTTCCCCATGCTGCTCTTTAGAATTTCTTCCTACTCCTTTCCTCTCCTTTCAGAGTGTGTACCTTCTTTACAGTATCTTTGGCAATTAGATTACGAGGGCAAAGCTATTTAATTGCAGTCTATTGGATATATCCTAATTCTTGCTGATTTGTAATAGCTTAAGTTAGAAGTTGGACAGCTGTGGCAGCTTAGTGGTTAAGACGGTGATCTTGATGCCCCGAAGGTTGGCAGGTCAGCACTTTGAGACCTGAGTGCTGCATGATGAAGTGAGCTCCCATCATCCATCCCAGCTCCTGCCAAACTAGCAGTTCGAAAGCAAGAAATTACAAGTAGATAAATAGGTATCGCTTTGACAGGAAAGGTGACAGTGTTCTGTGTGCTCCGGCATCTAATCATGCCTGATCACTGAAATGTCTGCAGATTCAGACATCGCTGGCTCTTTGGCTCTATATGGTGAAAAGCACCATCTCCTGGAACAGTGATGGAGAACCTTTTAGAGACCGAGTGCCCGAGGAGGAGGAGGAGGTGCGTGGACAAGTACTGTGCATGCCCAAACACCCATGTGACATTGCTGCCATGCCTCCGACAATGTCATGTGGGTGCATGCACACACCCCATGGTTTCTCCCTATGGGTGTGCATGCATCTGTGGGTTCCCCCACAGTGGATGCGCAAGCCCCCCTGTGTTTGCACCACCACCATATCCTCTGCTCACCTCACCTCTTCCCCACTGCCACCTCCCAGAAGGGATTTCAGCCTTCCCTCTCACCTCTCCATTGGCAGAGGGAGAGGGCTGGGTGGTGAAGTGGTACTGCCATTGGTGCCAACTGGGCTGGGCGGGGTTTGCCCAGGACAATGCACATGCTGACAGAAAGGACTCTGCATGCCACCATAGGTTTGCCACCACTGCCCTAGAGTCAGACACAACTGACTTTTGAGCAAGGGAGAATTGGAGAAAATTTACTATCTGTGTTGATAGAATCAGGTTCCATGGTATATTGGGGGAAATGAGATTCTTTAGATCCAACAGATCTTATCTACTAATTACAAACCTGATACAATGCAGCACTGACAGTGGACACCTGCAAGTGATGGAATATTCCACTGGCTTACTGGCTTCTTCTTCTAACTAAGTACTGTATGATCTTGTGAAGGGACCTCTATCTCTGTAGGTGAACTAAAACTTATTCTACTTCATATGGACCCTCAGATAGAGTTGCCATATGTAAAGGAAAACCATGAATTTCACGTTTTGTAACTGTCCTGCACGGTTCCATAAAAAAACATGGAAATTTCACGGTTTTCAAACCACTTGATTTGGAAGGGAAAAAATTCTTGCACTTCTATTGGAATGACCAGTAGGTGGCAGCAGCAGAAGCTTGGTAAACAAGGGAGTGGGGAGAAACACGCCTTGGTCTCTGTTCTCTGTAGCAGCAGCAGTTCAATACTCGAATACTGCGGGACGGAATGAGCTCCCGTCTTTGTCCCAGCTCCTGCAAACCTAGCAGTTTGAAAGCAAGAAATGGCAAGTAGGTAAATAGGGACCACTGGGGGGGGGGGCAGTGTTCCCTGTGCTCCGGTGTCTAGTCATGTCTGCTGCATGACCACGGAAACATTTGCAGAAGCAGACAGCGCTGGCTCTTCGGCTTTGAAACAGATGAGCACTGAACCCTAGAGTCGGATACGACTGGCTTTAGAGCAAGGGCAACCTTTACTTCTGTCCCATTTTTGTGAGAGGGAATTATGGTAATGCTATGCTCAGACAACATCCTAGGGAAAGATAGCAGCAGGTCTATTTATCTCACCTCTACTATCAAAGTCATTTAGGGACAAACAGACTCGCATAAGGTGCTTGTTATTACTGGAAGTGATGACTACTTGTTTGTTTATTTGTTTCATGCATATTCCATATTTCTTTTTACCATGGATCTCAAAATGACATACAGCTGAGGTTGCAGGCAATCTCTCATTCAGATTTTCACTTAAACTAGTTTAGTGATTCCATAAACAAAGATAGCTGTGTGATCAATATACATGGAGCTGTAGCTTTCTTTGTGGTCATACAAAGGCAATGCAAACTCCAGGGCTCAGTGAGTTAGGTCTCTGGCTATGGAGCCAGAGGTTGGGAGTTCCATTCCCTATGGTGCATTCCCGAAGAGGCAGCCTATGTGGCCTTGAGCAAGCTGCACAGTATGAGGATGCTCCCAAATGATGGGAATTTCTTTCTTTTTTCGTGTCAGATGCACCACTAGCATATAATAACATAGAAAACTAAAGTTAACACATCTAAGAACAAAATGGAATTAAAAAGGGCTGGATGACATATATATTGGGCCACAACAACAGCATTTCCTCTTGTCAACATAAGGTCCTCCTCAGTGCACGTTGAGGAGCATTGTGTCCATTGTATCATATGGGACATAGTTTGTACTTCTCCACATTCACACAGGCTGTCATCTACAGGGGAACCCCAGTTTCTCAAATTAGCCCTTGATCTTCCCTGCACATAGTCGATTGAAAGCTTTCCACACAGGCCATGGTTGTTCTTGGCCAGGCAGTAGAGAATCATGTGGTTCTGCCCAGTTATCTGTTAGCTCCTTGCTCGCCTTCCATAGATCTTAGGCGGCCTGTGTGGGCTGGTTGTTTGGAGGGGCAGAAGTTGTGAGGAAGCACTACCTGGATTTCAGTCTCTGCTTTGGTGGTTGGTGATCAAATAGAAGGGAATGACAAATCACTAATGAGTACCCAGAAAAGCCACCAGTCTGAATTGGTTCATTATTATTAAATCTCTATTAATCTTGTCATTATTAAATCAATTATTGTTTAATATGCTTTGTTTCAAGGGTACCTGCATCTAATATTGTCAGTTCATAAACTAGGACTTCAGTTGTTTCAATGCTAGGTTTACATAAGCACAATATTGAATATGAAACCATGTTACCGTATGTGCATTTTGAAACAATATATGATTAAAATGATTAAAAATCCTGCTTTCATCGTTTTAAATCTCAGTGATCCTTGAGATGCATCCTTCAAGTGAATTATAGTATACATTCTGTTCTGCAATATTAAGAGTATTAGGGACTCTCACTGTACGATTGCCCATATTTCCATCCTAAGCAATATTTTCCATACTATGCAAAAGGATACCACATTGTTTGAAGTCTTAAGCCAATACATTTTAAAGGATCTTAACATTATTTAGTTCAGAGGAGCTTACATCCTTTTACATGATATTTCCAAGGATCACATTTCACAAATCCCAATCTTAAAATAACTGGACTTCCTTAGTAATTGCAAATATAATTGTTCAGGCTTTAAGCTCAATTAAATTAAGTAGGGAGAGACATATCTATGAAGGCTGGTGCTAATTATATTTGTGTATCACAGCTCACCAAATATAGATAATAATTTTGCAAATAAAGGAAATCTACCATTAAAATATTTCGTTTGTAGACTTGTTATCCTCTGTGCTTTACCAGCAGGACAGAGTACATTTATCAGAGGAAGGTTTACAAAAATTCATCAATGATCTTCAATGGAGCATCAAGGCCGAATTAGCGGCTTGAGGTGGGGGCATCTGTCTGTAAAGGAACATCCTTGGTGGCAGTAGTAGGGTAAATGGTAAACAAGACTAGGTTAATTGAGCATATATAATGGGGGTTCCTGACCATAACAGAAGGACAGAGGCGCTGGAGGCTTCTACTGTCGCGGGAAGGAACTCTCAATTACAAGGGAGCAGGCTTGTCAGCCTGAAGGAAATTGTGATCTAAGAGGTATGGAGTGAGACGTCATCACTCCATACAAGGTCATAATCAACAATCCAGATATAGGTAGATACCCATAAGTTAATACAATTTACGCACTACGATGCCCCATTGTAGGTCATGTTAATATTGTATTGTTAGGTAAAGGTAAATGTTTCCCTTGCTCGGGTTCAGTGCTAATCTGTTTTAACGCCAAAGAGCCAGTGTTGTCTGCTTCTGCAGACATTTCCGTGGTCATGTGGCAGGCATGACTAGACACCAGAGCACACAGAACACTGTTACCTTCCCATCAAAGTGGTCCCTATTTATCTACTTGCAATTTCTTGCTTTCGAACAGCTAGGTTGGCAACATCTGGGACAAAGATGGAAGCTCATTCCGTCCTGCAGTACTCAGGAATTGAACTGCTGACCTTCCGCCTCCCAGTCACTTGAGTCACTGAAGTCCCTTATGTTTACCAATAAAGTGGCCTGTGTTTTGACCAACAGATGGTTGTTGTTTGTTTCCTGGGGTGGATTGGGTGGCAATGGCCATCCAGCCCCTGAAACTGTCTGAGAGAGTGTGACCCGGCCCCCGGCTTAAAAAAAGTTGAGAACTCCGGCTGTAGACCCACTGGCTTCTGGGTCAGAGCTAATTTGTTCATTTCCACATCCTTTGCTCATATCCATATATGGTCACTGTTAAAAATTAATTGCTGGCCACAGTATTAGTCATTTGGAAATGCTACCACAGGACCATGAGATAATTCTAGTGGTAAGTGGCTGGTCAAGGGAGTCATCAACTGCTTTCCCTCCTTTTTTTTTCTTTCAAAGGAAGACCAATTTGTAGAAGAATTACCAGAATTTCTCAGAGGTGCCAAATCACGTAGCCAAGTTTTCACTGTGGAAAAACTGCTGCTCACATTTTTATTATTTTTTTGCTTGTTTGCACAAAGCCCTACATATTTTGAAGGGTTTGAAATCCAGCCAACATTTCAGCACAAAACTATATAACTTTTTTCTATTAAGGTTGAAGTGCTGCCTTTTAGGCTACACAAAAACAATAATGTTCAATTTGTATTTAATTTGAGGAAAAAGAAAACTTCAAATGAGGGCCAGGACATGAGTTTTGAAGGATAGTGTTAGTTATGCAGTTTTTAAAAAAACAAAACAAAACAATGCACCAATCAGTGATAAATAAGGCCTAGGGTTTCAAAATATCTGTGTTTGCCATCTATTACAGGAAAATGTTTTGGAAATGTTTTAATGGGCATTGGGAAATGTTTATTTATTTGATGCATATAATATTCAACAGGAACATTGGAAAGGAAGAGAGTGGCAACATATTACCGTTTCCTCATGGCACATGCTTTGACTCAATCCCATAGCCTGTATTCCAGCAAACTTTGGTTTTAAATTGGTTGGTAAAAGGGACTGCAGTGGCTCAAGTGATTAAGATGCTGACTGGGAGGCGGAAGGTCAGCAGTTCAAACCCGTCTCTGTCCTAGCTCCTGCCAAACTAGCAGCTCGAAAGCAAGAAATTGCAAATAGATAAATAGTTACCACTTCGGTGGGAAGGTAAACAGCATTTTGTGCATTTCAGTGTCTAGGCATGCCTGCCATGTATCCACAGAAATGTTTGCAAACGCAGACAGTGCTGGCTCTACGGCTAAAAACAGAGATGAGCACTGAACCCTAGAGTTGGATACGACTGGCTTTCGAGCAAGGGTGACCTTTACCTTTTAAAAGGTAAACATGGATCTTGCTGTTTTAGTAGATGATTGGCTGTTGATTCATTGAGTTGTGAACTCAATAGCCAAGATATGATCATTTCCATTTCACTAATATCTGCTTTATCCATCAAATCTTGAGTCCTGAGACTGCAAAGCTCTTTGTTCATGTCCTGGTGGTTTCATTCCTAGATTACTGTACCAGCCTTTTGAAGGCTCTTCCTTTTTCTTCATTCCGTCTTCATACATAGGTACAGAATAGTGCTTACAAGAGTTTTAAAATTTATTGCATCACTCTCATAAATCACACCTTTGCAGGGCATTGCATTGGCTGCCTAGCAGGTGAAGTATACGTTTTAAAATTATTTTCTTGACATTTAAAGTCCTACATTTTTGCAGAGCTGGTGGCATCCCACATTCCTTTTAAGAAAACACACTTTGCAGATTCCAAACTTTTGAGCTAAAGTGGCAAACTCCAGGATTCAGGCATATTCCTACTTAGCTCCAAAACTGTGGAATTCTCTCCTCCAGCAGCTTCACACAGAGCCAGAGTTGGACAAATTCAAGCAAAGTCACATTGCTCCATTTTAGGGAATGTAAGCAAGCCTGAATTTCATTCTGTAGTCTAAATAACTAGAGAACAAATGCATGACATACAAAAGAGAACAGCTAATGCAATCTTCTGGAATTGTAGAAAAATCACATCACAGCATGCATTGCCTATTTGGGTATTGTACACATATTCCTCTGCTGCTCTACACAGATTGTTTAGCAATACTTGTTGGAAGTAGAGTATATATTTTGTTAAGAATATTGTTAACTGGATTATGTTTTCTTTAATTTTCTTGGAACTGCAGAGGGCCCTATGTATCATCAAGTCCAGTCCCTGTGAAGGTGGCACAGTCGGGAATCAAACTCCCTTTCCAAACCCTGACTCCATAGACCAGGCATGGCCAGCACTGGTGCTCCAGCTGTTGTTGCACTTCAATTCACAGAAGCCCTGATCGGCAGGTGTGCTGACGGGCTTCTGATACCTGTAATTGCATTCCAAGAACAGCTAGAGCACCAAAGTTGACCACCTCTGCCATAGATACCTGTAGATGCCTAAACCACTGAGCTATTCAGCAATGCTTTGTTAAGCAGAGCCAGAGGTGGAGAGTTCGATTTCCCACTGTGCCACCTGGGAGAAGAGCAACCTTAGGTGGCCTTGGGAAAACTTCACAGTCCCAGGGCGACCCAGAAGAAAGGAATGGTAAAACCACTTAAGGGACTGTAGTGGCTCAAGTGGCTAAGACGCTGACTGGGAGTCGGAAGGTCAGCAGTTCGATTCCCAAGTACTACAGGACAGAATGAGCTCCTGTCTTTGTCCCAGCTCCTGTCAACCTAGCAGTTTGAAAGCAAGAAATTGCAAGAAGATACAGTAAATAGGGAATACTTCGGTGTGAAGGCAACAGCATTCCATGAGCTCCGGTGTCTAGTCATACCTGCCTCATGACCATGGAAACAGCTGCAGAAGCAGACAATGCTGACTCTTTGGCTTTGAAACAGAGATGAGCACTGAACCCTAGAGTCAGATATGACTGGCTTTCGAGCAAGGGAAACCTTTACCTTTACCTTTAGTAGTCATGCACTGTCAAATCAATTCTGATTCATGACAACCCTTTCCAGAGTTTTATAAATATAATACTTAGAAGTGTTATACCAGTTCCTACTTCTGGGGGCATTTCTGGGACTGTGAAGAATGCTCAAGGCCAGAAAGGGTAGCTCTTCTGAGAGGCACCATGTGGAACTGAACTCTTAAACCTCAACTGCTTAACTCTCTGAGCTATTCAGTCAGCTGCAAAACAATACATGAGACAAAATTAATAAGATGAACAACAAATAGAAACCAATGAACTTGTTAAAGACAAATACCAGCAAAATTAAACTTTTGACTTTTTGCCAACTTTATGCTCTTTTTGTTGCTCTTGCCTTAGGCACATTTAAGGACAAAATTGAACTATTGACTCATGTTTCATTGCAGTGGGTCCTGAGCTCCTAAGGCATTGAAAATGGGATGAGGGCATGAAAATGAAAGTGAAAGCACAGGTAGCCCACAGCAAACAACCCTCTACACATCAGCTCAGTAACAATGCTGTTAATTCCAAATGATTTAAAATAGAGGAAGTAAATGTAGAGAGAAGAAATTGCCCCTATCACTAAGCAAAGTGAGAAAGGTGTCACAAGTGACAGATGATGGGAGGCAACAGCAAAATGTCTATGGCCTACACAAAGGTGTACAGAAATGGATGCAAGCAGGAGCTGCAAAATGGCTGTCTTGTCCAAGGTACGGACAAGATAATGAGATATATCTCCATGTTGCCTGCATGAAGGTCATACTGGAAAAACCAAGAAAAGCATGACTTCTGCCAAATTAAATTCAAAAATGTAATTTTGCCCTTTTTTGTTCGTACACATACAGAAATTTTCATTTTGGCAGCCAGGTCTATTTAGCAACAAAGGCCAATGTGAACTTTAAAAAGAAAAAAAGAAAAGAAATGTTTCTGCCTATGTAGCCCATTTCTATTCCACCGGTTCAGTGTACAGCAGCATCCGTAATTGCAATTAGCACCCAGGGGCTTTGGCAATAAATTACAAGGAGGGCAGGACCTTCCATTATGAATGTGAAGATGGCTTTAATTAAAAAGAATCAATATATTATTTCCAATCTGTAGAATCCCGTGCCAGATGCAAAATCAATCCTTTCTTATTATAGTGCTTATATTCACCCTGAAATGCTATATTATACAGAGTGGTCATAATGAGAACAGTGGAGTCAACTCTCAGTGAGCCAGAAAGTTGCATTGCCACAGCAAATTGCTCATAATAAATTGTCGTGCAAGTCACAACCTCCTGGATTCTTAAGACAGGCAGCTCTCTGCAGGGGTCACCTTTCCAGAGGAGGAGAAATGAGGGACGTAGACATTTGTAGACATGGAAAATGGGGTCAGGGACAAGCAATTAGGGTATTTCCAATTTGTTAAGAGGACACCAGTTAACAAAGCTGTTCAGAGAATGCAGAGATAATGAAGATAAAGAGGGATGAGCTGGGACTGGAGACATGAATTTGCCTCCTTCTCCACCTTCCCACTCAAGGCTGAATATGCAGACCCCAAGAATGATGACAGAAGAAAGTAATGGAGAGCAAGTTCAACATCAGTCAAATGCTTTCCTTCCAATCAATCAAAAGAGCTTCTGGTGTATTTATTGACACTTATTTCATTCTACCCAGTATATCCATTTCAATATCCTTGCAGTGGATTCTTTACCAGGAGGAAAACAAGGGACTGCAGTGGCTCAGTGGTTACGAAACTTGCCTTGTTAGCTGGAAGGTCAGCAAGGTGGCAGTTCAAGACCCATGCACTGCATGGTGGAATGAGCACCCGTCTCTGTCCCAGTTCCTGCCAACCTTGCAGTTTGAAAGCAAGAAATTGGAAGTAGATAAATAGGTACCAGTTCGGTGGGAAAAGTGTGGATTCCCCATGCCCTGTGGGCATGGAACGGCCCTGGCAGAGGCCACTACGGTAGAGAAAACTCCTGGCTCGTGGTTTCTGCGGGCAGAGAAATTAAGGGGGGGTGGATAAATGATAGGGTTTGATTCACCCAATTCCTTGACCTGACCAGCGGATCCGCTGAGAGAGCGTATATCTAACTCTGTTACCCATTAGAGTAATCCCTCATCTCCGAGTCTCAGTCTTATCCCAGGCGCAAATAGAAGTCATGTTTACCTCAGTCTAAGCTCTAGACAATGGTGTTTCCCCTGACAATGTTTGTCCAAGTTAATTAACTTCCCCTAGAGAGATTCCTCATTATCCTGAGCAAATAGGTGATGTATTTTCTGTCAGATGACGGTTTTGCCACCGTTGCGCTTTTTCCCTATATATGCTGAAGTTTTCCCTCAATAAAGGACTGATCTGATCTCGCTCCATACTGCCTCGTATCGTTCCTTGATCTGTCTCCTCCGGGACCTCCGGCCCTCTGCGGCCCCGATTCCTACAGAAAAGATCTTGGGGACATGAAAGGAGCCTCATTCAAGCATCCCCTGAGCAGAGTTCCTCCAGCAAAAATCCTTTCTACCCAGAATAATTTCTGACACGAAATTATTATTAGGGAAACAATGTTAAAAATCAAAGTACTGTATCCAGAACCAAATGCCTTAGAGTTGAGCCTAAGTGCTTAGCCTTGAGTGATCAATCCATCCCTTCCATGTGTATTCATGTGTGTTGAGAGAAAGAAGGAAGAAAAGTTAATTTTTGGAATACAGCTTAGAATACACTAGCTTTTAGCCATGCTGGTCGAGTTATTCTGGGAAAGATTAACTCACTCATTCACTTACTCACTCACTCACTCACTCACTCACTCACTCTGTCTGTCTCTCTCTCTCTCTCTCTCACACACACACACACACACACTTTCCCTCTTACTCTGGTATATATTACTGTAGTTGCTACATATCTGGAGAGTAGACTCAGCTAGTCACTGTCTTCCCTACTCAAATGTCTTGTGTTTTGATTCTGTAAAAACCATGGCTAAATTTTCTTCTGGTGTCTATCTCTTCCCCAAAGGAAGAGAGGATGAGCTAAGATAATGTTGCTTGCCCAAGATACTGTATATACTCGAGTATAAACCAACCCAAATATAAGCCGAGGTACCTAATTTTGACCCGAATACCCAGGAAAATAGATTGACCTGAGTATAAGCCGAGGGTGAGAAACGGAGCAGTTATTGACACATCTCAATCTGGCATGGCCTTGGGACCGTTGTGGTCATTGACCCAAGTATAAGCCGAGTATCCTTTTGGGGGCTCTTTTTAGGGCTAAAAAACTTGGCTTATACTTGAGTATATATGGTAAACTATCTAACCCCTAGCAAAGATACCCAGGAAATAATTACAGCTCATTTTTAGAGTCAGGATTGAATCCCAGATAATTCTGAAACCAGGGGATGTGGGTCTAAGAAATTGTTTTATTACCAGGATGTTTTTGAATATTGATTTTTTTTCAAGTTGGCTTAATAATTTTTCCCAGCACTTTGGCAAAGTGAAATTCCCATGAGTGTCATATGTACAAGCTATTAGCATAATGGTGTTATAAAGCAATGTTACTCTTATTAAAACTGTTTCTTCCTATGAGGAGTCAGCTCCCTTACTCTGCTCTGGAGTGGCAAACACTGTAAAAATAAATATCACAATTCCATGTTTTTTTTTAAGAAGGCAAAGTTTCATCAGAACAAGGTAAAAGTTGCATAAGAGAATCTTGTTCAAAAATTCAGTGTTGGAGAAAAATATACTTCTTTGCATTCTTCTTTAAAGATTTAAGGAAGACAGTTGGAGAGGGAATTATTCTTTCTTATATTCCTCTATTTTAAAAAAAAACCTCAAAGATTTTTTAAACAAAAATATTTTTATTTAATGTTTCATCTTTATTAGGGAAGCCAGCAGATAGACATCAATTGCAGTGGACAAGTGCAGATATTCTTCAGATGTTCAGGATTTAGCTTGCAGATTCCATGACCTTTCGTCTTGCTTGCTGAGGCTTCTGGGAGCTGATGTTGAAAACATATGGCTGGAAACCAGTTGTCTACTAGTGATCTCTTGGACCTATGTTTAGGTTCCTATGCATTTGTTGTGTGACCTCAGTCAAGCTGCTGCCTCTCAGCCACGATGGAAGATTTCAATTATCCTAATAACTGTTGAAAGGCAGATTCTGCCAAAAATGTTCTTTCCAGGAAATTCCTGGCTTCTGTGGATGATAATTTTGTCTTATAAAAAAGGGGAGAGAGGAAGAGATAAAAGGATTATCAATCCTTTAAGTTGATTCTAACCAAGAGAGATAATTGGGTGGATGAAGTGGCAGTAAGGGGAACTTGGGGGGCGGGGGGGGGGGGGAAGAGACCATGCTATACTGTAGTTCTTGATTTCAAGGGAAGCAAAAGCAGAGTGTAGTCAAACTTGAATGCTGGTTCTAAGAAAGCCAATTTTAATAATCAGAAGACAATAATAAGCAAGATTGCCTGACAGGAGATCCTAATAAAAATGGAGTCCAAGATAGAAAAAGGAGCTTTTAAAACATCAACAACTTAAGATGATACTACCCTAATGGCAGAAAGTGAGGAAGACCTAAAGAAGCTACTGCTTAGGTTGAAAGAAGAGAGTGCAAAAGCTGGCTTGAGACTCAACATCAAGAAAACAAAGACAATGGCAACAGGTCCTATCAGTCCCTGGAAAATAGATGGAGAAGAAGTAGAAGCAGTGACATATTTTATTTTCCTAGGATCAAAGATCATTGCAGATGGTGAGAGACAGGCTATGAGAAATCTGGGGAACATAGTTAAAAGTAGAGACATCACCTTGCAAACAAAACTTTGTATAGTTAAAGCAATGGTATTCCCGGTGGTAATGTATGGGTGTGAGAGCTGGACCATAAGGAAAGCTGAATGCAGAAGAATAGATGTCTTTGAAATGTGGAGTTGGAGGAGAGTTTTGAAAGTACCCTGGACAGTGAGGAGAACAAATAAGATGATCCTAAAAGTAATCAACCATGACTGCTCATTAGAAGGTCAAATAGTAAGGATGAAGTTAAAGTACTTTGGACATCAAATGAGAAGAGAGGACTCACTTGAGAAATCCTTGATGCTGGGAAAGGTGGAGGGCAAAAGAAGAAGGAGTGGCCAAAAATGAGATGGCTAGATGGTATTGTAGATGCAATGGGCACAGAGCTGGGCAAGCTGAGGAGGATTGTGAAAGACAGAGGTGCCTGGTGGGCAATGGTCCATGGGATTGCAAAGGGTCGGAATCGACTGTACGACTGAACAACAACAACAAAAACAAAAATGCAAACAATTCCTACTATTAAAAAGGAGACCTGAAAGCAAAAAAGGACAGATGCAGTAAGTGGAATGAAGGCTATGACACAAAGGAAGAGTACAGACCAGTAGCAAAGAGTTACAGGGATGGCGTTAGGAAGGCAAAAGTGAAAATGAACTGAAGTTAGCGAGAAATACTAAAAGCAACAAAAAAGCATACTTAACAAAAGACATAGAAAAGAAATAGTAGCTCAACTACTCAGCTGAAATAAAAAATGGTTACAAAGACAAAGAAAACCCAGAAATGTTCAGTTTTTACTTTTGCTCAATTCTGCAGTGTAAGCTTTTCGACTCTAGAGCAGGGAGAGCAGAATTTACGCCTATAGAATGTACTTTATTTTACTTTTTAAAATTTTGTATAGTATATATACATAGGCAGGGGGTCTCTTGCTTTACCAGTAAGGGTGTGTGTGTGTGTGTGCGCGCACCAGGAAGGGCTTTTTTGGGGCCATCCTTGCCAAAGTCCAACCAGGAGGACCTGAAGGGGGCCCTCTCGGCCTTCTCTCCATCCGTTCATCCAGGCGCTGCCTTCTCCTCTCCTTCCCCCTTTTCACACTCACCTCCCTCCCTCCCCCTTCCTGCCCTTGTTCCATCCTTCCCCCGGGGCGCATCACCCTGATGACATCAGCCCGACCCACTAGAGCAGACTGGAGGGGCTCTCTAAGGGTACCAACTGCTAGAGAGGCTCACCTCTCTAGCACTAGACGACGGGCCTTTTCAGTAGCTGCCCCGGCCCTTTGGAACCTCCTGCCGACTGACCTCTGCCTACAATTAGATCTGCCAGCATTCAGGAAAGGTCTGAAGACCTGGCTGACCCAGCAGGCATGGGGTGCCACGACGTGAGCTGCCTCCCCCTCCCCCTGGCTTATATGACCACCCTAAATAACCCATTAGCTGGGGACTGTCTGGGGTCTGCTTAAAAATTTTTCAAAACTACTGTCTATTATTTTCTTGAAATCATAGGGGATAGATGAAGCACGAGATGATGGGAGGATGGCTATAATTGTCCCTGTCTTCAA
Organism: Bradypodion ventrale; assembly: GCA_035047345.1. Taxonomy (NCBI): domain Eukaryota; kingdom Metazoa; phylum Chordata; class Lepidosauria; order Squamata; family Chamaeleonidae; genus Bradypodion; species Bradypodion ventrale. The sequence goes on from JAWDJE010000006.1 coordinate 122,292,060, forward strand.
AAAGGTGGGAAAGAAGGAATTTGGGAACTACAAACAGTCAGTCTCTCACTCTCAAGGAAAATTCTACAGCAGATTGCAATCAATCAAAAATAATCTAGTGATAGCTTGAAGCCAACGCAAGAACAAATCCTGCCAGACTAATTTTACCTTATTTTTTATTGGGATATCTGTACATAAATGAATGTTTTGCAGGCGCACCCCCCCAATAACGGACACAGACAACATTGAAAGTGGATAACAGCAAAGGGCCACATTTATTGATTCAATGCCCTAGTCCGAATTATAAATTTGTATTGGTAAAACGACCAATCATAATTCCTAAGGCAAGCAGGCCGAAGTAACACTGGTAAGGTACCACCCCAAAATTGCCAACGGCAATTGGTTACAATGTATCAATTTGTATCAATTTGTTTGTCAACAACAAACAAATTGTTGACCGTAGTCAATAACTAACTCATGACCCCACCCTCTGACGCGTATCCGTGAAATCACAGGGGTGATGCATGCTGGTTAGCAATCACCATCACCCCATCGCCTGGTTCGTCGTTGACCGGACAACGTTTAACTAATTTATTCCTGTCTAGTGTTGTCCAGTCAATTGCGAACCTGCCGGATACTTGTGGGTCATACTGTTTACCTTACCAGTGCTACCCGCCCATGTGACCAAAGTCAACAGTAGAAATGCAGAAAGACCCCTATATCAAACCATAGCAACAGTGTGGGATGGGCAAAAAAGCCAGGACCCGAAGCCAATATGGGTCCCAACCAAAAATTCCCACCCGGCCCCGAAGCGACCAAAATATCACACTGTTAACTAGGGAGGGGGTGGAGGGGAAAAAACTTCTCCGCTCCGTCGCTGAGGCAAAATGGCAGCACGGCTGCCTCGTGGCCACCCCTTTTATAAGGGAGGTGGCCACGCCCCTAACTACCCGGATTCTCTGTCCTGTGGGGGGGGGCCCGCAAAGGGCGCGGCGGCCATTTTGGCGCCGCGCTTGCATTGCAGGCGCACCCCCCCAATAACGGACACAGACAACATTGAAAGTGGATAACAGCAAAGGGCCACATTTATTGATTCAATGCCCTAGTCCGAATTATAAATTTGTATTGGTAAAACGACCAATCATAATTCCTAAGGCAAGCAGGCCGAAGTAACACTGGTAAGGTACCACCCCAAAATTGCCAACGGCAATTGGTTACAATGTATCAATTTGTATCAATTTGTTTGTCAACAACAAACAAATTGTTGACCGTAGTCAATAACTAACTCATGACCCCACCCTCTGACGCATATCCGTGAAATCACAGGGGTGATGCATGCTGGTTAGCAATCACCATCACCCCATCGCCTGGTTCGTCGTTGACCGGACAACGTTTAACTAATTTATTCCTGTCTAGTGTTGTCCAGTCAATTGCGAACCTGCCGGATACTTGTGGGTCATACTGTTTACCTTACCAGTGCTACCCGCCACACGGAGGGGCTTCACAGAAGACCTGACGCCCCCCCCAGACCGTCAGCTCGGTCAACAGGCCTGCTCGCCAATCACCTAACAGGAGGTCCATACCTCCTCGCGACAGATGGACCCCATCCCCTGCGTACAGGTCATAATTTTGCAGACTAATATCGGGGTGATGACTAACCCGTCCCCAAGCCCTGGTGGCAAGAAACCGCGCCACTGCCTTATTGACCGCGCGCCTAGCGCGGTCAAGAGCCAGGAGGTTAACGCCCCCTCTGTAAGAATGGCGCGGAACAATGTCCGACCAAACCAGGGTTGTGGCAGGCCAGACATAATGCAAGTAGGCGAGTTCCTCGCAAATCGCATGCTTGAGCGATAAGCCGGTGACCTGGCCCAAATCATTGCCCCCCAGGTGGATGATTAGAATGTCAGGCGGGTCAGCACCCAGGCCAGAAAAAAGGAAAGGCCGCAGCTCCTGCCATAACATCCCAGGCTTACCATGCCATGCGAGACTGGCGTGGTCACCCAGTCCCAGTCGGGGTCCCCACTCTGTCGCCGCAGCGTAACGCGCTGCCCTGTGCACATAGCTGTGGCCCACCAGCCATACTGTCACCGGTGTAATACGACACCCAGGGTCTGTAAGAAAATTGAGAAAAAGGGAAGGTAAGGTGACTGGATTGGTACTCATGGCGGGAGTGGGCGCACATAAAACTGAAAACATTGTGAGCCCCACCTCCCCATGCTGCGTATGTCAGCCCCAGAGTACCCAAAAGCAGCTGCTGTAGAGGCTGCACCAATACGAAACGAATGCGTGCCATAACGGGCACCTGGTAGTCCCACCCTGGAGAGGGCTCTGGCTGTCACCTTCCAAAACTGAAATTTAGTAAGGGGAGACCCATCTTGGTGACAGAAAAACGGGCCGTGGTGCGTGCCACGCAGTGCCAGGTATTCCTGTAGGGCACCAACCGGACAGATGTCGGCCAAAGAACACCGTAGCAGTCTTACTCCACTGCCTACGCCATGCTGATCTGTTTTAGAGGAGCGAATCCTCAACTGGGCCCAGTCTTTGGCAACATAGACATCTCCGAGTTCCAGTGCCCTACCACTTGCATCCGCCTTAGACAGCATCACGAGTTCGCTGACGCGGAGCGCTCCAAAAAATGCCACCGTTGTGGCTGCATGAAAAAGGGCTGCCTCATAATGATCAAAACAGAGGCCTGGCCAGCCCCGGGCCAACTGGGTAAGGACCCCTGGGGAAATAGGGTGCCGGTCGTCCGGGCAACGCCCGCGCTCGCGCACCCACCCCTCCAAAACGTGTCTCACACGGAAGTCAGAGGTGGTATCCACATGACCCCCTACTTTGGCCATAAAAGCCAACGCCGAGAGCTTGGATGCTATGGTGCGAGGTGCAAGGCCCTGTGCATGGAGGTGGACCATGAACCGCAGAACATGGTCCACCGGGATAGGCCAGGTCTCTGGCAAGTGAAATTGAGTAGCAAAAACCCTAAATGAATTGAGTGCTTGTTGATACGCCTTACGCGTGCGTGGCGCTAGTGACAGGCCAATCGCCCGGTTCACCTCTCCTTGCCAATAGTCCACATCTCGTCCGGGAGTGGCGAGGGAAATTCCTCCGCATCCGGGGCCAAGGCGCGGAACCGGGAGATCTGCAGGCGGGACAAAGCGTCAGCAATATCATTATTAACCCCTGGGACATGCCTGGCCCTGAACAAGACATTGAAGCGCAGGCAGCGCAGCACAAAATGGCGCACTAGATCCATAACCCTGGGCGATTTGGAAGTCTGTGCATTGACAATGTGTACCACGGCAGCATTGTCGCACCAAAAATGCACTACCGAATTAGCCCACTGTTCGCCCCATAGCATCAAAGCCCCCAGAATGGGAAAAAATTCCAGGTATGTGAGATCCCGCAGGCGACCTGTGCCTGCCCATGCCGGTGGCCACCCACCATAGGCCCACTTCCCATTGAAGTACATCCCATAACCCAGGGATCCTGAGGCATCAGACTGGATCTGGAAATTGGGGGATGCCAGGAGGTCCGACCTCCAAAATGAGACCCCATTAAACTCCCTCAGGAATTGCAACCAGACAAACATGTCTGCCCTGATACCTCGGGTAAGCCTAACTCTGTGGTGGGGCCTGGATAACCCTGCCATGGCGTCGCATAAGCGCCGGGCAAATGCCCTGCCCGGTGCGACCACCCTGCAGGCAAAATTAAGGTGCCCATGTAGCACCTGCAGTTCCCTCAGGGATGCCTTACGCTTGGCCAGCAATTCCGAGATAAGGGTCACTATCCTGGACACCTTATCACCCGGCAACCTAGAAGCCTGCTCTACCGTGTCAATCTCAACCCCCAGGAATACTAACTTGGTCGATGGGCCCTCGGTCTTTTCGGGCGCTAAAGGGACACCAAGTTCCTGCATTAGCGTCTGAAATGTATTGAGGAGACGTGCACACGTGTCCCAGCCCCGTTCACCCCCGAATAAAAAGTCATCCAGGTAATGGGCTACAGACCGGGACCCTGACCTGCGGACAAAAGCCCACTCTAGGAAAGTACTAAAACGCTCGAAAGCCGAGCATGATATGGAGCAGCCAAAAGGCATGGCCTTATCAAAATAATATTCCCCTTTAAATTTAAAACCCAGCAATTCAAAGTCACCCGGGTGCACTGGCAAGAGGCGAAAAGCTGACTTAATGTCGCACTTGGCCAGCAAGGCACCCGGGCCACACGAGCGCACCATGCGCAGCGCATGGTCGAACGATGTATACCTGACCGAACAAAGGTCATCAGGTATAGCATCGTTGACCGATCTGCCGGCTGGGTAGGACAAATGATGAATAAGGCGAAACTCCCCTAGGGACTTTTTGGGAACCAAACCCAATGGTGAAACCTTAAGGTTGGGAAAAGGGGGTGCGGGAAAAGGCCCAGCGACCCTGCCCGCGTCTAATTCCTTTTTAATGCTGGCCGCAGCCACCTCCTCCCTTCCTCTGAGGGATAACAGGTTGGGAGCATCCTGAGGGGATCTATCACCCATAAAAGGGATACGAAATCCCTGCTTAAAACCTTGAATGAGATACTCTCTGTCCTCCCCCTTCGGGTACGATGCGAGCCAGCGCTCCAGCATGTCCACCTTAATTGGGGAGGGGGCCTTTTGGAGAACTAGCTCCCTCCGTGGCAGCCTTGCCAGCCCACTGTCCACCCCTCCCTCTGCCTCGCGCCCCCCCAGGCTTGGGACAAGCCGAGGCTGCATGGGGACCAGAACATGTGGGACACTCATGCTTGTACCTGCAGTTCTTTCGACTGCAGGAACCATTTGACGAGAAAGTCCAGCACAGCAGGCGGGCTGGAACCCCCTGCCCCGCCGATTGGCGGGTAACCTGTGCTGGAGCTGCCCGCTGGACCGCATGTCCACAATGGTATCTATCCCCCGGGGCAGGGCGTGTGGGTGTCATATACAAGAGCCACAGTCTCTGGTAGGGCTCATCCCATCTCATCTCGGGATGGAGGGGAATCCTCATACGGAATTCCTCATCATATGCTAGCCATGAGGGGCCCGGGAAATCTACCATCGCCCTATATATGTTGTCCAAATATTGGACCATGGGAATAGCTAGATCCGGCCGCACCCTCAAATATACCGCCATATATATCAAATAAGCGGGGAGCCAGTTAGCCCAGGTACGCGGCGGCTTACGGCGGCGTGCCTGCTCCTTGTCCTTCTCATCCTGACCCTCCCTTTCTTCCTTAGTGGGCTCTCTGTTCAGGAGTGAGAAGATATCTACATACTCCCCTCGCCATATCTTTTCTCTGGTGGCCTGTGCCAAGTGATCACCCAGTGGCAAGGAATACCCTGCCGTCGGCAAAGCCGAAAAGGGGACAGCCGGCCTATTAAAAGGGGCCTGAGCTAACCCTGCCACCCCCAGGACGTTCCCAGCAGTGTAAGATCCTAGGCCCACCCCAGTGGGCATGGTGGCAGTCGTTGTCGCCGGGTGGGTCGCCAGTGGGGAAGCCCCCGCACCACCCGCGCGAGGCCAAGGCCACTGAAAGGCCCCCCCCATATTGGGAATATGTGTAGATGTACTCGTTTGCACCATATACTCACATGCTGCACCCCCGCGGGCCGCCCCCACCGGGGGTTCTGGCCCACTGGGGGCGTCGGAGCTCACGACCGATGTAGAGCTCATCGTCGGGGCTTGACCCGCACCAGGTTGCTGGCTGGGGAGCTGCGAGGCAGTGGCCGGAGCCGCGCCACCCGCCTGCCGCAGCTCAACCCTCGCCGCCGGCTGTTGTCCTGCTGCCGATAGCGCCTCAAAAGGTACCCCGAAAGGGGCGCCTGCCTGACTGGCCCGGGCCAAAGACGCCTCCAGGGCCGCAATACGGGCCAGTAAGGTGTCCACATTAACCATGGGGAAAGAGCCGGCCGGCCCACCCGATCCTTGGATGGGGACAGGTCCCTGTACCCCAGGGCCCGTATATGGCCATTGGCCAACGCCAAAGCCCGGTAGGGCTGGTGAAGAAACCTGCCAGGGCAGGGAGCCGGGCCACCCCCCAAGGCTAGAGGGCCCCGGGAGAGGCGGCGGCCCGAAAGGAATAGGCCCAACAGATTGAGCAGAAGGAGGAGCGGTGTCCACCGCTCGCGGGCCACGGGCCGGAGCACCCTCCGCGCCCGCACTCTGATCGGGCCAAGGGGCGATAGACCCCATGCCACCAGCCCCGGCCGGGGATGGTAAAGGTGGCTGCTGAGGAGGCGGCACCGCGGTCCTCCGACCCGGATTGCGCCTCCTAACAGCCCGAGCTGAATTCGCAGCAGCCTTCTTTTTGGAAGGCATCTCACCGCAGCAGAAAGGGAAGCTAACTAGGCAAAATGACCCAAAAGGCTTCCCGTTGATACCAACGAGCGACGGAGACGCAGGAAAAAACTTCTCCGCTCCGTCGCTGAGGCAAAATGGCAGCACGGCTGCCTCGTGGCCACCCCTTTTATAAGGGAGGTGGCCACGCCCCTAACTACCCGGATTCTCTGTCCTGTGGGGGGGGGGCCCGCAAAGGGCGCGGCGGCCATTTTGGCGCCGCGCTTGCAATTTCACTATTTGTGAATGGATGGGAGGTACTGAGGACAGGCAATGATACCAGACCTGAATGCCAGTTAATATCTTGGATACCTTGGAGTTGTTATTCAGCGAGGAGTCTATGCATCAGCAGATGTCTCTGCGATGACATTCCACACATGCAAATGGGCCCGAGAAATTAAGTGCATCTGCACACGGTTTTTAGCCATTCATATATCACGTCACCTGCTTGCTAGGCAGACTATGATGTGTGCCCTCTGCTTTCACCTTGTCCAAGGCATCCAGTGGAGGACGCTTTGGTAAGTTTTAGTCCCAGCCGAACAGCATTGGCAAGAGATGGGAAACACTGCCTAGTTAAACTGCTCAAGCCCCTGCACCCCGACAAGGCTCTCACCTTGGTTAATACCTTTGGTTAATTGGAGCTGAGCAAGACAGTGAACAGCAAAACAAACAAAACAGACAAAACAAAACATCTAAGAGTGGGTACAAGAGAGGATGGAGATTCAGCCCCACAAACTCGAGTTTTAGATCAACCTGCATGAATATTTAGCACAGCTGTAGGCCAGCTAATCTACAAGACTGCCTGGACACATAACTATAATTAAGAGGAGTAGAAGGGAGGGAAAGATACTACTTATCAAAGGCAAATTAATTAACCATTATAATAAGCCATTGCAAGGAATTGTTAATACCCTGATTAGTTTCTACCGAAATGCATTATCATCTGCAAACTTTTAAAATTTTATTCAAATTTGGAAACTTGCAGATTCAAACAGTAGAGACTGTCATAAATTTCTCATCATATTTTCAGTTACAGAGGGAGGAGGGAAGGTAGAAAGAGAGAGGAAGAAAGAGAGACAGAGGTTACGGGAGAGGATATGTTACTAGGACCCATTGTAATTCCTGCTAGCAAAAAGTGGTCTGTGGAGAATGCACACATATTTGCAATTTAGGGAAAACATTAACAGAAGCCACTACTCCCTTGAGGATATACAAAGCGGTTCACTGGCTTGAGGCCAATATACATCCAAAACCACCACAGCAGCTGAATGTGTAGAGGTGCCAATTTGGACAGGTTGTTTTGAATAGGCATACTCGTTCTTTTGATCTGCCAGTAATCCATTACTTGGCTAATTGTATCAATTTGATAAATATCATCAGCTTGGCTGTAATACATTGAAAGTAAAACAGATGAAAAGTTCATTACTCAAAATGATTTCATGGTTGCTCCCTCAGAATGTTATGAGTTTCGAATTGTGCTCTTTCCCCATGTTGCCTGTAATATTTAGCAGCTTTGTTCAGACTTTAGTCTCATGCATGTCTGTTGGACTGTCCAGGTGGAGAATATGGTGTCTTTATGGAGTCAATTGATCCTGTATTTGGTCATTTTTTCCTGCTGCCTTTAACTTTTCCTAGCATTATTATCTGTATAGTATAGTTACTAAGTCCCATTGAGTTCACCAGGAGTTACTTGAAGCAGGCATCCACTTAACTAGATATCCAGTGTGTTGAAGTTAATAGAATAACAAAATAAGACTAAAGAAGCCTGGAGCCACACTCAGCCATAGCAACTATCTAGGTGTGTTGGAGATGCTACTTTAATATCTCAATAACTTTTAAAGCCATGTTCTGATCTCTATGCGTCGGTTCCAGTTTGAAGGCACAAAATAACAATAAGCATTTAATTAATTAAGTATGACCAATTAGGATGCTTTATGCATCGAGAACTGCATGAAATTCAAAGCTCCTTCCATTATGAGTGCTGTGCTAGGAACATCTTTAATTTAGCCTAGGCTTGAAGGAAGGATTAATTACCGGAGATCAAGATTTAAATCCAATTATTAATCCCAGCTAAAGTTGATTTATAGAATCAGTTGCTGAATGTGAGTTAACAATTATGTAAATTCCATAGTTTCAATGGGTCTAGTAAATGAATTTAGGCCCAGTGTGTACTACTCAGATTAGCATAACCAGGATCACACCAGTGTGGGTTATAGTCACTGTGGCAGACCAGTGTAGTACCCAGGTTAGATTGTGCGGGATTGGATTGTGAGAATACATTTATTGTATTATAAGAACAAAATTGAAGCTTACTGGAGGAAAGGCAATGTGGCTATAGTATAAATGTATTTTGAAATAGCAGTTTTACTCAAAGAATATGTAGTCAACAACTTGACTCTAAAAAATGTGTAGTAAACTTCTTTTATCTGAACAATAACTTTACTCGAGGAATATGTAGTCAACAACTTTACAAAACTGATCCGGTAGTCAGTTTTTCAAAAACAAAGTTTCTTCATCAGGAAAGATTTACAACAATTCTTGTAACAGAAGAAGTTACTACATATTATTTGAGTAATACTGTTGTTAAAAATAACATAATTAGGCAGGGATCTGATGCCATGACAAAATGTAATTGGAAGTCGCCCAACATTATTCATCCCCAGAAAATTGCACACATACTGGATTCTGTACACTTTAGAAGACATTTCAACCTGCTGTTTATGCAGGTCCATGATATTAGTTTTGATATTCTGTTGAGGGGGAAAACCTGCACATAATGCAGCAGGAGGTGATATTTATACCACATAAACAAGTAAAAATAAAAAGCAGAGAAAAGTGGTCATGTGGAAGAAAGGCAGACTTTAATATCCTAGCTGTTGTGGCCTATTCACTTAAAGCCCATAACTGAAGCATCCTTCCACACATGCTCAGCCCTAACAGTGTATTACTAAAGAAAAAAGTAAAAATGCTTCTGAAATAAATGCCAGCAGTAGGGGGTAACTAAAGTGAGGTTGACCTGAGTGCTGCGCGATGAAGTGAGCTCCTGTCATCTATCCCAGCTCATGCCAACCTGGCAGTTCGAAAGCAAGAAATTGCAAGTAAATAAATAAGTATTGCTTTGGCAGGAAAGAGAACAGCATTCCACATGCTTCAGCATCTAGTTATGCCTGGCACATGACCACAGAAACATCTGCAGAAGCAGATAGTGCTGGCCCTTCAGCTGTGAACACAGAAGAGCATTGCCCCTAGAGTCAGATACAACTGGCTTTTGAGCAAGGGAGACTTTTACTTTTACTATTCCTAATGTTCCTGCGACCTACTCCAATTAAATCAATGAGAAAACACTGCGTATTCACGCACAGAGATCCAACACACATGAATATAAATTTTGGACTCACTCACTCAAAACATTTTGGATGCAGTATAGCAGTTTAACCACTGTGCCCCCAGGGCTCTTATTATTCCTCCTGATCTGATTTGAGTCCAAAGCTTGTACATTCCTGTGCACAACTCACTTACCTCCTCCATGTAACTAGAGGAGAGAACCTAACTGAGAGCAATTTAGAAATAATTAGGATTTTAAAGAAAATATATCAGCCAGAAGAAAATGACATTAACATAAATCACATTAACATATAAGCTCCTTTAAGAATTTGAATTAATTAAAGTAGTAATTAAAACTAATTAATAAAAGGGGAGGGGAAATACAATCCTAACAAAAGACCAGAGCCTAGCAAAATTCCAGGCTGAAGCCTGCAATTGCCAATGAGTAATATACATCTGAGTAAAACAGGTTTTGACTGGGATTGTTGATACTATAAACCCCAAATGCAGGATTGCCACAAGGCACTGTTCTAATTCCTTTCATCCTCAACAGGTGCTTGTAACATCTGTAACAAGGCCATCTTTGATAAAAGAGCCTCATAACCTAATCCAAAGTATATTACATTCATAAACACATTTCCATCCTCTCCTATCCTCTTCCCCCCGAGACATTGAAATAATGTGCTATTAAACTTGCATTGGTTCTTTCTAGCAGGAGAACTTTAGTAGTGCAAAAATAAATAGCTCCCTCCTCTGTGAATTCCCCAGGGAATAGCAATGGAAAAAAGAGATGAAGAAATATAAGTATTTTACACCTACGTACACACAAACCCTGGGCATACCAGAGTAATATATTTGCTTGTGAGACTAGATTTATCAGTTCAACATTTTGGGCTGATCCAAAAAAGCTTATGCAAAACAGGTAGGACAGCCACATGTTTTAGTTTTATTAGTGACATTCAGGTGAAGGTTATACTGAAAGCATGGAGGGTTCAGTGAGTTACTTTAGGTGCACCAAGAGGCTTATGTTTGCTGCACAGCTTTGACAACCATTTTTTTCATTTCTGTACTAGAAACCCTTGAAATGCCCTTTAGTTTCACAAGAGGCTGCCAAGTGGTCACAAGGAGGTGTTGTTCAAAGAGCCTCCAATGGTGGTTACGTTGTGTGCAAAGACCAACTCATTCATGTGCTCCATCTGTCACTATTTACCAGGAACAGTCTGTATCTTCTAGCAACTGTCCTGGTAAATCCGTCTTGTCCCTATTCTTGCCTTTTATGTAATCCCATGATAAAAATCACCTAAGATTGTTTTCGGTTAATATCATTTGTACACATATTCACTCTTAGCTCTGTTCTCTCTGGATTTGGTCAAAAAGTAAATAAATGCTAGGGAGGCACTGGGGAGAATTGAACTCCTAGGTCTGCAGCCAGATACCTAACTCAATGAGCCATCCAGACAACTTGGTTTGATATTAGTAAAGGTAAAGGTTTCCCTTGCTCGAAAGCCAGTCGTATACAACTCTAGGGTTCAGTGCTCATCTCTGTTTCAAAGCAGAAGAGCCAGCGCTGTCTGCTTCTGAAGACGTTTCTGTAGTCATGTGGCAGGCATGACTAGACACCTGAGCGCACAGAACGCTGTTACCTTCCCACCGAAGTGGTCCCTATTTATCTACTTGCAATTTCTTGCTTTCGAACTGCTAGGTTGACAGGAGCTGGGAGAAAGACAGGAGTTCATTCCGTCCTGCAGTACTCGGGAATCAAACTGCTGACCTTCCACCTCCCAGTCAGCCTCTTAGCCACTTGAGACACTGCAGTCCTTTTGGTTTGATATTACTCTGCTGAATTCCATGCATCTTTGGAAGTGATCAGACATCAATACAGTTCACACTGGAGTCTGCGGTTGGCTCTACTGGGTTGGATCGTATTTCTTGCAACCAGATGACATAAATCGTAAACCAGTCTGACTCTGCTCCGTGCATAATCTGGATCTTTTTTGGTCTAGCAGCAGAGCTACTTTTTTAAAAAACAAATTCCCAGCTGCGCTGGCGCAATTGGGGCCGAATCACTTAGAAAGGTCACTTTAAAGAGTGAAGTCAACCTTTCCAGCACAATCCAGCTTCCCTGAATGATTCTACCTGAACTCTTTGATGAGTGAATGGTAGAATTATGGCAGTAATATTAAACACTAGAGTAAGGTCTACTGACAACACACAGTGCGGCTTTCTTTTGAGTAAGCATATCTAAGGCTCTGCCTACACTTGATTATATGGGGGGAAAGCTTAGAAAATTTACTACTTTGGGGAGAAAAAAACTCCCAGAATTACCTAAACCAGCATGGCTAATAACTGTGGATTCTTGGATTTGTACTCCCGAGAGAAACCTTTCTGAGCATTGCCCAGGAAAAAAATGCCACTGAAATCTGTGAGATTTACTCTTCAGTCAGCTAAATTGGGCTGTGAAATATTATAGAACCCAATATGTAGATGGCTGGAGTCGATAAAGAGGTCTTCACCTCCTTCTGGAGAAAATCTGTTCTGTGAGCCTTGTTGGGGTGTGCAAGCCATTCCTGTGAAAGGATTATTCTTGTGATTTACTCCCGTTTCAGAAAATGAAACTCAGGGCAGTTATATTAAAAGGTTAGTACCGGTATGTTGAGAGGCCTCTGATTATACAGTGGCCACTCTCCTAATGCTCATGCGTACTTCCACTTTCTTCCTTAATTTCATGCACTAAAACTAGAATATCAAGAGATAACAAGTCAGGGAGATTTCAAAGGAAATAAATGGCAGCTGAATTAATACAAAGATTTTTAAGGTTAAGGCAATTGGGTAATTTCAGATCGCTACTTGCTCATTTTCTAATTCATTAACTCTGTGAAGAAGCAACAATGTATTACAGGCAACTGCTCTTTTGATAATAAAGGCTAGCTATAGAAAGGATTTGTTTCCAGAAACACTGAGATAAGTTTTTTTAAAGAATAATAATAAAAAATGAATTAAAGCAGAGAGAAATAATTTATGAAGCACAGTAACAGGAAGAAAAATAAAGGCTGACCTCAGAATGGATTCCATTCTTCATTACAAAGAGGGGGCGTCATTTTTTTAAAAAAAGATCCCAAAACAAATTAGTGGATACTTTCTACTATTTTTGATAAACTGTTTTCTATTTGGTTTGACATAAGAATAATCTTGTGTCAGAAATTATTCTGAGTTGAAAGGATTTTTGCTGGAGAAACTCCACTCAGGTGACACCCGAATGAGGCTCCTTTCATGTCCCCAAGATCTTTTCCCACTGAAGTGGTCCCTATTTATCTCCTTGCAATTTCTTGCTTTTGAACTGCTAGGTTGGGAGGAGCTGGGACTGAGACAGGTACTCAATCCGTCATGCAGTACCAGGGTCTTGAACTGCTGACTTGCTGGCCTTTGAGCTAACAAGGTGAATTTCTTAACCACTGAGCCAACGCAGCCCCCTGGTTTGACATGACATCACATAATAGAAGTAGAAACACAGAATATGAAAGATTACTAGGAATCTCTGTCCTGAATGTGCATGTTTTAGGAAGGAGAACATAATCACAGTACAAGAGTGACATACAGCAGATTGCTGCCATCAGTGGCCCATTTGCTGAAAAGTTCTAGAGAAAATCCATCAGAGCTCTATTATTATTATTATTATTATTATTATTATTATTATTATTATTATTATTATTATTATTATTATTATTATTATTATTATTATTATTATTATACAAATCAACCATTTGGTTCACAGTCAAAGACTGGAATAAAATTAACAGTTCAAACACTAACTAAGGACCTAAGAGCTGTTAAGGCAATATCTGAGTATATATACAGTCCACAGTGTTGCCAGCGGTCCCCCTGCTTTGCACCCCAAATCTGGGCTTCCTTTACTAGAATTCTGGAATTCTGGAATACAGTAGGGCCTGCAGGTGAACCTAGCTCCATGTGTTATGGGATGGTTATACACAATTTCCCCCTCTTTCTCCCTCCTAACGAATTTTTAAGGTGGCATTGAGACCAGATCCTTGAGATAATGCTTATCTTCTCAAAATATTTCAAGGTCAGGGCTTGTTGGCAAAGTGCCTATCTCTCATTTTGGCCCCCCTTCTTCTGGTGAGGTCAATGTCCAATGGTTCAAAAGGACAATGAACTCTGATTACAAAGTTCACTCCCGTACATTGAACTTTGAGTCCTGGATGCATTATGTCATCGGGATTAGTGCCTCTAGTAGACAGAGAAACACCTGAGAGGGATTTCTCAGGTGTTTCTCTGTCCACTAGAGGCACTAATCCAGATGACGTAATGTATCCAGGGCTCATTTTGAATTGCTGTGCTTTAAAAGCTCCGTTTCTCAACCCTGAGAATCGGTGACAAGTAGCTTAAAACAAAGTAACTTTCTTAAGTTCATGACACCCAGTAGAGTTGTTTTTGGAGAGTTAGGCTGTTCAAATCAGATAAGTTCAAAATTTCCAAATATCTAGGGAGTCCTTTAGGTACTGCTTCAAGGGCTCCGATCACTATGGGAACAACAACAGATTTCTTCCGCCATAGAGGCTTGACTTCAATTTGCAAATCATGATATTTTGTGATTTCTCCAGTTGTTTGTCTTCAATTTGTGCATCTTCTGGTATAGCACTGTCAATAAACCAGGCCTTCTGGTTTAAACCAGTTATATCAGGTGTGTTATGAGGCAGATGTCTATCTGTTTGAATGTTAAAATCCCACAGGATCTTGACTCTCTCATTCTTTAAAACTTTCTCTACTCGATGTTCCCAATGATTTTTACTGCATTCAAATCCAAACTTCTGGCAAAGTTTCCAATGGATAATTTCTGCAACCCTGTTATGACGGTGCAAATAATCAGTCTGTGAAATTTTGCTGCATCCACTGATCAGATGATCTACTGTTTCATCCTTTTAATTACAAAGCCAGCATTTGATATTGTTGGATATGTGCTGTATTTTTGTCTTCATGAAATTTGTTGGCAAAACTTGTTCCTGAGCTATCAAGATAAACCCTTCAGTTTCCTTCTTCAAAACTCCTGCTTGTAACCATCCCCATGTCAGTTTTGGGTCAGCCTTGCCTTCTATGTTTTTCAAATATTGACCATGCATTAGCTTGTTTTTCCAGTTTGCAGCTCGACTGTCTATCCTTTCCTTTCTGTATTCAGCTTTCTTCTTCTTCATTGTTTTTAAAAGTTCTCCTTTGTTAACTTCCTGAAGCATAGGCCCTTCACTTTTATTAATGTAGTCATTCACGCTATGCTTTTCTTCCTCTATTGTCTGTTTCACCCGTAGGAGTCCTCTGCCACCCTCAGCTCTTGGTAAGTACAAACAATCAACATCACTTTTTGGGTGCAGGGCATGATGCATGGTCATTATTTTCCTTGTTTTTCGGTCTAGGCTATCTAATTCCATTTGGGTCCAATCAATTATCCCAGCTGAATAACATGTAACAGGCACTGCCCAGGTATTAATTGCCTTGATGATATTACCTCCACTTAGTTTTGACCTCAGGATTGTCCGGACCTGCTTTATGTATTTTGAAGAAGTAGTTCTTTGACGGTTGTGTAGTAGGTAGGAAGCTTCCAGAACTCCCAGGTACTTGTATCCCTCTTCTGATGTTAATGCTTTGATATATTCTCCATTATCTAACTCAAATCCATCATCTTTGCCAATTTTGCCTGCCTTAACAGTAATTGTTGCACACTTATCAATTCCAAATTGCATTCTAATATCTGTACTAAATTTATTTGTAATTTCCAGCAGTGCTTTTAATTAAACTCTTGTATTTTCAAACAATTTTAGATCATCCATATAAAGCAAATGTGAAACCTTCAGTCCTTTCTTAGCCAATTCATATCCACAGTTTGTTCTATTTAGAATAGTTGTCAGTGGTGCCATTGATAGCACAAATAGCAAAGGTGATAGTGAGTCCCCTTGAAAAATTCCACTCTTAATTTCAACTTCACCAAATTCTTTTCCACAGGCCATTAACTTTACTCACCATAGCTTCATTGAAGCCTTCATGAAACTTTGAATATTGTTGCTAATTCCAAACTTGTCAAGGCATTTCTCAATCCAGCTGCATGAAATGGAAATTCTTATTCCTATTCTTATTCCTATTCTTATTCTTATTTGCATTTATACCCTGCCCATCAGGGATATTCTCCCACTATGGGCAGCTAACAACACATTTTAAAAATCTATACAATAAGAAATTAAACAACAACAAAAATAAACAAACTGAATAATAAAACAATGTAAAATCTGTAACTGAAAATACTAACTAGGACAAAGAAGTAAATTTGACTTATTAGACACATTCCTTGGGAGTAGGGCGGGTTTTGCAATAAAAAGAATTTTGCAAATTCCATTAATAAATGAATCCACTAAATTAATCCAATTTGATTTGTTGGATTTGGAACAAAACACCTTTCAGGATCGACAAATAGGCTATGAATTTGAAACAATACTGTCCACCCTGAGTTAATTCCTGTTCCAGATTGTGAAATCATCAGAGCTTGAAATAACAATTCATATATAATTAGTTTATTCCAAGCTGTTATAGTCTGTTGCAGCAAAACCAACATGTCTTATAGCACCTTTAAGACAAACAAGTTTTATATAGCATGAGCTTTCTTGGGTGATAGCCCAATTTTCAGATGCATGGAGTATAACATTAAAATATGTGCATGGGTTTTAGTTTTGTGGGTGTGGTAGAATGAAATAGAATGTAGAAAATAACAACTGCATTACTAACACCAGTTGTAACATTTCAATGGACTGTTTAGCTTAAACATCCAGGTTTATGGTAACTAGAATTGGCTTCCTGTGATTCATTCGTTTTCCAGTAATGAAAGTATTACTACATTACATTATGATTGTAACTTAATGTGGGAAAACTCCATTTGTTTTATGGTTAGGTCATATTTATTAAAGCCTTTAACAACATGTATATGGATCCTTGTACTGTATTTGGGAAACCCAAATGAGCTAAATATTTTTCAACTTTTAATTAAAAAAACAACTAGAAATGTTGATGGGATGGACATTTCTCCCTACAAATGTTTGAGACTCATGACTATTTGCTTTTTGAATCTGAGTTAGTTCTGTTCACCACCATGTTGCTACTGCTTCGGTATTGCTACCCTGCTTTCCCTCCTTTTTTTTCCAGACTGACTTGCGTGAATGACCTCATCAACTTAGAGGTAGTGAACATGAAGCCGCAATCCCAACTACAATCATCCAGATGTGTTGGACCACAATTTCCATTATGTCCCTGTGTTGTAATTCAACATACTAAAGGGCAGTCTACGGTGTATCACATGAGGTCATCTTCATTCACCAGTAGGGAGGTATAATTTTGCTTTATATGATCTCAGTGGGATCTTTTTCATGTTTATGTGTGGGCTCTGAAGTTCTGAATACTGTTTCTGCAAGGGAAGACTTGGCTTACAACACATTTAGAAGAAGAAGAAAAAAACCACCAATCACGATCCCAAAACACTTCAGTGCATATACCCCAGGAAGTTGTCTGGCCACAATTTGTATGCCACTGAACTCCTGTGTTACTACATAATCACTGAGTGCAATTAGACAAAGCAGATGAGCTTCTAGAAATAGCCCAAAGAGTGTAAATGGATTGTAGAGCATAGTTCATTCAATTCAAGCCTTCCATCCGGCTATGTTGGATGAAAGGCTAAGAATCTTGGGAACAATAAATGAGGGCACGGTGGTTTGGCTAAAAGAAGACAAAGAGGGAGCTTGCCAAGTTTTACTTTAAGAGCTTAATATGGAAAGAGCACAAATAGGAGAGCAATGGCTATAAATTGTAATGAATTACACAGCCAATTATAATATACAGATACAGTTATGTGTGCATGCATGTGCGTGCACATGCGCACACGCACACACCTGCAAACACATGTGTCTGTCTGTCTGTATATTTGAGAAACCCACAATTTTGCACTTCTGTCACATAACATATATTATTAATCCACTGGCTCAATGTTTCCTGAAAAAGCAAAAAGGTTTTCCTCCAACTTCTCTTTTTCTGCTTTGTTACATTTTAGATAATAAATCCAAATGTTAATGAATTTTCTCAGAGAAATTCTACACTGTGCTAAATGTCCCAGATTGGAGACTTTATGACTCATTTAAAAGTTGAAGTCATTTCCACTGCAATTCTTGGAACCCCTTTTTCCTGTTTCAGTGATCCCAGTTGATCTAATATTCGACATTCTTTGTATGTGAATCCATTATAGCACCTTTTTAAAAATACAAAAGCTGTACAAACCTCTGCAGAGCTGAACGTTCAACATAAGACCACTGGCATGTGAAAATCACTATTTCCCACACATGCATACAGCTATTATTTCTTTAAAGGAAGATTGTGTGCAACTCCCTTTAAAATCTAATGAAACAAATCCCCAACAATTCAATTCCATTGCTTCCTATGGTTTACAGGATTGCTTTTGACAATTTACCTGACCTGTAGGCACATGGTCTCATTTCAAAGTGCTCTTGGCCAACTCTCATACATGAGTATTGGTTTTCTAACCATTCATTGTAAGGGCAAGACTCAGTCAAACCTTAACCTGCTTGGTTTCTGGAAGATGATCTGACATCTTACTGCCTTGGCTACTAAAACTCCTTGGGGGGGGGGGGGGACTTTGATATTTGGAGCTAAAGTAAATGCTTTACAGCAGGGGTGCCAAAAGCTTTTGGGCCGTGGGCCTGACCATGCCCCCAGAACAGCTAAGTGGGCCAGACCACTCCCCTGGAACAGGGTGTGTTTGTGTATCCTCATCCATATTCACTTCCTGGATCAGCAGAGATGCTTCTGTGCATGCGCGAGCACATCTGTGCCAAACCAGAAAGTGAATACGGATGCTTCTGCGCATGCGTGAACACATCCGCACCAAACCAGGAAGTGCATAAGGACACATCCACACATGCGCAGAAATGTCCGTATTCACTTTCTGGTTTGGCAAGGGCATCGTGGGCCTGATGGAATGGCTTTGGGGGCCATATTACAGTTTGGGCATGCCTGTTTTACAGAGTTTCTCCTTTGTTCTGTCTTTCTCTTTTGAGGCACTATGGTATAGTGCAGGGATTCTCAACCTGCGACCTGCGGCACCATTTCATGTGGCCCACCACCACCTCCACCACACCAGGAAGTGTTATGTGGTGGAATGAAGGGCAAAATGCCTGTCTGGCTCCGAAGCTATCTGAGAGAGTGTGACCTGTCCCCTGGCTTAAAAAGGTTGAGAACTCCTGGTGACTACATCAGGAGTTCTCAACCTTTTCAAGCCAGGGGCAGGTCACACAGGTCATGGGTGGCCAAACTACAGCCTATGGGCCAGACCTGGCCCATGGCACAAATCATCCGGCCTGTGCTGCTACCGGAAGTGGAAGTAAAATGTGCCCACACAGGCACATAACATGTCCACTCATGCATATAACATGCCCATGTATGTGCATAACTCTGCCATAAATGCACCTGTGGTGTCATAAATGCATTTATGACAACCGTGGATGCATTTAACAGCAGGAGGAACCACATGACTGGCCTGCTCGACCACACAACCAGCCTGCAGTGCAAAAAATTTAGCCACCCCTGGTGTAGTAGATACCGTGTTAGACAAGATGTGGGTTCAGATCCATACTTTGTCATAGGAAGTCACTTGGGAGTGGTAAACTACTCCTTGAACATCTGACATATGTTGCAAGGCCTATATGGGTCATTATAAGAATCAACAGAACATTATTGTAAGTGGAACCTTTTGATTGGAAATACAATATCCCAATAGTTCCAGGCCTCATTATGTCCCAATGTGCTTCTGACACATTTCATTAACTTTCTCAGCCAAATGACTGGCTTTAGTTAGGCAGAATAAGGCATACATTCCAGCTGGCATAAGTGGAGCGGTTAAGAACTGGAGAACAGGGTTGTACTTGCTTTGCACTTCCCATCTTCAACTAGATCTGGAATTCATAATAGCAAGAATCATTCCCTCCCATCCACCCACCCAAATGCTTTATTTAAAAGAATGAATAGAGAGAGAACTCTGGTATGTCAATCAAAAACCATCCACCATATATATGTCTGAAGAAGTAGACGGCTCACATGTTTCTTTTTGATTGATCATCCAAACTGTCTCTATTTGCTGTGTTTGTGCATGCTTCAGAAAGGGGAAACACTAGATTTGCAGAGAGAGTCTGTGCAAATTGCAGAAATCTTGCTCTTTGTCTTGTTCTCAAGGTGGAGCTGAGCAATACAGTGGAGCTTTACATAGTCTCAACAACATGTCTCAGGTTGCTCAGACAGCCTATCTCACTCAGAATAAGTAATATAGCGAGATTTTGTCCTATCTCTATCTGAACAGTCTTTTCAGCAGCCTTTAAACTATATCATATGCTATTTTGAATTTAATTGTAAGCCATCATGAAACGGAGCTGCAAATACTATGATCAAGTATTAACTTAGACATGGTCACTGCTGTATCTTCTTCTGATTCTCCTCCGCTCTGTATCATCAGGGTTACTCCAGATAGCAACATGCCAGGAGGAGAAGAAAGCAATTTCAGCTCACAACAAAAAGATTTACAAAGTAATAAATCATTTTGTCTACCACAGATAATTCATTCCATATTAAGTACTATCCTTTTAAACAAACACTCTTATTTGACAATGTAACAGCAAGGAAATAAGGAGTGGAGTGAAAGAAACCATCCGTAGACATTGGTCTTAGCACTGCAGGCTGAGAAAAAGAAATTTCTTTAAAAACAAAACAAACAAGCAATTTCTTCTGCTTATTCAGTTTATTTGTTTTATGCATCCAAATATTTGTAATAAGGTGAGCGAGCCATCCATCCAATGACTTTCTATTAATCTTAGGCTGTATAAATAAAATTGTGTAATCTAGCTCAATATTTTGTACTGGCAAATGTTGTTCTTACAGTTCTCTGGACATAATACAGAAGCTATTCCTTTAGTACACTGAGAGTACTTAGGTTATTAATGTTATGACTTCTCCAACCTAGTCTTCTTTAGTAGAGCTTAGCAAAAAATTGTTTTGAACTAGAACTAGTGGCGAAAATCCATACCAAGCCATTGTATATCACTGGGTGACCTTGAGCCAGTTTCTTTTTGTTTGCCTGAGCTACATTCTGTTTAGGGGACTGATCTGGCTTAGTGGTTAAGATGCTGAACTTAATGACTAGAAGGGCGGCAGGTCAGCAGTTTGAGACCCAAGTGCTGCCTAATGGAGTGAGCTCCTGTAATATGTTCTAGCTTCTACCAACCTAGCAGTTTGAAAGCAAAAAATTGCAGTTAGACAAATAGGTACCACTTTGTCAGGAAAGGTAACAACATTCTGTGCACTTCAGTGTCTAATCATGCCTGCCACATGACCATGGAAATGTCTGCAGAAGCACACAGCACTTGCTCTTTAGTTATAACCAGAGATGAGCACCGAACCCTAGTCAGATATGACTGGCTTTCAAGCAAGGGTGACCTTTATCTTTACCTTTACCTTACATTTTGCTTGTGGAGAGAATAGGAGGAGAGAAAAGAACAGTATTTTATAATGAAGGGAACATGAGTTATAATTAATAAATGATGATGAAGGATTGTATAGAAGTTGAAGACCAAAATATCTAGTGTACATGGTTGGGGGAGACTGATCAGCCCTATTATATGGCATATGTAGAGGGAGCATGTCTGCATACACTTGATTTACCTTCCCTCACCATGTCCCTACCAGCTCAACCCTGATGGTTGTATATTGAGTGGAAACATCAGAATCTGTGTTCCAAGCGCACTTGATTGAAATCTTCTTGCAGTCAAGAGCCCTATGTTATTAAGCTTTCCTGTTGACAGGAAGGTGTCGAAATATTGTTAGTTGACTACACAAACCATTCTCCTCCATGCTTTCTGATCTGATCTACTCAGTCAATGTTGGGGCCAGCTCATGCAGGGATGTGGGTGGCTTTTGTAGTCATATTACCCTTCCATATGTTCTAGCTCCATGATAGAGGCTACTAATGTGATAAAATCCTGGATTGTGTAATTTCAAAGTGCAGATGGGTTGAACTCATATTTTTTTAGCTTTCTACATGTAAACAGGGCCTAACAAGCATTAAATCATTATGACAGGAAAAGGATGCTCTCAATATATTTCTCAGATGTGTATCCTATTTTCCGAGGTGTTTTTTTCCAAAACAAAGCCAAGAAGAATAATGTGGTCCAACCATTAAAAAGCATGCCAAGCTCATATAAGAAGTCTACAGTGACAATATGGAGATTTCTGTCACTTTTAGCCGGAGTGTCAAAGCGGTTTTGTGCAATCATGTGAATCTTTAAGCCTTATTTCCAATAGCTCTGACCTTTTGGGTACTAGTGAGCACATGGCTTTGGGAAGCATGACTTTGTGGGGCCTCACTGGAGCTCAGAAAAATTCAAAAGGATATGACACTTGGATTGTTTGGACAATTCCCAGAATCCACCATTCAGGGAGTTTCATCAGGCAGACCCACAGCTATGGACTGTTAAATCTGGCTCATCTTGAGAAAGGCCTAGTTGGAAGACTTCCCAGCTTAGTGTCTTGTTTAAAAAGCTGCTCCAGTGCATGCTGTCCTGAGTCTTCTAAATTCCACTGATTTCATTCTGAAAGCATGAGTTTAAATTAGGGGATCCCAACCTTTTCAAGCAGGGGGCCAGGCCATGCTCTTTCAGTCAGCTTCGAGGGCCGGACAGCCATCTTGTCCTGCCTGCACAATGGGGGCAACCATTTTGTCCCAACAGCTTCAAAGGTGCAGCCATTTTGTTTCTTGAATGCTTTTGGAGGGGTGGGAGGCCACATGAAATGGTGCTGTGGGCTGGATGTGGACCACTGGCCCTTAGGTTGGGAGCCCCTGGTTTAAAGCCTTCCATATGAATATGGCATAGCTCAGGAGTTCTAACTTTGGCAAGAGTGTGCTTTGCAAAATGATAAATTATATTTGGCAAAATGTACAAGAGAATAGCGTGCAATCAAAGTATTACAAATAAAGAGTCTTCCATTCTCCTTTACATAGAAATTGAGAAAAATCTGATATCTTAAGCATTCCTGTTGGTTCTTTGAACTTGATCACATCAACTCTAACAAAAGTATCTCATAACATTTCCCAAACTATTTCAGTTTGCGTTGAAAAGTTAGTGCAGGAATTCTCAACCTGCAGCCTGTGGGCCGGATGCAGCCCATGGCACCATTTCATGTGCTCCCCAAAGCCTCCACCACACCAGGAAGTGCCATGTGGTGGAGGAAGGGCAAAATGGCCATCTGGCCCCTGAAGCTGTCTAAGGGAGCGTGACCCGGCCCCCAGCTTTAAAAGGTTGAGAACCTCTCGGTTAGTGTATCATGCAGAGTTCCCCTTCTTCATGTAAACTGGAAATTCCCCAGTGTCTGTTCTTTTTGTGTGTAAAATTAGCCAAGTAGGAAATTAAAGAAACATATCTTAAGCTATATGCATTTATGCAAGCCTTTTGAGTGTTCCAGCTTAAAGAGAAAGAAGCCCTCATTTTTCTTATGTTTATCCCAGTTCTTGTTGCAAATGTACATCCTAAAGCCGGTTGACAAAGGGGCCAATCTTTACAATTGCTTGCAAGGTTTGCAGCAGCGTTCATTGAAATAAATGTACTGGAAACAGCACAACTAGAAAATGGTACAAAGGCTATAAAGTTTGCATAAAGAATCCATTATGAAGGTGTGCCAATGGAACAATTGTTTGATGTTGCGTTACAAATGTATTGTTTATTCTTCATTTTTTAAGAGTCAGTTGATCCATTGGGTTTCTTTTTTGCATTTAAAAAGCATAATGAAGCTGAGTTGTTTCCAAGTTGGGGTGGGGGGGGGGGAAGCAGCTCATATTAAACATTTGTAAAGAATTATTAGAACCTGAAAACAACTTCTTAATGCAAGGTCTGGATAGCTTTTATGTTAAGTTTGTGATTTCACACACATTCTTCCAATAAAATATAATTCAAAACTAGTCTCCCCCCCCCACCTTTGTGCATTACCAGTGGAAACAAGAAGAATGGGAACAAATAAGAGAAAGCCAAATATGTCTTTTTTTTCAATAAAAAAAAACCATATATGCCAAACATCTGCTTTTGAGATGGACTAGTGCCATGAACATGGGGAGTCCCAACACATGTAGAGATTAAAAGCCCATAGCATGTAGAGAAGGCACATTCATTAATTTTTCAGGCCAGTTTAAAAAGTAATATATAAAGCATTGCTACGTTAATTAAGGGATGAAATATTAAAGTATTAAATACAAATAGGGCTTGCAACAGAATGTTGCCCCTGTTCAGTGTTTGTGTAAGCCAGCCATTTTCTCCCTTCAAAACATTCCATTCATTTCCTGTGTCTTCTTTTTTTTATTACCACATATGCCAGCAGTCACATTTCTTGGACCACTTTTTAGCATTCTTTCCATAGTTCAACATGGGCTGCTTCTGAGGCCCTTCTTCTCAGTTTTGTCATCTCTCCTAAAGATCTGTTTTTATTATTCGACTCTCAGGATTCCCCTGATTATTGTTGTTGTTGTTGTTGTTCAGTCACACAGTTGAATCTGACCCTTTGCAACCCCATGGACCAGTGCACACCAGGTTCTGCTGTCATCTGCCATCCTCTGGAGTCTGTCCAGATCCACGCCCATCACTGTTGGGTTGGGGCTGCGAAGCGGCCGTGGGTCCCGGAGGAGACTGGTCATGGAGGAGACACGAGGCAAGATGGAGCGAAGACCAGTGATTTATTGAGGGAAAATCATCAGTATATATTATGTTCAAGGCTGCGTCAGAAAGAGCTGCGACCCACATGACATGTTTACACAGGTTAATTGGGAACCTCTCTCGGGGAAGTTAATTAACTAAATTAAACACTGACAGGGGAACTCCATTGTTCCAAGCTTACCCAAGAGTAAACATGGCCGATGTTGGCATTAGGGCTTGGGGTAATCCGCGGATGCGATATTACCTATTTCCTAACTGATTAGTTAGACATTCAATCGCCTCTTGCTCGGCCCGCTTGTCATGTCAGATATGGGTGAATTAACTATGGCTATTAATCCGCTCCCCAATTTCTGTCCCCTCGGAGCCAATGGCTCAGAGTGATCTCACAAGTTATGGCTTCTGTCAGGGACAGTATACCAATTGTGCTCGCGGATCCCACACATCACGTCAAAGATACTGTCTATCCATCTCATCCTCTGTCATCCCCTCTCCTTTTGCCTTCAATCTTTCCTAGCTTTCAGGGCTTTCTCTAGTGACTCCTCTCTTCTCATTTAGTGGCCTAGGTATTTGAGCTTCAACTTCAGCATCTGTCCTTCCAAGGAGCAGTGAGGTTTGAGTTCCTTCAGGATTGACTGATTTGATCTCCTTGCAGTCCAGGGGACTCTCAAAAGTCATCTCCAGCACCACAGTTCAAAGGCATCTATTCTGTGCTCAGCCTTCTTTATGATCCAGCTCTCACAGCCATGCATTACTACTGTGAAGACCATCACTTTAACTGTGTGGACTTTTGTTGGCTGGGTGATATCTGTACTTCTTATTATGCTGCCAAATTTGCCATAGCTTGTCTCCCAAGGAGTAAGCATCTTTTTATGTTATGGCTGCAGAGATCTTGGATCCTAAAAAAGTAAAGTCTGTCATTGCTTCTATTTCTTCCACTTCTGTTTGCCAGAGAGTGCCATGATCTTGGGGTTTTTTGATGCTGAATTTCAAGCCAGCTTTTTCACTTTCCGTGTTTATGCATGGATGCTTCAGTTTTCACTATATAACAGCACTTGTGGATGAACCTCAGAAACATGAGAAGGCATGCAGTATGAACCCGTCCCAAGTGGCTTGTGCAAGTGGAAAAATGGTGGACACCATTCACAGTGGCCCATGTGTGAGCTTCCCTCAGGTGTTCTGCAGGCTCTGTCCCCTACTCTACTGTTTTGTTTAGCTGAAAATGTTAAAAGTGGAGAATAGATCCTTCTAACTGGCCCCTAATGCTAAACTAAAAATAGGCTTTGAGATACCAGAAGATACTGTTTTTTTTAATTAAAAGCAACATTGTCAGCTGTGTTGTACAGGTGAACTGTTACCCCCAGAAGTCTACTGGAGTGGTAATCCATCTTTTAAATTGGTGTTTTATTAAGCTAAATCACTGATCATAGCCCACCGTATCATCTATCAGCAAACTCCCTGTTGGTGGGTTTTCATTCACAACCAAAAATGGACTTGTAGCTGCTAACGTTTTTACATTTTAAAGTATTTTGGCAATTTGTTCACCTCCCCTGGAGGGTTACAAGGAAAAGAAAATGGCTTCCTGGACTTCCAGGGTTGCCCTGATTTAAATGGATATTTTTAAATATACATCTCAAAATTTACATTTCTAAATGTATTTCATCTGCATCCTAAATATTTTCCCAGCACTTCTTAAATCTAAGAGCTATCCATCAAAAATGAGAGATGTACAAAATCCAGCTCATTAATTACATTGAGATCCATCAATCGAGAGGCTGTGGATCAGGTCTGTTTGTACCAGAATGTGCCATGATTAAATTTTTCGAGCAAAAGAACAAAATAGTAGATACAGCACAACCCCCAGATGGAGATATACTTACATACATCATTTATGTGGCAAATATGTTGGGCTAAAAGTTCCACAGCGTTCCAAGAGAAACAACAATGGAATATAACTTTCCCAATGTAACAGATCAATGCCCGGAAGACAATGTGGCAAAAGTAAACACCATTTGAATATTTTCCTTCAAAGTGAAAACCTTCTTGCTAGCCTTGCACTCTGTTTTCTTTGAAATGTTCTAAATAATAACTGTCATTATCAGTGAAATGTGTCAGCCTGACAGGTCTAGAGACTTACATTTTCAACCCATTGAAAAGAACAAGTGTAGGTCTTTCTCATCTCTTCTCACATGGGGAGCAAAAAGGTTTCTGTGCCCGTTTTGTCCTTAACATTTGCTCTGAAAGGTGGTGATTAGCACTGATTTTGCTCACAAGAATTGAGCCAGAATAATACATTTTAGTTAGAAAAAGTAGATTGAGACAAAGCATTTCCTTTTAGAATACTAGAACATTTCCTTCGGAGAATCTTTCAACATTCATTTTTCAGTCTTCAACAGCGAGACCTTCAGAAATCTTTTAGTAATCCCTAAAGAATACAGAAAAAACAACTGCTCCACTGTTTTCTGGGAATTGTGAAGTTCCCTAATTAGTTTTGCCCTTTGGAAATGGTTTTAGACTGTTGAAACACCATCTAGCACATTATGAAAGTGAGGAAAATTAGTTCTGAACAAAAGCCTCATGGGTATTGAAATGAGAACTACAATCAAGGCTCAATGCCATTTACAGATTAGAAAATAAATGAAATCCCAACCTTATATCCAAGAATGTGAATGGGTTTAGTTATATTGGCTTAGAAGTGAGTTTTGAGATACAGTTGGGCTCAACAGGCTACCTTTAGGTGTTAAGCTTGATAAAGAAGATACTAAGCTTGTAGCCTTTTGAAGTCTAATTTCTATGTGGTATTTTCTTTTTTTGAGGGGGGAAAATACAAGGAATATCCTAATAGATATTTCAAGATCACCAATTTTTCAGTGAAAAAAAAGCCAGATACAAGCTTCACTATTAAAATGCACTCAATCGCTAAGACTGTTAGAGAGGTCATACTCTCTGTCCCAACTGTTCTATAAGTAGAGATGTAGAGGACTTCTTTCTTGGCTCCAGCACTCTGTTTGTGGAATGCTGTCCTGTTTTAAGATAAGATAAGAGTTTTATTTATACCCCGCCCTCCTGGTGTGAACACCACTCAGGGCGGCTTCCAACACAGTAAAGATATACAATGAACAATATACAGAAATACAGCATAACAAAAACAATAAAAAATATACAATACAATTCCGAATGCAAATGACAGATACAAATCAGAAGAATACAATATACAGGTGCGCTCAACTTCCCCGCGGCCATTGCCAGGCCAGGGAAGGAGCTGAACGAAGCTGCGACTGCTGGGCATCTGGATCAGAGGGAGCTAAGGAGCGCGCCGGCTGAAGAACCGATTATGATATCTCCGATTCCCCATCATAGGCTCAGTTGGTGCTGATCCTGATATCATTTTGCTGCCAATTGAAAATATACTTACTATATTTATTAGAGCCTTTGAGGGTTGAGGATTTTGACCTGCACAGGTTTTAATGCAATAGTTTCAATGTTTTTAAGATTTTTATTATATGCATTTTAAACTGTTTCACTTTAAATTGTTTGCAAGATTTTCAGGTCTCTAAATTGTTTTATATGGCTCAGTAACCTGCTCTGAGATCTTGTAATACACATGTTTTAAATAAATAAGGTAATGAAACATCATCCAAAGACATATTTCTTTCAAAGCAGTTGTGTCTGGACAATCAGCTTTAAATGATTCCTGTACTCATTTTCACATGATTTGTTACTGAAACATAGCAAACCAGGACTTGCAAAACTGCAACAACATTTGGTAGGAGAAACACCCATTAACTCCTAAGGGAGCTCTGCCTCTAAATACGAAGAACTGCCTGTTTTGCCCATGGTTTGTTTAAACAAGGGTTCTCTGCTATGCTTGAAATACATAGGTAAAGGCCGCCCATGCTGGAAAGCCAGTCATATCTTACTTTAGGGTTCAGTGCTCATCTCTGTTTATAGCCAATGAGCCAGCGCAATCTGCGTTTGCAGATGTTTTCATGGACATGTTGCAAACATGATTAGACACCGTAGCGCATTGAACACTGTTTACCTGCCCACCGAAGTGGTACCTATTTATCTACTTGCAATTTCTTGCTTTTGAACTTCTAGATTGCCAGGAGCTGAGACAGATGATGGGAGCTCACTCTGTCGTGCAGTATTCAGGTCTCGAACTGCCGACCTGCCGACCTTCCAGTCGTCAAGTTAAGCATTTTAACCACTAAGCCACCACAGTCCTTTTGTAATATATACTTATACTTTAAATATTAGTTTAAATATTAGAAACTGGGGGTGAGTGGGGACCACGATGATTTGGGTATGAGGGGAGGGCTATAATTCTGATTAATAATGGCCACTAGTTAGGAAACTGCCATTGCTACCAATTTTAGCTGTGGGGAATAATGAGGGATTTTTCCACGTGGCCACAATTTCTAGCTGGGGGGAGTATTCTTGATTCCATAGGACATGACTATCTCAATGGATTTTTGGAAAAGAATTGAAGGGAATTGTTCATTTCATTAATGTCTTTAGGCCAGAAGTTCTCAACCTTTTTAATCCAGGGGCCGGATCACACTCCCTCACAGCTTGCGGGGCCAAACAGCCATTTTGCCCTTCCTACATCTCATGGCACTTCCTGATGTGGTGGAGGCAGAGGGTGCCCACATGAAATGCTGCTGTGGGCCGCATCTGGCCTACGGGCAGCAGGTTGAGAATCCCTGCTTTAGGCTATAATAATCCCATACAGTATAGAATTACCTGGAAGTGGGATACACAGAAAGAGCTTTCTTGAAGATAGTGATATTTTTGAATCACAATTGGGGTGTAGCTAAATTGAGCTGTACGGCAGCAACAGCTGGAACAGAAAGAAGTTCACAGAAGCAGTGCCTTAACAATAGGTGGTTGTTGTTTTTCTTCCTTGCTCTCATAGCTAAAATCTAATCTTGCAGAGGTCAAAGAACGATGGGCAGTAATACTCCCATGTGTTTGTGTTCTGTAGTTCATGCCTGAATTGGGTACTTTGCAAATTTACGCAATTCTGACCTCAGATTGCTGGAACTGTGTCTCCAGATCTCATTTAAGAACAATGTTCAGAAATGATTTCTTACTGCTATAACCACATTTCCCATGGAGAGTTTTCCCCATTAAGCAGAATGCTTATTGGATCAGAACCCACAATGACAGAAACCACTCCATCTTTTTGCCAGGTTTCCTCCCAGACGGAGAATGCAATCTTTTCATTATTTCTAGAAGACTCTCTTCCTTTGGGAACACTGGCGAGAAACCACTCTTGTTATTACTGATAGTCACATGGTTGGAGACTTGGCAAGCCAGCCCTTGGTCATATGAGATGCTGTTACTGAGGTAACTTTAATCTGCAACTAACTCATGGATTATAAACAGCTCTACAAAAAGAACAACAAGTTTAGATACTTAACTGGAAGCAAATTCTCATTAAACTTCATGGAAAATTTCCTTAAGTAATCCTTGCATAGCTTGGCTCATAACTGTTACTTGTCAAATAAATGGAGGAAGTAAGACTGAAAGAAATTTGAACAAGCAATACATATGGAACTTGTTAATTTATTTGGAATGTTATAAGGGATTTTTTTTTATCGGTTTGCCTCAGTGTTTACTCTCCCCCTGCAAGTATTCCATTTCACTTGAGTATGAACAAACATTAAACAAACACAATCCTAGTTTTCCTTTTGTGTTCAGAGTCTAGTTGTTGCCTACTTCCTGTCATAAGACCTTTGACATTTTGCCTCTAGTAAATAAACAGTCTCTGAAGCTGCATTTCATTCAACAATTTGTTGAAAAGGCACTTCTCCCAAGGAGCATATATAGGGTAGCTGCTTATCTTGAGGAGATAACATCTATGGGACTCCTTATCCCAGGCTGTAGTGTTAAAACTAACTTAGACAATTTAACAGGTGGGGTTGGTCTTAGCAAGATGTTGCATGTTAGAGGATGACAGAGCATCAGATAGGGAACAGGGTAAGAATGAGACAAGTGCTTTAGGTGACAGTTGCTATGGAAAAGTATCCCTCCTGAGACTCATGTTTAGTCATCTCAGTTGGATGGCAGAACTGTGTACTAGTCCTGGCTCCTCTACTACTCTCTGTGCTATTGGTGAGATATCTGTGATGCTTAAGACTCTGAGTTTGAGGACCAGGAGGTTGGCAAGTCAGCAGTTCAAGATCCGAGTGCTGCACGACAGCCCATCATCTGCTCCTGCCAACCAACCTAGCAGTTTGAAAGTAAGAAATTGCAAATAGACAGATAGTTACTGCTTTGGCAGGAAAGGTAACAGCACTTTGGCAACTAGTCATGCCTGCCACATGACCAGGGAAACATCGGCAGCCATAGAGAGTACTGGCTCTTTGGCTGTAAATGGAAATTAGCACTGCTCCCTAGAGTTGGACACAACTGGCTTTCAAGCAAGGGAGACTTTTACCTTTAACTGTCATGCCAGTTATGTATAAAATCACTGTTTATATCAGGGGTGCCCAAACTTTTTAGGCCGTGGCCAGTCATGTGATTCAGTGGACTGGTCACGTGGTTCCTCCCAGCAGAAGCGGAAGTAAAACATGCCTTCCAATCTGTTTCATACCTGTCAAGTTTCGGGAAATTTCTGTCAACCCCCCATATTTTACATTCTTTCCCACCATCATCCCGTATTAGTTAGACTGCAATTAGACTGGACTTAGACTGGAGGCCAGCACAGGATACGCATAGCTGTCCAGTTTCCTGTTTGGGCTGGGAAATTTCCCTTATTTGACAGAAATTTCCCGAAACTTGACAGGTATGATCTGTTTTGCAACAGGATGAGAGAGATTTTAAGATGCCGTTTTCTCTGCTTAAATCAGGGGTGCTCAAACTACAGCCCATGGGCCAGTTTCAGGCCCCGTTGCCAGTTCATCCAGCCTGCACCACCCTCGTCACTCCCGGAAACAGAAGCAAAATGTGTCCATATGGTAAATTTATTTTATTTATTTATGGTTCAAATTTCTATGCCGCCCAATCAGGCGAACCCGACTCAGGGCGGCTCACAAGAAAATTAAAACATACATATTAAAACAATTATAACCCCAACATACCCACCCACCTATTAAAACTAACCACATTAAAACTGCCTGCATTAAAAAGATGGGGGCTTCATTTTATAAGCCAGCAGGCGGGGGCCACTCTTCCATCTGAGCCCCACACCTGCCCCGCCAACCAGGTTTTTAATTGGTAAGGGTGTGTTTTGCTTCTGCCTCCAGGAGTGATGAGTGTGGCGTGGGGTCGGATGAATTGGTGTCAAGGGCTGGATCTGGTTCATGGGCCATAGTGTCCCCCCCCAACCTGGTTTATATGACTTGTAAAGTTTATAATGGGAGGGAATGGATGAAAAGCATCAAGTTATTAAGAATTGTTCTGATTGGCTGGTAGAAAGTAGGAGAGGGAAGTGTAGGTGAGGCTTTGGGGGAGTCTGAGGTAGAGGAATCAGGGAGAAGGTGGTTTTAGAATCTGAGGAGAGATAATTCTGAGAAGATTTCTAAGAAGTCTTTTAGAAACCGGGATTTCGAGAATAAAATCAAAAAGAAAAATTGAGGTGAGGAAGAGATGATAGAGAGGGAGTGAAGGATTCTGCTGAATTAATTTAAAACCCAGGATTAAATAACACTTATTTAATACTGTTAATTAAAACTTACTAGTTCTATTCAGGCTGAATGTTGCTGATTCAATACCTGAGAGACTTGAAATCAATTGACATTGCTGTTAATGAAACAGCGCGCATAGTGACAGAATGACTCAAACCTACACCAGTTGAGAAAATATACCCTCTTGTTGGTATCACCCCACCTAAGATCATGAGATAAGTAGCAGCAGATCCTGAGAGAGCAAAGCAAGAGAATGACCCTTGACACCCTCTGAATGGATATGAGCCTCAAGTCCACCAGCTCAGATCCAGAAAGAGCTTTATGCAAAAGCAAGCATTCTTGAGGGTACACAAGAGCAAAACCAAATTAGAAGATGGAGGAAGGAGCTCACTGGGAAAGGAACATCATTAAAGATGGATATATCTGAAGATCTCGATCTCCACTACATCACCAGGAGGACCCTGAATAGGCTGAGGGATGGAGTCCCTAAAGGCAAGACCAACATGCTCAAGTGAGGACTGCTGGTGGACAACAACATATGATGTGAATGTGGAGAGACACAGAGTCCAGCCCATTTGCTGGTCTGCAAATTGTTGTCAGAGACAAGCACCGATGAGGACTTGCATTTGGGCAATGACAAAACACAGAAAGTGGCTTCATTTTGGCCATCCAGGGTCTGATCTGGACACAAAAGAGAGAGATCCTGCTATGGTAATAGAGTGGACCATACAGTCAGCAACTCAATGCTAATCGTCAGGCAGCAGTTAACTAACCTGACAACACTGAGTACTGACGGCCTTGGGTGGTAAAGTACATAGGGAAGGTTGATGGTCTCCAAGAGGATTAAATCCAACTTGAATCCATCTTGATGGAGGGCAGCAGCTTCATCAATCCTGGCCTGGGACTGATGAGGACTTTGTGTGCCACAAGTGCTCAGGACCAGAAAGTGAGTCGCGGCAGTGGTATGGCTGCAATGTAAAAGGCAAATGGAAGACCACTGCATTATATTGTTCCCAGTATAATCTTCATGGCTGATCACCATAATGATAGCCAATATTTGGATTTGGATATGGCACTTGAAAAAGAAGAAGGATCCTTCCCTATCAATTGCAGCTGAAGTTGCAATGATGCCTAGGGATCTGAATTAGGGGTGTGGCATTTGTTTGTTTGTTTGCAACTCCCATTTTTTCCATTGGGCCACTGTACCAGTACCTACAGAAATGAATATTTCTCAAAATTGCCTACTTTAGAAGCTACAGTCAATATTCCAATTCCACATGAAATCATCAAGCCATTGTTCCTTATTTTGTGATAGTTACCTTCAACTTTGAATAAAAGGGCTCTTCTTTTATTTGCATTGTATTTCGACTCTTATAATTTTTTTGCTTAGCCATTAAAGTCTGGCAAATGCATGAAAAATATCCTCTAGTATCTTTTGATGTTCATTTGAGAGATGGAAAAAATTCTTTTCTCCTAGCCTCTTATCCTTGGAAATCTGAAAGTCTCTTTACTTTGGCACTTCGCCCAGTATCTATACCAAGTACCATTTTTCTTGTTTTTTCTTTCTTTCAAAGCATTTGAAAGGTGCATTTTAAAGCATCATCCATATCACCTTCTTATAGGGAATTCAGGTTAATTCACCACAATCTTATCTGGAGGATTCAGAGTACAGATCCATGTGAATTTCAGCTAAATTCTATGCTCAGGGACAGTTTTGATAGTCCTTTCTTACATTAATACACAATTAGGACTGATTAGGAAAAGGGGTTCCCAACCTATGGCCCATGGACCTAATACAGCCCACAGAACTCATTAATACGGCCCACAGTGGCCACCTATACACTGTCAGGAGCTCCCCCAGCACAGGAAGTCCCAAAATGTCACTTGCTGTGGTGGCAGCGGTGGCAATCATTCAGTTTTTTGGTTGTTTGCACAGCATCTGCTGCTTCCCACAGCAGTGGGAGGGTTTTTGGAGCATTTTCGCTTCATTTTTGGAATTTTTCACCACATTTCTGCAGTGTTTCGGCAGCTAAACCACAGCGGTTGGAGGATTCCAGCAGGGCCTGGGTTCCCACCGCAGAACCAGGAAGTTCCCAACTGCCATGGTTTAGCTGCCAAAACACAGTAGGAAGTGGCAAAAAATAATAATAATCCCAAAGTGGAGCAAAAATGCTCCAAAACCCCTCCTGCTACTGTGGAAAGTGACAGACACTGCACAAACAGCCAAAAAAAGTGTGATTGCCACTGCCGCCAAAAATGTAAGCACTGAGAGCAACCACACCTCTGGCCCACACAGCTGAGTGTCGGGGTGGGAACGGCTCCTAGCAGGGAAATGTTGGGAACCCCTGGATTAGGAGGTCAGATCCCTCTTGCTGCTACATGGCAATTAAGCAGGAGATATAAAAATGTCATACATTTATAGAGTTTAAACATGTACTTCACGTCATACAAGTACCGTAAATCTACTTGGTTTGGTGTTTATTGAGTAGCTTTATATAATCTAATACAGTGGTACCTCATACAACGATTTTAATTTGTTCCATGGGGCTCATTGTTGTATGAAACAATTGCTATACAATGTATGCATCATATAGCGATTTTCCCTATGGGATGCATTGTACAACAATTATTATTATTTTTGCTAACTGGTTTTTCCCATTTAAAAATTGTTGTACAATTTTTTTCCATAGGGAAAATTATTAAGTGGGATGCCATTTTTTTCAAAACCTAATTGTTATGCGATTTCGTTGCTATACAGGTCGATTGTTGTATGAGGTTCCACTGTACTTTGGCTTGATTTGGTTTAATCTACTACTGGAGGAAGGCTCTCACTGGAAAAAGAATAACATTAAAGGAAGACATGGCTGAAGAATTCGAACTTCCTTATGTCACTTGGAGGACCCTGAATATGTGGAGAAACAGAATCTAGCTCATTTGCTGGTTACTACCAGAGAAATGAACGGATAGTCTGAAGCAAGTTGCGTAGAGACAGATGGTCAGATTTAAAAAATTGTTGCCTTTTGTTGCTCTTTTCAGTTTCCAGCAAGCCTAAGGACCATTCCAAATGAAATGTTATGGCCAATGTGCCCAGTTTTACCGTCTCTGTATCATCTCTCACCATTGTATCTCAAAACAGTATGTAGACAACATGGCTTTAATTTTGTACATCAATGATTTTGAAAGCTTGCACAGATTTTTATCCCTGTTTGGTTGGCTAAATAAATATCTTTTCCTCATTATAAATTCTATAGCTTACATACAGGACAGAATCAGTAACTTCTGAAGTGGAAGGTTCATTATCTAAGAAGAGTAGGCCTACACATCTGGGGTCCACCTGACAGGAATTATCTCAGGTCCAAACTACTTGATGCTTTTCCATAACATAGTTGGTCTCAAAGCAGTTACAGATTTTACAGCTGGCCCTGCTACAAACAGTCCCAATACTCTTTTAAAAAAATCATCAGCTTCACAAAATGATTTTCTGTAGTGGTTTAGATGCTTAACAGATAGCATATCTTACCTTTTAAAAAACACAAAACAATAATGTCCTCATAATATCTTCTTCTGGAGTGCATTATTTGCCAGGAAACAATCTATGAAAAATGTGAGCTATTTGGGCATGCTGAGGTGACTGTCTAAGAGTTGTACTGTATCCTGTTCTTATGCAAAAGCAAATGTATTCAGTTTTTCATAGTAAGTGCATGTAAGCCATTAAAATCACATTATTTACAGCTAGTGGATGCAAGTCTATTTGGCAGTGAAATTTCCACCTGTGATTGAGATGTGGAATGAAAATGTCTGCTCCCATGGCCAACTGATGCATAAGTCTCTTTGCAACATTCCATTTATGACAAAATTGGGCTGGAGAATGAAGTTCATCAGAAATTTACAAGATGTGTAGAAAGAATTTCTGTGAGATATATCTAGAAAGGAGATACTGACTAAATATTAGGAATAATTTGCTGACACCAAAAGCTGTCTCAAAGTGCAAAGTATTATCTTGGAAGATTTCAGACGGAAGTTGGATGGTTTTTTGTCTAGGATGTTTTAGCTGTCACTTTCCTGCACTGGAAGTGACCACTGGAGTCCTTTTGAACTCTGCAGTTCCCTGAAATTATGATTCTGTTTCTTAAGAGTCCATCTGAAGTTCTATATTGATGGGATCTATTGGCCATCAATTAGAACAGAGTTCCACAAGTTACTGAGCTGTATTATTCATATCCACCAGTATGCTGACTGGGCCTCGGATGTTGATTTCAGAGACAGGCAGATTGGTGCTGGCACTGACACTGTTTCACATAATCTGGACTCAAACCATTTAGGACTTTGATCAGATAAACCATTTACAGTTTTATTTCAGGAAGAGATGTTTCAGGCACCAAATGTAAGTAGTAAAAGGCAAAAGTATCCCTTGCTCGAAAGGCAGTCGTATCCGACTCTAGGGTTCAGTGCTCATTTCTGTTTCAAAGCCGAAGAGGCAATGCTATCTGCTTCTGCAGACATTTCTGTGGTCATGTAGCAGGCATGACTAGACACCGGAGTGCACAGAATGCTGTTACCTTCCCATCAAAGTGGTCCCTATTTATCTACTTGCAATTTCTTGCTTTCGAACTGCTAGGTTGGCAGGAGCTGGGACAAAGACAGGAGCTCATTCCGTCCTGCAGTACTTGGGAATCGAACTGCTGACCTTCTGCCTCCTAGTCAGCGTCTTAGCCACTTGAGCCACTGCAGTCCCATACCAAATGTAAGTACAAGAAGTAAAAGTGAACTTTTAAAAAAAAATCACCACTTTACTTTTTTGCAAACTTTCCTGTATTAACTAATCATCTTCCAGACACCGCAGTCCCTTCAAAAAGAAAAAAAAATACTAATTTGCTTATTCCTTTTATGAGCACAAGGCAAAACATTTGAAAGCCTTGAGAAATTTTGCTGTCTCATCAGCACACAGTTTAGTAAAACATGATCAGTCTAGATGCAATTAAGACAGAAATTATGTTTACTCACAGTTATCAGCTGTGACAAACATGGAGTTTCTGGCATGGAAAAAGATTCTATGCTCGTTTCTTGAAAGAGAGTTGCGGAAGAAGAGGCATATAAAAAGAAAGGAATCCCAACATGCAAACACAGAGTGACATAATGCCGAGGTGAAAAGCACTCAACCCATCAAATTAGTGCCAAAACATAAAAAATAATAAAGCATGCCCTCTCTCACTGATACTCAGTGTCAAGGTACAAAAGATTACAACCTTCCCAACAGTAAGTTCTGAGCTCTGGTGTAACTTTCTTCCAACCTATGTACTTGACCTGAAAGTATGTGTCATATTGGTTTCCTTTCAAATGAAACAAAAAAAACCCCCTCAGCACCCTAGTGTTCTTCTGAGCCTTTGTTCTACACTATTGTTAACTTCATGGCATTATTATACAGAAGAACTGAGTAGAATAATCTTTGAAAGGACACCCAGCCTACATGCTTGAATAGAGACAGAGCTCACAAAAATCCAAATCCAATGTTTTTCATTTGAAGCCTAACTAAACTCTAGCTGTATAAATAGGCCACATATTATATAAACAGTCTGATTATTAAATCTTTCTCCAGATGAAAAATGAATGGATTAGTTTGGTGGGAGTACACTGAGAATCAATGGTTCTTCATTGCTGTAGAATTCAGCAGATCAATAAACTACTAACAACAACAGGTTTTCAATCATAGTCCTTTTTCTTGAATGTTTGCAGCCCGGTCTGTAGTATTTTTGTAAATCTGTTGACAATGTTAACATGTGATTTATTAACCATCAACTAGGCATATATTGGCTAATACGAAAATATTGAAGTTAGTCACCAGCATATCTGCGACTGTAATAACTATGCTGAATCACAATCTCTAAAAGTAGGATTACAAAATAAGAAAAAGAAATCAGACAAAGGGTCCCCACAGGTCATGCAGGGATTACTAGGTAACACTGCTGATTTTTGTAAGACTCAACTCTAGCATTTTAGCTTTTTTCCCAACAGAACAGCAAAATTTGTCATTATAAATATACATTTTCATAATGGAATGAAGAACTGGGATTAATGATTTTCTTATATCAAACCCCTATATTTTCTTCTGTTCAGGAACCCAATAAATATATGTAGGAATTTGAATTATAAATTTATACTTAAAAATAGAGTGTTTGTGAGGGGGATAAGAGCTACTATAACCTAGATCAGTGGTGGCGAACCGATGGCACGTGTGCCCGATGTGGCACTCCTAGCCATCTCCCCAGCACAGAGTTCACCCCACCCCTCTGCCCAGCCGCCCAATGGGAGCACTTTGTCCCTCAGCACAGAGTTCACCCCGCCCCTTTGCTCAGCAGCCCAATGGGAGTTCCTCCTCCCTCCCCTCAGTACAGAGTTTGCTCTGCCCAGCAGTCTAATGGAAGCACATCCTCTCTCTCCCAGCACAGAGTTCACCCCGCTCCTCTGTTTGGGTACTCGGTCTCTAAAAGGTTTGCTATCACTGACCTGGAACATTATTATGAATGTATAGATGTAACAGAGGTATTAGCTATGCTGGTCAAGGGACAGACTTTGAATTTTATTATCTGCTCTCAGCCCAAAGAGGTTATGATTCTTTAGGAGGAGGAAGATCAGACTACAGTACTTCATTGTATATATAAAATTGACACAAAAGTCTCCTTTTTTAGGGTGGAATAAATGGCATCTTCCAATTACATAACAAAGATAAGCTCATGTGATTTATGATAACATGTGGAAAATTCATTTTCTTAAAAGTTTTCTTTCCAATAGTTCTTCTAAGACCTAAATAAGCATACTATCTCTTTTTAGTTTTTTTTAAAAAAAATATGGCTGTGAATTAACCCACACTAGAGGGATTTGGTTCTCTGTAGAAAGGCTGAATGGAGCAATTGAGTGGCATTTCTGATGGCATGCTTTGGGGATTCACAACAGCAGTTTCATAAATATAAAATAAAATATCTCATTTTATGCTCAAACCCTTTTTATGTTTCTGTGTTGCTACTAGTTCCTCTGAAACCAAAGATATTGATATGTTCTATCCTGCAGGGAAATCAATACAAACTTTAATCAGAAAATTAAATAAAAAGGCAAAGTGAGTGACATTGCATAGAAGCATTGTCTGGGAGCATAGCATCACATTTTATGATTGTGTTGTGAATGGACTTCTTCGAATCAATACTATTATCTTTGAAGAAACTTGCCGCTGAACTATTTAAGAACAGTGGTTCACATGCAGAGGATGTGTAGAGAGTTGTAGAAATCTGCCAAAGGCTGGGGCTTTACATGTCAGAAACACATATTCCTGAAGGCCAGGCCATGTCCTTCTAAGATAGAAAAGGAGGGTGCATTTCTGTCATAGGGGAGAGGATACTGTAAGACTGGCTACTGCAACTGGCTACTGTCTTGAACAGTGACTGCAGTGGCTTAGTGGTTAAGACACTGAACTTGACAACTGGAAGATCGGCAGGTCAGCAGTTCAAGACCTGAGTACTACACGATGGAGTGAGCTTCCATCTCTGTCCCAGCTTCTGCCAATGTAGCAGTTTGAAAGCAAGAAATTTCAAGTAGATAAATAGGTACCACTTCAGTTGAAAGGTAAACAGTGTTCTGTGCACTCCGGTGTCTAGTCATGCCTGCCACATATCCACGGAAATATCTGCAAATGCAGACAGCGCTGGTTCTTTGGCTATAAACAGAGATGAGTACTAAACCCTTGAGCTAGATACGACTGACTTTTCAGCAAGGGCGACCTTTACCTTTTCCTTACTGTCTTGAACAGCAACTTGCATGCAGAAGTTTTGATAGTGTTGATTTCCATGCTCAAAAAAGCTTCACCTAATATTTGCAGGTCAAGTTGCTGTTAGATACATAGAGAGATAATGAGTTTCCCCATTCCCCACTTTTCAGATTCAGTAGTCACTCTAATGGCTATCCATTATCTCCAGTGTCAGAGGCAATAGGTCTTTCAATACCAATTTGGTGTTGAACAAATGTAGAGTACTATTTCACATATGTCCAACTTTTGAGTTTTGCAAGGTATCTACATGACTCTTGTAAGAAGAAGCTGGATTAGGTAGTTCTTTGGTGTGATTCAAGAAAAATGTTCCCTCATGGCAAGCACCCTTCCTGGAGTGTTGAAAGCTGATCAGAGAAGGAGAGGAAAGTGAATGGTGATCAAGAGGAAGTAATGAATGCATTCAGAGAAGATGAGATCATGTAGACCCCATGGCTTCCAATGTGGGTCACATGCCCCACAGGGGGGCAATTTGAGAATGGGTTAGATCAAGTTAATGACCTTTTAGGCTTCCTCCACTGAATAGGCATTAACTGTTTGAATAATAAGAATTATATGTCACCGGGTGGGGGCAATCAGGATTTTAAAGATGCTTAGGTGGGGCATGGCCAAAAAAAGGTTGGGAACCACTGATGTAGACCAAGATGGCCATCCCATCTGTGGAACCCGCACTGGTAAAACTGATGCTGCTCTGTGCTTAAGAAGTTAAGTCCCATGACACTTGATAATGAAGTTACAGCAATCTTGATGGACTTTCATTATTTGTTTATTTGATACATCACATTCTAGGAATATTTAATCATGTGGGCCATCCAACGCTGCCACTATGTCAAAGAGATAAACCCTCAAAGTCTTATGAACATGAACACAAAAAGAAGCATGTGCAGGAAGAAGACTTCCACAATTGGAGTTATACCCAACTGGATATCTGGCACGATGTTGAGAGTCAGTCATGTTGCTGCTTCTGATGCCTTTGAGTTACCTTCTGCAACCAATTTGTGAAAGGCAGTTGCAAGAACCCAACCAGTCATAACATGTTTTAAAACAGTCTATTGAATGTGACACAATACAACCTGATATTCATCCTAAAGAAAAATAATAAACAACAACAACAACAAGGAAAGGCCTTTAATGTATAACTGTTTGAAGATTTGCTTGAGGGTGTTTCCCTTATACTGGAGTTATTTATAAACATCTCCTATTCTACATTGTTTAAGTGTTTCAAGAATGTGGATGTTAGCAGGGGAGTATTCCCTACATTGGGAAACAATTGCTCTAGTACAGTGACGGTGAACCTATGGCATGTGTGCCAGAGGTGGCACTTGGAGCCCTCTCTGTGGGCACCTGTGTAGATACCCCAGCACAGAGTTTGCCCTGCCCCTCTGCCCAGCAGCCCAATGGGAGCACTTCCTTCCTCCCCTGTTGCTGTGTTGGCACTTTGCGATAAATAAGTGGGTTTTGGGTTGCAATTTGGGCACTTGGTCTCTAAACGGTTCATCATCACTGCTCTAGTAGGTGAGAAATAATGCTGGCTTTTTCCTAGCATTGAGGAATAGATACTACTTGTTCATGAAGTCCTTAAGCAGGAGGAACAGAGATGAACAGGGCTAGATAGATAGCTCAGAGGTTCCAAGGCACAAAGTTGTATTTAGAAACATGGTAAGTATTTATATATACAGTAGAACCCTGCATAATGAATGCCTCTTACAGTGATTAAATCATACGACAAGGATTTGAAAAAACATTGTTCCCCGTATAACAACTAAAATTGTTATACGATGCAATGTATCTCTATGGGGAAAACCGTACAACGAATTCCTGTTGTTGTACGATTTTCCCCATAGAGACATTCATTGTACAATGCATCCCATAAGCTTAATCGCTATACGATGCATACGATGCATGCATCGTATAGTGATTAAATCGTACAACGACTAGCTCTGCGGAATGAATTAAAGTCATTGTACAGGGTTTTACTGTACTGTATTTGAATTTAGTGCTATTGCAACCATAGTATGCTTCTGTTGAATCAGGGAATTGTAGGACATGAAAGGCCATCAAATCAAATCCAATTTTTTGTCAGTGAAAGTAATCCTTGGATACAGCATCTTTGACAGATGGGCCAAAATATTGAGCAAAGGAGAGTTGTAGGGTAATCTGGTATGCTATTGAACTGAATTCCTTATGTTAAGTGGAATCGCTCTTCAGATAATTTCAATCCATTAATTCAAATCCTGTCCATCATAGTAACAGAAGATAAATTTTGCATCATGTGTACTTCAAAATATTTATCTCAGCCCTACAAAAAATGTTGCATTTGTTACATGGCTGCAATGTTGGAGGCTAAAGATTTGTGTTTTACATACACATTGTACATTAGTGTGTTTTTACACCCAACTCATACAATTTTCTGAATTTTTCTTATTCTCATAACTTCCATTTCCTTCTATTTGTCACATGATTTCTACTGATGGGAGTTTAGTCCATTGATTTGTTGTTTTAGGCATCATTTCTCAGCATTGCTGGATCTCTTGGAAGTTCAGGTTCCTGTTATCAGTTGGATGAGAATGTTTTATTTCCAAATACAGCATGAGTGCTGAAGCTTCGAGATTATCCACAGATTGGCCAAACAATATAAGAAGTAAATGCTAGTTACAATTGACATTTTATGTGTTAATGGCGGGGTGGATGAATATTTTTTGTTGAGTGGACCACAATGGAGTTTGCAGAAGCAAAATCAGGCACATAATTAGCAATGGTTTCTCACGGTTGGGAACCAGTCAATGCAAAAATATTTAGCTCTCTCTATTTATAAATTTAAGCCAGCCAGTTTGGCAAACAATGCTATGATTATCAATGATCTGTGAGGTCTCCCTGTTCTGATCTAAAGTCCCTTTCCTGTAATACCAATTTACTTCCATTCCTTTGGCATGTTCCATTCTTCAATGATAATAAAATATGTGCAGATCTTTAGAGATATTCACAGTGCCTTAGCAAAATTTTGCCTTAGCAAAATTTGTCTTCAGTTCTTTCTCGGTCTCCATCAGGCTAGAAAAATGACAAGTTTTCCATTATATATATATATTTTCAATCCTTTACAGTTCAGCATCCAGAGTTGTCAAAAGGGATTTAGAAACCGACAAGAATCAAGAAAAACAAGTTGACAAAACATTCAACAACTTATGTTTCTGATCTCACTGAGCTGAACAGAAAATATATATCAAATGCTGGCTTTTCCTTTCTAATGCTTTCACAAGCAGACCAAATTATGATTCTGTGAATTGCAAATGCGTAGACTTGAAATTGAAAACAATTTTATAAATGATTGCAAAAGACAACTCTTTTTAAAAAAAACTTATTACAGCACCTCATTCTCCATTTTACATTATTGATCAATTATTTTAGCTTAATATATATTCACAATCTCTTTCATAGCTTCCAGAACAACATAACTATCTTTGCTGGCATATGAATTGTGAGTTGCATTGTTAAAGAACAATAACCCAAAGATGTTAGATGAACAGATTTTAATCTTTAGTGCATATAATGTCTGGTTTACAG
This sequence comes from Bradypodion ventrale, assembly GCA_035047345.1. Classification (NCBI taxonomy): domain Eukaryota; kingdom Metazoa; phylum Chordata; class Lepidosauria; order Squamata; family Chamaeleonidae; genus Bradypodion; species Bradypodion ventrale. The sequence continues at coordinate 122,335,510 of JAWDJE010000006.1, forward strand.
TATATTTTGCATTGCAGTATATTACTGACTTTGATGTTCGGGAATTGAAGAGAAGCAGCCAGCATAAAAGGGCCAAATACAACTTTATTGTAAGCAAACCGAACATGAACAGCAGTGGAGCAACTGCTCCTTATATACACTGTACAATGGATACATTTGGGCGGGAAACAATATGATTGGTTAGAAGAGGAGTGGGGTGATTGGGAGGTTACCGGACCTGAGTGAAGACTTCGTGTGTCTTGCTAGAAAGAGCGGGAAGGCAAGTCCCACAATAAGTCAGTACCAAGAAGAAGACAAAATGGAGGATCACTCCGATCCTGCAATATTAATACAACTGTTTTACAAGCACCATTTAAGTTATAAACACGACACTGTCATTTTAAGAATTCATTATATCCTGTGATTAGAAGTGTGTACAATACATCAATTTGTTACTGCCAACAAGCTGAAATCCTATTGCTTATCATAGTAAGACAAATCCAGAGTAGGCAAAATTAAATCAATGGAATTTTCAGAGGAGCTGACTCACTAAATCTCTCTGATTCAGTGAAGCTACTCTAGTGCAATTTACTAGCTAAGCAGCAGGATTTTAGCTACTGAATTACTGGAACTTTTATTAACTTATTAAATCCCATTGATTTAACTGGTCCATTTATCTGGACCGTTGGCTTTCATCTCAGACCATTTGCTAAACACATGGGTGCCCTAGCTTGGTTGTGTGCTAGCATATCAAACTTTCCCATTAGGTAAAAAGTCACCCCTGCTTGAAAGCCAGTCGTATCTGACTCTAGGGTTCAGTGCTCATCTCTGTTTCATAGCTGAAGAGCCAGCGCTGTCTGCTTCTGCAGATGTTTCTGTGGTCGTGTGGCAGGCATGACTAGCACATGGAATGCTGTTTACTTTCCCACTGAAGTGGTCCCTATTTAGCTACTTGCAATTTCTTGCTTTCAAACTGCTAGGTTGGCATGAGCTGGGACAAAGACAGGAACTCATTCCGTCCTGCAGTATTCGGGTTTCAAACTGCTGACCTGCCGCCTTCCAGTCAGCAGCTTAGCTGCTTGAGACACTGCAGTCCTTACTTCCTTATATTTTTCCAGACTGCACCATATCTTCTTACAGCCACTTTCAACCCTGCAGTGTTAGCCCTAATACCATCTTGTCTAGGCTCATGTTGGTATCTGGGGTACACAGAAAGACCCTCCTCAAAGATTGTGGTATTTTTAAACTACCTGTACAATCGGGTGTACCCTGGGCAATGGCAACCTTGTGCCAGCTAGGTCAGGTGAATGGAAGTGTGGAAATGAATTCACCAAGAAGTAGTTTCATTTTGGCAGTTTCACATCTGGCCTAAACATGGAAGAAGGACCAATGTATCTTGGAAATTCTGAAACTATATTTCAAAAAAATAACTTTCCCAAGCACTGGCACATACTATATTAAACTTTACTGACTTGGACGTGTTCATCTACATCAGAGGTGCCCAAAATATGGCTTGGGGGCCAGATCTGGCCCCAGGCCATAGTGGCCAGGCCCCTGAACCACATGACCAGCCCATGGCTCAAAAAGTTTAGGGCACCCCTGATTTACATCAAGAATAGAAGATAGGCGATCATCTCATGGGCTACAAAGCATTATTATAGGATTGGTGAATGCTGTATTTCCATTTTAAGTATCATACTCCCATCACAAAGCTAGTTCCTAGACTTTTTTTATTTCCTTTTCAATTGTAATAGTTGCCCTTATCCCCACAGTTTCTCCAATTCTTCTGTTATCAGCAAATCCATTGTTTCTGTGCACACTTAATAAGGTTTATTGCATTAGTGCCCTTTGGGATTAGGGAATTGATTCATTATGTCTAACACGTGCATAAAAGACCGAAAATGTTGTCTATTAGCCTCCCTTCATCCTCCTCTTGCCTACATGCAGCTAGAAGCAATGGTGGGCTGTTAATTGTTGGCTTCCTGGATCTCGTTAATTTGATTCCACACTGCATTTTTCTCCAGCAGTCCAGGATTCCTCTGCAGCAATCTTGTCATGGAGACAATTTGCTGGAGCCATAAAATCTTCTACTACTTACCATCATATGCCTCCATAGTGTTGTTTTTAAACAAGAAAAAACCCTTTACAGATGATTAATTGATAATAACATACTTGAAACACAATGAACAAGATTTAATCATCCAAAACCAAGCCATGAATATTACTTATTTAAAACAGTGAATCAGAGCAGCTGGGCAGCCACAAATGAGTTTGTATATTGCTTGCCCATAGCGGGAAGAATAAAAACAGAGATTGTCTGGCAAGATGTATCTTATGGATCTGGTATAAGGCACATATGACTCTGTAATTCCATCTTCATACAGTCATCTAGAGAAGGGAAAGCCATAAAAGCAGTGGAGGCAACAAACAATAATGCAAGGAACACTGCCGTTCTGTGCCATTATTTAAGCAAAATACAAATGAATGTACTAAAACAGGTGTTCTCAGCCTATGGCCTGTGGGCTGGATCTGGCCAATGGCACCAAATAATCTGCCCCCGACCTTGCTCCTGCCGCCCTCCGCTGCTGCTGGAATCAGCCATGGACTAATTAATGGCCATCTTAAACACATTTACGGCAGCTGTAAATCAGTGCACGACCATCATAAACACGTTCACTACAGCCATAAATTAGTCCGCGGCCATTGTAAATGCATTTATGACAGCCACAGATTCGTTTACGGCAGCATTTTATGGCAGGGGAACCACCAGTCTGGCCCACTCAGCTGTCTGAGGTGGTGTGGTCCAGCCCACAGCTGAAAAACGTTGAAAACTCCTGTGCTAAGGAAAGGGACAGGATTTGGTCCTATAGGACAGGAAATTGTTTATATGAGCCAATGCTTGTTAAACCATGTACAAAATGGCAAACATGCTAAGATTCAGATGTGTAAACTGTGCTCCTAGTTTTTAAAGGGCAAAGGCTGATCATTCCAAGGATACAAGTATGAAAAAGAAATTCAGATCAAACCAAAGAGGTCAAGGAAAAATACTTTCAAACTTCATTCCTTGTTCCCTTTGCTCATTTTGATCCTGCCTGAATGTCTGCTATAGAGAGTACAGTAAAACCTCACATAAATAGCATCTCGCTTAGAGACTAACTCGCTTAAAGAGCAGAATTTTCTCTGAATGGTCGCCTCGTTTAACAACTAAAACCAACCAAAAACTCACTTAACAACTAAATCAGGGTTCAAAATCCCCCCCCCCCCCGCCAGAAGTCACAAGTGGTCACTTACAATGGTGTTTCACTTAAAGAGCAAACTCGCTTAAAGAGCAATCCCATGGAACACATTATGCTCTTTAAGCGAGGTACTGTACCACTGTATTCAGAAAACTTACTTACTTACTTACAGTCTCAAATAAAATTCCAATATGCTTTGCCTATCTTTGTTAAATAACTCCAGCAAATCACTGATCCTTGATTATTTTGGGAACTAAAGCTGCAATCTGACGTACAGCGTAAAGTATAATCCAGTGTAGGTATGGACAGAATGCACAACACTGACTGGAAAATAAACAAAATATTGCATTTCAGATAAGCTGCCTGCCAAAATACAAAATGAAGATAAGAATACTCCTCCTGAAATGCATGTAACATTTTAAAAGAATATCTGTACAGACTTTTGAAGTTGGCAAAGCACACCTGGAATCCAAATCAAGCCCAGCTCTTAATGTAAACAGCCCTTCCAGATCCAGAAATTTCTTCCCTGCCAAGGTGTCCTCTAGGAATGAAGTTTGTTTTGTTAATCACCCAACCACCTCTTCAAAACAACCGCTGGGAAACACTTACGTTTTCTTCAGGTTGATGAGTTGATGCCATTCATCTTTCTTTTCCCCCTGCAGAGTTTGACATTTGCAACCTATCTATGGTAGATGCAGAACTAGAGACCACATTTTGGATGGGATTTGCAGGTAATGATAAAGATGAACTCCACTGTGTTTTAATATGCCCTGCGGTGGTTGGATTGTTTTTGTTTGTTTGCAAATCAAGCCATTTACAAATCAAGGGCCTGGAACAGCTACTTCTTTCTGAACTTCAGCGTTATTAGTTGCCCTTGTGTAAATTAAAATCCTCATTTGCTTTCAGTGCTGGAATTGCTGCTACTTTGGGATGTTGCACACACATCTTGCCTTCTTAGCTCTTTAACTTTGGTAATTAGTGAGCCAATGATGGTAAATAATTAAATTGATGTGCACTTTAACTTATCTAGCTTATCAAAGGTCTACAGTTTGCCACTTTGCCGATAATGTTCTTCTCATCACGGCAGGAGAAAGTGCATTTTGTTCTTTTTCGGCACTGCTTTCATCATATAACGGGCTATGGCTTAGAGCACAAAGCAAGACATTTAGATCTTAATAACTCCAAAAGATATAACGTGTTGCAGCAACTTTAGATTTAAGTACCATTACCAGACTTTTCCTGTCTTTATTACCCCTTATTGGTAATAAAGTTACTCAAGTGGCTAAGAAGATGCTGAATAAGAGGCGTAAGGTCAGCAGTTCGATTCCCGAGTACTGCAGGATGGAATGAGCTCCCGTCTTTCTCCCAGCTCCTGCCAACCTAGCAGTTTGAAAGCAATATATTGTAAGTAGCTAAATAGGGAACACTTTGGTGGGAAGGTAACAGTGCTCCGTACACTCCGGTGTCTAGTCATGCCTGCCACATGACCATGGAAATGTCTGCAGAAGCAGACAGCGCTGGCTCTTCGGCTTTGAAACAGAGATGAACACTGAACCCTAGAGTCGGATACAACTGGCTTTTGAGCAAGGGAAACCTTTACCTTTAGTCATATTTGGTCCTGAATAAAGGGTAGGCTGTGTTTTCGCCCCACTCTTTCTCAGATAGTCAAGTGATTTAATTCATGAAAGTCTGGCCTTGGGACCACATGCAGCCCTCCGGATTATATGACCCCTGCAGCTAGCCTCCAAACCCCTTATTTCTGGATAAAAAAAGTGTGTGTTTCCATTTTTGCAATGTTGTTACATCCTTCTTCTTCTTGCTCTGGCAACTTTATATCACCACTAATTCTTAAACCTGGCTTTTAGGTGTAACATAGCTGGGTCAAAGGCAATGTGCTCATCACAATGAGAATAAAAAATAAATTAATGTGTGGACCTTCATTGTACTTGAATCTGTATAGAGTCCAAAGAATCAAATGTGATCTTCGGAAAATGCCTGTGATCAAAAACTAAATTTGAAGGTTTCCTTGGCAAGCTAATTAATTCTCCCTTTCTGCTTTTTCATCTGTAAAACAAAGGCAAATGTGAATTGTTCTGGCTTACTGATTTGAACTACTAGTCTGTGGCAAATGGACTGAAAATTGTCACTCTGCAGTTGAATCTGAAATCACAAAAATTGAAAACTTGGTCAACAAAAAGTGTATAAAGTCAAACATACACAACTCACAGAGCATTGAGTGCTTGTAACATTATATTACCTAGCACATGCTATTTGTCACACATTTTCCCTCAGCAAAATGGCATCTCCCTAAATTCCTCATCTCCCCTGCCTGGCTAAGCAATGAGCCTCTAGTTCAGAATAAAGCTCTCAAAAATAATAGGAAGGAAAAAGCCATAGCACATTAATGGCTGCAACATCTATTGTGGGTATCACTTCCACAATACCACAGCAGCACCTTCATTATGTTGGAACAGCCCAGTATTGCTTCAATTACATTGCTGCCTCCGTGTTACTGCATCGCCTGCTGTCTGGAAGATGTGTTTGGCTAAAGCTTACCTGCTGACGAATCGCATGAAGGCAGCGGTGCATACTGAACCAACAGTAATAAAAAGAATTGTGCCTAGCCAAAAGAAGCTTAGCTTTGATTACCTGCTGGTTTAGAAGAGGGAGGGAGAATCTCTAGTGGGTCATTTAATCCAGCCTCAGTCTATGGGCTGCAAAAAACCCTACCAGTGAGATTGAAAGCTATCAACAGGAGCCAAATTGTGCTAGTGTTATCTGTCCAGTAGATAAGGCACTGGACTCATTTGCCAAGATCTCCTACAACTATCGATCCAACCCAAATGGCTCCTTCTTTCACCTAGCCAACACTTTTCAGTCAACAAACACTTCAACCGCCTCACCTTCTCCGCCTTATCTTCATACCCTCCCTTCATTTCCTTATTTCTTGAAATAATTATGCCCACATGTCTTCTAATGCTAAAAGAGAGAATGTTAAAAATTAAAAAGCGATATCATGTAGAAGAAAGCTACATATATCCACACCTGTAAGGAATTAGAATTGTTTTTCTTGGGAGTGTTTTATTATTAGAGCTATATGCTCTTGCATTAGGATTTTCTCTCTTTCTAATAGTATGAAGATGCTAGGGAGGTGAACCAGCATTACCTAAGGCAGACCAACAAATGACACTACCCAGTTCAAATACCGGTACTTAAAGCTGGCCAAGTGATTCTAGAAGAAAATCCAATGAATATGTTTCCTGATCCCCAGAAGTAAATGTGTCACAGGGTCAAATTAAATAAGTAACTTTTTAAAAATCATGCGCTGCCCCTGGAAGCAAAGTTGACTCCTTCATCTCATCCTTCTATCATCAGACAAAGACTTTTCAGGCAGGCTTTTAAACAATAAATGGATTTTTAAATAGAAAAGCTGTATTTATTGAGTTTAGAGATTTTTAGTAGTTTTAAAATGGTTTTTCAACATGTTTTTAATGGTTCTTTTAATGTTGAGAGATATTTAATTGAGTTTTGGCATAGTGTCCTATGGTGTTTTTAACTGTGATCATTGTATAATTTTAACTGTTTGTGAGTTGCCTTGGGCTCTTGTGAGGAGAAAGATGACATACATACATACATACATACATACATACATACATACATACATACATACATACATACATACATACATACATACATACATTTTCCTGGCAACCAAATTTGGTGCCTAGAGCAGACAGCCCTGAGCATAACATTAAAAAGAGGAGCGTCTGAACAAACTGTGAAGTAATAAGAGATAATTCACCTGGTACATACTTTAAAAATTGGTTACCAGACATAAGACTGATAGAATGTCTTAAGATACACTGAAGATAATGGCCAGTATCCTGTTGCATAGCTCAGGCTGTACAATAGGAGTGACATCACCAGCTTTGGTAATTTGTCTCTAAGGAGTTGCTTTTTCAGTTTCAGGGTGTGGAGATTTTGTGTCATTGTATGTGAGTTAGTCTTTGCAATTGATAATACTGAAAATTAAACTCTGTTTATTCGGCTCCATAGTGATCCTGACAGTAATCTATGCCTGTGAGATTTGGAAGGCATCAGGAAGTATCAACAAGAGTCTTGGCATCTTTCACCTCTTTTACCAATGAGGAGGTGCTTCAAGGAAATGGCTCATGCAAATTACATAATATTATCGCACGAAGAAGATTCCAAATGGCAAGCCATATTTTTTTGTTTGGAGAAAAACAGAATCCTTATGGTGGCAATAAGTTAGACTCCCTCCTAATGCCAAATGGCAATGAGGACACCCTCAAAATACATGGTGAAGAACTTTTATGACAAATTTAAAGACCCTGGAAATGACATGGGAAGATGCCGAAGTCCTCACCCAAGACCAAAACCATTGGAGATCTCTTGCTGCCTGATATGCTACATCGCATGGGAGGGTCTAAGTTTAAGTACGTGAGTTGTGCATGGTATTAATTTTGGAGGCAATTTACTTCCATTTTTTTTAAAAAAATCATCATAGACAACATCAGGTTCTTCTTTTTTCGTATCTAGGCGACACGTAAAACTGCCAAAATGCAGGCAACTTTTGGTTCATTGAGTTTATTCTGCAGTTCCTTTCACCTGAACTAGTGTGGAAAGATTAGCCAGCAACACAAGGTTGCTGTTACCAGACTATGACTGATGGTGGTTCAAAAATATCACAATCTTTGAGGAGGCTCTTACTATGCACTCCAATTCAGTGGTGGGCTCAAAAAAAATTACTACCACACTGTGGGTGTGGTATGATGGGCGTGGCCAGGGGGGAAGCGCTGTGTTGCACCTGAATTAGGACTACTTTATATCAAAACTTGGATGGGCGGGGCCAGCCAGAATTTCTGCTACCGGTTCTGGCGAACTGGTACGAACCTGCTGATGCCCACCACTGCTCCAATTCCTTTAATTGATATATACAGGTTATCCCAAAAGTCATACAGAAAGGTTATTGTCATCATAACCAGAGAAGAGGATTTTGACCATTTGCCTTCATGGTGCCACATACCACTTTGCTTCTGCTACAAAAATCTAGGGATTAACATGGCTACCCCTCTAGAAATGTTGGTGGGCATTTAGGCTTCACATGATGAGTACAAATCTATGACTGAGCCCTTTCCCTCCTACTTGCTACATACCATAGTTCTATACCCATTAATTTGTGGGGGACTAGAATGAGCCTCCTTATGTCCTGAGGGACAACCCAAAACCATTTGTTAGAATAAAGGGCAAATGAACAGAGAGCTCAAAGAGAATAAAGGGAAATGTTAATTGCTGGATGATCCTTTTTATTTTTTCTGCTTCAGTTTTAATAAATCAATTGACTTATATGCACCAGAGAATCTTCCCTTGAAAGTCAGTAGCTTACTTTGGAACACATGAAAGAGATTAAAATTTCAATCTTTTGGAAATTGTGTGTCCTGGTTTTTTTTAAAAAAAAACTTCAAATATCTGCCCAAACTGAGACCAGCCTGAAAACATCTGAACTTTATTCCATTGAATGTTGAAAATTAAAACTGCTTTTAAATAACTGTTCAAGGTTTTCATTTTTGTATAAGCAATAGCATTTTCCTTCCTTTAATGTCTTTCCCCCCCGGATTTTTTTTTAAAATTCTGTACTAAAGAAAGAGGGGGAAGTTGACATGAAGGAGGCAGATGGGTCACTGTTTTTTATTAACTGTATGATTTTTAGGAATCGTAAAAATTAACCATCCTCTCTTAAAGGAAAGACCACAAAGACAAGATGCATGTTCTTTCTCTATTAGTATGCATAGAGAAAAAGATAAAAATTCAAAGGAGATCTTGTATACATCATAAAGAGAGGATGAAAGAGAAAGAGACCAAGGGAGCTATATTGTATAATACCAATAATGAAAAATAGAAAGTCCTTCTGGTTAAAAAAAATTAATTACCCTGTGACCTTCAATTTAAACTTTACCACTTTTCTTCCTAGAATCCAGTGAGTGGAAATATTGCTTTTTTTGGACTACATCTCCCAGAACCAACCATTTTCATGCATGGAAAATTATATTTTTAAGAGAGTCCAGATGGTTCATTTAAGGTGGTTATAGATGATGTCTATCTTAGGCAGTCTCTTTGAAATGGAGCACAGGTTACTTGCAATTGTTAAGCTAAGAATATTTCTGTTCTGTTGTTGTGTCCACTTAATTTGGATGAAACAAATAACAACCTTGTATAAGAAGTTCCCAACAACTGCAATCCCCCCCCTCAAGTTTTAAATATTTGAAGGTGGAAACAATTAGAACAGACAGACTTGCTCTTCCCCAAATATCTTCTATGGGATATCTTCTATCCCATAGCCAGGTTGACAGTTGACTGCCAAATTTATACTTCGAGCCATCTAACTGCTTTATCTTTTCTATCCCAGTAATTGTGTCTGTGACAGTAGAGGAAGTTCTTCATTTCCTACCCCTTGTATTAGATCATCCTGCATTGTCACCTTTCCCCCTATGACTACCTTGAAGAGATAGTCTATAATTCCATGTGCTGCTGTATCACCTCTTTCCCTAAACTGCATAATTTCTCTACACAATCTTTCCTTTCTCTATGATAGGTTCTCATTATTATAATTAAACTGACAATATGTTTGTGATACAATTTCCATGAACCATTTGCCTTACACTATCTAGATGTGATGTTATATTTATTAACATCAGCCAATTCAAATACAGTCTTTAAACAAGCTTTTGTCACTCATAATCTTAACATCAATGGATATCAAATAATGATTTTCCTAGATAGTTTTCATTCAAGTTTGAAAGGAAATTATGGGGAGTATCATTAACCAGCCGTTATGTAGGAGGAGGGAATGTACATGGACTATACGGACCCTCTGCCTCTAACTCCTCAGATGCTCCACAGCAGATAGGAACAGCTTTCTGAAGTTCACCCAAAGCTTTCTCTGCTATATATGCTTTGTGCAAAATTTTGACTATGTGTCATATAGATGTATTGTATTGTATATTCCTACATACCATTTAATTCTGAAAAGGACCCATAGCAACATACATTTACAGTCTCCAATGGAAGCCATGTTCATTTAGTCCATCTCCATGCTTCAGAGCCAACTATGTTTGGAGGGCAGAATTTAGAGAAATAATTTTTCTTCACTAAAATCACCAGAACACGCAACCCAGCATGGTCAAGAAAACAGCTGCTCCAAACTGCTCATAAAGTTGACATTAGTTTAGGCTTAGGGCAACTAGAGTGGCTGCTATAGGAAAGTAAACAAAAGAAAAAGACAAAAAAAACCTTGTGGTATCTTAAATACTGTATTTTAATGTTACCTTTCATGGATCAAGACACAGTGAGAAAGACAGTGACCAGGTGTGCTTTCTTCATGTACTGGCTATATTGTTGATGATCAAACTTAAGGCTTCTGCTCTCTTTCATTTAATACATGCCCTTGAAACAAGAAAAACCTTCAGATAAAAGAAAGCAGAGCAGATACAAGCTGTTCTGTGTGGATATCATGGACTTCCAGAAAGATGAACAAATGGGTCTTAGAGCAAATCAAACCTGAACCATTTTGAGAGGCAAAAATGATGGAACTGAGACTGTCCTTTTTGTGGCACTATGAGAAGACAAGATTCTCTGGAAAAGACAATAATGCTGGGAAAGATTTAAGGCAACAGGAAAAGTGGAAGACCAAATCCCAGATGGATTTACTCCCTAAAGGAAGCTACAAGCTTGAGTTTTCAAGAGCTGGAGCAGGGCTGTTCTTGTTGTTGTTGTTCAGTCGCACAGTCGGTTCCGACCCTTTGCGACCCTATGGACCATTGCTCTCCAGGCGCCTCTGTCCTCCACCTCTGTCCTCCACCTCAGCCCGCCCAGCTCTGTGCCCATTGTGTCTACAATGCCATCTAGCCATTTCATCCTTGGCCTCCCCCTTCTTCTTTTGCCCTCCACCTTTCCCAACATCAATGCCTTCTCAAGTGAATCCTCCCTTCTCATTTGATGTCCAAAGTATTTTAGCTTCATCTTTACTATTTGACCTTCCAGTGAGCAGTCAGGGTTAATTTCTTCTAAGATTGACCTATTTGTTCTCCTCGCTGTCCAGGGGACTCTCAAAACCCTCCTCCAACACCACATTTCAAAGGCATCTATTCTTCTGCGTTCAGCCTTCCTAATTGTCCAGCTCTCACATCCATACATTACTACTGGGAAAACCATTGCTTTGACTATTCTAATTTTTGTTTTCATTGTGATGTCTCTGCTTTTCACTATGTTCCCCAGGTTTCTCATTGCTTGTCTCCCAAGAATCAGTCGCCTTTTTATTTCATGGCTGCAATCCCCATCTGCAGTGATCTTTGATCCTAAGAAAGTAAAATCTGTCACTGCTTCTACTTCTTCCCCATCTATCTTCCAGGAACTGATGGGGCCTGTTGCCATTATCTTGGTTTTCTTGATATTGAGTCTCAAGCCAGCTTTTGCACTCTCCTCCTTCAGCCCAATCAAGAGATTCTTTAGATCTTCCTCACTTTCTGCCATTAGGGTGGTATCGTCTGCATATCTCAGATTGTTGATGTTTCTCCCAGCGATTTTAATCCCATATTGTGATTCCTCCATCCCTGCACTGCGCATTATGTGCTCTGTGTATAGGTTGAATAAGCATGGTGACAAAATGCAGCCTTGTCTTACTCCTTTTCCTATTCCAAACCACTCTGTCATTCCATGTTCTGTCCTAACTGTTGCTTCTTGGTTCATGTACAAATTTCTCAGGAGGCATATGAGGTGCTCTGGTATTCCCATCTCTTTAATTACTTGCCACATCTTGTTGTGGTCCACACAGTCAAATGCCTTAGTGTAGTCAATAAAACAAAAGTATACTTGTTTCTGGTATTCCTTTGTTTTCTCCATGATCCATCGTATGTTGGCGATGTGGTCTCTAGTCCCCCTGCCTCTTCTGAAACCTGCCTGCACCTCTGGTAATTCTCTTTCCACATGCTGCTGAAGTCTATCCTGTATTATCTTGAGCATCACTTTACTGGCGTGTGGGATGAGCGCGATTGTTTGATAATTTGAACATTCTTTGGCATTGCCCTTTTTTGGGATTGGGACGTATACTGATCTTTTCCAATCCTGTGGCCATTGTTTTGTTTTCCAAATCTGCTGGCATATTGAATGCAGTAATTTGACGCCGTCGTCTTTTAGCACTTTGAAAAATTCAACTGGGATACCATCATCTCCACTAGCTTTGTTGTTTGCAGTGCTCTTTAGGGCCTTTATGACTTCGCTCTCCAGGATGTCTGGCTCAAGTTCTACTTCTTCATCATTGTGATTGTCAGGAGTGTTGAGGTCCTTTTTGTAGAGTTCCTCTGTGTACTCTTTCCATCTTTTCTTAATCTCTTCTGCATCAGCTAGCTCCTTTCCTTCTTTGTCCCTTATCATGGTCATTTTTGCTTTAAATGTTCCCTTAATTTCCCCGATTTTTTTGAAAAGATCTCTGGTTCTGCCTCTTTTGTTGTTTTCCTCCATTTCTCTGCACTGTTCTTTTAGGTAGTTTTCTTTATCTCTCCTTGCTTTTCTTTGAAATTCTGTGTTCAAATGATTGTAGTTTTTCCTTTCTCCTTTGACTTTTGCGTTCCTTCTTTCCTCTGCTATTTTAAGAGCCTCATCAGACAACCACTTTGCTTTCTTACTCTTCTTTTCTTTTGGTATGGTTTTCTTTGCTGCTTCCTGCATGATGTCCCTCATCTCTGTCCATAATTCTTCTGGCACTCTATCTATTGAGTCTAAGCCATTGAATCTGTTCATCACCTCCACCGCGTATTCTTTAGGGATGCTGTCTAGGTGATATCTTTCTGGTCTCCGTGTTTTCCTTATTTTCTTTAGTCTAAGCCTGAATTTTGCGATCAATAGGTTGTGATCTGAGCCACAGTCTGCTCCAGGTCTTGTTTTTGCTGACTGTATGGAGGTTCTCCATCTTTGGCTGCAGAGTATGTAGTCAATCTGGTTTCGGTGTTGGCCATCTGGTGATGTCCATGTGTAAAGTCGCCTCTTGTGTTGCTGGAAGAGAGTGTTTGCTATGACCAGTGCGTTCTCTTGGCAGAACTCTATCAATCTTTGCCCTGCTTCATTCTGTACTCCCAGACCAAATTTGCCTGTTATTCCCTCCACTTTTTGATTTCCTACTTTGGCATTCCAGTCTCCTGTCTCATTTCTTGGTGTCTGTTCTATGAGGTGTTGTAAGTCCTCATAGAACTGGTCCATTGTGGCTTCATCTGCACCAGTGGTTGGTGCGTATATTTGGATCACAGTGACATTGAAAGGTTTGCCTTGAAATCTAACTGACATCATTCTGTCATTTTTGAGATTGTATCCCATTACTGCTTTTCTCACTCTTTTATTGACAATTATGGCTACTCCATTTCTTCTAAGGTTTTCTTGCCCGCAGTAGTAGATATGATGGTTTCCAGAGCTGAATTCACCCATCCCTGTCCATTTGAGCTCACTGATGCCCAAGATGTCAATGCTTATTCTTTCCATCTCACTTTTTACCACTTCCAGTTTTCCTTGGTTCATTGATCTCACATTCCATGTCCCTATGCAGTATTGCTCCTTGCAACATTGCATTTCCCCTCCCCCCTTCCTGTCCCTCCCCTTTCTCCCCTCTGTGGTGTTAAGCATCCTGTATCACCTAGCCTGCCCCTTTGTTTTGCCTTTTGTTTTGGTCAATAGGGTTCTCTTGGCAAGCTTTGTGGCGTGGTTTGCCGGTGTCTACGCCATTTTTCTCTCCTCATACATTGTATCACAGTTTTTAAAAGTTTAAAAACATTTAAGACAACATAATATCATGCATATTATCACACTTTAAAACACAGTCTCTATGTCAGTTTCTATGTTTAGTCAGTATAAAGTCTCTATGTCAGTTGCTATATTAGGTCTTCTACATTTATATATCTACTACTTATCCTTTGCCTGGATCTCTGGCTCTCCTCCTCCTCCTCACCCCCCATCCCCCTTGGGGGTGGTTGCCCGGCGCCGGCGGCGCAGGCCCCTTTGCCGCTCGCCCCGGCTCTCCTTCTCCTTCTCACCCCCGGCTGGGGTGGTTGGCCGGCGGCGGCGGCGGCAGGCCCCTTTGCCGCTCGCCCCAGCTCTCCTTCTCCTCCTCTTCACCCCCGGCTGGGGTGGTTGGCCGGCGCCGGCGGCGGCAGGCCCCTTTGCCGCTCGCCCCGGCTCTCCTTCTCCTCCTCTTCACCCCCGGCTGGGGTGGTTGGCCGGCAGCGCCCGCGCAGGCCCCTTTGCCGCTCGCCCCGGCTCTCCTTCTCCTTCTCACCCCTGGCTGGGGTGGTTGGCCGGCGGCGGCGGCGGCAGGCCCCTTTGCCGCTCGCCCCGGCTCTCCTTCTCCTCCTCTTCACCCCCGGCTGGGGTGGTTGGCCGGCGCCGGCGGCGCAGGCCCCTTTGCCGCTCGCCCTGGCTCTCCTTCTCCTTCTCACCCCCGGCTGGGGTGGTTGGCCGGCGGCGGCGGCGGCAGGCCCCTTTGCCGCTCGCCCCGGCTCTCCTTCTCCTCCTCTTCACCCCCGGCTGGGGTGGTTGGCCGGCAGCGGCGGCGCAGGCCCCTTTGCCGCTCGCCCCGGCTCTCCTTCTCCTTCTCACCCCCGGCTGGGGTGGTTGGCCGCCGCCGGCGGCGGCAGGCCCCTTTGCCGCTCGCCCCGGCTCTCCTTCTCCTCCTCTTCACCCCCGGCTGGGGTGGTTGGCCGCCGCCGCCGGCGGCAGGCCCCTTTGCCGCTCGCCCCGGCTCTCCTTCTCCTCCTCTTCACCCCCGGCTGGGGTGGTTGGCCGGCAGCGGCGGCGCAGGCCCCTTTGCCGCTCGCCCCGGCTCTCCTTCTCCTTCTGTTCAGGCTGTTCAGGACAGGACATTCTGAAGGCCTCCTATTCATAGGGTCACAAGTTGGAGGTAACTTGACAGCATGTAATCGCAAAAGGCTCTAAAAATGCCCTAAGTAGCATCCTACTTAGTGGCTCAAGTGGCTAAGATGCTGACTGGGAGGCGGAAGGTCAGCAGTTCCCGAGTACTGCAGGACAGAATGAGGTCCCGTCTTTGTCCCAGCTCCTGCCAACCTAGCAGTTTGAAAGCAAGAAATTGCAAGTAGATAAATAGGGACCACTTCGGTGGGAAGGTAACAGCATTCTGTGCGCTCCGGTGTCTAGTCATGCCTGCCACATGACCACGGAAATGTCTGCAGAAGCAGACAATGCTGGCTCTTCGGCTTTGAAACAGAGATGAGCACTGAACCCTAGAGTTGGATACGACTGGCTTTCGAGCAAGGGAAACCTTTACCTTTACCTAGTTTAGTAGTCTGTTTAGTAGTCTGTTAATTGCAATAGCCTTAATTCCCGATGAGAGTGTATAGGGTTGCAAGCTAAAATATAGTTCATGAATTTAAAGGTTTTTATTTATCAACATGATTTTCTTGCTAGTTTCTCTTCATCCCTAGTTATAGTACAACCTACGACAAGATTTACTATGACTTTTATAAATGCCTTCCCTATGTTGCTTTTGCTCCATTTGTGGAATGCTGCACATGTTGATTTATTTTCTGAAATGTAAGATGTAATTATGCATACTCATGTGGGTTTCCATGTGGACTGTATTCACCACAATGGAACATGTTTTCTTGATCTAGAAAACATTCAAATATTTACATGTCCTGACAAGATTGGATTTTCTTTATATGTTATAAATGGTTAAACAATTACTGGGTCAAATTTCCTCTTATCAGAGTATTTAGATTAACTTCAGTTGAAATAAAATTAAATAGAGAGAAAAGGTGGGGGAAGGATGGCTAATCTTAATAAAGACCCTATATCGAGAAATGCAAAATCACAGCAAATTAGTCACAAAGACCAAAAAAGAAATCAGGACCAGTTTGCACGAATATAAGCACAATCTATTTCCCCATCTATTTACTTTGTGTTTTTAAAGCAAGATGGTTATAATGTTTATATATTTATAACTCACTAGTTTCTTCCTGAATATTTCTCAAAATAAAAGTAGAAGATTCTGTGTGACAATAGGTACTATAATGTAATTCAAACAATCTGGGACACAGGGAATTAATTGCCTAAAACAAACTATTGGTAAGATCCTATTGGTGTAAATTTATGCCAGTGTAAATGGATCCATCACTGGAAATAATTAATATAAATTGAAAGCTTTGTACCCCACTTTTTCAGGTTTTAAATCCTGTCTCTCATTGCCTTAAGGTCTTTGTGGTTCTGTGGATATAGAAACAGTGGATCTATCTATATGGCAGAGTTACAGCACTTTACCTGCTATGATTCTATTGAAAGGTGGGATTTGTAGTTTGAAAGGTGGGATTTGTAGTTTGGTGGGGAATTAAAGAGTGGTATTATGTTACCCTGAACTATAGTAGAGAATCCTAAATCTCCCATTATACTACAGATCTCAGCATCCCATAGGAAGGAGCATTAATTAACAGTTAAATGGAATGAAGGTGGTATAACCATACAGTGCAGATACACTCACCATCACAAATATGGTTTTTGATGCATTTTTATCAATAAACTAAAGCAGGGATTCTCAACCTGCAGCCCATGGGATGGATGCAGCCTATGGTACCATTTCATGTGGGGTCCCCACTGCCACCACCACACCAGGAAGTGCCATGTGGTGGAAGAAGGGCAGAATGGCCTGCCCCTGAAGCTGTTTGAGGTAGGGTGACCCAGCCCCTGCCTTAAAAAGGTTGAGAACTCCCGGGCAGGTGTTCTTGGACTTCAATTCCCAGAAGCCCTGATCAGCAGAAGTGCTGACTTGGGCTTCTGGTAATGGAAGTCCAAGAACACCTGGAGTGCTAAGGTTGGCCATCACTGGGCACTAGTCCAATAGGCATAGTTGTTCCCAGTTAGAGAAGACAACGCAGAACCTCCCTGCTATAAAAGTATTAAAGATTATGAGCCTGTCATGGGAAAATGGTGACAATTCACTCTAGTTCCATGGACAGAGTTGAAAAGACAAGGATTCACAACTGGCCTTTTCAGTATTGCACAATCAAAGCTGTCTGTGCAGACAGGCAAATCTTTTAGTTTTGATTCCGCCCTCATTTTCATTTTTAAAAATTCATATTATTATAATGAATTTATAAACAGGACAGAGATCATGAATTCTTGACAAGTGTTTGTCAAAAAAACAAAAAATACCAGATCCATATTTCGGCAAATCAAAGACAGGTTCACATAGTTTATGTAGATTATTAGGATTAATGAAGAAATCCTGACTTGCCTTCCTTACACAAGATTGGAAGTGGGAAGCTTAGCAACTTACTTTGTAACCGGTGAGGGATTTTGAAGCCTGATTAACATTTCATTTCAATCTTTGGCTACAGTTTTGCCTAATGAATGGCTTTGCTTAAAAACCCTCAATTAAATGGAAGGAATCCATACATTTCCTTTCCTAAGGAGAATCAGTGTTAATCAGGCTGGGGGGTTCCAGAGGCATCAAATTCATTTAAACAGAAAATTGAAACAAAAACTATCCTTACAACCATCTAATGTATCTAGAGTAAATAAAGATACAAACTCAGTTTGGGAGTAAAAAAGTTTTGTTTTTTGCAATCCATTTCTTACACTGTTTAAGTATTTGCATCATGTTTATAGAGTGTCATTTTGAGGATGATTGTCTGGCCGGACATCCCGCTACTGTAATAGAGTACACTGTACAGCCGGTGACTCAACGCCGAGTGTCAGGTGGTGGTTAACTAACCTGACTCCCTAAAGGGGCCAATGACTATGGGCGGATGAGCCCATTTAGATGGGGTAATGGTCTCCTGAGTGGAGTAAATACCACTGGAAACCATCATATTGGGCCAAATGGCAAAATGAGCGGAGGAGGAACTCTGATTCCCAATGGTTATGGAGGCAGAAGAGGCCATGCCAGATGGACTGGCTGTGAAGGCGCACATTGTCCATATCCTCAAGGCTGAGGCAGTCCACTGCAGTCCTGGTGTTGAATTCTGCATGTCTCATTTCATGTGTGCTGCAGGAGATGGCTCTGTGATCATAGTATGTAGGTCTCTTCATGGCAAGCTAGAATCCACCTTAAACAAAATCATGCTCATGACATTTTTCCTGCTTCAGGAAAAAACGCATTCTCAGATATGAGTTGCAGTCGACAACAATTTTGGGGATAAAAAACAGGCCTCCATGTTTTTAGTTCAAAGGAATGACAGACATTGAATTTTGCCTCCATACTGGGCAAGAAGGTACAGGTGAATGGAAATACACAGTAGAGAGGGAAAGATGTCCTGAGATGTAGAAAAGTATTTCCATTAAACATAAGGATCTGCTTCACTGGCATTTCATGAGTGACAGTGGTCCCAGTTTCCAAAAACTATTAACTGGGATCTCTGCTTCAATCTTTTGACCCAGACCTTGATTTTACTCCCATTTTCCTCTCTGATGAAGACTATTAAAGAATCCATGCGTCTCAGGGATGTAGGTAAGATATTTTGGTGGTGGCATGCCATCCCACTGCTGATGCTTGTTTGTTTTTCCTGAAATAACACTTGTTTTCTTCATTAGGAAGCTGCTAGATTGTTTTGTAACCACATAGCCTTCTTCACAGAATTTGGGAAGTGGAGAAGGGTTGTTCAGAGAAGAAACGGGAAAGAATGGGATATTCTGGAAGTGGCAGGAAAAACAGAATTTCCAGCTCTGATCCTGAAAAGATTGTCTTTGATTTGTGGTGCTCCCATGTTTTGTTTTTTTCTCCACATTCTGTTAAGAGGGAAGAGCTGTACAATGATTTTGAATGCTTTATGTTGGGAGATGTTTGTCTGGAAGCCAAATATCATTGCTTTCACTCTGGGGTGTAGGAAAACCTACTTTTTCATTCTAAGCCACTTGCCATAATTGTGGCAGAGTGCAGCACTGAAAAAGTCATTGTTAAATAAGATTTTGGGATGTTTTGTGTGCGGTGTTAGTTCAGGCTGTCCTGTTGGACTAAAATCTACATCAGACCCCTTCTTGTAGTGTAACCTCATTTACATCCAAAAGATCAACTTTGCACACATGCACACATATGCCTGCCTGCCTGCCTGCCTGCCTGCCTGCCTGCCTATCTATCTATCTATCTATCTATCTATCTATCTATCTATCTAGGCCAGAAAAACATAGCCTTGTGAACCAAAGTTGCAAGGCAAAGTTCCTGTCCAATATTACACTTACAGTATTTAGATCACTTATTGAAGCATAGTGAGATTTTCCAGTTATCCAGAACAGTTTGTGAGACAAAAAATGATAAAGTTAAGGCAAAGAGATCATAAATCGGTTCAGTTGTAGTGCCCATTGCTCTTTGAACCAAACTGTCAGCAAGACAAGATGGAGTTTACCAATTCAACATGAGGTGTCTACATATTACTTTACACTCTCTCCTCTCTTAGCAGATAAAATTCTGATTGGAACCTCTGTAAATCTGCCGAACAAGGCACACAAGCTTTTTTATAAACGTAGAGTAATAAAAATGTGGAGCAAGACAGCAGTCAGCAAAAACAGGATCACATTTAGGTATCTCAAAAAGTTAAAATAAACTAATTATGAGCAAATTGGTAGTTAACATAACATAACATAAGAACATAACATAAGAACAGCCTTGCTGGAACAGGCCACAGCCCATCCAGTCCAGCATTCTGTCTCACACAGTGGCTCACCATTTCCTTCAGGGTATTCCCAAGGAGATGCCTTCACCTGCTTAGGATTCCCTGGAAATGGCATTGAGAGATATACTGCCTATCTCTCCAACACGGAGGTTGTCCTTAGGTAGCCATAATTATAGCCATTGATAGACTTGTCCCCCATGAACTTGTCTAATCCTTTCTTAAAGCTGTCAAGACTGACAGCTGTCACCACTTCTTCTGGCAGGGAGTTCCATAGACCAGTAATCCTCTGGGTGAAAAAGTACTTTCTCTTATTTGTTTGAGAACTAGTACCCAAAAGTTTCATGGAGTGTCCCCTAGTTCTAGTGTTGTGCGATAGGGAAAACAGTTTTTCCTTATCTACCTTGTCCACACCGTGCATGATTTTATAAACTTCAATCAGGTCACCTCTTAGACGCCATCGTTCAAGAGTGAAAAGGCCCAACCGTTGCAGCCTCAGATGGTAAGGAAGGTGTTCCAGTCCCCTAATCATTCTGGTTGCCCTCCTCTGTACTTTCTCCAACTCCATAATATCCTTCTGGAGGTATGGCGACCAGAACTGTACACAATATTCCAGATGGGGCCTCACCATAGATTTATAAAGAGGCAAAATGACACTTGCTGACTTATTTTCTATACCCTTCCTAATGATCCCTAACATTGAGTTTGCTTTTTTCACTGCTGAGGCACACTGGGTTGACACCTTCATTGAGCTGTCCACCAGGACACCAAGGTCCCTTTCCTGGTTTGTCGCAGAGAGTTCAGACCCCATCAGTTTATAAATGTAATTGGGGTTTTTTGCCCCAACATGCATCACTCTGCACTTACTGATGTTGAAGCTCATTTGCCACTGTTTTGCCCACTCCCCCAGTGTCAAGAGATCCCTCTGGAGCTCTTCACAATCTCTCACAGTTTTCACTACCCTGTATAATTTAGTGTCGTCAGCAAATTTGGCTACCTTGCTTTTTACTCCTACCTCTAGATCATTTATGAAGAGGTTGAAAAGCAGGGGTCCCAGTACTGAACCTTGGGGGACCCCACTCTTTACTTCCCTCCACTTGGAGAAGTGTCCATTTAGTGCTACCCTCTGTTTCCTGTCCCTTAGCCAGTTGCTGATCCAGGACAAGACCTGTCCCTTTATTCCATGACTGGTAAGTTTATTCAAGAGCCTTTGGTGTGGGACCTTGTCAAAAGCCTTCTGAAAGTCCAGATAAACAATGTCAACTGGATCCCCCTTATCCACATGCTTGTTGACACTCTCAAAAAATTCCAACAGATTAGTGAGGCATGATTTGCCCTTGCAAAAGCCATGTTGGCTCTCCTTTAGCAGCGCCTTCTCTTCTATGTAACTATTAATTCTATCTTTTAGGATGGTTTCCATCACTTTACCTGGGACACATGTCAAACTGACAGGCCGGTAATTTCCTGGATCACCCCTGGATCCCCATTAGCTCGCGTCCAGTTACAGGGTTTATGTGAGGCAGGTGAAAGCTATACTGTTGCCAGTATGCTGGTTACATTGGTTAGATACATTGTTATCACATGAGGTAGGTTACATTCTTAAAGACACAACACCCCTCCCCCCTAGGATGGGACGAAGTCTCTCAGCCAAGATGGCTTTTTCCGAACTCGCTGGTGCCTCGGTGTGGGCTGCCCTGCTGCGGAGCTGCTATCTCCACTCTGTTCCCTGCCTTCCTGTCCTGCAAGTGTAGAGGAAGACTCGTTAGTGATTTGCTGCGGCTCCGCGGCTTTTTTGGGAGGTGTGTGACTTCTTTGGGAATACCCGGGGGCACTGGGGGCTAACTGAAAACCCCTCTTCTCTCTTGGACGGGTGGGGGAGCACTCCAAAAAACCCCCCCGGGTTGGTAACGCAAAATCAAAATCGGGGGCAGCAGTCGCCAACTCCAACTCATTTCCTTCCCCCCCGGCCCCTGATAGAGCTGGCGTATCAAAAGGATATGAGTCTTGGCGGACGCTTCCCCCCCCTGTCTGGGACTGTTGCCCCTCGCTGTGTCCCCCCTTGGATAAGCGGGCGGGGGATAACCCTAACGTTGAAACATCTGCAGTGCTGTCGTTGCCCCGTGCCTCGGGGACCCGTCTTCTGAGCTGATCTGCGTGTCGCCTCCAGACTAGACCGGTGCTCGTTTCCACCCTGTACGATACCGGCCCTGTCTGCTCCAACACCCAACCCGGCACCCAGGCTGGCCCCGCCGTCGCATAGTTCCTGCAATGCACCGGATCGCCAACGGCGAAACCTTTCGGCGCTGCTATCCCACAGTTCCTTCCCTTGTCCTCCACCCTCGTTGGGTCTAACCTAGTGAGAACCGTGGTCAGCTTCCTTCGCATCAGCAACTCCGCCGGCGAATATCCCGACGCTAAAGGGGTCACTCTATAGGCCAGCAAGAATTGACAGACTTGGTGATTCAGGTCCCCCGGGCCCATGCGCCGCAACGCATCCTTGGTCGTACGCACCAGCCTTTCCACTTGGCCATTCGTAGCCGGGTGGAAAGGTGCGGACGTAACGTGCCGGATAGCGTTGGCCTCCATGAACGCCCCGAACTCCGCGGACGTAAAACAACTAGCGTTATCGCTAATCAGGGTGTCGGGTAAACCGAACGTGGAAAAAATACGCCGCAAGTGCTTAATGGTGGCGGCGGAGGACGTGGTTTTGACCGGAATCACCTCCAGCCACTTAGAGAACGCATCCACTACCAGGAGAAAAAAACTTCCTCGGAACGGGCCAGCGAAATCTATGTGCACACGGGACCATGGTCCCCTAGCCCCGTCCCATTCTCTATGCGGGAGACGAGCCTCCTCCGGTCGGGAGCCCTGGCAGGCCTCACAAGTGCCGACCATGTACTCAATATCTGCATCTAGTTGGGGCCACCAAAAATAGCTCCGCGCTAATGCCTTGGAGCGGACGATCCCCGGGTGGCTGATATGCAGCAATTTAAGCACCCTCGGTCGCAGGGACGTCGGGACCACCACCCGTTGGCCCCACAAGAGACACCCTCTTTCTAGGGACAACTCAAGCTTCTTTCGAAAAAATGGGTCGAATTCCTTAGCCGGGGAAGACGCCGGCCACCCCTTCTGAACCCAGGAGCTTACTTTCTCTAACGTCCTATCCTTGCCAGACGCTTTGGCGATTTCGGCTGGGACTATTGGTGGTGACTCTAAAGTTTCTATTAGCAACACCTGACGATCTTTTCCTGCGCCTATTTTTTGTACGCTCGTCAAGGGTAGAGGAGACCTCGACAGTGCATCTGCATTGCTAATGTCCCTCCCGGGACGATATTCTAACTCATGCTGATATGCGTTGAGAAAAATAGCCCATCGCAGCATCCTTGGAGACAGAATCTGTGGCGTGGGCTTGTTAGCCGTGAATATCCCTAACAGGGGCTTATGATCCGTCACTATGGTAAACGGGCGACCATACAGAAAATCGTGAAATTTCTTCGTCCCCGCCACTATCGCTAATGCCTCCCTATCAGTCTGTGCGTAATTTCTCTCTGTTTGTGACAGGGACCTTGAGTAGAATGCCACCGGGGCCTCCCTTCCGTTGTCCAACACGTGACACAGCACCGCCCCCACCCCCACTGGAGAAGCATCACAAACCAGAACCACTGGCCGTTTGGGATCGAAATGGGTCAGGATTGCATCGGAGGATAGAATCTGTTTCAACTCTTTGAACGCCTTTTCCTGTTCATTACCCCACAGCCAAGGTTCCTCCTTTTTAAGTAACCGATGGAGCGGTTCAGCCACAGCCGCCTTCCGCGGAAGGAAGGTGTGGTAAAAATTTAGGAGCCCTAGGAAAGACTGCAATTCGGTCTTGGAAGTGGGGCGAGGAGCCTTCTTAATAGCTGCTACCTTTGATTTGGACGGCTTAATTCCCTCGGGTGTGACACGAAACCCTAGGAACTCAACCTCTGTTTCAAAGAAAACACATTTGTCTTTCCTCAGTCGCAGCCCCGCCTTTTCGAATACTGTCAGCACCTTGTCCAACCTTTTGGCTAATTCGGCCTCGCTCCCCCCTGTAATCAATACGTCATCAAAATAGGGCAACACCCCCTCCAGCCCCTTTAGGAGGCGTTCCACAAGCGACTGAAAAAGGCCGGGTGCCGAGTTCACGCCGAACTGTAACCGCGACACCTGGAACGCCCCCTTATGGGTGACTATTGTTTGGGCTGCCGCTGTAGCAGGGGTTACTGGAAGTTGCTGATAAGCTTGAGCCAGGTCGAGCTTTGCGAAACACTTTCCCCCATTTAACCTGGCCAAGAGGTGGCTGACCACCGGCACCGGGTATGCATTAGGGCGGATAGCCTTGTTAATTGTACACTTATAGTCAGCGCAAATGCGCACCTCCCCGTTAGCCTTAAGTGCAGTTACAATAGGCGTTTCCCACTCCCCGGAGTCAACAGGAACAAGGATCCCCTGTTCCACCAATTTGTCCAGTTCCGCCTCTATCTTGTCCTTGAGTGCGAAAGGCACTCTACGCGGCTTAAGTCTTATTGGGCGGACCTCCGGGTCCAGGTCAAAAGCTACGGGGGGCCCCTTAAACTTTCCAAGTCCCTTCTTGAAGACTTCAGGGTGCGCATCACATACTGCTTGTATCGGGCCCGTTTTTACGGTGTGCACTCCCGCTATAGACAGCCCCAACGGTTGGAACCACTGAGTCCCGAGAAGATTACAATTTCCCCCCTTGAGAACGACCAAAGGAAGTTCCGCGGAATGCCCCTTAAAACGGACTTGGAATTGCCCGACCCCCAAGACAGGAATGCTATACCCCTGCACATCCCGCAACGTGGACCTCAGTGCCTTAAGTTTGGGCCGCACTTGGGGGTCGATTTTCAAAAACTCTCTCTGGGGAATGATGGAATATGAGGACCCCGAGTCAATTTCCATCCGGATAGGGGCCCCTTGTACTAGTACCTCAACGAAGTATGGGGGTGGTCCTGCGGACACGCTGAACACGGGCGTGTCGTCCTCACTGTCGTCCGAGATGCGGGCCACGCCGTCCTGCTTCCTCGTGGGTCGGGCGCCATCTTTGGCCCTCGCGGAACGTCCTGGCCTGGACGGTGAGCTCTCACGGGGTTCCTGACGCTTCCTGCACACCTTTGCGATGTGCCCACGGCGGCCGCAGATGTAGCACTCGGCTTTCCTGAATGGGCACTTTGCGCGGTCGTGGGCCGCCCCACAACCATCGCAACGGCGCCCCCCTTTCCGCACCTTCTGGACCTCGTCGTCATCGCTGCCCGCGGTCGGCGATTTCGATGCCCGCCGGGTCGCACGCACTGCCGGTCCGGCCTTCCCGTGCACCGAATTTTCCGCTTTGTCGGTCTTCGGTTGCCACGCACGCCACTCGTGTAACTCGTCTACACCGGCGTTGGTGGCCTCCGCGGCTTCCGCGGCCTCCACAACTTCGGCCAGGGTGGGTGGCGGCTCTCTGCTCATCAGGTTGCGCTGCAATTCCTTATCTTTCAGGCCGCACAACACGACGTCCCTCATGACCAACTCTTGGCTATACCATTTACAAGGGATGGCGGCTATCCTCAGGGCTTCCACGAAAACTTCCACCGACTCGTCCGGCGCTTGGACTCGCCTCCAAAACGCACTCCGAGCGGGGAACATCGCCTTTGAGGGTTGGAACCGTTCCCGCAGCAGCCTCAGTATATCGTCGGTCTTGAGTTCTTCCATCGTTTTTGGTGCAATCATGCTCACCAGTGTCCCTTTGGTGTCGTTTCCCAGCATCCGGGTGAGGATGGCCTTCTTCCTCTCTTCATCGTCTTTGACTCTGAGTTCCACCAGCGCCGCCTTGAAGTTCATTTCGAAAACGATCCATTCCCGCGGCTTGGTGATGTTGAACCCGCCCTGTGTCCTGGCTCCGTCGGGATCCATCATCCCACCTTCGTCGCCAATTTAGTGTATGAGGACCAAGACACACGAAACAGCCAAGGGCTGGGTTAACACAGCTTTATTGCATGATGGTAAAAGGGGACATGAGGTAATGGCGGATCGATAGCTCTTTATATACGGAGGGGATACATTCGAAAGTGGCTCCATGATAGCCATTGGCTACTGGCTGCATGACATCATCGCTGGTCACGCCCTTCTTGTCCAGGTGTATGTCGTGGCGGGAATCTTTCCCGCGCTGTGGTGCTTTGATGGACTTGGACCGGGAGAGCCTTGACGCTCGCTACTGCCAGCTGGTGGTCATTAGCTCGCGTCCAGTTACAGGGTTTATGTGAGGCAGGTGAAAGCTATACTGTTGCCAGTATGCTGGTTACATTGGTTAGATACATTGTTATCACATGAGGTAGGTTACATTCTTAAAGACACAACAACCTTGTCCACACCGTGCATGATTTTATAAACTTCAATCAGGTCACCTCTTAGACGCCATCGTTCAAGAGTGAAAAGGCCCAACCGTTGCAGCCTCAGATGGTAAGGAAGGTGTTCCAGTCCCCTAATCATTCTGGTTGCCCTCCTCTGTACTTTCTCCAACTCCATAATATCCTTCTGGAGGTATGGCGACCAGAACTGTACACAATATTCCAGATGGGGCCTCACCATAGATTTATAAAGAGGCAAAATGACACTTGCTGACTTATTTTCTATACCCTTCCTAATGATCCCTAACATTGAGTTTGCTTTTTTCACTGCTGAGGCACACTGGGTTGACACCTTCATTGAGCTGTCCACCAGGACACCAAGGTCCCTTTCCTGGTTTGTCGCAGAGAGTTCAGACCCCATCAGTTTATAAATGTAATTGGGGTTTTTTGCCCCAACATGCATCACTCTGCACTTACTGATGTTGAAGCTCATTTGCCACTGTTTTGCCCACTCCCCCAGTGTCAAGAGATCCCTCTGGAGCTCTTCACAATCTCTCACAGTTTTCACTACCCTGTATAATTTAGTGTCGTCAGCAAATTTGGCTACCTTGCTTTTTACTCCTACCTCTAGATCATTTATGAAGAGGTTGAAAAGCAGGGGTCCCAGTACTGAACCTTGGGGGACCCCACTCTTTACTTCCCTCCACTTGGAGAAGTGTCCATTTAGTGCTACCCTCTGTTTCCTGTCCCTTAGCCAGTTGCTGATCCAGGACAAGACCTGTCCCTTTATTCCATGACTGGTAAGTTTATTCAAGAGCCTTTGGTGTGGGACCTTGTCAAAAGCCTTCTGAAAGTCCAGATAAACAATGTCAACTGGATCCCCCTTATCCACATGCTTGTTGACACTCTCAAAAAATTCCAACAGATTAGTGAGGCATGATTTGCCCTTGCAAAAGCCATGTTGGCTCTCCTTTAGCAGCGCCTTCTCTTCTATGTAACTATTAATTCTATCTTTTAGGATGGTTTCCATCACTTTACCTGGGACACATGTCAAACTGACAGGCCGGTAATTTCCTGGATCACCCCTGGATCCTTTTTTGAAAATTGGTGTTACATTCGCTACCTTCCAGTCATCAGGCACATCAGGTTATATAGCTAGTGGTCAGAAGAAATAAAACCTTTATGAAGTGCAGTATTATGGAACAGCTTATTTCTATGACAAAAGGATTTGTTCAGATGGTGCATCCTAGTATTTCCAACAGCAAATAGAAAGATATTGCCATATTACAAATATTCAACTATAAAAAAACCGTGTATGCAAGAAAAACACATTGCTCAATGTATAGATGATACAAGCTTACTTGTCAAAGAGCTATGTTTGTATGCAACTTGCTGTTGGGTGTACTTGCTATAATTAACTCAGCATCATGTGCAAAATGGTCTCAAGTGTGAGGAACTTATTGGATTGTGTGTTGTAGCCTTTGTTTTGTGGATAAGAGAATAAAATAAAGAACGAAATGGAAACAGATTCTACTGTTCCATTTATCAGAAATCCTATTATCTGAATCCTTTCGCAGTTCTGTGTATTTATCTCATATTGATTGTTTCATCCTTTGTGATAGTCACTAAAAGCTCTTCTCTGTAATTCAGATTCGTGAGTTGGTGGTCACTTCTATCGCTGACAGAGGGGATGTTTCCTTGGCCAGCTGTCAGAATATGGCTTTCCCCCTGAGGCTTTGTGCACAATGTAAGTGACACATATGTGCAAGCTTCCAGCCGCTCAGCAATGAAGGAATGCAGATTTGTAAGTCTGCAACTGTTTGCACTGCATAGCCACCAGCTGCGCACTTAACAGCTTATCTCCTTGTCAGCAAAGCAAAAGAAAAATGAACATGGAAAAGAAATGATTCGCAGTTCTTATGAGGATTGTCTGTTTGGGAGCCATTGAACTAACTGGTAGCAAAGGTTTGTTTGGGGCTACACCAAATTCACTGGAGGCCTTTCTAGATAATCACTTTATAAGCATCATATGGACACTTGTTGTTCATTATTTGTATCATCTTGCTTGAAGGAATCTGTTCTGTTTCACAATATTGTTGCTTTCTAGCACTCAAAATAAAATGGACTGGGAGAATGTGATGTTTCCTCTCATATCCAAGTTTTTGTGGTCTGGTCTACAGTGCAGCTGTGAAAGCATCATGACCCTCTGCTGAAACTTGTAATAGAACTCTCTGTACTTCTCCAAAAAGAGATTTTCCCTCTAAACAAAACATAT
Source organism: Bradypodion ventrale (assembly GCA_035047345.1). Classification (NCBI taxonomy): domain Eukaryota; kingdom Metazoa; phylum Chordata; class Lepidosauria; order Squamata; family Chamaeleonidae; genus Bradypodion; species Bradypodion ventrale. The sequence continues at coordinate 122,364,044 of JAWDJE010000006.1, forward strand.
TACAGTAGAACCCCACATAACAAAAAACTCCATTCCACGGAGCTCTTTGCTATGCGGTTTTTTTCGTTATGCGGTTCCCTATGGGAGATACCTCGCATGACAGGAAAAAAAGTTCATTAACTGGGGTTCCCATTGAGCGGGTATACCCCAGTTACTAAAACCCCCGCATAATGAACAGTTTTTTTGTTACGCGGGGTATCACCCTTGTGTAACGAATGCTTCATTATGTGAATTATTCGCTATGTGATGCGTTCGTTATGCGAGGTACCACTGTAGTTTGAACTTAACATTTTCCCTTTGTTAATTAATTCTCAGACTTTAGCAAAACTCCTTGGTTGTTGCTGGGTTTTTTTTGGAGAACTTTCTGCCTGTTCCACTCCCCCAACCATTTTACCCAATAATAATTGCATTTGGGTTCCTTGAGGGCAGTGGTTGTTGGTGCCATTCATGGGCTGAAGCTCCATATGGAAGATACTTTGGCCAAAATCCTGTTGCACAGTTAGGCAAACACTGTAACTTTGGGAAGAAAACTGCCACAAGTTAAGAAACCTCCAGAGAAGTTGTCCATTGAATAGGATGTTGCAAGACAGAGGTGCCTGTGGGCAATGGTCCATGGGGTCGCAAAGGGTTGGAATCGACTGTGCAACTGAACAACAACAATGTAATACTGTTTTCTTTATTGATACATTGCTCTGAATTGAATTTGTACATTGTATTTTGGAGGTTCTGTTGTTTATTGATATTGATTGTATGAATTATCTTGTATTGATATTTTGTATTATTTTGTTGTTTTCATTTTGTATGAATTATGCTGTATTTATATTCTTGTATTATTTTGTTGTTCTTGTGAACTGCTTTGAGTCACCCGTTGGGTTGAAAAAAGCAGTATATAAATCAAATTTCAAACAACAACAACAATGCTTAGCAATTATACTTATATCTTATACACTTTAATTCCATATTGTTAATTATAAAAATCATTTAATCTGTTGTATACCACCCAGAGCGGGAGAATATCCCAGATAGGTGGTGAATGAACGAATGAACAAACAAACAAACTGTTCTTCTGCACCCTTATTCCTTCCTACAGAATCAATTTAATAATGTCTCCCTGGCCCCACAAATTGCACCAACCATCTGTATGTTGTCTACATATAAGAAGAATGTTGGAAGGTTACTTTGGGTCAGTTCTTCACAAGCTATTGATAACCTACCCACCATGATCTCTGGGTGGAGAAGCAAACTTCCCAGTACAGCAAGAACAAGCTGCCTACGCAGCTGACACTGATACTAACAAATTGCAATGCTTTTTCTGTCTCCACAGAAACTAACAGAAATCCAGTTTGCAATCAAACATGACCAGAATTACAATAGTACCAACATCTTTCAAAACACCTCATTCTCTCATACTATCACATAACTGGAAGAAAAAGTTGTGACGTATTGCAAGTATGTCAGAGAATTTTAAAGCTGGATTTATTTGCTGAAGAAGTTTAGCCATGTTATAGGAAAATACATGTGGTAATAATGTTTTATTTATTCACCGTTTAGCTTGTTTGCTTTTTTATTTGAGAAGGCATGCCTGGAGTATGCAGTAACAATGGCAATCTATTGTTATACCAAAAACCAACTACTGAAGCACAGCAAAATGTATAGAATAATAACATGTCTGGTGGGTTTAGGAGCATAAGAACAAAGGTAAACAAGCATGTTTATCTGTTTATTGTTATCCTCACATTATTCTTTCAGAGGAGAGCAATATTTTATATATTTTGCTATGTAGCAAAGGCCTATAAAGGACTGTGGTGGCTTAGTGGTTAAGACGCTGAAACTGATGACTGGAAGGTTGGCAGTTCAGCAGTTTGAGACCCGACTGCAGCACAATGGAATGAGCTCCCGTTTCTTGCCAACCTAGCAGTTCGAAAGCAAGAAATTGCAACTAGATAAATAGGTACCACTTTGGTGGGAAGGTAACAGCATTCCATGCACTCGGGTGTCTGGCGTAAATGGGGATAAGTACCATGCCCTAGAGTTGAATATGACTGGCGTTTGAGTAAGGGCAACCTTGACTTTTACCTAAAGACCTATGAATGGTCAACAATAAATGCTATAACTGTTAAAATTAAGAACAAAAGTACTTAATGGTAATTTAATATATTTCCAGATTTGGGGTAAAATCTGTTGGGATCTGTTACAGTTGCGTTAAGAAACTGTGAAAAACTAAAACTGCCAGATTCATCAGTCTTAACAGTAGCAAACCTTTTTCTTTCCTTTTCCTCTTTCTCATTTTCTTCTTTCAGTGTTGTAGAATATTTTGAAAACAGGAGGGAAACCTGTGGTAGTTACTGGTTTTAGAATTTAAAAAATATGTCCCTGTTTTCATCCCTGAAATGTCAGGACGAGTGACATTAAATCTCTCTTCCCTTCATCCACTCCAGCTTAGCACCAACACATGTTTAAAACATGCATATGAGAAAACAGAGTCGGGCACAAAACATTTTGCTGCCTGAGATAAAGCAGCACATGGCATTTCCCACTCACCCGTCTAAGTTGTGATGTATAATCCCCCAAACTAGCCAAAATACTTGGGCACTTGAGTTAGAAAACTGTACCAACACCTCTCCCTGGCTGTGAAAACCACCCTCTATATGAACAACAAGTTGTATCACTAAAAATTTGCTATACAGTCAAACCTCTACATATGAATTTAATTTATTTCTCGAGTTTGATTGTATCTAGAAAAATTCAACTATAAAAATTGAATTTCCCATTAGAATGCATTGAATGCAACTTCCCATATGAATGCATTGAATTTTGTATTCCGAACAAAATCCTATTAAAAATTTGTATCTTGAACTTGGTTTTTTCTGAGCTTTCTGGAAGTATCTCAAGTTTTCCTTAAGTTGAACTGCTCTTATCTTGTGGTTTAACTGTGCTTTCTTGACATGAAGGCTGCAATGTCTTCTGTTAGGGCTAGCCCTGGATTTGATGGAGGTCGGAGGACAATGGGGCAGCGGAACTAGCATTAAAGTTAAACCTGGATATGAAACCATATTTCAAAGACAAACTCTTCTCAGGGCTTTCTCTTTTTAGATGCATTTCTAAGCCTACTGGGAAGGTTTTTTTCCTGGCTTTTTTTATTTTTAAAAAAGACTCAACACACGTTGGTTTATTTTTCTTTGGCTTGGGAAAATCCAGTCACAGATTCCCACAAGTCTGTTTACAAAAATCCTCCAGGTCTGACAGCAAGTCCCCTCTGGCTCTCCTACTGAAGCAGTTTGCATGCCAGGTGTTAACTCCGTCTTCTCAGCCATACTGGAATACGTTAACGCAAACACTATATCCATAAAGAGCCAAATGAATGATCACTGCCAGCATGAATGCAAAATCCTTATTACTGGCTGCAGCAAGACTTTTTGAGCGTTGTGTGTGTTATCTCGCCTTCCAGATTATTAGAGGATCTGATACCAAGAGCTAATTAGTCGCTCTAATTATTAGTTGGTGTCTGCATAAATTATGCCGAGATGCCCAACTCTGTCTTGCTTTACTCAACATACTATGTCAGGAGGAGGTTTGGGTTTATAACAAAATGAGAAAACGGCTGCTGTATTCTCGGTACACTTCATTACTGTAGGCTTCTGCTCAAAGAGGCCTCCGGACACTGGAGGATTTATGTCTGATTTAATGCAGGCTCTCTGAAGACTACAGCAACTGTTCATCATTCTCTGCTCCCCTTTGTTGTTATTTCTTTGCAAAAAGACTATGACAGGAAACTGAGGAAAATTTGAGATGATGTGCCTTTTCACACACATCTACAAAAGCCATGAGGTTGGCATTATACCTGAATTTTCACTGGCTTGATGCTCGATATACATGATAGTTAGTTATGTGCTGTCAAGCTGGAACTGGCTTATAGCAACCCTAATAAGGCTTTTAAGGTAAATGAGATCTTTAAAGGAGTGGTTTCACCAGTTCCATATGCCCAACAAGTTTTTGTGGCTCAGAATGGGTTGAAAATCTGGGCTACTGAGTCCCAGTCCATCACTCTATCCACTACACCACACTGGGTACTATATATAGGATACTGGAGTGAAATTCAGTCTCCTGTTATGTACACAAACGTTTCTCCTAGAAGACAATGAGACCACAATTTGCTCCAAAGTAAGCACCATGTTTGAGAGTGCATCAGTACTAATGTGTTCATTATTACTCAATTTTAATTGTGTGTTATAGTTTGCATTACAAATGCTCAAGGATTTGTTTTTCTGTGTGGTCAAGTGACTTCCAACAGTTCCAAAAGAATATATTAGTATTGGCCCTCTTCAAGTCTTATTTTATTTATATTTATTTATTTCAACTTGTTTAACCGCCCTCTCACCAAAGCGACTCCAGGCAGTTTACAATGTAAGAAACCACACTGGCATAAAAATACTCCAACACAGAATATACATAAATAAAACATCATAAAACTCTAAAATATAAAAATCTTAAAATCTCAAATCTAAAAACTAGATGGTAGAGTTGACTGATAATCATATGAGCCAGCCAAGAGGGCAGGGGTGTCCAGTAGAAGCACCCCACACCCGCTGGGCCAACCATGTCTTTGAATCTCTTCTAACAGCCAACAATTCTGGTTGGAGGCGGAGGTCAATCGGCAGGAGGTTCCAAAGGGCCGGAGCAGATACCAAAAAGGCCCTCCATCTAGTGTTGGAGAGATGAGCCATTCAGTAATTTAACCAGGAAGTGACCAGTGCATGTAAACCAAAGACTGTATCATCCTTTATTGAGTCAATCCATCCCTTGTTTAATCTTCCTCTTTTCCTGCTTCCAAAACCACAATAGCCTTAGTTTATTTAGCCCTTAGTTTATTTAGCCCTTCTAGGGCCCTACTGATATCTCACATTTGATTTGATTTAATGCTCACATATTTGGCCTTCTGACAGTTTATGGTGTATTTTAACATTCTTCTTCTCCAAGGGGCCGTGGTGGCTTAGTGGTTAAGATGTTGAGTGTTATGACTGGAAGGTCAACAGATCAGCAGTTTGAGACCCTAGTGCTATGTGATGGAGTGAACTCCCATCGTCTGCCACAGCTCCTGCCATCTTAGCAGTTAGAAAGCAAGAAATTTCAAATCAATAAATAGGTACCACTTCAGTGGGAAAGGTAACAGTATTGTATGTGCATAGGCATCTAGTCATACATGCCTCATGACCATGGAAATTTCTGCAAATGCAAACAGCCCTGGCACTTTGGTTGTAAATGGATATGAACACCACCCCCTAGAGTCAGACATGTCTGGCTTTCGAACAAGAGAAACCTTTACTTTTATTAATATTCTTCTCCAACTACATATTTTGAAAAACCACTTAACTGTTAGAGCAGTACATCAATGGAACCGATTTCCTTGGGAGGAGATGAGCACTCGAATGTTGGAGGCATTCAAGTGACAATTGGACAACCATCTGCCACGTCTGCTTTAATTTGTATTCCTTCATTAAATAGGCAGCTGAACTCAGTAGCCTTATAGGCCTCTTCCAATTCAATTATTTGTATGATTCTTTGATAAGTACTTATACACACACAGAGAAATTAGCATAGTCCAGGAAAGCTCTCTCAACTTGAATTAAAATTTGCCAATGTTTGTGAACCATACCACTTTAACATAGGTTGGAAGGGGGATAATATTAATCTCTCTACCTATAGGGGAAAAAAAGAATTATGAGTTCTAGCTGATCCCTCCACATCATTACCATAATGTAAAAACTGGTTTAATGTCAAGAGATTTCAATGAAAAATAACATTCTATATATTTTAACAAGAGAATCGCACTGCCTTCTGCTTCTTTGTGAGAAAGTTCCAAATATAAGCATATATTTTGGCATGATTACGTGGTCAAAAAGAATGATCTTTACAAACTAAGAAATTATAGTCATTATCTATTTCAAATTAAGAAAGTAAGACCAGCCCTTTAGATTTTTACCTCTATTTTGTCAAACCTAGCTCTGGTTTAGGTCAGGAATGAGCCTTAAAGTAGCAATACCAATTACACATAGATACCATTCCATAGCGCTTAGTGCCCTCTCTGATCAGTCCAGCAGGTTTTTCTCAATGATGTGTAAATGCCTTGTGGGATCTCAAAGCCAGTTCCAGTTCAATGAAGAAAAATTATTCTTGTGTGAAAAATTAAAAACCAATAAGTCCGTGGCTCATGAGGTTTGTTGTGTGAGCTATGACCAATGCAGGATGGAAGTGAAGCAAAACCATTAATTTCCTGTGAAGATTGCACGTATCTACAGCTGGCAAAACCTTTAGTCCTACAGCTATTCAAATTTATTTTAATATAAAATGTGTGGCTATGACAAAGGAAAAGGTTAAATGTTGAGGACAAAATACTGACACAGTGAAGTGGATAAGAAAATGAATGACACTATTTTTTTAAAAAAGCTATCTTCTTTTAATCCTTCACATTTATTTGCTGCTAGCTCCAGTCATAATAGAATTATAGAACCATAGCATAACTGAGTTAAAAGGGGGCTATGAGACTACTGAGTCCAATGCCTTGCTCAGTGCAAGCATCCAAATCAAAGCAGATCTGACAGATAAGTTGTCCAATTTTCTGTTTACTGCTTCCAGCATTGGAGTGCTCACCACCTCCCAAGGTAATTGGCTCCATCATTGTACTGCTCTAACTGTTAAGAACTTTTTTCTGATATTCAGTGGCTTCCTGTAGCCAATTATGACATGTCCTGCACTCTGGGATGATCAAGAACAGCTCCTGCCACTTCTCTTTATGACTATCTTTCAAGTATTTGAAGAATGCTATCATATCTTCACCTCAGTCTCTTTTCCTCAAGGCTAAACATGCCCAGTTCCTTCTGGTTTTCCTCATCTGGTTTTGTTTCCAGTCCCCTGATCATCCTTGTTGCCCTCTCCTGATTTTTTTCCAGTTTGTTGGCACCCTTTTTAAAGCATAGTATCCAGAAATAGACACAGTACTCTAGATGTGACCCAACTAGTGCCGGATGAAGGTTTTGGAGACTATATTTCTGTTAATGCAGTCTTAAAGAGCACTGGCCTTTTCTGCAGTCACATTCAGCTTATGATCTACAACAATTCCAAGATCCTTGTCACTTGTAGTAATGCTGAGCCCAGTATCGCCCATCTTGTAACTATGCATTTGGCTCCCCAAATTGTAGGACTTTGCACTTATCCCTGTTAAATTTCATTCTGTTGGTTTCAGCCCAGTGTTCAATATATTTTTGAATTATCTTCTTGTCTTCCAAGGCTATTAGCTATTCCACCCAATATCTTCCCCTCACACACCATTTTAATTGTCCCACTGTAATCTAGTCCATACCTGTCAAGTATCCCGTATTGGCCAGGATTTCCCATTTTTCAGCGCTCGTTCCTCCCCTTTCCCGTATTTCAACGGCGGGGAAAGGACTTACTGTGTATGCATGTATTTTTCATTTTCAACCACCAGTACACTATTATGCTTCCATTGAGAGAAAAGTCGCACCCAGCTTAATGATGTAGGATTGAGATACTTGCACAAATATTGTCAAACAGAAATTTTGTTTTATTTTCTAAATGGAGATCTCTGCTTGCACAAGGTCAATGCAGAAGATCATTAATTCCATGCTTTCCTTGCAGAAGAAGCTCAATAAAATATTTTATTTTACTTCTATGCTGTATTTCTCCAAATTGCAAGACCAAAAGCAGCTCATAAATTGTTTTTGTTTTAAAAAACTAGTTAAAAACAATGTCCTATTTTTCTACCTTGTCCTTCTTTGGAACATAATATTCAAAGCAGGTGATAGCACTGACAATAACGGCTAGAGAGCAGTTGGTATTCCTGTATGCAGAAGTGGCTGTTTAAAGAGGTGTTCACGGATTGCTGAATACATAGCCATGAACTGTATGTTACTTCCAAGCAAGAAGTATCTCTCAGAACAGCCATTTTCTCTCACATAATTGATCATCATACAAAGTCAATTACCTACAAGAGTCTGACTAAATTATGCAGTAAAATTTTGAATGACATCAGTAAAAGAAATTAAACCATAAAACTATTACAATTGGTAATCAATAAAAATAAACACGCCTTTACTATTTTTCTACACAGGAACTGTTACCTGGTTCTACAGTTTTAGTGTATGAGAACCAAGACAATAGGAACAGCCGAAGGGTTGGCTTAACACATCTTTATTGCATGATGGTCCAGGGGAACATGTGGTAATGGTGGATGAACAGCTCAATATATACAGTGACTATACATTTGAAAGTGGCTCCTCGATAACCCATTGGCTACTGTCTGCGTGACGTCATTCCCCGTCACGCCCTTCTTGTCCAGGTGAGGTGGAGGCGGGAATCTTGTTTGGGGAATTGGAACCATGTGAGCTGGCCACTCGCTATTGCCCCCTAGAGGTCACTAGCTCGCGTCCTGATACAGAAGGTTACAGTGTTACAGCTGGTGGTTATTATTATCCACTCACTCGAGTGTTACATTACTTAAAGGTATACTCTTTTAGACACAACATCCCTCCCCCCTAGGATGAGACAAAGTCTTTCATCCAATATGGTTTATTGCAAGCGCGTTTTGGGTGCAAGGCTACCTGGCTTGTCCCGGGGGCGCTATCGCTTCTGTGTTCCCTGGTCTCTTGTCCTGCAATGGGAGAGGGAGACTCGTTAACGACTTGCCGCGGCTCCGCGGCTTTTGGGGAAGGGGTAAACTCCATTGTGGGAAAACCGGGGGCACTGGGGGCTAACGAAAACCCCCGCTTCTCGCTTGGATGGGTGGGGGACCACTCCGAAACCCCCCCGGTTTTGTAACTCAAACTCAAATTCATCTACTGGGGTATCTGTGGGGGTATCCCTCAGGATATCTATAGGGACATACTTATTCCCTTCCCCCCCTGGTGGGGGCCTTTTCCCCCTTGGTGGGGACCACTGGCCCCCCTCTCCTCCCCCTTGGGCTGAACGGGTGGGGGAGAACCCTAACGTTGAATCCTGTTCTGCGCCGTCCGCGCTCTGGTTTCCGGAGACCCGGCGCCGGAGTTAGTCTGCGTGCCGCCTCCAGAGTAGACCTGTGCTGGTCTCTACGCAATACGACACGGGACCCGTCTGCCCAATGAGTACGCCCGGAACCCAGGCTGGCCCTGCGCTAGCGTAGTTTCTGCAATGAACCGGGGCGCCTATTTCGAAACTCTTCGTGCCCGCTAACCCAATGTTCCTCCCAGTGTCCTCTACCCTCGTAGGGTCTAGTCTTGTCAGCATCGTAGTCAGCTTTCTGCGCATTAGGAGTTCTGCGGGCGAATATCCTGACGCTAGGGGGGTCACCCTGTATCCCAGCAAAAACTGACACAACTGCAGGTTTAAATCCCCGGGGCCCATGCGCCTCAGCGCGTCTTTGGTTGTACGCACGAGGCGTTCTACCTGGCCGTTTGTTGCCGGGTGGAAAGGCGCAGAGGTGATGTGCCGGATGGCGTTGATTTCGGTGAATGCCCTGAATTCGGCGGATGTGAAACAACTAGCGTTATCGCTAATAAGGGTGTCGGGTATACCGAACGTGCTGAACACCCTGCGCAATTGTTAAATTGTTGCGGCTGAGGAGGTGTTCGCAACTGGGATAACCTCCAACCACTTGGAGTAAGCATCCACTATGAGGAGAAAAAGCGACCCTCTGAAAGGGCCCGCAAAGTCAATGTGCACGCGGGACCACGGCCCCTTTGCCGCATCCCATTCCCTGTGCGGGAGTCGAGCCTCTTCGGGCCGGGAGCTTTGGCAACTCTCGCAAGTGCCCACCATGTGCTCGATATCGGCGCCCAACTGGGGCCACCAGAAGTAGCTCCTGGCCAATGCCTTGGAGCGGACAATTCCAGGGTGGCTGACGCGCAGCAGTTTAAGCACCCTAGCTCTCAGGGATTCGGGCATGATTACCCGCTGGCCCCACAGGAGGCACCCCCTCTCCAAAGACAGTTCTAGCTTTTTCCTAAAGAATGGGGCGAACTCCGCCACTGGGGAGGACGTTGGCCACCCTTTCTGCACTCACGAACTGACCAGGGCCAACGTCTTGTCCTTGCCTGTTGCCTTGGCGATCTCTGCGGGCACTATGGGGGGTGAATCTAAGACCTCTATCATGAGCACTTGGTGGTCTTGTTCCACCTCACACCCGCCCGTTTTCCAACACGTGGCACAGAACCGCCCCCACCCCCACTGTGGATGCATCACATATCAGAACCACTGGTCTCTTGGGGTCAAAATGGGTTAATATGGCGTCTGAGGATAGGAGTTGCTTTAGCTCATTGAATGCCCTCTCCTGGCTCTCGCCCCATTTCCACGCCTCATCCTTTTTTAGTAACTTATGAAGCGGCTCTGCTACCGATGCCTTCCGAGGCAGGAAGGAATGGTAGAAGTTTACGAGCCCCAGAAACGACTGCAATTCGGGCTTGGAGGTGGGGCGAGGAGCATTTTGAACAGCGGTCACCTTTGATTTGGAGGGTTTTATGCCTGCAGGGGTTACCCGGAAACCCAAGAACTCAACCTCTTTTGCGAAGAAGACGCATTTGTCTTTCCGCAGCCTTAACCCCGCCTTTTCGAATACCGTCAGTACTTTGTCTAGCCTCTCCGCTAATTCCGACTCGCTCCCCCCATTATCAACACGTCATCAAAGTATGGTAAGACCCCCTCTAGACCCTTTAAGAGGCGTTCCACGAGCGATTGGAAGATGCCTGGCGCCGAGTTCACGCCAAACTGTAGGCGCGTTACCTGGAACGCCCCCTTATGAGTGACTATTGTCTGCCCAGCAGCTGCAGCTGGGGTTACCGAGAGCTGCTGGTATGCCTGCGCCAGGTCAAGCTTTGCGAAACACTTTCCCCCATGTAACCTGGCCAACAGGTGGCTGACTACCGGCACCGGATACACATTTGGGCGTATTGCCTTATTAATGGTACATTTGTAATCAGCGCATATTCGGACCTCCCCATTGGCCTTCAGCGCTGTTACAATCGGAGTTTCCCACTCCACGGAATCAACAGGAACAAGGATCCCCTGGCCCACCAATTTGTCCAGTTCCGCCTCTATCTTGTCCTTGAGTGTAAAAGGCACTCTGCGTGGTTTGAGTATTATTGGGCGGACCTCCGGGTCCAGGTCGAACGCAACTGGGGGTCCCTTGAATTTTCCGAGTCCCTTCTTGAACACTTCGGGATGCGCATCACACACCTCCTGTATTGGGTCAGTCCCAACGGCATGCACCCCCCCCAATGAACAAACCCAGGGGCTTAAACCATTGAGTCCCGAGGAGGCAACAACTCCCCCCCTTGAGAACGATCAGGGGAAGTTCCGCGGTGCGTTGCTTGTATTGGACCTTGAATTTTCCAACCCCCAATACCGGAATGCTATTTCCCTGCACATCCCGCAGCGTGGACCTCAGTGCACTGAGCTTGGGCCGCGCGTTGGGGGAAATTCCCAAAAACTCCCTCTGGGAAATGATTGAATATGAGGAACCCGAGTCTATCTCCATCTTAACGGGGGCCCCTTGCACCAGTACCTCGCAAAAATAACGGGGGTGTCCTAAGGACACGCTGTGGACTGCGGTGTCATCGTCACTGTCGTCGGAGATGTGGCCCATGCCGTCCTGCTTCCTCGAGGGCCGGACGCCTTCCTGGATCCTCGGTGAGCGGTCTGTCGAGCCTTTCTGGTCTCTGTGCCGCCGTCTGCAAACCTTGGCTATGTGCCCTCGACGCCCACAGTTGTGGCACTCGGCCTTCCAGAAAGGGCACTTGATGTGGTCATCGGCCGCCCCGCAGCCGTCGCAGCGTCGGCCATCCTTCCGCACCTTCTGGACGTCCTCGTTCTTGCTGCTCTCTGTGGAGGATTGCAGCGCCCGCCTGGCCGCCTGCACCGGGCCCGCCGCCTTGTTGGTTTGTGTGGGCCTTGCTCTGAGCCCCTTAACTCCGGCCCTCATGGCTTCCACCGCCTGCGCCTCCTTCACGATCTCGTGCAGCGTCGGGGGTGGCTCCTGGTTCATCAGCTTTCGCTGGAACTCCTCGTCCCACAGGCCGCACAGCATGCGGTCCCTGAGGGCGATTTCCAGGTTCTCCCACTTGCATGGGCCGGCGGCCAACCGGAGGGCCGCTGCAAAGGCGGCCACGGACTCACCCGGCACCTGGACTCTCTTCCAGAACGCGTCCCGAGCCGAGAACATCGAAACCGAGGGCTGGAAATGGTCGCGCATCGCTTTCAGGAGCTGCTTGACCGGCACTTTGTTCACCTTCTTCGGAGACACCAGGTCCACCAGTACTTTCATGGCGGGGAACCCGAGCATCCTGATGAGAATGGCCCTCTTCTTCCCCTCGTCTGTGATATCGGACACCATCAGTGCGCTTTGGAAGTCCATTTCGAAGAGCTCCCATTATTCCGGTTTGTTGATGTTGAAACCGGCCTGCGTTGTCTTGATTCCTTGGGGATCCATTATCCCACCTTCGTCGCCAGTTTAGTGTATGAGAACCAAGACAATAGGAACAGCCGAAGGGTTGGCTTAACACATCTTTATTGCATGATGGTCTGGGGGAACATGTGGTAATGGTTATTGAACACCTCAATATATACAGTGACTATACATTTGAAAGTGGCTCCTCGATAGCCCATTGGCTACTGTCTGTGTGACGTCATTCCCCGTCACGCCCTTCTTGTCCAGGTGAGGTGGAGGCGGGAATCTTCCCGCGCTGTAGTTGTTTGGGGAATTGGAACCATGTGAGCTAGCCGCTCGCTATTGCCCCCTAGAGGTCACTAGCTCGCGTCCTGATACAGAAGGTTACAGTGTTACAGCTGGTGGTTATTATTATCCACTCACTCGAGTGTTACATTACTTAAAGGTATACTCTTTTAGACACAACAACAGTAGAGACACAATATTCCTCTACTTCAGTGCCTTCTTTGTGGCTATTTCCCAGCCCCTCAGTTCTCTGAGAATTTGTTATACTGTACATGTAAGAGCGAAATTAATCAATGAGTGCCCAAATGCATGAATCTAGCTAATGTAGTATAATTGAACAAACATTGCATATTCTCAAGCCTTGAGGGGGGAAATTCAGCATCTGTTTAGGAATTTTATAGTATTGAAAATGAATGTTATGAACTTTACAATACCTAAAGGTGTCACATTTGCCTTATAATGGCAGTGTTCAGAAAGAACTAGTTAACATGTAACTTCCATTTATAATTAATTCTTTTTGCAATAACTAGGGGCATAATAATGATATACTGCTTTCAGTAATAGTTCTAGTCACTTTTTCTTGAAGTTTTGAATTTCTGTTAAAATTGTCTTGAACTGCAAAAGACCCAAAAAGGAGAATAGATTCAAGTCTCCAAAGTCATCCCCTTTCTCATTAACTTTCACTCAAAGTCTCAATATCCCACTCAGACATATCTAGGGAAATTTATTTATTATTTATTTATTTTTCACGCTTATATACCGCCCACTCAGGTACAACCCAACTCAGGGCGGTTTACATAGTGGACAGTAAATACATAAAAAGACACATGATAAAACAAAGTTAAAAGTTTAAAAACCCACCCCTAAAAGGTGCGCAAGTACCGAAGGGACCTTGGGGGAAGGCACACTTCTCTATACCAACCACCCAAGGGTATCCCCATCCCCACCCACATCCCATACTTGGCCCGCCATCCAGGTCTTTAGTTCCTTCCTGAAGGGCAACAACTCCATCTGGAGACGCAGTTACGCAGGCAGGAGGTTCCAAAGGGCTGGTGCGGACACGGAGAAGGCTCTCCTCCTTGTGCCAGAGAGGCGAGCCCCCCTGGCTGATGGCACAATTAGAGAGCCCCTCCGGTCCGCTCTGGTTGGATGGACAGACGTCCTTAGGACGATGCGGTCTCTGAGATAACCTGGCCCACTACCATGTAGGGCTTTAAAGGTCAAAACCAGCACCTTGAATTGCACCCGGAGACAAACTGGTAACCAGTGCAGCCCCCGAAGCAGTGGTGAGGCATGAATAAAATGAATAAATGAATAATAACATTTATTTACTTACAATTACTTGAAATTATAGAGATGCACACAGTTCTTTCTTCATTGCATGCCTGCTATCAATCAACCAAACAGACCAACAGCAAGAAAACAATTGATGCCAACTGATGAAAGAGTGGGAAATAACACAAAGCAAAGCAGGACCTTCTTTGAAATCAGTGACTTGAAAGCACCAATTCATCACACTAGCCAAAAAAGTCCTCCCAGTTACTCCAACTATAAGCAACTTGCTATGAAGTAAATAAAAGTCCAGCACTTTCATTATTTTGGAGGTTGTGGTTTCCAAAACTAAATGGTGGAGGATCACCTGGTTTGTGCTGAGGCTCATGGTATGGCCTTACCAAATGTTGCTTGTGTTGAGGCAATAGCAAAGAGGACCATAGCTTGTACAATTCAGATGAATTTCTAAAGTAACTAAAAGGACCTTAGTTACTTTTACAAAATAGGAACATGGTTACTTTTAACACTATAACAGTAACATTTTGTACCCTTGGAACTATAAGCTACCTGTATAATTACTTATGAAAAAATAAGTTTTCATATTTTTTGGTAAATACAGTGCCACCAACCCCCCAAATCCTTGATAAGACCCAAATTCTATTTGAGAATCTTATATAGAAAAGTAATAAACATGTGTCCATCCAGATGTTGTGGAACTCTAATTTTTATAAACTCTCACCTTTTAGCACAAAGGCTAGTGCTAACAGGAGTCCAACAACATCTGGAGCACTTAATGTTTTCCTCTTCATCCTGTAACTTAAGTAAGCAATATTTATACATTTTTATAGCTAGTTCTCCATGATTTCTTCTTTATGGATCAGAAATGAAATAAAGTGTACTTGTAGCTAGTCAGCTGGTTTTAGATTCAGTAGATTCTTTGAAACAATGGGATTTAACTTAAAACAAAACACAGATCTGGAAATGCTTAGACAATATAAGATACTGGGGAAAGAGTGAGTTGGATTAGCTTCTAAAGAGTACTGGGTAGTTTGGCTCCAATACTTTCGTCCTAAAATATACAGAGTGGGTTGTGAGGCTTCTGCACACCCCTTCAAAACACCATAAATAGAAGTTTAGTAACTGACATTTGTTATGATGATAAATGCCCATGACTTGGAGCACCTGAAAGATTTCCCTGTAGTTGCCATCAGCTGAAATAGCTGTGTCAATCAGTTCTGTTCAATATCACAAACATTTTCAATCACTCCTGTTCAATATCACAAACATTTTCAGATATGAATATACTTCAGTGTTAACACATGACACCAACTCATTACCGACATCTCATTTTCCCCTTGTCTCACCCCTAGGAGAAGTACACAAGCCCATGTTGGATTCTAGGAGTTGGATTCTTTTTTAAGTAGGTCTTCCCACCTTCAGTTTCATCCCACAGGTCTCTTCTCTGGTTTTATAGACCAACAGGAAACTGAACCAGCAATTTTGACTGTGAACAATTTATAGATGTGGTTAGCAAAGGCAAGCCCTATTTAAAAAAACCAGGAGCTGGAATGCCAAGGTATTTCTTGTAACACAGGTGGCTGAAGGTGTTATGTTTCTTGAAGGTCACCAAGACTGGAAAAAAACTGGAGAGTGGTGACTCACCACCAGGAAGTGTCCAGATCTGACTTTTCATGATTTTCTAGGAAGAAAGAAAATACATAAATAAAATATATAAAGTCAAGTATGAACTATATATAAAACCAGTTTATCTCTGATGTTGAGCAACCCTGTTGGAATCGGATGCTATTGGCTACAGTGGGCAAATAAAGAAGGAAGGTTTTGTTCTTCACCCTCAGGTGCTATAAATGATGAAATATTAACGTAGAGTACAGAGTTAACCACTATTCAGTACTTCCCCAGTGAAGCCTCCACAGGTGCTGTTTTTATGGGTATAGATCATAAATCTGCAGTGTACTTGAGTGATTAATTCTTCCTCCGCATTTATCTGTGCTTTTCACTCTGACCCCCAAAAAGTAGATTCCCGGCTGGCATGGACAACTTATCATTTTTCAGACATTTCCATATTTTGATTATGCATCAGGTTGTGACCTTCGCTGTTGTTTATCTTTTTAAAACATTTCTTTCCCTCACTAGGGAAATTTCTTTGTATTTTTGACATGTCTCTGACATGTGTCACCCCTTCGCCATCCATTTTGTGAAATCCGACTTTAATCTGCCTGTTTATTGCACTAATGTTGCTTCTGTTTAAGAATAGAAACATGCTCTTTCTTCTGATCTGCTAAATCCACCTGAGAGCACTTATATACCTTCCAGTTCAGTTCCCCTGTATATTCTATCAGCTTCAACCCTAGAGTATCTCTTTTGCATCTTCACAAGATGGTATTTCAAGGTCAGAGATAACATCACTCTTATTGGAATTATCTTTGTTGTGTTTTGAGCAGAGAATAGACTGGCTTTTTGTCAGAGCCCTCAAAAAAAGCTCATACGCCTGCCAGATAGGTTTGCAGCCACCCATAACCTATGCTATAAACAGTAAGAGGTCTATAATTATTTTGGATTAGAAACCTTCTATTTTTCATAAACCTAGTGGCCTTTTTCAACTTTCCATTCTAAAGTTTTATTTTCCTACCTTGTCCTTATGGCAGTTGCCAGGTGATAGAAATGTTCAGATTTCATATTCTGACATATGTCTTATTTATTTCTCTTTGTATCCAGCCCTTCATAATAACCTCAGAGTAACACTAATGGCTGAAAACTCCAAATTTTACACAAACAAACAAAGCTAATTCTATGCATTACAGCAGGAACCAAATGCTCTTAAATATCTGGATAAAAATGGAAAGATCTTGGAAGAGTTACGGTATTCCTTATCATCATCAACCCATCAGCCACTATGACCAGTGATATGTACACTGTCTTTCTGGTCCTGGGCCCTTTTGGCACACAAAGAACTCCTCAGCCCCAGGCCAAGATTGATGAAGTTGCTGCCGTCCATCAAGGTGGATTCAAGTGGGATTTAATCCACTTGGGGACCACCTGGGGACCATCATCCTTCCCTGTGGACTTCACTAGTCCTCAGCGTGGTCAGGTTAGTTAACTGCCGCCTGACACTCGGCACTGAGTCGCTGGCAGTTATGATCTACTCTATTACCATAGCTGAAGTGGCTCATGTGGCTAAGATGCTGACTGGAAGGCAAGAGCTCCGCAGTTCGATTCCCGAGTACTGCAAGATGGAATGAGCTCCCATCTTTGTCACAGCTCCTGCTAACCTAGCAGCTCAAAAGCAAGAAATTGCAAGCAGATAAATAGAGACCACTTCGGTGGGAAGGTAAACAGTGTTCCGTGCGCTGTGGCGTCGTCATGCCTGCCACATGACCATGGAAATGTCTGCAGAAGCAGACAACGCTGGCTCTTCGGCTGTGAAACAGAGATGAGCACTGAACCCTAGAGTCGGATACAACTAGCTTTTGAGCAAGGGAAACCTTTACCTTTATTACCATAGCAGGATAACCTGGGCAGTCAGTCAGCTCTTAGTAATTATCATGTGCTTTCCTAAGTGCTTAAAGATAGACTATAAGTAATTAGAATTTGATCTGTTTTAGAACCTCTCCTGGTATCAACCAACCACTTTTTAGATGTTTGCATCCTCTTTTCCTCCATTTCAAAGAAGGGGACAGGATTTATCCACCTCCATTCTCCAGTGTTATTACTGACAGTGTTTCACTAATACAGATTCCTAGGATTGTGAGAGCTGATCCACACAACCATTCAGTGGTGGGCATCAGCAGGTGTGCACCAGTTCGCCAGAACTGGTAGCAGAAATTCTGGCTGGCCCTGCCCATCTAAGTTTTGAAATAAAGTAGTCCTAATTTGGGTGTAACGCAGGGCTTTCCCCTGGCCACGTCCACCATACCATGCCCACAGTGTGGTAGTAATTTTTTTTGTAGCCCACCACTGCAACCATTCTGCCTCATGTGGTTCTAAAAAGCCCTTGACCTTCTTTTGTCTCTTTGTGTTTGATGCTGCACCCCCATTCCCCACTGCTGTCTATCCTTGATGTTCACTCACTTCAGTGTCCCAGTAACCTGGATGGTCTAATTATACGTGGCTTGTGAGAGAAGCAGAGGGAAGAAACTTTCCCCTGAATTGTGGGACAAGATGCCCACCTATTTTGGTTTACAAACCACCCCTAGGTCTGCATGAGTAAATTTTCTGCCAACCAATGTACTTTTCCATAGGTGATTTAAAAAATTCATTTTATGACCAAGAGGGAATCAGAGATTTCATTAATGATTTATCTTTAATGCCCTGCGGTATCAAAACACTGGTGGGATGAGAAAGAACCCTGACAGCGTGTGCCATGGATCAGTATTTTACTGGACTATCTTACCTTTGTGTTGCCAGGAACAGAGAGGAAAGCTTACAAAACAAAGGGCTCGTGTGTTTCATATGCCTGACAGGCAGTTGCATGGAAGGTGCACGGAGCGCTAGTCAGAGAGAGAATAAAGGGAATAACAATTTAATTAGGAAAAGTCAGCATGGATTCACAAAAGGGAGTTCGTGCTTAACAAACGATAATGGGATTTCCGGAGCTGTAATAAAAACTGCTGACAGAGGAAAGAGATAGTTCCAATTTACCTGGACTTTTATGCAGAGCCTCTAAAGCCGGCAAAGGGACTCCTCCTTCCCTCCCCACTTATCCCTTCCAAGCTTGATAGGAGTGTGAAAAGTACAAGCAGCATAAAAATTGGCTGCAACAACCTCACCCTTCATTAGGAATATATATATTCAGGAGATAAAGAGGCACCTTTTTCAGGGATTTCTCTCTCTCTCTCCATCAGAGATTACATCTGGAAAAGGATACCAAACCTTTATTTTCAATTACAGCTACCAGTAATAATAATAACAATAGCAGTGGAATCATAATGTGCCAATAGCAAAATTCTTGGTGGTTCCTATTATCTACAAAGGCAGAACAATTCAAAGGCATTTTAATGCCTTTATAGATAACAGAAACGGTGACTGTTGAAACCGAAGATTTTTCCTTGAATTTCCAGTGAGGTAAAGTTTCTGGAAAGAATGTGGTGGCTTAGTGGTTAAGATGCTGAACTTGATGACTGGAAGGTTGGCAGGTCAGCAGTTCGAGATGCAAGTGCTGCATGACATAGTGAGCTCCCATCTTTGTTCCAGCTCCTGCCAACCTAATAGTTCAAAAGTAAGAAATTGCAAGTACAGTAGTACCTATACCTACTTATCTACTTGCAATTTCTTGCTTTCAAACAGTTTCCCTATGTCTACTGTACCGTTTAAACAGGCAAAATGGAGTATGTGTACAATTTATTAATCACAGGCTCTCTTCTCAAGTGCGTCGAATCACTTCATATAGTCCAATAGCTGTCTGGCATCAAACTCTGCCCAGAATTAAGGAAACGATAATTGACTTCAAAAGAGGAAAGAACTTGCTTGAACATCATACAGAAATGACAAATGTGGAGTGCAGCATGTAAGGCTGTGACTAGAGGAGAGTCACGAGGATTAGTATTAGGATCAATTTTGTTCACTTTATATATCAAGCAAGGAAAAGTGGTAAGTGGATTATGCTCGCTGCCAACAGAAAGTGCTGGGGCAGTCAAAACAGAGGAAGGCGACCAAATTCAGAACAGAGGAGCAAGATAAGTAGCTTATGAAATTCAAAGTAAGGTACTGAGTGTGGCAATGGAGAAAAACATAATAATGAAAGCCCTAGCAATCTTGGGGGGGGGGGGGGGGGGGGATGGAATAGACACTCAACAGCTATATATGATGAAGCATTCATCAAGGAGAGATCTAAGATTAAAGGGGGGTGAGACTATAGCAAAGATGCTTAATAAAGCAATAAAATGGGTTGGTGGAAGGGGGGAAACTCCATTCTGCATGAATAGTATGGTAGGAATCAACTGAGGTGTTGAGGGTTTTTTGTGTACTGGAAAAAGTTTCTGAATTGCAGACATAATGTGTCCTTCAGAAATAGAGACTGCAATGTAGCCTAAAATTGAAGAGAGGTTTCTTCTCCTCTGTGAGGAAGAGGCCGGGTACCATGGGGTGAGGTGGAAAGCTTTAAAAAGCGCCCCACTCCTGAGACTGCCTCTTTGTCCGTGCTGATGATGACCTGCCCACCTACCTTTTAGTCTAGAGCAGTGTTTCCCAACCTTTGCTTTTTGGACTTCAATTTCCAGAAGCCTAAGTCAATTCCCCAAAGCACTGACCAGCCAATGTACCGATTTAGGTTTCTGGGAATTGAAGTCCCCCTGTGGGGTGTGGGACTCATGTTGGGAACCACTGGTCTAGAATGCTTAATGGGTCACTTTCAGGGGGCAGATAGGAATTTTTGGGCTCGACTTCTGAATTGTCAATTTGAAACAAAGCAGGGTCATTTTTTTCCTATCCAATCCATGAATAATAATAATTTTGTGTCTGAAATTACTCTGGGTTGAAAGGATTTTTGCAGAAGAAACTCTGCTCAGGGGACTCCCAAATGAGGCTCCTTTCATGTTCCCAAGATCTTGTCCCACCGAAGTGGTCCCTATTTAACTACTTGCAATTTCTTGCTTTTGAACTGCTAGGCTGGCAGGAGCTGGTACAAAGACAGGTGCTCAATCTGTCATGTAGTACCCGGGTCTCGAACTGCTGACTTCCCAGCCTTCCAACTAACAAGGCAAGCTTCTTAACCACTGAGCCACCACAGCCCCTATCCCACCCATAAGCTGAGGGACATGAAGGCTCCTTAGAGCAGTGTCTTTATGTAGGTTACAATTGGTATTGGCAGGTAGTGTTGGCAGAGGTGATCCCTCAGGGCATCATTAGATGAGCTGTGTTAGGAATGCCTGCCATGATTTGGGTGAATCACCATGAGGCATACATAAGGCACAACCAATATACATTCAAGGGAATGGAATTGGACATTTCCACATGGATGTCTACCTGAATCAGAGGTCAGAGGATTAAATTTTTTTAATAAAATAATGGGCCGAGCTTCAATCCAAATTTTTGTGTCTTTCAAGGTTTGGGGTGGGGGAAAATGTTACTTTTTATTTACATCCACCTGTAGATTAATATTGTATCTCATTCTGGAGCTTGACATGGAGATGCCGTAGCACTGCTTAGCTGTGGGAGTGAATTGAGAAGGAAATCCTTTGGTTAGAATGGCCAGAGTGGACCTCCCTGGGGAGACAAAAAAAAAGCAAGATGAAAAGAGAAGTGTTTGTTTTGTGGTATGGCATTCACATTCCTGAATGGAAGCAAAAGGAATTGGTACTACAAGGCAGGCTGAGCTTGTTACAAATGAAAGGGCAGAACGCCATGAACTTTAGCTAAGGGCCAGACACCAGAGGAATTTAGGCGGTGTTTTTCCTCCATAACAAATGAGCCGAGGAACTTAACCCAGGGCAACAACAATAGGCCTGACAGACGTAAACTGCTTCAAAGGGCATTTGACATTACACTTTTTTTAAAAAAAGAGAGCCTCATTGCGAAGGGCAGGTGCAGCTATTAACCTCGCAAGAAAGGATGAAGAAATGGATTTTCTCACATCCATCCATACTATCCATCCCGTGTTGTCAGCCCACGTCAAAGAAACAGCAATTTCTGGTTTTGTTTTGCTGTGAAATTTAATGGGCAGCAGGTGAGGCCTCCACTAGAAGTAGTAGCTTTCTTCTAAAAAAAAATCAAACATAGTCCCTCCCCTGTCCAAAGACTCATTACTAACTGCATACATTTGGCTAGCTGGTGCAGTTTAAGACTTCATTACAGATAAAGAACTCAGTTCTTTATCTGGTGTTATAGCATATAACCAAAATACACTTCTTTGTATGCATACGTTTTAGGACAGCACTACTGAAATTTTTTGAAAAAGGGGGCCACAGTGGCTTAAGTTTAAGCTTGATTATCAGTAGGTCAGCAGATCAGCAGTTCAAGACCTGAATGCTGCATGATAGAGTGAGACCCCGTCATCTGTCCCATCTCCTACCAACCTAGCAGTTTGAAAGCAAGAAATTGCAAGTAGAAAAATAGATGCCACCTTGACAGGAAAGTTCACAGCATTCCATGTGATCTGGCATTTAGTCTAGTGCTTTGTCTGTCACGGCTCCACCTTAGGAATCTTTGGATTTGTAGTTTGGAGAGGTACTTCAAATTTTCCATCCTAATTCTGGATAAGGAACAAGAGTTCTCTAGTAAGGAATCAATCTAATAGATTTATACATCACACATCTGGCTATTGTACCCCCTTTGGGCTATTCACATAGTTAAAACCCATCCATACAAAAAAAACAACCAGTGCAAACCCAACCCAGGGGCAGCATGGTGAAACCTCAGCTAAGTACCTCAGCAAAATTTAGGCTTCTGTAGGATAGAATCATGGCAGTTAAACTGTTATAATTATTTAACATATTTACCAACCTAGTCTGGCATTTTGGCACTGAAAACTCATGGAATAGGTTGCCAATCTTCTGGCAACCCTTATTCCATTAGGTAGTTTTAGTGTATGAGAACCAAGACACAGGAGACAGCCATGGGCTGGTTTAACTCAGGTTTATTGCATGGTGGTCAGAGGGAACATGAGGTAATGGCGGATGCATAGCTCTATATATACAGTAGTAAACATTCGAATGTGGCTCCTCGATAGCCTATTGGCTATTGTCCGCGTGACGTCATTGCTGGTCACGCCCTCCTTGTCCAGGTGTAGGTAGTGGCGGGAAACTCCGCGCTGTGGCCTTTGATGAGTGTGGACCAAGAGAGCTTGGACGCTCGCTGCTGCCCACTGGTGGTCATTAGCTCGCGTCCTAATACAGGGTTTATAGTGATACAGCTGAAGGCTATATTGTTACTTGTAGGAAAGGTTACATTGTTATCACATGAAGACGGTTACACTACTAGAACACAACACTCCTCCCCCCTAGGATGAGACGAAGTCTCTCAGCCAAGATGGCTTATTTCGAACACGCTGGGGTCTCGGTGCGGGCTGCCCTGCCCCGGGTTTGCTACCTTCTCTTTGTCCCCTGGCTTCCTGTCCTGTAATTGGAGAGGGAGACTTGTTAGTGACTTGCCGCGGTTCTGCGGCTTTTTGGGGCGGTGTGTGCTGTATTTGGGAAGAACCGGGGGCACTGGGGGCTAACGAAAAACCCCTCTTCTCGCCTGGATGGGTGGGGGAACACTCCCAAAACCCCCCCCGGCTCGGTAACGCAAAATCAAATCCGGGGGCAGCAGTCGCAAACTCATCTCCCTCTTCCCCGGCCTCTGATAGAACTGGCGTATCAAAAGGATATGAGTCGGGACCGCTGCTTTCCCCCCTTGTTTGGGACTGTCGCCCTTCGTTGTCTCCCCCTTGGGATAAGCGGGTGGAGGAGAACCCTAACGCTGAGGCACTTGCCGTGCCGTCCATGGATTGCTTCCCGAGAACCCGGCTCCGGAGTTGATCTGCATGCCGCCTCCAGAGTAGACCGGTGCTCGTTTCCACTCGATACGATACTGGCCCCGTCTGTTCTACAACTCTCCCTGGTACCCAGGCTGGCCCTGCGCTGGCGTAGTTCCTGCAATGCACAGGATCGCCGGCGGCGAAACCTTTCGACACCGCTACCCCTACGTTCTTCCCTTTGTCCTCGACCCTCGTCGGGTCTAATCTGGTCAGAAGCGTGGTCAGCTTTCTCCGCATCAGCAGCTCTGCCGGCGAGAATCCCGATGCTAAGGGGGTCACCCTATACGCTAATAAAAACTGACATACTTGGTGATTCAGGTCCCCCGGGCCCATGCGCCGCAGCGCATCCTTTGTTGTCCGCACCAGCCGCTCCACTTGGCCATTCGTGGCCGGGTGAAACGGCGCGGATGTGACGTGCCGAATGGCGTTTGCCTCCGTGAATGCCCTGAACTCAGCGGACGTGAAACAACTAGCGTTATCGCTGACCAGAGTGTCGGGTAAACCGAACGTGGAAAAGACTCTCCTTAGATGGCTAATTGTAGTGGCGGAGGACGTGCTCTTTACCGGAATCACCTCCAGCCACTTGGAGTACGCATCCACTACCAGGAGAAAAAGGGTTCCTCGGAACGGGCCAGCGAAATCTATGTGCACTCTGGACCACGGCCCCCTTGCCGCGTCCCATTCCCTATGCGGGAGACGAGCCGCCTCCGGTCGGGAGCCCTGGCATGCCTCACAAGTGCCGATCATGTGCTCTATGTCTGCGTCCAGCTGGGGCCACCAGAAGTAACTCCGGGCCAGCGCCTTGGAACGGACGATCCCCGGGTGGCTGACGTGCAACAGTTTGAGCACCCTCGGTCGCAGGGATGTAGGGACCACCACCCGTTGGCCCCACAAAAGGCACCCCCTCTCTAGGGACAACTCTATTTTCTTCCGAAAAAATGGGTCGAATTCCGTACCTGGGGAGGACGCCGGCCACCCCTTCTGTACCCATGAGCTTACTTTCTCCAGTGTTCTATCCTTGCCTGTCGCCCTGGCGATGTCGGCTGGTACTATTGGGGGTGAATCTAAGACCTCTATTAACAATATCTGGTGGTCTCTCTCTACCCTTTCCTTTTGGCCGCCCGACAATGGCAGAGGAGACCTTGAGAGTGCGTCTGCATGGCTGATCTCCTTTCCGGGTCGGTATTCCAACTCATGTTGGTATGCGTTGAGGAAGATAGCCCACCTCAGCATTCTTGGGGACAGGATCTGAGGCGTGGGCTTATTTGCAGTGAAAATTCCTAACAGGGGTTTGTGATCGGTCACGATCGTAAACGGGCGACCATACAGAAAATCGTGAAATTTTTTGGTTCCCGCTACTATCGCTAATGCCTCCCTGTCAGTCTGTGCGTAATTCCGCTCTGCTTGGGACAGGGACCTTGAATAAAACGCTATCGGGGCCTCCCTTCCGTCGTCCAACACGTGGCAAAGCACCGCCCCCACCCCCACCGGGGATGCATCACAGACTAAGACCACTGGCCGTTTGGGATCGAAGTGAGTCAGGATTGCCTCGGAAGTTAGGAGTTGCTTTAACTCTTTAAAAGCCCTCTCTTGCTCGTCACCCCACAGCCATGTTTCCTCCTTTTTAAGCAACCGATGGAGCGGTTCGGCCACGGACGCCTTCCGTGGAAGGAAGGTATGGTAAAAATTTAGGAGGCCCAGGAATGACTGGAGTTCGGTTTTGGATGTGGGGCGAGGAGCCTTCTTGATGGCGGCTACCTTGGATTTGGACGGCTTAATTCCCTCGGGCGTGACACGGAACCCTAAAAACTCAACCTCTGTTTCGAAAAAAACACATTTGTCTTTTCTCAGTCGCAGCCCCGCTTTCTCGAACACAGTCAGTACCTTATCCAATCTCTTTGCCAGTTCGGCCTCACTCCCCCCTGTTATCAATACGTCATCAAAATAAGGCAACACCCCCTCCAGCCCCTTCAGGAGGCGTTCCACAAGCGACTGAAAAAGGCCGGGTGCCGAGTTCACGCCGAACTGTAAACGCGACACCTGGAACGCCCCTTTATGTGTGACTATTGTTTGTGCCGCCGCCGTGGCGGGAGTTACAGGGAGTTGCTGGTAGGCTTGTGCTAAATCGAGCTTAGCGAAACATTTTCCCCCATTCAACCTGGCCAGAAGGTGGCTGACCACCGGCACCGGATATGCATTTGGGCGGATGGCCTTGTTAATTGTACACTTATAATCAGCGCAAATGCGCACCTCCCCGTTAGCCTTTAGTGCTGTTACAATTGGAGTTTCCCACTCCGCAGAGTCAACAGGAACAAGGATCCCCTGACCCACCAGCTTGTCCAATTCCGCCTCTATTTTGTCCTTGAGTGCGAACGGCACCCTACGTGGCTTGAGTCTTATCGGGCGGACCTCCGGGTCTAGGTCGAAGGCTACCGGGGGTCCCTTGAACTTTCCCAGTCCTTTTTTAAAAACGGCGGGGTGCGCGTCACACACCGCTTGTATTGGATCCGCACCCACGGCATGCACCCCCCCTATGAACAAACCCAAAGGCTGAAACCACTGAGTCCCGAGGAGGCTACAATTTCCCCCTTTGAGAACGACTAGGGAGAGTTCCGCAGAATGCTTCTTGAAACGGACCCGAAATTTCCCGACCCCCAACACCGGAATGCTGTTTCCCTGCACATCTCGTAGTGTGGACCTCAACGCTTTAAGTTTGGGCCGCACGTGGGGGTCGATTTTTAAGAATTCTCTCTGGGGAATTATGGAATAGGAGGACCCCGAGTCAATTTCCATCCTAATAGGGGTCCCTTGTACTAGTACCTCAACGAAGTAGTGGGGTTGTCCCGCGGACACGCTGAACACGGGGGCGTCATCCTCACTGTCGTCCGAGATGCGGCCCACGCCATCCTGCTGCCTCGTGGTCCGGGCACCATCTTTGGACCTCGCTGGACGGTCCGGTCTGGCCGAACGGTCTTGTGATTGCCTCCGGCCCTCATGCCGCTTCTTGCACGCCTTGGCGATGTGCCCGCGACGGCCGCAGTTGTAACACTCGGCTTTTCTGAATGGGCACTTCGCGCGCTCATGGGCCGCTCCGCAACCATCGCAGCAGCGCCCCCCTTTTCGGACCTTCTGAACCTCTTCGCCGTCGCTGCCTTCCGCAGACGATTTCGATGTTCGTCGGGTCGCGTGCACCGCCTGTCCGGACTTGCCGTGCGCCGAATTTTCCGCCTTGCCGGCCTTAAGACGCCACTCACGCCACTCGTGCATTTCATCAACTCCAGCATTCGTGGATTCCGCGGCTTCCGCGGCCTCCACAACCTCTGTCAGCGTGGGTGGTGGCTCCTTGTTCATCAGGCTGCGCTGCACTTCCTTATCCTTCAGGCCACACAGAACGCCGTCCCTCAGGGCCATCTCTAAGTTGTCCCATCTGCAGGGGGCGGCGGCTATCCTCATGGCTGCTACGAAGGTCTCAACCGACTCGTCCGGCGCTTGGACTCGCCTCCAAAACGCGCTCCGAGCGGGAAACATTGCCCTCGAGGGTCGGAACCGCTCACGCAGCAGTTTCATGATTTCCTCGGCTTTGAAGTCACTCATCGTCTTCGGTGCAATAATGCCTACCAGCGTCCGCTTGGTCTCTATCCCCAGCATTCGGGTGAGGATGGCCCTCTTCCTTTCCTCGTCGTCTTTGACTTTGAGTTCCACCAGTGCTGCCTGGAAGTCCATCTCAAAGATCTCCCAGTCTTGTGGTTTCGTAATGTTGAAACCGCTCTGTGCCCTGGCTCCTTGGGGATCCATCATCCCACCTTCGTCGCCAATTTAGTGTATGAGAACCAAGACACAGGAGACAGCCATGGGCTGGTTTAACTCAGGTTTATTGCATGGTGGTCAGAGGGAACATGAGGTAATGGCGGATGCATAGCTCTATATATACAGTAGTAAACATTCGAATGTGGCTCCTCGATAGCCTATTGGCTATTGTCCGCGTGACGTCATTGCTGGTCACGCCCTCCTTGTCCAGGTGTAGGTAGTGGCGGGAAACTCCGTGCTGTGGCCTTTGATGAGTGTGGACCAAGAGAGCTTGGACGCTCGCTGCTGCCCACTGGTGGTCATTAGCTCGCGTCCTAATACAGGGTTTATAGTGATACAGCTGAAGGCTATATTGTTACTTGTAGGAAAGGTTACATTGTTATCACCTGAAGACGGTTACACTACTAGAACACAACATTAGTTGCAACTAGCTTCACAAGATTTGAAACAGTGGCTCACATTCCAAGTAGAGCTTTTGAGAAAGAGCATACGGAAAAATGTAATTCTAAGCCATTTAGGGCTTGAATAGTTAAGATCAAAATTTTAAAATTGATCTAATAATTTCTTACAGTGCCATCCTGCACTTGCTTATTCAGAAGTAAGTCTCATTAGGCATAAGGAAAAATCTAACTCATAAAGGTAATGCCTACACATTCCAGTTGTCGGCTTCTTTTCATGTCACCACTGTCAGGAACCTAGGAATGGAAAAGGAAGAGGATGGGCAAAAGGGAAGAAAAAAGGGTTTTGTTCTATTGGGCATTTCTTACCTCATGGTGTTGAAATTGGACTGTGGCTTCCACTGTGCGTTCCTCTCATCCTTGAAATAAATGTTTGCTGAACTGTGAAAAACATGCTACTGACCATATTTCTGTCACAGCAGATTCATATTTGGCTGTGCATTATCACCATGCATTTCTTCTTGCATCAGAAGCTTTCATTAAAAAAAGAAGAGAGAAGTTCTTTCCTCCCTTTAGCACATGGATTCTGAACCTGTGGCCCATGGGCCGGATGCCACCCACAACAACATTTCATGTGGTCCACCACTACCTCCACCACATCAGGAAGTGCCATGTGGTGGAAGAAGGGCAAAATGGCCATCCAGCCCCCAAAGCTGTCTGAGGGAAAGTGACCCGGCCCCTTGCTTAAAAAGATTGAAAACTCCTTCTTTAGCAGATAGTAGTTGTCCAATTTCAGTTTGGAAAAATCCTGATCTGTCTCATCTCCCAATCTGCACTGTGATACCAACTCCCTTCAGTGGTGCTCACTGGACATGTTAAATGACAGTCTTGCTTTCATGTGGGCTTGGACAGAGGATTTGAGAAGAGATTTCTGAAACACAACTGTGCCCTACATAATGAGTACGGGGACACCGCAGGGTGTGTGCTGAGCCCGCTTCTGTACTCGCTTTACACATATGATTGTGTTCCCAGTTACCCCAGCAGTAAGATCATCAAGTTTGCAGACGACACAACGGTGGTGGGTCTGATTACTGCTGGGGAGGGGGAGTCGGCTTACAGGAAGAAGGTTGAGATGCTGACGGAGTGGTGTGGGGAAAACAATTTATTCCTCAATGTAAAAAAGACAAAAGAGATCATTATGGACTTTAGAAAATGCAAATTGAACATCCAGCCACTTATTATTGAAGGGAATTGTGTGGAACAGGTCTCGGCGTTTCAATTTCTGGGAATGGAGCTGAGGGATGATCTAACATGGGGAGCAAACACCAAAGATCTGATGAAGAGAGCACAGCAGAGGTTATACTTCTTGAGAATCCTCAGGAAGAAGAATCTTTCAAAGGACCTGCTGTTGGCATGCTACCACTGTACCATAGAGAGTGTGTTAACCTATGGTCTGTGTGTATGGTTTGGGAGTTGTACAACTAGGGAAAGAACAATGCTGTCCGGGGGCGTACTCTTCCCACTCTAGATCAAATCTATGCCACCAGGTGTTATAAGAAAGCTGTAGAGATTGCGCAAGATAGTATGCACCCTGGAAATGATCTCTTTCAGCTTCTGCCTTCTAGAAGGTATAGGGTCATAAAGATCAGGACCAGCTGCTTGAGAAATAGTTTCTACCCAAAAGCGGTTCTGGCTTTGAATGCAACACAATGCAGTCTATGAGGGAGCTTCTGCATATAGTTTTTAGAGTTTTAGAGTTTTAGAGCTTTTTAGGGATTAAATGTATATATGTGGGGTGGGAGTATGTTGATAATTTTTTATAGTTGTATTTTGTTTAGGTTTTGTTGGGTTGATAAGTGTTTTCCCCCTCAATCTCATTGTTCTGTGCAGGACAATGACAATAAAGATTTATCTTATCTTATCTCTTATCTTAGAAAAGGAGGGAGAAAAAGAAATCTAGATATCAAGGGAATTCTAGTCCTTAGTGAACCTCAATAATAAACCGGTGTGTTCCTCTCTATCATGTACTGAGTCAGTCTAAATGCATTTCAGTCCACAAAGTTACAAATTGTTTTTGATTATTTAAAACCATAAAATAAATGGAATAAATTGGGACTCTGGTAATTTTTTTTCTACTGGTGCTGCTGCATATAATGCATGGAATAGCAAACTCCCTTATGGAAATTTATGATTAATGCATGCTGGATTTACAAGAGCTTACTAGCTGACAATAATTGAGAAACTATCCAAAAGTTGAGCCACGGCTTAGCTTTTTTTTTTCCTTGTGTGCTACACAACTACAAATGGAACTTTTGTTTTCACAAGCCAAATGGATACACTTGAAAGGAAAGTTTCCCGTTATGATTTACCATTTTCATGGCTTTGTTCTGAACAATTTTCACTCCTTCAAATGCAGACCAAATTTCTGTAATGCACCTGCTAATGATCAGCTATAAAGGCAAAGATGATATTATCTGAGCATTAGAAAATATTCCCAGACATTAGTCTCTTGAGATGAAAGAAAGATGTGGGACTGAGTGATGTAGCCATCAGTCAGAGGTTTCCCATGATTATAGCTCCCTAGATAGTCTGGATGAAGCTACATCAAAGACATAACCAGAAGGATGCAAATGTCTAAGCAAGCTATACAACAGTGGCTCTGGGCCTAATATTTATACCCTTGAGTTATGGTAGATGTACATTATATGTATCATTGGACAACCAAAGTGTTTTAAGTCAGTTCACCTTAACTTAAAGTTTGAATATTAAAGGAAAAAAGGGAAATTCATTCCATCTCCAAAATTAATATCATATATTAATGAGGTTTTGTACATGCACACAGTGTGCCTGTTAAGAGTCCAGATACCGTGTGATATGTGATATGCGATTGCAGCATTGCATGAGAAGTGATTGTGTTTAGGTGGATCACCACACTGCTTTAAGACTAATTTGGTCTTAATTCTTGTGGATATTGTGAACTTGAAAAAACTACAGCCGCTACACACTTACGCTAATTTGGATTTGAACACATCGTATAATATTGAGAAACTTTGAGTTCCGCCAATAGAGACAGTTTTGAATTCAGAGAAGATATCTGATTTTTGTTCTAGTTTTGATAAAAGATATAACACATTTGAAAAATTGAAGAGACAATAGTGATTAAGAATCTTTATTTCTGTTTGATTGCTGAATACTTAACGAACAGTTGCTTTCACGCCTTTTGCCTCAAACGGTTATTCTTCCCATTGTTAAGAGTTCAGGGCATGGGTGACCAGCAGGTAACACAAACACCAGGACTCAGGACAACCAGGTAACAGGCCAAATACTAACCATATCAGAGTCCAGAATCAAGCCTGAAATAGACAGAGATACAGGATTGGTTCAGATGATGAAAGAGTGGTCTAAGCAAGCCAAATGTCAGATGACTGAGAGAGCATATGAGGTAGAGTACCTTTTAGGGGCTGGAGCAAAGCAAGGAGAGGGTTCAAGTAACAAGGACCCAGGTAAGCAGAATAACAGTCCACAGGAACAGGGCAGGAAGTATTCAGAAGCAAGAACAGGGCACAAGAGGCAAGAAATAGCAGATCTGCTGACATTCATTGCTGAGGTAGCTTCTAAGAAGGATAGTTGGTTCTTATATAACCCACCCTCCCAGAGCTTCCAGACAGCTGCAACAGAGTGAGGATCCAATCCTGCAAGCCTATAGCAGCTGCTTCCAGGCTGGGGACACAATCCTACAAAAACTAGAGCAGCTATGGCAGATCCTGACAGTCCCAGAGCTTGAAAGCATTACTTGCTAGAAACACAACCCAAGAATCCCCCTGGCTGCATGTTATGTCTGGCCCTTGCAAGCAATAGTCCAGACAACGATGAACAAAACAGGAACAAGTCTTTATTTAACAGTCTATTCAAGATGAGCTTACAAGGCGTTCAAGACACGGAGATGGCTATACAGTCCCATGGAATCAGTCCCTCTGGAGTGTGCCAAGGCAGGAGGCAATACCTAGCTACTTTAGGATTGTAGCATAGTGGAGGAGACCCAGGCTAGCACGTTGCTGGCTACCTGTATGGAGAGGGAAGTATAGATCCGGTCCGGCCCCACCCTTGTTTACCAGTGAGGTTTATATAGTGTCTCCCTGGCGGTGGCTTCTTGATACAAAATAGCAACCCGGCGGACAAACCAATTGTAACAGGGAATATATATATTTAACCAATAAGGAACAGGAACCAATCACAGGACTTTGATTAGCATAATGAATGCGCCTTGTGCAGGGGTTTTCGTGCCACTTTCTGTTCTTAATTTGGATGGCGGAAAACCACCATTTTCCTCTTGCAAAGGCACTGCCCGCGCTTATTGCAAATGTGCCTGAATACACAACACTGTATGACCAGAGAATGGACAAGTTATTTTGGGAGCACTTCCCAAAATCCTCTAGCTAAACATAGACCAAATTCCTATAATGTCCCTAATAATGATAAGCTCTTAGAAAACACTCTAATATTAATTAGAACATTGTGCTGGCTATACAGATTTTCAGACTATAACAAGCAGTGTGAAAAAGTAACCTGCCCAAATTTAAGTCTTTGAGATGTGATTGGGTTCCCACACTTTCTTTCCCTCCTTCTCTTAGTCCACTGCCTAAGAGATTCTTTTGTGCTGTACCAACAAAATGCACAGTCCTGTATTTCATACAGCAAATGCCATCTGAAAATCCAGCGTTGATGATATATTGCATATGAGAGAGAAGGGGTGGGGAGATTATTACTCCAGCACTGCACCATGATTTGGCATATGGTAAAGATCATAATTCAAAAATGTCACAATCAGAGGCCCTGTTCTTGCTAAACTCTTCAAAAGTCTGGCCTGGCTTCCTGCTGATTCAGAGCACAGGATACATTTAAATCTGAAACAAAACAGATTGATCACTATGATCCTGAATGTCTTTGATATTCTTTTATGCCAGGAATAATAGCAATCCATTGTCTCTCAATTGGACATGCACCATTTGGAAACCATCTGCACTTCCTTTATTACACATGCAGAAGATATTTTACGCTAAGTCATATATCTTTTCAATACATCTTCATGGGAGGGGAAATTTTGTAAGGGAAAGTAGAGGAACAAAATTAGCTGGTCTTTTATATGGAAGACAACATGGCAGGACTTCTGCTGAAGTGGACTGCAGTCCACAAGAATGTATGCTGAATAAAACAAACTAATCTTTAGGGCGCTACAAGACTATGTGTTACTTATTCTTAACAGACTAATACAACTACCGTTCTGGTAAAAGTTGGACTTTGCTAATTAACATTAATGAATTCTTTGCTTCAGTATTCACTGAAGAAGACAGAGGCCACATGCCCAAAACAGAGCCTATCTTCGTAGGGAGGGAAACCGAAGAATTAAGCCAGATAGAAATAACCAGGGAGGAGGTCCTTGCATGTCTTGTTAAACTAAACACTAACAAATCACCAGGACCAGATGGCATCCATCCACGAGTTCTCAGGGAACTTAAAGATGAAATTGCTGATCTCCTAGCCAAAATATATAATCTTTCCCTCAAATCAGGCTTTGTGCCTGATGACTGGAAGGTAGCGAATGTAACACCAATTTTCAAAAAAGGATCCAGGGGTGATCCAGGGAATTACCGACCTGACGGTTTGACATGTGTCCCAGGTAAAGTGATGGAAACCATCCTAAAAGATAGAATTAATAGGCACATAGAAGAGAAGGCGCTGCTAAAGGAGAGCCAACATGGCTTTTGCAAGGGCAAATCATGCCTCACTAATCTGTTGGAAGTTTTTGAGAGTGTCAACAAGCATGTGGATAAGGGGGATCCAGTTGACATTGTTTATCTGGACTTTCAGAAGGCTTTTGACAAGGTCCCACACCAAAGGCTCTTGAATAAACTTACCAGTCATGGAATAAAGGGACAGGTCTTGTCCTGGATCAGCAACTGGCTAAGGGACAGGAAACAGAGGGTAGCACTAAATGGACACTTCTCCAAGTGGAGGGAAGTAAAGAGTGGGGTCCCCCAAGGTTCAGTACTGGGACCCCTGCTTTTCAACCTCTTCATAAATGATCTAGAGGTAGGAGTAAAAAGCAAGGTAGCCAAATTTGCTGACGACACTAAATTATACAGGGTAGTGAAAACTGTGAGAGATTGTGAGGAGCTCCAGAGGGATCTCTCGACACTGGGGGAGTGGGCAAAACAGTGGCAAATGAGTTTCAACATTAGTAAGTGCAGAGTGATGCATGTTGGGGCAAAGAACCCCAATTACATTTATAAACTGATGGGGTCTGAACTCTCTGCGACAAACCAGGAAAGGGACCTTGGTGTCCTGGTGGACAACTCAATGAAGGTGTCAACCCAGTGTGCCTCAGCAGTGAAAAAAGCAAACTCAATGCTAGGGATCATTAGGAAGGGTATAGAAAATAAGTCAGCAAGTGTCATTTTGCCTCTTTATAAATCTATGGTGAGGCCCCATCTGGAATACTGTGTACAGTTCTGGTCGCCATACCTCCAGAAGGATATTATGGAGCTGTAAAAAGTGCAGAGGAGGGCAACCAGAATGATTAGGGGACTGGAACACCTTCCTTACCATCTGAGGCTGCAACGGTTGGGCCTCTTCACTCTTGAACGACGACGTCTAAGAGGTGACCTGATTGAAGTTTATAAAATCATGCACGGTGTGGACAAAGTAGATAAGGAAAAACTGTTTTCTCTATCGCATAACACTAGAACTAGGGGACACTCCATGAAACTTTTGGGTACTAGTTCTCAAACAAATAAGAGAAAGTACTTTTTCACCCAGAGGATTACTGGTCTATGGAACTCCCTGCCAGAAGAAGTGGTGACAGCTGTCAGTCTTGACAGCTTTAAGAAAGGATTAGACAAGTTCATGGAGGACAAGCGTATCAATGGCTATAATTATGGATACTTAAGGACAACCTCCGGGTTGGAGAGATAGGCAGGATATCTCTCAATATCATTTCCAGGGAATCCTAAGCAGGCATCTGCTTGGGAATACCCTGAAGAAAATGGTGAGCCACTGTGTGAGACAGAATGCTGGACTGGATGGGCTGTGGCCTGTTCCAGCAAGGCTGTTCTTATGTTCTTATGTAACATCCTTGAAATTGTTTATATTTTTTGGTATGATGTAAATGTAAAAAATAAGAAAGTTATTGGCCCAAGAAAATAACAAATATTGCAGCAGACCTATTTAATTTCAGAAATAAAAACAAGTCACTGTAACAAACCATTATCGATCACTGTTCTGCATAAATCAGGGATTCTCAACATGTGGCCCGCAGGCCGGATGCAGCCCACAGCACCATTTAATGTGCCCACCACCACCACCTCCACCACACCAAGAAGTGCCATGTGGTGGAGGAAGAGGAAAATCGGCGTCCGACCCCTGAAGCTGTCTGAGGGAGTGTGACCCGGCCCCGGTTTTAAAAGGTTGAGAACTCCTGGCTTAAATGGTTTTCTTTGTGTACTATATGTCCATCTATGGGTCATATACATCTGAAGAAAGCCCAAAGAAGAAATCCTTTCTGGTTTTCTGGTTTAGCAGGCCTTGTTGTTGTTGTTGTTGTTCAGTCGCACAGTCGATTCTGACTCTTTGCGACCCCATGGACCATCGCTCTCCAGGCACCCCTGTCCTCCACCATCCTCCTTAGTCCACACAGCCCCGTGCCCATTGTGTCTACAATACCATCTATCCATCTCATCTTTGGCCGTCCCCTTCTTCTTTTGCCCTTCA
The DNA here is from genome assembly GCA_035047345.1 of Bradypodion ventrale. Taxonomy (NCBI): domain Eukaryota; kingdom Metazoa; phylum Chordata; class Lepidosauria; order Squamata; family Chamaeleonidae; genus Bradypodion; species Bradypodion ventrale. Next base: position 122,399,475 of record JAWDJE010000006.1, read on the forward strand.
CCTTCCCCAGCATCAAGGCCTTCTCAAGTGTCTTGATGCTTTGTTATTGGAGGGCTGATACTGTATTATTGTGATTATTGTTTCCCTGTAATTGTACTGATCAATTATTGTGTATTTGTATCATTATATTGTAACTTTATGTATCTTAATATGTTGTTAGCCGCTCTGAGTCGGCCGTGGGTTGAGTGGAGCGGGATATAAATTTAAATAATAATAAATAAAAAATAAAAAAATCCTCTCTTCTCATTTGATGTCCAAAATACTTCAACTTCATCTTTGTTATTTGTCCTTCTAAGGAGCACTCAGGGCTAATCTCTTCTAATATTGATCTATTTGTTCTCCTCGCTGTCCAGGGGACTCTCAAAACTCTCCTCCAGCACCACAGCCTTTCTAATGGTCCAGCTCTCACAGCCATACATTACCACCGGAAATACCATTGCTTTGACTATGCGGACCTTTGTTTGCAGTGAGATAGCTCTACTTTTCACTGTGTTCCCCAGGTTTTTTATAGCTTGTCTCCCAAGAATCAGTCGCCTTTTTATTTCATGGCTGCAATTTCCATCCACAGAGATCTTGGATCCTAAGAAAGTAAAATCTGTTACTGCTTCTACTTCTTCCCCATCTATTTTCCAGGGACTGATATGGCCTGTTGCCATTATCTTGGTTTTCTTGATATTGAGTCTCAGGCCAGCTTTTGCACTCTCTTCTTTCAACCTTATCAGGTGCTTCTTTAGGTCTTCCTCACTTTCTGCCATTAGGGGCCTAGTACCTAGTAACTAGCAGGTCTAGTACCACCCAAGATTCAAAGCTATGAGCTAGGCCTAGTCAAGCCATATGGGTCTTTCTCCCATCACATATAGATGTCTGCATGGCAGGTGGAACCTGTGGAATCGAACACTATGTTATTTGTAGTCCAGAAAATAAAATAAAATATGTTATTTGTAGTCCAGAAAATAAAATAAAATAACCCTCCCTCCAATAACAACAGAAAATGAAAAGCGGCAGATCAGACTAAAGCCCTATCTATGCCCTTGTATGGTATTCTGATCCCAGAGAGGATTAGAGAGGATGTGAAAAACTCGTAACCCCAAACAAATTTTCCTATAGGAATGCATTGAAATTTTAAAAAAGTCCTGACCAGACCAATAATAATAACAATAATAAAAATTGCAAAAGACCACAAAAAAAATCCAAAAAATGCCAGATGTGATCATCCCCACCCCCCAAGCAAAACAGTCCCGGCTGGACCAAAAAAAAAAGGGGGGGGGAAAGAAATACAAAAAAGAAAACCACCAAAAAATCCCCCAAAAATTCCAGATGTGATTATCCCTCACCCCCACAAAAATGATGATGTGATCTCTCTACCTTTTGCATGCCATTTGGGGACCTTATCCGCTCCATTCTGACCTGGGGGAGGCATGCACTGTGCCCACTTTCCACAGCACAGGGAGAATCTGGGAATCTTATCAGCTTGGTTCCCACATTCCTCAAAGCTCCCTAGGCAGCGCTACAGCAAAAAACGGACACCTCCCCCAGGCCTGCACCTGGGGGTACGCGTTTTTGGCTGCAGCACTGCCCAGGGAGCTCGGAAGAAGGTGGAAACTGAGCAAATAAGGTCCCAAGACTCTCCAGGTGCTGGCAGGGGCAGTGGACAGAGTGGAAACCATGGCAGAAACAACGCCTCAGCCGCTGATGATGCACCTCCGCAGCAGTAAGTGTTGCATTGCGGAGGAGGCAGGCACCATTCTGAACTCTAGAATGGAGGTGGCCACCATTTTAGAGTTCAAAATCATGCGATTTTCGGTCGTAAACTGAAAATCAGTCATAACCTGGGGAACTATTTTAATAAAATTTGCCATTGTGAACCGCGGCAAACGTAATGCAGGCTAGTCGTATGCTGGGATTTTACTGTACATCATTGTCCAAAACAATCTTCCTTATTTGTTTATCGAGTAGTAAACCATCTTGAATAAAAATAGCTTGTACAGCTTCCTTTCCATCCAGGAGACTTTTCAGCATTATCGTTATTCCTCCTCATCTGATAACAGATGGCAGTTTCAGTGTTCTTGCAGAATTCTTCCGAGACCCTTTTCTCCTTTTGAATGTTCATGAAAGTTTGTTGAACGATGTGATGTTTCTTAATAAATTTGATAATTTTCTTGCCATCTGACTGAAGATCTTCCATTGTATTTAACTTCATTATGTCATGAAATAGCAAATTTAAACCATGTGCTGCACAACCAAATGTTTTCACTTGTGCAAGTTTTTCGTGAATAATGTTCCATGCATGTTTCATGGCTGCTAAAAGTATTTTTTAGATTCTTATATATGAAAAAATCATTTTATTACATATTAATCTTTACCAAATATGCATTTCTTGTGCTGTTTATACACATAAAAAAATAAAAAAATCTAAATGTAACTTGCAGAAATAACAAAGAAATCATATTTCCCAATTTTCCAGGTTTCCTCCCCAAAATTCCCAAGTTTACCCCCTTCTTTCAAAATTCCCAGGAATTGTACATTTCTACTTATTGGTGATAATCACTACCTCATATAACAGCAAATTCCAGAGTTTAATTATATGCTGTGTGAGTAGGCAGCCTGTTCACCAGATATACTCTACATACACTTGAGGTTAGCATACTAGTCTGACTCTCTTGGTCTCTGCATTTTTTAAAATATGAAAAACATTGTACAAAAAGGAAACTATAACTATAGATCTTCTATATGCAACCCTGAGTTCCACTAATTTCTGGCTTCTTGGTTACTGCAGACAGTCATTTTTATGTGAGAGAAGCAGCATTGGAAGGATTATGCTAGTTTGCTGCTCTCATATTTTACATCCATTTTACTAATGGCTAAATAGGGCTGAACTTCCTTGTATCTTTCATGAATTTCCCATCACTCTGCTTCAATGGGCAATACTATGCAGCATATGGCAGGCAATCCCATCGTGTTTGTGTTTGTTTCGCATATTAACCCAGAGAAGGGAAAGGCCAACATGTAACAAACATAGTCATTGTCTGCTTTTTAATCTAAACAGCAGATCAGCGGGATAAATCTTTCTCCTTTCCATAAGTAACTGCTTTCCACACTGTATATGTCTATTCTAACTTTAGTGTATGAAAACCAAGACACAGGACACAGCCTCGGGCTGGGTTAACTCAGGTTTATTGCATCGTGGACAGAGGGAACATGAGGTAATGGCGGATCGATAGCTCTTTATATACTGTAGTAATACATTTGAACGTGGTGCCATGGTAGCCCATTGGCTACTGCCTGCGTGACGTCATTGCGAGTCACGCCCTTCTTGTCCAGGTGTAGGTGGTGGCGGGAAAGCTTCCCGCGCTGTTGCCTTTGATGAGTTCTGACCAATAGAGCTTGGACGCTCGCTGCTGCCAGCTGGTGGTCATTAGCTCGCGTCCTCATGCAGGGTTCATATGATACAGCTGAAGGTTACATTGTTGCTATAGGCAAGGTTACATTGGTTCAGATACATTGTAATCCATGTGGAAGGTAAAACCCTTAGAACACAACATCCCTCCCCCCTAGGACGAGACAACGTCTCGAGCCCATGCTTCTAGACACTCCCCCCCCTAGGAGACAAAATCTCTCAGCCAAGAAGGCTTGTTTCGAACACGCTGGGGTCTCGATGCGGGCTGCCTCTCCCCGGGTTTGCTACCTTCTCTTTGTCCCCTGGTTTCCTGTCCTGTAATTTGAGAGGGAGACTCGTTAGTGACTTGCCGCGGCTCCGCGGCGTTGTTGGGAGGTGTGTTCTTACTTAGGGAGGAACCGGGGGCACTGGGGGCTAACGAAAAGCCCCTCTTCTCGCTTGGATGGGTGGGGGAACACTCCTGAAAACTCCCCCGGTTTGTTAAATCAAAACCAAAATTCCATTCGGGGGCAGCGGTCGCGAACTCATTCCATTCGGGGGCAGCGGTCGCGGACTCCTCTCCCCCTTCCCCGGCCTCTGACGGAGCTGATCTATCAAAAGGATATGAGTCGGGGCCGCCGCTTCTTCCTTCCCCCCTTGCTTGGGACTGTCGTCCGCTGCTGTCTCCCCCTTGGGTTAAGCGGGTGGGGGAGGACCCTAACGCTGAATCTTGTTGGTGATCCTCACTGACTGGCCCACTTACTCGGTGCCTCAGTTGGTCTGCGTGCCTCCTCCAGAGGAGACCGGTGTGGGTTTCGACCCGGTACGACACTGGCCCCGTCTGCTCTACAACCGTCCCCGGCACCCAGGCTGGCCCCGCGCTGGCATAGTTCCTGCAATGAACAGGGTCGCCGGCGGCGAAACCTTTCGAGACTGCCAGCCCCACGTTTTTTCCTTTATCCTCAATTCTTGTGGGGTCCAGCCTGGACAGGAGTGTAGTCAGTTTCCGCCGCATCAATAGCTCTGCCGGCGAGTACCCTGACGCTAAGGGGGTCACCCTATACGCTAATAAGAACTGACATACTTGGTGATTCAGGTCCCCGGGGCCCATGCGCCGAAGCGCCTCCTTTGTTGTACGCACCAACCGTTCCACTTGGCCATTCGTGGCCGGGTGAAACGGCGCGGACGTGACATGCCGAATGGCATTCGCCTCCATGAATGCCCCGAACTCTGAGGAGGTGAAGCAACTCGCGTTATCGCTGACTAAGGTGTCGGGTAAACCGAACGTTGAAAAGACTCTCCGTAGTTGGTTAATTGTAGTGGCGGAGGACGTGCTCTTTACCGGAATGACCTCCAGCCACTTTGAGAATGCATCCACCACCAGGAGAAACATGGTTCCTCGGAAGGGGCCAGCGAAATCTACGTGCACCCTGGACCATGGCCCCCTTGCTGTGTCCCATTCCCTATGCGGGAGGCGGGTCGCCTCTGGCCGGGACCCCTGGCATGCCTCACAAGTACCAACCATGTGCTCAATGTCCTCGTCCAGCTGTGGCCACCAAAAGTAACTGCGGGCCAGCGCTTTTGAGCGAACGATGCCCGGGTGGCTGACGTGCAGCAGTTTGAGCACCCTCGGCCGCATGGGTGTTGGGACCACCACCCGTTGGCCCCACAACAGGCACCCCCTTTCTAGGGACAACTCTAGCTTCTTCCGAAAGAATGGGTCGAATTCCTTGCTTGGGGACGATGCTGGCCACCCTTTCTGCACCCATGAGCTGACTTTCTCCAGCGTTCTGTCCCTGCCTGTCGCCCTAGCTATATCGGCTGGTACTATTGGGGGTTCGTCTAAAACCTCGATCAGCAACACCTGGCGGTCTCTTCCAATTCTGGCTTTTTGGTCGTCCGACAAAGGCAAAGGAGATCTCGAAAGCGCATCAGCATGGCTGATCTCCTTCCCGGGCCGGTACTCCAACTCGTGTTGGTATGCGTTAAGAAAAATGGCCCATCGCAACATTCTCGGAGATAGTATCTGCGGCGTTGGCTTGCCTGCCGTGAAAATCCCTAACAGGGGCTTGTGATCTGTCACGATTTTGAACGGGCGGCCATACAGAAAATCGTGAAACTTTTTGGTCCCCGCTACTATTGCTAATGCCTCTCTGTCGGTTTGTGCGTAATTTCGCTCTGCTTGGGACAGGGACCTTGAATAAAACGCAACTGGGGCCTCCCGACCGTCATCCAACACGTGGCAAAGCACCGCCCCCACCCCCACCGGTGATGCATCACAGACTAAGACCACCGGCCGTTTGGGGTCGAAATGCGTAAGGATTGCGTCCGATGTTAAAAGTTGCTTTAGTTCGTTGAACGCCTTCTCGTGCTCGTCACCCCACATCCATGTCTCCTCCTTTTTAAGTAACCGATGAAGCGGTTCGGCCACGGAGGCTTTCCTCGGGAGGAATGTATGGTAAAAATTGAGGAGCCCCAGGAATGATTGTAATTCGGTCTTGGATGTGGGGCGAGGGGCCTTCTTGATGGCTTCTACTTTGGATTTGGACGGCTTAATACCCTCGGGTGTGATCCGAAACCCTAAAAACTCGACCTCGGTTTCGAAAAACACACATTTGTCCTTCCTCAGTCTCAGCCCCGCTTTTTCGAACACAGTTAGCACTTTATCCAATCTCTTTGCTAGTTCGGCCTCACTCCCCCCTGTTATCAATACGTCATCAAAATAAGGCAACACCCCCTCCAGCCCCTTCAGGAGGCGTTCCACGAGCGACTGAAAAATGCCGGGTGCCGAGTTCACGCCGAACTGTAAACGCGACACCTGGAACGCTCCTTTATGTGTGACTATTGTTTGTGCCGCGGCCGTGGCGGGAGTTACGGGGAGTTGCTGATAGGCTTGTGCCAGGTCGAGCTTAGCGAAACACTTTCCCCCATTTAGCCTGGCCAAAAGGTGGCTGACCACTGGCACCGGATATGCATTAGGGCGAATCGCCTTGTTAATTGTACACTTATAATCAGCGCAAATGCGCACCTCCCCGTTAGCCTTCAGGGCTGTTACAATTGGAGTTTCCCACTCCGCGGAATCCACAGGAATAAGGATCCCCTGGCCCACCAATTTGTCCAGTTCCGCCTCTATTTTGTCCTTAAGTGCGAAGGGCACCCTGCGCGGTTTGAGTCTTATCGGGCGGACCTCCGGGTCTAGGTCGAAGGCTACCGGGGGTCCCTTGAATTTTCCAAGTCCTTTTTTAAAAACGGCGGGGTGCGCATCGCACACCGCTTGTATTGGATCCGCCCCCACTGAATGTACTCCCCCTATGAACAGGCCCAAAGGCTGAAACCACTGTGTCCCTAGGAGGCTACAACTTCCCCCCTTGAGGACAACTAGGGGCAGTTCCGCCGAATGTCTCCTAAACTTAACCTGAAATTTCCCGACCCCCAACACCGGAATGCTGTTTCCCTGTACATCACGTAGCGTGGACCTCAATGCCTTAAGTTTGGGCCGCACGTGGGGGTCAATTTTCAAGAACTCCCTCTGGGGAATTATAGAATAGGAGGACCCTGAGTCAATTTCCATCCTGATAGGGGCCCCTTGTACTTGTACCTCAACAAAGTAATGGGACTGTCCCGCGGACACGCTGAACACTGGGGCGTCGTCCTCGCTGCCGTCCGAGACGCGGCCCACGCCGTCCTGCTTCTTTGTGGTCTGGGCGCCGTCTTTGGGCCTCGCTGGACGGTCCGGCCTGGTCGAACGGTCTGATGACTGCCTCCGGCCCTCCTTCCGTTTTCTGCATGCCTTGGCGATGTGTCCCCGCCGGCCGCAGGAGTAACACTCGGCCTTTCTAAATGGGCACCTCGCGCGCTCGTGGGCCGCTCCGCAGCCATCACAACGGCGCCCCCCCTTTCGGACCTTCTGGACTTCCTCGCCGTCGCTGCCTTCCGAGGACGATTTTGAGACCCGTCGAGTTGCGTGCACCGATTTTTCCGTTTTGCCGGCTCTGGGACGCCACTCACGCCACTGATGCATCTCGTCCACTCCAGCATTCGTGGACTCTGCGGCTTCTGCGGCCTCAACGACCTCTGCCAGCGTGGGTGGCGGCTCCTTGTTCATCAAGCTGCGCTGCACCTCCTTGTCCTTCAGGCCGCACAGCACGCCGTCCCTGAGGGCCATTTCTTGGATATTGTCCCATTTGCAGGGGACGGCGGCTGCCCTCATGGCGGCCACGAATGCCTCAACCGACTCATCCGGCGCTTGGACTCGCCTCCAAAACGCGCTCCGAGCGGGAAACATCGCCCTCGAGGGTCGGAAGCGCTCCCGTAGCAGCTTCATTATGTCGCCCGCCTTAAATTCGCTCACCTTCTTCGGAGTGATGATGCCCACCAGGGTCCGCTTGGTGTCCATTCCGAGCATTCTGGTGAGGATGGCCCTCTTCGTTTCCTCATCGTCTTCCTTGACTTTGAGCTCCACCAGCGCCGCATGGAAGTCCATCTCAAACAGCTCCCAGTCTTGCGGTTTGGTGATGTTGAACCCGCTCTGTGCCCTGGCTGCTCCTTGGGGATCCATAATCCCACCTTCGTCGCCAATTTAGTGTATGAAAACCAAGACACAGGACACAGCCTCGGGCTGGGTTAACTCAGGTTTATTGCATCGTGGACAGAGGGAACATGAGGTAATGGCGGATCGATAGCTCTTTATATACTGTAGTAATACATTTGAACGTGGTGCCATGGTAGCCCATTGGCTACTGCCTGCGTGACGTCATTGCGAGTCACGCCCTTCTTGTCCAGGTGTAGGTGGTGGCGGGAAAGCTTCCCGCGCTGTTGCCTTTGATGAGTTCTGACCAATAGAGCTTGGACGCTCGCTGCTGCCAGCTGGTGGTCATTAGCTCGCGTCCTCATGCAGGGTTCATATGATACAGCTGAAGGTTACATTGTTGCTATAGGCAAGGTTACATTGGTTCAGATACATTGTAATCCATGTGGAAGGTAAAACCCTTAGAACACAACACTAACAGAGTGATTCAGTTGTTTAGCCTAGGTTTTCCCTTCTGCTAAAGCTGTGCCTGTGCTAAAGCTGTTCAACAGTTCAGCTAAGAGAGAAAAAAAGGAAGAATTCAGAATAGCGTTGTCATTAATATGGAAAGCCGGGAATTTCCCGGGTTGTAACTGTCCTGGACCGGTTCCAAAAAAACATTGAAAACTCCCAGTTTTCAAACCAAGGGGCGTGCTTGGTTTGAAGGGAAAAAATCACGCTTTTTCCTGCTGCCTTAGAGCGGCGCCTCTATTGAAGCACCAGCATGTGCGTCTATGCCAAAAGCCGTGCAGTTGCAGCAGCAGCAAAAGAGAAAAAAATTGCACCTTTTCTTGGCACCTTAGAACAGCGCCTCTATTGAAGCATCAGCAGCCAGCATGTGTAGCAGCAGCCGCTGTCGTGGCAGCAGCAGCTTGTACGTTGGCCAAAGAAAGAGACTGGGTAAAATGAATTACTCCAGTTTCTGAAATTAATATGAGTACGTGGATCTTGCTTCATATTCTTTAATATTTTGATACTACAGTTTTGTTTTTAAAACTGGAGGGAGCTGGAATTTATAACATGGAGGAACAGATGTGATTAATCCAAAAGATTTATCCAATTGCTGAAAAATGGTCTTTGCACCTTAGTTATGACTTCTCAAGTGGCTAAGACACTGACTGGAAGGCGGCAGGTCAGCAGTTCAATACCCGAATACTGCAGGACGGAATGAGCTCCCGTCTTTGTCCCAGCTCCTGCAAACCTAGCAGTTCGAAAGCAAGAAATTGCAAGTAGATAAATAGGGACTACTTCAGAGGTAAACATCGTTCCATTTGCTCTGGTGTCTAGTCATGCCTGGTACATGACCATGGAAACGTTCGCAGAAGCAGACAGCGCTGGCTCTTCAGCTTTGAAGCAGAGATGAGCACTGAACCCTAGAGTCGGATACGATTGGCTTTTGAGGAAGGGCAACCTTTAGATAGATAAATCTTTATTGTCATTGTCCTGCACAGAACAACGAGATTGGGGGGGAAAGCAGTTAACAACCCAACAAAACCTAAACAAAATACAACTATGCAAAATTATCAACATACTCCCACCCCACATATACACATTTAACCCCTAAAAGCTCTAAAACTCTAAAAACTCTAAGAACCCTAAAAATTCTAAAAACTATATACAGAAGCTCCCTCATAGACTGCATTGCACTGTATTCAAAGCCAGAACCGCTTTTGGGTAGAAACTATTTCTCAAGTGGCTGGTCCTTGTCTTTATGACCCTATACCTTCTTCCAGAAGGCAAAAGCTGAAAGAGATCATTTCCAGGATGCGTACTATCTTGCACAATCTCTACAGCTTTCTTCTAACACCTGGTGGTATAGATTTGATCTAGAGTGGGAAGAGTACGCCCGATTTACTTCTATCCCAGTTTTGTGGGAGGGAATTATGGCAACTCTAATTGAGGAGGATTTACAATTCAAAAATTCAGCCCCAATCCTTGGCCACAGGCTAGCTTCAATAACCCTGCAAAGATTATCTAACAAATGCATGGCTCATTCTCTCCATATTTTCTACTAGCAGATTTTGCCTGGTGGTGCTGGGCTGTTTTAAATGGTTTTGGAAGGTTTTTTTTTCTTAATGTTGGTAAACAGATGGGCTGTTTTAAATTGTGTTGTAAGGGATAATTCTTTTTGGTCATTTATGTAAAAAAGAGGTGTGTTGGTGGTTAGGGGTGGTTTTGGGTGTGCACAACCACCACTACCCATACAATACCACTCCATCCACCAACACACATTAAAAATTCCTGGCAAGGCAGGAGTGGTGTGTGTGTGTGTGTGTGTGTGAGAGAGAGAGAGAGAGAGAGAAGCAGTGTGTGTGTGTGTGTGTGTGTGTGTGTGTGTGTGTGTGTGTGTGTGTGTATTGTCCCCCCAACCCTTCCAGAGCCAGGGGACCCTGCAGAAAGAGGACCCCCCCCCCCGCAGGACACCCCGTTATTAAAGAGAAGAAACCAAGCTCTTTCTTCTCTTTTAAAACAGAGTGTTTGGGAGGGGGTGTATTCGATCTCCTCTTCCTGGTCCCCTGGGTTTGGTAGGGTTGGGGGTACAAAAGGGGTCTGTCCCCCCAACCCTTCCAGAGCCAGGGGACCCAGCAGAGAAGGGATCATTCCCCCCCCCAAAAAAAACCCACTCCGTTTTTAAAGAGAAGAAACCAAGTGGTTTCTTCTCTTTTAAAACGGAGTGTTTGGGAGGGGGGTGTATTCGATCTCCTCTCCCTGGTCCCCTTGGTTTGGTAGGGTGGGGGGACAAGGGGTCTGTCCACCCAACCCTTTCAGAGCCAGGGGACCCAGCAGAGAGGGGATCATTCCCCCCCCAAAAAAACACTCCGTTTTTAAAGAGAAGAAACCAAGTGGTTTCTTCTCTTTTAAAATGGAGTGTGTGTGTGGGGGGGGGGGGTGTATTCGATCTCCTCTCCCTGGTCCCCTGGGTTTGGTAGTGTTGGGGGGACAAAAGGGGTCTGTCCCCCCCAACCCTTCTGGACCCAGCACCTTTCATTACCTCCCTCACCCACTCCCTAACCCTTACCTAACCCTTACCTTTTCCTGGCTCCCTCCAGCTGGGTCTTTCAAAGTCTTTCCCTCCGGCTCCCACCGTTTTTTTAAAGTCAGCGCGCGTTCCCAGCCTCCTCTGTGCTCGTATCCCTCAGCCTGATTGGCTGAGGGGTTGCACAGTGCAAAGGACGCTGGGAATTGAAGTTCTTTTTCTTTGTTCACGTTCAGGGGGCTCCTGCCCCACTGCCACATTTCTCAACCTGACAGTTACCTGTGAACCCGGTTCGGGTGAGTGCAGGGAGGCTCGGTCGGGGCTAGTGGGGCCTGGTGCAACATCCTTTGCCACATTCCAACGGTTAACGCACAGATTTATAGGTATAGATGTCATACATAATTTTGTTCACCTCCTTGCCTCCAAGAGCCCATACCAATGTTTTCACTTTTTTTCTTGAGCTACAAAGTCCTAAATATTGTAACCTTGCAATTTCCTAATGGCTGTAATTTATTCTGCCTTCCCCCTTTTCATCTCATGAATCTTGACTGCCAGTGATTGTGACTAAATGTTGATAACATACAAAGAGGTTCTTTTAGGTTTGATGTATTACTTAGGGATTTACAAACCACTTTCATTTTCGAAGGCTGTGGCAACTGAGATTTGCTTGTTAAGGCTATAACATCTTTTAAAAATTATTTTCAGAAGATTTCTAAAGTGCATGTTGATAATATTATTTTGTGAATAGTTATGCTACGTCAGCAGGGATTATTTTTTTTGCCACAGAGGAAGAAAGGTGAGAAGCCTTTAAAATGAAAGATGACATGGTATGAATAATAAACCTAAGTGCTTGAAATGGGCTCTGCTTCTTGGTATGGATACCCAAAGGCAGGTGATAGTAATGTTGAAATTAAAAGGGCTACAAAGGTGATGGTTCTTTGGAAGTACAGATTCTTTTCTTTATTGCCAGAAATAATTAGCACTTTGCTAATACCTCTTAATGATCACTTTATTCTGGAAAGTTGCACAGAGGTATAATGGAGGAGAGTAAAATGAATTGTGTAAAATATCTTTATTGGGATCTTGATAACTTCTACAGGAATTATTATTATTTTTTGAAACTGAACTTTGAAGGGAAGAATACTTCTTTTCAAATTTTGGTGACAGAACAGAAAAAAATCCCTGGCTAGAGATAATTTGTTCGCCAATGGGGAAATAAAAATAATACATACTAAAAAGGTGAACATAACGGATTTCAAGGACGGTAAACCAAAACAAGAAGATGTAGTCAACGGGTGTAGTCATCTGATACAGGAGTTTAGGCTGAAATAAGCTTTTACGGTAAAGGTCTCCCTTGCTCGAAAGCCAGTCGTGTCCGATTTTAGGGAGCAGTGCTCATCTCCATTTTCAGCCAAAGAGCCAGCGCCTGTCTTTATTAGGTTGTTTTGTGAAGACTTGCGTTAACAATATGGCCAAAATTGCTTTGCATTGTGAACAAGCACCATTCAGGAGGCTTGATGCATGGCCAGGAGTCTAATCAGAATCTAATTAGCAAAACCTGTCCACCTTGAATTATTCCACTTCCTTGCTGCCAAAGTAAGTGTACCACTGGATTTTGTCCACTTCCTTGCTGCCAAAGTAAGTGTACCACTGGATTTTGGACTATTTTTTAAAAATATTTTCTATACAACTTTAAAGAAGTGGATACCATCAGTGACCATTTTTATTTCCAATCCTTTTGATACTCAAACTGGCAATTTCTATTTTCCTTAAGATTCCCAGGGTCAGAACAGAGGATACAGTAAGTAGCTCATTGGAAACACTACTCGCTTCAAAGTTTTCATTTTTGTGGTGTTTTTTTTTAAAAATAATAATCCTAGTGCAAAATTTCCTTAGCACTGTAAATTAATAATTAGCTTGTTTTCATTTTGATATTGGACACCTGGAAGTAAAGAAAAACTTCATTTGCATATATGATTGTTGAGGCAAGGCAGCTGTTTTTGAAATTTCCCTCTAGAGAGAAGATGCTTTATCACTTTCTAATGGTGAAGCTGAAGTCTCATTTAGTTCTGTTCTATGGCACTAGGAGTCTCCAATATAAAAGCAATCTGAGCCAGGGAAAACCTTGAAAAGTCATCATCTGTCTTCATTATCCCAATGTACCACCAGCTTTCAACATAGAGGTAGAGGTACTGCTTGTTCCAAAGGTTTGTCATGATAACTTACAGCAGTAACAAACATTCAGAAAATTTAAATTTTCCTGCAGTAATCCCTGCTAGGTGAGAGTCTTGTCAGGGCATGGGAGCTTGAGCAGTCTAACTAGATAGTGTTGCCCATCTCTTGTCACCAGAGTCCTCCTTCGGATCCCTTCGACAAGGTGAAAGCAGAGGGCACATGTCATGGTCCACTTGGCCAGTGGGTGACATGATATTCTAATGGCTAAAAAAACACATACAAATGGACTTGATTTTTCAAAGTCCATTTGCGTGTGCAGAATGCTGGAGTGGAGATGTCTACCAATCCATGGACTCCTTGCTGAATAACGACTCCAAAGATTCGATCAGTACACTTTTTAGAAGAGTGACACACTTGAATTTACCATCGTTATGGCTCCAACTTCTTTGGTACCAATTATAAATGCTTTATATGATGTGATTTTGTAATTTGTTGGGTTTTTTTGTTGGAATATTTTGAAATGTTTTTCCCCCTGCAATATGATGTTCTGTTATTGTGCTATTTTTATATTGTAATTTTGATGCTACATTATATTTTTTACTTGTTTTCTATTCTATTTGATGATTGTGTATTTACTTAAGCTTGTACTTATGGTTGCTTTGTTGTTTTATGAATATGTTGTTAACCGCTTTGAGTTTGTCGTTGACAAAGGAAAGCGGTACAAAAGTTTGAATATAATAATAAGAATAAAATGGTTCTGCATTTGAAAAGGAAGGATAAAACAGGTTCCTAGAATGCTTTCCTTAGACCCTTCCCATTTTGCAAGCCAACAATTGCTATTCCATGCTTCTTTTTGGATAGACCTCCTTCAAATAACAACTCCTCTAGTAACTGAATGCAAGTGACTAACCCACCCACCGTTAGAGGAATTTTATTTCTTGCCAAGTATGTCTGAAATGAGAGGCAGCAGGACTTCACGCAGCAGTTGAAACTCATGATCACAAGGGATGAAACCATGTCAGGCTACGATTCCTCCTATTTTTCCACATTGTGTGACATATAATGGGGAAAATATAGCATGAGAATGTCAGCTATCGTCTGGTGTATCCCCACCCCCATTGCTTGTTGTACTTGAACTATTCTATTAAATGTCTTCTTAAGCCAACAGTAGAAGCAGCCTTCCAAATCTCTCTCTCACACACACACACCAGTTGTACTTCTTTTGTTTCCTTCTGTGCTTTTATATTTCAGTACTTTTATATCCTAGCATGACTCAAGGTGCTTTTTTGTCCTATGTGTTCCTATTGATGTACAAAATGTCTCTCTCCACTATTTACCTCTGAGATCTGAACAAGATCAGTCTTTCTGACAGCATCATGAAGAGACAAAGAAGGCTCTACTCTCTTTCTAATCTTGAGATTTCCATCTTCTAGAAATTTAGGAAACATTTTGGAGGACATTGCAAAGAATTTCTTCCTTCTGATTTTGCTACTTACCAAAAGGAACTTTCATTTTGGCACTTTCACATTGGAAGAAGGAGGAGAAAAAGAAGGGATAATTTGTGGAGATGTGTTTTTTTCATGGGCTGCAGTGACTTAGTGGTTAAGATGCTGCACTTGATGGCTGGAAGGTGGGCAGTTCAACAGTTCGAGACCTGAGTGCTGTACGACAGAGTTAGCTCCTGTTATCTGTCCCAGTTCCTGCCATCCTAGCAGTTCAAAAACAAGAAATTGCAAGTAGATAAATAGGTACTGTGTTGGTGGAAAAGGTAATGGCATTTCATGTGCTCTGGTGTCCAGTCATGTCTGCTACATGACCACAAAACATTTAGATGCCAACAGTGCTGGGTCGTTGGCTGTAAATGGGGATGAGCACCGCCTCCCCCCCTATCTGTCAAGTGTGGCTCCAGAAAATACAGGAAATTACTGCGCATGTGCAGTTGTGCATGCTCAGTAACCCATTTGCACATGCACAGAACCCATTTGCGCATGCACAGAACCCCTTTACGATGGGCACGCATGCGCAGTGACCCCTTTCCCCACCGTTCAAAATACGGGACGGCAGCGGGAAATGGGAGGAACAAGTGTTAAAATACAGGAAATCCCAGACAATACGGGATACTTGACAGGTATGCTCTCCCTCCCCAGGTCAGACATGACTGGCTTTCGAGCAAGGGAGACATTTGCCTTCACTATTTTGTCATACTCATTCAACAGCACTTTTCAATAGAATGTGTAACATCTTGACAGCAAGGATGTGCCCTGTCCTTGGACAATGGTGGAAATGCTAACAGAATCATAGGTTTTTGTGCACTTCCAGGGTGCTCACAGGTTGATGTAGCACCTGCTTGAGGAAGAGGAAGGATGGAATTCTGTTTCTCCTTTTGCTCTGGACAAAATAAACTGTTTTCTCCCTCTTTGGTAAACATCCTTGCGCCTCCCCCAACTCCTTTGATAAACTGTGAGAGAAAAGGAGGCTGAAAAGAGACAGAGGAAGGGATGGATTTCCAAGTGGTGTCAGAGGAGAGCAGATACTTTGCATTGCCCTTTTGAGAAGGATTGAAAGAGAACTGTGCCCTTTGCATACAGAAGAGATAAGGACACCTCATACATAAAAACTAAACTTTCTTCTTCTTTGCCAACACTTGCCCT
Source organism: Bradypodion ventrale (assembly GCA_035047345.1). NCBI lineage: Eukaryota > Metazoa > Chordata > Lepidosauria > Squamata > Chamaeleonidae > Bradypodion > Bradypodion ventrale. Next base: position 122,415,221 of record JAWDJE010000006.1, read on the forward strand.
AGAGAATTTGTTCTGCCTACCTTGGGTATTGGAGGAGTCCAATTCCCAGCAACTTCAGCTTGAGGCATGACACTTTTACAGCTGTCACTATCCTCTTGGCATATGTCACTGTCACATTTCTTCAGTAGAACCACAAAAGATGTGGTGTTCCAATGACTGGAGTACTCCCTTAAATATACTATTTTACTTAAGCTTTTTGGGTGCAGTTGCTGAAGACAGATGGTGTACTGCTGAGAGAAAAGGGTTTGATTCTTTCTGTTCCTGCTATCTTCCCAGTCCCAGATTGCACACTATTTTGGGTGTGTTCGGATAGTTCAATTAAATGTTAATAAATAGGGGAGAGGAGCACAGCAGGTGGTATCCTATGCACACTCACATACCCATATCCTGGTGCTTACTGAATATGCATATCTCACCATCTGCAAAGAGCTTTATATGTAAAGGTATCATAATAATTGGCGTTCAGATAAGTGGGAGATCTGCTGAACTTATAGATATGTGTACATAGACAGACATGCTTCTTTGCAAAAAACCATGCCTTGGTACTATAATTTAAAAAAAATTCTCTCCCATGTTGCCAAAAAGAAGACTTCAAATAGTTATGGGGAAATGACATATATTTATTAATCTTGCATTAAGAAAGCTTATCTCTATTGAAGTCAAGGCAAGTCACTTTACACCAGCGTTCTGTCTTAATTCAGAACAGCAGCAAGCATCCTAACTATCCCAATTAAAGTACCCCCTGCCTAAGACTTAGTCATAGCCATTTCCTTCTTTTTCTTTTCTTTTAAAAGAAAAGTTTCTTTCTAATTGAGCTAATTGACAAGAAGACAAGAGTTCCAAGGACCAGAAGAAAGGATCCAGCTGAGAAATTATTCAAAATGGCATTCAGCACTTTAAAAAGATAGGACAACTGAGATGAACTCAAAAGTAAGAGTTTGACCTAAGCAAACTTTATGTCTCATCTGAAGTTGGTCTAACACAGCTCTTGTTTAGAGAGGTAATGAGATCCACAGCTATTTCAAAACTAAGCATTTAAACATACAGTAAGTGGCTAAGACAGTGGCTAAGTGCAGAGTGATGCACGTTGGGCAAAAAAACCCAATTACATTTATAAACTATGGGGGTCTGAACTCTCTGCAACAAACCAGGAAAGGGACCTTGGTGTCCTGGTGGACAGCTCAATGAAGGTGTCAACCCAGTGTGCCTCAGCAGTGAAAAAAGCAAACTCAATGCTAGGGATCATTAGGAAGGGTATAGATAATAAGACGGCAAGTGTCATTTTGCCTCTTTATAAATCTATGGTGAGGCCCCATCTGGAATACTGTGTACAGTTCTGGTCACTATACCTCCAGAAGGATATTATGGAGTTGGAAAAAGTCCAGAGGAGGGCAACCAGAATGATTAGGGGACTGGAACACCTTCCTTACCATCTGAGGCTGCAACGGTTGGGCCTCTTCACTCTTGAACGACGGCATCTAAGAGGTGACCTGATTGAAGTTTATAAAATCATGCACGGTGTGGACAAAGTAGATAAGGAAAAACTGTTTCCTCTATCGCATAACACTAGAACTAGGGGGCACTCCATGAAACTTTTGGTCACTAGTTCTCAAACAAATAAGAGAAAGTACTTTTTCACCCAGAGGATCACTGGTCTATGGAACTCCCTGCCAGACGAAGTGGTGACAGCTGTCAGTCTTGACAGCTTTAAGAAAGGATTAGACAAGTTCATGGAGGACAAGGGTATCAATGGCTATAATTATGGATACCTAAGGACAACCTCCGGGTTGGAGAGATAGGCAGGATATCTCTCAATGCCATTTCCAGGGACTCCTAAGCAGGTGAAGGCATCTGCTTGGGAATACCCAGAAGCAAATGGTGAGCCACTGTATGAGACCGAATGCTGGACTGGATGGGCTGTGGCCTGTTCCAGCAAGGCTGTTCTTATGTTCTTAAGACACTGACTGGAAGGCGACAAGTCAGCAGTTCAATATCCGAATACTGTCCCAGCTTCTGCCAACCTAGCATTTTGAAAGCAGGAAATTGCAAGTAGATAAATAGGGACCACTTTGGTGTGGATGTAAACAGTGTTCCATGCACTCCGGTATCTAGTCATACCTGCCACATGACCACAGAAACGTCTCCAGAAGCAGACAGTGCTGGCTCCTCGGCCATGAAACAGAAATGAGCACTGAACTCTAGAGTCGGATACGACTGCCTTTCGAGCAAGGGTGACCTTTACCTTTATAAATGAAGAGATCGATTTAAAAAGAGTGAGACAAATTTGGAAGCAACCTTGGAAAACACAGTTTTGGCCTATTGATAGCCATTTAGCTCAACAGGCCAAATGGAAGCGAGAAAACATTATGACCACATGATTGAAAGTCCAGAGAAAAAGATCCAGCTAATAATCCCCAAGTAAAAGCATTTCTGTATTTGTGAAAAACAAACAATGGAATAATTAAAAGCAAGAAGGGGGATATCTCATGGAACTGAATGAAGACTCTTGCTGTTCCTGGGAAAATTGCCTATATTTTCACTCCCACATTATATTTGTATGAAGTACAAATGACATGACTCACCACTTTTCGTAACCGTACATATTCTCTAAGCATGGAATCATGTTGCAGATGCACTGTTTTGAAGACACAGATATTGTGTCAGTCCACTAAATCTGATATGAGAAGTCAGTATGTTTATTTAAAAAAGAAATTTAAGAAGCCACCTTAAAATGAACATTGTTTCTGCATCTGGAAAATCTGCATATGTAAAATCCGAAGGCCAGAGGCTAAGGTTAAATCTGGTAAGCTATTTTGAGCTGCTGTGTTTTGAAAGGCCCAAAAACAATGTTAAGGGCCAATTTTGAAGTCAAGGAATGTGGCTTTCCCTGGGAGCTGGCAGTGGATCAATTGTGGGAAGGATGAATTCAAAAGCAGCTGAGGGGCACCTAATCTGCACACAACCCCGATTATTCACATTCACACATTCATGAGCCTTTTGTTCATGACTTTAATAATCTTCTCATTCACACATTTCCATATAGTGTAAAATTACAGTGATCTATGCATTCACTCTCTCATCCACAAAATATTATAACTCACACCACGTTCCTTTTTGGGTGCATATGCAATCACCATTCATATACTGTATATCTATAAGGTTGTTTTTTTAAAAGGGACTGCAGTGGCTCAAGTTGTTAAGACACTGACTGGAAGGCAGCAGGTCAGCAGTTTGATACCTGAGTACTGCACAACGTTAGGCCGGTGCTGGCCATTTGGGACACAGGGACAAGTCCTGGTGCGCCCCAGTGACTGGTGTCCCCCAGAAGTGGACAGAAGTATGTCACCTGGTGGCTACAGTCCACAACGTCATGCAGTATTCCCCATAGGTGCTGCCCTCTCCCTCCCTGTCCAGCGCCCTTTTAGTGTAGCCAGCACTCACCTGCATGACGGAATGAGCTCCCGTCTGTGTCCCAGCTCCTGCCAACCTAGTAGTTTGAAAGCAAGAAATTGCAAGTAGATAAGTACAGTAGGTACCACTTCAGTGTGAAGGTATACAGTGTTCTGTGCACTCTGGTGTCTAGGCATACCTGCCACATGTCCACGGAGATGTCTGCAAATGCAGACAGCGCTGGCTCTTCAGCTATATATAGAGATGAGCACTGAACCCTAGAGTTGGATACGACTGGCTTTCGAGCAAGGGTGACCTTTAACTTTACTATAGAGTTTTTTAACTGAAAGAAGTTAAGAAGACAAAAAAAACCCAAAAAAACCCATCTCTGTACTCTACAGTTACAGAGATGTATCGATTCAAACATCTTCCCATCTACACTGATCCATATCCCTCCATGTATACAGTACATCATTTGCACAGGTGTTAAAATTCATCCAATGAAGACCTCCCTGTTACTATGTCATTAAAAGCAGCTTACTGCTTCAGGAGCAAGGGAAAGATCTCCCTGTCGATTAGCAGGTTACTGTGCTTTGCCATAAAATATCACAGAAATGATGAAGGCTGCTCTTTGCAGGCGCACCCCCCCAATAACGGACACAGACAACATTGAAAGTGGATAACAGCATAGGGCCACATTTATTGATTCAATGCCCTAGTCCGAATTATAAATTTGTATTGGTAAAACGACCAATCATAATTCCTAAGGCAAGCAGGCCGAAGTAACACTGGTAAGGTACCACCCCAAAATTGCCAACGGCAATTGGTTACAATGTATCAATTTGTATCAATTTGTTTGTTGACAACAAACAAATTGTTGACCGTAGTCAATAACTAACTCATGACCCCACCCTCTGACGCGTATCCGTGAAATCACAGGGGTGATGCATGCTGGTTAGCAATCGTCATCACCCCATCGCCTGGTTCGTCGTTGACCGGACAACGTTTAACTAATTTATTCCTGTCTAGTGTTGTCCAGTCAATGGCGAACCTGCCGGATACTTGTGGGTCATACTGTTTACCTTACCAGTGCTACCCGCCAATGTGACCAAAGTCAACGTTAGGAACACAGAAAGACCCCTATATCAAACCATAGCAACAGTGTGGGATGGGCGAAAAAACCAGGACCCGGAAGCCAATATGGGTCCCAGCCAAAAATTCCCACCCGGCCCCGAAGCGACCAAAATATCACACTGTTAACTAGGGAGGGGGTGGAGGGGAAAAGACTTCTCCGCTCCGTCGCTGAGGTAAAATGGCAGCTCTGCTGCCTCGTGGCCACCCCTTTTATAAGGGAGCTGGCCACGCCCCTAACTACCCGGATTCTCTGTCCTGTGGGGGGGGGCCCGCAAAGGGCGCGGCGGCCATTTTGGCGCCGCGCTTGCATTGCAGGCGCACCCCCCCAATAACGGACACAGACAACATTGAAAGTGGATAACAGCATAGGGCCACATTTATTGATTCAATGCCCTAGTCCGAATTATAAATTTGTATTGGTAAAACGACCAATCATAATTCCTAAGGCAAGCAGGCCGAAGTAACACTGGTAAGGTACCACCCCAAAATTGCCAACGGCAATTGGTTACAATGTATCAATTTGTATCAATTTGTTTGTTGACAACAAACAAATTGTTGACCGTAGTCAATAACTAACTCATGACCCCACCCTCTGACGCGTATCCGTGAAATCACAGGGGTGATGCATGTTGGTTAGCAATCGTCATCACCCCATCGCCTGGTTCGTCGTTGACCGGACAACGTTTAACTAATTTATTCCTGTCTAGTGTTGTCCAGTCAATTGCGAACCTGCCGGATACTTGTGGGTCATACTGTTTACCTTACCAGTGCTACCCGCCACACGGAGGGGCTTCAAAGAAGACCTGACGCCCCCACCCAGACCGTCAGCTCGGTCAACAGGCCTGCTCGCCAATCACCTAACAGGAGGTCCATACCTCCTCGCGACAGATGGACCCCATCCCCTGCGTACAAGTCATAATTTTGTAGACTAATATCAGGGTGATGACTGACCCGTCCCCAAGCCCTGTTGACAAGAAACCGCGCCACCGCCCTGTTGACCGTGCGCCTAGCGCGGTCAAGGGCCAGGAGGTGAACGCCCCCTCTATAAGAAAGGCGCGGGATAATGTCCGACCAAACTAGGGTTGTGACAGGCCAGACATAATGCAAGTAGGCGAGGTCCTCGCAAATCGCATGCTTGAGCGATAAGCCGGTGACCTGGCACAAATCATTGCCCCCAAGGTGGATGATGAGAATGTCAGGCGGGTCAGCACTCAGGCCAGAAAAAAGGAAAGGCTGCAGCTCCCGCCATAACATCCCAGGCTTACCATGCCATGTGAGACTGGAGTGTTCACCCAGTCCCAGTCGGGGTCCCCACTCTGTCGCCGCAGCGTAACGCGCTGCCCTGTGCACATAGCTGTGGCCCACCAGCCATACTGTCACCGGTGTAATACGACACCCAGGGTCTGTAAGAAAATTGAGAAAAATTGAGAAAAAGATGGTAAGGTGACTGGATTGGTACTCATGGCGGAAGTGGGCGCACATAAAACTGAAAACATTGCGAGCCCCACCTCCCCATGCTGCGTATGTCAGCCCCAGAGTACCCAAAAGCAGCTGCTGTAGAGGCTGCACCAGTACGGAATAAATGTGTGCCATAACGGGCACCTGGTAGGCCCACCCTGGTGAGGGCTCTGCCTGTCACCTTCCAAAACTGAAATTTAGTAAGGGGAGACCCATCTTGGTGACAGAAAAACGGGCCGTGGTGCATGCCACGCAGTGCCAGGAACTCCTGTAGGGCACCAACCGGACAGATGTCTGCCAAAGAACACCGTAGCAGTCTTACACCACTGCCTACGGCATGCTGATCTGTCGTAGAGGAGCATATCCTCAACTGGGCCCAGTCTTTGGCAACATAGACATCCTCGAGTTCCAGTGCCCTACAATTTGCATCCGCCTTATACAGCATCTCAAGCTCGCCGGTGCGGAGCGCTCCAAAAAAGGCCACCGTTGTAGCCGCATGAAGTGGGCTGCCTCATTTCCAAAACAGAGGCCAGGCCAGCCCCGGGCCAATTGGGTAAAAAACCCTGGGAAAATCTTGCATCCGCCTTACTCAGCATCTCAAGCTCGCCGATGCGGAGGGCTCCAAAAAGGCCACCGTTGTAGCCGCATGAAGTGGGCTGCCTCATTTATCAAAACTGAGGCCAGGCCAGCCCCGGGCCAATTGGGTAAAAAACCCTGGGAAAATCTTGCATCCGCCTTACTCAGCATCTCAAGCTCGCCGATGCGGAGGGCTCCAAAAAAGGCCACCGTTGTAGCCGCATGAAGTGGGCTGCCTCATCTATCAAAACAGAGGCCAGGCCAGCCCCGGGCCAACTGGGTAAAAAACCCCTGGGTAAATGGGGTGGCGGTCGCCCGGGAAACGCCCGCGCACGCGCACCCACCCCTCCCAAACATGTCTCACCCGGAAGTCATTGGTGCTGGCCACACGACCTCCCACTTTGGCCATAAAAGCCAACCCGACAGCTGAGATGCTATGGTGCGTGGTGCAAGGCCCTGGGCATACAGGTAAACCATGAACCGCAGAACATGGGCTACTGGGATCGGCCAGGTTCCTGGCAGTCAGAATCAGGTACATAATACTCTGAAGGAACTAAATGTGTGGTGGTACGCCTTACTCATGCATGGCGCTAGTGACAGGCCAATCGCCCGGTTCACCTCTCCTTGCCAACGTTCCATCTCTCGTCCGGGAGTGGCAAGGGAAATTCCTCCGCATCCGGGGGCCGAGGCACGGAACCGGGAGATCTGCAGGCGGGACAAAGCAGCAGCAATATCATTATCAACCCTTGGGACATGCCTGGCCCTGAAGGGAACGTTGAGGCACAGGTTGCATAACACAAACCAACGCACTAGCTCCACAACCCCGGGCAATTTGGAAATCTGTGCAGTGACGATGCGGACCACAGCCGCGTTGCCATGCCAAAATTGCACAACCGAGTTGGCCCACTCTTTGCCCCATAGCATCAAAGCACCCAGGATAGGGAAACATTCCAGCTACGTGAGACCATGCAGGCCACCCTTGCCTGCCCAGGATGGTGGCCACCCACCATAGGCCCACTTCCAATTGAAGTACATCCCATAAACCCAGGAATCCTGAGGCATCGGACTGCATCTGAAAGCAAGGGGGAGCCAGGAGATCAGACCCCAAAATGACACCCCGTTGAACTACCTCTGGATCTATGGGCGGACAAGCACGCCTGCCCCGATACCCCGGGTAAATCTGAGCCTGTGGTGGGGCCTGAATAATCCCGCCATGGCGTCGCCCCAGCGCAGAGCAAATGCCCTGCCCGGTGCGACGACCCTGCCAGCAAAACTGGGGTGACCATATAGCACCAGAAGTTCCCTCAGTGATGCCATGCGCTCGGCCAGCAAGACCGAGACAAGGGCCACTAGCCTTGACACCTTATCCCGCTGCAACCTAGAATCTTGCGCTACCGTGTTACTCTCCACCCCAGGAATACTAGCTGTGGAGATGGGCCCTCGGTCTTTTCGGGCGCTAAAGGGACACCAGTTCCTCCATTAGCGTCTGAAATGTGTTGAGGAGACGTGTGTACGTGTCCCAGCCCCGTTCAGCCCCGAATAAAACCATCCAGGGAATGGGCTAGAGACCGAGACCCTGACCTGCGGACAAAAGCGCAATCTAGGAAAGTGGTGAAACGCTCGAATACCGAGCCCCAATGGAATAGCCAAAAGGCATGGCATCATTGAAATAATATGCTCCCCGGGACGGGGGTGCAGGGACAGGGCCAACGACCCTGCCCGCATGGACCCTATGTCAAAGCTGGCAGCAGCCACCTCCTCCCTCCCCTTAAGGGATAAAAGGTTGGGGGCATCCTGAGGGAACCTATTACCCATGAAAGGGATCCGGAACCCCTGCCTAGAACCCTGAAGGAGATAACCTGCATCCTCTCCCTTCGGGTACCGTGTGAGCCAACGCTCCAACATGTCCACCTTAAATGGGAAGGGAGCCCTTCGGTGAACTAGATCCATCTGCGGCAGTCTTGCCAGCCCCCGTCTGCCCCACCCTCTGCCCCGCCTCCTTCTAGGCCTGGGACAGGCAGAGGCCGCATGGGGGCCAACACAGGTGGGACACTCTTGCCTGTATTTGCAAGTCTTCCAATTAAAGGAGCCATTGGACAAGAAAGTCCAGCACAGCAGGCGGGCTGGAACCCCCCGCCACGCCCCCTGGCAGGTGACCTGTGCTGGGGCCGCCCGCTGAACCGCATGCCCACAATGGTATATCTCCCCGGGTGCAGGGCGCGTGGGCGTAACGTACAAAAGCCGCAGCCTCTGGCCTGGCTCATCTCGCCTAATCTCGGGGCGCGGTGAAATCCGCCAACAGCATTCTTCGTCACAAGCCAACCACGCTGGGCCCGGAAAGTAAACCATCGCCCGGCAGGCGCTGTCCAAATACTGGACCATCGGAATTGCCAGATCCGGCCGGGCCCTAAGGTACGCCGCCATGCATATGATGCAGGCCGGCAACCATTTGGCCCACATACTTGGTGGCTTGCGACAACGTGCCTGCCACTATCCTTCTCATTCTGCCCCTCCCTCTCTCCTTGGTGGGCACACTGTTTAGGAGTGAGAAGATATCCACGTACTCCCCCCGCCAAATTTACCCTCTGGCGGCCTGTGCCAAGTAGTCACTCATCGGTAAGGAATAGGGGCTTGGACCAACCCGACCACCCAAAACATTCCCCTAAGGGTAGGGAACACCCCCCACCACGGGGCCCTGGGTGTTAGCTGTCATCGCCGGGGAGGCGTCAGCGGGTGCACCGCCACACCACCCGCGCGAGGCCAAGGCCATTGGAAAGCCCCCCCCCCCATATTGGGAATGTGTGTGGATGTACTCGCTTACACCGTATACTCACATGCCGCACCCCCGCGGGCCGCCCCCACCGGGGGTTCCGGCCCACTGGGGGCGTCGGAGCTCACGACCGACGTAGAGCTCATCATCGGGGGACCTGCACCTGTTTGCTGGCTGGGGAGCTGCGAGGCAGTGGCCGAAACCGCGCCACGCGCCTGCAGCAGCTCAACCCTCCCTGTCGGCTGTTGTCCTCCTGCCGACAGCGCCTCAAAAGGAACCCCAAAGGAGGGGGGCCCCCCGCCTGACTTCCACGTTGACTTGGGGCCAAGGGCCGGCTGGCCCGCCTGGTCCAGGCGTGGGTACAGGTCCCTGTACCCCAGGACCCGAATATGGCCATTGGCCAGCACCGAAGCCCGGCAGGGTCGGTGGATAAACCTGCCAAGGCAGGGGGCCGCACCACCCCCCAAGGCTAGAGGGCCCCGGGAGAGGCTGCGACCCAAGAGGAGTAGGCCCAACAGGGTGGGCAGGTGGAGGAGCGGCGTCCACCGCTCGCGGGCCGCGGGCCGGAACCCCTTCCGCGCCCGCACTCTGTTCGCCCACTCCGGGCCAAGGGGCAATAGACCCCATTCCGCCGGCCCCGGCAGGGGCGGGCAAAGGTGGCTGCTGAGGAGGCGGCACCGCGGTCCTCCGACCTGGGTTGCGCCTCCTAACCGCGCGAGCTGCACTCGAAGCTGCCTTCTTCTTCGAAGGCATCTCCACCGAAGCAAAGGGAAGCCAGCAAGGCAGAATCGCTACCCAAAAAGGCTTCCCGGTAGGCTCAAGAGCGACGGAGACACAGGGGAAAAGACTTCTCCGCTCCGTCGCTGAGGTAAAATGGCAGCTCTGCTGCCTCGTGGCCACCCCTTTTATAAGGGAGCTGGCCACGCCCCTAACTACCCGGATTCTCTGTCCTGTGGGGGGGGGGCCCGCAAAGGGCGCGGCGGCCATTTTGGCGCCGCGCTTGCATTCTTTCTCCATGGGGGATTTGTGGTCTTCTGAGAAGAAAGCTAAGGAGAAGAGGCCAGGAAGTGGAAGTTTTATCATCCCAATCCTTATTGCACTCCACTAGCACAGAAGGTGGGTTATCCTGCCTGGAGAAGTGGTGACCAATATAAAACTTCTGGCTGGTCTGGTCTGAGATCAGCTGTCTGCCTTTTCCTGCACAACAACAATGTCACTGTTAAATGTGGTGTAATGTTTAGAGCACACAACTAAAATTATGTAGTCTTTGATATACCATATTTTTCGGACCATAAGATGCACCCAGAAAGTAAACAAAACAAAAAGACAAAAATGTTGTGACACCTTAAAGACTATACACGCACGCACATGCACAACACACTCAACACACACACTTCACACCCACCCAACACATAACCCACACTCACCACACCCACCCACACATCACACATGACACAACACACCCACACAACACCCCCACACACACACACACACATCCTTGGAACTAGAAATAGAGACTTACCCAGAAGGGGTAAGAGTCGTGAACGCGGCCTGGCCTGCCCCTCCTCTGTGATGACATTCAAGGCCAAGCAGTGACCAAAGCACGCAGGAAAAGCGGTGGTGGAGGAACCCCGCCCCCCCCCGGTGGAGGCCACACCACCCTTGGGGGTCCGGCAGAGTCGACGGGGCATTGGACATCTCCACAGGCCTCAAGCTGGCCACCGTGGAGACGGCCAAACTAAGGTGGGTGGGTGGGTCTCAAGGCGGCGGCGGCTTTGGAGGTGGCAACACCGGTGGAGGTAGCGGCCTAGGTAGGCAGCAGCAGCAGCAGTGCCTATAGTTCACTCTGGGCAGGCAGGCAGGCAGGGGGTCAAGGGCTGAGCCGCTCAGGCGCTGCTCTGCCTCTACCGGTGTAGCCGCCGCCAAAGCGTCCTCTTCCAGGCCTCCATGCTCTGCTCTGCCTGCCGCCTCACTGCTCCCAGGCAGGTACCTGGATGATTGTAAATCATGCCTGCCACATCTCCATGGAAACATCTGCAAACGCAGACAGCACTGACTCTTTGGCTATAAACAGAGATGAGCACTGGACTCCAAAGTCAGATATGACTGGCTTTCAAGCAAGGGTAACCTTTACCTTTACTATGTGCATACATGCATGTATGTATTTTCTGTGTGTTGCAAAACATTATATGTATGCTTTTAAGCATTGAGGCAAATCAAATGTCTTGAGCTTAATGCTAGATATGCAATGTACCAGCTAATGAGAACCAGTGTCAATTCTGGAAAATGTTAGACAGAATGATTTTTCTTCACCAGCCCACTACTTTCCCCCTAGCAAGGCTGCACATATGATTTCAATCATCTGATTATGACAGGTTGTACGCGTGTAGGAGGTTTTTCCTTAGGTTTCCAAGAGGTCACTTACTAATGGCTTGTAGCCAAGAGCGCTCTGCTCTTCAAGACCAATTTTGCTTCCATTAGCTGTCATTGACAACATACAAGCCATTTTAGTGTTTGAGTGACACTGCATGGAACAAGGGCTTTGCCACCAGTCTGTGAAAAATCTTTAGTTCTGTAGCCAGCTGAAATGACTTCTTTCTAAAGAAAAGAAAGGAAAATTCTCAGCAGGTCCAGGTGACTACCTATGCACATCGTTTCTTTTGAACTGTTTGAGATTAGTAGACACCAGTGTAGTCCCTAACATTTACTGGAGACAGTTAACTTTTTTAAAAAAACTGGCATAGAAGAAGAATGGGAGTACTGCAAGAATTTTGTAACTGTATTTATTTATTTATTTAATCGTATTTCTATTGCCGCCTCCTTGCCGAGGTGACTCTGGGTGGCTCATACATTGACAATAAAACACTACAAAAACATCTAAAACATTAAAAAGAAAACCCATCAAGTTAAAAATTCTTTTAAAAATATCTTTAAAAGTTCTAAAACCTAGACAAGCCAACCCACAGTAGCTGTTCCCCCAGCTGCCCCCATACCTGCTGCGCCAGGCTCTTATGGAAAGGGAGAAGCTCTGCATGGAAGAGAACTTCAGTTGGCAAGAGTTTCCAAAGGGCCAGAGCGGACACAGAGAAGGCTCTCCTTCTTGTGCTAGAGAGGTGAGCCTCTCTAGCCAATGGAACTATAAGAGAGCCCCTCCGGTCCACTCAAGTGGGACGGGCAGATGTTCTTGGGGTGATGCGGTCTCTTAAGTACCCTGGACCACTATTTTATTCATATCTTAGTTTTCACTCTATACTGGGGATCTATGCTCACAGCATAATTTTACAAAACCAATGGTAGAACTAAAGCACAGGAATTGCATGCTGTAGATTACAGAAACAACTTAGCACATTAAAAGAATTGAAAAGCACAAGGTAAAGGATTTACCTTGAAAAGTTTCAATGATCACTGATCAGATCTTGCATGTTTTTGTAAAGCTAGAACAGTGGCAAACCACTCTGCCATCAGGAGCAAGTCTGTCATCGTTGCTTGCTGTGGCTGTTTTGCTTCCCCAAAAATCACTTTGGTAGCTCTCTGTGGCACAGTAGAGTGCCAGATTCCCTCTCTTGCATCTGCTAGTCTACAAGAGCGAAGCATCTCATTCCCTTCGAGAAAAGGAAAGCCATGGGTTGCTTGGCTTTATGTGATAGTAACACCATTGATTTACAGTGCTGAAGTTTGCCATTATTGTTGAGTGACTGCAAGAAGAGTTGGCTGTAAAAATGTCTTACTGGAGGCCTCTGCAACCCATAAACTAAGCATTGCTCATCCCTGAGTTAGCTGCTGGAGGCCCTGCATCAGACTGGGGCCATGACATGTGAAAAGATGGAGTTCACTACTTTCCATCTGTAGTATTTTCAGATACACATCCAGTTATTTATTAATTTCCAGGGATGTGACTTTTGGATTTTCTGGACTACAAATAACACAATTCTCCCTTCTGGAATTTCTACTCCCTTACAGGCATCCTACAAAACTTAAGTGTGGTGCACCTGGGAGAAAGGCTAGGCCTAGCTCCTCTCAAGCTTACTCTTCTTGCCTCATGCTAGCTGGGAACTTTCTTTCTGAGCTCCATTCCATGCCCAGAGTAGACATTGTTGTATTTGTAGTCCAATAAATTTAAAAAACTCCATCCATAGCTACTGCAGCAGGTTTTATCAGATCACCTAGTCATTACTGTTATGGTGAGGTGGTTTGTTTTCCTGCTAAAATAAGAGTCACTGTAATTAATTAATTTATTATAGTTAGTTAGTTAGTTACAATAACTATTTTTTTACATTGCACCTCTACTTATACATTTGGTTTTTGTTATGTGCTGCCAAGCTGGAACTGACATATTGCAACTCTAGTAGAATGTTCAAAATTAGTGAGATATGTAAGGAGTAGTTTTACCAGTTCCTTACTCCTAGAGAGCTTCCATGGCTGAGCAGGGATTCAAACCCAGGATTTTTGAATCATAGTCCATCAAACAATCCACTATACCACACTGGGCTTTCCATATTTATTCATATGCATGTACAAATATTTTTTTAAAAGTTGACCTTTTAAAGCTTAATTTAGCTGTACATTTTGCTCTCTGGTGTGGAGATTGGGGCTGTTAGCAGCAATACAGATTAGAAATCTGGCATGGCAGGGAGAGGTTAAAAAATAAAAACGAAATACCAGTAGCAACACTAGTTCTGACTGGAAGGGAGGCAGGAGCTGTCTTTAATGTTTTGAAAATCTCTAGTGTTTGTCAGTATCTCTCCTGCATGCAAGCAAGAAGTCTTATGATTGAATACCTTTCCAGAGTGGCTCGCCCAGACCTGGTGCGACTTAATTCTCTAGAGTGCAATCCCAAACCAGCATGACTACTGAGTAAAATCTTTTGGGATCTGTATCCCTCCTGAAAAGCAAGTTGTTTCATATCTGAGGCTAGAGACATTCATTTGTATCTATTGGTGTCTATCAACACAGACTATTTTCCTATGGGGAAATGTTTGCCAACTAGTGCCTCTATCTGTAGAGTAATGTGCTGGATAGTCTAGGGTCATGATGGTGAACCATGGCACTCCAGATGTTCTTGGACTTCAATTCCCAGAAGCCCAAGCCCCCGTGAATCTACACGAATGGTTTTACTGCAATTCATCCGCCTCGTGCCGCCCTCGTCGCTTCCAGAAGCGGAAGTAAAATGTGCCCGTGGATGAATTGCAGTAAACCCATTCGTATGGATTCACGGGTGCTTTGGCTTCTGGGAATTTAAGTCCAAGAACATCTGGAGTGCCAAGGTTCACCATCACTGGCCTAGGGAATAATTCCTCAGTTGAGGATGAGAAAATGTCATGTTCTTCTCCTCACAGATGTGAATGGTATGTTCTCGCATTGGTGAGAAGATGGTTTTGCATAAAATTCCCCATTTTTGCACAAAACAGTGCAACTCATAATTGTGCACCTTGCTAAAAGCTATGCTGATTGTTGCTTTAAGCACTTGAAACACCAGGTGAACTGTTTGTATCTTCGTTAGCATCCTGTCCTTCCATACTTGTTTATATGCACACATGCTTTGCTTCTCAAATAGAAAGGTCAGTAGAGGCATTTGGCATGAATTACAGAGACCTCAAGGAAGAAGGAAGAGCTCTTTGACCCACCCTTGGTTGGATGTGAGGAATTTCACAGAACTTTAATAGTCTTCACTGAGGTGTCTTATCCTGTCAAGACAGCCTAAATCTATGAGAACAAAGAATTTAGCAACTATTATTTCCGTCTTGGAGACTATGAAAATGGAGCATTCTTTTAATACCAGAATTAATGAGGCAAATTACACCAAGCAGTATTGGTCCTGGGGATTGCAACCATCATCGGTAAAAGGATATTTGTACGGAAGTGGAAATATAAAAATGGCTTACTATTGCTGTTTCATGAAAAGAAAACAAAGGTGGTGACTGAGAACTATATAAAAATACCCATGATTATTTCTCATGTGAGTCATAATTATTTCGGCAGTGTCTGGACATGTTAATAAAATTAAAGATATCTCTCCTCTCACCTGGCAAAACATTGAGCGTTGTTTTAAAATGAAAGCCCTCAAGTGTTAATTTATGTGTGGCGTTAGAGACAGTTCATGGACCAGGATGAGGGAAGGTCTCTTAATCCTCACATTTTGAGGGAGGTGCCCGTCTAGGCAGTTATAAACTGTTGTTGGGTGATGGCTTCTTGCTTTCATCTTTGACATGATAAATGAATTAAGAAAGGTGTAGAAATGTTTGCAAAAGCAACAAATGAAAGGAATTAGGTTTGAAGGTGATATGTTACCCAAGCTTTCAGGTTATTGGCAAAAGAGTAAGGCAAGTGATACAGCCCAGGGCTCTGTTGAAAAATACCACATACCCTCTGCTTAAATACCCAAGTTCTACTCGGCATGGAGCGAGAACTATCAAAGTTGTAAGTTGCTCTGACCTTGAAACCTATCTTCCTGTACACATTTCATTTGGGAATGGATCCTAATGAAATTTGTAGGTAAATCTGAGTAAAGTGGTAAAGGCTTGTTAGGGTGTCACAATCTCAAAGAAGGGAGAATTCCCCCAGCTGTGCAAAGCATGAAAGAACAAAATGCTTATCTGTGCCTGAAATTGGGAGTTGTAAAGAAAAATAAGTCTTTCTTGGTTGCCTGTTGTTTATACATTGTGCTGATAAAGCAAACCAGTGAAGGATTTCTGCGTGACCAGTTAGTCCGACAGTTAAAAAAGACAGACTCCTGATAAGTAATCACAATGTTGACTTTTCCAGCAGCTTGTCTAGAATTGTGGTCCTATCTAGGAAACAAAGAAAATGAAGCAAGATAGCTGTGGAAGATTACACAACAGTTTACTAAGGTTAAGAAACTGTCACTTTTACCAGGGAGATAAGGGACAGGGCAGATGTATTTATAAGTGCTGGGACATTTATATAGATTTTCGAAAGAAATGGAATGATCCAAACTTTAAAGAGCATGAAGACCATCCATTTATTGTCTTTTTAATTTAATGGGTATTTACAGCATAAATACATGCCAATAAGACACTTCTGTGGAAATGAGATTGTCAATATTCTCTCTGGGACAGGAACTAACTCTTTATATGTATAATATTTACTTAGTAAGGCCTATCCAAACAACATAGCTATCTCTGGCTGGAGTGTCTTGGTGTGCCTCAGATCATTGCCTGACCGCCATGTTTCTCCACTCAGAGGAATTTCTGCACAGGTCAGCTGTTCACCACAGTGACCACAAATTACACAATACTCTCCACCGCTAGCATCACCAGTGCAACTAGAGTCGATCCATTCAAGGTTATTTATGCCCTACCCCACTTCACCCAGGAAGAGATTTCACAAATCCAAACATTGGGAGCCCTCAAACAGGAGCATGCTACCTACTTCACGAGACCACATAGGAGTGCTTTTCCTCCCTATCACTTGCAATATGTACCCCTGGACCGCAACAAGGGATGGGGAGTAGTTTTAGTGTTTTTAAGGGTTCTTATAGTTTTAAGGTGGCTGATTTTATGATGGAAGTGTTGTACACTGCCAAGAGTCGCTTGATGATTGGGCAGCAACACAAATGTGACCAATAAATAAATAAATAAAATATCGCAAAAGAGGATGGTTAGTGGATAGATTGTTGGGTCTCCCTAGGTGGGCTCAGATCCTTGTCTTTGTTTGCACTTGAAGTTCACTCTGTGGCTTTGCACCATGTTCTTGGTCTGCCTGCTATACAGGACTGTTGTAAAGATAATAGATGGGAACATATCATTCTGAACTTTGGAAAAGAACCCTAGGGCAGCAGTGGTTAAACTGCTGTATTTCAGCCAAATCTGCTGAAATGAGACTGAAATCTGACTTCAAACAATCTCAAAGGCCAATCCCAAGCAAAATAAATTTATTTTCATAATCCCACATGTGCTGTGAAATCTAGATTTTCACATTAGTTGAGGATTTCTGTCTTCCATTCTCAGGCTGTCTCTGACCTGTTTCTGCTCTACATATTGTTATAGGTCGCAAAATTATATTATTAGCTGGCATTTTGAAAAATTACCTTCTTGGACTATACCTCCTGGAATCCTTGGCTGGGGAATTTGGGGGAAATTTAATCCAAAACACAATTGGTCTGGCATCTTCTATCAGTGAAGCCGAGCCCAAAAGCCAAACCATTCCCATTTACAAGCAGTATTACATGTTGGAGGTGCTCATCTGTTTCTGGATTGGCTTTTTCATTTAAGTGACACAATTGACTCTAGCAACTGAACTGTAGATGTCAATTTCCAATCCAGAAGGCATTCTTGAAGATGTGAAGAACAGGAACATTTTTTCAAATGTTCTGCAGAAGAAAGAAAAGTGGCTTGGCCAAATAGCCCACAGCCATAAATCTGAGTATCAGGGCCTGATTATGCTTTCCAAAGAAAACACTGGGTCAGGGAGATCCAAGAGGCGGACAATAAACACTAGCTGTATCCCAACCATTTGAGGTAATGTTTTGATCCTCGTTACCCAGCCAACTCCACATGAGTAAGTGTGAAGGTCAACAGGGCACAAAGATATGGGCCAAAACATGATTGCCTGCCTCCTACAGTCAGCTGCTTTTGCAATAAATAAGACACACCTTAATGTTTTTAATACCATAGTTTTGTTTCCCAGATAAATAATGTATTGAGGACTCTCTTCAGTTTCTAGAAGGTTTTTCCTCATTCTTAGAAATAGAGGAAACCAGTCTATTGCTCCCTTCATTCCAGTATTACTAATAAACTATGGTTGTATGAAATGACTCCATGGGCAAGCATTGGACTGGATCCAATGTAAGTATATGTTCAAGCCCCAATCAGTCATTTCTCCACTCATTAGTAGGGCTACATGGATGGTGAGGATATGGACATACATAAGAGCGTTACCTGTGAATGTCCTTATGTACCAGGGAGTGTAGTAGACCTTCACATGCTGAACGGAAGAGTATCTGCAATTGGTGAGACATCTTTATAGAGTTATTGTGATCGGGATCCATGATACATTTGGGTTTCCACTCTTGTGAACTCTATAACCATACTCAGCTTCCTGCATGCATGTGAAGGGTGCTACTGGATCTCTTGGACATTTGAGAGTGACAGGCCTATGTCATCACCCTACAGTGGAACCTCAGTTAACAAATGGCTCGGTTAACATAAAAATTGCATAACAAAAGAAAATCAATAGAAAACAGTGGTTTGGTTTACATAATCCCACCCCACCCCACCCCCCCGGGAATGGATTAATTGGTTTTCAATGCATTCCTATGAGAAACTGTGTTTCGGTTAGTGTATTTTGGTTTTCTAAAAGTTTTGAACCTATGAAAAGGTTATGGTTTGGACCCTGTAAAATTCATCCCAAAACTCAGCCTGAAGTGTTGAGAGTCACCAGCTCCCACTAAGAGTCTGCCATTATCTCAAGTGGATACAACTTAATTTCAGAGTCATAGGCAGAGTCCCCACTCTTTCTTTTAGAGTGCTAATTAAGGACCCCCTCAAGGTTGCCTAATAGTGAGCCTTATTGTCAAGTCAGCCTGGAATATTCAAATTGCTGTACATCGGGATCATGCTTGTTTGTTTTCAACGCAAAGAACAAATGTAACATTAAGTACCCTTGACTGCTTCATTGAGCAGGCTTGCCTGTCTTGTGTTGTAAACAGAACTAGTTCCTATTGTGACTGGTGCTTGATTGAACTAATGATGCATACGGAATCATAATTCAGCAATGGGAATTAAATTATCAGGGAGATTTTTGCTCTTGCTGCTGATCATTACTTATGCTGAAAACAAAACAAATTTCTGCATGCATGTTTGTACTCTTCTAATGAAATGTTCTTTACACAGTTCACAGGTAGGTGGACAAACCACTATGGGGGTAAAGAAACTCAAAGAAGAGCAGGCAGCATTTCCCAACCCAATGGGAAGATATAGATGTATGCAAATAGCAAATGTAAGCAAGGCTGTCGCTCTCCAAAGATCAAGTCCTCAGTGAATTGTGGAAATTATTTCTTGAAGCAAATCGCCTCAGTGGAAACGGCCTTTTATTTCCGACACAAGTTGTTATGTGACTGGAATCACATATCAGCTGTTCTTGTTTTCATCTGGGACCAAGGAATCTGTCACATCACCCAGTTTGAAATGCTCAGCTATAAAGGCTAGACACAAATTTCTTTGTCTGGCTTTAGCAGACTCTTTTGCCAAGTGGTGTAATTAAAATTTAATCTCCAACTTTGGCCCTCTCCACACTGGCCCTCTTGGTGCAGGCTGTGTCAAGTTTTCCTGGGTTGCTTGAGGACAAGGGGAAGAACTCAATGATGTTTAACCTGCCTCCTCCATTTAAACAACAGTTCCCTGTGTTATGAAGTAGCTGAGAAGCTGCTTCACAACACAGGCAAACTGAACATTTCCCTTGACCATCCTCTGAAATTTTGCTTAAAAAAAAATCAATACATGAACACAGGTTTGATGAATTAGCAAGAGAATGTAAGATCTTAGTGATGCATTGAAACAGTGATTACCTACTCAATAGTTTTTAAAAAAAAGCTTGGATACAGCAGCCTAAGTGGCAGCATGTGGCTTTCAAGAACGCCAGCTGATCAGTGGCAGTGTGGCTGCAGATGTCTGATCGGTGGAGCAGCTGATCAGCAGTAGTGCTCCCTAGAAGCTACATGCTTCTTTTTAAAAAGCAGACGATCACTGTTTCAATCCTAATCACAAACAATAGTAACAGCAATTACACTTATATACTGTCCCATAGCACTCTCTGGGTGGTTCACAAATTAATTAGCATTTTGCCCCCAACATGTTGGGTACTCATTTTACCGACCTCAGAAGGATGGGAAGCCAAGTCAAACTTGAGCCCAGGCAGGATCAGACTTACAATGTCAGCAGTTTGGGCTGCAGTACAGCAGTTTAACCACTCCACCTCCAGAGACTTTTAAGAAATTGTTTTACCAGTACAGTACCATACATCCATTGAGTTTCCATGACTAAGTGGAGATTTGAATTTGGGCCTCCAGAGTCCTAGTCCACCACTCTATCCACTACACTAGACACATTGAAATAATACAAAAAAATATTATCCATTCTCATACTGTGTGGACCTGAGCCATTTCTCTCACTTGGTAAAGTTGCTGCTTTTATTTTCATTGTGTTAGATTAAAAACAGATATCAGAATTTGGATTGGCTGTCCATATGTATGACCCACAAGGCAAATATGTTGATGCGTTAAAGAAACTTGAATAGAAAATTAAGAAATCATGTTGAATCTGAATTATCCTCCCTCCCTGTCAGAGAAAGATGAATACTGTATATTTGGCTGAGACAAACTTCAGCTTCTGCAGATGGTGTATAGCTGAATCGCAGCGGAGGACAACTTGTTCACAAAATGGAGTCCAATTTCTATTATAACTGAATGTGCATGGCTCATAACAGATGCAGGGAATGCTGTTTACAACAGTAATTGAAGGTCTTTTGTTTATTTGATTACTTTACAGTGTAGTCGATCTCATTGTCAAAGATTCAGTATGTTACAGTTTAAATTTCAAAACCAGAGTTCGGAACATTACATTTTAAAAAGAGCATTACATTAACTGCCTATGAACCTCCCATCTAATTAAGTCACATTTTAAATATTCCTATGGAATTACAGTAACAGGCATCGATCAGGATTTTTTAAAGCTGTGTGCATTTCTTTCTACTGTCAATCTGGGCCATGGGTAAAGCTCTATGAGATACTCAGCTTGCATTTAGAAATTCTTTTATGTATGGGAAGGTAACAGCGTTCCGTGCGCTCCGGTGTCTAGTCATGCCTGCCACATGACCACGGAAACGTCTGCAGAAGCAGACAGCGCTGGCTCTTCGGCTTAGAAACAGAGATGAGCACTGCACCCTAGAGTCGGATACGACTGGCTTTCGAGCAAGGGAAACCTTTACCTTTAGTAGAAGATTTCTATTTATCCTAGCACAAACTTTTTCCACTTGCATATTAGCTTTGCTTTTCATTTTGTAATTGGTTATGCAGGGTGGCCAACCTATGGCCCGTGGGCTGAATCTGGCCTGTGGCACCAGTTAATCTGGCATGTGGCGAAGAGCCTGGCATCGCCACCGGAAGTTGCAGAAGCACTGGAAGGGCATAAAACAGGCCGAAAATGGGCGAAAACATACCCACCGCGGCCATCCCCCTGCCAAATGATGCTAGATAAATACCAAACAGAGCATTTTCTTTTCTTTTAATAGTGATGTCCTCAAATGAAATCACCTTTCTACAGAACTTGAATAAAAATGCGGTTTTTAAAAGAAGTTATGCTTTTTCTTTGGTGCTATGTGAATTTTTTTTTGTTCATCCTTTAATTAATTTGCCCAAAAGCTCAAAAATTCATCTCTTAAGTTTCCATTTTAACAGGTTTTTTTTTTTTGGTGTTGTATTTTAACATGGTGTTCACATGGTAAATCTCCCTTGGAATATGTCTCTTAACCTCATCCACATCCAGATTATTTTCTCATTCAATTAGGAGGAGAGAATGAACAGTTAGTTTAGTGATTAGAAAACTCCCTAAAATTGGGAAAAGCCACATTCGTAATCCAATTTAGCTCTGATGTTCAATGGTTAACCTTGGGCCTGTCATTATCTCGCATCATAATCTATCCCACTGAGTTGCTGTGAGCATAAAATGGAAGAAAAACCTTGTACATAATCCTAGGCTCCTTATGCAATCAATACATAATTATTTAATCAGTAAGGAAATAACAAATCCTGTTTCTGAAAGGTGTTAGCATGGAGAATTCTGATCAGCCTGAAAGCAGCTGATTTGCAGGTTCCATGTGGAACTACAGATTAATTTCCAAATCTTTCCCATACCATTTTGCAAAACTCTAAGAAACGAATAATGCAGAACTTCCCTTGGTGTGTAACCCAACATCTGACCTGCATCGCTCAAGTCCGGTGGACATTTTTCATTAACCATGGCAAATTAATTCAGTGCAAATTAGTAAAATGCAAATGAGCCACCCAAAAGATGCATGGTGAATTATTCAAATTATTCATCCTAATCTGCATTCAAAATGTGAAATGGCAAATTCACATCCTTGTCATATACCCATATTGGATGTGATTCGTGGGTTTAAAAAGCCATATTTAGACAACCTGATTCATAGACAATGTTGTTTGTCATTTCCAGCCTCTCCTCCTTCTATGTGGCATAATCATAAATGAAGGACTGGAAGTGTCAAATGCATGTAAGGAACAGATATGAATAATTGAACCTGTGTTTTTATACTGTCCAATGTGCTCACACAAGGCTCATACACGTTCCCGTCCTCCCTCTCTGGGCCCTGCCCGCCCAGGGGGATAAAAAGCTGAACCCAGCCGCCGATGAGAAGTTCCCGCCACCGCCTCTGGCCCCGACATCGCCAGAGGAGAGAAGGAAGTGGTGACAGCTGCGGAGACTGGGCGGTGGAGATACGCGCCCGCCCTCCCTCTCTGGGCCCTGCCTGCCCTGAGGGGGATAATAAGCCGAACCCAACCTGACACCAAGAGGTTCCTGCCACCGCCTCTGGCCCCAACATCGCCAGAGGAGAGAAGGAAGCAGTGACAGCTGAGGAGGCCCTGCCCCAAATTAAAACTGCAGGAGATGCCGAGCTAACTTCATGTGTTGGGATGAGTAGGGCGGGGTTTTACCGAGATGGTAGGTGCTGCCGCAGCTGTCTTCACCCTCCGAGCCCCTGGAGGGTTCGAAAAAGATGCTGCTGCTGTGCTGTCCAAGGACTCCCTCGCCTCTTCCCAGGTCTTGTTCCACCAGGCCCGGGGATAGGAGGCAGGTGTCACCGCAGCTGTCTTCATCCGCCGAGTCGCCAGAGGGCTCTGAAAAGATGCTGCTGCCACACCGCCCGAGGACTCTCTTGCCTCTCCCAGGACCCGTCCCACCTTGTATGTCTCCATCCTCTGAGCTTGGACTTGCCTGGGACTGGGTGAGAAGAGTAGGGTATTGCTGATCCGGTATTGTTCCGGTCTCTTTTCATGGAATGTTGTATTGTACTTATATTGTATTTTGTAACTTTCTAATTTTGTTTTTCACTATTTTGCTTCTTGAATTATTGTATTTTTGTATTATTATTGTAGTTCTAAATATTGTGTCTTTTACTTTGTTATTCTGTATGTGAACTGCCTTGAGTCGCTTTGTGTGAGTAAGGCGGTATACAAATATAACAGATAAATAAATAAAAATGACAAGGAACTGACAAAATAATGCTCCATCCCAGTCTTCCTGAAATAGGAAAACTTCGGACTGTTTATCAAGCATGTCTTGTGCATCATATATATTTGACCAAAATGGCCAAGACTGGTAATAAAGCATTACCAGTTCTGCTTAGAAAGGAGACTGCATCTTCCCTGTCTCATCTCCAGAGCCAGTGATTCAGAAATAAATATAGCAAAATGGTTCCTTTTGTTAAAGGAGTTTATGTTCTTTGCAAAATAAAAATAAAAATACAATGCTGGGATTCTGTCTGAGGCTGATTGGGCAGAAATTCAGCAGCATGTCTACCAACCTTTGTAATGCATTTTATGTTTTAATTTAATTTAATTTAATTTAATATTTACATTTGTACGCTGCCCACTCGACAATGCGACTCAGGACGGCTCACAACAGTACACAATAAAATTGCATTACACCAATGACCAGCCCCAATGGCCAAGTCCAAGTCCCTGGCCCTAAACAGCATAACTTCAGGCCGTTGGTGGGGCCCAAGGTCAGCGGTGGTGTTCTTGCAGCCCGTGACCACAGCAGGGTCATCGTTGTTTTTGCCGCCCGCAGCTGCAGCGACTCTTCAACCCTGGCTGTGGGTGAGAGCCCGGGGTCAGTGGCAGTGTTCCCGATGCCCACAGCAATAGTGGCTCTTCAACCCCAGCCGTGGGCGGGGGCTTGGGTCAGCGGTGGTGTTCTTGCTGCCCGTGGCTGCAGAGGCTCTTCGACCCCGGCTGTGGGTGGTGCCTGGACCCTGGGGTCAGCAGTGGCATGTTCAACTTCCCTTAATAGTTTGGAAACATTTGCTCACACAGGGTTTTGTAGCTAAGGATGGAAAGAAGGAAAAGATCCAGAATAGCAACAAAGCAGAGGAAGCCTTAAAAGCTCCCTGAAAATAATGGTGATTTTTCTGTTTTCTTGAATAGACTGTTACAGACTAGGACAGGTGTCATCAGTATAATAGAGTATTGGGGGGCTAACATCATATTATTTGCCATATTTCCTTAAGAGCAGTTGAGTGAGAAAATGATAGATAGATAGATAGATAGATAGATAGATAGATAGATAGATAGATAGATAGATAGATAGATAGATAGATAGATAGATTGATTGATTGAAGCTTACTACTGTGAAAAATTAAAGCCATAATCTCTTCTCACCTTTTCTAGATTTCTGTCTCTTCAAGATCGAAATGGAATTAGCACTCACTTTAAGTACATTAAGCATGGCCATAAATTAGATTTAATGAGTACAAGTGATCATTTTATCATATTATAACATCTTGTCCAACATGACATTGCAATGTCAAGAAAGAGGGGGAGGGGAGGAAAAAAGCCAAAAGAAAGAAGTCATTCACTTGAAGATTTTTGTTTAAAAACAATTCCATTAACTTGGTGTACTGGGCATTGTTGGAGTCTTTCTTACTGTTAGTGAAAAGCAAGGACCCTTTATTGGATGTAAAAATCATAGTATTGGGACAAAGATGCAACTTATCCTCTTGCTGTATTCGTCTCTTTTTTTTCCAACTGTTGTGCCAAGTATTACGGAGTGTTTCGTAGTGATTTGTCATCTTTCACAGATAGACAGAAATCATCAATGCCACCAGAGAGGGGACAAGGAAATGCTCAAATATCTTCCTCAAAAAGTATCTTACCATTCTGTCTTTTCATGCTGGATCTTGTGGCTTTTTGAAGCAAGGGCACTTTTAATATACAAATGATGGTGCAACTAAAATGGCATATTATAGTATGACCTCCTAGGCATGCATATTTGAAGAGTTAATTCCATTAAAATCTATCAAAATCTATCAAAGTTGCTTCAGAGAAAATATATTTGGGATGGAGCCTTAATCTGAAATATATTGGGCAGATTCCTACTGGTGTTCATTCAACACTTGCTCCAGCTAATTGCAGCTAATTGACAAAGTGCCTACATAATTCTCAACTGTGTGCTTCACTACTATCCTAACTACACAGTCAAGGTATACTCTGGAATCTCATCAAGCAACTACAATCAGCATAAACACAATGTCAGGAGTAATATCTGAGTTTCTTACAGTCACAAAAGAGTAACTTCCAGAAAGTATCAAAATGAGCCTGAGTAGGTGAGACTGAAGGGAGCTAGATAAAGAAACATTATCAGCTCATGTTGGATTGGGGCCATGAAGCGGCCCTTAGGGTCCCGGAGGAGACTGGTCAAGGAACGACACAAGACAAGATGGAGCGAAGACCAGTGGTTTATTGAGGAAAAACCATCATCATATATAGGAATTCAAGGCAGCGTGTGATAGAATCGTCATCTGACAGAAAATCACATCACCCATTTACCCGGGTTAATTGGGAACTTCTCTTGGGGAAGTTAATTAACTAAGACAAATACTGACAGGGGAAATCCATTGTTCGTGGCTTGCTCAAGAGTAAACATGGCCACTATTTGCACTAAGGCTTGGGCTGATCTGCAAGTGTGGAATTACCTAATTCCTAACGTGAGTTAGTTATTCAACTTCCTCCTGCAGCACTGCCGGTCAGGTCAGATATGGGTGAATCAATCTTATGACTATTAATCCGCTCAAAATTTCTGCACTCACAGAGGTCAGTGACCAGGGGTCTTTCTCATCCGGTGTAACCTCTGTCAGGGACAGTTATGCCAATTGTGCTCGCGGATACCACAAGCTCAGATTTAGGATTCCCACCTCCCCCCACCCCCCAGGCTTCTTATGTTTATTCCATATATGGCAGAGAAGTACAACAGAGCCTTCCCCACACTAGGAGCAGCTGCACAAATTGAATTTCAGCAGGACAGGTGGGTTGAAATTGCTTGTCTGCATCAGCTTGTTTTTGAACTATCTGCCAATATCCATTAGGTACATATTTGTAACGGAAAGAACAGGAGGTTAAAAAACATGGATGCAGGGGGGAAACGAAGCTGGCTCATATACACACACAGCCAAAGCACTCAATCTCCTCTTCAGGTGTGTGAGAGGGGAGTAGACTGGAGATGAACAATTACCTGCAGGCCTGAGTAACACTATTACTTCAGAGTTCTTCAAGTGGTAAGAAAACGTACACTGAACCAATCCATTGTTCAACTATTTGGCAACATTTTTCCATCCAAATTTTCATTACTTGCCAAAAAGTTACTCTCCCAAGTGCCTTTCCCCCTCTGTGTTACAAAACATATTCCGAAGCATTATCTACAAAACAGCGTTATTTTTATTAATCTCTCTGTTTTTCTTGCAGCTAGAAGGGATTACTTGCATATGCTCCTCTATTTATTTTTTTCCATGATCTCCAAAGTGCTGGCCTTAGGTTTAGTATTTGTTCTTCAGACTGGGAGGTAGATAGATAATTCTGCGAACGTGACCAGCAAAATGCATTCGTCTATCTTTTTGGAAACACTGTCCTTAGCAAAACTGCTGCTTCCTGCTGCAGTCAGATAGTCTCTGACCATTTGGAAAACTCGGTATCCAGTTAAAGAAATGACATTGACAATGATGCCGCTTGTTTTACCCTGTGGAACAAACTGTTTTTTAAAGACACACCAATTTTTATATCAAACGTGGTGTATTTTGCAGAATGCTAATGCAATCATGTTAAACTTGAGCCCATAAAGCTACAGGTTCAAGTTGCAGTACAGTTAGGAATAATCAGTGCAGTAGACAACTATTTATAGAGGCAACTAACTGCTCTCAGGAGATCTTTTGTAGCTGTGTTCCCAAGCTAGATATGGTAGAGCAGGGGTTCCCAAACTAAGGCCCGCAGGCCAGATCCAGCCCATGGCACCATTTCATGTGGCCTCCACCCCTCCAAGAGCATTTGAGAAACAAAATGGCTACCCTTTTGAAGTTGTTGCAACAAAATGGCCACCCTCATTGTGCAGGCAGGGTAAAATGGCCGTCTGGCCCTCAAAGCTGACTGGGGGAGCGTTACCCGGCCCCCGGCGTCAAAAGGTTGGGAACCCCTGTGTTAGAGTATGAACCAGGACCCTCTATATTTCAGAACACATGTTCCATAGATCATGTTCCATAGATCGTTTTAACTTGGCCAAGATGACTTATACAAACAGGCAACAAGTTCTCAAACAGGAGTAAAAAGCTTGCTACAGCCCTTGTTCCAACAGGTAGCCTTAAGCAGCCTAGCAGCTCTCAGCCACAACTTTTCCAAAATACAGGAGATAATAATGCTGCTTGCCTGTACAGAATTATTATAAGAATTGCTGAGAGGCAAACTGCCAACTACTTCACATAATGAAGCCCCAGAAGATAGTAGTATAGTAAAGGCATAGGAAGCTGCCTTACTCAACTGGTCTCTGGAAGAGTTTTGAAAAGCGAAACTTTGGATCATACCTTCCAGTTAAGTGATCTGAAAAATAATCCATCTAAGTGATTTCAAGGGAGTTAATGCTCTCAATCACATGTGTTGGAGAAATCTTGCTGAGCTCAGTGGATTCTATATCCAGAGCACTAGCTTTTAGTTTATAACTTATAATAATGTCTGGAATCTGATTGCAGAAACATGCCAACATAATTCCATTGTCATATATTTCAGTAGTGATTGGCCATCAGTTAACAACATTTTTTGGAGGAGCTGAATCGGTTGAGGGTTTTTGGTGTAGTACATAACAGGGTTGGAGTCCCTAAATGCAAGACCAACATGCTCAAGTGGTGGACAACAACAAACAGTGTGAATGTGGAGAGATACAGAATTCAGCTCATTTACTGGTCTGCCAATTGCCAGAGGCATGCCCTGATGCAGACTTGTGTTTGAGCAATGACAAAGCAAAGAAAGTGGCTTCTTTTTGACAGTCCAGAGTTTGATCAGGACACGAAAGAAGAACAAACTGGCATTGTTTCTTTGGCCACATGCCAAATCATGCTAATGGAGTTATACTGACTGGACACAACAGAATTCTGACCAATATAAGTTCCTTTTGGTGCAGGGGTTCTCAACCTTTTTAAGCTGTGGTCTTTTTAAAAATTCATGCAGGATGCATCAGTAATTTCTTTTAAAACTATCAGTACTTGGTGCCTTGGTCTTTAAGTGTTAGGAGCTTTAATTTGTTTGCATTTATGTTTGATTTCATTGATGCCAAAATGCTGGGGAAAGGCATGTAAAAGAAAACCTCCTGTTTATACCAGCAAGCACACATGCAAAAGGAAGTGGAACGACTCTTTACAGCTGTAATAGTTCAGCAACTAGGCAATCAAATTTAGAACTGTGAACTCCTACCCTAAGGGAGGAATTTTGACCTGTGCCCCTAAACTGTTTATCTGTATCAATGAAGACATTAAGGCTACAGTTCAGTAGAACTTCAGTATGCCAGATTATATTCTTTAAGTATATTATTCTCAAAAAGAAGAAGGAGGGAGGGAGGGGGAGAAAGAGAGAGACACCAAGGCTGTTTTCAGATGTAGGGCTCACAAGCAGAGTTTAGAAACATTATTTTGGACTATAACTCCCAGTTATATAGTGGTACACAGAAAGAGCCTCTTCAAAGAATATGGTATTTTTGAACCACAATTGGGCATACCCTTGTATTGATGGCTAATCTTGCTCACACTAAATCAGGCAAAAGGAACTGCAGAATGAACTCACTAAAAGGTACCTTCATTTTGGCAGTTTCACCTCTGGCCTAGACACCGAAGAAGAAGAAACTCTGTGCAAATGTAGACCATTGTTGTTCTGCTGCAAACTACAAATAAAATTTCAGCTCACTATCTGTGCTTCAGGGACTGTGTGGTTTAGTAGTTAAGGCACTGAACTTGATGACTGGAAGGTCAGCAGTTCGAGACCAGAGTGCTGCACGATGAAGTGAGCTCCCGTCTCTGTATCAGCTCTTGCCAACCTAGCAGTTCAAAAGCAAGAAATGTCTGGCAGACACAGACAGCCCTGGCTCTTTGGATATAAAAGAGATGAGCACCATACCTTACAGTTGGATATGACCGGCTTTCAAGCAAGTGTGATCTTTACCTATCTGTGCTTCACAGAATTAGTGTGTTTTTCAACATGCATGCTGAAATGTATGGCAGGATCGCTGCTACTCTTACACAAATATTGCTCAAAACATTTTTCTTCTACAGCTTGTCCTCCACATATTTTATTAAACTGATAATATCATTCAATTTAAATAGCCCAGAAGAGGACCAAACTTTTATTTACAGTTGCCGCTGCAGTCATCTTGATTGATCATGAATAGCAGGTCTGTCAGAAAGAAAACTTGGGCTCTTCAATGAAGCCAGTAGTATCCTTAACAGTCTTTACAAACTTACTGAGCCATTTTCAAGGCTGCAAACTGGGCACCCTTCATAGGTCGAAGGGGACCATTCAATGACTGCTATTACATCATCCTATTCCCCATCCCAGTTTTTTCCCTGTTGAAAAATGAGAGGTTGTGGATCACATCAAGGGGAGGAGAATGGAGTGCAGCACAGTGTACAAGAATAAGTGAAAAACTGATATTTTTCAGTGAAACAAACATGAGTTTTGCAAGTAGATGAATAGGTACTGCTTCAATGGGAAAGGTAACAGCATTCCATGTGCTAAGGCATCTAGTCATGCTTGCCACATGTCCATGGAAACATCTGCAGATGCAAACAGCACATACACACCTAGAGTCTGGAAAGCTGGTATAACTCCATAGAATTGGAGTGCCCAGTTGAGGAGTCAAGGGCCAGGGGATCAAATCTCCACTGTGTCTCATGGGAGAGAGGTCAGCCTAGATTATTGTTGTGATCCAGAGTCCTCATCAGACTCAGAAGATAACTGGGATCAGGAGGCACTTCCTATGCCCAGGCCAGTTCTGCCTGGACCTGAACCTAAGAATGTCCTGAATAAGGAATCTCAGCCTGCTTCTGGCTTGACTCTGTTTCTCCAGGCAGATGACCTTTCAGATCAGAAGTCTAACTCTGACAGTGATCAGCCATCAGTCAGGGAAAGATTCAGAAAGGAGCTACACCTGCGATGCAAGCAAGCTAGAACTGATAGCAATTAGCTGGGAGGCTTTTAAGCAAGCTTGTTGCAGCATTGGTACAATTATTCAGTGCAAAGACCGACACCCTGCTTGACTTCGGATACCTCTTGAGATTGCCTGCCTAGACCCTGACTTCTCTGCCAACCCTGATGACACCCCTGGAATCCTTTGGACTA
The DNA here is from genome assembly GCA_035047345.1 of Bradypodion ventrale. Taxonomy (NCBI): domain Eukaryota; kingdom Metazoa; phylum Chordata; class Lepidosauria; order Squamata; family Chamaeleonidae; genus Bradypodion; species Bradypodion ventrale. The sequence goes on from JAWDJE010000006.1 coordinate 122,445,946, forward strand.
AACGCTTGCTTGAACTACCGGTAACCAGACCTTTGCTTGCTTTTTGGACTATGCTATTTGGACTCTCCTTGAATAGACTCTCTGTGTAGTGTCGGTGTGTGATGACGGCGCCTGCTGGATAGGTCAGCACGATTACAGATGTGTGTGGGGCTGATGGGCTTACCTGCTCTAGGTTGGAATTGTTGCCTTTTAATGGTGAATGGTACATCTCAATCTGGAAATTGCTAGTACACAGTGCATTCCCTGTTATTTTTTGTCGTCTTCTTGTCTAGACTTGCTTTTCAGTTTTACCTTTGTACCTAACTGCTTTGGTGTGGCTGCATTGACATGTTCCCTTTTCAAACACATTCAGGGTTGTAACCTTTCCTCTGTCTGGACCTCATTGCTTTATTTATTCCTTAATTTGATTTCAGCTGTGTTGGAAAGGCTCTCTTCAGTGGTCCCTTCACTTTTTATTTTGTTTCTTTTTCTCACCTCTTTATTGCTTGACCTTTTGTAAACCTTGTTTAAAAGACATATATTGCCCTTTACTTTTAAAGGTGCTCTCTCTCATGGTCTGTCACATACTACTCTGAAAAGAGGCTGGTACTCTATTAAGTGATGGTGGGTTTTACACAACAAGGGATGCTCAAAATAAGTCATCATCATTGGCTAGTACTCGTATCCAAGCATACATTTTTCCTGGAATTCTTTTTCTCAGTTGATCAGAATGTGTCTCTGATGACTCCTGGCATGAAACATGCAACCACACACAGTGTACTGTGGAGGGCATGGTTGAGTTTTAGGAAGCTTTTGTGTTTGTCGCTTAGCCTCTTCATGTCGGCGGTGTTCTCCTTCAAAGTGACCGGTAGCAGCAAAGTAAGTGCTGTTATGTCATTTGGGGATCAGGTGTGCTTTCCACAAAGCCTTCATGCTTATGCTCATTATCATATGTGTCTACATGCTTGTGTATAGAAAATAGCCACATATGAATAAGACTTTAGAACAGTTCTCTTGCTGGCTGCAACTCATATCCGAGAATGCATTTTATTCCTGAAGCAGGAAAAATACCATTGGTGTGAATTTGTTTAAGGTGGATCCCAGCTTGCCATGAAGTGACCCACACACTATGATCATGGAGCCATCTCCTGCGGCACACATGACATGAGACATGTAGGATTTAACTGCAATGGACTGCCACAGCCTTGAGGATACCGACAAGGTGCACCTTCACAGCCAGTCCATCTGGCATGGCCTCTTCTGCCTCCATGACTGTTGGGAATCAGAATTCCTCCTCCACTCATTTTGCTGTTGAGCCCAATATGATGGTTTCCAGTGGCATTTCCTCCACTGAGGGGACCATCACCCAACCTAAAGGGGATCATCTGCCTGTAGCCATTGGCCCCTTTAGGGAGTCAGGTTATTTACCACCACCCAATACTCGGTGTTGAGTCACCGTATTGGACTATAAATCCCATCAGCTCCAGGCTGTTGCATGGTGTGTTGCATTTTGGGACATCTGATTCAACATTAGTTAACCTTTTTAAGTGTATTATGTTGTACAGTAGGACATTTGATTTAACATTAGTGAGCTCATTTTAAAATGTCAACAAATGTTTACTATGGTATTGAACTATTATCTGTGTCTACTAAATTCAGTGCATAATATTAACAATCAAGCAGCACTTCTATGTCCCAAGAAATTATGGGATTCATAATCAGATGTATCTTTTACAAGAGGAGAGTTAGTGGTAGATGAAGCATCCCTTAAAGTCAACTTATCTGTGACTCATGGATTTCTCCCAAATGTAAAATTGCAAATAAGAACAAGATGTTCTAGGGTGCACCTGTCACTTCAAGTGGGGCAATAATGAGGCCCAACTGGTCTGAATAGTGCTCTGTTTTGTTGTTATGTGCCATCAATTCAGAACCAAATTATAGTAAGTTTCATTGGCTGAGTGGGGATTTGAGCCCTGGCTTCTTGAGTCCTAGTTACAATTTTATCCACAACACCACATTGGATATTCTTAGCGCTCTGCCTACTAGCTAAGAATCCTAACACATGCCCTATCATCTTATATAATGTACAAGGTTCAGAAGGAAAAATATCCAGGAGTTCCTTGATAAGGACAGTGAAACCGAAATTGTTCCCTAAAGCAGAACATTTGAGAATTCTGGTAAAGGGTCGACAGTATTTTGTGAAAGTCAGGTTGTTCTGCTCTCCTTTCACTCCTATCTCATCACTCATGTTTCTTGGACAACCAAGAAACACTGGGAAACATTAACCCATCAAAGAACCAAGCTTTCAGATTAACTTTTCAAAGAGATGATTTTCTGTTAATGAGATCCACCTCCTCTTAGTTAGTTGTCTGCCCTCTTTCCCACAGAACTTTCTAAGGAATTTAGAACTGTTTGCTTAGAATGGTGAGCCAAGAAATAGAATGAGGTTGATCATCATGCCTTACACAGACACACCATTGTCTTCAAAGCAGAATTAGTGTAAATAAATCATACTGTTTAGAGGTCTTTATGAAAGTCAACAACCAAAAGAAGACAAATTTCACAGACTGGCTAGGGTTAAATTGACAAATTACACAGTCAGTCAGGGGTTAAACAGTAATAGAAGTTACTATTTTAGAAACACAACACAGTGCTGATTGCCATTGTAACAAATGGCTCCCAGATGTCAGATCTTTGTGTTTTTTATAATGGACATGATGAGTTTTTATGTTCTGTTTAAGAAGCATCTACTCCCACCCCCAAATAAAATCCTCCAGAGAGCACAAGTAGAATGGTTATGTAATCTGTAGCCATTTCCTCTGTTAAGAAAATCAATATATATCTACATTTATTTATTGTTATATTTATATACAGCCTTCCTCACCCTCAGGGGCAACCCAAGGCGGTTTACAAGTAATAAGATACTACTAGAGTGGGGGGGGGGAGAGATGTCAAAGCTACCCATCTCCCCAATGGCGCCTCTTCTGCCCTCCCAGGGCCCCGAGAGGCTGAGGGCTAGAGTCCCAGGCGGCGGGGCAGATGTTAAAGCCACCCCCTCTCCCCAACATTAAAGTTCTGGCACTACAAGGCATAACATAAGCATGTTGGCAATGGTTGAAACCCTTTTGGCACTGTTATGGAAAACTTATTTGGAAACAAATTGCCTCAAATTAAGAAATTTTCATAGGCGTTATCTGTCGCATACAAAGACCTGGCCTGCAACAGATAAGGCCTGTGGTAGTGTCTTAATCTAAGGCAGTTTGCCTCCAAAATACCCTTATTTTGTGTAACAGCACAACAGAATTTCGGCTACTGTCTCTATGACACAGGCAGAACTCCTTTCTCTAGGATAATAAAGTCACGCTGAAACTAATGGCCACATTTTCTCCAGGATTTACTGATGATGGAGCCATTAGATGTTTTTAAGATTGTGTATGTTTTTAAAATCTTGTTGTAAGCCACCTTGGGTCATCCAGGGATGAGGAAGGCAGGGTATAAATGCCATACATAATTAAATAAATAAAAATAATATTTTTTATTTTATTTTATATTCATATTTATATAGCTGCCCAACTCACAAAGACTCTGAGCGGCATACAATCTTAAAAACCCTTAAAACAAGAACAACCCCATTAAAACAAATTACCCCGCTAAAACCTCCACACATTAAAAAGAGGAAAATTACTTTGATATTAAACCAACCAGCAGGTGCTTGAAATCCAGTCATATTTGACTCTAGGGTTCACTGCTCATCTCTGTTTATAGCCAAAGTGCCAGCACTGTCTGCATTTGTAGACGTTTCCATGGACATGTGGCAGGCATGACTAGTCACCGGAATGCTGTTTACCCTCCCACTGAAGTAGTGCCTATTTATCTACTTGCAATTTCTTATTTTCAACCAGCTAGGTTGGCAGGAGCTGGCACTCGGGTCTCGAACTCTGACCTTCCAGTCTTCAAGTTCAGCATCTTAATCACTTGAGCCACTGCATTCCCTTATTGATAGACTACAAAAGAACAAAGCCTCCTCCCCTCCAGAAATTAGTACCTTTCCAAATTTTTTTAATTTGGCTGGCTTATGGTGCCACCGAATTGGTGGATTTTAGTAGTTAAAATTAGAGGTGATCATCTTTAGACACATATATAAAAACAAACCCAATCAGAGGTACTTGTGTGATTTTTGGAGCAAACACAAGGAGGAACAAGTACTGTAGTTCCAGTCGTCATCCTCAGACCTTTTTCAATTATTCCTCCTAAGATGAAAGAAAAATGGCTCACCTTTTTCTGCTAGCTTTTCAGTTGCAATAAATAATAGCCTTCATTTTCTAGCCTGGCTTCCCCCCTCCCCCTCTGCCTCAATAAAAGGAGAAAACAAAGGAAAGCCTTGGAACTGAAAGAAGGAGGATAACATGTCCTTTCCTCCTCTTTCTCTTTTGTACTGTATCCTCTTTTTGGAATTTCAGAGTGTTTTGCAAAGCACTCTTTAAGAGGTTTAGGCCACTTGCCAGTTTGGGAAATTTATAACATAGCACCAGTACTGGAACTTAAAAGAAAACATTGCATTCATTTAAGAAAAATTTGGCAGATCATTTTCAATCTGATTTTTTATTTCTGAGATGAAGATTTCCATTTTTCTGTCCAAAAGCAATACGCTGTATCAGATGTCAGTGTAGTCGCCCACACCAAATTTGTTTCAGGTCCATTTTGAGTGCTGAAATACTCTTGGAGTTCAAACTACAATATTGTATAAGTGAAAATACACTGAATATTTGGGATTTAAGAATAGGTGACTTAAATGTTTATAGCCGAGACTGAGGAGCTGTGATCGAAACTCAAGCATTCTTTTTATCTCATGCCTTTAACTGTAGCCTTAGCTAATAATAATTTCATGTCAGAAATTATTCTGGGTTGAAAGCTTTGGATATAAGAAGGTTCCAGTTAAGTCCTCTGGCATCTCTTGATAGGGTTGGGGGAAATGCTTGCCTCAGATCCAAAAGAACTATTATTGATTTATTCAGACCAGAAGCATAGTAAGCAGACAGTGACATTCTTTCAGAACCAGTGTCATATGGGCTCTGAAGGCTGTTCCTGCTTAGGCTGTTCACTCCAGCTTCACAATAAATTAACCTAGCAACTGCATTTTGTACTTACTGCAGCATCTGTCTTGTCTTCAGGGACATCCCAATGCAAAGTGTATTACAATAATCTAACTGGGAGGTTATCAGTGCTTGAATTACTGTAGCCAAGTTATCCCTGTCCAGGAATGGTCACAGCTGGTAGTCTAATTAAGGATGTCCCCTACATGTCCATCTGAGCCAAAATGATAAAGATGACTCAAGAAGTATTTAGTGTATGAACTAGTAAGCTAGATTGATCAGTTGTCTGACTCAGTATAAAATAACTTCCTATGTTCACTGCATTTATTCACTCCAGCTTCATAATAAATTGACAACCAACAATTCATCAACCTTCCCCATGTCTACTATTAAAGACCCCAACAATGCTACCACACCTCATGTTTACCCTTCATGAGTGCTATGTGACTGCCAATTCAGAACAGTGAGTGAACAGCAGACAGCGGCTTCTATCGTTTCACCTTTAACATAAAACTGCATTTCCAGTTCCTTTAGGTCAATTGATAACTTTTGTTACAGCTCTGACTGTTCCACAGGGTGATATCTATGGTAGCAGACAAAGGCTAGCACAGTTGTCACTATGACGTTCACTGACGTTGCTGCAGGATCACAAGACCTAGGGATTGCCCATTTTCAGAGGTAACATACACACAATACTCAATACAGTTTTTGTTGTGCAAGAGTTGCACAACAGATTGTGTGACACATATGGCAAGTTGTTATGCAACTGCATGCACAGCTACTTGCCCAACAGCAAAATTCATTGGATCTGGGCTAGTAAGGATGTCTGCTCTGATAACACGCTGTAGAGCTCAGGCCAATCTGCTGCTGAATTGCTACTGTACAAGGAACCAGTCTGGTTCATGAGGAGAAATGTTTTCCCCTTCTAGTCTATGGATTTAAGAAGCTTCTTCTTCTTCTGCCATATCTGAATCTGAATATAGGCAATCATCATGGCGATCAGCCATGAAGACTGTCCTGAGAATAGAATGCAGTGGCCTTTCATCTGCCTTCGCAGCATGAACCCCATACCACTGATCCAGTTCCACGAGGCACTTTATGGTCCTGAGCCCTTTTGGCATGCAAAATCCTCCTTAGCCTCAGTCAGTTGCCCTCCATCAAGATGTATTCAAGTTGGATTTAATCCACTTGAGGACCATCACCCTTTCCTGTGGATTTTGTCACCCAAGGCCATTAGTTCTCAGGGTTGTCAGGTTAGTTAACCGCTGCCTGACACTCGACATGGAGTCACTGGGATATATGGTCTACTCTATTGCCATAGCAGGATAACCTGACCAGAATGGTTTAAGAAGCATAGCCCAGGTGAAAGATTAGTCTTTTTAGTCATGTATGCATGGACCAAGTGCCTCTCCAATAATATCAGGATTTTTAGACACACTTGCTGCTTTCATTCCTTTTATGCTATAAAAGCATTTGGAGAGTTCAGTAACAATCTCATTGAATGCCTGTTAAATTCACTTGCCAAAGATTTCCTGTCACTGCCAGTTCATTCTTCTGATCACCTTCTTAATGTACTCAAAGAACTTAGGAAGCTGCCATTCTTGTCACCACTTTATGCTCCCTGTAGCCTTTATATTTGTTAACAACTACAAAGAAATACATGTATATCCCACCTTTTCTATCTTTCTCAGCTCATATTTGAAGGCCCATTTTTGCTTTGTACAGACTCTTTCCTCCTTCTGGATTCCTGCTTAATTTCAGCACAAATAATACAAAACATCACAGTTCTTGTATAATCTAATTTTAAGTGCCACCTTAAAATCTATATGATCAAGAAAGAACAAATATGTAAGCATTTACCACATTAGGCAGGCTGTCCTATATGTAAGGACTGTGGTGACTTAGTGGTTAAGACACTGAACTTGATGATTGGAAAGTCAGAAAGTGAGCAATTCAAAATCCAAGTGCTGCATGATGGAGTGAGCTTCTGTCTCTGTCCCAGCTCCTGCCAACCTAGCAGTTTGAAAGCAAGAAATTGCAAGTAGATAAATAGGAACCACTTTGGTGGGAATGTAAACAGTGTTCTGTGTTTAGCCATGCCTGCCACATGTCCACAGAAATGAGGATAACCCACAAGAAAGCCAAAACTCCAGAGTGGATCCTTGTACAGTATATGATTATTATTTTTGTTAACAATTCTGGCCACTGGGTTTCAATATTTCTTTAAAACTGTGGGGGTTATAGCTGAATCAAACTTGTTACAACCACTTTAAAAAGCAGATTGGTGTGACTAACAGGCCAAAGCAAATATTCTGCTTTAAATTGAAGGAGCAAATCTATCTATCATCATCCATAATTTGAGCACTGAACTTCAATATCCACACACCCCTGCTGTTCTGTGCACTTCCTTGTTGTTGTTTGGCCGCACAGTAGATTCCGACTCTTTGCAACCCCATGAACTTCTTTAGATAAATTAATTATCTCTAGATAAGGATGTGATGACTATTCGCAGATCATTTTGTCATCTGTAACAAAAAGTGTGTGTCTCAACACATAAAGTGACCTCACAAGATAATAATAAATCATCTGGTGCACATTTTTTAAACTTTTATTGGTCAGCAGCAGCAAGGGGGAAGATCTAATATTTCTGTGGGGAACATCCAGTGTTTCTGATGCACAATAATTTCCAAAACTTGTGGAAGCTTCTAATTTTTTTTTGCCTGTAATACAAGAACAATATCCTGTTGCCTAAATGTGAAGCAGCAGGAAAATCATGTTAAGTGTCTCGCACAATTCACTCTGGGACTCTGGTGGCTTAGTAGTCAAGACACTGAATTTGACAACTGAAAGGTTGGCAGGTCAGCAGTTCGAGAACCAAGTATGCATGACGGAGTAAGCTTCCATCTTTGTCCCAGCTCCTGCCAACCTAGCAGTTTGAAAGCAAGAAATTGCATGTAGATAAGTAGGTACCACTTTGGTGGGAATGCAAACAGCATTCCGTTCACTCCGGTGTCTAGTCATGCCTGTTATATGTCCATGGAAATGTCTGCAAACGCAGATAGCACTGGCTCTTTGGCTATAAACAGAGATGAGCACTGAACCCTAGAGTCAGATACGGCTGGCTTTTGAGCAAGGGCGACCTTTAACTTTACAACCCACTCCAGCAGGTTTCTCATCATATGTCCTTTCTTGGACTGGTTGTGAGATTGGTCACACAGCTGGGGGTTTGAAGGGGAACCAGATAAAGCACAGAGAACATGTACATGATTTCCTTTCTGCTCCATGTTTTAGGTAACAGGTTACTTGCTGAGCTTCTTTAGTACAATATTTTTGCTTCCACAAATTTTCCACAAATGAAGTGACAAAATGCAAACAGTGCACAAATACTCTTGTAACAGGTTTTTTTTTTGAAATTTTATTTATTTGTACAGCTCATTTTGCCTTCCAGTTGTTAACCCATACCGAATGAATTTAGCACCCAAAAATGTGATTCCTTTCTGAGATCGACACATTATATTTTAGCTAACACCTTTGCAGAGCTTGGGGAAATTACTGTTTTGGATTACAGCTGCTGAAGTTCTCCAGAAACCATGATCACATCTTCAGACTAAGAGTTGTTGTCAAAAATATTTCTCAACCTTCTCATAGCCAAGGTCTCTTGCCACTCAAGAATTTCTCCCAAATGTATCTTTCTTTTAAATTCTTTTCAAATGGAATTTCTTTTCAGTCCACATTCCCATGGGATAAACTTTCAGCATGGCACTCATTCTGACTGCCCAGCTCTGTGAACTCAAACTCATACCAACTTGGATTGTAGGTCTTTTGACAACCCGAATTTAGACACCTGGAATGGGATTTGAACTTGCACCTGCATAGCTCAGACCAGATGAGCTATTATTCTTTTTGTGTGTCAACCTATTGTTCATTTCACATTGTTTGCAGCATGCTGTAGTTGGTGTCTTTACATCAGCCCTAAAATAAGCAAATGCATTTTATGTGCAAAATTAGTTGGTTAATATTTTTGGCAGCGTTTAAAACATTTTAAACAGCCTAAATGTATCCCCTCTTATTTTCATCAGGTTTTGCAATTGTCCTTTTTTTAATGCTCCAAGCACCTTACATTTATTTATTTTTTTTAGCATCCCACACTGCTTCAATGTTATTAACTTCATTAAGCATCTCATCACCCTGACATTTAAAAGCCTGCAATGTTTCTGCATAACTGTATTGTTTTGTATCAAAGCACCCGTTATGCTGCTATGTGTGTTAAAAGACATGTATTTTTGCTCATTTTGCTTTTTGGCTATAACAGTCTAACACTATCTTTTCCACACCATTTACTGTGAATTATTATAGCTTTCTGGAATAATGAACCCTGGCTCTAATTTACTGGGAAATGGGGCAATTTTTTGGGTCTCCTTAACACCCATATTCTCCACCTATTTTGGATGTGATACAACCTCTGGCTTTCACTGCATGCAGTGGTGGGCATCAGCAGGGTCGCGCCAGTTCACCAGAACCGGTAGCAGAAATTCTGGCTGGCCCCACCCCATTCATGTTTTGAAATAAAGTAGTCCGAATTCAGGTGCAACACAGGGCTTTCTCCCTGGCCATGCCCACCATATCATGCCCACAGTGTGGTAGTAAAAAAAAAATAATTGAGCCCACTACTGCATGCTGTTATATATTTATTTATTTGGTGCATGTTAACTAAATAATAGAGATGGCTCTTCAACCAGACCTTGAGGAAACCAGCCACTATCACCAGGGACAGTTTGCTTGTTGGCAAACACTTTGTTTCTCCAAATGCCTTCAAAATTAACTTGGGGTTAAAGCTATCTGAAAAGCCATGTCTTCCTGTAAAAACCTCCCAGATGATCTATGACAGGGGTTCACAACCTATGGCCCACGGGCCGGATCTGGCCCACCATGCCAAATAATCCAGCCCCTGACCTCGCTCCAGCTGCCCCTGCCCCCGCCAGAATCAGCCACAGACTCATTTACAGCCATCATAAACGTATTTATAGCAGCCGGGAATCAAAGTCCGACCTTTCAGTCAGCGAGTTAAGCATCTTAACCACTTGAGCCACTGCAGTCTCTTTGTAGTATATTAGTATAATTCAAGGGCATAACAAACACAAATAGAAACCAACATGGGTTATCTGTGACTATTAAAATAATAAACCACTATATGATTTCTCCCTTGCTTTCCCCTTGCTCATCCTACCAATCTAAGTAAAAATTGTATATTCCTCATTGCAGGCGCACCCCCCAATAAAGGACTCAGACACTGGTAAAAGTGGATAACGGCATTGGGCCACATTTATTGATTCATGCCCTAGTCCGAATTATAAATTTCTATTGGTATTCACCCAATTATAATTCTTAAGGCAAGCAGTCCGAAGTAACACTGGTAAGGTTCCACCCAAAATTGCCAATGGCAATTGGTTACAATGTATCCATTTGTATCAATTTGTTTGTTGACAACAAACAAATTGTTGACCGTAGTCAATAATCTAACTACTGACCCCACCCTCTGACGCGTATCTGTAAAATAACGGGGTGATGCATGCTGCCTAGCTCGTGCCATCACCCCATTGCCTGGTTCATCGTTGACCGGACAACGTTAACCAACTTGTGCCTATCTAGTGTTGTCCAGTCAATTGCGAACCTGCCGGATACCCGTGGGTCATAAATGTTTACCTTACCAGTGCTACCCGCCCATGTGACCAAAGTCAATAACAGCAGAGAAAACCCCTATGTCAAACCATAGCAACAGTGTGGGATGGGCAAAAAAGCCAGGACCCGAAAGCCAATTGTAGGTCCCAGCCAAAAATTCCCACCCGGCCCCGAAGCGACCAAAATATCACATTGTTAACTAGGGAGGGGGTGGAGGGGAAAAACTTCTCCTCTCCATCGCTTCGCAAAATGGCAGCGCGGCTGCCTCGTGGCCACCCCTTTTAAAGGGTGCTGGCTATGCCCCCCTAACTACCCGGATGTCCAAGTCCGGTGGGGGGGCGCAAAGAGCGCGGCGGCCATTTTGGCGCCGCGCTTGCATTGCAGGCGCACCCCCCAATAAAGGACTCAGACACTGGTAAAAGTGGATAACGGCATTGGGCCACATTTATTGATTCATGCCCTAGTCCGAATTATAAATTTCTATTGGTATTCACCCAATTATAATTCTTAAGGCAAGCAGGCCGAAGTAACACTGGTAAGGTTCCACCCAAAATTGCCAACGGCAATTGGTTACAATGTATCCATTTGTATCAATTTGTTTGTTGACAACAAACAAATTGTTGACCGTAGTCAATAATCTAACTACTGACCCCACCCTCTGACGCGTATCCGTAAAATAACGGGGTGATGCATGCTGCCTAGCTCGTGCCATCACCCCATTGCCTGGTTCATCGTTGACCGGACAACGTTAACCAACTTGTGCCTGTCTAGTGTTGTCCAGTCAATTGCGAACCTGCCGGATACCTGTGGGTCATAAATGTTTACCTTACCAGTGCTACCCGCCACACGGGGAGGCTTCAACAAAGGCTCACCGCCCCCCCCCCCCCAGACCGTCAGCTCGGTCAACAGGCCTGCTTGCCAATCTCCCAACAAGAGGTCCATACCTCCCGGCGACAGATGGACCCCATCCCCTGCGTAAAGCTCATAATTTTGGAGACTGATGGTGGGGTGTCGTATGACTCGTCCCCAACCCTTGTCCAGAAAGAACCGGGCAATAGCCCTGTTCACCGCGCGCCGAGCCCGATCGAGGGCCTGGAGGTTAAGCCCTCCCCTGTAAGCGTGCCGCGGTATCATGTCCAACCAAAGTAGGGTTGTGGCAGGCCACACATAATGCAAGTAGGCCAGGTCACCGCAAATCGCATGCTTCAGCGATAGGCCCGTGACCTGTCCTAAATCATTACCCCCAAGGTGTATAATCAGGACATCAGGCGGGTCAGCATCCCTGATGGAGAAAAGGAATAGCAACAGTTCCCGCCATAACATTCCGCGCTTACCGTACCACCTGAGACTTGCGGATGCACCCAGTCCCAGTCGGGGTCCCCACTCTGTCGCCGCAGCAAACTGTGCTGCCCTGTGCACATAGCTGAGGCCCACCAGCCATACTGTCACCGGTGTAAGACGACACACAGGGTCTGTCAAGGAAAAAAGGAAACAGGGCAGTGACTTAACTGGTACTCACTGTTGAAGAGGGCGAACATACAACTGAAAACATCGTGATCCCCACCTTCCCATGTTGCGTATTTCAGCCCCAGAGTACCCAAACGCCGCTGCGGTGGAAGCCGCCCCTATCCTGAATGAATGGGTGCCGTAACGAGCCCCAGGGAGGCCAACACTGGCGAGTGCCTTACCGGTCACCTTCCAAAATTGAAATTTAGTAAGGGGAGACCCATCGTGGTGACAGAAAAATGGGCCAGGGTGCGTACCACGCAGTGCAAGGAACTCCTGTAGGGCATCAACCGGACAGATGTCTGCCATGGAACATCGTAGCAGTCTTACACCACTGCCTACACCGTGCTGATCAACCTTAGAGGAGCGTATCCTCAGCTGAGCCCAATCATTGGAAACATAGACATCTTCGAGTTCCAGTGCCCTACGACTCGCATCCGCCTTAGACAGTAGCACCAGCTCACTGATGCGGAGCGCTCCAAAAAAGGCCACCGTAGTAGCCGCGTGAAACAGGGTTGCCTCATACCTGTCAAAACACAGGTCATGCCAACCCCGTGCAAGATGGGTAAGTACCCCTGGAGAAATAGGGTGGCGGTCGTCCGGGCTGCGCCCACGTTCCCGCACCCACCCTTCCAAAACATGTCGTATGCGAAAATCACTTGTGCTGTCAGCAAAACCACCCACCTTGGCCATGAATGCCAGCGCTGACAGCCTGGATGCTATGGTGCGGGGGGCTAAGCCCTGGGCATGTAAGTAAACCATAAATTGGAGGATGTGAGCCACTGGGATGGGCCAGGTTTCAGGCAGCCGTGACTGGGCACAAAAGGCCCTGAATGAATTGAATGCATGGTTATACGCCTTACGCGTGCGGGGGGCAAGCGACATGCCGATCGCCCGGTTCACCTCTCCTTGCCAAGCGTCCATATCTCGTCTGGGAGCGGCGAGGGAAATTCCTCTGCGTCCGGGGCCAAGGCACGGAACCGGGGGATCTGCAGGCGGGACAAAGCGTCAGCAATATCATTATTAATACCTGGAACATGTCTGGCCCTAAACAGCACATTGAGGCGTAGGCTGCGCAACACAAACTGGCGAACCAGTTCCATAACCCTGGGAGATTTTGACGTCTGTGAGTTGACAATGTGGACAACTGCCGCATTGTCACACCAGAAATGGACGACCGAATTGGCCCACCCCTCGCCCCATAGCATCAAAGCTCCCAGAATGGGGAAAAATTCCAGGTACGTGAGATCGCGCAAACGATCCGTGCCCCACCAGGCTGGCAGCCATCTGCCGTATGCCCACTTCCCTTCGAAGTAAATCCCATAACCCACGGACCCTGATGCATCCGACTGAACCTGAAAACGAGGGGAAACCAAAAGGTCGGACCTCCAAAAGGAGACCCCGTTGAATTCCCTCAGGAACTGAAGCCAGATGAGCATATCAGCCCTCATGCCCTTGTTCAGTCGGACCCTGTGGTGGGGCCTGGCCAAGCCAGTCATGGCGTCGCACAAGCGTCGAGCAAATGCTCTGCCAGGTGCGACGACCCTGCAAGCGAAATTGAGGTGACCATGTAACACCTGTAGCTCCCGAAGGGACACCTTGCGTTTTGCCAGCAAGTCCAAAATGAGTGCAACGATCTGGGAAACCTTATCAACAGGTCACCTGGATGCTTGCACAACCGTGTCAATCTCAACCCCCAGGAATGTGAGCTTGGTTGAAGGGCCCTCGGTCTTTGCGGGCGCTAAAGGGATACCGAGTTCCTTCATTAGCGTCTGAAATGTATTTAGGAGACGCGTGCACATGTCCCAGCCCCGTTCACCTCCGAATAAGAAATCGTCGAGGTAGTGGGCTACAGACCGGGACCCTGACCTGCGAACAAAGGCCCATTGCAGGAAGGTGCTGAAGCGCTCAAATGCCGAGCATGAAATGGAGCAGCCAAAAGGCATGGCTTTGTCGAAATAAAATTCACCCCGGAACTTGATACTCAGCAACTCAAAGTCGCCCGGGTGCACTGGCAGGAGACGGAACGCTGACTTAATATCGCACTTAGCCAGTAGTACACCCGGGCCACATGAGCGCACCATGCGCAGGGCCTTGTCAAAAGATGTATACCTGACCGAACAAAGGTCGTCAGGGATAGCATCGTTGACCGAACGGCCAGCCTGGTAAGACAAGTGGTGTATCAAACGGAACTCCCCCGGTGACTTCTTGGGCACTAACCCCAACGGGGAAACCTTGAGATTGGGAAATGGTGGGACAGGGAAAGGGCCAGCGACCCTGCCAGCAGCAACCTCCTTAGCAATGCTCATGGCAGCCACCTCCTCCCTTCCCCTGAGTGATAACAGGTTGGGTGCATCTTGAGGGGACCTGTCCCCTGTGAAAGGAATGTGAAACTCCTGCTGGAAACCTTCAAGCAGGTAAGCTGCGTCTGCCCTCCTCGGGTACATCGTGAGCCAACGCTCCAACATGTCCACATTAATTGGGGAGGGGGCCTTTTGCTTGACCAGCTCCCTCCGCGGCAGTTCTGCCCGCTCCCTGTCCACCTCTACCTCTGCCCCGCAGTCCGCCTGCCCTAGGACACGCGGAGGCGGCATGGGGGCCAGCACAAGAGGGACACTCGTGCCTGTATCGGCACTGCTTCCTGTTGCACGCACCATTGGCCGAGAAGCTCCAACACAGCAGGCGGGCTGGAACCCCCTGCCCCGGCACCTGGCGGGGTGCCTGGGCTGGAGCAGCTCGCTGGACCGCATGTCCACAATGGTACCTCTCCCCTGGCGCCGGGCGCGTGGGGGTCATGTACAGAAGCCACAGCTTCTGGCAGGGCTCATCCCACCTCATCTCTGGGTGTAGGGGCACTCTCATGCGGAATTCCTCGTCGTAAGCCAACCACGACGGGCCAGGGAAATCAACCATCGCCCGGTATATGTTGTCCAAATACTGGACCATCGGAATTGCCAGGTCAGGCCGGGCCCTGAGGTACACTGCCATGTATATAAGGTACGCGGGTAACCAGTTGGCCCACGTGTGTGGCGGCTTACGTCGACGAGACTGCTCCTTGTCCTTCTCGTCCTGCCCCTCCCTCTCCTCTTTGGTGGGTTCTCTATTCAAGAGGGAGAAAATGTCCACATACTCCCCCCGCCAGATCTTTTCCTTGGTGGCCTGGGCCAGGTGATCCCCGAGGGGCAACGAATAACCTGCTGTCGGCAAGGCCGACACCGGAACATTGACAGTGCTGGGCACCATGAAAGGAGCCTGGACCAGCCCCGCCACCCCCAATAAGTTCCCTGCAGGACAGGGTGCCCCGCCCCAAGAGGGGCCTTGGAGTGTTGAAGCCGTTCCCGGATGGGCCAGCGGTGGCTGACCCGCCGCCCCAGCCAGGCGAGGCCACGGCCACTGTAAACCTCCCCCCGTCGTGGGTTGTGGTGTGGGTGCACTAGCTTGGACCGTATACTCACAAGTTGCACCCCCATGGGCCGCCCCCACCGGGGGTTCCGGCCCACTGCGGGCGTCGGAGCTTGCGACCGCAACCGAGCTCGTAGATGGGGCCTGACCACTACCTGCTGGCGGCATCTGCTGCGTGGGGAGCTGCGAGGCCACGGCTGGCGCTGACCTACTTGCCTCAGGCAGCTCAACCCTTTCGGCCGCCTGCCGAGAACCGGCAGGCGCTGAGTTGACCTGTAAACCAAAAGGTGCTCCGGATGGATTAACTACCCCTAAAGATGCCTCCAGGGCCGCTACGCGGGCCAGTAGGGCATCAACGTTTACATAGCCCCCAACACTGATGGGGGGCAGAGGGCCGGCCGGCCCACCGGTCGCTGGCGCCGGGCCAGGTCTCTGGACCCCGGGGCCCGAATACGGCCATGCCCCAACCACCGGCCCAGGAGGGGCCGGGGGCATGCCCTGCCAGGGAAGGGTACCCAGCCAATCCCCTTGGTTAAAGCCCACCGCTGGAAGCTGCATGCCAAAGCCCGAAAGCCCAGCTTGGCTATGCGCCAGGCCCGGGCCGGTGGCCGCTAATTGCGGGCCGGGGGCCGCAGCCCCTGCAGGGCCGGTCTGAGGCTGCCCAGCCTCAGGCCAGGGAGCAATCAACCCCATCCAGCCGGTCCCGGAGGGCGCCCCCGGAAAGGAGGCCTGCTGAGGGGGCGCAGTCGCGGTCCTCCGACCCGGCTGGCGCCTCCTTGAAGTGCGAACCGCGTTCGCCATCGCCTTCTTTTTGGAAGGCATTGCCGCAAATCGGTGGGAAGCCGAAGAAAAGAAGCGAAGAAGAAACCGCTGCCCAAAAGAGGCTTCCCGGCTAAAGGGAAGAGCGATGGAGCGATTGGGGAAAAACTTCTCCTCTCCGTCGCTTCGCAAAATGGCAGCACGGCTGCCTCGTGGCCACCCCTTTTAAAGGGTGCTGGCCACGCCCCCTAACTACCCGGATGTCCAAGTCCGGTGGGGGGGGGCCCGCAAAGAGCACGGCGGCCATTTTGGCGCCGCACTTGCATTTTCTGCGGGTGCACTTTTAATTTTTTATGCTGTTTTCATCCATTTGGAAGTTCCTTTAATGTGATAGCATGATAGTATTTGAATTGCTTTCCTATACCTCAGTTGTAACTAATGACAAGTACAGAAGAGTGCTGGAGAACAGCCAGCAAATCCTAACATCATACTGAAGAGAGGAAATAAGTAAGATATTCCTGGGCCCAGGCCAGTTTATGAATAGCAGTACAGTGGGAAACACCTATACGGAGAAGGATAATCTCACGGGATCAAAAGGACAAGATTATTCTTCTACCAAAGAATAAGACATCTTGTTGCTTGAAGCAAAGGGCAAGATAGTGTCCCCTGACATTCCAAATGTGGATGCCAATTGGCCTGGTGGCCATATGTTATTTCATTTTTGCAAAGCAAGAAAGGACCCGTCATTAGATAGATTAGTTTAGAAAGTTTAGACCTGTCTTCCAAGGAGGTGAATGGCTGAAGTGCCCAGCAGAAAGATCTGGAGATCTACTGCTTCCCCATACAATTCGATTCTTGAGGCAATTGCTCCAATCAGTCTAATCATAAGGTCTGTTCTGGTATTCCAAGTAAGAGTCAATGATGGAGAGCCTTGATTTGCATGATTTACTACTTTATGTGTTATTTGGAGCACATGCAACATTAAGTGCATTGAGAGAAGGACTGATGACATTCTCCATTATGAGGTATCCCAACCCAATAAAGGGCCAAAGTGTCTGTCCCTAAATACTGTAGCTATATAAATTAATCATGCATTTGTCTCAAACTTCAGTCCAATGGCACTTAGTCATAAACTTAGCAATTATCTCTTCAAGAAACTTTGAAACAACTCAGTATGAAGAATTCCTCCAGGGCAATAAATTGTTAGGAACCTACAAGACTGTCAGAAATGCAACACTTAAGAAACAGCATTTCAGTTTTCCTTGGCATAATTATTCTGATGTCCCTCCTTTTAAATACCAGCTTTTGTCCCTAACAGAAGCCGTCAAAATGTCTCCTGAGTGTTCAAATTCACAATTGCATTAATATTACTGCTATGGAATTCTACTGAAACAAAACTAACAATACTCTTAATTAAGGACACATCATTCACTGAGGCATATGTTAGACATTCACAAATATGAAAGATGATTCTTCTTCATCATCATCTTTTTCTTCAGATGTGAAACTGCCAAAATGCAGCTACTGTTTGGTGAATTCATTCCATAGTTCCTTTTGCCTCACCTAGTGTGAGAAAGATTAGCCAGCACAAGGTTGCCATTGCCCAGGAATGCCTGATTGTGGTTTTAAAAATACCAAAAACTTTGAGGAGGCTCTTTATGTGTACCTCTGTTCCAGGATAATACAGTAAGAGGTAGATGGATCATGTAACAATGATCCATCTTATAGTTTCCAATATCAATGACACAACTACCCTCTCAGCTATCCTAGTGAGTGATTACTTGATAAAAGTTACATTATCTACAAGAAGCATTTTACAAGAATTATGAACTGTTTTTCCTCACAGAAAATAGGATATCTTATGCAATACTTTCTACATCATGGGTGAAGAATATGTGACCTTCTGGATGTTGCTGAAATACTGCTGTCAATATCTCTGACTGACGGTATTTAAAGTTGAACTCCTTTAGTGTGTTTGAGTGTGAAAACTGGACAGTGAAGAAAGCTGACAAGAAGAAAAAAATTAATTCATCTGAAAAACAGTGGTAGAGAAAAGCTTTACATAAACCACAGATTGTCAGAAAGACAAACAAATGGGTTCTAGGTTTAATCAAGTGTGAACTCTCTCTAGAAGCAAAAATGTCTAAGCTGAGGCTATGGTACTTTTGTGTGCTGAAAAAGATAATTCTTCTGCAAAAAGCTGAAGGCAGAAGGACAAGCCAAAGATTAAACATTGGATTGGATTGACTTGTGTCTATGTGATCCGAGCACAGCTGTTAGACATAATGATAGGGCCTTTCAGGTGTCATTAATTCATAGGGTTGCCATGGGTCAGAAATTATTTGATGCCACACTTGAACAAATGTCTAACAACATTTGGAGAATCAAGAGTTCCCCATCAGTGGTTTGCAATCTTTGGTTTTTGGACTTCAATTCCCAGAAGCCTAAGTCAATTCCCCAAAGCACTGATCAGCCAATGAACTGACTTAGGCTTCTGGGATTCGAAGTCCACCAGTATTCCACGGAATATAGTTAGGGAATGATCTATGTTAACTTGGGTTTGGAGCTGTGTTAAGTGCCTGCAGGGGTACACAGAAAGAGCCTCCTCGAAGATTGTGGTATTTTTGAACAACTGCTGCTGCTGGTGGCGGCGGCGGTGGCAGCAGCTATACCCTGCATTGGAAAGCAAGAAATAATGAAAGACATGATAAATGAACTCCATCACCCCCAAATTATGTATCCTTGCAAATATAAATCACACATACATTTTGCATTAACAACATTATCTGAAATGAAAACTCATAATTTCACTCTCTCAGATCATGATAACGTGATTTTGAACTCATAATTTCACTCAGATCATGATAACGTGATTTTGATGGACAAGGGGCTGCAGTGGCTCAAGTGGCTAAGACACTGACTGGAAGGTGGGAGGTAAACAGTTTGATTCCTGAGTACTGCAGGACGGAATGAGCTCCCATCTTTGTCCCAGCTCTTGCCAACCTAGCAGTTTGAAAGCAAGCAATTGCAAGTAGATTAATAAGGGACCACTTCGGTGGGAAGGTAAACAGTGTGCCATGCACTCCGGTGTCTATTCATGCCTGCCACATGACCACGGAAACGTCTGTAGAAGTAGACAGTGGTGGCTCTTCGGCTTTGAAACAGAGATGAGCACTGTACCCTAGAGTCAGATACAACTGGCTTTCGAGCAAGGGAAACTTTTACCTTTACCTTTATAAAGATGGACAAAGGTGGGTTTGGATTGTTGTTACAGTATTTAAGTCAAAGGAAAGCCATGTGATGCCAAACTGATATCTATTCAAGGACGATAAGGTTGTGGCATTTAGTTTTCCAAAGGTCAGAGGGCTCTTGGAGCTATATATCTGAAGATAGTTAATGTGAGTCAACCTCCAGAGGAATGAAAACATTTCAAAATAAATCCTTTTTCTTGAAAACACTCTCCACCTGGGGAAAACCTTTCTTTCTTTTTCTTTTAGAGAGCTGTTTTTTTTTTTTTAACCTGAAAGTGACCCTTTAACCTTTCTCTGGACAATTTAACAGTTTCATTTAACAATAATAAACCCTGTGGCATGATAACTGTGGAAACTGCAGTTGTGTGCATGACAACTCCAGTGGCCTCCCCCGAACTGAACATTAAACCATGATTTCAACCATGGACTTGCTTGTGTGGACTATTTTCTTCTTCTCCATCTCCAGTACAATTATGAGGATATAAGAAGCTGTCAGTTTGTTTAACTCAGGGGTGGCCAACCTTGGTACTCCAATTCCCAGAAGCCCTGATAAGCAGGTGTGCTTACTTGGAGTTCTGGTAATTGAAGTCCAAAAATACTTAGAGCACCAAGGTTGCTCACCCCTGGTCCTAACTAATCACAGTTTGTAATCTTTTCTAAATTCAGACAAGCTGTAGTGTAACCTATAGTTTCCTGTAGGAAAGCAATGTCATAACTTGGTTTATGAGTCCAGTTATGTTTCTAAAAAGGAGTTATGGGTTATGTTTCAAAATAAATACAAAGGTGCAGCAAGTTATTATTGGAAATAGAATTCCCAGATTACCCCAGCAAGTATATGTTTTCCTGGGGTTCTAGTTCAAAAAGAGTAACGTTTGGCACTTCTGAGGAAAGTTAACCACATTTCACATTACAGTATTTATAATTTATGGCAAGGATAATCTGTAATTGCTAAACAAGCACATGAAAGCTTCCTCTTCACTGTATTTTTCTCACAGAAGAGAGAGAAGGGAACACTAAGCTTTGCCTAGGCTCATCTCCATAATTATAAAACATTACTTAGAAATATGTATGTTTGCTTCTTCCTCTTTCAGGTCTAGGTCAGACTTTAAACTGCCGAAATGAAGCCACCTTCTTGGCTTTGTCATTGGCCAAACTTAAATCCTCTTCGGTACAAGTTTCCAGTAGTAACGAGCAGACCAACAAATGAGCTGGATTCTTAATCTCTCCACATTCACACAGTGTGTTGTTGTCAACCAGCAGACCCTACTTGAGCATGTTGGTCTGACATTTAGGGACTCTGACCCTCAGCCTATTCAGGGTCCTCCAAGTGATGAAACTTTTACCTTACTATGCAGACACCTTCTAAATACTTCAACTCATCATCTCTCCCACCTCCTGCCAACCTAGCAGTTCAAAAGGAAGAAATTGCAAGTAGATAAATAGGTACCACGTCGGTGGGAAAGGTAACAGTGTTCTGTGTGCTCTGGCATCTAATCACACCTGCCGCATGACCATGGAAATATACAACACTGTCTTTTTGGCTGTAAACAGAGATCAGCACCACCCACTAGAGTTGGACATGACTGGCTTTCGAGCAAGGGAGACCTTTACCTTTACAATTTTTCCCCTTGGAAAATGACAAGTCACTTATATAATAACAAGAACAGTGGCATTTTATACTATACATAATGACTGCATATACACCAGAACTCCACCACTCTGAGTGATTTGTAATGCTGCTAAGTAATGGTTTTGATCCATACTACTTTCCCCAAATGGAATGACTATCTCTGTCTTTATTGCTTCTTAGTACCACATTTCTTCAAGATATTTCAAATTCTGAGGGGGGTTGGTTGGTTTGAGTCCAGAGACATTCGAGCAATGTTACACAAAAGCTTATATAAATGTGATTTGTTTGCATGATTTACACTGGGGTGGGGACTAGGATTATTTTTCTAACATGCAATGACCGGACATCATCACTATCATCATTGCCATTAAATTATAGGCACGCCATTTGTTGCTAAACAAGACCAATCCCTAAACGTCACATGAATTTATATTATAATATTTTTCCCTTGGTTGGGACTCATGAACCACGTCAGGAACAGGCAATTATTAGTGTACTCTCTGTGTTTCCTGTCAGAATATCTATTAGACAAAGAAAAGTTACTATCGTGGGAGAGGAATTATTTTGTAGGAAATTAAATTTCTGGGAAGCACTTTCATATCATTATACATGTCAACCCAGACTCACTCTCACTGCACAGGCCCCCACCTTCATCTCACTCAGCTAAAGGAATTATAGTAGGGTGTAGTACAGAGAAGGGTCTATGATGGGTTAGTGGTTAAGACATTGAGCTTGATGACCAGAAGGTTGGCAGTTCAGCAGTTCGAGACCTGAGTGCTGCACAATGGAGTGAGCTTCTGTCATCTGTCCCAGCTCCTGCCAACCTAGCAGTTCAAAAGCAAGAAATTGCAAGTAGATAAATAGGTACTGCTATGGCGGTAAAGGTAACAGCATTCTGTGCTCTCCGGCATCTAGTCATACCTACCACATGACCACAGAAACATCTGCAGATGCAGGCAGCACTGACTGTTCGTCTGTAAACATAGATGAGCACCAAAGCCTAGAGTTGGATACAACTGGCTTTCAGCAAAGGAGACCGTTACCCTTTACCTTTTTCTATAGTACAGTATATGTGGGGCTGCAGTGGCTCAAGTGGCTAAGATGCTGACTGGGAGGCATGAGCTCCCATCTTTGTCCCAGCTCCTGCCAACCTAGCAGTTCGAAAGCAAGTAATTGAAAGTAGATAAATAGGGACCACTTCGGTGGGAAGGTAACAGCATTCCATGCACTCCGGTGTCTAGTCATGCCTGCCACATGACCACGGAAATGTCTGCAGAAGCAGACAATGCTGGCTCTTCGGCTTTGAAACAGAGATGAGCACTGAACCCTAGAGTCGGATACGACTGGCTTTCGAGCAAGGGAAACCTTTACCTTTATCTTTATAGTACAGTATAGAGTTTGTGGTCAGGATGCCTGTTCTGCTATGTTCTATAGATTTAGAGTAGGAAGGTTTGTCTTGACTTGTTATATAAGATAACCCAAAATGAATATGGAGAGTTAAAACAATTAGAGAGCTAAAATATAATTGAAATAACTTTACTGTAGAATTTAAAGAACATGTAGCAAACAGATTCATGTTGTTAAATTTGATTGACTTTGAACCAGATGATGTATGCATTAAAATTTATTTTCTTTCCAAGCAGGAGTGTAAAAAAAAAAAAAAAAGACTGTTTCTAATAGCCAAAAGATAGGTCTCAAAGGATGAATGATAAATCTCTTTAAATTGCCAATGGTTGATGAGATGCATAAGTGAAAGGGTACAGAAATAGGGTCAGAATCTTAAATGCGACTTTTCAACGATTTGCACAGAGTGACAAACGGACCTATTATAATAACAATTGCAAAGAAGTAGAAAAGGGCCATTCAATGGGGGAAATGAGAGATCAGGGGAAATTTGAAGCAGGTTTAGTGGTGCTACAAGATCAAAAAAGGAACATGTAATCTGACAGGGTGCGGGGACCAAAATAGAAACAATATGCTAAAGAAATACATGACATAATCCTTTAAAGAAGAACAACTAAGAGCTTTGGAAAACAAAGCAATTGGAATAACCAAATTCCAAGGAGTAGATATAATACCAGTTGAGATTTCTCATGCACATAATATGGAAAACAAAACAATGGTCAACAGATTACATACATTCAATACACATTCCAATCCCAAAAACGATTACCAATCATTACAATAACCATCACATTAATTTCCAATGCAAAGAAACTGATGCACAAGATTGCACAATTTTTGCCATATGCAAAGTGAGAGAAGTCAGATATTCAAGCTCGATTCAGAAAAGGGAAGAAGCACTAGATATCATGTTGCAAATACTATTTTCTAAAATTCTTTGGCAGGTGCCAATAACTAATTTATATCCCTATACATGCTTCATATACTGTGTTATCAAGTAAATAAACAGGTACCGCTTTTGCGGGAAAGGTAACTGTGTTCTGTGCATTTTCTTGTCTGGTCATGGCTGCCACATGACCAGGGAAGCATCTGCAGACGTAGACAGTACTGGCTCTTTCGCTGTAAACAGAGATCACTGTCCCCTAGAGTTGGACATGACTGGCTTTCAAGCAAGAGAGACCTTCAGTAGAAAAGGTCATGGGTCTGTTAAATAAGCACCTGTACTTCCAAATATACTACTATCCTGCTGTTCTACAGGATAGTTTTTAGTTATTGTTCTTTTAAGACGAATGTCTCTTTTGAAAACTCCTTCCCTTGGCAGAAAGTAGGATTTATCATAATGAAAGTTCAGGTAGCTCCCAGACCGATTAAACCTCTCCTCCTAATGTCTGGAGACACAATCCAATTGTTTGCACCCATGCAGACAAATCTGGAGAACATATACAAGACAATTTGAAATTCATTAGCTTGAACATCATTCTACATGTTGATAGGGCAAATTGCATATCTTCAAAAATTTGCCTTTGGGGATTAAAGCAGAATCCTCCAGACATCATGGCCATCAGCTGAAATCCCAAAACTCTAATGCAGGGGTTCCCAACCTTTTCAAGCCAGGGGCCATGTCATGCTCTCTCAGTCAGCTTTGAGGGTCAGATAGCCATTTTGCCCTGCCTGCACGATAGGGGTGGTCATTTTGTCCCAACAGCTTCAAAAGTGTGGCCATTTTATTTCTCAAAAGCCCTTGAATGGGTGGGGGGCCATATGAAATGGCACCATGGACCAGATCTGGCCCATAGGTTGTAGGTTGGGAGCCCCCTGCTCTAACGCTTCCAGGCTGTGCCCAATCTCTTCTTAGTAGTCAACCATTTCTGAAAATGTGGAAAATAACAGTTCTGTACTGCTAACCTGATTGTACAAATATGGCTACATATCTCTTTGACAGACATGAGAAAAAAATGTTTTGTTATGCTTTCTGACACTCTATCATTATCACTTCTGTAACGTTCCACTTAAAGTAGAAGTCCCTGTAGTAGTGAAAGTGTTTTAGGGTGGTATGAAAATAATTCAGACAGCCTGTCTTCTCCACTATTGCAGCCTACTGCCATGGATTATTTAAAATGTGTGTACAGTATTTTACTGACCTTCACTAGAAACTCCCAGGGTGGTTTACGTAAAAGGAACACACACAGAGAATTTACACACATACAAAGGAAAAACAATAAACAATCTTACAGGAGGAAGATCTTCTGAGGCTGATAAGAGGAACTAGCAGGAGTAAACTTAGTCTGAAAGGCCTGGGAATTTTTTAGACAAAAGGGCAACAGAGCTGTTGTCACAAGGACCTCTCTGGTAAAGTCGACAGGTTAATTGAAATCTGTTACATATTTTTATGATCCTTGGGTGAAAAACCCGACTACATATATTTTAACAACAGCAACAATAATTATGTGCTATCAAGTTAATACTGACTTATGGTGACCCTTTCTAGGGTTTTCTAGGTAGGGAACATAGAATCATAGAATCACTGTGTTAGGACAGTCCTTTTAGGCCATTGAGTCCAATCCCATGCTCAATGAAGGAACAAAAATCAAAGCAGAGCTGACAGATAGTTGTCTAGTTATCTCTAGAATGCTTCCAGTGTTGGAGTGCTCATCACCTCTTGAAGCAGTTGGTTCCACTATGGTACTGCTCTAACTGTTAAGAAGTTATTCCTCATATTCAGCCTATATCTGGCTTTCTTTAGTTTGAGCCTATTATAACATGTCCTGCACTCTGGGGTAATCTAGAACAAATTCCTCTTTATCACTATCTTTCAGATATTTGAAAAATATGATCATATCCTCATCTCAGTTTCCTCTTTTCAAGACTAAACATGCCCAGTTCCTTCAGTTTTTCCTCACATGGATGGGTTTCCAGTCCCCTGGTCATCCTTGATGTCCTCCTCTGAATTTGTTCCAGTTTGTAGGCACCCTTCTTAAAGTATAGTATCTAGAACTGGGCACAGTACTCTAGATGTGGCCCAACTAGTGTTGGATAAAGACGGACTAGTACCTCATGGGTTTTGGAGGCCACACTTCTGTTCATGCAGTCTAAAACAGTGTTGGCATTTTTTGTAGCCACAATGCACTGTTGACTCATATTTAGCTTATTTATATAGAAGAATTCCACCATTGCCAGACCCAAGTATGGATGAGAAAGGAGAAGGGTTGGGCACTGGGTTAGCACCCTGGTCTCATAAAACTTTATTGCTGTATAGCATGATATGCTGTATAGTATGAGGAGGAACTAAGTATAAGTAAGTAATATATAGAAGTGATTTACCATTCCTTGCTACTGGAAATGCCCTGGAACTGTGCAGTTTGCCCAAAGCCACACAGACCAGCTCTTCTCTCTGGAGGGACAGTACATAAGAACATAAGAAGCCTTGCTGGAACAGGCCACAGCCCATCCAGTCCAGCATTCTGTCTCACACAGTGGCTCACCATTTGCTTCAGGGTATTCCCAAGCAGATGCCTTCACCTGCTTAGGATTCCCTGGAAATGGCATTGATAGATATCCTGCCTATCTCTCCAACCCGGAGGTTGTCCTTAGGTATCCGTAATTATAGCCATTGATACCCTTGTCCTCCATGAACTTGTCTAATCCTTTCTTAAAGCTGTCAAGACTGACAGCTGTCACCATTTCTTCTGGCAGGGAGTTCCATAGACCAGTAATCCTCTGAGTGAAAAAGTACTTTCTCTTATTTGTTTTACAACTAGTACCCAAAAGTTTCATGGAGTGCCCCCTAGTTCTAGTGTTGTGTGATAGGGGAAACAGTTTTTCCTTATCTACTTTGTCCACACCGTGCATGATTTTATAAACTTCAATCAGGTCACCTGTTAGACGCCGTTGTTCAAGAGTGAAGAGGCCCAAACGTTGCAGCCTCAGATGGTAAGGAATCAAACGCCCAACCTAAGTAATGAATCAAACGCCCAACCTAAGCTGCTGAGCTATCCAGCCAGTTAACAATATCCCAAGACAAACAGGACTATAGCTTTTCAAAATAATTCTTACCGATTGCCCGGACTGTGCACTGAAGTTGCATTAGTCATAATAATTTTGAACTTTGCACTTAGAAAATGATCAGCCGCAACCAACTTTGGGAGAGAAGGCAATAATACAATCATTCTGGAGAAAATCTTCAGGACCCTACAAAGCTTGCAGATTTTTGGCACTTGAGCTCCCAGAATTCCCTAGTCCAGGAGTTCTATGCCCAAAATTTGTCAGAATTCTGCATCTGCAGAACTCCCTCTGCAGGTGTAGTATTGGTGGGAAAATGAAGACAAGATGGCCCTTTTAAGTATTCCAGTCTTCACAGATCAATTAACTTTGCATCATGGATATTTGTTGAGCATGCCACCTACACAGGAAGTAATCAGATCCTCAGAGAAAGTAAAAATGGAGTGATATTATCTATACAACTTGGGAATTGACCACAGGGAAAACTGCAAATACTAGGGGGGCTGTGCTTTGCTTAACACCAAACCATGCAGTCATCTGGTTAATTCCAATTTGTGTTGCTTATTTCCATGGTTTTTGCAGCAA
Source organism: Bradypodion ventrale (assembly GCA_035047345.1). Lineage (NCBI taxonomy): Eukaryota > Metazoa > Chordata > Lepidosauria > Squamata > Chamaeleonidae > Bradypodion > Bradypodion ventrale. Next base: position 122,473,233 of record JAWDJE010000006.1, read on the forward strand.
AATAAAGAACAGAGACACCATCCTTTGTTACCAATATTCCAGAGTAAACAGGATTGGAGCAATTAAAAAATATATTCTTCCTGATTTGCATTGCATGGTTTGTGGAAATTTAATTCATATTAGCCATAGCATTTTGATGGGGTTTTTTTAATAAAAAAACTGCATACTGAAAATTGGCAGAAACCTTAATGAAGAGAATAGCAAAATGCTACTAACAAATCCATGCCAGGCTCTTTTGCATTTGTGTAACATGCAATGACAACAAGGAGTTGTTTTAGATGATGTACCTACATTGTACACACTTGGAATATTTGACTAAAGCAACACCACACACACATACACACCCCCAAAAGGGGCAAAGAAGCAAAAGAAAGAGGATTTACACAATGCAGTAAGTAAGGCATTCAGACCCTTCTCAGTGATTTAAATCACATTGCAGAAAAGTGCATGCCAGCTGGAAAGAAGCTTTTGCCTTATTGTGAAATTGAACCACAGGGAGGAACAGTGCAAAATTAAGTAACCATTTCAGCAGGCAAAGTGAAAGAATAAGCATATTAGAAGGGTTATATAACCACCATAGGGGAAAGTGCCTCAGCTGTCAAAGTGCTACATAAGGTTCCAATATGAACACCATTATGGGATACTCAATAACAATGCCACCTCCACCCCCCTGACATCTCATAGATTTATAGTCAGGGAAGGGGAACATGTGGTCTTCCAGACTGGAATTTAGAATTTTATCATAAGACAAATGGATATAATAATCTTGTGAAGTTACCCATATCTGACTGATGGAAGGATGACGCTCTAGGATGTGGAAAGTCCACCTGTTAGTCGTGGGTGGCTTCAGATGTCATCACAGCCTAAATCCCATTGGTATGACCAGCTTGAGGAGAGGCATTGAATCAGCTGCTGAATTTGTGTGAACATTTATAGAAAACTCATCGACTCAGCAGGTTTTCTCTAGTTGGGACAACCAATTGGATTCAATGTTTATCCCCTTATATTCATTGTTCTTCAAATGAATTTTGTTTTGTTCTTGGACTGCTGCTTCCAATAACCAAAGTTAGCTCAGCCAACAGTGAGAGGTTATTATTTTTGTTGTTCTAACTGTGATGCTCCATCAAGTTGTCTCCAACTTATGGTGACCCTAAAACAGGGGTTCCCAATGTTTTCCTGCCAGGGGCCAGTTCCTGCCACCGATGATCAGCTGTGCAGGCCAGAGGTGTGGATGTGCCTGCTACTTACGTTTTTGGCACTGGCACCAGTGGCAGTGGCAATCACCCCATTTTGTGGTTTCTTACACAGCCTCTGCCGCTTCCCAGGGCAGCGGGAGGCTTTTCAGAACAGGCCAGTACTGATCAAGCTGCTGCCCTCAATCAATATGGATTCAAGTTGGATTTAATCCACTTGGGGACCATCACCCTTCCCTGTGGACTTTGCAACCAAGGCCGTTACTCCTAAGGGTTGTCAGTTTAGTTAGCTGCCACCTGACACTCGGTGTTGTGTCGCTGGCAGTATGGTCTATTCTATTACCATAGCAGGATAACCTGGCCAAACTCGAGGAGTCAGTAGGAAAGAAGAACATGGGGAGACCTTTTAAATCTCCTTCACTAGCATGACAGTTGCAGCTGAGCTCCAAATATACTATAACTCCCAGTTCTTTCATCCGAACCATATATTAGCTGCAATTAGTGTTCCAGCCCCTGATAATTCAAATAATTACAGGATTTCAGGCTGTAAACAAAAAATTCTGTCAACAAAGAAGCAAACAAAACAACGGTACACATACAAGAAATAATCATTTCGTAGAGTTAAATACCATATTTACCTCCTAATGATAAAAAAACCTGTTTATTTGCTCCCTCTCACAAACATGACATATTTGGTTTTATGTTGGGGTGATAGAAATTTAATTACTAGTGGGGACTAGTTGATACTTTGGGGAGATGAGGTCAGTAGATTCTGTTCAGACTTAATTCAGATATGGCTATATGGGGACTGTTTTGTTCAGCAGTAAATGGACATAACAGAGATCGCCTGAAGAGGCTTTTCCCACTGAGAAATAGCAGGTGTTCTTTATTATTTATGTAGCAGATAAGGGTATATTTAATATCATGAAATATACTTGAGGGCTCTTTGAGATAACATATATATTCTTTAGTGGGCCACAGAACCACTCAGCAATTTATTTCCAGTCTTTGGTTGCAACACACCCAAAAGCTATTCAGCGTTTGTTCTGCTGAAACACATCCAGACCTCACAAGCATTTTGGCTTTTTGCAGCCACTATAATTAGGAACAAAAAAACCACTCTCGGGTTCATCTGGATCCCACACCTTTTAAATCACCACACACAGACATACATAACAGGTCCTTGTTCCTTCCTCATCAATCCTCCTGAAAAAGTGTTATTTTGGTGTATATCGGACAAAAATGTGAATAACTATTGAAAAAGGGACCCAAACGTTATTGTAAGCAGCAACAATGAATCTGAGCACGTTGCCTCCAAAGCAAAAAAGAAAAAAGTTTTGACAAGGCAAGACAAAAATGGAGATGGTTCAGAAGATTTGGTCATCTCTCTGGAGCTGTGTACTCTTTGGATAAACAAACATTTCTCTTCCCCTTCCCATCCAACCTCAAATGCTTCCTCTGTTTTCCTCTCCTTTGTGCTATTAAAAAGACAAAAAGCTAAAGATACAATCATATCTATTCCATCTCTCCTACCCAGTAAACATCCTGGATTTAGAAACCTGTGTGCCTTTTGGCTGTAAAAGCATGGTGGACAGAAAAAAAAACTTTACTGATGTGTTATTATTTAGAGGCAGGCAAGACAACAGGGAGTACTGGGAGTAATTCTGTGCAGACAAAGGAGAATGAGTATACTAAACAAACTCATCCTTTCCATCTATAATTGGTCCCTTCCCCCAAGGAGAGGGTATATAAAATATATTTTTGTTTTAATTTTATTTTTTGGAGGAAGAGAATGCAAGCACCAGACCAGTTTAGTTTTAGATTTGAGCCAGAGGCCACAATTAATGAGCTGCTTTGCTTTTCACACTTCCAAAATTAGGAGCACTTTGGAGATAGGACTTTGTTTGTGACGTCAACATTTCAACACCTCTGAATAATTCATTTTTTCTCTCCTAGTTAGTTTAGAATTAAGTAACTGTAATTAATAGATGACAGTCTGGCCAGGTAGTTTGCTATGGTAATAGAGTATACTCAACGCCAGCAACTGAACGCCGAGCGTCAGGCAGCACTTCACTAACCTGACAACCCTGAGGACTAGTGGCCTTGGTGAAGTCCAAAGGGAAGGGTGACGGTCTCCAAGTGGATTAAATCCCACTTGAATTCATCTTGATGGAGGGCAGAAGATACATCAATCCTAGCCTTGGGCTGATGAGGACTTTGCATGCCAAAAGGGCTCAGGACCTGAAAGTGACTCACCGAGCTGGATCAGTGGTACAGGTGTCACACTGCAATACAGAAGGCAAATGGAAGGCTACTGCATTATATTGTCCTCATGTCAATCTTCATTGCTCATCGCCATGATGATAACCAATATTCGGAATCAAATATGGCACAAAAAGAAGAATTAATAGCTGCCTGTGTCTAGATATGTTTGGGATAACTAGTAATGAGCAAGACACAAATTACTTATGCACAATGTTTAACAAATACAGTAGTTCTTCTCACACATTACTTTAAAGAACCTTTTTAGAAGCCTTTTGAGAGGAATATTTCAAGTTTTGTACCCCTTTCCTATCTGTCTTAAATGGCAAGGGAAGTATTCTTTGGTTTTCACTTTTTTATAACTATTTCCAGTGTGCAATAGCAGCTACACTCATCTTTTAAACATCATCACTTTTTGTTCTCCTTTTACAAGAAAGCAAACTTGGATATGTCTCAGTGTTTAGACAATGGGTAGTTGTGCAATATTTATGCAATATGCCTCAGGTTGCTGGTGTAGGAAATCTTCAGAATAAAATAACTAATCTTTATAATTGTTCTGGAACCAAGGGTTTGACACAGGGGTTCCCAACCTTTTCAAGCTGGGGGCCAGGTCACGCTCTTTCAGTCAGCTTTGAGGGCTGGACAGCCATTTTGCCCTGTGTGTGTGTGTGTGTGTGTGTGTGGCCATTTTGTCCCAACAGCTTCAAATGGGCAGCCATTTTGTTTCTTGAATGCCCTTGGAGAGGTGGGGGGCCACATGAAATGGCACCGTGGGCCAAATCCGGCCCTAGGCCTTAGTTTGGGAACCCCTGGTTTGACACATTGTCTCTGCTTACCAATATCCTCTTTCAATCCCTCTTTTGGTGATAGATGTCTCCTTTGTGGAAATGTGTTATGTGCCTACCTTAGCTGCAATCCAATTTTATTTATGCCAAACACCAGTTGTTTGTCTATGATGTTACAAGCGGCATGGCTGGTTTTACAGCAATAGACTACAGGCTAACATTGCTACTCTCTGCAAAATTTAAAGTAACATTGTTCAGTTATAAAATATCCTGAAGCAACATTGTGAACTACACCATCTCCATATTCTAATACAGTGGTACCTTGCTTAAAGAGCATAAATATTCCATGGGATTGTAGCTTCTGGCAGGGGGAATTGTGAACCCCAATTTAGTTGTTAAGCGAGTTTTGGGTTGGTTTTAGTTGTTAAGCGAGGCGAACATTCAGCACTCTTATGTGAGGTTTTACTGTACTTCCATAAGGTTATGTATTGGCCAGACCTTCTCAGTTGATATGTATGGCACTTGCTAGCACAGTGGACTTGATATGTTGATAGGGAAAACATTCCCAGGTTTGAAGTTTACAAAAGGTTACCTTTAAAAGACTCAGTAAAGCAACCTGCAAATCTATTTCCATCATTAAAAACTATCACTCTGATATGCCCCAAAACTCATATGCTGTGCATAGTGTACATACTGCTTGAGAAGTGTTTTTTAAAATACACATACTGTACTGTAAATTCAGCATCCAATAGCATAAAGTACACAAGACCAGAAACTTTAATACTAAATCAAAACACAGTTCTTAGGAATTAATGGACAGGAGTTATAGGAGAATTCTAGCTTATCAGAAGAGCAATTCCTGTCGCTGTGTGTTACATGTGTAACACCTATTCTATTTGCTAACAGGAACAGAAAGGGATGGAGGAAGATAAGACTCCATGAATAACATCCCAATACAAGGGTATGTAAGAGGGAAAAGAGGGAAATTCATGAAGAGTCTTCTAGACATCATGCTGTCATCCATTTTAAAAGGTAAACTTGTCTAACGTTAATACTGAAGCATCAGCCAGGTCAAAGTTACTAAAGAGAAAGAGAAGGAAAGTACATGCAAGATAAAACCTCATTTTGCTTGCAAGCGCAATGTTATCTAAAGGTTGTGAATAATGATTCAAAACATCTTCCCTGCCAGTTCATCTGCCCACATTCAAAACTGAAATCTTGAGTGGAACTAATGGCTCTAGTTACGCATACAGACTTTCCCCCCAAGGGAATGAGGTGTGAACACAGTGATATTAAAACATGGTTTTATCAGAGGCTAATCTAATCCTACAGCTGACATTGCTTAGGGTTACTATTTTATGGTGGGTGATTGTTAATGCAAGGCCGGTGGAAGAGACTAATACAATGTGAACCAGCTGTATTAAAATGTGATTCTAGTTTCTCAAATAAAATTACATAAAGTTGGATTCATCCGTTTTAAAATTGCCACGATCTTTCTAGCCAATATCCTAAACCTGTGCAAAGGTTTGGGCATAATTGGGTTTCTGGAAACTGGAGTTAGGAGAGACTATTTTGAGAAGAAAGGCTGGCAGGACAAGTGTCCCTGAGAGAAGAGACAAAGGAAAAGACAGAATAATTTTCATTTCTAACCTTTCAAAGCTCAATTTCAAAGAACAAATAAAATTGTCTGTTTACACTTAATGAAAATAGTCCAGTGTGAGCTTTGATGTTATGGAATTCAACACTTTGACTAGGTCTAGGTTTTTAAAAAACCAACAAATATGTCCCTATGCTTGAAAGAAGAGTTAGAGAACAAAGACAAAATGCCAAGCACTGACATATTTTAGTTTTAGGATTGCCAAGCCGCATCTTTAATTAAAAACACAAAGACTGAGTTCAGTTCATTTTCCAAGACAAGGTTTATATGGAAGGCCAGATTAGATTCAGATAAAGGAAGAGAGAAAATTGGTAGAAGCAACATCAACAAAGAAACACCACAGGGAGATTGCCATGGTTTACTGGTTAAGATGCTGAACTTGATGAATGGAAGGTCAGTAGGTCAGCTGTTCGAGCCCTGAGTGCTCCACGATAAAGTGAGTTCCCGTCATCTGTCCCAGCTCCTGCCAACCTAGCAGTTCAAAAGTAAGAAATTGCAAGTACAGTAGACCCTCATATAACGACGTTGCTTGGTTCCCCAAGTAGCGTCGCTATAGGGGAAATGTTGTTGTGTGGTTTTCAATGTCAGCTGCCCCATCTAGCGGCAAAAACTGTCCTTACGACATTAAAAAAATGTTGTTAATCTGCACAATGACGGTTTGTCATCGTTGTGCGGATAGTCACGTGGCGAGTGATAATGCATCGGTAAACGGAAATGACGCTATTCGAAAGCGTCATTAATCGAGGGTCCACTGTAGATAAATAGGTACCACTTCAGAGGGAAGGTAAGCTGTGATTCATGCATGCTGGCATCTAGTCATGCCTGCCACATGTCCATGGAAATGTCTGCACTGCAGATGCAGACAGCGTTGGCTCTTTGGCTGTAAACCCTACAGTCAAATATGACTGGCTTTTGAGCAAGGGAAACCTAAGATTAACAACAAACAGGAAACTACAGAAATTCAAGACTGAGATCTAAAAAGCAGGCAATGTTGCTGGTCAGTATTATGCTATTGGTTGCTGGCTAGAATGCTTTCTGCCTGTCAGTTAGGCACAGAATGTGTGATTTAGGTTCTTATCTATTAATAAGAAGAACAGATCTCCAGCCTTGCACTTCAGACTCTCATATTATCTGACCTTGCAATGGAAAGAATAGAAGGTTGTGATGGTTTAAATTCCATGCTGCAATTGGATGCATAATTAATTGTGGATAAGTTCTATTTACTCCAGTGCAGGCCTGATGTAACTGTTGATGTCAGCCCCGAAGCTACAGAGGCCTGCTTGTGCACATATGGGCAAAAAAAATGTAATTTGTAGGAGCAGATGCACAGCCCTGATCAATATAGATTGGTTACTATATAAAAACTTGCAGAAGGTGCAGTCAGGGTGGGTGGATGACCTATGAGACCATTATTATGAGTTCTGAATTTGAAAGTAGAGTAATTATGTCAAAACAACATCTTCATCTAGTTGCTTATATACTCTTGCTCTGATATCACTTTGTGGGAGACTATGTGGATAAATTTATTGACCATGGATCACCATTTGCGATAGCTCTTGGAATTATTATTCATAAATAATTTTTAGAGGTGTCTTGTGTTTCAATGGTCTTTGATGATCTCCAGTGCTTCTATGATCTCTGATCACGGATGGGTAGAATGTTTTTCATATTGTTTGTTTGTATTCAGTCAGAATCACTCAACATGTCAAGGCAGCCTGTCAAGAATTACTAGCCTCTGCATGAGTTATTTCCTTTGGCAAAAATCAAGGAGGGTCCCCCCCCCATCAAGGATTCAATAATTTGTACAAAGTTAAAAATGACAATTTCTTTCTTTTGGTTAAAAAAGTGCACCTGAATCCCCACAGAGCAAGCACAGAAGATTGGTTGATTAATTAAAAAGATGCAAATAAGCCATGTGATGTTTCTGGTTCTTAAATATCCATGTACAAAGAAAGCTCATAACATGATTTTACATAATTTACACAATTTGCCCCAAAACTGTTCTTGCAAATGTGAAAACTATTGAGAGTGCCAAATCTCCTGTTTCAAAAGTAAAGAAACAGATTTACATTTTCTCATTCACCTGAAACAAGCAAGGATGTCAATCTCTGCTTCAGATGCTTCAAAACTATTGGGTGGGTGGGGGGAGATAGACTATTCTAAATGATAAACTGTTGACATACGCAACTCGGTGCTTTTTGACACATTACACTGTTCTCACAAACCAAAATGTGGGAGCAGCAGCTGTGTGTACAACATCTGTCCAAAGTAATACGAGAACTAGCTCTGAAAATAGGAAGAGACAAGAAAACCTCTGAGAAATGTATTGTGCTACAAGTTGTTTATTTACGTTGGTGTGGGGTGTTGTGGATTCCCAAGGAACCAAAGCCATTGACTCAAGTCCTTACCTTCTCTGGCAACGTCTGACCCTGGAAAGAGAGAAACAGTACAAATGAAAGGAAGGAAATAGTTGAAATGCTCAGCTTCCAGTGGAACAAGCCTGAATAGCCTTGAGCTGACAGATGTAAAAATATGATTGTTAACAACTTCCTCCCTGCCAAGAGACAGTATTACAAATGTTTCTAAAATACAATGTGCCATATAGTACAATGTAAAACAAAGGAGGTGCATTCTGTAAACGGAATACCTTGCATTAAAAATAACAACCCAACAACTTGGTCAAAGTTTCTTGGCTTCAACTTTTCTAACAGAAAGGAAATGATTATACCTGGAGCTGGCCTGGAAGTCTTCGCTTCACTTCATTTTTCGATCCCTTTGACCTCTTGCTGTGCCTCCATGTAAGCTGAGTAGATTGAGCAGTGCCACAGGATAGCTTTGTTTAATGAAAAACTGTTTATCTTGAACATTAAAACCTCTTCTGTGTCAATCAGAGCATCAGTTTTAAAAATAAAATATTTAATGGAGTGGAACAGAAAACTACTCTCTGGAAGAGAAAAAATAAGCAGGAAACCTTTCCATGCGTTGCGAAGAGGAAGCACATCTGAGCATATGATGCCTACATTCTGTAGCCAATTTTCTTAAACTATGGTTTTATTTAAGTCACCCTGAGAATTATTTGTGCCAAGGTGAAAACATCAAACACCTGTTTGTTTGTTTGTTTGTTTGCTTGCTTGCTTGTTTGTTTGTTTCTTGAAAATTCTGACATGCTATTCATCCAAATTGGATTAAAAGACAGTACACAAACACAAAAAATGGGGAAATTAGAAGCACAATAATATAAGAAGAAAATGATGGAAAATGATAACAATCCAAGCAGATAGAGTAAAACAAAGAGTAAAACTGGGATGAACAATGCAAACAGTTAAAATATGTGGCCAAATAAAAATGTCCTCCTGGCACAGATAATAATCTCAGTGGCAGATGAGGTTGCCAAGGAGAGAATGCCAAAGTCTCCACTGAGACAAGGGAAACTCCTTTCCAGACCTCAGGAATTTTAGTTGGACAAGAAGGATGGTGGTGACTTGGTGGTTAAGATGCTGAGTTTGATGACTGGAAGGTTGGCAGGTCAGCAGTTTGAGATCTGAGTACTGAGCAGTTCAAAAGCAAGACATTGCAAGTAGATAAATAGATACTGCTTTGTCAGGGAAGGTAACAGTGTTCTGTGTGCTCCGGCATCTAATCATGCCTGCCAAATGACAATGGAAATGTTTGCAGACTAAGACAGCACTGGCTCTTTAGTTGTACATAGAGGTGAGCATAGACCACTAGAGTTGGACACAACTGGCTTTTGAGCTAGGGAGACCTTTACCTTTACCATCCCAGAATTTCCACAGCCAGCGTGGCTAAGCTCTGCTTCTGTTCCATTTTTGGTCCCTATGTGGTTCTTATAATGAGATACACCATTATGGGTGGAGGTGACCCTTCACTTATTTAGAGCCCATAACGTTATGCACATGACTCCCGCTAGAGAAAATTTGCACTTTCTGCAACTTAGAAGCCCTGACAAAGTAGGCAGTCCTGTTTCAAGTTCTAGTGAGTAAAATGGAGATTCACACTAGGCATCTTTTTAGACAGGAAGATGCATATTTAATCCTTCTCTTACAACTTAAACCACACATGACAGCTAAGTGTGCACACAGTATAGGTCTAAATGGTAAAGTTTCGATTTGACTTCACTTCCTGTGGTGAGCCACAACAGCAGGCTATTCAGCATTTCCCATAGAAAAAAAGCTCCTGGCACAACTACTAGCCTGTTCATTCAAGATGGAGTCAAGCCTAATTGCTTTGTGTTGAATGCATTTTGCCAATCAGACACATACCCATGGGGCTTATAGGCACCCTTAGTTGGAAAACATTACTTTATGATTATTATTTTTTTGATGAAATGCTCTATGTACAAGGTATGGAATATATGGAGCGTATCGCATCAGCCTCCAGGAAGACAAAAAAAATATGAAGAGATTTATATGAAGATATGCACATTTGTAATTCACACCACATTTATTATACATGACTCTGCATCACGTAATGTAGGATTTAAAGAACAAAACAAATGATAGCTGCTGTGGCATAAGGCTTTTCAGCTCCCTTTACTGAAAGCCAATACCAATGGCCAAGTGAGCATAGACTGTGTCCAGACCTAAGTTGAACTTTGTGCCAAATATTGCTCGTAGCTGGTCTGGGCATAAACACAACAAGTCAATGTGACGATTTTTCTTTCAAAGGCACAACAGAGAGAAATGAAGAGAACACAGAGTACTTCCCTAGCAAATGCTACCTCCAGGTCATTCTGGCTCTCAGTGACCTTTTTAAAACCCAAATTGTCTATGGTTCATTATTTCTTCTTCTTCTTCTTCTTCTTCTTCTGCTGCTGCTGCTGCTGCTTCATGTGACATATCAGATTCTGAATACTGGCTATCATCATGATGATCAGTCATGAATATTGTTCCATATAATCCTTCCACATTGCAGAGTGACACCTATACCACTGATCCAGTTCCGGGAGTCACTTTCTGATCCTAAGCCCTTTTGGCACACAAGTTCCTCATCAGCTCCAGGCCAGTATTGCTGAAGTTTCTGCCTTCCATTAAGTGAGATTTAATCCACTTAAGGTCCATCAACCTTTTCTGTGGACATCACCACCCAAGGCCATTAGTCCTCAGGGTTGTCAGGTTAGTTAACTGCCACCTGACGATTGGCATTGAGTCACTGGCTGCATAGCCTGCTCTATTACCATAGCAGGATAACCTGACTAGTCATTTCTTAGTTTTGGATAAATGCCCTTAATTCTGGCCATCTCATTCCAAATAGGACAAAATTGCCTCCATATTTATAGAGGGTCTGACAGTCTTTGAAGTAAAAAAAAAAAGTGTGGTTAGGATTGCTATACATAGGGGGGAACAGTGCCTGAGGCCCCCAGTATAACTTTTGCCCAAACATTCTTTGACTATACAGTATTTATCAATATGTCTTGAGTTTTAATTGTTTATTCTCCAGGCATATTTACTCCCCTTTCTTTCATGTGCCATCCCACAGTTTGCTAGCCTTTATGTTTCACAAAGTTTTCCTGTCAGCATATCCTGAAGAGCTGATTAGTGTTTGGCAAAAAAAAAGAGTTGTATGCCCTGTCCAACAGAAGTGAGCACACAAAGCGAGTCTCCATTTTGTTCCCCATATGCAGTAAAAGAAAGTTAGTTTTGACCATGTTATATGAGATATAACTGTAGAAATATTAAAGTGTGTAAAACAAATCTCTTGAGGTAAGAAGAGTGGGGAAGTTTGTCTGAGGAAATATTAGCTGCAGGTAGCAATGCAATACTGAATTTGATTCTATTTGAGAGAAGCCCTGGAATCGTCTGCATTTTTAACAGATCCCAATATTCTGTCCTCCATCTGTGGCATCAGCTGGTGAACATTTCCTCCAATTGGCCTTCCATTTTTGCACATGTATTCACTTAGGAAATGAAACCTTATTCAATAGTCTGATAGACTCCTGGTACAGTGTGGTACTAAACCCAGTAATTAAATACAGACAGAATAATACCAGTCAAATTACCGTTAATATATTAATACTACTATCTAACAAATAATAACTATTGTTAATATCTATTGTTAATAGCTTCAACTATCCTATTCCATCATGAATAATATGGGCTTACAGAGAATTTGCAGTTTTGCAAGACAGATATTTGTCCATTCCCTTATACAAGTTGAAATAATAAATACATAAATAAATATCTGAGGGCTTGTTGCAAGGGCGGTGAAAATCTGGAAGCACCAGCTGGGTTGTTTGTGTCTCTGTGAACAATCATCTTGTCTCTTTGTGCTTGGTATATCTGTGTGCTTAGCTTCAGAAATAAGATAGTTGATGCAATGGAAGATGTGCTCGAAGCAAGATCCTGCTCATGCTATGTTGAGTGACAGCCTTTTCCACCATAAATGAGACACTAGACAGATTGCTTCATATACCTAGCTAACAGCAGCTGATCTACTAGGGTAAATGGTGTACTTAGTCATCCTACTTGAACTTCAAAGTATTTCAAACCATCCTACCCTCCCGCCTGGCTCCTTATCACAGCCAGAGGGTCAAGATCCACCTGTGTTCCCCTCCTGCTTCATGTTCATGTGGATGTCTTTCTGCCTGTCTCTGTGTTTATGAATAATCTACAGAAAGGTTTGTCCACCTCCACTGTGCCTTCTGCTTCACCAAGTACAACAAGCACCTGGCTGAGAGCCAGTGATTGATAGAGGAGCACAACAAAAAAATTAATGTGGCCTGTCTTGTCCTTCTCATGATAGACATCCGTCAAGTATACCAACAGATCTAGAAAGAATGTAATTCTTTTTTTTAAATAACATCTCACCAGTCTCTATGGAATGCTGCCCGTTCCCCTCAGCTTCTCCAGTGAAATACATCTGATGCTGTGAGGTGCACTGGCACAGGGAAATTATATTTTAATGCCCACCATCCTCAAGGGTCATGATATTGAGTTTTTCTATTTCATCAAAGCATTTCTCAACTGCTTCTTCTTTCACCTTTCTTCATACATGACTTGACACTCATTCTGCTATATCCATTTTGAATTCTCTTATTTGCCAGCCTCAAGGACATCTCCCGTATGTACATCTTAATGACCTGAACTTCTCTATTACTGGATTATTTTTTCTTTCAGATAAATCATCGCATCTGATTTTCGGCACTGCAATTCACATTAAGTGTCTCGATGACATTATTGTAAGATATCATTCACACACACACACACACACACACACACACACACACACACACACACACACACACACACACACACACACTACCTCTTCCTATAGCCTTTCTCTGCTGCATGTAATGGAGATGAGTAATTCACCCTGTAGAAACCCTCACAGCAGCTCTACCTCAATGATTGCCCTTTATGCCTCATGATTTCCCCCAGTTGGCCTCTGAAATAAGTTTGTAAGCAATGTGCAAGACCCTATGTGCTGATGTTGTGACTCAGATTTTACACAAATAAATGCCTTCAGGTAATGTGTAATCTCTGAAACAGCTGAAAGATTTATCACAAAGGACTCAAGGCAGGGGGATCTCCCTCCCACCATTGCCACTGACTTCTACTATGCATGTAGGCTTTCACACAAAAAGATCCTCTGTCTAGGGCAGGAATTTCACAAGGAAGCTAGAAGGAGCTTCTGGGCAAGTGGAGTTAGAGTGACAGAAGAAGACTCAGATGGGCAATTATGTATGAGAAAGGAGACTGTGTCATCACCTGAACAGGTATAGAGATCTATGCACAAACAACACAAATGCTATAACTATCGTGAAATTTTAGCTCTTTCCAATGTTACTTTTTTAAATGCACCGTTACTAGTAAAGCATATAGTTCAGTGGTTCCCAACGTGGGGCACATGCCCCGCAGAGGAACTTCAATTCTCAGAAGTCTAAGTCAGTACATTGGCTGATCAGTGCCTTGGGAAATTGACTTAGGCTTCTAGGAATTGAAGTCCAAAAACCAAAAGTTGGGACACACTGATATAGTTACATATGCACAGACCATAAAAATCCAAAGCAGTGATTTGAGGCAAATTGAATGTTGCTACATAGGATCACCCACATTTTTAAACATAAAAGTGACCCGCTCACTATTCAGATAAATCATTGCATCTGATTTTCGGCACTGCAATTCACATTAAGTGTCTCGATGACATTATTGTAAGATATCATTCACACACACACACACACACACACACACACACACACACACACACACACACACACACACACACACACACACACACACACACACACACACACACACACACTACCTCTTCCTACAGCCTTTCTCTGCTGCATGTAATGGTGATGAGTAATTCACCCTATAGAAACCCTTACAGCAGCCCTACCTCAATGATAGTATAATCAATTTCTATACTAATTTCTCCACTACATCTTAGCTAGAAGCTCTGTGCAAAGGGCAAGAAAATCTCGCCACAAGCATAAGCATGCAAATGTTAAATAATTGAATGTATTTTGCAATTAGCAGTACTGTACTTCTCTTTTTTGCTTCCTCTTTTACTCCATCGGGTGTTCCTCTTTTACTCCATCGGTTGTCGAGGGAGGTGCAAGGTTCTTGTTCTGGCACTTCTAGCCGCCTCCAGCAGTGTTATTTGGTGTTCTTGTAACAGTTATTTGATAATATCTCACCACCTTTTTCTGTGTCTGCCTCATGGTTTTGGTCCTTCTCCTTTTTCCACACATGCTTTGTAAGTTATGGCATTCTAAAGCATTCTCTTCAAATGGGCAAACCACTTTATTTGTTGTCTCTGTAAGGAGTGCAATATTGGTTCTGTTTCAATTCTTTCCCTTATAGCGTTATTCCTGATTTTATCCCTTCTAATCACTCCAGCAGCTTTCCTCAGACATCTCGTTTCCATGCTGACCAACTTTTATGTTTTGTTATAAGTGTCCATGATTGGCACTGGTAAATAAATAAATTCCGTGTCAGAAATTACTCTGGGTTTAAAGGATTATTGCTGGAGAAACTCTGCTCAGGGGATGCCCTAATGAGGATCCTTTCCTGTCTCCAAGATCTGTCATACAGCACTCGGGTATCAAAACCCGACTTTCCAGTCTCCAAGCTCAGCATCTTAACCACTAAGCTACCACAGTGCTGCACTGGTAACCTAAGGTGGAAATGAATATGCTTTGTGTTTTGTTTTGTTTTAATTTAATTTAATTTAATTTAATTTTTACATTTGTATTGCTGCCCCCTTGCTGAAGCGACTCTGGGCGGCTCACAATAAAAGCATAAAAGACAATAAAACATCTATAATAAAATCATTTAAAAAACCATCCCCATTAAAATCCCACCCACCCCATCTGTAAAAAGAGGGAGGATCTTATACAAGCCAGCAGGCAGGGATCACACCTCCATCAGTGCCCCACACCTGCCCCATCAGCAGCCATAACTCTATTGGTAAGAGGTTTCATACGGCTGGTGCAGACACAGAGAAAGCCCTCCTTCTTGTGCTAGAGAGACGAGCCCCTCTATCTGATGGTACAATTAGAGAGCCCCTCTGGTCCGCTTTGGTTGGACGGACAGACGTTCTTGGGGAGATGCGGTCTCTTAGGTATCCTGGCCCACTACCATGTAGGGCTTTAAAGGTCATCACCAGCACCTTGAATTGCACCCGGAGGCAAACTGATAACCTGTGCAGCTCCCAGAGCAGTGGCGAGGTGCGGGCATAACGCCCACACCCGGTCACCACCCGGGCAGCCGCGTTTTGTACCAGCTGCAGACTCCAAATGGTCGTCAAGGGCAGCCCCATATAGTTGATTGGTATTGCCTTGTGTTGATTGGTACTGCCTTGTGTTGTAAGGCGGAGCTAATTGTCCCAATATTTGGTTTGCCTTACTGTGCTGTATGTAAATATCTTCGTCCATTTTGCCATTTTCAGTAAATATAATATAGACAAACTATCAGAAATTAGAAGTTGAAGCATTTAATATCAGAGGCATAGAACATAGCTCTCCAAATGCACAAAAAGAGCTGATTCAGAAAAGCCTGGTTTTGTTACGCAACACCCAAGGGCTGCACTGAGCAAAATATTTAGGCAGCTGTAGGGCTTTTGTTAACTCTCTCATTTAATAGCTTTGTGAGCTTGAGAGTTGTAGCTGATGATGAGTAGCTTGTCAGAGGCCAGGCCCAAGGATGGTTGTGTTTGAAGACAGGAAAGACACCAGAGCCACTGTGTGTACTTTTAAAAAGAATGGTCCTCTGCTTGAAGTGCTGTCACAGCGCTCTTTTTGAAGGGTTTGATGCAAGACCACAATCTTGATGAGCGGAAGGTCAGCAGTTCAAGCCCTGAGTGCTGTGCTATGAAGTGAGCACCCATCATCTGTCCCAGTTCCTGCCAACCTAGCAATTAGAAAGCAAGACATTGCAAGTACAGTAGATCATTCTTTCCTTATTCTTGTCAGAGGCACCACAAGCATATAATGACATACAAAACTAAAATTAACATATCTCAAACAAACAGGAATCAGAAGACATCTGCCCAATATTGGGCCACATCGATAGCATTTCCTCTTGCCAACATAAGGTCCTCCTCAGTGCACGTTGAGGGGCATTGTGTGCATTGTATCATATAGGCGATAGTTTGTTATTCTCCTCATTCACACAGGTTGTTGTCTACAGGGAAACCCCACTTTCCAGATTAGTCGTTGATCTTCCTACCCCTGCTCACAGGCCATGGTTGTTCTTGACCAGGCGGTAGAGAGTCATGTGGATCTATTCAGTTATCTGGTAGTTCCTTGCTCGCCTTCCATAGTTCTAAGGCGGTCTGTGGGGGCTGGTTGTTTGGAGGGGCAGAAGTTGTGAGGAAACTGTGCCTTGATTTCAGTCTCTGCTTCGGTGGTTGGTGATCAAATAGCAGGTGTGTTTCTGAGGAACTTGCTTTGACCCACTCTTTCTGAGTAGCACTTTCTCAATGGAATTTTGATGGAGGGATGCCACCTAAGTAATGCACCTTTTGTATCAGGGATGGTTTTAGGCATCCTGTGACCAATCTCACTGTTTCATTTAGGGCCACATTCACCTGCTTTGCATGCGTTGATCTGTACTACACTGGACCAGCATACACTCCTGCAGAGTAACATAAAGCTAGCACAGACGTTCTTAATGTGTGTGGTTGGGCACCCCAACTTGTGCCTGTTATTTCCTCAAAATATTGTTCCTGGCAAAAATCTTCTGTTAGTATTTAGGCAGTGGGTCTTGAAGGGTAACTCCCAGGTATTTGGGGGTGTTGCAGGGTTCGATCCTGATGCCATTCCAGTTCATCTGCAACTTTTCTTAATGCCTCATGGTTTTTCAGATGAAAAGCACAGAGTTGAGTTTTTAGACAGTTTGATTTCAGCTGGTTATCCCTATAATATAGAATCATTAAGTTCAAAGCCTCAGTCATTTTTTTTTCTCAACAGCCTCGAAGGTTGTCCACTGTGCGGCAATTACAAGGTCATCGGCATACAAAAAGCTCCTAGTGGCTTCCGGCAGTGGTTGATCATTAGTATATATGTTAAACAGTGTTGGGGCACTACTACCCTTAGAGAGGCTATTTCTTTGAATTCTCCATCTGTTGCATTGTCCTTGGAAGCAGCCAGTAAACAGCCTATGATTTTTGTGAATTTAAAATCCTTTGTAATGTGGGTAGATAAATAGGTACCACTTTGGCTGGAAAGCTAACAGCATTTGTGCTCTGGGCATCTAGTCATGCCTACCACATGACCATGGAAACGTGGGGAGGGAGCTAAAGTGTCAGTGGCCACCCTAAGTAGGTTGATTCGCACCCTGATACAGAACTTTACTCCATGCAACATACATCTTCTCCCATGTCTATGAATATACTTTTAAAATGAAACTTGTACCACAAAAAGCATAAATATGTCCCTTATTAGGTTACAATCACAATACAACTTAGTTAAATTTTTTGTTGTAGAAAAAAATAATTAATTACAAGTAATTTTCTTGCATTATTTTGAGGTTCTGAGACAGAATAGGGATTGGAAACTTGACATTGTCTGGCAGCAGCCCAGGATAACTCTTACTTGAATATCAGAATAAATGAGGCTGATTGTGCTCTAACCCCCATTTCATCAGGCTCACTTTGCCAGACTCTGCAAAGCTGTAGTAGACTAATTTAAGGTGAATGGCAAAAAGGACTCTTCTATTTCATCTTTAATATAGATAAACTATCACAAAGAGACAGGTGGGAGGTGGGGAAAACTAGATAGTGAAGGTCTGTCTAATATTCAGTTCAGTTTAGGCAGCTGAGATTCTAGAAGTTGATTAAATCTTCTTAAATGAAGTTGGGGGTGTCATCCGAACTTCTTTTTAATAATAATAATAATAATAATAATAATAATAATAATAATAATATGTTTTATTTATATCCCGCTTTCCTGGCACGCGTGCCACTCAAAGCGGCCTACAACATAGGAAAAGGAAAGCTTTCTTCACAAAAGAAAGCCTTTTCACAATATATAAAACAATACATAGAAATAACAAACACAGCAATACAAAATAAATAGAATGCAATTATTCCAAATCAAGATACACAATACAATATTCAATATCTAATAGCCATCAAAAATAAGTATCACAAAGCAATACAATCAAAATATCAAAATAAATACAGTATACAGTACTATAACATAATAGAACAATTATCTATCCCTACCTCAGCACAGAAATCCAACCTGCCCCCTGCCTTTCAAGTCCGAGGGGGAGGGGCGGGGCCCGAACGTCCTGGCAGGTGGAGTGGCCGGGGAGGGCCTCTTCACCCCAGCCGGTGCTGTGGTGGTGGCGGTGGCATCCTGTCCAGCCTGCCCCCACCTTTTAAGTCCAAGGGGGGAGGCAGGGTTCGTGCGTCCTGGGCAGATGGGGTGGCCGGGGAGCTTCATATCAAGAGTAGCTCCTTAAAACCTATTTTCCCCTCAGGTTTTCATGCATTCTGCTGCCTTTAGTCTTTTAATAACTTGAATTGCTTTCCTGAAGACTATTTTTTAAAAAAGCTTTTGGAGAGACATGTTTGTTAGAGCGAGTCTTTGAGGGCAACATTTGAGGGCCTACATATCTAGGTCCTTCATTCATTTTGCAAGGATGAAAAAAAAAAACAGGAATGAAAGAGAGGTAGACCAGAACTTTTAACAACACAGGATTTTCCTCCCTTCTCATTTACACATGGTTGTCCTAATCCTGATTTTTAACTTTTCCTCACCCCAGGTCAAGTAATGCATATATGCCAGTCAGAGCAGACATTTTGCTTTTTCAGGGTTATCACCTCCAGATTGTCCCCCAAGCAGCTATACATCCGCGTCTGCTGATTACGTTTCATCTCTCCTGCTGCGTGGCTACAGCTAGTAAGCGTGGTCATCCTTCTTCCTCGTCTGATATTGTGTGGGCTAATCAAAAGCTTCAGATAAAAAAAACAGGGGAAGGAAGGAGAAATGCTCTGATTGCTGCTATTTCATGCCTAATACTGCGTGGCAAGATATGGGAGGTGGAAAACTGCAACTAGTCAGAAAAGATTGATGGTGGCAGATTACAATCAGAGCTGAAAAAATCCTTTCATAGACTACAACCCTCCCCCAGGTCCTCCCCCCAAAATGGGACTGATCATGCTGGTTGGGGGATTCTGGGTTTTGTTATCCCATAGTAAAGAATTTTTCCAAGCTCTCCTCCTGAGGAATGCCTTGGTAATTGATTGGGTTTCTCATGACAGGTTGTTTTAATGCGACCAACATCACAATGATTTTCTCCCTAAATTTAACTGCTTAAATAAGTCAATAAAAAATAATTGTGATAAGCAAGAGCTTGCTATTGTGTGAAAAGATACCTATCCTGCAGCTCCTATCCTGGAAACAAATTCAGAGGCCAGATTCCTTTTGTTTTAAACCGGACATGGAGAGGAAATGGAGGAAACTGCAGAAGCTCATTGGTGAGATGCCAGGTGCAAAGTTGGGCAGGTGACCAATTTATGATTGGCACCTGGTCAATCAGAAGCAACAGGTTCCACAATTTCTCTCTCGTGCATGGATTTAAAGCAACAGAATTTTGGCCCTAAATGAAGAATGTTTTCAAACACACTCTGTTTATCAATTCTAAGTTGACGCTTTGGTACCTGGCTCTGGTATGAGGATCTCAGCAACTAAAGGAAATAGGAGGATCTGATAAAAACTTTATCATCAGGCAAACAGAGGCAATGGTCTCAAGTGGGAGGGTAGAGGCTACAATGCCTATTCTTGTTATTCCTAAACATTCATCTCTCTTTGAAGTTGTGTGCTTGCCTTCTGGTACACTATATTTTCTCTAACTGATCTGAAGCCCTCAGAAATGGCAGAGCATGACCATATTTGCCACTGCCACTGTTGAAATGAAGATCTTCAATCAGTGTTGTCCCCTTCTTTGGCACATGAAAATGAGAGAGGCACCATCTCATCATCTGCCTTAGATAGCAAAATATCTTGGCGTGGCCCAGGTAACAAGGGCCGTGATGAATGAAACAATTCTGACCTTGGGAGGAATGATTAGAGTTAAAGTTCTGCAGTGAATGTTGATGAAGGACTGCTCATTGTAATGTAACATCTAACTACCCTTTCAATTTTCACAGAAGGCCCTGAAGGTGAAAGGAGTATTTTAGATTATTTAGATGAAGATTCCTTCAGTGTAACACCAAGGGAGTGAGTGGGTGAGAAGGATAAACTTGTAGGAAAGAGAGCGATGAAAGGGAAGAACATATCTCTTTGCAAGATTGTGCTGCACAATCATTGTAGTCTTTGGCTATACCATAACCTAGAAGAGTTGCCATGGGAACCATAACAATAACAAGATTAAGTACTTCAAGGGGCCTTGATTGTGAGAAATGGGTGGGAATAAGATAATTCAATTAACATGGAAATTGTATTTTTGTTTGCTCCCCAAGTCATGGGAGAAACCATTACATTCACAAACATCTAATTAAGAGGGAAAGTTGCTGTGAATGTCTGTGAGGCCCATTCAGTAGTACATGATTGTTCTATAATTGAAGCAAAATAAACAGTGCTTCACCTTTCAAAATGGAAATTAAATGGTTCAGATTATTTTGTGCTGAATTCCCCCTTGCATATTCTTCTGTATTTTTGATGGTTGGAAGTGAGCCACCTATGCTGACCTTCTTCTGAGAGACGATCGCAGGTGTGATGGCTGCCAGCCACAAGGTGGTCAAATGGCCATTTAGGCTGAAGAGAACTGATTTGTATATCCCAGCTCACATATCAGTGACAATCATTGCAAAAAATGAACGGTAACCCTTGGTGCAAAGGATATCAAGGTGTCTTTCCAGTTCCTTAAATGCTGAGTATCCCACTAAACTGCAGGAATTAAAAATAATGGGCCCACTGGGTCTTTCAAAGCTATGGTGATACCGAGATTTGTAGAACGGCACCATCGAGGCAAGACTGGAGGGCAAATATGTAGGATTCTACTTCACAGCCTAAGTAGTAAATTTTCCACATACAGCTACAATGCTACACATTACCATTTAAATGATGGGGACAGTATATGGTCCAAGGCATTTTCTGTTGCCCCAAAGCTATTTTGCTTCCCTAGAAGCCTAGAATGGGCAGTACTGGCCATTTTGGAGCTTTTTTTGTCAGGAAAAATACAAGCCTAAAAATGTGAGTTTCATAGCTCTAGGGTTTCTAGACCTGTCCTAGAACCCTCTCTTCCCACACCCGGGAGAATCTGGTAGTGGGAGAGGAGAAAGAAGAAGGCAAAAGTCAACTCCCTGCTCCGTGAATTCATTGAAAGGCTCCCACTATAGAATTTAATTACCCTTCTTATGGAAGTAGCCCAACTGAGGAGCATACCTGTCAAGTTTTGGATTTGGAAATAAGGGAAATTTCCCAGCAAATACAGGATACTTGACAGCTATGCTTATCCTGTGCTGCCCTCCAATGGTGGCAATAGGGCATTGAAGTTTAATTAATAAGGGATGACGGCAGGAAAGAGGGTAAAATAAGGGGTTTTCCCGGCCAATAAGGGATACTTGACAGCTATGCTGAGGAGTATTCCCTTCTGCTTCTCAGCCAAAGCACATGTAGAATGTTGTGAGTTTGATCCTGACCATGGATCAAGGTTGACTCAGCCTTCTGTCCTTTCAAGGTCGGTAAAATGAGTACCCAGCATGTTGGGGGCAAAATGCTAATTACCTTGTGAACTGCCCAGATTGTGCAGACACGCTATAGGGTTAAGTGCTCATCTCCGTTTATAACCAAAGAGTCAGCGCTGTCTGTGTCTGCAGACATTTCTGGGGTCATGTGGCAGGCATGACTAGGCTAAAGTTTCAGCCACGGCTCCATAGTGGCTTAGAAAATCCAAGTTGATTTTGAGACTGTTAGCTAAGCTGGCCCTAAATCTGTACAGTCTATCCTGGACAGGTTTACTTTAGTAGCATCTTGTTTTATACATTAATTTTATACATTAAATTAATTAAAATTCATAAATTTCTGAGGCAGTTGATAAAAAATTAATGAGCACCAATGAAGGCAAAAATAAAACAGGCATGGTGGTTTGTAGCTTATGGCCCCAATTTTAAACTATTTTCAGTATTATGCATACTTGAAAAGAAATAAACAAAATGCAATGAATTCAAAAGAATAATGTTCTGGGGTTGGGTGGTTTATTTTTGTTCTTTTACTTTGCATTTTGCTTTAGAAAGTCGATGGGAACATATGGAAATGAGGAGAAAAATACTTCTTCCTGCTTCAGTTATTCAAGGTCAGGTTTCAATGTGAATCGGCACAAAAAATATCTAGTATTGGAAGGTTTGTTTTTAATTTTTTAAAAAAACAGCATTCCTCCTCCCTCCAGTGTGCTGTTCACTTTATTAGAGCTGCCAACTGAGGGACTGCGGTGGCTTAGTGGTTAAGATTCTGAACTTGACAACTGGAAGGTTGGCAGGTCAGCAGTTCAAGACCCAAGTGCTGCACGACAGAGTGAATTCCAGTTTCTGTCCCATCTCCTGCCAACTTAGCAGTTCAAAAGCAAGAAACTGCAAGGAGATAAGTAGGTACCACTTTGTTGGGAAGGTAAACAGCATTCCGTGCACCCCAGTGTTTAGTCATGCCTGCTGCATGTCCACAGAAATATCTGCAGACGCAGATAGCACTGGCTCTTTGGCTATAAACAGATGTAGAGTTGCCATAATTCTCTCCCACAAAACCGGGACAGAAGTATACTTGACAAAAATGGGTTGGTGTGTTTCCCCAGGTGGGTCTCCTTATGAGTAAATGTGAGGGAAAGACCCCATTCACCCCATTTCTTCCCACACCTGTCGAAGAGAGATGGCACTAGCTGAAGTGGGTGCTGCCTCCTGCCCCCCCCTCCCCCGGGAGCCTCGGCAGAGCAGTGGGGGTAGTGGATGGCTGGGTTAAAGACCAACTGCTATATGTGAGTCTTTAAAGTGGTGCAACATTATTTTAATGGTGTGTTATAATACGCAATCAGTAAGTGTTAAAAATCTAGGACTTTAACATGAATTTTATTAAACTGGCCAGGACAATTTTTGGACCTTGAATCCGGGACAGTTTTCCAGGATGTATGGCAACCCTAAACAGATGAGCACTGAACTCTAGAGTTGGATATGACTGGCTTTCGGGCATGGGCAACCTTTACCTTACTCTATTCTAATTCCAGTATTGTGTGGATTCCCAAAGATTGCCTCACTTCAATATCACAAACACCCTGAGATAGTGACTTGCTTCAACACCAGGAAATGTATTTCTTAAAATTTCCAGAGAACTTCTGACATGAAAATTGAGAAAGATTTGTCTAATTCTTCCCATCCACAGGTAACTCCAGAACAAGTCAAGCCTATGATTGCATGTTCATTCTGAATTGCAACCAACCATTTCTTCATCTTCTAATCAATACCCACTAAATAATAAGTAACAGCAAACAACATCAAATCAGACAAATATCAAAAGGTCACTGCCCATCATTCACTTCCCGACTGCCAGCAGCTTGGCAGGGCTCAATTTAATCAACAATTCTTCTAATATTTTAACCCTTGATGGGATCTTGCCAAGACTACTGAAAAAGGGTACCTTGATTTGCTTTTTAAAAATCCATTGTTTTTCAATCTTAAAGTTGTCTTTAAAAGGTATCTCCCATCCTTGCCTTGTGAAGCTCTATTGAGATTGACTTCCCTCTGGTTTAGATTTGCCCCAGCCCGGAGATTTCCTGTGAATCAAAGTGTGGCTGGAGGCTACCATGTTTCTCCAAATGACAATGAAAGTGATTTGAGTAGCAAGAAGCAAATGTTTCATTTCCCCCCCCCCCCATTACAAATCCCAGAATCCCACATGGTTGCTGGTCATGCCAACTTTGGGATTCTAAAAGATGAAGTCCAAAAGCCATATATTTTCCATTTTCCCAAATACCTGTTTAGCTTCTCCTCCTTATCTTGGCCAACAGATGGACAATTTCATTTTGCAGGTAGGTCACACTCCATTGATGGGAATCAGTAGCATTTATTGCAATTTGTTATTATGTAACAACAACACATAGCTTTTTATTCCTCAATAATAATCTTTATTACAACACAGTCTGTGGCCCATATTCACTCATTGATCAAATATCTCATTTTTGCACATGGAATTATTTCATCTGAATAGAATGGAGTTGCTTTAGAATGACTTACAGCCTCAGGGAGTTGATTTGCTCCATGATGGGAAGCTTTTTGCAAACAAGGAGATATAATTTACAAAGTAATTCTTACAAGACTCTGAAATTAAGTTACAACATTAAGCCTTTACTTATTTGGACTACAGTTCCCAGAATCCCTCACTAAATATCATTAGAGGGAAAGCTGTCCAGGGGTTTTGGGAGGTAAAATCCAAAAATATAACTTTTCTAAACTGTAGTCTATGCTAACTATTCTAGATCAGGGGTGCCCAAACTTTTTGGGCCGTGGGCCGGTCACGTGGTTCCTCCCACTGGGAGCAAAAGTAAAATATGCCTTGCAATCTGTTTTGCAACAGGATGAGATAAATTTTAAGTTGCCATTTACTCTGCTTAAACCAGGGGTGCCTAAACTATGGCCCACAGGCCAGATCCACCCTGATGCCAATTCATCTGGCCCACGCCGCCCTTGTTGCTCCCGGAAGCAAAACGCCTGTATGGGGACATTTTTCTTCTGCTTCTGGGAGTGATGAGGGTGGTGTGGGCTCGATGAATTGGTGTCAGGGGCCGGGGCTGGCCCACAGGCCGTAGTTTGGGCACCCCTGTTCTAGATGCTCTCTTTGGTCAAATATACCATTATTCAGTAGATTAGTATTATGCATAAAGATAAATAATAATATTTTCTTCCATATTTGCCTATTTTCCTTGCCAAAGAAAAATCTTTTTGTATGTCTGCATCTGTCAATACAATGGTGGAAGTACATTTTTCCTCTCCATACCTTCCCAGCATTCAGCTCCATTGGCCCCTCAAATGACCGCTTGATGATATTCACATCTGGCAGCTCCGAGCAAAGTTCAGGCAGTCTGACACTCCATTTCTATTACAATAATCTCAGCCCACTCCACGCCCAAATTCCTGTGGATTTTTCCACTTCAGCATCTCTCTGCTGGGAATGAGTCTAGTCTATTAACTAATTTATCAACATTTACATTACAAACATTAACTAATTAAGCATCATCTCTTCTTCAGAGGATCCATGTACATCATTAGTAAAACTTTAGACAGAGAGAAAGAATCTCCAGAGTACAAATGCCTCTAGTCAGTCATTTCAGCAGTGCATACATTTGCCTCTTTGTCATCCTACAAATGTATTTTTTAAAAATTGTAATAGGTGATTTGATTTGTTTTTGCAGCCGACTCTTTAATCCCCTTGAGTTTTGGGGTGCTTGTTGGAACACTTACAATACAGTTACTATTTAAATGTGTCACATAAATTACCATCTTATATTCATGTCTCCTCTTCTTTATTCTTCCCCCCATTTTCATTTAAAATCCTTTCCTAGGATTTGACTTTAGCTTCTAGGCAATATGTTTCGGTGAGAAAGAAAACATTCTTTCACATGTCTGATACCTTGACTGGGAGCAAATAACACAGTAGTCCTCTTGCTATCACACTCTGATTCAAAGTTTCCTTTTCCCATCAGCAAAGAGGTATTTAAAGGGTTGTGTTAAAGGCCCATCAAGTCTTGTGTTCTGTTTGCAACTGTGAAATGGAAAGTAGACAGAAGAAGTACATACATCAGCAAGTTTTGCAGAGATAGCAAGTTATCTTCTCACTGACATGGCTGTCCATGGCTGTCATTCCAATGTCCATGTTCAACATAAACATCAATATACTCCATTTCTGCCTTTGAATTCCATCTTATTCACTCTGATTTTGGTCACAAGGTATATAAAAATCAAACTTCCCATTGGAATCCTCTGTTGCCACTTTTATTAAATGTCATCCCAGTGTCTTGGTTAACCCTCATGCTCAACTGGTACCTTAAATTATGTTTCCCTGGTTCCATTCAGCATGCTTTCAGGTTATTATTCTGGATCGGTTCAGGGGGAAAAGTTTGCTCCAATTTACAGTTCCTGATCTTGAAATGGGTATTTCTGACTGTTTGTTCCCTGTTTGTTTTTAATGAATGAAGTGTATTTGGTAAAAGAGAATCAGAGTCCACAGCTCTCCTAGTTCTTGAGGCATGCTTCTTAATAATAATAATAATTATGTGCTCTTTGGCTATAAACGGGGATGAGGACTGAACCCTTGAGTCGGAACAACTGGCTTTCGAGCAAGGTCAACCTGTACCTTCAGGGCCTACATCAGGGCAGTACTACCAGTAGTGCCCGGAGCTGACAGGGTCCCTGCTGCTGCCGGCCATAACTGTGACATTACTGTGTGTGTGTCTTCCAATAGAATTGCTCAGCATGGGGCCCAGAAATTTCTGATGGCGGCCCTGTTTACCTTTATCTAAGTCAACTCTGGCTTATGACAACTCCTTCCAGAGCTTTCTTGCTAGAGAACACACTGAGATGGTTTGCCATTCTCTTCCTCTGTGGTTACCCTAGGACTGTGCAGCTTGCCCATGGCTACACAGACTAGCTTGTTCTTCTGGAAGGTACAGTGGGGGAATCAAACTCTAACCTCTTGCTTCGCTGTCAGTTGCCTAAACCACTGAGCAATCCAGCCAGTACTTATGAATTGCATGCCAGCAAGTAGATTCTGACTTATGGCAACTCTTTCCAGTGTTTTCTAAGTAGAGAATACACAGAAAAATACATGAGAATCATGTATGTGTTAGAGGTGGTGCAGACTTGTATTTTGAAACTACAACTCCCAGAAACACACAGTAACATAAATGCATTTCTAGTATGTTTCTGTGCAAGTGATATATTAAATGGTATCAAATGTCCCGACTTGGACTCTGCATTCTAAGTCAGAAAATGCCTCTCCTCTGCATCTGGAGGTCATGACATATAGTACCTAACACAGGTGCAGCTGTGTGTTTTTGGACTACAGCTCCCAGGGTTTTGTAGATGATTAACAACACTCTAGTTTTACCTGACTAAGCAGTGCTTTCAGGGTGGTCCAAACTCCACAAGATTAAGTGCTTTTAACTCTCATGCCAGCCATGTAAGGTAGACCTGCCACCATATCCACAAAACATACAAACTCCTAGTAGGTGGTCAAAGCAAGATCTGGTTTTAAGTAGCAGAACCCATCTTAATTTAATTTAATTTAATTTAATTATCACATTTATATACCGCTCACTCGGCCAAAGCCAACTCAGGGCGGTTCACAATAAAAATTAAAAACACAAGTTAAAAACAGTTAAAACAGTTAAAACTACCCACCCCCTAAAAACAAGGGCTGCAGGATCCAAAGGCACCATGGGGAAGAGTTCTTCTACACCAACCACCCAATGGAGGTTGCCCTTCCACCTGCACACCACACTTGACCCGCCAGCCAGGTTTTAAGATCTTTTCTGAAAGGCAGCAATTCCGTCCGAAGATGTAGCTCTGTTGGCAGGAGGTTCCAGAGGGCCGGTGCAGACACGGAGAAGGCTCTCCTCCTTGTGCCAGAGAGGCGAGCCCCTCTGGCTGATGGAACAATTAGAGAGCCCCTCCGGTCCGCTCTGGTTGGACGGACAGACGTCCTCAGGGCGATGCGGTCTCTTAGGTAACCCGGCCCACTACCATATAGGGCTTTAAAGGTCAAAACCAGCACCTTGAATTGCACCCGGAGACAAACTGGCAACCAGTGCAGCTCCCGGAGCAGTGGCAAAGCACGGGCATAACGCCCACACCCCATCACCACCCGGGCTGCCGCATTTTGGACCAGCTGTAGCCTCCGAATGGTCGTCAAGGGCAGCCCCATGTAGAGCGCATTGCAATAATCTAGTCTGGAGGTAACCAGAGCGTGAGTGACCATGAGCAAGGAGTCCCGGTCCAGGAGTGGGCGCAACTGGCGGATCACCCGAAGTTGGGCGAAAGCCCTCCTGGTCACAGCCGCCACCTGTTCCTCTAGCAGTAGCCGTGAATCCAGGAGGACCCCCAAGTTGCGCACCGGCTCTGTCTGGGGCAAAATAGCCCCATCCAGAATCAACGATGGTAGCTCCCGGGTTAACGCAGGACCCCCTATCCATAGCCACTCAGTCTTGCTGGGATTCAGTTGTAGCCCGTTAGTCCCCATCCAGACCCCCACAGCTTCCAGGCATCTGGAAAGGACTTTGACGGCATCACTGGGGTCCCCATGGGCCGAGATGTACAACTGAGTGTCATCCGCGTACTGATGGTACCGCACCCCATGGGAACGAATGATCTCACCCAGCGGCTTCATGTAGATGTTAAATAGGAGAGGAGAGAGCACCGAGCCCTGAGGCACCCCCCATTTGAGGGGCCTAGGACTGGACTGGGTACGACCCCTCAGAAATGAGGAAAACCAGGACCACACATTACCCTGGATTCCCAATCCTCGGAGCCGTCCCAGAAGGATACCGTGGTCAACGGTATCGAAAGCCGCTGAGAGGTCAAGAAGAGCAAGGACGGATGGGTGACCACCGTCCCGCTCCCGCCAGAGATCATCCATCAGTGCGACCAATGCCGTCTCGGTACCATATCCCGGCCTGAATCCTGACTGAAAGGGGTCCAGGTAATCCGCTTCATCCAGCACCCCCTGCAGCCGACACGCCACTGCCTTCTCCAACACCTTCCCTAAAAAGGGGAGGTTAGAGACAGGCCTATAGTTGGTTAGGACAGCTGGGTCAAGGGAAGGTTTCTTCAGGAGGGGGCGCACCAAAGCATGTTTTAAAGGTGCAGGAAACACCCCCTCCCGCAATGATGCACTGATCACAGCCCCAACCCAGTCACCTGTCACCGTCTTGGAGGCTTTCACCAACCAGGTGGGACAGGGGTCCAATGGGCAGGTAGTGGTGCGCACAGCTGCAAGGAGCCTGTCCACTTCATCAGGGGCAACTGGCTCAAACCGGTCCCAGATGGTATGGCAAGACTGTACTCCAGCTCCCTCCGGACTCTCCCCATCCATGTCAGGATTAAACCCAGAACGAATCCGATCGATTTTCTCCACTAGATGGTCAGCAAAGTCCTCAGCCGACCCCTGCCAACCAGGCACCGGGGTCCCCCTACCAAGGAGAGACCTGGTAACCCGGAACAGGGTGGCCGGGCGATTATCAGCGGAGGCAATAAGGGTGGTGAAGTATTGCCGCCTCACCACCCCCATCGCCACTAGATAGGCCCTAATAGCGGCTCTAGCTAGTGTCCAATCGGAGTCTCTCTGGGTCTTCACCCAGCGGCGCTCTAGGCGTCTCTTTGCCTGTTTGAGCTCCCGCAGTTCATCTGTGAACCACGGAGATGACCTAGCTCCATGAGCTCTGAGAGGCCGTAGTGGTGCGATTTCATCCAAGGCCGCTGTTGTCATCCTGTTCCACAGGTCAACCAGCGCCTCGGGCGAATCGTGTTGCCGATCCAGAGGGAAATCCCCCAGTTCCCTCTGGAATCCATCAGGATCCATCAGTTGCCGGGGGCGAGCCATTCTAATAGGCCCTGCCTCCCTACGATGAAGTCCAAATATCCAGACAATTGAATTGAGATATTTTATAAAAGATAATGGAAAAGTCAAAAGTTTCAAAAAGGCATCAAAATGATTTTAGAACAAACAATCACTAAGGCAGGAACAATGCAGAACAAGCACGCAAGAAAATAAGAAAGCTAATTAAACTAACTAGTACTAACATACTAACATAGCATCAGCATAGCCTCAAAGCATGCACAGACTGAATCTTTCACAACATGGCATAACAGGACAGGGACTGAGCATAATATTTCTTAAGAAATAACTTAGCCAACTAAGTTGGACTTGTTTTTATACCTTCCTCATTAACATTTAGATCAGTGTTTCCCAACCTTTGATTTTGGAGTTCAATTCCCAGAAGCCTAAGTCAATTCCCAAAAGCACTAAACAGCAAATGTACTTAGGTTTCTGGGAATTGACGTCTCCCTGTCGGGCATGTGTCCTATGTTGGGAACCACTGTTCTAGACCTTTCAAGATGATCTTTCAATCAAGCTTCAAGTTCCCTCAGATGTTCAGGAAGACAAGAGCAATTTCTGGTCCTCTCCCTCACAGACAACTGAACTCATTTCCCAATTAGCACAGTACCAGGGAACAAAGTGACTGGGTCTTAGCCCAAAAGATAAACTTCCACCTCCTTTCTCTCAACTAGCTGTCCACAGGCTCTGAGAAAATCTTGAATTTTCCAGAAAGGCTACCCAATCTTCTTTACAGTTCCTAAGATTTTTCCTAAGGTAAAATTAAGCTCCAGGGTGCTTTGGAACCTGAAGGGGGCTGTTGGTATTAAATTAAATTAAGTTAAGTTAAACACTACAGTTACAGGCTGCTGACATCATCTTAGTTACACAGCATAAAGTTACACCACAGCAGTTCAGACACTTGTTAGGTTAAGAATCACATTTTTTAAAGTGGTAAAAGTCCAACGTCCAGTTTGGCAAATTGACTTTATTACTAGATTAATCAGAGTTTCTATATTGTTTCTACTGCTGAGCTGTTGACAGAATGGGATTTAGCCAAAATCAGCAGATCCAATTTGACCCAGGGGTCTATAAGTCAAGCACTTCCAGAATACAAGTTATTAGTGATGTTTCTAAATAGCAATTGACAGCAGCAAGCAGTATATACATGGTTTCTATCAAATCTTTTTCCCCCAGGGACTCTGAAACCTTTTACGAACACCACCCATAATGGTGGATGAGGTGCTTTTTAGTTCAACTATCATTTGTTTTTCTCATTTTAAGAAATTTTCCATTCGGCTTATAGTGTGAGTTAGAGAAGCATCCAGGTGTCATTAGATCCTAAATCTTGTTATCTCTAGCCAGTACGGCCAGTAATCCAGGATTAAGAAAGTGAAAGTGGAACAATCCGTTTCTATGCCAGTGTTGACAATCAATCTGATACAATTATTTATTTCTTAATAACTGTTAAGGAGAAGTTAAGGATTTTTCCTATTTCTTGAAGAATATTCATGTACATAAATAGTGTGCCTTTACATTGAGATTTTAGAATTGCTGCTTGATTAAAGGGAATCTGACCTGATCTAGCAAAAGCCACCATTGAGAAGAGTTGGCTCCAGATGCCCTCAAACTTAAGCTCCTCCAATCAGAAGGGACTTTGAATACAGAGTTTAAGAGAATAAATATTTTGGGCAACATGTTCCAGAATCTCTCCACCTGGTCTGACCACAGATTTTACTAAACCACTGACTGCTGCCTTCTGATGGCATATATGTAAACATCTGGATCTTGGGACAGTGAAAGAGGGAGGAATTTTTAAGATCAAGCTGTGCACAAGATTATGAATAATTTTTCAAGATGGTCCCACAGCTGGACAGGATGGATATTTAAATAAAAGATCTGATACAAGTTGTATCCAATTATTCCTGGACATTACACTGCTCTTTGCTAGCTTGATCAACCATTTAACCAGCAAAATCTTTCATCGGCACCAAAGGAGTCCCTACATATGCTGCAACTGCTAAGACAGGAATCTTCCTGTATTAAATATTTTAAATGTATCATTTACTCCCATTGCTTTTAATGACCAAGGAAATGAAGCAGAGCAATGTGCTATTACACCAAAAAAAAAATCAATTCCCTCCTCTCATTCTCTTTTCCACCAATGACTACTTGACAATTCTGGCAGCCTTCTGACATGAAAGAATGCCCCTGGTTAGCATGCCGTGCTGTCATGAATAACAATCCCTCATAATGCATGTCTAGAATAAAGCTTGGCATTATTTTATCAGTTACACTTCTTCCCCCTTCCACATTCCAGTGGATAATTTAGACAGCTGTACAAAAAACCACCACTATCACCCTCTCATAGAGGATTTTTTATTTACTCACTTACTTACATTTGTTCTAACTGTTCTGTTTATCAGGTACAGTATTTGATTTCTTGGATCTGTGTTCAGTAAATTATTATCTGCAATTAATCCCTAGTTTTGTCTCATTAACAGTTAGATAGCATGAGTAAATAGATTTATTGTTTTCATATTTCAGTCCCTTTCCCATGATCTCTAATATGAAGAGGCAGTAAAGATACATTCTTCACATTTGTGAAATAGAAATTTTATGTGCAGCCTATAGTTTCTGCTATAGCTGGTAGGGGTTATTAGTTGATAATATAGTGAAGTAGTTTGAGCATAACATTAAACTGTGTTTTATCACCGTATAATGAGCTTTAATATCATGCTTGTTCTTCATCCTTTTCACCTTCCAACATGAACACAAGAAGGTGATCAAAATTATCCACTCCCTTTTTTCCTGTATGATTATGGTTTATCTCATGGTCAGCAGCATATAACACATTAGCACAAATCCTATATCTTAGTGTGTAAAACACACTAGAGTTGACTCATTGAGGCAACTCCATAAATTCTATTGATACAAATGGGCATATTCTTACTAGAACAGTGTTTCCCAATGTGGGGCCCATGCTCCACATGGGGCCTTCAATTCTTGGAAGCCTAAGTCAGTACACTGGTGGATCAATGCTAAATGACAATATGTTGAAACAAGCCTGAACCAAACCATAGTTTATTTATCAAGATTTGTTTTAAGCGATGCTGCTCACATGAGACACCACAGAACCACCAAAGGAATGAATTGCCACTAACATTCCTGCAGATGCTGCCAAAATTGAATGGCAAATCAGTGGCAGGAGGATGTCAGTGCATATGTACCACTGCCAATTTGCAGAACAGAAGGGAAGGGAGGAAGAAACCTAGTCAGAACCATTTCTTGCAACTGTTTTCTGTTTTGTTTTTTGCAAGATTGGACACTGTCAATTTCAATTGCATGTTCTCAGCAAAATCAGACAATGGATGGGTCTAGAAAAGGGACCTGCATGCCCATATGTAGTCCCCCAGTGTTATAAACTAACTAGAATTCCCAGTTTGGACACAGTTGTATCCGACTCTAGGGTTCAGTTCTCATCTGTTTCATAGCCGAAGAGCCAATGCTGGACCACCCAAGTCCCAACAAATGGGGATACTTGGAAACTACAACCACGTGCAAATGGCAAGTACAGTTCAACAGTATATCCGAACAACGGATAAACTCAAATTAGTATCAGCCTGATATTTGCAACTGGCAGTATTGAAATGCTGCAATGCAATCTGTTAAACTGAATGGCCATTTTTAAGGAGGAGGAAGATGGGTACTTCCTGGATGGTTAATAGAAACAACAACAAACTATTTCATAAACTGAAGGACATACTGAATCTGCTATTTTAAAATATTCATGCAGAACAATAAAGCCAAAGAATTATCAAGCAAAACATTGGTTTAAGCCCTGTCAAGTTTGCTTAGTTATGGAACTTTTTTTTTTTGCTCACTTTAAACATAGTCATTGTCAACATGCTAATAAGACTTTCAGTTCTATTTTCCTCTGAATACGCCCATCGATATATGTAAGCAGAAGAGTAAATGTTTGAGAATTTTTAATTAAAAATGTTCTCTCTGTAATAAGGCTTTAAAGGTAAAGGTCTCCTTTGATTGAAAGCCAGCTGTGCTCAATTCTAGGAGGCGATGCTTACCTCTGTTTACAGTCAAAGAGTCAGCACTGTCTGCATGTGCAGACACTTCCATGGTCATGTGATAGGCATGACTAGATGGCAGAGCACATAGAACACTGTTACCTTTCCTACCAAAGTGATACCTATTTATCTACTTGTAATGTTTTGCTTTTGAACTGCTAGGTTGGCAGGAGCTGGGACAGACCATGGAAATTCACCCTGTTGCATAGCGTGTGGGTCCTCAAACTGCAGACCTGCCGACCTTCCAGTCATCAAGTTCAACACCCTAATAACTAAGCCACCTCAGGCCCTATAAATAAGGCTTTACTATAGTTTAATTAGTTAATTAGCACTATGAACAAGCTATTTGGAGATATTTGCCAAGTTTTGGCAACCCCATTTGCTATATCATTTGAAAGCTCAGAATGCCAGTTTTGCCACAACTGCACTAAATGCCATTCCTGCATTAAATAAATAGCCCTATAAAACATTTCTCCTTCCAGCTGTTCAATCACTTCAGACTTTGGAGCCCTGGAGTGATATATGCTCATTGATTTGAACCAGGAGGTCCATCTGGAGTGATCCACAGGTAGCTTCCTGGCCTGCAGGTGCCACCATCATGTTCTGAGTTAGCAGCTTCAGACTGGAAGAATGATTTCTTCTCTCAATCTTTGCCTTTTGATAGAAATTAAGACACACTTTTGAAGCAAAGAAAGGATTTCATTTCCTGAGTACTAGGGGAAAATAGCAAAGGTTATGTAAAGTTCAGGGCTGCTGGTAAGTTAACTTATTGAAAATATAACTGCAGGGTAGTTATAAGCATTTCTTCCATAGCAATTGTGTGTAGTCTATTCCTTTGATCATGCCATTGTGATATACTTCAGAATATCTATTCTGGTTACCTCAAGCCTATCTGATTGACACCTGCTAACTTTAGTTTGCATTTTCCCTTGCTTGAAAGCCAACCGTATCTGACTCTAGGGGTTCAGTGCAATACATGTAGAAAAAATGGGCTTGTCATTTATTATTTATTTATTTTTCTGATTTATATTGTTGCCCAACTCTGACCCCCCCCCCCAATAAAAAAACCCATTAAAACTGCTACCAAAATTTACTCTGACCCCTACAGATTAAAAGAGATTGAAAGAGGGAGAGAGTGTTCTTACTAAATCAGCCAGCAGGCTGGGGTCACCACATCGCTGGTGCCCCATACCTGCTTTGCCAGCCAGGTTTTTAGCCCTTTCCTGAAGGATAGCCCTCCTTCTAGTGCTAGAGAGATGAGCCTCCCTAGCGCATGGCACAATGAGAGAGCCTCTCCGGTCTGCTCTGGTGGGATGGACAGATGTTCTCAGGGTGACACGGTCTCTTAAGTATCCTGGCCCACTACCATGTAGCGCTTTAAAGGTCATCACCAGCACCTTGAATTGAACCCAGAGGCATACTAGCAACCAGTGCAGCTCCCGAAGCAGTGGCGAGGCATGGGCATACCACCCGCATCCTATCACCACCATTCCACACATATTCAGCATGCAAAAAAGTTTAGTGAGTTGGCAGTGGAACCATGGAACTTTGAACCCACACTATGACTCCTAGGAGAAAGGTATTCTGAGTGACCTGCCACCTGTGCTGTCCTGAGCAAATCACATAGTCTCAGAGTACAATTACATTAGACATACTTATAAACTATCCTATAGAAGGGCTGTGGTAGACACTGAGTTTGCTGACCAGAAGGTAGGTAGTTCAGCAGTTCAAGAATCAAGTACCGTGTGACTGAGTGAGCTCCTATTGTCTGTCCCAGCTCCTGCCAACCTAGAAGTTTGAAAGCAAGAAATTGCAAGTAGATAAATGGGTATTGCAGTGGCTCAAGTGGCTAAGATGCTGACTGGGAGATGGAAGGTCAGCAGTTCGATTCCCAAGTACTGCAGGACGGAATGAGCTTCCGTCTTTGTCCAGGCTCCTGCCAACCTAGCAGTTCGAAAGCAAGAAATTACAAGTAGATAAATAGGGACCACTTTGGTGGGAAGGTAACAGTGTTCCGTGAGCTCCAGTGTCTAGTCATGCCTGCCACATGACCAGGGAAATGTCTGCAGAAGCAGACAATGCTGGCTCTTCGGCTTTGAAACAGAGATGAGCACTGAACCCTAGAGTCGGATACGACTGGCTTTCAAGCCAGTGAAACCGTTACCTTTACTAAATGGACACTGCTTTGGCAAGAAAGGTAACAGCTTTCCATGCACTCCGGTATCTAGTCATGCCTGCCACATGACCACGGAAATGTCTGCAGATGCAGACAGTGCTGGCTCTTTGGCTGTAAATGGAAATTAGCACCACACCAAACTGGCTTTCGAACAAGGGAGACCTTTACTTTTACCTAAGTCAGTTTTGACCTGAGGGAACACTACAACAACAAATTGTAGATAAGACTACATTTGAATTCAGTCCAATATCTTGTATGCAGGCCATCACTGTGCCCCAGACTTACTGCACTTGGGGCAAAGTAATGAATTTGCTTATAACATGGGTGTTAAACCTTATATAGTTCACCACACATTTCCCTTTAACACTTATGAAAGCAGGACTTGGGAAGATTATGATTGATATCTGCAATATTGACAACCAATATCTCATCAACTTGGCTGATGCATCACATCTATTAAAGAAAACCTGAGAAGACAAGATGTCAGGCTTGCCTCGTTGGCTTTTGTGGGAAAGAAGTGATGAGGGGAGTGGGTTTGTTCCACTTTCTCTGCAAATAAAAGATAAATTGTGCAGGCAGAAGAAAAATAAATACACAGTTCAGAAAAAGGGTTGATTAAAGATTCTGAGATATTCTTCGGTTGTGAGCTGTTCCGGCTGCAACCAAAATGAAAACATCATTCATCCTTCTTCCTTGCTGTCTTTCATTTATCTCTTTGTTATGACTGTTACAGAATTTAAAACAATAATGCATGAACATCAGAGAGTGAGGGAAATGTCAGAGTCATTATTGGTCTTAATCTGGGACACTTCACAGGACTATCAGGCCAATTGTGTTAATTGGACTATTTGCATTTAGGGTCAAAGATGAGCCCAAACATTATGACTATCATTCAACAGACAATTAACTATGCTTAAGTCCTTTGATTTCCTATTCTTGGTGCACAGGTCACCATTATCTTTCTTCTCATCTCCCTCAGGAGCACAGTTATTCCTTATGGTTCTTGTGCAACGAAAAACTACCATGTGCAGGAAGTAAAATGTTTAGCCCAAATTTGAAGCTGCAGAATTTAAAGAAAAGGGCAGGATTAAAGTGCTTTCATGGGAATTCTTTAATTTAGGATGGGAGGTAGGGTACTACCTTAACCAATGCTGCTTCAGACTTTTGCTGTCACTTAAGCCCTATTTTATATGTCACTCATATGAAAAATTATCCAGAGTTTCCAAAGGTACATAGTGTTGACTCAATGCACAAGCCAGTTTCCAAAACATAGAATCCCCCAGGCACTATGGGCAGGGACTAGAAAGATAATAATGTCTGCATATTAATCAAGCAACTCAGATTCACTGGTTCCTCTTTAGATATAGACAAGCAATATGACATTTAGAATGAAGCTAGCTCAGTTATGAAACAACAAAAACTAGTCAATGACACGGCACTATTTCCCAGTGGCATGTTGCTATTTTCTAGTACAGGAGTTCTCAACTTTTTAAAGCCAGGGCAGCTTCAGGGGATGGATGGCCATTTTGCCCTTCCTCCACCACATGGCACTTCCTGCTGTGGTGGAGGCTGGGGGGGCACATGAAATGGTGCCGTGGGCTGCATCCAGTCCATGGGCTGCATCTGGCCCATGGGCCACAGGTTGAGAATCCCTGTTCTAGTATGATGTCAGTGACTTTGCTGTTCCTGCAGGGCCCACAATGCGGCTGACTGGAAAGCTCAGAGAGTTGGATATTTGACGATGGAGTTAGAGATTGGGAGATTCCCTGCTTTGTCTTTTGGCTGAAGAGCTAGCCTGTGTAGCTTTTGGGCAAGCTGCACAATTTCAGAACACTCCCAGAATAAGGGAGTGGCTTAATGATTAAGACGCTGAACTTGATTACTGGAAGGTCAGCAAATCAGCAGTTTGAGACCCGAGTGTTGCTCAAGAGAGTGAGCTCCCATCATCTGTCTCAGTTCCTGCCAACCTAGCAGTTTGGTGGGAAGGGTAACAGTGTTCTGTGTGCTCTGGTATCTACCTATGCCTGTAACATGATGATGGAAATGTCTGGAGACACAGACAGCACTAGCTCTTTAGCTGTAAACGGACATGAGCACCGGCCCCTAGTGTCAGACACAACCAACTTTCAAGCAAGGGAGACCTTTACCTAAATCACTTTTGAGTACTCTAAATCAAGAAAAGGTGTGCCATAGGTCAGGATCAACTCAATTGCATGTTCTTGTTTTTTCTAAAAATAAACATTGCATGATATAGATGAGTTTTGGTGAAGTGGCCCCCAGATTTTCTACCATTTCATCAGAATGTTGCTTAGAATGATACAACATTATTGTGGGCTACTTGTGGGAGAAGCAGTGGTCCATTTCATTTTTGCCAGCTATAGTAAAATGGTATCGTCCCATGTACCATAGCATCACACACATATCAATACTGTACAGTATATTTGGCATATGGATGCTAACTGGGTGGCCCATTGTCTTTTTGTAGTAGAAAGGCTGAGTGAAGAAAAATAGATGCCTTTGAGATGTGGTGCTGGAGAGTCCCCTAGACAGCGAGAACAAATAGGTCAATATTAGAAGAGATTAGCCCTGACTGCTCCTTAGAAGGACAAATATCAAAGATGAAGCTAAAGTATTTTGGACATCAAATGAGAAGAGAGGATTCACTTGAGAAAGCCTTGATGCTGGGGAAGGTGGAGGGCAAAAGAAGAAGGGGATGGCCGAAGATGAGATGGCTGGATGGTATTGTAGACACAATGGGCACGGGGCTGTGTGGACTGAGGAGAATGGTGGAGGACAGGGGTGCCTGGAGAGCAAAGGTCTATGGGGTCGCAAAGAGTTGGAGCCGACTGTGCGACTGAACAACAAGATGTTACACCATATATGAGGTGGAACATGCCCATCTCTACCCTCTCACAGGTGGGTCTTACCAGGGACTCCATAGGAACAGTCAAGAAATCTGCCATTGTTGTCCACCAGAAACTTGTCTTATTGGCCCTTAGTGTCAGCTGAAAGCAGTTGAGAAAATGTAGTGTGCAAACTCAGAAACATTTTATCTCGAAATTCACCTCCAATACTCCAAAATGGCTGAAAACTCCTCTTCCTTTTTTCAACTTCTAAAAGAATATAAAATCAAGGCATATCAGACATGAAGTAAAACAAAAGTAAAAACAAACAAACAAAAACACATTGTAGCACCTTAAAGACTCACTGCTATATTATAATGTGCGCTTTTGTGGATCAACTCCATTTCTTCAGACCTCCTCAAAATCAAGATAGCTACTTTGGGCCAACCCATATGTCTTGAGACCTTACAGCACAATTTCGATAAGCTTAGAAACATACTCTAATATGAACAGAGTTTTGGAGACTCATCTCTTCCGATGGTATCTATGCATACTCCGCCATATTGAGTTGTAGTTCCCCATTTCTTTTCGAAACATTAAAACTCTTGGCCAAACTTGCTCTACAAAGGTGAAAAACTGATAGGGAGCACAGACACTGCAATCAATGTCTCATCTCATCAATAGCCTCCAGCTCAATGGAAATCTATCATGAAAATTCTGTAACCAGCAGAAACATGTTGTGCTTTCTGCCTTGCAACTTTGGAGGATATATACCTACTTTTGGAGTGGAAGGGGGGTGATCCTAAATTGAGAATTATTAATTGCATGCCTAGTGTAGTAAAACACATACACTTCTCTAGTTCTTATTATGATTTTATTGCCATTTAATGGTTTCCAAGCAACTTTCTTGTGGAAGTATTATTACCTCTCCCTAAAAAATCCAGGATTTTTTTTATTTCTTTTTCTTTTTTTAGTAATGTTGGCACTTGCAGCTTTGAAAGCAAAATTGCAAGAAACAAAGCTTGAAATAAACAGATGGCATGGAATATATAATTAAATGCAGATAGTAACGGTTCCATTATTATTTGTAATAGGACCTAGTGAAAAGTTGGCTTTTGGGGAGGAGGGGGCATTCGTGGAATTAGAGTAGAGCTGGCAT
The DNA here is from genome assembly GCA_035047345.1 of Bradypodion ventrale. Lineage (NCBI taxonomy): Eukaryota > Metazoa > Chordata > Lepidosauria > Squamata > Chamaeleonidae > Bradypodion > Bradypodion ventrale. The sequence goes on from JAWDJE010000006.1 coordinate 122,513,439, forward strand.
GTCCATTAAACAGAATCAGCCATCTCAGGTGGCAAAGTGTCAGGAGTGGCGTATTTTATTGATTTCCCACCTGCTTTTACTGCTTCCCCTGCCATGGATTACTTTGCCTCCATCCCCCCCCCCCCCGAATGCCCTTCCTGTGTAAACAGTGGTGGGCTCAATAAAAATTACTGCCACACTGTGGGCGTGATATAGTGGGCGTGGCCAGGGGAAAGCCCTGCCTTGTATCTGAATTAGGACTACTATATTTCAAAACTTGGATGAACAGGGCCATCCAGAATTTCTGCTACTGGTTCTGGTGAACTGGTGTGAACCTGCTGATGCCCACCACTGTGTGTAAAGCAGAATTGTCTGTTGTATGCAGCTAGTGCTCCTTTATATAGAGCAATGGTGGCGAACCTATGGCACGCGTGTCAGAGGTGGCACTCGGAGCCCTCTCTGTGGGCACCCGTGCAGTCACCCCAGCACAGAGTTTGTCCCACCCTTCTGCCCAGCAGCCCAATGTGAGCACTTCCTCCCTCCCCCAGCACAAATTTTGCCCTGCCCCTCTGCCCAGCAGCCCAATGGGAGCATTTCCTTCCTCCCCTGGTACTGTGTTGGCATTTTGCAATAAATAAGTGGGTTTTGGGTTGCAGTTTGGGCACTCGGTCTCTAAAAGGTTTGCCATTATTGATATAGAGGGTGGCGAGCAGATTGGTGCTAGTGGCACAGCCACTGGTTATGCTCAGCAAGATGAATTGCAGGGAGAATAGAGAGGGTAAAGCACAGCAGTGTGAGGAAAGGTAGCAATCACGATAGAAGACTACAGGTAGTGTCTCAGCTTTCTGTCCAAGGCACAAGAGAACTCAGTCTGCAACTCATGGTGGGAAGACTGGCAGACATCTTGTTCTTCTTAGGTAAAGGTAAAGGTCTCCCTTGCTTGAAAGCCAGCCATATCCAACTCTAGAGTCTGGTGCTCATTTCCATTTACAGCCAAAGAGCCAGCACTGTCTGCATCTGCAGATGTTTCTGTGCTCATGTGGCAGACATGACTAGAGCCTTGATTCAGGTCAGTGGATATCTTTGCTTTACCAAAGCAGAAATGAACATGTCAACTATGGCCGAAGCTGTATTTTTCCTCTTTCCCAAATCTCCAATAAATTGTGAAACTCACTGTGTGTTGTTGAGTCAGTCACATTGTCTCTGCCTCAGCTACTTCACAAGGTTGTCATGAGGATAAAACTGAGGAGGAATAGCATGATGTATACCACCTTAAGCTTATTGGAGGAAAATCAGAAGATAAACATAACAAATAATAAATAAATGAAGGTATGGAAATGTCCATTGAGTTGGCCATCTTAGTATATATTGCTACTGAAACAAGTAAGCAAGCAAGGTGTTGTACACCTTTAAGATTAAGATGCATTTATTTGCCACAGGTTTTCATGGATTGCAGTTCACTTTGTCAGATATAACAAAATGGAAAATATGTTTAAAACTTAGCAATCACTGTTACTCCATCTTTCCCTCTTTCAATACTTGTATGCAAGAAGCAGCACATGGGTTCTGTTTCAGTTCTGTGATACACCACTGCAAAATCCTTTTATTGTCTTTGTCCTCTTTCTTTACACTGTTGACTTCTCATAGGAGTCCTAGATGGCTAATTTGCTGGGCCTAGACCGTTGTAACCTTCTAGAATTTGAATTCAAAATACACTCTGGTGACTTTCACCTACACCTATACAGGGTCTGGTTTTCCCAGTATTGAAGTTCTCATTTTAAATATGAGCAGCCCTAGTTAGCCTCTCCTCAGTTCATGCATTTGTATGGTATTTATTTACTTCTCAGTCAATTGGATTAAATAATTAGCCTATGAGCTAATTAATTCCCTATTCAAGTTCATATAAATCTAATGCTAATTCCAGACCGTGAAGATTGTGTATATTATTCTATCACTATGTATGAATCAAAATTATCATGAGAATAGCTGTCTGCCACCACAAATTATTGGGACCAACTTTTGAATGCAGAAGTGAATAACTTTGGCAGCTCTGGGAGTTCATTTTTCTGCCCATAAGATCCTCCAAACACTTTACAACAGGGGTGCCCAAACTACAGCCTGTGGGCTGAATCTGTCCCCTGATGCTAATTCATCCAGCCTGTATTCTTATGTGAAAGTGCGTTTCAGTTAATGTATTTTGGTTTTCAATGCATTCCTATGGGAAATTAAATTCAATGCATTCCTATGGGAAATTTGGTTAAAGCAATTTTCGCTGTAAGAAAAGTCCTGGAGAATGCATTAATTATGTTAACCAAGGTTCCACTGTATGTAATAACTTAATGGTTTCAAAATAGCAACAAGAGTATGACAAGGCTGTATATTGTCATCCTGCTTATTTAACTTATATGCAGAGTACATTATGCTTAGTGCTGTCTCTGACTGCCCTAATGTTTGCATTCAGGATAAGGAATAAGTATACTTCCACCATCTATTCTTTCTGGCATACCAGTATTTTCAATTCATTTTCAATTCATTTTCAGATGTGAACATAGGATTGAAAGAAAAAAATGGTGTATCTGGACTAACATGGCGGGGAAAAGAAAAGCCAGATCCAGACACTATATGCCCATTAGCCCACACAGCCATCATAAAGTTGCTTTTAAATGGCTGTACAGTAAAACCCTGGGTTACAGAATTAATCCATTCCATAGGGTTTTCCTTATAGCGAAAATTCCTTATCGCGAAGCGTCCATAGAAATGCATTGTGTGGTTTCCCATAGGAATGCATTGAAAACAAAAATTATGTAAAGCGAAGTGTAATTTCCCATAGTAATGCAATGGATAAAACCTGTTCCAAAAAAATCTGTAAGCCGAGGTATTATTTTCAGTGGATTTCTTTCTGTAAATTGAGCTTTCCGTTACCCGAAGCGTCTGTAAACTGGAGTTCCACTGTAGTTCATTTTTTCTCTTTCTGCTATTTTTTAATTTGAGAATTTAAAAAGTGTGTGTTGGAAGTAGAGCAAGAGGCATCAACATCCTGGAACGGAGGACAATGGGTCTACGGGGGATGGTAGCAATACAGATGTGTTTTCCATCTTGTCTCATCTGATCTGCCTCTTCATTACTGTATCTCCACGCTGATATTCTCACGGATGATTTTGCTTCCTTCCACCTTCAGGCCTCTCTCCTCGCTTTCTCAAGCATGTGCCCTAATAGCAGATGTTTATATCTCTAGCTGAGTTCCTGTAATCAAATTCCCACCACCCCCATCTAAATTATGTTTGCAGCTGAAACAAGCACCTTATATCCATGTATTTCAGACAATCAGAATCTCCCAAACAGATCACCAATGGCAGAAAAATTGTGAGATAGATGGGATAATATATTTCTAATCCAGTGAATTCTAATTAAGATTGTGTTAGATAATACATACTTTGTCTTGTCTATTCTATTTCTTACCTAATTCTGGTGACCTCATTTGAAAGAAAATTGGTATTCTTTCTGATGGAACTGTTGTACAGGTAGATGAAATTATGAGTACCTACTCCTAATGTTATATATACCAGTCACAGACCTCTTCTCAATGGGTAGATTCACAACTATATTCTTCTGCAGCCGTTTGTCCATCTTCTTGTTTTTGTATTTATTTGATGAAATTATTCATATCACATCATTCTTCTATGGATGCCCTGACTCACACGACAGTGTACACAAAACACCAACAGGATCCAAACTCTGCCCATTTTTGACAAAGTACTTACATCTGAGTATCTGTGTTGTTCAGACCATATATTCTGAGGCAGGTGATCTTACTGTTTGGAACCAGCTACAGCAGAGGTAGACCACAAAGAACACCTAGCACCTCAACATCCCTACGTATCCCAACCCCTACAAAACTATTCTGATTTTTAAAAAATTCCCTTGTTCAAAATTTTCCTTTATACCTTCTAAAGGCATTAAATCAGTTTTGCCATATTTTGGAAGCCTCTCTATATCCCTTTTTCCTGTTTGTTTAATTAAAAAATGCTCACCAGAGAATGCAAGAAAGCTTTTTCAATTAAAAAAATCATTAGGACAAAATTGAGGGTTTGGAAATTGCAGGGCCATATTTTGATCATAACTAGGGGAGAAGGCTATTGTGACGATTAGATCACTGGATGAACTAAAGGACAGGACACTTAGCCTTAATGCTTCTCAGCTGATCACCATGATGATCACCAATATTCGGATATAATAATAATAATAATAATAATAATAATAATAATAATAATAATAATAATACAGTAAAACCTCGCATAAAGAGCACATCGCTTAGAGACTAACTCGCTTAAAGAGCAGAATTTTCTCTGAATGGTTGCTTCGCTTAACAACTGAAACCAACCAAACACTCGCTTAACAACTAAATCGGGGTTCACAATCCCCCCTGCCAGAAGTCACAATAGGTCACTTACAATGCTGTTTCGCCTAAAGAGCAAACTTGCTTAAAGAGCAATCCCATGGAATGCATTATGCACTTTAAGTGAGGTACCACTGTTAGCAGTAGTAGCAGTAGTAGCAGTAGTAGCAATAGTAGTAGTAGTAGTAGTAGTAGTAGTAGTAGTAGTAGTAATAATAATAATAATAATAATAATAATAATAATAATAATAATAATAATAAATCAACAATGTTGAAGGGGTATCAGATGATCAAAGTGGAATTTTACTTGTTGTTATGTGCTAATTCGTAAGGATGACCACTTGCTCACACCACCCACATGCATACTGTACGTATTTGGAAGTCTTCCAGTTTAACCCAAAGGAAGAGAAAGGAAAGGCCATTGCTCAGTGCAGCTTTACCTGCTTTGTCCCAGTTCCCCTTGCCTGTGGACTTCAGCATCCAAAGCCTATAGTTCTCAGGATCGTTAGGTTACTTAACCGCCAGCTGACACTCAGCATTGAGTTGCTGGCAGTATGGTCTACTCTATTACCATAGCAGGATAACCTGGCCAGACTCTCATTCATTTCTTAGTATTCCCTTTGCCTGTCTACTTGGCTTCTTTAAATATATATATATTTTGTCAAGTGAAGGGTGAACAGTTCCAACATGACAGTATCATTTCCTTTAAATTCTGTTCTTTTGCTTGATATCCCTCACTCTCCTTGTCAGCTCTTAAATGTCACCAGCATGCACTATTCATGTGTTTCAAGATTCATATAAATTGCTTTGCCTGGTATTTCTTCTAACATTGACGGTTTCCAGGCTTTCAGTGTATGTACTGACACTACCACACGCCTCATTAAGGGCACACACCTGCTCCCGTTGAAATCAATGGCAAGGTTCCCATCCCCTTCAGTGAGAATAGGTTTGGGCCTAACACACAGTACAAATGCCAACTGATAAATTAACTTTCAGAGAAAACTAAGAGTCGGGAAATTTTCCAGGCATATGTGCTTCCTTTTGAGCCAACGATTGACTTTTGCTAATTCGAGCCTGCCGAGACGTCTGTATATATTAGAATCAGGATTATTATTTTTTTAGCATATCTCCTGCCTATACTTGAAAAATAACTATATTCTGAATTTGGCCACTCCCCCCACCCCCTCAAAAAAGAAGAAGCTGTTACCTTTATTGCTTGGACAAAAAAAAGAAACACTTCTATCTCTTAAAGGGAGTTGAATTTGAATGCCAATGAAAGGAGTGGATAATGGCAGGAAAGTGTAAAGATGAAAGTGAGTTGTGTGATATGTCGGCATCTGAAATGCACATTTCCTAGATGATTATGCATTTCTGTGTGAAGGGCAACAGTATACAGACTTCTGTGTGCAGTTTATTTTTCTAACCATGTCAGAAGCACACACACATCTTAGATGGATAGGGCATCTCTGCTGTTGGACGTGTCCAGGTTTCCTTGTCAAATTCTTTATGGGAAACTTAGCTCTGGTGCAAGAGCTCGTAGAGCTCCTTTGAAGCATTATAAGGACCAGATGAAACAAACCATGAAGGTGTCCGGTATAAACCCACAAACCTGGGAGTCAGTGGTCATAGATTGCCCACTTTGGCACCAAACCATCTCTGCTGCTACCAATCACTTCGAAGGAGAATGCCACAGACGTGAATAGGCTAAGCGACAAGCACAAAAGCTTCATCAAACCATCTATTCAGTGTAATGTATGTGGTTGCATGTTTCATGCCAGGATTGGTTTATTGAGTCACTAGAGACACATCCATCAACTGTGAAAATGACTCCCAGGAAAAAATATACTCAGATAAGAGTATCAGCAGATGACGATGACAACGACGATGACAACGAGAAGCACACAAAGTTGCTTTCTTGATTTTTACTAGAAAAGCTCTGCTCAGGGAATGCCCAAATGAGGCTCCTTTCATGTCCCAAGATTTTTTCCCCACCAAGATGGTCCATATTGATCTACAGTAAAACCCCGACTTACAAATGCCCCGAGTTACATGACATTCGACTTACATAATGATTTTGTGCTAAAACTATGTTCCGATTTACACGATTTCCTATGGGTTTGCTTCGAGTTACATAAAGATTCTTTTTCCTATGGGTTTGCCTCGAGATACGTAAAAATTTATTTCCCTATGGGTTTGCTTCGATTTACATAAAAATTTCATTTTTCCTATTGCTTTGCTTCGAGTTACAAAAAAAATTCCTATGGGTTTGCTTTGAGTTACAGAAAAAACTGATTTAAGCAAAAGCCTACGGAACGGATTTTTTTTCGTAAGTAGGGGTTTTACTGTACTCGCAATTTCTTGCTTTCAAACTGCTAGGTTGGCAGGACCTGGGATAGAGACAGGAGCTCATTCCATCATGCAGTACTTGGGTGTAGAACTGCCGAATTGCCGACCTTCCAGCTAACAAGGTGAGCTTCTTAACCACTGAGTCACCGCAGTCCACACAGTCTGTGTGGTCATACTCAGTATTGCACTGCAGCAGGTTCTAACAGGTTCTATAGAACCAGTAGCAGAACTGGCTGGCCACGTCCACCTCCCTCCCACACCACACCCACCTCTCTCCGCACTCCAGGTGGAGGAGGAGGAGGCATGTGCCCACCCACTGCCACCAGTTTCTGTTGGGGGTGGTGGTGAGGAAAATCCTGATTTTAGTAATATTTATGTAGTTAGTCTTCACTAAGTTTTTTCGTTGTTATTTTATTTTAATTTTTATTCTATTAGCTGTTTGGTGTGTTATATTTTAATTTTTTGATTTATATATTTTTGTGAGTTTTTTGAGTTAGCCATGCCCACAGAGTTAGCTACGCCCACAGAGTAGGTAGGAACAAATTTTGCAGTGCATCACTGGTCATACTAGGTTAGCTATAAAAACCCTATACCCCACTAGCTAAAATTCTACTGTCATTGTTTTTTCAGTTGGATTGAAAGCAATTTGTCTTCTATGAAATTGAAGTTGAATAGTTAAAACGATTGGAAAGTGAGAAATATTATTTGTATAGCCCTGCCACCTACCTACCCATCTGTTCCCTGTCAACAACTTTAGGCAGTTTACAGATTAGTTGCCTACAGCATAGACCTTAGCATCTGACAATGAGTTCACTTTAGACCCTTCTTTCAGTCTCCAGGTGAAAACATGTCGCAAGTCATATCTGACTAAGGACTTAATGCATGTCAGAAAGCCTGGAGGTACAGAGTGACACTCTGCAATAGTAAAGTTGTGGGTAAACAGAGGGTCAAATACACTTCTATGGCTAAAATGTCACTAAGGCTAAGTGTTCTGTCAGACAACTCATCCAGTGAACTAGTCATCATGATAGCCTTTTTCCAAGTTGAGATCAAAATATTGAAATAATAGCATGAGTAAAAGATGTTTTATATTTGGCTTGTTTTGTGCCTCCTAGAAAACTGTAGTATTTTTGAATAACAACTGGGTGTACCCTGATAACAGCCACCTTGTGTTGCTGGCTAATCTTTCTCACACTAGGTCAGGCAAAAGGAACTGCAGAATGAACTCATTAATAAGTTCCTTTATTTTGGCAGTTCCACATCTGGCCTAGACATGGAAGAAGACGCTTTGTAGATTATACTGGCCACAATAGCTAGAGGTAACTATTAGAAATATAATAACCACACATGCTACTAGTAATAGGTGTAACTGGGAGGGGCTTTCCTGGGCTACAGTGACTACCTATCTTTCAGCATTGACCAAATAAATGTGTTTCTTTCCTCACCTCTAGAATCTGAGATAAAAGTTGGGTTTCCCTTCTTCCTCCTCTCCCTGCTCTTCATGTTTCCTGTCTGTGTTGGTTCTCTCTTCTTGTGATATCCTGAAGATGCTACATGTGTGCACATGTCACTCTGGACTTGCCCAGAAATTTGAAGTTCTTTGGTTAGTGTTGAATGCGTTTTATCCTGTAGGTAAAATCTTCTGCTGCAAAGGGTTTATTCTCTGGGATTAATTCTAAAATATTGCTAATCTCTTTCTATTTAATGCCATGACACTTATTCTAAGAACAACTAAACAAAAATAATGACGCAACTCTTCTGAAAGTGGGGGAAAATAAGAAGACTTTTGTAACCCAGAAAAGAAAGAGTGACATGAGACAGGATTATGTATGCTATGGGGGAAAATGGAAAGGCTCCTGTAAATTGTAGAACAATTATTCAACAAAGCTAAAACATGAGAGGTTCAAGACAGACATGGATTTACATATATAAAAGATCTCCCTCAGGTGAGAAGTTTACATGAAGCAATGCTTCCTATCATTCACTTTTTACCACTAGATATATCCAACTCATGCAAGTTAACATATAGGCATAGCTATCTAGCAGTGAGATAATTTCTAGCTAGCATCTCTGCTGAAATTTCCCTTAATCACTTCCTTGAGCTTTCTTCTCTCCAGGAGCCAGACTTCCCAATCCAAGAAATTGTGATCACTAGATGAGCAGAAACATTTTGTTCTGTTCTGTATGTCTTAAAGACATCTGGATTTTCCTACTGCTAAGGAGCTAGGCATTTTCTCTTATTTACTCTTTTCTTTCTTTTGATAGAATTTTAGCACAACTCCCATTAAAAGGATTGCTTCACCCACTCATCCTGGCTGAGATTCTACCATGCACTGCTTATTACAAAGCAGCCATGGTTGCACTTGGTGGGGAGGTCAGAATCTTAACCTTTGCGGTGGGAATGATAATTGCCATGGATAGCAAGAAATAGTAACTGGTGTTCTTCTGCCACTCACATACTTTACTAATGATCTGATCTGCAATTTGGGAGGGGGGGGCACAAATCCATACAAGTGAGCAAGCAATACTTATTGCAGGATGCGTAATAACGGGCTGGAACTAAAGGAAGCCAGATATAGGCTGAATATTAGGGAAAACTTCTTAACAGTTAGAGCAGTACGACAGGGGAACCTATTACCTCGAGAGGTGGTGAGCTCCATCACTGGAAGCATTCGAGAGAGAATTGGGCAACCATCTGTCATGAGCAGGGGGTTGGACTCGATGGCCTAAAAAGCCCCTTTCCACTCAGTTATTCTATAATAATAATAATAATAATAATAATAATAATAATAATAATAATAATAATAATAATAATAATAATAATTATTATTATTATTATTATTATTATTATTATTATTATTATTATTATTATTATTATTATTATTATTATTATTATTATTATTAAACCCAAAGTGGCTGGAATAGCTTCTACTTTGCTAACAAATAATCTTGAGTCCTGGTTTCTTTATGAAAGCACAAACAAAACAGTGTAGCTAACTGCTTCTGTGATGCTTTCTGATATACAGTGATCTTTTAATTCAGGGTGATTGTAGTTTTACTATCAGCTAGTCTGATCTTTCTGAGTTAGAGAGTCAGTTTCAATTTTCACTTCACCGCACTGCACAAAACCCTCCCTTTCCCATCTGGGAAGAGTTTAATTGACAGATTAGGATTATCTTTGATAGTAGTTTGCCATGAATCCTAATGCCCTTGGAATCAAGATTCAAATAGACAGGACTGGCTTGAGATACATTTAATTAGCGTGTGCATCATTCCCAAATGAGATCAATGCCTAAGGAAAGACTTAGCAGCCATACCCAGTATTATTTCCATTATACTAGCATGGCCAGGCAATGGGCACTTTCCTTGTTTTAGCAATTATGTGGTTTCCAGGTGTTATGGATTTTGGCATAGAAACTGACTACATTGGCAGTTGCTGCTCCCTACAAGCTATAATCCCCATCAACCCTGGCCATTGGCTGTGCTGGCTAGAACAGATGGTTAGTAGAGTCCAACACTATTGAAAGGGCTGTACTGAAGTGAATTCGACAAGTCCATTGTTCATTATGTGAAAAGATGCTTCTTTTTAGCTGTTCTATACTTCCTGGTGATGATTTTTTTTTTACCAGGTAGCTTCCTTGGAAAGCAGATAGAGAGGGTGTTTGTGGTGGGGAACAAGTTTCTGATTAGAAAGTTCAGTTGTGAAGGATACACAGCCATTGGGTCAGGACTTTACGTGAAAAGAGGTTCTGTGAAATTGTTCAGAGCAGACTGAAGTGCAAGTGCAAGACATTTCTGTCTGCTTGGCCCAAAATAACACTGTAGGACATAGCAGCTTAAAAAAATATGTGATGTTATAAAATTCCACATAGATAAAGATCTTGGATACGCTTATTGTGCTCCTTGAATCTCCCTGTGATTAAATAATAATACTTTTCCCCTCCCATCTTCTTGATCCCTGAAGAATATCTATAAACCATTCTATCCATTTTGTCTACTGGAAGGAAACACTCTTGATGCAGAAAATATGAGCCAAAATTACCTATAATGGGCAGGCTCTATCCTATTAATCAGGGAGTTTGTGGGACAACTGATGTTTTACAAGATTAGTGGCCACATATGGCAGGGTCAAATAATCATTCAAAATGGGAGGAGGGAAGGCCAATAGGAAGGCAATAAAAGGGCAAATAGAATAATTTCACTTATCTACCAAAAGATCTAATGCATATCTTTATTGGACTAGCCTTGTACTGCTTTCCATTACCTAAGGAAAAGACGCAGAGAAGTAGATGGATTTAAAGATTTTTTGACCCTAAGCCTCACAGACATGGTTTCTATTAAATTTAATTACTGCCTCCTGCCGCTTTAAATTGAAGGCTGTTTCAAAACACATGTAGCTGCTATTTACAAGACATCTTGCAGACTTAAAGTACCTGGAAGCTACAAAACTGCTAAAACAAGGGAAGTTTCCATTTGTCGAATCCTGCTGGTATAAATGAAAATAGTGCTGGGCAAAATCGCAATGTCTTTCCCGAAGCATTGATCTCATTTGTAAAGATAGGAAGAAATAATCTAGGAGTTAGAATTATGGTCTGGAGAGAGGCGAGGAGCTATGATTTTTGCCATAAACTGATAAGGTTGGGACCAGGGGCTCAATTGTAGAAATAAATTGGGAACTTGTTTGGATGTTTTGAACTCAGTTTATCATGATGTGGTCTTTTCCCTGATGTGTATGCCCTAATAAGGGACTGCGGTGGCTTAGTGATTAAGACGCTGAACTTGATGACTGGAAGGTTGGCAGGTCAACAGTTTGAGACCCGAGTACTGCTCAACAGAATGACCTTTACTTTTACCTAGGTCCTAATGGGAGAACTTTTATTAGAATTGGGACTGCATCTTAACCACTAACCCACCACAGTCCCTTGGGCCCACTTTAATTGTGACTTAATTTAGCATAGTATGTCTGAGTTAGAATAGGCACATTTGAAGCAATGGCACTTACAAATAAGCTGATGCACCAAATCTCCACCAGGACTACTTTTGTGTGACTTACTATGCTAAGCAAAGGGATTTCTGCCATTGCTTGTATGGCTGTATATGCAGAGAGTTCTTTTACACAACTGGGAACAAAAGGTCATTTCCCACCCAGTAGGATTTTATAAGCGTGTACTGCAAGGCTTACCTAAGACATTATGCAGCCAGAGGCCTTTATACCTCTTGCACATACAGAAGCAAAGTAGACAGGCAGTCAATTCCCCACCATATAGTATTTTATGAGTACAGGGCAGGTTGTGTAACACTCACAGCTATGCTTTCTAGGAGGTAGGAATGGTGAAATTTGACCCAAGTTGTTCTTAGAAGGAGGACATGAAATTCTGTGAGGAAGTGGAGTTTTTGATTCAAAGAGAATGGCCGCAGGTAGAGGATTGCTAATCAGTTGAAAATTATGAGTGAAGTATTACAGCAGGAAAAGTAATGATGAGGGAAAGAATATGAAAGACTACAAAGTGATAAAGAACACTATCTGGCTTCACTCTGTTTCTGTATTTCAACTAATGCAGTAGTATAGTTCTGTTGCATTAGACCAGGGGTGCCCAAACCTTTCAGGCCATGGGCCGGTTACGGGGTTCCTCCCACTGGAAGCAGAAGCAAAATGTACCTTGCAATCTCTTTTGCAACAGGATGAGATAGATTTTAGGCTGCCATTTTCTCTGCTTAAACCAAGGATGCTCAAACTACAGCCTGCAGGCCGGATCCAGACCCCACTGTCAATTCATCCAGCCCGCGCCACCCTCATCGCTCCCGGAAGCAGAAGTAATATGTGCTTGTAGTTTGGGCATTAGACCTTGTATGTGCTTGTTTCCCAACCCTGCTCTTAATGACAATAAAATGAAATGTTAACTATTAATACCAGTAAAATGAAATCGTGACACAGTAATTAGCCCATGCTTGCTGCATCTCTTGAAACATTCTGTTTCTCCAGCAATGAAAAATTGTTTTTAGAATCAGTTATTGCCAAGCACCAAGAGCTCTTCCAAGAGAAGAATTAAACAGGTAAAATAAGAACTAAACTACTAACAGCAGCCATATTTTCTGATAGCAGGTAGGTAGATCATGGCATCAAGCTGCCCAGAATACATCTACTTATTTAACAAAATTAATTGTGAACATGTATTCCTTGTGAGTTCGATCCTGACCAGGAGTCAAGGTTGGCATCCTTCCAAGGTCATTAAAATGAGTACTCATCATGTTGGGGGCAAAATGCTAATTAGCTTGTGAACTGCCCAGAGACGGCTACCGCAATCTTTCCTCTCCTGCAGTTAGGTTGCTGTTACAGGCACACAAGCCAAGCAGAATGTCTGCAACTTTTATCTTGTACTTATTCCCTCTGGTAATGTCATTTAGGTTGTCGTATATACAGGGGTCTTCAGCTGGATCAAATCAGTTATGCTAAAGCTCTAATCTACTTAATCAAGCATAAATTAAGAATGAGAGAACACCTCCCTGTTTTCATTGGAAATGCTCAGGTTTTTACATATATTCTGTCTGTTGTTGTTGTTGTTGTTCAGTCGCACAGTCGATTCCGACCCTTTGCGACCCTATGGACCATCGTTCTCCAGGCGCCTCTGTCCTCCACCATCCCCCTCAGTCCTCCCAGCTCTGTGCCCATTGTGTCTACAATACCATCTATCCATCTCATCCTTGGCCTCCCCCTTCTTCTTTTGCCCTCCACCTTTCCCAACATCACGGCCTTCTCAAGTGAATCCTCCCTTCTCATTTGATGCCCACAGTACTTTAGCCTCATCTTTACTATTTGACCTTCCAATGAGCAGTCAGTGTTGATTTCTTCTAAGATTGACCTATTTGTTCTCCTCGCTGTCCAAGGTACCCTCAAAACTCTCCTCCAACACCACATTTCAAAGGCATCTATTCTTCTGCGTTCAGCTTTCCTAATTGTCCAGCTCTCACATCCGTACATTACCACTGGGAATACCATTGCTTCGACTATTCTAATTTTTGTTTTCAAGGTGATGTCTCTGCTTTTCACTATGTTCCCCAGGTTTCTCATGGCTTGTCTCCCTAGAATCAGCCGCCTCTTTATTTCATGGCTGCAATCTCCATCTGCAGTGATCTTAGATCCTAAGAACGTAAAATCTGTCACTGCTTCTACTTCTTCCCCATCTATTTTCCAGGAACTGATCGGGCCTGTTGCCATTATCTTGGTTTTCTTGACATTGAGTCTCAAGCCAGCTTTTGCACTCTCTTCCTTCAAACCGATCAGGAGATTCTTTAGGTCTTCCTCACTTTCTGCCATTAGGGTGGTGTCGTCTGCATATCTCAGATTGTTGATGTTTCTCCCAGCAATTTTGATCCCATATTGTGATTCCTCCATCCCTGCATTGCGCATTATGTGCTCTGTGTATAAGTTGAATAAGCAGGGTGACAGAATGCAGCCTTGCCTTACTCCTTTTCCTATTCCAAACCACTCTGTCATTCCGTGTTCTGTCCTAACTGTTGCTTCTTGGTTCATGTACAGATTTCTCAGGAGGCATGTGAGGTGCTCTGGTATTCCCATCTCTTTAATCACTTGCCACATCTTGTTGTGATCCACACAATCAAATGCCTTAGTGTAGTCAATAAAGCAAAAATAAACTTGTTTCTGGTATTCCTTTGTTTTCTCCATGATCCAACGTATGTTGGCAATGTGGTCTCTAGTCCCCCTGCCTCTTCTGAAACCAGCCTGCACCTCTGGTAATTCTCTTTCCACATGCTGCTGAAGTCTATCCTGTATTATCTTGAGCATCACCTTGCTGGCGTGTGGGATGAGCGCAATTGTTCGATAATTTGAACATTCTTTGGCATTGCCCTTTTTTGGGATTGGAACATATACTGATCTTTTCCAGTCCTGTGGCCACTGTTTTGTTTTCCAAATCTGCTGGCATATTGAATGCAGTAATTTGATGCCATCATCTTTTAGAGCTTTGAAAAATTCAACTGGGATACCATCATCTCCACTAGCTTTGTTGTTTGCAGTGCTCTTTAGGGCCTTTCTGACTTCACTCTCCAGGATGTCTGGCTCAGGTTCAATTTCTTCATCATTGTGACTATCAGGAGTGTTGAGTTCCTTTTTGTAGAGTTCCTCTGTGTACTCTTTCCATCTTTTCTTACTCTCTTCTGCATCCGCTAGCTCCTTTCCGTCTTTGTCCCTTATCATGTTCATTTTTGCTTTAAATGTTCCCTTGATTTCCCGGATTTTTTTGAAAAGATCTCTGGTTCTGCCTCTTTTGTTGTTTTCTTCCATTTCTTTGCACTGTTCTTTTAGATAGTTTTCCTTATCTCTCCTTGCTTTTCTTTGAAATTCTGTGTTCAAATGATTGTATTTTTTCCTTTCTCCTTTGACTTTTGCGTTCCTTCTTTCCTCTGCTATTTTAAGAGCCTCATCAGACAACCACTTTGCTTTCTTACTCTTCTTTTCTTTTGGTATGGTTTTCTTTGCTGCTTCCTGCATGATGTCCCTCATCTCTGTCCATAATTCTTCTGGCACTCTATCTATTGAGTCTAAGCCATTGAATCTGTTCATCACCTCCACCGTGTATTCTTTAGGGATGCTGTCTAGGTGATATCTGTCTGGTCTCTTTGTTTTCCCTATTTTCTTTAGTCTAAGCCTGAATTTTGCAATCAGTAGGTTGTGATCTGAGCCACAATCTGCTCCAGGTCTTGTTTTTGCTGACTGTATGGAGGTTCTCCATCTTTGGCTGCAGAGTATGTAGTCAATCTGGTTTCGGTGTTCTGGTTTCGGTATTCTGTCTGAGTACTTGCAAAATGTCAAAGGCTTTTGCATGTATTTTGTGAGATAAAGCCTCATTCATTCAACACCTTTAATGAGTCTATGGGGACCACTAAGACAAAAAACAACCCCAAAACATTGGATGTTTCTGTCTTTCCACAGTAGTCATGAGATGGAGGGATGGCAAAAATAATAATCTCTAAAATACGTAATGCTTTCTGTGAACCTCAAAAGCTCGTGCATCCCTACAATGGCAGAAATTAGTTCAGTAAAATACAGCTAGCTAACTAACCTCCTGTTTTTCTTTTTCTTTCCCAGATGTGCGACAGCCTAAAAGAAGTCACAGAAAGTTGATTTGTTTGAAATTTAAAATAAAAATCCCAAAATGACCCATTTCAAGCAGATGAGTTTCTGCAAAATCAGGCCCCTTCTGTCGCCTGCTGTTTGTTGCCTGTAGGAAGCTAAAACTATTTCCCCCATTGCTTTTCCTTTGAGGAGGGAAAATATGACAGCTGTAGCTTCCACAAGGTATTGCCATCTGTATGCATTAGACTAAGCCAATTTAATTCAGGATAATGGGACTTTCTAAGCCTTCAAAGCTGAAGGCAAAGAGAATATATTCCACTTTTGTTCCTCTCCCCCACCCTTCTCTCTTCTCTGCCTCCTAAAAATTATTGAGGTAATAAGGAAGTATCAATATTAGTATGTCTGGCTTTGGGAAAACAGAAAGTAGGTACAGAAATCCGGGCTGAATACCAATCCAGGAAAGGAAGACAGGAGAAGGCAGGTAAAAGTTATCTGCCAGTGCTGGAACTCACTCAAAACACATTGCTTTTGGTTTCACAGTTTGAATTTAGAAGATATGGGTGAAGATATAAATGACAGACACCAAGGGAAATTGAAGCAGAAGTTATTTCACACCTGAGATTAAAAGAACCACTTCCCCTGAACTCATCAGAGTCCATCAAATGAGCTTCTCTATCATTACATTTCAGAACATAATTCTCTTAACAGCTGGATCACTAAATGGATTCTTTGTCAATCTGCACTGTATTGCTGAGTGAGGAATAGCCTCCTCCTCCACCTCATAATTATATTTATTATTATAACCCTATTCAACTAGACTGGACATTTTTGTCACTCAGTGTCATAGTGTGTTATAGAATCCGCGCAAACCAAGGGCTAGTGTATAGGCATTTTGTGGCATTTCATTTGAAGAGAGCTGCATGTTACTACCTCTTCACTAACTTCATCCTTCCAGAAAGGTTCAGTGCCTACAAATCTAGTCAGAGGGCTCAGAAGAATATGGTTGGGCTCTCTGAAAACAATAGACACACTAAAGATAAAGGTAAAGGTCTTCCTTGCTCCAAAGCCAATCGTGTCTGACTCTAGGGCAGGGGTGGCCAACCTTTTTGTGCTATGGGCCTGACCACACCCCTGGAACAGCTGAGCGGGCTGGACTACGCCCCCGCATGCAGAAGCGAGGGCATTTACAGCTGACATAATTGTGCCAACTTCCACGTTTACATCAGCTGTGGGCACATGCATGGGCGTGTTTTGCGGCTAATGTAAAAATGCCCGCTTCTACTTCCAGGTGAGGGGGAGATGGCAATGGGCCATAGGTTGGGAACTCTTGCTCTAGGGGGATGTTGCTTATCTCCATTTACAGCCAAAGTGCCATCGTTGTTTCTGTCTGCAGACATTTCCATGGTCATGTGGTAAGTATGACTAGACACCAGAGTGCATGGAATGCCGTTACCTTCCTACTGAAGTGATACCTATTTATCTACTTGCAATTTCTTGCTTTCTAACTGCTAGGTTGTCAGTTCCTAGCACAAAATGTCTACCAAAATAAGCAACTCTCTTTCTGATCCACAGTGAATTCTGGAGCCAGACAGAACTATCTAGATAATCTGTCTCATCCAGCCCACTAAAGGGACAAATTGTCCCCCGTCAATGGCCAGATATAAGCAAAATACAAAAGCCTCCCTGACACATTTGGGGATATTAAGAAAACACAATAAATTCTTAAGTATCTGTGTCTGCTTATCAGAATAATCAAGCCTGCCAAAGTTCCTTGTGACCAGCATGGAAATAAGACAAAGATGTCTAATTTAAATAATTAATTTCTCTCACATTTATGCAAAATGGCTCTGCACAAAACTAGTCTTCATTCCTTTTGAGAAGCAAAGATTGTCCACATGCCGTACAAAAGGTATTGGGTGTTTCCTCAAAGAGATGCAAACAACCCTCTCAGATGCTTCTCGTTGTAAAAGTCTCTGAAATAAAGCAACATTACTGCAGTGGCTCAAGTTGCTAAGACGCTGACTGGGAAGCGGAAGGTCAGCAGTTCGATTCCCGAGTACTGCAGGACGGAAATGAGCTCCCGTCTTCGTCCCAGCTCCTGCCAACCTAGCAGTTCGAAAGCAAGAAATTGCAAGTAGATAAATAGGGACCACTTCGGTGGGAAGGTAACAGCGTTCCGTGCGCTCCGGTGTCTAGTCATGCCTGCCACATGACCACGGAAACGTCTGCAGAAGCAGACAACGCTGGCTCTTCGGCTTAGAAACAGAGATGAGCACTGCACCCTAGAGTCGGATACGACTGGCTTTCGAGCAAGGGAAACCTTTACCTTTACCTTTATTTCACTTCTGCCCATTGTGTTGCGGCATTATCTGTGCCTCAATCAGTCCCATTAATGTGAAAACTCTTGCTGAAAATGACAAATATCTATCTCTGGGTGGGAGGAAACAATTTTTATTACAGTTGCTTGTTCATGAGAATGAGATCAGCCAGGATTACCGCAATCTCCTTTCCTATGTGGTCTTTGGTGCTGCTCAAAGTTAGCTGCCTTAGATCCAATGGCCGATGGTGTGTTTGATGGCAGATGAGCAAGAATTCTCGTCAAGAATTCAGAGAAAGTACCATTGAGTGGACACCGTGCTCATTGCATTCTGCATGCAGCTCTTGCTGCTTAGGGAGTTATCCTTATCTTTAAATGAACAAACGCTCTTCCTTTTCCTCCCCAACCGCCTGTCTCTGCCGAACAGGGCAGATGAGTCATTTTTGCAAAACTGAAGGCACAGTTAACACTCTTTGTACTCAATCTCTCTCTCTCTTTTTAAATAAACATGCAGACTGCATTTTCATCTTTATTTTTATTGATTCATTCCAGTTTAAAATTCCAACTGGATTTGCAGAGGCCAAACTGAAAAATCCTTATTTATTCACAGACTGCTTTTTACAAAACACAAATCAGCCCTTTCTTCATACATACACAGCAGCCTTCAGAATACTGTCATGTGCTGTATAGCACTGTGTCAAACCTTGTCTTATACGGCAGCAATTTTTGATAGTGTGCTTTTTAAACAGGTGAAGCCAAGAGCCATTCATGTGAAATCACCACTTTTTTCCCTGTTTATGGTATTATTTTATCCCCCCCACCACATTTCTCTGTCTAAATCTCTCCCATCTGATCACAAATGTGTTTTTTTTCCTAGTGCAATCAGTGCAATAGATCTAACAATATAAGGAAGAGCAGCAAAACCTTAATAAATCATTTTGGCCCTAAACCTGTCCTTAATCACCAGAGGGGAAAAGCAACCCTCTGACTCACAAAGAGGGTCTATTTAGCAAGGCCAGCTCTCCTGTTAGACAGAGTCAGAAAGTTACCTGAAGCAGCTGATGCTTGTGGCAGAGGTAAAGGTCTCCCCTGCTCGAAAGCCAGTTGTGTCTGACTCAGCGTAGTCATGTGGCAGGCATGACTAGACACTGGAGCAGCATGGAATGCTGTTAGCTTTCCTGCTGAAGTGGTACCTGTTTATCGACTTGCAATTTGGCAGGAGCTGGGACAGATGACAGGTGCTCACTCCGTCACGCAGCACTCAGATCTTGAACTGCTGACCTGCCGATCTCCCAGTCATCAAGCTCAGTGTCTTAACCATTAATCTTTGTTGTGGAAGTATGTAATTAGAAGTTGAAAAACAAACCTGCATGTGCCACATTAGATATTTGAGCAGGTAGATATGGAAATGTTGCATTTATCTGGTTGCATTGCCCAGAATCCTACAGCGGACCTGGTCAGTCCAGTGGCCTGCCAGCTGTAGGTTTCTAAGATTTGTAGAATTTTTAAAAAAGCAATTATTCCCCATAGTTGCATTGCTTCACCTGTGCCCTCTACACCAGTTCACTGCACTCCTATACAGGGCACATTTCTGAGCATCACCAGTGTTCAGGTAAGATTCACCTGGCTGGCTGATCGACTTCTATATTTGGAATAATCATACTTCTCCTTTGCAGATAGCAGAATTTCAAGCCAGCTTTGCTATTCTTCGCTTTGGTACTTCCATTCCCCAAATCAGCTGGCTAGAATTGGCTGTCAACTGGAGGAGAGAACTGTCTATACTGTTACTGCCTGCAGATATTTCTGAACACTTAAAAAAAAACAGGAAGGGATTTGTCACTGCCACTCTCAGAGCCTATAGGACAGGATTTCCCAACCTGTGGGCCGGATCCAGCCTGTGGCACCATTTCGTGTGGCCCCCGACCCCTCCAAGGGCATTTGAGAAACAAGCTGTTGGGACAAAATGGCCACCCGCATTGTGCAGGCAGGGCAAAATGGCCATCTGGCCCTCGAAGCTGACTGAGAGAGTGTGACCCGGCCCTCAGCTTGAAAAGGTTGGAAACCCTGCTATAGGAGATGGGGATTGGGTCAGTAGCATGGGGTATACTGACCCCCATGCTGGATCATTATCCTAATTGTACAGAAAAAGATCAATAAAACAGAGTTTGGTTATAGGTGTGGACCATAACAATGGGAGCGTAAGGAGAACTTGAACATTCAATGTTTTCCAAAACAACAACAACATCTAAACCTACATCTTCCCAAATCTGCCAAAACCTCTTTCAATTCTTTTTGGCTGAGAGAGAGAATTATCTAAAAGTACTGTCACTGGAGCAGTCCTGAGATATATTCCTCTATCATCACCAAAACATTTCAATTGAAGAAACCTGATGAAATCGTGAATTACATTAGTAGATGGGGAGTCCACCTAACTGCCTCTGTTTGCTCATTTGAACCCAAATTGCTAACAAATCTTCCAAAAGTATAAAAATTCAGGATATGTTCTGCTTTGAAGGGATGCCACTTTTGGACTTCTCTGGAATATGTCTAAATTTGGCTCTGGTGTGAATTTCTTTTGAAATTGAAGTAAACTCCTAGTATTTTTAGAGTACTGTATATATATAGAGAGACAAAATTGCTTTGGTTCTGCTGTGCAACCCTATCTGTTTCAACCTTTCAGAGTCCCATTGTGTCATTTACTAAAATCTTCTCAGTGACAAATGCTGACATTCCATTGATAGCCTGCAGACATTTTTAGCAAGTGAACATATCAAAAGCTACCTCATTTTTTAGTAGCTAATTAAGGGAACGCTGTCAAGGTTGCAAGTTGCTCTGTTTAAAAGCACTAAACAATACATGAGTATTGCCAAAGTTAAACATCACAATTCTATGTTCTGTTTGGTTTTTATTTATGCACTTCTTTTGCATGGGCCTAATTTCTGATCCCTTGCCCTGAAAGACATTGGACCTATTCTGCTGGGTTATGACAAAGGGAGTTTCAATGACACACATGACAATATTCAGCAAGGAAAGCAGGACATTGTGTAGGGACCCTGCTGAGCAGAATGAGGCAACTGCTTCAGGAGATAGATGCCAGAGGATACAGCAGCAGATCCCCAGTAATCCTTCCTTCCCTCCATTGAACATTTCCTTTTCTTGAGGTGAAAGCTGTGTAAGGCACATAATTTGTTTTCAGTCCCTTAAACTAGCTGCTGCACTCAGGTGTGGTAAAGAACAACAAAAGAGGGGACACTATTCCCAGTGCCGGATTAGGCCAGTGCGAGGTCTATAGCAAATCATGTCGAGAAGCACTTGCTTAGAATAGGATTTAGGATACCTATAAAATAAAACGCCACTAGTAAAAACAAAGTAGTAAAAACAAACTTTTACCTAATGCGAGATAAATAATATTGCACTGTCTTCTTCTCAACTGTTGTATCAGTAAACAGGCAGGCAAATAAACAACACGACATAAGAATTGCAAGAAATAACACACCGCCACCGCGGTGTCAGTTATACAAAAACCTATAAAACAAAACACAGCTCACACGTCGATGAACTCTGCCATTCAACGCAAATTCACGCTACTACGGAGTAGCGCATAAGATGCACACACAGACAAAGATGGCTTTGCCTGTGCATGCATCTTTACTCTTTGGTGTACATTGAACGCTCCAATGAGGCATTGGCAAGTCTCCCCAAGTGAACATTTTTTGAATATCTGTGTGAATGCATGGAATATTTAAATTAGGATTTTCATTCTAACTGAGCACAGAGGTCAGGGGCCCCAGAGACGCGGGGCCTGTAGCATTTGCTGCTCCTGCTATATGGCTAATCCGGCACTGCTTGTTGCTAGTGTTTCCATATGAGATTTGGCACATGGAACAGACAAAAAAATATCCTTTGACTCAGATAGCAAAATGGCTTGGCCCAGCTGTGGAGAACTAGCCATTGTAAAGGTCACACCCTTCAGAGTGAAGAGGTCTTTAAGATGAGGATCATGGAAGAAGACTGTAATTATGCAGGAAGGCCTTTAGGTAAAGAAAGAAAATGCAGAACAAGTCTAACAGTATGAAAGATCCGGTAGAACGAATCCAGCAGTGGAAATGATATGCCGTCAAGACAACAAACACAGACCAGTAAGCTTCCACTCCCTGTATGGCCAGGGAAGCACAGTGTAAGTTCTTCCCCATTATACTTCCCAAGAGCCAACAATAACAACATCCGTATGCTGTAAAGGTAAACTAAACTCTTTAGAAAAAATGGCAGTAGTTGCTCATCTCACGGTTCTATAATTACATGACAGGAAGAGCTAGACATCCTGTAAGGGTAACTTCTGTTTTAATTTCTGCAGACATCAGGATGGGGGTGGGGTGGGAAACACAATGGTCAACAATTTTCTTTGTCCCATTTCCCATGAAGGGAACAAGTAACGGCTGAAGGGCTTTTTAAGGAGATGTACTTCCCTTCGTTCTCCTTGGACAGGAACCAAACAGGAAAGGCCCTGAATGTGGTTAACAACATAGCTTCCTTCAGTGCTTGAGTTTGAAGTCCAAGCTGAGGTTGAATCAGTTCCTCCAGTTCCATTGAGCTTCATCTTCAAAAGGAACACTTTAATATCACAGGCAGGCCGTAGAGCCTCTGATTTAAGTAGCAAATATTGACTGACCTGATAGAACTTCCGTGCTTTATGAATTGTTCTCTAGAGGTGAGGAAATGAGGAAATCAATGTCTTTCTTTGCATTTATGTTCATGCCTATGGAACAACTTAAGAGTTTCCAACCCCATTCCGGAAGGGCAGATGGGGGTTGCTTCAAAATACAAGGCTTTTGTGCATGCTGAAACAATCAATACAGCATTAACTTCCCTGTTTATTAACACATGTAGGACCTGCAGAATAAAGGCTGCCCTTTTTGAGAATACCAGCCAGCGCACCATGTCCTCTTCCATTTTCCTTTACCACCTTTCGCCTTCACCTGGTTTTCTGTGACCCCTTCCACCTGGTTTTCCCCACACACTTTTTGGTGCTATTTTTACCTCTAAGATCTCCCCAGTCAGACAATACCTTTTGTGCATAGACAGAGCTGTTTTGGCTGAGGATGAGCTCACTGTTAGGATATATTTAGGGAGAGGGAAAGTGTGGCCCTGAAAACGTTGTTGGATTGAAATTTCCATTAACATTTACATTTTGTGGTTTTGATTAGATTGCTCCAAGATTTTTTCCTTTAACTTCACAGACATCATTTGCAAGACAACGGACCATAAAAAGGTCAGCAGAGGTGGTACCAGAGTGAGAATGAAAAGATGGAAAGAGAGGCAACAGTTTGGAATCATCCTGTATGAATGAGGAACTTCTATGTAAGCACTGTCTGCAATTGCAAATGTAATGGCAGCTGCTGTGGATTCCCCATGCCCTGTGGGCATGGAACGGCCCTGGCAGAGGCCACTTCAGTCGAGAAAACTCCTGGCCTGTGGTTTCTGCGGGCAGAGAAATTAAGGGGGGTGGATTAATGATAGGGTTTGATTCACCCAATTCCTTGACCTGACCAGCGGTTCTGCTGAGAGAGCGAATACCTAACCCCGTTACCCATTAAGGTAATCACTCATCTCCGAGTTTAGCCTTATCCCGGGCACAAATAGAAGCCATGTTTACCCCAGTCTAAGCTCTGGACAATGGAGCTTCCCCTGCCAGTGTTTGTCCAAGTTAATTAACTTCCCTTAGAGAGATTCCTCATTAACCTGAGCAAATAGGTGATGTGATTTCTGTCAGATGACGGTTTTGCCGCCGTTGCGCTTTTACTTCTATATATGCTGAAGTTTTCCCTCAATAAACCACTGATCTGATCTCGCTCCATACTGCCTCGTATCGTTTCTTGATCAGTCTCCTCCGGGACCTCCGGCCCTTAGCGGCCCCGATTCCTACACCTGGTGACCCCGACGTGATCTACTCGAGAGTAAGCGACCCCGAGCGGTCTACTCGAGAGTAAGCGAGCAACTCGGTCCGGTTCTGCGCTTGAACTGCGTCCGATCATCCCGGAGGGCAGCGCGGCGCTCTGGTCGGTAAGCCAGCCGACCGGAGGGACGGCCAGCGGCAAAGCAGTCCAAGAGGCTTCTCTACAGCTTGCTCCCGACTTTTGCGGCGGCTTGCAGCAGCGGGAAACGCGTTCCGCTCAGGGTCAGCTGTGAACCCCGACAGCGCAGTGGCCACCGAGGGCCCGTGGCAGCAGTCCATGCTCCGAGCTCTACCCAGAGAATCGTCGCCAGAACCTATTACCTTGCCCAAAGACGCTTCGACTCGTCCCGAGGAGGAAACTTTGGAGGACCCATCGCAGGTAATATGGGGACCTGTCCTCAGCAACAGCGTCCATCCACTAGCCAAAAAACTCGTGAGGAAGAGTTTAGAATCCTGGCCAGGGTGTTTCAGTTACGTTTTCACAGCAGGGAGCTAGCGAGACTTTTGGTGTACCTGAGGGAACACTGCCTGCTTTACCCAGAAGTAGGTACGTTAACCCTTAAGCTTTGGGACCAGATAGGAGACTGCATTCAGCAACCCCCGAAAGCTCCAGGAGGCATAATTCGCACATGGAGTAAATGTAGAAAGACCTTAGCAGAGTTAGAACCAGTCCGGATAGAGGCCAAAGAACCCCCACATCTGCCAGTCACGCCAGCCGAACCAACGGCGCCTATGGCGCTCTATCCGTCACTCCAGTTCAGGCAGAGTAGCGTAGGGAGCTTTCCCTCGGTGACAGCTGCAGACGTCACCAGAGGAATGCAAGGAATGAGGAGCGCAGGCACTTCTCTGACAGCTACAGGCTCCCGAGTTACTAAGAGTCCCCTTCAGCGTACAATTGAAGAGGAGATTAGGAAGGGGGAATTGCCAGCAGAAGAACTAGCTGAGCTTAGTCAGATATGTCCAATTCGCATGGCAATGGATGCCCTCATGGGGGCCCAGCAGATAATTCACACACCAGTCCCGTATAAGCTTCTCATGGCTATACGGAAGGCCATTTCAGAGACAGGGCTCCAAAGCCGGTTTACTAGGGGCACGCTTCAGCAAGTGTGCGAGAATACCATGTTCATTCCTCATGACTGGAAGGCCGTCATGCGGATGATGCTCACCCCTAGCCAGTATTTGATTTGGGACAGCGAGTTTCGCCTTGAGGCTCAGACAAGGGCTGCCAGAATGGGAGGCGCAGTACTTCCTGACCAGTTATATGGTTCAGGTGCCTTTGAGCCCATCGATGCCCAGATCAATTTGCCTCTCGCCACTCTTCAGATGTCAGCCGAGGCTGCCTTTAGGGCTTTTTTCAAGGTCCCAGCAACTGGCAAAGCGGCTAAAAATTACACCGCCATAAAGCAGGGAGCCCAGGAACCCTACATGGACTTCATCAATCGCTTGGAGGAAGCGATCAGTCGACAGATTGACAATGAGCAGGCCCAACAGGAGCTCATGATGAAGCTATCCAAGGACAATGCCAATTTAGACTGCCGTAAAATCTTGCAGTCCCTGGGCAATCGTCCTGACTTAACCCTTACGGACATGATTAGAGCTTGCGCCGACGTTGGCACAGAATCCTATAAGATGGGTTTGCTGGCGGCAGCGGTGCAAGGGGGTAGAAGACCTAAGGGTAAGACCCAAGGGGCATGTCACAATTGTGGCAAGGTCGGTCACTTCGCTAGGGAGTGCCGATCCAAGAAAGGCGGACAAAATTCCGGCCGTTCCAAAGCTCCGAACACCCTATGTCTGAAGTGCAAGAAAGGCTACCATTGGGCCCGGGACTGTCCGAATTCAGGAAACCGGAACGCGGGCATGTCTCTGGCCCCGGTCCAAACAGAGGCTTCCTTCACTCAGAGCTCACCAGAGCTAGACTAGGTTCCGATCACATTCCAGACATTGCGAGGGCGCAGGCCAGCCCCAAGGGTAGTACAGGGCTAGATTTGACTTGTCAGGCAGACGTTACATGCGACCTGCCAGGCACGGTCTATCTGGTGGACTCCCAGTACATGGGACCCCTACCCAAAGGCTTTATAGGTTTAGTTTTGCCCCGCAGTGTAGCTGGAGCACGTGGAATTCTTGTAATTCCAGGAGTCGTTGACTCCAAATTCTCAGGCATTCTCCAAGTTCAGCTTTGGACTCACCTGCCCCAAACCATTCACAAAGGAGTCACCTTAGCGCAACTGATCATGGTTCCTTGTCACTCGCCAGCAGATAGCCAGGGAAGGCTCAGTGACAGCTCCGAGTCCTGGTCAGAGGACCGCTCGAGCGCCAGTGAGGCAGTACAAGGTTACCAGGTCTTAGCGACAGTGGAGACCAACATTGAGTGGAAACAGCGCCCAGTTATCGAGGTATTTTTGAATAAAAGATCGTTCTCAGGGCTACTCGATACCGGAGCGGATGTGTCAGTGATAAGTAGAAGCCAGTGGCCACGGGAGTGGGCCATTGAGCCGGTCTCCGATGTGTGGGGGGTAGGCAGCATTCAGGATGCGTTTAGGAGCCGGGAGTGGGTGGAAGTCACAATCCCAAAGGCTGACGGCACAGCGGTAATTCGGCCGCACATTCTTGACGTGCACATCAACCTTTGGGGGCGAGACATCTTGCAGCAGTACGGTGCTACGCTTACCTTCGGGTAATGGCGTTGCCACTTAAATGGCTCACCGATACGCCGGTTTGGGTAGAACAATGGCCGGTAGTGGGAGAGAAACTAGTTGCCCTTAAGCAGCTGGTTAAAGAGCAGCTAGACGCAGGACATATAGAGCAGTCCACAAGTCCTTGGAATTCGCCAATTTTTGTCATCAAAAAGAAGTCGGGGAAGTGGCGACTCCTCCACGATCTCAGAGAGATCAATAAATGCATACAGCCAATGGGTCCGCTTCAATGCGGCATCCCAAATCCTAATATGATTCCCGAGGGGTGGGAGATCCTAGTTGTAGATCTCAAGGATTGCTTTTATACGATCCCCTTAGACCCCAGGGACCGGGAAAGGTTTGTCTTTACGGTGCCGGTTGTGAACCACAGTGAGCCCACGCAGCGTTACGCGTGGAAATTTTTGCCACAGGGCATGCTCAATTCGCCCACCCTGTGCCAAATTTATGTCCACAACGCACTGGCAAAGTTTCGAAGCCTTTACCCTAAAGCCTTAGTTTGTCATTTCATGGATGATATCTTGGTCGCGGTGCCGCTACTCGGCAGCGAAATGTTTTCAGACCTCCAGGCCAGCCTGGGGGAGAAAGGGTTGCTCATTGCCCCGGAGAAAGTGCAGAGAACCGAGCCCTTCTCTTACTTGGGTCATCGGCTTCTCCGCTCTTTCGCAGCACCAGTTTTGCCTCAGATCAATTTACAGGACTCAGTCACCCTGGTAGAATTGCAGCAAGTTCTGGGTAACATTAATTGGGCCAGACCATATTTCCGATTGGATACAGATCTCTTGAAACCGCTCTTCTCGCTGCTAACTTTAGGTAAGAAGCGCGCTTAGCTCTCGAGAAAGTTAACCAGGTTCTCAGCCAGAGGTGGGTAGATAGGATCACCCAAGGGCCATATGCCCCGATCCTGAACTTGTACATCGTTCGAGCAGGATCCATGTTCACCGGGGCTCTCGGAGTAGATTCCGAGAAAGGGGCGAACATCGTGGAATGGGTGTACTTGCCGAACACCTCTTCCCGAAACATCGTTCCTCCCCAAGAGTTGGTTTCCGCGGTGGTCTACCGCGGAAGGCTGAGAGCTAGGGACATCTCAGGGCACGATTTAGCCAAAATTGTAGTCCCGTTCACCAAGGAACAGATCCAGCAATTGATGCAGCTCGGTGACTCGCTTCCAATTGCGTTGGAGGGATTCACCGGATGCTTGGCGTACCACTTGCCAAAAGACCCCAGACTTGTCTCACTTCAAACGCAGACAGTCAGCTTGTTCGAATTGCTTTCGCTGGTTCCACTTCAGGGGGCCAGGACAGTTTTTACTGATGGTGGTCGCACATATGGTGTCTTGACCTGGCAGGAGGGCCAAGCTTGGTGCACGCTGTTAACTCTTCCACAGAAGTCCGCGCAGTGGGCAGAGTTGCCAGCGGTGAACCTTGCTTTGCGCATCTTCGCCAAAGAACGTTTAAACATCATTACTGACAGTCAGTATGTTAGAAATTTGCTTCACAGCCTACCGGGAACATACATCACTCCCGCGATAGACAAGAATTTGCTTAGCCTGTTTCTCACTGCTCAATTTCATTTGCGAAACCGCACGGAGCCACTCTATATTGCCCACATCCGAAGTCATCAAGACCTGCCGGGTCCGATCTCCGCGGGCAATAGCAGAGCGGCCGCGGCCGCAAGGGAAATTCAGCAGCGTTCAGTTTTAGGTGTTTTTACTACGCCAATTCAGAGTCATGCATTCTTTCACCAAAATGCCAAAGCGCTCGCCAGACAGTTCGATCTGCCACTTTCTCAAGCCCAAGGCATAGTTCGCTCTTGCCAGCATTGCGCAGGGGCACCGGGGGGGCCCTCGTGGGGGGTCAACCCATGAGGGACAGAGGCTAACCAGGTGTGGCAGATGGATGTCACGCATGTTCCGCAGTTTGGCAGATGGCAGTACATGCACGTTTGCATAGATACCTTTTCTCAGTTCGTTTGGGCAACAGCGCAGAAAGGGGAGACTGCTTCCCACATGGAGCAGCACCTCCTTTCCTGCATCGCAGCAATGGGCAAACCTTGGCACGTTAAAACCGATAACGCCCCGTCCTACTGCTCTAGGCAGTTGGCCGCCTTCATGGCCACCTGGGACATTAAGCATACTTTTGGCGTTCCTTACAATCCGCAGGGGCAAGCGATTGTGGAACGAGTCAATCGGACGCTCAAGTCCTATATTGACAAACAAACAGAAAGGGGGGAGCCACCAGCCCTCCCCAAGTCACAGGGCCAGGCACAGCATTGTCTGAATAAGGTATTGTTTACATACAATCACCTTAATGTTTTTTCAGATTGCACGCCACAGGAGAAGCATTTCCGCCGTTCGGAGGCTCTCCCGCGACCGATGGTCCGATACCGGGTGCCACCGGACCCTTCTTGGAGGGGCCCGGCACCACTCATAACCTGGGGGAGAGGGTATGCTGCAGTTATGTCTCCTACAGGTGTCGTTTAGATTCCAGCTCGGTGTGTCAAGCCTCACTTGGAACCCCATGGCGTGGACCCAGACCGACCCGAGTCCGATCCCGGAGATGGAGGACCTCACTCTGACCGAGAGGACCCGTCGGAAGAAGCGGCCACAGATGGCAGCGCCGAAGGTCACCTGGGGGATGATCAAGGCTCTTTGCAATGAGGCCCAGGACGCCCTCCGGCGCGAGGAGAGGGAGCCGACACCGGAGAACTTCGTAGCTGCAGTCTTTGCCCAGATCAATGCCAACTCCGTGGCAGTCCTCATCATCCTGACCCTCTCCCTACTTGCGGGGGGAGGCGTTCAGGCCGCCTCATTTGGGGCCAACGGCTTGATACCAGACAGAGATCTTTCTGCCCGGATGCATTATAACCTATGGGAAAGGTTGGCGGGTCTCGTCAACCAGTCCGATTTTTGCCTGAAGCAGGACGCGGGTTCTGCCTCAATTCTGAGCACCTGTCTCATCCCAGTGTGCCACACTTTAGATGCGCACGCCAGGGACGGCGACTGGCTGCTGAAGAGGATTTTCGGACCGCATCTCCCTGCGAACTTTGCAGTCTATGCTCGCTGGGGGGGATTGCGGCTCACTATGACTTTGCCGGCTGACGCAGCCACTCTTTACACTCCGCGAGTGGCGGCCAGCCCAAACTCTACTTGTGCTCGAATGGTCGGCTGCGCTGCAGTCGGCCGAACTCAGCGCCGCTGCCTCGACACTGGCAGCAGCAACTGGACTTGTGATAAACCGGAGACACTTGGTTCAATGTATGCTCATGTTACCCCACCTTCGGGTTGGTTCTTTACATGTAACCAGTACACTTGGAACTACATTCCCGCAAATGTATCAGATTCCACATGTTGTATCAGTCGTTTGACACTGTTACTCCCCACTAAGGATATGGTTACCCCAAGCACAAATGTTTCAGATGTTCCCGCACCCATACGGCACACTCGCACCACACAGTTAGACAGCTCATGTGAGAGCAGCTTTAGAGTTATGAGTCCAGCCGAATATGTCTCGCTGGCAGTCAGCATAGTTGGCGTGCCAGGCTTAGCCGTCGGCAACGCTCGGAGGATTGGTCGACTGGCTTGCGGATTAGCTAAAGCCATTAACCATACCTCCACGGCGATAGCGCTGCTCAACCAAGAGCAGGCAGAGCTTTGCCATGCCATACTTGACAATCGAGCGGCTATAGACTATCTCTTATTGCTACATCATTTGGGTTGCGAATCTTTCCATGGTATGTGTTGCTTCAATCTTACTGACAACTCCCGTAGGGTGCAGAGCCAGCTCACGGACCTCCACACCATAGTCGAGGGCATCAGAGAGGGCTCTGCATGGGAAACTTGGTGGAGCTCATTGTGGAACTGGATGTGGTCATGGATACCGTGGGGATGGCTTCAGACGGCGCTCAAAGTGATCGTGGGGGTGATTATACTAGGCATAGCAGTCTGCTGCTTTGCGCAATGTGTCCCCTCGCTGATATCTAAGTGCCGCTCCCGGAGGGAGGCCCGAAGCGTCGTTCCCGCTCAACAGCTGATGCCCCTCTTGCGCAGAGTCGCCGGTCAGGTCCTTAAATAAAACTAAAAGGGGAGATGTGGATTCCCCATGCCCTGTGGGCATGGAACGGCCCAGGCAGAGGCCACTTCAGTAGAGAAAACTCCTGGCCCGTGGTTTCTGCGGGCAGAGAAATTAAGGGGGATGGATTAATGATAGGGTTTGATTCACCCAATTCCTTGACCTGACCAGCGGTTCTGCTGAGAGAGCGAATACCTAACCCTGTTACCCATTAAGGTAATCACTCATCTCCGAGTTTAGCCTTATCCCGGGCACAAATAGAAGCCATGTTTACCCCAGTCTAAGCTCTGGACAATGGAGCTTCCCCTGCCAGTGTTTGTCAAAGTTAATTAACTTCCCTTAGAGAGATTCCTCATTAACCTGAGCAAATAGGTGATGTGATTTCTGTCAGATGACGGTTTTGCCGCCGTTGCGCTTTTACTTCTATATATGCTGAAGTTTTCCCTCAATAAACCACTGATCTGATCTCGCTCCATACTGCCTCGTATCGTTTCTTGATCAGTCTCCTCCGGCCCTTAGCGGCCCCGATTCCTACAAGCTGCTTATCAAATTGCAGCTCCAATTCAGTTTCCTAGTGTAGTCACACCCTAAAACAGGGGTGGCCAACCTACAGCCCATGGGACAGGTGCAGTCCATGGCACCATTTCATGTGGCCTGCAACCACCCTTGCCACTACTGGAAGCAGACACATTTACGACAGTAATAAAACATCCCCGTATGTGCATAAATGCACCTGTGCCTGCTGTAAAAGCTGCTGTAAATGCACCCACAAATGTCATAAACACATTTACAATAGCCGCAGTCATGTTTTGCAGCAGCATTTATGGTGGGAGGAATGGTATGCAACGTCCTTAGCAACCATAGAGAAATTACAGAAGAGACAGAGAGGACGCGAAACACAAGAGTGGTAAGCTTGGACTGGATAATGAGCATGGGGGCTTGCAGCTGGTTTGAACATATAATATTGTAACAGACATGTGTTTTGTAACCTTTCAGATATTGCAAAAACTCCCCTGATGAAATTTATTGAATGAAATGTCTAATTAACCGGATAGACGTTGGGAGTTTGGGGCCAATTTATATGGGAGTTTGACTTCCCAACTGAATACGAATTTATGAGCTGTTTTGGACGAGAGATAGAAAGCGTAATAGAGGAATGAATCATTGCTTCATATTGTTACAAAGGACATAGTGAAGAAGTTGAAGAGAACATATTTGAATTTGGTTACTATTGTCAAGATTACAAAAGGAACTTGAAGACTTTATGTGCAGAGAAGTATCTGAGTTTGGTTTCTGTTTGATGACATTACAAGTGAATATACATCAGTTTATTATCAGAGTTTGCAAAATAAAAAATAAAAATAACATTAAGAATACAAAGACCTTATAAGAAGATTCGTTTATCATTATCTTCATCATTTTTGGGCATACACAAATGGTACATTGTGTTTGTATCCTTCATAGAAGAGGTGGCCACATGTCAATATTCAGCTTTGGCCTCCAGAATTTCTTACCATTGCCCCCACTGGAAGCTCTATTCCAATAAGATGTAGTCTTACCTGTTTTCTCACTGTGATTCATCAGCTGAGTACAGCCCATGAGCAAGCCCATGAAAGGCTTGGGTGTGTGCATGTGTGTGTGTGTGTGTGAGAGAGAGAGAGAGAGAGAGAGAGAGAGAGAGAGAGAGAGAGAGAGAGAGAGAGAGAGAGAGAGAGAGAGAGAGAGAGAGATCTGCTTACCTGGATTTTCCAAAACATACACTGTTGGAAAATTGATCCAACAATGCTATCCAGAGACCATCTTGTTGTGGAAAAATGACTTTGTTTATTGAGATAGTCCGAAAATAGGACAATAGTCTGAAAATAGGACAAAATAAAACAGAAACAAAATCTAAGTCTAAATAACAGTTATTGCAATAAGAGGCACAAAACACAGTAGGCTATACAGTACAATGTTTCTGCTCTATGAGCAAATCTGTGGCAGCCCCCCTGGGCCTTTTTTACCCTCTATTCATGTCCATGACTTCTGTGGTCAAGTTGCCATGGCACTGGACTCAGGTTGCTGTGTCAACCTTGCATTTCTTCATCCTGCATTTCTTCGTCACATAGGCCTTATCCACCCTTTGTCAACCTTAGCTTTGGCTAAAGAAGGCCACAAAAAAACACCTTCTTTCGATTTCCACAACACATGTGTTTACAACAGGGGTGCCCAAACTACAGCCCATGGGCCAGATCCAACCTTGATGCCAATTCATCTGGCCCACAAAGCCCTCATCATTCCCGGAAGCGGAAGTAAAACACACCGTGAGTGCCAAGGGCTTCACAGACCAGATGAATTAGCATCAAGGACCGGCTCCCTGAACTGCGTGACCAGCCCACAGCCTGAAAAGTTTGGGCACCCCTGGTTTATAAAGGCAACCATTTGATCTGCAGCACAAGTCTATGTATGTTTCCTCAGAAATAAATCCTGCTTTGTACAGTGCAGTGCTCAATCCTGCAATCCTGCAGTGGCTCAAGTCGCTAAGACGCTGACTGGGAAGCGGAAGGTCAGCAGTTCGATTCCCGAGTACTGCAGGACGGAAATGAGCTCCCGTCCTCATCCCAGCTCCTGCCAACCTAGCAGTTCGAAAGCAAGAAATTGCAAGTAGATAAATAGGGACCACTTCGGTGGGAAGGTAACAGCGTTCCGTGTGCTCCGGTGTCTAGTCATGCCTGCCACATGACCACGGAAACGTCTGCAGAAGCAGACAGCGCTGGCTCTTCGGCTTAGAAACAGAGATGAGCACTGAACCCTAGAGTCGGATACGACTGGCTTTCGAGCAAGGGAAACCTTTACCTTACCTTACTACAATGTAGCTTAATTCATCAAATATATGCTTATGATTTCAGGATAGAATGGTGAAAGTGTAGAGTTTACATTGTCCAGTGTTTTCATTATTCTTGTACCATTTCACTGAGGCAAAATCCACAGGAATTATTGTGAAAACCAAGCTCAAATTCCGGTGTATCTAAGTCAGGGATTCTCAACTAGTGGCCCGTGGGCTGGATGCTGCCATGCCACCATTTCATGGGGTCCCACCACCACCTCCACCACACAAGGAAGTGTGATGTGGTGGCGGAAGGGTAAAATAGTCATCTGGCCCCCAAAGCTGTCTGAGGGAACGTGACCCAGCCCCCAGCATAAAAAAGTTGAGAATTCCTGATATAAGTGTAGGGGACTGAAACATTTTCAGCAGCAGTAGTATTGGCACATTACCCGTAAACTCCGTTCAAACAGTATAATTCAATAATTGCTTCTAGTCATCAGCTCGAGGTGCATCCACTTTGCTAAAGCTATGGAGGTTAAAAATTGGCCAATGCTAGATGGCAGAGCAACTTGGAATACCTGCAATCATGGAGACAAAGCTGGGCTCAGCATTTTGGAAAGTTACTTTTCAGACTACTAATCCCAGATTATCCCAGTCAGCAAGACTACTGGCTTTGGACATGACAAAACATTTTATACCATACTTCTCTAGTTGAACATATTCACCTTAATGGATGATAACTGCAAGGAAACTCAGATATCCATAGCTCCATTTTTGGCATAATCTATGTCAGGGGTTCCCAACCTAAGGCCTGCAGGCTGGATCCAGCCCTTGGCGCCATTTCATGTGACCTCCCCCCACACCTCCAAGGGCATTCAAGAAACAAAATGGCCACCCCCTTTGAAGCTATTGGGACAAAATGGCCACCCCCATTGTGCAGGCAGGGCAAAATGGCTGACTGGCCCTTGAAGCTGACAGAGAGAGTGTGACCTGGCCCCCAGCTTGAAAAGTTTGGGAACCCATGATTTATGTATTTGACATGCTACTGATTCTCTGATATAGCTTAGAGAATTCTGTAGTAACCACAAAGTGGTGCTCAAAAACTGCACAGATTCCCCCAAAGGGGTTGGGAAGATTTTTCTACATTGTATTGATCCTCACTTGCATCTCAGCTGGTGACATAACAGCTCTGCATTTGCCTTACTCTCACTAATGTAGAATCACCAATGCAGGGTCAATACAACAAGTCCGGAGAGTCGTTCATAGATCGTTTGATGCTCTCCAAGATAATGCCTGTTTCTGCCTTTTTTCTCCTCCCCCTCCTCATCACATCCTTACATGTAGCAGTTTCATGGGATGATTCAGATTGGTACCAATCTCAAATCAAGAGGGATTAATTGCCTGCTCTAAAACATGAACAAGGGACCATAGCCTTTGTCACTGGCATGATATTGCTCTTGTTACAGTTCCTTTTGAAAAGCCAGGTCTTCTCCACATTAACCTCCTCCATTTTACTTTCTCTCTCTCTCTCTCATTTCTCTCTCCTTCTCTTAGGAGCAAAAGATCTGTTATTTCCTGGTAATCTCTACAACCATCATTGCTTCCCCCAAGAGTGGAATAGACAAATAAAAGTATGGGGTATTCTAGCAGACGACTTGAGACCAGAGACAGCAATTCTTTCTAACAACCTTGGCAAAATAAATAAATAAATGGCCCACTATAATGTTAGTCAGGTAGCTTTTTCTACCTTATCGGTACCTGCAGATGCAAACCGTCACTGACAAATACTACACCAGAGGGTAGGATAAAAGTGGAATTAGAAAATATTAGCTTCAGGAGATACTGGGTTTCTGAGTGTGATATGCAGCACTAATGTAGATAGTACGGAAAACTCAGACAATAAGTAGAGCTTTGAATTCAAACATGACCTTCAAAGAGATTTTTCCTCAAAAGACAGAGTAAGAGCCCTAAACCTTTCAAAGAGTGCAACCAAACAATAAGCCTGCAACACCAACATATACCATGGAGAATTCACATGCAGCAATGCCTTAGCAGAAGTCTTTCACTGCTATTTCTTTTTTTTTAATGCATGTAAAGTCTTTATTTATCATGTTTGAAAGATATCTTTTCCTTCCTTCATTTTTATCACATTCTCTACGTGTTTTATCGATATTTGCTCTAGAGAGCGTGAGAATATTTCTAAAACGGCTGGACAGTACTCTATAAGATAAAGTGGGGGAGGTCCAGCCCAAGGTATGAGATATAAGTACAAAGACTTCCACAGCAGGAATCTGGAGGAAATGTCAAGGGAAGCCATTTTGAGAGGAAGAGGTCACTCAACTACCACTGGAAAATAGCAACAGAACAGAGCAATGATAAGTGTCAGCTACTTGGATTCCATGGAATTTCAGTTCCTAGTCTTTTAATGGAGGCATGCATTTTCCATCTGACCTGAAGTGCTCCTATTTTCATATGAATGTTGATTGTTCAAAAACATCCATGATAAAAAGTGGTTCAGACTTACCCACTGAGAGAGAGGTGCAAAATAATAATAATAGTCTTTTCTCCCTTTCTCCTCTCTGAGATGTACTTTCCTGACTTGTGCATGAACAGCCATTTGAGAATATGACCTAATATAATTGCTAGATCCAACTAGAGTGAATCCATTTGTTAAACTGTTAAAGGGTGAAGCAAAAATTCTATCAATCTCTGGGATTCAATGGGTCTACTCCAGTTGAGACTACCAAGTGTATTCAGGAAAACGTGACTAGACTGTTCTGGGTGTCTTTTGTTGAAGGGGAAGGGATTTGTTTATTTAATTAATTATTTAATGTTTATACTGTCCATCTGGGTGTTATCCCACTCTGGGCAGTGAACAAGCAGAAAATAAATAACAACAATACCCGCAATAAATCAAAACCCACCACCAACAAATACATCATAGGCTAAAATAAAATAAAATAAAAATAATTGGCGTCAGAGGACATCGGGACTAAACCTAACTGGCTAATTAATCAATAGGGGAACAACACCCTGAAAGGCCTCCTTGAAAAAGAACATTTTTAATTGTTTTTTAAAGGGATGTAATCTTTTCAAATAAAAAATATATGTACAAGAACTCAACTATTTTCCTGTGTGCACAGTAGCTTCTACTCAATTGGATCATGGCCCAGGAGTGGTGAATATAAACTATATATATGCATAAAGTATATCTTAGATAAACAGATATGAAACATATATAAGTTTACGGAAAGATAAATATTTGACAATGCTTGAATATAAACACTGTATGCTTTACTAATAAATTAAGGTTGATTAAGTCCCCTTTTTCATGAAGAGCTTAAGATTTTTCACCAAGTCCAATAATATCTCACATACAGTATATATATTCAGAATGGAAACTGAACTGCTGGATTTGGAAGTGTTGATAGATAATGACCTCCTATAGCTAAGGGCAGGCACTGTGCAAATCGATCTAATCCAACTGCAGCTAGGCTATAGTCTGTGTGGGGCTATGGGGGAAAATGAAAAGAATATGTAGTTGAGTAAAAGGAGCAACCAGTGAATCAGAG
This sequence comes from Bradypodion ventrale, assembly GCA_035047345.1. Lineage (NCBI taxonomy): Eukaryota > Metazoa > Chordata > Lepidosauria > Squamata > Chamaeleonidae > Bradypodion > Bradypodion ventrale. The sequence goes on from JAWDJE010000006.1 coordinate 122,550,662, forward strand.
ACCAAAAGGTCATGGAGGGAGGATAGAGAATAACTAAATAATAGGTTAGTAAAAAGTTTGTAGCTCTGGACAGACAACTTATTTCTAAAACCAATAAATAATGAGAGACTTATCTGGTACTGACTAGCTTTATGGCCACTGCAATGTTTTGCAATAATAAACATAACATGGGCTGGAATATTCACTTGCTCCAGCATGGACCATTTGCTTCCTTTGTGGGGATGGGGGTGGTTGAGCTAAGCTATGAATAAGACAGCCTAATAGGTTCTCTTTGAGCCTGGGATAATCTGACATGTGGAAAGCCACACTCTCACTAGGATGTATAAAGGAAATTAAGAGTGGGAAATTCCATGCCTTACTTCATGTTCAACTTTTTTCCTTCTCATTGTTCAAAACAGGGAAGAAACATTTAGACCAGCTTGAAGGTTGGGCTGAATGCTATCTCATATTGGGGGCATCACAAAAGACCGGGCGTGCTTTGGATTCTGCCCAGCCAGAGCCACTCCTGGTCTCCCAGTGGCATTCCTCTGATTCACCTACCTTCTCCTTCTCTCAGCATCAGATCTCTGAGGTTCAGGAAGTTAAGACCTGCTAATCTTTCCATAGGGTTAGGGATAGTGGCACCAAAAACAGATCCTCTCTGAAGTTCAGACAAAAGAGGGCATTTCCTTTCAGATTTTCCTTAGTGACACATACTGTGAGGCTTAGGTGAGGAACGTGGAGAGGGCTCTGATTGTCTATCCCTGGTAAGAAGGCAGATGCTGGAAAAAATATAGTCTTGCATGCTTCTCTGTTTACACTAGGGGGTGCCCAAACTACAGCCTGTGGGCTGGATCCGGCCCATGGCACCGTTCCATCTGGTCTGTGCCATGCTGCCTCTCCCAGAAGTGGAAGTAAAACACATCCCCAGCTGTTGTAAACACATTTATGACAGCTGCGGTTGCATTTACGGCAGTATTATGTGCATGTGTGGGTGCATTTTACTTCCACCTCTGGTAGGAGGAACCATGTGACCGGCCCGCAGCTTGAAAAGTTCAGGCACCCCTGGTTTACACTGTCAGTGGGATGCATGTCTTAGACTTGCTACCAATTTAAGTACAGCAAGTGTTTTTTCTGTGCCTCAAAATCCTTGAGTTCAACCCTTCCTTCCTGCAGTTACAACAATAGCAATTAATTTATATACTATCCCATAGTGCTTAGGGCACTCTCTGGGCAGTTCACAAGTTGATTAGTATTTTGCCCTCGACATGCTGAGTGTTCATTTTACCGACCTCCAAAGGATGGAAGGCTGAGTCAACCTTGAGCCCTGGTCAGGATTGAACTTGCAATGTTTTGCAATTTAACCACTGCAGCCTCTTTCATGCTTTTTTCTCTATTGGCTGCCTTTCCTCTCTGTCCTTCATTTTCTGCTCCCCAAATTAAAATGTGTAAAGATGTCACCCTACTCAGTATAAAAGGAAATAACATAGGAATTGGCCGTAAACAAAGGTTTTAACCAAGAAGCATCCAGATTAACCAGTCCCCCCCCTCTTTTCCATGGGAGGAGATGAAACTGGGCATGTTAAAGGGAATAATCAAATTCAAAATCTTTCCACATAATGAATTAAACTCCTGAATTGGGCATTTGCCTTGGGTATATTGAAACACACTTTCCCAACATCAGATTGGGAAAGTGTAACATGGGGCTCTTAGTCTAGCCAGCTTCTGCACCTGGGAATTGTGTCTTTTTTCTGTACCTCAAAGCAGCTGCCTTGGGTGGTTGTTGGGACAGCTCATGAACTGGAACAGGGGTACTGTACTTCACCTGAAACATTAGGGAGAAGTCATTCCTATTCCAGTCAAAAGTCACAAAATGGTTGCTTAGATCCGTCCCAGAATGTGTGATAGCAGAGTGGTAGCAGTGAAGGGAAAGCAGGTAGTTTACACAGAATTTATTTATTTGTGCTTATATTGTGTCACTGGTCAATCAGTCATAAAGAAGTATTATTTTCTCATTCACAGATTAAAAAAGAGCAATTTATCCTCTATAGCTTATTTTCTAAGCTCAAGTCAATGTTACAAAGGAAGCTAGCATGGCTGGCCAATTTTAGGCTGTGGTAGGATGGGGCCTGGGTGAGAAATCAATTCTTGCCTTCCATCTAAGGAAAGTAATCAAGTGTCCCATCTACATACCCCCACCCCCAGCAAGTTCTAATCTATGGGGGGCTTATCATTCACTTGATTTAATGAGGCTACTTCAATAGCTGTAAGTACCATATGGGGATATCATATAAGAAGTGAGATTTGAAAGCCGAGGATGAGAATTCCATGTTAATCATGTCTGCTTCAAAGTCAGTAATTAAAATCTCTAGATTCCACCACCCCTTCTCCCTTGAGGAGTTCTCCTCACTATGGAGCAACAAATAAAAGTCATTGACAATTGGTTTGCATGACTTTCATGTTAGATGTTTAAGGAATCAGGGCAAATATTGGGTAGTTTTTATTCGAGAGCTTGCCAAATTAATTAGCAGGACAAGATGAAAGAGTCCATGCAATGCCACACAAATCTGCTCCAGACAGCTTCCCACTCCCTGTGGTATTGAAAGGCTGAATTTGCTTTCCCTGAACATTTTTTGGGGGGTGGTGGGGGTGGTGGGGGTGGTGGGGGTGGGGGTGGAATAAGCTCTATGTCCTGAATAGCAAAAGAGGTGTTAACAATCCAATCTACATTGCATAATGTTTGATGAAGAAACATCTGGACAGTTCCTAACAGAAAGCTACTTCTATGGATAGGTGGATTGCCTGTAGCTACCACATGTCTTTCTCCTGCTGTTGCTGCTGCTACTACTATTGCTACTATTACAAATACAAGTCTTGTTTCTCAGCATTGCTGGTCCAATGGTGTGGATGAAAGTCAAGCATAAAATTAGGAGGCAAGTAGTAAAAATTTACAGTTAAGGCGACATGTTTCCAAATCACTGGAAGCAAAATATTCTTAGGAAGCAAAATATGATTGACAATTACGTTATATTTGTAGCTAAACATTTTGGAATGACTCCAATCACTGTAATTAGTACAAGAAGGAAGTTAACCTGATCTGGATCTTATATCCCTTTAATTTCTTGCCTTAATGTTTGCTACATAGCAATTTTGTTACCCCTTGCACTTTTAAGATTGCTTGTTGATGGAACACCAGCTTCGTTAAGGTATGTTTTACTTTGTTGCTTTTCAAAAATACTAATATCTGGCTTGTTAATGTAGTAATGATATATTAGTTTGACCCCATGATCACCCTAAAATATATACTTTGTTATTTAGTACAGCGAGTTCCGATAGGGTGGTGCAGTAATACCGGGCCGGTATTGCTGGAAAGCATGGCACACCATGATCTTTCACAATAATTCTACGGACACAACCTGGCTGAACTCGCGGATAATTAACTTGGACAAACAGTCCTTTTGGTCTCCAGAAAACCAGTTCTTCAACTTTGACATGAGATCTCACTAATCTCGTTCACCCAGGTTCCTTCTACCCTTAACATTAACTATCTCTTGACATTTCCTGAGCCATTGGAGCTAGGGAAAGCTTATCTGTCAATAACAGCGGTTAGACGTAGTCACATAGCTAGTTTCTTTGTTAGACTAGGAATGCATATTCTAAAAATAGCATTAGGTTTGAAGGTATATAAACTGGCTAAAATAAAGGAGAGAGAGCTGTCTCATCTTGACCCTCTAAAGAAAGTCTGTGTGTCATTACTTTTACACTGCTGCGGTAGGCAGAACACAACATGTTGAAATCAACTGTTTTAGCTGTGATAACTTGTTTGACCCGGTATAGTATTTCAGTTTCTCGAAGGTGGCTAGAATCTTTACTATAAAGGGAAAGAGGTAAGTAATCAATAAGATTTCGACTGCTGCTGCTGTTGTTGTTCCTGCTGCTGCTGCTACTGCTACTGCTGCTGCTGCTACTACTACTACTACTACTAAAGTAATTTATTGTTATTACATTATTCATTCCCGATGAGTTTTTCTTTTCATTTTTGAAAAATACCCTGTAAATAAAAATCACAATTCCCCCAAATCCGCAAGACATCATTGTCTCTCTTTTGAATAAGTCCATCCTGTTTTCATCTTCCTTTATAGCATGCTCCCCTTTAGGCCGTTCAGCATTCCAGGTTCAGGCTTTAATTTCCCTTTGATTTCTCAGATCTAGCTGCCAGACTGTGCAGGTGTGGCTAATTCAGGGTGTTGAGAAAATTGCTCAGGAAAACAGTTTTCCCCTTAGATATGGAAAAACATAGGTCGAGAGATCAGACACAAGGCTCCCATTATTTAGATCAGGGGTTCCCAACCTGTGGCCCATGGGCCGGCCCCGGCACACGGCACCATTTCATGTGGCCTGCATTGCTGCTGTCACTGCATCAGAAGTGAAAGTGGATGCATTTACAACAGTCAGAAATGTGTCCTTGCCTGCCGTAAATGTGTTTACGACAGACATGTTTTACAGCAGCATTTACACCGGGGGAAACTAGCAGTCTGGCCTGCTCAGCTGTCCGGGGGGTATGGTCCAGCCCACGATGTGAAAAGGCTGGGAACCCCTGATTTAGATTGTAAAATGGACAGGGGCACGTCTTCAATCACACCATGTAATTCAGTACTTTGGGCATGCTATATTCCCATCTTCATTTGTAGGCTCCCGATAATCTCTGACATGCATCTGTATGTGGGTATTTTGCACTGGCTTGGGTAATGACATCCGGAATGCAACAAGCATCTGACAGATAGCTGAAGCCATGAATTTAAAGTGGAGGATGTTTGCTTTTGTGAAAATGCAATCAACTGTTGTATATTACGTATCTCGGAATCTTTATTTCTCATCCAGACTTTGGGGTGGTCCTTTTTAATTTTTTCCCACCCCTATAGAACATTATATACATATACCAAATGGAATACTAAGTCATTTTTAAAAAAATAGAGTCCCCAGAGCTGACAAAGAACAGATCTATACAGTAATGGTTTATATTCTTCTTCAATTTACCTTTCATTCACTCTCTCCTTATTTGAGAAATGGGACTGATGGCGCATAAAAGCAGTGGGGAATTGTTGTTGCTGTACTGTGTCTATAAAATGTCACGTCTGAATTATCCCATAATTCTGTATTGTAAAAAAGAATCCATAACCTGTTCCACTAGAATCCTGTGCTATTATAGAAATATGGATGTGGGGTGGGGAGTGGGAGAGCTTTATAATAATTGGAAAGCATAACCCAGTGGGATATGATTATGCAAATTATTTCCCCTGGTTGTTTGAGATTCTAAATCAATATTGGCACACAATGTAAGTATATCTTTGGAGCAACAGATAAATAATAGTCCTGACTTTCTTATTTTGTGTCATTTTTGTTATAATTCCAGTTGTCTGTGGAACTAATGAGGAGTAACATGAAAGAGATAATGTCAATTTAAATATTTCCTGTATTGATTTCTCCCCTGCAGTTTACCATTCAGGGGAATTCTCTCAGGGTCAGCTTCCTTTGAAAGACATAAAGCTGAAGTTAAAGGACATATAGACAAAAAGTTTAACTGGTTTCACTGACATTCCCATGGCCAAAGGATTCACGGTATCAAACCACAGTTACCATGAATCTTTTTTGAGGAAACCATATCGATATAAAATTGATACATTTGTAATAGAAAGATGGCTTGGGAATATTGTGGGATGTCTTCCTGCATCTGGAATAACTCTACATACACATATGGTACGTTCCAATGTATTCCTACTTAACAAAAGACTCATGATATGAAAGCTATTCTAGCATATATCCAAACAATTAAATAGATAAATTTGTGATACCCAGACATGATGGCTGACTTACAGAGACCAGCTATGTACTTTCAAAGCCACCAGTGCATACCTGTCAAGTATCCAAGATTGGCTGGGATTTCCCGTATTTCGGTGCCAATTTTCGTCCTTTCCCGCCTGGAGCTGCCGCTATCCCGGATCTTGACAGCGGGGGGAAAGGAGTTACTGTGCACCCCTTCTGCGCAGATTCTTTCTATGCATGCGTAGAATGCAAAACCATTCTGCACTGGTCGGTTCTACGCATGCGTAGAAGGGTTCTACGCATCCCCTTCTGCACAGAACCCTTCTACTCATGCGTAGAAGGATTCTGTGCAGAAGGGGATGTGTAGAACCCTTCTACGCATGCGTAGAACTGACCAGCACAGAACGGTTTTGCGCAGGTCTGTTGTACGCATGCGTAAAAGCCTTCTACGCATGCATAGAATGGACTTGCACAGAACCGTTCTGCGCATGTCCATTGTACGCATGCGTAAACAGCTTTTATGCATGCATAAAATGGACCTGCACAGAACCGTTCTGCGCAGGTCCCGTATTGTCCAGAGCCGGGCTTGACAGGTATGCACCAGTGCCTCAGGAAATTGCAGGGGTGGCACAGAGTGATTAAGAGAGGAATTATCAACAGATCCAAAAGGGAAATGGGTCTGCTTCAGTAGCAGATTTTACAATACAAGGGGAATCACTTTGCTGCCAGTGACAGAATTAGCTGCCAACAGACAGAAAGTATTGAGAACAGCGCTATCCCCTTATTACCACAAACACTAATGTTTACAGATATTGAGATTGGATTGGATTTAACTAGGTTTGCTTCTTTTATAAAAGCTGTAAACTGTCTATAGTGCTACTTTCCAATGGAAAGGCAAAGTATAAATGCAACAAATAAATATCAAGACTAAATAAAAACACCCATACATCTTCAAGTGCCATATCCAATTCTGAATATTGGCTATCATCATGGCGATCAGCCATGAAAATTGTCCTAGGAACAATATGATACAGTTGCTTTCCATTTGCTTTCCTCATCGCAGTGTGACACTCATACCACTGATCCATTATGTGCACTTTGGGCACATAATGCCACCCTTACTTGTGGCATATTAATTCCAAGCTCTGAGTAGGTGTGGCTTTCATCGCTGACAAGTATTTTGCTGCCAGATGTGGAGAACTAATACCATCTCACACTGACCAAGCTTAAGATTTGTATTGGGGAGAATGACCAGGCCTAGAGAGCTAGGGTCTCTGTCATGACCTTTCAAATTTTTCCTGTGCTGATCTTTGCTTTTGCAAGAAAAACTTCAATTGGCATCAGCCAAAGCTTCCCTTGAAATGCTACCAGCAGTTCAAGCTACAAAATATATTTGGCAAATAATTCAAGAGGAGGTTCCATCACTTGAAGTTTTTATTCACTCGAAGAGGAGCTTCTTTACAGATATCTGATAGTCACAGCAGGAGCCTTTGCTAACTCCAATCCATTAAATATGGGGAAATGATAGGGGAACCCCACTAAGAAGGGAGAACTACAGTATGGAGGGTGAAAATTCCTGAAAATTCAGAAGATAAATCCTGGAACCAATTCAGACAAACATATAGTATCTGTGTGCCCTCGAGATCATTGGGAAAGTCATTTAAACAAAGTTTTAAAAAATGAATGTGCTGTAAGTAACAGTATGAAAGGTGCTTATTTTCTGTAAATCTCCCAAGGCGTATGAAGGTCTGTGAAGAAAGAAGCTTATCCAGATCAGCTTTAACAGCACCGGAGCTCACGGAAAAGCTCAGGCCACCAAGGATTATTATGTTAGGAAAAGTAAATCAAACTACTAATTGTTCCCAATATTAGCAGCATTAACCAGTTCCCCAGACTGAAGAGGGATTATGGTCTGATATGTCCCCATCCTTGCAGAACTCTGGAGTGTGACAGTTGGAATAAAACAAAGTTATCTCTGGCAGAAGAGGAAGAACTCAAAATGACAAATACTTTATCAAGTCAGAGAACACTGGGTTTGCGAAGCCTTATCTGGGCTAAAGGTGATTACGGCCATCATTGATGGGATGTCATCTGCTTTCATGTTACATCGGTGAGAAATAATAAGTCATTAGTTTGAAATTTGTGAGGCAATTTGTCTGAGTTGCTTGTATTAAAATGACAGAGTGGGAGAGAGAGATTTGCAGTATTCATATACTACAAGCTGAAGGACTCGGTGAATTCTCTGAAAGTGACATAATGCTAGAGATGAGAGGCAGGTGAGGTATTAAAATGGCTAAAGCTTAAGATCTCTTTAGGTTGACTTTTGTTATCATTGAAGGACAAAGTAATATATACCAAACCCCAATTTACGTAAAAGGTCCGTTCCATAGCAATTTATGTAACTTGATTTTTTACGTAAATCAATGCATCGCCATAGGGATGCATTAAAAACAATGGAATGTCAACATAGCGATCTCCCTACTTTTTGCATGTTGCTGCTGCTTCCTCCTGCCCATTGGGAGAGCAGGAACAGCCACTGCTGCCCCCGCTTCTTCTATGGCTCTGGTAGAGTGTGGGGGGCACATCCGCTTGGCCGCACTCCCTGTCTGAGGCTTTTCTGGGGCTCAGTTTGGCTGTGGACACACTTCAGAGGGAAACCACTCTATTCCCCTTTTCGTCTGAGGCTTCTCCAGGGCTCAGTTTGGCTATGGACGCGCTTTGGAGGGAAACCGCTCCATTCCCATCTTTGTCCGAGTTTTTTCCAAGGCTCAATTTGGTTGAAGATGTACTTCGGAGGGAAACTGGAAACTGCACCCCGGAGGACCCTCAAACATGAATTGTGGGTCTGCAATTTTAGAGTTTTAAATGGCAGCAGCACCATTTTAGAATTACAAAACACAGGAAAACCCCTTGCATAAATTGATTTTTTTAATGTAAATCGGGACATGATTTATACAACAAAAAAAAAACCTTGCGTAAGCCAAATTTTATGTAAGTAGAGGCATACTAAATCGGGTTTTTACTGTATCTCAGGCCAAGCCTTATCAATCTGGAAATTCCAGTACAATCTATAGTTTTCAACCAAAGTTTGGAATTGTGAGCTACATTTATTGAATGTGAAAAGGGTTGGGTGCGAATTGGTTTTGCTACATTTTTAATAAGAATTTCCCAATACTATCCTTTAAAAATATTTCCATAATAATAATAATTTTACGTCATAAATTATTCTGGGTTGAAAAGATTTTTGCGAAGGTAACTCCGCTCAGGGAATGCCCAAATGAGGCTCTTTCATGTCCCCATGAGCTGGGAAAGAGAAGGGCGCTCAATCTGTCATGCAGTACCCGGGTCTTGAACTGTTGACTTGCCAACCTTCCTGCTAATAAGGTGAGCTTCTTAACCACTGAGCCACCACAGCCCTGTCTTTCCATAAGACTTACTTTCTTTCTTTTCCTCATATTTACTATGGAAACAATGTGAGGTTTAACAGAAATGAAAAAGGACTGACAAGTTTGTCTGTCTAAGCTAGGAGTTTCCAACTTTTTCAAGCCAGGGGTGGGGTCACACTCTCAGTCAACTTTGAGAGTCAGATGGCCATTTTGCCCTTGCTGCATAATGGGGTGGCCATTTTGTCCCAACAGCTTCAAAGTGGCAGCCATTTTGTTTCTTGAATGCCCGTGGAGCGGTGGGTACCACATGAAATGGTGCCATAGGCTGGATCTGGCCCATGGGCCTTAGTTTGGGAACTCCTGGTCTAAGCCAAGGGTTCTAGATGCTTAATTCTGTAAAAGTTTGGGTTTCAAATCATTGTGTTCAAATTAAGAATCTAACCAATACAGTACTGACAAATTTTATTGTGCTCAGAGAAACAAGGTGTCTCAAAATCATCTGAGTGGAAACATGGCAATCACTTCTCACATAATGCTTCGTATAGCATCATCTGTAATTTAGCAATAGTGGTAGATATCAGTTGGCTGTTTTACTCAACATATGGTCGAAGGACTACTACCTACAGCATGTAAACCTTGGCACAGAGGGATACGCTGTTATTGAAAAGCTGCAGTGTTTTCTAATTATCTGCACATATTAAATAGCTGACACAGTGAGGGTGTTGTTACCCTATGTTTTTAAGCTAGCTTTTGCATTGTTGTTGCTACTGTTGCTCTTTCAATTGGCATCAGCCATTATTTCCAAAGGGAGTCTACTTTCTGAGCAGCATTTTTGATTGTAGTCTTTTACTGTATGTGCTGGAGGGGGAAAAAATGAAATACATGGTTTAAACGCTGAATATTTTTGACATATGTTACCAAGCTCAATTGCACAGTTTTGTAGTTGTAGATTAAATCAATCTAAGAGAGTGTCTAGAAGCTCAGGTGTTCAGCTAGCTTGCTGCTAAAAACACTTCTGGATACTTTACACTTAGGAAATCCTAGTGAGAGTCACCATAAGTTGGAATTGATGTGATGATGCACGATTATGCTGCTTGGACAAATCAGTGAATTGGAATACAGTGGTTGGGAGTTTGATTCCTCACTGTCCTCCCCAAAAGAAGCACCAGCTTGCATAACTTTGGTCAAGTTGCACAGTCCCAGAATGTCATAAGAATGAAGGAATGGTAAACCACTTCTGAGTACTTGATACCTACATTAGTCACAATTGACTTGATGGCACATAATTATAATTTTTATAATTAAAATGGAGCATGCACGTAGAAATGCTCCGTTTAGCCCATTCAATCAGTTGTATATCTTAGGTGTAATTGTTAATACATGGTTTCCTAAGGGTATATCTACAATAAACACTTGTAGCCTTTGGTTCCACTTTAACTTCCATTGCTCCATCTTACAGAATCCTAGAATTTGTAGTTTGATGAAATACGTAAAACCCTGTGCCAGACAGCTGAAATGTGCTCCCTGCACTGTTTACCTTCCAGATACCTGAACCACATTGCTTCTAAGTACTTCAACAAATTACTGATATCAGAACTCCATGGGACAGAGCCATGACAATTAAAATGGAATCAGACTGTTAATTGTGTTGTGTAGATGAACTCTAGCTCATGGGCTTTGCAGGCGCACCCCCCCAATAACGGACTCAGACAACATTGAAAGTGGATAACAGCATCGGGCCACATTTATTGATTCAATGCCCTAATCCGAATTATAAATTTGTATTGGTAAAACGACCAATCATAATTCTTAAGGCAAGCAGGCCGAAGTAACACTGGTAAGGTACCACCCCAAAATTGCCAACGGCAATTGGTTACAATGTATCAATTTGTATCAATTTGTTTGTTGACAACAAACAAATTGTTGACCGTAGTCAATATCTAACTCATGACCCCACCCTCTGACTCGTATCCGTGAAATCACGGGGTGATGCATGCTGGCTAGCTATCGCCATCACCCCGTCGCCTGGTTCGTCGTTGACCGGACAACGTTTAACTAATTTGTTCCTGAATAGTGTTGTCCAGTCAATTGCAAACCTGCCGGATACCTGTGGGTCATACTGTTTACCTTACCAGTGCTACCCGCCAATGTGACCAAAGTCAACAGTAGAAACGAAAGGAACCCCTATATCAAACCATAGCAACAGTGTGGGATGGGCAAAAAAGCCAGGACCCGAAAGCCAATGTGGGTCCCAACCAAAAATTCCCACCCGGCCCCGAAGCGACCAAAATATCACACTGTTAACTAGGGAGGGGGTGGAGGGGAAAAACTTCTCCGCTCCGTCGCTTTGGCTAAAATGGCAGCACGGCTGCCTCGTGGCCACCCCTTTTATAAGGGAGCTGGCCACGCCCTAAACTACCCGGATTCTTCGTCCTGTGGGGGGGGGCCCGCAAAGGGCGCGGCGGCCATTTTGGCGCCACGCTTGCATTGCAGGCGCACCCCCCCAATAACGGACTCAGACAACATTGAAAGTGGATAACAGCATCGGGCCACATTTATTGATTCAATGCCCTAATCCGAATTATAAATTTGTATTGGTAAAACGACCAATCATAATTCTTAAGGCAAGCAGGCCGAAGTAACACTGGTAAGGTACCACCCCAAAATTGCCAACGGCAATTGGTTACAATGTATCAATTTGTATCAATTTGTTTGTTGACAACAAACAAATTGTTGACCGTAATCAATATCTAACTCATGACCCCACCCTCTGACTCGTATCCGTGAAATCACGGGGTGATGCATGCTGGCTAGCTATCGCCATCACCCCGTCGCCTGGTTCGTCGTTGACCGGACAACGTTTAACTAATTTGTTCCTGTCTAGTGTTGTCCAGTCAATTGCGAACCTGCCGGATACCTGTGGGTCATACTGTTTACCTTACCAGTGCTACCCGCCACACGGAGGGGCTTCAAAGAAGGCCTGACGCCCCCCCCAGACCGTCAGCTCGGTCAACAGGCCTGCTCGCCAATCACCCAACAGGAGGTCCATACCTCCTCGCGACAGATGGGCCCCCTTCCCTGCATACAAGTCATAATTTCGTAGGCTAATAGCGGGGTGACGACTGACCCGTCCCCAAGCCCTGTCGGCAAGGAACCGCGCCACCGCCCCGTTGACCGCGCGCCTAGCTCGGTCAAGGGCCAGGAGGTCAATGCCCCCTCTGTAAGAATGGCGCGGGATCATGTCCGACCAAACCAGGGTTGTGGCAGGCCAGACGTAGTGCAAGTAAGCAAGGTCCCCGCAAATCGCATGCTTGAGCGATAAGCCGGTGACCTGACCCAAATCATTGCCCCCAAGGTGTATGATGAGAATGTCAGGCGGGTCAGCACTCCTGCTTGAAAACAGGAAAGGGAGCAGCTCCCGCCACAACATCCCAGGCTTACCATGCCATGTGAGACTGGCGTGTTCACCCAGTCCCAGTCGGGGTCCCCACTCTGTCGGCGCAGTGCAACGCGCTGCCCTATGCACATAGCCGTGGCCCACCAGCCATACTGTCACCGGTGTAACACGCCACCCAGGGTCTGTAAGAAAAAATTAAGAAAAAAGGAAGGTAAGGTGATTGAATTGGTACTCACGGTGGAAGTGGGCGCACATAAAACTGAAAACATTGCGAGCCCCACCTTCCCATGCTGCATATGTCAGCCCCGGAGTACCCAAAAGCAGCTGCTGTAGAGGCTGCCCCAATACGAAATGAATGTATGCCAAAACGGGCACCTGGTAGGCCCACCCTGGCGAGGGCTCTGCCTGTCACCTTCCAAAACTGAAATTTAGTAAGGGGAGACCCATCTTGGTGACAGAAAAACGGGCCATGGTGCAAGCCACGCAGTGCAAGGAACTCCTGTAGGGCACCAACCGGACAGATGTCTGCCAAAGAACACCGTAGCAGTCTACACCACTGCCTACGCCATGCTGATCTGACTTGGAGGAACGTATCCTCAACTGGGCCCAGTCTTAGGCAACATAGACATCCTCGAGTTCCAGTGCCCTACAACTTGCATCCGCCTTAGACAGCATCACAAGTTCGCTGATGCGGAGCGCTCCAAAAAATGCCACCGTTGTGGCTGCATGAAAGAGGGCTGCCTCATAATGATCAAAACAGAGGCTTGGCCAGCCCCGGGCCAACTGGGTAAGAACCCCTGGGGAAATAGGGTGCCGATCGTCCGGGCAACGCCCGCGCTCGCGCACCCACCCCTCCAAAACATGTCTCACACGGAAGTCAGAGGTGCTGTCCACATGACCCCCTACTTTGGCCATAAAAGCCAGCGCCGAGAGCTTGGATGCTATGGTGCGAGGTGCGAGGCCGAGAGCATGCAGGTGGACCATGAACCGCAGAAAATGGTCAACCGGGATAGGCCAGGTCTCTGGCAGGTAAAATTGAGCAGCAAATGCCCTGTAAGAATTAAATGCTTGTTGATACGCCTTACGCGTGCGTGGCGCTAGTGACAGGCCAATCGCCCGGTTCACCTCTCCTTGCCAATGCTCCATATCTCGTCCGGGAGTGGCGAGGGAAATTCCTCCGCATCCGGGGCCAAGGCACGGAACCGGGAGATCTGTAGGCGGGACAAAGCGTCAGGAATATCATTATTAATCCCTGGGACATGCCCGGCTCTGAACAAAACGTTGAGGCGCAGGCAGCGCAGCACAAAATGGCGCACTAGGTCCATAACCCTGGGCAATTTGGAAGTCTGTGCATTAACAATGTGGACAACAGCAGCATTGTCACACCAGAAATGCACGACCGAGTTGGCCCATTCCTCGCCCCATAGCATCAAAGCCCCTAGTATAGGAAAAAATTCAAGGTATGTGAGATCACGCAGGCGATCAGTGCCTGCCCAGGCCGGTGGCCACCCACCATAGGCCCACTTCCCATTGAAGTACATCCCATAACCCAGGGATCCTGAGGCATCAGATTGGATCTGAAAATTGGGGGATGCCAGGAGGTCAGACCTCCAAAATGAGACCCCATTGAACTCCCTCAGGAACTGTAACCAGACAAACATGTCTGCCCTGATACCCCGGGTAAGTCCAACTCTATGGTGAGGCCTGGATAACCCTGCCATGGCGTCGCATAAGCGTCGAGCAAAAGCCCTGCCCGGAGCGACCACCCTGCAGGCGAAATTTAGGTGACCGTGTAGCACCTGCAGTTCCATCAGTGATGCCTTGCGCCTGGCCATCAACTCGGAGATAAGGGCCACTATCCTGGACACCTTATGCTCCGGTAACCTAGAAGCCTGCGCTAACGTGTCAATCTCCACCCCCAGGAATATTAACTTGGTAGATGGGCCCTCGGTCTTTTCGGGCGCTAAAGGGACACCGAGTTCCTCCATTAGCGTCTGAAATGTGTTAAGGAGACGTGCGCACGTGTCCCAGCCCCATTCACCCCCGAATAAAAAGTCATCCAGGTAATGGGCTACAGACCGGGACCCTGACCTGCGGACGAAAGCCCGCTCTAAGAAGGTACTAAAACGCTCAAAGGCCGAGCATGATATGGAACAGCCAAAAGGCATGGCCTTATCGAAATAATATTCCCCCTTAAATTTAAAACCCAGCAATTCAAAGTCACCCGGATGCACCGGTAGGAGGCGAAAGGCCGACTTAATGTCGCACTTGGCCAGCAGGGCACCCGGGCCACACGAGCGCACCATGCGCAGCGCGTGGTCAAAAGACGTATACCTGACTGAACAAAGGTCATCAGGGGTAGCATCATTGACCGACCGGCGGGCTGGATAGGATAAATGATGAATAAGGCGAAACTGGCCTTGAGACTTTTTGGGAACCAAGCCTAGGTGCGACACCTTCAGGTTGAAACGGGGGTGAAGGGGAAGGGCCAGCGACCCTGCCCGCATCTAACTCCTTCCTAATACTGGCAGCAGCCACCTCCTCCCTCCCTTGAGGGAGAAAAGATTGGGGGCATCCTGAGGGGACCTATCACCCATGAAAGGAATGCGTAACCTGTACTTAAAGCCTTGAAGGAGATACTCCCCCTCCTCCCCCTTCGGGTACACTGTGAACCAACGCCCCAACATGTCCACCTTAATTGGGGAGGGGGCCTTTCGGTGAGCCAGCTCCATCTGTGGCAGCCTTGCCAGCCCACTGTCCGCCCCTCCCTCTGCCCCGTGTCCCTCCAGGCCTGGGACAGGCAGAGGCTGCGTGGGGGCCCGAACAGGTGGGACACTCATGCCTGTATTTGCAATTCTTCTTATTACAGGAACCATTGGACGAGAAAGCCCAGCACAGCAGGCGGGCATGAACCCCCTGCCCCGCCACTTGGCGGGTAACCTGCGCTGGGACAGCTCGCTGGACCGCATGTCCGCAATGGCACCTGTCCCCTGGCGCGGGGCGCGTGTGCGTCATGTACAGAAGCCAAAGCCTCTGGCACGGCTCGTCCCACCTCATCTCCGGGTGGAGGGGAATCCGCATACGGAATTCCCCATCATAAGCAAGCCACGAAGGGCCTGGGAAATCGACTATCGCCCTGTATATGTTGTCCAATTATTGGACCATCGGAATAGCCAACTCCGGCCGCGCCCTCAGGTACACTGCCATGTAAATTAAATAAGCCGGCAGCCAGTTGGCCCAGGTACGTGGCGGCTTACAACGACGTGCCTGCTCCTTATCCTTCTCATCCTGTCCCTCCCGTTCCTCCTTGGTGGGCTCTCTGTTCAGGAGTGAGAAGATATCCACATACTCTCCCCGCCAAATCTTTTCCTTGGTGGCCTGTGCTAAGTGGTCACCCAGTGGTAAGGAGTACCCCGCAGTTGGTAAGGCCGAAAAAGGCACCACAGACACCGGGAAAGGGGCCTGAGCTAACCCAGCCACCCCCAGTACATTCCCCGCAGTGTGAGAAAAACTACCCACCCCGGTGCTCTGGGTGGCAGTTACCGTCGCCGAGTGGGGTGCCGGCTGCTGTGCCACCGCACCACCCAAGCGAGGCCAAGGCCATTGAAAAGCTCCCCCCATAGAAGCAATATGTGCAGGTGTACTGGCTTGGACCGCATACTCACGTGCTGCACCCCCATGGGCCGCCCCCACCGGGGGTTCCGGCCCACTGGGAGCGTCGGAGCTCACGACCGACATAGAGCTCATCATCGGGGCCTGGCCTGCACTCGTCTGCTGACTGGGGAGCTGCGGGGCAGTGGCTGAAGGCACGCCACCCGCCTGAGGCAGCTCAACCCTACCCGCCGCCTGTTGTCCTCCCGCCGACGGCGCCGCAAAGGGACGCCAAAGGGAGCCCCAGCCTGGCTGGCCCGAGCTAAAGACGCTTCGAGGGCCGCAAGGCGGGCCAGTAAGGCCTGCACGTCGATTTGGGGCCAAGGGCCGGCCGGCCCGCCAAGTCCAGGCGCGGGTACAGGTCCCTGTACCCCAGGACCCGAACAGGGCCATTGTCCAACACCAAAACCCGGTAGGGGCGGTGCAGGAACCTGCCAAGGTAGGGGACCACACCACCCGCCCAGGCCAGAAGGGCCAGGAGGAAGAGAGGCAGGCCCAACAGGATGAGCTGGGACAGTAGCGGTGTCCACCGCTCGCGGGCCGCGGGCCGGAGCCCCTGCCGCGCCCGCATTCCGATCCCCCGCGTCCGGCCAAGGGGCGATGGACCCCAATCTGCCGGGCCCGGCGGGGGCCTGGACAGGCGGCTGCTGGGGAGGCGCCCCCGTGGTCCTCCGACCCGGGTTGCGCCTCCTTCCAGCTCGAGCCGCAGTCGAAGCTGCCTTCTTCTTCGAAGGCATCTGAATTGGAGGAGAGGGAAGCCGAAGAGAAGATTCGCCGCCAAGAGGCTTCCCGCAAGGTAAGGAGCGACGGAGACACAGGGGAAAAACTTCTCCGCTCCGTCGCTTTGGCTAAAATGGCAGCACGGCTGCCTCGTGGCCACCCCTTTTATAAGGGAGCTGGCCACGCCCTAAACTACCCGGATTCTTCGTCCTGTGGGGGGGGGGCCCGCAAAGGGCGCGGCGGCCATTTTGGCGCCGCGCTTGCATTGTCACCAGTACATGGCTCTTTTCTTTTAGTTTTGGAACTATATATAATATGCATGTTTTTACTGGAATTGTGTTCATTGCATTTTTGTTTTGATTGTATGATATTTATTGATATTCTGTATGTTTTTTATATTTTGGTTTTGTTGTATCTTTAATTATGTTGGAAGCCGCCCTGAGTTGTCCTACAAGCTGAGTAGGACGGGGTACAAATTAAAAATTGAATCGAATCGAATGTCCACACAGAGTAGTTTAATTTGGATCTGTATGTAACTATCAATAGTCTTGTGTTATTTTAATGATTTGAATTTATGCATATTTAAGGTTTAGAAATGATAATTCACATTGTCTTTAAGGGAGGTTTTTTGTTTTTTTTAAATAACCATGGCTCTTATCCTAGACATCATGCTAGCCTGGGATAGCAGGAACTGTAGTGGAACACATCGAAAGGACACTAAGTTGAGAAAAGCTGTACACGTAGTACAGCAACATACAGACACAAAGGCACATACATCCACAAGTCAGCGGGGCAACAGACTGACATGTCTAGGACATAGATAAGGTTTCCTCTGACAGCTTTCTGGCTAAAAGCTCCAATTAGAATTAAAGGCTGCCTCTTTCTCCAGATGACAGTCGTTGGGAAATTTTCATTTCTGAGCTGTTGCTAATACACTGTAGCTGTCTATATGACATACAACCAAGACAAGTCAATTCTAGCATATGTTTGTAGGAGCGGTGTGTGTATGTGTGCGGGACCACAATAATATACAATTTTAAATATATATATATATATTTTAAAGAGAAGATTGATGCAGAGTCAAAATGATTTCCTGCCTGCAGGGTTTGATGCGGTTCAATCTATAACTGCAACAACAATCAATATAAGTCCCCCTGAAGCTTCTCTCCCAACACAAGGTGTTCCTGTGCGAAAGCATTTGGATCTTGTATTCAGCTCCTAAGACTTATTTGGGATTGCCAAGTGATGAGATTTCTATTGGCATGCAGTATTTTATGAGATGCAAATAGGTTTTCCATCCACAGGGCATAAAGGGATGAGTTGAAAACGCTTTTCATCCACTAAGCATCAAATTTCCTGACTACTGTGGATAGAAGACAAATGCTCTCTGTGTTCTTTTAATAAAGCTGTTTTGACATAAAAGAATCTCTTCCATAATATTGGCTTATGGGAAAGAACTCCTCCTGGGATTTCAGCAGTTTGGCAGGCTTCAGTTTCTCAGCTCCTCTATGCCTAAACAATAATATAATGTATTACAGGTATTTATTTATTCTGAACAATTAGCCAGACATAGACGGAGCTTGAAATGTCTGCTTTTCTGGCCCACATCTGCAAAACCATCAGACTGGGGATTCTGGACATCAAGGTCATGATCATCCACATGCTGTTTTTCCCCTATTGCTATATACAAATGTGAAATCTGGACAGTGAATAAAACTGATAGGTAAAGAAACCAATTCATTTGAAATATGGTGCTGGAGGAGAGCTTTGAAGATATGTTGGACTATCAAAAGACAAAACAGTGAATCCTAGTTCAAATCAAGTTGGCTCTTTCTAGAAACAACAACGATGAAACTAATATTGTCATACTTTGGGCAGATTTTACTTGTACAAGTCATTCTGCAGCCTGTGTCACCATGCCACCCTGCACACAACTGATACCATCTGCTTTGGAAGCTAAATAAGCTTGGGACTGATTAAACTTAAATGGGAGACAGCCACAGAATATCAGAGATCAGGTAGGATGAGGAAAGAATTAGCGTGAACAATAGAGGCTAGATGGACTTATATAACAGGTTTACTTAATTTCACCATACCTGTCAAGATGTGGTTGAGAAAATACGGGAAGCACCGCTGCCTCTGATGGGTGTGCATGCGAAGAAACCCCTCGTGCATGTGCACCTCTGCCTCTGATGGGCGCGCATACGCAGTAACCCTTTTGTGCATGTGCAGAAACCCCTCATGCATGCACACCTCTTCCTCTGATGGGCATGCATGCGCAGTAACCCCCTTCCCATCTGGCCGTTCCAAATTCGGGATGACGGTGGGACAGAGGGGGAAAGAGGGGTAAAATATGGGATTTCCTGGCCAGTATGGGACACTTGACAGGTATGACTTTCACTGCACAACAAAGACTTTGCTACTGGAAATATCACATGTGATTTACATGATATTGAGTGTGCTGATTCCAAATCTGAACTCAGAATTTGCCTATCATGTACAGATTTAAGTTATAGGCATGCTATAGCTGTTCAAATGGTATTGGGTAATGTATTTTTACATGGGAACACTATAACAGTTGCAACAGCCACCACTATGCCAGCTGTCACCTCCTCAGCTGAATCACGTCCACTGGTGGCATGCATGTTCCAGCAGGAGCTGCGCATGTCTGGGCAAGTCAGTGAGCTGATGTCAGAAATAGGTATATAAGGCAAGATGGACCAAGTACCTGTCTCTAGTACAAAACCATCTTATTGGATAGTACAGCTAGGCCATAGTGAGTCTTTTTTGAGCTAAAGATGAGTAGGTGCAGCTTTGTTATTAAACCAGATAATTTTTGCTACATTTGTGGCAAATATACCTCACATGATCAACGCAAGAACCTAACCAAGACGGTGGGTGAGATTTGTTTACTTAAGATTCTAACATCCTAGGCAGAATTGGACTTCAGATTTGGATTCAGCACACTTGATTTAGTATAGGACACATGGATTAGACCAAATAGCAAACAATATATTTTAGATAGCTTCCTCTCCTATTATATTTTTGTGCATCATATTCTTGAGGCTGGAAGGTCTGCTTTTGGGAGACAGGGTAACAAAGCTCACTTCAGTTAGTCCTGGTTGATGTGCCTAAATATCGATCTAGCAAAATATTTCTTTATTCTGTTTACAGAGAGATCCTACAAATATTATTGAAATGTCTTTTGGCCCCTGCGAGAATCTCATATCTCCACAGTGGACTGAACCTGATTAACTATGAATCATAGCTATTGACTTAGATGACTGATGAATCAAATTTGCAGGGCTATTGTTAAATTGGATTAACATAAGTAGTGCAGTAAGTTTTACATTATTCCAGTAAGAGTTATATAGTACAAAGTGTGCTACCTATTAGAAGTAAATAAGCAAGCAAACTAATTCTCAAACTATAAATAAACAATCTGCCACGGAAAGCTGGTGTGAGTAATGTTTGCTTGATCATAGCCCTGATTTATTGTATTTTCAAACTTCATTCAATTGTGAGAAATCCAGCAATAAACACACATGTGTGATTCAGACACTATCTTGTTGAAATGCTAACTAAAATTTTATATCTCCACTGCAAGTTATGGAAGGATGAGTAATTTACTGATGCAGCAAGTATGACTCAACACAGCCAAAGTACATGACTCCTACCTAAATGGAAATATCCTTAGGACAAGAAAAAGGAGAATTATTTATTTATTTTTACTAAAGTTACCAGAACCCCCAAGAGTTTGCTGGCCAAGTGCTCTGGGAGCCACTTTTCCAAACACTGGATGAAAGTTAAGAAATATGATTTTTAATTATTATTTTTCAAAATGTATGTTGGATATACAGCAAAAGTATTAGGCTACCACCAGCAGCTGGTTTGGTGAAAACACAGGTCTGCAACCCAAAAACTGCATAGGATTTTTTTTTTACTGTTTCTTATAGATTTTTACTTAGTGAAACCGAGAAAAATACTTTAAAAATTCCATCTCATCAAGTTTTCTTGAAAAAAACTTGTGTTTTTAGTTTAATTTAGCATGAGGTTTGCCTTTAACCCAAAATCTGATATCCTATTCTTGATTCTAAAAAACCTATCCAATAATTATTTCTTACTTTCATTTAATATTTGTAGAGCTAGAATCAAAAATAATGCAAAGAGAAAATAAGAGGAATGGCGTGGGCATGTAGTGTAGGTTTAGTGGTGTGAGGAAGCTCAGATGATCATGTCCCAACAGGTTTATTTTATTTGTAGCAAAAGGTGAACATAAGAACATAAGAACATAAGAACAGCCTTGCTGGAACAGGCCACAGCCCATCCAGTCCAGCATTCTGTCTCACACAGTGGCTCACCATTTCCTTCAGGGTATTCCCAAGGAGATGCCTTCACCTGCTTAGGATTTCCTGGAAATGGCAATGAGAGATATCCTGCCTATCTCTCCAACCCGGAGGTTGTCCTTAGGTAGCCATAATTATAGCCATTGATACACTTGTCCTCCATGAACTTGTCTAATCCTTTCTTAAAGCTGTCAAGACTGACAGCTGTCACCACTTCTTCTGGCAGGGAGTTCCATAGACCAGTAATCCTCTGGGTGAAAAAGTACTTTCTCTTATTTGTTTGAGAACTAGTACCCAAAAGTTTCATCGAGTGTCCCCTAGTTCTAGTGTTGTGCGATAGGGAAAACAGTTTTTCCTTATCTACATATCCAGGAATCTTACTGGCTGGGTTGAGCACGTTTCAATATGTTCCCTGGGGTATTATAAATGAGTCTAAACACGCCTACTGTCAGATATGATTGTGTTTCAACATGCTAAATAAGTTCAATATCTTGGTTGCTGTATGAGCCACACTCAGTTTACATCCTGGATTCAAATGTGACTGTGCTCGTTTTTAGTTCTATATTATGGCTCCAAGAGGTTGTGTTATTCCTCCGGACAACATTTGTTTTATTTGTGGTGAATACACTATTAAAAGACAACAAAGAAACATAAGTGATTTTGTAAAGAAAGTGTATTTTGCTTACTTCAAGTTGAAACTTAGGGATCAAGACAAAGCATGGTCTCCTCATAAGGTGTGTAGAAGGTGCGAATAAGATCTTTGCTTGTGGTTTAAAGGTAAGAAAACCTCATTCTGTTTTGGCATTCCTATGATGTGGCATGAACAGCAAAACCACACTACCGACTGCTATTTCTGTTCAGTAAATGTGAAAGGCTTTAATACAAAAAATAAAAAGAAGATATCTTACCCAAACCTTAATTCAGCTATTCATCCAGTGCTTCATAGCTCTGAAATACCAATTCCACACCCAGTTAGGATAATATCTAGAGCGATTTGAAGGACAGAGACACATTGCCTTCCCAAGACGAATATAGCTCAGATTTTTCTGTTGATGAGGTACCTCAACTTTTTTCTCAGAGTGATTCAATGACCTAGTTAGAGATTTAGGCCTTTCCAAAGATTCAGCTGAATTGCTGGGGTCAAGGCTAGCAAATAAAAACCTGCTGTCATCTGGAACATTATTTTCGTGGTACAGGCACCGAGAGAAATAATTCACTCAGTTTTTCTCCAAAGATGAAAATCTCATTTGTTGTAGTGATGTTCAAGGGCTAATGAAGTGCTTTGAAATAGAATATGATTCATCTGAGTGGCACCTATTCATTGATTCATCTAAAACAAGCCTCAAAGCAGTTTTGCTGCACAATGGAAATACATTTGTATCACTTCCTATAGGACACTCGGTGCATTTGGATGAAAACTAAAATGATATAACTGTGATTCTTGACAAAATCAAATATCAAGAACATTGCTGAATGGTTTGTTGAGACTTTAAAATACTAACCATGTTGTTAGGCCAGCAGGCGGGTTAGACAAAATATTCCTGCCTCCTATGTTTGTGGGACAGTCGAGCCAGAGATCTCCATTGGACAAAAACTGACTGGACACTTCGAGACGCCTTAATCCCTGGTGGAAAAAATGTCATTAATACAACCTTGGTTCCAACAGAAAAGGTTTTATTGCCACCTTTTCATATTAAATTACGGCTTATGAAGCGGTTTATTAAATCACTGCCAAAAGATGGGGAATATTTCAGATATCTGTGTTCCAAATTCCCAAAACTGTCTGAAGCCAAGTTGAAAGAGGGAGTTTTTACTGGCCCTGACATACGAAAACTGTTATCCGATCTCCTCTTTTTAGAAACAATGAGAGAAAAAGAAAAGGAAGCGTGGGACTCTTTCAAAGACGTCGTTCACAAGTTTTTAGGGAATACTAAAGATCCTCACTAAAAAAACATTGTACAATGCATGTTGAATGCGTATAAAGCTCAAGGATGCAAGATGAGCTTAAAAGTTCATTTCTTTCACTCCCATGTTGACTATTTCCCTGAAAATTTGGGAGCCTAGAGTAAAGAGCAGGGTGAAAGATTTCAGCAGGATGTCCATGATATCGAGAGATGCTACCAAGGAAGATCGAATGTCAATATGCTAGCTGACTACTGTTGGATGCTCAAATGGGAAACAGAAAATGGAAAGCGAAAGCGTGTTTGGAGAAGCATAAAAGAGAAGAAAAGGTTTCACAGACAAAAAGAGTGAACACGGAATGTTTAGTATATATTCTGAAGAAATTGTTTATTTAATTATAATAAATAATATGTTTAGTTTACTGTAATAAAATAGTGATTTTCTCATCACTCATGCTTTTTTAATGCAAAACCCTAATATTTTGTGGGGGGAGAACTGTACGTGATGGGGGAAAATTGAGGTCATTTTAGGATTCAGCACACTAGAAAACATAAAATTTTCCAAAAATACCCTATGCAGCTGTTTTTTTTTTTTTTGCAGACCTGTGAAATTAGAGTGATGGGGTGGGGGAGAGGTATACCTTGGACACCATAACACCAAACTTCACCAGAGAGGGTTGAGAGAGTCAGCAGAAGAATGTCACCAAATTTGGTTTATCTAGGTCAAGGGTTCACAACCTTTTCAGGCTATGAACTGGTCATGTGGGTGAATGGGCCAGTCACATGGTTCCTCCCACCAGGAAGTATAAGTAAAATGCACCTGCACATGCACAGAATGCTGTGTGGGTCATTTACAGCAGTATTTTCTGCATGTGTGTTTTGCTTCCGGGAGCGGTGCAGGCGGCACAGGCTGGATGAATTTGTGTCAGGGGCCAGATCCGGCCCATGACTATAGGTTGGGAACCCCTGATCTAGGTTGCTTGTGGGCTGAATTATGCTCCCTCTAATCACTCACTGAATTCTCCCTAAACCAGTAGTTCCATAAACAAAGTCAGCCATGTGATCCATGTATAAAACATAGGTACTATGACTTTCTACATCTGCATATCCTAAACCAGGTGGAGGTGACCTAAGACTTTTGCACAGTATGTTACATTGCTGTTTTCCCCTCCATACCTCTTCATTGAAAGCTCAGATGCAAGATGAAGAAAAGAAAATGGCTGTTATGAATAATGTGTTTTAATCTTAGCATTTTAAATTATAATGAAGCCCTCCTTTAGAAAAGATCTTCAATCAGTCCTCTTTCTTGCACAAATGTATCAGAGAATGCCTCTATTAAATGAGGATTACAAGATAAAAGTCATAATGGAGAGATAGCACATTCAAGGTGACAGTGTTTTAATATCTTATACTAAATTAATGTAGCATTAAGAATTATCAGATCATTAGGACTACAGCTCATATCACTGATTAATAGCCTGCAAAATATTATGTGGTAAAACAAAGCTTCTTTTACTTATTGTAGACACATTGAGAAGCAATAAATAAATAAATAAAATTGTTGCACTGCCAAATTACATTTCTATGAAAGTGTCTATGAAAAGGCCAGTATATTATTGGTAAACATGATTCATTATATGCTTTTAGCCACCTTCTTTGCACCTTGCAATACAATAACTATCAGTCTGAAACATGCTTGCTAATGGCATGGTGCATGATGTTTGTGAATAGTCATGATGATATACTGTACTCCTCAGAGAAGAGCCAGATTCTGTTGAGTTGAGTTTTTAGAGGAACTCCAGCATGCAAATAGGGTGTTGATGTTAATTCTATCCTTGATTAACAAATAGAAAAGTCTTCCGTCTTCCTGCCTCTAGGGTCACCTGACATAATTTTTATATATTAAGCCTTGTTCTTCGGGTCTCTCACTCTGCTCTCTACTCTTGTTTCTCTCCTTCTTCTTTTTGATATTTTTGCCCCAGAAGCAAAAGCATGTATGTTTATATTTCTAAAACATTGTGTGGAGGATGTTGGACTAGAATGGGGTGGACTAGAATGGGGTGTAAAAGCCTTGGAGAACTGGCAACTCAAACAAAAACTAATTGTAATTCTGCCCCACTTTACTGCTACATAAATAAATTAAAGATTCCTCCCTCCCATGGTTGTGCTGAACAGGGCATTCTGGGAATTGTAGTTCAAAAATTTAATTTCCCCCCACTTTACTGCATCATCTGATATTGATTATTTTTTTAGAATGGAAGCTGAAATAAGCTGTCGCACACCATTATCAGTCACCCATTTAGGTTGGTATCATCTGTATGAGAGGTCAGGAACATCAAGTCTTGGAGCCAGTCTAGCCCTCTGGAGGACGACACACTCTTTTCTTATAACACTTTGATCTGAATCTTTTGTACTTCTCCATCCTTTTTCTTGAAAGTTGAAAAAGTTCCCCTAAGTCTTACCTACTGTCAGTAAGAGTTAAAATAAGCTGTTATGTTTGATTACATCCTTACTGGAATGCTGACCCTGAGAACCTCTATGAAAATAAATTCCGCTCTTGGGCTCAGTGAAGTCCACCCTCCTTGCTCAATCTTGTCTTTGTCCATATAGTATTACTCCTTGTAGGAACCAGTGAGTTATTCTTAGCTTTATGAGGTTCTTACATTTCACTGAAAAAGATGTAGGTAGTGAAAAATTTGTGGATAATATAAAAATAGGTATGGAGGTGTGGGTTCTATTCAGAGACCCAGAGCTCTGAGATGGGAATCTAGGGTCTTATTGCTAAGTCTACACATTTCCCAGGCATTCACTTCTGCATGTGTGAAGGGGTTGGCACCAGTGATGCACTGTAAACATTTTTACTACCCACTCGGTGGATATGGCTATCTGTGGGCGTGGCTTTCTGTGGGTGTGGCCTCAACCCCCCCCCCCCTCCAGAAAAAAAGGGGAAAAGAAAGAAACCTACTTTGCACTCTTGCTTTGCAGAGATGAGGAGGAAGAGTCCCAGAGCAGCGGCGCTGCTGGGAGGTGAGCGGGGTGAATTAGTGGGCTGGCACTGTCTGGCCTCCCCCTCCCAGTGCCACCAGAAACGCATCCTATTTGTCTTGCCCAGGGCCAAATGTGCAAGGGAAGTGTGGAGATGAAAGCATTCCTTCAACCCTGGGTGAGGCAAATGGGGGCACGTTTCCGGTGGCGTTGATAAGGGGAGGCTGAGAGGTGGGCATGGCTGGCCAAGTGGGCGTGGCCTGGAATTTCTACTACCAATTCACCAGAACCGGTGAGAACTTGCCACAGTACAACACTGGTTCGCACAGGACCAGACAAAAACATTTTGCTGCTTGAAAAGAAGGACAAGGCTGGGACTCTACCTCAGCACTCCAATTCCATGTTCAGAAACTGATTGGGTGGGTTGGCAGTCAAATCTTGCTTCCACAGAGCTCTCTGTAGAAACAAATGTCTCTATTAATTGTAACAGAAATAGACTAGTGTCATCTCTGGTTATGGTCTTGTTCCGTTCCCACTGGGGTAAAAAGGTCCTTATTTTTCACCAAGCAAACCATGTATTTTGTGGAAATCCTACATTATGGCAAGATTTTTGTCACTAGAAATGATGTAAAGCTTCTGCCAAAATCTCTTGTGGTTGGGGCTGTTTTGTTCTTTGCAGTTAAGCAATCATCCTGCAATGGCAACATTGATGTCAGATCAGGCTTTACACCCATGAAGAGACAGAAATATAATCCCCCCTTTTTTTCCTCACCTGGAAAGATCCACAGCGTAGAGTTTTGTCATACAGATGATTATAAATATGCCCACATTCACAGCAGGTATTAGCATCTCTGTGTGCATTATCTCAGTAGCTATATACTTTAAAAAAAAGAAAGAAACCTGTAAGTTGCAGTAAGAGAGGAAAATTGGGTTAAAAGCTGCTCTGAACTGAAGCCTATTGAAAATCATAACTGCTGGAGATTACTGCCTTTCTCTGACATGTCCCTGAGTCCTGATTATGCACTCAGATACCAAATTCATTCTTTTGATGATGATAATGAAAAATGGGGAGCTGGTCAGAACAAAAGAATGAAGACATGAAAGCAGGCTTTGGGTTATTGTCTGCATTATGACTCGTAATCCTTTATCCCATCTTCCTCAAATATTCTGGAAGGATTTGGGCCTGTGGATTAAATGGAAATGAAGCTAAGAAAAGAAGATAAATGATAGGGAAATGTTGGGTGGGTGGGAGTTAGACTCCTTTGTAAAACAAGATGTTCAGCAAGACAATCTGGTTCTCTTCCAAAGCAAATTAAAGCCTGGATTGCTTTGCACTGGTGATACAGAAACACAAGACGATAATAAAGACAAGAGAATACCGGTCATAGTTTACAAAGATGATTGTTGTGGTCAGGGAAGGGAGAGACTCATTCTCAAATCGGACAAACATGCAACACTCAAGATTCAAATAAAATCAGAAGCCATCTCCAACTTGTATTTGTTTAATTTCAGATGTTCCAAACGTTTTCCAACAAAGATTTCTGAACAGGTGTTAAGCTATGATGACAGTCTTTCTTTATTCAGCAATGCCCTTCTCTTCCCTTCTCAACTTAAGCTCCACAAGGAATAGAAAAGTCAAAAGAAGAAGGATGTGATATGCACATTTAGGAGGCTACCAGGAAAATAGATTCATTTATTCTCTTAGTTTACAACCCAGGATTGTTTTCCTTACATACACCAGTGTAAATGCACTGTATTTTCCTGCTTTATAATTTAGTTTACTTTGTTTCATACTTTTCACCTCCTGCGTTCCAATTCTATGGGTTGTGCACCTCAGTGGTTAAGAAGCTCGCCTTATTAGCTGGAAGGCCAGCAAGTTACTAGTTTGAGACCTGGGTACTGCATGACAGTTTGAGTGCCCGTCTCTGCCCCAGCTCCTTCCAACCTAGCAGTTCAAAAGCAAGAAATTGCAAGTAGTTAAATGGGACCACTTCGGTGGGGAAAGATCTTGGAGACATGAAAGGAGCCTCATTCAGGCGTCCATTGAGTGGGATTTCTCCAGCAAAAATCCTTTCAACCCAGAATAGTTTCTGACATGAAAAATTATTATTATTATTTGCATAAGTGCTATTTGTACTTGTGCTTTACAACCTGGAAATCTCATCTTCCAGGCATTGTCTTATTTTGGGTTGTCTCATCACTTCAGGGCTGTGGTGGCTTAGTGGTTAAGATGCTGAGCTTGACAACCGGAAGGTCAGCAGTTCGAGCTCCAAGTGCTATGTGACAAAGTGAGCTCGTGACCTTTGTGCCAACTCTTGCCAATCTAGAGATTTGGAAAGAAAAGAAATTGCAAGTAGGAAAATAGGTGCTGGTTTGGCAGGAAAGGTAACAGCATTCCGCATGCTCCAGTGTCTAGTCATGCCTGCCATGTGACCATGGAAATGTCTCCTGAGGCAGATAACGCTGGCTCTTTGGCTGTAAATGGAAATAAGCATTACATGTAGAGTTGGACATGACTGACTATCAAGCAAGGGAGACCTTTACCCATCACTTCAAGGTACAACATATTGAGAAGTAATTTACTAGTACCTTATTTAGAGTAGTACTAACAAAAGTTAGCTTGGGAGTCACTGCCATCCTCTGTCAAATCCTCCAAGAACCTTGTCTTACACCACTTCTGTTGGCCAGGAGTTACTTTCTAGGAGTTTCTCTGCATATCAATTCTCTTCAGATGATATGATTGTAAATGCTGATGAGGGTAGATGATGCATCTTAATCTAGTGTCTCAGCTATGAAATGCCATCTAGTGCCCCTATCTGCTTACACCTACAATGAATCTGAGTGGCATTGCTCTTTGCTTCCCTGACACACTCACACTTGCTCATCGCAATGTGTGCATTCAAGAGGAGGGCTTTTCATCTACAGTAGCTCAAATATTTTAGACTTATCATAAGGAGACATCCCTCACCTAGTAAAGGTAAAGGTTTCCCTTGCTCGAAAGCTAGTCGTATCCGACTCTAGGGTGCAGTGCTCATCTCTGTTTCCAAGCCGAAGAGCCCAGCGCTGTCTGCTTCTGCAGTCGTTTCCGTGGTCATGTGGCAGGCATGACTAGACACCAGAGTGCACGGAACGCTGTTACCTTCCCACTGAAGTGGTCCCTATTTATCTACTTGCAATTTCTTGCTTTCGAACTGCTAGGTTGGCAGGAGCTGGGACGAAGATGGGAGCTCATTCCGTCCTGCAGTACTCGGGAATCGAACTGCTGACCTTCCACTTCCCAGTCAGCGTCTTACCTACATGAGCCACTACAGTCCCTTAATGCTAGGTAAACCTGGAAGCAATAGGAAAAGAGGATGACCTAGCATGAACTAGATTGACTCTAAAGGAAACTACAGTACATCACTTAGGTTCCAAGACCAAAACAGAGTTGTACATACAGAGCTTCAGGCACCATCTCAGGTACTTTCAAATATACATTTTAACACCTAAATCCTAGCCACTACTCATTTAAGGCACTAGGGAAAGCATTAACCAGAAAGAACAACTACCCATAAAACTCACATCCAAGAATATTAGGCTTGTTTCTTTTGTACTAACCCAACCAGAGCCTCCTTTACCCACAGCCGGTATCTGAGGTAGTTGAGGTTTGTTGTGAAACAATTTCTTAATCTCAGTCAAAATCTGTGCTCCTATTGCTAAAATCTAGCTTCTGAAATGGGTGCATTTTTATCTGTGTGTAGTCTTGGTTCCTAGATGTTACACACAAAGTGAATGAGCTGGTTACTCATAAAATAAACAATGAGGACCATGAAACAAGCGGGATTTTTATTGAGGGATCATAGATGGTACACATAGTTTCTGAAGTATGAATGATAAAAGTTAAACAAGAGTGCAATGTAATATATTTCTTCTGAATTTAAAGATCAAAATACTTTCTTTGCAGATTGTCAATCTTTTTGACACACACCCACTGAGCTCTAAAGACAGACTTGTCGTTTTAAACATCAGCACAGGCTTCTTTTCCTGATAAACTATAAAAGAGGCCAACTGTTTTCCATTCTTAGCACTAACCTTTTGGTCTAACTTTGTGATCTCAAAATCTTCTCAGATTCCACCCAACTGTCACTTCTTAGCTGGCACACAGACCCTACCTTGCACAACATTGTCATCATGCTAACCAATCAGCATTCAGTCCTTCCACTGTTAATCACACTTTACCCATAGGTAAAGGTTGCCCTTGCTCAAAAGCCAGTTGTATCCGACTCTAGGGTTCAGTGCTCATCTCTGTTTATAGCCAAAGAGCCAGTGCTGTCTGCATCTGCAGACGTTTCCATTAACATGTGGCAGGCATGCCTCAACACCGGAGTGCACAGAACACTGTTTGCCTTCCCACCAATGTGGTCCCTATTTATCTACTTGCAATTTCTTGTTTACCAACTGCTAGGTTGGCAGGAGCTGGGATAGAGATGGGAAAATCGAACTCTGACCTTCCAGTCAGCGAGTTCAGCGTCTTAACCACTTGAGCCACCACAGTTCCTACTTTGCCCATACAGATCTACTATACAGGTATGCACTGCTATTCTTGTACAAAACCCTTATAGGAGTTAGAAATACATTTTTATCTGGTGGCTCAAAAATGGTAGAATTGCTGCAAGGAGCCTGTTGTTAAAGACGTTTTATGGTGGTCTTTAATGAGTTTAATCTGAATTTAAGAGTTTTAAAGAGCCATAATGAAGACCACATATAATAACCTGTGCATGCTATCTTTGGTCAACTCAGCAGACAATTGGGGATGAAAATGAGTTAAATTATATATATTTTTGTCTGGTGCAACTACTTATATATTTTGCAAAATGTGTTTGCTGTACAGCAAGCATTCTCAGCCCCTGACACAATTTCATCCAGCCCCCAACATCCTCACCACTCTCAGAAGCAGAATAAAAATGTGCTGCACTCATATGCTGAATGCAGAAATGTGTTCTGCGCATGCACGGGAGGAGACGCATTTTACTTCCACTTCCAGCTGGGAGGAACCACATGATCAGCGTGCTCAGCTGTCTGGGGGAGTGTGGCCCGGCCCCCGGCGCAAAAACATTGAGAAAGCCTCTTGTACATTCTCCAGCTGCATACAATCTTATTAATGTCTTTCTCAGCATTATCAATTTATTTTCTAATTTTAACAACCTAGTAAATATATATACACACACACACATACATACTAGGTTGTTAAAATTATATATATATATGGGGTTGGGGTTGGGGGGGAGAACAGAGGAAGGTTACCCTGTTTACTAAGCAACTGTTAATCACTTCTGCAAGCTTGATGCATTATTGGAATGTACATGTGATTGTAAAACACATTTATTGGAACTGTAGTTGCTGGATTGCCCTCTGCTTTACATGATGGATGTTTTATATGGAGAACACAGGATGTTGCTTTGTCAATGGGCAATAAATTAAATGAATTGTTGCAAGCAGATCATTTTGCCCTCTCCTAATAAATTCAAATTCTTCTAAATTATTATTGCAAAAGCTAGAGAATGAAACAAAATGCAAAAGGGCTTCCAAAAACTCAATACCCCTGCTTTGGTGAAAGTGTTCTCCCCGCTTTTCTAAATCCACATCAATAAGTAACTTAACAATGGAAGAAATCTCAGTGGGGATTCAACAGATGAAATTAATGCCGGGCAGAACTTCAGCTGAAAATAATTCTTTGCCCATGTAATTGCTTGCAGTCACCCTTGTGTGAAAACCCCCCATCAGATTACAGGACTTCTGGTATGCAAATTGGAAGCTAAATGCTTGGTAGCACCTTTCAGTACCGTGGTGCTGGAAATGAGTTTTTTAAATAGGAAATTAGATGAGTAATATTTTAGTCAACAAAAATGTGGGTAAATTCTGCATAAAGATGAGGAAATTATGCACGCAAAGTGACTTTGAAAACCATCAGTGAACAGTTGCAAAATTCTGTACACAGCCATTCACAGAGGTCTGTCCTTCTCTTCGTCTTATTTCTTTTCAAACATCAGAACAGAGTCATCAAATAAATATTATTGTGGAGTGTTTCCCTCCCATCCAGAGTCATTTCCCCCCCTTTGTTGTCCAGCGGTGCAGACAATGAATGGAACTCTTGGCAAGAAATCATTACATTTGCAATTTCAGTCTATAATGTACAACGTTCTCCAGACTTCATGGCTTGCTGCCTAGGGAATCCTAAAAAATCCAAAACAGGAATACCTCTATCAAGAAGTGATGTTTTACTTAGCTGCTGTCCAACAACAAATGCAATGTTAAAATGGCTCTTTTTTAAAAAATCAGCCTCAAAACTACAGCTATTCCATGCCATGCTTCTTAAGGGCCATTAGTGCTGGCATATATAAGTATCCTTGTCTGGCCAGACATCCCGCTACAGTAATGGAGTAGACCGTACAGCCAGCGACTCAATGCCAATTGTTGGGTGGCAGTAATTAACCTGACTCTCTAAAGGGCCCAAAGGCTAACGGGCGTATGAGCCCCTTTAAGTAGGGTGATGGTCCCCTCAGTGGAGGAAATGCCACCAGAAACCATCATATTGGGTCCAATGAGCAGAGGAGGAACTCTGATTCCCAACGGTCATGGAGGCGGAAGAGGCCATGCCAGATGGACTGGCTGTGAAGGTGCAGCTTGATAACATCCTCAAGGCTGCAGCAGTTCATTGCAGTCCCGGTGTTAAATCCTGCATGTCTCATTTCATATGTGCTGCAGGAGATGGCTCTGTGATCATAGTGTGTGGGTCACTTCATGGCAAGCTGGGAGCCACTTTAAACAAATTCACACCAGTGGCATTTTCCTGATTGATTCAGAAGGCAAAGGTGGTGCAGAACCAGCTGGCCCCCAACACTAGGCCTCCAGGCTCCATGGGGCGGAGGGGGGGGGAATGTATACTCAGATCGAGTTGCAGAAGACGACAATAAGTGATCCTGACATACAAAGGTCAAAGCCTGGTTGAGATGTAAGTCTCCAATCATAGCAAAACTCATACAAGTTATTCTGATTTGCATAACTATCATTTCAAAGAAATGGGGGGCATAATCAAGGGAGTACAGCTCTGTTGTGGTCAGATTTCCACAAGAAGCACCTGGCTCTTAATTTTCATTTGGCAAGAACTGGTATTTTGGATTACAACTTCAAGCATCTCTGGATAGCAGGCTGGGGAATTGTGGTCAGAAAATGGATTTTCCAAGGTCTGATTTTGCATACATGTAAATTGCTACTATCATCACCCTCCTCCAAGCATTCATTGGAATAGGATCACACCTACTAGCATCCCCCCATCCCTTAGTCTTTGGCTTTTACATATCACCATAAGATAAATGTGGGTGCAGATAGCACCTATAACCAAAATTTCTGAAACCCCCCCTTCAAAAACAATTGCTTGGGAGACTTGCATGATGATACTTACTGGATGGCAAAACCATATCCTTTCATGGGACTGCTGTAGTTATAAATATCAGAGAGTAAATAAAACAAAACAGCAAAAAAAATATGTTGTGGCACCTTAAAGACTAACTCCTGTATTTAAATGTGAGCTTCCGTGGATCAGGGTGACAAAGACCCCTTTAACTACCTGGAGATCAGCAGAGGAAAAGTGAGATATAGGTTTAATGAATAAATGCACTTGTAATCCCTATGGACTATTTGGTTCAAGCCAGTGGGCAGAGACATCCTAAGAAGAGGCTGTGATTCAGAAAAATTAGGAGAGGTCGGAGCCATTGTTCCCATAGAAGATGATAAGACCCCTAACCAGCTTGGTTTAGGTAGTTAAATTTCAACATGTTTGTACAGGAGAGACCTGGAAGGGTGAATGCATGTAGTGATCTTGTGTGATTGCATTTGAATTTTTATTTTATATTAGAGTTGTAAACACTATACATATTGAAGCTGATTCCTGTGTTGCAGAAGTATTATATGCAAATTTTCAGCTCATGTGGTTGTGAGTTACAAAAAGAAAATCTAGGCACCAAAAATTTAGGGAGAAAGAAAGACTTTTATTTAGAAAAAATTACATTTGCAAAAGAGTTCCTCCCCTAGGGTGAGAAGAGAGAGAAGAGAACAGAGACAAAAGGCCCCAGCCAAAGGGCCAAAAACCACATGGCGGTCTCAGCTCCACTCATTTCCTCTGTACCACAAGATAAGTTGGGATGGAAATTTCCACTTACAGGTTACTTCATTAACCACATGGTCCATTGCCATCTTACCCTCAGCCCCTCCTTCTGCAGGCCAAATGGCTTCCTTTGAACCACAGGGGTTATGGTTAGATGTGATTTTTCAGAAAGTATGCAGGAAGCATGGCATAGGGGAGGGGTCAAAAGGGGGACCTTTTCAAAGCCATTTCGATCTCCATAGCTACACCTGTGTTTTGGATGTCCTACTTCAATTGATAAATATCTATTGGAGTTTGTTCCCATTTGGTTTCAAAGGAACATTTGCATTTTCCTTTAATTCTTGAAGTAACTCCCTTCTGATACAGGTTGTAGCATCCACTTTTTTATATCATATTGTTGTTGGAATATTCTTGTAAAGTTTGTCTTTGCAGGATAGATAGATAGACAGACAGACAGACAGACCGATCGATAGATAGATCGATAGAATTAGTGAGTGTTACACATGAAATTACAGCAAAGCAAAGAAGTGATGAATATATCACAAGGCTGAGATCATTCATCGAGAAGGTGTGAGGTTCATTCTAAATTGCATTTTCAATCATTAAAACAATCCATAGGATTAGAAGAAAAAACTTGCCAGAAATGAGATTTAGTGCAATTTGCAGTTTGACTGAGAGTGTGCCAGGGACCTCTTGCGATTCTGCCTGCCACCTCACTGCTCCCACCCACAGCCCAGGGGATAAGCTAAGTGCCTTAGAAAAGCATTTCCTCACACAATTTGTCAATTATAAAATGACAATGAGAATCTGTTTCCTTTACCTGCTTGGGGCCCAAACCCAGTGAAGTCAATAGAGGTGCTGGTGGAGGAAGTAGGTTTTTTTTTAAGGATACCTCCTTTAGGATTTGCAGGACAGATATAGTCGCATTGAAAGGAGAACCCTGGCCAAATTACTAATCCTTTAACAACATCTAAGGATAATGTGTGTGAGTGAGAGCTTAAAGCTGAGGTGTGTGGCAGTATAACCACACAATGTACAGTAAAAGTTCTCACACCTTCCTAATCCTTCATTTTCTATCGTCATAGCTGGAGGCTCATCAGACAAACATTTGGTTCGCAGCCCAGAGTGGTTATACAATTGAGACCATATCGCAAAATGCCTTGCTTTTATCCTAAATCTCTTGATTTGGGTCTGGACCATGTTGAGCTGACTCACTTCCAGTTGCAAAAGCAGGCTATTCCCAGAATAATTCAAAACCTGTCCCTGCAAGCAGTGCTTTAACCAGATGCACAAATTGTTCAGTGCCTCATATGTTATCCAATATAGTTAAAAAGATAAAAACCACCCTGCTACCTCATTGCTCCAGGAACATTCTGAGCCATCAAAAATAAATTCCAAGTGTGGTAAATGAATGCACTTAGGGGAAAACAGATGTAATATTCCAAGGATAGAGAAAAACAAAATCCTAACAGGTAAGGCTTATAAAATAAAATAAAGCAGACACTCTGTAACCTTCACCTAAGGAACTATTTCATGCCCACCATTCAACATAATATTATTTCAAATGCACGACACAACCATGTCCATTTACCAGCCATAATAAATGTTTCCCAAATTCTGACTATTTTATTTTCAAGGGTCTTGCTCAGCCACTCAAAAACTGGGCATATGGGCAGTCAAACAATTGGTATAATCATTCTTTGACAGAGCACAATTGGATTCAGTAACTAGAACTTATAGGCTGGAGGGAGATTTGCCAGAGAGACTAATGAGAAAACCAGCTTCCTTCCATCTTATTTCCTACACATATTCTTCTTCTTTATATTCTTCTTCTTAGGCAACAGCTCCTCCTGGTACCACCACAGGAAAAACTGGAACTTCAGTGCTGTAATTCAGCCAAACAGTTTTATATGCAATATAGTTTGTGTCTTGTATTTGTGTTGGCTTCAACATGCTTGGCTGAAGTAGCCATTTTACTATAAGATAAACTGCCAGCGTAGGAGGCTTGAAGGCTGCCTGGAACAAGAGAATGTCAGGTAAGAGCCTTAGTCAGACATTTGTGTTTGTGTATTAAGCTCGTATGAAGAGGGGAGAACAACCCAGACTGCTCTACCATTGCTTCTGTTGCATTTCTGTATGTGGAAGGTGACAAGCCAAGAGAGACAGAGCTCCACTGTTGGTGTGGGCTGACCACATGAGTTAGGACTACTCTCCACTCCAAACCCATTACCTTCTGTACATAGAAGAACAACCTAACCAGCTATGGAGAAGCTGGGGCTTATTTCTTGTTAGGTTTATATTCCAATACAAATAAGGCTCCAATTGACATATGTCTGAATGTTCCTTTAATAGATGTAAAGCATACACTCTGCTGCCTTATTCAAAATTTGGAAACTCTGGAACAAATATATGTATGCCTTCTTAACTGCCATGTCATTACCCCAATTTTTCATTGGATAGTCTAGAATAGGGTTCCTCAAACCTGGCTCTCCAGGTGTTCTTGGACTTCGATTCCCAGTAACCCAAGTCAGCACACCTGTTGATTGCGGCTTCTGGGGATTGAAGTCCAAGAACATCTGGAGAGCCAAGTTTGAAGAACCTTAGTCTAGAACATTGGTAGAAAACATGATCTGTTCCTGAAGCATCTTATTAAAATCAGCAGACTGAGGCCCAAGCTAGGCACATCACAGTGCAACTTTCTTGTGATAAACCCCCCTCCAAGGAGAATTGAAAAATTGTTGGCCACTGACCTGATCCATAACTAATGAAACAGATCTAGCTGTCATCATTTTCAACAAGGACATGTCTTTTCTATAACGAATCGGTCTTAATTTCCTGCTCAGAACCAAGGTGCCCTCAGTTAAGACTACGATTGTGCACCATATATATATTATTTCAGAAATCCAAAGCTTTCAAAAATCAGCCAGCAACTTATTCTCTTACACAATCAAATAAGGGTATACTCACCAAAAAGCAGGCTGCCCATGACAGATGATGAGGAATCTGCTGGAGGTGAAAAACTGCTGTATGATTGTCATCACATATTTGGAAAACTTTGACAGGAGTTGAGCTGTTGTTCTCCCCCCCCCCCCCTCTTTGTTTATCTCTGTTACAGCTGTTAGGAACAGTGAGACAGTCTATATACTGGTGTGGTGTTGGTTGATACTAACCAGATGGTATTTTACTCTGTAAGATAGTCCTGTAACTCTGCTTCCAGCATTGCACAGACCATGATAAGGGACAAAGGAGTTAGCTGATGCAGAAGAGATTAAGAAAAGATGGCAAGAGTACACAGAGGAACTATACAAAAAGGACCTCAACACTCTGGATAATGACAATGATGAGAACATTGAACTTGAGCCAGACATCCTAGAGAGTGAAGTCAGGAAAGCCCTAAAAAGCACTGCAAACAACAAAGCCAGTAGAGATGATGGTATCCCAGCTGAATTTTTCAAAGCCCTAAAAGATGATTGAATCAAATTATTGCATCCTATATGCCAACAGATTTTGAAAACACCACTATGGCCGCCGGATTGGAAAAGATCAGTATACATCCCAATCCCCAAAAAGGGCAATGCCAAAGAATGTTCAAATTACTGAACAATTGTGCTCATTCCACATGCTAGCAAGGTTATGCTCAAAATAATATAGGATAGACTTCAGCAGCATGGAGAAAGAGAACTACCAGAAGCGCAGGCTGGTTTCAGAAGAGGCAGGGGAATTAGAGATCACATTGCCAACATACGTTGGATCATGGAGAAAGCAAAGGAATATCAGAAACAAGTCTACTTCTGTTTTATTGACTACACCAAGGCCTTTGACTGTGTGGACCACAACAAAATGTGGCAAGTAATCAAAGAGATGGGAATACCATAACACTTTATATGCCACATAAGAAATCTGTACATGAGTCAATAAGCAACAGTTAGGACAGGATACAGAATGACGGAGTGGTTTGGAATAGGAAAAGGAGTAAGAAAAGGCTGCATTTTGTCACCATGCTTATTCAACTTATACACAGAACACATAATCACAATGCAGGGATAGAGGAATCACAAGTTGGGATCAAAATTGCTGGGAGAAACATCCCCAATTTGAGATATGCAGATGATCCTACCCTGATGGCAGAAAGTGAGGAAGACCTAAAGAAGCTCCTGCTTAGGTTAAAAGAAGAGAGTGCAAAAGCTGGCTTGAGACTCGACATCAAGAAAACCAAGATAATGGCAACAGGCCCTATCAGTACCTGGAAAATAGATTTGGAAGAAGTAGAAGCAGAGACAGACTTTACTTTCCTAGGATCAAAGATCACTGCAGATGGTCAGACTGCAGCCATGAAATAAAAAGGCGACTGATGCTCGAGGGACAAGCTATGAGAAACCTGGGGAACATAGTGGGAAGTAGAGACATCATCTTGCAAACTAAAATTCACATAGTCAAAGCAATGGTATTTCCGGTAGTAATGTATGGCTGTGAGAGTTGGACCATAAGGAAAGCTGAACGCAAAAAAATAAATGCCTTTGAAATGTGGTGTTGGAGGAGAGTTTTGAGAGTACCCTGGGCAGTGAGAACAAATAGGTTGATCTTAGAAGAAATCAATCCTGACTGCTTCTTAGAAGGTCAAATAGTAAATATAAAGTTAAAGTACTTTGGATATCAAATGAGAAGAGAGGATGCCCTTGAGAAAGCCATGATGCTGGGAAAGGTGGAGGGAAAAAGAAGAAGGGGGTGGCCAAAGATGAGATGGCTAGATGGTATTGTAGATGCAATGGGCACAGAGCTGGGTGAGTTGAGGAGGATGGTGGAGGTCAGGGGTGCCTGGCGGGCAATGGTCCATGGGGTCGCAAAGGGTTGGAATCAACTGTGCAACTGAACAACAACAAAATCATTATGATAGGACTGTGGTGGCTTAGCAGTTAAGATGTTGAACTTGGTGACTGGAAGGTCAATAGGTCAGCAGTTTGAGACCCAAGTGCTGCACAATAGAGTGAGCTCCCATCTCTGTCCCAGCTCCTGGCAACCTAGCAGTTTGAAAGCAAGAAATTGCAAGTAGATAAATAGGTACCACTTCGGTGGGAAGGTATCTCAAAGGACTACTTTATTTCAAGGTCTCATTTCTGAATCTACCATGCAGTTGCCTTTGTTTCTAATGTCCCATCTTCAAAAATACATTGGAGACTTTTCTTGTACTACTGTTGCCCTTCTGTTTGTTGACATGTTGTGTAGTCCATCATAACCTCATTTTATTTCATAGGCTGATGTTTGTATATCTTGCTGACTAGTTGCCGATAGAACTGGTCACAGCTAAGAGAACAGCAACATGTTGCTTAATAAAGGAGAACCGCTGCTTTCGTTCTGCTCCTTGTGGCACATGCCATTGTGCGAGTTCCTCTTGAATAAATGGAATTTAAGAAAATAAATTTGCACACAAAGAATTTTTATTTTGTAGCATTCCATAGGTATCATAGCCAAGCATGAATCATGCCCAAGCATCTCACTCTATCATTTTGACAGTTGCTTCTTTTGATGGCACAACATTTTTTTCACATAACTGCTCCAGGAAGCGGGGGAATGCTTCCCCCAGATTGTATTTTAAAAAACCATGTTATATGAACATCAGTAGCAGGTAGATAAAGGTAAAGGTTTGTCCTTGCTCAAAAGCCAGTCATAACCGACTCTAGGGTTCAGTGCTCATTGGAGACTTTTCTTGCTTTCGAACTGCTAGGTTGCCAGGAGTTCGGACAGAGATGGGAGCTCACTCAGTTGTGCAGTACTCAGGAATCGAGTAGCAGGTAGGCAACACTTAAAGGCTAGCATCCTTTTTCTAGTCAGAACTAGGCCATGGAGCTGTTGGATCAATTGTTGAAAGATAACCCCATAGTTACAGGGAGTCAATGGATCTACGTTGATTGGAACTCTCCAATAGGTCACAGTGTTGATAAAATTTGCCAGATTTTTACATCAGAATAACTAGCCTTATTATGACTCATAGAATGCCAGGTCAAATCAGCCAATAGCAATTACCCTATTTGCGGACATATAAGACCCACTTCCCCCCTTAAAATACTCTGGAAAAATGTAGTGCATCTTGTACTGTCTATAGTGGCCTATTTTGGTAATAATTGGGTGTGTCTTATACTCCGATGCATCTTATATGCCAGCAAATATGGTAAGTGGAAAAGTATGACAGAGAGGCCAAGTCTGAAGGAGGAACAAGACTTTTGTTGTTCAGTCGCACAGTCGATTCCGACTCTTTGCGACCCTATGGACCATCGCTCTCCAGGCACCTCTGTCCTCCACCATCCTCCTTAGTCCACACAGCCCCGTGCCCATTGTGTCTACAATACCATCTAGCCATCTCATCTTTGGCCGTCCCCTTCTTCTTTTGCCCTCCACCTTCCCCAGCATCAAGGCCTTCTCAAGTGAATCCTCTCTTCTCATTTGATGTCCAAAATACTTCAACTTCATCTTTGTTATTTGTCCTTCTAAGGAGCACTCAGGGCTAATCTCTTCTAATATTGACCTATTGAACAAGACTTATAGGGTCAATAAACTAAGAAGGAGAGCATAAGACAATCTGAAGACATTCATAAAAGTAAGGTCTGCTTTCTTTGAGTTGTGGTTCTAAGATATTATGTGTACTTGCAACATGAACTAAAAGAAAAACACAGCTCATATTTTTAACTGTGGAGATGCAACTTTTGCAATATTATGAGCTGGAAGTTGTTCCAGTAAACAGAGAGAGAGAAAATGAAACCAAGGGCTATCAAAGGAAGGCAAATAAAATTATGGTAAGTTTTGAAAGCGAAGTTTGCAAGCCAGGACATCTATAAACTAAATTAGCTTTAATATATCCTGAATAGAAGTTTAAAGGATTCAATAAGTTAAAAGTATCATGTATGCAGTCATCATCGCTCATTTTTCTTGTAGACTAGTCAAAGGTTTGCTTGCTTGCTGCTCTGTTTCTGCCAGCTTTAGAATCAAGACAAACTATAGGCCACTGACACTCCTGAGAATAAAATGAAAAAAATAAGCAGACTTTAAATCAGGGGTGCCCAAACTATGGCCCCGGGGACTGGAACTGGCCCCTGATGCCAATTCATCTGGCCCGCAAAGCCCTCATCACTCCTGGAAATGGAAGTAAAATGCACCCATACGGGCGCATTTTTCTTTCACTTCCAGGAGCAACAAGGGCTTTGCAGGGTGGATGAATTGGTGTTGGGGATCAGATCCAGCCCATGGGCCATAGTGACCAGCTCCCTGAACCACGTGACCGGCCTGCTTTAAATGAACATTATATTTCCATAGATAAAAAATAATATATTTAT
Organism: Bradypodion ventrale; assembly: GCA_035047345.1. Taxonomy (NCBI): domain Eukaryota; kingdom Metazoa; phylum Chordata; class Lepidosauria; order Squamata; family Chamaeleonidae; genus Bradypodion; species Bradypodion ventrale. The sequence continues at coordinate 122,592,318 of JAWDJE010000006.1, forward strand.
CCGCAAATACACACACACACACACACACACACACACACACACACACACACACACACACACACACACACACACACACATATAAATAATGTATTTGATGTTGTTACACTTGCCAATTTTTAAAAATGGCAATTGTACTTTGATTTTGCAAAATACTAAGCATATGGGCCTTGTTTTAATTGTTTATTGTAGCAGAGCCCTGAAAGATACATATTAAGTTATTGGCACCATAAAATGTCTCAATGTAGAGGCAGTTCACCTGGGCATTTGCCCTGCTGCTGGTGCACTGTTTGAGTAATTTTTCTGGCATCCATACTTGCAAATCACTAGATCAGATCAATTTCCCCCCAACCTGCTCCTTTCTGAACCCTTTAGGGGTTCTACTATTTTGGCACAGTTTGGTGTCCTCTAGTTTAGTCCGTCCCTCCCCGCCCCCTGCCATCGGGCGGGGAGTTTAAAAGGGCTCCTCGTGGGTAAGGGGAGCCGAAGACGCCGACGCCGCATGAGGACGTCCCTCCCTTCCCCCTGCCATCGGGCGGGGAGTTTAAAAGGGCTACCCATGGCTAAGGGGAGCCAAAGATGCCGACGCCGCACGAGGACGTCCCTCCCCGCCCCCTGCCATCAGTCTAGCAGATGCACATAAAAATATAATAATTTCACTCTCCTTATTGATGAGCCAGAGGTCACATGAGGTCAATATGCCATTTGGACACTAGGATCATGCCACTGCACCATGGTTGTTATCATCTGCAACTGGTATCTGGGAATGCAGAAAAAATGTCATTGCCATGAATTTGTTTAAGGTGGATCCCAGTTTGCCATGAAGTGACCCACACACTATGATCACAGAGCCATCTCCTGCGGCACACATGAAATGAGACATGCAGGATTTAACACTGGGACTGCAATGGACTGCCACAGCCTTGATGATATTATCAAGGCGCGCCTTCACAGCCAGTCCATCTGACATGGCCTCTTCTGCCTCCATGACTGTTGGGGATCAGAGTTGTTCCTCCACTCATTTTGCTGTTGGGCCCAATATGATGGTTTCTAGTGACATTTCCTCCACTCGGGACCATCAACCCACCTAAAGAGGTTCATCCACCCATAGTTGTTGGCCCTTTTAGGGAATCAGGTTATTTACCACTGCCCAACACTTGGCATTGAGTTGCTGGCTGTGTGGTCAGCAGGATGTCTGGCCAGGCAGAAGCCACAGCAAGCAAGTTTTGAGAGAAGCATAGCCTAGTCATATATTAATAATACAGTGTTTTCCTATGAAATATTTAGCAGAATAGAGGAAATAAAATAAAAATAAAATTACATACTCAACTCTTCAGATCTCTACTGTCCTGGCCAGAAACTGTTTCTCCTTGCCTGCACAATTCATTAATGAGCAGGAATGGCGTTTTAAATTGAGAACTGGAAACACAAAAATACTGTCACAGACATGATCAAGTATTGTTTAGGAGCAGCCCTGAAATCACATAGGGTAGTTCAGGTACCAATCTATGTGATCTTATTCAAACACTGACCTGGTCAACTAGTCACATCTCTAACAGTAACAATGATTTCAACATGCAAACCAGTATAAACTATTTCCTGCTGGGAAACCAAAAGAAATGAGTGGGAATGAGTAGACCAGGGTTTCTCAAACTTGGCCTTCAAGTGTTCTTGGACTTCAGTTTCCAGAAACCAAGTCAGCACAAATGTTGATCACAGCTTCTGAGAATTGAAGACCAAGGACATATCCCGGGGGGCCAAATTTGAGAACCTCTGGAGTAGACCAGAGGTGTCCAACTTTGGTGCTCCAGGTGTTCTTGAACTTCAATTCCCAGAAACCCTGATCAGCTTGGTAATTGAAGCCCAAGAACACCTGGAACACCAAGGTTGGCCCCCCTGGAGTAGACCATGTAGTAGTTCTCCAGACACAGCAATTAATGATGTTACCTTTTTACCTTACCCTATCGGGGGTAAAAAAAATACCTTGACATATTTGATATCTTACACATTTTACATGTCTTTTCCCCTTAGACCCTATAATCCATAACTATTAGCCATGGAAACTAATGGTGATCAGGTCTTCTGGGAATTGAAGTTCAAGAACACCTGGAGTGCCAAGGTACACCATCATTCGTTTAGTATCATGAAAACTGGCACTCATCGAACTTTTGGAAGGCAAAGTTCCTCACAATTGGCCTTCATTGTTCATGATGTCAGGCATTACTCTAGTACCATGATGGCGAATCTTTGCACTACAGGTGTTCCTGTACTGTACCTCAATTACCAGAAGCCCAAGTCAGCACTCCTGCTGATCAGGGCTTCTGGGAATTGAAGGTGAAGAACACCTGGAGTGCCAAGGTTCACCATCACTGCCCTAGTATCACGAAACTGGAGCTCATAGAAATAGCAAACAAGTATGTGTTCATTGCGTATTAAGTTGCAAGGTGGGGTGGCTACTATTACTAAATGGATAATTGCCAAATCTCAATTATTTCCATTGTCCATGGGTAGGCAATCTGATCCCTGCCAGATGTTTTAGAGTACAACTCACTTAAACCTCAGCATCACAGTTAATGGTAAGTGATGACATGCAATGTGGTCTTAAATATCTGGAATCACCATGTTGCCTACATGATCTTTTGCATTTTGTTCAGTTAGCTGATGATGTTCCTACTGCGAAATCGTGACTGTCCCAGAATTGGCACTTGCTGGATGTCTTCTCACTTATACCATACAAACAAGGTAACACTGGCACTTTAGGAGACTCAGAGATGGATAGTTTGCAGGTGGCCAAGAGCTGAAGAAAAGCCAAGTAGAAAGATTGTTTTCTGGACGTCTCAGAATATGACTCTAGGAAATGGAGCTGAACAGCTGCCCACACTAAATTATTTTGATGCATGAAGATGAGGAATTCAAAGCTGTCAAAGCTGTGACCATATTTCCTCCGTATCATGGCACTGGATGTTCCTTCCATTGAGAAATTACCATTAACATACCTGTTAATCAGAACAAAAGCCAAGTTTGTATGAAAATATGTTTCCCTCTCATTACTGTACATTATCCTGGGATTCAGGATTGTGACTTTGAGAAATGATATCTATAGCAAGGACACAGAATGATGGTGTTGATCACAAAGCTAGACAGCCAAGCAGTGGGAATGGCTGTATTCTCCCTTAAGAAAGGTATTGACCTAAGAAAGCAACTGGATTTTGCACCTCAATGCCTAAGAGTAATAAACCCTTAAAAGGATTTACATAGAGTAGTCAAATTTCTGGTCTTCTTGCTTGCATGGTATTTTCAATCAGGATTGTCTTTTTCCTTTCTACTGCAGTGCATAAGTGATCTGATTTTGGAGAAGACCTGAGTCCAATCTACACATACTTATAAATGCAAATTCTGGCACTATCATTTCCGTGGTTTTTTTTTTACAACATCTTGATTAATGCTGTGTCGTTAAGAGGTGTAGAAGGACAAAATTGTAAGTTCACTTTTCTGCTCCATTTGCATCTAAAAGTGAAGCTTGTTGGCTTCATCAGCTTCAGGGGATGAATCAAAATCCACCTTTTTCTCCTCTCCCTTCCCTTGAACCTGACTAGAGTCAGAACACATAAGCTGACATGATTGCCATGGCAACTGGCTGTGATGTCATGCAAATAAAGGATTAGCACCGATTTTCACTGCAGGGTTGTTCAAAAGGAGATGCTGTGTGAACAAGGGATGGGGAAAAAAACAGAGGAGAGAAAAATAGCTTGAACAGTGTTAATGGAGAAAACAGAACATTCCCAGCCTTGTACAATCTGTTTTAAGCAGATGATCTCTTCTTACTCATTTTGACGCCCTTTGTGTCAATTGCTTCCATTAGGAGAGGAGTCATGAACCCTAAAAAAAAATGCCTGCACATGGAGGGGAGACAGAGATGAGGGAGAGAAGCTTTAACTGATGATCACGATAATTAAATTTCCTTTTTATTCCCTCCTAACCAGTAACAGTAAAGATGCTGAGTGATATGGGATGGTTCCCACTATAGTAGAACTCAGTATAACGATTTTAATCCATTACATGGAGCTCATCGCTATGTGATTTTCATTGTTGTACGATCTTCCCTATGGGAGAATCCATACAACGATTTTCCCTATGGGAAAAAACATACAATGAAAAATCACTGTAAGGATTTTCCCATAGGAACAATCGCTATGCAGAATGCCCCGCGCCCCCCCCAAGCCTCATTGCTATGCGATTTCATAGGGGTGATTGTTATACAGAGTTCTACTATATTCCCATTTTTGAAGGGTATTTGTCCTCTGTTAATTATGGATCCAAAGGCAGGGCTATAATGAAGATGGAGGAACTAATCTACCAACTCTGAGAACGCACCAAAATCTAAAGGAAAACCTATTGGTGAGTGTTAGGGAAATCAATGACCCTATCCCCTGGTCCTCTTCACTTTGTATTTGTTGAAAGGCATATTTTTTTTCTTTTATTTTAGGAGAATTCCATATTCTCCTCTTTTTACAAGGGGCACTTATACATTGCCAACAGCAGAGTGGGTGGGAAACAGTGATGCTCACTCTTGGTGACAAAATAGTAACATTTCAGTCTACAGGTTTTTTTACATTATTGTAGTCCTTAAATAAGCTTGCCTTATGCCAGAGTAAGGACTGGGGTGGCTTAGTGGTTAAGACTCGAGCTTGACGACCGGAAGGTCAGCAGTTCAAGGCCCAAGTGCTGCACTACAGAGTAAATTGTCATAGCTCCTGCCAACCTAACAGTTCAAAAGCAAGAAATTGCAAGTAGATTAATAGGTACCGCTTCAGTGGGAAGGTAACAGTATTCTGTGCGCTCCAGCATCTAGTCATGCCTGTCACATTACCATGAAAACATCTGCAGGTGCAGACACGGCTGACTCTTTGGCTCTAAACGAAGAGGAGCATTGCACGCTGAAGTCAGATACGACTGGCTTTTGAGCAAGGGATACCTTTACTTATGCCATGGTACATTGCAAGGAAGGGGAACCTCTGGCATCTGAACCAGATGTGGCCTGCCAGATTCTTTTTCTCCTGTTTTAGGTGTCTCAATAACAGAAGATAAGAGGTGATAAGAGTCTGACAGTCTCTCACATGGAACTGGATTCCAGTATGTAATCCAGAAGGGGGTTGCATGGAATCAACCTAGATGCTTTAAACTATTCCTGTTTCATACCATTAATGTTTCTTATACATCAGCTTCATTCCTGAGCTAGCTTATCACCTGCACGACATTCCATAGATTTACCAGTGGTCTGTATTATGCTCTCCATATTTGGACAATAGTGACTGAGCTCACTGGAGAAAACTTGCTACCCAATGTACTTCACGTAAAAGGTGATGATATGTTATAATGATGATGATGATATTTGGACAATGGTGATGATGAGGGCGGGAGGCAGCTCTGATTTCCACAATTACAGCAACATGGAAGGTAACAGCTATGGGTTTTTTTTGGTACAGATTACTGTATCCGCAAGCCTGCTGGATAACACATCCTTCTGCTTAGGGATAAGGTATGAAATCTAGGCATCCTGCTGAACTAGGCTCTTACACTGGAGCCTCAGATAACACCTTCACCGTATCTGGGCAGAAGTTCCCTACCCACCTTGGGTCGCATGTTGATAACTGCCAAAGACTGATTACTACAATGCTCTCTACATGGAACTAGCTTTGAAGCGGGTATGGAAACTGCAGCAGACCCAAAACATGGCTCCCAAACTGATTATGGGTATGCATAAGTATGATCATATATCCCAGGTTCTGGCATGGCCACATTGGTTACCTGTTGCCTTCCATGCCAGGTTCAAGGTACAGTACTTGTACTAATGTACAAAGCCCATTATGGTCTGGGGTCTTGTTACATGGCGGAACAATTCCTCCAGAAGAATACCTCCCATCCAACAAGATTGTCACAGTCCACACTTTTGAGAGTAGCCACCCTTATAGAGATTAGGTGGCATGACACATGGGAAAGGGCCTTCTTGGTGGCAGCACCCTTTGCCTGGAATAATCTGCCACTGGAAATCTGGAATGTGACATCTTTTTAGGTCTTTAGGAAACTGTTCAGGACATATTTGTTTAAAGAGGCATTTGCTGAATTCCTTGCCCCAAAATAAGTTTCTTGTTTAGGATTTCTGGTTAATTTTTTTAGTTGGACCATATTTTTATTTAATAATTTTGCTCATTTACCTGTATTGTTGTTATTGGGGTTTATTTTTTTAATGTTTATGTTTATTTTAACCATTTACTCTATATTTTCCTTTGTTTGCAATAAAATGTTTTACTCTGTATATTGTTCACTGCATTAAGTAGTATAACCCTAAATTTGGCAACATATAAATCGAATAAGTAAATAAAATAAAATGCACACCAGTTCATACAGCAGATGCTGCCATACTATCCCAAGTGGGCCATGAACCAAAGAAATCACTAAGCACAAAATTAGTTTAACTCCTAGCCCAAGATAGAATGGTTGGATTCAATATTAAATGTTGACACAACTCTTCCATAAATCAATAGGTCTTCTCAACGTTGGATTATCAATAGAATTCACCGCAAGACAGGGTTTTTGTGGAAAAACTTTTTTCCCCATTCACAAAGTTCAAATCTACTTTTTCAAAAAAAGAGGTCTCAGAATGAAAAAAGAGCACAAATATTCTCGTAAACTTGCCCAGCAGGGAAAAGACATCACTTTTTTTGTGGAAATAAAGTAAGTAAAGATTTACAACCTTATCTCACAAAATTTAACCACTAGCCCCTTTTTTTGGCAATACTATTGGCTGTCTAACAGTCAAGCTAAAGATAACTTTTAGGTTAAATCAGGGGTGGCCAACCTTTTTACGTTGTGGGCCTGACCATGCCTCCCAGACAGCTGAGTGGGCCCAACCACACACTCCAGAAGTGGAAGCATTCATGGATGTCATAAATGTACCCACTTCCGCTTTTATGATAGCCACAGGTGCATTTACGCATGCGTGGGTTCATTTTATGGCTGGCGTAAATGCATCCACTTCCACTTCTGGGTATGACAGCGGGCTGGAAAGAATGGTGCCATGGGCTAGGTCCGGCCCACAGGCCATAGGTTGGGAACCCCTATGGTTAAATAAGCATGAAAATATCAATTAACAGTGTTTGAAATTCTCACAAGATTGTAGTAACAGACAAAAACAAGTCTTTTTATTCTAAATTTCTGTATTTACACAGAATGCCATTTTACACAGTGTTGGAAGTCTCTGTGTAAAAAAAAAAAGCCATTGTCATGAATGTCATTGTGCTTACATTAGTAACCAATCTTTTAACACTTGGGTATATTAACAAAGAAACAAAATGAACATACAGGCATAAAAGACTCAAATAATGTGCTGAATTGTCACATACATTCTAGAGACAGGATGAGGCAAAAGTAATATGGGAAAGTTTGCTTTCTCTTTCTTTTTATAAAGGCAAATTATCAATCACATACAATAGAGGGTCATTTTTTTCTTTTGTTCTTCTATGCAAGATAAGCTGAGCTTTAACTCAAGTGTTTTCCATCAAGATTTATAGGCACTTCAGCTATCCAGTAATACATGAAAATTCAAACACAAAAAACTAACTGCTGCAGAGGAAAATTTCATATACCCAATATGTACATTAAAAATATCTCTGGAGAACAATCTTTTTCATGTTGATTTTGGACACCACAAGGTTTTTATGATGATGCATGCCTAATTGTCCTGGTTTATTTTATTTAGTTACACACATTAGTGGTTAAATTTCCATTGTGATACTAAGATGGAAAAACACAGTAACATGGAAGCACAGTGCACGTTGTTCACTAGACTTTACAAATTATAAAAAAGGCAAGTTTTCTTTTAAAAAAAGCTATTTTTAAATTCAAAAATAGAATTCCATTTTAGTTTGCCCTGCATTCTCCTCCAACCACAAAAAGCAATTTAAATTATGAAATATTACGAAATAATTGAGTAATGACACATCAACAGTTCACTTCTCAAATTGGGTTCACTTTGTATGGAATGGGAAACATTTTGTAAAAAATAAACTCGCTATACCAATCTGGAAAGATCTTTTCCATCCCTACAGTTCCACATGTTTTTATGAAAGAATAATTTTTTCGCCCTCACCATTACTGGCTGATGATAACTTATAAATACCACATTCTCACTGATAATATAATATATATATATTGAAAGAATAAGACAAATGTAACAAGGTCCCCAGAATAAATGAAACATAATAACATTTTTTTTGCCAAAAATGAGAATAAAGCTTTTTGATAGGGCTCAAGGGTGAACATGTACAGTCAAAGAACTGAATTTCATCATATAAACATTAAATATTTATCTAATGTAAAGCAGCAAGCATAAATCCCATCCTATCTAGAGCAGATTCACTGAATCAATGGAATTTAAGTGTTGCCTTACCAAGTCCCATTGACTCATAGGGTCCATGCTAGCAAGAGTTAACAAGTGGATCTAGCCCAAAGAGCCAGAGAAAAGCAGTGGAAATCTGCTTTACTGCTTATAGCTGATCATGTACCTCTTTCCCCAATGCAAGGAAAATAATAAAAGGTACAACAATTCATTCTTTAATTGGAAACCAATTAACAATGTGTGCTGGAATCAAAACTCATTGAAGAGATCAACACTTGACAAAAAATATACGGTGAAGCAGTTGCCAATCACAAAGAATTTGGCCAGGACACTTGACAATTAAGACTCAGCACTTTCCTAGAACATGATTGTCAAATGATGGACAATTATTTTGTGGATATAACACTTGAGATACCATGGCAAAGAAGTAAGACTGTCCAGTTCTTTGCTCACATTGCTAAAGGCACTGAAGCAGATAAGTATTCCTTAGTACCTCCGCTTTTAAAATCATTTATAAAAAAGAAAATCCCCAAATATAAGTTTCTTCATGTGAAAAAGTTCTTTTGTTGTTTGAGATACTGATCTTCAACTCAGGAATAAAATGGCCTTCCCTTTTCTGGTGTTTGTAATCTGTTCAGCCTGGCAACCTGAGATGGTGAAGGTGGTACATCTTGCCGGAAGGGACCTTTTGGAATGGCATAATTAGGGTCTTGAACTTTCTTATAAGAGTCATAGTTGCTGGACCCTTCAGAAGACGTCTTTTTTTTCAGCTGCTGCTCTTTCCGCCTCTGCTCTTGGCGCAACAACTCTTGAGTTTCAAGCATTACCCGGGCGTTGAAGCCATGACCTCCCATATAGCCATTTCTTGAACCCTGATAACTGGAATACCTTGGGTTGTCTTTTGCACTTTGGAAACCTTCACCCGGAGGGTAGTTCTGCTCCCAAGAATCTTGAGATACGGAGCTCGCATTTTTCCGACTTTGCCTGAAAAGAGAGAAACGTGTTTGTGAAAAATTGTGAAACATTGATTTTATTTCTGAAAATCATTTTTAACTCACCTTTCTTTCTCTGTGTGAGACACTCAAGGCAGCTGACACATGATCCAAAACCATAACAACCCACAATCAATATGGAATATTAGGCAGTACAACTAAACATTGATTGCTGTGGGAAATCAGCATGAAACGATATTGTCATTAGTTTGATTTGTAGGCTTCTGTATAGGTATCTGGCTGGATACTATGGAAAACAGATAGACTAGACAAGCCCATCTGCATACCATCTAGCTTTACTAATGTTAGTTCCACTCTTCCATTCCTTGGCAATTAGCTGTCTGGCTGCCATCGATAAAGATAACAATAATTCTTTTTTATTATTTTCCAGAAGTAAATCATCCACTTCACCCAATAATACTATCTTTGGACTTGGCACTATTGTTATTTTTAATATTTTATTCAATTCCTCTTCTATAACATCCCAGAAATTCCTCATTTTACCACACAGCCACCACATATGAATGTAAGTCCCTTTTCCTTTATTACATCTCCAGCATAAATCAGAGTTCTTATTATTTATTAAATGTAATTTGGCTGGAGTGAGATACCACCTCCAGAGTACTTTGCAATTATGTTCTGGTTTTTTTTTTGAAAGACAGACAGATGGAGGGACTAATAAGTAGGTTAGTCAATATTATAGATTTGATTAAAAAGAGTAAGGAAAAGTTTGTATTTTGGCACTAGATACCTATAAAGCATTTGACTCTATTCAGTGGTCTACTATTAAAGAAATATGTTGCAGATTAGAGTTTGGTCCTAAATTTAAACATGCAATTGACCAATTATATAATGATTTGGTGACAAGAATAAAAATGAATAATAGGTTAAGTGGGGAAATCGAGATTAAGGCTGGTACTCGACAAGGCTGTCCGCTCTCCCCATCACTTTTCATTCTAGCAATGGAGTTGTTAGCAAGAAGTATTCGACAAGATGAAGGTTTGACAGGTGTTAAAAACAAAAAAATTAGTTTATTTGCAGATGACACCTTGCTAGTGGTCAAGGACCCTCTTCTAAATATTAATAAAATTCAACATCACTTGAAGTTATTCGAGCAAGTTACAGGATTAAAAATAAATTGGAATAAAACAGAAGCTATTACTTGTAATCTATCGGAGGGGGAAAAGAAGAAAGTAATGGAGAAATATAAATTTAAAATAAGAGATAGAATGAGATATTTGGGAATAATGGTGTCAGACGAAGTTAAGGATTTGTATAAGATCAACTTTAATAAGTTAAAAGGGGAAATAAAGAGAATTAAGGATCAATGGAAATCATTGAAAATATCATGGTTTGGGAGGATAAATTTGTGCAGGATGAAAATTATGCCAAAACTAAACTTTCTATTTGAAAATTTACCAATACAAATAAAAGAAACAGAGCTTAAAATCTGGCAGAAACTGATAAATGAAATCTGTAATAACGGAATAAAGCCAAGAATTAATAAAAGTTTATGGTATTTAAAAAACAAGTTGGGAGGGCTAAATATCCCGAATGTTAAACTCTATTACAGAGCTTTCAATTTAAAGAGAATTATTAAACTATTAAGTCAAAAATTGTGTGCAAAAGTATGAATTAGATTATATAGAGTTTAGAAATTGGAAGGGCAAATTATTTTTAGGTGAGATAGGAACTAATCCCCAATTTTGTAATTTTTTTAAAAGAATATATTTAGAATATGGAAAGGATTAAAACCAATATTATCTCCAAATTCTTCGCCCATAATGGAAATCCTAGACCAACAAAATTGTCCTTTAGAGGTAACAATAAGTACAAGAGAAATTTTAATATGCAAAAAATCTCTATTAATCACGGATTGGATTGACAATTGTAATACCATCTCCCAAAGAAAAAGTATTTATGTGGAGCTAGGCTTAAATTGGCTGCAAGAACTCCAGATGGAGGCGTGGAATAGAAAGATGAGGGAAAACAGTACAATAAATCGGGCATCAACCCCCTTCGAAAATCTGATTCTTGAAGTGAGGAATGGTAAAAAGAATTTAAAAGGTTTAGTGGGTAAGATTTATCAGTTGTTAAATTCTAGTGAAGATACTCAGCATTGTCTTAAAAAAACTTGGGAGGAGGATTTGGGAATTATAATAAAAGATGAGAACTGGAAAAAAATGGACCCATAGAAGTATGAAATCACTTTCAATAAAGGAAAATAGCCACCCCCTTTGAAGCTGTTAGGACAAAATGGCCAGCCCCATCATGCAGGCAGGGCAAAATGGCCATCCGGCCCATGAAGCTGACTGAGAGAGCGTGACCCAGCCCCCAGCTTGAAAAGGTTGGGAACCTTTGCTCTATGACAATTCAGTAGTGATGGAACTAAAGAAATCTGCCTATGAAAAGAGCCTGCTAACAAGAATAGTATTACTGAGAAGGCCCTCTTGCATCTAAATTATAAAGTCTAATTAGAGGGCTGCATCCAGACAAAATAACATAACATGGCAATCAGTAATTGTATGCATAGGCAGTGTTTTTTTTATTTGCATTTACAAAAAAAGGGGGGGCAAGAGATCTAATGTATGAAGCTGCATGCTTGCTTTGTTTTTTCACAAACCAAAATTCTTTATAGGCTACAGGCCATAATTCCACATGATTGTGTACCTGATTGTGTGTAGAACTAACACAACCATGTTGTTCCTTTTAAATGGATCTGCTGTAGTTTCATTTACTGATCAAGAGTGGATTCAATTACCAATAACTTGTGGCTCATTTACATTTACAAACATCTGAGGCCTAAACTAGAAAACTTTTTGAGATAGGCCAAGTTACACCTAAATTCCTTGCTCAGAAACAAAGCTTTCAGCTAGCACTTGGGCAGGAACAAGATGTTTGGACAGAGTTTGGTGTAGATCCACCTCAACTTCTCCTAATTTAGGCCTTTCTCCCAACTATATCACATTGAGGTGTTTGTAAGGTGTTGGCAAGGCAAAGAAAATTCTAATATTTGCAAAAAGAAAATCCAAAACTTAATCTTTGAAGAATGATAATACACCAATTAAGACCACATTTTCAATCATGTGGGATCCCCAGATGATAATGTCAGTTTGGCATTGGCAGCTGGTTTCCATTATCCTCTTTTCTCACCTTCCCACTCCCAAAGCGTTTGCCCTGTCGCTTTCGCTTAGAGTAGTCAGCTATTGTTCAATTTCAACATGTTCCTTGAGGCACTAGACTATAAATATTCACAATTTGACAGGAAGTGCTGTAATAGCAATTAGAACCTTCAAACTTAATGCCACAATAGAACAGGACACCAAAAATTAGCATGCTTGAGTATAACAAGCTGATTGCCAAAGGCCTGCCTTTTGTCTTCTGCATGCCCTAAAAGTATATGCTGCTTTAGATGATAACTATTTACAACATATGTAGCATTTGAATAATTAGCAAAATGAAATTTATCCAAACCAAGTATAATTCAAACTAAAAAGACACTGTTTACTTGCCTATTGAAAGATTTGCAGATGCACCATGCCATTGACCTATTATAGCTGACTTTTAACTGTAGGCATTCAGAAATTTTGGCTTTCTTTAATGTATCAAGTCTGTTCTTCTGAAGTCTCACCATAATCAGTACATGAATAGGAAGTGATGTAATGCTATGTAAAGGTCACAGCTTAATTTTTAAGATTTCACCTTGCAAATCCCATTATTAATATAGCCAAGACCATGGAGGCCAACAGCTTCAGGATGGTGGAGTCCCAACAAATAGTTCCATTAATTCAATGGGTGTACTCTAGTTTCAGCTTACTACCAAATATCAGCTACTGTTTCCTACCATATTTCAAATCCAAGGCTGCTTGCAATCCCATTTGATGCTAACCTTATCCATTCTTTGAAGGAATCGATTCATGGTGGCAGGGAACCTATGCATATTCTTTCTAGGCAATATTTTGGTTTCTATAAATCAGGAGTTCTCAACATTTTTAAGCCAGGGGCCAGGTCATGCTCCCTCAGATAGCTTTGGGGGCTGGATGGCTATTTTGTCCTTCCTCCACCACATGGCATTTCCGGGTGTGATGGAGGTGGTGGTGGTCCCACCTGCGGGCTGCATCTGGCCTAGGGGCTGCAGGTTGAGAATCTTTGCTATAAGTGTGATGCTGTCAAAGTTCTTTCCAGGTGCCTGGAAGCTGTTGGGGTCTGGATGGGGGCCAACGGGTTACAACTGAATCCCAGCAAGATAAGGGGGCCCACCCTAACTCGGTAGCTACCATCTTTGGTTCTGGATGGGGCTATTTTGCCTCAGACAGACCTGGTATGCAACTTGGGGGTCCTCCTAGATATGCTGCTGCTGCTAGAATAACAGGTGGTGGCTGTGGCCAGGAGGGCTTTTGCCCAACTTTGGGTAATTCGCCAGTTGCAACCTCTCCTGGACCAGGACTCCTTGCTCATGGTCACCCACACTCTGGTGACCTCCAGACTAGATTATTGTAATGCGCTCTACATGGGGCTGCAAATGATGACCATTTGGATGCTGCAGCTGGTCCAGAATACAGCTGCTTGGGTAGTGATGGGGTGTGGGCATTATGCCTGCACTTCACCGCTACTTCAGGAGCTGCACTGGTTGCCAGTTTGCCTCCGGGCACAATTCAAGGTGCTGGTTTTGACCTTTAAAGCCCTATATGGTAGTGGGCCAGGATACCTGAGAGACCGCATCACCCCAAGAGTGTCTGCCCGCCCAACCAGAGCAGACTGGAGGGGCTCTCTAATTGTTCCATTAGCTAGAGGGGCTTGCCTCTCTGGCACAAGGAGGAGGGCCTTCTCCGTGTCAGCACTGGCCCTTGGGAACCTCCTGCCAATAGAGCTAAGATTACAGACAGAATTGCTGCCATTTAGAAAAGGCTTGAAAACCTGGCTGGCAAGGCATGTGTGGCGTCCTAATGGATGTAAGGCCCCTGCCTGTTGGCTCACACCAAGATAATTTGTAATCAGGAGCCTTTCTCTGTCTCTTTTTATGTACAGGGTGGTGTTGTTGTTGTTGGGATAACTGGTTTTATTTATCTGTTTTTATATGTAAGCCACCCTGAGTCGGGTTCACCTGAGTGGGCGGCATAGAAATTCGAAATTAAAACAAAAAATAAAATAAAAAATGTTGTGCCTATTAAAGTATTCTCAAATAAAACCTTTCCCACACAAACCTCCATCCCTCAAAGGAGCAACTTTTCTTTTTTAACCAGGTCCTCCAGTCTGCTTCCAAATGTTATAATTTTAAAAAGTTTATGAAAGAAGCAACATCTCAAGCCAGCCCAAATTACCATAGTAATCACATACAGCATACCTATATTTTCCTTTAAAATCCATCTCCCTTAAGACTTGAAGTGAGCTCTTTCCACATAGGTCTTCATTTTAAACTAAAATATATCCATAGATAGCACTTAAATATTGGAACCAATTAAATATGTCAGAAAGTTGGACATGGCCCAATCAGACATAACTTCTCATTATAATCTCTCTCTTCACTCAATGAATTGTTTTATGACATACATCTATATCATCATTCTAAATTCACTTTGTTACAAGTTACACAAGAAAAGATTTCTATTGCTGTCATTTTGTTTTATCAAATTTGTATCTATTTTCCTATACTATATGAAATTATAAGATAAAAAGGACTCATAAAGCTATATAATTTCTAAGCACACATTCATGAGCTACAGAATAGCCATGATTCATGCACTGATCTACAGTATTCTGAATTTTTTGCAACGTCTGTCAAGATATGCAACTGCGTTCATATTCAATACCTCATTATGAACTAAATCTAATTCTTAACCCCAAATTGAGAAGACTCGTGGAATGAATGAGGCTATTCCAGTGGGGAATAACAATTGGATTAAACTCAGGATATCAGACTGCCACTTTTGAACTGAAATCCCAGCAGTCCCTCCATCCCTTGAAAAATTAGTACAGAAGACAGAAAGTAGACACATCTAAGTTGGCAGGTTTTCAATTTCCTTTTCCTTGCTCTATTATCCTGCAGCCTAAGACATTCAGTAACCCACATGCCCCATGTGTAAAGCCTTATCAAGACAATGGATGGGTTACCGTGGAGAAGGTTCCTAGGTTTGGACCCAATCTACTATGTCCAACCATAGTACAGTACCTTACAGACTTGGCAGATATAGACAGGCTGTGTTATGTTTTCAGGCTCTATTTGTATGCTGTGGAGACCATTTCCCCTGTATAAACATAGGGTTTTGCAAAAATATTCTAGTGAACATCTATAGGAAAGGGGAAAAGACAGCCATTATGTCGCTCCCCTCCATGCTTTCATCTCATTCCCTTTACCAAACAAGACACAGCACTATGGTTTTTCATTTTTGCTGGAATAAACTGGGTTCCAACCCACATTTCCCAGAAGTTTTAGATATTTGCCATACCTGGGTAATGAACTATATTGGCGTTGTGCTTGCTGGAAATTCTCTCTTTCTTCTTGCCGCTGTTTCTGCATCTGAACCTCTACCGATACAGAATGCCTGCCACTTTGAGAATATGTCTTTGAATTTGGCTAGGAGGAAAAGTAAAAAGTTACATAGGTTTTGTTTGTTTATTTACTTTGGAACAATAAATCATACTACTTTTCTTTAGTAGAAACCCAGTTAACAGGCACACAGCAAGTTTTTACTTGCTCATATCAGTGAAAAATATTCAGTGGACCATAGTAGTAAAATACACTTGTGCAATTTCTTCTTAAGACACCCTTGACTAAGGCCATTGGTCTTTGAAATAAAATGTGACTATCAGCAAACACTGTAAACTTGTTCTTGTCCCCTTTACAGTCAAAGAATAGATTTTCAGACCAGCTGATTGTTTCAGAATTTCATCTGGACTTTTGACCTCATTTGAAGGTGCATTAATCCTTGTTGCTGAGGGTGGGATGAGAGGAGGGAAAGCTGGAAAAATTGGAGAAATCGCATGGAAGAAAACACGGGGTAAAGGAGATGGCAAAAGGCCAAAGAAGTAACCCTTGCCAGAATGTGGAATTCTGTAACATGCGGCTCTTAAATTTAGCAACAGCAGCTATGCTGTTTCCTGCATGATTTAGAACAGAGACTTGGGAGTGTGCAACTTTCCAGATGCGGCTAAAGTTCCATCATCCAGCACTATTGCTGTATTGACTAAGGCTGATGGAAATTGTGGCTCAATAGCATTTGGGTGGGGTGGGGTGTGTATGTTCCCTATTCCTGATTTCAGAATTTCCCATCAGCTGTGCTGCCTAAGGAATTATGGGAATTTAAGTTCAAAAACAGAAATTAGTACCACTTAATTTGAATGCCACATCTATAAGAGGGCTTTTGATGGCACTGGTTCTTAGTTTATAACTCCTCAGAGTTATAATTCTTCTACCTTGGAAACTACAGACATGATCAGCTTCTGTACAGGGAATGTGAGGTGGCAAAATATTTTGATCTGGCCTTGCAAGAAGGGTAAGGTCTTATCTCTTGTCTCGGTGGCAGAAAGAGAAATCATAGACAGATCATAATTAGAGCTAAAAGCACAGTTAATACCAGCGGTTGGATTCAGCAGGTTCGCCCCAGTTCACCAAAACCGGTAGCAGAAATTCTGGCTAGCCCTGCCCATCCAAGTGTTGAAATAAAGTAGTCCTGACTGTGGTGGCTCAAGTGGCTAAGACGCTGACTGCGAGGCGGAAGATCAACAATTCGATTCCCGAGTACAGCAGGATGGAATGAGCTCCCGTCTTTGTCCCAGCTCCTGCCAACCTAGCAGTTTGAAAGCAAGAAATTGCAAGTAGATAAATAGGGACCACTTCGGTGGGGAGGTAACAGCGTTCTGTGTGCTCCGGTGTCTAGTCATGCTTGCCACATGACCATGGAAACATCTGCAGAAGCAGACAGCACTGGCTCTTCGGCTTTGAAACAAAGATGAGCACTGAACCCTAGAGTCGTATACGACTTGCTTTCGAGCAAGGGAAACCTTGGGTGCAATGCAGCGCTTTCCCCTGGCCATGGCCACCATACCACGCCCACAGAGTAGGTAGTAAAAAAAAATTTAGTCCCACCACTGGTTAATAGTGGTGTGGAAAAGATATGAATGAGGCAGTCTTCTGAGTTTGAGAAATCAAGATTTCTGATACTTCCCATGGATACGACTTTATAATTAATCTCAAAATAAAGCAAGTTTATTTGAAAATCCCCAAAGGCAAAAACTAAGTGTATGTGTGATATTGAGGCACTAAGTGCACTTAAAGATTTTTATCTTCTCTAGATTATCTCTGCTTCTGCCATCCAACATGGGGAAAAATGGAAAAATATTGATCAAAACACCAAACCCCAATCCAGTGATTTTGATGAAAACATTTTAGGAATATTATTTCACAATAACTTCACTTCACATCTGAATGTAATGTTTTACTCCTGGCAATAGTATACACCAGGAATGGATGATATTTTTCTTTTAAAAAACAAACCAACCCAACCATGTGAAAGGGGAAAATACTTATTTCTGTTCAGTGAGACACAAATTGTGTGCTCAGAGCGTAACTCCCAAACTAGCTGATACTTATACAAACAGGGCAGCATAAAGTAGAGTAATTACCATAATTCTTCAAAGCTCTCAAATAAAATTGGCTGCTTCTTAACTGTGCAAATTTGCAAAGAACTCTGGCCTTGTCTGTGGGGAGATGTATGACAAGGCCTGACCCTTTAAATCAAGTGTTGGTCAAGGCTGCCATGACAGGCAGGGCTGCATTATACAAATAAATAGATGTTTATGTCCTCAGCAATGAAACATGAGTGAAATTATCATTTCTGCTTTAAAGATTTGATAAGGAAAGGCACAGGAGAAAATGAAACTCAACAGGAATGTCAACATGCAGAAAATTAAGACATAAGATTCTCAAAGGGGGTCCAATTTAAGGTGTTACAAAAAAGAATGTGCTTTCTAAAATATTAGGCCAGTTACAGCAAACATTTTGCTTAGAGTATATAGTTTTAGTACAGAAATATAAAATATATGTCAGTGCCATGGAGAATCTAATGCAACTAATATACATTGTTTATGGAATTGCAGAACTAGTTGGGATTCTTTGAAAGGTTTCACTAAAAATAATTGTTTACTGCTTCAAGAACAAACACAATATCCAAGATGGAGATTTCCAAACATAGGGGATGACAAGGGGGACTTGTGGCACATTCCTTAGAAGGACGGGTATTCAAAACATGCTAGCCTCGTGGGTTGGAAGAAATGAAACCTAATTTGTGATAGGCATGTGATACTGTATGATCATTGGCTGGATTCCTTTAGGTGAGCGGCAAGGGAGTGGAACATGTGTGAGGAGATGAAACCCAGAGGGAGGAGCAGAACTCTCTCTCAACCCAATGCTTCATGCTAAGGGTGAGCTGTTAACTTAGAAACATGTAGGGGCTTAAGTTAGAAGGGGTCCCCTCTGGGCTTCCACAATTATAGAAGCTTTCTTTGTTTTGATGTGCTTTCTGAACTTTTGAAAAACTTTCTTCTGTAACTTACTTTGATTACAATATACGTTTAAAATACCAGAAGATGACTGGAGTGCTTACTTGGCTATGTACTACCTTATTTACAGTAAGCTAAAATCCTGGGTTGTTTAGCAGCAGCTCAGAAGCAGGAATCCCAACCACTCACTTGTGGGCCAAAGTGCTACTTGTGAGTAATGACATTCCTGACACGTGGTACTCCAGGTGTTCTTGAACTTCAATTCAGGAGTGGTGACTTGGGCTTCTGGTAATTGAAGTTCAAGAATACCTGGAGTGCCAAGGTTAGCCATCACTGAACCAGGGCTTCCTTATTTCCTTTTCATGCTGGAGATGGAGCATCAAGAAAGCTATCACTACCATTAGAACATAAGGAAGCCCCTGCTTCTGCAGCAACTCCTGCCTTAGAGTTCTTAGTGTTAATGATAATGAAGAGAGTTGACAAGGATAAATCATCACACTCAGGAAATCAATCAAAAGCTAGATAACACTGTCCTGTGTCGTGTCCTCAGCGTCAGCTTTTCTGCCCAGATATCTTCAGAAAGTGTCATTTTAAAGATTTTAATAAGAGTGTCTTCATCTATTAACATGGTTAGACTGACTGCCTTGTGTATGGGAGTTCATTAATATTTTTGCAGAGTTGATATATGAATCTCAGAAGGAGTGCCTCCTCTCCAGTGGCCCATCAGGTGAGGATTCTGTCAACAGCATTATAATGAAACAATTCACAATGGATATTTGCCCATTATGATCTATGAAAAGACATATGGACACAACCATTCACCAGGGTCTAAATATTATGATTCATACATAACTTATATTTGTTATATTTTATACTCTTGAGGAACCTTGTTGCCCAATATGCTGTAAGGGCGGAGACGGGTGCCGTGCAGCATGAGAAGGAACTACAACTACCGTACTTATACAGAGGAAAGTTGTTTTATGTTTGCTGCCCTGGCCAGAAGGGCAGTATATAAGTTTAATAAACAAACACATAAATCAGGGGTTCACAATCTGGCCCCTGACCCCACTCCAGCCACCCCTGGAATTGGTCACAGACTCATAAACGTGTTTATGACAACTGTAAATGAGTCCACAGCCATCGTAAACACATTTAGCTATCTGAGGAGGCGCGGTCCGGCCCATGGCTGAAAAACATTGAGAACCCTTGAAATAAAACATTGGCCAACCTTGGAAAAGTTACTTTTTTGAGTATAGCTCTAGGTTGCTAATTGTCCATGCTGGCTAGGGGAGTTTGGGACTTGTAGACCAAAAGTAACTTTTGCAAGCTTGGGTTGATTTTACATGGTAGATGAATGTATATGTTAACTTATTCCTTTTAGACAGACAGACAGCAATTACACGTATACTGTCCCATAGAGCTTAGTGAACTCTCTGAGCGGTTCACAAGGTAATTAGCATTTTGCTCCTAACATCCTGGGTATTCATTTTACCAACCTCAGAAAGATGGAAGGCTGAGTCAACCTTGATCCCCAACATAATCAATCTTACAATGCCACTGTCTTGAATAAAAAAGGGGGGAAGGGATTCAGAGGACCAGTGAATGATCAGTAGGTCTTACTTCACAGGATTCTTTAAATAGAAGATTTATTTTATTGTTTGTATCATAACTAAAAATATCCCTTCCTTTCAAGTATTCCAAGGACTTTTAAAGATTTAAAACTTTTTGTCTGGCTAAAACTAGCCCCATCCCTCTTCTGCTCTGTTTGGTGCCACAAACAAACTCCCTCAGGTTAAAACCCATGTAACAACAGGTGTGTTTTTCACAATCACACTTTGATCTAAGAGCTTTGACGGAGAAAGTCCATTAAAGCATAGGAGAAAGTAGCTGAAACATCCTTGTGAAGTAACCTCCTTTTATGTTTTTAAAAGCTACATCTGGATGCATTTTGGGAAGAATACCCCCTGTACTTTCCAGCTAATACACTGAAGTCTCAATTGTTGCTTAAAGAGATGGGTTTATTGTTCCTCAGTGGTGAAACTATACTGTGCATACTCAAAATGGATGAGATCATTGCTTTATCGCTTCCAAGCACAGTCATATTAGCCAGACTGGAATACGCAAGAGAAAAAGAAATCATTCCAATTTAGGTGGGACCTATTTCTTCAATTCCAAGGGTCTGTCTAAAAAGATACATATGAAAATATACATGTACACAGATGTAGACACACACAGAGAAACATGGATCTTCCTCAAAATGTGTTAATAATGGAGCATCCTCACGCCTAATGCAATAATAACACCCAGGATTAAAATTCAATAAATTAAACAGGCATATGGTCACTTTAAGCTCATTTGCATGATAAGCGCAATGGGAGAAGAGTCCTTATTGTTTGCAGGGAATAAGAGACGAAAAAAGAAAGGTCAATATTCTGACCCACTATTTAGAAAATTATTCCATTCTTGAGGTAATCAGCCTGTCATCTAAATAATTCCCTGCTCACTCGTTGCTGGAGATCATAATACCCTCCAAAGCTGCCTATCTAAAGTTGCTATGGTGTTTGGATCGAGAACATTTGGCCTGTGACCTTCAGTAGTTAAGTTCTCAAGTCCTTGAGAGTACACATTTTTCTCAGGCAGTTTTCCCAAGATTCCTCACCCATCACTTTTCCATTAAGATGCAGACTCTCCCACGTAGCAAACTCATGCTCACCCTTTCCAGGCACTTTGCATGAGAATTTTTCTTTTTTCCAGAAATAAAAATAAAAATGGGGTACTCAATTATCTTTACCACTCCTAATGGAAATAAAATAAATAAAAGGAGTTTTCCCTTAAATGAGTCCCCGGGAGAACCAACCATATTTATAACAGAGCTTTAAAAGGAGCCCCATATATTTTCATACAGAGTAAAATACACAGAGGCTTTTAAATAGAGTTTTGGAAAGTCAGTGATTTAAAGGCAAGCTTGTTATAGGCTTCCCCTCACCCCCAAAGGATTAGATGTAAATCAGGATTTTGAAGATAAGAAAAGTGTAAAAGTCTGAAATAAAGTTTTTACTTTTTCTATAAAGATACAAACTTTAATGTGCAGATGTATAAAACACAGGTTTTTTTGTCAAGCCAGACAATAAAACTCTCTGTGTCTTATTGCAAGTCAAGCACCTTCTTCTTGTTGTTGTTCTGTTGTATCTGAATCCGAATATTGGCAATCCTCATGACGATCAGCCATGACAACTGTCCTGAGAATATAAAGCAGCGGCTTTCCATTTGCCTTCTGCATTGCAACATGACGCCCGTACCACTGATCCAATTCCGTGAGTCACTTTTAGGTCCTGAGCCCTTTTGGCACACAAAGTCCTCCTCAGCCCCAGGCCAGTATAGATGAAGCTGCTGCCCTCCATCAAGATGGATTCAAGTGGGGTTTAATACATTTGAGGACCATCACCTTTCCCTGTGGACTTCAGCAACCCCTCAGGGTTGTCAGGTTAGTTAACACCACCTGACAACCATGGTGGCAAACCTGTGGCACATGTGCCAGATGTGGCACACAGAAGCCTTTCTGCTGGCATGTGCACCATCAAGGGGAAGACCCGCTCCACCCAGCTTGGCTGCACCACTGCCCCCGCCACCCCTCTCTCTCTTTGCCAAAGGGAAGGCAATTGGGGAGGCTGAAATCCTGCTCTGGAGGTGGCGGCTGGGCGAGGTGAGGCAATCAGATACCATCCACCCCCCTTTGGAGTCAGGTGCATCTATGTGTGTGTAGGTGCACCCACAGAGGGTGCAAACATGACATTGCCAGTGAACCTCAAGCAGCGCATGTGCACACATACACATGTGACTTCACCAGATGCCCATTGGCGACATCACATGAATGTGTGGGAACTCATGGTGCCTGCCTGTGTGCCACCTCCTCTTCCTTGGGCACTCAGTCTCTAAAAGGTTCACCATCACTGGTCTACTCTATTAACATAGCAGGATAACCTGGCCAGAAACTAAGCACCTTCTAGCTGTGTCAAACTACAATCCCCATCAACCTCAGGCAGTATGGCCAATAACTATGTTCTTCCATGCTAAATACAAGAGTATAGCTACATCCTAATAGGTTTCATTCAAAGTCAGTCTCCTGCAGCAGTGGTTTGGACATGTGAAATCATACCATCACTCCTTTGCAATAAAACTCATGGACTTCTGTCTCTCTCTTTGTGTGTCTTAAATTACTCAAGATGAGCATAAGGAATGTTTGAAGTGCCCTTTTAGTAGTAGCTTCCTTTAGCAGAAATCTTAGCATATCTTTAAGAATCTCTCCTCTTGGAGATTTTAGGAGTCTGATTAAATACTCTTATTTCAAAAATCCTTCCAGTGGCTGATTTAATTACATATAGCATGTCTATGGCATTATATATTTTCTCCCTTATTATTTATTGATTCTTTATCTGTAGCTTTAATTGTGGAAGTTTTTATGTTTTTTTAAAAATAATGATTGCAATGTGCCATGTAAACTATTTCTAATAATTACAAAACAAGGACGGTGTGGGTAGAAACTAATTAACTAACTGGCTAGCCAGCCAGCTAATTAACTAAATAGATGTTTTATGCACTTATGGAAGAGGGTTTGAAGAACAATGGTCTCCTTTATATCTCTTCCTGGATTGGCAACATCTAGTTGCTAATTCCTGGCACAGAGCATCATTTTAGGTCATGACACTTATATATGCTTTTCACTAGGATAAAAGCCTTTTAAATGCTTCCATATTTCATTCAAAAGTCTGTAGCTCATGGAAGTAAAGACTCATGTTCTAGTAAATAATGTCTGTACAAACCCACAAAAAGCAGAAATGCAAATACGTTAGTCTGTATTAGTGTCTTTTCAAAGGGCAAACAATACCCTCTACAGAAGGGACAGATGGCAACGCCCGGTACAAAATGAAATTAGGAATGTTGGGCCACAGATGGAGCAGGGTAGAGTCAGGGGTGTAAAGGTCACTTCGGCCCTTGAATTGAATCTCAGTTGCCTCAATGCTCAAGGGATAACAGCTGAAACGGGCTGGGAAATTGCTGTAACTTGGGGGCTGAGACTACATGTTATGACCCAGAAGGTCCCAAGTTCACTTCCTGGTCCCTGGTTTTTCCAACAAAGGTGGGGAATGGGAGTTCTTTCTAAAGAACCCAAAGAAGCACAATCTGTAGGCCAGCAGAGAGTAACCTTTTGACAGGGGTGGCAAAAAGCAATCTTTGATGATCCCTGTGGAAGCTTTCCTGCTCTTTTGCTTAGAGTATGAGAAGAAGGATGGGCAGTTTCTCTGGATAGCACAGCTCCAACTCTCCACAAAGGTGACCCGGTAGAAGTGCCTGGCTCTGGCCACAGAGTGTCTTTGGGAGATCGCCTGTCCCTGCAGTGATCTCACTGGACTCTCAGTTGCCAGGTTTTAGACATACCTGTCAACCATCCCGATTTGGCTGGGATTACCATGGAAATTGACGCCGATTGACGTCATAACCCGCCCCGCGCTGCCAAAACCCCGTAATCTGGCAGTGGGGGGAAACACTTTCCATGCATGCGTGGAAGTGCTCTGCCGCTTGCGCAGCCCCTATGCAAGCAGCAGAGTGCTTCCACGCATGCATGGAAGGGTTCTACACAAGTGTAAAACCCTTCCAAGCATGCGTGGAAAGCGACCTGCGCACAAGTGATCTGCGCAGGTCCTGGTTTTTTCCAGAGCAGTGGGTTGACAGGTATGGTTTTAGGGAGCACCTCTCAAAGTCAGGAATTTTGTGCTTGGCTGACCTTCCTGTTTCCAGAAGCTTCAGCAGTGGGAATGGTGAGTTGATGATTTGCCATTTCTTCTGCTCTTCTACTTGGAGCTCAATACAGCTAATGAAAAAGTGGTTCTGTCTCTACTCACATGAGATTTCACTGCTTGTAAGTGAGACTGGTTGAGCCAGATGGGAACTAGGGTCCAGCTCTTGTTAGGCAGCAGTTTCCCTAGTTCTGCATTAAAGGCTAAAGCCAGCACCTTGAATTATGCTGGTTTTAGCACAAATCAAATTGGAGACCAATGTGGATCAACCAAAACAGGCAGACATAACATGGTCTCTTTGCTTGACTCCAGTCAACACCACAAAATTTGTCACAAGTTTGTTTCTGAACATATCTCAAGGACAGCATCACGCCACACAAGAGACAGTAGGCTAACTTAACTTGTAGGTAACCACTAGAAATACAGCAGATTTTCCAGGGTGCCTGCTCATCTGTGGAATGTATATCGGAGCAGAAACCTGCTTCTTCTGATTGATTGGTCGACACATGAAGACCATGACAACAGAGTTGATGAGCTAGGTTCTACATCCGAGCAACTAAAAGAGCCTGGATTTTCTAATGCCCAAATACAACTATGATCCTGTTTCATTAAGTATGTTTAGTATGTTTAATAGACAATTACAAATTAAATGGACAAACCATCTCATTGAATACGATGCAGCCAAGAAGCAGTAATAAATGAACCTTTACCCATGGTTGTTCAAAACTGTAGGTCCGCCTCCTATCTTCTACATCGTCATCTTGTTTTGCTTGTTGAAATTCTTTCCTTAGACGCTGTATCCGGTCATGATTGCTGGGAGCTGATCTGTTAACAAAGAGCAGCAAGAAAGAGAAGAAAGATTAGTGTTCCTTTCAAACAATAGCAAAAAAAGGGGGAATTCTTCTTCTTTACCTACAAAATGTCATGAGGAGTCCTACAAACACGAAACAATAAGGCAACAAAGTACTCAGTCAAATTTTTAATAGCAAAATTAAAGTTCTATGCATAAAAGTCCATATCTTCTCTACAATAAATACACTAAAATATTCTTGTTAAATGCTAGCCAGAAGCTGAACAAAAAAAATTTTTTTTGAAAAAAGTTATGCAAGTTATTATGTTTACAATAGGAAGTAAGTTATGCGCCCCCTCCTGAAGAAAATGTCCCTCGACCCAGCTGTCCTTAACAACTACAGGCCGGTCTCCAACCTGCCCTTTCTGGGTAAGGTTTTGGAGAAGGCGGTGGCGCGCCAGCTGCAGAGTGTCCTGGAGGAAGCGGATTATCTAGACCCCTTTCAATCAGGATTCAGGCCCGGGTATGGAACGGAGACGGCATTGGTCGCACTGATGGATGATCTCTGGCAGGAGCGGGACGGGGGTTGTCCATCCGTCCTCGCTCTTCTTGACCTCTCAGCGGCCTTCGATACCGGCGACCACGGTATCCTGCTGGAACGGCTCGAAGGACTGGGGATCCAGGGCACTGTGTTGTCCTGGTTTTCCTCTTTTCTGGAGGGCCGTACCCAGTCGGTGTGGTTAGAGAGTGAGAGGTCCAGCCCTAGGCCCCTCAAGTATGGGGTGCCTCAGGGCTCTGTGCTTTCTCCTCTCTTATTTAACATCTACATGAAGCCACTGGGTGAGATCATTCGTTCCCACGGGGTGCGGTACCATCAGTACGCGGATGATACTCAGCTGTACATCTCGGCCCGTGGGGACCCCAGTGATGCTGTTGAAATCCTATCCGGATGCCTGGAGGCCGTTGGGGTCTGGATGGGGGCCAATGGGCTTCGGCTGAATCCCAGCAAGACAGAGTGGCTGTGGATAAGGGGCCCCATGTTATCCAAGGAGTTACCATCTTTGGTACTGGATGGGGCTGTTTTGCCCCAGACAGACCCAGTGCGCAACTTGGGGGTCCTTCTGGACTCACGGCTGCTGCTAGAAGAACAAGTGGCGGCTGTGGCCAGGAGGGCTTTTGCCCAACTTCGGGTGATTCGCCAACTGCGCACACTCCTGGACCGGGGCTCCTTGCTTATGGTCACTCATGCTCTGGTTACATCCCGACTAGATTATTGTAATGCGCTCTACATGGGGCTGCCCTTGACGACCATTCGGAGGCTGCAGCTGGTCCAGAATGCGGCGGCCCGGGTGGTGATGGGGTGTGGGCGATATGCCCATGCCTCACCGCTGCTTCGGGAGCTGCACTGGTTACCAGTTTGTCTCCGGGTGCAATTTAAGGTGCTGGTTTTGACCTTTAAAGCCCTATATGGCAGGGGGCCAGGATACCTTAGAGACCGCATCGTCCCAAGAGTGACTGCCCGTCCAACCAGAGCGGACCGGAGGGGCTCTCTAATGGTGCCGTCCACTAGGGGTGCACATCTGTCTAGCACCCGTAGGAGGGCCTTCTCCGTGTCCGCACCAACCCTCTGGAACCTCCTGCCAATAGATATAAGACTTCAAAGTGAACTGCTGCCCTTCAGGAAAGGAGTAAAGACCTGGCTGGCAGGGCAGGTGTGGGGCCCGAACAGGACTATGGTTCCCGCCAGCTGGCTTTTATAAAAATAAGAACTCTCTCTTCTTCCCTTTTGTATAGTAGGTGGGATGGGTGGGTGGGATATGGGTTTTTAAATGGGGTGGATGTGGGTTTTTATAAGGTTTTTATAATGTTTTTATGTATTTTTAGAATTGTTGTAATGCCGCCCTGAGTCGGGTTCTGCCTGAGTGGGCGGCATATACAAATATGACTATAAATAAATAAAATAAATAAATAAATAAATAAATATTTGGTGGAAAAGCTTGAAGGATGGTGGAATGTCTAGACATAAGGCTCATCCTAAAATCTGTCAGTGGATTTGAAGATTATCATTGCAAAACATTATAAATCTGGCAATTCATAGAAAACCTCAACATTCTAAATGCAATACTTTTGGAACAGAGAAAAGCAGGTTGATAGATTGATTGAGCTTTTGATTGGAAATGGAAACAGTAAAGAATAGTTAAAAACATGGGCTTCCTTTTTATCTTACTGAATTGATTATAACTACCCCCAATTAAAGAATCAGGGTTTTTTTTTTGTTTCATAATATGTACAAATTCATCCATCCTTCAAAACTCTATCTTTGTTACAAATTTTGACAGATATTTTCTTCAAACTAACAGTGAAATGTTTTGAAACTCTTTGCATAGATATAAACATGCACATACACGCTTCCTCTTTTAGCTCAGCTTATACACATTCCTTCAATATATTTCTAACGCCAGAATGGCATATGATCTGCCATAAACTATTTGAGTTAATAATATCCATGACAAGCACAGATATAAGGTTGGATTACTATAATCCATTCTACATAAGACTGTCCTAAAAGTCAGATCACAAACTTCATTTCCCATGACCAATGAAACAAAATACAAGCTGAAACGCTTTCTATTTATTGCAAGTTGTTGAATATTAAATAAAGGTGTGCATAGTGAAGATTTTCATCTTTCTTTAATTTTGAGTTTTTTCAGGGGTGCTTCTTTCATTTTTATATTTTCATGTACTTGTTCTTTAGTTTTACATGAAAGAGAAACTCTCTTTTTGTTTGCCAATTGTGTTTTCCTGGCCATGTTGTCTGGTACTCCAACCTTGACCCCTCAAAAAAAAAACTCTTTAAAATCTACTCAAGGCAAACAAAACACTCCCTTACAATATACCAAAGTAAACATCTTTAACAGAATAAATACAAAGCAAATTAATGAAGTACAATTGTTTTTTAAAAATCAGACAAACAGGGAAAGCATTTCCCCCACATACACAGGAGGAAAAAACTGTCTATAGAGCCACCATCCCTAAAACAAAACAAAACAAACAAGAAAACAAAAAGAAAAATATATATAATCAAAGCCACCCCCATCCAAAGCTACTAGAATATAGGAATCTTTCTTCCCTACCCCCTAGTAGGCTGGCCAGATAGGAGTAAAATAGTGCAAGAAATAAAAGGACTTAAAAATCCCCCAGAAAAACAAAGCCAAAAACAAAAAAAGAAAACAAAAGGGGGGGAGATGAAAAAAATCCCCAAAGAAATAAAATAATCATCTCAGCTCTACAGAACATGTCACGACCACCATATGCAAAGATCTAAAAAAGACACCTAATGGATGTAGTAAACCAGTCCATGCTCAAAGCAAACCAGCACATGTGCTGTGGGTGTTATTAAAAGGACAGTGGAAAACAAGGACTTTGTACTCTTCTTTGCAGAGTAATCTTTCCACGAGGTCTCGTGATATTGAATAACCATGGAGGCTAATTGTTTACTCATTTCAGATACTCCATTGCTGTCAGAGCCTCTGCCTCAGTGGGTTTCTCACTATAATTTGGAGACTGTGGTATTGGATTATTATTTTTCCAGTCAATAGGCTCCTGTCACCCTTTAGGTCTGCTTCTGACAAGTCCTTTGAACTGATCAGCTTGATAGCATTAAAAGGTTAATGGGCACATGGTACATTTCACCATGTGGAAACTACAGAAGTATTCATCGGGGACGTTCGCCTGTAAGATGGGAGTGGAGGGCAGCAATCATACTTTTCCTGGGAGTAAAACCTTTTGAACTCCATGGAATTATCTTGGATCCAGCATACTCAGGATCAGGCTATAATGGGCTTCACTGCAGCATTATTTTTTGATCATGGAAACCATACCTGGCATACTGTAATGCAGCCACCCAGCAAATTGTACACTTCCGGTTTCCAATGGTATTATTTTTCTCTCAACAACCCATTTTACGTCCAACTGTGTGTTAAAAAATAACTGTGGGATGGGGAGGAAAGTTCGGTTTCACTTACCAGTGATAACTTTCGTTCTTCGAGTATATAGTTTGTGAATACACACTCATGGGTTATGCGCCTGCGCAGAACAGCCGATCGGAGGCTTGAAAAGCTATTGGTCAAAAGTTTTGGCGGTAAGACCGCCCACCGTACCGCCCACCCTGAGGCGCCCGCGCGCCATTTTACCTCAGTTCCATACTTAAGCCAAGCACAGGATAAACCAACTGATCTCATCCGTGCAGCTCAAGAGGGGAGGCAGGGTGGGTAGTGTGTATTCACAAACTATATACTCGAAGAACAAAAGTTATCACTGGTAAGTGAAACCGAACTTTCTCCTTCGTATAGTTTGTGAATCCACACTCATGGGAGATTAGCAAGCTCACACTTACTTGGTCGGTGGGCAGTCGGATGAGATGATCCCACGATGAGCTGAAGATCCCCTAGGTGGACCCGTCAGGGGCGTTGAGTCCGGAGCCCTCTGGTGAGGACGACACGGCCAAGCCTGGCGTCCGCAGTGGCTCTGGTGTCCACCCTGTAATGCTGGACAAATGTGGAAGGTCTGGACCAGGTGGCAGCCTTACATATGTCCTCAAGCGGTGTGCCCTCCAGAAAGGCAGTGGATGTGGCAACCGCCCTGGTGGAATGCGCCCTGACATGCGGTGGCGGTGGCAGTGAGGCTGACTCGTAGGCCAGGTAGATGGTAGAGGTGATCCATTTGGAGAACCTTTGAGCAGAGATGGGTTCACCCTTGGACTTTCCCCCATAAGCCACAAAGAGGCGTTGCGATTTCCTGAACTCTCTAGTCCTGCTGGTGTAAAACAATAAAGCTCGTTTCACATCCAGCGTGTGCCAAGTCCTTTCTTGGGCGTTAGTGGGGTTCTGAAAGAAAGTTGGCAAGGAGATAGTTTGTGCCATGTGAAACTTGGAGACCACCTTGGGCAGGAAGGTGATGTCCGCTTGGAGGACGACGCGGTCGTTGAAGAACTGGAGAAAAGGTGCGTCTGCTCGCAGGGCAACCAGCTCACCAGCTCGTCGTGCAGACGTGATAGCCACTAGGAATGCCGCCTTCCATGTGAGGAGGCGAACATCGGCGGTAGCCATGGGCTCGAATGGGGTCCTGGTGAGCGCGTTGAGCACGGTAGACAGTGACCATTGAGCCGTAGGAGTCCTGACCGGAGGGAAAGCGTTCCGTAGTCCCTTGAGGAAGCGCTTCACCGTTTGGTCACGAAAAGCCCCAGCAGCGGGCGAACCAGCCGGGGAGTGTGCCACCACTGCTGCGAGGTGCACTCGGATGGAGGTGATGCTGAGGCCAGACTCCGCCAAATGGAGGAGGTAGGTTAAAACGTCCTGCAGTCCCGCCTGCGGGGGGGGGGCATGTGCTGGGAAGCCAGGAAAGCGCAAAAACGCCTGTATTTGGAGGCGTAGGACCTCCTTGTGGAAGGGCGCCGCGCTAGCTCGAGGATTCTGGACAGTCTGGGGTTATCCTCCACGCGGTGAGGTGGAGGCTGGGCAGGTCCGAATGGTGCAGCTGGCCGTGCTCCATTTGGAGGAGCGTCGGTGACTCCGGCAGTGTGCGATACTGTGACGACATGCGCAACAGTAGTGGAAACCAGGGTTGGCGCGGCCATGCCGGCGCCACCAGAATTGCATTGGTTCTGTGTTGGTACATCCTGGTGAGTACTTTCTGGACCAGAGGAAACGGAGGAAAGGCATAGAGATAGTCCTGATCCCACCGTTTCATGAAGGCATCGCCTTCGGAGTTCAGTCCGATGCCTGCTCTGGAGCAGTACCTGCTGAGTTTCCTGTTGGACTCCGATGCAAAGAGGTCGATGCTCGGCGTCCCCCAGGCCTCGCAAAGCGACCGGAACACCCCGTCGTCCAGCTCCCATTCGTGGGTCGTTGAGGTGAGACGGCTCAGGTGGTCTGCCAAAACATTCAGTGTGCCCTGAATGTGGACTCCAATTGGGAAAATGTGCCTCTCCAGGCACCATTCCCATAACTGCACTGCGAGGTACAGGAGGGTGGTGGACCGTGTTCCTCCCTGCTTGTTGAGGTACGCCACCGCCGTGGTATTGTCCGAGGCCACTTGAACCGCCTTGCCGGTGAGCAGCGTCTCGAAGGAACGCAGGGCCTTCCAGATGGCCAGCAGTTCCAAGTAATTTATGTGGTGCACCGTTTCGTGTGGTGTCCAGGTGTCGTTGACCGTGAGAGTCCCGCAAGCAGCGCCCCAGCCGAGGTTGCTCGCGTCGGTCAGTATCTGCAACGAGGGTTGCGGGGGGTAGAAACTCTTTCCCGTGGCCACGTTGAGTGGTGTAGACCACCACAGCAGTTGGTCCCTCAGTTCTGGAGATGGGGTCAACCGTTTGGACTGGCTCTCCCGAAGTGCGTCGAACTCGTGAAGGAGCCACGATTGCAGGGACCTGAATTTCAACTTGGCATGGGGAATCACTGCCGTTGTTGAGGCCATCAGGCCTAGAAGTCTCTGAGCCTTCTTCGCCCGGATGCACGGTTTGGTGCGTAGTTCGCTCACCCCCTGCGCAATGTCCTGTAAGCGTTTCTGGGGGGCGTAGGCTCTCGTAGCAAGCGAGTCGAGTACCGCTCCGATGTACTCGACTCGTTGAGAGGGAGTCAACTTCGATTTGGTGAAGTTGATCCTGAGGCCGAGACTCTCCATAAGGTGGACCGTGTATTGTGTGTCCCGAATGGCTGACGATTTGGTGGGGGAGACGATCAACCAATCGTCGATGTACGGGAAGACCCTGATGCTCCGTTGACGGAGGAATGCAGCCACCGGAGCCATGCATTTGGTGAAGACCCGCGGTGCCGTGGCCAGACCGAAGGGCAAGCACCGGTACTGGTACACGGAATTGTCGATGCGGAAGCGGAGAAATCGTCTGTGTTCCTCGAGGATGGAGACGTGGAAGTAGGCATCCTTGAGGTCTATGACTGTGAACCAGTCCCCTTTGTTGATGAGGGGGAGGACGGTCTGTAAGGTCACCATCCGGAACTTCCTGGTGTGGATGCATTAGTTCAGGCGGCGCAGATCCAGGATAGGGCGAAGGCCTCCGTCCTTCTTCTGGACCACGAAGTACCTCGAGTAGAAGCCGTTGTCCCAGTCGGACGGTGTTACCCGCTCGATGGCTCCCTTGGAGAGAAGGGTTGATATTTCTTCCTCCAAATGGGGGGACGAGGTGGTGAGACGATGTCTTCCTACCCGAGGCACCCGCACGAACTCGATGGCGTAGCCAGAGGACAAGATCTTTAAGACCCACTGGTCGTCCGTGATGCCCGACCATACCTGGAGGAAGTTCCGGAGGGGGAGGTACGGGATGTGGAGCGAGAGAGACTCGGCCGTCGCAGCTTCAAACGTGGGGCTTGGGCCTCGCACCCGAACGTTTGTCCTGTCCGTAGGGCCGGTAACGGGGTTTGTGCTGCCGCCGTTGTTTGTAGGAGCTGGATCTAGGCTGCTCCGTCGGTCCCTGCTGCTGCGGGTTGCCCTGGAATCGTCGTGTGAAGGGCTGGAACCTCGGCCTGGCGGAGGTAGCCGGCGTGGTGAGCCCCAGGAACTTCGCCGTGGAATTGGTCTGGCGCATCTCGTTTAGGACTTTGTCGGTGTCCTGACCGAAGAGGCCCTGCCCGTCGAAGGGAAACTCCTCGATGAGCTTTTTCATAGCGTCATCGAGGGAGGTGTCCCTGAGCCAAGCATGGCGACGGAGGTAGATTGCGGAGGCCATGTCTCTTGCCGCATAATCGTTGATATGCCGGGCAGTGCGCATCAATTGCTCGGCGACGAAGTCCCCCTCGGTGGCCAGTGCGTCAATCCGCTTTTGGGCATCCGCGGGCAGTTTCGCTGTCTCAACCTTCACCTGCTCCCAGAGGTGAGATTGGTACAGGCCCATGGCGGCCGAGTAGTTGGCGGCACGGAAGAACAGGGAGCCGGTGGCGTAGAACTTACGCCCCACCGCGTCCAGCTTCTTTCCCTCCGGCGTCGATGGGACCGGAAACCCGCTGGTGGCCGTCCTATGCTGGAAGGCCTTGACCACCAGGGAATTCGGCAGGGGGTGAGCCTGCAAGAACTCGACGTTCTCGTCCAGGACCCGGTACATGCTGTCGAGCCTGGACGAAACGGAGTGGGCCGCCAAAGGTTTCTTCCACGTCGCCCTCGCCGAAGTCATCATGGAGGGGAGCATGGTTATGTGGACTGGCCGCACAGCACGTCTGTCGAGCTTCGCGGTCATCTGATCCTCACCCTCCAACGGCGGTTGATCGACCTTGAGGTTGAGTGCGGTGCCCAGCCTTGTGAGCATGGCGGTCAGTGAGCGTTGGTCCTCACCACGCGGTGGGTCCACCGAGCCGATAGCCTGCTCCGGCGTGCGCTCGGCGTCGACGTCTCCCTCGTCCTCCTCTGACGACGAGCTGGATTCATCGGAAGACGAGGGAGGCAGTCTTTCATCCACGTCGGGACCGCGCCAGTACGGCCTGGGCGGGCCGGCGGGATGGGGTTCCTCCGCATCGACGTCCGGACCACACCATGACGGGTTGGGTGGGCCGGCGGAGCGGGCACTCGACCCACGAGAGGTCAGTGGGGCCACGGCAGGGCCGGGATGCCCGGGGCTTGCGGTGGTAGGAACCGGAGCCGCAGAGGCCGCAGGCATGGGGGCTTGGAGCTTGGCCGCAAATGACGCCATGACCTGAAACATCTCTCGGACGAGGGCCATCTGAGATCCGTCCGAGTCCGCTGGGGGCAGAGCCCCGGTAGCCGGCGGGTTGGTGGTCCACGAAACGGTGGGTGTCGAAACGGTGGCCGGCGTCGGAGTCGGCGAAACGGTCGTCGGAACGGTGACGACCGCGTCGTCCGTCGGCGTTCTGGGCCTTGGAGAGACGGAGGCCTGCCTCGGCGAGGGGTTTCTTCCCCGGGGAGGAGAGGGGAGCACCTGAAGTGGGCGAGCTGGAGCCCCAGCCCTGCGTCCTTTATCAGGTGACCCGGAAGACGACCGTCCTCCCCAGATGGAGGATCCCGGAGAAGGACATCGGGCAGTCGAGAACGGCGGCGAAGGCCCGGGAGAGGCGGGTGTGCGCGGGGTGGGAGGAAGCGACCGTCTCTTCTCCGACCCATGCTTGCGCTTCTTCTCGCCGTTCCTGTCCTTCTTTTTCTTCTTCCTAATTGGAAGCACGGAGGAAGAAGCCGGCGGCGGCTGGACGGCAGCGGCGGATGTGGACGCGGAAGCGGCGGGAGCCAGAGCGAGCTCCATCATATGCGCCTTGAGGCGATTGCTTCGGTTCTGCACCGCGAGGCGCGTAAACTTTTTGCAGTGCGGGCAAGACTGGCTCTGGTGTGACTCTCCCAGGCAGAAGAGGCACAGGCTGTGTCCGTCGGAAGCTGGGAACTTCTTAAGGCACGCCCTGCACTGTTTAAACGCTGCAGCCATGAACCGCGGAAAAATTCTTCCAGTGGAAGCTTCTGGAGGCAGGTACCCCGAAGGGCGGACCAGCCGCCACCCCCTTGAGGGGGGAGACGGTGATCGATGCGGAGAAAAATTGGCAACTGAATCCACTCGAAAGAAGAGACAGAGCCGGGGTGGCGATCCTGCCCGGAGGACAGAATCACCGAGAAAAATTGTAGAAATTTGCCAAAAAGACTTTCCCTCAGAAGGGCGAAAAAATTGAGGAAGCTCTCAACGATCGTCCTGCTGCTACGGCGGAAAGAAGAGAACTGAGGTAAAATGGCGCGCGGGCGCCTCAGGGTGGGCGGTACGGTGGGCGGTCTTACCGCCAAAACTTTTGACCAATAGCTTTTCAAGCCTCCGATCGGCTGTTCTGCGCAGGCGCATAACCCATGAGTGTGGATTCACAAACTATACGAAGGAGAACTAATCGTTCACACAGATGAGGATGTTCAAAAAGAGTCCTGATGTTAGTAGCCTGGCTGGGATTACGGTGCCTCAGTGGTCAAGAAGCTCGCCTTGTTAGCTGGAAGGCCAGTAAGTTGCCAGTTCAAGACCCAGGTACTGCATGACGGATTGAGTGCCCATCTCTGTCCCATCTCTTGGGGACATGAAAGGAGCCTCATTTGGGCATCCCTTAAATGGAGTTTCTCCCACAAAAATCCTTTCAACCCAGAATAATTTCTGACACAAAATTATTATTAATAGCCTTGCTGACATGGGCATGCTGTGTACCATTGAGTTTGATACTAGTCACTGTTACATCTTTTGTTTTCCTGCTCGGTGTAGGATGGCCACTATATTCCACTCTGA
Source organism: Bradypodion ventrale (assembly GCA_035047345.1). Classification (NCBI taxonomy): domain Eukaryota; kingdom Metazoa; phylum Chordata; class Lepidosauria; order Squamata; family Chamaeleonidae; genus Bradypodion; species Bradypodion ventrale. Next base: position 122,628,052 of record JAWDJE010000006.1, read on the forward strand.
TAGCAGTAGTGGGCTCACTGCTCCTGCGAAATCAAGGTCACTAACTTCCATCAGCTCAGAGGAAGAAGGGAAGCAGATGCGTAGCATTAATGGTAGTTAGGATGAGATGGATCCAGTTAGGGGTCACCAGTGAAAGGAACAGTCATCAGCTAACTTTCACCAATTTAGTCCTCTCCATATTTTAGACTCCCTCTCTCATTATCCTTGACAGTGGGTTGGAGAAGGTTGTAATAAATTAGTAATAAGTTGGTTTCAGAATGTGCCCCATTCTGCAAACTCAGACCCTATTAATTCCCAAAGTGTAGCTTGCCGAGGGCCATGCAATGAAATTTGTATGATGCAACACAATATGACAAGAAGGAACACTGTTTGAGTGATACCTGACAACAACATTTGCAACTTTAGGTGCAAAGGAAGACTTCTGTTTGCCAGTCCCCAGTTGACGATGCCTGCCAACTTCATATTGCTAAATGCACCCTCAGCAATTTCACAAATGCTACTTACAACACATGAAATAGGCTGTTTGGATCAGAAAAAAGCAGTGTAAGCAAAGCTCATATAAGGCCAAAGCTGTCACATTTTTTTCAGTAACTAGAAGCCACAGCAATGGCTATTAAGAGCCTCAGATCGTTAAGCAATATCTCACTATGATGTCATGCATCGAAGTGTAGCATTGTAATCCTTTCAGAACAGACAGATTGTCAGTGTGATAAAGTAGATACAAGCAAACTACTGAACAGGAATTACTAAAGCTTTAAGAGAAGGGGGGAGAATAAGTCTGAGAGAGGAAAGGAAAAGTGTCCTTTGAATAAAGTTAAGCAATCATCCTAACAGCTAGAACAACAAGAACAGAAAGCTCAGCAAATAAGCCAGTGATCAGACTATCGTATGTGTGTGGTGGTGGTGGTGGTGGTGGTGGTGGTGGGGTAGGCAAGAAACATGATACAGTAGATATCAAGTTTTGCTTAATGGTTAACACGCTGAACTTGATGACTGGAATGTCTGCAGGTCAGCAGTTTGAGACCCAGGTACTGCACGATGGAGTGAGCTCTCATCTCTGTCCCAGCTCCTGCCAATTTAGCCGTTCAAAAGCAAGAAATTACAAATAGATAAATAGGTACCACTTTGGTGGGAAGGTAAACAGTATGTCTAGTCATGCCTGCCACATGTCCACAGAAACATAATATAAATATTATTTTTACAAAAAGCACAATGTATCTTTTATCTACAGGTAGAAGGAAACAGCATTCTGTGCACTCCAGTGTCTAGTCATGCCTGCCACATGTCCATGGAAATGTCTGCAAATGTAGACAGTGTTGGCTCTTTGGCTATCAACAGAGATGAGCACTGAACCCTAGAGTCAGATATGACTGGCTTTCGAGCAAGGGTGACTTTTACCTTCACCTAGAAGGGAGAAAAAAGCCACCTGAATATCGCCTCATTGATTATTAATAGTATCCTTGCTCTTCTTCCAATGTGTTAAGCTTGCAGAATGCCTGTGTGCCAAAATTCAGAGCAAGTGGTGTGTTGAATTGGCCCTCTCTTGTCATTGATTGGACAGGATAACACAGGTAATGAACGAAATGCACAGCAGTGCTCATCCACTGTACAAGTGTCTGTTACATTTAGCACATTAGTTTCCACTCCATCCAGGCTGCATTTACTCAATGCAGAGATACCATAGGTCTGTTTGGAACAGAACCCCAACTCTGTTGGCCTTTTGGGGAAATGCTCAAAACTTTTTTTTGTTTACAGAGGTTTTCCCAATATAGATCTCCCTATAGCAACTTAACACTGGTGAGTTATTGTGACTGCCTTTTGACTTACCATATTAATATTTTGGGCTTATTGATATATGTATTGGGCACCACTGTATTTTGTAACTTGTTATATTGTTGTTTTTCTTTTATTAGCTTACATTCGTTCTTATTTTACTTAAACAAATAAACAAATTCTGAATGAAAATTAGAATTATAGAATCAGAGTTGGAAGTGGCCTCAATGATTCTATTTCATTGCTGTGGTTTTACAGTTGTGCTCTTAACAAATAATTTGGTTTGAAAATGTGTAACCTAACAGTGAGAATCCAGACCTTACCTACGTAAGATATAGAAAGGTACATGAATTGATAAGGAAAAACCAAAGCAGGAGAAAAATGTGCTAGGTTTTTAAAATACTGCCAAGCTGTATCCACATAATTACTGTACATGCATTTTTTCCTTGGAAATAAAAAAAATTAAAATGTATAGATGTCAAGCTTTCAAAACAACAACATACTAATTACAGATACAAGAATAAAAATATGGTCCATACATAAGCTTTGCTTAGTATTATCAGATGTTTTTTATCCTGCCAGAAGCACACATACGTGCTTTCTGGGTTGAAAAGGTTTTTTGCTGGAGAAACTCCGCTCAGGGAATGCCCGAATGAGGTTCCTTTCTTGTCCCAAAATCTTTTCCCAATGAAGTGGTCCCTATTATCTACTTGCAATTTCTTGCTTTCAAACTACTAGGTTGGCACTCATTCCATCATGCAGTACTCGGGTCTTGAACTGTTGACTTGCAGACCTTCCAGCTAACAAGGTGAGCTTCTTAACCACTGAGCCGCAGCAGTCCCTTGAGCCACGGCAGTCCCTATTATCAGATTGTATCTGAGTTGGTGGGGAAACTGTATGCAACTTACATGCCAAAATTTCAGAGCAACTCCCTGTCCACCAATATATGTAGGAAGCACCTGAATCCAATTTCGCAGAGCCTGAATGCATTGCCTCCAATTGATTATGCATGCACAATTAGTCTCTCTAACAAGGACAACTTCTTGACTGCTGAGCAGCACGCTTGCATATCTAAACTATATTTTACATATCGTTTTCCAGTATATACCTCTTTTCACTATACATTGCATACAAAAATCCCCTATTATGAATTCATATTTGCAAAATACATATATAAGCAAAATACATCTTCTAATACTGCTTCTCATGAACTAAATCTGTGGATCAACTTAATATGACAAAGCAGATCTCTCCGCATTTTACCTAGGCCATATCTGCACACAATGGCCAGATTTCCATTCAAAGGTAGCTTTGAAGCCCAGAAAATATGTCTGTCATTGTGAGCATGCATAATATCAGTCACTTAGGAAGTTGCCTGTCACTTTGGACTTTATTTTTTGGAGCAGATTTCCTCCTCATCTTGGAATGAGAACAAAATCACTAGAAAGTTATGCTAATTCCCCTGGAGCCTACACTTCCTTTCGTTGGTAAAATTCACTTTCCACTTTTGACACTTTGATTTGCATTTCACACCTATTTCAATGTAGTAAATCAGCACAAATTAAAAACACACCCCTCGGTTCTCTAGGTTAAAAGGGAGCTCTCCAAAGCTCTTAACATAGCCCTAGCTTTTGATGTGACTGCTCTGAGTCCTCTGGATATTTTACAGCTAAGCAGGAGGTCACAACAACACACTCTCCAAATGTTCAGGACTACACTTTCCCTTTGAGTTCCTACACGGTCATTTTGTAATAGGGCCATCATTTTACAACAATGAAACCCAAGGAATGTTTCCAAGAACCCTTTTTTATTGCTGCTATTCTTCTTCATTATAAGCCTGTTAGAGTTCATATGAAAAAGACAAAAAGTTTTCTTTCAGTTTTCAGGAAAAGAACTCTCTGCTTTCTGCTAGATCTGGGATCTGGGATGGTAGATCTCAGTGGGGCTTTGTAGATCTTTCAGAAGCCCAAAGATTTTACTGGTAAGTAGAGAAGAGAACAAATAGGTTAATCTTGAAGGAAATCAACCCTGAAAACTCCTTGGAAGGTCAAATACTGCTCACAAGGACTCTGGGCAGCTTACCACTTGATCTCAAGAATGAAAATTAGGTTCCTGATCTCAGTACAGTATCAAAAATTTAACTCTCATGGTTCTAACATATCCCCGTATCTAGGTAGGCTCAGCAGGGACCTGAACTCCCAACCTTTGATGCCACAGTCAGATACTTAAACCACTGGGCCATTATGGCCATGCAATATTGCCAGGCTCAAAAATTTGGCCAGTTTTAACTCCTACCACATCCTCTGCTAGACTTTTGACCAGATTTTGAACAAGATAATCTTGATTAAAGGCAGAAACAAGTTTTACACTCCTCTAAATTAGACAAATTTTACTTTCTTAATGAATGAACAAATACAACCAGAGCAAGAATAACAGTTTGGTAAAACAATACACAATCTGGTTGTTTTAGGTTAATTTGTGCTTCAGTCCTAATGTCAATCCTAGTAGCATCCATTAAACTTTCCATTTTTAACAAATGGTATAATTTATGTTTTTAGCTGCAAATTGAAAGAAATTAGAATTTTTAAAATAAATATCACTTAGTATGTCAAATGTCTTTTGAGAGGAATGGCAACAATATAATGATATGGATTTAAATATATTGCTTTGTCTTTCTTTCAGTAGAACATCTCCAATGACTTGTGTTGACAATTTTTCATTTTGACATCAAAATAGCATCTCCATGGAATTTAGATGGCATATTGTTTTGACATCATGTTAAACTACATCCACATTGATACCATTTAATTTTGCCATCACAATATTGTTTTGATTAGACTAGCATGACATTTTATTTTGTCATCAAAATGTCACCTCTGAACCTATCATAAATTATACTGTCCCATAAATTCGCATATATATCTTTAGGCTCATTAAAGAGATTGATAGAATAGAATAAATTGCAAGGAAGAATTAGGAAACAACACACCTTGGTAGTCCCACTTTTGTAGATGCAGAAATCTGCATATTTTAGACAAATCAGGCATTCAACAGAGCTTTTGTCTCAGAGTAACTGTAAATTTAACTCTACAAATGTTTGTTCAAAAGGTTCAACAAGGAATCCAGTTCTCAGCTGACTTGAGAAACTAGAGATGAGCAATTTGCAAAATACCCCAGCAAATAAAAGCCCTCATCTAATTTTTTAAAGAAAAAAAATCTGTTATTCTTGCCAGCCCCAATATAGGATAACCAGAAAGCCAACCGAAGCATGATTCTTCTGAAATATAGAGCTTCCATGAAATGAAAGCAACCACTTATAAACTGATTAAATCACTGATAGTAATTTAGTGCTAAACGATATGCATAAAGGATTAAAGCAGCCTCCATATCTCAGTGCCTGCCAGCTGTTTTGGCCAGGAGCTCAAACCATCTCTGACTAATGGGCACAGAGACTGTAGCTGGTGAGATTTGAATTGTATAACATTTAGAAAGCAGCAGGCTGGGTAAAAGTATCAGCAGGCATAGACCTTACCACCAGCCATATTTCACTTCCAGGTACCAGCTGCATCCTACAGGTAGACTCAGCACACTCACTGCCTAGGTAGAACACACTACAAGTATTCCAATGGACCAAAAGCATAAATATTTCCTATTCTTCAGCCCTCTCTTAAAAAGCATGTCCTCAATATATTTGAAATTTAGCTCAATGGACTTCAAAGGCTAAAAAGCCCATAGATTTTCAGCTATGATATAAACATAAATATCAATTTTGAATATATATATATATATACAGTATTCTTATTTTAACAGAAACATGTGTGAATTGTTAACTATATGCATATACTTCAAGTGTCTAGTTTCGTGCAGGTTTTGTTTCTAGATTCATATCTTCAGTTATTTATTAATATAAACCACTAGAAGGCTAACTTACACTGCAATGTATTTTGTGAATGCATGAACTATTCAGGGTGATAAAAACCAAAGTGCATTACCAAGACCTCCCAAAGGATCATTTCATAATTGAGAACCACACATACAATTCAAGTGTAAAGTGATTATCGAGTGGGAAAAAATCCTAGATGCATACATACAAATTTGGGGTCAACATTTATTCATTATTTCAAGAGAAGAAAATTCAGGAGGAGATATCTTTAAAGCCATGGTGGATGACTCAATGAAAACAATGCCCAGTCCTCAACAGTTGTGAAAAACAAAAATTCCATGCTACAGATTATTAGGAACTGACACCATTATGATACTCTTACACAACTCTATTGATTAATTTCACTTGCTATACTGCTTAAATTTTGCATTGTTCCATCATAGAAAGGATATTGTATATCAGAAGAACATGATTATAAGTATGATTCAAAGGGAAAGTAGTAATCAGGACATGTCATTTACAGTTTACGTAAGATAAATATTTTTTTATCTGAAATTGGCAGGTTAGAACAGCACATGGAGATATCTGGATATCTCTGAAAAATTAACTATGATAAGATACAGAAAGACATGGAAGTGAAATAAAAGAAATCATGCAATACATGACTCACGCAAGAGTAATTATTAAGCAACAAAACCATGTACATTGGAAATACCAAACTGTATTGCAATTTTGTTTGTTTGTTCTGTGATTTGTGGAGACAGAGGACAATTCCTCAGCTTTATGGAAAAATGTACAGACTTCTAATCTTCTTAATTGGACTTGCAGATAAAAGAAGTTTGGGCAGATATGTGAGCATAACAGGGAGAGGCAGAAGAAATGAAAAAGTTTATGTTCATTGGGTTAACAACTGGTTGTTTCAGTTGTCCAGATGCTTGCTTATATATTTTTGGCTGCATGTGTAATGGAAATGGCTACCACTGAGAGGAATTTCCATGGGGAGTTTATTGTAGCCAAAGTAACAAGGTGTCCCACTGTACCTTAGGGACTAACAAGTTGTGTTTGACATAAGACAGGGGTGGCCAACCTTAGTGCCCCAGGTGTTCTTGGACTTCAGTTCCCAAAAGCCAAAGTCACTACACCTGCTGATTGAGGCTTCTGGGAATTGAAGTTGGCCACCTCGGCATAAGGTTATGTGCACTGCAGTTTCTTTCAGATGAAGTTAAAGAAATGGCCTCTAATCCATGAAAGCTATAGATTCTAACCTTCTCTGTTGTGTTGTATCCTTTGCTGATTTTGATGCCTTTATGTATTTGTTTAATTTTAATATTTCCAAACGCACGCACACATGCATATCAATTAGTATATGAACTTTAATGCAAAATGTGGGGTACACAGAAAGAGCCTGCTCAAAGATTGTGGTATTTTTGGACCACAATAGGGCATACCACTGCCAAAGGCTACCTTGTTGTGCCGGCAAATCTTTTGCACACTAGGCCAGGCAAAAGGACCTACAGAATTAATTCACCAAAAGGTGGCTTCATTTACTTTAAAGTCTGACCTAGACATGAAAGAAGAAGAAGAAATGGAAGCGGTATCCTCTTCAGTAATATTTTTTTTCTTTTGGGGGGGCAGTTGCTACTCTAGTTCACCAGCAGAACCAGAAGTATGTTCCGTAATGCAGCATATTGTTTTTCGGAATTCCCTGTTTCATAGCAAATCTAACAAGCTCCTTCCAGCATATCCACTACATTAAGATACACTTAAGAAGCACAATATACTAACATTTACTTAAAAATAGCCACTGATACAAATCTCTAAAATTTTAACATGGCTGCACAAGTCTCTCCCTCTGCTGAGATCATACCTGTCAAGTATCCCGTATTGGCCGGGATTTCCTGTATTTTGGCACTCGTTCCTCCCCTTTCCCACCGCCGTCCCGTATTTTGAACGGTGGGAAAAGGGGTTACTGCATGCGCAGTAAGGACCTGTGCAGAACCCTTGCATGTGCAAACGGGTTCTGTGCATGCGCACCCACACATGCGCAAAGATTTTCCGTATTTTTTTGGTCTCTGATAAGAGTCTACAGAATATCCTCCCCATTGCAACCAGGCCAGCGTCATCATGTTCAACAGAAATTGCCAATGCTATCTTATTTTAGAAAGTGTAGAAGGTTTTATTTGAAACAGTCCCCTGATCCCTGTTCATGAATAAACTGCAATGATCCTTAATGTCTTAACTTCTGTCAGAAGGGTATTCTGTACGTTGGATTCTCACAGTAAAACAAGCATATATATATATTAGAAGTTCAAACATCACACTGCATTCCTGCTGGTATTTATACAGGGAGCTCATCTTGACTCTCTATCTTCTTGGTTTTATACAGAGGGATTTAAAAATGGATGTCAGGTAGCATGGTGCCATTGAATTATAGAAATGCTTCTCTATGTACATCTATAATCTCTGAAAGACAGGCAAAAATTATGATCATTTTGGTGCAGAAAAACCTAGCCAGGGAAATGCAAGGGCCCAAACCCTTTATTCACCAGTGGTTTAGAAATTACAGAAGTAACTTCCTTTAAACCCTCAGGGAAATAAATTGAGATCATTTGTTTCCTCCACCTCTCAAAGAACATCAGGGTTTTTTTTAACTCACAGTGACAATACTATGAATATAGCAGTTTTAGGTTTTCATATAGCCTGCTAAAATGAGTATTAAACGAGAATATTTGAAATTAAAAACTGTAAATTACAGGATTCAGTTTTTTAAAAGCCATAATAAAAATACTTGTAAGACCTTGTAAAAGGCTAGGTTTTAGAAACTTGCAATCGTGAGTTTAAGATATGCTGTATTAGTGCAACAGGTATGAATGCTATTAGTTTAAGGGTAAAGATCTTTCTCGAAAGTCAGGTGGTGTCTATCTCTGTTTACAGCATCTGCAGACATTTCCATGGTCATGTGACAGGCATGACTAGACACCAGAGCACATGGAACATTGTTACCTTTCCCGCCGAAGCCTATTTATCCACTTTCAATTTCTTGCTTTCATACTTCTGGGTTGGCAGGAGCTAGGACAGACATGAGACCCCACCCCGCCATGCAGCATTCAAGTCTCAAACTGCTGACATGCCAATCTTCTGGTTGTCAAGCTCAGTGTCTTAACAACTAAACCACTCATACCTGCCAAGTATCCCAGATTGGCTGGAATTTCCCGTATTTCCGCGCTGCTTCCTCTACTTTCTCGCCACCATCCCGTAATTTGACCAGCGGGGGGGGGGAGTAGTTTCCGCGTATGCACAGAACCCTTTTGCACATGCACAGAACCCTTCTGCACATGCGCAGAACCCTTTTGTGCATGCACAGAAGGGTTCTGCACAGGTCCTTACTGCGCATGCGCAGATCCTTCTGCACATGTGCAAAAGGGTTCTGCGCAGAAGGGTTCTGCGCAGAAGGGTTCTGTGCAGGTCCCATATTTCTTGGAGCCGTGCTTGACAGGTATGAAGCCACTGCATCTCTAGCTGAAGAGTACATAATCACAAAGAGAGTGGGGCACATGTCCTATAGTTTATACAGTACTTTTCTCTGGTTCCTCCAAGGGCTGCACCCACCCTTTCTTTTCAGAACCATTTTCAGTTTAGAAATAACCTCCAAATAACCTTAAAGTAGAAACCATAGCCCTAGATTCTTTCGGGAGCATGATTTTATATTTTGGGCCATGTTTTCCTTACATAATTGAGAAGCTCCAAGAATTGCACTAGGAGAATTAGCGGACTGCATATAGTCTGCAATTCATATAATTTCCAACCATTTTTTAGCTAAACAGAAATAAATCTATTTTGTACATTTTTTTGTTATGTGTCATCAAGATGTAATCTACCTATAGCAACCCCAATAGAAGTTTCAAGGTAGATTTGATATTTAAGAAGCGGTTGCACCAGTTCCCATCCAACAGTCAGCTTCCATGGCTTAGTGGGGACTTGAATCCAGGTCTCTTGAGTCTTAACCTGTCACTCTATCCATTACAGCACATCAGGTATCCTATTTTTTGATATGTCAACTTCCAGTTTGGCTTATTGGAGACGATCGGTATCAAAGGGATGTACCCTAACATTTCAGCTTTTTAATCAAAACATTTGAGCTGAGTCTAGAATTCTTTTAACTGGACTAGACTAGGGATCAGCAAACTCAGCTCTCCAGATGTTCTTTGACTTCAGTTCCAGAAGCCCTGATCAGCAGGTGTACTGAATTGGGCTTCTGGTACTTGAAGTCTAAGAACACCTGGAGAGCCATGTTTGCTGACCCCTAGACTAGACCAGTGATGGCTAACCTTGGTACTCCAGGTGTTCTTAGACTTCAAGTACCAGAAGCCAAAGTCAGTACACCTGCTGATCAGGGCTTCTGGAATTGAAGTCAAAGAACATCTGGAGAGCTGACTAGAGCAATTCCATCTCAGTTAAGTGTGTACAGGAGATTGTAAGCAGCCAAGACTGGGAGTATGTGAGCTTCCTAATGAATTCTTGAAGTACACAGAAATATCCTTGAAGACTGTGGGTTTTTTAAACCACAATCGGGCATACCTTGTTGTGCCAGCTAAACTTTCTCACACTAGGTCAGACAAAAGGAACTCTGGAATGAATTCACCAAAGGTGATTTCATTTTTGCAGTTTAACATCTGACCTAGACACAGAAGAGCAAACTCTTAGGAGATAGAAAATTCAAAATGAGGACTGCCTACTGTAAGATTCCTCCTCTTAATTCTTAGAAACTGCCATTTTTGGGCACCATATGTCAACAATAAAAACACTGCACAACTCTCTAAGAGTAATGAACTGGGACTTAGAGGTATGAATCATGTGCTACTTATTTTAAAGAAACCCAAATGGTGCATCTCTTCTTAAGAGTACTGGTGGTGCAGTGGTTAAACTGTTGTACTGCAACCAGAACATTGTGAGATTGATCTTGGTGGGATGCCAGGTTGACTCAGTCTTCCATCCTCCTGAGGTAAGTAAAATGAAGGCCCAGCATGTTGCGGGAAAAATGCTAATTAACTTGTTAACTGCCCAGAGAGCACACTAAGCACTGTGGGGCGGTATATAAGTGTAATCGCTATTGTAATTGTTATACTGCTCAACTATTCCTGCCTAATTTCTAGTCTCGTTTCACCAAATTGGTTTGTTTTCATCCACAACGTGCAGCTGAGGTACCAAAAGTATGAAATAAGAAGAAAACAAAATTTAGTGCATTTTAATTTAAGTCCTTCTAACAGCAGATGAGATTTATCTGAACTCTTATGTGAATTGGCTCTTTTATTAGTGGCCTACTTAATTCAAAATCATAGCCTTCTTCTGAAGATTAATTAAATATTAATCAAAGTCCAGAGTTGTATAAGCTCCTATTCCATTAACCTAAATGTGACTCCACACTTTGCTCCTAACTGCATTCTTTGGTTTTAAAGGAAGCTTTTAGTATTTATTCTTCATGGTGAGACTTTATACTAAAAGGAGACATTCTATTTGCAATACGGTATATGTTTTAAAGGTCATAATTTCCTTCTTTCCTTCTTTTTCCCCTTTTAATTAAAGCTGCTCTTAATCGTAATTAAGCTTTCAAGAAACAATTAGCAGAAGGCAAAACTTTTCTTTCACCAGAGACATTCAAAGGATGCACCTTCTTATTGCCAGTCCTGGCAATGAACTAATTATAGAATGTTAAGGTTCACCTACTGGGATGTAAATTTTGGATTGAGTTGACACTAAAAAGAAACATCAATTTATTAGGAGATAAAACTTGTTCTGCTGTAATAGAACAGCTGTGTATAGAAATTTACTGCCGCTTAATGTTCTCACGCATAAAGCAATTAAGAGTTTTCTGACAAACAAACTTGCTAAGTATAATGGGTAGTACGAAACCATATGCGGCAATGTATAGAAGATTGATGTGGTTTATTTTACATAGAAATGGCCTGATCTCAGAAAGCCAAAATGATTATCTGTGCCTCCTTAAAAAAAAACCCACAGAATTTTGATAACCAACATATATGCAGTTGTTCCCTTTTGTCAGAAAAGAAATATTCCACTCACAGATCTCTTTTGTGAACCCCTGCATGAGACTCTGGTGTCCAAAGCTTCATATAGTCATAGTATCTAGACCAGGGGTTCTCAACCTTTTCAAGCCAAGGGCCGGGTCACACTCCCTCAGACAGCTTCGGGGGCCGGAAAGCCATTTTGGCCTTCCTGCCACACATGGCATTTCCATGTATGGTGGAGGTGGGTCACATGAAATGGTGTCATGGGCCGCATCCAGCCCACGGGCCATAGATTGAGAACCCCTGGTCTAGACAAGGAGCTTAAAAGTATCAGTGCTTTGACCATAGCGATAGCACATGAATGGCTCCAAAGTTCACTGAGGTATAATTAAGAGATGAAAATGCAGAATATTCTTAGCCTTCAACTGTTCTTTCTGACGCCATGCAATGTGGTTGTCCTCGGGAGTTCCCTGGGTAATAGGAACTGAAGCATGAACAGGGATTGGCTGTGTGAACACTGGATGTCTGGGTCATAAGATTCTTGGTATGTTCAAGTGTGCTTGTCTAATTCCAATTCCAATTACTTTCTGACCACAGATGGCAAATCCTTGGCTCTGTTGACTTCACTTCTCAGAATCCTGCAGGCAGCATGACCAGTGAACATGCTGGCCATTGAGATTCTGAAAGCCTGTCATCTAAACAACCAAAATTTCCCCTCTCTCTTGCTCTTTTATGGCAGTCGCTGAACAATGTCTACATCTTTCCTATATTGAAGCAAGGTGGCCATTTTCTCTATTGCTGCTGGGCACACAGGAGGCCTATGTTGACATAATGGACAATTTGAACTTTCCAAGATTAGCAACAACAAGGTGAGTAATTGCTGAGCAAGTCATCCTTCTCTGCCTAACACACTGTGTCCATCCATTGCACAAAATCCCACAATTGCCTTTAAAAGGTATAATCTTCTGCAATCATTTCAGGTGTTCCAAGCAATTACTTTTCGGTGGGAAATGCAAGTCGGAGAGCAGCTGCCTCCAAACACTGCAAAGCCCAGCAGTTTATAAATTCTGATCTTCCACACCATGCAGTTCTTTGTCCAAGTTAGTAACAGGGCATCCCAATAATTAACTGGCCCAGGGGTGCCCAAACTATGGCCTGCAGGTCAGATCTGGCCCCTGACACCAATTCATCCAGCCCACGCTGCCCTAGTTGCTCCTGGAAGTGGAAGTAAAACACGCCTGTATGGAGAGAGAGAAAATGGCAACCTAAAATCTATCTCATCCTGTTGCAAAACAGATTGCAAGGCACGTTTTACTTCCGCTTCTGGTGGGAGGAGCCACATGACCAGCCCACTGAACCACATGACCGGCCCATGGCCCAAAAAGTTTGGGTACCCCTGAACTAGCCCTTTGGGCCCAAACTCTCTGATAGGCTACTAAGGACAGTTTTCCACCTTTGTGTTCTGAAAAGGTAACTTTTTCGAGTGAGCTCAAAAGGACAATTGTCCCGGTGATATAATTTTTTTGCTCTTATATAGTGACTGTTGCTGGTGAGAAATAGAGGTAAAAGGGTGAAGAAAGCCAGTCATATCCGACTCTAGGGTGCGGTGCACACCTCCATTTACAGCCAAAGAACCAGTGCTGTCTACGTCTGCAAATGTTTCTGTGGTCATGTGTCAGGCATAACTAGATGCACACAGAATGCAGTTACCTTTCCTGCCAAAGCGGTACCTATTTATCTACTTGCAATTTCTTGCTTTCGAACTGCTAGTTTGGCAAGAGCTGGGGCAGACGACTGGTGCTCACTCCATCATGCAGCACTTGGGTCTTGAACTGTTGACCTGCCAACCTTCTGGTTGTCAACCTCAGCTACTTAACCAGATTAGATGGAGTATACGTTTCCAATGCTCCAAGTCGCTTCCGATTTAAAATTCAGCTCAACAGAAAAGGGATTAAAAGATATTCAGCTGCTTGGGCAGGAGAAGAACAGAGTATCTAATTTGAGGAGTAAAGCTTGTGTTTTCCTGGGGGCAAATCTTTCTTGTTTTTCAGTTCTAGGAAGAGAAGAGCTCCCACTTCATTTTCAAATATCAACAACAGAAAACTCAGGTCCCATTGCTCTTTTACCAGATCAGATAGTACATCAGGGAAGCCCTTTCCAATCAAAAGTGTTTTGAAAAGGTGGGTGTGTACCTTGCAAATACTTTACATAGCCAAGCTTATTGTGCTATTGGAACTCACAAGGAACACAAATCTGAAAAGATGGAAAAAAGTCTATACAAATCCTATGGTGTTTTTTTCAAATGGACTTGTAAATCATCTGGCTCCAAGTTTGATTCCCAGAACACACACATTAGTCAGCCCTCTCCCCACTCCCGGTAGACCTTCATTTAGTTTAAAGAAGGCTCCGCCATATGTCTGCAGAGTTCTTCGCCATAATGTAAGAGGGCAACTGTAGATTAGCAAATGTCATTTGCAGAGTACCATATACGGCTAACTATTCAGCTACTTCTCATTATCGTATGGAATTCATGCACCACAAAATACATCAATATGTGGAGCAGATATTTTGCCAATGGGCACTCCAGAAACACTTAAATAGAGAGATCAATTTCACCTGTGTTGCAATACAATGCATTAGCTGGATGATATTTTTCCCACTACATTGTAGGAGCAAAAATGAACAAATATTCGCACACACACCCCCCCCCCTGATAATTGATCCATCAAGTTATGAAAATGATAGCTTTGAGAGTTTCCTCCTCCCTCCTTCTTTTTAAAGTGAGGCAATTTTCAGCAGTATATGTTAGTTCATGAAAGCACTTTAATTTAGAATGATTATTAATCAACCTTCAGTTCAAAGAGCTTTCTAATTTAGAATAAAAATCTATATCTTGTCTCTTACATCCATATCAGTTACTAAAATATGAATGTCTGCATTTATTACCAAAGCTAAACAAGAACAGCTCTTTATTACTGGATGAAGCTGGAGGCGGCAGCAGGCGGGGGTGGGGTGGGATGGCGAGACGAAGACTCATTGAGCTTGCCAGCTTTGTCAACACATTGTCCATTGATAAGATTTATCCTGGATTTTGCATATTTTAATGCGCCATGGACTCAAACACCCTCCTTAATGTATATGAATAAGGCAAAACTGTGGCAATGTATTAGAAGATGGTTCTATAGACTGGAAGCAACTTCTTGGGGCACATGTTTATCTAAAGTCATAGACAAATTCCATGCCTTAATTTATACAGGAACACTCAATGATTTGACAAATCTTGTTACCCGGGTAAGGTCCTTCTCAACCACATGCATTAAGAACCTCTGTGCTGCCTTTATGTTACTCTGTACCGTGTTTCCCCGAATATAAGACACTGTCTTATATTTTTAAAAACTCCAAAATTAGCACAAGGTCTTATTTTCAGGGGATGTCTTATTTTTCCATGAAGAAGAATACCAGTCTCGATCGTGCTTCCCCACTCACAACCAAGGGAAGCATCTCTTGGTTGTGAGTGGGGAAGTGCGATCGAGACTGGCCTCAGCTGTGAGGTGGCCGGCGTGGCCCATAAGAAGGTCTGCCGCATCGGAGTCTCGATCCCGCTCTCACCAGGGGAAACTTCCCTTGGTTGTGAGCGGGTAGGCAATCGAGACTCCGATGCGGCAGGCTTTCTTATGGGCCACGCCGGCCACCTTACAGCCAGGAGGTAAGGAGGTCTTATTTTTGGATGGGGCCTTATATTTCAAAGGTGGGGAAAAAAGGGAGGGGGTGTCCTATTATGGGAGGAGGTCCTATATTCGGGGAAACAGGGTAGGAGAGTATGCTAGTCCAGTGTAGTACAAATAAAAAAATGCAAAACAGGTGGACATGGCCTTAAATGAAACAGCAAGATTGGTCACAGGATGCTTAAAACCAACTCCAATACAAAAAGTGCATTACTTAGCTGGCATCCCTCCACCAAAATTTCATCGAGAAAGTTCTACTCAGAAAGAGTAGGTCAAAGAGTGGGTCAGAAACACACCTGTTATTTGATCACCAACCACCAAAGCAGGGGCTGAAATCAAAGCATAGTTTTCTCAAAACCTGTGCCCCCTGTTTTCAAACTGCTAAGTTGGCAGGAGCTGTGACAGATGATGGGCACTCACTCCATCATGCAGCTCTCGCGTCTCAAACTGCTGATTTTATTATTTGGACTACAGTCCAAAGATTCTTCAGTCTTGGATGGGGGTTGTGGTCGTTTCTGGTCCAAAACATACTCTTAAATTTCTGCCATGGTAATTGGGTATTTGATGTTCTTATTTATTTATTTATTTATTCATTCATTTATTTATTATTTCAGCATATAAGCCACCCCCTCGCATCACGACTCATGGTGGCTAACAAAGTAACATCCTTATCCCCCTCCAGGGAGGGTGGGGCCTGGAGGGCAGCGAGTGGAAGCATCCTCGACCGTCCTGGGACTGCGGCAGCCTTTATCCTCCTTGGGGGGGGGGGGTCAGAGGGCAGCGGGTGGGAGTGTCCTCCACCACCTGAGCGGCCACAGCTGGCCCAGTCCTCCTCTGCCAGGCAATGGTGGGGCCTGTAGGGCAGCGGGCAGGAGCATCACCGACTGTCCTGGGACTGCGGCAGCCTTTATCCTCCTCCGGAGGAGTGGCAGAGGACAGCAGGCGGGAGTGTCCTCCACCGCCGGAGTAGCCACAGCTGGCCCAGTCCTTGTTCCTAGTTTGATACTCTAGTCCAGGGGTTCTCAACCTACAGCTCAGGGGCCGGATGTGGCCTGCAATACCATTTCATGTGCCCACCGCCACACCCGGAAGTGCCATGTGTGGCAGGCAGGGCAAAATGGCAGCCCGGCCCCCAAAGCTATCTTAGGGAGCATGACCCGGCCCTCAGCTTGAAAAGGTTGAGAAGCCGTGCTCTAGTCTAAGCCCTACAGCACACATCTTGGTCTGCTACCTTCAGGAGCAAAAACGGACAAATCATATGATTATTAAGAATTACTGCGATAATAACTGTGAAGCATCTAATGCTCAAAAGCACCATATAAATGTTAGAAACTCTTCTCCTTTCTCTTTTTATCTAGATGATGAATGGGTTTATAGTTTAAATTTGTAGTCTGTAACTTCGGTGGGAAAGGTAACAGCATTCCGTGTGCTTCGGCATCTGGTCATGCCTGCTACATGACCACAGAAATGTCTGCAGATACAGACAGTGCTAGCTCTTTGGCTGTAAATTGAGATGAGCACTGCCTTCTATAGTCAGACATGATTGGCTTTTCAGCAACCTTTACCTTTTTACCCCATTATACTCCACAGCCCCTCCCAAAATTTATTCTTCATTTTGTGATAATTGAGCATGCTCAGACTTAATTGAGATATTTTTAGGAGAGGAAAAAAGTATTCCTCCTTTAGTTCTCCACCTCAATACAGTGGAACCTCATACAACAATTGCCCCGTAGAGCAACAAAATCGCATAACAATTAGGTTTTGGGGGGGAAATGCTATCCCGCATAACAATTTCTCTATGGAAAAATCGTACAATTTTTCAATGGGAAAAACCACTTAGTGAAAAAAATCGTTGTACGATGCATCCCATAGGGAAAATCGCTATCCGATGCATGCATCATATAGCAATCATTTCGTACAACAATGAGCCCCGTGGAACAGATTAAAATTGTTCTATGAGGTACCACTGTTTTGTACTTCAGCAAAACTGTGATTCTGTCAACTCTGGTAATAACTGATATAGCAGTTCTCAAACACCTGTATGTTCGAATACAATGTACTGTATGTATAATGCTCTGTAAATTTTGAAAGCTCTAATACTAGCAATTAGAAAATTCAAATTTTTACTACAGGATGAACAATTACAATATTCTATGAGGGGATAAAATGCAGGCTTAAGTACAACCATTTGTTGTGAGCTGTGTCTTTTCACCTGGCCATATTTTTTTAAAAGGCAAAGTGGCATGCAACCCCACACCCCAGACACCCCCCCCCACACACACACACTTTTTAAACAAAAATGCACACATAATATAAAGAAAGATAATTATTTCATTAGGATTTCATGCAAAATACAAAGTTATTATTGAATGTCAATGTCGGAGAAGCTGACATGTAGTACGACAAGATCCTGTAAATTATTAACAAGTTTGCTTCAGACGTTTCCTTTATAAAATATTTAAAACTACTTCCCAGGACTATGTATTAGTGAAAGTGAAAGATGCATGTAATTAATCAGTTACAGTGCTTTCTTGTTAGCATATTCTCTTTGTGTGTTTTGCAATGAAATATGATGCTTCGGTGTAACTCTATATTATGACCCTGGAGAGCTGAGCATGTCGAAAAGGGCATGACATACTCATGACATACTCATGGCAGCATATGACTCGCTAAAAGACAAGAGCCAGGCCATGTCTCAGCTACTTAATCACTTAGTAATCATAATCAATGGCAAGAAGGGACAAATTGATCAAACAATTATTGAAGACCACAGCAATCTTTCTACCATTTGGGAAAAAAACCAAAATATATGCCATTATCTAGGCTTTACAGACTACTATAAAGGTCAGAACAAAAAAGTGTTCTCTCCCTCAACTTTGGATCCATATAAATTAATTATTATGGCCTGAATCCAGCAGATAGGACCAACCATTGAATCAATGGGATTTACGCAGTAATTGGCTTAGTGTCTATTCTGCTGAAACTAGCAATGAGATTTAGGGTCTCTTTTTAATAGAACTTGACATCTGGAAGGTCGGCAGGTGAGCAGTTTGAGATCCGAGTGCAACATGACAGAGTGAGCTTCCATCTCTGTCCAGCTCCTGCCAACCTAGTAGTTCAAAAGCAAGAAATTGCAAGTAGATACAGAAAATAGGTACCACTTCGGTGGGAAGGTAAACAGCATTCTGTGCACTCTGTTGTCTAGTCATGCCTGCCACATGTCCACGGAAACGCCTGCAGATGCAGACATTGCTGGCTCTTTGGCTATAAACAGAGATGAGCACTGAACCCTAAAGTTGGATACGACAGGCTTTTGAGCAAGAGCAACCTCTTTACCTTTACCTTAATAGAAGAGGCATAAAGAAATACCAAATAAGAGGGGGGAAAGGAAGATACAAAATTATCGGAATAGTTATGTTTAAAAACCCTCAGAAATAATTAACGACCAAATCTGTCCTTTATTTATTCTTATCAAATTGTATCAATCAAGTGACACGTTTATGAGTCATTTTACTACCCTTCTCAGGCTTGTGATGTTATTTTTCACCTAGAGCATTCAGAAACCATATCTGAAACTAACCAACTCAGCAGTTGCAAACGCAAAAAAAAAAAAAAAAAGGTGAATTCATAAATACATGAAAATTGGCTAATAAGGGATGGTTCAAATAACATTGCATCAACCATAAATTATTTCATGGGAATAACAAATCGCTTTTCTATCTTTATCTAATGAGTTCTTTACCATAAATTAAATTTCCCATTCTAACACGATCTAAAAGAAATATATTGTTATAAATTAGAAGACCAATACCAATTTATTTCATTGCCTACAAGAAAAATAAATAAAGTTGTCCAGTCTGTGAACTACTATAATGTATGAGAAGCTAGAGAATATATAAATGGTTTCCTTTTTAAAAGAAGAAGACTATGTTCTGGTTTTATTTGTCTGGGCACGAAGCAATGCCAAGCTCTTGGGAAATGAAACTCCGCTAATTTGAGAAAAAAACAGAAAATGGGTCAATCACCTAAACAGTAAAACTAGATACAAAGACATCACCAACAGGAGAGAAACCATACAGACAGTACAGGTAGCTGTCACAGAAAGAAAACATGCACAGATCTGGCAATTAAAAAATAATGAATTATGGGCTCGTTAGAGGATAGGTCCACCTGTTTATCCACCAACAGGCACAATTAGCATTTCAAGCTGCTGACGTTGGAAGTGGTATAATTTGCTGCCGCTTATGGGAAAGGTTATGTTCCACATTTACAACTGCCAGAACAGCCGCAGGTAGGAAAAGCTTTGTCTCCTGGGCTTAGCTTGCCACTTGCACGTGTATTATTTTATTTGTCTTCCACCCCAATGTTGCTAATCAACACAGTAATGACCCAAGAAGAGGTTTTGTGTTACGGAATACTGAGAGAGCAAAATTTCCAAAATCAGAGCTATGCAAGAGAAGGTTGAAAAGGAAACAAAATATGCCGAAGACATACAGGTACACTCTAAACCATTGGTGGTGAATCTTTGAGAGACGGAATCTTTTAGAGGCACTCCTTGGGCACTCACACATGCACATAATTGTAAGAATGGGGTGGTGGTGGTGGTTCTGATCACCTCACCTTGGTGGGGCAACAGCACACATGCCCACAGATAGGGCTTTGCATGCCCCCTCTGGCATGCATGCCATAGGTACACCACCACTGCCCTAAACTGAGTAAGGTAAAACTGTAGTCTGATTCATGCGATCAGG
This sequence comes from Bradypodion ventrale, assembly GCA_035047345.1. Classification (NCBI taxonomy): domain Eukaryota; kingdom Metazoa; phylum Chordata; class Lepidosauria; order Squamata; family Chamaeleonidae; genus Bradypodion; species Bradypodion ventrale. The sequence goes on from JAWDJE010000006.1 coordinate 122,648,210, forward strand.
TCTGTCTGATCATCAAAATTCAATAATTCAATCAATCAATCTTTACTATGGTCCAAGACCAGCATAGTACAGTGAAAGTATTCAATACTTTTTAAAGGGATGTCTGAGGATACACACACCGAGAAATGAGGTTGTGGTGAACTGCGCCCAAAGATCAAATGTACATGAGTTTCTGTGGTCAATATAAAATTATAAGCAATACTTGTGCACTTAAATGTAATATTCTCAATTTTCGAATCCAGAATTTCTTCCCACTTAGCCTTAAGCCAGTTATAGTGATGTTTTTGCAGTAGCCATGGGTTCCTCCTTTTTGTTAAGTATCGAATTTAATAAATATGATACTTGGTATGGTTAGCTGCACTGATAGATGCAAAACATTACAAAAACCTCCTCTTCCCCCAGCCGATGGATTGCATGTTACCATGTTACCACCCTGTGATGCATCCAAAATCCCTATTGTAAACCACAGCAGAAGCACTGGTCATTGTCACACAAAATAGAAAAGAGCAGATAAGAAGAATTCAGTGTAAACATAATGACTTAATGATAGATGTACACACACACCCCCTGGACCCCACCACCGGCTGGTGGTTGAGGAGAAGCAGCTGTGGCTTCTGTTGCCATCCTCTGGGCCCCACCTGCGGCTGGAGGATAAAAGGATGCTGCGGACGCAGCCAAGAGGACTCGCCGCTGCCGCCCCCCGGGCACCACCACTGCCCGGGGATTGAGGAGAAGCAGCTGCGGCCACCATCGCCATCATCTGGGCCCCGCCTGCAGCTGGAGAATAAAAGGATGCTACGGTCATAGCTGAGAAGACTCGCTGCACCCCCAGGCCCCACCACTGCCCAGGGGATGAGGAGGTTTTTGCAACGTTTTGCAAAATGTTTGCAATGTCTGTGTGCTATTACTTTTATTGTATTTTATGCTATTGTGCTTTGTTATATGGTAATGATGTATTGTGATTTTTGTTAGCTGCCCTGAGTCATATGGTCGAGTGGGCGGCATACAAATCCAATAAATGAAATGAAATTTGAAAGCTTCTAACTGACGTGGCTTAAATGACAGTGACAGGCCAACTTGCAGTCTCAAATTGAAATGTGAAACACAACAGAAGTATCAAGTAGTCCTGTGAAAGCCAGGAGAAAGTTACTTAGAAGATGAACTCAATTATTTTTAGAGTTGGCTAAACCTGGTTTTACCAAACTGAAGTGTTTCCAGAGGCATTTTTCTCCCAAAGGAAGGATATTAAAGTTTTAAAATATCTTTTTTAAAAAAGGCATTTCTTTATTTGATTGCTTAAGGTGGTATAGGTAAAGGTAAAGGTAAAAGTCACCCTTGCTCAAAAGCCAGTTGTATCTGACTCTAGGGTTCAGTGCTTGTATCTGTTTATAGCCAAAGAGCCAGCGCTGTCTGCATCTGCAGTCATTTCTGTGGACATGTGGCAGGCATGACTAGACATCAGAGTGCAAAGAATGCTGTTTACCTTCCCACCAAAGCAGTACCTATTTTTCAACTTGCAATTTATTGCTTTCGAACTACTAGGTTGGCAGGAGCTGGGACAGAGATGGGAACTCACTCTGTCATGCAACTCTAGGATCTTGAACTGCTCACCTGCTGACTTTCCAATCATCAAGTTCAGCGTCTTAACCACTAAGCCACCACAGTACCTTTAAGGTGGTATAGGCAGCACTATACATCAGGTAAATTCAGTGGATAGGATCCAGATGGGTATGTAACCCCACAAGTAGACACAGCAGATAATGATTCTGTCTGTGTAGTCCTTGAGCTCCTTTAACATCTGCTCTAGAGCAGGGTTTCTCAAACTTGGGCTCCCAGGTGTCATTGGACTTCAATTCCCAGAAGCCCAAGTCAACAGGTGTACTGAATTGGGTTTCTGGTAATTGAAATCCAAAAACACCTGGAGGCCCAAGGTTGAGAACCCCTGCTTTAGAGGACAGAGAAAAGAGCCAGCACATGGGATAAGGGAAAGAGGGAGAACATCTTGCTGCAGAAGAATAAAGTCTGCGTGGAGAGGGAAATTGCCTCCTCTTGGATTTGGTTAAGGAGCTTCCTCCTCCAGTGGACATCCTGGCCAAGGCAGCTGTCACAGGTGCACAGCAATATGTCGCCAACATTCTTGTGAAGTGCTCTAAGACAACAAACATCCAATATCTTCTTCAGATCCCATCAGATCTGCCAACCTTGAATGTTACTTTCTGTGCGCTCTGCAGCCTCCTACTGAACAAATTTCAAGTTACAGTCAGTTGGAGAAGACACAATAGTTATTGGTGCTAGCATTTAGTCAGGGCAGCTACTAAAACATAGCCACAATACTACAAGGTGGGGAAAGAGGCAAAATTTAGGTATTGGTGGTTAAGGAGCACAGAAATTAGTCTGGATCCTATCTTCTTTTCTACCCACCAGCAAAATACCTATTGTAAGAAGGGGCAAACCTATTAAAGTCAATGGAAAGTCTTGGAGAGCTTTCCCCCAGCCATTTCTTCCCAAACAAGCTGTTTCAGAAGCTAAATTCAGACTAACTTAGCAGCCAACCATAACATCAGAATTAAAATCTAGAGAAAGCAGATTTCAATGACTTAGCTAAACTGCTGTCTGTTACTCAAAAAGGTCATTGCAAGGCTCTCCAGCTTGAGGTGTGAGCAGAGCAGAAAAAGAGATCTTGTTGACTGACTACCCAATACACCACAAAAGCTGCTGTCATGCCCCAGTGAAAGCAAAGAAGAGGCACAGCTGCCTTTGTTGGTGTGCATCAGGCATTGTGCTAAACCTGTGAAAAGATCAGGAGGTATCTACCGATATCTGAAGTTGATTGCATGCAAAATGAGAAGCAGGTGGTTTTTGTTTGTTTGTTTGCTGACTCAGAGGTTAGAACCCAAAACAATAGATTCAAATTCTAAGAAAGGTGACTGCAGCTAAAAAGTAGGAAGAACTTCCTGAATATAATAGTCAAGAAAAGAGATTGAATTGCAATCAGTCAGGGATGTGTTACCTATAGATTTCTGAAATGGCAGGGTTTTAGGCTAATAATTTAATGTCAGAAATTATTCTAGGTTGAAAGGATTTTTGCTGGAGGAACTCTGCTCAGAGGATTCCTGAATGAGACTCCTTTCATATCCCCAAGATCTTTTCCCATCAAAATGGTCCCTGTTTATCTATTTGCAATTTCTTGCTTTTGAACTGCTAGGTTGGCAGGAGCTGGGACAAAGACCGGCATTCAAACAATCATGCAGTACCTGCGTCTTGAACTGCCAATTTGCAGGCCTTCCAGCTAACATGGTGAGCTTCTTAACCACTGAGCCACCAACCCCACCCCCCTTTTAGGCTAATGATCACCAAGTAGATTCCAATTCTATGATTCTGTTCTTATTGACAGCCATTTAATAAGAGCACACATTTTATTAAGGAGACACATTCTTGATAGCTAATGGCAGGGACAAATTAAGCAATTACTCAAGAAAGACAATTCATCTTAACACCAGTCTATTCCATAAATCTGTAATTGTCTGTTGCACATTACATTGTCTCAAATGGTAGATGGCTGTTCCTGCCATGGATGTCTGTATCAACGATATGTTATACAAGAGAGTGTGCCTTCCCACTGGGCTAGTGCTCCATGTGAGGCCTCTTCATTACAGAATGATGTGATCCATAAAGGTCAGGTACTCAGCAACCTTGGCATTAGTACACTAACCTGCTGAATATTGTGTGCCTATTTGGCTTAACAGCATGCACACCAGCAAGGTTGATGTACAGAAAGAACACTATGCACATCATCACTGGAACTTTGTCCTACACCAATTAGTTGGCTTCTAGTACTTGAAATATTCCCTCACACCATCTAAGAAGGGAAGAGACACTTTAAAAAGAATGGTCCAAATATCTAGTTAAAACATCACTTTCCCTTAATGCAGATATAAACAACTTAGTTCCTAAAAGGTTGCGATCACAGAAACCACTGAGTTGGCACATAGTCTTATATATTAATACCAAATGGAGATCAGAATGGCAATATAAACATCCTAGAAATGCACACCTTATTGATGATCCTACCCCCCCCCCCCTGAAAGCGTTCCAGGCTTTTGCCTCCCAAGACAGGAGTGGTCCATTATAAACTGAATTTGAACTCATCAAAGCAGATGTGCCTACTCCATGCATAAATGGGCTTTAATTACATGCTTCATCAATGTGAGGCTGCAGAACAAGTAATATCACACATTGTGTTAGACTGCAATAGACTTAGATAGCCTCGTGATCTCAGCTGCACTCCTTATTACCACCCGTGGAGGAATAACTATGACATTTGAGGATTGAGTTATAATGTCAGGAATAGGTATTCCTTATTTCTATTTGTTTGAATACCCTTTATTTCTCACATTTCATGTTCCAATTGTATGTGTTGTGCAGCATTGGACTTTTCTTTCATTTCAGTGTTTGTCAGACCTAGATGACCTTTCGTCTTCAATTTAGTTGCATCCTTGGTGACAGAGCTATTTGTACTGTTGCTTTGCTCTTCCTGGTAGCTGATTGAGTACTTTTAAACCTGGGATTTTCACCTTCTAAGCATTATCTTTTGATTCAGAGTAAGGAGAGTTCAGCATGGGTTTACCATTACCACCTACTGTGCAGTACTAACAAAAGTTAGTTTGAGTGTCACTGCTATTGCCTCCTCTGCCAATTTCACTTTCAGCTACTGCTGCTCCGTAAGTATCACCACTATCAACATTGGACCCATCCAACCCCATTGAGCCTGACTCCAAGACAGTCCAAACAATTTAATGTTGATGACAGCTTAGGGCCATCCATACCCTTTTGCCCTTCCTTCTTATATAAAGCTGTAGCTACTGTCCTCCAACATATCTCTCCTTGCCTTGAACAGTTCTATTGACTGTTGCCTGATTACCCCATTACTCTCCTTCCCATGAAACACATCTCTTCACCAGCAGACAAGGACCCAAGTTAACATTTTCTGGCATCAGTATCAGAATTAATAAGGTGGGAGGAGATAATCAGGGAAAGTTGTAAGCCTATGAAGTCTGAAGAAGGAAGGCATGCAAGAGAAAAGATGTAGCAATGGTCCTATTAGAGTTCTTCTGGCATGCAACTCCTCCTCTAACTCCAAGTGTGTGCATACTTAAATTTGTATTCTTGTCCAATACTGTTTGTATCAGAATATTTCAGAGCATTTGTACATATTTATGGTTCCCAAATAGTGAAAAAACATTAAAAAATGGGGGAAATGAAAGGCTTAGACTTGTGATAGCAGATTATACCATGAAGCATCAACTACTCTTTACTCTCCAGCACTCAGGGGTAAAAAACCTGCGGCCTTTAGGGGAGCCTGGGTTTCTTGGAATTGAAGTCCAAGAATACCTGGAGGACTAGCCTGTTTTCTCTAGACCAGGGTTTCTTAACCTTGGATTTCCAGGTGTACTTGGACTTCAATTCCCAGAAGCCCAGGCTCCCCTCAAGGCCGCAGGTTCCCCACCTGCAAGCAAGCTCCCACCAGCTTGCTTGCTTCCTCACAAGCAACTATACAATTTACTCAAATTTAGTTTTTAAAAATATTAAACCTATTAGCAGTTTTGTAGTCCCAGTGAGCAGAGTACTTGTCTTGCTTGCCAACTGCTATGTCTAAAACAGAGATATGCACAATACACAGAAAATAGGAAATGGACTGCAAAAACAAAAGCCAGCAGCAAACAGTGGGAAAACCCAGTACATTTCAAAATGGGGGAGACAGAGAAGGTAGCTTAGATCAGTGATGGTGAATCTTGGTACTCCAGGTATTCTTGAACTTCAATTCCCAGAAGCTCTGATGAGCAAGAGTGAGGACTTGGGCTTCTGGTAACTGAAGTCCAAGAACACCTGGAGTGCCAAGGTTCGCCATCACTGGCTTAGATCCTATTCCTAAAGGTATTGTGATTGACACCACACAATGGTACAAATTTTACACACAGAGACACTAAGTCAATTATTTGGATTAAGAGCTGCAGCTGCCTAGCAGGTATGAAGAAAATGCAAGCGTGGTGCCAAAATGGCCGCCACGCTCTTTGCGGGGGCCCCCACCGGACTTGGGCATCTGGGTAGTTAGGGGGCGTGGCCAGCACCCTTTAAAAGGGGTGGCCACGAGGCAGCCGCGCTGCCATTTTGCGAAGCGACGGAGAGGAGAAGTTTTTCCCCAATCGCTCCGTCGCTCTCCCCTTTAGCTGGGAAGCCTTTTTTGGGCAGCGGTTTCTTCTTTGCTTCTTTCTTCGGCTTCCCAACGATTTGCGGCAATGCCTTCCATAAAGAAGGTGATGGCGAACGCGGTTCGCACTTCCAGGAGGCGCCAGCCGGGTCGGAGGACTGCGACTGCGCCCCCTCAGCAGGCCCCCTTTCCGGGGGCGCCCACCGGGACCGGCGGGATGGGGTCGATTGCTCCCTGGCCTGAGGCTGGGCAGCCTCAGACCGGCCCTGCAGGGGATGCGGCCCCCGGCCCGCAATTAGCGGCCACCGGCCCGGGCCTGGCGCATAGCCAGGCTGGGCCTTCGGGCCTTGGCATGCAGCTTCCAGCGGTGGGCTTTAACCAAGGGGGTTGGCTGGGTTCCCTTCCCTGGCAGGGCATGCCCCCGGCCCCTCCGGGGCCGGTGGTTGGGGCATGGCCATATGCGGGCCCCGGGGTCCAGAGACCTGGCCCGGCGCCAGTGACCGGTGGGCCGGCCAGCCCTTTGCCCCCCACCAGCGTTGGGGGCTATGTAAACGTTGATGCCCTACTGGCCCGCGTAGCGGCCCTCGAGGCATCTTTAGGGGTAGTTAATCCATCCGGGGCACCTTTTGATTTACAGGTCAACTCAGCGCCTGCCGGTCCTCGGCAGGCGGCTGAAAGGGTTGAGCTGCCTGAGGCAAGTAGGTCGGCGCCAGCCGCGGCCTTGCAGCTCCCCACACAGCAGATGCCGCCAGCGGGTAGTGGTCAGGCCCCATCTACGAGCTCGGTTGCGGTCGCGAGCTCCGACGCCCGCAGTGGGCCGGAACCCCCGGTGGGGGCGGCCCATGGGGGTGCAACTTGTGAGTATACGGTCCAAGCTAGTGCACCCACACCACAACCCACAACGGGGGGAGGTTAACAGTGGCCGTGGCCTCGCCTGGCTGGGGCGGCGGGTCAGCCGCCGCCGGCCCATCAGGGAACGTCTCCAACACTCCAAGGCTCCTCTTGGGGCGGGGTACCCTGTCCTCCAGGGAACTTACTGGGGGTGGCGGGGCTGGTCCACGCTCCTTTCATGGTGCCCAGCACTGTCAATGTTCCGGTGTCGGCCTTGCCGACAGCAGGTTATTCATTGCCCCTCGGGGATCACCGGGCACAGGCCACCAAGGAAAAGATCTGGCGGGGGGAGTATGTGGACATTTTTTCCCTCTTGAATAGAGAACCCACCAAAGAGGAGATGGAGGGGCAGGACGAGAAGGACAAGGAGCAGTCTCGTCGACGTAAGCCGCCACGCACGTGGGCCAACTGGTTACCCGCGTACCTTATATACATGGCGGTGTACCTCAGGGCCCGGCCTGACCTGGCAATTCCGATGATATAGTATTTGGACAACATATACCGGGCGATGGTTGATTTCCCTGGCCCGTCGTGGTTGGCTTACGACGAGGAATTCCATATGAGAGTGCCCCTACACCCGGAGATGAGGTGGGATGAGCCCTGCCAGAAGCTGTGGCTTCTGTACATGACCCCCACGCGCCCGGCGCCAGGGGAGAGGTACCATTGTGGACATGCGGTCCAGCGAGCTGCTCCAGCCCAGGCACCACGCCAGGTGGCGGGGCAGGGGGTTCCAGCCCGCCTGCTGTGTTGGAGCTTCTCGGCCAATGGTGCGTGCAACAGGAAGCAGTGCCGATACGGGCACGAGTGTCCCTCTTGTGCTGGCCCCCCTGCCGCCTCCGCGTGTCCTAGGGCAGGCGGACTGCGGGGCAGAGGTAGAGGTGGACAGGGAGCGGGCAGAACTGCTGCGGACGGAGCTGGTCAAGCAAAAGGCCCCCTCCCCAATTAATGTGGACATGTTGGAGCGTTGGCTCACGATGTACCCGAGGAGGGCAGACGCAGCTTACCTGCTTGAGGGTTTCCAGCAGGGGTTTCACATTCCTTTCACAGGGGTCAGGTCCCCTCAAGATGCACCCAACCTGTTATCACTCAGGGGAAGGGAGGAGGTGGCTGCCATGAGCATTGCTAAGGAAGTTGCTGCTGGCAGGGTCGCTGGCCCTTTCCCTGTCCCACCATTTCCCAATCTCAAGGTTTCTCCGTTGGGGTTAGTGCCCAAGAAGTCACCGGGGGAGTTCCGTTTGATACACCACTTGTCTTACCCGGCCGGCCGTTCGGTCAATGATGCTATCCCTGATGACCTTTGTTCGGTCAGGTATACATCTTTTGACCAGGCCCTGCGCATGGTGCGCTCATGTGGCCCGGGTGCACTACTGGCTAAGTGCGACATTAAGTCAGCATTCCGTCTCCTGCCAGTGCACCCGGGCGACTTTGAGCTGCTGGGTTTCAAGTTCCGGGGTGAATTTTATTTCGATAAAGCCATGCCTTTTGGCTGCTCCATTTCATGCTCAGCATTTGAGCGCTTTAGCACCTTCCTGCAATGGGCTTTTGTTCGCAGGTCAGGGTCCCGGTCTGTAGCCCACTACCTCGACGATTTCTTATTCGGGGGTGAACGGGGCTGGGACACGTGCACGCGTCTCCTAAATACATTTCAGACGCTAATGAAGGAACTCGGTGTCCCTTTAGCGCCCGAAAAGACTGAGGGCCCTTCAACCAAGCTCACATTCCTGGGGGTTGAGATTGACACGGTTGTGCAAGCATCCAGGTGACCTGTTGATAAGGTTTCCCGGATCGTTGCACTCATTTTGGACTTGCTGGCAAAACGCAAGGTGTCCCTTCGGGAGCTCCAGGTGTTACATGGTCACCTCAATTTCGCTTGCAGGGTCGTCGCACCTGGCAGAGCATTTGCTCGACGTTTGTGCGACGCCATGACTGGCTTGGCCAGGCCCCACGACAGGGTCCGACTGAACAAGGGCATGAGAGCTGATGTGCTCATCTGGCTTCAGTTCCTGAGGGAATTCAACGGGGTGTCCTTTTGGAGGTCCGACCTTTTGGTTTCCCCTTGTTTTCAGGTTCAGTCGGATGCATCAGGGTCCCTGGGTTATGGGATTTACTTCGAAGGGAAGTGGGCCTATGGCAGATGGCCGCCAGCCTGGTGGGGCACGGATCGCTTGCGCGATCTCACGTATCTGGAATTTTTCCCCATTCTGGGAGCTTTGATGCTATGGGGCAAGGAGTGGGCCAATTCGGTCGTCCATTTCTGGTGTGACAATGCGGCAGTTGTCCACATTGTCAATTCACAGACGTCAAAATCTCCCAGGGTTATGGAACTGGTTCGCCAGTTTATGTTGCGCAGCCTACGCCTCAATGTGCTCTTCAGGGCCAGACATGTTCCAGGTATTAATAACGATATTGCTGACGCTTTGTCCCGCCTGCAGATCCCCCGGTTCCGTGCCTTGGCCCCGGACGCAGAGGAATTTCCCTCGCCGCTCCCGGACGAGATATGGACGCTTGGCAAGGAGAGGTGAACCGGGCAGTCAGCATGTCGCTCGCCCCCCGCACGGTAAGGCGTATAACCATGCATTCAGTTCATTCAGGGCCTTTTGTGCCCAATCACGGCTGCCTGAAAGTTGGCCCATCCCAGTGGCTCACGTCCTCCAATTTATGGTTTACTTACATGCCCAGGGCTTAGCCCCCCGCACCATAGCATCCAGGCTGTCAGCGCTGGCATTCATGGCCAAGGTGGGTGGTTTTGCTGACAGCACAAATGATTTTCGCATACGGCATGTTTTGGAAGGGTGGGCGCGGGAACGTGGGTGCAGCCCGGAAGACCACCACCCTATTTTTCCAGGGGTACTTACCCACCTTGCACGGGGTTGGCATGACCTGTGTTTCGACAGGTATGAGGCAACCCTGTTTCATGCGGCTACTACGGTGGCCTTTTTTGGGGCGCTCCGCATCAGTGAGCTGGTGCTACTGTCTTAGGCGGATGCGAGTCGTAGGGCACTGGAACTCGAAGATGTCTATGTTTCCAATGATTGGGCTCAGCTGAGGATACGCTCCTCTAAGGTTGATCAGCACGGTGTAGGCAGTGGTGTAAGACTGCTACGATGTTCCATGGCAGACATCTGTCCGGTTGGTGCCCTACAGGAGTTCCTTGGGTGAACGCACCCTGGCCCGTTTTTCTGTCACCAAGATGGGTCTCCCCTTACTAAATTTCAATTTTGGAAGGTGACCGGTAAGGCACTAGCCAGTGTGGGCCTCCCTGGGGCTCGTTACGGCACCCATTCATTTAGGATAGGGGCGGCTTCCACCGCAGCGGCATTTGGGTACTCTGGGGCTGAAATATGCAACATAGGACGGTGGGGATCATGATGTTTTCAGTTGTATGTTCGCCCTCTTCAACAGTGAGTACCAGTTAAGTCACTGCCCTGTTTCCCTTTTTCCTTGACAGACCCTGGGTGTCGTCTTACACCGGTGACAGTATGGCTGGTGGGCCACAGCTATGTGCACAGGGCAGCGCAGTTTGCTGCGGCGACAGAGTGGGGACCCCGACTGGGACTGGGTGCATCCGCAAGTCTCAGGTGGTACGGTAAGCGCGGAATGTTATGGCGGGAACTGTTGCCATTCCTTTTCTCCATCAGGGATGCTGACCCGCCTGATGTCCTGATTATACACCTAGGGGGTAATGATTTGGGACAGGTCACGGGCCTATCGCTGAAGCATGCGATTTGCGGTGACCTGGCCTACTTGCATTATGTGTGGCCCGCCACAACCCTACTTTGGTCGGACATGATACCGCGGCACGCTTACAGGGGAGGGTTTAACCTCCAGGCCCTTGATCGGGCTCGGCGCTCGGTGAACAGGGCTATTGCCCGGTTCTTTATGGACAAGGGTTGGGGGCGCGTCATACGACACCCCACCATCAGTCTCCAAAATTATGAGCTTTACACAGGGGATGGGGTCCATCAGTCGCCGGGAGGTATGGACCTCTTGTTGGGAGATTGGCGAGCAGGCCTGTTGACCGAGCTGACTGTCTGGGGGGGGGGGGGGCGGTGAGCCTTTATTGAAGCCTCCCCGTGTGGCGGGTAGCACTGGTAAGATAAACATTTATGACCCACAGGTATCCGGCAGGTTCGCAATTGACTGGACAACACTAGACAGGCACAAGTTGGTTAACGTTGTCCGGTCAACGATGAACCAGGCAATGGGGTGATGGCACGAGCTGGGCAGCATGCATCACCCTGTTATTTTACGGATACGCGTCAGAGGGTGGGGTCAGTAGTTAGATTATTGACTACGGTCAACAATTTGTTTGTTGTCAACAAACAAATTGATACAAATGGATACATTGTAACCAATTGCCGTTGGCAATTTTGGGTGGAACCTTACCAGTGTTACTTCGGCCTGCTTGCCTTAAGAATTATAATTGGTTGAATACCAATAGAAATTTATAATTCGGACTAGGGCATGAATCAATAAATGTGGCCCAATGCCGTTATCCACTTTTACCAGTGTCTGAGTCCTTTATTGGGGGGTGCGCCTGCAAAGATCTACAATGCTGATTCTCCTTAAAATTAAAAACATACAAATAACACTCTCTAATTTTCTCTAAGGTAATTCCTTGCAAAATGGTCAGCAAGCAGCATGGACAGGGAATTTCTTTCTCAGAGGGTCTCTGGCTGGGCTTTCCAGGAGAGCTTAACCTTTCAATTGGCGAACTGTCACTCTCTTGCTTTGGGGCTTCTTAGTCCTTTTACAGCATTACTTTCATTTTCCCAGTGAGTGCTTCTGAAAAAGATGTTTTTTAATCTCCAAAGTGCCAAAACAGTATTTTGTGCTCCAAAGAATTGGGCATTCCTCACTTAGCTTGAGAAACTGACAGATATCTCTGCTTTTCTACAAGTAATGAATAATATCCAAACAGGACTGTACATCTCTACTATAAGCTAGGTATACTGGCAACCACAGGACTGGTTTGCCCCATCCTTAAGTATGTGTGTGTGTGTGGAATCAATATTTTCTCATTTCCTGTTAGACATGTTATACACTTCCAGTAATGTGTGGTGATCCAAAACAATTAGCAACAGTTCCTCTTTCCCCTTAATTAGGATTATATTATTCTGGCCAACTCATTTGCGTATTCCAAGCATTTCACACTTAGGAACTTTTAATTTGCAATTTACAAATACATTAGTTCTTAATTGCAGGTCAATAGAAGACACACTTTAACAGGTGGACACAAATAGTTAAATAGGCCACTGAAAAAGAGCTGGGGATAAGGACAGAGAGGAACCAATATAGTGTTTTTTTAATCAATGCAATAAAAGAGTCAGAAACTTCAATTCTAATGAAAAAAGGACAACAAAATGACTGAAATGCTTTAAATAAATTGCAAGATATTAAGGAGATTTCCATATATATAAAAATAACCTTAAGTAAAGCAGTTTGTTTACAATATGAAGAAATTCAATTTTAGCAGCTTTGCTTAAGAGGAGGCATGTAGGCAGCATGTGACCTGTGAAGAGTTTTTCAATTGATAATGAAAAGCAGATAAAGCTGTAAAAAACAACACCACCTTGAACTCAAGGTTTTCTGGAAGTCAGGATTTCTTTATCACATGGAACTCATAATAGATCCATGGAATACAGCTAAATCCATTCTTATTGTATAAACAGTGAATGTTTAACAAGCAATTAACAATGATAAACAACACATTTATCTTCTTTCCTCCAAATTTCAAGGGGGAAAGAACTACAGTTTTCATTCTGATTGTCTGCTTTGTTCCCTATTTGTTCTCCAATTGGCTAAAAAATTGACTAATCCAGCCCACACATTCAATATTACAAAATACTGGGTGGTGATGTCTGCCTTGTTCTAATTAGGAGTGAACCCCAATTCCAGAAGATCTACCTCACATTCTCAAAAAAGACTTCACTCACAAAAATTAAAAAGTAGTCTCAAGATATATTCTCCATTTCTTCTTTTACTCCAAAGAAATCTGGTTTAACATGATTGTGTTCCAAGCTAACATTAAAGGCAAGGACTATCATAAAAATATATGAAGGGCCTCCTCGAATCAGACGAAAGTCCTTTCTAGTCTCAAAGTTTCTTCTTATAGTGGCAACTAGATTACTTATCAAAAACCCACAGGTTCAGGAGATGTGTAATTAGACCTCCTTAAAATGATCAATGACAATGGGCAATGCTGTCATAATAACACAAGCTCATACATCTGCATGCCACACCTGTGCCAAACTATCCTTATAACAACACCTTTGAGGAGAAGGGGAGGCTTTCAATAGATCTGACAAGGCATGGGGAGATAATGCAGTTACAATGGACCACCATTTAGCTGCTGTAATCATGCAAATTATAAAACAATTATTTTGCACAAGATTGAATCCAGCCACATTTACCTGTTGAGTTTTTTTTCCTACAAAAAAGTAATCTTCCTCATTCTTCAGTTTTAGTTTCTTGGTATTGCTCCACCTAAGATCAGGAGAGATGTGTGGATGTGGAAAGATACAGTATACAGCTCATTTACTGGTCTGTCGATTGCTGCCAGAGGCATGCACCGATGAGGATTTGGGTTTGGGCAGTTCAAGGTTTGATCAGGACATGAAAGAATAAGAATCTTCCTCATTTTTGATTGATACTATGCAGGTAGCTCAAATACAGCATAGTTGGTTTAATGCTTTGTGTAGTTTCAAATGGTTTAAAATGTTTCCAAGGCATGGAATTGTTTTATATCATTTGATTTTTTTTGCACTCTACATGAGATTTCAGGATATATAGTGGAATATAAATGTTTTAAAGGAAATGATAAAAGGGGGAAAGGGTTCATCTTTCTTCCTATCATGCCATAGTCTTTATTCAGATCAGAAGTCTTAATGGGGTGGTTGGCTATTACGAGGAGAAGACAATTCACATCATATCTAACATGATCAGTGGTGGGAATCAGCAGGTTTGCACCAGAACTGGTAGCAGAAATTCTGGATGGCCCCGCCCATCCAAGTGTTGAAGAAAAAAAAGTAGTCCTAACTCAGGTGCAACACAGGGCTTTCCCCTGGCCATGCCCACCATACCATGCCCACAGTGTGGTAGTAAAAAAAATATGGAGCCCACCACTGAACATGATCTTTTGGTTGTATGGAACCTGAAACACAGGAATAGTACCAAAAAGAAACTCATAGTTTCAAAAGAAAGCTATCTGGGAGAGGTGTGTCTACCTGTATGTTTCCTTTGCTTGAGGAATGGAGGGTGATATCCAACAAACAGCAAGCTATTCTGCAGTCTGCAGCTATTCTAACTCACCCTATAGAAGTATCCCTGGCACAAATATCTATCATGTACTTTTGGAATGCTCATTTGTAATTTTCTTGCACTATTCACGAGAAATTGATGCATGCCTGAGGAAGTGATTTTGAATTACAAAAGCCAGTGAGGTGTTTTATTTTGTGCATGTGTGTGTGTGATCCACCTTGTGCCTGCATTTGTATTGTATAAGGATCACACATCTGTCTTTGTTTTTAGAGATAGTACCAGTTATGGTACTTTGAATGTTAAGGGCTGCAATATAGTAACAGTTGCAGTGGAAGGTAAAAATCATACCAGATTTAGATGTTAAGAAGAAATGCTGCTGCTAGGTTGGGAACGGGAGGGGGAGTTAAAACGATCATTTAATTAAGTTTACAAAAGGGCCACATGGTTGGTAGGGTTTCAAGCTACAAAAAGACATCCTTTCAGGAACAAAGCAGTAAATAAAAAGTGCATGCTCCCTTTGGAAATAGCTCTTTCCTGTGTCTTTGTGTTCTTTAACTGATTATTTCCAGCACTTTAATCTGAATAGGAAAGCTAATCCAAGCTGGTCAACAAGCAGGCCTCAACCTTTATAGAGGTGCCAGGTGGCTTTGAAAAAAAATAGCATGAAAGAGGCTTCATGGAACCAAGTTAATGAGATATTCGTATCTCGTATTACCTTTGAGTATCTGAGTTCATTCAAACTAATAATTGTAGCTAATCTAAAGTAAGCTCTTAATGTATTCTATGTTTCTGGTCCAAAATGATTATAGTCAACAGACCCTGACCCTGTTACTCATTAAATGGGTTTATGTTGTGTAACTATCTAACCATCTAGTATCCTGGAGTATATTTGTGTAGCATTATATGCATTTGATAGCCCTTTAAGTAAGCGTAATGGCTCTATCTTACTAGGAAACCTGGGATCTTTAGTTTAATGATATGCTTAGAATTCTCTCTTGCTATATTTAGGGCTCTTTTGGCAGTGAAATCTGAGAGCATGTACAGGCAAAACATAGTGTGGTCGTTGGCGCTCTCAAGGGCTACTCCTAATTATGTTTTCTACACATTGTGTATGCTGGAGTGCTCCAATCTCCCACCAGAACCCCTTCTTGTGCCTGCTTCCACTTCCAGTGTGTATGTGTGTGTGTGTGTGTGTAATCCTGCCTGCTCAGCTGTCTGGGGGCATGGTCAGGCCTGCGGCATAAAAAATTTGGCCACCCCTGAAACATAGGCCAATGATCTGGTTAAGCACTAGTCAGTTTCCTATTATTCGAATGACAGCTCACCCTTTTAATGAAAGAACAAGCTTCAGTCACAGTTTTACTGTACTCTTGCTCCAAATTCAATCATGCTGATGCCTTTGCTGTGAACATCAGCCATAATTTTACAATATACCCAGAGACCTATATAGGGTATGACTATGATAGGTATCACAAAGGAGAAAAATGTAGTGACAAAGACTACATGGAAAATGGTTGTACATGAAGAGAAGAATCTGTGTCTGTTCACAATTAGAGTGAACAGGAGTTTCATTAACTTGCATTAGGAACTCATCAATTCCACATGCTGTAGAATCTGCCTCCTTTAGTACATAAAGAAAATTGGTGGAGTATATCACATGCAGAGTTTTTTCTTTTTTTAAAAAGCTAATATTCATCACTACAAGAAACTGATATTCCACTAAATCAAACCAAAAAGAGTAGGGGAGAACTCATCAAAATCTAAACATGGTTGAAAATATTCTTCCAAATATATGCAACTGAGCAAGATTAATAAGCGTTCTACCATCTAAAGCTGTCACATAAAATTGCACTTCTCCTCGTAACCAAATTAGACTTTCTATATAAATTACATTGAACATCATCAACTGAGACACATTTGTCCTAAGCACAGATTTATCTTTGAGCTAGTTATCCAATACTAACATGACACAGCTAATAAATTAAGACAGCTTTATGAGAGTTCTAACTTGAAAGCTGAAGTCTACAGCAAGTAATATAGACATTAAAATCATATTTGCCTTGAATAATCAAAAAACATGAATTTTATCTTATCTTTCAATGTACCCCAGTTTTAATGTATCATAAAACTAGAAATGCATAAGAATGTTCATTTTAACCAAACATGGAAAACTCTACTACTATAGAAAGCTACATGAAAAACAGACTACAGGTAGCTGCATTTCCCCCCGTTAGCCAGTTAGGCAATGTGCCTGAATCTTGATAAACCATGGTTAGTCTTAGCTACAGTTTACTGAACACAAGTACATTTCAAACTAGGATTTATACAGGTGGTTTGTTTAAATCAGGGGTTCTCAACCCCTGGGCTGGATGTGGCCCACAGTGCCATTTCATGTGGCCCACCACCACCTCTGCCGCACTCAGAAGTACCATGTGCGGCTCCTTTTTAATGTGCAGGCAAAATGGCTGCCTGGCCCCAAAGCTTTCTGAGGGAGTGTGACCCTCGGCTTGAAAAGGTTGAGAACCCTTGGATCAAATATATACCAGAGTTAATGATTAATCATATTTTTTAAAATGTGGTTTATTAAAAACAAACAAACCACCTTATAAGAAGAGGGAGAATGTGTGAACCTAAGGCACATCTAGTCACTCCTGTAACAATAAACTATAGTTTACTTTTATGTCAGATCTCCGTGTCTTTAGATTTCCTGCTTTCATATCAAAAAACAAACACTTTTGTTTTCAAAAAGAGATCTGTGTTACTATATAATGCTTTCCTTACTAAAACATTTGTTAGTATAAAAAAACCAGAAATGGCAGGAAGTTGCTTCGTTATTTTAAAATATTAGAAGGAAGACAGTATATACACATTTTCAATTTTAAGCAAACACAGATTTGGGGATGTACTTTAGTAACATGAACAAACCAACAGAGAATATGACATGTCTTCCAGAGTAGTTTAATAAAGGTGTTTGCTCTTGTGTATGTGTTTTTCTGTCTATATTCACCAGCAAGAAATACATGAAGTTCTTGAAGTTTTGGGTAAATGTTTGAAACTTTCTATATCAGTGTATAGGATGTCTAACCAGCATTTGTTTTTGTTTTTTTTAAAAAAAATCTCTGGATAGTAGCACCAGTACTTAGGTCAACAAAATGGGTCAGATAAGTGTTAACCATGTCACTGCTAACTCTTCAAAGCTATCTTTCTGTAGCACAAAATAGATGGAAAAACCTGATGCTTTTAATCTCCAATGCCTTGGTACTACCATACCGTCAAGTAGGCAGGCAGTCAACTGCAAGGAAAAGAGTATCTTGCAGGGAACCATCCCAAAATTAACCTCTTTGATCTTTAGAGCTTTTCCTATTTTTTCCTCTTGCATACTGTTCAGGTGACCACTGGCAGAGTTTATGGAAGCTCTGTTGGAGATATAACAGCTCTGTGCGCTTTGTTCTAAAGTTAGCATATTTGAAACAGACAACCACTGTGTTTTTTTCCATCATAAAGGGAACTTATTATTGGAAGTAGAACTGAACAGGCAGAAACAAAGATTTTCAGTCTTTTAACTGTAAGCCTCAGCCTCTTCTCATAAACTGGGTAGGTGTCTTCAGAACACAGAAACAGAATTACTGGATAACGGTTGAGGTTTAGAGCAATTATACAGAACACAATTTAAGAGTTTGTTTCAGGGAAGAGTAGCTGATTCTTTTAAAAGACTTTAACTGACAGATTGTTGGACTAAGACTCCAGAGATCTGGGTTCAAATCCCTATTTGAGCATGGAAACTCCCTGGGGAATGTCAGTGGTAAGGTAATCCTTGAAAATATTACATGCCTCAAAAAACTTTATCAGAAATGATGGATGGACGGATAGATGGATAGATAGATAGATAGCCTTAAATATGGTGTATATAAGGTTTTGGGCTTTTTTAAATTTGGATTTGCTTGTTTTATATTCCTTATGTGTATTATGAGTCATTTGTTTTACTGTTGTATATTAATCAATCAAACAAACAAAATTCTGAATAACACTCCATTTCTCCAATCAAGTGGACTGATCATATAGAGGATCATTACAATTGATGCTCTAGATAAATACATTAGTCATCCAGGTGCTTACATAAGACCCATCCTTGTTTTCTGCTACAGCAAACTAAATGAATGTACCGTCTTTATTATAAGAGAGAGAGAGAGAAAGGAAGGTTTAGTGATATGAATTACACCCATATTCCTTCCTAGCCAGATTTAATTTTTGTAGTATCAAACTAAACAAATCTTTACATGGTCAATAAAAAGGAATTTTTTTCTCTTTAAAGAAGCAATAAAAAATATCCCACCAATGATGCCAAGAAGAAAAGAGCTTTATTCTACATGGGACAATAGGTTACAATGGTAGATTACGGCCTAGCAAAAAAAGAACCCAGCTCTTGAGATAATTAAAGTGCTTTAGACCACTAGCCCATTGATTTTCCCCTTGTAAAGGTAGCTCAATTGAAATGTTCAGAATAAATCATGTGTTAAAATTATCTTCTAAAGTAAGAGCTGAGTGCATATTGATTAATAATTATTTGCACTAACAGACTCAACTAAGGCAATGCCATCAATTACTCTAAAATTCTACAAGATCAATCACAATGGAATCAGAGTTAAAAGTTTCACAATATTTCTTCTCGTATTTTAGACCTACAATTCAACATGACAGCCATTTTATACCTGGGGCTCTACAGGCAAAAGGTCTTCTTGATACTGTGATGTCAGAGGAGTTCAGCTGTGCAAACTGTCTTCTAGCTAAGCATTTTAGAGATACAGAAGATGTGTTCCATTGAGTATGACAAAAATGCTGTGCCATTTTAAGACTAACTGCTGTGCTTTTAATGTTAGCTTTCGTGGATCAAGTCCACTTTGTCAGACTTGATCCACGAAAGCTAACATTTTAATACATCAGTTAGTCTTTAGAAGGGGTATAAAATAATCATGTTAAAATGTATTGCCCTATGTGCTGTATATACCCCCATGCTTTCTTATAGGATCAACCTGATATGACCTCTGATGAACTCTGATATGAACTCTGATTGTTTGAAGTTGGAGACTACTTTTTAGACCAGGGGTTCTTAACCTTTTAAAGCCGGAGGTCAGATCACGCCCCAACAGACTGTTGGCAGTCTGGGCTGGTCCCCCCCCAGCAGTCTGGTCCGCAAACACCCCCCCCCCCATGCTGCTGCTTCCACAAACACTCCCCCCATGCCAGCAGTCTCGCCCGCAAACACTTCCCCCCCATTCTGCCAATGCCACCGCTTCTCTGCTTACTGGCCTGCCATGGGTGAAAGAGGGATCCTGATTGTCCTTGCCTGCGCTTAGCCAGAGTGACCCCTGGGAAAGATGCATGCGTCTGCCACTTCCACCACTGTCCTTCCCCCCTCTGTCTGGCTTGGCGTGTCCATAACACTGATCTGTAGCAGGTTGGTTACTGAAAGCCTTCCTACAACATCTGCCCTGCTATGGAGCAGCATTAGGGATACGGCAAGCCAGTTGGAGGGGGTTGTGGCAGGAGCAAGAGCTGGAAGGAATGGTGCCATGGGCCGGATCCAGCCCATGGTACGTAGGCTGAAAACCCCTGTTTTAGACTGATAATGAAAGTGTTAGTAAAGAAATGAACAAACTTTCTGTGTTTCTATTGAATTCATTTGAATTATTTAATTTTAAAAATAAAGTTAATTAGATTCCTCTCACTCTTTTTTAAATTTTATGGAGAAAAAAATCTTACATTTTTAAGTGTTCCGGTAATAAAGACAGCTTATTTGCACTCATCTACACACAATTTTGAGGGGAAATGCTTTAAAAGCCCCCAAAGCAAAAGAAATTGCAAATTCATGCATCTACCCTCCCAATAAACTTTAAATAGATATGTAATTTCCATGAAACACATCACAGTTTTGATTACATGCTGTACTGACAAGTCAGTTTGGAGATACTTGCATAGTTTCAAAACAGCTTGAAACAAGAAAGAAAGTACTCTATCAGCTAAGAACAGATAGCAAGTTTGCTTTCTTCAAATGGAGAAAAGTAGAACACAGTTAAACAACTTGGTCCCTTGAACAAACATTTACACAAATGCATTGTGGGAATCTTAAATATTTGAGAAATGCTGATCAGTGGTTCCTGGGATGAAACCATCCTAAATCAAGAATTATACTTTTCTCCATACCACTGTTTTGTGGTCAAGGAAACTATCCATATGCTTGGATAATATTTGAGTAAGTTGCTCAGAGGGCTGGTTATCCTTGAGGCTGTTATGGAGATTTCAGTAGGTACAAAAATGCAGCAGCCAAACTGGTTGTGGGTATTGGTAGCTTTGACAATTTCATATCAGTTCTGGCTAGTCTGCTCTGGTTTCCCATGGTGTTCCCTTCCACATTCAAGTCCTGGTGTTGACCTATAAAGCCTTAAATGGTTTGGGACCAAGCTATCTGAGGGAGAGCATCTTCCTCAGGAATCATACCCAAACATGTCCAAGTGATCATAGCTAGAGAAGTGAAGAAGCATCAACCACATCAAGGGCTTTCTCCACCATAGCCCCCACCAGCTGGAACAATCTGCTAGTGGGGATTAGAACAACGCCTTCACTGTTAACTGTTTGTAAGTCCCTGAACACTTACCTGTTTCAGCAGGCCTTTCATGGCCAATAAGATTGATTGGTTGGCAAAGATCTTTCCATATTCTCATTTCTCCTTTCCACTTACCCCTGGGATCCTATGGAATGCTGCTACTGTTGTCTTTTATTGCTTTCATAGTGTGGTTTAGTATTATAATGATATCGATATCGATATTTTAATAAGGTTGTTACTGTCTGATGTTCACTGGTTCTGATAGATGAGGTTGGTTTTTGTTATGTCACTTTTCAGGTTGATTATTGTGTTTTTGTTATGCATGTTATTTTTATGATATTGCTTTGTTGTTGTAATTTTTATTGGATGTTTTATATGATTGTAAACCATCTTGAGTGGTGCTTGCACCAAAAGGTTGGGGGTATAATTGCAAACAAACAAACATCCTTAACATTTTGAAATCTTTGAAGATCACAAACACTTTCAGTACTAATTATGTAACTCACACATTATTTTGTACACTTCACTCCATGCTAACACTGGATGGTAGTAGCAACTGCTGAGAGAAAAAACTTTTTTTGAATATCTTGCTAATCAAAGGATTAGCACAGATCTTGCACAGAGGTCACTTTTCGAGAACATTCCCCAATGGAGGAAGAACAAGAAAACATAGAGAACCTTAGCTAAGCAAAGTCAAAGAGTACTACCTATGAGCTGGAGTTGCTGCTTACTTGACTATTTCAATATTGAAAGGCTGGGCAAGTTGTAGCTCTTCAGATGCTGTTGGACTACAATTCCCAACATTCCCTGTCATTGTTCATTCACCATAGAGTCGCTGAGAAGTATGAGGAGGAAGCTGCTCTTGCACTCAAGCGCTGCTGGTAGATTCACCATTGCCACCTGTGCAGACAGCCTGTTGAACTAGATCAGGGTTCCCAACCTATGGTCCATGGGCCAGCCATGGCCCATGGCACCATTTTATATCCACTGCACCCAGAAGTGGATGCGGGTACATTTACAACAGCCGCAAAATGTGCTCACGCATGCATAAATACGGTTATGTCAGCTGTAAATGTGCCCGTGGCTGTCGTAAACATAGAAAGGGGCACATTTACTTCTGCTTCTGGGGGCTTGGTTCGGCCCACTCAGCTGTGCAGGGGGTATGGTCAGGTCCATGGCATAAAAAGGCTGGGAACTCTTGAACTAGATGGTCATATGGCATCAGATTAAGCAGAGGTCTTTCCATCTTCTCATTTCTCCTTTCCAGTTAGAAAACATATTTCTAATTAAAGCAACTACAGAAACCTGGCATTCACTGGGTTTCCACAGATAACTTCATTTAAAATTAAACAATATTTGGCCCTGATCTTGCAAATAAAAATTTCAAGGCTGAGATCACCTAATGGATTTTTACATTAGTGCAATTGTTAAGTGATGAAGCCATTAAGCAATTAGAAGAGTTGGGAAAGCACAGGTAGACACATTTCTCATTAATTTTGCTTTGAGGGCTCTGGTCCAATTTCTCTGGCCAGCAGGTTAATTCCTCTACCAGAAGCTGAAATTCTGTAAGGTTCTGGGGGTTGCCTTGACATTCAGACATGCCCCTGTCTTGATCCTTAATCCCATCCGGTTTAGCTAACTTTCCTTTGTAGTTTGGTATTTTATCTGACACCATATTTTTAATTTCTTAAAATTAGCTTGTGTCTTAAATAGCTGCCTATGAACACAATTTCATGGAGTTTTTCTTCCTATGTAAAGACAGAAGAGAGGATTTTTGTGGCTTGCTCTCCTCCATCCCCTACTCCTTGAAAGTAAATTTTCACAGGCATGAAGAGGTTGCACAGAGACAGTGGAAACTATTAAAAGTTGTTTTTTGCTACTCTGGCAGGAAAGTTCATGAGTGGAATTCTCCTCCCATCAACAGGAACAAAATTGGGATAGAACCCATTAACTTGGCTTTCCTAAAACACCTGCTTTATAAAAAGTATTATTCCTCTCCCATCCTTTTCACATGACTGCGTTCAATGTAGATTGGAATCTGTTACCTACAGGAATCTAGCATTTAATCTGCAGATCTCATAAGAAGAATCATCTCCTTAGACAAGAATAGATTTTAGAAGCAAGGGAAATTTCTATCCCTAAAAATAATAATAAATAGATTCAATCACTTCCTCATTCAAAATTGAGAAGTCAAAACAGATGTTTCTATAGAATTGTGTCTCCACAGGACCATGTTCTTCTAGGAAACAGCTATATATCTGTGCTGAAATAGACATTTCTTCCAGTTGGCCACAATTATATACTTTTTTTTTAAGAAACAGAAAAAGAAAATGCTGTGTCCCTTCAATGTATTTCAAGAAGATTGCTTGAAATTTAAGGGCTCAACCTTCAAGTAGCATGAATTGAACAGCCACAGGAAGTTTCATCACACTGCAAGAGGCAACTTGGAGATGGTACGGTAGCTGTTTGCCCCATTTTGAACAGTTCCAAATTGCTACAGGTTAGATTCGGCCTTAAGTGGACAGTTTTTATCTGTCCACAAAAGAAAAAAGACACCATCATTTTCATTTAATGGCATCTGGGACATTAAACTACATTAAACTACGAACTAGGAAGTTTCCAGTGCAGGTGACAAATCCTCACTCTTTTTTTCATTAGCAAATTAAAGATCTGCCTCACATGATTGTTTTGAAGATTACTGAGGTGATGTACTCTAAGTTCTTGGGGGAGTCTTACATATCCTATAAATCTACTGTTATACATTCACAGTACATACTTTCCATCTCATTTTTTGTTTCTCTTTCTTAACTGTTATATTCAGGATTTACCCATTTGTCTCCATGCCCCTGAATTATGACAACCCTGCCATGTAAGTTTGTTTATTAATTCATTAATTTATTTTATATCCCACCCATCTAGGATATTTTCCTACTCTGGGCAGCTAACAACAGAAAACTCACACATTAAAAACAGTCACACATTTTAAAAAATGCATACAAATATACCAGGAACAAAAAGCCTATAGGCGATGGAGAGAGATAAAATAAAATACTTAACACTCAGTCGTTGGCAATATATTCTTAAAAGCCTCTTTGAAAAGAAATGATTTTAACTGTTTTTTAAATATAGGCAGGGATGGAACCTGGCGCAGCTCAACTGGAAGAGAGTTCCAAAAAAGTTGGAGCTGCCACCAAGAAGGCTCTTCTCAGAGTCATGACCTTTCTTGCCAATTTCAGGATCGGCACCTGGAGCTGCACCATCTGGGAGGGATGAGTGATGTGGGCTGATGTCCTGAGGGGAAAATGTTCCACCAGGTAGGAAGGTTCAAAACCGTTTAGGGCCTTAAAATTTAGAACTAAAACCTTGAATCTGATATGAAAAGGCCAATGCAGTCCTGCCAAGGCTGGGGAGATATGATCAAATTTTCTCACTCCAGTAATCAGCCTGACTGCTGCATTTTGCACCCGCTGAAGCCTCTGTATCAGGAACAAGGGAAGTGCCACGTAGAGAGCATTACAATAATCAATACATGAGACTACCAGTGAGATAACTAATATTGTGAGGCTGAGACACAAATCCTATTCAGTCATTCAACATCCAGATGGAGCAGACATGTAAAGAAAGAGAGCTTCCTTACTCTAGGCCCATCTGATGTTGCTTTGTGCTCACACGAAGAGAGGTAACCTGGAACATGGGGAGGATAAGATTGGGGTTCATGTGGCTAGTCTACTGATGAGCTTTGCTCTTTAGTTGTGTTGTTTTTGTAAGAGCAAACAAAAAAACCCTGTAAGACGTAGTGAAAGCATGTTTTCTTCATGTTCAACTGAAATCATGCTTTGGCAATTTCTTGCTTCACTTCCATTAAACGTTATTTGAAGTCATTGCTGCTTTTTGCTAGTAAAATGATGTTTTATGCATATCTTAAATTCAGGGTCATAGCCAGGGCCCCCAAGGGGGAACTAAATTCCTCCTGAGCTAACAGCCCCCAACCCACTCCAGGATGCCAATATTACATATGTGTGTGTAACACTGTTGCTGTTCCTGACCCCCCCCCCCAAAAAAAAATAATATAATAATAATAAATAAAATAAAATAAAAATAAAAATCTAGAATCCTGGCTATGGCCCTGCTTAAATTACTGATATTTCTTCCTCCAACTTTCAGTCCTCCTCCTTCTGAATCTAGTCTGGCTTTCTGTATGATACATTTTGCCTACCCATTGCTCAAAGACAATGATATGTACATTCTTGCAATAGCTATACTGCATGGGTACATGGGGACCCCATTTCTCTCCCTGTGCATTTAGGGGCTGTGCCTTGAGCCTTTCCAGGTGTAAAATGTTATTTCCAATGAGGGCTCTCCCACTGCCAAATGATGAGACCTTGAGGAGCTAACACAGAGTAGTACCATGGAGCAAACAGATGGATGCAACAGAACAAGAGTCCACATCTTTTTTGCCAGCAAAATAATTTGTATTAGGAAATGCAGTCACTCCTTGTAACCCTTCTTTAAGGCTGCAATGTTCCATTAAAGAAATCAAGCATGTTTTAACATTATACAAGAAGCTGAACAGTTTTGTTTCAACCATCTGAGTGCATGATCTGCACATAACAACAAATAAGGTACGTCTATTGTATAACTGTTATTGATTTCTAAAAAACAGGTTTGGCTATTTATAAAGAATTGTGTTGATATCTGAAATGTTCAATCACTTAGGGCTGCTTGTTGGGCACCAACAGTACATTTGGCACAGTATGCTCTATGAGGAACATTTACATGCACTTAAAATACTTATGCCTAGATATTAAGATGTTATTACTATTATTAATCTTAATATCCAAGTAAAATATTGTCTGGACGTGGCCCATTATTACCCACATTTGGAAGGCTGCTGTAGGGTTTTCTGGATTCCATCTCAACCAGAATTAGCAAAACCAGAAGGAGTTTAGAGTGACATTTTACAATGGACATTCCAGGAAATGCTATAAAAGCCATGCCACCAATTGGAATGCCTGTAAACACAGGGGCTTGTCTGCAATTCTGGCAGAGGTTGTTTCTCATAAGTCAACACAATCTCATCATTTCTGAGATGTAGCCCTGTACAATTTAAATAACCGATGTTTGTTTTAAGGTGCCTGAAACAAAGTTTCATTTCACCTGTAAGAGAAAGCCTAAGAAGTGTTCAGAAATACTTAACGAACATTTCCCCAGGACATTTTAAATGAATTTCTCAAACCTTGTGCCATTCTCATATAACTGTGATTTCTACCCTACCATTGGGGGGGGGGGGGGGGGAGCGTCAATATGCAATAAGTGATTTTTAAAAGTAACATTAGCATAAGATACTTTTCCAATATTATCAGAGAGTAAACAAAACAAAAAGAGAAAAAAACCATTGTGGCACTTTAAAGACTAACTGCTGTATTTTAATGTTAGCTTTTGTGGATCAAGTCTACCTTGTCAAGTGCCACAACATTCTAGCTTTCTGGTCCCAATTCTAGGTTTCATTCAAAAGTGTGAGACTGGCTAGTTTAAAACTGGAAGCAGAAATTTCTGATCTATTTTTGAGTTTACAAGGAGAGGGAAATGCTAGGAGCATGTAAGCCGGAGGCCCACCGCAGCTGTCTTGTAAAGCGGGAAACTATGGCTGCCCATTAAATCTGACAAAAACCAGACAGAATCCTATACTTCAAAAAGTCTCATGGTACTCTATTTGTGCAGGGGGGAAGAATGGCAGTAAAATCTGACAGCCCACTTTGTTGATGACAACAGATGCCTAAAATTATGTAACATCATATTCTACAGAATAAATAACAGAGGTTATTTATTCTGTGGCTTTACATTTTGTGGGTTTAGATTCCTACAGGACTGTTGACTGTAATTGGTTGACCAACTGAGCAATCAATCCTTTAGTGGCAGGATGTAAGTTGTTACTGAAATCTAGAGTAGATTTCAGTGTGTGTTGGCAACAAAGGGCAATATATTGTAATACTTGTTTCCTTTACTGTTGCCAACATGCTCAGACCAACTCACATGGCTAATTCTTTAGAAATAAGAGGCAGTGAAATTTTTTATTTCATACCTTTCCAAATAAGTCATTCATTCCTACCATGGCTAAACACTTTGTTTTTACTGTAATTTAGCTTCTAATTGGGGAAAAATAGCAAGTACAGTGGAACCTCATACAACAATCGCCCCGTATAGCACTGAAATCACATAACAATTAGGTTTGGGGTGGGGAGGAATGATGTCCCACATAATAATTTTCCCTATGGAAAAAATCGTACAAGAAATTTTCAATGGAAAAAACCACTTAGCAAAAAAAAAAAAATCGTTGTATGATGCATCCCATAGAGAAAATCACTATACGATGCATGTATCGTATAGCAATTGTTTCGTACAACAACGGACCCCGTGAAATGGATTAAAATTGTTGTATGAGGTACCACTGTATTTAAAAGATCATTTATTTTAGACAGAATACACTCAGTGGACCTGGTGAACGTTCTTCTTAGTAGGTGAGACAGATTAAATGTTAACAAAGTACGTACCACTTCCAATTTCCCACCAGAACTGGTATTGACAGAATGCTATCTATCAGAACAAAAATTGTATATACTGTATAATGAAATGTGAAGTGTTTATGTATATCCACAAATTAACATTCAAATTTCACCACTATGCTGACAAATCACAGCATCCACAGCACAGCATCCACAGTGTGTTACTGAGTATTCAACACAGGTATAACATCAGTTTAAATAATTGAATCCCAGTTTAGCCATACTTAGAACAGACTTAAATTAATCAATGGAGACCAACTTAATTTTGACCAACAAAAATCCAATTTATCTCAATGGGTCTAACTCTCATCAGTTAAACAGTATCCCCCCCCCCCCCCACTCTGTGCACTACAAGGATGTTAACAACCTGGAAAAGTCACAAGTATAGTGCACTACATGTTTAATTGTTGTTTGTTTGTTTGCCATGAGTTGAGCAAAAGGATTCAGTTGTAAGATTTAGGTTGCTCCTAGGTACTCCATCCCATTGCATGGAATTAGGAAATCCAGCAACTGCCACAATTGCAAATGATTACTACTAATTTGATTATTTTGAGATAATAATTAAAAAGAAACGCAGTTGTATTTTTTGGCTAATTATTATCTGCCATGTTACAAGCTCAACCTGTCTTCTAATGAGGGATAGTGTGCTCCTTCAGCAGTTGCTTACTTTTCCGAACAATAGAGATGAATTAAGAGCAAAGCAAACAAGATTAATTCCACCCTGTGTTAATCTACTCCCATTCTGATTGGTTCCCTTGATTAACTGCTTATGGAAATAAGAGCTGTAAGTTGTCAGGAAAGCCCTAAAGAATTCCCAGATTTTTCTCAGGGAGACTCCCACGGGAAACAAGCAGGCAGACAAGGCATGCAGAAAGTAGCAATTTCAAAGATGCAATAAAGCTGTTAAAAACGTAAATAAATTAAATCATTAAAGACTAAGAACTCAGCATGACAAACCTATGTATCTTATAAGATAATGCATAGGAACAAAATCCTACAAGCGGAGCACAAGTCAAAGATTAAACACCAAGCTTTTTCACTGTCAATTAACTTTGCTGATCAGATTCCTCCCCACCAAACCATGGTCTGAATGTTTCTTTTGTACCCCCACTTTTAATCTCTATTCCAGTAAATTTTGCTCATGAAGCGGCTGTCCGCCTCAGATGTTTTATTCACCCTGCCCACACACAACCCTCCCCAAAACCAATTAATTTCTCATTAAAAGATAACCCTCCCCACGCAAGAAAACACACCCTCATGTTAATAGAATGCCAAATTGTACTTTAAAAACATACAGATTAAGCTTCCTTTACTTCATTGTATCAGTCAACTCAACAGGTCAAACTTTCTGTGTTTTCATGCAATACAAGCATAATTACAGCTAGACAGTTTTTAAAAGCCATATTCAAGTAATCAACACTATCTGTAACTCCAGGAGGTGTTGAACATATTTCCTCCAACCATACTTTAGCTGTCTCTAATAACAGCTTACTACTCTGTGGCTTAGAGAACTTGCTCTGTATTAGTCTTCTTCAACCTAGAGGCTCCCATAGGATTTACAACACAACTTCTATCATCCTCAGAAGATAATTCTGAATAAGGATATAATGAATTGTCACCATTTCTCTCCCCTTAAGAAACACCTTTTAAAAAAGGCTAGTGCCACAATATGTTTTGCTGTAACTTTTTCAGCAGCAGTGACATTGGCAACAAAGTGGGTTCTGTGCAAAAACATTTTAAATGTTCATTACATCCCCTTATATTTCCTGAACACAACCTTTGCTGTGCTTATATTATAATAGCACTTGATGTTGGACTATTGAAATTAAGACAGTAACAACCAATTTTTAAATACATGTACATACCCGTCAAGTATCCCGTATTGGCCCTGGATTTCCTGTTTTTTTCGCGCCCGTTCCTCCCCTTTCGCGCCCCATTCTGTATTTTGAATGGCGGTGAAAGTAGCTACTGTGCATGAGTGCCATTGCCTCTGATGGCCATGCATGCACAGTAACCCATTTCCTGGCTGAAGGGGTTTCTGTGCATGTGCATGCCACTCATACCTGTCAATCGCAGCTCCGGAAAATACGGGACCTGCGCAAACGGAAAGGAGGTACTACACAGCCCTTCTGTGCAGGTCACCTTCTATGCATGCGTAGAATGGGGCTATGCAAACGTAAAACCCTTCTACGCATGCGTAGAAGGCTACGCCGCTTGCATAGAAGGCGACCTGCGCAGAAGGGTTGTGCAGTACCTCCTTTCTCCTGCTGCCAAATTCCAGGGTTTCGGCAGCGTGGGGCGGGAAATGGCACAAATCGGCACTGAAAACCGTTAAATCCCAGCCAATCTGGGAAGGTTGACAGGTATGGCACTGCTGCCTCTGATGGCCATGCATACGCAGTAACCCATTTCCTGCCCGGTGCCTGGAAACCTATTGCGCATGTGTGCTCGGCTCCCGGATTTCCAAAAACATGACTTGATGGGTATGCGTGTATTTTGTGAAGGACATCTGCAAAATAGCTAGTCACAAATGAGATAATAAGTTGATTTCTAAAACCACAACTTTTCCTTTTCATGCTTTGCCATCCCTACATTATATCCCATATTACTTAAGGGGACCTTTCCAGGGTCTGGAAGGTATAAGCAACTTTGTCCTAATTTTGATAGTCACCGGGTTGGATTAAGATATAGTCACATTAAGAATGGAGCAACTGAAAATAATAACGCTTCGAAAAGTCATAAGTGGCTTAAGTCCCACCAATTACAGTGGTTTTTTTAAATATATATATTCAAATTTATATGCCACCCAATCAGGTAAACCCGACTCTGGGCGGCTCACAACAAGTTAAAACACATAAAACAGTACAACCAATTAAAACCAAACATACCCACCCACCTACCCCATTCCTCTTAAAACCCACATAAACCCACATTAAAAAAATGACAATTAAAAGAAAAGGGGGCTTAATTTATAAGCCAGCAGGCAGGGGCCACTCTTCCATCTGGGCCCCACACCTGCCCTGCCAACCAGGTTTTTAGGTCTTTTCTGAAAGGTAGCAGCTCCATCTGCTCCCGCAACTCTACAGGCAGGAGGTTCCACAAGGCCGGTGCGGACACCCAAAAGGCCCTCCTTCGTGTATCAGAGAGACGAGCCCCTCTGGCAGATGGAACAATCAGGGAGCCCCTCCGATCCGCTCTGGTTGGACGGGCGGACACTCTTAGGACGATGCGGTCTCTAAGGTATCCTGGTCCACTACCATGAAGGGCTTTAAAGGTCAAAACCAGCACCTTGAACTGCACCCGGAGGCAAACTGGTAGCCAGTGCAGATCCTGAAGTAATGGTGAGGCACGAGCATAATGCCCATGCCCCATCACCACCCAGGCTGCCGCATTCTGGACCAACTGCAGCCTCTGAATGGTTGACAAGGGCAGCCCCATGAGAGCGCATTGCAATAATCTAGCCTGGAGGTGACCAGAGCATGTGTGACCATGAGCAGGGAGTCCCAGTCCAGGAGCGAACGCAACTGACGGATGACGCGAAGCTGTGAGAAAGCTCTCCTGGCCACAGCCGCCACCTGATCTGCTAGTTTACTCCAAAGATAACAAAATCTATTCTGAGTATGACTAAATCCCGTCCATTAATAGAAAATTAAGAACAATCACACTTCCATAAGTACAGTGTTGAGTGATGTGATGTATGGATGAAATAGCCACTGCAAATTAAACACCACAAATCATACAATACTTTTTCACAGGGCCACTCACATGTGCATTCATGAACCATCAGGTGGGGTACACAGAAAGAGCCTCCTTGAAGATTGTGGTATTTTTGAACCACAGTTGGGCGTACCCTGGTAACAACAACCTTGTGTTGCTGGCTAATCTTTCTCACACTACGTCAGGTTAAAGGAACTGCAGAATGAACTCATCAAAAAGTGCCTTCATTCTGGCAGTTTCACATCTGGCCTAGACATGGAAGAAGCCGTCTGGTGAGATAGTCCATCACCTATATGTGTTTGAAACTGTCCCATACGATTTGGGAGAACATGGAAACTGTGACATCCACAGATTTGAAGAAGACAAAAGAGTGATAGATCAGTACATCTTGTGAAAGATGTACAAGTTCCCAAAGACTGCCATAAGGAATGATTACAAGAACATAACTAACCAATTCTCCCTTACTATTAGCCAAGCTCAAAAATTAGCTTAGAATGTTCAGTGAATTCACAATCTTAAACTCAAAGGAACTGCGCCATATAGCCCTAGCAAATGTTTTTAATAAAGAGAACAAAAGTCTTAGGAAGCAAGCAGGGCTCATTAATGGCTAAGAACAAAAAAACACATATCACCCAAAGGTTCTTAAGTCTGAGTGTCTAAGCCAGTCCACAGTGATCATATATCAGTGATGGTGAACCTTGGCACTCCAGATGTTCTTGGACTTCAATTCCCAGAAGCCCTGATCAGCAGGAATGTTCACTTGGGCTTTTGGGAATTGAAGTCCAAGAACACCTGGAGTACCAATGTTCGCCATCATGGTCATATATTCTTATACTTGATTCAGAGAAAGGAAATGTTGACCAGGCTCTAGAACTTTATGTGGGCACTCAAAGTTGTAACAGTATTAGAATTACAAAGGAAGGTTTGACTAAAGTATACTAAAGCAAGAGATGACCATGTTAGCGCCACCTTCTCCATGAGGTTTTTCACTTCTTTTTTGCCTCTTCACTACCCAATGTCTCCAGAGAGTCTAGTCAACTGGTGTAGCCTTTCCTAATGATCAGGACTCTAAATCACAGACAGAGCTTACACAAACTGCAGAGACTACCTTATTCACTCTCCAAATGATGGGCCATCAAGGTGGCACAATGACCTCCACTCAACTATGCATAATTCTAAGCACATGCAGTCTTTGCTATCACCATCATCAACTTTAGTCTATTCTTTCCAAAATTAACAGTTTGCATCATGTTGACCTTCAGCATCTCAAAATCAAATTGGGCAATTTAATGTGCATAGTTTCCCCTTAGAAACATGGGAAATGAAAGCTTGTCTATTCCTTGTGTTCCTTTTGTAGAAATATTCCAAGACTTCCATATTCAAAATGCATGCATGTATGGATACTCCATTTTACAAAATGAAAATTGCAGAGGAAGCAGCCCATTTAATAATAAGTGTTTATGTAATGTTTTTCTTTGCCAGGAAGATAATATAGGGTGGTCCTGGGAATGTGGGATGGGGGAAAGAGACCAATAACACATGAATGGAGCACTGCCCAAAGTAGATGTAGCAGTTTAGACAGGAAATGTGTTGCTTGAGTTTCTGCACTTTTAAAAACAGCAAGCAGCTTAACCTTATCTCCCAGTGCCACTGCCTTCCTGCAGTAATTGATGCTTGGAGACCCCAATTTCATATAAACCAGGCCACTGTGTTATTGTATACAGCAATCTTACTGCTGGCAGAGGCAGGAAACTGTATGGAACCCAGATCAATAGACATGTCAACAGTAAGCTGCTTAATCTAATTCCGCCTATCTCATCTTGGAGCACAGAGTTTGCAATTTTGCTGCAAAAGTCTCCTCTGACAGGAAGCGGTTAGTGAAGTTTACTCTTAAGAAGCCGCTGGTGATATGCTTATCCTCCAGGCCCTCAGCTGTTTATTCAGCAGAATGCCCATTCTAAATGTTTTATAAGGGGCAGTAATGTAAACAAGGCAGTTCCAAATACCTTTAAATGTAAAAGCCTTCCAGGGCTGTCTACTTGGGAGTGGACAAGAGAGGTTTAACACTCCCAGCCAATTGCATTTATATAGCGGTGCCTGGCTAAAATATATGGGCAAGATCATAACAAACCTTCCTATCCTAGCCTCTTTACTCTAATGGTTTTAGTCTGCCTTGCAAACATTTCTACTGGGCAGCTACTACTTAACTTAATTCTATTTACCTTCTGAATAAATGCCTTGGCTATTATCCTGAGAAGCAATTTCTGTACATGCAGATAACAGAGCTCCCTGAGCTCCTCCCCTCAGCTGGTTGGAGGGGACTGGGAATAGCTGTTACCCATGACATGGGCCTTAAGATGCCCGAGGATGTTGCAGAGGATGTTGAGTACCAGGCTTCATCACTGATGTCGAGCCTGGATGCCGTCTCTTAGGCTCCCTCGGATGTTAAGCCACAATGTTTAATTGTATTTCAAGTTTTATGTAATTTACCATCTTTTTTTGTAAACCTCTGGGTCACCAATAGGTGAAGAAAGCAGTATAAAAATATACTAAATAAATAATAAAAATGGTTGCACTGTCTGGTGAAGTGTTTTGTGCAGCTGTTTGTATAGCATTACTTTAGTGTTCTGGAAATAATAGGCAGCAGCCAGCAATACAGACCAAAAACACAACTTTATTTGGGATAAGAATGGTGACCAGAGCTAACAACACACCCTCACATTCCTTAGTTATTTCCAATCAGAACTGACAGTTGGAAAAAACCGCTGGAAACATTGACAGCTCTGTCTCATGCACTTCTCTTTCAGAACCTTCCCGAAGTCTTGCAAGACTTCGGACCATAGTAAAGCAAATACATATTAAACTCTATCACAACAAAGACAAAATGGTAAACACGTTTCCTTAAATACACAACAATTACACAACTGACTGCACAACCCCTTGTGCAACAGGCACCCTGCTTAATAGCACAAGTGCTTATACAATGCGCGTTGTGTGCATGGAAATCCCCATGGGATTCCCCTTTAGGAATAGCATTTCTTCATATAGTCTGATATATTATAGCTTATATGAAGCTAGGGGCCACACTGGCTTAGTGGTTAAGATGCTGAGCTTGATGTGTGGAAGGCTGGCAGATCAGCGATTTGAGACCAGAGTGCTGCGCAATGGAGTAAGCACCTATTGTCTGTCCCAGCTGATGCCAACTTAGGAGCTCAAAAGCAAGAAATTACAAGTAGATAAATAGGTACTGCTTCAGTGGGAAAGGTAACAGCATTTTGTATGCTCCATCATCTAGTCATGGCTGCAGACACAGACAGCCCTGGCTCTTTGGCTGCAAATGGAGATGAGCAGTCGAACGTGACAGGCTTTCAAGCAAGGCAGATCTTTACCTTTACTACATGAATCTAGTCTACCTCCAAAAAAGGAGTGGAAAATATCTTTCAGACTAAAAACTCTTTAAAAATCTCACAGCCAACATGACAGCTTCCCCATGGGAGCTATATTTTAAAAAAGCAAAGAAAAGGAAAACCCTAATCTAAAAATTACAATTAATATGGTGAAAGCAGAAACAGGACAGGTTTTTGAACTGTGATCTATTTCCAAATTCTATACTTCTTCATTCTCAAGAATGGATGCACTCACGGAAGCAGGCCAGTGAAAATGACTCATAAGTTCTATGCAGAAGAAACTGCAAATAGAAGGGGAGAAAGAGAGGAGAGATGTGGCCAAGATCATTATTAGGAGAGCAAAGAAATGCTAGGAAGTGGTGATGATTGCTAGTATTGCTTTTCTTTAGAGCTGAACTATATTAGCAACTCACCTGGTACCCATATGCAACTGGGGAGTCAGTCTATCCATGCACTGCTGTATCTTGCTCTGCCATCTTTTGAGTTTTGCACTCATAATGAAAGAATGAGAACTATTTCCTCTATAACCAGCAAGGAAATGTGGCAGACGCTGGATAGACTGCTCTGCCCTTCTCTTATCTATCAGCTGTCTATTCACCACCTGTTAATAGGCTAGAAGTCTGTGTTTCCATGCTGTCTGCTGAAAAGAGAGGTTCACCCTTTTTCCGTGGCAGATGATTAACCTTGTAGATGATTAGTCTTTTTATTTTATTTTCACAGCCCATTGACTTTCCTGAGTGTGTTTACAAGGCTGCCTCAGAATCATTGCTGTTCATGAATACAGAATACAGAAATGGCTCGTTCAATTCCTATTCCTCCTAGTGAAGATTTCTAGGAGATGGTTGGTCTTCTATGAAACCTTTAAAAGTGAGTTTCAAGCATATCACATAATAATAATTATAGACTTATACCCCACCCATCTGGGATACACCCACTCTAGGCAGCTCATAATATTAAAAAGATCAAAACAGACACCATAAGACAATAAAACAACCATCACCACTACCCATCAAAATCAAAACCGAGGACCACAATAATGGTTTCTGAAAATTAAATAATCACAATTGGGAAAGTGTACATGTCTGGCCATAGATCCCGCTATGATAATGGAGTAGACAGTACAGCCAGTGACTCAACGCCGAATGTTGGGTGGTGGCAAATAACCTGACTCCCTAAAGGGGCCAATGGCTACAGGAAGATGAGCCCCTTTAGGTGGGATGATGCCCCCCCCCCCCTCGGTGGAGAAAATGCCACTGGAAACCATCATATTGGGCCCAACAGCAAAATGAGCAGAGGAGAAACCACTTCTGATTCACAATGGTCATGGAGGCAGAAGAGGCCATGCCAGATGGACTGGCTGTGAAGGCGCACCTTGTCCATATCCTCAAGGCTGTGGCAGTCCATTGCAGTTAAATCCTGCATGTCTCATGTCATATGTGCTGCAGGAGATGGCTCTGTGATCATAGTGTGTGGGTCACTTCATGGCAAGCTGGGATCCACCTTAAACAAATTCACGCCAATGGCATTTTTCCTGCTTCAGAAAAAAAATGCATTCTCAGATATGAGTTGCAGCCGACAATGATGGCCAATGGCCAATATTCAATAAAGGACAAAAACAGGAAAACTCTTGGAATGCAAGGAAAGGCAGTCTTTGTTTGACTTATTAGACAAGGACATTTATCTCATCCATCTCCATCCATATTCCCCATACAATATTCTCTAAATTAGTCCTGCTTTTTATGAAGTTTATGCAATCAACAGGCCAACAGGCCAGTATATACATATCTTCTACCAATGTAGGCTCCCTCCACCTAATCATGTCATAGTTCACAGTCTCACTGGGTGTTGGTTCCCTTACAGGCCCCCAACTTATGGGACCCTATGCCAAAGTATGGTCCTGATACCAACAAGGGCATGAGACTTTAGTGCCTGACTCCATGGGTGTGGCGGTCCCTCTTTAGTCCAGCCGTAGGTCTGCCTCTCAGGCACTCAACAGCACCAGTATCTCTTGATTTTTCATCACTCTCCCAAAAGGGTGACTTCACTGCCTTCCTTACTCATGAAGGATCTCCTCCTCCTCAGGAACACACAGCCTCATGCTGATGCCTTCTTTATAGATATTTTATTGATTATTTGTCACATTGATAGACCACCTTTCTTCTTCTAAGAAAGTCCGATCCGGGAACAGTGTGGTTCTTAATCTGTGTCCTTACCAGCCCAAGGTTCCTCTTCACTTTTTGCCCTTGACTTTCAGGGTTGTCCTTAATGAAGTTGTGTTCTCCAGAAGCAACTGTTTTCACTCTTTCCTTCCCAGACAGTCTCCACCTGTGCCTCCAACAATTCAGCCCCTGCTGCTCCAGGTCAAAACCCCCAAGCCGTGGGACTCCAAGGGCAACACAGACCACTGGCTGCATCTCCCTACAGATGCTTTTGGAAAAATACAGAGCACTTTTCGCTTCTCAGAAAACATGTTTCGAAATTCAGTAGGAAATGGAAAGCTGAGGGTATTGTTTCAAATTTTGATCTGGGAGATACAAAACCAATGTATAGTGAGAAGGAAGATTTGCAATAAGCATCTTATATTACAAATTATTTTAAGAATATAGGTGGTAATACTTTTATATCCCATAGTAACAAGGGAAAAGGTAGAAAATCAAACTTGGTCTGAAGCATTTGGTAGGTAAGAGGACTCAGTAGCCTCCCTCAACTGGAAATCCTTTTCCTAATTTTCATAAAGTCTCCAGTGTTACCATTTATATTTCCTTATAATATATATTCTCACTATACAGATGCATATGGCTGCTAAAAAATGTGAATGAAGCTTCCTTTCTGTGTATGCTAGTGAGGTAAGGACAAATCTATGCATTTATCACAGAGCTTTTTCAGAAAATATGCAGAAGGGGTGTATGAAAACAGAGCCATTGTGTTTAATTCATAACTGTATTGGCAGATATCATTAGCTACACCCATCCCTTGGCAAAAAATGACTCAGTTGCACTATAATACAGATAATGTAGGCTCTATTATAAATTATTTAAGACTGCTTCTTGAGCAAAGTCCTTGTCAAAATAGAAACATTTGTCATCAATGACAAACAATACACACCCACACACTCACCCCACACATACATGTACATATGATGGAGACAGAAAGAGAGAGTCGTAGTTTATTGGCAACTCTTCCAGGTCTCAAAATAACTGGATACTTTTAATTTAATCTGGAGTGAAGCCAAATTGTGTTTCTCCCCTAAGGTTTCAATTTTGAGGGATAAGAGAAGTGCCGTGGCTGACCAACTATTAGCTTACTGCTTACTCTGGAAATAGAATTAATGGCTTCAGACCACAACCAATCTTTAACATGCTTTGACAAATCACTTTATCACAGGAGAACAAGTGTAAACTTGTTTAGCGAGAAAGGCAGATTCTACACTCAAGGCACTGGACTGGAAATGAAAGAGTACTGAAGGCTAAGACAGTTTGACCATGGACTAGTTCTAATTGCCTGACTTCCTCATTTCTTTTGTAAAAAGATATATCAGTGTAAACATAAGGAGTAAAAACTTGCTTTCTGTCTTCTAGGCATGTCTATAGGCAACAACTAGCAGGAAAACCCGTAAGATTATAATGGAGTCAGAGCTTTAAATTCAATTCCAATACCTCTCAAATAGGAATAATTGCTTATTTTAACACCTTCAAAGCATCTTCCAGAGTCTCGTCAGGTTATCCTGCTTTAATATCCTGGTAATAGAGTAGACCATATTGCCATCAACTCAATACCATTATCAGGTGGCAGTTAACTAACTTGACAACTCTGGGTGGCAAAGTCCACAGGAAAGGATGATGGTCCCCAAGTGGATTAAATCCCACTTGAATTCATCTTGATGGAGGGCAGCAGCTTTATCAATACTGGCCTGGGACTGAGGAGGACTTTACGTGCCAAAAGGGCTCAGGACCAGAAAGTGACTTGGAGAACTTGATCGGTGGTATGAGTATTATGCTGTGATGCAGAAGGCATGATGATAGTATTCAGAATTGGATACAGCACTCGGAGGAGGAGGAGGAGAAAGCATCTTCAGAAACTGAGTTGCATTTGATGCCACACTTTAAGAGTTGCACTCCTGTTCATAGCCTGGCTAGAGCTGCATCTATGTTCACACAGAACAAATGCCTGTGCATCAATTCAGTTTGGAGTGAAGCTATAGATCTGCTATATAGGATTGCAGAGTCACAGGCATGAAAGCTCCACTCCAAGTGAGCTAGTCACTGAAGAAATTCTAAGAGGGCATACAGATTTAGATTTAATCCCTAGCTACATTTTGGCATAAAAAGGCAATTCCTGCTGGAACAGACAGTAATACTACGAAAAGTGGAAGGCAGTAGGAAAAGGGATAGACTGAACATGAGATGGTTTGGCTCAGTAAAGGGTGTTTGCAAGACTTAAACAGTATTTCCAATGACAGAAACTCTTGAAGAACATTAACACACAGGGTTGTCATAAGTTGGAAGTAACTTGTTGGCACATGAAAACAGTATTTGGATTGCATTAGCAAACACTGCCAAACTCTTTTGTCTGCATCAACTTTCACAATCTGTAGAATTTTCACAGATGTTTATAGAGTGTGCATTGTGCTTACTGTGAGAACAAAATAAAACAAAATCTTGTTGTGTATGTGGACCTCTCATAACTATAGAGTAGGGACACAAATACACAGAACTTGGAAAAGTTTTTTTTTTGACTGTAACTCCTAGAATCTCCTAATCAGCAAGTCCCATTCAATGCATATGTCCACATGCAAATATGCTCTGAACACTGTAATCAATTTATAAATTTGTATATCGATACCAGCAAGCTCTTTTTAGTATGGAAGTTATTTATTCCAAGACAGTCTTGTTATCTTTCAGTTTTAAAAAAATACTGTGAATGCTTTAGTTTGCTTTTGCACTGAACTTTAGTGACTGAAGGTTCAGCATATTTGTCTCCTACTTGAACACATGTCATGAGGAGAAGCAGTTGAAAGGAACAGAGTGGCAAATTAAGTCATTGTAGCTCTTAAGAGTCAAGTAACTGAACCTCATGCCATTCCAGATGAACTAGGGAGTATGCTCTGGGTCAGCAAAAGAAATACAATCCCAACAATATTGCCTCTAGTTGACCTAATATGCAACACGGGTCAGTTGGGACCCATGGAATTAAATTACTCGACCCCATTGATGGACTGCTATGTTTACATGTTAGACTGATTACCAGGGAGCATGGAAGCTATGCATGAAGTCAGCTGGTCTACAAAAGGATGGTAGGGTTATATACATTTAATTTTATGTGCCAATATTATGCTTACAGTACGTGCTTTGTTTAAATTAGGAAAGGCAAAGAAGGGATAGACTAGAAATAATTCACAATCTTTGAGGCTAGGAGAGATCTTGTTCTAATCTGTTGATCATTTTCTGCAATTTTCTCACATGTACAGTACTGTATATT
This sequence comes from Bradypodion ventrale, assembly GCA_035047345.1. NCBI lineage: Eukaryota > Metazoa > Chordata > Lepidosauria > Squamata > Chamaeleonidae > Bradypodion > Bradypodion ventrale. The sequence goes on from JAWDJE010000006.1 coordinate 122,688,335, forward strand.
GAGTGGAATCCAAACAGCCTACTTGACTTATAAGATGTCTTATTTAGCACATTGTTTATTTGGTGTGGTCCCAGATCAGTTTAATGGCCTGAAATAATCAGTTTTGTAAAGAATGCTCTTCTGTTGTATTAAAATATATGATTTTAAAAGATTATTTATAAATTGTTTAAATTTACTTTATTGCCATTTATCCTGTGTCCTAGCACTAAAAGAAGGTGGAACAGAAGAATATTAACATAACAACAATACATAAATGAATTAATTCTTAGTAAGAAGTAAATGTTTGCCATTCAAAGCTTGGACGTTGACTTCTTCTTCTTCCGTGTCTAGGCCAGATGAGAAACTGCCAGAATGAAGGCACTTGTTAGTGAGTTCATTCTGCAGTTCCTTTAACCTGACCTAGTGTCAGAAAGATTTGCCAGCAATGCAAGGTTGCTGTTACCGGGGTACACTCAATTGTGGTTTAAAAATACCACAATCTTCAAAAAGGCACTCTCTGTGTACCCTTGGACATTGACTAAAACATCTGAAAAGAAAATCAAATCTTTTGAAATGTCTGTCTCATGGGTTGATCATGTGACTAATGTAGAAGTGTTGCGACGGATGGATAAAGAACAAGAACTATTTAAGGCAATTAAACAAAGAAAGCTCCAATACCTTGGGCATATCATGAGGAGCAGAATAAAGGATAGAATACTCTAACTCATTATGCAAGGGAAGATCCTTGAGAAGTGATGCCCTGGATGTAAGCAGACCTCATGGCTGAAGAAACCAAAAGACTGATGTGGAATGTCCTCAGAAGAGTTGTTCCGAGGAGTTAAGAACAAGAAGACTTTCGCCATGATGATAGCCAATATTCAGAATGGATACAGCACTTGAAGAAGTAGTAGTAAATATGTTTGCCATTTCCTAGCTGACATAAAGGTAAAGGTGCCCTTGCTGCATGATGGAGTGAGCTCCCATCTCTGTCCCAGTTCCTGCCAACCTAGCAGTTAGAAAGCAAGAAATTGTGCATAGACAAATAGGTACCACTTTGGTGAGAAGGTAAACAGCATTCAGTTCACTCCAGTGTTTAGTCATGCCCATGGAAATGTCCGTGGAAATGTCCGCGCACACAGACAGTGTTGGCTCTTGGGCTATAAACAGAGATGAGCACTGAACCCTAGAGTCATATATGACTGGCTTTTGAGCAAGGGTGACCTATTTTACTACAGTCTCCCATCCAGGTACTAAAAAAGCCCAGCTCTGCTTAGCTTCTGAAATAAGACATGTTCAGGTAGGTTCAGACTATTTTAATGAGTAATTAGGTGACAGGCAGCCCTCTACTGGTTTCACAAGATGTTTCTCCTGGCAGTCTCCATCCTGTTCTTCCCCACTTTGATTAGTATCTATTCCTGTCTGCTTGGCATAAGAAAGGAGTTTGCCATTTATTCAGACCATCCTTTCATCCGTGTTCAGAGAAATATGTATACAGAAGAGTGAGTTAAAGTGCCAGACACTCAAACGGAAAAACAGCTTTTGTTTTAATCTTTTTCCTTCTAACCAGATGCTTCAATTCACTTGTAGCTGAACTAAGATAAATGGTTTGCAAATTGTACAAAACATTTCTATGATTCAGTCTAGTAGCTGGACCTTTATTTTATATTTCCTTTTAAAAAAATGCAAGGTTAAAAGTGACTTGCAAACCTTTTAAGGTTATTGAAACTAAATTATTAACACCACGTTTCACCTTTCTTTTGTCCTCCTTTTGGCATTCCCCTGATTACTCGCTGCAACTCCCTCCTACAAGTTGTAAATCAAACGGAAAAAATCTTTAGGAGTACAAAAACACATCTGATTAGTTTTTTTTAATCCCTAGGGAAACTTCAGATATGAAGAGACTCCACATTGTGCATTTTCTGCATTTGAAATTTCCGGTAGTCTCTCTCTCTCTCTTTTGAAGAGAAGGGCATAGGGAGTGAAAATTGAGTGCTTTTATCTTGTCAGTAACAAGAGAATAGTTTCTCACCTTTAAATCCCTTTTGCATCCTTCAGAACAACTTTGAAATTATTCTTCTAGCGGGTGACTGCATTTGGCAAGTCATCCTTCTTGTGTGCTGGTTCACGTGAAAAGCAAAAAGGTGCTTCCCATACCTTAAATCGGAAAAATCCACAGGTCTGATGAGATCATTCAGCAACTTGTGGCTGTTAAATAGAATCCTGTAACACTGGATCACAAAAAATATTTATTTATTTATGGATTAAATCAAGTGCGCTGAAAACAAATCTGAAGTCTGATTCTGCCTAGGATGTCAGGATCTTAACTTAACAAATCTCACCCTCTTGGTTAGGTTGTTGCATTGATCATGTGGGGTATATTTGCTATAAATGCTGCAAAAAATGTCCAGTTTATTAACACAGCTGTGCCTACTCATCTTTAGCTCAAAACAGATCCACTATCGCCTAGCTGTACTATCCAATAAGATGCTTTTGCACTAGAGATAAGCCCTTGGTCCATCTCACCTTATATACCCATTTCTGATGTTAGTTCACTGACTTGCCCAGACATGCCTGGCCTCTGCTGGAACATGAATGCCACCAGGGGATATGATTCAGCTGAGGTGGTAGCAGGCATAGTGATAGCTGCAACTGTTATAATGTTCCCATGTAAAAATGCATTACCCATTTGAACAACTATAGCATGCCTTAAAATCTGTACGTGATAGGCAAATTCTGAGTTCAGATTTGAATCAGCACACTTGATATTTGTAAATCACACGTTATTCCCAGTAGCAAAATCGTTGTTGTGCAGTGCTTTGGTAAGCCATTCTCTAGCAATATGAAATTATTGCATTACATCTTAGTTTTTGGCATATGCATAGTTAGTGGCTAGACTAGGGAAACATAGCTAACAGAGAGAAGATAGTATCCTGTTGCATTCCTGCTGGGCAAAAGGTCCTGCTAGCACAGAAACACAATTGCCTTGTTAGTGCTGCTTTTGTACATGAAGAAAAGAAGAAAATTCTGTTGTACAATGATAACTCTTGCACAAGCAAAGCAGATAGATAGTACCAGCACATTCTCTGGATTATAGAAGACAGTTCAAAATAGCATCCCAAACTAAAAATCCCAGGATTTTCTAGGATGGAGCCAGGATAGTTAAAGTAAGATACTCTCCTAGATGAACCCACATTCATTTCAGAAGACCAGAAGACAAAACAATGGGGCACTTGAAAACTGAAGTGTTTTATTAGGTGGAATGGCAGCTACCTGGTCAGACGCATCTGAAATAACATAGACCTACTCATTACGGGTCCATTCATTATGGAAAAGAGATGGCCACTTTGCAATTTTTAAAGCTTAAGTGGTTTGCCTCCCATTCATTCATTTTCCCCAGTCAGCTAAAAAAAAAAAAAATACCAGACAGACTGAAGTCCATTAAGACTTGGTTTTGTATTGACACTGCTTCTTCGTAGCAGACATTATACACACTGTGCTAATTGTTTCTTGGCTTCCTATGTATCTGTCAGACTATTTGAAAATAATGTACGGATAAGTATAATCTAATGTAGAGAGTAAAAAACGTGTTCTAAAAAGTTGGCAAATTTCCTACATACGGGAGAAAACAGCAGCCAAATCATTGCAATTATTGTAAACATCCACTTGTCGTCTGTTACCTAGTCTCCTAAACATATTAGATTAAATTGCATCTTTATTTCTACTATGGTTTTAGTTTAAAGCCCCCTCTGCCTAATCCTTAAACGGATAGGCAGAGAGAAAGATGTACTAAAGCATACAGTAGACCATCGCATAATGACGTTACTTGGTTCCCCAAGTAGCATCATTATGCAGAAAACGTCGTTATTCGAATAACTATCTTTTTTGTCATTATTCAAATAACGATGGTAAAAAACCCATCGTTATTCAAATAATGATGTTTTTTCTCGTTATTTGAATGATCATGTGGGGTGCGTCAGTAGCATCGTTAATCGAAAATTACGCTATTCGAACACGTCGTTAGGCGGGGGTTCACTGTACCTTGTTAAGAATATAAAATAAAATTATTTTGCTTCTCTCATTACCAAATCTCACCAACATTCGGAAAAGTAACATTTTTGGAGCATAAATCCCAGCCACCACTCTCTCCAACCACAATGGTAATGTCTACACATTTGCGATTCCATTTGTTTTGGAATGATTATTGAGTCATCAATTCTAACACTTGTGTTTATACATTTTTATCCCTCTTTCCAACTCATTTATTCATTGCCTTGCCTTCTTCCCCTTTTTACTGTGATTTGGAAATACAAAGAGGCATACTTGCTGTTTTCTAAAACTTATACAGTCCAAGTTCCCAAGTTTTCTCTATAAGGAAAATGCCAGTGGTAGAAGGAAGGCTGCGAAGAAGCTGCCATTTAGCAACTGATGGGAAGTATCAGCTCTTCCCACACAGCTTGGACCTTCTGACTTTCTGCTAAATATGCCTTCTTGTAGTTCAGTCGCACAGTCGATTCTGACCCTTCACGACCCCATGGACAACCACATGCCAGGCACCCCTATCCTCCACTATTGATAAAAATACCATCCTAAGTATTTGTAAAGGCACTGTTGTTCAGGATATAGTTGATAGGAATGAGGAATCCCAGGAATATTGGAACTATGGAGAAGACAATATTCAACTCAGATCATGGAAGCAAATACAGTGGAACCTCATACAACAATCACTCCATATAGCAACAAAACTGCATAATAATTAGGGGGTTGTTGTTGTTGTTTTTTGGGGGGAATGGCATCCCGCATAACAATTTTCCCCATTGAAAAAATCATACAACAATTTTTCAATGGGAAAAGCAATTAGCAAAAAAAACACCCAAAAAACGTTGTACGATGCATCCCATAGGGAGAATTGCTATACGATGCATGCATCGTATAGCAATTGTTTTGTACAACAACGAGCTCTGTGAAATGGATTAAAATCATTGTATGAGGTACCACTGTACTTTCAGATAGCTACATGTCATTAATCAAATCCTCAACAAATCAAGACTAATTACATTAGGGCTGTAAACTAAAGAACTCCAACTTCTCTGCTGTGTAATATTATAATGTGCAATATTCTAATTACTTTTATAGGTAAAAATATGTGGCTTCATTGAATGGTGCTGCTGGAGGAATATACTACAGCTCATGGACTTGATTACACTGCCGGCTCATGTTGTCGGTGCAACAAGAAAGTGGTAAGGAAGGCAGTGCTTGGTACCACAGGGCAGCTTTCTGGATTCAAATTCGTCATCAAATGATTAATAATATATGTTTTAGTTATTTTTGAGAAATGAGAAAATAAAATGTTACTTCTGAAAAAATGGTATATAATGGTATATAGGTATAATGGTAATATGCCTGGAAGGGGGGGGACTTGAAACAATGATGTTGTTGCTGTCCAATCAATTTGCAACCAACTTAAGGTGTCCTAGCAAGTTTTGAAAGCTATGAAATATTTGAGAATTACTATTACCACTTCCAAGTGACTTTCCATGATAAAGCAGGCATTTGAACCCACGTCCCCCCAAATCCCAGTCTATCGGATCCATTACACCCCACTGAACAGAAACTACATTGCCAACTTTTTAAAGGTAACTTTAATTTTCCTATAAATGGCCTCAGTATTCCTACAAGCCTTTAACCTATTTTAACCCCTGAATAACTCAGTTACCTTGGCCACCCAGTTACCTGAGACACAATTTTATGTAAAGGGAAATTTCTTTGGAGTGTTGAGTATGTTTATTCAACATTTCATCATTCCATTGACACACATATGCTTGATTCCTTTAACCCTACCTTGTGCCCAAAGGTTATTTATTTCTTAATGCCTGGATCTTGACATCTGTTCTGTTGCTCCTAAATTAACATAATATTTTAGGACAACAACAGCTATTGCTAGGGTGTGCTAGCAATGTTACTGAAGTCATTAAATAAACATAGTCTTGGCTCCAGAAGGGAGTGGGGAAGCAGAACCCACCTAATTGTTCAATGCAACCTTAGTGGAAAACAGAAGCCCTTGTTGATAAGCTGCATAAATAAACAAAAAAGATTCGGTATGAGTACAATAGTACTTGAAAGAATGGCTGCAATGCATAAGTAATTGCCACCAGGTACGTAGGCCGTGAGAAAACATTGGGTGTATTCAATTACAGGCATTTATCGAAGCCCATGCTTTAGCATGGTTGGCTCAATAGTCCAATGAATCTGGTATCTGGCTGCAAAACCAGAAGCTAGGAGCTCAATGCCCCATTGTATCTCCTGGGATGCCTAGTCTGGATAGCCTTGAGCAAGCTGCAAAGCCCTACTGAGACCCAACCTTTGGAAAGCCCCACTGATCCCCTTATCAAACATGTTTCTGTGGAACATCAGAAATAGAAAATATTGCACATGTTCTGTTTAGTTGTCAATTATATGCCACAATAAGAGTCCAGTATTTACAGATATTACTAGACAGTACAAAATACCTGGACCCTAATAAAAGATTAACTTACTTACTTCAGGGCACAAATAAATAAGTAAATATTAGAACTGTAATTTTTATAGTTGGGGCCATTCAAAAGAAAAGATGTTTTATTGTTCAGAAAGGGGTTGCATGCAAAAGTTATGAATTTTATTGAGTACATTTTATATCTCATTTTATTATGATTGCATCATTCTACTTTTAATCTGTTTTTATTGTGTTTTTGTAATCATATTTTATCTAATGCATTTTATCACATTTTAGTCTGATATGATCAGATGACTAACCAGTTAATAAAAGATACTGGATTCCGAGCTCCAAAAGAAGGGAATGGTAAATTACTTCTGAGTTTCCTCCAACTAGAAAACAACTGGAATCGGAATCATAAGAACATAAGAACAGCCTTGCTGGAACAGGCCACATCCCATCCAGTCCAGCATTCTGTCTCACACAGTGGCTCACCATTTGCTTCAGGGTATTATTCCCAAGCAGATGCCTTCACCTGTTTATGATTCCCTGGAAATGGCATTGAGAGATATCCTGCCTATCTCTCCAACCCGGAGGAATCAACATAGTAAAGGTAAAGGCAGTCCCTTGAAATAAACATAATAGCATGTTATTGTTACATAGGTGTACTAAGTACACCAGATGTTCAGACTGGGTTTTTGGAACCCCACTGCTTGAGTCCTAGCCCTGGACTCAAGAGTTAGTGAGGTATCACCTGACAATCCAGCTGGTACCTAATAGTGCCAACTCTTTAAAATTGCTCTACTGTGAACTTATCAATGTCATTCAAATAACATTTAGGGAGCCATGTATACTTTTGCAATTTTGTAATCATGAAGTTGTTCCATAAAGCAGCTTACCTAACCAGCCCAAACAGCCTGAAATCAACTTAGGAGGGTTGGGGGACTGGAGGGGAAGTTTAATTGCCCAAAACATTCTTTCAGGAGGAACCAGAAACCTGTTGAAATGAGTGTTTCCTTTTGGCCATGCCATGTGAGATTTTGTTGTTTGTTATTTGAAGAGCAACCCTGTGAGCCACATCTAGTATTTGCTGATACAAAGGTCATTTGTGAGTGGATGGAAAAACTGAGGCTCACCAATGCACTGTTGGAAGCAAAAATGTTTTACTAAAGGAAAGGAAAGCTGAGTGTTTTTCACAAAGACTGTTGTCTAAATTAGACAGTTTCGGTTTCAGATGCATTCAATCTTGCAGGTGCATAAATATCACAGCTTTTTACGGCTGATGGCTGAGATGCATTGTGCCTCACAATGATGTGACATGGTTTCAGACACTATGTTCTTGCAAGTGCTGTGGGTAGGGTGGATTATACAGAATTTAACATGGATTTAATGTTCAAATGAAAACAGGCCAAGTCTAAGCGAATGTATACTTTCAGGGCAGTGCCTGGATTTAACCTCAAGTTCTACGTAGCATTGTACTTATTCACCGTAACCTCACTAAAGTTGGAGAGTATTTGTACCTTACGGCTAGAGGCTGTCAGCTTTCACTTCATGAGATGAGATTTGTTCATTGAATTGGCAGTGAAACACAGCTCTAGACTGAGATAAACTATTCCAATTTAGGTTTCCATCTCTCTCTCTCTCTTTCTCTTGCTGCAATTTATCATCATGGTAACATTCACACATTATGACATTGTTCCTTCCATGTCTCCTGCTGCAGTAATTCAAGTGAGTGTTGTAAAGAGGGGTAATCAGTGAAAATGGCCAGTTATCTCAGTTGCTGGCACAAATGTCCCCAGAGTACAACTCTGTTCACATTTGCCATGCTTCTAGGTAGTAAAGGTAAAGGTTTCCCTTGCTCGAAAGCCAGTCGTATCCGACTCTAGGGTGCAGTGCTCATCTCTGTTTCTAAGCCGAAGAGCCAGTGCTGTCTGCTTCTGCAGACATTTCCGTGGTCATGTGGCAGGCATGACTAGACACCGGAGTGCACGGAACGCTGTTACCTTCCCACCGAAGTGGTCCCTATTTATCTACTTGCAATTTCTTGCAATTTCTTGCTTTCGAACTGCTAGGTTGGCAGGAGCTGGGATGAAGACGGGAGCTCATTTCCGTCCTGCAGTACTCGGGAATCGAACTGCTGACCTTCCGCTTCCCAGTCAGCGTCTTAGCGACTCGAGCCACTGCAGTACCCCATGCCTGAAGACATTTATTATTCTTTGTGAACACTCTACCTAACATGCTATGTAAAACCATATAATCTATTAATAACTTCAATTATGAACTTCCATCTTAAAACAGATCAACAGTAGAAAATCTTGAAGACCTGAAGTCTGTGGGCCGCAGCTGATGTTTGTCTTTTCTGGGAAACAACAATATCTGAGTTCCTTTGCCTGGTTCTTGGACGAAAACCAAATTTATTCTGTTCATTTCACTCAATTTAAAGCAGCCAGTTTGTGAATCAATAATAAAATGTCATTTAAATCAAAATCTACTCTATTAAAAGAATGCTATATGGCTGTTGGCTCCATGTATTTCCTGTAACATATCTAAGGTATATGTAAATTACAAAAATTGTGTCATTTACAGAAATTTACAGCAACGTAAACTAAGGAAATTGCCAAGAAGACTTGCTGTGCACAAGTGTCTTCCTGCCAGTAGCACAGTGACAGGGTAATGTATGAGGTGGCCATACTATAAAATAGAGCATACATATGAATATTGATGGACACATATATATTCTGTACCGATATAGATATATAATTTTGTAGAAGCCTATTGATAATAATTGTATACTGTCAAGTTCAAGTTGAATCCGACTTATGGCAACCTGTTCCAGGTTTTTCTATGTAAAAAATATGCAGACATGGTCTACCATTCCCCACTTCAGGGAATATGCAGCTTGCCCATGGCTCTACATGTTGGCTACTCTCTCATCAGGGACACTGGGGAATCAAACGCCCAACCTCTGGCTCTGCATCCAGATGCCTATAACACTGAGCTATCCGGTCTATTAAAGAAATAAGATTTAAAAGATATTCAAAATCCAAATTTATTTATGCCTGACTAAGACACAGAGACAGCGATGGCAGTAATAATTTTAAAACATCTTAAACTAGAAGGGAAGTGGCACATCCCTAAAAGCTTCCTTCAACAATTCTGTTTTTATCAGCTGTATAGAAGAGACCAAGCACACAGCTATTGGCAAGGCATCACAGTCATTACTTTCCAGGTCTCTCTCAGAATGGGCACCCACAGCAGGTGACCTGGGATGAATTTAACCAAGAAAGATACTCTTATTGGTACCAAGATTCCAAATCCAGTAGGGCCTTATATGTCAAAATTAATACTGTAGCTTGAATTGGGCACAAAAGCTTACAGGTAGCCAGTGCAAGTGGACTAGAATTGAGGAAATATAGTGTAACTTCCTATCCCCTGAAACCAGTTGAGCAGCTGCATTGTATACCTGCTGCAGGTTCCTAATGTCTTCAAGGGTAACACCCCCTATAAAGTATTGCAGTGCTCAATTCTCAAGATTACCAAGGCATAAACGAGAATCAACAGGACTTCCTGCCCAGAAATGAGCACAGGTGGGCAACTTGGAAATCTGCCTAAGATGAAAAAAGACGGATGACCACAGCAGTTATTTGCTTCTGCCAGGTCCAGGAGCATGCTCAGATCCCTTACTGGTCCTTCCGTAAGGCTGTAGCCATGGAACTGACTGAGTCTCCTGGGTCGAATCATCTAGTATAGTGGTAGGCATCAGCAGGTTCACACCAGTTCGCCAGAACCGGTAGCAGAAATTCTGGCTTGCCCTGCCTATCCAGGTTTTGAAATAAAGTAGTCCTAAATCGAGTACAATGCAGGGCTTTTCCCCTGGCCACGCCCACCATACCACGCCCTCAGAGTAGGCAGTAATTTTTTTGGGTGCCCACTACTGTCTAGATAACATGGTCAACAGAAGTGAAGGCCGCTGGGACATCAAGGAGAACTAACAGGGTCACCAGCTTGGTGATTCTAAAATAAATACATCTCCACTTTACCACTGGCTAGTATTACATTGAGGGTGAACATGTTGCAGAGCAGTGGCTCTGCGTGCAAGAGTCCTGTTCTCCTGCCACTTGTGCAAGAGGAAAGCAACAGCCCTTACATTCCATGTTTCCAATAAAAATACTCGCCATTGTTTTCCAAAGACAATTTCTAAAACGTGCTGCTCCTGGTGAACACAGAACTAGTCTGTCATCATCGTCGAATGCAGCTCGTATCCGAACTAGTCTGTTGTCATCGTCGAATGCAGCTCGTATCCAAGAATGCATTTCTTCCTGAAGCAGGGAAAATGTCATGGGTGTGAACCTGTTTAAAGTGGATCCCAGCTTGCCATGAAGTGACCCACACACTATGATCATGGAGTCATCTCCTGCGGCACACATGAAATGAGACATGCAGGATTTACCAGAACTAGACAAACACAACAAGAAGGAATGAAGCTCAATTTCATTTGATATCCTTCAAAATAGCTGAAAGAGTTCAATCTGGACATAAAGGCACAGGGACGTGAATTAAATTAGGCTGAAACAGGGCAGCAGGAGCTGGAGAGGTAGGAGACCTCAGAGGCCAAGACGAAGATCACAGGCAAACCTGCATTTACCATGTGATATCCACAAATTAGAATGAATGAATATTCACAGGTCTCCCCTCTACATCTCTTGCTACTTAAAATTACAAGGAACGTCCTTCTAATTCAATACAACCCTCCTGACTCAGTGTTTCGGCAGCTGTCGTTCATGGTTTCTAATCAAAGCTGATGATAACCAGCATTGACAACAGATTGTAGCATCCCAAATGAGTAATTAAACAAAGACGTTTGTTCACTTTTACTTTGGAAGCCATGGCACATTTTCTAGTCTTAGCATCTCCAGGCCCAGCAGATTTTTTTAAAAATCTGACCAACACCCTTAATATATTTAATGAACAAATGTCAGAGGTCCCTGGTATTTATATGCTTGAGAAAGTAGACAGCAACGACAAAGGCAAATGCCAAGTATAGTTTTCCCCCTCCCATTTCTTTCACACATAACTTATGATTGACTGAAAATTAGATATGCAAGGGGGAGAAGTGACCTTTCTAAATCAAAATCTCTCGCTCTCCTATTTTAAGGTGTGCTTTAAATGAAAGGGGTAAATCACATCAAAATAATATTACATGAAAAATAATATTGATTTGAGAAAGCAAAAACTATAAAATAACCAGAACCGAATCTAAAGAAAATTCATCAGGAAGAAGGTGGACAAGTCTCATTAAGAAAGCAGACCTGGGTTTGATGCACTGTCTGGTTTTACAATGCCAGAAATACTGAGGTGTCAAAATATCAGAGAGTTTAACTCTCTCATGTACAGCAGCATAGATGGGCAGACAGGTCAACAGTTGTAGTCTGTGCATAGCAATGGATCACATGTTATTGTCCTGTACAGAAATTACACTGCAGACGTATGAAATGGCCTGGGACATAGGCTATTCATTTATAGTCTATGTGCCAGAGAGTTTCATAATTAAATTGGCAGTTCCTGAGAAACAGACATTTGTAAGCTCTACCATCCGACTCACCTCACACCATGAACCTATCATTCTGACAATGTCTCCAAATTCCCCCTGGACACAAGGGTGCAAAGTCTGCTAATTTAGTTCCAGATTGTGAGTCTAATCAATTTTCCTCCTATCAAAAGATCCCAGATTTTCTCAAAGCTATTTATTTGCAGAAAGAACCACACATTTCCAAGATGGTATTTTCCAGTGAATGCTAATTGCAATATAGGATGTAAGTATACAGTATATAATACAGTAATTACAAAACAGGGAAATAAGACACAATATTCATTTTACTTAAAGGTTTAAAGGGGAAATAAATTTTGCAGAAGTCATTAAGAGTTAACTAAATGTGGTCTCACTTAGCAGAGTGGTTAGGCAAAGATTTATGCTGAAATGCCACCCAGACATGTTAGAGGTTCCCAAAATAAACCCTGACAAGTGTTTTATTTTTGCATACCTCTCTGTTCTTAAAATGGCCAGTGTCAGCAGGAAACAAAAGCAGCAGCCCCCTTGGAGTGACATAATTATATTTTCAGCTTTAAAATCTTAACATCTTGTTACTGCAAAAATGTGCTTTCCAATCTAACAGGAAGAGGTGGAAGAAAATCTATGCTGTTAGATCAACTGTCTTTTACAAGTATAGTAATTTTTTTCAGTCGCACAGTCGATTCCGACTCTTTGCGACCCCATGGACCATCGTTCTCCAGGCATCCCTGTCCTCCACCATCCTCCTTAGTCCACACAGCCCCATGCCAATTGTGTCTACAATATCATCTAGCCATCTCATCTTTGGCCGTCCCCTTCTTCTTTTGCCCTCCACCTTCCCCAGCAACAAGGCCTTCTCAAGTGAATCCTCTCTTCTCATTTGATGTCCAAAATACTTCAACTTCATCTTTGTTATTTGTCCTTCTAAGGAGCAATCAAGGCTAATCTCGTCTAATATTGACCTATTTGTCCAGGTGACTCTCAAAACTCTCCTCCAGCCCCACCTCTCAAAGGCATCTATTTTACTTCGCTCAGCCTTTCTAATGGTCCAGCTCTCACAGCCATACATTACCACCGGAAATACCATTGCTTTGACTATGCGGACCTTTGTTTACAGTGAGATATCTCTACTTTTCACTACTGCATTAATTAGCTGGTTAAAGCTGATGGTTAAGTTGATACAGGGAGGGAGATTGTCCTGAATGTCCCGAACTAGTTAGCATCCTACCCAAACTGCATTTTCTAGATATCACCATGAAGCTACAACCTGGACAACCCAATATCAGAAACCTACTATCAATGCATCTACAGTACTTACATGTCTACAACTTCCATCCTGAAGATATGACAAAATCCATCATTTACAGCAGGGGTGCCCAAACTTTTCAGGCTGCGGGCCAGTCTTATGTTTCCAGGGGGCAGGTCACTATGGCCTGGGGGCCAGATCCAGCCCCCGACGCCAATTTATCTGGCCCACGAAGCCCTCATCACTCCTGGAAGTAAAACACACCCGTACGGGCACGTTTTCTTCCATTTCCAGGAGCAACAAGGGCTTTGTGGGCCGGATGAAGTGGCATCAGGGGCCGGATGCAGCCCCCAGGCTGTAGTTTGGACACCCGGATTTACAGTCTAGCCATCAAACTATAGTTGCATCAGTTCAAATACACCAGATATTCTAAATTCAAGGATCTATAAAATAATTTCTCAAACTACATTACCCATCCAATATGGTTAAGTACCAAATCAAGCAGGCAAGGCAAATACTCAGGAGCAACCTACTGCAAGACAAACCTAGGAGAGAAAATGACTAAACATTGCAAGTTACATGATGAGAAGATGCCTTTTACAGTCAAAACACTAGCCAGTCTGCCTCTGAATTAGCTACATGGTCTAGTGTCAGTTCTCCTGTCAGAAGTCCAGTACAAGTCCTCCTCAGTTATTTTTGGAACTACTTGGATTTATATAGTCAGTACATAGTCAGATGAGCGATATCACACTGGACAATAAATACTAATCTAAAATTGCCATTTATTCTGGCAGGGTTTAAACCAGCAGTTCCCACACGGGGACATCAATTCCCAGAAGTCTAAGTTAGTATACTGGCTGATCAGTACTTTGGGAAATTGACTTAGGCTTCTGGGAATTGAAATCCAAAAACCAAAGGTTGGGAAACGCTCGTTTAAACTAATAAACTATGCTGTGTTTTCTGGAAATATAGGGGGGGGAGGGTTGTGTGCTGGGTGGACCCATCTCTACTAACAAATTTAATAACCACAATTCGAACATTCAGCTAAGACCAAGGCTTTTTGTTAATCCCAAAGCTACAGTCATTTTTTTTGTTTCTCCAGCCATCACTAAATAGGAATTGGAATAGGTGGGAGAAAAGCAAAGCAGAAATACAAAAGACAAATCATTGACTTTTAGTCATCTACTCTGTAATTCAGTTTACTTTAAGCAATGATTCATGACTAAGACAAATCAATGCTTATTGTGATACTATTTGTTGTCACACACAGTGAGATTGCAATAAGGTGTTGTGAGGTTTTTTTGAACTTACTGCAAACAATTCGCAAAAACATTCCTTGTAGACACAAAAGATCCCCCCCCCCCCCACAATGCAAAATGCCTACTGAGAGCAGAATGCAAGCGCGGCGCCAAAATGGCCGCCGCGCCCTTTGCGGGCCCCCCCCCCACAGGACAGAGAATCCGGGTAGTTAGGGGCGTGGCCAGCTCCCTTATAAAAGGGGTGGCCACGAGGCAGCCGAGCTGCCATTTTACCTCAGCGACGGAGCGGAGAAGTCTTTTCCCCTGTGTCTCCGTCGCTCTTTACCTTACCGGGAAGCCTTTTGGTAGCGATTTTCCTCGTTGGCTTCCCTTTGCTTCAGTGGAGAGGCCTTTGAAGAAGAAGGCAGCTTCGAGTGCAGCTTGCGCTGTTAGGAGGCGCAACCCAGGTTGGAGGACCGCGGTCCCGCCTCCTCAGCATCCGTTTTTGCAGGCCCCTGCCGGGGTCGGCTGAATGGGGTCTCTTGCCCCTGCGCCCGGAGTGGGCGACCAGAGTGCGGGCGCGGAAGGGGTTCCGGCCCGCGGCCCGCGAGCGGTGGACACCGCTCCTGCATCTGCCCACCCTGTTCCTACTCCTTTTGGGTCGCAGCCTCCCCTGGGCCCTCTAGCCTTGGGGGGGGGGGTGCGGCTCCCTGCCTTGGTGGGTTTCTTCACCGCCCCTGCCGGGCTTCGGTGCTGGCCAATGGCCATATTCGCCTCTACCACGCCTGGACCGGGCGGGCCGGCCGGCTCTTCGCTCCAGTCAGGCGGGCGCCCCCTTCGGGGTCCCCTTTTGAGACGCTGTCGGCAGAAGGACAACAGCTGGCAGGGAGGGTTGAGCTGCTGCAGGCGCGTGGCGCGGTTTCGGCCACTGCCTCGCGGCTCCCCGGCCAGCAGCCAGGTGCGGGTCAGGTCCGGTGATGAGCTCTACGTCGGTCGTGAGCTCCGACGCCCCCAGTGGGCCGGAACCCCCGGTGGGGGCGGCCCGCGGGGGTGCAGCATGTGAGTATACGGTGCAAGCGAGTACATCCACACACATGCCCAATATGGGGGGGGGCTTTCAATGGCCTTGGCCTTGCGCGGGTGGTGCGGGGGCCACGCTGTTGGCACCCCACCCGGCAACTACGACTGCCACATTAGGCACTGGGGTGTCAGCGAGTACATCCACACACATTCCCGGGGCCCCGTGGTGGGGGGTGTTCCCTACACTGAGGGGAATGTTGGGGTGGCCGGGTTGGTCTAAGCTCCTATTCCTTAACGCTGAATGACCACTTGGCACAGGCCGCCAGGGAGTGAATTGGACGAGGGGAATATGTGGATATCTTCTTACCCTTAGACAAGGCGCCCTCCAAGGAGAGATGGAGGGGCGGAATAAGAAGGATAGTGGCAGGCACGTTGTCACAAGCCACCAAGTATGTGGGCCAAATGGTTGCCGGCCTGCATCATAGGCATGGCGGTGTACCTCAGGGCCCGGCCGGATATGGCGATTTCGATGGTCCAGTATTTGGACAACATCTGCCGGGCAATGGTTTACTTTCCGGGCTCAGCGTGGTTGGCTTGTGACGAGGAATGCCGTAGGCGGATTCCCACACACCTTCGGGTTAGACGGGATGAGCCAGGCCAGAGACTGCGGCTTTTGTACTTGACGCCCACGTGCCCTGTCCCCGGGGAGATATACCATTGTGGGCATGCGGTTCAGCGGGCGGCCCCGACATAGGTCACCTGCCATGGGGCGGGGCGGGGGGTTCCGGCCCGCCTGCCGTGCTGGACTTTCTTGTCCAATGGCTCCTCTAATGGGAGGACTTGTATAGACAGACAGGAGTGTCCCACCTGTGTTGGCTCCTATGCGGCCTCTGCCTGTTCCAGGCCTAGAAGAATGCGAAATAGGCAGAGGGTGGGGCAGACAGGGGGCTTGCAAGACTGTTGCAGAGGGATTTAGTTCACCGAAGGGCTCCCCCCCAATCTTTTATCCCTTGAGGGGAGGGAGGAGGTGGCTGCTGCCAGCTTTGGCAAAAGGGGTTTATGCGGGCAGGGTCGTTGGCACTGTCCCTGCACCCCCGTACCGGGGAGCACATTATTTCAATGATGCCATGCCTTTTGGGCTATCCCATTGGGGCTCGGTGTTCGAGCGTTTCACCACTTTCCTAGATTGCGCTTTTGTTCGCAGGTCAGGGTCCCGGTCTGTAGCCCAATCCCTGGATGGTTTTATTCGGGGCTGAACGGGGCTGGGACACGTACCCACGTCTCCTCAACACATTTCAGACGCTAATGGAGGAACTTGGTGTCCCTTTAGCGCCCGAAAAGACCGAGGGCCCATCTCCACAGCTAGTATTCCTGGGGTGGAGAGTAACACAATAGCGCAGGATTCTAGGTTGCAGCGGGATAAGGTGTCAAGGCTAGTGGCCCTTGTCTCGGTCTTGCTGGCTGAGTGCATGGCATCATGGAGGGAATTTCTGGTGCTACATGGTCACCCCAATTTCGCTGGCAGGGTCGTCGCACCGGGCAGGGCAATTGCTCTGCGCTGGTGCGGCGCCATGGTGGGATTATCCAAGCCCCGCCACAGGCTCAGATTTACCCGGGGTATTGGGGCAGACGTGCTTGTCTGGCCATAGGCCCAGAGGTAGTTCAATGGGGTGTCATTTTGGGGTTTGATTTCATGGCTCCCCTTGGCTTTCAGATGCAGTCCGATGCCTCAGGATTCCTGGGTTTCTGGGATGTACTTCAATGGGAAGTCGGCCTATGGTGGGTGGCCACCATCTGGGGCAGGCAAGGGTCGCCTGCATGGTCTCACGTATCTGGAATATTTACCTATCCTGGGTGCTTTGATGCTATGGGGCAAGGGGTGGGCCAACTCGGTTGTGCAATTTTGGCATGGCAACGCGGCTGTTATCCGCATCGTCACTGCACAGATTTCCAAATTGCCCGGGGTTATGGAGCTAGTGCGTGGGTTTGTGTTATGCAACCTGTGCCCCAACGTTCCTTTCAGGGCCAGGCAAGTACCAAGGGCTGATAATGATATTGCTGCTGCTTTGTCCCGCCTGCAGATCTCCCGGTTCCGTGCCTCGGCCCCCGGATGCGGAGGAATTTCCCTCGCCACTACCGGATGAGAGATGGACCGTTGGCAAGGAGAGGTGAACCGGGCGATTGGCCTGTCATTAGCGCTATGCATGAGTAAGGCGTATCACCACACATTTAGTTCCTTTAGAGTATTATGTACCCGATTCCGACTGCCAGGAACCTGGCCGCTTCCGGTACCCCATGTTCTGCGGTTCATGGTTTACCTGTATGCCCAGGGCCTCGCACCACGCACCATAGCATCTCAGCTGTTGGGTTGGCTTTTATGGCCAAAGTGGGAGGTCGTGTGGACAGCACCAATGACTTCCGGGTGAGACATGTTGGGAAGGGCGGGTGCGCGTGCCCGGGCGTTTCCCGGGCGACCGCCACCCCATTTACCCAGGGGGTTTTTTGACCCAGTTGGCCCGGGGCTGGCCTGGCCTCTGTTTTGATAGATGAGGCAGCCCACTTCATGCGGCTACAACGGTGGCCTTTTTGGAGCCCTCCGCGTCGGCGAGCTTGAGATGCTGAGTAAGGCGGATGCAAGATTTTCCCAGGGTTTTTACCCAATTGGCCCGGGGCTGGCCTGGCCTCAGTTTTGATAAATGAGGCAGCCCACTTCATGCGGCTACAACGGTGGCCTTTTTTGGAGCCCTCCGCATCGGCGAGCTTGAGATGCTGAGTAAGGCGGATGCAAGATTTTCCCAGGGTTTTTTACCCAATTGGCTCGGGGCTGGCCTGGCCTCTGTTTTGGAAATGAGGCAGCCCACTTCATGCGGCTACAACGGTGGCCTTTTTGGAGCGCTCCGCGACGGCGAGCTTGAGATGCTGTATAAGGCGGATGCAAGTTGTAGGGCACTGGAACTCGAGGATGTCTATGTTGCCAAAGACTGGGCCCAGTTGAGGATACTCTCCTCTAAGACAGATCAGCATGGCGTAGGCAGTGGTGTAAGACTGCTACGGTGTTCTTTGGCAGACATCTGTCCGGTTGGTGCCCTACAGGAATTCCTGGCACTGCGTGGCATGCACCACAGCCCGTTTTTCTGTCACCAAGATGGGTCTCCCCTCACTAAATTTCAGTTTTGGAAGGTGACAGCCTGAGCCCTCACCAGGGTGGGCCTACCAGGTGCACGTTTTGGCACACATTCATTCCGTATTGGTGCAGCCGCTACAGCAGCTGCTTTTGGGTACTCTGGGGCTGACTTATGCAGCATGGGGAGGTGGGGCTCGCATTGTTTTCAGTTTTATGTGCGCCCACTCCCGCCATGAGTACCAATCCAGTCACCTTACCGCCTTTTTCTCAATTTTTCTCAATTTTTATTACAGACCCTGGGTGTCGTATTACACCGGTGACAGTATGGCTGGTGGGCCACAGATAGGTGCACAGGGCAGCGCGTTACGCTGCGGCGACAGAGTGGACCCCGACTGGGACTGGGTGAACACGCCAGTCTCACATGCCATGGTAAGCCTGGGATGTTATGGCGGGAGCTGCGGCCTTTCCTTTTTCTGGCCTGGGTGCTGACCCGCCTGACATTCTCATCATCCACCTGGGGGGCAATGATTTGGGCCAGGTCACCGGCTTATCGCTCAAGCATGCGATTTGCGAGGAACTCGCCTACTTGCATTATGTCTGGCCTGCCACAGCCCTGGTTTGGTCGGTCATTGTCCCGCGCCATTCTTACAGAGGGGGCGTTAACCTCCTGGCCCTTGACCGCGCTAGGCGCGCGGTCGATAGGGCGGTGGCGCGGTTTTTTGCCGACGGGGCTTGGGACGGGTCAGTCATCACCCCGATATTAGCCTACAAAATTATGACTTGTACGCAGGGGATGGGGTCCATCTGTCGCGAGGGGGTATGGACCTCCTGTTGGGTGATTGGCGAGCAGGCCTGTTGACCGAGCTGACGGTCTGGGGGTGGGGCGTCAGGTCTTCTTTGAAGCCCCTCCGTGTGGCGGGTAGCACTGGTAAGGTAAACAGTATGACCCACAAGTATCCGGCAGGTTCGCAATTGACTGGACAACACTAGACAGGAATAAAGTAGTTAAACGTTGTCCGGTCAACGACGAACCAGGCGATGGGGTGATGATGATTGCTAACCAGCATGCATCACCCCTGTGATTTCACGGATACGCGTCAGAGGGTGGGGTCATGAGTTAGTTATTGACTACGGTCAACAATTTGTTTGTTGTCAACAAACAAATTGATACAAATTGATACATTGTAACCAATTGCCGTTGGCAATTTTGGGGTGGTACCTTACCAGTGTTACTTCGGCCTGCTTGCCTTAGGAATTATGATTGGTCGTTTTACCAATACAAATTTATAATTCGGACTAGGGCATTGAATCAATAAATGTGGCCCTATGCTGTTATCCACTTTCAATGTTGTCTGTGTCCGTTATTGGGGGGGGTGCGCCTGCAATGCAAGCGCGGCGCCAAAATGGCCGCCGCGCCCTTTGCGGGGCCCCCCCCACAGGACAGAGAATCCGGGTAGTTAGGGGCGTGGCCAGCTCCCTTATAAAAGGGGTGGCCACGAGGCAGCCGAGCTGCCATTTTACCTCAGCGACGGAGCGGAGAAGTCTTTTCCCCTCCACCCCCTCCCTAGTTAACAGTGTGATATTTTGGTCGCTTCGGGGCCGGGTGGGAATTTTTGGTTGGGACCCATATTGGCTTCCGGGTCCTGGCTTTTTTGCCCATCCCACACTGTTGCTATGGTTTGATATAGGGGTCTTTCTGTGTTCCTACTGTTGACTTTGGTCACATTGGCGGGTAGCACTGGTAAGGTAAACAGTATGACCCACAAGTATCCGGCAGGTTCGCAATTGACTGGACAACACTAGACAGGAATAAAGTAGTTAAACGTTGTCCGGTCAACGACGAACCAGGCGATGGGGTGATGATGATTGCTAACCAGCATGCATCACCCCTGTGATTTCACGGATACGCGTCAGAGGGTGGGGTCATGAGTTAGTTATTGACTACGGTCAACAATTTGTTTGTTGTCAACAAACAAATTGATACAAATTGATACATTGTAACCAATTGCCGTTGGCAATTTTGGGGTGGTACCTTACCAGTGTTACTTCGGCCTGCTTGCCTTAGGAATTATGATTGGTCGTTTTACCAATACAAATTTATAATTCGGACTAGGGCATTGAATCAATAAATGTGGCCCTATGCTGTTATCCACTTTCAATGTTGTCTGTGTCCGTTATTGGGGGGGTGCGCCTGCAAAGGATGCTGTTCAACTTCATCGTGGTCCAAATACACCCATTTGACCAGGAAAAGATCTGACTGCCTGAAACACTTTGATATTCATTAACCACTGAGCAGGCTTTGGTTTGTTGAAGGAAAATGAGTTGGGAGATATGCATGTTTTTTATACAGTAAGAAAGATGTAGGTGTGATGATTTTACATGAGCAAGATTCACAATTGCTCGAGGAAGCGCTTGTTTTTCTGATTTTGTTTTGATGGAACTCTCTGCCACTTCAGAGAATATTTGCATTAAATTACAGCTGGTACCCTATCTCTTAGGAAACTAGCTAATCTCCAGGTGCCTGTCACCTGTGACATCAAACACTATCACTTCTTTGCAAATCTTGCTCTCTTACTTTCCCTCTCCTGTTATCTGTGGTCTATTTTTAGAAATGTGTGTGTGTTATATGCATATTTATGTTTTTCCTTATTAATCCAATAGTCTTACTTAACACTGAGATCAAAAACATTTAAATACTTCATACGGTTCTGCTTTAAAATTCAACAGCAGACTGAAATGTCCTGGTTTTTTCAATTGCAAGTTGAAAAACCTAATATTATTAGTATCAGGCATAGATAGCAAGCCCCCAAACTGAGGGTTGCGGTCTACATTTTATTTATGTACTCATGATTTATTGCCTGCGTTTTCTCCAAGAAGCTCAAGGTGGAATGCATCTGTTAACTTCACAATAGTGCCACTAAGTTAGACTGAGAAGCTGAATGGTCCAAAGCTGAGAAGGCTCACACTGCTTCACCGTCTGAGGAGAGAGGACAGATGCCACCCACCCTTTCTTTCTGATTCCCCCTCCTCTTCTCACACTCCTCCTCCTGCACCAAATTTCCCTGTCTCTATTTCCCCTCTTTACCCTTGGTGTCTAAATTTGAGGGGGTCCTTCTTTACAGCAGGCTCCTGAAGGGGTGAAGAAGTTGAGGCTGGTGACTTCTATTTTGTGGGATCAGAAGTTCCCCTACGAGCAGTGGTGGGCATCAGCAGGTTCGCACCAGTTCGCCCGAACCGGTAGCAGGAATTCTGGCTGGCCCCGTCCATCCATGTTTTGAAATAAAGTAGCCCTAATTTGGGTACAACACAGTGCTTTCCCCCTGACCACGCCCACCATACCATGCCTACAGTGTGGTAGTAATTTTTTTTGGAGCCTACCACTGACTACGAGTTTTAGTCCAAATTTAGATAGAGCTATCCAAAGTGCTGAAAACTATTTAAGCTACAAAGATTTGCATGTTGGACAGCTCTGGTAATGTCTGGATTAAAATTCAGGGCAGCACCACTGTTCTTGTGAAATTGGAACTGCCAGCCTCTGTTGCTCTGAGACCCTCCTGTGCTGCACGCTTTCTAATGATACTCTGTCCACAATATTGCAAGAGGAAATGTCATACCAGGAAGACAAAAACCATTCCCGTCTGATGCCTCACGTGAAGGGAATCACTGACTGACTGCCCAGTCCAGATAGCTGATGAGCAGCCAGCATAATCATGAGGACCATCTGGATGGGCTAATGCCTTCCTCCAAGAATTGTGCCAAGTGAGGAGTTGCCTGCTGTTCAATCCACTTTCTTGCTGTAATAGTTATTCTACAGAAGAACAGCTAGTGAGACTCTTGGGAGCACTGTATGCATTTGTGTCTCACTGCAAAGCATTCTCAGAGCCTATGACAACAGCAATAACTAAGAACAGGTACCCCTTCATGATGGAAGAGAGATGTACTTTAACTCTAATCCTCTATTGTCCTTCCTTGACTGCTCCCTGCAGCAAGGAACTTCAATCCACCTTATGGAAGAGCTGGCCCTTGCCCAGAGACACCAAGTGAACTTTCAGTCACAAGATTTCAGACTGAAAAGAGTTCTGCAATGACATTGGATGCACTACATCACATTGGCTTTAAGTTACCTGTGGTTGGAACTGATATGATCTGGAGGCTTAGTTAACTAGGAGCAACATCAAGTGGAAACAGATCTATTGATCAGGCAATAGAAAGGAAGGCTTTTAAACTGCATTGAATAATGCTAGACACTTATAATGTCTTTATAGAATTTATATACCACAAACACAATTTGTGGTAGCTTGTTTGGCTGGTTCCTGGCCTCACATTATAGAGCGTCTGGTTGAAAACCCAGGAGCTAAAAATATCAGAGTTGACATCCACCCCAAGTTCAGCCTTTTGTACAGAAATGATAAAAAAATTCATTTCTCAGAATTTGCCAGACAACTGACTGAGGATTCTGGGAATTATAGTTCCAAAAAGTAATATTTCCATCATTAAGGTTCAAAACTGTGCAAGTGCAAAGCAATGTTCCCTGCTATATGTCTCATATATTCCAAAAGATAATTGCAGGTTAGAGGTTAGGCAGTTTGCAACAAATGTGGTTATTTTGGAAAGTGTTCTGACAATATACACAACCAGTTGCCTCTGAAGTTCAGCAAGCTCAGTTCTGGCTAATGGCATGATGTGCAAAAAAGGCAATGATTTTACTCTGATGAAACAGATCAGAACAAAATGTGGAGATGGAACTTCAAATCCTGCCATTGCTGAAAGGCAGTCTTAAAAATCAACTGTATTAAGGTATAGTAAAGGTTTCCCTTGCTCGAAAGCCAGTCGTATCTGACTCTAGGGTGCAGTGCTTATCTCTGTTTCCAAGATGAACAGCCAGCGCTGTCTGCTTTTGCAGACGTTTCCGTGGTCATGTGGCGGGCATGACTAGACACCGGAGCGCACAGAAAGCTGTTACCTTCCCACCGAAGTGGTCCCTATTTATCTACTTGCAATTTCTTGCTTTCAAACTGCTAGGTTGGCAGGAGCTGGGACAAAGATGGGAGCTCATTCTGTCCTGCAGTACTTGGGAATCGAACTGCTGATCTTCTGCCTCCCAGTCAGCATCTTAGCTACTTGAGCCACTGCAGAGTCCATTAAGGTATAGTACTGTTTCCAAATGCTTCAAAGAAATACAGTGGAACCTTATTCAACAATCACCCCATATAACAATGAAATCGCATAACAATTAGGTTTTGGGGGGAAATGGCATCCTGCATAAGAATTTCCCCTATGGAAAAAAATTGTACAACAATTTTTCAATGGGAAAAACCACTTAGCAAAAAAAAAAAATGTTGTACGAGGCATGCCATAGGGAAAATCGCTATACGATGCATGCATCGTATAGCAATTGTTTTGTACAACAACGAGCCCCATGGAACGGATTAAAATTGTTGTATGAGGTACCACTGTATATGAAAGATCAAGGATAGAAGTCAAAAAACTGTCCATTCTAACTTCTACCATATATGCAATCATTGAAAAAGGATGTCATTGAGGTGACTAAGTGTAAAACTAGACGTGTGATGCATGAAACAGAATACAGTCTATACAAACAAGATTTTACAGGAAGACGAGGCTTTTAAAATGAAGAATTTGACCAGCCCTACGAACCCTTTAAATGGGAAAACTCTTATAAATGAGCAAGGGAAGCTTAACAGAAAATAAAGCAGATAAAAGAAAAGGTTGGTCTTTCTTTTATCAAAATGACCTTTGTACGAACTACAATTAGCAGTAAAAAAAAAAGCTCAGTGGCACAATAATTCTGGAAAACTTTTCCATTTTGGTTCTAAACCTGTTTATTTTTGTTAGGCTTTGCTATCTCACAGTTCTGCAAAGGTTTCCCACCCACCCCCTTCAAGTTGTCTTTCTCTTGGATTTCAAAGGTTTAACTTTATTAGATGGTAGACCAAAAAGCCTGTTTGGAGAGGGAAATACTGTGATACAAAGCAATCCATTTGTATACAGACAATTTTCAAACACTCCGCCTTGTATCTGTCCAGAATGTGACCTTTCTAATGCTTTAGACTTTTTCCTTCTGGGATCTTGAGAAAAAACTGTGTTAATAGAAAATGTTAAAAAGGGAAGCAATGACTCAGTTCAATCTGCCAGTGTTAGTTATTTTTCTGAAGACTTTTGTATCACCAGAGGTATCATTTGTTTCAAGATTTTGTTTTGGAATAAGTCAACTTCAGAAGGCTCACAGTTGAGGGATTTTCGCTCTAGGAGGTATTTGTGTGACTTTTACACAATTAATGCCTTCCACTTTCCCCCTTCTGCTTTGCTCTCTTCCTACTTGTTTCTCGCCATTAATTTTCTTAATCAACTTTTCGAACACCCTTATAGACATGGCACAGCAAATCTGATTGAGCTGGAACAATCTAAATAACTTACATTGCTTGTCCTGCTGTGTCCTCCTTGTATAAATTGCTCTGGAAGGCAAGAGGCAGGATTACAATGGAGACCGAATCAGTAGCTGAGCTTTCATTTCAGCATTTTAGAACTTTGGCTAATTAATTCCAGGGGAAATGAACCACAGATGAAAGATAAGTGTTAGAAACCTAGACACATCTGATGATAATAGTAAATATGCAAACTATACTAGGAAGTTAATCTTTTGAAATTATTATTTTATTAGGGTGAGAAGGGGCAGAGTCTACCGCAGGTAGTTGGCCTGATAACAACTGAGTGATTTTTCTGCATATTTAAGCCACATATGAAAATCTAGGGGAGAGGGGGGAACTGGATGATACCACATTGAAGTGGACATGTGAAATACCATCCTTAAAATGTTTTGTACATTTGCCAGAGAGACCACCATCTGGTTCTCTAGGACTAGGTCGCAACTGGCCATGAACTACCTGAAAAAGCTCCACCATATGACATTAAGAACCTGCAATATTGATATAGAAGTTTTCCTTTGCCATCGCAATCAATGCAGATATAAGCTCATTAACCTGTGTTTGTCTGAAAGACACACCTGGGCTCTACATTCTAATAGAGTTCTAGCAGCAATTTCACAGCTCCCTGGTGGCTCAGTGGGTAAAAGCACTGTGCTTGGAGACCAAAAGGATGGGGTTCAATTCCCCGAGACCTGTATGATAGGGGACAAGAAAGGAGCCTCATTCGGGCGTTCCCTGCAAAAATCCTTTCAATCCAGAGCAATCTCTGACACAAAAATGTAAACAACTGCAATTTCCAACCAACATTCCTCAAAAGGGTTTTTTCTAGCATTTGACAAGAAGACTTAAACAGCCCCATAATGGGAAATGTTGCTTCATATAGACTTTGATTTCACTCCAGCCTTCACCAAATTAAACATGCGCTGCCTCCAAGAGCCAGTGTGGTGCAATGGATTCAGGAGACCTTTGTTCAAATATCTGCTCAGCCACTGAAACTCATTGTAGGAAGAGTGGTCTGGTAAAACCACTCCTTATCTCATAGCCCTTGAAAAGTCCATTAGGGTCACTATAAGATGGATGTGACTTGGTGGGAGGGAATATAACATATCTGCAAGGGAAAATGCATTAACAAGCAGAGGGGAGTGTTTACTGTCACACATGAAGATGATTTGAAGTACCCCGGAATGACAGAACTTTATTTATTTATTTATTTGATGCACATCCTATTCTGCTAAGGTTCATAAGGCTTGGAGCTTAAATATTTGCAATAATCTCTCCATTTACAATTTTTGCATTTTTAGTGCAGTAACCTCTCAACAATCTAGAATCCTGTTAGCAAACATAACTAGAAATCTATGGGTTTGTATCCAACTCATTCAACTGTGTCAGAAGAGCACCTAAGTTTTCATATTAATGTAATGTAATGGATGGATGGATGAATAGTTTTCATTTTAAGTGGCTTAATAATGGGTGTTAGTGGATAGAAAAATGGCCCTGGACTTAAGAGATTTGGGTTTGAATTTCTGCTGAACCCTGTAAACTCATGGGGAAGGGTAAAACCATTCTCTAAATATCTCATGTACTGTACTTTGAAAACCCCGTTGAAGTCCCTGAAAGTCCGTTCCAGCTGGACAACACTCAACACATGGACATTAACTGCTTTTTTAGGGTAGTGTGTGTACTATATTAACATAACATATGCAAAAGGAAAAAAAGAAAAGACACATTTATTAAAAATCTAAATTCTTTTACAGAGGTTTGTTGTTGTTCAGTCGCACAGTCGGTTCCGGCCCTTTGCGACCCTATGGACCATTGTTCTCCAGGCGCCTCTGTCCTCCACCATCCCCCTCAGCCCTCCCAGCTCTGTGCCCATTGCGTCTACAATGCCATCTAGCCATCTCATCCTTGGCCTCCCCCTTCTTCTTTTGCCCTCCACCTTTCCCAACATCAATACCTTCTCAAGTGAATCCTCCCTTCTCATTTGATGTCCAAAGTATTTTAGCTTCATCTTTACTATTTGACCTTCCAATGAGCAGTCAGGGTTAATTTCTTCTAAGATTGACCTATTTGTTCTCCTCGCTGTCCAGGGGACTCTCAAAACCCTCCTCCAACACCACATTTCAAAGGCATCTATTCTTCTGCGTTCAGCCTTCCTAATTGTCCAGCTCTCACATCCGTACATTACTACTGGGAAAAACATTGCTTTGACTATTCTAATTTTTGTTTTCAATGTGATGTCTCTGCTTTTCACTATGTTCCCCAGGTTTCTCATTGCTTGTCTCCCAAGAATCAGTCGCCTTTTTATTTCATGGCTACAATCCCCATCTGCAGTGATCTTTGATCCTAAGAAAGTAAATTCTGTCACTGCTTCTACTTCTTCCCCATCTATTTTCCAGGAACTGATTGGGCCTGTTGCCATTATCTTGGTTTTCTTGATATTTAGTCTCAAGCCAGCTTTTGCACTCTCCTCCTTCAGCCCAATCAAGAGATTCTTTAGGTCTTCCTCACTTTCTGCCATTAGGGTGGTATCGTCTGCATATCTCAGATTGTTGATGTTTCTCCCAGCGATTTTAATCCCATATTGTGATTCCTCCATCCCTGCACTGCGCATTATGTGCTCTGTGTATAGGTTGAATAGGCATGGTGACAAAATGCAGCCTAGTCTTACTCCTTTTCCTATTCCAAATCACTCTGTCATTCCCTGTTCTGTCCTAACTGTTGCTTCTTGGTTCATGTACAGATTTCTCAGGAGGCATATGAGGTGCTCTGGTATTCCCATCTCTTTAATTACTTGCCACATCTTGTTGTGGTCCACACAGTCAAATGCCTTAGTGTAGAGGGAAATAAAACTGTTTCACATTTCCTATTTCTGTTCCTTAATACACAACATAGGACTTGCAGCTCCTCTAAAACTGTTCAGCCTCAAAGAGAAAAGAGCATGCATACAAACTGCATGGAGAGAACGTAGGAGAAACCCTTATAGAGGAGTGTAGAAACATAAAGTACAAATTATACTTCCTGATCTTCTTTTTCCTTTATATCTATAAAGCTTGCCTGCTTGCAGGAACTTTGGCATGGCAAATCCAATAAAGGAGGCTTCTAGAATATATTTATCCTTCCTAAGAGGAGGCTTTGAATTATGCAGCTGATATGAAAAAGGATTATACAAATTAAAATTACAGATAAGTTCAACTGATTAAGAGGTCAAATATGTGCAATTTAAATATATGTATATACATACATTAAAGATAAGAGCAGTATTAGGAGCTGTCTGTCTGTAGCTTCATACAATTTCACAAGCTTTTCCAGAAAGAGAAACACATTTTCTAATCAGGCTTTTACTTTAAGAAAATTGCACTAAGGAGGTTGAAGAAAACTCTGTCTAACATTATGGCTTCCTAAATTATGCTAAGAGTATTCGTGGATAGAATTTTCCCATCTCCTTATGGGATGAGACAATGGGATGGCTGCAAAGGAATAAAAGAAATCAACCCAAAAATGTCCCACTGTGGTTATCCACCCCCAACCATGCAGTCTCCAACATCCCGTTCACATTATTTAAGTGGACCCCTCAACTCTTGGGAGATTAATTTGGGGTATTATAGATGGCTCCACAGTGGAGAAGCCAACATGAAATGTATGGATTTTTAATCTCATAACAGAAGTATAAATATGAGAAGAACGGGTGTCCTTTGAACTGAAATATGACATAAATTTTCAATGGAAATGGCAGGAATCTCCTTTATGGTAAGGTAAAAAGGTCTCCCTTGCTTGAGAGCCAGTCGAATCTGACTCTAGGGGGCAGTGCTCATCTCTGTTTACAGCCCAAGAGCCACCGCTGTGCCTGTAGAGGTTTCTGTGGTTACCCTCCAAGGTAAAGATCGCTCTTGCTTGAAAGCTAGTCATATCCAACTCTAGAGTACAGTACTCATCTCTGTTTATAGGCAAAAAGTCAGAGCTGTCTGTATCTGCAGACGTTTCTGTGGACATGTAGCGGACATGCCTCAACATTGGAGTGCACGGAACTTTGTTTACCATCCCACCGAAGTGGTATCTACTGTACTTGCAAATTCTTGCTTTTGAACTGCCAGGTTGGCAGAAGCTGGGACAGGGATGAGAGCTTACTCCATCATGCAGTCCAACCTTCCAGTCATCGAGTTCAGCATCTTAACCTCTTGAGGCACCATAGCCCATAGTCCCTCTGAAGCAGTAACTATTAATCTACTTGCAATTTCTTGCTTTTTAACTGCTCAGCTGGTAGGACCTGGGATAGATGGCAGGAGCTCATTCTGTCATGCAGCACTCAGGTCTCAAACTGCTGAGTTGCTGACCTTCCAGTCGTCAAGTTCAGCATCTTAACAACTAAGCCCCTGTTGTCCCCTCCTTTAAGGTGGGGGACAGCAAAAAAACATTTCTTTTCTTAATAGAGAAAACATGTTACAGAAAGCATAGTGATAGCCCATGGTCCTATTGACACAGAATTTCCCCCTGCTTTTATGCTATGTTTTGATAGATATTTGTAATTGCAGCCCCCTTAAAAGCTTTCTATTTTAGTGATATTTCTTCTCACCACTTATCAAAGTTTTTAGATGGTATATTTAGAGGTGTTTGTTATAATTGTCCTCAGTGAATTCCCAATCTGATGATAATTATATATCTATGTATATCTCCCTTCTTTATCTTAAAAAAGTATATTAGACTCCATTATTTGCACACTGAAATAAACCTACTGGTCTTTAACATAAAACAACTCTATCCTCCTGCTTTTCTTCCCTCATGGGTCTTTTTTTAAATATGTGCTTCATTCCCTTGTGGGTTTTTTTAAAGAATCAAAGGGTCAGTTAATTATTGGTATAAGGGGAATCTACGAAGAGTGCATTTTTGTTTACATTTTAAGGGCTAGTCTTGGAGGTCAAAGGTGTACATGCTGAGCAAGAGAGATGAAAAGGCCTTCAAATGCTTCATGGGTTATTGCACAAAGCACCTGCTTTCCATACCATTCACATATGCAATACTTTGAGGATTGAGGTTAGTGGTGAGGAAATAAATGACTGACTTCTCTCCCCCCACCCCAATTCTCTGTCTCAGTGGTGCTAAAAGAAGGTCAGCAGGAAATTCCTGTCTTTGGGTCTTCCTCCACCCACCAATCCTAGGTTAATCAAACTTAAGGGTATCCAGCTCTCCATGAAAGTGATTTACTCTCTTGTACAACTGTTGCTGGAACATTTCTAGTGCTTAGTCCTCCTTCTAGAGCAGGGGTGCTCAAACTATTGCCTGTGGGCTGAATCTGGCCCGCAACGGCAATTCATCTGGGCTGCACCACCTACGGAAGCATAAGTAAAATGCACCAGTGCATGTGCAGAACACTGCCGTAAATGTGTTCTGCACATGTTTTACTTCTGCTTCTGGTGAGAGGAACCATGTGACTGGCCCAAACAACTGTCTGGGAGCATGCTCAGGCCCACAGCCATAAACATTTGGGCACTCCTATTCTAGAGCAGTGTTTCCCAAAGTGGGGTCCACACCCGAAAGAGAAACTTCAGTTCCCATAAGCCTAAGTCAGTACTTTGGCTGATCAGTGCTTTGGGGAATTGACTTAGGATTCTGGCAATTGAAGTCCAAACATTAGGAAACCCTGTTCTAGAGATGTATATACAGGTGTGCAAATAATTCTAAAATATACATATTAGAACAAGGCAAATTTTCGTAGCATTGCATTTGTCAGTAGAAAAACAGATATTAACAGTAAGATGACATACGCATATATTTGTGTATACATAAAGAATGAATTTTTCTGGTACAGAGCATTTAATACAGGTGGATTTGCTGCAAGAATGCCTAAAATTCATTTAATGCTCCTGTTTACTTCACTTAATCAAGACAAAGAATTTACATCTAAAAGTTGGTTCAAGCTAATGAGACACATTTACACATCCACCTATGAAGCACAGATATTATTCAGCTAATGAAGGCAATGGTGAATCTGCTAAAGAATATTGAAAGAAATTTAGGGTCCAATGAAGCAAAATTATCCTTGCCTATGTTTTACTATTGTCCTATTAAATTGTGATGTCTTCAACTGCAGCAATTTTCCATTATATAAAAAAAGCTGAAACTAATAACAATTAATGAAATTCAATCTCCATGAACTATTCAGTATGGCTTTAGAAGCCAAACATCTTAAGCTTTGACCACCTATTCAAGAATTATGGGGATATTTTTTGAAATTCAGATGACCTTCAAGGTGAATAGTTGTGCATACTAACTGGAAAAGAAAGACTTTCTTTAAACCAGAAGCATCCATGCCGAACATGGACAACAGCTCTGCCTGCCAAGCTTGATAGGCTTTCAAAGACTGAGAAAGAAGCAAAGCAAGACTGTGGCTTTTCTTTGGAGAGATAGTACTTCTCCTTTCATGTCCAGATCAGACCTTAAACTGCCAAAATGAAGATACTTTCTTGGCTTCGTCATTGGCCAAACTTAAATCCTCATCAGTACATGGTCTCAGTAGTAATCAGCAGACCACAAAATGAACCGGATTCACACAGTATGTTGTTATCCACCAGCAGCCCCCACTTGATCATGTTGGTCTTACATTTAGGGACCCCAACCCTCATCCTATTCAGGGTCCTCCAAGTGACATAGGGGAGGTAGAATTCCTCAACCATATCCTCCTTTAATGTTATTCCTTGTTCTGTCAGCTCCTTCCTCCACCTTCTAATTTTATTTTGCTCTTGCGTACTGTCAAGAATGTTTGAAAACTGGAGAGATAATGACCCAAAATCTAATACTCCCATATGCCAGATCATGTACTTGGTGGAAACACTAGATTGTAAAAGATGGTGTCCAACTTGTTACAGGTAGCAAGATAAACATTTACAGGGCATTTGAACATGGGAAAATATTCAATAAGTAAAAAAACAGAATAGGTCAGAAGTGAATGTATGGACAGCAACCAAACAAAAACTGGCACTGGGAAATCAAAGATTAGGAACTAGACACAACGAATAGTGTTGCCCAAGCAAAATTGTAGCTTTATCAGGAAGCTTCAGTGGCCCATCTTAGAAGAAGAAAGGTTGCAGGCATCATGGATGGGTGATGTCGCTCTGGAGAACAGATGACTTTTCTCATACCCCAGGACATTGAGCTCCACTGGTTCACTGGCTAAGCCAGCAGCTTACAAATCAGTGGGTTCCTCAGTTCTAGTCCTGACAATTCTAGTCACAACATAGTAATACGTGTGCACACGCACACACATTTGCACTGGAATTTTCCTACTTTGGCAGGGGATTAGACTCCAAGACCCCATGGTATCCCTTCGAACTCTACAACATATGATTCCACACACAAAATCCTGTTTTGTTGTTATGCCGGGTGTTGCCACTCAACCAGTGTTCATTCAAAGAGCAATCCAATAGGGATGCTGCAAGTTACACCATCTCCCTTTGCACTGACATGAATATATAAAAGGATTTTGGCTTATGCTTGCTTTGCACTCTGAATTTTAGGAACAATCTTACTATTATTTTAGTCAAACAAGCCATCTCCAGTTTTAATCAAAAGTTTTATAAGGGGAAACTATAAACAGGAGGTAAACCAAATTCAACAGAATTTTCATGTAATAAAAGTAGCAATGCTTTTCATGCTGATAAAAGTGGCAGCTTTTTTTTTAAAAAAATGTTCTTCTGTTCTCCCTTCAACAGCTCTTTCAGTTCTGACCTTTAGAGCTCTTTCCTCTTTCATCTTTCTCAACACAAGGACTCACTCACAACTCATCATAAAAGCTAGTGAAAAGTCACACAGAAACAGCATGTGTAGGAGTCCCATTTATGTAAACACAGAGCCCAAAACCGAAAATGAAGACTGCTCATAAACTTAACACAATTTGTGTTTGTAACACCTTTACACATTTGGATCTTTGCCACAGCTTTGCAAACCACTTCTACTAAGATCCTGAAATAAAGCCTCAAAAGGTTAATTTTTCAATATATTACCTCTCAGAATTCCAAATAAGTCACTGCCTCAGCCAGACGTGGTTTCTGAGCACTCTACAAACCATCAAACTCACCTTTCAAAGGTCTGGCTTAGTGTTCATTATATTATGGTTCAAGGATTAGCATGCACAATGTCAACTATTGAGGTTTAACAGTGTTTGAGGCTTAAAATGTGCATCCAACTCCCCATTACCACTTTTAACTATAGCATAGGGCTGACAATCATAGGCAGTATCCTACACTAGAACTGTTTTTGTTATTTCAAAAGAATAGATGCCTTTGAATTGTGGTGCTGGAGAAGACTTTTGAGAGTCCCCTGGACTGTAAGGAGATCAAATCAGTTACCGGTAATCCTAAAGGAAATCAACACTGGCCTCTCCTTGGAAGGACAGATACTGAAGCTGAAGCTGAAGTACTTTGGACCACCAAATGAGAAGAGAGGACTCACTGGAGAAGGCTCTGATGCTAGGAAAGGTCAAAGGCAAAAGGAGATCGGGGGCAGAAGATGAGATGTTTAGACAGCATCATTGACAGATGGGTGTGGATCTGGACAGACTCTGGAGGATGACAGAGAAGCCCTGCATTCTGTGGTCCATGGAGTTACAAAGTGTTGGGCTTGACTGTGCAATGGAACAACAAACTGTTTTTAGCACAGTGTGTAGTAAACAGTCATAGTTCTTCTGATGAACCCTTCTTGAAAGGGGCTAACCTGTGTGTGTGTGTGTGTGTGTGTGTGTGTGTGTGTGTATGCGTGTGCAGTGTGCATGTGCATGTGTGTGCGTGTGTGAGCTTAGGGAAGGAGTTTCATTCAGCCATCCCTCTGACGCATCAGGGATTCACCCAGCAGCTGCTGCTGTACCTTGAGCGTCGCAGAGAGAAACTGCCGTGTTCGCTAGGCAGTTCATATCTGCCAGATCACAGCCCTAAATTAAATGACCACAAAAACCAAGGGCTTCCCATTCTCCTGCCTCACACTGACTCTCCAGTGCTGTTTTATTTCCACATGACTCACAAGTGAACTAATTTGAAACTGTCACACATTTCTATTTCGTTTCTGAAAACACCATGAAAAACAAGTGCTAGCAGGTTTCAAGCATGAAATGGATTTTTGAGCTATTGTTCTTTATATCACCTTGAATCTGTAAGCTGTCGTCTCCTCCCATATAGCATACACTTATGTATACATACAGCACTGTGGGCCTAACCTAAAATATTTTTATTTCTCAAGATATATGTTAAGAGAAATCCCACATTATTGTCTACTCACCAGAATTAAGACTTTTAAGCCTGCCAGCCCGCCAAAGAAACAAACATCTAGGAAGAAATGTTTCTGCTGAACAGACGCCTGAACCTTAAGTACAGTTTTTAATATATTTGATCAGTTAGTGGTCTCTGGATGTTAGAATCATTTTAACAACATCATGGAGATGAAAGAGCATATCTTGCAATAAGAAAAAGGAGTGGGGAGAAGATTAAATTATGTCTGTAGTCATAATGAATCAAAGACTAGAAGGTGGTCTGCAAATCAGCAAGTTTTGATGAAATATTAAGGAGAGTTATTATTGATGAAATATGAATAAGCTTTTTTTCTGATTTCAGCAGCCCTTAAATTACACTTCGCTAATTAACACAGCTTAGACATATTCTTTCCTTTCTTGCCGGGCATTTACCCTGTTTTTGAATAGGTGATGTCATATGACTTTGTATATTTAAGCTTCCTTAACTCACACCTTTACGTGACTTCCTCTGAGACTGATTCCACAATGAATGGGAAATGTGTAGAAATTTCAACCTAAATACATCAACCCCTTGTCATGCCTAGAAAGGACCCAACTGACAGACTTCTCATGGGCCCAAGAGCTACTTGCTTGTTTGAAAAATACATCAGGAAACAGAACCTTGTGGGAACATCAATTTGCCATTTTCCAATGAAAGTAATAATATATGTATAGCTGTACCAGCACTACTACTACAACCACATAGGCAGCAAGATCCCTATCCATAAAAATAAGCAAAAACATTGTGGATACTTACATGATCAAAGAAAGTAGAAGTATTACTTAAAGCAGGATTTCTAAACCTTTTAAAGCCGGGGCCTGGGTCATGCTCCCTCAGACAGCTTCAGGGGCCAGATGGCCATTTTGCCCTTTCTCCGCCACATGGCACTTCCTGGTGTGGTGGAGGGGGGGCACATGAAATGGCACCAAGGACTGCATTTGGCCCACAGGCAGCAAGTTGAGAATCCCTGACTTAAAAAGATGTGCAAAAAGAATATAAGAAGCTTCTCTCTCTCCCCACCCCCAATTTATTATTTCAGAAACAAAGAAAAGGAGTACTGTTTACCAAGAAACCAGGGTACAGTACACAGAAAGAGTCTCCTCAAAGATTGTGGTATTTTTGAAACACAATTGGGTGTACCTCAGGCAACTGCCATCTTGTGATGCTAGGTAATCTTTTTCACACTAGGTCAGGTGAATGGAACTGCAGAATGAACTGACCAAAAGGTACCTTCATTTTGGCTGTTTCACATCTGGCTTAGACATGGAAGAAGAACCAAGAGACCACCCAGTGTCATAAACTCAGTCTGTTGTACAGGTCATGGTGTTTAATATGTGGATTCATCACAATTAACAGAATAACTACCACATAAATGGGGCAAGATCAACAAGTATAATAAAAACAATACTGAAGGGTAATTGTGTCCTTCATAAACGCTCGGTTATGATCACCATATTATTTTATATTACTATGACTGCAAGTTGTATAAGCAATTATTTTATAGGGAGCTCAGCATTTTGAAGTTACTAAATACATTTAATAGTTAGGCAGGCCAGTAACGGAAATCTGAGCATATAACTGATGCTGCCAAAATACCAAAGTTGATTCTGTAATTGGCCAAAGCAAGGTCTCAATGATATTTGTTTATTTGTTGTTGGTTTTGAACATTCAGAGGCAGAAGGATGTGTGTCTGCATATGTAGGATAGAGTTAATCTTTTATGTCCAGATCTAACTTTGGATTGCCAAAAGGAAACCACTTTTTTGGCTTTGTCATTGGCCAAAATTCAATCTTCATTGGTAAATGTTTCTGGATGGACTAGGATTCAGAAGGCATGGGTTTGAATCCTGCTCAGCCATGGAAACTCACTGAGGGTGTGAAACTAATAAAGTCACACCTTAAAAACCTCACTTATCTTGAATGCCCTTGTTAGGGTCGCTATAGGTTACTTCCAACTTGACAACACATAGTAAGCTAAGTTTCAGACTAGAGATGAATCTGACTGCCTAGATTCCATGAAAAATATGGTTCTGGAGTTAAAAACATCATCGTTTCCTCTTAGCCAAACAAGATTTGTAATTTATATTCATCCCAGGGTTTTGTTTTGTTTTCATTCCAGAAATCTTGGGTTGCTAAAAGCCAGTTCAGTGGAAAGCAAGGAACTAAACATTGACACAATTTATGTACTGATTGTCTTCCTGATTGTATCCAAGATTTTATTTTTTGATCACCACATTTTCCCATACAAATAGGCTGCATTTTGAAACAAGAAAAAAAACCACCACAACCATGGCTTGCTTCATTCATATCCTGGTAAGAGCATTTTGCTATTCCCTTTCTTCACAAACATGGTAGGATGATGCGAGTGAAACATGAACGTTCTGACTCAACCTCTAAAGCACATTATGATTCCAAGAACTTTCTTGGCTTGCTTGAGACAGCTGTTTAGCTTATATAAAACATTGTGGAGAATGTAACTTAGCTATTTCTAGCTCATAACAAAGAATCATTGTTAAATGACCTTCAGTTATTTTATCTGTAAGGTGCCCTTTTGGGTGGTCTCTCATTCTCTTCCTGTTTTGCAGCCTGCTACCGGAACAACATTCCTGTCTTATCTCTTATCATTTATAGTCTGCCATAAAGAACTGTGCCTTAAAAAAATAAACGGACAAATAGTTGCAAGCCTGATGGTGATGAAACAAGTCTTATTAAGGCAATAAAGGAAAGGCCATCATTATATATCCATTGTAAATGCTACTTTATGAGTCCTTCTCATTGCCATATCATCTCTTAGTCTTGCATGGGAGATCTGAGATATTTGAATAAACCTCTTTATGAATCTTCCCCACTATACCACCAAAGTCATAACCCAAACACTGGATAGAATCACAGCAAATATACTTCACAATAGGGGCTCTGCATAAATCCTCATGAATTTATATTAAAACCAGATTTTTATTGCATCCATATTGGCAGAAGGAAGAAATAGTAATCTAAGGCCACTAAAAGGTAGTGGTGCCAATTGCTTTCCTTACTCTGAGTCTATAGAATAGCAAACAATTCTTATCAGTCTGTTTGGAGAATACATGCAGGAGCTGTTCCAATTCAGGATGCTAGTGGCCCATGCCCTAAACTGCATATGAAAGAAAACCTGGTGGAAAACTCAGAAGACTGATATTATCCTAAAAAGAGGAAAAACCAGCCATTTTCATGGCTGATTTTCCTCCTTCTCATCTCCCAGTCTATGTTTGCTTGTGATGGAGAGCTCAAACCAACACTGAAAACAAAAAACCCTGCAACTGTCCTTACTTCTGCTGAAGCCAGGCAGAATAATCTGTGGTGATGCGGAAAGGAGGCTTAAAATGCAAGCATGTTGTTGTACAGACAACTGGGGAAAAACCACCAGTACTGACTAGTTGATTTAAGGCAATCTATTGTCTTTCAACCTTAGCCACTCCTCCACCAATATGGGAGAAATACCACAATGTTATAAAAGGACATGAGCTGCTGTGTCTCAGTAGTAAAGATGCTGAGTTTGACAGCTGGAAAGTCGGCAGGTCAGTAGTTCGAGACCCGAGTCCTGTGCGACACTTCTGTCCCAGCTCCTGCCAACCTAGCACTCTGAAAGCAAGACAGAGCAAGTATTTATTTATTTATTTATTTATTTATTTTTCACTCAGGTACAACCCAACTCAGGGCGGTTTACATAGCGGACAGTAAATACATAAAAGACACATAATAAAACAAAGTTAAAAAACCCACCCCTAAAAGGTGCGCAAGAACCAAAGGGACCTTGGGGGAAGCCACACTTCTCTATACCAACCACCCAACGGTACCCCCATCCCCACCCACACCCCAAACTTGGCCCGCCAGCCAGGTCTTTAGTTCCTTCCTAAAGGGCAACAACCGTCTGGAGACGCAGTTCCACAGGCAGGAGGTTCCAAAGGGCCGGTGCGGACACGGAGAAGGCCCTCCTCCTTGTGCCAGAGAGGCAAGTAGATAAATAGGTACCATTTCTGCAGGAAAGGTAATAGCATGCTGTGTGCTTTATCATCTTGTCATGCCTACCACATGACCACGGAAACATTTGCAATCACAAACAGCGCTGGCTCTTTGGTTCAGTGGTGGGCATCAGCAGGTTCACACCAGTATGTGCATACCGGTAGTAAAAATGGCTGGCCCCACCCATCTCCCCACCCCACCCTCCTCCTCCTCCTAGAAGAGACTTCGGAGGGGGCTGGCTCCATTTCCCCCTTCATTGAAGGCTTTTCCTGGGCTCCGTTTCACCCCAAAGCGCATCCCCAGCTGCTACAGAGTGGTTGGGGAGTCACTTTGGGGTGAAACGGAGCCCAGGAAAAGCCTTAGAGGAAGGGGGGAAATGGCTTCGGAGTGGGCTCTTCACTATAGTGCTATGAAAATAGAAGCCTATTTTCATCACTCTTTAGCGAACCTCTGGAGCCATTTCCCCCTTATCCAAGGCTTTTCCTGGGCTCCATTTCACCCCAAAGCACATCCCCAGCCACTCCGGAGTGGCTGGGGAGGCACTTTGGGGTGAAACAGAGCCCAGGAAAAGCCATGGACAAGGGGGAAATGGTTTCAGAGGTTCACTATAGAGTGATGAAAATAATTTTCCTTTGGAATAAACTTTTTGGCTGTTGGGGTGAGAAAAATAACCAGGGCCAAAGACTTTGTATTCTATGTCTCACTTCTTCCCCAACTATCAGAATGATGGAAAGGGACATGTCACCTTTGTGGAGAGTTGATAGTTTGCAGATGACTTTTGAAGTACACCAAAGGTAGCAGGAAATTTACAGCGAAAGTGTTGTAGAAAGCTAAACAACAATTACAAAGGACATAGTGATAATTATGACAGATTCTAATGCTGCATATGCATAAAATTTAAAGATTTGGAAGAAAAATATGCTTACATACACCCACTTGGAAGTAAATTTAGATTATGTATTTTAAGAGAATATACGGTCCAAATATGAACTTTTATAACAGAATTTTTGCACAGATTTGTATTTTAAAAATAGTAAATGAATGTGCATGCAGAATGGAAAGCAAATGACTAAATACTTTCTAAAATAATTCAGACCAGAAATAGAATCTTCTGTTTATCCCTACTTAAGTAAACTAGAGAGGAACATATTATGTATCTACCAGAGCTTTATTTGTGAAATAAGATGTGTCAAAGCCAAACGTAGTTTTGTTTACTGATTTTCATTTAAAAGCTTCTCCCTAGTAAGAAATATTCAGAATTTATCCACCTATCTCAGAGAGATCTTCCAAATGCAGGGTAATTTTCGATGGGTAAAGAAAGCAATCTACCTCATGAGGGGTTTTTTCCTTGGAAATTTTGTGAAAGGAAAGAAATAGCCCAATTTAGAAAAGGCTAAGGTAGGCTGGCTGTCTTTAAAGTTCACAGCAATTGCATTTGAGGTCCAGAGGCAGGTACTGTATAACAATCTTACATCATGTTTTGATGTGTGGGAAAATAGTCACCCTAGGAGTCCCATTAAAACTGAGCTCAATGTGACTAGCATACAGAATGAGGAACTACTCAACAACACCAAGCTTGCTCATGGTAGAAACTCTGAGTTACCATACAGTAAAGAATAAAAGACTATTAATTAATAGACTTGACTTAAACCTATTCAACGCAGAACACATTGGGTAGTAAATAGCTACTATTCTGAGTAAGTATACTCATATTCCTCAATCTATTTTAAGTTTAGCAGAAAGCTTAGAGTTAATGCAAACAATGCTATATCAGACTCTAAAGACCACCGACATGAACGATATTACAAATCATGTTTAATATAATATTCAAGTAACTTGAATTATCACTTAAAGAAAGGATTACTCTGATGAATATATAATATTTTGCACTTTATTAAGGTAGGTAAAGGTAAAGGTCACCCTTGCTTGAAAGTGAGTTGTATGCAACTCTAGGGTCCAGTGCTCATCTCTGTTTATAGCAAAAAAGCCAGTGCTATCTGCGTCTGCAAACATTTCTGTGGACTCATGGCAGGCATGCCTTAACACCGGAGTGCACAGAATGTTGTTTATCTTCCCAACAAAGTAGTACCTATTTATCTACTTGCAATTTCTTAATTTCGACCTGCTAGGTTGGCAGGAGCTAGGACAGAGACGGGAGCTCACTCCATCATGCAGTACTCAGGTATTGAACTCCAACCTTCCAGTTGTTGAATTCAGCATCTTAACCACTGCAGTCCCTTTTA
Source organism: Bradypodion ventrale (assembly GCA_035047345.1). Classification (NCBI taxonomy): domain Eukaryota; kingdom Metazoa; phylum Chordata; class Lepidosauria; order Squamata; family Chamaeleonidae; genus Bradypodion; species Bradypodion ventrale. Next base: position 122,728,942 of record JAWDJE010000006.1, read on the forward strand.
TTAAGGGACTTAAACTTTGCATATTTTAGAAAGTATGCTTTAAAAAGTGACCTCAACAAGTTTCTATAATTCGATGGCATGTTTCCAAATTCTATAGGAACATATCCTGCTGCTTCTCAGAAATTAAATTGAAGTAAATATTGCTAAGTAAACAAATGTTAAGCACAAATGAAAATGATCAACTACTGTAAAAAGCGTATGATTACAGTGTTTATAGTTCCATTAAGGTGTCCAGAACCAGTTGTGGGATTGTAGTCTACCATTTTCTAGCTATTTAGGTTTACAGCAGTGCCGTGCCCATTTCATTTCAATTATATCTAAGGACAAGACACTCTTGGGGTGTGAAGCGATGGCATAGCAACATCTAGTATATGCCCATTAGTAGCTATTTTTTCTTGGGGTTCTCTCTCTCAATGGTAGCTCTATTTCATACACTCATTCTGACAACTGCATAGCAGCAATGCTGTCTAAAGTGAAAAACACAACAACATGGTCATTATTGATCAATGGTTCAAGCTTTCTTTCATACGATGTACACCAACCAGCAACGAATTTCCTAGTTTAGCTAAAAACCTTTGCAGCAGAAATGGAATTCCCTAGTGGCAATTTGTATGGCAGAGGAAAATAAGCTTCATTTTAAATTTTAAAAGGTTCTTTCACTTGTAATGCCTGAAAGGAAGTGAGAAAAGGGTGAGAAAAATGAAGCTTAGCTACCTAAACTATATCTCAAAAAACCCCAAAATTAAACATATAACTAATGTAGCAGTGACTACTGATGAAATCTGCAGCTATTTGAACCTTTTGTAAGCATTGGCCAGGAATTCTTGATCCCAGCTGTTTGGGGAAAGTACCCAATTTCCCCTGTGATGATGATAATGATGATGATGATTACCAATTGATGGTAATCATTCTGAAGATAAGTATATGGTATAACTATCAAAAAAGTTTTACTGGGTCTCTAGTAAAAGTAAAGGTCTCGCTTGCTTAAAGCCAGTTGTGTCCGACTCTAGGGTGTGGTACTCATCTCCCTTAAGATCCAATTAGCCAGTAGTGTCTATGTCTGCAGACATTTCCTTGGTCATGTGGCAGGTATGACTAGACACTGGAGTGCATGGAACAATGTTACTTTTCCTGACCAAGTATTACCTATTTGGGTCGTCTGCTAGACGAGGACCTCTTTGGGTCATCTGCTAGACGAGGAAAGCGGTATATAAAAATAAATTCAAATCAAAATCAATCAAATTTATCTACTTCCAAGCCTAGACAGATAACACAGGTCTGCAACCAAAAAACTGCATAGGATTTTTTTGCAGTTTCGTATAGATTTTTATTTAGTGAAACAGAGAAAAATACAAAAAAATTTCCATCTCCTCAAGTTTTCTTGCAAAACTCGTGTTTCTAGTTTAATTTAGCATGAAGTTTGCCTTTAACCTAAAATCTGATATCCTATTCTTGATTCTAAAAACCTTATCCAAAAATTATTTCTTACTTTCATTTAATATTTATTAGAGATAGAATCAAGAATAATGTGGATATCATGCTTTTTAAATACAAAACCCTCATATTTTGCAAAAAAAAAACTATATGTGATGGGGGTAGATTGAGGTCATTTTTGGATTCAGCACACTAGGAAACATTAAATTTACCAAAAATATCCTATGCTGCTGATTTATTTATTTATTTATTTGGCAGACCTGTGTAATGGGAGCTCATTCTGTCGCACTCGGGTCTCGAATTGCTGACCTTCCAGTCATCAACCACTTAACCACTAAGGCAATTTCTGAAATGCTGAATGAACAAGTGGTCATATTCTATAAGAAATGACTTCACAGGAATTAAAATGATTTGCTGTAATCCTGTTGCCAAAAATTATACTGTGCAATCCAGTGTAATTAGCTCTGACAGTTTTTTGGAAATCGAAAATGCCCAATTCTTCTTCAGAGGTCCCAAGTTGTTAATTTATGAAAACTGCTGTTGCTAATAAAATCAGTCTTGTGATATTCACAAATTAAATATTTATCTCCCTTCTGGTGGCCACCAATGGTTTTCCCATTGACATTAGCTGTGGTTGTCCTTTAAGCAACAGAGGGCCAGACTATCTGACCTTTCTATTCTCTCTCAATTTTTGGTTTTCTATTACTGTCAATTCACTTTTGGAACTGGCAAATAGAGTATTTCATTATTATTGTTGTTGTCAAACTTACAGCAATAAACAACTAAGATCCAAAAAACAATAAAGTCAAAAAATAACCTAACCAAGTAAATTAATTCACGGTCTACTCCCAGTTCAAAGACAGACTCCAACATGCTTCTAAGGGGGAACTCAGCTTATGAGATCCGAAACCTTAACAATTAAAGTATGTTTCTCCATTTCTTCCTTTTTTTTCTTCTTCAAGTGTTGATGTGAAGCAACCAAAGTGCAACAGAGAGCTCTTGGCTTGAGTTTAGAAAGAATGACCTATACAATTCTTCTCCCTGACCCAGAAAACAAAATACATAGCAATAGACCTCCAGGCATGGGTTTAGAAAAGCCAAAGACAGATTTGGCCACAAATACTACAACATTATTTTGAAGATTGCAAATAATCACACTAGCAAAAGATGTTCCAAGTAGGACTTTAATCTGAATTACACTAAACACTGCAATTTAAGGGTGAAAGCATTTCCAGAAGAAGATGAAATTAGTTAGAACCATCTGGTAAGTTTGTGCTGCTCATTCCATTATGTCATGATTTGTGTGAATTTTTTTCCCTACACATACTTTTTAAAGCCATTAATAAAATGCATTTCTTTACTGATGATGAACTGTCACCTCTTGTGTGCTTTGCTTTACCCACCTAAAAACTATTAAGCAGTCACTGGAAGCAGAATATTGATTGACATCTGGTGCCTACCTGTCTGCAGGTGAAGACTTTGCATTGCGAGCTTTCTTTACTTGGGCATATAATGATTCCACCGTTGGTCCTTCCCTTGGGCTCTGCGGTCGATTGTTCATTGCGCTACTGTTTTTGGAGGAACGATATGAAGGAATTCCAGCATACATTGAATCTCCATCACATCCAAAAATCCTGTTTAAATCTTGGATCTCTGCATAGTCTCGTTCCCGAGCTTGTCTCTCACGAAATTCTCGAGTCTTGGCTTGAATTCTAGAAATGAGAAAGAAGACTACAAATTGACTTAAGAAAAAAGTACATCACATATATACTTCTTTTCATGAGTTATAAGCAAAGAAGTTTTCAGTCACCAAATGCTAGAGCAGTGATGGTGAACCTTGGCACTCCAGGTGTTCTTGGACTTCAATTGCCAGAAGCCCAAGTCAGCACTCCTGCAAATCAAAGCTTCTGGGAATTGAAATTCAAGAACATCTGGAGTGCCAAGCTTCGCCATCACTGTGCCAAATTGCAAGATTTTTGATGTGTGGATTTTCACTTTGTTTGGCTTCTGGTGTTCATCTTTTTACACTTTAGAATAGGGATAGAAAAGAGCATTCCATGGATCATATGTGTCGAGGACTATGTTTACACCCCTCCCACAATTCTGCCCATCAAAAAAGGAAAAATAAGATTGTCTGTTAATTCTCAAAGCTTTCAGTAAATTGCATATTTTCAACAGAAGAAGTCACAGCCTCTTGTTGTTTCTATAATTCATGTGCAGCCAACCTTGGTGCTTCAGGTGTTCTTGGACTTCAATTGCCAGAATCCCAAATCAGTCATGCCGTCGAAACAACAGAGGGAGGGAAAGTGGCAAGGGTGTATGGTACAGGAGAGGGGAGAGAGAATACACCCAGAATAGAAACCCAAAATATGCAAATATGGAAATATATAACCTAGTAAAAAAAATTAATATATATATATCTATACATGAAACCAGTATCAAATGTGAACGAGCCCACCAGGCAAAACCTAGTGAAAAAACAGCAACATGTAGATAACAAGGAATGGATGAAATACTATAAAAGCTAGGCACGCACCAGGGGAAAGTCCCAAAGACAAAGACAAAAAGTACATGTAACAACTTTCGAGAAAATGGAGATCTAAATATATAGCATTTCCTAAATATACAACACGTCGTGGCAGTAGAGCCTAGTAATAAAGTCCGTATCGAAGTCGTAGCAAAAGTTGAAAATATCTAGAGGGCAAGTTCCAAAGTACCATGTAGAAAGTCCGAATCAATAATCCAAGTAAAGTCCGTGTCAACAAACCATGTAAGGTAAGGAGAGAGGTACAAGGTAAAAATTAAGGCAGCCAGGAGGGCTATGTAAACATCATGGAAGAAGAACGTGGTTGCAGCAGAAACAGGTCGATATCCTTCCGGTACAATATATTTCGTGCTCTTTATCAAGATCTGTAAAGACGCGCTTCAAATCACCTCAAGAAGTATCCTCATAAAGGGTGAGAACGACTCCAAAGAATCCCAAACCAGCACACCAGTTTATCAAGGCTTCTGGGAATGGAAGTTCAAGAACACCTGGAGTACCAAGGTTGGCCACGCCTGCTCTAAGTATTCACAAGCCCTTAAAACTGAAACCAAAATAGGCCTCTGGTAGTTCAACTCTTGCTTATTTTTTCTGGTAGGTTTTTTTTTAGGGGGAGGCATTCCATTTCTAATATCCATGAAAGGCCATGGATCTTGGAGGTGGGATATGTAATTTGCCACCAGGTCCTCTACATTTCCTCACCCCTTCTCCAGAAACAGAGGAGGGTAAACGTCCAAAGCAACTCCCTTAGTTTGGATGTTCAGGGTTCCTTCTGAAACAGGCACAAAGCATTAAACATTCACAGACCTCTTACTCTGACACATAGAACAATAACTTGGCTCTTGATCTGACCATCCAACCCTTTAGTATTATTTAATGTAATTGAAATCAGCTTTTAAAACTCTCGGGGTGAGGTCTTTCCACCTTGTTCATCCTGGATCCCACAAGAAGAAGATTATGGGAGTTAAATTTTGAGCACACAAAGTTAACACCCTGCCATTAACATATGGCCATTACCAGGCTGTATTTTATTGTAACTCACTACTGAGTGACCAGTAGCAATGTCTATCTTGTTCTACAACAAATGTTTAATAGTCCCTTACAAAGGTTTTAGTTTTATCTCTAGGCTCAGTCCAAAGAAGACAAATGTTCAAAACATGCAAAATATACAGTTGATATAAAAGCATGGAAACAGTAATAAAATGGCTAGGAGCATATGTGGTTTACAAATGTATGTTAGAGTTTGAGTAAAACACAAGGCACCGAGCCATGATGAGCATTTACTAGCCACAATCATTTGATTATTCAGATAATTGCTTCTGTCCTAGAAACCTAGAGTAGAAAGGATATTCAAGTGCTTTCACAAATAAAATACAGGACACCTGTAGTGCAAGTTGAAAGACTTGAGAGGTTTCTTGGTACAATCCAATTCAACAGCTATAACGGCAGCTCATTACATTAATTGCATTTTAAGAAGAAGAATCCTTTAAGACAATTGGTATTAAAAGAATCCTCATTTTAGTAGATTGAAGAAGTTGCAAGCAAGGGAGAAATATATGCATGGGTCTGGCATTTTGAGGCTTGAGACCTGTATCACCCCAAATTTGCCAGATTTCTGGTATAGGGCCTGAAAGACATGCCTGGCCCACCTGCTTCTTTACCAACTATTTGTGAACCTGCTAGCAAACCAAGCAAAAGAGCACATTGGATTATTGCTAGTAACTCTTTCATTGGCCCAAAGAGAAATTTGGACCATGAAGAACTCTTGGTCAAGTATGCTTTTTGTATTCACTCAGTTATCCCTTATCCATTCTCCTAAACTAGGATGTAAATGTGATGCATCAGTTGACAGAATCCAGCTAATTGTTTTGCATTGTGGTTTTTGATTTCATTCATTCATTTAGAAGGTTCTCCCTATTGTCTTCGGCCTCCCATGGCCACAGGGGCTCTTATCCTCCTGGCCTGTGGGAAGGGCTAAGGAGGGCATGGCGGTGTTTTCGGCCTCCCATGGCCATGGGGGCTCTTATCCTCCTGGCCAGTGAGAAGGGCCGAGGAGAGTGTGGCGGTGCATTGCTGTCTTCAGCCTCCCATGGCCACGGGGGCTCTTATCCTCCTGGCCTGTGGGAAGGGCCGAGGAGGGAACGGCAGTGTTTTCGGCCTCCCATGGCCATGGGGGCTCTTATCCTCCTGGCCAGTGAGAAGGGCCGAGGAGAGTGTGGCGGTGCATTGCCATCTTCAGCCTCCCATGGCCACGGGGGCTCTTATCCTCCTGGCCTGTGGGAAGGGCCAAGGAGGGAACGGCAGTGTTTTTGGCCTCCCATGGCCATTGGGGCTCTTATCCTTCTTGCCAGTGAGAAGGGCCGAGGAGGGCATGGTGGTGTCTTCAGCCTCCCATGGCCACAGGGGCTCTTATCCTTCCAGCCGGTGGGAAGGGCCGAGGAGGGTACGGTGGTGTTTTCGGCCTCCCATGGTCATGGGGGCTCTTATCCTTCCAGTCAGTGAGAAGGGCCGAGGAGGGTGCAGTGGTGTCTTTGGCCTCCCATGGCCATGGGGGCTCTTATCCCCCTGGCCAGTGGGAAGGGCCGGGGAGGGTGTGGCGGTGCCATTCTTAAACTTTCCAGGGTCAGGAAAAGTTCCCCACCTGTTTGCAAAGTAAAGTTACATTGGTTCTGCATTTTGTGGTACAAGTTTAGTCTGTACAAGAGACTGGTCATACTTTTTGGGCTTCCCTGTCACCTGGCAAACAAAACATGTCCAACACTCTCTTGGAGATAAACGTTGCAGGAAAACTCTTTAAGAAAAAGTTTGTTTAAAGTGGGAAGGTTGTCTTCAGGGAGTGGTTATAGCTCAATGCGATTGTTTATATACTGGAGGATCTCATTTAAATTTCTGTGTTGCTCAGTTAAAGCACTTCCAATAACAGGGCTGGGGAAGGCCTTTTCTTGATACCTTTGAGATGCACTGAATTGGAACAGATAAATAAATTTCATGTCAGAAATTACTCTGGGTAGAAAGGATTTTTGCTGGAGAAACTCCGCTCATGGGACGCCCGAATGAGGCTCCTTTTATGTCCCCAAGATCTGTCATGCAGCACTTGGGTATCAAACCCTCACCTTCCAGTCTCCAAGCTCGACATCTTAACCACTAAGCCGATGCAGTAATGCTGTACTTAGATGAGCCAGTTTTCTACCTTCATGCTTTATTTACTTATTTGGTTGGTTGTTCAGTTCAATTCTACAACACTTTTCTCCTGGCTAGGAAACTCACAATGATTAAAACAAGTCAGACAAAAAACAAAATAAATTAAAAAGTAAAAAACCAATTACACATAATAATTAAAATGTTATCTAAGCAATTGAAACTTTAAAAATACACTTTAAAAAAAACATATGTCCAGCACCCAGGAGACACTCAATCTTGCACAGTTTAGTTATTACAAGCCTGCCTAAAGAGACAGGTATTTAACTGTCACTAAAAGGATAAAAGGGAGGAGGCCAACTAATCTTCTGTTTTTTGCTTCTTCTTTCGAAGAAGGGCATTCAACAATCTAAGAGCATTCACAGAGAAGGCTTTCTCTTGTGTCCCAAAACAAATATACTTGTGAAGGCAACAGGACTTAGAGAATGGCCTCCTCTGAAGATTTTAGGAGCCATGAAGGTCCATATAGGATGATGGGTCCTTTATATAGCCTGGACTCAAGATGTAGCTGGCTTTATAGGTGATAACCCAACCTATGAAATAGGTCTGGAAATGGACTGGTAGTCAGTAGAGCGATTGTAGCAGGGGAATTGTATGATATGTACAACTGGCCCCAGTTAGTAGCCTGGAAGTTGCATTTTGGACCAGATGATGTTTCCAAATCGTCTTCAAAGGCAACCCCATGTTGAGCATGCTACAGTATTCCAAACATGAAGCAACTAAAGCATGTATCACTGTAGCCTCTGTAGCATAAGGCAATTTCAGACCTTGTAATGAAAAATTTCCATTACAGATCTGCTCATTTGTGACACCCTCATTTCATTTCAAAGGAAATCCAAGATACACTACAGTACAGCTCAAAAATCAGATAAAATTCTTTACTATAGAGTACATTGTTAATTTCTATTCCACCATTTCTTGCTGAAAACAAATGGTGTACTTTGATCCACCCAGTTCACTTGTTAACATGGTTAATTTACATTTCTTGTAAACTTCACTGGAGGCCTTATTTTGCAAAAAGTGACTGGCCAGGCATGACTGCATTTATTTTTATTTTACTTGTAACATACTAAACCATGGCTTATAAAACAGCCAGCCAAAGGAAGACTGTTACCCGAATATCTGATGAAAATAACACAACACAGATAACTATCTTGAAAAGCTTGGCGTCTTTTTAAAATCATCTAAACTGACTAGCAACATTTATGCAGAGTTTCAGGCATCTACCAGCCATAGCAGAAAATGGCCAGTAGTACACCTGCAGTGTTCTACACCTATTCAAAAGAAACTAAATGGGAACTCTATTTGGTGAAATGTAGAGTAAATATATCAGCTATAGAGCTGATGGCCCCTTTTCAAATACTTGAATAAAACCAAACCTAAATATTACTTTGGGCTGTCAAATATGGTATCCTGTAATACTGAGAAACTGGAAATTTAAAAGGCAAAGGAAACAACTAGAAATCAGAGCAATGATATGGTGCACAGATCTTTGTTATTTCATGGCCAACATATGGGAAAGCCCATTCACAAACATCTGTGTCAATCATAGCCAAAGTACAAAAGCTTTCTGTTGTATAGGATTCGAAAGAGTTTTAAATCACTAAATTTATTTTAAATTACTAAAATTAAAAATGACAAAAAGTAAAATATCCATTCACGTGGTTCCAACTTTTAAATTGCTTAGTTTTGTTTATGAGAGATATGAAAATATTTTGTTCTATAGAAACAAAATTTAGATTTCCTAGTAAAAATATTATGTCCACCTTGGGAATTCTGGAAATACACCAGGAGAGCAGCCTGCTGTGTAAAAAAAACAAAAAACCCTCTTACTCCATCTAACATTTTAATAGCTCCAGATGGGCTTTGCTTGAAGACAACATTCTTTCTGTCCTTTTTACGGTGACCTCTTGGGTCACAAATTATCTGAGAGGATGATGCTATTGCCCTTTCAAAAGTAGGTTAGTGTGCTTCCCATTAGAACTTCACTTTCATAGCTGACCAAACAAGCCGTGCTGAAATGAACTTAAATTAGTTTGCCCTGGCATCTTTCTATGGGAAACTGGGGGAAGTTTTGCTGCCTATTCCATCGCCTTTCTTTTCAAAGTTAATGCAAATGCCATTTGAAGGATGGGTTTTCTTATCACACTCACTAGGTGTGTTCACCTGTTTATTTAGAAAAATATAAGATTTTGTCTTGAAAATACAAAATATAAACACCTCAAGGTTGCAAGTGTTTCCCAACCTCTAATGGGTTTATAAAAACAGTGAGTGACTCGTAAGATTTGTTGCTCTGAAATTACTGAGTCACATATTAATGAGTTGTTTGTCTTTTGCCATTGTCATAAATAGAGCACTCTGGATTTGCATATATAAAAATATTAAATAAACAAATGCTCTAAATAAAGTAATCGGGCTAATTTCCTTCCTGCTGTCACTAAATTCATGTTAGCAGCCTCTCTTCAGCTTGACATCAATTAATGATTTTAATTCCACACTCTTGTCACTGTGCTCACTACCCTTTCCCCTAATTAAAATGGATGATGCATGATGGAGAGAAAACACAAGACTTCTGTTCTTGTTGTAACATTTCTATTCATTAGTATACTTTTTACAGCAAAAAGCTTGTAGCTTTTATGGCACTGAAGGAAGATGAAGAAAGGCTGTATTATCTCGAAGAGGCATAGTCTGTTATACCCCTAGGGAGAACAGACAATACAGAAAATTACCCCTATGAAATGCCAATATCTTTCAGGACAATATATCAATAGGTTGTTTTAATTAGTACATCTGTTTGGAACTCGGTCTACCAATGTCTGTGTTTATATACATACAGGAAGAATACTAAAGACAGGATCTCCAATGGGGAAGCACTTGTATGCCATTTATGCAATCAGCATTAAAATGCTAAATATACTGCTTAACTAAACATGAGACCTGTGGCAACTACAGATAGATTGGCTAGTAAACTGCCCTGAACACTGGCTTGTTTTCTATCACTTTAGTCACCCACACACCCTTATCATTTTTATCTGGAAGAGAGTCCAACTGGTAAATGTTGACAGAACCAAAACCGCCACTAAATCTCTAACTCTTCAGTTTGTAACTCTTAAACTTTCATTTAACATTTCTTTCCTTACCAATGGATGAGCTTTGCTTACATCATTTCCCCACAATTCAGACTTGGGTGGGTGTCTTAAATGTCAATAATGCTCCTAATTATTTGAACACAACATTCCATTCCTCTTACTCATTCTTAAGCTCTTCTTTTATATATAAAATTGAGTTCGAAATGCTAATAGACAATAGAAACAGAAAGGGGCGTATTTAAGAAAGAGAAATTTGAAAACTGTAGTCATTATTTTCAGTCCCATGTGTTAGAACAGACTGTCAGTTAGAAGGTATCTGATTCAACTTACTGTACCTCTAGGAAATGTAAGACCTTATATCAAAACCTGTAAAACTAGTGTGGGGAGCTCCCCCTTCTGGTTTGTAAGTTAGGATGAATGACCAATGCCATTTTAATTTCAGCATGGACACCCAAACATACTAACAGGATTGTGTCCTAAATGTACCATATGTAAAGACAAGCCAGGGGTGTCTTCCTTGCCAGAGTACCTACTTATACTGTAAATCCATACACATTATTTTGGTTGAAGCACAGTCTTTAGCTTGCTCCCCCCCAGCACCAAACCTGGCTAAAGCTCTTTTCAAACCATTGTTGTTGTTGTTGTTCAGTCGCACAGTCGACTCCGACCCTTTGCGACCCCATGGACCATTTTCCTCCAGGCGCCTCTGTCCTCTACCATCCCCCTCAGCCCTCCCAGCTCTGTGCCCATTGTGTCTATAATACCATCTAGCCATCTCATCCTTGGCCTCCCCCTTCTTCTTTTGCCCTCCACCTTTCCCAACATCAATGCCTTCTCAAGTGAATCCTCCCTTCTCATTTGATGTCCAAAGTATTTTAGCTTCATCTTTACTATTTGACCTTCCAATGAGCAGTCAGGGTTAATTTCTTCTAATATTGACCTATTTGTTCTCCTCGCTGTCCAGGGTACTCTCAAAACCCTCCTCCAACACCACATTTCAAAGGCATCTATTCTTCTGCGTTCAGCCTTCCTAATTGTCCAGCTCTCACATCCATACATTACTACTGGGAAAACCATTGCTTTGACTATTCTAATTTTTGTTTGCAATGTGATGTCTCTGCTTTTCACTATGTTCCCCAGGTTTCTCATCGCTTGTCTCCCAAGAATCAGTCGCCTTTTTATTTCATGGCTGCAATCCCCATCTGCAGTGATCTTTGATCCTAAGAAAGTAAAATCTGTCACTGCTTCTACTTCTTCCCCGTCTATTTTCCAGGAACTGATGGGGCCTGTTGCCATTATCTTGGTTTTCTTGATATTGAGTCTCAAGCCAGCTTTTGCACTCTCCTCCTTCAGCCCAATCAAGAGATTCTTTAGGTCTTCCTCACTTTCTGCCATTAGGGTGGTATCGTCTGCATATCTCAGATTGTTGATGTTTCTCCCAGCGATTTTAATCCCATATTGTGATTCCTCCATCCCTGCACTGCGCATTATGTGCTCTGTGTATAGGTTGAATAAGCAGGGTGACAAAATGCAGCCTTGTCTTACTCCTTTTCCTATTCCAAACCACTCTGTTATTCCATGTTCTGTCCTAACTGTTGCTTCTTGGTTCATGTACAGATTTCTCAGGAGGCATATGAGGTGCTCTTGTATTCCCATCTCTTTAATTACTTGCCACATCTTGTTGTGGTCCACACAGTCAAATGCCTTAGTGTAGTCAATAAAACAAAAGTAAACTTGTTTCTGGTATTCCTTTGTTTTCTCCATGATCCAGCGTATGTTGGCGATGTGGTCTCTAGTCCCCCTGCCTCTTCTGAAACCAGCCTGCACCTCTGGTAATTCTCTCTCCACATGCTGCTGAAGTCTGTCCTGTATTATCTTGAGCATCACCTTGCTGGCATGTGGGATGAGCGCGATTGTTCGATAATTTGAACATTCTTTGGCATTGCCCTTTTTTGGGATTGGGACGTATACTGATCTTTTCCAATCCTGTGGCCACTGTTTTGTTTTCCAAATCTGCTGGCATATTAGATGCAGTAATTTGACGCCATCATCTTTTAGCGCTTTGAAAAATTCCACTGGGATACCATCATCTCCACTAGCTTTGTTGTTTGCAGTGCTCTTTAGGGCCTTTATGACTTCACTCTCCAGGATGTCTGGCTCAAGTTCAATTTCTTCATCATTGTGATTATCAGGAGTGTTGAGGTCCTTTTTGTAAAGTTCCTCTGTGTACTCTTTCCATCTTTTCTTAATTTCTTCTGCATCAGCTAGCTCCTTTCCGTCTTTGTCCCTTATCATGGTCATTTTTGCTTTAAATGTTCCCTTGATTTCCCCAATTTTTTTGAAAAGATCTCTGGTTCTGCCTCTTTTGTTGTTTTCCTCCATTTCTCTGCACTGTTCTTTTAGGTAGTTTTCCTTATCTCTCCTTGCTTTTCTTTGAAATTCTGTGTTCAAATGGTTGTAGTTTTTCCTTTCTCCTTTGACTTTTGCGTTCCTTCTTTCCTCTGCTATTTTAAGAGCCTCATCAGACAACCACTTTGCTTTCTTACTCTTCTTTTCTTTTGGTATGGTTTTCTTTGCTGCTTCCTGCATGATGTCCCTCATCTCCGTCCATAATTCTTCCGGTACTCTGTCTACCGAGTCTAAGCCATTAAATCTGTTCATCACCACCACCGTGTATTCTTTAGGGATGCTGTCTAGGTGATATCTTTCTGGTCTCCGTGTTTTCCCTATTTTCTTTAGTCTAAGCCTGAATTTTGCGATCAGTAGGTTGTGATCTGAGCCACAGTCTGCTCCAGGTCTTGTTTTTGCTGACTGTATGGAGGTTCTCCATCTTTGGCTGCAGAGTATGTAGTCAATCTGGTTTCGGTGTTGGCCATCTGGTGATGTCCATGTGTAAAGTCGCCTCTTGTGTTGCTGGAAGAGAGTGTTTGCTATGACCAGTGCGTTCTCTTGGCAGAACTCTATCAATCTTTGCCCTGCTTCATTCTGTGTTCCAAGACCAAATTTGCCTGTTATTCCCTCCACTTTTTGATTTCCTACTTTGGCATTCCAGTCTCCTAATATAATTTGGACATCATTTCTTGGTGTCTGTTCTATGAGGTGTTGTAAGTCCTCATAGAACTGGTCCATTGTGGCTTCATCTGCACCAGTGGTTGGTGCGTATATTTGGATCACAGTGACATTGAAAGGTTTGCCTTGAAATCTGACTGACATCATTCTGTCATTTTTGAGATTGTATCCCATTACTGCTTTTCTCACTCTTTTATTGACAATTATGGCTACTCCATTTCTTCTAAGGTTTTCTTGCCCGCAGTAGTAGATATGATGGTTTCCAGAGCTGAATTCGCCCATCCCTGTCCATTTGAGCTCACTGATGCCCAAGATGTCAATGCTTATTCTTTCCATCTCGTTTTTTACCACTTCCAGTTTTCCTTGATTCATAGACCTCACATTCCATGTCCCTATGCAGTATTGTTCCCTGCAACACTGTATCCCTCCCCCTTTTCAGATCTGCTGTGCTGAGCATCCCCTTGTTTTGCCTTTTGTTTTGGTCCATAGGGTTCTCTTGGCAAACTTTGTGGCGTGCCTTGCCGGTCTCTACGCCAGTCTTTTCCCATCACACATGTTATCACAGTTTAAACAGTTTTAAAACAAAGTATTATCATGCACAATATCACAGTTTATCACATAGTATCAAAGTAAAAGTTGAACTAATTAACGAAAGGGAAAGAAAGAAAGAAAAAGTCCACTATATCAAGTCTCTATGTAAGTCAGTTTCTTGTACAGTCACTATGTCAGTTGCCATAAGCCATCTATGTTTAGTCAACTATATTATTTCAGTTCGATTACTTATCCTTTGCATGCACACAGCAGCTCTTGCCTCTCTTCGGCCGCATGGAGTCGGTCAAAGGCGCCGGCTCGGACCTCGCTATGATGGTGGTTGTGGATGGTATCTCCTGGGGGTGGTCGGGGGTCTCCGGAAGTGTCCTTCTCTCTGGCCCCAGGTCTTTGGATGGGGAGGTAGGGGCAGGATCCTTTACTCACCTCCCCTGTGGGCCTCTCTGGATGGAATGAGCAGTAGACCTGGGCCTTTATGATTCCTTTTCTTCCTCTCTAGGCCCAGGTCTTTGGATGGGGAGGGAGGGGCAGGATCCTTTACTCACCTCCCCTGTGGGCCTCTCTGGATGGAATGAGCAGTAGAGCTGGGCCTCCTGATTCCTTTTTCTTCCTCTCTAGGCCCAGGTCTTTGGATGGGGAGGGAAGGGCAGGATCCTTTTACTCACCTCCCCTGTGGGCCTCTCTGCATGGAGTGAGCAGTAGAGCTGGGCCCTCCTGATTCCTTTTTCTTCCTCTCTAGGCCCAGGTCTTTGGATGGGGAGGGAGGGGCAGGATCCTTTTACTCACCTCCCCTGTGGGCCTCTCTGCATGGAGTGAGCAGTAGAGCTGGGCCCTCCTGATTCCTTTTTCTTCCTCTCTAGGCCCAGGTCTTTGGATGGGGAGGGAGGGGCAGGATTCAAACCATAGGACACTGGATTTCTACATTTTGTCTTCAACAAAACCAACAGAAATTCCTACAGAATATAGGACAATATACAGTAAAACCTTGCATAAAGAGTGCCTCGCTTAGAGACTAACCCGCTTAAAGAGCAGAATTTTTTCTGAATGGTGGCCTTGCTTAACAACTAAAACAAAAAAACTTGCTTAACAACTATATCCGGGTTTGCAACCCACCCACCCCCGCTGCTGCTGCCAGAAGTCACAATCGGTCACTTACAATAGTGTTTCATTTAAAGGGCAAACTCGCTTAAAGAGCAATCCTGTGGAACACATTATGCTCTTTAAGCGAGGTACCATGGTATCAACTATTGCCATTCTAACATGTGGTTTGTAGCTATCAGCTTGGTTTTCATTTTCATAGTCTTCAACTAGGTCAGCTTTCAAACAATTAAAAAGTGTATAGGCACATGTGTATAAGACATCAGATGCATGTTTATTTGTAAAAAATAATTGTACATATGGTATACACATGGATACATGCACAGAGGATGAGAGAGAGAGAGGGTCGGAATTGTTTGCTATTATTTAATAATACACTCTTAAATGAACTGACAGAGAAGAATGCATCTAAGCAGATAACATAAATGTTTAGAATATAAACCATTGCATTTCTTAGATAATCTTTTTTTTTTGGGGGGGGGGGGGCTTTCGAGAAAATCAATTTCCTGTTGAAATAAGTGTGCAGGAGTTTTTCTCCTGCTAAAAGGGACCACAAATTACCTTTAAAGATGCCATTTTGCTTTGGTTTACAGCACATTTTCCAGTATTCAGACCACAATATATTGCTGTTTAGAGGAAGCGGCGTTTATCCAGCAAACTGGGTGACACCACAGAATTGTCTGCAATGTGATTACCAAGTATTATAAGTATTTAATGCACTGGGTCCTTAACAGAACTGGTAATAAAGAAAACAATCTGTCTCTACTACACTTCTGCCATGTTATCATCCTGAAACTGAACCTTCAAAGAGGGGTTCTACTAGTACTGTACAGGGGTTCTCAACCTACAGCCCATGGGCTGGATCCGGCCTGTAGTGCCAAATAATCCCAGCCCTACCCTTGCTCCAGCTGCCACCACCACCAGTGGCAGCAGCAGCTGGAGCACCAGTCCAGCCCATGAACTTTTTGAAGGAGCATGACCCAGCCCTCGACTTGAAAAGGTTGAGAACCCCTGTACTAGTACCTGTGGTTTCAGTCTCCAGTGACAGTCCTTTCAAGGATGAAACTGACATGGGACTAGAATGATTCCAACAGATAGGCATGGTGCCTTTAATCAGGCAGGTTTAAAATCCATTCTGATTATCAGTACCTTGAGAGAATTTTACAAATAATGACATCACTTGTATACCATTGCTCTTAGAGGGTAATAAGGGCCCAACAATATTATTTTTATAAAGCAATCCTAGACCAAAATCTTAGCATCAGTACAGTGCAATTGACACAAGTTTTGGTGCCCCTTTGACTGCAAGTTTTGAAATCAGTGTAGACATCCATGATTGCACAACCAAGACCCATAATTCAGAGTACCACAATGTCTGTACTGATCTCAAAACCTGCAGAAATTTACTGCCCAAAGCCACACTATGCCTGCAATAGGATTTGGGTCTATAAAACTTAGGTTAAGGGTGTCATGAGTCACTGTTTTGGGGGCCATTTGCTGGATTTGGGACAACTCTTAAGCATTCCTTTGGTTCAAAAAGTCCAAAGCAATGCTGTATTAATCAGGAAGTACCTCACATCAAGGAACACAACCGTTTCTTTAAACACTGACGAGGCAGGAGGGGGCGTTTGTGACTAACATGTTTCTTTTAAAAAATAACAGTCCAAGCTTTGCCGTTACCTCCATCAACGCATCTCTACGTACTTTGGAATTCATCCAACCTGCTTTTCTGTCACTTTTAAGGCTTCCAAAAATACAATGTGAGATGATATTCATGAAAAGGCAGGGGCACTGTATAAAATGGCAGTCTTTATTCAATTCATTTCATTCAATAGAAAATTAAGCTACATTAATTTGCTTGTCTCCTAATCAATACGAACAAAATACTTCCAAGACTTCAAGCAAAATACAATGCAAGCAAAATACTATTAAAATTATAGAGTCAGGGCAGAATAATTTTATATAATTGTGGCCTTGATTGATTTCTTAATGGAACACCCACTTGTTCTCTGACCCCTGTGGATTTTTGTTGCATTTCTGTTGTACACAGTAAATTCATTACATCCAGCCTGGTTCCCTTGTGCATTCTATCATTAAAGGTACAGTGATTCAAAGAGCAAGTAAAGTTGAGAGTAAATAGTCTATGTCAATAAGAAGAAAGAAGAAACAAACAAAAAAAAGCTTTTCTAGGAACAAACCTACTACTAACTAAAATGAAAGATGTTACTGGATTGCCAGACACTGACTTTTCACGGATAGCTAGAAGTCACCGCCAAAGGAAATTCTTATTATACTTCCTTGAACTCCACACTTAATTAAACAATGGTAAGAGGTTTAGAGTACCCCTTTAAGAAGAACAGATCCCTTGTGAGAAGAAAGAAGTCAGCAAAAAATCTAGACAGGTAGGTCTACCTGTCTAGATTTTTGTTATACCTGTCAGTATCACAACTTGAAATTGAAATGTGTAGTGTCAGCATTTAAGTGGCCTATATATTATGTTCACCTAATGAGAGTGGCTCAAGTGGCTAAGGTACTGAGTAGGAGGCAGCAGGTCAGCAGTTTGATACCCGAATTCTGCATGATGGAATGAGCTCCCGTCTTTGTCTCAGCTCCTGTCAACCTAGCAGTTCGAAAGCAAGACATTGCAAGTAGATAAATAGGGAACGCTTCGGTGGGAAGGTAAACAATGTTCCATGCGCTCCAGTGTCTGGTCATGCCTGCCACATGACCACAGAAATGTCTGCAGAAGCAGACAGCACTGGCTCTTCGGCTATGAAACAGAGATAAGTACTGAACCCTAGAGTTGGATACGACTGGCTTTCGAGCAAGGGAAACCTTTACTTTTACTCAGAATCATGAAATAAGAACTGTTGCTGTGTTGCTATGTGCTCTCAAGTCATCTCTGATTTACCTCCAAAATGTTCTGTCCTCAACACTTGCAAACACAAGCCTTACAGAGTCAATTCACTTCTTATTTGGTCTTCTTTTCCTGCTGCCTCCAATCTTTCTATTGTCTTTTCCAGAGACTAAAAACAACCAAAAACTGGGTTAACAACTAAATTGGGGTTCGCAATCCCTCCTGCACAATTGGTCACTTACAATGGTGTTTTGCTTAAAGATCAAACTCAATTAAAGAGCAATACAGTGGAAAGCATTATGCTCTTTAAGCAAGGTACCACTGTATTGAGAAATTTTCCCCCTTCATTGTCTGTTCTACTCCTGAATATCAAAAGTACAGTGGTATCTCGCATAACAAACGCATCGCATGGCAAAAAATTCACATAATGAAGCGTTCGTTATGCAAGAGCGATACCCGGCATAATGAAAAAAATTGTTTGTTATGTGGGGTTTTTGGTAACTGGGGTATACTCGCTCAATGGGAACCCCAGTTAACAAACATTTCTCTCCCCCCCCCGGTTATGTGGGGTATCTCCCACAGGAAACCACATAACGGGGGGGGGGGACTGCATAGTGAAGAGCTCTGTGGAACAGAGTTTTTTCGTTATGCTGAGTTCTACTGTACATCAATTACAGGTAAATTGTGTATGTTTTCAGAAATTCATAATCTAACTGGTACATATGGGATCAACAGCATTACCTCTGAGTCTACACTCATTGGCTATCCAATTTTGCAAAATATTCATTGGAGTGAAGACATTTTGCACAAGTTTGCATGTTAACATTAACAAGATAAATAACTTTATAAAGGCTACTATTGCACATTAAAGTTTGGATGTAGCATTGCATTTATTACCACTCCATAATCTTACTAGGAGTTGGCAACTGAACTCTCTCATAGGTTACTGAAAAACATTATAAATGAGGAGATGATTTTACTAATACTAAGAGGCAACAAATTGTATTTTATCTTCAGTTAAACTTTTTACATGCCTCTTCCTACTGTTAATAAGGTCCTACTTTCAGGATACAGGAGTACACTGGGCAGAAGACCTGTGGTCGTATGGACTGGCCTGGACTGCAGATGTGAGGCCTGTGGACTGGATTACCAACCTGGAAAATGGCCTGCATATGGAATGGCATGGAAGAAATCTTTGGTTTGTTTCATAAACAGCATGAACGACTCTTTCCTGTTGACAAAATAAGGGCTAAAGATCTTTCCCAGCCTGACCTTTTGCACAATGGAATACAGGATTGCTGTGGCAACAAGGCTCTTGTTGAGCTGAAGACAAAGGAACATTATGGACAGGCTAAAAGTTGGATACTTTCAGTGGCACAAGGCCCTGAATGTACCCTGATAAGATGCTGTGACCTCTGGGAATAAAAAAAGGCAGTGCATCTTTCTCACTCGGGTTTTTTGCCATCTACTAATACAGAACTGAAGGTTAGGGGTACAATCTGAATGCTGCTTGAGAGAAGAGATTCAGACTTAGATGCACACTCATGCACACTCACATGCTTCTCAGCTCACTTTTTCTCATGTAATTTTATACTTGCAGATTTTAACTGTTCTGGGGCCTTGAGTGTTAATTTGCTGTGACAATGGGGTAGATTACTCCTTCTGGGAGACTTCACATCTGTCTTAGTGTCTTCTATTTATTACTTACATGTACTTGCACTTCACACACACACACTTCACTACGTCATTTTACTTTTTCCTTCTGATTTTTCCCATCTGGATTCTCCTGGATGTTTCTCCTGCACCTTCCCTTGAGTGTTCAGGAATCTGTTCCTTGGAATAGGTAGCTATACAATTTTCTTTCTCAATCTTTAGGCCAAAGATTGCTTTAGCTAGAGGGCTGGTGAAAGATTAGGGGCAAATATAGTGTTTTATAAAAAGGCTGATTGTGTTTAACTTTGCACGACTGTATTTTCATTGATACTTTTCTTATAATTGCATTGCAATTCATTGATTTTCTTGTGATTTCTTTTATACTGTGCCTTCTTTTCATAGATTTTAATCCTTATTTATCTGCTGTGATTTAAATACACTTTTCTATTAATTGTAACTGAAATAGCCTAGTTAAGCTCTCATTCCCAGTGAGGGCAAAAAGGGCTTCATCTTCACAAACTGTCAAGATTGTGGCCAATATCCAAATGTTCTGCTAACAGTGGAACTAGAAGTAACCCATTTTTCTTCCTCAGGCATCCTCAAAACTTGCTCTCAAGGAAAATGAAGCCTCTCCTTGCAGGTTTTGAGGCTATAATGGAGATGGAAGTTGGCTTGTGGTGCAGTTTTGTTAATTATGTGCCTTTCTGTACACATGTGGATGTAAGTACATCAGACTTTGGGTGCTAACAGAGTCTAAGCCTAGGGCTTTCTCGATTGCTCCTTTCAGATTTAGAATAAAATGCAAAGAATGGTGAAAACATTAAAACATTAAAAAAAACACACCCTAATGCAAGCGCGGCGCCAAAATGGCCGCCGCGCCCTTTGCGGGCCCCCCCCCACAGGACAGAGAATCCGGGTAGTTAGGGGCGTGGCCAGCTCCCTTATAAAAGGGGTGGCCACGAGGCAGCCGAGCTGCCATTTTACCTCAGCGACGGAGCGGAGAAGTCTTTTCCCTGTGTCTCCGTCGCTCTTTAACTTACCGGGAAGCCTTTTGGCGGCGATTTTCCTTTTTGGCTTCCCTTCACTCCGGTGGAGATGCCTTCGAAGAAGAAGGCAGCTTCGAGTGCGGCTCGCGCTGTTAGGAGGCGCAACCCAGGTCGGAGGACCGCGGTGCCGCCTCCCCAGCTGCCGCCGTTGCAGGCCCCTGCTGGGACCGGCGGAATGGGGTCTATTGCCCCTTGGCCCGGAGCGGGCGAACAGAGTGCGGGCGCGGTAGGGGCTCCAGCCCGCGGCCCGCGAGCGGTGGACACCGCTCCTGCATCTGCCCACCAGGTTGGGCCTGCTGCTCTTGGGTCGCAGCCTCCCCCTGGGCCCTCTAGCCTTGGGGGGTGGTGCGGCCCCCTGCCTTGGCAGGTTTCTCCACCAACCCTGCCGGGCTTCGGTGTTGGCCAATGGCCATATTCGGGTCCTGGGGTACAGGGACCTGTACCCACGCCTGGACCGTGCGGGCCGGCCGGCCCTTGGCCCCAGGTCAACGTGGAAGCCTTACTGGCCCGCCCTGCGGCCCTTGAAGCGTCGTTGGCTCGGGCCAGTCAGGCGGGGCCCCCCCTCCTTTGGGGGTTCCTTTTGAGGCGCTGTCGGCAGGAGGACAACAGCCGACAGGGAGGGTTGAGCTGCTGCAGGCGCGTGGCGCGGTTTCGGCCACTGCCTCGCAGCTCCCCAGCCAGCAGCCAGGTGCAGGTCCCCCGGTGATGAGCTCTACGTCGGTCGTGAGCTCCGACGCCCCCAGTGGGCCGGAACCCCCGGTGGGGGCGGCCCGCGGGGGTGCAGCATGTGAGTATACGGTGTAAGCGAGTACATCCACACACATTCCCAATATGGGGGGGGCTTTCCAATGGCCTTGGCCTCGCGCGGGTGGTGTGGCGGTGCACCCGCTGACGCCTCACCCGGCGATGACAGCTAACACCCAGGGCCCCGTGGTGGGGGGTGTTCCCTACCTTAGGGGAATGTTTGGGGTGGTCGGGTTGGTCCAAGCCCCTATTCCTTACCGATGAGTGACCACTTGGCACAGGCCGCCAGAGAGTAAATTTGGCGGGGGGAGTATGTGGATATCTTCTCACTCCTAAACAGTGTGCCCACCAAGGAGAGAGGGAGGGGCAGAATGAGAAGGATAGTGGCAGGCACGTTGTCGCAAGCCACCAAGTATGTGGGCCAAATGGTTGCCGGCCTGCATCATATGCATGGCGGTGTACCTTAGGGCCCGGCCGGATCTGGCAATTCCGATGGCCCAGTATTTGGACAACGCCTACCGGGCGATGGTTACTTTCCGGGCCCAGCGTGGTTGGCTGGTGACGAGGAATGCCGTAGGCGGATTTCCCCGCACCCCGAGATTAGGCGAGATGAGCCAGGCCAGAGGCTGCGGCTTTTGTACGTTACGCCCACGCGCCCTGCACCCGGGGAGATATACCATTGGGGGCATGCGGTTCAGCGGGCGGCCCCGGCACAGGTCACCTGCCAGGGGGCGGGGCGGGGGGTTCCAGCCCGCCTTGCTGTGCTGGACTTTCTTGTCCAATGGCTCCTCTAATGGGAAGACTTGCAAATACAGACAGGAGTGTCCCACCTGTGTTGGCCCCCATGCGGCCTCCGCCTGTCCCAGGCCTGGAAGGATGCGGGGCAGAGGGTGGGGCGGACAGGGGGCTGGCAAGACTGCCGCAGATGGATCTAGTTCACCTAAGGGCTCCCTCCCCATTTAAGGTGGACATGTTGGAGCGTTGGCTCACACGGTATCCGAAGGGAGAGGATGCAGGTTATCTCCTTCAGGGTTCTAGGCAGGGGTTCCGGATCCCTTTCATGGGTAATAGGTTCCCTCAGGATGCCCCCAATCTTTTATCCCTTAAGGGGAGGGAGGAGGTGGCTGCTGCCAGCTTTGACATAGGGTCCATGCGGGCAGGGTCGTTGGCCCTGTCCCTGCACCCCCGTTCCGGGGAGCATATTATTTCGATGATGCCATGCCTTTTGGCTATTCCATTGGGGCTCGGTATTCGAGCGTTTCACCACTTTCCTAGATTGCGCTTTTATCCGCAGGTCAGGGTCCCGGTCTGTAGCCCATTCCCTGGATGGTTTTATTCGGGGCTGAACGGGGCTGGGACACGTACACACGTCTCCTCAACACATTTCAGACGCTAATGGAGGAACTGGTGTCCCTTTAGCGCCCGAAAAGACCGAGGGCCCATCTCCACAGCTAGTATTCCTGGGGTGGAGAGTAATACGGTAGCGCAGAATTCTAGGTTGCAGCGGGATAAGGTGTCAAGGCTAGTGGCCCTTGTCTCGGTCTTGCTGGCCGAGCGCATGGCATCACTGAGGGAACTCCTGGTGCTACATGGTCACCCCAGTTTCGCTGGCAGGGTCGTCGCACCAGGCAGGGCATATGCTCTGCGCTGGGGCGACGCCATGGCGGGATTATTCAGGCCCCACCACAGGCTCAGATTTACCCGGGGTATCGGGGCAGACGTGCTTGTCTGGCCATAGATCCAGAGGTAGTTCAACGGGGTGTCATTTTGGGGTCTGATCTCCTGGCTCCCCCTTGCTTTTAGATGCAGTCCGATGCCTCAGGATTCCTGGGTTTATGGGATGTACTTCAATGGGAAGTGGGCCTATGGTGGGTGGCCACTATCCTGGGCAGGCAAGGGTTGCCTGCATGGTCTCACGGAGCTGGAATGTTTCCCTATCCTGGGTGCTTTGATGCTATGGGGCAAAGAGTGGGCCAACTCGGTTGTGCAATTTTGGCATGGCAACGCGGCTGTGGTCCGCATCGTCACTGCACAGATTTCCCAATTGCCCGGGGTTATGGAGCTAGTGCGTTGGTTTGTGTTATGCAACCTGTGCCTCAACGTGCCCTTCAGGGCCAGGCATGTCCCAAGGGTTGATAATGATATTGCTGCTGCTTTGTCCCGCCTGCAGATCTCCCGGTTCCGTGCCTCGGCCCCCGGATGCGGAGGAATTTCCCTTGCCACTCCCGGACGAGAGATGGAACGTTGGCAAGGAGAAGGTGAACCGGGCGATTGGCCTGTCACTAGTGCCATGCATAAGAAGGCGTACCACCACGCATTTAGTTCCTTCAGAGTATTACTGTACCTGATTCTGACTGCCAGGAACCTGGCCGATCCCAGTAGCCCATGTTCTGCGGTTCATGGTTTACCTGTATGCCCAGGGCCTTGCACCACGCACCATAGCATCTCAGCTGTCGGGTTGGCTTTTATGGCCAAAGTGGGAGGTCGTGTGGACAGCACCAATGACTTCCGGGTGAGACATGTTTGGGAGGGGTGGGTGCGCGTGCGCGGGCGTTTCCCGGGCGACCGCCACCCCATTTACCCAGGGGTTCTTTACCCAGTTGGCCCGGGGCTGGCCTGGCCTCTGTTTTGATAGATGAGGCAGCCCACTTCATGCGGCTACAATGGTGGCCTTTTTTGGAGCCCTCCGCATCGGCGAGCTTGAGATGCTGAGTAAGGCGGATGCAAGATTTTCCCAGGGTTTTTTACCCAATTGGCCCGGGGCTGGCCTGGCCTCAGTTTTGATAAATGAGGCAGCCCACTTCATGCGGCTACAACGGTGGCCTTTTTGGAGCCCTCCGCATCGGCGAGCTTGAGATGCTGAGTAAGGCAGATGCAAGATTTTCCCAGGGTTTTTACCCAATTGGCCCGGGGCTGGCCTGGCCTCTGTTTTGGAAATGAGGCAGCCCACTTCATGCGGCTACAATGGTGGCCTTTTTTGGAGCGCTCCGCACCGGCGAGCTTGAGATGCTGTATAAGGCGGATGCAAGTTGTAGGGCACTGGAACTCGAGGATGTCTATGTTGCCAAAGACTGGGCCCAGTTGAGGATATGCTCCTCTAAGACAGATCAGCATGGCGTAGGCAGTGGTGTAAGACTGCTACGGTGTTCTTTGGCAGACATCTGTCCGGTTGGTGCCCTACAGGAGTTCCTGGCACTGCGTGGCATGCACCACGGCCCGTTTTTCTGTCACCAAGATGGGTCTCCCCTTACTAAATTTCAGTTTTGGAAGGTGACAGGCAGAGCCCTCACCAGGGTGGGCCTACCAGGTGCCCGTTATGGCACACATTCATTCCGTACTGGTGCAGCCTCTACAGCAGCTGCTTTTGGGTACTCTGGGGCTGACATACGCAGCATGGGGAGGTGGGGCTCGCAATGTTTTCAGTTTTATGTGCGCCCACTTCCGCCATGAGTACCAATCCAGTCACCTTACCGTCTTTTTCTCAATTTTTCTCAATTTTCTTACAGACCCTGGGTGTCGTATTACACCGGTGACAGTATGGCTGGTGGGCCACAGCTATGTGCACAGGGCAGCGCGTTACGCTGCGGCGACAGAGTGGGGACCCCGACGGGGACTGGGTGAACACTCCAGTCTCACATGGCATGGTAAGCCTGGGATGTTATGGCGGGAGCTGCGGCCTTCCCTTTTTTCTGGCCTGAGTGCTGACCCGCCTGACATTCTCATCATCCACCTTGGGGGCAATGATTTGTGCCAGGTCACCGGCTTATCGCTCAAGCATGCGATTTGCGAGGACCTCGCCTACTTGCATTATGTCTGGCCTGCCACAACCCTAGTTTGGTCGGACATTATTACGCGCCTTTCTTATAGAGGGGGCGTTCACCTCCTGGCCCTTGACCGCGCTAGGCGCACGGTCAATAGGGCGGTGGCGCGGTTTCTTGCCGACAGGGCTTGGGGACGGGTCAGTCATCACCCCGATATTAGTCTACAAAATTATGACTTGTACGTAGGGGATGGGGTCCATCTGTCACGAGGAGGTATGGACCTCCTGTTAGGTGATTGGCGAGCAGGCCTGTTGACCGAGCTGACGGTCTGGGTGGGGGCATCAGGTCTTCTTTGAAGCCCCTCCGTGTGGCGGGTAGCACTGGTAAGGTAAACAGTATGACCCACAGGTATCCGGCAGGTTCGCAATTGACTGGACAACACTAGACAGGAATAAATTAGTTAAACGTTGTCCGGTCAACGACGAACCAGGCGACGGGGTGATGACGATTGCTAACCAGCATGCATCACCCCTGTGATTTCACGGATACGCGTCAGAGGGTGGGGTCATGAGTTAGATATTGACTACGGTCAATAATTTGTTTGTTGTCAACAAACAAATTGATACAATTTGATACATTGTAACCAATTGCCGTTGGCAATTTTGGGTGGTACCTTACCAGTGTTACTTCGGCCTGCTTGCCTTAAGAATTATGATTGGTCGTTTTACCAATACAAATTTATAATTCGGACTAGGGCATTGAATCAATAAATGTGGCCCGATGCTGTTATCCACTTTCAATGTTGTCTGTGTCCGTTATTGGGGGGTGCGCCTGCAATGCAAGCGCGGCGCCAAAATGGCCGCCGCGCCCTTTGCGGGCCCCCCCCACAGGACAGAGAATCCGGGTAGTTAGGGGCGTGGCCAGCTCCCTTATAAAAGGGGTGGCCACGAGGCAGCCGAGCTGCCATTTTACCTCAGCGACGGAGCGGAGAAGTCTTTTCCCCTCCACCCCCTCCCTAGTTAACAGTGTGATATTTTGGTCGCTTCGGGGCCGGGTGGGAATTTTTGGCTGGGACCCATATTGGCTTTCGGGTCCTGGCTTTTTTGCCCATCCCACACTGTTGCTATGGTTTGATATAGGGGTCTTTCTACGTTCCTAATGTTGACTTTGGTCACATTGGCGGGTAGCACTGGTAAGGTAAACAGTATGACCCACAGGTATCCGGCAGGTTCGCAATTGACTGGACAACACTAGACAGGAATAATTTAGTTAAACGTTGTCCGGTCAACGACGAACCAGGCGACGGGGTGATGACGATTGCTAACCAGCATGCATCACCCCTGTGATTTCACGGATACGCGTCAGAGGGTGGGGTCATGAGTTAGATATTGACTACGGTCAATAATTTGTTTGTTGTCAACAAACAAATTGATACAATTTGATACATTGTAACCAATTGCCGTTGGCAATTTTGGGTGGTACCTTACCAGTGTTACTTCGGCCTGCTTGCCTTAAGAATTATGATTGGTCGTTTTACCAATACAAATTTATAATTCGGACTAGGGCATTGAATCAATAAATGTGGCCCGATGCTGTTATCCACTTTCAATGTTGTCTGTGTCCGTTATTGGGGGGGTGCGCCTGCAAAGGAGGGTTTCTCAACATTGGGTCCCCAGGCACTCTTGGATTTCAGTTCCCAGAAGCCACTACACCTGCTGACCAGGGTTTCTGGGAATTGGTGTCCAAGAACATCTGAGGGCCCATGGTTGAGACACCCTGTCCTAAAGAACTGAGGAGTTTTTCTGACACATTCACAAAAATGTATAGCAAATAAAACTTGTTATTCTATAAAATGAAGAGTCCTAAATAATTTCTTCTCATGCTTCAGCACCCACCTACCCCCACCCCCAATGTATTTTTAATAGGGAGGCTGGATGGATGACTCAAGGGCTTAGGTATCTGGCTGAAGCAACAGAGGCTGGGAGTTTGATTCCCCACTGTGCCTCCTAGGATAAGAGCCAGTCTGTGTAGTCATAGGGAAACTGCACAGTCCCAGGGCGTGCTCAGAAGAAGGGAACAGTAAACTACTTCTATGATTTCTCTGACTAGAAAATTCTGGAAAGGGTCACCATACGTTGGAATTGGTCTGCCAGCATGGAATTATCATTAGCCATAAGAAAAACTGACAAATTGCATGTGCCTCTCCTCTCCCCATGTTGTGAAGCTCTTGGACACCTCTGACATCCCAGTTGTTCTCAAAAGTTTTACAGATGTTTTTAAAATCAAGGACAAAAGTTGTTCTTGAAAGTTGCCAGGAACAGCAACTGTCCTGTAAAACAAAGCATGGGACCGTGCTTCAGCGAATGTATACTTGTCCAATATTTTCCCTATAATTAGAAGTGGATTTCTACTCACTCCCAGTTTTCAGACTCCAATAAAATGTAACCCTTTAACCTCCTAAACTTGTCTGTCATTCCAATAGAAGACAGAAAATGGGACTTGATTTATTTTTTCCCCTAGAAACCCAATTTTTCATTTTTAAAAAACCTGGCTTGAGAATAATGAATTTTGAGACACAATTCCCAATTTAATGTTCAGCCTTTGCACATGCAAGTGACTATGGTGGCTTAGTGGTTAAGACACTAAACTTGATGACTGGAAGGTCAGCAGGTCAGCAGTTCAAAACCCAAGTGCTGCATGATGGAGTGAGCTTCTGTCTTTGTCTCAGTTCCTGCCAACCAAGCAGTTTGAAAGCAAGAAATTGCAAGTAGATAAATTGGTACCACTTCGGTGGGAAGGTAAATAGCATTCTGTGCACTCCGGTGTTTAGTCATGCCTGCCACATTTCCACGGAAACGTCTGGAGACACAGACAGCTGTGGCTCTTTGGCTATAAACAGAGATGAGCACTGAACCCTAGAGTCAGATATGACTGGGTTTTGAGCAAGGGCAACCTTTACCTTTACCTTTGCACATGCACAAAGGAACTCTACACATGCATAGGAAACAGGAAACTACTCAATGCTGAAAGTGACATAATTTTAAAAATTGCTGATCTACATCCAATGGAATGACCATTTTCTAACTAACTATGTAATGCTGTCTATAAAATTAATCAATGCATAATTGTATTCTTAAGTAATTTAATGGCCCAAAAATAACTATACAATACCAGACATAATAACAGAAGATCTGATTGCAGTTTGACATGCAATTAAACTTACAAATCTCAAATTGGTATTGCTCTATTAACATGAATTCTACAGTACGTATGCTGCAATTAGTCAGTGGCCTATTTTTATTAATATTTTTAGAATTGTAAATAGCCACTTTTGTTTGTATTTAGCTTCATTGTAATAAACCAAGTCATTCTGGGTATAACGGCAGTATTTTACAACTCATCATTACATTATAAAGCTTAATTGCTTCCAAAGTGATCTGGAAGTGAGAGATTATGATGCAGTCTTGTACATTTATGAGAATCAGGCTAATATTATTTGGCATACAAGTGTATCCATGTCTTGGCTGCCCATTATAGATAGGAGACTACCAGCTTATATACAAAAAGCATGAAGCAAAAGGTAGACTGTTTGTATAATGCAGTTTAGAAGACTTTTCCATGTAGCAAGCACCATCATTACTGTAGAACTATTCAAAAACATAGTGAAAAGGGTAACATTTGTTAGGAGAATTGGTTTTTGAGCATAGTGTGGACTGATCACAACAAATCATGCTCTTGGTCTTTTGAAAAGCGAAGTCCATAATTGCAAATTATCACATTCAAACAGTAAATTAGAAATCTTAACTTCTTTTTTTCAAGTGGCCAACTATTTAGTTTACACAGCATTACATGACGACAGAAAAAGGTTGACCTCCAGCAACATTTATTTCCAGTGACATTTCAAATTCAGTTTTATACAGTATAAAATCAACTTGCAACAAAATGCAAAGGTTTTCAGGGAAAAGATACAAAATTAATTCCAATTTCATATAAATAATATTTCTGAAAATGTCTAGACAATCAATTCTAGCACAGGTGTACATCCTACCCCACTTTTCCCTATAAAGGACAAAACATAAGTTAAATTATGAAACAGAACGCTGGTTGTCATAACAGCCTCTGAATATAACCATATCATCTCTGTTATAGCCAATATAAATGCTTCTTCCTCCCAATAGTTACATATACTTTACAGACACATTTGTATCAGAGCCATCTGACCAAAAATGAACTCCAAATAATGCAAAAATTTTAGCTAAAAATATCCAAGTGTATAAATATTCTCTACCAAGGTTTAAGAAAAAGACTCAAGTCTACCTCTCCTGTTCTTGCTTCATTCGCATTCTTTCCTCTTCTGAAGTAACAGCTTCCTGTCCTTTTATTTTCTCAATCTTGTCATCTTTTCGATGTTTGCCAAACCTGTTAATAACAAAACAAGAATTCTAACTTGTCAAAGTGAACAAGAAGTCTATGTGCTTCTGTCCTCTAAATAGGAAACTGTATTCATTAAAGGATGACATTCAAATGGTGGGAGAGAGGGTAGACGCCAAAACAAATGGCAAACAAATGTTAGTTTTAATGATTCACTTTTTAAAAAAAAATTTAAGGGCTTTTTAATTTCAATCAATGTCACTGAGCTACATCCCCTTGTCATGTTCATTTCAAGACTGGCAGACCATTGGGATTAAAAAAAAAAAACAAATCTAACAAGCCTTGATCACAAACCATCATCATCTCCATTGTAGGCCTAAAACTTAGAGGAAGCTTTTGCCTACACGGGAAGTAGTCAAAAATTTACTACTTCTGGTTCTACTGTTGGCAGAACATTTGGATATTGGCCACAATCTTGACAGTACAAGAGTCTAACAAACTCAGTTCCTCCAGAACTCAGTTTAAGCCCACTGATAATTAACTTTTAGTACTACTTACTTGAAGGTATTTGTTGGACTTTTCTGTAAAGTATGTCAAATAGCTTTCAACTACATAAGCCTTTCCTTCTGGGTAAGGCTTTAGGTATAACTATTTCAAATTTCCCCAGGATTTTGTGTGTGTCAAAGAACTATAAAACTTCAAGAGTGGAGTACATACATTTCAAAATAGCACCACTGATTTCCTAACTTAGCTATATTTGTTATATGCTGAAATTGGTTAACCCAGAAATCCCCACTGATCTCACTGATATTTGACTTTCACCTACTCCTAATCAACCAATAGGTTTATTACAACAGTCAATTGACCATGGCAAAGATCCACTCCTAATCAGGGACACTTTTCAGATTCTTGTATGCCATATCAAATTGATATCATGATCTTTTCTTTCCATCCATGACAGACAGACAGACAGATCCTAAGGACTGTGTGTGTATATAAAGGAGCTGTGAAATAATGAAACAAAACAAATATGCACTGTAAATTGAATTAAACCCCAGTTGAATTCTGGGGCAACTGTGTCATGTCTCGGTTTTACAAATACCATTCAAGAAATGACTCTAATTGCCCTAATTGTGAATTTAAAAAAGAAATAAAATCTCACAGCAGGCAGAAAAAGTTTAATTCATAGCAGGGGAGATATATCCAAGAGAAATGTAATGTTTCTCTTTCTCCCCAGGTACATTGAAATGCCATTTTCCTTCTGTTTAATGGATTTTTCAGTGCTAGTGACATCATACTATCAAATATCTACCAACTAAATATCACAATCTTTCCCCCACAGTTTCTTATTCCCTTTGCTTTCTTTGATTCAAGCTTTGTGTTCTCTTACAGTGACAAAGAAACCACCTAAATGAAACAAAATCCATGTTTTGAGGATTAGTTATATGACAGATTGAAGTAATGGTTGCAAATTAAACATATCCTGCCTGCGCCAAAGTGTGAGAAAATGATGAAGAAGTGTGTCAAGAAAATCTAGGGCTGTTAATTCTTTCAGGAACAACAAAGGTCAAAATATTCTTTCAGAAACCTGTGAACTCTCCAGAAACAGATGCTATTTCAGTCCAGCTTGTAACAACAGTATGATGACAAGATAGTCAAATATGCTAAACAATTTCCTTGTGAATTTCTCGGATTATACAGATCCCTGGCTGATCTGCAGTAGAATAGCAAAGCACTTCTGTTTCCAAGGGGGAGAGAGTCCTACTGAAATTTAAAAAAAAATACCTGCAAGACGAAGTAGAAACCTCAACTGGAAAAAGTCTGAACCTCAGTGACAAGGCATCGGGGTAATAGGAAGTTAAGCAGTGATGCTAAGCATGTAGGTGAGGAGAAGGCAAGAGTTATCCATTTATTTATTTAATTAAACTCATCATTGAGTAATCTTCACAGGAAATTGAAACAAGGACACTGCAAAGCAGCTGAATGCCAGAGGAGAATATCTTACATTTTGAAACTTTCATTATTGTTTGTGGCATTTGCTTTTAATAT
Organism: Bradypodion ventrale; assembly: GCA_035047345.1. Taxonomy (NCBI): domain Eukaryota; kingdom Metazoa; phylum Chordata; class Lepidosauria; order Squamata; family Chamaeleonidae; genus Bradypodion; species Bradypodion ventrale. The sequence continues at coordinate 122,760,402 of JAWDJE010000006.1, forward strand.
AGGTGTACTACCACTCTTAAAACTCTTTTATGTGTTTTTATAAATTTAAACGCATTTCATAGGCTTGGATCCAATTGATAGTCCGAACTACAGCAGATACACTAAACATGGGGTTTTCATAAGTGATGACATACTGTTTGTTTGTGTTTGTTTGTTTTTTGTTTACACACACACACACACACACACACACACACACTTTCTCTCTCTTGGCCAATGGGTCACTCAGGGCGGTGAACAAATATCGTTACAACTAATTTAACAACTAATTTAATGGATCTACTTCAAACAGAAATACAAAACAGATATAGACCACAGGATCTTTTAATTACTTCTTCAAAATCCTGGGGAAATAATGGAAGACAGGTCAAAAACTGGCAATCAATCACATTCTTATTTCTCAAAATATGCTTTATTCAAAGTGACTACCGCAGCTAATCACAAGGAGCAAAATAACACTGTAGATCATATCTCCAGATAACAAGGAGTTTTATAGCTTCTAACACCATTTTTACATAGAACAGAAATCAATCTGTACAATTCATGCCAAAATGAAAGTCTATTAATTGCTCTTTTTGGGTAGGCTTCAACATGCTCGGAAATTTTCTTCTGTTTATGAGGAAGAATGTTGCAGGCAATCCTAGAAACCCTGACCCTGTGGCAATTAAGAAAACATATCTTGTTGATTGTTTTATAAAATGTTTTATCTCTCTTGGATCCATCAAAAGCATTATCTGAGACTGCATGCAAGCAATATTTTTACAATTTTCAACAGGGACTTCAAAGCTTGGCCCTAAATCTCAATAAAGAACTGTTATACTTTGTCACAATTTCTGCTGTCAGCAATTTTACATATTCAGCATCTCAAGAATGACAAATTGCCATTTCATAACAGAACAAGGGAAGAAGCTCATGATCTTGTTATTCTATGGGAAAGATCTGGTTAGTTTATTTTAATAATGAAACAAATAAACATGACAGTGCTATCAAAATAACTCTGTGGTTTTTCTTCTGTGTCTAGGGCAGACGTGAAACTGCCAAAATGAAGCCACCTTTGGGTGAGTTCATTCTGCAGTTCCTTTCGCCTGTGAGAAAGATTAGCTGGCAACCTAAAGTTGCCGTTACCAGGGTATACCCAAACGTGGTTCCAAAATACCACAATCTCTGAGGAGGCTCTTTCTGTATATCCCAACTCCATGATGTAAATAATCTCCCTCTTGGATGCAGCATAAAGAACAAAGTAAATCACAAGGTGTGTGCAGATACATGATTAAATGAAACGTGTAATATCCTATGCTGCTTTAAGAAGTTGTCTAATAGAGAAAATTAAACACTTTCTAGTTTTAAATTTCAACAATCATCGAACATTTGATTCTATGAATATGATGACAAAATACTGATGCCATTATAAAATGGGTGGATTTCCATCCAATGTGCCTTATAAAGGCAAAGGTCTCTTTTGCTTGAAACCCAGTCATATCTGACTCTAGAGTGACCATCTCCATTTACAGCCAAAGAGGCAACATTGTCTGTGTCTGTATATGTTTCCAAAGTCCTGTGGCAGGCATATCTAGTTGCAAGAATGGATGGAATGCTGTTATCTTGGCCTGCTGAAGAAGTAGCTATTTACCTGCAATTTCTTGTTTTTGAATTGCGAGGCTGGCAGGAGCTGGGGTAGAGATGGGAGCCCACTCTCTCGTGCAGCACTTGGGTCTCCATGATCTTAAACTACTTAGTATATTTAACAGTGGCAGGTAGTAGAGAGGATACAGTTCTGCTCTAATTTTTGTTAGAGAGCTTATAGCTCAACAGTGCATCCAAACACTCATTACAGATCTATTCTATGTAAGATCTCTTCAGTAATCCAACTTCAACATTACCATTCAATTAATCAGTGCTACTTAATCTTTGGTTTTTGGACTTCAATTCCCAGAAGCCTAAGTCAATCCCCCAAAACACTGAGCAGTACTGACTTAGGTTAGCAGATGGAACAGAGTTTGGGAAACGCTGCTATAGACAGTGGTGGGCCTCAGCAGGTTTGTACCAGTTTGCCAGAACCCGTGGCAGAAATTCTGCCCATACAAGTTTTGAAATAAAGTAGTCCTGATTCGGGTGCAACACAGGACTTTCCCCCTGGTCATACCCACCATACCACAGCCACAGTGTAGTAATTTTTTTTGGAGCCCACTACTGGCTATAGAGGTACAATTTTCAAAAAAAAAAAAAGCTAACTGGGAAAAGTTTACAACAATCCTAAGTGTCGTTGTAGCCCTGCAACCAGAGATAAAAGCTGAGAGAAATCTGATCTCAACTCTTGCAGAAACAAAAAGAACTCCACAGATAGATACTAGAACAAAAGCAGCTAGAAAGCTTGGACACAACAGAAAAGTTTAAATAACTAAAGGACAGTGTAAGCAAATGCAAGCGCGGCGCCAAAATGGCCGCCGCGCTCTTTGCGGGGGCCCCCCACCGGACTTGGACATCCGGGTAGTTAGGGGGGCGTGGCCAGCACCCTTTAAAAGGGGTGGCCACGAGGCAGCCGAGCTGCCATTTTGCGAAAGCGACGGAGAGGAGGTTTTTTGCTCCGTCGCTCTTCGCGTTCCAGGGAAGCCTTCTCTTGGCAGCAGTCAGCTTTTCTTCACCTGCTTCTTAGGCTTCCCACTCAGGATCAGCGATGCCTTCCAGAAAGAAGGCTATGGCAAATTCGGTTCGCCCAACAAGGAGGCGGCAGCCGGGTCGGAGGACCACGGCTGCACCCTCTCAGCAGGCTCCCTTCACAGGGGCACCCACCGGGACCGGTGGAATGGGGCAGATCAGTCCGTGGCCTGAGGCTGCACAGCCCCAGGCTGGCCCCGCGGGGGCTGCGGCCCCCAGCCCGCAATTCTCGGCCATGGGCCTGGCCCAGGCGGGCGGGCAGAGCTCCGCTGGGCCTCCGGCCCCTGGCCTGCATCCCCCGGCCATCGGTTTTACCCAGGAGGGTGGGCTTGGGTCACTTCCTTGGCAGGGTATGCCCCTGGCACCTCAGGGGCCAGAGCTTCGGGCATGGCCATACTCGGGCCCAAGTGCCTCTGCACCGGGCCCAGGCCTTGCGACCAGTGGGTCGCACGCCCCTCTTGGCCCCCTTTGTGTCGAGGGCTCTGTGAACGTGGATGCCCTTCTGGCCCGCGTAGCGGCCTTGGAGGCATCCATGGGGATATCATCGGGAGCACCTTTTGGCCTACAGTTCACCGCGGCGGCGGCCAATCTTCATCAGGCGGCCGGCCGGGTTGAGCTGCTTGAGGCCCACAGGCCGGCGCCCGCCGCGGTCTCGCAGCTCCCCGCGCAGCAGATACCACCAGCAGGTAGTGGTCAGGTGTGTCCGCCGAGCTCAATTTCGGTTGCGAGCTCCGACGCCCGCCGTGGGCCGGAACCCCCAGTGGGGGCGGCCCATGGGGGTGCAACCTGTGAGTATCCGGTTCAAACTAATGCACCCACACCACCATCCACTGCGGGGGAGGGTCTACAGTGGCCGTGGCCACGTCAGGTTGGGACTGGGGGACAGCAACCCCCGGCGTACCCAGGTGCGGCTTTGCCGATTGCAGGCCCCACTGTGGGTGGGGGGCCTCATGTTACAGCGAATGCAGCGGGGTTTACAGGGCAGGTTGTGGCCCCTTTTTTGATGCCCCGTACTGTCAATGTGCCGGTGTCGGCCCTCCCGACGGCTGGGTACTCTTTGCCCCTCGGGGATCATTTGGCTCAAGCCACAAAAGAGAAAATTTGGCGGGGAGAGTACGTGGACATTTTCTCCCTATTGAACAGGGAACCCACCAAGGAAGAGAGGGAGGGGCAGGACGAAAAGGACAAGGAGCAGTCCCGCCGTCGCAGGCCCACCACGCACGTGGGCCAACTGGTTACCCGCATATCTCATATACATGGCGGTGTACCTTAGGGCCCGGCCTGACCTGGCCATTCCGATGGTCCAGTATTTGGACAACATTTACAGGGCAATGGTGGATTTCCCTGGCCCGTCGTGGTTGGCTTACGACGAGGAATTTCGAATGAGAGTGCCCCTACACCCAGAGATGAGGTGGGATGAGCCCTGTCAGAAGCTGTGGCTTCTGTATATGACCCCCACGCGCCCTGCGCCTGGGGAGAGGTATCATTGTGGACATGCAGTCCAGCGAGCCGCTCCAATTCAGGCACCCGACCAAGTGGCGGGGCAGGGGGTTCCAGCCCGCCTGCTGTGTTGGAGCTTCTCAGCCAATGGTGCTTGCAATAGAAAACAGTGCCGATATAAGCACAAGTGTCCCTCTTGCGCTGGCCCCCACGCCGCTGCTGCATGCCCGCGAGCGGGCGGGTTTCGGAGCAGGGGTAGAGGTGGACAGGGAGTGGGCAGACCTGCCGCTGAGGGTACTGGTCACCCAAAAGGCCCCCTCCCCAGTTAATGTGGTCATGTTGGAGCGTTGGCTCGCAACATACCTGAGGAGGGGAGACGCAGCTTACTTACTGGAAGGTTTTCAGCGGGGGTTTCGCATTCCGTTTACAGGGGATAGGTCCCCCCAAGATGCGCCCAACTTATTTTCTCTTAAGGGCAGGGAGGAGGTATCAGTATCGCTAAGGAGGTTAATGCAGGTAGGGTCGCTGGCCCCTTTCACGCCCCTCCCTTTCCCAATCTGAAGGTTTCCCCTTTGGGGTTGGTGCCCAAAAAGACACCGGGGGAGTTCCGTTTGATCCACCACCTGTCGTACCCGGCTGGCCATTCGGTCAATGATGCCATCCCTGATGACCTTTGTTCGGTCAGGTATACATCATTTGACCAGGCCCTGCGCATGGTGCGCTCTTGTGGCCCGGGTGCACTATTAGCGAAGTGTGACATTAAGTCCGCGTTCCGTTTGCTGCCTGTGCACCCGGGCGACTTTGAGTTGTTAGGTTTCAAATTCCAGGGCAAATTTTATTTTGATAAAGCCATGCCTTTTGGCTGCTCCATCTCATGCTCGGCATTTGAACGCTTTAGCACCTTTCTCCAGTGGGCCTTTGTTCGCAGGTCGGGATCTCGGTCTGTAGCCCATTACCTCGATGATTTCTTGTTCGGGGGTGAACGGGGCTGGGACACGTGCACGCGTCTCCTCAACACATTTCAGATGCTAATGCAGGAACTTGGTGTCCCTTTAGCGCCCGAAAAGACCGAGGGCCCATCCACCAAGCTCACGTTCCTGGGTGTTGAAATTGACACGGTCGTGCAGGCATCCAGGTTACCCATCGACAAGGTCTCCCGGATCACTGCATTGAACTTGGCCATGCTGGCCAAACGCAAGGTGTCACTCCGTGAGCTCCAGGTACTACATGGTCACCTTAACTTCGCTTGCAGGGTGGTCGCACCTGGCAGAGCTTTTGCTCGACGCTTGTGCGACGCCATGGCTGGCTTGTCCAGGCCCTACCATAGGGTCCGACTGCACAGGGGCATGAGGGCTGATATGCTGATATGGCTTCAATTCCTTAAAGAGTTCAATGGGGTGTCATTTTGGAGATCTGACCTTCTGGTGTCCCCTCGCTTCCAGGTTCAGTCGGATGCATCAGGGTCCCTGTGTTATGGGATTTACTTCGAGGGGAAGTGGGCATATGGTCAATGGCCACCAGCTTGGAAGGGCACGGATCGTTTACGTGATCTCACGTTCCTTGAGTTCTTTCCCATTCTGGGGGCTTTGATGCTATGGGGTGCAGAGTGGGCCAATTCGGTCGTTCATTTCTGGTGTGACAATGCTGCGGTTGTGCACATTGTCAACTCCCAGACGTCTAAATCACCCAGGGTTATGGGATTGGTGCGCCAGTTTGTCTTGCGCAGCCTACGCCTCAATGTGCTATTTCGGGCTAGGCATGTACCAGGTATTAATAACGACATCGCTGATGCTTTGTCCCACCTGCAGATCTCCCGGTTCCGTGCCTTGGCCCCGGACGCAGAGGAATTTCCCTCGCCGCTCCCGGACAACATATGGACGTTTGGCAAGGAGAGGTGAACCGGGCGATCGGCATGTTGCTGGCGCCCCGCACGCGTAAGGCGTATCTCCACGCATTCAGTACATTCCAGGCCTTTTGTGCACAATTTCGATTGCCCGGAATCTGGCCTATCCCAGTGGCACAGATTCTTCAATTCATGGTTTACCTACACAGCCAGGGCCTAGCTCCCCGCACCATAGCATCCAGGCTGTCAGCACTGGCATTCATGGCCAAGGTGGGGGGTTATGCTGACAGCACAACTGACTTCCGTATACGACATGTTTTGGAAGGGTGGGCGTGGGAGCGTGGACGCTGCCCGGACAACCGCCACCCAATTTCTCCAGGGGTACTTACCCACCTTGCACGGGGCTGGCATGACCTGTGTTTTGACAGGTATGAGGCAGCCCTGTTTCATGCGGCTACCACGGTGGCCTTTTTTGGAGCGCTCCGCATCAGTGAGCTGGTGCTACTGTCTAAGGCGGATGCGACGCGTAGGGCACTGGAACTCGAAGATGTCTATGTTTCCGATGAGTGGGCTCAGTTGAGGATACGCTCCTCAAAAGTTGATCAGCACGGTGTAGGCAGTGGTGTAAGACTGCTACGATGTTCCATGGCAGACATCTGTCCGGTTGGTGCCCTACAAGAGTTCCTTGCACTGCGTGGTAGGCACCCTGGCCCGTTTTTCTGCCACCAAGATGGGTCTCCCCTTACTAAATTTCAATTTTGGAAGGTGACCGGTAAGGCACTATCCAGTGTGGCCTCCCCGGGGCTCGTTACGGCACCCATTCTTTTAGAATAGGAGCTGCTTCTACTGCAGCTGCATTCGGGTACTCTGGGGCTGAGATACGCCAGATGGGAAGGTGGGGATCACAGTGTTTTCAGTTCTATGTTCGCCCTCTTCAATTGTGAGTACCAGTTAAGTCACTGTCCTGTTTCCTTTTTCCTTGACAGACCCTGGGTGTCGACTTACACCGGTGGCAGTATGGCTGGTGGGCCATAGCTACGTGCACAGGGCAGCACAGTATGCTGCGGCGACAGAGTGGGGACCCCAGCTGGGACTACGTGCGTCCGCATGTCTAAGGTGGTACGGTAAGCGCGGGATGTTATGGTGGGAACTGTTGCCATTCCTTTTTTCCATCAGGGATGCTGACCCCCCTAATGTCCTGGTTATACACCTCGAGGGCAATGATTTAGGCCAGGTCACCGGCCTGTCGTTAAAACATGCGATCTGCGGTGACCTGGCTTACTTGCATTATGTGTGGCCTGCCACAACCCTGATTTGGTCGGACATCATACCACGTCACGCTTCCAGGGGGGGCATTAACCTCCGGGCCCTTGACCGTGCTCGCCGCTCGGTGAACAGGGCAGTAGCCTGGTTCGTGGTAGACAAGGGTTGGGGGCGCGTCGTCCGACACCCCGATATTAGTCTTCAAAATTGTGAACTTTACGCAGGGGATGGAGTCCATCTGTCACCAGGAGGGATGAACCTCTTTTTGGAAGATCTGCAAGCAGGCCTGTTGACCAAGCTGACGGTCTGGGGGGGGGGCGGTGAGCCTTTATTGAAGCCTCCCCGTGTGGCGGGTAGCACTGGTAAGGTAAATATTTATGACCCACAGGTATCCGGCAGGTTCGCAATTGACTGGACAACACTAGATAGGCACAAGTTGGTTAACGTTGTCTGGTCAACGACGAACCAGGCAATGGGGTGATGGCACGAGCTAGGCAGCATGCATCACCCCGTTATTTTACGGATACGCGTCAGAGGGTGGGGTCAGTAGTTAGTTTATTGACTACGGTCAACAATTTGTTTGTTGCCAACAAACAAATTGATACAAATGGATACATTGTAACCAATTGCCATTGGCAATTTTGGGAGGTACCTTACCAGTGTTACTGCGGCCTGCTTGCCTTAAGAATTATAATTGGTTGAGTACCAATCGAAATTTATAATTCGGACTAGGGCATGAATCAATAAATGTGGCCCAATGCCGTTATCCACTTTCACCAGTGTCTGAGTCCTTTTTTGGGGGGTGCGCCTGCAATATAACCCCAAACCAAACAGCACATAAACTGCTCCTGACAGGAAAGATCAAACAATGCATATGGTGGACCCTCGATTAACAACGCATTTGAATAGCGTCATTTATGCTTATTGACGCGTCATCACTTGCCACTTGACTATCCGCACAATGACAAAAAACCATCGTGTGGATTAACGATGTTTTTTAACGTCATTGTGCGGATAATGACAGTTTTTTGCCGCTAGATGGCGCAGCTGCCATTGAAAACCGCAAAATGACGTTACCCCTATAGTGACGCTACTTGGGGAACCAAGCAACGTCGTTATGTGAGGGTCTACTATAATTGAAATAAAACATCAAATGGATATTCAGAGAAAATCCAATAAACTTTCTGCTTCTTCATATTTGTAAAACTATAGGAAGTCTTAAGAATGAGTAGGAATGGTAAAGTGCAGGGATTTGCTACCCAGACAGAGCAAATCAAACAATTTGGGCAAAAATACAAAGGAACTGTTCCTTCAGCTTTCTTGGGCAAGCAAAGAAAGCCCAAAAATATGACACAAGCTGAAAGTAACTGCTATAGTGAAACTAGGTAAAGAACTATCTGTTCCCAAAAGCTACAGGCAAATCTACTACATCACTTTTACTGAATTCCAGCTCCTAAAACGTTACCTCTTGATAAATTTTCTATGGCAGGCTTCTCTTATATGTACCTTCTAGATATTTCAGGTTTTACTACTACTACTACTACTACTACTACTACTACTACTACTACTACTACTACTACTACTACTACTACTACTACTACTACTACTACTACTCTGATGACATTTTGGACTGGTTCCACTGAGAATGGTTTTTACTAAGCAGCATGTAATTGTACACAGAATATTTTCCAGTTGTGTTTTCCACCCTGCCTTAGGGTGCTTTTACACTACATTTTTATCCCGCATACCTGTCAAGTATCCCATATTTGCTGGGATTTCCTGTATTTTAGCACTCATTCCTCCCCTTTCCCGCCACCATCCCATATTTTGAACAGCGAGGAAAGGGGTTACTGCGCATGCGCAAGGGTTCTGCGCATGCACAATCGGGTTCTGCACATGCACAAACAGGTTACTGAGCATTCGCGACTGCGCATGCACAGTAATTTCCCCATATTTTTGGTGCCGTGCTTGACAGGTATGTTATCCTGGTCTGAGAATGCTCCATTAACAGAAATATTGGGGGAATCCAGCAGTTGTCATCTTTAATTTGTAGTCCTGCCATGTTTTGCCCTTTGACTTCCATATTTTTCTTAAAAGAGAAAACTCCCGAACAAGCTGCATAATACCCTTGAATTATAAGCAGTAAGAGTTCTCAGTCTAGAATTGTGCTTGGAATACTTAAAAGAACGTGAGCAGTATTCATGAAGTGAAATGGCTACCCTGGAGTTTTCATGTCCAGACATGTCTTCAGCAGATGATCTGCTAACAGAGATAATCAATGTAGAGAGTGAAGGAACAGGATCATATCACTGGCTGTGCTCCAGATCTTGATGAGTTAATTGGATCTTCTGAAGAGGACTTGTGTTCTCTAAATTAAACACAACCATGTAAAAAAAATATCCTGATTTATATGGCAGTTTAATGGAAGCTCTGTCTTTCATTCTCTTGTCTTTGATTTCTCCTAATCAGATACAGTAATATCTCATACAAAGTCCGCTTCATACAACATCAGATTCATACAACATCACCTAATTCCTTGAAAAAAGTTGCCTCATATAAAGTCGTGCGACTTTGTATGAGGCATTGGGTTTTCCCAGGTTGCATTGTGCCTGGGCAGTATAAAAGGCAGGGCACATGCATGCATTGCTCTTGTGGGTTTTGCATGAGGCGAAGAGTGTTTAGGAGTGGTTTTGAGTGCAATTTTGGAATTTTTTTTGAATTTTTTCATCAAACTTTTTAGAAGCATTTCTGGGATTTTTGTAGCATTCTTCAGGTTCTTGGACAATCATGTTTTTGTAATGTTTTTAGCCTTTAGACAATGATTTCTTAAAGTTCTGTCAGTTTCCTGTCTCTTTCCTTGACTTTGCCCTGAAGTCTGTGCTGTTACAGTACAATGTATCTCTATGGAAACGACGTTGTATGAGGCAACACAGCAAGGATTTGGACGTTGTATGAGGCATCACGGTTAGGATTTTGCATGCCTCATACAAAGTCCAAATCCTTGCTGTGTTGCCTCATACAACGTTGTTTCCATAGAACGTCGTTCCATACAACGTCGTTTCATACAAAGTCCAAATCCATATAAAGCCCAAACTTGTGGAACCAAGTTTGGACATTGTATGAGGTATCACTGTACTTCTCCTTTTCTTTTCCTTCCTTGCTTTCCTCCCCTCCATCTTCACCTGCTGTTTCAGATTTCCTACTCACTACCTTCTGCAAACATGTGTCCCTAAACACCTGCCCAGTTAGGTTTTGGTCTCAGGTTGGAATCAGTTACTATGGCTACTTGCTGTGGTGTAGACCCAGAAATCCACAACAAACATGCATGTTTATATTCACTTGCAAATCTACGTATATGTGTGAAAACCGTTTATCCTGGGAAATGATTTAGAAGGGGAAAACATAATTCTACAAGCAAAAAAAAAAAGGGGGGGGGAATAGTGGCATGGAGATCAGACAAAACAATTGAACCTTTCATACAAAATGTGCTAAAACCCTTATATACTAAAGATTTTTCACTACATGTTCCGAGTGTGTTTATTCAGTGTGACCTTATCTTGGTGACAGGGAACAGGATGAGTAAGTGTCTGTGGTCAATCATATGCCAAATCCTATGCAGGCTGGGATAAACAGAGCTTGGAAAAGTTACTTTTTAAAGACTGTATCCTTCAGAATCCTCCAACCAGTAGTCAGTCTGAGAAGGGCAGTGATGGTGAACCTTGGCATTCCAGCTGTTCTGGAACTTCAATTCCCAGAAGCCCTGATCAGCAGGAGTGCTGTCTTGGACTTCTGGTAATTAAAGTCCAAGAACATCTGGAGTGCCAAGGTTAGCCATCACAGGAGTAAGGGATTCTAGGAATTGTAGTACTAAAAAGGTACTCTAGAGAGAAGGCACTTTCCACATTGTCCATTAGATTGGTCTATTCTGCTATGCCAAGCTCTTTGATTGGAAAAAGCAGTTCTCAACCTTTTTAAGCCGGGGGGCCATTTTGCCCTTCTTCCACCACATGGCACTCCCTGGTGTGGTGGAGGAGGTAAGGGACAACATGAAATGGTGCCATGGGCTGCATCCAGCCCATGGGCCACAGGTTGAAAATTCCTGGGATAAAGCATCTGAAACGAAAAGCCAATAATCATAATGTGGAAAAATTCTGGGGAAAATACGCAATCCTTGCTGAGATCCAGCTCAGCAAGTGTAAGAAACCAAAAGATCAGAAGGAAAATGACTGCAGTCTGAGAAGATATCTGATGCAAAATTATGTCTGCTGCCGCATCGAGCAAGCAAGTTTTTTTTTGAAGTTACAAGTTACACAGGATGTATACAAAAGCATACACATGATGTATACGTCAGCATAGGTGAGTGGTATTCAGCCAATAATATGACATTCTCTACAGCATAACCATATACAGAGCATGACCTATATCCTTGTTAATACATGTGCAGTAGCTTATTTCTTGTCACATCTAGGCCCAAAGCCTATTCTGTAACAGTTCCCTTGCAAAAGCTGTTACCTGCGATTATATACCTTAGTTTAGCAGTTTAAGGCTGATACCAAAAGCATATATTAGCTGATTACATTAAGGTGCTTTTCTGCACCGAGCCAGGAAGCGACTGTTAACTCAAGAAGCAACGACTCTACACAGATGCAGAGTCTCTACACAGAGGCAGGAAGCAATTGCTAGTTCAGGAAACTGTGGCTAAGCGCAGGAAGAGCGCAAATGCTAACTCAGGAAACTAAATGCTACACAGCTCATCATAATAACCTATAGGTTATAATGGATTCCCACACAAAACACCGGAATACTCAAAGGGCCATCCATACCGGGTGCCCCTTTTTGGGAAATGGCTTTAGGGAAAGACCGGTGTATCATGCAATAGCAATTAGACTTATATACTGCCCCATAGCACTTCTTAGTGCACTCTTTGGGCGTTTCACAGGTCAATCAGCATTCCCACCCCCCATAACATGCTGGGTAATTATTTTACCAATCTCAGAAGGATGGAAGGCTGAGTCAACCATAAGCCCTGGTCAGGACTGAACTCATGACATTCATGCAAAACGGTACCTATTTATCTACTTGCAATTTCTTGCTTTCAAACTGCTAGATTGTCAGGAACTAGGACAGATGACAAGCACTTACTCTGTTGCGCTGCACTCGGGTCTCAAATTGCTGACCTGCCAACCTTCCAGTTGTCAATCTCAGCATCTTAACCACTAAGCCACTGCAGCCCTTCCCATCTGTGTTAGATATGGGCAAAACACTCTAAACCTTTGTCCGCTTTAACAAAAGTGCAAAAATCCTGCAGTGCTTCTATAGCAAATATGTGGTTAGAAACATCCCTAGCACGGATAACTAAAAGACATTACACATATCCCTGGAACTCAGGGACAGTATTTTTTCCTCTTGCCATCATGCTTCTGTTCGGTGCATTAAAGTCTGGAAGCTGAATGAAGCTCTCATAAATTAAACAAAAGGTGTAAGCTATATTATGTTAAATGGGATCTTGCTGTTTCAATGACTGAATGCAGGAGCGAGGATTATGAAGAGAAACAATTCTGTTAAAACACAAAAGTTTTTGCAATCAGCAGTGATGAGAACCACCATGGAGGGGGGAGCAATGAAATATTGGTGGGCATGTTGTGAACCTCCTGCCACTTGAATTGCACCTCCAGGCAGAGTTGCTCCCCTTTGGGAAGGCCTTAAAAATGTGGCTATGCCAGCAGGTGTGGGGTACAACTGGTACCACAACACAGCCCTGCTGGCTTATTTATCCCTGCCCAGGTGCTCTTATTTACTCTTGCCCAGGTGTCCTTCTTTTTTAAGGAGATTGTGGAGGTTATATGGACGTTTTTAGATAGTTTTATAGTATTTGGTTTTAATTCGTATTGGGTATGGTTTTTAACAGATGTTGTGATGCGAGCCGCCTTGGGACGCTTAGGCAAAAAGGCAGTTATATAAATCAAATAAATAAAGAAAGAATTAATGAATGAATATGCCCTTACATTACTGTCATTTAATGCTCATAGAAATGGTCTCTTCCCAGTCAGTATTATCCAATCAGAACTGTAGTGCTTTGTTAGCTAACAAAACAGTTAGTTCTCAATAGAGCTCCTCACTATTAAGACAGTTATTAAACAGCAATAAATAAGAGATTCAGCTTGGAAGTCACTTTTAGCCTGCATAACATCAGGCATTTTCATGTAGCATTTTTCTAGGATTACACAAGTCAGTTTCGTTACACATATAAATACAGTAGAACCTCGTACAACAATTGCCCCATATAGCAATGGAATTGCATAACAATTGAGGAGTGGGGGGGGGGGGGGATGGTGTCCCGCATAACAATTTTCCCTATGAAAAAATCGTACAATGATTTTTCAATGGAAAAAAACCGCTTAGTGAAAAAAATCGTTGTGTGATGCATCCCATAAGGAAAATCGCTATACGATGCATCGTATAGCAATTTTTTCGTACAACATTGAGCCCAGTTGAATGGATTGAAATCATTATACAAGGTACCACTCTAATGGGTATTCATGCTGATCATGGAAAACTACCCATAATCATGACATCTATCAAAAACTCATTTTTTTTAGGAAGGCTGGCAGACTAGATACATTAAGAAATTTCAAATCTTTCCTTCTTTTTTTTTGTTTGCATTGTTAGGTAAATGATGAAAATAAGGGTTGTATTTGGGGGGCATTTCTTGAATACCATCTCCTGGTTGCTCCGTTAATAACTAATGCCATTCTTTAGCAAGTTGAAAATCATAAGACAGCTTGTTAAGTAAAGGCCTGACATACAAAAGACAAGTGTAAAGTTGAATAATTTGCACTCCTATTGCCAGATAGACATGGATGGAACAAGTCCGAATCAAATCATATACTAATAAAATTGCATTATGTCCCCTTTTTAAATCAGCAGTCCACTTATGATCATTTGGGAGAGAGCATTCAGGCAGTAGCTGCTCTCCACTTTGTCCTCTCCACTGTGATGCCTCTAACTCCATGTTCTGTGCATTTTAATACATTATTGTTTCACAATACAATGCTACAAATTGCAAATTACATTTGGCTCAAGGGCTGATTATGAGAAATAGTAGCTGTACTGCCTCTGACTGAAGAATAACTCTGTTAGTAATAATAAGAGATTGATTGGGCTGGACGCAGTCGTAGGATGAGAAGACTCCATTTGAACACTGCCATTAGCTTCTTTTGTTAAACACAACACTTAGACTTGTCAGAGCCAACAAATCTTACTATGGTTGGTTTCCACGGTTTTCTTAATATTTTAAGGAATTCTGTAAGAAAAGTTCGGTTTCACTTACCAGTGATAACTTTCGTTCTTCGAGTATATAGTTTGTGAATACACACTCATGGGGTTATGCGCCTGCGCAGAACAGCCGATCGGAGGCTTGAAAAGCTATTGGTCAAAAGTTTTGGCGGTAAGACCGCCCACCGTACCGCCCACCCTGAGGCGCCCGCGCGCCATTTTACCTCAGTTCCATACTTAAGCTAAGCACGGGATAAACCAACTGATCTCATCCGTGCAGCTCAAGAGGGGAGGCAGGGTGGGTAGTGTGTATTCACAAACTATATACTCGAAGAACGAAAGTTATCACTGGTAAGTGAAACCGAACTTTCTCCTTCGTATAGTTTGTGAATCCACACTCATGGGAGATTAGCAAGCTCACACTTACTTGGTCGGTGGGCAGTCGGATGAGATGATCCCACGATGAGCTGAAGATCCCCTAGGTGGACCCGTCAGGGGCGTTGAGTCCGGAGCCCTCTGGTGAGGACGACACGGCCAAGCCTGGCGTCCGCAGTGGCTCTGGTGTCCACCCTGTAATGCTGGACAAATGTGGAAGGTCTGGACCAGGTGGCAGCCTTACATATGTCCTCAAGCGGTGTGCCCTCCAGAAAGGCAGTGGATGTGGCAACCGCCCTGGTGGAATGCACCCTGACATGCGGTGGAGGTGGCAGTGAGGCTGACTCGTAGGCCAGGTAGATGGTAGAGGTGATCCATTTGGAGAACCTTTGAGCAGAGATGGGTTCACCCTTGGACTTTCCCCCATAAGCCACAAAGAGGCGTTGCGACTTCCTGAACTCCCTAGTCCTGCTGGTGTAAAACAATAAAGCTCGTTTCACATCCAGTGTGTGCCAAGTCCTTTCTTGGGCGTTAGTGGGGTTCTGGAAGAAGGTTGGCAAGGAGATAGTCTGTGCCATGTGAAACTTGGAGACCACCTTGGGCAGGAAGGTGATGTCCGCTTGTAGGACGACGCGGTCGTTGAAGAATTGGAGAAATGGTGCATCTGCTCGCAGGGCAACCAGTTCCCCAGCTCGTCGTGCAGACGTGATAGCCACAAGAAATGCCGTTTTCCATGTGAGGAGGCGAACATCGGCGGTAGCCATGGGCTCGAATGGGGTCCTGGTGAGCGCGTTGAGCACGGTAGACAGTGACCATTGAGCCGTAGGAGTTCTGACCGGGGGGAAAGCGTTCCGTAGTCCCTTGAGGAAGCGCTTCACCGTTTGGTCACGGAAAGCCCCAGCAGCGGGCGAGCCAGCCGGGGAGTGTGCCACCACTGCTGCGAGGTGCACTCGGATGGAGGTGATGCTAAGGCCAGACTCCGCCAAATGGAGGAGGTATGTTAAAACGTCCTGCAGTCCCGCCTGCGGGGGGGCATGTGCTGGGAAGCCAGGAAAGCACAAAAGCGCCTGTATTTGGAAGCGTAGGACCTCCTTGTGGAAGGACGCCGCGCTAGCTGGAGGATCCTGGACAGTCTGGGGTTATCCTCCACGCGGTGAGGTGGAGGCTGGGCAGGTCCGAATGGTGCAGCTGGCCGTGCTCCATTTGGAGAAGCGTCGGTGACTCCGGCAGTGTGCGATACTGTGACGACATGCGCAACAGTAGCGGAAACCAGGGTTGGCGCGGCCATGCCGGCGCCACCAGAATTGCATTGGTTCTGTGTTGGTACATCCTGGTGAGTACTTTCTGGACCAGAGGAAACGGAGGGAAGGCATAGAGATAGTCCTGATCCCACCGTTTCATGAAGGCATCGCCTTCGGAGTTCAGTCCGATGCCTGCTCTGGAGCAGTACCTGCTGAGTTTCCTGTTGGACTCCGATGCAAAGAGGTCGATGCTCGGCGTCCCCCATGCCTCGCAAAGCGACCGGAACACCCCGTCGTCCAGCTCCCATTCGTGGGTCGTCGAGGTGAGACGGCTCAGGTGGTCTGCCAAAACATTCAGTGTGCCCTGAATGTGCACTCCAATTGGGAAAATGTGCCTCTCCAGGCACCATTCCCACAACTGCACTGCGAGGTACAGGAGGGTGGTGGACCGTGTTCCTCCCTGCTTGTTGAGGTACGCCACCGCCGTGGTATTGTCCGAGGCCACTTGAACCGCCTTGCCGGTGAGCAGCGTCTCGAAGGAACGCAGGGCCTTCCAGATGGCCAGCAGTTCCAAGTAATTTATGTGGTGCACCGTTTCGTGTGGTGTCCAGGTGTCGTTGACCGTGAGAGTCCCGCAAGCAGCGCCCCAGCCGAGGTTGCTCGCGTCGGTCAGTATCTGCAACGAGGGTTGCGGGGGGTAGAAACTCTTTCCCGTGGCCACGTTGAGTGGTGTAGACCACCACAGCAGTTGGTCCCTCAGTTCTGGAGATGGGGTCAACCTTTTGGACTGGCTCTCCCGAAGTGCGTCGAACTCGTGAAGGAGCCACGATTGCAGGGACCTGAATTTCAACTTGGCATGGGGAATCACTGCCGTCGTTGAGGCCATCAGGCCTAGAAGTCTCTGAGCCTTCTTCGCCCGGATGCACGGTTTGGTGCGTAGTTCGCTCACCCCCTGCGCAATGTCCTGTAAGCGTTTCTGGGGGGCGTAGGCTCTCGTAGCAAGCGAGTCGAGTACCGCTCCGATGTACTCGACGCGTTGAGTGGGAGTCAACTTCGATTTGGTGAAGTTGATCCTGAGGCCGAGACTCTCCATGAGGTGGACCGTGTATTGTGTGTCCCGAATGGCTGACGATTTGGTGGGGGAGACGATCAACCAATCGTCGATGTACGGGAAGACCCAGATGTTCCGTTGACGGAGGAATGCAGCCACCGGAGCCATGCATTTGGTGAAGACCCGCGGTGCCGTGGCCAGACCGAACGGTAAGCACCGGTACTGGTACACGGAATTGTCGATACGGAAGCGGAGAAATCGTCTGTGTTCCTCGAGGATGGAGACATGGAAGTAGGCATCCTTGAGGTCTATGACTGTGAACCAGTCCCCTTTGTTGATGAGGGGGAGGACGGTCTGCAAGGTCACCATCCGGAACTTCCTGGTGTGGATGCATTTGTTCAGGCGGCGCAGATCCAGGATAGGGCGAAGGCCTCCGTCCTTCTTCTGGACCACGAAGTACCTCGAGTAGAAGCCGTTGTCCCAGTCGGACGGTGTTACCCGCTCGATGGCTCCCTTGGAGAGAAGGGTTGATATTTCTTCCTCCAAATGGGGGGACGAGGTGGTGAGACGATGTCTTCCTACCCGAGGCACCCGCACGAACTCGATGGCGTAGCCAGAGGACAAGATCTTTAAGACCCACTGGTCGTCCGTGATGCCCGACCATACCTGGAGGAAGTTCCGGAGGGGGAGGTACGGGATGTGGAGCGAGAGAGACTCGGCCGTCGCAGCTTCAAACGCGGGGCTTGGGCCTCGCGCCCGAACGTTTGTCCTGTCCATAGGGTCGGTAACGGGGTTTGTGCTGCCGCCGTTGTTTGTAGGAGCTGGATCTAGGCTGCTCCGTCGGTCCCTGCTGCTGCGGATTGCCCTGGAACCGCCGTGTGAAGAGCTGGAACCTCGGCCTGGCGGAAGTAGCCGGCGTGGTGAGCCCCAGGAACTTCGCCGTGGAATTGGTCTGGCGCATCTCATTCAGGACTTTGTCGGTGTCCTGACCGAAGAGGCCCTGCCCGTCGAAGGGAAACTCCTCGATGAGCTTTTTCATAGCGTCATCGAGGGAGGTGTCCCTGAGCCAAGCATGGCGACGGAGGTAGATTGCGGAGGCCATGTCTTTTGCCGCATAATCGTTGATATGCCGGGCAGTGCGCATCAGTTGCTCGGCGACGAAGTCCCCCTCGGTGGCCAGTGCGTCAATCCGCTTTTGGGCATCCGCGGGCAGTTTCGCCGTCTCAACCTTCACCTGCTCCCAGAGGTGAGATTGATACAGGCCCATGGCGGCCGAGTAGTTGGCGGCACGGAAGAATAGGGAGCCGGTGGCGTAGAACTTACGCCCCACCGCGTCCAGTTTCTTTCCCTCCGGCGTCGATGGGACCGGAAACCCGCTGGTGGCCGTCCTATGCTGGAAGGCCTTGACCACCAGGGAATTCGGCAGGGGGTGAGCCTGCAAGAACTCGACGTTCTCGTCCAGGACCCGGTACATGCTGTCGAGCCTGGACGAAACGGAGTGGGCCGCCAAAGGTTTCTTCCACGTCGCCCTCGCCGAAGTCATCATGGAGGGGAGCATGGTTATGTGGACTGGCCGCACAGCACGTCTGTCGAGCTTCGCGGTCATCTGATCCTCACCCTCCAACGGCGGTTGATCGACCTTGAGGTTGAGTGCGGTGCCCAGCCTTGTGAGCATGGCGGTCAGAGAGCGTTGGTCCTCACCACGCGGTGGGTCCACTGAGCCGATAGCCTGCTCCGGCGTGCGCTCGGCGTCGACGTCTCCCTCGTCCTCCTCCGACGACGCGCTGGACTCATCGGAAGACGAGGGAGGCAGTCTTTCGTCCACGTCGGGACCGCGCCAGTACGGCCTGGGCGGGCCGGCGGGATGGGATTCCACCGCCTCGACGTCCGGACCACACCATGACGGGTTGGGTGGGCCGGCGGAGCGGGCACTCGACCCACGAGAGGTCGGTGGGGCCACGGCAGGGCCGGGATGCCCGGGGCTTGCGGTGGTCGGAACCGGAGCCGCAGAGGCCGCAGGCATGGGGGCTTGGAGCTTGGCCGCAAATGACGCCATGACCTGGAACATCTCTCGGACGAGGGCCATCTGAGATCCGTCCGAGTCCGCTGGAGGCAGAGCCCCGGTAGCCGGCGGGTTGGTGGTCCACGAAACGGTGGGTGTCGAAACGGTGGCCGGCGTCGGTGTCGGCGAAACGGTCGTCGGAACGGTGACGACCGCGTCGTCCGTCGGCGTTCTGGGCCTTGGAGAGACGGAGGCCTGCCTCGGCGAGCGGTTTCTTCCCCGAGGAGGAGAGGGGAGCACCTGAAGTGGGCGAGCTGGAGCCCCAGCCCTGCGTCCTTTATCAGGTGACCCGGAAGACGACCGTCCTCCCCAGATGGAGGATCCCGGAGAAGGACATCGGGCAGTCGAGAACGGCGGCGAAGGCCCGGGAGAGGCGGGTGTGCGTGGGGTGGGAGGAAGCGACCGTATCTTCTCCGACCCATGCTTGCGCTTCTTCTCGCCGTTCCTGTCCTTCTTTTTCTTCTTCCTAATCGGAAGCACGGAGGAAGAAGCCGGCGGCGGCTGGGCGGCGGCGGCTGGGCGGCAGCGGCGGATGTGGAGGCGGGAGCGGCGGGAGCCAGAGCGAGCTCCATCATATGCGCCTTGAGGCGATTGCTTCGGTTCTGCACCGCGAGGCGCGTAAACTTTTTGCAATGCGGGCAAGACTGGCTCTGGTGCGACTCTCCCAAGCAGAACAGGCACAGGCTGTGTCCGTCGGAAGCTGGGAACTTCTTAAGGCAAGCCCTGCACTGTTTAAACGCTGCAGCCATGAACCGCGGAAAAATTCTTCCAGTGGAAGTTTCTGGAGGCGAGTACCCCGAAGGGCGGACCAGCCGCCACCCCCTTGAGGGGGGAGACGGTGATCGATGCGAAGAAAAATTGGCTACTGAATCCACTCGAAAGAAGAGACAGAGCCGGGGTGGCGATCCTGCCCGGAGGACAGAATCGCCGAGAAAAATTGTTGAAATTTGCCAAAAAGACTTTCCCTCAGAAGGGCGAAAAAATTGAGGAAGCTCTCAACGATCGTCCTGCTGCTACGGCGGAAAGAAGAGAACTGAGGTAAAATGGCGCGCGGGCGCCTCAGGGTGGGCGGTACGGTGGGCGGTCTTACCGCCAAAACTTTTGACCAATAGCTTTTCAAGCCTCCGATCGGCTGTTCTGCGCAGGCGCATAACCCCATGAGTGTGGATTCACAAACTATACGAAGGAGAACATAAGTGAGGTATAGATCCTACCCTATTACATTATATGGATGCTGAAACAACAATAAAAAAGAGTGTTTATGAAACTGATGTCTAAGAAGGAAGGTCTAAATGTCTAAGAGGGAGGGACACATCAAGAAGGAATCTGAAGAGGTGGGCTACAGTCCATAAAACATATGCCAAAATTATGGTTTTTTTAAAAAAAAATTGAAACCCAAACATCTTGTTTTAACTAGTAAGAAATAATTGTGCTGTTTCAAACAATGAAAGAAATTCATTCAATCAGTGTGATTTACAAATTCAAGCAAGGGTGGGTCTGAGGGACAGCCATCTGTCATATTTGTTTTTATTTAGATTCCTGCATATAGCAAGGGGTTGGACTCGATGGCCTAAAAACTCAGATAATCTATGATTCTATACTACTAAATCTAGGATCAGGGACTGCATCAAATTACCCAAATGGTGGCAGGCTGGGTGGGTGGGTAAAATTGGCAAAAATGAAACTGGAAGAAGCTGAAAGTTCACTTCTGGTTTTCTGAACATACCTTGTTGGGTACAGGTAGTATTTTGCTTAAAATAAGGGTGTTCACTCTTTGAAGCTTCCAGGAAAATGTATGTGAGAGGGCAGAGGTATGTCCCCCCCTCCCCCCTTGCAACATGTCCATGATGGGCCATGTAACCCCAACCCACAGGCTCAGGTAAGCAAAGGGTAGGTGAGACTCCTAAGTCCCAAGCCAGAAAGAGTGAACCAACACAGATGGTTTTGTAGGGTTTAGAAAGATAGAAACGACAGAGCCTGGGCACTTCCACATGTCTCTACAAGCCTACTCCAATTGCAGCTTTTTTAGCATAATAAGTTGCAGTCAGAATAGGAGATTTGAATCACTAAATCCCCAATGATTCAACGGGCCTACTTTAGAGCAATTTAGTATGCTGAGCAACAGGATTTTGGCCAATATCTGACAATGACATCAAGGTTACATCTGCTATAATTATGGTCTGGTTATGACCTGTTTGCATAATTAACAAGACAAAAACTTATTTTCATTTTTGGACATGCAAAAGGTTTAACACACACACACACACACACACACACACACACACACACACACACACACACACACACACAAATGATCAAACTGCACTAGAACAGTTCAATACTGTGTTCTTTCTTTACTCTTCTAAATACACCGGTAGATGATGTATTTACTACCATCCCTATGGGAAGCTTTCCTGCAGTTTCTATGGAAGCAGCTTTGCCATACTTGATGGACTGGCTTTATGTAGAACAGCTTGGTATGTTGCTGCCTTTTGCCAAGGGGTTTGCCAGCTTAATGCTTAAGTGCAGTAAAACAGAAGCAGGAACCAGGAAACAGAAGGAGGCCATCAGGCAATTAATAGCCATGGATGAAACAAGCATTGCAGTTGCAACAGCAAAAAAGGTCATTACCTCCCGTGACTTGAAACCAGCACAACAGAGTCAGGAGTTGCAACTAGGAGATGAAACCAAGCTGGCTTCAAAATTTGGCACAAAAACATTTGGAACAGCTGTGAGTTGAAAGTAAAGCAGGCAGACTGCTCAAATACACAATGTCACTGAGATGCCACCCCAGATAGTAGGCTGAATGGGAAGCCCCTCAACTGAACAGAAAAATGTTGTATAAACCATTAATCAGATTTTCTTCAATTTAGTACCCTTCCATTTCAGTTGAGTCTCAAGATAGAGATGAGCAAACCTCAAACTCCTCCATCCCCATCATGTTTCTTGTTTGTTTGTGTTTTCCTTAGAAAGGTCTAGTACAGGGGTGGCCAAGTCCAACCTTGGTGCTCCAGCTGTTCTTGGACTTCAATTCCCAGAAGCCCTGATCAGCAGGATTGCTGACTTGGGCTTCTGGGAATTGAAATCCAAGAACAGCAGGAATACCAAGGTTGACCACCCCTGATCTAATAATTATGTTATGAACTGCCTTCTTTGATTCTGCACTGGGAGGGTGCAAACAAACAGACTCAAATATAAAATGATGGGTGGAGAAGACTGAGAAAGAATTTAAAATCTTTTTGTGCACTTACATGAAGGGAATAGCTATTTCATAATAAACATCTATTCCTAGCTATGCATTCAAGTTGGATTCATTCCATCAGCCTAATACCGACAGGCTAAGTTTGCTGGATAGCTCTGATTTGGACTCAGGAGTTCAGTCCCCTGCTGGACCTAGGAGAAGAGCTAGGCTGTATAGCCTTGAGCAAACAGCATTGTCCTAGAGCAGCACCAGAAGAAATGACTATTAAACCACTTCTGAGTACTCTACACATAAGAAACCCTGGCAAGAGACAGCATAACAAGGAATCAACAAGCACATAGGTAATTATTACTAGAGGGGGAGAGCAGGGGAAGATCTTATCATTAGCTTGAAGCCCTCTTGCTTAGTGCAATATGCTGCAATTAAAGTAAGCCCATTGAATCAATGGGAATTTGATAAGTCAACTTTTCTGTAAGTTCCACTAATTCAATAATTGTGCTTCAGTACACTAAGCATAGGATTTCAATCACTATTAAGTAAGTAGGAATGAAATCATCATAGTATGAACCACCCAAAAATATACCAAGAGCATGGTCACAGAAATAGTAGAAATTACACTAGAAAAAGAGTAGGTACAGCTGATCAGTGTACTGTACTAGAAATTTATTTAATTAAAAATTATGTTGCATCTCATGTACAAGGTTACAAACAGCTTTTAATATAGTTTCATATATTTTACCCTGATTTCATAAAAATTCAACATAAAAATTATTTGGGTTTACAAAAGGTTAACAAAACTTTTAAGAGGTTACCTGGAAATTCCCAACCATGAAACTTCCCTGCAGGCCTCATTATGAATAAAACACTAACATGTCAGCATTTCCCCCAGTCTGTTAATGGAGCAAAGTTTTTGTTGATTCAAGTTTCCTATGAAATACCCTCTGATGAATAAATTAAGCAACATATAATAAAGATTCAGACATTGAAAAATGCTATATGCTTAATTTTGATGTCAGGAACCCAGAAGCAACACTAAAAAAGTTACATGAGCAGCCAGTTTAAGCCCTTCCGGCATGACCAAAAAGTAAGCAGATGGCATACATATATTTCCAGAAAAAGGACAGCCATTTCTCTTTTAAATAGCTATTCAAACTTTATTTCCTTTACAAATTTGTAACAGTGAATACTGTATCAAATGCTACATTGAGCTAAATGACCTTGAAGAGCAGACTAAATGATGCACCTCTTGCTTAATCTGGACTTGATTATTTTGCCTCTATCAACTAAAAGCCATTGCTTCAGATTTATTGAAATCCATTGTCCAGGTATGCACAACAGCTGTTGCATACTCAACGATGAATAGGTGCATGAGTCAGCTAACCTTGCATTTGTGGTGAATGAGTAAATGTTAATCTGAAGTGGTTTTAAGCCATTTGGAAACCTATCAAATCAGCTGAAAGGGAAAACTGAGGAGAAAGACACATATCTGTAGCACACGTGAAGCTTAAACGGTGCCAGGCTTCCACCTAGAACAGATTACAGATTGTCTTCTCTACCTGACAGCAGTTCTGCAGCTCAATTTTTCAACAGATGTCTTAGCCTACATAAGGCAACATAAATATATACTTCCACTTCATGTATCATAGGACACCTCAGAGGTGTATCTCACTATGCCATTTGGAATACTATATACTAGGTCTCATCTGATTTTGGAAACTAAGCAGGATCACATCTGGTTAATGCTTGTATGGGAGACCCCATGGGGCCAATGTTAGGTGAAGATGACAACTCTTGGGAATAGGTGGAGCAGTATCTGACTCAGTATTCTTGTGACTTGAAAGGTCCCATGAAAATATGAGGAAAAGATTAGAGTGCAAACAGAGCAGAACACTTCACACTTGTTCTCTAATGAGTTTTGTTGTTCAGTCGCACAGTCGATTCCGACCCTTCACGACCCTATGGACCATTGTCCTCTAGGCACCTCTGTCCTCCACCATCCTCCTCAACCCCCCAGCTATGTGCCCATTGTGTTTACAATACCATCTAGCCATCTCATCTTTGGCCGCCCCCTTCTTTTGCCCTCTACCTTTCCCAGCATCAAAGCTTTCTCAAGTGAATCCTCTCTTCTCATTTGATGTCCAAAGTATTTCAGCCTCATCCTTACTATTTGACCTTCCAAAGAGCAGTCAGGCCTGACTTCTTCTAAGATTGACCTATTTGTTCTCTTCGCTGTCCAGGGGACTCTCAAAACTCTCCTCCAACACCACATTACTCTCTAATGAGTATATCATGTCAAATCCTCTGTACAGAAAACCACAGAAGTCACTATCATTAATTTGAATCAAGCTAAAATATATTACTCCAAGTAGACCCAAGTACTCCATATGAACAACAGAAAAACACTTTTTTAATTTGATCTCCTCTGAAACTATTTCAGGATCTAACGTTTCAGGATTATGTATACAAAATGAATAGATTTTCAATTTCCTAGCAGTTAAAGGGGTTATAGTTCAAGTTGAAACCTATCCTGCTCTCAGCGGCTTCCCACTTTTCTTATAGTAATCTTTTTTTCATAAATGTCGTAAAATATAATCTCCATCCTGTGTTATCAAAACTAGACTAAACACTCTTTTAATACGAGAGCATCTCATTGTTTTCTTTAACATGCTTTATTTTAGGAATAACAACATTCCATGCACTTTTATGTAGGGAATATTTACATTGGGGTTATAAAGGTTAACTGCAATGAAATGTTTATCATGACCCACTAAAATGTTGCTTCATAGCAAAAGGTTTGTGGATGCTTTTGAGACAAAAATAATCCCACCCTAAATTTATCTGAAATTTATCAGAACAATGGTATTGGCATATGAAGCCAAATTGATTAGGACACAGTCCCATCCCCTTGCTGTTTATAGCAAGCCCTAAAAGGAGGCTTTATATGTATCAGCAGTATATACTATTTTGGAGAACATAGAAATTGCTTCTACAGAACTACAAAGTGAATTAACTTTCTTCACCCAACAGCTATCACACTATAAATGTATTGCAACAAGTGTAAATCTCAACTCTGTTATTGATGAACAGTTAATTCAGAATTCATTTGGTAAAATTTGACCTACTGTATTTATTTACTGTATTCATATTCTGCCTTTCCATTACAAAATAGTGCTCAATGGGACTTGCAATGTTCATGAAAGATTAAAAACAAGATCTAGTAAAGACCATTTGACCAGAAATCCCATTGGAATCAACTAAAGCTAAAGCTAAAAACAACATGGTAAAGCAAGTTAAACATCAGAGGCCAGTCTTCAAAGGCGTTTGTATATCCTTCCTAAAATCAGTCAGAGTGAAAACTGATCACAGCTCTGAAGGGAATGTATTTTGTAACCTGGGAGTTATACAGGAAAAAGACCTCTTTCATGAGCAGGCCTCAGAAACTTCTCCTATTCTTAATAATTTGCTTGAGATATCACCTAAAGATATTGACATGTGGATAGGTGTAAACAATATGGGTAGTCCCTTAAACAACCAGGCCCTAAGACTTGGTCAAGCTAAGTTATAACAACAGTAATCATGTGCCATCAGGTAGATTCTGGTGATTGCTTTACTTTGCTTTATGGCAGGGGTGCCCAAACTATGGCTCACAGGCCAGATCCGACCCCTGATGCCAATTCGTCCAGCCCACACTGCCTTTGTTGCTCCTGGAAGTGGAAGCAAAATGTACCGGCATGTTTTGCTTCCACTTCCAGGAGTGACGATGGTGGTGCGGGCCAGATGAATTGGCATCGGGGGCTGGATCTGACCCATATAGTTTGGGCACCCCTGGTTTAAGCAGAGAAAATGGCAGCTTAAAAATCTATCTCATCTTGTTGCTAAATAGATTGCAAGGTGTGTTTTACTTCCGCTTCTGGCCCACATGACTGGCCTGCTGAACCATGTGACCAGGCCGTTGTACCACGTGACTGGCCCACGGCATGAAAAATTTGGGCACCCCTGCTTTGCAGTGACTCATTCCAGAGTTTTCAAGGTACAGAGTACTGAGAAGTGGTTTACCAGTCCCTCCCTCTGGGAACACTACACAGACTGGCTCTTCTCCCAGGAGGCAAAATGGGGACTAAAACTCTTAAACTCTGGTTCCACAGCTAGATATCCATCTCACTGAGTTTATTTAGCCAGCCAGGTAATACAAATGCTTGAATAATCATGTTTGCCTACATTTGCTTCTTCATCAATGGGTAGTGACCATACTTACCTCTAAAGGTCTAAGGGATGAAAATGCATTAAGGATGTATTAATCCCATACTATCTTACCTGTACTTAAGATCTTCAAATGATGCTTTTCTCTCAGCAGCGCTTGTCCTATCATTAGTACAGCAGCAGTCAATTGCAGTGGAAGACAACAGGTGTGGAGCAGGGACAATACCTAATCATGCTTTCTGATTATTGTGGTAAATTCCCTCTGTTGGGGGACAGAGCACTGTATGCTACTGAGTCTGTCCTTAACCCTCTAAATTAGCTTACTGCCATCAGTTGTGGCAGAGGATACTTTCCAACCATCATTATTGAAGTTCCTGTACATGCAATAGCAAGGTGTCATTGTGTCCTACACAAAACTTCTTGGACCTTTCCCTATTACCCCTAAAGCTTTTTATTACAGATGTCCCACCTTTCAAATGAAGCTTTTGGTTGCCTGGGATATGTGTGTCTTATTCTCAGTCTTTTAAATCAAAAGTCAAGCTATGAGTTCTTCAAATAACATAAACATCATCGTAAACTTTTATCTGTAACTTTAGCTTCTGCATAAGCTCAAATTCAAGACGGCCAATAGACACCAATGATGGTTGAATCAAAAAATTTTTAAAAAAATTATAAATCTTCCCCAACCTACATCTATTCAAATATAATTTCCATTCATGGGAACCCTCTGCTTAAATTTCCAAGGTTTTAGATGTCTAAACCAGTTTATAGCAGTAAGGCTTTTATATTACATCAGAAGGGATTTACTAGAATAATTGTGTTTATGCTCAAAGGCTAAAATACAGAGACATATCCTGTATAAACAACTCTTTATTCTTAAACAAATGATTAACCAAAAGATATCCTTTCAAGATACATCAGCATTCCAGCACTGTGTAAAATCAGAACTTTGGATTATATATCCTGAAATGAAATATTAAAGTTAAAGCTCTACCCTATTTCTAGAAGCCTATCACTCAACCATGTGTCAATCTAAAGCACTCAAGCTTTAATTTATTAATGGTGTGATCAATGCCCATATTCCTTAAAACAGATATATGTCTCCTTCTCAAATCATAAATACGGCATTACAAACATTACTTTCAATAAGGCTATTTCAAGAAGAATTAAAAGTTAATAAAACAAAACAAAACCCAAAAGGAAACTGGAAAGATTATGCTGTTTCAGATGCTCACACACTATTAGGAAAGAAAGGTTTTCATCACATACTGGAAGGGATTCCATTAACATATTCTTTCATCTAGCAGATTCCTCCACACTTAAGATGATATTTATTTATCATACTTGCTGTATTGTCACTAGTCTTCAATTTTCACATCAGTTGCACATGAGGAGGGGTGGAGTAGAAATCTTCCATTTTCTACATAGGCCTGAATCGAAATTGACTTTGAATCTCAGAACTGTCAACAAATGCTCTTAAGAAAAGGTTTCTTCTGCAGAGATTATAAAATATGTGTCATCCCTGACACTTGCATTTTAGATTCAGATGGCAGTGCTGGGAAAGAAACGTTACGAAACGTCAGGAAGGGTCTTAAAAAGCTGAGCTGTCATGCCATGTGCCTCTCTGGGCTCGCTCTGCAGTCAGATCCTGCACTGTGAATGTCAGAGGTTCTTCCCTTAAACTCTGCTCTGACAAGCAAAGAAGGATACTTGGAGAATATGTTATCTAGCACGACGGACTTGTCTTCACTACCAGGTCAGTCTGACACTTACTTACTGAACCCCCTGAAAGCTACAGTCCTGTTTCTGATTAATAAGTATTCCATATGCCACCACACTGGATATGCAATATTTATGCAGGGGGAAATCCACCTGGAAGGCGTTATACTGAGTTTTGTCATTCTGTTTCCTACCAGAATGACAAGAGGAAACTTGTGTAAGATTACCATAATCTTTCATTTTAAATCCCTTGTCTGCAATTACCTAGTAATCGGTTCTACATTTATTTTTTGAAAGGTACATCCTACTAGATTCTTGCTGGGGAAATTTGTTCAAATCACTGTTCTACAGTTACCTATGAGAGTATTAAAACTATGGGGACAGGTACTAAACCTACATAACACACACACACATAGAGAAAGAATGAGAATATAGTAAATGTTAATATTAGTGTAATGGACCTGGATGGTTTCAGAAATAAGCAAAAAAAAAACCCCACCAAATCCTCTTACTGATAAAGAGTTCTTGCTAGTTAGCAGGATAATGTAAA
The DNA here is from genome assembly GCA_035047345.1 of Bradypodion ventrale. Classification (NCBI taxonomy): domain Eukaryota; kingdom Metazoa; phylum Chordata; class Lepidosauria; order Squamata; family Chamaeleonidae; genus Bradypodion; species Bradypodion ventrale. Next base: position 122,789,275 of record JAWDJE010000006.1, read on the forward strand.
GGAAATTAATTAAATTAATAGAAATGAACACTGCATTCTTCATGTCATTCTCCTATTACACAGTTACCTGCTTTTTCTGAACCTCTCTACTGACTAAATAAAGTTACCAAGCATAACATTTCTTAAGTTCCACTCAGCAAATTTAATGGCATCAAGGTAGTGACCTAGTTTATTTGACCCGAGATACTGCTACTTCTTTTCCACCCAAGTGGATAACAAAAGCTGTCAAGCTTGACTTTAAAGCCATGGGAGCACAACGTGGCACCATTCCGACAAGGTATATAACACCTGAAGATGAATGGAAAGGAGAGGTTTCCCTAAAGATATTCTAGACTCCAATCCTGTATGTGGAAAGGTGTTATCAAGTGATTTATTTCTAGCTTTAGTCTCTCACATATCCTTGTAGATTTTGGTACGGAAATGCTCCCTCTTCATTTTAAAGTGGTATAGTCAGATGAAAAGAGAACTGTACCACATGGCAACACTAAGATTTAGCCAGAAACACTGAACACTCAAGGTGTTTAATGCCTAAATAAGCTCTCAAATTGAGCTAAGAATACTGAATGCTCAACATGCAGTATATGCCTTGTTCTGGAAGGTATGTTTTCGAAACATTCTTACATACTTTTCAAGATAAGCAAGTATATGGCCTCAACTACAATGCACAAAGAAGGTCCCTAGTAGACCAGAGACTGTATTGGTAAGCTGACCTAGTATAGGAACACCAAATGTTTTCAGGAAGAGTTTTGCTCTTATCTGGATATAAGAAGCTAAAAGTGACTTGGAGATGAGAAATAAATAGGACATGATCAGAAGGCAATCTTGTTAAGTTAGGCATTGCTTAGTAAGTTACTCACCTTATGATTGTCCAGACTTTATAAAACTGGTGAGAGCACTGGGTAGACATTACTCATTAAAGGAGGCAACACATTAGTTTACTGTTAATATGAACCATCAAGTAGGAATTGACTTATAGCAACCCTAATAGGGTTTTCAAGGTAAATTAGATATTTAAGAATATTCCATTTCCCCAGTGAGTCGCCATGACTGAGTAGGAATTCAAACCCAGGTCTGTTGGCAGCTAAAAGATCACTCTACAGGGTGGCCCGTAAGTTCCTACCCATCCATACGTATTTAATATAATTTAATTTTCAAACTTTTATGCCACCCATTCAGTCGAACCCAATTTTGTACAAAATAATGTTGTTGTTTTCCAGAGAAATGTGGCTGTTTTAAGGCCATTTACACTTGAAGAGCATATTGTGACAAGTACGTGGATACATGAGTGCAAGAATACTGGTGATACCCTGGATACAATAAGTTGCAAATTTAGAGAAAGATTCAATAGGGACCTACAGGCCAACCTGTACAGTTGGGTTTGTACAGTAGACTCTCACATAATGACGTTGCTTGGTTCGCTATAGGGAAAGATTGTTGTGCGGTTTTCAATGGCAGCTACGCCATCTAGCGGCAAAAAACTGACATTATCCGCACAACATTAAAAAAAACGTCATTAATCCGCACATCGACAGTTTTTTGTCGGTGTGCAGATAGTCACGTGGCGAGTGACAACACGTCGGTAAGCAGAAATGACGCTATTCAAACGCGTCGTTAATCGAGGGTCCACTGTATATACATTATCCACAATTATTTATTAGAGAAGGCTATTTATTAGAGGAAACAAACATGCTTCTATTTGGAAGGATTAACTAGAGAGTCACATCCAGTGAATTTATTTATTTATTTAACATACTGCCCATCTGGGACATAATTGCACTCTGGGTAGGGTTACATTAAAACATGACAATAATCATAAAATTAATCAAAAATGAATTATTACAAGTATTTTTACCAATAGCTAGTGCAGCCTGTTCATAACAGGATGGCCTTCCTAGTGTCTGTGTGAGAAACTGAGGGGTTTTCTGTGCTTCATGCTCATAGTTGTGTCTGGAAAACATGGTTATATTTGGATTATATTGAAAATGGTTGTTGTTTTTAAACGTGCTTCCAAGAGGAAATTGACCACACACCAAAACAAGACATGCTTATAATCACAAGTGACTGGAAGAAAGAACCAAATGTTGTTGGGGACAGAAATGAAGCAGGAGAATTACTCATAGAATTCTGCAAACCCAACAATCTGTATATTGATAATACATGCTTCAAATAATGAAACAGATGGCTGTACACATGGACATAAATAGATGATCAATGAAGAGATCAAACAGAGTACATAATTTGAAGCAGAAGGCAGAGATTTATTCTGTCTGCCAAACAAGACTATGGGCAGACTGTGGCACTAATCCTGAACTGTCAATATCCAGCATTAGAGTAAAATTGGGGAGGGGGGGGGACTAAAAACTTTACAGTCCCAAAATATAATTTAAACAACATTCCTGTTATATCAGTTATATACATAATACACCCCCACCCCACCCCCACCCTGTACAAATGGTCTTCTTTTGAAACTGAAAGTTTCTTTTTGACCAGAGGAAAAGGCAACACAAAGACTCAGAGCCCTCTATCAGGGAGTTGCAGTTAATGTTTAGTCTACTCACTAGGTGCTCATTAATGAAGAAATTGAAATCATTAAGGATTTTGGATACCTTGTTTCATTCATCAATCCAAATGGAGATTGCAACCAAGAACTCAGAAGAAAACTGAGACTTGGGAGGGAAGTAATGAGGGAATTAGAAAAGATCATCAAGTGTAAGGATGTGTCCTTGAAGTAAAAGATCATCCACACTTGTATTCCTGATCACTGAGCATGGGAAAGCTGACATGTAAAAAATTGATTTGTTTGAAATATGGTGCTGGAGAAGAACTTTGAAGATACCCTGGAGTGCCAGAAAGATGAACAAGTGGTCTTGGAGAAATTCAAGCCTGTATCATCTTTGGAGGCAAAGTTGATGAAGCCGAGGCTGCCCTTCTTTGGGCATAGCATGATAAGATGAAGTGCTCTAGAAAAGACAGTAATTCTGGGAAAGGTTGAAGGCAGCAGAAACAAGAAGACCAAATAAGATATGGACTGACTCACTAAAGGAAGCTGGTGTTGAAGACAGGACAATTTGAGAATCCTCATTCATAGACTTTTAAGTAACCCTATAAAAGTTTTTACCTCCATTATGCATTTGTCTGATTTTATGAATGGGTCACATGGCTTATTTTTGCTAACTCGTTCATAGAGCTGCCATAATTTGGAGGCAACTCGATGACATCTGACAAAAATAGAAAAACAAAAAGAGGAGAGTTTAAACTGAAAAGGTGATTAAAAGGCACTGAGTTTGTAACTACTTTCCTCTGTTGAAAAGTTGAGAAACCCTACCTAAAATTTTACAATCAACAAGAATTATAAAGTTCATGACTCATCTAAAATATGCCTTCTGAAATAATAAATTTATTGGTGCCTGAAATATGATAGATTATATACTTTACATTAATTTTGGTGTGTGTGTGTGTGAGAGAGAGAGAGCACTACTTTTTAGTAGCTTTTTGAATTATTTTCAGACATAATAAACCAGATCAAATGAAAACCATTGCATAGACAATAGGAATACTTAAGTATGCAACTGGCATGCACAACCAGTGTGCGCTATATTCCCAAATGCCCAGTCAGAGGTCTCAGGTGGCTAATGCAGTTTAAGCACGCAATTCAAAGCTCCAAATAATATGTTTATGAATCAGGATGCATTCTGTGCACTTTGGAAAGGGTTGTGTAAGAAGAGACAGCAGTGTATCTGATTTCAGCTGAACGGGTTTTTAAAACTAAATTATCTGCTTCCTCTTTCAGAACTGGATGGAGCAGCACGCCAAGGCTCTCACTAATCATTTTAAATGTAATTGTAGAATTTAGTTTAATGGTAGTATACGAATAATTCATTTGTATTGGCTCCTAATAGGATACCTTGCCCATCTGTACTCCACAGACAGCAGACTTGAAGGATGTAAACCAGGCACTGCATTGTCTGTCTTGTCTTTAAATAGAAGGACTATGCACTCCACAAAACTGTGATAAATCATACTTAACTCTTAACAGAAGTAATGGTGTGGGCTATACCACATCAATGAGATTACAAATACAGGTGTCTGCAGGTGTAGTGGCTTGAGCTTTTAGTTGTAATAGTAACACATAATAGATATGATTTCTCAATGTAAATATACCATGTATCTCAAAGTCATTAGATAAATGAAAATTCAATATAGGTCTTCCTTGCTGAAAAGTCAGTCGTATCCGACTCTAGGATGCGGTACTAATCTCAATTTACTGCCAAAGAGCCAGCGATGTCTGCATTTGCAGATGTTTCCATGGTCATGTGGCAGGCATGGCTGGTTGCTGGTGCACATGGAATGCTGTACCATTTCCTGCCAAAGCAGAACCTATTTATCTACTTGCAATTTCTTGCTTTTATAGTGCTAGGTTGACAGGAGCTGGGACAGACAGTGGGAGTGCACTCTGTTGTGCAGCACTTGGGTCTTGAACTGCTGACCTATTGACCTTCCAGTCATCAAACTCAGCATCTTAACCACTAAGCCACTGCATCCCCCTCAAACAAAGGATAGAGGATAGCTGACATAGAAATTGCTCTCCAGGAACAGGACATACTTTGGAACTTTAAAATACATAATAAAATATGGAAAAGGTTTCAAAAGTCATCAGCTTAAGGTACAATGGCAAACTGACATTATACAGGTTGTTAAAAGGGTGATCACTAGTGTTTTTAACATCCATAAATACTGCTTAAAAAGAAAAAGAATGCTGATTTAGTTAAAGATGTTCACAGTTATGTTTAACTTATATTTTTATATATTAAAGGAGGAATTCTCAACCTACGGCCTGCAGGCCGGATCCAGCTGACAGCACCAAATCACCCATGCTCCAGCCGCCATTCCCACCACTGCCGGAAGCGGTTGTGTTCCTGGCAGGCGTGGAGGTGTTCCTGGCGGTCTCAGACATGTTCCCGGTGGCTGTGGGTGGGTGGGGTGTGTTCATGGCAGCTGCGGAGGCATTTCCGGCAGCGGCGGCGGTGTTCCTGGTGGCTGCATTCCTGGCAGCTGCAGTTTCCCCCCCTTCACCTACATCATGCAGGTCCTCCAGACCAGTAAGCAGGGTGTTGGGGGGTGTTGGGTGTGTGTGGTGGGCTCAGGGACACCAGTCCAGCCAGCAAACAGTCTGAGGGAGTGAGATCTGACCTCTGGCTTTAAAAGGCTGAGAACCCCTGTATTAAAGTCTGAATACGCATATTTGTAAAATGTTAGTCTTTTCACATAAGGTATTTGTTTACATAAGAAGTGCATTCATTGCAAATAGATAGTCATCTTTATAGTTTTTTATCTGGGTTTTAAGATCTGCTTCTTTTTAAGTTTCTGCGTTCTTATCACTGATCAACTCTGCATTAGGTATATCTTAATCATTTTCTTTTCTTTTCTGTGTACAATGTAAGATTTTAAAAAACATGGATGGTTAACATAAAGTACCTTCTCTGAACTGAAATTAACTTGCTATTTTATTGATTGATTTATATTTTCCTATTCAATAGTCTTCAAGATGCTACACGATCCTTTGTTGCCTTTTATTCACCAACTGCTTAAATATGAAAAGGGGGAGCAGGATTCAAGTTCACTGTTATTTTTCACTTCTTCGGATACTTGCATGGAAATGTGGTAGCCTTCAGCAGACTAGAAGGGTTGGCCAGCCTCCTTGAGGAGTTTACTCATACAACCACCTCATCTGCATTTGCACTACACAAATCTAATTATTTTCTGATCACAACTATGGTTTCAATTTAAGGCACAAGGATTCAGGATTCAGCATGTTTATTATTCACAATAAAATGTATTAGGCACATCAAGGAAACAATAACAACAAACTATAAGTCAAAGAAACAAACTTCTTCATTGGAACCCAGTACAGAGAAAATGATACAGGCTGGGAAGTGATTCTTTTTCACAAGTCAAAATAGAAGATCATGTCATGCAGACAATATAATTCTTACCTGTGTGCTTTTACATGCCCAGTTGTGTGACAGCTAACAAAATGTGAAACCCATATGTACAATTAATTGTCCTTATGTGCCCAGATTATGTGCAGGAGGATTGCCTTCATATTTGTATCACCCAGAAGTCCATAATGTATATTTATTAGACTACAGTGGTGCCTCATACAACAATTTTAATCCATTCCATGGGGTTCATTGTTCTACGATATAACTGCTATACGATACATGCATTGTATAGTGATTTTCCCTATGGGATGCATCGTACAACAATTTTTTTTGGCTAAGTGGTTTTTCCCATTGAAAATTTGTTGTATGATTTTTTTTCCACAGGGAAAATTGTTATGCAAGTTGCCATTTCCCCCCAAAAGCTAATTGTTATGCAATTTCGTTGCTATACGGGGCGATTGTTGTATGAGGTTCCACTGTATTTATATCTTGCATTATCTTCATTGGCATAAAGAGAAATCCATGGCTTTCCCCCATTTTCTTCTTCCTTACAACAATCCTCTGAGACTGATCAGGTTCAGAAACTGGCCGATGTTCGAAATTGAGGTTTTTTTTTAGCTTGGACCCTCATAGATCCTGTCAAACACACTAAAGAATCATAGAATGACTGAGTTGGAAGGAGACTATTGAGTCTGACCTCCTGCTCAATGCAGACATCCAAATCAAAGCAGTTTTGATAGTTATCCAATTTTCTTTTCAATGCCACCAACATTGGAATGCTCACCACCTCCCAAGGTAATTGGTTCCATTGTTGTACTGCTCTAACAGTTAAGAACTTTTTTCCTGATATTCAGCCTATATTTGGCTTCCTGTAGTTTCAGCCCATTATTATGTGTCCCTCACTTTGGGATGATTGATAACAGATACTGTCCCTCCTCTTTATGACAATCTTTCAATTATTTGAAAAGTGCTCTTATATCCCCACCTCCGTTTCCTTTGCTCAAGGCTAAATATGGCCAGCTCTTTCAGCCTTTCCTCAGAGCTTGAGTTCTAGCCCCCTGGTGATCCTGATTGCCCTCCTCTGAACTTGTTCCAGTTTGTTGACATCCTTCTTAAAGTGTGGTGTCCAAGTAATCTGGATGTGGTCTGACTAGTGCTAAATAGAGGGTGGACTAGTACCTCATGAGTTTGGAGACTATACGTCTGTTAATGCAGCCTAAAACAGTGTTAGCCTTTTTTGAGCCACCGTGCACCTGACTCATATCCAGCTTGTGATCTACAACAACTTCAATAAGATTCTCACTCATAGTATTACTGAGCCAAGTATCCATCTCCCCATCTTGTAAACAACTCATGAGCTCTCCATAGCCAGGGAATAATGCTTTTTTGCAAGAGTTAAAGAACTGGAAAGCAGAGTACATGTGGACACACACTTTACATGCTCTCCACTTCCAAGTATATATTCCATTATAACCCTTCGCTAGCACCTTAACCATGGTTCCAAAATTATGCCTATACAGGCCAACAATAACAAGCATGAAGAAAACCAGTTGCTGCTTCTATCCTAGTGGTTGTAATCAGATATTAGCAAAACAGTTCCTTATTCCAGATTAGGACTAAACCTCTGGGTTGCATCAATCACAGCTTCTATTTTCTCCTTCCAACTGCTGCTTGCTCTAATATTTTCCCCGATGAGCAGATCTGTGACCTTAAAAAGCTCACACCCTTTGGCTAGTATGGATTTTGGAATTAATTGTATAACTACCTCTGTTTTCGTTCAGTTTTGGTTGATATAGATAATGGACAAATTAAAATCACAATTGGAGGGAAAGATGAGGGAAAATAATGAAAGGGAATGTGTAAACTACAACCTTCTCTTTCAAAGCTCAATTGATAGGCTCATGCTACTTGTATGTGAGCTGTTAAAAATCTAGCAGGTATTTTCCCCCCATCAAAAACACATGCCAATTAATTCAGTCTTCTAGACATCTGCAACTGACAAACAGTAAGGGGAAGTAAGAAACAGCAGCAGCAACATAGCCAAGTGGGCAGGGGGAGGCAGTATAGAAATAAGTTTTGAACACTGAGCCAGAAAAAACAGATTTTTCAATATTTTATGCAACATGATGCAATGGAAGCTAAGGAAAAGCAGAACAAAGGAGTTGGCCTGCTCTTCAACTAACTGGAAAAATTGCATTGTGTTGATTCAAGGGATGTTTGTGTTGCATTTATATCTCACTGCTTATTCCTTTGGAAAAGTGGCTCTTTGTTCCCCAGATGTTTTTGGACTGCAGCTCCCAGAAGCCTTCATCAAGATATCTGGGAGCTCTAGTCCAAGATCATCTGGAATGCAAAGACTGGGAACCGCTACTTTAGATGGAAATCTGATACTGATTGAATAGTTGTGACTTACTATGACTTACTATGCTACGCAACAGGATTCCAGCTGTTATCTTATTTAATCTTCACAACAACCCTACAAGAAGATAGGGAATAGCAGCTCCCAAGTGTAAACATTTATCAGTTATCAGCACCACACAAAATAATGAGACAAAGCTGTTGTATTTACAAACTCCTACCTAAACATGTCCCCTAGGCCCTTCAGCATCCCCTTCTTGGCTTTAATTTTGTCCTTCTCTTTATCTCGATCTTTTTTCTTGTCCTTCCCCATCTTTTTCCGGTCTCCTTTATCTTGACTGCCATTCATCTGTCTTTCCAGGGAATGGGATGGCTGGTCACTAGACGTGGAGACAGATTCTCTACCGGATCGTGAGCTCTCCTCAGTGTCTTCCTCCACTGAAAGGGTTAAGATAACTTTAAGAAAGATGAAAGCAAAAGAAATGGAAACATTTTCACTACACTGATTTCAGATATAAGCAGACCAATAACCAACCAGATCACAGTTTATGTAACCCTTACCTGTTCATGCCAGCAGTATACCTCTGAACATCGCCGCTTTGGTGTCCAGCATGGAGAACTATATACCATCTCCTTAATGTCTTATTTTATATAATTTAGAGATTTACACCACACTCTTCAATAAAATTCCTCAATAGTCTTTTTGGAACAAAATCAAATTAAAGGTTGGCTACTCTGTATAAATGGATTTGGGCTGAAATTGCAAATACATTTTCCCCCTAACCTAGAAGAGCACTTCTCATTTGTCCATTGAACCACAACCATTCAGTAGTTTAAGTTTCATGAAGCAAAATACCCTGCAGATATTTTGAAAAACAGATGCAGACCAGAGATAATACTTTAGATTCTGCAAAGTTGGGCACAGTTCCAGCATGAAGAAAAGATGCCCTAGTACTTTCCAGTCATACTGGAAAGTGTCGTATATGGGCTTCTCCACTGTTTTGCAATTCATTCCATACAGTCTCTAGGGCAATGTCACATCACTTATTTAGTGCCTGTGAAAGTGCTGAACTCTTATTGAGATGGTTGTCTGCTTGCTAGTGAAGTTTTAAGCTGTGATTCACTGGCTCCTTTATGTATGTATTTGAACAGATTTGAATGCAGGAAGCACAGATCTTTGCATGCCCACCTCTCAATGACTACTTCTAACTTTGTTTAAAAATGCTTATATAGCACAAACAGCATGCAATCCGCTGGGAGAAAGGAGGGCTAAGTCATTGCTGCATTCTGTTTTGGAGGAAGTCTACCTCTTGCTACACCTCCTTTCTATGCAAGGTGTCCCATGTTCAACTCCCTGTCCTCTCTAGGTAGAGGTAGGTTGACAACACAGATCTTGATTGGCCAATCATCTGACTTGATATCAGGCAATGTCTAATATTCTTCCTATAATCTGATATCAATCAACTTATTGATCATGTATATCTTGTTCCTGATATTCAAAATGTTGAGTTTCTTTAAATACAAAAATTCATTTTTCCATTTAAAAAAATACAAAATGTACAAGATTATTCCTGCAGAACTCTATTACTGACTAACTGATCACAAGAATGAAAATGTTGCTCTCTTGAAATTCAAGTCTAGGTACCAAGCAGAAGTTGTGATTTTTGTATGTATGTCATCATCCCAGGATGGCTTTAGGTTATGAATCATAGAAGGGGATTTCCTCTCTACCACCTCAGCTACTATGCATGCCAAATACTAACCAGCCTAGTTTTTTGTGTATGACTAAACAGCAAAGATAGATTCTATTGAAGAAAGCCAACAGGAAAAGAATTATGAAGCTTCTCTCCTAATTACTCCTTAAAACAGACAACATTGTACATGAGACACTAAAACGATTGAATGTGAAGCTGTTCCATAGCTGAGCTTCTAGACTGCTCATTGTGTTATTAAATACAAGCAGAGGATCCAGCAATTAAGACATAAGCGAGATTAGAAAGTTCTGCCCATTTATTTGGATTCAGACAAGTTCCTCTCAGACAACACATAGAGAAAGGAAACTCTGTTTTTCTTATCATCCATTCCTGGCACTCATAAACAAAGTACTGTGATTCAGAGAGCCCAAACATGCCAAGCAGTCAGCTGTGATGATCTGATTCTAGCCTCTAAAATCTCTAAGTTCCCTCCTCCAAGTTTGCCTTCCTCATACAGTATGTCTTCTATACTCCTGTTAAGAGTCTGAATAGCCTATTATTTTGAAAAGTCTTGTCTTTTTTTAAAAAAAGAATGCAGAGACAATGTGATCTTATAACATATGCCACACTGCCTTATAATTGTAAAACTCTGCATTGAATATGATCAAAATTTATGTATAAACAATTCAATGGAACCTTTCCCCCCAAAATACAGAAAAGGTCAATGGCTGGCAATAGATAATGTTCTTTATGCTAAAACCCACAAATTTTGCTGCAAGACTTTTTGACTGGCTTTGTAATGCAAACAGTTTTCAGAATGCTAAGCTGGAATGAAAAATAATTTTAAAAATAAAGCAAAGGGTTAGGTGCAACCTGACTTGCCACACTTGCTTAATGAAGTGCATACTACACTGTATATGCTTTAATGCAGGGGTGCCCAAACTACAGCCTGTGGGCCAGATCCAGCCCCCAATGCCAATTCATCCGATACTTGTGATTAGCATTAGCTGAGATGTACAATTCATTCCCCCCAGTAGACAAGATAACAATTTAATTACCTTATTTTCTCCTATTTTTTAACTCACAAAACTTACATGCAAACTGTACATATTTCTAAGAGACACTGAAAAATTGCAATATTCAAATTAAAAATCAATAATTTTCACGCAATACTATCAAACTTTGATTAATCTGCTCTTGGGCCTATTGTTCTTGTGCATGACCATCACTCTACTAGCTCAATAACACACAATTACATTACAATAAGCTTAGATTGGAAGGAGTTCTTTTATGTTAATGACCTCTTTCACATGTTGGGCCACTCTTAGGGTTAAAGAACTGAAAATTCAAATGAACTTTCATTAAGGTGGATAATAGCTGACCATTAACTTTGTTTTATTAGATCTGTCCAACTTACATATTCTAATTAAAGAGTAGAGGCATCTTTTCCTTGCTTTATGGATGAACTTCTAATTATGATATATTTCATTCTAACTACAACTTATGTCTTCTGTTGAACTTTGGAGCTAAGAGTAATTCCCTCCTTCCCTTCCTATTGCACTCATTCCCCCCCCCCCCTGTACATTTCTACCTATATGATGATAAACAAGCAGATATGACACTGCTGGATCAAAGAAAAAGGCCAATCTAATCCAGCACTCATTTTGTACAAACTAGCTGCACTTAGGAAGCTCACAAACCAGTCCTGAGTATAACAGCAAATTCCTGCTTGTGTTTCTCAGCAACAGATTTTGAGAGTAATACTGCCTCTGATACCGGAGATCATAAATAGCCTTCCTGAACAGTTAATATTAATAGTGTTTTTCATCATAAATCTGTGCAGCACCCAAGTTGGAGGTCATCAGTATAACCTGAATGCTTGAATTAAGAGGTATATACAGAAGTCCTTCCTTTCACTGGTTTGAACCTCCCATCATTCATAATTCAATTTGGGTGATCTTGGGTTCTAGCACTATTTTTTAAAAGGATGAAAATTATTCCATGTCTAAGTCTCCACACCATCTATAGTATCTAAAGAATACCCATGTATTCCTTTTAACAGCATGTTTACTACACTGTAGAAGCAACGCCCAGCCCTTCTGGAGATATGCGTCATTTACAGCACAGTAAACAATCTGTTAGAGGGTTCACATGCTCAGAAGTCAGCCTAAATGTTGTGTTGTAATTTTAACCTGTTTGAACAAGAACTGGGCTGCACTATTGGCAGTGACTTAAGTGGATAGTAATAGCTGCTGTTGAGCTGGCATTGTTGGAGATTGGCATTGTTTGAAGACACCTGAAAAGTACTGGACTTTGTGGCCAAATGAAAAATTCAGCATGGAAAGGACTGTCAGGGCAGAAGAGAATGAACAGAAAGGAGAATGAAAAAAAGGATTATAACTCATCATTTCCTTTGTTCTTGTGACTAATTGTTGCTATATACCAGTGATGGTATACTCCAGGTGTTCTTGGACTTCAAGTCTCAGAAGCCCTGATCAGCAGGAGTGCTGACTTGGGCTCCTAGTATTTGAAGTCCAAGAACACTGGGAGTGCCAAGGTTCGCCATCACAGCTATGTATTGTCATGCCGCTTCTGACTTATGAAGACCCTAATAGGGTTTTCAAGGCATGTAAGATGTTCAAAGAGTGGTTTAACATTGCCAGCCTCTACTGAGCTACCATGACCAAGGAGAAATTTGAACTTAGATCTTCCAGGTCCAAGCTGACACTCAATTTACTCTACACCATACTGGCTCTAACGATTTCTAATACATTGTATAATATTATTATTACACAGGAAGCCACTGCAGGATCTTAGGATCACATGGCATCTCACAAGTAGCAGAGAGAGCTCATCGGGTGCTGAATTGATAATGGAATAGACCAGCAGCATAGGAATGGGAAATATCCCAGATGGGCAGTAGAAAAATTTAATAAATAAATTAATAGGAATAAATTTAGAAGTGTAAGAGCTCAACGTGGCAGCTCCCAAAGGCATCCCACTCTTGGAAGGAGTGTGCGAAATGCAGGCACCTTCATTACAACAGGGATAACTTGGAACAATATATTGTTCCATTTGCATCCTAGCTTTTGTGGCATAAACTCACAGGGAAGTGGGAAATCTGGGAGGAATGGCAGGTGGAGCCATATTCCTGCTAAACAAAAAGTCCCAAGGTTTCAGTGCTACAAGCCCTGGGGGTCAAGTATACTACAGGAAGATCCTTGAAAAACCAGGTGTTAGGGGAATATACAAATAACCCAACCATCAGGATTTACTTTTTAAAAATGTCCCATTGTTTTTAGTGGAATGTTTATCCAGAGCTTACTTACAGGTTTCCATGCCTTCATCATCCTCATCTGGTGCGGGTTTATCATATGATTTGTCAATTGCAGCTCTGAAGCTTTCGTTACAGCCTCGCCCTCGGATTATCCGTGGTCGTGGACGATGGAAGGGAATGTCGCCATTCAGTGTCACCTCAGCAACTGCCGTCTGCAAACTTTCTAAAGAGCTGGATTTCTTCAAGCCTAACGAAGGACCAACATCTCTCGTTGGGGAACCTTAACAGCATTTAGGTAGAAAGAAAAGAAATCATAGATTAATATTAGCAAGAAGAACCCTTACACTTGATTATTCACATCCATAGTGACAGTCTATAGCAGTGGTTCCCGACCTTTTTTTGGCCATGCCCAACCTAAGCATCTCTAAAATCCTGATGCCCCTCCCCTATGACATATAATTCTTATTATTCAAAAGTAAACTCCTATTCACATGGAGGAAGCCTAAAAGGCCATTAACTCGGTCTAAACAAGCTTCAAATTGAGGCCCTTAAAAACCAAATTGCCCCCTGTGGGACATGTGCACCATTTTGAGAACCATGGCTCTGCAGGGAACTTCCTTAACGTTATTCACATTATCTCAGTAATCTTTGGAGAATTCTAGGCAGAAGAAATGAGTGTATAAAATCATACTCTATAAAATGGACAAAGTTAGCTTTTGAAAAAGTAAAGTCATCCTTATTATTTTAACAAATTAGTAGGATTACTGTATTTAAAATGGAAGTTGTTACCTCTACTATTTGCGATGCAAATATTAAACATGTCACTCTAAACTGATTGGCAAAGCTAGTCAATTTCATTTTTTAAAAAGTGAATACAATCTTATGTAACTACTGGAAATGATGAATGTTAAAGAGGTTTTATTGACCTAAAATTAGTCTGTACTAGAATAATATCTAGGAAAAATTGTGCCTCACTAGCTACTTCCATGAAGTGAATGTTAATAACATGCACTTATATATTACACTGTTCCCAAGAGCTTGTCTACATAGATTTTTCACTAGCATTAATTAACCTATATTAATTAATATGGTTATTATACATTACAACTCATGTCAACACTTATTATGAACTAAATATGAAGACTGCTAATTTTCTTACCTTGATTAGGAACATAGATTACTCCAGCATGATAAAAGCACTGATCAACCCAAATAAACATTTACAGAGGGAATATTAGCTAACAAATAATATTAATAAAGAAAAAACTGTTTAATTAGTATAACATTAAAATTTAAAATTCAATTTTTGAATGGCATGCAGATGGATAACTTCAATTTGTTCAATGGACAATTTGCCAGTAGAAAAAAACCCCCAAGACTCTATCTTAAAATTAATTGTAAATTACTTCAACTGAGTTCCTTCTCAGCTTTCTTACTGATATTTATCAATTACCTTTCAGATCTCAACATTTTTACATATTATCAGTGCAACCATCATGCCAAGGTAATCTTGATCAGTCTTGTGTGTAAGGACAATTGCACAAGCAGTTCCCCCTCTCTTACACTGCCCATTGTGCTCCTGGATGTGCAACAAGTCATACAATCATGCTCTAAACCAAAGCATGCAAGGGAGCATAAGGAACACCTGGGTAAAAAAGTAAGCGCACTTGCTCGCTTATACTACCCTATCTTACAGAGTCTAGACTTTGTGTCTAGACAGGACAAGAAAATGTACTTTATAGCACCTGATTTTGATCTTATGTTGGCTAGAGGAAATGCTGTTGATGTGGCCTGAAATTGGGTGAATGTTATCTAGCCCTCTTAATTCCTGTTTTTTTTAAAAAAAGATATGTTAATTTTAGCATTGCATGTTATCTTATGCTGGTGGTCCCTTTGACACTAATAAAGAAGAATGAACAGCAGCACTGGAATAAAATATACTGAAGTCCTAAATTATTCCATCATTCCCTCTATTAGAATATACTCATACTTTAGACAGTGGAAAATGTATACTACTCCAGCCAATGGAAAATGTAACTTAGCAAGTCAAGGTTTACTGCCTGAGACCCGTAAACAAGAGTTATTGAACCTTGGACTTCTATATGCAAAGCTTGTGCTTACTTAGTTATAAAGTCTATATAGTCTGAATAATAGTTTTACTGGTATAGTTCATTGTGATTATTGCCTCAAACATTTTTTTCCTCTGTTTTGGATTTCGTGACTGTTTGCCGACTCTTTTCTTCTTACTTAGTTATAGCCACTCTACCTAAGTATTACACAAAATTTCATGTACTTGAACATCACCTATTTGAAAGAGCTGCGCGAGTTCAGCTACAATGCATGAATCCTTAGATCAAGACTGTTAGATGTTCATTAAAAATAAAATAAATTGGAAAAAAGCAAAGCAAGAACTAATTGGCTGAATAAGTTTCTGTAGATCACTTTGGACCCAACACAACATGAGTATTTAGAGCTATCACATTCAAAGTCAGCACTATTATTCTGATATCCAGGTTCCAGTAGAGGAGGAACAAGAAAAAGAATAAAGGGATATTAGGATGAAACACTTCTGTTTCCAACCCCAGAATAGAAGACTGAGCAGGAATTGTCTGTCTTAGAGAATTTGTGACATCAAAAACATAGACAAAAGTCAGAAAAGACATCTTAATACACATCTAGAGCAGGGATTCTCAACCTGCAGCCTGGGGGCCGGATGCGGCCTACGGCACCATTTCATGTGTTCCCCACCTCCACCACACCAGGAAGTGCCATGTGGTGGAGGATGGGCAAAATGGCCATCCGGCCCCCAAAGCTGTCTGAGGGAGCGTGACCTGGCCCCCCAGTTTAAAAGGTTGAGAACTCCTGATCTAAAGGAACTATAAAAGATCCACAAATAGCCTTATCACTTAGAAGAGGTTAGAACACGCAAGGCAGACATCAGCTTTTAAGCATTATTCAAGACCAGCCAAGATCTCTCTTAATTGAGGATCTAAAAATACAGTGTGTCTCAGATCCAAGAGAAACCTAGCTACACTTAACTGTGTTTAATAATTCAATAAATGCCAGAGGAATTTTTTTCTACACAATTGCACTTCAATAATGATTCCATTTTAACTAACCAATATGACTTATTTAATTAAATGAGATAAATTCAACTTTCTGCTTACTGACATAACATCTACTCTGTTGCTCCCCATTTTTCTGTTCTAAACAAAAGGAAAGGACTAAGAGAGGGATCCACAAAGACTTGACAAGCTTTTATCTACAGGTAGTAAGGAAACTGTAAACCAGGGGTGCCCAAACCTTTCAGGCTGCAGGCCAGTCACGTGATTCAGTGGGCCAGTCACTATGGCTGGGGGCTGGATCTGGTCCTTGGGCCATAGTTTGGGTACACATGCTGTAAACTGACTCCTTGACACTTTGTTTTGAACTGGATCTACAACCTATATCTTGTTTTGCCAGCTGTCTACTTTCAAGTACAACAGTTACTCCATCAATCCAGATCTGGGGCAATTTTTCACACACACACACCCAAAGTTCCTCAGTTTTATATTTTATAAACCTCTTTACAAAGGTAAACTAGAAATGTGATCTTTTAAGTGGTCAAGTAAATAGATTTGTTATGTGCTGTTCTGTCGGAACCAACTTCTATCAACCCTAACTGGGCTTCCAAGATAAATAAAGTATTTAAGTTGTGGTTTTTACCAGTTCCATCTCTCCAGTGAGCTTCCATGACTGAACAAAAATTCAACCCCTGGTCTTCAGATTCTAGTTCATTATTTTATCCACTACAACACAATAGATAACTAATAAAGAAAATATCAACCTAGATTTTTGACTTTACCCAGGGACTTTGCCTGCTTTTGAGAAGAAAGCAGTGGCAGGAGAAGTTTGGCAACCTCGAAATTAAACTGTAATTAAACTGTGAAAGCTCACGGGTCTGTATAAATGCAATGAAGTCACACCTCTGGAAAGCACCTTCCATCCCACATGTTCCCAGAACTAGAGGGGAGAAAATAATCTGGATTAACAGGATACAAGGCCCAGTTGGCTAAGAGGACCAAGAAGAGGGAAAGGAGATGCACAGCTGTATAAACAAACCTAAGCCTATGCTTGAAAAATACTGTATCTAGAATGATGTCTAATGTGACACTGTATTGTACATAGATTTACCTCCCCTCCCTTTCTAGAAGAGTGTTTTCTGATGTTGATATGTGAATGATTTTGCATTGCCCTATATTTTACATGAGCTTCACAGACATCCAACCTTGCTAGCAAGTTCAGTGAGTGATTTATTTTTCAGGGTTTAACTCTGCTCAAGACCAATCCAAGAGACTGCAAAAGAAAGCTGGTGACATTTTTGAAAGAGCCAGGGGCCAAGGCAGCCATGAATAAAACAGCTGTTGGATACATTTCTTCCTTAAACCAACAGCAGGAAAAAGGTTATCCTCTAATGTGGCAACTTTGAAAACCCACAGATTCCACATCTCAATACCTATTTTAAATCTATTTTAAACAAAACATGAACCAATCTTTTTTCTAATGACCAAGTGGCTCCGTGGCCCTTTTGTAAACAGTAGTTACATTATGTACCCATTTATGCTCATAAGGGACACTGAAGAAAGAGCTTCATTTCCTGCTATGGATCACTGTGAGAACAATATTTATGTAAGTTGCACTATCCCAAAGGAAAAGCAAGATGGGATATGACCTAATGTTCCCAGGGTACTGTAAAACTAATAATGGATTGCAGAAATGGTAAAACAGTATTTATTGAGCTTGGGTGGTCATTCAGTTTGCAGACATTGGAAAAGGGAAATAATCCTACATAAGCAAAATATGTACTGTGGTGATAAAAGCCACAGTTCCTATAAGGTTAATGTTTCATCTTCAGTGGTTATTTGAATGCTTCCCCAACCTGTAGTTTCCTCGGGATGCTTTGAACTTCATCTCCCACAATGCAAGACTGTTCACTGTGTTGCATAGAAAGGAGGTGCTTTGTTGGGGAAGACTGGTTTATTGCAATGAGATGAAATTCTAAATCTGGAGCATGTCTGAAGTCCCCCAATCAGATGTGCCAAGTATTTATTTCAAGATAGTTTGAAGAGAACTAACAATTATGATTTGAATTTTTGGAATTTAATCTTCTGCCATATTTCCTTGGAACAATCTCATTGAGTTTAGTTGGATTTCCCCCCCTGGTATGCATGCACCAGAAAGACAAATAACTAGACAAATAACTACAGGGTGGCCTGTAAGTTCCTACCCATCCATATGTATTATATATATTTCTCCCCCTCCCCCCAGGGAAATATGCCCAATTTAAGCCCATTGCACTTGAAAAACGTATTGTGACAAGTACGTGGGTATACGAGTGCAAGAATACTGGTGACATCCTGGATAGAATAAGTGGCAAATTTAGAGAAAGATTCAATAGGGTCTTACAGGCCACCCTGTAGATTAAGCCAAGTTTTAACTCTCTCTAGAAGTTAAAAAAATGACTAAGCAGAGGCTATTGCACTTTGAGCACATTGTGGAAAGATAAGACACCCCATGGAAAACAATTATATTAGGAAACTTTAAAGACAGGATAAAAAGAGGAAGAATGGATATGAGATGGATTGTCTCAGGAAAAGAACCCAAAGCCTTCAGCTTGCAAGATTTGAATAGGACTAAAATTACAAATCCTGTGTTGAAAAGTCTGATAAACAATGGCAGATCTTCTTTTTGATAGATCCTCTTTTCAAATTCAGGATTGCTACTCTCACTATCTTCTTTAGTATGCTAAAGTAGAAACAAAATATGGGATATAGAGCTAGCTCCTCCAGAAACACACACATACTCTTTAGTGTCCACTGTGTGACCAATTTAGTAATCAGTGCACAGCCAGTCTCATAACACTCACCCTGCTAGAGACTACAAACCACTTGTGCACTTAGTGTCACAAAGACAGAGATTTTTTTAAAGAGGAGGAGTCTAGCCATAATGTTTTCCTTTAAGATGTCATTTATATAAAACTCCTAGAAATATTTCTCCCAGATATCATCAGAAGCCTTATATTTCCAAGACACCATTTTACAGGGAAGCTTTATGTGGATGGCTAAAAATGGATGCTTTTAAATTGATTCTAAGATATTAATTTTTGTTTTGTTTTAAATGCATTATTTGTATTAATATTTATCATATTGGATATGTATCTGATCATCTGCAAGAAATTAATCTGCTTCATATAAACCATTCTGTCAAAAAGAGTCAGTGTTAGCTTCATGTCTGACATGCATCTTATTAACAATGTCAATATGCAAGTAAGTACTGAATTAGTAATTTTTAAAAAGTCAATCATACTAAACCAGATACAGGAACACTAAAACTTGCTAAATTCATAGATTTAGACAAATGTAACTTACAAAAATATGGGAGATTTTATGACATTTTATGAACAACCAGATTAACAAAAGCATCCGGTTTTATAATCAAGAATCTACTTACTCTACTCAATGAATATAATGCAGACCCTTCTCTATACAATCACATACTGCAAGAAATGTGCTATATGTGTTTTTTTTGCTACAAACCAACACACATTTTCTCTGCAAGAGATGATCTTACCAATAGTATTCTACTCCAGTTTCAGCCAAATTGCAGACAAAAAAACCTACCAACAACCATAGTATGTTCTCAGGATCTGTTAACAGGAAATTGGTAGAATGCGGAGCTGAATTCAATATTACACAGCTGATGGGTTTTGTTTGGTTTTCTGACTGATCACAGCCATGAGTTAATGGATTATTGTTTGTCTTTTCTTGGAGTTTTGGCTAAGCTTCCTTAAAGAGCTACCAGGAACTATTTGCTTTGTAAGTGTAGTGTGACCCTACACTTTGTAAATAACAATACTCATATGCAACTTTAGTTAGGACCCTGTTCTATAACTCCACCAGTGTGGTGGGACTGACATCACTAGCAATGGCAGATTTCTGCTATTTAAAAAGTTGCTCCTTCAATTTCAGACTGCGTGTGACTCATCCACAATGAGGCAACATCATAAGCAACATGCAATCAAAGAAACTCATTAACTAGCACCAATTTGCCCCTATCAATAGGTTCATCCCTTACTACTCCAGCACAAATTTGGAATAGGCTCCTGATCACCTCCCTGTTCATTTTTTAAATATTGGGGAGCCCTACCAGAAAACACCAAATGGATTTGCATTCTATAATCGTTTTTTACATCCTACTATCTTTATCTATGGGACTGTGGTGGCTTAGTGGTTAAGAACCTGAACTTGACAACTGGAAGGTTGGCAGGTCAGCTGTTGAAGACCCAAGCGCTGCTTGACAGAGTGAGCTCCCGTCTCTATCCCAGCTTCTGCCAGCCTAGCAGTTCCAAAGCAAACAATTGCAAGTAGATAAATAGCAGGTAAGACTGGCTTTTGAGTAAGTGCAACCTATCTTTATTTCAGGAATCAAAAACAATAGCCAAATTTCTGAACTGAACAGAACAATACATTTAATGGGTGGTAAGCTGAATTAGTGTATCATTAATTAGCCCCGGAAGACTAAACAGAACTCGTAACATTACATTTTAAAAGGAACTCATTACATTTTAAAGGAACTTGTATTATTCAGTACTTCTAGGCAGCCAAACTAAAAGTACAGGGAAAGGAAAGAGAGCCGCCCCGTTGAACTGTACTGTTATACTGTTATACTGATATGTAATTTTGTAAACTTTGTAACTTGTAATTGTATTATATATTCTCTGCTGTAAGCCGCCCTGAGTCACATTTTTGTTGAGTAGGGCGGGATATAAATCTAATAAATGAAATGAAATGAAATTACTGTTACTGTTGCTACAACTGCACAAAGTAATTCTCAGCATTCTGTGTCATTAATGTCTTCCATTACTCTTGACAGGATGCCAGTGGGGGGAAACAGTAGAGGAATCCTCTCTGTTACCTCTAGTGACCAATTTTATAATAACTGTGAAAACATTTATAAAGTTACAAAAGACAAAAGTAAATAATGTTTCCCTTGCCAGTAAGGATAAAAAAGAGATAGACATAAAATTATTTCTAAAAATGTTCTTGAAACATTCTTCTTAAAATGGCCTTTAAATGTATCTTTTGAATTTAACAAGGTGTTATAGGTTTATTAGGTGTTACTTCTTATATCTAAGCTCTGAAATTTGAAGCCATAAAATGATTCAATCCACAGGGCTGTCTGTATATTCTGATTTGCTTTAGGAGCCAGAAGGGCCTTCAGCCTTCTGCCTGGGATTTCTCATGGGCCAGAGAGAAGGATGCCGCTGATACCTAGCATACCTGTTACAGAGGGCAGTGGTTTGTAATTTGTAGCATACCTGTTGCATACCTATGGTTTTTCATTTCCCTTACTTCACAGGTTAAATTGAACATCCCAAATTCTTAATTAGGAGATTATTAGCACTGTATAAAGATTCCAGTGGATGGAAGGCCTTTTTATGGTTACTTCTTTCCATGAGAGGAATTGTGGTGGCTCAGTGGTTAAGACGCTGAACTTGATGACTGGAAGGTCAGCATTTTGAGAACCAAGTGCTGCATGATGGAGTGAGCATCTGTCTCTATCTCAGCTCCTGCCAACCTAGCAGTTTGAAAGCAAGAACTTGCAAGTAGATAAATAGGTACCACTTTGGTGGGAAACTAAGCAACATTCCATGCACTCCAGTGTTTAGTCATGCCTGCCACATGTCCATGGAAATGCCTGCAGACACAGACAGCACTGGCTCTTTGGCTATTAACAGAGATGAGCACTAAACCCTGGAGTCTGATATGACTGGCTTTCGAGCAAGGGTTACTTTTAACTTTCCCTTTTCATGAGAAGTGTACTTGGAAACAAAATTAGGTTTTCTGTTGCTTTCTACCTCTCACTGCCACTGCCCATTGCAGTGGTTCTTTCTTTACTCATGTCAGAGACACCACAAGCATTTAATAATATGCAAAGCTAAAATTAACATATCTAAAACAAAGGAATTAGCTGACATCTGCCAATATTAGGTCACATCAACAGCATTTCCTCTTGCCCATGTAAGGTCCACCTCAGTGCACATTGAGGGGCATTGTGTGCTTTGTATCATATGGGCAATGGTTTGTTCTTCTCTGCATTCACACAGGCTACCATCTACAAGGTACCATCTTGCAGTGGTAAAGCTACCATTACAACTGCAGTTTTCCACAACAAATGATGATGTACTGCATTCTGCCAAGTCAATTCTGACTAATGGCAACCCTTTCCAGAGTTTTCCAGATAGGGAATGCTCAGAAATGGTTTACCATTCCCTTCTTCTGGGGGAATCCTGTGACTGCAGAGCTTGGTTACAGCCACAAGGACTGGTTCTTCTCCATGGAGGGGAACTGTGGAGATCCGCAGGTACCCAAACCTCTGAGTTATATGGCTGACAGAAATGGCGCTTCGTGGTCTACTCATGAGGCCCAAATGTTCATCTGAATAAGCACGTGCAAACTGCCCAAAATGGTATTTAGTTTTAAAACTATAGATTGCACTTAGAATTCTGCTATTGAATGTCAACTTGAATAATAATAGTATAAAAGCAATAGGATGCAAAACTCTTCATGATGTGCAAAATTTACTTTACCTTACTGATTATAATTATAATTGCTTCTAAAGGCAAAGGTAAAGGTTTCCCTTGCTTGAAAAGCCAGTCATATCCGACTCTAGGGTGCAGTGCTCATCTCTGTTTCAAAGCCGAAGAGCCAGCGCTGTCTGCTGCTGCAGACGTTTCCATGGTCATGTGGCAGGCATGACTAGACACCGAAGTGCACGGAACGCTGTTACCTTCCCACCGAAGTGGTCCCTATTTATTTACTTGCAATTTCTTGCTTTCGAACTGCTAAGTTGGCAGGAGCTGGGACAAAGACAGGAGCTCATTCCGTCCTGCAGTACTCGGGAATCGAACTGGTGACCTTCCGCCTCCCAGTCAGCATCTTAGGCACTTGAGCCACTGTAGTCCCTGCTTCTATTCATCTAAAAACCTTCATCTAAATAATTTGTTACAGCTATATTCTTGTGCTTTACAAGATATCCTTGAATTGGAGGACACTTAATATTCATTATGCTACTAATAATATTCACATAAAATACTTGGCATCTAATTAGTACAAATAATGCGAACAGCTGACAAAAATGCTGCAGCTGGAGTGCTGGAAACAGAGAAACAGATTTGTCCTTTTTACTTCTCATTCGGGTTTATTACTACAGAGATAATTAGCTAAGGTTCCCCTTGCTCGAAAATCAGTTGTGTCTGATTCTAGGGTGTGGTGCTCACCTCTGTTTACTACCAAAGAGCCAGTGCTGTTTGTATCTGCAAACATTTCTGTGTTCACATGGCAGGCATGACTAGATGCAGGAGTGCACAGAACACTGCTACCTTTCCTGCTGAAGCAGTACCTATTTATCTACATGCAATTTTTCGCTTTCAAACTGCTAGGTTGGAAGGAGCTGGGACTGATGATGGGCGCTCACTCCATCATGCAGTTTGGCTATCAAGCTCAGTATCTTAATCATTATGCCTTACAGGGAGAATACCCTGCCTCTGTAAGAGAAGGGACTATTTATATAACAAGTGAGAGTCTGGTGGCTACCTTCTAAACTCCCACAGAGCCATCTGAACCAGGGTAGCTTCTAAGGACTCAGTTTTTCCAGTCACCACAAGATGTCTAAATAGGAATTGGGTCTATGTAAGCTTCTGCCTTGTCTTGCCAGGGAACATTAGGCAAGTATTATGTCTCTTCTCCACAAGGACTTTCACTGTCCTGGCATGTCATCATTTCTCCCCTCCCTCTGCAAGTCCAAACATTTCGACTTTCACCTGCATGTTTTCACTATTCCATGGGATGCTGATACAATCAGTTTGTCAGGGTCTGACCCAGCTTTGTGGCTATACCTACTGCTAGAGTCCTGATAAGCTCCACTGGAAAACCCTGAAGGAAAGGGTTATATAAAAACTGGTTCCTCCTCCTAGAAGCTGCCTCACCAAGAAAGGTTCCTGGATTTCTTGTGATACCATGCATGAATCTCCTGTCTTGGCTCCAGCCCTAAAGTTATCATGCTTCAGTTGCTTCCTTGGCTGTTTGACCCCATGGCCTGCTTAGATTGTACCCTATGTACAGGATTATACCCTATGTACAGGACCACCCTTGTTCCCCTGACCACTCCTGGCTTTGACCTTGGACTTGGGTAAGGTTTGCCTTTGACGTTTAGCTTGGTTGCCCTGGGCCCTGATTCCCATAAACGCAGGAAATATGTTCTGAGACCTACTGTGGAAGCCTGAAATATTGGATAACAGTAAACCCTATATTTTACATTGCCGACAGTGGCCTCTAGTGGCCAGTTTTCATAATGTGACATAGCAATACATATAGATTATGTATTTCAGCATTTTTATTGAATATTTTTAGACCCACAGATAACTAAAACCATAGATACTGAAGCCGTTGATATGGGGAAAGGTTTGGTTGTATACATAACCTCACCATAGTTCAAGCCAGCAAGGCAAATACTGTTGTACTTGATATGGACTGAAAAAGGGGAATATGCATAAAAGGAGAAGTGGTTTTGTATGCAAAAGACACAACATGTTCAACCAACAGAAAGCAGCACGAGCAATGGCGAGAACTCTGGAAGTCAAAAGCATTGTTCAGAATCATCCTGTGGCAGTATCTATATTGTTGCTTCCCCATCTGGCTCCGTCAAAATGCACTTACTAATCACACTTTTCTAGCCACAGTGTCTGATTAGCACTGCAGTGGCATTTCATTGCTATGGAACACACACATTCTGGATAAAATGTTTCACATCTTGAGGCACAGGAAGATACCACACTAATTGATACCAGTGAAACTAGATGCATAGTGTTCATAGGTCAATAATTCTACATAAGCTGCCTACATAATATTCTAACGTGCAAGTAAATGAACAAAATTTGAACAGTGGATGGAGAGAGGATTCTTAATACTGCAATCATATCTGTTACCAAACAATATCATTAACTCCTCTAAAACCACACAAATGAATGGCTATCATGAACATCGTGTCCTTTTTAATAAGCCTCTTTCTTCTCTCAAGACCTACTGCTTAGCATTATAACAAGGTGAATATGGAAATAACCCATCATAGTTCCTGTATGCTTAAGGCTGAATAAATGAGCCATATTCAATTGCTACTGAATATACTTCTGACCTTTGGAGCGAACTGCAAACACTGGCAAGGATTAGGCAATTCAAGTGAACTGAAGAAAGAAAAATAATTTTTAAATCTATTAACAGTAGATTCTGCCATGTGGAGAACCTTATTTTCCATTTGGGGTCAACACATTTAAACCCAACTGCAGTCGTTAAATGGGTTCAAGTTTACTCTGTCAATGGAAATAAAGTCTGTAGTCTTGCAGTTTATATATTTCCGGGAAACACATTTTAGAACACATATCTCACATATTCAGTGAAACATGTTTTTACATCACATTTATTCTTCATAAGCTAGGTGTCTGAGGTGCCATTTAAAAAATAAAAATTGGAAACACAGTATTCCAGGCTTAGACAACAGGAAATTCTACAGGTTATAGCCAAAATCTGCTGTGCGTCAAATAAGGGAGGAAAATCACATTAAAATGTGTGTTATTGTTTTTTTAAAGTCACCAAATATTTATCTTGTTTGGCCCATGTGGTTTGTGGCTTGGGAGTCATTGCCCTGCAAACCAGGTGTGTCTTCATGGTTATTAACAGAGGATTCCATGTGGAATGGTTCACATTCTAACAAGTGGAACCAGAATTGAAAATAGCCAGTTCTCTTACCAGATGTACAGATCGTGCCAAAAACCTGTTCCACAAACCCTAACAATATGGATCCAAAGGGTATGGAACTTAGTATTATTGCCACACACACACACACACACACACACACACACACACACACACACACACACACACACACACACACACACACACACACACACACACACACACACACACACACACACACACACACACTAATCAACAGCAGGAAAATTCTAGAAGGGTTCATTCAAATGTTGGAGTAATTTGTTTCTTGGGATATTTCAAGAAATGAAGGAGACTAGACAACTGTGCAAATGTGAATCTAGGCTAAAAATAAGGAAGATCTGGGAAGAATACAAGGATGTACTAGGGGAGCATATTTTTGTAGAGATATACAACCACAACAAAACCTAAACAACAGTTATGCTATAGGAAGTGAATTTAAAATAAAAAGTTCGGTTTCACTTACCAGTGATAACTTTCGTTCTTCGAGTATATAGTTTGTGAATACACACTCATGGGTTATGCGCTTGCGCAGAACGGAGATCGGAGGCTTGAAAAGCTATTGGTCTAAAGTTTTGGCGGTAAGACCGCCCACCGTACCGCCCACCCTGAGGCGCCCGCGCGCCATTTTACCTCAGTTCCATACTTAAGCCAAGCACAGGATAAACCAATCGATCTCATCCGTGCAGCTCAAGAGGGGAGGCAGGGTGGGTAGTGTGTATTCACAAACTATATACTCGAAGAACGAAAGTTATCACTGGTAAGTGAAACCGAACTTTCTCCTTCGTATAGTTTGTGAATCCCCACTCATGGGAGATTAGCAAGCTCACACTCACTTGGACGGTGGGCAGTCGGATGAGATGATCCCACGATGAGATGAAGATGCAGTAGGTTGACCCGTCAGGGGCGCTGAGTCCGGAGCCCTCTGGTGAGGACGACGCGGCCAAGCCTGGCGTCCGCAGTGGCTCTGGTGTCCACCCTGTAGTGCTGGACAAATGTAGAAGGTCTGGACCATGTGGCAGCCTTACATATGTCCTCAAGCGGTGTGCCCTCCAGGAAGGCAGTAGATGTGGCAACCGCCCTGGTGGAATGCGCCCTGACATGCGGTGGAGGTGGCAGTGATGCTGACTCGTAGGCCAGGTAGATGGTAGAGGTGATCCATTTGGAGAACCTCTGGGCAGAGATGGGTTCACCCTTGGACTTTCCTCCATAAGCCACAAAGAGGCGTTGTGACTTCCTGAACTCCCTTGTCCTGCTGGTGTAAAACAATAAAGCTCGTTTCACATCCAGCGTGTGCCAAGTCCTTTCTTGGGCGTTAGAGGGGTTCTGGAAGAAAGCTGGCAAGGAGATAGTCTGTGCCATGTGAAACTTGGAGACCACCTTGGGCAGGAAGGTGATGTCCGCTTGGAGAACGACGCGGTCGTTGAAGAATTGGAGAAATGGTGCATCTGCTCGCAGGGCAACCAGTTCTCCAGCTCGTCGTGCTGACGTGATAGCCACAAGAAAAGCCGTCTTCCATGTGAGGAGGCGAACATCGCTGGTGGCCATGGGCTCGAAAGGTGTCCTGGTGAGCGCGTTGAGCACGGTAGACAGTGACCATTGAGCCGTAGGAGTCCTGACCGGAGGGAAAGCGTTCCGTAGTCCCTTGAGGAAACGCTTCACCGTTTGGTCACGGAAAGCCCCAGAAGCGGGCGAACCAGTCGGAGAGTGCGCCACCACTGCTGCGAGGTGCACCCGGATGGAGGTGATGCTAAGGCCAGACTCCGCCAAATGGAGGAGGTAGGTTAAAACGTCCTGCAGTCCCACCTGCGGGGGGGCCATGTGCTGGGAAGCCAGGAAAGCACAAAAGCGCCTGTATTTGGAAGCGTAGGACTTCCTTGTGGAAGGGCACCGCGCTAGTTCCAGGATCCTGGACAGTCTGGGGTTATCCTCCACGCGGTGAGGTGGAGGCTGGGCAGGTCCGAATGGTGCAGCTGGCCGTGCTCCATTTGGAGAAGCGTCGGTGACTCCGGCAGTGTGCGATACTGTGACGACATGCGCAACAGCAGCGGAAACCAGGGTTGGCGTGGCCATGCCGGCGCCACCAGAATTGCATTGGTTCTGTGTTGGTACATCCTGGTGAGTACCTTCTGGACCAGGGGAAGCGGAGGAAAGGCATAGAGATAGTCCTGATCCCACCGTTTCATGAAGGCATCGCCCTCGGAGTTCAGTCCGATGCCTGCTCTGGAGCAGTACCTGTCGAGTTTCCTGTTGGATTCCGACGCAAAGAGGTCGATGCTCGGCGTCCCCCAGGTCTCGCACAGCGTCTGGAACACCCCGTCGTCCAGCTCCCATTCGTGGGTCGTCGAGGTGAGGCGGCTCAGGTGGTCTGCCAAAACATTCAGTTTGCCCTGAATGTGCACACCAATTGGGAAAATGTGCCTCTCCAGGCACCATTCCCACAACTGCACTGCAAGGTACAGGAGGGTGGTGGACCGTGTCCCTCCCTGCTTGTTGAGGTATGCCACCGCCGTGGTATTGTCCGAGGCCACTTGTACTGCCTTGCCGGTGAGCAGAGTCTCGAAGGAACGCAGGGCCTTCCAAATGGCCAGCAGTTCCAAGTAGTTTATATGGTGCACCGTCTCGTGTGGTGCCCAGGTGTCGTTGACCGTGAGAGTCCCGCAAGCAGCGCCCCAGCCGAGGTTGCTTGCGTCGGTCAGTATCTGCAACGAGGGTTGCGGGGGGTAGAAGCTCTTCCCCGTGGCCACGTTGAGTGGTGTCGACCACCACAGCAGTTGATCCCTCAGTTCTGGAGACGGGGTCAACCGTTTGGACTGGCTCTCCCGAAGTGCGTCGAACTCGTGAAGGAGCCACGATTGCAGGGACCTGAATTTCAACTTGGCGTGGGGAATCACTGCCGTTGTTGAAGCCATGAGGCCTAGAAGTCTCTGAGCCTTCTTCGCCCGGATGCACGGTTTGGTGCGAAGTTCGCTCACCCCCTGAGCAATGTCCTGTAAGCGTTTCTGGGGGGCGTAGGCTCTGGTAGCAAGCGAGTCGAGTACCGCTCCAATGTACTCGACGCGTTGAGAAGGAGTCAACTTCGATTTGGTGAAGTTGATCCTGAGGCCGAGACTCTCCATGAGGTGGACCGTGTATTGTGTGTCCCGAACGGCTGACGATTCGGTGGGGGAGACAATCAACCAATCGTCGATGTACGGGAAGACCCTGATGCCCCGTTGGCGGAGGAACGCGGCCACCGGAGCCATGCATTTGGTGAAGACCCGCGGTGCCGTGGCCAGACCGAACGGTAGGCATCGGTACTGGTACACGGAGTTGTCGATGCGGAAGCGGAGGAACCGTCGGTGCTCCTCGAGGATGGAGACATGGAAGTAAGCATCCTTGAGGTCTATGACTGTGAACCAGTCCCCTTTGTTGATGAGGGGAAGGACGGTCTGCAGGGTCACCATCCGGAACTTCCTGGCGTGGATGCATTTGTTCAGGCGGCGCAGGTCCAGGATCGGGCGAAGTCCTCCGTCCTTCTTCTGGACCACGAAGTACTTCGAGTAGAAACCGTTGTCCCAGTCGGACGGTGTTACCCGCTCGATGGCCCCTTGGAGAGAAGGGTTGATATTTCTTCCTCCAACTGGGGGGACGAGGTGGTGAGACGATGCCTTCCTACCCGAGGTACCCGGACGAACTCGATGGCGTAGCCAAAGGACAAGATCTTTAAGACCCACTGGTCGTCCGTGATGCCCGACCACACCTGGAGGAAGTTCCGGAGGGGGAGGTAAGGGACGTGGAGCGAGAGAGACTCGGCCGTCGCAGCTTCAAACGCGAGACTTGGACCTCGCGCCAGAACGCTTGTCCTGTCCGTAGGGTCGGTAGCGGGGTTTGTGTTGACGCCGCTGTTTGTAGGAGCTGGATCTAGGCTGCTCCGTCGGCCCTTGCTGCTGCGGGTTGCCCTGGAAGCGCCGTGTGAAGGGCTGGAACCTTGGCCTGGCAGGCGGAGCCGGCGTGGTGAGCCCCAGGAACTTCGCCGTGGAATTGGTCTGGCGCATCTCATTCAGGACCTTATCGGTATCCGAACCGAAGAGGCCCTGCCCGTCGAAGGGAAACTCCTCGATGAGTTTTTTCATGGCGTCATCGAGGGAGGTGTCCCTGAGCCAAGCATGGCGACGGAGATAGATCGCGGAGGCCATGTCCTTCGCCGCATAGTCGTTGATATGCCGGGCAGTGCGCATCAGCTGCTCGGCGACGAAGTCCCCCTCGGCGGCCAGCGCGTCGATCCGCTTCTGGGCGTCGGCAGGCAGTGTCGCTGTCTCAACCTTCACCTGCTCCCAGAGGTGAGATTGATACAGACCCATGGCGGCCGAGTAGTTGGCTGCGCGGAAGAAGAGGGAGCCGGTAGCATAAAATTTGCGGCCTATGGCGTCCAACTTCTTGCCTTCCGGCGTCGCAGGAACCGGGAACCCGCTGGTGGCCGTCCTATGCTGGAAGGCCTTGACCACCAGGGAATTCGGCAGGGGGTGCGCCTGCAGAAACTCGACGTTCTCGTCCAGGACACGGTACATGCTGTCGAGTCTGGACGAAACGGAGTGCGCCGCCAAAGGTTTCTTCCATGTTGCCCTCGCCGTAGTCATCATGGAGGGGAGCATGGTTATATGGACCGGCCGTACAGCACGCCTGTCGAGCTTCGCGGTCATCTTATCCTCGCCCTCCAGCGGTGGCTGATCCACTTTGAGGTCGAGTGCAGTGCCCAGTCTCGTGAGCATGGCGGTCAGCGAGCGTTGGTCCTCACCACGCGGTGGGCCCACCGCGCCGATGTTCTGCTCCGGCGTGCGCTCGGCGTCGACGTCTCCCTCGTCCTCCTCCGACGACGAGCTGGACTCATCGGAGGACGAGGGAGGAACTCTTTCGTCCACGTCAGGACCGCGCCAGTACGGCCTGGGCGGGCCGGCAGGACGGGAGTCCACCGCATCAACGTCCGGACCACACCATGACGGTTTGGGTGGGCCGGCGGAGCGGACACTCGACCCACGAGAGGTCGGTGGGGCCACGGCATGGGCGGCAGGCCCGGGGCTTGCGGAGGTCGGAACCGGAGCCGCAGAGGCCGCAGGCATGGAGTGAAACTTGGTCGCGAACGACGCCATGACCTCGAACATCTCCCGGACGAGTGCCATCTGGGATGCGTCTGAGGTCCCTGCTGGTGGAGCCACGGTAGCCGGTGGGGCCGACGAAACGGTGGCCGACGAAACGGTGGCTAGCTGAGGCGTCGGCGAAACGGTCATCGGAGCGGTGACGACCGCGTCGTCTGTCGGTGTCCTGGGCCTTGGGGAGACGGAGGCCTGTCTCGTGGGCGAGCGGTTTCTTCCCTGAGGCGGAGAGGGGAGCACCTGAAGTGGGCGAGCTGGAGCCCCAGCCCTGCGTCCTTTTTCAGGTGACCCGGATGACGACCGTCCTCCCCAGATGGAGGACCCAGGAGAAGGGCAACGAGCCGTAGAGAACGGTGGCGAAGGCCCAGGAGAAGCGGGCGTGCGCGGAGTAGGAGGGAGCGACCGTCTCTTCTCCGACCCATGCTTGCGCTTCTTCTCACCGTTCTTGTCCTTCTTCTTCTTCTTCCTGATCGGGAGCGTGGAAGAAGAAGCTGGCGGTGGCTGGGAGGCCGCGGCAGAGGTGGAAGCGGACGCGGCGGGAGCCAGGGCGAGCTCCATCAGGTGAGCCTTGAGGCGATTGCTTCGATTCTGCACCGCAAGGCGGGTAAACTTTTTGCAATGCGGGCAGGACTGGCTCTGATGCGACTCTCCCAAACAGAAGAGGCACAGGCTGTGGCCGTCGGAAGCCGGGAACTTCTTATGGCAAGCCGTGCACTGCTTAAAAGCAGCAGCCATCAACCGCGCAAAAAATTCTTCCAGTGGAAGCTTCTGGAAGCGGGTACCCCGAAGGGCAGACCAGCCGCCACCCCCTTGAGGGGGGAGACGGTGATCGAGCGAAAAATTGGCGACTGAGTCCACTCGAAAGAAGAAACAGTGCCGGGGTGGCAATCCTGCCCGTGGGACAAGATTGCCGACAAAAATTGTTGAAAATAGCTAAAGCTTTCCCTCAGAAGGGCGACAAAAATTGAGAAGCTCTCAACGATCGTCCTGCTGCTACAGCGGAAAGAAGAGAACTGAGGTAAAATGGCGCGCGGGCGCCTCAGGGTGGGCGGTACGGTGGGCGGTCTTACCGCCAAAACTTTAGACCAATAGCTTTTCAAGCCTCCGATCTCCGTTCTGCGCAAGCGCATAACCCATGAGTGGGGATTCACAAACTATACGAAGGAGAACATATGGTATAATCATGTTAAGAGCTTAGGTGGCTGTATAAAGAAGCACAGTGTTGTAAAAGAAGACTGTTATGCTATCTGTGGGGCAATTATGATAGTCTTACAGACAGTAATGTGTGGCATCAAGAAGGAAAATAATTAATATTAATTTTTGCTAAATTAGCATTTCATCATGTCACTTAGACTCATGCCTATTGACTTACAGAGCTGAATAATAAGTCTAATGCTGCAGATATCAACCAGTCCTATAAATCAACACACATTTAAACTTTGCACACTTTGAGAAATCCCACTTAACATGACTAATCTCAGATATAATGTATGCATGTAAGTCATTGCAAGACTGATATATCTCACTCAAATTTCTGAGCTATTCTAACTGTTTCATAACTGCTTGACCATCATTCATTCTTTAAGTACAATTTTCCAGTTGGTTGTTTATATTTTACAATGTAATTACATGGTAAGCATTTTTTTAAAAATAACCAGTGTGCATGGGTTGCTCTGTTCAATGAGTCATGCTCAAAACATGTACAGTAATGATTTCAGGATTCAAAGGTGAATCTTCCCTAATTAGAGTTAAGTAATGTGACTACTACTCTGTACAGAATGTTACTGTGTTCCCTAGATCTACCCTAATTAAAACAGCATTCCAAAGGTCAAAGGCTAAGTTGCATTAATAAATTACAAAGTGCCTAATTGCAGATGCTGCATTATTTTAATTACTAATAAATTAATGATTTTGAGGTTGGCGTCATTACCATTACATAGAAAGTAAAATGTCTACAGTGAATGGCTTCTATTTATCAGACTTTTTTGTTCCAATATTTCACAGAAAAAGGAAAGCACAGGATAGATAGTCTAAATGGAGGCCCACAATATCTGAATATGAGGTTGAAAAATGGGAAGCTCTATTTAGGTGTATATCCAAGATGGCAGCCTTTTGTGGTTACGAGTACGTGTTAAAGCACTAACACTATTTGGAGATAAACGTTCAGGATTTCATAAGACCATCTACATAAAGTCGAGATAATTGCTAAAAAAAAAGTTACACAAAAAGCTCAATGAAACATTGTTTTTTAAGTATGATATTTAGTGAATGGCATTCCTGTACTCACTTTGAGACGTGAAAATTTTACTAATCCTTGCTGTCACTCCATAATAAGTGTAAAAATAATCTTGGCATTTCATACAACTGATTTCTTTACAAGAGGTGGAAAAAGCAGAGAAAGTCATGCAACTATTAAAATATTATTTTTCCATGCAGTGTGATTGACAGTTCTGTAATTGTGGTAAGCTGCTTTGACCAAGGTTTCTATGGCAACCACCCTACAGTCAAGTCTTACCTGTTTTCTGGTCATCCATTGTATTGAGCTTAGTCTCGTCAGCTACTGTTAAAAGGTAAATGTATAAAGGTTAGCCCTGTTAGTGTCCACATTCCACATGCATCCAGCATTTATTTCCTCTTTAACGTTAGAGGACGCTGGCAATATCACTCGTCATGCAAATACGTAATATTATTTAGACAATCTTAGAGGAGAGAAGAAACTAATGCCCTAGTCCAGTGATGGCGAACCTTTTAGGGACCAAGTGCCCATACCGCAACCCAAACCCCACTTATTTATCGCAAAGTGGCAACATGGCAACAGAGGAGGGAGAAAGCACTCCCATTGGACTGCTGGGCAGAGGGGCAGGGCAAACTCTGTGCTGGGGGGAGGGAAGAAGCACTCCCATTGGGCTGCTGGGCAGAAGGGTAAGGCAAACACTATGCTGGGGAGCGGGATGCGCTTCCATCAGGCTGCTGAGCAGAGGGGAGGGGCAAACTCTGTGCTGGGGTGATGGCACGCATGCCCACAGAGAAAACTCTGAGTGCCCCCTCTGGCACGTGTGCCATAGGTTCGCCACCACTGCCCTAGTCTGAAACCAAGTTATTGCCATGCGTTGTGTCAGTCATTTCCATACCACAGGCAAGTATAATAATATTATGCACATGCTAGCACATCACAACTAGGCACCACACATCTGAAAGTGGGGACCAGAATTTTAAAAGACACACTTTGGGGGTGTGGGTTGCTTCCTATATTTATAATATATTGCTTGTACTTTAAACGATTACCCAGACCCATGAATCCTCCCACAAGATGTATTAAAAATGTAGTTACTCTTATCCTAACTATTAAACAGGATGTTTGAATGAGCAGTGCTTGCTTCATTTAACATGGCTTCTGACTGCGTGGATATGCAAGGGTGCAAGATTAGTTAACACACTCCCCTGCTGAGTCAAGCTTTTGTTAACCCTTTCAAGAAATCAAAACATGCAAGATAATGGGATTGCTGATTTTCTACAAATTATAAATTCATGAACGCGTCTTATGAGGTTCTCAAATTCCAGCATGCACCCTCCTTACAAAAGAAAACTTGTACAGTACAGATTGTTTCTGAAAGAATATTGCTCATGCAATGTATGTTTCATTACCTTTAAATGATAGCTTACTTTAGTTTTCAAAAGAAAACTGGAATAGGGTGCCATTCAGCAGAAGAGCCTGCAGGTCCCTGTTCCTTCAGAAATTGACTCTACTGCTTTATCAGCTTAGCACAGTATATGTCCAGTGACCATTGCATCATATGACCATCAAGAAATCTCTGCCACAACAAATCTTTTGGACAGCACAACCTTTTATTGGTTTTGCTGAAAGAGACTGACATGGCTACTGCTCTAGAATTGCAAATGGCAAAATCAATACACTGGAAAGTGAGGTCCCACAGGTGAAAAATCTAAAGGGATGGGCCTGTAGACCTTTGGAGATTCATGTTCAATCCCTATCACCACCAAATAGGGCTTTCCTGAACCTCTGAAAAGGTGCTGCCGCTGAGAGGTAGTTGGGTCAATGTTTTCACTCACTATAAGCCATTTTCCTGGTTTTCTATATTATTTGAGGAAGCTTATGTG
Organism: Bradypodion ventrale; assembly: GCA_035047345.1. Taxonomy (NCBI): domain Eukaryota; kingdom Metazoa; phylum Chordata; class Lepidosauria; order Squamata; family Chamaeleonidae; genus Bradypodion; species Bradypodion ventrale. Next base: position 122,824,624 of record JAWDJE010000006.1, read on the forward strand.
TCAAGAAGAGACTACTGGTAACTGGATTTGAATAAAGATGAACTCCAAAGTTACAACACGGCATCCTGGCATCCACTCTTAGATCTGAGGATCAGTAGGAACTAGGATTTAGACTAGAGCCAGACAATGGCCAAAAGTGCAGAAAACACAGCCCATTCTCCTGATATTTCCGCTAGGCCTGCAGTTCTGAAGATGCAATGCAGCCAATGACAAAGGCCAGTGTTGCATGGTTTTATTTGTATCTGCACCCCAAAAAAAGGCTCTGTGTTATATGTGTTACCGTGACATATGGTTTATTTCATTATGAAGATATTAGACTATGAACTCTATCAAAGCATATACAGTAGAACTCCATATAGCAATTTTAATCCGTTCCACGAAGCTCATCACTATGTGGTTTTCATCGTTGTACGATCTTCCCTATGGGAAAATCCATACAACGATTTTCCCTATGGAAAAAACCATATAACGATGTTTGGCACTAAGCGGTTTTACCATTGAAAAATCATTGTACGGATTTTCCCATAGGAATGATCGCTATGCAGAATGCCTTTCTCCCCTCCAAGCTTCATTACTATGCAACTTCATTGCTGTATGGGGCAATCGCTGTACGGGATTCTACTTTATATGTATATATCAGGCCAAAACCCTAACCACTAGCATTCCTCTCTGAAATTATAACATTTAAAGTATTGAAAATTTATAGACCCATATAATGTACTTGGCTCAGACTACATCAAGAAATCTTCATGCCACATATTGAATTCAACTGCATGGGCAAGTCAACTGTTTGGCACAACCCAAAAAATAAGTTGTGAACAACAAACAACATAATTGCAACCCAAGGAAATATAGTTGAAATAAGACACATACTGGGACACAGAGGGAGGGAAGCAGTGAGGGTGGAAGGGGAGGAAGGAAGATCTCAACTCAGTACCTAAGTCCATGCTTTTGGATTTCCGTGTCTTAACAAAATCCAACTGGCTGGCATCTGTAAACTGCTTTGTGCGTTTTTCTGACATGCTCTGACGTCCAAATCCTTCTCGCTGGAAGGCAAGCTCTGGATCAACATCTGGACTCAGAGTGCTGCAAAGAAGAAAGAGAGAAACAAGGACCTCAAAGCGTACGTTTATCATAGTCATGCTAGCAAGCATTTGAATAAAATATCAATCTCTCGCAACATTAAGAATAGTGACTTACAATGCTCCATATCATTCCCCTTCCATATCTTGTTAAGATAACATTTCTTGATTACATGTATAATCGCCAGTCGGCCAAGCTGTTTACTGCCTTTTGCTCCCCATGAGCTACCCCAATATTTTACGAAATACCTTCACACATATAAACCAGATCATATACTGAAATAAGCTTTCGATGCCCTCTTAATATCTCTAACAATAAAATCTTTTCAGTGGCAGATCAACACGTATCAAGGTAAATAGTTGAAATAAGGACATCTGGACAGAATCCCTTTGGACCCGAATTCAAATAAGCTTTCAAAACCCCAATTTATTCCAGATTTGCTTTTCCTTAATGATTTTAGTATGTACATGGTTGCAAAATGCTTCCCTTTTGTAGCTGAACTATAATAATGGGATTTACCTGATATCCATTTATTATGGGTTTAATTAGCAGTTTACAGCTTTTTCGTGATTATTTATTCTACACATTACTTGCCACCTTGGGAGTTTTTATCCTGAATGCAAGATACTTTATCCCAGCAATCTTTTGAGGTTAGGCTTAGACAAAATTAACTGGTTCAGTGTTTTCTGAGGAGCTTTATGGCTAAATGTGGTTTGGATCTTGATTATCCTGGCCATAATTGGGACACTAATTAGAGCACCTGAAAAGAAATAAAAGTTCTTTTGCAACAGACAATGGATATAGATATTGAGGAGGATGGTGGATGACAGAGGTTCCTGGTGGGCAATGGTCCATGGGGTTGCAAACGGTCGGAGTCGATTGTGTGACTGAACAACAATAACAACAACAAATAGAGAAGGACTGAAATGGGAGGAAAACAATTAAATGTATATCAAGGATAACCTATAAGGGCAACTGTATAATTTTAAGAATTGATATATCTCACAAAGACCTTTTTTAAACTTTCCCTCCATGTATGTTGAACGATGAAAAGGCATTCTCTGTATCTATTCAACATCAAAGTGATGCACAGATTTTTTTTGTCAAGTCTGTGAACAAAATAAGACTTCAGCAATTTTTTCTTCTGAATGAACTCTTAGTCCTTTCTAGATCATATATATAATTATCTGTAAGAATCAAAAATTTGGTGTGAACATGGACACATCTAATGATGATGCCAAGTCAAAGTCAATAATTCAGGAAGCATTTACAATTTTGAATTAACAGGATCAAGAATCCAAAGGAGAATGTCTCTCAAATCAAATGAATGAATGAAAATTTAATCTAGGTAGGAGAGAAGCTAGGATGGCCAGCCTGATGTAGTAGATAGGAGTGTTAGACTGTAACTCAGGACATCTGGACTGAAATGCAAACTTGATTATGGCAACTCACAGGAGTGAAGTCAGCAATGGCAAACCACACATTGAGAATTTCACATACCACAAAAGTCTTATTTGTATCAACATAAAATGGAAACAATCTAACCACTCATAATACATACAGGATTGAACAGCAGATCCAGAAATAGCTATCCAGTCTTGTCTTGGACAATGGGTGCAATCTACTAGAAAGGCATACTTTTGCATTACACTTCCTTGGAAATGGAGCACTGACGCTCATAGGATGCTGTTGATATCACTGCTATTCAAACAACAGTGATGACTAGTGGTATCTTCTACAAGCTTTGAGTGGTTGTTTCGTGGGACGTCAGTCCTGGCAGAGATAATCTATCATGTTATTTCAGTGGACTGATGAAAAAATGAGAGACTTAGATTGAAAAGCAGTAGAGGTTGGTCTGTTAGGATATGTGTGGCACTGTGCAGCTTCAGGCTATTCCAGCGGTCCCATTCCTGCCTACCTTCTCACGAGGAACCTTAAGAGCCTTAACTTTGTTCTATTTTCTACTGTATGCAAAAGCTTGCCCATCTCTCTCTGTGTGCATTTATAATGATGTCTATTTTAACTCCTTGCTCTGCTTATCATTGTTCATTCCACTCACCTCTGCTGTGTCTTTTGTTTTATGAACCACAATGCATCCAAAAAAGTTCAACTTGTGTAAAAATAACACCTTTAATTATTGCAGTGGCCATAGTGACCAGAACATATTAGACTAATACTATTAAGATATTAGGTAAAGGCTGCCCTTGGTCGAAATCTAGTTATATCAGACTCTAGGGGTCAGTGCTCATCTCAGTTTACAGCCAAAGAGCCAGTGCTGTCTGCATCTGCTGATATTTCTGTGGTCATGTGGCAGGCATGGTAAGACACTGTAGTGCACAGAACTCTGTTATCTCCCCACCGAAGTGGTACCTTATCTACTTGCAATTTCTTGCTTTTGAACTGCTAGGTTGGCAGGAGCTGGAACAGAGACGGGGGCTCATTCCATCGTGCAACACTTGGGACTTGAACTGCTGACCTGCCAACCTTCCAGTTATCAAGTTTGATGTCTTAAAAAATAAGCTACCGCAGTCCTCTGTTTACACATTACACTATTACTAAAACTATTGATCACTTTTCTTGAAACCTGAATATGGAAGTCTCCAGATCTTCCAATAACTATCCTTTATTATGCTTGGTTCAATAGTTCAATGTACTCTGGAGTTCTGCTTTGGATGACCCTTGAGACTCAAGTTGGACAGGAATCTATTAAGACACAAAGGCTTCCCCTTTGTTTGGTTCCAGCTCACCTCCTAAGTGGAGAGCACTATAATGGCAGTGTGGTATAAAAGTCCTTCTTCTAAAGGATACTTATTGATTTTCATGTCTATGATTTACTGAAAATGTAGTAAGCAATTAACTAAGGTATGCTGAATTGTACTGCATAGAATACATCCCAAACAGTAACAATTTATTACAAAATTCAAAAAGCACAAATGCTTGCACTTAAAAAAATACTGAATATAACTGAACAGCTCCTCAAATCACTGGTAGGGATGTTTCAAATTGATGCTAGGGTGCCTTTCTCACTATTATTATTGTAATTCATAAAACCAACAAACAAGAAAATGTATTATAACAACTAAGGCTCCTGGAACAACAGTTTGACTCTTTAAAGAATGTAACCGCATTGTGACCCTCAATGTTATTAAAATTCCACTTATTAATCCTGTCTCATTGTCCCTTTGTTTTCATAACATTTTCATCAAGGATTAGCGAGATATTGTCAGGCTGGAAAAAGCTTACATTTTCAGCCCTGATTCAGAACAGCTGCCATTCTTGTTTGGATAACCCTTCCTCCATATTCTTAACTTCACCCCTTGGAGCCTTGTGGAAAACTCAATGAATACACCTCCATTTTACAAGCTCTCCTTTGTCCATTAGCAGCAGGAAATTAATACAAAAATCCACTCCCTACTGCTGTTTATTTTATTTTACTGGGTTTATTTTTTAACAAATAGAATGCAGTCTGTACAAAAAAAGGAGACCTGTTTTTATGCAATTAAATTGCTGTGCCTTTCAGAAGACAAACTTGAAGGTACTCACAGAAGAATTTTTGTGATTCTGAATAGCTCTTCACTCTCTCTCTCCCCATCTTAGTAAAATGCATGAATATGAAAATATTCTACAATTGTATATGTAAAAGCATTAGCGAATGTGTCTTTACATTCTGTCGTAGTTTTCGTATCCCATACACTGGAATAATTCTATATGGATACAAACTATTACATAGAATTTGCAGTGCTGTTCCATATTTTCACCCTTACATCTCAGAGTTTTATTTAGCTTTAAAGTGTCTCCTACACAAAGAAAACAATGGATATTTGAAGGGTCAAAACTGCAGTTGTGTTTCTCTCAAATGGACATGTTAAGCATTCAAAAATGGAAAATAAATATGGAGAAAGAACTTGCTTTTAAGGTAACAATTAAAAGCTTTTTAAAGGCAGCATAAGAGCAATGCCACTGAGCACCAATCCAAGCTACACTTGTGAGTGTGTTTATCTGAGAGTGTGTGTATGTAGCTGTAAAATAGCTGACTTTTATAAACTCAAACAAAGAGATACTTGCTGGTTCTAATTCCTGTAAATATACTGCTGACACAGTTGTATCAGACCCACGAGAGCATGGGACCTCGAAAACGCTCATACTTCAACCCGCTGGTACTAATTACCAGCACAGCCCTAGCAGGGGTTCCATAAGGAGATATTTTCTTTTGCTTATTTGGCAACATAATTACAAGGTTTACAAATTAATTCTGTTCTCTTTGATTGCTACAGATAGCAGCTATCGGCAGTTTAATAATGCTTGTCTTAGAGAAGACAGCAAACAAGTCAGAAAATATATAAAGTTTCTTTATTTCTTCAAAGCTCTGGTTTATCTATAGCAGGGGTGCCCAAACTACAGCCTGTGGGCTGGATCCAGCACCCAACACCAATTCATACAGCCTGTGCCACCCTTGGCGCTCCCGGAAGTGGAAGTAAAATGTGTCCATACATGCACGCTTTACTTCTGCTTCCAGGAGTGATAGGGTGTCGTAGGCCAGATGAATTGGGGTTGGAAGCTGGATCTGGCCTGCGGGCTGTAGTTTGGGCACCCCTGGTTTAAACAGAAAAAATGGCAGTCTAAAAAATCTATGTTATCCTGTTGCAAAAATTCTGTTGAAAACAGATTGCAAAGTGCATTTTATTCCACTTCTGGTGGGAGGTACCACGTGACTGGCCCACTGAACCACATGACTGGCCCACTGAACCACATGACCAGCCCATGGCCTGAAAAGTTTGGGCACCCCTGATCTACAGGTTCCATTGTTTGAGCTTGTATTCTTCTTTTCTACATTTCTTGGTAATGAGCAGGCATCAGAAATTTTCTAGAGCTCAATGTCCAACAGATGACATTTTATGTCCCTCTTCTTGAGGTGGAAGGTTTCCTTTTACTGTGCATGTCTTGAAAGGTGTTTTTTTGTTTGTTTGTTTTTTAATGGGAATCCCAGAAAGTAGCTTCTCAAGCTGTGGTCCTAAGCATTCTAGGAATCCTACATCTAACAGAACAGTTCTTTTGAACTTAACCTGGATAAACTTCCCAGAATTCTGTTTAGCTTCTTTGGTTTCCTTTTAACAGGAACAAAGAAAAGAATAGGAAGGCTTATAAAAAAAAAACCACAGCTTCGCTTCCTTTTTCTAGAACAGTGGTGCCCAAACCTTTTTTTTTTTTTAGCAGGCCGGTCCCGCCCCGACACATAGCTGCGGGGGCCAGATGTGGGCTGCTCCTGCTGCTGACAGTTTTGACGTCAGCAGCAGTGGCGGCGGAGGCAGTGATCGTGCTTTGTCTGGGCCTCCTGTGTTTCAAAATTTGCGGCACTGGAAGGGTAAACCTGGCATGCTGTGGTGACATCATCCCAAGCGTGCCAGGGGCCTCTTTTAGCGCCGAGAATTGTGTAACACAGAAGGCTCCGAAAATTTCCCCGAAGCAGCAATTGGCTTTAGCAAAGGCTGCTGAGGGGATGGGACCAAGCAAGCGGCTGCTTGGAGCAGCCTGGACAAAGCATGGTCGCTGCCTCCACCGCCACTGCTGCTGATGTCAGGAAGTGGGGGCGGGTGGGGAGCGGTCTGAGGTGAGCCCGGGTGCTCACCACAGACCGCATTAATGATATGCAGGGGCCTAATTGGGCCTGTGGGCTGTAGTTTGGGCATACCTGCTCTAGGACAACAACAATGACATAATACTACATGAAGAGTTTGATAAACTGTATCAACAGTTCACAAGGATGTAAACCTTACCATTCTGTAGACTCATTAATTGTTTGTTTATTCCAGGCTCCAGCGTCCACAGTTGCAAAGCCCACGTCATCATGTGAACTGGAGGAAGACTGGTCTGAAAGATGTGGAGGTAGTAATGGCAGTCTATCATCTTCTATAATGACCATGTCATCTTGGGGCATGTTTACAGTTGGAGAAAGGTGATATTTACCTGCATAAAATTAGATGAGAGAAAAGGTCAATCTATGTCAATGGTATGCAGTACAAATTCTATCCTGCCACAGTTTACAAGCAAATTTACTACTGACTATTTACATATTGTTGTTCAGTCGCACAGTTGAGTTCGACCCTTTGCGACCCCATGAGCCACCACACGCCAGGCTCCTCTGTCATCTGCCATCCTTTGTAGACCACCCAGATCTACACCCACTGCATCAACAATGCAATCTAGCCATCCCATCCTCTGCCATCCCCTTCTCCTTTTGCCTTCATTCTTTTCCATCATCAGGCCTTTTCCAGCGAGTCCTTTCTTCTTCTTGGTGGGCAAAGTACTTGAATTTCAGTGTCAGTATTTGTCCTTCCAAGGCACAGTCAGGGTTGATTTCCTTTAGAACAAAGGAAAATCCCGTTTGAGGCAATAATGTAGAAATGTTCAAAATGTTTCAAAATGTTTAGTCATTTATTGTGCAAGTAGATTCGAAGCCCTTCCGGTATTTACTTATGGGTTTTTATAGCTTCGTCAGGAATCTAAGTGCATACACAAAAACAATATATTACTATACTGTTACATAATAATATATTCAATATTTACAATGAGATCGGAGAGTTGCATACAAAATCAGAGAAAATGGATGTAGATAATTACCTGCTCGCTAGAAGAATATCACTTATTAATTCATAAGAGAAGAGTTTCTTTTGTGTCTTGAGAGTTTGTATGCAACTCTCTGATCTCATTGTAAATATTATATATATTATTATGTAACAGTATAGTGATATATTGTTTTTGTGTATGCACTTAGATTCCTGACGAAGTTATGAAAAGCCATAAATAAATACCGGAAGGGCTTCGAATCTACTTGCACAATAAATGACTGAACATTTTGAAACATTTTGAACATTTCTACATTATTGCCTCAAATGGGATTTTCTTTTTTCTACTTGCACCGTTTGACCCTTTTTGATGTGATCTTCTTTAGGACTGACTTATTTGACCACCTTGCAATCCAGGGGACTCTCAAGAGTCTCCTCCAGCACCACAGTTCAAAGGTGTCTATTCTTCCTTATGGTCCATCTTTCCTTATGGATGCAATATTTACATATTGCATTCCATTTAAAACTGCCCCACCTTCAAAAACACAAATGCATCCACTACATTTTAAGGAGCAAGCCTAAGCTGCACAAATGTAGGGTGGGGACTGTCACAGAGCATGGGAATCTCATTCCCCACCACTGTTTTCCTTGATACAAGCACTTAAGCTGTACACACAAGCCCTTATGAAGAATGGAGGATTTGTGTGTCCCTTCAGTGCCTCTCTCATAACCCACCTCTCCTTCGTCACTAGCAGCAGAACAAGAAGCAACAACAGGAAACAACTTCATGGAGCTTTCAAACATTAAAAAAAATCACATTCTCTCAGAAGTGGTCACAATACTATCCTTTAAATGTCATTGGAATGCAACTCACAGCACTTCCAGGCTGCACTTCGCTCACTTCTGCATTATTTAGTTGTCTTTTTTACAGTCATGTTTGGCCAGGTTATCCTGCTATGGTAATAGAACTGACCTTACTAACAGCAACTCAATGTCAATCCTCAGTTGGCAGTTAACTAACCTGACAACCCAGAAGACTAATGACCTTGGGTGGCGAGGTCCAAAGGGAGTGGTGATGCTCCCCAAATGGATTAAATCCCACTTTAATCTATCTTGACGGAGGGCAGCAGCTTCATCAATACTGGCCTGGGGCTTTGATGAGGACTTTGTGTGTCAAAAGTGGACCAGAAAGTCACTCGCAGAACTGGATCAGTGGTATGGGTGTCACACTGCAATGTGGAAGGCAAATGGAAGACCACTGCATTATATTGTTCCCAGGACAATCTTTATGGCTGATTGCCATGACGATAGCCAATATTTGGAACATGGCACTTAAAGAAGAATCCGTACAGCACTCTTGTAAAATATGCTAATAATCCTAACCACTGTATTGTACATTGTGGGATGGAGGATGAGAAAAAAGAGTTTATTGCATTCTTCAGGCCACCTGAGGTATAAAAGAGAGGCTTCAAAGCAGAGCCTCCTCTATCTCAGCCATAAAGCTGCATCAGCTCTCAGTGTGATTTCAGAAGTTAAATAAATGAAATGGGAAGGACTGCAATTGAGATGTAAGGGAGTTGGACACATTCCCCTACTATACTTTATAGAAATCCACCTGTGTTAGGTATCATGTTGGCACAGAAAGAGATACAGGAAAGGATCACTGGACTAAATGGTGCCCATCTTCACAGGATCCAGGGGAAGGTTTCTAGATCCAGGACCCATGGACAATTAGTGCACAAAAATAAGAACATCAAAACCAAATATTGTGCCAACCTAGAAGGTTGTCCAAATCTCATGTCTGGATTGAGTTTGGTGAACTTTGAGACAGAGTATATACTTAATTTTGTGGCAAAACTGCATAGATACATTGCATGTTTGGTGTCCCGTCCCCGTCCCCCCAGTTTGGGACATGTGGGGTCGGGAAAATGGCCTTTCAAGACCACAACTCTAAGGCCAACTACACCCACTCCCATCTTAAGTTAGCCACATGTTTATTCTACCTTTCCTACAAAGAGCAGAATATCCTTATTACTGAATACCTGTCAGTACGATGAGGGTGAGAAACAGTGATGGTCACTTGAACCTGGATCTCTGAATTACAATCTCCTCATCGTTGATGGCAACTCATATCCAAGAATGCATTTTTTCCTAAAGCAAGAAAAACTGTCATGGGCGTGAATTTGTTTAAGGTGAATCCCAGCTTGCCATCTCCTGCGTCACACATGAAATGAGACATGCAGGATTTAACAGCGGGACTGCAATGGACTGCCACAGCCTTGAGGATATTATCAAGGCACGTCTTCACAGTCAGTCCATCTGGCATGGCATCTTCTGCCTCCATGACCATTGGGAATCAGAGTTCCTCCTCCACTCATTTTGCCGTTGGGCCCAATATGATGATTTCCAGTGGCATTTCCTCCACTGAGGTGGACCATCACCCCACCTACAGGGGCTCATCTGCCCATAGCCATTGGCCCCTTTAGGGAGTCAGGTTAGTAAACCACCACCTGACACTTGGCATTGAGTTGCTGGCTGTATTGTCTACTCCATTACTGTAGTGGGATGTCCAACCAGACAACCTATTAAGTATTATGTCACTGTAAGTCTATATCTAACTTTGGAAGCTAAACAGGATCAGGTTGGGTCAGAACTTGAATGGAATATCACCAGAATAGATGAGAGAGTTGCAAGTAGGTTAGGAATGAATTCTGCTGGAATCTTCTGAGAGCTGCTGCCATATACATGACATAAACACATTCTTACTCCAGTAACTGAGGGCCAGAGAATAAAAATTATGGTGGCTGTTTTACTTGGAAAAAAATTGTTTGGGTAACTTAACGAAGGAAAGTTATCGACTAAAAACTTAGGAAAAAAAACAGATTAAAAAAAAGAACTGCTCCATTGCACATAGACCTATCACTGTCAGGCTGAAATGAATGTGTTCAAGTTTGCATAGCAGCTAATTCTTTGCCCAGCAAAAGCTTCTTTGATGGACAGGTTAATGCTGAGTCTAGTAATGCACTCCTTTCCAAACATAATGTCTAAAAGACTGTTAACTCTGTGGCTAATAATGACTCCAAAGAGCTGAAATGTGAAACAATATAACCTTGTGGCATTTTACAGATGAAGCCTCCAAGGTTGAGAAACAAAAGTAATTCAGTGGGGTGTCTAACTTCTCTCTGCACTTCTTAATATTTCAGCAAGAATGAATGATGACATTTTAGTGATCGCACTGAAACGTAAAAAGAAAATGCATTTCTTTTGCTGCAGACTGAAGGGAAGATGGGGAAGAAAACAGACTCCAGGTCAATACTAGGCACAAGACAACAATGGAGAAGCATCACTAAGCCATCCCACAGGTATGCCACCTTTAGATAAGCTGAGGTGGTGAATTCCAGTTTTAACCCGTTCATGTTCACCCACAGAGATAATGGAGCACAGAAATATTCTTGAATTTAAAGGGCAATGCGAACACAGAGAACAAAGAACTACAATATTTGTAAGAAGGAAATGATCTCACAAGCCCTTGGTAAAAACATCCAGGCCTGAATTATATTTCCAAAGAGTTGGAATGAACAATATTTATTAAGAAGACAAATAGGGTGGTTTAAAAGAAACCACTGTATGTTTTAAAGAAGAGTGTCAGTATTGCTTTAATTAGTTTATTTGACTCCACCCTTCCTCATAAAACTGCAGGACAGCTTGCAACCTACATTAAAAACACATTGTTAGGATTACAAATGACAAATAGTTAAAAGCATGAATCATAAACATCTAAATTAGGAATTGCACTTACTAATTAAAAGCCAATAAAAACAATTCAGCATCAGAAAACCATCCAGAGATAGGCTGGAATGGAAGGCATTAAAGTTGCACCAGACACATACAGGTTTAAAATCTCCATTCACCTATTAACCTCACTAGACAGTGACTATTTTCTGTCTCCCTAGCCTAGCCTATTTTCATAAGACTGCTGTGAGGAATATATGGAATAAACCACCATGAACATTGTCCTGAGCCACTTGAAGAAAAAGCAGGATACAAAATGAAAAAATGAATTCTGCAAGAAAATATAAATTTAAAAAAATTCTGAGCACAATGAACAGAAGAATATTTGCAAACTTTCACCTGGTACCTTCAAGGATGGCTTAGTTAAGTTATGTGACATCAAGTTTCTATAGACCCTTATAGGGTTATCAAAATTGTGAGATATTTAAGGAGTGGTATACCAGTGCCAACCCCCAACCCCCACCCACCCCGGGCCAAGTTTCTATGGCCAAGAAAGGATTCAAACTCAGATTTTCTGGCTCAGAGTCCAACGTTTTATTCATTATTTCACAGCTTTTTCTCCAAAATTCCTAGCCTAGATGGGCATGCTAAAGGTAAAGGTTTCCCTTGCTCGAAAGCCAGTCATATCCAACTCTAGGGTTCAGTGCTCATCTGTTTCAAAGCCAAAGAGCAAGTGCTGTCTGCTTCTGCAGACATTTCCGTGGTCATGTGACAGGCATGACTAGACACGGAATGCTGTTGCCTTCCCACCGAATTGGTCCCTATTTATCTACTTGCAATTTCTTGCTTTTGAACTGCTAGCTTGGCAGGAGCTGGGACAAAGACAGGAGCTCATTCTGTCCTGCAGTACTCGGGAATCAAACTGCTGACCTCCAGCCTCCCAGTCAACATCTTAGCAACTTTAGCCACTGCAGTCCCTCTAGATGGGCATATCAGGAGTTATATGGCAAATTCAGGCCAAACATCATTGACAAGAGATGGTCAACACTGCCAAGTTAAGACTGCTCAAGCTTCTGCTAGGTGAGAGTCTTTTCAGGGTGCGGGGACTTGAGCAGTCTAACTAGGCAGTGTTGCCCATCTCTTGTCAACGATGTTAGACTGGGACTAAATCTCACCAAAGCATCCTCTGTAAGATCCCATGGGCAAGGTGAAAGCTAAGGGCACATGTCATGGTCTGCTTAGCCAGCAGGTGACGTGATATCCAAATGGCTAAAAAAAAGCATGTAGATGGATTTGATTTCTCAAGTCCATTTGCATGTGCAGAATGTCATCACAGAGATGTCTACCAATGCATGGACTCCTCGCTGAATAGCGACTTCAAGGTATCCAAGGTAAGATTTGGGAAAGAGTTAGAGCTGGGTTTATAACACATTTTAATGAAACAAATATTTCACATACTTTTCCCCTATGCATTCCTATGGGAAATTGTGTTTCAAATAACAAATTTTCATTTTCAATGCATTCCTATGGGAAATCACATTCAATGCATTCCTATGGGAAACTCGTATAACAAAAATTTTGCTGTATGAAGAACCTCGTGAAGTGGATTAACTTTGTTATACGATGTTTTACTGTACTGGCTTATAAAAAGACAGACTTATTTCAGGTGTGCAGCTATATACATCCTTATCTATTTATTAAGCATGAAATCATTTATTATGGGATACCATGATCCTAAATAAATAAATTAAGGAAATGTTCTACAGAAGTAAAGTCAACTCTACCTTCTAAAGCTTTAACCATATAAAGAATATCTTTTAAAACATATAACCACTTTGCTATATGTGTTTATATCTATTTTTAAAATCAAGCTCAGATGGAAAATAATCAGCAGATTCACATTATTCACTTTTTTTCTGTTCAAGTCTGGACAAGTGGCAATACCCAGCCCTTCAGAGCTTTTTCACTTGTTTTTCAATACCAAAAAAATGGCATTTATTAACAGAGGACTAAGAGGTTCAGCTCCAGGAAAAAATCCTGTAATAAAATCTTTCCTGAGAACATTTGAGAAAAGAAAGCATTCTACAGTTACAACATGCTTCCTTTCTTGTGCAAGTAAATATTCCAGATTTGTTAATAACTGCTAGGGGAAAAGAAAAATAGTGCGTAAATGTTATTTAATCTTATGCGACCTCACACTAGATACTGCTGCACAGAGTTTATGGATAGAAAGGACAGATGATCTGTTTGCAAACTTGCTAAGAATGTTATAGGCTCTTCTTAAGCATGGTAAAAGTGTCCCTTGCTCAAAAGCCACCCATGTCCAACTCTAGGTGGCCATGCTCAGTTGAGCATGGAATAATGACCATTACATTCAACGAGTCAGTGCTATCTGCATCTACATAAGTTTCCTTGGTCATGTGGCAGGCATGATTAGATGCCCGAGTGCATGGAACACTGTTACCTTTTTCCTGCCAAAGTGATACCCTTTTACCTACTTGCCATTATTTGCTTTTGAAGTGCTAGCTTGGCAGGAGCTGGGACAGACGGCAGGAGCTCACTCCATCACGTAGTACTTGGTTCTAGAACTGCTGACCTGCCGGCATTCTGGTTGTCAAGCTCAGCGTCTTAATCACTAAGTCACCCTATATTCTTAAGCATACCCACTGCCAAAATCAGGGCTACGCTAAATCCAAATGTAGTTTCTTTTAGGTTCACAGTGCAGCAACCCAGGATGATATAAAGGTGTTGACAGCTTAATAGCTACGGTGCTTATGTCACTGAAAGCACATTCCCAAATATAAAGATGGCTATGGGGTTATTCAGAGTGCACTCAATGACTGAGCATTTCACCAAGCTGGGTTACAACATGACCACACTTCCCAGCTCAGATCTCATGTGCAAAGATTTGTACACTAAGAGACAGGCATACTGTATAGCCTTTCAATAAGGAAAATCACAGAAGTGTCAAGGGAGGAAGAATGCTGCAGGCTGTTCCAGCAGCATTTAAACTTCTGTGAAGAAGCAGAATTGAGGAACCTTTAGCCCAATTTTGTTAATAAATCAGGAAATCTATGATCCCATGATTTGATCTGAAAGCACTGAAAACAGAAAGTTTGCAGAGCAGGTTTTCCTTAAAGGAGCTTGTGTTCCATATATAATACATACATGTAGATAAACAGCTGCTCTTTAACTTCACCTCCCATTATATGCATTAATATGCATTATAATATGCATTATATAATATGCATTATATGCAGTTGAAGAGCAGTTGTTTACTACTGGATCTGTTAGCTACAGTTAGTGAGAGCTTCAGTCCAACAGCATATAGAGGGCTACAAGTTGTCCACCTGTGGTATGAATGAAGAGTATGATATACGTGAAGTAATCATACATTTAGTTGGAACCCAGAAAATATAGATGTTTGGAAATTTAGTGTATACGTTGATTATTTGCTACTCTCTTGATTCCTCCCCCGTAGCAAGACTTAATGCAGTTTATCATAATTCGTGTGTCACAATGACTGGTGGGCTATGTGTTTTTCTGCCCTACAATGTGATACACTGGGTTAGGAACACCTGAGACCTGTCCTACCTTTGGTCTTCCTTTCTTTTTTTTCTCCTAACAAAGCTCAGCATTTCTAATGTTGGGAGACTATGTAATTAATTCCACAATAAGTAAAGTGCCTATGACTTCAACAGGACAACTCTAAGCATGTCAACAATTGGATCCAAGTCTTCCCCAACCCGATCTTTCCCCAAAGTTTGAAACTGTAAATTTTACAATTCCCAAGACATTTCAAGGGCATCACCTTGTGTAAGATTGTTGTATGTGTAACATTATTGTGAGATAACTTCCCCACCCTTATTTCACTTTAGGGTTTTGTTTGTTTGTTTCGATGACATAAGTAACATAAAACATTTCATAAGCTATTAAGCAGCACAGAAGGGTTGTTTTTCTATGCATGAAAGAATAACCAGAAGGTAGGTGGGCCAAAATTTAGGAAGGTGGGCCGGGGAGAGAACACCTGGGGGAGGCTGGCAGGCGGCTCAAAAAGGGACTCTCCTCGCCGCTGTCGTCAGCGTCTCCAATGCCCACCCCCTGGTCAGTCGGGCCAGGGAGAGAACACCTGGGGCGAGGCTGGTGGGTGGCTCAAAAAGCGACTCTCCTCGCCGCCGCCATCAGCATCTCCAATGCCCGCCCCAGCACCACCGCCCCCCACCTCACAGCTGCAGCCGCTCTTGGGGCCAATGGGACTGTCATGGCTGCTACTGCCACCACCATTGATGTTGAGGCATGGAGCTCCTCACTCGGTCTTGGCGGGGGGAGGGGAAGCTCTGGTGTCGGCTACTCGCAGCCAGAGGGACTGTTGCTGTTGAAGCTGTTGCTGCGGCGCGGTGCTCCTTCCTCCAGTTTGGCGGGGGTAGCACCTGCATCGGCACCCCACGGCCGGAGGGACTTTGCTGCTGCTGGACGTTGCTGATACTAAGTATGTTGAGCTTTTGCTCTGTTGTGCATGTGGTACTATGGTATATTTATCTTGTATTGCTTTGTAATTTTGTAACCTGTAATTTGCAATTGTATGCTTTATTGTATTTTGTGCATTGTTCATATTGTTATATTGTATTTTATTTGTTATATTGTATTTGATTTACCTGTTGTAGGCTGCCATGAGTCGGCCTGTGCCAAGTAGGGCAGGGTATCAATCGAATAAATAATAATAATAATAATAATAATAATAATAATAATAATAATAATAATAATAATAATAATAATAATAATAATAATAATAATAATAATAATAATAATAATAATAAATAAAGTCCCAAGCAAAAGTTTAAAAGTTGGTTCTTGCTCATGTCTTGGAAGCAACAGCTATAAATGTATGAGATTTTGAGCTCATGAATAAAAGTTTCAACTATACAAGTGAAAACCACAACACAGACCATTTGCATTTCTTGTGAACATCATTAACTTAATCAATTTAACCTCCCTACCAGTGAGATTATAATGGCAGTTTTACTTCAGTTTGGAGTACGTTAAAAAAAGTGAATTCATTTTCTCAAGTTAAACAAGAACATTACACTACATTGCTTTGTGTAAACCTAGAAAAAAAGGATTTCCAAAAACAATCTGTAGATATTTATATTCATGACATTTATGTCAATGCCTGAGAGATATTTTAGAAGATACACATGCCAGCGTATCTAGAAATGTAAGCACTGAATTATGATGAGTGTGATATTAATAAAATATCATACCACATTTTAAAATTTCTAAGGCTGAATGAACTAAATCCCATTATGAGTCACTTGATCAAGCCAGCTGCTGCTGTGACAGAATAAGTCCTTATTAATGGTTTCAGTCAGTAGGGGAAAGAAAAGTCAAACCCAGCATCTCTGAATCTGAACAGATGATAACACTAACAATACTAATAATGTTGTTACTCACTAGGGGCCATGCAGATAGTACAGTGCTGAATCCAAACAAAGGATGCAGAAAATTAATTACATAATTTTAAAGGCTAGGGCAGGGGTGCCCAAACTACGGCCCAGGGGCCAGATCCAGCCCCTGATGCCAATTCATCCGGCCCATGCCACCCTCATTGCTCCTGGAAGTGGAAGTAAAATGTGCCTGTATGCAATGAGTATGGTGTGGGCCAGATGAATTGGTGTCAGGGGAGGATCTGGCCCACGGGCCATAGGGGTTTGCTAGGCATCTAAAACTGAAAAACAGAACAGCCACCCCCAATGCTCATAAATAATTATTTGCTGTCAAGAGAATCTCAACATTTGGCTACCCTTCTAAGCGCTTTCTAGGGAAACCCAACTTATGGAATTTGCATGTTGAAACTGGACAGGGTGGAAAGATAATCCTTTAAATTGGCTGCTACAATTCTTCAGTCTTCTGTGCTGCCTGCATACATAACACATCCATCATCAATCATCAACAATCCACAGAAATTTGTCACAAACATGACATGATTAGCTGTGTCTCTTTCACTCACCCATCATTCTGCTCAGAGCAGAATTCCTCCTAGGCGAATCATTAAGGCCCTCAATCCCACTATAGAGTGAATGGGAAATCCTTCGTTCTCGGTCATCCAACATTGTCTCAACAGGCAGCTCTGGTACTGGGGGACTCCCAGGTGACTCCAACTATGTAGGAAAGGGAACACAGAAAACAAAACAAAACAAAAAATCAGTTGAGAAGGTCCACTGAACAGCAAGAGGGAAGGGTAATGACTCGCCAGAGGCCAGGTACTGGCTGGGCACCAAATGAGCTAGAGCTTTTCACCCTAGACCACAATAATTTGCACTGACAGCACTGTTTGATGACCAATGTTATGTGCCACTTTGCACCATGTGTCCTGTGGAGCCTTGTTGGATTCTATCCCAGTTCAGAAAGCACCCTGTTTCACTTTGTGTCTATTATACATTTCCTTCAGTGAATGAACCTTTTTGTTCATCTTAGAGTTATTGGGCAGATGATTGCTTGTCAGAACAGAACCCTTCAGTAGAATAGAATAGAATAGAATAGAATCCTTTATTGGCCAGGTGTGCTAGCACACCAGGAGTGCTAGCACACCAGGAATTTGTCTTTGGTACATATGCTCTCTATATAAATTAAATTACATTTACTAGATCGTCTACTACACTTAATAATAGGTGCTAATCATAATACTGTACTAACAACAATCTCACATGTAGTTGTGTATTGTTTCTATTGTTTTTGGGTGGAATAAGAAGATAAATTCTAATAGCTTTATTAATGGATTTTGGAAATAATTGGTTGGAAATAAATAATAAATTATTATTGTAATGGTAACAGCTATGTGATTACTTATTGTTAAAAGATAGAAAGTAGACTGTGAATTTGAGCTGAAAGATTGGTTTAAAGAACTATGGAAAATAGCAATACTATAAATGCTAGATTGACATGTGAATCAAAGTTAAAGAAGAGACTAACAAAAAGAAATTATTTTAATGAGATTTGAGGAGAATTTATTGGGTGTGTCCTAGGTAAAGTGAAAGGAATAAGAACCGGACAAGTATATTATACAACCTTCTGGAAAGAGGGGTCAAATATATAAAATTACTGTTATATAGTGACAATAAGCTGAAGGTTTATAATGTCTCGTAGGTGGTGGGATGCACATATATGATAATGTAATTGCCTACTAGTGTACAAGTAATAATGTTGTTATTGCAGTTGTTATTATTGTTAGTTCAAATATTTATTTGTTTGTTTGCTTGCTTGCTTGCTTGCTTGTTGGATTTCTATACCACCCATCTGGGTGTTATCCCATTCTGGGTGGTGAACAAACAGAAAATAAATAACAACAATACCCACAACAAATCAAAACCCACCACCAACAAATATATGTTTATTTTATATTATTATTTTTTTTTAAAATGAAAAAAGGAGATACATTCAATTACAATTTTTTAAAAAACAAAATTGAATGAAATAAAACAAGATATAATCACAATTTGGTATCCAGTTACTAATTCTTTTGAAATAGAGAGATTGAACTACATTTGTAATCGTTCTAAGAAATCCCCTTTTGAAACCCCAAGTCGCAATCTTGAATGTGGGCGTATAAATAAATATCCACCATATTTGAGTTCTACTATGACTCAAGAATTGCCATGACTTTTAATCAGTTATAATAAGGTCAGAATTTTGTTTGGTGTTTGAAATGAGGCACTGAGGAGGGGTAAATTACATACTTGCATTCAGTGTTTCTGCCCCTCAGGGTAAGAGACTTCACCATTTCAGTGAGGCATGGGCACATCTCTGTCAGCTTTGGTACATGCAGATGAAATGGCATTTTGTCCTACTTTCCCTAAACCCCTGCAGTCTTGGTAGGGGCTTTCAAAAGCCCTGCCCAGCAGGGTGCCTCAAGTCAGCATGACATCAAGAGCCCCAGGTGGATAAGATGTAGACAGATGTTTATGCTTCGATGCACGCAGAAGGATGGTGATGTTTTTTTTTAAAGGTTTCTTATATGCTTTGCTTCTCTAGATGCCTATATGTCACACACATAGACCTACTTAGCAAGACTTAGCCATGTGACCCATCCATATAATCAAAGAAATTCACAAATTTGTGTATAGGCCTAGCATAGATGTAATAAATTCTGACCCTCTGCAAATATCTCAACCATGATTTTAAACAGATGGGGTTCTCCATTCCTATAAAGTGTAAATCACAGTTCAGATTTAGGTCAGTACAGTATGAACTTTAGCTGTGAATCACATTATTAGAGCACACTATTAATGAGTGGCTTGTGCATTTTTAAATGCTTTGCACCTCTTTGTATCTTTTTGGTTGATCTTTAAAGTCATCACGTGAGCCTGGTGTTTGGCACGTATTTTGTGCCAATGCAACTATAGCTACCAGTTACACACTTTCTTCAAAACAAACACTGTTACACACAGAGCTCCAAGGGAAGGAAACAAATAATTATGTTACTTGCAATGGTAACATTCAACTTTTCATATTAAGATGACACTTTTACTAAAAAAAAGGAATGGAAAAACAAGTTTCTGTTCATGTTTTCAGGGTCACTAGCACATTAGTCACATCCACATCCGCATGCTCATCGAAATGCAGAGCTGGAAGGGACTCTAAGGATCATTACGTCCAGCCATTGTTAAGGAGGCAAACTGGAGAAAATACACTGATACCAAATACAGGAGGAAACTTACAGGGATAGAGAAAAGGAAAAGAGAAAAAAACAGAAACAAACAAAAACCCAAACCTAAATCTTAACACTTGTTACATCCTTATCCCATTACATTTGTACTGGGGGATATGGGGCACTGCAGGTATTCAAATATAGCTGTGCTGGGTGTTGGGTTTTAACAGAAAACAGCTATTTTGTTGGTTGGAAGTAAAGTTTTGATCCTTCATTGCTTTAAACATACAGTAGCACAGTGAACGTAAGCCTGTCTTTGTCATGTTTCAAGTTCACGATCCCTTGTTTGGTGTAGAGCAGTCTCTTACTGTGCAAATTCCATATTAACACTTTTGGAAATAGATGAAGGAGGTCTCATGACCCTAGAACAGTGATGGCTAACCTTGGCACTCCAGGTGTTCTTGGACTTCAAGTCAGCACTCCTGCTGATCAGGGATTCTGGAAATTGAAGTCCAAGAACACCCGGAGTGCCAACAGGGCTGTCATCAGAAATTTCCGGGACCGGTACGTGCGCCCTCCCCCACATTTTGGCCATGCCCCTGTGGTTTTCTGCGCATGCGTGGTTTGTTTGCGCATGTGTACATCAGTGGTTTCCTGGTGCCGCCACGCCCCTGTGGTTTTCTGTGCATGTGTGGTTTGTTTCCGCATGCGCATATCAGTGGTTTCCCGGCGGCGACAGGCATCCGTCATCTTCGGGCCTGGGACAGGAGTCCTGATGGTCCTCCCCCTGATGGCGACCCTGCGTGCCAAGGTTATCCATCACTGCCCTAGAAGCTAGCACACAAGTTTATTTTATGTTAGCTTAATAAGGCATCAGCCTAATATGACATATAGATTCCGTACTTTGTTTATTAGCCAACATGGCTGCCTCTTTGTTCTATTTGCAGTGTATCAGTCTTGGGGTAACAAAAGTCAACAACATTCTGAAACCAATTGTTAAACCCACCTAAATCAGAAGCACAGCATAAATAAAACCTGTTATGTGATTGTTTCTGTAAATCTCATTGCTTCAATGGGTTTACTATGGTTGGGATTCTTATCTACCTATTGAGTCACTTATTTGCATCACTTGTTTGCTACATCAGCTTTCCTCCACTGAGCTTAAGATGGCACGTGTGGTTTTCTTCCTCTCTACTTCATCCTCACAACAGTCCTATGAAATAGCTCAGATTAAGAAAAACAGAAGAGATAATCCAATGAGTTTCATGGTTCTATGGATAGTAGATGGATTCCCCAGCAATTACAAACTCGGGTTAAGCCCAATATGAAGCTTTTCCTATTTTCAACATTAATGCTAATGTGTTTTGGAATGAAATTTTTACACTTTCAGTGAATCAAACTAAGCTGGTGTTTCAATCATTTTTGAAGATTTAACTACAACATTAACACATCTTTCCCCATGTGTTCACAATAGCAGTAAGAATGGACTTTAAATACCTCTTCAAGACCTTTTAACACAAATCCATCTCTCCCCCTTAACCAGTTGTTATCGTTATTGGGGGCTTTAGGGCTATTATACAATTGTTCCAACTAGAAGGTTAAAACCCTATGATGGCGAATCTTGGCAATCCAAAAACCCCATGAATCCACGCCTGTATGGGCACGTTTTACTTCCGCTTCGAGGAGGGATGGGGGGAGGTGTGAGCCGGATGAATCGCAGCAAACCCATTCGTGTGGATTCACGGGGGCTTGGGATTCTGGGAATTGAAGTCCAAGAACATCTGGAGTGCCAAGGTTCGCCCTCACAGCCCTAGGAGTTTTGGAATAGCTTCCACATTCTCTCTGAGTTCAACTGCGGTCCCCAGTGTAGCTGAGAAAGTAATGTAAGAGAAACGATGCTTTGTGGCAAGCCGTCCCTGTTGTGGTGCAAAGCATATGAACATCAAAAGCCATTTTCTTCACAGAGGACAGGGTCCTCATTTGTTTACATGTGTCTGCACTTTCAGACTCTCTTTATGGTGGCGATGCTAGCTATTGGTACTCTATTGATAACCACCCTATAACTCCAGATTTACTACTACACCACTGTTCTTCAACATGGACAACTACTGTAATAAAACAGTAGCACTGGCAGTGGTAGTGTGTGCATGTGTGTGTCTATATCTATGGTGGGGAGTCTAAACCATTTGGTAAACTATGGGTACAGACCTAAGGAATAGAACTACTTCTAATTAAAGTGAACATCAGGAATTTGATCTGCAATGTACTGAGTATAGGGGAAAACTCTAGTATAAATCCAAAAGCCTAGCATTGTGTTATGTTCAGTTGATCAACCCCATCCTATGATACAAAGGGGTGCTTTTCAAAACTTTCATTACTTCAAAGTAGGGAAGCATAATCAGAGGACACTGTAGGAAGTATTATTTCTGTTCAAAGCTATCGTCTCTTTAATATAAATGAGATATTTAATGAAGTTCTGAATTGTAGCCTTATCTTGCCCAGTTTGATCAGCACTGGAGAGATTTACTGTGTTGAAGGGTCAACACAATTACAATTTGAGGCACGTCAGGCTGCAGGAGAATAATAAACTTGCAATGCAAGTGAATTAGACTCAGTAAGCTTTAAGTTGTGAAATGAAGATTTGTTTTATTCACGGATTTTTTTCTGCCCCAAATTGCAGATTACAACTGACAGCTCTACTGAAAAGTAAATTAAACAATATTCAAAGCTTCTGATGTAAAGGAATCAAAGGCAAATTTAAGAAGAATAAAAATGTTAAAATTTTGAAATGCCATTAAAAAGAGAAAGAGAGAGACACTAAAAAGATGGTGAAGTTGTATGCTAACAATAGTCACAGATTAATTCCACTTTATTTTAACTTTCTTCAAACAGTGGGTGGAAATTAGCTTAAAATGACTATTATAACTTATTTTCCCAGGGAGACAGGACAGTATATTCAAGTTTATATAACATATCTCTAGTTTTTTAATTCAGCCGTATAATGTAGCCATTACTCAAGGGACAGTTATTATCTTAAAAGTGCTAACAAACTCCCAAATATATATACAAAAAATTTGACATACAAATAGAAATCCTGACAAAAAATTTTTGGACATACAAATTTGTAATAGGAAAAATTCGACATACGAAAAAATATGGTGCCATCTAGTGGCCTCTTCTGGCAATGCAATGTGTTTTTGACATACAAATAACCTTGTGGAATGGAAAAAATCCGTATGCAGAGGTTTTACTGTACTGTATATATAAATACCAAGCTTAGGCTCCTGGAGAGATGAATAAACATTCACCCCAGGTAAACTGATACAGAGGCAACAAACAAAACCACCATTGTTTATATGGCTACTCTTTGAAAAGAGTACTGGAATGTCTTCTTACTTTCATGGGAAAAGGATTTATTCCATGTCCAATTAGCATATCAAAAACCAGATTTAAATCAAGACATCAACAGACAGCCACACAAATATTTAACTGAAGACATAATGCCTTTTATAAACTTTTTTTTAAAAAAAAAGGTTTTGGAAAGACCAGAAGGAAAGGACTGCACAGAAGTCTTTTAAAAACATGTTTGCTGGTTCCTTTGTAAGTGAAGTTTGCATAAAGTAAACATCTCAAAGAAAGAGCAAGCCTGGCTGATAGAAAGACAGAGAAAGAAATAGGGACAGAACCAGCCAAAGCTCACTGACAACTCATCTCACGTGGCAATCTATGAATTAGGTACAGCTCACAGAATGGAAATTATGTGATTTTTAGTTCAAGAAATCCAGAAAGCTCATTCTTGCCCTCTGTTAACTTCATCAACCTTGGCAGACACTCAACAATAGTGGCACAGTAGTAAATCTGGAAGTGGGGGTCCTCACTATGTCCATCCCTATAGAAATCCACCCACGGGGGACTGAATGTTCAGAAGTGTAGACTGTTGGATTGTTTCCTATCAACACATGAGGAGTGGGTCTCTTGTAAATTGGATGACCTTTAATTCACCATTGGGGCACACAGAAAGAACCTCCTTGAAGATTGTGGTATTTCTGAATCACAATCAGGTGTACCCTGGTAATGGTAACCTTGTGTTGCTGGCTAATCTTTCTCACACTAGGTCAGGTAGGGAACTGCAGAATGAACTCACCAAAAGGTGTCTTCATTTTGGCAGTTTCATGTATGGCCTAGACATGGAATAATAATAATTTTACTGCTGAGCCCACACATTGTCAGACTTTCCCTTTTTAGGTGGTATGCTAGAAAAGTTATTTAGGTAAATTATAAATAAGGTCTCTCCTTATCTGCCAGCCCTTCTTATACCTGTGGTGGCTCGGTGGTTAAGAAGCTCGCCTTGGTAGCTGGAAGACTGGCAAGTCGGCAGTTCGAGGCCCGGGTACTGCATGACGGTTTGAGTGCCCGTCTCTGTCCCAGCTCCTGCCGACCTAGCAGTTCAAAAGCAAGAAATGGCAAGTAGATAAATTGGGACCACTTGAGTGGGAAAAGATCTTAGGGGTGTGAAATGAGCCTCATTCGGGCATTCCCTGAGTGGAGTTTCTCCAGCAAAAATCCTTTCAACCCAGAATAATTTCTGACATGCCCTTATTATTATTATATACCTCTGCAACATGAAAATAAAGTTTATATATCACCAACCTTAAAAATATTACCAGAAAAACCATTGTGATTATTGCTGAGATGATGAATGAGAGGTACTTTGAACTTTAGAATATGGCAGCCAAAATGTAGTATATAAGTACAGTATCTGTATTTTTATTTTTCAACATTTTCAATTACATGTAGTGGAATGCTCCTCTGTTATCTAAATGGAAATTATGTGACACCTGGGCTGGCAGAAGTCCGCCACCGCCGACCAGCTGAGGGGGAGCCCCGCCCTTCCTCCCCTTGCCAGGAGGGGTTAAAGGGACACCTGGGCCGGCAGAAGTTCACCTCGGCCGCCAACCAGCTGAAGGGGAGCCCTGCCCTTCCTCTCCTTGCCAGGAGGGGTTAAAGGGACGCCTGGGCCGGCAGATGTCCACGGCCGCCACTGACCAGCTGAGGGGGAGCCTCGCCCTTCATCCCCTTGCCAGGAGTGGTTAAAGGGATGCCTGGGCCAGCAGAAGTCCGCCGCCGCAGCCGCCGAACAGCTGAGGGGAGTCCCACCCTTCCTCCCCTTGCTGGGAGGGATAAAAGGGATGCCCGGGCCACCCGGGCCAGGCCAGAAACTGCCACCACCTCAGCTGAGGGGGAGGGCAGAGGTGAGACTGGCCAGGCCAGCCTCGAGAGGAGAGGGGTGATAGTGGTGTGGGGGCCTTTAAGAACTGCCACCACTGCCTCGTTGCTGGAGGCCAGACCCTCCTCTCGGCCAGGTAGGCCACGAGAGGAGGACTTTTCATTGCCATCGCCCATGGACTTGGATTCGATTTGGGGCAGAGCAACCTGTTATGTATTGCTATGTATTTGTACTTTTTATGCTGTATTTTTTGATATATCATTGCGAAAATTTTATTTCTGTCATATTGTTATGTGGCATTCTGTAAACTGTATGTTGTGACTTTATAATATGTTGCAAAGCCGCCCTGAGTCAGCCTGTGCTGACAAGGGCGGGGTACAAATTAAAAATTGAATTCAATTGAATCTAAATTGTCTTTTTGGGGATTATTTTAAATGAAAAATGGGATCTTGAGGGAGAGATCTGGCCCGCGCTGGCCATTTGGGCACACCATAAGTTCTGGTGCATCCCAGTGGCTGGCGCCCCCCAGAGGTGGGCAGAAGAATGTCACCTGGTGCTATAATCCATTATGTCATGCAGTACCCACCACAGGCACCACCCCCTCCCTCCCTGTCCAGCGCTCTTTTAGCGTAACCAGCCCACCATTGGTAGAGATTAAAATATGAATAAAAAAGGCAAGATTCACATTCATAAAAATGCAACATTTGTTATGCAGTAAAGATCTAACTCTTGCTACAAAGTTCCGAATAGTGAGATGTTATATATTCCCAGTGTTGCTATATGGTGGGGTCGGCAACCTTTTAAAGTCAGGGGCCAGGTCATACTCCTTCATACAGTTGAGGGGGCTGGACTGGTGGTCCCCTTGCCGTAAATGCTGCTGTAAATGCATTCACAGTCACTTCCAGTGGAGGTGGTGGCAGTGGTTGGAGTGAGGGAAGGTGCTGTATTACTTGGTGCTGTGGGGCAGTATTGGCCCATGGGCCCTAGGTTGCTGACCCCTGCTATATGAAACTGAAGCTTGGATGTTGACTACAGCATATGGATCCATAGATGGCTGCTAAAGGAATCATGGGTGACCATGTGACTAATTTAGAAGTGTTGTGCTGGATGGACAAAGAACAAGAACTGTTTAAGACCATCAAACAATGAAAGCTCCAATACCTTGGGCATATCATGAGGAACAACATGACGTATAGAATACTCCAACTCATTATGCAAGGGAAGATCCTTGGGAAGAGAAGCCCTGGATGTAGATGGACTTTGTAGCCCAAGAACCTGAGAGAGACTGGTGTGAAATGTGCTCGGAAGAACTGTTAAGAACAGGAAAACTTTTGCCATGGTGATAAAAGTTACAGAATATTCATTCTAAGCAAATTTATTCCTCTTTAGAATAGAGGTGTAAATTTTTGCTTGTATTTTCCTTAGGATTCTTCTCGCCAATGAGTAATTTTCTGGTGCTCTCAATAGTTCTTGAATAGGCAGGAATGATGTTTTGTGCAAAATTAACAATATTTGTACAAAACTGTAGGAATTGTCCCAGTGCAAGTTAACCTGCAGTCTTGCTTATGAATGAGAAGAACTGGGTAGATTATTTGCACCTTTTTTTAACAATCTTCTGTTTACATGATTGTAATTAAGAGGTAGAATACTTTTGTGGAACTGATTTTGCCTAATCTGCAAGCTATGCATTCACACTCACAAATTCAGCATAGGAGGGATGAACTAAGGTCAAGAGAAAGAGGGGGTGATGTACTTAGTTTTGTACTTCTAGTATCTATATGCAGCTGTGGGCACAGTGGCCTCAAAATAAGCATCATGAAATGAAATTAATTATATTTCAGATCTGCAGAGCCTAACATACTGCCAGAAATGTTAAGGTATGATTATTCAATATTATAACATGCTTCTGCTGCTGCTGCTTCCATGTCTAGGCCACACGTGAAACTGCCAAAATGCTTAACATTACTTAATAAAATAAGCTTTAGTTTGTGCCAGGTTTTCTAACTGCCAAATTTCTTTTTTGCCAGTCCTCCTACCGTCTCTGAACTCAATGGCAAAACATTGGGGCAGAAAAGTGGATGCTCATCTTTGAAGAAACTGCAAAAGTGGCAGAAGATCATTTTAAACAATTAAAGCTCAGAAACATACACCATTTTTAGAAAAAACTTGGATAGCTGAAGTATAATCATAACATATACCATAACCTGGGCCAAGACTGGAGAATATATGGCCCTCCAGATGTTGTTGCAGCTGTAGCACAGCCAAAAATGAAGGATCATGAGAATAGTAATCCAACAACAGTTGGAGGACAACATGTTGTTCCAATATGGCAGAACATAAGTAAAAATGAAGGCAGCCTTATTGGAAATGTTAAAACCCTCTCTGTATCTATGCATGTGTGACAGAGAAACAAAATGAAAGGGTGTCACAACAGGACGGGAACATAGACTGTACATAAACTAGTCTCTTTTCTAAACATTCATAGCACTTTAAAGCACACATTCCTTTGTTATAGTCTTCATCTCATCCAGCAATTATTTACTTAAAGTCACACACATGCCTACAGAAACAGACATTTGGGACTAACTCAAAAAGAAAAAAACCAACATGACATGGAGAGGGCTTTAGTCTCCCATACTTTTCAGAACTATGATACCTAGCAGTTTGATCCACAATGCTTCAAACATATGCAGCTGTCCTTGGCTTTATTGTTATTGCTTAACTTGGATAGTCACAGCGTTTCACACTACAGGTCAATTTTGTCCTTACGCAGACAGAACCACACTCTACAGAAGGAAAGTGTCTTTACTGGCTGGTCTTTTATCATCCAGATAAGAAGCTGCTGTTCAATACCTACTATGTACTTGATAAATACTACCTGACTCTTATCTGAACAAATGATAAAAGGACAATTAAGTGTCCATTGGCACATCCCATTTTCAGGTGATGTATTAATAAAGTGTGGAGAAATGTGGATTTGGAAATGTAATAGGAAAATAATATGCATTTTAACTCAAGTTGCTTTGTCAACATTATCATCTGCCCATGACTATCCAAATGAAGGTTGTAAATATAATCCGAGCAAGAATCTTGTAGATTTCATAGAGTTTGGAAGTTACCCATTATAATTTGAGGAAAACAAGCTTATTACCATTTTAAAAATATAAATTGTCATCTCCTCACCAATTTCTCCCTTCATGTAGAGCTGTGATGGTGAACCTTAGCACTCCACGTGTTCTTGGATTTCAATTACCAGAAGCCCAAGTCAGCAGTCCTGCTGATCAGGGTTTCTGGGAATTGAAGTTCAAGATCAGCTGAAGTGCCAAGGTTTGCCATCACTGATGTTGAGGATGACTGAGTCCAAATTATCAAGACTTGTAACTCATTCTTTTACTTGCAGGGACATCCCTTACCGTTTAATTAAGATCACACACGTGCACAGTTTAAGAAACCTTCATGTGATCATATGCAGGACTTTTCCAAAGTAAATTTGAACAGGGTTTTTTAAAAAGCTGTGTGATCCTTGTATACAACCAGAAGATAAGAATGGGTGATACTTTCATTAGGCCACTTAACATATCACAAAGAAAAGCTAGCTAACTGTGGAACAAAATTAGGAGGGCAATCTAATCTACACTGCCAGGGGTGAAACCTGAAATTTATCACCTCTGAGCAGACTCTGCAGACCTTATTTTAGATTTTCATTTAATATTGGATATACCCCACCCCCTCAAGCTTGTGTGCCTTCTGAAAAATTACTTCCACGCAACTAGAACAGCATTGGATTTTGAAAACTCAAAAGTTAAGGTAGATTATTTTTGGCCCTCCAAATATTTTGGATGTCAATTCCCACAAGTGTCAGCTTCCCAAGAGAGTTGTGTCTCATAACATCTAGAAAGCCAGAGGCAGAATCTGAATGTAAAGAGTTAAAATAGTTATTTGTAATTTGTTTCAATTTCCAGTAACTATGCTATGACCATTTTATTACAACTGTAATTTGACATGGGATAGTTTTATTCATTATGCAATGTAACTGTAACTTTTTAGTTCCTTTTGTAGGTACAGGCTTGTAATTTCACTAAATAGTGAAAATGGATGAAATGTGCATAATTCAAGTCCTGGCTTGTGATGTATGTCTACTGCTGCCTCATGCTGTGTCATGTGTTGCTGAGATAATGACAAGGTAGGCAGGAAGAAACCATTTTACTTTAAAATAGGATGATAAAGAAGGACAGTGAAAAATGCAACACCTCTATAAGTCACAATTGTTTTAAAAAAGTTCTTGGTAAATTAGGAATTTTTAAAAAGTCACATAAAATCTCTCTGCAGTCCCAACTTGCTTAAACTCATCTTTATTACAACACAATGCTCACACAAGTATCACATTTAGTTTCCCAAATGCATTAGTCAGAAGCAGTGTCATTTCTCTAACAGCGGATAAGTGGATGGGTGGGGGGATAACCTTTGTGTAGAAAAAATGGAGAACAGGGAATTTTCATCCTGTTACAATGATTTTCTCCCATCAAAACTCCCCCTCCAGCAATATCTCCACAAATACCCGTCATGATTTACATCTAGGCTTACAAAATTGTAAATCTTTGGAACCAGACACTGAAATCAATTATGAGAGTGAGCAAGTGAAACACAACCTTTCACATTCTGCTACAGCTAGGATTGTGATAAGATGCATAGAGAACAATACTGTCTTCTGGCACTAGCAGCAACGGGCAATGTCTTTAACAAGAGGATAAAAAATTCAGCAACACAGAAGGCCTGTGGGATTTCTTGCAACCATGTCTGGAGGCAGATACATGTTTAATCTTCTTGCAGATGATTTCAAACAATACACACAGAGAGACTTGGAATGAGAGTGGGAGTGGCTTTAAAGTTAGAAAATCATTGTCATTCATCCCAAAGGTTTCCCCAGGATGGAGGGGATCCTTAGGGATCCTGGAAAATTAGAATGAAAGAGAAGAATGTTCCCAAATTTTGCCACTTTGTGTTAATCAATAACAATGATAGCAACGTAAAATTATACTTATATACCGCCCCATAGCACTTAGTGCACTCTATGGGTGGTTCACAAGGTAATTAGCATTTTGCCCCCAACATGTTAGGTACTCATTTTACCAATCTTGGAAGGATGGAAGGCTGTGTCAACCTTGAGCTCTGGTCAGGATCAAACTTACAATGTCAGCAGTTTTGGCTGCAATACAGCAGTTTAACCACTGCACCACCAGGATATGTAAGGCAGGTACAAACCCCCCCCCCCAACAATCTTGCCCAGTCACGACAGGAGAGAAAGGAATTTCTGTGTTTAGCGCTGTACAAGCCTTTAAGATATAGCTGTAATATGGGACTAACTGCTGAAAGAGTATTTGGTGATAGAGTCCTACATGTGCAAAGCAATGTAAGACAGATACAGCAACAGGGCTCTCCAATTAATTGAACCATTACTTTAGCAAGCAATAATTGAAGCCACTCCACACTGGCCTAAGCCCAGCTCTGTAAGCATGGATCAAATTTATTCTTAAGCACATAAGATGTGCATTTTAAACATATGAGTTTGTATTGTCATCATTATGAAGCAGGGCTTGGAAAATTTGCTTTTTTATACTGGAAAGCCCAGAATCTTGTAGCTTGCATAGATCCTGACCATGTTAACTGACACAATGTGGCAGTGCTACCATCTTAAAAAGCAACCTTTCGAATGAACTTGAGGCCGAAGGTTGGTAGCTGATCAGCAAGAACTGGAGAAAAGAATCACAAACAACAGTTCCACCTCAAGTATCAAAATCATATGAGCAATGACAACTGATTGCTGATCTTTTTCACATTCTTCAAGGGTAGAGGTAATTCCAAACTCAGAGGGAAGTGGTTTTAAATAATATATTTTCCTTAATAATTGAATTATGACAAAAAGGATAAGAAATCCACAAAGCCATCTCCTAGTTCTACCCTGATACAGATTTATTCTCTGTTTCAGGGTTTCTCAACCTTGGGCCGCCAGATGTTCTTGGACTTCAATTAACAGAAGCCTCGATCAGCAGGTGTGCTGACTTGGGCTTCTGGTGATTGAGGTTCAAGAACATCTGGGGGCCCAAGGTTGAGAAACCCGGCCTAGCTCATAACTTTCAGTAGCAGTAGTTGAGGGGCAATCTCTGACTCCCTTTCCTGTAATTAAAACAATGACTTTTCTCTCAAACCTCTTAGCATAAATGTTAATGTACAGATTCCTGAAGACAGAATGAGTATTTAGACAATTATTTCACTTCCCCTTTCCTTGTCTTTACATTTCAGAGGCCTGGGTGACAAGATAAAAAAAAAATTGTCAGTCAAAGGTATCATCTCGGTCATATTTGGACGTCATAAATGACGAGAAGGTTGTAATGTTATACCACAATAGACTCAATGCCAGGATATCACTATATCATTTGGATCCAGTTGGATATGGTTGATGGTTGTATGAGTGCATGGGAGGGAAAAGAAACAGAGGGGTAGGTTGTGGGAAGGCAAGCACCTAGGGATATCATATAAACTTCTAAAGGTAGAAGGATATTTTTCCCATGCTTTTTGCCAATGTATAATTTTGCATAAGAAAGCCTTCCAGGATTTAAATTTAAAAGCATAGTGCTGTTACCTCATTGCATTTGCTTATTCGTCTTGCCACAATGAGCTGAATCATTCCACGTTTGTTTCCCTCTGTGGACATGGACCTACGCAGGGTTTCCATGGCATCTTGGTTCGTCTTGCCCAATAATGATTCCCCATTTACTGCAATTAGTTGATCATTCACTCTGAGTCTTCCATCCTGGCAAGAGAAAATGGCAGCATTACTAAGAAATAAAGAACTCTTTTTTGGCCTTGTTGGTTTCAGAGGAAAATCTTAATCCTCAGACTTCATGGCTAAATGAACACCATTATAATGGCTTATAGTGCAGACGTGTCTTTCCCAATCACTTACATAATGTGGACTTCACATAATTATCATAATCTATTTTGGTAAACAGCTTTTTAAGTAAAATGTTCAGCTACAGTTCATCCCTTCTTTCCATCCAAACTTCTTATAAGTAATCCCCAACTTTTGCCAGTTAAAGTTGTTTTAATGCAGAATTCTTAGATCATTTATACTGTCAGAAATTTTTCACTTTCATAGAATGGATGGGGAAAGGACACTGAATGACTGCCTTTAAAATGCTAAACGTGCGAGCAGTGCCTTCCATTCCAGAAGGCAAGGAAAGACATAAAGAGAAAACTCCTTCTGAATGAGGTGGATTCCTTTTTGAAGTTGAACATCCTACACACAAAAGCTGACCCTACCATCAGACAGTTTGTAGTAGCTACCATAGGGAGCAAATCTGGGGGTAATGTGAAAAGGAACAATTAATATTTTTGGTTACTGCCAGAAGGTAGGAGCAGTGTGAGCTAATCTTTGCCTAAGAAGCCAAAATGACAACTGCCTTATGATACTATATGATTTGGTCCGAGTGGAAGAAACCATTTGCTTCACCGTCTCAAGCATCAAGTATCATTGTCAAGCCCTGCTCCCATGGTTGAGAGCTAAATACAACATTGGTGAGTGTATGCAGTCTGCTCAGCCAATTTTATTATTATTAATTTTTTTTGCTCTTGGCCTGTCATAATATGGGAAGTAGAGCTGGATCCTTGCTTTACTCCCATGTCTCCCACTACTTTATTTTCATTATCACTTTTTTCAATAAATGTTGACCAGTCCACCTTCGCAATTCACTGGCTGATTTAGGCAGTGGTCCTGCTATAACAGAGGTAGATTATATTGCTAAATTTTTAAGGTGAGCCTGACAAATTACAAAAATAGAAAACCCAGAACTTAATGGGACTCCTCTTGCCAGGAACACATGAAGCCTAACCATCTTGATATAGAACTGACATAGTCGGCTCAAATAACATGACAAAGCAAACTGCAATATCATTCAGCTATCCATTCAGCGGGGATTCTCAACCTGTGGCCTGTGGTCAGGATGCGGCCAACGGCACCATTTCATGTGATCCCCACTGCCTCCACTGCACCAGGAAGTACCATGTGGTGGAGGAAGGACAAAATGGCCATCCAGCCTTCAAAGATGTCTGAGGGAGTGTGACCTGGCTTTAAAAGGTTGAGAACTCCTGATTTAGAGCTAACAAAATGGACAGGTTTGAAACTTCAAATGCAAAGAAAGTATTGTTTTATTTAATTTATTTAAAAGAGTACTTTTTACTAAATGGTAATCAAGATCAAAAAACTTCAATAATCTATAACAATAACAGTAGCATAAGGATGCTAATTCTCCAAAGGGAAAACTTGGAAAAATAAAGAAAAGATCCAGTACAAAGAAGTCAATAATGAAGTGTCCAGACGAGGTTAGGTTATGGAAACATATCACCCTCTTTTCCCACTTGCCTTGGAAGCTGCTCCGCCATTAATGATGGACTTCACAAAGATGCCAAGGTCTGCATGGTTCTCCTTTGACCGGTTACCTTTCACACTAACACCAAGTCCAGCTGACCCAGAATCATTCAGGGGAACTTCAAAAGTGAGGAATTCCCTGGTGCCATCAGGCGTTAGGACAAGATCTTCTTCTTCTTCTTTCTATCAGGGAGAGATGAACCATATTATTTAAAAGGATTTCTACTTTGCAATTATCTTCAAACTACAGCTATCAACCATCTTCTTTTCCTTTTTTTAAAAAACCCACAACTATAGGCACATATGCAATACAACAATTCCAAATGAAATTTTGTAAGGAAATCTTTGTTAGCAGTGCATCTGGCATAACGTTCAATAAATTCCCAATACCAGATGTGACTTTTGAATGTGCATATGTTCAAGAAAGAGAGAATATATATGCATGTGTTTGAAGTATGTGACAATTATCCAATCAATAATTCTATTTCCAAAACAGGAAATAATCATGCACCAGGTAGCTAAATATCTTTATCAAACCATTCAATTACGTAAAAATTATATCTAGAGGATATGCTGTACTGTTTTATCACTTTTTTCCTATTTTTAAAAAAGTGTGAAACCTTTTTCTATTGTAAAGGCTGGTCAAAGACCCCAATAAGCATAAAGTAAAGTAAAGTAATATCCATCAATCTCCACCACAATTCCAAGATCATGATAAATCAGAGCTTTAAAATGCAAGGGAGGAAAATATGTAAAATGTGGCATTTAAATACTGAAATGAAAAGGATAACAAAATCCCTGATTAATTGCGGTAACTTCCATTTGATCTTGATATACTCCAAATTAACAACTTTAGTGTGTCAATCAAAATACCTCAACATTATTTTCATTATTATACAATCCTGCAAAAGAAATTTATTGCTTCGTATAGCCTGACAGCACTAGAAATAAAAATACCCAAGTCAATTTATGTGCAATGATCGCTGAACAGCAAGACTCAACTCCCTCAAGAGTGCTTGCACACCATGTACAAAACAATTAGCAACTTCACAGTGCCCTGTTCAGAGCTGCTGTTCTGAAGAAAAGGTCACCTGAAATGACTTCCACTGAATGAATGGAGCTGCTCAAGTATGTAATTTGCAATAAAAATTCGATAAGTGATAAACTGCATAGGTGACATTCTTGCATCAAATTCAAATCCAGCATCAACATACAGTATCATGAGACCATGGTGTGTGTGTGTGTGTGTGTGTGTGTGTGTGTGTGTGTGTGTGTGTGTGTGTGTGTACTTCTGTCACAACCTAAATTGTGGTTCATATATATTTTCCAATTCACCCTTGTTAGCCTTACGTGCCCATACTGCTTCCCAGTTTTATTACTCTCATTTACCTGTTAGATCTCCTTCCTAGATGTTCCCAAATACAGAAATAGTAGTTATAAATTCCTTAGAGTGGACACATCTAGTTATGGAATTGATAACTATGTGATAGTTACAACTGTGCAATGACTAGTTATTTCATTGTAGGGCATTACACTACAGCCTGCCCAACCCATGGAAACACAAAGCTGGAGACTAAAATATAGTACTATATATCTGAAATGTGAAAAGTCACTGATTGGTAAAAATATTGAATGAGGCAATGGCTCAAACTCTGTTGTGCTGTTGTGAAAAAGGCATAACTTTCAGAGACAAATTGTTTCAAGTTAAGAATTCTCCGGTAGGTGATGCCTTACCAATTCAAATAAGAGAAAAAGAAATAAGGATATTTCAGAATATGTTAAATACCTATTGCAATGGGGGGGAAAAGACCAAGAATTTCAAAGAGTTTATGGTATTTACCACAAAAAGATGGTGAATTGGGTCTCCCAAATATTAAAAATTATTATAGGGCATTTCAATTAAAAACATTGTTAAATTTTTAACTAAGAAAGATACAATTAGGGTAGAACATGAGATAAGAGTTACAAAAAATTGGTAACGTGATTTTTTTGGTTAAGAATATGAGAATAAAGACAAAAAACAAGATGACTAAAGCAATTTTAGATGTATGGAAGAATGTGAAAGGAAAATTGGCACCAGATGTATCTCCGATTATAGAAATGGAAGATCTTAATATGTTCCCTGTAAATATTAACAAAAGAATAAGAGATATATTTACTAGAAATAATGTGTTTTTTTAAAGGATTAGCTAAGGATTTGTGATAAAATCGAACAAAGAACTGAAATGTATAAACAAATGAAATTAAATTGGTTACAAATGATTTTGATAAATAAATGGAATGAAAAATATAGAGAAGAGCTTAGTTTAGAGAGAACTAAAACTGAATTTGAGGAAATAATTTGTAGGGGAAGGAAAGGCGAAATGGTGTTAAAGGGATTAGTAAGCAAAATATATAAAATTTTAAACAATGAGAAAAATTCACAAAAATATAATTAGAAACAAAATGGGAACAGGATTTGAACATAAAGATTTCAGAAAGAAATTGGAATAATAAATGGAAGAGAATAATTATGAGAAGTTAATCAATTAGGGTAAAGGAACATAATTATAAAATGTTATGGAGGTGGTACTTGACTCTGATTAGACTTTATCAAATGGATAATACTAAAACAAGGAATTGTTGGAGGTGTAAAAGCAATACTCGGACATATGAACATATGTGGTGGAGATGAAAAGTGATAAATGCTTTTTGGAAACAAACAGAGAAGAAGATTGTGGAAATTTTGAAAGGAGATATAAAATTGGAGTCAAGTGCCGCCTTACTGACAGAAATGGATGATATAAATATACGTAGAAATAAAAAAGAATTGTTTTCTATAATGTTAACTGCCGCAAGGCAATGTATAGCTAGAAATTAGAAAAACGATGTAATTTTAAAAATGGAAGAATGGTATACAGAAATGTGGGATATTGCATTGAATGATAAATTGACATGGGAATTGAATATAAAAAAGGGATAGTAAAGGAAAACAAGTTTTGGGAAATATGGAGACCTTTTGTAGAATATGTTTTAGTAGATGATAAAGGAAATAAACCAGTACTTTCTCATATGAGTTTTTGGAGACATTAGAAATATAAAAAACTAGCAGATTTTGCCCGGCGGTGCCGGGCTGTTTTAAATTGTGTTGGAAGGTTTTTGTTTTATGTTTATGCAAATGAGGTTAAGTCATCTCTTTCTTTCCTCAGTTTAGTTCCGGTCGTCATGGAGTGAAGACATCTCCTGGTAAACTCTCTGGTTTAATTATTTTGGGGGGGTTATTTTGGTTTTTTTTGGGGGGGGGTCTGTGTGTTTTGTCTTCTTTGCTTTTGGATGTTTTCGTGTTTCCTTTTTCTGTTTTTTATTTTTGGTTTTGAATATTTTTGACTGTTTTTGGATTGTGTTTTTGGATGTTTTTGTGTTTACTTTTTCTGTTTTTATTTTGGTTTTGATTATTTTTGACTGTTTTTGGTTGGTGTTGTTTTGTGTTGGGGGTGGGGGTATTTCCGTGGTCCGGTCTCAGGGGCTTGACCGCGGAAATACCCTCGCTGCTTGATGTGGTGTGGGGGGGAGGTATTTCTGTGGGCGGGCCTGGGTGGCCAGACCACGGGAATTCCCATCACCACTTGATGCGGCGTTGGGGTGGGGGAGGATATTTCCATGGGCTGGCCTGGGTTGCACCATTTTATAGGTATAGATTGTGATCCTCAAGGCTTGTAAATATCACTGGGTGTTATTATTACTTTTGTTTAATTATTAAAAATGATACACGATTCTTTATGTAATATTAAAGTAATAGATAAATTTATGGAATTAATAAAATATGGATTCAAAGGTATAAGAGATAAATAACAAAAGGGTTGTTTAAAAAATGTATAATTAGTATGATGAAAAAGTGAAAAATGAAGATGGATAGAAACCGAGGAGCATGCTAAACGTAGTATGTGTAATGATTCAATATATTAATATAATGTATTTTTCTTGTTATTCTTAAGTTCATTTATATATTATGTTGTTGTTGTTGTTGTTGTTGTATAATGTTGATTTTATCTATGTGTATCCCTTTGAAAATTTTAAAAAATTGGGGGGGGAGAATTCTCCAGTAGGTATCGTCCGTTGTATGCAAGAGGATTTCAGCCAATATTTCTTGCCACAAATGGGAGAATCACACTGTACCTACCCCCTAGCAAAATTATTTACAAATGATCCTAAACGGTATACACATGAAGTTGAATGCACCCTGAGATAGATGGAACATCTATCTTTCCTTCAAAACATAAAGTTCAAAGGTGTTGAGAAAGCAGCTGTTTCTTTTGATGGGAATATATATTTGGGAAACTAACTATTCAGGGTCAGTACAGACCTTGAAAGAGAAATAACAGACTGAACTAAAGATCAGTTTTGAAATTGAGGGCAGAACAGGAAGGATATAGCAGAATGATATAACTTAGGCATGTGTCCATATGAATGTATGGACAAATATATACGACAAAGCAGAGCAAAATTGTACAAGGAACTCAAAGGGAGGAAAAGGAAAGAAAATTAAGTCTAGGGCAGTTAAAAAACACAGATAAGGCATTCAAATTTGGACAAGAGCAATTAATAATGGTAAGAAAATAAACTGAAGATACATGTATTGTGGAGAAATGAAAGACAGGAAATATATTCCTCCCACACACAAAAATGTTCAAGAGAAAAAGTTGATTGCATTGTATATATTTCATTAAAGAACAGCTACATGATAAACTGAAATAAAGTTAAAAGTGACAAAAAGGACATAAAAAGAAGGAGGAATAAATAGAGCAGAAAGTGAGACAACAGAACCTGAAGATACGGGGATATTTTAAAAAAAATATGAAAATGTATTCAGCTAAATTTAATTTTCATCATCATCATAGGGCAACATGAATTGTATCCAGTGGTAGCTTTCTGCCAACCAAACTGACATAACTAGTGAACAAATACTTTTTCCATGCTTTGCAGAACTGGAAGACTATAGGGCAGATCTGGGGAGGAAAAATATATGGCATAATGTTGGCGATTGAGTCTGGCCAGTTTATCCTGCTATGGTAATAGAGTAGACCCTACTGCCAGAGACTCAACACCAATTATCAGGTGGCAGTCAACTAACCTGACAGCCCTGAGGACTAACAGCCTTGAGTGGTGAAGTCCACAGGGAAGGGTGATGGTCCCCAAGTGGATAAAATTCCACTAGAATACCACTAGATTGGGGTCAGAAAACTTGGTTCTCCAGGTGTTCTTGGACTTCAAGTACCAGAAACCCAAGTCAGAACACCTGCTAATCAGGACTTCTGGGAATTGAAATCCAACAACATCTGGAGAGCCAAGTTATCTGACTCCTGGTCTAGATGAAACCTTTGAACAAATGTAAATTAAGACTGACATGTAGTAATCTGTAAATGTTCACAAAGGGAAATGTTCTTCATGGAACAAAACCAATATAAGCAGGAAATTAAAATTGAAAATTAGTTTAAAACTGTTCAATTTAAATTAAATAATGTCACATTTAAATTAAAGAAGAAGGGCAGCAAAGAAGGTCAGATCAAATCAGTTAAAACTGAATGGAAAGTCCCACCAAAGTAGTAACATGGGATCACATGCCATGCACAAGCAGAATCAATGGGAGGATTTCCTTCATTTCGAAAAGCTCTTGCATGACGACAACAGTGACACAAGTGCCACAATCATGTTTTATTACATGGTGGGCACTAGTTGCTCAACAGGATACAGTAGAACCCCGTATAATGAAAATAATTCGTTCTATGAGTTAATCCATCATAAGATTTTTTTTCATTATATGATGCATGCATCGTACAATGAAAATCCCTATGGGAAAAATCATACAATGAAAATCTCTATGGGGAAAATTGTACAACGAAAAAAAATCCTTGTACGATTTTTCCCATAGAGATTTTTTTTATACGATTTTCCCATAGGGATGCATTGCATCATATAATGAACATTTTTG
The DNA here is from genome assembly GCA_035047345.1 of Bradypodion ventrale. NCBI lineage: Eukaryota > Metazoa > Chordata > Lepidosauria > Squamata > Chamaeleonidae > Bradypodion > Bradypodion ventrale. The sequence continues at coordinate 122,864,266 of JAWDJE010000006.1, forward strand.
TTATACTGTATGAGGCACAACAGTTTTTTCAAATCCTCTTTGTTTTACGATTTTTTGTTGTACAATGCATTCATTATACGGGGTTCCACTGTATTAGTATTTAAGGTGCCGCTTGTCTCACAGTATATTTGGAAGAGGTACAGACATGTTGACTGTTGTGACAGGAAAGGCAAAATCTCCGTCAGAGAGAAATTTGCCCACATTCATGTTTCAATGGCCACATCCTCTTCTCTGGAGCAGCTGCATATCTTTTGTTCCAATTTTTAATTAACCACAGTTAAACATTTTGTCTGAATCATTAGGCATAACTTGTTTTATCCATCTTAAAATCACCATTAAGATGAATAACAGCTTTCGTGGATTCAGACATCATCCTGAGTTTCAGCTAATGTCCGTACCACTGAATTGTAGAAGGAACACTCTAGGCTCAAGACTTGCAGCCGTTCTTGCCAGTAATGCTAAACCATGGCTTAGGGTTACATGAGAACAAACTAGAAATTTTTAATCTTGCCTTTCAACATTGATGCAAGCAACTGGTGAGACTAATGAATTATAACATACCCCTGACTAAGCAGGCAACCTATTTTATGGAGGGAAATGAATATTACTGGAACCTGTATTTTAAAAATACCAATGGAGTTCCAGTCTTAACAGAATTTATCTTTTACTCGGAGGTTGAAAAATGCCTTTTTCTAAGAAAAGGCCTTCTCTGATTTATGTTGCATCAGCTGACAAAAAAAGAAGGTCTGTTTTATTCTCAGTTCCGAGAACCATTTTTATTACAGTGTAGACATGATGGATTAATTCATCTATCTGCTGTGTGAAAGCTTTGTTGTTATTAGTTGTGAATTCTGGTGTCTGTGAACACAGGCCCTAGTTAGATGGCGCTTCTTCTACACAAAACAAAATCACTCAGGCAGTCAAATGCAGTCTTTTGCAAATTCATGATTAGCCTGCTTCTAGACCAAGGGTCAGCAACCTATGGCCCATGGGCCAAATTCGGGCTAAGGCACCAAATAATCTGGCCCTCGCCCCAACCACTGCTGCCACCACCAAGAAGGGGCTGTGGATGCATTTATGGCAGCGTTTATGGGGGGGCACAAGTCCAGCCCCCTCAACTGTCTGAGGGAGCATGACCCAGCCCCCAACTTTAAAAGGTTGGTGAACCCAGTTCTAGATGAACAACTGAAAACTGCTGAGTTCCACTGGTATGTCTCCCTTACAGATAAGTACATATTAGGGAGAACATACAGTATATTCAAAATTGAGTTCAGAGTCAGTAATAGGATTGAGCTTCCCTGTTGATTCCAGCTGTGTTTTCCTTTATTTGATCAAAACACCTAAATAATGGAAGATATAGGCAAAATATGATCAAATATTTGATTTTTCTCTGTGTTTAAATGGGTATCCAATACATGAATTATATCCTTGCTACAAAGAGAGAGAGAGAGAGAAGAAAGTCTTATTCTTCTCTTCAGCTCTTCCTGAGCTAAATATTTTAATTTCTGCCACATGTTAGGGTAAACATTAATTACTCTTATTTGCACATATGTACTAAGGCTCATTATTTTTATTAGCTAAGTTAATATGTCACATCTGGAAAAGATTGCACTTCAGCACAAAGCTAACAGTAGCTGCTGAATTTCAGAGACTACATGCAGAGGTTTAAGATTCTACGGTAGTTCTAAATTTAATCTGATCACTGAAACACTATTATAAACCAGTACAGAATTCAAGAAGACTGTGGTGGATTAGCGGTAAAGAAGCTGAACTTGACGACTGGAAGGTTGGCAAGTCAGCAGTTCAAGACCCAAGTGCTGCATGATGGAGTTAGCTCCCATTTCTGTCCCACCTCCTGCCAACCCAGCAATTCCAAAGCAATGCAAGTAGATAAATAGGTACAGCCTCAGCTGGAACGGTAACAGTATTCTGTGCACTCCGATGTCTAGTCATGCCTGCCACATGATCGCGGAAATGTCTGCAGATGCAGATAGTGCTGGTTCTTTGTCGATAAATGTTGATGAACACCAAACCCTAGAGTCAGATATGACTGGCTTTCAAGCAAGGGCAACCTTTACTTTCACCTTTTATAGCAATCAAATTAGAGACATGAACCCCAACTCTCACTTAATAATCACTGCTTCTATGAGGCAGGCTGAGGTAACTCCACTTATATCACCCTAGTACCCTGAACATACTAATATACAGATGCATTTCTGCTAATTAAGGTCATAACAGTCAGTCAGAAAATTCAATGGTTAGACCTAGAACAAGGCCAAAGAGCCAGCGCCTAAGTTGTTAGAGTAGTGAGATTCAGCTATGGGCTTACCATAATTGGAATGGAGAATGTAATAATTTTTTTGCTTTATCTCAGACAGCAAATTGTCTTGAACATCTCCAATTCCATCTGAATATGGTCCTGATAACCTGGCAAGGTGAGTCATCACCACTGAGGACACAAGGAAATAACCTTTCCTACATATCCTAAAGTCATAATATCAATCTTGTCTTATGCAGGCTGCCCTCCTCATATCCTTGGGTTCAATATCCACTACAGTACTTCCATTATCCATGGGTCCAAAAATGTACAGTTAAATATCCCTGATTTTAGTGCATTACCATAGAGAGCCACTAGAGGCCACTGTCTATGATGTAAAATAAAGAAGGAATAGATTATTTCCAGGGAAATCTTTTCTTGAGCGGACCTGAAAGATCAACAGAGGCATTTGCAGCATCACCATGCTGCTTGTATGACTCATGTATATGGGCTATAATATGGGATTCACTGCTTTCCACAGTTTCAAGTATCCACAGAAGATCTTGGAACATATACCACATAAATATGGACGTCCAATTGTTTAATCTTTTTGAAATGGTTAGGTAGAGTACTGGAAGATAAAGGGCACAATATCTCAAACTAATTTGTGCCAAGATCTATGACAAGAAAGGAGTAATATCTTCTATGGACCTGAGAATCCAGCAAAGTGATTCTCCTGAAGGAATGTCACTGATCACTACTGGAAGCAAGATGCTGGACTGTATGTCTCAGGACCTCTCTCAAGGCTGGCCCAAGATCAGAGCTGTCTGAAGCAAAGTACTGTATTTTCTGGCGTATAAGACTACTTTTTAACCCCGAAAAATCTGTGCCAAAGTCGGGCGTCGTCTTATAAGACAGGTACTTAACTGCAGCTTGTTTCCCCTTGCTTCATATGTCCGGCGCATATGGTGGGGGGTGCCGCGGCCGAGTCCCTGCTCTGTGCGGGGAGTATGAAGCAAGGGGAAGCAAGCTGCACACATCTTCCTGTACCTCGAGGAGGAGAACGTGAGCCTGGATTGGCTCTCCACCAGAACCTGCCCATTCGACTCGGAGGGCTGCGCGTATTCGGGTTGAGTATGGGTTAATTTTTATTTGGTGTGCATTGGAAGAGAGGTAGTCTTATACAGCAAGTATATTCCAAACTCTATATTTTAACTGGAAAAGTTGGGGGTCGTCTTATATGCCGGAAAATACGGTATGTTTTTTCCCCCCTGAGTAAACCTTAAATAAAGTACTGTTACCAGCACTCAATATTTAATGTTTAATGCTGGGGGGAAATCCAAATTAGTCAGAGAAAGAGATTGTGTGTGTTACTGAAAACTATTCTTTAGGGATTATTTCTTTAGCTTTATACATTTTTATTCCCCATAACAAATTCAAAAACAACTAGCAGAAAGGAACTAAATTTAGCAGTATCCAGAGATAGACAGCATCTCCAACTCTCTCCAAAAGCTAAAAAAAAATCTTTTTTTTAGAAGACTGCATCTTTATTAAAAATATAATCTGAAACCATTTCAAACCAACTCCCAGATGGATAGGGAACCAAAAGCAATCACCCTCCTGTTTAATGTGACTGATCTCACATTATTGAAAGAGAAAAGGCTGCATTTTGCTTTATCTCACTAAAAGTCATGAGAAATAATAAGCAACATTCACAATGTATCCAATCAACATGCAAAATAATGCTATCAACCTCATCAGCAACAAACTTCGCCCCATTTTTATCTTTCCATCTGGCAATACAAATTCATCTCTAAATAGTATGAGATACTAGGGACATTTACTGTAGTCGAAACAATTACATATATAGTATTCACAATTGACTTTGCAAGGAAGTAGCCACCTACATCAAACTCTTTGGAAATCTTTGTGTAAGCCAAGAAGTTTAGATCCAATATCAAATTAAGCTCTAGATTCAAGGAACAAAGCAACTGAAGCAAATGGTTGTGGGTTTGATCAGAGATTTCAACCTTTCTGTCATCAGAAATGTTCTGGGCTAACTTGTTTGGTTAACTTTCATCCGGTTGCCACAGGGAGTGCAAAGGATTCTAGTAAAGGTAAAGGTCTCCCTTGCTTGAAAGCCAGTCATGTCTGACTCCAGAGGGCTGTGCTCAGTCTGATAGCTGGTAGGACGAGAGGTCAGCAGTTTGAGACCTGAGTGCTATGCGACAGAGTGAACTACCGTCATCTGTCCCAGTTCCTGCCAACCTAGCAGTTCAAAGCAAGAAATTGCAAGGACTGTAGATAAATAGGAAAGGTAACAATGGTCCATGCATTCCTGCATCTAGTCATGCCTGCCACATGACCATGGAAGTGTCTGTAAATGCAGACAGTGATGGCTCTTTGGCTGTAAACAGAGACAAGTACACACACCCTAGAGTTGGACACAATTGACTTTTTGAACAAGGGAGACTTTTACTTATCATGCTTTATTCTTATCAAGCATCTATATCAGGGGTCAGCAAACTTGGCTCTCCAGGTGTTCTTGGACTTCAATTAACATAAGCCCAAACCAGTACACCTGCTAATCAGGGCTTCTGGTAATTGAAGTCCAAGAACATCTGGAGAGCCAAGTTTGCTGACCCCTGATCTATACCACTGATTTCTCATGCTCATCAGGAGTCAAACAATGGATGCTTGCTGGACTCCTGAATAGTCTCCAGCCACCAATCTGTAAATTTAGAGACACTGGAAGCCCAGCTCAATCACAGCAGCATCAGACGATTAGCAAGAGAATAACAAGTTCTGTCCTTGGGCTACAGAAAGGGAACACCTATGCCCGCATAGAATAGCAGGGATAATTTGAGAACAAATATAACAAGAGGGTGGATGACCAGGGTGTTAAGCATACTAAATGCATGCACAAATACATCCTTCACAGATACAGTCCCTATCATGATGATTCAAATTAAGTGTGCTTGCCATGCATTCTCAAGGGGTTGATAAGACTTTATCAAGGAAGCCAAGCATGGTGGGCACAAACACTGCACATTTCCAAAGGTGAGACTAAGAGTCAAGTCATGCACAGGTAAAACAAACACAGAAAGGAAAAATGCAACTCCAAATGTACAACACCAGCCTAGCTCTATTGACTCTTGTGGAGAAGGACAAAGGTTAATTGGCAAATACTTCTCATGTCTTAATTAACAATTTATTTCTATGCAGTAGAATAGGGTTTAAGATAATTATCACCAGAAACAGAAATTTAATGACAAATTACAAGTTATAATAGTGCAGTTGATCTCTTTGATATCACAGTAATCACTATGCTTTAGCAGAAAGTGCATTTGCTCAATGTAAAACAGAAATTCTGAACAGCCATATGCAACGTCCATTAAACCAATAGAAGCATTAGAAGTTGCTGGCCATGCTTTTTTAGGATATTTTGATGGACAGGATAATCTCAGCTGGTATAGTACACATAATATTTATGAAAACTATTGCTTTATATACTGCAGCAGTAATTTACAGGTGGGAACATAAAGCATTTTTTCATACCAGGTCTCAAAAAAATCCTATTTTAACCACTATTAACCAGAAAGTACTATTGCTTCCTAGAACCTTCTTATACCTGCGGGGATAACTGGCAGACATGCAAATCAGTACGAGCAAGACCCAGTTTAGAGAGCATCAAGTATCTAGAGCTGTGGTTGCCAACGTAGGGCACACACTCCGCAGGGAAGCAATATGATTTTTGAGGGGGACAATTTGAGAATGAGTTATTAACAGTGAATGGCCTTTAGGCTTCCTCCACATGAATAGGAGTTCACTTTTTGAATAATAAGAACTATATGTCACAGGATTTTAGAGATGCTTAGGTGAGGCATGACCAAAAAAAGGTAGGGAACCACTGGACTAGAGCAAGGAGCAAAGAAAGACTGGAATGTAGGCAGTAGAGTAGACAGAAAGGATACAGACAAATGGCCAAAGTGACAGACTAGTAATTTCTCTCTGTTTTGAATTGTTCAGATTTACTGCTAGTCTTACTTCAAAGAGATGGAGTGATTGATTTTTCAGCCTTAACATGGTCAACCATACACAAGAATAGTGAGTGACTGCCAGTGATTCATCTGAGTCTTGAAACAAGACTGATTTTGGTTTGTAGTCCAGAAAGTTTCCACCCTCCTTCCAGGGATGAGAGTATCCCCAAAAGGGAAAAGACAAATGTCTGATTTTTGTAGTTCTTGGTACTTAACTCCTTGGAGTCCTGTTGCAGGAGATTAAACCTCCACAGATTCCATTAAGAAAATACATAAAAAGCGAGAACTGCTAAACCTTACCCTAAGGATAACAGTAGAAGAGAAGTCAAGCCATACTTAGGCATTATATTATCCAGGTTCATTGACACATTTAGAAGGAAGCAGCTACCTTTACTCCTTTCCATCGTCAACCTACTCATATAATCAATACGTCTGAAAAGTAGAAATTCTTAATTTGCTTTGTATGCAGGCAAGAAATCCTCCCTCTTCAATCTCACCATCATCACCCAAACATTGTGTCAATTTATGGAGTGGGGCAAGGCAGTTCTCTCTAAGCATTCTATGAAGCCATAACTTATAATTTCACACTATATTTTGCCCCTTCTTTAGGAGATGCCTGAAGGAATACCACACACTAAAAGGAAATGTGGCGCTGTTCGTACCATTTTGCAAACACATTTTGCGCACAGACATTTAAAGAAAAAAATGACACAAATTTCCCAGAGCTTGAGAATGTTCCTGTGGTACATTCCCTACAATTCATAATCAGTTTGCATATTACGAAGTGGGGTCCAAAAACGTTACTTCTTCGAGTTCTATCCTTTCCACGTTATTTGAAATCCTGATAATTAATTTATTTAAGAAGCATAGCAAATTCTTCTTTCGTGACCAGATCAAACATTAAACTACCAAAACAAAACCACCTTTTTGGCTTTGTCGTTGATAAAAAAATTCAAACCTCATCAGTACGTGTTTCCGGTAGTATAGCAAATAACGTTGATTTATTGATTTGCTGATTTATTTAAGAAGTCCAAATAAATAGCATGGCATCATTGTGGGGGTATGAAGTCAATAGGTACCGTATTTATTCGAGTATAACGTGCACTCGTGTATAACGCGCACCCCTAATTTTCCATGAAACCTCGGTATAAAATTTTGTTTCACACCACGCATTGAAATTGACATAAGAAACGTTGTTGAACACGTGCGACCATGACGCTAGACGACAAGCGGGAGGAGGGCTGTGCCGTGCTCCGTGCCTACCCTTGCCGGCTCTTGAGTCGCGCGGTGCGGGAGCGCGGGTGGCTGGCGGTAGCGCCTCCCCCAGAGGGTTCCCGTACCGTTCCAGTGGGGCAGCGGTGGGTGGAGCTCCTGGGCGCTAGACGACAATCGGGGAGGAGGGCCGCGGCGTGCTCCGTGCCTACCCAGTGCCGGCTCTTGAGTCGCGCGGCCCCAGGAGCGCGGGTGGCTGGCGTTAGCGCCTCCCCCTTACCGTTCCGGTGGGTGCGTGCGGGTGAGTGGCGGCAGCTGGACCTGGGCGCCTGCCGCCGCCCGGGGAGGAGGGCCATGGCGTGCTCCGTGCCTACCCGGCGCCGGCTCTTGAGTCGCGCGGCCCGGGAGCGCGGGTGGCTGGCGTTAGCGCCTCCCCCGGTGGGTCGCCTTACCGTTCCGGCGGGTGCGTGCGGGTGAGTGACGGCAGCGGTTCATGGGGGATACCCGCCGCTCGGGAGGAGGGCCGTGGCGTGCTCCGTGCCTACCCGGCGCCGGCTTCTTGAGTCGCGCGGCCCGGGAGCGCGGGTGGCTGGCGGTAGCGCCTCCCCCGGGGTTCAAAGCCACCCCCCGCCTCCCCTTCACCCGCCGCAGCAATAGACACCTGACCCAATTCTAAAAAGGAAGTAAAAGAGGCTCGTTTATAACGCGCACCCAGTCCTCGTGTATAACGCGCACCCAAACTTTGATTTCTTTTTTTGGTATAAAATTGTGCGCGTTATACACGAATAAATACGGTAACCCTTTGTCACATATTTTAAAATTCCCTTTGCTTCCTGAAAGCTTTTACCTTTGCTTCTCAGAAATTGCAATGCTTAGCCTCTGATGAAATGAGAACAGAAACAATGAAACATGATGAAGGTTCAAAAATTGCAGTAGGATGGCAAGTGTAGCTTTTAATAACTGGACTTGCATCATAGGCACTGTCCAATATTTGTCCTTGGTATTCATGCTGTCACATGCCACAAAGACTATCACAACTGCTATGCTGAGGATTGGGGAAATGACCATTGCCTTGCAATGCAACCTTTTCTACCAGAAAAAAACCCTCTAAAGATGGCAAAGGAAGTCAGAAACAATTGTGTGTTCATCATTTCAATGGTGGGAATGATTGCCTGAAAAGTGGAATGCTTTCTTCTTCTAACTAGTCATTTTGGCAGCCTCAGAAACAGGCGTTCTTATCTCATATTGCAAATATTTGTGATAGCTTGTGCTTCAAAGCTGGAAGAACCTAATTTTGTTGTAGTGATTTGCCAATTTCCTGCAGTTCTCCAAGTGTCTTTCTTGCTCCTGTCTTAGCTTTGTGTCTCCCACTGTCAACCCCGTGACAGCAACATGAGCTGAATGCCCGGTTAACTGTACAAGAGAGACCAGAAGTCCGGTGGAAGGATATAGGGGCAGGGGAGATGAAGAAGCTACTGCAAATGTAGGAAGCTGAAAGATCTGACAATAGGAGGCAGATGAACTAAAGGAGAAATAATGCAGAAATAGGCAGAAAGCAGTAAAACAGCCTTGTCTATCTGTGAAATGCTACACAAGTTCAAGGCTCTGTTATTCTGGTTAAGACATCATCATGTCCAGAAGGTATTAAGAAGAAATAAATATATAATTAATAAATAAGGGTCAATAATTTGACATAATTGAATTTTTAAAATAGTAGCCATGTTACTCTATGTTTCAAACATCTCAGAGAGTAAACAAAACAAAACAAACATGTTGTAGCGCTTTAAAGACTAACTGCTGCATTTTAATTCTAGCTTTCATGGATCAAGTCCACTTTGTCAGACATAGGCAAGAGACTTCATGGCACCAAAGTACTACAACGTTTTTTGTTTTGTTTACTCTTTGATAATCTGACATGGTTATTTTGCCAGGGTTTTCTAGATATAAAGTACTCAGAAGTAGTTGATCAGTTCCTCCTTCTAGAGCCATGATGGCGAACCTTGGCACTCCAGATGATCTTGGACTTCATTTCCCAGAAGCCCAAGCACCCTGTGAATCCACACAAATGGGTTTACTGTGATTCATCCAGCCCACGCTGCCCTCGTCGCTCCTGGAAGTGGAAGTAAAACGCATCCGTACCTAATTTTTCACTATAACTTGCATTACAATTAATGCAGTTCTGTTCATGTATTATAGACTCTGGAAGCAGGCACATCTCTATTCATTGGGCAAAGTGAGGTGGCTACCCTCAAGGATATCATTATGGCTTCCTGAAGGCAGAAAATTATGGAACTTGACACTTCAGGCCCCAAAGTTGTATGGTTTGTTTTGGATATCATGTACTGTGACTTGAATGTGGCTTCTATCTCAGACAGCAGAATCTCTTTGGCCAAGTCTGCACCTTTCTACATGATTGCCTTTACTAGCTCTATTTCTTTAATTTTCCTTAAAGGTGTCATGCAAAAGGATTAGTCAATGGTCAGATTTTTGGCCAAGTACTTTTGCTTCGAAATCATTTTAAATGGGACCATGGCAAAAGATATCTATCTATGAAGAAATGCTTTGGAATGCTTTGAAACTTGAACAGAAAACAATTATCTTGCTACACCTCTCAGGATTTATATAAAAGGAAGATGTTATGAAAGATATTATAAAATAAAAACAGAGCTGCATTGTAAAGTACTGATTCACAGGATGATTCATTTCTAATATCCCAAACAAAAGTAAGAATCTTCCATGTTTTAAATTGCTTATATAATATACAATTCTGATTTCCTGTAACCAGGAGCATTTAATTGTGTCTCTGAAGAGCTCTGAGCTGCACTTTCTCGTAGACTTACACCTCTGAGGCAAATCTGAGGTTATTTCTTAAACAGCTTTACTTTTAAAGATGGATTAGAATAAGAAATGACACCTATAATTTCAGGGAAGGGAATAATATTAGATCTCTTTGCTGTCATTTGAAAATAAGTCTTAAAAGTTATCGTACTATCTAGCAACCAAATAGTGTATTTCCCCCCAAAAACCAAATTGTTTGTCAATTTTTACAGCTCGTTTGGGAGCTCAAAGAATAATTCCTCATGCCTGGTAAAGGATATGCGGGAAGCTATGAAGAATGACATGAGGCATAATTTAAGGCTGGAGAGAGCCCCCTGCAGCCTCCAAAGTGAATGTAAGTGAATACAAAACATGCCTTTGGTGGAGAAGTCCAGCATTAGTCAATTCCAAAACCATTGCTATCTTTCTTGACACGTCAAATACAAAACTCTTACCGTTTCCTTTGGAATTTGTGACTGGCTTTGTTCAGTATTCTAAAAGAAGTGGGGAAAAAATTAAAATAAGAACAAGGCTGGAAAATACATTTGCTCATTCTTTATTTAAAAAGGAGGACAAGGAAAGAGTTTTGATAGAATTAAGACTGGCAGGTGATACTGTAAATGAGAAATCTTTTGCCAGTTTTTTCAGGATAAAAAAACATTATAAAGAAAAACAATCCCAAACTCACATATGGTATTTTATAGTAGTATCCAAGTAATCAAAGAAGCAAAAGCCAATGATTGATAGTTGGAACAAGAGTAATCTAGCATTCCTTCCTCTATGTAAGGCAGCAGTTCCCAATATGGGCCCCACGCCCCACAGGGGGACTTCAACTCCCAGACATCTAAGTCAGTTCATTGGCCAATCAGTGCTTTGGGGAATTGACTTAGGCTTCTGGGAATTGGAAGTCCAAAAACCAAACGTTGCTAAACACTGGTGTAAAGCCTTAACATACTCTGTCTGTACTGCTCTAATGATTAGGCTATTTTGACACAAACCATATTTCAAAGAAAATCCCATCCTTACATAGCACACAAAGTACCTAGACCACTAGATAATGCAAGTCAAACACAGTAAATTTATTATTTACATCGTAACAGTTTTTAATCAGAAAAGGGGGACTATGACATTTCACCTTACTTTGGGGCAATGCAGTTATACCACACCTGTCAGGTTTCGGGAAATTTCTGTCAATAAGGGAAATTTCTCTGCCAAAACAGGAAACTGGACAGCTATGCTTATCCTGTGCTGGCCTCCAGTCTAACTCCAGTCTAAGTGCAGTCTAACTAATACGGGATGACGGCGGGAAAGAGTGTAAAATACAGAGGTTTGACAGAAATTCCCCAAAACTTGACAGGTATGAGTTATACTTCATGGGCACAGAGTAGTTTCAAATACTGCAGAAGGAAATTTGCAGATTAATCCTCACACCTCACACTGCAAGGAATATCCAGCAGCGCCAATCTGATGTTCTTGGGGTTTTTTGGAGGAGGAATCAATAGGAGGGTTACATGGCCGAAGATGGAGAAAATAAACCTCCATGACTTGTTTGCTCCAATTCCTACTTGTTTAACAGAAAGCAAAAATGCACTGCACAAATTGAGTGCAACATGTCGTTTATCCCAACTAGCACCTTCCATTAGGCCAGTGATGGCAAACCTTTTAGAGACCAAGTGCCCACACTGCAACCCAAAACCCACTTATTTATCACAAAGTGCCAACATAGCAACAGGGGAGGAAGGAAATGCTCCCCTTGGGCTGCTGTCAGAGGGGCAGGTGAACTCTGTGCTGGGGGAGTGAGGAAGCACTCCCATTGGGCTGCTGGGCAGAGGGCCAGGGTGATCTCTGTGCTGGGGTGACTGCAAGAGTGCCCAGAGAGAGGGCTCCTAGTGCCACCTCTGGCATGCACCCAGCTTCTACACAAGACTGCAAAAGCAAAGGCAGCTACGGTAGAATCAGAAGAGAGTAAAAGCCTTCCCACACCCATGTCTGGAGTGACCTGTTTCTCTTCTTGATGCCAATGGGGAGAAAAATGGAAATTAACTATCATTAACACCTAGAGGGAGGGAGCAGTTTTAACACTGAGCACGATACAGAAAAGACAGAGAATACAACCAATATGCCTAAAAACCTCAGTAAAAAGCTTTGAAAACAGAAAGTCAGAGAACCGATCTCCTCCCTTATAGCTCACCAAAGTTTGGGAAAGGTAATCTAAGCTTGGGTTGTGGGGGCGGTGAGATGTTTTATATACATGAGCACATCTGGCCAGGGGTTTCTCAAACCCGGAAAGATCAGTGTCCATTGGTGGATCAGGTCAATTAGACAATTATGAGTACATTTAAAGGATGATACCTTTGTCTTCCTGGTAGCTCTTCCCTTTTACATGTAATAGCTGGTCCTGATAAAACTGGATCATTCTTCTTCTTCTTGTGCCATATCCAATTCCGAATATTGGCAATCTTCATGGCAATCAGCCATGAAGACTGTCCTTCAAATATAATGCTGTGGCCTTTCATCTGCCTTCCGCATCACAGCGTGATCCCCGTACTATTGATCCAGCTCTGCAAGTCACTTTCTGGTCCTGAGCCTTTTTGGCACGTAAAGTCCTCCTCAGCCCCAGGCCAGTATCAATGAAGCTGCTGTCCTCTATCAAGATGGATTCAAGTGGGATTTAATCCATTTGGGGACCATCACCCTTCACTGTGGGCTTCGCCAAGGACTGGATCATTAGCCAACTATATTAAAAACTACGTAGCAGTCAGGCTACCCATATCTACTTCTTTCTTGACCAGTTCTTTTCCTTCCTATTAGACCTCTTGAGGGCTGTACAAGGTGCTTCACTAGAAGCTGAGCTCCCTGAGAAAGTAAAGGACAATTGTTTATCCTAGTTGAGAGTCCCTCATTTTCACATGTTGTAAATTAGATTATTTTTGCATTGTGGCTGATCGTGGTCTTCATTTGTTTGGACATTGAGTTCTAATGGAATTGTATTCCAGAAGGGCTAATGTGCTGTCAGCTTCTAATTTTAAAACTGGTGTTTCATATAGCTCATTTGTTAGCTTGTTTCTCCACTGCCACCCTTCTCTTTACCTGTTTCAGACAATTTGGTTCTAAATACTTATGCAAAAAATTTCACTCTGGTTGGCACTGAAAATGTTTACTGACTTTTTACAAATGTACATGTTGGGTAGTAACTGAGTGGATTTTACATTAAGAAGGGAATATCTTTCCTTAAACATTTTATCACTCACATTCACACATTCACAAACGGTCTCAGAGCACTTTGCATTTTTATCGTTCTTGCCAACCAAGCAATGCTAATGTGCTTCAGACCAAGCACAACAACTCTCTGATGAGATGGGCAATTTTAATTAATCTCCGGCACACAAACAAAGGCAACCAAGGCTTTTCAAGGGGGAATAACTTGCTAGAACCACTGCAGTTGACAAAGACAGAAAACAGAGCCAATAATTCTTTATTTCCTAAAATACAAATGAGGAAAGATTTCATTTTTGGCACAACAAAACATATATAGTTAGTTTTGCCAATCATTTCCTAATCCTGGATCTTAAGCAACATAAAGTTGCTTTCACATGACCTCTTAGAAATTATTGGCCACCAGAGTCTAAATGAATACAGCTGCAAGTTGGCAAAAATGTCTCTGCAAGAAGGAAAAACTTCAGTCAGCTAAAATCGGAGTCTGAATGTATGCCTGCATTTAACTCAAACCACCCTAGTATCTTCCTCATTTTAAGCCTACAATTTGGATCAACATATTCCAAGACGAATGTAGGTTAAGTATGAACAACATGTTCCAAGTGTCAATTGCTAGAATATCAGGGCATTCATTCATTCATTCATTCATCCATTCATTCAAACAAGGAGGATGGGGTGGGGATATTTTACATATACACACACAAACAAAATGTTGATGTCATCCAAGAACAAGCTGAGTAGGGCGGGGTACAAATTAAAAATCAAAGCATCCTCACTCAGGGAGGAGCTCATCAGACAGGAATAAGGCCAACCTCACAGCTATAGTACTCGATTCCCAAGTACTACACAATGGAGTAAGCTCCCATCTCTGTATCGCAAGTAGATAAATAGGCACCACTTTGTTGGGAAGGTAAACAGCGCTCTGTGTACTCCAGTGTCGAGGCATACCTGCCACATGACCACGGAAACGTCTTCAAATGCATACAGTGCTGGCTCTTTGGCTATAAACAGAGATGAGCACTGAACCCTAGAGTCAGATATGACTGGCTTTCAAGCAAGGGCGACCTCTCCCTTTACCAGAGCTATAAGCTTGGCAATGGTGGCATTTACCCAAGATACTGAAATTTAGAGGGCACAAATCCACTAATCAGCATTTGCTGCATAAAGGTTACAAATCTGCCTGTCCAAAACATGTACACAGCCTTCAGCTGCCACTCACCCACTCCCATAGCAGAAAGAAAGTGGGCTCAATGTGGAACTCTTATAGACATCACGGGCTCTGGTATTCTTCCACATTCCTCTATCCTCTCTTCCAAAGTACAGTGGAACCTCATACAACAATTGCCCCATATAGCAACAAAACTGCATAACAATTAGGGTGGGTGGTTGTTGTTTTTTGGGGTGGGGGGGAATGGCATCCCACATAATAATTTTCCCTATGGAAAAATTGTGCAACACTTTTTCAATGGGAAAAACCACTTAGCAAAACAAATTGTTGTATGATGCATCCCATAGGGAAAACCGCTATACGATGCATGTATCATATAGCAATTGTTTCGTACAACAACGAGCCCCATGGAATGGATTAAAATCATTGTATGAGGTACCACTGTATGTCAAATTCGTATGACCCAAGTTTAGCCAACAGACTGGCAAATCTCAAGGTACAAAAATGGCTAATTGCAGCTCTGCCTTACCATGGCTCCAGGTTGTAGAAGCCGGAGGCTGTGAATGGGCTAGCCTCTTCCTGCTGAGGAAGGACTCAGCTATATACTGTTAATAGCAATACTAATATTAATATTAAATTTTATTTTTTTCCCCTTTATTCTCTCTTTTTCTGTTCATTTCCACCGGTATGAGTCACCATGTAGTGGAGTATATGTTATATGTAGTATGCCCCGAGTAGTGCTTGCACTGATGGGGGGGGGGGGGGGGGGAGAGAAAGAAAGGAGCCTCCTTCCATTAAGGATTGGAGGACACACCCTATCCAATCACAAGTGTTGAAGTAAAGTTCAGTTGCAAACCCAGCTGGCTTCTACACATTAAGTGCAAATTTCATTCTCTGCCTCAGGCAAACCAAATGTTCTTGACAGGTCTAGTAACAATTCAGAAGCCTATTCCTTCTCCTGGAGAGCTTTCCTCAGCAGGATTTGGGAGTACAGCCTTCTCTTTAATACCAAGAACCAACTTCTTTTGCCTTCTCACTTGACTAGTCTCTTTAAATCACCACAGGAATAAAGTGTTTTCTTTAATATTTTTTACTCAATCTCTTTCGTCAGCTTTTTACTGCCACAAACCTCCAGCTGCCCCTATGAGTGTGTATATTTGTTATTTGTCCCTTCACTCAGGCCCTTGTAATATTCTCCACATAACCAACCACTAGGTAATGAACTCTGTACCACTCAGCTTGAATAGAACAAATAAGGCTTTATTAAAATAACAATGTTAAAATAATGTTGTTTATCTCTAGGCTTTAAATTCATCTAGCACACTCCTCTACTCTTTTTATTACTACTTCTCTCCCCTTAATCTCTTTCAGATTGCTTTCACCAATGTCTCTCTCAGGTTCCATGCTCCAAAACCACTCTCCTCTCAATCTTTCCACACCAGGCCACTCTACATCAGACTCCATCTCAAACACACTCCCCAGCCATTACCTTCTTTCTCTCCGAGCCAAGCCAAACCAAACCACTCCTACCAAAATTCCACGATCCTCACTCCACATTTAAATCTACTGGCTTTTATATTCTGAACCCAATACTCCAGCTGAACATGAGGATTATTGATTCATTTCATGAGATATTTGTGGATACAACATTTTCTATGAGTGACTGATAAGCTAATTTGGATAAGAGAAGAAATGGTTACTGCATTGATTTTTCCATACCAAAAGAATGAGAGCTGTTTCTGAATGCTAGTAAAAATTCAAGGCAATGAACACAATCTCATTTCTCTTACATTTCTTAATAACCAAACATAGTTATCTGAAATGAGGATGGCGTGTTGCTAATTCTGATTTCTTTCTATATATGTACAAGTTCTGTTTCATAATAGATAGAACAACACATTAATAAATCTGTGAAGTTGAGACAGACCCATGTAAGCTTATCAGTTGAATTAATTAAACAGCATTTATGGGAACATTCATAATAAAAAAAAATCAGTTTTGTGCCCTATGAGGGAAGGAGCAGCAGCTGTGTGGCCCGGCTGGCCGCAAGAATGCCGCCGGTGCCGCCGGACACTCCCTCGGACATAGTTGGTGGGGTTGAGACTACAATGTTTTTTTTGTATATTGTCTTTTGAAGTGTTTTTATATCATGATAATTTGTTATTCTGTAATTGTATTGGGATATTTTGAAATCTTTTGAAATGTCTTTGTATTATGATAATGTGGCACCTTGTAATTGTGATATTTTGTATCTTTGTTAGCCACCCAGAGTCGCTTTGCGAGTGGGGTGGCATACAAGTCGAATAATAATAATAATAATAATAATAATAATAATAATAATAATAATAATAATAATAATAATAATAATAATAATAATAATAATAATAATAATAATAATAATAATAATAATGCAGAAACTCCTACCAGTTATAGCAAATAGCCAACACAAGTTTGAAATAAGGCCTTTTTCCAACAAAAATGTCTGTCTGTTGGCTGTCTGTTAAAGATCTAGTCCACTCAACTTTCCCATTGTCTTCCATGCTGGCCTCAAAGCACACATCAGTTTGTTGTGAAACTACAAAGGACTTGCTATGGCTGCAGAATGAAACATTTCAATCTGAGGGTAGTTGTACTGTACTAAGCATTTGTTTCTGCTTATAACTACTAAATTCCAGAACTTCAATGAAGAATTTACTACAGTATTTCAGATTCTTACAAGTCAAGGTGACTGAGACATGCTGACTGGCATAGTCCAAACAAATAACTTTCTCCTGTCTTTACAATATTTCTTTCTATGGTACACTGAATATGGAAAGCATCTTATTCAATCACCACACAGTTACCATTTAAGACAGAAAGTAAAGGGGCAAGTCAGTTATCTATAGACCACACTTAGTCTTATTACTCAGCTATGTAAACAGCAAGATAGAAATGGATGACTGAACTGAATTTTTTAAGGACTGAAAATCATGTCTAGTACTTTAACACATATCTGTTCACCTATCTATCAAACCAACCAGCCAAACCAGAGAGAACTGTGTGAAAAGGGGGGGAGAATACTTTCTTTTATGTGATATCTCCATAGTTTAAACTTAGTTAATCTTGGAGACACTAATGTCATCTCATTTGAACATGTACCATATCTGACTGTCCTTTAAGTGCAGTGGAAAAGTAAATAGGTTAGATCATAGAGGCCCCACATCCAATCTTGTCTCACTGCTAGTCTAAAAAGTCTAAAGCAGAGGGACTACAAGATGGGCCACCCTGAAATGACTGATGGCCAAACTGTCCATAATTCAAGTTCAAAATGTAGCTGGAAAAATGAGGTATTCCCATCTCCTTTAACAAGGATCAAAACAAACTACATTTCTTCCATAATGAAGACCAATTCTGAAATCTAAATACCATGATGGACTAAGCCTTCTAGATGCATACATGATCACCCTGTTTTCTCAACTTTATGAGCTCCTGTACTATGCTTCACGGACACTTTTCTTCTGAGAAGCTTTAATCCCTCCTTCCCTGATACATCAACAGTTGCAACTACAGTTTTTTTGGGTATAAACATTGGGTGCCCAGGATGCTTAATATCCAGATTGCTCCCATCATCACATTAATTGCACTAGGGACAGGCCTGTGCTGGCCTGGCAGGATACCAGGCTATGTCACCATGTGCCCCTACTTATAAATTATAACTTAAAGGGCCATGCCACCTCAGCAGTTTCAGCTCCCACTTTGGCTCCTCCAGCTGGGCTCCCTCTGCCGTGTGGGAGAAAGTCTGAAGCACTTTGGCAGCAGCACAGAGATAATAATAATAATTTCATGTTGTTGTTGTTTTCAGTCCAAGCCTTATTATTATTATCTTTGCACTGCTGAAGTGCTTCAGACTTTATCCCAAAGGATAGAGGGGAGCCTAGCGAAAGGAGCTGAAGCGGAAGCGGAAACTGCCGAGGTGGTGTGGCCCCTTAAGTTATATGTAGGGGCATGTGGCAACATGTCCCAGTATCCCGCAGGCCAGCACAGGCCTGACTAGGGAGACATGGAAGCATTTCTTATACACTTTGGTAGTCAGGAGATGTTGGAATGGAAATGCTCCTTTTTTTAAAAGACAAATAAGAATTACGAAAATGATTCATTTGAATGCCTAAGTAAGAACGTTAGTGATATTATTACATAGATCTAGTTTAAGAAGTCTAGTGGTCTGATCCATTAGCTTTGCCAATGGCTGCATCCTCACCCTATCTTTTAGTATCAAAACCTCACTTTGCCCAATCCTTGATGAAATATTTATGGGCACTTTGTAGAACAGTTTGTCTAAATCAGTGTTTCCCAACCTTTGGTTTTTGGACTACAATTCCCAGAAGCCTAAGTCAATTCCCTTGGATGATCAGTCAATGTACTGGCTTAGGCTTCTGGGAACTGAAGCCCTCCTTTAGGGCATGGGCCCCACGTTGGGAACCACTGCTCTACATACAATGAATGTTTGCATTCTCTCTCTCTCTCTCTCTCTCTCTCTCTCTCTCTCTCACACACACACACACACACACACACACACACACACACACACACACACACACACGAGAGGGTGTATAGAATAAAGCAAGCTTTGCAGCAGGAATATATCAGCATAAAAAGGAAAGGAAAAGAAATAAAATTATCCACTTCTCTGTAAGCACTGAAGTAAGGTCCATACCACAATCTATCATTTGTCCATACCACAATCTATAATTTGCTTTTACCCATAATTTGGAAATATTCATTCATACTTTAATGTGGAAATCCAATTAAGAGACCAAAGATAAAAGAGAATACCCATAGGAAATGCAATGTACATTCATGTTGCTGTACTCTACTCCCAGACACAATATGTACAGCAGGTCTTCAGATCATGCTTATATATGACTAAAAATGCTGCTGATTTAAAAATAAAGTTTAAAAAATACACACCAATTCCCTTGGATGGAAGGTTTCTTCTTGGCGGAAAATAAGAAGGTTTACTGTTCCTCCCATCTTGGTGCTCCTCAGCAGGGAGACAACTTCTTCTTGGGTTTTCCCTGTCAAATCCACACCATTTACCTATAACAGAGTAAAAGGATGTTTAGGGTTACCAAAGAAGAAGATAATTAGAATGGCAAATGTACACCAGGTGATACTTCTTTATCAAGATAAAACCTTGGCAGTAATTCTACACAACTTACTTGGAAGGAAATCCAGCTGACTTCTCTGTGGTTGACTTTTAACTAAGGTTAGTCCCAAATGGGTCCAGCATCTTTGATAGCTTCTTTAAATTTCTGACAAAACCTGTGGTTTTAGCCATCACTAACAAACAAGATTGGGCTGCATCTCATATGAATTTCACTTGTGGGGTAGATGTAGTAGCATGTGCTTCTGCAGCTACACAACTTGAATCAACCTTTGTTTATTCCTCCAGTCCATCTTTCTTGCTTCCATCCTTCTTACTACCCTTTCTAAACTTTTTCCTTGTAAAAGTTGCAAACTATTTGCATGCTGCCTGAAATTTTTCAAAAGAACCTCTCTAGAAAGTGCTTCACACAAGCTTATTACAAAAACTAAGAAGAAACATACAATATGCATCTAATAGATCAGTAATGGTGAACTTTTTAGAGACTAGGTGCTGGGGAGGTAGGAATCACTCCCTTTGGGCTGCTGGGCAGAGGGGTGGAGTGAACATTGTGCTGGGGGAAAGGAGGAAGCACTCCCATTGGGCTGCTGGGCAGAGGGGTGTGTGTGTGAATTCTGTGCCGGGGTGATAGCACACATGCCCACAAAGAGGGCTCTGAGTGCCATACCTGCCATAGGTTCACTAACATTGTGATAGATAGTTCTTAGCCCTATACTAAACAAAGACAGACTTCTGGTGGTAAGAAAAGGAATGGAAGAAATTATGTAGAAATATGTGTTGTAAAAGGAAGATCAAAATGGCTAGACCACCCATAAAAAAAATCTATGAATGAGAGCTGGATTGCATAATAAAAACCTTGTCTGAAGTTACCCACATTGTCCCACAGCATTTCTCTAACTACATGACTATTTTGTAACTCCTGCTATTTATTCATTTATCAATTGGATGTACACAGAGCGGCAGGGGAAGAAATGGTAATATGTCACAATAGCATTGTTTTCAGCTTTTAATTGTATATGCTTATATTGGTCATTATAGCATTCAAGTGCCTGTTGGTTTCAGTTTCAATGTACAATAACTCACATGTAGTGCTAAAAACTTATGAGAATGAAAATATACTATGTCCAAGGCTGGCCCAACCATTAAGCAGAGAATGTGGCCAAACCAGGAAGCATGTTTTGGGTGAAGCTAAATAGCAAAAAATATTAGAAATTTTGTTTCTTAGATTCTTACTTTTTTTTTAATTGGCAAGGCTAGGTTCTTGGTGGATTTTTCTTCCTTAAGAGCCAAAATAAAGTCTTCGGCCTTTGGCTCTTTGCATCTAGTCTGTTTGTTACTAGTCTGTATTTCACCACAAGTCAGAAAAATGCTAATATGGTTCTGAAGGCAAAACAACCAAGAAGAGATGTAGATACAAAGAATGGCAGAGGTAGTTTATTTTCGAAAGCACAAGACAGATTCGCTCAAAATCTCCCATAACTGCCTGTTGCTGAGATAACAGCTGGAGTCAGAAGGTTGCCTGCAACCTTTCAAAGCACAGAAGAGAACTCAAAGTCTTCATGGCTCTAGTTAATTCCACCACACTAACAATAAGGATATTAAAAACTTATCTTTTCTGATAAAAAACATATGGTAAGGACATGACAGCCGCCCTTTTGTGGAGTCCCTGTCTCAGATTATAAACTGCCTGCCCTCCCTCGGAAGACCTCCTTCACCCAAATACTGGTTTTCAGGTTGTAAGCAAAAATTCCCTCTTTAGGAAAGTTTTTAACACCTCAGCGTTGCTGACTGATATGCCAGAATGCTTTATATTTGTTGTGGTTTTTCATGAGTCTACTGTTTTTCTGATGGTTTAAAACAGGGATTCACAATCTACAGCCTGTGGGCCTAATCTGGCCCACAGCACCAATTAATCCGGGCCCCAGTGAGGATCCCAGAGCCGCCGCCGCCAGAAACACTGTAAACTGTGAAAACGCCACAAAAACTGTGATAACGCCACAGAAAAAGCTGGAAATGTGGTGAAAACGTGCCACCCTTGCTCCCGCCGCCACAGGAAGCAGCAAAAATGGCCAAGATCGCACCGTGCATGCACCCACCACCACCACAACCAGATGTGGCAGAAGCCGAAGGAGGAACCACACCTCCTGTCTACTCACCTGTATGAAGGGGTGTGGCACAGAAGGTTGTGAATCCCTGGTTTAAAATGTTTTTATTATCATTTTGTAAAATATCAGCCAAAATCCTGCTCCATAATTATGCCAGTGGGAGGGGAAAGGTGTAACTCGCTAACTGCTGCTAAATTAAAGAATCTCAGTACAGTACTTGGATTCATGGTGGTGTACCAAACCACCTGATTAAAGTACTGTATCATGAGAAAGCTGTGTACCTACTCACTGGCTAGCAGCAATAAGTCACTACAAGTAACATCATTTACCTTTCAGACATGCAATAAAACACAACAAAGAAAAAAATTAAGATAAGAATGCTGTGGGACCTAAAAGACTAATTGCTGTAATCTTTAAGGTGCCACAATGTTTTTGTCTTTATTTTTACCTTATTTTGTTTTATTGCCTGTCAGATATACTTGCACATTTACCTTTCAGCAGCATAATTACAGAACGAATTCTGAGCACTGTTTTATGTTTAATTTTTTCCTAATGTTATAGTTATTATTATGCTTTTTTAAAACTGTACTTCTTTCGATCTGTTCTGGGTGGGAACCATCTTGGGCCTGCAGGAAAGGCAGCTCAGAAGTAAAATAAAAGAGGAAACACAACAAAATAAAATAAAATATCAGTGGGTTTTTCACATGCACTGAGAAGTTAAGGTGGCCAGTTAGCAGAGAGGTATGAATTCACTTAAATCATCAGAAGCTAAGGGACTGTGATTCATACCATGCTAAAGTAAATAACTTAAGGAGAAAGGAAATCTCACACCTTTGTCTCAGAGAGCTCACTGAGGACAAGTGATATCCTAGGAGGCATGGGGAAGCAAACAAGGATTACTTTCTGGTGCGGCGACTGTTGTGGAAAATGTGTCATAAAGAGACCAAAAACTGTAAAGAAGTAATCATCTTGACTTCAGCACTCATGAAGTATCACAGGAGCAACTGTATGGTCAAGACAGCTTGTCAGATGAAGCATATCCTGACCCTGTCTTTTGTAGAAGGGGTGGCAGGAGATGAAATTACTTTAGATAAAGAGAATAACAAGGCAACTAGTAGGGTTGACATTATTACTACTGGTAGTTGGAACACTAATACTACTAGTAATAGAGTTGACATGTTTACCATTTTGGACCTGAAGGCATGTAGATCATGTATAACAAAGAACAGCACACAGCTAATGGATAAATATATATCTATTAATACAATTTATTTTGGTTATATAGGGACAACATGGAAACCCTTGCACCAAATTGGACAGCGGAATAAAGCCACAAGTTAGAGAATACTTTCCCTTCCAGACATTTTGGCCTACAATTTCAACTATCTCACAAAACCTGGAAATGGGTGAGAGATCTGAGGAGTTGGACTCCAAAATATCTGAAGGAATGAAGGTTCCTAACTTTATAATAAAAGCTGAGGATTAGTAAAGGGAAAGGGAACTGTGTGTATTCCATGCCAAATTCCTTTAATAAAAGGAGGGTTTTGGGGGAAAAACCAAGAATCTAATACAGACTCCGATTCTATTCTATTTTAACACATAAAAGTGGTTTTAAGGTACTGTAAGAATGATATTGGTGTCTGGCCAGGTTATCCTGCTATGGTAATAGAGTAGACCATCGTTCAAGTGACTCAATGCCAAATGTCAGGCAGCTGTTAACTAACCTGACAACCCTGAGGACTCATTGCTTGTTTGGCGAAGTCCCTATGTGGAATAAATCCCACTTGAATCCATCTTGATGGAGGGCAGCAGCTTCATCAATACTGGCCAGGGCCGATAAGAACTTTGTGTCCCAAAAGGGCTCAGGACCAGAAAGTGACTCGTGGAACTGGATCAGTGGTACTGGTGTCATGCTGTGATGCAGAAGGCATATGAAAGGCCACTGCATTATATTCTCAGGACAGTCTTCATGGCTGATCACCATGAGGCTCGCCAATATTCGGAGTCAGATATGGCAGAACAACAATAAGAAGAATGATATATAAATGCTATTTTTGTCACACTACCACTATTTTATCTATGTTAGGGGTGTTGCAAAATTTCCATCATGAAATGTTTTAAAGCATTTTAATGGGCACATGCCAAGGAAAAACTCAAATATAGCATTCCTGTCTCTGAGCAAGGGTGTCCCAAAACAAGATAACACCTGTGTTTTATTACAGCTCTTAGGCTTTTCACATGAAGGTATCAAATTTGTAATGTGACAAAAGTACTAAAGGAGTGCATTAGGGACCAATGTGTTTTTCCCTTGTAGACTATAAAGCAAAGAGGGAGTCTCTGTGAAGCAGTACAAAAACTACTTTTAAAATACCCTAATAAAATATTCTGACAATACGGAGAAAATGTCTAAATGTATTTGCCATTAAACAGTCCTAAACTGAACAAAGAGGGAAGAGGCTGCCATTTCTTATCCTTCCTTGGAAATTACGGAAGCAATAGTGCATGAAGGAGTTAAAATAGTAGAAGCTTGTATGCTAAGGGAAAAAAAGAACTTTATGTGACATTAATTATGATAATGCTGTTAACTCACACACTGCTTTTTAGCACCATGTTCTTCCTCTGCCTCACTTATCCAAACGGGCTAAAAATTAGAGTGCAGATTGTAGTTCAAACTTTTCCTCCTTAATCCTGTAATCATTCTGTGAGGAGATCCTTTGAAACCTTCACTGCTTAAATCCAGATTTTAAAAAAGTGAAGAAAAACATGGCTTGGGAGGATCTAAGTCTATGCAAGAAGAAATAATAATCACATGAGCTTTAGTATCTAACTCAGATATTATTTTTCAATTCAGATATTGAGGTCTACAGATAAAACAATAAGAATGACAGGGTTGCTGTTCAGGAAAACTATGAATGGATAATTTCCAGAATAAATTCAGTAAGATTGTTAGTGCTGAAAATCAAAACTCTGACAAAATGGACTTGACCCATGAAAGCTAACATTAAAATACAGCATGTACATTTTAAAGCGCCACGTTTTTGGTTTTGTTTACTCTCTGATATGCTCAAAAATCAAAAAGGCTGCAAAAATAGTTCAACAGACAAGACATAGAGATAGATAGTCGTAAGAAGCTATTTGCCTGTTCATGTGTAGGGCTAAATTCAGAGTAGGGATGGGAGCATATCTAAATGTCACATTCCAAACATTTCACTTACATGTTGAGTACAAAGACCTGAAGAGGCTTCTGTAGGAATGTTCAGTTCCTTAAGAGTCAAAATGAAAGTCATGGAGATGTTCCAGAACATCCAGGACTTAAATCCACTCTGACAGAAGATTTAATTCTATACATGAGCAGGTGAATGGTTGTATAAGGCTAAACTTACATAAAAAAGAAAGCTGAAGAAATTAGACCAAGTGATACCACTGAAAAATTTGTCTGTAGCAACAACTATGACCTTATAAAATCTCAGAAAGTTTAGAGATCAATGGGATATTATTACAGTATTTTTAAACCAATGATCATTTCTCCTCTGCTTCCTTTCTTCCCAATCAATAACTCTATATTCTTTCCTATTCCTCATTTACTCTGTTGCTAATTTCTATATTGTTGTTACTGATCTGCACATTCCAACAAAACTGCCATCATGCTCCTCTTTTGTTTTGCCATCATATATACTAACAAAAGAAAGACCTGGGTGGTGTTAAACCAGAGGAAAAACATTGCATTAAAGCAAGGGTGCCCGAACTATGGCCCATGGGACGGATCTGGCCCCTGACACCAATTCATCTGCCCCATGCCACCCTTGTCGCTTCCAGAAGCAGAAGTAAAATACGCCCATACAGGTGTGTTTTACTTCTGTTTCTGGGAGCAACAAGGGCAGTGCAGGCTGAATGAGGGACCGGATACGACCCACCCCTGAATCACATGACCGGCCCACGGCCTAAAAGTTTGGGCACCCCTGCATTAAAAGTACAAACATTTTAAGAAATGTTTTGAACACTGTAAACCAAAGTGTGCAATACTAATCAAATCCACAAATAAAGCACTCTGTCTCTCTACCTGTCCACAGACATTTAATGTGTCTATGGCTAAAATCCAGCAGTAAGTCGCAACACATTGAACTTCTACATGACTTGACTCACCAAATCCCCACTAACTCATAGGCCTACTCGAGTAGTAACTTGAAGCTGGACTTCAGCCGCTACAGCCCCAGAAACTAACATAAATCATTACCCATGAATATAACAAATATTGCACTAATAATGCACCTTTAGATTTTCTTGTGTCAATTTTATCAAGTAAGAGGTTTTTTG
The DNA here is from genome assembly GCA_035047345.1 of Bradypodion ventrale. Lineage (NCBI taxonomy): Eukaryota > Metazoa > Chordata > Lepidosauria > Squamata > Chamaeleonidae > Bradypodion > Bradypodion ventrale. The sequence goes on from JAWDJE010000006.1 coordinate 122,890,538, forward strand.
TTTCGTTTTTCCTTTTTAAGTTTCCTAAACTACATACCCAATGTGGTGGATGGAATTGTGGACTAGACTCCGGAGACCAGGTTTGAATCCATACTCATCCATGGAAAACCACTAGCAGAGTTGTGGAACTAGTAAAACCACTCCTTAAACATCTCATTTGCCTTGCAAGCCCTAATAGGGTCAACAATAAGTTGGTTCGACTTGACAGCACATAAGCTATGCCCTATCAAGCTAGTCAGTCAACCAAGAAGTTAAAATATTGTATATGCAATTGGTTCTTGAACATCACATCTATCTACAGGGCTACATTCTGCACCTTCAGTTCTGGTATCTATGAACTCTTGTATGCACCTACTGTATATATCCATTCTGCTGCTTGTCCCAGCTGACTATGAAAGCCTATTATTATACAAATTCCCCAATATGCTGCATGCTTCAAAATTCTAGATTTGTTTATATGTGGTGGATAACATATATCTCAATTTCTGCAATAAAATATTTTTTGAAATGATAAATTGATATTATCTGAACCCAAACAAAGGCAAACTATGAATGTTACCAGGACTGTATTTCTTCCTTGTGAAAAGGTTGAACAATCCTCACTTTTAAAAATATGTTCTCAGCAAATAGAGCCACAGCTGTTACTGCAATATAATTTGGCAGAGTTAGCAATATGTAAGGAGGAACATGTTATAGAATTATACAGGTGCAAGCAGGGGGAAAAATGACCTTATGCTTTGTTCCAAATAATGTCCCTTCTTTTACTCGACTAGAATTGGAAATCATCCACCAAAACATGATTTTAAAATCTCTACTTTCAAAATGAGACAGCTACATTTTTCGCAGATCAAGTAAGGTTACTGCCTGGCACATTGGCGCTTATTAATACTATTATTCAGAAAGTGGGAAGAGCAGGAGAGAATGCCTCACAACCTAGCAGAAGAATGGTAGAAAATCTGTTGCAACATAAAAGTAGGATGAAAAGTAAGTCTGCCTGATGAAAGGACTCCTAGACATTATAACATTTCATCACCTCAATGAGCCGGTCTCCAGCCTTTAATCTTCCATCTTGAATAGCTGCGCCTCTTGGAAGGATATTTTTCACATAAATTGGAGCAGAGCCACCAATGGGAACATCTCTTGAAGTGATGCTAAATCCTAGGCCTTCTGTACCTGCATAAATGATTTAAAAGTGCTGTTAAATTTCCCAGTGCTAGCCTATACATAACTTACAGAAGAACTCTGGATTTATAGCAAGTCACCTACAGGAACTTTTTCTTTCTCAAAATTTAAGAAATGCAAAGGAGATATACTAGATCCGTGATGGTGAACCTTGGCACTCCAGATGTTCTTGAACTTCAATTCCCAGAATCCCAAGCCCCCATGAATCCCCACAAATGGGTTTACTGCGATTCATCCGGCCCGCGCCCCCCTCGTCGCTCCTGGAAGCGGAAGTAAAACACGCCCGTATGGGCGTGTTTTACTTCCGCTTCCAGGAGCGACGAGGGCGGCGCGGGCCGGATGAATCGCAGTAAACCCATTTGTGCGGATTCATGGGGGCTTGGGATTCTGGGAACTGAAATTCAAGAACATCTGGAGTGCCAAAGTTCGCCATCACAGTACTAGATCCTGTTACGAAAAAAATGAACATTTAAATGATGTACCATACACATAACCTACACTCAGTCACACATACACACACATCAGTTTTCTCATGAAGTTTTTATTTTCAGCCTAAAATCAAATTAAATCTTTCATTAAATTAACAGTTAATTAACTGTTTGAAAATCTATAGGAGATATCATGAAAGGAACAAAATAGACTTGAAATAATAGTATTGCTGTGTTGTTTTCCCCCCATGGTAACAGCTTATTTCTTCATAATTCTTCTGTACTCTCTGGTGACGCAATCTGCACTTACCTGCATGTCTTCGGTACAGGTGGCTATATCATATAATCTGCCTATCAGTATACCTGGAACTGTTCTAGTTATGCTAATCACTTTCTACCATTTTCACGGTTTCTTTTTCCATTTTATATTCGGTACACATATACATACTAAGATACTTAGCCATGTAACAAAGAGAAAAGCAAGTTAATAAAATGTTTCACATAGTATGTAAGATAACATATTGTACGAGGGTGTCCATACCCAGTGTGGTGAAGTGGACTGGATGACAGACAAGGGCTCAGAAGGCCTAGGTCTGAATCCCTGCTCAGTCATGAAAACTCACTAGGGGAGTGGAACTGGTAAATATCTCTTCTTAAATAGCTCATTTACACCGAAAGCCCTATTTGGGTTGCTATAAGTCAGTTTCGACTTGACAACACAAGAGAGACACATAAGACACACTCATGAACAAGAAATGGGTGAGCAGCAAAATTCAAAAAACTTCTTTGAAAGTGGGTTTCCTCTATCCATTATTCCTTCACCAATCAATGGCCAGAATCCTACTGGTATTTGCTTACGGTCTGCCTAATGGTCACAGCTAACTGCAGAAGTGCTAGGACATGTCTCACTTGCTCAGCCGGGCACATAATGACACTTTGCCAATTATCTGCAATGAACTGAAATAAGTTATGCAAACCTTATATGACCTCCAATAGGATTCTGGACAATGTCTCCATTAGAGAGAGAGAAATGTGACAGGAACATGCTATTGCAGCGATGGCTAACCTTTTAGAGGCCGAGAGCCCAAACTCAACAGGCTACAGAGGCTACCACTCTATGCTGTGGGGAGGGAGGAAGTGTTTCATTGGGCTGCTGGGCAGAGAGGCGGGGTGAACTCTGTGCTGGGGTGATAGCACACATGCCCACAGAGAGGGCTCTGAATGCCCTTTCTGGCATGCATGCCATAGGTTCGCTACCACTGTGCTATTGATTTGATAAGAAATAGACATGTGTGCTGTATTTGCCTGACATAGAAGTATCTAGGCTCATCTCTCATTGCCAACCATTTTACACATATGTGTCTGTATATATTTGCACATGTGTACAGATATGCATCATGCACAGATAAGTTTCTGCACTGAGCACCTGCAGCACTCCAGGGTTACATGGGGACCTCTTTCTGGAGCTTGATCCAGGACTCTCCTGCATTCTAAGCCTGTTCTTTATCTTTCCCCAAAGAGAGAGAAATTTATTAACTGTGAGCAAAATAAATAGTCAGCGATAGCAATAGATAGCTTGATCATTTTGATTTAAAACCCAATTATAGATAAACAGGATACTCTGGCCCATGATAGTAGCAACCGCAAAGTTTAACTTTCCTGAGTCAGACTACAGAGAATTTATACCTATAATGTATAAGATACGACTCCTGCACTCTATTGCCCCTTAACTTCAATTTACTTCCTCATCTTAGCAGTTCCCAAGGTAGTTTATAGATGGCATTAAAACCTTTTCTGCTTCCGTATAGGCACACACTCACAAACTGTATGCTTGAAATTCACAGTGTTGATAAATGTTGTACTGTTCTTGAGGCAGGCGAAGTGTTCATATTATTTATAAAACATTAAAGGAGCTGCAGAGCACATGAAAAAAATTTGAATTATGGGAGCTTAATGTACAGCAATAATATCAAAACAGTCATATTATAGCACCTTCACCAATGACTTCCCTGATAACCAGATACTACACGAGTGCCACGGTCTCCAAGCTTGGTAATACAATTCAAGAGACCAAAAAGTAATCATATTTCATGAATCCACTTATCTATTCATATTTCTTGATGGCAACTGACATTTTTTACTCTTCATAGATCAAAGAATATGTCTTGAATCATTCCATATTGTGTGGACACAAGTATTATTCTTCAGGTTATTCATAAGAAGATTGACAGGAAAAATCAAATAGATGAAAAACACTGAGATCGTGAATCCTATTCAGGAGCTGGCTGGAAAGTTCTAGGAATTATAGTCCAAAAACCACAGTTTTTTCAACCCCTGCCCTTAGTTGTGACTCAATATGACTCCTGTATTCCTTTTATTATAGGTGACATTCCATTCCTATCTAGTTTTCAGTACAGTCCGTCTTTGTCCCAGATCCTGCCAACCTAGCAGTTCGAAAGCAAGAAATTGCAAGTAGATAAATAGGGACTACTTCAGTGGGAAGGTAAACAGCATTCCATGTGCTCCGATGTTTAGTCATGCCTGCCAAATGACCATGGAAACGTCTGCAGAAGCAGACAGCGCTGTCTCTTCAGCTTTAAACAGAGATGAGCACTGAACCCTAGAGTCAGATATGCCTGGCTTTCGAGCAAGCGAAACCTTTACTTTTTACCTTTACCTACATTGAATTATATTCCAGCTTCTCCATAGTTCTCCAAAAAGAACCCAAACTTCACTGGCATTCCATTTTGCATCTTTTTAAAATCACATCTTTTCCAACTTTTTTTTTTGTAATGAAGCAGCTGTGTTTATTACTCATACAGTATTCCATTAATTTGGTTCCTGCTGGCAAAATAAGCATCCCGGAACCTGGGGTAGAATTTTATGTGTCCTTGCTGTTTGCAGATGCAGTGAAATTTTATAAGAACAGAATGATAAATTATTTATGGTTATTTGGTGAAAACATATGGCAGGTTACACTATTTGTAAGGCTCAGCTGGTGAGTAAATAACAATGTAAAGTACACATGCAAGAGAAGCATAAGAGAAATGCTTTGGCTGGAAAAGACAATGAGGAGGGGGGGAAACAGCAAGTTCTTCTTCTCCTGCTGTATCTGACTCTGAATATTGGCGATCAACATGGCGATCAGCCATGAAGATTGTCCTGAGAATCTAATACACTGGCCTTCAATTTGCCTGCTGCATTGCAGCATGACACCCATACTGCCGATCAACTTCCGTGCATCATTTTCTGGTCCTGAGCCCTTTGGGTACACAAAGTCCTCCTCAGCCCCAAGCCAGTATTAATAAAGCTGCTGTCCTCCATCAAGAAGGATCCAAGTGGGATTTAATCCACTTGGGGAACCTCAGGCTTCCCTGTGGACTTCACTACACAAGGTCGTTAGTCCTCAGGGTTGTCGGGATACTTAACTGCCACCTGATGATTGACACTGAGTCGCTGGCAGTAGGGTCTACTCCAGTGATGGCAAACCTTTTAGAGACCAAGTGCCTAAACTCAACCAGCTGCCCTCCATGCTGCAAAGGGGCTGGGTGAACTCTGTACTGGGGAAAGGAGGAAGCACACCTATTGGGCAGCTGGGTAGAGGAGAGGGAGGAAGGGCTCCCATTGGGCTGCTGGGCAGAGAGGTGGGCAAACTCTGTGCTGGGGCTGGGGTGATGGTGTGCGTGCCCACAGAGAGGGCTTGGAGTGCCCCTTCTGGCACGTGTGCCATAGGTTCATCACCACTGATCTACTCTATTACCATAGCAGAATAATTTGGCCAGACTGGTAAACAGGAAGTGGTTTAGGGAAAATACAAAATCAGAGTTGGATGAGATGTTTAAAAAAGAAAAAAATGAGTTTTCAACTCCTCTAGACTGTCTCGTAGACTGAGCATTACAAAAATTGGGTGGTGTGGTGGAGAGGAGACAGATGGCCCCAAAAATATCCTGGCTGGATATCCAACGCTAGCTAAAAGAGCCTTTTTATCCTTTCTCCCATGCCTTCTCATCCATGCCAACAAGAAAGGCTAATAAATACTCATACATTTCTTTTTCTTCCATGAAATTGTCTTGTTTTTCATATTCACCAAAGAAAAAGGGGTTTTCCTCTTTGAGAGATTTTGCTCCCATACAAAAAGGAAATGACCAATACTGCTTCCGGTGAGTGTTTGGGACCTGACATGAACAAAAAAAAATGTATTTCACATGACATCACATTGTCATGCAAAATACAGTGGAACCTCATTTAACATAATTAATGCATTCTCTGGGACGTTTCTTACAGCAAAAATTGCTTTAACTGAATTTCCCATAGGAATGCATTGAATGCAATTTCCCATAGGAATGCATTCAAAACCAATTAATCTGTTCTGGAAAAAAATCCATAAACCGAGCCACTATTTTCTATGGATTTCCTTTTGTTATGCGATTTTTAGGTTAACCAAGCCCTTTGTTAACCAAGGTTCCACTGTACTGCTTTTTCTCAAAATGTGCTTTCATTATTATTTTTCAGACAACAAGTGCTAAAATGCCAAAAATGCACATAAAGTGTCATAATCTTAGGCAGCAATAAGGGAACCATACCTGTCAAGTCACACTTTTCAAAATCCAGGAGTTGGGCACGCATGCGCAATAAGTTTCCAGGCACCGGGCAGGAAAGGGGTTACTGCGCATGTGCGGCCATCAGAGGCAGCAGCGCACATGCACAGTAACCCCTTTGGCCAGGAAAGGAGTTACTGCACATGCACAGTAACCCAGTAACCCCGGCGCACATGCCTAATTACCCCTTTCCTGACTGGTCAAATTACGGGATAGCTGCAGGAAGGAGTGTGATGGAGCGGTGAAATACAGGATTTCCCGGCCAATCCGAGATACTTGACAGGTATGAAGGAAACACTGAATATTTTTAATATTACCTTAAGAACACTATACACAATGATTTACATTCCTACCAACAAGAGACATTTTCTAAATTATATCATTGTGCTCCTATCAATACAAAATACATCTGTACAATTTCATTACAGAAAGAAGTTTACTAGCATTTAATTCAGAGCTAGGAATAAGCCACTTATTTTTAATTTACTAAATGAATCTAATTGTTATTAATGCCATGATGGCCAAACACCACTAGTGTTACTCATCACTCATGAGTAATGTTATTTACTCATTAGTGTAACATTAACCCATAGCTTTAGTAGCTCCAAAATTTTAAGCCAGGGGTCCTCTATCTTTTTAAGTTGGGGGCCAGGTCATGCTCCCTGAGACAGTTGAGAAACATCTCTAGCCACTAATGGCAATCTAATCCATTTTATTCATTCATTTTTTATTTGCTAACTTTATTTCTTTATTTAAGTTGGGCGCCAGGTCTTGTTCCCTGAGACAGTTGAGGGGGCTGGAGTGGTGGTCCCCCCGCTGTAAACGCTAGAATAAATGCATCTGTGTTTCGAACTGCTAGGTTGGCAGGGAATGGGACAGACGATGGGAGATCACTACATCATGTAGCACTCAGGTCTCAAACCGCTGACCTGCCGACCTTCTGGTCATGAAGCTCAGCTTCTTCTGCTAATAAGCCACTGCAGCTACAGATCTTACCATTTCCCAAAAAGAGATGGGCTGTATTATTTGTAGGCAAAGTGACAGGTTGGAGAAGACCCACCTGGGAAAATTTCATCAACCACAACAAATAATATTTCTTCCTAGGCTTTCCTTTAAAATGAATATTTATTTATTTATTCTTCAAATTTCTATTGCTTCCCAACTCAGCCAACGACTCTGGGTGGCTAACAACAATTAAAAGCAACATCAAACTAATTAAAAGCCTTTAAAAAACCCATTAAAAATTCTAAATAATTTATCCACAACTTACCTTAACCTATAAAACCAAGAGTTAACCGTTGGAACTGGCTATAAGTTGCTATGCCTCGCCCTACTTGCCTGCACTCACCCTTCGTGCACACGGCCGATCTGGGTCCGCAGGTCAACGAAGGATTGAGAAAACCGGCAGTGGGGCAACAGCCCCACAAACGCGAAAAAAGGGAAACAACTTCACTTCCCAACATTCCTTGCGCCGCGCCAGAGCCAATCAGGTTGAGAGGCTCTCGCATGGCGCGGCACAAGGAACGTTCGGAAACGCGCCGCGGCCAATCAAAAGTAAACCATTTTTTAAAGATGCAGCACAAACACAAAGCACAAACCCATAACTACAAGCCCCAGCTTCCAGCGCGCCATGAGCGCGCAGAACGCTGAGTAAGCCAGCACGCAAAAAATAAAACAAAAACACTGGGAGAGCAAGTCCACCAAGCCACGGGAACCAAAGCCCCCCTCCCTAATGGTGCCTAAAGCTCCCGATCGGAGTTTACCCTTTAATATCACTGGGTGAGGGGTGTGTTGTGCTCCCTCTCTCTACTGGCTCCCCTGGGGTTGGGAGGGTTGGGGGGACCAAAGGAGTCTGTCTCCCCAACCCTCCTGACCCCAGGGGACCCGGCAAAGAGGGAATTCCCCTCCCCACACACACACACGCCCCATATTAAAGAGAAGAAACCAAGTGGTTACTTTCTCTTTAAAAATGGAGTTTTAAAAATGGAGTTTTAAAAATGGAGTTTGTGGGGGGGAATCCCCCTCTCCGATGGCTCTCCTGGGTCCGGAAGAGTTGGAAAGACAGACCCCTTTTGTCAACCCAACCCTCCAAAACCCAAGGAAGCCAGCGGAGAGGGGATCACAAAAAAAACCCCACCACTGACATTAAAGGAGAAACCACAATTGAGATTTCCCTTTTAATATCAGAGGGTGGCCTGGATTCAATCCCCTCTCCTGGGTCCCATGAGTCTGGAAGGTTAGGGGGGACAAAAGGGGTCTGTCCCCCCAAGCCTTTAAGTGTTTCGCTTACAAGGGAGGGAGAAGGCATCATTGCCTCCCCCCCCCCCTTGAAAGCAAAAAAAATCCAAAGTAAGCAAAGGCACCGCACGAATCTCCGCATGGTGCCTTCCCTTACCCAAAAAAACCCCCAAAACAATAAAGTGAAAAGTTACACCAAAACCACAAACAAAAACTAACACAAAAATAACACAAAGACCAAACACACAGAACCCCCCCCCAAAAAAAAAATAAAAAAAATAAAAAAATTACAATACAAACCCCCAACAGAAATAAAACAAGCAAACTTACCCAAACGATCTTACGGCACGAAAGCTGGAAATGAAATGAGGGACATACAAGCAACGCCCAGACCAGAAAGAAAATCAAAGAAAAATAGTGCAGCAGCACTACCCAGAGAACACAGGAGAAAAAACAGTCAAAAATATTAAGAGATAATCTAACATTCCTAAAACATTTATTAAATCATGTTTACAGTTTTCACACACACACAAAGAAACCATCTAAACACAGTTTAAAAACATTGACTTTCACATAAAATGTTTTAACTGCATTTACTTAAAATATTTTTTTCTGACAAATTAACTGAAAAACACTAAGATAAATTATAAAAATTGCAATTTCAACTTACAAACAAGTTAATTACAAAACAAATTTCTGACAAAACAATTACAATTACAAAAAAACCATTGCAAAAAAAATTGCAGAAAAAACAATGTAAAAAATAAACAACATATTACACTTTACAGAGACTCATTTTTCCTTTCTAAAAAATAAGCAATTTTTAAAAAGCCCGGCAACACCGGGCAACCCCTGCTAGTACAATATACCACTTCAAAGTCTAATAGAAACATCTCTAGCCACTAATGCCAATCTAATCCATTTTATTCATTTTATTGTTTACTTTATTTCTACCATGCCTTTCCCAAAAATGTCACTCAGTATGCCTACATGAGGTTCTTGGATCCTAAAACCTCCAATTCATTAGGCAGTCTTTCCTAATATTCTGAGCTCTAATCTAATTAGCATCAGATTCAAAAATAATAATAATAAAAGTCAGGACAAAGACGACAGAAAAGCATTGATTGGGCTGGAGTATGAAAGACCACAAAAGCGATGAAACAGATGCACATTTCACATTCCCCTCACTGATCCACCACGCTCTCTTTCTGAAAATTCTCATTAATATGACTGTTTAACACTTATGAAGCTCCTGACATTTTCTAAGATCTGTGCAGAGATTAAATGATAAGGTTGAGAGCTCTGCGTCAGAATCTAAATGGTGTATTTGGAAAAGAGGAAAGGGGAAAGAAATAAAGGGGAAACAAAATCCAGCATCAGAGCCACTACTGGAGACTGTGACAGGTAGATCTCATGCTGGCCATGGTGTTCTTCATCCTTCCAACATACAGAACTTCCCAGTTCCTCCCTGTTAGCATCAATAATAATCAGTTATTCTTAGTATTTATGTAACACCCTTTCTCTAACTGCTTAAATTACAGGATACCATCTGTTGTGTATGACAAAAGACAGTCCTCAATTCATTTTCCCCCCCTTTTGAAGGGCAGTTCTCTGTAATTTAAAAAAAAAACCCAGGGAGAGTAAAAAGAGAGAATAAAAACTTTGAGATTGCCGGTCAAAAAATTAAGATCTGGCCAGCGGTGTAAGCAGGAACACACAGATCACTTGGCCATAGACTTCTCATCCTTGGTGAGACATTTCTGTTTAAAGCAGGGGTTTGCAACCTACGGCCCATGGCACCATTTCATATGGCCCACCGCCCTCCTTCCTGCTGCCACCACTGCCACCAGAAGCGGTGGAAGCAGCAAAAACAGCTGAAAACACACTGTAAACATGTTTACGACAGCTTCGGATGTGGTTTATAGCAGCATTTACAGCAGGGGGAACTATGTGTCCAGCCTTCTCAGCAGTCTGAGGGGGGTCGTGGCTGGAAAACGTTGAGATTCCCTGGTTCAAAGGATAACTATCTTAAAATTTGAGTCAATGCACAAAAAATGGTGCATGCACTTGTCTTGCCCCCTCCCCCTTTTAGGATGATATATAAGTACACTCTCTCTTCTCTTACTCTGGTTGTAAGGTAAAGGTAAAGCTCTCTCTTGCATGAAAATCAGTCATATCCAACTCTAGGACCGTGATGGTGAACCTTGGCACTCCAGATGTTCTTGGACTTCCAATTCCCAGAAGCCCAAGCACCCTGTGAATGCACACGGATGGGTTTACTGTGATTCATCCGGCCCGCACTGCCCTCGTCGCTCCCGGAAGCGGAAGTATAAAACACCTGTTACCTTTCCTGCCCATTTATCTACTTGCAATTTCTTGCTTTTGAACTGCAATGTTGTCAGGAGCTGGGACAGGAGTTGGGCGCTCACTCTGTCACACAGCACTTGGGTCTCAAAGTGCTGACCTGTTGACCTTCTGGTCGTCAAGCTCAGCGTCTTAACCACTAAGCCACTGTGGCCCAGTCTGATAGTATATAAGTGCAAAACGTGGAAGAAGTTAGTTATGCACTCTTTTGGGGGCAGGGGTATAGATACATGCAAGAGACAGGCACAAATGTACGGTACAAATAATGTAACAAGCATTGACTGTATTCCTTTCTAGCAGCTACTTGCTTTCTGCTTGCGTTTAAAAGTTAATTTTAAAGGATATCTTAAAGCATTTTAACAGGGGCTCTCCAGGTTAAAACCATTTACCTATCGTTCCTGTGGCAAAGAAACCATTGTTCATTTTGTTGTCACTTATACTATTGCAATGTTTGCAAAGGACAATATAAAGATTGGGCACGAGAGGTGTTTTTCTTTATTTTTCTAGCCTGCTAATAACTGACAATGCAACATGTTAATAATGCATCATGCCCTGGATTACTTGCTTGATTGAAGCAATGGTAATGATGACTGGGGCTGCTGAGGAGCAATGCATACCTGTACAAGTAGTTGATCTTCTATGATAACATTCAGAGCTCTTTGTAAGTGGCCAGTCTTGATTAAAAGCATCTCCCTTCCATTTAATCAACAATATTTTCAAAAACAATGCTTATCACTCAAAACACATATCACTAACACCAAATAATAGAAATGACTGTCAAGTCATTGCAGCTTAAGCAGTATGATGTGAAGCAAAATCTTCTTCATAGAAATTGCCTCTGGAGTCCTGTCTTCACAGGAGATGCTTCTGTTTTATTACTAATGCTGGATTTGTTACAGTGTAGTGTTTATCTTTTATTACACTTTAGCTGACTCTTCCCTGCTTTTTATATTATTATAGTATTGTTTCATAGACTCATAGAATCACTGAATGAGAAATAGCCTTTTAGGGCATCAGGCCCAAACCTCTGCTCAATGCAGGAATCGGAATTAAAGCAGGTAAGACAGGTGGCTGTTCAATTCTCTCTTGAATGCTTCCAATGTTGGAGATCTCACCACCTATTGAGGCAGTTGTTTCCACCATCAAGAAGATTACCCCCACTACCACCTATATTCAGCCTCTATTTGGCTTCCTGTAGTCTCAGCCCATTATGTCCTCTTGCATGTGTTGCCAGATATTTATTCATTCAACTAAACCAGGAGTTGCCAACCTTTTTAAGTTGGGGGCCGGGTCATGCTCCCTAAGACAGTTGAGGAGGCAGGACTGGTGGTCCCCCTGATGTTTACGGTGCCCATAAATGAATCAAGGTGCTGGTTTTGACCTTTAAAGCCCTATATGGTAGTGGGCCAGGTTACCTAAGAGACCGCATCGCCCTGAGGACGTCTGTCCGTCCAACCAGAGCGGACCGGAGGGGCTCTCTAATTGTTCCATCAGCCAGAGGGGCTCGCCTCTCTGGCACAAGGAGGAGAGCCTTCTCCGTGTCTGCACCGGCCCTCTGGAACCTCCTGCCAACAGAATTACGTCTTCGGACGGAGTTGCTGCCTTTCAGAAGGGATCTTAAAACCTGGCTGGCAGGTCAAGTGTGGGGTGCGGGTGGAAGGGTAACCACCATGGGGTGGTTGGTGTAGAGGAACTCTTCCCCATGGTGCCTTTTCGATCCTGCAGCGCCTGCTTTTTAGGGGGTGGGTAGTCTTAACTTTTTTACTGTTTTAACTGTTTTTAGGATTATTAATATTATCTGTAAACTCCTTGGGTTGCCCTGGGGTTACTTTTTATGTTGTTAGCCGCCCAGAGTCGGCCTTGTGTTGAGTGGGCGGGATATAAATTGAATAAATAAATAAATAAATAAATAAATAAATAAATAAATAAATAAATAAATAATAAAATCTGTCGCTGTCATAAACACATTTATGGCAGCCATAGCTGAGTCTGTGGCAGATTCCATTCAACTAAAGCGGCTGGAGCAAGGGCTGAATGATTTGGCACCATGGGCCAGATCTGGCCTGTGAGCCATAGGTTGCCTACCCCTGATGGGCCAGATCAACAGAAGAAGACTGCTGAAAGGATATTAAGCACACTTCTCTTGCTTAAAGCTTCCCTGTGAACTCAAAACTGAGCTGAAAGTTCATCCAGAGGCTGGTATCTCATCCATTGTAACTACTATTCTGCACCAGTTCTATATGTACAAAGTTGGAAAAACAGAATGAGCAATATGAGACCATTAAGTCACAAGACCGATGAAGGACACCTTCCCTAGATATATATGTAACAACAAAAGCAAGAAAGGGGTGTTTACCTATCTGAATCCATGGCAGTGCTGTCAGAATAAAACTTAGCTTTCAGCGAGTTGTCCTTGTTGTTTTTTAAACAGGCATGTTCACAGTCAAGAAGGGTAGGCACCTCTGCTCCAGTATGGTGCCAATCAGTTTGGAAAAATGGGTGCTCACTCACAGTGCCCCACAGGTTTCCTCCTCATCACTTGAACAGCCACTGGGCTAATGCCAGAAAGGAACTTTGCACAGCTTTGATCCATTAACTGATTTTTATCTCTCAGTGCCTCAATGTGAAACAAGTTGGAATCCATCCAAATTCTTGTCTTCTTTTGACTTAAGTGCTTAAGAGCAATAAAAAGTGACACATTTTTGCAATTAATGTTCTTTGTGCCTAATTAATTTTGCTCTTGCTTTGTGCACTGGGACCTCCTAGAGAGGAGAGTCTTGGCCACTAACAGAGTAAAAACTACTGTACTGATTGCTTAAAATTTTCTTGCTCATTCACTCTTGACTTTTTTCCCTTGGTACTTAGATAAAACTTTTGTCCATTTCTTTATGGACAGATGTCAGCCTGAATCTTGAATGTGGAACATTTATCAGATTCCTACTCACATCAAATATGGCACAACACAGAAGCCAATATGAGGGCATTACAACTTTCCAGGATATCGAGATGGCTCTAGCAGACAAAAGGAATTAGGAAAAGAGATTTGTGAGAGGAACAGCTAAAGTGGATTATATCTAGAAAGTCCAGTGTATATCTAGAGCAGTGTTTCCCAACCTTTGGTTTTTGGACCTCAATTCCCAGAAACCTACATCAATAACCCAAAGCACTGATCAGCCAATGTACTGGCTTAGGCTTTTGGGCATTGATGTCCCCCTGTGGTGTGTGCGCCCCATGTTGGGAACCACTGATCTTAAATAGAGACTTGATTTTTTAAAGCATGGGCTGTTTTTTTCTACAGTCTTACAAATAGTCTAGAAATGAGTTCTTTGCCCAAAACCTTGACATATGCGCAATCATCTCCTTTCTGGAAGAAATAAGTCATTGCATCTGTACTTACCCAAAGCACTGATCACTCAATGTACTGACTCAGGCTTCTGGGAATTGAAATCCCCATGTGGGGTGTGTGCCTCATGTTGGGAATCACTGGTCTAGAAGCTCAATTCCCCACTGCTCCTTGCAGGAAAAAAAGTCAGACTATGTAGCCTTGAACAAAGTGTAAGGGCCCAGAGTACACCCAAAAGTAAATGTGCTGAGTACTCTCTATCTAGAAAACTCTTGATGGTACATAACTCTTTTTACTAGTTTGGTTGCAGATATTTGCGTAGGAAACTGCTTATCTTTCAGCAGACTAATATTAACAATATTAAAGAGTTTGCTTTGTTTTCATTCCAAGAGCGCATAGGAGTTCAGGGTGCCAAGAAGCATAATCTGCTCTTCAAAACATTTCTGGAAACTCAAACGCACCCCATTAGAGCCAGATTCTTAACAATAATGGTATGAAAGCAATGTTTTTACACAAACACTGGTGCTATTCTGTTTTTCTGCTGATCTTCAAACATAAAAGGTATTATTCTCATTATAAAGGCAACAGAGTATGGAAGAATCCATATCTGGAGTTCATACAAAGAAGACATCAATTCATATTAATTGCAAGTATCCATTCTTTTATCTAGAAGAGTACAAAAATATACATGTTGTCAAGAAGAACCCCAGGTAGTTCACTGACAGTTGCCCCCCTGCAACCCCATATCCAAAGTTCCAAATGAATGAGGAGGGGCAGAGGAGATTGAAGATATGAAAGGTGTGGGGGCCTTCTCCAAAGACATAGTGGGGGAGCAGGCTGTTAAAGCCCAAGGGAAGGTTCTGGATCTTTGTAGGTCCCACCTGGAGACCTTCAGTCTATATAAGAACCGGCCCTTCCTCCCATAAGCTGCCTCAGCAGTGAAGGTCAGCAGTCCAGTTCCTGTGGACTGTTGTTTTGCTTCAACAGCGTTGCAGTTGGTTGGCTCCTCGATCACTTGCCTTGTTTCTGATTTCTAGAAGATCTCCTGCCTTGCTCCTGATTCCTGTTCCAGAAGATCCCCTGCTTTGGTCTTGATCCTGAAGGCTCCCTGCCCTGCTCCTGTGGACAGTTGCTTTGCCTTGCTTGGATCCTTGCTCAGGAGTTCTGTGTTCACCTTGCTCCAACCCCTGAGGATTCTCTGCTGTGTCTGTTCTCCTTGCCACCTGACTTCTGGATCATTTGGACTAGGCTTTTACCATACATTTTTCTTGTCTGGACTAATCCTGCATCTCTGGTTGGTCTTTAGACTGAGATTTGGTAGCTGTTTCAGCCTGTCACCTGGATTCCTTGGGTCTTGGTGTTTGTGTTACTTGCCAGCCGCCCATGGCCTGGACTCTGACACTATATCACTGTTTCCCATACTTAGCTCTGCGAGAACTATAGAAAATTATGAATCTATCTTCACTCAGTTCTAGTGCACCAACCAGCAGGCTCTGAAATTTTTGTGCAGCATGCAGCATTTTCAGAGTGAGTGTATGGATCACACCAAAAATAGATCAATTACAGCAAATGAAAAGTTGATGATTACAGGCTTATTTGTATGCCTGTTGTTTTCCTCCTGTAAGGTGCCATTCTGGTATGATTCAGTGGATTGTTCATCAAACACAAATACTACTGTCTGGTGTGCTTCATTAGCACTCCATTATATATAAAAATAAACTACCGGGGAAGGGGGGAAACTAAGCATTGTAATGTCACATGGAGCAAACTTTTTTTGTAATTACACCCTTTTTCAAACTACAAAGATTGCATAAAATTTAAGGTCCTTTAATATCAGAGATCTGCACCTCTAGAATCACACAAAATGCAATCACAATAATTGTTCATGGAAATGACCAGTTAGAAACCTGAACTGGTCATTTGTGAATGGAATTACTGCAGCTGCATGTCCAATCAATGTAATTACACAAAGTACTTGGAGTGCCTGTTTGCAGAAGCACTTGGGAGAATCTGGGCCACTTTTTTGTGATCTCCGGCCAAGGACATGTCCTCTAAGCCAGCAAAATACTTTGGGACAAGCTGGCTTCTATTCTTTAACTAGTTTACTGGGGAATCAGATTAGCCAGTACAGTATAACCCCGTATAATGATTTTAATTTTTTCCACGGGTCTGGGCGCTATGCAATTTTGTCATCGTATGATTTTTCCTATGAGAAAAAAACTCTACAACAATTTTTCCTATTTGCTAAGCGGTTTTTCCCATTGAAAATTCTAGAAAAATCCATAGGAAAAATCATTATGTAGGGCACCATTTTCTTTAAAAACCTATTCGTTATGCTATTTAGTCACTATAAGGGGCGTTTGTTATACAAGGTTCCACTGTATATGTTCCAACACTGCAGGGGATAGTTTTCTTTTACCTCCTAACCCCCCATCAATGCTGTGCTTCACAGATCTCAAACACTGCTGAAAAGAAGGCAGGGCCTCCTTAGTCCCATTGAGAAGCGAGAAGCTCCTTTCCAAAGTTTTGCTGAGCAATCAAGTTGTAAAGGGGGATAAACTATTTAGCAGGTTACTGAAAGACATGCATCCAGCACAGATGTTTTTCTAGATTACTAACCATGATAGAGAGATGAAAAACACAACGTGGCCAGGGCATGCATTCTTCCCCAATCTTTTGTCCTGACAGTCCTCTTCCCTCAATTAATGTAACTATGAGTAGAAACACCTGCAGGTTGGTGCTATAACCCAATGCAGCCTGGATTAATATCGATCTATCTATCTATCATGGAATTACTGCAGCATAGATAGATAGATAGATGGATAGATTTGTACTGATACAGATTTGGTACTACATTAAAGTTAAAGTTGGTACTACATTTAACTTTAAAGGGGAAAAGGATTTGCATGGGAAATGAGGTTGGGAAGAAACTCAAGGGACAAACCACTCTCTTCATCTCCAAATCATGGTTTAGGAAAGATATCTGCTACGAGTACCCTACAAAATCTTAACATATCCAGATGCTATTGTATGCATGAAAACTAATGGAGGATATCCAGTCCTGGTTTGCATGAACTACAAAGGCTGATTGAACTGCGAAACCCAGGTAATATTAGAACATCAGCAATAACCCTTAAATCTGTATGCTAGACGTTCAAGTCCCGACCTTTACCAAAAGATAAATAGATATCAATTTTCATTTAGAAAAAGCCAACAAACATTCTGCATTGACAGAAGCATATTACTGACCTTCTCTCCTGACTTTATTAAATAGCTAATTCCTATGAAAGATCAGGTTATTTGAAAATGTCAAAATGGCAATAAATATTAAGAAATCATAACAGAAGCAAGAACAATTATGGTAGGACTACCCCACTTTGTCATTTTAGATGACATAGTTCAGACAGCAAACAGAAAGAACAGCTTGAATAAGAACAATTTCTTTCTTCCTATGTCTCTTCCTTTTACCGTATATCTTAACAGGGGCAATTTGAACACTCTGAATCATTATACAAAATAGATTGGCTAAATAAAAATAGAGATTTGTCATGATGGAATGCACATGTGTATATATATGTACTAACACACCTACAAAGACATTATAATATAATGATAGTAATTTTCAAAAATGCTGCTGCCTGTTAGCTGAGAAGAAAGCATGTTTGTTAGCATTTCCATATAGCCTGTCATGTAACATCCTTCATTAAAAATAATCAAGGACAATTTACCTCTCAATTCCACTCATATTAGAACACACTACCTGGGGATCTACTTGAGCACCCTACTTTGTTGTATTGCATGAACATTTGCAGCATAACCAAATGAGAACTGAAGCACAAACCATGTACCTTTCCACAGTGAGAATTAACAAGAAAACACCATTATTAACAGACCAAGTCACTATTGGAAACACATATAAGTTGCTATGTAGTATAACAGGTACCACTGAAACTGAAATCTAAAGACCCTCCCAAGCATTAGAATTAATTATATGATCTGGATGTGGAGTATTCAGGCAAGGAAGCTTCATTGGGACATCTTTAATGAAAACCTATGAAATATGCAAACCCCAAATTTCTGTGACATTGCCTATCTGGTTTTTCTTGAGCATTCCATACAAAGGAAGATTGGAGGCGATGTTGTCAAAATATACCAGACTGGGAAAAACATGGCTGTTGACTGCAATTCCTAGCATTTCTCATCATTGGACATGCGTGCAGGGACAAATTGGAGTAGGCATGTGGTAGATACTTTGCAAGTCCTAACAAAAAACAAAACAAGACAGTTTTACTCCCAACTTGAGCAAGCAGATGTCTATCAGGCCCCTGTCAGACAATTCTTTATGTGGGGAGAAGTCTGAGTCCATGATCCTGGGAATGTGGAAGAATCATCATCCTATGGATGTAGGGTCCTCAAAGGTGTAAGAGACATTACCTGCAATGGAGAGGCTGAGCTTCAGCTGCAGGTGAAAAAGCAGGTCCCCTTCCCAGTCTGCTAGTGTCATACCAAGAAAATGAGAGCCCATGGCTATAGACACTAGCTTCAAATCCAGCAGTAAGTCATAACTAGAGTGGGCCCATTGAATTAGTGTGAACTTCATGAGTCAATTCCTTCACAAATTCCACTATTCAAAGGGCCTACTATAGTTGTGACTTGCTACTGGATTTCAGCCACTGAAAAGAAGTTATCTACAGGAGGTTTCATCTAGAGTACAGGCTTTCTCAAGACCGAATAGCCTCCTTGAGAGTCAGAATCTCTGCTCATGGGGTAGATCGTTTTCGCAGCTAGGTCTCCAAGCCCCAGTACTGTGAAGAAAATTGCTCAATTTAGTTTACATGTGTGCCTTCCAAAACTTGCTGTTAGATTCCTTACTGCCATGACCCAAATGACCTGGATTGTTTATCGTGTCTTGTGTTTCTCCCTCATCAAACTCTTGTTATCTTTGCTGGTTACTGATCTTGGTCTCTTGACCTCAACCTAGAGACTCTCCATCCTCACTGACGCCAACATTAAGACTTCCCTGGATGCACGCCCAGACTATATACTATCTTGCCCTTTGAAGTCTTATCACTGGTTCCATGCTTCAGTTATATCTGTTGGCAGCTAAAGGGAGAAAGCACGACACTGTCCATGGAATATACCAACTCTCATGACTTTCGCTGCAGACCCTCAGGTCAGTCTTAAAATGTTATTGGAAACAGTCTTAGGAAGGGCTTGCCCTTAAACGTAACCTATGATTTTAAAACTAAAAAATGATTTTGCATGTGTAGTTGCAAATACGCCCTTGTAACAGAGATTCACACTAAATTAAAAGCATGTTTAGACTGCTTTAATATGTTGTACATGGAGCTTCATTGTTCTTAAACAATTAAGAATTTCAGCTGGCTTGGACCACAGTGATCAAACTTATCTTCAGGAATTAATAACATAACAACAGGCTTGCAAGATTTTCACAAACTTCCAATGATTCTCCTGATGAATTGTCCATTTTGGCTGAATTCTAAGTGAACATTATAGCCTAATTTTGAATTCTGACATTTCTCCTATCAGTTGTCCCCTTTGCTATTGTTGATTTCCTCCCCTCATTTACATTCCACATATTCAGAGTAGCAAACATAAATGTATGGTTGTTTTAAAAAATTACTAACAGCAAAAATAAAACAATAAAGTCAGTGATAAAGTAGAAATAAAATATAACAATACAGATAAAAATAATTATAAGTGTGCTACAAAAGGTCTATAAACTGTCAGTACCCCTAAAGCAGTGTTTCAAAACCTTTTGTTTTTGGACTTCAATTCCCAGAAGCCTAAGTCAATTCCCCAAAGAACTGATCAGCCAATGTACTGACTTAAGCTTCTGGGAATTGAAGTCTCCCTGTGGGGCAAAGGATCTATGTTGGGAACCAATGCCCTACAGTGTAATGTCACCTGGGTTCCCTAGTGATTTTGAACCTCCTGCAACACCACATTTTGTGGGTATTGTTGTTTTGCAGCCCTTTTACAGCACACCCATATTACCTGGCGTGTTGATGCTTATACATTTTATTCCTACTCTGAGGCTGTCTTTATGGTTTTACAAGACATCCTCATTTTTATTGTTAGTAGGGTTTTTTACATGCATACATTTATGTTTGCTGCTCTAAATATGTGAAAACTAGATGTGAAAAAACCTACGGTAGGGTTAGTGACTCTCAGCTTAACCTACCTCACAAAATTAGGGGAGATGAAAATGGGATATGGACAACCCTTCACATTGACATGAGAGCACTGTGAGAAAGTGAACCTCCATAATTTTTCTCCAGTGCTAAAAACAAGACTCACAACACACGAACCTCTCCAGGGAACATGTTCCATCATTAGTGTGCTAAGCTGAAAAAGCCCTCTCTGTAGCTGCTGCTCACCTAAGGGAATCAGCAGGAGAATGGTATGCAATCCTAGCGTATGGGAATGTATATGAATGAATAGAAAAGGAGAATCAGAAATATGTGTAGGAAAATAAAAGTCATATGTTATAAAAAAAAATAAGACATGCATCAATTGTTTCATTGGTATTCCAAATGAAGGCCAAATCCAATGATAGTTTCAAAATTATTATGTTTCCTAAGGTTAGCTCCTGTTATAGTAGCATAGCAAGCATATTTTAGGACTAGCTTAATATTTTTAAAGGTCTTCAAAAATAGCCCTGTGTAGAGCAGAAGCTGTAAAATGTTCTTTGGTCCAATACTTGATCAAAATTATTCTTGCAAAATATGTATGCCCCATCATTACTCCCACTGCTGTTTGAGAAGATCTGAATCTTGTGAAAACCTCTGGCCTGATAAGTGGTTTTTTAAAATAGAATCTTCCTTACTTTCTTTCTGATTAAATACCAAAAATGAGAAATTCACCATAGTTTATACCAGTAAGTACGACAAATACCAATCTTAGCTAATAATACTGTGTTTGAACCACTCATCCCTGAATATGTCATCCTAAGCTGATGGCATTAAGTATTGTTGAAGGCATGTCAACAACAGAAGCAAACTGTCAATTCAACCTTATGTCATCCAGTTTTGTAGAGCTTAAAACTCAGTAACCAGAAACAAGCAATCTGGTAGTTCACATGAAGTTCACAGAATGCAGAGTATAATCAAGGATGGGAAGTAATAGCTCCACTCATAAGTGAGACTTGTGTTAATTTTTTTCCTTAAAAATAAACTGTACTAAAATAAGCCATTACCTGCAACAGGGACAACTGGCAATTTATCTCATGTAAGTGAAATATTGTAAGATAGAAGCTAATTAATGAGGTGCTGGTTGATTTCCAGCATACATGCCTAATTGTTCAATCAGCACATAGTTAATTAGCACCAGTCTGCTGTCATGACTTATGTAACTTCACTGATGGAAGCATAAATTATCTACTGGATTCTTGCCAGGAATCAAATAGGATTGTCTGCCAACATTGCTATACAAATGAAATTCAGATTGTGCATGATCTTTCTCCACTATAATGAAATAATAAATTTTTTGTTGTTGTTGTCAATTCCAACCCTTTGCGACCCCATGGACCATCACTTGCCAGGCACCCCTATCCAAAACATTATTCAAATGAACATTCATACCTCTTATTTAGATATTATGTACATACATAAATCTGTGAATTACCATAAAATCTGTTGCAAAATCACAGCATAGTTCAATGAGTTGGAGCACTTGGTTGTAGGTATTGGGAGTTTGACTCCCCATAATGTGTTTCAGAAAGAAAAAAGAGGCAACTATATACGTAGGAAATTTGGACAGTGGTCACCAGAAGTCAGAATCAGCCTGATGACACATGCACATTGTCGTTGTTCATCTTTTGAGTGCCACAAGACTCTCTGCTGAGTTTTCTGAAACTTCAATACCTCTGGAAATCCAACTATAATGATGATGACCTTTAGCTAGATCAGTGTGGGCAGCTGTGACTCTCTAGGTGTCCTTGACTAACAATTTCCATCATCCCCCATATTATTTAACAAATGGTAGGGGAAGATGTAAGTTGCAGTTGTCCATGTCTCAGTCTGGATTCTTGAAATGACAAGTGTTATGACTGGGTTTTCCCATCACAAATAAATTACTACAGTACTATAATGTGAAACATCTTCAGTTCTGAGGAATTTTGTGATGTGGGAAGAGGGGCTTCTGTAGGTTTGAAGAGAAATCCAACTCAAAAGTGCCTTTTGGTTTCACACTCAAAGAGAATTTTTATTTCTACTCAATAATTTCAACTGTGTCAGATGGCTAAATGTTTTTTTTTAACTATTACAAATCTTTGTAAGAATATACAGATATTGATGTAATAAGTGATTTAAAAAAAAACAATCAGAATTAATCAAACTCAAGTTTATCACTATTCTGTTCATTGCGGTCGCATATTAAAGAGCAGCATGTGGAGAAACACACACACACACACTTTCATATAACCGGATCCCAAATGAAAAGTACAACAGACCAGTACATTCTCTAAAGCACAGATTAAAAACATGACTCAAGAATGATAATGTCAAAACTGCTGAGCTGGAAGGGACTCCTATGGATCATCAAATC
The DNA here is from genome assembly GCA_035047345.1 of Bradypodion ventrale. Taxonomy (NCBI): domain Eukaryota; kingdom Metazoa; phylum Chordata; class Lepidosauria; order Squamata; family Chamaeleonidae; genus Bradypodion; species Bradypodion ventrale. The sequence goes on from JAWDJE010000006.1 coordinate 122,913,259, forward strand.
TACTCCCTGTCAAGAAAGCACAGGGAGCCATTAAACTCCCAATCTCTGACTCTGCACCTTAACCAATGAGTGATCCAGCAGTTCTTTAAGACACCATTTAAATGCCCATTTTAACACCAAGGCCATGTAAAAGAGCAGCCTCCATTACTACTTAGAAGTTCAAAAGGATGAATTTAACCTGCTTTTCTAGGGTGATGGGGGCAGAAATTGAAAGATTATGATGGTGCTATAAAGAAAGCCATGTCTTATGTATTCACCAACCTAGCCTCTTGGAATCAAGGAACATGCAACAGAGCTTCAGCTGAGGATCTCAAACAGTGGCCAGGCATATAGGAGAGGGAGCAGACTTTCAGTTGTTCAACATCCATGCCATTTAGAGGTTTATAGATCAAAACTGGTTCTTTGACTTGACTCAGGAAGCCAACTGGAAGTCTATGTGTTGTGTATTGAGGCATATTTGCAAGTAGCGCAGGTTTCCCGCCATCCTAATTAGAAGCTTAAAGTGGCGCAAAACCCCTGCAAAAAGGGCGTGCCAATTATGATAAATCAAGCCCTACCATTGGTCACAGTTTTGGATCCTGTTTCCCATTGGATAAACTCATATTCTCCCTGATATGATTGGTCAGTTGCATCTGTCCGGCAGGTTGCTACCTTGTGTCCAGTAGCCACAGCCAGGGAGATGCTATATAAGCCCCACAGACAAACAAGGGTGGGGCTGGGCCGGATCTATACTTCCTACACAGGTAGCCTTGGAAGCGCTAAGCCTGGGTGTCTCCATTATGCTAAAACCCGCGTAGCTAGTTTATTGCCTAATTGCTGGGCAAGAGTCCAGAGGGACTGATTCCATAGGATTTGTATAGACATCTCGGAATCTGTAACTGACTCAAAAATAAAGCCTGTTGCTGTTTTGTTCATCATTGTCATGGACTGGTGCTTATAAAGCCTGGATTTAACACTAAGTAACTGCCTCAAGACTGTTTTTATATGGACTTCAAAGCCCATGCCAGACAACACTGTGGCTGATACATTTTGCATGACCAAAAATAATATAATTCTCTCACTGAATCATAAGGGTATTGACAAGTCCGATTATGGAATAGTGCTTCAGGAGAAGTTGATTGAGTATGTATTGATCTAACAAAATATCTGTTACTTTCATGCACATATAGCAAATGCAGAGGTCGATCTCTTACCTTTCCTTAGCTGTATGTTAAGCCTCTTCCCCACTCTTTTAGTGTTATAGCCAGTGTTTGGAGTGGAACCGAGAGCTTTCTGTGGCGACGATGACACGCCCAAAGGTGGCTTTCCTGAAGAATTCACACTCTGAGGTAGTTGTGAGTAAGAGTCCAACTGATCTGCTTGATGGCTCACTCGGGGTATTCTTTGCAATGTGTGAAGTCCAGTGTGATTAATACTTTTACTGTCAGGATACTGGGAATCAGGGCTAAACCGACTCAAGCAATGAGCATTCTTCTCACTTTGTGATAACTGTTCATACTGTTCTTTCTTTGCCGCTGGAACCACATGAAACCAAATAACGGGTGTACGCATGGCTTGACGGAACATATGCTGTGCTCTAGGTTTCAGAATGAATGGAAATTAGCAAATTAAGACTGGCAGACTAGAAGACATTACAAGCATAATTACTGATGTTAATTAGGCATCCTGAGATGACAGACATATTGTTGAAAGTGAACTGTAAACTAATAAGGCAGATTTTCTTGGATTGATCTGTTAAGAAATGCTTTTTCATTCTGAAGTATATCCCTCTTAGGAGCACACATTTAGGAAGGGGTTTTATATTTTTTTCCTTTATTAATAAATGTGTTCTTTTAAAAACCAGACTTTTTAATGTTTTGACATTCTTTTAAAAACATTAGAAGGACTAAATCTCCCTATTTATACCCATCCCATTACAAAATCAGCACTAATCAGGCTTCTGGGAATTGAGGACCCTCTGTGCAGTGTGAGCCCCACATTGGAAACCACTGATCTAGGGCTACAAGTTTTTATATTTGATGAAGTATGATGCTGGAAGCATGGCTGTCCTCAACAGTAAAACCTGGGAAAGATGCTGAACACAAACAAAATTGTGTGAAGGCTTCACGGCTCCTGATAATAAGTCTATGAATTGAAATGACTGTCAACGATGTCAGAGATATTCTCATTTAGATTGACAATTCATATATTAAGAACAAAATACGACCATGTCTGCAAATTTTTCCACCAAATATCTATGAACTACAAATATTGCTAAGTGCTCAAGTGACAGACTACAAAATGGTGCACCTTTTATCACCTTTTATTTTATTGTCCTTTATATTCATTTCATTACAATATTCATGTGAGTTATAATGTTTCATTACAATATTCATGTAAGCTGGGGCTGGGGAGAAATTTTAAAAGGCTGCCGTTTGATGCCTGTATGTTTATTGACCTCTTCAAAACTTTCAACATTTGTATACAAATATTGTTCTGAATTTCTTATTCAGAGTTATATTTTTAAAATAAAATAATAAGCATTATAGTTCCCTTAGATATCAACTAAACAAAACTCCACCTCTCCAAGCTAAATAATGCAAGAGAGTAGGGGTAGGTTGGGAAGAAACAGTTCTTTATCTACTAGAAAACAAGGCCTAAATTATAAAAAGAAGATGTGTAATAGCAGTCATTATCTTATACCGATGTAAATTGAGTAATTGTAAAGAAATACTTTAATTATTTACATCATTTTCTTCTTTATTAAAATAAATTTTATTCTTGCTCAAATAAACTAATTATAATAATAATAATTTCATGTCAGAAATTATTCTGGGTTGAAAGGATTTTTGCTGGAGAAACTCTACTCAGGGGACGCCTGAATGAGGCTCCTTTCATGTTCTCAATATCTTTTCCCACCAAAGTGGTCTCTATTTATCTACTTGCAATTTCTTGCTTTCGATCTGCTAGGTTGGCAGGAGCTGGGACAGAGATGGGCACTCATTCCATCATGCAGTACCCGGGTCTTGAACTGCAAACTTGCCAGCCTTCCAGCTAACAAGGCGAGCTTCCTAACCACTGAGCCATCGCAGCCCCTTAATTAACTAGTTAAATTAAAAGTAGTTGAAAGTAAAGGAAAGCAATAAACTGGAAACATGCACTTACTGCTCAAATCTTCTATTGCGAAGGTCTCCGTCATTTATTCGGACAATGCAGTCATTTTCATGAAAGAGGTTTTCTTGCTCAGCTTTCCCACCTTTCTCCAACCGTTTTACTAACAATCCCAATGTTCTAAAACAGAAATAATTATGAGCTATTATTATGCAGACAAAAATTGCCTTCATTTTTTACATTTGTTACAAGCTTTATTAGCAATCTCTGCATTACTAAACAGATGGAGTTTTTCTCTTTAAATTTAACTGTAAGCTACTATACTGATCTGTCAAGAGAACAGGTCTACCTAGAGCTGTGTTTCCCAACCTTTGGTTTTTGGACTTCAATTCTCAGAAGCCTAAGTCAATTCCCCATAGCACTGATCTGCCAATGTACTGACTTGAGCTTCCAGGAATTGAAGTCTCCCTGTGGGGTGTGGGCCCCACGTTGGGAACCACTGACCTAGAGCCTCCTCTCTGCTGTTTAAGGAGATCCCCCACCTAGGAATACAAGCTGGTATTACAGTCCACAGACAGTTTATACTGAAATAAAACTGACTTGATAAACAAAACAAAATAGCCATGATGAATGTACCAATGTTTTTAGCTATTATAAATTGCCTCTGACTTATGGTGACCAAATGAATGAGAAATTTCCACAGCGTCCTGTCCTAAACAGCTCGCAGCATCCCCTATTAACCTGCCACATTTAGTGTTTCCCTGTTTCTGAGTTGTGGACTGAACACCAGTGAGGCCACTAGAAATGACAAAACAAGAACTTTGTATCTCCTTTGACAACTGGTGGTGGTGGAGGACGAGGATGAGCAAGTCGTGAAATGAGTAGTGAAATGAGTAAAGCAGTTTCTGAGTGAACACCTGCCTGGCTCTCTCAGAAAGTATCAGTACTTACATTTAGCTAAGCCTTACAGGGGTGCCCAAACTTTTTGGGACAGGGGGCTGATCATGCCCCAGGAACAGGGCATGTTTGTGCATGCATGCCCATATTCACTTCCTGGTTCAGCACAGATGCTTCTGCACATGGCACAAGCACATCCATGCCAAACCAGGAAGTGAATGTAGATGCTTCTGCGCATGCACGAGCATGTCCATGCCAAACCAGAAAATATATATGGAAGTGTCCACACATGCACAGAAGTGTCCATATACACTTCCTGGTTTGGAGAGGGCCTCGTGGGCCTGATGGAATGGCTTTGGGGGCTGTATCCGGCCTACAGCCCATAGTTTGGGCATGCCTGAATAAGTTATATCACTACATTCACCACTGACTTGCTAAGTACAATGGAAACAATCTGCCATTGGGTTGTGGCCTTCAATGTTCTACCCAGAAAAAGGAATTTGCCTGGCTAGCTGGGAGTAACCTGAACCTGAGATAAAGCATTTTTCACAATGAACAAAACTTTGAGTGGATGCTTGCTACAGGCTGGCATTAAAGACAGCTTCCTTCTCCATTTTAAGAACTTATTTTGTTTTGCTCAGTAAAATTATTCTTAAATAAATTGTGTGTGAGCATATTCAATTACATTTTAAGTAGAATGGGTTAAAGTATACCTTTCTTATTTGCATTACATCTAAATTTCCTCCAGAGGAACATTCACACCAGCACATATGTACAGGGGCCAAAGAAGGCCAAGTCACACTTCAACATATCCAGTTTAATGTTCTCATTACACCGCTGGTGTTTAAGATGTCAATTTTCATTACAATAATCTTCATAAGGCTGGGTGGTGGTTGTGGGCTTTTAAAACTTCAAAGTGGGGTGGGTGAGTGGGAATATATATCAGCTCAAGCAAAACATCTATAAAATATAAGCAGATTACTTCCAGTTTTATCACTGGCTGTAATTTGAACATAGAAGGGGAATGTTAATTTTATTTGTACAATTAGGCTAAAAACGCTTGTGAAAATGTGGTGATGCAAGCATCAATATATGAAAATTTAGGTGGCATATACATAAATGTACCATTAAGTGCCATCCTGGAGCATTGTCATATTTTCTCATGTAATTTGCACACCTCAAAACTAACTTCCCCATTGCCAAAATTACAAGAGATAAAATCAGCTGACAGCTATTATTTACAAATGGCCATGGATTTCCAGAAAACTGCAAACTTTGTATGGAAATCAGCTCTCTGACTTTGCAGCTTTGCTTCGTTCAATTCATTGTAAAAAGGGACTGCAGAGCAAGTCAGCAGTTCAAGACCTGAATCCTGCATGATGGAATGAGCTCCCGTCTCTGCCCCAGTTCCTGCCAACCTAGCATTTTGAAAGCAAGGCATTTCTATTAGATAAATAGGGACCACATGGGTGGGACATGAAAGGAGCCTCATTCGGGCATCCTCTAGCAAAAATCATTTCAACCCACTGGAAAATCTTCATACTGCATACGGATCTATTCTCTCACCTAGCTATGTGAGACATACAAATACACAGAGCCATCTTAAGTTTCATGTTGAGTAGTCCTTCAAAGCTTTTCTGTAGCTGAAATCTATCAGTTACTAGACACTATAAAATTTTACAGTTACCTATTCAGTATCCGTGGCCATGCATCTATTGAATACACAGTGCATCTAATTACAATTTGTGAGATCCACCTAAAGTGAGCTTTCAGCCATGTGATAATTACATCTTTTCGGCTCTGTGTGTGTGTGTGTGTGTGTGTGTGTGTGTGTGTGTGTGTGTGTGTGTGTGTGTGTGTGTGTGTGTGTGTGTGTGTGTGTGTGTTTGCACCCCCAGCTACAGAAAGGAAATACAAAACAATATTTCTGAATACCAGATGCTGCATTTGAACTGAGCACACCAACCTTAATTTAACTTGTGGGTTTTGTTTAATGAGAATAATTGCAGTTTTGACGCAGAGATTATTTTTTTATTACACATTGTTATTGCATGGCAGGATTAATAAGACTTCAACTTGTTTGAGAGCTAATGTAGGTTGGTTTGTGATGAAGTATGTTGTGCAGATAGTGAAGATGTGTTCTGCATTATTATAAGATACTGAATATAATTTGCTTTAAAATGGAACGAATGACTAGTATTATAAGAACTTAACATTAACACACTAATTATTAAACACTGATAATTTTTTAGGAGAAGTGATGAAATATTAACAGCCTAACATAAGCGCAAGGTCTTCAAGAAATGAAGGACAGAAATGACCTGTTGCCTAAGAATTTGAATGTGCTTGTAAAATCACCAATTTTCTGAAACTATTTAAACTGATTAAAAAAATATATTACTGCATTCATTAAGCCAGCATATTGTCAAGGTAATTAAGAAAGCAGTCAGCATCTCTACTGACCAGAAATCTTCTGCCTGGTTATTGACTAGATAATAATACAATAATTAGCTTCCACGGTGATTAAAAATCTTCTTGCCCATAATTAAACATTCCCAGCATGGCACATGGACATTTTGATGCCTGAGGCAGAGGAGCAGCAGATGATAATGAGAATGATAGTGGACAATTTCCTGTTCTTTTGTCACAGACCAAATCAGCTACCCAACGCAGCCACCATTCTGCCTAATGATTGGTATGGCTGAAAGAGAACATGAACAATGCACTTGCACCTTTAACAGTTGCATTTCCCCACATTCACAAGCTATATCTGCTGAAATTCTCTCTTCCTTTCCTTGTAACTAACAAAGATACAGGAACTCTGCCCTCCTTTTCAAGTGGCCAACCTCCTAACAGTGCTACTGGATCTGAAAGCTTTTTCTGTCTTTAATTATTTAAGATAATGGCACTCAAACTGTGTTGAGGAATGTAAGGGGGAAAATGAACAAGGAGCAGTCAAACATCCATGGAAGAAAGCTTGCAAACCACAACTGGCCTTCAAATGGTTAGTAGTCATGACAACTAGGTGGGATCCCCAGGCAGAAAGCCAGCCTACCTACTGTATATAAACAGCATTTGTTTGAGAACAACAGGCCTCACCAAGAAAGGGTTGTAGCACACAGGTTGTAACTGTTGTCAGTCTCTGTGGGCAAGTGAATGGTGAACTAAGGGAACTTGCCATCTATTCTCTTCATACTCTTAATGGTAAAGTTCAGGGTACCTGGTCAAGGGACGTGGCCTCCCTCTGAATCTTATGCAGAATGCAAGGGCTTCCATGGAAAATGCCAGTGAATTTTGCAAGTAGACAAACTACAAAATGATGTGCTAAAACCAGAATGTTTTTTAACACCCTCCTTTAGAGAAAGGCCAGATCAACAAATTAATACTTGATCCATTTTGCCAAATACAAGAGTATAATGATGCAAATGATTAAAAAATTATGCATAATCGCAAGTTGTCAATTTGATTCTGACTTCTGAAACCTTCTCCTCTTTTTTGGAATACAGTACTCAGAAATAGTCCTTTAGACCGGGCAGTCTGAACGGTCTAATTAGGCTGTGTTGCCCATCTCTTGTCAATAATGTTAGGCTGGGACTAAAACTCACCAAAGCATTCTCTGTCAGATTCTTTGGGCAAGGTGAAAGCAGAGGATACATGTCATAGTCTGCCTAGGCAGCAGGTGATATGATATCCTAATGGCTAAAAAAACACATACAAATGGACTTGTCTTCTCAAGTCCATTTGCATGTGTGGAATGTCATCACGGAGATGTCTATCAATGCACAGACTCTTTGTTGAATAATAACTCCAAGGTATCTGGGACCATGTAGCTTGTCCAAGGCCATTTAGGTTGTCTTTTCTCCTAGATGGCACAGTGGGGAATCAAACTCTCAACCAAGTCAGAATCAAACTCTCAACCAGGTGCTGTGAGCCACCAAGAATAAGAATTTTTAAAACTCAATATTATTAATTAGGTACATAATTTTTATGTTGAAAGAACGTATTCATGGTGCAACAGAAAAAGATGTATCAGTACTATTGCTACTGAATCTTGGATGACTTCTCACAATGCTATACTGTACTGAATCAATGAGCTCAAGAAGCAAAGTGAAGATGAAATGTGATGTCTGTGGAATATAGCCTATAATGGCTGTCAAAAAGAGTTTGTGGGAAATCCTGATGACATAAATAGAACTCAAAATTTTCACCCATTCACAAAACACTCTTCCACTAGATCAAGATAAATATCTTCCTTTTTGTGTGAGTAGAAAGGGCTTCCTGTTAGCACAGTTGTTGACAATTTGTGCTTCTCCAGATTAGGGAAATAAATCCTTGTTTATCTCATCTTTGAACTATGAAACTACTTTGCAGTTCTTTGTTGTGTTCTCAAAGAAAGACAAGACAATGAAGTTTTTAAGGGTTAAATTAAGCAGAATTATGCAAAATAACACTTTAACACAAATATTACTTTAATGCAAGTAACACAACTTCAGCAAAAGATGATGGTTGCTGCATTGTATCATTAAGCATCAGTGAAAGTGTTCATCTCTCTTTTAACAACCATCATTTTTCTCTGTTAACTGTGTGTGGTTGTGTGTGTTTGCATGCATGCAAGCATTGCTTAAGGAAAAGTGTTGTGAAGACATCTTTGGAAGTTATGAGATACAGAGGCAAGGAAAACAGTGGTCCTTATCTTGGTCTTTCATGGAGGTAAGTAATCTCTTCAAAATGAGGTATCTCCTCAAGTGAAGACAGTTTAAAACACAGAAAAACAAAGAATGTAGCAAGTATTGTTGCTGGAATGCAATGCCAATCAATAGTAGTAAAAGGAGGTGGTATGAAAGAAGGGTTCACTCAACAAGGAGGGATAAATGAAGTTGTGGAATTATGTAGAGGACAAAAGGTTGCTTTCTTTGTTTCAACAGAACACCACCTTTGAGTCCAAGCCAAGTAAATCTCATATCTTCTACTTAATCCTATGTATATGGCTATGGTAGCATGATGGTGTTAGTAAGTTCATTAACATTAAGAAGATATTCCACAATATATTTTTCCAACACAGAAAACAACTTTGAACACTTTGAGGGCCATTAGTAAATGCAGTCTTTTTTAATGGAGCCAAAAGGTCTGCAACGTTTACGTACAGTACTTGATATATAACATTTACGTACAGTACTTGATATATATTAGTTGCAGATATATATATAAATAGATGGGGAAGAAGTAGAAGTAATGACAGATTTTACTTTTCTAGGAGCAAAGGTAACTGCAGATGGGGATTGCAGTCATGAAATAAAAAAGAGACTGATTCTTGGGAGACAAGCTATGAGAAACCTGGGGAACATAGTTAAAATTAGAGACATCTCACTGCAATTAAAAGTCCGCATAGTCAAAGCAATGGCATTCTCAGTGGCAATGTACGGTTGTGAGAGCTGGACCATTAGAAAGGCTGAGCGCAGAAGAATAGATGCCTTTGAGATGTGGTGTTGGAGGAGAGTTTTGAGAGTCCCCTGGACAGCGAGGAGAACAAATAGGTCAATATTAGAAGAGATTAGCCCTAACTGCTCCTTAGAAGGACAAATAACAAAGATGAATCTGAAGTACTTTGGACATCAAATGAGAAGGGAGGATTCACTTGAGAAGGCCTTGATGCTGGGAAAGGTGGGCGGCTATATAAATATGAATATTAAATCAATAAAAAATAAAAAGAAGGGGATGGCCAAGGTTGAGATGGCTAGATGGTGTCGTGGACGCAGTAGGCACAGGGCTTGGCGGGATGAGGAGGATGGTATAGAGATGCCTGGAGGGCAATGGTCCATGGGGTTTCAAAGAGTCGGAATCGACTGTGCATTTGACGTTATATTGTTACCTTAGTATGAAAGTTTAAGTGTTGTCTATTAAATTTTGAAAACTAAGTGAGATTGTTCTAGTCCCATCTAGAAAGCTGTAACAGATTTCTCTTTAGGTAAAGGTAAAGGTAAAGGTTTCCCTTGCTCGAAAGCCAGTCGTATCCGACTCTAGGGTGCAGTGCTCATCTCTGTTTCTAAGCCGAAGAGCCAGCATTGTCTGCTTCTGCAGACGTTTCCGTGGTCATGTGGCAGGCATGACTAGACACCGGAGCGCACGGAACGCTGTTACCTTCCCACCGAAGTGGTCCCTATTTATCTACTTGCAATTTCTTGCTTTCGAACTGCTAGGTTGGCAGGAGCTGGGACGAAGACGGGAGCTCATTTCCGTCCTGCAGTACTCGGGAATCGAACTGCTGACCTTCCGCTTCCCAGTCAGCGTCTTAGCAACTTGAGCCTCTTTAGAAATGGATAAACTAAAAAGATGCTATCAGTGTTGGGGATCATGTCATCTCTAATTATCATATACAATTATAAATATGTATGCATATACTTTTTTCGCATTAGCCCATTTAGGTTTCAATTCAATGATTTAAATTTTTCTCTTTTTGACAATTGCAGTACACAGTCTGGAGTAGCATTTTGTTTTGTAATGCTTAACTATAATTTCAAAGTCCCCATGGGGTGAATGAAGTGAAAATAAAGAAGCTGACACAACCAGTAGGTGTTCTTATTTAAAAGGTTGCTGTTTTGAAAGATTCACAGTAGTTAACAAACAGCAGCTATCACAGGCAACCAAATCAGTGAGTTGTTTAGAGAGCTATACTGCTCTGGCTTCCATCTAGAACATACGTGAAAGCATAGAATATCATTCATGAGTAACATTATAGGTGTCTACACAGATGCATCTTTTGGGGAGGGGGGTTCAAACATGTTATAATTGCCAGCTAACTGTTTGTAATTTTCAATCTAAGGATGTAAGAATGACTCACACATTTTCTATGTCCTATGAAATAGTATCCATTAACACTTTGGCACAAACCCTCAAAAAACCCGATCAACGGATATGAATTTTTTGCACTTAGATTAAAGGCAAAAAACTAGCTTCTTTCTTCATCAGTAACAGAATAACCAAAATGCCCTGCTTTTGCAGTCCCGGTGATAAATCCTGCATGTCTCATTTCATTTGTGCTGCAGGAGATGACTCCGTGATCATAGTGTATGGGGTCACTTCGTGGCAAGATGGGATCCACCTTAAACAAATTCATGCCAGTGACATTTTTCCTGCTCCAGGAAAAATGCATTCTCAGATACGAGTTGCAGTCAACGAAGATGACATTGTTTCTGCAAAATACTTATTTTTGCACACACAAAATTCCTGTGCAAGGTAGATCACACAAAAAAATCATATGATCACTCATACTTTTTCCCAAAGGAGAGAAAATATTTGAAAATTTTAATTCCCAGCTGTAGGAATGAAATAGGCCAACATTTTCATTGTTAGTTCATAATAACTTTACCAATTCATCACCACATACTGTCACATAGATAGATTTAGCAGTGCAAATCCATGAGAAAGTCCTTACTCAATGTTTACTGCAGTAGCTTGGATCTAGAAAAAGCAAGCAAACACTTCACCTTCTAAAGCAGGGATCCTCAAACTATGGCCCATGGGCCAGATCCAGTCCTCACTGCAGTCTCCCGCTTACTCAAGATGGCGCCTAAGCCAAGTATGTAAGGGGGCTGCTGCACAGGCACGATAGGCCAAGCCTGGGTCGTGAGGAGGAGGAGGAAGTGATGGTGGCAGAAATGAAGCAGTGGTGGCAGAAGTTGGCAGCAGAAGTGAAGTGGCGGCAGCGAACATGAATGGAGCAAAATGGAGGACCATGTGCAGGTTATTTGGGGGGCGGGGGGGCAGGCCAAGGCAGGCAAGAAGGGAAGGGAGGAAGAAGGATCAGGGAGATTGCCTGGATGGGCCTTACCTGGAGGGAGACCTCACCCAGTCTGGGAAGGAAGGAAGAAGGTTGCAAGGAGGAGAAGGGACAAAGGACCGCTTCTGGGGTATGGCTGGGTCCATCACAGCTCACAGCTCTGGCCCCTCAACAATCCAGCCCCTCAACAGACTGAGGGACCGTGAACTGGCCCCTGGCTTAAAAAAAATTGAGGATCCCTGTTCTAAAGGGTTAAATATATAGGGCAATCACTGCCCCTATATAAAGAATTCATGTATTTTATGTCAATGCCCCAAGCACGTATGGGGAAGAAATGGATTCTAAAAATGTTTGTTAGAAAAACCAGTAAAACAGGAAAGGGAAATGTATGGTCCTGCAGGCATTGCTAGACTACAACTCCAATCATCTTCCACCAAAGGCTATGCTGGCAAATGCAAAGCCAATCCTTCAATACAGCAGCATTGGAAAAACCATGATTCCCATTTTCACTGCAATACTTATTTGTTTGGAAAAGCCCTTTGGAAAAGAGTTGGGTTCAACCCTTCCAGAGAGATGGTCCTTATAGCTATAGGATGTTTTGAGTGGCAGTTCTATAGATCTGGATTGCTCGTGTAATTTGAAATGTACTGTATACCATGAGCTGCCTTGAGCTAATGGAGAGTTTGGATACAAACATTTAAAATGAACTCCAAATAAATCTGATAAGTTTAAGCAAGAGCTTCAAGATCTCTCTCAGGCCAAGAATACAGGAGGTAAACGATGGCACTAGAGATTCACTGGTGTTCTTTCCCTTCCGCTAAGCACACAGAAACCAAGGGCCAAGGACTGAAAACTTGAAACAGAAAGTCAAGATCACAAAACCATAAATAACCAAACATCCATTTGGATGAAAGGCATACAAAGTACAAGTAATTGTATAACATATATACACATGCTTATATGCAACCCAGTAATCCATCAAAGTATGAACAGGGTCAGATAATACCTATAGAAAGAGAGCCAGAGTCGGCCACTCTCGTCAAGTGAATAGTCTTTGATTACTTGCTGACACAAGGAGTGTCAGCATTCTCCGCTGTAAATGTTTGTACAAGATCTTGCTTCTGATTAATTTACTTCAACTGATTATTTGTAGGGCTGCCTACACATAGATATATTATATGAACAGTTATATTTTGCAAGCCTCTCATCTAAATTATACTCCCTGGATTATTTAGGATTTTAGTGTTTCTAATTTTCAGATACTTTTCCTTTGTTTCTGTGTTCTCCTTTTGTGTTCCCCAAACCCAAAAAAGATAACTTAAAACAGAGATTCTCAACCTGTGGCCCATGGTAACATTTCATGTGGCCCCCCACTGACTCCACCACACCAGGAAGTGCCATGTGGTGGAGGAAGGGCTAAACGGCCGTCTGGCCCCTGAAGCTGTCTGAGGGACTGTGACTCAGTCCCCGGCTTTAAAAGGTTGAGAATTCTTGACTTAAAGGGTCTGTTTTAGTTTTAAGGGGCAGTTTAGGCAACAGGGGATTACTTCTTCCCTGATGCCTCCATGAAAGGCCAGCAGGTCAGCAGTTCGAGACCTGGCTCCTGCCAACCTAGCAGTTCGAAAGCAAGAAATTACAAGTAGATGGATATGTACCACTTTGGTGGGAAGGTAAACAGCATTCCGTGCACTCCGGTGTCTAGTTGTACCTACCACATGTCCATGGAAACATCTGCAAACAGCACTGGCTCTTTGGCTATAAACAGGCATGAGCACTGAACCCTAGAGTCGGATACGACTGGGTTATGAGCAATGGCAACCTTTACCTAATACAGCAAAGCCCCATTGTGTAGCTAGATTTCACACTGTTTTAGCACACAAAATGAAGCCACCTCCATACCCAAATAAAAATAATAAACTGCAAAACAAAAAAAAAATGCCCTGAACAAATGAATCAGCACTCAATAAAATGGTGACATTTCCCAAATGACTCAAGGCACATTAGAAGCAGAAAGCCTCTAAGTCATCTACAGTTACAAGAATGCCAACCTGCATGGTACCTTCATAGCTGATGTAGCAAAAAAAAAAGGTGTGTGTGGATATGGTCAGCACTACAAATGCAGAGGGACAAAACCACCGCAAGCCAGAAATGAAATAGCAATTTCTAAAAGATTTATGAGCTTTTGATTTTGAAAACTGTTCTTGCACACACTGGATATAAAAATAAAATCAGATTAGAGAAATTGGGGGGGGGGGGGGGAGGAGAGATAGAACAATGTCCGTAACAATTTGCCAGGAAGGAGTGGTTAATATGAAAGTATCCTTCCTCGTTCTTATTAATGCAATCATCTGTGCGCTGAGATCAGTGGAACCAATGTTACAGCTCCAACTGAATTTCAATATTAGCACGCCACCCCCACCCCCTGCAACTTCACTTTTAGACACGGGTTGTCTGGTTATGCGTCTCATGTCCAATTGCACGAGTTCAGAGATGCCCATCCCCCACAGCTCTGAATTTATGATCTTACTCTCTGATTAGATATCTTCTGTGTGCCATTTCAGAATCGCAAAGAGCCACTCGATTATGCTACCAAAATCCCCTAACGAGCCATCCATAAGTCTATGCTTTGTCAGTCTGTCAAAATGCAATTCCTAATACGTCAGGATAATTAATGATATCATGACAACTTTCCTAAGAACACGGAGCTTCTCTGATTTACTCCTCCGCCTTCCTCTGACAGTTTATGATAATTTTCCTCAGCCATAAGCTAAGCTCCTTGCTCCATTCAAATCTCCACATATATTTTATTAGCATTATCAGAGCTTGCATTTTATACAGCATCTCAGCACTATAATAAAAACCGAAACCAAATTTCTGATTGTACTGATCTTGTCAATGCATGTTTAACAGTCAAAGATAAGTCCTATTTATATCTTTTTAAAAATCCATGTACATTTTTATACATCTGTAGAACATTTCCTTTTTTCCCTAAAACAGTCTGGACGGCTCTGAATGTACTAAGGGCTGGATTACTGCCAAAGGCTGTAAAGTGGTCATCATCAGCATGCCAATGAAAATGACCAAAACAGCTGTTTTGATTCATCTCCATCTATGGACTATCAAGACAAACCTTACAAAGCATTCTTGTCACTCTATTATACAACTCGGTTCCTTTCATCCATAAGAGCTAAAGGTTTATTCTGAAGCCCAGGTTTCCTCGAACACTTTGCCCAAATGTGCAAGACTTTACAGGAATTTGTACCTGGATTTTCCAAATATCATGAATGTTTCTGCACATGGGAGTGGGATGTAAATTATTGCGAATTTCTAATGGGGTTTTAAAGGGTTTTTAGTTAGTTGATGTTGTTTTTAATTGTTGTTAGCTGCCCAGAGTCATTGCCGAGTTGGGTGGCAATAGAAATTTGAAGAAATAAATAATAAATAAATAAATGTTCTTTCCCAATGAAAACATTTTTAAAAACTGGACTATAGAGAAACAGCCTCTGAATATGACAGATATAGAAAGAGCTGCCTTGAAGAGTGGAAAGTGCTATGAGTAAACCCAGGCATCTTCTGGGCAATGGCATAGAGTTGTTTTTCCTTCACCACTTCCTTTCTATGTTCTACATCAGGCATTTGCAACCTACAGCCTGTGGGCCAGACCCGGCCCCCGATGCCAATTCATCCAGCCCCCAACAGCCTCACCGCTCCCAGAAGCGGAAGTAAAACACATTCTGCGCATTCACAGAATATTCTGTACATGTGTGGCATGTGTTTTACTTCCACTTCTGGGTGGGAGGAACCACGCGACCTGCCCAGGAGGTGTGGTCAGGCCCGTGGCCTGAAAACATTGATAATCGCTGTTCTGCATCTTCATCTTGGCTGATAACAGGTACTTAGAATCCTCCCCCCCCCCCCAAGTTTCTGATTGATTCCTTTATGGTTTTGCAGCCCTCATGTTTCCTACCCTTCGATTTTTGCTTGGCTGCACTGCCAGACCAATGTCACAAGCTGTTGTGTTTCTATTTAAAGTTTTATGTTGATAAATTCTACCCTTTAGGAAATTACCTCAGCTTGTTCTACTAAAATGATGAATATGTGCTTGCCTTCTGGTGGGTTGAAAGCAAAACGTGGCATTGGCCATAAAATATGAAATATGGTTAGGGCACAATATAGTACAAATTACAGAAGAAAGTAGAAACACAATTAGAACAATTGTCCAAGAGATGTATGAATGAGAAATAAAGCAAAGAAATATATTATTTCCTCCATTCCTGGAAGTATTTTTCTCCCCTGAGCACAGTCTTGCGCATCACAATATTAGTTTCATTTGGCGAGTGTCTGAACTAACAATAGTCTCAAACTCACAAGGAACAGGCGTCTGTGAGGTGACACTGGAATATAACTCAGAAGTTGAACCACAATCGGGCATACCCTGGTAATGGCAACCTTGTATTGCCAGCTTATCTTTCTCACACTAAGTAGGTGAAAAGAACTGCAGAAGGAACTCACCAAAAGGTGCCTTCATTTTGACAATTTAATGTTTGGCCTAGACACAGAAGAAGAAAAAGAAGCTATTGTCAAATGCAGCAGATCAGCCCCTCTCTCCACAAAGAAATATGGAGAATTATTCTGACTATAGCACAACTGTGCTTGCTACTGATCTGCATTGTTGCTCAAGATACAGGTCTTGAATATAAAGCTCCCAATGGAAAAGAATTCACAGAATAACTTCCTCTCATAACTTGTCCAGGAAGACTTGGCTTTATACCCCAACCTTTCCTCTGGTCAAAACAGAGATTTTGCAGGGTAAAGTCTATCCTATGGTGAGGCTCACAATATGAACTCCTTCCTTGAGCAAGGGATCACATGTCATTTACATTATCTACAACGTAGAAGCAACCATCTAATATAGGGGTAAGCAACCTATGGCCTGCAGGCTGGATCTGGCCCCTGCCCTTGCTCCAGCCACTACCACCATCAGAATCGGCTGTGGACTCATTTACAGCCATCATAAAGGCATTTACAACAGCTGCAGATGCATTTACAGCAGCTGTAAGCAGTGGGGGGGACTACCAGTCCAGCCCCTCCAGCTGTCTGAGGGAATGTGACCCAGCCCCTGACTTTAAAAGGTTGGCGACCCCTGAACTAACATATAGAATTATAGAATCACTGAGATGGTTGGGGCCTTTAAGGGCAGTGAGTCAACCCCCTGCTGAATGCAGAAATCCAAATCAAAACAGATGGTTGTCTAACTCTCTCTTGAATGCTTCCAGTGTTGGGAGTGCTCAGCACCTCTCGGGGTAGTTGGTTCCACTGACGTACTGCTCTGATAAGAAGTTTTTCCTGATATCCAGCCTATATCTAGCTTCTTGTAGTGATTATGCATCCTGCACTTTGGGATGACTGAGAATTCTTTATGATTATCTTTCAGATATTTGAACAATGCTATCTTATCTCCTCTCTGTCTCTTTTTCTCCAGGCTAAACATGGCCAGTTCCTTCAGTTTTTCCTCATATGACTTGGTTTCCAGTCCTCTGGTCATCCTTTTCTGTACACATACTTTGCAGCCAGATATCTAACTCACTGAGCTATCCAGTTCTTTAAATGGAAGACACTTTGGAAAGGAATATTTTAAGATAACTTTCCTAAATACGTTCCTGTTCCCATCTTATTATCAACATTTGAGTTCACAACTCCAGAAAACATTATTATTTTGACAATTCTGGTAAAGAATCAAATTTTAACCTAACCCTACTATACCCTCTTTGCAATTAACCAACATGAAAAGACATCATGGTTTGCTGCCTTTTGGGACAGGGCTTATCATGGGCCACAGCAGCTACCACTTACACTTGATAAATCGAGCCAAATGATTGTTCACAAGAGGAACACTCTTACTATGGCACTTATTCTTACCTCTCAGGTCCTCAGGGAATGCTGCTATAAGAAAAGTATTAGTTTTGCCAAAGCGCCACAGATCATTATACCTACTCAACCATTACATTGAAAATAATATAAAAGAATGAATGCTTTTCACACTGCATTCATCATTCTGAGAAAGGAAGAACTCCCTTATTTATCAAGTACAAAAAGCAGTTGGTAAGATGTATTTGATATGCAGTGACATTTGCTTTTAATCAATTTAAAGGGAAATTGTTGATGGATAGGTGACTTGTCAAAACATAATACATTCTATATATAATCCAAGACTACATTTATAAAATGCATGTTTGATCTTTTCTCACCAAAGATAGCAGAAAATGTTAATGCAATTACAGTGGTACCTCGCTTAAAGAGCATAGTGCATTCCACGGGATTGTTCTTTAAGCAAGTTTGCTCTTTAAGCGAAACACCATTGTAAGTGACCAATTGTGACTTCTGGCAGGGGGAATTGTGAACCCCAATTTAGTTGTTAAGTGAGTTTTTGGTTGGTTTTAGTTGTTAAGCGAGGCGACCATTCAGAGAAAATTCTGCTCTTTAAACGAGTTAGTCTCTAAATGAAGCGCTCTTTATGCAAGGTTTTACTGTACTCTTCTGATACAAAGGAAATCTCCTTCATTCCCCTCTTTGTACACCTCAAGTCCTACTTATATTCTTTAGGAAGTGCACAGATTTCTCTTTTATACCACAAAGCTTTAAATCCTTGCAAAGAAATATAATTGATTTATAGGCGATTTAATTTTCTGAGTACATTCAATCACAGACCCTAAATACTAAAAAAAACACCACTACCTCAATAAAGGGAACATTACAGTTTTGAGTGTTCTGTTTGCAGATGAAAAATGGTAAATGCACAGCACAAGTACAGTACTCATTTTACCCCAGTGCTTGACACATTCAAATAATCTTCTGCATGCAATACAACACACACTCATGTTCAAGAGCAGACTCCAAAAAGCATGCTGTATTTCACACTGCTGACTTTATTTAACGTTTCTGTGACTATAAATTATATTGTTCTCTAGTCTGAGTGAAAAACAATACAGAAAAAAGTGTGTCTTTGTGGTTTCAGATGCTGCCAGTTGGGTAAATTATGGTCCAAGCAGGCAGGAGTAAATGCTGCATGAAGTACATTTCTAATATTAGACCAAGGTAAAAGGCAAGAAGAAACTTTTATGAGACTGTGATGGAAATAATTCATGTCCTTGCAATTCAGTTTAACATTAGGACAGAAAATAATTTCTATTATAAATTAAGAGCTACATTCTGTCATCCTCACCTTGACCAGTTCCGGTTTATATTCTGGGGCAGGATTTCTTATAGCTTAGAGCCAGCAAGACTTTTTTGCTGGGGAAAATTGTGCTTTATTTCAAATGGACACCCTACCCTCCCTCTCTCCAAAAGGGGCTACACATAAAGTGGAAGAGAAAATACAGAAAGACGATGATTCAATTATAAACCTACACAATACATTACCTTCCGCCTCGAGCACTGAAAGGTACTACATGAATCCCCAAGGGTCCACCGTCATTGGAGACTTCAACGAGCTTTACCATATCACTGTGAGACAATGATGAATGAGGGAATGTGAACATGTACCGTAAATGAACCACACACACACAAAAAAGACCACACACACATACACATACATAGAGCACACAAAGATATTCGAGAACTGGTGGTGATGAAAGTAACATTAAATGCTACATACCTCAGTGTTAATCTGATGGCATGAAAGGAGATCAATCATTTTTTTTTAAAAAAATCCATTAATAAATCAAATGAAATTTGAAGTAATGTTTTGGATAACCAATCCATTACACCATCATATTATGTATGACCCTGAGAGGCCAGCCTTGAGACTGGCTCTCATGAGCATTGGAAGTGAAGTCATGACATTAAAATCAGACCATCTTATATGAAGGCAAACAAAATGTGCAGTGATTTCCCCATGCAACATGCTCTTCCTAATACACAATAAAAGAAAAGAAATATGTACTGCTTCATAGGCTTCATATATAAAGCTGACATAGTCTAATTATATATTCAAGGCCAAAATCCAAGTATTAATATCTCTAGAAAAAGAGAACAGAATCAGTGAAATCCTATGCGTCTAACTCTAGTTAAGACTAACAAATAAATCTGTGCCATAGTCAATGTATAAACTTCCGATCATTCATTCAATCAACCATTTCTGACAGTAGCATTGCATGTTTTAGCCATTTATCTCTTCTGTTCTTTCAAAGAGCAAATACACTATCTGTACATAACATAAGCTCATGGCTTATGCTAACCATGGATATGAAGCCACACAATGGTTAGGCTTAAAGCATTCATACACAAAGCCTTGCTCACACCTGCAAGTCTTCTTTTGTGCCTCATTTCTTCAACACTTGATTCAAGGTTCATCTAGTTTCTTTATATATATATAATTTGTGATCAACCTCCCTGCTGGGGGTTGTGAGATGGGGTGACATTTTAAAATTCTGAAAATCATCACTGCCAGTAAGCCCATCCAGCTGGTAGCTATTTTCAGACGTTAAACACAATCCCCCAGTCCAGCAGCCACCAACTGCTTCCCCATTATTAAAAGGAATCTCAAGGGAGCCTTGGGACATTTGGGCAGGGCTTGAAATGTTTAGTTTCTGAAAAATCACACTATATAGCAACAGCTTTATGCCACGTTCTTTATAGCAAAAAGGATTTCAGCCTTTACTTCTTTTAGAGATACATCTTAAATAATAAATATCAAATAATCATTAATTGACTGACTGTCTGATTAAATAATAAATAGTGTAGTAAAGGTGAAGTACATATTTTTTAATGTTGCTACCACTTTTTTGGAGTTGCTCATTTCCACCCCCCCAAATAAATTTCCTGTCCAACTTTTGAAACAGTTGCTTGTTTACTTCGGAATCTGAGAACCAGATGCTTGCATTGATTGATTCTCGACAGGTATAACATGCCATTCCTTCTGCTACATCTGGTTCAGCAAAAACTGATGTTTTGCATCTATTAGACATCTTTCATTTATTGATAGCACTATGAAGTATTTTTAGTAGTAGTAATAGTAGTAGAGGAATGAATCTGGTACTTCTTGCAAGCAAAGCAAGTACTCTGGCCTATCGGTTTTTGTATTTTCCACTGCAGCTTCAAGTGACTCCTGCAGACATGGCACAGCAGGGAAAAATTCTAGCAGAAAGACTGATTTTTAAAAAATTGCTTGTTCAGTGATTTTCCCCCTCTCCCTCTCTCTGTGTCGCCTGAATTACCCAATTTCTTTTTGCTGTGTTAAAAATGGGTTAAGTCCATTTTGGTGCATTGCTCACAAGGGGTTCCTTTTACATAACACCGGCTCTCTCGCCAAGTGTTCTTTATCTATCTGACTTACACTCAAGAGTGAGCCCCTATTCAGTTTTTAAAAGTTAATTTGAGTACATGAGGAGAGACAGAGAGTTCTAGCCCCATCCCCATCGCTCTCTTTATGCAGAGAACAAAAGCCTGAAGTGATTAGCCTTTGCAACTCGTGAAGCTTCTCCATGCAATGAGAAACTTTGATTTTTCAGGCTCCCCAGTTCAGCCAAGAGATTTTCCTCTTCAGATCATCACTGGAGTGGAGACAGAGGCTTGAGCAAAAGGGAGAAATGTCTTCTTTCCCATCTGAATGGTTCAGCCTTTTTCTGAAACCTCAAGAGGGCTCATGAAAAGGCAGCAAGACTTCCTAAGCAAGTTCCCCTTTCCTTGTGACCTCTGCTCATCCATTTAAAAAACTATCCAGCATAATAAGTGATGCCCCAAATCAAAGGTATACAGGTTTATGTTGTTGAACTATACCTCCCAGAATTTCCAAGGCTAATGGGATGAGAGATTTCAATACCAAAACCCAAATCTACACAGCTCTAATCAAAAGTTTTTCCAAGGTTTCAGAAAATGGCCCTGCAAGACATCTACTTTGTTTAGGCCTTTGAGCCATGTATTAAATAGTATTTGGAAGTGCCCCACTGCAAATCCCACCTCATGTCTCAATGTGGCGGTCCAGCAGCTATGATGGTGGGGTGTATTCCCCTGACAGGTTCAAATATGCCACAAAGGTATCGGCTAGCAGTCCAGAATGGTTCTCCATTTTGGAACCATAGGTCAGCAAAGTGGAGTTGGGTACTCAGACAATGCACCTGGCCAGTGCATTGCTCTAACATAGCCAACTTTGACATGAATCTAGCCAGTTGTGTTGTCACATTTAAAATGACTAAAGGAGCATCGAAAACATGGGCCTCAGTCCCGTGTGCACCATCGAGCCCTGCTATGGTAGCAATAGGACCTCACAATGGTGAGAGCCCGCTAAAATCTCATGGGAGATGATGCTTCGTTCCACCACGTCAAACTACAGATCAACCAAGTATGGTTAGAAGTGCCAAATTGGAACTAGTTTAGCAAGCATAGACATCTCAGCAAAGCTCTTGGTTGGAGCACACACTACATAAGGAATATGTTACTGTGCATATATATATTCTTATTCTTATTTGAAAGTAATCCTTCCAATGAACTTACTCTAAAGAATAGCTGGTGGTATTCTCTAAACCAGAGTCTGCATGACCCACTGGTTCAACTCTGCTGCCTTCTTCTTCTGTTCCATCTTCATCCTGACAATAGAAAATGATGCAACACCATTTTACATCACGTTTTTTAAAAAGATATTGTAATACATTTTAAAATGGCATCAATATTTTAGAGATGTTTAGGTGGGGCATGCCCAAAAAAAGGTTGGGAACCACTGGACTAGACATTCTTATGACATCTACTGATCCATACAGAGCAGTAGTTTTCTAGTCTTCCAGGCAAGAAGCCCCAACAGTCTTAGGTGGAGATACTCAGATTTGGATCTGAAACTTTCTGCAAAGAAAGCATGAGCTCCATCAATGGGCAATGTTTCATTGAAAAGCAGCACAATAAGCACAACTCATGATATTCCACTAAATCCACAGGCTATCTTATGTGGCCTTATTATAACTTTACATAAAATGTACGTGGCCCTTATGCCTGGATTGAAATAAAATGGGAGTGACAGGTATAATTGGTATAATGATTATGTTATATTTGTACAGATTTAGACTCTGTGTTTTAAATATATATTATAAAATAAATAGAAAGTGAAAGAACAACTCAATTTTAGACCAAGCTCCTCTTCTGTACTCTAGTGACCATATTTATACTAGCAAGATTGCTTCGGTGGTTCACTGATGAGTGAAGGTTGCGTCAGAAAGTCAGAAATATATTACATTATTGAAGATAAATTAAACCAAGGCAGAGGCAGTCCACAATGTCCAACTGATATTTCCTCTGAAGACCTGCAAAACTAGAAGCTAGATATACCAGTTCTCTCAGTGAGTTGTAGATGTACACAAATGAATAGAAAATCAGTTCATGAAACCAACCTACTTGAGGATCTATGTCTCTTAAGCTCCAGGCAAATAATACAATTTTTAAAGCATAACCAGCATCTTGAACCTGTCTGGAACTAGATTAGAAATATAGAAAAACTAAGTGTTATAGTTCTGTGCTATTAATTTTATTTAATGGGTTTTAGAACTTAATCAGTGGTAGGTAACTGTAAAAAAACCATAAAATTGCTCTACATGGCAGAGAAAACTTCATGGACAACATTTATGTACTTTTCTATGGATATAAAGGAAGCAGCTGTAGTTCAATAAGTCCTGCTCATCTGAGAGAGCTTTGCTGCTTTACTCTTCCATCAGAGGCCCTGGCACCACATGAAAACACAATTCAGGAGTATCTCTTAAACTCAAGGGTAGCTTTTCAAGGTTGCTTCTGCAAGGCCACAAAAGTCTTGGTATGTTAGAACAGAATCACAGGATGGACGTCCTTAAAAAACAAAGAGGAGCTTATCCTTCCTTGAAAATGAGGCTGCTGCGACCATGTATACCCTTGGCTAGAAAAAGCAAAACAGAAGGTGCATCTGCACTCATATTCTTCTGACAGGCTTCCTGACTGTTTCATAGCCAAGACATCATGAAGAGAATATCTTTGATCTGATCCAGCCTGGTTCTTCTCATGTTTATTGTTCATTTCTTTTCAAACCAAAGGATCTATAACAGCAACATGTTTTCAATGGAACTGCTCCAAAATACTGTTCTCACCATCCAGTCAGTACCAAATGCCTCTGCTCACTGCCTGAGGAAGTACCTGGAGGCACAAGGTTATAAAATCTTCATTGCAGTATTAACTCATTGATAATTGGTTTCTTAGACAAATCAAAGTGTTTATTTTAATCTCCAAAGCATTTTTATTATCTGTGTATTGCTCAACTCAAACAACATTTCTCTTCAAAGTTTTTTTAAAAAAACATTATCTACTTAAATAACACCCACAACCATGTTCACTGAATATACAAACCTGTTGGCTAAATATTGGCCAAATCCTATTGTGCAGGTGACAAAAGAGCTTAACTTTTGGAGGTGAATTGCTTCATGTTAAGAAATATCTGGACACATTATCAAGTGCAGAGTAAGTGACATGTTGAGACTATATGCAACAGATAATACAGTGGAACTTCAGTTAATGTAATTAAAGCATTCTCCGGGACGTTCCTTACAGCAAAAATTACTTTAAGCGATGCAACAAACCAATAGATGAAATATTAAAAAAACATATCTAGTTGGTCAGATTCTTAGAACTATCAGCTGTTGAACACTCCAGCCAAGATAATGTTACAAATACAAGTCCTTGTTTCTCCATTTATTCAAGCTCATTTGTTCTCCCATGCCTTCTAGAAAGTGCCTTATATTTATGATATGTACAGTAGAACCTCGGATAAAGTCCAAACTCCATTCCACAAGTTTGGACTTTATCCGATTTTGGACTTTATCTGAATCAAATGGGTGATGCATTGGATAATGTCCAAAAATGGATGTTATCTGAGGTTCCTATACCAAATACCTCGGATAACGTCCGCTTTTAGCGGTTTTGGACTTTATGCGATGCATCATGTATGCTTGAAAACCGCGACCTTATCCGAATCAGACTTTATCTGAATCGGACTTTATCTCAGGTACCACTGTATTTCATACTTTTCCCTACTGCACTTAACATAGTTTTTACTGTTCTATTTTTATATGGCTTAGACTTTTTTTTTATCTGCAACTATTTCTTTCCACATGATGTTATAATTATAATTCTAAACTTCAATGGTATACTTTTGGAAAATTAACACATAATTATTTAGGACTACAGGTGAATATATGAATGCTTTGAAACAAACATACTTCCAGGACAAGATTATTCTCCTCCAGCCTGAGGAAAATGTGTGCTGTTTCAATTTGATTTTGCTAATCTTGTGAACATATTCCAATTAAGATACTTAGGAGTAAAAAAATAAAGGTTCAGAACTTCACTATAGCATTAGTATCATGATGGTGTAATCAACACATGTGTTCTTTAAAGGGGAGCATTCTGTAATCATCCACTCTTTTCTTCTCCATATAACACAGATTTTCATTTGCATGCGACCAAACTTAAATTAATTTAGACACCTGCAGAAGGAAGTAACTTACAATTCTCATTTGCTCTTTTAAAAAAGAGTAAGGAGCTTTGAAAGTATCTGGATCAAGCAATTATTGCCTTGGTGCTTTATCTTTTTAAATTAAAACACCCCACCTATTTTATAAGATAACATTTTTAAAATGGAATAATTTATTTAGGGGGTTTCCAGAACCACCAATGATTTGGAGATCTTATGCAACACAGGAGCCAGTTCCCTCCACCACACTCACCTGTCATGCCAGAGGCATGACTGCACCCACTGCTTATGTTTTCATCATCATCAGTAACAGGAATCATGCCTGACTTCTTACACAGCCTCCACCACTTCCCCAGGAGGTTTTTTGGAGCATGTCGCTCCATTTTGGGATTTTTTTCGCTTCTTCTCTGCTGCACTTTGTCAGCCAAACC
Source organism: Bradypodion ventrale (assembly GCA_035047345.1). NCBI lineage: Eukaryota > Metazoa > Chordata > Lepidosauria > Squamata > Chamaeleonidae > Bradypodion > Bradypodion ventrale. Next base: position 122,938,931 of record JAWDJE010000006.1, read on the forward strand.
ACAGTGGTTGGCAACTTCCTGGTTTCATGCTGGGAACCCAGGCACTGATGTAAGCTCCACCTAGCACCACTGCAGTTTGGCTGCCAAAGTGTAGTAGAGAAGCGGTTTTAAAAATCCCAAAATGGAGCGAACATGCTCCAAAAAGCCTCTCGCTACCCTGGCGGAGGCTGTGCAAGAAGTCATTAAAACAGCATGATTCCCACCTCCCTCACCACCATGGTAAGTTATGTATTTTGACTTCCAGTGGTGGTGGGGGGGCAGTTCTAGAGGTACCCAGGTGACCACTGTGGGCCAGATTAATGAGCTCCATAGGCTGGATTAGACCTGCGGGCCATAGTTTGGGAATGTCTGGTTTATCATGATATACAAGTGCAGCTGGTGAAAATATCTTTCATTAGTCAAATAAAATAAATATCAGAATCCTAAAGAAAGTCGGCATAATACTTTTCAAAATCCATGATGGTAGTTTAAAATTTCAAATTGATGTAAAAAACAACACAGCAGCATTATATTTTAATTTTTAAAGAAATACTACACACTTTTGTTTATCTTGAGGAAGCATTTTGCTAGCTAGGTTTCTGTTCTTGTCTGTTGAATCAGAAGCACTATTCCATCCCATACCTTTATTGGAAGAGGACTGAGAAATTTGTCTGCATATGAAACTCTCCCATAAATGGTGGGGGAACCACTAGTCTGGCCCCCTCAACTGTCTGAGGGAGCATGACCCGGCCAGACTTTAAAAGGTTGGCAACCCCCGAGTTAGAAGAACAAACCAAAGGACAAGTTGTCCACAATAATTGTTCTAGTTTTTATTGGCAACATTCCCAAGGTATGAGCAATTCATTCTTCTTATTGTTGTTCTGCCTTATCCGAATCCAAATATTGGCAACCCACATGGCGATCAATCATGAAGACTGTCCTGAGAATATAATGCAATGGCCTTTCAGCTGCCTTCCACGTCGCAGCATGGCCCCCCTACCACTGATCCAGTTCCACGAGTCACTTTCTGGTCCTGAGCTCTTTGGCACACAAAGTCCTCATTGGCCCCAGGCCAGTATTGATAAAGTTGCTGCCCTCCATCAAAATGGATTCAAGTGGGATTTAATCCAATTGTGGACCATCACCCTTTTCTGTGGACTTCAGAACCCGAGCCATTTGTTCTAAGGGTTGTCAGGTTAGTTAACTGCTACCTGACACTCAGTGTTGAGTCGTTGGCAGTATGATCTACTCTATTACCATAGCAGGATAACCTGGCTAGACTGGCGAGTAATCCATTAAAATTATAAATTGATGGCATCAACGTACATATGTCTGCAAGTATACTAAACTGTGTTTTCAATCAATGCTATGTAGAGCACAAGTTTTTTCTAATAAGATTCAATATAAGATACAAGGAAGAGCCCCACATATACATGATCTGGAATCCATATGTGAATTCTTGAGCACATTCCAAGTAACAAAAAACAGGTTGGCTTGAAATTAGAGCTTGCAGAAAGAGCACACGGAATGAGAATTACCTATAATAATTTTACCAAGTGCCATTGCATAATAGATTCATGTAATGAACTCCATGATTCTGCTCTTCAAATCATGTGACATAAATCTCATTTCAAGCCAACTGCAGTTAGCAAAAACATTATTTATACACCTATTCTCCCAAAAATACAATTTGCCAACTAAAAAATTATTGTGCAGTTCAAGGTCATTCCCAGTGAGTAGCTTTTCTTCAGACTACTCAGTCTAAAAATTAATTTGGAATTGTTCACTACTCCCCATCAAAATGGGTGGCAGTGAGTAAAAATGGACTTAAATGTGTAGGACAGAACATTAACCAAGAATCAGAAAGCACTGCGGCAAATGGAAGTGTCATTCTTTGGGGGAGAAACAAATTTCAGTATGCGGGCATGATTCATACCAAAATTTAGAGACTCCATTTGGAAAATTTAAGCTTACATTAGAAAAAAGATTAAGAAAAGATGGCAAGAGTCCACAGAGGAGCTTTACAAAAAGGACCTCAACACCTTTGACAACTATAGTGATGAGAGTTTTGAACTGGAGAGTGAAGTCAGAAAAGCCCTAAAAAGTACTGCTAATAACAAAGCTAGTGGAGATGATGGTATTCCAGTTGAATTATTCAAATCCCTCAAAGATGATGGAATTAAAGCATTGCATTCTATATGCCAGCAGATTTGGAAAACACAGCAATGGCCACAGGATTGGAAAAGATCAGTATACATTCCAATGAATTCCAAAGGGCAATGAATGCTCAAATTATCGAACAGTTCGCTCATCCAACCTGCAAGCAAGATAACACAAGAAAGGCTTCAGCAGCACACGGAGAGAGAACTACCAGAAGTCCTGGCTGGGTTCAGAAGAATCAGGGGAACTAGAGACCAAATTGCCAACATACATTGGATCATGGAGAAAACAAAGGAATATCAGAAACAAGTCTACTTCTGTTTCATTGACTACACCAAGGCCTTTGACTGTATGGACCACAATAAAATGTGTCAGGTAATTAAAGAGATGGGAATACCAGAACATTTTATAGGCCTCATGAGAAATCTGTATATGAGTCAAGAAGCAACAGTTAGGACAGGATATGGAATGATGGAGTGGTTTGAAATAGGAAAAGGAGTAAGACAAGGCTACATTTTGTCCCACTGCCTATTTAACTTATACACATAGCACATAATGCGCAACGCAGGGCTGGATAAATCAAAAGTTGGAATTAAAATCGCTGGGAGAAACATCAACAATTTGAGATATGCAGATGACACTATCCTAATGGCAGAAATGAAGAAGACCTAAAGAAGCTCTTGCTTAGGTTGAAGGAGGAGCATGCAAAAGCTGGCATGAGACTTCATATCAAGAAAACCAAGATAATGGCAACAGATCCGATCAGTCCCTGGAAAATAGATGGGGAAGAAGTAGAAGCAGTGACAGATTTTACATTCTTAGGATCCAAGATCACTGCAGATGGAGATTGCAGCCATAAAATAAAAAGGCAACTAATTCTTGGGAGGCAAGCTATGAGAAACCTGGAGAACATAGTCAAAAGTAGAGTCATCACCTTGCAAACAAAAAACCCAGCATATTCCCAGTGGCAATGTACGGTTGTGAGAGCTGGACTATAAGGAAAGTTGAGCGCAGAAGAACAGATGCCTTTGAAATGTGGTGTTGGAGGAGAGTTTTGAGAGTACCCTGGACAGTGAGGAAAACAAATAGGAAGATCTTAGAAGAAATCAACCCTGACTGCTCCTTAGAAGGTCAAATAGTAAAGATGAAGCTAAAGTACTTTGGACATCAAATGAGAAGAAAGGATTCAATTGTGAAAGCCTTGATGCTGGGAAAGGTGGAGAGCAAAAGAAGAAGGGGGTGTTCAAAAATGAGATAGCTAGATGGTATTGTAGACACAATGGGCACAGAGCTGGGTGGGTTGAGGAGGATGGTGGAGGACAGAGGTGCCTGGTGGGCAATGGTCCAAGAGGTCACAAAGGGTCGGAATCGACTGTGTGACTGAACAACAGCAAAAAGAAAAAGAAAAAAAGAACTTTGTGTGATGAAAAATAGTATCACAGAGTTGACAAGGCCTGACGCTTTTGAGCCACCCAAGACCTGACATCCTGGAGATGGCCAGGACTGATGCCCCCAAACCAGAGTCTTCTACATCAGGGATGGCCAAACTACGTCCTGGGGGCCAGATTCGGCCCCAATGCCAATTCATCTAGCCCACAAAGTAAAATGCACTCGTATGGGCGCGATTTACTTCTGCTTCCAGGAGCAAAGAGGGTTTCATGGGCCAGATGAATTGGCATTGGGGCTGAATCCGGCTCCTGGGCCATAGTGACTAACCCCCTGAACCATGTGACCAGCCCACATCCTAACATTTGGGCACCCCTACTCTGCATCAACAGCAATCATAGCCCTTCTTAGGCCTAGAGGCCAACTTATTTCAGTGCCTGATGAATCAGTGCCATAAATATGCCTAGCAGGACCATTTGAAGAGGTGGTAGAATGCCAGGCTTTGGGCCAGGGAATAGACCTTTTAAGGTAGGGGAGCACAAACTTTTCAGGCCATAGACCAGTCATGTGGTTCAGCAGGCCAGTCACATGGTTCCTCTCACCAGAAATGGAAGTAAAATGCAACCGTGCATGCACAAAATGCTGCCGTAAATGCACCCGGGGCTGTTGCTAATGCAGGTGCATTTACAGCAGCATTTTGTACACATGTGGATGCATTTTACTTCTGCTTCCAGGAGTGGGGAGGGCTGGATGATTTGGCATCACATGCTGGATCCGGCCCACAGGCTGTAGTTTGGCCACCCCTGCTTTAAGGCTTTCTACCTGGAAATGTAGGGTGGAGCCTGGAGGGAATAAGCAGTATAGGACGCCTCAATGCACCTCCAGTCATCCATAGAGAAGGAGCTATGCTTGTCTTTTGACAATCTGATTACCTGTCTTATGGCCCTCTGGACCAGCCCGAACATGGCATGCACAACTGTAAGTACTTACTTACTTACTTACTTACTTACTTACTTACTTACTTACTTACTTACTTACTTACTTAGAATTAGTTCCTCCCATGCTATGAAGCAGGGGTGTGCTGGGCACCATGGGAGCACAATGGTCAGGGGTGAGGGGCGGTGACCATGTGATGGGAGAGAAGGCTGATCCTGGGAACCACTTAGTCGCCACCCCTCGCTTGGTCCGCCTGGCGAACGGCACTTTCGAATAAGCAATTGCTCAAAGCTGAAGGAGAGAGTTTGGAGCAATGGCTTAATCTAAAGTGCAGCACGCCGGGTGGATAAAATAATAATAAAATTATTACTTGCACCCCAGGGCGCCAGAGGCAAGAGCACACCGGGATGAATCCCCCCCGTGCCGGTGGCCCAGCCCATGCCTGCTATGTAGCACATCGGGCAGCAAGAGATCTTCGATAGTTTCTGTCTTGGGCAAGTACTTTGGCATTCTCCCATTTCATTTTCAGAGTCTGTAAATCTGCCCTAAAAATTCTTCGTCATGTGTTTCAAGAGCATCTACTCTTGGTGCAATTAAAATCACAATCCTTCTGTACAAAATGTGTTATCTACTATTTTACCTATAACATTTCCAGGCTCTTTTGACTGAATCAGAACAGCTGTCTATGTGTTCCAGATGCAATGATACTGGGTTACTTAAAAGATGAAAGTATATCAAAGTATATACCTTATTCCCAAAAATAATTTTTTCTTCTATTTTATAAAACCCCTTTTCAAGTAATAAGTTTTAATTCAATTAATAGATTACACGTACTGCTTATTATGCTATTAATGGGAAACTATTGGCAAAAAGTAAATATCACTACAGCTCGCTTACAAATAAATCCACAGTTATAAATCAATCATTTATATGGGTGGGATATCATGCCTTATCAATGAAATGGATTTCACAGTCCCAAAAGTGACACCTACTGGTAACGGGGAAAGGAGAAAATAAAAAGGAAAGCAAAATATTATAGCTTCTATAATAGACTTATTAATATCAACACTCTGATATTTTCAGTAACAATTTCTAAGAAAGTAATGAATTGAGAGTTAAAGACAGGAATAATAATCTACATGCCTTCTACCAATACAACAATGTCACAATATATCTACTAGGAAGTTTTCAGAAAGCTCTTTTATTTACATAATTACCCACACAGAGACTACAAACTACATTACCTCCCTTATCCCTGATATTTTTATTTCCAAGAAAACACATTTCATAGCATACACCTGGGAGCATACACTACAATACCTTTCACGCATACACAGACTAGTATATACAGAGAGAGTCTACAGGGACAGTAAAACCTTTCAGCAATGACCTGAGGTCACAGTTGTCTGAACCAACAGCTTGCATAACACATTCCTGGTTGGTACATATTTGTATACCAACATCTGGAAATTATTAAAATTAGAACATTTGAAATAATTATTGGAGAGTTAATAAATTATGTTTTGCTATTATCATGGGAGAAACAGTTAAATCTTTCCTACTGAGAATTTCTTTAGGAGAAAAAATCCAGTTACAATGCAATTTATCATTCATTCAAGTTGAAGTATGGGGCTAAAGTGTTAAATTCTCCAGAGAGGTTTTGTTCTCTGACTTTTTTTCCCCCTCAATAGTGCTAGAGAGACCAATAGACCCCCCCCCCTTTTTTTTTTTTTGTTCCAAATGTGCTTGAGATTTAGGCCTTGAGCCTATGATGCCTCTAATTTTTTAGACAGAACAGTCTAATAAAATGTAAATGCAATTATTTAAAAGACTTAAAAATAGTCTGAGTTTGCTTGAAAAACATTTCTACCATGAAAAGTAAATCCCAAGGATTTACTGCGCTAATGTATTAATCTTGTAAAAATGATCTATCTTGTAATTAAACATCTAATTATAAGCAGAGATTGTCATCTCCCCCTCGCTAATGTTTGATTAACTGGGCAAAATAAGCCAACAAACCACAACTTAAACAAATTAAAGAAAATCTAATTTCTCAAGTTGCATATCTCTTCACAAATCTCGGGGCTTGGTATTTAATGGGCTGAATGCAAACCTCAGGTCCCCATTTTCCCCAATTCTGGTTTAAAATTGCCTAACTGTAGCACTGAGTACAGAAGGCAGCCTGATGATGAGTTGAGAAAAAGCTTGCCCAAACCTTCTGCTCACATTGGGCAGGAGGTTTGGCGAACCTTGTATTTCCACATAGCAAAGCAGTATTATTTGGGGTTTTAAAAAAGAAATACTTGCACCAAAGGTAGGGAGAGAGCAAAAGGCTTTATTATTACATATGCATATAGGCTCCTCTTACAGCAATAGGAGGCAAAAGATGTAAACAGACAAAAGTTTTTATACACCATATAGCCGCATATACAAAATTCAGAATAAGGTAGACCTGGTCTTATCTTGTTTTTTGTATAGCAACTCTGTACTTTTACTTGCTTTCTGGCACAGACCCATAGGCATGGCGAAGACCCAGGGGAACCTTTTACACTTAGTTCACTTTAAGTTCAAAATGGTTTTTCTTTGGCTACAGGAAGGCCTGATTAGAACTTAGATGGGAAACTACCAAATCAGAGCAGGCACCTCCAAGTAAAGTTTAGGAATAAATTCACCTTAAACTCTGGAGATTAGTGTGAGTCAACAGCTGGCAGTACTGGGCAAGAGGGACAGATATTATGACCTAGAATAAGACTGCTACCTATGTTCTTGTGGATACATGTGAGCTCCCCGCAGAAAGCAAGGAGTACAGAGACAGAAAGTATGTGGGGTGGTAATGATCTTAAAGGGGTGTGTGTGTTAAGGTTGAGGATAGATCTGAATTTTCATACCAGCACCATGCCATCCCTCTCAAAATGCAGCCTTCAGTTGGGATCCTCCTTCGCCTTCTTCTTTTTATTCTTCAAGTATCATGGGAGATAGAGGTTTTTTGCGATGTTAACTCTCCACCTTCCTCTCAGTATGCCTCGTGGTCTTTCTCCTCCTTCTCCTCTTTCCACATATATCTTGTAAGGTATGGAATTCCTAGACCTTCTCTCCAAATGGGTAAACCACTTTATGTTTCTCCATATGTAGTTTAAGATTGGTCCTATTCCAATTCTTTCCCTTTTAATCTCGTTCCTGATTTTGTGAGGTGTTTCTCTGTGTTGTTCAGTATTGCCTTATGCCCATGATGTTGAACCTTGGCACTCCAGATGTTCTTGGACTTCAATTCCCAGAAGCCCTGGCCCCTGTGAATCCACACAAATGGGTTTACTTCGATTCATCCGGCCCGCACTGCCCTCGTTGCTCCCGGAAGCGGAAGTAAAACACACCCGTATGGAGGAAGGGTTAACCCAGAAGAGCCTTAACCGTACGGGCGCATTTTATTTCCACTTCCAGGAGCGACGAGGACAGCGCAGGCCGGATGAATCACAGTAAACCCATTCGTGCCAATTCACAAGGGACTTGGGCTTCTGGGAATAGAAGTCCAAGAACATCTGGAGTACCAAAGTTTGCCATCACGGCCTTATGCTGTAAGAGTGGAGCTAACTGTCCCAATATTTGGTTTGCTTAACTGCGCCGTGTGTTAATCTCTTAATCCATTTTGTCCTCCCCAATGTACTTAAGGTGAAAAGGGGTTCTTTAGTGGGTATTCCTTCTCTCTCTCCTTCCCTCCTCCCTTCTTCTTGCTTCCTCAAAGAGGTCGTACTAGTACTAGAAGGCTAGAGAAGACTCCTGGGAACACCGCTTCCATGTCTTTAAACACAGTGCTGCGTGGCAGAATCTGGGGGTATGAGTATGACTCTCCAGAAAATGGTTTCTGAGGATAGCGTACGTACACTGGGCTGCAGGTGAACAATGCTTCGCAGAAATGACTGTGGCGCCTACAAAAACTGGCACAGCACAGAAGAAGCATAAGGGAGAGATAACTGCACATGTTGAATAGATGTGTGTGATCAGGAAAAAAGAGAAAGCAGAAAAAGACAATCTGTTGGAAGTCTGCACTCAAACAACTGAGGTGCGTTTGTTTTCTCCGTGAAGTGTTCAGAAAAAGTAGGTCAAGTTAAACACATCCATTAGTTCGTCTATAAATAGAACACTTTGAGATCACCTGCCTACATCTAATGTGGAACAACACATTTACTTATTTATTTAGTATTCTCAGCACAGTGGCACATGCTATGCATTTTTAAAAAAATAAGCCTACCCAGCAACAATTTTTAAAAAGCCATGGTTCAATTTTGCATGATTTTTAAAATAAAGCCAAAGCAAAACTGCACAAAATGTTATTATGTCAGGCACCAGGTTATCCCATCCTGTATATATCTGGACAGTGAAGCAGAAGCATAATAGATGACTCCTTATTGGCACGGAGAAAGAAAGCAAGGAAAGGGATTTCGCATATATGTGATATTTTTAGAGCCAAGCTTGTGAGCTGGCAACCCACTGTAATTTCTCAAGGAAGAAAGTTACATTTCCTTATATCTCATCTGCCAGGTATTGCCTATGAACACAAAGATAGTATCCTAATACAAGTTTGAAGTGATTTCCTAGAGGTGCCCAAACTACAGCCCGGGGCCAATTCATCTGGCCCATGACACCCTTGTTGCTCCCGGAAGTGGAAGTAAAACAGGTGTGTTCTGCTTCTGGGAACAAGGGCACTGCAGGCTGGATAAATTGGTGCTGGTGGTCAGATCCAGGCCACAGGCCATAATGACCAGCCCCCTGAACCACATGAACAGCCCAGTGCCCTAACCCTTTAAAGAGGAGAACTATCCTTTGCTGTGAAACTTGGAAGCCTGTCACATTGTACAATCCCCCTTCCTTCACCAACAATACCATTAACTTTGGAGAGGGAGAAATCAACCTGTTTCCTTGTGTGATATAGGGGTAAATATAATGGTCACATACTGCCAGGTCCTGAAATCTTGGAATAAGGATAATGCGAATGTGTGACTGCCAGTGGCTGTCCTTCCTGAATGGTTATGCCCCACTTTTGTCAAACCCCTTGCATTAATGTTGACAGTTCTGACTTCGCTCACATCCTTCATAGAATCACTGAGTTGTAAGTCATCTTGACTGTGGTGGGATTCAAAGACTACATGCCAAAAATGTCATCCTTGTTCCAATATATCTGGATCTGACTGTAAAGGTGTTTTTGTTCTGTTTTCTTTCAGTGTTCAAATGATGTTACCCAACCAGACTTTTCCATATTCCACAAATCAGCCCTGAATATGTTTCTAAATGCATTTTATCCCTGCAACTCTTATCCTTGATGATGTCATTAAAAAGTTAATAACATTTCTAATTAAAATATACTTAAATTCAAACTACAATATGTTCTAGTAATATCAGGGTTCTACTATTCGGGACGTTTCCAAAGCTGGCATGTCTGCCTTAATTCTAAATTTCCTGCAAGCCTGAGATTTTTACAAAAGGCAAAATAGCAAGATAAAAATAATGTCCACGGTTTTAAAAACCATTTTCCCTTTCCTGTGTCACTAACACTCTGTTCTATTATTAAAACTGAAAGAATTTTTAAAATCCAATTTACTTTTCATTTCCACTCATTTTGCTAAGTTAATCGCATCTCACTCTACTCAGCACAAGGAGGGAAAACCCATTTTCTGTTTGTACTGTCTCACTCCCAGCTGCTGCACCCTAACAGACCTCTGTAGGTGAAGGCTTTAATTATCTCTGGGATGTAAAGCAAGAGAGGAACATTACGACATTTAAATGCCTGCATACCTGACATCTGCCATCCTACCTCAACACCCCACACCAGGATATGAATCTAGGAACTCCAAGGCCAAACACATAAATCTTACACTTTGAAATAATGAACTAGACATCACTATTTCTACCTCCACGCCATACCAAACAAAGAACCTTATGGCTGCCAGTTACATGAAATATGGTTATTCCCTCAGAAAACAGCTAAAGATACTTTTACAAATGGACTGCAGTGGCTCAAGTGGCTAAGATGCCGACTGGGAGGCGGAAGGTCAGCAGTTCGATTCCCAAGTACTGCAGGATGGAATGAGCTCCCGTCTTTATCCCAACTTCTGCCAACCTAGCAGTTCAAAAGCAAGAAATTGCAAGTAGATAAATAGGGAACACTTTGGTGGAAAGGTATCAGCGTTCCGTGCACTCCGGTGTCTAGTCATGCCTGCCACATGACCATGGAAATGTCTGTAGAAGCAGACAGCGCTGGCTTTTTGGCTTTGAAACAGAGATGAGCACTGAACCCTAGATTCGGATGCAGCTGGCTTTCGAGCAAGGGAAATCTTTACACTTTTACAAAACCAACCCTATTGGTGCTCACATAGGTTTTGTGTACCTTTTCTCTATAAACTGGCAAAATGCATGCTTCAGTCACATGTCTGTTTGCATGCCCAGGTGCACACTCAAGATGCACCCAGAGATTTCCTCAATCAGCTGCACCAAATTATCAACTTTGCCAGTTGGTTTAAAAAAATAAATAAAATTAAACCTCTTATAGAATGCTACAGACTGAAGTTGGATGGCTGAGTAGATCCAAAACAGAATGTGTCTGTGTTGAGTGTCTGAGACTGAATCACATATACTCCTAATGTAAAATTGAACTATTGGCTCACTATCAAAAATTAGGTCTGGAAGATCAGAAGAAAGGGTTTGGGAATTGTTAGGTAACTTTCTTCTCTCTGCATTCTGTTGAGTAGACATGGCAACATTAATTTACCTGAAAGATTAAAGGGATATATTATATTTTATCCCATTGTTTGTGCTGTACTCACTCATACCTTAGCTTCACCACTTCATTAAGTCCAAAACAGCCCATAAAAATATTGTAGCACAGAAGGATTGCAGCCACACCCCAGCTGCTTAGTTCTGCCTGCCTCTAGCAACCATAGTACAGATCATATGATCTTCATCTGGGATCCTCTAGTACTGGGTAATTCTACATGAGAGGACTTTCTGTTGAAATGTGTATGTATACTTAAACTTCTGTTTTAAAAAGCCAAGAAATGCAATTCTTTTTTAAAAAATACTCTCCAGTTTATGAATGTGGGATATTAAACTTCTCTTTCTCAATGTAAAGATGGTTTCTGGGATTTTCTCTTGCTTGGTGTCCAGTGATGCTCTGTAAAAAAAAATACTACCCCCACCATGGGTGTGGCTAATGCTGTGGGTGTGACTAACTCTGTGGGCCACACCCACTTAGCCTCCCGCAACATCCCTACACCATGGTCTGGGGTAGGGAGGTGGATGTGGCAGGCCAAGTGGGCGTGGCCTGGGGGAATTTCCGCTACCGATGCCCGGGCACCTGTGGGCACCGGGAGCAGCTCAACACTGTTGGTGTCTCTTTGTGAATTGTCGTGAGCAAAATAAGGTATCCTACAGACCATCTTGACTGCTGTCATTGGTGCTATCAACATTCTGGCTGGCCTTTGCTATGCAAAGCTTGGCATTCTTTTTCCTGCTAGCAAGATGGTCACAATACTGAGTATCAATATCAGGCCATTTCATGGAGTGTTGAATCGTAGCTGGAAGAGCACAATATCTCACATTCACAAACTGGAGAAGAATATCCCTGAGTATTTACAACCACACTAGCAGTCATGCAATAATTGCACTGTGACAAAGTTAGAAAAATTGGAACCAGCACTCATTTGCAGTAAGCTCCTTATCTACAGATGTGCATCTTTAAAATCAAAGTATGGGGCGTGGTTAAGATGACGACGAGTAACACACTTTTTTTGTGGGCTCGCGCTTTTCAATGAGGAATTAAATGAGAAATTAAATCTGAATACAAATAATTTCAAAAGATTCTACATGAGGAAAGTGTAAAGATCCGGCAAGTAAAAATCTGAACTGAAGATCGAAGTTCGAGAGCGGATTTGGCTGGGGAGGCAAGCGGCGAAAGCCGCGACTCTCCCAGCGGTTCCGCGGCGAACGGGATTGAGGAGATTGGAGTAAGAAGCTGTAAATTTACTGCACTCCGGTGTCTAGTCATGCCTGCCACATGACCACGGAAACGTCTGCAGAAGCAGACAACGCTGGTTCTTCGGCTTTGAAACAGAGATGAGCACTGAACCCTAGAGTTGGATGCGGCTGGCTTTCAAGCAAGGGAAACCTTTGCCTTTGCTATTAATTGCATAGAAGGCTTTCACAGAGGAAGGAACAAAACAAATTTTTTTATATTTTTCTTTTTGAACATCTTCAAAGGTATGCATCTACATTAAAAACAAATCAATCAGTTCATGGCAGGCATAGTTTTAAGATTCCACTCAAGAGGTCCATCCTTACTGCTATTCTGATTGCCCATCACTTTCTGTCTAAGCCATATGGGCGCTAGAAGCAGCTTGCCACTTAACACATTAAATGTGATTTTAATTGCCAGGGTCAAGACAGAGTTCACACGCAGGTTAAGTGATAGCCATAGCTTGAAGAGAAGGAGGGAAGATCAAAGCTTATCTGTGTCTCCCAAAGTGATACAACAGTCAGGACTTGGATCTGCCAAAACTCTCCCTGCAGTCATTTACTGGAATATCTTCAAGATAAGGCTATCAAGAGGTAAATAGAATTACAATGCTTAAATTTGCAAGGAAAGGCCAGATAGTGATGAAACACTACTTTCATGATTTGCCAGGGGTGGGGAAACATTTTCAGCTTCAAGTACACATGAATGCTAGTATTCTAGTAATGGTTGAGGTCATTTTAGGACTAGAATGTGCCAAAACTTAACTAACATTCTTTCTCCTTCTCTCCTCTCTATTTTTTACACACCAACCTAACCCACTGCAAAGTTTTCTAAAGTCCTTCACAGGTGCAAGGAGGGTGATCTCTCATCCCTCCCCATGTTGCAGCACTGGGAAAAGGAGAGTTACAAGGGTTTACCCAGTAACAACAGTAGAAATGATATAGTGACAACGGTACCTCAAATGGTGGTATTATAATTGACAAGCCATGGTAAAGTTGAGTTGAGTGGGAAGCAGATTCAGCAATCAGTCCAGCAGGCATCTTATTAATGCCTGTCAAGAAATCCAGGGCTAACATTTCCCAATCTTGTTGACATCGTTCCCAATGGCAACAAAATTTAATGTGCAAAATTATAAAAAGAATTAGAAAATGTTTTAAAAAAGTAAAAGCAATAGCACAGTAATTATACTTCTATACCACCCCATAGTGCTTAGTGCACTATCGTAAATGCATTTACAGCAGCCGTGGGTACGTTTATGGTGCGTCTTTGGCTGTTTCCACTGCTTCTGGTGGTGGTGGGAGCATGGGGAGCAAGGGAGGTGCATTTTCACCTTCCAGTGGTGGGGGAGGGAGGGAGGCCACATGAAATGACACCGCAGGCCAGATCCGGCCCACAGGCAGTAGGCTACAAACCCCTGGTCTAGACTTTAGGCCTCAGGTTAATGTGCACACTTAATACCCTGGGGCAGATGGAAACAAGTGAGATGAGATACAGGCACAGTAATGTCAAGAATGGAGACAGATATTAGTAATAGCCATTGCATGTACATATCATGCCATAGCAATTACAGCACTCTCTGAGCAGTTCACAAGGCAATTGGCAGTTTGCCCCTACACATTAGGTACTCATTTTACCAACCTCACAAGGATCCAAGGCTGAGTCAACCTTGAGCCCATCAGGATTGAACTCAAGACAGTGAGAAGAGGTTTGGATACAGTACTGTATCTTAATTAATGTACCTATTAGGCCAATATTTCCCAACCTTTGGGTTTTGGACTTCAATTTCCAGAAGCCTAAGTCAATTCCTCTAAGATTCTGGGAATTGAAGCCCTCCTGTGGGGCATGGTCCCCACTTTGGGAACTGCTGCATTAGGTCCTCTACTGAATGGATTAAGACATCATAAAAGTATAGCATTCTGCCTGAATTGACAAATACAAGCCACAAACACCCTGAAAACATAGAACTAGTAGGGCCATTCCTTAGCTTTTGTTCAAAGGAGTCTAAGTTCCCTTTACAACTTCCATATTTTGAAACACTACAATGCAAAAACTATCCAAGAAAGAGAAAAATCTATAAAATAGTCAGAAAACAGCACATCTCAAGCATTATGTAGCCAAGGGCAATAATGTACACTCACTTCTAACTAATTTAGAGTAATGGAGTGTGTTACAGATCCTTGCTGGAGTAAAGGAGAGAAGTAAATAATTTATGTATTAATTATTTATTAGTTCAAATTTATATTGCCGCCCACTCACCATAGCGACTTAGGGCAGCTTACAAACAATACATTGCATTGCAATACAATGTGTTGATGGGGGCTCAGGGGGAGGGGCGGTGAAGTCCTCAACCTGCCCTGGCTTCATCTTCTCCCACCCATTAGTGTGGGCACATGGAGAGGGGTGGCGAAGTCCTCAACCTGCCCTGGCTTCTTATGATGCATTTTTGCTGCTTCTGGTGGTGGTGGCAGTATGCGGAGCAAGGGAGGTGCATTTTCAGCTTCTAGTTACTTTAGATCCAACTAGCAGATTTGCTCGGCTTCGCCGGGGGGGGGGGATGGGGGTGGCACACCTCCCGGGGGGGTGTGGCTCCCAGGGTGGCATTGGCCACGCGTTGCATATGCTGGCCCCGCTGTGTTCCCCTGTTGGTAATTGTTGCAGTTTGCCATTGTGTGGAGACACACACAGAGAGAGACACACACACTCTGTCTCTTGCTCTCTCTCTCTCTCTCTCTCACACACACACACACACACACACACACACACAGAAACACACCCATAAAGACCCAGAGAGAGAGAGAAAGATGCCCGTTGGAGCATCGCATTTTCACTCCCGGTAAGTGGGCAGTGGACGGGGAGGGAGGGTGGGTGAGGGAGTGGTGGCTCCCTCCACACTTGGCACTAATGGGGGTTGACTTTCCCTGTGGCTGTTCTTGCAGCATGGGCATGGCCATGCCTCTTCTGGCCTCATTCCAGCCTCCCTGATTTGCTGCTGCGAGCCGCAGTGCCTGTTGGGAGATGTAGTTCAGTTTGTTTTTCTGATTTTGTGGGGCACTGTTCACAGCAAACCGGAGCACTGAAGGTATGTGTGTGCCGAATCCTAGGGGATTCGGTGCAGGGGTGTGGGAACGCATTCAGGACCCACAGATGCACACTTCTGTTTTATTTATATAGATTACACAGCTAGGCCATCCAGTCCATTCCTGTCCCTGCTAATTGCTTTACTATGCCAGCTCCAGCCTTCTGAGGAGGAAGAAGAAGTTTCCTGAACAACAAGTAGTTGCTACTTAACACATTAAATGTGATTCTAATTGCCAGGGTCAAGACAGAGTTCACACGCAGATTAAGTAATAGCGATAGCTTGAAGAGAAGGAGGGAAGATCAAAGCTTATCTGTGTCTCCCAAGGTGATACAACAGTCAGGACATGATCTGCCAAAACTCTCCCTGCAATCATTTACTGGAATATCTTCAAGAAAAGGCTATCAAGAGGTAAGTAGAATTACACAAAAAGGCCAGATAGTGATGAAACACTACTTTCATGATTTGCCAGAGATGGGAAAACATTTTCAGCTTCAAGTACACATGAATGCTAGTACTGTATTCTAGTAATGGTTGAGGTCATTTTAGGACTAGAATTCTTGCTAGCAGGAAAAAGAATGCCAGCCAGAATATTGACAACACCCATGACAGCAGTCAAGATGGTCTGTAGGATACCTTATTTTGCTCACGACAATTCACAAAGAGACACCAAGCAAGGGAAAATCCCAGAACCTGCATCTTTACAGTGAGGAAGAGAAGTTTAATATCCCACATTCATAAACTGGAGGTTAATTTAAAAAAAAAAGAAGAAGTGAATAGACTAGAATAGACTTCACCACCACCACCACCCTGAGCCCCCATCAACATACAGTATTGTATTGTAATGTATTGTTTGTAAGCCGCCCTGGGTCGCTATGGCAAGTGCGCGGCTATATACTGGTTTCCTTGGGGATTCGAATTGGGACCTTGGTTGCTTAACAGAATTATTAATGACCTAGATGAGGAAATGGAAACAGCAATGGGAAAATTTGCTAGTGACACAAAGTTATTGAGGTTAAAGGGTAATGGTGGGGGCTACTACACAAACGTCTTCTGGGTATTTATGATGAAGTCCAGAAGGATCTAATCAAATCAGTGGATTGGGAGTCATGGTGACTGGAGAATCTTAAGCTAGATGCAATAATATATACTGGGAAAATGTAATCTAAACTTTCTGTAATCATACCAAGGCGCAAAACAAACACAGGTCTCACAGGGAAACACAGAGGTTATCCTTGGAAAGCCTATGAGGGAAATTAAAATTTGTAGAAGACTAGACTTCGGATAGTTATTTTTAAAATGTCTCCGGTTATTATTAGTCCAGTACTTCTGCTTTAATAGTTAGCTGTTGGTATAATCACAGTTTTTAAAGGTTATTCTTCATTTTCTCATTCAATAGTAATTAGAATAGCTTTTTAGTTTATTTGCTTTTAAGGCAGATCGCTTACTGAGGGTATAAAACAAATGTAAATAGTGAATCTATATATGCCCTGTGGTTGTAAAAGAACTTTAGCCATTCTAGTTACACTTCAAAAAATGTCTTATTGGTACATAAAAGAATTTACTACAAAAAAGTGGTTATTAGTAACTTATTTGTTTGCAACTTTAAGCAAGACACCAAGAGCGTGGTGATAATCACAAGCAATGCTGAATAAGTTTATTGATATATCGAGATTTTGAACACAGTTAAAGTTTATTAGGATATCTTGTATATTCTCTTGATAAATATTCTTTTCACCTCTGAATTATATTACATCAGTGCTATTTCTTTTGATTCATATTATTGACATGTGGAAATGAACATAAAATGTTTTGTCCAAATTAACAGCAGTTCAAAGCAAGATGAAAACCTGGAATGAATAACCAAAAAACATAACTCAGAAGTGATTTATGCTAGCACATAAATTTTGCAAATGGCAGGTGAATTAGGTATCTGGCTGCAGAGCCAGAGGTTGGGAGTTTGATTTCTCACTGTGTCTCCTGGGAGAAAACCCAGCTTGTGTAGCCTAGAGTGGTGATGACGAACCTTGGCACTCCAGGTGTTCTTGGTCTTCAATTACCAGAATCCCAAGTCAGCACTCCTGTAGATCAGGGCTTCTGGGAACTGAAGTTCAAGAACAGCTGGAGTGCCAAGGTTCACCATCACTGGCCTAGGGCAATGTGCACAGTCCTGGAGTGCTCCCAGACAAAGAGAAGGGCAATCCACTTCTGGGTAATCAATGCAGAGAAAACTATGAAAAGAGTCATCATAAATTCAATCAATTTGATGTAATGCAATTATTATTATTATTATTATTATTATTATTATTATTATTATTATTATTATTATTATTATTATTATTATTATTATTATTATTATTATGTCTGAGTATGAAATTTCCAGTAGAGTTGTTTTTTGGAGAGTTAGGATGTTGAAATCAGATAAGTCCAAAATTTCCAAATATCTAGGGAGTCTTTTAGGTACGGCTCCAAGGACTCCGATCACTATTGGAACAACAACAGATTTCTTCCGCCATAGACACTCGACTTCCATTTGTAAATCACGATATTTTGAGATTTTCTCCAGTTGTTTGTCTTCAATTCGTGCATCTCCTGGTATAGCAATGTCAATAAATCAGACCTCCTTCTTCTCCACAACAGTTATATCAGGTGTTGTGAGGCAGATGTCTATCTGTTCGAATTTTAAAGTCCCACAAGATATTCACTCCCATTCTCTAAAACCTTCTCTACTTGATGTTCCCGATGATGATGACAATGACGACAATGATGATGATGATCATCATCATCATCATTGTCACTAGCAGAGTGGCTTTATAAACAAAGTTCCCATTAAAGATTGCTAGTGTCTTCGTATAACAGACAACCAATCATTTCCTAAAGAGGATTGCACAGTCTAGATTTGTCAGCCCTAGAACAAGGTTCAGAAATGAAAAGATGGAATAAAAATGTAAAGCAGGGGAAGAAGGAGGCCATATTCTAGAACTAGACTTTTCAACACACTAAGAATGACCATTCAGTAAGCCAAGTAGTTTAAGGAGTCTTTTTATCCTGTAGACTACAATGTTAGACTCAATGTTGATAATCTAGCTGACACAGGACTGGCCAGAGAGAAAAGAAGAGGTTTTCATCTATTATTTTCAGATGCAGGAGTATGATCTGGTCAAGAAAAGAAATTGGAGCATCCTATGCAACATGCTAAAATCCAGCTACAGCCCTGAAAATAATCTGTTTGCAACTACTTGCTGTTCAGGAAACTTCTTTTTCCTCCTCAGAAGGCTGGAGCTGGCATAGTAAAGCAATTAAGCAGGGACAGGAATGGACTGGATGGCCTAACGATGTAATTGGATCTAAAGTAACTAGATAATGCTATTATCATTAACAACATCTGCAGCCGAACAAGTCCAAACATTATTTCCATGGTAACCAGTGCCACCAACATTACAAGGACTGAAAAGGAATTCAATCCCAAGCCCCTATTTGCCTAAATGAATAAAGAAGGTACGGCCATATGTGCCCTCACACATTCTCCTGACAAATCTCCAAATTTTTACTCCAAACATATTCAGATCTGGTTGTTATGAGAATGTGGTGGGAATGAAGAATGCTATGCAAAACACTTTTGAGCTCCACAGAGAAATGGCAGAATATAAAACCAACTGAAACTAAAAAAATAAAAATAAAAGCCCAAATCCTATTGGTGTCCATGTAAAGTCTGACTAGCATGCCTGTGGCTAACTGCAGGCAAGTGACAAGTTGCTTGGATGTCTCTTGGTCACTTGCCCTACAATTAAAATGAGTTTGCACAGTACCTCATCGGTTAGCTCCAATTAGCTGTGGGCAAGGCATAGAGGGAATAGACCAGGGTTTCTCAACCTGCAGCTCGTGGGCCAAATGTGGTCGACAGCCCCATTTAATGTGCGCCCCCCCCCCCCGCACTGCCTCAATCACACCAGGAGCTGCCATGTGGTGGAGGAAGGGCAAAATGGCTGACCAGCCCCCAAAGCTGTCTGAAGGAGCGTGACCCAGGCCCCGGATTAAAAAGGTTGAGGACATCTGCAATAGACAAACAGCAAATGAATTCCAGCCAAATAATGCAAAAACTTAAACAAAAGCAACATCTAAGATGCCTCAGCATTAGATTGGCTGGCTGGGACTACTGGTGGACACACGCTCACTCCTGATATAGATCTTATCATAGCCAGCTTTGGCCAGCTGCTAATTGTCAGCATGTGCTGTGCAAGAGGGAGAAAAGATGGGAAGGAGAGCCATTATATCAGCCCTCCATCTACTAACTCCCCCACTGCCCTACTGTATTGTGTCTTTTTAGATATTTAAACATGGGGGCAGAGTAGCATAATGGTCAGAGATCTTGGTTCAATCTGTTTTCAAAGGTGCCAATTCAGACGCGAGTGCGTGCATTGGTAAACCACTAATTCAACACTGCACATACCTCCAAAACCTTATCAGAGTTGCTACAAGTTGGAAGTGATTCAGTGACCAAAATCCTATTGCTTAGTGCAGTAGACTACACTAGAGTAGGCCCACTGAAGCAATGAAATTTTATTGAACCACTGCCTCTTTTTGCATAGTGAGTCACAGTTAAAGTAGGATGATTTGAATCAAGGGGACTTATAGAGGACTTTATTCACCAGATTCACATTGATCCAATGGGCCAATTCTAGTTCAATTTCCTACAGTAGGCAAGAGAATTTTGATATGTGGCACTTAACAAAAGTGTCTGTCTTTCACTGCCATTGACGGGACTGCAGTGACTGAAGTGGCTAAGATGATGACTGGAAGGAGACAGGTCAGCAGTTCAATACCCGAATACTGCAGGACAGAATGTGCTCTTGTCTTTGTCCCAGCTCCTGCTAATCTAGAAGTTCAAAAGCAAGAAATTACAAGTAGATAAATAGGGACCACTTCGGTGGGAAGGTAAACAGCATTCCATGCACTCCTGTGTCTATAGTCATGCCTGCCACATGACCACAGATATGTTTGCACAAGCAGACAGTGCTGGCTCTTCAGCTATGAAACAGAGATGAGCACTGAACCCTAGAGTTGGAATCGACTGGCTTTCAAGCAAGGGTGACCTTTACCTTTAACTTTTTCACGGGCATTGTGTAAATTACTTCAACAACCAAAAAGTTGGGAAATGATTTTAAAAAATAAATAAAAATACTTCAAGTAAAGAAATAAATAATAAAGAAATACTGTCTTAGCCTCATTTCCCCAGTTATCCCCACAACTGTTACTTGGTTTGAGCATGTGGCAAATTCTGTTTCTGTGATGCTAGTGACTCACTGCTGAGGTCAAAGACCACACGTTTCAAACTAATAAAGACTCCTACATGGACCATTACAGAACGGAAAGGACATATGCTTGCTTTTATAACAGACACAATCAGTAAAATCGGCACTGTTCCTTGAGAAAGTTAAATCCTTAAGAAAGAAAAAGATAAGTGCATAACTGAAGGTCAACTGAAAAAATGTGAAAAACTCCCAAAGCCCGATCAGAATACTGAACAATCACCATAATGATGTTTGTGCATTTGTTGAAAAGTTACAAACACTGCAAAGAGATTTCACAGTATCACTGAACATCAAACAATGTCCTTCCTTCTCCCTTCAAACACGCACATTCTTAAGAAGAAGAAGAAGAAGAAGAAACACTCTGGAGCTTCAAAGTTCAAAAACACTTCACTGAAATAGAAACGGGATGTGATCCGAGCATTTGTTCCCAGCTGAATCTTCAAAAATAAAGAGAATAGCATGCTCTTGAAGAAAAACAAGGAGTTATTAAACACTGTCGGTGTCTCAAATTGGTTAGACGAGGAATAAATGGTTCATAGTTTTTCACAATAACCTCAACTTTATGCTTTTCTAGATTATGCTTCCTTGCTCAGACATGGCTCACATGCTCTTGCTGCTACCTTGTTTCAGTTGTGGGCAATTATATGACAAGAAGCTTTATGAGTAGAGAATGAATTATTTTTAACAGAGCAATGGCCTGTACATTTTGGATAAATTGCACTTGAATCTATCTTGATGGAGGGCAGCATCTTCATCAATACTGACCTGGGGCTGATAAGGACTTTGTGTGCCAAAAGAGCACTGGATCAGTGGTATGTGTGTCACTATGTGATGCAGGAGGCAAATGGAAGGCCATTGCATTATATTGTTCCTAGGACAATCCTCATGACTAATCGCCATGAGGATAGGCAATATTCCAAATCGGATATGGCACTTAAAGAAGAAAAAGAAATTACTGCATTATGTTACTTTCTGAGAAACCGGAAATCAAAAAGTTTTTTTGTGTGTTTTATTGAAAACTTTAACCGTAACAGCAATTAGCTGCTTTTCTACCTATTGTAACTATAACTTTAAAAGTTCTTGCTGTTTTAGATCATTGGCAGGAAAAACAATTCAACTCTAAGTGCCGATTTAATAAGGAATCGGAGTAAATATGAAACCACCTTACACTATATTCGCCCGTCTCGTTCACTATGGCCAAATTTTATGTCCAGCAGCTCTCTTCTCTTGTGCCTTCAAACATAAATCTTTCCCAGACCTTCCTAGAGATATCATTTTACCCACAAAATCTCTTATACCAAGGGTGCCCAAACTTTTTGGGCCATGGGCCCGACCACGGCCACTGAACAGCTGATCGGGCCGGTCACGTGGATCCTCCCACTGGAAGTGGAAGTAAAGCATGCATATGCAGGATGCATCACACACCCATGCATGCACAGACGCTGCCTTAAATGACCTGCGACTGTCGTAAACACTCATTTTATTTCCACTTCCAGGAATAGTGAGGGCATCAGGGGCTGGATGAAATGGCTTCAGGGACCCGATCCGACCCATGGGCCATAGCTTGGACACCCCTGTCTTATACTGTCAACCATATGCTTCAGTGTCTCCACTTATAAAACACTGTATTTATTTTGAACTTAACTCTGTTTAATTTTTCATTAAGGAAATTATTGTGTTTTTTTAAAGAGCTATGATTTAACAGTAGAAGAAAAATAACCTTTAGTAGTGACTGAGAAAAGTGGGCTACTAATAAACTTATTCCAATAAAAATGTATTATGTTGATCATAATGAATGCACATTGTCAAAGAGACTGTGACATTAGTATGAGAATTCAAGAGCAGATGTGAAAGAAGTCTGACAGAAGACTCTCCATCTTTCCGTTATGTACATGAAACTAACATATTTCCATAATGCAATTTTTTAACTAAAATATGATCAATGAGCTACTGAATAAAACAAGGCAAGTTCCATCAGAACATCAACTAAAAGTTAAAATAGGTTTTAATTCTCATTACATCCTCACAGATTGATGGGTTATGCCTCTTTTTTCATTTTGCTTCCTCCTTCCTTCCTTTCTTTTTACTGAAAATAGCTCTAAATTAAATCTTGTCTTTTTTAAAATCCCAGTACTATTTTTCTTGGAGAATATTCAAAAATGTACTTCTCTTTGGGAAAGTTTCAGGACATAAATGCCAAAACTTCAGCCAATTTTTCATGAGAAAATTACAGAATTATGTCTGTTTGTGATTACTAAAACAAAATTTCTCATGAAAATTGGTCCCCATGGAACAAGAAAAGTGAAATACAAAAGAAAAAGTAGAATGTGCTCAGTATGATCAAGATAACATTTCCCACCACCTCACTGGGACCCCATTTTAACCCATTTATTGAAACTGTTTACACACAAAACAATGTGTTAAAAATCATAACAATTTATCACAACAAATCAGAATGTCACATATTTACTCCCAACATCTGTGATAGGTTACAACAAATCCAAACAATTTAGATGATTCATGGTCTTCACGATTAAAGACTCCAAGCTCCAGCAGCAATCCTAGATTATTATTAAAATACATGCATTTATGTTCTTCTCTTTCTATTCAGTTTATGAAGAAAAAATAAATAAAAATACACATGTGCACACTTATATGTGAGAGTAGAACATATACCTTGCATCCAGGAACTTTTAAGAGCCCATCATCCCTTATGAGGCAGTGGTTAAGATGCTGTACTGCAGTCAAAACTCTGCTCACAATCTGAGTTTGATCCTGCAGGCTGACTTAGCCTTCTATCCTTCTGAGGATGTTGAGGGCAAATTATAATTTGCATAATTACCTTATAAACCACCCAGAGAGTGCTTTAGCACTATGGGGCAGTACTTTAAAAAGCCTTGATGTTGGGAAAGGTTGAGGGCAAAAGAAGAAGGGGGTGGCAGAGAATGAGATGGCTAGATGGTATTGTTGACACAGTGGGCACAAAACTGGGTGGTTTGAGGAGGATGGTAGAGCATAGGGGTGCCTGGTGTGCGGTGGTCCATGGGGTCGCAAAGGGTTGGACTCAACTATGTGACTGAACAACAACAACAAGAAAGAAGCTGCATTTTAATCCTTTGATATCTCCTTGTGAGGTTAGGAAAGATCGGTGAGCTAAGCTTGCCCATATTCTTACACAAGTTAAGGCAGCTTCTTATTCTCCTAGAAACCCGTGTCACACTACAAGGCTGCCATCTTCTTTTGGCATGATTCCATAAGGCAGTAATAACTGTTCCTACAGGACATTTCTCAATTGTTCATAAAGTGCATTGCATTTGTATGCTATGACCAGTGGAAGCACAGACAGGTACAGGAAGAGAGCTATATACATTCCAGAATTGACCTGAGATGCTTGAACTTAAAGGCTAAAATATAGTGACGTTCTTTCTCCAAGGGGCAGAGGGTCACTGTAAACAAAGTCCTAGCAATGACTGTGCACCCTCCATAATTATGTATACATTAAAATTCTATATCTAAAAAATTGTAATTATGAACAATATCTTTGCTCTGTAACTTTATTTACATTCTTCCATTTTACTTATTTTTTCCTTGCTGTTCAGGAGAAGAGCAAAGGATGATTAAAATCAGCAAAGCCTTCAATCCACAGATGCTATTTCAATGGAACCTCATATAACAATCGCCCCGTATAGCAATGAAATCACATAACAATTAGGTTTTGGGGGGAAATGGTGTCTCACATAACAATTTACCCTATGGAAAAAAATCCGTACAACACTTTTTCAAAGGGAAAAACCACTTAGCAAAAAAAAATATCATTGTACAATGCATCCCATAGGGGAAATTGCTATAAGATGCATGCAGAAGCTATGCATGCATGCATTGTATAGCGATTGTTTTTACTACAACGAGCCCTGCGGAACGTGTTAAAATCATTGTATGAGGTATCACTGTATTTGGAAATTTCAACAGGCAACAAGTTCAGAAAAGAGTACCAAGGTGATTAGGGGACTGGAAACCAAATTCTAGGAGGAAAGAATGAAAGAAGTA
This sequence comes from Bradypodion ventrale, assembly GCA_035047345.1. Classification (NCBI taxonomy): domain Eukaryota; kingdom Metazoa; phylum Chordata; class Lepidosauria; order Squamata; family Chamaeleonidae; genus Bradypodion; species Bradypodion ventrale. The sequence goes on from JAWDJE010000006.1 coordinate 122,963,829, forward strand.
CGGTATGCCATGTATAGTCTTGAGAAAGGGAGATTGAGAATAGATATGATTTTGTATGATAGCACTTTTTGAATCCTTGAAAGATAGTCATAAAGAGTAGGGGCAGGATTTGGTCTCTGCCTTATCAAAGTGCAGGACACATAATATTCATCTCATATTACAGAAAACCAAATATAGGCTGAAACTGAATATTGGGAGTGACAAGGATGGCGTGGGCCAGATGAAGTGGCATCGTGGGCCAGATCTGGCACACAGGCCATAATTTAGGCACCCTTGGTTTAAGCAGAGAAAATGGCAGCTTAAAATCTATCTCATCTTGTTGCAAAACAGATTGCAAAGTGCGTTTTACTTCCACTTCTGGTGGGAGGACCCACGTGACCAGCCTGGGCCCCAAAAAGTTTGGGAACCCTTGGGTTAGAGTCAATACAGCGATGGAACCAATGGCCTCAAAAGATGGTGAGTGTGCCAACACTGAAGCATTCAAGAGAAAATTGGCCAACTATCAGTCATATATGCTTTGATTCGAATTCTTCTACTGGGCATGAGGTTGGACTTAACGGCCTCATAGGCCCCTTCTATCTCAATTATTCTATGAGACTATGATTCTGTGATTAATTTAACCGTTTGCTTTCTAAAGAAAAATTTTGTTGGCATGAAAAGCTAGAAACCTGTTGGCTTTGTAAAGAAGATTTTCTCCACACACAAAAAGTAAATTGTTTACTCATTACCACTTTCTGTGCTTTCCCATAGAAGTATGGCTTACACTTAGAGGCCTTCCGCTTCAGTACTAAGCAGCAGATGATCATAAAATTTACAAACATGTGATAAATGTGTAACAGGCAAACCAGCAAGTGGATACATTTCTTGGCTCGCAACTTCCAACAAAACGAGAATCCCAATGTCGAAATATCTGATATCCAGGATGTAGAACAGTTTTGGATTTCCTCTAGTATAAAAAGATGACATAAGGAAAACTTTTATAACAACCCCACTGCCATGGCCAATCTTGCCAAAATAGAAGAAAATTAAACTACTCTACACTGTGAAATTTAATATCATACATCAAAGGAAATACTCATATTCTTTTTATAAAAAAAAGCTGTACAAGTAAAATACGAGATGATGCACGAAATCCATTTGCAGACCTGTAAAATGACAGAAATGATTGTGATTTGGTTATTTGTGAGCATTTTTATTTGTTCTGTCCCAGATACATTTCAATGCTTAATGTATTAGATTAAGCAGAGCCATGCTTTTCTAGGTTCTATTCTGTGAGATTCTCTCCCCCACCCTCCACTGCCCTTTCCAACTTTAATACCTTAATACCGGTCCTTTAATCTTTTCAAGAGTCTTTAAGATTTCAATCATGGCAATTACCTTAAAATCGAATGTGTGCACTTCTGATGTAATTAGAGAATGGAGAAACACGCTATTAAGAGACTGTGCCCAAAATTAAGGTAGATTGCTCATCCTTAAGCATTTTTCTCCTAATCACCATACACATTAGACCAGGGGTTCTCAATGTTTTCAGGTTGTGGGCCTGACCATGCCTCCCAGACAGCTGATCAGGCCAGTCATGTGGTTCCTCCCACCAGAAGCGGAAGTAAAACATGCACACACATGTGCAGAATGCATTTACGGCAGCGATCTGCACATGCGCAGGTGCATTTTACTTCTGCTTCCAGGAGTGGTGGCCGGGGCCAGGGCCAGCCCGTAGGCAGTAGGTTATGAATGCCTCCATTAGACCAATGGCCCTTCCCAGCTATACTTCTGAAGCTTCTCGAGTTGGGACACACAATCTACATCCTGCATAAGGGATGGTGTTTTGCAGCCCATGCAAAACCACCAGAAATCACCCTCACCCATCAGGGGGAAATCACTGTTTCTGCACCACTAAAGACACATGCACCCATGTGCATGTAGTCCATTTGAGCTGTTTGGTTTTAGCCTGGACGACCACAGAACAATCCTAAAAGAAAGAGTCAACTATTTAAAGTTTTGTGGAAGAATCAACCTCTTATCCCTCAAAGAGCAGGAATTAGACCCAAATAGCCTTGATTTATGTAACATTCTTTAAAATTATGCAACAAAGGGGAACAGAAACACAAATTATTTATCATGTGAATGATGTAATGGCTGGCATTCTGTTGCTTAGGGTAAGCCAAATTCATATATTTTGTTCTGTTCCTTTCCAATAAACAAAGCATCCACATTATGATTCTCAGGGGCTTGTGTGTACAAATACAGCAAAACCCCGACTTACAAACACCTCGAGTTACGAAAAAATCATGTTACGAATGGATTTTTCTGTAAATCGGGGTCCCGATTTATGAAAAAACCAAGTTACAAAAAACCCAACATACAAAAATACTGATTTTAGTGCTCAAAATGGTGGTGCTGCCATTTTGTGCACTAAAAATCACTTCCAGCCACTCACCCACTCCACCAGAAGTGTAAGAAAAGGAAGCAGCAGCAGCCAGAAGGTAGGAAATCTCTCCATTTATTATTTACTTATTTATTTATTTCTATGCATCCCTATGGGGATGCCTCAAGTTAAAAAAAAATCGAGTTACACAATAGACCAGGGAACCAATTTTTTTCGTAACTCGGGGTTTTATTGTACACCAAACCAGTATACATGCATGCATACCCGGGAGCGATCTCAGTTGCCTGATTCTGTTTTCTTTTAAACTGAATCAGATTCACATAGTTTTGTTGAAGGAAATAACTTTGTCTATATGCTAGATGGAGAATCTTTGCACTCCAGCTATTCTTGGACTTCAATTCCCAGAAGCCCTGATCAGCAGGTGTGCTGCAGGTAATTGTGGCCAAAGAACAGCTGGAGTGCCAAGGTTCTCCAACAAGGCTGACTAGACTGTAAAGAAAATGAGGTTATTGTAATGCAATGAGTTACTAAAATGTGGTCTATTTTTTTAATAATAGCCATCTTAGTCTGTGTTTCAAGCGTATCATAGAGTAAACAAAAAACAACAAAAAAGTGTTGTGGCACTTTAAAAAACTAACTGCTGTATTTTAACATTAGCTTTTCCAGATCAAGTCCACTTGGTTAGACATAGGAATGAGGCTTCATGGCATCAATTTATACACATCAGGTACAGAGGTGCAGAATGCTTAGCATAACAGATAAGTATACAAATCAATGTGGTTTTTTACAACAGTAATACCAGTTATTCAGATTAGTTGTGAAGTTTCTCTTTGTCAAATTGCAAATGATTAGTAGATGGATGCAAGACAACCATTGTGGCATTTTGTTGTTCAGTCTCATAGTAGAGTCCAACCCTTTGTGACCCCATGGACCATTGCACGCCAGGCACCCCTATCCTACACCACCATCCTCTACCCACCCAGCTCTCTGCCCATTGCCTCAACAGTACCATTTAGCCATCTCATTCTCTGCCACCACCTTCTTGGACCTTTCCAAGCATCAAGGCCTTCTCAAGTGAGACCTCATTTGATGTCCAAAGTACTTTAGCTTCATCTTCAATATCTGACCTTCCAAGGAGCAGTCTGGGTTGATTTCTTTAAAGATTGGCCTATTTGTTCTCCTTGTGGCATTCCATACTTGCTAATGAGTTTACCCTTCAGGCCTAGCATCTATTGTGTGAATGGCCCAGGCCAAGCACCTGTTCTTCCTTTGTTTTAAGATGTAGCCTGAGGCTGTGGATGAGAGCTACTGAAGTAGTTTCTGTGAAGGTGGTATAATATAACAACAAATAACATACGACATATTTAGCAGCCTAAAACAACCTGTTAGATGTGGTATACAAATTTGATGGTGTCCCAGAAACTCTTGATTAATATTTAAACCTTAGCCTTTAGATGCATGCTGAAATGTTATCCACTTATTTCATTTTTATACCACTATTTAGTGAAAATCACTACCCCTGGTTGGGTGCTTTTGCCATCTTCCTCTCAACTTTTTTTAAAAAATGCATCCCCCCCCCCCCAATATTCTAACCTGAAGGTCAAGCCATTCTAAAACAAAGAAAAAACCAAACATTTAATTAACAGTTATGGGGGCAGGAGCACATTTGAGCACTGAACACAGAACTCTGAGCAATCATTCTTAGAACTTTGCATCCAAATAATTTTCACTTACTGTATTTCAAATATCAAAATAGCTATAACAGCAGGCAAATGCATCTGATCTCCTAAACACAAGCCTGTTGCCAAAATTGCAAAGAATCAAGTAGCTACTGCCAACAGCAGTATACACAGTTAAATCAATAAAATAATATATTCAAGCTATTCACAAAGCAAAAATATTACAGTCAATCCCATTTGAGACTTCTGATGGTAATGTTAAGTACTCACTGAGCACCAACATATATACTGTTGAAAGCCCATATATGTATGATCTCCAACTGGAAATAAAACATTAAAAAGCACATCAGAAAACCCGCAGACTCTAAGAGCTAAAAAATAGAACTCTAGCTAGTTCTCTCTTACTCTCTCATATGATGCTGAGAGTAAAGAGTTGCAAAGATCTAACTTACATATACAGCAGCTGACAATATTTTCATAATGCAAACTACAGATTCTTATTCATTATGTTACAGAACAGCTGGAAAACAATGAGATGACAACACACAAAATATAATCATCAGTCATCCCATTGACACTTATATCGCTACATCTGGAAATATACAAGTGCATACATGAACAACATACAGTACGTAACATTCTCCAAAGCCAGTCCTATGTATAGGAGATAAGAAGAAAATATCCCTAAAAAGAAACTACTCACAAACAGGGCCTGGGTAAAAACAGGACACGCAAGCATTATATTCCTATGTGGTTGTGGTTACAGAGACACTTAAATTAACAACTGTATGTGACAATTTAAATGTCAGTTCATTATTTGTTGTTGAGAGTGGAAGGGTCTTCAGAACAAATCCTTAAATGAGGCAGAGTTCATCATGCTCGGACAAGAAATGAAAGTCCACCACAAAAGTCAAACCATGTTCGTTCAAGGCTAAGAAAGCAATTCTAGAAGGCAAATTAAACGATTTCTGCATGATACAAATAATTTCTCTTTTTCCCTCTACCACAATTTCAAATCTCACCTTGATAACAACCCAATGGTTACCACATCTCTGAGGCTGTATGTTTTAATTATCACTCCACTATGTGAATTCAACACCCAGCTAGTACATACCTGTCAAGTATCCTGTATTGGCCAGGAGTTCCCGTAATTTTGCACTGCTTTTCTTCATTTCCCGCCCGGAGCTGCTGCCATCCCGTAATTTGGCGGTGGGGGGAACCCCAGAAGGGGATGTGCAGAAGGCTTCTACTCATGCGTAGAAGCGACCTGTGCAGAACCATTCTGCACAAATCCCATGTTGCCCGGAACCGCGCTTGACAGGTATGAGCTAGTATCCAAGAAAAAGTGTGACCAGTCTGCTTATTCAAGACAGCTCTGGGCTTATATCTTACAAGCAAGTAACCCTCTATACCAGTGGTTCCCAAAGTGGGACCCACGCCCCACAGGGGGACTTCAATTCCCAGAAGCCTAAGTCAGTACATTGGCTGATCAGTGCCTTGGGGAATTGACTTAGACTACTTGGAATTGAAGTCCAAAAACCAAAGGTTGGGAATCACTGCTCTCTGCCATAAGGGAAAGCGCATTTTAAACAAATAAACACTTTTAGAAATATTTTCCGATATAGCATCAGGAATACTTTCAAATAAAAACCTACTGAAGTTATATATAGTATTTGAGATTCCAACCGTTGTCATTCCACATATCCCAATAGCTATCAAAAGCATCTGAAAACAACAGATGTTATGGTCTGCATAGGGACAGGATGAAAGGTCTTCTAAACATGGCAAGATCTTTCAAAACCTAATGAAATGCTGTTTCAGAAAGGGTAGCCAGAAATATCTAGTGGCTGTCACTGATGTTGGGCAAGAACTGCCACAATATAGAAAGAGATGCTCATGCATTTCTCATCTGAAGGAACCAGATTTTTTTAAAAAATAGCTGGCTTATAAACATATAGCTGGTCATGTTTAATTAAAAGGGGGGGAATCAGCATTCTTTTCTTTATTTTCTGAAAAGTTAATTTCGTATAGAAATGATTGAAAAGCCCATGGTTACTTTAGAATATTTTATTTACTGTGGCTCGGAGCAATGTGTTAAATATTATCAATGTAAACTTCAAAGCACTACAAAAATGCTGTTTTTATAAATAGGAAAAACATGTAGGCTAAAGCAACATTCCTATATAGAGACGGGGATTGGCTTTGGGCCCAGGCACATGAAGAGATATTTTAAAAGGCATTCTGAAGCTTTGAAAGTTTCAGGCCTATCACTTCATGGCTTTACTTGTTTCTTTGGCAGGATGTAAATATCTGTGAAAAATTTAATAAAGTGCAGATAAAACTCAGCTCTGAAGAGATTTTCTCTCTCTCTCTGCCACTGCTCAGCTGTTGGGTGACATTATGGTGGCCTTTAAATTGGCACAGCAGATGACACAGCGGACTAGAGGGTTATTCTAATCAGTAGGGAGGCTCAAGCCGTCATGAAGAAGGTGGCCTCACTGACTCAGACAATGGTATTTCTGGATGCCAAGCTGCTCTTTCTTATCAAAATGAAAATCGACAAAAATGAGGATCTCACACAGCTTATCACGTTTGGTGAGGCAGACCAAGAAAAAACGAAATATGTGTATGCATAGCAGGAGGGTGTTATTGAGCAACAGACTGGCTGCTTTTAGAGGATAAGAAGATTTAAGCCAGGCTATCTCTGGCATACAAGCCGCCTTTATCTTTCCAAAAATCAACATTCACCACCACCACAAAAAAAGCTAACATAATGCAATTCTGCTGGTTGTCATTAAATCCATCACATCTCCTCTGTGCCTACTGTGAACGAGGCATTTTCACAAATATCCAGAAGAAGCCAACAAAAAGGCTCCTAGCAGAAATTTGTTCTGAAAAAGCTGCCTTTGACTTACATTGGAGGGGGGGAAAGGATGAGAACCATGTCTGACCAATAAGAGAATTATATTGGATTATATGCACAGAAAAAGAAAGCATATGATTCCTTGAAGAAATGTCCGCTGGGCTTTGAATCGTAATCAACAACTTGGTGGGAACAGTTGCACTAATTGTTTGTTTTTACTTGTTTTTGTTGGAGAAAAGAGGGCAAAAAACAACAACATCTAAAAGCATTCACTAAGGCTTTTTATCAGTTGGGAAGGGATCCTTTTCTCTCAATACTGCAATGGCTGGAACCAGTTACACTGTGAGGAAGAACAGCAAGACCATCTGCTCCAAGGTATGGTCTCAGTTGAGCTCTCTGAGCATTATCTGAAGTGGTAAGATCAAGTGGGTGGATTGCAGTGGCTCAAGTGGTTAAGACGCTGAACTTGACAACTAGAAGGTCGGAGTTCAATTCCCGAGTATTGCACAACAGAGCGAGCTCCTGTCGTCTGTCCCAGCTCCTGCCAACCTAGCAGTTCGAAAGCAATTGCAAACAGATAAATATGGACCACTTCAGTGGGAAGGTAAACAGCATTCTGTGCACTCCAGTGTTGAGGCATGCCTGCCACGTGTCCACAGAAATGTCTTCAAACGCAGACAGCACTGGCTCTTTGTTCTGAAAAAGCTGCCTTTGACTCTTTGACAGAGATGAACTTTGACAGAGATGAACACTAAACACCAGAGTCGGATACGACTGGCTTTCGAGCAAGGGTGACCTTTACCTTTACCTAAGATCAGGTGGAATGAGCCAGAAGTAGATTCCAAAACCCATTACACAGTGAAGCTTGGTTTTCTCTCTAGAACTGATGCTCTGTTGCCTTTTTATGTGCTACAGGATAAAAGGAATTTTTAAGTGCAACTTCCTTTCAAAACAAATTATGATCAGATGCCTAGAGGAAGAATTTAAAAGTAGTAATCAGTGTAATTAAAGATCAATATCAGAACCCTTCTCCTGCCTTTGGAATAAAGAAAACTTAAAGACTTTTGAAAGCATGATGCAAACACACTTAGTTTTTCCATTTGCTAAATATCCTCTTTGAAAATATCAAATTTATGAGACTGTTTGCCCCTGTAAGTAAAATTATGGATTTACCTCTAGTAATAAGAACTACAACTAGTAGCATTCTCTGGACACCAAATGTCACTAATATGCTTAATGAAGGAGGCAACATCAAAGTCCATGAGGTCTAATGGCCTAAATCCAATTGCTACTCCCAAGTAGAGTAGACTCAATCAATCAACTAGATTTATGTCAGAATTGAGTGACTGATTCTATGGGTCTTCTGCTTAAAAAAAACCATAGCAATTGGATTTAGGGCAATGCAATTTGAATAGCCTGACACACCTGAAAATAGATTCTTGGTATCACACATGTATAATCAAGCATTCAGTATCTACATATTTGGTTCATTTTTTGAAGCTCCCTAAACCTGGAGATTTCCATCTTTTCTTGCCATGTGTCTTGGTACTTTTTGATAATTTTTTCCTAGATACAGTATTCCATAACTGTAACAAACTCTGATGCCAGACTTCTACTGGTGGAATTGTGGAATCCCATGAAAGTGGATAAAAGTTAATTTCCTGTTACTCACTGCAGTACTTCAATGTGAACAGCATTGTACAGTCTCAATTTGTTTATTCTTCTACATGCAGCTATGCTGTTCTATACACAGTACATTCCCCATATTTTCAAAAAAATGCTTCAGTCTTGAGATTGGTGAAAACATGATAGGTTCAACTATGAAGATTAATAATGAACAGTCTACAGGAACATTTTATTTTGTCCATATTCACAATGGTATTTTTGAGTCAACAAATGCATCACAAAATGTGGAATATATTAGCAATCCCAATGGTAACTACAGGTGAAACTCGGAAAGTTAGAATATCACAAATGTTCATTCAGTTCAGTAATGCAACTTAAAAGGTGAAACAAATATATGAGACATGCAAAGCAGGATAGTTTAAGCCTTACTTTGTTATAATATTGATGCTTATGGCTTACAGTTTATGAAAAGCCCAACTCATCAATCTTATGTACCCCATAATCATCACATAATCTCATGTACGCTGTACATCACAATTATAATGAATTGAGGCATGGCATCTCTCGCTTTGCATGTAGTGAGTCTATCTCATATATTTGTTCTATCTTTTAAGTGAAATGAATTAACATTTGCACAATATTCTAATTTTCCAAGTTTCACCTGTACATTGTGATCCACATTTTCATCTGGAACTGCAAATCAGGTCAGCTCCTTTAAAATGTGGTCCAGATTAAATTCTCTATTATTCTTAATAAGGCATCTAGAGATCAGTGACAATGATAAAGGTACATATGAAAAGAAGGCAAAAGTGACAGAACACACCATTTCAGTACAGTTATTAAAGCTGGACATAAAAGCCTTTCTGGATGAGACCAAATGCCCATTTAATCCAATGCTATATTTCCAAGAGTGGCCATGCAGATGCTCCTGATAGATGGCAGAAGGAAATAAAACAGCAGTCCTCAAATATAAATCTGCAGATATTGTTGGACTTCCACTCTTACAATTCTTAGCTAACATACCCAGATCTCAGATATTCTTAGAATTCATAGTTTATCAACATTTGAAGATGCACGTTTGGGAGCATCTGACATAAATTGAACACCCGTTTTCACTTTCTTCTTCCCTGTCCTATATTCAAAGGAATATCAGTTTGAAAGCTGTAGGTTGCACCCACCTATCTATCATGACCAATTCATATTGAAAGACCTTGCCTTCCTGTTAACCTCCTTCAGCTCCATAGTAACCACTACATCTTGTGTCAATGAATTGCATGCAGGAATTCATTGAGCTAAATCCAACTAAAGCTAGTCCACTGAATGGGTAGAATCATATTGTTGTTTTTCCTACACATTAAAGAGAAACCAAGGAGGTCACTATGGTCAAAGATGAGCTCCTGGCCCTATGATGACCTTGTACTCACTCTCACACTGAGCACACAACTAGTGCTTTAGGCATGTTGACTTCCATAATTTCATTTCAAAGGGTGACCTCAACAGAATTTTGGCTGTAACTAATCGTTCTCATTTCAATGGATCTTCTCTAGCAGTGACTGACATTAGATTTTGCCAATTAAATTAAAGCTGATCAAAAGCAAGAATCAAATAAGAAGAATGATCTGATCACCAACAGCCATACTATCCTAGAGACCAAAATATGAGCTATTATTTGGAAAAATTATTGTATAGAAACCATTGGTGGAAACATCTCTAAATATCTTGTTTGAAACTGGCTTCTAGTTAACATTGCAAACTGTAAACTAAGAAATCCTTAGAAGAGGAAATAACATCCTTCACAGGCATAATTAAGTAAATTGATTTAATACACTTAAAACTTTTAACCTACATTATCTTGAAAGCAAATATTTCTATTTAACTTTTCCTGAAAGGTCTGAACTATACTAAAACTTTTACAGTGATATAAACCATTGAAATAAATTATCTTAATTTGGTCAGATCTATATTCATTAACTGAATTACCCACCAAGGGAATGAAAGACAAAATTTTAATTCTACTAATGTATTTCACTTACGCATTCATTTGGCACCATAGTAATTAAGGGCACTATTCCGCAATATTCACACACTCTTCACTTAGGCCAAATTTTCATGGCAGTTCCACTGGGAATTTGATCCAACTGAAGAGTGTCGCATTTGTAATATCTGTAAGTATGGAGAAAGAATTTTATGGAGCTGGGATACAAATTTTAAGAGACCCTGGATACTTCTCTTCTAATGCCCTCAAGTACCCTGAATATGAACCTGTAGCTAATCAAGAACACTGAGAGCAGTGCAATATTCAGAACATACACATTATAAAAGACTCTCTGGACAATAAACCAGCTTCATAGATTTAAAGTGAGAACTAACTGATGAGCTTGAAGTAGAAACTAAAGGAAAATGGACAAACCAACTAACCGGGCATTCAAATGCATATGCTGGGTTGGCAGAGAAAAAGTGAAATATGCCCTCTTTAAGTGGTTTTAATCAGGCATCCTATAAGACTCATTAATGGTATATTTGAATAGAGAAAGCACTCCATTATATACAGGCATTCAGGACCACTGGCATTATTGTAGCTTGTATGTGTTGGAATAAATGTTGTAGTTCTCTTGAGTCTACTACATATGTTTTCTTGCAGCCAGTACAACACAATACAGACACATACTTCTTGCCTGCCCCGGGACCCACTTCATCGGCCCGGGGATGCAGGGCAGCTGTGTCGCCCACGCCCCCTCCCGTGCCTGAGCCAGGAGGGGTTGAAGAGGAGCAGACGCCGGACTTGCCGCTGCCGCCGCCGCGTTGCCTGCCCCGGGACCCACTTCATCGGCCCGGGGATGCAGGGCAGCTGTGTCGCCCACGCCCCCTCCCGTGCTTGAGCCGGGAGGGGTTGAGAGGGAGCAGACGCCGGACTTGCCGCTGCCGCCGCCGCATTGCCTGCCCCGGGACCCACTTCATCGGCCCGGGGATGCAGGGCAGCTGTGTCGCCCACACCCCCTCCCGTGCCTGAGCCAGGAGGGGTTGAAGAGGAGCAGACGCCGGACTTGCCGCTGCCGCCGCCGCGTTGCCTGCCCCGGGACCCACTTCGTCGGCCCGGGGATGCAGGGCAGCTGTGTCGCCCACGCCCCCTCCCGTGCCTGAGCCAGGAGGGGTTGAAGAGGAGCAGACGCCGGACTTGCCACTGCCGCCGCCGCGTTGCCTGCCCCGGGACCCACTTCATCGGCCCGGGGATGCAGGGCAGCTGTGTCGCCCACGCCCCCTCCCGTGCCTGAGCCAGGAGGGGTTGAAGGGGAGCAGACGCCGGACTTGCCGCTGCCGCGTTGCCTGCCCCGGGACCCACTTCATCGGCCCGGGGATGCAGGGCAGCTGTGTCGCCCACGCCCCCTCCCATGCTTGAGCCGGGAGGGGTTGAGAGGGAGCAGACGCCGGACTTGCCGCTGCCGCCGCCGCGTTGCCTGCCCCGGGACCCACTTCGTCGGCCCGGGGATGCAGGGCAGCTGTGTCGCCCACGCCCCCTCCCGTGCCTGAGCCAGGAGGGGTTGAAGAGGAGCAGACGCCGGACTTGCCGCTGCCGCCGCCGCGTTGCCTGCCCCGGGACCCACTTCATCGGCCCGGGGATGCAGGGCAGCTGTGTCGCCCACGCCCCCTCCCGTGCTTGAGCCGGGAGGGGTTGAGAGGGAGCAGACGCCGGACTTGCCGCTGCCGCCGCCGCGTTGCCTGCCCCGGGACCCACTTCATCGGCCCGGGGAAGTGGGGCAGCTGCGTATGAACTTTGTTTAAGTGTATGTTGTATTTTTTTTCTTTTCTTTCCTTTTTTGAATTGTATTTTGTAATTTTGAAACTGTGTAATTTTCTATGATATGTTGTGAAGCCGCCCCGAGTCGGCTTAGTGCTGAGTAGGGCGGGGTACAAATTAAATTGATTGATTGATTGATTGATCTATTAAATAAAAATTCAACACAGTCAGACACATGCTTCTATCTATTAAATAAAGAACTCTTAATTCTTAGTTCCTAGAGGGTAACAATCAAATACTGTAATGCTATCAGTCTATGTTGCTCAGTGGAACATGTTCTGCTTATGTAAAATCATGCAAGATAAAGATTTTCTTCCATCTATTCTGTTTGGTTACTAGTGCTTCTGTGATATGTGCTGTCAAGTCAGAATCAGCATATAGCAAAAGTAACAGGGCTTTCAAAGTATGTGAGATAATTTAATAAATGCCTGTACCATTCCCATTCCTCAGTGAGTTTCTATGGTTAAGCAGAGATTCTAACCTACATCTCCTCATCTCCTGAGTCCTAGTCCGTTCTATCTGCTACATCACACTATGTTACTAATATCATGCATTGAATGGGTTTTTACTCTCAGGTTTCATTTCACATACACACACAGTACAGTACGAGTTCTAATGTACTCATAGGAAGGTGAAGGCATGTTTATACTGTACTTAACTTTGTAGCAAGTCTCATGAACATTTTTTTAAAAACACTACATCTTACTTTGTCAGTTTATTCAGTAGGCCTGCTTGGATTCTGCTATCTACAAGTCTCAAAACAGAGTAAAAATATATAACTCCAAGCCACGTTCCCTTCATCCTGAAGCGTTCATCACCATGACTTAGGAACTGCAACACTCATGAAGCAACTGATCATTGAACAAATGGATACACCAAAATATGTACATTGTTGTTTTAAAGATGCACAACCAGTGCAGGGATAAGCAAACCTAGGCTAAGTTTGGAGCTTACTCTGTTGTCCCAAACACTGATCACCAGTCATATCAGGCCCAGAAATGACCACTTTGGCCATTGAAAAATGCTAACAGAGGAGTTCTCAACCTTTCAAAGCCAGGGGCCGGGTCACGCTCTCTCAGACAGCTTCGGGGGCCCCACACAGCCATTTTGCTCTTTCTCCACCACATAGGACTTCTAGGTATGGTGGAGGTGGGGGGGGGGCACATGAAATGGTGCTGGGGCCCAAGGGCCACAGGTTGAGAATCCCTGTGCTAACAGTTTCAACTGGGATAGATGCTGCCCCTGCTGCCTCTACAGACTGCAATATTGGAAAGAGGGATTGTTCAACTTAAAAAATATTTTGATGGATGTTGGGGGGGAGGGTTACAAAAATGGTTCTGGTAGCCATGTGTTGAACTCCGTTAATTATAGTTTAAGGTAAACACTAACATTAGAAAGACAGGAGGAGATAGGCAAATGTTTGCAGAACAGTTAAAAGAAAAGTCAGAGATCAGATTTTATTCTACATTGTGGTTCAAATTTGAGAGTATGTTTCTAGTTAGGGGCAATCTAAATCATTGCTTTTGTTTTCTAGTGCTTAAAAAGTGATGGGTGTGGTGGTTTTAAACAACTAATCATTTGCCCTAAACAAATTGTAAAGAGTGAAATCTCTCTGTCTGGAACACTGACGTTAATCTTATTTGTACACAACACAATGCTGCTGGGGGAAAAGAAATTGTTAAGATCGCACAGAGATTATGATTTTATTCAATTATTGACAGATGCTACAAGCAGAATTAATAAAAGTAGAGTTCCATAGGCTGGATTGTACCTATGGAAATGTATTTAACTCACACTTTCTGTTGCTTTATAGATTATATTCCCCTACAGCAGCTGTTTCAGACCATCATTCTTTGGAGTACTGTATTTCGCTTGATCTTGTTACCAGTGTAGCACTGACCTTCATTTACTACTTTTTATGGTTTGAATTAACAAGAGGAGTTTTGGATATAGATAAAGGTAGCCTGGATGCCGAACCATACCATAAACAAGTCAGTACATCTACCCTATTTCAAAAGGATTATTGTACCTAATGTGTTTGAAATGAGGAGACTGAAAATACAAAGTGCTCCAAATCAACTCCCTAGACCACTGGTGGTGAACCTATGGCATGTGTGCCAGAAGGGGCATGCCCAGCCCTGTCTATGGGCACACAAGCTGTTGCTTTCTCCCTTCCCACACCACATTCACCCCGCCCCTCTGCCCAGCATCCCAATGGGAGTGTTTCTTGCCTTCCCCCAGCATAGAGTTCGTCCCGCCCCTTTGTTTGGGCACTTGGTCTTTAAAAGATTCACCACCACTGCCCTAGACACTGATAATCATGGCTGCGTTGAACTACAACCTGGGAAAGCTCATTTCAAGGCCATACTCGATCATAAAATTCCTTGGATAATCTGGAGCCACTTACTCTTGTCAGTCTAACCAAGGGATTCTCAACCTGTGGCCCATGGGCTGGATGTGGCCCCCCACTGCCTCCACCACACCAGGTAGTGCCATGTGGTGGAGGAAGTGCAAAATGGCCATCCAGCCACCAAAGCTGTCTGAGGCAGTGTAACCCGGCCCCCTGCTTTAAAAGGTTGAGAACTCCTGGTCTAACCCAACTCACACCATTGTTGTAAGGATAAGTTCAGAAGAAGAGGAGCCTGATATGCTACCTTGAGGTTGCTAGGGAAAAGCAGGGCATATAAATTAAATACAGTGGAATCCTGGGTTATAAATGCCTTGACTAATGTAAATCTCACGATACGAAAGGAAATCTATTGAAAATAATGCCTTGACTTACTTTTTTGCCATACGTTCAGATTTTTTTTTTGGTTTTCAGCAGACTCTAGTGGCCAGCTCTGGTAATGTGCTGGACTTGCCCCCGACACTCAGCTGTGCTTCATTTGGTGTCGGAACAATCACACCATTTTTGCAGCTGCTTGGGCAACCTGTGCCACTTCCCACAGTGGTAGGAGAGTGTTCAGAGCGTATTCTCTCCATTTTTTTGGATTTTCCATTGTGTTTTCACCATGCTTGGGCAACTCAAATGCGGTGGTTTGGCACTTCCTGGTTCCACAGTTGGACTTTAATTCCCAGAAACCCAGGCAGGGGGAAGCTTCTAGCGGTGGTGAAAACACAATGGAAAATCCAATAAACAGAGAGAATATGCTCCAAACACTCTCCTACTGCTGTGGGAAGTGGTGCAGGCTGCCCTCCAGAACAGATTGATTGGTTTCCATTCATTCCAATGGGAAACCATGCTTTGACTTACGGATTTTTTGCCATGCGAAGAACTACAAGGAACAAATTAATTCCATAAATTGGGGTTCCACTGTAAACAAATAATCAGTTGGTCAGTCTATCATGTTGACTAATTTTTATTTAAATGATTAATATCTGCCTTCAAGTAAATCCTGATTTATAACTACCTTTTCCAGGGATCCTTAGGTAGAGAATACACAGAAGAGGTTTACCATTCTCTTGTTCTGGGGGTGCCCTGGCACTATGTACCTTGCCCAAGGAACTCTTCTGGGATTCTCAGTGGGGACCTAAACTGATTGCTGGCCCCACAGCATGATACCTATCTAGTATGCCTTTCCCCAAAAAACTGTTGTTCAGCTTGCTTAAGGATATTCTTATACCCCACTTACAAAATTCTAATACAGGGGCTTCTAAAACACATAACTACTCCTGAAATTAAAGAACATATTGTTTGAATATTTAATATTCTTGAACAAAAGAGAATAAAAAACAATTTTAGATTGTCTCATGTTATGATAATCAAGCATTTCTATCTTACACTATTCATGCTTACTTTGAGAATTATTTTCAAATCTAAATGTGAACTGGTGTTTTTATTCAAGTGCAGATTTCTAACCAACAAGGACAGATGCTGTACTCCAGATTACAAAGCTTCAAAAGAAGGACTGCCAATTATTCTACATTACTGGAGTAGGAGGAAATGTACAGGAGAGTGGACAAAAGAGCGTACCTGCATTTTGAAATGTCTTTGCAACTATTAGACACTGAAGTCCAGAGCTCTATAACAAGCAGCAGCAATTTATCTAATAAGGGCCATAGCTATTCTCTTAATAAGTACCTCTCTATGCAGCCTGCTGAGATTTTCTTATGCATATGTTTGTTCGTAATGGCACAGAGGAGCTACTTGTGCTACAGAATACCAGAAAACTGTAAAGGAAGCTATACTGTACTCTCAGGAAAAAGATACAGACATTCACTGCACTCATAGGAATGCAAATCCAACTTGAACCATTACTGCAATGACTTAAGTCGCTAAGATGCTGACTGGAAGGTGGGAGGTCAGCAGTTCAATTCCCTAGTACTGCATGACAGAGTGAGCTCCCATCTCTGTCCCAGCTCCTGCCAACCTAGCAATTTGAAAGCAAAAAAATTGCAGGTAGACAAATAGGGACCACTTTGGTGGGAAGGTAACAGCATTCTGTGCACTCCAGTGACTAGTCATGCCTGCCACATGACCACAGAAACATCTGCTGAAGCAGACAGTGCTGGCTCTTTGGCACTGAAACAGAGAGGAGCACTGAACCGTAGAGTCAGATACGACTGGCTTTCGAGCAAGGGAAATCTTTACTTTTATAGCATAGTGAAAGCATAACCATCAGTATGGACTATTGGTTACAATATCAGATTGTTGTTCGGAGGAAAACATGGAGACAGTGTTTACCTTTTAAAGCAACCTACCTATAATAGTAGCTACAGGGGATTTAAAGAGTGTCTAGAACACCATGTGTGCTATTCTGAAAGAAAGCTAAGATCCAACAAATAACAAACATAAATAGTGTGATCACATTAATGCAGACACTAAATCGTTTCAAAAACAAACAGCTAACACAAGTTGGACATGTATACTTCCTCCTTTCTTTACCTTGGGTAACTTGGAGTTGTTAATTCAGCAAGTAGTCCATGCATTGGTAGACATCTCCTCAACGACATTCTGCACATGCAAATGGACTTGAGAAATCAAGTTCACTTGCATGTGTGTTTTTTTTTTTTTTAGCCATTTAGATATCACATCACCTGCTGGCTAGGCAGGCTATGACGTGTGCCCTCTGCTTTCGCCATACACAAGGGATCCGATGGTGGACGCTTTGTTGAGTTTTAGTCCTGCCCTAACATCATTGACAAGAGATGGGCAACGATGCCTAGCTAGACTGCTCAAGCCCTCGCGCCTCGACAAGACCTAGTGGGGCCTTCTTTCTTTGCATCTTCAAAAACTTACAAATCATTTTTTTAGAGCTGGCTGAAACAACAAAGGCTCTTGTAATACTTGTAAGATTGATTAAATCAACATCACATCGAACATATTTGAGCAACAAACCAGAAATGCAAACGTTAATTTGGACATTGTGTGGAAGAGCAGGTAATGGTTTGCTAACAAACCAGGTTCCAATTTCACATTTGAGGTTATAAGAAAGGAAGGCAGGGCCACTGTTCTTCCTTAATAGGAAGGAAGAGATGGAACTGGTGGAGGTAGTAATATTAACAGCAAAACCCAGCATTTTCACTTATTTCTAAGCCTCTCATAACCCTCCACAGTGCCATGTTTCCTTCAGCTCTCATTATGGATTTGCTTCTCCTGTTCATGCCCTGTTAAACAATTTCAGTTTAATTAATTATCCTGCTGATATGAAATCACCAAAGGATCCTTCCTTTCTAGGTACATGCAGACTCATTAACATCAAGTTTAATAGATTTTTTAAAAAAATAAAAGCTAACAAAAAGATACTTAGAGGGGAAAGTAGAGGAAAGAAGAACACTCAGTTAACTAACACAATTCACACATGTTTTGTTATCACTGCCTATCAATAATAATTTTGCCTTTTTCACAAAAATGGTCTCATTAAAATTTTGGGGTCAGAATACTACGATATAAAATTCTATTTGGAATATATTAAAATATGCAAATAGAAGATCTGAATGCATGTAATGACTATTATATTAGAATACCCTAAAGCAAGTTTGGCTCAGAATGAGGGATCCTATAAATTCCAAGCAAATAAAATGGATATATAAAATACATACATACAACATTAAATATTTTTGGTTTCTATTTTCAATCCACATCAGCCAAATTGGATTCTTATTCACATAAAATCCAATCAAGTTGAGACTTTCAACCTCAAGACCTTTAATTGTTTTGACCTTACAGAACTGAAGACATCAAAACACTAATACACATTATTTTCCTGCAAGAGCAGTGGTTCCCAACCTTTTTTGGCCATGCCTCACCTAAGCATCCCTAAAATCCTGATCCGCCCCGACATATAATTCTTATTATTCAAAAAACCAACTCCTATTCACATGGAGCCCCGCTGCTGCCGCCGCCGCCGCATTGCCTCTTCCCGGAGCCCTTGACACTGGCACGGGAATGGGAGGCAGGTGTGTTTCTGGACTTTTCAGGGAATGTGAGCGTGACTGAATACCTGCTTGTATTTCATTGCTGTTATGGGGGGAGGGGGGTATTTTGTCTTGTATTTTCTGCTGTATTTGTATTTTATTGTATATTTTGTTTCCTGTTTTATTTATTTTATTTCTTTATTTTTCACGCTTATATACCGCCCACTCAGGTACAACCCAACTCAGGGCGGTTTACATAGCAGACAGTAAATACATAGCCGCCTTGAGTCACCCATTGGGGTAGAGAAAGGTGGGATATAAATTAAACTTGAACATGGAGGAAGCCTAAAATTCCATTCACTGTTAATAGCTCATTTTCAAATTGTCCCCCTAGGAAATCAAATTGCCTCCCTGTGGGGTGTGTGCCCCACATTGGGAACCAAGGATCTAGAGAAAAACTGGCTGAGCTGATTTTGACATCCTTCCCTTCCAGGCTGTTTTAATGAGATGTTACTGTAAATGTGTACTGAACAATACTGAAATTATCCAGACAGCTGTCATGTCCTTAAATGTACTTTTGAAGCCAAGCCAACAGTTTGGCAACTATCAAGTGCCTACTGTTACCAATATCATTATTAAATATAACTAAACAGTATTTTTGTAGGATTTTCCTCCACAAAAGATAGGTTCAAGTTGTTAACAAACTGCTATCAGCATAGATTGGTTTTTATTGCTGAATAATTATTGCAAACAGTATTACTTTCAGAGGTGAATTGCCTCCAGGAAAGAAACCCCAATAGACATATTCTATCGTGCGGTGAATTGCTCAACTTGAGAAAAATCACCTCCAAAAGTTATAGCATTTATATTACCTTCAACCTCTTTCTGAAGACTCTAGTTAGATGTGTATTGGTAGACTTCCCTGCTTCAGAATATTTCTTCCCAGTATAAAAGGTCCCTGTGCACAAACAGTGGACATTTCTGAGGAAAGATTGAGGCTTCTTTCATACAGGAAGGGATATTTTGTTTCTACAGAGGGAAATTCCAGTGACTCATCCGCTCCAACCCAAAACTGTACACTCCAACATTAATAAGATGAGACTACTAGCATATGGTTCCGTTTTGAATACCCACCCATCCAGTGTTACTACTGAAACACATGGCTAGCATCTAATACAGGAGTTCTCAACCTTTTTAAGCCAGCTAGGTCACACTCCCTCAGACTGCTGCAAGGTCTGGATGACCATTTTGTCATTCCTCTACCACATGGCACTTCCTGGTGTGGTGGAGGCAGTGGGGGGTACCACATGAAATTGTGCCATAGACCACATCCGGCCTGTGGGCCACAGGTTGAGAAGCCCTGATATAATACATCCTCATCTACCTTTTCTTTCTTTCAAAAATCTCTCCTTGGAACTGTTCAGATTTCTTTTTATCCATTTCTCACTGACATAGCATGATCCAGCCAGCAGGAGGTTTCAAACTTCTGTGTGTGGAGTTTGTACACATTCATTCTGATAAACTAAAGTCACAACTGTGGTAGTTACCTGTCTTTAGGAGATCCTCTGCAGACCTGATAGTCACCATCATCTTTCCAACAATGAACACCATTTAAAATATAATGAGGTATGCTTCAGTGTACACAGACATACAAGCTAGACCACATCCACATTAAATGAGATACTCAAAGATATATATATTACCTGTTCTTGTCTCTCCAGCCATTTATCCACCATGGGGTGTGTGGCACTTAGTGAAGAACGGGCATTGTCTCTCTGAAACTGGTTGGCAGACCAACTACTGGTATCCCGTGGAAGGCTTCTGTAATTTTCATCTTTCTGTTTAGAAACAAAGAAGAAGAAAGTGCTGAACAAAAACAATGCCTAACCTATATTTAGTTTCCTACTCTCCACCACCACAAAGGATGACATATCAAGGTAGGTTCGAAGAGAAATACCTTTCCTGCTGAAGCAGTAACTGTTTATCTGCTTGCAATTTCTTGCTTTCAAACTGCTAGGTTGGCAGGAGCTGGGACCAAACGATGGGAGCTCAATCCATCATGCATTACTTGGGTCTTAAACTGCTGACCTTCCGGTCATCAGGCTTAGCATTTAAACCACTAAGCCACCACAGCCGTATCCTCCAGATAGCTACCATTAAATTTTCCCTCTGAAAAAATACCTACATGCAAAACCAAGACTTTCAGACACAAATAAAACTTCTTCAGACAAGAAACTAATTATGGACTGTGACCTATTTTTAATTAAAGCAAATCTTTCATTTCAAAACCTAAGATCTGGCCCTCATTGGCTTCGCTCAGCGGGCAGCCTAATGCATGAGATGCACAATAAGATGCAGAATGGTGTTCACGTGCCCTAGACAGAGTTCCATTTGCAGAAAGAGAGAAGAGGGTCCTGCCATCTAATGTTTCAACTGCATATGAAGTGGTACTGTCCCAAACACAGGAAGAGTTTTCTCCCCAGTCCAGTGAGGACTTTGTCCTACCAGTTGGAGTTGATTATAGACTACTGCCTAAAAATCTCATCCAGAAAGCAGAAAAGCAAATACAGTAAACCCTCGGTTAACGACGCATTTGGACAATGTCATTTTTGGTTAACGATGCGTTTTTTCCTGAAAAGTCATCTCCCGGACAACGATGTTAAGTCATTATCCTGGAGATCGTGTTTGGTCTCGTACCTGTTAACGCTGGTTGGAGACTGACAAATCGCCATCTTCAGGTCCCTGTGTCAGGCTCTCTGCTTACCCAGGAGTGTTGGGGAGGCTAGGAGGACCTATCCCATGCTGTTTCTGCCTTCCTGGCATCTGCGTTATTTCCGGGGGGGCGGGGGGGCGGAAACAATGCGGATAGCCTCCCTGGAGCCTAACAGAGGCAGCCACGCTGGCAGAGAAGCCAAAATGGGTGGAAAGAAATTCCGTGGTGATGCGCTAGGCTGGTTTCCTCTCCGGAGGGTGAGCGCTTTTCTGCCTCCCGGACAACAACGTTTCCTGGTTAACGATGCAATGTTGGGAACCAAGAAAGGTCATTAACCGGGAGTTTACTGTAACCAACTCTATACAATATGCAAAATTTCAGAGAACAAAACAATACCATAATTTGCTTACCAGGCAGTACTGCGAACACTAAAAATAAAACTGAATTTAGTACCTAGATGTGGGCTTGGTTGCTACCGATCACTTCGAAAGAGAACGCCATAGACACAAAGAGGCTAATCAACAAATATGAAAGCTTTGTCAAACTCAACTACACCCTCCACCATCTATTCAGTATACTGTGTGTGCTTGCATGTTTCCTGCCAGGATCAGTTTATGGAGTCACCAGAAACACATCCATCAACTGAGAAAATGACTTCCAGGGAAAATGTATGCTCAGATACAAGTAGCAGCCAATGACGAGTAGGCTTGGCATTCTGGCTCTCTCACCTTTACTTTACACCCACATTTTCCCCCATCTCATTCATCTGTCTTATTTGTGATTACTTCCAAAGTCAGTTAAAAACAATGGGCACAATCCTATTACTTATACCCACCGGCATAAGTTCATCAACACAGATTTCAGTGGTAAATCGCTGCTAGCTAAGAAATCAGAGGATGTGCACAAAAAGGAAATCCAATCCTAAACTTCTTAGCCTGTGGTAATTCCTCACTGAGATTTACACCATTGGACCACTGTAAATATTGAACTTGATTCTGGCCAATACATTTAAGAAGAAAAGACTGCAAGAGATATCAATTGGAAAGTGAAACTCACTGATTAAATTAAAAACAAGTGCTGTCTAAACATCAAGACAACTATGCATAAAGCTTATGGTGCCACAAGCTGAAAATCACTCCTTCTTCATGTAGGGAGCAGTGGTAAAACTGTTGTCTTGCAACCAAAAGGTTGTGAGTTTGATCCTGACCAAGTTTCAAGGTTGACTCAGCCTTCTATCTTTCTGAGGTTCGTAAAATGAGTACCCAGCAAGACAGGGGCAAAATGCTAATTAACTTGTGAACTGCCCAGAGAGTGCACTAAGCACTGAGGGCGGTATATAAGTGTGATTGCTTCGATTTGCTTTTGCTTTATATATGTCCCTTTTCATTGTATTGCTGCTGTTGGAGCCAATCCATTTTGTCCTGTGCTGCATTCACAGGAGAAGTGGAAACTCAGTTAACAAATGGCTCGGTTAACATAAAAACTGCATAACAAAAGGAAATCTATAGAAAATAGTGGCTCAGTTTACAGAATTTTTTTCAGAACGGATTAATTAGTTTTCAATGCATTCCTATGGAAACCATATTTCGGTTAAAGCATTTTGATTTTAAAATGTCAATGAATTCCTTTGGGAAATTCGGTTAAAGTAATTTTCGCTGTAAGAAACGTCCCAGAGAATGCATTAAGTATGTTAACCAAGGTTCCACTGTATATGAATGAGTAGATCTCAAGAAGCATAAGTATCAACCTTCCAGATCTTCAGCTTAGAATAATTATGTTTCTTAACCCGGTGAGAAACAAATGAGCCTTGCTTTCCATTTCCTATATAAATGCAAATGTGAAGAAAATCTCAGAAACATAAAACAAATGAATAAGTGGGTGAAAACAGATCTTAAATATTTTGAGCACTGTCTATCATGAGTGAATAAAAACAATCCAGTTATTTATGGATTAAAAATATTTGATGAAGGTGAGCATGAGTGTTCTTGAAAGACATCAAAATGTTTCCCCTAAATAATGAGAAAGGTGATTTAACTTTCTTGCACACTTCCAAGAACCATTTTGTGCAAACCACGATCAGTGTTGAATTCATGCACAGTATTCTGAAAAGAACAAGCACTGGATGAATCCTTTGCCTCTTTTGAATCTTTCAACCAATCCTTCTGAACTTGGATTGTTCAATGATTAGCTGACAAAGGGAAAAGTTATCCATTTTCCATTGATATATTTTGAAAAACAAAAATGTGGAAAACCTTCCCCACCACAAAGCTCTCATTATCTCACTCTTACACTTAACCCCAGAAATCTTCTAAAGATTAAGAAGTACTCAACTGGTTGTCTCACTATTATGAAATGGCCCTTCTTCTGGAAGATAAGAAATTGAGTGACATGTCTAGCCAGAGTCCCCTTCCTCCTCCTCCTCCTCTTCTTCTTGTGCTATATCTGTTTCCGAATATTGGTGATCATAATGGCAATCAGCCATGAAGATTGTCCTGAGAATATAATGCAGTGGCGTTCCATCCTTCTGCTTTGCAGCATGACAGCCATATCACGGATCCAGTTTCGTGCATAACTTTCTGGTCCTGAGCTCTTTTGGCACACAAAGTCCTCCTCAGCCCCAGGCCAATATTAATGAAGCTGCTGCCCTCCATCAAAATGGATTCAAGTGGGATTTAATCCAGTTGGGGACCACCATCACCCTTCCCTAATGTTGTCAGATTAGTTAACCACTGCCTAACGATTGGCACTGAGTCGCTGGCAGTATGGTCTACTCTATTACAATAGTAGGATAACCTGGCCAGAGTCCTCTAATGTGGATACAATCTTAATACAAGCCAAAATGTTCATAATAAAGCCTATGTGCATTTGAGGGAAAGAAGAGAAGAAGGAACACATGGTCTCTCTGCTCATTCCTGTCTTGATAAACAATGATTTATGCAGCATTAAATAAGCACTCAAAACAGGATGTTGGCCTTTTCTATGTAGTGCAATACTGTTCCTAAGCCAACAGGGAAAGACTGTTAATTTTTTTCAGAAGTTGAAGTGCAGGTCCTCGTGAGATGGCTACTGGCATGGCTCACTGGTTACAATGAAATGATCTAATTTTGGTGTGGGTGGGAGGAGATTTTCTTCACACTTAGCAACCCACTGGGTGTGTGAGATTCCATCGTATTTCTAATGAGAACTGACTAGTATTAATGCCACTTATTGGACAATATTAGAGGAATCATTAAGCAGACTATTTTCAGGCTTCCTTCAACAACAACAACAAATAATTGTGTAACATGTTAATAGTACATGAAGATTAATGGTGCCTTCCATGTCCCGTCCTCTGGCCATAAACAAGTGAAAAATATTTTACTGCATATTGCTCTTGAAACATGCTTCTACTTTGATTTCAGCACAAAAAAACATTCAAATTATTAGATGTATCTGATGGGATATCTTATGCTACATTTTTTCACAATAGCACATGGGAGAATTTATTCTCTTCCACATATTTTTATCCTCCTTCCATCATCATTCATTCAACTATGCAATGATGGTTTCAATGCTAAGTCAGCAGTATATTGAATAACTGGAGGAGGGTTTCACCATTTGAGGGGGACTTCTCCATTTCCCCCTCCCATGGGGGACTTCTTGCATGCTGGACTGTTCTTCAGATGTTGTTGTATACATGGGCTTTCATACTTGTATGCAATAGTCATGCATGTGTAATCATGACTGTTTTTCAATATACTCATTCACTTATGAAAGCAGAAATTGGTAAAGACAGCACAACAGAAAATACAAAATCTAATTTGAAGACTGCATGCAGTAAAGCAGGTAAAAGCTCTCCCATCTACTGCAAACAATATTACCGTGCTCATTCCCAGCCCTTTGTTAAAGGCAATCAGTTAATTTGCTCAAAAATCCCATTATGCTCCTTGCAACTTTGTTTCTATGTTTTAAGAAGCAAACAATGTTGTCTTCTGGATTTCCTAGCTATACTATCATTTGACAAACTGCACAAACAATAAGGTTTTTTTAAAATCATTTTTAAATATATAATATACACACACACTCTCCCAGGGATTATTGTTGATGTGAAGAAAAGGAAAAGTGCAACCATGTTTGCACACAACTTAGAGCAGATTTCTTGAAGAAAAACATTAATTTATGCTGTTTAGTTATAGGGATGTTCATTTGTAAGAAAAAATTGACAGTCTATTTAAAAAAATCTTAGGCTCTCACTAACTGGAGTGACACGGCTCAGATATTAAAATCTGCATGAAATCTGCAATTTTGACATCTAGAATATACAGAGGCAGCTATACACATTTTAAGAGATGTTACCTATGTCTTACTTTTCAAAGTTGAATTGAATTATGGTAGTAAAGCATAGTATTATGTGTTTGCTCAAAAGAATGAATGCTAACTTCACCAACTGACAGGCAGGACAGTAAAAGACTCATGCAATGGTTAATGATCAGTTTCTTGGTTTAATCATTGCTCACCAAAGGAAAAATACACATATACCTTTATCACAAGTCAAGCTATATGACATCAAACAAATTTTTGCAGGATCAAATATTCTGATGTGCCATCATATATGTATTCTTTTTTAAAATATGCCACCAAGACTTATGCAATTTCCCTCCAGGATTTTTCTATGCATAGAGTAGTTATAAGTAGTTATCATGCCCTTTTTTGGGTCACTATGGGACTGTACAGCTTCCCCAAGGATACATAGGCTGGCTCTTCTTCAACAAAGCACATTGGGAATCCAACTCCCAGTCCCAACCTCTGTCTCTGCAACTAGATACTCAACTCACTAAGCTGTCCAAACCACAAAATATATTGCAAAAATTGCCCAGAAGCAAACAAATAGGCTAAGGTTGCCATATGTCCTGGTTTTCCCGGATTTTCCCGGATTCAAGCTGTCCTGGCCATTTCAAGAAAAAAACATGTAAAAGTCCTGGGTTTTTTAGTTTGAACAAAGGAAGCAAGATCACCCATCACCAAGGGATTTTTGCTGAGAGGTCATTCACTGCCTCCCTGCTTTTCTTTTAATTATCCTGTTTGAAAGCGGTAAAGGCAAAACAGCACCCTGAGAAGCCCACCGGGGAGGGGAGACATTTGCAATTGAAAGAAAGGCATGGAGGCAGTGAAATAACTCTTTGCAAAAATCCCTTGGCTCACCTTGAAGTATGGGGAACAAGGAGTCATCCTCAGCCCTTTTCCTCAAAAGCTGGGAGGGAGAAAGAAATAACCATATCTAAGAAGCCAAACCTCTACCATATACTGGGATGGGGATTCCATGGGATCTTAGAGCTGCAGTCTCCCTGACAGCCCCATCCGACGCACACAGTTTGAAGAATGTAATTATGTCATGTGGCTGTCCCGGTTTGGCAGGAGAGAATTATGGCAACCCTAAAATAGGCACACTCTTTTTAAAACACATGCACACACAACTAGACTAGAAGCACCAGTTATTTTCACGACTTTTGGATGACTAAAGTCACTTTGGGGATAGTCTCTTTCCACAGCATATCAGACACACGTTCTACAGCTTTCTCTATAACGGTGACATGAAGACTAATTGTGTTGGTCAGTGAGTGACCTCTTACAAGTGTTTGTATATACTAAATGAGATGGGCACCATTGTTTGGCAGTTTCTATTCCCCTCTGGGGTAGGTTCAGTTTGTTTTATCATTGCACCATGCAATTTAACATTCTGCCTATTTCCAGATGATTTTAAATCCATGACCTTGTAAACTGAAGGAAACAAGGCAAGCAGTGTCTTTAAAACATGCTTAACAAAGAGCCCAGCTCCAAAGACACAATGTCGGGTATCTATTCGTCTTTTATTTAGGCCAGAAAAAAGAAGAGTAGGATCAAGAGAGAAGTTTTCCAAGATTATTCCAATACAGAGAGACTCATCTGCAGTGCATGGCTGGAAGGAAGGTGAAACGACAAAACTATTTTAAAAATATACTTTCCTCCCAATAATGCAAAAAGAAAAAAATGTTTATCTTAGATTTTTGTTAGGAAAGTAGGTGACATTTTTGCATTCAACACTTATAAACAAGATATTTAAGAATAATGATGCATTATTAAATATTTAGATTAATGAAACATTCTATGACACATCAGTTTCTTTATTCTCAACCTATGGCCCATGTGCCGGATCTGGCCATGGTGACAAATAATCTGGCCCCCACCTCACTCCAGCCACCCCCACCAAAATCGGCCGTAGACTCATTTACTGCCATCGTAAACACGTTTACTACAGCAGTAAATGAGTCCGCGTCCATTGTAAACATGTTTACGATGGCAGTAAATGAGTCCGCGGTCATCGTAAACACATTTACAACAACCATGGACATGTTTTAAGGCAGTGTTTATGGCGGGGAAACCACCAGCCCAGCTCACTCTGCTGTCTGAGGGGGCATGATCCGGCCCACGGCTAAAAAAGGTTGAGAACCTCTACTTTAATCGGTATGTAAAGGACTAGTCTATTATGATACAAGGAAGAATAGAGGGAAATAATCGTTGATTTGAATCAAAGAATAACTTAGTTGGAAGGGGCCTTTTAAGCCATCAGGTCTTATCCAAATCAAACAGATATGACAGGTAGCTGCCCAATTCTCTCTTGAATGCTCTACTTTTGGAGCACTCACCACCTCTCAAGGCAGTTGGTTCCACTATTTTACAGCGCTAACTGTTAAGAGGTCTTTCCTAATATTCCACCTATATCTGGCTTCCTGTAGTTTCAGCCTTACTACACATCCTGCACTCTAGGATAATGGAGAACAGATCCTTCTGTTCCTCTTTATGATTATCTTTCAGGTTTTTGAAGAGTGCTATCATATCCCCAGAGGAGGAAGAGAACAGCAGTACAAAAAAAAAAGAGAGAGAGAGAGACAGCAAGACATGAGAATGGAGCAAAGCCTTACAAAAGCAAGTGCTCTATGGAATCCCAATGGTCTTATGTTTAATGAAAGTTGCCCTACCCCATGTTACAAATATTACTGTTTCAAATTATTAGCAAGTCATATATGATGGTCCATAGCAGGAATTCTCAACCTGCGGCCCATGGGCCGGATGCAGCCTGTGGCACCATTTCATGTGGGCCCCCACCGCCTCCACCACACTAGGAAGTGCCAAGTGGTGGTGGAAGGGCAAAATGGCCGTCCAGCCCCCGAAGCTGTCTGAGGGAGCATGACCCAGCCCCTGGCTTTAAAAGGTTGAGAACGCCTGGTCTATACTTTTGAGTTATTAGCAAAAAAGATAAACCAACAATTGAAGTCAGCAATTATTCACAGTTATTCCACCAAGCAATAAATATTTATCTCATCACTGTAGAATGGTGGAATCTAAAGTTAAAATGCCACAACTGATTTTCCTTGTTTATGAAGGAACAATAAAAATAGTGCTATTTTTGATTTTTCTACATACACATACAAAATCAAGAACTCTCAAATGTGGTTTACATTATTTCCCAGGACTTCATTGCTCAGATGGGTTTCTCTCCCTTCCCCCTAATTCATTAATCACACAGTAAAATCTCAATAAAGATAATGCAAAACAAACAAAACAGCATATGGCGATTGATGTAGTATAATTATAATGCAGGAGCTGGGCTTTAATCCTGCTGGTAGGTTTAATAAGACAAAAAAAATAAAGAAGAAGAAACCATGTTTGTTCCCCCCAGGTGCATTTTAAAGAGGAAGAACTACAATATACTACAAGGAATGCCGCCTGTTTACATAAACAATAATTCAGAATCATCTACAGTATAGTAAAACCCCGACTTACATATGCCTCGAGTTACATAAAATTCGACTTTCATAAAGATTTTGTGCTAAAACCATGTCAAATTTACACGATTTCCTATGGGTTTGCTTTGAGTTACATAAAGATTCTTTTTCCTATGGGTTTGCTTCGAGTTACGTAAAAATTCATTTCCCTATGGGTTTGCTTTGAGTTACATAAAAAACCAATTTAAGCAAAAGCCTACGGACCGGACTTTTTTCCTAAGTAGGAGTTTTACTGTATCTGTATTATATTGGTTCTGCAAATCTATAGCAAAAGACAAAACTCACTTAACAGTATAGTCTCAGAATTCATTATAGTCATGTTATGTTTCCACTTTGGTCCTTTTATATCACTCCCTGCCATAATGTACATTAATACAGGTCTCTTTCTTTATTTATTTTATATTCTACTTGACATAGTGTGAACACTAGTCAGGATAGTGTGCCTCTAAGAACATCATCTTATCAGAACTGCCTTCCCCCAGTCATTTCCATGTCCTGATTGACATTTCATCAATTGTTGGATACTTTTGACATCACCTCATAGAATCATTTTCCTTTATAGATGTCAGACCCGCCTTCTCTCCATATTATTGTTCTTACAAAAGTCCCAGTGTAAGGAGTCCTCTCTGGGGCGCTAAAAGACAAGACCAACCAGAAGGAAAGGGACTTGCAGCTCAGCCAAAGCAAAAAGACTTAATAACCTGTCCGCATTCAAATTAGGAGCAATAGAATAAGTAGACCCTAGCAATTCTACCATTTCCCCCTTCCTCTTTTGCTTCCAGTCAACACCAAAACACGGTGAAGGTTATATCACTGTCTACTTCAACAATATGGAACTTTTTGCACTCCATATGTTTTGAACTAAATAGTCATGTTGGCTCAAGCGTCAACTTCTTTTAGAGTTGGAAATACTACTATAAGAATGGAGTAAGAGTTAAAACGCTAAAGTTTTACCAAATAAAAGTCTTTTTGACATTTATTTAGACAAATACCTTTTTTACAAAAAGGTATTGTTGATGCTACCATAATTTCCCCTGAACTTTAATGTCCTATGTACAAAACACTGATTTGTGAATAGTAATTTCAAAGCACTAGCAGGTGTAAATTCCAGCCCTTAACAAAATGAGTAATGCAGGATATGTTTAGCTGGAGAACTGATTCTCTATCCAACTTTTGAAAATGGGGCTCTAGCAGGCAAGCTCTTTTTCCTTTTTAAAAAAGCATTTCATCTGTCAGAATTGGGTGAACAAAAGGAGAGCAGAAGGATTAAAAACAATTAACAAAATATATTCTGTAAGAATAAAGGTACACAGGAAAACAAGCTTCCTGCTGACGGAGATACTGAACTCAACCCAAAGAAAATAATGCAGAAAGTGGAGGAAGGCACACATTGTGAGTTAGACTGTCTTAGAAGTTTAAATAGAGTTATGGAATACTTCCAAAACTCTGTTCTATAGGAAAAAGCTGAGAACGCTGCCCTAAGCCACAAATCCTGAGCTGACTCCAACAGCAGACCATTTTCTAGTTGTTTAGAAAAACCCTATTCAGGTGTTACAACTCTGGCCTCCCCTCACATTTGGTGCTTTATCACCTTCCTACCTCTTGAAAATGAGAAATCTGGAGAAACAGAGCTACACTATTTATGGGGGTTTTCCACATGAATTGGGACCCTATTTTCCAGGGACCTGATTCTCAGACAGTAGAGCTCTCCTTTCATTTGTAGGAGGAGCAACATGAAGGACAATGAGCTGGGGGAATCAGGACTACAGTGTTTTCACCCTACTTATGGTGAATTTAATCTAATTTTTCTCCTAAGAATGTCTGGCCATACATCCTGCTATGGTAATGGAGTAGACCGTACAGCCAACAACTCAATGCTGAGTGTTGGGTGGCGGTAAATAACCTGACTGCCTAAAGGGGCCAATAGCTATGGGTGAATGAGCCCCTTTAGGTGAGGTGATGGTCCCTCTCAGTGGGGGAAATGCCACTGGAAACCATTATATTAGGAGAAATGGCAAAATGAGTGGAGGAGGAACTGATTCTCAATAAAAATTTAAAATTGTACTGTATGGTACTACTGTATTGGTGTTTCTGTAGCTGTTTTAAATTATGGGGTATGCCTTATTCAAGTTGATATATAGCAACCAAGAAATTTCATTTTTTCCACAAGGGGACAATGACAATAAAGATTTACCTCTCTTATCTTATCAATGGTCATGGAGGAGGAAGAGGCTATGCCAGATGGACTGCTTGTGAAGGTGCACCTTATCCATATCCTCAAGGCTGCGGCAGTCCATAGCAGTCCCAGTATTAAATCCTGCATGTCTCATTTCATATGTGCCACAGGAGATGGGTACGTGATCACAGTGTGTGGGTCAGTTCATGGCAAGCTGGGGTGCACTTTAAACAAATTCACACCAATGGCATTTTTCCTGCTTCAGGGAAAATAATGCATTCTCGGATACGAGTTACATCTGATGATGATACTGTCTAAATAAGGTTAGAGATACCCCGATATAAAAGATCTCTCTCATAATAGTAGTGAGAAGTATGAGGAGCGAGGCAAGCTGTGTTCATCCAATCTGAATGCTGTCCTCATAGTTCTTTTGTACTCTCATTAATTCATGTCTAAGGTAATGACTGAACAGAACTTCTTTCACTATATTCAATGGAATCACTTGGAGGGGAGGGCTTTCACATCCACCTATGTCTGTGCATAAATGCTCATGTGTACAAGTGTGTGCTTGTAAAAAGATGTTCCTTGCACATACCCTGCCAGGACATTATGAAAGGCATGGTTTGGGTCTGTTTACTGTATAGACCCAGAAAACCCATTTAAAACTGATAATTTTATTCTAGGCATACAAAATGTTTCTCCAGGCATGGGCATCTCAGCAATCAAGAAGTACTGAATCACTGAGTAGTGCCTTATTTTTATGAGGTGTGGCAAATAATACCTTTCTTTCATGATTCCTTGGCCCACCAGAAGTATTCTGCTTGAGGAATCCTGCTGTTGTAGACCATCTTGTGGGGTTTTTCCGCGAAGGTTCTTCTTCTGAAGTAAAATTATTATCACTGACTGATGTTGGGAGGCCTACTAGAGCAGGGTCACTGCTGCGTCGTACATGAAGAGGCATATCTGAAGAGATAAAAAGCAAACAATGGTCAGATTTAAGACCTTTCTTCCTTTTTCAAGGAATTCTGAAAACTGTTCAACTCTCACTTCAAGACTAAAAGGCTGTGTTTGTCTGAAACCAGTGTGATGGCACAGGATTTGAAGGATCTCTAGTGAGTTATCTGTAGCAATCAACTAACTGAAAGAAAAAATTGTCTCAAAAGATTCCTGGGGGATAATTGTTCAACCGTCATTGAATGAACACATTTTACGTTCTTCATCTTCTCTAATCTCAACAGGCTTTCTGGTGAAGATGTTCTGCTCCAAAATAATCATACAGTACTAACCTTTACTACAAGTGAGAGTGACTCATAAAACATACCTGGAATACTTTGAGTGTTTTGAATTATTTTTCCCCTCCTTCAAAAGAAAGCTCGGGGCATCATAAAATCTGAGCTCCCAATGAATCAGACTCATACAGTACAGGTTATTTACACAGAAGAGTACAGTTTGTAAATCCATTTTTGAAATGGTGATTGTTTGGAAATTAAAGACTCCACATCCTGTTGGTGGCTCCCAACAGCTTCCCCATGTTGACAGGGGGCCTCAGGACCTTCAGTGGCAAGGATGGGTCAGAAATGGTATATTTCAAAAAATCACAAGGCAAAGGGTCTGATCAGGACACGAAATAAGAAGAAACCTTGGCCAATGATGTCATCAGCCTTCCACAGCATAACGGCTTAAGCAGAATTTCAGCCATTACATTACTTTTCAAGGTAACATCATTACACTCTACTAATACAAACAGTAACTAGTTATAGATAATTGTGTTACTTGCAGCCTATTACTTTCTAGGCCTGGTTGCACTCAATATTTGCTTAAATGAATCTGCTTTGACAACAGGGTTTCAGCAATAGCTACGGAATGCAGAGGTTGCTGATATTTACATCTGAATGGAAAAAGAGGAGATGTCCTATATAGCACCAAAAGATGAACATCAAATTCCTTAGACTCCTTTTACATCTTTATGATGAGATGGCTTGATCACGACGGAAACTCCTATTGTAGTTGGCACAGAACCAGCAAAGCACCATGGCTCCAGCCATAAGAATTTATACAGTCTAAGGATATTGCTATGTTGAATATTTGTTTAGCAGCATGACTTCCGCCTTTAAAACCTCTTCACAAAAATCAGCACCCAAGAGAGCCAAAAAGCAGCAAGCGTGCTATAGGGAGAAACAGCAAAAATAAGTAAAAATGAAAAATGCATTTTATTTTCATTAGCCTGTCTCTTTCCTCTGCTTAGACACCATACATTTTTATTAGACTCCTAGACGTTCAGCAAAGCAAAGCATTAGAACAAAGCATTAGAAGAGATATGTGTTTCCTATTAATGAGGCAGAATGTAATATAAAAATGGAACAAAAATAATTAGACACATATATCACAAAGTATGTTTTATTCTTTACCTACCGTATTTATTCGAGTATAACGCGCACTCGTGTATAACGCGCACCCCTAATTTTCCATGAAATCTTGGTATAAAATTTTTTTTCACACGCCTCGTCTCCCGCGTTCGGCGGGTGCGTGCAGGTGAGCGGCGGCGGCAGCGGGACCTGGGCGCCTGGGAGGAGGGCCGCGGCGTGCTCCGCGCCTACCCGGCGCCGGCTCCTTGAGTCGCGCGGCCCGGGTAGGCGTGGAGCACGCCGCGGCCCTCTCCCGGAGGGTTCCCTTCTCGGCGGGTGCGTGCAGGTGAGCGGCGGCGGCAGCGGGACCTGGGCGCCTGGGAGGAGGGCCGCGGCGTGCTCCGCGCCTACCCGGCGCCGGCTCCTTGAGTCGCGCGGCCCGGGTAGGCGTGGAGCACGCCGCGGCCCTCTCCCGGAAGGTTCCCTTCTCGGCGGGTGCGTGCAGGTGAGCGGCGGCGGCAGCGGGACCTGGGCGCCTGGGAGGAGGGCCGCGGTGTGCTCCGCGCCTACCCGGCGCCGGCTCCTTGAGTCGCGCGGCCCGGGTAGGCGTGGAGCACGCCGCGGCCCTCTCCCGGAGGGTTCCCTTCTCGGCGGGTGCGTGCAGGTGAGCGGCGGCGGCAGCGGGACCTGGGCAGGCGCCCAGGTCCCGCTGCCGCCGCCGCTCACCTGCACGCACCCGCCGGGTCGAGAAGGGAACCCTCCGGGGAGGGCCGCGGCGTGCTCCGCGCCTACCCGGCGCCGGCTTCTTGAGTTGCGCTGCCCAGTCCTCGTGTATAACGCGCACCCAAACTTTGAGCCTTTTTTTGGGTATAAAATTTTGCGCGTTATACACGAATAAATACGGTAATAGCACACAGTTTATATGCTTCAATGAGGTTTCCAAGCAGATTTACAAATTAGAAGGGCCAAACCCCAAATTGTAAGGGTGCGTGTCTTAGCCCACAATTTCTCAAGTTGATTTACCTGAACTGGAATTCCATACCTTACAAGGCATATGTGGATAAGAGGAGAAGGATAAAGAGCACGAGGCAGACCCAGAGAAAAGTGGAGAGATAACTTCAAAGAAACATTACAATAACACCAAATAACACTAGTGGAGGCTGCTAGAAGTGCCAGAACAATCTTTTATCTCCTTCAACACAAGGAGGAAGAGGAGAATAATGGGGTTTCTTGACCAGGTAAATGCCAGTCCCCAAGTATTTACACCAACCTGGTCTGCCTAGAATCGACTTTTCACACTGAATATGTCTGAAAAGTAGAACTCCCAGAATGGAGAGTTTTAGGATCTGTTATCCCAAAGACTGAAATATCCCATCCCTAATAGTCATCATTGAATACTAGAAATAGACAGAAAGCTAAAGGGCCAAAATTCAAATTCAACAATGAGAACATTCCTTTACTATGATTAACCAAAAATCTGATTTTGCACCTTGCTAAGTATTTTTCTTTTATCCGGTCTGCCTAAAAAGAGTTTTCCAGATTATGATATGTATTGGGGTGGGGAAATCAAAAATAATGAAGCTGGTAATAACACCCTCACTGATTAGCTTGTGATTTTCAAAATCACATTGTGAATTCCTTAACACAGAAGTCAGCATAATGAGACACTTAAATACTGATTCCCTGCTTCTTTTCATGTGCCTCTGCCTTCTCTCAGCAGATTTACACACGTGGCTAATGAGAAGATATGGTATGAAACCTCTATCTCTTGCCAGCCTGAAATCTACCCTTAGTTTGAATCTATATTCAAATGTCAGTGATTAGTGATAATATCCATACTTTACCAACAAAAGTCAATCAGGATGTCTAATTGCTTAAATATATCTGGAAAGCAATCCAACATTTAAATAAAAAGAGAGCGAAAGGTATTCCATTACCATTTGATTAAGGACAGGATTAGAGAAACATATAGGTATATATGAGCTGGTATAGCTCAGTGTGTTGTCATGTGGGCAGGGGCAATAAGTTTGAATCACCACTGCACCTTCCAGGCAAAAGTGTGTGTGTGTGTGTGTGTGTGTGTGTGTGTGTGTGTGTGTGTGTGTGTGTGTGTGTGTGTGTGTGTGTGTGTGTGTGTGTGTGTGTGTGTGTATAGATAGAGATAGATAGATTGCCAAAATCAAACTAATCTGTTCATCTCAGCCATTCTCTAATTTAGCACCATTACGGCATTGGCCTAGTGGTTAAGACATTGGGCTTGACAACTGGAAGGTTGGTAGGTCAGCACATCAAGACCCGAGTGCTGCATGACAGATTGAGCTCCCATCTCTGTCCCAACTCCTGCCAACCTAGCAATTCCAAAGCAAGAAATTGCAAGTAGATAAATAGGTACCACTATTTAGTGGTGTGTTCCGTGCACTCCGGTGTCTAGTCATGTTTGCCACGTGACCATGGAGACATCTGCAGATGCAGACAGCAGAGGTAAATGGAGATGAGTACCAAACACTAGAGTTGGATATGACTGGCTTTCGAGGAAGGGCAACCTTTACCTTCACTTATGGTGTTTACTATAATCATTACACCACCTTTCTTCTTTCACCATTCTATATTTTTTTGCAGGGGGAGAGAGATTTTCTGGAATCCCTCATGTTGTGTGCCTACAATACTTTCCATCCAAATGGACTACATAAAAGGGATGTGATAGCACTTTTCTAGCACTTGAAAGACAGTCAAAAGAGGAGGGACAAGATTCGTTCTCGATGACCACATTTATAAAGAATATCAGGGAAAACTTCCTAAATGTTAGAACAGTATGACAATAGAACCAATTACCTCAGAAGGTAGTGATATCTTAAACAAAAAGCTGTCTTTAGATAAGATTTTTCCTCAAAAAGCATTTTATTTTATTTTTAAAAAACCACAATAAAATTTAGAAATCTGATTTAAATGCAAAAATCTGATTTAAGTTCTCTCCCCTCCTTTAAATCATTTATTTTTATTAACTCTGCTCAGCCTAGCCCCTGTTTATGTACCTTCGTGCTGTCCTGAACTTCCACAATCATTGTACCTCAAGATAAACTAACTCTGAAGCAGTCAACAATGGAAAATCAGTCTGGTTTGACTTCAATGGAAATTTCCAAAGGATCAAATCATTAATGCCACATTTTGAGGAATGGAAAATAGATAGCCATATTCTTTATGTGCCATGTTCTTCCATCACCAACTCAGCAAGGGCACCTATTCCATTCGGTGATATGCTCATTTTTAGAAAAACAAAACTAGGGGAATGCAGTCAAGGGGTTCAACATATTCAATCCTAAATATTCAGATATAATGATTTTTTTCTTTGACAAGACACCACAGAAGTGTTGTCATCTCTTCTTTTATACTCTTTTGCAACCCCGACTGCTGAATACTGAACAAATGAACTTGCTGTCATTTAACTGGTTTGAGAGCTCCTCTGGGCACACCACTCTCCATTTCAAATTTCAGCCATAACTCTGACAGTCAAGCAAATCAAATTCCAAGCGACAGCAGTTTCCTAGGTAACCAAGCACAGATACCAACTGTGTGAAGGCAAAAGCATTGGCAACCTGCAGCATTCAACTTGGGCATTAAACAAAACAGGCACATAAATCACTGGGACTACCAGAGATGCCACATACTGGAAATTCTACAATGCATAAATTCAGGTTTGAAAGCTTTCATGCTTCCCTGACTGTGTACAAAAGTGGCTTAAGGTCATGGAACTGATGATGGTGATGTTGTTGATGGTGGTGGTGGTGATGCCGATGCCTTAATCTTGACATGCTAATTATTAGAACCAGAATTATTATTAAGTTGAAGATTTTCTATTCACACATGGTCAAACTGTCAAAATACAGTCCTAACCACAGACAAGTACAAGCAATTATAATCATTATACTGGTTTGAGGTCTGAAAATGTCTCAAGGTTACATGAACAATTATATGACCCATCTAGCCTTCTTAGATCTAACTTACATATGCTTCTCCTTGCCCTTTCCCCCTCTATCTCAAACCATGGATAAGATGGTCCAGGGAGACCACAAAGCAACAGGATGCCATGAAAGAAGAACTCCCAGCCTCAAGCATGATACTTTCTTATCCCTTCAAGAAGTCCTGCAAGGGGGGGATGGGGGGGACATAGGCCTCTGCATCTGAGTCAGACCAGTACAGCCTGTCTGTCCTCAATGCTGTCTCTGAGGTAGACCCAGGGGAGTGTGTTGGCTGACGGACGCTGGATCCCTCTCATGTTGTGATCTTTTAGCGGATGGTTTGGTGGATGTACTGACCATGCGCTTCCTCGAGGGTTGTTTCGGCTGAAGTTGTTCCTGCATTGGGTGGACTGGGGCTGGAACAAGTCCCAGAAGATGATCCCCGATCTGCTTGGCTATATGTCCAAACAGTGGACCCACATGGAACTGTTGCTGTTGTGGAGGCTGCTCCGATGCCCCAAGGTGGACCCAGTGTCAGCATGGACTTCCTTGAGGTGGTCTCGGGGAAGCTCTGTGAGGTGGAGGAATCAGAGGTGACTCTTGAAGTGTCTGAGATGTGGGCTTTTCCGGCGAAATCGTCGGTGCTGGAGAAGAAGGGCCCTCAGATGATGTGGCCTGAATGAAAATGGCTGATGTGGTAGGTGGAGGTGGAGGCGATTGAACTGGGTGTGGTGTAGGGAAAAGAAAATGATGTGATTTAGTCTTTTTCTTCTCCCGTTTCTGGATCTCTGGGTGCGGAGATAAGGCTGACGCTATGAGGTGGACCTTCAGATGGTTATGGTGATTTTTCAGTGCCAATTTAGTAACACTGTGGCAGACGGGGCACGAATGTACCAGATGACTTTTGCCAAGACAAAAGAGGCACTTGTCATGGCTGTCGGTGCTTGGGAATTTGTTGTTGCAAGAAGGGCACCACTTGAAGGCTGCTGAAGAGGCAGTGTAATGGCGCGGAAACAAGGAGAACTCCCGAGAAGAGGAATCCTCATTGGGCTGATGAAAAAAAATTGGCCATTCGTGAAAAGTGGGATCTCTCAAACGAAGGAAAAAAATTGTTTGTATATGGCTCGAGAGGATGCAATCCCCTGGCCTTCAGAAACATTGTTGAAATTTGGATATCTGAAGAAGGCCTAGGGGTCGGAATTTAAGCTCTCTCAAAATGCTCCTGCTATGGCAGCGGAAAAAAGAGAACTGAGGGAAAGAGCATGAAATGGTGCTAAAGGGTGGTCCCTAATCACAAGTTTTTATCCTATTAGCATTAAAGCTCCAAAATGGCTCCCACGCAGGCACAGAACCCAGAGTGTGCATTCACAGACTACGTGAAGGAGAAGTACAGTTCCCATACATGAACAGAAAGACTTGGACATCAACATGAGTCTTCACAATTACAACCCGTGGGTCTGTGGTAATAAGGTTTGTGCAGATGTTTCCTGTCCATGCATACTGATTAATGTATTGTACACTGCAAAACTGAGCAATATACATAATTTCTTCACCTACCTCTTTACAAAGAAGGAGTAATGGTAAAATGGAATAAGAGATTGCATATATTGCTAAATTGAAAGTTTTATCTATCTATTCTCTCTATTAAATTTATAGCCAATTTCCCACAAAAGGCACTTAAATTAAAATAAAAAAGTAAAAGGAAATATGAATCAGTTTTTAAACCAACAAAAGAAGATTCCAAAAACATGCTTGAATAAAGAGGTATTTAGGAATTTATATATGTGCCTTTAAGGTTATTTTCTTTTCTTCTGGTCTAACTTGAACACAGAGACCACATAAGATATATCGAACAAGCAGTTTTAACAAAAGGTTAACTACTTGTGGTGGTTACAAGACTCTATGCAACTCATTAGCATTTTGAGTACAGTTCTTTTCATCTTTTGCAGAGCAGTTTTTAAACTAAGTTATATTCTGTTTTATCTTAGAACTCAAGGGTTAGGCTTACAAAGTCAATCCAATCCATCAGTGTGGTAGAATTGAAAAAGAAAAGTTACTCCCTGTATCTCTGATGCCAGGTAGGTCACTAGGAGACTCGGCAATCAGAACATCAGGGCCAACTAAAAGCAGTGAATGGCAAGAAACGTAATCATTCTGCTTAAATAGAGTATTTCTTGGTGAGGCGAAACAAGACTTCCTTCTCCAAAAACAGTGGCCTATAATCAATGGTGTTTTTATGCTGATGGAACATGGAAGAAGGAAAGGGGAAATTATTTCCCCACCCTTGATATTCAACATGTGTTCACAATCTGTTCCATAAATATAGGAAACTGTCTAAATAGACTTTGGGATGCTTCAGGGAAGGACTGGGAAGGATGTCTCAATGTGCTAAAGGTGGGACTCATGTGCAATACTGTACTGAATTTAAATCCGTATCTATCCACTTGTTCCCTCAGGGTTATCTTCTCTCCTCAACGGAAGGCTCACCTATGAACAGGGAAAATGAAGTGCAGAAAGACTCTGGCAACCAGGTGACTAGAGGAACAGAGAGGATAATGGAGGATTCTGCCACTAGCAAGCTATTGCCTCCATGCTTATAATGAGGGGGACCGTGTAGATTATGAAAAAATGTTTTCAATGAACACTGTATCTCAAGATATCAAACAAGAAAGCACAGAACCTACCGATAGCTGCCAACATTCCCAGGTCCAAGAAGCCGCTGACCATGGTGACTGGTGAATTTTGGGATTTGTATTCAAACATCACAACTTTTCCAATCTTTACCATTATCCCTTTCAATAAATTTACCCAACTCACAGCCATAATATGTGGATTGGGATAGTACAATGCAACTCCTGTGTGCAGTATCAGTTGATAAAACATCAATAAACATTTTATTTGAAATGAACTATTTAAAATACTGTAAAGTACTGTGCAAAATTATTAGGGTGCCACTAGCTGGTTTGGGGAAATTCAATGACTGGTCTGGGGAGGCATAACTCAGACACCCTAACTCCAAACTACACCACACTTTGAGAATTTTGAGAGGAGAGCCAGAAGAAGACTCCCTCCAATTTTGTTGTGTCTAGGTGGATCAGGGGATGGTTTGTTTCCCCCTAATCACTCGTTGATTTTTCCCCAAACCAGCTGGTGGTGGCCTAAGATTTTTGCACAGTACTGTATCATCTCTCTTAAAGCTATCATGAAGCCACATAACTAAAAATAACCGTTTTTGCTTTTCGTTCTCTTAGAAAAGTGAAGGGCCCATTTGGTGAGTCCTCCACAAGATGTTTGAGAAACTTTGAGTAGACTGTCTTTTTTTCTTCCATATTGTTCGTCGATCAGTCACAAAGCAGACATCTACTGAATCAGAGGAAGACTTCAAAAAGTTTGCTCTCCAATAATCTTTAAAGCAAAAGACTGTTCTCCATAAAGCAAAACACAAAGCCAACTTAAACAGGTCCACATTGGTCGTCTAGACTCAGATGGGTCAGACACAGTTTCAAATTCCCATCCGGTCAAGAGACTTGGGGGAAGAGGATCATTTTAACTAGGGTAGAGGTACAGAGTGGCAGGTGAGGGGTGCTGCACAAGTCTCCTCTTAGACTTTAGAGGCACAAATTAATCCAGCATCTTGACACTTCCAATTAAAAATAAAACACTCAAAAAGCCCTCATCTTCTAGTGCTCATGAGGGTAATTCTGCCAGGTTTTTGCATACCTGTCAAATCTTTTAGGTTCAGAATGAGCCTTTGAAAAAAGGAAATCACAAAAAATCACAACTACCTATGAAAAATCACACCTACCTATGAAAAACACTCTCCAGCCTAAAACAATGAGTCTGGTCAGGTTATCCTGCTATCTAACAGAGTAGACCCTACTGCCAGTGACTCAATGCCAAGTATCAGGCAGCAGTTAACAAACCCAACAACCCTGAGGACTAATGGCCTTGGGTGCCGAAGTCCACAGGTAAGGGTGATGGTCCCCAAGTATATTAAATCCCACATGAATCCATCTTGATGGAGGGCAGCAGCTTCATCAATACTGGGCTGGGGCTGATAAGGATTTTGTGTGCCAAAAATTCTCCGGATCAGAAAGTAACTCATGGGACTGGATCAGTGGCACAGGTGTCATGCTGCAATGTGGAAGGCAAATGGAAGACTACTGCATTATATTGCACCCAGGACAATCTTCATGGCTGATCACCATGATGATAGCCAATATTTGGAAACAACAGTAGTGGTCTTTTCACTCTCATGTCCAAGTGAAGAACTGAATATTTGTTATATGAGTGTTGTCTTAAGAACAAGAAAAATTGTGAATATTTATTATATCATTGTGCTTTCTGATGGACAGGGCAATCTGTAAATGTTTAATGTACCTTTGCACTTTCTTGGGGATAAAAAAAAAGCTTAGGAATATTTATTACCTCCTTCTGCTCTCATAAGT
Source organism: Bradypodion ventrale (assembly GCA_035047345.1). Lineage (NCBI taxonomy): Eukaryota > Metazoa > Chordata > Lepidosauria > Squamata > Chamaeleonidae > Bradypodion > Bradypodion ventrale. The sequence continues at coordinate 123,005,976 of JAWDJE010000006.1, forward strand.
ATGATGGAGTCTGCAAATATTTGTTATCTTCTCATGCTTTCTCAAGAATAAGAAAAGTTATAAGTATTATGCTTTACAATATTGCTAGAACCCAACTGATCCTTAAGAGTCACAGAGAGCAAGCAATGGCGAAGAACTCAGCTCGATTCCCTAGCGAGTCACTATCGGCCAGACAGACTAGACCAGACCCGGCTAAGCTAAGGAGACAAATAGTCTGATCTGCTTGAAAAGCAACTTGCTTTGTAGCTGGCCTCAACCTTGCAATTCTAGTCCCCTGCATTTATGTTATTTCTCCTACTCAAGGAGGTGAACAGCAAAGCAATTATTATTTATTAGGGGATGACATGTACTCATAAACAAGGACTGTTTGCCACTTCCCCAACCTCCTCCCTTGCTTTCTTGTTGACTGCTGGCTACAAACAATTTTTCATGTCACACAGGGAGACACTTCCAATTAGAACTCATGTGAATAATTCACAGAAAAAATGAATGCGACCAGCTTTTGCCTTGCATGATGCTTACTGATTCTTTGGAGAAAACTGGGATCTCCTAAGCCTTATACTTAAAACTGATCATCTGTATGTCTGCTACAATAATGAGCCAGAGACAATTTAATGAGAGTTAGAAGCCAACATTCAGTATTAGAACCAACAGTAATTTGTAATGGTGGCAAACACTAAGCTGAGATTTATTTGAAAATTTCTCCAGGGGTTAACTATAATTGTTAATACCTGATTCCAATTTTTAATATTCAAGTTTCCAGTGCAAACAAATTTTCTCTTAAAAATATTTACCTAATTTCCACTTTTTATGATAATTAATTCCAAGCAAAGCTAAAATGCATAAGTTTTTTTTACTTAATTAAGCATTTAAAACACAAATCAACCCATTTGAGCAGGAGAATAGTTCTCCTAGACTTCTGGAAGGTGGAGGATGAAATAAACTTCAGTTCAGGGAAGCAGGAAAAGATCAAAAGTAAAAGAAGAAGGGGGTGGCAGAGGATGAGGTGGCTAGACAGCATCATTTACATGATAGGTGTGGATCTGGGTGGACACCAGAGGATGCTGGATGACAGAGGATACTGTTATGTTATGGTCCATGGGGTCACAAAGGTTTGGACTCAACTGTACGACCGAACAACAACAAACAGCAACAAAAACATCTGCTTTCTCCCAACATTTGACCTGGAAATGCTCCCATCCATTTCCCCAATAACCAGCTGTTATAAGTCCACCCATTCTGCTCAACATAAAGGAAATTCCATCTTATTAGTCACAATGTGGTGGCAGCTTAAGAAGCTTGCCTTGTTAGCTGGAGGGCTGGCAAGTTGGCAGTTCAAGACCAGGGTACTGAACGACAGATTGAGCACCCATCTCTGTCCCAGCTCCTGGGGACATGAAAGGAGCTTCATTCGGGCATCCCCTGAGTGTAGTTTCTCAAGCAAAAATCCTTTCAACCCAGAATAATTTCTGACACGTTGTCGTTATCGTTGCCTGCTGACAGTGCTGGCTCTTTGGCTATAAACAGAGATGAGCACTGAACCCTAGAGGTGGATATGACTGGCTTTTGAGAAAGGGCAACCTTTACCTTTATCAATAAAGTGGATCTTTTAGATCGGGGTGCCCAAACTTTTCAGGCCATGGGCCAGTCACATGGTTCAGTGAACTGGTCACTACGGCCCAGGGCCCGGATGCAGCCCCCAACGCCAAATCATCCGGCCCATGAAGCCCTCATCAGTCCTGGAAATGGAAGTAAACTGTGCCCGTATGGGCGTGGTATACTTTCACTTCCAGGAGCGAAGAGGGCTTCACAGGCCGGATGAATTGGCATTGGGGGCCGGATCCAGCCCCCGGGCCATAGTTTGGGCATCCCTGTTTTAGATTCTAGCTGAGCACTGTAAATGAGTGTTTGAAACACTTCTAAATGAACAGGTGACATCTACAAACAACTACTTTTGTTATGTATTGTTGATATTGTATTGTTTATTTTCTTTTTGCATGACTGTATTGTGTACCTATTGTATTGTTTTGCTATTGTTGTTTGCCACTTTGAGTCGCCTTTGGTCTGAGGGACACATATTAAAGCTATGATATGAACTACATCCTGCGCCTGGAAAAATGCTACTTTTTACCACAACTAACAGCATTTCCATTTGGCAATAAGAATGGACCAGCAGTCACCTAAATTCTATCCAAAGCAATTTCCATAATCTGAATTCATGCCCATTTAGTAAATGTGTCAGAGAACACCTCAGCTAAATCTCAGCATACTGTAGAATTTCATTTTTTTCGCAGGGAAGAAAAATCTAGGCCGAAAATAGCATATATTGAAACGCTACATACAATTAGCCCATTTAAAAATGCTTGTATGCAAATATCAGCATTGTTCAGGCAATCATTAAGAGACACCAATTGCACCCTAATAAAGATGGCCTGAAATGATCTTGAGAGGTTTGTGTTTTCATAGGTGATTTCATCAGATACTAGCATGAAACTCAATTACTGCCTAATTATTCAAACTCTTGCAATTATTTTATAAGACACTATAGTGCTTAAAGAAATATTTTTTTCATTTATTTAAACAGAAATTCGTTTAACTAATAGGCTATATAAATGAAATGAATGCAGTCTATGAATATCATATATTTTTTTCTTTGTAACACAGTGACACAGCTCCATCTGGGTACCACTTATTTTACTGTCAGAAATTAAATTGAGTGTTATAGTTAAAAGACTAAAATTCCTATTGTGCAACAAAGTAAAAATGTACTTACTTACTTACTTACATTCCAATGTACAAAAAGCAGCTTGCTAAAATGAATCTTAAAAGAGTGTTAAAGCACTAAGATATAATTAAATACTGTATCAAATAACAGAATCAACAACAAACTGCTTATTTAAAAACTTTCTTTTTTAAGTGCAGCATCTCTTTCTATAAGGCTGATAATGTTGCCGGGAGCTTGCCTAAAGAGAAAAATACAGTGATACCTCATACAATGTCCAAACTTGGTTCCACAAGTGTGGACTTTATACGGATTTGGACTTTGTATGAGGCATGCAAAATCCTAGCTGAGATGCCTTATACAACATCCAAATCCTTGCCACGATGCCTCGTACAACGTCGTTTCCATAGAGATACATGGTACAGTAACAGTACAGACTTCAGGGCAAAGTCAAGGAAATAGACAGGAAACTGACAGAACTTTAAGAAATCATTGTCTAAAGGCTAAAAACATTACAAAAACTTGTCAAACAACCCTGATTGTCCAAGAACCTGAAGAATGCTGCAAAAATCCCAGGAATGCTTCTAAAAATTCTGATGAAAAAATTCAAAAAAATCCAAAATTGCACTCAAACCACTCCAAAACACTCTTCGCCTCATGCAAAACCCACAAGAGCAATGCACACATGAGTCCTGCCTTTTATACTGCCCAGGCACAATGCAACCTGGGAAAAACCCGAATGCCTCATACAAAGTCGCAGAGACTTTGTATGAGGCAACTTTTTTCAAGGAATTAGGCGATGTTGTATGAATTTGATGTTGTATGAAGTGGACTTTGTATGAGGTATTACTGAACAGCAATGAAAACTTCCCACAGAAGGAAGTTCTACAGCTTTCTCCATCAAGAGGCCATCCTCCCGGTCCTCACTGGTCATGCCTGTGAAGGTGGAGTGGCCAGAAAATGTCTTCTCCTAGAGAGCTTAAAACCTAGGAAAATTCAGATATCTTGGATGCAAGTAGTATGGGACACAAGTTGTACAGGTCATAACCAGCATTTTGAATTTGGGCCTGGAGATGGACTGCTATAACAGTACAGTCTTATGGTACCTTAAAGCAGCTTATCAACAATCTGCCTACTCTATTGTGCACTACCTGAAGTTTCCAAACACACTTCAGAGAAAGAGGGTGCTACAGTAAGCCACACAAGAAGTAACTTAAAGATACGGAAAATCACAGGCAACTAAGACTTTTCCAAGAAGGTATACAGCTAGTATATTAAAGGTAAATGTCCCCCTTGCTCGAAAACCAGTTGTGTCCGACTCTAGGAGGCAGTACACACCTCCGTTTACAGCCAAAGAACAAGTGCTCTCTGCATCTGCTGACATTTCCATGGTCATGTGGCAGACATGACTAGATTCTGAAGCACACAAAATGCTGTTCTCTTTCCTGCTGAAATTGTACCTATTTATCTATTTGCAATTTCTTGCTAAATTGGGAGTTCAAAAGCTGGGACAGAGATGAGAGCTCACTCCATCGTGCAGCACTCGGGTCTTGAACTGCTGACCTGCTGGCCTTCCATGCATCAAGCTTAGTATCTTAACCACTAAACCACCACAGGCCCTAGCTAGCATATTAGTTTTAACTAATAAAATCTGAGCATCCAAGCTCAGGACCCAGTTAAGGAGTAAACCTAAGCAGGAACCCAGCATTTTCGAGGGGAGTATAAATCCATCCAGCACAGGGTGAAGCCCAATTCTATGTTCGGATTTCTGATTGACTAGGATTGTTTCTTTCTGATCTTGATTAAACATCAGCTTGTTAACCCTCAGTCACTTCTATTACTGATCAGACACAGGCTTACAGCCAAAATAGATCCATTGGGTTTTGATGGAGAGACAGTCATCAGAATACTGCTGTCACCAAACCCTAAAACTCAGGAGGGAAATCCCCCTAGCTTCATGTATATGTTAAACAGCATAGGGGAGGGAGACTAAATTGGCATGCCATTTCAAATCTGACTGTATAAAATATATCATGAAAGCAATAATCCTACAGTGGCAAGAGAATAAAAAGCTAATTCCCAGCTTTAAAAAAAAAAAACCTGTAAAAACCAGCAACCAGAAACTGCAATACTACTTTGACATATAGCAAAGACAGTAAATCATACATTTTCACATCCAAAAATCTAAATCATCCTAGCTGGCAGTTAAAAGCTGTTTAATGCATTACATATATCAAGCTGAACAGCTAACAGTTTTAACTGTAAACCCGGCCCACATTAAGAAATGCAAGTTGTGCTTGCACTCATCAAAATTAGTAATGAAACAACTCCCACTTGTTCTGTGTGGATCATCAATTGCAAAGAAGGCTCAGAATATTGTTCCCACTGACAATTCTAGATTTGCTGGGCCAGGCATGAGACAACTAGAAGCTGAACATGGAAGGTGAGAAGGGAGGACAGTACTTAGGTAATTCTAGGACATCCAGTCCAAAAACATAAAACAGGACACCTGCCTAGTTTTGTAGGATAAGAAGCTGCCTTATGCTATCCTAGATTAGTATTAGCAAATTAATCTAGCCCAGCTTTGTCAATGTTAACAGACAGCAATGGCTCTCCAGGATTTCAGCAAGGCTTTTCTCAGCTCTATCTCAAAAGACTGGGAACTGAACCTGGCATCTTGTGCATGCAAAGCATGTGTTCTTCTATTAAACACTAGCTTCTCCCATCAAGTGAATGTAAGGAGCACATCCTCCATTGCTTTATTTATTTATTTATTCATTCATTCATTCATTCAATTTATATAGCCACCCCAATCGACATATGACTCTGGGTGGCGTATATAAATTTCCCAATGGTTAAACTATAGAAACCTTTAAAATTCCTAAAAACACTGAAAAACCACCTCCCACCCACACCAATTAAAAATCTAGTTAAAACTTTTAAAAGCAAGGGTGATCCTGCTCTAAATGAGCCAGTGTGTATGTGGGGGGTGGTTGCTCCCTCTCTACCCCCCCCCCCCCCCCATCTGCCCTGCCAGCCAGGTTTTCTGCTCTTTCCTGAAGGGCAGCAGCTCTGTCTGGAGATGCAGTTCAACTGGCAGGAGGTTCCATGGGGCCGGAGCAGATACCGAAAAGGCCCTTCTTCATTTGGTATTTTTAAAAAGCCCATCTGGTCTACTCTAGTGGGATGGCCAGATGTCCTTGGGGTGATGTGGTCTCTTAACTATCCTGGCCCACTACCCTGTAGGGCTTTTAAGGTAATTACCAGCACCCGGAGGCACACTGGCAACTAATGCAGCTCCCGTAGCAGGGGTAAGGCACAGGCATAACACCCACACCCCATCACTACATGGGCAGCTGCATTCTGAACTAGCTGCAGCCTCCAAATGGTCATCAAGGGCAGCCCCATGTAGAGTGCATTACAATAATCCAGTCTGGAGGTGACCAGAACATGTGTTACCATAAGCAAGGAGTCCTGGTCCAGGAGCGGGCATAATTGGTAGATGACACGAAGCTGTGCAAAGGCCCTCTTGGCCACGGCCAACACCTGCTCTTCAAGCAGTAGCCGCGAGTGCAGGAGGACCCCCAAATCACGCACCGAGTCTGTCTGAGGCAAAAAAATAGCCCCATCCAGCTCCAAAGATGGTAGCTCCCGGAATAACATGGGGGCCCTGACCCACAGCCACTCAGTCTTGCCAGGATTCAGTTGTAGCCCGTTATCCCCCATCCAGACCCGTACAGCCTTCAGACACCTGGATAGGACTTCAACTGCATCGCCTGGATCACCACAGGCCGAGATGTATAGCTTTAATATTGAATTGAATTGAATTGAAATTTATTCTTATATACCGCTTTCCTCGTGCAGCAGACAATATATCAGAATATCCATGTGGTCAGGAAATACGCCAAAATTTAAGTCAATCCAAGAAAGGGTATTGTTTAATTAAACCTCAGGAAAATTACTTTTGTATAATCCTATTTGGGGGAATTCCAGGAGTTGATTCAACTAACACAAATAACACAGCTGTACTGAACAATTCATTCTCCTGACTTGGCCATCTTCTCTTCAAAGATAGTCTAGGATTCATCACACAGAGAATTCCTCCAGCTAAACAGAATTGCAGAAGGAGGAGACAGGAGAGACAGCTAGAAAGAAAATTCAAAATGAGATAGCCAAGCAATTCCTCACATTTAAGGGAAATGAAAAATAAATACAGTCGGGCCAGATAAACAAAAAGATCCTTATCAAGAGCAGCAAAGGAAGGAATAATTTTTTTATCTGCTGCTGAGCTTCGGTGATGACAAAAATCATTCACAATATAGCCAAGCAAAACCCTACATTGCCATCTTGGGTGGTTAAGAAAAAGTATGATGTTAAAAGTAAGCAAGGCTTTGGTTGAAAGAAGAGGTACGCAACTCATCTACCCAAAGGCTAAATATCAGGAAACTGAATCTGGTGTGTGTGATCTGTATATCTGGGTACCACTTTCTTCTTTCTCTTTTTTCTTTCTTTCTTTGGGAGGAAAATGGGTGGGTGTTTCTTGCAGCAATTCACACAAAAGGCTTCCTAGAAAGCTCAGAGAAAAGAAACAGCTGTGATTCAGCCTGGAATTTGTTATCTGCTCCAACCCTCCCTTGATTAGACAGCACCACAGGGTGTATCCATAGATGGAAACTCTCGACCCACCCACCCACACGCCTCTGGTCTCAAGGGAATGACATCTGTTTGTGAATTGGAAGGGAAGACACTAACTGCGGCTCTAGGTGGTCCTTTATTTCAACTTCATTGACACCACGAGCAAATGTCTCTGTGTGGCTGGCCTCCCATGGACATAAGCCTCAAGCTGACTAAAATTAAGTTCTTCTCACGCCACTGCTAAAATACGTATAAAAAAATCAGAATTTGAGACTAGGGCTTCCTAAAATAGGAAAAGGGAATGATCCCTTGTCATACAGGTGTTAGGTAGCTGGCCAGTGGGCATGAGGTAAAGGTAAAGGTTTCCCTTGCTCGAAAGCCAGTCGTATCCGACTCTAGGGTGCAGTGCTCATCTCTGTTTCTAAGCCGAAGAGCCAGCGTTGTCTGCTTCTGCAGACGTTTCCGTGGTCATGTGGCAGGCATGACTAGACACCGGAGCGCACGGAACGCTGTTACCTTCCCACCGAAGTGGTCCCTATTTATCTACTTGCAATTTCTTGCTTTCGAACTGCTAGGTTGGCAGGAGCTGGGACGAAGACGGGAGCTCATTTCTGTCCTGCAGTACTCGGGAATCGAACTGCTGACCTTCCGCTTCCCAGTCAGCGTCTTAGCAACTTGAGCCACATGAGCAGTGTGCCAAAATAAGCCCAGAAGTGATGTGAGCCAGTCCTCCTTCAGAAGGCTAGTAGAGAGAAGACACACACACACACAAATATTTTGGTGATATAATGGTATATCCAAAGCAAATTCATGCATTTCCTTCCTTTTTAAAATTAAATAAACTCATTTTAGCTAAGTATGGTTTTGGTTAAGAGGATACAAAGTGCATCCTGTTGGGTTAACCGCAGCCCAATTTGGGGGGTCCTGATATCCAAGCATCTGAAATTCTGGGTATGTGGGGTTGTTGTTGTTTTTTAATTCAGCTCCTTGAATTCTCCAAGAGTGGCAGGATGGCAGTTTCAGCAAAACACAAGTCAAGGAAACTATAAAATCAGCTGTTCCATCAATTGTTTTGTATTGCCACAAGGGTATAATTCCTCCCCCAGAGCCTCTTATGTACTCCTACAGCCTGCTCTGGATGTTTTGGAAACCTTCCAAAGCAGAGGGTTACTATGTTAAGGGGAGAGACACAACATTAATTGTGCTCTGCAGTTGGATAGTAGGAAAATGCCCACGTGGAGCCATTAACAATATCTGTTCCAGGGCTGCGAAGTTCTTGGAAAGCAAGAAAAATCTGAGTGTAAGCAATTATTTAAGATTTCATCCACCAGAAAAAGAAATGAGACTGAAAATAGACAGGGTGGGGTGGGGGGGACAGTTATCGACTAAGGTCAAGGAGAGTGAAAATTAGTCACACATTTTACCTCTAGGCTTTCCTTTTCACGTAAGATGAACCTATTGAAATTTGTTTGCTATTTTCTTAACCTATCCATTGTCTTCATGATGGTGGTAAAACCTAAGACCATGAACTCTGGGTCAGAAGCCAAGACTCATCTGTAGTTAGAGCAAAGGTAAAAGTCTCCCTTGCTCAAAAGACAGTCAGTGTCCATCTCGGGGGGGGGGGGGGGGCATCTCCTTTTACATCCAAAGAGCCAGTGCTATCTGTGTTTGCAGACATTTCCGTGGTCATGTACCAGGCACGACTAGACACCAGAGCGCAAGGAAGACTGTTACCTTTCCCATCAAAATGGTACTTATTTATCTACTTGCAATTTCTTGCTTTCAAACTGCTTGGTTGGCAGGAGCTGGGGCAGATGGCAGCAGCTCACTATGTTGTGCAGCACTTGGGTCTCAAACTGCTGACCTGCCAACCTTCTAGTCATCAAGTTCAGCATCTTGACCACTAAGCCAGCATGGCCCCCATAGAGTACATCATTTGAAATAAATGGAAAGTAAGCAAATGCTGACCTAAGTCCCATTGGCCTACTATAAATACAGCTAAGGTTGCAGAAATCATCAGTGTTGCAGAACTGCTACCTTCCACATTTTCCTTAACAGGTAAAGGAAGGATGTTACAATTTCTAAACAATGGCATCAATTTCTAAAGGCTGACGCAATTACACATAGAAGAACAGCCGCACTTGGTATCTGATGGCCAATATTCAAAGATATTGTAGCATTTATATGCAGTCCTTTGAAACAAACAAGTTCGTTCACTGGTAGTACCAGCCACAGCTGAACTGTCACTCCCTGACATCCTGCCTTACCTGCCAAATTGCTCATTAGGTCTGGCAATTTTCACCTGCGCCTTCTGCTTATGTATTTCAGCAGGGAATAAACAGCAGTTCACTTCAAACCATCTTCTGTAGAAAACTCCCCAGCTCTTTTCCAAAGCACACTGACATCCACTTACACAAAATAAAATAAAATAAAATCTACTGTTGTGCAGCACATCATTTGTATTTTTTAAAAAAGAACTCTATCTCAACCAGAGACCTACGGCAGCAGGAAGTTTAACTCAGGTAATGTTTTTCTTTAAAGACAGAGACAAACACATGGAAGCACTGCAGAAAAGGAAATATCAAATGAAAAACACAAAGACAATGATGTGTTAATGCAGAAAGGTACGGTACACCTTATGTGTTTTCAATATAAAATAATACCAAAAAAAGTCCATTGTTATTCTTGCCTCGTTGCAGAGATCCAGTGTACACACTACACAATTACTGCAGAAAACACATTGTTATCTGTCTCACACATAAGGGGGAAAGGCAAGCTAGCTGAATATTGCTTTCCCAGCTGGAGGTGATCTAGCTAACCTTCTTCTTTACAAGTAAGGTGGTATGGCTTACACACACACACACACACACACACACACACACACACACCGGGGGGGGGGGGAGATAGCAAGCCAACCTGAACAAAGGAAGATGAAAATCTCAGCAAATCATTCACCCTTAGCTTAATATATTTAGACAGTGCATCAGAACAGTATCTGCTCTGGTACCCCTTCGGATGCATGTGAACGGCAGAATCAAACATAAGCTTTTTGCCACATGAGCTGCATTTTCACATGACACAGACAATTTGGTCCTTAGAAAAAGCACGTTCAAAGGAGGGGGACCTGTAAAATTACAAAGCAGAAGAAGAGAGTACAAAATATCCACAACAGCAACCAACCAATTTTAGATGGAATACTGTTTTTCACTTGGTAGAAGTAAAATATTCACCACAAACCCTACAATTAGTTGGGAAATGACAATAATTACAGCAATTTTGCATCTCGCCTCCAATCTAATTAATAGATATATGATCTTGTCAACATGTAATAATCAGGATCTGCAACTACCACAATACTGGATCGGGTTTTTTATGAGATGAATAAAAGTTCAACAGTAAGAAGGTAATTATCAGAGTCTGAGAATACCATTTGTATGCCGTGCTTCAGCTCACAAGTTAAAAAGGAAATACAATAGGGATATTATTTCTATTTTCAAAGTCTATTTAAATCAGGTATTTGAAATCGGTTTGCTTTAATGTCAAGTAACATTGTGAGTATGGCTTCAATTACCCATGGGGTACATCGTCCTGAAGAACAAAACCTATTTCACAAGGAAATGAAAGTCTTTTAAGTCGTACACAGAACATTGCTTTTGATTTTCTATCTAGAATATCTGTGCCAAAATATTTCACGCATTTTTCTCTGGGGGTATATGTCATACAAATGCACTGCTAAAGTTTTCATATTTTAAACAGTTTTCTCAAACAATTCAGTCATACAAAAAACACAACAAAGGTGTAAAGGGGACAAAGGTTTAAACCACCTATACATTTAAGAGAATCAATTAGAAGAGACTTTTAAATGGACCATCTAGTCTGACCCACAAAAATACAAAGCAAAATCAGGAACTGACCATTCAGTGAAATATTTATTCCCTTTTATGGTGAGGGTGAGGACTGCCACACAGTTACACAGCTTGTCTGAACAATTTATAACCCTACAGATAATATATGTCTGCAACTCTGAAGATTTCTCCCCATTAGTTATGCTGGCTAGGTCTGATGGGAATTGTGGTCTAAAAGCATTTAGAGGACCATGAGATGGTCATCACTCTTCTAAAGTCACTTGTTCTATCAGTGCTGGAATAGATGGATGAACTAAATTGATATGGCTCTTATCTAACAGGCAGCTTTTAGCTTCATGCACAGTTTGAGTGGGAAAAGAGGTAAACTGTGTCCTGGCCTCCTTAATTGTATTGTATTTACTGTTACACGAGGTATCTTGTTTTACTGAGAAACAGAACTCAGAAATGCAGAGAAGATAGGAAGACAGACACATCCACATACAAACTTAATCTGTTTGGTGGCAAAAGAGATGCTTGCCTCACTGGAAGAATCTGTGGGATGTTAAAACATGCAGTAGACCAGTTCTCACATTTTCTACTCAGTTTTTATGAAGTCTTTCAGGTGAATACAGTGGGTCTTCCAATTACCTTCCAATTACCTTCATTACTCTTGGAGAACTACCAATCTCATTTCACTAAAGTGGAGTCAACTCAGAATGATGATAAAGAACACTTTGCTCTGGCTGGCTGCCCTCTGAAGATGACAAAAATATTTATTTGTTTGTTTAGCAATAAAGCTTCAAGGTCAGATTATCTCATTAGCTACTGAGTACAGCTGTAGTGTGCACATTTCATTATTCACCCGATAAAAGTTATGAAGCCTGCTCCATGACTCTTTGGGGGAAACCCGGTATTAATAGAGATGCCATCAAAATGGCAGTGCAATGAGGTTCTTCCTAGTTCCTCTTGACTTGTTTTGAGCTACAAGTACTTCAGGTCTCCCCATCCTAGCCAACCAAAGATACACACCATGACAACAGAATATAAAGAGAATGTAGTCTTCTTCCAAAACTGCCAAAATGAAGCCACCTTTTGGTGAGTCCATTCTGCAGTTCCCTTGGCCTGACCTAGTGTGAGAAAGATTAGTCGTCAACACAAAGTTACCATTACCAGGATATGCCCATTGGTGGTTCAAAAATAACACAATCTTCGAGGAGGCTCTTTCTGTGTGCCCAATACCATGAAGACTGTCCTGAGAATGTAATGCAATGGCCCTTCATCTGTCTTCCGCATCACATCATGACACACACACCGGGTAACACAGTTTTGCAAGTCACTTCTGTCCTGAGCCATTTTGGCATGCAAAGTCCTCCTCAGCCTCAGGCCAGTATTAATGAAGCTGCTTCCCTTTATCAAGATGGTTTCAAGTGGGAAGTAAGGTCACCCTTGCTCAAAAGCCAGTCGTATCTGGCTCTAGGGTTCAGTGCTCATCTCTGCTTCATCACCGAAGTCAGAACAGTCTGCTTCTGCAGACGCTTCCGTGGTTATGTGGCAGGTGTGACTAGACACTGGAGTGCACAGAATACTGTTTACCTTCTCACTGAAGTGGTCCCTATTTATCTATCTACTGTACTTGCAATTTCTTGCTTTCAGACTGTTAGTTTCACAAGAGCAGGGACAAAGACGTGAGCTCATACCACCCTGCAATATTCGGGTATCGAACTGCTGACCTCCCGCCTTCCAGTCAGCATCATAGCCACTTGAACCAATACAGTCCCTAAGTGGGAAGGAGGGTCTACTATATCACCATAGCAGGATAACCTGGCCAGAAAGTCAGTGAATGTAGTGAAAGGAATAGGAAGAGAAGTGAAAACCCAGGGAGCCCATTTGAGTGGCATTCCATTCCTCCTTTTCTGTAATGTTCAGGAGTGATGAATATATTCTTGCTTCTGTTTTTATCTTGTACTGGAAAGATATGGGATATAACTCCCTGATCTGTATTTCTCATGAGGTTAGAAGGAAGAGGAAAACATGTAAGATGATTTAGTTCACCATCAAGTGAAGTGTAACTGCAAGGTGATGAAGAAAACTTCTGTGGCATTCACATAAATGTGGTGCCCAAACTACCTACTATTTATAGTCCATTTATTCATCTGCTTCATTTTCATCTGTCAGGTTGGTACTGCCATTCCTAAAACTACAAGCCTGGGGAAAAAATGTGTTGTACATTTTTTCCATGCTTGGCTACTCTAGAAATGGCCATGCAAAACACACACAGAAATGAGTTGTAATATTTCAAGGCAAATAATAACTACTATATGCTTTTTAAAAAGGCACCAAATGGCAAAAAATATATTTACTTGCCTGCTTCAGAGAAATTACTCAACTTTTAAAACTTTAATCAGCTCTTGATAAGGATACATAATGAATCATATTCCCAAGCACTTGTAAAGGGTAACACAGGAGTTGGTGTCCTAGTAAATGAAGATGAAATGTGCCAAAGCAATGGGAGCTTTTACTTACTTGTGCGAAGGACTGAAGGCGTGACCTCAATTTCACTTGTCGCTTGATAAGGCTGGAAGGCTGACACAGGATTCGTGCCCATCTCGCTGCCAAAGATTTCAGGACTCTGGGTGCCAGTAGAGCTCGCGCTGGTGCCATCTCCTCCATGGTGTGGATCTTGCTCATCAAATACAGCTACAAGCTGTAAACAACAAAGAGATCTCGGGTTAATAAAAGTGTAGCAGTCACCTGCAGAGACACAAGAAATAGAAGATGCATTTTACTGGATAGATTCACAGCAAAAAAAATTCAACCAAGGATTAAGTTGTTGCAGGGTGGGGAATATGTGGCTCACTAGATTGTCTTTGACTATAATTCCCACTAGTCCTTACCAACACAGTCCATGGTTAAGTTCAATGGTAAAGGTCTCCCTTGCTCAAAAGCCAGTTGTATGACTCTAGGACAGTGATGGTGAACCTTGGCACTCTTTGGCACTCCAGATGTTCTTGAAGTTCTATTTATTAATTTATTTTTATTTTTTATTAGGACATTTGTATCCCACCCTATTGGTGCATGCACCACCCAGGGCGGCTAACAGCAGAAAGGAGTGGGCTCCATTATAGTAAGAAGCCCTCTCCATATAATACATAAAAATGCTTAAGAAAACAATCATAAAACATCTAAAAATACCCCAACAATACCCTCCCTAACCCCTTAAGAAGTAAAAGTTAAAAGATAAAAGGAAAACGTAAAGGCATAAAAACAGCATAGACTAAAAACACTATACAGTACTAACACTACTGACAGATCACAGAAGAACTCAACCTGGGCAGCTAAACTAGCCAGAGGACCTGGGCTGTACCACATGAAGGGTCCCAGACCCGTTGACAAAGCCAGGTCTTAAGGGCCTTTCTGAAAGGGCCTCTCTGATCTGCCCTCGTAGGATGGGTAGAAAACCTTGGGGAGATGCGGTCCCGTAAGTACCCAGGGCCACTGCTATGTAGGGCTTTAAAGATTAAGACCAGCACCTTGAATTGTACCCGGAAACACACTGATCAGCAGGAGTGCTGACTTGAGCTTCTGGTAATTGAAGTCCAAAAACACCAGGAGTGCCAAGGCTTATCATCACTGCAAAGAGCCAACACTGTCCGCATCTGCATACATTTCCATTGCCATGTGTTAGGCATGACTAAAAATGCTGGAATGCTGTTACCTTTCCTGCTGAAGTGGTACCTATTTATCTACTTGCAATTTCTTTCTTTCAAACTGTTAAGTGGCAGGAGCTAGGGTAGAAATGGGAGCTCACTTCATTGTGCAGCACTTGGGTCTTCAGCTGCTGACCTGGTGACCTGCCGTTCATCAAGCTCAGTGTCATAACCCCTAAGCTGCCGCAAGTTGAATGGGTACTGGAGTCCAAAAATATCTGGATGGTTATAGAAATCACACTCATCCTCTCCTACTCTAGGTAAATTTGAAAATTGAAGATTTTGAGGAATAAGTCTAAATCAGGTTTGAGACCACCTTTCACTCAGATGGTGTCCAAAACAGCCCAGCTGACAAAGGGCACTGAACACACACAAAACATGCATTTTCTCCTGTCCTCAAGTAGAAGACATGAAAAGGAAGAGACTGACACTATCACTTAAGTAAGCAAAGAATATTGTCATCATCTTATTTGGTAATTTGTAACAGTAGTAAATTGTGTTATTCTCATAGCAGCCCCAGAAGAAAGGGATATGGTATTATCCTTTGTTTTCTAATGGGAGACAGGGACAGGGATCCTAAAATGTATTGCCAAAGATGAAACGGAACACCTTTTAAAAGCAAATAATTGGTCCCATTTTTCCCAATTGCCAAGCAGCTCAAATAGCAGTGGATGTAAGAGGGCAAAATATAAATGTAAAATCTGAAAATGTTCAAGCTGCAGAAAAAGCAATTTCCTCCTTCATTTTCTCTTCTTTCTTTTTTTAAAGATGGAAAAAATATGGGGAAAGCTGAAATAAGGCAAGACTTAAATCCTGAAACTACCTCATAACTTACCATGTAGACTTAAGTAAAACTAAGATATAAGACCCATTAAATTCAATGGGGCTTGCTCTAAGGCAAGGGTTCGCAAACTATGGCCCATGGGCCAGACCCAGCTCCCGACTCCGTTCCAAACAGTCTACGGTGATGACCCCAGAAGTAGGTGCATTTATGACAGCCATAAATGTGCCCGCGCATGCGCAAACGCACACACTGTGGTTTGCGGAAGCATTTACAATGGGGAGAAACGTGTCCAGCCCACTCAGCTGTCTGAGGATGAGGGGTACGGCCTGTGGCATGAAAACCTTGAGAACCCCTGCTCTAAGGTATAGAATTGCATCTCAGAACATTTATTACATTTGAATTTGCCTCATCAAATTGAACTGTGTGCTATTTTTATTATATGTAAAACTATAAATTCACTATTGTCATACAATACTCACAAACAAAGCCATAAGATAACTAAGGATTCGCTGCCCAAGCTGCGCTAATGGTTCTCAACCAATGGGGAATTATGAGGATTTCCAAGGAGGAAACTCTATCTTACTGTAGTAAAATAAAGATGAAAATGAGGAAAGACAATCTACTACTTTTTTTAGTACACAGTGTATAACATCAGTTTATTTTATATGTACCAATAGGCACTATTAGAAAAGGAACAAAACAAGGAAACAAAAGAAAATAAAAAGAAGATAAAAATGTTCTGACACTATTATCTTTCTTCAATCTTTATTTCTGAGTTACTACTTTTGAAATTTTAGAATGATGAGTTATGCAACTGTGGGAAACAGCTATACCACCTTAAAAGATTTATATATATATATATATATATATATATATATGAGTAAAGTCTATCTTGTGAACTGCATTTCCCTCATCAACATTTCAATTCTTCCTCCTACTGTATTTCATACTTCAGGAAAGAAAACAAGGAAAATGTTTCTCTCCATACATAAGTAGACAGGTAGACAGAGCTATTATATTACATCAGGTTAGCTTCAATTAAATTAGATTAGTCTGTTTTTATCTGTTTAGGTCTTCGGATTTGTAGACTAGGACTGTCATCATCTGGTACCGAAGCAATATTATCTTTTATATAAACAGGTAACAAGCTGCTGGTGCTGAACGTAAAGAAAAATAGAAAGCCAAGACAAACACTACCAAATATTCTACAGCAGCACTGCCATATAATCTGAATCGTGTGTGTCTCCAGTATCACTTCATTAATGAACTCTCAAGAGACGTGATTCCTCCTCTTTGTATGAGGTTAGGCTTTCTGCAAACAGCCATGACAAAACAGCAACAATTTTAAAAATGGGTTCCTGTAACTACAGTCTAATTGATGGATTCCTGTAACTGCAGTTTAATTGTATCAAAATACATGGTCTTTAAATGTGTTCTTGTTGCTTTATAACAAGAATAGGGATGTTATGTAACTCCAATTATATCACAGTCTGATTTTGGAAGCTAAGTAAGGTCAGACTTGCTTAGGATACAAATGGAAGACCACCAAAAAAAAACACAAGGATCTCCATTTGGGGTTAGGGAAAGATCCTGCATGGAACCCCCTGGAGAATCACTGAAGGTCAGTGGTCATAGTAATTGCCTAGACAGATGAATGGTCTGGCCCAGTACAAGGCTGCCTACTATGTTCCTTGTTTCATAAAATCTGTCAACAGGTTACTGATTGTAATTCATGTACTGTAATTACATTCTTTGGTTTGGAGATACAGAATCTGGCTCATTTACCGGTCTGCTGATTACTGCCAGAAACATGCTTTAAGTTTAGGCAATGAAAAAGCAAAGAAAGTGGCTCCATTTGGGCAGTCCAGGGATTGATGATGATGATGATTTCATTTCAGAAATTACTCTGGGTTGAAAGGATTTTTACGGAAGAAACACCACTCAGGGAATGTCCAAATGAGGCTCCTTTCATGTCCCCAAGAGATGGGACAGAGACGGGCGCTCAATCCATCATGCAGTACCTGGATCTCAAACTGCCAACTTGCCAGCCTTCCAGCTAACGTGGCAAGCTTCTTAACCACTGAGCCACCAGAGCTCAGGGTTGGATTGGGACACAAAAGAAGAATATAATTACATTAGCGTAACATGCTAATTGCATGTCAGTTCCTACCACAAGGTGGAATGATAAAACACAAGTCACAAAACGCCACCCTGTGATGTAATTGTCTTCTTCAGATCTGATGCTCATACATTAAATTGATGCTTGGTTGAGGCTGTGCTAAAAGGTTCTGCCTAAACATAATGAATGGCAGTGAAGCCCCAACCCAGATGTCTGTACATCTCATGCAACCATTTACCATAAGTCTTAGCAGGTACATCTCTGTGGACAAACAATGGCTTGCTGCAGGCAAGGATGCTGTGTGATGGATAGCAAGATTCTATAGTCAGGAGTAAGTGGAGCAGCACTAGATGCACACTGAGTCAAAGTATATGCACCACTAGTGGAGAACATTACTGTGTAAAATGCGAAATTGAAGGAGGAAATATAAGGGGACCTAAGCCAACCTGTGCCCAATCTGGTGTCCTCCAGATGCGTTGGATCACAACATCATCCCTCACTAACATAGCCAACAGACATGCTGAAAGACTTCCATAACGACTGTACTCCAATATATCTGGAAGGTACCAGGCTGGGCAAGTCTCCACAGTCTCCTGTAAATCTCTCCAAGGAGTTTCCTCATCTACCTGTGCTAATACCCATCCAACCTATGTTCTACCACATAACCCAGATTATGCAAAGAACCATAGTCAAGAACAAGCAAGAGCTAATAGGGTGAGACAAACCATATAGCACAAGGAAACCTCAAGAGGACTTCACCCATTAAGCCAAACTGTGTGTCTTTGGCAAGGAATGGGCGGCTATATAAATTTGACTAATAAATAAATAAGGAGTAAATGCCAAAAGCCTAAATAAATCTACTTAATGATACAAAATATTAAATAAATCCAAGGAATTTAAGAAAGGCTCCTCTAAGAATGATGTTTTTTTAAAAAAAAATCTTCACCCAAATGTTTTTGTTATAAAAACACATTTTCGTGTGTTTTTTTTTAATTTGCAGCACTATTATCTGACCCACTGGACTAGAGCAAATGTTTTATTATAGTTTAAAAGAAATTGTTGCCTATAATATCTCAAGGGAGGGGTGTGAGTTGTTCTGTGCAGGACAATGACAAAAAAGATTTATCTATCTCCATGTGTACTCCACTTTTATATACAAACATATCTGCACATGCGTTTGTATATCTGCATGTGTACAACTCATCTCTCATACGCATCCACATGCATATACTTTCTCACAATCATCAGCCCCACCTGCATGTATCATTCTCTCTCTCTCTCTCTCTCTCTCTCTCTCTCTCTCTCATTCACACACACACACACACACAAAATTTCACACAACTCACTGGTAGGTCCTAGGCCATCATTTGGGAACTCTGATGCTGAGGATGCAGAAAATTAGATGGGATCCTTTTACCTCATTAACTTGGCACATGTTTTTAAGAAGGAACTACATTTTAACATCCAAGCTGATAACATAGTGGGCCAACTTTGTAATCACAATGTTCTCAAAGAAACATCTGTTGCTATGAGCAAATAATTAGAAGTATAGTTACGGCTTTGACTTTTATTTAAGTCTTGCTGTGTTGTGCTGAGCCTCGTGGGTGGAGGATTGGGTTCAAATGTAATAACCTAATAGTTGTACGTTTTGCTGAAATCAGTATCACTTAAGTGTGTTTAATGTAGGAGGCTATATAAGAAAGATACAGATACAAGAGTGGACCAGACGCCAAATAACCTTTTGTCCCACACTAATGAAAAACACATTTTTAGACTACATAGGGAAGTTTGCATCTCCCAACTAAGACACACAATGTGTGTGCTTCCCCACTTTGGACAAAGAAAGAGCAGGGATGGAAACTTTTTAAGGCAGTAGTTTCCAGCCCACCCCCACCCCACAGGGCGATTTCAATTCCCAGAAGCCTAAGTCAGTACATTGGCTAATTAGTCCTGTGGGGAATTGACTTAGGCTTCTGGGAAATGAAGTCCAAAACCCAAAGGTTGGGAAACACTGATTTAAGGTAAGGTAACTTAAAGGGCTCGCAGAGATTGATGGGGTGGAACACTTGTCTGTAGGGCCAGTGGTTGAAAGTTTGAATCCTAACTCTGCCTCTGGCCAACAAGAGCTCTGTGCCCTGCCACCTTTGCAAACCTGGCAAAGTTGCAGGATCCCAACATGCCATTAGAAAATGTCATTGGTGCAACCACTTCTAAGTGCTGTACTTTATTCCTAGAATGAGGGTTGCCTGATGTTATTAACCAACTTGACAGCACCCTGGTGTAGGGACCTTAACCATCTGTAATAGCAAGGTGAAACTGGCGAGATGTTGTTTGACTCAAACTTTTATCATCCTTCCCTGTCCCTTGCTTTATTTGTTTTTTTCTAATATACAGTATCCAATCCAATATCGATTTGTCGTCGCTTTTAGTGCAAATCAACTAAACTCCAAAATGTTCTATCCTTTGCCTTCTGTTTCCATCTCTAGCCAAAGAGCTTTATCATCAGCTCATCCCATCATTTTTGGGGTCTGCCTAGTCATCTTTTATGGTCCCTTGGTATCCAGTCTGTTAGCTAACGGTCCAGTATAAAGATATAAAAATTCTTTACCACGTTTTTGCTTGGTCATTGGTTTTAAACAGGACATCATACCATTTGCTTTCTACCAAAGCATGGTAAAAGGACGGGGACCATTCCAAGTGGTAAATGGATTCTCCCATTTCACCATCTAGGAAATAGGTCCTATACAGACATTATTTTAAAAAGCCAGATTAATGCGACATTCTTCACTTTTTAAGCCCTACCATCCTTGCTTTTTCAAATACACAGCATTAGCAGATACAGAGTAGAGCAGGTAGATTGAGACCCTGGTGTGCCAAGCAGTGCTTAAGCCAAACAATGTAATGCCTACCCCAAACTCAAATCGAGACGCAGGTGTTAAAGATACAACATTCTTTTTGGTCTGAATAAAGCTCTAATTTTTGCTAATTCTGAGGTTCTCAACAGCTCTTTTGGCAAATTCTGACTTTACTGCAATAATTTTTCTTTTAAATCAAGGGTGGAGAAAAATATACTGGAGGGAACTTAAGGGGATATATCAAGTTTGTGAGTATCTATCCCTCACTCAAAAACTACTTGGACCAAGATTTTCCTTCTAATTATAACAAATGGCATAAAGGTTGGTAGGTAACCTTCTGGGCTTGTAAAACATCTGCTACTGAAAACCCCTCCAGTGTTCTCTCTATACGCCAAGTAACTATCTTATAACTTGGCATATTCTTCCAGTTGTTGCCCGTTCGCTGAAAATTAATATTTTGTATTTCAGACTCTCTCTCTTTGATCTTTTATATTTCAGCAGTTATTTACCAGTGCCGACAGCACAACCTTTTTTAATAATATGAAAAGCACCTTGAGAACTCAAATACACTCTCCAGAAGCAGAAAGAGTCTTATTCAAGTTATGAGACACCGACAGGATGTTCTACTTTCTTGGTAATTCTTTGACACATTGAGGTTATTATGCAGTGTAAAAGTAGGTTATCAATGCCATAAGGGCTGAAACTGATTTTAAAAAAAACATCTAAAAGCAAAAAGAAGACTGTAGTCAGGGATTTCTTCACCAGACTAAGGAGTTGCAATCAGGCTAAAGAGAATTCTGGCTGAGTGGAAGGGAGTTTTGAAGATAGTTTTTTGCCAACAAAATGAATACAGAAAGCATTATGAGAAACAGTTTTTTCAGATTAAGCTGGATATATGCTAATGTTCAGAAGTAAAATTGTTTAGATTTATACCCAATTTATCGCTAAAGCTCTGAACAGGCAATGCCATAGCATTCTCCACATAGCCATGTCAAACAGCAAAGGTCTCTCTTGCTTGAAAGCCAGTCATATCCCATTCTAGGGGCAGTGTTCATCTCCATTTACAACCAAAGAGCCAGCGCTTTCTGCATCTGCAGACATTTCCATGGTCATGTGGCAGGCATGACTAGACACCAGAGCTTACGGAATGCTATTACCTTTCCTGCCATAGCAGTACCTATTTATCTACTTGTAATTTCTTGCTTTCAAACTGCTAGGCTTCAAACTGCTAGGTTCGCAGGAGCTGGGACAGAGACGGGAGCTCACTCTGTTGTGCAGCACTTGGGTCTCAAACTGATGATCCACCAAGTAGTCAAGTTCAGTATCTTAACCACTAAGCCACTGCAGTCCAACTATGTCAACTAGTTCCCTATTATTCCATTTCACTGTGATGAAATCGAAGTCTCAACTATTTAAATCAGGTGTTCTCAACCTACAGCCTGCAGGCCAGATCTGGTCCATGGAACCAACCAATCTGGTCCCCAACCTCGCTTCAGCTGCCCATGCCGCCACTGCTGTAATTGGCCACTGACTCATTTACAGCAGTTGTAAATGTGTTTATGACAGGCGTAAATAATTCTGCAGCCATTGTAAATGCATTTACTACAGCCATAAATAAGTTTGCAGCCATTATAAACGTGTTTATGACAGCCACGGATGTGTTTTACGGATGGAGGAACCACCAATCTGGCCCACTCAACCGTCTCAGGGGGCATGGTCCAGCCCACAGCTGAAAAAGGTTGAGAACCCCTGAATATAAATGGTATACTAAGTCCATGGCTGAACCAGAGGATTAAACCAATTTATCCTAGGCAGAAATACAAGAGTGCATATGGAACCACATGGGCTCATTCTTGTCCCCCAACGTTGGGAAAGCACCTGGCTGACGGTTTTGGATCATCAACTTGCTGAAGTGGTAGCAACAATTGGGTGATGAACTACACAGCCAATCCTTTGGTGGACTTCTGCCAAGTCTAATTTAATTAAGTCATATCCAACAGGTTTAGATGCCAGGTGACATGTGTGCAACTATAGCACGACGTGGACTTGAGAAACAGAACATGTCTGCAGGTGCTTGTAAAACAGAATTGAAGCCGAAAAACATTTGGGTTCTGTTGTTGAGACCTATGAGAGAAAACAAAGTGTCAACTGACACAGCATTTTTCACCAAACAAGGATTTGTGGGGTTGCCCTTCTTCTTTTGCTCTTGTGCCAAAAATCACAGTAAGTGGGGAAATGGAACAAACACAGACTTATTTATTGATTTGTTCATTATTAAAAAGTTAATTAATTTGGGAAAATGTCAGAACATCGGAGACAGCATTTTAAATTGCTATTTGCAAGTTTCATTCTCTGACGATTGATGAGACTAGTTTTATCTGCTGTTTGTATTTTTAAAAGAGTGGATCATTAATTGTTATTTTTACATAGGGCAGGGGTGCCCAAGCTACAGCGTGTGGGCCAGATCCGGCCCACAACACCAATTCATCTTGCCCATGCTGCCCTTGCTGTTCCTAGAAACGGAAGTAAAACATGCCCATACGGACATGTTTTACTTCTGCTTCCAGGAGCGGCAAGGGTGGCATGGGCCAGATGAAATGTTTTTTGGGGGGCATCTGGCCCACAGGCCATAGTTTGGACACCCCTGGTTTAAGTAGAGAGAATGGCAGCCTAAAAATCTATCCCATCCTGTTGCAAAACAGATTGCAAGGCGTGTGTTATTTCCACTTCTGGTGGGGGGAACCAAGTGACCGGCCCGCTGAACCACATGACCGGCCACGGCCCAAAAAATGTGGGCACCCCTGACATAGGATTTCAGTGCTTAGTGAGGCAATGCTAATGGCCTTGTTCTCTTTTAGGAAAGTGGAGCAAAATGGCTAGAAAAAGAGAACAGTGAATGTCTGCATATTTAGTTAAAAAGTGTTTTGCCTTAGAAAAGAAAAGAATGGGGGGAAAGGAAGAAACGCTCCCCAAAATTAAATTCTGATATAGCATTACTAGAATATGCAGGTCACACATAACTTAAGTTCACAAGTGAGTAAAAAAATGAGGGCCATGGTGGCTTAATGTTTAAAATGCTGAGCTTGATCACCAGAAGGTTGGCAAGTCAGCAGTTCAAGACCCAAATGCTGCATGATGGACTGAGTGCCCATCATCTGTCCCCGCTCCTGCCAACCTAGCAGTTCAAGGGCAAGAAATTGCAAGTACATAAATAGATACTGCTCTAGCAAGAAAGGTAACAGAGTTCTGTGCTTTGGCATCGAGTCATGCCTGCCTCATCATCATGGAAAATGTCTGCAGATGCAGACAGCACTGGCTCTTTGGCTGTAAACGGAAATGAGCACCGCCCCCCTAGAGTTGGACATGACTGGTTTTCAAACAAGGGAGACCTCAACTTTTGATACAGATGAGCTGGCTGGATAACTTAGTGCTGTGATGGTGAACCTTGGCACTCCAGATGTTCCTGGACTTCAATTCCCAGAAGTCCAAGCCCCCGTGAATCCACACGAAGGGGTTTACTGCGATTCTTCCAGCCCGTGCTGCCCTCGTCGCTCCCAGAAGCGGAAGTAAAATGCACCGGTATGGTATCTGGCTGGCGAGCGAGAAGGTGAGAGTACGATCCCCATTTGGGCCTCCTGGGAGGAGAGCCTGCATAGCTTTGGGCAAGTTACATTGTCCCAGGGTGCCCCCAGAAGAAGGGAATGGGAAACCACTTCTGTGTATTCTCTACCTGTCCTAGAAAACCATGGAAAGGACTACCATAACTCAGAACTGACTTGATGGAATACAGGTATTATAGAATACACATGACACATAGTATTTTAGTTAGCAAATGTTTGCTGCACTCAATTACTGTTAAATGTTTTTTGTAGCCAAGACTGAGCTGTGCAAGCCTGTTTAAGCATGTATAACAAAAGAAAAACAAAAAAAGAATAAAGGAAGGAAGCAACTTTTGTGAACTATACTTTCAGTCTAACATGTTTAGTCTAGCATGGCCAGCTATAGAATACAGTCAATGCCTCCAGCTACACAGAGTACAATATTCAGTTCTTTTGTACTCCATTTCAGGGAAATGGATTCAAGGGGAGGCATATTCTTCTTAAGTGCTTAGATAGCTGTTCTTCTACCATCCACTCTTACTCAACAGCAATATGTTTCATACTGCAACTGCTGCTTGGACACATGCAATCCTTTCAAACAACTGCCCCATGTTCCTTCTCTGGTAAGTGAACAGAATAAAAGGAAATAACTTGCACCCATCCACTTGATCTCCTTTCTCCTTAGTCCAGCTCAATATCTCTTCACAAGAGCAAATGTGCCATAAAATCTAACTTATTTTACTCATCCTGGGATCTTCATTAAATTGCCACAAGCCTCCTGCTGTCATAAATGAATGAAAATCCCAGGATTCTTCACTCCAAGAGACAAGAGGACATGCAATTTTTTTTTCCAAAGCCATTTCACAGCATGAATTTCTTGTGGTCATGGCAGCATCAGTGGAAGCAACCATATTGAACTAATAACACTTGATGTGAGAGGAGAACAGCTTTAAATGTCATACATCTAATCTGTCACCCAGGCAGGGAAGGTTCTCTTCTCCTGGGCATTGGGAAAGCAGTACGGGGAAAATCCATCTACTTGCAATATTAGGAGAAGAGTGTGTACATGTGCGAGAGTATTCATTAATTGTATTAATCCATTTATATTCTTCCATTTTTCAGCTGACTTTAAAGATAAGCGAATCTAGGATGTACAAATCAAAATAAAACCACATTTCTGTCTGCCCTCTTTTTTTGTTGTAATTCACAAGACATCTAAAATCTTGAATTCTCTAACTGACCAAAAGGCTGCATCAACATTTTCTCCAAGTTTTCATGACCACCAGAACTGTTCATCAGGCAAAGTGCAACAAAAACAGGGGCAGAGGTAGGGAACCGGTGGAGAAAGGAAGGAAGAAATACTAGACTGATCAGCTATACATGAGAGTGAACATCCAAGAACATATGGATTCCTATGGTTGAGAAACCCTGTCCTAAGGTTTACCATCTACACCAGGGGGTTCCCAACCTTTTTACACCGTGGGCCTGAACACGCCCCCCAGACAGCTGAGTGGGCCAGAACACACACCCCAGAAGCTAAAATTAATGCACCCACCTCCGTGTTTATGACAGCCACAGGTACATTTATGGCTGATGTAACCAAGTTTACGCATGCACGGGTGCATTTTACAGCTGTCATAAATGTGTCCACTCCCACTTCCGGGTGCGGTGGCAGTGGGCCATTAAAATGCTGCCACAAGCTGGGGCCAGCCCATGGGTCGTAGGTTGTGAACCCCTGATCTACACATATATCTAAAATCCTATGGGTTGTGTCATGGAAAATAGAATGAATGACATTTGTAGGGTTAAGCTAATGATAAAACTACCTATCCAATTTGGATAAATGATTTGCATGAAATATGTCCACAATTATAATTTAGGAATTACCCAGCATTATTGTCATCTATGCTGGGAAGTAAAGAATCATGTCATCACACACAAGAAAAGTAACTATAAAATCAATTTGTAAACATTTTGATGACTTTAACATTAACAGTATCTAGGCAGCCGCCCCCAATTCTTAATCATTCTCAAGCTTCCCTTTCTTTCATGGCTCATTAAAAATCCATTTCAAGGTAACTAGCATTCGAAAGGCCTTGCAAATAGAAAATCTAATGGCAACTCAAGACACTTTATCCAAGCACCTTTGTTTCCCATAAGCCTAAAAGCAAAAATGGCAAAAATAATGGCACTTAAAAGAAATCCTAAATAAGTGAATAAAAACAACTTTGTGAGAATAATGAAATGTGCATCAGTTTAAAAAACACCTTTTTAAAAATAGCTTCATTTTACAGTTCGTGTGCTAGTAATATGCATTAGTACATTTAATAAACAATTAGCCATTATACTACCTAGTTCCCTACTGCCAAGGTTCTGTATCAAATCTATCTTTTTTCCTCCATAGTTATTTTTCAAAACAGCTATCCATCAGGTATCTAGCTGGAAGAAACACATACTTTCTGTGACCGAAAATGGATTTTAAATGTGATATTACAGTAATACTCCGCATAATATTAAAGCTTGGTTTCACAACTTCAGCGTTATGCGGTTTTTAACATTGTACGATGCATTTATCGCACAATGTTAAACCAAAGCCCACGGTGGCCGCTTTGAGTTGGGGAGGGCCGGGGGAACCCAGCACCAGCCAGGGCAGCTTCTAGGCACCCCCCACCCCTCGAAGTCAAAGTAACCACCGTGGGCTTGCCCTCCGCTGGCTACTTTGACTTGGGAAGGGCCGGGGAGAGTCCCTAGAAGCTGCTCTGGCTGGCATGGGTTCCCCCCGGCTCTTCCCAACTCAAAGCGATGCAATCCCCGAGTGGATCACATGCCTTTTTGGAAAGGGAACCAGGCGTCACTTCCCAGGCGGAGACCAGCCCTGTGGGTTTGGGGTTTGGGTCTCCGGAGGTACCGTACCCTTGCTTTTTCAAGACAAGCCTCAAAAAAACAAGGGTACATTACCTCCAGAGATCCAAGCCCCAAAGATTGCAGGGCTGGTCTCCACCTTTGAAGTGCCTTCCCAGGCAGAGAGCAGCCCAGCGGGTTTGGGGCAGAGATCTCTGGAGGTAATGTACCCTCCGGAGGTAATTACCCTTGCTTTTTTGAGGCTTGCCATAGTCAGAACTCATACTGCTCGCATGGGCCCAGTAAGAGTTTATTTTGAACATCACACCATGCAATTAGCATAATAAATAGATTGGGGAAAAGTCTCTATGTTTTGCCAGATCTGCATGGCTAGATCTATACAGCATTGCTGTCTGAGAAGCTGTTGCCAAAAACCCATTCAGAGGTGCAGCACTATTAACACAATACTGTACTTTTTATCATTATCTGTATAATTTGAATACTGCGAAGCAGACAAATGCTAAGAAAAAAAAGGAGAAGCAGTAGTAGAATCCTTTTGTAAGGAAACGGCACCATTTCATGTGGCCCCCACCACCTCTGCCACACCAGGAAGTACCATGTGGTGTGGGAAGGGCAAAATGGCCATCCGGCCCCCGAAGCTGTCTGAGGGAGCATGACCTGGCCCCCAGCTTTAAAAGGTAGAGAACTCCTGCCCTAGACAGAGGAAGTAAATTCTGTTCAAAAGGAAAGACCTACTTACTCCCTCCTCACAAATGAATGTTCATGATGCATGCCAAGCAGAAAGCCATTATATTATTTGGAAGTGAGGAGCGTCTTTTGAGTACTGAGGTAAAATCCTGCTGTTCTCTTTAAAGAAGGACTTGCATCTAAAAAGCCACCCTGGTTGTTATTCCACTCCCCTCCATTCAGCTGAACTTGTGAGTCAGAAGCAACTCTGCAGGTCAGCAGCTTTTCAGTACAGGCGCGGTGGGGAAACTATTCCTGATCTACTAAATGTAACATGGAAGTCACATGGAAGTCTCTGCTTTTTTACTTCTGACACTGCTGGTCGGCAGTTAAAGCATGGATGTAACTTAGTAAGAAATCCATATGCCACAGTTATTAGAGAGGCTGGTATCACACTAGAAGGTGTACTGTTCTAAAACAAAAGTACAGTACTGTATTAAGTTTTTGTATTTGTCATTTGAATCTAGAAGCCTAAAATGCCAACAAAATAATGGCTGCTGTAGATTTCCCAAATACAGTACAAAAATAAATTAATCTTCAACTTTATAAGAGAAAAAAGACCAGAAAGGAATGAAAAAAGGAAAAGGTTTCAAAGCACATTATTTTAAAACTTGAGTCAAGCCTACAGAACTATGCAAGTCAGAAAACAGGGCAAGCAATAATTGCAGCTTATTTAACTGTTCGAGGAAATTGAATTTAGAAAATATAGCTACTAATTTTACGTAGTGTATGCTGTTCAGTTTAATTTGCATGCAAAAGCCAAGAAAATGCAATTAGAAATGCTCATCTAGACAGTGATGAGAAACTTCAAACTGTTTTTTTTTTTATTCCCTTCTGTTCTCATTATTTCAACACCTTACCATAATAAAGGACTAGATTTAATACTTTTCCTTGACTTTAGCCTAAATTAGCTTTGGTGTGCAATGCATTACCTATTCATTTATGCTTGCTTCAATCAACTTGCCAAAGTTGATTCAAAAGGTAAATACAATACAACTATTATTGTTGTTTTTTTATTATGATCTGGACAGAAGTCTTTTACAAAAGAATCCAGCAGGATTGAAAAATGCTTTGTTTTATCTGTATCACGACAAAAAAAATTAAAGATGTAAAAAGCCAGAATATAAATGTGTCCTGCTGTTTGAAATCAATGCCACCATTGGATTAACATATGATGCTTTAGCAGATATGTATGGTTTGGCTGTTCTATGGTAGAGAAAAGTAGCTACACTGTAGACAAAGGTTCAAGGATAGACTACAAAATGATGTCCAAACAAGGCCTGATTTGTATTATTATTTTTATTAAAATTTTATACCATCCAACTGGGATAATTCCCACTCTTATTATATACTATCCAACTGATTCCAGGTTATGAGGATCCTTTCAAGGTTTTTCTGGTTGTGGGGCATTCAGAGTGGATGCCCCACTCTGGAGCTCAATGGGACTGCGCAGCTTGGCCAAGGTTGTTTCTTCTTCCAACTCACTGCCAGACCCTAAAGTGCAAATATTCCAGTAATTCATACCCAGCAGCACTTTGCTAGATGCCTTTGGAAAGCCCTCCTAAAGCTCAGGCCTCCAAACGTGGGGTCCAAGATGATCTTGCCTACAGAACTAAGCAGCCCTGACAGTTGACTAAGGCTTCAGAAAATGTAGTCCCCAAACATTTTAAAACCAATGTTTTAGGATTGTGAGAACAAAACAATGACAATGGATATTCAGAGTCCAGACATGTTATATCCGTTCAGCTATCATTTCTAACAATACTTATTGTCTTTTCACACATTCAATTCCTTTTCTGAAGCCATGTAAATAAATGAATATAAATACACCTTGCAAAAACAAACGCAGCATTTAAATTGTGTGCTGTGTGAAGAAATACTTCCTTTGTCCTTTCTTGTGGGGTGGACCAAACAGGTCACTAGGTGTTGACCCTCTCACAAGGAGATATAAGTACTTCGGACCAACATTCTGCTGAGCATCAACAGTGACTCCAGAGGAAGACAACAAAGATAAGACATGTTCAGAAGACAAGTCTTGTAAGGACAAGTCAAATTCCTAAGTTTACCCTGAAGAAGATAAGGCTGAGTCAACACAGGAAACTCTCCTTTTATGTGGCTCCGGAAGAAGGACTAAAATCAAAAGGTTCAAGGACAGGGATTTCTGCTGATATTAGGAAAAATTTCCTAAAAGAATGAGCAAGTCAAATTTCAGGAATCTTCTATTCTTCAGGATTTTATGTACAGGTTGAGAAGTCACTTACAAGGAATGCTGATCAGTGGAGTTCCTGCAACAGCAGCAATTTGGACTATCCGAATGGTCAAACACATTTCAGCTCTGTTCTACATGGGAAATCTCTCTCAAAGTAGCTCTTGCTACTATCTAGTAACAAAGAAGTACAGTAAAGTACTTGGCTTGGCCTGTCCCTAATGCCGATCCATAGCAGTGTGGATGTTGTAAGGCTTATAACATCCGCCTTGCTACAGAGTGGCATTAGAGACACACTAAGCCAAGCGGAGGAAACAAGGATTGAGGAGGAGGAGGTGGAAGCAGTGGCTGGAGCAAGGGCACAGGACAGATGATTTTGTGCCATGCAGCTCCTCCAGGCAGGGACGCACCATTGGAGAGAATGGTGGGTGGCTCTGGGGGCAGTGCGGATGGGGGCTTGGGCTGGTCCTGCTGGCACCGCCATTCCCTTTGGCAGTGCTGGTGCCAGCGGGACCACCCTGAGCCACCACCAATCCACTGCCACCACCAATAGTGGCACCTATCCAGCCCACCAACAGTCTGAGGGGGTGTGATCTGGCCCCCAGGTTTAAAAGGTTGAGGACCCTTGATCTAGGCAGAATTCTTTCTCAACCATACTTACAGCTTTCTAAGTATGGTTTTCTGATGGGTTTTCCATCCTACCCTAGAAAACCAAAAAGGCACTGCCAGGCATTAGATGGACTCCGTATGATACAAATTTCAACATCCCTACAGTAAATGTCATATTTCTAGGCATTTGAAAGATCCATGCTCCCCTGCCTATTAAATGGAAATTTTTCACAAGGAAAGGCAACACCAAGCATCAGATACTTGATTGTTGGTTAATTTCCATATCACATGATGAATGTCACTAGAGACCCCAGTTCTAAAACACTGAAAAGTCTTTAACCTGACTCAGGCATTTATGAGGGCAAGGTACAAAAACAAGGAGATTTTTGGTACCTTCAAAGCCTTCAGTTCTGATCAAGGGTGACTCATGATATTCAAGAACAGTTGGTCCAGGGGACGTTTTAGATCTCATCATCAGCTGTCTATATCCTGACTCAACCTCTTGCATGTCCTGGTTTGCCATCTACAGAGGCACTGGTTCCAGTACCTCCTTTAATGTTCATCTTGAATTCAAAGCGTTCCAAGCTTGGCTTATTTTTATTAAAAATCATTCAGGATTTTAATCTCCTAGCACCAAATGGATCATTATACTGTCAACATTTATCTTTATTATGCAAAAATATTCTGGGTTTAACTTCTTTTGTTGAGCAGGCAAAAAAAATGTATTTAGCTCTATGTCTATTTTTCATTAAGTTTTACATACGGGTTGAAAGTGTAGAGAAGTTTATTTACTATAAATTCTGGGTATCCACATCTCAGCAATATTAGCAGTTTGAACTCTGAAACAAAACTTAAATGCTCTTTTATCTCCATCAATAAAAATTCTTCCAGTGTACTCATGGAAATTTATGAGCTCCTTCTGGCAGCTAAGGTCTGGTTTTATAATTTTCTGACTTTACTCTTCCTGCAACATATCATCAAGATTTTCTTCTCCCTATCATGATTAAAGTAAAGGTGACCAGATGTATCCAACTCTAGGGTTCAGTGCTCATCTCTGTTTATAGCCAGAGAGCCAGCACTGTCTGTATGTGAAGAGATGTCTCCGTGGACAGGTGGCAGGAATGACTAGACACCAGAGTGCACAGAATGCAGTTTACCTTCTACTTACAATTTTTTTGCTTTTGAACTGCTAATTTGACAGGAGATAGAAGCTCACTCTGTCATGAAACACTCAGGTCTCAAAATGCTGACCTGCCGATCTTCCAGTCATCAAGTTCAGCATCTTAACCAATAAGCCACCACAGTTCCTTCCTATCATGATTACAGATTAATTATTATTCATTAATCATCTGTATCTTAGTACATATCAGTATCCTTAAATGCAATAAACACCCTCTTTGGGTAAGAAGCAGCTGGATGTCAATGTCTATTTCATCCTTGCAGAAGTGCTAAGAGAGGATCTGAGATAAGTCACTATATATTAAAGGTAACGGTATATATTAGCCTGATTTAAAAAGTTGACCCTATCAGTCAGGACCCACAAGTAAACACAATGATGTGAGGATTTAGAGTTGTTTAGTTTCACAAAACTTCTTGTTCCACTTCATTTTCTCTAACATGTGAAAGGGGCGGGGGAGTTGGCTCCCCAATGAAACAATCCATCTGAGACTTCCAGCTTTCTGCAAACAGTGGTTTAGTGGCAATGGGATTCACAGAGTTGAAGCTCCAAGACTTTTTCTGTAGTAGGGGTCATGACATCATCTGCCACTCCTCAGGCTTCCTGTTGTACCCAAGTTTAGATGTAATCATCACTTCATTTGGGAAATAAAGTGAATCTCCCCCCCCCCCCTTTTCAATGCAATTTTTCAAGCTGTCCCTGTAATAATGCAAAGGTTGGGTGTTGAATAGGCAATTAGCTTCACAAAAGACCTGTTCCTCGTTTGTTGATTTAATTTTTGACTACAAGGAGTGTCATGACCACCTGCACATTTACATTTACCACTACATCACTGTCTACAATCCTTGTTTCCTATCTGGCAAAAGTACACAGATGTAACTTTACATTACATAAAGATAAACAAGATTTCAACCACTGCCAATGACCAGTTAGACAGCAATTGGGATGTACAAGATAGGAGATAATTTAATGTTAAGTTACCAAAGCTAAAGCATTTAAATTCAAAAACCTATGCAGTCAAACCAATGCTGGCTGGATGTGCGATGAGAGAAGCAAGTGGGAAGCCTGTAAGATTTGCACATACATCAGCCATGCCAGTTAAGTCCCTTAACAACAGACCAACGTGCGTGGCCAATGGGAACTCCTTTCTGGGAATCTTTGACTCTCAATTGTCCTTCATTGTTTTGGTCCAGGATGTTTGTACTAAAGAACTTATCTTTCTGGCTTATTTTCCACTCGTCCTAATCCTGTTTACATGTTGAAACCTCTCCAGGGATTCTGTCCAAGCCTTCCTCACAGTTCTAGTTGTTTTTGCTTTCAATTATTCTCCTGCCATCTCCTGTCAATGTAGCAGCGACCTCCTTGTGTACTTCCAGTTAAGTCTCATAACCAGCCATGCAAGAACCATCTCGTTTGTGGCCTTGCCATCAATGATACTCCCTCTATATTTCTCTGCCTCATCAATTCTCAATCTATTCTTCCCACGTCAATGTCCATTTCTTTTGTCCTTTGGGCATCTTTCTTGATTCACTCTGTCACTCCTGCTGTATGCACACGTGCACACATGCATGCACACATACACATTGCACACAGAGAGAGAGACTCCTCAGTAAACTTACTATCAAGGTAATTAAATCTTTTTTAATTTAAATATAGGATGGTATTTTTCTCCAACTGCTTGTGAGGAAGTCACTGTACAAGATAATGTCTCACTGCCTGAGACTGGTTGCTGTGGAAATTATTATACTGTCACAAAGGATTAGAATTTAAAATGAGAAATAAACAGCAGGAGTGGATGATATCTTAAAGATCCCACTTTAATGAAAACATCCCTAGTAATTAAAAATAGCTAGGAAGAGTGAGATACACAGATGTAATGGTTTCAGAAGAGGGCATTTTTTGGTGTATCTCCACCCACCCGCCTCTGATGAGTCACATCTTCTGCAGTTAAATATCACTTTTACATTACCTGCCTCATTGGAAATCATTTGTTCATTGAAGCTGTTCTACCCCTATAAATAGGGAAGGTGTTACGGAAACACACTGCACATAATCAGAATCTCACAGACCTTGTTCTTTCTACAAAGAGCATCCCAGTCCTCTCAGGAATTACCTTCGCAGTAAAAGAATTGCTGATCAGATTCATCTGTGCAAATACTAATAGAAGATCTTGCACATGTTTAAAACCTCTGAAGAGTCATGTGTCTGTATATTTATACAGTCAGGTATATGGATATGCCCCAAGGAGAACCTGACAACAAGCAAGAATGAATTCAATATAAATAAATCTATAAAAATATTTCTGATCAAATATGACATCCCAGTGAGCTGGCACAGATGTCTGAGTATCCTGATATTGTTGCATTGTTAACAATGCTAGATGTACTTCTCCTGGAAAAGCTCTTTTAAAAATCAAGAAATATCAAAGATACTGAAGCTAGAAGAATGTGCTTGTACAGGCTGCCCACATATATTCTTCAAATGCTGTGTCCGTTCTGGATACTTTATATATTTTTTATATTTCTTCTGCACTATTGTCAACTCTGTAATGCTCGGACTGATAAAGATCCCTGTGTAGAAGCTGAAGGCTGGCTTCTGTTTTTGATACGTTGTGTCAGAGGTTGGGAAGCTACTTTTTAAAAGTGAAATAGTTACAAGCAGAGTACTATGCTCCTAATATACTGTTGCGCTTACCAGTTATTACAATTTTAAACAAGTAACTCTTTGCTTCCCTGTATCTCAAAAGTAACTTATTAGCTGAGGGTCTGAGCGATTTGAACAGATAAAAGATGGGGGGGGTTGTTTCCACTTTTTTCTGACTTCCGGAAGTGATTACAGTAATTGGTTTTCAATGCATTTTCAACACTTCCAACAGCGGCCTCTAGTGGCCAGCTCTGGTAATGTGCCAGACCCATCCCCAACAATCAGCTGTTTGCTTTTCCTGCCACCCTGAAGTGCCAAAAACTCCCAGGTTTTAGCTGCCGAAACGCACCAAAAACACGACAAAAAAAATCCAGAAATGGAGCAGAAATGCTCTTTATTCCCTCCCACCACCATGGGAAGTGGTGGACACTGCCTAAGCAGCCAAATAAATGGCACAGTTGTGCCCACAGTGCCAAAAAAAACTTTGTGTGGTGGGGGAAAAGGTCGAAGCAGCATTTTTTCAGGATTTCCTTTTGTATGGCAAGTTTTTCATTATTTGAGGTGTTCATAACTCAGGGTTCCACTGTATATCAATTATTTCATTCTCCCCCTCCTCCAAATTTTCAACAAAAAAACTCATTTAGAAAAAGAAAAAATTATTCACCCTATCCCCAACTTCAGAGCCCTCACAAATTTTTCATCTCTGTATCTGAATGCCTGACAGATTTTGCAAAAGCCAACAATTACAACTTCCTACACACACATACACACAAAGATAGAGCAGTACATCAGCATGGGTTTCACGATTCCCTCCTGTGACTGATCATTCAGACAATATCTGGAGATCTGAAACACATACAGACATATACATGCCCAAACAACTATTAACCAGATGCTCTGTCGCTTGGCAAAAGTGAAAAAGAAGTTGGCAAATAAAAAAGGAAGAGTCTTCTAGAATATTAACTATACTACCTCCACTTTTATTACTTCACCTGTTAGTGATTTTCAAAAGCCATCTTTAAAATTTGCCAACATATCAAAAGACTCTTTATAAACACCTTGATCAGAGACCATAGAAATCATTCTAGGAAGAGTAATCTAATATTTATACCATACACAGCAGAAAGCTCATTACACTCTAATAATAAATCAGGGCTCGTTTCATTGTTATTTCAGATCCTAACTTCAAAGGATGCTGGTTTCTTTTTAATCCTAATACACGTCATATGGAAGATCTACTTCTTTTAAGGTAAGTATTTCAGCATGTACAATCATCCTTTCAGGTTTATGAAGGCTCCAGATCTGAAACAGGGCAAAGATGTAACTTTTTAATAGCTCAAATCCTGTTGCTTATTGTAAGAAAATTGATTGCTTTCAGTCTGTTCCTAGTCAGCAAATAAAAAGTTCCCACTTTGATTTTCAGGAGTACACATGAGGTATCACAGAAGAAGCTTTTTATAAATCCTGATTCTCATAAACTTTTAAATTACTTTTTATTTTACCCAACCACCTTACCATTGTTTTTCAACAACAGTAATGTCTGGATTGTTGCTGCTGCTGCTGCTGTTGGATAGGGTGGGTGATAGTCTACTCTTTGTGTACTCCAAATCTAGTATGAAGATTCAGCAAAATCAACTGTGAATTGAAGATTTTTCTTCCTGGCTTAAAGAACTGCAAAGGAAACAGCGATATTTGGAGTGTTTACATTTGCAGTACAGTAGTTCTAGACAGCTAAGATGCAGATGAACTATTTGCAGTTTCCTCCCCCCCCCCCCAATGCACTACCACCTCAACAGCTCCAGTTATTTTAACTGTAGAAATTTGCCATGTTTACAAGACTCATCTGCCAAAGCAACCAAGCAACAGTACCATTTAAATTGCAGAGCTTTCAGAATGTATTCAGATTGTGAAGCCTACTAGAAATGTAAAAGCTGATATTTCAGCTTATTTCTATATTTCATGGGTAACTGCATAATTCTTGGACAATACAAGGCTGGGTGATTAATGGCCAAAATACTTCTTAATAGATTCCAAGACAAGCTTCAGAGGTTTTTGGTTTTGCCTGCAAGATGGAACGGACAGGAGAAACCTTTCTTCTTCGTAATATGCATATTAGTAGAAGGGCAAGAGAAAGAAACTCAGTTCCCTTTCAATCTGTTAATTAACATATTTATTCGGTAAGAGATATATTATCTTGCCCACCTCTCACAACACAACCACTGTCTTCTGAGTTCTACAAGAGACTACATGTCATGCTGATATTAAACTAATCATTTGAGTTTCAGCTATAAGTCAACAATCCAATTTTTTTTCAACATTTAGTCTTTTGTAGCAGTAGATTTCATTCTTTTCATATTGGGATTGACTTTAGCACAAAATTGAGCAGAAAGACAATCTAAAATAGTTTGGAAGGGCTAGGCTCCTTCTCCATCTGGACTAAAAGCAACTGCTGATGGGATACCGAATTAACATTCTGTGATATGCATCCACAGTAGTAGAAGCAATCCAGTTGAAGTGTGGTAAATTATGGATCTTAACCAACTAGTTAAGCATAAATGAGCCATGATAAAGGCTAAGTACTAATCTAGTACTAGTCATGCCTGCCACATGACCACGGAAACGTCTGCAGAAGCAGACAGCGCTGGCTCTTCGGCTTTGAAACAGAGATGAGCACTGAACCCTAGAGTCGGATACGACTGGCTTTCGAGCAAGGGAAACCTTTACTTTACTAATCTAGTACATTAGCCATTTCCTCAGTTAATCTAGTTAATTTTGATGCTGCCATCACTGCTGAGCTGCTTCCCTTGATTTGACTATAGTGTTACAATATTCTTTATGCATTTATATTTTTTGGGTGGCAGAAAGAAGGAAGGAAGGTTATATCACCAGGAATACTACACTTTCATCTACAGGTAGCTTTCCTCCCCTGCTAACCTGATTGAAGGGAAAACAGATAAAAATGACGTTTAGAATGTTGTTTGTTTGTTGCTTGCTTCCTTGTTTTGCAATACTAAATTTAATATCCACCCTCTCTTTCACACAGTTGTTGTTGGTTTTTAACACAAAGACACTTTTTTTTAAAGGTTGAAAGGACACTTTGATAGGAAATCCCCATGGTTATGCCCCTTCCTGTTAGCCTGCACACGCTTCATTTTGCATCTAATTAACTAAAATTAATTAACTGGTATCTCAGAAAGAAGATATGAGAATTAGAGGGCTCAGTATGAGCATAGAGAACAGAGCTTTCAGCACCAGTATGTAACATGGTACTCACATTTTGAACTTACATACTAGTGCCACACAACAGTGCTAGAAGTAAACCATTGACCCAGAACTTATTCACATACGTAGATATCTGTTACATGCAATAAACTACTGTCTCCTTCTGAAACTTAATGCACCAAATCTTACTCATGGCCTTACTCTTCCAATACAGTATCAAACTAGATTTATATGATGCATTTAAAAAATTCATGATCTTGCACCGAAGGGTGAATCAAGACTCATAGACTTCAGTGTGTGTTAACAGAGACTGATGTTGGGGTTTTTATTACCAACCAACAAAGCAACAAATGCATTTCTGGGAACTGATAAACTTGTAATACTCAGAAGAATTGCAAAATAAAATACACAAATCAACTTTTTTTTGTTTTCCTGTATGTATGCCACTCGAGACTTGGTCAGCTCTTCTTTCCAGATGTTCTGGGCTCTAGCTTCCATAATCCCTAACAACTGGTTATCTTGGTTGCATCTCATGGGAGTTGCAGTCAAAAATCACAGGGTATTGCATTATTTAATCCAGCCTAGCTAATAAAATGAATTATACTTAGTGCTTTCTCTCTTTTTTGGTTGGCACAACTAGTTGGTTTTACTTGAAGCAGTGAAGGCTATTTCAACAGCTACTGAACAGGAAATTCAAGATATTAACATGCAATGACCACAGGAGTTCTCAAAGTTTTTAAGCTTTGGGGCTGGACAGCCATTTTTCCCTTCCTCCACCACAAGGCACTTCCTGGTGTGATGGAGGCAGTGGGGGTCCACCTGAAATGTTGTTGTGGGCCACATCCAGCCCATGAGTTGCAGGTTGAGAATCCCTGCCTTAACCCAAGAGAAAGGCATTTTTGATCTATGCTGGGGTTTCCATCTGGGCACGCCCATCCCTGCCCCTGCCCCTTATACAGTATCTTGACCTCATTTACCGGGTGCATGCTGATTTTCCGGGTGATGCTTGGTTGGCCTATGACCAGAATTTCCGCATGCGCATGGCTCTCCAGCCCAGCATGCGTTGGGATTCCAACCTTTGGCTACAAGTTATGATGCCATCCCAGCCCACCTCCGGTGACTGGTATGATTGCAGCCATCTGGTCCAACAAACTTTTTCTTCACCCATACAGCCCTCGATAGCAACTGCCACCCCTGCACCAAGCACGTACTGCTGGGAGTTTGCAGCCCAGGGCCGCTGCTCTAAGAAGCAGTGCAGATACAAGCATGAGTGGCTGGTCTGTCTGGGCAACCATGATGCTT
Organism: Bradypodion ventrale; assembly: GCA_035047345.1. Lineage (NCBI taxonomy): Eukaryota > Metazoa > Chordata > Lepidosauria > Squamata > Chamaeleonidae > Bradypodion > Bradypodion ventrale. The sequence continues at coordinate 123,044,989 of JAWDJE010000006.1, forward strand.
TCACTTGCCCGACCATGGCTCCTCCTCGCCCTAATGTTGGTACAGGCGCTCCGGGACACCCCACCGCTACCCCTGCTGGGGCTCTGGCCTCGATTCCACCTTCATCCGCCCCCTGATTTTCCTGCTCTTTTCCCTGTTATTCACTTGTTATTCTGTTGTTACATGATCCCCTTGAAGAAAAGGAGAATTATCCGCTCATGGCTGGTAATTGGCAAAAACTGCAACCTATTTTGTCATATATCCGTGCAAAATAAATCAATCGAGTCCAAGGCTTAGATTAATTGCTTGCAATGACTTTATAAGTGCCCACTGAGAACAGTATCCAAAGCTTTTCTGGTATATTATTAAGCTTTTCTGGGTATTAACCCTTTCATCAGGGAATCTCAGTTTCTGCAATCTAAAGTGACTAAGTGACAATTATAAACTCGTGGCGTCCTAGCCTCTTTGCGGAATCTGCTGTGTGCTAGCGGACATTTTGCACAGACATATGACAAAATAGGTTGCAGTTTTTGCCAATTACTGGCCACGAGTGGATAATTCTCCTTTTCCTCCAGTGTGTTCTCCGCTTCGCCCGATTGTTCTCCACAGTTACATGTTCCCCTACAGGTGTCCTCTGTGGCTGTCTGGCCTCCTTCTCCTGCTCCTGGCTCCTGTTCTCCACCCCCTGGGGGGGGGGGTGTTTGTCTTCTTCTCTCTTATCACACTGGGACTCCCCCAGTCCGGTCTTTTGGGCTGGTGGGTCGGGGTCGTTTCTCTTCCCGTGTGGCGGTCGGTGCAGGTTTACCCATTCTAAAACTTAATATCGACATCAGGTATGGGCTGGGGTTGTTGCAGGAGCTGGAATGGTATCATCTAGGGGTGTGCCCCAAAGCTCCTGCAGCAACCTTCCACCGAGGTTGGCTTATCAGAAAGCCGCTTCCACCATGGTCACCTTGTGTGGCTCATTATTGGACCCCGGTGTGTTTGGCCTGATGTACTGTTTGGTTCCTTTTACCTACATCACCCGCACTTCTGGCCCCAGTGCAATGTTTTGGTCTTAATCAATAAAGTGGCCCATTGTTTAACCCAATTCTGGTATACACTCTTCACTGGGGTGTGTGACAGCAAAGCAAAACCAACCAGGAATCTTATGAAACCTTAAAGCAGGGATTCTCAACCTGCGGCCCATGAGCTGGATGCGGCCCACAGCACCATTTCATGTGCCTGCCCCCACACATACACTGCCTCCACACCAGGAAGTGCCATGTGGAGGAGGAAAGGCAAAATGGCCGTCCGGCCCTTGAAGCTGCCTGATGGAGTGTGACCCGGCCCCTGGCTTAAAAAGGTTGAGAACTCCTGCCTTAAAGACTAACAAGTTTCATTTCACATATGTTTTGTGGACAGTAGGCCACATCATAAGATGAATGATCAGGTCAGTGCAGCCATTTAATATAATGGGCTGCAGTCTACAGAAGACAATGTCAAACAAACCCTGTAATCTTTGAGATGCCACAAGGTTCATTGTTGTGTGTTTTTTAATATTGCTACTAACCTGGGCAAAGATGGTGGTGATAACATTGGAGTGTCAACTTAAGCTGATATAAGATTGGTGACCTCAGTAACACTGTCACATGTTAGGAATATCAGCTCCAACAAATCCAGTGAATTATAATTATTTTGTGTAAGGGGATGTTTTGTTTTTTAACAAAGGGCACATACACAAAAAGATCCTGCAGGATTGCTTGGCTGGAACATCACTATGGTTTAGGGAAAGGATTGCCATAATGGCAGCTGAAGACTGCAAAGCTCCTGGAACAGAAAAGCAAAATGTAATTCCTGATTGCCTGAAGGTTGTTCACTGTGGACTTGCCAATAAATAATCTGGGTACGCTGAGCAACTGGTTTGCTCGCCTACAACAAAGAATATGATACTGGCCAGCTGCCTCAGTTTCCTTGTAAATGTCACCCAATGGGAGAAGAAACTGATGAATGAGCTGCTGGCTACTATCCTTTCTGTTCTATTCTCATTCTTTTTCTCCAATGAGCACCACACCACATTCAAGCTGATTTAAAAATGCACATTTCATTATGTAGATGATCTCTCTCTAGTAGTGAAACACAGGAGAAACCTTCCACTCAGTGAGGTTGACAAGGACATTCCCACAAATAAAATAATAATAATTTTGAAATCCTGTGAACTATTATTTGTTCAAACAGGGACGGGCAGGGAGAGAAGCGGTACGATTCCTTCCTAGCACATAGACAAGTTTAAGACACTCCCTTCCTGGCAGGAAAAAGTGTCCACAAATTTAAAGCACAGTCCAGCTTTCAAGAGAATTCATAGCAAGTTGTAAACTAGTCTAAAGATTTAACAGCAGATAACTAAAGATGGTACAGATGAGAAATCTAATGCTTCTTCCACCCAGTCCCACTGTTACAGGATCTGAGTGGCCAGCTCTCTAACAATGGCTTTGCAACCTCCATACACAAGAGTCTATCAATTAGTGAATCATGGTCATCCATGCAGTCAACTAGGTGATGAGACTGAAGGGCAAAGCAGTTTGCATGGCTGATAGATCACAGAGACAACCACAACAATGCAAAGGGAGCTGTTCCTTTCATTTGCCTATCTGTCTCTAGAAATGTGCCCTCAAAAGCAATCAGCGTCTTCTTTCTCTGACCTGCAAGTGAGAAATTGCCTGGAACAGGGTCATCCCAAAGGAGGCATTCACTACCTCTCAAACCCCAAGATAGTTTTGTTGGTGACACCTGACAGAAGCAGGACCACCACATCACTTGTAGCTCTTCCAGAAAATAAACAATTTTAATTAGCAGCCTCATTTGTAAAGCAATTACATCTACTATCAACAGGTTTGCTATTACAGTACGTTAAATGAGTCCAGCAGCAAATAAGGACAATTGGCTTCCTATCTCCAAATGCATCATTAATGGTAACATTAGCAAATTGCTAATTTTTCACTGATTGGGTTTCATTCTGCAAAGGTTCATTTGTGGCTTATTAGCTTCAAGGCACAAAACTTTTTAGGAAGGAAAAAAATCAATTTTGTCTCATAAAAATACAGAGGGGAAAAGACAGTGCTTAAAAAGATAGGTGACAGGTTAAAGAAAGAGATTGCTTATTCCCATTGTGCAGAACAAAACAGATATGCTAAGCAATTATTATCAGAAGAAAGTTACCTTGAAAATATTGGCACTGAAACCATGATTCGAAAACAGAATTACAGTATATAGGGGAAAAAATCAGTATATGGATATATACGAAATACAGTACTATACAAATAAAATTCAAACAAATTAAAATGTTAAAATGACTAGATATGTTTGACCAGAAGTAGACTACTTCAATAGTGTTCTTCTTGTTGTTGTGCCGTATCTGAATATTGGCAATCATCATGGTGATCAGCCATGAAGACTGTCCTGCAAATATAATGCCATGGCCTTTCATCTGCCTTCCGCATTGCAGTGTGACACCTGTACCACTGATCCAGCACTGTGGGTCACTTTTGGCATGCAAAGTCCTCATCAGCCCCAGGCAAGTATTGATGAAGCCCTCCATTAAGATGGATTCAAGTGGGATTTAATCTACTTGGGGACCATCACCCTTCCCTGTGGTCTTCGGCACTCAAGCCACTAGTCCTCAGGGTTGTCAGATTATTTAACAGATTATTTAACTGCTGCCTGACACTCGGTATTGAGTCAGTATGGTCTACTTTATTACCATACCAGGATAACCTGGCCAGATTACATCAATAGTGTTATTTCCACATTTATCCTGTATCCACGTAACCCCATTTTACTTGATTATTCTTTTATCTTCCTCTTTAGTTTATTATGTGACTTCAAAGTGGTCCAGGCATAAGCTTTTCCTAGTAAGAGACACTCTTTGGCATTTATCCATTTAGCAAGGTGTATTGTTTTTGCTCTCCGTAAGTTTATTATTTAAAGCTCTCTGATGTAATATTTAAATACTGTATTAGACATGTACAGTAAGGTCAGTTTAATGTTGTAAACCGACTGAATATTAGGGGGGGAAATCTTAACTGTTAGAGTAGTGGAACCAATTCCCTGAGGAGGAGATGAGTCCTCCATCGTTGGAGGCATTCAAGAGAAAATTAAACATCCATCTGTCACATTTCCATTGACTTGGACTCCTGCACTTGATCTTGGCAGCCTTATAAGGTCTCTTCCAACTCCATTATTTTATGATTCTGTGAAATTCTTGAGGCAGTTACTCATTCTTTCACATGGCCTAACTTAGAGGAATAAATATAGAAAGGAAAGAAGTTATACATGATGCCATAAGTTCACTGGAATAAAACTTTGGCAGAAATATATATAATGACTAAATCAAATGAAAAGAAAAAATAGAGAGAATTCACACATGCAGCACAAAATAAGTTTATAGAACTTGTGACCTATTCAGCTCAGTCAAATATTACAGTTCTCCATTTTTTCAGTGTTTCTGGCTTGCATCATGAACATCTATTCTTTCATTCCTTTTTTAAAGTAATAACTGAATAACCTATACCAGTGATATTAAAAACATTTAAGGGGTGCACAAACCAATTTAAGTGCACACGTGCAGATTATAAACAAATTCTAGAGTGTACCTTAACGATAAGCAGGAAACACAGGAAGGTTATAACTTTTATAAACTTCAGAAAGAATTTCAGGTTCCACTAAAACTATTGAAATGTTGGCAACAACTTCAGTGGGGCTCAGTTTTACTCAATACTTAACCTATGAGGTCTATAACATAAAAATTACAGACATAACTCAGAGGACTTCAAAATGGGACCCATTAAAACACAGCCTCAAACACTATAACAAGATGTTTGAACTGCTTGCTTTGTTAAATGTGCTTTTTAAAGTTCTTAAACATTTTTAAGTAAGTGAGGGATATGAGAAAGTGATATTGTATTTAAAATGTCTAAATTAAGTAGTCATATTAGACCAGGGGTTCCCAACCTACGGTCCACAGCACCATTTCAAGTGGCCCACGCTGCCGCCGCCGCACCCAGAAATGAAAATGTTTACACATGCATGGGTGCACCTTACTTACATCAGCAGTAAAATGCACTCGTGTATGCGTAAACGTGCCTGTGATTGTTGTTAACGCGGAAGTGGCCACATTTATGACAGCCATAAATGCATCCACCTCCACTTCTGGGGGTGTGGTCCAGCCCACTCAGTTGTCCAGGGGGCATGGCCAGGCCAGCGGGAGAAAAAGATTGGGAACCCCTGTATTAGACTGTTCTAGCAGGAACAACTAAGAGTCTGTGGCACTTTCAAGATTGAAAGTTACTTTGACTAACTTTTAAGGACACAACTCATATTTTCAAATGTTTGTAGCATAGTATTCAAAACACAGTGAATACTGGTCCTGGTTATGAGGGTGGAACAGAATGAAATAAAATATGAAAAAATGACCATTAACTCCAGTCATAAACTTTATAGTAAGAAAATACAATAGTCATTTTCTATACTTCATTTCGTTCTTTCCCTCCTTGAAAACCAGAGCCAGTACATACAGGTAAAACTCAGAAAATTAGAATATCATGCAAATGTTTATTCAGTTCAGTAATGCAACTTAAAAGGTGAAACAAATATATGAGACAGACTCATTACATGCAAAACGAGATAGTTCAAGCCTTACTTTGTCATAATATTGATGCTTATGGCTTACAGCTTATGAAAACCCCAACCCCCCAATCTCATGTACCCATAATAATGACATGATCTCATGTACACTGTACGCCATGATCATCACAATTATAACAAAGTAAGGCATGACATCTCTCGCTTTGGATATAGTGAGTCTATCTCATATATTTGTTTCACCTTTTTAAGTGAAATGAATGAACATTTTCACAATATTCTAATTTTCCAAGTTTCGCCTGTGTATAAACTTGTGGCTTGGCTATTATATCTTGGGCATCTGAAAAAGGCTACCTCCACAAAGCCAATGCCTCCCCCCAAAAAAACTTATCAGCCATCAAGGTACCACTAGACTTCTTGTTCTTCCATGTTTGTTCAATTCCATGATTGAGTTCAGTGATGCACTGCAAATAAAATTACTACCTACTCTGTGGGCTGGCCTAATCTGTGGGTGTGGCCAAATCTGTGGGTGTGGCCAAACATCCTGCATTATGGGCTATGGAGGTGGGCATGGCCAACCAAGTGGGCATGGCCTGGAGGAATTTCCACAACCAGTTCTGCAGAACCTGACAGAACCTGCTGCAGTGCATCACTGATTGGTTATTCTCTAAATGTTGTTTAATGCTTGAGATACTCATATTCTTAAACTCATCACTTCTCAAGTCTTTCATACGTCTTCAGCAAGGAGAAACACTGAGCTTTCTACACTGGCGCTACTGTGTTGAGAGAGAAGGCTACCAACCAATCATAGCCAGTAAGTAAATCACTGCAAAAATAATGGTACGTAATGGCTACCTGCAAAGGCAAAGAGGGTTTTTTTTTATGTGAGAACAAACAGAAACTGAACATCCCACAATACAAAAACAAGGGCATGCAATCTCTTTATTGTTGTTATGTGCCATCGAGTTGCCCCTAACGTATGAATGAGAGGTCTCTAAATTGTCACGACTACAAATTATAGTCTAAGAGAATCAATCCATCTTGCAGTTTGGTCTTCCTCATTTCCTGCAGCCTTCCACCTTTCCCACCATTATTGTATTTTCCGCTGGCCGGACATCCCACTGCAGTAGTGGAGAAGACTGTACAGCCAGCGACTCAACACAGAGTGTTGGGCAGTGGTAAATAACCTGACTCCCTAAAGGGGCCAATGGCTATGGGCAGATAAGCCCCTTTAGGTGAGGTGATGGTTCCCCCTCAGTGGATGAAATGCCAACAGGAAACCATCATATTAGGCCCAACAGCAAAATGAGTGGAGGAGGAACTCTGATTCCCAAAGGTCATGAAGGCGGAAGAGGCTATGCCAGATGGACTGGATGTGAAGGCGCACCTTGATAATATCCTCAAGGCTGTGGCAGTCCATTGCAGCCCCGGTGTTAAATCCTGCATGTCTCATTTCATATATGCCGCAGGAGATGGCTCTGTAATCATTGTGTGTGGGTCGCTTCATGGCAAGCTGGGATCCACCTTAAACAAATTTATGCCAATGGCATTTTTCCTGCTTCTTGGGGGGAAATGCATTCTCAGATACGAGTTGCAGCTGAGTCTTGCCTTCTCCTGATGTACCCAAAGTAGGACAGCTTCAATTTAATCATGTTTGTCTCTCTAACAGATTCAGTCTCTACGGCTTGTAATAATTTTGTCAATTTTCCATCCATTCCTAGTGATTTGTTTCTAAGATACATTTAGTACTTTTAGAGTACTTAGAACAGAGGTGCCCAAACTACCCAGATGAGCATGTGTTACTTCCACTTCCAGGTGTGGCGAGGGTGGCATGGGTAGGATTAATTGGCGTTGGTGGAAGGATCCAGCCCACGGGCCATAGTTTGAGCACCCCGGCCTTTAGCAGAGAAAATGGCAGCCTAAAATCTATCTCATCCTGTTGCAAAACAGATTGCAAGGCATCTTTTACTTCCGCTTCCAGTGGGAGGAACCATGTGACCTGCCCGCTGAACCACATGACCAGCCCATGGCCAGAAAAGTTTGGGCAACGCTGACTTAAAATGTATCACTAAAAAGATGCCACCTCTCCTTGCTTTTTTGTACTGTGACTTTGTCTGTTTTCGCCTGAATACTTCATAGGTGATCAAGAAGCGCAGCCATTTCATAGGACTATAGAGAAAAACGCAATAAGACTCAATGGTCAGTTTAGCACTCTCATTAAGTACCTGTCTTCTAATAAACAGCTAATAAGGCAGTAAAGGCAATGGCACAACAAATCCATGCAAAATAGAGCACAATAAATGTTGGGTGGCAGTTTAATTACAGTTAGCAAGGGCAGAAAAGACACACTCTCATTTTGCCCTAGTTTGTTATTGAAATAATCACCATCAATTATTTCAAGTATATTATGGATTACAAAAACTAAGGAGCTAAAAAAAATGCTCACAAATAATTCCCATCTGGCCTAGGACAGACTAAAAAGAGAGAAAAGGCTATAGGTCCAACACTTGCATAAGGCTATGTTTTCTTCAACTTTATTTAAAACAGGCTGTCATTCATCAAACATTCTTGAGCCAATTAGCAGTTATAGGATTGTGTGTAAATACTTTTCAAATGTGTTACCAATTAAGCAAAGGAGCCATTCTACATAGGCAAGAGGTAAAGCTTTCAGGTGAAGGAGGCAAAAGATAACAACACTGTCAGAAAAGCATAAAATAATTTCTTTCTTCCTTCACAAGGGATGAGAAATCATATGGTAAAAAGAAAATCAAAGAAATACAATTTTCACCTTACAACTCAAACTTCTACTTCATGGTTATATATCTTTGGCTTTTTAAAACCCTGTAAAATGGGTTGCAAATTCAATTTTAAATAATTAAGCTAATGGGTTTATGCATTTACAGCTCTTCTATTTCAATGTGTCAGTTTGTTCATTGTTGGCAATAAAATGAATAAGTAAACTTGTGGACTTTAGAAAATGCAAACTGAACATCCAGCCACTTATTATTGAAGGGAATCGTGTGGAACAGTTCTCGGTGTTTCGATTTCTGGGAATGGAGCTGAGGGATGATCTAACATGGGGAGCAAACACCAAAGATCTGATGAAGAGAGCACAGCAGAGGTTATACTTCTTGAGAATCCTCAGGAAGAAGAATCTTTCAAAGGACCTGCTGTTGGCATGCTACCACTGTACCATAGAGAGAGTGTTAACCTATGGTCTGTGTGTATGGTTTGGGAGTTGTACAGCTAGGGAAAGAACAATGCTGTCCAGGGTCATAAAGACTGTGGAGAGGATAATCGGCTGTACTCTTCCCACTCTAGATCAAATCTATGCCTCCAGGTGTTATAAGAAAGCTGTAGAGATTGCGCAAGATAGTACGCACCCCAGAAATGATCTCTTTCAGCTTCTGCCTTCTAGAAGAAGGTATAGGGTCATAAAGACCAGGACCAGCCGCTTGAGAAATAGTTTCTACCCAAAAGTGGTTCTGGCTTTCAATGCAGTGCAATGCAGTCTATGAGCGAGCTTCTGTATATAGTTTTTAGAGTTTTAGCGTTTTAGAGTTTTTAGAGCCTTAGAGTTTTAGAGCTTTTTAGGGATTAAATGTGTATATGTGGGGTGGGAGTAAATTGATAATTTTGTATAGTTGTATTTTGTTTAGGTTTTGTTGGGTTGATAAATGTTTTTTTCCCCCAATTTCGTTGTTCTGTGCAGGACAATGACAATAAAGATTTACTGTATCTATCTATCTATTCACTGTTGGTAAGCAATGAAAGGACATGAATGGGGACATGAATGGAGCCTCATTTGGGCATCCTCTGAGCGGAGTTTTCCCCACAAAAATCCTTTCAACTCAGAATAATTTCTGACACAAAATTATTATTATTAATAATAAATACACAGAACATATTTTGATTAATTTTGTCTGAGGAAGTGGACTTGATCCATTAAAGCTTACAAATACAGCAGTTAGTCTTTAAGGGAGTGATTCTCAAGGTTTTCACGTCACAGGCCAGAGTACTCGCCCTCAAACAGCTAAGCGGGCCAGACAAACCATGTCGGGTGTGTTTGCGCATGTGTGGATGTATTTGCACATACGTTTGCACATGCATTTGCATACAGGTGCTTCTGTTTCTGGGGTCATCACCGTGACCCGCATGGAACAGCATCGGGGTCCGGGTCCAGGCCACAGGCCATAGGTTTCAAACCACTGCTTTAAGGTGCCAAAACCATTTTGTCTTGGGGAGGGTTGTTTTGTTTTTTGTCTGCACAGACCAACACTGCTACCACTTCAAAAACTACATACTGTATTTTCTGGCGTATAAGACTACTTTTTAACCCCGAAAAATCTGTGCCAAAGTCGGGGGTCGTCTTATAGGACAGGTACTTAACTGCAGCTTGTTTCCCCTTGCTTCATATGTCCGGCGCATATGGTGGGGGTGCCGCGGCCGAGTCCCTGCTCTGTGCGGGGAGTATGAAGCAAGGGGAAGCAAGCTGCACACATATTCCTGTACCTCGAGGAGGAGAACGTGAGCGTGGATTGGCTCTCCACCAGAACCTGCCCATTCAACTCGGAGGGCTGCGCGTCTTCAGGTTGAGTGTGGGTTAATTTTTATTTGGTGTGCATTGGAAGAGAGGTAGTCTTATACGGCAAGTATATTCCAAACTCTATATTTTAACTGGAAAAAGTTCAGTTTCACTTACCAGTGATAACTTTCGTTCTTCGAGTATATAGTTTGTGAATACACACTCATGGGTTATGCGCCTGCGCAGAACAGCCGATCGGAGGTTTGAAAAGCTATTGGTCAAAAGTTTTGGCGGTAGGACCGCCCACCGTACCGCCCACCCTGAGGCGCCCGCGCGCCATTTTACCTCAGTTCCATACTTAAGCCAAGCACAGGATAAACCAACTGATCTCATCCGTGCAGCTCAAGAGGGGAGGCAGGGTGGGTAGTGTGTATTCACAAACTATATACTCGAAGAACGAAAGTTATCACTGGTAAGTGAAACTGAACTTTCTCCTTCGTATAGTTTGTGAATCCACACTCATGGGAGATTAGCAAGCTCACACTTACTTGGTCGGTGGGCAGTCGGATGAGATGATCCCACGATGAGCTGAAGATCCCCTAGGTGGATCCGTCAGGGGCGTTGAGTCCGGAGCCCTCTGGTGAGGACGACACGGCCAAGCCTGGCATCCGCAGTGGCTCTGGTGTCCACCCTGTAATGCTGGACAAATGTGGAAGGTCTGGACCAGGTGGCAGCCTTACATATGTCCTCAAGCGGTGTGCCCTCCAGAAAGGCAGTGGATGTGGCAACCGCTCTGGTGGAATGCGCCCTGACATGCGGTGGAGGTGGCAGTGAGGCTGACTCGTAGGCCAGGTAGATGGTAGAGGTGATCCATTTGGAGAACCTTTGAGCAGAGATGGGTTCACCCTTGGACTTTCCCCCATAAGCCACAAAGAGGCGTTGCGACTTCCTGAACTCTCTAGTCCTGCTGGTGTAAAACAATAAAGCTCGTTTCACATCCAGCGTGTGCCAAGTCCTTTCTTGGGCGTTAGTGGGGTTCTGGAAGAAGGTTGGCAAGGAGATAGTTTGTGCCATGTGAAACTTGGAGACCACCTTGGGCAGGAAGGTGATGTCCGCTTGGAGGACGACGCGGTCGTTGAAGAACTGGAGAAAAGGTGCGTCTGCTCGCAGGGCAACCAGCTCACCAGCTCGTCGTGCAGACGTGATAGCCACTAGGAATGCCGCCTTCCATGTGAGGAGGCGAACATCGGCGGTAGCCATGGGCTCGAATGGGGTCCTGGTGAGCGCGTTGAGCACGGTAGACAGTGACCATTGAGCCGTAGGAGTCCTGACCGGAGGGAAAGCGTTCCGTAGTCCCTTGAGAAAGCGCTTCACCGTTTGGTCACGGAAAGCCCCAGCAGCGGGCGAACCAGCCGGGGAGTGTGCCACCACTGCTGCGAGGTGCACTCGGATGGAGGTGATGCTAAGGCCAGACTCCGCCAAATGGAGGAGGTAGGTTAAAACGTCCTGCAGTCCCGCCTGCGGGGGGGGCATGTGCTGGGAAGCCAGGAAAGCACAAAAGCGCCTGTATTTGGAAGCGTAGGACCTCCTTGTGGAAGGGCGCCGCGCTAGTTCGAGGATCCTGGACAGTCTGGGGTTATCCTCCACGCGGTGAGGTGGAGGCTGGGCAGGTCCGAATGGTGCAGCTGGCCGTGCTCCATTTGGAGAAGCGTCGGTGACTCCGGCAGTGTGCGATACTGTGACGACATGCGCAACAGTAGCGGAAACCAGGGTTGGCGCGGCCATGCCGGCGCCACCAGAATTGCATTGGTTCTGTGTTGGTACATCCTGGTGAGTACTTTCTGGACCAGAGGAAACGGAGGAAAGGCATAGAGATAGTCCTGATCCCACCGTTTCATGAAGGCATCGCCTTCGGAGTGCAGTCCGATGCCTGCTCTGGAGCAGTACCTGCTGAGTTTCCTGTTGGACTCCGATGCAAAGAGATCGATGCTCGGCGTCCCCCAGGCCTCGCAAAGCGACCGGAACACTCCGTCGTCCAGCTCCCATTCGTGGGTCGTCGAGGTGAGACGGCTCAGGTGGTCTGCCAAAACATTCAGTGTGCCCTGAATGTGCACTCCAATTGGGAAAATGTGCCTCTCCAGGCACCATTCCCACAACTGCACTGCGAGGTACAGGAGGGTGGTGGACCGTGTTCCCCCCTGCTTGTTGAGGTACGCCACCGCCGTGGTATTGTCCGAGGCCACTTGAACCGCCTTGCCGGTGAGCAGAGTCTCGAAGGAACGCAGGGCCTTCCAGATGGCCAGCAGTTCCAAGTAATTTATGTGGTGCACCGTTTCGTGTGGTGTCCAGGTGTCGTTGACCGTGAGAGTCCCGCAAGCAGCGCCCCAGCCGAGGTTGCTCGCGTCGGTCAGTATCTGCAACGAGGGTTGCGGGGGGTAGAAACTCTTTCCCGTGGCCACGTTGAGTGGTGTAGACCACCACAGCAGTTGGTCCCTCAGTTCTGGAGATGGGGTCAACCGTTTGGACTGGCTCTCCCGAAGTACGTCGAACTCGTGAAGGAGCCACGATTGCAGGGACCTGAATTTCAACTTGGCATGGGGAATCACTGCCGTCGTTGAGGCCATCAGGCCTAGAAGTCTCTGAGCCTTCTTCGCCCGGATGCACGGTTTGGTGCGTAGTTCGCTCACCCCCTGCGCAATGTCCTGTAAGCGTTTCTGGGGGGCGTAGGCTCTCGTAGCAAGCGAGTCGAGTACCGCTCCGATGTACTCGACGCGTTGAGAGGGAGTCAACTTCGATTTGGTGAAGTTGATCCTGAGGCCGAGACTCTCCATAAGGTGGACCGTGTATTGTGTGTCCCGAATGGCTGACGATTTGGTGGGGGAGACGATCAACCAATCGTCGATGTACGGGAAGACCCTGATGCTCCGTTGACGGAGGAATGCAGCCACCGGAGCCATGCATTTGGTGAAGACCCGCGGTGCCGTGGCCAGACCGAACGCTAAGCACCGGTACTGGTACACGGAGTTGTCGATACGGAAGCGGAGAAATCGTCTGTGTTCCTCGAGGATGGAGACGTGGAAGTAGGCATCCTTGAGGTCTATGACTGTGAACCAGTCCCCTTTGTTGATGAGGGGGAGGACGGTCTGCAAGGTCACCATCCGGAACTTCCTGGTGTGGATGCATTTGTTCAGGCGGCGCAGATCCAGGATAGGGCGAAGGCCTCCGTCCTTCTTCTGGACCACGAAGTACCTCGAGTAGAAGCCGTTGTCCCAGTCGGACGGTGTTACCCGCTCGATGGCTCCCTTGGAGAGAAGGGTTGATATTTCTTCCTCCAAATGGGGGGACGAGGTGGTGAGACGATGTCTTCCTACCCGAGGCACCCGCACGAACTCGATGGCGTAGCCAGAGGACAAGATCTTTAAGACCCACTGGTCGTCCGTGATGCCCGACCATACCTGGAGGAAGTTCCGGAGGGGGAGGTACGGGATGTGGAGCGAGAGAGACTCGGCCGTCGCAGCTTCAAACGCGGGGCTTGGGCCTCGCGCCCGAACGTTTGTCCTGTTCGTATGGTCGGTAGCGGGGTTTGTGCTGCCGCCGTTGTTTGTAGGAGCTGGATCTAGGCTGCTCCGTTGGTCCCTGCTGCTGCGGGTTGCCCTGGAACCGCCTTGTGAAGGGCTGGAACCTCGGCCTGGCAGAAGGAGCCGGCGTGGTGAGCCCCAGGAATTTCGCCGTGGAATTGGTCTGGCGCATCTCATTCAGGACTTTGTTGGTGTCCTGACCGAAGAGGCCCTGCCCGTCGAAGGGAAACTCCTCGATGAGCTTTTTCATAGCGTCATCGAGGGAGGTGTCCCTGAGCCAAGCATGGCGACGGAGGTAGATTGCGGAGGCCATGTCTTTTGCCGCATAATCGTTGATATGCCGGGCAGTGCGCATCAGTTGCTCGGCGACGAAGTCCCCCTCGGTGGCCAGTGCGTCAATCCGCTTTTGGGCATCCGCGGGCAGTTTCGCCATCTCAACCTTCACCTGCTCCCAGAGGTGAGATTGATACAGGCCCATGGCGGCCGAGTAGTTGGCAGCACGGAAGAATAGGGAGCCGGTGGCGTAGAACTTACGCCCCACCGCGTCCAGTTTCTTTCCCTCCGGCGTCGATGGGACCGGAAACCCACTGGTGGCCGTCCTATGCTGGAAGGCCTTGACCACCAGGGAATTCGGCAGGGGGTGAGCCTGCAAGAACTCGACGTTTTCGTCCAGGACCCGGTACATGCTGTCGAGCCTGGACGAAACAGAGTGGGCCGCCAAAGGTTTCTTCCACGTCGCCCTCGCCGAAGTCATCATGGAGGGGAGCATGGTTATGTGGACTGGCCGCACAGCACGTCTGTCGAGCTTCGCGGTCATCTGATCCTCACCCTCCAACGGCGGTTGATCGACCTTGAGGTTGAGTGCGGTGCCCAGCCTTGTGAGCATGGCGGTCAATGAGCGTTGGTCCTCACCACGCGGTGGGTCCACTGAGCCGATAGCCTGCTCCGGCGTGCGCTCGGCGTCGACGTCTCCCTCGTCCTCCTCCGACGACGAGCTGGACTCATCGGAGGACGAGGGAGGCAGTCTTTCATCCACGTCGGGACCGCGCCAGTACGGCCTGGGCGGGCCGGCGGGATGGGAGTCCACCGCATCGACGTCCGGACCACACCATGACGGGTTGGGTGGGCCGGCGGAGCGGGCACTCGACCCACGAGAGGTCGGTGGGGCCACGGCAGGGCCGGGATGCCCAGGGCTTGCGGTGGTCGGAACCGGAGCCGCAGAGGCCGCAGGCATGGGGGCCTGGAGCTTGGCCGCAAACGACGCCATGACCTGGAACATTTCTCGGACGAGGGCCATCTGAGATACGTCCGAGTCCGCTGACGGTAGAGCCCCGGTAGCCGGCGGGATGGTGGTCCACGAAACGGTGGGTGTCGAAACGGTGGCCGGCGTCGGCGTCGGCGAAACGGTCGTCGGAACGGTGACGACCGCGTCGTCCGTCGGCGTTCTGGGCCTTGGAGAGACGGAGGCCTGCCTCGGCGAGGGGTCTCTTCCCCGGGGAGGAGAGGGGAGCACCTGAAGTAGGCGAGCTGGAGCCCCAGCCCTGCATCCTTTATCAGGTGACCCGGAAGACGACCGTCCTCCCCAGATGGAGGATCCCGGAGAAGGACATCGGGCAGTCGAGAACGGCGGCGAAGGCCCGGGAGAGGCGGGTGTGCGCGCGGTGGGAGGAAGCGACCGTCTCTTCTCCGACCCATGCTTGCGCTTCTTCTCGCCGTTCCTGTCCTTCTTTTTCTTCTTCCTAATTGGAAGCACGGAGGAAGAAGCCGGCGGCGGCTGGACGGCAGCGGCGGATGTGGACGCGGAAGCGGCGGGAGCCAGAGCGAGCTCCATCATATGCGCCTTGAGGCGATTGCTTCGGTTCTGCACCGCGAGGCGCGTAAACTTTTTGCAGTGCGGGCAAGACTGGCTCTGATGCGACTCTCCCAAGCAGAAAAGGCACAGGCTGTGTCCGTCGGAAGCTGGGAACTTCTTAAGGCACGCCCTGCACTGTTTAAACGCTGCAGCCATGAACCGCGGAAAAATTCTTCCAGTGGAAGCTTCTGGAGGCAAGTACCCCGAAGGGCGGACCAGCCGCCACCCCCTTGAGGGGGGAGACGGTGATCGATGCGAAGAAAAATTGGCAACTGAATCCACTCGAAAGAAGAGACAGAGCCGGGGTGGCGATCCTGCCCGGAGGACAGAATCGGCGAGAAAAATTGTTGAAATTTGCCAAAAAGACTTTCCCTCAGAAGGGCGAAAAAATTGAGGAAGCTCTCAACGATCGTCCTGCTGCTACGGCGGAAAGAAGAGAACTGAGGTAAAATGGCGCGCAGGCGCCTCAGGGTGGGCGGTACGGTGGGCGGTCCTACCGCCAAAACTTTTGACCAATAGCTTTTCAAGCCTCCGATCGGCTGTTCTGCGCAGGCGCATAACCCATGAGTGTGGATTCACAAACTATACGAAGGAGAAGTTGGGGGTCGTCTTATACGCCCAGTCATCTTATACGCCGGAAAATACGGTATATATTACTGGAAACCACTTAAGAGAACTGAAACTAAAAGAGAAGATATACATCTTGCAACACATACATCATGTACAGTGATACCTCATACAACGTCCAAACTTGGTTCCACAAGTTTGGACTTTATACGGATTTGGACTTTGTATGAGGCATGCAAAATCCTTGCCGCGATGCCTCATACAACGTCCAAATCCTTGCCGTGATGCCTCATACAACCTCATTTCCATAGAGATACATTGTACTGTAACAGCACAGACTTCAGGGCAAAGTCAAGGAAACAGACAGGAAACTGACAGAACTTTAAGAAATCATTGTCTAAAGGCTAAAAACATTACAAAAACATGTCAAACAACCCTGATTGTCCAAGAACCCGAAGAATGCTGCAAAAAATCCCGGGAATGCTTCTAAAAATTCTGACGAAAATATTCAAAAAAATCCAAAATCATGCTCAAAACCACTCCTAAACACTCTTCACCTCATGCAAAACCCACAAGAGCAATGCATGCATGTGTCCTGCCTTTTATACTGCCCAGCACAATGCAACCTGGGAAAACCCCAATGCCTCATACAAAGTCGCACAACTTTGTATGAGGCAACTTTTTTCAAGGAATTAGGCGATGTTGTATGAATCCGATGTTGTATGAAGCGGACTTTGTATGAGGTATTACTGTACTGTATTATAAATTACACATATTAATAAACAGAATGCAGGATCAAATTATAGACAACTGTAATTGTAAATTGTGTCCACAATTATGCAGAACATCTTTCCCAAAAACACAGAATTTGAAAAAGGAATATATAATCTGCAACCATAGGGCAGATTTCGATAGCATAACCAATAAAGGAGATCAGTTAATAATGAGAAGAGGTGGGTGAAACACAGAGAGAAAAAACAATTCACTTAAGGTTTACAGTACATTTAGAAATTTAATTCACCATTTTATCTTTTGGGTTGATTGAGAGATTGACAACTTTATTTGAGGTTAGGTCTCTTCAGTTGTGACATCAATAAAATCAGGGTCCATTAGCATGCATAACTACAGCACAATGTTTTATTAAATCAGTAATTCCTTGGCTTCCCAACAGAAAGAGAAACATTAATTTACAGAGCTGCAAAACATACAAAGACTGAATCCAGAACAATTAAACACCAAAAATATGAGAATCAAATGCCAAGTCCCCTTCCTACCCAGGAGAGTAGAGGAATCCAACAGTGTCTTTGTGCTGGCAAAGAGCAGCATATATTGGCAGAGAAGTCACAATTATGCTCAATATACAAAAAAGCACACCAGGGAA
Source organism: Bradypodion ventrale (assembly GCA_035047345.1). Classification (NCBI taxonomy): domain Eukaryota; kingdom Metazoa; phylum Chordata; class Lepidosauria; order Squamata; family Chamaeleonidae; genus Bradypodion; species Bradypodion ventrale. The sequence goes on from JAWDJE010000006.1 coordinate 123,062,490, forward strand.
ACACATAGTGTGAGTGACAGTATATTATATAGGGCTTTGGAAAGATTCGAAAGACCAACTGTGAGCAAAAACATATCAACAGGCAAAATCCCAACCTGAATTTCAAGTACAAGCATTCTATTCATCAGCATTACATCTCCAATAATAAGTCCAATGACATGGACAAGTGTGTTGACATGGCCCATTGTACCTGTGAGTCCTACGTTCTTTTCTATGGTGCTACCACACAAGATCTTTTTCGCAGGACTCTGTTCCTTGGTCTGGCAAATGTGTTTCATGGGCCAAGCACAAGGGGCACATTGACTGTTAAGGACAATTGAAAGAGTCATATGGGATAAATTTATTATTAGAGGAGCTAGTAAAGCTGAGGAGACAAACTCAGAGTTATGAGAGGTTGCAAGTTCTATTATCCACTATGCCTCTTGGCAAAAGAGCCAGTCTGTATAGGACCATATTCCACACAGAAAAAGAACTTCCAAGACCATATACTTAGAAAACCCTCAAAAGAGTTGCCATTAGTCAGCACAATAAATGACAGTATTATTTCTTCATTAGTAGGTGTTTTTTTTAAAGCAAAGCAACCCATTGGAGTGGGGCAAGAAAAGAAAAGTCTGCTTTTTAGCTACTGTTCACTTGATATTTTCCTGGCTCAGACCTTTTCTTATTTAACATAAGTAATGTTTTCTTAGCTTTCAATTTACCTATATCCAACATATGAGATGACAGACAAAGGTGTTCACCCTAAAATGGTGGACCAAGGAACCCACCTCTTGGTTCCCCAATGCCACATATGAGATGCACCTCAAATTTGGCAAGATTTTGCAGATACCAGGGACAGCCTAAAACACAAATAAGCTGGTGCTAGATCAAATCAAGTCCAAGCTTCCTAGAAGCAGAAATTGTTAAACTGAGGCTATCATACTTTGATGAGTAGGCAAGACTCCTGGAAAAGACAATACCACTGGGAAATTTGGCAGCAGCCAGAAAAGAAGGATATGTTCCTGTAACAAGCTATGCTCTTCCATGAATGTGCTTTAGCTTGTGTTCCTATGAGTGTTCATTTTAGGACAGTAGTGGCGAACCTATGGCACTCGTGTGGTTTCTCTGTGAGCACCCGTGTGGTCACCCGAGCACAAAGTTTGCCCCGCTCCTCTGCCCAGCAGCCCAATGGGAGCACTTCTTCCTCCCCCCAGCACTGAGTTCTCCCCGCCCCTCTGCCCAGCAGCCCAATGGGAGCATTTCCTCCATCCCCTGCTGCCATGTTGGTACTTTGGGCACTCAGTCTCTAAGAGGTTCGCCATCACTGTTTTAGGAGAATACATTCACATACCAGCATAAAAATAATGAGTTTCAACACGAGGCACTTTCATTTCAAAAATATACTGTACTGTATATCCAAAAGATAGACATGTATGAAGTAGAAGGTCTACTGAAACAGAGGGGATGAGAAAATGTCCATCCAACATTGTTACAGCAATACAGTTATGAGAGCACCATGTACCTAGAGAGGATCAGTTAAATTCCTCTTCTATAAAACCCCATTCTACTCTGTCAAAATTAATAAAAGGATAGCTGCGAGAGAGAGGAATGGGGAATAGCTCTGCACAAGATCCAGTCCTCCAGTGTCTTCATGTCAAGAGTGGAATAAAGGGAAGGTTAGCTTTTTGACAGTACTTTCAAGCGTTCTGTTATCTGGCTCCTTCCCACAAGACTTCTCTTCCAGAGTTCACTCTGAGTCCAAAAACAGGTAATGTAACATGAAAGCTACAACTTTGAGATATGTAGCAAAAGGCATGACAAAACGGGTGGGTGGCTTTGTACCTGTTTACACAGTGCTACGGCTCTGACCTTCCCCCTGTTTTAAATTTATAACAGGATGCTGGCGCAGAGCACGGGAACATCACTAGCTTTAACTGTGGAACAGGCTCCTCTCTAATCCCTTGGCCATTCACCACAGCAGCATTCCTTCACTAAGAGTGAGCTATTGACAGCTTACAAAATCAGAAGTGGACTTCAAACCATTTCCAACTTTGGTGGAGGGTGGGTTTATTTTTTATTATTATTATTTTTTAGTGTTGATGCTGCCTTCAGTAGCCTGTAGGGGCTGATATTTGACCTTCCAGTCTTTAGAGCTTGTTCTCACCTTGCAATTTAATAATTTGCCTATTATTAGAGGTATCTCATAGGTTGAAGCCCTAAACCAGGGATTTGACCCACATCACCAAATCATCCGGCCCACCCCCTCGCTCCAGCCGCCGCTTCTGTCAGTGCCAGAGGCAGCCACAGGAGGGTTCCCAGTGGCTGCAGGGTTTTTTACAGCAGCCACGGAGGTGTTCCCAGTGGCTGCGAGGGGGTTCCTTCACCCAAGCCACACAGCTCCTCCAGGCCAGTAAGCAGGATAGCAGGGGAGAGTTGGGGCGGCTTTTGGGATGTGTGGTGGGCTCAGGGTGGTTCGCCCACACACACAGTGGCAAACAGTCTGAGGGGGGCTGCAAACAATCTGAGGGGGCATGATTGAGCCCCTGGCTTAAAAAGTTTGAGAGCCCCTGCCCTAAACTGTGACATACTTAAAGGTAAAGGTTTCTCTTGCTTGAAAGCCAGTCGTATCCAACTTTAGGATGCGGTGCTCATCTCTGTTTACAGCCAAAGAGTTTCTGTGGTCATGTGGCAGGCATGACTACACACTGGTGTGCACAGAACACTGTTACCTTCCCACTAAAGCAGTGCCTATTTCTCTACTTGCAATTTCTTGCTTTCAAACTGCTAGGTTGGCAGGACCTGGGACAGAGGCAGGAGCTCACTATGTCACTCTGTTGAATGTCTTAACCACTACGTCACCGCAGTCTCTCTGGCATACTTACACCTGTACAAAAATATAACACTGGATTCAGGTTAAGGCTGACTCATACCTTTATTCTCTCTACCTATATTCTTGAAAATCCTCAACTGGCTGGAAAAAAAGAGACTAAAACAATCCTGCATCATTTCAGCACAAGTTAGGAAGGTCTCCGGTTGTGCTGAGATGTCACTGAGAATGGACCTTTGGCCTGAATCAAACTAATGTTCAGATGAAGTTTGTCTTACTTGCTGCAGCTATTAAACAAGGAACACTTTGGCTGTGCATTTGGGTACATGACCGGGCATGCGGTCAAGATGTGCCTTGATACATATTAGCCATAGCAGGTTATGCTGACTTTACACAAACACCACTAGAATTTCAGACTACATGTTTCTATTTTAACCAACTAAGCACAATTAGAAATTTTGAAAACATCTTTGGGTCATAAAGGTCATAGGACAGTGGCCGCAAACCTATGGCATGTTTGCCAGAAGTGGTACTTGGAGCCCTCTCTGTGGGCACCCTGCAGTCACTGCCCAGCAGCCCAATGGGACTGATTCCTTCCTCCCCTGTTGCTGTGTTGGCATTTTGTGACAAATAAGTGGGTTTTGAGTTGCAGTTTGGGTACTTGGTCTCTAAAAGGTTTGCCATCACTGGCATAGGACTTCTCCAATCCGTTTGATACTTCACATACCAAAAATCCAACTCATTAACTATGGCTGATAGAAAGAGTGTGTGCTTCTTGAAATCCATGCTGACTAAAAGTAAAGGTTTTCCTTGCTCGAAAGCCAGTCGTATCTGACTCCAGGGTACAGTGCTCATCTGTTTCAAAGCCGAAGAGCCAGCGCTGTCTGCTGCTGCAGACATTTCCATGGTCATGTGGCAGGCATGACTAGACACCGGAGAACACGGAACGCTGTTACCTTTCCCACCAAAGTGGTCCCTATTGATCTACTTGCAATTTCTTGCTTTCAAACTGATAGGTTGGCAGGAGCTGGGACAAAGACGGGAGCTCATTCCGTCCTGCAGTACTCGGGAATGGAACTGCTGACCTTCTGCCTCCCAATCAGTATCTTAGCCACTTAAGCCAATGCTACTGGGATTTTAAAAAATTAGATCTTTTCAGCCACTGTCTGAGGTCTGTGGCTCAAAAGGAGAGAAAGAAAACCAACACCCCAGGACCTTGCAAGTCATGAACTGAGTGTTAGAAATAAATTAACTGTGTACATTGAGGGATTTAATTTGGTAAAGTGTTTCAGTGCACAAGTCATAGACTTGACAATATATACATATTGCGGGAAAACAGCAAGGGACTCAGAAAGAGGACAGATGCATTAAAAAAGCTATAAAGAAAATGCAAAGCCCAAAATGTAAATCTGTTGTCACAGTGAAAAATTTAAGCAAGCTGGAAAAATATATTACCCTACTCTCTTTCCAGTTCTTTATAAACATCAGGCTATTTCATACGCAGCAAGAAATTAGTGGGACATTATGAATTATGGGCCGAGAGCGCAGCAGTATGCAACTGGCTCAGATACTGGGAGTGAAAAAATCCCCAAAGAATGCAAATAAAAACAGTTATATATTTCTAACTTGTCTTTCAAAAAGAAAGAGAGGTTTTTAATAACTAACCACAGGAGTTGAATTCAAAGAGGCCATGTTTTACCAGCTGCTGACGAGAAGAAGTTGCATCTTGTTCAAAGTGTGTAAAAGCCAGAGGTCCTAGCAAGCATCCCTCCAACAATGTCTGGAGTCTCTTGGAACATGTTTATGGCCCAGCCCAGACCTCAAGAGTCATATTTTTCAAAACAACTCAAATACATTATCTTTCATGTTGGGCCAGGATGGACATTAGTGATGGACATTAGTGCTTCCATGTCTCTTAGACAACCATGCATGCCTCTGCGCAATCATTCTGTTAGCAATTATGTCAATCAGAACATAGGAGACAATCGAAATGCTAAAGATAGATTTCAAATATAGGTTCTAGATTTTCCCTATCCCTACCACAAATCAAAATGTAGACAAAGAGAACATAAACCACCAGATACCTAGGATCCCTTTAATTTTTACTTCAGATCAAAATAACTAATCAAATAAGCAGAATCAAATTAGACCAGAACGAGTGGTTGGCTACATTAACAATTTCTTATACCTTTCTATTTTAGTGCACTATGTATATGCATAACTTGCACCAGATAATTTTTTAGTCTTTAATGTGCCACAGGACATTGCTGCCACAGAATAACATCACTTGTAGGAACGTAACTTTCAGATTTTTTTTACTCCAACTCAGAATTCACTAAGAATTCCACAGGCAAAATTTTGAGAATTCAGAAGGAGAAAATCTGTAGACTTCCAACCTCCAAGTTCCATCTAGTAGCCTGGGTCTCATTTCAAGAATAAGGACACTGTCTTGGTGCTCCCTGGGAGCTCAAAAACTGGATGTAGTTTTTTGGAAGGTGCTTCATGGATATTGAGACTATCCTTCACAGAAGCTTTGTGACTGCTGGGAAGCCCTGTAAGTTTCAGGGAGCACCAGGGCAGTTTCCATCTTCCTGAAATGAGAAAAGGCTGGTCTGTAGAACAGTTTCTGGGCTCATCTCCAAGAATAAAGCCTTGGGAATTGTTGATGTGTTATGGGAGTTAGAGTCTAAACCAGGTGTTCTCAACCTCTTTAAGCTGGGGGCCGGGGGCACTGCCTCAGGCATATTTGGGGGCCAGATGGCAATTATGCCCTTCCTCCCCCACATGGCGCTTCCTGGTTTGGTGGAGGCAGTGAGGGGCCACATGAAATGGTGCCGCGGGCCTCAGGTTGAGAACACCTGATCTAAACAATGTGAACGTCCTATCTCTAATAGCCAGACCTTTGCAAAATGTTTAGGGGGCAGCAGTGGCTTAATGGTTAAGATGCTGAACTTGATGACTGGAAGGTCAGCAGTTCGAAACTCGAATGCTGCACAATGGAGTTCCAGCTCCTGCCAGCCTAGCAGTTTGAAAGCAAGAATTTGCAAATGGATAAATAGGTACCACTTCAGCAGGAAGGTAAACAGCATTCTGTGCACTCTGGTGTCTAGGCATGCCTGCCACATGTACACGGAAACATCTGCAGATGCAGACAGCACTGGCTCTTTGGATGTATATAGAGTCTGATACGATTGTCTTTCGAGCAATGGCGACCTTTACCTATGGGAGTTCGAGTCTTAAAAAATGTGAACATCCTATCTCTAATAGCTAGAACCTTTCAAAATGTTTTAAGACTTAACTCTTTACACCCCAGTTTTTCAAGTGTAACTAAAATAGTTTGCTTTTACTTGCTTAAAGACATCTAAACACTAAAGTCACAAGTAAAAAAACATACTCCCATCTGTCACAATGTTGGCTTGATACCTCCATCAAAGTATGTGGCAGCAGTGTGTGGGGTGTAGCATGAACTGCTTGGATCATGTGAGCCTCCTCCTCTAACATTTAGTGAGACCACAGACCCATCGCTGTAAATTAATATAAATTATTTGTACACTAGGAAAGGACTGATTTTATGCCTTCCTAAAATTAGAATCGAATGCAAATATATCTTAGTTCTTGGGAAAATGAATTCATTGCAAGAAGCCCATTATTTCCCAGCTCTAGTTTGGACCTGAGACTCTCTGTTACATAAATCTCAGGAGAGAGTGGCTAAATGAACATGTTCCAGTCACCCCCAAAGGTCTAAATAGAGATCAAGGCTTCTTTATGCACTGCACATATTAATAACTGAGCTTTCCATAGTATCTTACAGATATAAAATTGTTGCTTCCATTCACAGACTTTAAACTCTGACCCAGAAATGACTTTTACTATTTCTGTGAAAGTCTAATTGGAATAAAGCTTATTACCCTGGCCACGGCAGGCTAATTCAGATAATTAACAGTTTGATAAAAGTATCATCTCAAAATCGTGTGAAGTGCTCGTTCCCCTCCTTCTGACATTGGTTAGGCCCCATTTTAAGTGTTGTGTCCAGTTTTTGGAACAGCACTTTAAGAAAGATGCAAACAACTTGTAACAGGTTCGGAGAATGGCAAGATGAAGGGACTGGAAAGCCCTGGGAGGAAAGACTGATGGATCTGAGCATGTTTAGACTTTAGAAAAGAAGACTGAAAGGTTGTCATACAGAGGTAGGCAAGGATCTGTTCTCAATCAGAATGGCAGATTACTGGGCACATAATAATGGACTCATGTTACAGGAAACCAAATTATTGTCAGTTAAATAACAAGGGGAGGGAATCCCTATTGTTAGAACAAAATGACAATGGAGGTGGTGAGTGCTACAACACACTGGAAGCTTTCAAGAGACAGCTAGACGACCAGCTGTCAAATTTACTTTAACTTGGATGTGTTCATTGAATGGGAGTTTATTGGATAGCTTTATTGGATCTTCTGACTCCATTATCCTATCATGTCAATGAAGAAACCTGCTGATATTATGCCCCAGGAAAAGAAAGCACTACTTGTTGACCTGACACACATTATAACTTCATGCTTTAACGATGAATAGATAGAAAAGAATAAGGGCTTAGAGTGGGTGAAAAGATCATACAGAAGGTAGCTGGAAACAATTGTATCCGGCACATCTTAACTTGCATAGATGAAGAACAGTTGGCTTTATTATATACAGCAGGGGTTCTCAACTTACGGCCTGGATGCAGTCTTTGACACCATTTAATGTTCCTCCTTCCCACTGTCTCTGCCACACCCGGAAGTGCCATGTGTGGTAGGCAGGGCAAAATGGCCATCTGACTCATGTAGCTGTCTGAGGGAGTGTGACCCGGTCCTTGGCTTGAAAATGTTGAGAACCCCTGATATACGGTATATATATTGTTCTCTATAAAATAATCATTCCTTAGATAATTGTTTTGTAAAGACAAAAAGCTCCCTTTACATACTCATCCTGCAGAATACTTTGTATATGGAACAATCAAACTACTCTGGCAACTCCATTCAACAAGATGAATCATAACCAACTGAACATCAGTAAATTGTTGAGTCATTCTTGCCCCAACATTTATCACAGCTGTTTAGTCTTAGTATTGATTTCATAATTTCACTGCTACAGGATTTCTGAAAATTATTGTCAGATGATCACATCCAACTACATTCCATGTGGATCTAATCCTGACCATGGTGGCGCCTCTCATTCCCAATCTACCGTGTCCTCTGCCTCTTCTTTTTCCACTCTTGGCTTTGCTTGAGCTTGAGGAAAAATTACAAGGTAAGGCAAGAAAGAGCTTTTGAGGAGGGAAACCAGAATGATTAGGGAACTGGAACACCTTCCTTACCATCTGAGGCTGCAACGGTTGGGCCTCTTCACTCTTGAACGAAGGCGTCTAAGAGGTGACCTGATTGAAGTTTATGAAATCATGCATGGTGTGGACAAAGTAGATAAGGAAAAATTGTTTTCCCTATCGCATAACACTAGAACTAGGGGACACTCCATGAAACTTTTGGGTGCTAGTTCTCAAACAAATAAGAGAAAGCACTTTTTCACCAGAGGATCACTGGTCTATGGCACTCCCTGCCAGAAGAAGTGGTGACAGCTGTCAGTCTTGACAGCTTCAAGAAAGGATTAGACAAGTTCATGGAGGACAAGGGTATCAATGGCTATAATTATGGATACCTAAGGACTACCTCTGGGTTGGAAAAATAGGCAGGATATCTCTCAATGCTATTTCCAGGGAATCCTAAGCAGGTAAAGGCATCTGCTTGGGAATACCCTGAAGCAAATGGTGAGCCACTGTGTGAGACCGAATGCTGGACTGGATGGGCTGTGGCCTGTTCCAACAAGGCTGTTCTTATTATGTTCTTATGTTGAGATGGACTATGGTTCATGGATAGTACATATGGCTTGTATGTTGAAAATCCCATGTTTCAATCTAATGCCTTTCAAAAACATGACTGTAGTGTTACAGCTGATGAGTTAGTTATATCAGTAATCTTGTTGGATATGTGGGGTTTGTTTTCTAAAATTCAGAAAACTGCACAATTACTTCCACAATGTATTGCGCGCTCCCCCTCTCTCTCTTCACCATGCAACAATTTGCATTTGAAAATTAAAAGTGAAATTTAAAAACTTTAAAAGGGTATCTCTCTCACACACATATACTGATGGATGGGTGTATGTGTGCATGTGCATGTGTGTGATCCCTAAAAGAGCTCTTTGGATTGTGGCCAATAAATTTACAATTTATAACATTAACTTTGTTCTACTACTTGGATTCTGCAGCACTGCACAGCTATTTCTCTGGCTGTTACTGTACAACTAATTCTCAATTACCTTTATAAAGACCACTTTGCCTTATGCATGCTCTGTAACGTAGTTTAATAGAGATACATTTTTCTCACAATTAAACTGTAGTTCCTGCCACATTTTTTTTAACACAGGCCCTGAGGCTGACCTCCTGTGGAGCACTTACTCCTACTCATTAATTAGTTTAAGTAAAGATTTAAATAGCACCGTTCACACACTCAATCTAATTTAGAGCTTGTGGGGGCTTATCAAAGAGGCAACGGTTTTATTCAATTATACAATTACACATACTTTATATACACACCCAGACTTCTGATTCCTCCCAGAGCTCCAGTACAGTTACCTCTGGATTGTAAACTGCCTAGTTGAGATATCATGACATGCTAAACTCAAAGTTCACACTCTCAAATGTATACTCCAGCCAAATCGCCTTACAATATGCTTTAAATTAACAGAAAAGTCAATGCAACCAGAAACACTTAAGTACAAAAATAAACTATCAGCACTACATCATAGGCTTAATAGTAGCTGTAGCATCATTAGTCTTAAATACTAATTTTATTACTCCCTTAGTTCTGAGCAGAAACACTCCTCTTAAAGTAAATATATATTTAAGTACCCTCATTTTAACTTCTGTTTCTCACTATACTATGCTGGTCTTGAACCATAGTAAAGAGTGATTTGATTTGATACGTATAAAAATATGTACCAAATATTCCTCTAATAGTATACTTTACTCTTACTGGCAAACTACAAAAGGACAAAGGCAGTGTGTTTTATAATTTCACCAAGTCATCAAGGGGCCCATATTTGTATCAAACAAATCTTTGGGGCCACACTGTACATAGTGACATGGTTTCGTCCCTCATTACCATATTTTAGAGACATTTGGGAGTGAGAGTGAAGATGACCTGTTTTATTCGTCGGGTGCTATTCGTATCCAAGTGCTGTATACATTTTTATCCTGAAAATCATTTTTTTTAAAAAATGCCATTGCCGTGAATTTGTTTAAGGTGGATCCCAGCTTGCCATGAAGAGCCACACACACTGTGATCTCCGAGCCATCTCCTGCAGCACGTGTGAAATGAGACATGCAGGATTTAACACTGGGACTGCAATGGACTGCAACAGCCTTGAGGATATTAACAAGGTGCGCCTTCACAGCCAGTCCATCTGGCATGGCTTCTTCCGCCTCTATGACCATTGGGAATCAGAATAGTGAAGTGGTTCCTCCTCTGCTCATTTTGCCATTGGGCCATATCTCCATAAGTAATTCAGCCAAGGTTAAAAGCACTCAAATGTCTTGAGTAGGAAAGTGGGTGGCTGTTACAAGAACAAAACGGATTTCTATATTTTGTAATTAGAGATTAATGGGCCTTCCACACTTAGCAATAGGCTACATTGAAACATATCATTTCCATTGGATCTGCTCAGTTTATTTGCATTTTTGTTATTGTTCAGTCGCACAGTTGATTCCGACCCTATGGACCATTGCCCTCCAGGCACCTCTGTCCTCCACCGTCCTCCTCAATCCACCCAGCTCTGTGCCCATTGCATCTACAATAACATCTAGGCATCTCATTTTCTGCCACCCCCTTCTTCTTTTGGCCTCAACCTTTCCCAGCATCAAGGCTTTCTCAAGTGAATCCTCTCTTCTCAATTGATCTCCAAAGTACTTTAGCTTCATCTTTACTATTTGACCTTCTAAGGAGCAGTCAGGGTTGATTTCTTCTAAGATCGACTTATTTGTTCTCCTCACTGTCCAGGGTACTCTCAAAACTCTCCTCCAACACCACATTTCAAAGGTGTCTACTATTCTGCGCTCAGATTTCCTAATGGTCCAGCTCTCACAACCATACATTACCACTGGGAATACCATTGCTTTGACTATGCGAATTTTTATTTGCAAGGTGATGTCTCTATTTGCATTACTTAATTCAATATTGTATGTATTTATATTTTATTCATTATGTACCTAATCAAACTATGGTTGCTTGTCATAAGTCCTATTCATATGTTCAAAAATGATGAGGAGTCAACCATGATAGTCTCTGCATTCGCTATACTGGAGAATGACAACCTTAATAAAAGAGCTTCTGTTATGTATCAGATGAAGAAACTCTATTATTCAGTGTTTTCTCTTCATCAGGGGGTAAGGTTACGATGCTAGCATGCTTCCCTTATCGTTCTGAAAAAGGCTGTCATTTCTTTGATTATTTTTGATTGGTATACTTATTGCTATTGCTGGCTAGTTGGACACAACTATGTAGGAAAGCAGCATATGAATGAATAGATAAGGATGATGGGAATAATCTCATGACAGAAGGTGAAGGTGGTGTCCTGTATTAGAGAGCAGATCCAGTAAAACCACCTGCCAAAGAGGAAAATGCTGTGGATGTGAATAAGCAATTAAAATGGAAGAGCTGTGTTTAAACATGAGCTAGCATTGATTTAAAACAACGTAACAGGGGATTATGTATTCTAAACTATAGTTGTGTTGCTATATCATGTAATATTTTGGAAATTTGACAATGTTGAAATGGGAAGATAATGTGAGATGAATAGCCGTATTTGAATGAAGCATAGCAAAAATATAAATGTGACCACTGTTACCTTCCCACCGAAGTGGTACCTATTCAGCGACTTGCAATTTCTTGCTTTCAAACTGCTAGGTTGGCAGGAACTAGGACAGAGATGGGAGCTCACTCCATTGTACAGTACTTGGGTCTTGAACTGCTGACCTGCCGACCTTCCAGTTGTCAAGTTCAGCGTCTTAGCCACTAAACCACCACAGTCCTACAGACATCTAAATGTGGCTCACCTAGCAAAAAATCCTAACTGGGAAGGCATTGGAGTTTAGCACTGACCTAGCCCCAACCTTTTAAAAAACGAACCTCCTATTACAGGGGAACAGAAAAGCTTTACAATTAACAACCCACAAAGGGGACAGTTTTTTTAAAGGATGTCACTTCCATTTTAACATGCAGTCTCTGTTGTCACAGCCAATTTCAAACATACATGCCATACCAGCTTTGATCCGTTTTACATTTATGTTCAAACAGTGGAATTATATATTACTAACACAAGACTGACATTAATAAATATCACTGGAGTCTAAGATTCCTCAAAAGCACAGTGAAACTTAATAAAGTTATCATTAAGTAATATTTTCTCTGTTGGTAATAACTGCTATCAGAGACAATTATCAGAGAGAAGAAAAATGCCATAAAGAATGATCTTTTCTTTCAGTAGCTAAACTCCATATGCTAGCATAAACTCATAAGTAGCAGCACACAGCAGTTTTTAAAAGGGAAAACACCAGCTCTTCCATCTCATCCCAGCCAGGCGCATTTAGGATTCTAGAAACACCGATTTTAGTCCCACAGTCTAAAGTTTGTTTTATCCCACCTTATCCCATGAACCACTTTTTTTGAGAACAATGTGACAATCACAATGAAGAAAACTCAGGAGACAGGATACTGACTTCCATTTATATATTTCAACATATTTTCACAATGAAAGCCAGAATCCTATTAGTTATGCCAGATTAGATGCAATGGCATAAACTGCATTGGTAAACTGCCACTTAGCTGTTACTCCTAGCCTTCCTTATACATGAACTCCAGCGGTTCACTCGACCATCAATCCATTGCAAGTAGATAACTAGATACCACGTCAGTGGGAAAGGTTACAATGCTCCATGTTCTTCAGTGTCTTCCACATGACCACAGAGTCATGTGGCTGTAAATGGAGATGATCACCGCCCCCTAGAGTTGGACGCAACTGGCAGCCCCAGGCCATTTTGTAAACCACCCATCTAATGAAAATTACTACTCTGTGTGGTTTGGTTTACATGCAGTTTATTCCTTCAGTTTACACCAATGCCCTTATTTTGATGTAATATACCAACAGGATTCTGATTCTGATTGTTGTTGTTGTGAAAAGTAAAATAGACAAAGAAATAATATTTGATGTGCAAATATAGTTTTGTTTCTTTACTGTTTTTAGTATTCTTAGTACATGAAGCTGAGAGTACAATGAATTAATTAAACAATAAAATTCTAAGCAGTTTACATTAAAATACACATTGAATGCAGTAAACAAATAATATAATATGTTACATTCAAAAGTTAACAAATGCTTTAAAACTCTCCCGCAATACACAGAAAACAGAACCGTTATCACTGGGGAAATCTGCATGAGCAGATGTTCTTATGAATATTCTCAGCAAGGATTAAATACAGTCTCCAGCAATCAGCCACATTTCAATTTTCTTGCATAGGATTGGGGAGAAGAGAAGTCAGATAATCTATACAGGTAAGAGGCTAAGTGGAAAAGTTACACTAAGGATGTTGTTGTGGTGGTGATGGTGATGGTGCCATATCTAATTCCAAATATTTGCAATTATCAAGGCGATCAGCCATGAAGATTGTCCTGAGAACAAAATGCATTTGCCTTCTGCATTGCAACATGGCACCATACCACTGGTCCAGTCTGGCCTGAGCCCTTTTGGCATACAAAGTCCTCCTCAGGTCCTGGCAGTATTGATGAAGCTGCTGCCCTTCATCAAGATGGATTCAAGTAGGATTTAATCCACTTGGGAACCATCACCCTTCCTTGTAGCCTTCACCACTCAAGGCCATTAGTCCTCAAGGTTGTCAGGTTAACCACCACTTGACCAATGATGTTGAGTTGTCAGCAGGTCTACTCTATTACCATAGCAGGATAAACAGGCCAGACTAAGGGTGTGCTTGGCATTAGATGACATTGGGAGAAGGCTTGCAGTGGGGGACACCAACCATCATCTCATTAAGTTCCCCATCCCACCATTCAGAAAAACTGGGACTTCCCCTTGATTTCCACCCTTTTAAAATTTGCACTAAAACAAACTACAGTAACAAAAAAAGGGTGAGGGGAGTCACAAGGCTTTTGTTGTTCCAGTAAAGTCACATTATCAACTGGTTCATTAGGAGCTGCGGTGGCTCAGTAATTAAGAAGCTCGTCATGTTAGCTGGAAGACCAGCAAGTTGGCAGTTCGAGACCTGGGTACTGCATGATGGATTGAGCTCCCGTCTCTGTCCCAGGTCCTGCCACCTAGCAGATCGAAAGCAAGAAATTGCAAGTAGATAAATAGGGACCACTTTGGTGGGGAAAAGATCTTGGGGACATGAAAGGAGCCTCATATGTCCCCTGAGCAGAGTTTCTCCAGCAAAAATCTTTTCAACCCAGAATAATTTCTGACACAAAATTATTATTATAACCAGTTCATCTGCCAGACCAGGGAGAATTTAGAGCCATAATTAGCCTTGGCCAGCATCTTCGTCAAAGCCTGCTCTTTAAACATAAAATCAACTTTGTTACAGGTGGTGGTTTCTGGCAGACAACCTAAGTCAATCCTCACCTCCAAGAAATGTTTGGAAATACTGACCTTGCTTCCTGCCTAGCTTCAGCAATGTCTGGATTAGGGTCTGCAGTGCAGCCAGGAAGGTTAAGTATATTTGTAAGCTATATACACTTGCATATGTGTGCCAGCCAAATACTCTTAGTTACAAAGCCAAGAGAGTTTTATCATTTGCCTCCCACACAAGGGCTAAAGGTAAACATAAAGGTAGCCCTTGCTCAAAAGCCAGTCATATCCAACTCTAGGGTTCAGTGCTCACCTCTGTTTATAGCCAAAGAGCCAACGCTCTCTGCATTTGCAGAGGTTTCCAGAGTGCTGTTTATCTTCCCACCGAAGTGGTACCTACAGAGATCTTTCTAGTGGCATGAAGTTACCATTTCTATATGTTTGTCCCTAAATCTAATTAATGGAAATAAAAGGAAATCTGGGTTGAGACATAATACTCTTGCTAAAACAACTTGCAATCAATTAACACTGTCAGCAGTTAAACTCAATTTTCTCCACTGCATGTGGAGGTGAATACACAGAACAGATTGATAATTCCCATTGAGAGGTGGCTAAGTGTTTCTAAGCAACCTTCCTGCATCATCTTCTGTGACAAAAACAAGGGGAAGAGTTTGAACTGCAGTCTGATGGAGCTATGAATACTAATGACATAACCAAAAAGCAGCATGCTTTGAAACTGAATTCGGAACCAAAACCAAAAATCTGCTGCTGCTTTTTAGGGGGGGAAATCAAACTTAAAATGCACTGTACTGAATAGCTAAGTGGGCATAATGAAATTGTGAAATTTTCCATTCACAGCTCTGTGAAACATCAGGTTAGGTTACATCTGCTAATTGATTTGTGTCCATTTCCATCTGTGATCCAGACTGTACTGTATGTGAATTTCTCCATATTTTCCTTTTCCTTAGTTGATCCTAATGGATTCCTCTAACCTGTTTTTTTAAAAAAAAAAAATCTAAAGGATGTAAAGAGTGTTGGTATCATAGAATGAGATGTGAATTCATTGATACATAATGTTAAAGGGGATAAGCAACAGACTAATACTTCTCTTAGCTCAAATCTCTACTCTGTCATGAGTTTACTAAGTGGACTTCAATAAGTCATTTCCTTCCATCTTTCCATCTGCAAAATCAGAGAAAATAAATAAATAGTGGAATTTATTTTAGGGTTGGTTTAAGCCAAGGTATATAGCAGTACAGCAGTGGCTTAGCGATTAAGATGCTAAACTTGAAGGATGGAAGGTCAGCAGCTCAGCAGTTTGAGACCCAAGTGCTGCATGACAAAGTGAGCTCTCATCTCTGTCCCAGCTCCTGTCAACCTAACAGTTTGAAGGCAAGAAATTGCAAATAGATAAATAGGTACTGCTTTTGCTGGAAAGGCGGCAGTGTTCCGTGTGTTCCAGTGTTTAGTCATGCCTACCACAAAAATGTCTGCAGACTCAAACAGTGCTGGCTCTTTGGCTGTAAACAGAGATGAGCACTGCACCCTAGAGTCGGATATGACTGGCTTTCGAGCAAGGGTGACCTTTACCTAAATTATATAGCACTTCCAGGGATTCTATACAAATGTCTTTAAAACCAAAGTGATACCAGTTGAATCCTAATATATTATCTCCTCTTCCACACCCAGCTCAGACTCTCATGATTTGCCCTTATCAATTCTAACTTGCCAGTGTTTCCTATCTGTAAATACTCAGTAGTAGTTTACCTGCCCCTCCTTCAAGGATCACTTGGTCACTGTACAGCTTGTCCATGGCTATGCAAGGCTGGCTCTTGCTCCAGGAGACACCCGCTCCCAACTCACTGTGCCATCCAGTGAGCAACTCACAAATACAGTAGAACCCCGTATAATGATCGTCCCATACAGTGATGAAATCGCATAGCGATGAGGCTTGGAGGGGGAAAGCCGATACGCATAGCGATCATTCCTATGGGGAAATCCATACAATGATTTTCCAATGGAAAAAACCACTTAGCGCTCAACATCGTTGTATGGTTTTTACCCATAGGGAAAATTGTTGTACGGAATTTCCCATAGGGAAGATCGTACAACGACGAAAACCACATAGCGATCAGCTCCGTGGAATGGATTAAAATCACTATATGAGGTTCTACTATACCAAGATTTAAAAGGAAATAAATCTTGCATTGAGTATCTTCTGACTTCATCAGAATTCTGATGCATTTGGGACTAGCAGTTGTGTAGGCAAAATGGTTAGAGTGAGGGATCGGTTGGGATACCTAAAACTCCTGCCCCCACGCAAAATCTTGCTTTATGTGAAG
Organism: Bradypodion ventrale; assembly: GCA_035047345.1. Lineage (NCBI taxonomy): Eukaryota > Metazoa > Chordata > Lepidosauria > Squamata > Chamaeleonidae > Bradypodion > Bradypodion ventrale. The sequence goes on from JAWDJE010000006.1 coordinate 123,079,301, forward strand.
TTTTTGCATATTCCATACTATCAACCAAGTAGTATATTACTTCTGCTTTTTTAAAATCACAGTTTTCTGGAAACTAACATGGGACATTCTCCCCTGGATATATTAACACTGACCATGGTGAAAACCAAATTCTAAGGGAAACAACTTGTAAAAATGATTCCCATCCCATTTTTTGTCAGTTAAATAAACAGTGTGTGGTTGAAACTCACAGACATTGTATATAAATCCTGTGGGTCAACACAGTAGAATGCCAACCCAAACTTAATTCTGAAGGACAGAAATGCCCATTTTGATGACTGAAGGTTAAAAACAACACTCTTGAGTCTGGACAACAGAAAAGAAGCCCAAACTAAGCAAAATACTCAAATGTTTGCAGCCTCATAAGCTATGCTCATCAAGCACCTAATGAATTTGTCTCTGGGGACACTCTTTGATAATCGAGCTATAAATCATCCAACCCACACAAGACAAAGTGTTCTTTGCTTCATTGAATTTTCACAAGCAGGAGGGATGTATAAGTTAGCTTCCTGAAACCAATCTGTATGCATATTTAGCATAATACATGGCCAAGTAAACACTATACTTTTCAGATTTTCACAGGTATACACCTCTATGGGTATGAACGGCTTAAAATTTCAAATTTCAGGATCTACAGAATTGAAAACAATCAATTTTATACAATTATTTTTCTTCTTCTTTCATGTCCCGATCAAACTTTGGACTGCCAAAACGATGCCACCTCCCTGGCTTTCTTGTTGGCCATAATTGAATCTTCATCGATACAGGTTTCTGGTAGTAACTGGCAGACCAGTAAATGAGTCAGATTCTATACCTCTCCATATTCACACAGCTTGTTGTCATCCACCAGCAGCCCCCATTTGATCATGTTGGCCTATTTAGGGTCCTCCAAGTGACAAAAGGGAGGTCATTTTCCTCAGCCATATCCTCCTTTAAAATCATAAGCAACCAAAGAGTATATCTACAGATACCTATTAATGCAAGAAAGAGGATTATAAGACGCCCATATTATTATACATATGACAAGTGTAATATAATTCATGTTGTGTTCATTGTACAAAAGGCTGCAAATTCTGATTGGCTAAGCTTCTTATGATGTCATGGGATGTTCACTAACACCAAAAACAAGGAGGAACACTGCTTTGTGTATAGATCTGATCTGGTGCCCTGTAGGTTAGATGAGCAAACAGGTGAAATCAGGTGACTTCTTCTGTTATTTTCATATGTATTCAACCATTCATCTGCATGAAAATATGAATATATTTTGCATAAAGCCTTCTGTAGTATAAACAATGTTTCTATATGACTTTGTTAATTTATATATTTTTGTGCACATTTTTGACTTAAAAGCTGAAGAAAATTTCCCATTGTACCACCAACTGGTCAACTGGTATAGTGAGAGATAATTTTTACTGGTTTTCACTAAATTGGGTTTTTTAAAAAGAACTCCTCCTGGTACCCAGGTACCCATCATACAGTACTCAGGTCTCTATGGGTAGCAGAAACTTAGAAGAACAAAGATGGGAAAAGTACAGCCTTCCTAATGTTGCGAGACAGTAGCTTACAGCAGGGATTCTCAACCGGCGGCCCAGGGGCTGGATGCAGTCCACGGCACCATTTCATGTGGTCCCCCATTGACTCCACCACATCAGGAAGTGCCATGTGGTGGAGGAAGTGCAAAATGGCCATCCAGGCCCCAAAGCTGTCTGAGGGAGCATGGCCTGGCCCCCAGCCTTAAAAGGATGAGAACTCCTGGCTTACAGCATCTCTCATCATTGACTCTGTTAGCTAGGACCAACAGCAATTGCAGTTTAATAACATGTGGAGCACTAAACTTTGCTCTCCCCAGGGTAGAGGTTCTAAAATGTAGGAAAGCTGCAGCTAAAGAGATGAGAGGCAAACAGAAGGGGACTGCACAAAGATCAGAAAGGTCAACAAGTGGTCACATTTCTGTGTGAACCTACCAGCTCTTCAATTGCAGGTTTCTAGCCTATTTTATTCCACAAAGACAGGAAGTTGCCTTTAACTTCAAGCCATTTCCTTTCTGCTTCAGTTCCCTCCACGTCTCAAAGCCTTCTCACACAACTGCACTCCTATGAAAACTGATCTGGAAGGAATTGTGTTTATTACAGTCCTCTCTCAGACTTTTCTTTCTAGCAGTCACTGTAGTTTGAAATCAGGATAAGATGAGCAAGTGCGGCTCATGTGAATGTTCCAATTAGGATCTAATCAGCAATTGCTGCTTCATACAAATCTGATTTAGAGCTGCTGCAAAAGAAGTGGGGAAAAAGGGGGCTTACTGCTAGCAAAATGATTGTGAAACTTAACAAATGAGAAGTGATGTTGCGTCCTCCAACAAAGTGATTTTCTTCTTGGAAAATCAAATTTTGTACTCTAAGCAATTCCCCCATAATTAACTGAACATAAAGACGGCTTCGTGTTTTTACAAATGCTTCCAAATTTACTTCCTATCATCTAAAACAAGCGGTACCATTTTAGGTGCACTGAAGTATAGTAAAAGTACTTTGTGTGTAATTCTCTAGTCATCTAAACATCATCACAAAGCCATTACAGACTTCTGTACATACACCAATAATCTTCTAGAGCCCCATCCAACCCGGGACTTCCTGTTGCTTTCTATGAAGTTACACCGTCTGCTTCAGGCTTCACATTGTACACGGAATCGTTCTGCTGCCAAATCAGACACCTGAAATATGTTTCTCTGAACAAAATATCTCTTTTTGACTGTGATGTGTTCTAAAATTTAGAAGAACAGCTTGGAAGCAACAGGTGAAATCTGATTCTTAACTAGAGTACATGCTCTGAATCAATGGGGAAGTATGTTAAGTGTTGGCTTCACAAGTTACATCAATCCAATGGGTCTATTGTAGTTGAGATGAACAGATTTAGTTCAATGTTTTACATTGAATGGGAGCCACCATTGTATTTTCTCAATTTATTTTATGAATACACAACGCCGATCCCCACAAAATGAATAAAGCAGTAAACACAGTAAGAGCTCCAGTCCTGGACTAGAAATATAAAATACAATAATAAAACAGTTATTTCTACTGGATCAACAAAACCGCACAATTGGTCACGTCAGACTGCAGGGGAAAGTCTGTACAGTATACCCAAACTTTCACATAGGAATACTGAAAGCATTCTTATACTAAACCACTGCTATTAATTCATCTTGTACACTATCCAGGCTACCAGATGATTGAAAAGTCCATTACTGTACTATGACCAGACAACGGCAAAGGAATGCCTGGAATGTGCAATGTCAAAGTTAAAGCATGAAGATCTGTTTCTCTCTTAAAGTTTTAGTAACATCCAGAATTGCATCACATAGACGCTGCCAAATCCACCTACACCACAACACCTCCATCTCAGCTGATGCCAGTAGTAGACTTCCACAGAGTTCTATCTTCTTGAGAAGTTCACTGATGCAACCTTGAACTTCTAAGCATGGCAGTTCTGCTTTGCTCTTTCAAAGGGATGAGGAAACCACTGCTTCAGCGTTAACTCTAACTGGTAGCATCTCTCTAGGTTTTCAGGAAATATACTTTTATAAATTAAACTGAAGATCCTAATATTCCCTAGTGGTCCCCATATAAATACAAACCACATCTGGCCCTGCTTAGCAACAGAAATCAGACAAGATTACATTTATCCAGTGTGGCATAGTGAAAATGTTCTCTTAGGGCTTGTGACAGAAAATGTTGCACTTCTGCCAGGGATTCAACACGGAGTCTTGTCTATGCTAAGTATGTGCTCATCTACTGAACTATACCCGAACCCCCTGGATGTGTAAAAAAAAAAAACCCAGATCTCATAAAAAGATTCTTAAAACATCAACACCTTCAGACACTTGCCTGATGTTAACTGAGAAAGAGTAGCAGAGTGTGAGCAATCTAACATTAAATCTCTCTTCCTATCATGGGAAGGAAGAATAATTTCCTATCTCCATTATGCCCACACATTCTGCAGACTATCCTGTCTTTCTTCAATGACAACATTTCTTTAAAGCCAATACCAAATAAAGTTAATCATAACTAGGAGGGGGAGATTTGATAGTTATCCAATTTCATTGTAAAATAATTGCCATATTTAAACTTACTTTGCCACATTGTTAAATGTCAAGATTTCAACACAAATATTTTATTTTTAATCATTTGTTTATACTTCTGCAGCTAAATCCAATGGTTCGTCCACAGCAGCACCAATGGGATTGGCAATGACTAATTGACTTAGAGGTCTAATACCCTTTAGGATTGACTTAACTATGTTTGTTCAACAGATCTACCCTAGTTCGAATTAACTATTGGTCTTAATTCATAGTCTGCATTTCATTAGTATTAAATACAGTAGTGCAAATGCATCACACCAGCAGATAAATAACAGACTGTGAAACAATAGGTGACTATATGTACCGTATTTTCCGGCGTATAAGACGACCCCCAACTTTTCCAGTTAAAATATAGAGTTTGGAATATACTTGCCGTATAAGACTACCTCTCTTCCAATGCACACCAAATAAAAATTAACCCACACTCAACCCGAAGACGCGCAGCCCTCCGAGTCGAATGGGCAGGTTATGGTGGAGAGCCAATCCACGCTCACGTTCTCCTCCTCGAGGTACAGGAAGATGTGTGCAGCTTGCTTCCCCTTGCTTCATACTCCCCGCACAGAGCAGGGACTCGGCCGCGGCACCCCCCACCATATGCGCCGGACATATGAAGCAAGGGGAAACAAGCTGCAGTTAAGTACCTGTCCTATAAGACGACCCCCGACTTTGGCACAGATTTTTCGGGGTTAAAAAGTAGTCTTATACGCCAGAAAATACAGTAAGTACTAAATGAGAAGGGAGAGAGAAAAAGTGCCCACACCCAATGCCATACTTCCCTTTAACTCCTTATGTGCACCATCATAAAGATAAAGTGATCATTAAGGTCTTAACTGGACTTCTAATTCCTATTTATAATACACATTTTTGTGCACCATTTGTAATCACCAATTTAGATGATTAAAAATAAACCCTCAAGCGCTGGAACCAATAAATCACAGAATAGCTAGGAGCTATTAGAAAACATTAATTATGTCCCAATGCTAAATTACATTTCACAATTCTGTCAATAGGCCCGGATGAAACCTAGAAATGATTAATGTTTTATCAAGAGATTGCACACAGACGGGGGGGGGGGGAGACCAAGCTTGCCAATTAGCACATACCACTGGCATCGTGTTTCATGAGTAAATGAAAACCTGATAGAATTGTCACTGGTGTTGCTCTGACAAAAGTTAAACACTTCTTTGAAACTAATTCTGTCAAGTGACTCAAAATGTAGAGGTTGAGAAAGGATGCTGAAAATCCTGCCTTCACAATTCTATTTCCAAAAATCTCTTCCAAGACAAGGAGACAAGGCTGAATGAAAGCAAAGTGATGCACTAGGACTTTTCAGGGTTCTTACGCTGCATTTTAGACTGGCTGTGCAATAAAAAGAGGATTAAAAACACAGCAGGCAGAAGAATTCAAACTGAACACTAGCATTGTGTCTTCAACCAGATACAGCAAAGGAAAGTGTTTAACTTAAAATGGGAGTATTATGGGTGTCTCTAAAAAGTGGTTTGTACAGTACATCTTTTCCCATAGCTGAATACATATTCTCCAGCTTTCTGGCAAAAAAATTGAACAGAATTGGCTGAAAGAATTTGAGAACCACTGACTTAAAAATCAGTGTGCTAAAAAGAAATTAGTGTGCTAAACAAAACAAAAAATCTCACTACAATAGTGCAGCAGGGGATTTATATCAAATAGAAGACACTGTTGAATAATATCATACACTTCAACTTTTAAATAGTATCACTTTTAAGATCTAAAGGTCAAAGCCGAGGTCTCCTTTGCTTGAGAGCAAGTCATGCAGTGCTCACCTCCATTTACAGCCAAAGAGCCAGTGCTGTCTGTGTCTGCAGATGTCTCCATGGTCACGTGGCAGGCATAACTAGACTCCAGAGCACATGGAACACTGTTATCTTTCCTGCCAAAGCAGTACCTATTTATCTACTTGCAATCTCTTGCTTTCACACTGCTAGGTTGCAGGAACTGAGACAGGAGATGGGAAGCTAACTCCATCATGTAGCACTTGGGTCTCAAACTGAAGATCTGCCAACCTTCCTGTTGGCAAGCTCAACATCTCAACCACTAAGCCGCTGCAGCCTATTTCAAGAATTCCTAAGACAATGCCTTTAGGGTCACTTGTGAGCTACCTTGCTGCCTCCACTGAGAGAAAAATGGCCTACAAATGATGCACACAAAACAATATTTGAACTGTAAAAATTGTAATAAAAACTAACTGCAAAGAATCCCCAGTGGAAAAACAGTTCCTTGAGAAGCCAGTTTTATTTGTTTTGTTTTGTTTTGACAATTCAATTAGAATGAAGTCCAATGGCATCCTGATGGAAGAAATGCAAAAATTGCCAGAAAAAAAGTTTTGTACCTTTCAGTAGCTCTCAGGGAAAAGATGCAATTTTCCCCCTTACACAACTTCTTTATCTAAGCCAGGAGTTCCTAACCTTTTCAAGACCGGAGCCGGGTCATGCTCTCTCAGTCAGCTTCAAGGGCCGAATGGCCATTTTGCCCTGCCTGCACGATGGGGGTAGCCATTTTGTTCCAACAGCTTCAAAGGGGTGACCATTTTGTTTCTCAGATTCCCTTGGAAGGGTTGGGGGCCACATGAAATGGCACCAGGGACCAAATCCAGCCCACAGGCCTTAGGTTGGGAACCCCTGATCTAAGCTGACTACAAGGGTGGCATCCATTGATTTTACTCCATAGGTAAGTGTTAGGAATGGCACAATATAAAGCCTCGTGTTTTAAATTATCCCCTTTAAGCATGCAATACATTTTTCTTTTTTAAAAATTAAGGTGGGCACATCCTGTATATTGCTCGAAACTTTGTTGCTTTCTGACTTTCAAGAAAATAAGCACAGATGGATTTACCACCACAGAAAACAACTTCATGTCTTTTCCCTCACTTTCAAATGAGTCTATTAAGAGCAAATTTTAGAAATAACGCTGATTAATAAATACACATAGATAAAATAAAAAACTAATCCACCTGAATAGATTCTTTTCCAATACCAACATGTTTGGCAATTATGAACATAAGATCCCCTGTCATTTTGGAATATATTACCAAGAGGCAGCTTCAATCATAATTAACCTTACATATTACAGGCCCTGTGACTCTAATACATCCAATTTGTATATCTGCAGGGTGGGAATAAGTCCTTCAAAGCATTAATTCAATGAGGCTGACACAGCATTCTAACTGCAAATCACTTTAAGTCTTTCCATGTGAGTGAGATAATAGGTAAAATGTTTACCACACCTTAATTAAAGCTATGCTCCTTCTTGCCTTGGTTATTAAGATATGCCAGCTTTCCATCTACTCTTCTTTCCTAGAATTCACACTCAGAACTTGTCCTAACCAGTAATTCTTTTCTCCTCTAACCCAACATAGAGTATAAGCCAGTCATTGATACAAGAAAATGTTGACATGACACAAGCACACCATTCTTCCCTTAGACCAGGGGTGGGGGGCCACATAAAATGACTCGATGGGCCAGATCCAGCCCATGGGCCTTAGACTGGGAACCCCTGTTGTAGACACAAGCTTTTTTTACAAGCCTTTGATTAAAAACACATTCCTGATTTTATCTTTCATCTCAATAAACAGACATTTATATTAACACAGGTAGGAGATAAATGCCAAAGTTCTACAATATAAATAGCTTCACTAGTGACCACTGAAGGTTGTTAATGGCCTTTGGCAGTGACTGGTACAGGTTTCAGCACTGGCTACTGAGAGGCCACTCGTGGGTACCAGGCACATAGCACAACTAACCAGAATAAAACTTGTATGGCGTGAAAGAGGTTGTGTCTAAGGGAAGAATGGTGTGTTGGTGATAAAGGGCATGAAGAGATTTCATCATCGAAGAAGACCTATGGTCAAAATATACCCAATGTTTTTCTTTGAGTGTCTGGTACTTTTTGATATTAGTTTGAGAACTACACTATTTCCTTGGTAAGAAGCAATTGTCCTTTCACTTCCAGGAGCTTCAGTTGGTTCACCATAGAGCAGAAAACTTCCACACAGAATGGAACTGTGTAACTCCGACATTAAAAAGCTGCAATGATTGCTGACTTACTTCCCAGGTACAATCCTAGGCTTCCACTGAAGGACCCATTTTCAAAATTTAAAGCCCTAAGCAAGTTCAGGTCTCAGCTATCTAAGGCATTGCCTATCTTGTTATGAACATCCTGGGACATGACAATCATAATAGAGACCTGTTACCAGACTAGGAACATAACAGCTGCAAAACACTACACACAATTTCCAAGCAAACAACAACAACAACAACCTGAAAACTCATCTTTTTAACTATTTTCCTGTTTATTCTGATGGTTCACATTTCTTGTCATTATAGGGATAGTAATGGTTTTATTGTCTAACCCAGGGATTCTCAACCTTTCCAAGCCAAGGGGCGGGTCAAGCTCCCTCAGACAGCTTCAGGGGCCAGATTTTGTCCAGCACTTTCGGGTGTGGCAGAGGCAGTGGGTGCCACATGAAATGGTGTTGCGGGCCACATCCGGCTCCTCCTGGGCCATAGGTTGTAAACCCCCTTTTAAAATTTGTTTTCAATCTATTTTAATGATGTTTGTTCAAAGCCTTCCAGCTCAGCCATCTCCATCCCCTTTTAAACTAGGGATGGTAGTGACACAACCTGTGAGCTATGTTAAGTTATTGCTCCTCCTTTCCCACTGAAGCCCCATAGGAGATCAAACAAGATTAACCAATGAGATATCTCCTCTATTTTAACTGAAGGTAAGAGAAAGCATGGGAGAGAAGGTAATTCAAAGTCATATCATTTGTTGTAGTCAGACCACCTAGTTCCTTCCATAACTTTGTGGAAAACATGATTGTCAGCAAAATATTGGATAAGAACACACTGGAAATGTTCATGTCTATCAACATTTTATGTTTAAATGAGCCAATTTACTAAATGAGTGCAAACTTACTCATACTATCCAACAGAAACTTCCTACAAAATAAGCATGTGGTCATTTGCATCCCTAACCCACATCAACCAATCTTTGGTTGTTCATTTTATTCTGTTGAAGCTTTAGTTTGATTTTGAGACTGATCTTATTGATTTTCTGTTCTTTGATCACAGGTATTCTCAACATTTCTGGGATCATGGTCATTCTATAGTACACAGCATACAGTGAGACAAAGGAACAGCCATTTTACTTTCAGGATAGCTGAAAGGCTCACTTTCATTATTATTATCATCACCACCACCACCACCACCATCATCATCTCTTTGTAAATGAAAGCCAAGACAGCTGACAACAGTCACATTACATATATTTTTAATAAGGTATAAATAATGACTTGCTTCAACTATTACTTCACATCCATTGGTTATAATAAATCTCACTATTACTATTTTTAAGCTAACATGGCTTTCTTTTAAAAATCCATTAATGCTTCACAAAACAGATGCCCCCAACTATTTATACTACAATATTGCCCAAGAATGAAATAAACTTTTTATGACCTGAAATTTGAGCTTTTAACAACATCTGTGCATTGCAGGGGGAGGGGGAATATGCCTACTTCTTAATCACAAAGGACAGAGCAGTGTTTTGAAAGAGACTGTCTGCCATTAAGTACATATTAGTGGCATTATGTTAAAATGATTATATGTTTATTTAATTATATCCCACTCTACACGGCAGTTCATGTAGCCGGTCTCACAATTAATCATGATTAACGAAACGTACAGCACAAGGCAAAATGGGGTAATCAGAAGGATTACACAATATAGGAGCTTTATGATTCTGTTTTGTCTCCATTTCAGTTATCAGATCTCCATTAATTTGGCAGCTAGAAAAAAAGTTTGGACATTAGGATAACACGTGAGTGAATGGGTGGTACAGGACCCAACCGCACCAAATAAATGTGATTTTCTATTAGAGGGAGACATAAGGTATCAACAGGGTTATAATCTCACATTTGATAATAGAAGAGCCAGAATAACAGTGAAGTACCATCAATACAGTATCATGACACCTTATACGTACCCTTGAACAACAGAAATCAGTTTTGTTAGGTTCCATCACAAAGTAAAATAACCAAATTAGAACAAAGATTCTAGAAAATAAAAAGGTGAGCATTTCATTGTCGGTAAGCTGGTCCTCTGTACCTGCCTTTGCTGGAGTTATCAATGGCAAGAACAAAGGTAACACTCTCCCCAATGACATCTAATGATTTTTCACCTATTCATTCATTTATTCATTCATTATTTAGATTTATATCGCCGCCTGCTCGCCATGGTGACTCAGGGCGGCTTACAGCCAACAAACACAACAATCACAGAACAAAATTGAGTTGCAACATTATAACTAAAATTAGTAAACTTAAAGAACTAAAATACACCTTATTAATAACATCCTTAGACAGTTAGTCTCCAGATGGTGAGTAATTTAGAGTACTGTAGCCATATGAGCCAGGGGGTGGGGTGGGGTGGCGTGGCGTGGCGTGGCATGGCGGTTGATCAAAATCAGGGGCCAGATTTTGTCCAACACTTTCGGGTGTGGCAGAGGCGGTGGGTGCCACATGAAATGGTGTTGCGGGCCACATCCGGCTCCTCCTGGGCCATAGGTTGTAAACCCCTGGTCTAACCTTTTAAAATCACAGTGACCTTACTTAGTACTTTAGAAAAGATACTGCTTAAGGACTACTACAATAAGACTGTGTCTTGCTGGCCACCTATCATATTGGGCAGTCAGTCCCACTCATAAGGATTCTGCTAATGGCCCCTGCACATCCACACACATACTCTCATAAGAATTCTTCCTAGCAAAACAAGAAACAAAACCTTGCCCACTCCACTCCTACCATTCACACATTTCCCTCTTCCAGCATACTTCACACAAACCATCATCAAGCAGAGCATTTTGGAAGTACAGTACAGTATTAGATAACACAGAATAGTCATGATATTTATGATCCATAGCAGCCACTGATTAAATCAATGAAAATAGCATCTGCTTGAGAATGTTATATGATTACTTTTAGAAATCAGTTTTAAAATATTAGATAGAAATATGTTTGCAGGCTTTGAAATGCCTCTTCTTTGTCAGCACAATCAAATAATAATAATCTTAAGAACAGTAGAGCCGGAAGGGGCCCTTTTGATAATCAAGTCCAGTCCCTGTCAAAGAGGAATTGTGGGGAATTGAGCTCTCAATCTCAGGCACCGCAGCCAGATACCCAAACCACCATGTTTATTTATTTTATTTACTTACTAGCAGGGATGCCCGGCTTCGCCGGGTGGTCCCAACCCGGCTAGCTGAGTGCCAGTGTTGCTCGGGAAACCCACTGGCCAGGGGTGGGCCTGTGATGTGAGCTCGGTAATGACATCACAATCCCCCCCCCATGGTTGGCCTAGCACTGGGGCAGACACAAACCCTCCTGTCAAATATACCCCCCTTTGCAGATCAATTTAGGGGGCAAACACCCCCCCAAGGCCTTCGGGACCCCGACAGTGACCTGCTCATGTGCACAAGGTATGTGTGTGCCAAATTTCATGGGGTTTGGTCAAGGGGTGTGGCAGCCCATTCTGGATATGGTACCCACGCCTCTGCTTTATATTTATCCAATTTATATAGCCACCCAACTTGAAACGACTCTGGGTGGCTCACAAAATTAAAATCAAACATCACAGTATAAACTTAAAACCCATAAAACCCCAATTAAAAGTACTACAAAAATTACCCCAACAATTAAAAGAGCAAGGGAGCTATATTGCTATATCAGCCAGCAGGCGGGAGTCACCACATTACCGGTGCCCCACACCTGCTTTGCAAACAGCCAGGTTTTTAGCTCTTTCCTGAGTGTTATCAAAGAAGATTGCAGACCAGATTCAGAACTAAAAATAAATCATGGAACACACATTCCCCAACCTTTTTTGAGAATGAGTGTTAAAAAGTAAACAAGCAATTTATTCCAGTTAACTAAGGACCAGGTATATTTCTGAATACTAAACAACCACAATAGATGGCACTGAGACGTATCACTGCTTCCCATCTCAGAAGGGCTAGCTGTTAACCCCGCCGTACAAAAAAAACTCTGAGATGGCTAACATATTATAGTTTATTAGTGGCTGGTAACCACATTTCAATAAAGTAAGCTTCACACAGAGAATGAAGCATACGTTTAGAAGAAAAAGAAAAAGAAACAATAGAGGGTTGTAGTTATTCTTGTTGGTTTTTCAAAATAGAAAACTGTAGGAAAACAATTACCCCACAGATGTTCAATAAAGCTAGAATTAAGTTCCCAGCAGTACGATTAGCCTCTAGTAGGTAGCTGCACTGATGGAACCAGGCTTTTTAGAAAACTATGATACAGCATCATTGCTCATCACTGCAACAGATGCTAAATGCTTATTTATAATGTACTTCTAATATTACATCAGATTTCTTTAATTTATTTTCAGAAACATGGCTTCTTTAAGGCTTTAGTGTAGTTGATTTATAAAAGATTCCCTCCCTCGTAAGACTAATAACCCACCACCAAGAAAAAGATTAACAATACTGACAAAACACACAGCACAGTCAAGGTCCTAAGAGTGCCCCAAGGAAGACATCCACTATAATTAGGGTATGCTAGTTTGCAAAGTTTGTGTATTAGTGTAGTGTGCAACTCAGCAACACTCCTGATTGCCTTGATTTGATCTATTCAGCTTATTAAGTTTCAGGTTCAAAAGCAGGGCAGAAAAGGCAAAGGTTCTAAAAGAAGATATTGAATAGAGAACATGCCATGAAGTTACATAGATCCGCCTTTTTCTCAGACAGAGAAGTGTTAGGTACAAGTAATATGACTCACATCAGACTTCTTTGATGGTCAAAGGAATTGAAGCAAGAAATAGTGAATTGTTCAGGGACTATTGTAGCTAAAAATGTATATTACAAGATTGACTGGCATCATGTTGTGTAAGTCCACCAACATAGTAAGAATGACTTCACCGGCAAAGTCCCAACTTTGATTGTAGCTTGTGCATAACAAGGGCACGATGAGATTGACTTTTGCAAATCTCTAATTGAAGCAGGGGTTAATTAATTAAACTACTGCTGCTAACGATGCCATCCCTGCTATACCAGTCTCTCCATCTCTGCCCCTGGAGAGAGAAATATTTTCATTAACAGTCTGAGGACATTTATTTTATAAGTGAATTGAATAAATGTTCTTTTTTTATACAATGGATTAACCAACACATAATTCCGTCAACAGATTAATGTGTGTCATATAGAGAACAACTTTATTAGGGACATATTTTCAGACATTTAGAATCCTTGTCTAGAAGTAGTACAGTAGTCCTTTAATGACCATGGAAGCCAATATTATTCAAAGCAGACAGGTCAATTGTCAAAATTTACAGACAGGCCTTCATCAAAGGAATCTTTGATTAATAGATATATAACAACAATTAACAGATAAGATGCAATTTATGAAAGAAGGAAAATAAGGGGAAAGGCAAGGAAACTATTTCTGAGCTTATTCTAGATAACTGCTGTTTTTATCTTACATCAAAAAAACAAGGTATGCTATTCAAACTCACTATGTGTTTGCAGTTTTTGAACGAGTAGCTGTGTTAGATTGTGCAAGCATATCAGACAAATTGCCAAATCAAAAAAAAAAACAGCAACCAAGAGACAAAAACATTGTGACACCTTAAAGCAGGGGTAACCAACCTTTGTGCTCCAGCTGTTCTTGGACTTCAATTCCCAGATGCTTAAGTCAGTACACCTGCTGATCAAGGCTTCTGGGTATTAAAGTCCAAGAACAAATGGAGCACCAAGGTTGGCCACCCCTGCCTTAAAGACTATATTGATTTTTATGGCTCAAGTTCACTTCCTAAGACATAAGAGTGAGACTATATGACTATCATGCTTTCATATGACCAGTGAGGATACAAATAATGGACCAAATGACAGTGTAACCATGTAGTAATTCATGTTTACTTCACGCAAACACACACATTTCTGCCACCTATTCCTAGAGAGGGAAATAACAGGCTCCATTTGTTCCCAAATTTACCACTTCAGGCCACCTGAAACTGCTGTCACAAAAAAATGAGCAAAAAGTCATATCAAAGTTGACTCAGTATCCACACTTCAATGCATCTGTTATATCACTAGTGAATACACCAATCCTGTATACTATCTCACACTTATTAAACTTTGTTCAAACTCCAATAATTAACTGACAAGTTGGCTGATGCAACAGATAAGCAAGCATTCAAATGGCCTGAGCCTTTGGGGATGTACCAGGTCCCTCTTATTTTCTAACTTTCTTTCCTTAAAATATATGTATCGTAAGAATGCGAGCGCGGCGCCAAAATGGCCGCCGCGCCCTTTGCGGGGCCCCCCATCGGACGAAGGCATCCGGGTAGTTAGGGGGCGTGGCCAGCACCCTTATATAAGGGGCGGCCGCGAGGCAGCCGAGCTGCCATTTTGCGAAGCGACGGAGCGGATAAGTTTTTCCCTCTTACCTCCGTCGCTCTTACTCTCACCGGGGAGCCTCTTGGCTGCTGATTTTCTCCTTTTCGGCTTCCCATCGGCTAGCCGCAATGCCCTCAAAGAAGAAGGCGACTGCGAAAGCGGCTCGTTCTGCGCGGAGGCGCAATCCGGGTCGGAGGACCGCGGCTGCGCCCCCTCAGCAGCCTCCTATGCCCGAGCCCACCGGGACCGGTGGGATGGGGTTAATTCCCCCTTGGCCGGAGGCTGGGGGTTCGCGTGCGGGCCCAGTAGGGGCCACGGCCCCCGGCCCGCAAGCGGCAGCCGCCGCTCCTGGCGTGACCCACTCCGCTGGGCCTTCCTCAGTTGGGGCGCAACTTAATGCGGGGGCTTCCAGCCTTGGGGGGTGGTGTGGCCCCCTTTCATGGCAGGGTACTTCCCCGGCCCTACCGGGCCTGGGCTTCGGATCGTGGCCCTATTCCGGCCCCGGGGTACAGGGACCTGTACCGACGCCTGTAGTTAGTGGGCCGGCTGGCCCTTTACCCCCCCTTGGTTTAGGTGGCTATGTCAGCGTGGAGGCCCTCCTGGCCCGCGTTGCGGCCCTTGAGGCATCCCTGGCCCGGGTTAGTCACCCTGGGGCCCCTTTTGGGGTGCTGGTCGATCCATCGTCTGCTGGGCAGCGGCAGGCGGTGGGACGGGTTGAGCTGCCGGATGCGCGTAGCCCGGCTTCGGCCACGGCCTCGCAGCTCCCCAATCAACAGGCCGGTGCTGATCAAGCCCCGTCGACGAGCTCTATGGCGGTCGTGAGCTCCGACACTCCCAGTGGGCCGGAACCCCCGGTGGGGGCGGCCCATGGGGGTGCAGCATGTGAGTATGCGGTCCAAAATAGTGCACATACACACATGGCCACGTTGGGGGGGCTTTTCAATGGCCTTGGCCTCGCACGGGTGGTGCGGCGGTCCAGTTGCCAATGCCCCACCCGGTGACTTCAACTATCACCCAGGGCCCCGTGGTAGGGGGTGCTTCCTACCCTGTCGGGAATCTTCTAGGGGTGACCGGGTTAGTCCAGGCTCCTTTGCAGATGCCCGCAGTTTCCACCGTGCCTGTGTCGGCTTTGCCGACAGCAGGGTATTCTTTGCCACTGGGGGACCATTTGGCCCAGACCACCAAAGAGAAGATCTGGCGGGGGGAGTATGTGGACATCTTCTCCCTCCTTAACAGAGAGCCCACCAAGGAGGAGAGGGAGGGGCAAGATGAGAAGGATAAGGAGCAAGTGCGTCGTCGCAAGCCACCACGTACGTAGGCCAACTGGTTGCCGGCCTACCTCATATACATGGCGGTATACCTCAGGGCCCGGCCGGATTTGGCAATTCCGATGGTCCAGTATTTGGACAACATTTACCGGGCGATGGTTGACTTCCCGGGCCCGTCGTGGTTGGCTTACGACGAGGAATTCCGTATGCGGATTCCCCTGCACCCTGAGATGAGGTGGGATGAGCCCTGCCAGCGGCTGTGGCTGCTGTACATGACTCCCACGCGCCCTGCGCCCGGGGAAAGATACCATTGTGGACATGCGGTCCAGCGAGCGGCCCCAGCACAGGCTCCCCACCAGGTGGCGGGGCAGGGGGTTCCAGCCCGCCTGCTGTGCTGGACTTTCTCGTCCAATGGTTCCTGCAACAGGAAGAATTGCAAGTACAGGCATGAGTGTCCCTCCTGCGCTGGCCCCCATGCGGCCTCCGCCTGTCCCAGGCCTGGAGGGATGCGGGGCAGAGGAAGGGGCGGACAGGGGGCTGGCAAAACTGCCGCAGAGGGAGCTGGTTCACCAAAAGGCCCCCTCCCCAATTAATGTGGACATGTTGGAGCGTTGGCTCGCATTGTATCCCAGGGAGGAGGATGCGGTTTACCTTCTTCAAGGTTTTAGACAGGGGTTCCGTATCCCTTTCGTGGGTGATAGGTCCCCCCAGGATGCCCCCAACCTTTTGTCCCTTAGGGGGTGGGAGGAGGTAGCTGCTGCCAGCATTACTAAGGAGGTCGATTTGGGCAGGGTCGCTGGCCCTTTCCCAACACCCCCGTTCCCTAATCTTAAGGTATCACCCTTGGGCTTAGTGCCCAAAAAGTCACCGGGCGAGTTTCGCCTGATTCATCACTTATCCTACCCAGCCGGCCGATCGGTCAATGACGCTATCCCTGATGACCTTTGCTCAGTCGGGTATACGTCTTTTGACCAGGCCCTGCGCATGGTGCGCTCATGTGGCCCGGGTGCACTATTGGCTAAGTGCGACATCAAGTCGGCGTTTCGCCTCCTGCCTGTGTACCCGGGCGACTTTGAGTTGCTGGGTTTTAAGTTCCGGGGTGAATATTACTTTGATAAGGCCATGCCTTTTGGCTGTTCCATATCATGCTCAGCCTTCGAGCGTTTCAGTACATTTCTACAGTGGGCTTTCGTCCGCAGGTCAGGGTCTCGGTCTGTAGCCCATTACCTGGATGATTTTTTATTCGGGGGTGAACGGGGCTGGGACACGTGCACACGTCTCCTCAACACATTTCAGACGCTAATGGAGGAACTCGGTGTCCCTTTAGCGCCCGAAAAGACCGAGGGCCCATCTACTAAGTTAGTATTCCTGGGGGTGGAGATTGACACGGTAGCGCAGGCTTCTAGGTTACCTGGGGATAAGGTGTCAAGGATAGTGGCCCTTATCTCTGACTTGCTTGCTAAGCGCAAGGCATCACTGAAGGAACTGCAGGTGCTACATGGTCACCTCAATTTCGCTTGTAGGGTCGTCGCGCCGGGCAGGGCATTTGCTCGGCGCTTGTGCGACGCCATGACAGGCTTATCTAGGCCCCACCATAGGGTGAGACTCACTCGGGGTATCAGGGCAGATATGCTTATCTGGCTCCAGTTCCTGAGGGAGTTCAATGGAGTATCATTTTGGAGGTCTGACCTCCTGGCTTCCCCTCGCTTTCAGATACATTCCGATGCTTCGGGATCCCTGGGTTATGGGATGTACTTCAATGGGAAGTGGGCCTATGGTGGGTGGCCACCAGCCTGGGCAGGCACGGGTCACCTGCGTGATCTCACGTATCTGGAATTTTTCCCTATCCTGGGGGCTTTGATGCTATGGGGCGAGGAGTGGGCCAACTCGGTTGTCCATTTCTGGTGTGACAATGCGGCCGTTGTGCACATTGTCAACTCACAGACTTCCAAATCACCCAGGGTCATGGACCTAGTGCGCCAGTTTGTGTTGCGCAGCCTGCGCCTCAATGTCCTCTTCAGGCCCAGGCATGTCCCGGGGGTCAATAATGATATCGCTGACGCTTTGTCCCGCCTGCAGATCTCCCGGTTCCGTGCCTTGGCCCCGGATGCGGAGGAATTTCCCTCGCCACTCCCGGACGAGATATGGACCATTGGCAAGGAGAGGTGAACCGGGCGATTGGCTTGTCACTAGCGCCACGCACGCGTAAGGCGTATCACCACGCATTCAATTCTTTCAGAGATTTCTGTACCCAATTCCGGCTGCCAGAAACCTGGCCGATCCCAGTGACCCATGTACTTCGGTTCATGGTTTACCTGCATGCCCAGGGCCTTGCACCTCGCACCATAGCATCTAGGCTGTCAGCATTGGCTTTTATGGCCAAGGTGGGCGGTCATGTGGATAGTACCGCTGACTTCCGTGTGAGACATGTTTTGGAGGGGTGGGTGCGGGAGCGTGGGCGTTGCCCGGATGACCGCCACCCGATTTCCCCAGGGGTTCTTACCCAATTGGCCCGGGGCTGGCATGGCCTCTGTTTTGATAAGTACGAGGCAGCCCTATTTCACGCGGCTACAACGGTGGCCTTTTTTGGAGCGCTCCGTATCAGCGAGCTTGTGATGCTGTCTAAGGCGGATGCAAGTCGTAGGGCACTGGAACTCGAGGATGTCTATGTTGCCAAAGACTGGGCTCAGTTGAGGATACGCTCCTCTAAGACAGATCAGCATGGTGTAGGCAGTGGTGTAAGACTGCTACGTTGTTCTTTGGCAGACATCTGTCAGGTTGGTGCCCTACAGGATTTTATTGCACTGCGTGGCACGCACCATGGCCCGTTTTTCTGTCACCAAGATGGGTCTCCCCTTACTAAGTTTCAATTTTGGAAGGTGACCGGCAGAGCGCTGGCCAGTGTTGGCCTCCCAGGGGCCCGTTATGGCACCCATTCCTTCAGGATAGGGGCGGCTTCCACCGCAGCTGCTTTTGGGTACTCTGGGGCTGACATACGCAGCATGGGAAGGTGGGGTTCACAATGTTTTCAGTTTTATGTTCGCCCTCTTCCACCGTGAGTACCAGTTTTGTCACCGCACCTTTCTTCCTCCTTTTTCCCTACAGACCCTGGGTGTCGTATTACACCGGTGACAGTATGGCTGGTGGGCCATAGCTACGTGCACAGGGCATCGCGTTACGCTGCGGCGACAGAGTGGGGACCCCGACTGGGACTGGGTGCATACGCAAGTCTCACATGGCATGGTAAGCCCGGGATGTTATGGCGGGAGCTGTTGCCATTCCTTTTTTCAGGCCGGAATGCTGACCCGCCTGACATTCTGATCATACACCTAGGGGGCAACGATTTGGGCCAGGTCACCGGCTTATCGCTAAAGCACGCGATTTGCGGCGACCTTGCCTACCTGCATTACGTGTGGCCCGCCACAACCCTCGTTTGGTCGGACATGGTCCCGCGGCACACGTACAGGAGAGGTTTTGACCTCCAGGCCCTTGACCGTGCTAGACGCATGGTAAATAGGGCTGTGGCGCGCTTCCTTGCCGACAGGGGTTGGGGGCCAGTCGTCACCCCGCCATTAGCTTACAAAATTACGGCCTTTATGCAGGGGATGGGGCCCATGTGTCGCGAGGAGGTATGGACCTCCTGTTGGGTGATTGGCGAGCAGGCCTGTTGACCGAGCTGACGGTCGGGGGGGGCGTCGAGCCTTCTTTGAAGCCCCTCCGTGTGGTGGGTAGCACTGGTAAGGTAAACATTTATGACCCACAGGTATCCGGCAGGTTCGCAATTGACTGGACAACACTAGACAGGCATAAGTTGGTTAAACGTTGTCCGGTCAACGACGAACTAGGCGATGGGGTGATGGCTACAGCTAGACAGCATGCATCACCCCGTGATTTTACGGATACGCGTCAGAGGGTGGGGTCATTAGCTAGATATTGACTACGGTCAACAATTTGTTTTTTGTTAACAAACAAATTGATACAAATAGATACATTGTAACAATTGCCGTGGGCAATTTTGGGTGGTACCTTACCAGTGTTACTTCGGCCTGCTTGCCTTAAGAATTATGATTGGTCAATTACCAATAGAAATTTATAATTCGGACTAGGGCATGAATCAATAAATGTGGCCCAATGCCATTATCCACTTTCATCAGTGTCTGAGTCCTTTATTGGGGGGGTGCGCCTGCAAACCACATTGTAAATTGGGCCTAGGCCAATGATGGTGAACCCTTTTGAGTATGAGTACCCAAACTCAACAGGCTGCTGTTCGTGCTGCAGAGGGGTGGGGCTAATTGTGCTGGAGGGAGCAAGAAATCACTCCCAATGGGTTACTGGGCAGAGGGGCGGGATGAACTCTGTGCTGGGGGAGGGAGGAAGCACTCTCATTGGGCTGCTGGGCAGAGGGGTGGGGTGAACTCTGTGCTGAGGTGACAGTGTATGTGTCCACAGAGATGGCTGTGAGTGCCCCCTCTGGCACGCGTGCCATAGGTTCACTACCACTGGCCTAGGCTTTAAAGATTTTGGAGCCGCACAATATAGATTATATTTGTCACAGCATGTGGTTCTTAAGTTCAATGCTGGCAGTCTTTGAAACTGAAGAAACCTAATATTACCATTAGTAACTACTACTCTTATTCCTACTACTATAGCAGCACTTTGTGTATCTGGTTAGTGTGTGAAAACTCTAATTAGAAGCTAAGCCTAGTTAAAACTAATACGGATGACCATGTGGAAATACCAGTGGTGTGTGTGTGTGTGTGTGTGTGTGTGTGTGTGTGTGTGTGTGTGTGTGTGTGTGTGTGTGTGCAGGCGCACACGCACACACACACACACACACACACACACACACACACACACACACACACACACACACACACACCACTTATGAGTTTGGAACCAGCCCACAGAAAAAGGTACCTATGTGTATCCCAAAACAAGACCAAAACTATTCCTCTTCTTTATTCTTTTTGAAACACATTACAGTTTTATTGTAAATGATGAGCATGAAGTATAAAGTTGAAAATATGTTTCTTGACCAGTCTGCCTGATAACCAGCAGTGCAACCTTATGTATATCTACTCAGAGGCAATTACCACTGAGTCCTGAAGATATTTTTTTTCCAGGAAAGTGTACCAAGACCACTAATTCACATCAAACATGATGTAATACAAAGACACAGGATCTACAGGTGTGTACAACAAGAGAGGGGGGGGGGAATAGACACACATCCACACCAGCATGTCAGATCACTCCAATCAATAAAGCATTTTCCTCCGTGTGCCAAACATGAAACCTTAGACTGCTTCTAGACAATAATAAATGAGCTTCCTCAAGTGAATGTCCTGGAGGGTAAACTTTCTCCATAAATACTTAAGGTGGAATTTTGTGATTTATATTTTTTTTCCTTCTCGGAGGCAACAATTTAAACATTTAGCTTGCTTCCACTTCATCCCACTGCACAAGATTTGGAGAGGCAAAAACAAACCAAAAGAAAAGAAGGGCCCATCAAGAAATGCAGGCAAAAAATACTCTTCTGTTAAATGGCACACTGCACTGAAAAAGACGAGGGGGTGAAATGTTACACAAACACACCCCTCTCATTACTTCGCAAAGAACCTATTCATAGGTTTCCATAGAAACATGGCTCCTGCTGAAAAAAAAGTTGCTGTACAGCCTTGGCCTCTGTGCAAGCAGCCACCACATGGGTTGCCCAAAACACATGGTTATTTCCCATGTGCTACAAGTTTTACTATCTAGTCCTCTGGCCTTACAGATTACCATGTGTTTCGTTTGATTTCTAAGGTGCCCCTTTAAAACTAAATATTATGAAGGTGGCTTACAGTTAACGGGGGGGGGGGGGGGCAGAAATAAAGCTACCAGGGAAAAGCTTGACAGAAGGTGAAAAACACAGGCATCTAAAACAAACATTGAAGGGTCTGGACAGAGGCAAGCCATGTGTGGGTTTGGGGCTACTTTTGCTACTTGATGAAAAGTTTTCTGTGCTGTGGTTCATCTCTGGATCTGGACTTGGGTTAAATGAAGTGCCAAGAGGTCTTCCATGGAGAGAGGATTCCGTAATCGGAGTGCTATGATTAACATGTTGCGCAACTGGCCAACAACTGAGACATAAGCCTTGTTCAAGTGTTACAACCTGAATACGGATAAGGTGGTAAAAAGGTGAGTATACAAGGTTCACAGTTCAGCCCCTCACAACAGGATAACAATCAGCATGGAGATTTGAAGAAGACATTCATCAGTGTGTTCAACTGAACATGTTCCCAGCACTTTCCAGAACCAGATGAGATAGGTCTTCTGTACATGATATATGCACCCCATACCCTCCACAATTACAGTCCTATCTATTTTCCAGCTACAAGACCTGAACAGGGCCAGAAAAAGCTCAAGAGTTAGTCTGCTTTCTTCTTCTTCCCACTTTCCTATACTTGTGTTGTCGTTGTTTTCATAACACTAGGCAGGACATTGTGACCCAGAACACTTGCACATAATATTATGCCTCCTCCATCTCCATCTCTGTTGACCTAATGAAGATACAACCCCAAAATGAAGTCTGGATATGGGGAAGAAGATATTCTTGGAAGGACTTTTTTTATTCCTTAAAACACTGTAATACTTCCACAAGCCTGCTACTGTCTTCCCTCTGATACATGGAGGGACTTCTGTGGCTAAATGAATGGATTACTTACAAAATGAAGCTCACTAGAAGTAACTATTATGGAGGCAATAATGCTCATTGCATTTATACTCTACTGTAGGGGTTCTCAACCTATGGCCCATGGCCCGGATCTGTCCCGCACCCTCACTCCTGCCACCACTGGCCTTGTCGCCTCCGCTTGACTTGGCATGTCCCTAACACCACTACATAGCAGGGCAGATGTTGTAAGAAGGTATAAAACATCTACCCTGCTATGGAGCGGCATTAGGGACATGCCAAGCCAAGTGGAGAAGACAAGGATTGAGGTTGTGGTGGCCAAAGCTGAAGCAGCAGACGCCGGCGGCCGCCCATGGCTTTCCATAGGGGGCACTCTGGCCGAGTGCAGGCAATGATAATCAGGACCCCTCCTTCACCGAAGGCAGACTGGTAAGCAGGGAAGTGGTGGCGGAGGCAGTGTGGAGGAAAGAATGGTGGGGGCTCAGGGTAGTCCCACTGCCACCGCTGCTGCCTTTGGCAGTAGCGGCGGGCAGAGACACCAGTCTGGCCCACCAACAGTCTAGTCTGAAGGAGCATGATCCGGCTGCTGGCTTTTAAAGGCAGAGTACCCCTGATCTACTGCATAGTCTACAAAGAAAGTCTATGATTTTTTTTCCTGCAAAGTAACTGCAAATGTAGCCTTCTTGGAAGATGTTGCCTTCCAAATGCATTGGAATACATCTCCAAACATCCCACATCACTGGGCATGCTGAATGGCCACTGCTGGGTGGGCATGGTGTAATCAACAACGTATGGTTGCCAAAGAGGACTGCTTTAAAGAAAAGGGTAGTGCAGGTGGCATTTCTATTTTCAAACCAAACCACCCCAAATATTCAGATTCGTTCCACTGAATAAAATCCAAAACTCTGAAAATATATAAAGTGTGATATGGCTGTATCTATGCCACAGGAGACCTGAGGTTTGGTTTTCTAAAAGGTTGTTTTTCTTATTGGGAAAGGCACTGCAGTTGCAAAATAGCTGTCAGTTGGAACCATTTCCCCACCACCACGCTCAATTTAGGAAGAGAGGAATGTAAACATGTGGTTTTATCCATAAATTTCATTAAACAACTTGCATGTCAAAGAAAACAGTTATTCAAAAGGTCCAGGAATTCTTTTTTCTGACCAAAGTCTGTAGGAAGGAAACTTTCATGATTGTCATTTGAAGCTAACATGCTTCACATAGCAAATGCAGCCCCTATTTCATTTTTTTATATATTTAACAAGCAGCAAGGGAGTCCCTTACTTGCATTCTCCTTCTTATTAAGCCTTTTTTCAAGATTTTTAAAGAGCTTGTTATAATTACCTTCCTTCTGTAACTCTCTCCCAACACCTAAGCTAGCAAACATTAAGTTAATGCAATCTTCCAACAACTTTAGTTGTGGGAGGGAAAAGAGTTTTAATAAGTTTAATTCAGTTGGGATTTAGTGTACCAACTACAGGATTAAAAAACAAAATCTAACATACTAGAGTAAGAAGAATGTTTGCCTTAAAGACAGACTAATTAAATGAGGTATGGGGGAGTTGCTTTATTACTGGCACAAAATATCATAGTCTTCTAAATATGAAAGATAAATACAATGGCAGGGGGACTTACCACTTTTCCATAATGAGAAGATCATTAATGATAACAAGCCAACCATAGCAGACTATTTAACTACTACCCCTGACTGCAATGGTGAAACAATGGGTATATTCAAAAGTCCACCCTGTTTTCACAAAGGTCAAAAATGAGATCAGACAGCTGAGCTACTGTAGCAAGCCTTCAAGTCCAGAGGACTGGTGGTGATGAGGTATATATGGGCTCCCCTATTGTTGAGTGGATCACAATACAATTTTTAAAAACAGAAATGCAATGACATGCAAAGACAAGATACCTGGGACGACTTCATCTTTTGTGTCTCAATCAAACCCTGGACTGCCAAAATGAAGCCACTTTCTTTGCTTTCTCATTGCCCAAACCCTAGTCCTCATCGGTGCATGCTTCTTGCAGCAATCGGTAGACCAGTAAATGAGCAGGATTCTGTATCTCTCTGCATTCACACCGTGTGTTGTTGTCCACCAGCAGCCCCCACTTGAGCCTGTTGGTCTAGCATTTAGGGACTCCAACTCTCAGCCTATTCAGGGTCCTCCAAGTGACATAAGGGAGGTTGAGATCCTCAGTTACATCCTCCATTTACACAGAAAGCACACAGAATGCACCTCCATGAAGATTGTTAATACAATTGTGAATACCCTGGATGGCAACCGTGCTGACTAATCTTTCTAACACCGGAACAAACCAAAGGAATCACTGCATCTTGTTGAACAGCCACTATGAAAATTAAAGTTTGGAAAGCCACATCTGGCCATCCTCAAGAAGTATGGATGAAAATATTAAGGCCACCGGTGATAAAGAACTGTCCAGCATGTTCTGGTGCAAACAATGGTTGTCAACCACTGTAACACAAATAAGCCTCAGTATGCCAACTGATCGATATCATGGTCCTCAATTTCCTCAGGATAAGGAAGCTGTCACATTATAGACAAGAAGAATGAGCCAAAGGCTTCCCTTATGTGCATATTTCTTTTCTGAATAGGATTTCTGCCCAACGATTTTGCACTTCACTTCCCAGCAGGCCCAGCCAGAATGGCCAAGAGTCAGAAAATTTGGAAGCTGGCATCCAAATATCTGAACGTAGGACAGCCTGAAAGCAGGTTTCAAATAAATGTGGAGAGAGGAAGGCACCATCTTTTTCCATATTCCAGATGAAGGATGAGAATGGAGACGTACCTCACCCAGGCCTTAAACTACACACCTTAAACTACATACAGAGACTATAAATAAAGTGGTTTGCCCAAGTGAACAGAATGTCTTGGAATTCCATACCATACAAGGCATAAGTGAAAAGAGGAGAAGGACAGAGAGTACAAGGTAGACCCAGAGGAAGGTGGAGAGATAACATCAAAGACATTACAAGAACACCAAATAATGCTGGTGGAGGCTTCTAGAAGTGCAAGAGCAAGAACCTTGTATCTCCCTTGGCATCCAAAGGGGTAAAAGAGTGATCCCCCCCAGAGTGTCATAAACTGATACATGTTGTAATATTATGTCATTCTAAAAGGTCTTCCATGTTGAAGATGATGCCACCATACAGCTAATTAGAGTTAACTTACAAACCTCTCCCCAAATGGCAAGAAATACCTCAATTACTCTTGACCAATGGGGAAGCCATTCCAGCATTCAAACATACTGCGAGTCTGACTAGCAACTAAGTAGGGGTCCCTCAACAGTCGGTGTCAAAACTGTTCCATGACTGAAGAAAATTTGAAATCCAACAATAAGATAACATAGTAAATGAGTATCAGAGAGTAAACAAAACAAAATGACAAAAATGTTGTGGCATCTTAAAGACTAGCTGCTGTATTTTGATGTTAGCTTTCATGGATCAAATAAATGGACTTGATCCATAAAAGATAACATCAAAATACTGCAGTTAGTCTTTAAGGTGCCACAATGTTTTTTGTCATTTTGTTTTGTTTACTCTCTGATATGCTTGCAGGGACTAACATGGCTACCATTTCAAAAATAATAAATGTGGAGCATGAAGACATTTCAGTAGCATAAACCTCATCCAACTCAGAAGCATCATGCGGTAATCATTAAACACAAATATGCTTTATAATTAAGAAGTGTCTTGTTTTCTGTTTAATGTTAATGCAATGAAGTGCATGGGATTAGGTAGCAGCAGACACGAACCCTTCATCAAGTGTGACATTTCTTCCGCACTGTTTGAAAACAAACCAATTTCTTAAATTGTTTTCTCTGGAACAATAAACATGTGGCAGAGGGTAGGCTGCCGAGTCATAAAGATTCAATTGCCTTCAGAGACTAATTAAAATTTGGAAAAGCAAGTTAATCATTGAACTGTACACCAAAGTTACAATCAAACCTCCTTGTGGGGGAGGATGAGAATAACAATAGTCTATGCACAGACTTAAAATACATCTGGTTTATACACAGAGACAATGACAAGGCAACTCAGTCTTAAGGATAACACAGCACACACAAAGATTTTCTTTCAACAGCTGCCTTTGCATATATCCCTCTCAAATAGGTATGAGATGTTTTAGATTCATGATACAGTACATCAGTTCTGTCCATACATTACTTTACCTTTGTGTTCTAGAGTTTAAAAATCATACTATGTATTCATCCTTTGGGATCCCCATCGTTACCACAAAAACTGTAAAAAGGTGGGGGGTGGGGGTGGCAAAAAGGATTAATTTTCCTTGGATGTCTCATGTCGAAGTTTGGTGGGGGCATCAACTGCTTATTACAAAGGTAGTATCCTAATGAGAAAAAGCAGATCATTCAAACCACAAACTTACAGTGACCTCTGCTGATCATTCTGTATATATTACATTACAGCACACAAAAAACTGGAATGTTGACTAGTTTTTCCTATCTGACTACAATAAACAAAACACATTTAACTATGTGTCAGAACCCACAACAAAAGATAAGGGAGTTCTAAAGAAGTCTTTTTCAAGAGGTCTTTCTGTTCTGGTTGTGGCTAATAATGCTCCATTATCTACAAAAGACAGTCATAGACCCTTGTGGGTGCCTATATCTCTATAGTTCTAAGAAAAGCAGAACTCAATTTGGTTCAGCTTTCCCCACTAAACCAATAAAGACTCAGTGGGTGAAGAAAACTAAGGTTTTTTCAACTTCTGAGGAAACTGATCAGATTCCCGGTTTCATTGTAGGAATAAATCAAAAGCAGTTCACACAGATATGCTTTGTCCAGTGAAGCCTGTCTCTTTTTACAGGTCTCTCTCCTTTGCTCGAAAGCCAGCCATGTCTAACTCTAGGAGGTCATGCTCATCTCTATGTCTGCAGATGTTTACATTGTCATGTGGCAGGCATGACTAAATGCCGAAGCGCGTGGACTGCTGTCACCTTTCATGCAGTTGTTGTTCAGTCGCACAGTCGACCCCATGGACCGTTGCCCATCAGGCACCTCTCTCCTCCACCATCCTCCTCAGTCCGCCTAGCTCTGGTGCCCATTAAGTCTACAATACCATCTATCCATCTCGTTTTTGGCCTCCCCCTTCTTCTTTTGCCCTCCACCTTTCCCAGCATCAAGGCTTTCTCAAGTGATTCCTCTCTTCTAATTTGATGTCCAAAATACTTTAGCTTCATCATTACTATGTGACCTTCTAAGGAGCAGTCAGGGTTGATTTCTTCTAAGATCGACCTACTTGTTCTCCTCGCACTGAAGCGGTACCTATTTATCTAACTTGCAATTTCTTGCTTTTTAATTACTAGGTCGGCAGGAGCTGGGACAGATGACAGGAGCTCATTCCATCATGCAACACTCGGGTCTCAAACTGCTGACCTGCCCACCTTCCGGTCCTGAGAAAACTACTGAAATAGAATCCTTTATTACATTGTGTAACAATGAGCCTTTTCTGAAGAATAGTTTGGAAGTTATTACACATCTTTTTTTTATTCCATTCTAACTGCTTATTTACAAAATCCGTTAATAATTCTATTTTAGGACACATCTCCAACTTTATAGACAATATTTGATTTATTTCCAAAAAGACCCATTTCTCATATTTCTTTCACATTGTTACATTCCTACCATTAATGTGCAGCTCTATTGCAAGAAAAAAGTGCATTTTTCCTTCAAACCCCCTTGGTCTGAAAAGTGGGAATTTTAAATGATTTTTTTTTTTAACCAGGCCAGGACAGGTTCAACCAGTTAAATTCCCATTTATCCGTTACATATAGCATCTCTAATTAGGGACGAAACTGCTTATGATTCAAAACATTTATTGGTAATTAAAAGCAAGTTTTAAATCACCTATATGTGCATCAGGTCTCTCAAACGAATTTACAGTTGAGTCCAATTATTAAAAATAGATCTGAAATATTATTTTTAAAAGCCATCCAGCACATTGCCTAAAAGCCTAGAGACCACGGTTCCTTTGGAACAACCCAGTTCAAGCCACCCATCAAGAGCTCAATGGGATGAAGACACCTTAACGCCACAATACAGGGGCTACTATAGAGCCTCGTGTATATAACCACCAGCCTTTTAGGGTGATGAGAAGCACAGAAAGGCCTCTGCTGATAATCTCAAACCTCTGGCAGGTACATACAACACTTGCTGGGTTTTTTATATAGCTACGTGTTTCTATGTGTGAGGCACATAGTAAGTTAGGGAGAAGATATTAAACTCAGAAGCAGCATTAGTACAGGAAGCTACACAATGAAGAAAGTTGATAAGAAACTATTTTGTGCTAAATTCATCCAATCCATGACTACCTGGATGTTTTGGAATTGGAAAGTGTAGGAATTTTGCCATCTCACTTACTTTGGTCCCTTAGACCAGGGTTTCTCAACCTTAGGTCCCCAGATGTTCTTGGACTTCAGTTACCAGGAGACCTGATCAATAGGTGTGCTGACTTCGGCTTCTGGGAATGAAAGTCCAAGAACACCTGGGGACCCAAGGTTGAGAAACACTGCCTTAGACAGTCTCCACCACATCTGGTTTTAGATGTATGCACATCTGGCTGGCAGAAGTAGATTTCTACCCTGTCTTCCACACATCCACCCACTCTAGGCCCCAGATATATCTATTGGAGGATCTTTAAAATGATGTAGTTCCAGGAAAAATCCCTGAAAATCAGGCAAGGAAAATTTCCATAAATTATATCCACAGAAGACAAGTCCTGATTGTTGTTGTTCAGTCGCACAGTCGATTCCGACCCTTTGTGACCCTATGGACCATTGTTCTCCAGGCGCCTGTCCTCCACCATCCCCCTCAGCACTCCCAGTTCTGTGCCCACTGTGTCTACAATACCATCCAGCCATCTCATCCTTGGCCTCCCCCTTCTTCTTTTGCCCTCCACCTTTCCCAACATCAAGGCCTTCTCAAGTGAATCCTCCCTTCTCATTTGATGTCCAAAGTACTTTATCTTCGTCTTTACTATTTGACCTTCCAATAGACGTCAGCAGCATGTGGAGAGAGAATTACCAGAGGTGCAGGTTGGTTTCAGAAGAGACAGGGGGACTAGAGGCCACATTGCCAACATACGTTGGATCATGGAGAAAACAAAGGAATGCCAGAAACAAGTTTACTTTTGTTTATTGACTACACTAAGGCATTTGACTGTGTGGACCACAACAAGATGTGACAAGTAATTAAAGAGATGGGAATACCAGAGCACCTCATATGCCTCCTGAGAAATCTGTACATGAACCAAGAAGCAACAGTTAGGACAGAACACGGAATGACAGAGTGGTTTGGAATAGGAAAAGGAGTAAGACAAGGCTGCATTTTGTCACCCTGCTTATACACAGAGCACATAATGCGCAATGCAGGGATGGAGGAATCAAAATATGGGATTAAAATTGCTGGGAGAAACATCAACAATCTGAGATATGCGACGATACCACCCTAATGGCAGAAAGTGAGGAAGACCTAAAAAATCTCTTGATTGAACTTAAGGAGGAGAGTGCAAAAGCTGGCTTGAGACTCAATATCAAGAAAACCAAGATAATGGCAACAGGCCCAATCAATCCCTGGAAAATAGATGGGGAAGAAGTAGAAGCAGTGACAGATTTTACATTCTTAGGATCAAAGATCACTGCAGATGGGGATTGCAGCCATGAAATAAAAAGGCGACTGATTCTTGGGAGATAAGCCATGAGAAACCTGGGGAACATAGTGAAAAGCAGAGACGTCACATTGCAAACAAAAATTAGAATAGTCAAAGCAATGGTATTCCCAGTGGTAATGTACGGATGCAAGAGCTGGACAATAAGGAAAGCTGAACGCAGAAGAATAGATGCCTTTGAAATGTGGTGTTGGAGGAGAGTTTTGAGGGTACCCTGGACAGCGAGGAGAACAAATAGGTCAATCTTAGAAGTCCTGATAGCAATGTTCTGTTCTTAAACTAAATTAAGATATGGCTGCCACTTTAAGTGCAAGCATTCACCAAACCCCCAAAAAATAAGGAACATAAGAGACAAAAGAAGAGAAGAGAAATAGTCATGAGAAAACTGCAGTTAAATTCTGGTAATTTAAATGCATCTCTATATCATCAAAATCATTGCTGAACTTTTTTTTTTCATTTGTCCAAATAGATTTCCCCAATGCATTTTAAAATTAAACTATTTCATTTCCATCTCTCGCCCTAAAGGCTTTAACTGCACATTAGAAGGCAGTTTAATATGTTGAAATGATACCCAGGCTGTAAAGTAATTTCTTATGGAAAATGGTCATTAATACCTCTTCTTACACCTCAGAGAATATGATAGCAATTTCATAGTAAAACACAACATTATTATTATCATCTGTCTAATAACATGAACATGTTTTAATCCTGAGGCTTTAAATGCATAACAGAGTTTCATTGAAATGTTTTGGATATTAGTTAGATAGAAACATTTCCCATGCTCACCATCCCTCATTTGACAGTTGGTGGCTCCAAATATACCATATTTATTCTCTCTCTGTCTGTCTGTCTCTCTCTCTCTCAATTACAGGATTTTGAAAATTTTAGATTTACTGGAATTTTTAGTGGGGAGCTGCAGTGGCTCAAGTGGCTAAGAAGCTAACTGGGAGGCGGAAGGTCAGCAGTTCGATTCCCGAGTACTGCAGGATGGAATGAGCTCCCGTCGTCTGTCCCAGCTCCTGCCAACCTAGCAGTTTGAAAGCAAGAAATTGCAAGTAGATAAATAGGGACCACTTTGGTGGAAAGGTAACAGTGTTCCATGTGCTCTGGTGTCTAGTTATGACTGCCACATGACCACGGAAACATCTGCAGAAGCAGACAACTCTGGCTCTTCGGCTTTAAAACACAGATGAGCACTGAACCCTAGAGTCAGATACGGCTGGCTTTCGAGCAAGGGAAACCTTTACCTTTACTTAGTAAAGTAGGAAAAGTTGTAGACAAAATTGTTACTGCCTTATAATAAAAGAGGTAAAGGTAAAGGATGCCCTTCCTCGAAAGCCAGTCATATCTGACTCTAGGGTTCAGTGCTCATCTCCAAAGAGCCAGCGCTGTCTGTGTCTACAGACATTTCCATGGACATGTGGCAGGCATGATTAGACACCAGAGTGCATGGTGCCTTCCCACCAAAGTGGTGCCTATTTATCTACTTGCCATTTCTTGTTTTTGAACTGCTAGGTTGACAGGAACTGGGACAGAGACGAAGCTCACTCCATCATGCAGCACTTGGGTCTCAAACTGCTGACCTGCCGACCTTCCTGTCATCAAGTTCAGCATCTTAACCACTTATAGTACTTCCTTATAGAGGCAATGTTAACTTTGACTGACAGCTATTCTTTAAGGTTTAAGACCTATCCAGAGGTCGATCTTAGAAGAAATCAACCCTGACTGCTCCTTAGAAGGTCAAATAGTAAAGATGAAGCTAAAGTACTTTGGATATCAAATGAGAAGAGAGAATTCACTTGAGAAAGCCTTGATGCTGGGAAAGCTGGAGGGCAAAAGAAGAAGGGGGCGGCTAGATGGTATTGTAGACGCAATGGGCACAGAGCTGGGTGGGTTGAGGAGGATGGTGGAGGACAGAGTCTCTAGTATTTCTTGGTGGTCCCCAACTGAAATACTGACCAAATCCAATTTTGTATTGCCACCTAAACCAAACAATTAATGGAGTGCTTAGGATAATGTAGTGGTAAAAACCAACCATCTTAGGTAGTGGGCATAGTTTCCTATCCCTACCTAGAAGTCTCTGGTGTTTCCAGGTGGTCTGCCATCAAAGTACTAATCAGGCCAGACTCTCCTTAGCTTCCAAAAATCAGACAATGTCATGTTTTCATGGTGGTATTGTGGTCTGTGAATCACGTTTACTTCCTTCATTTTCCCATCACAGCAAGGAAACCACAACTGTTAAACAAAATAATGTTTATAGTTGAGAAATGCATATATGTTTGCTTTAGTCAGGCTGGGGAAAACATACCGAATTACATCTGAATTTCAGTGCAGGAAGAGCAAAACATCTCAGACTTAATGCGGAATTTGGGTGGTACAAGAACACGGATGGGGTTCTGAAGAATATAACAAATAGTGGTTCCAATCTTTGGACTCTCATGTTCTTGAATTATAAATCCAAGAAGCAACACAGACAATGGTCAGGGTTTCTGGCAATTGTAATCTCCAAATCTCTGGAAGCTCAAAGTTAGGAACCACTGGTACAGAACCAGGTACATCTCACTGAGAGATGTATCAAGATGGTACACACCAATACAAACATGTTTAAATGAAGTCCTGAGAATTGATCTTGTTCAGTCCTGCATTTCAATATTGGTCCTCCAGACCTAACTCTTCAGAACAGCAAAAGTGTATATATTTGTTGAGTCCCAACCCAAGAGCAGACGTGTCAGCGATAGTTGGGGGGAAACAACTCAGTGATTTATTAACAGCTCTGTTCGGACTGGGAAACAAGGGGACGAGGTAGCAACCTATATACAGACAGAACGGCAGTTACAGTGATACATTTGCCCGGGCTTTGAGAACGCAGGGAAACTGTGTTAAACCAATCAGATTACATTGAGTGCAATACAACTTTGGCGCCTTACAGAACAAAGAGCACACTTCTGTAGCAAGACTTAATGGTGTCTTTAACAAGACATTGATTTAAACCTTTGGACACAACAATACTGTATTAGCAAAGCAAAGCAATCACACTTATATACCACCTCATTGCACTTAGTGCGCTCTCTGGGCAGTTCACAAGTTAATTAGCATTTTACCCCCAACATGCTGGGTACTCAGCATCTATTGAAAATATTTTATAAGAAGCATTTAGTAAAACAGGCGCACTGTTTAAACTGCTGTTCTATTATAATACCTTCATGGGGCAATGATAAGGGAAATTCATCAGCACAGAATTAAAGTCTTGGTTCTGAAAACAAAGGGCTTCGGGAGGTTTAATTTTTATTGCTTGATGTATTTATTTTCTTCTTTGCCACTAACTGCAACGTAAGCACTTTTCCTATATTGTTCATACAGTTCTACAACTATCATTTGTTTCAAAAGAAATCAGTGGCAATGTTATAATAAGTCATCTTTGTCCAGTGAACAAAATGCTAAATTGGTATTTTAAACAAAACACAAAAATATGTTTTGAATTCTAATGCAATCGTACAGTTATATAGAAACTTGGATAACATAGTTTTGAGAGTAGAACGGCTATCTTCTTTTTGAAGCAAAGGTTGAAAAATTAAGTTTTACACCAAGAGAAACACTATCTTTTGCTTTTAAAAGGGTCCCATTATGATAGATTATACTCTTATGCCAACAAGTATGGAATAAGTGTGGAGTAAAATATCCACCCTGGTTTGTTCCCTGTTTATTATTTCAAAGTTAAATATTGACCAAAGTCAACTGTCCAAACCAGTAGGTTACACTCATCCAAAGTACAAAGGCAGATTCATCACAGTATCCACTGTATATTTGCACAGAAGTAAGTCCCACTTTATTCAGTTGATGGTTATGTGGGATCGAAAGGGGGAAGCCCAAAATCAGCTGTGTGGACCTTGCACAATACAAAATTAAAGGCATGTGATACTTTTATTGAACCACTAAAAATTATTTTAGAAAAAGCTAGCTTTTGGCCTAAACTAGTCTTCATCAGGCTGTGCACCCATATGTGGTGCATAACGCAGGGGGGACATGAAATTCCCAAAAGTCTTGGAAGATGTTTTTGCCATGTGTATTTATTTAAAATGAGCCCATAAAAGCAGGCTGCAAACTACAGGCTCCAAATTCTGTCCCTGGTTGGCATTGTTTGGAACAGTAATTCTACAGAATGGTTAGAAGGGTAGGTCAAACAATATTTAAAGGACAAACACACTTTGTGCTACATGTTTGTCAAGTCATACAGAGCTCAAACTGGGACATCTGTAGATAAGGCAGTGGCTGCCAGGATCCCCTGGGTTTTCTGGCCAGAGAAAAGAACTATATTCCCAACTAGGTAAAGGTCTGCTGGCTCAAATAAAAACCCAACCTAATCTAACATTCTGTTCACACAATAGCCTGTTGGTTGCCAGTTGTCTCACTAGCAGAATAGGAGCAAAACCGCATCATTGTATAGTAAAACCCCGTATAACAACTTTAATTTGTTCCACGGGGCTAGTCATTGTATGATTTAATCGCTATACGATGAATACATCATATAGTGATTATCCCTATGGGATGCATTGTACAACGATTATATCTATGGGGGAAACTGTACAACAAAAAAATTGTTGTACGATTTTTCCCCAAAGAGATGCATTCAATTCAATTCAATTCAATTTTGATTTATACCCCAAGTTTCTCGGCCAAGACCGACTCAAGGCAGCAAACAACATATCAATATGCAATGCATCGCATAATGATTTTAGTTGTTCACAGGGCACAATGTTTTTTTCAAATCCTTGTCATTGTATGATTTAATTGCTGTAAGAGGAATTCATTATACGGGGTTCTACTGTACTTCCATTCAATCTGACACACTGCCATATGATGTGCAGCTTGTTTAGGTAAATATAAAGGTCTCCCTTGCTCAAAAACCAATCGTGTCTGACTCTAGAGGATGGTATTCATCTCTGTTTCCAGCCAAAGAGCCAGTGCTCTTGTGTCTGAAGATGTTTCTGTGGTCATGACTAGATGCCAAAGTGCACCGAACACTATTACCTTTCCTGACAAAGCAGTACCTATTTATCTACTTGCAATTTCTTCATTTTGAACTGCTAAGCTGGCAAGAACTGGGACAGACAGCAGGTGCTCGTGCACTCGGGTCTCGAACTGCTGTCCTGTCGACCTTTTGGTCCTCAAGCTCAGCATCTTAACCACTAAGCCAGGGGTTCCCAACCTTTTAAAGCCGTGGGCCAGATCACACTCTCTCAGTCAGCTTTGAGGGCTGGATGGCCATTTTGGCTTGCCTGCATGATGGAGGAAACCATTTTGTCCCAACAGCTTCAAAGAGGTGGCCATTTTCTTTCTTGAATGCCCTTGGAGGGGTGGGGGGGCCACATGAAATGGTGCCGCAGGCTAAATCCAGCCAGTGGGCCTTAGGTTGGGTACCCCTGCACTACAAAGCCTTCCAGTATGAGAAAAAGACTAGCTCTACCTCAGTGTGAAGCTGTTGTGTTAGTTGGGAGTTGCTCCAACATTACAACACAGTGCTGCTACACAAACAATCCTGCACTGGCTAAGCTGGCCTGCCTTCTTCAAGATTGATGGAGGATGCTGTCCTATGGGCAGTGTTTGAGAAAGATTCAACGAACAGTCCAGATGGATTCTGAACATGGAGTAGGAGAATCAATATCTTGTTCTTTGTCCCAGAAGACTTGTCTAAGTTCTTGCCCTTTATTAGAGGGTCAGCTTTATTGTTCTGAGATGCCTTCTGGCTTTCCTCATCTGGACAAAGCTGCTAAAGGAAAACATTCAATTCAATTTGTATCCAGAATACAAACTTGTAAACCATTCTGTCTGCATAGAAACTGAACACTTTAAGCTATGTACCCTCTGTCCCTGAGCCTAACAATCCTGTCCAAGGAAATTCTTACCCTATAAAAGGAGAGTTTTCTGAATTAACCAAAATGTTCACATTAAAAGCTGGCTCAACTTTCTGCTCAACTTCTACTCACAAACAGTGGAAAATTAGAAAGCTTTCCACTGTGCAAAATCATTTTCTACTTTCAAGTTATGTACATGTTGGGAGTGCTCTGAGAAATGGCAATCAGTATTCATATACAATATTTCATGCTTCTCTGTTTACAATTCCTATCCACCCTCAGTAGTCTCCAAGCACTTTGAATGGGACATCAAAAGGAAAAACAGATGAGGTGCCATCCACTTATCTAGTAAATAAAAGACTATACGCCATTCTCATAGGGCAATTCATGCCAAGATTTGATTCACAACCTGTAAAGTGGTTTACATCAGAAGACTCAAAGGTTTAGATTGAGAGAGAAATAACAAATAAACTGCATCCAGACAACACAACAACCAAGAAAGGAATGAGCATTTGGCACTCACTCAATATTAACAGCAGCATGAAAGTGTGTGCCGGACAGTCATGTTTGTTAGAAAATAGCACTCCATAGCAAATGACAAAAGAAAGAACATTTGGACTTTGTAGTTGCCATGTAAACAAGACAGGGGCAAAAGCAGAGTGAAATGAAAGGTGTTTTGACCAAAGCCAGAGTAAAGAATTGCTGTATTATATGCCTAGAATAAGAATAAGGCACAAGTCATTCTGGAAGTCATGGATCTAGATCAGGGGTGCTCAACCTTTTAAAGTCAGGGGCTGGATCACTCCCCATCAGACTGTTTGTCGTACCGTACTGGTTTGTCGTGCCGTACTGGTGTCCCCCCACTGCCACCATCCCCCACTTCACGCCACCGCTGCCATCACCAAAACTCCCACACATGCCACCAGTCTGGCCACCAACACTCCACACACACACATGCTTCTCTGCCGTAGCCGAAGGAGAGGTCCTGCCTGTCCTTGCCCATGCTCAGCCAGAGCAAGTGTGCTGACTTGGGCTTCTGGTAATTGAGGTCCAAGAACATCTGGGCCACCAAGGTTGGCCACCCCTGATCTAAGCAAAACCATTCAGCAGCTCATGGGTTAAACATATAGGCATTGGCCTTTGAATTATCCTTTGATTTCATAATAATAAGCTTGCTAAAATAATATTTGGATCGAGCAAGAAGGAGAAATGAATGCTAAAATTAAATGCATTAACCTGTCAAAATCTATCTCCTATTCGAATCCCTAGCCCAGCTCTATTTTTGCTAAAGAAAAGGCAGACAAGCATGTAGTTTAACAAATTCGACACTAGAGGTAGCTGTTGCCCCCTGATTTTTGCATCACTGGCTTAAAAAAGAACAGCTGTGGTTTCATTTGTTTAAAGAAATCAAGATTCAAAAAAAGCAGAACTAGATGGAAATAGGGGTTTGGGGGATAAAAATTCTATCCAAGAGAATAATTCCATACTCAGAAATGAACAATCAAATTAAAAGCATTCAAGAGAAAGGCACATTACATCTGCAAATGTAAACATATCTACCTAACAAGTCAGAGATTTTTAAATACAGTATTTAAACGAGTTTTGAGTGTTTTGGAAGGACAGATAGCTAAACTGAAGCTCAAACACTTTGGCCATCAAATGAGGAGAGAGGACTCACTGGAGAAGGCCCTGAATGCTAGGAAAGATCAAAGGGAAAAAGGAGATGGGGGTGGCAGAAGATGAGATAGATAGCATCGTAGATGTGGTTGACATGGATCGGGGCAGGCTCCAAAGGATGGTGGATGGTGTTCCATGGGGTTGCAAAGGGTCGGACTCAACTGTGCGACTGAACAACTTAACAATAACCTGTCTCTCAAGAATATCACCCGGAGGGTTATGGGTGACAAAGGAGAAGCCAGCAACAGGTTACCATCTTCAATATGGGACATGGAAGATGCTGAATAGGCTGAGAACTGGGGTGACACACAATGCAAAACAAGCCTAAAGAGGTGGGGCCACATTGACAATGGCGAATAATGTGAATGCGGTGAGAGACAAGACTTTGGACATCTGCTAATCTGTGGCAAGTTGCCTGAACAGTGTGATATCGAGGATTTGATTGAAGCAAATGACAGGGCTATTCAGATGGCTGAATACTAGGAAATTAGAGTATATGAATATAAAACATGCATACAATTTTAGATAGAGGGACTGCAGTGGCTCAAGTGGCTAAGACGCTGACTGGGAGGCGGAAGGTCAACAGTTCGATTCCCGAGTACTGCAGGACGGAATGAGCTCCCGTCTTTGTCCCAGCTCCTGTCAACCTAGCAGTTGGAAAGCAAGAAATTGCAAGTAGATAAATAGGGACCACTTCGGTGGGAAGGTAACAGCGTTCTGTGCGCCCCAATGTCTAGTCATGCCTGCCACATGACCACGGAAACGTCTGCAGAAGCAGACAGCAATGACTCTTCAGCTTTGAAACAGCAATGTGCACTGAACCCTAGAGTCACATACGACTGGCTTTCAAGCAAGAGAAACCTTTACCTTTACCTTACATTTTTTAGATGATTAGATTTTGTTTTATTATGTTGATTTAAATTTTAGTGGTTGGACAGCACAACTTACCCACTGCAACCCCAGGGATAATACTTGTTTTAAATAACATTATTTCTACTTCTCTCATATTAGGTACAGTACTTAATGTAGTGTTGTGTATAGTACAAGGGACTATAACTCAGGAGACCTGGGTTCAAATTCCCAATAAGCCAGGGGAGAGAAACTGATAAAACTGCTCCTTAGAAATCTCACTGCGAAAGCCCTGTTAGGTAAAGGTGGTCCTTACTTGAAACCCAGCCATACCCGACTCTAGGGTTCAGTGCTCATCTCTGTTTATAGCCGAAGAGCAATCACTGTCTGTGTTTGCAGATGTTTCCATGGACATGTGGCAGGCATGACTAGACACCGGCATGCACAGAACACTGTTTACCTTCCCACCAAAGTGGTACCTATTTATCTACTTGCATTTTGTTGCTTTTGTACTGCTAGGCTGGCAGAAGCTGGAAGATAGACAGGAGCTCATTCTGTCATGCAGCACCTGGGTCTCAAACTGCTGACCATCATCAAGTTCAGCATCTTAATCAGTAAGCCACCGCAGTCCCTGGAAGCCCTGTTAGGGATAATATAAGTCCAATCCAAATTGTCACCATAAGACAACATTGTTAGATATGTTAATA
The DNA here is from genome assembly GCA_035047345.1 of Bradypodion ventrale. Taxonomy (NCBI): domain Eukaryota; kingdom Metazoa; phylum Chordata; class Lepidosauria; order Squamata; family Chamaeleonidae; genus Bradypodion; species Bradypodion ventrale. Next base: position 123,118,626 of record JAWDJE010000006.1, read on the forward strand.
TAACTGGATACTGCATAAATTGCTGCTAGCAAAGCTATAATTATATGCAGGGACCTTCTGATTTTTCAAATATTTTAATTAAAGAATGGACCTGCTACACTTAGAAAGAGTATGTGTTCACACAGAGTATAACCAGTGTAGCATAATTATTACCTGTCTGATAAAGACATTGCAAAGATTAATCAATGTTTTGCCTCTAGGTGGGTAATCATTTTATTCATCATTAAACACAAAGAAGCTATCCATCAAAATCAAAGGTGATTTTGTTTTTCTTGTGCATTTCAAAAGGGCACACCAGGTATTTCCAAATGATTCTTTTAACTGTAATAATTAACCATCTGGTTAAAATGACCTGTTTTTGTCTGAATTTCATTCTTGGATAGTTTCTTCCATTAATTATGCGGACAAGTAGAGAATCTACATTATGAATAATAACAAAACCACAGGATGTGTTCAGGAATAGCCCATGTTGGCCAGCCTGCTATCTTTGTTTTGAAGGCTCACTGATGTTTGCAGATTGGAAAGCAGATGCCTCATAAAACTTGCAAAAGTGTTGAGCTGGATCATGCATGTGTGCCTGACAGGAAACACACCACAGCAAAATTAATTCCAACTTTTATTAATCATTTTTTAAAATAGGTAAGCATGGGCCTTTTGGATATTTTGGACTACAAAACCCCAAATTCTTCATTCTGGGAATTCCACTAGTCCTGGTGTTGCTTGGACACTGACTAAAGCAGTGATTATCAACCTGCAGCCCACAGCTCCATTTCATGTGGGCTCCCCACCGCCTCCATGACACCAGGAAGTGCATTGTGGTGGAGGAAGGGCAAAATGGTCATCCAGCCCCTGAAGCTGTCTGAGGGAGTGTGACCCGGGCCCCGGCTTTAAAAGGTTGAGAACTCCTGGACTAAAGCATCTGAAAAGAGAATCAAAGCTTTTGAAATGTGGATCTACAGGTGGCTGCTAAGGATATCATGGGTTGACCATGTGACTAATATAGAAGTGTTGTGCCAAATGGATAAAGAACAAGAACTCTTTAAGACCATTAAGCAAAGAAAGCTCCTATACCTTGGCCAAATCATGAGGAACAACATATAGAATACCATATTTTTTGGACCATAAGACGCACTTATGAGGGTGCGTCTTATAGTCCAAATGCTGGTCTTCGGCCAGCTGTAGCTGTTGTAAAATGATATTTTACAAGAGCCGCAGCTGGCCGAAGACTACTACTGCCACCTCTTAGCTGTTCAGCTGTTCCAGGCAGGGGAAAAAATATGAAAAACAAGTGGCCACTAGATGGCGAAAATCACAATTTCCCATTTAAATGCATTGGAAATAATTTTTTATATTCAAACGTTTTCTGTTTGTATGTTCCCAATGCATTTGAGTGGGAAACCAAACCTGTGCTTAAAAAGAAAGGGTTTCACTTACCTTGATGCCTTTGTCTCTACTCCACGTGGACAAAATGGAGGGGGAAAACATGCTTCCTGGTTGAAAGGAGAGCAAGAGGCTAGGCTAGAGTATCACTTCCTTCCTCAGTGCAATTGGCCTGGCCTGCCCATTTCCCCTGCAGCGCCACCACTGGTTGCTGGTGTAAAATACAGTATTATATATATATATTTTTTTTGTTTTCCTGCTCTGAAAACTGGGTGCGTCTTATGGTCAGGTGCGTCTTATGGTCCAAAATATACTCCAACTCACTCTGCAAGGAAAAATCCCTGGGAAGAAATAGGCCCTGGATTTCATGGATGAAGAACCTGAGAGACTGGTGTGGCATGTCTCTAAGAACAGAAAGATTATCGCCATGATGATAGCCAATATCCTGAACAGATACAGCACCTGAAGAGGAAGGGAATTCCACCCTGACAGACAGATATCTAAGTAGGCCTCATCCAGGAGAAAAAGCCTACTTTAGTTAGGCCTAGTTCCATCTAGCAGCCTGTTTGGAAAAGAAGCCCTCAGCTAGAAATGGAGCATCTTCCTTTCGGCACAGAAAGTTAGGTGAAGCTAGACCTAGCTAGGCCACGCAGCCTTCAAGGTTAGGCCTTTCTCCTGAGTAAGCCACATTTAGATATCTGTTAGGTAGAACTCTCTACAATGGAGAATCATGGTAGCCCAAAAAAATAAAAATAAAAATCCCATTCCCTCAAATGGGACTTGTAACAAAATGTTGAAGGATAGAGTGCTCCAGTTTTTTTAAAACAAAGAATTAATTTATTTGTCTTCAAGTTGCAACAAAACCTTTGTCATTTCATACTCTTCTGCTCCAAAAATTAAAATTCACACTTACTAGGGGTCTGAGCTGATCTGCACCTATTCACACCTGAGTTTAGAATTGTGAACTAATTGGCAAGGATAAGTGAGAACAAGTGTCAGAGATCACACACCAGTTATTCAGCTGTCTGTGTACATTTTTAACACACATAGGAAGGTCTACATGAAGTGTGTAATTGGAAATGTAATTACCTCATGACTGAATGACAGCCAAAGGCAAAATCCCACCACCCTCCTTTGTTCAAGACTAACTGAACATCCTTTACTTTAACTACCTGGACATCTACCCCAGTGATCAAGCCAAGCTACCAGAATTTTATTTATTTACTTATTAAATTTATATAGTGCCTTACTCAGTACATGTGCGACTCAAGGCAGTTTACAGTTTACATTGGAGATACAGACAATTGTTTGAAAGTTCAGTGGTTTATGGAGTTATTGGTGGAGAGTTTGATTCCCACTGGGTCTTCTTCACAGGGGCTGGACTCGAAAATACATGGGGTGCCTTCCAGCTCTGCAGTTCTAAAATTTATTCATTCAATGTGACACATCATGTGATAGCATCCAGTGGCTGCTTCTTTCTGTCTGGCTATACTGCAGTGTATTTGTTCCGATTTATTTTTTTAAAGGATTGTATATGAAAATACTGTGTAGATTTGTTTTAGTGTTTTTTCATAAGCCACTTTCCCATGATTTAGAGCTTAACTGTTAAGCATCCTTGGCTCCAACATGCTGCTTCCATAGCTAAAGCCCATACCAAAAGGCTTGGAAGACAAACAACCACTATCCTTCAATTCAATGGACAGAAGATCTTGCTGCTTTAAACATGCACAACACATGTGTTCTGCAAATACCAACAAGACCCCAAAGGTCAAGATTGTTAACCCCAAAGGGCTCCAGGGACAGAAACAGATCTTCTTGAACCAAAGACAAAAATGCACCCACCCCGCACACCGAGGTGGCCTAAAACAGGGTTGCCAGGGGCCAATGCAGTGGTGGGATTCAGCAGGTTTGCCCCAGTTTGCCAGAACCAGTAGCAGAAATTCCAGATAGCCCCGCCCATCCAAGTTTTGAAATAAAGTAGTCTTAATTTGGGTGCAATGCAGGGGTCCCCCCCCCCCGCCACGCTCACAGAGTAGGTAGTAAAAAAAATGAACCCCACCACTGAACTAATGGGTTATGTGTTGCCAAACCTCATTGGGTTCATCTCATTTCCAGGCATTGAATCTCCTCTATGACCTTGTACTAACTGATCAAAACTGTCTGTTCTCTCCATCATGTAATCTCCCAATGCTGTAAAACATAGAGAAGTCCTAAAGATAACTATGATCCTGCCCCAGGAAGTGAAAATTAGATGTTTGCTTTAATATGAGGATGCAAAAACCTTTTCCCCCATTCCCCATGTTTTAATTTTGAAATACTACATTACTGACTTTCAAGTGGGAATAACTGGGGAGAAAAATGGAATAACATCCTGATGTGCCCTTTGCATATACAGTTTCCCACAAACGAGCAACACCAGACACAGTTACAAATCTCCGCTAAGGTCTTAGAGAGAAAAGCGATGCAGACTTTGGCACGGCCGACTGTCGTTCCTCTCCCTCTTTTTTAAATAATAGATGAGCCCCCATTAGGATTGACGCTAACCTCAATTCTGCCAGATGCTGCTGTTGTCTCTTGGATGTAGTAGCATCCAGTAGCATCTGTTAGGAAGGATCTCATTCACTGAGGCTGGTTCTTCTAAAAGCCTCTAAGACTGTCAGTCGAAATTACAGCCGACAAATCAGAGGAAAATAAGAGCTTCAGCTGAGACATATATGAAATCATGCAATTCCCAGTGGATTTACAGCAAGCTTCGTTAACACTGGGACTGACACAGAGTCTAAGTGAATAGGATACAAGCCAAGATAGCTAAAACATTATTTAGGCATTATAACCAAGAAATTTAGGTTTGTTGCTAAACTGTAACAGGGAGTTGAATCCAAATGGCAAAACAACAGCACCCTGAGCAGATGCACTGAATCAATCGGATTTACATTAGCCTTGACTAAATGAGTCTCATTTGTTTAATTCCAGAGGGGAGTAACAATATATATATATATATATATAAACTCAAAACACAATACATCTAGAAAAGCTCTTATAAGACAGCGGCAACCTCTCATCTCCAATTCTTACAAGATATTCAGAAACACTCAAATTAGAACTATTTTCTAAGCTGGCGGAGGGGAAAAAATAAAGAACCGAGACAAGGCCTTGCGGAGAGTGAAATCACTGTTACCAACCTACACCTGCTAAATTAGAATCTCTATTATTACCCTTGTGTGATTAGGAACCTCGCCAAATGAACTTGTACTAACCTGTTTCTCCTTCACATCTCTTTTACAAGTTTCCAAGACAGCAGACTTGAAGCGGAGAGATTTAGTCTTCCTCTTAACTTTCACTGAATCCCTCCGGCGATCGTAGGAAAATGATTTTGACTTCTTTTTAATTTTCACCCCTGGTTTGTCTGCCATAATTATCCGTCAAAATTAGTACCAACCCAAGCTGCTGATCATCCACACTGGACTCCACAGACAACAGTTTCCAGAATCTTCTGCTCTCTCGGTGGCTGAACTTCCTTCATCCTGACAAAGCCATAAAAGAGGAAGCATAGCACAACTATCTGGGGACTATCTGCTGAGTGTCCAAATGGTTATACAACATCACTTCCAAGAGTTGCTGTCACTGGAAAGTCAGCAGAAATTCTTCCTGGCTAGAAAATCTGTGACGTTCAACTAAAGCAACAGCACCTACTTTGTCAAATACATTAAAGGTGAAGGAAAGGTAGCGTAACACAAGCTAGGTGGGTGTGGAAGTACTGTCAGCATCTGCAGGGTGGAGGTAAAGCAACCAAACTGGGCTTCAAAGCCATTGTTCTAACTCCTCCCTTGTAGGGACTCATTGCACAAACTGTGTTCTACCAGTTGACAAACCTAGATTGGGTTTTCATGCACAAACCATCAGCTTTGATGAATAAAGCCAAATGTGATGAAGTTAATCCAACTGTCCATCGCAACTAGAGCAGATCTATTGAACCCATGGGACTTTGGCAAGTGAATGAATTTGTTACATCCCACCAAATTCAGAAGAAGACCTAGCATGAAATGAATAAACTCACTGAAAGAAGCCACAGCCTTCAACTTGCAAGATGTGAGGAGTGTTCTTAATAGAATATTTGAAAGTAATAAACATAATGGCAAACAACAATTTTTAAGCACTATATTAAATTAAACTGTTGATGTGTTGATAGGAAACCACTGGAAACAAAGACAGACTATTTACCAAAATGTACTGCATGTAACACAGACATCTTTGATTACATTCAAACAGAGACTTACTCAATGGCTCAAACCCAGTTGCTTAAAAGGAGCAGATAACAGATCTTCACTACTGTATTTTCTTCCATAAGCAAAGGAGCATTTTCTCTATACTGTACTACTGTATTAGGCTTTCCTTTGCATGCAAATACTTCTTCCTTTCATAGCATACATCAAAAAGCTCTTGGTATTTATTAAAATGCATGTAACTGAAACAGATAAGCTATTTGCGAAAGAGGCAATGTGGATTCCTACCATCATTTATATCCATTTAAATTTTTATCCAGTGAAATGTTTTTTAGCATACAAGCTCTCACATGCACAGTCTTCTCTGAAACGTGTTCATCTCTATTCAGTCATTAACCTTTACAGCATTGTCAGCATCTCACAGGCAGGGCTAACCACTTCTTCCTGTCCATGTTGACAATGCTGGATTAGGCAACAACTAGACAGGGCTGTCAACATCAAGTGATGACTTGCATGTATGAAACATGTCTCCATCCTAAAAGGAAGGAAGAAAATGGTGAATGAAGTCCAGATGCCCAGCTGACAAGAGATATTAAGTAAAATATATATGACTTGACTCTTAAGTCATCTGTTGAAGAAGTCTTCTTCAGATGAAGATATTGCATTTGGATTAAATAGGATTCTTATACTGTAGTCACAAATAAAGGGAAACTATCCATATTTCCTCTACTGCTGTTGGAACAGAGAGGGGGATGATTTTGCTCCATTCCCCACCCACTCCCAAAAATGATCCACTTTGGAGAACAGGGTTTTCAGGCTGCATGGAGAACCACAGGAGGGAAGAAAGAATTTCTACCAGTGCAATGTTGGATTTAGGCTTATATTTTTAACCATATTATAAACAAAAAGCAAAGACGCAAAATGTATATGTTACACCTGCATAATATGTAGACACATGTTAAAGACAGTTCTTCTCACCTAACCCCCTGTCTGTTCCTACAGCAAAGGCAAATTTTGCTCAGAATCACATACAATTAATTGTGTGCTCCAATAACTGCAAACAAGTACCCATAAGACTTTTCTGAAGGGGGAATATCCATGCCTTAAATAAAATATGACCTGCCTTGATTTACAGGCTTTTCCTTCACATTGTTCCTTTATGTGTGATCAGCCTCCCAAATGGCCCATGTGAATAATTCATAGATGAAGGAGTTTCAGCTATTACCATAACCACAACTATACTTGGGTGGAACTGGAGCTCCAAGGTGTAAATAAATAAAGGGTGCTGGGATCAAGAAATAATAACACTGAGATTTATTAAGCCCCAGTTTGTGGTGCATTATTCTCTCTTACAAGATAAGAATGAATGGTGGCACTGACAAATGAAGGAAAAAGAAGAGTGTGTTTATTTCAACTTGGCCTGGATCTTCTTACAAAGGTAAATTGTACAATTAAAAAATTGTCATGAATGGACTATCTAGCAGTACGCCGCAAAACCATACCGTTCTTGATTCCTCTATCCTTCTGCGTCACAAAATTCTTAGACATGAAGCTTGTTTAATTTAAGAAATTGAAAATAAAGTTCAGTGGAACCTCATAAAACAATTGCCCCGTATAGCAACAAAATCACATAACAATTATTTTTTGGGGGAAATTGCATCCCGCATAACAATTTTCCCTATGTAGAAAATCATACAACAATTTTCCAATGGGAAAAACTACTTAGCAAAAAAATTGTTGTATGATGCATCCCATAGGGAAAATCGCTATACGATGCATGTATCGTATAGCAATTGTTTCGTACAACAATGAGCCTCATGGAATGGATTAAAATCATTGTATGAGGTACCACTGTATACAATAATTTATTTGAACATAAAAACACTTGCAAATATGTGAATATACGTGAGGAAGCACTGGCACACAATTGATATGTATCAGTAGCTCGACACATATTGTATATGAAAGACTGTGCTTTTCTTGTTTGTTTGTTTTTAGGGTGAACTCCAAAACCCAGAATTCTCCAAAAAAATTCCACAGGCAGAATTATGGGAGCTCCATCACATATCTGTGGACAACTTCATTTCAATAGTTTACAAGGCTGAGGCTGCCTTCTTCTAAGCCTTCATTTCTTGCTGCAATTCTTATTAGGAAGTAATTGGCTCGATGTTTCCTGGGAACAGACATCTAGTTGTTCTTTATGGCACCTCTTGAAGAAACGCCACTCTCAGGTCAAGCCCTAATGAACCACACATTAACTAACAGCAGAAGATGCAGAATATTTAAAGGCTGTGCAATAAGAGTATACCATGGGGAGGGTTCTGTGTGTCATTTTGGCAAGAGTGTGATTGTGTGAGAGAGAGTGTGAGTGAGTGAGTGTGAGTGAGAGAGAGAGAGAGATGCTTTCAGATCGCAAAAACTCTTCTCAAAAATTGGCAGCTTGCATGGAACATCTGCTCAACACACTACAAAAAAGGGCTGCTAGGTTTCTCTCTCTCTTCCTTTTTCTATTCTGATAAATAACTAGGATCACACTAGAATTTTGTGGCTCTCAAAAGTATTGTTTAGAAAACTAAATATTTCCCTTAAAAAAGAAATATATAAATCTCACAGAAATTGAACAACTGCCAAATCTAGCAATTGTAGATGTGGAATTAGTATCTACAATTACTATTGTTTCAAGCTCATGCAATGAATTACCAAACATATATAGCTTGAGTTCATCACTCCCTTTACACAGAGTTATTACAGCACTCCTACATTCACCTGATGTGTGGTTTGTTTTCCAAGAGTTTTTACTTTGACATCAGTTTCTTGTGAACATAAGATTAATCAATATAATACATTCCCCATGACATTGTCTAGGTCAGGGGTTTGCAACCTATGGCCCACAGCGACCACCTCAAAGTGTAAGTGGCCATGTTTACGACAGCCGTAAACACATCCACGTATGCGAAATATGCCTGTCGTGGTTTGCGGCAGCGTTTATGACAGGGGAAACCATGTGTCCAGCCCACTCAGCTGTCTGAGGGTGAGTGGTCCAGCCTGTGGCATGAAAACATTGAGAACCCCTGGTCTAGGTACATGCTTAATGTGAACTCAAATTCTAGCACTACAATGATAAACAGGATAAACTCTTTGATTTGTATATTGTCTCTTAGCTTCTCCTCTTCCAACAGCCCCCTTAAGGAGGAGACGCTCCGGTCCTCATTATGGTCAAAACCCACTTGCTAGTCCCAATTAAGTACAGTATACTGATTGAATCAATGGAATTTATATGAAAGTTGACTTAACAATTCTGCAAGCAGTACATGGTTTTATCCTCTTAGACAAGAGACTGTATGGGTTTTTTTTTTAAAAAAATGTTAATCATCATTTAACATGCCATCGAAAACCTAAACTGTGGTTCATCTTAACCATAGCTTAGTTGACTGTTGTAAAGACAACAAGCCAACTTCAAAAACTGGAGTTTTGAGTTTCCTACTTCTACTAAAAAGCTATCCCACATCTGTATATATTCAAATGCCATGTCAGAATATCACTCTGGTGGATGCAGAGAACTGTAGTCCAAAATGGAAAGTTTTTCAAGCTGTTTATAAAGTCAGTCTCAAATTTAGGCAATTTTTTTCCAAATTAAGCATCACCATAGTCTGTCCAGGTTATCCTGTTATGGTAATAGAGTAGGCCATACTGCCAGTGACTCAGCGCTGATCGTCAGGCGGTTGACAACCCTAAGGACTTACAACCTTGGCTGGCAAGGTCCACAGAGAAGGATGATGGTCCCTAAATAGATTAAATCCCACTTGAATGCATCATGATGGCGGGCAGCAGTTTTATCAATAATGGCCTGGGACTGATAAGGACCTTGGGTGCCAAAAGAGCTCAGGACCAGAAAGTGACTCATGAAACTGGATCAGTGGTATGAGTGTCATGCTGCAATGCAGAAGGCAAATGGAACACCACTGTATTATATTGTTCCTAGGACAATCTTCGTGGTTGATTGCCATGATGATAGCCAATATTTGGAATCAGATACGGCACTTGAAGAGAAGCAAAGGACGAGCACAAGGCTTCTAGTGGTTCATTCTCATAACATTAAACTGTGGCTGTGATTATCTCCTTTACCAATTAAAACCTTGCTTGCCAATTGGGAATGTTAGTGTCTTGTTCATTCTGGTCAAAGGTACTCTCACGTTAAGTGATGCACATCTCAAAATATTACTTTAACTAAAGAGTGTGGATCCCCTTTCCAAGCAGAGTTATAGAGGGTATATACCAGGGGTTCTCAATCTTACTGCGCCACAGACCAGACAACTCCCCCTCAAACCATACCTTGGGCCGGACACGTGGTTTTCCCTATTGCAAATGCTGCTGTAAACCACGACAGGCGCATTTCCACATGTGTGGGTGCATTTACAGCTGTTGTAAATGCGTCCACTTCCATTTCCACTTCCAGGGTCATTGCCGTTAGTAGGCTGGATGGAATGGCATCATGGGCCAGGGCCAGGGCCAGCCCACGAGCCATAGGTTGCAAATCCCTGGTATATACAGATCTGTATAAAAGACCAGACAGTGTGATATTGGTTCGAAGGACTGTCGACTAAAAATGTAAACTGTCCTAATTGTGGTTACACTTGCGACCTAACACGTGAAGGAAGGTAGCAGAAGGACACGATCCACTCAGAATCAGCAATGTTCCAATCATTTCAAGCCACATCTACCTTCCAATAGAAAATGGACATTGGAAGCATTAGTCCTCCTAATCAAAACATACATGGCACAGCTGTCCTTTAAAAATAACTTCAAGCTGAAAGTGAGGTGCTTTAGAAACAAAACTCCAGGCACCACATGTGGTTCTATGAATCAGATTCCTAATAAAGGCTTCAGGAAGGAAGGAGGTCAGCTATTTTTTGCTCACCTCAATCACTCGCCACTGATTTAGTTCAGCAGGGCTTGTGTCTTTGCCTACAGAAGTTTGAGAGATAAGTACAGGGGTGCCCAAACTACGGCCCGGGGCCGTACGGCTGCATTTTACTTATGCTTCCAGGAGTGATGAGGGCTTCGCAGGCTGGATGAATTGGCATCAGAGGCTGCATTCAGCCCCTGGGCAATAGTGACCGGCTCCCTGAACCACGTGACCAGCCCATGGCCCAAAAAGGTTGGGCACCACCGGGTTAGGGGGAAATTAAGGGAGGAAAGCAGGCCACATAGATATGCAAAATGCTTCAGCCCCATCTCCAGCTGCTTTACTGCACCTCCTTCAATCTGTTGCCCTCCACCCCCTCAGCTTAAATCTTACATTTTCAACAGCCAGGAAGAACACAGCTAGACATTAATTAAAGGGATAAAGAGCCCCTTGCAGGGCTTTAAAATGGGACTCCACACATAAAACAATTTGTTATCTCACTGGAAATTTGCAGCGGCAATTTGATCACTTAACACGACTGTGCGCTATAAATGTTTTATGAACTCCACTTTGGCACTAATCAGCTGAAATGAACTTTTCGGTTTTCACCACTTCATTCCAGCAAACAAACAAACAATACCAAACAAAACATTCCTCTAGCTCCCCTTGTCAGGTTTTCAGACAGCATGTCTGATAAAACGACAGCCCCCTTAATCTGTGTTTTTTTTTTGCAACAGACAAGCACGAGATCCCCAAACAACCTCACAAATCAAGGGCAGTTGCCCTGACATACAGGCAAGGAAATCTGGTCTAGACATTGCCACTTTCCTGCCATTCAACGCATTTATGCACTCTGGAGAGCATAAATAAGAGATGGAGCTTTACATATGCAGCAGGGAAAGTGCTGGCAGAATATTGAGGAATGGGAGGACAAGTGAGGGAATATATGCTTCTTAGCTCATGAAGAAATGAGTGCAAAAGCAGTTGGCAAACTGAAATAAAAAGCAAGAAAATGAATATCCAATGGTTTTTGGAAATAGCACAACAAGCCACTGACAAACATCAAACAATGTTTTCAAAATTATTTTTGGGATAATAATTAGTAATTGTATCACAGAGCCATAGAAGAGTTGGAATGTGTCCCAAAGGAAACTGATTCCAATCCCATGCCAGTACAAGAAATCCACAGCTAAAACATACGTAAAATGAGCAAAGTTATCTCAACTCTGTTTAAAATCTTGAGTGAAAGGAATCCACCACATTTGAAGTCTTCAGGTCACTTGTTTTGTTTGCTGTTCTTGTTTTCGTTGTCTGAGTATGTTCCAAAATCCAGGTCTGTCATTTGAGGCCAACATACCAGCTACAATATTGGATTACTCCTTTATATATGGGGTTATCTGCTGGTCTAGGGCTAAAGAGCAAGGCTGCTCAATAGAAAGATCATTTTGAACATACTACTCCCAGTGTTGTGTCAACTACAATAAAACCCCAACTTACATATGCGTCGAGTTACATAAAATTCGTCTTACATAATGATTTTGTGCTAAAACCATGTCCCGATTTACATGATTTCCTATGGGTTTGTTTCGAGTTACATAAAGATTCTTTTCCCTATGGGTTTGCTTTGAGTTACATAAAAAATAATTTTTCCTATGGGTTTGCTTCGATTTACATAGATTTCATTTTTCCTGTGGGTTTGCTTTGAGTTACATAAAAAATAATTTTTCCTATGGGTTTGCTTCGAGTTACATAAAAAACCAATTTAAGCAAAAGCCTACGGAATGGACGTTTTTTCGTAAGTAGGGGTTTTACTGTATATTGGACTAGAGGTCCTTGACGAGTGCCCTTTTGAGCATCCGACATTAAGATTCACAAGAGAGGGCTTACTATGAAGCTGTACCTTGACCACAGGCACCATCTCCAAGGGAAGTTACTCTAGTTCCATCTCTGTTGTGCTTTCAACAGCAAGGTACTGAGAGTGTTTTGTAGCTCCAAGCCTGTTATGGAGTTATGTACCCTTGCAAAGGGAATCAGAAGATCTATAGGTAGGCCAAGCCAAGCTGTCAGCATTTGCTCCATTCATTGCCTTTTACTCAAAACACATACCTCAGGTATAGTGCAAAAGGATCAAGGGCCACTGAGTGGCAGTCTACAAAAAAACTACACAGTTTGGCATAGATGGATGTATCCTTATTGGTGGTAATCAGAAATACGTCCAAACAGCATTTGTTCCCAAATTTACATTTCAAACCATGTAAGTGGCTCAAGTGGATAAGACACTGACTGGGAGATGGAAGGTCAGCAGTTCAATTCCCAAGTACTACAGGACGGAATGAGCTCCTGTCTTTGTCCCAGCTCCTGCCAACCTAGCAGTTCGAAAGCAAGATATTGCAAGTAGATAAATAAGGACCACTTTGGTGGAAAGGTAACAGTGTTCTGTGCACTCCGGTGTCTAGTCATGCCTGCCACATGGCCATGGAAATGTCTGCAGAAGCAGACAGCGCTGGCTCTTCGGTTTTGAAACAGAGATGGGCACTGAACCCTAGAGTCAGATATGACTGGCTTTCGAGCAAGGGAAACCTAAACACAAACTATGATGTATCTCAGCAAGCAAAACAAAACACCCTTATTTCTTGGATTTCTATCCATTCATCACCATTTAAATAAGCAGAGCTGATGAATGGTTGATGGACAACCTGCTGCCTTAAGTAACCCAAAAACATAAGCATATTCATATATGTAGATGCCATATGAAACAAGGTTCACGGCGGCATCATGTTCCAACTCCACATAGCAGGACAGTGACCAAATGGACCTACTGGCTTAGATCCATAGGAATGGTAGCTAAGCATACCTAAATGCTGACTAATTCTGTCTTTCAACATATCTAAATCTCTTCTCTACTAGATAGCCATCAGAGATGTTCCAGTGTCGATTTCCTTCATTGGGGCTGGATGACTCTTGGGTTCTAGCTCTGCAATTCTGTGATGCTATACTTTTCAAACTGTAATCTTGGTTAATGGCACTGAAATTTCCTGGTCCATAGACCCCCGGCCATGAAACAGACATACTGTAGTGGAAAGCTAAATATAATTTGGTAGAACATTAGTGGTTCTTGATTTCCATTATTTAAGAATTTCCACACATAGGTAAAGGTCACCCTTGCTCGAAAGCCAGTCATATCCTACTCTAAGGTTCGGTGCTCATCTCCATTTATAGCCAAAGAGCCAACACTGTCTGCTTCTGCAGACATCTCCATGGTCATGTGGCAGGCATGACTAGACACCGGAGTGCACTGAACACTGTTTACCTTCCCACCACAGTCCCTCCAAAAATGGTGATTTTGTTTTTTTTTTCATTTTTAATTTGCCTGTTAGCTGTCAAATCTGGTTGACAGCCTCCTTTGGAAAGGCAACTTAATGGGTTAGAATCAGCCCAACCTCAGAAGACTGACACAAAGGATTCAGCAAGATAACATGTCTCCCTCTACTCCTTTATCTTATAGTACCAACTGCCTTCTCTGGTTACCTTTCTGCTCCTTGTGAATTTAACAACATTTTAATTAATTTCAGTCCTTCAAAAATTATTCAAGTTGCAAACACACCCTACTTCAGGACTCATTCTGCAAACAGACTGTCTTGACATATAGATTAATAAAGTACACCAATACATTAGCACAAGTAATTAAGAGATTGCTGTGCAAACACAATTATGTAGATTTCAGATCAGATGGGGATGCTCTTTCCTCCATCGCCTTCTTATTACTACAGTTATATAGTAAATACACATTTACACACTACTTTCAAGCAAGCATTCACATTTTTTTTTAAAAAATGCTATTATATCTGAGAGATAAGTTGCTTGGAAGATTATAAATGTCATTATTGCTTGAAAAGTCTCATTCGATTTATATACTGCTCATCTAGTGAAAACTGCTACTCTAGGCAGTTTACAGCCACATGAATCAAAATACACAAAAGCAACATAAAACTAAAATATCAAAATCAAACAACAACAATAGACAGTGACATCTCCAAAATAAACATAGGATTGCCTTCCATCCAACTGGGGAAGACCTCTTCAAATGCTCCTCTGAGCAAGCTGTTTGGTTCTCAAAGGCTTTTTAAAGATTGAAAGGAAAGGGACCCAACGTATCTCTTGTGGCAGGCTATTCTACAAGGCAGGTGCTACTATGGAGAAGGCCCCATTCCTCTCAGGAGCAGCACACGGTCCTCCATCTTTCCCTCAGAGATCTGAACACAAGCTCCTCACCACCATGGTCCGTATCTCACTGTCATCTTATCATGCTGCATTGCCTCGCAGGAAAGTAGAGGGCTTGTAAAATACTCTACAGCCACCATATGCCATCAAGTCAATTCGATTTATGCTGATTGTTCCCTGGGTTTTCTAGATGTTGTTGTTGTTCCGTTGTGTCGATTCCGACCCTTTGTGACCCCATGGACCATTGCCCTCCAGGCACCTCTGAAAAATTCCACTATCCTCCTCCTCATCCCGCCCAGCTCTGTGCCCATAGCCATCTCATTTTTGGCTGTGATTTATCATTCCCTTTTTCTTAGGGTGCCCTGGGATTGTGAAGCCTGCCTAAAGCTACACAGGTTGGCTCTCCTCCTGGGAGGCACATTTGGGAATTGAGTTCCAAACCTCTAGCTCTACAGCCAGATACTTAAACCACTCAGCTATCCAGACTACTACAGAGTACAGTAGTTTTAAACAGACTTTGTAGTTATCTAACTTATGGAATAAAAAGCAAAACGCAAGGAGGCAAAGGTTCCATAACAGAAAGAGACAACTATCAGGCAGTGTTCGTGCTGTACTAATGTCAAAGTGCTCCCAGAACTGTCTTTTGACAGGAAAAATGCACAGAAATGCTTCTAAACTCAAGGGGTGACTGATAACACCAAAGTCTGAACTACCAAAGGTGTTCCCAAAAGATCATACTGGACAACCTAAGACAGAAGTTCTCAACCTTTTCAAGCCAAGGGCCAAGTCATGCTCCCTCAGACAGCTTCAGGGGCCGGATGGCCATTTTGCCCTGCCTGCCACACATGGCACTTCCAGGTGTGGTGGAGGTGGGGGCACATGAAATGTGTCACAGGCCACATCCAGCCACCAGGCCATAAATTGGGAACCCCTGACTTAAGACATAAATATTTTTAGGGTATCACCGAACCCTTTCTGCAGCCAACAGAATAATGCCTGGGGGCATATAGCAGCATGCCAGCAGCATGCCAGACTGAAATCCGGTGTCTGACTTTTGACTCTGTGACCAACCCATGAACCCAGTTAGAAGGAAATGAACATTCACAAAAAGCCAGACAGAGGGTTGTAGTGATTTAATTCCACAGTTTCATATTTGAGTGAGAGCGCATCCCATCTTTACTTACAAGAGGGTCCACATTATAAGTGGATATCGATCTATTCCACTCTGCTTTCATTTTCTCACATTTCTCAACAAGCTGTCATTATCCACTTTCCTGCGCAAACTCAAAAAATTTGTGACACCTCCTTAACAGGAGTAGACCATACCTGTCAAGTTTTGGGAAATTTCTGTCAAACCCCAGTATTTTACACTCTTTCCCGCCATCATCCCATATTAGCTAGACTGGAGTTAGACTGGAGGCCAGCACAGGATAAGCATAGCTGTCCAGTTTCCTGTTTTGGCTAGGAAATTTCCCTTATTTGATAGAAATTTCCCAAAACTTGACAGATATGGAGTGGACATGGGAGGGCAATGGTTTAGGAGCTTTCTCTAAGGGCAGCAGGACAATAGGTTTGGAAGGATATTATGAGGTGTTCATAAAGTGGAAATCTCTATTCATGGAAGAAAACAAAGAAAGCAGCTGGGAGAAAATAAGATTGTGAGTTTCTGTATGCATTCACCTTTAAAGAAGCCCACTTGCAACCGGTATATTCTAGGTGTGATAACTATGCTCCATCGACCCCCCATTCAACATGGGTATGTATACTGGTGAAAAGTGATAATTTTAAGTGATCTCCCCTACTTCACTTGGAGGACCTTGAATAGGTTGAGGGTTGGAGTTGAGTCCCTAAATGCAAGACCAACATGTGCATGTGGGGGACTGCTGGCGGAAAACAACACACACTGTGAATGTGGAGAGACAGAGCCCGGCTCATTTACTGATCTGCGAACTGTTGCCAGAGACATGCACCGATGAGGACCTGGGTTTGGGCAATGACAAAGCATGGAAAGCGGCTTCATTTTGGAATTCCAGGGTTTGATCAGGACATGAAAGAAGAAGAAATGATGCTTTTAAATGGCCTGCTTGGGAAAGAAAAAGAGTACAGATCACCTAGCCAAGGGGACTATATATCAAGTTGAACAATGTACAATTAATACCTTTCATGAAGCTGGGGAAAGAAGGCCAAAGCAAAGAAACAAGTGGGTGTAGAAAGATATGCAGCTGGCAAATGCTAAGCCTAGAAGCATTTTAATGGAAAGATAAACAAAAGAAAGAAACAAGGCTCAGATTGTCTTATTCAATGCTATACAGTCCTACCTACAACCTTTGTAGAGTGTTTATAACGTGCTTTGCTCACATCACTGACGACTCAGAAGTCTCTGAGAGATTTTTGTCATCGGAAAGGAGGAAGCAAAGCTACAGGAACTGTAGAAAAGAAGGATGGTCCTTGGTGGTTTGACAGGTTTACCTGCCTCGGACACAAAGCACCACGGGTTACAACAATGATGTTTGTTGGAAGCGGCAGGCAAGAGCTGTAAGCCATAAGTGACTGATATAAAAAAAAACTCACCCACGCACAGTTTCAGGATTAAAAGTGTCCTTGAAATAACTACAAAGCCTTAGCGATGTCCAAGTGTTTAAAAGGCGATACTAGGAACAATGACAAGTTGCCTTTATAGGCATAAAGAAATGTAGTATGAGAATGCAGGGAGTTACCATACATACAAGAAAATCTACTGCCGGGGAAAAGTAGATCTTAATCTACTCTTATAGTTTGGGGATCAAAGAAGCCACCTTGCTTCTTGCTCCTAATTGTTATTTGAGAGGCAACAGAGGATGTGGTGGTTGTAATAACTGGACTTGCACTCAGTACACTTTGTCACATGGGAAGGGCCTCTCTCTCTCCTTCAACACAGTTTTCCAGTAAAATAAGATGTCAACAGGTCTTACTTAGTACCTTTCATCATTCCTTAAAGAGATCTTAATGCAATAACATTCTCCATAAAGGAGATGCAGGAAGAATCTTTGGCCCTACAGACATTTCAACCTTCCAGTCTTGTCAGCCCTACTTGACATGGCCAGTGGTAAAGGACTGCAGTCTAAAACATATGGAGGGCTTCCTCCATTCTGGCTCCGTTTAGTTCCTGCCTTCAATTATAGAAGTGAGTTGCTAAACCAATCAAATTGGACCTAAATGCCAGAAGCTAATCATTATACCATCAATTAAACTTCAATTAATCCAATCCTGAAAAAGTTGTTGGGCACAAGAACACCAAAACCTGCCTTGAGCTAAAGAAGAGCACTGTTCCACTTAGCCCAGAATTATGAACTCTTGAGTAGCAATGTCTCTACAAGATTTTATTTTCTTGCCCACATTGAGCTTCTTGGTCATATCTCATCCAAGCACCAACTACACCCTCAGCTAGCTTAGCTTCCAAATTCAGATAAGATCAGGTGTGTTCAAGGTAGCAGGTTATCTTCCACCTTCCCAATATTCTGTTCAATAATCCAGGCCTGGGCTAGTTTATCAAGATTTCTGTAATAAACCTAAAAATTCACACTTAAGAATGTTCTCAGGTTTTGACCTACAGCTTGCAAAACCAAACTATTTCAAATATTTATCTAAAGAAAGAAGAATCACCCCCAATTTTGAATCATGCCAGAATAGTGTAACATCCTGTTTCTAGTATTGGATAACCAGATGTATCTCTAGAAAGGGCAAAAGCAAACTACTGTATGACAGCAGCAATCCTTTCCCTTTACTAAACCCTACGAACTGGTTTTCAGTCTTTTACTACACCCAAACTTGGAATCTGAATATAGCAATCATGTCTAAAAGCAACTGATAGACAATTGCATGGCCTTTTTACTGTCCTATATAATATTCTATACAGTTGGGTTTCATTTTTATTTTTAAAAATGCTCCCCTGTGTAACACAAATCTCTGTATTCATTACTTATATACAGTAAGCCATTCTTCTTTACTCCATCAATGTAATGAGGTCAGAAGAAAAAAAGGTATTAGAGTAAATGTAATTGTTCAGCGAAAATGCAATAAATATGCCACAGAAGGAATATTTTGAAAATCCGGATGCCAAAATTTTCAACATACAGTGGTACCTCATACAATGATTTTAATCCGTTCCACGGCGCTCGTTGTTGTACAAAACTATTGCTGTACGATACATGCATCGTATAGCGACTTTCCCTATAGGATGCATCATACAACGATTTATTTATATTTTTTGCTAAGTGGTTTTTCCCATTGAAAAATTGTTATATGATTTTTTTTCCATAGGATAAATTGTTATGCGGGACACCATTTCCCCCCAAAAAACCAATTGTTATGTGATTTCGTTGCTAAACGGGGCAATTGTTATACTAGGCAAATCAACATTTGAATTCTGAATAATTGTTGAAGGACGCTTCATTATTTTATAATGAGAACAAAGATGTGCATATTTACAGGCCTCAAGCCAAGTCTTGCGTTATCCAGCTTGAAAATGTGGTATACTTCTAAGTGTCTTCTCAACTTCATATGATTTTTGTTTTACTAAAATGAAGAGGGGTTATTCAATTCCTCTGATTATATCTAATGTTGATTAGCAATTAGAACTTGATACAAAACATTATCATAACATTGGATTTCCTTCTCAAGTCCATGGTAATTGTTTCACATTTGGCAATACTTTGATTTTTCTTTTATTTCCTCTTAAACTGGCATCAATGAAAGCTTCAAGGTGCTCCTATACCAAACAGAGAAGATTTCAAATGTACCGTATGTACTCACCCGGTCTTTATCATCAGCTACATCACAGAGGATGTCATCATAGTCAAGAATTCCTCCATCACTATGTTCCAGACGATGAACTTTTATCCAGTAATTTGGTTCCTGCACACAAAAGAAGACATCCATACGCATCAGACATCAAAGCAACAGTAAGGACCTCAAATCTGAAAATACTCTACCCACTCAAAATTTCCATCCCACCTAAAAACAGAGGAAGGTAAAGGTCTCCGTTGCTCAAAAATCAGTTGTGTTCAACTCTAGGGTGTGGTGATCATCTCCATTGTCAGCCAAAGACAGCACTGTCTGCATTTGCAGACATTTCCATTGTCATGTGGCAGGCATGACTAGACGCCGGAACACGCAGAACACTTATCTTGCTGCTATTTATCTACTTGCGATTTCTTGCTTTCAAACTGGAACTGGATCAGAAAACCAGCAACTCGCTCCATCACGCAGCACTCAGGTCTCGAACTGCTAACCTTTGGGTTGTCAAGCTCAGTGTCTTAACCACTAAGCATGTTACCAATTTTTAATACAGATCACTGGTTCATCGCCTTTATTTTAACTGGCAGTGACTCCCCAAAATGGTGAGGCAACAATCCTTCCTAGTTATGGGTACAAAGGAAGGCTCTTTTAAGATGGGATTAAAGGCTGGCAACATTTGGACCATGGGCCACATTGGTCCCCTACAAAAGACCCTTTAAAGCCTCTTCATCAGGTTTGAAAATGCTTTCCTGCTTCTGGAAGCCTCCAAGACTAGCATTTTTCAGGACTCACCCAAGCCCTCCAACCCAAAATCAAAACCAGATGTGGATGTCTTGTTACTTCCAACTTCCAGTTTGGGGTGGGGAGGCATTTAATTGCCGATATTCCTGGATGGGGTGTGGCCTTTCATAAACACAGGTTGAAAGAAATGAGTTCCCCACCCCATCCCTGTCTTCATTTGATCTGTGAGGGCATGATGAAACATTTATGGACTATCATCACCTACAGACTGGAAAGAGGAAGTGTATATGCTCCCTCCCTCACCCTCTCTCAACAGCAATGTTTTTTAAAGGAAACAAATACAACAGGGAAGACATTCATCGTGAGGCCGTAAACACTGTGCTCCAAAACACAATTACGAATTAGGTTGAGAGAAGTCTGGCAGGAAGCCGTGTTTCCAAACCTTATGCCCCCAATTATTTATGGACCACAGCATGCAGAATCCTGGGCCATTGCCCATTCTGCCTGGGGATTATGGGAATTATCTTCCAGGAACTTCCAGCAAAATGTTGGAGCCACGGAATACCACATTTGAAAGGGGAAATCTCACTTATTTTATTTGCAAAAGAAACAAAAGAAAACATCATACAAATATATGAAAAACTACACAAAAATCTTAACAAACATATAATACTACTACATAATGTGTAGCCATCACCAGTGGGACGTTATAGACCAGGGGTTCCCAACCTAAGGTCCGTAAGGCGGATCCAACCCACAGCATCATTTCATATGCCTCCCCAAGGGCATTCAAGAAACAAAATGGCCACCCCTATCATGCAGGCAGGGCAAAATGGCTGCCTGGCCCTCAAAGCTAACTGAGAGATTGTGACCCGGCCCCTGGCTTGAAAAGGTTGGGAACCCCGGTTATAGAAATTCATTTAGCTATTCTCTATCGCTACATGTTATTTAGATATTTGTCTCCTTATTCCAAAAAGATAAAAGATCTTGCTCTGATCTTGCTCCTTTTCCTTTCACTCTCCCTATATTTCTCTAAAGTTAGTTTTTTACTAATATCTTTTAACATTTTAATTCACGTTATTTTATCATTTATTGCTATATTCCATATCTTTTTATACCAATCATCTAGTTCAAATTCACAATCCACTTTCCATTTTTTAAAAACAATAATCAATCTCAAAGCTGTTAGTAAGGTAAAGGTGAATGCCACTCTTGCTCAAAAGTTAGCCGTATCTGACTCTAGGGTGCAGTGCTCATATCCTTTTACAGTCAAAGAGCCAGCACTGTCTGAATCTGCAGACGTTTCTGTGCTCATATGGCAAGCAGGACCAGGGACAGAGATAGGAGCTCACTCTGTTATGCAGCACTCGGGTCTCTAACTGCTGACCTGCCAACCTTCCAGTCATCAAATTCAACATCTTAACCACTAAGCCACCATAGCTTTTAGGTAAAGGCTTCCCTTGCTCGAAAGCCAGTTGTATCCGACTCTAGGGTGCAGTGCTCATCTCTGTTTCAAAGCTGAAGAGCCAGCACTGTCTCCTTCTGCAGACATTTCCGTGGTCATGTGGCAGGCATGACTAGACACTGGAGCACACGGAACGCTGTTACCTTCCCACCAAAGTGGTCCCTATTTATCTACTTGCAATTTCTTGCTTTCAAACTGCTAGGTTGGCAGGAGCTGGGACAAAGTCGGGAGCTCATTCCGTCCTGCAGTAGTCGGGAATCAAACTGCTGACCTTCCGCCTCCCAGTCAGCGTCTTAGCCACTTGAGCCACTGCAGTCCTTTTACTAATATAATAATAATCTTTTTCTTATTCCATTCTAACTGCTTATTTCCAAAATCCATTAATAATGCTATTTTAGGACTCATCACCAATTTTATAGACAATATTTGATTGCTTTCCAAAAAGACCCATTTCACATATTTCCTTTACATTATCACATTCCCACCATAAATGAAAATATGCCCCAACTTCTTTTTTACATCTCTCACAATTTTAATTAAGCATGCTACCAACTAAGAGTTTGCTTTTCTAGCTGTGGGAATCTCAGGCTGTATAAATGACTCCTGATATAAATGCCTCCTCCTCTGGATCGCTGCAGATCAAGATCAGAAGTCTGAAACTGATGCAAAGTGACAAGGAAGTGTTGAAACAGAAAGGGACAAGCAAACCCAGGTAGGAAAATGACTTTGCTTGGTTAGACAAGTGGCAAAGAGGCAGAGCATTATACTAGCCTGCTGTTGGCAAGAGACATTCTAAATATACATGCACCATAATTTCCTTTTGATAAAGGTGAAAGAGGAGAGCGCAAAAGCTGGCCTGAAACTTAACATTAAAAAAAAAACAAGATCCTGTTATCCAGCCCTATCACTCCCTGGCAAATAGAAGGGGAAGAAACGGAAGCAGTGACAGACTTCACTTTCTTGGGATCCAAGATCACTGCAGATGGTGACTGCAGCCATGAAATAAAAAGACACTAACTTCTTGGGAGGCAAGCTATGAGAAACCTAGGCAGCATAATAAAAAGTAGAGACATCCCCTTGCCAAAAAATGTCCGCATAGTCAAAGCAATGGTGTTCCAATGTATGGCTGTGAGAGCTGGATCATAAGGAAGGCTTAGTGCAGAAGAATAGACGCCTTTGAACTGTGGTGCTGGTGGAGACTCTTGAGAGTCCCCTGGACTGCAAATAAATCAATTCAGTCAATCCTAAAGGAAATAAATCCTGACTGCTCCTTGGAAGGACAAATACTGAAGCTGAAGAATAAGTACTTTGGCTACCAAATGAGAAGAGAGGATTCACTAGAGAAGGCCCTGATGCTAGGAAAGATTGAAGGTAAAAGGATAAGGGGGCGACAGATTATCAGATGGTTGGATGGCATCATTGACACAGGGAATGTAGATCTGGGTGGACTACGGAGGATGGCAGATGACAGAAGATCCTGGCATGTGGTGGTCCATGGGGCCGCAAAGGGTCGGACTCGACTGTGTGACTGAACAACATGATTTCAGAAGTAGCAAAGTCTTCCCTACAGCCGTCCTGTCTGTAAATTCTGAATGCATTTTGTTTATTCTTACTAGATGAATCAGTCTGCATAATGGAGAGGACATGTTGAATGGAATCAGGAGTGTTGTTAAAATGAAGTAAATAAAGAACTGAAACATTCTTGAACCGTTTAATCATAAACCTGTTATGCCTAGAGCCAATATTAGAGCATGTGTCACCCAGCTTTTGACTGATCAGAATCAAGTGTATGTAGGACATGTTTCATTTTGTTCTTAAATCCAAAGGAAGTTCCAAGAACAGCTAAGGTTTCAGAATACCTCATGTCAAAGTACACAAATCAAGGACTGTAGGAGGAGGGCTGAATAATCTTAGAACTTTTCTGTAAGTGTGTTTTTGTTTTTTGGCTATTCCAGATACCCACCATCCAGCTCCTTTTCCAGATTTTCCTTTCTGTTTGGCTGTAGGGTCGCAAAAATAAACTAGCAAATTAACAGATTGGTGCTACGACTTGTTTAGAACACAATTTCCTTTAAGGTTGTAAGAACTGTTACGTAACTGTTAATATTTTCCAGTTCTTCAAGTTCCAAATATACTCCAAGTGATTAGATCCATTAGTTTTTCTACTGTTTTCACCTGAGCGTGGAAAAACTAGCTCAAATATAAATGGGTCCAGGTAAATTACTATCAATATTTTTCTATTCTATTCCTCATATAGTCCGCATTTTCCTCATTTTTAGTTCTTCCATCAAAATCCAGATCCAGCACACCTAGAGTCCCCTATGTTTATCTACTAAATAAAACGTCTTGTTCATACACTCCTTGTGTTTACACTGTCCTTAAAAAAAAGGTCTGCTAGGTACTTAACATGTAATACAATCTAGGTGCTACTAAATGCATACCTTTCCCTCCCAATCATTTGTGGCAGCACAACTTAAAAAAGCATATTTTGATTCCACACTTACAAAGACAGATTACAGAACAAAACTATCTTCCATCAATCTCATTAGCTTGGGAAAATGAATGTTCCACTCCTTCATAGTTCACAGATTGTGTAAGAGTTTGTATTTAAAGAAAGAAAGAAAGAAACTGGTGATTTTAAGGAACATATGTGAACATCTGAGGAGTGCTGTTGTAAGTTGTGTGAATACAATGATCCATTTTACCCTTTGCTTCAGGAGTTCTCAACATTTTTAAGCCGGGGGCTTGGTCACACTCCCTCAGACAGCTTCAGGGGCTGGACGGCCATTTTGCCCTTCCTCCACTACATGGCACTTCCAGGTGTGGTGGAGGCGGAGGGGCGCATGAAATGGCGCCATGGACTGCATCCGGCCCATGAGCCGCAGATTGAGAATCCCTGCTTTACTTTTAACTCCACCAAGTAGAAAACAGATTTCATCTATCACACACAAATTCACATCCAAAAGTACACCCTAGAAATAATTTCGTCCTGAACATTACTTAAATCAATAGAGCCAGAAGGATTAAATTCTGCAAGAATGCTACTGGTTCCCCAGTTTTGAGTCAGTTATATCTTCAAATTATACTCCCTAGAGCCCCAAATGGACCCTCTAATAATTCCCTTTTAAGAAGCACATTTGCTGGATTTGCTGTAACACATGCCAAATAAACTTCAACTCTGCCAAATAAACTTCAACTTCAAGAATCTTCCTCTCTCGCTACAAACTACATGCTATAATTATAAATATTTTAGATAGCTTGTTTCTCCTGAAAGATTTCTAAAATGATAACAGCAAGAAACACAAGAATTTGTGTTGCATACTGATTTCCCAACTTAGTTTCATGGACTGTTGCATCTCATATTGTGTTTCTAAGTTTTTATGGTAACACCTAAGCTTAAGACATTTGGCAGAATTTTCTGTTCTGTTAAGTATGTCATAGAACCTACAATTTTTGAGATCCTTTCCCTTTCGAAACTAAGTTGTTCATCTATTTCCAACTAAGGTTTTTCTGACCTGCTTTCCTTTATTCAATCATACCACAATCTCAGTGATAATCACACTTTATTGTGGCTTGTATGCATTGTAATCCTTATTTCATGTATACTGTGCATTGCTGACAATGTTTCAAAAATTAGCTAGAACAATATGTAAACACATTAAAATGTAGAATTATAGTAATATTATTTTCACTGTAGTAACTAGAAATTGACAGCGCCACACAACTGAACAAGAGTCTCCACTGCTGTGTGAATCTATGTGAGCACTTGAAGGAGGGAAATGGGGTTAGATTAAGCATAGCCAAGAAACAATACAACTAGGGTGTCTTTAAATAATTAGGATTTAACCCAGTGTTTCCCAATCTTTGGTTTTTGGACTTCAATTCCCACAAGCCTAAGTCAATTCCCCAAAGTATTGATCAGCCAATGTACTGACTTAGGTTTCTGGAAATTGGAGTCCACCAGTGTTCAATGGAACATAGTTTGGGAAACGCTGACCATGGGACATTCACCAGTTTTTAACTAAAGTGTAAATAAAGCATTATCCACAAATAGTGTTTGTACCAAGTTTCACCAGATTATCTTGCTATGGTAATAGAGAAGCGCATACTGCCATGACTCAACACTGATCGTCAGGTGGTGGTTAACTAACTTGACAACCCTGAGGATTTGGGTGGTGAAGTCCACAGGGAAGGGTGATGATCCCTAAATGGTTAAATCCCAGCTGAAACCATCTTGATGTAGAGCAGCAGCTTCATCAATACTGGCCTGGGGTTGAGAAGGACTTTGTGTGCCAAAAGGGCTCTGGACCAGAAAATGAATCACAGAACTGGATCAGTGGTACAGGTGTCACACTGCAATGAGGAATGCAAATGGAAAACCACTGCATTATATTGTTCCAAAGACAATCTTCATGCCTGATTGCCATGAGGATAGTCAACATTTGGAATCAGATATGGTACTTAAAGAAGAAGTGTTTGTGCAGC
The DNA here is from genome assembly GCA_035047345.1 of Bradypodion ventrale. Lineage (NCBI taxonomy): Eukaryota > Metazoa > Chordata > Lepidosauria > Squamata > Chamaeleonidae > Bradypodion > Bradypodion ventrale. The sequence continues at coordinate 123,144,823 of JAWDJE010000006.1, forward strand.
TTAATGGAAGAAGTACCTGGCTGTGGAGACAGAGGCCAAGAACTCAAATTCCCACTTTGTCTCTCAGAAAAGAAATCACCCATAGCATGTGAAGTTCATGGGGTTTACCTGCCCTCCCTGCCACCTGTGCATCTCTGAGCAGCTGCATGACACAAGACTGCCACCTGAAGGAGGAACTACTCAACTGAAAATACTTCTGAGTACCTTAGTCTAGGAAAAAGTCACCATAGGTTAGAACTGCATTATTAGCACCTGATGATTCGTTTTTAGGAATGAGAGAGGGATTAGACACAAGTATTCTAGCTTTGCTGTCACACTGATTACGCTGCTTTCTACATGAAGAATAAAATGGTTAGAACAGGGGTTCTCAATTTATGGCCTGGGGGCCAGATGCAGCCTGTGGCACCATTTCATGTGGCCACCCACTGCCTCCACCACACCCGGAAGTGCCAGGTGTAGCAAGCAGGGCAAAATGGCAGACCAGTCCCTGAAGCTGTCTGAGGGAGCATGACCCAGCCCTCAGCTTGAAAGGGATGAGAACCCCTGAGAGAGCCTTCTGTATCTTTTGGAGGCCCTCCAATAAGTCTTTTCAGGACTTCCGAAAGTCTGAATTCACATGGCGAGCATCCATGGATACAGAAACATTCCCGTAGAGAGAGAGAGTCATTCTCTACACTTGGAATTTTTTAGTCACAAAGATGGAGACGGGATGTTTTGCCCATGCTACACTCCTTGCTTGCAGATTCAATATACTTTCAGAAGGACTATTGCTGTCTGGCACCACTCCAAGGTTCATTTTGTGGCAATGACTTTCAGCAAGGGCAGCCCATTTCATCAGATGCATTTATTTAAAAAAATTGGGTTAGAAAAGTACATCCAGTTCCAAAATATAACAGCAGGAGATGAAACTATGTACTTCACGGGCACAACACAGGCATAGAGAGAGATGCCCACAACACAGAGATGTCTCAGATACAACCCTTAATATCAGTCCTAATGATTCTGAATCACTAGGCTCTGCCTAGTCAGCAATATACTCTGCCTTTGGACTGAGTCTCCTGAACATCTCCTTCGAATTTTGCATCAAGACCTGTAACAATCCTGGTGGAAATAAGCATCTTGTAACATTAACACTCAAGTGCCTAGGGACAATTCATGACACTAGAGCATCCTCTAACATGCTGCAAAATGAAAGGAGATGCAGAACAAAAGAGAGACATCAACTTTCATGTAATTTTAATCTGCTAATTTGTATGCACAGATGCAAATTTGGAAATAATTGATCAAGGTAATCAAGTAGAAATGCAATATACTAAATCACAAAGGGGAAAACTGTGACCAGGTTATATGTAAGTTTACTCAGTCTGCTTCTCTGAATGAGAACTCTAGAGCTATGATTGGCATGCCAGGTGTTCTTGGACTTCAATTACCAGAAGCCCAAGGCAACACTATGGGAATTGAAATTCAAGAACAGCTGGAGTGCCAAGGTTCGCCAACACTGCTCTAAAGTATCCAATTCTCCATCTTAATGTTCTTTATATTGTATTTGGACAGGAAAGTCCTTTAAACAGAAGATTGCCCTCTCTCAGCCTTCTCAAAAGAGGACATCTTTAACTAGAGGGGAGGCTTCTGTAAATATACAGTACTGTATATTTACTTCAGCTGATACAATCTCTAGAACTTATATTCCAAGGTTACTATCAGATACTGTTGACTTCAGTCCAGACTTTCATTGCTGATGAAGAGTAGGAATTAAAAGAAGAATTGAGGGGAAAGTTGAGATGGGTATCTCCAGTTGCGTGGACTGCGAAGTCTCTAATTAAACATGGATGCAAATGCATAAACTGTCATGAGCCAATCCAAGAGAGGAGAAGAAAAGGGCCCCTTCGATGTGATCTCTGAACTTGCAACAAAGGAGAGGCAAATCTTTGCCATTCCCATGTGGGTGTTTGTGTGACTTGGCAATGTTGTCTTGCATTGGCACATTCCCAAGGCAATCAGAACACAAGACTGGATACCATGCACCACAGGGCTCAATTTCCTCTCAAGATGCTGTTGCTGCATCCTCAGAGAAATACAGTGGTTCATCCTTCCACTGAGATCTGAGCAAAGGTAGAAGTTCCTTGTTCCAGTGGAGAAAAACAGGCAGCTCAAACTAGATGACAGAAGCACAAATCACGTACTGGAAAACAGGTGATTTGACAAACAAAAAGTATGTTATCACCTGCTATGAAGATCCACCATCTGCAACATAACCCTTGGATTAACCAACTATGCCAATGAGGAAAAGAAGGGGGCTGCAGTCCATAAAAGCTCATGTTCACACAACTGGTTACAGTAGATGAGAACTAGCACTCCAGCAACATCTGGACAGCCACATGTTCTTCACCCTTTTTCCTGATCGCCTATTTTATCTTATTTTTGCCCTCACCATTCTTGTTTATGTGAACTCCATTCTGATTGCTTAATTTTGGAGCCAACTTTGTTACAATAAATGCAAATGTTCAAACATACTGGTGGCGAAGAACACTGTACTACTTCCCTAGTGCTTTATAACATTGCAGAAGAATTACTTTGCATTGCTTTACAAAAGCTGGAGGCAAGCTGGTTGTGACTCTTCCTGTTCAGCAAGACACAGGCACACACAAAAAAGCACATCAGCAAGACTAGACAGAGCAAGAAACACCCACAAACTCGTCTGACAGCAGCTTATGTTACAGGCAGAATTGCTTCACTAAATACAAAAGACTATCCCTCCCTTTATTTAAACTTCCCATTCTGTTCAAGACTCCCATGTATGCAATTCTTCCTTGTTAAAGTTACATGCAACACCATTAGTAATTTTAAATGCAGGAATACATGCTGGAATATGCATGCATTTCCAGAATAACAACAAAAATCCCAATAAACTGGGAGATTCTATTATAAAATCTATAACAGCTGCTTTATATTCAGCTTATATTGCATGCTGAAAGATAGGTCAACTTATTCAGGAACCTGATAAACAGCTCATAGATATAATCACTTAGCTTCATCCTACAAGTGAAAACATTAAAGTCTCTTATTTCCTGCTTACACCAATTGTATTTTCACTTTGATAGCATTTTGAAAGTGTCTGAGATAACACAGAGTCTCAACAAATGAATGGATTTTTAACGATTGACATAGCAAAAGCACCATTACACATAAAGGCCTTTAACAGCTTTAGAATTTGCTCTTCCTGGTTGAAATAATGTTTTGTCATTGGTACAGAAATAAGCTCCTAACCACACACACACAATTAATCCACAAAAATGTCCTACTATAATAAGTGTGTTAATCTTTATGATGGCATAGGGCTCTTTGCTGAATTTATTGCATATGAATTTCCTCCTCAATGACTGAAAACACTGCAGGGTGATATTAAAATCAAATAAGCTCTTAGCAAGGCATGCAAAAAAAAAAGTCAGCTATTTACATCACTGGCTGAAATCCTGTTGCTTAATGTATTGAATATACAGAATCAGTGGGGATTTGATGAGAGAACTCCCCCACAAGCTCCACTTATTCAAAGGAGCCTACTGTAGTGTATCTTACTGCTCTAAGCAACAGGACGACAGCTACTCAGGGTGCCCAAACAATGGCCCATGGGCTGGATCTAGCCTGTGGCACCAATTAATCTGACCTGTGGCACCCTCACCACTCCCGGAGGTGGAAGTAAAATGTGAATGAGTGTACGCATTTTACTTCCGCTTCTGGTGGGAGGAACCATGTGACCGGCATGCTCAACCACATGACTGGCGCACAGCCTGAAAAGTTTGAACACCCCTGAGCTATTGTCTCACACTTGATAATAATAGTTTTGGGTCAGAGATCACTCTGGGTTGAAAGGATTTTTAGGTGATGCCTGAATGATGCTCCTTTCATGGTTCATGTCAGGCTACAATTACACCTAAGATGTGACCAAAACCCACAACAATTCTATTTGGAATGAGTTCTTATTAGATATTGTTAAGCAATACCTCTACATCATTAGGCCAAGCTAAAGGCACTTTCGGCATCTTTCTGATCCGAAGCGACAAATCCAGATCAGGCTTTCTATCTGTGGGATTCTGAGAGTTGTAATTCAAAGCAAAGTCTACACAACTTCATCCTAAAATGGTTAAAAATAACCTAGAGATAATGTGTCACTAGTTTGCTGAAAATACAAGGAAACATTAGTGGTCTCCTCTCAGTGCAACTGCAGAAATAGATGGAACAACTCATAGCTTTCTGCCCCTTGTAGCACTGAACAACATATGCTTAAGTATTAACATATGAGCACAACCAGTGGTTGAAATCAAGTAAAACTGATAGTGTCATCAGTCACAGCTATGTTCTGGTTTTTGGTAATTAAACATCTCCTATCCCTTTCTCCTGCCCATAGGCTCCTTTAGCTACTGGTGAAGATTTAGGGCAGTAAGGACAGGAGACTATGTCTGGCCAGGTTATTCTGCTGCTGCTATTATTATTATTATTATTATTATTATTATTATTATTATTATTATTATTATTATTATTATTATTATTATTATTATTATTATTATTATTATTATTATTATTATATTTCAACTTGTATGCTGCCCCACTTGCAATGCGACTCTGGGCAGCTAACAAAGAAATAGAGTATCACAAATTACAGTTACAAAATATCATATTAGCCCAATATAAAAAACATTATAAGAACAATAGATATTTCAAGAGCAATTCATATTTCAAAGTAATGCACAAGGAAAAAAAGAAAAAAATACATTGCAAAAACTCAGACTTGTTCACTTCCCTCCAGGCTGAATGTAAGGATAGGGTGAGTCGCCCCACCAGTAGAAAGAGGCTTTCCCCCCCCTTCTCCGTTCCCATGGGAGCCCAGGTAGCCGTGGGAGTGGGAGAGGTTGGAGATGTGCCCTGGTCTGCCCCAGATTATGGGGAAGACATTCCATTGGGAGGGTTCGGCCAGAGAGAGTGTGGGAAAGAGGGTCGGGGATGCAGTCGTATGTGTGAGGCAAATAATTACCCCAAAGGGGCTGGGGATTGGGTGACAACTGTCAGAGGCAGGAGGGAGGTGGAGAATGGGTTCTGGAGTGATGTAACCATATATATTCAATGTAACGCTTTGTTGGCAAGCTTTTGCTGGTTTGGGGTTTTTTTTTCCGTTTTTTTTTTCTATGCAGGGAAAGAACTCGTATCCCACCACACCTGGTGGGAACAGGAGTTCTGGGGGTCAGGCCAAAAGCCCTCCTGGCTTTCTAGTTAGGTTTCTTATTTTGACACTATTTGCTGATTAATGCTCTGTGTGACTTTACATCCTCAATAAAATAATCAGGCTACGAAAGATGCTGTCTCCTGGCTAGTGTTGTATTGTTAGGATCAAAAGACTGGGGGCGGGGAGGGCAGCTGGCCCTTGCAACGCTAACACCCATTACTCCCAGTTCAATGGGCGAGGGGGAAAATCCACCAGCAGTGACAGTGGAGGCATTCTTCTAGCTGGCCGGCCACACCATGCAGCCGTTCCCATTTCCCCCAAGGCCGAGGCCGGCCAAGGGAAGAGTCCGGCGGTGGCGGCATCAGTGTTTTCATAGCCAGCCGGCCGGCTGCACCACACAGCTGGTAATAGAGTAGACCATACTACGAGCAACTCAACACAGAGTGTCAGGCAGCGGGTAACTAACCTGTCCACCCTAAGAACTAATGGCCTTGGGTGGCAAAGTCTACAAGGAAAGGTGATGGTCCCCAAGTGGGTTAAATCCTACTTGAATCCATCTTGATGGAGGGCAGCAGCTTCATCAAACCTGGCCTGGAGCTGATGAGGACTGTGTGGCAAAAGGGCTCAGGACCGGGAAGTGACTCATGGAACTGAATCAGTGGTACAGGTGTTATACTGCGATGTGGAAAGCAGAAGAAAGGCCACAGCATTATATTATCAGGACAGTCTTCATGGCTGATCGCCATGAGGATAGCTAATATTTGGATTCAGATACAGAAGGAAGAGGAGGAGGAGAGATGGGGGAGTCTTAAATATCTAAGTCGGGGTTCTCACCCTTACTGTGCCATAGGCCAGATAAATACCCCTCTGACAGCTGAGCGGGCTGGACACATGGCTTCCCTCTGCCGCAAACACTGCCATAATACAGGGGCATGTTTGCACATGCATGGGCATGTTCATACCTGTTGCAAACACGTCCACTTCCATGGTCATCGCTGTGGGCTGGGTGGAATGGTGTCAGGGACCGGATCCAGCCCGTGCGCCATAGGTTGCAAACCCCTGATCTAAATGATAGCTACCACAATCTTTCTTTTCTTTCTAATGACAGTACTAGGTGGTTTTATGTGTATAGTAATATGCAACCGCACTTGGAATACTTGGATTCAAGATTATACGGAAGCTACACCTTTTAACTTCTTTTTCAATAGGAAAAGTCTCAAACTGCATTAAAGTAGTTTAAAAAGATCCCAAAAGCTTAACAAGCAAAGAATCTGCATTCATTTTCAAAACTTCAGTTTTTAAAAATAAATCTACTTGATTTACTTCTTTCATGTCCAGACTTGCTTTACTGATCCCAGTTAACACGTTTTAATATTAAAAGCAGCCTATAAATGAGACTAAATAAATATGAATTCACTGACAGTGTCCAACTCATGCAAAAAGAAAAGAAAAAAGAAAATACTGTTCTTCAAGTACATCGAAAAACAGCCTATTGAAAGCCCAGCAGAGAGCACTATTTGAACAGTACCTAGAGGACAGTTTCTTCCTTTGGAGGTTGCAACATTTCCTTCTGTGAATCATAACCACTTAGCAGACTGATGTCTGGATCAGATGTGTACCTCTCTTTTGGTAGCCAAGTTTATAAATACTCTTTAACTCCTTTTCTGATGTTTTTCACTGCAAGGATTTTAAGACAACTTACAACATGTGTATTATCAGAGTGAATTAAGAGCACAGTAAACCAAGAGATTAAGAAAACAACTGATATGTTATGCAGAACAAGGTGGCAGAATTCTGAAGTGGGAACACAAAATATGCATGGCTTTCAGTTGCAAAATTAATATTTTTAGCGCTCCCCCACAAATTAGATATACTCATCACGACAGTCCCCACAGCCAATACCTTCCCCGTAAAAATGTCCAAACCTGCAGGCTGGTGGTCAGTTCCATGTTTAAAAATTTCTTTAGTAAAATGCATGGCTTAATGCACTCTCTGGGCGGTTCACAAGTAAATTAGCATTTTGCCCCCAACATGCTGGGTACTCATTTTATCTCCTTTGAAGATCAAAGCCTGGGTTTGCTCCCATCGAAAGAAAGAATCCTTCAGGTAGCTGAGGCCCAAGCATTTTGTAGTTGTTCAGGCGCACAGTCAAGTCTGACCCTTTACAACCCCATGGACTGGAGAAGCCCAGGCTTCTCTGTCGCCACCATCTTCCGGAGTCCACCGAGAGCCACACCCACCATGTCAACAATGTTGTCTAACCATCTCAATCTCGGCCTTCTCCTTCTCCTTTTCCCATCAATCTTTCCTAGCATCAGGGCCCTCTCCAGTGAGTCCTCTCTTCTCATTTGGTGGCCAAAGGACTTGAGATTCAGCTTCTGTATCTGCCCTTGTAAGTAGCAGTCAGGGTTGATTTCCTTCAGGATGGACTGATTTGATCTCCTTGCATTCCAGGGGACTCTCAAAAGTCTTCTCCAGCACCACATTTCAAAGGCGTCTATTCTTCTGCACTTGGCCTTTCCTTATTACCCAGATCTCACAGCCGTACGTTACTACTGGGAAGACGATTGTTTTAACAGTGTGGTCTTTTGCTGGCAAGGTGATGTCTCTACTTTTTATTATGCTGCCTAAGTTTGCCACTTGGGGAAGGAACTGGCAATCCACTCCAGTACCCTTGCCAAGAAAACCCCATGGACAGTATCAATGCTGCATATTAGTATTCCATTAAAGTAAGGATGAAAGGAGGCTTCTGAGAAGCAAGCTAGTACAGGGAAACATGAGGAAGGGCAATTCTTGGATTTTATTTCCAAGAAAAAGCAATGATGCCATGCACCAGGAGTCCTCAAAATTAACAGAGTCTCCCTGTTCTGATATGTTAATGAAATAATAATAATAATAATAATAATAATAATAATAATAATAATAATAATAATAATAATAATAATAATAATAATAATAATAATAATAATAATAATAATAATAATAATAATAATAATACTTTCAAGTTTTACCAATGTTTGTCATATTCATCTACAGGGTAGCCCGTAAGTCCCTACCCGTCTTCTCTGTGGGCACGCACCCTGCCCCTCTGCCCAGCAGTCCAATGGGAGCACTTCCTCCCTCCTTCCAGCACAGAGTTTGCCCCACCCTCTACCCAGCAGACCAATGGGAGCACTTCCTCCCTCCTCCAGCAGAGCCCTGCTCTCTTTGTGGCTGGCTAGGGACTTACGCCCCCACCCCACCCCCTGGTGAAAAATTACACAGAAATCACTGTGATGTAATTGCTTAAAAAGTTTTGGCTACATCTGGAGTGTGGTTGTTGTTGTTTTTTTGCTTTGTTTTTAAGTCTCCCAGATGCTATGATGTTGCTTGCTATACATACCTCTCTATCTGGCAGGCATGTCTTGTGCATGAGATTCTGCTGTTTGTTGATCCTAGGCTATTGTTGATCCTAGGCTATTTCTCCCACCTAAAACACCAACGCAAATGCTTGTTTTGGCTGTTCCTCTTCATACTTCACAAGCACACATAGAAAATTATGGCCATTTTAGCATGTTGCAAAAGGAATTGAATGGTGTGGTTGTTTGTTGTTGTTGTTGTTTTACAAAGATGAAAACAGCAACATTAAATCTCCATTCTTTCAACTGGCTATGCACTAATCAGCTAATGTACTGACTTAGGCTTTTGGGAATTGAAGTCCACCTGTGTTCTGTGGAACATGGTTTGGGAAACACTGCTATAGACTATAAAATGAGATACCACTTTGCTTGGTTCATAGACTAATTTAAAATGCTGCCTACAAACCACACCAAAGTTTGTTAAGACCCAGGAAGTTTGCCTATACAAACCACCCCAAAATTTCGAGGGGAGGGGGCTTTAGTTTGATAGCTTTTTTTTCTTTTAAAAAACAGAAAGGCCAGTAATGCAACCTGAGGCTTTCTGCACTCAAAATATACAGTGTATGTTTTGACTGCCTTTCAAGATAAGAGCAGAGTGGTACATTTTTAAAGCCAGTAAAATGCAACAAAGTTCCTCTATTCTCTAAGCATCCATTAGCCCTGGCACAAAAACCGTACAACAGATCTGATGTAAAATAAAATAAAAGATGCAGAACATCACCCTGATTCCCAAGAAAGTGCAAAAGACTCATTAAATCGCAGGTGTTCGTGGCAATCCAAGCTTGTTTACAACAGAAAGTCTATGCAGTCACATCATTCTGATTCCTCTTTATCCTGGGATTTGTAGTTTAGTGAGAGACCTAGATTCCTCTGCTTTAGTTCAGGGAAGTGTACTAATGTTCTACAACAGAGAATTGTCAGTATCTCATCAAACTATAAATTTCACGTATCTCAGGATTCCTCAGATTGGTAACCTAAACGAAACCTGACAGGAATGTCTTATGGGAATGGTTACATCACAAGGACCATCTTTGGTTTCTATAATCCTGTTTCCCCATCTCCATTAAGTATGCTTTTCCTCATAACCAATGACATCTATACAAAAAGGTAGCAGTCTTGTTTTTTCTTCCTCTTTCTTTAATGATAGCTTCCAGATGCAAATTAGAATTTAGCTACTGAAACATTATGTTAATTCTTTCCTCCACAGCACACTTTGAAGCAATGCTGATTTTTTTTCTAAACTCCCAAATTGCATTAAGCTCCCATCCCAGGGCTCATGGGAGGGAAAATCGTGCCTATTCATTGTATAGTACAGTACTGAATTACATTAATGGGTCATTAGGCTACTTCAGCCACCATCAGCTTGAAGACACAGTCTTCATCTACTTGCTTGAAATTACAGTCATGGTCAATTAACTAGCTGTTCTTGGATGTAATTTCAACTGTGAGAAGACACAATTCTAGTTGCTTAATTTCATTTGGTTGGCAAAGGTCACAATCTCTCACAGACTAGTAACCAAGCAAAAAATTATCTTTTCTGCAGGGTTTTTTTTAAAATCTTGGTGAGAAGAATGTTTATAAAGCTGTGGCCAACTCAAGGAGTTCACTGGTCAAGGAACATCATTAAAGGAGGATATAGCTGAGGAACTCAACCTTCCCTACGTCACTTGAAGGCCCCTGAATAGGCTGATGATTGGAGTAAAACCAACATGCTCAAGTGGGGACAGCTGGCAGACAACAACATACTGTGTGAATGTGGAGAGATGCAGAATCCATTTCATTTACTGGTCTGCTGATCACTGCTAGAAACATGCACCAATGAAGACTTAAGTCTGGCCAATGACAAAGCCAAGAAAGTGGCTTCATTTAGGCAGTCCAGGGTTTGGTCTGGACATGAAAGAAAAAGGAAAATGTTGTTGCCTCTTGTTGCTGCCTTAAGTAAATTATAACATTTCCTGGACATCTCCATGTCTACAGGCAAATTGTATTCTGAGGGAGCTTTCTTCTATCTGCTCTCTAGCTGTCTTTTTAATTGCGTCATTAACCAACTCTTCCAAAAACCACATTGAGGGCCAAGCTCTGCGATGCAAAGGGCATTTAGGAGCAATTGTGTCTATTGCCTGAGTCACTTCTAAATACCAGTGTGTGACTTGAGTTTCAACAGGTGCACCAAACAGATCAGCCAGAAAAAAAATCCAAAGACATTCCAGAAACCAACTGGATCCATCAGTTTTCTGAAGTGGACTATCTTAATAGATTTTTCCAGCCAGAAGAGGGGCACAGTCATACACAGTCCAGGTGATGATCTGATCATGAAAAGTTGGTAGACTTAAGGTTTACTAACTTTAGATCATCTTCTCTCTGCCCAAACATGTTTGGATATCTCCACTGAATAAAACAATAATCAAAAACCACACATAATTGACTGCACCTCTGAAGACTAACCGGTTTTCAGAAAGGAACCTTTTCATTACAACATCGGGCAGATTCCTGTGAGAAGTCTTCCTGGCTTATGGCAAAATTCTTTTTTCACATAGTTAACTGGGTGTAACAAAGTAAAGCGGACCTATTTGAAATTTCCCAATTAATTTGAGAAGGGCAGAACACACATGCTGAAGAGTGCTTGACAGAGCTGCACATAATTAGCTCATGTACAAGAGAACAACCCATTAACTCTTAGAAATTCAGGGCTCACTCTTAATATTAGTCTGAACCATGGAATCCAATGGTATAGGTCAGGAGAGCCCAAACTATGGCCCATGGGCCAGATCCAGCCTCTAACGCCAATTCACCTGGCTCATGCCCCCTCATCACTCCCGGAAGTGGAGGTTTAAGCAGAGAAAATGGCATCTTAAAATATATCTCATCCTGTTGCAAAACAGATTGCAAGGCATGTTTTACTTCCACTTCCAGTGGAAGGAACCACATGACCGGCCCACAGCCCAAAAAATTTGGGTACCCCGGTATAGTTCCTATTTAATATATATACAGTGGTGCCTTGCTTAAAGAGCATAATGCATTCTATAGGATTGCTCTTTAAGCAAAACACCATTGTAAGTGACCAATTGTGACTTCTGCAAGGTGGGATTGTGAACCCCAATTTAGTTGTTAAGCGAGTTTTTGGTTGGCTTTAGTTGTTAAGCAAGTTGACCATTCAGAGAAAATTCTGCTCTTTAAGCGAGTTAGTCTCTAAGCGAGGCGCTCTTTATGCGAGGTTTTACTGTATTAATATAATGTAATCTCCAAGGCACTCTGATGTTCTGCAAAACAGCCATTTATAGTAACTAGAGCAGTGGTTCCCAACATGGGGCCCATGCCCCACAGAGGGACTTTAATTCCCACAAGGCTGAGTCAGTACATTGGCTGATCAGTGCTTTGGGGGATTGACTTAGGCTTTTGGGAATTGAAGTCCAAAAAACAAAGGCAACACTGAACTAGAGTATTCCAATCAGGACTTGAAGATATAGATTGCAATCCACAATGAGCTTTGAAATCCATAGTGGGTCCATGGACCAGTCACTCCCTCTCAGCCTGATCTACCTTACAAGGCTGTTCTGAGGATGAAAAGCAAGGGGGCAGAGAGCCATACACACACTTTGAGTTCACTGACAAAGACATCATATATAACTAAACCGGTAAATTATCAATGCCTCATTAAATGTAAATTGTTGAATTATTCTTCTGTGGGCCAAATTTCGCTTCTACAAGAGGTTGCTGTAAGTCAGAGTCTTCTTCTGGCATTAACTGCATGAACAGTGTCTACATGGAAAGGGGAGCCCACAAGGAAGATTGAAAATGTGTTTGCAAATCAACCCTAATAAAATTACGGTATCAAACAGAGCCTTTGAGCGCAATTTACCCACACAGATGATTCAGGAGTGGGAAGAACTTTACACACTTTCAAGCAAATTCTCATGGGAAAAAGGTCACATGGCATTTTATGCGTAATCACAAGCAATCAAATGCTGCTATTTAGATATTCACATTCTTCAAGATAAAAAGGAATAATTTAAGCAGTAAATGTTCTCATTATACAGAGCAACTTGCATTTCTCCTAGGTCCTGCTTTAGACATGTATGTGTTCAAATCCAAAGAGGAGAAAAAATAATGGCCACTTAACTAGCAATGGTATACTGGTATGCTGTAATTCCCGTTTACTTCAACGTGCATCAATCACATTAATCAATCATAGACAAGGTTGAGAACTCCTGATTTAGAGGCTAAGAAGTCTTAACTAACATAGATAGTAAAGGTAAAGATCTCCCTTGCTTGAAAGCCAGTTGTGTCCTACTCTAGGGGGATGGTGATCATCTCCGTATACAGCTGTTTGTCTGGCTGGACATTCCACTATGATAATGGAGTAGACCGTACAGCCAGAACCGAGTGTCAGGCCGTTGATTAACTAACCTGACTCCCTAAAGGGGCCAACGGCTATGGGTGGATGAGCCCCTTTAGGTAGGGTGATGGTCCCCCACCCCCAGTGGAGGAAATGCCACTGGAAACCATCATATTGGGCCCAAAGGCAAAATGAGTGGAGGAGGAACTCTGATTCCCAAAGGTCATGGAGGCAGAAGAGGCCATACCAGATGGACTGGCTGTGAAGGTGCACCTTGTCCATATCCTCAAGCTGTGGTAGTCCACTGCAGTCCTAGTGTTGATTCCTGCACTTCTCATTGCGTGTGTGTCACAGGGGATGGCTCTGAGATCATAGTGTGTGTGGGTCACTTCATGGCAAGCTGGGATCCACCTTAAGTAAATTCACACCAATGCCATTTTTCCTGCTTCAGGGGGAAAAAATGTGTCTTCGGATATGAGTTGCAGGTGATGATGACGACAGCCAAAGAGCCAACATTGTCTGCATCTGCAGACATTTCATGATTATGTATATGGCAGGCATGACTAGATGCAGGAGTGCACAGAACACTGTTACGTTTCCCACCAAAGTGGTACCTATTTATCTACTTGTAATTTCTTTCTTTCAAATTACTAGGTTGACAGGAGCTGAGACAGATGACGAGAGCTCATTCTGTTGCACAGCACTCGGGTCTCGAACTGCTGACATTCCAGTAACCAAGCTCAGCATCTTAACCACTAAGCCACCACACCCTGCAACCAACATAGCTAAAGGTATGTAATTCATGCCTCAGTAATTACAAATTATTTACCATCAGTTCAATTTATGGCAACCATCCCTGCTTTCTAAATATAAAGTACCAAGAATTGGTTCACTACTTCCCCTCTTCTAGCAGTGGACTGCAAGCGTACACATTGCCCAATACTGTACAGAGACTACTCATGTAAACCCATCAGACCCACACATACCTGTCAAGTTGTCGGTGTCCAAATACGGGAAGGTTTCTGGGCGCCGGCATTAGTGCATGCGTGCTGCTGCCTCTTACCTCAGAGGCAGTGATGTGCATGCACAGTAACCCCTGCATGCATGCGCAGTAACCCCTTTCCTGGCCATTCAAATATGGGATGACGGCGGGAAGGAGAAGATGGAGCGGTGAATTACGGGAAATCCTGACAAAAATGGGATACTTGACAGGTATGGTCCCACGTGCTTCAAGTTTTCCTGTTGGGCTCTCTTTCTAAGAAGTACAGTGGGGACTTTTACTCATGGCTTATGAGCTCCAACTCACCTAGCCGTATCAGCACATCATACTTGAACTCTCTGTGAATACTGTACAACCTGTCCTGAAGCCATTCAAGTCTGTGATCATCACTTCATCTTAAGACATCAGATTCCATAAGTGAATTAAATGCAATGAATGGCATGGAAGTGTGCAGCTTGCCCAAGACCTATACTATTTATGAAGTGCTTGAGATTAGCTTCCCATGCTCAGGGACCCTCCAGACATCTAGGACTCCAACTGTAATATTTTCTGGATGCAGTTTGACAATTTGGATGTGAAAGCTTGTTCCAGGTAGTTCAAACAAATGAGCTCAAAACTTTCTGAAACTATCTAGCATGCGTTTTGCAGCATAGATGCTACAGCTTTAAGAAAAGCATATCTTTCCACTTCCACCAGGAAGATGCTAAAACTGCTCTGTCTCTCTCTCTCTTGTCATCAACAAAGATTTCTTTGTTAAAACCTTCTCTTCATGTATCAACAAGCTTCCTCTCACGTCTAAGACTTTGTCACATAAATAAGCACAACTTCTTATGTGGAAATCCCATGGAAATGTGGTTATCAGTTTCATATGTAGCATGCAATTGTCTCAGCACTTTTTAACTTAATACTTGAAGGCCATAAATAGGGCGTCAGCTTTAATAAACCCTGGCCTACTTCTACTTTGCAAGCTTCCTATGAAAATTGTCAAAACATATGACACCAATCCATAGACAGTTATTTTTTTCTACATACCTACAGGCTTCATCTTTTCTAGGGTTCTCCATTTTATTAAAAAAAACAACCTACTGTTTATTTTGTAAAGTAAAGGGCAGTTATCAAAGATCCAACATGCTTCCCTATCATGATCATTAGGGGTGGTATAATTCACTGCAGCTCAGCCAACCTCCCACATCAAAGACATGAAGAAGATTGAACCAGTTTGTGAGAAAGAAAAACCACTGTGCAATAACTTTATTAGACTGCCCCCAACAGAGATGACTTAAAGTTTCCAAGCAAGTTCGCCTCCAAAGCTATCTGATCAATGCCAGAGATAAAGTGGAGAGACAAGAAAGGGCACTTTAAGTTAGGACTTCTTCTTTCGTGTCCCGATCAAACCCTGGACTGCCAAAATGAAGTAACTTTCTTTGCTCTGTTGTTGCCCAAACTCAAGTCCTCATTGGTGCATGCCTGTGGCAGTAATCGGCAGAGCGGTAAATGAGTTGGAGTCTGTATCTCTCCACATTCACACAGTGCATTGTTGCCCACCAGAAGCCCCCACTTGAGCATGTTGGTCTTGCATTTAGGCACTCCAACCCTCAGCCTATTCAGGGTCTTCCAAGGGATGTAGTGGAAGTTGAGATCCTCAGCTATACCCTCAAACAGATTGTTTTTGAAGAAATCAAATCTTCGTCCCCTAACCCAAGAGCTGGTCAATAAAGAGCTGTGCTGGTCCAAGACTTAACAGTCCAGCATTCCATTCATCCATCCACTGGCCTAGGGGAAACCCATAAACACAGCTCTACGAATGCTATTACCATCCTAGCCAGTGCGACCAACTATCAGACATTCACATAGCTGAAGTTCAACAAGCCCTAGGGTCACATGGATAGGAACCATCATTGGCAAGCAAACCATTTATGGTCTGGAGTTCAATTCTAAGTTAGGAACATTTTCAGGGGCTACATTCCACCAAGTGGTGGAGCATAAGGCCAGTATGGGACTAAAATAAACTGGGCAGAGCCAAATGGAATTCTTTGTCACTTGAGCATTTTTTTGTAAACAAGGTATAGCTCCATTTTAAGCATAGGAATAAGCCCAAGCACACCTGCTTCCTAAACTGCAAAGCACAATTTAGTTCAGTATAACTATTCTGCAAGATAGATTGTAGCTGTTGAGGTGTACTTGCAATTAAAGTTTAAGTAGAAGAAATCAATGAGACCAGTGTTGCTATGTTTGAGTGATGATACTTCCTGTGATACTTTTATGGGAACAATAAAATGCCAGACTTTTTCCTGATCATACAATAAACTGCACCATTCATTTGTTTTCTCAAAGATAAAAACATGAATTTCTTCAAAGGCTATAGCAATTATGTATATGTATATTCACAAGTGCCCCACACAATTAATAGCTAGAAAACATGTTGAGAAACAGCCATGACCATTGCTTTGTGTTTGGAGGATAAATGATTAATGAAGGTGGGAAGTCAGCTTCTGGTATTTTCATTTGTTTGGTTGTGAGCATAAGAAGGGATCCTGTAGACCAGGGGTTCCCAACCTTTGTACACCGGACCACGCCGCCCCCCAAACAGCAGAAGCAGGTGCATTTACGACAGCCGTAAATGTACCCACTTCTGTGTTTACAACAGCCATGGGAACATTTGCACAAGCGCGGGCCTGTTTTATGGCTCACATAAACACTTCCACTTCCAGCAGCCTGGATGAAATGGTGCCGTGGACTGGGGCTGGACTGCAGGCCGTAGTTTAGGAACCCCTGCTATAGACCATATTGACTGCTAGCCTTTGCTATGTAAAGCTTGTCATCATTTTTCTGCTGGCAATGCAGGCATAATAATCCTTGGATTATTGCAATTTGGGTCATTTCCTGATGTTTGGAATCACGGAAGTGGAAGCAAAATCCCATATTCATAAACCAGAGTTTTTCTGAAGATTGGATCAATTTAGTCAATGATGTAACAAATACACAGTCTCCATGAAGACCAACTGTAAATGCAGGGGATGAATAACATGTACCATCCACATGTTGCTTGAACTACAAGTTGTAGTTGAACTACAACTACAAATCTGGGCTAACTAACTATGTTGGGTATAATTCGTAACAGTTCTAGTCCAACATCTACTGTCTTTCATCTCTGTTTTACTGGATGGAATAGACTTGAACTTCAGACAACAATTTCACAGCACAGTTTAGAAATGGTCCTTGTTTTTACTAAACATAGTTAAGAATTAGCACAGGTTCAGAGAACACATTATGTTATCTTAACCTAAAGTCTGAATACATCCTCACAAACATAATAAAGGGCATGAACATATTAAACATATACAGTATTAAAATATGTTGAAATATGCACTATTTTAATATATTTGTTTATCTTTTAATACTGTAATAACTGTTTTTACTTTTATATTGTCTTTTTTTAGGGTGTAAACTGCCCTGAGTCCTTTATAAGAAAACTTCTGGGTAAGTATATTAATTTAAATAAATAAGTTTCCACTTTTAATATGTTCTCATTACTTCTTGAAACAATAGAACATATCAGTCATTACCTACCGGGTAGGAACATGTTTTATGCCATTTCAATACTCTGTGCTACAAAATTCCTAATTTCCTCATTCTGCATTTCTGCAGTCACTCCCCTCTAACTGCAAAACAAAGTGTATTTTGGTGTTCTAGTTTGCTTTCTTGCGTGTTTTCTTTCTTGTTTTAGAGTAGCAACTAAAACCTGTATCTAATAATGTACACATGCCCAGACGGAGGACATCAGTTGTTAAACCTATTCCTCCATTGCTGATTTATTTCAGGAGCAGACAGTGAGACAACTCCAGAGTAACTTGAAAATTGTAATCTATAAAGAGATCTTGCAGGATCATGATATCATATTCTGAACTGGCAGAATGGAGTAAAACATTCCATGAGCCTTCGGAGTGTTAGTGGCATGCACATAATTTCTGCCTTTTCAACCAAATCCTTTCCAGATAGATTGGAGGGTAACATCCAGCATCTCCAAAACTTTCCAGACTGAAGATATCAGGAATCATATTAAACATATCTGAACGATGCCAGTTTGGGGAAAGGTGGATAACATTTCATAAAGAGGAAGAGTTGGATCTGTTCTTGGCCATCCCAGAGTGCAGGACACGTAATAACAGGCTCAAACATAAGATAGCCAGATATAGGATGAATATTAGACAAAACGTCTTAATGGTTAGAGCAATATGACAGTGGAACCAACTGCCCTGAGAGGTGCTGAGCACTCCAGCACTGGACGCTTTCAAGAGAGAAATTAACAAACATCTGCCAGATCTGCTTTAATTTAGATTCCTGCATTGAGCAGGGGGTTGGACTCGATGGCCTAGAAGGCCCCTTCCAAGTCAGTTATTCTATGATTCCATGAAACCTCCAATAAGCTTTTTAAGGTTGGTAAGAATTATTTTTATATTAAAGAAGGCAGCCAGCAGACAAGCAAAGTGATTTTCCAAACAATTTCTGAATAATTTCACAGAGAAATGAGACAAACCAGTTGATAGCTGTTAAATACGTTTGCTTATCGCAAATACTTTACTAACCCAACCTGGTGCTGGAAAAGAATGAGCACTTACAATTCCACAAAGAGTTTTTAAAAGTGCAATTTTGGCCAGGGATCTAACATTCACCATTTCACACATCCACATTTCGATAATCACTTCTGAATAAGGCACTCCCTTGACCACTAAACAGTATTGCTCTGAGATGAGATGTCAGAACAAGGCAGGTTTAACTGGCCTATTAAGACAGGCAACCGGTTCATTGCCAAATATAAGGTCACAAGCAGAGTGTATTAACTGAACACTGGAGTATGCCCTGGGGTGCTTCAGTGTTATGATAACAATCCAATGCATAAAATCTTAGGCAGCCCTTTAAACCAATTCTCCCATTGCACAACCCAGCATAGAACAAGAAGAGAATAGTTTGCAAATATTACGTAACTCAATTGGTGGGGCAAAGCAAAAGAAGGATTAAGTTACTCTTCTAAAATGTTGGTGCTAAAAGATGAATACAGAGGAAATTAATTCCCAGTGTTACTGCCCACCCTCACTTTGTGTGTGTGTGTGTGTGTGTGTGTGTGTAATTAAAATATCTCAGAGCAGCACTGTGTAATAAACAAAAGGACAACACCATGCTCTCAAGCACTATGCAGTTGGAAATGAGATCTGAGGAAGCAATCCAGTCACAGAGACGAAAAATATTAACTGTTATCCCAAATTCATTTATATCTTCATTGATTTAGAAATTCATTCTAATCATCATTAAATGCCAGGGACATTATCTTGAGTAATGACAGCTGTGTCTCGTTAATTTTATTATGCTTCATTTTTACAAAGTATCTCTAATTGAAGAATTTAATGGCTTAATTAACAAATTAATTTTAGAAACTCTTTAATAGTAGTAGATTAATCTTCTTCAACAATTGAACAGCAGCATGATATAGCAATAACACAAACATTTCCAAGCTGGGGGAAAGTCTGGCACAAAGAAGAACCAAAGCTATGGAATATGCCATAAGTCAGAAAGACAAAGCTTAGGGCTTGATCAAGGCTGAACAAGCATCTTATACTCTTTCCTGTCTAGCAGGAGCCAATGGCCAGCCCAAATGGACAGGGCATGCTGCTTTTCCATACCGAATCAGCTGCATGGGAGACAAGCTCCTGGTGACACATGAGAAATTGTTAAATGCCACCTTCCATCAAAGGAAAGCAGAGACAAAGTGGAGTGAAAAAGGAATACCAGATAGTGCTCTTTATCCCACTGTAGTCCACTGAAATTCTTTCCTATGTTTCTTGCTGCATGTTCTCACATCTTGTTCCCAAATTGATCAATGCTCCGCCTTTCCTGTTTCACATTGAGACACCGTAAGCATTGGAAAAGTCAAATGCTATAGAATGAAGGGGCACATGCCCATCACTGCCACAAAATGAAACGTTTCCACTGGCATCCCTCAACAATCCAAGAATGATTTTCAAATGTTTTGAAAGGAGTGAGAAACAACACAGGTTCCTTTCTCACTGTGAATCTTAAAGGTTCTTCACAGGTTCTTCTGAGATATGGAAAACTACCACAGATGCTACATTAGAACATGGGGTATGTGGGTAGTATGATGAAATGGCCACCAAAACATGCTGTCTTTATATGCCACTTAGCCATGATAAAAACCTTCTCTAGTTTCCCCTAGCATTTTATCTAAGACATGTTTTGGATTAAGGATCATTGCTAACAAATGGTCAATTAAAACAATGCATTCTCACTGAATTTTCTTAGAAGTGAAAATATACAGTATTCAATAATCAGAATGTTTCTATAATTGTCTAACATGGCAATTTGACTTCTGGTCGATGATGGCACTGTGCATGATGTGCACAAGGGAAGATCAGGGACATTTTGGTCAACATTGCTCAAGCAGTAGTTCACCGTAATCAGAAGCATCTGGATGCTGATGGTAACCACTTTGAGCACCTCTTCTAATTGCAGAAGTCAAATGTGACTTGTATTCATCTTTTTTTATTGGTATATATTAAGTATTACAATTTTAATACTTTTTTACTTCCTTAAAATGTATATACATTTTGGCACCTTCTGTATACATAAGCAAGGAAATGTGTGTGTAAATATCCTGGACAAATAAAAAGAATTCACAATTAAGTTCTGCTTAACAATTCTTGAAATTTAGGTATGGGGAAAAAGTAAAAAAATAATAATAACCATTTTTTAAAAAAGCTATACGTTTAGCCTAAGGAACATAAAACTCATTAAGAAACAGCAGAGCTTGTTTTGAATTAGGGGAGAAAAAAGCAGCTGGCACAAATTTGAAAACCTGTGTAATCACAGGCTACTTAAAAGCCCCCAGGTACTTGAAAGTCACTGTAGAGGAAAACTGCAGCTGGTATGGCCACTCAGTTTCTTAGGCTGCTGTACATTGTGATGCACACTAGCCAGCATTTCTAAAAAGCTTGTATTGCACCTTCAAGAGTCTAGGGCAGTGATGGCGAACCTTGGCACTCCAGGTGTTCTTGAACTTCAATTCCCAGAAGCCCTGATCAAGCTGGAGTGCTGGCTCAAGGAGCACTGATCAAGGCTTCTGGGAATTGAAGTCCAAGAACACCTGGATTGTCAAGGTTCATCATCACTGGTCTAAGAGCATTCCTTATACTACAGTATTGCATAGACTGTCACAGGTATCATCTGACCATTCAGACAGAATACATGTAACTGGCCATGATACAGGTAATGCCTAACAGATTTCTGAATTTACAGTCATTCATTTCTAAAAGTTACCTCTTTTGCATAAGTGAACAACAGGATTTCAGCCACAAGGTCCCTAACAAATGATACACTCTCTTTGTTTACCATATAGAATCTCCTTCTCTCTCAGTCTACCTGTGGAAACCCTAGAGACTGTTGTTCTATTATTTGGCTATAAGTGAATTGAAAAACACTCCTACAGTGGTTGTGGTTATTTGCCCAAAGCACTGAAAGAAATGCCGAGGTATTGTTTTGAACCATTGCTGTTAACACCCAAACAATCACTGAAATCTAGCTTCACCTCCCTCCAATCATGTTTTATTATTTCAGATGGTGAACTGACAGATGCAAGATGATGACAAACATAGCCTGGAGAGATCCTGTTATATGCTCTGTAATCCAGTGTATCTCCTGCCAACCTAGCAGTTCAAAAGCAAGAAATTGCAAGTAGATAAATAGGGACCTCTTCGGTGGGAAGGTAACAGCGGTCCGTGTGCTTCGGTGTCTAGTCATGCCTGCCACATGACCACAGAAAAGTCTGCAGCAGCAGACAGCGCTGGCTCTTCAGCTTTGAAACAGAGATGAGCACTGCACCCTAGAGTGGGATACGACTGGCTTTCGAGCAAGGGAATAAGAGGGCAGCTCTCCTTTTGCTGTATTGCTTGTCAAGAAATGCAACACAGAATAGTAAAATATTGACCTAAATCTAATTACTAGGCCAAATTAGAGAATTCAATGGTTGGCAGTAAATCAGCAATTCTGTAAATCACATTAATCCAATCAGTTTATTCCAGTTTGACTAGCAATTAGATTTAAGCATTTGTTCTCAATGTTGTTGAAAATGCACCCTGTAAAATGCTCATAGCTGATCCAGCACCAACTCATTCAGAATTTCAGATCTACCTAACAAGCTGTGCTTATCATGTGCTAGAACAGGGGTGCCCAAACTATGGCCCACGGGTTGGATCCGACCCTCGATGCCAATTCATCCGGCCCATGCTGTCTGTGCCGCTCCCAGAAGCGGAAGTAAAATGTACCTGCGCATGCGCAGAACACTGCTGTAAATGCATCCGTGGCTGTCGTAAACGCATTTACGACAGCCGTAGGTGTATTTATGGCAGTGTTCTGTGCCTGTGCGGGCACATTTTACTTCTACTTCTGGCAGGAGGAACCACGTGACTGGCCCAGAGCCCAAAAAGTTTGAGCACCCCTGTGTTAGAATAGTGTACCCCTTAGAATTATGCAACAGAGTAGGTTTCTCAGTGGTGACACATTGGTTATGTACTTTCCTTCCAGCACAGACCTGGTTTTCTACATGCTTTTATTTTCTAAATATTCAACTGGCCCTGGAAAAGTCGCTTGTTTCTATAGCTTTTAGCTGGCATTTGCAATCTTAGCTATTTCTAATTTTAAATATGTGTACTTTCTCATTTTAGATTGTGACCTGCCCTAATCTTTTACAAGCAAGGGTGTGACATAGTCTAAATAAGTATCAATAACAATAATGGAAAGGAGTGGTATAAATTGAATTGTTGTTCAGTCGCACAGTCAAGTCCGACCCTTTGTGACCACATGGACCACAGCATGCCAGGCTCCTCTGCCACCCTCCATAGTCCATATTTATATTGAATAAATATTAATAATAACAATCTGCAAAAGAGGATGTCTTACAAATGTAACCAACAAATGCTGCTTAAGTGACAAATTATGAAAACCTGCTGGTCACCACAGTTGGTCAGAGAACTCTAGACTATAAACCCTTTTTCAGTGCTCTTACAGTCTTTGAAACCAGCTGTCTAACCCTTGCTCTCTTCCTTTTCCCTGCAACAGCTGCCTCCCTGAAGTAAAGGATATATCACACACACCAAGTCACCTGCAGAGTGACAGCATTTCCCACCACCACACTTTTTTTTTTTGGCTCAAGGAAACTTTGTACATTACCAAGCTAGGAAATTAGAGCAAAAAACCAATCAGCTTATGGACAGTAAAATAAGAGTGTCCCACCACCAGCTTCTTAAATATCAACTTTAAAGCAAAGTTTGCAATCCTACTGAATGTCTACAGAGCGTAATGTTCCACCAATGTACAGTACTGTACTTTGATCAGTCCCTAGCCGGCTACTACACAAGTACAGATTGATTATTTTAATCAATTGAAACTTCCAACAGCATGATGAAATACTGGATGCTAAGGGTTATTGTCTTTTGATTTTCTGGACTTCAATCCCTGAAATTTTCTAAGAATTCCTGCACTCCCCCAATCTTCAAAGAAGGGCATATAAATCAGGGGTGGCCAAACTACGACCAACCAAACAGCATCATGTTAAAAGTAAAGTGAAAGAAGGGACGGTACTATGGTGTTTCCTGGAAATTAATCAAGCTCTAAAGGAGGTACTTTCCAAAGAATTATGGGTCCTGAGAAGTAACCAAAAACTGGAAGTCCAGAGGAACCAATGATGCAAATGGGTTTTTTAGACTTCGAGAACCTCCACACATTCAAATCACCCACCTGCAATATGGCCATTGATCTAGATTAAATTCTATGCTGTCCACAAGGAAGCTGCCAAAAAACAACAACTTCCCAGCATTATACACACTTTAAAAGTACAGTAAAACCTTGCATAAAGAGCGCCTCGCTTAGAGACTAACTCGCTTAAAGAGCAGAATTTTCTCTGAATGGTCACCTCGCTTAACTAAAACCAACCAAAAACTTGCTTAACAACTAAATTGTGGTTCGCATTCCCCCCCCCCCCCACCAGAAGTCACAATTGGTCACTTACAATGGTGTTTCGCTTAAAGAGCAAACTCACTTAAAGAACAATCTCGTGGAACGCATTATGCTCTTTAAGCAAGGTATCACTGTAATATTACATCTTGCTATAGTGCTGTAGCATGCATTACACATCTGCTTCGAAAGCTGACATTGGGAATGTTTCTTTGACAGCCTTCTGTGTGAGATGTGGTTTTTAAAAGGAGGTAATTCACCCTTGAAACAGGATTGTTTTTAAAAACTGCAGTCATCTTATCACCCATTCAAGCAGCCTTGAGAAGGAAATGTCCTTAAAAGCAGAAAGACAGTGTTTAGAAAACAATAACAGACTTCTGCAGTTTTTCTGTCTTGTTCTTTCAATGGGAAAAAGACCCACATATACCAGAATACTGAATAGTGAACGAAAGGGCTGAAGGCAAAGATTTTGATTGGTTGCTATTTCAAATGAATAAGATATTGCTTTCCAAATTACAAATTAATATATCCTTTGTCTAATCCCCCCCCCTTTAAATTCCACTCATCTCTTCCCTCCACCCTAGTTTCAAGGACCAAAAATAGGGGCTTTTGTTTTTAATGTGTAAAGTAGTTCCTTTGAGTTCTTAATTCCCTGGGCAGAGCTGGAGAAGCCTGAAAAACAACCTTCAAGGCAGGTGCTGGGTAGTTTACTTTGAATGTAGTCATAACAGTCTGAAAACTGTGAGAACAGAACTAAGATGATGGACATTGTATGCTGTACCTTAATTGGTTAAAACTCTGGAAGAGGAGGTAGGAGTGGAGAAGATGGGAGAAAATCCAGTTTCTTTATCTTGTTATTGATAATGCTAACCATTATCTTAATTCACATTGCATGTCCTACCTGATCTTGCTAATTTGTAGGCCTAAACAGTTGGTGGTTGAAACCTATCACAGATTTCTCTAGCCTGGAACAAGAACAGGTACTCTGAAGCAGCACAAAGGTTGGTGTGGGCTTCTGGAAGGGGGACAAGTCTCTGGAAGGTGGGATGAGTCCTATGATACTAGGATAAGTGTTGAATCTTATCCTTACACCAACAACCTTCAAGGGAAAGGCACTGTGGTGTAATAGCTGGAATACTGGTCAAAGAATGCCAAAACATACACAGGTCTCTCTTCAAATGCACAAAAGACACTCAGAGCCTAACTTACTACACAAGGTTGTTGTGAGGTAAAAAAAGGGGCAAAATGCATCTCCTTCATTGATAAAATGTGATAAATGCATGCCTCTCCCCTTGACATGTTTAGCTACCAGGTTTCTATCTCTTGTTCCCTTGTCTATTTCCTGTAAATCAATGTCAAGACCCTACTTCTGTTCTTCTACTTACCTGCCTCTACAACAATGAAGAAAAGAACACCAACATCATCTAGTCTAACCTGCTAATGACCAGAGCATTGCTGACAAATAAGTACCCAAACTCTGTTTACAAACCTCCAATGAATTATTGTCCATCAACTTTTTGATCAACCAACTCCACTGCCAAATAGTTTTAAGCTCTAGTCACTCATTAAGGAAGCATGTGAAGTCCACAAACATCAATGTGGACTGCAATAAAGTCACTAATTCTACCCCATGCTTCATCCACCACTGTACAAAATTACTGACTCTTACAATGTATAATGTTATACACCAGGGTTTTTCAACCTTGGGCCTCCAGGTGTTATTAGACTTCCATTGCCAGAAGCCTAAGTTAGCACTTCTGGGAATTGAAGTCCAAGAACATTTGGGGGCCCAAGGTTAAGAAACCCTGCTAAACACCTTTACCATATCAACACCATATTTTAAAACCAATACATGAGATCAACAGGCCAGAATTATGGAAAACATATTTCTTCTGTATAAGAATCCTGCCCATCTCTCACAAATACAAGGCAGGAGAGAATCTATTTATGACAGCCTTCCCCATCTTGGGCTATTCCTGATGTGTTAGACCACAACTCGCATGAACCCTAGCGACTATCTTTACTGTCTGGGATTGATGGGAACTGCAGTCCAGTGGAGGACAAAGGAGCCTGTCCTACTAAGTGTTGTTACTAGAGTTGTCAAGGAGTTCAAACAAACAACTAGAAGAAATATAGAGAAATCAGCCACAGAGCCATATTCGGTTGCCAGTTTTGGTAGATTCACACACATATCTCAGAAGAAGTTAAACCTCATGTTACCTTAAAGGGTAAAATTACACCATAGATGCCTGCTGGTTTTCATTAAACTATTATTGCTGCCAGTTCTATCTGCTTTTTTTGCCTTCCACAAAGAAAAGTTCAGGATGGTCCAGATTCACTTACTACAGACAGAAAAGGACAGAGAAAATAGCATTTGAAGAAAGAAAATTTGAAGAAGATAGTTGTTTATTTCTGATCATTCAAAGACAAACAAACAGGCACATTTTAGCTATTAAACAGCTAGTCACATGGTTTGCACTACAAGTACAAAGGCTAATCCACCAGTACCATCAATACTTATTAAATACCACCTCCTCCAAATACCAGCTTTCAAAAAACATCCTAACACATGAACAACAATACACAAAAATTGGCCACAAAGCCACATTACTTGCCAGTTACACTTTACACATGCATGTGTTCTACGCACCTATATCTCAGAAGAAAAAATGGAAATAATAAACAGTGGCATAATGTCATCTTCAAGCTTAGTTGATTAACATAAGGGCAAAACAAAAGAAATAGACAATCACAGCTGCAGACAACTCTAATCTACTTAGTGGCCTATTTCACATGAAATTATGCTATAGCATCCTATAGAATGGAAGGCCACTACCTCTCAATCTAGACAGAAGTGAGGACACCACCAACTCAGCAGCTCACAGCATTGTTATTCAGCTCAGGCCAAGAAAAAACAGATGCCACAAAACTCAGATGACTTCAGCTAGAGAGGATTGGAGAGGATAGAAAGAGAAATCCAAAACACAAAAAGAATGAACTTCATTACCTTAACATCTCTTAGATTGATCTCACTATAAATCTTCTTGTGGGAAAAATATTGGCTAAAGGTGCATAAACCATGTTCATCTGTTAAAAACCTGAAGTTTTAAACATAATTTTAAAGTGATACACTCAAAACCACTTAACAAAATACAAGATCAGTAGAGCTTTTAATAAGGTATGCTTCTGAATCCAGTGAATTATTTGTTTAGCCTTCTACCTTTTTCCAGAAGTATCAACTAGATGCCTCCATGAAACCATCTGATAATAAATGACCTGTTATGTATCCCCAAGAAATATGAGATGTACTTTGTCTGACATGACCAAACTGGGCCTACACAAATTAACAAGAAAAAAATGTTTCACTAATGTCAAAATTGTTAACTCTGCCTCTTAGATCTGTGAGAAAGGGAAAGATGTTTTGCAAAGTGACAAAAGAAAATCAACAGGATTGTCTGGTTAATTTGAGAGAAAGGCTGCTGCAATACAATAATTCCTGCCTTTTTATTTAATTCGCAGTTGGAGACATTGTTAAGTGGAACGCTAGGCAATGGAGGTGGAGTAGGGACAAAAGTCTGAAGTCAACTGCTCTTCCCAGCTAGAACAGACCCATTGAATCTGTGGGATTTACATAAGTGTTCATTCATTCAGCCAAGGAATCCTGGGGTCTATGTCAGTTCAAACTAGTGCACTGCCAGGCCACACAGAGATTTAGGCCACATACTTTTGACAGAATAAATAGCAGGGGTGAAGAGATTTAGAGATGTGTGTGCTGCCTAGCACATTCTGGGAGTTGCAGCACAAAAACACAAACCTATACACTACTAGAGAAGACACTCCCTCTCCAACAACTGATAGTACTTTTGGAGTTGGCAAATAGTCTAAACCAGGGTTTCTCAACCTTGGGTTTCCGGGTGTTCTTGGACTTCAATTACCAGAAGCCCAATTCGGCACACCTGCTGATCAGGGCTTTTGGGTATTGAAGTCCAAGAATATCTGGGGCCAAAGAAAAGACAGATGCTGAGCCAGCTTTATTAGAAAGACAAATTCCAAATGTGCTCTCCCATTTCACACTATTTTAACAACCAAAATACTGGAAAAACCTGTTTTACGGGTTCCATTGAGACCCTGTCTGTCTTCTTAGGAACACAGGGGTGCCTGTGAACACAGCACATTTCTAATGTACACATTTAGTCTGAGAGAGTCTTCAGTTTCCTAAGCACTTTTTGGTAATATGAAGGATTAACCTGACTGTTTGCTTCTTCACAGAATGTAATCTCTCTGCCCACAGATTCAAGACTCTACCCAATCAATGCAGGGGCCCCTATCTCTATGCTACACTCCTTTCCCCTATCTATCCCTCTGGCCTAGCAATGTGCAGCTGCAGACCATACTCAAGAACAAGGGCTACATTTATGTTTCTCTGGAGCCACATGTTCTCCTTTGTTAAACACTGCAGTTTGCAGGCTTGCATCTTTAGTCTCTTCAGGCAAAGGCAGCTGCACTGACCACAGGGATCCAAGATTGTCTAGGCAACCAAAATGTTTTCTTTTTCCAAACCCAGCCATGGTCCCAACCACATCAAGGCAGCCAGGAAATCTGCAGTGGAATACAAATCTTGTGGCAGTGAATTCCACAAATTAATTTTATATGGTGTCAATTCTGAAAACTCATTACATTCTATGGCATTATGTGTATATTTTAAATTACTGATATTGCTCCCACCAGTGTTTACTCCCCTTCATCTGAATTTAGCCTAGTTTTCTGTATGATCTGTTCTGAGTACAGACTGAACAAATAAGGGGATAAAATGCACCCCTGTCTGGCACCTTTGCCTATAGGAAATGATTCTGTTTCTCAATATTCCATCCTAATGGTAGCTCCTTATCCATAAATTAAATCATTTATTCATTCATTCATTACGCATCAAGACAATCAAGTCCTAAGGCACTTCCATTTTTGTCAAAGCAACCCATGGTTTCTCATGATCCACACAATCAAAGGCTTTACTGTAGCTTATAAAGCCGGGGTTGCAACCTATGATCCGTGGGCCAGATTTGGCCCATGGCACCAAATCATCCAGGCTGCGCCCTTACTCCAGCCACCACCACTGCCACCACCGGAAGTGGATGCAGATGCATTTATGACAGCTGCAGATGCATTTACGGCAGCCATAAATGTGTTTATGACAGCTGCAGACGTGTTTATGGCTGCCTAAATGCATTTACAACAGCCTCAGATGTTCATGGCAGCATTTATGGCAGGAGGGAACACCAGTCTGTCCCCCTCAACTGTATGAGGGAGTGTGACCCAGGCCCTGACCTAAAAAGGTTGTTGACCCCTGCTATAAAGCATAGACTCATCTTCTTCTGAAATTCTTTGGTGCATTCTAGAAGCCAACAGATATTTGCAATATGATCTCAAATGCCTCTTTATTTTCAGACTCCAACCTGAACATTAGGCATTTCTTGTTCCACATAAGGTACAAACGTTGAGCATCACTTTGTTTATACTGAAAAGTAAACCACTGGTCCTGTAGTTACTCCACGCCTTAGTATCTCCTATCTTGGGGACTGGAATATAAATTGAATGTTTTTAGTTTGTGGAACATTGTTTTGTTTTCCATGTTCACTGGCATATTTTTGTTAAGATTTTGACAGATTCCATCTCTGTGGCTTGAAACAGTTCTACTGGTATTCCATCTACCCCTGACAATTTATTTCTTACTAGTGCTTTCAGAGCAGCTTTCAGTTCACTTTCTAGAACTGCAGGTTCTTCTGCATAGGATTCCTCTTCATAGGGGGTTTATCATCCTTTTATGTCTTCTATACAGATATAATATACAGTTTCCACCTTCTGTTTCTTTTCTCCTGGTCTGACAGTGTGTTTTCCTGCTGGTTGTTCAGCATTTCTAATCAAGGAATATAACAGAACCTGCGGTAACAGATTCCACATGTTAATTATAACCTCAGTGAATTCCATCTGATAATTATATGTTGCATGCTCTCTTGTGGATGTCCTATACTGACTTGCAGATCTGTTTCAATGAATGACTTTGGAATTATAGCATTATGGGAGCAGGAGAAATATTTTTTCTAACTAATCATATTAGTGAACAAAAATCAAAGCAAAAGCAGAATAATTAAAACTAAGTGCACTTTAGAAGTCATCCCACAGTGGCTAAAAGGCTCTCAGGTAAACTGGAGACAATGGAATAAAGCCTTCTTCCCCTGAATCCTGAACATCACAAAATCATTCCTCTGACTGATCAAAATTAACACACCAGTCCCTTTCATCCTGCTTCATTAGACTTGATATCTCTCTGCTATTCTACACATTACTTCATTCCTGCTTTTAGGTGTCTGTATAATATCTGTTGGGCTTTGTTTTTTAAAAAAAATTATTGTACACAATATCACAATCTAGTACTTGACATCTCTTAGGCCAGGAATTCTCAACCTTTTTAAGCCAGGGGCCGGGTCATGCTCCCTCAGACAGCTTTGGGGCCGGATCGCTATTTTGCCCTTCCTTCACCACATGGCACTTCCTGGTGTGCTGGAGGCGGTGGGGGGCCACATGAAATGGCACTGTGGGCCACATCCAGTCCACGGGCCACAGTTGGGAACCACCATCTTAGGCATCTGACGATTTATGTTATCAACAGCAAACTATGGAATAATTGTTCCATCCAGATAATTTCTATTTACTACTAAGTCTAAAGTATTTGCAACTGATTTATGCTTACAAGGCACTCTCTCTGGTGGTGCTCCGAGGCTGTACAGCTTATCCAAAGCCACCCAGGTAGCAAAGCCCATAACTCCATCAGTCACATACATTCCAGGTGATCTCAGCTGGCCGCTTTCCCAGGAGAAACGGTGGAGATTTAACCTCTTGGCCCCTAACTCTGCAGCCAGGCATTCCAACTCACTGAACTAGACAAGTTCAAACTATGCAACAGTGCTGCTTTAAATTTAAATAGTGAACTATGGGCATTCTTTATAACTTCTCCCATAGACAGATGGTCCACAATTAAACAGGCAGCCATGATAATCTATTTCAGTGATGATGAACCTTTTAGAGACTGAGTGCCCAAACTCAACAGGCTGCTGCCTCTGCTGCAGAGGGGTGGGGCAAACTCTGTGCTGGGGGAGGGAGGAAGCACTCCCATTGGGCTGCTGGGCAGAGGGGCGGGTGAACTCTGTGCTGGGGCAACTCATGCATGCCCACAGAGAAGGCTCTGAGTGACCACTACCCCCTTCGGCTCGTGTGCCGCAGGTTCGCCACCACCGATCTAGTTCCTCAAGCTACTTCTAGCAGTTTTCCTCTACACAAAAGAATAGGTCTTTTGTGAAACTAATAGATTTTGTATAAGAATGTGAAATCTCTCACTTGCCTCATTCTCTAATTCCTCTCCTACAAGTTTCCCCTTCTTGCCTTGAAAGATGGATGGGAATTTCCCTGTAATCTCGACAGCATTCTCATATTGGTCAGAACAATGTCTTGTACAAAATCTTGGCAACTTTTCTTCATGAATAATTTTGGGACAAAAATGTCCCCCCCCTTTTTTTTTTTTGCAAAGATGTACAGTTTGCACAACTGCACACTTTGCACAGTATCTTTTCACACTTTGCAGGTGACTGCTGATTCTATTGATGAACCTGAAATACTGAATGGATTATCAGTGTCTTTTTTTCCCGATCAGACAGATAATCTTAACTTGTTCCATGTGTCTGCATGAGCATGCATCTACTTCTCGAAAGAAAAGGACACCAGACACTGGCATGCACAATTTACAAAAATTTCAATGGGGAGAGTAGAGTTCATTCATCTGGAAATGAGGAATATTCTGGGGTTTGAAAATACTCTACTGCAATGTCATGAGAATGCAACATGTGTTTTCATTCAATCTCATGTTGAATGAGCTACTAACCAAAGCTCCCCAAAATACTGTGCAGGGACAGTTCACATCAATTCACTGTTATCATCCTTCTACTATTGTGAGGTCTAGAGCTAAACTGAGAGGGAACAAGTAAGACAGAGGGAGAAATGATTTGGCTGATCTCAATAACTGAAAAGAACTGGAGTCTGACCCTTTAAAGCAGGGTTGTTCAAACATTTTGGGCCATGGGCCTGTCCAGCTGATAAGGAAAATCACATGGTAACTCCCACCAGAAGTGGAAATAAAACACACCAGCACATGTGCAGAGCACATTTATGGTGGCGTTCTGCACATATATGAGTGCATTTTACTTCCACTTC
Source organism: Bradypodion ventrale (assembly GCA_035047345.1). Taxonomy (NCBI): domain Eukaryota; kingdom Metazoa; phylum Chordata; class Lepidosauria; order Squamata; family Chamaeleonidae; genus Bradypodion; species Bradypodion ventrale. The sequence continues at coordinate 123,177,054 of JAWDJE010000006.1, forward strand.
CAGGAGCAGCGTGGGTGGCGTGGGCCAGATGAATTGGCTTTGGAGACCAAATCCAGCCCATGAGCCATAGTTTGAGCACCCCTGCTTTATAGACATAGCTGCAAAACAGCATTAGGCATAATCTAGTGGATACAAGAAATAGATCAGAGGTACAGTATATACTGTCTGCCAAAAAATCAAAACAAAATACCATCTGCAAAAAGATCAAAGCAAAACTAGAGGTGGATACCACAAGGACATGTGTAGATGCTTACAACAGACATACAAACACTAGTATTATCTCAAGATTTCCGGACCTAGGGCATCGAACGTGAACATCACCTTACTGTTGGCTGCTTGTCTAGTACAAGTTGTTTTTACTAAAATGAATTCCTGAAATGCAAGTTTTTCTGCATGGAGCACTCAGTATTTCCATTCAGTAACAATCAGACCAGTTAGAGGCCTCTACAATTAGCTGTTTCGTCAAGAGTGACCTGAAAAGATTCTTAACAGTTTAGGATTATTTGTACCATGGGTAGAGTTTTAACATTAAGGGAGCTAGCAGGAACAAAAAGTCTCTTGTTTCCTCCCTTATTATGCTAAACCATCAGACACAACATTGTTCTACTGCTATTTTCAGAAATCAAAAACAGAGGAGGAAATAACTGGTGTAGTTTTTACAATTACATTGTATTTGAAAGGCAGCCTTTTTTTTTTTTGCACACTTTTTAATCCCCATTGCAAAACATTTATGTTTAGGAAGGCAAATTGCAGCAACTTTTTTTCTAGCAGCTTTCTGGCTCCAAGACTGAGAATACCTCTCTTCCATGACATCACTCCTAAAATTGAAGAATGGGTTGCTAACTAGGACTTGTCTCTTTTTTCACAATTTGGGATTATTTCCATTCCTTGGTAATGCAGAATGAGCATCCTAAGCATTCATGAGCTGTGCATTCACAACTGAGCTTTATTTGACTTCATGACAAGGGAGCAAAGTCTGTGCAGCACAACACTTTGCTAAAAAGAAAAGAAAAAAATATTACATTTGAATCTATGCCAAGGGAGACTGATGTACTACCTGTAATAGATACATGTTTCTCATTTTAAAAGCCACAACAAAATTAATCATTGCTTGTACTATGACTATGCTACACTTTCTTTCTTTACCTTTCTTTTTTGCATGCCATCAAGTCAATTCTGACTTATGGCAACCCTTTCCTGAGTTTTCTAAGTAAAAAAACACAGAAGTGGCTTATTATTTCCTTCTCCTGGTGTGCTCTGGGACTGTGCAGCTTTCCTATGATTGTAGAGGCTGGCTAATTCTTCGAAGAGACATAGAGGGGAACTGAATTCTCAACCTCTGGCTCCACAGGCAGATACTTAACTCACTGAGCTATCCAGCCAGTTAAAATTTCAATTAGTTGTGCTTTAAAAATCTGCCTGAACTAGATTCGGGTCTATACTGTACTTCATGTTATTGTTTTTACAGTATATTTCTTAGAACAGAATTCAACTGAGTCAAACTTATTTTTTTGGTCCACAGACTTTATTTCAATGCTTATCTCAAGACATCCATGCAGACATTTTTTTTTTAACGGACTAGGGAAGAATCCTGATTTTTTTTTTATGTTCATGAAATCATGCACTTATTGTTCATTTGCATATCACACAATGTCTTGCTGTAATTTTATATAGTAGTTACAATTTATGTATTAATTTAAATATTAGTAATGAGCTAATTTCAATTGCTAGCTTCCAATGGAAAAGATACCCTGGCCAAACTCCTGATGCACAGTTATAAAAAGGAATAATTTTTAGCAGCAAATTACTATAAGAAATCTCAATAGGCATTATCTGTTGCATACTGAGTTGCACAACTTGGCATCCAACAGATAACTTTTTTTAACTTATGGAAACCCATCACTAAAAGTATGCCTTTCGTGTAATGTGCAACAGATTTTGGCCACTCAATCAATGGGATTTAACTAAGGACTAGCTCAGGAATTAGCTATTTTGCATCATTTAAGAACATTTTAAAAATCCAAGAATATTGGCTAAATCACTGAGATCCTGGATGATAGTTACAAATAGACACAGAGGGAGACAGCTGTTACTATGTGTTCTCAAGTTGCATAAAGTGACCCTCTGAATGAATTACCTCCACGGGGTGAAAAATCATCAGTATGCTGATGATACTCAGCTACACATCCTGGCCCTGTGATGATCCAAGCGATGCAGTCCAAGTCCTATCCAGGTTTCTGGTGGCTGTTGGGATCTGGATGTGGAACAACGGGCTACAACTGAATCCCTATGACTGAGTGCCTATGGGTTGGGGCCCCCATGTAATCTCGGGAGCTACCATATTCAGTTCTGGATGGGACTGTTTTGCCCCAAACAGACCCGGTGCGCAATCTGGGGGTCCTCCTGGACTCGCGATTCCTGCTTGATGAGCAGGTGGCAGTCGTGGCCAGGAGGGCTTTTGCACAACTTCGTGTTATACGCCAGTTACGCCCACTCCTAGATCGGGACTCCTTGCTCATGGTCACGCACACTCTGGTCACCTCCAGACTTGATTATTGCAATGCGTTCTACATGGGACTGCCCTTGATGACCATTCAGAGGCTACAACTGGTCCAGAATGCGGCTGCCCGGGTGGTGATGGGGTGCGGGCGGTACTGATTACCAGTGTGCCTCTGGGTGCAATTCAAGGTGCTGGTAATTACCTTTAAAACCCTACATGGTAGTGGGCCAGAATACTTAAGAGACCATATCACCCTGAGAACATCTGTCCGTCACACCAGAGCAGACCGGAGAGGCTCTCTCCTTGTGCCATCCGCTAAGGAGGCTCGTCTCTCTAGCAGTAGAAGGAGGGCCTTCTCAGTGTCTGCTCCAGCCCTATGGGACCTCCTGCCAATTGAGCTGCGTCTCCAGACGGAGTTGCTGTCCTTCAGGAAAGGGCTAAAAACCTGGCTGGCAAAGCAGGTGTGGGGCCACCAGTGATGTGGTGACCCCTGCCGAGTGGCTGATTTAGTAAGAACACTCTCTCCCTCTTTTAATCTCTTTTAATCTGTAGGGGTCGGAGTAATTTTTGGTGGCACTTTTAATGGGGTCTTTATTAGTTTTTAAAATGTGATTGGTTTTATTTTCTGTGAGCCACCCAGAGTCTTTGGAGTTGGGCGGCAATATAAATCAGAAAAATAAATGAATGAATGAATGAATGAATAAAGCCATATTATTAGCAGAACTGCTCAGTCCTTGCAAACCCAAGGCTGTGTTTCCTTTACTGAGTCAATTTATCTCCTGTTTTGGTCTTCCTCTTTTCCTACTGCCTTCACCTTTTTCTAGGAGTACTGTACTGTCTTTTCTATGAACCTTTTACAAGTTGATATTCACACGGAGTCAGAGAAAAAATGTAGGGAGACTGAGAACATCATGGCACGTGCTTCATCAATGAGTCACTTATTGTAGTCTTCGTCCATACATTTAGGTGTCATAAAGATTTAACATGGGAGAAAGCCTTCCCTGCATTACTAGAAATTACCTCTTGAATTGTGAAATAAGCTGTTGTCGATGCACATTGTACAAGTGCTGTGACATGACTGAGCCTTCCCTGTTTGAAAAAGTAGGAAACAAAGATATTTAATTCTTAGGACAGTCCTACAAAGGAGCATCTCCATTCAATAAAAGAGAAAAGAAGGGGGAACAAGAGAAGCAAGCCACCCATGAACTGGAGAGTGAGTCAAAAGCAAAAAGAGAGAAGGGGAGGAATGCCAGTTCCCACCCTGGTGCAACTTCATCTATGCCAAACTAGCTCTCAGCAAGACCAGCCGTGTTGAAACTCTCAGTGCTCTGTCATGTTACAACATGAACCTGTGATACGATGAAGCTTTGCCTCGCAGGCAACCTTTGCACGTCCGTGTGTTGCAAGAGAGGCTCTCAAGATGCCAACTCTACTTAGTTTGACAGAGAAACCAGATCCTTGCAGCTCAGATTTTACATGTCTATAGACAAGCATGTCTACATTCTCCAAGACTTAATAATTCTACTGAGAAAATGTGCTGCCCAAATATTTTGCAGTAGTAATAATAGATGCTGGTAAGGGAGAAAGCCGCATATAGCAACCCATTATTTTGGGCTTTCCTTTCTGTCTCCTGGCGAGTCCAGACATAGAAAGAAGACAAGGGTATTCAACCCATGGAGTGAGTAAAGCACAGATTTTGGATAGGTATCAGCATTGTGTCTGTTTTATGGAAACTGCACTCGTGGTCTTTTGGGGTGTTTTAATTTAATTTAACAGTGTTTAATTTAATTTAACAGCATTCCGTGCACTCCGGTGTCTAGTTCATGCCTGCCACATGACCACAGAAACGTCTGCAGTAGCAGACCAGTGCTGGCTCTTTAGCTATGAAACAGAGATGAGCACTGAACCCTAAAGTCGGATACAACTGGCTTTCGAGCAAGGGTGACCTTTACCTCATTTTGAAATTTGTCAAGAGCAGACTGCCCTCCCAATGGCTTATTTTCCCTCATCTTCATAGCCAGCATGGCCAGTGGTCAGGGATGATTAGTCACACAACTTGGTGTGCAACAGATAAACTATTGAGATTCTTAATTTGAGGAATTTCACCTCCAAAATTACACTTTTTGCACAGCATTATTTTAGCTGAATGAATCAGAGTGATAATCTGTAAAGATAAGAGTGAGAAAAGTGTTAAGATTATGGCTCCCATTGAATACAAAATGCTATTGGACTGCAGCTCCACTTATGCTGGACAATACAACAAGTCACAAGGGCTTCTGGGAACTACAATCACAGCAAACCCCAGGCATCCTGGCCAGCACAACCAATCGTGAGGGCTGCTGGGAATTGTAGTCTAAGCAACTCTGGAGGTTTTTGCCTTCCCCGTATTTCATGAATCTCAGGTTCATTCTGTCGTTTTGATTTTGCAAGGCCAATCATCCTATTATGCACTTTTCATAAGATGTCCTGGCTGTCTTGTACTACAGCTGCCTTACTAGAATAAATTCAAACCCAAAGTTAATTTCTTGTATCTTTTAATCTTTCTGATGAAGCCAATCAACATGACAATCCTTCCTGAAAATGAATCCATTATATGTGTTTATACGATAGGCTTCATGCTGCTTCATTAAAATCATAAAATAAAAATAGGAAAACATTGAGCTCAGCAGGAATACAAACTACAGTTTCCCATGCAATCAACCATTATTAGCTTCAGATGCTTATACAGCCACATTTTCATTAAATATGTCTCTTTTACATATTCAGGTTAGCTATTATACATTCATACAGATTTACTTCCCACATATACATTAGCATGCTGGCATATAGCATTACAAATGAATATATGAAAATTTATGTGTTTAAATGAGCAACTCCATATAAGAAGAAATTTCCAGTCATGCAGCCACATTAATCCGGAGTCTATAGCAACGAAAAATAACAAAGAGCCCTCTGGCACCTTAAAAACTAATGGCTTGTTATCAGACATAAACTTTCATTGACTTCAACCCAGTGCTTCAGATGCAACTGGGACTAGACCAGAGATTCTCAACTTATGGCCCACGGGCCAGATCTAGCCCATGGCACCATTCCATCTGGCCCACGCCCTTGCTCCCACTACCCTCACCACCGCCACCACCATCCTTTTCCCCTCCACCTGGCTTGGTGTGTCCCTAACGCCACTCCATAGTAGGGCAGATGTTGTAAGAAGGCTTACAACATCTACCCTGCTATGGCGTTAGGGACATGCCAAGTCAGCCAGAGAGGGAAAGGATGGCAGCAATGGTGGTGGAAGTGGAAACAACAGACGCATGCAGCCTCCCAGATCCATCCTGGGTGCCTCTCTGGCCAAGTGCAGGCAATGACAGGCAGGACCCCTCTTTCACCCACAGCAGGCCAGTAAGCAGAGAAGCAGCAGCATGGGGAGGAGTGTTTGTGGCTGAACTGGTGGTATGTGGGGGTATGTGGTGGCAGCAACAGTGTGGGGGAGGAATGGTGTGGGCTCTAGGAAGTGGTGCTCATCTCAATTTAAAGCCAAAGAGCCAGCACTGTCTGCATCTGCACACTTCTGTGGTCATGTGGGAGGTATGGCTAGATACCAGAGTTCATGGAACACTGTTACCTTTCATTCTGAAGTGGTACCTATTTACCTATTTGCAATTTCTTGCTTTCGATCTGATATGTTGGCAGGAGTTGTGACAGAGACACACCGCTCAGTCTCGAACTGCTGGCCTGCCAACCTTTCAGTTATCAATCTCAACATCTTAACCACTAAGCCAACCACAGCCCCTCAGAAGCTTCTAGCTGGGGACAAACCATGGTTTGTTATTTTGGGTAAACTCAGCAAACTATAGCTTGTATGATCTATAATTTTCATCTCAAATAAGGATCTCAAATAGAAACTGGGAGAAAATTTGGAAATGAGGACAAGACTATGTCAGTCTTGGGCTCACAGAGCTGCTAAGACACAGATCTGCTCATAAGACGTGAAATGAGACTAAATCTTTCCTGCTCAAGATGCTAAACAACTATTCTTATTCTTATTCTTATTCTTATTCTTATTCTTATTCTTATTCTTATTCTTATTCTTATTCTTATTCTTATTCTTATTATTATTATTATTATTATTATTATTATTATTATTATTATTATTATTATTATTATTAAAGCATCCTTCTAGTTCTTAATGCTGCTTGATTCCCCAGTCCCCAATGTCGCTGCATCTGTATTATCATCTTCCTTTATTACCACTTTGCAGCCCTTCCAGCAAAATAGATTTCGACATGCAAGTAGTTGCATTGATTTAAATTGACCTGGGGCCATTAGCCGGCTACTGTTAATGGAAAGGGGCCGCCAAGGGCTGCAGGTCTCCATGTCTTTATTTTTAACTACTCATTAAGATGTCTTGCAGATGCAGTCTGTGGCCAAGGGGACGATAAAAATCCCGAACTCCCTTAGCAAGCTGCTTCTAGTGCCACACAGAAGTCCAAAGGGTTATTTTTACAGGATTCAAGGTCAGGGTGGGGTTATGAGGAGTCACACCCCAAATTCCAGAACTGGTCATTTTAATTTGCATTTTAGGAACCCTGCCGTGAAAGCAGAAGGTTGGGCAAGAATATGATGTGCTGCTCACAAGAAAGGCTTTTCAGTGTCCAGAAAAGCTACTTTTTTGAACTACCATCCCCAGAATCTAATGACCATCCCAGACGGTGGACTTGGACACGGAAGTAGTCCCAAAACCAAGATTTTACAGGAAGTGGATCAAGTAAATGCAGATATCCAAGTTCCAAGCCAGTCCTGACCAAACCAGGGCAAATATTTCACAGATTCGTTGCTTTCTGGGACTTGGGACAGGAGCTGATGAATTTCACTAGTTCCCTTCATTCTCCACATTTCTACACTCTCATCTTCATGGAAGGTCAAATAGTAAAGATGAAGCTAAAATACTTTGGACATCAAATGAGAAGGGAGGATTCACTTGAGAAGGCATTGATGTTGGGAAAGGTGGAGGGCAAAAGAAGAAGGGGGAGGCCAAGGATGAGATGGCTAGATGGCATTGTAGACACAATGGGCACAGAGCTGGGAGGGCTGAGGGGGATGGTGGAGGACAGAGGCGCCTGGAGAGCAATGGTCCATAGGGTCGCAAAGGGTCGGAACCGACTGTGCGACTGAACAACAACAACATCTTCATGCAGCTTAACTGAATTTTCAACATACCCTTTTCATATGGTATTTACATAACAAGTTATCATGCAATATTCTGTGGAGTAAAGCTGCTAATATGAAATTCTTTTCCATTGCATGTGCATGATCAGGAAAATAAACACATCTGGGAGACAGCAGGTCTTTCTTTCATGCAACGTTCCTTCCACACAAAAGATTCACAAAAGGAGCTGATACTGCATTGGCAAACCATGTCTCAGCTACCAGCAACTCTGCTTTCATTTGTTCTTTCTAAGTACAGTACTTTTTCAAAATGCTGCCCTATCGTTCAATTTAAGGTAGTTCACAAGCACATGAACATAATAAGCCTAAAGCCTAAAATATCCAATCTAGAACTCTGGTTCAATGGATCTCTATATATAATAAAGTTACAGTAGTTTGCTCCTCATTGAACTGCTTGAGATCCTCTGCCAGAATTTGAACTCATCAGCACTCTAACTAATGTCACCACACTACAGATTCCAAGAACCAGTGGGGTGCGGTGATGACAATTAAAAGCAGAAATAAAGAACCATAACTGTGAAGTATAGAAATAAAGAACCATAACTGTGCAGTTACAGAGTCAGAAGCAATGCAAGAAGCAGACAAGTCTAAGATCTTCCAATGAGCTAGTCACATAATAAATGTGTGCTGTCAGGTTAATTCTGGATTATGGTGACCCTTTCCAGGTTAATTCTCAGAAGTGATTCATCATTCCTTTCTTCTGGAAACACAATGAGTCTGTGTCACTTTGCCCATGGCTAAATAGGTTGGCTCTTGTACTAGGAGACACAATGGGGAACTGAACTCCTAACTTTTAGATCCACAGCCTGATACTTAAACCACTAGGCCAGGGGTTCGCCACCTACAGCCATGGGCCGGACCTCGACCCCAATGCCATTCCATCCAGCCCACAGCAATGACCTCGGAAACGGACATGCATGGACAAACATGCCTGCCACCATTGCATCCAGCCCACTCAGCTGTCTGAGGGTGAGTAGTCCAGCCCGTGGCACGAAAACCTTGAGAACCCCTGCACTAAACTATCTTGCTAGCTATATGCATAGCTTATGCCAGTGGTGGCGAACCTATGGCACGTGTGCCAGAGCTGGAACTCAGAGCCATCTCTGTGGGCACCCATGCAGTTGCCCCAGCACAGAGTTTGCCCCGCCCCTCTGCCCAGCAGCCCAATGGGAGCAATTCCTCCCTCTCCCCAGCACACAGTTCACTGCGCCCCTCTGACAAGCAGCCCAATGGGATCTTTTCCTCCCTCCCCTGTTGCAGTGTTGGCACTTTGCATTAAACAAGTGGGTTTGGGGTTACAATTTGGTCACTCAGTCTCTAAAAGGTTCGCCATCACTGCCCAATGCTATAAATATAAAAGAGGGTTTGGAATGATTAACAAGAAGCCAAATAATCTATTACGGCTGAATTTTAGACCTCAGTGAATAATACATTTTATGAACTCCTTTACTCTAAAGAAAGCCAGCAGGGCAAGGTGCTTTATACCAACAGTAAGTATATTTCTGAGGTGAGGGGAGCCATGTTAAATTATTTCAGCAAAAGCAACAAAGCATATTGTTTGCACCTTAACTACTAACACAATTTAAATACAGCATGATGATTCACAAGAAGTTATTTATTGAAGGAGTCTTTCTACCAGTTTACAGCTAGATTTGCATAGACTGGAAATCCTTCACTATTTTTATCAGGAAACGTGTGGTGCAGGCTATGAGAGTTTACTGTATGTCACCCTTAAAGAGATTTTTGTTATATAAAAGCACATACCAAAAAGAATAAATATTCCAAAAGTAGGAAGGAAAACAAATGTCAGCTGCATCCCTCTCACCGCTGGACCCCCCTCCCAATAAACAACAACAACCCATAGATAAGAACAATTTCAATTTAGGGTGCTTGTGACTAGGCGTCTCCACAGAGAAGGCTCTGCTCCATTACCTATACGCTTAGTGACCCAGATGGTTACACCTAAGTTTTACCACATTGAGCCAGCAAACAGGTACAAAGCAGAACGCCTGCACATACACAGTCTATTCTTAAGCTATGAAAGGTCTACTCCAGGAGTTCCCAACCTATGCCAGCCCACGGCACGAAAAGGTTGGCCACCCCCTGGTCTGCTCTAGTAAGCAGTGTGACCTCAGAGAGTTTTACATAGATCAGGCATTATGTCACATTAATGATGCAAAAAGTCCTTGGCTTATGAAGCTTCTGTTGCATCTTTCATGAGCCATCTTCTGCCACATTGTATTGTTCCTAGAAGTAAGCCACTCATAGGAGTATATATATTAAGCATACCGGAGAACTCACATAATCTTTGAACTAGACTGATCCAAACTCTAGTTCTTCTCTATTGTCTCCCTTTGAACAGTCTTTCCTAACCTGAATCCATCTAAGTTGTTGGCCTACAACAGTGATAGCAAACCTTGGACTTCAATTACCAGAAGCCCATGTCAGCACTGCTGCTGATCAGGGCTTCTGGGAAGTGAAGTTCAAGAACATCTGGAGTGCCAAAGTTCGCCATCACTGGCCTAAAACCTCAACCCTAATGCTGATGGGAGCTGGAATCCCAAACACATGTTGGAAAAGGCTGCTTTAAAATGGCAATAATTTCCAAGCTTGCTATTGTGATATTTACAAGTCATTATTTTCTACTTTAAAAGTCAACACATCATAATTAAACTGAGCTGAAAACAATGATGTTCAACCATGGCTTCTGTCATGAAGACAGTAGGTGGCTTTATTTAGCAGCTGGCTAAACTCTTAAAGCCAAGCACGTTCCTCTTCATCCCATTCCCAGACATCTGCAAAATGAGGATAATAATACTTGCATGTATTACAAGGAAATATGTATGAAATGTTTATGTACTGTTTCTACTAGGATGTAAATACAGTGGTACCTCGCTTAAAGATCATAATGCGTTCCACGCATTGCTCTTTAAATGAGTTTCCTCTTTAAACAAAACACCATTGTAAGTTACCAATTGTGACTTCTGGTGGGTGGGTGTGCGAACCCCAATTTAGTTGTTAAGCGAGTTTTTGGTTGGTTTTAGTTGTTAAGCAAGGCGACCATTCAGAGAAAATTCTGCTCTTTAAGTGAGTTAGTCTCTAAACAAGGCACTCTTTATGCGAGGTTTTACTGTAATATATTTACTGTTGTCACTAGAAAAGTGTTGGGAAATTAACCAGCTGTTCCTGAGAGTAGCAACAGTTTGTATTCTATCCTCATTTGTGCTTTTTGCGAGTTATAATTATAGATTTGAGTGCCTATGTATGTGTGTAGTACAGTATTTTCTATTCAAACATGGGGAAATTGAGTCGCTTCAAGAGAATCCCAGTCCAGAAACCTGGACACACAGTGCTGTAATTGAGACGGAGAGATATCAAAAACCACCAATGATTTTTAACAAATCACTCAACACTCATACAGCCTAAGTGACTCAGACTCTATTCTCCATGCATAAGTGCATAATTAAAGCTTGCCTCTGAGCAGGAGAGAATGCAGTCTGGGTGACAGCCAGATGGCAATAGAGCATGTCAACCTGGAGAGCACTGCCTCCACACACCCTCAGCTAAACTTTGCAAACTAAGAGACCTGATCTACAATGGCTGAATTTTAAAGGTTTGCCAAGTTTTTATTACATCCCAGCACTCGCCAACTGCAGTTTGGATGTAAAGAAAGGCTTAAAATATAAAGAGATGCAATCCTTCCAACACAGAAATCCATTCCTACTTATAGTGAGCTATTTTTATTTCAGCACCATAGCTTAGGATGATTTGAGGCAGGAGAGCAATCTTTTAAATACTACTACTATTATGTACAAATAGGAGCAGAAACCTAGAGCAACAAAATAAACCTTTAATCAGCAGAAATCCATCACTGCCAAAGACATCATCACAGTTGTGGATGCTGAACTGCACAACAGGATTTCAGCATTTTTTTAACAGCAGATTGAAAACATTTGCTAACATCCTATTTCAATACCTATCTTAGAGAAGGGAATTCTATAGATCACTCTCCTCTTTTTCATAGCATTTTGATTCTCTGGCATAAATATTTTGCAGGCTATCTTCTGTATTCAAAGACCATGTCATGCACCTTAAAATTGAACACTAGTGGCCAAATCCTTTGCCACAAGCAGCTTGTAAGCATGCATGCCATCACTAGCCTTCATTTGTCATCCCATGACAACCAACAATGAGTGCAGCTATAAACAAAACACAGCCATTTTCAGGATTTGGTGGTGATGCTGCTGATGTTTTATGTTCTTCCCCTTCCTTTTCCAAAGTGCCAGACTTCTTTATGCCTGAGAAGCAATGAATGAGTCTTTAGGAAATGTGCTAGCCGGCACAGACAGAAAAAGTTCCGCACGGGCAGACTGTATCGGTTCATAGATTCAGAGCTGTGAATTGATCTCTCAAGTAGGCTCTTTAGAGCCAGAAGGCTAACAAGAAACTGGTCTTCTGTAGCATTTCATTGCAATGATGGAGAGGAAGCACTTTGGAGTAATAGTAGTACTTCCCTCTCCCCACCCACCCCAAATACCTCCACACAAAGGCCACATGGAGATCTGGAGTCTAAGCAGCTGTTTGGACAGCTTGTGAAACACAGCTGGCTTTTATCTTCTGGAAGGCTGTTGGTGCCTAACAGAAGAGCTACCCAACCGGGTTCTCTCACAAAAGAAACCGATGTTCCTTTTCAAATTCCCCACATCTTTACAATGACGTCAACAGGCCCCACATTTTATGTACTCAAAAGGAAGCTCTCCAGGGCTATTAATTATACCACCCACCCTGAGATAATCCTCAACCCTTTGGAATAATTATATAAAGGATAAAATTGGACAGACATGTAGTACTACATCTCTTTTAAAACAACATCTATCATTTATTTATTTATTTATTTTATTTATGGTTCAAATTTCTATGCCACCCAATCAGGCGAACCTGACTCAGGGCGGCTCACAACAACATTTAATAAGGCTTTCAAAAGATGTGGTAGAACAAACAGGTAAGGAAGTCATAATCTATGTGATAAAGGTAAAGGTTTTCCCTTGTTCGAAAGCCAGTCGTATCTGTCTCTAGGGGTCAGTGCTCATTTCTGTTTCAAAGCCGAAGAGTCAGTGTTGTCTGCTTCTGCAGATGTTTCCATGGTCATGTGGCAGGCACCGGAGTTCATTGTACGCTGTTTACCTTCCCACCAAAGTGGTTCCTATTTATCTACTTGCAATTTCTTGCTTTCGAACTGTTAGGATGGCAGGATAATAGCAGGACAATTACTAATTACATAATTTAGGGAGCAAAAGTGGCTTACAACAAACACACCAAAATGTGAATTTTTATAAAGTCAATGACTATCTTTTTTACGTCAAGTCCACCCAGGGTGAGCCCTAGCCATTTTGTCTTCATTTAATTTACTGCAGCTAAAAGGCAACTCAGCAGCATCCAACCTCAACACTGGCAACTAGGTAAAATCTCCCACCCTACCCCCCCAAGCAAAGGGTGATGGCTGGTTTGAGTGAGGCAGCAATGATCCAGCTTTATAGCATCAACTGCTTCATTCTCCAACAGAGGAGAATGGTCCGACTACTCAAAAGGGCTGCCCCACAATAGAAAGCCTAACCAGCTAAAACTCAGCTTCTTTCCTGAGAAGATGTTGGATTTTTCCTTCACTGTAAGTTTTAATCAGAGGCCAAATAACCATCTTTCAGGGATGCTCCAGTTATGCATTTCCAGCACTCACAGAGGATTAGATTCCCATGATTACATGGGAAGAACCCTCCCATTTTTGCAATTCTATGATCTTCTGTCTGAAACTGTTGTCTCACTCTGTCTAGTGGTAACTCTGGCCCATATGTTCCAGCTCTCAAACTGCATGCAAGGGGAAGAGGCTCATTTCTCCACAAAGAACAGGCCAAGCCTCCAACACCACCTTAAGCATCTCACCTGATCCATCTTCTCTAAGCATCTCACATATTTCAAAAACCCAAGTCAGAAATGGTTCAACAAGACGTAGAAACAACAGTGCTGTACTTTGTAAATGTACAATGTGATTAAAAACTGAAAATAAAAGTTGGCACATGATGAAATCAAGAGCACACCACAAGGAAGGAGAAAAACAGCAAAAACAGAGAGATTAATTCTAAATGCACTAAGAATGGTGTTTTAAAATGCATTGGGGGAGGGGGACAAAAAGGATTCTTCTCAGAAATTATTATAGCAGAGCTTTCACACCACTGAATACTGCACATTTTGAAGTCATTTGCCTCATCTGATATGGCAGGGATACCTGCAAAAGGACCTCAGAAGGTATAGGAAGAGACAACTTCAGATAACCTCATTGAAATCCTATTTAGAACATTAAAGACAGAAACTTTGAACTGGCCCAAGAAACAGACTGCTAGCTGAACAACAGACAGCTGTTATGATATTACTAAAATTGTCCAAGCCCATGTGTTAAGCCTTTACTGTGTTACAGGAGTAGCTTTTTAATTTCTATCCCTCTTTTGATCCACTGCTGCTCTTTTCAGAACAGAAAATACATAACCATAGGGATGAGAACAGTGGTTGCTGCTGCATCTAGCCGATCCCTTATACAACACGTGCCTTCATTGTACAACTCCCACATGCCAACGTTAGATGTTTTCTGTAGGATATTTGGCTGACAACGACGATGATGAAAATGTAAGCAGTGGACGCAGCCACCCCTCTGGCCTGCACAGCTAAGCGTGGCACTGGGAACTGGCCCCTGGCAGAAAAATGTTGGGAAACCCTGGAGTAGACCATACTGCCAGAGACTCAATGCTGAGTGTCAGGTGCCGGTTAACTAACCTGACAACCCTGACGACTAATTGCTTGGGTGCCGAAGTCCACAGGGAAGGGTCCCCAAGTGGATTAAAACCCACTTAAATCCATCTTGATGGAGGGCAGCAGCTTCATCAATACTGGCCGGGGGGCAATGAGGACTTTGAATGCCAAAAGGGCTCAGGGCCAGAAAGTCACTCGCGGAACTAGATTAGTGGTACAGGTGTCATGCTGCAATGTGGAAGGCAGATGAAAGGCCACTGCATTATACTGTATTCTCAAGACAGTCTTGCCTATGGAAAAAATCGTACAATAATTTTTCAATGGGAAAAACCACTTTGCGAAAAAATTCATTATGCGATGCATCCAATAGGGAAAATGCATGCATCATATAGCAATTGTTTTGTACAAGAACAAGCCCCGTTACTAAAACCGCTATTTTATGACAGCCACTGGCTTTCAAGCAAGGTGACCTTTACCTTTACTTTACTATGATTTATGGAAGGGAGGTCAGGGAAAAGAAAAATGAAAAGCAGACTTATTTGGAAGTGATAAACACAAATTTGTTTCTTCCAAGGGGAGGAGGAGGGGAGATTGAGTAAAAGTGAACAAAAGGAGTTTTGCCCATCTTTTAGCTCTTAAATGAGTTGATGCTCAATACAATAATAGAAGTTCAAACTGTCCCTTGTTGAATGTCCTTTTCAGAAAAACAGACAAACATAACACACCACCTCCCCACACTCACTTGCCATCTTCTGCCTTGACAAGGGCTTTCATAGCCCTAATTAAAAATAAAGTACTACTGTTATGATACAATCAAAACTCAATGTTTATCTTAAATGCCTTAATACTGTTGACCCATAGTCTATAATAATTTTTATTACATCACACTGCAATAATAAAAAGTAAAAAGACCATAATTTCAACATGACATAAGAACAGCCTTGCTGGAACAAGCCACAGCCCATCCAGTCCAGCATTCTGGCTCACCATTTGCTTCAGGGTATTCCCAAGGAGATGCCTTCACCTGCTTAGGATTCCCTGGAAATGGCATTGAGAGATATCCTGCCTATCTCTCCAACCTGAAGGTTGTCCTTAGGTATCCATAATTATAGCCATGGATACCCTTGTCCTCCATGAACTTGTCTAATCCTTTCTTAAAGCTGTCAAGACTGACAGCTGTCACCACTTCTTCTGGCAGGGAGTTCCATAGACCAGTAATCCTCTGGGTGAAAAAGTACTTTCTCTTATTTGTTTGATAACTAGTACCCAAAAGTTTCATGGAGTGTCCCCTAGTTCTAGTGTTGTGCGATAGGGAAAACAGTTTTTCCTTATCTACTTTGTCCACACCGTGCATGATTTTATAAACTTCAATCAGGTCACCTCTTAGACGCCGTCGCTCAAGAATGAAAAGGCCCAACCGTTGCAGCCTCAGATGGTAAGGAAGGTGTTCCAGTCCCCTAATCATTCTGGTTTCCCTCCTCTGCACTTTTTCCAGCTCCATAATATCCTTCTGGAGGTATGGCGACCAGAACTGTACACAGCATTCCAGATGGGGCCTCACCATAGATTTATAAAGAGGCAAAATGACACTTGCTGACTTATTTTCTATACCCTTCCTAATGATCCCTAGCATTGAGTTGGCTTTTTTCACTGCTGAGGCACACTGGGTTGACATTTTCATTGAGTTGTCCACCAGGACACCAAGGTCCCTTTCCTGGTTTGTTGCAGAGAGTTCAGAGAGTTCATGACATTAGTGTATTGTTTAGAAGGCATGCAATCTGGGTGCAGTATTTTAGAAACAATAACCCACAATAAATGCAGAGGCCCTTACAAATGAGTCACACAAAGCTGAGGGGATTTCACAGTGCCTTAAAGACTGCTAAAATACCATGCAATGCCATGCATATTGAACTCAGAAAAAGTACCACTGGACACAATGGAATCTGCTTCACTTCCCACCAGCCCCTTTCAATGATTTAACAAGCAGACTTGTTCAAAGATGAAACATTTTACATTATGACATGTGACAGACCACACAAAACAAAATAACCCGTGAGAAGTTTTTTTAAGTGTAATAGTTTTCAGTCATGGTCCAACACACTAAGAAGGAGCAGTCCTTCTCTTGTTCATCTAAAAGCCACTTTTCTGTGCCATATTTAGAAATATAAACCTGAGCCACACTAAAGACACAATGAGGCACTAAACTATGAACTACTAAATGACACACTCAAGATAGAGACGACTTAACTGGTCAAATGCAGGACCATATAATTAACACTCTTAATTTGCATATGCAATAAAGGAATAGCGTACACCAGTGAATTTGCCTCCTGTTTCCAAGGCTTTTATTATTCTTGGTTATTGTGAGTTTTTCCAAGAGTCTTTTTGCCCTTTCAGAGCTTTGGTGTTTACATTTTATGTACAATTATATCAGGTTTGTATGTAGAAATGCTGCTCTAGGTATCTGCTCTAGGTTGAGAGTTCAATTTCCAACTGTGCTTAATGGGGAGAAAAGCCAGCCTATGTAACATTGGG
The DNA here is from genome assembly GCA_035047345.1 of Bradypodion ventrale. Taxonomy (NCBI): domain Eukaryota; kingdom Metazoa; phylum Chordata; class Lepidosauria; order Squamata; family Chamaeleonidae; genus Bradypodion; species Bradypodion ventrale. The sequence goes on from JAWDJE010000006.1 coordinate 123,194,113, forward strand.
CGGGATGGGATGCACGGTCTCTGGGCCCTCCAAAAGGAATAGTGAACCACTTCTGGGTATTCTCTACATGGAAACGAACTGCCATAAGTTGTTTGTACATCCTGAGTAATAAGAGCCTCCTTTAGAGTCACTGTAAAGCAAAACATATAACCTGCTGATGACATAACAATGCTGGCTACTCCTAATGCGGAAGGTTCTAAAGACAAGAAGAGTTTTGAAAGTTGTTGTGAATGTCAACATTTAAGCTTGAGAAAGATATGCCATTTCTAAAGGTCTCTGAATTATGCATGTCAGACTTTAGGTCTCAGTGGACTGCTTATCCTTACAGTACATTTCATAATGTTTTATTATAATTTAAACGTCTTGCAATTGTTAGTGAGGCCATATTGAAATATAATATTCTATTACATAAACCCCGTGGGTGTTGTGATTTACTTTTTGCAAATGCAAGCAGTAAATAAATAAGCAAGAGATGATGCAAAATAATCAGTGATTAAAATATAAGCATGATGGAAAACTTACTTTACTTAAGCAAAGTCTCTGCCTTGCAGATGTAATTACAATAATTGTATGCCATCAAGTCAATTCTGACTTATGGTGACCTTTTCTAGGGTTTTCTAGTTAGAGAATACACAGGAGTGGTTGACCATTCCCTTCATCCAGAGGAATCCTAGGACTTTATACTTTGCCCAAGGCTGCACAGGTGACTCTTCACCCAGGGGGCACAGTGGGGAATCAAACTCCCAACCTTTGGCTCTGCAGCCAGATACCTAAATCACTAAGCTAAATCTGTGTCAAAAGACACAAAGTACTTAACTAAAAAAAAGGCCCCAGTCATTAGCTCCCAGTGCAGTCAATTCCTGTAAACCTCCCAAACCATCCAGAATCCAATAGACTGGAATAACTTGGCACCAGAAAGCTCTACCAGCTGTCTCCTTTCAAGGATTCCTGAGTACTGACAAGACTGTACATCTTCAGCCTGCCAGGCTCCTTCTAACTTCTGTATCTGTGCATGGGCCTGGACACCTGAAAGACTATCCCATCTGTGATGGCAAACAATATTTATGTCCCTGTATGCAGTGGGCTGGAAGGAACTCGATGGCTGGAAGGTTGGAGTTCGATTCCTGAGTACTGCACGATGGAGTGAATTCCTGCCAACCTAGCAGTCCGAAAGCAAGAAATTGCAAGTAGATAAATAGGTACCACTTTGGTGGGAAGGTAAACAGTATTCCGTGCACTCTGATGTTGAAGTATGCCTGCCACATGCCCACAGAAACATCTGCAGATGCAGACAGTGCTGGCTCTTTGGCTATAAACAGAGATTAGCAAAGGGCAACCTATGCAGAGTAGAATTCTTTTGCAACCAGAAATATTAACTTTCCAAGATCCCTTTTTCTCTGAACAGATGGCATGTTATCAGTCAAGTAACCAGCCACATGGAGTAATCAAGCATGTAAATTCACAGTTGTGGAAGCAGTGCTAACAGGTTATACAACAAAAGAAAAAAGAAGAGAGCAAGTGAATGCTGCCTAAAGCTTTGTTCACCTTTGACAGTGATGGCAAACCTTGGCACTGCAGATGTTCTTGGACTTCAATTCCCAGAAGCCCCCGTGAATCCGCATGAATGGGTTTACTGCGATTCATCCTGCTCACGTCACCCTCATCGCTCCTGGAAGCGGAAGTAAACCCCTTTAACCATGATGGGTGAGGAATTAGCCAGCATCCTCACTAGGACAGGTTATGTAAACAATAGCCCAAAACACTACTGTGCTTCTTCAAGCCCTGCACCTGGGCTCATATGGTTTCTTTTGATTGGCCATGAATGTCCAGATGCTGGATTTTTCCAACCACATGCAAGTCAATCCGCTTGAAGCCCATACCAAGGACTGAACCTGGTACAAGATGCCTGCAAAGCAGATGAGGGTAAGCACTGAAATTCCTTTGTGGATTCCTTCAACAGAAGAAAAGATCCTATGTGGAGACGGATATGCTGAAGAAAGGGAGATAATTTTGACAAGTCATTGGGGGGGGGTTGGATAATTTTCTGCTCCTATACAGGCAGATACCCCTTCCCACCTAGGGGGTACCTATTTATCCACTTACAATTTCTTTTGAACTGCTAGGTTAGCAGGAGCTGGTACAGAGACAGGAGCTCATTCCATCATGCAGTGTTCGGGTCTCGAACTGCTGACCATGCCTGAACAGCTGGCCAATTACTCAGCTGGCCCATTTTTGAAAGCCCAGGCTAGCAGCAAAACAAAACAAAAGCCTGGTAAACTGGCACACATGGCTGATAGGTGGGTTCTTGGCTTGTTATAAGTTATCTGAACCTGCTAAAAGCTAGCCAGGCATAAAGAATCACTGCCAGTGTGGCTGTACAGAACGTCTCCTCCACATGCTATGTGTTAACTTCCAACCAACAGATGGCTTTTAACCAAAACTGGAGAGATTAGCTGTGGAATAAATTAGATTAAAAGACACACAGCACAATAGTGAGGAAACAAAGTGAAGCTGAAGAACAAAAGGAAGGCAGAACTGCATTCTTAAAAGAGTTTACCTTCCAAGGAGAAAATTTTGGTTTACTGCAATTTATCTGGGTATACAAACTAAGTAAGGAAAAGTAAACTGGAATGATAAGAAATCCCCAAACCAAATAAGTAAGTGAGCAAACTAACTGGGGGGTCAGGCATTTTAGCAAGGAACCAAATGCAATGGGATTGAGATAAGCCAATACCTAAGAAAGCCCATGCCTTTTCATTTCAGGGAAACTTGTGTGCCAACATGAGAGAAGACCACGTGATACTTTTTATCACAGCAGGCATGGCAGTGAGAAGAAACACCAATGAATGGAACAAAATGTTGATATGGAATATGTAAGCGATAATAAACTAGAGGTGTGGATATCTGCAGCCCCATCAGTCATTACCACTGACCAAACTAGCTGAGGCTGAACAGAAATGAAGTACAACCATTTCCAAAATGCAGCAAATTGATCATCTCTGTAATTAAACCAAGACATAGTGGAACAAAGGAAGCTACTCTGTGTCAAGTCAGATTATATGTTCATCTGGCTCAGTAGCAACTACCTGGCTAGCATCCATATTTCAGTCTCAAACAATAGTAATTTCCACTTCTCATCTCTACTACTTCATAGTTTCAACTGGAGACATGCTGGGGTCTGAAGGCAAGACCTTTTGCATAATATACATATTCGTGCGCAAATCCAATAGTTACATGTCATTAGCAGGAGCAGCACCCTAAGGCCAGGTGTTAAGCAACTTTGCACTTACAGAAAGCTCACAAAGAATGGGCTCAAACCCATGGAAGTATCAGCAGAGAGCATTTACTTAGCATTAGGGGGAAATTTAAAGATCATGCCATGGATATAGTCTGTGCATCTTCTCCACAAAAGTCTTCTTGTAGATCAGTGGTTCCCAATGTGAGGTACATGCTCCACAGGGGGACTTCAAATCTCAAGCTCTGAAATCAGTACACTGGCTGATCAGTGCTTTGGGGAATTCACTTAGGCTTCTGGGAATTGAAGACCAAAAAACAAAGGTTGGGAAATACTGTTCTAGATGTTAGCAGCAGCAGAGTGAAAAACGAAGCGTAAATCAATCCATCTCTTACAATAGAAAGGAAAACTGGAATGCAATAGAAATTGAGGAGAGACTTTGCATTTGGCATATCTTGGGCAAGGGAGGAGGATGGTCATAAATTTGTAACACAGAGATTCTAAACCTGTGGCCCACGGGCCAGATATAACCTGTGTATCCATTTCATGTGGCCCACCACCACCTCCACCACATCAGGAAGTGCCATGTGGTGGAGAAAGGGCAAAATGGCCATCTGGCCCCTGAAGCTGTCTGAGGGAGCGTGATTCGGCCCCCGGCTTTAAAAGGTTGAGAAGGGATCCTGTTTCATTAAATCAAAGGTATTGTGTGATGAAAGTGAAATTGCAGGTAGTAAATATGACACAATGTGGTTCTGTTGTAAGTCAATGCAATGCAGGTTTGGATGATTTGAGCTATAGCACAACACACCGGGAGAGTTCCAGGTTGACAAGACTGCATGAACTGTAACTCCCAGGCATGAAGTGGCTACTCTGAATTATACCTTTTGAACAGAGCCAAAAAAAAGTTCAGTTCCTTGAACTTTGTATAGGATCTCAACACCATCTTCAAACCACATTGCTACCAATTTTCTGATTGTTTATGCTGTCTTTCTTATCAGACAACATCCATTAAAGAACAAAGAATTAATAGTTGGACAATGACTTTTAACTGCGAGAGAATGATTAGTGTTGCTAAATGTATGTAGATTCCAGTTCCTAGATGGAATCTAGTTGTAAGAGCAAAGGTCAGCATTTGTAAAAGATTCCAGTAGAATTTTGAATCTTATCCTTCATTTGTAAAACTTTTGCCTATACATTCTCATCTTTCCGCACTTTCTCCTCAAAGCAGAAACAATTGTCTGAATCATCACATGCAGGATTCTTAAGACAAGACCAAGAAAAACAACAGATGATAACATTTATTACATTATCTAAGAATATTTGCCAGATTCCTCTACTTGCAAAGTCCACTTTTTCCAAAACATTGAGGAAAACAGCTGTGCCACATCCATCATGCTAAAAGACTCTTTAAAAGGGGTTTTAGTGAGAAATTATTTCTCCTGCCAACCTAGCAGTTCGAAAGCAAGAAATTGCAAGTAGATAAATATGGACCACTTCAGTGGGAAGGTAACAGCGTTCCATGCGCTCCGGTGTCTAGTCATGCCTGCCACATGACCACAGGAACATCTGCAGAAGCAGACAGCGCTGGCTCTTCGGCTTTGAAACAGAGATGAGCACTGCACCCTAGAGTTGGATATGACTGGCTTTCAAGCAAGGGAAACCTTTACCTTTACCTTTAGTGAGAAATTGGAAGGAGCAAGCACTAAGCAAGTATTTTACGATGAATTTTAAAACTCAAAGGGATGTTTTTCCAACATACAGCTTTTGGAACTGTGTCTATGCTGACTTGGACCATCAAGTGCAACAGAGCCAAGCTGCCAAAGAGCTTCCATTTGTGGGTGTAAATATCCCGCTTTTAAAAATGCAAAACAACATGTACTTCTTTGGATATTGACATCTTGTTTCCCACCTGCCTTTTCTGGGCAAGTTACTGAGAAATGGCTGCTTTGCAACTTTAAGCATATGTGAATGCCACTATAATTCTGGATCTGTGTCAGGCTGGCTTGACCCCAGGGACACTGCTGGGACTGTAGTTGATACTCCAGCTGTCTCTCCTTCTAGTGCATTAACACCACATGGTAGTAACTGTGTTGCCTGGCAATTCTGCATGTCTTCTGCATTTGTTTTTCCCCACTGCTATTAGAGAGTAGAGTCTCCATAAAGGAAATATAAAAGTATATTATGGCTCTGCCTTTGCCCTGTCTCCGCTTCTTTCTCTGATGCAATGATTATGAACAGGCAGTTGCCAAGCCTTTCGTATTGTCAACCCTATAAAGAAATCTCTGTGTCCCAGCAAAATCAGAACATTTCTCCAGAAAATCTGTGGTTCTTCCTGAGGCTCTCCTACCTAATCAAAGCGGGCCCTGTTATTTTGTCACATGAAGCATAAAATCTAACAAACACTCTTCCCCATCTCTAGCTGAAGTAAAGGTAAAGGTAAGCCCTTGCTCAAAAGCCAGTCATATCTGACTCAAAGGTTCAGTGTTCATCTCTGTTTATAGCCAAAGAGCCAGCACTGTCTACATTTGCACATGTTTCTGTGGACATGTGGCAAGCATGCCTCGACACCAGAGTGCACGGAATGCTGTTTACCTTCCCACCAAAGTGGTACCTAGTTATCTACTTGCAATTTCTTGCTTTTGAACTGCTAAATTCACAGGAGCTAGGACAGAGACTGGAGCTCACTACATCATGCAGCACTCGGGTCTCGAACTACACATTAAAGGAGTAAACAACTAACAATTTACTGCACCTTTATGATGCCCTAAATTTGCCACCCAAGGCAGCTACTTCACTTTGCCTAGTATTCAAGCTGACCTGGAAATTTTGCCAGTAAAAAAAAAAAAACATTCTGTAATGATGATGCTAGAAAATAGCAAAGAGAACTAGCTCAACTTTACCCAGCAAAATCCAAAATCTTGGCACACTCAGTCAAAAGATTTATATGCTTCCCAGCAACCTTTTTATATTTAAAAAAAATTGGTGATGAATTACAGCTTTGGCTTGTTTGGCTATATGATGACTAATTTCAAAGGTGCTTTTAAACTGTTTCTGGATCAGTAGTATCAATTTTTAAAGTGACCTCGAAGAGGTATCATCTCACTCCTGCATTTGTTTGAATCAGTGGTCTTTCAGTATTATTGTACAATAAAACCCCGGGTTATAACAGAGGTCCATTCCAACAGCCTCTAATGTAACCCAAAAAATTTGTAAACCAAAACATTCATAAGGATCCATTGAAAAATTTTAAAAATGGTCCTGAACTGATCATTGCAAACCAAACAAAAATACATTAAAAATTTGTAAACTGGGATGGCATTTCCATAGGGTTTGCCATTGTAAACCGCAGCAAACTTAAATCAAGATGGTTGTAACCCAGGGTTTTACTGTACATATATTTTTTAGCTTTCTTATACCATGTCTTATTGGCTGGTTTGGGGTACACAGAAAGTGCCTTCTCAAAGATTGTGGAATTTTTGAACCACAATTGGGTGTGCCCCAGGCAATGGCCACCTTGTGCTGGCTAATCTTTCTCACTCTAGGTCAGGCAAAAGGAACTACAGAATGAATTCACCAAAAGGTGGTTTCGTTTTGGCGGTTTCACATCTGACCTAGACATGAAAGAAGAAGATTTGGGTGTTTTATTTTGCACTTTAAAAATCATTTTAGACATCTTGAGTATCTGTAGTGAGAGAGAAACAAATCTGAAATGAAATAACACAAGAAAAAATGCCATCTTGAATTTGCAACCATATTTTTGGGATACACCTGGGGAAATGTTCTCCTTCACCTCCCAAATGATAAGGTTGATCTGACAAAGCCTACATCTATTCTTTGAGATAGGACAGTTGTAGCTACAGGAAGCTACTCATTTCATTAAATTGTTATAACTGCCTGTAGCAATTCTATCTGCCATTGTGTGCTAAATAGACTGGCACTTCCTTGGCAAGGATACAGCCTGCACAACAGGAAATAATAACAAGTTATTATTATGTATATCAAGTTAATTGTGACTTTCAGTGACCCTTTTCAAGGTCTTCTACATAGAAAGTACTCCAAAGTGGGCTTACAATTCCCTTCCTCTGGGGATATCCTGGGACTATGAGCTTACCCAAAGCCACATAGACTGGGTCATCCATCTCCTAGGAGGCACAGAAGAGAATCAAACTCCCAATGTCTGGATCCGTAGCCAGCCCACTGCACACTATAGGGAGTGTGCCTTCCATGCCATACTCCCTATAGCAGTGCTAGAGTGAGCAAGGTCAATAGACTTAGAAGCCAAACTACAATTGCAACTGTGAAGGGTTATACCAAGCCCAGAAATTGATCAGAAATTATTATTAAACAAGCACACAAATTAAAAAATGCCTATGCCATTTCTGTCTTGTTTTTAGGTTTTTCATTGTTGGTGTGGGCTAACCTGAAACCTATCTCTCCTAGCAATCGTGTGGAAAACAATAAGTCCTAAAGTAATAGGAATATTTTTCATACACAATCTGAAGCCTATTGCTGACTTCTGCTCCACCAACAATCACAGATCCCATTCATATAGCCGTGGAAGATTCAGAAGCCTGTAAACCAGGAGTTCTCAACCTTTTTAAGCCGGGGGCTGGGTTATGCTCCCTCAGACTGCTTCAGGGGCTGGATGGCCATTTTGCCCTTCCTCCACCACATGGTACTTCCTGGTGTGGTAGAGGCGGTGAGGGCCCACATGAAATGGTGCTGCGGGCTGCAGGTTGAGAATCCCTGCTGTAGACTATTTGATGCCCCCAACCATTGAGTCAACTCCTAGATAATAATTTTGTGTCAGAAATTATTCTGGATTGAAAGGGTTTTTGCAGAGGAAACTCCACTCAGGGAACGCCCAAATGAGGCTCCTTTCATGTCCCCAAGAGCGGGGACAGAGATGGGTGCTCAATCCATCATGCAGTATCTTGGTCTCAAACTGCTGACTTGCCAGTCTGACAAGTCAACAATCATGCCAGTCCCTCTTGTAATTCTATTAGGGACTACAGTTGGTTTTAGATTTTACCTTTAAAGACCCACAGATATCCCCAATTGGAACCATAAGTGCCCAATACCAGCTCACTAAGGACTGCGGTGGATCAGTGATTAAGAAGCTCACCTTGTTAGCTGTAAGTTCAGCAAGTCAGCAGTTCAAGACCCGAGTACTGCATGATGGAATGGGCACTTATCTCTGTCTCAAAAATAAAATCAGTTCACACACAAATTCATCCTGGACTTCATTCAGATCTTCGAGGTAAAGGCTGTAGATCAGCACTTAAAAGCACATTTTCCCCATGCATTCTCAGTTTTAATCTCTGCATCAGCAGATTCACACCCATTCGGCAGAACCGGTAGCAGAAATTCTGGCTGGCCCTGCCCATCCAAGTTTTAAAATAAAGTAGTCCTAATTCAGGTGCAACACAGGGCTTTCCCCCTGGCCATGCCCACCAAACCACTGTGGCAGTAAAAAAATATTGGAACCCACCCACCACTGTTTCTATCTCTAGATAAGACAAGAGAAATATACATTCTGAAATCCCAGAGAGACTTGCCAATCAGTGGTCTGGCTTTCTCCAGCCTACTGCGATGAAAGTGAAAGGAAGTTTTATCCAACATTTGGAAGGGACAATATCTGAAAAAGCTAATGTAGCCAATAAAGAAGACAAAGTAAAATGAGAAGCTCAATTTGAAAATCAAGTGCAATGAGCAGAAAAGGAAACATGTGGTGTGCTGGTGAGGAAAGCATATAAGGTTCATTACAGGAAGAGTGAGCACCTTTCAGCCATGCCGCTCTGGGACACGGGGCTCAGGCGAGGAGGAGGAGTCCAAGAGCAGCATGGCCAAAAGGACGAGGCAGCTGCAGCCGCTGCTGGCAGGACGGCTGGTCTTCTGCCTCTGGGAGCTGCTGGCGGGTCGGGCTCTCACCATCTGGGCGAGGTGCACAGGAAGCGCTGCAGGAGCTGCTGTAAGTCAGCTGGTCTTCTGCAGCCAGGCACTGCTGGCGGGTCAGCCCATCACCGTCTGGGCACGCTTTCCTTCCATGCTTCACATGCGCCTTCGGCCCCGGGCAAAGTGAGCTACAGCTACAGCTCCGGCTCCCTGTTTGGTTCATAATATTATTATTTTCTTGTTTTCCTGCTCTAAAACTGGGTGCATCTTATGGTCAGGTGCATCTTATGGTCCGAAAAATACGGTAAGTGCTGACTGGCTCTCTCAGTCCAGAATTAAGTCTCCTTGCTACTATATCTGAGCTGTCCACAGAATGGAAGAAGTAATGCAACCTGAACTCAACGCATCAACAAAGACAACTTGCAATGATACAGCTGGGATTTCAGCATTCTAGAGCTTGGATGCCTATTTATTATTATTATTATTTATTATTATTTTTGGGGGGGGGAGATGCACCAAACAGCACATACAACCCATCTTCTGTTATTTTTTTCCGGTCACCATAACTCAATTAATTCCTAATTTCTGAGTAACACTCTGACCTATAATAATGCTCTGCTTCCAAAAGAGAATACAGCTGGCAAGAGCTATGATGATGAATTTAGCTAAGGGTCCCACACAGACTATATTTTTGCAAGTCTTGTTGTATTACTACAAATAAAGCTATTGTCATAAGCATGAATTATGAATGGACCCATTTCATTTTTTCAAGTGAAAGGAGGGGAGATTTATCTAGAACCTGGGAAAGATAATTTTGCACACTGTTAAAATGTATCATCCACCCTTACTGTTTTTGACATGGAGAAATTACTAACATTTAAAGTATCTGTGTGTTTGTTGTGAAGTGACAGTGACAAAGTTCTTAATACAGTAACACTTGCAATTTCCAGTTGTAACTTTCCAAACTGTGATCTAAATGCAACACTAGTATACATGCTAAGAAAACTCCATGGCCTAAAGCAGGAATGGCCAACTTTTTTACACAGCGACCCTGACCATGGCCCTGGACAGCTGAGAGCAGGGCAGACCATGCTCCTGGAAGCAGACCCATTTATGGCTGTCATAAATGCACCCCACTTCTGCATTTATGACAGCCGTGGGTGCATTTGCGCATGAGTGGGCCCATTTTACAGCTGATGTAAATGTGCCCACTTCCACTTCTGGGTGCAGCAGAAGTGGCAAAGGGCCAGATGGAATGGTGTCATGGGTTGGGTCCAGCCCCCGGGCTGTAGGTTGGGAACCCCTGGCCTAAAGCAAATAAAGCATGTAAGGAAGCATTACATGTTGATGTATGGAACATTAACAATACAATCCTACATATGTCTCTTCATAAAACAGTCCCCAATGAATTTAAACAGGCTTGCTTCATGTAAATGTCTATAACATTACCATCTATGAGTAATGGGCAGCAGATTAGGAAGGATTCCTGACTCTCAGTAATGGTAGCAATAAAATGACACCCACCAATCTTATATTATACTGCTGAAACACTAAAAGCCTGAGGGGTGAAATAGGGGAGATCCTTTTCAAAACAGTTTCAATCTGTTTCTTTTGCATTGATGTTCCTATCAGTATCTCTGGATGTTGCTTTGATTCTACAAGACAAAGATCTACTCACCTGGACCTAAATAATGATTCCATTTATGGACAAGAATCATTCCCTTCCTGTGATTTTACACAAATATAATTCCCCTTCCTTTATCTGCCATTGTTTCAGCTGTTTATTTGGCACAATTCAAACTGGTTCTTTTGCAGATAGTATCCTTATCTTTTGTTTCCAAGTATCTCTCTCAGTTCCTTTGCCTTTCTTCCTCAATATTTATTCACTTTGTGTTTAAGAGCTTATATGGCTTATCCTGATTCAAGAGAAGAAAGAGAGAGAGAAAGGAAAGAAACTAAGGCAACAGACCCAGCAAATACTGTCACCCCCCTTCTAACATGTCCATTGATATTTACTATATCTCATTTGCATAATATTTCTTTTAGTAATCAATATACCAATGTGTTTCTACCCATTATCCATCCTACCGCCTTGAACTGAGATAACCAGTGAAATAGTACTAGAACAAATAAATGAACAATAAACATAATTTAAAAACTCATAAATGCAGAAAGTTAGAATAATTTTGTCACATGATGAGATACAAAACATGCAGATTGTTACAGCTGATCATTCAGGGCAAAATAAATTGAAAAAGAAGTCCATTTAATAGGTGAGGAACCTAGAAGGCATATTTGGGTTACAGTGTAACATCATTGATTAGAGCTGCTCCATCTACAATCAAAAAAGTCATCATGACATGCAATCTCTGGTAGAAAATAAACAAGAACTAGTCATTGCTAGTGCAGAGACGCAGCACAACCATATTTGAAGGTTGTGCTGGAGGAGAAAGAGGTCCCTGTTTTTAAGCCACAGGAGTGAAAAGATTCTCACTGGCAGAAATTGTCTCTACCATCTCATTTCAGAACAGCCAGGAAAATCCGGTTATGAATGTTCATCAATGGATTGTGAGTACATATATTTCCCCAATTTTCAAAGGACTCCCTGATTCTCCAAATAATCCTTCTAATTCCACAGGGGCCCAACTCATGTGCAGAGTCCCCAGGGACAATGGAGTTCTCCCTCTTCAGACTCATAAACCTCCATTTGTAGGAGAGTGATGAAACCTTTACTAGCTAATAGGTACACTCATGACAAGGTAAGTAAGCTACGTTGTGGTGTATTTTCCCCCTGCTGTTTAGGTGACCAAAAGCAAGTATGGTTTCACTTGATAGCTACAACAACAACAACAACAACAACAACAACAACAACAACAACAACAACAACAACTACTACTACTACTACTACTACTACTACTACTACTACTACTATTATTATTATTATTATTATTATTATTATTATTATTATTATTATTATTATTATTATTATTATTATTATTATTATTATTATTATGTGTCAGAAATTATTCTGGATTAAAAGAATTTTTGCTAGGGAAACTCCACTCAGGGGACACCCAAATGAGGCTCCTTTTATGTCCCCAAGATATTTTCCCACTGAAGTGGCCCTATTTATCTACTTGCAATTTCTTACTTTCAAACTGCTAGGTTGGCAGGAGATGTCAGAGAGATGGGCGCTCAAACCATTATGCAGTACCCGGGTCTCGAACTGCCGATTTGCCGACCTTCCAGCTAACAAGGCTAATGTTCCCACACTGCCTTTCAAAATAAAAAAAACACATTATAGCCTCGTAGGTAAACAGTGATCTATTTAGAACTCTTTGTTATTTAAATGGGAAATATTTACTGTAGTTCAAACCTTTTCTTTTATCTGCAAACATCTGAAACATATTATTGAAAAATAGTTACTGTTCCGTAAACCCATCTCTGCTAAAAAGTATTTTCCCAAATAAAGTTTAAAAGATTTATAAAGAAACCAACTGAATGTTAAAAGTTTAATTTTCCCTACCCAAATACAGTAAATCAAAGACTTATGGCACAAAATTTAACAACTTATAGGGAAACAACTATCCTGTCCCTACACATGATGACTCAGACATAAATCCCACTGTGTTCAAATAGATTGGCTTTTTAGTATGTATATTTAGGACAGCAATCAAAGTAGGGCAGTAAAGTGTTCCTGTGTACAAAAATATCAGAATTGCTGCTATTAATGTATTAGCAACCTCTTTCATGCAAGTGCCTGGTAGATGGATTACAACTGCCATAACCCACAATGACTGCACATGCCTCCTGTGTCTGATGGCAGTTGTAGTCCAAGACATTCAAAACAAAGGCACCAGGTCAGGAAAGACTGGAAGAAGCTGAAACTTAACTATGAGCTAAAAGGTATCTGGTTACATTTCCATCCAAGTGACCCTTCTTGAGATCAAAACTCCAAACTGCAAAATGGAAACAATAATTCTACTTAATTTACATTGTTGTTGTTGTTTTAGGGATTACTGAAATAATTTATGTGAAGCACTTTGTTCTTTCTCAAGTATTATCATCAATGTCCACAACATCATCCAAAATTGGTGAGAGATGAGTAACATCTTCTGCTCTGATCCAGACTGATATTTTCTGTACTCGTGGGCAAACATACACTGTACAGTCTTACAACGCTGGCTTTAGCTACAATCCAGTTGTGTGATATGACAGAGACTGCTCTGACGTTCTCTACTCAAGCTACCTGCATCCTCCCACACTGTTCTGAAAGGACTGTATACCTGTAAAGCTGGTGTTCCAAATGAAGCAATATCAACAGGATTCACATCTAGACCTTACAAATTAGGCCCGCAAGAGTTCTTGACCCCACTTCATAAACATCACACAAATCACTCTTTTCATAAAAGACTTTTCTATGAATTGAGAAGCAGGCACTTTGACATCATACTGATGGTTGTGTAATTTTGGAACAGTTAGAATTCCCATAGAATCAAAACCAGTTGTACAAGACAAACGAGCCATGAAAGGAACCGAGGATGGAGTTCACATGATTTGTGCCAGCATTTTCTAATATGGATGGCCTCCAGAAATCTTCTAGTACAACTCTCAAAATGCCCCAATAAGCTACATACACAAGTCATACTTGAAAGATGTTATCTCCTTTATACCATGATAAACAATATACCAAACCATCCCCAGGTGTTATAGAAGCCTTTCCATGTTAGCACAAGGTAACACCTTTTCCCCAAAACATTAGTAAACCAGAGGTGGCTTTACAAGGTACTTCTTTGAGCAAGAAGAAATACAGTACTTCTACTTATTTTAACTCTAACCAAAAAGTAACACAACATCAAGAAAAGTCAGTTCTTTTTCTTACTATGCATGGAATAGATAGGAACAGGCCACACAAATGCAACAAAACATCTCTATGCAATCTCAAGTCAAAGGTGCAGGACATCAATTAAAAAGTGTCCAACATTTGACACCTGTAAAGAACATGACAGCAAAATGCTCGCCTGCATAATTTGATCATATCCATCTAACATATTATTCATTTTTAGAAGACAGGTGCCAAACTATCATTGGAAAGTATGGGAGTTTGCTTGAGCCTTGAATCCCATAAGGGTCAAACTCACAATGTTTTGGCTGCAGTCCAGCATTTTAACCACTATGATGCCAAGGTTCTTCCATCAGCTGGGAATTCTAAGTGGGGGCATTCTAACGGGGGGGGGGAGAGAGTTAGTGCCACTGATGTGGGTCAGAAATGCATGGATGAGACATGATTCAGTCACTCATGATGCAGCACAACAGACAAAGCAAAAAAAGAGTACAATTAGTCTTGCTTTCTTAACTTTTCATTTTTAAAGCCTGTCCTGTCTCCTACTATGTAATTAACTTTTGATTATTCCCCAGTCTAATTCCATTCCAACAAAAATAAAAGATGTCATTTGCATTATAACTGGCTTAATTGTAAATACTGCTTCCTATAAAGGCATTATCCGTGCCGAAGAACCCAGTTGGGAAAAACTGGTGCAGTTCAGTGGGTTGGAGCACTGGAATCTGAATCCCCACCACATCTCCCAGGAAAGTGGCCAACTGAGATCCTCTGGAACATCCATGACACAAAATATGGTTATGAGTACAGACCCTTATGTGGCCTTGGGCAAGCTGCACCATCCCACAGTCTTAACAAAATGTGTGGCTGATAAAGCATTTCTGAGCAGCTGAAATCTAGGAAACCTTAGGAGGATTGTCAGAACTCAGAATCAACTCGATAGTAAATAATTACAGTATAGTTAAGAATTCAAGTTTTCTTTTGATTCTGCAAAATATGTCTCACAGACTACCATTGTGGCAGAGTCGTTAAGCTGCAGTACTGCAGCCAACACTCTGCTCACAATCTGAATTCTGTCCCACTGGCTTACTGTTGACTCAGCCTACCATCATTCTAAGGTCAGTAAAAATAGTACCCAGCTATTTGTTGGGGGCAAAATGCTACCTTGTAAACCACCCAGAGAGTGCTCTAAGGACCAGGGGTCATTAGACAATTATAACTGCTATTGCTATCCCATGAAAACAGGAAAAGGAGCAAAACAGGAATAGAATAACCTCATGTATTCCCTCAGTCACACTAATGGAAATTAGACCCCAGCATAGGTATATCATATACTCCAACTCTGTTTCTACCAAGAAGTAAACTCCACAGGAGTTGATGTGACTTTCTGAAGTGAATTGGTACAGCACTTCAGCCTTCTATCACTACCTTACAAATGTGCATAAGAAAGTACATTGCTTTGAAAATATGGGTATAAGATAAATAAATAAATTTTGCATCAGAAATTACTCTGGGTTGAAAGGATTTTTGCTGGAGAAACTCTGCTCAGGGGATGCCCAAATAATGCTCCTTTCATATCCCCAATATCCATCGTGCAGCACTCGGGTATTGAACCCCAACCTTCCAGTCTCCAAGCTGTGTCTTAACCACTAGGCCACCACAGTGTTGCTTGGGTATAAGATAAGTATGTAGTACTTATGCTCAAGTAAGTCTGCATAGGATTCATTTGTCACTGCTATTCCATTCTCTCTTTATTTGTGTTCTGATCAGCGGAATGGCAAAAATGAAAGCAATGAAGAATATGTGTACTTAATGTCATATTTTCTTTCAGGTCGGGGCTGAGAGCAAAATAAAATAAGATCTATAGAAAAAATTTGAAGAGAGTTGGTGCCAGGAAGATATCCTATAAGAAAGTAAAGGAACAGTAAAAAAAAAACAAAAAAAACACAGGACACTTCTGAATAAGCTATCTCAAGTCAACACATGGAAGCAACACAAAACCAACAGGTTTTTACAGCATGGTAACGAACATGTTAATGCAAAACTAGTACAAACTCTTCTAATGAACTTTCATTAGATGACTGTACAAGGCTTTAATTCAAAGTCAGGGAAACACTGTCAGCCAAAGGACCAATTCAGTTTAACAGAAGTTATCTGGAACCACATTCTCATGATTTGCTAGTCCAACAGCATTGGCATACTTTAGTTCAAAAATCTCATTTCTACAATGTGATAGATTTGGGTTTTAGGTAAAGAACCCTATTTTCGTTTTTGAGTAGAGCATCAATATTAACTGTGCAATTTTGCATAGAGAATATTTGTTTCTCACTCAGGTCGAGAACCTTAAAGCATTGACAAAGCACTTCAACCTGGCAGAACTGGTGGAACCTGTATAAAAATTAAAGCCCACCAAAAACCAGTATTATGGGAAAGGGGACTGTAGCTGTCTTGGGGTCTTCAGATGGCTTGGTTGAGACATCAAAAAGGAACAGATTTTGTGCTTGAGGTGACACAATACAGCTTCAAATTCTAATCATTCCAACATGCACTTTCAGTAATAATCAACAGCAGGAGAAACAAAATATAACTATTTTGAAACAGTCAGGTGCATGCCCAATCATTTCGATTGTTGGTTAATGCTTTTCTTCACAATACCATAAAGCTTTCAGCGCAAGTAGCACTCTGCTTATTTCATAGTTAACAACATTTCCTTAATAGATGTTAGCACTGCTTGTAAAAAAAAAAAATTAGAAGATGCATATCTAGGTATTTGGGAGACTCTCAATAGAAAAATCAATGTGGATTTATAACATGTAACTTCTAAAGCAGGGTACTGCAGTGGCTCAAGTCGCTAAGTCGCTGACTGGGAAGCGGAAGGTCAGCAGTTCGATTCCAGAGTACTGCAGGATGGAAATGAGCTCCCGTCTTCATCCCAGCTCCTGCCAACCTAGCAGTTCGAAAGCAAGAAATTGCAAGTAGATAAATAGGAACCACTTCAGTGGGAAGGTAACAGCATTCCGTGCGCTCCGGTGTCTAGTCATGCCTGCCACATGACCACGGAAACGTCTGCAGAAGCAGACAGCGCTGGCTCTTCGGCTTAGAAACAGAGATGAGCACTGCACCCTAGAGTCGGATACGACTGGCCTTCGAGCAAGGGAAACCTAAAAAAACTTCTAAAGCCCCAGAAGCGTGTCTGCAGTCTATTTAAAGAAAATATTAGTATCTGGAGAGAAATGTTAATTTCCTCACTTGCTTCCACTGAAGACACTCAAACAACAAGGCATGCCAAAAGTCTTACCCTGTATCCATTCAACAGACTTGTAGCATTTCAGAGGATTGGTTGCATCTAAACATCCAAAACGAAATTTCTCTGACATGTGTAGAATGCTCCAGAGGGAGTGGAGATTCTTTCCCAAAACAAAGTAACTGTTCATGCAATGCCACTAAAAATCTTCCATAGTTAACTTTTAGTGAGCACTGAAACACTGCATTTTTGTGAATGGAATATATAGGTCAATTTTCACTACACATTCTGCCTTCCAATTCTGGAGTCCTTAGTGTAAACAACTCCCAAATCACTTCTCCTTGGATTAGGTTTCTATAGACCTACATGTTACAGGA
The DNA here is from genome assembly GCA_035047345.1 of Bradypodion ventrale. Taxonomy (NCBI): domain Eukaryota; kingdom Metazoa; phylum Chordata; class Lepidosauria; order Squamata; family Chamaeleonidae; genus Bradypodion; species Bradypodion ventrale. The sequence continues at coordinate 123,211,704 of JAWDJE010000006.1, forward strand.
GCACATATGTAATGAAACGGATTGTCTTCCTTGAAGTCATATGATATGATAAACTTATTTGTCTTTACGATGTCACAGAACATTTTGATGTTTTGGCTTCCCAAATGATTCATGTTTTGGACTGTTTCACAATACATTGCCACCAGCTCATCTGTGTTACAAAGTATACAGGGGGCCGTGGTCTAACTTTCCTGAGGAGTGGAGTTAGGTGATTTGATAATGAACTCTGTAGTTAAGATTTATGCTAAATGCATTTATTGCTTCCCTTCTGAATAAAACTGTGGTTCATCACACATTCCATAGATAAACCAATAAACATTGCTAATCCAAGATGAATGGTGACCAGTAAGTCAAATGTGTTGAAAAGGAGACTAGAAAAGATCACTATAGACCGTGGTATCAGTGATTAGTAATCTTAAAATAGTTGGCTGACTTGTCGCAGAGAAACAACATGCCCAGAAGCCATGAGCTTACGTATTCTATTATGCAAGTTTTCTAAGCACCAAGCCTATAAACCTATATAAAGCACGCTGTATATATGAGCCAATGCTCCCAAGACATCTTAGCAAAATACAAATTCCATTGTGTTAGGAGTACAATTTCCCACCTAGCTAAAAAAGATACCTACATTGTAATGAGGTTAGAGCAGACATCTGGGCACAACAGAGGCAGCATGCTGCTTTTACCAACCTTTCTGATATGATTCAAAATCCCATTGTGCTTGCTTCATGCTAGAGAATGGCTTTCCTCTCCATAGCAAAGTATCTCCCTTACTCTAGCAATGTGTCCAAGTGGTAAATACACACATCTTATGTTCTAAAACCTCATTCTTAGGAGGAAAGGGAATACAAAAGCTTCTGTCAAAAATGTGTGCATCTTTTCTCCAAGGCCCTGCTTTGTTTTCCACAAATGATTGCATTTGTCTAGAATAGTGGTGGTGAACCTATGACACGCATGCCAGAGGTGGCAATAGGAGTCCTCTCTGTGAGCACGAATGCAGTCACCCCAACAGAGTTTGCCCCACCTCTCTGTCTAGCAGCCCAATGGGAGCGCTTCCTTCCTCCCCTAGCACAGGGTTTTCCCCACCCCTCGGCCCAGCAGCCCAATGGGATAGATTCCTTCCTCCCCCAGCACAGAGTTTGCCCTGCCCCTCTGCCCAGCAGCCCAATGGGAGAGATTCCTCCCTTCCCTGTTGCTGCATTGGCACTTTGCGATAAATAAGTGGGTTTTGGGTTGCAGTTTAGGCACTCGGTCTCTAAAAGGTTTGCCATCACTGGTCTAGAATATTGTCCTCTTAATTTGTCTGTGAACCTTTATCTGGCTTGACCATGGTTCTGGTTTCCTACAAGGGCAAAATAGATAGGATTTTGATTTTTCTGCTTCCCATAACATCTACCTTGTTTCTTCATACTTGATACATAATTTTAGAATTTAGTGGGAAGTAGACAATTTAGGATCAAATACTCCTTCATGTAAATAGAGTTCTCCATTCTGAACCCACTCCCAACATATTCTTTCCAGCCGTTACAGAGGGCCCAGAAGTAAAAATTACTTGAAGACAAGCATGCACTCAAATTGTCAGCCCAAGGGGAAGTTATGGGATTTTGTTGTTTGTTTTGCTCTGTTTTGTTTAAAGAAAAGGGGAAAACATACCCAGTTAACTTCAGTTTACCACAGAGGCACTGAGCATTTTTATACTGATTGCTGCATATTGTTCCAAGAATGTATCCAAAATGTTTATCTATTTGTTTATCTGATATACGGTCAGGAATAACATCACGCAAAGGGTGAAGCATGATCTCAATCATGCTTTCCAATGAGCATTAATTGAGCAGAAGGTTGGACCCAGTGGCCTAAAAGGTCCTTCCAACTCAGTTATTCTATGATTCTAGGATTCCCCTTTTATAGATAGAATACAAATACTTTTTTGCTGCATCCTGACCTTTTCTTTCTTTCTTGAACTTCAGAGAGGAGATTGCCATTTGTTTGGGGGGGGAATGGAATCACAAGTCATGGCCCAGCAGTTTCTTTCCCAATAAAATAAACCTCATTTCACCAAGATTAAGAACCACAGCATCCTACTGCAACTTGTGGATTTAATGCAAAGAATTTCTTTACAGGTTTTTGCAAGATTGGGAGTGAGGGGGGATAAATAAGACTAGGCACATTCTCAACCACACAGAACTGAGTCCCTGCTACATGTGGACTCCATAATTTCTTATTTGATGTGCTTTTTTCCCTGACAACACCGGTGCTTGCCTCTGTCTCTTGGGCCTGCACTCTGTGCAAAGCCTGGGGCTGGATTTCAAGTCTTTACAGTAAATCACAAACCACCGAGAGAGGGAGAAGAGAGACTTGCCCGGCGACAGGAGATGAGAAGGGGTTGGAGTGGAGTTGATAAATCTCTCTCTCACTGACTCACTCATTTGTATGTGCGTGTGCGTGTGTGTAGTAAATCTCACTCACTCAGTCTCGTATGTGTTTGTTTGTGTGTATACGAGTTTGTGGTAAATCTCACTCACTCTCGTGTGTTCATGTGTTAAATCTCTCTCTCTCTCATGTGTGTGTGTGTGTGTGTGTGGTATGTGTGTTAAATCTCACTCACTCTGGGGTATTTATGTACTGTATTAAATCTCTCTTGTGTGTTCGTGTGTTAAATCTCTCTCGTGTGTGTGTGTGTGTGTGTGTGTGTGTGTGTGTGTGTGTAATCTCACTCTCGGATATTTATGTATTAAATCTCTCTCTTGTGTGTGTGTGTAGTAAATCTCACTCACTCACTCTCGTGTTTGTTTGTGCGTGTTTGTGTATACGGGTTTGTGGTAAATCTCACTTACTCACTCTTGTGTGTTCATGTGTTAAATCTCTCTCTCTCTGTGTGTGTGTGTGTGTTTCAGTCAGTCTCACTCACTCTCGTGTGCCTATGTTTTATGGCGCCCGCAGCCCTGGAGCGAGAGGGAGGCGACATCTCCCGGCCACCCCCTGCCCCAAAACCCTGGCGGGGGGGGGGTCTCCCAAGGCTGGGGTGGGCGGGAGACACCATGGTACTTTCTTTCCCTCAGGAACGCCCTGGGTCGTGGGTTGAAGTGGGGTGGGTGGAAACGGTCCTGTCCTCCCTCCCTTCCTTATGTGTGTGTGTGTAGGGGGGGCGCTCCCCAAAACGTCCAACAACAAAGACTTCAGGCCCCTCACAAGGCGGACACACACACGCCTCAGTCTCGCGGCTGTTGCGCCTCTCGCGCGCCTTTCCTTTCCCTGGGTCGGCTCTACTCTGAGCCTCTGAGGGAAAAGTGGGGAGAGAGAGAGACGACGACAAACAGAAAGAAAGCCCCGTTCGCCTCCGCGGGCGGCTACCAAACCCTGGGGGCCGGGATGGGGCGCAAAGAGAAGGGGGGGCTGGAAGGAGCCATGTTCTCGGCCAAAACTCTGGCGTCCCTTTCTCCACACACAACACACGCACACATGCGCGCGCGCTCCTGCCTCCCCCCCCTCTCTCTCTCTCTCTTTCCGGCCCGGGAAAGCTTTCCCGGAGAGAGCCAGAGAGGCGGCCCTGGAAAGTTTCTCCCGTGAAAGAGAGGGAAGGAGTAGGAGGAGGAAGTAACTCTCGGGGGGGGGGGGGGGGGAATAGGACAGGGAGCCGCCGCCGTGGCCGAGTTGGGCTCCGACTCGTCTCCTCACGGCTTTCCCTCAAGTTGAGAGCGAAACCTCCCCCCAAACCCCTCATAGCCCTTGTCGTAGGGAGAGAGACCGAGAAAGTCCCTCAGGCGGCGGATCCCCTCTGCCCCACACACGCCTCACTTCAAAGGGCCACTCACCCCCACCCCTTCTCCTCTCTCTCTTTCCACCTCCCGCCGCCTCCTCCGCTTCCCAGGAAGCGCCATATTGATCCCGGGCGCCCTGGCTGGGTCTCTCTCCCTCCTCCTCCTCCTGCTGGCGGCGGTGGGCCTCGAGCCCCGCTGCCCTCCGGCCTCCTTAGCCTTCTCACCCGGGTGGGAGGGGACCCCTCACCTCGCCGTCTCTAAACACACACACACACAGAGAGTAACACACACACACACACACTCCGTCGGCGCTCACCTTGGCAATCGCCTTCCGATACCTGGTGGCCGCTTGCTCGACCAGGTGGGCCACTTTCAGGTTCCCGTCGCCGCAAGGCACGACCACCCGCGTCCGCCCGAAGCACACGGTGACTTTCATGATCCTGGGCTAGCTGGCGAGAGGGGGGGCCCTGCCCCCCGCCTCGGCCGCCCCGTCCCCTCTCAAGCGGCCAGCAGTAGGGCCAGGCGGCGGCCCAACCCCAGAGTGGGCGGGTGGCGGAGCCGGAGGGGCTCCCGAGATCGGCGGATCGAGTCCCGCCGCTGCCGCTGCTGGGCTTCCCTAGAGGGCGGGGGGGGGAGGATGACGGGCGGCCCCTTCTTCACATGCTGTGGGCCGGTTGGAGGAGGAGGAGGAGGACTTCTGGAGGAAGGCGCCGCCGCCGCGGCCCCAGCGCTCTCCACGCCCGCCTGCTCCGCGGCTGCCTGGCCCGCTCCCTCCCTGGCGTGGCCGCCGCTGCCTCGAGTGTGGCGGTGACGGCGCTCTGGCCACCTGTTCGGCGTCTCTCCTCCTGCGCGCGACGGCGGCGGCAGCTTGCTTCCTTCTCTCTCTCGCTCTCTCTCGCTCTCTCTGCTGCGCCGCCGGGAGAGGAGGCGCGGAGGTTGAGCCTTTCGCAATGGGCTTTTCCCTCTCGCCTCCGCGCCCGCCCCTGCGAAGGGGGCCGCGGCTTCCCTGGCCTCTCGGGGTCGCTCTGCACACCCTTGTGGCTCCAAGCAAGGGCCCCACAGGGTCTGATTTTTTTTATTTTTGACACACACACACACACACACACACACACACGTCCCTTTCTTTCTGCAAAAGTTTGTCCGACTTTTGGGGACGGGTTGCCGGCGGCGACCCCTGTCTCGGAAGGGTGTTTGTTCCCTGCCGCTATGCAGCTTGCGAGCGAGGATGAAAGTATATGTTTGAAGCAGGGGAAATGCCATTGGCGTGCATTTGTTTAAGGTGGTGGATTCCCCAGCTTGCCACGAAGTGACCCGCAGACCTGATCACAGAGCCATCTCCTGCAGGATTTAACACCGGGACTGCGATGGACTTCCGCAGCCTTGAGGGCATTATCAAAGGGGCGCCTTCACAGCCACTCCATCAGGCATGGCCTCCTCCGCCTCCATGACCGTTGGGAACCAGCGTTCCTCCTCCACTCATTTTGCCATTGGACCTAACATGATGGTTTCCAGTGGCATTTCCTCCACTGAGGGGGGACCACCACCCCAGCTAAAGGGATTCATCCGCCCCTTTAGGGAGTGGCTCAAGTGGCTAAGATGCTGACTGGGAGGCGGAAGGTCAGCAGAATGAGCTCCTGTCTTTGTCCCAGCTCCTGCCGACCTAGCAGTTAGAAAGCAAGACATTGCAAGTAGATAAATAGGGACTACTTCGTTGGGAAAGGTAACAGCGTTCCGTGCACTCCGGTGTCTAGTCATGCCTGCCACATGACCACAGAAACATCTGCAGACGCAGACAGCGCTGGCTCTTCGGCTTTGAAACAGCGCTGGCTCTTCGGCTTTGAGCACTGAACCCTAGAGTTGGATACGACTGGCTTTCGAGCGAGGGAAACCTTTACCTTTACTTAGGGAGTCAGGTTATTTACTGCCGCCCAACACTCAGCACTAAATAGGGGATATATCAGAGAGTAAACAAAAGGAAAAAACGAAAACAGTTGTGGCACCTTAAAGACTAACTGCCGTGTTTTAATCAAGTCCACTTCACTTCATCAGACATACAACTTTGGAGGGGTAAGGTAAAGGTCTCCCTTGTTTGAAAGCCAGTCATATCCAACTCTAGGAAGCAGTGCTCATCTCTGTTTACAGCCAAAGAGTCATCACTGTCTGCTGATATTTCCCTGGTCAGGCATAACTAGATGCTGGGAGTGCATGGAGCGCTGTTACCTTTTCTGCTATTTATCTATTTGCAATTTCTTGATTCTGAACTGTTAGGTTGACAAGATCTGGGACAGACAATGGGCACTCACTCTGTCTGTCGTGAAGCACTCGGGTCTCAAACTGCTGAACTGTCAACCTTCCAGACTTCAAGTGCAACATCTTAACCACAAAGCAACTGCAGTCCCATAGACTGAGGGGAAGGGAGGGTGAAAATCACAATAAAAGCGCTTCCTGAATGCCCAGTGGTGCCTAGTGTGTATGTCCTTCCTTGATGATGGAAATTTTCTGGGGGATGGCAAGGGTAAATCACTACTGGGAGCATCTCCAGCCCCTTGGTGATCATTATAGGGTTTCCTGAACTTGGAAATAACTGGACAGCATGTAACAGTAACAGCAAATGTACTCATTAGTGGTTAGGCCTATGAGTAGGTTTCCAATCTGCAGCACTTGAAGATCTGCAACTGTTGTTTACTCTTCTGGATACTGTATCTTCTAGGGGCTGTGGTGGCTCAGTGGTTAAGAAGCTCGCCTTGTTAGATGGAAAGTTGGCAGTTTGAGACCCAGGTACTGCATGACAGATTGAGCACCTGTCTCTGTCCCAGCTCTTGGGGACATGAAAGGAACCTCGTTTAGGTGTTCCCTAAGCGGAGTTTCTTCCACAAAAATCCTTTCAATCCAGAATAATTTCTAACCCAAAATTTTATTATCTTCTAAGTAGACATGCACAAAATCATGTCTACCTAGAAGGAGAGCTCAATGCAAGTGCTCAACTTACCTGCCAAATAAGGCAAAAGATTAAGTTAAAAACTAATCAGAACTTTTATGTTGTTGTTGTTACATGCAATCAAGTTGCCGCTGATTTATGGCAAACCTGTGAATGACAAATTTCCAAAATGTTTGGAGAAATCTCAATAACCTTGCTCAGCTCTTGCAAACTCAACCCTATGGGTTACTTTAAGACAGGGGTGCCCAAACTATGGGCCAGGGGTCGGATGCAGCCCACGATGCCAATTCATCCAGCCTGCAAAGCCCTTGTCACTCCTGGAAGCAGTAGTAAAATGTACCCATACTTCCAGGAGCAACAAAGGCTTTGGGGGCTGGATGAATTAGTGTTGGGGGCTGGATTCAGCCCCCATGCCATAGTAACCAGCTCCCTGACCCACGTGGCAGGCCCATGGCCCGAAATGTTTGAGCATCAACCCATCTCACATTTTCTCTTCTTTTTCTGCTGCTTTCCACCTTTCCCAACAATATTGCCTTCTCACGATGTTCCCTTAGTTTCATCATTTTCTCCTTCATAGACAGTTCAGTACACAGTACATTTTGATTGATTCTTCTTCTTATGTGTTCTGATCAAACCCTGAACTGCCAAAATGAAGCCACTTTCTTCACATTGTGATTGCCAAAACCCAAGTCCACATCGGTGCATGTTTCTGCAATCGGCAGACCAGTAAATGAGCCGGACTCTGTGTCTCTCCACATTTACACTGTATGTTGTTGTCTGCTAGCAGCCCCCATTTGAACATGTTGGTCTTGCATTTAGGAACTCCAACCCTCAGCCTATTTAGGGGAGATTGAGATCTTCAGCTATATCCTCATTTAATGTTGTTCCTTGTCCAGTGAGCTTCTTCCTTCATTTTCTAATTTGGTTTTGCTCTTGTGTACCTTCAATTGGATTGGTGATTGAACCAAAGTACAGTGGTACCTCATATAACATTTTTAAACTGTTCCATGGGGCTCGTTGTACAAAACAATTGCTATACAATGCATGCATCATATAGCGAGTTTCCCTATGGGATGCATCACACAATGATTTTTTTCACTAAGTGGTTTTTCCCATTGAAAAATTGTTGTATGATTTTTTTTCCATAGGGAAAATTGTTATGTGGGATGCCATTTCCCCCCAAACCTAATTGTTATGCGATTTTGTTGCTATACAGGGCGATTGTTGTATGAGGTTCCACTGTATAAAAAAATCACTCTATCACTCTATCTATCACTCTATCTTTCTATCTATCTATCACTCTATCTAATATAAAACTACAGAATAATATTCAAAGCATAATTCAAAATAATAAATTACATAATAAAATACCAAATAAACAAGAAATAAGCATATCTGGTGGTGCATAATTCTTTCAAATGTATCTTCTATATTTGTTACAGCCTTTGCACTGTTAATGGTTGTTTGGTTCCTCTTGTCACTTTCAACTATTATTTACATCCTGTCCTCTTGCCTGGACCACAGGTTAGCCCTCCTTACCAAGCATTGTTTAAGATATAGCTCCCACTTTCTTCTTCATGTGACGAAGAAAGGCCCATTTCTCATGAAATGCAAGATCAGACCAGAGCACCATTTTTGCAAGTCAAGACACAGAAGAGATCTCACAAGCACAAGAGCAATCATAGCCTGTTTATATAATCAGCAAAATCAAGTGATAAAACAGGTGGCATGATCCAGCAAACTAAGATGAGTGTTTATGTGATTGCAGCAAATCTGCAAGCTCAGACCTGCCATTCTGCAACAGAAGTGAACTGTGCCTTGATTCAGATTACAGTCTAGAAAATCTACATTTCGAATGAGAATCCCTTGGATCCCTCAGCCAGGGTGACAATTCACTGCACTGACTTATCAATCCTAGATGTTTTGTGTGTGTGTGTGTGTGTGTGTGTGAGAGAGAGAGAGAGAGAGAGAGAGAGAGAGAGAGCGGCTTTGCTGCCCTTTTTGTTAAGCTTGGATCATCTGGGAAAGTTAAAGGACAGAGGAATTGGGTGAATCCCAAAGTAGGAATTTATGTCCCAGATGAGTCTTTCACATATAACCTGATCAGTTTTGTTCTTTGGCAGATTTGCCACCTGCTGTGTTTTCAGCAGAGATGGAGCAGCTATAATTCATCCTTTCAAATCAGAAGCAATTAAACTAGTACTGCAACCCAAAACTACTGACATTGTAAATTCAATCCAGGTTGACTGAGCCTTCTATCCTCCTGAGGGGTGTGTGTGTAAAATGAGTACCCAGCATAATGAGGGCAAAACTATCAATTACTTTGTGAACTGCTCAGAAAGTGCTGTAAGCACTATGGGATGAAAGAAAGTTGTATCCATCTGTAGGGTGTGGTGCTCATCTCTGTTTACAGCCAAAGAGCCAGCACTGTCTGCATCTGCAGATGTTTCTGTGGTCATGTGGAAGTAGTGACTAGACACCGGAGTGCAAGGAATAGTGTTGCCTTTCCTGCCAAAGTGGTACCTATTTATCTACTTCCAATTTCTTCCTTTCGAACTGCTAGGATGGCAGGAGCTAGTTCAGAACAGCAGCTCACTCCATTGTGCAGCACTCAGGTCTCAAACTGCTGGCCAGCCAATCTTCCTGTTGTTAAGTTAAACATCTTCACCACTAAGCCACCACAGTCCTATTATGGGGTGATAAGTGTTATTGCTATTGCTACATAATACAGTAATAATAATTTTGTGTCAGACATTATTCTGGGTTGAAAGAATTTTTGCTGGAGAAACAATGGAGTGAGCTGCCATCTCGGTCCTAGCTCCTGCCATCCTAGCAGTTCGAAAGCAAGAAATTGGAAGTAGTCCTTTCCCCCTATTTATCTACTTGCAATTTATTGCTGTTGAACCACTAGGTTGGTAGGAGCTGGGATAGAAATGGGTGCTCATTCCATCATACAGTACTCGGGTCTTGAATTGCCAGCCTTCTGGCTAACAAGGCGAGCTTCTTAACCACTGAGCCTCCACAGCCCCATTATTGCTACATGTGTATTTAGAAGTAAGCTGTTGAGAACAAGATATTTTGGAGGCTACTCATCCATATGGTCAACATAAATCAGTAGTAACTTGGCAGCACATAACAACAACAGCAACAACCACTGAAGTAAGGAACTCGCTCCCAAGTAAGCATGACTAGGATGGTGACACTAGAAGATAATTTATGTGACCACATGGAAAAGCATACAGTGCTTCTGTACATTTAATTATTGGGGAAGAAGGAATTTCAGTTGCTCTCATTTGCATGAAAAGCTACATTTGCTGAAATTTCTTCTTCTGCATAACTCTTAGAGTTAGGATAGTTCTTCTTTTCAAGTGAACACCCTACCTGCACATTTGCATGCAAATATAACAGGGCTGAGCTTATTTTCAAATAAATGTTGAATCACAATATTAATTCTACCATTTGAAAAGGAAGAAAGGATGGTAAAGTTAAGTTTCTTATAGCAAGTGAATAAATATATATTTTAAAGCTCTATGCCAGGAGTGCTCAAACTATGGCCTGGGGGACATATACAACCCCTGATGCCAATTCGACCGGCCCTTGACGAGGGCATTGGGGGCCGGTTGAGTTGGCATTGGGGGCTGGATCTGACTCCCATGCTGTAATTTGGGCACCCTTGAACCATGTGACTGGCCCGTAGCCTGAAAAGTTTGGGCAATCTGTCAATGGACAACAGCCCTAAGTTGTGTTAGTAATAAAATAAAGCATCAACTGCTAAATTCAGCATAGTCCTCTATGTCATTGTTTTCTATAATTTCCCAGTTGCCTTGCCTGGGAAGGAGAATGCATTGCCTTCTAGAAACAAAGCTGGCATGAACAATTTACAACTGATATGCCAAGAGTGAACAAATGTTTTTTTTTTTGTTTTGAGGCACTATTTTGCCAAATATATTATTGAAAAGCACTGCTTTCCATTAACCAGCTGCCACTGTGATTTCCAGCAATTGCTGAAGCTGCTGTAAAATAATGCCTAGTGGAGACAGAAATGAAATAAATCTCTCTCCTATTATTATTTTAGAACATCAGGCAAGGAACTGTGTTCAGGAGCAGGGAGCAGAACAAAGACAGCACAATAAAGAAAAGTTTCTCAAATAAGTTATTTTCATAGTGATAGATCCAGTGTGATATAGTGGTTAGAATGCAGGACTAGTACTTAAGATTCCTGAGATCCTGTCTCAGACATGAAATTCTCGGGGTGACCATGCAGCAGCAGGGCCATAGCTGGGGGCAGGGGGACAAAAACCCTCCTGCGCTAACAGCCCCCCACCAACCCACCCCGTGGTGCCAATGTTATATATGTGAGTGTGACATTGTTGTCCCTCCTGAAAAAATTTTCACCCCCACAAATTTAAAATCCTGGCTATGGCCCTGTGCACCAGTCATGTTCTCTCGACCTAACCATGTCTCATGAGCTTATTGTGAGAATAAATGGAGAGCAGAACAGCCATGTGTAGTGTTTTGATCTCATTTAGGGGAAAGGTGGGTAAATAAATGCATCCACATAGATATGCAAGAATATATGCCATTTGTTATATGCAATAACTACTATCGTGGTCAGATGTTAAGTAAAATAGGGCTCTAGTACTTTAAGAACAAGGCCACGATGGCTTAGTGGTTAAGACGCTGAGCTTGATGACCAGAAGGTTAGCAGGTCAGCAGTTTGAGACCCAACTGCTGTGTGATTGAGTGAGTGCCCATTATCTGTCCCAGCTCCTGACAAACTAGCAGTTCAAAAGCAGGAAATTGCAAGTAGATAAATAGGTACCACTTTGGCAAGAAAGGAAACAGCATTCCATGTGCATCTAGCCATCTCTGCCACATGACTATGGAAACATCTGCAGATGCAGACAGTGCTGGATGTAAACTGAGATGAGCACTTAACCCTAGAGTAGGACACGACTGGTTTGTAACAAGGGAGACCTTTACTGAGTATGTATTTATTTGTGTAGACTATTTTTACCCTGCCTTTCTATTATAAAAGGCCCAAGGTGGCTTGCATAATTTAAAGAAGGCAATATAAAAGGGGTGAGTTTTACAACATCAAAAGAGGGTTAAACCAAATTAAAATGAATCCACATTAAAATAGCACATAAAAACTAGACTAAAAACACATTTAAAGCAACAAGGCACAAGCAATCCCATTTTAAGAACCCCTTCTTAGGCAACCAGTCACTTAGGGAAAGCCTGTCTAAGAAAAAAAGATTTGCCTGCTTGTGGAAAGGCAGGAAAAACCAGGCCAGCCTGGGAAGAGCAATGGATTAGGCCCACTCCCAGTACTCACCAAATGCATCCATGAGAGCAGTGGAATATAGAGAAAAATATTACAATTTATTACACACTTGCTCAAATTATATTATTGTTGTTCTTAATCTATTTTTGATCTATTTTTCCATTGCATAGTAGAGCTTGTGTCAGCCTAAAGACATCATAAAATAGACTAAGACCACAAGTAGAAAACAGATTCAGCCATAAAACCTTATAATCAGATAGGAAACAGATTCAGGCATAAAACCATTAAAATCAGGTTAGTCTACAAACAAACAGCTAAAATTATTGCACTAAATTAAGCAGTTGGGTAAGCCAGTTTGAAAAGACAGCCAGATATTCCTGGGAGTTGATATCATTTCAGATTCATCCCTGAAAGCAAAGGAACTTGAAAGATAAATACAGTACTACTAATTTATTCAGTTAATTTCAGAGCAATAGAAAATCCAAGCCTGTATACTAGAAATAAGTCCTATCTAGTACAGGCAATAAAATTGCCTAGAATTTTAGCCTTAGGCATGGATTAATTTTAACAGCAACTTCTTGGCTTATCATTTTTACTCCTGCTTTCTCACAATCATACAAAATGTCTCTGGAAAATAGAAAGGTTTGCTACATTTAAACTCTTATAAACTGATAATCAACATTTACCTGTTTATTTGACTGACAGCCAATTTCTAGCAAACTCAGGGGAATATTTTACACTTACATAACATAAGCAATCACATTAACAACCAGCTCATGTGAATAATATTTTTCAATCCAGGCAGCTGAAGAATTACCTTATCACCAAGTTGATTGGGAAGGACCACCTTCTTTTATATTGGTCACAGGGTATGCAGAAAGAGCCTCCATGAAAATTGTGAATACAATCATGCATCTAACACCAAACCAAAGGCTGAGCATCTCTGCAGCAGAATATACTGCTCCAATATGAAGCGCATCTACACAAGCAAAACTAGTTGACATCACTGTGAATGAAGCCATGAATTTTCCATTTGTGATGCAGTCTAGAATACAAGGGGAAAGATTTAGAAGCTTTAGAGACATATATGTTCTACTACAATTCCGTGGTGTGATTCCTCACAGTCACCAAAATTCTAACCGCACATCATTTCCTGTGTAAATACTGGCTCCAGAACAAGATTCTCTTCTGCCCACAGATTTAAGTTATTGTTTCATATTGTAAACAAGTACCAATGTAGGCAGAACAGGCTAGAAAAAAATGCTGCATAAAATTCCTCCCCAGAGGTGTTACTGGGATTTTCTTAGAATCTTTGTGGAGTGATGATTTAATATGACAACTGTGAAAACAATTGCTCAGTTACTGCTGGATGGTATCTGTAGAACTATCCTTCCATAGTATGGTTATTGGTTTTGTGAAATCACATTTTCCCCAAAACTCTTGATATAATATTTTACTGTTTGGGAAATGTGATTTCTTTCCTATTCGATCCTGCCATTTCTAAATGAACTGTATGACATGGTATGTGATTAAGTGACATCCTTGCTATGCACTAGCAAGTTGCTTCTGATTTAACAGTTACCCTAATAGAGTTTTCAAGGTATAAAAGCTGCTTGAGGAATGGTTTAACCATTGCCACTACCCAGATAATTTCCATGGCCAAAGGAGAATTTTTAATGGAGGCCTGGGTTCCAGTGTGACCTTCATTCTACTAGACCACGTTGGATTCCTTGATAGGCACCACACACAAATATTTTGTCTATTACTGTATTAGTGAAATGCAACATACCTGTTAACTGGCAGGGCGGGGGGGTGGGAGTTCCATTAAATTCTGCCTTCCATCGCGTGACACCTGGCAACAGCCATTACAACAGGTTATAGGAGAAGGAGGATGCAGTCAGAAGTAAGAGCATTATTGGGAAGCCTTTTGTTCAGTCCCATGACCCAAATGGGCATTTTGGTGAGTACACGAGAACGGGCTGTTCCCAGGCTGTGGGACTCCCTCCCACAGGAGGTTTTAGGCTGGCACCTCCAAACCTGCTGTTCTTCCATCAACAAGCAAGGAACTTTCCATTTAGCCAAACTTTTGACCACAGGATGACTGCTGAGGAAAGATGATTTAATGGTGGAATAGGAGAATATTCTGCTGTTCCGCTTCTGCATAAATTCTTTTAAAACAGAGCTTGTCTTCAACTTGGTAATCTATAATTGCTTTTATTGTTATAATTTATACTTTGACTGGGGATTTTATACAGATTGTTTCAGAGCCTGCTTGAATGTCTGTATTGAGGAAAAGGTAAATTGTTTTTTTGCAAAATACTCTGTAATATTCTTGTTAGTTTTAAGAAATAAAACTCAGTAGATACCTGGTCTTCTAGCTGGTTCTTTTGTCTTGTATCTTAGTACTATATTAGCAACAACAAAGCCGGGATATCTAGTGAAGAACTAGGAATTAAAAGAGAATTTGTGGCATTACTCATTTCTTTTTAGAAGCTAGATTTATCTTTACTCAAATCAAGTTAGTAATTCACTGCATCATGTATGGTTAGTATATTATACTACATTGAATAGAAGGCCAGAAAAATATTTTAGTGACTGGTTGTGATGTTGCAACTTGCAATTTTTCAAAATTACATGATGCTTTCCTTGCAACTTAGCACAAAACCTAAAGAATTAATGTTTTAAAAAAAGCTTCGGAAAGTACCGGGAAGCTACTAGTCCTGCCAAAAAGTAACAGTGTAACTACTTGTTGCATTGTTTTTCCTGTAACTGTGTAACTCCCTGTTAAAATGCCGGTTACTGAAAAAGTAACCAGCTATAGGTAATTATGTTACTTGTAGCCAATTTCTCTGAAGCTTTGTCTGATAAAAAAATCCATTACAAACTGTTGGGAGGGGGAAAGAGCTAAAACATTGAGAGCATGAGGGAAACGTGTTCCTTTGTTTTGAGGTTTTAAAAAATTATATTATCTTGATAATCTCTTAGGCTACAACTCTTCTTCTTCTGCTGCTGCTGCTGCTGTATCCGATTCCGAATATTGGTGATCCTCATGGTGATCAGCCATGAAGACTGTCCTGAGAATATAATGCAGTGGCCTTTCATCTGCCTTCCACATCACAGCATAACCACTTTCTAGTCCTGAGCCCTTTTGGCATGCAAAGTCCTCCTCGGCCCCAGCCAGGATGGATGAAGCTGCTGCCCTCCATCAAGATGGATTCAAGTGTGATTTATTCCACTTGGGGACCATCACTCTTCTCTGTGGACTTTGCTACCCAAGGCCACTAGTCCTCAGGTTTATCAGGTTAGTTAACCACTGGCTGATGCTCGGCGTTGAGTCGCTGGCAGTATGACCTACTGTATTATGATAGAAGGATAACCTGGCCAGACTTGGCTACAACTGTTGCTGGCCTTAAATATTTTAGAATTTTGGGTTAATTGAATTGGTTAGTTTTATTCAAATGGATTTTAATGGCTGTCTTTTTAAAAAAATATTGTTCAATTACATTTTTGTGAAACACCTTGAGTGTTATTTTCAGTAGGAAGTATGGATAAACTTAAGAACAAGAATAAGACAACAACAAAGACAAAAAGAGAGAAGATTGTAGGAATTACATATTTCTGTTGAGTTATCCTCCTGTTTTGGTTTCCATCCTACAGAGAATCTTTGGTCCCGGGCATAAATTGTTCTGTTTTACAGAACTCTTTAACATGACCTTTCTCTGAGTTTCTTCTTCCACCCATCCACTCTTCTAAGCCTACAATTCTACCTCTTGTGATGCTCTGCAGTGAAATTAGAGCTCCCTTTCTGCTGAACTAAACCCTATATGACAGTATGTCATGTACTGTAAATACATCTGCATTTTCCAGAGCAGGGGGGGGGGGGGTGTCTGACAATAAGCAGAACAAGATAAGATTTCTGAAATGCAATATTTATGTTCTATGATTTAGCTTTTTAAGTCCTGCCAGGTCTGCAGCTCTTCGGACTCAACGTTTTTTAAAAAAAACTAGGTATTTTGCTAATGATATTTTGGCACTGCATGTACATCTGGATAAGCCAAAGTTTGCAGTAATGGGAATCACCACACACCCTTGACCCCTGTTCTGCACTCCCTCCAATGCCTAGGTCCGTGATGACAAACCTTGGCACTCCAGATGTTTTTGGACTTCAATTCCCAGAAGCCCAGCCCTCCGTGAATCCACACGAATGCGTTTGCTGAGATTCATCCGGCCCGCACTACCCCCGTCGCTCCTGGAAGCAGAAGTAAAATGCACAACAACAACAGCAGCAACAACAACAACAACAACAAACTGCATGCTGTCAAGACAGTTGTGACTTGTAGAAATCCTTTCCAGGGTTTTCTAGTTAAAAAGTACACAAAACTTGTTCACTGCTCCCTGGAGGCCCAGTGGGGAATCAGACTCTCAAATTCGGGTTTCATAGCCTGATACCCAACTCAGTTAGCTATCACAGTGCCTGTTGTAGAGAAGGAATCACATATGCCATACTCAATAGACATAGATGTAGACATAAACATATGTATGTTTATTTTTACTTCTTCAACTCATCAGTTTTCTTAATGCTCTTGCAGGCTTGGCATCTCTCTGATTAACACGATTGTTCAGTGGTTCCAGGATATGTATTTTTTAAAATATTCATCCAGTCTCTGAACTTGTTTCTCATTAACATCACCACTGGGGTTGCTCTGCTCACACATGGACTTGCTGATGAATGCCTCAGAGTGAGACATGCATTTTCAGTGCTATTTATGAGCCATTTATGAGCATTAACAATGTCTGCAAGGAGAAGGTGCCACAATGCTATCTGAGACAGCCAGATGTACTGAGAACAATGTGTGTTTGAAGGATTTTTAAATTTTAAGGTGGCAACAATACAAAACTCCTTCTATTCAATTGATGAGCTTTTAAAAATATTGTAAAAAATATTCAAAGTCCTCTCAAATTCTGTTCAAGTTGGGTAAGAATATGCACATCATGTGAGAGTGTTGGAAGCTATGTTGAACTTGTATATTGTACTACTTGATGATATTTTGTACACTATATGAAGTGTTGCTTACCAGAAGAATTCCCCAAGGTAGCTCAACAGGTTTTTCTACAACAGTCAAACAACCCCAAGTACTATGATTCACCTACCAAGGGAAAGTGCTTTATTCACCAACAGTCACCCCACTGGCAACCAGAAGTAATTTCTTGAATCTTGGACAAAGATGATGGCTATCACTTGATGCATATTTAATGAACGCTTGTCTTGCATTTAAGAAGGTTTTGCTTATCTTAGAATGGGGGATATAAAGATAGTCTTAGAGAAAGCGTGGCCAAACTATGGCCCATGGACTGGATCTGGTCTGTGGTGCCAAATCATCCATCCCTCGCCCCCATCACCATTCCTGAAAGCAGAAGTAAAACGTGCCCACACATGCACAAAACTCTGTCCTAAATGATCCACGGCAGCTATAAATGCATTTATGACAGCCGCAGGTGCATTTATGGTAGCATTTTGCATATGCATGGGCATGTTTTACTTCTGCTTCTGGTGGGAGAAACCACATGACCAGCCCAAAAATTTTGGTCGGTCATACTTTCTCATTATCTTCAGTAGTTACCAGGTGGCCCTCTTTCAAGATGAGGTTATGCTAAAACTCCCATCAGCCCTGCAGTATGGTGAAATGCAAAGGCTTGTGTGAGCTGTAGTTCTGCAACATCTTTAAGGAAACATATTCCTCAATCCTGTATTAAATAAGTGTGTTTAGGTGTTCATTCTTGATATAGCAAAGGTTTTCTGTAGCTTGCTGTTGCTGTAATGACACAAATGCATGCACCACAGCCACCACTAGAAAGAACCATGTGACCAGCCCCTCAGCTGACTAAGGGGGTGTGGTCAGGCCCCTGGCAGGAAAAGGTTGGGAACCCCTGGTGTAGAAGGACCACATGAGGTTCCCCCCTTTCTCTTCTTTTAATGAAAAGTCTACTAAATGTGCAGCCTTTTTCTTAAAGTTCATAACCTGATTCCACCCTTACTTTTTTAATTGATTTGTATTCTTCCAATAATTAATGCGGCCATTCAGCTCCCTTTTATTATCTTTAGGTAAACACTGACACTAGTACAGGTGCTTATTAATCATATACCTAACACTGCCTGAAATCTGTCATACAGTTGTACAAATAGCATAATTACTGTAAATTATAATTACTGTAAGTTACTGTAAGTTATATGCAATATATAATCTCTATAGACCTTATCTGTTGTTGGCCAGGTCATGTGACTCAGATTGCAAAGGAGAATGTCTATAGAGATTTCTTTATTTAAGGCCGCTTGCTTCCAAAGGTCACAATGTTTGGGTGACTGTGCAAGAGAGTTTCAGCCAACATTGCATTAGTGTTGCATTGCAGTCAAGTTTCTGTGTGTTCTTTTTCACTGGAAAGCACCTTCAGCTTGGCAGATCTCCTAATTTAGTCTGTCCTGGAGATAAACTGGCAGACCTTGGCCATCAAGTCTAAGAAGCTGCTGGAGGGCCTCAAAAAAGTCTAGGGCGTGGATAGGCCATGGGTGGGGATCACTTATTTTATCATCCAAACATTCCTTTCATTCCAAGAAATGCATCTACAGTACTTTAAATATGCAGTTATGCCATGACAAGGTTGGGTGTGAAAGAAATGGGGGAAATTATGGAGTAGGAACTCCCAGTATCTCCTAGCCAATATGGCTGTACTAGGAGTTGTAGTTTTAGTAAATAACTTTCACTAGTGCCGACCTAGGGTTGGCAAAGCTAATCACACTCTGTTGAGGGCCAGATTAGTTTCAAAGTATATACCAGTGATGGCTAATCTTGGCACTCCAGCTGTTCTTGAACTTCAATTCCCAGAAGCCCAAGTCAGCACTTTTGCTGATCAGGGCTTCTGGGAATTGAAGTTCAAAAACACCTGGAGTACCAAGGTTAGTCATCACTGGTCTACACCAATATGGTTGTATAAGAATAGTGATAAGAATCATAGAATCATAGGTCAAAGCAGCCCCAGAAGCCATGGAATCCAACCCTGCTGCTGAAGCAAGAAAACCACAACTAAAGCATTCCTGACACATAGCCACCCAACAGCTGAAAGCCTGCATGAAGGAAAGTCAACCCTTCTTCAAGACAATTCATTCCTCTGTCAAACAACTCTTACTGTCAAAAAGTTCTTCCTAATGTTCAGTCAAAATCTCCTGTCTTGTAATTTGAATCTGTTACATCATATCCAATTACTCTTTCCTGACAATTTGATGCAATGGTCAAAATTTTATAAGAAAATGCATAACTTTCACTCTGTTTCTAAGTGGTGAATTAAACAGTCCCTGCTGCAATTCTCTCAAAGTTATGCTTTTTTTTTTTACATTAAGCAATAGAATTTCAGCCAATACACAGCTAAATAGAAAGGAAGGAAGGAATCTGAATTTCACACCATGCATTTAAAGAAGTTGTTGGAAGCAAATTTCTGCCAGAAACATTTCAGTGGATTTTAGTCTTAGTAGATACCCACTGTGGTGTAATGGATAGAGTGATGGACTAGGAGGCCTGGGTTTGAAACCTCTCTCAACCATGAAAACTCACTGAGGCAGTGGAACTGATAAACTTACTTCTTTGAACTATAGCATCTGGGCTGGTAGTCTACTTCTTTAGACAACATGCCTCCTGGGAGATGTTAAGAGCTGTAGTCCAAAAATATAACTTCTCTAGGCTCTGATAACTTGCAAGGATTGAGGCAGGCAAAGGAAAACCATTCCAGGTTGAGCTGATTTAAGTTATCTTATTATTTCAATATGTTTTCTGAACCATCATGATTTTTTTATTGAAAGTTATTATTACATCTGTGTTGGAAATAGGCATCTTGAGGTAATCTGTAGATTACAGTGATCTAATTACTGGCCCGGGACCCCCTAGAAAGCCAAGTGGTCCATTAAGTCATAGAATCTGGGCACATTGGCTTTTGCTTCTACGCTTCCTTTTCATGAAGATACAGTACTTGATTATCTAAAGACCTTCTTTGTGCTACATTTAACATTATTTCATGGATTCTCAAAGCTCATGTGGGGCTTTGGGAGACATGTAAAAAAAGTGGCCATTTACAGAGAGGCACACAGACTGAACCAAATTGTTAACAGATGCAGTAATATAACAACTTGGCCCCACTGGTGCTCGCAAAATGAAGGGTGAAAAGGGAGAGCTTGTTATTGTCTTTTATATGAAACCCATCAAAGCAGTTAAGAAGTGTGTGTATTTTTAACCATGCCAAAAATAAAGCTTCAGTACACAGAAAAGTTTAAAATTATTTAGCCTATACTTTAACATATAGCTAGCTTGTTCCTCGCTCCTAAATCTCTCCATGCCAAAATTGTACTTCATCTCCAAACATTTCCCACATGTTTTTCTATCCTATAATCCACTAACCACATAAGGTTATAAGAGATCAGCTCCAGGGAGATTAATTGAAGGCTACAGGCTTCTCATCTGCAGCAAGGGAAGCCATTTTAATTTGGGGGCTCTTTTTATTTTATTTTTTTGCTTGCTCGAGTGCAACACCCACAATTTATGATCAAGTCCATGGTGTTACAAGTGCATAAAGCCATTTCATCAGTTTAGCTATTAACCCCTAAATGAATGCAGCAAACAGACTTATTTGACTGAAGACACTTACACTCTGGCAAATTTTTACCTGTTAAAATTGTTGCATTGTTTATTTATTTAATCATTTAAAGTTGCCTTCCTCGACCTGGTGGGCTTCACATATGCTGGATGGACTACTTCAATCATGCCCAGTGAATGTATCCCTTGTAGTCTGTTGCTGAAAACAACAGAATGAGATTTCACAGTGATAAATTCAAAGTTCTACACGGGGGGGGGGGCACAAATGCACAGTTACAAGTGTGTGGGGGTTACTTGGCTTAGCAATACTAGGAGAAAGAAGGATCTTGAAATTGCTGTAATGTTATTACTTATGAGGATCAGTATTCTGCATATTTTAGAAGGATCTCTGTTAAGTGGCTGAGACCCAGTAGCACCATATATACTTGAGTATAAGCTGACCCAAATATAAGCCAAGCTATCTAATTTTCACCTGAAAACCCAGGAAAATAGATTGACCCGAGTATAAGCCGAGGATGGGAAATGCAGCAGCTCCTAGTGAGTTTCAATAACCAAAATACATGAAAATAAGATAAAATTAATTAAATTGTTGGTGCATCTCAATCTGGCACAGTCTTGGGACCCTTGTGGTCATTGACCTGAGTATAAGCCATGTCCCCTTTTGGGGGCTAATTTTTGGGGCTAAAAAACTCAGCTTATACTCGAGGATATACAGTAAGTCACAGCTAGAACAGAACTTTCGAATCAGTTAAATGGATGATCCAACTCACCAAATATCTACTGAGTCAATGGGCTACTCTAGTTGCAATTTACCACTGGATTTCAGCCACAGTTTCATATGTCCCTGATAGAATTTTACTTCTGTAAAATTTGAGATAAGGATTCCACCTCTTTAACAGCACTTGTTATTTTTTGAGAGCACAACTTGCATTAAATCCCCAGCTAGCATTACCAGCACCCCTGGTGCTGGGGGTTTCTGAGGTCTGTAGTCCAAGAAACTAACTTGTCCTAGCTCTGCTTTAGTAAGCACATGGTTTATTTTATTTATTTATTAATTAGAGATTTATTTTGCAAACTTTTGGCAGGTTGAAGAGGCAGCGACGGAAAAGAGAGTCCCATCTGGACTCTGCTTCTCACACAGGCATTAAGGGAACAAAAACCTGTTCCAAGACTAGCAGATTATTTTGCCTTGTCAACATGGGATACAGGGTCAACAGAAAGAGTCTCCTCAAAGATTTTTGTATTTTTGAACCACAACCAGGCGTACTTCAGGCAACAGCCACCTTCTGCCAGTTAATCTTTCTCACACTAGGTCTGGCGAAAGGAACTGCAGAATGAGCTCACCTAAAGGTGGCTTTGTTTTGGCAATTTCATGTCTGGTCTAGACACAGAAGAAGAACATGAGATACAGTGCAGAAATTAGCATAATAAAATTCATAGTTTTTATGATTTATTTCTGAGCCATATATTTTAGTGTTTAAGGCTGCAGATGAAAGCTTGAGCAGTGGTAGGAAATCTGGGGACTGGGGGAATTTCTGCTACCAGTGTCTGGGCACCTGTGGACACCTGTAGCAGTGTAACACTGCTGTCAGGGGTATCTCCACTTTCTAGGCCCTGAGCTACCCCTAGAGCTATGGTTATTCACCATGAGCAGGGGGTGGGTGGGAAATCTCACCTTATTTCAGAAGCTACGCAGGGATGAACATGGTTTATACTTGGATGAGAGATCACCAGGCACTATCACAGATCTTCAGATAGGGCAAGAAAATAATTTGGCCTAGATCTTTGCATTATTGTTGCTGCCTTTCAGTGTAAACAATTCTGATGTGCATAAATCAAGGTTCGGACTCGGCACAGGGAATTTTTCTGCTTGTGGTGGCTTAACTCAAAGCTTCACAAGTAACCTTATAGACATAACATTTTGGAAACTATAAACATGCATGGATTCGCTATGTAGACAAAGTTTTTTAAATTCCAGTTTTTAAAATATATTATGGTTTCAATTTGCATTCTATGGAAGTATGTCAATCATCTGACCATTTTCCAATAAATTGATTTTGATTCAATTTACATAATTTATACATCCAGATTCTTTCAACTAGTGATCAGGCCTTTTTACCATAAAATTCTCACAGGTCCATCTCAGATAAACTGAAGACAGAAATTGGTGGATGTAATTAATTAATTCAATTGTCTTTTTGCATTTCTGAAGTATTTCTCCAGTTTATTGCTTGCACTTACTGATATTTAAATACAAAATCAATGTTAAAACATGGTTTGAGTTATTCTGTTGTGAAGGCTTCACAACTCTGAAATATATAAATTCAGGCATAGCTAGGGAATTATATGCAATATTGTTGAAAAGAAATGTAAAACGGCAATATGGGGACTTCTTTCCAAAGCAGAAAGCATATATTAGAAGAGATCTCAGAAAAGAGACTTTTTAAATTACAGTTCCTCAAGGGATCCAGCCAGTTGGCTGGAAATTACAAGAATTGTGAGTCCAAAATCTGGCTGGGATCTTCTTGTGTAGTAACTCGAAAAGCCTACATTTTGGAGGCATGTGCCCACAGACCTTATCTGTTGCATACTGAGTCATGCAATTCTGTATGTAACAAATAACATCTACATAGATTTTTTAACTTGAGGAAATTTGCTTCCAAAAGTTATTCTCTTTGTGTTAAGCCTTGTGTTTCTATTCCTATCAAGTTCTTCTTTTCTCCAAGAAGCATTACCTCTTCAAAGAAATTTGGTATGAACAAAATAGTAAGTGTTTCACAGATGGTAGAAACAGTCCCAAATGTTTGGTTTTACTCAAACAGCTGAACTGGAAATTCAAGACTTGGGGGATGAGAGAAAAATGACATCAGGGTTAAAGTTTATTATTTGCTGGTGTCATGCAGGCCAACTACCACCTGTCAGCATTTGAACTCACATTCCTGGCCACCGGCAAGGAGACATTTATTCTTGCTCTCCTTATTTGCCTTTGTAGTCCTTGTGTTGGACATATGTCAAAATACAGAATAATTGCAGTATAGCATCTGAAGGGCATTTTTAAAAAATTAATCAAGCATAGACAACTGTCAACAGAAGTATTGACATGGGGCATTAGATAGAATTGGCTAACATCAACATCTACTGTTTCAACACATATCTTTCCTGTGAAATGGGATTAGAAAATGGAACATATTAAAGTTAAAATAGAAATGGGTGGTTCAGGGAGGTAAATTGAGTTTCTAGATGCAATCATTTAATATTAAATGTTGTGTAGGGAAGGAAGTCTCTTTAGAAGGCAATGTCTTCTACTTAACTTATTTGAAAGTGTGGTGAGTCCTCCATACCATGTTAGGGATTTCTCCTGCTCAGCCAGTTCGGTAGGGCCTGGATACACAAACCTAAACTCCTTAATCTGAATGTATCGTGGTGAGCAAAGCAGTTTAGTGTTCATGTTTTACAATGATCAGAATGACACCACTATGAAGAAATTAATAACACTATCATCTGAATCAGAGAGCATAATCCTCTCTTAAGGATTACCAGGTCATCAGTGTTCCATTCCTGGACATTTCAGGGCCAAACCCCCAAAACTGGAGAAGGGCATATAAGGATACAAAGGCAAAAATGAGGGATTGACTATTGCTTCTGGGTCAACTGTTTATGGAAATGGGTGTGAATAGGATGTGGGTAAATGAGCTCAGAATATAGCAGAAACCCAACTAGCTAGATAATCTGGTGTCTGAGAGCTTGGGAGAGAAAGCTTTTTTTTTTTTTAATAGCTGCTGAAATATGCATTAGTGCAAAAATTAGACATGGACTTGGGAGGTTTAAAGCAGGACTGGATAACATCTCTAAGATGGAGGGAGTGTTTACTTTCTTGCACTGAGAACCTACTGTGGGCCACATCAGGCCTGCAAATTGACAGAAATGGCTTGTAAGCAAGCAAGCAAGCACTTTACTACTCTTTAACTCTGAGCAGAAACTCATGGGTCTTCTTTGTTGCATTAGCCTTCAAAGCAGCAGTGCTGAATCTGGGAGGAAAAGCAGCCTGCCAGATAGCTTCCTTCATCCTACAGCACAAGGATTTGCAACTTGTGGCCCATGGGCTGGATGTGGCCCATGGCATCATTTCATGTGGCCCACCACCATCTCCACCACACCAGGAAGTGCCATGTGGTGGAGGAAGGGCAAAATGGCCATCCGGCCCCCAAAGCTGTCTAAGGGAGCGTGACCCAACTCCCAGCTTAAAAAGATTGAGAACTCCTGTTCTAGCAGGAGTGCAGAGCTGGACAAAACCCATCACTATGTTTGGGTACTGAAAAAAAGATAACATGGAACACAAACTCAAATTATAATGGTGTTTCTTCCTAGTTCTGGATTGTCATACCATGTGATTAGGTGGATTTTACCTTGGTGGTTTAGTGGTTAAGATGCTGAGCTTGGAGACTGGAAGTTTGGGGTTTGATACCCAAGTGCTGCATGATAGATCTTGGGGACTTGAAAGGAGCCTCATGTCCCCTGAGCAGAGTTTCTCCAGCAAAAGTCCTTTCAACCCAGAGTAATTTCTGTCACTAAATTTATTTATTTACCTTGACACATGGCCAATTTACCTGGATTCCTCTCATGCCTGTTTCCACTGTCATCTGCTCCTGAAGCCTTTCTGTCCCTTCTTTGAACCTTTGCCTGCCTCACCTCTGGTATCAGGTATATCTGCCTCCTAGTTATAGATTTTAGCCCTGATGTCTCAATGAATGGTCTGGCTGCTCCTAGAGTTAAGGAATTTCTGATAGTCACATGATGGGGAAGGGTTGAACTTGCTACAACCTCAGCTGGGCTAATGTTGGTTCATTTGGTTTTTATCCAGTTAGGGCAACTGCAGGCTAATTCTTGAGGAAATGCAAAATTCAAATCAAATATGATGAGATCAACTGTTGATGTCCAGCTACCAATAAAATGCAACAGATGAGAAATCCAGAGTAAATATTGCAGTGTTTTAAATGTAGAACGCCTTTGTAGATTTCTCTTGGACACTTCTGTGAGTTGAGACTAATGCTTGCTAGGCTGCTAACTAGGGAAAACTTATGATGGCCAATTGGAAATGATGAACTCTGTAGAAACACTAAAACTCTGCTCCACATGGATGAATCTATGCCAGCACTTTGCTCCCAGTTTCCAGCCTTTACAGACAGATGGTGCTTAGCAGATGTTACTAATGGGAAAGCTACATGTGATATGAGAAAAATTGTAATCAGACCTGTTTTAGCAGCTTTAAAAATATTTAATAGCAGCGGAAGGAAGGGCTGGGAGTCTGACCAGGAGGAAGAGGACTTTGTTTGTTTGTTATGGGGGAAATTATACATTCATCGTCAATATCAAATTATTTATTTATTTATACAAATTGAAACAAGTAAAATCAAGTGTGTGATGCAACATTAAAATGCAGTTAATGGGAAGTTTAAAATTTAAGAGATAACAGACCCATTTTAACAGGTTTTTTTAATTGACTCAATCCATTTCAAGTATAGTCTTCATCTTCTGCTGCCTTCTATTTTCCCTCAGATTATTGTATTTTTAAGTGATTTTTCTCTCTCTCATGATGTGCAGAAAGACTCACTTAAGTTATTTTTATCTGGAGCAAGAGGCCAGGCTTAATTTGAGTTAGAGCCGACATATTTACCTATATGGCTGCCCATAGTATATGTAAAACTTTCTTCCAACACCATTTATCAAATCAGTATTTCCCCCATCAGCCCTTTTCTCTGCCCATAATTCTTGTCCATACACAGTAATAAAGAATACAATTTGTACAGATGTCCTTAGGCTTCACTCCAGAAACAAATCCTTACATTTAAAGGTATGTTCGAATTCCATCAAGGTTGCCCCTTTAAGTCCCAATCATCTAGTTTCCTGGATACATTCTCAATTTCGATTGATGATTCAAGCAAAGGATAGAAAAAACTTTCAAATTCCCATTCCTTTACTGTCAACATTAATGTTATATAATTCATTTATAGTCATGACTTTTGCCCTAATAGTCAGCTCCAATTCTGCATAGGTACTTTTTTCTTTAACCCTCACAAATAAGTCATTTCAAATCAAATGTTGTTTTCTGCCAGTAATGTGGTGCCATCTGAGTATCTTAAATTATTTACCATATATTTATTCCACCAATGTTTACTGTTTCTGTTTCCACCCTGTCTCTCTGTAAGGTCTCCCTTGCTTGAAAGCCAGTCATATCCAGGGTTCAGTGATCATCTCTGTTTCATAGCCAAAGAGCCAGTGCTGTCTGCTTCTTCAGACATTTCCGTGGTCATGTGGCAGGCATGACTAGACACAGGAGCGCATGGAATGCTGTTTACCTTCCCACCAAAGTGGCCCATATTTATTTACTTGCAATTTTTTGTTTTCGAACTGCTAGGTTGGCAGGAGCTGGGACAAAGATGGGAACTCATTCCGTCCCGCAGTATTCAGGTATCAAACTGCTGACCTGCTGCCTTCCAGTCAGCATCTTAGCCACTTGAGCCACTGCAGTCACCTGTCTCTCTGCATTATACGCTAACTGTAGCCTCATGACCAGAATGTAGGTGATGCCTCAAGGCAGTGAATGTTGTGGGACAATTTCTTTTAGAATGATCCATAGCTTTTCATGACCAAAAAAGCCAAAAGTTTTATTCTAATCTATAGAGTATTGCAGCGTCTGAAGTGGCTAAGATGCTGACTGGGAAGCAGAAGGTCAGCAGTTCGATTCTCGAGTACTGCAATACGGAAATGAGCTCCCGTCTTCATCCCAGCTCCTGCCAACCTAGCAGTTCGAAAGCAAGAAATTGCAAGTAGATAAATGGGGACCACTTCGGTGGGAAGGTAACAGTATTCCATGTGCTCCAGTGTCTAGTCATGCCTGCCACATGACCACGGAAACATCTGCAGAGGCAGACAGCGCTGGCTCTTCGTCTTAGAAACAGAGATGAGCACTGCACCCTAGAGTCAGATACAACTGGCTTTCGAGCAAGGGAAACCTTTACCTTTACCTTTTTAGAGTACAAACTGAATATCTTCTCAAAAAATTCACACCCTCCAATAGTCAACATTTATTTGTAATATGACCTCTAGTTCTTCTTCCCTTTCTGAATCTAACACGAACAGCAGGCATTTCTCACTTCATAATTATCTCATTTCTGTCCATTTTAGTTCACTCACAGCAAGTACTGCAATGTTTAAATTTCAATTTCTCTGTGAGATAGACTGACTCCATGAGGGAAGCCACTGGGTTGGTTTTGTAGAAGTTGAGTAGGGTTGTTGAAGATAAGATATTTTGGAAATCCCTTGTTCATAGGGTTTATATAACAGCAACAGCAAAAACAATGACGATAACGATGATATGGAAGGGGAAAGCCAAGGATGCCATCTTAGCCAAGAGGGGGAAATGCAGCATGAATGTAAATTAAAAGGTTGCCCTTGCTTGGAAGCAACCAACTCTAGGGTGCAGTGCTCATCTTCGTTCACAGCCAAAGAGTCAGTACTATCTGCATCTGCAGATGTTTCTGTGGTCATGTGGCAGGCATGATTAGATACCAGAGCACGCATAACATTGTTACCTTTCCTGCCAAAGTGGTACCCACTTGCAATTTCTTACTTTCAGAGCTGGGACAGATGGCAAGAGCTCACTCCATTGCACAGCACTCAGGTCTTGAAATGCTAACATGCCAACCTTCCAGTTGTCAGGCTCAGTCTCTTAACCACTAAGCCACTGTAGCCACATGAATGTAAATTACAGATATATAAACATACTTCATCCCAATTGGCTTGGCTATTGGAATTTACATAGCCTGAGTGAGCCAATTACTGAGAATACCAGTTGTCCCCAATGTGAAAATACTTAGGGCTGTTTCTCACCTTATACTGTAACAATCCGGGGGTTGCTATTGAGTGTATTCTTGATGTGATTGTGGGCCACAGAAGTGTTGAGTTAATAGACACTCTGTGCTGAATCATGGTTACTTTCAAAAGCTTGGCAATGCCACAGAATGAACGCAATTTTAACATGATACGGGCTAAGATAATTCAAAGAACAGCTATCTAGAAGGATAAGAACTGAGCCACTAAGACTGTAATAGAGCCTGCTTGTTTCTACAAATCAGAAAGACTTACCTGTATGTTGTGTGCCTTTGTGAAGATTAGCATGTTGTTTTCAATCTAAATAAACCCTTTACTGTCTTATTTATTACAGCCTTTAATCATTTGACAGGGAGGAAAGCTTTATTTTTGTTTTCTCTTTCATCCAAGATACTGGAAGTACATTTGTTGCCAGCATTTTACAGGATTCCCTTAAGGACAAAGTGGCAGGTGCATAGACAGAACGATTGAACTGACTAGAGAATAAGAAAGAAATTAGAATTTCAGAACTATTTTTAGAATAGATTTCAGATTTTTAAAAAACAACAACCTTGAAAAGTCTGATTTTTGGTGAAGCATAGCATCAAATTCTCAAGAAAGAGTACGAGAATCAGCTATGTGGCTCACCTCAGAATCCTTTAGTAGTTTACTCCGAAGCAAGTTCCACTGAGGGGGCAATTACATCATGAACTAGCTCTGGTCATTGACACAATTAGATTGGTAACTTTTTAGTTACTTTTACAGTTGTAGAACTGTGGCCTCACTAAAAGGTGGAAGTGGGATATCTCACAGGCCAAGTGCTGGCTTCTGTTGTGTTGCAGGGTTGCCTTTTGCTCGATTTTGCATGTTGTGACAACAACATGGTGGATGTGAGGGGTAGGCCAGTCATACCTGTCAACCACGGCTCCGGCCAATCCTGGACCTGCGCAGAACCATTCTGCGCAAGTCACCTTCTACGCATGCGTAGAAGGGTTTTACGCCTGAGTAGCCCCCTTCTACGCATGCGTAGCCTTCTACGCATGTGTAGAAGGGTTCTACGCAAGCGTAAAACCCTTCTACGCATGTGTAGAAGGTGACCTGCGCAGAAGGGCTGCGCAGTACCTCCTTTCCCCCATTGCCAAATTCCGGGGTTTCAGCAGCGCAGGGCGGGAAATGGCGCAAATCGGTGCCGAAAACTGGGAAATCTGCCCAAACCGGGAAGGTTGACAGGTATGAGGCCAGTACATTTGAGCATTCAAGATGGTGGTACTGTATGGTGAAAGCTTAGGCTAAAAAAGTGGAGAGTCAATAGGATGAAGAAGTGGAGTTTCCCAAAGATTCATCTGTAGATTCCACTCCAGATTTTGTGGTCCTTTATACTATGGTTCCCTGGAGT
The DNA here is from genome assembly GCA_035047345.1 of Bradypodion ventrale. NCBI lineage: Eukaryota > Metazoa > Chordata > Lepidosauria > Squamata > Chamaeleonidae > Bradypodion > Bradypodion ventrale. Next base: position 123,241,588 of record JAWDJE010000006.1, read on the forward strand.
GAAGTCCTAGTCACCGCTGCTGCCGCCATCATCATCAGCGGCGGCGGCATTGTCATCATTGTCATTGTCTTCTTCTTCTATTCACAAAGAAGAGTCAAAACAGTTGTATGCAAGGAAATTGATTGAAGTAGGCAAAATCCGTCAGCAAGCTTTCTTCATCACTTAACACTGAAGTTGAAGACAGGATGGTGGGTTGGGGTGAAGGATGGGAATGTTTGGAAACTATTGTTCATTCCTAGCATGAGGCCCTGTCAATACGTCCAGCTAGCCCAGCGACACATTCCAACACCACCACATAAAGATTATTTGGAATTTGCACCTCTGCTTCCCACAGTCTTTCCATGCTTTGAAGATTAATTGCTTCATCTGACACAGCTCATCCCTATACATTTTTTCTGCTATTTTTGGTACCCACACTTGACAAGATAGAAAGGTTCTGATGTGAAAGAAGCAGTGGCAGGGAGGAAGCCCCATCATTTTGAGCAGCAATGACTGCTGAAAATAAATGGAGTTCCTCAACCATATGTTTTGTACTAATCTCAATCTAATAAAGTAGAATAGTTTTTTGTTTTTTTTAAAGTTGAATGGGAGCAACCAGCACTAAATTCAATTATTTCTTTAGGTCACCCAAAGAAATATATATTGACCATCACATGAAATGGCAAGGGCATCCTGTCAAGTTTTGTTGGTAAACTTGGCAGTGTCAATTATTACACTTCTGCAAAGAAGACCAGCAAAGGTAATATTGCTGAAAATTAATCGCCATTTGAACACCTCCATAGCAATCCTGACAGACATCTATGTCTGCAAATGTTGGAAAGCATCAGCATGTATGAACAAGAGACTTGATGTCTTCCAGCAGAGGTGCCTCCTCCATATTTTAAAGACTCAATATTTTGACCACATTACCAATGAGGAGGTGCTTCAAAAGAGTGGTTTGTGCAAATTACATCACATTGTTGCATGAGGAAGACTCCAAAATGCAGGCTATATTTTTTTGTATGGAGAAAAATACGATCCCTAAAGTGGCAATAAGTTGGACCCCTCCTAATGCCAAATGACAACGAGGACACCCCTGAAATACACAGTGAAGAACTTTCACAACAGATTTAAATGAAGAACTTTCACAACAGATTTAAAGACCCTGAAAATGACATGGGAGGATGCTCAAGTCCTCACCCAAGACCAAGACTGTTGGAGATCCCTTGCTGGCCGATATGCTACATAGCATGGGAGGGTCTAGGTCTATGTAAGTAAGGGTAAAGTGGCAGGTAGCCATGGTGACCTATGCCTTAGAATGAGAGTGGGATTAGGCTGCATGAAGTCTCCAGGAACATTCCTGAAGTTGTCCAGCATGACAAATGTTAAAAGTTGTGGGAGCTGAAAGGGTTCTCCAGTGCCTTCTAATTTTGCTGTGTTTTGAGGTGGCCCTTGCATCTATGCCCCCCATCTTTAACATTCTTAATTTTAAAAAAATATCAGGACAACTAAAGGCTGAAACTCCTTTTTAGATGCACACCTTGATGTGGTGAAGAGGCTTGAGTGGGTCAGTGAAGCAATGCTGTCAGGATGCAATAGTCTATTATGAGCATGGCATACCTGTCAAGTATCCCGGATTGGCTGGGATTTCCCATATTTCTGCACCGCTTCCTCTACTTTCCTGCTGCCATACCGTAATTTGACTGGTGGGGAAAGTAGGTTCTGTGCAGAAGGGTTCTGCGCAGAAGGGTTCTGCGCAAGTCCTGTATTTTCCGGAGCTGCGCTTGACAGGTATGGAGCATGGACTCCTAAACAGGATAATTCAAGGCAGAATGGCTACAGTTGAGACACCAAACTAAGATGCACCCACCTTCTTCAAAGCAGCTACTGAGCAGGAGCAATAGCTGAAGGTGACATTAATGGAGGAGATAATGGTGGTGGCACTCAAGCTAACTTTTTTTTATTACTGGTAGTGGTAAACTCCTGAAGAACTTTTTTTGCCATGAAAACCCTATGATGAAATTGTCTGAAAGTAAAACAAGAGATAGCCACCTAGAGAAGGAATTATGTACCTAGATAGGTGGGGTCAGATAGATAGATAGATAGATAGATAGATAGATAGACAGACAGACAGACAGACAGACAGACAGACAGACAGACAGACAGATAGATAGATAGATAGTGCTGCATGACAAAATTACTAGATTGGAAAGCACTCAGTCTGGGGCAGAACAAAGGACAAATGTAATAACTCTGTTGCTAACGATGGAACTAGATCAAAGTCAAAAGGATTTCTAGTGGCTGATGTGCACATAAGTGAAAGGAAAGTAGATGGAATACCCATAGAATGGTTTCAAGTCACAGGGACTGTCAAAATCCTACCAAGAATATGCCAACAAATATGGAAAACAAAGCAATAGCCTGAAGACTGGCAACATCCAATACACATTCCATCCACATGAAAGGAGATGTCAAGGAGTACAATAATTATAGGACCCTTCCTTTAATTTCCCATACAAAGTCATGCTTAAGATGTTGCAACAAAAGGTTTTAGCTTATATGGGATGAGAAAAACCTGGTGTTCAAGCTGGATCATGAAAGGAAGCAAGCCAGCTATGTGGTTCTTAAACATTTGAAAGGTAAGACAGGTCATATATTTATTAGACTATTAAAATCACAAACATAAGCTAGCTTGAAAGATTGCATAAATTCAAGCAATGAACCATTGCTAGTTAAGAAGTCTATGTTTGTATTTCTCCTTGCATGTGAAGACATGCAACTGCTGTGCAAAAAATGCAGGCCTTAAATTTTTAACCTGCAGCCATCCACTTTAGGGAAAATTATACAGTACAGTATTTGAAAGTGTGATTTTATTGCAACCAAATACTTTGCATTTAACCTGTACCAGCATATTCAAACAATTTGATTCTGGCACCACTTTTTGCACTCTTCTGTAGCAAAGTTATGTTTTTAATTTAAAGGGAATCATTTAGAATTTATTTTATTTCCATGATGGTGAAAAGTAGAATCTTTGTATGGATCAAATTGCTAAATTTCAACTTCTCACATTCATGTGAGAACAACAATAGATAGAGACTGGAGAGCTGAAGAAGGGTTAATTGAGTTAATTTTGGCACCATTGTATATCAGCAGCATATGGCCATTTCACACTTGTCTGCATGCAAAGCTTCTAGAAGTCAAGGTAATCTTGTGATAAAAAAAAAAACCCCTTGAAACTGCAAACAGTGGTGGCTGGAGTGTGATTAGACATCAACAGTGCTATATATAATTGGCTTTTCACAGATGTCATAGGGATCCTTTGGCTAATTGGACTGCACTGTTGGTGCTCCAGTTAAATTAAGACACTGCATTAATGAAAAGGGTAGCTTGCGTTGTAACACCATGCCATCTTGAGGTGGCCAAATAACCACAATTTTATTACCCAATGGGAAAGCTTAGGGCTTTATGTATCTGGCTGCAGAGACAAAGGTTGGGAGTTTGATTCCCCACTGTGCCCTCCTGAGAAAATAGCTAGCTTGTGTAGTAATGGGCAATCTGCTCAGTCCCACGTCAACCAAGAAGGAAATGGTAAGCTACTTCTGTGCATTCGATCCCGAGAAAACCCTGGAAAAGGTCACCATAACTCAGCATTGACTAACAGCACTCACAAAATAAATTCAATAAAGCCATACAATCAATTTCACTACAGACTCTTGACCTTTTTAATTACAAACCTGAAACATGAGCTGTGCAAAGCACAGAAGCCCTGTCTCCTGTCACTGGAAGTCTTAGGTAACTACCTCCAGCTTCAGGGAAAATTTATATTTTAAAGTGTGATTGTACTGTAATAAAATTAAAAATCCTCATTTAATAAGGGAATATCAAATACACACACCAACTGCAGTATAGGATCATGTTTCCAAGAGAACATTGATTATTTCATTTGCTTTTCTTCATTTTCTCCCTTAATAGAAAAACATTTCACCTCTAGAATATGACAGCAACTTGTTCTCATTTGGTTAAAGAGCTTGTAAAACATGCACTGAAACTCCTAAAAGATTAGAAAAATATACATCTTCTACAGAAAAGGATGGATTTCATCTCCTCTTTTCCATAATGAGCTACAAATTGATTCTATTTAAATAATTTAATCACTGTCCCTCAGTTACTCTTCATTTAATAAACAGGAGCACCTCCTGCACATTTTAAGAGTTCCTGGCTTGAGACTCAACATCAAGATAATGGCAACAAGCCCTATCACTCCCTGGAAAATAGATGGGGAAGAAGTAGAAGCAGTGACAGACTTTACATTTTTAGGATCCAAGATCACTGCAGATGGAGATTGCAGCCATGAAATAAAAAGGCGACTAATTCTTGGGAGACAAGCTATGAAAAACCTGGGGAACATAATTAAAAGTAGAGACATCACCTTGCAAACAAAAGTCCACATAGTCAAAGCAATGGTATTTCTGGTAGTAATGTATGGTTGTGAGAGCTGGACCATAAGGAAAGCTGAGCGCAGAAGAATAGACGCCTTTGAAATGTGGTGTTGGAGGAGAATTTTGAGAGTACCCTGGAGAACAAATGGGTTGATCTTGAAAGAAATCAATCATGACTGCTCCTTGGAAAGTCAAATATTGAAGATGAAGCTAAAGTACTTTGGACATCAAATGAGAAGAGAGGATTCACTTGAGAAAGCCTTGATGCTGGGAAAGGTCAAGGGTAAAAGAAGAAGGGGGTGGCAGAGAATGAGATGGCTAGATGGTATTGTTGATGCAATGGGCACAGAGCTGGGTGGGTTGAGGAGGATGGTGGAGGATAGGGGTGCCTGGCATGTGATGATCCATGGGGTCGCAAAGGGCTGGACTCGACTATGCGACTGAATAACAACATGTCATGAAAATCATGACATTGTGGTAGGACTGGAATCTAGAATATTCAGACTATAAGAACAGAACAGATGCTAAAATTTCTACATAGTTCAGTTCTGAGCTATTATTATTCCTGGTGACTATATGAAATCACCATCCTGCCAACACTGGAGTCAGCAGCTAACACTACTTGATGATTGTATAAAATTCAGAGGACTTGCAAGCGTAATCTTTGTCGACTGGAGAGATCTTCTCCATGATCGCATTCCATTCAGGGAAGAATGCCTGCAAGGCTACTCTCAACATTAGGCAGAGAGAAACCACTGCCTCAGGTGTCCAATGATTCTATCATTCCTTTGGAATCCTCCTGGAACCCATTTGCTTCCTGGAGGACAAATCCATGAGCCACACTGCCTGTAAAGATTTCTAAGTGGCATGGAGAGAGTAGGGTTCCTTCACCCTTGCTATTGTGTGGAAGATGACATTTCAGCAGATATAATTTTAAATCAGTCTAAAACTTTGTCCCACACTTTCTGAACTAGGCTCCTGTTCCCATGGGGTGTGGTGGAAGACTTTATCCCAAAGGTAGAAATAAGATTTGGCTGATAGAGCAGTTGGCATCTCTCCATGGATTTGAACAGGGATCCTTGTCTTTTCCTGCAGGCAGAAAACTCTCCTGGGCTGCCCCTGGGTAGCTGAGTTTCTTTTAAAAGCTCAGGGTATAGAAACTATAATTAGGGGAGAAATGGATGGAAAAGATAGATGGAGACAGCATTTCAGGTCTCTATTGTTTCCATCTTTGCTGTGCTTTAAAATTATCTGACCCTTAACATTCCATAACGTCGTGGCATGATCTTGAGGAAGGTCTTGGATAAGTTGGTTTTAGAGGCCACAGTGGACAGAATTTGGCCTGAGAGATTCGGGGAGTCCAAATTGTAATTTTCCCATGTCTTGCCAAGACTCGGTGCTGAAAAGAGCAACTGCAAATAAGCCCGTAAATCATAACAAGACATTTCTAGAGCAAGGGTGGACAAATTTGGATTGCAACTTCCACTGGCTGGCTAAGATAGTTCATGGAGCTGGACATTGGGAACTGTAGCCTAACAACTTAGAAAGCCAGAAGTTGCTCTTTCCTCATCTAATGTCCAACTGGCATTATCTGAAAAACTGTAAATATCTACACATTTTCCTGTGTTCTCACACTGTCCCTGCTTTCCCCTCAAATCTAATTTGTCCCACCAGCATGACTTTTGGCATGGTTCCCAAAGGAGACAAACAATTTTGTATGAGGAGGAAACACAGCACTGTTGAAACCTGATGCCACCACGTCAGAGCCTCATTCTCCATGCTTCAAGTCTCCATTTTGAAACTTCTGTTTCATTCTGCAGCTTCATCATTTAGGAAAGACATGGTTTTACTTTTCTGCCTCCATTCTAAGCCTTACAGTGTTCTGCTAGATTAAGAATACCTCATGTCTCAAAAAAAAAAATGCAATGCCTTTTGAAGATCTTTGGTGACCCTGAAAAGATACAACCACCCTTGAATAGGGATTTTATACTTGGGGCAGGAAACAGTGATAATGAAAGCATTAGTAGCAGACACAGAGAGAACAAAGCAAGAGAATGACCCTCAATACCCTCTGAACCCATATGAACCTCAGGTCTGCCAAGTCCAGGAAGAGCTTTATGGCAAGAACAAACATGCTTGAGGATACATAAGAGCAAAATCAAATCAGATAGAGGAAGGAGTTCACTGGACAAGAAACAGCATTAAAGGAGAATATAGCTGAATGATTTCAACCAACAATCTGGTCTACTTCTGTATGCAGAACTAAAGTGGCATGTGCTTTCCCTTCCGGCAGCAACACACCATGGGAAGATGTTGACTAAAACACTTCTAGTTTCTCACAAAGTTGCTAGAACTAGCTAAATTGAGAGAACTTAGCAGGGGATTCTCTAGCAGTGCACAGTTTGAAATGTGCGGACCCAAATTACAGATGCCGAACCTACCTATTCGTTAATGTTCAACTCTTCATTTTGCTCTTCTCATTATTCAGAGCATCACCCTGTCTTTCAAACACTTTTATATTGCCAAAATCAACAATAATACATTTTAAGGAGTTAATGGTAAGTCTCTTACCCCAATACATTAAAATGAAAACAGACCCTGTGTGCATCTGACTGACAAAATATTATCCCTCAGACAATGGATCTGCCCTGTGGGACATCCCAAAACATTTCATTTTCTGTCTGGGCTTATTTATTTCACAGACATTCCCGGACTTGCCAACTTTTTTTTTAGTACCTGAATCAAAAGGCATCCACTATATTGCAAGATACTGAATCTTACAGTTCCTTAGATGATGTTCCCACATGAATTAGGAGAGTTGTCAACAAACTAGGACAAGTTGGGACGCATTAGCCCTTCCCCACACTCAAGAGAACAGTGCAAACATAGGAAGGATTGGGCTTACTGGTCTGGACAAGCCCATATGGCAGGGCTCCTTCTGGGTGTGAGAAATGAATAAAAAGCAGCTCTTAGTGCACTGAATATTTCCTGAACTGGCCCAGGTCTTCTCTTCTTAAGGATTTTGTCCTTTGACTAGTTGCGCCTAGCGGGGTAGTGCAGCTAAATTTTGGAAGAGCAGGCATATATCATGACAGTCTTCATGTGGATCTACCTGCTTCTCTGTACATACCACCAGTGGGACACAGACGGAGTTAGGGTGCAAGGCTGGATTTTTGGGACATATAATAAGAATTCAGTCTTCCTAAGAGCCTGTGTCTTCCTCTATGGGTGACATCTAGTCTACTATCCAGAGTTTGGAATGTCCTCATGCTGATGTAAAGCTAGTTAATTTATGGTAATACAGTACCTCAATTCTTAATGTGTCATTTCCAAGCTATGTTACTGGATGACATCATTTGTCATGACTTCCCACCTGTGGCCTCTCAACATGCAAGGAGTAACACTGGATAGCCTGTGCTTTTATCTGTATTCCTATACTAGTAGAATATGTAACTATATGTCTTTCTGAAAAAGGGAGATCTTCCCACTTACATCATAGTAGGAATCAGGTTTTTGGACAGAGTGACTGGTAAAATGTAAGATATGAATGTCTGGAATTCATTGTCCATAGCTACGGTATGTTCCCATTAGAGTCCCAACTATAGGAAACAATGTTGACTAAGGTTCTTTGCATTTTATATATGTATTTCTTTCGTAAATTAGAAGAAATCAATCCTGACTGCTCCTTAGAAGGTCAAGTAGTAAAGGTGAAGCTAAAGTACTTTGGACGTCAAATGAGAAGAGAGGTTTCACTTGAGAAAGCCTTGATTCTGGGAAAGGTGGAAGGCAAAAGAAGAAGGGGGCAGCCAAAAATGAGATGGCTGGATGGTATTGTAGATGCAATAGGCACAGAGCTGGGCGGGTTGAGGAGGATGGTGGAGGACAGAGGTGCTTGATGGGTAATGGTCCATGGGGTCGCAAAGGGTCGGAATTAACTGTGTGACTGAACAACATGGACATTTATTACTGATTCAAGATCCGTCTATCCCCACATACATGGTACCATGACAAGGATGAATTTTTACTGGGGAATTTTCTACCCCAACTTCATTTACCCTCCATCCCGGCTAGATTTGAATATTGTAGCTAAATGTCCTGGGAATACAGAAGCTTGAAGAGATGGACAGATGATACTGTCATTCCAGCCAATCAACAAGTCCAGCCTTTCAATCCAATGAACGCCAGCTCTGTTATATTATTGATTAACCAGTTAATCGGTTTGGGTTAATCAGTTGCCTAGATAATCAATGTGTAACTAGAAAGACTCTGACTGCATCAAGGCTTTTGAAGATGGAGACAGAGAAACCAGAAGTGCACAACTAGCCAAAACAGGAGGTTCAATCCAGAAGACAGGTTGTGTATTTAAGAATCAATATCTGAACACGAGTATAAAAGTTATTTTTAAAAAGTAATTCATTTTTGTTACTCATTGCAGTTTTAAGAAAAGTCCCCTAGACTGTTACATTTTGTTCTTCAAAAAACCACAACCATAGGACTGAGGACAGGAAGAATAAATTCATTGTTCAAAGAGAGTTCTGTAGTCAACATGGACTGATAAATAAGTTGATGTTGCATCAAATCAAGCATGAACATTCACTGGCATCAATTTATACACACATCAGGTACACTGGCACACAATAATTGGTTAACCTAACTCTAACCTAGGTTCCTTAAAATAGAGATCCAACCATATTTTATGGTTGTAAACCACCCAGAGTGGGAATTCCATTCCCAGATGGGGTATATAAATGTAACAAACAAAGTATGTATCATCTATGTACATACATAATAGAAGTTGGCACTAAGTCCTTACTATATACAATTTATCCAGCTCTGCCAACAGAGATGGAAACCAACTGAGACAATGAGGATGAATGAGAAAAACGTCCACTATCTTTCAAATATAGTTATATGAAAGAGAAATGAAAGCTATTTATGCTATTTAACTAATGAGCCATTGATAACCAGTCAAGGTCTGAAATCCTGTTGGAGAAATAATGTATTATCAAACAATGCTCATTTAGGATCATATTGAGCTACACAGGCTTGGAAACAAAGCAGGGGGAGATACTGTGAAAGTCAATTGCATGCAAGCCTGTGGTCTGCTTCACAGCTGCAGAAGAATGCATCTTTATGCATATTGAATAAAATAGCAAGCATTCAAGAGGCAATAATTACAGTGTTTTCCACTCACCGAATAGCCTGAAAACAGCAAAAACTCTGCTGCAATTCTCAGCCTTGTGTTTCTATGCATAAATACCTCTTGTGAGTAGCAAAAGTCTAAAAAGTAATTTCTCCCTTCCCCTCTTGGTCTCCCACTAATGGAAATTAAGCATTGCTGCATGTAGGAGTGTCAAAAGGGAGACAGAGACAGAAATTGATGAAGGATACATTTATTTTTACGTTTGTTTTGAGGAAAGATAAGTCTTCTTTCCCTGGGACCACTCCAAAGAGCCTGCTTTCCCCTCTTATGCCCATTACCCTCCTGCTTAAATGATTATTATTTGTTATTTTTAAAGCAGGGATAACAATCCTCCAGATCAGGGGTGCCCAAACTTTTCAGGCCACGAGCCGGTCACATGGTTCAGTGGACTGGTTACGTGATTCCTCACACCAGAAGTGGAACTAAAATGTGTCTTACAATCTGTTTTGCAACAGGATGGGATAGATTTTAAGCTGCCATTTACTCTGCTTAAACCAGAGGTGCCCAAACTACAGCCCGGGTCCTGGCTCTGGCTCCTGACACGACTTCATCGGGCCCACGCCACACTCATCACTCCTGAAAGCGGACAGGGGCCAGATCCAGCCCACAGGCAGTAGTTTGGACACACCTGCTCCAGATGTTTTAGGCAACAACTTCCAGCAGAGAAGTAGTTTGTATTTCTGGTACTTGGCACAATCAGACTCTTTTCTATCAACTCAATTGTGAAGCATGGGTGTGAGTCCTCCCCCACAAAAAAGGAAGTGAATATGGTAACCTGCCCCCCAGAAGAAAAAAGATTATTCTTTGATATTAGGAAGTGTTGCTGTTTACTTTCCTAAAACCTCTTCAAAGCTTCCTCTCTGCATTTTGGTGTCCTTTAAATTTTAGCGCTCTGGGACAAGGACCCATTCGCTACTTATAGCTCTAACTTGCATGAGTAGGATGTGCTGCTATTCAGTGGGGTTGGACTCCAGCTCCCACAATTCTCCATTCTGGGAATCCACCTGACAGGTCAATAAGTAGTAAAGATAAAGGTCTCCCTTGCTTGAAAACTAGTCGTATCTGACTCTAGGTTGTGGTACTCATCTCCATTTACAGCCAAAGAGCCAGCACTGTCTGCATCTGCAGATGTTTCCGTGGTCATGTGGCAGGCATGGAACACTGTTACCTTCCCACCAAAGCAGTGCCTATTCATCTACTTGCAATTTCTTGCTTTCGAACTCCTACCAATGAGCCTCACCCATTATGGCTAGTGATGAAGGGCAATGGAGGCTGTAATCCAGAAATATCTAGAAGGTTCTAGTTTGTGGGAAAGTGGTAGCTGTAAATTCCTCTTAGGAAGGTAACAATGAACTGTTTTTCCTAGGTGTTATCTTCTTTGATCATCAACAGTGAGCCACTGAATACCAATTACTGCAAGGGAGAAATATTGTCTTTTTCATGCCCTGCTGGTGGTTTATTTGACAGATCTTTTGTCCAATGCAGGAAAGATCTTATTCTGAAGAACATAATCCATATATTCTGGCTCAGAGGAGTAGGAAACGGAAACAAGAGAATAGCCAACTGAATAGAGGCAATACCTTTTTTGATCACACAGGACAGTTGTTAGGCTACAACTCCCAACAATTTTAGCCAGCTTAGTCAATGGTGAGATAAACAGAGAGCTTGTAGCTGGAAATGGCCACTCTTTGCCAAACCCTGGTGTAATCCAAAGACTACACCAAAAATGATGGTCCCAGTAAGGTTGCTGGGGGGTTACAGAAATACTGCACTAGGTTTTACAGGTAGATGGGCCACCAAATCAGCCTTCCTTATCCTAATGCAATATTGCTTCTAAGGAGGAAAAGTGGCATTAATCTCATGCCAAACATCCAGAGGAACTAGAATTAAGCAGGTTAATCTTGGTCTAGATTGGGCCAAGAACCAGTCCAGCATTCTGTTCACATAATGGCCACTCAGGTTGCGCGTATTACCAAGTACAGTACCTGCTACTGGGAGGTCACTGCCTCCATTACAAAAGGTGGCATGCAGACACTGATTAGATCAAGGGTCCCCAACCTTTTCAATCTGAGGGCCAGGTCATGCTCCCTCAGACAGCTTCGGAGGCTGGACGGCCATTTTGCCCTGCTTGCACAATTGGGGCGGCCTACACATTAAAATGGAATCACACATAGCACTTCTGGGTGTGGTGGAGGCGGTGGGGGGCCACATGAAATAGCGCCATGGGCAGCCTTTGGTTGGGAACCCCTGGATTAGATAAATCCTCTGTGAATTTATTCAACCTCCCTTTAAAGCCATCCATGCTGCCACCTGTCTCCCCATGTTGCTCTAGCAAATGCCACAGTTTAGTAGCCATTCTTTGCTTTATCTTGTACAGTCATTGGTTGACGCACAAGTGTACACTTTTACTCTGGTTCTTCATTTCTTTGTTTACCATAAAAAAACTTATAAGGGGAAAATGGCATAAATGCATTGAATACCAGCAAAATTATAACACAATTTTTGGAGGCAAAAATCCTGCTATTTTGCTTAAACAAAATGACCGTATATATTTCTTGATAGTTACAGTGCATTTGGGCGAAAAACATTACTGCAGATAGACATAAAAGTCAGGCAGCCAGTAAGCGGCAATAAACAACTAAGTAACTAGCACTACATTTCTATTTTTAACCAGCCTGATGGGAGGGAAAATGGAGAAGTGATTTTAGAAAAAGAAGGCACCAGAGTATTTGAGTTATGGTGGTGCCAAAGAAATGTTCAACTAGGGAAGCTTATAACTACGTACCACTAAATTAAATGAAGAGACAATTTTACTTTATATGCCAGAAAGGACAAGGTGTTTAGCTTGGTGTTTTGATTCAGTTCAACAGACATAAATGTTTATAGGTTCTCAGGATATACAAGAATGCTGTCATTCTAATTTATTTTTTAAAAAAAGTCACCATACATCTTTTCATACATAGCTAAATGACCGCTTTAATGAATTAAAGTTCACTGGAATGAGATATTTTCAATCAGAGAGCTACAAAGTGTCCTATTCTGGAAATGAAAAAACCAGAAGAAACAGAGTGGCTCTAACAATGAGGCAAGCTGTAGCACAGTCAGTTAGGGCCTGTATTGCAAAGTCTGACCTAATATCATCAATCAGACTCTGTGGAAAGACTATCATACAAGCCTAAACTCCAACTACAGATGCTGAAGAAGAGAGAATGAAAAGCTTTTATGCACGCATCCAAGACAAAATTGATTGTATACCAAAACAAGACATGCTTATCACAATTTATTGGAACCCAAAAGCAGAACCAAACGTTGAAAAATGTAAACAGAAATTAAGCAGAAGACGCAAACATCTTGTTTATTGCAAATACATGCCTCAATTAACCGAACAGATGACAGTACAAATGGATATCAGCAGATGGTTAACGCAGAAATCAAATAAAGTACATAATTGGACGCAGGAGATGGAAAAACTATATCTTTTCTGCCAAACAAGAGCAGGAAAGGACTGTGTACTAATTTGAATGTGAAAACTGCTCTGAAAGTACTGAGAAGAAATAAATCACCACTATAGACAGAATACCGATAGAATTATTTCAAGCCACATGAATTGAATCTGTCAAAATCTTAAAAAGAATAAGCCAATATGAAAAACATGACAAAGTCCAATATTCATTTCAATCTCCAAGTAAGGAGATACCAAGGAGTGCACTAACTTTAGGACCACTGCTTTAATTTCCCATGATACGGAAGTGATGCTCAAAGGGTTGCAACAAAGTCTTTTACCTTATATAGAATGAGAAATGTTTGATGTTCAAGCTGGATGCCAAAAAAGAAGAGGCATTCAATATCATATTGCAAATTTCTGTTGGATTGCACCAAAGAATTTCAGAAGAAGTTAAGTCTATGCTTTACAGACTACAGAAAAACCTTTGACTGTGTGGATCACGAGAAAGCATGGGTTATTCTGGGGGAAAATGGGTGTGCCTCGGCACCTGACTGTCATGATGCATAAACTGTACTATGGACAAAAAACTACCACTAGGACAGAATATGGAAAGACAGAATGGTGTTTTTTTTAATAAGCAAAATGTTAAGATAAGGGTGCATTTTATATCCCCTTATTTGTTCAATCTCTACAGAGAACATGTCTTTATGGAAAGCCAACTAGGTTTAGATCAAGAAGCGAAAACTGGTGGAAGTAACACCAATAATTTAAAATATGCCGCTGATACCATCTTATTGGCAGAAAGTCAAAAGACTTGAAACGACTTTTAGTGAAAGTGAAAGAAGAAAGCACCAAAGTAGGACTACCAGCTGAACATTTAAGAAGACAAAAATTATGACTACAGAACTACTTTAACATTGGCAAATGAAATAGTGAAATAATTTGTATACCATGGTTCAATCCTCAATCCAAGTAGAGATTGTAGTCAAGTACTGTACTGTAATCAGAAAAACTCAGAAGAGTAGTATTGAAAGAATTTTAAAAGATCAATTGTAGTGATGTGTCACTGGAGACTAAGACCAACAGTTAGTCCCTCCATGCGTCTATGTTCCCAATCACCATGTATGGGTATGAAATCTGAACCATAAAGAAAGCTGATAGGAAATAAAAACTACATGTTTGAAATTTGGTGCTGGAGTTTTCCAGATACCATGGACCAGGGGCTCCCAACGTTTTCAAGCCAGCGGCTGGGTCATACTCTCAGTCAGCTTTGAGGGTCGGACAGCCATTTTGCCCTGCCCACACGATGGGGGTGGCCATTTTGTCCCAACAGCTTCAAAGGGGTGATCATTTTGTTTCTTGAATGGAGTGGGAGGGCACATGAAATGGCATCATGGGCCAAATCTGGCCCATGGGCCTTAGGTTGGGAACCCCTGCCCTGGACTGTCAGAAAGATGGACAAATCTGTCTTACAGCAGATCAAGACTGAACTATCTCTGGAAGCAAAAATGATGAATCTGTGGTGGTCATAATTTGGGTACCTCAAGAGAGTTTAAGATTCCCTGGATAAGACAGAAATGCTGGGAAATACTGAAGCCAGCAGAAAATGATGACGACCAAAAGAAGAAGACTGACTTCTTAAAGCAGTGGTTCCCAAACTTTGATTTTTGGACTTCAATTCTCAGAAGCCTAAGTCAATTCCCCAAAGCACTGATCAGCCAATGGGCTTCTGGGAATTTAAGTCCACCGGTGTTCCACAGAACATAGTTTAGGAAACGCTACCTTAAAGGAAGCCAAGGCCTAGAGTTTACAAGGGCTGTTGAGGACAGGGCATTTTGGACTTGTTCAGGTTCAATTTAGTGAGTTTCATGGCTGAAATGTAGACTTGAATGTGATCTGCCAAATTGTGGCTGCACAGTCTTAACTGATACACAATAGTGGATCTCTTACCACAGTGGTGTGAGTGTAAAAATAAGGTAAGAATGTAGGCAGCCCTCTTTAGTTGCCGTAGGGCTGACTGATGCAAAAGACTGGGTGGGTTGCAGGAAGGCTCTAAATCACTCACAAAATGGAATCGCAAAAAAAAAAAAAAAAAAAAGCCAGCATGCAATTAAAACTTTTAAAATACTTTTATTTCTTTTTAAAAAGTACTTGATTTTTAAGTGTTTATGGCATGCTATTGTTTATAAGGTTGAGCAACACATCATTTTAATGCAGTACAATATGACTGATGGAGGGCAATTACTTGTTAAAATAACTTCAGCAATGTTTTGCTCTATGAAATATGAAATAGAAGTGCTTGAACTCGCAGTATAAGCTCAATATGGTCCATAATTTTTCACTGCACCAATTGTTAGAATATCGGCAGGTGCTTACACAGAAATGGCTGTTGCCTCCTGTATGGACACCTGGCTCACACTAAATTGCTTGTTAATTCACAGACACAAGGCATGTGAACCAAATAGGGAATTCTAGCCCTAAAACGTTACTTAAATCACATATCACCTTAGGTGGAACAGAAGAGTATCAGAGACTTACAACTTCTTATGTTCATACTCCTGCTTTTGATAAAATCCAATTACAATGAGGTATTCTCAGGTGACCAGTTCTTTTACCAACTGTTAAAGTTATAATAAAAGAACCCTCATCACTTACAATGCAAATCTGATTTCTCTCCAGGTCAAAGATCTGTGCTTCCAGCCTAAACAAAGTAATTCAGAATTAAGATCAATCGCTATAATACTATACCAGGCTATGCCAATGGCCTTCTCTCTTACAAATATGAACAGGATTTGGCTTGAAAGACAAGAATAATGTAGATATAGTCTTTCAACGCCACTCTGTGTATAAATTAAAATCAAGTCATGCAGGATATTCCATTTCTTTCTTTATTTGACAAGCAGCAAGGATCGGTTTTTTTTACATTTTTAATGTAGATACAATTATTTATGTTATCTGGCATATTACAATATTTAGTCTGTTTTAACATTTGTCTTTTAAGATACATTAAAAAACATCAACTGCAAACATGGGGGAAGGGAGGATGAAAGGGGTGATGGGAGGTGGGTGGGGAAGCATGGTATTCAACCCAAATCTCCACATTTCAGCAAAAACTTCACTCATTCTCTTTTTTAGTCAAGTTGTAAGAAAAGTCATGACATGGGCTTGGAATATCTATAGGCTTTTTGTTTTGTCTGAATTGACGCTCATGACGTGGCACTGGTGATGTTGTAAACAGCTGAAAAAACAGGGGCTGCCAAGTGACCAACAATGGAAGCACAACCGGCCTGCTTTTCCCCCCCTTTCTCCCCACAGGACACACCCAAGCAGTGATGGCAATGAGCTCCATACAACCATATCTGCAGGATATCGACCTCATGCTACATAGCTGTACTCATCGGCCGAGGCCTGGCTCCGCTCAATGTACTGTTTATCGATCAGAACTTCAATACACTTCTTAATCATGCTGATACTTGGGTTGAACCTAGTTCTTGATTGGCTAATGACCTAGGAGAGAGAGAGAGAGAGAGAGAGAGAGAGAGAGAGAGAGAAGATGTAGACGTTCTCTACTAACACCTATTTAAATTGAGTGATGGGAACTTCAAAGCTAAGCCAAACACCACAATGCACATACTGTACTAACATTTTGAAAAGTGACATACATCTTTTTCTTTGAACTGTGGGGGGTCATTTCACACATTTTTTTAAACCTGCACATGGACCAAATTGAGAGCCTCAACCCTCAGGTGAGAAGAACCCATATGTAATTCTGGAAGCTACATGATTATTACCTCTGGCTAAGAAATATTTTTTGTGTGTTAGAGGAAGTAGTGAGTTACTCACTTCTTCTTCTTGTGCCGTATCCAATTCCAAATATTGGCGATCATCATGGCGATCAGCCATGAAGACTGTCCTGAGAATATAACGCCGTGGCCTTTCATCTGCCTTTCGCATCACAGCATGATCCCCGTACCACTGATCCAGCTCTGCGAATCACTTTCTGGTGGAGTCCTTTTGGCACGCAAAGCACTCCTCAGCCCCAGGCCAGTATTGATGAAGCAGCTGCCCTCCATCAAGATGGATTTATGTGGGATTTAATTCACTTGGGGACCATCACCCTTCCCTATGGACTTTGCCAAGGCCGCTAGTCCTCAGGGTTGTCAGGTTAGTTAACTGCCACCTCATGCCCGGTATTGAGTAGCTGGCAGTATGGTCTACTCCTGTGATGGTCACCCGCTGGGTCGAGTAAAGCGGTATAGAAATTAAACATGAAATGAAATAAAATAAAATAGTGAACCTTGGCACTCCAGGTGTTCTTGAACTTCAGTGCCCAGAAGCCCAAGTCTCTGTGAATCAACATGAACACCTAGAGTGCCAAGGTTCACCATCACCGGTCTATTCAATTACCATGGGAGGATAACCTGGCCAGACTCTTACTTCACACTTGAGATTTGAAATTAGGGACACGGAAATGCTTGAGAACAGAGATCAAATGACAAAGTGACACTATACAGTCCAAGGACTTGCTTCTTTTGGAGGACATCTACAGCTTAAGCATCTTTCAGATGCACTCTAACATATTTATGTTGGATCTGAAGCTGCTATAGGATGTGCAGCACAGTAATCTGTATCATAAACTTTGAGTCCCCAGATGGTCTAGGACAGTGATGGTGAACCTTGGTACTCCAGATGTTCTTGGACTTCAATTCCCAGAAGCCCAAGTCAGCACTCCTGCTGATCAGGGCTTCTGGGAATTGAAGTTCAAGAACACCTGGCATGCCAAGGTTAGGCATCACTGGTCTAGGACTTCAATTCTCAGAAGCCCTGGTCAGCAGGTGTTTTAACATGGGCTTCTGGTAACTGAACTCCAAGAACACCTGGGGTTGAGAAACCCTGTCATAAACTATCGCTTTAAAAACTATGAGTCCAAGACATGCAAAGCATCAGGAGACACCAGGCTAGTCAAAACAGCTGAAGCTAAGCCTTCTTTCTCTTGGAAAGCTCTCCTAACATTCTGAATATTTTTGATCCACAGAGCTCGTCATGTCAGAGCACACATACTCCTACCTCTTGAATAAGAGCATTGTGTCGCAGCAGCTTTCGTGCTTTCATGATACGGACTATAGCAGCTTGAAGGTACATTTTCCTATCTTCATCTACAGCACTTCTGGTCTGCTCCATCTCCTGCAACATAAGAACAAACAGCAATTGTCAAGAAAAGTGCATCTAAAGGAGTTAGCAGTGATGTTCATAAGCAGGTGGGCAATCACAGATTTGCCTGTTCAAGCAGCATGGTCTATGCGTTCAAGCTCAAGGGGAGTGATGTGTTCGCTGATAAGCAATCTGGAGATTGCTAATGTTCAGAGACTTACTTACCGAACAGACTTCGAGAAACAACTGCTAAAGAAAAATAAAGTAATATGCTAGGCAAGCGGCCATCTAGAATTCCAAGATGCTATTCAGGATGAGCACACTGAAAACTCTGAGAATTTGAACAGAATTCAAGCTACTTGATTTATATCAAATTCTTTGAACTATAAGAGGCAGAAAGAAGAGATGTTCACATGTTCTGGATAGTTTTCTGGATCAAGATACAATCTGTAGCATTTGGAGGATAGTCAAAATGTTCCATGTTGACTAAAAGTCAACAAAAAGCTGAGTTATTTCTAAAGCAAATATGCTGTGAGTGGTAACGGAAAATAATTAAACAGTAATTTATAGTGAGCTCCCAATGGTTTGCTTACTAGCATAGTAGGAGCACTGAGTAGTACCAGATACTATTTGAAGAATCGGTGTAGTAAGTAAAATGTGATAAAAATTAGCTCATTATGCAACAGAGATTCAAGAGACATTAATTTTAGCTTATCTAGCTATTTGATATGACATATAGTTGAAAGGAATGACGTTCCAAGCTCAAACCCTGTATTTTTGAAGCTATAAAACACAATTAACTTGTTGAAACAGCTCCTACTGCTAGCTGTACTGGACTAATAAGACTTCAACTCAGTCTGCAAGGCTAGATTTTCCCCTGCTCCTGAATCATTGTGATTTCTCAGAAAGAGGTAATGCAATTGATTATGGGAGTGTGCATTAAGAAGTCTCATATTTTATACCAGGCAGTTCAATTGTTCTATTGTAGGGGGATACTATAATTTGATATTCCACTTGAAACTTGACATTTCTTCTTTCACAGTGGAAAGTCAATTGCTTGAAGGGGAAGGGAATACATTACAATAGAGTCTACTGGGAAGTGACATTATTTTTAGCAGCAATAAGTATTGGCTAGTGAAGTAACTCTGAAGTACTGTTATATTATAAACTGATACTGCTGTAAATGTATGAGTGAGATCTCTAATTATGGAAGTATTTCATTCAAATCAGTGACCATTGTTTATTTGAATTAGACTGCTTTGTCACTGAAAAGGATGACCTTTTTGTATAAACCCAGCTCCTTTTAGTGAATCAAAAGCAGCTTTGTCATAAGGAGCACAGGTATTTAAAATAGCTCATTTGTGATTTATATTAATTTGGGTCCACATTTCAACATATTTGAAGTAAATCTGGAGATACCAATGGGACTTATGTTAGTTTACTCAAAGTGTGACTAAGCCTTAGTAATATCTAGCTCAGGGATTCTCAACCTGCGGCACCACTTCATGTGGGGCCCCACTGCCTCCATCACACCAGAAAGTGCCATGTGGTGGAGGAAGGGCAAAATGGCTGTCCAACCTCCGAAGCTGTCTGAGGGAGCATGACCTGGCCCTCAGCTTTAAAAGGTTGAGAACTCCTGATCTAGCTAAATCAAAACATCATACAGACACATCAAAGTCGTACTGCACATAATTAACATACTGTACTTAACTCTGTATATTCTTGCTTTCCTCCTACTGTTTCGCCTCTTGTACAAATCACAAAAATTTGACTTTTTAAAAAACATCTATTTTAGTTTTATATCCTTCTTGGCGTTACAAGCTAGATCATAGCAAAAATGTTGACAATACTCACCTGTGGTGTATCTTTTTGCATTGATGTAGTGATTTTGAACTTCGTTCGTTTACTGCTGAAATTCATATTTAGTGAAAAAGTAGATTCTGCCTCTATATCTTCCTGCAATGAAAAAGGCGCACATTGTTGCATACACGCACGCACATACTGTATACACATACGAATGCAGCACACACACCAACAACTTGCTGTTTTCTTAACAATGACCTACTTTGATAAAAACTGCAGGTACCAAAAGCTTATGTCTCCCCTGCTGAAATGCAAATGTTGACAATAATCATAATCACCATCCAAGGTGAACACAGTCCACCAGATGTTTAGTGCTTTGGAACCCCACTGCTGCTTGGGTCCAAGACAAGGAAAGCCTTGGCATGCTCTTCTTGGGAACTATAGATGCCTAAGTCTTCCTTTCAGTGATATTTCACTCAATTAATGGACAGGACAAAAATCATTCAGACACTGGACAAAATCCTGTCAATTTCTTCTATTTGTGCAAAGGTTGGTTCATTGTGTGAAAGAGTGGACAGTTCCCAGCGTGAAAGAGATGTTACTGGAGACATCCTTTCAAACGTTTGGAATTATCCACTTGTTCACATATTACAAGCAGAAAGAACATACAGGATTCTGCCCATGGAGTGGCATCTAAAGCATTTTTTTTTTTTGGGGGGGGGGGGAGAGTAGGGTATGTGCTGAGTAGAATCCTGATTTCTTTATGTTTCAGACACAAGGCTTCCATGCTAGATTTGGGACTACTCCCACTACTGCACCTACAAAAGGTTACACTGATGCTGGCAATTAGACACACTCCACTGTACTTTTGACAGCAAAAGTATTACTGAGGAAGTGAAAGGCAAGGCATGCAGCACACACAGCTCTGTCCCCTAACAGCCTCTCCCTGTCCCGGCATCAGTTGCCTCAGGCAGCTTCCTCATCATCTGATGAACCGGTCGTGAACAAGAACTGACATGAACTGTGCATTAACTAAGTTTAAAAAATAGTTCACTGGCCAGTAGAGGGGTGGGTGGGGGTGTCTGATGTTTAAGTAGCAAACCTGCCACTGAAGCTTTAAAAGTAAAGGTCTCCCTTGCTCAAAAGCAGATCGAGTCTGACTCTAAGGGGCGGTGCTCATCTGTTTACACTCAAGAGCCAGTGCTGTCTTCATCTGCAGACATTTCTGTGGTCATGTGGCAGGCATGACTAGAAGCTGGAGTGTGCAGGACGCTGTTACCTTTTCAGGCTGAAGTGGTATTTATTTCTCTACTTGCAATTTCTTACTTTAAAACGGCTAGGCTGGCAAGAGGTGGGACAGACAACAGGAGCTCACTCCATCGTGCAGCACTTGGGTCTCAAACTGCTGACCTGCTGACTTCCTGGTTGTCAAGCTCAGTATTTTAAGTTTTAGGAATATGCAATTAATTAGCTGTGCAGTTCTCATGGAATGATGTCTATTGATTCCATCCAGGTTACAGGAACCAACATGGTATATAAGTGATTTCAAGAGTTAGATTCGGTCCCGAGAAATCTGGGTTCAAATCCCCCTTCAGTTCACTAAGTAACACTAGGTCAGTCATTGTGAGGTTCTTGTGAGAATAAAATGGGGAAGAAGTAAGCTAAGTCCACCAATCTGCAAGAAAGGTGGAATATAAACCTAATCCATAGGAGCCCTGATGGCAGAGTGGTTAAATTGCTGTACTGTAACCAAAAGGTTGTGAGTTCAAACCTGATGAGGTCAAGGTTGACACAACCTTCTGAAATAAGTGAAATGAGTACCCAGCATGTTGGGGGGTAAAATGCTAATTAACCTGTGAACCGCCCAGAGTGCACTAAGCGCTAAGGGGCGGTATATCAGTGTGATTGGTACCATACCTTGTCTGAGTCATGGTTGATCATTTTGACATCCAGTAATGACTTGATTGTTTTTGTCAACTCCTTCTCATTCATCTGAGTACTGTCCTGAAGATCTTTGTAACTGACAGTTTCACTGTTGTTGAAGGCAAGCAGGACTGCCATTTGATAGGTTGTAACCATGGCCACATACGGTTTGCACAAATAATTCATTTTTACCTCACCTGTAAATTAAATGTACATTTTACACACAAGTTACTCAAGTACTGTAACTTACAGTGGGGGCCAGGAGGCATTTAATGTTCCAAATCCTGGACCTGAGGTCCTAGTAGTAACCTAAATTATCTTACAGGGTTGCTAGGAAATATAAAAGTAAAGCTCTCACTGAACTGGCAAGTGTAACAGAAATTTCAAACTAGCTACACTCGCTCACCTAGTTTTATTAAAACACCATCTCATTGGAGGAAACTGAAGGCAACGACAAAGGGGCAATTCGATAATTATGTGGTCCATTTTAAAGGAAAAATTGGCCCCCTCCCCATGTAATCCGACCGTAATTTTAGCTTCGACCCCCTCCCCCACTTTAAAATTAAGTAATCCAGAGGTTTTGTATAAAAACTCTAATTTTTAGAGCTTTTCACTATTGGTGCCTAATGCACAACAGCTCCAAATGGATTACGTAATCTTTGATCTGAACCCCCCCCAACCCCCACATAATTTTTCTGTAATTCAGATGGCAGACCCACTCCCCCCTTCAAGGATCACATAATTGTTGAATGGCCCCAAAGTGAAAAAAGTGGCTTCATTTTGTCAAGAGTTTGCAGGACACAAAAGAAGAAGGAGGAGTGAAGGAAAGAGTGTGAGCAAAAACTGATCTTTAACATGTGACATAAAAAGCTTTTCATACAGTAAAGTAAATGCATTCTTATTTTACCTGTGCAGAGGTAATGTAACCAGGTAAGTTTTCTGCCACTGAAATGCTGACCGTAAAATAATTCAAACTACAAAACAAAAAAACAAACAAAAAAACAGTCAGATACAGCAAAAGATTAATTCTTCAGCCTAGTGAATCATGTTGGTTAGTCTAGAATTATATACAAACATATAGTAAACTTTAATTTTCTAAGTAGTAAAAACACAATTTAGAACCAATATCCTGTTGTGTTCTCTCAACAATCAATGAGGTAAAAGAGGAAGCAAAGAAGATCCTGTTGTGTAGCTCTGCCTGTGGAATAGCAGTAATGTCACTGGCTATGGCAGACTGCAGCTAATTAAAGAGTTCCACTCTTGATTTTAGGATGCACATGACACATGCTCAATGGTACAAAATTGTTATGAACCCTAAAATTGAAATTGTTCAATTATTGGCAATCGGCTACAGCTGATGACATCAATCCTGTTGCCCCTGGAAGCAGAAGACCTAGTTGCAAAGATATTCAAAGGATCAGTTGTTTGTTTTTTCCAGATCTCCAGGAGCCAATTTTCCCCTACCAAAGAAGATCTTACCTTGGATACCCCTCTCGCAGTTCTTACAGAAACTTCCCCAGCCATTACATCTCCAAACCCTGAGTGTGTGATGGAACTTGCTGGAACTGAAGTACATCCATTTTCTACCTTGGTCTCCATGGTAAACCATTTCTAAAAAACGCAGACAGTACCTGACAGCGCTGGTGAAGGAAAATAGAGGGAGGTGCCTCTCTAGCTTTCTCTTCTACTGTGGTAGGCTTTTGCCATGATTAAGCTGGTATATATGGAGGCCCCAGCAGCAGTTTTCCACAATAGAAAGCAGGATCGCTGTGTAAGAGATCCTGCTACACTACTCAAACACAAACACTTCCAATGGATAATAAGACAAATACAGTATATACTCAAGTATAAGCCGATCCGAATATATGCTAAGGTACCTAATTTTACCTGAGAAAACAGGAAAACTGACTGATTTGAGTATAAGCCTAGGGTTAGAAATGTAGCAGCCCATTAAGTGCTGCGGGCTCCGGGGCAGGTTGTTTTGCCCATTGTAGAAGTGATCAAGGCTGGCTCAAGTATAAGCCGAGTCTGCTTTTTTCAGCACATTTTTGGTGCTGGGAAAAAAAATCAGCTTATACTTGAGTATATACAGTAAATACATATTATTTATTCACTTTGATAGCACTTTCGATTGCAAAAAATGCTTCTGAGATCCACTATGTTATCCCCATGATATCACAAACTAGGAGTTTGTTGAAAGTCACTCATTTGATATTAAACAATGTTTAATAATTACACCTGTCATTATGGAAAGTCAACTAGATTTAGATGAAAAGTGAAACTTGGTGGAAGCAACATCAATAATTTAAAATATGCAGAAAGAAGCAATGACCTGAAACAACATTTAGTGAATGTGAAAGAAGGGCCAAACCAGGACAGCTGTTGCCCAGTAAGGGGAGAAAAATCATGACTACAGAAGACTACGCAACCTTAATGTTGACAATGAGGAAATTGAAATTGTTAAAGATTTTGCATACTTTGGTCAATCATCAATACAAATTGTGACTGCAGCCAAGAATCAGGAGAAAACTGAAATCTGGAAGGGAAACAATGAAGATATTTGAAACCATCTAGGATAAGGATGTGTCACTGGAGACCATGATCAACCAGACTCTTGTATTTCTGATCACCATGGATAGTAAAAAAAAAAAAAAAGCCAACAGGAAAAAATTGATTCGTTTGAAATATAGTGCTAGAGGACAGCCTTGAGGACATTGGACTGCCAGAAAGATAAATCAGTGGGTTCTACAACAAACCAAGTCTAAACTGCCTCTGAAGACAAAAATGATGAAACTGAGGCTATCATACTTCAGACTCATCATGAGAATGCAAGATTCTCTGGGAAAGATGATAATTTTGGGAAAGGCAGAAGAGGAAAACCAAATATGAGATAGACTGACTCCCTAAAGGAAGGCACAGGTTTACATTTACAAGAGACGAGGAATACTGTTGAGGAAATAACATTTTGAAAACCACTCATTCATATGATCACCCTAAATTAGAGATGACTTAATCACACTTAACAAACTATTGCTTATTAAGTTATAAATATAACACAATACAGTGATACGTTAGTGATGGTAATAAACTCAAAAACCTATAAGGTAAAGGTTGCCCTTGCTCTAAAGCCAGTTGTATCCAACTCTAGGGTTCTGTGCTCACCTCTGTTCATAGCCAAAGAGCCAGCACTGTCTGCATTTGCAGACGTTTCCATGAACATGTGGCAGGCATGACTAGACACAGGAGTGCATGGAACGCTGTTTACCTCCCCACTGAAGTGGTACCTATTTATCTACTTGCAATTTCTTGCTTTCAAACTGGCAGGAGCTGGAACAGAAATGGGAGCTCATTCCATTGTGCAGCACTCGGGTCTAGAATCACTGACCTGCCAACCTTCCAGTAATCCAGTTCAGCATCTTAACCACTAAGCCACCACAGTCCAAAGACCTATAAAGTACCCCTTTAAAACGAGTAAAAAGGTCACTAGAAGAGCTACATAGCCTCCCTTAGGTATGACCACAGCAGTAAGAAACTGTTTTAAAAGCTGTTAGCTACCTCAAAAGCCAGAACAGGACACAGTTCATTTCTTCCAACCTTATCTAGGACTAATTAATCAAATATCAGGTAAACTATTTTTCCAAATAATGTAACACCAAAATATCAGTTTATTATTTCGGAGTGTTCTAAGCAGTGATGCACTGCAAAAAAAATTACTACCTACTCTGTGGGCTGGCCAAATATGTGGGCATGGCCAAATATCCTGCATTATGGGCTATGGAGGTGGGTGTGGCCAACCAAGTGGGCGTGGCCTAGGGGAATTTCCGCTACCGGTTCTGCAGAACCTGACCTGCTGCAGTGCATCACTGGTTCTAAGAGTTAAACCATAATTCTGCAAGAAGCAGGGCAAAATTTTACCCCCAGCTACAATTTTTACTAGCAAGACAGAACGTGGGATGTTTCATCTCTTGTTGAATTAGAAGAAATTGGGGGTGGGGAACCTGCAATTCTTCAAACAAATTCAAAGAATATTTTATTTTTTAGTCTGGGCTGATTACCAAAAATTAAATATCCATATTAATTAGCTAATTACACACTATTTTAAAACCATGTATTACACAAATGTGTAGTGTTTAATTCCAGTAAGTCAAACAGTTAGATCTTAATTGGCCATTTTAATAACACAACTCAGAAAAGTGTTTCATATCTTTCGTATTATGATACATTTATAATTCATTACTTACATTAATGGTTCATTAAATAGAATTGATATCTACAGTGGAAATTACTAAAACATCATCAAATAACTTGGCCTAATTTAATACTCATTCCTTAGGGGTTGGAATTTATTGGGGCCATCTCCTAGTGTTACTATGAGGTTTAAAAGAAGAAAAGCTTAGTAAGACTTTCAATTTTCTCCTTTGAAGCCCATCTGAAAGGAGCTCAGAAAAATCCCAAATTCTATCTAAACTCTAAGTATATTAGTTAATTTCCTCTCATCAAATAAATTAAAAAGCAGGATTTAAGAAGCAAATCACAGATTAAAATGGTCTTTTAATAGCATGAATTTAAGCCCTTATTATAGCTATTATTAACATTTAAATTCTGCAAAATCTGTAAGAAAGTTTATCGTCAACTAACAATTTGCTCATCAGTCCCTCACTAACTTTCATCAAATGTTCATTTACCTCAGAAGAACATCCCAAAATGTAAGATACTGTACATCTCTTTATGAGCGTCAAATTTTCCCCCAGAGCATCCAGTGGTATTAAACTGGCCACATGCTTCCTTCATCAGAGGATTTAATAAGGACAAACATCTGGCCAAGACTCTTTCTGATTCCAAAGCTAGCAATCTGTTTAACTATTTAAAATGTAGATAGTTATTTGCATATTTATGCTGCAATCCTATACACACTTGGGAGAAAACTATTGAACACAATGGGTTACATCCCATTGTGTATATTTGTTAGCACAAAGATTTTAGTTTCTAGAGCAGGGGTTCTCAATCATTTCGCGCCATGGACCATACTACACGCCCTCAGACCGCTGAGTGGGCCAGACAAATGGTTCCTCCCACCACAAACACTGCTGTAAACCTCTGCAGCCGTTGGCGTGTTTATGGCTCTCATAAGCGCATCCGCTTCTGGGGGTTGTCATCGTGGGCCAGATGTTTTGCTGTCATGGGCTGGGTCCAGCTCACGAGCCGAAGGTTGTAAACCCCTGTTCTAGACAGTCTGGTTCACAGCGCGGGACCAGAACAACATGGGGGCCCCTGTGCCCCACAAAGTAGAAAAAAACGCAAAAACCACAAGTCCCAGCAACCACTGCGGCAGTCCACAGCCAATCAGGGAAGCCAGAACGAACGCAGGAGAGGCAAGTCACAGCCAATCAGGGAAGCCAGAACGAATGCAGGGGAGGCAGAGCAATGGCCACGTGGTCAAAACAGCATCGAACGCTGCACGCACCGAGCATGGCCGCATCACCATCGCCCTAGAACACCATCACCCAGAACAAAGTGGCCGAAGCACCCAGTGATGGGTTGCGGCAACATGGAGGTCAGGCGCAAGCGGAGAAAGCCGCAGAGACGGGGAGCCAGGGGTGGAGGCATGGGCCGCAAGAGACCACGGAGGTCACGCAATGAGAGAAGGCAGCGTCGGCGATGGAGGCCACCAAAAACAGCCTAGCAAAATACCACACTGGGCTGGCCCCCACCCCAAACACATTCCTCCGCTGCAGTAGACACGGGGGAGGCCCCAGGACAAGCCCGGCAGGTCTCGACAAGCACCTGGGTGTCATAGGTCATGGAGGAAGAACCCTCCCTGGACCTTACAGGCAACCCAGGACAACCAGCCAAAACCACCACTGCTGGGCCTGTAGAAGCCACTCCCACATCCGGGATGACGAGGGTAAACACACACAAAAAGACACACACACACCCCCCGCTTAGCTCGGAGCCTCGGCCAGCAACCTCAATGGCAGGCTACAAGAGCACAAACAAGAGAGGAGACTGGCCACGGAAGAGGTAGCTAATCATCGGCACCCTGGGACATGCCCCTGGCCACAGTTCAAACGGCCACGCCAAAGGCAGCACCACGCCACCACCCAGGGACTCCTGCGGCCACCCTGGGCACGCAGCCGGGATACAAGGGGCCACAGCGGCGAGAACTCCCACAGAGCCCCCAAACCCCTGCGATCGGGACATGGAGCAAACCGTGCAAAGGACTGCCAGGACCACCCCGCCTCCACTCCACAGGTAAACGCCCCCAGGCGTAGCCGAGCACTTCTGCTAGTGTTAGATATTTTTAAGCAATTCTGTGGGGTTTTTTTAGCTCTCAGTTCTCTGAAGAAATGTGCCAATCCATCTTTATCTTTGAGGTTCCTTCCACTGTGGCAGTTTCACTGTGAACTCATCAAATGAAATAATACTTGAAACTTTTCTTCCTGGAAACCTCTCCTGTCTTCTAAGATGTCATAGATGGTTTAGCTTACCCCTTAAATAAAAACCTTTATCTCATCATTTTCTCTTTTTAAACTGTTTATTACTACTACAAATTAGGATCAGTGGATTAGCGATAGCAAAACGGTGGGAAGCATCCATACCTAAACTGTTAGATAACTTTCCTCGTGGACAAGTCTTCAGATTTCCTGTTTCTCATTACTGGTCAGGTTCTGTAAAATGCGGATGCTTTTAATGTTTGGTAGCATCCCCTGAAAGTATGAGGTGTTCTCTGCCTCTGTTGGTTTGGTCCGAAATATCAAAAAACAAACAAACAAAACCCAACAACACCCCCTCTAAATAGCTAGCTTGGTTTCAACACCTTTACCCAGGATTTCTCAGCAATAAAACTAGCCAACAGATCTGAGTATATAAGAAAGGCAGAGTGGTCCTGGTTGTATGTAAGAAATAAAACTGTCCAATAGGGGTTTTTTTTCTTGATTGACCAGACTATCAAGGAATAGGTTCCTGCTGGTCACAACTCGTTTTCTATTTGTTTCACTGCCGTTCTCTTCTTCTCCTGGTTCAACCAAAACTTTTGACGATTGGGTCTTCCCATCTTTTTGTGGGGCCTACCAAGGGGTCTTTTTACTCCTCTGGGATACCACTCAGTGACTGCTGCTGCCCAACACCTGTCTGTCATTCAGGAGACTTGTCCAGCCCAGAGCAATTTCCATTTGTGATATTCAGCAACAGCTTCGTTGATTCCGCTTTGTTCTCTTATCTGGGTATTGGGGATGTGGTTGCAAAGGGGTATCTTTAGCACTGATCTTCCCATGGCTCAATAATAGCAAGTTGTAATAATAATTCCATGTCAGAAATTATTCTGGCTTGAAAGGATTTTTGCTGGTGAAACTCTGCTCAGGGGATGCCCGAATGAGGCTCCTTTTGTGTCCCCAAGAATCCCATAGAAGTAGTCCCTATTTATCTACTTGCAATTTCTTGCTTTCGTACTGCTAGGTTGGCAGGAGCTATGACAGAGACAGAAGCTCACTCCATCGTGCAGTATTTGGGAATCAAACTCCAAACTTCCAATCAGTTCAGCATCTTAACCCCTTGAGCCACCAAAGTCCCTTCTATTTGGAAGTACTGGGCTATATTTGTGTAGCTACCTTCTTTCCATTTTCCTAAGACCATGATGGTGAACCTTGGCACTCCAGATGTTCTTGGACTTCAATTCCCAGAAGCCCAAGCCCCCATGGATCCACACAAATGGGTTGACTGCGATTCATCTGGCCCGCGCCAGCCTCGTCACTCCTGGAAGCGGAAGTAAAACGCGCCCATATGGGCGCGTTTTACTTCCGTTTCCAGGAGCAATGGGGGTGGCGTGGGCCAATGAATCGCAGCAAACCCACTCGTGTGGATTCATGGAGGCTTGGGCTTCTGGGAACTGAAGTCCAAGAACATCTGGAGTGCCAAGGTTCGCCATCACGGCCCTAAAATGATCACAGCATAGCATATTCAGGCTGCAGTTTGGTCGAAGAATATTTTCATGTTTTCTCTCTAAAGAACACAGATCCACCTAGCACAGCCCACGAAGACACCCAAAGCTAACTTGCATTTAAGTTGTGATGATATACCGAACATACATGACCTCTACCACAACACTAGCCAGTGTCAGGTTCTCCAAACCAAACGTTAGACTAGTATTATAATCTGCAAGAAATCTCCTACTAACCTACCATCTGTACACTTTTTTCCAGTTCCTGAGGAATTGCAAATGTAGAGGAAGGTGCCTGAGTCAAAGGCCATGCACCAGCCTGAAAAGGGAAACACATTAAGTACTATTATTATTAAATATTGAAATTAGTTCTAAGAAGGCATATAAAGTAACTGTCATTCCTTTAAAAAAATCAGAAGGAAACTGAATCAGAATTAGGAACTTGGATGGCCATGTGAAATATATAAAACCCATAGCTCATTGCAGGGTCATGTGAAATACTGAAGCAATAGTTGAAACCTATGGAACTTAGCAAAAACAAAACAAAGCAAGGCTCTCTTTTCATCACCACAACATTGTAGGCTCACACTCCTTTAATCCTTGTGGATGTAAAAGGAAACAACTGAATACTCCTTAAGTAAAATGAAAACAAATAGATACACAAACATATGCCTTATTACCTGAAGAACGTATATCTGAAAACTAATTCCCAAATCAACAATGGTATCCTGATTTTTAATGAAATTGTTGAATTTGTTGTTGAGATCTGCACTAACGCTCATGTCGGTATACATTCGATGCAACTTGCTAGTGAACTCATAGCCACAGGCTTGCTGGAAAATAAAATCATACATACAAAATTTGCAGTTAAACCACATTTGTTGACTGTGAACATTAGCCAAGTGAAATCCCTCTTTAAAAAGTAAGGATATAAGCAGGGAAAATATGGTCCTATATAAACTAACAGCCTACTATACCCATATTACTGACTAGACAAGGGGTGGGGAACTTGCGGACTTCTAGGTCTTTAAGTGCAGCCGTTGTTTTGATTATTTTTGAAATTATTACATACATAGTAGTTAGATTTCTACAAAATAATGTATATTTTTAGTATATCTAATTAAAGTTTCTTGAATGCAGCCTTATTTGATTACAGCTAATATGACGCTGCCTTTCAACAGGAAAAGGTTTCCCACCCCTTGACTAGATTAGACTCTACATTGCAAATTTACAATCACCACATTCCATCCTCTGAAAAACTGTCCATGACAGTCTTAGAACAGCAAAGCCTAGAATTCTCACTAAATATCATCTTGGCACCATCTGCTGGTTCTTTTTTAACACAACAACCTTCTAAAACAAAAACTCTAGATGTAAGAATCAACAAAAATGTTTCAGAAAACCAGTAACCCTATACCTAACACAATTAAGAGTAGATTACTTTATTTGCTAGCGTATAAGATGCATCTGAGTATAAGATACACTCCGTTTTTCTGGTATATTTTAAGGGGGGGCGGAAAGTGTCTTATATACTGGCAAATATGGTACATAAATCAGATTTTAAATATATTCACAGCAATACCCTAAGAATCAGTTTAGTTAAGGCTTTGTAAAGTTGATTTTGCCAAACTTCTAAACTAACAATTACCTTCAGTTTGTTAATCATAGCTTCTTCTGAATCCATGGACATGGATAACCCATGAATAAGCCGCTTTGCCAACATTCTGGCATAGAACTATATTAAAAAAGAAGCAAGAGTACATATTTTTGTACATTTCAAATCCATTATCCAGGAACAAGGAGAAATTTATGCATACAAACAAATACAATTTGTTTTAAAATGATTTACCTTTTGGAAAACATCTTTATCATCAATGTACTTGAAAACAGTAATGAAGCTTGTAAGTTTGTCTTCGACTTCATTTTCTGTCATTCCTTTTGCAGATTTTTTAAGCAAGTTGTCACAATACTTGGCCAGCTCAAGTTTAAAAAAAAGAAAAAGATATTAGTTAAGCTAGGGGGGGGGGGCATAATAATCCACTGTACTTATTTTGCCCTGTATGTAGTTGTAGGGCTAATGTTAGATTTAACCTGTAGCAGATATGGAGCATTCAGAGTGCATCACATGCACTTTCAAGAACCTTCCAAATTAAGCCAAATCAAGTATCATAATTCTTCAATTAAAATACTTCTGTGGGTTGGACTTGACTGTGCGGCTGAACAACAAAAGTATAAATACTAGTCTCAAAAAGTCTTTGGAAAATCATAAAGCTTACTATCTGAATAGACATCACACTCACATTTGAGTGTTTCAAAAATTATTTCAAACTTACCAACTCAGGAGCTTTGCAGATAGACTTTGGCTCCCTATAGTTCACTACTGATGTCAAAGCCTATTTAGAAATACAAGAGAAATAAAAGTGCAAAACTTGTTAACATTGTCTGAGCCTCACCCGTATAGTCAAATATAGCCACACACCACAGAACTAATTTCAAACCATTTCTGAGAAAGGGTTTGTCTGTTCTACAGACTGAACTCCCCTTGTCTAAGGTATGCCAACAGAAATATAATAATGCCACCCTTCTACATAAGAGGATTTTAGCTGTAATCTCAAGCAAATTTCAAGCAAACCTGCCATTTCACATCTGCTTTCTATTACATCTGTGTTCCACTAATATTTCTTACTTTAGTGTTAGCAATACAAAATATGCTGTAGACATTACTAGCCTGTTTTTTTTTTAAAAAATCACTTATGAAATTAACAAAAACAATTTCGCTGGCTACTGAGTACAACTAATGCATTTGAAAGTACTGTGACGCGTGCACTTAACTTTTGACAGAGACTTGATTTCTAAGAAATTGGCATATTCATTATTTAGAATACCTGTCGTTTGTATTCCCTTCAGAATATAATAAATATAAGATACTTCTGTAGTGATAGGCAGTACTTTAAATATGAAACATCACTTGAACGTCTACTGTAATTGTGAGGGAAAGCAAAACTTTCAGAACAATCTTACCAAAAGTACTTTAGGAGCATTAAAAATTTTTTTAAAAAAAATTCCCATCTTTGAATGTTTTTTTAAATCATAACTTTTCTATGTGGTTTTTAATTTTTGCTCATTTATGGGGATAAAAATGTGCAAATGGAACAAGTAGGATTGGAGATAAGGATTATGTTTGTGGATTCTCCAATAAGTGACTCATTGACATTGTTGCCCAGATACAATGAGACTTCTGCACATGAGGTAAAAGAAGATAATAATTAAGGAGTGGTTTTACCACTTCCAAAAAAGCTACATAAATCAGCAAACTAGCCACCAGGTTGCAACACCAGAAGCATGGCTATCATTCCAAAAAATTCACAAATCAGATGGACTTGATTGTACACAATTGTTTACTAGTTCCATTTCCCAGTAGGTTTCCACGGCCAAACAGGACAAGAATTCAAAATTAGTTCTCTTAATCCCTGAACCATCACTCCATCCACTGTACTGCACTGGATATCAGGATTTGAAATAGCAGTGAAGATTCCTCACACACCACCATAGATAGGTTGGCTCCAGATTATATAGTACAACTAAAATCACGGAGACAGACATGACTATTTTCAGTCCCTGCAATTTCAGTGAATCTATTTAAGCATGGTTAACCTTGATCCAACACTCTGTTGCGGTTTGTTCAGTAAATATATCTAATTCATCACGATTACCTTGTCAAGGGCACTCATAAATCTCTGGTCACCACTCAAAACACCACTGATGAGCTGAACAAATTTACTGTGCACTTCCAACACTGACTCCACAAACTGAGTGGGCATCTGAGGACAGAATCACAGATTTCACAAATTCAACAGAGAGCACTTCCTCTTACAGTTTTTTTACCAAAGGAATTTTTTGCAAAGCAAAAGCACGTAGAAAAGAACAACACAACTTGAAGAGGACATTTGCTATATCGTCTTTCCCTAATCGTGTATAAAAACAATTACTCTTTTTTAAAATTGATTGCAGCAATAAGAAAATCAACTGTCCTGACTCATGTGAAACAAGATAGGCAATCTGTGGCCCTCCAGGTATTGCTTGACAAGAATTCCCTTGTGACCTGGTCAGCCCAGTAAACAGTGAGGAATCCTGGACAGTATCTTGACAACCATACTTTTCTAGCAGATGAGGAAAAAGTTTAAACATGTGATGGCGAACCTTGGCACTCCAGATGTTCTTGGACTTCAATTCCCAGAAGCCCAAGCACCCTGTGAATCCACACGAACGAATTTAGTGATTCATCCAGCCCGCGCTGCCCTCGTCGCTCCCGGAAGCAGAAGTAAAATGCGCCCATACGGTTAAGGCTCTTCTGGGTTAACCTTTCCTCCGTAAGGGCGCATTTTACTTCCGCTTCCAGGAGCGACGAGGGCAGTGTGGGCCAGATGAATCGCAGTAAACCCATCCGTGCAGATTCACAGGGTGCTTGGGCTTCTGGGAATTGGAAGTCCAAGAACATCTGGAGTGCCAAGGTTCGCCATTACGGGTTTAAACTCTTTTGCTTGCTGGAATCAATTGTATGGTATCTCTAGCTACATGAGCGTTAGTTATAGCAATTGCACTTACATATCACCTCACAGGGCTTAGAGCACTTGATGGGAAGTTCACATGGCAATTAGCATTATTGCTTTCAACATGTTGGGTACTCATCTTACCAGCCTCAGATGGATGGAAGGCTGAGTCAATGCTGAGCCCATGAGGACTGAACTCAAAGTGTGTGGAGTTTTGGCTGGAGTGCTGCAACTTAAACTCTAAGCCGCAAATGTTAAATGTAACTTCATAGAACTACTTACCAATATTAATTACTAATTCCTAGAATTTAGTCTCCACTGGAAGCAGTAAGAGGGAGCACCACCACATACCCGTTCAAAGGCAAAATCTTGGGTGATGTAGCAAGTTTCCTTCTACTGAAAAATATATCCATACTAATCTTCCCTTATCTGATGCTGTTTCAGTATGCTGGACAATCGATATTCTTGCTGAAGATGAGGAGACATATAATATTCCATCTGGAGATTGCCAGGTTGGGGGAATGCTAACTGTGAGTTGTGACAATTTATGTAAGGGAGACATATAACAATTCCCCAGAAAGATATGGAAGACACACCAGGATTTCACACTTCGAACTATCATGAAGTTATCGTTTCTCTTATTACAAAGTAAACTTACATTTTCCTGAGAAAGATTGCTGGTTGCTCTAAGGCCCTCATCGTGGATATGATTTTGTAGTTCCTGAATCATATGAGGTAAACCACTTGGCACAGCATGAAGCAATGTGTACATGTTCGCCATGTCTGCAAAGGAAAGGCTAGGGTTTTCAGGGAATCCTTTAAAACAAAATTAACACTCTCCAATCTTTTTCTTGGTTCTACTAACTTTACAAGTATAGACTTCTCAGTCAGGGTTCCCAGGCTGTGGACCTCTCTCACAAGGCAGTTAAGGCTAACAATCTCCCTGTTGTCCTGCCACAAAAACTCTTCTGTACAGGCAGGCATTTAGTAAATGACTTGCTAAGAAGGAAAGAGCTTTAATGGATGATGTTGTACTTTTTTAGTATTTATTATTTTAACTGATGTGGTTTTAAACATTTAATTCAATTCTTTTTAAGACTGTAACTTGTTTAGTTGTGTTTTACTATTATACCTTAAGTAAAGGCAAAGGTCGCCCTTGCTCTAAAGCCAGTCGTGTCTGACTCTAGGAGATGGTGCTCATCTCAGTTTTACAGCCAAAGAGCCAGTGCTTTCTGCATCTGAAGATGTTTCCGTGGTCATGTGACAGGCAGGACTAGAGTGCATGGAACGCTGTTTCTTTTCCCACCAAAGCAGTACCTACTTATCTACTTGCAATTTCTTTCTTTCAAACTGCTAGGTTGGCAGGAGCTGAAGGCAAAAGACATAAGCTCACTTCCAGTTGTCAAGCTCAGTGTCTGAACCACTAATTTACTTATTTGAAATCCATTTTTCCCCTCTAGTCCATGCAGTTCTCCCAATTCTGGGACAAAAGCAAGACAGATATCAAATAAATAAATAAATATCAACATTTAACAGCATCATAATCTTCAGCTGTTATGCTTTTCTAGAACACTCAGAAATTCTGGTAAAATATAGGGCAGTGATGGCAAACCTATGGCACGCATGCCAGAGGTGGCACTCAGAGCCCTCTCTGTGGGCACCCCGGCAGTCACTCAAGCACAGAGTTTACCCTGCCCCTCTGCCCAGCAGCCCAATGGAAGTGCTCCCTCCCTCCCCCCAGCACGGAGTTCACCCCGCCCCTCTGCCCAATGAAATCACTTCCTTCCTCCCCCCAGCACAGAGTTCGCCCAGCCCCTCTGCCCAACAGCCCAATGAAAGTGTTTCCTTCCTCCCCTGTTGCTGTGTTGGCATTTTGCGATAAATAAGTGGTTTTGGGTTGTAGTTTGGGCACTCAGTCTCTAAAAGGTTTGCCATCACTGATATAGTGCATGTTTGAATATCACTTCAGCCCCAAGAATTCTGCCTTATTAAACTACAATGAGCTCAAGCCATCTGCTAAGGTACACAGTCTGTTCCACATGCAGAAATAGCTGAGCAACTAGCCACAAAGTGCTCAGTGCCACACAAGTTGGAGTTCATGGGCTTTTGTGCCCAAACAGGTTTAAATCATAAACCACCTTCCCTTGTGTCTGTTGATACATCATTGTACACAGCAAGTGTCTATTGGTACATCATTGTACAGCAAGTGTCTATTGGTACATCATTGTACATTACCAAGCAGTTCTTGGTAATGACATTGCGAGGATTAATAGGAGAAAACCTCAAGACTAGAAAGAGAAGCCAAAGATTCTAATGCAAAAAGGTGTTCATTTGACCTCTCTGCACACTTTTGGCACCAATACAGCAGTAACCAAGATTTACTGCAAGTGGATATTAGTCTTATAGGAAAATTCAAAAGATCCATGGGGACCAGATGATTAGCATGATACACATTCACTTGTCCAACTAAAATAATCTTCAGGAGACAGAATACTTTAACGATTTTCAACATGCTTTTACCATTTCTCTTTTCTTGGCGGATGATGTTATGGCATTCTGCGTGAAGGAATTGTAAGTGATCTGCTACCATTCGTTGTTGGCATTCATTAATTACTTTAACATAGGAACTGGGATGCAGGTATTTCCGACACCTCATTTCTTCATCTTTTAATCTACATAAAACCTACAAGAAATTTCCAAGAGGAGAACATGAGAAAATACTACATGGCTAAGAACAGAGGTTTACTCCAGACTTACTAA
Organism: Bradypodion ventrale; assembly: GCA_035047345.1. Lineage (NCBI taxonomy): Eukaryota > Metazoa > Chordata > Lepidosauria > Squamata > Chamaeleonidae > Bradypodion > Bradypodion ventrale. The sequence goes on from JAWDJE010000006.1 coordinate 123,278,777, forward strand.
AAAGAAATAGTTCAATAAGGATATTGGCCAGAATCCTGTTGGGGTAGATTACATTGCATATCACTAGTGATGTTATCAAACATGGATGTTTAAGAAAATTAAATGCTTCCCCTCCCCACCAAGCTTAAGGGATCATTAGGGATTTTCTTCACCCTAAAAACCCTTCAGAAGCCACAAAATGAAGTAGAAAATAATTTAAAGTGGGGAAATATCTACTGCTGGTCTCAGTGTCACTGTCTGCTTTAAATCATTTCCGGTTTCATACTTCCTAAAGGCTTCCCAGGATGAAGGAGATCATTAGAGATGCCCAGAGCCAGGGAGGGGAGGGAAGCTTTTAATTTCCTGAAACAGCTGTGGCATGGCCATGATACATGACATCACGAGAGATCTGCAGAATAGCCTACATCAACAGGATTCTATTGGTCAGTAAGTCCAAGGTGTTTTCTGTGAATGTATATTAATATGGCCTACTTTTATTTGTTTTAAGTATTTATATCCTGTCTTTCATTTCAATCTAAAAGAAAAGCAGATAAAATACCAATAAAACTTAATAATAAAGTAGAAACTAACAGAAGCTACAAACAACAGGCCAATAAAACCCAGTAGCAGCAAAAAGAATAAAACAGTCAACTAAAAATGTTAGTATAACACATGGAAATCCGTATTTGATAAATCTTTATCAGAAAGTAGCATCTCTGTCTGGAAACCATATGAGTTTAAGATCAAGAGACAAGCAGACATTCCAAAGTAGGGCATTTAACAATGTAGGTTACAAACACAAAAGCCCGTCTTTGTATTTCAGACAGTAGGGAAACATTTAACAGGGCCTTCTGTGTTGATCTGGGCACAGAACAAAAGTTATGGGGAATATCTACCTGTACCTATCAGCTTCTCTTGATTTTTCTTATCAGCTTCAAATGCTGATTTACAGTATGTCCAGATAGATATTTTTAACTTACAGATCAAACTCCCTACCAGAAGGCATCATACATAGCCTGACTACATTACAGACAACTTAAGAAAACATTAAAAAATAAGGACAAATGCATCTTTTAATGTATTGGAAAGAATACAGAATGTCTTCTATCAAAGGGCATAGAGAAATAGCAATAGCAATTACACTTATATACAACCCATAGCATTTAGTGCACTCTCTGGGAGGTAATGTTAATTAGCATTTTGCTCCCAACATGCTGGATACTAATTTTACCAACCTCAGAAGGATGGAAGGCTGAGTCAACCTTGACCCTGTCAGGATCAAACTCATAATGTTCTGGCTGCAGTACAGCAGCTTAACCACTGCACCACCAGGGCTCTTAAAGAAAACACCTGCTAACCAAGTCTGAAATGACCAAGAGCAAACAAGGCTGCTCTTGAAGTATTTTTTTAAAAACCAGTTTGCCTCAAAGTAAAAGGAAAATTCATAGATATAAGACCTCAAATGACTTTAACAGCAGTAGTGTCACAGCTAAATACTGTTCATGCTGCTCTCAGGCAGCAATGCATTTTATTGGAAAGGCAAATCAACTAGACACCACGGTGGCCAACATTGGCACTCCAGATGTTCTTGGACTTCAATTACCAGAAGCTCAAGTCAGCACACCTGCTGATCAGGGCTTCTGGGAATCGAAGGCCAAGAACAGCTGAAGTCCCAAGGTTGGCCACCACAGGACTAGAGAATGCAAGAAGTGAAGCTGCATTCCATTCCCATCTCTGAAAACAGCCTACCATTCTGTCTAGTCCCACTGCCAGAGGAGATACTATTCTCCACTTTGACCTCTACCTGGCAATTCAAGGATCACTGATCTCCCTGATCACATTATTTCAGAACAGAAGTTTACCCCCACATTCCTACTGGGTACAGAGTGTTACAGTCACACTTATTTCTGTCTTGTGGCACACTGAAAATTAACATTGGTCCTATGAGTTAAAAGGAGCTTCTTACCTTTTCCATATACTGTGAGCAGTTTGACTCTTGCATTAAATTCGAAGCTTCTTGTTTATAATACTCCCCTGTTTCTTTCAGAAAAGGACACTCAAAAATTTCCTGATAAAACTAAATTGAGAGAATCTGATCAAGTAGAATTAAGGCAAGGTATGGAACAATTCATCATTACAAACAACCCAGACAAAAGCAAAGTATTTATGTTTACCTTCAAAGGGAATTTTTTCTTATACTGTTCAACATGAACAAAGGAGTTAATAACCCCATGGATTACTTTCTGATTTGGATCTTCCCCACAACGATCACTAAAAGGCAAAAAAAAGAAGGCTTCTAAAATGTGTACTCTACCTATTGACACATAAGCAGTTGCACAAAGGGTTGAAACCATTACCTTTCCCCAAAGGCTGTATCCCTTCCACCAACCACATATAGTTCTGTGTGATTTTCAAACGTACAGATTTTTCCTGGACATTTATTTTGGGGAATGATGGAAAAAAAGAGGCTTTGGGCTTGGCATAGTCCAACAATGAAGTCATGTGGAACTCATTTCCCATTTGGCTGGCGGTCCCCTCTGAACATGTTGTAACAGCCAATATAAAACAATAAATGAAAAAATAAAGCAGCAATGGAACTACACGTTTTGCTCCTGTGTTTTTATGGTGAAATTACTTAAAATTGTACAATAATATTAATACTCATTATATAATGCTAATCCGGATGTAATGAATAAAAAAAACAATTAAAAATTGAAACTTTTTACTAAAATTATGTGCAATCTTGTTTATCACCTTTTATAAACAGTACTGTAATTACTACACAATTTCAAAAATGAAAACATACCAGCAAGAAAAAAACCCACAAGAAAGGCAATTTCATTGCATCAAAATATTCCCATTATAAACTGCTAGCTTTTCTGGATCAAGTCTACTTCTTCAGACATGAGAGACTTGCCCAGAGCGAGTTTTTCTTTATTTTTTTAAAAATCCTTTTCAAATTTATTTCTGCCTTTTCTTTTGTCTTTCAAATTGTCCTTTTTTGTTCTTTTGTGATATTTTTTTGTTCATTGGTTGTTTGAGAAGAATGGGAGGAAATTGTAAGATTGTTACCAGTACTTGTTTGTTTGTTTTTTAAAAGAAACTAAAGTCAATTCTGGGTCCTCTGTTTTCATCCAGTTCAGTCTAGAGCAGCGTTTCCCAACTTTTGGTTTTTGGACTTTAATTCCTAGAAGTTTAAGTCAATTCCCCAAAGCACTGATCAGCCAATGTAATGATTTAGACTTCTGGGATTTGAAGTCTCCCTGTGGGGCATGGGCCTCACGTTAGGAACCACTGGTGTAGCTCTGGACTGCAGTCGCTCAAGTTGCTAGGATGCTGACTGGGAGGCGGAAGGTCAGCAGTTTGATTCCCGAGTACTGCAGGACGGAGTGAGCTCCCGTCTTTGTCCCAGCTCATGCCAACCTAGCAGTTCGAAAGCAAGAAATTGTAAGTAGATAAATAGGGACCACTTTGGTGGGAAGGTAACAGCGTTCCGTGCGGCCAGGTGTCTAGTCATGCCTGCCACATGACCATGGAAACATCTGCAGAAGCAGACAGCGCTGGCTCTCCGGCTTTGAAACAGAGATGAGCACTGAACCCTAGAGTCAGATACGATTGGCTTTCGAGCAAGGGAAACCTTTACCTTTAAACAGAGGTGAAAGGATGCACTTTGTGCTTAACAACTGGCAAATGATACAAATCTTGCATTGATATTTGTCTCAGACAAATTAAAGTTTGGGTCTAATTTTGCTACCACAACAAAGACTCTCTACATCCGGCCCCCAAAGCTGTCTGAGGGAGCGTGACCCGGCCCCTGGCTTTAAAAGTTTGAGAACTCCTCATTTAAACAAACAGTACTTCTGGTGAAAATACTTGTCAAAGTAGGAACTTACTTTTTGATTTCACGGAGGAGCATGCGAATTAGGATTGCCTGTAAGGGCTCAATCATTAATCTCCTCCACATATCAAGTGCAAGCTGTCAAGAGAAATGAACAACGGAAGCATGTCGGCCAGTGTTCAATCATTCATTTAGACTTCTTTTTAAAAATCTGTTCAATTATAAGGGCTCAGATCAAAGTAGGAATACACTAAAACAGAGCAAGTGTCCAAAATAATCAAAAGAATTAATTAAATAAATATAACATAGTGAACGCTGAACTCTAGCATCCCATCGGATTAGACATGGCTCTCCAGAATAACCTAAATTTGTCTTTTTAAAAAATTCTTAAGACACCAATACAATAAGGAGAAGCTGGTATCTCAGGACTATCTTTTGTATATAGCACGTGCAACAAAAAACAGAAAAACAAATGTGTGAACATTCAAATGGAAGGCAAAGCCACAGTCTCTTTGTTGAATGTTCTTATCTGATATCTATGCTTTCAGACATATGTTGGTCTTATGTATACTTTGTGTTTAGCTATACACATCACACAATTATTTTTGTTTCGTTTATCTACATGATGAATAATTACAACGGACCTGAAACACATACCTCATTCAGGCAACAAATGAAACCACTACTGAACTCAAGATGGGGAAGCCAGCATGGTGTAGTGGATAGAATAATGGTCTAGGACTGAAGAGACTTGGGTTCAATTCTCCAGCTCAGCCATGCAAAGGAACTGAGGAGCAGAATTGGTAAAGTCATTCCTTAAATACCTCACTTACCTTGTAATCCTTATTAGGATTGCTACAAGTGAAAAGTGGGAACTCAGGTCCCACTGAAATCAAAGGGCATGTTAGATATGACATAAGTGCCCTTGATTTTTATGGGAACCAACTCTAACTAACTGGATCCAATGTATTATGCTTTATGTATCAATTAAGCCTACTTCTTTTATTCCATCAATACTAAAAAAATTAATGACATGGCAGAGGTTCTAGGTTACATAAAATAATGCCAGTATAACAGCTCAGACTTAGACAAACAAAAGTATGCAGGCTGGGGTTTAGGTGTATGACCTCAAAAAAGAAAGCCTCAGAAAAGAATCATGACAAATGTTTATTCTTAGCAGACTCAAACTGAAAGTGCTAATGTATCTAATCAAACATTACATACTTCAGCACTTCATTAAACCTGGAAAATCTGTCATCAGGAAACTGTAATACTACTTGCTCCATATCTACAGTCTCACAAGCTACTGTTCAATTGTAATTATTCTGACTGCATTAGTAGCAAGCAACAATACATCATGTTTCCTGAGCCCAAAAATGTGTGGCTTACTGTGAAAACTTATACATTCTATGGGGAAAAGTGGGCTGTATTACTTTCAAGAAATAATAATAAAAAAAATTTAATTGTTTTTTGATCATGCATACAATAATTCTCCAGGCTTTTTGGGAGAAAAATGTTCACTTGCTATTGCTTTCATTGTTTACTGGAAGAAATAAAAATTTAAATAATAAGGAACTGGTGGTGATTCTAACAGGAGCCACAGAGAATGAAATTTATTTATTTATTTATATTTCAAATTTCTACTTGCCTGCAGCTGGAAAAAGCTCAAGATCTCTCTTTACAAAGATCCCTGAATAGAATTCAGGCAATTGCATTGATGGAGAAATTGACCAATTGGGTTAATTATAAAAAAGATTGTAAAAATAAGGTTTTAGTGAATACCTTATTTGCCGGCGTATAAGACGCACTCCCCCTTAAAATATACTGGCAAACTGGAGTGCGTCTTATACTCCGATGCGTTCTGTATGGTATATTATTTTATGGGAAAACTTTAACAATATTTACATTTAACAAGCCTTTCTGCAGAATACCTACCTCTCCAATCTCCATCAGTGGCTCACTCATATCTACACCCCCATAACCATATTGAAGATCAGCTTCAGTCAATTTGTTCTTTTTAATAAACTGTGTATTGAGGTATCTGTGAAAACAAGAAACACGTTGATTCATATGCTTTCTGAAAGAAAAACACAATTCACTTTTGAGAAAATGAAAGACACATGATACATATTATTAATATCTCTGAACTATAGTAATAAGGGATAATGGAGGAAATTAACCATAATAGATTAACAAGCCTGTTTTATGAGCTACCTTTGATATTCCCTTACAAATAGTATACAAACATGTGATAGTCACAAATATGTGCTTCTCTTTTCATCCAAGCATACCAATTTCTTTCATAGTAAACCAAGTTGAGAATAGTCCCAATTATAACTAAACTTGGGGGGGAGGGAGGTTTTTCCAGCAAATTGATATATTTCTTTTTACCTGGAGAATTAGCTTACTCTGGTATTTCTGCCTTTTCCAGTGGAAAAACAAGGTGTAAGAGATATGAGGTTTTATTAAATATACTTTGGGACATTTTAAAGGTGCTAAACCTAGAGATGAATACTGATGTGTTATTTTGGAGGTAGGGGTAAGAATTTATGAAATTTGTACAGTAGGTAAACTTAATGTAGTACGTAAGAAGTGATGTCCCTGGGTGAAAGGTTTATACAGTATTATCATTTTAAAAAAACTTTTGTGTCGTCCCCGTCCCCCATGTATTAGTGTTTTTCCCCTTTTTCTTCCTCTTTTGTACATTTTGAAATAAAATAAAATAAAAGTTTAAAAAAGAGATACGAGGTTTCTGGGTTACATTTTTGTGATCCTGTAAATCTCTCATTTAGCAATTTTTGAACCAGGACTAAAAATTATTAGTTTTCCATAAAATACATCCTAGAATGCATGCCGCAGGTTGAGAATCCCTGGTTCAGAGGAACCTCAAGGGTAATCTAATCTACCAAATCAAGCCCTCTCTACTACAGGATGTTATAGCCTTCAGAATATACATATAACTTCTTAATTTCTTAGAAACCTAATATGCGATTTTTGTTAATCCTATGCTTTTTCAGAACGATGTCTTAGCAAATTCAAAGGAACTTTCTTCTTCTTGCACCATATTCAATTCCAAATATTGGCCTTCATCATGGCGATCATCCATGAAGTTTGTCCTGATAATATAATTCAGTGGCCTTCCATTTGCCTTCTGCATCACAGCATGACACACGTACAACTGATCCAGTTTCGTGAGTCACTTTCTGGTCGTAAGCCCTTTTGGCACACAAAGTCTTCATGAGCCCCAGGCCAGTATTGATGAAGCCACTTGGGGATCATCACCCTTCCCTGTGGACCTTGGCACCCAAGGCCATTAGTCCTCAGGATTATCAGGTTACTTAACCGCCTGATGATTGGCATTGAGTCACTTGCAGTAGGGTCTACCCTATTACTATAGCAGGATAACCTGGCCAGCTTCAAGCCAAAGGGGCCTACTGACAAGGAAATGTTTATAACACGTTCTAAGTCTTGGTAGCTGAAAACTCTTTTACTGGCCCTCTCCTAAATCCATTTATGTAGAAGAAAATTATACTCATTTTAACCTATTAGCAGAACTTCTTTAATATAGTAAATTGCAGCAGAGTAGACCCCCTAAATAGGCCTACTTTATCTGTGACGTACTATGTTGAAGTAAGTAAATTTTTTGTTGTTGTTCAGTCGCACAGTTGATTCAAGCCCTTTGCAACTCTATGGACCATTGCTTGCCAAGCAAGAACCTCTGTCTTCCACCATCCTCCTTAGCCCACCCAGCTCTGTGTCCATTGCATCTACAACAATTAGACCTGGCCATTTGAATCAGCACAACATACAGAACAGTTGATGCACCAAATCCCCATTGGTGTAATTCACCTAGTCGAGTGCAATTTTCTTGGCTAAGCAACAGTATTTTGGCCAACATTTCACCATACAAATGGGAGTAACAACATGGCAGAATCACAGCAATGGTAGATTAATTACCAAACAGAGGTTCCAGCATGAACCTTTTGCATGAGTGCCTAATTGCACAGAGGCTACTGGTGACATGGAACATCATGGAACATAAGACCTATATGCAATTGGATGTTCATGTGAACAGCCTAGTTTATACTGGAAGCTAACTGAACTAGATAAATTAGATTACATAAAGTAAATTCAGTGGGCATTCAATAAACCTGTATCCAACTATTGTATATACTCAAACACACTGCAAGTTATGTTTGTAACAAAAAGATATATTTAGTACAGAGAATCTCACAGTGTGTAAAATCTTTAATGGGAGTTTTATGAACTGAATGGCAACAAACATGCATAAGGCATGTTGCATCAGGTATACTGACTCAAACTCAGTCACACTTCAGTGGCTCTACTGAAATCATGACCAAGGCTGGGTTCAACCCACTGCATATACCCTGCCTTTGAATTTACAAAACTCACATGATGGATGACAAAAATAAAATGCCAGCAATGTTAAACTTGTCACATATATAATCTCATTCAATTAAATTAAATTTTAATTTATTTCAATCTCATAAAGGATGTAAGCTAATTTCACATTTGTTTGACATTCATTGCATTTTCAATATTTTTCTCCAGAATTTACCTGTATAAACAGTCCATATAGTCAGCCCCTTTACTGTATTCATCCCAATATCTATGATACATTACCAGTATTTGTTCTTCAGAGTCCAGAACTCTCTATAAAAAAAGAAAAGAAAAAAAGAGAGAGAATATATATTGTGATAGTTTATACTATAGATCCATAAAAATAGTTGTTTTTTTTAGTAAGTTATGCTCTATACAATAGGCCCACAATGTCTGCAGGGTGGGTGGAGGGGCCAACATTTACTGTGAATGCCTGAAACTATAAATAGTAGCAAACCCTATACAGTGGAACCTCACTTTACAAATGCTACAGTTAACGTAATTTTCATTTTATGAATGAAAATCCATTGAAAATAATGCCTCACTTTATGATTTTTTCTGGAACGGATTAACTGGTTTTTCAATGCATTCCTGTGAAAAGCCGCATTTCGCCTTATGAATTTCACCTTATGAATTTTTTCAAATGATTTTCAGTGCATTCCTATGGGAAACCATGTTTCACTTTTTTCATAATACAAAACATCCTGTGGAACACCTTAAATTTGTAAAGAAAGGGTACCACTGTATATGTAGTGTAGTCTTTGGTTTCCTCTATTGGCCAGTTCTGGCTATTCATCTTGGAAATACATGTGCCTTACCTATTTCTGGGATTATCTACTTAGTACTGCCAGGCAGTGGGTAACTGAAACTGTGAATACTGACTGCATATAGGATAAACCTACTGAATGCTAGTTCAAATACATTTTGGAGCTACCATAGATATTTCCTTGGTAATTCCATGCTGTGATTTCCACTACACTTTAGAACAAAAATATACTGTTGGATTCTTGAACTGTTAATATGCTCATAAAATTGGGATACACAGTGAAGATCTGCAGCTTAGCCACTAAATAATTACCTTGTGCAAATGGCGTACATGATTTTCCAAAAAAAATTTAGTTTCCATATAAAGTCTTTCTCCCAGAGGTTCAGGATAGGCCACACACAAAGCATAAATGTCCCTTAGTTTGAAGTTAAGGCTGAAAATCCATTTTAAATTCTAATTCAAAAGACAATGCAATTAAAAATTAAGAAAATAACATTAGCTAGCTTATTAAAAGCCCTCTGTACTCACAAATAGCTCTGTTAGCAATGTTCTCTTTTTTAGATGGTACAAATCAGGGCCTAAAAATAGGAATGTGTTCCTGGGATGCCACACGAAATCCTTCAGGACTGGTCCATCATTATGCTGCCTATTGGTCTTATATTGGTTAATTATACCCCTATAAACCATTTTCAGAGAACAATGTTCTCATGGAACACTTTCACAATAAGCAGTCACAAATGAAATAAGGTTATTCAATTATTTTACACAAATGCAAGCTCAGAACAGAAAGGTCCTTCTTGTAGACTTTAAATACGAAAGAACATAGCCACAGTATGTTTCTAACCAGATCTGATTTTCTTTACAACCATATATTATCAATGAGGATAGTCTTCATTACATCAATTCCCTTTGAACACACATCACTACACAAACTGATGGTTAGCAATATGTTTAACAATACTTTCCGGTGTAAACAAGCTACAGTAGCAAGATACCATGTCTCTGGAACATGTCCATCCTCTTTTTAAAGCATTTTTGGATGAGAGAGGTGTGTGTGTGTTCTGCAGTTTACAGACCATTGGTGTCCAGTCTCACTGGACTATTACACAGTCTTGGGGTAAATGCAGTCTGTTAAACAAATCAACAACAAAGCTCAGAAGACGCAGGAGTAGAAAGAAACATGCACTGTTTCACTCTGTTAGCACAAGATCATTTCCTACTAATCTAAACAAAAAGTGAAAATTCTGGGCTGACACGCATTCTCATTAGCATTAGTACATAACTTGCTAAAATAATCATATCTTCTTTGATTATTTCCAGGAGCAGGCTTAAGATATGTCACACACTTGGCAAATGAAGGTACACTGTCAAATCAGAAATAGAAATCTCATTTCTGCAGGTTCAGGCAGGGAAGATCTGAAGGTCAAAAGGTAACCAAGTGAGTCATTGCTTTAAATAAAAGTAACACATGATCTTCCACTACTGTTTCCTAAGCTAACTTGAAACTACAGGCAAACATGGTATCCTGAGGATATTTATTTAAGTTTCTGAAAGTGTGAATGTAATAATGGAGGGAAATATCTAAATTAAAAATGGACATATTCAGAGTTTATCTGAACAAAGAAGTAAAGATTTAACCTGTCCAAGTTATTGCTAAGTCATATCGAAAATGCAAAGGCTTTTTTCTCCTGGAAAGACAATAATGTGCCGGGCCCAAAATCTACACTACACAGTAAGGAGAATGTTTCTGTATACATGGAAGATTTATATACCTATATTCTAAAACAGTGATGGCGAACCTTGGCACTCCAGCTGTTAGAACATAAGAACAGCCTTGCTGGAACAGGCCACAGCCCATCCAGTCCAGCATTCTGTCTCACACAGTGGCTCACCATTTCCTTCAGGGTATTCCCAAGGAGATGCCTTCCCCTGCTTAGGATTCCCTGGAAATGGCATTGAGAGATATCCTGCCTACTTAAGGACATACTTAATTATATGGATACTTAAGCTGTTCTTGAACTACAATTTCCAGAAGCCCTAATCAGGAAGAGAACTGACTTGGGCTTCTGGAAATTGAAGTTGAAGAACAGCTGGAGTGCTAAGGTCCACCATCATTGCTGTAAAACATTATTCAGGTCCATTAAAAGCTATGACACACACACACTTTTCTCCATTGTGTCATTGTCAAAGCACTGTTAATTTATTTTGATATTGGTGAATTAGGTGTACAGTGACACAGGGAGATGTTGAAATTTAGTGCTACAACACACACTTTCAATTCAGGAAGAAAGTCACAAACTTGATAGACCTAGAAAAAGGTCTCCGTTTGAAAACTTGAAGAGCTGCTGCTCTTCAAAGCAGAACAAACTAAAGTTGATGGACTTTTGATCTGACTCAGTATAAAAATTAAGTCATGCTGTTGCTAATGCATAAAATGAACAAGTCCTTATTTGTCTGCATTACTCAGTTGCAGGATTATGCTGCTTCACTTAGCAGGATGAGTCTCCTTGTCACAGCCCTCTTCACCTTGTGAAAATAAAAATTAACCATTTTCATATGAGTATGTCCATTATTTACAGCTTATTACTGCAAATACACAGAGACCAGGAATTTGGTTGAACAGTTCTGCAAGAAAGTACTCTCACATTCTCTTAAAACGTTATAGGGAAAGAAGCCAACAGCTAACTCGTCTTCCAGAGCAAATCTAACCTCCAGATCACTGCTGTCACAGCCAATTAAAATTTAGCTTCAGCAAAAACTACAAAACATTTAAGTTGGTTTGATATGCTCTTGTAAAGCTGAACAATAGTCCAGACAAGGCAGGATGTCCCAATTGGACCATATGCTTATTGGTCTGGGATTGAGGAATAACAGAAAAATAGATCATTCATTCAAAACAGGTACCACATGGACATATATAGATATCAATACAGAAAGACAAACTTTATAATTCACTGAAAGCTTACACTTTTTAGCAAGTGTAAGGTCACAAGTTATTCAACATGGTATAGGTCATAAGCTATTCAACATGGAGTTTCTTTGGTTTTTAAACTGTCTTAGAATGTAGCTTTGCTTCTTTGCAAAGGCCTCATAATTTTTTCTGCTGCATTTATCTAGCAGATGTGCTTAGTAGAAGCTTCTCAAAGCTTCAGGCCTACGTTTTGTCTTCTTCCCCAGGTCTGGAATGTCCGTTTACGTCAACATCCAGAGCCTGGGAACATCAGACATTTGTTATGAAGACCAGTGGTTGTTTATAAAAAACCCTAGGCTCTAATTGGCTGTATGCTAATTAGGAGGGCCAAGCTCATGTCTTTCTTATGGGCACATGGGTTTGGGAGTTAGTTCAAGTTTGGGGTTTCTGGGGGCTACACCTGAGTCCCTAGTTCAACCCAAAATGATTACTTAGATTAGTCAGGGTTTCCTTTTGTTTCTGGGGGAAGTCCTGAGTGTGGATTTTCCTAACTGTCCTTTTTGATTAGTATTTTTGTATGCTGTACTTCTGAATCCTGAACCAATGGAAGATCTGTCATTTCTTCATTATGCTTCGAGAACAATAAACATTTTTACTTCATCAACAATGCCTGTTCTTTGGGGGAGGGGGCAAGACAAGAGTTAAGCCATAAGCCACACGCTACCACATTTAATACAATTCTCTCCACATTACTTGCTGGGTCCTGTTAATACAGATAAGCCCCAGGTTGTTGCTGCAGAAGGATCTGCAGGATGACACGTAGGCTTCCTGGGCCCCAGGAGTCTTTGGGGAGTTCCACAGAGCAGGCTGGTAAAAGTCACTGGCCAGGAATGGGGAGAGCCCCAAGGGCAAGGGCCAGGTCAAAGCCTATCTGTCACTCAGCCTATGCACATTTTATCGCACAAAATGCTTCTGGTTCTCTCGACACCCAAATAGGTAAAAGAGGAAGTAAAGAACAAGAATCATTCTGGTTAGTGTTTCTTTTTACAGATATTTACTTTTACAGTCTTAGTAACACTAAATAGATTTTATTCCAGTTTGTTTGATGTGAAACCCATGTTTGAATATATTTATGTCAACTCAATATTCAAACAAGACATAATTAAGCTTGGTTAGTCCTCTTACTGAAAGGATACGAGAAGCGGTCATTCCATGTTGCTCTTTCAACATAATCCAACATGACAACAGCTTTAATTGTTGTAAGAAGCTTGCTCCATGTTTCATCAAAATCAACTACTCGTGGTTTCAAGGACATTGTGGGGTGTTGGTGTTAATCTAAAAAAAGAGGAAAAAATTACAATTATTTAACATACGTTCCTCACACAGCTGGAACTAATACAAACATTGATTGTTGCTGGCAGTATAAGCACTCTTTCATAATGAAAGTCTTCTCTATAGTACTTGATTAATAAAATAGCAATATTCTGTTGGATACATCATCTTAAATTGGTGAGTGCAAACCCCATCTCAGATAGCGACGACAAGCATCCTGATTCGTCACAGTAAATTTTATGGGAAAACATCAGATTATTCTGAAACGGCTTGTACTTTATAGTTCTGGTTTAAAACCCTAAAAAACGTTACTCTCAGTACAACTAAGATTCCACCCAATACCCTGTGCAATTCCTTACAGCAGTGGCATTTGAACAACTGTTTCCAGAATACAGTATAGAGAAATAAAGCAAAGAGGAAACAAAGTACAGTATATGAAACATAGTAATGTATCATAGAAACAGAATAAAACTACAGACATGGTCGCCGTGACAACAATGACTGAATTACCATAAGGAAAACTAAAATCAGTTATTAACTTGGTGAGATTACTGATACTTAAAGAGATAAGCTTCACTAAATTACAAATTTTCAGTGATCCTAAGTTAAGGGGTATGAATCTTTTGAGAATCAATTACAACCTTCTATCTGTAATAAGACCGCTTTGTATTACCACCGTCTCACACCTTCATGCATCATTCCACCCAATACCCTGTGCAATTTCTTACAACAGTGGCATTTGAATAACTGTTTCTTGCATGAATATTTCTGTGTAGTTCACAACCACACCACAATGGCAATAACCTTATCGTGTAAATTGTCCTCACCTCATAAGACCCAAAACTCTAAATGCAGAATTTCTATTTACTTATGACTAAGTATTATCCCTGTTGATATATCTTACAAAATTATTTCAATTTTTAAAAAACCTATCAAAGCCAGTGAATGAATTCTGTAGGATAGAAACCATGTATAGTACCTACTGTACTTCAGAAATGTCATTTTAGGGGGAAAATACATGTGCAGAAGACCTAATATTCAACAGAATAAACTACAATTGGCAGGTGCATACTTCCTTACTCAGATATTTATATATTATCTCTTTCCTTCTTATATTCTACCATAACATAAACCATGGAGATTTGCCACCTACGCAACAATAGTGAAAAAATCCTTCATGCTGACAAGACTTTTATTAAAGACATGAAGTTAACAAAGAAGGTGGCTATGTATGGATAAACAAGTGTGTGTGTGTGTGTGTGTGTGTGTGTGTGTGTGTGTGTGTGTGTGTGTGTGTGTGTGTGTGTGTGTGTGTGTGTGTGTGTGTGTGTGTACACATACAAATAAAACATAAATAAAGGATTGTGTACTATGTTGATAAGGTGAAAGATTTATGTACTAAGATCAAGGTATGTTATAGTTGTTCACTTGTGCACAACTGTGCATGCAACCTTGGTACTTTCAAATATTGGACACAGTGCACTGGTACCTAAAAAACTTAAAAGGTAAATGAGTTATTGCATTCTTCGACAACTCTTTTATGCAGCACTTTTGACAGTTTCATTTCTCCTCCTCAGTCCAATTTCTGCATTTAAATTACTGCTGGGATATAATGGATACATTTCCCCATGTTTGTCTCAAAACAGTGTATACCACTATACTTCTAAGCACGTATATTCAACATTCAGACAGTACATTAAAAAAATCTGTGTAGGTCTGCAATTGTGAAGATGAGTAGGTAGGAGTAATCTCCATATAGATATAAATGTATACCTTTGACACATTTATAACATGTCACTGACAAAATGGAAGCATATTTATATGTTACAATTAAACATTGCAACTTCTGTCAGCTATGAGAAAGACTTCACACTAGAAACTGGGAAGCAATGGCAGAAGAAAAGATATTTCAAAAAGCACTCAAATAGAACAATTAGTACTACAGCTCTAGTTAAGTTTATGGTATTCACTTTTCATAGCATATCTTTTATTTCAAAATAGCTTGACTTCAGAAAGGTTGTGGCCAGCTAAACTGTCCTGTGATAAACTGTCCAAAGTTGTTAAAACTGATAACGTGTGGTCTGTAACAAAAAGTTCAAAAGAGTATTTTCAAATTATGACAAACCTCTGTATTTCTATTTATATTTCATAACTTATACTTGAAGGTGTTAATTCAGACAACATCCTAGAATATGCGCAGATGATGCAATTAACTTTTTTTTTTACTACAACTGATAACTTTCCAAAGTTTTTGTTTCATTTTCAGAAGTAGTTAAATATGGGGGTAAACTTACTGAATGTTTTTTTCAAGGAACTGCAGTCAGATTGTCTCATCATTTAAGAAGACTAAAATGAAATGTTTATCATTAATATGACTTTTATGGCAGAGAAATTCTCTAAACATTATCTGGAGCAGGGAATGCTTTTAAAATAGCTTCACTGTAAGCAATTTTTTTTAAAAGCTGAGAAAAATACACGTACCATGAATGTTTTGCATTTAAGATAGCAAAAATTCCAATTTAACCATAGCAGTTAAACTTTGTTAGGAAACTATATTAGTTGGCTGGGATAACCTAATTAGGCAAAAAAAAAAAAAAATCTGCTTCTCATGCAATTGAAATGGATCTTCCCCTGTGAGGATTTCTGTAATAATAAACTTCACTAGCACAGCTTGGCTTGGTTTAAAATCCAGCAACCTTACTGATGTAAACAGGGTACACAGAAAGAGCCTCCTTGAAGACTGTGGTATTTTTGAACCACAATCAGATGTACCTCAGGCAATGGCAACCTGTATCTACTAATTTTTCTCACACTAGGTCAGGAGAAAGGTACTACAGAGTTCACAAAAAGGTGGCTTCATTTTGTCAGTTTCATGTTTGTCCTAAACATGGATAAAAAAGAAGAATTGAAGTAAAAGAAAGCAGACCCTGTGAACTCAGGGACTTTTAAATGCTTCCTGCACTTTGTCTGCATTTACAGGTACATACAGGTGACTGACATGAGGCTGAACTGGAAACAAAGCTTTGCCATCATCTAACAGACAGAGCCCATCTGAAGGTAAATACAGTTACCTACTCATCCTTCACACATCCAGCCGCATAAAATCTACTCCTAAGGGTCGGACAACTTTCACATTGCCAGAGCATGCTATTTTTAAAGCATGGAGGCGTGCGACTACAGCCTGCCTCTGCCTCTCTCTCTCTCTCTCTCTCTCTCTCTCTCTCTATCTCTCTATCTATATATATATAGATTCTCAAAATATATATATATAATTCTCAAAACACGTTAAGAATCACAACTGAATACAAGAGAGCAGCATCACTGGGGGGAAGTGCTTTTAAAATTAAGTTTCACTTCAAGCAATTTTTAAAAAGCTGAAAAAAATACACTCGGAAGGGACAGGTGGACGGATGGACACAATTACCCAGCATGTTGGGGCAAAATGCTTTTTAACATGTGAACCTCCCAGAGAGTACACTAAGTGCTATGGGGCGGGATATAAATGCTTGTTATTGTTAATAGTGATAAAGTGATAGACAGATAGGTCTGACTTGCTTGAAAGCCAGTCGTATCCAGCCCTAGGGGCTGGTGTGGTGCTCATTCTCTTTTTATAGCCCAAGAAAGGGCCAGTGCTGTCAATGTCTGCAGGCATTTCCATAGTCATGTGGCAGGCATGACTAGATACCAAAGTGCGCAAACTGCTGTTGCCTTTCCGGCCGAATCGGCATTTACCTACTTGCACTCTCCTGCTTTTGAACTGCAAGGTTGGCAGGATGTATATTTTGTGTGTGTTTGTATACACACGTGTGTATATACGTGTAAGGTAAAGGTCTCCCTTGCTCAAAAGCCAGTCGTATCCGACTCTAGGGTGCAGTGCTCATCTGTTTCTAAGCCGAAGAGCCAGCGCTGTCTGCTTCTGCATGTTTCCGTGGTCATGTGGCAGGCATGACTAGACACTGGAGCACACGGAACGCTGTTACCTTCCCACCGAAGTGGTCCCTATTTATCTACTTGCAATTTCTTGCTTTCGAACGGCTAGGTTGGCAGGAGCTGGGACAAAGACGGGAACTCATTCCGTCCTGCAGTATTCGGGAATCGAACTGCTGACCTCCCGCCTTCCAATCAGCATCTTAGCCACTTCAGTCCCTTTGTATATATGTGTATGTGTACACACACACACACACACACACACACACACGTGCACGTGCAAAGGAGATGGAGGTCAAAGGGGGGTGGGGGCTCGAACAAGGAGCGTCCTTCGGGGGAGGGTGGCAACAGCATGTCATTCATGCCCACGACGAGCCCCTGCGCCCCGATGCCTGCAAAATGACAACGAGGGGAGCCCTAAAAGAGATGGGGGAGGGGAACGAGGAGCGCCTGACAGACCTGCCCCCCCCCCTCACCCACCCCCGGGCAAGAGACAAGGAGGAGGAGGAAGAGGACGGAGGAGGGAACTGGGGAGCCCCAGGACGCCGCCCCGGCCACCCCCTCCTATTCCGGTTACCTGGCAACAGGAGAGGCCCGGGGTCAGCGTCGTCTCCCCTCCCGCCCCGCGCGTGACTCCTGTCCCGCTCCTGCTGCCGCCCCTCCGCCGTCCACCGGGGCCCTCACCCTCCTCTCCTCACCAGGCTGCCATTACCAGCCGCCACGGCTGCCCGTGGAAGTCCGCCCCGCCCCTCGGTGAATGTGGGGAAAGGGGAGAGGCCGGAGGGGCGCCGCTGCGGCCTGGTCTCGCTTTCCCTGCCGCCGCCTCAGCGGGGCTCGGAGGAAGGAAGCCACTACCCGCGAGGTTCCCTACCGGCCAAGATCGCCATTCAGGCCTCGTGAGCCGAACGAGGAAGAAGAGCCGGGCTCTCTCTCACAGAGACATGCCTTCGCCTCAAAAGGTTCTCCTCCCCCCCCTCCGAGCGTCAGGGTTAGACTCGCCCAAGTACGGACGCCGCCGAGGGCCAAAAGACTTCTCCACTTCCGTTTCCGTCGCTCCTGGGCGGTTAAAGGTGGCGGGCGGCGGGGAATGGCGCATGCGCCTTAATGGGCCGTTTTGGGGGATGTTCCCAAAACGGTCTGTAAGTCACTAATGATCTGCTCGTAACGACCCTTCGTTGCGTTAAATCCGTACCGTGTCGTTGTTTTGCTCTGTGAAGGGGTGGTGTTGGTGGTTGAGAAGTAACTTCTCGGTAAAGGTTTCCCTTGCTCGAAAGCCAGTCGTATCCGACTCTAGGGTTTAGTGCTCATCGATGTTTCCAAGCCGAAGAGCCAGCGGTGTCTGCTTCTGCGGACGTTTCCGTGGTCATGTGGCAGGCATGACTAGACACCGGAGCGCACGGAACGCTGTTTACCTTCCCACCGAAGTGGCCCCTATTTATCTACTTGCACTTTCTTGCTTTGGAACTGCTAGGTTGGCAGGAGCTGGGACAAAGACGGGAGCTCATAATCCGTCCTGCAGTACTCGGGAATCGAACTACTGACCTTCCGCCTCCCAGCCACTTGAGCCACAATTACTCCCATGATCCATATGTGTGCACACCGTAAGGGCATAACGAGGGTAGACTCGGGCTCGATATTCTCCACGCGGTGTGGTGTTTCTGGGGAGGCAAGTAGTGCCGTGGTTTAATGTTACTGTATTGCCTTTATTTTGCGAGCCTGGAAAGAGTAGAAAAGAAATAGTGTTGAGGAATTGTGAGAAGAACCGCTGAAGATGGAGGCTACAGGTGAGCAGCCACAGGGTCTCCTAAAGTCGAGGGGACTTTTTAGTCTTCTCTTTTTCCAGACCCCCAAAGTTTATTTACTTACTTAGGGAAAGGTAAAAGTCTCACCTGCTCGAAAGCCAATTGTATCCAACTCATGCAATGCTTATCTCCATTTACAGCCAAAGAGCCAGCTCTGTCTCTGCAGATGTTTCCATGGTCATGTGGCAGGCATGACTAGACGCCAGAGCACACACAACACAGTTTACCTTCCCATCTATGTGTTACCTATATATCATTTGCAATTTCTTACTTTTGAGCTGCTAGGTTGGCAGGAGCTGCGACAGACAAGGGGAGCTCACTGTGTCGTGCAGTACTCTGGTCTCAAACTGCTGACACATACAACCAATAACAGTGATGGTATCCAAGGGTGGCGTAATCCAAATATACACTTATTCACTGTAAAGACGAGCTCCTGTATTTTAATGTGAGCTTTCGTGGATCAAGTCCACTTCGTCAGGCACACCTCAGACTCAGGTCTGACAAAGTGGACTTGATTCATGAAAGCTAACATTAAAATACAGGAGTTAGTCTTTAAGGTGCCACATTTATCTTTTTTGTTGTTTGGTTTACTTTCTGATATGCTTGCACAGACTAACATGGCTACCACTTCAAAAATTTCAATTTATTCACTGGTCATTGGGTGACTGTTCTTAAAAGCCTATTTAAAGAGTACCATTTTCAGATGTTTCTTAAAATCATCCGACAATGGGGCCTGGCGTAACTTCACCGGAAGAGCATTCCATAGTTTGGGCACCGCCACCAAGAAAGATTTATTCTCTGTCACCCCTTTTCTCACCATCCTTATCAGCACCTGGAGCAATACTGATTGGTATGAATAAGTGGTGTGGGTTGATGTTATATAGGAGACACGCTCTGGCAGATAAGAAGGTCCCAAACAGCAAAGGGCTTTGAATGGGACAGGCAACTAGTGCAAACCTGCCAGGGCTGGAGATACTTGTTTAAAGTAAGGGTGCACTGGGAGGTTCTGCAAGGTAGAAGCAGGGCCAGGGGCCTCAGACAGGGTGATAGTTAATAGTGCAGGTCCTGCAAAATATGTGGCTGTTTTCTCCTCCAGTAAAACCAAATGGAACCCCATAGAAACCTTGTGAGTTTGGAGGACAAGCAGCAGATTCAACTGGCTGCCATTAGACTCTGGATTACACCTTGGGCCAGTCACACTTAGGCTGCAACTAAACTACAATGGCAAGTTTAAGTTGTCACTTGATTTGCAGCCTCTTTTACAATTCTGTTTGGATTAGGTCAGGGAGGCCAACCATAGTGCTCCAGTTGTTCTGGAACTTCAATTACCAGAAACCCAAGTCAGAGCTCCTGCTGATCAGGGCTTCTGGGAATTGAAGTCCAAGAACAGCTGGAGCACCAAGGTTAGCCATCCCTGGATTAGTTGATCACATGGAGTGTGAGACTGAATTCTTCAGGTAAAATAAAATAAAAACTTGAGGTGTATAATCAGTATGAGGCAGGTATGGCTGCAGGTGGTCCAGCATTCATTCCCCCCCCCCAATCTAATCTTTTCTCTGAACTCCTTAGGTTGGTAGCTGTCATCATTTTAAACATAACATCCAGGATTAGACACAGACTAAGTGATATGGGATCAAAATTGCTGGGAGAAACATCAACAATTTGAGATACGCAGATGATACTACCCTAATGGCAGAAAGTGAAGAAGACCTAAAGAAGCTCCTGATTAGGTTGAAAGAAGAGAGTGCAAAAGCTGGCCTGAGACTCAATATCAAGAAAACCAAGATAATGGCAACAGGCGCTATAAGTCCCTGGAAAATAGATGGGGAAGAAGTAGAAGCAGTAACAGATTTTACTTTCTTAGGATCCAAGATCTCTGCAGATGGGGATTGCAGCCATGAAATAAAAAGGCGACTGATTCTTGGGAGACAAGCTATGAAAAACCTGGGGAACATAGTGAAAAGTAGAGATATCTCACTGCAAACAAAGGTCCGCATAGTCAAAGCAATGGTATTTCCGGTGGTAATGTATGGCTGTGAGAGCTGGACCATTAGAAAGGCTGAGCGAAGAAAAATAGATGCCTTTGAGATGTGGTGCTGGAGGAGAGTTTTGAGAGTCCCCTGGACAGCGAGGAGAACAAATAGGTCAATATTAGAAGAGATTAGCCCTGAGTGCTCCTTAGAAGGACAAATAACAAAGATGAAGTTGAAGTATTTTGGACATCAAATGAGAAGAGAGGATTCACTTGAGAAGGCCTTGATGCTGGGGAAGGTGGAGGGCAAAAGAAGAAGGGGACGGCCAAAGATGAGATGGCTAGATGGTATTGTAGACACAATGGGCACGGGGCTGTGTGGACTAAGGAGGATGGTGGAGGACAGGTGCCTGGAGAGCGATGGTCCATAGGGTCGCAAAGAGTCGGAATCGACTGTGCGACTGAACAACAAGTGATGATATAGTACTTCTTTCTGTTTCCTAAAT
The DNA here is from genome assembly GCA_035047345.1 of Bradypodion ventrale. Taxonomy (NCBI): domain Eukaryota; kingdom Metazoa; phylum Chordata; class Lepidosauria; order Squamata; family Chamaeleonidae; genus Bradypodion; species Bradypodion ventrale. The sequence continues at coordinate 123,300,211 of JAWDJE010000006.1, forward strand.
TACTATATCCTTTCCATGATTGGTTCATGACAGAGGCTTGCTCAAGACTGAAGTAAAACAAGTTTATAAGTGCGGTAGAAAATTTCCCCAAGCTAAATTCACTACATTGAGCACTGGAAAAAGTAGGATACCAATTAGGAAAGCTCAAAATACTTGCTAACTCCCACCAGGGTAGTGTGATTGTTTAACATTCTGTAACATTCTATGTATCTATGTACAAGCTATTGAATATTCTGAAATTCAAGCAACACTACATATCTGTTTGGTACTGGTTCTATCAATTCTTCTGTTTCACCCATTCAAATGGGCCTACTATAACTATGATTTAAGAACGTATGAAATTGACTCATCAAAGTCCCATTGATTCAATGAGCTTCCTCTAGAACAGTGATTCCAAACATGGGGCACATGCCCCACAGGAGGCAATTTGATTTTTAAGGGGGCAATTCAAGAATGAGCTATTAACAGTGAATGGCCTTTTAGGCTTCTTCCACATGAAGAGAAGTTCACTTTTTGAATAATAAGAATTATATGTCATGGGTGGCATCAGGATTTTGGAGATCCTTAGGTGGGGCATGGCCAAAAAAGGTAGGGAACCACTGCTCTAGAATAATTTATTATGTTAACAGGATTTTGGTCAGTGTTTCTTAAATTGTTCTTAAGGTTAAGGAAGGTTGAGGAACAGATATAACTATTCAAATTGTTGAAAATGAATCTTTTGAGTTCCTGTTGTGGAGTGAAGGAAGATTGGATAAATATTACAGAACATTTTTCCCAGTGCCTTATGCATATTTATTAGTACCCTCAATCATTTTCAGATCTATGTATGGAACAGACTGATGACAAAATAAATGTGCATGCTTTATCTCATTAGCCTTCAAGTGCAAGGTTAAGAAATTTTAAGGAGGCTGACAGTAAGTTAAGATGGTGGTTAGATACTTCATTCTTTAAATTGGAGATGCCAGTTTAATCTAGGACTCTGGAGATGTGGGTTCAAATCCCTGCTCAGCCAAAAAAACTCACTGGTGAAATAAAATAAAACTGTTAAAACCATTCCTTGACTACTGTATCTCATTTTGGAAGATTTGGTTACTGTACGTTGGTTCCTACTTGATGGCGCATAATGTAATTCAATAGCTTCCAATTCCATCAAGTTTTAATAACAGGCCTTTGTAACTTTTTCCATCTATTTCATTTTTTGTCTCATCATTTTAGATATTGCCTTTAAAAAAACTGTCACCCAAGGAACAAGAAAATTGTCAAACTGTTACCTTTTAATACCTGACCTCGGATTCCAAAAAGAAAGTTGGCCTCTTTAGGGCTTGGATGAGGGAAATTACTAGAAGTTCCCAGGTAGGGTGGGAGAATCTGTTCCAACCACTGGAAAGGCTGCTGCCCATGAGACTTGTTAGGAGTAAGACTTGGCATAAATGACTAGGTCAAAAACATCCTCAAATGGGCCTTGCCATATTTTCTGGAGCATTGATTTATGTGGGGCACATTAGGTGGTACAATCTTGCATCCTTTCCAAAACCCATCCTGGTCTCACAGAAAAGTGTGGGTCAGAGTGGCAGCTTCAGTCACCTCATGACCTCACAGTGAAGGGACACTGCAACCCTTTAGCCCATGGCCTGCGGAGTTATTTCATGTGGCCCTCCACCCTAGTTCCCACCGCAAGTGGTGGAGCCACCGAAAACGCGCAAAATGTGGCGAAAACACATTTTTGTGCGAGAACATGCCAAAAATGCATGTTTTCATGCGAGAACTCACAAAAAGGCACTGAAAATGCAAAACTCACTGAATACTTATAATTATTTTTAAATTTTGTAAGCCTCCCTGAGTCAGGCTTGCCTGAGTGGGCGGCAAATAAGTTGAACGATTAAATTAAAATATGCATGAGAACTGAGCCATCTGAGGGGGAGTGATCCAGCCCACAACCCAAAAAAGTTGAGAAAGCCTGTTTTAGCCCCCCTAACTGTCCCTGCTGAGCTAACTGGGTCTCTTGCTCAAAAGCCAGTCATATCTGATGTTAGAGTGCGGTGCTCATCTCCATTTACAGGCAAAGAACCAGCAGTGTTTGCATCTGCAGACGTTTCCGTGGCTAAATGTGGCAGGTGGGGCGTGACTAGACGCTGGAGCACATGGAAAGCTGTTACCTTTCCCGTCGAAGCAGTACCAGTTATTCACTTGCAATGTCTTGCTTTTGAACTGCTACTGACAATAGGTGAGTTGGTCAGGTTTAAGCTTCTTGCCCTCAGACGTCATTAGGTCTTTATTTTATTTTGTTGTTTATTATGTTGATGTCATTTGTGCACCGCCCAGAGAGGAAAATATATCAGATAGACGAAATGAAAATAATAATTTCGTGTGAGAAATTACTCTGGGTTGATAGGATTTTTTTTGCGGAAGAAACTCCGCTCAGGGAAGGCCCAAATGAGGCTCTTTTCATGTCCCCAAGAGGCTGGGACAGAGACGGGCGCTCAATCCTCCATGCAGTGCCTGGGTCTCGAACTGCCGGCTTGCCAGCCTTCCAGTGAACAAGGCGAGCTTCTTAACCACTGAGAAATGTAATAAACAAAATAGGTTGGCAGGAACTGGGGGCAGACGACTCCGGAGCACGGTCTCGAACTGACGACCTTCCAGACTTGTTTAAGCCCAGCCAGCTGCCAGCAGCACCAGCAGTCTGGTCTCTCACTGAAAACCAAGCAGCTAATTGGTCCGCCCTTCTCAGCCAATCAGGAGGGCGAGACACTCCCCACCCCACCCCCGCCGTGGCCGTTGGGGCGGCTTGCAGCCGTTGGGCTCCGCCCACAGCCCATGTGAGGTGTGTGTGTGTGGGGGGGAGAGTGAGTGGTGGCCCCGCCCTTTCCTCTTCCCCCCCTCTCTCGCGGTCCGCCCTCAGGTGAGCGCGGCGCTGGCCGCCATTTGCTCGGCGCCCCCTGAGATATGACGGCGTCTCTGCCTCATCAGCGCTGACGTGAAGGGCGGCGCGCGCGCGGCTTGGCCCGGCCCAATCCCAACTCCTCTTTCCCCTGTGACGGGGGCGCCACGTACTCGGGTGAGTCGCAGGAGGGGGCGGGGACAAGGCGAGAGACTGCGCAACGCCGCAAGCCGAGTCCGTCACTGGCCGGCTGCTGAGCTGAGCTGAGCTGACTGACCCTCCTGAGGAAGAGGAGGAGGAGCAGCGAGGAGGGCTCTCGACGCCGCTCCTGACACCGCTGACGCCTGAGCCCGCGGCGGGGGGGGGGCGCTATTTGGAAGGGGGCGAGAGGAGGACTTGAGCTGGGCATGAGGGGAGGCTGATAAAACGGTGGCTGTTATCGTTAAAGCAAAAGGAAATGGGGCGGTGGGGGGGTGGCGGCGGCAATGGGCACAGATATAAGGCCCCTTAATCAGCCCCGGGAGGGACTGCAGTGGCCCAAGTAGCTAAGAAGCTGACTGGGAAGCGGAAGGTCAGCAGTTCGATTCCCGAGGACTGCAGGACGGAATGAGCTCCCCCGTCTTTGTCCTAGCTCCTGCCAACCTAGCAGTTCGAAAGCAAGAAATTGCAAGTAGATAAATAGGGACCACTTCGGTGGGAAGGTAACAGCGTTCCGTGTGCTCCAGTGTCTAGTCATGCCTGCCACATGACCACGGAAACATGCAGAAGCAGACAGCGCTGGCTCTTCGGCTTAGAAACAGATGAGCACTGCACCCTAGAGTCGGATACGACTGGCTTTCGAGCAAGGGAAACCTTTACTTTTTAAATAGGGACCACTTCGGTGGGAAAGGTAAACAGCGTTCCGTGCACTCCGATGTCTAGTCATGCCTGCCACATGATAACGGAAACGTCTGCAGAAGCAGACAGTGCTGGCTCTCTGGCTTTGAAACAGAGATGAGCACTGCACCCTAGAGTCGGATACGACTAGCTTTCGAGCAAGGGAAACCTTTACCTTTAGTTTAATCAGCCCAGGAGCCTCTGTCCTTTTCCCTCTCTCCAAAGCCCATAAAGGCCAGAGCGCTTATGCTCATGTGCAGAGTGGCACCGGGTTTTTTTTAATTATTATTTTTCCGTGCCAAGCTCCATTTTTAACACTGGGATTGGGGTACATACAAAGAGTCTCCTCGAATATTGTGTTTTTTAAAAAAAAAAACCCATAATCGGACGTACTCTGATAACAGTAACCCATGAGTCCCCAGCATGTCGGGGGCAAAATGAAAAATTAACTTGTGAAACCACCCAGAGAGTGCATTAAGCACTTCCGGGCGGTATAGAAGTGTGATGTTTTGCTTTGTGCTGCTGATTAATCTTTCTCACACTAGGTCAGGCAAAAGGAACTGCAGAATGAACTCATCAAAGATGGCAGCTTCATTTGGGCACTTTAAAATCAGGTGTTCTCAACCTTTTTAAAGCTGGGGGCCGGGTCATGCTTCCTCAGACATTTTCATGGGCTGGGTGGCCATTTTGCCCTTCCTCCATGTTACGTAATTGTAATTGTTTTTAATACCATATTGTACTGTAATGTTTGATGTGTTGTGATTTTTCTGAGTCAGCATATGCTGAGTGGGCGGCATACAAATCTAATAAACCAAATCAATCCACCACATAGCACTTCCAGGAGGTGGTGGTGGGTCACATGAAACAGCACTGTGGGTTGCATCCGGCCCGTGGGCCACAGGTTGAGAATCCCTGGTTTTTAAGTCTGACCTAATCACGGAATAAGAACACTGGGATTTATTTCAAAATGAAGAGGCTTGTTCCATTAAGCCATAGTAAACTGAGAGTAAATTCCTCCTATGGAGTACAGTGGGTCTTGCTCCATCATAAGCATGTAACCGGACTAATGGGCAGAAAAAGTCAGGGCAGGTTATCCTTCTATGGTAATAGAGTAGACCAGGGTTTCTCCACATTGGCTTCCCAAGTGTTCTGGACTTCAGCATCTCAATGGCAATTGTTAGGTGGAAGCTAACTAACCTGACTAACCCTGAGGACTAACAGCCTTGGGTGGCAAAGTCCACAGGGAAGCGTGATGGTCCCCAAGTGGATTAAATCCCAACAGCTTCATCAATACTGGCCTGGGGCTGAGGATGATTTTTGATGCCAAAAGAGCTCAGGATCAGAAAGTGACTTGCAGAACTAGATTAGTCATATGGGTGTCACACTGCGATGCAGAAAGCAAATGGAAACCACTGCATTATGTTCTTCCCACGACAATTTTCATGGCTGATTGCCATAAGGGTAGCCAATATTCAAAATCGGATACGACACTGGAAGAAGTCCTGAAAGGCGGCAATAAAATGCGGTACACTGTTTATAGTAGATAGTTTACTCGTGAGTAGGTCCTGTAGTGTACAAATAGGACAGTTCTTGAAAACAGGCGCCTGGGCTGCTGTGGTCCATGGGGTCACAAAGGGTTGGACTCGACTGTGCAACTGATTAACAAGAAAATTGGGAAAGTAGGCAGGAGAAAAATAGGTTGTCTGTACATTAGTCCGGGTATGTGCTTAATGGGGAAGGAAGACCCACTGATGCTTTACTCTCAGTTTGCTGTGGCTTAATGGAACAATCATCTTCATTTTGGAGTAAATCACAGAGTGTTAAAAATGGGACTTGGTCCCAACTGCAGGCATGGAGAATATGTGGCCTGGCAGATACTGTGAGAATATATAAATCTTGTTACTCTTTACAACTGACAGTGCTGTCTGAGGCTTACAGAAGTCTAACAAAGTTTGGAGGCCACGTTACTGATTCTGTTAAAAGTGCTCAACAGATGATCGTTCATTCTGAGTGGCTTTGAGTTCAATGATTCCTAGCCTTCAGCCCTCTAGACTTCATTTTCCTGATTCTCATCATTTGCTATATTGACTGAGCTTTGATGGCCAATTTTAACTCATGTTGTCATTGCCTTTTGTTATTTAGTAGTATCTTGCTGTGCGGGATGAAAGGTTTAAGACAAGACAATAGTAATCTGAGCCTTCACTTGGGATAGATCAGAAAGAGGCCACAATAAGGAAAATAATACCCTGGTAAGGTAAAGCCAGACTTATCCAACTAGGGTTCAGTGCTCATCTCTGTTTATAGCCAAAGAGCCAGTGCTGTCTGTGTTTGCAGACATTTCAATGGACATGTGGCAGGCATGACTAGACACTGAGTGCACGGAACGCTGTTTACCTTCCCACCGAAGTAGTACCTATTTAACTTCTTGCGATTTCTTGCTTTCAAACTTCTAGGCTGGCAGGAGCTTGGACAGAGATGGGAGCTCACTTCGTCATGCAGTATTCGGGTCTTGAACTACTGACCTGGCAACCTTCCAGTCAAGTTCAGCGCTTTAACCACTAATACTCTGGTACAAGAGGGTAATTTTGAGGGCAGGCTCTTTATTAGTGGCAGTTTTGCTTTCAGAATATGGGTAAGGCTGGGAAAGGGAAAGTTGACTGTAATATGAAGGGCACCCGATTGTGATCCACTGGCATGGAGTATGATAAAGACAATGGTACTGCTGTAGTTTAAGCCTTCCATGGGTTAGACTAGTGGTTCCCAACGTGGAGCACCCGCCCCACAGGGAGGCTTTAATTCCCAGAAGCCTGAGTCAGTACACTGGTTGATCAGTGCTTTGGGGTATTGAAGTCCAGAAACCAAAGGTTGGGAAACACTGGAGGATAACAAAATAAGTACTGTGTCCTAGTGATGTACATACAGTACACTGTAATCTATTTATTAGACTGAAGGATAAATATGGATAGTATATGTTGTACACTTTAAAGTCCTGTGAAAGTTATAGTAATATGAACTCGGAGAATATATCTGCTGGCGACATGAGTGAGGGGTAGTTTTTGTATGTAGAGACAAGTTGTTGACATAACATTTTATTCCTTTTGAAAGATATTTTTGATGTAACTATTGAAACCCCTTATTGCCAGATATTGCATGATAGTGTATAGTACCTCTTTTGCTTAACTTGGCTTTAAAAAAAAAGGCCAGTGTTGGGTTGAAAAATAGTGTGCAGCTACTTGGAAATAGTAGAGCACCACATATTGTAATTATTTTACACCCCCAGAGTGGGAAAATATCCCAGAAGGGTGGTATAGAAATTTAATAAATAATTTCTGAGTCAACATGCTTTAGATTACCTTCCGTGTGTATGTTTCATGTACCTTCCATGAAACACTTGCAACCTACTAAAGGGAATGTAGGAGATGAGTGCTCTTTGTTTACAAATGTGGGAAGGAAATTGCAAACACATCCTGTTGGTTCATCTTGAAAAATAAAATATTCTGTTGTAAATTGGGGAGGGGAGGAAATATGTGTGATATGGTAACAAGGACCAAAAGTGAGGGTTAAGATTTCTAGATAAATGGGCTTCATGATTTTGCCAAGTATTCTCTGCCCAATCATGCACCTATGAATCTATGTAGCTTTTGAACTATGTAATCTTGTTTGTGTATACAAGAACAATCTTTGTCCTTGCAGGATCCCTTCTTCTGTAGTAAAGTTGGGATTCAGGTTTATGAAAGTGTACTTATTTACATTAGATTCTTTGAAAGTGTCTTACATGAATGAGGTGACAGAATTACAGTTCTTCCCACTCATGCAGTATTCTTTTAGGAAAGGAATGTTTAGTAATTTCTTAGTTGAACAGTAATGAAGGTCATAAAAGCAACAACATCGAAAGCAAGTTTTTAAGTTACACCGAAGTGATTTCAAAGCATACATTTATTTGCTGTTATGTATGGAAACTTACAACCAATACACTGAAATAACAGCACAAGCTACTGTATGCCTCAAATATAAACACAATAGAGGGAACCTAGAGGGGAAAGACAGATCAGTTTCATCTTACTTTAAAGGCTTTGTTACTTTGTTGCAGCAAAATAATAATAATAACAGTCCTAGGATCAAAGGAGCCTGCTTTCTAATGAGACAGATCCACAGCCTGTCTAGTAATCACTGCTGTTGTTGTTTTTTGGTTTGTCAACAGTCCAGAGTTCCAGGCAGGATTCTTTCCTAACCTTGCCTGGAGGTCTTTGGGATTCCCTGGTGGTTTCGTATGCAAATATTAACCAGATAAAACTGGAACATTTTTCCTTTCTTTGACAGTGCTGTTCTTGTTATGGAGTTGGTGGAATTGGGCAGCAGCCCTTGGGCCCCATGCAGGATAACAAAATAAGTACTGTGTCCCTAATGATGTACGCTGAGCAGCATATAATGGAGTTTAGACTGATTCTTCTGTAACCTATTTTGTGTGTATAAAATTTGTAACCCATGAATTCATAGTTGTTCATTCCCATTGTATCTTAATTATGGTTTTGTCTGTTTGTTTAGCTGGGTTTGGGACTTTTAAAAAATCAGGATGTAAAATTAAGTGAAACAACTTTTTATCCAAGTGTTAGTAAAGGTCGCCCTTGCTTGAAAGCCAGTTGTATTCAACTCTAGGGTTCAGTGCGCATCTCTGTTTACAGCCAAGGAGCCAGCCCTGTCTGCATCTGCATGTTTCTGTGGACATGTGGCAGACATGACTAGACACTGGAGTTCATGGAACGCTGTTTACCTTCTCATCAAAGTAGTAACTATTTGCTTGCAATTTCTTGCTTTCGAACTGCTAGGTTGGCAGGAGCTGGGACAGAGATGGGAGCTCATTCTGTCATTCAGTACTCAGGTCTCAAACTGCTGACCTTCCAGTCATCAAGTTCAGCATCTTAACCACTTGAGCCACTGCAGTCCAAGTGTTACAGTGCACCTAATAGCAATGCTGGGCAAATCATGGCATCTTGGAGACTTTATCTATTTTTAGCTTCTCCAGCTAAGCTCAAATGTTATAAGGAAAATCTGACACCTTGCAGTGTAAGAAATTAAGTTTGCCCCCTTTTCCTCTGCACTTGGAAATAAATTTATTTTCTTTGCTTAGCCAAATACACTTGCAGAGGGAAATTCTTGCCATTTCCTGTATCCATAAGTGGAAATCATAATCAACCATAATAGTTTAAGTTGCAAAAAACCTGTACTTTGAAAGAAAAATATTATTTTAAAAGTATACTTGTTTTGTATATTTTCAGCTGTTATAGTACTGTGCCCTTTCATTAAGTATATTGTTACATTTATTGTTAAGTATATTGTTACATTCATTATTAAATATTGAGATTCTATTGCGTTTTTAAACATATGATGTGTGTGTTTTTTCTGGAGAACATTTCTTTAAAAATCTGTATATTTGTATTATTTTCCCCTATTTTGGGGGCATTTCCCCTTAAAATAAAGATTCATTCTCCAGCCCTTCTTTGTGCTAAAATTATTCCACATTTATGGTGGGGAGTGTTTTTTTCTCAAGTGTCTTCTCAGCCCAAATGAGACAATAGCAAGGCCCTGTGGGCCTGACAAATATACTACGTCAATTGAGCATATGTCCCTTACCACATGTCTCAAAATGCTTTACAGTATGTAAAGATTCTATGGCAAATGAACAGAACTTTTTCATCAAACAAATGAATAAAATTTGCTAGAGAAAGTAGGAAGACTACGATACTTCCTTGTTCTATGAACTGTCAAATATTTTGAGAACTGTATGTTTGATATTTTACTTTAAATGTTCTGTTTTTCTTTTCTGACCTGAAGAGCTCATGTTCCACAACACGTATCTCTTCCGTTTGGTTGAACAAAAGCCTTTTCTCTTGTGTCGCAATGCTTCTGCTTAACTTTTTTAGCAAACCTTCTGTACTGTGTTAGTAACAACGTGAATGTTCGTTGCCATGGTAGTAATTATGACATCACAAATGGAACATAACTCCTCTGCAAGGTTCAGTAGAAGAGTGTGGCCTGGAGAAGAAAGAAGTCCCTTTTTTAAAAAAATCAATCACAATGAGCAAGTGTGGCAAAAAACAGCATGCAAGAATTAACATAAGGTAGCCATTGTGTATTTGGTTTGTATTAAGACATGTTTATGCTCTGCAGGCATTTATACTGTGACGAAGATAGTGGCTCACATCTAAGCACATGTATAGATCTTATTATAGGTAGGGTATGTAGATGTACACATACGCCTGTAGATAAATAAGGTTATTGTTTTGAGTGATTCAGTTCAACAAAGTAATTGGGATTATGATTCATATCATAAATTAATTGTTTATATTCATGGCTTAGGAGTCAGGATGGGATCTGTTTCTCTGAGTACTGAAAACTAATCCAGTACAAATATAATATTATAGAATATTTTTGATATAGAAATGTAGGTTCCCAAAACAACAAAAGCACCTCTTTAATTGTATTTTACACTTCCACATATCAGCCCTTCATTTAGATAAGTGCAGGTGATTTTATTAATTCACAAAGTTTTCTTCCTTTGGAGAGGAGGCTGATACAGCTTGTGTATTATACCATAAGCCTTTCCCATCACCTACCAATATTGAACCTCTTATCTAAGATAGTTGTACAAGCAGGTATTTTCATGGATTGAAAAACAGTGGGAAAAATAGGGAGGTCCTTGTGGTTTTTTTTAAAAGCAGGGGTGTCCAAACCTTTTGGGCTGTGGGCCGGTCATATGGTTTACGGGGCTGGCCACTAGGGTCCAGGGGCCGGACCCAGCCCCTGATGCCAATTCATCCGGCCTGCAAAGCCCTCATTGCTCCTGGAAGTGCGCGTTTTACTTCCACTTCAGGGAGCGACGAGGGCTTTGTGGGCCAGATGAATTGGCGTTGGGGGCTGGATCCAGCCCCTGGGCCATAGTTTGGCCACCCCTGTTTTAAAGAATTGGAATGGAAGGTTTACTTATGAACAGCCCTATGACAATAGCAATCACTGTCTTGTAAGAATATAGCTGAAGATTGCAGTGCATTGAATCAACTTCTGCTTCCTAGATGCTACATCTGACTGCCAGCCTATAGAGATAAAGGTAAAATTTTGCCAAGTAAAAAGACCTGGCATGCCTGAAGTGTCCTGTTCCTGTGCTGCTTTATGGGGTAGGCTATGACCAGGATCTTCACTCTGAAGAATAAAGAGGCTGAGCGACTTCCAACAGAGTTTTTATGCACTTGTGCCCCTTCACCCAATGCTAAATTTAATACAGTACTTCACTTTTCAAAGCGGAGTATTTCAGGTCTTAATTTTAGAAAGACAAAAAACCATTGGAGCTAACATCTGTGCAAGGTAAATATCTGCACTTTTCGAAAACTTAGCACAGTACAGTACTCTTGTTCCTTCGTTTTATGTTCTGTCTGCCTGAATGTATGTAATCCTTTAAGTAGAGAGCTGCTGCTCAGAAATGGAATAGTTGGTTCTGGCACTCTATAGACCAGCGATAGCCAACCTTGGCACTCCAGGTGTTCTTGGACTTGAATTACCAGAAGCCCTGATCAGCAGGTTTGTTGACTTGGTAATTGATGTCCAAGAATACCTGGAGTGCCAAGGTTGGCCGTCACTGGTATAGACTATAGAGCAGTGATAGCTAACTTAGGAACTCCATTTATTCTTGGACTTCAATTACCAGAAGCCCAAGTCAGCACTCCTGCTGATCAGGGATTCTGCGAATTGAAGTTCAAGAACAGCTGGAGTGCCAAGGTTTGCCATCACTGCTATAGAGCATAAATGATACACACTTTGTAAAGAGAAACAAAATAGCGTGTTCTATGTAAATGGCACATACAACCAGCTTTAACTTATGCTTCAAGATGGGACGTTTTAGTCCTCCAGAATAATGTATGTTTAGATGCACAATCTAAGCATCCTATGGCATTGTTCCTGAAGAGTCATAAACTATTCCCAAGTTTCAGCTATTGGCTGGCTGGTTGTTTGTTTGTTTTTTTTAAAGCTGTAATGTCGAGAAACAAGTAACATAGTGTGATTGCCATTAGATTGTCCTTTTTCATAAAAATGGGAGGAGGGATTAGAATTCTGGATCATTCCAGAAAAACGAGACATGGCCATAAAATCCTTAAAAGAAATCCAATCCAATCTCTTCTGCTAACTTTCAAGACAAAGGAATTCTCATGGGCAGAAAATACTCAGTAACACAGTACACTTTTAAAAACCCAGATAGTTGAAGGTTAATGTATGTATTCAGCACTACTTTCTGATATTCTGACATCCACTATGATGATGTGAAGGATCATGGAGCCCTATTTTCACAGTGAAAGAATGCCTCTGTGTTGTTGCTCTTAGGCATACCTGTCAGGTTTCGGGAAATTCCTGTCAAACCCCTGTATTTTACACTCTTTCCCGCCGTCATCCCGTATTAGTTAGACTGGAGTTAGACTGGAGGCCACCACAGGATAAACATAGTTGTCCAGTTTCCCGTTTTGGACAGGAAATTTCCCTTATTTGACAGGAATTTCCCAAAACTTGACAGGTATGCTCTTAGGAATACATTTTACTGTGAACAATCAGTTGAGTTGTTTACTTGTTCAGGCTTGCTGGAGTGTAATAAATTTAGTGACCTCTGAATTTTTTATTTTGGAAAAGAGGTTTTTTTTACTATTTCCCCAACTTTTTTGGATGTTGTGTCATGATTCTGTTTGCCTGAACAGTTTTAAATTTTGCATTTATAATGTAATTTTCTGTTTAAACATTTTAAGCATAACATAGGAAAAGGAGATTCTATAGGAAAAGGAGTAAGACAAGGCTGCATTTTGTCACCCTGCTTATTCAACTTATACACAGAGCACATAATGCGCAATGCAGGGATGGAGGAATCACAATATGGGATCAAAATTGCTGGGAGAAACATCAACAATTTGAGATACTGTAGGAATAATAATCATTCAGCAAAATTATTTAAAAAGATAGCAGGATCGCATAAATGTGAACACTCTTAACAGTCTAATATTTCCTTCTGGTATTGGGGGCAGCTGTTTAGTCCCACCTCACCTTTCAAAATGTCTTAATGGTATTTTTCTGTTGTGTGTGTTATAAGCAAAAATAATAATTGACAATCAAATCACAACAAATTTTAAAATTAAGTTAAAAAATCAGAAACAAAACAGTGACATTTTGGCATGCAAATAGAATATGAAAGAGAAAAGGCTTGATTGAACAGTATCAAAGGTTTAGAATAAAAGGTAGACCAAATAGTATTCCACAGTTAGCATAGATGGAAATTTCTTGCTCTGAGATGTTGTTGCTTCTTTATCAAATGCTATCTCAATGACGGTTTTTTAAAAGAAAATTTATTGAATAAATAGGTAGGATGTTCCTGTGGTAAAACTTGTGTTTTCATCTGATGGTAAATACATTGGAATCTTACAAATCTATAATAATGGATTTCATAATTTATAGAGAAGTGAATCGCTTCATATGCAATGTTTTTCTCTATTTTTATTCTTTATATTTCCCCTCATTTTTAGACAAATGACCATGGAAACAGATGAATCACAACAAGATGGAAATACTGCAGATTCTGTTGCAGAAAGTGATTCTGCTAATATACAATCTCCACCTGGCCAGAATCAGATGTCCACTATAGCTCAGGTAATTTGAAATGTATTCATTGTAAAAACATTGTCTACCTAGATCATTGTTATATGTAGACCATGCAAGTTCTAACTGAAGGCCTATAATATACTAACCATTATAGTGTAGACCAGGGTTCCTCAAACTTGGCTGTCCAGGTGTTCTTAGACTTCAATTACCAGAAGGCCAATTCTGCACACCTGCTGATCAGTGCTTCTGGGAATTAAAGTCCAAGAACATCTGGAGAGCCAAGTTTGAGGAACTCTGGTGTAGACTATGTTACAAGTTATGTGTTGGAATTTAGATCAGAAAAAAATTGATCAAATCTCACTGTTTATATGTCCTTGTGTAAGCCGCATCACTCAGTACAAGGTAAGTCACAATTAGCATTAGGATAAAACATGCCAGTCCTTTGTATGCAGCAATGAGCAACTTTTGAGATGGCAGGAAAAGGTAGAGGGCAATCTGATCAAAGTGTCAATGCTGCTTTGTTTTTCAGTTCACACTTACAGGATGAAGTCCATTAGTAAGTCACAACGCAAGTAGGTCCATTGAATTATGGATGAGTTGACTCACCAAATCCCCATACGTTCGTTCTGTTGATTCAGTGGGATTCTTCTAGCTGCAACATTCTACTGGATTTCAGCCATTGTCTTCTGTTACATTAAGATTTTGAATTCTGAAGTTAAGGATGTTGTTTTCAAATTACAACTCTGGTCCTGCAAAAAAAAAAAAAACAGCAGCTTTTTTGGGGACTTGATCAAGCTTTTGTGTTTCACCAACCTTCACTAATTTGGTGTCCTACAGTTTTGTTAGACTTCAACTCCCATCACTATTTGAGAAATGTGTCTTAGCTTTGCTGGCTAGAGATAATGGATATTTAAGTTGACACATCTGGAAGGCACTAAGCAGGTGAAGTTTAAGTACACATATGGTAGCTAATTTTGCAATACTTACAAAAGCAGTTATTAGCTAAGACCAGGAGGTTCTTCCAATGGCACAGATTCTAATAGTCAGAACAATACACTTTTTATATGTACTAATGATTTTCTTGTCATATTGCAAGCATGTATTGATCATGGCTTTCATCATTGCTTAGGGCTGGCAGAGATCTCTGGTCATTTCCTCATCTTTGATCAGGATTTCCGCTCTTTAATGGATTGTGAATGTTATCCTCTAAGAAGGATACAAGATTTCATCCCCCTGTTTTTCTTTTGATAATAATAATATGTTTTGTTTTCGACTAACACTTGAAGATCAGATACAGGCTAGTAGCAAAAGAAAAAGTGTGGCTTTTGGTCAGTATCCTACTTCTGTTTATAAGATGAGTGAGGCATCCTTAGCTTCTATTATGCTTCTAGGATTCTGCGTGTACGCATTTCAACTTTGAGAGGACAACAAACCCTAGTTTAAGACATACCAATTGTTTGTCATTCCCTTACAAAAATGTACTTAGCATACTGGATTGGCTAATTGAGAGTTTGCTTTATGATTCCGTTCCAATCTGTGCTATCTGTAGCAACAAATTTGACCCAGATTTAACAGTCTTACAGGATTGTTGGAATCATTACTGAGATAATAATAATTTCATGTCAGAGATTACTCTGGGTTGAAAGGATTTTTGCTGGAGAAATTCAGCTCAGGAGATGCTTGAATGAGGCTCCTTCTATGTCCTCAAGTGCAGCCCTTGGGTATTGAAACCTGACCTTCCAGTCTCCAGCTCAGCATCTTAACCACTAAGCCACTGGGGGAGCTGATAATATGTACAGAATTCTCTGAACACTTTAAAAGCTTTATGTAAATAATATACATTATTTCACTGTGATCTAAATTTTGGGACTTAATTTGGATGATCCAGATGAAAATATGACGGTTCCTTTACTTGTTATGGAACAAGTAACCTGTAGACACCTGTGGCCCTAACATCTATTCTTGCTGTTCCAGGTTCCCTGTCTCCAACAGCAGTGTCCAATTTTTTGTGGTACATTTAGAAATTCCTTTAAAACAACTGGATATTCATTTGTTTTAAAGGTATTTTGCTTGTTTGCTTGATTCCAGAATGGTGGAGGGGATGTCATGTTGGGGAAGCAGTTGGTCTTCAAACCGTCCAAAGTTGCCCATTCTTAGTTTAAAGCTTATAATATTTCGTGACCTACCCCAGTCTTGAACAAGCATCACTGACTAACTTTGCTTTTAATACATGCTTTATCAGTTGACTTTAATGCAGTTTGGGATGTTAAGACCCCGAAGCCTGGAATCTTGAGTGTAAACAACTGAAGCCGAAAAATACCTTCTTATCAGAGAAACTGTTTATTTGACATAATCAAAGAAGCTTACTTTGCATTTTCCTGACCATTTTTGGCAGTATTCCTTGCGATGTTATAAAATTGTGTTTCCTACTTTGCTAAAATTGTCTTACAGGCTTGTCTGATTCTAGTAACATGTAACTGGTGTAAGCATTCAAATACTGAAGCAGTGTAGCTGGTTTCCCTCCTTATTGACGTCACTGTTTCCAGCGCTGCTGCAATGTCCACATGAGTGATCTGGCAAACATTCATGAATGTGAGAATAGTTCAATAATGTGGGCATGAGAAAAGGTGCAGTTGTGCAATATTGTGATTTATTAAAATGGAGGAACAATTGGATTCCTTGGATTGTTCCCCTTCTCATTCAAATGGTTTCAACATAGAGAAACAATCTAAATTCTAAAAATAAGATGAAAGTGACAAATGTGATGAAATCTATGAAGAGTGCCTTGGAGACTATTGTTAAACATTATGAATGTATAACATTGAATTAGGGTGTCATTTATCAAATTTAAAAGGGGCTTTTTAATACAGATTGATGTGACTTTTATACCCGATGCACTGATATGGATGTACTCTATGTCATAACTTGATGGTGGCATCAAGTAGATGTAATCATTTCACTTGTCATCTTTTTATACACCTCCAGTGTAAATAATTGCTTGGAAAACTCATGGGATAATAGCATTGATGTTTCAGTGGGTGAAATGTTGAATTAGGATAAGATCAGTTGAAAGCAAATGCTAGAATCACAAATGTAGCTTTTGGCAAGTTGACATTTCCCAATCTTTTATTCTTCTGTAAAATGGTCATAAGATCTTCTTTAGTACATTTTATTTTAAAAGCTGGGACCTCAATTAATGTTATATACTAAGTTTTTACTTGCTTTTTTCATTTGAGTCAATCAGTTCTCTGTTTTAACTGCAGTGAGCTTGTGTGTTAGTGCTTCAAGTAGAATGTCCTGAATGGAAAAGCAAAAGTGTAGGTGAAACCTCAGAACTCATTTACCAGTACTGTATAATTGTCAGTAATAGCAGATATTTACAAATTATATATATTTTTGTGGGGGGGGGAGCACATCATTTTTAAAAGACTTGATACTAAACTAAAAACAGGTGATGAATTGCCAGGAATTTCTAGTTGGATATTTATATTGGCTGACACCTTTGTGATTTGTTTCACTAATATAACAGGTTTCTGTTGCGGGATCAACAACTGGGAGAGGATCTCCCTCTGTAACTGTAGTGCAATTGCCTTCTGGTCAAACGGTCCATGTTCAGGGAGTGATTCAAGCCACCCAGCCTTCAGTTATTCAGTCACCACAGTTACAATCTGTTCAGGTTAGTTGTGGGGTTTTTTTGTATTTTACTCTAGGCTTTGCTTATCCTTCATGTGGCATGTTGGAATCTCATCTTTGTGCAAGCAATGGATGGAAGGTTCTTGTATTGAGTCAAGGGTTGACTGCTGCCTGCCTAATATTGTACTTGTTGTCCTATACCACTATATTAGCACCAAACCTCTGGCTGATTTTTAAAAGCAATTGCTTCAAGCATGTGTAACATTTTTTTTTGTTTGTTTGTTTGTTTAAGTTACATACCACCCCACTGGAACACCAAAGTTCTCCACTCTGGGTGAGGTTGAACACATAAAACTGTAACAAAGAAGCATAAGCAAATTAAATAAATACGACATCACATTACTAAATAGGAATTAAAGAGAAGCAGAAACATAGAAACATAAAAGCAGATGGCAACGTGTATATGAATAAATTTGGTACATTTGTCCAATAAAAACTTTACACATTTGGAAGCTATGGCTCCAACTGGAGCGGAATATAGGCATATATATATTTCTTGTGATTAGTAGTTAAACAGAACAGCACTTTTCCAAAGACTTGACATACAAAAGGTACAATACAGAAAAAAGGAAAGAGGAGTATTAGAAGGAAGACAGAGGAAAGTAAAATCAAAATCCAAATTATAAAGGACTAAATCCAAATGTCAATAATGACCAGTCCCATCTAATCCAAAGGTTCCCAAACTAAGGCCTGTGGGCCGGATCTGGCCCAAGGCACCATTTAATGTGCCCCCAACCCTCCAATGGCATTTGGGAAACAAAATGGTCACTCCTTTGAAGCTGTTGGGACAAAATGTCCACCCTCATCGTCCAGGCAGGGCAAAATGGCCATCCGGCCCTTGAAGCTGACTGAGAGAGCATGACCCAGTTCCTGGCTTGTAAAGGTTGGGAACCCATGATCTAATTGATAGGAAATTGATAAATCAGTGAGCTTACCAAAGTTGAAACCCAACTAATATGTTTCTGAAATGTTCTTATTTTAGGTAGCATCAGCTGTAAGTGCCGATGAGTCCACAGAATCTGAGGTTGTGATTGATTCTCAGAAACGAAGGGAAATCCTTTCGAGGAGGCCTTCATATCGGTAAGTAGTAATAGTAATTTTTAATTTTATGTTTGAAATTAACCAGACTTTCATTTAATGAGTCAGCTTTCTTTTAAATGCATTATATATATATTTATTTGTGTCAGAAAAATTCTGAATGAACTCTCTTCTGATGCACCTGGTGTCACTAAGATTGAAGAAGGAAAGCCAGAGGAAGAAGGAGCACCTTCTGGTATCCCTGCCATGGCAGTGCCAACCAGCCTTTATCAGACGAGTACTGGGCAGTACAGTATGTATTCCATACTAATAGGTTACTTAGCTATTGTTCATAAAGGTAAATTGTAATATTCAGATATAAAATAGAGATTTGGGAGATAGGAGACAGACAGAAAGAAAGAAAGTCTTCATTGACAATCCAGTTGAATGCTGTGTTTATTTCAATAGTATTACCACACAGAAATGCAATTTAGGTTTCAAGAAATGTAGCACTTTTAAAAAGTTGATCTATATGTCTGCTTGTTACTTCTGCATTGCCAAAATGTGACCATATCCCAGTCCATTTGGGGTGGAGGTGGGGGAGCGGTCAATGACCCGTGGCATAAGCTGCCCAGCCTGACGTGTCATAATCAAGTTTGTGCAATTGTTTCCAGTGAATTCATCCCTTCATTTATTCATACCGGAATGTTGCATCATTTAAGATTATGGATGTATGTAAAATATAAGTTAAAGTTCAAACCAAATTGAAACATTTCTTCTTTTGCGTCTAGGCCAGATGTGAAACTGCCAAAATGAAGCATTAAAATAATTAGATTCTTTTTGACCAGAAGCAAACTAGTTCCATGGTAGTATCTGAGCCATGTAGTGAGACATAAGTTACATACATAAATGCTGCTTTGATTAAATATCTCCACATTTGAAAATTTGTCCTGTATCTAAGTAGCCCCATTTTACTTGCTCATTCTTTGATCTTCCTATTGCACTTTGAAGTCTATAATTTCCAGATGGTCCTGGAAGGAACACTCTTTAGCATTCATTCATTCAGCAAGGTGTGTTGTTTTTGTTCTATATAAGTTTAGCCTAGCCCAGTGATGGCGAGCTTTTTAGAGACTGAGTGACCAAATAAAGGAGCGGGGTGAACTTTGTGCTGGGAGAAGGAGGAAGCGCTCCCATTGGGCTGCTAGGCAGAGGGGAGGGATGAACTCTGCTGAAGGAAGGGAGGAAGCGCTCCCATTGGGCTGCTAGGCAGAGGGGCAGAGCAAGCTCTGTGCTGGGGTGAGGGAGGAAGCACTTCCATTGTGCAGTGGGGCGGGGTGAACTCTGTGCTGGGGAAAGGGAGGGAAGCGACAGCGTGCATGCCAACAGAGAGGGCTGGGAGTGCCTTCTCTGGCATGCGTGCCATAGGTTCATGACCACTGGCCTAGCCTCTTCTGGTTTAATATTTAGAGCTTGAGAAGTGGGCAGAAAACCTTAATTTTAGCCATTGTCTAAGCTCTAAGGGGTTGACCATGAAGTTGATGGGCTTATTTTGTTAATTTTTGCTGTCACCTCCCAACGTACTTCTAGAGGGGCAATGCAAGCTGAATAATGGACTTTTCAGTGAGAGTAGACCTCAGGCAGTCAATAATAATCATGCATGATTCATTAAGAGCTACATCTACTTACTTTGCATGTGCTGATTAATGCAATATTGCACTAGCATATTCTGCTGTAAAGTAAGTAGCTCAGGGACAGAGCTATTGTTGTTATTGTTTGTGGATGTATACCTAAGTCCAATCTAGCGAGTTTCCTTAGTACTGTATGTTATTTCTATTTGGTGTTTAGACAGTGTTTTTTTTAAAAATAGGTCAGGACTCGATCCAAGTGATGTCCAAATACGTTGGGTTAAGGCAGTGTTCCAAAAGCTTCCCTTCCCAGTTTATTCAGAGCTTCTTTAAGTGGAAGGCACAGACTTGTTTTTTTTTTAATGGTTTGGTTTCAGTTGATTGTTTTTCTAAGGAAAGATCTAAGGCAGAAATTAGCTGATATTCAGTGGACTCGAGATTTTCCCCTAGACTGTCAAAAAAAAGTTACTTATATTTCATACATGTCCATAACTTTAAACAATGTAACACTCTGAAACATACCTGTCAAGTATCCCGGATTGGCCGGGATTTCCCATATTTCCATGCTCGTTCGGCCCCTTTCCCGCCGTCATCCTGTATTTTCAATGGTGGGGAAAGTAGCTACTGCACATGCTGACAGCCACGCATGCTCAGTAACCCATTTCCTGGCCAAAGGGGTTTCTGCGCATGCATACAGGTTTCTGTGCATGCGCGCTGCTGCCTCTGACAGCCACGCATGCACAGTAACCCATTTCCTGCCCGGTGCCTGGAAACTTACTTCACATGTGTGTCCGGCTCCCGGATTTCCAAAACCACGACTTGATGGGTATGCTCTGATATGAAGAAAGGAAAGAATGTCAAGGCCAGATAATCTGCATAGATGATACTCCTAGAATATGGGAATGTTGATTGATCATTTGTGTAAGTATTAAAAAGAAATGGTGCTAGGACACTACCCTGTGGAAGATCATACTTTTGATTTCTCCAGCAAATGTGCCTCCCTTGAAATCCAACAAAGAATCTTCAATTTTGATGTAGAAGAGTCACCATTTCTGTGAGTCCATGATCTTTAGTAAGTAGGTATAGCTTTCTGAATAGCACTTGATGGGGGACAATGTAATATGCCGCTGTAAGGATGACAAAAACTGCTCCAGTTCTTTTATGTGTCTCAAAACTCTCTTCTACATGCTAAGTTAAATTTAAGATTTGAGCTGCACAGCTGTTGTCAGGTCTAAAGCCTGCCTGTTCTGGAGGTAGAAGAGGATAAATCTTAGGGTTAGATAATTTAGTATCATTCATTCAAAACATGTCTGTAGCTTTTAGGATCTGATGGTTCTTTGCCTGGTTCCAGTATAATGATTATACTTTCACCTTCTGGTATGTTTTTGGAATTTGCTTGCATGGCTTGCAGTTATTAAAGAGTTGAAGGAGCTATTCCTTTGTGTTTTTACCCACAGTGTTTTATTTGTTTGATCCAGATTTTGAATCCTGCTGCTTTGCCATTCCTACGTCATCTTATATATGTGATGGTGAACCTTTTAGAGACCGAGTGCCCGAACTCAACAGGATGCTGTCTGAGCTGCAGAGTGGCAGGGCAAACTGTGCTGGAGAGAGCGAGGAAGCACTCCCATTGGGCTGTTGGGCAGAGGAGCGGGTCAAACTCTGTGCTGGGGGGAAGGAGGAAACACTCCCATTGGGCAGCTGGTTAGAGGAGCAAGGTGAACTCTGTGCTGGAGGGAGGGAGGAAGTGTCCCATTGGACTGCAGTGCTGGACAGAGGGGTGGGGTGAACTCTGTGCTGGGGTGACAGCACGTGTGCTTACAGAGAGGGCTCTGAGTGCCCCTTCTGGCACACAAGCCATTGGTTCGCCACCACTGTCTTATAGCTTTCTCTAGTTCTACCAATATGAAAACAGTAGAAAGTTCATTGGATCCTCTCTGAACACCTCTCTGATGTTTTATTTTTATTATGCCTTGGTTGGTGTTCCCTGCCAGGGACAGTTGATGTGTTATTTGCTTTGTGGATTCATTTGCATACAGTATCTTTTTGTTCAGATTGTTATTCATTGTTTTCAGTACTCTCCAAGCTTTCTGACTGCTTTCTGTGTGTCAAACTCTGTTATGGTGTCTATCCAGTGAGTTCTTTTAGTTTCACCAAGACTCGAGATCAGATTTCTGCCAGCTTTTATTGTATGTTCACTAAATGAGATTCAGAATTTTGGAAATTAATTTTGAACAAACGAAAGAGCTGTGAAATCAGAGAACAGGGAGTTCCTTTTATCCTTTTTTTCAAGATTAGCAATCCAAATAATGCAAAACATATTTAATGGCTGAATATGGTATGCTGTACTGGTTTTGTGGAGATCTCTATTAACATGGTAGGATAGGGTTACTCAGTTGGAGAAAAATTGCCTTTTCTAACATAACTGAGATTTGTAAATGTTAGAATAAACTATAAAATAATTTTAAAAGTTAAGCAAAGTTAACTTGGAAACAACACTGGGTTTTGTGGCATCTTAAAGACTAGCAAGTCTTATTTGGTGTAAGCTTTCAGATACTGTAGTCTGCTTTTTCTGATGCACCAGTGCAGCCTTATTTATACACTGGTATAGACTTCTACAGGGACTGTGGTGGCTTAGTGGTTAAGACACTGAACATGACAACTGGAAGGTTGACAAGTCAGCAGTTTGAGACCCAAGTGCTGCTTATCGGAGTGAGCTCCTATCTCCTGCCAACCTAGCAGTTTGAAAGCAAGAAATTGCAAGTAGATAAATAGGTACTGCTTTAGCAGAAAAGGAAACAGTGTCATGTGCACTCCCATGTATAGTCATGGCTGCCACATGTCCATGGAAACACACCTTATAGTCGGATGCGACTGGCTTTTGAACAGGGGTGACCTTTAACTATAGCCTTCTATATAGGCTAATTTTTTTTTGCTAGGGCTACATCCTGTGCATGAAGAAGTGGGCTACAATCTCTGAAAGTTTGTTTGGTTAATAAACGAAAATGCCAAAATCATAGATATTTTTTGATGAATGTTTCTGTGACTGTGCCCCTCAGACCGGGTTTGTAATATGCAAGTATTAACAGAGTCAAAAAGAAGAGATTTGGGGAGGGTGATTTGTCAGAAATTTAATCAACTATGCAGTTTTCGCAGTTTTTACATGGCTTACATAACAACCTGAATGGAGTTGGCGCATGTCTCCTTTCTTAAGAACACATCTTCTTATAGGCTTTAAAATCACAGTACAGTGGAACCTCATACAGCAATCGCCCCGTATAGCAACGAAATCGCATAACAATTTAGGTTTTGGGGGGAAATGGTGTCCCGCATAACAATTTAGGTTTTGGGGGGAAATGGTGTCCCGCATAACAATTTTCCCTATGGAAAAAACCGTACAATAATTTTTCAATGGGAAAAACCACTTAGCAAAAAAAAAAAAGTCATTGTACAATGCATCCCATAGGGAAAATCGCTATACAATACAAGTATCATATAGCGATTGTTTCATACAACAACGAGCCCTGTGGAACGGATTAAAATTGTTGTATGAGGTACCACTATATCATTCTTTCGATGTGTTCGGGCACTCTGTCATCTGATGTGTCTCTTGTTTTTGTTAAGTTGCTATAGCCCAGGGCGGAGCAATCCAGATCTCAAATTCAGCATCTGACGGCGTTCAAGGGTTGCAGACATTAACAATGACAAATTCAGGAGCTCCTCAGCCTGGTGCCACAATTGTACAATATGCAGCTCAAACACCTGATGGCACACAACAATTCTTTGTTCCTGGGAGTCAAGTTGTTGTCCAAGGTATGGTGTGTTGTTTTTTTGCCTTTCAATTGCATAATTATCTCAAATGTCTGTTTTATGAGCTACTTCTTAAAGTTCACAGTTTAAGTAATGTACAAATAACAGTCTAGTCAGTGAGTATAGCGAAAACTGTTTTTAAGTGCAGGACGAAGGTGATACCTTTATAGGATCACTTAAAAAGGTAATACCTGGCTTCCTGTTTGGGGATTGTAAAAAGATGCAGGGACTGCTGTTTCCCCCCCAGACAACATCTAAGAGACACATTATAATTTTCCTACCCTATGCCTGAATTAGTGATCTTGAATCACAAAAGCTCGCAACGCTTGATTTTTTTATGTGATCCTATTAAGCAGTGGTGGCGAACCTATGGTATGCGTGCCAAAGGTGGCATTAGCAGCCCTCTCTGGGGACACCCGTGCAGTCACCCCAGCTCAGAGTTTGCCACGCCCCTCTGCCCAGCAGCCCAATGGGAGCACTTCCTCCCTCCTCCAGCACAGTTTGTCCCACCCCTCTGCCTAGTAGCCCAATGGGAGCGTTTCCTTCCTCCTCTATTGCTGTGTTGGCACTTTGAGATAAATAAGTGGGTTTTGGTTTGCAGTTTGGGCACTCAGTCTCTAAAAGATTCGCCATCACTACTATAAAGGTAGTTTATTTTATTTTATGTATGTCTTCACTTATTGAACTACTGTA
The DNA here is from genome assembly GCA_035047345.1 of Bradypodion ventrale. Lineage (NCBI taxonomy): Eukaryota > Metazoa > Chordata > Lepidosauria > Squamata > Chamaeleonidae > Bradypodion > Bradypodion ventrale. Next base: position 123,324,433 of record JAWDJE010000006.1, read on the forward strand.
CTGTTTTCACAAACTCAGGTAAAGAAAAGAAACACATAAGTTACTAAGATAAACGCCTTGAAGAATAAAAAGTTGTTTTTCTGTTGCCTGAAGGACACCAATATAAAAGAGGAGAATGCCATAAAAAGTGCCCCCTCACCACTTATCACCTATTTTAATTATTTTCCTATAGTGGCATCTTTGAAGCAGATCGTAGAAGTCAAACAAGTTCTAATGATGATAACATATTATGGGATGGTAGTTTAGTTGACAGAGAAGCCTTTATTTTTTATTTTAGTGGTTATTTAAACTACAGTGGAACCTCAGTTAACAAACGGCTCAGTTAATATAAAAATCGCATAACAAAAGGAAATCCATAGAAAATAGTGGATTGGTTTACAGATTTTTCCCGGAATGGATTAATTGATTTTCCATGCATTCCTTTGGGAAATCATGTTTCTGATAATGTATTTTGGTTTTCAATGCATTCCTATGGAAAATTTGGTTAAAGTAATTTTCGTTGTAAGAAACGTCCTAGAGAATGCATTAATTACATTAACCGAGGTTCCACTCTATTAAAATGTACACATTTCCTGCAGGCCCTTCTGTGGCACATGTTTCTTTGATTGTAATAGTAATATCCTTGGATTCAACTTCATCAGAAAACTTTTAAAAATATGCCTTGCTAACATTCAGCTGATATATAACTTGAAGAAAATGTTACCTAAAGTGAAGTAGTTGAAGGTGAAACAGGTTATAGATGCTATAGTTTGAGAGATAGATGGCCTCTTTGGACAACGAGTTAAGATGTAGCTTTGGGGGAGTATATCTGTCAGAGATTTTGACAGGTATGTTCTGGTACTTTTAGAGCTTTTCCACTGTGGGGCAGTAAGGTTTTGTGTCCTGACTTTGGAGACATACTTTTAGTGGGTAGTATTCAGGTAGTACATTAATTTTGCATAATGAAGACAGTACAGTACATTGAAATCTGATAATCTAGGATCCTGGTAAATTACTGTAGCTGTGGTCAGGATGTTTATGTAATTCAGCGTTTCCCAAACTATGTTCCATGGAACACTAGTGGACTTCAATTCCCAGAAGTTTAAGTCAGTCCATTGACTGCTCAGTACTTTGGAGAATTGACTTAGGCTTCTGGGAATTGAAGTCCAAAAACCAAAGGTTCGGAAACGCTGATGTAATTAGTAGTATCACACTTCATTATTTGGGTTAATAATGCTATTGTTACCTTGAAATTTCATTTTCTGTACCTTGACTGACTGATTGACTACCAATACTCTGAGCAGTTTACAGATTAAAACTTAAAGTCCACAGACCCCGCATTATTACATACCTCAACGATATGGCAAAACATATTATAAAATCTAAAATTCATACAAAAAGAAAAATGGAGAAGAATTATTTATAAAAATATTAACAGTATCCAGGAAATTCAGTTCTTAAAGATACCTTTGAAAAATTCTGTTTTTACTTATTTCCTGAACATAAGGCAGGAAGGAGTCTGGGATATCTCAGTGGTAACTTATAGAAAACAGATGTCACTCCTGGAAAGACCTTATTCCTTGTTGACAACTTTTTGGCATCCCTTAGTGTAGTCAACATGGATTGAGAAGAGCGGTAAAGTGGGTAGCTGATTTCTGAGAGAGATGTTGCAACAATTATCAAGATCCTAAACTTTTAGGGTATTTATAAGTCCTTGAAACTGCTCAAATTTACAAGTCTCAGTAGTCCATCTGGCCATGGCATTCTGGACTTGCTGAAGTTCCCATACTGTTTTCAAGGGCAGTTCTACATAGAGAGCATTACAGTAGTTTATTTTGAGATTGCCGATGCATGAACCACTGTTGCTAGGCATTTCTTAACCAATCAGCCAGCATAGATAAAAGGAGTACCCCCAATTTGTGAACCTGATTCTTCAGGGGAAATGTAACCCCACAAAGGTCAAGCAAACCTCCCTCTAAGTCAGGGGTTCTCATCTTATGGCCTGTGGGCCGGACGAACCCTGCGGCATTTCATGTGGCCCACATCACTGCCGCCACTGAAAGCCATACCTGTTAAGTATCCCACATTGGCTGGGAAATACTGTTTTTGCCCCTCTTTCCCACCGTCATCCCGTATTGGAGCGGCTGGAAAGGGGGCTGCTCCGCATGCGCGCATGCCAGAGGCAGCGGTGTGTGTGCGCGAAGGGGTTGTGCGCATACGCGCCCGTGCCGTGCCCAGAGAATTTCCCGTATTTTCACAGGCAACACTTGCCAGGTATGCTGGAAGCGGATGCATTTACACTAGCCATAAATGCACCTGCGGCTGTTGTAAACGACTTTAAAACATCCATAAATGCACCTGCGGCTGTCAAACATGTTTATGACAGCCACAGCCACATTTTACGGCAGCGTTTATCGCAGGGGGAACCACCAGGCTGTCCTGCTCAGCTGTCCTAGGGGGCGTGATCTGGCTCACAGCTTGAAAAGGTTGAGAACTCCTGCTCTAACTGGTTCAATAATCTTCCTAACATTAGGATCTCCATCATATCTAGATTCAGTTTCAGTTTATTCACCCTCATCTAATCCATTATCAATTCTAAACCATATTTAAGGGCTTGTATAGCATCACTTATACTGTAGATGAAAAGAAGCAGAGATAGAGCATGTCATTAGTTAACTTCATATCCTCATATGACATTTCCATCAGCTTCATATAGACAAGTGATGGCCAACCTTGGCACTCCAGGTGTTCTTGGACTTCAGTTCCCAGAAGCCCAAGTCAGCACATCTGCTGATCAGGGCTTATGGGAATTGAAGATCAAGAACATCTGGAATGCCAAGGTTGACCATGACTGATAGAGATGGTAAACAGATGTTCTTTTTTGTTGAGGTTTTTTTTTAACTTGGGCATAATTTTTTGTTTTTTGTTGATATTTATAATTTATTTGTTGGTTTATTCTTTATTTCTAATTTTTTTATTCTAAAGGCTTTTTAATATTTGTAAGACTGATAGAGTTCTGCCAAGATAACACGCTAGTCATAGCAAACACCCTTTTCCAGCAACACAAGAGGAGACTCTACACATGGACATCACCAGATGGCCAACATCGAAACCAAATTGACTACATACTCTGCAGCCAAAGATGGAGAACCTCCATACAGTCAGCAAAAACAAGACCTGGAGCGGACTGTGGCTCAGATCACAATCTACTGATTGCAAAATTCAGGCTCAGACTGAAGAAAATAGGGAAAACTAATAGGCCGGATAGATATGATCTAGACAACATACCCAAGGAATACACAGTGGAGGTGAGGAACAGATTCAATGGTCTGGACCAGACAGACAGAGTACCAGAGGAATTATGGACAGAGATGAGAGACATTATGCAGGAGGCAGCAAGGAAAACTATACCAAAAGAAAAGAAGCGCAAGAAAGCAAAGTGGTTGTCGGATGAGGCACTTAAAATAGCAGAGGAAAGAAGGAACGCAAAAGGCAAAGGAGAAAGGAAAAAATACAATCACTTAAATAAAGAATTTCAAAGAAAAGCAAGGAGAGATAAGGAAAGCTACCTAAATGAACAGTGCAAAGAAATAGAGGAAAACAACACAAGAGGCAGGACTAGAGATCTCTTTTAAAAAATTGGGGAAGTCAAGGGAACATTCAAAGCAAAAATGATCACGATAAAAGACAAAGATGGCAAAGAGTTAGCGGATGCAGAAGAGATAAAGAAAAGATGGAAAGAGTACACAGAGGAACTTTACAAAAAAGACCTAAACACCGCGGATAATAACAATGAGGGGGAAATTGAACTTGAACCAGACATCCTAGAGAGTGAAGTCAGAAAGGCCCTAAAAAGCACGGCAAACAACAAAGCCAGTGGATATGATGGTATCCCAGTTGAATTCTTCAAAGCCCTAAAAGATGATGGAATCAAGCTACTATATGCTTTATGCCAGCAGATTTGGAAAACGAAACAGTGGCCACAGGATTGGAAAAGATCAGTATATGTCCCAATCCCAAAAAAGGGCAATGCCAAAGAATGTTCAAATTATCGAACAATTGCGCTCATCCCACAAGCTAGCAAAGTGATGCTCAAGATAATGCAGGATAGATTACAGCAGCATGTAGAAAGAGAACTACCAGAGGTGCAGGCTGGATTCAGAAGAGGCAGGGGGACCAGAGATCACATTGCCAACATACGTTGGATCATGGAGAAAACAAAGGAATACCAGAAACAAGCTTACTTCTGTTTCATTGACTACACCAAGGCCTTTGATTGTGTGGACCACAACAAAATGTGGCAAGTAATTAAAGAGATGGGAATACCAGAACACCTCATATGTCTCATGAGAAATCTGTACATGAGTCAAGAAGCAACAGTTAGGACAGAGTATGGAATGACGGAGTGGTTTGGAATAGGAAAAGGAGTAAGACAAGGCTGCATTCTGTCACCCTGCTTATTCAACTTATACACAGAGCACATAATGCGCAATGCAGGGATGGAGGAATCACCATATGGGATCAAAATTGCTGGGAGAAACATCAACAATTTGAGATATGCAGATGATACCACCCTAATGGCAGAAAGTGAAGAAGACCTAAAGAAGCTCCTGATTAGGTTGAAAGAAGAGAGTGCAAAAGCTGGCCTGAGACTCAATATCAAGAAAACCAAGATAATGGCAACAGGCGCTATAAGTCCCTGGAAAATAGATGGGGAAGAAGTAGAAGCAGTAACAGATTTTACTTTCTTAGGATCCAAGATCTCTGCAGATGGGGATTGCAGCCATGAAATAAAAAGGCGACTGATTCTTGGGAGACAAGCTATGAAAAACCTGGGGAACATAGTGAAAAGTAGAGATATCTCACTGCAAACAAAGGTCCGCATAGTCAAAGCAATGGTATTTCCGGTGGTAATGTATGGCTGTGAGAGCTGGACCATTAGAAAGGCTGAGCGAAAAAAAATAGATGCCTTTGAGATGTGGTGCTGGAGGAGAGTTTTGAGAGTCCCCTGGACAGCGAGGAGAACAAATAGGTCAATATTAGAAGAGATTAGCCCTGAGTGCTCCTTAGAAGGACAAATAACAAAGATGAAGTTGAAGTATTTTGGACATCAAATGAGAAGAGAGGATTCACTTGAGAAGGCCTTGATGCTGGGGAAGGTGGAGGGCAAAAGAAGAAGGGGACGGCCAAAGATGAGATGGCTAGATGGTATTGTAGACACAATGGGCACGGGGCTGTGTGGACTAAGGAGGATGGTGGAGGACAGAGGTGCCTGGAGAGCGATGGTCCATAGGGTCGCAAAGAGTCGGAATCGACTGTGCAACTGAACAACAAGCCACCCAAGAATGGGAAAATGTCTCAGATAAATGTATACGTGTAATAAATAAATAATAAATAGCATTGGGGAGATGCACTATGAAAAGTAGACTAAACTACATTTTATTGCTGTTTTGTGTCCCCATGGTAAGCAGAGTGTGATGGTAGCTACGTTGTCACTGCTGAAAGGGACACACCACACCTACAACTTAGTATTGTGACTCTACAGCAGGGGTTCCCAAACTTGTCGTGCTATGGGCCGATCATGTGGTTGAGTGGGTTGGTCACGTTCCTCTCACCTTAAAAAAAATGTCTGCGGCTGTCAAAAATGCGTTTACGACAGCCACAGGTGCATTTATGGCAGCGTTTACACATGTGTGGACACGTTTTACTTCCGCTTCTGGTAGTGGTGCAGGTGGTGTGGGCCAGATGATTTGGTACCATGGGCTGGGGCCAGCCCGCAGGCCATAGTTTGGCTATCCATGCTCTACAGTGTTGTCTTCTTAATTACACTTATCGAGTATCAAAAGACAAACAATGATGAGAGGGAGGAGCAAGACACAAGGCTGCTATTTTTGGTGATACAGTAGTATGTAATTTCTAATTTGGCCCTGAAAAGAACATTATGTCTGGTCCTAAGAAGCATGAGTGTGATTGCTGTTAAACAAGTGTTTCAAGTTAATGGTATTGAGAGAAGTAAATAGCTATATACTGCTTAAATATTCATAGGAAAATGTGGTTAAGCAGGGAGTTCACTCCAGATTTAAAGTACCTCCCTGTTCAGCCTACAAACTTCCAATGGAAATACCTGTACTTTTCTAACACCTAAGGGGAAACATAAATCACATACCAGTAGTAGTTCCAGCACTACTGTGATTGAATCTTGTTGTAAATGCATTGGATTTTTGAAAATAATTATGGTTATAAAACTGTATGAGTGATGTTTTGAAAGTACATGTTTGATTGTTTCTGTGCCCCTAAAATTCAGGAATGGCCTCTTTTAATAATTGCTCATAACAAATATTTCTATTAGTTCCATAAAGCAGCTTCAATAACTTTTCTCTACACAGACACAAACACAAAACACATCTCTTTGGGATTACAACCTCAACCATGAGATTTTTTTTACAGGAAAATGTTTGTGAGAATTTAAGGTGAATGGATGGATTTGGACAAGGTTAAGTTACTGTCTAAAGTTCTGGTGCTAAATAAATAGTTGCATCGAGCATGTAATTTTCATTATGCAATAGCATATGTCCATTCAATTGGAATATGTCAGATTATAACTGATAGTAAAATTCTTCTGATGTGAATATAAAGTACATTTAACAGTCTAACATAGTGCATGTCTACTCAGGAGTTCAGTGAGAATTATTTCATTCAAGGGTGCAAAAGATTGCATCTCTCAATATTCTTTTTAATCAGGAATTTGAGACTATTATCCATGGCAGCTACATATACTTCTAAGATACATAGAGAGCACACCTCTCTAGGGAACATCTGGAAGAAGGCTAATGTCTTACCGTCCTGCTGGTGGACTTCCTCTGTGCCATTGATGGCCAACCTTGGCACTCTTTAAGTGTTCTTGGACTTCAATTCTCAGAAAGCCCAAGTCAACACACCTGCTGATCAGGGCTTCTGGGAATTGAAGCTCAAGAACATCTGGAGTGCTAAGGTTGGCCATCACTGCTATGCAGTTGGTTCCTTGCTGTTGGAAACAGGATGCTGAACTGGATGGCAAAGTTGTGCCATCCATCAGTGCTTTTCCTTTATTCTTATACCAGACTCATATGCCGCTGATTAAGCATAGGTCAAAACTATTCCATCTTGGCTCACCAATCCTGAATTCCTATTGATGTTGGATTCAATTATTGTTCAATTTTCAGACTATTTGTTTTGAAAAGCATTGGCAGCGAAATAGCTTCTGCTCTCTCTAGAAATGCGTCTGTGGAGCTTGATTTATAGCTCTTCTCTGTGTGTGTTTTGTATTGGAATGGAGCTGGGTGGAGCGGGGAGGATATAAAAAGCTAGTGATTGTTTTGTTAGCAAAGGTTTTCCCTGTGCTCCTGTTTCACCGAGCTGTTCCAGTGAGAAAGCACATTAATGACGAGGTAGGCTAGTGAGGTCATTATGATGTCAGTGCTGAAGCTCGTAATCCTGCACATGCTTGCTTGTTTGGAACATTTTATGTTCAGCTGGTGGTGACAGAGGAGCAGTCGCTGAGTACAACAGACACTGCCATGGCTGTAACGAGAGATGAAACCGGTAGGCAATTTTGTAAGCTTATTTTTCAAAAAGAGAAAAAGTAGGCTGTCATCCTGCTTGCAGCTAGGCTGCTGAAATCCCACTTCCTTCAGTGAAATTTAAGCAGCCTAAACTGCAGGCAGGATCACAATCTCAGTGTTTTGCCAGAACTTTAGAACACCTTTGCTGGTCTACAACACTACTTAGCTGCTCTTTTTAATATTGTAAAATTATTTTTATTTTCATTAGCTGATGCAGCATTTTATGTAGACTTGTTAGTGTTTTAAATACTTGCATGTTTCTGCTTTCCCGTCCGGTGCTTGAGCGTTGAAGCAACAAGCCTTGTTGTTGTTGTTGTTGTTGTTTAATGGTGAGAACAAGCAACCAGTCTCCTTCTGTGTACGCGCGTGTCTGTCTGTATGAGTGTGTGTGTGATAAGTTCAGCAGCATGGGGAAGAACTCTTTCAGTTTCAGGCGGTGGAAGCAGTGTTGTGGTGTGTGCTCTGCTTAGCTGTGAAATAAGTTCTAGAAGCATTTGTATTAACCTTACATGAGGAGCAGAAACGAGGAGCAAGAGACTGGTGGATATTCAGACTATGATTTGGTTTCTTATTTCTGTCTTGTTCTATGCCTCCTCTACTTGATAAATGCTCTGCTTGCCCAGCTAATAGACTTCAGAGAGCTGACGTCATTAGATTTCCTGGAATCGTGTTTCAGTAATGGGCTGGAAAACTTTAAATCCACAAACAACATACGGATTGACGTCAGCTGCAAGTCATGCTGTGATTGAGTCAGTTCCTTTCTGCTTCATCTAGTACTGCTGCTGGCACATTTTATGGCGTTTATTCAGTAGCCTGCACTCTGTCTCTCGAGCTCAATAAATCTGGTTTGCATGGCTTGCTTGTTGTTCGTCCAGCAATCTTTTTTTCTTAGCCTTGCTTAACATATTGTGGCTCAGATGAGTAGATAACTAGGAGATGCATGGCAGACCAGAGTAAAGTTTATAATCTTTCTGGTCAGGCACATGCCTTAGTGGGAAAATGGGCGGGATGGGCGAAGCTCTTCTTACGGTTACATAGTATGTCTGGTTTTGCTCTCCAGTCTTGACTGATAAACTTTATTTTAGTAATCAAGACTTACAATTTCTTACGAAAATGCCACTTTTTAAAAATCAGAGGTTTGAATAATACTACTGTCAGTATCTTAAGTTTTTTTTCCTTAGGGCTTGCAAAAAGTTAGTTTTGGAGACTACAACACCAAGAAAGCATCCTCCACTTGGTGTAACAGGTAACCATGCAAGTAGAGGTCATCTCAGTGCTGCATTCTTTTTCTTCTGCCGTATCCAAATATTGGCGATCATCATGGCGATCAGCCATGAAGATTGTCCTGATAATACAATGCAGTGGCCTTTCATCTGCCTTGTGACACCCGTACCACTGATCCAGTTCCATGAGTCACTTTCTGGTCCTGATGAGGACACAAAGTCCTCATCATCCCCAGGCCAGTATTAAGCTGCTGCCCTCCATCAAGATGGATTCAAGTGGGATTTAATCTACTTGGGGACCATCACCCTTCCCTGTGGACTTCGGCACCCAAGGCCATTAGTCCTCAGTGTTGTCAGGTTAGTCCTCAGTGTTGTCAGTGTTGAGTTGCTGGCAGAATGGGTTACTCTATTACCATAGCAGGATAACCTGGCCAGACTGAGGCTGCAGTCTTAGTTGCATGAATTTGTTCTCTCTAACCCCTCCCCCCCCCCGCAAAGTATCTGTAGCAAAGAAAAGAAATAAAAAATTGTGAATGTTGTAGATCAGTGCCTTATTGGTCCCCTGGGAAAATATTCAGCTCCTGCGAACAGGTCATTCTTTTATTAGCGACACCAGTTGGCGGAGCCAAGTAAAATGTCACAAAATATCAGAGACTGACCTTTTGGGTTAGTCATTTTCAAGGTTGAATTTTAAACAAAACAGCATAAAAGCTTGTGGCAGTAATGTGCTACAAGGTTTCCATGTTGATCCCAAAGTAATGTGCCCCAAGGTTTCCTCCCTGATCCCAAAGCGGAGCGCCCGCCCTGGCTGTCCATTTTGGGATCAGGGGTGTGGGTGTGGAAGGACCCTCCAGCCTCCCTGATCCCAAAGCGAAGAGCCCACCCAGGCTATCTGTTTTGGGATCAGGGGGTGGTGGTGGAAGAACCCTCCACCCACCCTGATCCCAAAATGGACAGCCCGGGCGGGCTCTTCACTTTGGGATCAGGGAGGCTGGAGGGTCCTTCCACCCCCACCCAACTCCCTGATCCCAAAACGGACAGCCCGGGCGGGCTCTGCGCTTTGAGATCAGGGAGGCTGGAGGGTCCTTCTACCCCCCCACCCCCTGATCCCAAAATGGACAGCCGGGGCGGGCTCTTCGCTTTGGGATCATGGAGGCTGGAGGGTCCTTCCACCCCCAATCCCAAAACAGAGAACCCGGGTGGGCTCTTCGCTTTGGGATCAGGGAGACTGGAAGGTCCTTCCACCCCCCGGCTTGGTTGGGTGGAAAGCGGGTGGGCGCGCTCGCCCCAGGATTCCCCCAAATGAAGCCAGCCTTTTTTTAACGGTGTGCGATAAATTATCACATAACGTTTAAAATCGGATAACGCTAAGACTCATGGAACCAAGTTTTAGCATTATCCAGGGTATTACTGTATTTAGTAATTTAACTGAAGGAAACTAACAAGCTGGATGCTGCCCTATCTTGAGGTGTTCTTTAATTTTAATAGCAATTATTATTTTATTTTTATTTTGCACATTTATATCCCACCCTCCTGGTGGGTACACCACTCAGGGCGGCTAAATATTCACATAGTCATTGCTCACATTGGTAAATAATTCTAATCCAATGAAATTTAGATAATCTTTATCAGTGATAGCATCAGACTTTTGTGATTGTTCAGAATAATTTAGCAGTAGCACCTTCTGCAGGATTTACCTGGCTGCTGTGCTGGGGCTTTGTGGTCTCCTTTGTTCAAAAGCATGTCATATCCAACTTTAGGGTATAGTGCTCATCTCCATTTACAGCCAAAGAGCCAGCACTGTCTGTGTCTGTAGACGTTTCCGTGGTCATGTGGCAGACACGACTAGACACTGGACTGCTGTTACAGCTTCTGCTGAAGTAGTAGCTATTTATCTATTTGCAATTTTTTGCTTTCAAAAAGCTATGTTGTCAGGAGTTGGGACAAATGATGGGCACTCACTCCATCGTGCAACACTCAGGTCTACAACTGCTGACCTGCTGACCTGCCGGTCATCAAGTTCAGCTTCATGGGGTTAAAGAAATTTTCCTTTTGGCAATTACATGCACATGAATTGTAACTGTATTCAGCAGCAGTGAGGGTTAGGTTAAATTTCCCAACCAGCATCCTGTCGTGCTTTCTGTGGTCTTTGGAGAGGAGAGATCGAGAGAATGTGCAATGCCCATTTTGACTGGACACACCATTTGAGGCTTGTTTGTGCTTTTGCAACCATAGGTGTCTTCCATTTTAAGCATAAATGAGCATACAGGTCCTATATTTAAAGTTATCTGGTGGTATTGGCTGGGTATTGGCAAGGGTCAGGTCAAAACCTGTCTGTCACAAGTGCTGTGAAGGAATAAAGAGAACAGGTTGAAAGAAACTGGTGTTTCAATTTCTGATGTACCCTAGCCATCCTAACAACATGAGAGACAGAGGGGCTGGGATGGCTCAGTGGTTAAGAAGCTCGCCTAGTTATCTGGAAGGCCAGCAAGTCAGCAGTTTAAGACCTGGGTACTGCATGACGGATTGAGCACTCATCTCTGTCCCAGGTTTAGGGACATGAAAGGAGGCTCATTTGGGCATCCCCTGAGTGGAGTTTCTCCAACAAAAAATCATTTCAACCCAGAATAATTTCTGACATGAAATTATATCTATCTATCTATCTATCTATCTATCTATCTATCTATCTATCTATCTATCTATCTATCTATCTATCTATCTATCTTCTTTTCTTTCACTAATTACCTTGTGAACCTCCCAGAGAGTGCACTAAGCACTATGGGGTGGTATATAATTGTAATTACTATTGTTATTCATTGTTGGCTGCAACTTGTATCTGAGAATGCATTTTCTCCTGAAGCAGGAAAAATGCCATTGGCGTGAATTTGTTTAATATGCCATGAGGATATTATCAAGATGCGCCTTCACAGCCAATCCATCTGGCATGGCCTCTTTCTCCTCCATGACCATTGGAAATCATAATTCCTCCTCCGCTCATTTTGCTGTTGGACCCAATATGATGGTTTCCAGTGGCATTTCCTCCACTGAGGAGGCCATCACCCCAACTAAAGGGGTTCATCTGCCTGTAACCATTGGTCCCTTTAGGGAATCAGGTTATTTACTGCCGCCCAACACTCCGCGTTGCTATTAAAGTAATCTCTTCCTCACAAAATTGTGTCTGCAACCTATAACAGAGTTCTATTAAACCGATACTGGACCTTGCCTTCTGACGGTGGTGAGCAAACAGAGGGAGGGCTGTGACCTTTCTGCTGCTTTGGGGCTTCGTAGAAGCATCTGGATAACTTCTCATATAAAAACAATGTTTGTAGGACATGATTGCTTGATCTGATCCAGCAGCGTTTTTTGCATCGTGTAAACATTTTACCAAGTAGACAAGAAGCTTCAGATTCAGGACAACAAAGATAGGAGATTACAGAGGCAATTAATATAAAGCATACTTTAAAACAAGGGTAAGGATAGATGGATATCATTTGCACCGAACACAATGCCTCATAAGACATGTCCCAGATCATGGTCTACTGTGTGCATGCTGCAAAAATGTCTTTGAGCTGCTGCACTCTTTTGGTTAAAATATAGATGGCCTTGAGCTATTTTTTTGGGAAGTATTACTACCCCTAGGACTGCGGTGTCTTAGTGGTTAAGACGTTGAACTTGACAACTGGTAGGTCGGCAGGTCAGCAGTTCGAGACCTGAGTGCTGCTTGATGAAGTGAGCTCCCATCTCTCTCCCAGCTCCTGCCAACCTAGCAGCTTGAAAACAAGAAATTGCATGTAGATAAATCGGTACTGCTTTAGTGGGAAGGTAACAGGGTTCTCTGTACTCCGGTGTCTAGTCATATGTGCCACATTGTTGTGTATTGAATATATTTGTAACCACACGAATGAGTGGATGTAACAATCTCTAATAGTAACACTGTAACCTTCTGTATAAGGACGCGAGCTAGTGGCCACCGGGGGCAGTAGCGAGCGCCCAGCTCACATGGTACACATTCCTCAAATGCCTTCAGCTGCACGGGAAAGATTCCCGCGTTCACCTCACCTGGACAAGAAAGGCGTGACTAAGGATGACATCACTTGGACAGTAGCCAATGCCCTGTCGAAGAGCCATATTCAATTGTATAGCCACCGCATAAAAGGAGCTGTTTGTCCGCCATTACCACATGTTCGTACTGTACTCCATGCAATAAAGATGTGCTAGGCTAGCCTACAGCCGTTTCCATTGTCTTGATTCCCAAACACTAAATTGGCGACAAAGGTGGGATCATGGATTCCCACGGGGACAAGACACATTCACAGCAACCGGTGTTCAACATGACCCAGCCCGAGCGATGGGACTGGTTTGAGATACACTTCAAGAGTACGGTAGCGGTTGCCGGCATCACCGACGCGGGAAAGAAGAGAGGTCTTCTCATCACGATGCTCGGTTACCATGCAGTGCAAGCGCTGATGGATCTGGTGGCACCACGAGAAGTGGAACAGGTTTCTGTAACCGAACTGCTGGCGACCCTGAGAAACCACTTCAAGCCCAAGGTATCCTTCTTCTCTGCCAGGGCTGCGTTCGCGAGGACGGACCAAAAGCGGGGTGAGTCCATATCCGAGTATGCGGCGGCCCTCCGTTTGGCGGCAACCCCATGCGAATGGCGGGAAATTCTAGACGTGGCCCTGAGGGACAGGATGCTCTGCGGGATGAGAGATGGGGAAACCCAAAGGAAGCTCATGACCCGAGGCCACGACCTCACCTTCAAAGAGGTACTACAAGAGGCCCTAGCTGCTGAGTCCACAAGGGCCGGGTACAAGTTTCTCAAAGCAAAGCCACCACAATTAGAGGCAGCTGCATCCACAGTCCAGGCGACTTGGAGGGCGCCCCCTGCCCCGTGCTCGCCCACATCCTCAGAGGCCTCCGCCACCCCAGGCTCCAGTGAAGATGAGGGAGTCCGGAAAATCAGAAAGGGGCTGAGCAAGAAGAAAGGGAAAGGGGGCCGACGCTGCGATGGCTGCGGAGAGTCCCACGAGCGGAGCAAGTGCCAATTCAGGAAGGCCGAGTGCCACAACTGCGGACGGAAGGGCCACATCGCCAGGGTCTGCAAGCAACGGCGGGACGATAGCAAACGCCCCACGAGGAGACGGGATGGCGTCGGCAGAGTCTACGATGGCGGCGACGACCCAGAGGGGGACCACGTGTACCGAAGAGTACATGAGGAAGACAACTTGGCCGTCCACAGCGTGCCTCTAGGGCAACCACGTTTTTATGTTCAGGTACTGTTGCAAGGGGTTTCCGTTAAGATGGAAATAGACTCGGGGTCCGTATACTCCCTCATTTCCCATAAGGAGTTTTTGCGCATTCCCTCCAAGGAGCCAAACACTAAACACATGACCGCAGAAATGTCTGCAGACACAGCACCGGATCTTTGGCTGTAAACGGAGATGAGCGACACACCCTAGAGTCGGATACGACTGGCTTTTAAGCTAGGGTGGCCGTTACCTAAAGATAGATAGATATCAGCCACACTGGACATAATGGCTCCACCCACATGTCCATCAGTTCATGGTCCACTGTGTGTATGATGCAAAAAATGTTTGAGCTGCTGCAGTCTTTTGGTTAGAAAATAGATGGCCTTGGCTACTTGTTAGGAAGTACTGTTACCCCTGCAGAATGAAGGGAAGGGATAGTGTGTGGATGCTACACTTTAGAACAGAGATTCTCAACCTACTGGCCAACCCCAGCCCACGGCACCATTTCATGTGGCCCGTATCGCTGCCACTACTGGAAGCGGACACATTTACAACAGCCGTAAATGCGGCCGCAGCTGTCGTAGATGCATTTACAACAGCTGCGGATGCATTTTACATCAGCGTTTACGGCAGGGGAACCACCAGTCTGGCCCGCTCAGCTGTCTGAAGGGCTTTAAAAGGTTAAGAACCCCTATTTTAGAAGATCCACATCAAACGTAAGTGATTTAGAGAAGGATAATAAAGGTGGTCAATCATATGGAAAACAAGTCCAATAAGGAAAGGTTTCAAGAAACTAGGTACAGTATATTTTTTTATCCTAGAGAAAAAAAGAGGGAATTTGGAAGTCTTCGGATACCTAAAGGAAGGTCCTGTTGAAGGGGTTAAAGACTTCTCTGTGCTGTAAACAGCAAGGCTAGAATGAATGAGTTTATGTTGTGGAGTAGATTTCAGTAGAACATTATGAAAAAGAGTTCAACAATATAACTTTTTTAAAACAAAAACCAGCCACTCTGTAATTCTGCAACTTGGCATCTGTCATACATTGCTTATTATTTCCTCTGGGTGATGCCAAGTTTCTTATTCATAACACTGTTTACAAACTCCTTGGTAATTGGTGCCATTTCAAAAGAGATGTTCTAGCTTGGCTGAGAAAAAAAGAATTCAGGTGTTTTCTGATAGAACAAGGATGAACCCGTTGATCTGTGTGAGATTGCATGAACTTGCTAATGCACATTGAAAAATAAGCTGATTGCTGTTTTGAACAGAAACTATTTGTTTTAAATAACAGATCTGTGTAGTTTTCACTTTCTCATAGAATCAAAGCATTGACTAATAATTAACTGACATTATTTTTTTTGTAGTTTCCTCTCATTATCTCTTTTAGATACAATATTTGTATATTGTAAAAGAAAATTTCCAATGGGTATGCTTGATCCCTTAGAGTTTGTTTGTCCCACAATGAATAAATGTGAGACTCTCTAGTTTAGGGATTCTCAACGCTGTGGCCTGCAGGCCGGATGTGGCCCATGACACCATTTCTTGTGCCCCCCACACCGCCTCCACCACACCAGGAAGTGCCATGTGGTGGAAAAAGGGCAAAATGGTCATCTGGCCCACGAAGCTGTCTGAGGGAGCGTGACCCGGCCCCCGGCTTAAAAAGGTTGGGAACCGCTGTGCTAGAGGCACAAATAATACAGACTGTAAAAGAAAAGGAGAAACCGAATTTTCTTGTTGGAATATCCCCCATGAATGTTGAATTGAAAATTGGTGTATAAAATAGTGTACAAATCAGGTTGAGAACTCCTGATTTATACACTACTAGCAAGGGTTGCCCGGCGTTGCCGGGCTTTCCCCCCCGTGTGTTTTAATAAAAAATGAACCAATTTTATTTTTGCAATAGTTTTACATTGTGTTGGAAGGTTAAATTGTGTTAATTTTTTTTAAAAAATTGCTTAGTCTGTAATTTTAATTTTTTAAATGTTTATTTATGTAAAAATTTTTTGGCTTGGCTGTTATTAACTGTGATCTGCTTTTTTGGTTTTTTTTTTAGGATTAATAAAAGAAGAAAGTATGATATAATTTTTTCAAATTGTTTTATGTAGGCGAATAATGTTTTAGTTTTTTGAATTTTTTTAATTAGTTGTACCGTAGGTAATAATTTTAATAATGTAAAAGTAAATGTTTTTTACATTCAATGTTTTTAAAATGTGTTTAGATGTTTTGAGTTTAAATTTGAGTTATAACTCAGCACAGGATTTTTAAAAGTTTCTATTGTATTTTATTGACATATATTTGTGATTTGTGTGAAAGTGTGTTTAGTGTAATTTTTTTTACTTGTTTTTATTGGTGTGACCTTTTGTGTAAAATTGTGAATTTGTGTTTTGTTTGGGGCTGTTGTGTGTTTTTGAATTGTTTTTTCTATTGTGGCCAGCAGGTGGTGCTGGTAGGGGTTATTGTATTTTGACTTTTTTTTCTCTCCTGGCCTCTGGGTGGAGCTTCTTCTGGTAAGTAGTCTCTTTCTTTATTCTTTATTCTTTATTCTTTTCCAGTCCTGGTGGAGGTAGCACCTCTTTTGGTAAGTTTGCTTGTTTTCTTTCTTTTGTGTGTGTGTGTGGGCGGGGGTGGGTGGGTGGGTGGGTTGTAATTTGTATTTTTTGTCTGTTTGTTTTGTTTTTGATTGTGTCTTTGTTTACTTCGTATTGTTTTTGGTGTTTTTGTTTTTGTGTATTTTTGGATGTGTTTGAGTGTTTTTAGTAATTTTTAAAAAATTATTTATTTGGTGGTGGGGAAGGTACGTGGTCTTTGGGGGTTAGGAAGGGTGGGCTAGGTGGTGGGGAGGGGGGCATGGTCGTTGGGGGTTAGGAAGGGTGGGCTAGGTGGTGGGGAGGGGGGCATGGTCGTTGGGGGTTAGGAAGAGTGGGTTAGGTGGTGGGGAGGGGGGCATGGTCGTTGGGGGTTAGGAAGGGTGGGCTAGGTGGTAGGGAGGGGGGCTTTATTGTGTTATGGTGCTTTGTTTGTGTGGAGTCGTGAAAGTAGATCGGGGTTTCCCCTTTAATATCAGTGGGTGGGAGGTTGCGACCCCCCTCTCCGCTGGCTCCCCTGGGGTTGGGAGGTTTGTGGGGACAAAAGAGGTATGTTCCCCCCAACTCTTCTGGACCCAGTAGACCAGGCAGAGTGGATCGATTCCCTTCCCCCCTCCTTAAAACAACTCCGTTTTTAAAGAGAAGAAAAGACGGAGTTGTTTTAAGGAGGGGGGGATCGATCCCCTCTCCCTGGTCTCCTGGGTCCAGAAGGGTTTGGCCAACATACCCCTTTTATTCCCACAAACCTCCCAACCCTAGGGTAGCCAGCGGAGAGGGAGATCGCAACCCCCCCCCCACCTACTGATATTAAAGGGGAAACTCCAGTCGGGACCTTTAGGCGCTGTTGGTGAGGGAGAGAAAGCCGGCTGGTGTTTGCTTGGCTGTGAGGCGGTGAGTTGGTTTTCTTTTTAATTTTTCGGGTGCTGGTTTCCTCAGCGTTCTGCGCACTCATGGCGCGCAGGACGCTGGGGCTTGTAGTTATGGGTTGGTACTTTGTGTTTGTGCTGCGTTTTTTTAAAATGCTTTTCTTTTGATTGGCTGCGGCGCATTTCCGAACGCTGCGCCGTGTGAGAGCCTCTCAGCCTGATTGGCTCTGGCGCGGCGCGGCGCAAGGAATGTTGGGAAGTGAAGTTGTTTCCCTTTCTTCGCGTTTGTGGGGCTGTTGCCCCACTGCCGGTTTTCTCAATCCTTCGTTGACCTGCATACCCAGATCGGCCGTGTGCACGAAGGGTGAGTGCAGGCAAGTAGGGCGAGGCATAGCAACCTATAGCCAGTTCCAACGGTTAACCCTTGGATTTATAGGTTAAGATACACGCACACACACCTCACAACACAGTGTTGTATGTGTGTACACAAATAGTCACACTACATCTACAGTATGTATACCAGGCATTCGCAACCTATGGCCCACAGGCCGGCCCCAGCCCCCAACACCAATCCATCCGGCCCATCCCGCTACTGGAAGTGGAAGTAAAACGTGCCCGTGCATGCGCAGAATACTGCTGTAAATTCGTTCTGCACATGCGCGGGAATGTTTTACTTCCATTTCTGTTGGGAAGAACCACATGACCGGCCCAATCAGGCCCGCAACCTGAAAACGTTGAGAACCCCTGATGTATACCATACACACATGTACACAGATAACACAGATTGCTTGTTTGGAAAAGATCCAATATTTTTTTTCATTAGAATGTCATAAAGATGCATTCAATGTTAATCGTGACAACTCATACTATAGCTCAAGAATTATTCTCTAAACCAATGTTTCCCAACTTTTAATTTTTGGAATTCAACTCCCAGAAGCCTAAAACAATTCCCCAGAGCCCTGATTGGCCAATGTACTGACTTAGGCCATCCGGCCCCCGAAGCTGTCTGAGGGAGCGTGACCCGGCCCCCGGCTTAAAAAGGTTGAGAACTCCTGCTGTAGTTCAAGCTGGATCTTGTATAAAGGTGAAACATTTTCTTCTGGACCACATGCCACAGGATATGAATTATGCCATTCCCAGTTTATGGAAATACTGTGTTGACTTGGTAGTTGAGGAAAATAAGACTGGAACATACAGTGGTCAGTTCTTGTGATCCTTATTGTCATTGTTGCTTTTGCTTTCTGTATTAAATCTGTTGTTTGTGTGTGTTTAATTGCAGCTGCTACTGGTGACATGCCAACTTACCAGATCCGAACTCCAACCACAGCCTTACCTCAAGGGGTAGTCATGGCAGCTTCTCCAGGAACACTACACAGCCCACAACAGCTAGCAGAAGAAGCAACTCGTAAAAGAGAACTCAGACTTATGAAAAATAGGTACCATGCTTTTTTTAAGCCGGGAATTAGCGTTGGTTTCTAAGGGCAAAGAAAGGGTAGACAAGGATAAGACGGGACAGAGTATTTTTTGCTAAAAACATCTTTTCAAGGGTGAAGAGATCCAGTGGGTTCCTATACTGCTTCTATTGTAATTCTTGGGAAAGAACACATTGTTAGTCCTCTGTACCACTGATGATCAATGGCTGATGATAAGCTCAGTTCTACAACTGGCTAGCCTAAATTTCCATTCCTGAATCTTTGTGGTCTTTAGAAAAGGCAACTTCCAGGGTTCTGGGAATAGCAGTAACAATAGCAATTACAAGGTTGAGTCAGGATCGAACTCGCAACGTTTTGACTGCAGTACAGCAGTTTAACTTATGTACCAACAGGGCTCTTTCTGGCCTGAGAGTTTAGAACAGGGGTACCCAAACTACGGCCCGGGGGCCAGATTCAGCACCCAATGCCAATTCATCCAGCCCATAAAACCGTCGTCGCTCCCAGAAACAGAAGTAAAACGCGCCCGTATGGGTGCGTTTTACTTCTGCTTCTGGGAACAACGAGGGCTTTGCGGGCTGGATGAATTGGCATCAGAGCCGGATCTGGCCCCTGGGCCATAATGACCCGCCCCCCCGAACCACATGACCAGCCCGCAGCCTGAAAGGTTTGGGCACCCCTGGTTTAGAAGGCCATGTCTACTCTCTAAAGCCCTTTGAATATTTTTCTTATTTAAACCATCTACTGTACTTAAAAGTCCCCTTGGGCCTCTTAGGATGTTAATATTTAAATTCTGTGCAGGGGGCCACATACATATATATACATATACATATACATACACAT
Organism: Bradypodion ventrale; assembly: GCA_035047345.1. Taxonomy (NCBI): domain Eukaryota; kingdom Metazoa; phylum Chordata; class Lepidosauria; order Squamata; family Chamaeleonidae; genus Bradypodion; species Bradypodion ventrale. The sequence goes on from JAWDJE010000006.1 coordinate 123,344,209, forward strand.
ACACACACATACATATATATACACATACATATACATACACACACACACACACACACACACACACACACACACACACACACACACACACCATGAGCCTTACTTAGCTAGACCCTCCATTAGTGGCTTGCACAGATTAACACGGATACCTACTTCAAAAATGTCATTTTAATATGCTTACAGTTATAGTTCATTTGAAACTGGCTGTAACTTCCTTTTGCGCCAGGATCGCAATGCCAGTTTTGGGACACCTAATGCAGCCCACATGGATTACGAATTCATGTTTGCCATCATGGGGGCTGTTTCCACATACCAGTAGTGTAATTGCCTCTGTTGCCAGGGAGACAATCATGCAATTTTGTGGGCATCAACCCCCATAATCTCTGTTACTAGCTGTGCCAATTTGACATTTCTATGCCTAAAGATAAAGGTCTCCCGTGCTCGAAAGCCAGTCACGTCTGACGTTAGGGGGCAGTGCTCATCTCCGTTTTCACCCAAAGAGCCAGCATTGTCTGCGTCTGCAGACATTTCCTTGGTCATGTAGCAGCCATGACTAGACACCAGAGTGTATGGGACATTTACCTTTCCTACCAAAGTGGTATTTTATCTACAGTATTTGCATTTCTTTTAAACCGCTAGGTTGGCAGGAGCTGGTACAGACAACAGGCGGTCACTCCATCGTGCAGCACTCGGGTCTCGAACTGCTGACCACCACAGCCCCTTCTATGTCCTTAAGTCTCCCTCCCCCCCAAAAAACAACAACCCAAAAAACTTGTTCTGAACATTGTGAAGCAACTTAAACAATCATTACAAGCTTGTTAACTTTTGTATTTGCTGAAGGGTGTTAATGAAATTGCAGAATTTATTTTTATTTGTTCTCTAGATGCCCCCAGAAACAGATGTTTTGATAGGATACCTCTACTGAAATATATGTAAATTATTGAATATTATGTTCATTGTAAATTAACATATGCAAAATGGACACGAAATTGAGTATCTCAAAATTACCTTATTGCCACAGTTTTGAGCAGATATGCTGCCTTGAGAAGAGGCAGTGCTAAAAAGGCATCATAAAGCCTTTCCATAAAGCAAGAATAAATGTATTTTGCTTTAATTGTAATGGGGGGAGGGTGTCCTATCTGTTCTGTAAATGCCCATTTTGTATTTATTACAGGAAAATGAAATTGTGGTGCAGTAATCTCATGTATTAGTGTTTGTGTGTAATCCTTGTGTGTTTTTTGTTTGTATGTTTGTTTCTTAATCTTTGCTTTACTTATTGGACCTTTTGTTATTGTGCTGTGTCTATTATCCTTTTGCTTGTTTGGCTTTATTTATTGCATGCTTTTCTTTTGATGTTGATGTCTGTCTGTCACCAGTGTTAATAGTTAATGACAGCATGTGCTTTGATGGGGAAAGTTGCATCCCTTACAACTAACGTTGCTATCGCTCACTGCTTTCATGGTATTGCTTTCTCTCATGCCTTTTGTTTTAAATTGCTCATGAGAGCAAATTCATACCTCAGAATATTCAGGTTTCTCTCCCCACCATACTTCTCTCTTCAATTCAGTCTAGTGTCCATTGTCTGGAGCATTTGATATAGCATGCATCAGTATAGATATATGACCACTTGGAATCTAGCTTTGATTCCATGTGTGCAGGATAGGTTCCCCTGGAGCAATACTCCTTGACAGGCTGTTGGTGGGAAGAAATCTAACCCAACCCCCACCGGCAAAATAAATGCTTTCTGCTTGTGCCTTGCGTGTGAGGGTGGATCCCTTCCTGTGTAAAATGTTTGAGAGGGAACTAAAGACAATATGTGGAAATGATGGCATGGCAAAATGCTTGTTGCTCCTCTATGGACTGCCTCATTATCTGTTTGGAGATCTTTTTAACTTGTTTAGAATATTTATATGCCACTTCTCAACAAAAAATTCCTAAAGCAAAATATATAGTATAAGGTGATTTATGAAAGTAGTCTACGCTATGAATCTATCATCTCAGTTGCAAAAGAAATATTCAGATTATGGAACACATATTAAAAGCAACATGAAAGAACTCTCTGTTAGCTATTTTGGCCTCTAGTTCCCAGAATTTTCCAAGAATTCCCTGGGTAGAGTTCTGGGAGTTCCAGCCCATAGACCAGGGATTCGCAACATGCGGCCCATGGGCCAGGTGAAGCCTGTGGCACCATTTCATGTGCCCCCCCCTGCTTCCACCACACCAGGAAGTGCCATGTGGTGGAGGAAGGGCAAAATGGCCATCTAGCCCCCCCCAAAGCTATCTGAGGGGTACTTTTCATGATACTCAGGGAATCTGGAGCAACATTTCATACTGGTACTAGGTTCAGTCTGAAGGGAGAACATAATTATTCTTTTTAACACAGTTCCATTTGACTTTTGCTGGGATGGGCTATGATGCTTCAGTTAAGCATATACAGTGGAACCTTGGTTAACAAACGGCTCGGTTAACATAAAAATCGCATAACAAAAGGAAATCCATAGAAAATAGTGGCTCGATTTATGGATTTCCCCCCCCCCCAGATCAGATTAATCGGTTTTCAATGCATTGCTATGGGAAACTGCATTTCAGTTAATGTATTTCAGTTTTCAGTGTATTCCTATGGGAAATTGCATTTAGTGCATTCCTATGGGACATTCGGTTAAAGTAATTTTCGCTGCAAGAAATGTCCCGGAGAACGCATGAATTGCGTTAACCAAAGTTCCACTGTAAATAGAAGATATGAAGGGAACAGAAAATTTAGAGCTTCTAATTAATGTGTTCTTATTAAAATGCAAGTTTTTGAGATAGCTGAAGGTGCTAGTCTATATCTGACTTAAATATCTGTCTTGTTCTCTGTATTAGAATAAATTTCTTGCACCTACACAGTCAGTTGATGTTGTTTCTGGGATTGTGTTCATCTGTTTTTCTGTGCTGTCTGTGAATCGTTTTCTGTCCGGTTTTTGTGGTGTGATTGTGGTGTGGCTTACCAATTTGTTCTGCTCTGTGTGGTATTCCTGGTACAGTATTGGAATTTTTTTTGTCTTACTTATCCTGGTTTTCTTTGCATTGTGACTGCCCTTGTAGTCATTTGCCTTGTGTTGGTTCCAGGGAAGCTGCCCGTGAGTGTCGCAGGAAGAAGAAGGAGTATGTCAAATGTCTTGAAAATCGTGTGGCTGTGCTTGAAAACCAAAACAAGACTCTGATTGAGGAACTCAAGGCCCTCAAAGATCTTTACTGCCACAAGGCAGAGTAACTGGTTCTTGGCCATGGACCTTTATTTTTTGCTATGAACACTAATCAAGGCATGAGATGAAGCAATTCAACAGATTGCCCCTGTGACCCTTGAGGAAGGGACAGTGTGTGTGGTCCTTGTGAATCCTGGGTTTTCCTAATCTTTTTTCTGAAAGATGTGGGAATTGTTCCAAACTTCAGAGAAAACATCACGATATCCATATTATATTGATCTTCATCACTGCCCCTTCCTTTGCCCCATCCTGTAGCATGCCAAAAAAGTATTGTTCTTTTTGCCCTTTTTTACTTCTGCTTTTTCAGGGAAGCTGCAAAAGAATGTCGACGACGAAAGAAAGAATATGTGAAATGTCTGGAGAGTCGTGTGGCGATGTTAGAAGTACAAAACAAGAAACTTATAGAAGAGCTAGAAACCTTAAAAGACATTTGCTCTTCCAAGACAGACTAAGTTGTCCATTTTGAAACTGTGAACTGACTACAGCGTGTACAGAAGCTCCTGCAGGCAATGTCTAGTCAACGAGAAATTATGACTTTCCCTTTATATCATTTTTCTTTGACTCCAGCCTTTAACATTCCTCAAACACTTTGCTGTATTTTTGTAGAACCTTAGTTGAGACATCAGGTGTCTTTTTCTGATCCAGAAAGAGACAGATGCTTAAGGCAGTGCGTGCTCCATGTTTTCACAATACAACCTGTGTAAGAGTTGCTCCTCTGCCCTGTATTTGTATTAATTATTTTTGAATGTGTAATTTGGTAGTATCCCACTCGCACCAGTATTTTAAAGTGATCAGAAATAATGCATCTAACACGATAAAAATAAAAACCACCCAAAGTATCTCAGGAAAGAGTTACAAAAGAAAGTATGTTGTCGAAACATACGTGTATTAGAATACTAGTTTACAATTGAATTTATGGCATATTTTTATACTCATCGCTTTGTGAAAGAGAATATTGTATTGCTGTCACTGAGTGCCATGGTTGAAACTAGATTTTAAATAGAACCATGTTGGTTAAACTTTGTAGTGTTTGGTTTTTATTTGAATATTTGGCCCAGCTAAAATGTGTTAAATGTAATAATGCACATTGGGAAATAATTCTCGCAAACATCATCATCATCATCATCATCATCATCATCATCATCACCTTGTGTGAGTAGTTTCCAAAATTGTAATGCTAAGATCTTAAGACCACTCACATAGGTTTTCTTTGTCTGCTCTATTGCTTAGTGTAAATTATATATACAGATTTTTAAATGGTATCTTCTGCATCATACAGGTAATTCCATGGTGGTCTGCCAGATTGACCTGCATTTGTAAAGTTGCTTCATATAACTTCAACTAACACTGTCATTTCTGCTTGCTGGTAGAAATGTACCTCTGGAAATGTTTCTACATTCCTCGGGTCCTACAGAGGGGAAGTTTATTGCTCAAAATAGGAAATGATTGGATCTAAATTACATTTCTGAACCTGTTTTGTTTGTTATACCATACTTAGTACAAGTGAGATTTGGGGTCTGGAGGAGCGTTTTCGTTTCTTTTCCTTCAACCTGGCTATAGTGTTTTGCAGTTGTATGACACTCCAGTCTTTCTTAAATCAGCTCATAGCCCACATTTGTTTAATATAGATCCAATTTCTAGATCCAGTTGGTGCTTTTCTTTTAAGGCTAGTTTTAATGCAATGGTTGGTTGGGAGGCATTTCCTTTAACATCTCAGCAAGAAAGGGAAGGGTTGATTCCTTTCTTCCTGCACACTGCAGTCCCAGCGAAGAGATTTTGTTGCATTTCATACATTTATTGTAATGTATGGAATCACTCCAGCGAATGCTTCTGGTCCAGAAGGTATGGTAGTTCTAAAAAGACTGACAGTCATACAGAGCAGATGTTGAACCGAAGCAAGTTTTCATAGTTATTACAAACTAGGAATGGGAAAGATTTCCTGCTGGGTGATGGTTACTAATGTTTTCTTTCATTATGACAGCATCCTTGCATCTTGATTAGTACTTGGAATTAAACTGGGTGTAGTAAAATTACAAAATTCTCTCAAAATGACTAATCTATGAAGTGGATCTTTATTGAATAATAAAAAAGTACAAGAGCAGAAATCAGATCATGTTCTAAAAGACATGAACTGTGAATACATGGTATAATTAAAATTAGTTTATGTCCAGTTCTTTTTATTTTAATGTAATAATATGTATGTGCTAATGCTGAAGATTTATTTGTCAGATGATGGATCCACTGGAACAAAGGCTCTCTAGAGCACCTATTGGCTACAGTTTGTTTTCCAGTGGCAATGAAAATTAATTGTATTTGGATGGTTTCAGAAGACATTGTCTGAGAAAAAGACCAACACTGTTGTTCTCTTAATGTATGTATGAAGTATAGTATATAAGGTGCAGTAAGGTAGGTCCATTTTTTATTTTATTCTAAAAATGATGAAATGATAAGGAGTCCGGACCCTAGTATGAAATTTTACAAAAGATAATGGAAAACTAAATCCTTCTCAAATCATATAGTTTAGTTTATTACCGTCACTTGAAAGATGAGGACTTGGAAAGTTGTTCATGCACAGTGGAAGTAATTCACCTATTGGTATCAGTGAGGCATATAGCTATGCATTGTTTTTCTTGCAAAAGCTTACATAATTGGTCCATAACTTTTGTTAGCTTTTGAATATGACTGATAACAATATACAGTTAGTAATAAACGATTCTGTCTTGTTTTCATGCCATCAGTTGTTTCCCTGCACTTTTACAACCAAGTATGCCAAGAGAATTCATTTGTGAAGTTTATGTGCTCACCCATCAACAGCCTTGGCAGAAGAGGCTTGCCACTGTGCCACATGATTTCATCATGTTGCCGTTCAAAAGTCAAGGGCAACCAAAATGGCAGAGCTGGTGTGTTCAATTTCCTTACACATTCAGTACAAACACCCCACAGTACTTGAAGGAAGATAACCTCATCCTACATTGTAGTAAAAATATGAATCAATATGACTTAGTTTATTTAGACATGTTTGGGCCCAGTTATTTTTTTAAAAAAATCTTCACATACAGTATTTTGTATTCATCCTAATGGCCAAAGTTACTGCCACCTATTTTTTTATTTGTTTTACCGAGGTGATTATCTCTGACCTGCTGAAAAAATCATCTGGTGTCAGTCTGATATGTGGAATATGATTGCATGCAAGTGTCATTAAGCCGTTCTCATTTTTGCTCTATAGGATGTTGTTTGATTCTGGTTTTTCTTGCTGTGTAGGATTTGTAACCTATGTTTCTCATATCCAGGCACTCAGCATCGCTTCTCTTGATCAGAAATGAAGAACACAGCAGCTTGGCATCAGGAAATGCAAATCATGCCGACTAACAGTTGTGGCCTTGGTGGGGAGCTAAATCATGTTAACAGGACCTTGAAGTCTCTTTAAAATCAAATGGCAACAAGAATGGAAGGGAAATGCTGGGACCTGCTGAGGCATTTCCTGCCCTTTTAATTACTGGTGTAGTGGTGCTTGTTGTGGTTATCCTATCCCACTACAAGGATGGTTGGTATACTGATGTCACTCCTACGTCTTGTTTTTCAGCCAAGTTATTGTTTTACTTTGTAGTTTACTGTCACTGGAGAAATTGTTGTTTTCCTTTGATCTAAAAGATGAAGCTGTGCTGTGGCATTTTCTGAGGTCTGCCTTCTTTAATATCGTCTAGTTCATTCCGGATCAAAAAAACTTTTCCAGATGTATTTATGACTCTTCTTTTTCTTTTAAACCACCTATTGCACAAAAAAAGAAATGTACAAATCTTCCCTGGGAAGAGAGGTCTACTAACTTGACTATGCAGCAATTGTATAATAATTATGTCCTTCTTGAGAATATCCCACTATCTTTGTCTTAGTGATGTGTACATAGCTCAGAGGAGCCATACTGCAATGTAATGACAGAATACAAGGGAGTCAGTCATTAAAATACAATTGAGCTTAAGACTAGAGAACTATTTTATGTTGTTGTGGATTCTGTAGGGCTTGGGGTTCTTTAAGGATTCCATTAAAATAAATGATGTTGCTTGATCTATTTTGGACCATTGTATAAGAACTGGTTAACATTGTTTTACTTACTACTGTATGGATAAAAATATAATCATGAGTGGTAGGGTAAAGGTAAATGTCTCCCTTGCTTGAATGTTACTTGTGTCTGACTCTAGGGGGCAGTGCTCATCTCTTTTTTACATCCAAAGAGCCATCGTTGTCTGAAGGCAATGTTTGCAGATATTTCTGTGGTCACGTGGCAGGCATTACTAGATGCTGAAGTGCACAGAATTCCGTAACACTTCCCGCCAAAGGTAAAGGTAAAGGTTTCCCTTGCTCGAAAGCCAGTCGTATCCATCTCTAGGGTTCAGTGCTCATCTCTATTTCAGAGCCGAAGATCCAGCGCTGTCTGCTTCTGCAGATGTTTCCGGCATCATGTGGCAGGTATGACTAGACACCGGAGCGCACGGAACGCTGTTACCTTCCCGCCAAAGCGGTACCTATTTAGTAAAGGTAAAGGTTTCCCTTGCTCGAAAGCTAGTCATATCTGACTCTAGGGGTCAGTGCTCATCTCGGTTTCAAAGCCGAAGAGCCAGCGTTGTCTGCTTCTGCAGACGTTTCTATGGTCATGTGGCAGGCATGACTAGACACTGGAGCGCATGGAACGCTGTTACCTTCCCACCCAAGTGGTCCCTATTTATCTACTTGCAATGTCTTGCTTTCGAACTGCTAGGTTGGCATGACCTGGAATGGATGATGGAAGCTCACACCTCAGGTCATGAACTGCTGACTTTACAGTCACCAAGGTCAGTGTCTTAACCACTAAGCCACCGTAGCCCACTCAAGGGTGTGGTAGATTAGTCCAAAAGTCCTGGTTCTGAGTTCGCAGCTGCTCCATGTAATTTCACAAATGGCAAGAAAAGAACACTGCCATATTTGATCCTGGCTACTGGTATACATACTGCCTCTGAACTCATCCAGAATTCTTTTTCAAATATGTCTGTCAGCAACTCTACTCCATATGTCGAGATATACCACATCTAGGGGCAGAGAGTTCTGTACATTAGTTGGTAACTGTATGACGAAGTGCTTTCTGGTATCCCAAACCTACAGCCTATGAAGGCTGCCACTTAGTTCTATTATTGAGAGGGAGAAGCAAACATCTACTTTCCCCACAACAACCCCTTTTTGACATCTTTTTCTGTACTAAAAAGCCTCAAATATGTAGCTTTCCCTTAAAGAGTCAGAGATCCAAGGCATTGGTAGTTCAGATGCCCTCAGGAACTAGAAGATTAGGATGCCAACTGAAATCAGGAATCATCTTCTGGATATATCTTTTTGAAGTACCTCATTGAAACTTGGACTGTGGTTATTTCAGAGTCTTCTGACCACAGTTTGTGAACTGATTTCTGTAGCAGATGTGTAATGCCATCTTGTGGGCATCTAGAAACCCAAATTACTGATAAGATCAGGTACAACTTGGTATAGAGTTAGGAGCTATCAGCCTAAATCCAGTTGCTAGCCCCAGTTAGCATAGACTCATTGAAGCAACTGCTGAATGATGAATCAACACTTAATGTACATTTCATTGCAATGGACCTCTTGGGGCCATCAGTTGGATTCAGGCTTAAATTTCAGAGTGATTTTCTCTAACTTTCTGAAAATGACTGTAAAGCATTAAAGGGGGGGGGGGGGGGGAATTCAAGCCACAATCACTTGCTTAGAGATTTTGAAATTGCTGAAAATTCTAGGATAAATAACTTTTGATCCATTTGCTGTGTTGTCAGATGGTTCCTTGAAAGTATCAGAAATGTACATATCTGTACACATGCATCCATGCCTGTTTCTACAATCGCACTATGATGGAAACATTTTCAATGTACAGCTGTCTGTTTGATCTCCAATTTCCAGATTTTCAATGGTGGGGCATACGTTTCCGCAGTCAGCAGAGGCATGCGGCTTTGTATTGTCATGGCTGTGCTACGTGGGAAAATTCTCAGCGCTGTGGCCCAGAAATACAAATCTGCATACTTCTATCAGAATGTAAGCAGACAGTTATTGTTTACTTAAGAAGAATGAGCCTAGGAAGCTATAGAATCAAGATAGGCTACCTGAATTGAGGATACCCTTGTGCCAATTAATGCTATTTGCCTGATGTATACGTATTTTCTAGAATCAAAGTGTTGTTCCCAGTGGCAGGAGGCTCATTGAATTGAATGGAACATTAAGTAGTAACATAGAAAGTAGATGTGTCATTTATAACCCATGAAGAATATATTATCTAATGGAATAAATTTCCTTCCATATTAAGAGGATTTCTTTAAGGAAATAATTGTTTATGTTTTTGTTGTTCCGTTGCACAGCCGGTTCCGACCTTTTGTAACCCCATGGACTATACCCGTCAAGCACGGCTCCGGAAAATACGGGACCTGCGCAGAACCCTTCTGCGAAAGATTTATGCGACCTGAAGAGAAACTGGAGTATATTTAAGATGTTTAATATTTTATTGTTTTAGTTCAGTTGGTACGGTTAATTTGGGAGTGGTATGTAATTCCAGTCCTGGAAATGTATTGGATCAAGATGGAAATGAGAGATTGTGGTTGTATTATTAGGCAGTATCTGTTTGATTTTCTGTATCGACCGTAACTGGCCACTGGCCGTAAATAAAGAAATTTGAATATGAATTTGAACCCTTCTGTGCATGTTCAGAAGGATTCTGTGCATACACGCATGCACAGTAACTACTTTCCCCGCCAGTCAAATTACGGGATGGCGGCGGGAAAGTGGAGGAAGTGGCATGGAAATACGGGAAATTCCGGCTAATCCAGGATACGTGACAGGTATGCCATGGACCATCGCACGCCAGGCCCCTCTATCCTCCACCATCCATCTCAACCCGCCCAACTGTGTACCCATTGCATCAACAATACCATCTAGCCATCTCATTTTCTGCCACCCCCTTCTTATTTTGCCCTTAACCTTTCCTAGCATCGAGGCCTTCTCAAGTGAATCCTCTCTTCTCATTTGATGACCAAACTACTTTAGCTTCATCTTCACTATTTGACCTTGTAAAGAGCAGTCAGGGTTGATTTCTTCTAAGATCGACCTGTTTGTTCTCCTTGCTGACCAGGGGATTCTCAAAACTCTCCTCCAACACCACATTTCAAAGGTGTCTATTCTTCTGTGCTCAGCTTTCCTAATGGTCCAGCTCTCACAGCCATACATTACCACCGGGAATACCATTGCTTTGACTATGCAGACTTTGGTTTGCAAGGTGATGTCTCTACTTTTAACTATATTCCCCAGATTTCTCATAGCTTGTCTCCCAAGAATCGCCTTTTTATTTCATGGCTTCAGTCCCCATCTGCAGTGATCTTGGATCCTAAGAATGTAAAGTCTGTCACTGCTTCTATTTACCTGTTTAGCTATGCTTAGACTGGAAGGCAGCAGGTCAGCAGTTCGATACCTGAATACTGCAGGATGGAATGAGCTCCTATCTTTGTCCCTGCCAACCTAGCAGTTCAAAAGCAAAAAATTGCAAGTAGATAAATAGGGGCCACATTGGTGGGAAGGTAAACAGCACTCCGTGCGCTCCAGTGTCTAGTCATGCCTGCCACATGACCACGGAAATGTCAGCAGAAGTAGATAGCACTGGCTCTTTAGCTATGAAACAGATGAGCAATGAACCCTAGAGTCGGATATGGCTGGTTTTGGGGCAAGGGTGACCGTTACCTAGATAGGCATAGAACAAGAACTTTGCTTTGGCAGAAACAGAAGAAACACAGCTCTCTAGATGCCATGAGCTGGGGGTGGAATTGGCATCCTGAGAAAGACGTGATGTCAGCAGGTTCAGTTGCTAGCTTGGTGATACTTTCATTTAACCCTATTCATATCTATAAGTACGTCATAAGTACGTCATGGCTATGATGAGTAGGATTTACTCCCAGATAATCCTATGCACAGATTGTTTGGGATTAAGTCCTATTGATTAGAGAAGTGGGTCCACATGCATAGAATGTGAAGCTTCTCTACAGTAGTTGTCCCCAGTGAAGAGTTTATGTATAGAACAGTGTCATATTTTGAGAGGAGAGTTCCATTTCACCTTAAATTTCAGAAACATTCACCAAAAAAGAATGTGTTTTCCCCTTGGGGATCTTGAGGCTCTGCTTATTTTATCATGAATCAAAATTTATCTTGGTCTACCATGTCTTGAAATAATACAGGTTTAAAATGCAAATAAAGTAGAAAAGCACACCTTTTCTGTATGATTCTGCAGTTGTTATGGTGTGTGATTTCCACATTATTTATATTGACACTGTCTCCATGGGTGCCAGTGGAAGCAGTGGAAAGTATGAGAACAAGCAACTGAAGAGTAACAGAGAATGTGTGGTCAGAAAAAGGAATTCCTTAAGTACTGAAGATGTCTGATTGTCACAGCAAGAACTTTCACTCTCCTTGTAGTTTGAAAATGAGCCTGTGATTGGCCACTGGGAGGTAAACACAGGTTTACAAATAAGATTGTTCAGTCAGAAAGATCTGCTTGAATTACATCTCTGAAACTCTTAACAGATCTGTGTTGCTAATGACAGGCTCGCTAGAACAGATAGTTCTTGCCAATGGCTTTGAAGAGAGCACTTTAATCTTAGTTGTCCATTTAAAAAATGAGAACCCAGAGATGCAGTGGATAAAGTAATGGACTAGGACTCTGGGGACCTAAAATCAATTATTTTGCCATGGTAACTTATTGTGGGGAGAGGTGGAACTGATAAAACCATTCCTTAAACACCTCAGTTACTTTGAAAGCCACAACCTCACTGGTACTCAGTAGAAGTGGAGGATGTTGGGAGCACAACCCTTTCTCTAGCCAAGTGTCTGTGATGAAATGGTACATATGTATATGGGAAGAAGGTTATTTTAATTGCTATTTTATATGCTGTTAGGCTGCTTTGGGTCTCCCTTGGGAGAGGAAAGCGGGGTATAAATGAAGAAAATAAATAAATAAATAAAATATGGATTGTCGGAGAGCCATAAAAGAAAAATAACAACAATGTGCATTTCAGGCCCTATGAATCTTAACAGGCTTTGTGCTTTAAAAGCAACCACCCTAATAACAGAGTGCCTATTTGCCTCTGATTCCGTATTTCCAGGCATTGCGCTTGGGAGAGTCAAGGGAAACAAATGTTTGATATGAGCAGTTAAATGCCATATAGAATGATCCAAATTTGGTGACATGACATAGATCAGGGGTGCCCAAACTTTTCAGGCTGCAGGCCGTTCACGTGGTTCCTTCCCATGGAAGCAGAAGTAAAACACGCCCACACATGCGCAAAACGCTGCCGTAAATGCACCCGCACATGTTCAAAATGCTGCCGTAAATGCACCCATGGCTGTTGTGGCCCTCAGGTCTTAGTGTGGGCACCCGTGACATAGATATACCATTGATAATCAAGCAAAAGGCTTGTTATTGGAAAACAGCAAACAGAGGCAGAGGGGAACTACATAATTTTTATACTAAAAGTAGATAGAATGATGTAGTGTTCATTAGGTTGAAAACAGGCAACCTCCAATTCAGGATAAAATCACCAGAGGGAGCCATATTTATTCTGAATTTGTTGGAAGGACTATTGTACTTAAAATCAGCAAAGGTGATATCTAAGACATAACAGTCCCCCAGAAAGGAAAGTGGATTTCCCTGTTATTGGATCTAATAATTAGTGGACTGTGAGGGTGTAACTTTCAGTAATACTGCTTCAGCTCGTTGTTGCATGCCTTCAAGTTGCATACCATTTACGGTGACCTTAGTGGGGTTTCAAAACCACATGAGATGTTTAAAGGGTGCTTTTGCCAGCCCTGAGGGCTGTGGTTTCTTAGTGGTTAAGACACTGAACTTGACAACTGGAAAGCCAATAAGTCATAGTTCAAGACCTGAGCACTGCACAATAAATTGAGCTCCTGTTGTCTTGCAGCTCCTGACAACCTAGCAGTTTGAAAGCAAGAAGTTGCAAGTAGATAAACAGGTATCACATTGGAGGGAAAGTTGACAGTGTTCTGTGCGCTCTAGCGCCTAGTTATGCGTGCCACATGACCACAGAAATATCTGCAGACTCAGACAATGCTGGCTCTTTGGCTGTAAATTCTAGGGCAGTGGTGGTGAACCTTGGCACTCAAGGTGTTCTTGGACTTCAATTATCTGAAGCCCAAGTCGGCACTCCTGCTGATCAGGGCTCCCGGCTTCTGGGAATTGAAGTCCAAGAACAGCTAGAGTGCCAAGTTCTGCCACCGTGGCCCTAGGGTCAGACATGACTGGCTTTCAAGTAAGGGAGACCTTTACCGTTGTCACCCTCCAGTCAGTTTCCATGGCTGAGCAGGAATTTGAATTTTATCCATCATTTTATCCACTAGACACATTGACTCATGCTTTTTACATACAAGATAATCAGTGTGAAATAACTCTGTTTTAAGTGGTTTCTTCAGACCTTGGGCGTACACATTACAAGTCACAGCATTATTTGTAACACAATACTTTTAGGGATAAGGAAAGTTTAAGTACATTTTCTGTAAGAAGAAACATAAGAAATATAATGGTTTCTTATCCTATGCTGTCTGTTGAGGGCAGTAAATTTGAGGATTATTTGGTCAATTTTGGCCTTTGGAAGAAGATAATAGTCACAAAGGCAAAGCCTATAACTGGTAAATAACCTCTCTTATAATAATAACATACCATCAACTTGATTCTGAGTTCTGACAACATTTTCTAGAATGTGAATATTTCACATACATTTATGCAATTTCCCACTAAAGTTTGAAACACCAAAATCAGTGCTATTTTGAAAACGTTCCCCAAAACCTTTCTACTGTTTTAGGTCAGTCTTGTTAGCAATTTTGACCTAAAATCATGCCTTTTTTTGCTGTGCCAAAGGCAAATCTGGCTAAAAATATGTAACACCAGCATCTTTGGTCTTGATATTACCCTGTCTTTGTACAGTTGCTGGCTCCAAAACTGTTCCAAACTATGTCGCACAGAGTACTGCAAATTAAATCTTTCTTTTTTAAAATTATTTTTTATTGCTTTTAATAACCATAGAAAAAGAAATACAATTTAAACAAACAATATAAAACAATACAAAATATTGTTTCATTTATAATGGGTATGTCTCATATTTATAACTTCTAATATTCATCTATAACATTTACTTCTGTATCTTTCAATCACTTATGAAACTATATTATTCATATTACCCATTTCATAATATTCCTTAATAATACAAAATAAAACAATTTCCACGCATGTGATATTTACAGTGCCCTGGAAAAATGCTGTATTTGTTATACCGTTATATTACTGTTTCAAAAAATTCATTTGATCTGGTACAAGGTTACTAACTTTGCTCTTAATCAATGTGTATTCTAAAAAAGGCCTCCAGATATTCCAAAATTTATTTTCTTTAATTAAACCTTTTTTTTAAAAAAAATCAATTCCCATGTGAGTTTATCATTTAAAGCTATTTCCCATATCTCTTTATTCTGGTCATCCACTTCTAACTTTAGATTATTTTTCCAATTCTTCGCAATATATTGTCTAGAAATTAAATCTTTCTCACACATCCATCCCAGTTGACCCAAAAGTTTCTTAAAGTAATGAGTCAACCCGCTAGATGGAGTGAGGAAGCTGCAGGATGAGAGAAGATACATACAGATATGGATAACTGTTAGTGGCAAAAGGCAAGAAGAGAGGAATAAGAAAATATAAAAAAGACCAAAAGTTAAGGTCTGCAGAGCCAGCAGCATTGAAAAGAATGGGCTATGTGTTAGAGGAAAGGTAAAAGATAGACACCTCCCATTTGCAAGTGGAGATCAATTTAGATATGTATTATATTTTGAAATTTTTCTTATTAGCTTGTCATCAATAAGGTTGTTCTTGGACTTTTTCTTTCCACCTTTCAAAACGGAATACATACTACGTTTCAGGATCTACAATACAAAATGCCAGGAAAGGGCCGATATTGCTGCATGATACCATGCCCACGTTGCCAGCAGGACAAAAGGAAACCAAGCTGTATTTTGCTATGTAAAGTTTGACGTTATTTTTCCTGCTGGCATTATTGTGCAGTCACATTAGCCCACTTCCTTGTGTTTTGAATCGTGGATGTAGAAGCACAATCTCCCATGTTTTTGTGTTGTTTTTTAAAGGAAATAGTTACTTCTTGTCATTTAGCCAGGCTACATCGTTTTAGAACTGTATAATAAAATTAAACCTTCCAGGTGTGACAGTAGGTATTGTTAAGATAGGATTGTAAGGTATGCTTTAGTTATGGTTAAAATTAATTAATTTAATTGGCCCACAAGCATTTCAAGACCTCTTCCATGCCTTGCCTCTGTGACATCAGAGAGGCTTGTCCAATGGTCTCAGGTTTGGGACTTTGAATCTCAGTGAAAGAGGTGCTACACATGTGGTCATTCTATACTTGTTTTGAACAAAGATTGGAAACTTTTGACAATGTACATCCCCGAACCCCAGATTCTAGGATTTAACAACCCTGAAACCTCAACCTGACTGTGTTAAAGAGACAAACCCCACCCCACCCCAGTTATGCACTGTCTGGAGGCCTCAGTTTGACCTTCGCTATGAGACTCATTGACATTTTCTCCAGACTGATAGTTTTTCAAGCTTGTTTTGCTTGAATGTTAATGGATGATAAGCAACATACAGTACCTGTAATTTGAAAATAGAAACATTGAAATGGTATAAACTATGCTGGCTTTTGCCTTACCTGAAAAACAACAACACAAAACAGGCATAAGAGACTAGTGCTGCAGTGCACAGAACAATCCTTTATCTTTTGTACCCATATATTGTAACGGAGACCTAGATTCACATTTTTTTCCATCTATTGCGAGCAGTTGAATAAGGTCAGAGGAAATGAGGATGCCTCAGAATGGATAATGTCATACTCCCTGTTACCTAGCACATTCCTGACCTTTAACCCTGAAAGTCTCTACCCCCCCCCCTCCCTTCATGCTACTGGGTGTAGCCTATACATGATGGTGATATGTCTTTTGGGGTAGATGGAGCTGCTTTTACGGTTGACCAAATTTTCATCACCTCTTCCAAACTCTGAAACATTAAGGTGGGTCATAACCTCCCATTCATATTCCAACTCTTTTCCTCGACCAAGTGTTCTCGTCCATTGAGCAAGTGCAGCCTTAATTTACAATTAAGTTGTAGTCTGATTTGTATCTCAAGGGCTGGGTCATGACATTCTTTGTTCCACTTGCAGGTGTTATGGGTTCCCAACCTTTTCACGCCATGGGCTAGACCACGTCCTCCGGACAGCTGAGTAGGTTGGTCACGTGTTGTAAACGCTGCCGTAAAACATGTCTGCAGCTGTCGTAAATGCGTTTATGACACCCATGTGTGCATTTATGCATGCACCGGTGCGTTTTACAGCTGTCATGAATGTGTCTGCTTCTGCTAGCGGTGAATGTGGCGGTGGGCCATATTAAATGGTGCTGTGGGCCAAGTCTGGCCCGTGATCCGGAGGTTGACCACCCCTACAAGATCAGAATGGACTATAAGTGAAGACAATCTGCATTTACATCACTTCTGTTTAATTAATGCAAAAAAAATTTTTGCATGGAATTTGGGTTTTCTTGTCACACGATCTGCTTTGCTCTTCCTTTTAAAAAAAGGATAATAAACTTCAGGTGCTTTTCTGCAGGGCGTAGTCTTACTGCAGTGTAACCAGCGGTGGTGGTAAAACTAGGGATAATTCATCTAAATCTGGATAATCTGCAAGGCTTAAGAAAATGAATCAGACCTTATTATTTATGACAGATGAAACAGGAAAGCTTTGGAACAGAACAGCCTGACACTTGTATGTCTCGCAAGTACTCCAGATGGGAAACTGTTTGATGGTAACAGCATAACTTGCTTTTATGGCTTGCTTTGGTTTTTCATCTTTTCTTTCTGAAAGAGTTTTTATTATCTGGGTGAGGGGACAGTGAAACGCGTCCCTTTTGCCAGGATCACCAGCATGCAGGATGACAATTCTGGCACTTATACTTTTTTTAAAAAAAAAATCTTTCCAGTAGCTTTTGTGTTGTTCAGTCGCATAATCGAGTCCGACCCTTTGCAACCCCATGGGCCATTGCATGCTGATGTTAAGTCTCAAGCTAGCTTTTGCACTCTCTTTACAGTAGCTGCCATCATTTTAAAAAAAGAAGTGAGACATACATGCACAGACACAATAACCTACTATAATTGAATAATTACAGTGATTAAAACCTCAAGTTGTCAATACAAGCACTAATTCCAAGGAGATCCTTTCCACCCACACACTGCAAAGACTATCACAAAGCTGCTATCCTGTGAGAGATGGACTAGAGATAAGAAAATGGAGGATATACTGCACGACATCAGAAAAGATTCTCTTTATTCCTCCTTTAAAGATCTGGCCCTACCATTAGGCAGAGTGAAGTGCATTCCTCCAGGTGCTAAGAAGTGGCAGTAAAATGTTGGAAATACACTTATGTCAACCTAGATAATAGCCATCTTCAGGTATGAGAGAAGATGTTAATCCTTAACTTATGTTAAAGTAAAATTCAGTTGCAAAATTAAGAGCCCTGGTGGGCTGTACTGGAGCCAGAATGGTGTGAGTTCGATCCTGACGGATCCATCTTTTCGAGGTCGGTAAAATGAGTACCCAGCATGTTTGGGGCAAAATGCTAATTACCTTGTGAACTGACCAGAGTGTGCACTAATTGCTATGGGGCAGTATAGACGTATAATTGCTATCGTTATTACCCAAGGAGATACTGTATACATCAGGGATTCTCAACCCGCGGCCCATGGGCCGGATGCAGCTTGTGGCACCATTTCATTACCCCCCACCACCACACCAGGAAGTGCCATGTTGTAGAGGAATGGCCATCCGCGCCTTGAAGCTGTCTGAGGGAGTGTGACCTGGCCCTGAGCTTAAAATGGTTGAGAACTCTTGGTATACATCCTTACACTAGCTTGGGAAAAGCTGTACTGCTTATTACAGGTGTGTCATTTGCTTTC
This sequence comes from Bradypodion ventrale, assembly GCA_035047345.1. Taxonomy (NCBI): domain Eukaryota; kingdom Metazoa; phylum Chordata; class Lepidosauria; order Squamata; family Chamaeleonidae; genus Bradypodion; species Bradypodion ventrale. The sequence goes on from JAWDJE010000006.1 coordinate 123,362,533, forward strand.
TCTGGAGTCAGCTCCCATAATCCTCTAAGAATCCCACAGCAGAATTCTGGGAGTACCAAAACAAGGTCTGGAATGCTGCTGTATATAGCCTTGTCCTGGTGCAGGTGAGCCCAATGAAGATGTCTGCAGGTATGGGTCTGTGGGCAGGAACATCCAGAATTCTGAATGGGGAAATTCTTGGAGAATTCTGGGATTTGAAGTCCAACAACATCAGGCACACCTTGACTGCTTATGAAATGGACCATTGCGGAAGTAGAGCAGGTGAAGAAGAATCTTCGCTAATGGATTTATTATGACCTAACATTTGAGTTCTTCAACCAACTTGAGCTAATACCAGAATGGAGATGAAGTTCAACTCCTCTTCAACTTCATATGGTCTAACATGCAAAACAAAATGAAACAGGTTCCCTTATCAGCTGCACTGCTTGCAATTTTTGGGATGTGAAGTCCAAAACATCTGGAAGGTCTAAGACGCCACTTCCCTCCTGTAGGTCATAGAAGCTTGTGCCATAAAGATGCCTTAAATCTTTAAGGTGCCAGAAAGTATGAAGAATTCTGGTGGATATCAGAAGAGTTGTCCAAGAAATTGAATGAATGAATGAGTGAATATACAATGGCCATTTTCAAATGGGTTCACTATAATAGACCATTAGGGCTTCTTCTTCTTCCGTGTCCTGATCAAACTTTGGACTGCCAAAATGAAGCCACATTCTTGGCTTTGTCACTGGCCAAACTTAAGTCCTCGGTTTATGTTTGTGGCAGTAATTGGCAGACCAGTAAATGAGCTGGATTCCGTATCTCTCCAAATTCACACAGCATGTTGTTGTCTGCCAGCAGCCCCGACTTGAGCATGGTGGTCTTGCATTTAGGGACTCCAACCATCACGGCTACAATAACATGATTGTTTGCATTACAGTGAGAGAAGTGAGACACAGAACCTGTAATGGGTACCAGAAAAGCTACTTCGCAGTCTGGAAATGATCCTTGACTCTGTGTTGTCCCTGGATTTGCAGAGAGCAACCTGGGGTGGAGTGTTTTTGAACAAGCTGCAACATTTCCTGAGTTGATCTCAAAAAGCAACAGTCCTGCGTGCCTTCCTGTTGTGTCCTAATGGTTTGATCCTCCACATGGATAACAATGTATCTGAACCAATGTAACCTTGCCTATGGGCAACAATGTAACCTTCAGCTGTATCACATAAACCCTGTAATAGGACGCGAGCTAATGACCACCAGCTGGCAGCAGCGAGCGTCCAAGCTCTCTTGGTCCAAACTCATCAAAGGCAACAGCGCGGGAAGTTTTCCCGCCACCACCTACACCTGGACAAGAAGGGCGTGACCAGCAATGACGTCACGCAGACAGTAGCCAATGGGCTATCATGGAACCACGTTCAAATGTGTTACTACTGCATATAAAGAGCTATTTGATCCGCCATTACCTCATGTTCCCTCTGACCACCATGCAATAAACCTGAGTTAACCCAGCCCGAGGCTGTGTCCTGTGTCTTGGTTTTCATACACCAAATTGGCGACGAAGGTGGGATAATGGATCCCCAAGGAGCAGCCAGGGCACCGAGCGGGTTCAACATCACCAAACCGCAAGACTGGGAGCTTTTTGAGATGGACTTCCAGGCGGCGCTGGTGGAACTCAAAGTCAAAGAAGACGATGAGGAGAGGAAGAGGGCCATCCTCACCAGAATGCTTGGGATAGAAACCAAGCGAACGCTGGTGGGCATCATTGCACCGAAGAAGGTGAGCGAATTCAAAGCAGACGACATCATGAAGCTGCTGCGTGAGCGTTTCCGTCCCTCGAGGGCAATGTTTCCCGCTCGGAGCGCGTTTTGGAGGCGAGTCCAAGCGCCGGACGAGTCGGTTGAGGCATTCGTAACAGCCATGAGGATAGCCGCCGGCCCCTGCAGATGGGACGACCTAGAGACGGCCCTCAGGGACGGAGTGCTGTGTGGCCTGAAGGACAAGGAGGTGCAGCGCAGCTTGATGAACAAGGAGCCACCACCCACGCTGGCGGAGGTTGTAGAGGCCGCGGAAGCCGCGGAGTCCACGAATGCTGGAGTGGACGAAATGCACCAGTGGCGTGAGTGGCGTCCTAGAGCCGGCAAAGCGGAGAATTCGGTGCACGCAACCCGAAGGGCCTCAAAGTCGTCTACGGAAGGCAGCGACGGCGAGGAGGTCCAAAGGGTCCGAAAAGGGGGGCGCCGCTGCGATGGTTGCGGAGCGGCCCATGAGCGCGCAAGGTGCCCATTCAGGAAAGCCGAGTGTTACACCTGCGGCCGTCGGGGGCACATCGCCAAGGCGTGCAGAAAACGGAAGGAGGGCCGGAGGCAGTCACAAGACCGCTCAACCAGACCGGACCGTCCAGCAAGGTCCAAAGATGGCGCCCAGACCACGAGGAAGCAGGACGGCGTGGGCCGCATCTCGGACGACAGCGAGGACGACGCTCCGGTGTTCAGCGTGTCCGCGGGACAGTCCCATTACTTCGTTGAGGTACTAGTACAAGGGGCCCCTATCAGGATGGAAATTGACTCGGGGTCCTCCTATTCTATAATTTCCCAGAAAGAGTTCTTGAAAATCGACCCCCACGTGCGACCCAAACTTAAAACGTTGAGGTCCACGCTACGAGATGTACAGGGGAACAGCATTCCGGTGTTGGGGGTCGGGAAATTTCGGGTCAGTTTTAAGAGACATTCTGCGGAGCTGCCCCTAGTTGTCCTTAAGGGGGGTAGTTGTAGCCTCCTAGGGACGCAGTGGTTTCAGCCCTTAGGTTTGTTCATAGGGGGAGTGCATACCGTGGGGTGGATCCAATACAAGCGGTGTGCGACGCGCATCCCGCCGTTTTTAAAAAAGGACTTGGAAAGTTCAAGGGGCCCCCTGTAGCCTTCGACCTAGACCCGGAGGTCCGCCCGATAAGACTCAAACCGCGCAGGGTGCCGTTCGCACTAAAGGACAAAATAGAGGCAGAACTGGACAAACTGGTGGGCCAGGGGATTCTTATTCCTGTTGATTCCGCGGAGTGGGAAACTCCAATTGTAACCGCTCTGAAGGCTAACGGGGAGGTGCGCATTTGCGCTGATTATAAGTGTACAATTAACAAGGCGATCCGCCCTAATGCATACCCGGTGCCGGTGGTCAGCCACCTGCTGGCCAGGCTGAACGGGGGAAAGTGTTTCGCTAAACTCGATTTGGCTCAAGCTTATCAGCAACTCCCTGTAACTCCCGCCACGGCCGCGGCACAAACGATAGTCACACATAAAGGAGCGTTCCAGGTGTCGCGTTTACAGTTCGGCGTGAACTCGGCACCCGGCCTTTTTCAGTCGCTTGTGGAACGCCTCCTGAAGGGGCTGGAGGGGGTGTTGCCTTATTTTGATGACGTGTTGATAACAGGGGGGAGTGAGGCCGAACTGGCAAAGAGATTGGATAAAGTTCTGACTGTCTTCGAGAAAGCGGGGCTACGACTGAGAAAAGACAAATGTGTCTTTTTCGAAACTGAGGTTGAGTTTCTAGGGTTTCGAGTCACGCCAGAGGGTATTAAGCCATCCAAATCCAAAGTAGCCGCCATCAAGAATGCCCCTCGCCCCACATCCAAAACCGAGCTACAGTCATTTCTGGGGCTCCTCAATTTTTACCATACCTTCCTTCCACGGAAGGCGTCCGTGGCCGAGCCACTCCATCGGTTGCTAAAAAAGGAGGAAACATGGGTGTGGGGTGATGAGCAAGAGAGGGCGTTCAAAGAGTTGAAGCAACTCCTAACATCCGAGGCAATCCTAACGCATTTCAATCCCAAACGGCCAGTGGTCTTAGTCTGTGACGCATCCCCGGTGGGGGTGGGGGCGGTGCTTTGCCACGTGTTGGACGACGGAAGGGAAGCCCCGATAGCGTTTTATTCAAGGTCCCTGTCCCAAGCAGAGCGTAATTACGCACAGACCGACAGGGAGGCACTAGCGATAGTAGCGGGAACCAAAAAATTTCACGATTTTCTGTATGGTCGGCCGTTCAAAATCGTGACTGACCACAAGCCCCTATTAGGAATTTTCACTGCAAGTAAGCCCACACCACAGATCCTGTCCCCGAGAATGCTGCGGTGGGCTATTTTTCTCAACGCATACCAGCATGAGCTGGAATACCGGCCCGGGAAGGAGATCAGCCATGCCGACGCACTCTCGAGGTCTCCTTTGCCCTTGTCGGGCGTCCAAAAGGAAAGGGCAGAAAGAGATCGCCAGGTTTTGTTAATAGAGGTTTTAGACTCACCCCCAATAGTACCAGCCGACATTGCCAGGGCCACAGGAAAGGACAGAACGCTAGAGAAAGTTAGCTCATGGGTACAGAAGGGGTGGCCGGCATCATCCCCAGGTACGGAATTCGACCCATTTTTTCGAAAAAAAATAGAGTTGTCCCTAGAGAGGGGCTGCCTTTTGTGGGGCCAACGGGTGGTGGTTCCTACGTCCCTGCGACCGAGGGTACTCGAACTGCTCTACGTCAGCCACCCCGGCATCGTCCGGTCCAAGGCGCTGGCCCGGAGTTACTTCTGGTGGCCACAGCTGGACGCGGACATTGAGCACATGGTCGGCACTTGTGAGGCATGCCAGGGCTCCCGACCAGAGGCGGCCCGTCTTCCGCATAGGGAATGGGACACAGCAAGGGGGCCATGGTCCAGGGTGCACGTAGACTTCGCTGGCCCATTCCGAGGAACAATGTTTCTCCTGGTGGTGGATGCATTCTCCAAGTGGTTGGAGGTTATCCCAGTAAAGAGTACGTCCTCCGCCACTACAATTAGCCAGCTAAGGAGAGTCTTTTCCACGTTCGGTTTACCCGACACTTTAGTCAGCGATAACGCTAGCTGTTTCACCTCCGCTGAATTCAAGGCATTCATGGAGGCAAACGCCATTCGGCATGTCACATCCGCGCCGTTTCACCCCGCCACGAATGGCCAAGTGGAACGGCTGGTGCGAACGACAAAGGATGCGCTGCGGCGCATGGGCCCGGGGGACCTAAATCACCAAGTATGTCAGTTTTTGTTAGCGTATAGGGTGACCCCCTTAGCGTCAGGTTACTCGCCGGCAGAACTGCTGATGCGGCGAAAACTGACCACGATCCTGTCCAGGCTAGACCCGACGAGAGTCGAGGACAAAGGAAAAAACATAGGGCTGGCAGTCTCGAAAGGTTTCGCCGCCGGCGATCCTGTTCACTGCAGGAACTACGCCAGCGCAGGTCCAGCCTGGGTGCCAGGGACGGTTGTGGAACGGACGGGGCCAGTGTCGTACCGGGTCGAGACTAGCACGGGTCTCCTCTGGAGGAGGCACGCGGACCAACTTAGGCACCGAGTGAGTGGGGGGCCGGTCAGTGGAGCTCAGCGACAGGACTCAGCGTTAGGGTTCTCCCCCACCCGTTTAGCCCAAGGGGGGGACAGCAACGGACAACGGTCCCAAACAAGGGGGGAAAGCAGCGGCCCCGACTCATACCCTTTTGATACGCCAGCTCTATCAGAGGCTGGGGAAGGGGGAGAGGAGTTCGCGACCGCTGCCCCCGAATTTAATTCTGATTTTGATTTTGAGAGCCGGGGGGGTTTTCGGGAGTGTTCCCCCACCCGTCCAAGCGAGAAGAGGGGTTTTTCGTTAGCCCCCAGTGCCCCCGGTTCTTCCCCAATAAAGCACACACCTCCCAACAACGCCGCGGAGCCGCGGCAAGTCACTAACGAGTCTCCCTCTCCAATTACAGGGCAGGAAACCAGGGGACAAAGAGAAGGTAGCAAACCAGGGGGAAGGCAGCCCGCACCGAGACCCCAGCGTGTTCGAAATAAGCCATCTTGGCTGAGAGACTTCGTCTCATCCTAGGGGGGGGGGAGTGTGGTTTCGAGACTTCGTCTCATCCTAGGGGGGAGGGATGTTGTGTCCTAATGGTTTGATCCTCCACATGGATAACAATGTATCTGAACCAATGTAACCTTGCCTATGGGCAACAATGTAACCTTCAGCTGTATCACATAAACCCTGTAATAGGACGCGAGCTAATGACCACCAGCTGGCAGCAGCGAGCGTCCAAGCTCTCTTGGTCCAAACTCATCAAAGGCAACAGCGCGGGAAGTTTTCCCGCCACCACCTACACCTGGACAAGAAGGGCGTGACCAGCAATGACGTCACGCAGACAGTAGCCAATGGGCTATCATGGAACCACGTTCAAATGTGTTACTACTGCATATAAAGAGCTATTTGATCCGCCATTACCTCATGTTCCCTCTGACCACCATGCAATAAACCTGAGTTAACCCAGCCCGAGGCTGTGTCCTGTGTCTTGGTTTTCATACACCAAACTTCCTTACATTGTTGTGTAAAGTTACACCACCATAAACTAGACCTGGTGTCAGTAATAATTAAGTTCAATGTATTTTAAACTTCTTATTCCCTCCTTTTGGGTTCTAAAGTTCCCCAGAACTTCTGACTTCCCTTTTGCCTTTTGGGAAGCCTCTGGGAGTCTCAGGACAGGACAGTAGTAGTTGAAGGTGGGCAATCTTTAGCAGTAAAACATTTCTGTTGGTCAGCGACTCCTGATGTGACTGGGCATGTGCCCAGGAATAGAGCCACCACCTTGGCAATACGCTGCATTGTACAACCATAATGAATACCATTTTACTTAATGGTAAAGGTCTCCCTTGCTCGAAAGCCAGTTGTGTCTGACTCTAAGACTCTGTGATCATTTCAATTTACAGCCCAAGAGCCAGCTCTATCTGCATCTGCAGACATTTCCATGGTCATGTGGCAGGCATGACTGGACACCGGATTGCATGGAATTCTGTTACCTTTCCTGCCAAAACAATGCAATCTACTTGCAATTTCTTGCTTTTGAGCTGCTAGGGTCAGAGACAGGAACTCACTCCGTCATGCAGCACTTGGGTCTCGGACTGCTGACCTGCCAGCCTTCTAGTCATCAAGTTCAGCATCTTAACCACTAAGCCACAGCTGCCCTTACCATTTATTTCACTTATGTAAGTATAGATCAACAGTTGGATTCTGGCCAATATATTTTAAGTTTTCCAAATTGTTTTTAATTGGTTATTACAGCCTGGAAAATTTATTTTTTCACTGGAATTCTTGGACACATAGTACAACCTCCCCCACCCCCAACACAATTTGTCCAGGATTTAGTGATTATAGAAGTTTTATGTGTATATGTCTTTTAAACATCTCTCACTTTTTCTCACCACAGTAAAAAGACATCCACATTGGAACCATAGGCTTGTTTTCCACCTTCTCACAGGTTCTTATCTGTGAAGTGTTAATCGAAATATCTGGCCAGATCTCCTTGACAGATAATCTGCCAAATCTCAGTGATGTTCAGCTCTTAAAAAAAAATCCCAAATGCTGTTCCCGGTCAATTATGCAGTCCCTTGCAGTATGACATGATTAAGTACAATCAAGCACTCCTGGTCTCAAATAAATGAAGGAAATTTATAAACCAGACAGGCAGAAGGATGAAATTTCATTTTTAATTGGCACATAATTACATTTTCACTTGTATCTGCTTCCTACATATCCTCCAGAAAGAATCTTTTTATTATAAGAGCTTTAAAAACATAAATGGCCTGAGACACTAATCTTAACATTGATTAGATTACTGGAGAAGGGCTAAAGCACCTTCTTTGCATGCAGAACTCCCCAAGTATATCTAGGGTTTATTTGCTTACATTTAGCTCACACCTTTCTGCAACCATCTCCTTAATTGAGTCTGGGTGGCCTAAATAGTCTTCCTCACTACTTGATCTTTGCAACAGCCCTGGAGGGTAGGCTATTTGTCATGCAAAGTTGTCCTCAGCCCCAAGCCAGTATTGATAAAACTGTTGCCTTTCATCAAGATGGACTCAAGTGGGATTTGCTCCACTTGGGGACCATCAACCTTCCCTGTGGACTTTGCCAAGTCCTCAGGGTTGTCAGGTTAACCACTGCCTGATGCTTGGCATTGAATCAGGAAAAGACTGTGGAAAAATCCAGTACAATTTTCCATTTGGCTGTCAGTTGCATTTATGTGCATCCATGCTGCAACTCACACTGTAACTTATGGAGTCTTGTGATGGCTCCCAATTTCCTGCAGAGCTGCTAAAATGGGGAAGCTCATGCAAGTAAGCAGCTGTCTCCACAGTTAGTGGTCTCTGACCTAGTGAAATACACCAACAATGCCTCCATTCAGCAGCATTTTATGCAAGACCGTAATGGTACATCTAAGCGGCCTTGTTCTACAGTGACTCATGTACTGAAAATTATCACAGGAGCATCTCAGATTTTGATTTGGTTGACTGTAATTAAATGTGGTACCAGTGTGCTACAGCCTTTTGATATTTAACCTCTAACTTTATTTGACACGGTTCTTTAGCAGCAGAAGTGGGTGACATTTGGTTTTAAAAGCATACAGGGTAACATCTAATCCCCCTTTTATTCATCATATTTTACAATTAAATTGTTTGTGTTGAGTATTCTAGTGCAACCCCAGCATGCAGTAACCAGAGACAGGAAAGACTAGCAGGACCTAAAGGAAGTTGTTTGCCTGTAATTACTCAGAGTAATTTGCTGCCCTTCATGAAAGGGTTAAAAACCTGGCTGGCAGGTCAGGTGTGGGGCATGGTAACCCCAGCCTGCTGGCTAATTTAGTAGAACACACTCCCTCTCTTTTAAGTCTTTTAAGTTTTTTTTTAAAATCTTTTTAATTTTTTTGTCAGTACAGTAGTTTTTTTAATGGTTTTTAAAATTGCTTTTAAAAACTGCCATTGGTTTTATTTTCTGTGAGCTGCCTAGAGTCTTTGGAGTTGGGCGGTAATATAAATTAGAAAAATACATAAATAAAATGTGTTAAGGCCTTTGTTTACTCTAGCCTTTTCTCTCTTGCTTTAATTTTTTGGAAGAGGAAATATTTCACTTTTGAGCTCCTCCAACTTCTAGACCATATGGCTGGAAGATTTTACTTCTTTCTAAACCAACTTCACCAAGACTCCTGATCACATGTATCTTCTGACCTCATTTTGTGAGTAAATGATATTTTTCTTCCTCTCATGTATGTAGTCCAAGTGTGTTTATTAGCTGGGCTAAAAAGAGGCTAACTGGGAGACTTGCATTCAAACATTAAATTGCCTAAAAACCTGCCGCTTAACAGTTTGGTTGGAATTTATTAACAGGTTGGTTGTAGACATCTAGCACGCTCCTCAAAATCTCAAGCTGTGAATAAGGCATGTTATGTGCCCTCAAAGTGGAACTGACTTACAGAGGTCCCAATAGGGCTTTCAAGATAAGTGAGATACTGTGTTTGCCAGTGTGTAAGATGCACCCCATTTTTATACACATTTTAAAGGGGAGGAAATACATTTTTTTCATGAATTTCCAAAATTAACGCCAAGAATCAAGGAAAATTGGATGGGGTTGGGGAAACAGGCTCCTTTGAAGTCCATTTTCCCACCATCCCACCACCAGCCAAGGAGAGTGGGATGGGGTGGGAGAAATGGGGGATTCTTTGAATCCTTTCCCCCCACCATCTGGGGAGAGTGGGAGGGGGGGAGAAGGATCCTTTAAGCCAGTTTCCACCCCATCCCATGCCCGCTGACCATCAGGAAGCAGAGAGGGCAGGATTGAATGGGTACAAGAGCTCCTTTGGAAGTCTCCCTTCACCGGGCTCCTAGCAGTCAGCCACTGAACCACACCAGCGGTGTGTTTGTGTGTGGTGAGGGCAGTTTTAGAAATAGCCCTTTCCTGTCTCCAGCCGCCAATCCTCTCTTGCTGCTGAAACACGCCAGCGGGGCGGGGGTGCCTGTTACCAGCATATAAGAAACACTCTGTTATTTGGTGTATTTTAAGGGGGGAGTGTGTCTTATACGCCAGCAAATAAGGTATTTAACGAGTGGTTTAGCCAGTTCTTCTCCTCTAAGTGAGTGTCCATGGATAAGAGACCGCGTCACCCCAAGAACATCTGTCTGCCCAACCAGAGCGGATGAGAGGGGCTCTCTAATTGTACCATAGGGGCTCATCTCTCTAGCACAAGAAGGAGGGTCTTCTCTGTGTCCGCACCAGCCCTATGGTACCTCCTGCCAACAGAGTTATGGCTACAGATGGAATTGCTGCCCTTTAGGAAAGAACTGAAAACCTGGCTGGTGGGGTAGGTGTGGGGCACCGATGGAGGGGCGACCCCCGCCTGCTGGCTTATATAATTAAGATTTCTCTCTCTTTTAATGGATGGAGTGAGTGGGTAAATTATTTAGAATTTTTAATGGGAGTTTTTAAGGGCTTTTAATTAGTTTGATGCTGCTTTTAATTGTTGTTAGCTGCCCAGAGTCGTTGCCAAGTTGGGCGGCAATAGAAATTTGAATAGACAAATAAATAAATGTGGATTCAAAATCAGGGGTTTTTTTGTCCTAATCTATCACCGTTTCCACTATACCACACTGGGTATAGGCGGCTTGAGTGTTTGACCAGGATTTAGGAGACCTGGGCTCAATGACACACTTAGCTATGAGTGACTTTGAGCTAGTCATACTGTTTCAGTCCTGTTTCAAAGTGTTGTGACAATAAGGAGAATAAGAGAACTATGCATGCCACAGGCCTTGTTTTTGCCTGCAACCTTCCATATAGATGGCATTGCAAGCAATGGTTTCTGACTTGACATCAGAAGGCCCATATTAAATCCTCAAGGTACATCAGATCCACCCTGTGCCATTCTTTAGATAAATGGTCCAGGGGTCCAACAATTACATGTGACCAAATTTGCTTCGTGGTGGGCCTCATCCACGCCTGCTGGTCTCAGCCACCAAGGAGGGGGTTTTTTTGGTGGGTGGGGGGATATATAATTATTTTAACTGAAAAAAGACTTCTTTTCCAGAAAGAGGTCAGCTTTTTAAAATAAAATTATTTTACATGACAAAATTGCTCTTACATCTTGAATCAAAATATTTTCTTTAAAAACAATCAGGGTGTCTTGGGATTCTGAATATTGGTGATCATCATGATGATCAAACCTGAAGATTGTCCTGGGAACAATATAATGCAGTGGCCTTCCGCATTGCAGCTTGACACTCATACTACTGATCCAGTTCCACAAGTCACAAACTGGTCCTGAGCCCTTTTGTCACGAAAAGTCCTCCTCAACCCCAGGCCAGTATTGGACTCAATTGAGATGGACTCAAATGGGATTTATTTAGTCCATTTAGTGACCATTGCCCTTCCCCGTGGACTTTGCCACCCAAGGCCATTAGTCCTCAAGGTTGTCAGGTTAGTTAACTGCCACCTGACGATTGGTGTTGATTCACTAGCAGTAGGGTCTGTTCCAGGGTTTTGCAACCTTGGGCTCCCAGATGTTCTTGGACTTCAATTCCCAGAAGTCCTGATAAGCAGGTGTGCTGACTTGGGCTTCTTGGGAATTGAAGTCCAAGAACACCTGGAGGCCCAAGATGGAGAAACCCTGGTCTACTCTATTGCCATAGCAGGATAGCCTGGCCAGATTAGAAGCCCAGCCTCCTTTCAGGCATTGGTGTTGCTGCTGTGCTGCTATTCTCCTTCTCTTGCTGCCCCTGGGAATTTTCCCTGAGAGGAGGGAGAGTGAGGCCTGGCCAGGATCCCTGGGTTTCCCTCTCTGGCCTTTGGCCTGCCTGCCTGCTTTCTCTTCAACAGGAAGGGGAAGCCAGGGAGAGGCTGGAGAGGGAGGGAAGGCACTGCTATTCTTGCAAGGCTGGGTAGCCAAAGAGAAAGAAAGAGACGCACAATACACAAGCATAGATGCAGCTAAAGAGAGTGCGTGTGTGATAGATATACACACAACACATACATAGCAGATGCACACACAACCAAAGAGAAAGGTGATGCACACACTCACACCACACAGGTAGAAGTCGCCCTTGCTTGAAAGCCAGTCGTATCCAACTCTAGGGCTCAGTGCTCATCTCTGTTTATAGCCAAAGAGCCTGTGCTGTCTGCATCTGCAGACGTTTCCATGGACATGTGGCAGGCATGACTAGACATCGGAGTGCATGGAACACTGTTTACCTTCCCATCGAAGTGTTCCCTATTTACTTACTTGCAATTTCCTGTTTTCAAACTGCTAGGTTGGCAGGAACTGGGAGAGACGGGAACTCACTTTGTCATGCAGTACCCAGGAATCGCTCCTGCCAACCTAGCAGTCTCCTGCCAACCTAACAGTTCGAAAGCAAGAAATTGCAAGTAGATAAATAGGGACCACTTTGATGGGAAGGTAACAAGCGTTCTGTGCGCTCTGGTGTCTAGTCATGCCTGCCACATGAACACGGAAACGTATGCAGAAGCAGACAGCGCTGGCTCTTTGGCTATAAACAGAGATGAGCACTGAACCCTAGAGTTGGATACGACTGGCTTTCGAGCAAGGGAAACCTTTACCTTTAACCCGGGAATAGAAGTCTGACTTTCCAGTCAGCGAGTTCAGCGTCTCAACCCCTTGAGCCACCACTGCAGTCCCACAACCCACAGGACAGGTGCACAAGTACACACAGGAGAGAAAGAAGGCTATACACAACACACAAAGCACACACACACATACACATACACACAGAGAGAGAAAGAAAGAGAGTGTTACACACTCACACTCTCTCAGAAGGGCAGGCAGCCAAAGAGAAAGAAAGTGATAAACACACACACACAAAGAGAAAGAGTGGATAGCACACTCACAAAGGACAGGCAGCCAGAGAGAAAGAGTGCAATATATACACACATGCACGCGCACACACAGGCAGCCAGAGAGAGAAATACACACACACACACACACACACACACACACACACACACACACACACACACACACGCACCGGCGTCCCCACCCACTTGAACCGGAACCATTTTTTATTTTATTTTTTTGCAAAACACACACACACACACACACACACACACACACACACACACACACACACTCCACCACCACTACCAGGCAGCCTTTTGCCGTGGAAGCGGCTGCGGGGTCGCCCCCTTCCCTTGCCTGCTGCCTCCTCCTCCTCCTCCTCCTCCCTGCAGGGCAGGCTCGGTGGCGGTGGCTGCCAGCAGAGAAAGAGGAAGCACTGCAGCCGCAGCAGCCGCAGCCGCAGGCGGAGGCGGGGGAGGGAAGCCGAGTCGAGAGGAGGAGGAGGAGGCCAGCCCAGCCCAGCCCAGCCTAGCCCGGGGCGGGCGGGCGGCCGCCGTCGTGCCACGCCGAGCCATGGAGCCGCCGCGGCAGCTGCTGCTGCGGCGGCGGTTGTTGCTGCTGCTGCTGCAGCGGCCGCCGGCGTAGCTGCCCGGGCCCGGCCGCCATCCTCTGGCAGCGTTTGCAACCTCGCGGGCAGGAGGACGACGACGATGATGATGATGGAGCCGCCGCGCGGAGCAGGGGCGAGGCGGCTTGCATGGCGGATCATGGCTCCTCGTCGGGGGTGACTCTCTCGCCCGCCTTCCGTTCCTCTCCTCCTCCTCCTCCTTTATTATTATTTTGCATTATTTCGAGGGGGGGCCCTTCTTCCCCCTCCTCCTCCTCCTCCCCCGGCCTGGCGACCCTCCCGCCTCTCCTTCTGGGCCGCCGCCGAGCAGCCCGGCCCGGGTGGGCCCGGCCCCGGCCGAGATGGGGAACACCACCTCGTGCTGCGTGTCGTCGAGCCCCAAGCTGCGGCGGAATAATAATGCCCACTCCCGGCTGGAGTCCTACCGGCCCGACGGCGAGCTCAGCCGGGAGGACACCGGCTGCAACTTGCAGCACATCAGCGACCGCGAGAACATCGACGGTGAGGAAGGAAAGGGGAAGGCGCGGCATGTTTGTTTCGGGGTGGGTGGGGTGGGGTTGGGGCACCCCTAGAAATTGGGTGCGGCGGCTTCCTGCTGACTCCCTGCTGACCTGCTAGCAGTTCGAAAGCGAGAAATTGCAAGTAGATAAATAGGTACCGCTTCGGCGGGAAAGGTAACAGCGTTCCGTGCACTCTGGTGTCTAGTCATGCCTGCCTGCCACATGTCCACCACGGAGACTTCTGCAGACGCAGACAGAGCTGGCTCTTGGGCTGTAAACGGAGATGAGCACCAGCCCCCTAGAGTCAGATACGGCTGAGACCTTTGCCCTTGCCCTATAGATTTGGTGCGGTGGCTTAGTGGTTAAGATTGTGAGCTCGACGACTGGAAGGTCGGCAGTTCAAGATCCGAGTTCTGCGCGACAGAGTGAGCTCCCGTTGCCTGTCCCACCTCCTGCCAACCTACGGTAGCAGTTTGAAAGCAAGAAATTGCAAGTAGATAAACAGGTACTGCTTCGACGGGAAAGGTAACATGCCTCTGGGCATTTGCAGTGTGCGCCTCTCGTCTTTCTCTGCCCTTTCAGGTGACAAGGCCTGCCTAGGGCATGGTTTAGGTCCTATATATTTTATCAGAGATTATAGGATTATATTTTGATTATACAATACTGTATGTGTGAATATAATTCTAAATGTAATGATATACAGTATTTGAATAGGCTGCAGGTCAGAGTGCCTAAATGTAACACCAACATGCTCAAGTGTGGGTTGCTGGCTGACAACACACTGAACGTGGAGAGATACAGAATCCGGCCCATTTACTGGACTGCCGATTACAACTAGAAAAATTTGCCAATGAAGATTTAATTGTCACCCACGACAAAGCCAAGAAAGTGATTTCATTTTGGTAGTACAAAGTTTGATCTGGGCACGAAAGAAGAAGAAAATATATGTGTGTTTCTGTGTGTTTTGTGGCCTCAGGCATTATACAACCTGCCTTGTCTCGGGGTATCTCTGGTGAGGAGTGGGTTTGGTCTGAAAAAACCCTTTAATGTGTCCCTGATCCACAGACATGGGTGCTGGTGGTGGTGGTGGTGGTGGTGGATGTTGTTCCAGAAAGGCAGACCTTGAAGGCCTTTTTCTCTCTAGTAATTTTTATTTTTCAGTGGTTATTCCTGGCCTGTTTCTTAAAAGAAAGGAAGGGAAGTGTAAAGTAGCGGGTTCTGGAAGGAACCACGCGACTCCAGGGTAAGTTTCAGCTCTTTATTAAAGGGTCTTGTCAGGTTACATGCTGGAACAGGAATACCAAAACGGCTAACAGGGCCGGCTTATATACACTCCCAAACTACATGGCTGGCTGGCTATTGGCTAGTTTGAACCTTCTGCCTGGCTTCTTATTGGAGGAGCCAGGATCCTAGGATTGATTGGCTAGTTGGACTATTCTCCCTGGCTTCCTATTGGAGGGGCCAGGATCCCAGGACCTATTGTTCCTAGAACCAAAGCTCAGGCCTGTACACAACACTCCTCCCCCATAAGTCCCGGTGTTACCCCCCCCCCCGTAATTGTCCAAGTACCAGGGTCGCCGCCTTTCTCGCTGGGAACGGCGGAGCGCTGGGGGCTTTGCTGGGGAGGGTGCTGTCGGTGGACTTGCTGGTGTCGGTGAACTCTGTGGAGAGTCTGCAGCGTCGGGGAACTCCTAGTTAAGCGGTGGATGTACTAGGACTCGATGATACCTCCAGCCCCTCTTCTGGTAACTCCTTGGTGGCCGGGAGTGGAAGTGGAAGAGAGGGTTCGCTGTGGCTGTTATCTTCTTCCATTGGTTGATACTCGCCATCTTGACTGCTGTAGTTGGTCAATGTGTCTGCCAGATTGCACCTTGCTCGGTGGAGACCTCATAGGAGGTGGGACCCTTGATCCACACGACTGTCCCCGGAAGGCAGGAAGGCGTGGTAGAAGTTTAACAGTCCCAAGAAAGCCTGCAGCTCGGCCTTTGACAAGGGCCGGAGGCGTCACAAATGGCCCTGACCTTGTCTTCTGTCAGGTGGATTCCCTCTGGATCCACGGCGAACCCCAGGAAATTGATTCTTGACACTCCCAGTAGACATTTCTCCCTTTTCACTTTAAGTCCCGCTGCCTGAAAACGCTGCAGGATGGCCCTCAGGTGGGTGGCAAATTCATCCAGCGTCAGAGCCAAGATCAAGACATCGAAAAATTTGGGTCACCCCTTGGATACCCTTGAGGAGAGTGTCCATTAAACTCTGGAAAATCCCGGGAGCCATGCGTACCCCAAATTGAAGCCTCTTCACCTGGAACGCACCCCTGTGCGTAACTATTGTTTGAGTGTCCACGGTGGCGCCATCTACCAGAAGCTATTGGTAGGCTTGAGCCAAGTCCAGCTTTCCAAAAATCCTTGCCCTGGCCAACGTGGAAAGCGTGGAAAGGACGTGGCTCACAACAGGAATGGGGTAGGCATGGTCCTGCAACGCTCAGTTGAGGGTGCATTTGTAATCCCCGCATAAACTGACAGATCCATCAGGTTTGACCAGCGTCACAATAGGGGTCTCCCAAACCGCCTGCGACACTGGTTCTAGGACTCCTTGGGCCACCAAACGATCGATCTCATCGATCTTGGGTCTGAGGGTGAAAGGAACCCGGTGGCCTTGATGCGGATAGGCCGCACGGTTGGGTCCACTTGGAAGAAGACTGGCGGCCCGGTGTACAGTCCAAGAGTGCCATCGAAGACGGCGGGGAACTCCTCACAAATTCTGGGAAAGTCCTGTGCTTTGGCATGAGGTGGAGGTCTAGAATATGCCCGTGACCTCTATGCCCAGGGGTCCGAACCAGTCCATTCCCAACAGGTGGTGTAAGGTCCTTCTGTGACCCTCAAGTCCAAGTCCTTCCGTTTCCCCTTAAACTGGACTCGGAAAGTTCCCACACCCCTCATGGCAATTTTATTTTTTTGAAAGTCTCCTAGGTCAAATGGGGACTTTTGGAATTGGGGCATATAGGGAAGGCATAAAGTCCTCAATGTCTTTTCCAAGACACGGGGGACCCGGTGTCCAAAAACATTTCACAAGGTTTCCCCTCGATGGGGACTACCACCCTTATTTCCCTGGGCCCCTTGGAAGAGATGCTGCATACCTGAAGCAAGTCCCGGGTGTGTGAACTCTCCTGGATTTGGACAGTCTGATGTGACTTCGCTCTGCTGGAGGTCTCTCCTGGAATGCATGAGCGGCAGACTTGGGCGATGTGGCCTGTTTCCCCACAGACGCGGTATGTGGCATCTTGAAAATGGCCGGAACGACGAGCGTGGTCCTCTCCGCAACCAGTGCACGGCTTATGCTGAGCGTCGAACGTCCAGGACTCTCTTGGTGGCTGGCTCCTTGGTGTGCGCCGGTCACTCTGGTGGGTGCGGTGAACCTCATCTCTGTCGGATTCCGTATCCTCATCTGTGCCCTCATAGAACACTGCTGGCTTTCTCTGGGCCCCCGGGCTGTTAGGCTGCCGGACCTCTTTAGTGGACTGGTCCGTAGTTTCGGAAGCCAGAGCTTCCTCCAGGGCCTTCTTGAAGGTGAGCTCCCTGATGGCAAAGAGCCGCCTCTGCAGCTTTTCATCCCACAGGCCACAAACTAGATGGTCTCTCAGCATATCTTCCAAGTCATTGAAGTTGCATTCTCTGGCGATGTTGCAGAGGGCGGGACTACCCTGGGGCCTGGAACCTTGTGTAGAATACATGTCTGCGGGCGATGAGAGACAGCTGCGGCGAGTAGCGGTCCTGTAGCTTTTGTTTGACCTCATCGAACAGGACAGCCGACAAGTCCTGGGGTACGAGGAGAGCTCTTGCCTCTCTGTTGGTGTCTCTTCCGCATACACTGAATAATGTGGCCCTCAGGATGTCCGGGTTGGTTAACTTGTGTGTGGTGGCATAGAACTGGAACCTTGAGATGTATGAATTCCAGTCTTCCTCCGCCGGGTCGAACATCTCAAAGTGAGCCATGCCAGACATTGTTGGCTCTTGGGTTCTGCCAACCTGAGTGGCTGGGCTGGCAGCCCTGGAGGTTGATGGACCTGCCTCAGTCGGTACCTCCAGGTTGGCGGTGATGGCTGGTGGAAAGGCGAGCTTGGCCTCGTGTTTCCTCTTTACCCTGGAGTAATTCCGGGGCCGGCCCGCGTGTGGCTCAACGGAATCCCACCTTCGTCGCCAGTATAAAGTAGTGGGTTCTGGAAGGAACCACGCGACTCCAGGGTAAGTTTCAGCTCGTTATTAAATGGTCTTGTCAGGTTACATGCTGGAACAGGAATACCAAAACGGCCAACAGGGCTGGCTAATATTCACTCCCAAAATACATGGCTGGCTGGCTATTGGCTAGTTTGAACCTTCTGCCTGGCTTCTCATTGGAGGGGCCAGGATCCCAGGACCTATTGTTCCCAGAACCAAAGCTCAGGCCTGTACACAACAGGAAGGCATTTCCCTCTTGAAAATGAGTGGGATGTTAATTTACAGTAGATGGGAGTGACAAACAAGTACTCGAGACCTGGGTTCAAATCCCCAGTCAGAGGTGTTGATGTTAAAACCACGACTTAATATCTTGCATGCCTTGAAAACCTTATTAGTGTTGGGATCAGTTGAATGCTATTTGACGGCCCAGAAAAAGTGAATTTTTAAAAAAAGGGTGTGGGGAGACTATGATTCCTTTAGTCCAGGGATGAGTACATGGTTTGGAGGCAACCAGATATCTGAAGTTGATCAACATTTCACCCATCCCTTCTGCTTTGTTCAGAACCAGTCTGTATTATTCCTTTCTTAAAAGGGGGCTTAGGAGGAGAAAGGCAACACATAATATTTACCGTATTTTCCGGCGTATAAGACGACTGGGCGTATAAGACGACCCCCAACTTTTCCAGTTAAAATATAGAGTTTGGAATATACTTGCCGTATAAGACTACCTCTCTTCCAATGCACATCAAATAAAAATTAACCCACACTCAACCCGAAGACGCGCAGCCCTCCGAGTCGAATGGGGAGGTTCTGGTGGAGAGCCAATCCATGCTCACGTTCTCCTCCTCGAGGTACAGGAAGATGTGTGCAGCTTGCTTCCCCTTGCTTCATACTCCCCGCACAGAGCAGGGACTCGGCCGCGGCACCCCCCACCATATGCGCCAGACATATGAAGCAAGGGGAAACAAGCTGCAGTTAAGTACCTGTCCTATAAGACGACCCCCGACTTTGGCACAGATTTTTCAGGGTTAAAAAGTAGTCTTATACGCCAGAAAATACAGTATATTCTCTCCTGCAGTTCATAGAGAAGCAGGGCTGCATGATGTAACCGAGAGAGTCAGAAAAATAAATCATTTGATGGGTTGAGGGGGAAGAATATTGCGTGCATCCACACTTCTGATTGCCTGCTTTTAAAAAAATATTTGTATTAAGTTTTTCAATGATTGCCTGCTTTTTAAATAAAAAATGGCAAGCACTGTGAAAATACTTTCACACCATACTTGTACATTAAAATCCCTACATATGCTCTATCTCTTAGTATATCTCTTGATTCCCATTGTAATCAAATGAATAATCTAAGCATGGCTTTCAAAAGGTTGTGGCTCTCCAAGTGGCTTTGGGCTACAACCGTCATCCAATTTACCCACGGTAACCAGTGATGGGGATTATGTAAAACATAATTCAAAAACATTTGAAGGGCCAGAGTTGCAAAACCATGAAATGGAGGCTAAAAGTTAGAACGGGAGTAATCCCTCTTTTTATGTTTTGAGATGAAACTGAACTTTAACTTTCCGTGAGAACCACTTGAACGCTCTTGCCTGTTTTGTGCATCCAACTGTGTTTCAGACCCACACACCCATGCTGTTTTGAGAGCAGCTGCTGTACGTGTCTTGCTCATTGCATTTTGACAGGTGCACTTTGTGTGACATTTTCAGATATTATCATTTCTATGTGGAGAGCTATATGAGAAATTGCTTTTTGAAGGTGGCCATTTGGGATGGGAGATTTCTTCTCATGGTCCCAAAGGCCTCTGCCGTTGCTTCCTTGTGTCACTTACAAAGCATATTATTATTATTATTATTATTATTATTATTATTATTATTATTATTATTATTATTATTATTATTATTATTATTATTATTATTATTATTATTATTATTATTATTATTATCATCGTTGTTGTTGTTGTTGGATATAGATCTGCAAATTGATTCGTAGTTGAATAAAATTAACAGTTAAGGACCTAAGAACTGTTAAGGTAACATCTGAGTATATATGCAGTTCCTAGTAGAGTTGTTTTTTGGAGAGTTAGGATGTTCAAGTCCAATAAGTCCAATATTTCCAAATATCTAGGGAGTCCTTTAGGTATTGCTCCAAGGGCTCTGATCACTATGGGTACAACAACAGACTTCTTGCTACATAGACACCTGACTTCAATTTGCTAATCCCAATATTTTGTGACACCCCCCCCCCCCAGTTGTTTGTCTTCAATTCAAGCATTTCTTGGTATAGCAAAGTCAATAAATCAGACCTTCTTCTTTCCCACAACAGTAGTTATATCGGGTGTATTGTGGGGCAGATGTCTATGAATTTTAAAGTCCCAAAGGATCTTGATGCTCTCATTTTCTAAATGTTTCTCTGCCTGATGTTCCCAATGATTGTTACTGCATGTCCCCAGTAATTGTTACTGCATTCAAACTGTGTTCCCAAGTAACAGCTGTTTCACCGGTTTTCAGTTTAGCATTCATGGGAGACATTCCAACAAGAAAATCTGGTTTCTCCTTTTCTTTTATAGTAGGTATATCTGTGCCTCTAGTACAGGAGTTCTCAACCATTATAATCTGGGGGCTGGGTCACACTCCTTCAGACAGCTTCATGGGCCGGATGGCCATTTTGCTCTTCGTCCACCACATGGCACTTTCTAGTGTAGTGGAGCCGGGGGGGGGGGGGGAGACATGAAATGGTGCCATGGGCCGCAACCGGCCCCCAGGTTGCAGGTTGAGAATCCCTGCTCTAGCAAATGAGTGCTACCCTTTTGGACTGCAATTCACGTCATATAGGAATATGTGCCTCCCTGAGGAATATTGTTCCCTCATTACCTCAGTCCTGTAGTGTAGACTATAGTTATGAGAATCTACACACTCAATTTGAAGCAATCTCTTTATCAAGAGAAGTTAATTGCTACTAAGGTATGGCTATACTTAATAACAGCAAAGTATGAGTTGTAATAAAAATTAAGTAACAAATGTAGGTAGTCATGGGTATTGTACAGTTTTCTCATGGCATAATGAATTTTTTGAAAACTGGGAAATCTAATCTTTTAGTTTGTTGACTCAAGTGTGTATTTTTTACATTGTTTATCTGATATACAGTCCTATGAAAAGTGTCTCTCTGTTAGTACCGTATTTATTCGTGTATAACGCGCAAAATTTTATACCCAAAAAAAGGCTCAAAGTTTGGGTGCGCGTTATACACGAGGACTGGGCCGCGCGACTCAAGAAGCCGGCGCCGGGTAGGCGCGGAGCACGCCGCGGCCCTCCCCGGAGGGTTCCCTTCTCGACCCGGCGGGTGCGTGCAGGTGAGCGGCGGCGGCAGCGGGACCTGGGCAGGCGCCCAGGTCCCGCTGCCGCCGCCGCTCACCTGCACGCACCCGCCGAGAAGGGAACCCTCCGGGGAGGGCCGCGGCGTGCTCCGCGCCTACCCGGCGCCGGCTCCTTGAGTCGCGCGGCCCGGGTAGGCATGGAGCACGCCGCGACCCTCTCCCGTAGGGTTCCCTTCTCGGCGGGTGCGTGCAGGTGAGCGGCGGCGGCAGCGGGACCTGGGCGCCTGCCCAGGTCCCGCTGCCGCCGCCGCTCACCTGCACGCACCCGCCGGGTCGAGAAGGGAACCCTCCGGGGAGGGCCGTGGCGTGCTCCGCGCCTACCCGGGCCGCGCGACTCAAGGAGCCGGCGCCGGGTAGGCGCGGAGCACGCCGCGGCCCTCCTCCCAGGCGCCCAGGTCCCGCTGCCGCCGCCGCTCACCTGCACGCACCCGCCGAGAAGGGAACCCTACGGGAGAGGGCCGCGGCGTGCTCCACGCCTACCCGGGCCGCGCGACTCAAGGAGCCGGCGCCGAGTACGGTAGGCACTGCTGAGATGCACCGTCTGCCCCACCCACGGGCCCAGGGGCGCGCGGCTGGCGGGATCTGATTGGGTGGCGCGGGAGACGAGGCGTGTGAAAAAAAATTTTATACCAATATTTCATGGAAAATTAGGGGTGCGCGTTATACACGAGTGCGCGTTATACTCGAATAAATACGGTATATTATCTTATGTAGAAACTGATTGCTGCACCCTTGTTATATGCTAGAATTTATTTTAATATTTTCTTGTTAATATTTTCTAATGTGTCCTTATATGGTTGTGGCTAATTAGAAATAGAGCGTTGAGTTTTTCCAAGATTATGCGTGGTTATTGAGTAAAATGTTATGCATTGACCAGTAGTGTCATATACATGTTTGCTCAGATATTATGCCACATTGTGTTCGATAGGGTTTACTTTCAGATACTGTAAGTGTATAGAGTTTTAACTTCATTTGCTTTTTTTGAAACAAAAAAAAAGAGTTTTTTCAGGATAGTGTAGTGGACAAAAGAAAAAGATGGTCACAGATTACTAGATGAGAAGCACACCTTAATGGTTAGGTCAGTGAAAGCTCAAATAATCATTGGTTGGCTTAGAGCAGTGGTTCCCAACACGGGGCCCACACTTCACAGGAGGACTTCAGTTCCCAAAAGCCTAAGTCAGTACATTGGCCAATCAGGGCTCTGGGGAATTGTTTTAAGCTTCTGGGAATTGAATTCCAAACACTAAAAGTTGGGAAACATTGGTTTAGACTAGAGAATATTTCTTGAGCTATAGTATCAGAGTTGTCATGATTAACATTGAATGCATCTTTATGACATTCTAATGAAAAAAATATTGCATCTTTTCCAAACAAGCACTCTGTGTTATCTGTGTACATGTATACATCAGGGGTTCTCAACATTTTCAGGTTGTGGGCCTGACCATACTCCCTGGGCAGCTGATTGGTCCGGTCATGTTGTTCCTCCCACCAGAAGTAGAAGTAAAACATGCCCGCGCATGTCCAGAACGAATTTACGGCAGTGTTCTGCGCATGCACGGGCGTGTTTTACTTCCACTTCCAGAAGCGGGGTGGGCCAGATGGATTGGTGTCGGGGGCTGGGGCCGGCCTGTGGGCCATAGGTTGCAAATGCCTGGTATACATACTGTAGATGTAGTGTGACTATTTGTGTACACACACATACAACACTGTGTTGTGAGGTGTGTGCACGTGTATAGTGTATAAATCAGGAGTTCTCAACCTGATTTGTACACTATTTTATACACCAATTTTCAATTCCGCATTCATGGATATTCCAACAAGAAAATTCGGTTTCTCCTTTACTTTTACAGTCTGTATATCTGTGCCTCTAGCACAGCGGTTCCCAACCTTTTAAAGCCGGGGGCTGGGTCATGCTCCCTCAGACAACTCCGGGGGCCGGATGGTCATTTTGCCCTTCCTCCACCACATGGCGCTTCCTGGTGTGGTGGAGGTGGTGTGGGGGCCCTCATGAAATGGTGCTGTGGGCCACATCCAGCCCGCGGGCTGTAGGTTGAGAATCCCTGGTATAAATAGAGAGGCCATACAGGCTAGCTCTTCTGCACAATGGGGACTTGAACTTTCACCTTTGGATCAGCAGCCAGATACCTAAATCATTGAGCCAAAGAGAGAGAGAGAGAGAGAAATCTATATCATACATATATACGACATATAGTCAGTTCTATGAGAAGTGTTTGTGTGTTTGTATATGATTATACAGTATAGTTCTGAAAATGACTAATTTGTGTATATCTCTGCAGATGCATGCAGGCAAAATAAGATTTTTAAGATCTGATTGTTTCAGGGCTGTAGCGGGGCGGGGGGCAGGCAGCCCCCCCAAAAACCCTCCTGAGCTAACAGCCCGCCCCCCAACCCACTCTGCGGTGCCAAAGTTATATATGTGAGTGTGACATTGTTGCCCCTCCTGAAAAATAATTCACCCCCCAAAATCTAGAATCCTGGCTACTGCCCTGGACTGTTTACCTTTTTTGTTAATCAAACTCATTCCTTCTTTGTTTCTATTATTTCTATTGTTACATACAGCACCTTAAGATCTGCTGTTTTAATTAATAGATTGACGGGAAATGTTTTGTCCCTCAAACAGACACAGCGGCTATGTATCTTTCAATGTGAGGTTGATTACAGACCAACAAGATAATTCATTTTATTTGTATAATTGCGGAAGGATAGGTTAGGAAGGAGTGACTGTTTAATCTTTCAGTTCTTGGATCCTTTTGAAGGAAAGCTGAAACCACATTTTAAAACCTTAGACATTCCTCATAGAGAAGGGAATTGACTGACATTGCTCTTTTATTGGGATTACATTTTATAAGTGGCAATTGGAAATTACTGCTTGACTTCTTCACCAAGTCGTGGCAAAATGTTACTCTCCCTGTTATGCTTAAATGATGTTTCCCATCCATTAAGAATTGTTGTGGTGAGTACTAGTGATACTAAACAAATACCTGTACAGGTTTTCCCAGCCTTTTGCTGGCCATAGAGGTGCACAAATTCCATTAACTATAGGATTAATGCTGTTAAGAACTGGCTGAGTATTTTCTGATCCTTAAAATCTGACAGCATGATTCTACTGGTCATAGCACTGTTAAGATTAGGTGCAATGCTTTCAGTGCTGCCATGATGTCATGATTTGTAATGTTTCATTTGACATCATAAGCTGCTCTAGGGTATTTTAGCTATAGAGCTTTTCCAGATGTATTGCTTGTGTGAATGGCAGGAAATCATTCATAACATAATAATTTAAACTCTAATATTTCCCTTCTCTGCTCTGGCAGTGAAGCAGTAATGCCGTTAAGTCATATCTTCCACTGTCAATTCCAGGAGATCAGAAAAAACTCTATTCCATATAACACTGCTTCTAATAAAACCTGATCAACCTTTCTCTTTATGGTTTGTTGATTGTGTTCTAAATTTCATGTGCATGGAAAGTGATTTGTTTGCTATACAAGGCAGTTTATTTTCTTTAACCAAGAATATGTGGGAAACATTTCGATCTTGGGCAGAATTATATACAGTAAGAGCTTTTAGTCATGCCAAACTGACTACAAATAACTAAATATATCAAAACATCCTCCTCCCTCTGCTATAGTTTTTTGCCAGGATATTACCTTGGAATCACCATAGTGATGGCAGTCTGCATTTTCTTATGTTTGCACTTACTTTTTATGGTGTTGAAAACACTTCAGGGTGCAGCATGGATTTTTTTAATGTTTGCACATACTTTTTTTGGTCTTGAAAACACTTCAGGGTGCATTATGTGCTGTGTCATAGCAATAGTACCTGCTGAGACTCCACTGCTTTCTCTCTGCTTTTGTAAAAGGCTAAGAATATTCCTGTATGTATAATTGCTGCTAGTTTGTGCAAAAAGGTACAGAATTACATGGCAGAGTGTCCTGAGCTGAGCTATGAAAGTGGTTCTCTTTTTTTGGCACGTAGTATGAAGAGCCTTTGTTCAATTTTATTACAATTATGTGTGTTGATTTTTAAAAGGTCATCCTGGAACATACTACCATGTACAAAGTAAATGCTTGGAACTTGAAATGTTATTAGCAACTATTGCTTCGCTTAATAAACTTACTTCCATGTCAACCGCAGAAAAACGGTAATGAGAAGGCTATTTCATAAGGCAGCTTTGCTTGTATTAATGTTCATGCAACAAGTTCTCTAAGAGCTAAAAACCATCTCTGACCTAAACCACAGCTTTTATTTAGACAGGAAGGAGTGGTAAATTTGAAGTGTTATTGTGGATTTTGACTCTTATAAAAGAATTACTGACTTGTTGTTGCTTTCATTTTTTGCCAAGTGCATGCACTGTGTGTCTGAAACAATTATTTAATGTGTAGTGTTGTGCTGTTCAGCATGATGTGGCTTGCATAAAAGAGATGACGTGAATGCATCTGTATCTTCCAAGTCTTGGGGCTTCAAGACTTGGAGAGAACAGAGAAGTTGAAGAGTGGAGTGGGCAGCAAATTAATGCCAGACCGGTTTGCCTCATGATGTTTCCCTTGTGCTTTTCTGATTCAGCAGTTTATAAATCTGGGGCCTGTTAGCACATTAGTCTTGCATTCTTGAAATCTTTTCATAACTTCAAAATAATCATAAACAGGATATGTGCTGTTTCTTTCTGCCCCTTGACATATTCTATATCAGGGGTTCCCAACCTACAGCCCGCAGGCTAGACCTGGCCCATGATTCCATTCCAAACAGCCTGTCGCTGTCTCCCCCGCACCCGGAAGTAGAAACAGGCATGTTTATGTCAGCCATGAAACGCGCCCGTGCATGCACAAACATGCCCACGGCTGATGTAAACACGGAAGTGGGCGCATTTACATCAGTTCAGCTGTTCCGGGGGCATGGTCAGACCCACTGCGCAAAAAGGTTGCCACCCCTGTTCTATATAGACATAGATGCTTGTGTATGTATCATTTTGCCACCCTACAGTTCCTAGCTATTTAAACAGGAAATATAATAGAAGAGGCTATGTTTTAAAACCAACTTAAATTGCTAACATTCTTTATGGATCCATTTGTTTTAAATTAAAGAGCATATCGCCAGTGTTTGATTGACTGTTGTTTTTGGAGCTTTGGAGAGAAAGGATAGCATTTGCTGCATATTCATATCTGTTAACTAGCAAGGGTTGCCCGGCGTTGCCGGGTTCCCCCCCCCCCCCCCGTGTTTTTTAATTTGAAATGAGCCAATTTTATTTTTGCAATAGTTTTACATTGTGTTGGAAGATTAAATTGTGTTGTTTTTTTAAAAAAATTGTTTAGTCTGTAATTTTAATTTTTTAAATGTTTATTTATGTTAAATTTGTTTGGCTTGGCTGTTATTAACTGTGTTCTGATTTTTTGGTTTTTTTTTGAGGATTAATAAAAGAAGAAAGTATGATATAATAACTCAGCACAGGATTTTTTAAAGTTTCTATTGTATTTTATTGACATATATTTGTGATTTGTGTGAAAGTGTGTTTAGTGTATTTTTTTTTACTTGTTTTTGTTGGTGTGACCTTTTGTGTATAATTGTGAATTTGTGTTTTGTTTGGGGCTGTTGTGTGTTTTTGAATTGTTTGTACTATTGTGGCCAGCAGGTGGTGCTGGTAGGGGTTTTTGTATTTTGACTTTTGTTTCTCTCCTTGCCTCTGGGTGGAGCTTCTTCTGGTAAGTAGGGTCTTTCTGTATTCATTTCTTTTCCAGTCCTGGTGGAGGTAGCACCTGTTTTGGTAAGTTTTCTTGTTTTCTTTCTTTTGTGTGTGTGTGTGGGCGGGGGGGGGGGATATTGGAATTTGTATTTTTTGTCTGTTTGTTTTGTTTTTGATTGTGTCTTTGTTTACTTCTTATTGTTTTTGGTGTTTTTGTTTTTCTGTATTTTTGGCTGTGTTTGAGTGTTTTTAGTAATTTTTTAAAAAGTATTTATTTGGTGGTGGGGAAGGTACGTGGTCATTGGGGGTTTGGATGGGTGGGCTAGGTGGTGGGGAGGGGCATGGTCTTTGGGGGTTAGGAAGGGTGGGCTAGGTGGTGGGGAGGGAGCCATGGTCGTTGGGGGTTAGGAAGGGTGGGTTAGGTGGTGGGGAGGGGGGCATGGTCGTTGGGGGTTAGGAAGGGTGGGTTAGGTGGTGGGGAGGGGGGCATGGTCATTTGGGGTTACGAAGGGTGGGCTAGGTGGTAGGGAGGGGGGCTTTATTGTTTTATGGTGCTTTGTTTGTGTGGAGTTGTGAAAGTAGATTGGGATTTCCCCTTTAATATCAGTGGTTGGGGCTTGCGATCCCCCTCTCCGCTGGCTTTTCTAGGGTTGGGAGGTTTGTGGGGAGAAAAGGGGAATGTTTCCCAAACCCTTCTGGACTCAGGACACCAAGCACAGTGGATCGATTCCCTCCCACCCTCCTTAAAACAACTCCGTTTTTAAAGAGTAGAAAAGACGGAGTTTTTTTAAGGATGGGGGTTGGAATCGATCCCCTCTCCCTGGTGTCCTGAGTCCAGAAGGGTTTGGGAAACATTCCCCTTTTCTCCCCACAAACCTCCCAACCCTAGAAAAGCCAGCGGAGAGGGGGGTCGCAGCCCCCACCCACTGATATTAAAGAGGAAACTCCAGGCGCCGTGGGTGAGGGAAAGAAAGCCGGCTGGTGTGTGTTTGGCTGTGACGCGGTGAGTTGTTTTTCTTTTTAATTTTTTGGGCGCCGTTTTCCTCAGCGTTCTGCGTGCTCATGGCGCGCAGGACGCTGGGGCTTGTAGTAATGGGTTGGTGCTTTCTGTTTGTGCTGCGTTTTTTTAAAATGGTTTTGTTTTGATTGGCTGCGGCGCGATTCCGAACGCTGCGCCGTGCGAGAGCCTCTCAGCCTGATTGGCTCTGGTGCGGCGCGGCGCAAGGAATGTTGGGAAGTGAAGTTCTTTCCCTTTCTTGCCGTTTGTGGGGCTGAGGCCCCCGTGCCGGATTTTTAAATCCTTCGTTGACCTGCGTAGGCAATTCGGCCGTGCGCACGAAGGGTGGGTGCGGGTCAGTAGGGCAACGCATAGCAACCTATAGCCAGTTCCAATGGTGAACACTTGGATTTATAGGTTAAGATGTATGAATTTAGAGAAGACATACAGTAGATTAAAAAAAAATTAAGCTGTATGATACAGTGCTTGTATGTTTTTATGAGGCCACTAAGAAGTTCTAAGCATCGTCGTCTGCAACTCGATCCGAGTATACTTTTTTCCTGCCCCAGGGCCCCGGGAGGCCTGGTCTTGGAGGCCAGCTTGTTCTGGGCCGCATTTGCCCTCTGAGGCAAGCAGAAAAAATGCCTCTGGCATGAATTTGTTTAAGGTGGATCCCAGCTTGTCATGAAGTGACCTACACACTATGATCACAGAGCCATCTCCTGCGGCAAGTATGAAATGAGACATGCAGGATTTAACACCGGGACTACAATGGACTGCCACAACCTTGAGAATATGGACAATGTGTGCCTTCACAGCCAGTCCATCTGGCATGGCCTCTTCTGCCTCCATGACCGTTGGGAATCAGAAAGTGGTTCTTCCTCCGCTCATTTTGCCGTTGGGGCCAATATGATGGTTTCCAGTGACATTTCCTCCACCAAGGGGGCTATCACCCCACCCATAGGGGCTCATCTGCCCATAGCCATTGGCCCCTTTTGGGAATCAGGTTATTTACTGCCACCCAACACTTGGCGTTGAGTTGCTGGCTGTACAGTCTACTCAATTACCGTAGTGGGATGTCTGGCCAGACAGAAGCTAACTTTTGACTCCATAGGAGTTTAATTTAATTTAATTTTTGCACTTATATGCTGCCCACTCATGGGAACCCGACTCAGGGAGGCTCACATAGCACATGAAAAATATATACAGTACATAATAACACAGATACAGAATAGCACAATATACAAAATACAATCTATCAGCAGTATGTGTAACAAAAGGTCCTTGACGCTTGACTACAATGGAGCCCGGGCTCAATGTCTACGACGGAGCCCTGGCTCAATGTCCACGACGGAGCCCAGGGCTCAAAGTCGACAACATCCGGCATTAGAGTTTGGTATGGCAGCGGCAGTCCCATGGCCATGGGGCCATGGCACAGCCGCTCCCACTCCCCCCAGCCAGCCGAGCCGAGTGAAGGAGTCCGGCGTCCAGAAAAGCCGCAGCTTTTTCTTCTCCCTGGGCCGGGGAAGGTAGGACTTGAGGTCAGCTAGTTATCATCAGCCCTGGTGGTACAGTGGCTAAACTGCTGTACTGCAGCCAAAATGTTGTGAGTTAGATCCTGACTGGCATCAAGGTTAGCTCAGCCTTCCATCCTACCGAGGTCGGTTGGGGCAAAATGCTAATTAACTTGTGAACCGTTCAGAGAGTGAATTAAGCACTACAGAGCAGTATATACTGTATTTTCTGGCGTATAAGACTACTTTTTAACCCTGAAAAATCTGTGCCAAAGTCGGGGTCGTCTTATAGGACAGGTACTTAACTGCAGCTGACAAGTATATTCCAAACTCTATATTTTAACTGGAAAAGTTGGGGGTCTTATACGCCCAGTCTTCTTATACGCCGGAAAATACAGTAAGTATAATTGCTATTGCTATCAGGTTTAGTAACACAGGAAAACAGTAAAGTTCAAAAACTCATAGCCAGATGTATGTGGCAAATTCCATTAAAATGAGTTTCAAAATGGGGTTTGTAAACTCAAGTCAGAGTAAGTCTCAAATTTCATCTCTAGGGCTGTTGTTTGATTGAAATCTAGGTTCTGTTTATAGTTTTTTTAGTGTTGTAATAAACATATCATCCATTCTTCCTATGGATTAAAATGCAGATTGCCCCCCTTGGGGTGGTGGTGGTGGCATTTACATTTTATCCAGGAAAGTCATTGGTGGCAGTACAAATGTAAGAAAACTTGATGAACATTTTTTCTTTTGAATATTTCTTTACTGAGAATAGAGTATCTTTAGGAAACACTGGTAACAGCCTGTTTTCACTTCCTACTTTCTGTGGCAGAACTAGTAGAGACAAACATGCTGCATCAGGTTTTGTTCTGAAAACTTTGTTTTTGAGGTATGTGACCAAAGTTGTGTTTTTCTTTTGCTGTATCTGTTGGGGCTTCCTTTCTTTCCACATAGCTCCTCTTGTCATTTCCCCCATTTTATATTTCTTTTCTAGTACTTGTATTCAGTTCTGTGATGCCCTTCATTCCTCTATACCAAGGGTTCCCAAACTTTTCACACCACGGCCGGATCTGACCACGCCCCCAGATAGCTGAGTGGTCCGATCATGTGGTTCCTCCCGCTGTAAATGCTCCATTTAGGGCAGTGTTTACAGCAGGTGCGGGTGCATTTACGCATGCATGGGTACATTTTATGGCTGTCGTAAATGCACCTGCTTCTGGTAGCGGCAAGAGTGGCAGTGGGCCACATGAAATGGTGCCGTGGGCCGGGTCTGGCCTGGGTGCCATAGTTTGGCCACCCCTGCTCTATGCTATCTTAGTTAACAGATCATGCAAATAGATACATAGAGACCACTTTGGTGGGAAGGTAAACAGCGTTCCGTGCACTCTGGTGTCTAGCCATCACTGCCACATAACCACGGAAACGTCTGCAGAAGCAGACAGTGCTGGCTCTTTGGCTTTGAAACAGAGATGAGCACTGAACCCTAGAGTCGGATACAACTGGCTTTCGAGCAAGGGAAACCTTTACCTTTACTAATGAAGCAACAGTGGCAGCTGGCATTCCATAACACTGCTTCTGAACTCACTGGCTGGATCTAGAAATAGTTATGTATAGAGTAGGTCTGATCAGGTTACTAGAATTAAAAATTCTCTAGATTGAACTCTCATTGACAGGGAAGTTAGTGTAATGCACAATATGCGCATTTAATTGCAGTCATAAGGATCAAGTGAGAAGAATATTTTGTATGTAGCATCTTCTTTTAGACTGGACTCAATAGACCTGTGGAGTGTCAGATGATGTGCTTTATTGTTATCTATAAAGTTGTTCAGAATTGGATTGGTTATTACCATGGAAAGCTGTCATGTGTTTCTGTAATACAGTACTGTATATGAAATTGCTTTGTAGTGAACCAGAGACTATTAGTTTGCTACCCTCTGTGATATATTATATTGTTGCCATCAGCCAGTCTTTAAGTCTTTGCCAAATATGTTTAACTAGAGCAGTGATGGTGAACCTTTTATAGACTGAGTGCCCAAACAGAAGGACTGGGTGAACTCTGTGCTGGAGGGAAGGGAGGAAGCACTCCCATTGGACTGCTGGGCAGAGGGGCGGGACAAACTGTGCTGGGGGATGGAGGAAGGAAGCACTCCTATTGGGCTGCTGGGCAGAGGGGTAGGGCAAACTGTGCTGGGGTAACGGCGCGCATTCCGACAGAGAGGGGTCTGAGTGCCCCTTCTGGCGTGCATGCCATAGGTTTGCCACCACTGAACTAGATTGAATCGGATTCCTTCTCTATCCAGCTGCAGCCCATGGACTGATATTCAGTGGGTTGTTATTACTAATATAGAAACTGTATGTCTTCTTTCTCTCGAGAAGACATGGAGTACTTTGTGGACAAATTCATTCTTGTTTGTACTCTGGTATAACAGGCAGCCATAGGAGCATGAAACAACATTTACTTAGTTAATATATTGGTAGTCCAGGTTCAGCCCTTTAACTCCTTTTCCTGGGTCTTGGGTGTGTTTTTTAATTTGCCAATTCCAGGTGCTATGTTTACATCATCACACACATTCAGCTTTAAAAAAAAAACAGTGGCTTGCATATGTTAACAAAGAATGTTATTGCCCAATGACTTGCAGTTAGAAACACTGTTGACTGTACACATGATGCATTTACAAAGTGCTATGTTTGCATTTCTTTTACTGTAGACGCAGGATTACCCAGGATTAAATACAATGAGGTAGCAGATTTTGAGCATCACGTAAGGTAGCAAATTGCAAGCTATTTAACTGGATGTTATTGCATTTTTGTTCAAAGGGAAGAGGTGCTTATGCAATTTTCTTTATTTATTAATATAGGCACTTAAAGTACTTTATGCTTTGGGAGAGTAGCACTATTTGCTGCTGACAGCATAACGTCTTGAGTTACCCTATTGCCTGTACTTTTCCTGTATAGATCATTTGGAGAGGATGCTTGGATTTTTTTCTTGCCTCACTGAAAGATTTTACTGCAAAAGCATGCAATCTTTCACATGCATGCATGAGTGCACTGAGATGTCCTAATTAGAGTTCAACAAGAATGTAATTAATGTTGGAGAGTTACACTAAGAATTATATAGTGAGATTGGGGCAGCATTTTACTTTACAGTGCCTTGCTTCTTAACAATGTCCTTTTGACCTTAGGAGTTCCCCTTCACTAGAGAATATGATGACAGGTGAAGATTGGGAAGTGTCAGAGGTGTGGTTTGTTACACATCTGTATGCACAATGAGGGCTATATAACAGCAGAATATTTCACTTCCTCTTTTCATAGCCAAGCCAGGCTAACATTCACATTATCTTCTTAGTTTCCGGAAGTTGCTACCATGAGAAAAAGTGACCAACTGCTACTGTGCTAAAGGTACATGTAAGATGCATGACTTCATCTTCAAGAACCTGCTTTGCCTAGGAGTCACTTCCTTTTATTAGAATCTGAAGAGGAAAAAGACAGTACTGGCTGAATATTTTGGGAGCAGTAATCTGAAAAATTTCTGGGGTGTGTGCAACAGAAACAAACTCTATTCCAGCAGAAACAAAGAGTCTGGTAGGATATTTAAGATAAACATATTTGCTTTGACAGATGTTTCTGTGAATGGCATCATGCTGCAATTCATGAAATGGGCTGCAGTCCATTAAAATTTGGCCAAGAAAACTTGCTAGTCTGGAAGGTGCTTCAAGACTCTGATGTAATCCAAAACTGTAAATTTTATAATCTCTGATCCATGTTTTGAGAACAATATAAAGACAAGCCTTCCTTGCTTATGGCCTTAGTAAGCTGCACATAGGAGGCATCTCTGCACATAGGAGGCATCTTTGCAATCCACCCACCATCTTTTTGTTGCCTTCTCTCACATCCACTTTCCATCTTCCCCAGCATGGTGTCCATGTTGAGTTCAACCAGACCTCCCATAATTCACAGGAATTACAATACGGTAACTGTGCTGGCTGGAAATAATGGAAGGTGTAATGCAACACATTTGGAGAGATACCAATTTGCAGAAAGCTTCTGTACTCTGAGTATAAAATTCTCTTTCTCCAAGTCTGTTTCCTAGAGCTCCTCTAATCCTTTAACAAATAGTATTGCCATAGAGTTTTGGGCGAGTCTCATATTTGGGCAAGAGTTTAGTGGATTAGATTGTGAGGTTAGTTTAATTATTTATCCGAATCTGAAGGACTAAAATTTAAAACCAACATAATTAGAAAAAACACTGATCTAAAAATGTTTGCATATATAAACTACATGTTCATATATTCACACTCTACTTTTCCAATATTCAGCCGTCTGAATAGCACTGTCATTTGCTTCATTCAAATCCTCGATATCACACTGGTCAGGCAAATTGCCACAGATTAGCAGATGTTCAAAGTTTTGTCTCCCGTCATCTCATCCTCTGCCTCCCCCTCCCGCCTTTGATATTTCCTAACATCAGGGCCTTATCCAGTAAGTCCTCTCTTCTCATTTGGTGGCCAAAGTATTTGAGCTTTAGCTTCAGTATCTGTCCTTTTAAGGCAGGGGTTCCCAATCTACGGCACCATTTCATCTGGCCTGTCACTGCTGCACCCGCACGTGGAAGTGGACACATTTACGTCAGCCATAAAATGCGCCTGTGCATGCGTGAATGCTTCTGCTTCCAGGGGAGCGTGGTCAGGCTTGCTCAGCTATTTGGGGTGTGTGGTCAGGCCTGTGGCATCAAAAGGTTGGGAACCCCTGTTCTAAGGAAAAGTCAAGGTTGATTTCTTTTAGTATTGACTGGTTTGATCTCCTTGAAGTCCAGGGGACTCTCAAAAGTCTTCTCTAGCACCACAGTTTGGAATTTTTCAGCCTGCCTTATGGTCCAGCTCTCATAGCCATACATTACTACTGGGTAGACCATTGCTTTAACTATGCGGACCTTTGTTAGCTGGGTGATGTCTCTACTTTTTACTATGCTGCCTAAGTTTGCGCGAGGTTGGTAGAAAGCACTCTTAGTCCAGACTGCTTTATTCAGTTAAAAACTAATATTGACCCTGAAGCCACAATATCAAATGGAAGGGTAAAAATACTTGATTTTTAAAATCATAGTCTGCTTGTACTTTTTCTTTGGTCTCTACTGGTTTTTTTTAATAAAAAAATATCTGTAGCTTTCATTCATAATTTTCCATGGTGACCTTTTCTTCACTTTTGTTCCACATGTCTTACCTTTCACTGAAATATCACTCCATGTAACAGTTTCCAAGTCTTTAAATAGCCCATTATCTCTTATTGAAAATAATAGAGAAAGAAGCCTATAGGCTTACATGGAAAACCTCTATAAATCACATCTGGTCAGGGGGTAGGATTGTCTTCATACTTTTATTATCTGGGTTTGTGGAGAACTTATGAAGAAGAAGTGCTGGTAAATTATACCAGAAATTCAGAAATCTCTCTTTTGGTTTTTTGTTCTGGTTTTGTCTTGTCTTGTATTTTTGTCTGATATGCTCACACAGACTCATAGAGCTACTCTTTCACAAACTTGCAGCCCTGTGAGCAGAAATCATGTTGCCCTTGCGTTTCTCGGCTGTTTCTACTGCACAAACTTTAAATACAGTGTTCTCTATTTATTATTAGGTTCAAGGTTCCTTCCTTCCTACTGATGATGTTAAAAGGCTGAATTGGTTTGTACAATGGATGTGGGATATTTGTTCAGCTTATGAATGGCGAGAGTTGTGGCCTTTTGTACCTCTGCTGTCATGCTGCTGTTGTAAAGGATCATTTTCTTATTCATTGCTTTGGAAGAACATGATTGTGTCTATTCGTTTCTCTAGTAAGCCAGGGCTAAAACAAAATATATGGTCTGTTTATCATCTTGGAACTAAAGAGCATTGTTTTTGTCTTGAGAGAAAGGGCTTTCTGTTTCTGCTTTATTTAGAATTCACATGAATTGATATCAATTGAATATTTTTGCTGTCTATACCAGGGTGACACTACCCAGGGCTATTCATTCTCATTATTCCCCACCTCCTCCTTGTTTGAATGAACAAACAGTGTTCACATTCAGAAAGGCGGCTGTAGGTTATTTTTATATAGCCAAGCTTCCTTGCAGAAGACTGCACTCTATTTTGATGGTCGCTATGAAAATGGCTTTATTTTTATATCATGAGCCAGAGCCCTATTTGGCTCATCCACCATTCATTTTAGTGAGGCTTTCCTGCTGAATTGGATCTCTGATTAGAATATGTTTTCCTAGCGAAAAGCACCTCTAATCAGAAATTGCCAACACAGCTAGCTAGTCTTGCTAATAATGCCTTTCTGCACTCCTTTAGTATGTTGGAACAATTTAAGGGGCAGGGGAAACAAAGAGAGAAGAAAGAGAAAATATTGTGTCACATTCAATAACAGTAATATAATTATGTGCTGTCAAGTCAATTCTGTCTTTGTTGTTCAGTTGCACAGTCAAGTCCAACCCTTTATGACCCCATGGACTACAGCACGGTAGGCTCCTCTGCCATCTGTCAACCCCCCCCCCCCCTCCCCAGGATCATTGCCTTGCTGTGGCAATGGGCTTGTGTGGTTCAATGAGGCTATGGGCTATGCCATGTAGGGCCACCCAAGGCGGACAGGCCATAGCAGAGAACTCAGACTAAACACAATCCACTGGGGAAGGAACTAGCAGCCCTCGCCAGTATTCTTTCTTATGGTGTCCCTTTCCATGGTTTTCTAGGCACAGAGTATTCCCTTTTTGTTGATGATGCCCTAGAACCGTGATGGTGAACCTTGGCACTCCAGCTGTTCTTGAACTTCAATTCCCAGAAGCCCAAGTCTCTGTGAATCCACACAAATTGGTTTACTGCATGTACGCCAGGTGTTCTTGGACTTCAGTTCCCAGAAGCCCAAGTCTGTGAATCCACATAAATGGGTTTACTGTGCATACGTGTTGTCCCATGGAAGGACTCAGCTAGGGTGATAAGCTGTATGCCAGATTTCTCTCTTGCAGAAATGTAAAGAATTGACCAATGAAACTTTTTACTGGAAGAAATGTTTTAGTTTCTAAAGTGCATCATATTTTTCCTTTCCCTTTCCCTCTAAATTTTACAACATGGCACAGTGGTTAAACTGCTATACTGCAACCAAAAGGTTGTAAGTTCTATCCTGACCAGGGCTAAAGGTTGACTCAGCCTTCCATCCTTCCAAGCTCGTTAAAACAACATGCCCCAGCATGCTGGGGCAAAATGCTAATTAACTTGTGAACCATCCAGAGAGAGTGCACTAAGCACTATGGGGCAGTAATAATAATATTAATTTTGTGTCAGAAATTATTCTGGGTTGAAAGGATTTTTCCTGGAGAAACTCTACTTGGGGGACACCCGAATGAGGCTCCTTTCATGTCCCCATGATCTTTTCCCACTGAAGTGGTCCCTATTTATCTACTTGCAATTTCTTGCTTTCAAGCTGCTAGGTTGGTAGGAGCTGGGACTGAGATGGGCACTCAAACCATCATGCAGTACCCAGGTCTCGAACTACTGACTTGCTGGCCTTCCAACTAACAAGCCCACCTTCTTAACCACTGAGCCACCGCAGCCCCTTGGGGCAATATAGGTGTGATTGATTGTTTTGCATTGTTGGCAAGGGCTGTTTTTGACCTCTAAGTAGGCTGCTCAGAGCTGATGTTTTCCTCATGTTGCTATGTCACTCTTTAGCCGAAGGTAGAAGAAAGCCCTGAAATGCATAGCATCACTGTCAAACCCCCTTGGTTTTTCATCCTTGTGTCAATGTGCTGAAAAATGCCCAAATTATCTTTGTTGTTTCCTGGCCTTCCTACTGCTAAGAATATTCAATCTCTAGCATTCATTCCGACAAGCGTCTCTCCTTTTGTAAATCATGCTGGGTTAATCCAGCCTCAGTTAGAACTTGGTGTATTTGCTTGGAATACCTGCTAAAAGATATTATAGTACAACCAGCCGAATAACTTGCTTTTGGTTGACAGGAGCTGTAGAAATTGTCTCATTGCAAAAAAGAAAAAAAGGGTGAACTTTCCTTGATCATGCACGGGACCATGCTGCTAGTACGTGTTGCCCTTGAAGCTTACTGCCTTTACAGATATAACATGGTTAAAACAAATACTTGGTGTCAGCGGAACTAGGGGAAATTCAGTTAGGTCTAGACGAAAAGGTGGCTCACCTGTGAATTTGAAATAGGGTCAACCTTGGACACACAAGAAGAGATGTGGGAATAGATCTGATTTGACCCAGGGGAGCATGTGCAGAAGACTTTCCTGTCATATTTCATTTATGCATTATTATTTACGTTTTTATCTCCCTTCTTTCTCATTGTCCTTACAACAAACCCAGTAAGATAGGTTAAAGACTCAGAAATGGATTTAAAAAATTACACAAAAGCTGAGAAACCACATGCTGATGGTGTAGTGATGGAAGGGATTCACAGTTGCTGAAAACATAATGCTGTCAGACTGTGCCTTCAAAAATAAATAATATCAGTACTAACCTTGATTTTAATTCTTCACACACGGTACTGTATTTACATTTGCTCCCAGCCCTTGCTGTGGGATAGTTTGGCTGTAGTTTTATACTTAATTAGGGATTATGAGGAAGGGATTATGGTCTTCTGGGAAACATACTGGATGCCAGATTGGGTTCCTTGGTCTGAGAACTCTTATTTTGGTTTTGCCCTATTCATGCATTGAAAAGTTGGGTATTGCATATGCCCTTTTGTCCTGGCCCTAAAGGACCCTGTTGGTGACCTTAAATGGGGTTAGTATAAAATCATGTCCCTCTATTCTTCTAGAGCAAAAAATGTGAAATAATTAGGAGATTGAGACATTCACTTTGTTTGGACTGCAGCTCATAGAGTCAACTGGTCATTTCCCATTTCTAAAATAAGAAAAAAATGTTCAAACTACAAGTGTACAGGAATATTAAGTCCCATAATAACTAAAACATACTCAAAAGCCCATTGACTTTGGCCACTTTTCACATCTGGAATTAAAAACAAAATACCCAACTCCATTCATCCATACATACAGGAGTGATTATTTACAGGCAAACACTGTCTAACAAATATTTCTTTTGCAGCCAAAGTACACGGCGCCAAGAGAGTTAAACTTCATTCCTGAGCATCTAAAGTCCAGTTGCCCTCTTCAGAAACACTGGCATACCGAAACGGACATTGTATATTCCCCACTTTGTAAAGATTACCAAACTGGCAAGCTCCCTAAGTCCCTTTCACACAGACAGTTTTCCATTAATGAAAATACTAACATATTGCATAAAAAGATAATGGAATTATTGTCATCTATACTTCTAATGTTAATTCCACTCTCGGCAGATATATTCAAATATACATAGAGCTAAGTAGTTCAAATTATTTAAAAGTTTATTTCACTTATTTGAAATAATCATACCAAAATCATCTCTCTCTGCTGTAAAACTATTGATCTTGGATGTAAAACAATTGTTTTAAGGCTTGTTCTGTGACAGCTGATTTTTATTTCTGGCCACTATAGAAGCATCAAGCAACAAAGAATATGTAGCACAAGCTATGTGTGATTTGTACAGAATGTGCTATGTAACACAAAATGATTGGGAATTCACAAGCGTTTCCTAATTATCAGGCTGGTGAAATTTATTTCTTCTGCCCAGCTTTTCTATTTAAAAGCATTTCACTTTTACTGTATTTCTTCCCCTCTGGCTTCTGGAGAGTTTTGTTTCATCAATAACAGGAAGAGGCGCCTTTCCTTCCACATTACAAAGATGGTGGGTAAATATGAAGTAGCTCACTAGAAGCATGGTTCAGTAAATCATCAGTTGCTGTTCCTATATTTCCTATTTTATTATGTACTTCTAGCAAGTTCTGCATACAGAATTCTAGAATTCATTTCCTTGATTGATTGAGCCTGGCTTAATAGATTTTCCATTCTTCTTGCATTAGTAAAGGATTCTCCCTGCTGTAGTTAAAGCAGCATATGTGGTTTAATTTAGTGGGCAAAATAGCGTGTGTTCATAGTCATAAACCCATATCATGGTCTTTGGCAAGTTGTTTTCTTGAAGATTGTGGTATTTTTGAACCACAATCGGGTGTACTATAGGCAATGGCCACCTTGTGTTGCTGCCTAATCTTTCTCACAGTAGGTCAGGCAAAAGGAACTGCAGAATGAACTCCCCAAAGGTGGCTTCATTTTGGTAGTTTCACATCTGGCCTATACACTGAAGAAGAAGATGCCTTTTATTACTGGCCGATAAAATGTGAGCAGTAGCAATCTATCAGGCCTTGTTGGGAGGACAAATTACATACATTGTGAGCACATTACATATTAAAAGCATGTCCTGAATGATATATAAAGCATTGAGGTGAGTTGAGTAGATCCCAAATGGCCATGTGTATCTTGTGTGGGCAGTTTTTCCCCTACTTAGAGAAGGATGTTCAAAAGATGCAATGAAAGTGCTGGGATTTTTGCCAAATAGTTACCAGTACTCTGGAGATTCTGTTGAGATGTACATGTGCAGCAGCAAAAATTGTGATATTGACCTGTTTATTTTCCTGGAATGCAAGAGACAGGGGGAAATCAGAAGAGATTGGAGTCAAAATTAATTTAGTTGTTGTCAGCTCTAGTGGAGCTCTAGCATACACAGCTCTTGCAGACATTTCTGGAAGTAATTTTATGTATTTTAGAGGACATGTGTAGGGGTTGCTGCAAATCTGTATTGTGGATAACAAACCTTTTTAATCTTGTGCACTAACCCCTTGGGTTCATTTGGTGGGCAACACAAAGGAAACTAGAGGGGATCACTACAGTGATGGTGAACCTTTTAGAGACTGAGTGCCCAAGGAGGAGGCGGAAGCGGCACACAGGTAGGCATGAACGTGTGTGACATAGGCAGAGGCGTCAAACGGATATATGCACGTGTGTGGTGCTGGTCTGCGTGCTGCTGCCTCCTAGGAGGTGTGTGTGTGTCTGGTTGCCTCACCTCGTCCCTACTGCCACCTCCTGGGTGAGATTTCTGC
Organism: Bradypodion ventrale; assembly: GCA_035047345.1. Lineage (NCBI taxonomy): Eukaryota > Metazoa > Chordata > Lepidosauria > Squamata > Chamaeleonidae > Bradypodion > Bradypodion ventrale. The sequence continues at coordinate 123,403,099 of JAWDJE010000006.1, forward strand.
CTCCCCTCTTGCCTCCCCATTGGCGGAGGGAGCAGGGTGGGTGGGGAAGTGATGCTACCATTGGCGCCGCCTGGTGGGAGTGTGGCTTGCCCATGATGGTGCGTGTGCCAACAGAAAGGGTTCCGTGTGCCACCTCTGGCACGCATATACCATAGGTTTGCCAACACTGTTCTAATAGGTGAAGAACTTCAGATACTGCTCGGTTAATTTTGGAGTTTCAGTAAGGAAACTCAGCTGTGATATATCAAACTGTGAAATTTCTTCTTCTTTGCATAGGCCAGGCGTGAAACTGCCAAAATGAAGGCGCCTTTTGGTGAGTTCATTCTGCAGTTCCTTTCGCCTGACCTAGTTTGAGAAAGATTAGCCAGCAACACAAGGTTGCTGCTCTTTCTGTGTACCTTAAGCTTCTGCATTTTCTTATTGTTATGCTAAACTGAACTAGAAAACCTAGTTCTGATTATTTCTCTCTGTTAGATGGCTGGCTGCTGTAGTTTTCTGCATTTGTGATTGCTAAATGGGTGCAAAACGCGGTTTCCAAACACTGAAGAAAAATTCGTGCTATTCTAACATTCACTCCTGTTAACAGAGAATTGTGTGCAAGTAGCTCACAGCTAAATGAAGGTAGGTGGGTATTTGATGCAAGTTGACATAGATTAATAGTAATAATAGGTGTCAAATGTAGTTTGTGTGGAGATGAGGAGGGAATGGCTGTCATGTTTGTCTAAAATCTTAGATGTGTAGATTTGTCTGTAACGTAATGGATATTTCAACAATAAATATAGCTAGCTGTCTGTTTCTTTTTTCCTAGTGATTGTCAGCATCTGGGTGTGAAATGCTCTTCCGTTGTATATTGAATTTTGAAGAGAAATCCCCACTTTGTTCTTCAAATTTGTGAATTGATTGGTTTAGATAGGACACCCCCCCTCTTTCTGGGAACCTGGTACAGTGGTACCTCATACAACGATTTTAATCCGTTCCATGGGGCTCGTTGTTGTATGAAACAATTGCTATACGATACATGCAACATATAGCGATTTTCCCTATGGGATGCTTCGTACAATGATATTTTTTTTTGCTAAGTGGTTTTTCCCATTGAAAAATTGCTGTACGTTTTTTTCCATAGGATGCCAATTTTTTCAGAACCTAATTGTTACGTGATTTTGTTGCTATACGGGACGATTGTTGTATGAAGTTCCACTGTATATTCAGAATCTCAGCATAATAAAATAAATTTAATATTCATAGTCCTTAAATAGGATAGGATTATTCATCTGTGTTTTGTTTCTAAAAGATCAGATCATATGAACCTGAGGCTAGTCTTCCAGTGGTTAAGCATTCTTGGTTTCCCCCCAAAAGCTATTTCCCTTGTCTCTTAAATTACTGAGTATATTTTCATGGATCCTCGGTTTCTGTTCTCCACCTTCCCTTTAATTACTATTTCTCCCCTCACCTACTAGTACAAGTGAGATAATTTTAGGTTATTGTCAGAAGCAGGATATATTTTGCATAGTATATAATATGCGCATTGAGTTATCTTGTGTGCATTAATCTTGGCAAATTATTGTTTAAGTTATCTTGGCACTGTTAGAGACTTTTAATAAGTGTATTTTAGGGTCATGCTAGCAACTTCAGGATATAGGCCAGTGATGGTGAACCTTTTAGAGACTGAGTGCCCAAGAGGGATGGGCGAACTCTGTGGTGGGGGAGGAAGTGTTCCCATTGGGCTGCTGGGCAGAGAGGCGAGGCAAACCATGTGCTAGGGTGATGGCACACATGCCCACAGAGAGGGCTGTGAGTGCTCCTTCTGGTACACGTGCCATAGGCATTCTCATAATAATTAACTTTGAATGCTTGGGCTTGTTTTCAGAACTGTGGCTGATTATTCCTAAACATTAAAAATTTTAATTCAGTTAGGTAGATGTTGATCTAAACCAGTTTTTTTCCCCAACCTTTGGTTTTTGGAGTTCAATTCCCAGAAGCTCAAGTCAATTCCCCAAAGCACTGATCACTGTACTGACTTCGACTTCTGGGAATTGAAGTCCCCCATGGAGTGTGTGCCCTATGTTGGGAACCACTGATCTAACCAAATGACTCAGGTGCCCTTTTTTGAAAAATGGACCCTGTTTCTATTCTAGATTTAACAAGGCTATCAACTGTGTTAGAGCTGTTCCAGACATTAGAAAAATATGTGCACTGTGTGTGTGTGCGTGTGCGTGTGCGCGTGTGTGCGTGTGTGTGTGTGTGTGTGTGTGAGAGAGAGAGAGAGTCATTCAAAGTGATGTTTGTGGGCACTAAAAGAACATTAATAGAAATAAGAATTTTCAGAATAGTCCCTTTTGTTGGAGTCTGGGAGAAGGCACAAGGATAGGAATAGAAAGAACAGGACTGAGTGATAATTAGGAATATGTAGATTTGGTCTGACTATGGCATGCAAAGGGTTAGAGGGCTTTCACATCAGAAATGTCTTGATGCTCCTCAATTAAAGTTGATTGTAGGTTTATTTTTACTGATGGTTGAGTCTACTTCCAAGGACTGACAAATGATAGAAATCTGACACTGTCGCCTAGCACTGACCAATCTCTTACATGTACTGTTGGACAGGGATGAAAGTTTTTTTCCCTGTAGAAAAATTCCTTTCCAGTTGGTCTTTACTAATTATCAGAAGCATTATGTTCAAAAGCCATCTAGCTCACAAACAAAAAAACAGATGAGAGTTGTCAGAATGTCAGTTGCAAGTTTTTCCATGATGGGCTTACTTGTGCGATTGACGCAGTGTAAGCAACAGATGTCAAAGAAGCCAAAGAAGCAGTTGGACGGTGTGTTTGAAAGCACGGTTAGGATTTTCTTTCTTACTCATCTGTCCCAACTTAAATAAACAAATCCAGTAAATAAAAATGGATATGAAAGTAGGAATGAAACTTGAGAAGAGCTCTCCAGTTGCACAAAGCATTTGCTTGTGTCTTCTGTAGTTGCCTACACGACAGAAAGTAAGAACTATTGTGTCCATCGCTAATGCTGCAAAGTTCCTGCAAAGTCCAGTTGGTTAGAACTGCAGAGATGCATTGAATCAGGTTTTTTAAAAAGAGAATACTGTATAAGTTCTATTTTGTCTGCCTTGCAACCAAACTAGAGTTGAGCAACACCCCAAACTTCTCTCTGTTTGGAGTCAGAATTGACAAAAAATTCCCCACCTCAATTCAAGGAGATCTCGGATTATTTTGCAAAGGCAGATGGTGAGAGAGAGGAAAGAAAAATGTTTATTTTCTTCACTTCCAGTTTCTTTTGGTCACCCCAGTTTCCTTCTCTGGATTGTGTATTGTCCCTAATATGCACCTGGAGCAAAACTGCTTGCTAAAAATAGAAGTTTTAAAAGTTGTGCTGATCTTTAATTTTTGCTGTGAACTGTTATTATTTGATTTAGAGAACTGGTTCCCAACAGTTTTTTTGCCATGCCCCACCTAAGCATCTCTAAAACCTGACCACCCTTGTGACATATAGCGTATTTGCTTGTGTATAAAGTGCACGCTCCCTTAAAATACACTGAAAAAACGGAGTGTGTCTTATATTCTGATGTGTTTTATACTCCAACAAATGCTGTATTTACTTGCATATAAGATGCACTTTCCCCCTTAAAATACACCGGAAAAACGGAGAGCGTTTTATATTCCGATGCGGCTTATATGCTGGCAAATACAATAATTCTTATTATTCAAAAAGTGCACTCCTGTTCATGTGGAGGAAGCCTAAAAGGCCATTCACTGTTAATAACTCATTCTCAAATTGTCAAACCCTAGAGTTGGATACTACTGGCTTTTGAGCAAGCGCGCCCTTTACCTTGTGTTGTGTGCACATCATTTTAAGCACTTGCTATCTTAAAAGAAAGTAGATCCCTATCTGTATTTTTAGGCCTGCTGCCAATGGTTATATCAGAGGGGGGGGGGGTTGTCTGTTTAATGCTACTATTCTGTATAGTAAGAAGTACCTTTGCTGGTTTCTTTTTAAGTAGCCATTCTGATAAGGAATAAGCCTTCTTCAAACAATACTTGCTTTCTGGAGCATATTCTACCCACTTTGTGTTTTGGTTTACTAAGCTTGGCAGCAAAGGGATTATCTCCTCATTACCATATTTATTGATTTCTGAAGTGTTCATTTTTCATTCCAGATCTCTACACACTGAGAGAAGCTATAAGCCTTAGGGATCTCTCTTCATGATTGCCATGTTCAGACTGAGATGCTATTTAGGTGGAATCACTGGCTGCTATAAATATATGTATGAGTCAAGTTTTGTTAATTGTAATTCAGGAAGCTTTTAATGGACTTAGCAGACATGGGAAGAGTCAGGGCATCAGCACAGAGCATATTCTGGGCATCTCATGTTCTTGTAGTCACAGATACTGGATCTCTTGTCCATTCTACCTTTTCCCCCCATCTGCATCGTAGGTGTGAGTTTCTTTGTAGTGGGGATCAGAAAACTGACAATGTGTAGGATCAAGGTATTGTCACAAAGTTATTTATTTATTTGATTTTTACTCTGCCCATCTAAACAGGTAGCCCACTCTGAGTGGTTCACAATTATTATAAATTTCTTACAAGATGACCTCTCCAGTAATTCTGTAAAAACACAGGTCTGTACCTCCTACTTAAAGAAGAGAGAAGTAAACAGAAAGTTGTAAATCAGCTGAGATGACAAGATTTAGGAACATAGCCCTAACCCAAAGTATTTTGGGGATCACTCTAGATAGAACCCTGATCTACAAAAACATTATCTAAAAATCAAAGTTCCTGCCAGAAATAACTTACTTAAGAAACTGGATAGTTCAGACTAGGGTACAAACAGTAAAAACAACAGCTTTGTGCTTGTACTATTACTCTACAGCAGAACATGCTAGGTTTTTGTGTGTGGTATAAATCAGGATATGCCAAACACATGGATGCAGTTCTCAATGAATCATGTAGAGTTATTACTGGCTGCCTGAAATCTACTCCCACAGAAAAGGTATGTTATTTGGCTGGCAAATAATGAATGAATTGAAGTAGTACAGCACCAAACCCATAAATCTCATGGACACCAACCCCTTAGACCAGTGGTTCCCAATGTGGGGCACATGCCCCACGTTGCGGATGTCAAAGTCAGTACATTGGCTGATTAGAACTTTTGGGAATTGACTTAGGCTTCTGGGAATTGAAGTACAAAAACCAAAGGTTGGGAAACACTGCCTTAGACAATGGCTTCTTGGATATTACACAAATGTTATGTGAATGTGGAGAAATTCAGTCAGTGCAACATTTATGTGCATGATATTTGTGTTCCACCCATTGTACAAAAAAAATCTAATAAAACACTGAGGTAATGTTTGCTTACTTACTTACTTACTTACTTACTTACTTACTTGATTTATAGGCGGCATTTTTCTCCTCAGCGACCCAAGGCGGCTCACATCAATTAAAACATTTCATACAATAAAAACCCACTACTAAAACGGCAAAATGATTAAAAATAAAGTTCTGTAGTAAATAGGTAATTATTCTGCATAGAATTATAAATATTTTAAGTAATGAATATTCGGCTAAATCCAGTGCTCCTCTCAGCTAGAGCAAACACACTGAAATGAATGGGATTTATTGCCTGCCATTTTTAAAAAGACTTGCTCATTTCCACAGGTCTCTTCCTGCTGGGACAAACATTGGATTTAGCTAACTGCGTTATTTTAAAAAGAATTAAATAAACGCCTTCAGGGGTGAGATTATTGCATAATGGGCATCCATATCATGACAGCACTCAGATTTACCTTCCTGGCAAATATATCTTGACTCAAATATAATAAAATGGGAAAAATTTAATCACAGTAAATAGACATAAATGAGATAAAGAGGTCCTTGGAGATGCTTTTAGAATGCCTCATTAGCTTTTCATTACTGTACTAACTTTTCAGCTCCAAATGATCTGAGACTGAATCGGTCTCATTCTCCTGTTTTCTTTCTCTTGGAACTGTGTTGGTGCTCTTATGCTGATGGTTAACTCCTTGCTGCTTTGACCATTTCCTTTGCAGGCCTTTTCACTAGTTAGTATAAGTATAGTAAGGGCCACAGTGGCTTAGTGGTTAAGACGCTGAGCTAGATGACCGGAAAGTCGGCACGTCAGCAGTTCAAGACCTGAATGCTGCATGATGGAGTGAGCTGCTGTCTCTGTCCCAGCTCCTGCCAACCTAGCAGTTCAAAAGCAAGAAATTGCACGTAGATAAATAGGTACCGCTTGAGAAAGAAAGGCATTAGTGTTCCATGTACTCTGTACAGTGTTCCTGCCACATGACCATGGAAACGTCTTGGGCTGCAAACGGAGATGAGCAGTTTTTCTGCAACTTTTAGTGTTAGCTGAAATGTGCTCTGGGCCAGTATTCTGCTATATACTGTCTTGTACTGTATTTCTTCATTAATATCTTGAATTATATTAGGTTGTAGCTATAGAGATTTGTCTGGCTAGGTTAGCCTGCTATGGTAATGGAGTAGATCATACTGCCAGAGACTCAATGCCAAGTGTTAACTAACCTGACCACCTTTCGGCTCCCAAGGCCATTAGTCCTGGACTAATGGCCTTGGGAGCTGAAGGGTGATGGTCCCCAAGTGGATTCAATCCCACTTGACTCCATCTTGATGGAGGGCAGCAACTTCATTAATACTGGCCTGGGCTGATGAGAACTTTGGGTGCCAAAAGGGCTCAGGACCAGAAAATGACTTGTGGAACTGGATCAGTGGTACAGATGGGTGTCATGCTGTGATGTGGAAGGCAGATGAAAAGCCACTGCATTACTGTATATTCTCAGGACAGTTTTCATTGTGGATCGCCATGAAGATCGCCAATATTCGGATCTGGCTTAACAAGAAGAAGAAGCTATAGAGAAGTTTGTAGTACATACAGTATAATTTTTAGAAACAAGGTGTGTTTCTAAAAGGTGTTTGTAAAAGAGTCTGAACTAGTATATCCATTGATTATACAACCTTGTTAGGCTTTATTGAGATGCTGGTAAATAGTCATGATACACTGTAAAAAAACATTTGTCAGAAGACAGGGAGTGTCAGACTTTATACAAGTTGCACAAAATTGTAAGAGACATCTGACCATCTCATGACTGCCTGCGTATGCCTGAATATAGTTAAACTTTCAAACTGTGTTATGAGTTTGGGCTTTTTATGTGTGTGTCATTCTTTTTTGCTTTTTTAAATATTCACATCTGGTCTTTGGTAATATCACACTGCTCAAGTCATTGCTGTCATATTCTTGAAAAGGATGTTTAATGGTACCTCGATGAGCAAATAGTACCTCAAAGCATCAGTATGTTATAACATACAGTGTTAGCATACAGTATTGTCTTTCTCTTGTAGAGACAAAGAAGGCTTTGTAAAGTTTTGTTTTGTAACAGATAGACTTATAATAGGAGGTCTATCTGAATTCCACCCAGAAGTAAAAAACTGTCTTTTCCCTAGTCTTTGCAGGGCATATGCCTCCCACTAACTTCTGAAAAATAGAGAAATTGAGGGTTTAAATATTTGGATAAGCTCTAGTTGATTTTCTAGAATGGTAAAGTTAGTTTTTGGAGTACAATTGGCAAATTCCTCCCATCCAGATTCACTTCTGGGTAGCACTGGTTGTTTTAGTCTTTAAACCAGGGGTTCTCAATGTTTTTGCGCTGTGGGCCGGACCACGCCCCCTCAGTCAACTGAGTGGGCCAAACTGGTGGTTCCCCCTGCCATAAACACTGCCGTAAAATGCGCCTGCAGCTGTTGCGGTTGCATTTATGTCACATTTACGACAGCCGTGGGCACATTAACGACAGCCGTGGGCCCCAGGCCAGTATTGATGAAGCTGCTGTCCTCCATCAATATGGAGTCAAAAAGGGGTTTATGACAGCCGTGAGTGCATTTGCAGCTATTGCAAACACGTCCGCTTCCAGTGGCGGCAGCAGCGGGCCACATGAAATGGTGCCGCGGGCTGTAGTTTGCGAAATCCTGCTTTAAACCCTAAACCCTGAATCCAGTTGGTAATCCCCACTAAAGTAGATTCTGTCCGTCAGTGGCATTCAGTAAGTGCCGGGTTGTTATGTGCATTATAGGATAGTCCCAATTTACTCGTTTTTGCTCTAGTGAGAGTTGAAGCTTGACTTGCTTGAGCACTCAATTTTCAGTGAAGCGAGCACAGTAATATTAGTTTACCTTAGAAGTTAAAGTGTGTGTGTGAGAGAGAGAGAGAGAAAGAAAGAGAGAGGGAGAGGGAGGGAGGGAGGGAGGTTTATCTGAATTAATTTATTCTGTTGCTTCTATGTGAACTTGTTTTTCTGAAGTGATTTTTTGCTTGACGTTGTGCAAGTCACAGGGCACAACTGAATTACCATGCAAACATACAAAGAGTCATTTACCATGGAGTTTTCACATGACTCTGTGGCTTACATGAGCAGTGTTGTTTCTTAAAGGGCAATAGCATGACAACAGAGTACTGTATCTGTTTCCATAATTCTCTGACAAATATAATAGCTCAATGCGCCCTTTTGACTTCATTCCTGAAAAGGCCATAGTCTTCTCTAGGACATGGAAGAGTCTTGGCGAGATTGATTGTTAAGGACACAGCAGCATTCTGGGCCAGATGGATGGTGAGCTCCAACTGAAGCAAGAACTTTCTTGTGTGGCTTTTGGCTAGTTAGCCGTGAGGATGGAGCTGTTTCCAGGGATCTGAGGACCCAGAGAACAGATTCTGGGACTGGAAAGGGGGATCACTTTTTATGGGCAAAAGCAAGATCAGAATCCAGCAATATTCAGGACAGTCTGCAGAGCTAACAATAAAAGGGCTTGTTGACTAAGAAGTCCCTTTTGATGATACACCGCTCATGATGTACGAATATTTCCCTACTCTTATTTTGCCCTGTTTATTCTGCGGCAATGCTTGGAAGTGATGTAGTAAAAAGTAACATTGTTGCCTGTAACATGGGTTTCCTTTTGGTGTAAAAGGTGGATAAACAATATCAATTTTGTGATTAATTTGTTTCTGATATATTAAGTATACCTACTTATTTTTGAGGGCTTATTTGTGGAAATTTGGGGACCTTTTCCCACTTGTGTTCCTTAATTTCTTTATCTGCATTGCATTATTATTTGCATGCTCTGTGCTTCTTTCATAAATAAAGTGGCAGACAAGCTGTCTGCTCCCTTTGAATTTGACTTTGCTGTAGTAAGTTGTAAATTCACCAAGTCTGTAGGATTGTATTTCTTGTTTGGTTTTCATGTCAAAGATTACTCTGGGTTGAAAGGATTTTTGCTGGAGAAACTCCGGTCATGGGACACCCAAATGAGGCTCCTTTCATGTTCCCAAGTACAGCCCTCGGGTATCGCAACCCAACCTTCCAGTCTCCAAGCTAAGAGTCTTATCCACTAAGCCACGTTGGGACCAAAAATTGGAGACCTAAGTCAGGTCTTTGTTGTGTCATGGGTGTAGACCTTTGCAGACTATGTGTCTGATATATAGACAGTACCTAGGCTTTATGATTAATTAAAGGCTAATGTGAATTCCAGAAGAAGCAGTTCTAGAGCATGCAATATAATGAAAAAGGCAAGATCCTTCTGAGCAGGTTTAAATGGCAGCATGCTGTTTTCGGCGATTTCAGGCCTGAGACCTGGAAAGTGGACCCATGAAAGTAAACCTCATGGACAAATCCTAATAAGACATTGATGCTTGTGTATATTTATATTGCTTAAGCCATTTAGGCAGCACACCTAACTTTACTTTTCTCCACTTTATTCTGTAGAGGTATGCAATTAGAGACAGTATTTGCAACTCAGAGCATTTCTGTTTTTTTATATGGGGTTACTGCTCCTTCTTTAGAAAGCAGTATGTGTCTGGGTATAGTCTTGCACTGTTTCAGTGAACACATCACCTTAGAGCTGTTACCTTGAAAAGCCGTAGTGTTTCGGCTCCTGCTCCTACTGTTATGACTATGTAAAAGGCCATATTTAAATGCCATTAGTACCATTGCCAATACATTCTTAAAAAGGAAAAGACTTCTGCTTTTTGTTTGCAAGTATTAAAGGTAAACGTCAACAGGTTCATTGTTCTCATCATAATATTTGTTAGGAGTAGCAGATATATACACCATATTTTTCGGAGGTGCGTCTTATTGTCCAAAAAATACGGTAACACATAATACACTACATATAAAAAAAACCTAGAAGGTTCTTCTTTCGTTTCCCAATCAAACCCTGGACTGCCAAAATGAAGCCACTTTCTTGGCTTTGTCGTTGACCAAACTTAAGTCCTCATCGGTGCATGTTTCTGGCAGTAATTGGCAGACCAGTAAATGAGCCGGATTCTGTATTTCTCCACATTCACACAGTGTTTCAATGTTTTGGCTTATTAAAGTTCTATAGAAGCACTGTCTTAAACAATATGTGGCTATTGCTATGATTCCAGTTATTTGGCTTTAGCATTCAACAACTCTGTAAGGAATTTCATATCTTGTGACTGAGCAAGGCAAGAAAATGTATTATTATGTTTTGTGCTGTCTAAGAAACTACTTCTCCCTCTTTTCTCTCAGTGTTTCTGTTGTAGCAGCTCTTGAGTTTCACCAGGGAAATAAATGTAGATGAGTTATGACTGTTGATAAAACAGTCAAGTATTGCAGAACAGTTATGGCAGTTAGGAATTAAATTGTATAATGATTGCTCATGTGTTTGGCCAATCACTTTCAAATCACAGGCTGAGAGTTGTGTATGTGTTCTTTCCATATGTGTTTCCAGGTTGAAACTGAGACATCAAAAAAAAAATCTGTTGTGGTGGTCTTGCTGAAAGATAGGATAGTCCTGTCTATACTTAGAACAGCTACCTGCATTATGGAAATTTGGCTTGATAAAAGGAATGTTTCTGACCAGTTTTGTATTGGCTACCATTCTTTATGTGACTGTTTCTGTTTTGATATGTACTGTTCTCCCTTGGTACTTTTATTTTCTTGTATCTTTACTGGAGAAGTCTTTGGATTTGAAGAGTTAATGTATGTGGTGCTTGCTATGCACAATGCAACATCCTCCTTCCTTGTGGCCCCTCCAAAACACATTTACTGTACATCTTTTTAAGGATGTGAAGTGTCTTAGGACTGTAAATGGAATGGCCCTAAGGAAAAGTAACTTGGTATATGTTGTGGAGGTACATGGTACAGCTTTTGTGGAGATAGGAGGTGCTCTCAATTTCCAAAAAAATCCCAGATCACAAAAAGGAAATTGTCATCAGGGCAATTTTGGTCTCCTGTTTCTGCTTTTTTTTATTTGACCACTTCCAGGCCTGGTTGGCCATTGATCGGTCCTGGGTCTGCCGAAGTTGCCCACCCTGAGTAATAGCTGGCTAACTCTATGCAGACCTCTAGTTCAGTGGAGGATAAGTAGAATTTATAAGCCAGTTGCAAGCTTAACTCTCAACATGTTGGCCAGATTAGCTATATGTAAATAACTACAGTTGAATAGGATACTGCAAAATAATGTGGAAGTTTGACATATAACATAAACTGACACAAAAGAAAACAAAATGCAGTGACTGTTACAAGTTATAAGTTGGATGATTTTAGTTTTCTTGGGGGATACCTGTCTATATAAGCATTACTAGCTCACTTCAGTTCCTGTGGTAGAAAGTTATTTGGGTTTTATAAAGAGCCCTGATGGTGCTGTGGTTAAACTGTTGTACTGCAGCCAGAACGTTGTGAGTTCAATCCTGACCAGGGATCAAGGTTGACTCAGCCTTCCATCCGTCCGAGGTTGGTAAAATGAGTACCCAGCATGTTGGCAGCAAAATGCTAATTGACTTGTAAACCGCCCAGAGAGTGCACTATTTGCTGCTGTATAAGATGCATTGAAGTATAAGATGCACACTGTTATTACCAAAATAGTCCAGTATAACCCACTATATACAGTGCAGGATGCACTCCATTTTCCAGTGTATTTTAGGGGGGGGAGTGGGTATTGTACACCAGCAAATACACTAAGTGTAATTGCTATTGCTGCTATTATACAGATGTGGCTTAATTTTTCTTTTCTTTCTTTACCACATTATTCTAATAATGTATTTCCATTTGTGGTGCATTCTCCTGAGGTTCATGTCATAAAGCTGCCCAGTTGAGAGTTCTTACATAATCACATAAAAGTTGCATGTTCTCCGCACCCCCTCAACATTAGACAGCTTTGCGAACAAATCACTAGTGAGTAGGCGAATCATGAGAACTATTCCCAGTTGTATCTGACAGTGTGTCCTCACTTTGATGTTTTGAAATATTGCTTTCAATACATGCAGTTTCTTGAAGCTTAGGACAGTTATTTTGTTCTCCCCATTGCTTGAGCCACTATATGTATGAAAATTAAATACTATTTAGTCCTGTGAACATCTATTGAATGTGGGGCTTACTTCTGTATAAGTTGGTATACCTTAACTGCTTGGGTATCTTGGTATAAATGTGTATTTAATGGTTTCTACTTCCATGGTGCAATGCAGGGATGCATAGTCGTCTAGATATGGGTAGGTTGCAATATCCACGATCCCTTACACCATTGTGTATGCTTTCTAATGCTGATGGAAGTTGAGGTCCAACATAATTCAAACCCTTATTTTTGGAACATATTTGTCCTTCCAAGCACTCTCAAATACAACAATGGATGTCTTTTAGATATTGTCATGGCCTAGTTGGAAGAAGAGCAGGTTAGTTTGAGGCTATCATGTCGAGAATTAGAGAGCAAGACTGGGCTCAAGATGCTATGTAACAGCTTGCTCAACCAGACTCCTACAAGCCTTCTCTTGTTGCTAGTTGCTTCTGATTTGTGACAAATCTATGAAGACTCTTACCTTGAGCCAAGGTAGTTAAGTGATTCCTGTAAGATTTTGAACCGCTGTCCCTAGTCTAATAGCACAGGGAGTTCTATAGGCAGGAGATCAAGAAATGAATCAGATGCACCAACCTGTAGGCCAGAGGTTGGTCCTTGAATACTCTGCAATTTTCCAAGGGATGGAAGAGCTAAACTGAAAGAAGAGATGCAAAAAGCCAACATTTATCTTACATCTTGTCAAAGAAAATGGTACACTCAGGGCTATTTGCCATGCTGCAAACAGTTACCTTACCCCAGAGGTGGCCAACCTTGGTGCCCCAGCTGTTCTTCGACTTCAATTTCCAGAAGCTCTGATCAGCAGGTGTGTTGACTTGAGCTTCTGGTAGTTGAACTCCAAGAACAGCTGGGCACCAAGGTTGGCCACTCCTACCTTACTCCATCATGTCTTGTAGACTTTTGTTGCAACTGTGACAATGGAGATTCAGAAAATAATCTTGTGTGCTGTCATGTCCTTCCATCTTGTGGATGTGCCCAGAGGTCTGTGGAAAAGTAGCAGGACACTAATCCAACACAGGGCTAAGAAAGGGCTATAGAGCAAAATGTGGATAAAATTGGGCTAATTCAAACTAAAGCAACAGAAAGAACAACACGTTAGTTGAGCATGAATACTATGTGTGTTAGAGACAATAGCAAAAATAGTGTTGTGTTGCCTTTGGAATTGCAGTTGGAGAGTATGTTGGCCTGCTTTTTTTGTTGGGCTGTTGTGACCCAGTCCTTGTTGGACTCTAAGGATAACCTGGATCGAGGGTACTCCCTATGCCTAGCCCAGTTCTGCCAGCACCCAAACCTGAGAATGTCCTGAGCCAGGAATCTCAGCCTGCTTCTGGCCCAAGTCTGCTGCCCCTGGCAGATGACCTGTCAGATCGGAAGTCTGACTCTGACAGTGATGAGCCCTCAGTCATGGTAAAGTGCAGAAGGCAGCTACACCTGAGATGCAGGCAAGCTAGAATTAGCACCAGAGAAGGCTCCCAGCTGATAGCAATTAGCTGGGAGGTTTATAAGCAAGCTTGTTGTAGCATTCCAGCGTTGGTACATTTTTTTAGTGCAAAGATCGACACCCTGCTTAACTTCGGATAAACTGCTTAGACCCTGACCTGTCTGCCATGACCGTGACTTCTCTGCCAACCCTGATGATGCCTCTGGACATCCTTTGGACTAGACACTTGCTTGAACTACCTATAACTAGACCTCGACTTGCTCTTTGGACTTTGCTATCTGGACTCTCCTCAAATAGACTCTCTGTGTAGTGCCTGCTGTGCGGTGACCGTGACCACTAGGGTGGTTCAGCACATGTACAGTTGTGTGGAAGAATTTGGAATATTCCATTTTTAAAAAAAGCTAACTTCACTTTGTCCTTGCACCTGAACTGAAAAGACTACAGATCACGGAGTGTTGAGCAAGACGCTGTAGAGTTCACTGTTAGTAATTCTGCCTGCGGCTGTCATAAACGCAGAAGTGAGCACATTTACGACAGCTTTATATGTTTCCGCTTCCGAGGAGCATGGTCTGGCCCGCTTAACTGTCTGGGGTGTGTGGTCAAGCCTGCGGTTTAAAAAGGTTGGCCACCTTGAATTAAACAGTCATAGTTCCCGTGATGCAAGCCGTTTCCTCGTAGAATATTTTTTTAATGTAAATGATACATCTACAGAGATATATGAAAAGATATTGGTTTCCATATATTGACTTTTCAATATTTGTATTTGCTTAAGGAATTTAAAATCTTCATGGAATGATATTCCATGACAGAACTATAAACAACTTCCTACTAGCAAGGCGGTTCTTGCAAATTGCAGTTCTCCGGATTTGGTTTCACCAGTTCTGTTGGCCATAAATAATTCATGTTGATGTTAAAAATAAATGCTGATTCTTGGATCTGCAGCACCTTCCCCTGTTTCTAGGCTACAGCTAATTTATGCATTTATATCCTCAAGGAATAATTCAGGTTTAGGTTGACATCTTGTTAGGAGCTTTGATAACATGATCATCTCAGTTTGATTAAAGGAAGATTCATATCTGATATTTTTCCTTTAAGTATTTTTTTTTAAAAAAAATCTTGGTTAGAATCACAGTATTAAGATATCAAGTGGGTAAATCAGAAGAAAAGTACAATATCACCTTTGCTAAACAGAAAGGTCAGGATTTTTAGCTGAGACTAAGGATGTCCTACATCAGGGGTCCTCAAACATGGCTCTCCAGGTGTTCTTGGATTTCAATTCCCAGAAACACCACTCAGCACATCTGCTGATCAGGCTTCTGGGAATTGAAGTCCAAGAACATCTGGAGAGCCAAGTTTGAGGCCCTGTGTCCTACATAATTGTCATGAGAATAAAGTGGGGGACGGGAAAATCATTGACTAAAATGACTGTTCCAGTTAGCCTTAGCAAGTTACATAAAGCACGTGCAAACATCAACAGGATTCTGGCCATTGTGTGTATTCTTCTATAGTTAATTTTTTGCCATCGTCACATGTGATCACAAGTATCAGATTTGCAGTTCCTAGGTCTGTAACATGATTATAAGCCCCTGTTCATTATGTTCATATGGCAGATTTTTAGGTGCTCTTTTAAAGAGCAGTATAAAAAGGACCTTTGGTGTTGGCAAGACGGGATGTAGATGGTCACTGTATACCTGATGCAAGATTTATTGAACAATTTTTGCATATTCTTTGTGAAAATGTAAGCAGTTAAATAAAATGAATGGGAAGCTTCATATTTCATTCCCTTTATAGCTGGAGGTTGTTGGAACTATCTTGATGTGAAAATATATGTAATAAATTATTTAGTTACTGTTTGTCAAGAGAGGGGCTTCTTTTAGAGCAGAATTGTCTGGGTTGGGTTGATTTATTGTGTAATGTTCGTGGGAAGCTGTTCTAAAAATACAGTCAATTGCTATCTTGGTGATTCTGTTGCCATGTGGATGTATTTTTGAAGGTAGGGAAAAGATAGAAGGTATGAGTTTAATGCATTGAACTAAGCATACTTTTTGTATAGCCCAGGAAAGATTTCAAACTATAACTTTGTGTATTAAAGAAGTATCTATGCTACCGTTGAAATCTGAGATTCAGGAATGGGAAGTAGCTTGTTTTTGTTTTGTTTACAGACTTCCAAGTGATACAAAAAAAGTTTGTTTTCTGTGAAGTTAAACACAGCTCCATTATACCCACCAAAATCTTGCAAAGTAAATCCTGCATGGATATACTGTAGATATTTTCAGATATGGCCTTAATAAGGTCAAGAAAAAGTGTATTTCCTAAAGTTTTCTGGAATGAAAAGTTACTTAAACTGAATGGGCATTTTAAAAAACCATAAATTAAAACAAATTGTAGATGTAAGATGGCGACTATTTGTGTGAGTCAACTAAAGAAACTCGTTTAGGAGCTCTTAAAGCTGCAGTCCTAGGCAAAGATAAAGGTCTCCCTTGCTCAAAAGCCAGTTGTATCCGACTCTATGGTTCAGTGCTCATCTCTATTTATAACCAAAGAGCCAGTGCTGTCTGCGCCTGCAGACGTTTCCGTGGACACGTGGCAGGCATGCCTCATCACCGGACTGCACAAAACACTTTGTCTTTGCACCAAAGTGGTCCCTATTTATCTACTTGCAATTTCTTGCTTTCAATCTGCTAGGTTGGCAGTAGCTGGAGCAGACAGGAGCTCACTTCATCATGCAATATTCGGGAATCGAACTTTGACCTTCAAGTCAGCGAGTTCAGCATCTTAACCACTTGAGCCACCACACTCCCGCTGCAGTCCTATATCAACATAATTATATATTTCATTTATATAATTTTTCTAGCAGTAAAACTGAGTCAGAGAGAAGTAAGTCTGGAGGTGTGTCTTGAGTGTCAAATAAATTGAGTTTCCTTTTGCGTTTTTATGGACTTGATATAAGGTCACAGTATTAAAGTCAGTATTATAGCAGTATGTTATAAATGAATTGAACAGGAATGCATCTGTCTGATGTATTTGGCACTGAAGAGTTATAGTGCTGGAATTGTAACAAATTTTTAAAAGTACAAAAATGTTTTGGGCTGCAGGGTTGTTTCCTAGTCTTTGGTTTTTGGACTTCCATTCCCAGAAGTCAGTTTCCCAAAGCACTGATCAGCCAATGTACTTAGTTAGGTTTCTGGGAATTGAAGTCCACCACTGTTCCATGGAATATAGTTTGGGAAACGCTGCATGAAGTCTGTTATTTTTATGGAGAAGCCCAAGAGACACAATATATACCAGTGATGGTGAACCTTGGCACTCCAGCTGTTCTTGAACTTCAGTTCCCAGAAGCCCTGATCAGCAAGAGTGTTGACTTGGGCTTCTGGTAATTGAAGTCCAAGAATACTTGGAGTGCCAAGGTTCGCCATCATGGATTATACTGACACATGAGTTTACACACTCTTAATCAAAGAATTGGTGCAAAATAAATGACTTTCAGCAGGTGGTTAAAATAATCTGCATTTCAGCAAGATAATGCACACTTCAGCTGCGCATTGTAGAATCTTCAATCTTTGAATCAGTTTCAAACCTGGCAAAACCGCCGCAAATGTAGACATGCTTTGTGTTTTCAGAAGAAGCTGCTTCTTCCCCTTCCCTCACATGTTATTTTGATATATGAATGCTTAAAATTGAGCAGCCAGTGGGTCCTCAGTTGGCGAGTGTGAATAAAATATACAGCAGGAAAGATAACCCTTTGCTAGACAAAATGTTTGGTGAGTGAGCAGTCAATAAAATCAAAAGACCTCATGTACTGTGCGAGTGATCCACGCAATCTGTTTTAAAATAGAATTTTAACTGTGGATGCAGTGAAGCCATGCACTTTAGAAAATGAGGAAAATACGCTCTGCGGTGTATCCCAGTTTATTACTCTTAATGTGTGAAATGGCCACATGAAGCATTATTTGTTCTAACATAGTAAGGTTGCCCTTGCTCGAAAGCCAGTTGTATCCAACTTTAGAGTTCAGTGCTCATTTCTGTTTACAGCCAAAGAGCCAGCGCTGTCTGCATCTGCAGACGTTTCCATGGACACGTGGCAGGCATGCCTCAACACCGAAGTGCACAGAACACTGTTTACCTTGCCACCAAAGTGGTACCTATTTATCTACTTGCAATTTCTTGCTTTCAAATTGCTAGGTTGCCAGGAGTGGGGACAAAGATGGGAGCTCAATCTGTCGTGCAGTACTCAGAAATTGAACACTGACCTTCTACTATAGTACTTTGGTCTAATTCACTTGTCTTTTGCTGTTCTTCTGTTTCATATTGAATTTAAAAAAAAAGTCTTTTCTGATTTCAGAAGCTAACCAGGGTAGGTACTGTATAGTACTTGGGTGCTTGACCACTATGGGATATCAGGGAATCTCAAGATAAGGCTGGGCCTGGGACCCTGGAGAGCTGTTGCAAATCACAGTTTGTAGTACTGGGCTAGATAAACAATGCCTGAGCACCCATTAGAAGCAAAAAGGACTAAAATGTGACTATTGTACAGTATTTTACTTTGTACACAGCATGAGAAGACAAGGTTAATGCTAGGAAGAGTGGAAAGCAGAATGACAAGAGGAACACCTAACATGAGATAGACTGACTCAGTAAATGAAGGCATGGCCTTCAGTTTGCAAAATTATTAATGACATTTTGGTAATTAATTGGCCAGATCTGCATACGTCAGGGGCAGTGTCATAAAAACAACAGTGAAAAGAAGGAGCAAGAGCTGAATCTTAGCAGTGTAAAGGTTGAAATGTGCTTTGAAAAAGTCATCTGAAGATGCAGAATTATGTACCCAAACGGCAAATTTTGCCAGTTTGAGCATAACAGCAGCATACGCACAGCTCTGACAATGTGTCGTATTTTAGGAAACCTTTGGGTTGGGATCTGTGTCTCCACCTCTTTAATTACACTTTGAATACCATCATAATGATTATCATTTCAAACAAGAAATGACTTTGCCGGTCTATTTCTAGTTTGAGCTCTTTTGTTCGAACGTAATGTTTAGCTTGCACTTTCACCGTCTGTAACACAGGAAAAAAAATGCATGAATTAATGATAAAGCGCTCTCTTTTAATAATAGAAGGCAACAGCGACAGCAAGATTTATAGGCAGTAATTTAATAGGGACTTTGAATCAAGACTGTGTGTTCTTTCAGAACAACATGGTATGATTTCTATCTCATTCCGGAAAAAGGTGGAATTGGACACTTTGCTCATTTCATCATCTCTGGACTATCATGTTTCTTGCAATCATAAAAATGTTTCTTCCTATCTTGTCAGCTCCAATAGTTGTTTTTGTATTGTTTTTGTGATAACATTCTGTATTTTTTGGATATGGGAATGTTTTCAGGATCAGAGGATAGTCCTGAGATGATTGACATGTTCTCAGAGAAATTTGATCTTCCTCTTATTACTAGGGCAGAAGACCATGTTGTTGTTCAGTCGAACAGTCGCTTCCGACCCCCTGGACTATTGCACGCCAGGCACCCCATCCTCCACCATCTTCCTCAAGCCGCCCAACTCTGTGCCCATTGCATCCACAATATCCAACCATCTCATTTTCTGCCACCCCCTTCTTTTGCCCTCGACCTTTCCCAGCATCAAGGCTTTCTCAAGTGAATCCTCTCTTCTCATTTGATGTCCAAAGGACTTTAGCTTCATCTTCACTATTTGACCTTCTAAGGAGCAGTCAGGGTTGATATCTTCTAAGATTGACCTATTTGTTCTCCTCGCTGTCCAGGGTATTCTCAATACTCTCGTCCAACACCACATCTTCTGCGCTCCGCTTTCCTTATGGTCCATCTCTCACAACCATACATTACCACCAGGAATACCATTGCTTTGAAGAACTTAATCTTTTGAAGGAAGCACAACAAAAATATCACCTATGCAAATGGAATATTTTAAGAAAGTTTTTAAATAGTTTGTGCATCTGTCAAAAATATAGTGTATTATAGCAGACATATTCCAAAGGAGTTTCACAACACAGTAGTTCAAATTGGAAACATGTTTTTGCCATGCTCGAGGTTTTCAACATGATTAAATTGTTAACTTAACTGTAAATGACAATAAAGGGACATTTGGGTCTTTGGGCCTAGAAGAGCTTTCTCTGTCAAATCTATCCCTGAGATTGTATCCATTTTGTAAGAGATTAGATTAGATTAGATTAATCTTTATTGTCATTGTCCTGCACAGAACAACGAGATTGGGAACATGCCATCTTTGTGATTTTTAACTCTATCTTGGCAGTTGATGTTTGGCAATGATATTTTGAAATTATTAACTGTTTTTACAGCAATGTATTTAAATGTTACCTTCAAGGTCTAAGGAAGTTTGTTTCAGTTTGGATGGAATTCAGTGATTGTAAAATTTAGTACCATATATAGTGGAGTATAAGCCAACCCGAATATAAGCCGAGGTACCCAATTTCGACCTGAAAACCCAGAAAAATTGATTGACCCGAGTATAAGCCATGGGTGCTAGTGAGTTTCAATAACCAAAATACATGAAAATATGGTAAAATTAATTACATTGTTGGTGCATCTCAATCTGGCGTGTTCTTTGGACCCTTGTGGTTGTTGACCCGAGTATAAGCCATGTCCTCTTTGAGGGGCTAATTTTGGGGGCTAAAAAACTCGGCTTATACTTCAGTATATACGGTACTTACTGAAATTCTGACCGTCTTTCAAAGGGTGAATTAATTTAGAAGACTTTAGTAACA
This sequence comes from Bradypodion ventrale, assembly GCA_035047345.1. Taxonomy (NCBI): domain Eukaryota; kingdom Metazoa; phylum Chordata; class Lepidosauria; order Squamata; family Chamaeleonidae; genus Bradypodion; species Bradypodion ventrale. The sequence continues at coordinate 123,423,692 of JAWDJE010000006.1, forward strand.
TTCTAAAGTTAAGATTATCTCTGAGCGTGGATTCAAAACATATGTGTACTGGGGTGGGAAATAGTGCTATTGAGTACTTGCCAAGAACCACATAGCAGCAGTAGAAAAACTGGCTTTTAGGTGTGTGAAAACCTTTGCCAAGTCCGGGAACCTTGTTTCAAGCAGTCACCACTGACTCTTACTGAAAGCTTTAACAGCCTCAAGTGTCTGTTGGAGTAGCATTTTGATTGCTCTTGGTGGGAGCAATTGGGGGATTATATATTTCCAGCTGCTATTTGTTTAGGCTGTAGAAATCAAGGGAATCAATTTGCAGATGGTGTACTTGAACAAAATTTTCCTCAAAATAAAATGTAAAAATGACTTAGAGAAATTTTAGACTTTCTTGACCAGAAAGCTGATGTGGTGCCAAAACCAAAGTTCTTGTTCTAGTCACACGAGCACCTGGCAAATGCTCAGTAACTTAATCTGAACTTGACGACCAGAAAGTTGGCAGGTCAGTTGTTCAAAACCTGAGTACTGCATGATTGAGTGAGCTCCTGTTGCATGTCCCAGCTCCTGCCAACCTAGTCGTTCAAAAGCAAGAAATTGCAAGTAGATAAATGGGTACGTCTTTGACGGGAAAGGGCATTCTATCAACTTTGGCATCTAGTTGTGCCTGACACATGACCACGGAAACGTCTGGGGACACTGTCTACAGATAGCACTGGCTCTTTGGCTGTAAATGGAGAGGGGCACCATCCCCTAGAGTGGGATATGAATGGCTTTCGAGCAACTGAGACCTTTACCTTTATTAACTTAACTTGGGCTATGTAGAGGAACAGGCTTCTCAGGCTAGCAGGCACATTTCCCTCAACTGCCGAAATCAGCAAATGCATTTTTATTTTATTTTTCCGAAATGCTGCACTTAATACAGGAATCTATTACTACTGTAATAATTTTGTGTCAGAGATTGGTACAGGAATCTATGAAAAGCTAGGTACAAGAATGTGGCTGAAAAGAAAGTGTAAGGTAGTAAATTCTTAACCTTACTTCCAAAGTGAGCATATATATTCTTGTTCCTTTCTGAAGCCGATTTTAGAGTAAAATATCATTTATAAGTAAAACCAAGCAACAACTGCTTCTGTTTCCTGCTGCAGACCAGGAAAGCAATGAGAATTCCTTAGAAGCAGCTGGTTGCTAGGATACCTGGCCTTCATTCTTTTTGTGACGATCTTTTTCCTGTTCACTAATGAGTCGTAAGGCATTTATCTTTAAAATGATGCCAGCGTACCTCCCCCTTTCCTTTCCTTGACCTTCCTTGCATAATTATTTTTCTTATCATTGTTCAATTTTGGGGTCACTCTCTAAAGTGAATAATTAGGAAAACATAACAAAACTCAGATAACAGGAATGTGTCATCAAGGTGAAATTTCTCCTTTTCATGCCTTTGTGGGGTCAGATTTTAGAGCTATCTAGAGGAAAGGTACCAGATCTGTGTTGAAGGATATGTATGCATTGGCCATGAGGATTTACTTGGAATTATTTCCTTAAAAGTAGTGTACAGTACAATATTTTAAGTAGGCATCTGTTCATGCTAATTTTGTCTGAACAAGACAAACCGCACTGCCATAGTTCACAGAAGCTTCATGAACATCAAAAAGATCTGTCTCCTTTCAGGTCTAGGTCTGGAGTGTCTTCACCTCGTGCTGGACCACCTCGACAGAATGAGACTGGTGTTGGTGTAGTGTCCCCCTCCCCAATGGCCCAACACACTCCCATTACTGACAGTGTACATCTCTGCTGTTGTATTGAGTCCCCCCCTTTTTTTTGTTTTTGGGACACTTCACCATACAGTCCTCTCCTGAATCTGTAGGTTTAGTATTTGTAGTTTCACAGGCCCCAAAACATTCAGTGAAAATTCCTGAAATTCATAATATATACCGTATTTACTGGAGTATAAGACACATTGGAGTATAAGACACACTCTCTTCTTCTGGTGCATTTTAAGGGAGAAAACAGTGCACTTAGACGCCAGCAAATATGGTATTTGCTGGCATATAAGACACACTATGTTTTTCTGGTGTATTTAAGGGGGGAAGTGCATCTTATACGCTGGCAAATATGGTATGTATGTATTTCTGAGGCACATTACCAGAGCAGGCCACTAGAAGCCACTATCTACAATGTAAAAATTGAGAAGGAACATATTGTTTCCAGGCACAAGTCCAGGCACAGTAGAACCACCATAGAAATAGTCAAAGTCATCCGCCCTTGTCATCGTCCTGGCCGATAAAGGGGCCAGGAGGCGCGGCGGCTCACGACGTCGCCGTCTTCGGAGCCTCCCAGGCCGGGGGACACTCCCTTTATCTCATCGCCAGTGGAGGGGGCGGGGATAGTGCGGTGGCCACGGTGCCTTCAGAGCCTCCCAGGCCGGGGGAGACTCCCTCTATTTCCCCACCGGTGGAGGGGTCGGGGAGAGGGTGGCGGCTGTGGCATTGTTGTCTTCGGAGCCTCCCGGGCTGGAGGAGACTCCCTTTATCTCCCCGCCGGTGCGGCCTTCCTACTTATATAACTCAGTATATGGGCTATAATATGGGGGTTGCTGCTTTCCGTGGTTTCAGTTATCTGTCCTCCATGGATAGTGTGTGTGTGTGTGTGTGTGTGTGTGTGTGTGTGTGTGTGTGTGTGTGTGTGTGTGTGTCCTGCATATTGTGTGACCTGCATATGCAGAAATGCTGCTGACTGGAGCAGGTCTGGCCACCTTGGGCCTGTCCCAACTTTCCAGGAGACCAACACATGGTACAGATCACACTGTTGGCCTGGTGTTCATATTGGAACAGGGAAAGCTTGATCTGAAGGTAGCAATCCTGGAGTCGTCCCCCTTGTCATTGTCAGATCATCTCCTGCTGAGATCTGGACTCTGTTCCATTGCAACCTGTCCTTGGGAAAGAAGGACCTATTACCATGACTGATGGATCTGACTGGTTTCCAAAATGTCCTAGGGGGTGTTTTCTGGCTGATATAGTTGATGTTTCTGTCGACTCTCTGGCCTCTTACTGGTACTCAAAGGTGAGCCAAGCAATAAAAACTATTGCTCCTGAATGCCATCTTTGATGCCGGGTCTTCTCCATGGTTTACAGAGGAACTGAGGGCAATGAAACAGTTGAAGGCAATGGATAAGGCTAGAGAGCAGATAGCGGAAAGCTGCCAGTTGTTCAGTCTAGTGGCTATTATGGAAACATCCTGAAGATTCTGTAATGAACTCAAGGTCGCCCTTCCTCAGAAGGTTGCCCTTGTTCATCTCAGTTCATAGCCAAAGAGCCAGCGTTGTCTGCGTCTGTTTCTGTGGACATGTGGCAGGTGTGACTTGACACCAGAGTGCACAGAACTCATGGCCCCTACTGAAAGAAACCGTAATGTCCAACTAATTAAGGTTCCTTCTGAACAACAAGGGAACTTTTCCATGTAGTTCATGACCTAATTTCTTTTGGGGGGGGGGGGGATCTCTCCATCCAAATGTTGAGAACTGCAACCAAGTGGCAGCCCATTTTAGATTTAAGATTGAAAGCATCCTTCGGGGGCCTTGACCTCTTGTTGATACTGGTAGTTCTGATGGAGGTGTCCAGTGCATCATCTCGTTAACCAAAATGGGATCATTTTCAGCCATTGTCTTCTGAGGAAGTGGACAAGGGATTTTGTTTGCATGCTGCAAAGTGGCCATCTTTTGTCTAGATCTTTACTCTTTGTGGCTTTCAATCAGGAAAGGAAATTATTGTGGAATGGGCTACATACATCATTAATGTGTTCCAATAGGGAGGGTAATTTTATTTCCCATTTAAAGGGAACCATTATAATGTTCATTCCAAAGAAACCAAATTTAGCAATGGGTTATGTTAATAGCTATAGGCCTATTGCTGTCATTCCATTTGTGGCCAAGTTGATTGAGAGGGTGGTGGCTGATCAGCTGCAAGTTTAGGACTGTGGTACTTGGTGGAATGACTCTCTCACAAAATAGCTACCCTCAGCATCACATTCCTGGAGCCAAGCACTCAGCTGTAGTCAAATAAACAGTCAGAAACTGGTAAACAAGCCTCCAAACAGCTCAGGCAAGCAAACAGCCTCAGGGCAACAGACAGCTTCATCCCCTTTTGTCTCTTCCATCCATTTCATGTCACCCTGTTCATCATCTCATCCTCATGAGCTTACAGTGATGAGAGCAGTGGTTGTGTTTTGTCTTCATTTGGCAGCAAAGAGACAACGGTTTATCTAGATATCTGGGCTGGAAAGTAGGTGAAAGAAAAAATAGTAGCCTTATCTTCAGCCTGGTGCCAAAACAAGAGAGAACTGAACTTTCAGAGGAAGAGGTCCCTTTAGGCCAAAATTCTCTGAGTCATATCTTTTTTCTTATGGTTCCAGGGACCTTTGGATATGTGAGGGAAGTAAGAGGTGCAGGGTTGAGAAATGTTCTTCTAGCTTGGAACCAACCAACCCCACCTTCCAGTCAGATGTCTTAAGGCAGTGATGGCGAACCTTGGCACTCCAGGTGTTCTTGAACTTCAATTCCCAGAAGCCCTGATCAACAGGAGTGCTGACTTGGCTTTTGGCAATTGAAGTCCAAGAACACCTGGAGTGCCAAGATTCGCCATCACAGTCTTAAGGAGTCTGCTCTGAATAAAGCTACTCTAGCTTCTCTGCTTTCCTTCATGATCAGAGCATCTTCTGTAAATCAGTCCAGTGGAGCTGAGCACTCCAGGCTAAGGGATGTTTATTTGCAGCCTTGTGCGTGGGTTGCATATACCATGTCTCAAGCAAGGTGCTCCAGAAGCTGACTCTAGAGCAGAGATGTGGAGTGGCAGAATGGAGAGAGAGTGGAAGCAGGAGAAATGGGCTGTCTTTTTTCTGCTCTGTGGACTTTATTCACAAGTCTCCATTGTCATGTTAGCATCAGAAATTGATTTCTACTGGAGATCAGACAGTATCCTGGCTACTTTGACTTTGGATGTGGCTATTGTAAACAATGACATTGTGATCCTTCCAAACCGGTTTCCAAAGCTTTTCAACCAGGGACTTCACCTTCTTTCTCTTCTTTGACATTTAATATAGCTTGAATTACAAACTAAAACAATCTGTACTTTTCTCTCTCAAAATGTATGTGACTGAAGGGGTTTATCTTCCATTATTTGATATATTTTATGATTTCTTTTTTCTTTTTAATTTGCTGCTTTGATGGTCACCTTCTCCATTCAAGTAGCGCTAGGGTTTGTGTGTGCGTGCAAAGAAGGCTGTGACATTTGCAAATCTATAACCCAGTATAACTTCCTAAAAAGTCCCTGTTTGATCATTCATGTACTAAAATATTAAAAAGTTACTATTCCGGAAGGTTCTTCAATAGGGCCTTAGAAGCAGCTTTTTACTCATCGCAAGTTGTGATGCAGGGAGCTATTTACAAGCCAATAATAATAATAATAACACAGTAAAACCCTGACTTACATATACCTCGAGTTACATAAAATTTGACTTACATAATGATTTTTGCAGTAAAACCATGTCCTGATTTATATGAATGTCCCAATTTACATAACACATTTTCCTATGGGTTTGCTTCGTGTTATATAAAAAATTTGTTTTTCCTATGGAGTTGCTTCGATTTACAAAATATCATTTTCCTATGGGCTTGCTTTGCGTTAAGTAAAAAACCGATTTACATAAAAGTCTACAGAACAGATTTTTTACGCAAGTAGGGGTTTTACTGGAATAATAATAATAATAATAATAATAATAATAATAATAATAATAATAATAATAATAATAATAATAATAATAATAATAATAATAATAATAATAATAATAATTTCATGTCAGAAATTATTCTGAACTCTGCTCAGGAAACGCCCAAATGAGGCTCCTTTCGTGTCCTCAAGAGCTGGGACTGAGATGGGCGCTCAATCCGTTATGCAGTACCCAGGTCTCGAACTGCCAGCTTGCCAGCCTTCCAGCTAACAAGGCGAGCTTCTTAACCACTGAGCCATTGTACATGTATATCTTCCCTTTCCTCAAAGGGTTGTCCATGTGCCATGATTTCTACTTTCTTAAATGTCAGAATAATCCTGTCTTTAGTTTACACGGGAAAACAGTGACTTTCTTACCAACTCATTCAATATGTTTTATGGAGGAATTCAGTTCTGTGTCCAGGGCTCCTCCATCAAAGTATATCACTCTTAGTTTGATGATTTGCTATAGTGGATTTGGTTCCCTATGGATCTAATAGCAACTGAGCTCCATGTACTGTATTAACAATTTGGACTTGCATGCTGTTGTTTATATACAGGGGTGCAACTGATTTACTGTATCTTCAAAAGCAGAAATTGCAAGAGTAGAAAGGTCGTAATTTATAATCACAAGGCTATTCAAGTAAATGATTAATAGTGGTTAATATGTGGTTTCTTATGCAGCATGAAATTTGCCAAACAGACCACCTTTAATATCCTTTTCCTCTTTCTTTGTAGATCTGAACATGGAGTTCAACCCTTCCGATCATCCACGGGCCAGCACAATATTCCTTAGTAAATCTCAGACGGATGGTAAGTAGCCAGTTTTATTCTATTACTATAGGAAAGTTATTTCTGAGAATTTCTACCCCGCTCATCTAGGAGATTTCCCTACTCTGGGCAGCTAACAACAGAAAACTCACACATTAAAAACAGTCACACATTTTAAAAAATACATATAAATATACCAGGAACAAAAAAAAAAAACTATTGGCAACGGAGAGAGATAAAATACCTAATGCTCAGCCGTTGATAATATATATTTAAAATTGTGGCCTTATAAGAATTTGTCTGGTCACGTTAGGGCATAAGCATAACCTTTCATCTTGCATGATATCTTTACATATTTATTACAATTTTCAGAATACGATAGCCGAAAAACTAACCTTTTCTACCTCTAAGTTTTGACACAGATGCATAGAGTGGTTATTAGTGCCAAAAATAGACATTAATTATGCAAATTATTTATTTGTTTATGATAAATTCTGTATACAGTACATGCTAATGATCAGAATCTCGATAAATTTATTTTCTGTTTGCAAAGAATGCAGTACAATTTACTAGACTTTTAATTGGTGATTGTAACATTGAGTTTGCACCTAACGTGATATAAATCTTCTATCTGAAAGCATTATAAAATTGGATTTTGCAGTATTTGTTAGATTGTCATGCTATGATATAGCTTAATGTGAATCTGGATATTAAATTCTGTGACAACCAAGAATATTCACAAAATAAGATCTTTCTTTCACCAGGCTAGTACAATACAGTAAAATTATTTGTGTCAAGTTTTATCTACAAATGAAAGCTTGTTGGCATGCAGATTTTGATTCTAACCTTATATATATGGGACCCCCATCCCCACCCTCTCTCGCACGCACGCACATTGTTCTTGAGTTTTCAGCACCAGGTTAAAAACTATGTCTTTGCATCATGAACAGTGATGCTGTTTTTTGTTGTTGCAACTGGAATTATAGAAACTATACTTGCTTGAATTTTCTACTGCTGGTTTATTAATATAATAATTTATAATATGTTATGCTTAAATTTATTTTCTTCAAACAAAGCCTTGGAAACATTGGAAATTAGAAGCAGGGGCTGTTTTTGTATTATTACTTTTGATTTTTGTGTTGATAATTAGACATAGTATCAAATAAGACAGTATATAAGATAATTGTGTTTAAAAATTAAAAGTGGAAAGATAGATGGAAGATTACGAAGATAAGTTGCAGAATGAAAAGATATATTAGATGGGATTTTTGATAATATGTCATTTTCATATTTGTAGTGTGATCGCTTTATTTTTCTTTTTTATTATTGTTTGTATGTATTTAGTTTGTATTTGTATTCTGTATGATTTATTGTAATATATTTTGTCTTTTCCTTTTTTTCATGATTGTTATTTCTATGCTTCATTTGAAAATTTAATTAAAAAAGAAGAAGCAGGGGTTGCAAAGATATAAAATAAATGAATAGCTTGTTAAATTGTGCTCAGCCCATGCTTTCTGATATTTAGCCAAGCTACGCACTTTCCTTTTTTCTTTATATTTGGAGTTAGGATGCCATAGTAATGTACTGTACACACATTTCTGATTCTTTGGATTATGGCATACTTCTTCGCAAATTCTGGAACATTTTTTTTGCTGTTAAACAGCTTCTTGCTTTCAAATCAGTGTTCAGAATTTCTAAATTTAGACTTTGCTTGCAAAGTTGTGAAATTTCACTCCCAGCATAAAACTGAGGGTGTGATAAAAGCCAAAGAAGAACAGTTGGCTGGTAGGCTCTTGTGTTGGGCACAAATTCAGTAACTCTCTAAATAGCTATACTGTATATGGAAAGAAAATGGATTGTAGTGCTCTTAGTTGAACTGTCAGAACACAAGACAAGTTCAAGTGGCTGAGAGAAAAGTGAAAGGGAAGAGGATATAAGGTGCTAGGTTAAATCTGATGAGTTATAGCATAATAATAGCTTGCCTTCTGTATTGAGGACCACTTGCCTTCCAGTTGTGTTACTTTTGTTAGTCATGTGTGTAGGAGAGATGTGTGTGTTTTAGAAGTGACATTATTATTATTATTATTATTATTATTATTATTATTATTATTATTATTATTATTATTATTATTATTATTATTATTATTATAGGTTTATTTATATACCGCCTTATTCAACCCATCGGGCGACTCAAGGCGGTTTCCAATAAATAGCAAAAAGTACATTTCGACACAATCTCAGTAAAATACAAAGTTTAAACAATACAATTCACTGGAAGGGTCCAGCGAGTCTGGTGGTTCTGGCACAGCAGGTCTTCTTATGGCTGCGCCGGCTCCATCACAGCTGGGGCCATTCTCTTGCTCCCACCTCCCCGCTCTCACCAGGGGAAGCGTCCGGCAGGTCTGGCGGCGTTGGCGGGTCTGGCATGGCAGGTCTTCTAATGGCCGTGCCAGGCGCCTCACAGCTGGGCCAGTCTTTCGCACCCACTGGCGTTGGAACCGGCGGCAGCAGCTTTTCGGGGCCCCACCGTGATGATCCTCAGCTGGGCCCAGCTGCGCTCCCACCCCCCGTGGTTGCCCAGGCCACGGGAGGGGGTGAGGTGCTGCTCGTCTTCCCTCTCGGCCGGCTGCTGGTCAAGCGGAGATGGTGGTCTCGGCAGCGGAGAAAGCGGCTTTTGAGGGCATCAAGACTCCCTTCAGGTGCCGCTCGTCTTCCCTCCCGGCCGCCCGCCGGTCGAGTGGAGATGGTGGTCTCGGCAGCAGAGCAAGCGGCTTTTGAGGGCGTTAAGACTGCCCTCGGGTGCTGCTCGTCTTTCCTCCCAGCCGGCCGCTGGTTGAGTGGAGATGGTGGTCTCGGCAGTGGAGCAAGTGGCTTTTCATGGCATCGAGACTTCCCTCAGGTGCCGCTCGTCTTCCCTCCTGGCCAGCCCCTGGTCAAGCGGAGATGGTGGTCTCACCGGCGGAGCAAGCAGCTTTTGAGGGCATCAAGACTGCCTGTTTTCCCCCTCAATAAACTGATAAATTGAATGGCATGGCCCTCTGTCCCAAATGATCTTGCATCTCTTTATCATTTTTCAGAGTTGTTGATGCTAACGTAAAGGTAAAAGGCGCCCTTGCTCAAAAGCCAGTTGTGTCTGACTCTGGGGTTCAGTTCTCATTTCTGTTTACAGCCAAAGATCCAGCACTGTCTGCCGTCTGCAGACATTTCCATGGACACGTGGCAGGCATGTCTCAACACTGGAGTGTACGGAATGCTGTTTACCTTCCCACCAAAGTGGCACCTATTTGTTGTTGTTCTGTCGCACAGTCGATTCCGACCCTTTGCGACCCTATGGACCATCGTTCTCCAGGCGCCTCTGTCCTCCACCATCCCCCTCAGTCCTCCCAGTTCTGTGCCCATTGTGTCTACAATACCATCTATCCATCTCATCCTTGGCCTCCCCCTTCTTCTTTTTCCCCTCCACCTTTCCCAACATCACGGCCTTCTCAAGTGAATCCTCCCTTCTCATTTGATGCCCAAAGTACTTTAGCCTCATCTATTTACCTACTTGCAATTTCTTGCTTTTGAACTGCTAAGTTGGCAAGAGCTGGAACAGAGACAGGAGCTCACTCCGTCATGCATTACTTGGGAATCAAACTCAGACCTTCCATTCATCGAGTTCAGCGTCTTAACCACTTGAGCCACTGCAGTCCCTTGTTGATGGTAGCCATCTGTTTTGTATAGGGTTGATTGTAGAATGGATGTGGATGGGCTGGAGACCTTTATTGGCTGTGGCTTTCAGTAGCAAACAAAGCAAAGCAAATGTGACATGTAATTTGGGTGTTGCCAGCATCCTAGCTCCGTCTTACCAGGCTCCCCACCCTCACCCTCCCTCCCAGAGTCCATTGTGAACTTGTATTTCGACTGGAATGGCTGTCATTGTCAGAACAGCAAAAGCATATTCCAGATTTCAATTTAGGGCTTGAAGCAAGAAGCAAAAGAAACCTTCTTTTAGAATTCCTGCAGTCCTTCTGTTTGATCAGTGCCACACAATTTTCTTAATGAAAAGAAACTGTAGCCTTTATTTCTCCACTAAATTATTTAAAAAGTTCTCAAAGCCTAAGAGGTTGTAATTGAGGTGTAATTATTAACTTCAGGAATATGGCCTTTTGTCCTTTTGAAGTCTCTCACTAAAACCATTTCTTATGCACATAACAAAAAACAAACAAATCCCATACACCTCCCCCCAGTAAAAAAGCATAGTAACATGGGACAAAATGCTTTACCTCATTTTATTTGAGACTGGTGGGGTACACAGAAAGAGCCTCCTCAAAGATTGTGGAACTTTTGAACCACAGTTGGGTTTGCTGCGGCAACTTTTTGCCAGCCAATCTTTCTCACACAAGGTCAGACGGAAGGAACTGCAGAATGAACTCACCAAGAGGTGTCTTCATTTTGGGAGTTTCACATCTGACCAAGACACGCAAGACGAAGAAAAAGATTTGAGGCTGCCTAATTTATTCCTAAAGAGACTGTGGTGGCTTAGAGGTTAAGATGCTGAACTTGATGACAGGAAGGTCGGCAGGTTAGCAGTTCGAGACCTGAGTACTGAACAACAGAATGAGCTCCTGTCTCTGTCCCAGTTCCAGCCAACCTAGCAGTTCAAAAGCAAGAAATTGCATGTAGATAAAAAGGTACCACTTTGGTGGAAAGTTAAACAGTGTTCCATGCACTCCAGTGTCTAGGCATGTCTGCCATGGAAACATCTGCAAATGCAGACAACATTGGCTGTTTAGCTATAAACAGAGATGAGCACTGAACCATAGAGTCGGATACGACTGGCTTTTGAGCAAGGGTGGCCTTTAAAAAAATATTCCTAACTGCTGTATTTGGAAATTTAACAGTTAATGATACATTGAAGTAGCTTATTTTATTTTATGAGTCACTAGGTTTTAAAAATAAAGCATATTAAGAAACCTTGGCTGCCATCTGATGTGTTAACCAAAAGGATAATAGAATGCAGTTTTGCTTTGGAGGAAGTATGAGAAAAATTAGCAAGAACTTGTCATGCAGACTCTTCAGTCTTCACTTGAAAACCTGTTCAGCTTCATTTAATCCCTGTTTTTATGTCAAGAGTCCATTTTTAGCTTAAGTGTTCCTGTCACATTAATGAAACAGATAATTATTATGTTGGGTTTCTCAGTCTTCTCAGATCACTTTTCACCATGTAAAGTGTTATGAGATTTGACTGAATACTCTTTGACAGGTAAATATTTCTGCTTCTAGGACAAGAATGGGCACATCTCCAGCCCTGCAAATTTTCACTGGGCTTCAACTCCCAATAGCCCTACTAGCCAGAATAGTGAGTGATGAAGTTTAATGGGAATTGCAGTCCAGAACATCCGGAGATATTATCAACCTTTGATTAGAATGTTGATGATATATCTCCTCCAATTATTCATTAGGTTCACATCAGTGGGCCTTTCAGAGCTGCAGTATAATAATTTCATGTCAGAAACTATTCAGGATTGAAAGGATTTTTGCTGGAGAAACTCTGCTTGTGGGACGCCCAAATGAGGCTCTTTTCATGTCCCCAAGAGCTGGGACAGAGAGGGGTGCTCAATCCGTCATGCAGTACCCGGGTCTCGAACTGCCAACTTGCCGGCCTTCCAGCTAACAAGGTGAGCTTCTTAAACACTGCGCCACTGTAGCTCCTAGAGCTGCAGTTAGCAGGACATAGGGGAACTAAAGGGTGATGATGGAATGTAGTTGTGGTTTAGAAACAAATCTATGATTTGCTTTTTGGAACCAAAAGATTTGCTTTGTTTCTGCATATTCAGTATAACATAAATATTTAATCCAAGATTAGACCATGAATAAATACTCCTGCAGGCTAGGGTTTGCAATTGTGTTAAACCAACTGAAATGTTTCAGCTCTAGATGCCATTCAAGTAGATCAAAATCTTTCTTGGTCTTATTTAGTGGATCTACTCTAGTATTCCTTCTTACACTAAGCAGCAGTATTTCAGCCAATTAGAGTAGGATGGTTTTAATTTCTGAAGCAGAATTTCAGCACTTTTAACTTTATATAGAATGAGCATTTGTTAATTGGGGGGTAAAATTGAATTTAAAGTATAAATTTAGGAGAAACTTCTGTTAGTAATCGTCTCAAAAAGCTATAGCTTTTTTTGCTAGTGATCAGTGTTGTAATATTAACTGAGATGAAATTGTGTAAAAGTTTTACAATGTTTTTTGTGTTTTTACAGTGAGAGAGAAACGGAAGAGTCTCTACGTAAACCATGTAAGTGGAAAAAGAAACCTTTTTTCCCCTAAGTAGAATGTTCTGAATATCTATGATTAAACCTAAAAGTCTGTATTATAAGCAAACTAGCTGTGTAAATATTCAGCTAGCAGAATGCCAGAAGTTGCCTGCACATTAAGATAGAGCAGGGGTTCTCAACGTTTTTCTGCTGCGGGCTGGACTACACCCCCTCAGACAGCTGAGTGGGCCGGACATGTGGTTCCCCCTGGCGTAAATGGTGCCATATAATGCATCAGCAGCTGTTGAAAACGTGTTTACAACAGCAGTCAGAGCATTTACAGGGTCTTTTTTTTTTTTTGCTGTTTTCGCCTCTTCCGGCAGCGGTGGTGGTGAGGACAGCGGGCCACATGAAATGGTATCACGGGCCGTCGGTTGCAAACCCCTGAGATAGAGGTTTCAGTGTTTTATATGCCACAATTGATAGGAATATAAAACACTGTGACATTTATTCCCTTCCTGTTCTTTTCTTTCTCATATTAGGATGGAGGAAAAAGGATTTTTACGTGGGATTTTTTTAATGTGGAACTGTCTGTGGTTTAAGGCATAGCTGAGAATTTTAACTACTCAGGATCATCAGAATCTTAGAACAGTATCAGATCTGAGGGGATGCTTATGTACATAAGGAGGTGAAGAGGAACTCTAGAGATTCATTATTCTGTCTTGTAAAATAGGCCAATACCCCTTTTTGTTTGTTTTACCGCTGTGCAAATCGATTTAGGACTAACCAGTCCATTGTAGGTCCAGCTTTCTTCTATCAGTTCTTTACATTTTGTACAGTGTTAAGTAAAATCATTAAATCATGGTTGTTTATAAAATATAATAAAATTAGATCAAGCTTGAGTAAAAGAAAATCAGTACTTTGATAAAGTGCATGTGCCATGTCCCTAGAACAAGATTTTGCCTATTACTATTGAATGTTTTGGTCTTTGATTTTGTTTGTAAATTTGGTTTTATTGGGCTAAATCCAATGTCCCACCTAAAGTTTCATCACTGAATCAATGAACTTATTATGCCAACAGTTATGTAAATCCTGTTGGTTGAGTGGGCCTACTGTAATTGGGATTGACAGTTGGATTCACCCATTGTGTAGTTCTACTTTGCATAATTTTAATGAATACTACAGAGCTACTTCAAGATCCTGATCCTGCTGACAAACAAATTAGAGATGTATGTTCCACAAAGAAAAATGCTTTCTAATGAGTTTTTTTTTGAGTGTTCAGATATAGTTTATATATTGCTCAGAGCAGCGTGTTTGTTGCTACTTCTTTCATGGCTGCTCCAGGAATATACTACCTATTTTCCATTATGTTAAGTTTAGCTGCCAGATTAAATATTTGGCCACGTCTGATGCCATACTTGTTGTTTGTGTAGCCAGCATGGCATAATGCTGCCTTGGTATGAATATGATAGAAGTAGATAACCTTTTTAGGTGTATTCTTGCTATAAATCCACTCTTCTTTCAACTTGTTTTGTATATTGCCTAGCATATTGTTAGCCCTCAGATAAATGCTATAATGATGAAGTAGCAAGAACACCCTTTTATTTTAGCCATTCATTTTAGAAGAATAGAGGATGGATGACATCCTCTTTGTGTGCCTCTAGAATGAATGAGACTGAAAAGAGACTATCTATTATTAACTCTTTACCTTGGGCATAGGTGTCTCTGTATTTGCTTTACATTGAATGGGAAGGCCAAAGAAACCTAAATCAAGATCTTGTTTAAAATAGGTCTGCCAGATAACATGCTTCTATCGTATTTTTGAAGATGAGATAAACAAAAATTAGAACCTTGAAGAAAGCATCTATTTATTAGGGAAATGTTGTGTTGGTTTCAGACCTTCCTTTCCCCCCTGCTAGATAAGGTTGGTTTGTAGCAGAGATGTCTTTAAAGAGAAAAATTATTTGTTATTTTCCTGATGTTTTTTGAAATATGTGTGATTCATATATATGACTCTGTGAACAGTGTTGCGCTTAATTTCTGTCCTTTTCAGAATGAACTAGTCTAAACACATTGTTTATATTTGTTTTACAGCTGAAGAGGGGTTCCTGAAATGGTATTTGTACATGATCAACTAGAAAATTTTTGTTTTGTTTCAGTATTTCCCAACCTTTCGGTTTTTGGACTTCAATTCCCAGAAGCCTATGTCAATTCCCCATTGATCAGCCAATGTACTGATTTAGGCTTTGGGGAATTGAAATCCCCCTGTGGGGCATGATGTTGGGAACTACTGTTGTATATAATACTTAAATCTCTAACTTTTCTCTTTGACCTCTGCTGATATGAATGTGACTGTGCATGTGTAGAAGATAAGGGTGAAATTGTTTACTCAGTTTGTGTTGTGTAAAGAAGAAAAGTAATCTGGAATGATCTGATTGATACTGTCCCTTTTGCATGTTTATTTTCTAGCATCCTCCTGGTCAAATGAGAAGGAAATACAGTTCCTGCTCCACTATTTTCCTGGATGACAGCACAGTCAGTCAGCCCAATCTTAAGTATACAATTAAATGGTGGGTATGGTTTCATTGCTTGGCACGGAGAGATGCTGCTTGTAATTATATTTGAATAATTGTATCTAAAATGGCAGTTTAGTAGAGGGAAGACGAAAACAAATAATCAGGTCCCATTATTATTATTATTATTATTATTATTATTATTATTATTATTATTATTATTATTATTATTATTATTATTATTATTATTATTATTATTATTATTATTATTATTATTATTGCATTGAAACCTTCAGAAGAGCTATGGATGACACTGTTCCACGTGCATTGGTGTTAGTGGAGTTATCAGAGTACACAGAAAGAGCCTCCCTGAAGATTGTCATATTTTTGAACCACAGTTGGGTGTACCCTGGTAACAACAACCTTGTGTTACCGGCTAATCTTTTTCACACTAGGTCAGGTGAAAGGAACTGCAGAATGAATGTACCAAAAGATGCCTTCATTTTGGCAGTTTCACGTTTGGCCTAGTCATGGAAGAAGAACAAGTGGAGTTATCCCAGTTGACATCTGGGTAGAAAAGGATGTAAAAGATTTTGACTTGGTCTTTAGTGAGCTTGAAATAAAAGCACCAGAGCTTGTAAAAGTTGGTGGGTGTTTTTTGGTCTAGGAAGAGGGAGGATTCTCTCAGAACTCTATCTTGTTTTGCTTTGAGGGTGGTGTGTGAAAGAGCAATAATGGGATTTGTTTTCAAATGTCATTGCTCAGTAATGAAGGTCTGTGGAATTGCTATCAGTTTCTAATGACTAGTCACTTGTATCGTCTGATTGGATTATAAGGTTGCTTTGAATAAAGCACTCCATTAATAATTCTTGTTGATACATATTTGCTCAGATGCTATATGAATGCATGAAGTCAACATTTGGAGGGCTGTGTACTGATTATAAAATTCTATCTTTCCGAAACCTACCGCATCCCTCTCTTCGACAGCTAGATGAACACTTTTGCTTTTCCATATTTAATTGTTAAAGCTCTCTTCCCAACTGGATCCCTGTCAATTTATATATATGATCAGCTTCAGGATTATAATCCTTGTACTGTACTAGGCTTTGTTATTTTGTCAGACTCAATTATAGTTTCCTTCTCACTTGTCTCTGTTCCTTTCCTTTATTGGTTGGTTTCAGGAAGATAAGCCACTGTTACCTCATTTTCTTCTTTTTGCCAATTCCATCTTTGTGCTTTTTTTTAAACTCCAGGACCACCCTGAGTGGTTTGTAGTATTTCAGAGGATTTACAGATGTAGCTATCTAAAAAAAGAAAAAAATGTCTTGAGATACATTAAGTGACCTACCAACATTGTTTTCCAAGGTGATCCTTACAATACTCTTAAGTTAGGCTAGTCTCTGTGCTGTTCTGAATGTTTTCGAAAGCCTCTAATATCACTGCCAGTCTCAGTTCTCTCTCTTCCTATCTGTCTTTTCTTTCAAATATCCGTTGATCTGGAAAGACATTTTATTTAATGTTGTGTGGTTGGTTCTTCTGGCAGGAGAACTCTGGAAGTTGCAATCAAAAATTTAATTTCAGCAAAATAAATGTTGATTATGACATTTAGCCCTGTCTTTTGCTGGTTAATATTCACTGTTTCTTTTATTGATCTCCTTTCTCTCACTTGGTAAAAAAATATATTGATGGTTGAGATTCCTGAGGATATTAACGTATTTGTAGAATTTATTTTGTGACATTGTAGAATATGTTCAGTCATATCCCAATTCTGTGTTTTCTTTTACAGTGTAGCTCTTGCAATATATTACCACATCAAAAACAGGTATGTTAGAAGTTGGAAAATCCAGTGTCTTACTAATTGATTTCTCTTTCCTTTCTGCCCTTTTAATGGCCTGTGAACACAAGTTCCATGCAATATGTTGAAGATAGCCTCACTTAATCTAATGTGAATTGAAACTACAGGTCAACTGCACCAACCTTTCCTGTTTTGATGGCAACCTTTGAGTATCAAAGAACTGAGTAATTAGTAATGTCTGTATGGATCATGGGTGCCAGACATTAGCACTCAGCATGAGAAGATGCCATGTGCTCACTATTTTTGGGATGCCCTTGCAGTTTGACTAGTGTGCAATAATTAAGGCCACTATAAAAATGTCATATATGATCACTGTTATAAATAAATTTCAGCCACAGTGCGTTCCATTTGAATAACTGGGAGATTGTAAGGGCTTCTTTGGAAAAAAAAGTCTTTCGAATATCTTAGCAATGGTAGAATGGACAACATAAGGAGCATAATTCTAAATGTATATAGATGCAGCTCTTTAACTAAACAAATTATCCAGAAATAAATAGCCATCTAGAAAGCAGGGTCAAGTTCCAAATAGCCACTGCAAATAGCCATATTTAGAATTATAAACAGAAAAATATAACAGAGTTAAGATATGGCAATAAAGTACAGGCACTAAAAGTTATCTTTTAAATTGAAAGTATAGCCATAGACTAGTTTAATTTAGTTATTTTTAGCACTTCTGTGGATGTAATGGATTCTGGGGTTATGTTCCCTATCCTGTTCCTACTATTTTAGATTTCCCTTGCCCATTTTATTCTGGCACAGTGATGCCTATAGCACACATTACTGATCACAGACTAGTTTTTAGAACTCAGGGTAGGAAGTAGCCATTGATTTGGAACCAGAGAAGAATTGTTCTGTTTGCTTGTCCATTCTCCCTTTTGTAACCCAAGTAGTAGGTTTGTTGGAGTATAATTGCAGCATAGATTTCTGTAGTCATTAGTGTCTGACATGTTGATTATGCGCCCTCTGGTGTATCCTGGAGATACTGAAATCTATATAATCTCCGGTAAAGTCCTGTTAGAGCTGGGCGGGCTGAGGAGGATGGTGGAGGACAGAGGTGCCTGGAGGACGATGGTCTATAGGGTCGTAAAGGGTCGGAATCGACTGTGCGACTGAACAACAAGAAAAGCTTAGTTGGACCAGACTAAAAATACCTTTTTTAGTCCAGCATCATTTAGCTAATTCCATTCTAAAGCCATTTAGGGTGAAGATCTTTTAAATTCAGGCAAGCCTTCAGTGGTTGACAGCCTGCTAAGATCAGGATTTTAACTAGCTATACCAGCTTTAAATTTTTGTTTTACTTCTAAGGTTAAGTGTTCATACTTTAACTGAGATGCTTTTAAGTGTTTTAATTTTAATTACATTACATGTTGATACCATAATGGATTTCATTATACAGTATTTTGTATTTTAATTTTTGCAATTTCTGTGTTTTTGTAAAAACTGCCAGTTTAGCTATATTGTAGGCTGCCTTAAGTCCTGGAAGAGGAAGAAATAAAACAATGATAAGCTATTTACCGTTTTGTCATTTATAGTGTTCTGAGTAGCTTTTTATTTTTGAATCTAGCAGATAAAGGAGAAAATTAGTAAAGCAGACAGAAAAATCAAACCCAAACCTTTATATATAATAGCATCATGTCCTTACCAATAAAAACTTGAATCCTGTCCCTCCACGATAAAAAAATATAGTTGCTATAACTTCTCTTATTGTTTGTGTTTGGCTGTTAGGTGGTATTGGTTTAGATCAGGTGTGCCCAAACTTTTCAGGCCGCAGACCTGACCATGCCCCCTGGATAGCCGATTAGGCCGGTCACGTGGTTTCTCCCGCCGGAAGTGGAAGTAATATGCGCCCTCACGCATGAGCAGAACGCATTTATGGCAGCATTCTGTACATGCGTGTTTTATTTCTGCTTCTGGGAGTGGTAGGGCGGCGCGGGCTGGATGAATTGGCATCAGGGGCCGCATCTGGCCCATGGGCCGTAATTTGGGCACCCCTGGTTTAGACAAATGCAGAAGCCATATAATGGAGGGGAGGTAATTTTACTCTTACCATTTCCAAATCTTCCACATGTGTTGCTTCTTTGGAAAGGATAGATTTTATTTATTTTTATTTATTTATTGTTCTTATATACCGCTTTACTTGTCTACTGACAACTCAAAGCGGTTTACAGAGAATCCAATAAATACAAAACAAAACATAAGTAGGGAAAAGGGAAAGGGGAGGGGAGGGGGATGTACAACACAATACAGTTCATTATGCAAAACAGTACAATAACATCATATCAAGTATAAGCACAATATAACAATTAAATACAATAAAATATACAAAAAAATTGTAATAACAGTTTGCAAGTTTACAAGATATAATCAGGAAAAACAACACCACAATGTCCTCAGCAGCTAAATCCACAACAGAGTCCATATCTCAATGTCCACGACCACGGTGGGGCCAAGGAAGGGACTTCCTCGCGCGGCGTCGGCGCCTTTGGCTCCCCTTAGCCACGGGGAGCACTTTTAAACTCCCCGCTCGATGGCAGGGGGCGGGGAGCGACGTCTTTCCCCCTTCCTGTCCAGTGAATCTTTATGGTAAAACCATGCTGCCAATAAGTGGATTTATCTGTCTTCAGCAGTGTGATGTCCTCCAGATAAATTGGATCCCATAATCCCATAATCTGCCTTCTCCAACCATGATTTTACAGCTGTCATTTCCTAATTTGCCACGCTGATTGTGGGAATTGTTGTCTAGCCATGTCCTTAGCACCCCATTTTGGGATGACCTTTAATATATCTCAGGTGCTTCTCATTTACCTATGTCTCCTTCATGGTGCAACTGGTTTTTTCACATCTCTTGTTTTTCCCCTCTTTCTTCCTAGGGACACAGATGGAAGGATGCTCCTAGATATTTTTGATGAAAACCTCCACCCTCTTTCGGTAAATCTCCATCTACTCCTACCTCTTAGTTTTTCACATTTTCACCTCTCCCTGTCTCCAACATATTTGTGTTTCCCCAGAAATCCGAAGTGCCACCAGATTATGATAAACACGACCCGGAGCAAAAGCAGATTTACCGCTTTGTGCGGACGTTATTCAGTGCTGCTCAACTGACTGCTGAGTGTGCTATTGTCACATTGGTGAGTATGCAGTGCTTCATCGTTGAACCACTAGGCTGGACTATAACCACTTGGAAGAATATATTTTGATAACTTGTACCTGGAGTCAGATTCATATATCCTGGGGACTGGAATCCTTGTGTCTTTTATGAAAGTGAGAAATGTAATAAATACATTATCCTGTGAGATTATATGTTCTTTCTTTTATCTCATTGAGATTCTCTTTATAACATAGATTTTTGCACATATTGTGCAATTGTATAAGATTCGAATAGCTGCTGGTTTATTGCATGAACTTTTAAACACTGGATGGCTTATTTACATCTTTTTGATCAATCAGCCAGATCTCCTGTGCTTCTTGTGAATGTGTGCTTAGTTTCATAAAGGGGAACAACCACCACCACCAAATTTTGCACAGTCATTTTGTGCAAAATGTGGAAACTTTGATCGAAAAAAATTACACTGGATCATTCTTGCTCTTTGGGTATGAACTTTCATAGGAGTTACTGATCTTTTGACAGATTGTCTCAGTAATCTGTGTTGGATGAGAATGAGCTATATAATGAGAATTTTTCACATTCCCTAATGTGTTTGTATTTGTTTTTGAGTGAGCATGCATATGAAACTACAAATCCTTCTCCTGTAAATACTGTACTATATTCAGTAGGCAAAGAGATCTGCTTTTCATTTTTCTAAAATGTGTATAAATACTTAAGATTATTTTGCTTTTTTTTAGAATACATTCAGTCTAGCCTTTCTATTTAAGTCTCACCTCCTAAAACTCTTCTGCAATTCATGTTTTAAAACATGCTCTTTGAACTGCATTCTTTCATTGAAAGATGTGGAACTTAAGGGATTTTCTTCTCTTGAGAACAAATAGGGTTCAAATTTGTTTTGAAATCAAGACAGAATGCAGAACTAAATGGTTAATATCACATCTAGTCCACTGGAAAAAAACAATTTTCCTATTAGGAAAGTTTAATAACTGTGTGAATAGGAGACCTTATCCTGAACAGTTCAACCATCGTTGCTAAAAATAGAGAAACTGGTTGAACAGTCTATGGTAAGGATTTCCTGTTCTCGTAGTATGTGAAGAACAAGAATTCTGAATTTTCTTTTCTCTTTCTTTGATTTTCCTTTGAATCAGTAATTCTGTAGTAGGACACTTTCTTAGTTTGTAAATAAATATATTGAACTTCCTAGCAGAGGAGCCTGGAGCAACACACACTTAAGAGAAGGGAGTTTGTCGTCATTGTTATATACAGTAAGGGCATCTATTTAAAGAGAGCCTAGCCTGGATTATCTTAGAATCAAATGAGAGGTTGCTATTACAGACTTCCTTGCTGATTGATTAATATAATGCACAGGTGGGGATAGTAAGCATGCAAGCATCCTGTGGATGCAAGATGTTGGAACTTTTCCATGCTCGTAAAGCCGACTCTATAAATCATTGTAGCTTCAAGCAAAGAATCTTGAACAACTATCAGTAACTGACAGACGGATTAATAAGAGCTGATGGATGTTCAAAGGGCTCAGTGATTGACTGGCACACATTTGTGGCTGATGTGAAGTGAGGTTCTTTTTTTAAAAAAAAATCAGCATGCATATTTTGCTGAAGTAGATCAGAACAGTTTGAATAGCAGAGGCTGAATCCTTCACCTAAAAATAAGACTTTATGATGAAAGACATTCAAGGAAGAGGAGATGGTAGTGAAAGATCAGGCTGTAATAGCTTTTTTATATAAGGCTTCTTCTTCTTGTGGCATATCTGATTCCTAATATTGGCGATCATCATGGCAAATATAATACTGTGGCCTTCCATCTGCTTTCTGCATAGCAGTGTGACACCTGTACCACTGATGCAGTTCCATGAGTCACTATTTGGTCCTGAGCCCTTTTGGCACACAAAGCCCTTATAGGCTCCAGGCCAATGTTGATGAAGCTGCTGCCCACCATCAAGATGGATTCAGGTGGGATTTAATCCATTTGGGGACCATCACCCCTCCCTGTGGATTTAGGCACCCAAGGTCATTTGTCCTCAGGGTGGACCGGTTAGTTAACCACCTGAGTTGCTGGCAGTAGGGTCTACTCTATTACCATATTACCATGGTATTTAATCTAGGAAAGTAAAAAATGGAATAATAATGCCAGTTAATCCTCATTCTCACAGCTATAAACTGGCTACTCTTTATCTTTCTCACTTGTCATTTTAATAATGACATAATATTTCACAACTGACAAGTGACTTTTTATTTGAATTCTGCAGTTTCTTGTCTCCCTCATGTTCCCTTAAGGTACATGTATCAAATGGGTCTTTGATTTCCATAAATTTTAAAAATAAGGAAAAAATACCTGATTTTGATCGACACAAGAGACTCTACAGAGAGCTAGTGTTTTGTTTTGCAGCAAACTATATTGTTTGTGGTTTTCATACTTTAGGCACATCATGAGAAGACAAGTCTCATCAGAAAAGACATTAAATGCATGTAGTATTGGAAGTTATCCTGACTATCCTATTAATGATTCTTCAGCCTTTGTTACTGTACTAGTATTGACGGGAGGGTATCCCTGTAGAAAATTCTGAAAATACTAGAAGAGGAAAGTTTATTGAATGTTCAATTAAGAAAACATAGGACGTTTAGATCTTTGGTTTAGGTAGTAAGTCCTTAAGGAGCAATTAGGTAGGCAGTAAAGTGTTATTGATTAGACTAGCTGGAGCTTGGTTTTTAAGGCACATTTCCAAAGATGGAGGAAGCCATCTCCATGAAAGTGAGAATCTTTGATTTAACTGCTCTCATGATTTTAGATACCATAGTCAGTAAGAATATATGTGTGCAGTTGATTTAATGGTGGGGATGAAAGAAACAAAAATACCTGTTGACTTCTGGTCAGAGGTGGTTTTACAAGTGGACCATAGGCTACATGTTGCCAACAAGATAATTTCTATGGACCCCAAAAGACCCATGAAAACAAAAGATTCGCATCATTTCTTTGATGAGTCAGTTCCCTAAATTGAGGAAAACTTAAACATTATGTTTGCTTCACTCAGAGGGTTAGAGTATTTGACTGCAAAGGCAGGACCAGGACTTTTAATTCCATTGTGCTTCCTCGGAGACATGTCCAGTGAGATCAACCAGCATTTGTGCCTGGTAAAATTCAGTGTCCAGAACACCTGCTCTGTGGCTTCAGGCAGCCTGCACAGTTCCAGAATGCCACCAGGAATCAGGGTTTGCAAACTTCATCTGAGTACATTATAGTTCTGGGAGGGTTGCTATGAGCTGGCATTCACAGCACCACGGTATTATTGTAATACTAACCACAACTAGAACATTCGAAAGAGAAATTGACTAATTACCACCAGTGGCTGCATTTTTCTTTGTGAAAGATAAAATGACTCTTTGTTTCTGGCCTACACAGAATGTATACAAAGCTGTAATTTTTATAAAACTTTTTTTAAAACATGGGTTTTATAGATTTTACCAGGTCTAACCTCTGGTTGAATCACCTTCATGACGTACCTCAGCCTGGAACTTCAATTCCCAGAAACCCTGACCAGCAGGAGTGCTGACTTGGGCTTCTGGGAATTGAAGTTCCAGAGCAGCTGGAGTGCCAAGTTTAACCATCAGGGCTATAGACTGACCACTTAATATACCGATATGCTAATCCAAAGTTTAATTGCTCCTGGCACTATGGATGCTGTGTTAAGGATATTTACAGGCATGGTTGTTGGTTTTTTCCTTCCTACAAGAATGCTACAATTGAACATGTTTGGAAACTGTAACTGAGATGCAACCATTGCATTGATCAGCTGGTTCAGTTTGCAACACTGACATTTTCCAGACTTTTTCTTGTTTTGGGGTCGATTAAGCAGGAGACTTAATAATTTGTCTGATTCTTTAATTTCTGTTCATCCACAGACATGCAATGAACTTTGAGCATAATGTGTTTTCCCCCACAGGTATATCTTGAAAGACTTTTAACTTATGCAGAGATAGATATTTGTCCAGCTAACTGGAAGCGCATTGTGCTCGGTGCAATTCTCCTTGCGTCAAAGGTTTGGGATGATCAGGCTGTGTGGAATGTGGACTACTGTCAGATCCTGAAAGATATCACAGTTGAGGACATGTAAGTTCACCCATTTTGTCCAGGTTTTATGGGTTCTTTTTCACTGACAAAGTAGGCAATTTATTGCTCTCCTTCTGAGATTCTGGACTACTATTTCGATTGGCCTCAACCAGCATCTTCAGAAATAACACTTGGATCATTTATTTGATCACTCGCTCTCTGCTGTGGAATCTGAAGTAGAGAAATTTCTGTTCGTTTCCTGACTTGACAAATACAATTGACAGTTATTTTGTCTACGGAATTTTTGATTTTGAGGATAGTGATAATTTTAAATGTGGTGATTTATATTACACTAGCAGCGTTTCCCGGCTTTGCCGGGGTGGTGGTAGCTTGAGGAGGGGTGCACACCTCTCTGGGTGGGTGTCCCTGGATCCCCCTCTCCATCCACTCATCTATGTCTCTTCTCCGCTCGTCCCCCTCCCCCCAAAAAGGGCATCGCTTCCTCACCTCCCAAAGAACACGGTGGGCAAGCTCCAGCTGAAGGAGGAAGAGGAGGGAGGAAGTGAAGGAAGGAAAGAATGACGCAGACAGGAGAACACTCACACACAGGAGACACCGGGGCGGGCAGGGGGCAGCCAGGCATGCTCACGCCCGGCAACTGCCTTCCCTTGCTCTCCGAGTGTGTGGCCTCTGCCCCACCCCTCCTGTGCTCACTCACTCACTCTTTCTAGCTCTCTCTCTCTCTCTCTCTCTCACTCACACACACACACACACACACACACACACACACGCTGGAGGGGCGGGGGTCAGCCAGGCGTGCACACACCCAGCAACTGCCTTCCCTCGCTCTCCGAGCGCGTGGCCTCTGCCCCACCCCTTCTGTGCTCGTTCTGACCTTTTTGATTAGCTGGGGCGTGGCACAAGGGATGCTGGGGCCTGTGGTTTTTTATTTTGCCTTTTGTGGGGCTCATGCCCCACCTGCTGCCCCTAGACTTGGG
Source organism: Bradypodion ventrale (assembly GCA_035047345.1). Lineage (NCBI taxonomy): Eukaryota > Metazoa > Chordata > Lepidosauria > Squamata > Chamaeleonidae > Bradypodion > Bradypodion ventrale. The sequence continues at coordinate 123,448,986 of JAWDJE010000006.1, forward strand.
CTATGCAATCTGTGATGCCAAAGGTAGGTGTGTGCAAGCTTTAGGAGTCTCTGTTCAGGGGCGTGGAAACGCGTTCGGGACACACGGATGTACCTTTCCATTTTATTTATATAGATGGTGCACTACATGTGGCATTTTGCCAAAAAAAACAACTGTCTATAAATATAAATGCAATGGGTAGACAAAGAGTAGATCCAGATAAATAGTGAGATTCCATTGAAATCAATGGAACAAATTAATTATGACCTGCATTCCATTGATTTCAATGGGAAATACATTCAACTGTTTCAGCCTAGTTCCAGCCTATCATTCAGTTTCTAGATTTCTTTCCTGTTCTGATACTGGCATTTGGAAGGAAGTTGCGTTTGCAGCAAATTGCCTTAAAAATACTGCACATGAAAACCTACCAAGCTTATGCTGTTTTGTTTCTAAAATGCAGGTTTGCAACTTAACTCTAAATTCAGTCCTGTATCACCAGCAGCTAAGAATGTATTCGCACACTTAAAGTTAGTATGCTGGTTGCATCTGTTCTTGGAGATCAGCAACTTGGTTATGTTGACACATGCTTTAGTTAAGTCCCTGTTGGGTTACTGTAATGCAATGTATATAGAGCCACCTTCAGCAGCTGGTGTTCTTCTGAGGCTAGGGGCTTTAAGTGGATGTCTAATTTTACTTTATTTTTAAGGTAATTTAAGATTAGGAAATAAAGGAAGGAAAATGTGTGTTTGTAGTTACTAATTTATGCTTGTTTGAGAAAGGGGTGCTGCATTGGTCTAAAATGAACAGCACACACAAAACCCTTCTTAAAAGCTCATAAAATAAGAGCATTTGTTTTCCCAAGAAGTTTTTTTACAAGTTAAAATGTGTACAAAACTTTGTCTGGTAAACCTATAAGCAAACTTTATAAAAGGTAATTTATACTACAGGTATATGGGTGAGAATCTGCCATTAAATCTCATCCTTGGTAGTTATCTGCATCACAAGACACAACTGTGTAATGCAATCTATGTGCTTGATATTTCATAAATGTCATAAGATAGCATCTTCTATATGTACCATAGGAGCCCTGGTTGCGCAGTGGTTAAACTGCTGTCCTGCAACCAAAAGGTTGTGATTTCGATCCTGACCAGGGCTCAAGGTTGACTTAGACTTCCATCCTTCCAAGGAACCCAGCATGTTGGGGGCAAAACGTTGATTTACTTGTGATCTGCACAGAGAGTGAACTAAGCACAATGGAATGGAATATAAGTGTGATTGCCTTGTTTTGTTTTACCACTTCTGTTGCATCTGTATTTTTAGGGGGATGAGAAACTTCCCCATGCCACCTAAACCGAAGATATCTGTGGCAAGCTTCTGATATATGTTCATGCTCTGGTATTCACTCACATCAACCCAATATAAACTGAAAATTACAGTACTATAAGATGAATGCTACCATGTGTTTTCACATTTGTTATATTATTTATTTTATAGGAATGAGTTGGAACGACAGTTTCTTGAGTTACTGCAGTTCAACATCAATGTTCCCTCCAGCGTTTATGCAAAGTATTATTTTGATTTGCGATCCATGGCAGAAGCAAACAACCTAAGCTTTCCACTGGAGCCTCTGAACAGGGAAAGGGCATGTAAACTTGAGGTGAGACTTTTGATCTTCCTACATCATGGCCATGTGTCAAGCAGATGTGTTCTTAAAAAATTTGGGTGGTGTCTCTGAAATGTATGCAATGAAAATGAAATGTCATTTCTCCCTGCTAGAGGGGATGGACCTCGGGTAGTTTAGCTTTGGCAGACTCTGTACTCGCGCCATCATTTAATCTTCACCCCTACTTGTAACATAGGTTTGCCAAGTCACTTTGACATTTCTGCATGCCTGGGCCTGGAGCAAGACAAGTCATAACCCTGAGAGTAACATAATGCATTTTCCCTACATCATACTTTTCTTTTCATTTATATCTGTATACCCTAGCTCTTCAAGGCAGAAAACCTTCACAGAATGGTTTGAAATAAAAATTTGATAGTGTAAACAGAGGGAAAATAATTTGTTTTACTTTTAAAAAATCTCTTGGGTATGTTCCAGTTTTATGGATAGGTTTGCAGTACTGGATGAAAGGTCACATCCAGTTTGGGGAAAATAAACAGGCATGGTCTGTGGCGATTGGAGAAGGGGTGCAAGTTACTGGGGGGTGGTGGTTGTCCTCCGAGTGCTCTGTAGTTTTGTCATGAACAAATTGAAACAATTTGATGAGGTACAGAGAAGGGTAAGAAGGATGGGGGCCATTCAACAATTATGTGATCCTCAAGGGGAGAGGGGGTCTGCCATCTGAATTAAGGAAAATTACGTGTCGGGGGGGTGGGTCAAAGATTACGCAATCCATTTGGAGCTGTTGTGGTTTCAAAACATGGCGCTTTTTAAGGTTTAAAAATGATCTCTGGGAATTTTGATCCGATTTGAGATTATTGAATCGCTTGTGCAGTCTATTTCTACCCGACATAAATTTATAATCCTTATAAAGAAGATAGTAAAAGAACACTATCGGAACTTACCTGACATCCTCATTCCTCCCTGTGAAAAAACATCTCTTCACAAAGGGTGTGATGCATCGAGAATCCTCACCCATAAGAACATAAGAACAGCCTTGCTGGAACAGGCCACAGCCCATCCAGTCCAGCATTCTGTCTCACACAGTGGCTCACCATTTCCTTCAGGGTATTCCTTAAGCAGATGCCTGCTTAGGATTCCCTGGAAATGATATTGAGAGATATCCTGCCTATCTCTCCAACCCGGAGGTTGTCCTTAAGTATCCATAATTATAGCCATTGATACTCTTGTCCTCCATGAACTTGTCTAATCCTTTCTTAAAGCTGTCAAGACTGACAGCTGTCACCACTTCTTCTGGCAGGGAGTTCCATAGACCAGTAATCCTCTGAGTGAAAAAGTACTTTCTCTTATTTGTTTGAGAACTAGTACCCAAAAGTTTCATGGAGTGTCCCCTAGTTCTAGTGTTATGCGATAGGGAAAACAGTTTTTCCTTATCTACTTTGTCCACACCATGCATGATTTTATAAACTTCAATCAGGTCACCTCTGAGACGTCGTCGTTCAAGAGTGAAGAGGCCCAACCGTTGCAGCCTCAGATGGTAAGGAAGGTGTTCCAGTCCCCTAATCATTCTGGTTGCCCTCCTCTGCACTTTTTCCAGCTCCATAATATCCTTCTGGAGGTATGGCGACCAGAACTGTACACAGTATTCCAGGTGGGGCCTCACCATAGATTTATAAAGAGGCAAAATGACACTTGCTGACTTATTTTCTATACCCTTCCTAATGATCCCTAGCATTGAGTTTGCTTTTTTCACTGCTGAGGCACACTGGGTTGACACCTTCATTGAGTTGTCCACCAGGACACCAAGGTCCCTTTCCTGGTTTGTCGCAGAGAGTTCAGACCCCATCAGTTTATAAATGTAATTGGGGTTCTTTGCCCCAACATGCATCACTCTGCACTTACTAATGTTGAAGCTCATTTGCCACTGTTTTGCCCACTATCCCCGATACGTTGTGCATTAGGCACCAATAGTGAAAAGATCTAAAAATCAGAGTTTCGATACAAAAGCTCTGGATTACGTAATTTTAAAGGGAAGGGGGGGTTTGAAGCGAAAATTATGGTTAGATTACATGGGGAGGGGTCAATTTCCCCCAAAAAATGGATCACGTAATTGTTTAATGGCCCTATGGTTTTCAGTCTTTCTTCAGAGGATTGGAAACCATTCCATATGAGGAAAGACTGATGGAACTGGGCATGTTTAGCCTTGAGAAAAGGAGACTGAGAGAGGGGATATGATAGCACTCTTTAAGTACTTGAAAGATGGTCATAAAGATGAAGGGAAGGATCTGGTTGCTGTTATCCCAGAGTGCAGGACACATAATAACAGGCTGAAACTACAGAAAGCCAAGTATAGGCTGAATTTTAGGGAAAATGTCTTAACAGAGCAGTAGAGCAGTTGAACCAATTGCCTTGATAGGAGGTGAGGCTCCAGCACTGGAAGCATTCAAGAGAGAATTGGACAACCATCTCTCAGATCGTCTTTGATTTGGATTCCTGCGTTGAGCAGATGGGTTTGGGTTGATGGCCTAAAAGGCCCCTTCTAACTCAGTGATTCTATGATCTTAGTCAATCTTTTTCTCCTTATTCACGAGAGGCTTGGACGGTTGGTAGTTGAGCACTTGGGTAGGCTTCACGACATGCAGAAAGAACAAGCCATAGCTTGGTGGGAGAGGTTTGCTTACAGAAGGCAGTCCAAAGATCTGTCCCTAGCACTTGTAGCTAAAAAAATGATTCCATAGCGACATGCTGGATTTGTGCATCTCTTTGATTTCATATCTCATCTGCCCAACTTTCTGCAGGCCATCTCTCGCTTGTGTGAAGACAAATATAAAGACTTCAGGAAAGCTGCAAAGAAACGATCAGTCAGTTCGGACAATCTGACTGTAGTTAGATGGTCGCCTGCTATTATCTCCTAACAGTGAAGTCCAGGACTGTCTCCCCTCAAATCACTGCTTCTACCATCAACTTTGGGTGGCAGCGATGTTCTTTTTCTTCTTTTTCTTCTCTTTCTTTATTTTTTTCTTATTTTTACACCTGCCTTTACAGTGCCTCCCGTTGTGTAGCACACAAGAATATAGACATTACAGGAGAGGAAAGTGCACTACTACTACTACTACCTTGGAAAGAAAATCAGAATTGTTACTTGCTACACATTGTGTCCTCTTTAATGTGGAAAAGGCAGGCACATATGTATGCTCAGAAAAGGAGAAAAAGCAGAAGCCAACCAGTGTGCTATTAAAACAAGAGAAAGATCCTCAGCAGAGACTGTGGCATGAAAATAAAAACCTCAAGATAATCTCAGAAGAAGCACTATAAAAGGAAGAGCTAGAAATGTTTCACATGGTCTTCAGTATCTCTTCTCGGTTTTTTTTTCTGGCTTTTATGCATTCCTGCTTGCTGTTGGTTTGGGTTGCTTTCCCTTCCTCTACAAAGCAGTTTCAAGAGTAGCACAATGAAAAACCTCTGGATTGGACAGGCATTCAATATTTCCTTCTCCCACCCAAACATGTTGTGCTTTTCTTCAGTAGCCATTTTATTAGTTTTCCACCCTTTTGATTATGATGTACTTTTCGTTTTGTGTATGCCATTATTGTATTTTTTGAAAACACCATTTGACTTGATATGTAGTGCTGAACCAAAAGTCTAAGAAGAAAGATCAGGTGATCGTTCATAATTTCCTTTTCCTTGTAGTTTCCTTCCTTCCTTCCTTCTTTCCTTCCTTCCTGCCTTCCTTCCTTACTTATTTATAAACAGTTGTGTCCATGATGCTGCTCCTGTGCTGTGCCATGAATAATGACTGTTTCTGTCATAACATTTACAGTTGCATGTGCCTTTCTGCATTCTTTAGGATAGTTTATTTTTCCATACTATAAAAATTACGATTGTTGGAAGGGTTCAGGTGACAAGGAAACTCTGGGCCAAGGAGGTGAAGCTTGAATTGGACACAGAAGTCCTCCCCTTCCCCCTTCTTTTTCTTTTTGGGTGCAAGTTCTTTTTTAGCATTTAGGATTTAGAGCAAGGGAGAGTTAGAGAGAGAGAGTATGAGAGAGAGAAAATAATCTCCTTTTGTATGGCCTAGTTGGTTTCCTTCACTTCCTGGTTCAATGTTGCAAGCAATAGCCTCAAGTTTTTTATATGTTTACTTTAATGGAAACCAATCTGTTTGTATAAAATAGAAAAAAATAAAATAAAAAAGTTTTGTTCTAGTGGAAAAGGGTCCATGGAAGAAGAAAAAAAAATCTATATTAATTTTATGAAGTGTTTTGTCACAGGTTAGATTTCAGAATAACAACTGTTTAAAAATTGCATTTTTTTCAGTGTAGGTGCTTATAGAAATTTAAACAAAATGCAAACTGTGAAGAGAAATTTTGTCGCTTTTTTGATTATATTGTACTTTTTTGTTATTACTACTGTTTCCACCCCTCTTTTCCTTTACCTAGGTAAAAATACCCAGAGCAAATCACATTATCTCTTTAAAAATACTTGAGTTCTGCATAGTGTCTGAATTATTTTGCACGTATGCGCAAGATGCCATTTTTCGATATATAAAAAGAAACTAAAAGTGACTAAGGTTCACAGTCATGGAATTCCATGAACTTGTTCCCCTCTGCAAGAAATACTGAAACAGATGATCCTAGATGTTTCTCTGGGTTAAGAGTTTGGAAAAGTTAGTTTTTGAGCTATAGTTTTCCAAGCCTGGATTCTGGAAGTTGCAGTCCAAAAGGGTCACTTTCCCAAACTATGGTTAGACTTCTTTTATGCATGCTATTTTACTGAAACAGACAAAGCCAGATATTTTTCTGCACAACCCGCAATTCTATCTATACAAATATGCACCCTTCTCATTGGATTTATTGGGGACCTGTACAAAATCGGTGTCCGCTGGTATGCTTCTGAGAGTTCTGTTAATTTCAGTAAGATTCTTGCAGGAAACATGCCCATATAACCATGGTGGCGAACCTTGGCGCTCCAGGTGTTCTTGGAGTTTAATTCCCAGAAGCTCAAGTCTCTGTGAATCCATGTGAATGGGATACTGTGTACTCACAGTAAACCCATTCACATGGATTCACAGAGACTTGGGTTTCTGGGAATTAAAGTTCAAGAATACCTGGAGTGCCATCACTGCCACATAACATTCCTTCATCTGGTCTCATTGAGCCTTAAAACCCAATCTGTTGTTTACTTGACAGTAAATTCTGAGCAAGACTGTTTCCCATGAACATCTGTGATGCTGTAATTTAGGGGAACAGGAGCCCATTCCTGCTGTTTCCAATCCTTGCTGTGAGTGAGTTTGGAACCAAAGAAGAAACATGTCTACAAAGAAACCCTACAAACCTGAAATGTTCAATTTTTTTGTATTTTCTAATAATGAGGCATGCTGATTTTTAAACCAAGCAGCTGTGTGCCTCCTGTAATCCTTGGTATCCTTTCTGGGATCTCAGTTATTGTTGTATGTTGATCTGAGGCATGCCTGTCCCCAGCTGCCTAACACAGAGCTTGGAAAAGTTACATTGACATCACCAGGGCTGTCAGGGATGGGATATTTCAGTGAAAGGTAAGTAGGGAACCAACCCTTCTTTCTCTGAAAGCATCTCCATATTCTTCTCTCAGATCTGAAGGAATGTAGAAAAATATTGTCTGGATGTACCCTGAATTTGCTTAGGTGGCAGAGCACTGACGCTTTGATCAGACAATAGGCCCCTTACCACGGTATTTGCCTTAAAAGGGTAGCACACTAATAAAATTGCATTTGCTACTAGCTATTCCCCACTAGTTTTCTAACAGGTTTTAAATAAATTTAAGATTTTGCCCAGCTCTGTTCCATGGTGTCCAATTCTCTTTCATCTTTTATTTTTTACTGCAATTGTGCCAATATATAAAAACTTTTGATTGTACCAGGTCAGGATTTTGAAGTCCCCCTCCTTTCTATTGCCCGTTTCCTTTTTTTCTTGATTAAATTTTTTATGAAAGGCTATTTTCAAAATTATAGGAAAAATATGAAGAGCAAGAGTGGAGAAAAATCAACTTTGATGGAAGTGGGTTTCAGGTTCTTTCCTAAAAACACGATTTTTATGAGTTGTTCTATCAATATTTTGAGGAACAGTGTTTGGGTTGACTCCTTTAGCAAAAGCATCGTCATTCAGCAGTTTGGGATGAAGGGCAAAAAAAGACAGCGTGGAAAAGTTTGCATTATGTAAAAATTCTCAATGCATCTACTTATACTTTTGTGAAGTTTATTAAACAACTTTAAAGATTGTATAGTCTTATTTATTGTATGTATGTACAGACAGTCTGATACAGTACTTAAAACTTTGAGTGGATTCCGTAAAACCTGGCTCAGTCTTGTTAGACTACTGGATATCGTTTTAGCCTTGTGCACTGGATTCTACCTCTGTATAGGATTTTTCCCATATTCTTCAATTAGTACTGATTCTGTGATTTAACTTGGTTATGTTTCTTGCACTAAAAATTAAAAAAGAAAAATTTAATGTTACATATGGATTTTCCACTCATTTTCAATGTCATGATTTTGAAAGATAAGTTATTTTGAACAATTTAAAAGTAGATCTTTGCTGTACAGTTCTGTTATCACTTTCTGGAATTTTTGCTTCACCTTGTGTAAAAGTTGAGGGGAAAGCAAATCAAAAAAATCTTGTTCCCTTGTGTTTTCAGGATTGAGTAGGGATGGAGAAGAAGGTAGAGGAGAAGCCCGCCTGCTTCGTTCCTGACAGTGAAGTTGTATTGAACTCCTAAACTTGATCTAGAAAATGCTGTATTCACAAAGAGTTTAAATTAATCTTGCTAGAACAGAGATGTGGGAAGTCAGATTTTTTGGGGGGATTACAAGTCCACAGCCAGCATGGTCACTGGTTATCATATTTTGGGGTTTCTAGTTCAGAAATGTAATTGTCCCATCTCTGCTGTAGGCAAAAGGAGCAAGATGTTCTTGACAGAAGTCATCAATTTAGCTGTGTCAATGTCTATAAATTATGAGACATTATGATAGTACAAGAGAAAAACATATGATCTTAGGTAAGTATTCAGTGTGAACCTACACTTTGAATGGCAAAAAGTTGCCAAAATATCACACGGTCAAGAATGGTAGGATACCATTCCCAGTAGTGGTTGGGACTTCAATACCACATAGGACCCATGGTTCTTTCCATGATTAGCCGAGCCAGAAACAAAATTAAGTGAAACAATGTAAGTTACAGTGGAGAAGGGATCCTTTTCGGCTCTTATGACAATAGGCTTTCCCCCTATATTGCCACGTGGTTGGTGTGTAACAAAGTCTGGAGGAGATCACAGAGGAGCCTCCCTAAATAATGTGAGTACCAGATTCAGATGTCTCCTGGCTCCCTTTTGGCAGGTGGTTCTATTCCAGAAGCATCACTGGATTGTTTCTGACATGAACGAAGAAGTAAGACTGGAAAAGCTGTACTTACGTAAGTCCTCTTACTTTCTTTTCTCTGTCCTTTCTTCAAGTGCTATATTTGATTCTGAATATTGGCTATCATCATGGCCATGAAGATTGACCCTGCTTTGGGTCACTCTCGAGTGAGGGAGGCGGGATAGAAGTATCTTAAATAAACAGTATAATGTGGTAGTTTTCCATTTGCCTACTGCATCGCAGCATGACACCTGTGCTGCTGATCCAGTCCCACAATTCATTTTCTAGTCCTGGGCCCTTTTGGCACACAAAGTCATCAGCCCCAGGCCAGTATTGATGAGGCTGCTGCCCTCCATCAAGATGGATTCAAGTGGGTTTTATCCACTTCAGAACCATCATCCCCTAGAGCAGATTTATTTTGGAGACAGTTTTGCATCCTGTGTTCTGGAAGGATCCTTATTTATTTATTATTTAGATTTGTATGGCTGCCCACTCACCGAAGTGACTCCAAGTGGCTCACAATCCAATTGCACATCACTGCATAAAAGACTCAACATACCATTAAAAACCTTACATAAAACTTTATAAAATCTATTATATTCACAGCAAACATAGATAAAACCTAAAAACCTGGGTAGCGATTAGCATGTTTATATCAGCCAACGGGACAGCTGTTCCTCTATCAGCTCCCCACACCTGCTGGGCCAGCCATGTCTTCTGCCCTTTCCTAAAAACTAGGACCATTGCCATAAGGACCAACTGGTGTGATTCAGCAGTTGCGCCCATTTCTGGACCGGGACTCCTTGCTCATGGCTGAAGACAAATGTCCATTGGCAGGAGATTCCAAAGGGCCGGAGCGGATACCAAGAAGGCCTTCTTTCTCATACTGGAGAGGTGAACCTCTCCGATGGATGGTACCTTTAGAGCCCCCCTCCGGTACACTTTTGTGGAACAGGCAGATAACCGCGGGGCGATGCGGTATCTTAGGTAACCTGGTCCACTACCATGTAGAGCTTTAAAGGTGATAACCAGTACCTTGAAATGCACCTAGAGGCAATTGAAGTGCAGCTCCCGCAACAAGGGTGAGGCGCAGGCATACCGTCCACCCACCATCACTGTGCAGGCGGCTGCGTTCTGGACCAGCTGCAGCCTCTGGATGGTCATCAAGGGCAGCCTCATGTAGAGTGTATTACAGTAGTCCAGCTGGAAGGTGACAAGTGCATGAGTGACCATGAGCAAGGAGTCCTGGTCCAGGAACGGGCGCAACTGGTAAATCACATGATCTTGCACGAAAGCCCTCCTGGCCACGGCTGCTACCTGCTCCTGGAGCAGGGGTCGTGAGTCCAGGAGGACCCCCAGATTGTGAACCGGATCTGTCTGGGGCAATAGAGCCCCATCCAGTACCAAAGATGGTAGCTCCTTAGACAATCTAGGGCCCCTATCCACAGCCACTCAGTGACTCCGGGCGGCTCAGGATTCAGCTGTAGCCCATTGTCCCCTATCCTTCCATATGGCACCAAGAGATGCTGGTATAGTAATCCCTGATTCCTTTGCCCGTGTTATTAATGTGGTTTCTGTGCAGTCTTCACCATTGGTCCTTATGGCAGAAGAGTTGAGCAGACTGGCTCTTCCCATCTCCTTAGAGATATCCGCATAATGGTTCTTCTGTTGAGAGTCTGGACAAGAATAACTCTTGGAGCTTTGACTGTTGGTGCATCCTACACACACAATATCCTATACAGTATACAGAAACCACTGAGGTTTCCAGGTAAGGAAACCTGTTTCATACCATCATTTCTTTTGCCCCAGTTGAAATTGAGCTGCTGTTCAACAACTTCTTTACTTGCCAGTATTCAGTGCCATCTTGCTACTATCTCTGTCTTTAATGGCTGCAAAGCAGACAGAACAGTCTCTTCATTCACCCATCTGAATAAACAATCAGGGCTTTGTCTTTTAACACGGTCAAAGGAGAAATTCAAGAAACGTGTAAAGGGATTTTGTTTTTAACAATGTAGTTTAAAACCTGTTTAATGTTCTTGCTGTTATCAGAGCTAAAATAATGAATCTGTTGTAAATGCCAAGATGAGGCACAAGTCTCATATTTTAGGGTTGACATGAGATACACAAGTGTAATATGGGGGGGGGGGGGGGACCAGTAATTTGGAGCTAAATTCAACTTGATTAAACCCACTGAAATCCATGTTACCTACATTGTTTTTAACTACCAAGTTCCATGTATTTCAGTGGCTTTAATTTGGCGAACCTTGGCTTGTTTTACTTCCACTTCCGGGAGCGACGAGGGCGGAGCGGGACGGATGAATCACAGTAAACCCATTCATGTGGATTCGCGGGGGCTTGGGCTTCTGGGAATTGAAGTCAAGAACATCTGGAGTGCCAAGGTTTGCCATCACAGCTCTAGTCAGTTCTTCTTTCACTGGTGCCATCTGCCGCCCCCTTCTCCTGTTGCCTTCAATGTCCCAGCAACAGGGCCTTCTCCAGTGAGTCCAGTCTTCTCATTTGGTGGCCAAAGTACTGTTCGTGAGCTTGAGCTTCAGCATTTGTCCTTCCAAAGAGCAGACAGGGTTGATTCCCTTTAGGATCAACTGGTTTGATCTCCTTGCAGTCCAGAGGACTCTTGAATACTACCTTCCAAAGTCTGAGAAGGTCATATGTAACAGGACCTCTGGAGATCACCCAACCCTGCGCTGCATGTTACTGTTCTACTTCATGATCTCTGAATCACACATGGGGTTTTGCCCATGTACAAAGCCTCATTTGGAATCTTCTAGAGCTTAAAAGAAGTTGTTACTACCACCCCCACCTGTGTATAGAAGAACTCGTGGCACTTGCTATTTCTGTGTCCTTGTTCCCCACATTATCCATTTTTATCAGAAGGGAGGGGGGGACAAAGCTGCTCTATTATTTCTTCTACTACTCAATTTTTCTTTCATCACTGAACTATCCCAGCAATTTCAGGAGGCTGGAATGTCCCGGGAGGGTAAGAATAGCCAACAATGGCAGAGATAATTCCCGCTGCCTTTTGTCTCCTTGCAGTTGTCAGGGCAGAGGTGAGAGCAGTGAATCAGATTGTGAAGCACTTGAATTTAACTGTGCTCCCTAAGAAACCACTTGTTCCCCTCTCTCTCTCTATCAAGTTGCAAAGGCTCATTTCATTGCTCTTCTTTCTGCCTAGATTTTAACAAATTTTCTCCTTGTTCCATCCCCACTTCCATGTTGTTCCCCTTCTGCATTTAGACTGTTGTCATTTATTTATTTTATTTTTTATTTTTGAAAAACACTCAATTTCTTCTTATGCCTTCTGTAAGTGAGGACTTCTGGAACCAAGCATGGAACGTTGGAACTCGTTTGGATTTTTAATCATTGCCGTCAGCTACAATGTGACGATCACAGGTGAGTGTGTTAAAAAAAAGTGCAAGCAGATGGTTGCTTAATTTAGGCATTGCTCGCGCAAGTTGCATCCCAAGGGTTTTTTCTTTGGCTCTGTTGATTGCTACTTTAAGAATACGACTCTCTGAAGAAAGGTAATAGAATAGCTCTTGTGCTCTGAGAAAAAACTTGTTTATTGATATTGGCATTTGGCTATTCCTTTAAAAGAGAAGTTAGAGGGGTGGATTTTCAGCTAGATGCTTGATGTGATATGTATGAAGATGGCAGAAGATGTAACAGCATGAATTTACTATGCCAGGCATAATTCTGTAATTTAAATTTATTAAACTTATTAAGTGCTCCATCTTTCTCTTGTGGCCTTGACATTATGGAACAGATTACCTAATTATATCCATCAGGCTCCAACACAGCCAATTTCCCACAAACTGGTAAAAATTGAGCCTTTCAAGGGGGCATTTCATAATATTCTGCGCCTAGAATGAATTTGTCTTCTGGTGAAATTATTCTAGCTAACATCTGTGGGTTGTTTATGCTATGTTGTTTATGTGCTTACATATATTTAGGGTTTTTGTTTTCTTGCACTTTTGTTTTCTTGCTGCGGTGGCTCAAGTGGTTAAGACACTGAACTTAATGACTGGAAGGTCGGAGTTCAATTTCTTAGTGCTGCATGATGGAGTGATTTCTTGTCTGTGTCCCAGCTCCTGCCAACCTAGCAGTTAGAAAGCAAGAAATTGCAAGTAGATAAATAGGGACCACTTTGGTGGGAAGGTAAACAGCTTTACATGTTCACGGAAACATCTGCAAATGCAGACAGCACTGGCTCTTTGGCTATAAACAGATGAGCACTGAACCCTAGAGTTGGATACGACTGGTTTTTGAGCAAGGGCAACTTTTTACAGTGATACCTCATACAACGTCCCAACTTGGTTCCACAAGTTTGGACTTTATACAGATTTGGACTTTATATGAGGCATACAAAATCCTAGCCACGATGCCTCATACAACGTTGTTTCCATAGACTTTGGATGAGGTATTACTGTACTTTCTTGCACTTTCATGGTTTATGTTCTTATATTGATGGTCAGATTAACCTATTGATTAGCTGGTTGATATAGAAATCAGTCAAGTTCATGAATAAATAAAGGAACATTATGATAATTAAGATGGTAAGAATGCTTCTTGAAGTAATTTGATGAGCTTTCTGATGTCCCTAGTGGTTGGTTGTCTAAAAGTTGCACATCAAGCAGGGTTTAAAATACATTTTTAAAATAGTAAGAATGAGCTTGGTTTCTCTTTGATCAAAATAAGAATTCTAAGGATTTGATTTATGGGATGAATATATCCTTCTGCCTTTTTCCAAACCCATTCAGATGTTACAAGAAACATCTGGACTATTTGGCCCCAGTTCTCTTTGTTCTTATGCAGTGGATCATTGTGCCATTCCTTGCTTTTCCTGGTGTTTGAACAGGAGGTTTGGGACTATCTTCTTGTACACAAGGAAGCTCAGTAGCTTTCAACAGATCAATCTCTTATCATACAAAACTGCCAGACAGATCTCATTGAGCAAGCACCATGTTTGCAGCTACATTACACTCCATTAGCAGGATACTGGCTTATATATTTATAAGCCATTCATTTTTAGAATATTGCTCCTTTCATAGCCAGTCCATGCATAACAAGGAGGCATCGGGACATTTTAAGGGCTCCAAATATTTGTAGGAGTATCTCAGATATTTATGGAAAAAACCCTAAGGCAAGGATTAAACTTCCTTAGGCAGTCTGACTGCATAAGCAGTTAGAGGGAGCAGAAAATTGAGAAGGCGGGGGTGACAGAAAAGCAAGGTATGCCAGAAGAGGACATGGTTAATGTTTTAGGTTTAATCATCATCTCTGCAGGAATTAAGCCATACCATCTATGAAGTACTGGTAGGAGCACAAACCTGAAAAGATGATTTAGAATGAGGATAAGACAGTTAAGATCTTGTGGGACTTTAAGATCCAAACTGATAAGAAGCTCAAACACAACACTCCAGACATTACTGTGGGTGGGAAAAAAATTGGTTAAGCGGGTTGATGTGACAATCCTAGGTGACAGTCAGGTGGAAGAAAAAGAGTGTGAAAAGATCATGAGATATAAAGATCTGAGGACTGAAGCATAGGGATAAAAGAGCAACAGTGGTGATAGGTGCACCAAGAGTAATCCCAAAAGGACTGAAAACATCTGAAGTGGGCGGTGTAGAAATTTTAACGAACAAACAAACAAATATTATTGCAATTGGTGTTGATAAGATTATGATAGAGCAGTTGCACAGAGTAGCACTACTAGATACCAGCTACATTATCAGGTGAGAACTCTGACAGGGTTAAGGTACAAGTAGTGAAGTTCCAAAACTCCAGTCATATCTCTAAGGACAGACAACTGGTAAACTTCTCACTTAAAAGTGAATTATCTTAGCCACTTTCTATCTGTGACAAGAGCAGGAAGTGAAGTATCCTTCCTATTGTGAACAGCAACAGAGTTTAATGCCCAACCTTCATTAAACAGGGGCAGTGAAAGACAGTGAGATTGATTCTGCATAGAACAAGGTCCACATTCAGATCTTTCTCTGCCCCTGTACTTTATCTGTTTATACCCAATATGCAACAAAAAAGAGAGAAGGGAAAAAATCTGTTGAGGCTTGTACAGGACCACGAAATCTTAGGAATGTAGGAAGCTTCCTTATACTGAAACAAACCAGTGTTTGAGCTAACCTGGCACTGTCAATAGAGATTAACATCCTTCAGGCAGGTTCTCTTCTTAGTCTTTACGGAAATTCTTGGTATTCCTTTTTTGTTTGCTGTCCATCTATTGACCAGATCTGACCCCGCTTTGTTTCCAAAATCAGGGAAGATTGAGAGTTCTCAGACAGTTGTTCATTTTTACTTATACTTTGGATAGTAGATTAATGAATCTGTAGGTGAACTAATCCTGATGACTCACTGGACCTGGAATTAAAATGAAAATCTTCGAAATTAGTTACCAGGCAGTCTTGTCATTGTGGTTTCATCGCATGATACGGTTCTTTCTGTTAATGATGTCTCAGCTTTTATTGATAATTTTTCTACTTTGTTTTTCTTTTCCAGGAAAAATATGGCTAACCCTTGTGATCTTGCTAAGATTCATGGTGATTTTCTTAGCAGCATATCCGCTCTACCAGGATGAGCAGGAACGTTTTGTCTGCAACACTTTACAACCAGGATGTGCCAACGTCTGCTTTGATATTTTTGCTCCTGTATCACATTTCCGTTTCTGGCTCATTCAAACTGTGTCTGTGTTAATCCCAAATGCTTTGTTTACTGTCTATGTATTACACAGTATGATCAGGCAGGTTGTGAAAGCGTCTTCTTCGCCTTACCTTGAGTATAAAGAGATTAAATCTTTCACAGGCCCCAGAATAATGAAGAAAACACCCAAGGGTGCAGCAAAGAACAAAATCACATGCATGTCAAAAGAAATTGATATTCCTGATTTTTCAGGCGCATACACAGTTCAGCTTTTTCTGAGAATATTGATAGAAGCTGGTTTTGGAGTTGGCCATTATTATCTTTTTGGGGTTTTTGTTCCAAGACGCTTCTCCTGCAATCAGCAACCATGTACTAGTTTTGTGGACTGTTATATCTCCAGACCCACTGAAAAATCTGTCATGATGCTCTTCATTTGTGGACTTAGTGGCCTCTCATTTCTCCTTAGCCTTGTTGACCTGGGCTTTGCCTTCCGAACCCATGCTGTGAGAAGGCAAAGAAAGAAGCTGACTTTGGATGGATTCACAGCTGAGGAGAGATGCAGTTCTGACCTGATCCAAGTGGAGAAGCCCAACCAAGATTTGCTCAACCACAGAAGCATCGCCATCACTGACAACTGTTTGCTCAGCTCTGAACGAAAGGAACGCCAATCCTTCCAACCCATGTTGACTCCAGAGGAAATGATCAGCTCCAACCTCAATAGTAACAGTAATAAATCAAGCTTTGTAGCTACCAATTCAGATTATAATGGAGTGCTTTCCCATGGAATGGAGCAGCGTGAAGATATGCGTGAGCAATCAAGATATGAGCAGCAGCAAGGAACCTTGCCTTCCATGACCGGGGACGGGTGTCATCAAAGGTCTCATTCATCTGCCAGTTACAAAAAGCCCTCTGTTCATTATTCGGTCCTGGAAAGGAAGGCTTCTGATGTACAATCTGTCTGCAGTAGTGCTCGGTGCTCAAGATCCAAGAAATCTGAATGGGTATAAAAATCCACATAGGGACATTGATTATATTGCTTGCATTACCAAAGTGCTTCTGCTACCATTGCCCGCATAATAATATGACTATTTCTAAGTGACAGCGACATTGGAAATGTTTGATTTCTTAGTTTTGCGATAGTCTTATTTTGCTAAAGTAGTTGATAGGCTTCTGGATTAAGGGTTCACTAATGTAGTGTATTCTTAAGGCATATGGAGCCACTGATTCTAGGGAAAGTATTTTAGCTTTAGGTTTTAAAGAGAAGGTAATCTTCGTTACATAGATGGAACAACACTGAGAACCTCTCCCAACCCTCTGCTGTGTCCTAATTGTGACCACTCAACTCCCCCATCTAAGAGTTGGTTGTTAGGAATGATCTAAAGGTGTGCCTTGCTCTATACAGGAGATTATCTCAGAGTCTTTCTCTGTTTCTGTTCTGTGTATTCTTATTGTGTATCGATTTCCCATCACCCCCCATTGTGGTCATTCTACCTGACTTACACTTTACACAGATATTAAACTAGAAGGCTTTGCAGTCACCTAGGCTTAGCTGCTCCCAGATTTCTGTTCCTGCCCTGGGACTAGCTGGCAATTTTCTTTCTGGAAATAAAATTAGGTGGAGCTAGGCCTAGCTAAGACTTAAGACAGGGATTCTCAACCTGTGACCTGCAGGGCCAGATACAGCTCACGACACCATTTAATGTGGTCCTCCAATGCCTTCACCACATCATGAAGTGCTATGTGGTGGAAGAAAGGCAAAGTGGCCGTCCAGCCCTCCAAGCTGTCTGAGGGAGCGTGACCCGGCCCCTGGCTTTAAAAGGTTAACTGCTGCCCTAAGGCTTTCCAGTTTAGCCTTTTCTTCCAAGTGAGCCAAATCTAGGCATCTGTAGTACATAGAAAATGATTCTGGTTGAAGCTTATGATTTGCTGCTATTTCAGAATCCAAAAAGCAGGATGAGTAAGACTCTGTCTGCTGTTCAGAGCTTCACCAGGTTATGTTCCTCTCCCCCCAAATAGAAGAAATGGGCACAATTATTGAATAATAAGCAAACATGAGTGCACTGATTTGATTAGCATCATTTTCTGGACTGCTAAGTCTGATTTCTTTTTCTTGATATAGTTTGAAAATATTCAAGCTCATAGATCTTTGGAACAGAGGGCTGCACTCTGACCCAATTTATCAGCTCTATCTTTATTTCACATGGTAACACAATTGTTCACATGGACTTTTTTGTTCAGTGAAAAAAAACTTGCATATATAGAAACTCCTCTGTACGCTTATTGCTGTTCAAGCACATGCCCAAGGATCTGGACCAGTGTATTTGTATAATTTATACTCCAGAGAAACAAATATGAGACTAAAAAGCAACAACAAATGCACCTTAAATACGAGATAACATAACAACCCTAAACCATTTATAAGAGTCAAGGGTTTTAGACTAGAAAAATCATGGCTCTCCAGAGATTGTTGGGATGCAACTCCCATCAGCCTAGCTGGTGGTGAGAGATGATTTGGCAAGAATCCACCATTTATCTGGAGGGCCACACGTTTTTCATTCAGTAGCTGCATATGAGCCTTAGGTTTCCTGTTCCAAGGAAGAGGCTCATGCAATTAGTTTACAAAGCACCAGATAAAGAATTTGTAAGGTTTGGATCTATAAAGTTCGGTTTCACTTACCAGTGATAACTTTCGTTCTTCGAGTATATAGTTTGTGAATACACACTCATGGGGTTATGCGCCTGCGCAGAACGGCCGATCGGAGGCTTGAAAAGCTATTGGTCAAAAGTTTTGGCGGTAAGACCGCCCACCGTACCGCCCACCCTGAGGCGCCCACGCGCCATTTTACCTCAGTTCCATACTTAAGCCAAGCACAGGATAAACCAATTGATCTCATCCGTGCAGCTCAAGAGGGGAGGCAGGGTGGGTAGTGTGTATTCACAAACTATATACTCGAAGAACGAAAGTTATCATTGGTAAGTGAAACCGAACTTTCTCCTTCGTATAGTTTGTGAATCCACACTCATGGGAGATTAGCAAGCTCACACTTACTTGGTCGGTGGGCAGTCGGATGAGATGATCCCACGATGAAGATGATGACGGTCAGGCAGGGTGAACTGTCAAGGGCGATGGGCCCGGAGCCCCCGAGTGAGGACGACACGGCCAAGCCTGGCGTCCGCAGTGGCTCTGGTGTCCACCCTGTAGTGCTGGACAAATGTAGAAGGTCTGGACCAGGTGGCAGCCTTACAGATGTCCTCAAGCGGTGTGCCCTCCAGAAAAGCCGTGGATGTTGCAACCGCTCTGGTAGAGTGCGCCCTGACATGCGGTGGAGGGGGCAGCGATGCCGACTCGTAGGCCAAGTAGATGGTAGAGGTGATCCATTTGGAGAACCGCTGCGCAGAGATGGGTTCACCTTTGGATTTGCCCCCATACGCCACAAAAAGGCGTTGCGACTTCCTGAACTCCCTTGTCCTGCTGGTGTAAAACAATAAAGCTCGTTTGACATCCAGCGTGTGCCAAGTCCTTTCTTGGGCGTTAGTGGGGTTCTGGAAGAATGTAGGCAAGGAGATAGTCTGTGCCATATGAAACTGGGAGACCACCTTGGGAAGAAAGGTGATGTCCGCTCGGAGTACCACACGGTCATTGAAGAATTGAAGAAAGGGTGCATCTGCCCGCAGAGCAACCAGCTCACCAGCTCGTCGGGCAGACGTGATGGCCACAAGAAAAGCCGTCTTCCAAGTGAGGAGACGAGCATCCGCGGTAGCCATGGGCTCGAAGGGAGTCCTGGTGAGCGCGTTGAGGACGGTAGAGAGTGACCATTGGGCCGTCAGAGTCGTGACCAGGGGGAAGGCGTTGCGTAGCCCCTTGAGGAAACGTTTCACCGTTTGGTCTCGGAAGGCGCCAGAAGCGGGTGAATCGGACGGCGAGTGAGCCACCACCGCAGCGAGGTGTACCCGGATGGAGGTGATGCTGAGGCCAGACTCCGCCAGATGGAGGAGGTAGGTCAATATGTCCTGCAGTCCCACCCGTGAGAGGGACATCTGCTGGGATGCCAGGAAAGCACAAAAACGCCTGTACTTGGAAGCGTAGGACTTCCTTGTGGAAGGGCGCCTGGCTAGTTCCAGGATCCTGGACAGTCTGGGGTTATCCTCCACGCGGTGAGGTGGAGGCTGGGCAGGTCCGAGTGGTGAAGCTGGCCCTGCTCCATTTGGAGGAGCGTCGGTGACTCCGGCAGCGTGCGATACTGAGATGACATGCGCAACAGCAGCGGAAACCATGGTTGGCGAGGCCATGCTGGGGCCACTAGGATGGCCCTGGTCCTGTGCTGAAGCATTCTGGTGAGAACCTTCTGGATCAGAGGAAACGGAGGAAAAGCGTAGAAATAGTCCTGATCCCACCGTTTCATGAAGGCATCGCCTTCGGAATTCACGCCGATGCCCGCCCTGGAGCAGTACCTGTGGCATTTCGTGTTGGACTCCGATGCGAAGAGGTCGATATTCGGAGTCCCCCAGGCCTCGCAAAGCGACTGAAAAACCTCATCGTTCAGTTCCCATTCGTGGGTCGTCGAGGTGAGGCGGCTGAGATGGTCGGCCAGGACATTCAGCTTGCCCTGAATGTGCACTCCAATCGGGAAAATGTGCCGCTCCAGGCACCACTCCCAGAGTTGCACAGCGAGGTAAAGAAGGGTGGTGGACCGTGTTCCTCCCTGCTTGTTCAGATACGCCACAGCCGTGGTGTTGTCCGATGCCACTTGGACCGCCTTGCCCATGAGCAGGCTCTCGAAGGAACGGAGGGCCTTCCAAATGGCCAGTAGCTCCAAGTAGTTGATATGGTGCACCATCTCCTGCGGCGACCAAGGGTTGTTGACCATGAGAGTCCCGCAGGCAGCCCCCCAGCCGAGGTTGCTTGCGTCGGTCAATATTTGCAACGAGGGTTGCGGGGGGTAAAAGCTCTTCCCCGTTGTAACGTTGAGTGGCGTCGTCCACCATAACAGTTGGTCCCGCAGCTCCGGAGACGGAGTTAGCCGTTTGGACTGACTCTCCCGGAGCGCGTCGAACTCGTGCAGCAGCCACGACTGTAGTGACCGGAACTTTAACTTGGCGTGGGGGACCACAGCCGTTGTTGAGGCCATAAGGCCTAGCAGTCTTTGAGCCTTCTCCGCTCGGACGCACAGTTTGGTGCGAAAATCGTTCACCCCTTGCGCGATGTCCTGCAAGCGTTTCTGGGGTGCAAAGGCTCTGGTGACAAGCGAGTCGAGTACCGCTCCGATGTACTCGACGCGTTGAGAGGGAATCAGCTTCGATTTGGTGAAGTTGATCCTGAGGCCGAGACTCTCCATGAGGTGGACCGTGAATTGCGTGTCCCGAATGGCGGACGAACTGGTGGGAGACACGATCAGCCAGTCGTCGATGTATGGGAAGACCCTGATCCCCCGCTGTCGAAGGAAGGCAGCCACCGGAGCCATGCATTTGGTGAAGACTCGCGGTGCCGTGGCCAGACCGAACGGTAGACACCGGTACTGGTACACCGAAGTGCCGATGCGGAATCGGAGAAACCTTCGGTGCTCCTCGAGGATGGAGATATGGAAATAAGCGTCCTTGAGGTCTATGACTGTGAACCAGTCCCCCTTGTTGATGAGGGGAAGGACGGTCTGCAGGGTCACCATCCGGAACTTCCTGGTGTGGATGCACTTGTTGAGGCGGCGCAGGTCCAGAATCGGGCGAAGTCCTCCATCCTTCTTCTGAACCACGAAGTACCTCGAGTAGAAGCCGTTGTCCCAATCGGGCGGTGCCACCCGCTCGATGGCTCCCTTGGACAGAAGAGTTGATATTTCCTCTTCCAAATGGGGAGACGAGGTGGTGAGACGATGTCTTCCTACCCGAGGCGCTCGCACGAACTTGATGGCGTAGCCAGAGGACAAGATCTTTAAGACCCACCAGTCGTCCGTGATGCCTGACCATACCTGGAGGAAGTTCCGGAGGGGGAGGTATGGGATGTGGAGCGAGAGAGACTCGGCCGTCGCAGCTTCAAACTCGCGACTTGGACTTAGCGTCCGAACGCTTGCCGTGCCCGTAGGGCTGGTAGCGGGGCTTGTGCTGGCGCCGTTGCTTGAAGGAGCCAGACCTTGGCTGTTCCACGGGGCCACCCTGTTGTTGCGGGTTCCCCTGGTACCGCCGTGTGAAGGGCTGGAATCTCGGCCTGGCAGCCGGAGCCGGAGCGGTGAGCCCCAGGAACTTGGCGGTGGAGTTGGTCTGCCGCATTTCATTGAGGACTTTGTCCGTGTCCTGCCCGAAGAGGCCCTGCCCGTCGAAGGGAAACTCCTCGATGAGCTTCTTCATAGCATCATCGAGGGAGGTGCCCCTAAGCCAGGCGTGGCGATGGAGCAGGATGGCAGACGCCATGTCCTTCGCCGCATAGTCATTGATATGCCTGGCTGTTCTCATCTGTTGCTCAGCCAGGAAATCGCCCTCGGATGCCAGCGCGTCGATCCGTTTCTGGGCGTCGGCAGGCAACTTCGCCGTTTCTGTCTTCACCTGCTCCCAGAGGTGAGACTGGTACAGGCCCATAGCAGCCGAGTAGTTGGCGGCGCGGAGGAAGAGGGAACCGGTTGCGTAGAATTTACGGCCCACCGCGTCCAGCTTCTTCCCTTCCGGGGTCGAAGGCACCGGGAACCCGCTGGTGGCCGTCCTGTGTTGAAAGGCCTTGACCACCAGGGAATTTGGCAGGGGGTGCGCCTGCAGGAACTCGACGTTCTCGTCCAGGACTCTATACATGCCGTTGAGCCTGGACGAAACGGAGTGTGCTGACACCGGCTTCCTCCATGTCGCCTTCGCCGACGTCAACATGGACGGCAGCATGGTGATGTGTACCGGCCGTACCGCCCGTCTGTCCAGCTTGGCGGTCATTTGGTCTTCACCTTCCAGTGGTGGCTGGTCCACTTTCAGGTTCAGAGCGGTGCCGAGTCGTGTCAGCATGGCCGTAAGCGAGCGTTGATCCTCACCACGCGGTGGGTCAACTGCGCCGATGGCCTGGTCCGGCGTCCTCTCGGCATCGACGTCTCCCTCGTCCTCCTCCGAAGAGGCGCTGGAGTCATCGGAGGACGAGGGAGGAACTCTTACATCCACGTCGGGACCGTGCCAGTACGGCCTGGGCGGGCCGGCGGGATGGGAGTCCACTGCATCAACGTCTGGACCAACCCGCGACGATGTGGGTGGGCCAGCGGAGCGGATACTCGGCCCTCGAGAGGTCGGAGGGGCCACACCAGGGCCAACATCCCTGGGGCTTGCGGTGGTCGGAACCGGAGCCGCAGGGGCCGCAGGCATGGAGGTCTTGAACTGGCTGGCGAAAGTCTGAGCCAGGACCTCAAACATCCCTTTCAGGAGCTCCATCTGGGCAGGATCCGGCATCATCGGGAGCGACGAAACGGTGGCCGACGAAACGGTGGCTGGTCGAGTCGGCGACGAAACGGTGGCCGGCATGGTAATTGCCGCTCCGTCGAGCGTTGGAGTCCTGGGCCTAGGGGAGACGGAGGCCTGTCTCGCAGGCGAACGGGCCCTTCCACGAGGCGGCGACGGGAGCACCTGAAGTGGGCGAGCTGGAGCCCCAGCCCTGCGTCCTTTTTCAGGCGATCCCGAGGAGGATCGTCCTCCCCAGATGGAAGACCCAGGCGACGGACATCTTGCGACCGAATATGGCGGCGAAGGTCCCGGAGAAACAGGGGTGCGCGGAGTAGGCGGGAGCGATCGCCTCTTCTCCGACCCATGTTTCTTCTTCTTCTCCCCGTTCTTGTCCCTCTTCTTCTTCTTCTTGATGGGAAGAGCGGAAGAAGAAGCCGAAGGCGGAGGAGGCTGAGAGACACTAGCCGAGGTAGAGGCGGCCGCGACGGGAGCCAGAGAGAGTTCCATCAGGTGGGCTTTGAGCCGGTAGCTCCGGTTCTGCACTGCCAGACGGGTAAATTTCTTGCAGTGAGGGCAAGACTGGCTCTGATGAGACTCTCCGAGGCAGAAAAGGCAGAGACTATGCCCGTCGGACGCCGGAAACTTTTTCAGGCAAGCCGAACACTGTTTGAAGGCCACGGCCATCAAGGAAAAAATTCTTCCAGCGGAAGTTTCTGGAACGCGGTTACCCCGAAGGGCTGGCCAGCCGCCACCCCCTTGAGGGGGGAAACGGTGACCGAAGCGAGTAGGTAACTGAGTCCACCAGAAGGAAGAAACAGCACCGGGGTGGCGATCCTGCCCGAAGGACAAGATCACCGCAAAAATTTTAAGGTTTGCCAAAAAGACTTTCCCTCAGAAGGGCGAAAAAATTGAGGAAGCTCTCAACGATCGTCCTGCTGCTACGGCGGAAAGAAGAGAACTGAGCTAAAATGGCGCGCGGGCGCCTCAGGGTGGGCGGTACGGTGGGCGGTCTTACCGCCAAAACTTTTGACCAATAGCTTTTCAAGCCTCCGATCGGCCGTTCTGCGCAGGCGCATAACCCCATGAGTGTGGATTCACAAACTATACGAAGGAGAATGGTAGTACATTTTCCAAATAAAAGCATAATGTTTTGACCAACTCAATTACATTTCCCTAGAAAACATGACACACCGCATGAGTAGGTTTAGTGTTGTAAGGACACTAGTAAGAGAAGGAGACATTTAAGCACTTGAATTCCTTTATTCAAATGGCTTGGCTTGGAAGGGATACAGTCACTTTCATAAATGATCAGAAATATGTGTCCCAAGATCTCTTAATTCCTTGTATGGAATGTGTATGCCATTTAATGTTCAGTACAACCTAGGTGTGAAGCTGTTGCATGCTTGCCAATATGGAATAGCCAACTAACAACACAGGCAACAGACCAGATCAACTAAGCTAAAGGCCAAACAGCAATCCTACCCAAGTCCAAACCCAAGTCAAGACTGAGACTAGACAGGGGAACAAGGCAAGTACTGTCCAGTAGACATGACATAGTCAAGATGTCAGAAACCAAGGAATCAATATGAACAGGTGTAAGATACCTTAGAGTGGAACAAGAGCAAGAGTGGAAACCGGAGCCTGGAACATGTCCAAAAGACAGGGTCCACGAAGAGTCAAGCAGGACAAAACACTAAAACAAGTCAAATGACAACATCTGGAGGGAAGAATCAACTCTTTCCCCAAGGTGCTAGGCTGGTTCTCATGATGGTCCTGGTACCTGCAGTAGAAATTGTGGGTCCAATCTTGCAACTACCAGGACTGTTTTCCTGGCATTAGACCAGCAGATGGAGCCCTGTAGCTGCCTCAGAACCAGACACCCACACAATGCTTTGTGTAGTACTGTACTGTATAGAACTTTTTATCGAGAGCTTTTGATCAATTGTAAACTATGCATGTTGTTACCTTTTAAAAGGCAATATATCAGCTGTGTTTATGTTTGTCACCGTCTTTCATGAAATAATGTGTGCAAAATGTGTAGTAACAACTTTTCTTTTTAGATGTATCAAAATAATACAGTTTTGGACGTTTTGGATCTTTAGATCCCTTTGGGTATTGAAAAACATAACCTGTCTTTTTATTAGAAGCTTTCAAAGGGGCAGGCAGATCTGTACATGTTCTACAGATGCTTATGTTATTATTATGAAGCCCAGAACACAGCCAAAAGGGAGTGTAGAGTTCACCAAATTTAGAATCGAATTTGGAATGGAGGGACCTGGGGAGAACTTTGCCCTTGGAAAGTAATTATTATGGAAAGAGCAAACCTGAGAGAGTGCAGTTTGGTAAATGATGCAAGGAAGAGAAGTTGGGTAGGAGAGGAGAAGATGTGCTTGTCTCAAGAGCCCAAAGTTGCCTTAGGTCAGTGATGGCCAACCTTGGTACTCTAGGTGTTATTGAACTGCAATTCCCAGAAGCCCTGATCAGCAGGAGTGCTGACTTGGGCTTCTGGCAATTGAAGTCCAAGAACACCTGAGTGCCAAGTTGTCCATCACTGCTGGGTTTTCATCTTATTCCCATGAGGATAGTAGCACTGTTCTCAATTTAGAGGTACCATTTCCTTGTCTATCTCTCTTTCGAGTCCCGATCAAACCCTGGACTGCCAAAATGAAACCACTTTCTTGGCTTGGTCATTGGCCAAACATAAGTCCTCATTAGTGCATATTTCTGGCAGCAATTGACAGACCAGTAAATGAGCCAGATTCTGTATCTCTCCACATTCACACCAACGTGTTGTTGTCTGCCGGCAGCCCCCACTTGAGCATGCTGGTCTTACATTTAGGGACTCCAACCCTCAGCCTATTCAGGGTACTCCAAGTGACGTAGGGGTAGTTGAGTTCCTCAGCTATATCCTTCTGTAATGTTCCTTGTCCAGTGAGCACCTTCCTCCATCTTCTAATTTGATTTTGGTCTTGTGTACCCTCAAGAAGTTTGTTCTTGCCATAAAGCTCCTTGTCTATGCAAGAGATGGAGAGACCTGGCTCCCTGTGCCCAATTTAAGGTTTTGGTTCTTAACTATGTGGGCCTTAATGGTTTATGTGTTGATAAAATTCTCCAAAATTCTTTTTTTTTTTTCTGGACAGCATTTCCCAAGGATTCAGGCAGATCCTTTCCTGCCTAGAGCTCTCCAGTGGCCTGACCTTGTTAGCTTCTGAAAACAAAACAAACAACATCTTCAGGATATTGTGATGGCTCACACCATCATTAAAGTAGTTTGATGTGTTTGAAAATAAAAAAATTGGCCGGAATCCCATTGCCTAAATACAGCAGCATTAACTCCATGCTTGTAACTTGCAGCGGCAAATTGCTTCCAGTGAATAATTTGTGGCAGTTTTATTTCTTCTGGTTGTGTGCCAAATCATAAAACTCTTGTGTGACAAGAAAAAAACCACAGTGCCAACTTCTCAAAAGGTGGCAGTTTATCACTGAAAGTGACACTGATGGAGTTTTATCACAAGGTGTTAAGTAACTGGATGCTGGCCAGTGTATGTTGGACTTCAGATTATGATTGAGAATTGTGCAATTACAGTAAAACCTTGGGTTACAACCACCTTGGTTTAGTTTGCTGCGGTTTACAATGGCTAATCCTATGGAAATGCCATCCTAGTTTACAAATGTTTAATGTTTTCCCCCAGTTTACAATGATCAATTCAGGACCATTTTTTTTATTTTCCAGTGCATCCCAATGGATGTTTCAGTTTACAAAAAAAATTCAGGTTACAACAGAGGCTGTTGGAATGGACCTCCTTCATAACCCAGGGTTTTACTGTATAGGAAATAATTCTATGAATGGCAGGATTTTTGCCAGCAGTGGGCATCACAACAGTTATTTGTCCCCCACGCTCAACCAGGAGCAGAACAGCATCTGCAAGCAGATCTGTCGTTGCTGCAATGATGAGATGATGAGAGAAGCAAGGTCAACTGGAACATATCCTGACCATTCAGCATTGGAAGAGACAGGGTAACTCCTTTACCGAAAAATACCGGTACCTGCACCCCAATTTGGAATCTGAGATCAAACAAAATGTTGCCGCATGGCATTTCTGTTCAGAGTACAAGCAGTAAGATCCACAATATATGCCATGCAGGGTCTCCTTCTGTTTCTACTTCTCTCTCCCAACAGATGGTATTTGAATTCATTGCTCATGCTCAGTCCACACTATACTATTTTGTTTCCCCCTCTTAGGGTTGCCATAAGTCCCGGAACACCGGGATTGTCTCGGATTCAAGGCCCCCAAAATAGTCCTGGCCAGTTCAATAAAATTCATGTTAAAGTCCCGGATTTTTTAAAACTCGGTGATTGTGTATTATAACACACCATTAAAATAACATTGTGCCACCTTAGACTCACTTATAGCAGTTAGTCTTTAACCCGCTCAACCACCACCGCTTCTCTGCTGAGGCTCCCAGGGGAGTCAGGAGGCAGCTCCCGCTTCAGCCTGTGCCATCCCCGGCCCTTCCAAGTCCGATTAGGAGGCGGAGGCAGGACCAGATACCCCCTCTCAGGGCTGCATGCTTTTGGGGCAGCAGCATCTTCCTCCCCGTGCATGCATGTGCCCCTGTCCCATCCATCATCCTTTCCATTCCCTTGCTCTGATAGCTTCAGAGTCGCCAAAATGGGAGCACTGATGCTTTTGAGTCTGATGCAAATTCTTCTCTCTTTGACAGACGTGGGAAGAAATGGGGTGGAGGGGGGGCTTTTCTCCACCTTTATTCATAAGGAGACACACCTGGGGAAACACACCGGCCCATTTTTGTCAAGTATACTTCTGTCCCGGTGTTGTGGTAGAGAATTATGGCAACTCTACCTCTGCTCATCATTTTGAAGGATTAGGAACAAACCTGAGTCTTCTCCAAACTCTAATGAAATTTACTTCTGGTGCAGGGATGGGGCTACTTTTCTGAGCAAAAGATTCAGTGCTCAGAATACAAATGCAATCTTGCAAGGTTTTATAATGCGGAATGGATGGGTACTTCTCAAGAATGCTAGCTGTGAATTACCTGGATGAGCAGGTATTTGGAGTAGATGGTCTTTAAGGTTCCTCCCAATCCCCATATGATGTTTTCATTGTAGTGTCATTCATTATGGGAAAAGTTATTACATTAGTTGCATTAACAGCATAAGGGAAGCTCAACAATATGCTGCTAATCACACATGTGGCCATTTTATTATTGAATGGATTATACTGAACCATGGAGTGGTGGGTATTTGCAGTTTCCCAATGTCTGTATTTGTGGTGCAGTATCCAAAATGTGGTGGCTAAGGTGCTAAACTTGAGGAACAGAAGGTCGGCAGGTCAGCAGTTAGAAACCCAACTGCTGCATGATAAAGGGAGCCCCCGTCTCTGTCCCAGCTCCTGCCAACCTAGCAATTTGAAAGCAAGAAATTTCAAATAGATAAATAAATAGGGTTTTCAAGCATGGGAGACCTTTACCTAACCAAAAATGCCAAGATTTACCATTAGTCTAAATGGATGAAGAATTATCCCACAAATGCTGGATTCCTCCCACCCCCACTATTATTAGTATGGGAATATTGGTGTATATGGTCACATCTTCAAATGCTGTGGTTTGTATCCTATTGCTAGTCTGAATTAGAGCAAAAGCATTGATTCAAGTGTTGATGTACCATTCACCAATAGATTCAATGCGTCCACCTCAAGTTGGGATGAGAAATAGGATAAGATTCTGTGGTATCAAGCTGTGAATGGCAACCCTAATAGGGCTTTCATGGGACTACAGTGGCTCAAGTGGCTAAGACACTGACTGGGTGGCGGAAGGTCAGCAGTTCGATTCCCGAGTACTGCAGGACAGAATCAGCGCCCCAGCTCCTGCCAACCTAGCAGGTCGAAAGTACTGTAGATAAATAGGGACCACTTCAGTGGGAAGGTAATCGCATTCCATGTGCTCCAGTGTCTAGTCATGCCTGCCACATGACCACAGAAACGTTTGTGGAAGCATACAATGCTAGCTCTTCATCTTTGAAACAGATGAGCACTGCACCCTCGAGTCGGATACGACTGGCTTTCGAGCAAGGGAAACCTTACCATCTTGGGTCACACAGACCCTAACTACAGCACCTGGCCAGCATCATTTGGGGGCTTCCCGTTTCTTCTTCAACCCTCGTCAAAATGTGGAATCCTGTGGGGAAACTTGAAAGCATGGCTGGTTCCCCCACTTCTAGTAACCTAATAAAGATATTACATGTTGTTGGTGTTTTGTATTGGGGCCACACAATTTTCTTTCAGAATTATCACTCGGCAATCATCTACAATATAGGAAGGGCACCTGCCATCAATCAATACCTTCACATTCAGGGCTGTGTCTGCCTCTAACCACGAGGAAATACTCTGAATTTGGGTCTGTGTAAGCAAAGGGTGTCTGAGTGGCTTAAGTGAGTAACCAATGTATACTGAATAGGCTAAAACATGCATTAAGAGCTATATTTAATGTACACAGCCCAGTCTTCTCAATTTCATGGAAAGCCACAAAGTCCAGTGGGGATTTTAGACCTCCTCATATCCCCCACCTACCCACCCCATTTTTCTTACAATAGCTCACCTATTGTAGCCAAATAAAGGCTCTGTGGGCAAAATCATACTAGTGTAATTTTTGTGTAGTATAACTCAAGAGTGGTTAAGATGTTGAGCTAGATGCCCTGAATGCCCATGGTGGAGAGAGCTTCGATCATCTGCCCCAGCTCCTGCCAACCTAGCATTTTGAAAGCAATAAATTGCAAGTAGATAAATAGGCGCAGCTTCAGCGGAAAAGGTAACAGCATTCTGTGTGCCTCAGCATCTAGTCATGCCTGCCACATGACCATTGAAATGTCTGCAGATGCAAATAGCGATGGCTCTAGCTGTAAACTGAGATGAACACCGCATTCTTGAGCAGTGATGACAAACTTTGGCACTCCAGGTGTTCTTGGACTTTGAATATCAGAAGCCCAAGTCAGCACTTGTTGATCAGTTTCTGGGAATTGAAGTTCAAGAACATTTGGAGTGCCAAGGTTTGCCATTACTGTTCTAGAGTCAGACATGACTGGCTTTCGAGTGAGGGAGATCTTAACTTTGACCTCTCCAGTTTTTAGGTTCTGAAGCTCTGTAGGGCTTTTTGTCATAGGGAAGATTTTGGGAGCCTCAGGAAAGTAGACCTTCAGCAGTAAGAAAGCTCCCAAAGGCTTTCCATGGCAAAAGGGAGCCCCGGGGAGTCTCAAAACCTAAAAAGAGAGGGGAAAATAATTTTTAAATTAAATTAAACACTTCCAAAACTCAATTCAATGCATGCTAGTGTACAGTTGCCCAAAAGGATTTTGTCAGTTTCTGCATTCACTAATAATTTAATGTCAGAAATTATTCTGGGTTGAAAGGATTTTTGCGGAAGACACTCCGCTCAGGGAAGGCCCAAATGAGACTCCTTTCATGTCTCCAAGAGCTGGAAGGGCGCTCAACCCATTATCCGTTCTTGAGCTACCAACTTGCCAGCCTTCCAGCTAACAAGGTGAGATTCTTAACCACCGAGCCACCGCACCCCCTTCTGCATTCACTTATGATTCAATACAGTCTTTAAGAGTGTGTGCAGTTGCTAGAAAGACTCAGTCTAAATCCCATTTGGGAGTTACTTATAAGTAAGTCTTAAGGAAATTATTCACCTATTCAAACTATAAAAACAAAGCTAATGTAAGGGCCAGCTTCCTTCGATTCATAAAAGTTACTTTTTCTGATCACAACTTTCAAATTTCCTCAGGCAGCAGATGGATTATCATCCAGAAAGTAACTTTACCAAATTTTGGAAAAGTGATATTCCAACTGAAATGTTAACAAAAACTTTGTAAACTTTACTTTGCTTGAAAATATTTAATTCTCAATTTGGCCGGAAGGTGGCACTCATCCCTAACTTTTCTTAGCAGGAAAAGTTTGCTCCCCCCCCACCCCCACCCTTCCTTCAGTTTTAGAACTTTTCCCTGCTCAAAGTTTGTAATTTCTGGTGCTCGCAGCTGTTTGCCATTCTGAACTATGACAGTAAACGTTTCATTTCAGCAAAATGGTGTATGTTTTTAAAAACCATCACTGGTACACAACCTGATCTTGAGAAATAGCTGTGCAAGGTTTAGATTTCACCTGGTTTGTTTTTCGTGGGAAGGGAATTTCCCAAAGCTGTCACGAATTCACCAGACTTTCCATTAATCCCCCCCCCCCCCCAACAGTCTATTGGCACTGGTTCAGCTCCATCTACTTCCTTGAAGGCGAGAATGCAACAGATTCAAAATAAGGAACAGCAGCCTCTTTGGTTAGGTGTCAGACTACAGAATTGCTCTAAAATAAAAGAGTTCCTGCCTGGTGTCTTTTAATATTTATGGAATCACTACCTCATTTCCTAGCAATAAATCAAAGAGTTTGGACAAGTGAATTTTTCCTCCCCTGATGCCATTTCCCAGAATCCTCCAAATGATGGCACAGATTTCTGACACTACTCTACCTTAGCAGGTTATGTCCTGATTTTGCAGCTGAAGTCATACGAAACTCATGTTTCCTTAAGAAGGAAAAAATCCACTTCTTGAATAGTAAAACAAAGGCATTTTGCTACCCAAGTAAATCTTCCCCTAACATTGCTGCAACTGCTTAGCTTTAAGTGGCACAAATGGATTCTTATCTGAGCCAAACTTTTCTCAACCAGGCACTGCTCAGGTGGCCAGGACTACAGTTTCCATCATCCATGACCAATGGGAGTTGTAGTACAATACATTTAGATACCACCAAAGCTAAGGAGTTGGTTTAGTTTACTTATCAAAGGACGAAGGGGGGAAATTATGATAGAAAACAATTGGTGCAAATTCTAAAACATTAAACTATGGCTGGACTTTCCCCTTCAGTGTTAAGTGGCATTCAGAACAAAAGTTTTCTGACGCATTTTGGGAAGAAAATTAAAGAATTCTCCCTTCTTTTCCAATAGATGGTTGTAACATTCCCTTAAATGGCTGCCATGTCCCTCACAAGCTGTTAAAAGAGTCTGAGGGACTCAGGCAAGTTAATTGTTTCTATGACAAATCTAGCCCAAGCAACAACAAATGCTAAAAGAGAACACCTCTGAGTTTTTGTTGCTCTGAAAAACTATAGCCAGTGTTAGTTCTTAAAGACAGAAAGTTCCTTTTAAAAACATAATCACATAGTTGTGTGATGATGATGATGATAATAATAATGTTCAATTAAAGAGAAGAAATTTGGTATACTCTTGTTCTACAGGGGAAAATGCTTCAAACTGGGGCAATTGTAAGCAAAGATACCACCTGTAGAGTATTCATGTGGGTTTCCTTTTTCTCCACCTCCCCCCAACCCCCTCATCCCAATTATAACACTCTAACCTTGGGCCTTTACTGCCTGTAGTTGGGCTAACAATACTAAAAAAAGCAGTTTTAAAAAGAGGATCTTTCTTTCTTTTGGTGTTCACTAACTGTTACCACTCTCCATTTAAAAAAAATAATATATTCAAAAAGTCCAACCTTCTTTTAATTGAAGAACCTTGAGGGCAGCATAGTGGTCAATTGCTGTTCAACAAGAGAAACTGGCCAGGAGGGATTTTTTTAAAAAATTACTATGCACCACATTTAGAGAAAAGATCAAAGTTTTCTGCGGTCTCAAAAGGAACCAAGTTCCCAATAGATTAACCCCATTCATCTGGTTCCTCTCAGCAAAAAAGATGTTCTGAGGCATTGGGATAGACAGGTAAAAAGTTCAAACTAGTTTTTCTAAAAGTTTTCTGTTGATTTCTCTGTCTAGGAGACCCACCAATTAGCTGTAGTTCTGACAGGGAGACACTCAACCTCCCAAGAGGAAGACATTTGATGCACACAAGTAAGAAAGGTTAAGATCTTGTTGCTCTTAAATGGATTATTATTATTTAAAAAATAAACAATACTGACAATTTTCAGATTACGTTTCTACCTTGAAACAGCTTTAACATTTCTGTCTTAGCATGCTGTAAAAGTAGGTGTTTACCCAAACAAGCAAAAGCAACTCAAGAGTAAAATATAGTGTGTCTTTACCTCATATTTCTAAATTAACAACTCAGTGATTTAGTTATCTGGATGTGGAGCCAGAAGCTGGGCATTTGATCCCCACTGTCCCCCTTGGGAGAAGAGGACTCTGGATCTTGAGCAAACACCACAGTCCCAGGTTGCCCCTAGAAGAAGGGACCAGGAAACCACTTCTCAGTTCTCATGAACTAGAAAACTCCAGAAATGGTCAGCATGAAACAGATTCTGACAGCATGCATTGGCTTGGGAAATCCATGCCCAAACGTATAGCTGTGACCCAGCAATGATTTCACCAGATACAATGACATAAAATTAAAGCAACCATTCCCCAAAATCTGAAAACAGAAGAAAACGAGTTCAACATTTCAGTTTGCATGTTCAGGGTAGCTGTCTGAAAACTACTGTTTTGTTGTTCATAAAATTGCAAGTTAGGAAGCTATGCGTCTGAGACATCTATGCAAGCAAACTACATTGGCTCGCAGTCCAGTTGATCTCTAGGCTACCGGTTGATGGGACACCTGCTTACTGTCAATGTTTATGCAGCTTACAGCTTCCAAAAGCCACAGCAATTAAGTTCAGATGTGGGGAATCTGTGGTCCTTCAGAAGTTGTTGAACTCCATCACCTTAAGCCAGCATATGTCCAAAGGTTAGAACTGATGGAAAACTGGAGTCAAACAGCAACACATAGGAAGGCCTCCTACCCATGAATCAGATAAAGAGTGGGAAACGTGCTGCCAAAACTCCATTCCCCATCAGCCTTACCAATGTGGCCAAGGATGGCTGAGTTCACTAGCATTTAGGTTACCTCTGGACTACAAAACACATCATTCCCTACACTGACTGATGGGAGCAGAAGCCCAACCTGAAGGTTTTAAGTCCCTCACTTAAGAGGAGCATTGATCTATGCTCCATAGGAACAAACTCCATCCCACTGAAATCCCATGTATGTTTTTCTTATTTCACTAAAGACACCCAAAAGGAACCTTCCCCACTACCAACTTCAAAAAGAAAATCATTTATCATTATTTTATTGACAAAATAGAATAGTCAAATATTTGCTCTCAGGAAAGAGCAGTTGTGGTAGGCCTCTAAACTTCTTTCTTTAAACAAAAAATTTACAGACTGTATAGCATTTGGATTATATACATATTTTACATGCTTTGTACAAGGTACCAAATAATTATATAAATACATCCCTTAGCATAAGAAACCCGTAATTATTGGGGGTATATAATTAAGACATGGTTTGAACATTTAAGGCATCTGCCAGTTTAAAAAATGTTTTTAAATTCTCTGGAAAGTCTTCCCAATGCCCTGCTGTCCTGGCCAGAAATTTACTTTCTGACATCGGTCTTGAGAGTTTGAAGGGAAGAAAAGCCACAGGGAGGGAGAGTCTACCCAGTCTCTTTGCTGGTTGAAGGAGCAGCGTGAGAGGTCTCTTAGTCCTGGCCGAGTCCCACCTTGAAGCAGGGGACAGCCTGCAAAGAGATGGGGAAGGGACCCCCTAGAAATGGGGACCGGCACTTGTGAAGTCTCTGAAAGCTGCATTGTTCTGAACAAGGGGAGGGCACTAAGACAGTTCTGCCATGGATGGAGTTAGCCACACTCCCAATTTCACACCTGGGACAATGGCATCTGTTTTGGGTATGAAACCGAACTGGCGGTGCCAGACCTCCATGTCAAGCCAGTGCTGACATCACTGTACATGGACCCAGCTCCACCCCCGAGTCCCCCCATGGTAGCAGCACCCATCATGCCTACCGGGCCACCGCCCACCACAGCCCCCATGGTCCCTGAGGCGACGGCAGCCGCTGTCCCTTTGCTGGCCCAGCAGCAACGGGTGCAGAGGGCCTTCCAGGACTCTAGTGTCTTTCCAGACCACACCCAGATGCCCGAGGTGATGCCCACCACCAGGCACATGAAGTACTTGAGCATGAAGACCGCATAGTCTGGGCGGCGGGCCTGGTCAGGCTGCTGGTCGCGGAGGCATGGGCAGTTGTGGGTGGCCTCCCAGCGGGGCCGGTTGTGCTGTTCATAGAAAAGGCAAGCCACCACGCTGGCAGCCGGCACTGTGTAGAGGACAGTGAAGAGTCCCAGGCGGATCATGAGCTTCTCCAGCTTGTGGGTTTTGGTGGGGCCCCCTTGCTGCTTGATGACACTCCGGATGCGGAAGAGCGAGACGAACCCGGCCAGCAGGAACATGGAGCCGATGGCCAGGTAGATGAGCAAGGGGGCCAAGACGAAGCCACGCAGGTTCTCCAGGCTCTGGTTGCCCACATAGCAGATGCCGGCCACAGGGTCCCCGTCCACTGAGCTGAGTGCCAAGACAGCGATTGACTTGATGCTGGGCAACAGCCACGCTGCCAAGTGAAAGTACTGGGCATAGCCTGCAATAGCTTCATTGCCCCACTTCATGCCAGCCGCCAAGAACCAGGTGAGGGAAAGGATGACCCACCAGATGGAGCTGGCCATGCCAAAGAAGTAGACCAACAAGAAGACCACAGTGCACAGGGCAGGTCCCGTGCTCTCATAGCGCACATGCTCGGCCACCACCAGGTCCGGCTGGAGTTCAGCAGCACCTCCGGCCGCCCCGCGGCCTCCCACCGCTGCCCCCGCTGCGCCCCCAGCGGTGCCCCCAGCGGCGGCTGCCCCCGCCCCGCCACTGCACGCCACCTTCTCATGGCCAGCCACCAAGCGCACCAGGTAGCCCAGGGAGACAAAGAGGTAGCAGGCGGCCAGGAAGATGATGGGCCGCTCGGGGTACTTGAAGCGCTCCATGTCGATGAGGAAGGTGGAGACTGTGGCGAAGGTGGAGATGAAGCAGAGCACTGACCAGAGGCCAATCCAGAAGGCGGTGAAGGCCCGCTCGTCGGGGCTGAAGTAGGGGTTGTGGCAGGGCAGGGCACAGTTGGCGATGCGGCCTGTCTTGACCCGGTTGTACAGCGGGTGGCGCTCGCTGGAGACCGACACCATGGGCGCCCGGCACTGGCAGCCCGGCTCGCAGGGGGCAGCTGGGGGGGCAGGGGGGCGTGGGCCCTTGCGCAGCGGCGGATCGGGACCCCCGGGCAGCGGTGGGGGCGGTGGAGGCAGGCGGGCCGCCCCTCCGGGCTTGCGGTGGGGCGGCTGCTGTGGGGGGCCCGCGGTGGGGCCGGGGCCCCCGACGGTGCGGTCGGTGCGGTTGTAGTCCATGCACAGGGTGTCCGGGCTGCCCTGCTCAGGGAGGCGGTCGCAGCGCATGCGGTCGGGCCAGGCGAAGCCGTACTGGCGCATGAGGGGGGCGCAGCCGGCCTTGGCCCGCTCGCAGACGGTGCGGCAGGGCGGCAGGGGCTTGCGGTAGTCCTCCAGGCAGATGGGCGTGTACATGGAGCAGAGGAAGAAGCGCAGGTCGGCCGAGCACTGGATCTCCACCAGCGGCCAGAACTGGTGCACCTCCAGGCCGGCCTCGTCCTGCGTGTCGTGGTTGAACTGGTTGGGCATCGAGGTGTGGTTGTAGCCGATGCCTTTGCACAGCGGCACCGTGATCTCCTGGCACCACGACGACGAGGACGACGAGGAGGAGACGGATGACGAGGCGCCGACAGCGGAAGAGGAGGCGGCGGAGGCGGCAGAAGCGGCGCAGCCCGAGCGCGGCAGCCACAGCGGGAGGAAGGCGAGCGCCCACAGGTAACTCCGGCGCTCCATTGCTCGACGGCGGCGCCCAGCCTCCTCCGGCCGGCGGCGAGACGGACACGGACGGACACCCCCGGGCTGGGCGCCTCCTCCTTCTCCTCCTCTCCCGGCCGCGGGGACTCCTACTCGACGGGCGCCCGCCCTGCGCTCATCTCTCCCGCGACGGCTCTTCTCCGGACTGGCTCCAACTTTTCTTTCCCCCCCCCGCCCCCCCGCCAGAGGGCTACGTCGAAACCCTTCCAGGCGAGACCGAGGCGGACGGAGCCCCCCGCCCCGGGGGGAGGAAGCAGAGCGCCCGGACGGGGCCGCCGGCGGGTCCTCCAGTCCAGCCGTCGCCGTTATAGGCAAGCGCGCCTTTGGCCAACCACAACCCCGCCACGCCACGCCACGCCGGGGACCCTTTTTTCTCGCTTGCTCCGACTCCGCCAGCAGCGCTCGTCCGGTTATCCGACCGACCGGGAGCCTCGCGCGCCGGGGTATTTATACGGCAGCCTGTCAGGCCCCGCCCCCACCCGCCCGGGCTACCTATCAGGGAGGCTCCGGGCGGGGACCAGGGACACCCCCCCCCCTCCACAGCCACCGCCTCCGCCACGCACGGAGCCAGTTTAAGGTGGATCGTGGGTCGTCGGCGCACCGGAGGTGGGCGAGCGTTCTCTCTCTCCCCACCTGGCCTGGCCCTTTAAGACTCCCGAGTCCTGCAGGACGGAATGAGCTCCCGTCTTTAGCCCAGCTCCTGCCAACCTAGCAGTTCGAAAAGCAAGTAGATCAAGAGGGACCACTTCGGTGGGAAGGGAACAGCGTTCGGCGCGCTCCGGTGTCTAGTCATGCCTGCCACATGACCTCGGAAACGTCTGCAGCGGCAGCAGGCAGCGCTGGCTCTTCGGCTTTGAAACACAGATGAGCACTGCACCCTATAGTCGGATACGACTGGCTTTCGAGCAAGGGGAACCCTTTACCTTTACTAGCACTAGGGCAGGTAAGGGTCGGGGACCCCCACGACAACAAGGCAGTGACGCTCGAAGGGTAGCCCAGGGAAATGCTTAGTTCCAGTGGTTTGATTCACGAGCTCTTCCTTCCGTCTCCTCTCCGCGGATGGGACGAAATCAAAGTTATTCCAATAAAATCAGCTATTTCCCTCCCCCCCCCCCCGCCTTCCCCACATCCAGCGGTTTCTGCGTCTCACTTTATGCCAGTATGTTTTCGATCTCCTGGAAAAGTGGATCAAAACATTTTTTTTTTACTGAAGATGCATATTCTTCCCCTGTTTTTCTCCTCTCCCTTGTCTGCTTCGTGTGTATTGGGGCAAAATCTTGACACTATTTTTATTTTATTTTTAAAAAAATAGTCATTCTTTTGCCTTATCAATATGCTCTAGAACTGGTGAAATAACCCTGGAGTAATTTTCGAAGGGATGCTTTAAGTTGTTGTGGCTCTGCTTAAACCAAGTGGAAGAACAATAGGGGTTTAGACTGGGTCATACTCACTGAAATCAATGGTACTTCAGCTTGTCATAGTTTTCATGGTCTGAGGGATTTCCATGGGGCTCCTCAGAACACCTACTCCTGGTTATATCCTATCTTTTGTAGAAGTGATGTGTTCACCAAGATAAATGAGATTAACTTAATGTGCTTGTCAGGAAGTGCCAAGATCTCATCTACTCTTCCAGTGTATCGACTAGAAATAAATCTCATTTATTTTGATGGACTTGATCAAGCCAACCTCCTCCTCAATTTGCTCTGCATTTTCCTGCATGCTGAGCTCACCAGTCATCCTCTGAGCATTAAACAAATCACATTATTGCATGTGAGTTGAGGAAAAAAAAATCTTGTTAGCATCTCTTTTTAGGAAAAATGTTTCTCCTTTCCTTGCTTGAATGCTCTGAATGAGGCAAAGGAGTCCTGTTAATCTAATGCAGCAAAACCAACCAACATTTCTGTAGCATCTTTAAGGCTAACAGCTCTTATTTGGCATAAGCCTCTGTGACTTGTCGTGGCCCTGCTCTTCATAGGCAATGTCCACACTTCTGCCTGCTTCCAGTCCGGCTGCTTGGCAAGCTTTGGATTAGCTGGCTCTTTGGCTATAAACAGAGATCAGCACTTAACCCTAGAGTCAGATACGACTGGCTTTTGAGCATGGATGACCTTTACCGCCCAAGCAGGCCCTCATTGAAGGAAACCAAGAAAGGGAGAGGGTGACAAAATTGGAAAGTTTGTTTCCAGAATCCCACCAATATCATGGGGTCAAGGTGGGCTGATTCTCATTTGGTCTTTGCTGTACTCCACCTGTAATAGCTGTACTCCACCTGTAGTAGCAGATAACTAGTAACCATCATGGAAGTATCCAAGATGCTACCAATTATTATATTTTTTTTATAATTTTGGAAGTTAAATATTTTAGGTATAAATAGATAAATAAATTCAAAGTTGTTACATTAGGTCAGGCTATTAGTATGTCTAATTTGCATGTCTGGACAAGCTATTCTGCCATGGTAATAGAATAGACCATATTGCTAGTGACTCAACGCCGATCATCAAGCAGTGGTTAACTAACCTAACAACCCTGAGGACTAACAACCTTGGGTTGTGAAGTTCACAGGGATGGGTGATGGGTCCTCAAGTGGATTCAATCCCACTTGAATCCATCTTGATGGAGAGCAGCAGCTTCATCAATACTGGCCTGGGGCTGCTGAGGACTTTGTGTGCCAAAAGGGCTCAGGACCACAAACTGACTTGTGGAACTCGGTCAGTGGTATGGGTGTCATGTTATGATGCAGAAGGAAGATGAAAGGCCACTGCATTATATTCTCAGGACAGTCATCATGCCTGATTGCCATGATGATCGCCAATATTCAGATTCAGATACAACAGTAGAAGCAGCAGAAAAGGTTTTCACACACAGTCATGAAGATGAGAAGTAGTGCTGCCACAAATCAGAGCTGGTACTCCTTCATTTCATCAAACAATTGCTACATATCTATAGATATGGATAGAGTGCTTGTGCTATGGGAGAGCAGCTCACAAAGACTGTTCCTATTAATATTTACAGTATTTTATTTCTGTTTGTTTATACCTGGCCCATCTAGCATCAGTTACTCTGGGTGGCTTACACGCATAATGCAAATGCAAATAAGGACTAAACATACCCAACCCATCCATAAAATAAAAACTAAATCCTATGATAAGCCAACCAACCAATACAAGCAAAACCCAATGCACTGTTTTGCAACACAAGCTTTAAGAGACATGCGGGCAAAAATGTATACAGAAGGCGAGATATCTCTGAAGGTCTCCTCCTCCAGCTATGTTCATGATCAAGAGGGACTCGGCAGGGGAAAGGAATTTGAAAAGAGAAACATTTATCCTGCCACCTATTGCTGGATCCAGGACCAGCCATTATTAGAATAGATCCATTGAAGTCAATGGGGTTTAAGCCATCCCTCATGCATGAAGTCCTACAGATTTCAGTGGGAAGGTAACAGCGTTCCTTGCGCTCTGGTGTCTAGTCATGCCTGCCACATGACCACGGAAATCCAACAGGGAAATCCTGATATTTAACTTTATCCACTCCTCATACTTGGAATAGATCCATTAGAATCAGAGCATCAAAAATGGATGCACAGAATTGCATGAGTTAGGAGCAAAGTTGGTTTTATATAGAGTCTGAGTGTTGGTTAATTTAGACTAGTATGTCAATATTGACTGTCTGTTTTCTCCATACTTCCCAGCTCTACCTGGAGATGCAAAGAACTGAAAGTGGGAACCCAGGATAGTCTTTGTACTTCTAGGCTATCTAAGTTCACACAAGCTTGTTGATCTCTAGAGGGTCGCAACACCATGGGCAGAATATTCAATAAGGGTGTCATTCTGGAGAAGCCCTGAAATCTTTGCTGTGAGGCTGTCACATTGGAGGAAGGCAGGGATCTTGTCTAATTCAGGATTCTGTCCAAAACGGTGACCAGCTGTTTGTATCTTCAAAACTCTCAAGCCTGTCTTTCCAATCCCTTCTTTGCAAGAGCGATACTGCATCTAGCATTTGCAGGTATACTGCCTTCTAATGATGGAGGTTTTGTCTGCTTCTCATGTCTAATACCTGTGGATAGTTCTTACTTCCTTTGCATTTGGTCTCTAGTACTTTGTGTTAATTGTTCAAGCCAAATTGCCAGTGCCCTGGGACGCTATCATTTCTACAGGACAGACTTTTTTCCCATGGGAACTTTGATTTTCTTCCATCAGATTTATTTATCACTCACATTTATACCACTGCCCCCTCACCGAGGTGACTCCGGGCAGCTTACAACAAATAAAAACTTACAAAAACATTAAAAATAGCATTAAAATTGGCTTGTTTAAATTAAATTTTTTAAAAATGCCCTCCCAATGACAGCCCGGGCAATAGTTAAACAAGCCAGCCCAGGGTGGTTATCTCACCGGTCACCAGCCGCCCCACACACCTGCTGTGCCAGCCAGGTCTTAGGTGAAAGGATAAAAGCTCTGCCTGGAGGTGAAGTTTGGTTGTAGCAGGAGGTTCCACAGGGCCGGAGCAGACACAGAGAAGGTCCTCCTTCTTGTGCTAGAGAGGTGATCCTCTCTAGCAGATGGAACTATCAGGGAGCCCCTCTGGTCTGCTCTCTTTGTAGTTGCTTTATTTTTTGTGAAGGAAGGTCTCTGAGCACCAACACCAAAGCAATAGAGAATGTTTTCAGGGGTTGGGGAAAAGGCTTCCATGGCTCCCAGAGCTAGAAAAAAAAATTTAAATTTTTTTGGGGGACTACAAGTCCCAGAATGCCCCAGCAAACTTCGATGTATTGATTTTTCTTTGACCTAACAGGTCCTTACAAATGGGACATTAGTGGCCTGTGGTGGTTTAGTGGTTAAGACACTGAGCTTGACAACTGGAAGGTTGGCAGGTCAGCAGTTCAAGACCCCGTCGTGCAGTGAGCTCCCATCATCTGTCCCAGCTCCTGCCAATCTATTTCATACAAGGAGGAACAACGGTGGCTTAGTGGTTAAGACGCTGAACTTGATGACTGGAAGGTCAGCAGGTCCAGACCCACGATGGAGTGAGCTCCCATCTCTACCCCCAGGTCCTGCAAACCTAGCCGTTCGAAAGCAAGACATTGCAAGTAGATAAACAGGCACTGCTTTGGCTGGAAAGGTAACAGCGTTCTGTGCTTGCCCCACGACTGCAGAGTAAAGAGAGAAGAGCCCCCGTGAATGCACACAAATGGGTTTACTGCGATTCATCCAACCCACGCTGCCCTCGTCGCTGGGCACATTTTACTTCCGCTTCCAGGAGCGACGAGGGCGGTGTGGGCCAGATGAATCGCAGTAAACCCATCCGTGCGCATTCATTGGGCTTCTGGGAATTGAGGTCCAAGAACATCCGGAGTGCCAAGGTTTGCCATCACGGGTCTAGTTAGACTCTGGCATGATGGGTTTTTGAACAAGGGCGACCTTGACCTCTAAAGGCCGGGATGTAGCCAACCCCTTGCTACTCTCTCCCTCTCTCGTCTGCTTTGCTCAAAA
Source organism: Bradypodion ventrale (assembly GCA_035047345.1). NCBI lineage: Eukaryota > Metazoa > Chordata > Lepidosauria > Squamata > Chamaeleonidae > Bradypodion > Bradypodion ventrale. Next base: position 123,491,328 of record JAWDJE010000006.1, read on the forward strand.
AAGCCACCTTAAAATGCAGAGCCTTGGATGCGGCATCAATGAGGAGATGCACCTGATGGGCGTTCCCAGGCACGGGGGGGGGGGGGGGGGGGGTTGTAGTCTTCCCCTCCCCCCTCCTTCAGCGAAGTGTTAAGGGGGATGGTGGAGGAAATGGGTTCAAATCCCTGTTTGGCCATAGAAACTCACTGGTCAGTGGTGCTGGTAAAACCACTCCTTAAATATCTCACACATCTTTTAAAAAACTCTCCTATGTCATCATAAGTCAAGATAGAACTTCATGGCACATAATAAATGTAAGAAAATATTTCACCATGCTTTCCTCATCAGGCAAGTCAGCCTAAGGATTAGTGGCTGGATCAAGATCTGTTAGTGAATCTTGTGGCTTGGTGGAAACCAGAACCATCATTTCACTTGTCTTCATCCAACAGTGTCAGCATTTACATCATCGGGGTTAAAAAAGTAACACTTTACACAAATTGTAACCATAGTCTAAACCTATTTTGTCAGGCAATCCAATTTAATTCGTAACTTGCATTAGGTTGCATTAGGTAACCTGAGTAGGTTGAAAGAAGAGAGTGCAAAAGGTGGCCTGAGACTCAACATCAAGAAAACCAAGATAATGGCAACAGGCCATATCAGTCCCTGAAAAATAGATGGGGGAGAAGTAGAAGCAGTGACAGACTTTACTTTTTTTAGGATCAGGAGACTGATTGTTGGAAGACAAGCTATGAAAAACTTGGGGAACATAGTTAAAAGCAGAGACATCTCACTGCAAACAAAGGTCCGCATAGTCAAAGCAATGGTATTCCTGGTGGCAATGTATGGCTGTGAGAGCTGGACCATTAGAAAGCCTGAATGAAGAAAAATAGACGCCTTTGAGATGTGGTGCTGGAGGAGAGTTTTGAGAGTCCCCTGGACAGCGAGGAGAACAAATAAGTCGATCCTAAAAGAAATCAACCCTGACTGCTCCTTAGAAGGTCAAATAGTAAAGATGAAGCTGAAGTACTTTGGACATCAAATGAGAAGAGAGGATTCACTTGAGAAGGCCTTGATGCTGGGAAAAGTGGAGGTCAAAAGAAGAAGGGGGCAGCCAAAAATGAGATGGCTAGATGGTATTGTAGTCGCAATGGGCACAGAGCTGGGTGGGTTGAGGAGGATGGTGGAGGACAGAGGTTCCTGGAGGACAATGGTCCATGGGGTCGCAAAGGATCGGAATCGGTTGTGCGACTGAACAACAAAAATTTTTCTACTGGGTGATGGGTGCATACATTCATTTATAATGTTGTTGAGATTGTGTTTTAATTAAGTCTATGTGTGTGTTTTCCTTCTTTATCTTTACTGTATTATGTAATTTTAAAATAATAAAAAAAAATTGCGCATGTTTGATACCATTATCTTCAAGATCTGAAGCAACAACAGAGAAACAAAAATATAAATTAAAAAGTACAGTAGCAAGAAGCAGTAAGAAATATAATCAGGTATCTTTTCAACACAGTTTGGTGCAGGGTTTCCCAACCTTTTTACGCTGCGGCCCTGACCACACCGCCCAGACAGCTGAGTGGGCCTGATCGTGTCCCCAGAAGCAGAAGCAGACACATTTATGACATCCGTGGGCATGTTTGCGCATGCATGGGCACGTTTTATGGCTGACATAAATGAGTCAACTTCCGGTGGCGGGGCACATGAAATAGTGTCATTGGCCAGAGCTGGCCCACAGGTTCTGGTTGGGAACCTCTGGTTTAGTGGAATCAAATTCCCAGCATTTCAAGCAAATTCTCCCCCCCCCACCCCCCCTAAAAAAAATCTCTCAAGAGATCTTGGTAATTTCTCATTCCAATATCAACACTATCTGAACCTGCCTAGCTTCCAAACTAAGGTGGATTCAGAATATAATGAGAGCCACCTCCACAGTTTTGATACTTGGGCACTGTGTATATGGACCATGACCTGAGCGCCAATGCTCTCTACTGGATGTTATGTCAGACAAGAACTCATGTGAGTTGGGTTCAGAACTCATTGTGGACCACAGCAACCTGTGATGACTCAGTGGTTAAGCTCACCTTGTTAGCTGGAAGGATAGCAAGTTGGCAGTTCAAGTCCCGGGTACTGCATGACGGATTGAGTGCCCGTCTCCGTCCCACCTCTTGGGGACATGAAAGGAGCCTCATTTGAGCATTCCCTGAGTGGAGTTTCTTCCGCAAAAAACCTTTCAACCCAGAATAATTTTTGACACGAAATTATTATTATAGTGGCTTAATTCTGCCCCCCATCACTCATTGCATTTACCCCAAACCAGTTTTGGTGTCCTAAGTTTTTTGATGAGTACTGTATGTACCTAAATAATCTGCTTCAAACATCGTGTTCTCTCTGTTTACTAGAACCATAGGTACAGAGCTAATCTCTTCTGCTATTTTTCTCAACATGGTTCTCATAATGTCAGCCACAAGTGGGGGTGGGGAGAATAAAATGTGGTTGCAAAACAGACTTCCTCTGCTGCCCAGTATGTTAAATGATAAGACATGAAAATGGAGAAGAGGCCAACCTCTGCCCTGAGATAATTGCTCCCTGGGGCTATCAGCCCAGAATCCCAATTGTAGGACATCTTAAAGAGGAAGAAAAGCCTAATGCACTTCCAGTCTTGGGAACAAAGGCAGGCTGGTAGCTTATGCAAATAACAGCTGAATCTCCCAAATGGAAACTGAAGGGGCTAACAAGCATTTCAATGGAGGAAGCCCCCTATTAACTGGAGGCAGAATTGCACCTTAACACTAAGGTTGCTCTGACTTGTTCAGATGTGAGAAATCTCAAAGCCTAGGGAATGTTCTTATTCTAGAATATCGTCTCAACTCCATATATATTTTAAATGGAGTTGAGACGATGGTCAAACTTGGAATGAGGATTCAACAAAGCTAGTTCTTTATTTCATGGTTTTTCAATTATGATAACTTCTTCTTCTTCTTCTTCTTCTTCTTCTTCTTCCACTCATTTGCCTACCCTGGTGAAGATGGGATTGTGTTATGCTAATTTACTAATTCATATCCTACCTTTCAGCCCCCAAAGTGCTTAAGATGGCTAAACCCAAAATCAATTACTTATTGTTATTTTAATGAAGAATATATTTCTAAGTGTTGATGATGACTAATACCATATTTAATATTATTAATAATACTGTATTTACATATGTATAAATAGGTACTTCTTCGGCAGGAAAGGTACCAGCATTCTGTGCACTTTGGCATCTAGCTATGCCTACCACATGACCATGGAAATGTCTGCTGACACAGACAGCATTGGCAACCCCCACCCCCCTTTAGAATTGGACACGACTGGCTTTCAAGCAAGGGAGACTTTTCTAGTGGCAGGGAATTGATGATGATGGTGATATGTGTATCTTTTGGGGTGCTCCCAGCTATATCTTCTGCACATTGGGGGTGGAGCTCAGACACGCTGAACTTGATGACTGGAAGGTCAGAGTTCAATTTCCGAGTACTGCACGATGGAGTGAGCTCCCGTCTTTGTCCCTGCTCTTGCCAACCTAGCAGTTCAAAAGCAAGAAATTGCAAGTAGATAAATAGGTACCTCTTCGGTGGGTAGGTAAACAGCGTTCTGTGCACTCAGGTGTTGGGGATATGCCTGCCACATGTTCACAGGAACATCTGCAAACGCAGACAGCGCTGGCTCTTTGGTTATAAGGAGAGATGAGCACTGAACCCTAGAGTTGGATACGACTGGCTTTCAAGCAAGGGTGACCTTTACCTTACATAATTAGGGCAGATGTTTGGAAGAGCTATGAGATTGGGGACATGGGGTGCCCGTAACTCTCCTCTGCTCACCTCATCCACTGCTGAAGATTACTGCTAAGGAAAACTGCCTTGGATCTAAGGGCTTTGCTCAGACATGCACAATAATGTGCCATTTCAATGCTGCAGGCTTAATGAGCAGTAGCCAAACGTGTGACAGCCCCTCCCCTGAAGCATGTTGGGTGTCCCCCTCCCCCTCCCCAGTTCTGTTTGTGATGGTCCATTTGCATATGTGAAAGGCATAATTTGGTCTTGCAATCATCCCATGAATATGCAGATAAGTGAAACAGTCCTTTGCAGTTGACTTGGAATACAGTCTTGGGAAGGAGTCCAGAAGGGATGAGTAAACATGGTATTAGTTCTCACATGGACCCATCTGGGGTGGAGAAAGGAAGGTTCCATTAATGAGGCCTAAGTCTGGGAGAGGACTCTTTTCCTGTGGGCATACTAGACCTAAAATTACTAAGAAGGAATTTAGAAATACAACTGGTCTGGTGAGAACTGAGACTGAGTTGGTTGTCCTTACATGCCATCAAGTTGCCTCTGACCTATGGCAGACCTAAGAATGAGATATTCTCTTGAGTCCTTAACATCCATGCTCAGCTCCTGCAAACTCAAGCCTATGGCTTCCTTTAGGGAGTTAATCAATCTCATGTTTGGTCTTCCTCTCTTCCTCCTCCCTTTCACCATTCCTAGCGTTATTTTCTTTTCCAGAGAGTCTTGCCTTCTCATGATGTGCCCAAAGTGTGGCAGCCTCAGCTCATCATTTTTTGCTTCCAGAGATAGTTCAGGTTTGATCTGCTTTAAGACCCGTTTGTTCATCTTTCTGGCAGTCCAGGGTACCTGTAAAGCTTTCTTCCAGCACCATTTAAAAATATATCATCCGTCCCCCCGCCTCCTATCAGCTTTCTTTATTGTCTAGATTTCCCATCCATACATGGTGATGATCAGCAATATAAGTGTGGATGGTCTTTTAGTCTTGGTCTCCAGTGAAATATCCTTACGCTCTTTTCTAATCCCTTTAGGTCAGGGGTGCCCAAACTTCTTGGGCCACAAGCTGGTCACATGGTTCCTCCCACCAGAAGTGGAAATAAAATACACCCCCACATATGCAAAACACTGCCATAAATGCACCTGTGGCTGTCGTAAATGCATTTATTACAGCTGCGGGTGCTTTATGGCAGCGTTTGTGCATGCACTGGTGTGTTTAACTTCTGCTTCTGGGAATGGTGTGGGTTGGATTATTAGGTGGCGTGTGTCAGATCTGGCCTACGGATCATAGTTTGGGCACTCCTGCTTTAGGTAACGTTAAAGGTCACTGTCAACCTTGCTCGAAAGCCAGTCGTTTCTGACTCTAGGATTTGGTGATAATCTCCATTTATAGCCAAAGAGCCAGCGCTGTCTGCATATGGAGTGCATGGAATGCTGTTTACCTTCCCACTGAAGTAGTACCTATTTATCTACTTGCAATTTCTTGCTTTTGAACTGCTAGGTTGGCAGGAGCTGGGACATAGATGGGAGCTCATTCAGTCATGCAGCACTTGGGTCTTGAACTGCTGACCTGCGACCTTTCAGCCATCAAGTTCAGCATTTTAGTCACTAAGACACCAAAGTCCCTTGTCTAATCCCTTTATTGCTACTCTATTGCAAGCTGCACAATCCAAGGGGACTCCAAGAAGAAGGGAAGAGTAAACCACTTCTGAGTATTCTTTACCTAGAACCATGATGGTGAACCTTGGCACTCCATGTGATCTTGGACTTCAATTCCCAGATGTCTAAGTCTCTGTGAATCCACATGAATGGGTTTACTGTACATACGTGCAGTAAAGCCATTCGTGTGGATTCACAGAGACTTGGGTTTCTGGGTATTGAAGTCCAAGAACACCCATTCTTGTAAATTCAGAGACTTGGGCTTCTGGGAATTGAAGTCCAAGAACACATGGAGTGCCAAGGTTCGCCATCACGGACCTAGAGGACCATGAAAAGGGTCATCATAAATTGCCTGCATGCAATTATTATTTCAGGAGGGCAGCTCACTTCAGACAAAGAATGTCTTCACAAGAAGTGACCTGCAGTCCACAAAAACCTATGTAGCAAACTTCAAGTTGCCTTTCTTGATTTTACCAGAGGGTAACTGATTGCCCATCTCCAAGTTAGCTCTTCAATATTTCTGCAAGATTAGGATGTAAGTAATATTTTTTTTTTTGGGGGGGGGGAGAAAAAACTATTTTCTTTACTATGTTTAATGTTCCTGCCCAGTGGCAGGAATTCATACAGATATCATTTCACAGTTGGAAAGCACAGCATTTTGTGACTTAAAAACCATTTCCTTCTGTTTAATAAAACAATGAGATGTTTGATAGTATTTCATCTTAGTGATCTTTCCTTTTGCTCCAGTGAGGAATGGAAAAACCTGAATGATGGTTGCACATTGGAAACACCACGTACTGCAGGGTTAACCTTCAGAAATGGATTCTGTTAAGTTAATTCGGCTCTGTATATTATTCCATGTCGATACGTCTGCAGAACGAACCACCCACTGTGTTGGAATACACAACCAGCTACTTGGAAAGGTTAAAAGTTTAATTATGAACATTTATATTTTCTAGAGAAAGGAGGCGATCCTTTCACTTCCCTCCTACCTCTTACTGTCTTAACTAATGGAAATGTAATTTTTACACTGTTTACACTGGCTTGGCTGTGATAAGAAGAGATTCTAACCTCTTTTCCTTGCTAAGTGAAGCTACTATATAGCAGGAGAAAGTGGAGGTTTCTAAGTGAGCGGGTGCATTCCAGACTCGTATCAGATGAATGCCTCCAGCTTGCTTTATCTTTTCTGGTGGCAGTATATGATAAATGAAGCATGTGCAGGGAGGAAGATTTGTTTTATTGTCCATGCCTATCAGCATATTTATTTTTGAAACACCATCAATCCATAGACTGATGTGAGCAGGAAACTTGTGGTCCATGTTCCACTGCCATTACAATGATCTAAATGTGTACCTGGAGGAACTTATTAATAATAATTGCATTCTATCACCTTGCTTCTGACTTACAGTGATCCTTTCTAGGTTTTTTTGTTACGTATATGGTCCCCTGCTAGATGAGAGCCTTATGGAGGAGCAGGGGCTAGAGCGGTCTAACTAGGCAGTGTTGCCCATCTCTTGTCAATGATGTTAGGTATGGACTAAAACTCACCAAAGCATCCTCGGTCAGATCCCTTGAGCAATGTGAAAGCGGAGGGCATAGGTCATGGTCCGCTTAGCCAGCAGGTGACGTGATTTCCAAATGGCTAAAACACCATATGAAGATGAATTTGATTTCTCAGGTCCATTTACATGTGCAGAATGTTGTTGTGAAGACATCTACCAATGCATGGACTCATGGACTCCTCACTGAATAATGACTCCAAGGTATATGATACTTGAGATTCCCTAATTTAGTGATGGCAAACCTTGACACTCCAGGTGTTCTTGGCCTTCAATTTCCTGAAGGCCAAGTCAGCACTCCTGCTAATCGGGCTTTCTGGGAAATGAAGTTCAAGAACAGCCGGAGTGGCCATCACCACCCTAATCCTATACAGCAGGGTTTCTCAACCTTGGGCCTCCAGGTGTTCTTGGACTTCTATGACCAGAAGCCCAATTCAGCACACCTGTTTTTGATCCAAGAACCTGTGGGAGCCCAAGGTTGAGAAACCGTGCTATGCAGTTAGGGTTTGTGTCTCTTCCTGCTATCATCATTTTTAGTTGTTTTGTGTTGTTGGATGAGGAGGTCTTAGGATGGGTGGGACGGGTTTAGGGTTTTGTTATATGCCCACCAAGAGTAGTGGTTTTCCACCAAATCAGGCAGCTTAAAAATGCCATAAACAAATAAAACAAACAAACAAACAAATAGTCAGTGTGGGTGTAGTGGGTGGAATACTGGATCAAGACTTCAGGAGGCCTGGGTTTGAATTTCTGCTCATGCACAGAAAATCACTGGAGGTGTTGAACTGTTAAAGTTACTCCATAAATATCTCACTTTCCTTGAAAGATCTATTAGGGTCCTTATAAATCAGTTCTGACTTGGCAGCACAATGCAACAGCAATAGGGTACTTACAAGTGGGTTACTATTCATGTCATTTGGCCCCATCACTCCCTGGGAAATAGAAGAGGAAGAAATGAAAGCAGTGACAGACTTTACCTTCTTGGGATCAAAGATCACTGCAGATGGTGACTGCGGCCATGAAATAAAAAGACGCTTACTTCTTGGGATGCAAGCTGTGACAAACCTAGGCAGCATAATAAAAAGTAGAGACATCAACCTGCCAACAAAAGTCTGCATAGTTAAAGCGATGGTCTTCTCAGTAGTAATGTATGGCTGTGAGAGCTGGACCATAAGGAAGGCTGAGTGCAGAAAAATAGACGGTTTTGAACTGTGGTGCTGGAGGAGACTCTTGAGAGTCCCCTGGACTGCAAAGAGATCAAACCAGTCAATACTAAAGGGAATCAACCCTGACTGCTCATTGGAAGGAGAAATACTGAAGCTTAAGCTCAAATACTTTGGCAACCAAATGAGAAGAGATGGTTCACCAGAGAAGACCCTGATGATAGGAAAGATCAAAGGCAAAAGGAGAAGGGGTGGTGGTGGTGGCAGAGGATGAAATGGTTAGACAGTGTGCATAGATCTGGGTAAACTCCGAAGGATGGCAAATGACAGAAGAGCCTGGCATTCAGTGGTCTATGAGGTCACAAAGGGTTGAACTCAACTATGCGATTGAACAACAACACTATTTCCTTCTTCTGGGGGTAGTTCTGGGATAGTGTAGGTTCCTCAGGGATCTACAAACCAACTGTTCATCCAGGAGATGCACTCAGGAATTGAACTCTTTACTCCAGGCTCCACTGATGTTCTAGCTCAGTGAGAGGTGGTGAGCACTCCAACACTGGAAGCATTCAAGAGAGAATTGGACAACCACCTGTCAGGTTTGCTTTGATTCGGATTCCTGCGTTGAGCAGGGGGTTGGACTCAATGGCCTAAATGGCCCCTTCTAACTCAGTTATTCTATGATCCTATGATCAATCCTGACTGCTCATTAGAAGGAAAAGTTATAAAGATGAAGCTCATGTACTTTGGTCACCAAATAAGAAGGGATGACTCATGTGAAAAGGCCTTAATGCTGGGAAAGATTGAGGGCAAAAGGAGAAGGGGGTGACCGAGGATGTGGTGGCCAGATGGCATCATTAACGGAATGGGCATAGATCTGTGTGGGCTGCAGAGAATGACAGAGGAGCCTGGCATGCAGTGGTCCATGGAGTCGCAAAGGGCCGGACCTGATTGTGTGACTTGTGTGTGCATAAGGGAGACCGCTGACCCAAAGAGGGATTGGGGCTAATGTGGACAGACTGTGTAAAAAGAGATTCATGGTCCAAGTATAGCATTGGCCTGCTAATCTCTGCATGGTCTTATTTATTTACCAAGCACAAACAAGAACCAAGCGCAAACTGGTCATAGAATTAAAGCGAGCCCCCCGAAAAGCATGCACAAATAAGAAGAACTTTCAGTCTTGCTGGGAGATTCAGCCCAGATAATGAGAAGCTCATCTTCCCACACTGTCTAGTTAAATTGGGAGATTCAGTGCCGCAGGATGTAAGGACAGCTGGCAGTTTGTGCAGATTTCAAATGAGTTAAAATTAATTCATGGATGGCACCAGTGGCTACCGGGTAACAGGACTATGTATCTACTTCTGGTACCAGAGGAAGTTCACCTTTAGGAAAGTTTGGGAATGTTACTTTTTCATGGGGTGCCTACAATTCCTAGGTTTCCCCAGCTATCCTTACATTCCCCAAATGTATGTCTACTTTGGTTTGCAATACAATACAATTTTAATTTATACCCCGCCTTTTTCGGCCAAGGCTGACTCAAGGCGGCAACAACATAGAGCTTGAAGGAGCTATAATATTGACTACAAATCTCAGAATGCTCTAGTTAACTCATGGGTTTTCAGGAAGTGCGGAACTCCATATACACCTGTGATGGTGAACTTTGGCACTCCAGATGTTCTTGGATTTCAATTGCCAGAAGCCCAAGCCCCCATGAATCTGTATGGGCGTGGTTTACTTCTGCTTCCAGGAGTGACGAGGGCGGTGTGGGCCGGATGAATTGCAGTAAACCCATTCGTGCAGATTCATGGGGGCTTGGGCTTCTAGGAATTGAAGTCCAAGAATATCTGGAATGCCAGATTTTTCCAATTTGCCTTTTATCAGGTTGTGAGGATAAGGTGGAGGAAGGGAGAGCCGAGCCGTGTGCATTACACAGAGGAAAAAGGGGTTGCGATTTTAATAGATCAATGCTAGAATGGTGGACGTATCTGATGGGCTGGCTTATATTTTTTAAGACACACTTCAACACTTCTCATGGCACAGCTGAGGGTCACTAAGATAGGCTCTTTTGAGAGGCAGTCACTTGCTCTCCTCCCCACTGTTAAAGTTCTCAGTTTCTGGAAAGTTCACGCTGATGCTTCAATGTGATTAAACCACTGCTGTGTTCCGCTTTGTACTGGGAAGGAAGTTACCATCTCATATTCTCTTACATTGAGCAGTATGTTGTATGGAGGATGCTGGCCTTTGAAAAACATACTCTACCCAATTATTTCTTCCCAAGAGGTTACAAGGAGTTAATCTGAAGTCCAGTACTGTCCACACTGCCTCTTTTAAGCATCCCCAGGGAAGCAATAGTAAACTATAGCTTGGGTTTTTCCCTAGCAGGAATTTAAAACAACTGCAAGCTCTGTACATTTGCAAATCCATCCAGCAGCATTTTCCAGATATAAATTGCTGGTATGAATGCACCCTTAAAATTATATTTATGCTGCTGTATGTAACTGAGATCAGACTCAATTAAAAATTGATTGACAGCTCTAGAATGACTCCTACCTCTCTCCTGTCACTTCTGGACATCTTGGGTGCATTTTTGCAAGTTAAAATAGTTGGGAAGGTTACCATCCCTGTACTGTATTTTTAAGCCTTCCCAGGAACCAACTGGAATGGAGTGTGTTCATTATCATTAAATAAAACCCCAGTATTAATGAAAGGACTAAAAAACAAACACAACACAAAACAAAAACTCTACACATTACTCCCCCCCCCCCCCCAAATCCAGGCCAAACTGATGTAATAATGACAACAAAAATTGACCATTTATATAGCAGAAATACATTTTTGAGCATTTAATGCTGTGTTTTTAATAACCCTGATGATGATGATGCCTAGGTAGGTTAGGAAAATGGTACGATAAGAATTATTAACACCTATTAACACCTTCTGAAAAGTAAGGGTTAAAAAAGAGGACAATTTCCCCCAAATTTTCCCCAAATTTATGTACTGTATTCTAATTTAGAGATATAAATGTGAATTTGGTAATTACTGTAATGTACAGTAAATAGAAATTCAGTATAAGTCACATAAGTCTCACCATAGGTTCCCTAGAGACAGGATGTATAGGATACTATTGGCTGGCCATCTCCAATGGCCGGAAATAGATATGTTCTAGAGCAGATAGGTGGAGAGCATCATGACACTAAAAGAAGGTCAAACAAAAGATTTTTTTTTGTGTATGTGTGTGTGTGTGTGGGCTGTCAAGGCAGTTCTGACTAACATAGACCCTTTTTAGGATTTTTTTTAGGTACAGAGTACTTATAATTGGTTTAACATTCCCTTCTTTGGGGGGTATTTCTGGGACTGTGAAGTTTGGAGACACAGTGGGGATTAGAACTCCCAACCTCTTGCTTTGCAGTTAGATGCCTAAACCACTGAACTATCCAGCTAGCTCAATGAAAGACCCTGTGCTATTTATCAGTGATATTTTGATACTGAAGACAAAACTCTGCTCACACACCGAGTTCAGTCCTGACTGGATCAAGGTTGACTCAGCTTTCCATCCTTCTGATAGTAATAGGAGTACCCATCTTGTTGGGGGCAAAATGCTAATTATTGTTTAATAAAATTTATACTTATATTTATTTTCGCCCATCGAGCAGACTTGAACAAGTAGTTAGTTACCTTTCACTGGAAATTGCTTCATGGAGATAAGCTTTGGAAATTGCCTGCATTCTGAAGAAGTCCCAGCATGCTTGTGTTAACTTCTACAGATCCTTCAGATAGGATTGTTTAGCATATCCTTAGGGAAATGATATCAGGTTCTTAGTGTCTAACCTGGTGGCTTATCTTGAAGCTACCAGTCTCAACAGAAAGACTTGGCTGTCAACACAGGCTAGGTTTAGGCAGCTGCTTTCAGTGACGGGAGATACTGTGGCGCTATGGTGTCTGTCCCTTTGGGAGTTGGGTGTGTTGTGAAATGAAGAGTTCCCTTCGAACATGGGACATCTGGCAGATTTCCAAGTCGAGCGAGGTTCCTTAACACTCACAGTGGGCTTGTCTGTACTGGTTTCTGTATTGCATTAATTCACGTTTCCTCATGACTTCTTTGGTTGTGGATTAGCAAGCGGCAAACTGAACAAGAATCTGCACAGGAAATTGAGTTGCTATCTGCTACAGATGGGGTGTGTATCCTGTTTTTGACAGTTCTAGAAATAGGAAACTTCAGATTCTATTATGTAGTGCAGGGGTTCCCAACCTGGCCCATGACACCATTCCTTCTGGCCCTCCTCCGCCGCAAACAGAAGTGGGAGGAGGCTCATTTGCATCAGCCATAAAACGTGCTTGTACATGCACAAACGCCCCCACAGCTGTCAAAAACATGGAAGTGGGTGCATTTATGATAGCTGTAAATGCTCCTGCTTCCACTTCTGGGGTGTGTGTGGTCTGGCCCACTCAGCTGTCTGGAGGTGTGGTCAGGCCCATGTTGTAAAAAGGGTGGCCACCCCTGATTGAGTGTAAGAGCCTGTGAGAGCGTCTGCACATACTTCTCACATGTTTATGTCCATCCTGAAGTTCTCTGTGTTGCTTAGTGGTCCTTTTCTATTCACTCAAATGTCCCCCAGGAATGATGACTACAGCAGCTACTGTAACACCTTGCTACTACTGGTAATGTAAATTTTCTATTGCTCCCTTGGGTCTTGGACACATGAGGATGACTAAGCCAGATAGCAGGACCCCTGGGTAATGTAGTTTCCCAGGGCTCCTAAGAACCTGTATTCAGTTAGGAATATTGGGTGCCTTGAATACACCGGGGATGATGTCACGAGCATGTTCAGCAACATTGCAGGATTCATGGAATATTTATCAGGGTACCCAAATGAATATTGACCAGAAATTCCTGAAAATAAGTTTGCGGAGCTCCATATACACCCGTGATGGAGAACTTTGGCACTCCAGATGTTATGGCACTTCAATTCCCAGAAGCCCAAGCCCCCATGAATCTGTATGGGTGTGTTTTACATCTGCTTCCAGGAGCTACGAGGGCAGTGCAGGCCGGATGAATCACAGTAAACCCATTCATGCAGATTCATGGGAGCTTGGGCTTCTGGGAATTGAAGTCCAAGAATATCTGGAATGCCAAGGTTCACCATCACGGATATACACAATAAGATTGCAAGGAACTATTCACCCACTCAAAACTTGTAGCTGTACCTCTTTTTTAGAGGGTCCACAGCTCAGTTGCAAAGTACTAAAAATCATGTGCTGTCAACTCAGCTCTGACTTTATGGTGAACCTTTTGAGGGCTTTCCAGGTAGAGCATACATAGAGGTGGTTTACCATTCCCTTCCTCTAAAGCAGGGGTCAGCAAACTTGGCTCCAGATATTCTTGGACTTCAATTCCCAGAAGCCCTGATCAGCAGGTGTATTGACTTGGGCTTCTGGGAATTGAAGACCAAGAACACCTGGAGAGCTATGTTTGCTGACCCCTGTTGTAGTGGCATCTTGTGACTGTGCAGCTTGCTCAAGGCTACGCAGCTGACTCTATTCTTGTAAAGCCCAGTGGGGAATTGAGCTCCCAACCTCTCACTCCACAGACAGATACTGTACCTAACATACTGAGCTTCATAGCCAGCTCACACAGTACCAGACGTGTGCAATTTTGTGTTTTTGAACTACAACTATTGAATCTCACAGGTTCACTCTTGCAGAAGAGCCAGTTGGTAGGGAAGTGCTGAAACCTCCTTTATGCACACCTTCTAAGATGCTGAGCTTTGATGACCAGAAGGTCAGCAGATTAGCAGTTCGAGACCCGACTGAGTGTCCATTGTGTGTTCCAGCTTCTGCCGACCTAGCAGTTTGAAAGTAAGAAGTTGCAAGTAGATAAATAGGTACCGCTTCGGTGAGAAAGATAACAATGTTCCATGCACTTCAACATCTAGTCATGCCTGCCGCATGACCACAGAAATGTCTGCAAATGCAGATAGTGTGGCTCTTTGGCTGTAAATGGAGATGTACACTGCCCCGTAGAGTTGGACATGACTGGTTTTTGAGTAAGGGAAACCTTACCTTTCTAAAATGAAATGGCCTCCCTTGGTTATCTATCTTGTTCCCAGTTACACACCAAGACCTAGAGGAATTCCTGGTAGAAGAAGAACCTTATTCCTGGCACTTATTTCTGGGATTGTGAAACAAGATAACAGGCTGGTTTAGAGGAGAGAAAAAATACCATGGCCCTATTAACATAATTATAAAGACTGGCAGCAAGAGGGTGGAAACAAGAACCATCACCTTCCCTGGAACAAAGCTGTAGGTAGTAAACAGCATGGTATGCCAGTTTCACCACGCACACCAACTGCTTGGAAACATTTCAATAGATAAGATTAATTTTATTCTTATCTGTAGAACTCTCCCTGCCCTACTGACAGGGAATGTTCACCAGAGACAGACAGGGATTCTGATCCAACTCTATTTATGGCCATCCGGTCATGTACATCAGAGCCAGTGAAAGCCATTTTACTGCCTGAAAAAAAGACAAGATGGTGCTCACTTCCATTCTATTACAGAGAGCGGGTGGATTGCCTGTTCAGTTTTATTTTGATACTGCAAATTGAGAGAATGCCCTCCAAAATATCTCAGGCAAAGTTAGTATTCCCAGTGTTGATATATAGAGTTGAAGCTTGGACATTGACTACAGCATCTGAAAAGAGAATCAAAGCTTTTGAAATGTGGATCTGGTGTGACATGTCCGAGGAGTTAAGAACAGAAAGACTATCACCATGATGATAACCAATACAGTATTCGGAATGGATATGGTACCTAAAGAAGAAGAAAGGGTTAATTTAGGAAGGTTAAGTAATGTTGAGCAGCAGAAGGAACTCCTATGCAGTCAAGGAATAAGACCCTAGTGGCTAGCATTGTTGCTTCCCCCTAGCATTGGTTACTTGAGGCAGCTGCCTTACTCTGTCTAATGGTAGGGCTCACCTTCTTAGATGTGCATTAAAATAAGTTCAGTGTGGTCTGGTTGAGGATAATTAAACAGATGGGGAAATGCCACAGATTCTCCTTGCTACTGGATTCTCTAGATCAGAGGTGCCCAAACTACGGCCCACAGGCCTGATCCAGCCCCCGTCGCCAATTCATCCAACCCAACCCACCCTTGTCGCTCCTGGAAGTGGAAGTAAAACACGTCTGTACGTGATGAGGGTGGCATGGGCTGGATGAATTGGCATCGGTGGCCGGAACCAGCCCATTGACTGTAGCTTGGGCACCCGGGCTCTAGATGGGGCCTTCATTTTGTCAGTTTCACTTCTGGCCTAAACATGGAAAAAGAAGAAGGCTACAAATGGACTGGCCCATATTGGACTTAGACAACATTTCTGCATTGGGCTTTTGTTTTTACCACAGATACTGGTTGGATGCTAAAAGAACATGGTGTGGACTAGATAATCTTTTGCTCATGTGTGGAGAGTTCAGCTGGGGTTTGTTGTCAAAGTACAAAATGTTTTCCAGAAAATCACGATCACTGACTCCATCTATTTTGGGGTTAAAATATTACAGATAATCTTGTTAGAACTGGGAATTTCTTAAGTGCTAATGTCTGTTTGTCCTAGCACAAGATTTTTTCACCTCCTATAGCTTGCAATTTAGCTTACAGTAAAACCCCTACATACGAAAAAAAGTCCGTTCCGTAGGCTTTTGCTTAAATCAGTTTTTTTATGTAACTCGAAGCAAACCCCTAGGAAAAATGAAATTTTTATGTAAATCGAAGCAAACTCATAAGAAAAAGAATCTTTATGTAACTCGAAGCAAACCCATAGGAAACCGTGTAAATCGGGACATGGTTTTAGCACAAAATCATTATGTAAGTTGAATTTTATGCAACTCGAGGCATATGTAAGTTGGGGTTTTACTGTACAGTATTTTGAAACAAGGTATCTTCCCAGATAATGTTTTGCATATCCCTCTTTTGTAAAGGCTGTTGTATATTCCTATCCAACAGTTCACAAGGTATTTTCCATGCAGTTCACAGGGCTGAACCATCTACCACTTGCCCACTCTGCTTTCTGTCCCATGTTCAAGCCATGTTGGAAAGCTGAGTTAACACTGCTAATTCAATTTCTTCTTGGTGGGGTCTCCCAGCGGGGCTTCAAATGACAAGTTGGAGTGCGCAAGGAGAGAGGTGCAGCTGTCAACTGTGGGGAGCTCATTTCGCCTGCTGCTGCCAAGAGTGTTGCATTCTGAGAACAGCATTTATGCTCAGCAGGGAATGATGTGTGATGATCAGCAGGGGACATTGTGTGAGAGGTGGCATCAGAAAAGAACATCCGTTTCCCAAGAATTACTAAGACTGGCAGAGCTGCAACATTGTCCAGCTGTACAACCAGTTGCATGAGAATGTTTGGAACCTGACCTGTGACAGACTATATTCTGGAGCTTGTTTGTGCACAACTAAGATAACCACTTGGGGGTTGGTTCATCAGCATCACCAGTTTGAGAGAGGGGAAAAACCACAGGCCAACAGATTTAGCAAAGGTTTCTGACTATCAGTACTACTTTTGTTGTTCAGTCGCACAGTCAATTCCGACCCTTTGCGACCCTATAGTCTATCGTCCTCCAGGCACCTCTGTCCTCCACCATCTTCCTCAGCCCACCCAGGTCTGTGCCCACTGCATCCACAATGCCATCTAGCCATCTCATCTTTGGTTGCCCTCTTTTTCTTTTGCCCTCCACCTTTCCCAGCATTGATTTAGTGTTAGAAATTATTCTGGGTTGAAAGGATTTTTGCGGAATAAACTCCCTCAGCGAATGCCCAGATGAGGCTCCTTTCATGTCCCCAAGAGCTGGGACAGAGACGGGCACTCAATCCGTCATGCAGTACCTAGGTCTCGAACTGCTGACTTGCCAGCCTTCCATGTAACAAAGCAAGCTTCTTAACCACTGAGCCACCACAGTGCTGAAGACGTGGCTGAGAGGGAGTGGGAAAATGACCAGAAAGACATCTTGCCCAAAGTCTCTTCAAAACCCACTTACAAACTGAGGTTTTTTTCTCTTCACCACCACTTGGTGGGATGTAAACCCTGAAGACTTTGACAGAAGAGATTTCTCTGGCTGTGACAAAGCCACCAAAATTAAGAATATTCCCATGAAATTAAAATTGAATGACTGTAAGGTGTTTGTCCAGGCTGATGCTATTACTATAGGATTGTACTTCCATCCCCATAATCGAATGTTCCATGTTTCTTCACCTTTGTTGTGATTTTTTTTGTTTTGCATTTTCCCTTCTCCAATCCCCCCCCCCCAACTTTCTAACTATGATTTCTGCCTGTCTGTCTGTTTCACTCACAAATGTGGGGACCATAGGATGGAAGAAGGACAACCATTCTTGAGAACAATGATTTGGATTTTTCTCCTTTCTTCTGGAGTTTTCATTCAAGGAGAGTGCTTTGCAGTTAGCACCAGCCTACAGTTTCTGGGAGCTGTAATTGTATCTCATTAATTCTTACAGTAATGTAGGGGAACTATAAGGACCCTGCAATTAGTGCCCTGGTCCTTGAATAGAACAGTTAATCAGCAGACAAAGAAAAGAGCTCAGGACCTATTAGCCTGAAAGGATGTGTTGCTATTGTCACAGCTGCTAGGAATGCTTGCTGACATGTCTTGGTGTAGGACTGGTTAAGAGTTGTTATGGCTGCTTTTGCTAAATCAGTTGGCCTGTCCACCCACCCACACACACACCCACACCCACACCCACCCACACACACACACACACACACACTTTAGCAAACTGTTGATGCTGGTCAACCAACCACCATGGGAAGTTTTGTCTTTCACATTCATCTCTCAGATTGTGGTAGACTGTAACGCATGTGGTTCTTCTGCCTTTAGTAAAAGCATACAGATTTTAGAAAAATCAATAATGAAGTAAAATTGGGAAATAGGAAAATTGTCACACATCCCTAGCTGACCCTCAGTCATCAGAAAAGTGGAAAAAGAGAGAAGAGGGTGCTAAAGTTTTCAATTGGCTTTTGTGGTGAGCTGTCACTCAGTCATATAACTTTGTCTTCATAGAGCGAACCCTTGTTTCTTTTGAATGGAAGTGCTTTTTAACACATGTAAATGTATGCAAATAATCAATGGGTATTATCCCCCCACCAATTTCTAAAAAGGGCAGCTTTCATGGAAACCCAGAGTTCTTCTGTGATCTTTTTGTGAACTGTGTCTAGCTTTTATGGGGGTAACATTGCATGTTAAATTCCAGTACATTAATCCCAATATCATGGCCTTTCTTTTGATCTGGTGAGGGTATTTCATCATGCGCCTTGTGAAATGTGATGAATACTGGTTATGATCTTGTATGGATCCACTTTTTAGCTTTAGGCAATGTGAAGTATAATTTTGTGCACGCTTATTCAAAATTAAGGTAAAGGTCTCCCTTGCTTGAAGGCCAGTTGTGTCTGACTCTAGGGTGTGGTGCTTATTGTTGCTTACAGCCAAAGAGCCAGTGCTGTCTGCGTTTGTAGACATTTAAGTGGTCATGTGGCAGACATGACTAGATGCAGAAGCACATAGAACACTGTTACATTTCCTGCAAAAGCATTACCTATTTATCTACTTGCAATTTCTTGCTTTCGAACTGATAGGTTGGCAGGAGCTGGGACAGACGGTGGGCGCTTACTTCGTCATGTAGTACTCAGGTCTCGAACTGCTGACCTGCCAACCTTTTGCTTGTCTTAACCATAAAGTCACCACAGTCCCTTTATTCAAACGTATGTTCCTCTAAATTCAATATGCTTACTCTCAGGTAACTGTGCAAGGGGTTGCTTCAGTTGATGTTGCTTGGAAGAGCCTGGGATTCCCAGTCTGAAGTAAAACATATTGTTCTGTTAGTATAAAAAAGGTGCAATTGAGCACACACACATTACCCCATGCATGATCACCATGTGATTACTATGCTGCCGGTTGCTTTCTAAATTTTCTCTTCACCACCACTTGGTGGGATGTAAACCCTGAAGATTTTGAAGGAAGAGGTTTCTCAGGCTGTGACAAAGCCACCAAAATCAATCTCTCCCCCACTTCTTCCCTTACCACTTCCAGCCTGCCTTCTTCTGCCATCTTCTTATGAATGGCCTGTCTATGATATGGTTTGCGTCGCAAGTCGCAAGCGCGGCATTTTCCATTATAGTAGATATTAATTTGAGTCATCTGTTTATTCATCCAGATTCTTAACTGGCCTTCTGTAAATATGGGAATGGCTGTGATCTGCAGGATGGTTGCTGGGTGTAAACGCCCTTTCACAAAACCTCTGCTTGAGATATGATGGAAAGTCTGAGCAGAGAGAAGTGGTGTGCTTATTCCAGTTACTGGTAATCAGTGACATTTTATGATTTAGTAATGACATGGAAGAACACAGTGTACCTATGGCTGTGTGTGGACTATTCATTCATTCATTCGTATTCTACCATTCTTACACAGAAGCAGAAGCCCGGAATGTGGGGCTCCCCAGGTTTTCAGATTCTGATCAGACTAAGACCTACATGCCCTACTGTGAAATATGTCTGAAATTTACTGCTACACCACTGCTCCCTACGTATCTGAAATAATGCGTAGTTGATTTTAATCATGACAGTCCTCATAGCCAGCTCATTCACATAAGGGGAGTCCAGATATGCAGACAACTGGCTTAGTCCTATCAACAAATGAGTACCAGATCTTTTGTAAAGTTAATGGCTCTTAATTGCCATTCAAGATGAAACCCATCTCAAATACAGTTGCTACTTGATGATGGATGATTTAATACCTCCTTTATGTGGGTCTGTACCTTTAATCCAAAAGTGGACCAAGCAACTCTTCAGATAGAGGACTAGATTCTGAAAGGAGGCACACAGCCAATCTTAACCCAGTATTTGCAATCTATTTTCTTTCTAGTTGGACCTTTTGCTGAATCAGAATACAGTACTGTATTGGTTTATCTAGTTCAGTATGGGCAATTCTAGTAGACAGTGATACGGCAGAGTTTTGGACAGGATTATTTCTTAGTTTTACCTGGACAACTCCTGTGTTGTCTCTCATCCAAATACTGGCCAGACTTGATTATACACTGATGAGGACTTAAGTTTGGCCAATGACAAAGCCAAGAAGGTGGCTTCATTTTGGCAGTCCAGGGTTTGATCAGGACACAAAAGAAGAAGAATCTTGCTTAGTTTCTAAATTAGATTCTGCTATGTTCAAGGAAGAGATTGCAGTGGCTCAAGTTGTTAAGATGCTGAACTTGACTACTGGAAGGTCGGAGCTCGACTCCCGAGTACTGCACAACGGAATGAGCTCCCGTCTCTGTCTCAGCTCCTGCCAACCTAGCAGTTTGAAAGCAAGAAATTGCAAGTAGATAAATAGGGACCACTTTGAGGGGAAGGTAAACAAGCATTCTGTGCACTCTGGTGTTGAGGCATGCCTGCCACATGTCCACGGAAATGTCTGCATATGCAGACAGCGCTGGCTCTTTGGATATAAACAGAGATGAGCACTGAACCCTAGAGTCAGATATGACTGGCTTTTGAGGGAAGGGTGACCTTTACCTATGTTCAAGGAGGCAAAGTGATTGGTTGATGGTGGGTTTAGACCAGCATAATTGAATCCCACTAACCTTTTTGCTTTCCAAAATAGGATTTTGAATTTTACATTTATTATGAAATCCAAATTTGCAGTGTAGTAAGAAATAGTTCAATAACTATCTGTATGTTTTGAAAATAAGGAGGATAATTGAATTATACTGTTGTTTCAACTTCTGGTAATTAAAGCTAATTAAAGTTATAGCTGTTCCTTTTCTAAATCAACTCTTGTTTGAAAATAATAAATTATGTGATATAACTTCCCATATATATTTTTTTGTATCCAGGAAAGTCATGTCTCTGTTAAAGACCTATGATGGGACCAAACAAAATATTAATCCTGTAAAGTTGAGTGAAGCACATTTTTAAAACCTGTCATTAATTCTCTTGTTGTTTTTGAGGTGGGGAATGGGCCACACATTTATCTTAAGTGGTTGAAGGAAACATCAACTTTAAACAAACAACAAGTTGCTCCGGCTTTTATTTCCTAAATAAAATGAGTTGCACCAATTCATTCCATTAAACGTGTTTGTTTTGTTGAACCTATCCAAATCTTTTCTTTGCCAATCATGAGCCAGACTAAAATGTCACACTTGGGGGGAAGTTAAGAATGTTTATACAGGAGTTTGAGCATGGACAGAGCAAAATGTGATTACCACAGCCTCCCTGGTAGAATTCTTTGTTGGAATTGAGTTGTAACAACTTTAACAGAGCTTTCAAGGTAACTGAGATATTTAAGGAGTGGTTTTATCAGTTCCACTTCTCAATCATTCTATCCAAAATACCACATAAGATATCCCAAAATTCTTTTATCAAAACTATTAGTAATAATAACTTAGTGTCAGAAATTATTCTAGGTTGAAAGAATTTTTTTGCTGGAGAAACTCCATTCAGGAGACACCCGAATGAGGCTCCTTTCATTTCCCCAACATCCTTTCCCACCAAAGTGGTCCCTATTTATCTACTTGCAATTTCTTGCTTTCAAACTGCTAGGTTGGCAGGAGCTGGGATGGAGATGGGCGCTCAAACTGTCATGCAGTACCCGGGTCTTGAACTGCCAACTTGCCAGCCTTCCAGCTAACAAGGTGAGCTTTCTAACAACTGAGTCACAGCAGCTGCAGAACTATTAGTATTTTGATAGAATGTTGTATTTATATCCCTTGGAAAAAATGCATAGATGGTAGTCAGAGATAATTCTTTTGATTCACTCCATTTTCTAGAGCTAAAAGTAAACGTAACTGCTCACTGCTTTTATGTTGCTTTATAGATGGTTGACCCCATCATTAGACAGAGTAGGAGTGGGAATTTGCAGAGAGGAGATTCGGTACGAGCATATCAAGTACCTTCAAGAGGCATCTGACTTATGGCAATCCCAATAGGGTTTTCAATATTTGAGATATGTAAGGAGGAGTGGTTTGAGAGTTTATATGGCCAGTGGGGATTTGAACTTAGGTTCAAACTCTATTCAATGTACCACATGATAAGGAATCACAAAGGGACAGCACACAAAAAAGCCATGTAACCCTTGTACACAATCTGAAATGAAGAATGGGTGATGCCTTTATTAGACCACTAAAGCCTCACTAAGAGGTACTAACATATGAGGCCTGTCTTTAGCAGGTGGGACGTAAAATGGTAGTAGTACAGATGTATATACAGTATTTTTTTATTTTTTGCACATTTATATCCCGCCCTCCTGGTGGGTACACCACTCAGGGTGGCTAACAATATAATAAAAATTACAATAAAAACAATTCAATGACAATAACTAAAAACAAACCTAACACCCCAATTAAAACCAGCATTAAAACACAAACAAATTGTCATTAAAAAACAACCCACCCCCACCCTAGCCCTGTTAAAACAGTAGTTCTGGATAGTGGGTCCTGGATAAGTGTCTCTCCCACATACCTTTGTGAACAGACAGGTTTATATAGGGAGAGGTACTCCTTCAAGTACCTAAGTCCTGAGTTGGCTAGGGATTTGTAGGTCATTGTCAATACCCTGAAATCAGACTGGAAATGTATTGGCAGCCAGTGTAAATCTTTCAGAATTGGCGACTGCAGTCATGAAATAAAAAGGAGACTGATTCTTGTGAGGCAAGCTATGAGAAACCTGGGGAACACAGTGAAAAGTAGAGACATCTCACTGCAAACAAAAGCCCGCATAGTCAAAGCAATGGTATTCCCGGTAGTAATGTATGGTTGTGAGAGTTGGACCATTAGAAAGGCTGAGCGCAGAAGAATAGATGCCTTCGAGATGTGGTGTTGGAGGAGAGTTTTGAGAGTCCCCTGGACAGCGAGGAGGACAAATAGGTCAATCTTAGAAGAAATCAATCCTGACTGCTCATTGGAAGGTCAAATAGAAAGATGAAGTTGAAGTATTTTGGACATCAAATAAGAAGGGAGGACTCACTTGAGAAAGCCTTGATGTTGGGAAAGGTGGAGGGCAAAAGAGGAAGGGGACGGCCAAAGATGAGATAGCTAGATGGTATTGTGGACACAATGGGCAGAGGTCTGGGCGGGCTGAGGAGGATGGTGGAGGATAGAGGCGTCTGGAGGGCAATGGTCTATGGGGTCACAAAGAGTTGAAGCTGACTTGCGATTGAACAACAACAAATGGCCAATGACAAAGCCAAGAAGGTGGCTTCATTTAGGCAGTGCAAAGTTTGATCTAGACACGAAAGAAGTAGTATTAGCGTTTGTGTTAGTGTTAGTGTTAGTGTTTGCGTTGTTGTTGTTGTTGTTGTTGTTGTTGTTATTATTATTATTATTATTATTATTATTATTATTATTATTATTATTATTATTATTATTATTATTATTATTAGTAGTAGTAGTAGTAGTAGTAGTAGTAGTAGTAGTAGTAGTAGTGGTGGTGGTGGTGGTGGTGGTGTGCCCTATCAGAACGAACATTGCCATAAGCAAACCTTTACCTGGCCAGTGGGTGCAAAAGTGGTATTTTATTGTAGATGCAGCATCTTAAGTTTAAGAGACTGCAGAGGCAAGAGGCCCACCTTTCATGTTTAGGGCTGGCTCTAGCATTAGAGAATGTGGGGCAGTCGTCTGGAGCAGGAAAAGCTGACGGGCAGCAGCCACGTGTTTCAAGAGAGAGCTGTGCCCTAAAAAGAGTTTAGAAATGTTATTGTTTGAACTATAGCTCCCAGAATGCCACAGCCTGCCTGCTGTCTTCATGCTGCAGAATGTGGGGCCATGAATCAGTTTCAAAGAAAACTTCAACTAATTGTCCACTTAGCTTTTGTTTATGAATTAGAAGTGGGTGCCATCTTGTTTTTCACCCCTGGCAACAAAACACCTTGGTTATGTGTATCAGGCAATTTTTTTAAAAAAAATATATAGTCTACTTCTCATCCCTTGTGGCATTCTGTCTGGTTGGGAATATAGATGCCTAATGAAGACTGTGTAGCCTTGGCCAGGTTATCCTGCTTTGGTAATAGAGTAGACTATACTGTCAGCAGCTCAATGCCAAAATTGTCAGGCAGTGGTTAACTAATCTGACAACCTCAAGGACTTGGGTGGGGAAGTCCACAGGGAAGAGTGATGGTCCCCAAATGGATTAAATCCCACTTGAATCCATCTTGATGGAAGGCAGCAGCTTCATCAATATTGGCCTCGGGCTGAGGAGGACTTTGTGTGCCAAAAGGACTCAGGACCACAAAGTGACTCACAGAACTGGATCAGTGGTATGGGTGTCACACTGTGATGCAGAAGGCAAATTGAAGACTACTGCATTATATTGTTCCCAGGACAATCTTAATAGCTGATTGCCATGATGATAGCCAATATTCAAAATTGAATATGGCACTTGAAGAAGAATAATAATAAAGACTAGGGATATCTTGTCTACTTTACAAGGATTGGGAATTGGTAAAAACAATATTCTAGATCTTGAGAGTTTCAAGAAAAACCTGCCTTGAAAAGCTGGAAGAGAGTGTAACTTAATAAGGTATTTATAAACCTGCTTTAAAAAAACAACAGAAAAGAACCTTTGAGAGACAAACTTCCTGCCAAGCCAATTTATTCTTGAGATAATAAAGGGATGGTCTAGTCTAGTTAGTAAAAGTACAGTTCTGAAGGAAAACACAGTAATTAATTTGTCAGTGGAACCTGAGGGGTCTTCTTCTACATATAGGTGATAATGAATGTTTTGCATGCAATTAGCAGGAATAATTAGCACATTGCTGGTAAGAAACAGACTCATTGGTACTCTGCAAACAAAACAAATGATTGTGGTAACACGGGCAATTGTCTCTATTGTCTGACAAAGTTGCAGTTTGTGCTGAAGATTAGTCCAGCTGTTAGTGGCATTTGAGTATGCAAGGATTAAAAAACCCAAAAGAAAACATGATTCCTTAAACTCTGCTCGGTCCACTAGCAGAGGAATTTCAAGATCAGCTAGAGGCTTATCAATCAAATCTTATGTGGGGGATGGATTTCACAAAGCTACACTCAATTTAGCTACAGAAATTATAACAAATTGCAAAACATGTACTGTACTGTACTTTGTGTCTCCCTTTTCTGCCCTTTTATTTTATATGTATTGTGTGCAGTCAAGTAAATTCCAACTTCTGGGGTTTTAGGTAAAGATATGCAGTCAAGTAAATTCCAACTTCTGGGGTTTTAGGTAAAGAATACATGGAAGTGGGTTATCACTCCATTCTTACGAGGGTGCCCTGGGATTGTGCCACACAGCCTGGCTCTTCTCCCAGGAGACACAGCAGAGAATTGAACTCCCAACGTCTGACTTCAAAGTCAGATACCTAAACTACCAAGCTATCCAGCCATTAGACACATTTATTAGGATAAACAATATTAGATCATAGATATGTCTTGCCAGGTTATCCTGGCCAGGTTATCCAATAGAGTGGACCATACTGCCAGTGACTCAATGCCAAGTGCCAGGCGGTGGTTAACTAACCTGACAACCCAGAGGACTAATGGCTTGGGTGCTGAAGTCCCACAGGGAAGGGTGATGGTCCCCAGTGGATTAAATCCCACTTGAATCCATCTTGAAGGAGAGGAACAGGTTCATCAATACTGGCCTAGGGCTGAGGAGGACTTCATGTGCCAAAAGGACTCAGGACCAGAAAGTGACTTGCGGAACTGGATCAGTGGTATTATTATTATTATTATTATTATTATTATTATTATTATTATTATTATTATTATTATTATTATTATTATCATCATCATCATCATCATCATCATCATCATCATCATCATCATCATCATTCATTCATTCATTCATTCATTCATTCATTCATTCATTCATTTATTTATTTGATTATTTGATTTGATTTGATTTGATTTGTATGCCGTCCACTCAGCAATCGCCAACTCAGGGCGGCTCACAACATATCAAACAAAACAGAATCATAAAAACATACAAAAACTGTTATTAACATTTAAAACACTGTCAGACATTAAAAACATTAGAAACCGCCCCCCCCCCCAAAAAAAAAAAAAAAACCAACAACACACCATGGGGGTCATGCTGTGATGCGGAAGGCAGATGAAAGGCCAAGGCACTATATTTGCAGGACAGTTTTCATGGCCGATCGCCATGATGATCACCTAGATTCAGATTTTGATGGGGCAGAAGAAGAAGATTATAACAAGAATGATCTTCTTCATTCTTAGCAGCCATCACCCTAATGACTGGTGCTTGCCAATGGTGCAGTTTAAAACATCTATCTGCTGTCTTATTCCATAAATTTAATGTATAAAATAGTGAGTTTACTATTATAGATACCTAATTGGAAAGTAAAGTGCCTTGGGGTTGGAGTTATCTGACACTAATTGGCAATTTCTAGCAGTCAAAGAAGAGGCCTTCAACAATTTATTGAGTGAAAAGGGGGTCACATTTGATGATTTTCCTTGGAAAGCATGACAGTGGTTGCTTCCTTTGGCCCCAGGAATGGTTTTGTCTACCAAATGATGTCCGTTTAGCTGTATTGTGCGTTCCCATTAATTTGGCTTCTGGAAAACACAGCATGTTGAAAAATTGATTCACATGATAAATCTCAAACACATGCAAGCCCACTGCTTCTAAGAACATGAGATGGCTGTGAAGCTGTTGCAGCCAGAGTACACTTGGAAAGAACGTGATGCTCCAAAGAAAGAGTTCTCTGGACCAGTGGAAGGCCAGCTGTGTTGCCCCTCACCCCAGCTTCAATCTTTAAATCTCTAGTGGTCGTGCTTGGCTCAAAAAGATGTTGCGGTCATGGGAGAAGCTTGTTGGACAGTTCACAAACCACCCTCATAGCCAAGGATGTATTGAAGAGATTCTCCTGTGATTCTGGAAGGATAACAGATGCGTATGTAGTCAGTCTTTCAGCCCAGGCAAGCCAAAGATGTCACTGGGTTGAAGTCAAGCTGAAAAAGACACAAAGTCACCCATGAACTTCCCTGGATCAATGGAGACTAGAAGTTGGATTGCCCAAATAATAACCCATCCTCTAACCATTACATCACTCTTTCTTAGTGCAACAGTATGAAATGTCTGTATTTGGAGGCATTTTTTATGTACATAGAACTACTGTAAATAATTTGGCATGAAGAATTGGTCTACCTAAGTGGGTTGGGATGCCTGCCTGGCCATGGAGTCAGGTGAGAAATTCAAATCTTCACTCGGCATCCTGAGAGAGGGGCCAGCAGGGATTATCCTGAACACATGTGACTGAAGGAATTGCATGGTGCCAGAATATCACCAGAAGGAGGGACTGGTAAACCACTTCTGATATATCATTCCTAGAAAACTCTAGGAAGGCTACCATAACATGGAATACACTTCATGCTACATGATTCCTCATCTTTAAAATAGTTTAAAAACAGAAACAGATTAAGTCAACAAACTTAATTAAACCCTTGCCATTTGCTACTAAAAGCAAGATGGTGGGCTGTATTTTATAGATTACATGTTGCCCATTCCTCATTTCCAACATTGCTACTACAAAGAGTTTAGCAACCTATCCCATCCTTCCCAGATGTAGATTTGGTAATACTCCTGTATTCCAAGCTCTATTTTAATTTTTGATCCTTGATGCTCTTGTTTTATGTTGGTGAAAACAATATATGAAGACAAAAAAATGAAGTAAACTTGATGCACGAAAGCTAACAATAAAATACCGCAGTTAGTCTTTAAAATGGCACAACATTTTTTGTCTTAGGTTTAGTTTACTCTCTGATATGCTTGAAACAGAGACTAACATGGCCATTTAAAAAAATTCAATATATGAAAGATCCATTTCTCATGGCAGATCAGAAAGCACATTCATTCATTCATTCCGGCAGCTTGCTTGCTTGATAGATAGATAAAGCCAGGGAGTGTTACACAAGTAATTATTATCATTCAGCTTTCATTGCTTAATAGTAAATATGCCAAACTTTAAATGAGCAGAAGTAGTGACTTAGATCCCAAGGCAAAATAATAATACAGTGACTGCAGTCACATTCCTATTTAGCTAAGCATAACTCAATTGAGGTCAATGGAATTTACTTCCAACTAGACCTTTAAAGATGTGGACTCCTTTCCACAAAAATAAATCTTCCTTTCAGAACAGAATTTTTTTGTGCCTTCTCTCCTCTGTCTGCCATACCCCTCTATAGCCCCTAAAACCATATCCAGAGGTTCTCTTGGACAAAGTGAGAGGGTTAGAGTCAGAATGCCTGGAAAGCTGAATGATCTTGAATAATTATGCCTTCTCCAAAATGCCTTCCACATGCTGTTGTTTAGAAGTGTTTCCTGTTTTGTTGAAGAAACTTCCGGCTGAAGGCTAAAAGGGATAGGGAGGAGGTAGATGGGAAACCTCCTAAAGTTAATTGATTTTTGGATCCAAGCCATTAATTCTCATGGGAAGGAGTAAATCCTACAGTCACATTCCCATGTAGTAACACCTTTAGGGAGTCCAATATAACTGTGCAAAAGATTGCAACTTTGGATCCCATTGTTGTTGTTTATTTCTGCTTGCCTCCATTTGCTTCGGCACATTCTGCTTTCTGTGGCTCGTGAAAACCATTTTCATACTTGCATCTTTTCCAGTTGTGCACTTTTTAACATGTCACTGGGTAGCCGCCCAGAGCGCCGCGCAGCTGCGAGGGGTCCCGCCTTCCCTCCCTGCTCCACCGGGAGGGATAAAGGGCCGGGGCCGCCGGGGCCAGGCCGAAGACCGCCGCCCAGAGTGCCGCGCAGCTGCGAGGGGTCCCGCCTTCCCTCCCTGCTCCACCGGGAGGGATAAAGGGCCAGGGGCCGCCGGGGCCAGGCCGAAGACCGCCGCCCAGAGCGCCGCGCAGCTGCGAGGGGTCCCGCCTTCCCTCCCTGCTCCACCGGGAGGGATAAAGGGCCGGGGGCCGCCGGGGGCCGCCGGGGCCAGGCCGAAGACCGCCGCCCAGAGCGCCGCGCAGCTGCGAGGGGTCCCGCCTTCCCTCCCTGCTCCACCAGGAGGGATAAAGGGCCGGGGGCCGCCGGGGCCAGGCCGAAGACCGCCACCCAGAGCGCCGCGCAGCTGCGAGGGGTCCCGCCTTCCCTCCCTGCTCCACCGGGAGGGATAAAGGGCCGGGGGCCGCCAGGGCCAGGCCGAAGACCGCCGCCCAGAGCGCCGCGCAGCTGCGAGGGGTCCCGCCCTCCCTCCCTGCTCCATCGGGAGGGATAAAGGGCCGGGGGCCGCCAGGGTCATTCAGTGGAACTGTTGAGCTGATGGCTCCATTACCTGTGGAATTTTGTCCTTTGCAATTTTGGTATTTTTGATATTGTATGCTTTGATTATTGATTATATTGTTGTTTAATGAACTGTATTGAATATATTGTAATGTATTGTGATATATTGTATTTTTTGTGGGATTGTTATGCTGTATTACTGTGTTGTATTCCTATCTTGTAAACCGCATTGAGTCGGTCCTTGGGCTGAGAATTGCGGTATATAAATTTAAAAAATAAATAAAAAATAATAATAGCTTCAAACAGCAGAAGCAAATATTGCCTTTCAAGTTTGCAAGTTTTGTCGGTTTTTGTTTTAGTTTTACCATGACTTGGACTTCAGCAGGACTTTTTGCTAGTGCTCACTGAGGGAAAGGCTGAAAACTTATTTGAAAAGGGTTAGTTGAAAGTGTTTGCATAACTGGAGGCACTAAACTGTCTTTGGTAATCCCCCAAGAGCAAGCCAGCCTCACTAACAGTATTGGCATGATGCCAAAAACATTCAATTTTTCACGACACCATTTACAAGGAGAGGTTTTTCTTTCTGATGTATATTTTAGCTATAGGTCCCTTGATGCTTAGAGCGAGTGTATCCCAGCTCGGGCGATTGAAAAGTATCTTGGCTATTTGAGATGGTAAGTTCTGTTTCCTTCGAAAACTTTTCTCTTTTTCTGCTTCTTTAATCTAGAAATAGCCCCTTTGGCCTATTCCATTTTAAATTATCGGCTGTGACTATAGAGAGTTTATAGTGGTATTTTTGGCACAATTCCATTTTATCCATCCCCTCCACGCTTGCAATGGGCTCCTGATCAGACGCAGGAGAAAGAATACACAAATTTACTATCTGCCTTTTGAAACTAAGCCTAGTTGTGAGAGGTGCAAAAATCTACTTTTAGATATTCTCTCTCACAGGCGGAAGAACTAGGCTTGAGTGAAATATCTCTTGCCTCATGGTTGGGAGAAATTTTCCACCATCTTTAATTTTTACAAATTATCCACATATTTCTCAGACAGATAGGAGGAGAGCCAACAGAGGGCAAGATCAGAGAGACGGAGGGTAGAAAGGAAATTAGATAGGGGTGTGGGATATGTCCTATGAAAAGCAGAAGAAAGACCCCAGTGAAAGAAGAACTGACTAGAGCCGTGATGGCAAACCTTGGCACTCCAGATGTTCTTGAACTTCAATTCCCAGAAGCCCCAGCCCCTGTGAATCCACACAAATGGGTTTACTGCAATTCATCCGGCCCGCACCGCCCTCGTCGCTCCCGGAAGTGGAAGTAAAACGCACCCATACAGTTAAGGCTCTTCCTGGTTAACCCTTCCTCCATACGGGCGTGTTTTACTTCCGCTTCCAGGAGCGGCGCGGGTGGCGCGGGCTGGATGAATCACAGTAAACCCATTCACGTGGATTCACAGGGGCTGGGGCTTCTGGGAATTGAAGTCCAAAAACATCTGGAGTGCCAAGGTTCACCATCATGGGACTAGAGGCCTCCAGATTCTCCAGATTTTACATGTGGGGGAGATCATTGCTGAATTTTGTGAGGCTACTTTCAGTGGCACACAGAAGACAGAAAAGAGCTTGCCAAGGAAAGAACTGGCTAAAAGGGAGAGAAAGCTGCAGAAGCTTAAGGTATTTGGCATCATGCTGAAGGGATTTAGAGGTGAAGGATAGAAATAATAGTTGCCTGCTGTAAAGTCAATTCTGATTTATGGTGACCCTCTTTTTAAGGGGAAGTGGCTTAGTTAAGATGCTAAACTTGAAGACTGGAAGGTTTGCAGGTCGGCAGTTTGCGACATGAGTGCCGCATGATGGAGAGAGCTCTTGTCTCCTGTCCCAGCTCCTGCCAACCTAGCAGTTTGAAAGCAAGAAATTGCAAGTAGATAAATAGTACTGCTTTGGTAGGAAAGGTAACAGCATTCCGGCATCTAGTCATGCCTGCCACATGACCACAGGCACTGGCTCTTTGGGTGTAAATGGAGATGAACACCGCCACCTAAAGTTGGACACAACTGGCTTTTGAGCAAGGGGGACCTTTACCTTTACCTATGCAGAGAATACAAAGAAGTAGCAGCACTGAAGCTTAAGTAACAATTCACTGGCTGTTAGCACCCTGCTTATTCAACTTATACACAGAGCACATAATGTGCAATGCAGGGGTGGACGAATTGCAAGTTGGGATCAAAATTGCTGGGACAAACATCAACAACTTGAAATACGCAAATGATGCCACCCTAATGCCAGAAAGTGAGGAAGACCTAAAGAAGCTCCTGCTTAGGTTGAAGGAAGAGAGTGCAAAAGCAGCCTTGAGACTCAACAACAAGAAAACCAAGATAATGGCAACAGGCCCTATCAGTCTCTGGAAAATAGATGGGGAAGAAGTAGAAGCAGTGACAGATTTTACTTTCTTAGGATCCAAGATCACTGCAGATGGAGATTGCAGCCACGAAATAAAAAGGTGACTGATTCTTGGGAGGCAAGCTATGAGAAACCTGGAGAACATAGTCAAAAGTAGAGAACATCACCTTGCAAACAAAAATTCGTATAGTCAAAGCAATGGTATTCCCGGTGGTAATATACGGTTGTGGGAGCTGGACCATTAGGAAAGTTGAGCGCAGAAGAATTAGACGCCTTTGAAATGTGGTGTTGGAGGAGAGTTTTGAGAGTACCCTGGACAGTGAGGAGAACAAATAAGTCGATCCTAAAAGAAATCAACCCTGACTGCTCCTTAGAAGGTCAAATAGTAAAGATGAAACTGAAGTACTTTGGACATCAAATGAGAAAGAGAGGATTCACTTGAGAAGGCCTTGATGCTGGGAAAAGTGGAGGTCAAAAGAAGAAGGGGCGGCCTAAAATGAGATGGCTAGATGGTATTGTAGACACAATGGTCACAGAGCTGGGCGGGCTGAGGAAGATGGTGGAAGACAGAGTTGCCTGGCGGGCAATGGCCCATAGGGTCCCAAAGGGTCAGAATCGACTGTGCGACTGAACAACAACCAAAGCACCATCCTCTTTCACTTTCTTTGATAGTGTCAAACAATTCCTTCTGCCAGTCTGCTGTCTTAAAAGTGACCACCAGCTTACAGTCCCTACTTTGCTGGAAGGTGCAGCGCTAGTGGCTGAGAAGGGAAAACAATTACACCATCTTCCCAGCCTTGGGAAAGCAAACTTGTTAGATCACTTGGCTGTTTGTGTGCAATTTATATTTTATGACTAGAGAATAGACACGATCTTTATCAGTTAGGCATGGTTCAGGAACAATTTAAGGATGGTGCTATAAAGGGACACACTTACATTACCCTTCAGAGGTTCTAAACTAGACAAGAAGGACCACCCTTCCCACCTAAACCCTTTGCTGTCTTCACCTTTCTATAGTGAAACACCAGAGTTTGTAAATGAATAGCTACAAAATGCAAGATCCTTTCCCCAGAGACTCCGAGTCATGTACCCTATATCAGAGAGTAAACAAAACAAAAAAGACAAAAACCATTGTGGCACCTTAAAGAATAACTGCTGTATTTTAATGTTAGCTTTCGTGGATCAAATACACTCCATGTAGTTATGTAGTAATAATAATAATTTCATGTCAGAAATTATTTTGGGGTTGAAAGGATTTTTGCTGGAGAAACTCCGCTCAGGAGATGCCCGAATGGGGCTCCTTTCATGTCCCCAAGATCTTTCCCCGCCAAAGTGGTCCCTATTTGTCTACTTGCAATTTCTTGCTTTTAAACTGTTAGTTTGGCAGGAGCTGGGGCAGAGACGGGAGCTCACTCCGTCATGCACTACCTGGGAATTGAACTCTGACCTTCCAGTCAGCAAGGTCAGTGTCTTAACCACTTGAGCCACTGCCATCCCTAGTCATGTAGTAATGAGTCATGCAGTGACTCTAACTTAACCAAAATTAACATCATATTTTCTTTCAATATAATAGTAAAGTTTGAGTAAATGTTTTAGTTTTGCACGGATAAAAAATGGTGGAGGAGAACTCTCACATGGTTTCAGTCTGGC
The DNA here is from genome assembly GCA_035047345.1 of Bradypodion ventrale. Classification (NCBI taxonomy): domain Eukaryota; kingdom Metazoa; phylum Chordata; class Lepidosauria; order Squamata; family Chamaeleonidae; genus Bradypodion; species Bradypodion ventrale. The sequence continues at coordinate 123,524,814 of JAWDJE010000006.1, forward strand.
TTCTTCTGGGCCTCATGCTTTGCTGAGGTGGAATAAAGAAGAGTGCATTTGATATTAAGGTCAGAGGTTTGTAGCATTCTATTTCTTTTAAAAAAAAAGAATGACAAGTAATTAAAGTAAATCTTTTAGTTCCTTTTCAGAAATTACAAATAAAAAAGTAAAGTTTTAAAAGTGGACACACTAACGGCCGCAAAGTGCTTTGGTGGTTCATTAAAATTTAGTTTTTGTGCCACAACTCCCAGAATTCAACAGCCAGCCTAACTAGAAATTAATCTGTGAAGGTGTGTGGTTGGGAGCTTTCATGGAACACAATCTACTCCTAAAAGAGGATTTCTAACTGCCCATTCTGTGGAGAGGAACTAGCACATGCACAGTTATGCAAATCTTCTGCATTATTCTTGGATAGGCATTCTACTTTTTCTACTACTGTATATGTAAATGGCTACCATAGATGCAGATGGTGACTGCAGCCATGAAATAAAAAGATGCTTACTTCTTGGGAGGCAAGCAATGAGAAACCTAGGCAGCATAATAAAGAGTAGAGACATCACCCTGCCAACAAAAGTCTGCATAGTCAAAGCAATGGTATTCCCAGTATTAATGTATGGTTGTGAAAGCTGGACCTTAAGGAAGGCTGAGCGCAGAAGAATAGACGTCTTTGAATTGTGGTGCTGGAGGAGACTCTTGGGAGTCCCATAGACTGCAAGGAGAACAAACAAGTCAATCCTGAAGGAAATCAACCCCGATTGCTCATTGGAGGGACAAATACTGAAGTTGAAGCTCAAGTATTTTGGCCACCAAATGAGAAGAGAGGACTCACTTGAGAAGGCCTTGATGCTGGGAAAGATTGAAGGCAAAAGGAGAAGGGGATGGCAGAGGATGATGTGGCTGGATTGTTATGGAATACTGAACTAGACAAAATCACATTCCACATGCTAAGACAGATTTTGGAGTTTTATTATCATTATTTCAGGATGGCATTGATGATGCGATGGGCGTAGACCTGGATGTGCTGCCGAGAATGGCAGAGGACAGGGGAGCCTGGCGTGTGGTGGTCCATGGGGTCACAAAGGGTTGTACTCGACTGTGCAACTGAACAACAACAACCATAGTTGAGGCACTGTGCTCTCTCTCTCTCACCACAAAAACCTGCCTGAAACTGGCAGGCAGGGGTGGCTTATGAACCCACAAAGGTGCTGATCCTTAGGGTTGACTTGGATAATGGAGTTTGCAAATGAAATACAACTGTATATAGGGAATCTTCTTCTGCAAGTGCTGTATCCAGTTTTGAATATTGTTTTTCATCATGGTGATCAGCCATGAAGATTGTCCTGGGAACAATGTAATGCAGTGGTCTTCCATTTCCCGTCTGCATTGCAATGTGACACCTGTACCACTGATCCAGTTCTATGAGTCACTTTCTGATCCTGAGCCTTTTTGGCACACAAAGTCCTTATCAGCTCCAGACCAGTATTGATGAAGCTGCTGCCCTCCATCAAGATGGATTCAAGTGAGATTTAATCCACTTGGGGACCATCACCCTTCTCTATGGACTTCTCCACCCAAGGCCATTAGTCCTCAGGGTTGTCAAGTTAGTCAACCGACGCCTGACAATGGGCATTGAGTCGCTGGCAGTATAATCTACTCTCTTCTTATTCTTATTCTCAGTAAAAGATGCTTGCTAATGAATGTATTATTCATCATTCAAATAATAACTAGGACTGTGGCCACATAGTATCTTAGTTGCTCTGATGCTCATCTGAGTTAAGTTCCTACCCTAAAAACAGCTGAAATGATAGGTCACGGGTTCGCAACCTACAGCCCATGGTGACAAATAATCTGACCCCTGACCTTGCTCCAGCCACCACCACAGCTGGAATCGTCCACGGACTCATTTACAGTCACGTAAACCCATTTACGACAGCCCTAAATGTGTCCGTGGTTGTCGTAAATGTGTTTATGACAGCCACGGACATGTTTTACAGCAGTGTTTACGGTAGGAGGCACCACTAGTCTGGTCTGTTCAGCTGGCTGAGGGGCCGTGGTCTGGCCCATGGCTGAATAATGTTGAGAACCCACTGTGATAGGGGAAAGGAGTGCATTAAAATACATTTTCTTCTCACATTCTCAAGAATTTGTTGATGCCTGTCCCATTTCCTTCTGGAACTACCATGGGTACAATAAACAGAAACCAATACTGTGTGTCGCCACGATTCTAATTTCATTTACAACTTTATTTTGCCAGAATCTGGGCCTGCCATAGAATGTGTGGTTGACGTTCTATTTTCCCCCACCCCTCTGCTTTTTTTGCTTTATTATTAAGTATTTGCTCTTACAACAGCCAAGCATTGTATAGCACTCCAAGGAGGGGGCGGGGAGATATGTCAAAAGTTGCAAATCAACAGAATTCCCCAAAAAGGGAGGAAGGGGAGGGGGTGGTAGTGGAAGATGGTGGGGAAGAACAGGAAAAGGTCAGAGTTGCTTTAATGGCTTTTTCATATTGGGGCTTTGCTGAGTCTTTATAGCAAATAGTTTATGGAAATGTAATCAAGAAGGTTGGGAAAAAAAGACTTCATGTTTCCTTTGTGATGTATGTTTCCTCTGTTTTGGGACTCTGAGCTGCAAAAATAAGAAATAAAAAAAGAGTTTAGCTCCCTTGAGTTCCTTCCACATCACTCCTGCTCTCCAAAGGGCGACGCTTGTTGAGAACTTGGAGAACCTGACGTGTTTGCACAACAGAGCAGCCGCTGAAGCATGAAGTTACTGCTGGGTGGAGATACTTCTCTCTCACCAGGTACCAAGAGTGACAGGTGCTTTCATCAGGATGTTTAAAATTATAACTGGTACTGAGAGGCTGTGGTTGCTGAAAGAGGCACTAGCTGAGGGGGAGGCAGTTCCACACTGGTATTAAGAAGAGGGTTATTTTAGGACACACCTCATAAGCCTGACATAAGAACCGCAATGGAGGTCTGCAACAGCATGTTTAGCCTTCTGCATGGAACAAGAGTCTAAGGCAGGGGTTCCCAACCTTTTCACGCTGTGGGCCAGACCACAACCCCTGGAAAGCTGAGCAGGCAGGTCACGTGGTTCCTTCCGCCATAAACAATGCTGTAAAACGCATCCATGGCTGTTGTAAATGTGTTTACGATGGCTGAGGTTGCATTTATGGCAGCATTTATAGCAGCCACAGGTGTGTTTATGCATGCACAGGTGTGTTTAACAGCTGTTGTAAATGCATCCACATCTGCTTCCGCTTCCCATAGTGGCAGCAGTGGGCCACATGAAATGGTGCTGTGAGCCGGGGTGGGCCTGTGGGCCGTTGGTTGGCCACTCCTGGTCTAAGGAATCCTGCCTTCTCCCCATATCTGGTTCCATTTCCCAAAGCAGTTGACTTATCTCCAAAAATAAAGCCCCCAGGTGGCCGGGGCTGCAGTGGTTAGGGTTGGATTAGGACTAGGGAGACCCATGTTCTAATTCTCATAGAGTCATGATACTTACCTGATGGCTTTTGAGACAGGTATCTTCTTCAGTCTGATTTGACAAACTGGGTTCCTGTGGGAATGAAGTGGGATGGATAGGAGGTATGTATGCTGCTCTGAGGTCTTTGGAAGAAAGGTAGGATGTAGATATCATCGTCATCATCATCATCAGGGGAAATGGGGAATTTGAATGTTGATATTAAAGGTAAAGGTCTCCCTTTTTACCTATTTATCTACTTGCAATTTCTTGCTTTTGAGCTGCTAATTTGACAGGAGCTGGGACAGAAGATGGAAGCCCACTCCATTGCACAGCACTCAGGTCTCAAACTGATGACCTGCCGACCTTTTGGTTTTCAAGCTCAGTGTCTTAACCACTAAGCCACCACGGCTCTTGAATGTTGATACTCAGCATTTAATAGTTAGCAATACTTCTTCTTCCGTGTCTAGGTCAGACATGACATTTCCAGAATGAAGCCACCTTTTGGTGAATTCATTCCATAGTTCCTTTCACCCAACCTAGTGTGAGAAAGATTAGCCGGCACAAGATTGCCTTTGCCCGAGGTATACCGAATTGTAGTTCAAAAATACCACAATCTTCAAGGAGGCGCTTTCTGTGTAATGGCTTAACAATTAACAGCAGTCCCAGGGAGTACACAACTCATCTGATCACATTCTCCCCCACCAGAGTGAGTCATATTATACTGTTGTGCAAAATTAAAACTGTAGTTATTTTTTCCCTAAATTTGTGTGCATATCAATTAGTATATGCAAAATGGATGCATATAAGTGCCCTCTTTCCCCTGATATGTAAGTGGCTGCCATAGATGCTCAGGAAATGTGCAGTATGATCCAACAGGCATTCATTTCAGTGCACTTTGCTGACTACTGATAAACATGCTTATTTATTAACATTTTTGAAGTCTTCATTTGCTAAATGCTTGCAGGACCCGAATGTTGAATTGATGTCAGAAGCAAAATAGCAGTCATTGAAGTTGCTAGATTTGTAAGTTTCTTGGCTATTAGCTGCAAGTCAAAAAACATGGGTTGGATGCAGATTTAGTCAGTGAGGCTTAAATCCAAATTATTCTCATGAGTCTACTTTAATTGTGCTTGAATCAGGATCCCATCCTTTATATTTAACTGCAATATTTACAGCAGGGATCCTAAACCTACGGCCTGCGGCACCATTCCATCCAACCTACTCCCTCACTCTAGCTGCCACCTCCGCTTGTGCCACCACCACCACCGCTGCCGCCGCTGCCTCCTCCTCCTCAACCCTTGTCCCCTCCGTTTGGCTTGGCATGTCCCCAACTGTGCTCCATAGCAGGGCAGATGTTGTAACAAGGCGGAAGCGGAAACAGCAGACACATACAACCACCTGCGTCTTTTCCTGGGGCTGCTCTGACCGAACATAGGCAAGAAGGAAAGCCAGGACCCCTCCTTCACCCACACCATGCAGCAACCCCAGGCCGGTAAGCAGGGAAGCGGTGTGTGTGGAAGTGTTGGGGACTCTGGGTGGTCCTGCTGGTGGTGGTGGTGGGAGTAGTGTTGGGTGCTCAGGGTGATCCTGCCTCGGGTGGCGGTGGGACCACTAGTCCGGCCCGCAAATAGTCTGAGGGGACATGAACTGGCCCCCGCCTTAAAAAGGTTGAGGGCCCTTGATTTACAGCTTCTGTTTCTGCCTAAGAAAGTTTTTTTTTGGTGGGGTTCTATAGGAGCTAACTTTTCTGCATCAGGACTCAGTGGTCTAATTTCTCCAGGTCAAACATTTTCGTACCATAACCAAGAAGCTCTGCTCAACCTGACAATATCAATTGGTAACAAAAAAATCTAGAGATTGCAGGTATAGTTTGAAGGCAAAATTTATTAATAAAAATAAGGTGGATTATGGAGAGATGTCACAGCGTAAAAGTAAATAATTATGAGTAATATAGTTGCCTGTAACAAGGTAATAGGAAGTGACAACATTCCTGTTTAGATGTAATGAGCGATATTGGTGTTACTTAGGTTGGCAAGTCCTACTTACTGTCAAAAGTTACTTTTAGGGACCTTTTGAGACAGATTATTCTAGAGTTCTCTTTCTCTGAATATTTGTAAGGCATGGTATCAAAATTGTCCTGTAGAGGGACTGCTCCTTAGAAGGTCAAATAGTAAAGATGAAGCTAAAGTACTTTGGACATCAAATGAGAAGAGAGGATTCACTTGAGAAAGCCTTGATGCTGGGAAAAGTGGAGGGCAAAAGAAGAAGGGGGCGGCCAAAAATGAGATGGCTAGATTATATTGTAGACACAATGGGCACAGAGCTGGGTGGGTTGAGGAGGATGGTGGAGGACAGAGGTGCCTGGAGGACAATGGTCCATGGGATCGCAAAGGGTCGGAATCGACGGTGCGACTGAACAACAACAAGAAGGGAAGAATAGAGTATTATGTGTATTTTTCCTGTCCCATTCATTGGTAAGGTTTTCTTCTTCTTTTGTGTCTGATCAAACCCTGGACTTGGGTTTGGGCAATAGCAAAGCCCCTTTCTTCACTTTGTTGTTGCCCAAACCCAAGTCCTCATTGGTGCATGTCTGTGGCAGCAAACGGCAGTCCAGTAAATGAACCGGACTCTTGAAATTACCTCAATATTTATCGAGATCATTGTTATGGTTGGTCTTGACAAATACCTTTCTGGTTGATTCATTCTTCAGTTCCTTTGGTCTGATCTGGTGTAAGAAGGATTAGCTGACAAGGTTGCCACTCAGGGTAACCCGACTGTATTCACAGTCTTCATGGAGGCTCCTTCTATGTACCCCATTGGTAAGGTCAAAGCAATGCAGTAATAACTGTGCAACATAACACATTTTTGTGCAATCACAGCAATGGTAATAATGACTGCTGAGTAGAAAGGAGTTACACAACAACTTGTTTTTTCAGTGTAACATTCCGAGCTCCGACAGGTGCCATAAAACATTGGGAAAATAATAAAATCTTTACAAGTTTTGTGACACAGATTGCCCCATTTTCATCCAATTAAGATTGTTCCTAGTTTTTTTTATTCATGACAGAATGTCATTGTAAGAATCAGAAGAAGAAGAAAAGGAGCAAATCCAGCATTCTCCAGTAGTTAGTGACAGAAGACTTAATTAGGCCAAAACTGAATTGCTAGTCACTGTTAGAGCAGGCTCACTGGAACAACTCCTGAATGATAAATCATAGCTTATGTAAATCCAGTTGCTTTCATGGGTCTACTCTAAGTAGCAATTTGATTATGCCTTAGTTCTTTGCTCTCTGACTCTTAAAATACTTGCAGTGGCTCAAGTGGCTAAGACACTGACTGGGAGGCAGAAGGTTAGTAGTTTGATTCCCGAGTACTGCAGGATGGAATGAGCTCCCGTCTTTGTCCCAGCTCCTGCCAACCTAGCAGTTCGAAAGCAAGAAATTGCAAGTAGATAAATAGGGACCACTTAGGTGGGAAGGTAACAGCATTCCGTGCACTCCGGTGTCTAGTCATGCCTGCCACATGACCACGGAAACATCTGCAGAAGCAGACAGCGCTGGCTCTTCGGCTTTGAAACAGAGATGAGCACTGAACCCTAGAGTCGGATACGACTGGCTTTCGAGCAAGGGAAACCTTTACCTTTTACTATTTTTTATCAAATACAGTACACTGATAAATGTGCTATCTGAATGACAGGCCTACTGCCTGACTAATACGAAAACTTGATTTGTCTTGAAATAACGCTCTTTTTACTTTTCTCTTCAAAAATATGTGTGTTTGCTACTAATTACCAGATTGAATCAAAGGCTAATGATACTCCCATCATATGCTGATTAATCTGCGCAGATGTTAGTTATCTGTTGAAAGCAGATGACTAGGATAGATATTTAAAGCATTTTTTCCCTTTCTTTCAAAGAAGCACAAAGGAAACAGAGCTAACTTGTGGTGCCCCATTTCCGTCTGAAAGAAAGTTTTACGAGGGATTTCTTTTTTGGTATGGAAACCATTTATAGGAAAGAAATACCATTGTTCTCTTTATTCCCTGCCCAAAACAACTACAAAATGGCTACAAAATATAAAATGGCGACTTGATTTATTACAAGGCGATAGTTCCATGATTTTCAGAGTAACTTGGACAGACTTCAAAATTGCAGTTGTATTCTCATCATCAGGAAATGTCCTCAGTGTGTCTGAGGAATTGCTAATCTGTTTGATATTATGATTTGTAGAAGTGGCATTATTTATGGTTCTCTAATTACTTTCTTGACAAGAGAAAGTTTGTAATGGTTCTTCCTGACACTTAAGTGTTGGGATAACAGATGGCACAGCTGCTGTATTATTTTCCCTACCGTATAGCAGACAGGCAGGAATTTCCTGTTGTAGAACACAAAAATTTCCCTCAAAGTGAGGACAGACAGTTCCTGGGTTTTATCTGTACATGAGATTTAATAGTACAGGGCAAAGAAAAAAACTTTAGTAATTGTAGACCTTCAAGAAAACCATAACAACTGAAGGAGAATAAAACTGATCTGTTTGCCTTTTCATCTACTGCCTAGTATATGCTATAACCAGTGTTTGGGATAGCTTCTTCTTTTCAGTTTCCAGAATACTACAAACCAGCATGGTGACCACCAATTCATTGAGACACCACTGCATCTTCTTCTTGTGCCGTATTTGATTCTGAATATTGGCTACCATCATGGCGATCAGCCATGAAGCTTGGCATGGGAACAATATAATGCAGTAGTCTTCCATTTGCCTTTCACATACAGCATGACATCCATAACACTGATCCAGTTCCACAAGTCACTTTCTAGTCCTGAACCATTTTGGCACGAAAGTCCTCATTGGCCCCAGAACAGTATTGATGAAGCTGCTGCCCTCCATCAAGATGGATTCAAGTGGGATTTAATCCACTTGGGGACCATCGCCCTTCCCTGTAGACCAGTGGTGCCCAAAACCTTTTTTCATGGGCTGGTCCCACCCCCAACACGCAGCTGTGGGGGCCAGAACAGGCTGCTCCCGCTGCTGACAGTTTTGACATCAGCAGCAGTGGCGGTGATCGCGCTTTGTCCCTGCTGCTCCGAACAGCCTCTAGCTCGGTCCCATCACCTCTGCAGCCTTTGCCAAAGCCGATTGCCATGTTGGGGAAAGTTTCGGAGCCTCCTCTGCTTCAAAATCCACAGCACTGGAAGGGAAAACCTGGCACACTGTGGAGACATCATCTCGGGTGTGCCAGGGGGGCTCTCATAGTGCCACAGATTTTGAAATGGAGGAGGTTCCGAAAATTTTCCCTACATGGCGATCGGCTTTGGCAAAGCCTGCAGAGGGGATGGGACCAAACCGGAGGCTGCTAGGAGCAGCCAGGACAAAGCGTGATTGTCGCTGCCACCGCCAAACAGTGGGGGCAGATGGAGTGGCAGTCCGCAGTGAGCCCAGGTACTCACCACGGGCCGCATTAATGATATGCATGGGCCTAATTGGGCCCATGGGCTTCTGGGAATTGAAGTCCAAAAACCAAAGATTGGCAAACATTGTCTACTCTATTACCATAGCAGGATAACTCAGCTAGACTAGATACCACTGCATGTTAGTCTTTTACTCTAAAGGTAGGGAGCTGCCTGGATAGCCCAGTGAGTTGGGTACCTGCTACAGTGCCAGAGATTGATAATTCAACTTCCCACTGAGACTCTTGGAATAAGAGCCAACCTGTGTAGTTTTGGGCAAGCTGCAGAGTCCTGCTGTTGCATTAAGTAACTGTGGGTGTTCTGGGCTGGCACACCTAAACTCCAGATCTAGACTTGCATATGGCTGCTTAAAATCGTACTGTAACACACATAGTGGAAAGGTGCTCTTGAAACTTCTCTGTCAAGGTCAAAGATATGACATTCAGAATGCTATAAGATGTGATATCATTAATGTGAAATGTGGTGGCTAGAAACTAGTCAGAAATGAGCATTGTTGGTCATAGTATAGCAATCTTGGGACAATGTTCACCTGGTTTCAATTTGGTTTCAGTCACAATTCGCAGTACTGGTTTTTAAACAAAGGTGCCCTAAATGGATTAGGTTATGTGAAGGATCACTACCACCCTCCATATGAATCTCTGCTCAAAATTTACAAACATCACAGAAGCCCTATTATATACTCTACCACAGGGGTGCCCAAACTATTGCCCATGGGCCAGATCTGGCCCCTGATGCCAATTCATCTGGCCTGTATGTTTTACTTCTGCTTTTGGGAGTGATGAGGGTGGCATGGGCCAGATGACTTGGCATTGGGGGCCAGATCTAGCCCACAGGCCATAGTTTAGGGACCCCTAGGTTATGCAGAGAAAATGGCAGCTTAGAATCTATCACATCCTGTTGCAAAACAGATTGCAAGGTGTGTTTTACTTCCGCTTCTGGTGGGATGAACCACATGACCAACCCTTGGCCCAAAAAGTTTGGGCACCCCTGCTCTACCACCAAAAGTACTACCTCCCAATGATGGTATGTAGTATCTGTAATGCTCTCCTCTAATACGACATTTTGAATGGATCAAGTCCCTCCCCAATCCATCAGCATTTTTTCACTGTCCAGCTTTCACATTTGTACATAATAATTGGGAGTACAGTAATATGGATGGATTTAGCCTTAGGGTCCAGTGAAACATCTTATTCATAAGCATCTTTTCTAGTTCATTCATAGATGTCCTTTCTAGTCTTTATATTTCAACTCTCAATCTCTAGAGAAGGGGTGCCAAAACTTTTTGGGCTGTGGGCCGGTCACGTGGTTGAATGGGCCAATCACGTGGTTCCTCCCACCAGAAATGGAAGTAAAATGTGCCCGTGCATGTGTAAAATGCTGCCATAAATGCACCCACGGCTGCTTTATGGCAGCATTTTGTGCATGCGCAGGTGGCATGGGCTAGATTATTAGGCAGTGTGGGCCAGATCCAGCCAGTGGGCTATAGTTTGGGTAACCCTGCTCTAGAGCAGGAAGGATAATGAAAAAGGGTCCTTCTGAGCATGTTTAGACAGCATATCCTGGAGCCATTAGGATGGACCTTAAAATCTAGCATTGATAAATTGGCAACATCCTAACAGCTAAAGGCTGAAACCTGGAGAATAGACCCAGAAAGCCAAGTCTTAGGGCCAAAACCAGACACATGGCTACCTTTCAGTATATTCTTGCATATCTTTGTTTTATGTAATGTTTTAATGTGTTTATTATTGTATATTTCCTCAAGCAGCAAGTAGGTGGAGGGAGTACTTTATGAATTTAATGAACCCTCCTTGTTGAGATTTGTCACCTTGGAATATCAGAAGGATGAGTCAGGAGTTAGCAGTGGACTCTGAAGTCCAAGAGCTAAGCTGAGTTTCCCATCCTTCCTACAATGGTTTAATGGTCTCCACCCTGTGCCCAGAGATCCTTGGATTTTGGCTAGTGTTCTCTACCACACCCTATAATCAGGATGATGCCACACTACATTCCTCTATTATATAGACAAAATATTTGAGTTGGTTTGTTTAGTATTCATAGGGTAGGGGTGCCCAAACTTTTTGGGCCGCGGGCCAGTCACGTGGTTCAACAGGCTGGTCATGTGGTTCCTCCCTCCGAAAGCAGAAGTAAAATGCACCTTGCAATCTGTTTTGCAAAAAAGATGAGATAGATTTTTAGGCTGGCATTTAAACCAAGGGTGCCCAGTCTACAGCCCATGGGCTGGATCTGACCCACCACCAATTCATCCAGCCTGTGATGCCCTAGCTGCTCCCGGAAGCAGAAGTAAAATGTGCCTGCATGCTTCTGGGAGCGACAAGGGCCTCACAGGCTGGATGAATTGGCATAGGGAGCTGGATCCGGCCCACAGGCCATACTTTGGGCTCCGCTGTCATATGGCCCTGATCCAATATCGATTGCTCATTGCTTTTAGTGCAAATCGACTGAACTCCAAAATATTATATCCTTTGTCTTCTGTTTCCATCTCTGGCCAAACAGCTTTACCATCGGCTCATCCAATCGTTTTCGCAGTCTGCCTAGTAGTCTGTTAGCCAACAGGTCCATTGGTTATCCTTTAGGTGGGTGATACGGCCTGCCCATCTTCTTTTTGTCACATATATTTCATTGATCACATCATACAGTCCAGTTCTTTGCCGTAATTCCTTATTGCTGACCTTATTTTTCATTGTTACTCTGCACATCTGTCTTTCCATTGCACTTTGGGTTGCCACCAGTTTTTCTTCCTCTGAAGTGGTTTACCATTTCCTTCTTCTGCGGGCAGCCTAGAACTGTGTGACTTATTTTATTTATTTATTTATTAGTCAAATTTGTATATGCCGCCCGCTCAGGCAAACCCGACTCAGGGCGGCATCACAACAATGCACAAAATACATAAAAACATTATAAAAACCCCCAACCCACCCCCTTTAAAAACCCCTATATCCCACCCACCCATCCCATCCACTATAAAAAGGAAGAAGAGAGAGTTCTTATACAAGCCAGCAGGCGGGCACCATAGTCCCATTCGGGCCCCACACCTGCCCTGCCAGCCAGGTCTTTACTCCTTTCCTGAAGGGCAGCAATTCACTTTGGAGTCTTAGGTCTATTGGCAGGAGGTTCCAGAGAGTTGGTGCGGACACGGAGAAGGCCCTCCTTCGGGTGCTAGACAAATGTGCATCCCTCGTTGGTGGCACTATTAGAGAACCCCTCCGGTCCGCTCTAGTTGGACGGGCAGACACTCTTGGGACGATGCGGTCTCTAAGGTATCCTGGCCCCCTGTCATATAGGGCTTTAAAGGTCAAAACCAGCACCTTAAATTGCACCCGGAGACAAACTGTAACCAGTGCAGCTCCCGGAGTAGCGGAGAGGCATGGGCATATCGCCCACACCCCATTACCACCTGGGCCGCCGCATTCTGGACCAGCTGCAGCCTCCGAATGGTCGTCAAGGGCAGCCCCATGTAGAGCGCATTACAGTAGTCTAGTCGGGAAGTAACCAGAGCATGGGTGACCATAAGCAAGGAGCCCCGGTCCAGGAGTGTGCGCAATTGGCGAATCACCCGAAGTTGGGCAAAAGCCCTCCTGGCCACAGCCGCCACTTGTTCTAAGGACTTGCCCAAGGATACATTGGTTGGTTCTTCTTCCAGGGACACAACTCACTGAGCTATCCAGCCAGCCATTGGTTTGCATTGGAAAACCCAATTGTACATTTTTTGCTGTCACATTGATGAATCTTGGAGATGTCATAGACTAGTGATGGTCACCCTTGGCACTCCAGGTGTTCTTGGATTTCAATTCTCAGAAGCCCAAGTCAACACACCTGCTGATCAGGGCTTCTGGGAATTGAAGTTCAAGAACATCTGGAGTACAAAGGTTGGCCATCCCTGCCATAGACCTAAAGAGTGGAGTAAATTACCAAATTTCAGACAGTACTCTTGAGGTTGAATCCAAGGTATCCTTAACCTTTAAATTAAAAAAAGAAAAAGATTGAAACAGTTTGTGCTGTATTTCAAATCCTCTGTTCAAGATACACTTATGTGCAAATTCCCTTTGCTTCACTCTGGAACGGCAAATGGTATTTCTGCTTTGATGTAGACCCCCAAAAAGCCAGTCCAAAATCAGGCTAATTCAGTACAGAATTTGGAATTTGCCCAAATCTGGTGTACAGCCCTAGTAATTACCATTAAATCCACAGTTTTAAAAAATAGCCTTTAACTTTCTTGTTTCTCAAAACTCACTAAAATAATTACTTCTGTTTACTGTGGCCGAGCAGAACTTGTGTTGATTGTTATATTACTGCACTTGTAACCATAAAAGGAATGTAAATGTTACAACTACATTACACAAGGGCAAACACATCCTTTATAAAGTTACTCAAGCAATGTGATGTAGTTTTACTTTAGTTGTGAAAAGCCAAATTGAAAAACCAATTGAATTACTTTTGAAGAGGTATCCTTGATATTTGTGAAAAACCTCTGGAACCAGATTCACCTTCTAAGTTGCAAGGATGAGGCCATGAAATACTGGATATTTTGTGTCATTTTGTGGGATGGAAAATGCACCATACCAGTACCAAAATTTTCAATGTGTAACTGAAACACAACCTGGTTTTGATCAACCTCGCAAGATATGGACTAGTCTTGATAAAATAAGTACAGGGCACGGTAGATGTGTGGACTTTATGCATAAATGGGGAAACTACCATTACCAGCATGTGAGTGCGGGGCACTGAAACAGACTGTTTAACATATTATACAACAATGTAGCCTTAGAGCAGGGATTCTCAACCTACGGCCCGGGGGCCGGATGAGGCCCCCAACAAAATTTCATCTGCCCCCCCCCACTGCCTCTGCTACACCCTGAAGTGCCATGTGTGGCAGGCTGGACAAAATGGCTGTCAGGGATCCGGCCCTTGGCTTGAAAAGGTTGAGAACCACTGCCTTAGAGCATATGTGGGCAATAGAGAAGACTTTTAAAAGGTTACTCCTGGTGCAGTCGAATATATAAATTGTTTAGATGTTTGTTTATAAATTAATATTTAGTTTTATATAGTTTTTATATATATTTTCTTTCTTGTTATATGTTGACTCAACATGTACAAATGCCATACGCTAAATAAAATAAATAAATGTGAAAAACAATAGGGGAAATATAAGTAGTTATTTGGTAACAGTCACTTCCAAATTCTGTACTTGGGCAACAGCTCACAAATACTTCAGCTATACAAAATGTGTTCATCCTTAAGGTACCACCACACTCTGGTCTTTTGGTACCTCAGACTGCTATGACTCCCCCATTGCAAATGTTCTATATTCAGAACAGAGCTGAGCCAAATTGCTGCTTTGGACTTCAACCTCCAATTATCCAGATTGCCTGGTGGTGGGGATTCTGGAAACTATTGCTAAAAAAGGTAATATTTGCCAGCTCTGGTTCGGAGGCAGTATTCCATTGAGAACTAGGAATAAAGGAAGTTGTCAGACATTTGAGCCATCCTGTGCCAGTATTGTTGGCCCTGGCAGGATTCACCCCTAACCCTGCTTGGAGATGTCAGAGACTGCACATGGCAACTTCTGCATACAAAAACATGTGTGGTACCACTGAGTTACTGTTGTTGCTTTATCCTCTGTTCAAGATCTTTCCATCGTCATCTGGTGGACTCCTGTCAGAGACAGTGTTGAACTAATGGGTATTTGGTCACCTCCCGCAGAAGATTGGAAATGGCACATTTAACAGATCCAACAACTCTCTAACTAGCCATGTTGGCTGAAGATTCCTGGAACTGTAGTCCAAACAAAGTAATGTTTCCAAACCTCTGGTTCTCACAAACAAACTTTGTGCATAAATAACATAACTTGCAGTTCATTAGTAGCCAAGAGAAGAGTTTCCTAGGATGTCATGTCATGCAAGATTTAGCTCTGTTTTTAAAAGAAGCACCAAACAAACATCAGATTTATTTTGGACTCTTGTTAGCTGTATTTGCTCGCAGACATATCTGTCCTTCCGGCTCTGCAGCAGAAAGCTCCAGAAAAAAAACAAACCCTCATGAAGATGTCTGTGGACTGGAATAGCCTGAAAGCTTGCTGCAACTAAATTATTAACTTGGAATCTACGCCTCTGCATTTGCAGTTTAGCTCTTGTTCTGCTTCAGGGCAGCTTTGCCTGGAAGTACAGTAATTGTTAACTAGGATAGGAAGGAAAGTGGGAGACAGAAGGGAAGTTTAGACTTGAAAAGTGTTATTGTGAACCTTTCTTGCTCTGGTGTCTTGACTTCATTACAAATAAGTATCTGGGAAGACGTTTCTGCTATTATGATGGCTGCATCCAGCTCATTAGTTGGTATCTTCACTGAGGAAGAAATGATTTTATATGTACATAATTAGGAAACTGAGACTACAATATGCACATGTGAAAGTCAAAAGCTATTTGCCTGAGATATTCACTGTTTAGAGATTTGGTTATGGAAAAGTACCTCCAATTCTGACAGGATGGAATGACAAGCAGCAAATGGGGGGTTGCTACACTAACAGTTTAATTTGAGATTGGTCTGCTTTGTTTACTCAATTTTTGTGGTGTATCCTCATGTTTTTGAATATCGGACACTTTTCTTGTGGTCCTTCCACCCCAAAGTCTGAGCTTTTTCAAAAGAACAAGCACAATGCGGTTAGTGCCTTTAGTGCGCTACCCATTTGTTTTGATTAGGAGCCATGAGTTTGATGAGCTATTGATTTCAAGTCATATCTTTCCCATTCTTTAGCCGCCTTTTCCCATTTAGCAACAACAAGAGCAGTTACACTTATATAAAGCCCAATAGTGCTTAGTGCACTCTCTGGGCGGTTCACAATGGAATTATCATTTTGCCCCCAAAACGCTGGGTACTCATTTTACTGACCTTGAAAGGATGGAAGGCTGAGTCAACTTTGATCCCCATTAGGAATGAACTCACAACGCTTTGGCTGCAGTATAGCAGTTTTAACCACTGAGCCACCAGGGCTCTCTCATTTAGTCTTTGTCCCCATTATTGCAAGGTGTTAATAATTGTGTGGTAGAAATTATTCCAGGTTGAAAGGATTTTTGCTGGAGAAGCTCCACTCAGTGGACACCTGAATGAGGCTCATTTCATGTCTGCAAGAGCTGGGACAGAGATAGGCACTCATACCGTCATGTAGTACCTGGGTCTCAAACTGCTGACTTGCCGGCCTTCCAGCTAAAAAGACGAGCTTCATAACCCATACCTGTCAAGTATCCCACATTGGCCAGGAAATCCAGTAATCTAGCACTCCTTCTCCTTCCTTCCCACTGTCATCCCGTGATTTGACCGACCAGGAAAGGGGTTACTGCTCATGTGCACAGGGGTTACTGGGTTACTGCGCTTGTGCAGTAACCGCTTTCCTGGCCTAAGGGGTTACTGCGCATGTGTGCAGGGGTTACTGTGCATGTGTGTCACTGGCTCTGATGGCTGTGCATGCGCAGTAACCCCTTTCCTGCCCGGCACCTGGAAACTTACTGCGCATGTGTGCCTGGCTCCCAGATTTTGAAAACCATGGCTTGACAGGTATGTCATAACCACTGAGCCACTGCATAACGAGCTTCATAACCACTGAGCCACTGCAGCCCCTTATTGGATCTATTTTTGGATCTATTCTTGGAATTGTTCCAAATCGTCATTGTTTCTCTTCCTTCTCTTCCTCCACATAGAATTATTAGGGATTTCTGCTACTTTCTCCCCATCTTTGTGAAGGTAGGAATGAGTTTGGCTGCTGTCACCAACCCTGTTGTAAAGGACATGATGGTGTCAGTGAAGATGACAGTGAAGGTGCTGTTTCTGCATGTGCAGAAACAGCATGCTGTTCTCCAGGACTACATTATATCCTGAATGCAACCAAAAGATAATTGGATGTGGGCTATCAGCAGCCAAATTAACACAGTCTGAAGTGGTACAGGCCATTCTATCCATGTTTACTCATTCCACTGCATGCCTAAATAGGTAAAGGTCACCCTTGCTCAAAAGCCAGTCGTATCCAACTCTAGGGTTTAGTGCTCATATCTGTTTATAGCTGAAGAGCCAGCGCTGTCTACGTTTGCAGACGTTTCCGTGGACATGTGACAGGCATGCCGAGACACGTGCATGGAACACTGTTTACCTTCCCACCGAAGTGGTCCCTATTTATCTATTCATGTCCCCAATAGCTGGGACAGAGACGGGTGCTCAATCCATCATGCAGTACCCAGGTCTCGAACTGCCGACTTGCCAGCCTTCCAGCTAACAAGGCGAACTTCTTAACCACCAAGCCACCACAGCCCTTTAGTTAGGATATTCAAATCCAATAAATAAAAAAATTCCAAATATCTAGGGAGTCCTTTAGGAATTTCCCCAAGGGCATTATTAATTAATTAATTATTAATATTATTAGTGATAAAGTAGTAATAAATTATTGTTAAAAATCACCTCACAAGCTGCTTATCAAGTCTTAACCAGGCAGGAATTTTTTAAAAACCATACTTGTTTCCTGGACAAGACAAAACTACAGCAAAAACAACAACAACAAAAACACCAAGGATTATCTGAGGAAAGAAAAATAACCAGAGGTACTTTTGTCTTGTAAATCCTTTCTCTGGGCTACAGAAGGCTAATTTGCCAACCTAATCGGAAGGAATTAGCGAAAGAAGCATCACCTAGCATTGCCAAGAAAAAAAATAAAACAAATGCGGACAGGAGGTGTAGATCCGGTTACATAATAATGTTTTCTCCAGCAGGAAGTCTATATCAGCTGAAAGGGGAGACATCAGCATAATGGACAATGCTTTGTAAATAAACTCTGAGGTAAAATTGAAACAAAATACTGAAGTGACTCAACACAAGAGAATGTCAAATTGCTTGGAGCTAAATATACTGCTTGCACATTACTGTAAACCAGTGGGAAACCTGTATATAGGATTTGATCCTCCAGTGTTTGTTTTCCTTCATAGACATTGAATAGTGAATAAGAGACTTAGTTTCACAACCCACCAGAGCTGACCAAAAAAAGTGTTACCCTCTAAACAAAGAACTCACACACCAAGAGGTGGACAGCATTTTGTTTAAAAGAAAATCAAAAAGACAGGTGGATTCAGCATGCCAGTTTTCATGGGGCAATGGTAAACATGTTATTAAACTTAAAGCCATCTCTTTGTTCAAGGATTTTTGCCTCCTGGAAAGTGTAGTACAGATTCCTTCCTGGTGGGCAAGTGACTAAAGGTTGCCCTTACTCAAAAGCCACTCATATCTGACTCTAGGGTTTGGTGCTCACCTCTGTTTATAGCCAAAGAGCCAGCGTTCTCTGCGTCTGCAGATGTTTCCATGGATATGCGGCAGGCATAACTAAACACCACAGCACACGGAATACGGTTTACCTTCCCACCAAAGTGGTACCCATTTATCTACTTGCAATCTCTTGCTTTCAAACTGCTAGGTTGGTAGGAGCTGGGACAGAGCTGGGAGCAGCTCATGGGTCTTGAACTGCTAACCTTCCAGTCATCAAGTTCAGCATCTTAACCACTAAGCCACTGGAGTCCCTCTAGTGACTGGGATCTTAGAAGTCTTTAGAAGAGCCCAAACCAATCACTGTGCTTCCATTGACATAATGGTGACTCCAGTTTTGTGACACCAATGAATCTATTTCAGGTTATACTGAAGCTTTCCATACAGGCTGAAGCCAATCTACCCCGCCATCATCCACTGCTTCTAGTTCAGTATTTTCTATATTTTTGCTCTCAGATGTTATTAGAACTACAACTTTCTTCATCATTGTCCATGATGGATAACATTTCTGGGAGTTGAGGTCTAGCAGCATTTCAATGTTGAAGCAACTTCTTGCACTAGAAGAGGACTGCACATTCTTTGTATTATTCTCTCTGTGTGTAAATCATTGCTTCCAATTGGATTTGTACTGCTTATTTACTGAAAGCATTTGCATATTGCTTAACCAGTCAGGGTCCCTAAACCAGTACACAGCATAAAAAAGAAAATAAATAAATAAATAAATAAATAAATAAATAAATAAATAAATCAACCTTTAAACGGCCCAATTAGGCCCCTGTATATCGTTAATGTGGCCCACGGTGAGTACCCGGGCTCACTGTGGACCACTCCTCCACTTGTCCCCACTGCCTGACATCAGTGGCGGTGGTGGCGGCAGCCGCGATTGCACTTTGTCCTGGCTGCTTCGAGCAGCCTCTTGCTTGGTCCCACCCCCTCTGCAGCTTTTGCAAAAGCTGATCGTCGTGTTAGGAAAATCTTTGGAGCCTCCTCTGTTTCAAAATCCACGGCACTAGGAGAACCCCCTGGCATGCCCAGGATGACACCACTACAGCGTGCCAGGTTTGCCCTTCCAACACAGCAGATTTTGAAACAGAGGATACTCTGAATATTTTCATAACACAGCGATCGGCTTTGGCAAAGGCTACAGAGGGGATGGGACCAAGCAAGAGGCTGCTTAGAGCAGTCTGGACAAAGCACGATTGCCATTGCTGCCACCGCTGCTGACGTCAAAACTGTCAGCAGCGGGAACAGCCCGCCTCCGGCCCCCGCAGCTGTTTGTCGGGTGCGGGATCAGCCCACAAAAAAAGTTTGCGCACCACTGCTTTAAGCCATGTAAAAAATCCATTTTTTTTTAAAAAAAAACTCTAAACCAATTCTGCATACAAAATGTTGTACAAAACAACACAGTCTTGGTTGCTTGTTTGAAAATGAACAGGGATGGAGCAAATATGAGGCGCAAGGGCTGCTACTGAGCAAATCTGTGGTGTAAGGCCTGCAGCTGCTACTTACCAACTAGCCTTTATTGATGGTAGGTCATGCAACAAGGCCTCCTCTGAGGAACTCATATTACCAACAGATACATTTGTGAGAGCTGGTCTTTCAGATATGTTAGCTCTAAGCTATTTCAGACTTTATCTCTTCTTTAGAGAGTCAGAGTGGGATTTAATCTTTGTGTTTACTTGAGACAGAACCTAAGGTAGAAGATGGGGTATCGTTTGTTCAGGTTTGAGGCCAGGGGCCAGAACTTGGGAAGGTTTGAGGACAACACATCCCTGTGGGTTTTTGGGGAGTTAATGGTCTGAAACAAAAAACCTTCTCAAGCTCTGGATAAACCTTGGAAACAACAGGTGAAGTCTATGCTAATTTACCTCACCATGACCTACAATGCTGAAGCACTTGAATCTTGATAAGCAAGTGTTGCTTCACCATATTTATAATACACAACAAAACTATTATCCTTTCTCCATTTTACAAACAAAACATGAGAATAAAAATTCCAGGTTGCCTGGGACTCTGTGACAAATCTGATAATTGTTTCCAAAATACTTTGCTGTACTATAATAGACACAGCCTCTTCTAGGCACCGGTATTTGCACATTCAGGATTGAGGCTTTACAATATTGCTAGATCTGCTTTTATGAAAAAGTTATTCCACTACAATCACACTGAACCAAGGATCCCACATTTTGACTGTCTATGTTAGAAACATCTCTGGAGGAGAGCATCAGGAAAAAAAGACTGTGAAATCATCAGTTCATATCCCCTCCTCGTAATTAACTTGACAGCTTTTCTCGCTGCAATATCATTCATTTCTGGCCCTGTTGTGTTTTACAGCTGCTAAGCAACGGGAAGAGAGATTTTCTGTTGAGTGGCTCTATCTAGTAAAGGCTCTATCTAGTATTATTTGGACTGCCAGAATAAGATACTTTTAAATATTGGATAATTTGGCTGATGGTGAGAACAGGTGGTTTCTCCAGACTGGGAAAACTCTTAAGTGTAGTTGCTAATAACATGCTATCAACATTTGCTGGAATTCATAGGACTTCTAGATAGAAAGGCCAATAAAGCAGAACCCCTTCTGCCTAATTTGCACAGCAACAAGTGGTCAGTTGTCTCTTGAAATCACAGTGGAATTGTATGGAAATCAGAGCTTGTCCGGGCTTGCTTAGTTTTTGGCAGGGTTGCCAGCTTTTGTCTCTTCAATAACAGATTAATCTCCAGGAGTTAGCAGGTGATTAAGTTTAGTTCTCCTTGCCATATAAAGTTTCACTTGCTCTTGTTAAAGGCAGAACAGAAGGCCAGGCCCATTCCCTCCCCTTTCTTCATTTGTCTCTGGCTAATTGACAGTCCTAGTTTTCCAAGCCAAGATAGATGACTGGAATGTACACAGCCCAATCTCAGACATTATCCAAGAGGTCCATCCAACTTCTCTTTGAGTTTGATATACAAGATGCTAGAGCAGGACATTTATATTTATTTATTTTATTTATCATTCTGATTTATATTGCCACCCAACTCCGAAGACTCTGGGTGGCTCACAGAAAATAAAACCAATCACATTTTAAAAACCAATAAAAACCCCATTAAATTTGCCACCAAAAATTACTCCGACCCCTACAGATGAAAAGAGATTAAAAGAGGGAGAGAGTGTTCTTACTACATTCAATTTGTGTCCTGTTTTATTTATTTATTTAATTTGTATTTCTAACGCCGCTTGGCGACTCTGGGTGGCTTACAGCAAAAAACTATTTAAAACATTAAAAAATCTCAACAATTCTTTTAAAAACACACCAAGCCACGTCCCAAACTTCAAAAGACAGTTACTCAAATTAACCAACCCACGGTGGCTATTTCCCTGACTGCCCCCCACACCCACTGCACCAGCCAGGTCTTTACATCCCTATGAAAGGGTAAAAGCTCTGCCTGGAGATGAAGTTCAGTGGGCAGGAGGTTCCACAGGGCTGGAGCGGACACAGAGAAGGCCCTCCTTCTTGTGCTAGATGGAACTATAAGAGAGCCCCTCCGGTCTGCTCTAGTGGGATGGGCAGATATCCTTGGTGTGATGTGGTCTCTTAAGTATCCTGGCCCACTATCATATAGGGCTTTAAAGGTAATCACCAGCACCTTGAATTGCATCCGGAGGCTCACTGGCAACCAGTGCAGCTCCCGGAGCAGAGGTGAAGTGCACCCAATGACCACCCGAGCCGTCGCATTCTGGACCAGTTGCAGCCTCTGAATGGTCATCAGGGGTAGCCCCATGTAGAGCGCATTAGAATAATCAAGTCTGGAGGTTTTGTTGGTTCCCTTAAAATGTGGCTGCCTCAAACAATGAAATGGTTGCTTGCAGCCCCAGGCATTTGACACTTAAAATGGCACCCCATTATTGTTAATTGAAATGATAGAGACTTTTTCACAACTTTGATTCTGGGATTAATCCTTTCATTGATCCCAATATAAACAGGCACATTCTTAAATTCTCCTCCATTCCTTCTTAAAAACTGGTTTTGGTTTGCCAGTCAGAGAGAAACACACACACACACCATGCACACACACACACACAAATCTGCCCAGTTTCAGTGCTTATCATTTATAGAACTAATGCAATAATAATATTATATTTTCCTAGGAATAATAATTTATGATTAACTTATTTACAATTCCTGGTACTGTTTCTTACCTTTGTAGCATAACACATTTCATCTTGGGCAAGTTCCATTACCTCCCACTTTGTGTACATAAATATGAATAGGGCCTTTAAACTGTTACAAAAAAATCTAGTTCCCTGAAGAGTGCAAATTATGCATTACACGCTTCTTATAACTAATACATTTTACATGTTTCTTGTAATATGTAGAATTGCATTTAGAGGGTTGCTGCTATGGAAGATAAAGAAAGTGATTATAAATTTGGCCAAAAAGTTTAAACCACAAATTTGTCAGCAGAGGTTTGAGTTTATATCACCTGTTGTTTTTTTAACTTAAAACTATATATTGAAGGAGCATTTTCTGCCTGTCTTTCTCTAATGGGAAACCTTCAGGGAGTATGCCATAGAAATCTAGGAGCATAGTTCCAAAATTCACATGGCCACATGGAGCTTATATCTGTGTAATTTAGGGGTATAGTTTTAAGGGACGCATGTTTCCTCACAACAGCCTTTATGATACATAAAATTCTTCCTCACATATATATTTAGTTCACTCTTCATGTCAGGTAGTGACATACTGTGTTACTTGCCACAGAAAGCCAGATGTAGCCTTCCTCTGGAGAATTAGGTGTAAAAAACCATGGTGTCTCTCACTCGGACAGGCAGCTGGGCTTGTTGTTTCTGCCACTGTCCTTTCAGAACAGTCACCTGAACCTGCTGGTGTGTAAGAAAAATCAGGTGATGTAGGAAGGCACCGCCTGCATAACAGTTAGGCCTGCTTGGTTACACGTGTCATCTTCACCTTCTTCATCTTCATATGTGATGTATTTGATCTTCATGGCCTGGGTGTGTGCTCTAAATCTAGAATTATTATCCATCACTACACAGCATATGGCAGGGGGAGATGGGTAGAAGTGGGTGAGCTGCCTCTTAATATAATCTTCCCATCATTACTGATCGTGATCATGGACAATGTCAGTTCTCAGTAAAGTGGCCAGAAACATGCCACACACAAAAGAGGTAGCCAATTACAAGAAAATAGAACAAAAGAGACATCAAAAATATACATCTAGCTTAAGGTTGCCATACGTCCCGGAAAACCGGGCTTGTCACAAATTTCAAAGTTGAAAAAATTGTCCTGTCCAGTTCAATAAAAATCATGTTAAAGCCCCAGGATTTTTATACTCACATTAAAATACAGCAGTTAGTTTTTAAGGTGCCATAATGGGTTTTTGTCCTTTTGTTTTGTTTACTCTCTGATATCCCCTCCCTCATTTCCTTTCTATGATGGGATCATTGCGTACGCGCATGCTCTTTCAGCCAGGTGATTGTTGTTGGTGTGAAGTGGGCAGGAAGGCCAGTGGGGTAGATGGGATCAGGCTCGGGGTATCTGCCACCAACGGCATAAAGTTGCCTGTTCTTCACCATCCCACGGAGATCTTCCCGGCACTGGCAATGGTGAATGTGTTCGTGCTGGAGGGGACAAACTGGTGCTTCAGAGGAGGGCTCAAGGAGCCACCAC
The DNA here is from genome assembly GCA_035047345.1 of Bradypodion ventrale. Lineage (NCBI taxonomy): Eukaryota > Metazoa > Chordata > Lepidosauria > Squamata > Chamaeleonidae > Bradypodion > Bradypodion ventrale. Next base: position 123,548,716 of record JAWDJE010000006.1, read on the forward strand.
CTTTTTTCACTCCCTCGGCACCGGCAATGGTGAATGTGTTCGTGCTGGAGGGGGACAAACTGGTGCTTCAGAGGAGGGCTCAGGGAGCCACCACCTTTTTTCACTCCCATCCCCGTGAGCAAAATAAACCCATGCAGGGATTGTGGTTCAAACACATGGCAGAGGTCGGTAGGTGGATGAAAAGATGCATGGATGGTGCCCGCGGAACAATCTTTCTGTGTCTTTCCATGGGCTTCATACTTGCCCTCCCTTTATTAAGAACAAATTTAATCCCCCCCCCCCGGTAGATAACCCACCCATTTTTGTCATGTATACTTCTGTCCTGGTTTTGTTGGAGAGAATTATGGCAACTATAATCTTGGTGTAAACCTGCAACTAATCAGTGGTGCTCCCATTGTGCCAGCTAACATATGATGAAAGATACAAACAGCAACTTGTTAACTAATCACATTTAGCCACTGTGACTTGTGCCAATGTATTTATTAAAGTAACTAAACAATGGGATTTTGGTCACCATAACAAATGAAAACAATTCTATTCACCATGATGGTGGTGAAGACTATGACCAGGTGATCTCCCATGTACCAGCTCAGTTTACTTTTCAAATTTATAATCAAGTTATTTCTCTTCCATAGCAGCAGTCCTCAAAATGCAAGGCCTCCTCTCCTGCCTTCTGAAAACTTTAAGACGAGGGACAGTGGTATAAAACCAGCAGAGAACTCCAAATATGGAAGTCTCACTGATTCAACGGGGTTACACTTTTTCGGATCAATAGTTGGATTAGAGTAGCAGTGTTTCCTACTCCTCTCTTCTTCTTCTTCTGTGATACATTTGATCTTCATAAACAATGGAAGAGTGGCCACTGTTTCTTGAAATATGCTTCCTGTGCCCTGTTCTCACCAAATGTTTCCAGCTTTTCTTTCTTTAGCTGCCCCTTCAACCTCCCCTGCCAATGTAGCAGGTAGAAATATGAGACAAGAAATTCCATCTTTTTCTTACTATCATCTTCATGGAAGTGCGCCTAATGAATTGGATGGTTTTGTTTGACATTGCTTAGATTCAAGGGACCAGGGTAACAAAGAGAGCTCCCTCCCACCCTTGGGTTTCATTCTCTTGCTGAAAATGGAGAAGAGACCTGGAAGATGATGTTCTGAGACAGAGCCAAGTGGGAAGTGTTTCCCTTCCAATTTTCCACTGAAAGGTATCACAGGGAAACATCAGTCCTCTCACATAGTCCCTTAAGTAAATGATTCACTCCTAATATTTTTTACAATCCCTTCACCTCAGGGTGAAGGGCCAGCATTTATTTGTTTTTTGTCATGAGAAAAATATGGGAATGCAAACCAAACCTTGTCTTTCAAACCACAAAAAGGCTAGGATTGGAGTGTGGAAGGAAAGAAAGATGGTTTTATCCTAAAGGTTAATGTGGAAGCTTGAAAAATAATTGACCATGTTGGAGGAACTGTATCTGTAATCCTTGAGGGGCCTGAAGAATATTAGAAAACAGTAAACCAATTGTCAGTCAGAAAAACTGGGTTCATATTGAGTGGAAACAGCTTCTCTTTTGATTGTGCAAAAATATACATATTTTGGCTAACAGTTTTCCAAGAATTCATGTCCTTGGATAGGTTTCATTCTTTTAATTTGGATACAGTTCTTTCCCTGAAATAGTACACTAGGCAATTGTCTGGGGATATTGTAAATCTTGGCTTTTCATTCCACGTAAATGGACATCTGAGGCTTAAGGCAAAATCATTTAGAATAAATGGGTAGTGTCCACATTTTTAAGAATGGTCTGCTATGTTAATGGATACATTTGACCTCATCTTTAAACCCCTGTTCCTTTAGAAATTAAGTCCCCATCTTTAATTTTAAAATGTTTTTCCAGATGTACAGTATATATTTTGGCAAATCAATATGTAGGAAATCTATCATATAAAAATATCAAGAATTATAATTTAATAGCTATTATTATATAGGGATAATGAAATGCATTATATATATATATATATATATATATATATATATATATATATATATATATATATATATATATATATATATATATATATATATATATATATATATATATATATATATATATATATATATAATGTAATGTATTTTCATTTTCTTATTTTCTGCATTGCCTTCTGCAGCCAGGCACAAATGTTAGAGACAGCCCATAATTAGAAGAAAATAATATTAATGTTGCAGAGAGGTGGTTTGGTGCAGCCACCCTGAGTTTCTGAGATCAGATTTCATAGGATTTCTGAAGACCTATCAAGTAAGAGATTCTTCTGCTGTAACACTTGGAGTTGTGGATTCTGGGATCTGTAATACAAAATAATATAGAGGTACCAGTCCAAGAAGCAGAAAGCATTCTGGTGTCTTTGAACCAATCATTAAAAGCAACCAGCCTTGTCTCCTTATTGTTGGCTGTAACTCGATCCGAGTATACTTCCCCCCCTACCTAGTCTTAGAGGCTGGCTGGTTCTAGGAAGCCTTCATCCTATGAAGCAAGTGGGAAAAATGCCACTGGCATGAATTTGTTTATGGTGGATCCCAGCTTGCCATGAAGAGACCCATACACTATGATCTCAGAGCCATCTCCTGTGGCGCATATGAAATGAGACAAGTAGGTTTTAACACCGGGACTGCAATGGACTGCTGCAGCCTTGAGGATATTTTCAAGGTGTGCCTTCACAGCCAGTCCATCTGGCATGGCCTCTTCCACTTCCATGACTGTTGGGAATCAAAGTTCCTCTTCCACTCATTTTGCCGTTTGGCCAAATCAGATGGTTTCCAGTGCCATTCCCTCCATTGAGAGGACCATCACTCCACCCAAAGAGGGGCTCATCCACTCATAGCCATTGACCCCTTTAGGGAGTCAGGTTATTTATTTACCATAGCAGGATTTCTGGATCTGGAGTCAACCATACAGCCAGCAATTCAATGCCAAGTGTTGGGCGGCGGTAAAGACCATTCTATCCTTCTCTGCAGCCGAAAAAGTAAACCCTTTCTCTAGGGTAGCCATAATATAATATCAGGCAAAAACAAGTATGGCTAGAGTAGTAGAAATACAGGAAAAAAACTGGAAACCACTCAAAGGAAAAATTGAAATCAAGTATTTTATAAAAAATATTCAAGGCACAATACAGTTGCATTCATTCAAAATGTGATGGTCCTCTCAATGGAGGGAATGGCACTGGAAACCATCTGATTTGGCCAAATGGCAAAATGAGTGGAGGAGGAACACTGATTCCCAACCAGCCTTACCTACATTGCAAGATTCTTATGCAGATATAATGGAGTAGATACAGAGAAGTTGGGTATCAATGGGATGTAATGCTTCTTTGCAAAGGACTGTGTGGGGTTTTCATATCAGTGCAGAGAATTCCCCCTGACCCTTTTTTCCAACCATGGGTTGTGACCTCAAAGCCACACGGCCTCTCAGCAGACGTCCAGACTCTTTAGCCATCATTATGTATGTTTAAAGACAGCCTAAGCAGTAGATGTTTGCGATGCAATTCTTGTGGCTGCAGAAATTAACCTCTGGCCTTTCTTCAGCTTAAGTCAGGAAATAAACTTCCCCAAGATATTCCTCAGCCCTGGCTTGGTGGTTAAAGTTAAACATTACTAATAGGAAGTCTCATAACAGGAAACAGTGTGAGTGCTAATCCCCACAAACAAAAACAGCTCATGAGTTTTCAGGCAGTTTAATGGGAATTTTCCTCTGGACTCTGTTTTCCTTTCAGTAAATCAGTTAAAAATTACAGATTGCTTGTTAAAATCTCAAGGTTGGGTTGTGGTGGGGTGTTTGATGGTCACTCTGACTCTGAGTCTATTAAATGTCCATAAAATGCTCACCAAGGCTATGAAAAAACTAAGAGGGTCTTTTCAAAGGAGAAGACTGTCATTTGTTTGGATTTTTGCCTGTGTGATCCCTGGGGGTTGTCAAATTTTCTAAGTTCTGAAAGGTTCAGGTGTCTAGTAAGAGATTAGCAGAAGCCAGACTTCTTGGTACTATGAAAGGTATTTGTCCAGTCCACAAAATTATTAGCAGCTATTCGTTGGCTAATATATTAGCCAATGTATCTTTTACAATTAGCTGGTTGTAATATGTTGGGCGTATACTGCTTAGTGGGAAAATGAGTCACATAGATGCCATGCTTTCACAGACAACCATTTGTATATAGCTTCATAGTATTGACAAAATGAAATTTAAAAAGCTGAGAGTAGCTAACACAGCTATTTCTTCAACTATAGTTATAACTTGATGGCCTTTTGATGTCATGGAGTGGGTTTCTATAATGTCATAGAGATGGGGAAGGAAGAGGTTAGAACAGTGGTGGTTTAGTGTATGAGAACCAAGACACAGGAGACAGCCATGGGCTGGTTTAACTCAGGTTTATTGCATGGTGGACAGAGGGAACATGAGGTAATGGCGGATGCAAAGCTCTATATATACAGTGATAAACATTCGAATGTGGCTCCACGATAGCCGGTTGGCTATTGTCTGCGTGACATCATTGCTGGTCACGCCCTTCTTGTCCAGGTGTAGGTAGTGGCGGGAAACTCTGCGCTGTGGCTATTGATGAGTATGGACCAAGAGAGCTTGGACGCTCGCTGCTGCCCACTGGTGGTTATTAGCTCGCGTCCTAATACAGGGTTATGGTGATACAGCTGACGACTATATTGTTACTTGTAGGAAAGGTTACATTGTTAAGATACATTGTTATCACATGAATGAGGTTACACTATTAGAACACAACACTCCTCCCCCCTAGGATGAGACGAAGTCTCTCAGCCAAGATGGCTTATTTCGAACACGCTGGGGTCTCGGTGCGGGCTGCCCTGCCCCGGTTTTGCTACCTTCTCCTTGTCCCCTGGCTTCCTGTCCTGTAATTGGAGAGGGAGACTTGTTAGTGACTTGCCGCGGTTCTGCGGCTTTTTTGGGAGGTGTGTGCTTTATTTGGGAAAACCGGGGGCACTGGGGGCTAACGAAAAACCCCTCTTCTCGCTTGGATGGGTGGGGGAACACTCCAAAACCCCCCCCCGGCTCGGCAACGCAAAATCAAATTCGGGGGCAGCAGTCGCAAACTCCTCACCCTCTTCCCCGGAATCGGATAGAGCTGGCGTGTCAAAAGGATCTGAGTCGGAGCCGCTGCTTCCCCCCCTTGTTTGGGACTGTTGTCCTTCGTTGTCTCCTCCTTGGGCTAAGCGGGTGGAGGAGAACCCTAACGCTGAGGCATTTTCCATGCCGTCCGTGGATTGCTTCCTGGGAACCCGGCTCCTGAGCTGATCTGCATGCCGCCTCCAGAGTAGACCGGTGCTCGTTTCCACCCGATATGACACTGGTCCCGTCTGTTCTACAACTCTCCCCGGTACCCAGGCTGGCCCTGTGCTGGCGTAGTTCCTGCAATGCACAGGATCACCGGCGGCAAAACCTTTCGACACCGCTACCCCTACATTCTTCCTTTTGTCCTCGACCCTCGTTGGGTCTAACCTGGTCAGAATCGTGGTCAGCTTTCTCCGCATCAGCAGCTCTGCCGGCGAATATCCGGATGCTAAGGGGGTCACCCTATACGCTAATAAAAACTGACATACTTGGTGATTCAGGTCCCCCGAGCCCATGCGCCTCAGCGCATCCTTTGTTGTCCGCACCAACCGCTCCACTTGGCCATTCGTGGCCGGGTGAAACGGCGCGGATGTGACGTGCCGAATGGCGTTTGCCTCCATGAATGCCCTGAATTCAGCGGACGTGAAACAACTAGCGTTATCGCTGACCAGAGTGTCGGGTAAACCGAACGTGGAAAAGACTCTCCTTAGATGGTTAATTGTAGTGGTGGAGGACGTGCTCTTTACCGGCATCACCTCCAGCCACTTGGAGTACGCATCCACTACCAGGAGAAAAAGGGTTCCTCGGAACGGGCCAGCAAAATCTATGTGCACTCTGGACCACGGCCCCCTTGCCGCGTCCCATTCCCTATGCGGGAGTCGAGCCGCCTCTGGCCGGGAGCCCTGGCATGCCTCACAAGTGCCGACCATGTGCTCTATGTCTGTGTCCAGCTGGGGCCACCAGAAGTAACTCCGGGCCAGCGCCTTGGAACGGACGATCCCCGGGTGGCTGACGTGCAAAACAGGTGGCGAACCTATGGCACGTGTGCCAGAGGTGGCACTTAGAGCCCATTCTGTGGACACCCGTACAGTCACCCCAGCACAGAGTTTGCCCCACCCCTCTGCCCAGCAGCCCAATGGGAATGCTTCCTCCCTCCCTCAGCACAGAGTCCAGTGGGGCCGGACCGGATCTACACTTCCCACTCCATACAGGTAGCCAGCAACATGCTAAGCCTGGGTCTCCTCCATTATGCTACGCTTCTATGGTAGCTAGCCTTTGCCTCCTACATGGCAAGATTCTGGAGGGACTGACTCCATTGGGCTTGTTTAGCCATCTCTGTGTTCGGAGCACCTTGTAAGCTCATCTCTAAAAGACAATAAAGACTTGTTGCTGTTTTGTTCATTGTTGTCTGGGCTAGTGCTTATAAGGGCTGGACATAACAGGTCCTGAGCCCTTTTGGCATGCAAAGTCCTCCTCAGCCCCAGGCCAGTATTGATGAAACTCCTGCCCTCCCTCAAGATGGATTCAAGTGGGATTTAATCCTCTTGAGGACCATCACTCTTCCCTGTGGACTTTGTCAAGGTCGCTAGTCCTCAGGGTTGTCAAGTTAGTTAATTGCTCTCTGCATTGAGTTGCTGGCAGTACGGTCTACTCTATTACCATAGGAGGATAACCTGGCCAGACTTGTAGATGCCTCACTCTGTCAAATAGTAGAGCCTGCCCTGAGGCATGGGTTCTGCCCTCTTGGCCTTCCTATTCTTTTCAGATTGATAAATGAGATTCTAGTTCTTGCTTTTTGTATGAACAGAATTGTGTTTTACTTTCAACAAATGTGTCCCCTGCTTTCACATTGAGTCTGAGAGATAATGCTTGGCCTAGTTTGGTCTCAATGCAGAATGACAGCTATTTTTGTTTCATCAGCCTTGGCCTCCTACTTCTCACCACACGCCTTTAGTTCATATCCTTTCCAAGTTCTTGTGAGATGATGTCAAGACATTTTTAATTGTTTGCAGCTTCACACATGTCCTACCTTTCCAGGTATGGTTAAGCAATTTGTGCCCCTCCTGCCTGAAAGGAGAGGACTGTGTGAAAGCCTTAATCTCAAACAAAACACTTACAAAACCACTAAGCACCATCTCTATACAATGGAACAAGGGAAGCAGTGGCATTCATTATAACATGACTCACAAGTAAGTGTGACTCCTTCATTGCATGTCTGGTGTTGGAACCATTCATTTGGAATGAATGTGATTTCAGAACAGCTATGGGAGTCCTTCTGCTTCCCTTCTTTCTGGTGGGTTACATATTGGTGGCATTAAAACCAAGGGGAAATGGTATCATTTAATTGATGAAGGAGGTATTGTCGCCAACCCTATCGTTAGGCAGGATGGCGTGATGATGTTGGAAAAAAAGAAAGAAAGTCAAACAAAATATAAAGCAAAACAAACAAACCTACAACTTGTCTGTCATATAATGGTCAGAATTCTATTATTGTTCATGTAAAGTTTACTCCCTACCAGTGATTTTTTCCCTGGGATGGTGGTGGTGGTGGCCACCATGATTATGTTACACTAGAAGATTCAAAGGTATTCTGTTTGGAAATTTTCATAGTGGTAGGCAATCACATTAATATATCACATTAATATTAAGTAAGAATTATAAATTACATTCCAAGAAAATTATTGCTAAAATGCCTTTTTAGGAAAATATAGCGGGGGGGGGGGCATTGGTTACTTGGCTATTGTAAAGGAGCTGCCATTCAGGAAATGTTGAAAAACACTATTCTGATTCATAAACAAACAAATCAGCCATGTGATCTGTACACAAAACAAATGTACAGAGTGGCCTGCAAGTTCCTACCCTACCCATCAGTCCCTACCCATCCATATATCTTATGTATCCATTGTATCTGTGTGCTGTCCCTCATTCTCACTGCATAATATTATGTGACACCATTTTCTGTGAGACATTTCCCTCAACATAGCAGGGGTAATTGTTCCAAATGTCACGGTAACAGCTGCCTTTTAACGTTGTTCAGATACAAAGAGAGTAGGGCTCTGTTGGGGGAAGGAGGAAGTGCTCCCATTGGGCTGCTGGGCAGAGGGGCAGGGGAAATCCTGGGGAGGCAGCACGCATGCCCACGGAGAGGACAGGTAGGGATCTGATGGGCCACCCTGTAGAAGGAGAAAGCAATACTTTTTTGGATCACTAAATAGAAAAATCATTGCAAACTTTTGTGATTCAAGATCACTTCTTCAGGCATGCAAAGGTAGTCCAAATTTTCGTGGCATGGTGGTGTCTGCAAGGCTCTGTTCTTAAAAATAAATGTTAAGTAGCAGTCCATTTTATATAAAAAGGTATCACATTCTGCTATTCTGATTGTTTCCAAACGATTGTGGCTAGCTGACAACATGCTGGTAGTACAGTTGTAAGCAACCAATATGTGCACCGTCACCTTGTCAATTAGCTATAATTAGCTGTGGCAAAGTACAGAAACCTTTGGAGAACATTGATAACTTTCTGGACAATGTCGTCAACAGCATCATATCTCTTTTGCACAGTACCCAAAGCATAAAGGAAACCAAAGCCAGGCAGATGATATCCAGGTTTAACTTTAAGCTTTCTGAGTTCTCTGATCTGTCGTTATGGTCCTTTGACTGAAAAGACTAAAATAATTTCTCCCAGTTCACACAAATTACTGACTCCTGTGTGTGACAAGTGAATGTATGTTATGTGCTTAGCACTGAGAACACCTAATGTTTCTTCCACCTCACGTACACACAGCTGGTCAAATAGTTCTGCACATTTTCAGAACATTTCTAAACCCTGCAAAATCCATTCAATAATAATGAATGTGGTAAAACACATGCTTTTGTACATCACCTTAGCATAGTACTGCAAACTGAAGCAATCCTCAAAACAGCATTGTCTGCCTCCTGGATGCATTTAGTCAGATTTCTCTGCTGCCCTAAGGACTCCATTGCTTTTCTAGTATTATTCCACCTAGCCCTTGTGGTGCAGTGGTTAAACTGATGTACTGCAGCCAAAACTACTGATTTTGTGAATTCGATCCCAATGGATCACAAGATTAACTCAGCCTTCCATCCTTCTGAGGTCAGTAAAATAAGTACCCAGCATGTTGGGGGCAAAATACTAATTTTATTGTGAACCACCCAGAGAGCGCACTAAGTGATATAGGGTGGTATATAAGTGTAATTGCTATTGCTATTATACCTAAGAGTGTTCTTCCTGGGTTAATGTGCTAGGGATGAGCCTGACTATGCTTTAGCTTTAGTGTGGAGAAGGCAGACAGGATAGTTTTTTTTCTATTTTCTTCTAAATAATGCATGTTTCTAATAATATATATTGCTTATAATGTATTTTTCTTTCATTGTTTATGTTTACATATGCAATCTGTGAACCACTGTGAGTAGTGCCTGTCAAAAAATCCGGCAGTACAGTATACAAATATAATAAGGGTGGGAATCACGAGTCTAGTAGACACATGTGGCCCCTAGAAGCTGTTTTTGCCATCCTTGGAATCCCCCCCTCTTCATTTTATCCTAAAAAACAGAAGAATTGAATCACTGAGGTGAAATTCCTTGTTTTAAAAATGCACCTCATATCTTGTTTTAGCAAAATGTTTGAATTAAAATAAAAAGAATGAAAATTATATATTTTTTTAAAAAACCTGTTGTGTTCCATTCCTCTTCTCATACTAACTGATTTGGTTTCCTTTGGAGAAGTTAGTGGAGTGCTTGGAAGGTCATTGTAAAGTGGTTAAGATGCTGAGCTTGACAATTGGAAGGTCTGCAGTTCAGCAGTTCGAGTCCTGAGCTCCTGTCGTCTGTTCCAGCTCCTGCCAACCTACCGGTTAGAAATAAATAAATTGCAAGTCAATAAATAGGTACAGCATCAGTGGGAAAGGTAAAGTCATTCCGTGTCCTTTTGCATCTAGCCATGCCTGCCACATGGCCACAGAAACATCTGCAGACACAGACAGCACTTGATCTTTAGCTGTAAATGGAGATGATTACATCCCCCCTAAAGTCGGACACAACTGGTTTTCGAGCAAGGGGGACTTTTACCTTTTTTTGAAGGTCCTGGGGCTGCGGGGGTGGGGAAGGCCTGCAGACCTCCAAAATTTGCCCAATCTTGATTCATGCCAATGCATTTGACTCACACCTGTTCTATGTGCACCACCACAAAGACTCCATGCTGAGTAGCATTTCTTTGATTCTGCAGAAGGCTTCATGCCTTATTCCATTTACTGAGCTGTGGACCTTTTCTTCACAACTCACAAAGGTGGCGAGAATTCTGCTTGGGTTGCTTTTCGATAGGGATTTCCCCACATTTGCAAATTTCCCCACAAAATCTGACCAAAAAACCCCCATGAGATTAAAATAACTAAAAAAATGAGAAAAAGCTGAGAGATAAAACTAAACTCTGGACGTTGAATACTTATTTCTAATAAACCAGGTTTTGAAGTCTTGTGTATTCAAATACATTTGTGTTGCTGCTAAGTTATGATTATCACCATTTCCTTCCAAGTTGTTCCTCTTTTTTTTTTTTTGTTTTACCAGCCACATGGCAGACAGTTGCAATCTGATGTTCTCCATAGTGAGAATAGTTGTACCAGTTGAATATGGTATTTCGTATGCTTTAGCATTTCCTTCTGTTTGTTTTTTCAAAGCAATTTACCAAAATCTGGAAATGTCTCTATAACTCCAAAGGAAAGAGATGAATTAAAAAAATTAATAAGGGAGAAAGCAAAACCAAATAATTTATCCATTCCTAACTACAGAACATACATTGACTGTAAGGCACTGTTGTAATCTCTATGCAGTTTCTATGTGTATTTCCAGCCTTCCGCTGTGCTTCTTGGTTGGGCATCAATCTGGAATTGATACCCCCCACTGTACAGATCAGAAAATATCACCCATTTCCTTCTCAGTCCCAGTTATATGCTAGTTCATTGAGTGGTAATGTGCACTGAACTTCAAAGGTAGAAGAATGTAAGACTTTGGATGAAGAGAAGTTGGAAGTCACTCTATTAGCCCTGTTAATTTTAGGGCTAGCCTTGACATCTGGCCTGAAATATCTCATCCAAATTAGTAGCTTAATGTTGACCAGAAGATGTTTATTTTCCAAAATGGGAAAGACAGCCTTACTTTGTTTTATGGCCCCCTTCCTTCCTGCCTTCATACTGATTGATTTGGTTCTTCTTCTCCTGTCAGTCTGACTCCTCCCTATATTTTTCCAGTTCGCTTCCTGTTATAACATTGTTGTATCCAACTTCAGTTATTACATCCAAAACAAATGTCACAGTGTTAACAAAAAAATAAATCTGAATGGATCTTACAAACAAAGGGTGTTTCCATGGAAAACTTTTGCAATGCAGTTTTCTACTTCATTCAGGGAGCTGGTTGCCTGTCATTGCTATGTGCCATTAACTTGCTTTCGATGTATATCAATTGGTGACCTCCAGAAAGTTCAGTCAAAGATCATCTATAATTTTGTTCTGAATTCACATTAGGGACATATCTTCATTTATAAAGTGATCTCAACACATTTTCTTTCAACTGTTTGAAACCAACAACACTACTCTCATGGGCTGTCCACAATGCCACACTACTAATTATGCCTACACGTGAAGAAGAGTGGTTCTCACCACCATGTTGTTTGACCAGTTAGTTTCTTCCCCCAGCAGTAACACATGCATCAAAAGTTCCAAGTCCAATGGTAGACATCTTCAGAGGACTAAAAAACAGCGGAGCATAGGGAATGCCTTTCAGATTTCTCTAGCAGTGACTCAGGTGATTTCCACACATACATATCTATTTTCTTCTTCTTTAAGTGCCGTATCTGATTCAAAATATTGGCTATCCTCATGGAGATCAGCCATGAAGATTGTCCTGGGAACAATATAATGCAGTGGCCTTCCATTTTCCTTCTGCATTGCAGCATGACACCCATACACACAAAGTCCTCACTGCCCCCAGGCCAGGATTGATGAAGCTGCTGCCCTCCATCAAGATGGATTCAAGTGGGTTTTAATCCACTTGGGGACCATCTACCCTTCCCTGTGGACTTCGCCACCCAGGGCCATTAGTTTTCAGGATTGTCAGGCTAGCATAATGACGCATGAAACAATCTCACTGATACAATTTGAATTCTAACAGTGAGGGTGCTTGCATTTGAGAAGCAAGTAGAGGTGAGCCCCAAAGGGAGAAACATACTCTTTTTCTCTAGATGGGTTGAAATGCTCTACCAACCATGGTAAGAGCAAGCTGGTGCTCTAAAAATATATATGCATTTTTCTCACCAGAGGCAATATTTAGCAGCTTCAGACTTCACCAGTAGATCATATGGTCTCAATTGCAATCAATGGACTCAAGAGCATTCTGTCTGTTTCTCCTTGGAAGAGTGATCCACTTACCATATTTTTAGCTCAAAAAGTAATGTCTTCAAACCTTGATATTTTCCCCCCTATGGAATGAACTATCTGGGGGGGGGGCACTGTCATTATTTCAGCAAATTTTATGAGCAGTCTATCTTCTTTTTTTTACTCTAATCCATAAATAAACATTTCTTCCTTTGAACTTCACTAAAATTGGATGTGTTTTTATTGTGAAAATGCTCCAGCTTCCCAATCATTTAGACATATACGGGGATGATACCTGCAATTAATTTTCCTCTTCAGGAGCACTGGTGGTCTGAAGCTCAGTGAATTTATGCCAAAATGTAAGTAAATAAGAGTCAAACAACAAGACATGCAGCTTATGTCAGGAATTTCAGATCAAGAGAATAAGTTTCACTCCTGCTGCTTAAACAGAAAGTGCCAAATTCCTCCTCAGAACAATTCTTTTTAGGTAAAAATATTTATACCAATGTTGAGTTTATTATTTTACTTAGGTTATGTTTTCTGGCATTAATATCTCTTGATACTATCAGACTTTCCAGATGGTTCCCTCTCTTCTGCTTCTAGTGTGAAAGAAGAAAAAACTTCTACAGTACTTCTTAAAGTCTAACAAATGAAGAAAAGGTATTCATTTTATATATTGCATTTCTATCATATCTTTTCTTCAATGCATTCAATGCATTCACTGCAGATTTCCCCCCTCTCTATTTCCTCCTCTAAACAACCTTGTGAAGTAAGTCAGATTGAAGATGTGTGCGTTCCAAGGTCACCCAAAGAGCTTCATGGTCTAGTGAGGATTTGAACCCAAGTATCTTGTAGGCTTGTGTATCTTCCATGTTGTGGAACTGTGGTGGATTAGTAGTTAAGACACTGAACTTGAGGACTGGAAGGTCGTCAGGTCAGCAGTTCGAGATCCAAGTACTGCACAATGGAGTGAGCTCCCATCTCTGCCCCAGCTCTTGCCAACCTGGCATTTCGAAAGCAAGAAATTGTAAGTAGATAAATAGGTACTGCTTCAGTGGAAAGGTAACCATTCCATGTACTCAGGTATCTAGTCATGCCTGCCACATGTCCATGGAAATAACTGCAGATAGCGCTGGCTCTTTGGCTATAAACAGGTATGAGCACCGAACCGTAGAGTCGGATATGACTCGCTTTTTGAGCAAGGCCCACCTTTACTTTTACCTTACCTATCTTGTAGGATTTCTAATCCATGTGCCACATTTGCTCTTAGCAAGTGATTGTTGATTTGCTTGAAGCCATTGTTGATAAGGTGAGTCTAGAAACAGATTAAACTAGAAAGCATTGACCAATATATGAAAACTTTTTCGATGATTGGCAATAGCTAAAGATGGTGGCAAGACAATTCTTTTGGCTACAGCTAGGGTGAAACTTGTTGAGCCAGTTTTATAAGACTTTGGACATTGGGAATAAATTAGGTCGGATCCTGGTTTACTCTCGGAGTTTTTGAATCAAAACTGACTGAGAGCAGTTTTTCAATTGATTTGGGAAACCTGGGTTCAAATCCTCATTTTGTCATGTGACTTACTGGGTAAACATAGACTAACTTATCCTACAGAGTTGTTATGAGGGTAAAAGCAGGGAAGGATGAGCTATGTACACTACCTACAGATCATTGGGGAAAAAACTAGGATATATAAATAACAGATAAATAAATAAGCACAAACATATGGAGTAATCACCAACAATAATCAAATACACACATGGGAAGAGTGAGACTACTTGTTTATCCACTAAAGCATCTTCTGCTCCATTTTGAGAAGCTGTGCAAAATGACTGTTTTTTTTTTTTTAATGTGTGGCCTGTTTGTGACCCCTTGGCAGAGACCTAGTCTGAGACTGTAATGCTAATTTAGGGAAGTGTGAGAAATGCTGAACTGTTCTGGATGATGTGACTCACCTTGGCGAAGTCAATGTTTCCTACAGAGGGATAGTGGAAAAGTTTCAGCAGCTCAGCCTGCTGGATCAGATGCGTTAATCAATGTTACTTCGGGGAACCCGGTCTTGTTCCATCCACCCTGCTTTCTGAGCTAATGGGAGAAATGACACATTTCACAGCACCCTACATATTCAATGTTCTGTGCCTCTTCTAAACCGATTGCTGAGCAAATTCCTAAACCATTGACCAAAGCATCTTTCCCTTTATTGAAACCTAGTGCCCAACACAGGGCGATCATGTCAATGTGGGAAGCATTATAGCTGGTAGGATAATCCAGGGATCCTGCTAAGTGCATTTATAAGAATCACAACAAACACATGTTAGTCTTTAGGAATATATTTCCAGTAGTTTGAAAGCAAAAAATTGCAACTAGATAAATAGGTACCACTTTGGCGGGAAAGATAACAGTCTCTGTGCTTCGATGTCTAGTCATGTCTGCCACATGACCACATAAATGTCTTAAGATCCCTTACTTTGCCCTATTACCACCTCTCACAATGTGGATGCAGGGTTGGATTTTGAGATGTGTGTAGTCCTTTGAAGGCCCTTATAGGCACCTTGATCTGTTTGTTAGTAACCTTTCCTATGCCATCTGGGTATCAGAAGCACACCTGTCAAGTTGCGGCGGTGAAAAAACGGGAAGCACTGCTGCGTCAGATGGGCACGTATGTGTGAAGGGGTTACTGAAGCAGTACGCATGCGCAAAGGGGTTACTGTGCATGCGCAGTGACCCCTTTAAGCATACGCACCACTGCAGTAACCTCTTTGCGCATGCACACCACTTCTTCTGACGGGCGTGCATATGCAATAACCCCTTTTCTGGCCGTTCAAATACGGGATGGCCGCGGAAAGGACCGGGGAAAAGGGGTTAAATATGGGATTTCACGGCCAATACAGGATACTTGACAGGTATGATCAGAAGAGACTTGCTGCAATATGTATGAACCTGGCAGTCAGTGGCCAGAGAAAAACATTTGGCAAAATCTAACAGAAGTAGACTAGCCAGGTCTTGGGGGAGCAGCATGGAGCATGAAAATTGAGGTTACAAAAATGTTGCTCTTTCCACTGGTGTGTATTAGCTATGGATGTGTACATAACACTTGTTGGGGTGTGTGTGAGTCTTCCTGTGGAGACATTTGTGGAGTTGGAGACACATGGACAATGACCTTCCTCCTTGGAGGTCAGAAAATCATTAACCATCTCTGAAAGGAGACAAAGCCCAGGCAAGGAGTAGCAAGATAAATGTTTGTCCTACAGTGAGTTCTCTCATACTGGCTTGCTGTAGCTGACAGGAATTCTGCCCGTAAATAACACTCTGGAATATCCGTTGGAGAAAAACAAGCTGCTCTAACATGCTGCTACAGGCCTCTTGTTGCTATTCACTGCTGAGAGCTCCTGCAGAGACTGTGCGCTTGTTTGCAAGAGCTGGTGAAGAAAGATGGGTCATTGGCTGAAAATAAGTTGGTTCTGGGAAGACATGGACAGGTAGAGGAGAAAAATAAAAAGCGAGTGGAGGGAGGGCTAAGAACAACAAAGATAAACACATATGCAGCCCATGTAGCCTGATTTTACTCATGTTTTCTTAGGGGAAATGTTGTGTCCGAACCCAGAGCTGATTCAAACGACAACATGGTTTATTGCAATGAGCAAAAGAACAGAGAAACAGGTGCAGGAACAACAGCTTTTATACAGAACACAATGGTTACATTTACCCAGGCTTCCGGGGGAGCGGGAAAACATTGACGAATCAGCATCAGCCAGAATGGCGCCTTTTTTTTGCAAGATGCCTTTAAGCATAAGTAAGATTAATACGCAACAGGAAAGTAGTTCTCCACTCTGCCAATGTAGTAAGCATGGAACTAGCCCTTGGTAAGCTGACAGTTTGTACTCTGGCTGATCTTCTAGTGATCAGCAGGAGTTATGACTTGGGCTTCTGGTAATTGAAGTCCAAGAACACCTGGAGTGCAAAGGTTTGCCGTCACAGCTCTAAGGGATTGCGTTAGGTTTGCCAGGATTTTCCCAGATTCAAGCTGTCCTGGCCAGTTCAAGAAAAAACATGTAAAAGTTGTGGATTTTTAAATTTGAACAAAGGAAGCAAGATCACTCCTCACCAAGGGATTTTGCAAAGAGTTAATTCACTGCCTCCCTGCCATTTGTTCAATTATCCTGCTTGAAAGCTACAAAGGCAAAACAGCACCCTGAGAAGCCCGCTGGGGTGGGGAGACATTTGCAAGCAAGATAATTGAAAGAAAAGCACGGACGCAGTGAAATAAGTCTTGCAAAAATCCCTTGGCTCACCTTGAAGTTTGGGGGATAAGAAGTCATCCTCAGTCCTTTTCCTCAAAAGCTGGGAGGGAGCAAGAAATAACCATATCTAAGAATCAAAACCTCCACCATACACTGGGATGGAGGATTACTTCTTCACGTGACCGCAAAGGGTTAATTGCATAGGGTCGGTATTACTAGAGAGGAAGGGAACAGGGTGGACAGAAACTGAAGAGTTCTCCATCGCAAAGGTCCTCCTCCAAAATAAGTCCCTTCCTGTCTCCTGCTTTTCTCCTTCTGGAGGGAAACGGAGGCGCCATGGACTACATTGCCATTCCGGGCCCCTCTTTAGAACTTTCTTCCAAGGGATCCTCATGTGGGGTTTGAGGGTGAGTCTATTTCAGTGGTCTGTGTGTGAAGGGAAGGGTGGGGTGACCTCAGGGTGTGGCCCAAGAAATTTTATTTTAAAAAATTAGAATCATCAAGAATAATCTTTTGCCAGAAGAATCACATGGGAAAAAACCTCGACTACAGTTTATTTTAAACTGTCTGCCCCGGACAAGGATTCCATGGGGTCTTAGAGCCATGGTCTCCCTGACAGCCCCGTCTGACGCATGCACAGTTTGGAGAATGCAATGACGTCACATGGCTGTCCTGGTTTGGCAGGAGAGAATTATGGCAACCCTAGTTGTGATTACACTGTAGAAGGAACTGAGCATTTGAAATTTCTCACAGTGACCCAAAGAATAATGTTGCATTGAATTGTTAAAGGTAAAGGTAAAGGTTTCCCTTGTTCAAAAGCCCTTGCTCAGATTGTCTCTGGGATAGGGTTCAGTGCTCATCTTTGTTAAAAAGCCGAAGAGCCAGCGCTGTCTGATTCTGCAGACGTTTCCGTGGTCATGTGGCAGGCATAACTAGACACCAGAGTGCATGGAAACAGTGGTGGGCATCAGCAGGTTCGCATCAGTTCGCCAGAACTGGTAGCAGAAATTGTGGCTGGCTCCACCCATCCAAGTTTTGAAATAAATTACAGTACAATAGTCCTAATTCGCATGTAATGCAGGGCTTTTCCCCTGGCCACGGCCACCATACCACACCTACAGTGTTGTAGTAAAAAAATTTGGAGCATGGAACGCTGTTTACCTTCCCACCGAAGTGGTCCCTATTTATCTACTTACAATTTCTTGCTTTCGAACTGCTAGGTTGGCAGGAGCTGGGACAAAGATGGGAGCTCACTTCATCTTGCAGTACTCGGGAATTGAACTGCTGACCTCCCGACTTCCAGTCAGCATCTTAGCCACTTGAGCCACATGTAGATAAATGGTTAAGTAAGGCTGAAGCAGGTTCTGGTGCAGAAGGGTCTGCTTGACCTTGCTAGTTGGGATTTATTCTCCAGAAATACAGTCTTACAGACATAGGGCTTCCTGATGTTCTTTGATGAAGCCTGGTTCCCCCTTTCCTTGTGCCTCTTCCTCTTTCCCTTTTATACCTTCCTATTGTATCCTTCCTTACACTAGCTTTGCCAGTTGGCAGGTAGACATGTAGAAGGGGAGGCTGAGGGATGGATGAGAATTTCAAAGGGTGCTGCATGCTGATGTGAAGTTTCACAATCTTCGCATGCATGTCCTGCTACTAAAAGATGGATCACAATGTAGATGAGGGGATCAAAATTGAAATAATAAGTAAATGTTAAGTGATGTTAGAACCAAGGTACAGAAAATCTTTAACAATTTATATTTGATCATTGTCTGTGTTAAAATTATGTTATTCTCCTGTAAATATAATTTCTGTGTTCTTATATTGCTCAAATATAATCCTGCTTTTGTGCTTTTTTTCTTTCACTTTCACCAGTAATCGTTACAGGTTATTGCCCTTTTGTGCCAGTAATATGGTGTGCTCTGCATATCTTAGATGGCGGATACCTCTTTCACCAAGTTTCATGCATTCAGATCGTCTCTTGGATAATCGCAAAGTGGTGCAGCTGACATGTCTTCAAGAATTAAGGTTGAATACTTTGAAGCACATGCCCTCTTGAATTTCCCCCTTTCTTTCTTCTTAGTTCTTATTGAACAAATACTCAAGCACAGCTTTAGCAGAATGAAAAAAGTTTGACTTACAAGGGTTATGTTCAAATAAAGTTGTTCCTCTTGGTTAAAAAAAGCAGGAAGAAAGATCTCTCAATCAAATGATGGCTGCAACAGAGTACCGAGTTACTAGCTTTCTGAAACTCAAACATTTTGAGTCAGAAAGAGACTAAACTAAACTGAACAGTGGAACACTCGGACAGACTAAACTAAACTAGTACATACCCTGACACCAGGGGCGTGCTGGGCACCATGGGAGGGCATTGTACAGGGGCGAGGGGCGGTGACCAAGGCACAGGGGAGAAGGCTGCCCCTAGGAACCACTTGGTCACCACTCCTTGCTAGCTCCACCTGGCGCTAGGCACTTTAGAATAAACCATTGCTCTAAGCTGAAGGAGGGAGCTTGGAGCAATGGCTTAATCTAAAGTGTAGTTCGCCGGGCGGATAAAATAATAATAACATTATTATTTGTGCCCAGAATGCCAGAGGGGAGGGCGCACCGGGATGAATTCCCCCAGCCAGTGGTGGGCATCAGCAGGTTTGCACCAGTTCGCCAGAACCAGTAGCAGAAATTCTGGCTGCCCCAGCCCATTCAAGTTTTGAAATAAAGTAGTCCTAATTAGGGTGCAGCCAAAGATGGAGAACCTCCATACAGTCAGCAAAAACAAGACCCGGAGCAGACTGTGGCTCAGATCACAACCTACTGATCGCAAAATTCAGGTTAAGACTAAAGAAAATAGGGAAAACAAGGAGACCAGACAGATATCACCTAGAAAGTATCCCTAAAGAATACACGGTGGAGGTGATGAACAGATATAATGGCCTAGACTCAATAGACAGAGTGCCAGAAGAATTATGGACAGAGATAAGGGACATCATGCAGGAAGCAGCAAAGAAAACCATACCAAAAGAAAAGAAGCATAAGAAAGCAAAATGGTTGTCTGATGAGGCTCTTAAAATAGCAGAGGAAAGAAGGAATGCAAAAGTCAAAAGAGAAAAGAAAAAGTACAATTATTTGAACACAGAATTTCAAAGAAAAGCAAGGAGAGATAAGGAAAACTATCTAAAAGAACAGTGCAAAGAAATGGAGGAAAACAACAAAAGAGGCAGGACTAGAGATCTCTTCAGAAAAATTGGGGAAATAAAGGGAACATTTAAAGCAAAAATGACCATGATAAGGGACAAAGACGGAAAAGAGCTAGCTGATGCAGAAGAGATTAAGAAAAGATGGAAAGAGTACACAGAGGAACTCTACAAAAAGGTCCTCAACACCCCTGATAACCACAATGATGAAAAAATTGAACTTGAGCCAGACATTCTGGAGAGCGAAGTTATAAAGGCCCTAAAGAGCACTGCAAACAACAAAGCTAGTGGAGATGATGGTATCCCAGTGGAATTTTTCAAAGCTCTAAAAGATGATGGTGTCAAATTACTACATTCAATATGCCAGCAAATTTGGAAAACAAAACAGTGGCCACAGGATTGGAAAAGATCAGTATACGTCCCAATCCCAAAAAAGGGCAATGCCAAAGAATGCTCAAATTATCGAACAATTGCACTCATCCCACACGCCAGCAAGGTGATGCTCAAGATAATACAGGATAGACTTCAGCAACATGTGGAGAGAGAACTACCAGAGGTGCAGGCCGGTTTCAGAAGAGGTAGGGGGACTAGAGACCATATTGCCAACATACGTTGGATCATGGAGAAAACAAAGGAATACCAGAAACAAGTTTACTTTTGTTTTATCGACTACACTAAGGCATTTGACTGTGTGGACCACAACAAGATGTGGCAAGTAATTAAAGAGATGGGAATACCAGAGCACCTCACATGTCTCCTGAGAAATCTGTACATGAACCAAGAAGCAACAGTTAGGACAGAACACGGAATGACAGAGTGGTTTGGAATAGGAAAAGGAGTAAGACAAGGCTGCATTTTATCACCCTGTTTATTCAATCTATACACAGAGCACATAATGCGCAATGCAGGGATGGAGGAATCACAATATGGGATTAAAATTGCTGGGAGAAACATCAACAATCTGAGATATGCAGACGATACCACCCTAATGGCAGAAAGTGAGGAAGATCTAAAGAACCTCTTGATTGGGCTGAAGGAGGAGAGTGCAAAAGCTGGTTTGAGACTCAATATCAAGAAAACCAAGATAATGGCAACAGGCCCCATCAGTTCCTGGAAAATAGATGGGGAAGAAGTAGAAGCAGTGACAGATTTTACATTCCTTGGATCAAAGATCACTGCAGATGGGGATTGCAGCCATGAAATAAAAAGGCGACTGATTCTTGGGAGACAAGCCATGAGAAACCTGGGGAACATAGTGAAAAGCAGAGATATCACATTGCAAACAAAAATTAGAATAGTCAAAGCAATGGTATTCCCAGTGGTAATGTATGGGTGTGAGAGCTGGACCATTAGGAAGGCTGAGCGCAGAAGAATAGATGCCTTTGAAATGTGGTGTTGGAGGAGAGTTTTGAGGGTACCCTGGACAGCGAGGAGAACAAATAGGTCAATCTTAGAAGAAATCAACCCTGACTGCTCATTGGAAGGTCTAATAGTAAAGACGAAGCTAAAGTACTTTGGACATCAAATGAGAAGGGAGGATTCGCTTGAGAAGGCCTTGATGTTGGGAAAGGTGGAGGGCAAAAGAAGAAGGGGGAGGCCAAAGATGAGATGGCTGGATGGGATTGTAGACACAATGGGTACAGAACTGGGAGTGCTGAGGGGGATGGTGGAGGACAGAGGCGCCTGGAGAACAATGGTCTATAGGGTCGCAAAGGGTCGGAATCGACTGTGCGACTGAACAACAACAATTAGGGTGCAACGCAGGGCTTTCCCCCTGTCCCCTCCCATACCATGCCTACAGTGTAGTAGTAAATTTTTTGGAGCTCACCACTGCCCTCAGCCCATAATGAAAGTAGTTACTTTTGGAAGGAAGGAATATTTAGCCTGGCTGTTAATTTTTTTTTTAAGACAGGCAGTGACTTCTTTGTTAAACACTGGTCCTTTCCCATCTCCATGTTAGCATGTAAAACAAACACAAAGCATTACGGGGTTGTCTGCTGGAAGCTCAACATTGCCATAGTAAGATACGCATTAAACTTTACTCTTTAATTTCTGAAATGTCAACTTATTCCAGATGCAGGGAGACCGGCCTACTGAAAAAAAGCTTGCCACCCTATAGTGAGTGGGTTTTTTTTAAATAAAAAAATTACCATTTAGCATCTGTCTCCACCCTTTTCCCTCCTCCTCTCTGTTTTTTGCTGTCTGGGATTGCTTACTCTTCTTCAGATTTCACTCTTGCGGTGACAGATTTTAGCTGGAAGCGCCAACTAAAATGACAGAAACCTATAAAACAGGTTCATGGTTCTAAACTAGAACATTGCCTGCTGAGCAACTCACCGCCAGCATTTCACTTGAATTATAATTGCAGGGGTGGGGTGGAGGGGGAGGGAAAGGAGGGCTCTCATCTTTGTTTTTAATTAATTCAGTCACCAGTTTCATTCCAACATGTCACACATTAGAAATCAAAAGCTTCTTGTATAAATAATAAGAGGAGGTGGGAATGAGGAGGGGGAAGGAGAGAAGGCTTGTACGATTAGTACTGGAAAACATTAAAAAGGTAGACGAATAGAAGGGGTAAGAGAGAGAGAGAGAGAGGGAGAGAGTGAGAGAGGCACCTTACAAGCTTTCCTAAAGGTAGAAGCGACTCTTCTCCACATCATTTTTACATAAATGATAATCTCAAAATTTTAGATTTGGAAGGGACCCGATACGTGGATCATCAAGTCCAGCCCATATCAAGGAGGCACAGTGAGGAATCGAACTCCTAACTTCTTGCTCTGCAGGCACATGCCTAAACTATTGGTTTCCCTTGCTCGAAAGCCAGTCGTATCCGACTAGGGTGCAGTGCTCATCTCTGTTTCTAAGCCGAAGAGCCAGCGCTGTCTGCTTCTGCTGAGCTTTCCTTTATTAACAATCTCTCCAAATGTCTTCAACACAAGAGATGGGCTCATTTCCAGAGTTATCTTAACATATGCAAGTGTGAGCGCAGTTAAGAAAGCAGTTGTCTCCAGGTCAGAGTTCAGAATGTTACTTTTAAAAATGTACTTGTTGGGTTATTCGTTACTCCTCAACAGCCAGGCTGTTGTTACCATTACCATTGCCCCAATCGTAGGACTATCTTGTGCTATTATGCTTTACTCGGATTGCATTGGTGTTGCTATTGGCAGCAGGTGAGGAAAATGCAAAACAATAACTTCTAGTGCCCACTAAGGGTAAATTCTGATACAGTATTGCACTTTTGAAATATAAAAGACAAAACCAAAGAATATTCCGTTTGTTATTTAGGATTAGATGTGGTATTGTTGTGAGCCGCCCAGAGTTGCATTGTCAAGTGGGCGGCATACAAATCCAAACAGCAACAACAACAACACCGACAATGATAACTATGACAATAATATAAATATAAATATTGTGTAGTAAACAAATAGGTTTCATTTGCAAACTGATTGTGCAGACACAGCAGTTTGGGACGAGTGTTCCTTAAAAGGAATAATATTTTACTACCTTCTAATTGCAAAGCTGGTCTTGCATACAATTTGGACTGCACTCTGTCACATACAAGTGCTTCCAGATGAAGCTTTTAAGAGCCCTGAAAAAGAGTCTTGGTTGTGCAGTGGTGAAACTGCTGTACTACAGCCAAAATGTTGTGAATTCGATCCTGATGGGACACAAGGTTAATTCAGCCTTCCATCCTTCCAAGGTTGGTAAAATGAGTACCCAGCATGTTGGGGGCTAAATGCCAATTACCTGCAAACAACTCAGAAAGTGCACTAATCACTATTGGCCTGTATATAAGTGTAATTGCTATTATAAAGCAAGTACCTTGCATCAGTCATAGTATTTAATATGT
This sequence comes from Bradypodion ventrale, assembly GCA_035047345.1. Lineage (NCBI taxonomy): Eukaryota > Metazoa > Chordata > Lepidosauria > Squamata > Chamaeleonidae > Bradypodion > Bradypodion ventrale. The sequence continues at coordinate 123,572,499 of JAWDJE010000006.1, forward strand.
GTGTGTGTGTGTGCTAGGTTCCAGATTCTGCTGCCTTTCCCTTGTAACATACAAGGTTTCCTGTTGCTTTTCCAAATATTCTTTCCACATAACATCTGTTAAGGAGGAAAAGATGGAACAGCTGCACAATGTCTTTTAACTGACAGCAGCAGGGGGCCTTCCATCTGGAAGCACCCAGTTTCTGTAGTGAAGTTATGAGTCAGATACAACTGGCTTTCAAGCAAGGGCAACCTATAGTCGACAGGATTGGAAATCTACATTGCCTTCATATTTCCTGTCTTCTATGTTTCTTCCTTTATAAAGCTCCACCACTTTTCTCCCATTACTTCCTCTGAGATGCTGCTTCAGTTGATGCTCCCCATTCAGACACTTTAGAATGAAGAATGTTGGCGGATGGGATTACTTCGCTATGCAAGTATTTTGATTGCTGGTTGGTGCAGCCCAATCATCTTCCTCGGTTGAGTTTGCCTAAAACTGTCTCTGTCACCTTTAATATAAATCTCCCGTGTCCACAATGGATTTAAAACCAATTTATTATTTTGATTAGTTTTACACCTCCTCCCTTCCCCACCTTAATCCAAATGGATTTCCCCTGTGTAGGGAAAGCTTTGGAACAAAATCTAATCGACAGCTTCTGACATAAAAGGTGAGATCCTTTGATAAGCTCAAGCAGAGCAGCAGGGGAACATAATGGCAAACTTCCCTTGTATATCCTGCTTACTCCAGCCTCCCTCGAGCTTTGCATAGGCTAAAGAGATTAATTTACCAGAGGTTTACTTTATCCTCAGAAACTCTTTTGTCATTAGTGTCTGGCCTGTGACTCTACCAGCCAACTTGATAAGAGGTAGATGTCTCCACACCTTTGTAATCATCCTATTTGTGGGAATGGAGGCCAGAAACCAAAAATTCTCTAAACTAACGCAGCATGGAGTACATCATTGAAGCTAAGGATAGAAATTACACAGGCCTCTTGTATTCTCTATTACTGCATACTGATAGCACTTTATAAATTAACACCCTCCTTCAGTTTCTCATATATACTTATATAAATACTTATATACTGTACTCATATTTCCTCTATTGAGGGGGTGATGGTCCCCCTCAGTGGAGGAAATGCCACTGGAAACCATCATATTTGGCCCAACAGCAAAATGAGCAGAGGAGGGACCATTTTACGATTCTGATTCCCAACAGTCATGGAGGCGGAAGAGGCCATGCCAGATAGACTGGCTGTGAAGACACACCTTGTCCATATCCTCAAGGCTGTGGCAGTCCATTGCAGTCCCGGTGTTAAGTTCTGCATGTCTCATTTCATACATGCTGCAGGAGATGGCTCTATGATCACAGTGTTTGGGTCACTTCATGGTAAGCTGGGATCCACCTTAACCAAATTCATGCCAATGGCATTTCCTCTGAAAATGATTTTCAGGGGGCGAAATGTATTCGCGGACAAATGTATACTCGGACTTATATATGAACAAACACATGCGTCTAAAGAACCAAAGAAATGGACAAATATATCTGAATAAGTATCTAAAGTTGTGAATTGTAGTCCATGGAAGCTCATACATTTTTTAATCTTATGTGTTGCATAAAACTTTCTATGTATTTTGTCAATTGCATTTTGTTATTTGTGATTGCCAATCACAATAATAAATAACAATGAGATTGAAACAATGGGCAATCTCTAAAAAGTTTTCATAAATAAGCAAGATAATTACAGTATGCATCGGCCGAGATCATTCTGAGTTTTTATGCTAGTGTGATGTCATTTGTAAAACTTGGTGTGCAACAGCAAATGGCAACACTAACTTCTTAATTTGATGTAACTCACCAATGGGGTTTCTGCCAACTGTGTTAACACCAATGGATGTAACTAATAGAAGTCTGACCAATATACAATATTCCATATATAATACACATATAAATACATATATATTTATATATGTGTATATCAATTATACATGGAGGGGCATTTAAGTTAGTGTACACACACATGCACTGAACACAACTGATGGTTGTATCTTGCTTGGTCACAACTTGTGCAGCTGTGCTTCAAAATAAACTTACCGCTTGGTGAAATAGAGATCATTTTTTCTCTTTCTCCAAGCATTCACTGGCAGGAGGCTGGGAATGCTTCTGCCACATTCATGCTCTGTAAACAGAGTGCTTTCATCCATTATTCAGGTATGAGAAGACTGTCAAGATCTGCGAGCTCCAAAACCTGCTAGGTTTTCTTAAAGAGTTTTTGTGGTGTTTTTTTTTTTTTTGCAAGGGGAAGAAAAGTATTTGTCCCAGTTGATGTAAAGTGAAATGAGAGACGGCATCTTCTACAAGGTAATTAGTCTCTGAGAAGGTGTCTCCCACTCCAGGTTACTTCCAAATGCAGGAACCCCATGGTAACCGGAAGATGTTTTTAACCCTCCAACTTTTGGCATTAAGTTACTGAGAGAGACACTTTAAAATGATAGAAAACACTGAGTGGAGTCTGGGGGACACATACATAGCCTACAAGAGGACAGGAGGAGATGGGAGAAAAGTCTTGAAACTGTATATCCCTTGAAGTTAATCTAAATAGCAGCAAGCTCCCAGCATTTCTAGAAATTTAAAGTCCTTCTGGTAAACCACTTTTGAGGGTAATTTCCCAGATCTGATGAAACAGACAGAGACATTGTGGAGAGGGGAAAGGGGAGGGAAGGGAAGATGATTTATACTTGCCAAAATTCAGTCAGGAGAATGCTTTAAAAGCTCTTCTAAATTGTTAATCTTTTTGTATACTTCACCAAAGAGAAATAATTCAGCTCGTTGATTTTGCAAAGTGAAGGATCTAGGGCAGTCAAATAATCGTCTGCAGCTCTGTGCTACTAAAGGTTTAGCAGTTCTATTTTGATTGTAAACTTAATGGTTTAGGACAGTCCCAGGCAAAATGTCACCTGGCCTCAGAGATTCTGGGAGATGTCCAAAAACTTTCCGAACTGTAAAGCAAGAAATAAGGGTGACCATGAAAGAAGAACTGCTTTGTTAAATCTCAGAATACTTCCATCTGCTGTGTCTGTTCTTTTTTTCTGGTATGATGGTATGACTGTGCTCTGACCTTTATATGGTATGACCTTTTGCGTCCTGTCTAACTCCAGAGTCCTGTGATTCTTAGCTTTGAGGATTCAGAAATGAGTGGAGTAAAAGTCTTTCAGTGGGAAGAATAGAATTTGAGAGGGATGCCATTTCTTTCCCTCAGAAAGTCCTGTTCTGTGGTTCTGCAATTCTGGGAGATGAAGAATGGCTGTTACCCTAAAAATGGCTGCCTTTTTTTGCTATTCAGTGGGGGCAGCTGCAATCGAATAAACTCTTCCTCTCTTTTGAATAGAGTGGACAGATAGTTTTTCTTGCTGCTTGTTTAATCTGAGAAGTGTTGAGATCAAATGACCCTCCAAAGAAAGTCCAGTGATCAAAGCAGGCTTGTTAAAAATGTAACATAAAATGTAAAGCCTTATCCCTGCACAACATCTATGAAATTCTTTGCTTTTCTGTAGCACAAAGAAGCCAGTGAAGTCTGTTGTGAGAAAAATAACATGAGTGATAGCATTTTAAAAATATTTGGATCTCACTTGTAGAATGTTCTAGGCCTACAAAGTGCTTTAAAATCTTTGTGACTAACTTAAGTCGCTAAGACGCTGACTGGGAAGCAGAAGGTCAGCAGTTCGATTCCCAAGTACTGCAGGACGGAAATGAGCTCCCGTCTTCATCCCAGCTCCTGCCAACCTAGCAGTTCGAAAGCAAGAAATTGCAAGTAGATAAATAGGGACCACTTCGGTGGGAAGGTAACAGCGTTCCGTGCACTCCGGTGTCTAGTCATGCCTGCCACATGACCACGGAAACGTCTGCAGAAGCAGACAGCGCTGGCTCTTCGGCTTAGAAACAGAGATGTGCACTGCACCCTAGAGTCGGATGCGACTGGCTTTGCAGGCGCACCCCCCAAATAAAGACTCAGACACCGGTATATGGATAAAGGCATTGGGCCACTTTTATTGAATAATGCCCTAGTCCGAATTATAACTTTCAATTGGTACTCATCCAATTATAATTCTTAAGGCAAGCAGGCCGCAGTAACACTGGTAAGGTTCCTCCCAAAATTGCCAACGGCAATTGGCTACAATGTATTCATTTGTATCAATTTGTTTGTTGAGACAAACAAATTGTTGACCGTAGTCAATAAACTATCTACTGACCCCACCCTCTGACGTGTATCCGTCAAATCACGGGGTGATGCATGCTGAAGAGCTCCTGCCATCACCCCTTGCCTGGTTCGTCGTTGACCGGTCAACGTTATTACACCTGTACCTGTCTAAGTCTTGGCCAGTCAATTGCGAACCTGCCGGATACCTGTGGGTCATAAATATTTACCTTACCAGTGCTACCCGCCCAAGTGACCAAAGTCAAGAGCAAAACCCCTATATCAAACCTCAGCAACAGTGTGGGATGGGCAAAAAAGCCAGAACCCAAGGGCCAGTTGTGAGTCCCAGCCAAAAATTCCCACCCGGCCCCGAAGCGACCAAAATATCACACTGTTCACTAGGGAGGGGGTGGAGGGGAAAACTTCTCCTCTCCGTCGCTATTTCTAAAATGGTAGCTCGGCTGCCTCGTGGCCACCCCTTTTATAGAGGGGTGGCCACGCCCCCTAACTCACCCGGATGTCTGAGTCCGGGTGGGTGGGGCCCCGCAAAGAGCGCGGTGGCCATTTTGGCGCCGCGCTTTCATTCGAGCAAGGGAAACCTTTACTTTTACCTTTACCTAACTTAAGGTAGTTTGAGCACGTCTCTTCATTCTACTGTAACTAGATTTGCATTTATATTTCTGGTTCCCAGTGCAGCTGCAATGGAAATGTTATGTGTGTGGAAGAATGTGCAGCTCATGTTGGCAGCAAAATGCAAGGAGATACTGTACATAATGTGACGATGAGGTAAAGATCTACGGTGAAATTCAGTGGAATACAACAAATATCTGAATGGGACAAAAAGTTGATCTTGATAATTATATAGATCTTAGTATGTAAACTTATTCTTGATACATGTACATTATTACAACATACTGTTGTAAAATACAGTGGTACCTCATACAACAATTTTAATCCATTCCATGGGGCTCATTGTTGTATGATATGAAACAATTGCTATACAATACATGCATCGTATAGCGATTTTCCCTATGGGATACATCGTACAACAACTCTTTTTGTTAAGTGGTTTTTCCCATTGAAAAATTGTTGTACGATTTTTTCCATAGGGACAATTGTTATGCGGGACATCAATCCCCCCCCAAACCCCCCCCCCCCCCTAATTGTTATGCGATTACGTTGCTATACTGGGCAATTGTTGTATGAGGTTCCATTGTTGGGTATTCAAGTAATGACAAATACACAAAGGGCCATTTGGCTGGGACACTTAATCATACAAACAGTCCATTGCCTGAAACACCTAATTAGAGACAGGTAATTGTAGATAAAAGAGCACAGGAAAAGTAAGGGGGAGGGGAGGTCTACCTCATGTCAAGTCGTATCCCTCCCTACACTTTAAATACGGGTTTCACATAATGATTAGTTATCTCCCATGTAATCTTGTTTCATCTTAATGTCCTCATTTTCTTGCTGTACCTGAGGAAAGTCTTCTTTTGATCACTTCACAACTCTGTGTTTCTCCACCAGCGTAGAGTTCAGATCATTTCCTTCCGCTTGTGACTGATGTACAGATTTCTTTGTTTTGATGCCTCATTACATCCTGCTTTGGGTTTTCTGCATTAATATCAGGATTAAGTAATTGTCATTTTGGTTTATTCCTGGTCACAACTCAGCCACAACTACTCAGTTTTTACTTGGCCCTCTTAAAAAGATTCTTAATACAGAAGATATCAAAATACAGTTGAAGATAGAAGCAATATTAAAAAGCATAGCATCCCAAGGGAGTAGTAACAGTGGATGTGTAAGATCACTGATACCCAATATGGTGTACTGGATAAAATGATGGAATATGACTCAAGATTCAAATCGCCATTCAGTCATGAAAACTCACCAGGGAAAGATAACTACTCCTTAAAGTAGTTGGCAACAACTACTTAAATATCCCACTTCCCTTGAAATCTCTATCTAGAGTAGCTATAAACTGGTTCTGACTTGATGACACATAGCAACAACATATAAGATCACATTCTGATTTTTAGCAAGAATTCTAGATTTTTTTCCTTTAGAACTATGTATATGTCTACTCAGAAAGAAGTATAACTAAATAAAGTGGGACTGAGGTCAACTTAGATTTTATTTATATATTTCTGTTTAATGCTTATACACTGCTTGACTTAGTGTAAACTCTACTCAAGGCAGTTCCTAGATACAGAAATATACAAAAAAAATCACATGAAGTCATATAAAAATAATAAGAATTTAATGAATCATAATGATATATAAAGGCACTGCAGTGGCTCAAGTGGTTAAGACACTGAACTTGACGATGAGAAGGTTGGAGTTTGATTCCCGAGTACTGCATGATGGAGTGAGCTCCTGTCTCTGTCCTAGCTCCTGCCAACCTAGAAGTTCGAAAGCAAGAAATTGCAAGTAGATAAATAAGTACCACTTCGGTGGGAAGATAAATAGCGTTCAGTGCCTGCCACATGTCCATGGAAACGTCTGCAAACGCAGACAGCACTGGCTCTTTGACTATAAACAGCGATAAGCACTGAACCTTAGAGTCGATACAACTGGCTTTCAAGCAAGGGTGATAATTTATTTATTTATTTTTGCCCCTAAATAAACTGGAGGAAATCTGATTCTTCACGTGATCTTGCAACAGAATGAAGTGATGGTACCATCCCCAGCCTCTTCTGTTATGCAGAAGAGGGGGCGGCGTCGGCGGCGGGCGCTGGTGGGCTCCATCCCCGAGCGATGGAGTAGCTACGGGGAGAGCGCGGGCCTCTCTGCGGCGGCGGCGGCGGCGGTGGCGGTGGCTTTTCACCCCTCCAGCCAGGCGTGGCTCGGAGGGGGCGGCGTCGGCGGCGGGCGCAGGTGGGCTCCATCCCCGAGCGATGGAGTGGCTGCTTTCTACATATAATTTGTAAGGTATGGAATTCCAAGACATTTTCTCCAAATGGGCAAACCAATTTATTTGTTGTCTCTGTATGTAGTGCAAGATTGGTACTGTTCCAATTCTTTCCCTTATAACATCATTCTTGATTTTACCCCTTCTAGTCACTCCAGCAGCCTTCCTTAGACATCTCATTTCCATGGTGACCAACTTTTGCTTATGTTTTGTTGTAAGTGCCCATGTTTGGCACTGGTAACATAAGTTGGGAATGAATGTGCTTTGTATGAGGTGTTTCTTTGTGTTGATTTGTATTACCTTGTGTTGTAAGAGCAGAGCTAACTGTCCCAATATTTGCTTTGCCTTCCTGCACTGTGTCAACCTCTTCATCCATTTTGCCATTTTCAGTAAATGTTGTTCCTAGGTATTTGAACTCTGCCACTTGTTTTACACTTGTTCCCTCTATATCGCTACCTTTGTTGTTGTTATTCAGTCGCACAGTCGATTCAGACTCTTTGCGACCCCATGAACCACCGCATGCCAGGCACCCCTATCCTCCACCATCCTCCTCAGCCCACCCAGCTTTGCACCAATTGTGTCAACAACGCTATCTAGAATATGTCAAATAATAGGTCAAATAGTAAAGATGAAGCTAAAGTACTTTGGACATCAAATGTTACCATGCTTTTTGCCTCAAGGAGCTTTTCGCCTCAAGGTCCGGCTTGACCGCGGGGAAGTGGGAGCAGCTGAGCTCTGTGGTGCTGTGGCTTCAAAACCATCACCAATGGCACTGCCACTTGAGCTCCTTCCCCTGGTCCGGCCTGACCACGGGGAAGTGGGAGCAGCTGCGCTCCGCGGGAGATGAGGACTTGTTGGACTTTCCCTCGGTAGTGTAGCCTGGAGGGAAGGGGTTGGGTTCTTTTTGCTATGCTCTGGTGTTTTCCTTGGTGTATTGCCTGTAATGTGTCCAGTTTGTATATTAAATAGCATATTTTGTATACTGTAATTTTGTAATTGTAAGTGTATGATGTATACATCTCTCTTGTTACTTTTCTCTTGGAGATTGATATTTTGTAATTTGTAACTGTATTCTATATTTTTGCTGTAAGCCGCCTTGGGTCGCACTTGTGCTGAGTAAGATGGGATATAAATAATAATAATAATAATAATAATAATAATAATAATAATAATAATAATAATAATAATAATAATAATAATAATAATAATAATAATAATAATAATAATAATAATAATAATAATAATAATAATAGGCACAAGATCAAGTGAATCAACACATTGCTCCCTAACAATCACCTACCCAAGGAACAATTGTGTTTCGTGAGTCCAGATATACTCTGAGGGTCTCTAGGCTGAGCTCTGTTTGCTTCCAGAATCACCAGCGATGGTTGGTGTGCAAACAGCCTAATAGTTGATGCCAGACTGACTTGGGCCAAGTTTCTCCAGGTGTCATCAACTGATTTCAAGAAAAGGTGTGGGTAGAGAAACTGAACTTTCAGGTTTAATTAGCTATAGGAAATACACATTTGAGGAGATTCAATCTTTCCTGTTGCTGGAGTCAACATAAAAGAAGGATGGAATAAGTACCTCAGTAAAAAGAGATGGCTTCCTCATGAAAGAAATTCAGTTTTCCTTGCTAGTTGGGCAAATATTAAGATGGTTGTATAACCCTGGGCTAATGAGGGGCTTGGGGAAAGTAAAATTTCCCAAACTTTGAAGACATAACCTTCAAAAAGGATGCCATGATACTGAATTTCTTCGCCTCCTATTAAGATCAAACAAAAATTCTTTAGGGCAATGGAAAGGGGGAGAGAAAAAAAGGAAAGAATGAAGGTATTCCCACTCTTCTCATTCCATAAATTTCATGATGTGTCTTCAAGAAAAATAACATTTAATGCTGTTTGACTATTTGCAGTGCGAAAACCTTACTTACTTACTTACTTACTTACTTACTTACTTACTTACTTACTTACTTACCTCTTCTACCTTGCAGTGTAGAGGAGTCCACAAAGGATCTCCATTGGGATTTCTCCTTGGACAGCTCCGTGGCTCCTCTCAGGTCACTACCGTGAACATAAAGGGCCTCCTTGATGTTATCAATCCACTTGATGCGGGGCCTGCCTCGGGGTCTTCAACTCTGCACTTGGGCCTCCCATGCCTGCTGTGGGATCCTGGTTTCAGCCATTCAGTTGATGTGGCCAAACCAGCGTGGCTGACCCTTCTCGATTGTACTCCTCAATGGTTGAATGTTCAGGTGTGAAAACCCTGTGCATAAAAACCTCAGATTCACTGAGTGATCTCAAACATCTCATGGCTTCCTATCTTATGTCTGTAAAAGGGACATAGAAAGTTGTGTAAGATGTGGGATTTCTCTTAATAGCTGCTGCTGTCTCTGTCTGCAGACATTTCCATGGTCATGTGGCAGGCATGACTAGATGCCGAAGTGCATTGAATGCTGTTACCTTTCCTGCCAAGGTAGTACCTATTTATCTACCTGCTGACCTGCCAATCCTCCGTTTGTCAAGCTCAGCATCTTAAGCACCTGCTTCACATGAGTTGTCTTCCAGATTGACCTAAGAATCTTCATGTGTGTGGAGGAAAAACCTCTATATCAACAGTAAGCAATCAGAAGATGCAAAAGTAACTTTCTTTACTGTAAATTCCCTGGGAGTTATAATTCAAAAATAAAAAATAACCTGTTCAAGTTCTCCATGTGTCAGTATGTAGTGTATCAAGGCTGGATTCTGAATATGGACACTGAATAGTACTTAGAATTTTCGGTTATTATTTCCAGAAAGTGTGCCAAAGGTCTGTAGCAGAGAATTCTAAGTTCCATCTGGTCGTATTCAGAACCTGATACATGCCATACACTGAGTACTTTGGCAAACTACAAATCCCAGGATTCCATATGACGAAACAATGCTATTTAAAGCAATATCAAAGTACACTAGATATGCTTCTTGAGCTAGAATAGGCTGGACAAACAAATACAATGAGAAACAAACAGGGAGCCCTCCAAGAGGCCAAAACCACCAATCTCACTAGAAAAGACATTTGGCACGCAGAGCAAAAAAAGAAGGAAGAAGAGAAAGAAAGATTCACACCGAGACATCCTTCAACTTCCCATGATCTTACCATCCTCTTCCATTTCATTTCCTTCTTATGGAAGATATGAATTCTACTGTGATGTCACTGGGGTCTTCTTTTTTTGATCCTCTACTGTTACTAGATGCCAGCAGGCAGCTGTCCAGGGGATCTTTGCATGTCAAGTCAATGCAACCGGAGAACATTGTGAGTGGAGAGAGATTGGGGCGGGGGACACGTCACTTCAGTTGACTGACAGCAGGGACAATAATGTTCCCACATGGAAGAGATGCAGCCTGAAGCTGTATGGCTGCAAGAAATGGCTAGAGCTATCTCCCTTACCTCCCATGTTGTTTCTCTCTGCTCTCTCCTCCCCACAAGTCTAGTGTGCAAGGCTTAGGAAATGAAATGTGAGTAATGCCTGCTCCAACTTGATTAATAATCTGGGAACAAAAAAAAAGGGAGGGGAGAAAGACTAGGAAATATTCATGTCAGCAGTTTGAAATGTAAACCCTGGAAATTAAAATGTGACATGTGAGTAACTGGAAATCATGTTCCAAATACATTTTAAAAACCTAAGGAAAGATTTCTAGAAGAAAAATTAGTCAGCCATAACACACACATTCGATTTTGATTTGTTTTTGTTGATTGAATTACATTTTGGCTGCATATAGAAAATGTAGACTATTAATTATTGTAAGGTAAAGGTAAAGGTAAAGGTTTCCCTTGCTCGAAAGCCAGTCGTATCTCTGTTTCAAGCCGAAGAGCCAGCGCTGTCTGCTTCTGTAGACATTTCCGTGGTCATGTGGCAGGCATGACTAGACACCGGAGCGGACGGAACGCTATTACCTTCCCACCGAAGTGGTCCCTATTTATCTACTTGCAATTTCTTGCTTTCGAACTGCTAGGTTGGCAGGAGCTGGGATGAAGACGGGAGCTCATTTCCGTCCTGCAATTAGTGTAAGTCACTAAATTTATTAATGTCATCTAGGTATGTATGTATTTTACTAATGTTTATCATTTACTTTGTCTTGTTTGGGTTGTTCTGTTTTATATTATTGCTTTGTGGGTTGTCTATTTCATTGTTGTCACCCGTTCAGATTGGTGCTTGCACTAACGGGGTACCAACCAACCAACCAACCAACCAACCAACCAACCAACCAACCAACCAACAAACAAACAAACCACCACCTGCAGTTCATATGGAGGGTAGTTTACCTCACGCAGCTTTTCAACTGTGTTATTTTCAATACGTTTTCAATCATTCCTTAGTTTTTTTTTACTCTGATATTTAGGCAGATACAGGCGGGGGTAGCACATACTTTATTTACCTAATGCCAGTAATTATCTTATTTGACTTCTGCTCTGCTGCAACTCTACTAACGATGAAGAATGGATTTATTTTGCTTTATGATTGGTGGGGAGCTAAACAAGGGCTCTGCTGTTAGCTTGAAGATTTGAGGTAATCCTTTCAGTTAATGGAGCAAATTTTACACATTCTAAAGGATACTAAAGCCTTGGTAGGCATTGGAGCCCTGAAAGTCCTCCCCACTGAGAGTACTGCATCGAATGGGACCATCTTCACCTCCAAGGATACAGTTGTCATCATTGGTACCATCATGGGTAGGCAGAAACAGTTCCCTGAATGTTTCAGACAACCTGCCTAAAAAGTAGCTTTTGAAAGCTGTATCTCCCTACCCAAATTAGCTCTGGTGCATGTTTGGCGGGAACATATTGACTAGTGTTTTTAGCTCACCTCTTTCTTGCCTGCTTCAACCATTCCTTTCCTGGTCCCTTTGGATTCATTCAATGAAGCTGGGCAGGCTGAATAATTCAACCTGCTCTCCTCCTAGCCACATCATCATCATCATGTTTAATTTCTATACCGCTTTACTTGACCCAGCAAGTGACTCAAAGCGGTGTACACAGTCACAATAAAAAATACAGTAACACAAGAAAATATAACTTGATACAATCAATAATACAGTAATAATACAATAATATCAGCAAATTACAAATTTACAAGTCAGGGAAAAAGAAATACAAGATCAAGTACAAAATACAAAATACATCTCTTCTAACTGGAGTTGGCTGGTGATGCCACATGACTGAATACCTCTAAGCAAAGCCATGCTGTGCCTCAATGAGAGACTGATGGTTTCTAATATTCTAGGGGAAATATTAGCACCAGGATTTGGAAATGTAGAGAAGTTACAAGGTGTTGTGTTCTAATAGGGTAACCATCTTCATGTGATAACAATGTAACATTTCCTACCAGTAACAATATAGCCTTCAGCTGTATCACTATAAACCCTGTATGAGGACGCGAGCTAATGACCACCAGTGGGCAGCGGCGAGCGTCCAAGCTCTCTCGGTCCATACTCATCAAAGGCTACAGCGCGGAGTTTCCCGCCACTACCTACACCTGGACAAGAAGGGCGTGACTAACAATGACGTCACGCAGACAATAGCCAATAGGCTATCGTGGAGCCACATTCGAATGTGTTACTACTGTATATATTGAGCTATGCATCCGCCATTACCTCATGTTCCCTCTGACCACCATGCAATAAACCTGAGTTAAACCAGCCCGTGGCTGTTTCCTGTGTCTTGGTTCTCATACACCAAATTGGCGACGAAGGTGGGATGATGGATTCCCAAGGAGCCAGGGCACAGAGCGGGTTCAACATTACCAAACCGCAAGACTGGGAGCTTTTTGAGATGGACTTCCAGGTGGCACTGGTGGAGCTCAAAGTCAAAGACGACGAGGAAAGGAAGAGGGCCATCCTCACCCGAATGCTTGGGATGGAAACCAAGCGAACGCTGGTGAGCATCATTGCACCGAAGAAGATGAGTGATTTCAAAGCCGAGGACATCATGAAACTGCTGCGTGAGCGGTTCCGACCCTCGAGGGCAATGTTTCCCGCTCGGAGCGCGTTTTGGAGGCGAGTCCAAGCGCCGGACGAGTCGGTTGAGACTTTCGTAACAGCCATGAGAATAGCAGCCGCCCCCTGCAGATGGGACAACCTAGAGATGGCCCTCAGGGACGGAGTTCTGTGTGGCCTGAAGGACAAGGAAGTGCAGCGCAGCCTGATGAACAAGGAGCCACCACCCACGTTGGCAGAGGTTGTGGAGGCCGCGGAATCCGCGGAATCCACGAATGCTGGGGTAGACGAAATGCACCAGTGGCGTGAGTGGCGTCCTAGGGCCGGCAAAGCGGATAATTCGGTGCACGGAAAGTCCGGACAGTCGGTGCACGCAACCCGACGAACCTCGAAGTCGTCTACGGAAGGCAGCGACGGCGAGGAGGTCCAGAAGGTCCGAAAAGGAGGGCGCCGCTGCGATGGTTGCGGAGCGGCCCATGAGCGCGCGAAGTGCCCATTCAGAAAAACTGAGTGTTACAACTGCGGCACATCGCCAAGGCGTGCAGGAAGCGGAAAGAGGTCCGGAGGCATTCACAAGACCGTTCGGCCAGGCCGGACCGTCCAGCGAGGTCAAAAGATGGCGCCCGGACCACGAGGAGGAAGGACGGCGTGGGCCGCATCTCGGACGACAGCGAGGACGACACTCCCGTGTTCAGCGTGTCCGCAGGACAACCCCATTACTTCGTTGAGGTACTAGTACAAGGGGCCCCTATTAGGATGGAAATTGACTCGGGGTCCTCCTATTCTATAATTCCCCAGAGAGAGTTCTTGAAAATCGACCCCCACGTGCGGCCCAAACTTAAAACGTTGAGGTCCACGCTACGAGACGTACAGGGGAACAGCATTCCAGTGTTGGGGGTCGGGAAATTTCGGGTCCGTTTTAAGAGACATTCTGCGGAACTCCCCCTAGTTGTTCTCAAAGGGGGAAGTTGTAGCCTCCTCGGGACACAGTGGTTTCAGCCTTTGGGTTTGTTCATAGGGGGGGTGCATGCCGTGGGTGCGGACCCAATACAAGCGGTCTGCGACGCGCACCCCGCCGTTTTTAAAAAAGGTCTGGGAAAGTTCAAGGGACCCCCTGTAGCCTTCGACCTAGACCCGGAGGTCCGCCCGATAAGACTCAAACCACGCAGGGTGCCGTTCGCACTAAAGGACAAAATAGAGGCGGAACTGGACAAGCTGGTGGACCAGGGGATTCTTGTTCCTGTGGATTCCGTGGAGTGGGAAACCCCAATTGTAACAGCACTAAAGGCTAACGGGGAGGTGCGCATTTGCGCTGATTATAAGTGTACAATTAACAAGGCGATCCGCCCTAATGCATACCCGGTGCCGGTGGTCAGCCACCTTCTGGCCAGGCTGAATGGGGGAAAGTGTTTCGCTAAGCTCGATTTAGCACAAGCCTACCAGCAACTCCCTGTAACCCCCGCCACGGCAGCGGCACAAACAATAGTTACACATAAAGGGGCGTTCCAGGTGTCGCGTTTACAGTTCGGCGTGAACTCGGCACCCGGCCTTTTTCAGTCGATTGTGGAACGCCTCCTGAAGGGGCTGGAGGGGGTGTTGTGTTATTTTGATGACGTATTGATAACAGGGGGGAGTGAGCCCGAACTGGCAAGGAGATTGGATAAAGTACTGACTGTGTTCGAGAAAGCGGGGCTGCGGCTGAGGAAAGACAAATGCGTTTTTTTCGAAACAGAGGTTGAATTTTTAGGGTTCCGGGTCACACCCGAGGGAATTATGCCGTCCAAATCCAAAGTAGCCGCCATCAAGAAGGCTCCTCGCCCCACATCCAAAACCGAACTACAGTCATTTCTGGGGCTCCTCAATTTTTACCATACCTTCCTTCCACGGAAGGCGTCGGTGGCCGAACCGCTCCATCGGTTGCTTAAAAAGGAGGAAACATGGCTGTGGGGGGACGAGCAAGAGAGGGCGTTTAAAGAGTTAAAGCAACTCCTAACATCCGAGGCAATCCTGACTCATTTCGATCCCAAACGGCCAGTGGTCTTAGTCTGTGACGCATCCCCGGTGGGGGTGGGGGCGGTGCTGTGCCACGTGTTGGACGACGGAAGGGAGGCCCCGATAGCGTTTTATTCAAGGTCCCTGTCCCAAGCAGAGCGGAATTACGCACAGACCGACAGGGAGGCATTAGCGATAGTAGCAGGAACCAAAAAATTTCACGATTTCCTGTATGGTCGCCCGTTCAAGATCGTGACCGATCACAAGCCCCTGTTAGGAATTTTCACTGCAAATAAGCCCACGCCACAGATCCTGTCCCCGAGGATGCTGCGGTGGGCTATCTTTCTCAACGCATACCAACATGAGTTGGAATACCGGCCAGGGAAGGAGATCAGCCATGCAGACGCACTCTCAAGGTCTCCTTTGCCCCTGTCGGGCGACCAAAAGGCAGGGGTAGAGAGAGACCACCAGGTATTGTTAATAGAGGTCTTAGATTCACCCCCAATAGTACCAGCCGACATTGCCAGGGCGACAGGCAAGGATAGAACGCTGGAGAAAGTAAGCTCATGGGTACAGAAGGGGTGGCCGGCGTCCTCCCCAGGTACGGAATTCGACCCATTTTTTCGGGAAAAAATTGAGTTGTCCCTAGAGAGGGGGTGCCTATTGTGGGGCCAACGGGTGGTGGTCCCTACATCCCTACGACCGAGGGTGCTCGAACTGCTGCAGGTCAGCCACCCGGGGATCGTCCGTTCCAAGGCGCTAGCCCGGAGTTACTTCTGGTGGCCCCAGCTGGACACAGACATAGAGCACATGGTCGGCACTTGTGAGGCGTGCCAGGGCTCCCGACCGGAGGCGGCTCGCCTCCCGCATAGGGAATGGGACGCAGCAAGGGGGCCGTGGTCCAGAGTGCACGTAGATTTCGCTGGCCCGTTCCGAGGAACCGTTTTTCTCCTGGTAGTGGATGCGTACTCTAAGTGGCTGGAGGTGATTCCGGTAAAGAGCACGTCCTCCGCCACTACAATTGGCCAACTAAGGAGAGTCTTTTCCACGTTCGGTTTACCCGACACTCTGGTCAGCGATAACGCTAGTTGTTTCACGTCCGCTGAGTTCAGGGCATTCACGGAGGCAAACGCCATTCGGCACGTAACATCTGCGCCGTTTCACCCGGCCACGAATGGCCAAGTGGAGCGACTGGTGCGGACAACAAAGGATGCGCTGCGGCGCATGGGCTCGGGGGACCTGAATCACCAAGTATGTCAGTTTTTATTAGCGTATAGGGTGACTCCCTTAGCATCCGGATACTCGCCGGCAGAGCTGCTGATGCAGAGAAAACTGACCACGATTCTGTCCAGGTTAGACCCGACGAGGGTCGAGGACAAAGGGAAGAACGTAGGGGTAGCGGTGTTGAAAGGTTTCGCCGCCGGCGATCCTGTGCATTGCAGGAACTACGCCAGCACCGGGCCAGCCTGGGTACCAGGGAGAGTCGTAGAACAGACGGGGCCAGTGTCATATCGGGTGGAAACGAGCACCGGCCTACTGTGGAGACGGCATGCGGATCAGCTCCGGAGCCGGGTTCCCAGGGAGCAAGCCACGGACGGCACGGAGAATGCCTCAGCGTTAGGGTCCTCCCCCACCCGTTTATCCCAAGGGGGAGACAACGAAGGGCAACAGTCCCAAACAAGGGGGGGAGGCAGCAGTCCCGACTCATATCCTTTTGATACACCAGTCCTATCAAAGAGAAGCAGCGGTCCCGACTCCCTATCGGAGCCCGGGGAAGAGGGAGAGGAGTTTGCGACCGCTGCCCCCGAATTTGATTTTGATTTTGCGAGCCGGGGTTTTTTTTGGGAGTGTTCCCCCACCCATCCGAGCGAGAAGAGGGGTTTTTCGTTAGCCCCCAGTGCCCCCGGTTATTCCCAAATAAAGCACGCACCTCCCGACAAAGCCGCAGAACCGCGGCAAGTCACTAACGAGTCTCCCTCTCCAATTACAGGACAGGAAGCCAGGGGACAAAGAGAAGGTAGCAAACCCGGGGCAGGGCAGCCCACACCGAGACCCCAGCGTGTTCGAAATAAGCCATCTTGGCTGAGAGACTTCGTCTCATCCTAGGGGGGAGGAGTGTTGTGTTCTAATAGGGTAACCATCTTCATGTGATAACAATGTAACATTTCCTACCAGTAACAATATAGCCTTCAGCTGTATCACTATAAACCCTGTATGAGGACGCGAGCTAATGACCACCAGTGGGCAGCGGCGAGCGTCCAAGCTCTCTCGGTCCATACTCATCAAAGGCTACAGCCCGGAGTTTCCCGCCACTACCTACACCTGGACAAGAAGGGCGTGACTAACAATGACGTCACGCAGACAATAGCCAATAGGCTATCGTGGAGCCACATTCGAATGTGTTACTACTGTATATATTGAGCTATGCATCCGCCATTACCTCATGTTCCCTCTGACCACCATGCAATAAACCTGAGTTAAACCAGCCCGTGGCTGTTTCCTGTGTCTTGGTTCTCATACACCAAACAAGGGCAGCTTTATTCACTGACCATTAAAGCCAGCAAGGTACACAGAAGAGACATCTATCTATCTATCTATCTATCTATCTATCTATCTATCTATCTATCTATCTATCTATCTATCTATCTATCTATCTATCAATCAATCAATCATCTGGAAGACTGAATCTTTCAGTCCTTGCCTTGCAACTTCATTGCCTTTTCCGTGCCAAAAATAGAAACCAGGAGGGGCAGGTTTGGAGAATAACAGGAGGAAAAAATATATATGTATATGTGGTGGGGAGAAAGGGCACATTACAGTTTTAGCTAAAGGCAGAAGAAAAAGAATATGTGGTTGGTTTAATTCCACTGTTCTTGATAAGATGGGGTTTCTTTGTTAGGCAATGCCACCTCAGGAAGCAGATTTTTGGTGTCATGAAAGGGCAGCAAAATGTTCTGTATTTAATTTGGTAATATTTCATTTTTTCCTCCTAGATAGAGGAAGAGGTACTCATGGGAAATTTCTGCCTCTGATTTCAAAATAACACAGTGTGCTTCAGGTACTGCATACTTTGACCTGGATCGGAAGGCACCACTTGCTATTCCACCTCAAGCAGGAATTTTGAGTTAGTCTTTACTGACAGACCTACCCTTCACACTATTCACAATTTCTCTGTACCTTTTATAGCAAGTAGCTTCCAACTCTTGCATTTTATATCATTGTCAGGACCTTGGATGGGAGATCAGTTTGCAGTTTGGTGATGTAAAAGAGAGGAAGTAGAGAAGTCAGGGTTAAGGACTGTTTTAAATCAATTGATTAAGTCCATATATGAGCCACCCTGTAGCTGAAGCTTTAAGGACATCACATAAAATTAAACAGAATGATAAAATCAGAATTAAAGCCAATAGCATGTTTACATTGTCAGGAGGAGAAAGGATGCCAAACTTTACATAGCAAAGGTCTACCTGAATGTTGACAACACCAATGGCAGCAGTCAAGATGGTCTACATTAACATAGAGAATACAGTAATACCTCGGATAACATTTGCATCAGATAACGCTAAAACCGCATAAGGTTAAGCAATCTGGGAAAAAATTGCATTGCATAACGCTGAAATCCTATGAGATGTATCGCATAACGTTTGCTGAAGCCTGTACCAGTTACAATGTATCTCTGTGGAGTTTTAACATTATGCGATTCATCCCATAGCATTTTAACATTATGTGATGCATGTATCGCATAACGTTAAAAATCAGATAACGCTAAGACTCGTGGAACCAAGTTTTAGCATTATCCAGGGTTCTACTGTATAGTAATACCTCATACAAAGTCCGCTTCACACAACATCGAATTCATACAACATTGCCTAATTCCTTGAAAAAAGTTGCCTCATACAAAGTCGCTGTGACTTGGGCATTGGGGTTTTCTCCAGGTTGCATTGTGCCTGGGCAGAATAAAAGGCAGGACACATGCGTGCATTGCTCTTGTGGGTTTTGCATGAGGTGAAGAGTGTTTAGGAGTGGTTCTGAGCGCAATTTTGGATTTTTTAAAAAAATTTCATCAGAATCTTTAGAAGCATTACTGGGATTTTTGCAGCATTCGTCAGGTTATTGGACAATCAGGGTTGTTTGACATGTTTTTGTAATGTTTTTAGCCTTTAGACAATGATTTCTTAAAGTTCTGTCGGTTTCCTGTCTGTTTCCTTGACTTTGCCCTGAAGTCTGTGCTGTTACAGTACAATGTATCTCTATGGAAATGACGTTGTATGAGGCATCGCAGCAAGGATTTGGACGTTCTATGAGACCGCAGCTAGGATTTTGCATGCCTCATACAAAGTCCAAATCTGTATAAAGTCCAAACTTGTGGAACCAAGTTTGGACGTTGTATGAGGTATTACTGTACTACCATTCACATAGCACTACTCACATAGAGAACCAAGCAAAGAAAATTCCCAGAAGCTGACTCCTTTTTTCATTGGTTAACTACTCCTCATCCAAACAGAAAGCAATTGTTATGGCAAATGTGAATGGTGATAAATGCAAAAGGGTTTCCTGTAGATCATCTTGACTGCTGCCATTTATGTTGTCAACATTCAGGCAGGCGTTTTTCTATGCAAAACCTGGCATCTTTTCTGCTGATTACACAGAAGTAATATTGAACAACAATACCAGGCCCATTTACAGACACTTTGAATCATGAATACAGAAGCACAATATCTCACATTCATAAATCGGAGGTGTTTGGTTTTTTTAAAAAAAGAATTAAATGTATTTTTGTTTGATTCCACTTTTAGAACCACCTGAGAAACAGCCATGATAACTGTTTGTGGCAATAAGGTCTAAGTAAAATAAGTCCTAAGCAAAAAGCAGTAGCAAAGAGTAAACTCACCAAAAGAATCAAAGTAAAACCAACAGTAAAGTAGAAGAATGCTTAAAAAATCCACTAAAACCCATTCTTAACAGTACTGGAATAAAGAAAAAAAATTAGGGCACATTGATGAGAAATACCATTCTTATTAACAGCTCAGAGCTAGGTTAAAAGGTTCCATCTTTCATACCCACCCACCTACCTAGATATTAATATTACCATCAATGGACACCCCCCCATGAAACGAAGCAAGGGAGCCAGATATAAGGGAGAGTGTCTTTTCACTGGTAGCCACAGGTGACTTTTGACCAATCAAAGCAGCAAAAAATGGGGTGAGACACTCTTCTTGCTCAGTCTGCACAGGTTGGTGGCCTCCGTCTACAGAATGGATTCTCCAGAGTCTTGCCTAGCTTCTTCTTCTTCCGTGTCTAGACCAGATGTGAAACTGCCAAAATGAAGCCACCTTTTGGTGAATTCATTCTGTAGTTCCTTTCACCTGATCTAGTATGAGAAAGATTAGCCGGCACCAGGTGGTCATTGCCTGAGGTATGTCCAATTGTGATTCAGAAACACCACAATCTTTGAGGAGGTTCTTTCTGTGCACCCCCCAGAGCAGGAGTTCTCAACCTTTTAAAGCCAGGGGCTGGGTCACACACCCTCAGACAGCTTCAGGGGTCGGATGGCCATTTTGCCCTTCCTCCACCACATGGCACTTCTGGGTGTAGTGGAGGCAGCGGGGGCCCACATGAAATGGTGCTATGGGCCGCATCTGGCCCATGGGCCACAGGTTGAGAAGCTCTGCTCTAGAGCTTATGACCTCATAAAATCAGTTAATCAGTCAAATATTTATTATTTACTCTTTTAAGGATCAACGACATGTGGCAGGCAAAGTAAAGTATTTCTAAGGCTGTAGGTCTATGTGTCGTTTCCCCCCCCCCCCCCCCCCCCAACAAGAAGGACCCATGAACTTGTGGCTCTTATTTAAATGAGTAAATGTGCTTTAGATTGAATTACCCGTTCTCATGAAGTCATTAGAAAGTTAGGAGTGAGAGTTATGTTTCCCCACTAAAACAAACTAAACAAGCTGGATATTTCTTGACTTTGGTAACCCCTTTCCAATGATATTTATAAAAGAAAGTAATATGAACACAGGCTCATATTACGCTCAAGCATTCTTGAAAGACAGAGGTAATGTTGGCATTTAATGTCAGCAAATCATTTTTGCTCATGGAAGTTATTTTCTTAGGCTTATTCCTTGAGATCACCCTCCTCCCAATATAAATTTTATCCTTATTAGTACTACCATATATTCAGAGTCCTGCAGTACTAAAGATTTGCACACAATCTTCTTAGCAAGCCTATTCTTTCTACAGATTAGCTTCCGGTGCTACAAGCATGAAGATTACATACTGTCGACACTTGGTCTTTTTCCCAGGAGTATGTTTTCACTTGTGTTATTGGGGGGGGGGGGGGGGAGTGTGCTCCCCCATCCCTGAAATACACTAGGAAGTTTCCCTTTGTGACTTCACAACCCCCTGTCTTTGTTTATTTATAGCTAAAATATTGAACAATTAATATCGAACAATTAAAATTATCGAGCAATTGCGCTCATCTCACAGGCCAGCAAGGTGATGCTCAAGATAATACAGGATAGACTTCAGCAACATGTGGAGAGAGAACTACCAGAAGTGCAGGCTGGGTCCCGAAGAGGCAGGTGGACCAGAGACCACATTGCCAACATACGTTGGATCATGGAGAAAACAAAGGAATACCAGAAACAAGTCTACTTCTGTTTCATTGACTACACCAAGGCCTTTGACTGTGTGGACCACAATAAAATGTGGCAAGTAATTAAAGAGATGGGAATATCAGAACACCTTATATGTCTCACGAGAAATCTGTACATGAGACAGAAGCAATAGTTAGGGCAGGATACGGAATGATGGAGTGTTTTGGAATAGGAAATGGAGTAAGACAAGGCTGCAATTTGTCACCCTGCCTGTTCAACTTATATACAGAACACATAATGTTCAATGCAGGGCTTGATGAATCACAAGTTGGAATCAAAATTGCTGGGAGAAATATCAACAACTTGAGATATGCAGATGATACTACCCTAATGGCAGAAACTGAAGAAGACATAAAAAAGCTCTTGCTTAGGTTGAAGGAGAAGAGTGCAAAAGCTGGCATGAGACTCAACATCAAGAAAACCAAGATAATGGCAACAGGCCCTATCAGTACCTGGAAAATACATGGGGAAGAAGTAGAAGCAGTGACAGACTTTACATTCTTGGGATCCAAGATCACTGCACCTTGTGATTGCAGACATTAAATAAAAAGGCAACTAATTCTTGGGAAGCAAACTATGAGAAATTTGGGCAACATAGTTAAAAGTAGAGATATCACCTTGCAAACAAAAGTCCACATAGTCAAAGCAATGGTATTTCTGGTGTAATGTATGGTTGTGAGAGCTGGACCGTTAGGAAAGCTGAGCGCAGAAGAATAGATGCCTTTGAAATGTGGTGTTGGAGGAGAGTTTTGAGGAGTACCCTGGACAGCGAGGAGAACAAATAAGTCGATCTTAGAAGAAATCACCCCTGACTGCTCTTTGGAAGGTCAAATAGTGAAGATGAAGCTAAAGTACTTTGGGCATCGAATGAGAAGAGAAGATTCACTTGAGAAAGCTTTGATGCTGGGAAAGGTGGAGGGCAAAAGAAGAACGGGGTGGCCAAAATGAGGTGGCTAGATGGTATTGTAGATGCAATGGACACAAAGCTGGGCGGGCTGAGGAGGATGGTGGAGGATAGGGGTGCCTGGCGTGTGGTGGTCCATGAGGTCGTGAAGAGTTGGAATTGACTATGCGACTGAACAACAACAAAGCTAAAATAAAAGTGACAGTTTCTAAAACAAGCATAATGAAGAACAATGCCGTGAGTTTATAATCAAATAATACAATTTTTCTTATTTCATGAAGTTAGGGCTTTGGTGAGGTACCTGTGGTTTATTATTTATTGGTTTAGGACTTGAGAGATCTGCTTCCCGTTCCCACCAGGTGACTTTAGGAAGAAAGGTTCCATATGGTAAGCAAGGCAGGAAGAAGTCTCTGACCAAGCAATCTATGATCAAACCAATCTGAGATGGATTCTGTGTTGAAGGAAGAAAGAAAAGCAACCTATAGATACTCAGATATGACCCCTTTATTATGAACTGCATTCCCCGGTTTGAATTCTAGCATTTCAGACAGATCTCTTGCTGTATTGCTTATTTAGCTAACACTGTTTTGATACAATTTCAAACTATATAAGTATTTTGTGAGTAGCTCAAAGCAGAGGAGAATTTGGATTTTGTGACTACTTAGTCAATTTTCCCCTGGGAAAGGGCTTCTCCGGCCAAAGGCACCCTTGCGCTGATAGCAAAAGGGATTCCCGCTGGTCTCCTTACGGAAACAGCAGGACCCCCAGCGAGAATCCCTTTCGCTAACAGTGCATAGGTGTCTTTGGCCAGAAAAGCCCTTTCCCACAGGTAAAGCACTTCTTTGGCCAAAGGCCCCCCTGCGCTGTTAGCGAAATGGAGTCTCGCTGGTCCCCTTGCGCAAACAGCACTAGGGAATTGATCGGACATCTACAGGTAGGATGGGGAAAGTTTCCAGATTGAAACCATGGAGAGCCATTGTTGGTCTGAATCACTAGGGCAACTTCCTTCTTCCTTTTGAAATAGTTGTAAAAATGTCCTGTATAAATGTTAAATGCTATTTCAGGAATTCTTACTGTTTTATGTAAAAGGCATAATAATCCAGGAAAGAAGACTGGAATTCATTGTGGGTTGGGTTGCCATTCAAAAGAAATATTTGTGGCATGGAGGTTAACTGAAACTATGAACTTAGGGAAGTAGAAGGGCCTCAATAGACTAGCTGCCGATTCTGCATCTACAGGTAGGAACTTGTGTTCACTTGAGAGGAGAAGAGGAAATCCATTCCATCCCTTTTGTGAACTACTCTCCTTCTTTCTGGCACAGGGTTTGGGCTGCAGTTTATTTGATGTGATTGGGAATGCTCCTAATTATCACGCTTTGCAGTCTGTGTGGTTGCTTAATTCGCTCCCAAATTAGAGCAGCAGGTGGCACTCTCTTTGTTGAGAACCCTGTAATAAATGCAGTGGGTTCTGACAATAGAAGGACAATGGACAACTTTCTCTTCATGTCCCAGTCATGTTGCAATGAAAGATAGGCATGTCTGGAGGCAGAAACTTTGAAGAGCCCTGGTGGCGAAGTGGTTAATCTTCTGTGCTGCAGCCAAAAGGTCATGAGTTCGATCCTGACTGGGATCAAGGTTGACTCAGCCTTCCATCCGTTGGAACTTGGTAAAATGAGCACCCAGTATGTTGGGGCAAAAATGCTGATTACCTTGTGAACATTTCCAGAGGGTGCACTAAGCACCATATGTCATTGTGTCATTGTTGTTGATACAAGACAGGAGTTCTCAAACTTTTAAAGCCGGCTTTAGGGCCCAGATCATACCTGTCAAGTATCCCATATTGGCCAGGAATTCCCGTAATTCAGCACCGCTTTTCCTTCTTTCCCACCCGGAGCCACCACCATCCCGTAATTTGACGGTGGGGGAAAAGTAGTTACTGCGCATCCCCTTCCGTGCATAACCCTTCTACGCATGCGTAGAAGACTTCTACGCATGTGCAGAACCCTTCTACACTTGCACATAAGCCTTCTCTGCATGCATAGAAGCCTTCTACGCATGCTCAGAAGGGTTCTGCGCAGAAGGGACTACACAGAAGGCTTCTACGCATGCGTAGAAGGGTTAAGCACAGAAACCTTCTGCGCAGGTCCCTTCTGTGCATGCGTAGAAGGCTTCTACACATGCGCAGAAGGGACCAGCGTAGATGGGTTCTGCGCAGGGCCTGTATTGTCTGGAACCACGCTTGACAGGTATGGGCCAGATGGCTATTTCGTCCTTCCTCCACCACATGGCATTTCCTGGTGTGGTGGAGGCGGTGAGGGGCCACATGAAATGGTGCTGAGGGCCGCATCTGGCCCACAGGCCACAGGCTGAGAATCCCTGCTATAAGAGGAGGAAATAGCCATTCACACCTTAAAGTGTGGTCTTGTGGTGACTTCTGCTTATATTTGTCCAGCAACTCATGGTGATTGTTGGCTATCCAGCTGTTCATTTGAGTAGCAGAAACACTTTATTTTTCCTTTGAAACAAACCTGGGAATTCTAAGAAGGTGCTGTTGATTAAATATGTTTGGTGGACAGACCTCACTGGAATGAGGGAAAGTTGTGAGAGACCAAAAAGGAGTAAGGAACTGAAGCTGTACCTATTCTTGGCTACAGAATTACTGTATTTATAAAATCAATTTGTATGGGGTGTGGTGTGTGTAATATCATAGAGAAGGCTGGAATGCTAAGCTGACTAGTTCATTTCAGAAAGGTTAAGCAAACAATAGAATCTCTTCATTACGCATTTTGCTTTTCATTAAAAAATAAAGCCCAGCTATTAAAATAAACTATGTAAATTACTGGAACATATATTTGCTTGATTGTTATGACTGCTGTTATGGTCTAATGATTGAACAACACCCGAGAGGGCTTTATCACATTACACATTTTCTCTAAGGAAAGTGCTTACAATTGCACACAAAGAATTTCGTTATATATAAAAAAAATATACATGCATCAGCCAGATGTAATTTTTCTCAGAGTGTGTCTGCTGTGTGAAATGTATGTTGCCCTGGCAGGTTACACTCTTATATGAGAGTTTCACAAAATGTCCTATTTAGAAAGGCAGGCAATACATCACCACCTGCAATAAACAGTTATCAACGTTTTCAAAATTCAAAATCTGCCCCAAGGTCAAACTTTCCTGGGAAATGGTGGGCAGAAATCTGGAAGTGTTTCCTAAAGACAAAGAAAAATCCATAATGTTATGCATGACGGTATCTTTAGCCAGAATCCTATGGGTGATAATTGCATGCGCCTAAATTAAATAGGTCAGGCCTTGGTGATTTAGTTGTTAAGGCACTGAGCTTGGTGACTGGAAGGTCAGCAGTTCAAGACCTGAGTGCTGCACGACAGAGGGAGTGCCTATCTCTGTCCCAACTCTTGCCAGCCTAGCAGCTTGAAAGTAATAAACTGCAAGAAGATAAATAGGTACTGCTTCAGCAGGAAAGTTAACAGTGTTCTGTGTGCTCTGATGTCTAGTCATGCCTGCCACATGACCCCGGAAACGTCTGCAGATGCAGACAGTGATGGCTCTTTGGCTGTAAACAGAGATGAGCACTGAATCCTAGAGTCGGATACAACTGGTTTTCGAGCAAGGGAGACATTTACCTTTACCTAAGTTAAACAGTGTAACTCATTGTGGTAAATTAATGTTAAGTGATGAGGCACTGGTTGCATCATAGGGTTCGTTCCTGTCTGTACAGCTGGTGCATGTCCACTAATGTGTCTTTAATTAAATAACACAAGAGCAACAACAACAACAACAACAATTTATTAGACTTATACTCCACCCATCTAGGGTACACTCCCATTTTGGGTGACTCACAATGTTAAAAAGAGAAAAACAGACACCAGAAAACCACAGAACCACCACATTTATTCCAAGTAATGGGGACCATTTCCAGGTTTTTGTAGTATGGAGTGGTTTACCATTTCTTTCTTCCGAGAGTATCCTGGGACTGTGCAGCTTGCCCAAGGCTAAAAAGCCTGGCTCTTTCTTCCCGGAGGCACAATGGGGAATCGAACTCCCAGCCTCTGTAGTTAGATACCTAAACTTCTGAGCTATCCAACCACGGAGAGTTCTGCAATTTAACTTATGCTTATGTAAACCACCAACAAATAGAAATAGACAGAGATACAATTATATTGATTTACCTGTTCTGAAGTGGGAAGCGTGTCATATTTGTACTCTGTTATCTCAAAAGAGGAAAAATACAGTTTTCACCAGAGTTTTACCCCAGGAGCTCCTATGTTTCTTGTAAAATGTAGCCCCACCTTCAGGACTGAACTTTAGTGAGTCATTGAGGAAAAGGAACTCACTTTTGCTGAGGATACCAATGAGATTTACCTCAACACCTATCGTTTTAGCTTGGGAGTCCCTTCTTAATTTCAAGGGCTTGTTACCGGCCCGGCTTTATGACGAAATTGAAGCCGACATTATTCATAAACGGAGGGGATATGGGCAAGTGATAAGGTGACGCGCTGAAAGGGAAATAAATGGCATGCGGGAAGAGAAGGGTGGCAGAGCAGGGAGCATGTTCTTAATGATGTGACAGACCCAGAGGCAAGTTGAAAACTGTCAAGAGGATTAGCTACAGACCTTATTATCTCTCCCACTTTTGGCACATGGTCCACCAAGATGATTGAGGACATGAAAATGGCTTCTGGTCTACCACTCAAAGCTCCTCGGTGCTGTTACCATACCACAAACTATATGCATTGTTGTTTTTAAAATGAAGGGGAGAAACACTTCCAGTAGTAAAGGCTTGGAAGTAATAAAAAGGTAACGGACTCCCTTGCTCTAAAGCAGGGGTTTGCATCCTATGTCCTGTGCACTGGACCCGTCCCCTGACACCGTTCCATCCAGCCCACAGCGACAACCCCGAAAGTGGAAGTGGATGCTCCTGTGCATGTGCAAATGTGCACGTGCATGTACAATTACACCCATGCATGTGTAAATGCACCTGTGCATGCACAAACATACCCATGTATGCACAAATGCACCTGTCACCATTTTTTTTCAGCCCACAGCAGGGTCTGAGGGGAGGTTGTCCGACCTGTGGTGCAGTAAGGTTGAGAACCCCTGTTCTAAAGCCAGTCATATCTGACTTTAGGGTTCAGTGCTCATCTCTGTTTACAGCCAGAAAGCCAGCACTGTCTGCACCTCCAGACATTTCCGTGGACGTGTGGCAGGCATGACTAGATGCTGGAGTGCACAGAACACTGTTACCTTTTCCACCAAAGCAGTACCTATTTATCTACTTATAGTTTCTTGCTTTCAAAATGCTAGGTCGGCAGGACCTGAGACAGACAATAGGCGGTCACTCTGTCGCTCAGTGCTCGGGTCTTGAACTGCTGACCTGCTGACCTAAATCAATTCCTCAGTCTGGTGTTCCGTCACCCAACTTATCCAACCCACAATTGAAAAGAGTTTGCCTAGATTGCTTTAGTAACCTATTGCAAAGGGATTAAGGGTGAATCAGGACAGTGATTTATAAAACATCTCCCCCTCACTGCTCTAGAAAATAGAGCAAAGACTCATTGGAAAAGAGCATTTGTTAATGGACCCAATCCACCAGCAAGAGCAGATTTAATTGTGTCTGGCTTGGTTAGGAGAAATTCTCTGTGAATTCTGTTTTTATATTGCCTTGGTTCATAAATTAAATTTGGAACAGAAGCAGAACAGTATGGGGTTATTTTCTTAGAGCAAGACTAGGTCTGGGTGCCACAGATATCCATTCCTGGAACTTAAAGTCTTGCTTCCATGATGTTATCATGCAAAATAAAAAAGGTGTGTTTTTCCAAAAATAGAAAAATGCATCAAACATTTAATTTAAAAATAAAATAGGCCGGTTGCTTTCGAATTGCTGGGCTCCCTCAACATTTTTTTAAAAAAATTGAGTGGGTAGAAGATAATGAGTTCATGGAGCTGGGTTTGGGTTGTGCATGTTGCCCACTCTTGGTCTTAGAGGGCTTGCTCATTTGGAGACCCAGCTTAATTTTAATTTAATTAATTTTTAATTTAATTTTCAAACTTATATGCCGGTTTACTCGGGTGAACCCGACTCAAGGCGGCTCAGACAATAAGCCACAAAATACAATATACACAATCATTGCAAATATGAGCAGATAAAAACACAGAGGATAAAACAAATAAAAACTACCCCCATTAAAACCACCCAACCCATGCTTAAAAAGGAGAATTGGGAAAACTTGGCCAACAGGCGGGGGCCACATTTCCATCTGGGCCCCACACCTGTCCCGCCAGTCAGCTTCCTTCCATTTTTACTTTTCTGAGAAATAGCCTGGCCATTAGTGTGAAAAAAGTGCTAGGATAGGTTCCCACCATTTAGCCCAAAGCCTTGCAGTTGTATTTCAAGCCATTGATGTTTTCTGAAAGTTTTCAAAGAAAGTCCCCTGTACTACATGCAGCCATAGTCAAACTGGAGGCCACCAAAGCATGAATAACCAAAAATGCTGAAGTCTTCTAAAAATAGCCACAGGCTTTATGTTACCGTACCTAAATGAAAACACCCAAAATTTTCATGTAGTGCCTTCCAGGATATGGATTGTTCCAGCAGAGTCTAATCTAAATTAGCTTTTCCAATAAGTTTTCACATTATTATTATTTGAGCCTAACTAGTGTGTAGTCATTGAAAATGCACTTTTATGATTTCCTTTATGTAAAACTCCAATTGGATTAATTTAGATTCAATAAAGCAATTACATCCACCAAAGGGATTAACAATTTAATGGACTCCCCCCTCCCCAAAGAGTAATTATGCTTAGCAGTGCAGCTGACGGTGTGTATGAGAGAGATGATTCAACTTGTGTTCTCAAAATTCAAGTCGATGCAAATCTTTCTGGGTGTTCCCCCCTTTCCCTTTCACTACAGGTGCACGTCTGCATGCAAAGACCTATTCCATGGCGACAGAGGACTAGGTTGCTTTGGGCCCTTTGCTGAAGAGATAGGACTGACATGTCTCATGTGGGGAAACAGCCAAGGAAAATGAAAAGTCGGAAAGTCATGCCCAGTATGTTGTCTGATAGTCACTTGTGCTCTCCGAATGGAGGAGCCATAAGTTGCATTGAAGGCTGGTGGGGCTGACACAGTTGCCTTTGAGGATTGGCATGCCCTTGTCTCCTGGTGTCAGAGGCCAGCTTTTTCATGCAGAGCTGTAGTGGAGATGCCTGGAAGGTCAGCAGGTCAGCAGTTTGAGACCTGAGTGCTGCATGACGGAGTGATCTCCCGTCTCTGTCCCAGATCCTGCCAACCTAGCAGTATGGAAGCAAGAAATTGTAAGTAGATAAGTAGGTATTGCCTCAATGGGAAAGGTAAATAGCATTCTGTGTCTAGTTATACCTGCCACATGTCCACAGAAACATCTGCAGAAGCAGACAGCACTGGCTCTTTTGGCTGTAAATATAGATGAGCACTGAACCTTATAGTCAGATATGACTGGCTTTTGAGCAAAGCGGTGGTGGGCTTTAGTGATGCCAGAGTTTACAGGGTCAAAGTTCTGTGACTTTCGGAGTAGCAGGGAATATGACATTACCCCTCCCCTCAAGTTTCTCTATCTTGTTGGAGCTCAGCTGCCTCCCAATAGCTGGGAGAGAAATACATATTCCTAGGAAAAGTATATTTTTGCAATCTCACTCTGCTAATGCAAAGTATCTCAGGGTGGCGTGGCCTTGAATGGTGAATTAAAGGCCATCCCATTCACAAGAGCCGTGCTCCTCATGTGTTGATAGTGACCAATCCGACAGTCTGCGCTTCTGATCACCATCCAGCCCTCCATGGGGAGATGGCTATGGAGATGGACATAGTGAGGACCTGAACTTCCGGATTTACCACTGTGCCACTATTGTTGAGTGTCTGCCAAGGTTGGTGAAGTTAACAGAGGGCAAGAAAGAGATTTCTGGATTTCTTGGACTAAAAATCCCATAATTTCCATTCTGTGAGCTGTACCTAATTCATAAATTCTGGTTTCCCTTCAGACTGTATAAATCTTTCATCTTTTGTGAAGAGGGCAAAAAGAATGGACCGCGTTTGGACCAAGCAAAGGAGCATCACACTCTAAAGGGGTCGATTATGTGTCTAACCCCTTGTTGTGTTAGAAGACACCTCTGGTAGGAAGAGATGCTCTTATCAGGGACAGTTGAAGCTCTCCTGTCACTTGAGGCAGAAAACCAAGTACTGCCCTTCCCAAGTGGTGGCACCCCCTGAGGTGGATAAGCCAATGGTGGTATCTACTACACCTGCTTGAAACAGAGGTGAGGATGATGCAGAACATCAGCTCCACCTGCCTGGGAAGGAGGGTTCTGCAGGAAGCAGCGCTTGTGCTCCTACATAGCTACATACTTCTTGAAGTACATACAATAGGGACATGGTGGCATATGGCAAAGAAGACTTCTGAGTGGATGGTTTTTCCATTTAGATGCAAAGTAGCCATGGAAGGGACAGCAGCCCCCTACCCACACCTCTAATATGAATGCTCCAGGAGGGGAGCCTGGTGGTGAATTTAAATTTAACTAAATTAAATCTTCAGCTTTTGTAATATGGGAGTTGCCATGTTTCTGTGTGCCTCTATTTCTAACCAGTATTTCTGACACAAGGCAATGAAGAAACACACTGGGGAGTGGCAATCCTTTATCTATAGAGATGGTGAAAGACAATTTGTACTTCGTTGACAGAGGTGAAGGCTGATGCCTCAAAGTGGCACAACAAGTTTACCATCTCCATCTTAGCCTCCTCAAGTCATCACACAGCAATGTCTGGTCAGCAGGATTCTTGGACGATTCTGTTCCTTCCCCCGCTATCACAAGCTTTGCAATGCTCAGTTTTTAAGGCGTCTTGTTAGACCAGGGGTGTCCAAAGTATGCCTGGGGCGCACATTCTACTTCCATTTCCCGGAGCGACGAGGGTATTGTGGGCCGGATGAATTGGCATCAGGGGCTGGATCTGGCCCCTGGGCCATAGTAACCAGCCCCCTGAACCACATGACCAGCCCAAAAAAGTTTGGGCACCCCTGTGTTAGACTTTCAAAAATGTCCATTTTAAAACATTTAAGTGGTTCAAAAACATACTACCCATTCTTGTTTGGGGATTTTATGCAATAACATACAGCTTTCTTTTCTTTTATGCTTGATCTTATAGTGCCGTGATGGCGAACCTTGGCATGCCAGATGTTCTTGGACTTCAATTCTCAGAAGCCCAAGCACCCTGTAAATCCACACAAATGGGTTTACTGCGATTCATCCGACCTGCACTGCCCTCGTCGCTCCCGGAAGCAGAAGTAAAACACGCCTGTATGCGCCCATTGGTTCAAGGAGATGCCCACCCACTAAATATACTTTCTTGCGTTTTGTATTTTTATCTGTTTCCTTATGGAGTCACCCCAAGATCTTTACTTCCAGCATTTAGAAAATAACTGAAAATGCTCTTATTTAGAGATATTCTTCCTCAGTAGATTTATATATTTTCTTTTCTAATATTATTATTTTGTCTGGTTTCTTGTTTGCTGCCTCTTGGATTTGTGAGTTCTAGGGCATGATTGATTTTCATAGGAGTTTTGACAATTTGTTTGAAGAAATACCTCTTAAAGGAGTGCTCACACTATGTTGGGCTGTGTTCAAATGTTAATAATAAAATAACAACAAAAACAACTTTATATTATTGCATATTTTATAGTACTTCCTCAGAAATGTGAGCCAGAGCCATTAGATTTGACTACTAATCCACCTTTTACCATCTGATAACCAAACACAAAAATGCATCATGGATAATGAGGTAAGGAAATGTGTTTGAATAGATGTCTTTCACCACTTAAGTGAGCACTGCTTTTAATATGAGCTGAGTGATTTGTCTTGTGGGCATTTTACGTGCAACCCCAGGGTGAGGACAGGCTGATGAACACTTTGTTGGCCATCCCAGTGGTGAGAATGGCTGGTTTCTGAAGTGGACACCATCCTCTGTGCAAAATTAGGGGACCTGCAATATCCTCAGGCCTAATTCAGGAAGCTCCATCAGGAAGAATGCCAACTTTCACCTCTTGTTTCTGGCAATGAGTGCAAAAACTTTGCTCATTGATACAGTTGAGTTGCTTTGTGCTATGACGACTGTGAATGAAATGATGAGTGATAAGTCCAACGCTTGCCAGCTTCCCACATAAGGGTGTTTTTGTCCTCTTGGATCTAAGTGTCTGACCTTTGCTTCCGCCATACTCTTGACTTTTTTCTAGGCCCTTACTGTAAAAGATGATTCTATCACCTTTAGGTCTCACTTTACCATTCCTTCAAAATTAATCTTTTCCTCATCAAATGTGCTCATTCGGTTTATTTATTGCAAGACTATAGGGTCCTTTCTTTCCATTCCATCATGCAGTCCTGACAGCAGCTAATGGTGGAAAGGAACACACACCAAGAGACATACATTTATTTATATTAGAAAAGTTCCACTCAAGTCATGTGCCCCTCCGAGCTGTTTAAACATAATAAAATAATGATTATAAAAGACTGCTAAACTATAGAATAATGAGATTTTTTAAAAAAACAAACAAACACACAAACAGTGCATTGACTAGGTTATTAAAATAGAAACACAAGAGGAGTTTCATACAACTAGGCTAGTTTAAAAGATAGAGTGTTACTGCTGGAAGTTAAACTCAAGACAAATTTAAAAAATCTAGTGAAACAATAGAGTCCTCACATGGGAGAAGGACCTGGTGAACATTTGGTAGGAGTGTTAAAAAGAAAAATGGAGATTCTGTGTCCAAATGTACTGGCGGATGACTTAGTGAATTAGGTATGTAGCTGCAGAGTCAGAGGTTGGGAATTACCCATTGTGCCTCCAGGGAGAAGAACCAGTCTGTGTGTCTCTGGGCAAGCTGTACAGTCCCAAGATGCTCCCAGAAGAATGAATGGGAAACCACTTATGAGCACTTTCTGCCTAGAAAACCCTGGAAAGGGTCAGGATTGAAAGTCAGGATTGACTTGATGGCCCACAAGTATTATATCCAAACGTAGCAAGCCTGGGCATAAAGAGCAGAATATCTCAGTAAAGGTAAAGATCGCCCTTACACGAAAGTCAGCTGTATCTGACTCTAGGGTTCACTGCTTATCTCTGTTTATAGCCAAAGAGCCAGTGCTGCAGACATTTCCGTGAACATGTGGCAGGCATGACTAAACACTGGAGTGCACAGAATGTGGTTTACCTTCCCACCGAAGTGGTCCCTATTTATCTACTTGAAATTTCTTGATTTTGAACTACTAGGTCAGCAGGAGCTGGGACAGAGATGGGAACTCACTCCATCATGTAGCACTCGGATCTAGAACTATTGACCTGCCTACCTTCCAGTCATCAAGTTCAGCATCTTAATCACTAAGCCACCACAGATATTCACAGCACATATTCACAGCCAGAGGTGGCTTTTAAAGGCTCTAGCTCGCCACTGTCCAGGACTATACACATACAATCCCTTTTGCAATGATCCTGTGGATTCTGCCATCAACTGGGAATGTACCCATCAACTGGGAGAAGGGTACCCATGCTTTAATGCCATATGTTGCACAAAAATCTAATGTTTTCCAGCCCTGTTACTCTGCAATTTTTTTCTCCCTGCCTGGTGACATAAGGAAACACAGCAGTTACCTGAGATCTGGCAGCCAGAGCTGAAATATCTTGATCAGATCCAAGAAGACAATTTTGGCAGGAGGTAGTATCCAAGGAATCTTCTATCTCCATGTCAGTTTGAAGGCATCTTAAGATCTTTGAAGGCATTTCTCCAAATATCCACATTTGAAGTCAGACTGATGGCAACAATGTGAGACAAAATATTTTAAGAGATGATACCAAAGATATGGTATGATGTCCTCAGAGGTCTATTCTACAGTAGCAAGCAAAACTGTTCTCTTCACTTAGGCTTTAAAATATTAATTTTACTGTTCCTGAATTTTTAAAACACTATTAAAAATGATACCTTTCAAAGTGCATCACAATGGGTAGTTACTAATATTCCTAAACTGCCCTTGGAAATATTTTCTGAAGGACAAGATATAAGTTTTATAATAAACACATCACACAGAGATAGCTGTAAGTCTAAATCATTTTGTAAAAATTCCAACAAATGGTTTCCTCTAATTATAATTAAAATACCAATATTGATATGGCCATCTTTCTCCTATCTGATTATGGTTAGAAAGGCATGGAAACAGAAAGGAGAAGAGGAACATAGGAAGGGGAAACAAAAAGAAAAATACAGACAGTTGCTTTTATTGGAAAAGTTATTATTTTTGCACAAAACTTCCTGAATCATTCAAATGCCATAGCTACAGTATACTGTCAGGTCAAAAAAGTACGGTAATTTTTCTAAGCTCCACACATATATTGAATCCTGACAGGCAGTCAAAAAAAAATGCAGCTGTGTTGTCTCAGTTGAGGTGGCCATTCCAGCTGCTTAATTATTATGGCTCCATCTCCAACAGCTCCATCCAGAAGGAATAGAAAGGCCAACTAATTATGCATTGTACATGTTGGAAAATTAGAGGAAGGGAAGGGCCACATCTCAGTAAATATACATATCTATTCTGGATGATGTTAGAAAAGTGTAATTTTTACAAATATGTTGCAAGGACCAACACTTATATTTTGATGTTCAGCTTTCTTCTTCAGGATGAATGGCAAGATTGTGTGTGTGTGTGAGAGTCCCAAACATGTGTGCAAGATGATTGTGCTAGATCTGCTTGTTAAGTTCAGTTCAAGTGCAAATGTCATTGGGGATAACGTTTCTAAATCCATCTCTCAGTGGTAGTTAGCTGGATATTTCTCCCCACAACTCATGAAAGGAAGAACTGTCAAATAACCATGGCCTTTTCTATTTCCCTGAACTATGGAGTCTACTCTGAATGGCCATTCAGAGCACCATCCAGAAGACAAGATGAACTCCTACCATCAGCCATGTTGGTACTTCAGACAGCTTACATCCACTAGGTAACACTATTAATTTGGCTTCAGTTGGCTTGTTGTAGTGAGTGGACTGAAAAAGGCTTGCCACTTGTCTATATTACCTTTCCCCCAGCCAAACAAGAACACTGAGTTTCCAAAGAAGGCAATGGGTGGGGAATGCAGGTTATTTGCTTCTTTGCTTGAAGATTTGGGAGAAGAAATCCAGTCAACTACTACCTGGAGTTGGGGTTTCAATCTACAATGCCAATGACATTTGCAGATCGCAGTAGAGCCCATCTTAAGTTGATCGGGCACAATGCTCTGCCTTAAATTTTGGTAGCTCTCATATCCCCCCCTCCACGCACTATACATAAAATCTTGGTACACAGCCTGAGGAAGACAGAGTAATGTTGAAAGATAGCTGTTTGTTCGATTTTTTTTCTTTTTTAGTATAACTTGCTCTCGCATTTGTAGTCAGGATAATGGAATTGGTTTGGCTCAGAGTCCATGGAGATTTGGTATTGACTGATGATTCTTTTGTGCTGACTTCATCTGAGTGATGCATATCGTTTTTTTGCATTATATTTTTCTCTTGCTCCTTCTTGTTGCCTGATGGGATTCTTATTTCCCATTGAATGAAAATTCAACATGGGACTGTGAGAATCAGGATTTTGTCAAAGTCGAACTGCCAATAATGAATCCCGACAGGGCTGCCAATTCAAAATGGAATTAATGTACAGAAAACAAAGCCGAAGCCATACAGAGAAATAGGTCACAATTTGGACCATTTGTGGAGTGGACAAGTGCGATCTATTTCACAGCGATCACACAATGCACAGAGAAATTTGCTCCAACCCACAGAGTAACAGTGCTGAAAAGGTTCAGGTGCAGGACTTCAACTTTCTGGAATATGTAAGGGACACTTTAAGGGAGATCAACAGAAAAGCCATTGGAAAGACAGAAGTACAAATATTCTTTCTGGAAGATTCTTCAGATGGTACTTTGGTTCCTCTAGCTCAGGGGTCGGCAACTATTTAAAGTTGGGGGTCAGGTCACACTCACTCAGACAGTGGAGGGGGCCAGACTGGTGGATTTGGTCCATGGGCTGTAGGTTGCTGAACCCTGCTCTAGCTGTATCTGGAAAGATGTTATAGTCAGGACTGATCTACAGTGGGATGTTGTAGTTGTTGTTGTTCAGTTGCACAGTCAAGTCTGACCCTTCACGACCCCATGGACCACAGCACACCATGCTCCTCTGTAACCCGCCATCCTCCAGAGTCTGCCCAATCCACACCCACTGT
This sequence comes from Bradypodion ventrale, assembly GCA_035047345.1. Classification (NCBI taxonomy): domain Eukaryota; kingdom Metazoa; phylum Chordata; class Lepidosauria; order Squamata; family Chamaeleonidae; genus Bradypodion; species Bradypodion ventrale. Next base: position 123,609,386 of record JAWDJE010000006.1, read on the forward strand.
GTCAATGATGCTATTTAACCATCTCAACTTCTGTTACCCCCTTCTCCTTTCGCCTTCAATCTTTTGACCATACCCTGGTAATGGCAACCTTGAGTTGCTGGCTAATCTTTCTCACACTAGGTCAGGTGAAAGGAACTGCAGAATGAACTCACCAAAAGGTGGCTTCATTTTGGCTGTTTCATGTCTGACCTAGACATGGAAGGATCATCATCGTCGTCGTCGTTGTTGTTGTCGTCATCATCATGAACATCATCATCATCATCATGAACATCATCATCATCATCATCATCATCATCATCATCATCATCATCATCATCAAGGCCTCTCGTCTCATTTGGTGGCCAAAAATATTTGAGCTTCAGCTTCAGTATCTGTCCTTCCAAGGAACGATCAGGGTTGATTTCCTTTAGGATTGACTGATTTGATCTCCTTCTAAAAGTCTTTTCCAGCACCACAGTTTCAAGGCATCTGTTCTTCTGCACTCATCCTTCTTTATGGTCCAGCCCTCACTTAGGGATGTTAGTGAACAAGAAATAAATATGAACAGTCTTTGACTGTAGACATCTTGAAGCAGAAGGCATTCTTGAAGTTTTGTTAGGCCTGCTTTCTAAAACTGTTTAGCCTTGTTTGCTATTTTTAGATGCAGCAGCCACTTATGGTTCCCATCCAGGTGGGAGCATAATATGTAGGGAAGGGAGAGAGAAATAACCCTTAACTTCGTATTTCATTTTCCCACCTCAGATCTCCTTTTAGTCGCCATTTCGCCAAAAGATCCATTTTGAAATTTACAATAGATAAATTGCTTGTTTCTGAAAGGGAGAGCTAAGGACACTTTTGTAGACATGTGCTAAATAAAACAGTTTGTTCCACTCTTTACTTTCCAGGGGAAACTGGGGTAGAACTAGGAAATAAATAATCAGAGATATTGAGACTGGGAGCTAAACTCCATGTAAAAAGGTAAAGGTAAAGGTTTCCCTTGCTCAAAAGCCAGTCGTATCCAACTCTAGGGTGCAGTGCTCATCTCTGTTTCTAAGCCGAAGAGCCAGCGCTGTCTGCTTCTGCAGACATTTCCGTGGTCATGTGGCAGGCATGACTAGACACCGGAGCGCACGGAACACTGTTACCTTCCCACCGAAGTGGTCCCTATTTATCTACTTGCAATTTCTTGCTTTCGAACTGCTAGGTTGGCACCCTGGTGTTAATTCAACCTCCTTCCTAAGCTTGAGGATAATTGCTGCTTCATTATAATCGTTAGGCTTGCTGCTGCTGCTCCAGGTCTTCTGGGCTTGATGCAATGCACAGAGAAAATGCTAAGTGCTTGCCTCAATTTTTCTTTCAAGCAACCCTGAACAACCGAAGAGCTCTTAAAAATCTATAACACTTCATTACAAAACCCAGGACATTTGCGATTAATTTGCCGCAGAAATGAAGTGCGGCTTGAAACAGCCAGCCAGCAGTCTGAGCAAATGCACATTTGGCTTTCGACCGCTCTCTTCAGAACTGTCTGGGGAGCATGGAGAGTGAGTGGCTTGGTTATTGGGCTAGATGGTTAAGATGGCCTGCAGACTAACAAGAAGGCAAACAAAGAAGGGAGAGGGTTGAAGCAGGGTTTTCTGAACAGGCAACTGAGCCAGAACACTCTTGGCAGGAGTTCTATGACACCAACACAACTGATGGCCTGAGGACAGGTGGGAGGGTCGAATGCCATTTATTTATGTTGGTTAATGGTCTGGAGTAACACCAGGCATGCTAACTAAGGGTTCTTAGCCAATTAGGTATTAATTTTAGCAGTCTGTATGTTCCATTAGTGGAATGGTTTAAATGTATTTTTATTCCCAGCATGCTGCTGCCTGGCTGGGTAGAAGGTAAACTTGATAATTTTATTTTGCTGTTTATGTTTCACATGTGTACACTGGCCAGAGTGGGAATGTCTCCCAGATGAGTAATATAAAAATGCATTAGTAATGTATATCTTAATAAGTATTCACAATCATCATCATCATCCACCTGGAATATTTGTTCTCCTTAAAGTATTCAGGTCTATTCTGATTTCAGAATGATTCCCACTGCCCATACGGTATTCTTATTTTCTCACTTTATCCAGTGCTTTCCCATCACAATGTTCTGCTCCTTTGCAACCTCTTCCAAAAGCAAGCTTTATTTTTAAAATAATGCTTTGCATCAAGGGTGGAGTTTCATGCTTCCCAGTTGCAGTTGATGTGAACAGTGAGAGCTCTGGTTAGGAATTGTTAAAAAACCAAACCAGCAATAGCAGGGAGTTGGATTTCTTAAAAAGAGCTTTGGTGGCACAGTGGTTAAACTGCTGTACTGAAGCCAAAATGTTATGAGTTTGATTCTGATGAGGATCAAGGTTGACTCAGTCTTCCATCCTTCTGAGGTTAGTAAAATGAGTACCCAGCATGTGGGGGGGATGGGGCCGTAAGAGTGCATTTTACTTCCGCTTCCAGGAGCGATGAGGGTGGCACAGGCCGGATGAATCGCAGTAAACCCATTCGTGCAGATACATGAGGGCTTGTGCTTCTGGAAATTGAAGTCCAAGAACATCTGGAGTGTCAAGTTTCGCCATCACGGTGATATGCTATCTATCAACACTATAACCATCCCTGGTGCCATTTTGGCTTTATATCCATAGACAGCTAGAGATAGAATCTGGTTTTGCAGGTGCTTTTTTTTTGCTTGTAAAGTTGGGCCCTTCTCCATCATCAGTTTGGCAGGTTGTGGGAGGAACTCGACACAGAGCATCCATAATGGAAGCAAGCGGGAGCTTTACGGTGGATTTCAGTCCAAGAATCACAAAAGAGAGATACACTGACCTCACACAGGAACAACAATCTGTTTCTCTTTCCATTTCCCCCCACCCAAGTTTTCTACCCTGTCTCTTTATTAAGCCATTAAACATTTATTCTGGCAGTTCTGCTATCTGCCGTTTGGCCTGCGCTGCCTCTCTCCTCGCGAGGCATCCTAGCATCCGCAGCATACTTTGGGCAGGTGGCATTTCCAATGAATGGTAATGAAGACACGCACAGCACACGACATGTGAGTGGCAGGGTGAAATTTATTCTGGCCTAGAGGTTTCAAATAGTGCCAATTATTTCTCACTATAATCATGTCCCACAGTCATCCCCCCCCCCCCGCATGCTGTTGCTTCATTTGTGAATCCGGCACCACCAGTGAGCAACTGTGGAACCAGGGACTCAAAATCTCCCTCCCCCCCTTTTTATGTATGTTAACTGTGTTTTCTGACAGGAGCGGAATGTATCTTTTCTCATGTATCTATTCTTATGCAAATAAGTGGATCGAAAAATGTGCACACTCTGTTAGCCAATGGGCTTGTTGTATTATTGTTATTGTTTATAGTGTATATAAGTCCGCGTTTTGCACCATCCCAACTGTGTTCAAACCCCACTAATAAAGAGCTGAATTTCACTACTTCACTCGTCTGCTTCTTCATTCCCTGAACATGAAATCCCTGCAATAACAAAGTACTGTATTGACTGCTGAAGATGAGTGAGAAATAAGAGCATCCTCCTAATAGGAATGTCTGGCCAAGATTTTACAAACTTCATCTCATTCATATTCAAATGGGGCCTATGTAAAAAAAAAAAGGGATTTTTTGTAGTATACTGTTAACAGAAAATGACTTTCGTTGGTGAGATAATCTCTACTTCTTGACATTCTCTTCTTACTAATAACATAAGATACATAGCTTCTCCTCCTCCTACTACTTGTGCCATATCTGATTCCAAATATTAGCTACCATCATGGTGATTAGTCATGAAGATGGTCCTGAGAATATAATGCAGTAGCCTTCCATTTGTCTTCCGCATCATACCATTGATCCAGTTCCGTCAGTGTGAGTGCCTTTCTGGTCCTGAGCCCTTTTGGCATGCAAAGTCCTCCTCAGTCCCAGGCCAGTATTGATGAAGCTGCTCCCCTTCATCAAGATGGATTTAAATGGGATTTAATCCACTTGGGGACCATCACCCTTCCCTGTGGACTTCAGCACCCAAGGCCATTAGTCCTCAGTGTTGTCAGGTTAGTTAATTGTCACCTGATGCTCTGCACTGAGTTACTGGCAGTATGGTCTATTGTATTACTATAGCAGGGTAACCTGGCCAGACTGGAATAGCTTCCTTAGACTCTTCCATTCAAATAATGTTCCTCTTTTGGAAGGTGGGTTGTCCAGATCAATTGTGGTTTAGACATAAGGAATCAAAAGGGTGTGGAAATGTGTGGAAAATGGGGTTCTTTGGAGTTTCCCATCTATTAGTAGCCACTAGTTTTGCATGGATAGAGAGATGGATTAGGACTCTGGAGAGCAGGGTTTTAATCCTCACTTGGCCACAGAAACAAATTGGATTGGAATGTTTCCATGGTCATGTGGCAGGCATGACTAGACACCCGAGTGCATGGAAGGCTGTTACCTTTTCTGACGAAGCAGAACCTATTTATCTACTTGCAATTTCTTGCTTTTGAACTGCTAGGTTGGCAGGAGCAGGAACACACAAAAGAAGCTTACTTTGTCATGCAGCACTTGGGTCTCAAACTGCTGACTTACTGATCTTTCTGGCCATCAAGCACAGTGTCACTCCTTAAATAACTCACTTACCTTGGAAGCACTTTCAGAGTCACTAAAAGTCAGTTCTGACTTTATGGTACATAACTAACTGAACAATCTTCATGTCATTGAGATATGTTACTCAGGATTGTTATACAGCTGGTGCAACATGAAGCTGAGAAAGAATATACAATTCATTCCATGTCAGATTCTAAGTGTGTATCTTACTGATTTCTAAGCATTTTACTTTCTAGCTATTAACACTCCATTTAACTATATAACCTGCTGGGAATGGTTGCAATTTCTAACAGATTGATAAAGTATTGTCTACACCTTGTTTTTTCAGAAACTTGCATTTCCAGCTAATAGATTTTCTTAACGTTTTTCCCTCAGGGAGTGGACTGAAATTAAAAGGCAGTCAGAGGTTAGATGATATGGTGGATTAGTGAACATGTCTGAGAAGCCGGGAGTTGTGCTGCTGCTACTGACGGTTGAGATGGTTCTGTTGTACAATTTCCATAAAAAGTTCAGGAGTGCCCAAGGGAAATTCAAGACCCATTCAGCAAAGTGGCTGAAGGTCAGTATTAAAGCACATTAGGGTAATCAGGAATGGAAACATATGTGGTTTCTTACTTTCAAGCTGCATTCCTGGCTCAAACGTGGCCCCGTTAGTCTTTCATTTTGATTAGCAATGCTGGGATGCTAGTGATAGTGGTAGAAGACAATTAAATTCAATTTAAAGAAAATTAAACAGTTTCTCAACATTTCATGAAGGAAAAAAGGGAGAAAGACATGGGGAAAGGAGAGAATGGAGAAGATCACCACGAATTCTGAGGTTTTGGGTCACATTAGCTTCTTTTTGGGGGGGATAGCAACACTAGAATATATGCTTTATTCATATCTGAGAGTATACAAAACAGAACAGCAAAAAAAGAAAAAAGAAGACAAAAATGTTGTGCCACCTTAAAGACTAACTCCTGCATTTGAATTAAATGTATTCACATTTAAATAAAGGAATTAGTCTTTAAGATGCCACAACATTTTTTTCGGGTTTTTTTGCTGTTCTGTTTTGTTTACTCTCAGATTTGCTTGCACAGACTAACACGGCTACCACTTTAAACATTTCATGCTTTATTCAGTTTCAGTCCTCATAACAGAAAATATCATATTCTTTTATATGAGTCAACCTTTGAAACTGAGAGGCAAGGGTTGTGTAGGATGTTATGTGGCAAGGGAACTGATATGTTCAGCACCAAAATACTTTGGTGATACACTTGACAGGGCACTCTCTTTTAAGCAGCACTGCCTGAATACCAAAGCCAAAGTTAGTACAAGGAATAATATCATTAGGAAACTCACAGACTATAAATGGGGAACTCAACCGCCTTGGCCATGAGCCTCTCCACAGCAGATTATGCTGCTCCAATATTGAGTGCATCCACACACACAAAACAAGTTGACATTGCTGTTAATGAAGCCTTCAACCTACACCAGTTGAGAAAATATACCCTCTTGTTGGTATAGCTCCACCTAAGATCAGGAGACAATTAGTAGCAGATACTGAGAGAACTAAGCAAGAGAATGACCCTCAACATCCTCTCATAAGAACATAAGAACAGCCTTGCTGGAACAGGCCACAGCCCATCCAAACAGCATTCTGTCTCACACAGTGGCTCACCATTTGCTTCAGGGTATTTCCAATGGATATGAGCCTCAGGTCTGTCAGCACAGATCCAGGAAGAGCTTTGTGGCAAGAACAAACATTCTTGAGGGTATGCAAGAGCAAAACCAAATTAGAAAATGGAGGAAGGAGCTCACTGGACAAGGGAAAACGTTGAAGGAGGATATAGCTGAGGAACTCAACCTCTCCTATGTCACTTGGAGGACCCTAAATAGGCCGAGGGTTGGAGTGCCTAGATGTAAGACCAACATGCTCAAGTGGGAGTTGTTGGCAGACAACAACATGGTGTGTGATTGTGGAGAGATACAGAATCTGGCTCATTTACTGGTCTGCCAATTACGGCCAGAAACATGCACCAATGCGGACTTAAGTTTGGCCAAGGAGAAAGCCAAGAAAGTGGCTTCACTTTGTCAGTCCAGGGTTTGATCAGGACACAAAAGAATAAGAAGCATGGTTTTGAGATCTTCTCTTGCTTCTGCTCCAGATGTGAAAAGAGGGCATTTTCAGTGACTGCTGACAGTTTGCCGAGGGAACTTGGTCTGGCAGTTTCCCTTCAGCCCTTCTGCTGGCAGGGAAAGCCCTTGACTCCTTCACCACAAACCTCTGACAGTTTAATTGGGTTGCTACAAAACGCATTTCTCATCTTAGTCTGTTTTGATATCTATGCATTTCTGGATCTGTAGAGGAAAAAGGGCTTAGGACCAGAAAGTGACTCATGGATCAGTGGCACGGGGGTCATGTTGCAATGCAGAAGGCAGATGAAAGGCCACCGGCATTATATTCGCAGGACAGTCTTCATGGCTGATCGCCATGATGATCACCAATATTTGGAATCAGATACAGCACAAGAAGAAGAAGAAGGGGAAACATGAAGAGAATTTCCTTCCACTATAGCCATGTGGCTGAAAAAAATACAGAGAGAATTCAAAAATGCCTGCATCTCTCTCAAGATCAAATGGTTAACTGCTCCCCAAAAACAGGAGACAAGGAATTAGGGTTAGATGACCAAATTTCAAGGCAAAAGGCCATTTTTTCTGTTTGTTTAGCAAACAAAACATGCAAGTTAGTTAGTCCAGAAGCTCCCTTCTCCCAAGGATTGTGTGTTAACCCTTTGTGTGTTGAATTGCCTTAGACCAGCACTTCCTCCCTTGTATCCAAGAATGAGAGGCTGTGAGATCCATTCCTTCCTCATCCTGCTTCTTTTTCACCTCCTTTTGGTTCTTCTGTGGCACATCTCTGAGATCAATCAGGAGAAGGAAATTTCTGCTGGCAGAAGAAGCTACTGTCAGTTGTTAAACATCTTTCAGTTTAGATTGCATTGCCTATTTGTAAAGGTGGCTCCTGGCTCTGTGGGTTGGCTGCAGAATCAGGTTATGTGGGTTTTTGTTAACATTCCTGCTCAAGGAATTTGATCTTGGGTGATGCCTTTATGCCTAAATGCCTTGCTCCAAACATCTCTTGAATATCTTAAAACTGCTATTAAGAAAAGGGAAAGATAATTACTGTCTTGAGCACTGATATAACAATCAAGCTATGCTCATCCATGCCTCAGAAAAAGAATATATGTCAATGTGTGCCCTTTTAAATGTGATTAAGCAGAGCGAAAGATAGCAGTTGCCATGTTTGCTTGCTTGGGTAAGATGCGTGAGAATTAGCATTACTCTTGAGAGCTGCCATTGGTTAGCTGGAGGGAAAATGGATATCAATTATACATAATCTAAGAAGCTTCTGCATAATAATCAGGCCCAGTAGGGGCTTTGGGGGCAGCCTCGTTATTCTCTTGTAAACACGAGGGCCCAGATAGATATGTCAGTCAGGAGTAGCGGCTGAAATCCTTCCTCTTAGTTTTTTTTAAAAAACTTTTCTTTTTAGGAAAAAAATACCTCCCACCTTCTATTGCTGCAATATGCAAACCAGACTGTTTAGCAGGAGGATTGAAGCTTTTGCTAATGAGCTCTACGTCCTAACCCAGAAGTTTAAAAAGAAAAGGTTCTGTTTCACAGCTGCTTAGAGGCAAACGTCTCTGGGCCAAACACACTATTGGAAAATAATTTTATATCTGAATAATAATGATTTTAAAAAAAGCTTGATGGGAAGTCCTGTATTCCTCCCCCCCATATGTTTCACCCCCATAATTACCTCAGCACTTCCAATTCTCAACAGTGGAACATGTGCATGCAAAGTGCTTCTCTCTGAAAATTATGAATTTTGGCTCAGAAACAGGAAGGAAAGCTTGAAAAATGCAGCAGATGTAAAATTGACTCACATTCTTGATTCCTAAAGGACCCTAACTCAAGGTCAATTTTCTTCATTTCCTGCTTTATGGTGGACTCTCCTTTCATCCTCTTCCCTCTCAGTCTTGTTCTCCTGATAGGGCTTTCTCCTTCTCCCATTAGTGGACATAGTCATTTGAATGACAGGAGCGACAGAAGTTTCCAGAACAATGCACCTGGAGCTGTCCCTGTTTCGCACAGATGACCAAAACAGCTCTTGCTAGAAGTTTAAGATCAGTGGCTCTATATTTATTCCTATAGCCAAGGCATTTTGGCCACTAATTCAGAGTTTAATTGAAATGGAAGACCAGTGTGATGTGATATGTGTTATTCATTTTATAAGATTATGTCTCACCCAAATCTCCAAATAGGAACTAAAGATGTATCTATGTTGCACAAACAAAACTGTTTCTGTCCTTTAAAAAAAACCTTTGCCATTGTCATGTTCTATTTTTTTTGGCTTCTTATCTCTCTTAATTAAATATTTTCAGACCAGAAATGTTTTTATAATGAACACCGACTCCATGAAATCATCTGACCTACACATATCGCTTCAGGTCATTTATTCAATTATTTAATGTGAATAAGAACACGAGAAAGATTCTTTGTATTCTACCCTCTGTCTGTCAACATGCCTGAAGTAAAACTTTGCCTCTTCCATGCTTCTTAAATTGTTAATTAGTTTGAGATACTCTGGAGTTGAGGGAACCTTTGGTATGGGGACCTTAACATGTGAGTGCTTAACAGGCCAACATGTGCCTAATGCAGACAGCCACACTTTATAGATGATTGTGGTTTCTGGGGAGTTCAAACGGAGCACCAAGACATCAAAAATAGAATCAAGTTAAAAACCATTGAGGCTTTGAGCAAAATAAAGATTTAGAATCATCCAGTTATATTACTGGAATGAATCCTCAGGGTCATCTTGTCAACATTTAGACCAGAGGCTCTGTTGTGTATTCAGGCACATTTGCAAGTAGCGCGGGCAGTGCCTTTGCAAGAGGAAAATGGCGGTTTCCCACCATCCAAGTTAGGAACAGAAAGTGGCGCAAAAACCCCTTCACAGGGCGCGCTCATTATGCTAATCAAAGTCCTGTGGTTGGCTACAGTTTTAGATCCCGTTCTCCATTGGTTAAATACATATATTCCCTGTTATGATTGGTTAGCTAAGGTTGTCCAGCGGGTCACTACTTTGTATAAAGAAGCCACCGCTGGGAAGACACTATATAAACCCCGCGGGTAAACAAGGATGGGGCCGGACCAGATCTATACTTCCCTCTCTGTACAGGTAGCCAGCAATGTGCTAGCCTGGGTCTCCTCCATTATGCTACAATCCTAAAGTAGCTATGGTACGTATTGCCTCCTTCCTTGGCACACTCCGGAGGGACTGATTCCATGGGACTGTATAGCCATCTCCGTGTCTGGAACACCTTGTAAGCTCATCTTGAATAGACTGTTAAATAAAGACTTGTTGCTGTTTCGTTCATTGTTGTCTGGACTATTGCTTGCAAGGTCCGGACATAACAGGTTCTCAACATTTTCATGCCACGGGCCGGACCATGCTCCCTCAGACAGCTGAGCAGGCTGGACACATGGTTTTACCCCATTGTAAACACTGCCATAAAATGTATCTGCTGCTGTTTTCGCTGCTTGCGGCTCTTCTGGCGGCAGCAGTGATGGTGGGAGAGAGGGAAGCAGGCCACATGAAATGGCACCATGGGCCGGGGCTGGCCCATGGGTTGTAAGTTGCGAACCCCTGATTTAGATCACATATTTTGGAATTCCATCCCCAGAATTCCTTGCAATGGGATACACTGGCTGGAGCATCTGGGAAATGAAGTCCAACAAATCTGAAAGACCCACAGAGAAGAACCAATGGTGTAGTACAGCCCCTTGAGCAGTGCAGGAGTTATAATACAAGATGTATCTTCAGCATCCCTGTGAAATGGCCGCTCAGAGCCTCTGTTTAATTTCTTCTTCTTTTGTGTCCAGGTCAGACTTAAAACTGCCAAAATGAAGCCAGCTTCTTGGCTTTGCCATTGGCCAAACTTAGATACTCATTGGTACATGATTCCAGTAGTAACTGGCAGACCAGCAGATGATTTGGATTATGTATCTCTCCACATTCACACAGCATGTTGGGCTTGCATTTAGGCACTCTGACTCTCTGCCTGTTCAGGGTCCTCCAAGTGACGTAGGGGAGGTTGAGTTCCTCAGCCACATCCTCCTTCAATGTTATTCCTTCTTCAGTGAGCTCCTTCTTCTTCTAATTTGGTTTTGCTCTTGTGTACCCTCAAGGATGTTTGTTCTTGCCATAAAGCTCTTCCTGGATCTGGGTTGACGGACTAGAGGCTCATATCCATTCAGAGGATGTTGAGGGTCATTCTCTTGCTTAGTTCTCTTGGTTTCTGCTTCTACTTCTCTCCATTTATACTCTGTTTAAATGCCTCCAGTAAAGAAGAAGCCGCGAAATCATGAGACAGCCTGTTCCATGGTGGAACAGCTCTACCATTTGGAAGAGTGATGCACTTACCTCAGGCAGCAGATATTAGGAGGTGGCAACAAGTGATTGCAGAATGGCATCTGGCACACAGTCTGTCCTGATCCTCCCAAGTCAGTGGAAGATGTTTTTCATTGTCAGTATTGGGGCAGGATTCAGTAACCAGGTCCACTGAGGCTTTAGAAAAGTAATGATAACAAGTTCCACCTTACCTTTGGCTTCAAGCAATAATTATGTTGTGAGATGGTCCTGAATATTACTTGTTGGAAAAGATAAGAAGCTGACATGCGTATATTGTGCCTCCTAGTCAGCACATCAAAAGTTCAAAAGTGCCAGGATGTTTCCAGATGAAGAACTGACTTTCCATGACAGCTGCCTACACTGTACCGAGAGCCTCACCTTTGACAACTGTTGATTGTGATGACTATAAGAAACATCAAACCCCTTCTTACCTGTCTCCATTTTCCAACAGCGCATAGAGCCACCGGGGAGGGACTAGTAAACCACTTCTAAGTATGTCATGCTTAGAAAACCTTAGAAATGTTGCCACAAGTGGAAATCACCTTGACTGCAAATAATTACTTATCATTGAAATGAGCAGAGACTTGGACTGGGGAGCCTGATAGCTACTTTCCAAGTGCAACTTGTACTCAGTCTGTCTACAATATGTATATATTTTTAAATGGCTTTATCAGGCTATTTTATTGTTTTATGGTTGTATATTTTATGATGGTTTTAATGATGTATGCTAACTGCCCTGGGTAGCTTTGGCCAAGAAGGCAATATACAAATTAAACAAATGAACAAACAAACAAATACCCACTGATTGAAGGAGAAGACGCTCTGCACAAATCCCATCTGAGCCACAGTGCAGAGGTGTGTGATCAATCACATCTTGCATATGGGATGGCTTAGTTTTGAATGGGAAAGGCAGGAGCCATTAGCTGTACAAAAGACCTGCTCTGGATGGAGACAAAAATTGCTAGAATTGGCTTGTTGAAAAGGATAAGCCCAGTTCCCTGCAATTTGCATTTGCCTGGACTTTGAAATGCACCAGACTACAGCGTTTGGCACACAGAAGCCCTGGCACTTTCTCAGAATTCCTATGCTGCTCATTATGAATCACCAAGAAAGACATTTAATCAGTGTTAGAAACTGGGTCACTCAAATTATCTGCTTACATAGATTTGGGATGGTAGAAATGGTGCACACCTGCAGACTTGAACCAGTTAGGTAACATAAAATGTAACGTTTGCATAACAGTTGCACACGCTACAAATGGCATTCTATATGTGGATAGAAATGTAGAAATAATTACTGTAATTTGAATTAAAATGGTGTTGTTCAGGTGTTGCCCCGGTGTTGTCCAGGTGGACATATTAAGAAAAGATACCTTGCTGTCTCTTCTTTTGGTTTTTAAACAGAATGTAGATTCTTCACAGGGGGCTGCAGTGGCTTAGTGGTTAAGATGCTGAGCTTCATGACGGGAAGGCCAGAAGGTCAGGAGGCCAGCAGTTCAAGATCCCAGTACTGCATGATAGAACGAGCTCCTGTTGTCTTCCCCATCTCATGCCAACTTAGCAGTTTGAAAACAAGAAATTGTAAGTAGACAAATAGGTACTGCTTTGTCAGGAAAGGTAACAGTGTAATCTGTGCACTCCAGTGTCTAGTCATGCCTGACACAAGACTATGGAAACATCTGCAGACTCATATTGATGCCTCAGTTAAGTTCAGAATCAAGCTGTGACATGCAAGACTTCTTCATATGAGCAGAGTTGGGAAAAGTTACTTTTTTGACTATCACTCTCAGAATCTCCAGCCACAACTGGGTTTTGTAATCCAAACAATAATGATAATACTAACTAGGCTCCCAAACTCTGTGTAAGAGGTGATGGTTTTATTTATTTATTTCAGTCACATCTTAAAAACAACAACACGATTCCAGTTTTCTGCCTGTAATTTGGTCTTTCACTTCTTGCTGCTGGTTGACAGACATCTGGCAGAGCTTGTCATGGATTCCTGCCACGCAGTTATTTCGCCTGCCCCTGCTTCTCTATGTTTTTCATATTACCTTGGATGATTTTCAAGCCCAGTGCAATCCCTCTGCTCTTGTTATGGTTTGGAAGGATTTATTATGCTCTGGTGGATAACCACCCCATCTTCTCCCTGGTGCAGAGGGGTAGCATTTGCTACCTTCAGGGTTGAATTTCACATCCAGACGGGGTGGCTCCAACTTTGTGAGCAGCTCTCGTTGGTTCGGGTCCTGCTGAATTCAGTCTGGTTTCCTGCTGGTCCTGCTTGGGTGAATCCATATGGAACTACTTCTCAGAGCCAATCCTGTCATTTCTGCAGAACCTATATTTTTAAAGCAACTGCAGAGTTTTTTTTGGTGAATATGAAGACAGTGCGTGGATATCTATTTACATGCTGAACACTAGCGGTGAAAAGGATGTGGGACTTTTTAAGAACCCAATGTTCATTTGAAAATAAGTATATTTCTTTCTCCAGAGATGTTTTCAAGATACGGGGAAGAATAGAATGGACCATGATTCCGTCCCCGCAGGGAATGCACAGCTCTCCACCAGGAAGTCTCCCTAAGCCAAGAAAGCAAACAAACTGCAATCTAAATTCCTTGCAAATGAAAGATGAATCATTAAGATTAAAACATAAAAAGGTCGTCTATGCCAAATCCACCCTGCCAAGTGGTGGACAAAGCTCAGCCCTCTTCCAGCATGCTCCACTATTGGATATGCAGGCTAGAATAAATGCAGAAGCAGTTTAAGAACATCAAGAATGATAGTTCCAAACCTTGGCTCCCCAAATGTTCCCAGAAGCCTTCACCATTGGCTGTACTGGCCAAGATTTTTGAGATTATGAACCACTGTTCTAGAAGTCTACCTTTTGCTTACACCTGTTCTGGCCAGACTTGGAAAAGTTACTTTTTGGAACTACAATTCCCCAAACCCTTCAGCTAGCATAGGTAAAGGTAATGGTCTTTCTTGCTCGAAGGCCAGTCATGTCAGACTCTAGGGGGTGATGCTTATCTCCACCATATACAGCCATAGAGCCAGCACTGTCTGCATCTGCAAATGTTTCCATGGTCATGTGGTAGGCATGTCTAGATGTCAGAATGCACAGCATGCTGTAACTTATCCCACTGAAGTGGCACCTATTTATTTGTGCCAGTTTGCATTTTTGAATTTTGGGCTGTAAGCTGCCCTGAGTAGGAAAGTTTTTCCTAGAAGGGCGAGATATAAGTTTAACGAACAAACAAACAAACAAATATTTTTTATCTAGTTGCAATAGAGATACGCAGATGATACTACCCTAATGGCAGAAAGTAGAGAAGACCTAAAGAAGCTCTTGCTTAGGTTGAAGGAGAAGAGTGCAAAAGCTGGCTTGAGACTTAACATCAAGAAAAACAAGATAATGGCAGCAGGCCCTATCAGCCCCTGGAAAATAGATGGGTCAGAAGTAGAAACAGTGACAGACTTTACTTTCTTAGGATCCAAGATCACTGCAGATGGTGACTGCAGCCATGAAATAAAAAGGCAACTGATTCTTGGGAGACAAGCTGTGAGAAACCTTTTAACCATAGTTAAAAGTAGAGACATCTCCTTGCACCATAAAGAAAGCTGAGTGCAGAAGAATAGACGCCTTTGAAATGTGGTGTTGGAGGAGAATTTTGAGAGTACCCTGGACAGTAAGGAGAATGAATAGGTTGATCTTAAAAGAAATCAACCCCGACTGCTCCTTGCAAGGTCAAATATTGAAGATGAAGCTAAAGTACTTTGGACATCAAATGAGAAGAGAGGATTCGCTAGAGAAAGCCTTTATGCTGAGAAAGGTGGAGGACAAAAGAAGAAGGGGATGGCAGAGAATGAGATGGCTAGATGGTATTGTTAACACAATGGGCACAGAGCTGGGTGGGTTGAGGAGGATAGTGGAGGATGGGGTGCCTAGCATGCAATGGTCCATGGGATCGCAAAGGGGTGGACTCAACTATGTAACTGAACAACAACAACATTCCAGTGACCTTTCTGTTTCAATGAGAACTAGAACCTGTATTTCCAAGTCCCAGTACTCACTTTAACTTCTATGAGTAGTGATGTTATGCTCATAGTGTTTGGCCTTCTGTTTTCCCCCATTGCACCAGGAGTGTTGAGAATTCCCTTTCCTCTCTGCCTTGTGCTGGTTGGAGTTTGGCTTTTAATTTCAAGCATACATTAATGTTGACCTCCAGAGCAACCCATTCAATCCCTTCCTCACCATCTGCTCATAGGTAGCCACCTGGGATCTCTCTGGCCTGCCTATATGCAATTTTCCATGGCTGTCAGCTAAAGCAGATATACTCCATACTGAAAATGTAGGACTCTGGAGCATTAGGGTGGGATTTGTGACACTTTACAGAGGCTCTTTGGTCTCCAAAGCAAAGAATGGATTACAGTGAGTCAATCATGCCAGTAAAGATTTCCCCCTGTCTGTTCCCCCTGGTCAAATTTTCACAGTGTGCTGTAGAAGGATGCCTGGCTTTTGAAAGAAGAAGAAAGCTGGAGGTGACTCCATGAGCTACTTTATTTGACTAATATGTCTTCTATAAAAAAAATTTCTTTCTTAAAAAGCTTAGTTTCTGCAAAAGAATCACTTTTTGGAAGAGCTATTAAAGAATTTAAAATATTGCTTTTTTTGGAGACTGTGGTGGCGTAGTGGTTAAGACACTGATCTGCCGGAAGGTGGGCAGATCAGCAGTTTGAGATTTGAGTGCTGTATGCTGAAGTGAGCTCTCGTCCTAGTTCCTAACAACCTAGCAGTTTGTAAACAACACAACCACAAAAATGTCTGCAAACACAGACAGCAAATGGCTGCAAATGGAGATGAATAAAGTCAGAAATTTATTTTATTTTATTTATCACATTTATACCCTGCCCATCTAGGAGATTTTTCCCACTCTGGGTGGCTTTCGAGCAAGGAAGACTTTCCCTACTTACTAATAGCCCAGTTAGCGCTCAGGAAACATTCCTAGAAAGTGGAGTACTAACTAAAACAGAGTTGAGGTAAAGGTAAAGGATGCTCAAAAGCCAGTCATATCCAACTCTGGGGTTTAGTACTCATCTCTGTTTATAGCCAAAGAGCCAGGCACTGTGTGTCTGCAGATGTTTCCGTGGACATGTGGCAGACAAGTTGAACAGGATCATAAATATTAAATATTGTCTTTGTTTTTCAAATGAAAGATCTCACCCTGTTTTGGACTCTGCTTCCTCTCTAAAAAGAGATCTATATTCTTGAGGGTTTTTTTTAACCTAAAGGTAGTTGCATATATTCTACATTACAACTCCAAATGTATCCATGTTGATACAGTCTTCTGTGAACTACAATTGAAATCTGGTTCATAGTCCTAAATACAGTAAATCCATAGAATTAATTGCTGACTGGTGAGTCAGTACTTTTGTAAATCCAGGTAATTCATTGGATCTGAAAGTCAGTGGGAGTACCATCTGGATTCAGGCTTGTTTTTCTCTTCAGATCTATCCCTGGATGGATTTTCAGAAATTGTTAAATAAATGTTGTTTCCTAATTGTTACCTTCCAAACTATTTAGTTTTTGCCAGACACAAGCTCAGCACCCATCCGCTCTTCTTTGTTACTATAAATATCTAGCATGTTTTATACTGCCTGTAAATGGAGAGGAAAACCTAGGATTGATCATACTCAATCGATAACAGCTGAAGCTTTGCCACGGCAAGGGTAGAACACCAAATCGAGCATCATTGCTTGTAAATTTAGCCACTACTCAAGTAAGGTAAATTGAAGGCATATCTAAAAGCAGTTGCTATATCTGATGGAAATTTCCAATAATTCACTGCAAATTCCAGATACATTCAGGGAAAGTAGGATAGGCACATTGGGAATTGAGTGGCACCTCCTAAATTCCAGCATAGTCCTTGACTTTAACCACCCACCCCCTTGATTCTTTTCTTGCTTGGTCAGCCTAAAGGTTTATGTCATAGATCAGTTTAGCTCTCAGAATTTCTATAGCCAAATCAGTTCAGTGCATGGCTCCTCTTGTTTATGTCAAGCTGTGGCCTGTATAATACAAACACCAATAAATTTGACACCGAACTAGAAAATTCTACATCTGCACAAAATGCATCATGTGAACATTCAACAGTCACAGCAAAGTTTAACAAGATGTGACTCAGGCTAACATCTGGAATTTCTTCACTGGTAGGACTGGAAACTTTTAGCATTCCATTCAAAGGCAAGGGCTGGTGACATCTTTATTAGACCACTAAACATTGATACACAGAAGCTGACTTTTGACTCATACAAGTCTTCCTCAGGTTGGGCGCCATATAGCTGTGAATAATGCAGGGAAAACCCATAAAAGCTCCAAAATCCATGGATATACAGTATATGGAGACTTGGCTGCTCTGTTTAAAGGACATTTCGAAATGGGGGCTACAGTCTCAAGTCAGAGATGTAGGTTATGGTTTCCACCTACAGTGGTGTGAATTTGGAAGATCTCTCCCAGTGTTCTAAGAAAGACTTCCAGTCATCCTCCCTCTCTCCATTACAGTTCCTTTTGTAAAACATTCCATTGATTGATTGATTTATTATTTATTTCCTTCAATTTCTATACTGCACATTTGACTCAAATTATTTTGTGTCCAGATCAAACTTCACACTGCCAAAATGAAACCATCTTCTTGACTTTGTCATTGGTCAACATTAAATCATTGTTGGTACATGTTACTGGTAGTAGTCGACAGACCAGTAAATGAGCCGGATTCTGTCTCTCTCCATATTCGCACAGTGTGTTGTTGTCTGCAAGTAGTCACCATTTGAGCAGGTTGGACTTACATTTAGGCACTCGGACCTTCAGCCTATTCAGGGTCCACCAAGTGAAATAGGGTAGGTTGAGATCCTCAGCTATATCTTCCTTTAATGTTTTTCCTTGTCTCGTGAGCTCCTTCCTCCATCTTCTAATTTGGTTTTGCTCTTGTGTACCCTCAAGAGTGTTTGTTCTTGCCATAAAGCTCTTCCTGGATCTGAACTGGTGCACTTGAGGCTAATATTCATTCAGAGGAAAATTAATTTGCTCTTGTGTACCCTCAAGAATGTTTGTTCTAGGATGCCAAGATCTTCACAGCAATACTTGCCAATCGATTGAATGTTTTCATGGGGGAATATATAAATGCTGACCAAGTGGGGTTTTTGAAAGGTAGACACATGGCAGATTTGATCAGAAGAGTAATTGATTTAGTTGATACGGTGAGTCATACAAAAGAAAAAGTGGGATTAATATCTTTGGATATATTTAAGGCATTTGACTTTCTACAATGGATTTCAATTAAGGAAATAATAAAAAGCTATGGATCCGGCGTTAAATTTAGAAGGGTAATCGGTCAATTATATCAACAAGGAATAGCCACTGTTAGAGTGAATGATGAGGTTACAGACGAGGTCAAGTTGGAGGCAGGCACGAGACAGGGTTGCTCACTATCTCCAATATTGTTTATAATGGCAATGGAGTTATTAGCAAATGCTATACGAGAGGAAGCAAAAATAGAGGGAATTATGGTGAATAAGATAAGTATGTATGCGGATGACACTTTGATAATGGTAAAACAACCAGAGAAGGTAATGAACAGAATTCGGCAACAATTAAAGGATTTTGAGGATATTACTGGGTTGAAAATAAATTGGGATAAATCGGAAATGATGCTTTGTAATATGGATGAAAAAGATCAGAAAAAGATAAAGGATATAGTTAATATTCAGATTAAAAATAAGTTGAAATATTTGGGAATAACTATATCAAACAAATTGGAAGCGCTTAATAGATTGAATTATGATAGTTTGAAAACTGAAATTAGGAACAAGATACAAAGTTTTCAAAAGTTGAAATTGTCCTGGTTTGGAAGAATTGCACTTGCTAAAATGACGCTGTTACCTAAAATAAATTTTTTATTTGATGCGATAGCAATTCAATTGAAGGATAAGGAAATTAAGGTGTTTCAAAATTTGATCAATGACTTTTGTAATGGTGGAAAGAAATCTAGGTTATCAAAAAAGTTATGGTATTTATCACAGAAAAAAGGAGGGTTGGGAATGCCGAATTTGATGTCATATTATTGAGCGTTTCAAATCAAGAATGTTGTGAAGATCCTGGCAAGGGAAAAGGTAATATGGGAGGAAATTGAGATGAGGGACTATAAACATTTGGGCAAAATGGTCTTTTTAGGAGACAAATTGGGAAAGGTAGCGACTAAGAATACTATGATGAAAGGCTTAATGAATGTATGGAAGAGGGTAAAAAAGGATTTGGTCCCAAATGTCTCTCCAATATTGGAAATTTTAGATATGGCGAATTTTTCAATTAATATAAATGAGGAGATAAAGGAGATTTTGAAAGAGAATGAGGTTATCCTGTTGAAGGACTGGTTTCGGATATGCAGAAATGATGCTAGTAGGATAAAATTGTTTGAGCAATTAAAAATTAATTGGTTCCAAAGATTGAGGATTATTAAATGGAATAGTAAATACATGAGTGAATATGATTTGGAAAGAGAAAAGACGGAATTTGAAGAGCTGATTCTAAAAGTTAGAAAAGGTGATATAAATACTAAGGGATTAGTTAGTAAATTGTATGCAATATTAAATAGGGATGGTGATCCACAAGAGGATTTGAAATTAAGGTGGGAACAAGATTTGAATATAAAGATAGGAAAGGATTTATGGAGAAATAAATGGAAAAAGAGGATAATGAGGACCATATCGGTTAAAATAAAAGAGCATAATTTTAAAATGTTGTGGAGATGGTATCTGACCCCAGTGAGGTTACATCAAATGGATAATAAAAAAGATAATATGTGTTGGAGATGTAAGGACACTATTGGAACGTATGAACACATGTGGTGGAGTTGTAAAGTGGTTAAAGATTTCTGGAATAGAATTGAGAAAGAAATTGGAGAAATTTTGGGTAAGATGGTAAAACTGGGATCAGTTATCACTCTGTTGACAAACGTGGATGGTATTAATTTAAACAAGGATAAGAAAGAGCTACTAGAAATAATGATTACAATGGCTAGACATTGTATAGCTAGACATTGGAAAAATGATGTAATTATACAAACGGAAGAGTGGTATAAAGAAATGTGGAATTTAGCCTTGAATGACAAATTGGCATGGGAGATAAAGAAAAAGAGAGATAATTTGAAAGAAAATAGATTCTGGGATATTTGGAAACCTTTTGTGGATCACTCCCTTTAGTGTCTTGCACGGAAGACAAAGAAGGAGTCGCAGTAAGGACTAACACAGGTTTATTGATTGATGATCAGGATGAACATGTGGTAATGGCGGAGGTACATCACATTATATACAGTAGCACAATACATTTCAATCTTGCTGCATGGTAGCTCATTGGCTGCTACCGGCGTGACGTCGTCCAAGTCATGCCCCTCTTCTGTAGTTGTTTGATAGTGCGGGAGAGTTCCCGCGGCTGCCGGTGATTTGAGGAATGAGAACCATGTGAGTTGAACGCTCGCAGCTGCCCTCTATGGGAAGCTTACTCGCGTTCCTTTAACAGCTGGGCTACATTGTAATTGTGGTCAGGTTACATTCATACATTTCTTAAAGCAACATACATAACACTCCCTCAAGGGTGATGAGAGAATGCAAGCACGGCGCCAAAATGGCCGCCGCGCTCTTTGCGGGCCCCCCCCACAGGACAGAGAATCCGGGTAGTTAGGGGCGTGGCCAGCTCCCTTATAAAAGGGGTGGCCACGAGGCAGCCGAGCTGCCATTTTACCTCAGCGACGGAGCGGAGAAGTCTTTTCCCCTGTGTCTCCGTCGCTCTTTAACTTATCGGGAAGCTTTTTGGCGGCGATTTTTCCTTTTTGGCTTCCCTTCACTCCGGTGGAGATGCCTTCGAAGAAGAAGGCAGCTTCGAGTGCGGCTCGCGCTGTTAGGAGGCGCAACCCGGGTCGGAGGACCGCGGTGCCGCCTCCCCAGCAGCCGCCTTTGCAGGCCCCTGCCGGGACCGGCGGAATGGGGTCTATTGCCCCTTGGCCCGGAGCGGGCGAACAGATTGCGGGCGCGGTAGGGGCTCCGGCCCGCGGCCCGCGAGCGGTGGACACCGCTCCTGCACCTGCCCACCAGGTTGGGCCTGCTGCTCTTGGGTCGCAGCCTCTCCCGGGGCCCTCTAGCCTTGGGGGGTGGTGCGGCCCCCTGCCTTGGCAGGTTTCTCCACCGACCCTGCCGGGCTTCGGTGTTGGCCAATGGCCATATTCGGGTCCTGGGGTACAGGGACCTGTACCCACGCCTGGACCGTGCGGGCCGGCCGGCCCTTGGCCCCAGGTCAACGTGGAAGCCTTACTGGCCCGCCTTGCGGCCCTTGAAGCGTCGTTGGCTCGGGCCAGTCAGGCGGGGGCCCCCCTTTGGGGTTCCTTTTGAGGCGCTGCCGGCAGGAGGACAACAGCCGACAGGGAGGGTTGAGCTGCTGCAGGCGCGTGGCGCGGTTTCGCCCACTGCCTCGCAGCTCCCCAGCCAGCAGCCAGGTGCAGGTCAGGCCCCGGTGATGAGCTCTATGTCGGTCGTGAGCTCCGACGCCCCCAGTGGGCCGGAACCCCCGGTGGGGGCGGCCCGCGGGGGTGCAGCATGTGAGTATACGGTGTAAGCGAGTACATCCACACACATTCCCAATATGGGGGAGGGGCTTTTCAATGGCCTTGGCCTCGCGCGGGTGGTGCGGCGGTGCACCCGCTGACGCCTCACCCGGCGATGACAGCTAACACCCAGGGCCCCGTGGTGGGGGGTGTTCCCTACCCTGAGGGGAATGTTTTGGGTGGCCGGGTTGGTCCAAGCCCCTATTCCTTACCGCTGAGTGACCACTTGGCACAGGCCGCCAGAGAGTAAATTTGGCGGGGGGAGTGCGTGGATATCTTCGCGCTCCTAAACAGGGTGCCCATCAAGGAGAGAGGGAGGGGCAGAATGAGAAGGATAGTGGCAGGCACGTTGTCGCAAGCCACCAAGTATGTGGGCCAAATGTTGCCGGCCTGCATCATATGCATGGCGGTGTACCTTAGGGCCCGGCCGGATCTGGCAATTCCGATGGTCCAGTATTTGGACAACGTCTAACGGGCGATGGTTTACTTTCCGGGCCCAGCGTGGTTGGCTTGTGACGAGGAATGCCGTAGGCGGATTTCCCCGCACCCCGAGAGTAGGCGGGATGAGCCAGGCCAGAGGCTGCGGCTTTTGTACGTGACGCCCACGCGCCCTGCGCCCGGGGAGATATACCATTGTGGGCATGCGGTTCAGCAGGCGGCCCCAGCATAGGTCACCTGCCAGGGGGTGGGGCGGGGGGTTCCAGCCCGCCTGCTGTGCTGGACTTTCTTGTCCAATGGCTCCTCTAATGGGAAGACTTGCAAATACAGACAGGAGTGTCCCACCTGTGTTGGCCCCCACGCGGCCTCTGCCTGTCCCAGGCCTAGAAGGATGCGGGGCAGAGGGTGGGGCAGACAGGGGGCTGGCAAGACTGCCGCAGATGGATCTAGTTCACCGAAGGGCTCCCTCCCCATTTAAGGTGGACATGTTGGAGCGTGGCTCACATGGTACCCGAAGGGAGAGGATGCGGGTTCTCTCCTTCAGGGTTCTAGGCAGGGGTTCCGGATCCCTTTCATGGGTAATAGGTCCCCTCAGGATGCCCCCAATCTTTTATCCCTTAAGGGGAGGGAGGAGGTGGCTGCTGCTAGCTTTGACAATAGGGTCTATGCGGGCAGGGTCGCTGCCCCTGTCCCTGCACCCCCGTCCCGGGGAGCATATTATTTCAATGATGCCATGCCTTTTGGCTATTCCATTGGGGCTCGGTATTCGAGCGTTTCACCACTTTCCTAGATTGCGCTTTTGTCCGCAGGTCAGGGTCCCGGTCTGTAGCCCATTCCCTGGACGGTTTTATTCGGGGCTGAACGGGGCTGGGACACGTACACACGTCTCCTCAACACATTTCAGACGCTAATGGAGGAACTGGGTGTCCCTTTAGCGCCCGAAAAGACCGAGGGCCCATCTCCACAGCTAGTATTCCTGGGGTGGAGAGTAACACGGTAGCGCAGGATTCTAGGTTGCAGCGGGATAAGGTCTCAAGGCTAGTGGCCCTTGTCTCGGTCTTGCTGGCCGAGCGCATGGCATCACTGAGGGAACTTTTGGTGCTACATGGTCACCCCAGTTTAGCTGGCAGGGTCGTCGCACCGGGCAGGGCATTTGCTCTGCGCTGGTGCGATGCCATGGCGGGATTCTCCAGGCCCCACCACAGGCTCAGATTTACCCGGGGTATCGGGGCAGACGTGCTTGTCTGGCCATAGATCCAGAGGTAGTTCAACGGGGTGTCATTTTGGGGTCTGATCTCCTGGCTCCCCCTTGCTTTCAGATGCAGTCCGATGCCTCAGGATTCCTGGGTTTATGGGATGTACTTCAATTGGAAGTGGGCCTATGGTGGGTGGCCACCATCCTGGGCAGGCAAGGGTCGCCTGCATGGTCTCACGTATCTGGAATGTTTCCCTATCCTGGGTGCTTTGATGCTATGGGGCAAGGAGTGGGCCAACTCGGTTGTGCAATTTTGGCATGGCAACGCGGCTGTTGTCCGCATCGTCACTGCACAGATTTCCAAATCGCCCGGGGTTATGGAGCTAGTGCGTTGGTTTGTGTTATGCAACCTGTGCCTCAATGTTCCCTTCGGGGCCAGGCATGTCCCAAGGGTTGATAATGATATTGCTGCTGCTTTGTCCCGCCTGCAGATCTCCCGGTTCCGTGCCTCGGCCCCCGGATGCGGAGGAATTTCCCTTGCCACTCCTGGACGAGAGATGGAACGTTGGCAAGGAGAGGTGAACCGGGCGATTGGCCTGTCACTAGCGCCATGCATGAGTAAGGTGTATCACCACGCATTTAGTTCCTTCAGAGTATTATGTACCCGATTCCGACTGCCAGGAACCTGGCCGATCCCAGTAGCCCATGTTCTGCGGTTCATGGTTTACCTGTATGCCCAGGGCCTTGCACCACGCACCATAGCATCTCAGCTGTCGGGTTGGCTTTTATGGCCAAAGTGGGAGGTCGTGTGGACAGCACCAATGACTTCCGGGTGAGACAGGTTTGGGAGGGGTGGGTGCGCGTGCGCGGGCGTTTCCCGGGCGACCGCCACCCCATTTACCCAGGGTTTTTTTACCCAGTTGGCCCGGGGCTGGCCTGGCCTCTGTTCTGATAGATGAGGCAGCCCACTTCATGTGGCTACAACGGTGGCCTTTTTGGAGCCCTCCGCATCGGCGAGCTTGAGATGCTGAGTAAGGCGGATGCAAGATTTTCCCAGGGCTTTTACCCAATTGGCCCGGGGCTGGCCTGGCCTCAGTTTTGATAAATGAGGCAGCCCACTTCATGCGGCTACAACGGTGGCCTTTTTGGAGCCCTCCGCATCGGCGAGCTTGAGATGCTGAGTAAGGCGGATGCAAGATTTCCCCAGGGTTTTACCCAATTGGCCCGGGGCTGGCCTGGCCTCTTTTTTGGAAATGAGGCAGCCCACTTCATGCGGCTACAACGGTGGCCTTTTTGTAGCGCTCCGCACCAGCGAGCTTGAGATGCTGTATAAGGCGGACGCAAGTTGTAGGGCACTGGAACTCGAGGATGTCTATGCTGCCAAAGACTGGGCCCAGTTGAGGATACGCTCCTCTAAGACAGATCAGCATGGCGTAGGCAGTGGTGTAAGACTGCTACGGTGTTCTTTGGCAGACATCTGTCCGGTTGGTGCCCTACAGGAGTTCCTGGCACTGCGTGGCATGCACCACGGCCCGTTTTTCTGTCACCAAGATGGGTCTCCCCTTACTAAATTTCAGTTTTGGAAGGTGACAGGCAGTGCCCTCACCAGGGTGGGGCCTACCAGGTGCCCGTTATGGCACACATTCATTCTGTACTGGTGCAGCCTCTACAGCAGCTGCTTTTGGGTACTCTGGGGCTGACATACGCAGCATGGGGAGGTGGGGCTCGCAATGTTTTCAGTTTTATGTGCGCCCACTTCCGCCATGAGTACCAATCCAGTCACCTTCCCGTCTTTTTCTCAATTTTTCTCAATTTTCTTACAGACCCTGGGTGTCGTATTACACCGGTGACAGTATGGCTGGTGGGCCACAGCTATGTGCACAGGGCAGCGCGTTACGCTGCGGCGACAGAGTGGGGACCCCGACTGGGACTGGGTGAACACGCCAGTCTCACATGGCATGGTAAGCCTGGGATGTTATGGCGGGAGCTGCGGCCTTTCCTTTTTTCTGGCCTGGGTGCTGACCCGCCTGACATTCTCATCATACACCTGGGGGGCAATGATTTGGGCCAGGTCACCGGCTTATCGCTCAAGCATGCGATTTGTGAGGACCTCGCCTACTTGCATTATGTCTGGCCTGCCACAACCCTGGTTTGGTCGGACATTGTCCCGCGCCATTCTTATAGAGGGGGCGTTAACCTCCTGGCCCTTGACCGCGCTAGGCGCACGGTCAATAGGGCGGTGGCGCGGTTTCTTGCCGACAGGGCTTGGGGACGGGTCAGTCATCACCCCGCTATTAGCCTACAAAATTATGACTTGTACGCAGGGGATGGGGTCCATCTGTCGCGAGGAGGTATGGACCTCCTGTTGGGTGATTGGCGAGCAGGCCTGTTGACCGAGCTGACGGTCTGGGGGGGGGGGCGTCAGGCCTTCTTTGAAGCCCCTCCGTGTGGCGGGTAGCACTGGTAAGGTAAACAGTATGACCCACAGGTATCCGGCAGGTTCGCAATTGACTGGACAACACTAGACAGGAATAAATTAGTTAAACGTTGTCCGGTCAACGACGAACCAGGCGACGGGGTGATGACGATAGCTAACCAGCATGCATCACCCCGTGATTTCACGGATACGCGTCAGAGGATGGGGTCATGAGTTAGATATTGACTACGGTCAACAATTTGTTTGTCGTCAACAAACAAATTGATACAAATTGATACATTGTAACCAATTGCCGTTGGCAATTTTGGGGTGGTACCTTACCAGTGTTACTTCGGCCTGCTTGCCTTAAGAATTATGATTGGTCGTTTTACCAATACAAATTTATAATTCGGACTAGGGCATTGAATCAATAAATGTGGCCCGATGCTGTTATCCACTTTCAATGTTGTCTGTGTCCGTTATTGGGGGGGTGCGCCTGCAATGCAAGTGTGGCGCCAAAATGGCCGCCGCGCTCTTTGCGGGCCCCCCCCCACAGGACAGAGAATCCAGGTAGTTAGGGGCATGGCCAGCTCCCTTATAAAAGGGGTGGCCACGAGGCAGCCGAGCTGCCATTTTACCTCAGCGACGGAGCGGAGAAGTCTTTTCCCCTCCACCCCCTCCCTAGTTAACAGTGTGATATTTTGGTCGCTTCGGGGCCGGGTGGGAATTTTTGGCTGGGACTCACATTGGCTTCCGGGTCCTGGCTTTTTTGCCCATCCCACACTGTTGCTATGGTTTGATATAGGGGTCTTTCTTATCTTCCTAATGTTGACTTTGGTCACATTGGCGGGTAGCACTGGTAAGGTAAACAGTATGACCCACAGGTATCCGGCAGGTTCGCAATTGACTGGACAACACTAGACAGGAATAAATTAGTTAAACGTTGTCCGGTCAACGACGAACCAGGCGACGGGGTGATGACGATAGCTAACCAGCATGCATCACCCCGTGATTTCACGGATACGCGTCAGAGGATGGGGTCATGAGTTAGATATTGACTACGGTCAACAATTTGTTTGTCGTCAACAAACAAATTGATACAAATTGATACATTGTAACCAATTGCCGTTGGCAATTTTGGGGTGGTACCTTACCAGTGTTACTTCGGCCTGCTTGCCTTAAGAATTATGATTGGTCGTTTTACCAATACAAATTTATAATTCGGACTAGGGCATTGAATCAATAAATGTGGCCCGATGCTGTTATCCACTTTCAATGTTGTCTGTGTCCGTTATTGGGGGGGTGCGCCTGCAATGCAAGTGTGGCGCCAAAATGGCCGCCGCGCTCTTTGCGGGCCCCCCCCCACAGGACAGAGAATCCAGGTAGTTAGGGGCATGGCCAGCTCCCTTATAAAAGGGGTGGCCACGAGGCAGCCGAGCTGCCATTTTACCTCAGCGACGGAGCGGAGAAGTCTTTTCCCCTCCACCCCCTCCCTAGTTAACAGTGTGATATTTTGGTCGCTTCGGGGCCGGGTGGGAATTTTTGGCTGGGACTCACATTGGCTTCCGGGTCCTGGCTTTTTTGCCCATCCCACACTGTTGCTATGGTTTGATATAGGGGTCTTTCTTATCTTCCTAATGTTGACTTTGGTCACATTGGCGGGTAGCACTGGTAAGGTAAACAGTATGACCCACAGGTATCCGGCAGGTTCGCAATTGACTGGACAACACTAGACAGGAATAAATTAGTTAAACGTTGTCCGGTCAACGACGAACCAGGCGACGGGGTGATGACGATAGCTAACCAGCATGCATCACCCCGTGATTTCACGGATACGCGTCAGAGGGTGGGGTCATGAGTTAGATATTGACTACGGTCAACAATTTGTTTGTCGTCAACAAACAAATTGATACAAATTGATACATTGTAACCAATTGCCGTTGGCAATTTTGGGGTGGTACCTTACCAGTGTTACTTCGGCCTGCTTGCCTTAAGAATTATGATTGGTCGTTTTACCAATACAAATTTATAATTCGGACTAGGGCATTGAATCAATAAATGTGGCCCGATGCTGTTATCCACTTTCAATGTTGTCTGTGTCCGTTATTGGGGGGGTGCGCCTGCAAATAGACCTGTACCTGAGCAAAAGGGATTTTGGGATTAATGCTAATGAGATACTCTGAGCTCTCCAAGGCAATGTAAATAAACACTGGGTGATTTATTATTGGCATTTATATTTTTGTATAACTATCCAAATTGGCATTAAATGTTTTACTTGAAAACGAGTTTTAGAGAGGGGAACAAGATTAGAGAATAAATTGAAAGTAATAAATTAAGAGATTGTATCTATAAAGATGGGTGTTAATTACCAGGATAGCTGTACACATTTTTGTGTGTGTATTTTTTGGTATTATTATTATTATTATTATTATTTTAGTTGTTTTTTGTATTTTGTACATGAATTATTACTTCTTTTTTTCCAAGTATTATGTTGTATAATTTTGTATTTGTGTTTTGTATTTTATATGATAAAATTCATTAAACAATTTTAAAAAAAGAATGCTCTTACAACCAAAGGAACTAAGGAATGAATTGGACTAAACTGTTTCTCATTTTCATTATTCTCAATATATCTCATTAGATATATTAGGAGACCCATCACATCCTGGTCACCGCTTCTTCGAGCTTCTGCCATCGGGATGGAGATATAGAATAATGAAGGTAAAAATGAGCTGTCTCAAGAACAGTTTCTTCTCTAGAGCAATTTTGGCCTTAAATGAAAACCCTGGACTCTGAAGTCATCTTATCTTATTTTAAATTTTTATATTGTACTGTATTGTACTGTCTTAATTAGTGTTTCTGCAATTGTTTTAAATATGGGATATGTCTTTTTTTGAGTTGATATATATAGCAACCAAGAAATTTCGTTGTTTCCGCAAGAGGACAAAGACAATAAAGATTTATCTTATCTTCTTGGTAAATTTGATTTGATTTGATTTATTCTATTTCAAATCAAATCAAATTTACCATAAAGATAAAGACATGCTTTATGCAAGACCCTCCAGGTTACAATGCAGGACTTGCTACCAAGGGCTTAGAAATTGGGGGACCTTTTGGTCAAGGCAAGAAGCTGAATACATCGAAAAAGAACAGGCAGAATGTAGGTACAAGTAGCTGAATATGATTTGAAATGGTTTAATGTTGTTATATCGTAATTAAATAAAAATATGGTTTGTAAAGGGTAGTAAAGGTAAAGGTTTCCCTTGCTTGAAAGCCAGTCGTATCTGACTCTAGGGTTCAGTTCTCATCTCTGTTTCAAAGCCGAAGAGACAGCGCTGTCTGTTGTTGCAGACGTTTCTGTGTCATGTGGCAGACATGATTAGACACCGGAGCACATGGAACGCTGTTTACCTTCCCACCAAAGTGGTCCCTATTTATCTACTTGCAATTTCTTGCTTTCGAACTGCTAGGTTGGCAGGAGCTGGGACAAAGACGGGAGCTCATTCCGTCCTGCAGTACTCGGGAATCGAGCTGCTGACCTTCCGCCTCCCAGCCAGCGTCTTAGCCACTTGAGCCACTGCAGTACGAGTTCCAAAGCTACTGTGGGTGTTGAGGCAACATAGGGAGCAGAACACAAGACAAGTAAAATTGTTGGTTAAAAGAAGTAACTTCTCACTGAGCCACTTTGGTCATTAGAGGAAGTGCTGTGAGGAAAATACATAGGCAGGTTTTCCATCAGGCTAGCATGACTTCCTGTAACATCTAAAACTGCTTACAGTCTACTTTGGGTCATGATACCAAGCTCTGACTTGCATTTCATAAGCCTGGAGAGGTAGTCAGATCTTTGAATTTAACTTGATTATTTGTTATTTCCCATTTTTTGTGTAGTGAGGAGGCTGGTTTTTTTGGAGAAATGCCCAGAGCTCCAGGATAGAAGCTTTCTGATAAATGTAAAAAAAAGTTTATGACCAGATAAGTTGAAGTTTTTGTCTTACACTTTATAATATATAACCTAAGACTTATAAAGAACTCAGGGTAACAAAGTGATCGTGCACATTTGCTTGACAGGAGTTTATTACTTTTCAAGGTTCAACCTCTTTGTTTGATATAAGCTGATTTTTAATAAGATAATAGATTAGAATGAGTTTTTACAGAGCCAAGATCTGAAAATATTTGGATCTATCATATCTAGTGAAGGAAAAATAATTTTTTTAGTAGCTGCTTATTCTGTACCATTTGGTTGATTCCTATTTCTATTTCCCCCTCTTTTTCCTTTTTCTTCAGTTGATGAACTAAGGATCAGATGATATTACCTGCTTTTTGCTGTTGAAGCATGACAATGACAGCTATAATGCGTTATTAGGTATCGGCTCCAGAGGCTAGGAATCCTGTCATATAGGTGACACATAAGTCTGTGAGAAAATGTTGAGGGAACCATTGAGAAAGCAAAAAGAGACAATAGGTTGAGCATATAAGTATATGTGTACCTTCTGAGATAAACCCTGTTACTATTGAACAAAGAATACCTCAGAAGGTAAG
Source organism: Bradypodion ventrale (assembly GCA_035047345.1). Classification (NCBI taxonomy): domain Eukaryota; kingdom Metazoa; phylum Chordata; class Lepidosauria; order Squamata; family Chamaeleonidae; genus Bradypodion; species Bradypodion ventrale. The sequence continues at coordinate 123,639,673 of JAWDJE010000006.1, forward strand.
GTCAAAACAAAGGTCTCCCTTGCTTGAAAGACAGTTATTTCAGACTGTAGAGGGTGGTGCTCATTTCTGTTTACAGCCTAAACATCTGCAGATGTTTCTGTGGTCATGTGGCAGACATGATTGACACAAGAGCACACAGAATGCTGCTACCTTTCCTGCTGAAGTGTACCTATTTATCTACTTGCATATTTCTTGCTTTTGAACTGCTAGGTTGGCAGGAGCTGGGTACCCATAACTTTTTAAACATCAAGAAGTTCTTTGTAATATTTATTTGGTGTCCTTATTATTTGGCTTCTTTAGTTCAGGTCGTACCCTCTGCAACAAGAGAAAACAAGCCTGCTCCATCATCTATGTGGCAGCCTTGCGCTCCTAAAGATCATATCACCACTCTTGTCTTCTTTCCTCCAGGGTAAACATATTCTCATTTAGCAAATAAGACCCATTAGTTTTACAAGGACTGGTTCTCATGAGAGATGAATGGGTAGAAATTGATTGTTGGTGTATCTCACCATGGCTTCCTTCAATTGAACTCTCTTTGGTTCAATGGCTATGGGAAATATCATAATTTCATGGGACCTGAACTTTAAAGTTTACTGCTTCACTGTCGTCGTTGTCTGCTACTCAGGTCTGAGTATACATTTTTTTCTTGAAAATCCTTTTCACAGTTGACGGATGTGACAAACAGGAAAAATGCCATTGGCATGAATATGTTTAAGGTGGATCCCAGCTTGCCACGAGGGGACCCACAGACTATAATCACAGAGCCATTTCCTGCAGCACATATGAAATGAGACATGCAGAATTTGACACCGGGACTGCAATGGACTGCCACAGCCTTGAGGATATTGACAAGGTGTGCCTTCATAGCCAGTCTATCTGGCATGGCCTCTTCCACCTCCATGACTGTTGGGAATCAAAATAGTGAAGTGGTTCCTCCTCTGCTCATTTTGCTGTTGGGTCCAATATGATGGTTTCCAGTGGCATTTCTTCCACTGAGGGGGACCACCGCCCCACCTAAAGGGGCTTCATCAGCCCATAGCTTCACCACAGTACATGATTTTGACAACATATTCAATACGAGGCAGGTTGCCACTGGACAAGGACCATAAGCATAGAGGATGTGTGATCTGTTCTGAGGCCCACTATTACAGATATCTTGCCTCAGCTTGGTTTGTGGCAGGTGGGTGGAAAGTGGACCAGTTTGGGATCTTACTCCAAGGAACCTGGTGGGCTCTGGAGAAGATTGGAAGGCTCCGTTGTGCTTCCTAGGTTTGAGGGCTATCCCTATGCAAACACAATGTGTGTTTGGAATGCTAATGGGTAGACAAGCCAACCTTTTATTTCAGCTGCATTTCCTAATTAAAAATCTCCTTATCACACGCAATTAATGCCAAGTGCATTGAGTAGGGAAGGGAATGGGGGCAGTTTCTGTGAAGACGGAAGAAAGCCTCAGGTATGTTTGTTTGGCGCAGCCAGAGTCTGAGATTACTTGTGCTTGCCTGGGGCTGAGTTAGCTGTCAAGGAAACCCCTGGAGCATCTACAGTTTGCCGGCTTTACAACCAATCACAATCAATAAAATTGACAAGTCCAAGCTGAGGGAGGCGAATGAAGACATGCTGTTATTTTGACCAGTGCAGAACAAAATAGCCTTTGCCCGATGTAGTGTTGCCTAAGCAGTCAGAACATAAGTTACATGAAAATACAACATAACACACTCTCACATTTCAGATTATACGAAATACATCTATGAGAAGAATGCATCTATCAGAGGCATTCAAGGGCTTTGCATACACTTGGTGTCTGTATCTTTGTGACCCATGCAATTTGCTTCCCAATTGTAATACATTGAAAATTTGTGAACATTTATGTTTTGGGACATAACATGCTTCCAATATGTACTTTGCATAGATTGGGGAAAAAAAAGATTTGAACAGAGACTGATAACCTGGAAAATAATTCTGTTCATTGCAGCATAACATCAGAACTGTGTACTTTAGATAAATCTAGATGATATAAACAACATTTAATACCAGAAGAGATATGGGTGGGAAGCTCTAGTCTCCAAATCAGGTAAAGGTAAAGGTCTTCCTTGTTCAAAAGCCAGTTGTGTCCAACTCTAGGATAGTGATGGTGAACCTTTTAGAGACTGGGTGCCCAAAAGGCAACCCAAAACCCACTTATTTATCACAAAGTGCCAACACAGCAACAGGAGAGGAAGGAAATGCTCCCATTGGGGGTACTGGCAGTGGTGGGCATCAGCAGGTTCGCACCATCCAAGTTTTGAAATAAAGTAGTCCTAATTCGGGTGCAATGCAGGGCTTTCCCTCTGGCCAAACCCACCATACCACATCCACAGAGTAGGTAGTAATTTTTTTGGAGCCCACCACTGTGTACTGGGCATAGGGATGGGGTGAGCCCTGTGCTGGAGGGAGGAAGGAAACACTCTCATTGGGCTGCTGGGCAGAGGGATGGGGTGAACCCTGTGCTGGGGGGGAGGGAGGAAGTGCTCCCATTGGGCTGCTGGGCAGAGGGGTGGGGCGAACTCTGTGCTGGGGTGACTGCATGGGTGCCCACAGAGATGGCTCCGAGTGCCACCTCTGGCATGCATGCCATAGGTTCGCCGCCACCACTCTAGGGGGTGGAGTTCATCTCTATTTACAGACAAAGAACCAATGCTGTCTGCATCTGCAGATGTTTCTGTGGTCATGTGGCAGGCATGAATAGACACTGGAATGCACCGAACGCTGTTACCTTTCCTGCTGAAGCTACTGTGAGGTTGAACTGAGCTGACTGGACAGAATAATCACCTAACATCTCAGTCCTAACCTCAGAATCTTTTGGGATAGGTTATGTTTCTGTTGCAGGTATTCATGAGGCATATCCTCAGCAACTAAGGCAGTGGGAATGAATTATCTGCTGGTAAGGGCTGCGGTGACTTAGTGGTTAAATCTTGATGACCAAAAGGCTGGCAGGTCAGCAGTTTGAGACCTGTGCTGTGGAACTGAGGGAGCTCCCATCATCGTCCCAGCTCCTGCCAACCTAGTAGTTTGAAAGCAAGAAATTGCAAGTAGATAAATAGTTACCACTTTGGCAGGAAGGGTAACACCTTCCATGAGCTCTGGCGTCTATTCATGCCTACCACACAAACATAGAAACGTCTGCAGATGCAGACAATGCTGGTTGTTTGGCTGTAAATGGAGATGATCACCAGACACAACTGGCTTTTGAGCAAAGGAGACTTTTACTTTTACCTTTTACAAAGCTATGGCTTTAAGGAGCATGATTGGGAATCTTGTATTTCTGTTGTTCAGTGCTAACAAGCTTCCTGAATCATACAATAAATCACCAGGTAGTCAGAAAAGTGACTCATGGAGAAACTGCAAACGTTATCATAGGACAGTGATGGTGAACCTTGGCACTCTAGATGTTCTTGGACTTCAATTACCAGAAGCCCAAGTCAGCACTCCTGCTGATCAGGGCTTCTGGGAATTGAAGTTCAAGAACACCTGGAGTGCCAAGGTTAGCCATCACTCTCATAGGAACACAAGCCAAGCTGTCTCTAAAAACACAGACTCGGCAAAATAGTGCAGGCTTTAGCTAATGATAGATTTATGATGGTATATCTTGAACTGGTTCCCCCCTCCCTTTTCTTCCTTCCTTCTCTCAAGATTTCAAGCCATTGGGCACTTTATCTGATTGTAGCACGTCCAGAAAAATAAAGACATTTCTTAGAGCATATCCTTTAATCAGATATAATATAATGTCTATGGGTTGGGATTTTGTTTCGTTTTGGCCGAGTCTCTTTAAAAGCAGAGAAAGATCTTGCTACCAGAAGAATACAGCAGCAATTGTCTGTGAATGGTATGTTAGGCACATTGCCTAGATTTGAATTGCTTGCCCGTGTTTAGATTTCTTAGATGTATACATCTTTGCCAGGAAACCTGTGAAAAATCTAAACAGGGAGGCTTATAACTGGTGCCTATGCAATGTGAGAAAAGAAGGAACATAGACTCGTCCAGACCTTCCCACTCAGACGATTTTCAAATATGTTGGACTGCGATTGCCATTAGCCCCGCGCCACTGTGCTGGCTTAGGGACAGTGGGAGTTGACGTTAAACATATCTGGAGAGTGCCAAGTTGAGGATGTCTCAACTGCACTGTATTTGCAAAAGCAAACATGTTTAAGCAAGGGCTTCTTCTTCTTCGAGGGCCATACCCAATTCCGAATATTGGCTATCATCATGGTGATCAGCCATGAAGATTGACCTGGGGACAATATAATGTGGTAGTCTTCCTTTTGCCTTCTGCATTGCAGTGTGACACCTGTACCACTGATCCAGTTCTGTGAGTCACTTTCTGATCCTGAGCCGGTTTGGCACACAAAGTTCTCGTCAGCCCTAGGCCAGTATTGATGAAGCTGCTGTCATCCATCAAGATGGATTCAAGTGGTATTTAATCCACTTGGGAACCATCACCCTTCCATGTGGCCTTCTCTATGCAAGGCTGTTAATCCTCAGGGTTGTCAGATTATTTATTTATTTACTCAATTTGTATAGCCACACCAATCGACGTGCGACTCTGGGCGGCATACAAAAAATCCCCAATGTTTAAACCCTAGAAACCCTTAAAATTCCTAAAAACACTGAAAAACTACCTCCCACCCTCACCAATTAAAAATCTAGTTAAAAACTTTTAAAAGCATGAGCCAGTAGGGTAGTGGTGGTTGTTCCCTCTCCACCTCCCCACACCCTACCAGCCAGGTTTTCAGCTCTTACCTGAAGGGCAGTAGCTCTGTCTGGAGATGCAGTTCAACTGGCAGGAGGTTCCATAGGGTCGGAGCGGATACTTAACTGCCGCCTGACAATCAGCATTGAGTTGCTGACAGTATGGTCTACTCTATTACCATAGTAGGATAACCTGGCCAGACTGGGAAGCAAGGGCTAGAACTTGATACAGTATTGTATTCAAACCATAGTCCCCACGTGTAGTTGGCTCATGATTAAAGCAGGAGGGGTGTCCTCTCCACCACTTGGGGTCGAACATCCAGTTCATGGGTTTGCCCCTGTACCCACCTTCTTTCCAAAGGTAAAGGTCTCCCTTGCTTGAAAGCCAGTCGTATCAAACTCTAGGAGACTGTGTTCATCTCAATTTACAGCCAAAGAGCCAGTGCTGTCTGCATTTTCATGATCATGTAGGAGGCATGACTAGATACCAGAGTGCACGGAACACTGTTACCTTTCCTGCCAAAGTGGTACCTATTTATCTACTTGCAATTCCTTGCTTTCAAACTGCTAAGTTGGCAGGAGCTGGGACAGATGAGGAGAGCTCACTTTGTCGCCCAGCAATTGGGTCTTGAACTGCTGACCTGTCAACCTTCCAGTCATCAAGCTCAGCATCTTAACCACTAAGCCACCACAAACCTACCTTCCTTGGAATACCCACCCCCAAAACAAATATATTTATTTATTTGTTGAATCTTTACACCACCTACCTGACATTGGTGTCACTCTGGATGGTTTATACTAATTCACGGAAACAATTAGGAACACCAATTATCCGACAGAAAATTAGATCTGGGCAAATGATATTGAAAAAAATTGTGATGAACAGATAATATATCTTTTTATGTATTTGTTGCATTTATTCTATGTACCATTCACCTGATAATATTACCAGTCATTCTTTGGGTAAAATATCTATATATGCACTCCCCCCCTGTCCCAGGGTGCCGCTGCCGGAAGGTCTGGTCTTGGAGGTCAGCTGGTTCAGGGTCACCTTTGCACTCTTGAGGCAATCAGGAAAAATGCCATTGACATGAATTTGTTTAAGGTGGATCCCAGCCTGTAATAAAGTGACCCACACACTATGATCTCGGAGCCATCTTCCGTAGCACATGTGACATGCAGGATTTAGCACCGGGACTGTAATGGACTGCTGCAACTTCAAAGATTTGGACAAGGTGCACCTTCACAGCCAGTCCATCTGGCATGGCCTCTTCTGCCTCCATGACCATTGGGAATCAGAGTTCCTCCTCTGCTCAATTTGCCGTTGGGCCCAATATGATGGTTTCCAGTGACAATTCCTCCACTGAGAGGACCGTCAGCCCACCTAAAGGGGGTCATCTGCCCATAGCTGTTGGCCCCTTTAGGGAGTCAGGTTATTTACCACCACCCAACACATGGCATTGAATCACTGGCTGTGTGGTCTACTCCATTACTGTAGCAGGATGTGCAGCCAGACAATATATACTTTTACACACAACACAACACAACACAACACAACACAACACAACACAACACAACACAACACAACACAACACAACACAGAGGGAGGGAGAGAGAGATCGGTTTAACTGTATAAAAAAGAGTTCATACCACTTTGCCCTAGACAATAAATTTTCAGATGGTGCAAATTAACTTGTTGACATGATTTGCAAAAATCTTACGTCCAAAATACAAACATTTAGAAACAAACACTCTTCAACATGTAGCAGATAGAAGAAACATGATATACTGTACTCCATTTTCTTAGAAACACTGGCAGGTAGAAAACAGCTCATTGGTAAACTCTGGTATTTCATAGCATCCATCCTGTTCAGGTTTGAACTGCTGACCCTGTGGGTGCTGATCATGCAACCAGGACACGAAATGGATATAGGTATTATTTCACCATTATGAGATATTATCAGGGAAATTATACTGTGTATTGTTCTCTCTCTCTGTGCCTTTCAATGCCTTATAAATGGAGAAATTGTGAAGACAGCTGATTTTAATCTGGGAATCCACTTTACAGAGGCTAAGGAGACTAAATGCTACTAGAGAAGCTTGCTGATAACAGAACATGGGAAGACAGTATGGAGGGAATCTAGAGATAATAGGAAAAAAGGGAAATGGATCCTTGCCCCTAGCAGAGATAATGAATGGAGAGTATGGAATGAATACGATGCCATCTAAGAAAGCCTTTTATCATCCGAATGCATGGTGTGCTTATAAGTGGAAATGCCCACATTTACATTCAGAAAGAATTCCAGAACAAGAAACACCAAATGCTACTAATATGAATGCACTGATTTGCTCAGGGTGTTTTATATAGCTACTTGATTTGATATTGAAATAGGTCTGATCATCACTTCCCTATGTCTTATGAATTGTAAATTTACTTTTGCTGCTGAGGGGTATGTAGACATGGAATGTGGGAGACTGAGCCAAGGGAAGGAGCCAAGATTTAGAAGAAGTTAGAAAAAGAGGGAAAGTTTTTTTTAAGGACTTAATTTCTGTTATCCTCATGGTTACTTAAAGCAACATTGAAAACAGCTTCTTAAAAGTAGCTCTAAAAGCAGTTAGTTAAAGGTAAAGGTCTGACTTGCTCGAAAGCCAGTCGTATCTGACTCTAGGGTACAGTGCTCATCTCTGTTTATAGCCAAAGAGCCAGCACTGTCTGTATTCTGCTGACATTTCATAGTCATGTGGCAGGCATGACTAGACACCGGAGCGCACAGAACGTTGTTACCTTCCCCACTGAAGTGTTAACCGAATTATCTACCTGCAATTATTTTGCTTTTGGACTGCTAGGTTGGCAGGAGCTGGGACAAATTATGGGAGCTCACTCAGTTGTGCAGCACTTGGGTCTTAAACTGCTGACCTGCTGACCTTCCAGTCATATAGTTCAGCGTCTTGGTTACTTAACTGTAAACATTTACTTTCCTATTTCTCAGACTTACTTTTAGTCGCTTCAGATCTGAGTGCAGCAGGAAAATATGCAAGACGAGCCTGCATTTGAATTGGCTGATAGTTTGTAACTATAAAATTAACTTTAAAAACATGCACTTACTCTTCAAGCAGAATGTAACTTAATTATACCTTTGTTATGGGGGGGGGAGAATTACTTACTAATATTTCTAATTTAGAACTAGTCTTTTCCAATCAATATCAAGGGAAGAAGACCACTATTGTCCAGGCAAAGTCTCAGCTTGACCATGAAACCTGTATAACACTTCCTCGTGTGGACAACCAACTTCATGGGTGAATGGAGAAATCTGACATATTGCCCAGGGATACAAACCCAACCAGTGGGTTTTCTGAAAGTCGCAACACTTCCTGGTTAGAATAAGCTAAAGCCAGAATGCTTTTGGTTTTGAGAATCTGAAAATTACCTATCCTTTACAAAATGTGATGAATCTTGACTCCAGTACCATGGTATAATTTAAATGTATATTTTTTGGATGCTTTCAGAAAGAAGGCTCCTTCTGTATCCTAACAAAAGACTCTGTGTAGCTATTCCATCATCCCTTCCCCCTTAATGGGCTTTATTCTTGCAAGCAAGAAAGATGGAAGAAAAAGGGAAAACACGAGACACCAGCATATTGATGACAATGACATCTAAGTCCCCGTTGAACTTCAGAGAATGAGGAATTCCCAGGATATGATGAAAGCAAAGCCTGAAAGTACTCTTTCTATTATTAGATAACAGGTACTATGAATATATTGTCTGCCATCAAATCAGTTCTGACTTATGGTGACCCTTTCCAAGATTTTCTAGGTAGAAAATACAAAGAAGTCATTTATGAGTCCCTTCTTCTTGGGGTGATCTGGGACTGCGTAGCTTCTTCAAGGCTACATAGGTTGGATTTTCTCCCAGGAGGCACTATAGAGAATCAATCTCATACCTAAATCACTGAGCTATCTGGCCATCTAACAGATATTACTGTGAGATATGATGGCACAGTGTGTGCTGGCATTAATACCACACACCTGCTCAGTTTCTGCAGCTCTGAGAGATCTTTAGTGCAGTACCAGATATGCAGCCTTTTGCCACTCATATGTCTTAAGAATCAGGGCCACAAGGAGAAAATAGGTACAGAAAGACAACACACTATAATGGTTTTGTGTCAGAAATTATTCTGGGTTGAAAGGATTTTTTGCTGGAGAAACTCCACTCAGGAGACGCCCGAATGAGGCTCCTTTCATGTCCCCAAGAGCTGGAACAGAGACAGGTGCTCAATCCATCATGCAGTACCCAGGTCTCGAACTGCTGACTTGCCAGCCTTCCAACTAGCAAGACAAGCTTCTTAATCACTGAGCCACCACATCCCTGATTTGCATTGAGGAGAAAGAAATCTGCAAAAACCTATCGAAATACCATATAGTTTTAGGGAAATGATAATAGTTCAGAACTGTGAAGAATCACTCCATTCATTGCATTTTTACACCTGTTTGGCTATGGCAAGCATACATTACGCCCAATATAATCCAGATGTACAGAAACCACTTTTTAAGTATTGTTCCTTCTGATCTTAACAGTATGATTGCTAGCTAATTTGTCCAGAATCATGCATAGAGCTGCCTTTAAAAAAAAAACCTACCAGCCTTTTCCCTTTTCTCAGAAACAAAACAGTGCATCTCTCTAATAAGAATAATTGGACTTGATTCCATTTGTCATTTTCAGTATGCAGGTTTTCTCTGGACATGGGAGCAGTTATCTGGCTCACTTTCATCAGGCTACCTCTGAAGCATCAAATTGTTAGCAGTAATAACAAATGATACAGGGGGCACAGCACAGGTGGCATGCATATTTGCTATGAATTAGCCCAGCTTAATTTCCCCATATGTCAGCCCAATCGGCTCTACCTCACAAGAAAAGAAGCATTTGCATACAGCTTAGCTTGTAGCACTAATGATGTTGCTTTCGTTTCATTGCTTTGCTGTATTTGTACCCTGTTGGGAAATAGTTCACACAGTCTTATGTGTTGATTGCATTGAAAAAGAAAGCCAAGCACTCTTGGAGGATAAACTCCTACAATCATCATTATGCAATTAGCCTACCCTTCCTTCTTGCTTTCTGAGCATTGCATAATTTAGAATTATGGATGTATATGAAATATGTCTGGCCAGGTTATCCTATGGTAATAGAGTACCCCATACTGCCAGTGACTCAAGGTTGAGTGTCAGGCAGTGGTTAACTAACCTGACAACCCTAAGGACTAATAGCTTGGGTGTCGAAGTCCACAGAGAATGGTGATGGTCCCCAAGTGGAATAAATCCCACTTGAATCCATCTTGATGGAGGGTAGCAGCTTCATCAATAGTGGCATGGGGCCGATGAGGGTTCAGGATCAGAAAGTGACTTGTGGAACTGGATCAGTGCGGCATGGGTGTCATGCTGTGACATGGAAGGCAGATGAAAAGCCACTGCATTATATTCTCAGGACAGTCTTCACGGCTGATCACCATGATGATCGTCAATATTCAGATTCAGATACGGAAGAAGAAGAAGAAATATGGTAAAATTAAAAACATTTAAAACTATTTGACTATGTTTTTACCAGAAGTGAACTACTTCAACCATGTTACCTCAGCTTTTAACTAGATCAGTGATGGGCAGTCTTGGCCCTCCAGCTGTTCTGGAATTTCAATTCCCAGAAGCCCAAATCAGCACTCCTGCTGATCAGGGCCTCTGGGAATTGAAGTTCAAGAACAGCTGGGGGGCCAAGACTGCCCATCACTGAACTAGATCTTCTTTTGTACATATGGTAGTGCGTAAATTGCATGTGTAAAAATGTTGCATTGGTTTAATTTTTCCACCTTCCCAGTATATTTGTCCTGTATCCAAGTAGGCCCATTTTACCTGATTCTTTTATCTTCCTACTTCGTAAGTGGTGATTGAGTAGAATTATAGTGACTTGCACCAAACTCTGCGATCACACCCTAGGAAGGAAAAGTCTAGAAAACCTCAGTGTCACAAGCACTATTCCTGCAAAATGTTCTATTCACCGTGGCTGGTGAAACTAAATTTCACTGAGAGATCAGGTGGAATCAACAGGTCATAATACAAACTTTGTAGGTCTTTGCTGAATATGTATTTTTTTGAACATTATCCATAATGTTGACTCAGAAGTAGGGGGAATAGAAGGAGAAAACAATGCTACTGGAGGAGTGATAGGTAGACTCGAGGTGGGTGTTTCGGAAAGATAAAGACCAAACAGCAACATCCAACTTTATTCTTTTCAGGTTTAACATTTTGATTTTAAAAGACCATGACTCAAGTGAATTAAAAACACATACACCGTCCAAGGATATGTTAATCAAGTTACACAGACGTAGCTTACGTTAATGTTATCCCATCTGGAGAACCGGGCCACTGAAGTAGAAATTTAATGAAATCAGGTTCTCAATAGCAAACAGACAGTTAAACTTCCTAAAAATCCACAGTGTGATAATTTGGATTGAAGAGATTTTCTGGGAATGACTAATTTAATTAGGGTTTGGCAGTGGAACCGCTGTTAGAAGCATGATTATATCTTGTCTTCTAAATCTGTAACGGTATATTTCCTTTGTAGGTTCCCAGGTTTAATTTTGTGAGTTGCAAAGTAGAAACAGGGGCCAAATATCAGACACTGGAAATTCACTTTACAACTGGTTGAGGGGAAATTGTTTCTCATGATTGTTCATTTTCCATTTATTATTTGCTTCTCTTTTACCTACTATAGTAAGGTTCTGGTTCTGTCATGGGACAAAGTGAGCAGCAATTTCTTGGGTTTACAGTGGTAACTCACCAATCATACCTTTTGAGTACCCCAGCCATTCCGCTTTGTTGCATGACAGAGCTGTGTATATCACATAGCCTATCCTGTGACAACATAACTAGCTTATGGCCCTGTGGCATAAATAATAGTCCTTTGTGTGTAAATTGGTACAAGACCAACATGTGAAGAGTGAATAGAAGGAAATCTGAGGCTCACAAGGAGTTTGTGCCTTCTCAGTAATGGCACCATTTTTGCAGACGGTTCACTAGGAAATGATTTTGATTTTATGAGATATATGGATCAATTCCAAGATACTACCTATGATACTGAACCTATCAGGGGCTGTGGTGGCTCAGTGGTTAAGAGGATTGCCTGGAAGGCTGGCAAGTAAACAGTTCAAAACCAGGGTACTGCATGACGGATTGAGTGCCTGTCTCTGCCCCAGCTCTTGGGGACATGAAAGGAGGCTTATTTGGGCATTCCCTGAGCGGAGTTTCTTCCGCAAAAACCCTTTCAACCCAGAATAATTTCTGACACTAAATTATTATTATTACTGAACCTGTCAGCACCTTGGATAGCTCTTGTAAAGTTGAGATGAAACCATGGCCATGAAGCTGGAGTCCCCAACCTCATCTGAAAAGTGTCAATGGACACCTGTTTCCCCCTGTTCTTCAGAAAGCTACTTCTATCTTATCAGGTCTTTCTCAGTAGTAAACATGGTCAGTTTCCTAATATTTTAATATATGACAACAAAAAATATTCCAGTATCGACATGTGATAATTTTACACCTAGCCTTTTAACTGGATATATTTTATATATGTTATGTATTAAACACATACAAATTATGAGCTGCCTGTTTGGTTGTGTTGATTGGGAAGATAGAGATATACTAGAGAATAACATCAAGTAAGTAAATGAAAGTGTAATTCAGTGGGGAGTGGAGACGTTCCTGCAGTGCAGAATGCTAGAAGCAGTACTAACAGCAATCCTTTCATAGGAATAAACAAATGAAAATTACAAACTTATTTGCATCTGGTTCTCAGCTGTAAAATATTGGATATATATTTATATCTATACAGTTGCAGTGCTACCTGATGGAAAGAGCTCCCACCATCTACCTTAGCTCCTGCCAACCTAGTAGTTTGAAAGCAAGACATTGCAAGTAGATAAGTAGGTATGACTTTGGTGGAAAGGTTTGGTCATCCCTGCCACATGACCATGGAAACATCTGCAGATGCAGCCAGCGTCGGCTGTTTGGCTGTAAATAGAGATGAGAACTGCCCCCTAGAGTGAGATATGAATGGCAGACCGTGGTCTGGATGCAGCCCATGGTGCAATTTCATGTGGCCTCCACTGCTTCCACCACACCAGGAAGTGCCATGTGGTGGAGGAAGGGCAAAATGGCCATCTGGCCCCCAAAGCTGGCTGAGGGAGTGTGACCCAGCCCCCAGTTTAAAAAGGTTGAGAACCCCTGCTTTAGAGCAAGGGAGACCTTGACCTTTCTATACCACCTAATAGATTAAGCTTTCTGGGCAGTTCAGAAACCAGATGTTAACCCAAACTTGAAACCAGAACTTTGAGAAGGTAGTTGTTGGTCAAGAGCAGGGATATCAATTATTGTCTCTTTAATGATCAGCCTCCACACCTCATTTGGTGGGTGTATCTGGAAAAGGAACAGCATCTGGCAGTGATACCTGGAAATACTGAATGGTATTGAATGAATGTTTTTGAAACTGGGATGGCAAAAATCTGTTTTATCTGTTTATCTTCATCTCTGGATCTAAATAGATGAAGGAAGTTTGAGGAATATGATCCTAATAAATTCTAATATCAATTGATGGAAACTTACCTTTGCACTCCAGCTGTTCTTGGACTTCAATTATAAAAAGTCCAAGTCGGCACTCCCATTGATCAGGGCTTCTGGAAACTGAAGTTCAAGAACAGCTGGAGTTCAAAGGTTCACTATCACTCATCTTAGTCCTTGGCTCCAAACAAACAAGGGTCACATTGAAACATATTTGGGGAGAGAATATTTTTTTAGAAATGATGATCTTGGCAGACAACAGCTTTGAAATCTACCTAGCTGAAGGTCAATCAATGAGCTTCGTGGCTCAGTGGGGACTAAGCATGTACAGGTTTTGATTTTTTTGGACTGTAGCTCCCAGATTTCTTCTTGGGGAATTCTTGGAGATCTCTGGGAGATACAGTCAAAGGGTTGCAGTGGCTCAGTGGTCAAGAGGCTTGCCTTGTTAGCTGGAAGGCCGGCAGCAGTTTGAGAGCCGGGTACTGCATGATGGGATTGAGCGCCCATCTCTGTCCCAACTCTTGGGGACATGAAAAAAGACTCAATTGAGCATTCCCTGAGCAGAGTTTCTTCTGCAAAAATCCTTTCAACACAGAATAATTTCTGACACAAAATTATTATTACAGTCTAATTCTAGAAGGTGCTATCCAGAAAATTCTGTGAGTTGCAGTCAATGCACAAATCTGCTCACCTCTAGCGGAACATGGATCCTGATCTCTGAAATCCTAATCTAAAACATTTATCACAACACACTGTTATTTATTTATTTATTTAGATTAATATGTCTGCATCGATCGTGGTAGCAACTCTGGGTGGCTCACAATTCATAACCCACAATCACAATAAAATGGTCTGCTATCATTAAAAACCATTGTTGTTGTCGACGACTACAACTCGTATCTGCTTCAGGAAAAAATGCATTCTCAGATAAAACCATTGCACTAAAGAAATAAGGACCCAATTAAAAAACCCATTATCAAAACATCCATAACGCTAAAATCTGAAAATCCAAAATCTAAGATGGCAGTCATTCTTATGGTCATATAAGCCAGTGGTAGTGGTGGGGGGAGCTGATCCTCCCACAGCCCCTCACACCTAATGAGCTATTATTATTATTATTATTATTATTATTATTATTATTATTATTATTATTATTATTATTATTATTATTATTATTATTATTATTATTATCCTGCTTTCCTAGCACAAGTGCCACTCAAAGCGGCTTACAACATATATAAATCCAATAAACAGAGCAAGATATACAATAAAATACAAAAGGCAATGCACAATTAATACAATCAAAACATCAGAATGTGCAAAAATACAATACAAAATATAAATCAAGAATTAAACAATATCAGAATACACGAAAGTAATAAGGCCCGACAGCACAAACCCTTCCAAATCCGTTCCAGGTGAGAGAGTGCAGGGAGTGCCGACAGATGAAATAATCAAGGCGCTCATGACCAGTGGGCCTCTTTTCGCCCCAGCCGGAGCCAAGTCCGAGGGCAGGTGCAGAAAGTCCTCAGGGCCTAGAACCCACGACCCCCAAAAACAGCCCAGGTACCAGGAAACAATCCACAGCAACGGCTCTGGCCAGTCAGACAGAGCTAAAGGGAGGCGGGGTTGGAGGGTGGCGGGCCGGCGAGCGCAGCTGACTCCCACCCTGGGCCGATGGCATGTCTTCAGACCTTTCCTAAAAACCAACAAATCTGGCTGAAGATGGAGGTCAGTCAGCAGGAGGTTCCACACGGCTGCAGCGGATACCGAAAAGGCACTCCTTCTCGTGCTAGAGAAGCAAACCTCTCCAGCCATTGGCACTTTTAGATACCCCATCTAGTCCACTCTAGTGGGACAGGCAGATATCTTTGGCGTGACACAGTCTCTTAGGTACCCTGCTCCACTACCATGTAGGGCTTTAAAGGTAATAACTAGAACAGTGATGGGCAATCTTGGCCCTCCAGCTGTTCTTGAACTTCAATTCCCAGAAACCCTGACCAGCTGGTGTATTGACTTGGGCTTCTGGGAACTGAAGTTCAAGAACAGCTGGAGGGCCAAGACTGCCCATCACTGAACTAGAACCTTGAATTGCAGCCGGAGTGAATACACACACGAACAACATGGATCAGAAAAATAGATTCATCTGCCCTAATCCATATTGCCCTTGTAAGGTCAAGAATATTTATGACCAAACAATTAGTCCCTCATTACCCAGAATTTGAGATTAATGAGGAATGACTCTGGTAACTCACAACAAGAGATGTTCCAAAAAGGACTGATCTTAATTGTTAGCTAAGAAAAGAAATAGAATGTTCCCCCATTGGTTTGGCTATTTGGTGAAGCGTTTTCTTCTGTCTCTGTAGCAACATTCAGCTGTCGGTGATTGGTGGGAAATAGTCAAGGAGTAATGAAACTAAAGGGGCTAAATGAAACTAAGTGAAAGGGATTATGGTAGTTTAGTGGTTAAGATGCTCAACTTGATGGCTGGAAGGTCAGCAGGTCAGCAGTTCGACACCCGAATGCTGCACGATGTAATGAGCTCCCGTCTTTGTCGCAGCTCCTGCCAACATAACAGTTCAAAAGGAAGAAATTGCAAGTAGATAAATAGGTACTACCTCGGTGGGAAGGTAAACAGCATTCCGTGCACTCCGGTGTTGAGGCATGCCTGCCACTTGTCCACAGAAATGTCTGCAGACACATAGCGCTGGCTCTTTGGCTATACACAGAGATGAGCACTGAACCCTAGAGCTGGATATGACTGGCTTGCAAGCAAGGGCAACCTTTGCATCATGAAACCAAAAGGCATTGTTACAGAGTTTTGTAGTGTGTGGCTACCAAATAAAACACAAGGCATCTATCAAAATATTACTGCACAGAATGAAGTTCTGCAACCTTATTTCATAAGATTGTTTTTAGCAAGCAGGGCTTGTGAGGAGGAGCAACTTGCTGCTGTGCTTAAATTATCATTTGTCTTAATTTCATATTCTGTCATGGGACTGATTTAATCAGGTTCAGGAGGGTATTGTAGCTTTTTGTGAACCATTCCTAGCTTGGCACATTAAAGGTAATAATCTCAGTTTCATTTCTCTCTGTCATTAATCATGAATAATAAAACATGGTTACCAGAGTTCAGATGAACCAGATAATCTCTTTTAATATGAAAATGTCTTTTCACAATGCCCAAAGGGATGTTTCAAAGATCTGTGTGGAGTGCTTCCTATTCAGAAGTTACCTTAGCATCAGGTTTCTCTCTTTCTTTCTCCTCTGAAGAAATAAAAACAATTATAATAGAGATAATGTGGTATTTGCCTGATCTTTATTCCATTACTGCTCTGTCACTTGGTGAGGGAAAAATAGTCTGGGAGAATTCTCCATCTGAATAAACCCAACACCATCCTGAAAACTCTTGATAATGTTTCATCTCAAAACCTAAGCAGGGTCAGGACAGATTAATATTTTGATGGGAAGTCACCAGAAATGCAAGGGATATCTGGGTTGGCAGAAACTTTACAGGACCTGGGACAGATTAGGTAAAGGTCACCCTTGTTCTAAAACCAGTTGTATCTGACTCTAGGGTTCAGTACTCATCTCTGTTTATAGCCAAAGACCCAGTGCTGTGTGCATCTGCAGATGTTTCTGTGGACACGTGGCAGGCATGCCTTAACACCGGGGTGTACGGAACACTTTTTAACCTCCCCCCTGAAGTGGTACCTATTTATCTACTTGTAATTTCTTGCTTTCAAACTGCTAGGTTGGCAGGAGCTGGGACAGAGACGGGAGCTCACTCCATCATGCAGTACTCGGGGAATTGAACTCCGACCTTCAAGTCATCGATTTCAGCATCTTAACCACTTGAGCCACTGCAATGGAACAAGTGGGACAGATTGCAAGTAGATAAATAGGTACCACTTTGGTGGGAAGGTAACAGCGCCCTGTGCACTCCAATGTCTAGTCATGCCTGCCACATGACCACAGAAATTTCTGCAGATGCAAACACTGCTGGCTCTTTGGATGTAAATGAAGATGAGACCCATACTCTACCTAACTCACATGATTGTGGTGAAGAGGGAAAGACTATATAGGCTGCTGTGGAGGAACAGTGGGAGTTGAGACAAAGGACAAGATCAGAACCTGGGAATGTTTTGGACCTCATCTCTTGGAGCACTCCACCCTACTGCTAACTGGTAGTCTAGAAAGGAATTTTTCAGAGGTCTGAAAACCATTCCTCTCCATTTCACACACCTATGACAAAAAGATCAGGCCAAGGGTTCAATATTGGGAAAGCTGGACCAGTATCAGGGATCTTCATTGCACCTGAGGGTGGCAGTCTAGTTTAGCAAGTCACTAGGTTGAGTGATGCCTGAAAGAAGAAAAATAGCTGGAGGGGGCTTATATTAGCCACAGAGATGTTCCAGAATGGCAGTAGTCTCACTTTGCCTAATCATAGGCCAGTTCTGATGTATAGACATTGTCCATGGATTCTTGATCCGAGGACCTACAGCAGGGAAATGCAAACAAACCTTGATTTTCCAAGCTCTACTTGGTTCTTGTAATCCTGAAGGACCTCAGTGCTTTTCATGGGAGGTACAGGATCAAGCTGAAGAATTAGCTTCCCTACTCCTGTTCCAATGTCATTATTCTCCAGAACTTGGAGACATTATTGGCCATGTTATCAGGTGTATTTTTGGAATTGTAGTCTAAAAAAAAGTAACTTTTTGACCCTTCCCCAAGCTGTATTATTATGGTTTTCCGTTGAGTTTAGTAATAAGAGATCTTGGGAAGACACAAGAAATCAGTAATAAACCATCTTGCATTCCAAAGCAACAAGAATTACATGAATCAGGCTGTTCTACAATGGCCTGAAGTAAATGAAAGATGTATGAAGATCAGAACTATCATTTTCCACAGAGCTGTTCACTCGTATTAAGGATCAGGAGGATGTGTCTGCCCCCTGTTTTGCTTGTGTTTCGATCATGTCTATTCCTGTCACTTTGATTGAAACAGGCATCTGACCTCATTATCTTGATGATCACCGGGGTGCAAATCACAGCTTGTATAGCGCACAGCAGTGCCTATGTCAGTATGTGTCTCCGATTTAACAACTACAAGATGGGGGTCACCTTCCTTGCATTCCAGTAAGCCTGAGCTGTAAGAAGTAGGCCGTCCTAATTAATTGAACAGCAAATGTGTCTTTGAAAGAATATGGGCAGTCCTGTTAACAGCTGCCTAAAGCAGGCCTGAAGAATGGGGGTAAACCACTCAAGCTGAACACAGCCATGTAGCTGAGCCTGGTCGCCCACCAGGAAATTCTGTTAACCTCTTGTTCTAGCTACTTGCTTGGGAAATAATACCATGTTTTGTGAAGGTAGGCTTGATGCAACAAGGGTAAGGAGGCTATTGTATTACATGGTGCTTGATGCAACAAATACAAGCTTAAAGATGTGGCATTATTCAAGGCAAGTACAAACTTCCATTCCCCATTCCACGTACAGAGGCTAAACAGACTGATAGTTGAATCTTCAAAGTTACAACTGGATAACACCCACCCCTATATCTGAGCATTGCTAGTTGGATAGCTCAGTGTTTAGGAATCTGGCAATGAATTCAGAAGTTGGGAGATGAATTCCCTGGGAGAAAATCCAAATAGCCTTGGGCAACCTGCACAGTCCCAGAGTACTCCTGGAAGAAGGGAATTGTAAACCACTTCTGAGTATTTTCTACCTGGAAACCTCTGGGTCACTTTAAGTGAGAACTCACTTGATGGTACATAATGTTGTTGTTGTTGTTGTTGATGATGATGATGACGATGACGACGACGACGATGACGACGATGACGACAACGATGACGACAACGACAACGACGACTGTATCTGAGTATATGATAATGATTGTATCTGAGGATGGGTTGTGGGACATGAAGTATTACTCTGAATAGAGAGTAATGACAGAGATACATGGGAGCAACCACAAAGGGCTACTTGTGATCACCAGAAAGAGGGCCTTTTCAGTGTCTGCTCCAGCCCTTTGGAATCTCTTACCAACAGAGTTGTGCCTCCAGATGGAGCTGTTGCCCTTCAGGAAAGTATTAAAAACCTGGCTGCCGAAGCAGGTGTGGGGCACCGATGACGTGGTGACCCCCGCCTGCTGGCTGATATAGCATAGGCATAACAGTTGATTTAACTGTTTTTTAACTGCAGTTTTTAAACAACTGAGGGGTGGGGGTGCATATTACTGTAAGGGTTTTTCTAAAAAGTTTTTTTTTATGTTTTAAGATTGGATGGTTTTACTGTATATATTATTGTTTTAATGCCGCCCAGAGTCATTCGTTTGTTCGAATGGGACGGCAATATATAAATTTTAATAAAATAAATAAATAAATAAATAATGAAATGGTGGAATTTCGCAAGTATTCTTTCCATGCTTAGGTTCAGACATGACAAGTTACTTTTTTTGGACTGGTACTTCCAGAATACCAAATGTCAATAATGTCTACTTTTCCCTATCACTGATCCATTTCTTAGACACAAAGAATACTATGATTTCAAATAAAGCTAACATTTTAATGCATATGCACTATTCACAACTGATGTGCTACTATATGCACTTTGTACTTGGGTATCTGTGGTGGCTGAGTAGTTAAGGTGCTGAACCTCAGGACAGGAAGGTCGGCACGTTGGTAGTTTGAGACCCGAGTACTGCATGATGGAGTGAGCTCCTGTATCTGTCCCAGATCCTGCCAATCTAGCAGTTCGAAAGCAAGAAATTACAAGTAGATAAATAGGCACCACTTCAGTGGGAAGGTACACAATGTTCCGTGCACTCCGGTGTCTAAGTATACCTTCCACATGTCCATGGAAATGTCTGCAGACTCAAGACAGCTCTGGCATACAATCTATAGCACTGAACCCTAGAGTTGGATACAACTGGCTTCTGAGGAAGGGTGACCTTTACCTTTACCCTTACTATTCACAACTGATGCACTTTGTGCTTTGGTATCTATATCTAAGTGTAATATGGACCATGTTAATAGACCTTTAGACAGATGATCTAAAATTTGCTGCCATAAGCAAGCAGCTGCTGATGGCTTTGAGCTCAGATTTTTTCCAGTCAGGCTTGAGGCATCTTGATACATCCTTGCCCTTTCTCTCTCTCTTTATAGATTGCAATTTGAATCTGAAGGAATCGTGTTCAGCACCAGGAAGGCCATCATGGCACCTGTTCCCAAAGATGTGAGGAAGGCTTGGAAAGTTGGCAATTATCAGTCCTATTTTTGTTTCCTTGTCACTGGTTAGTATTCATGCAAAAAGTTATCACGTGAACAACTGCTGTAATAGATTTTATATTTTAAAAATTCAATATTAAACCTCAACTGAGTTTTTCAGAATTCCCCACCCACCTGGTTCTGAATTTGAGGCACTGCTTGTAAATTATCGAGTGTGGTGCTAACCATGAATACATATTGTATGCTGTGGCTTCTCATGTGCATTCAGAGGTATTGCAGGGCTTTTAATTCCCCCCCCCCCCAGATGTTATTCTATTGCTACCCTATGTTTCCAGCTTTTGCAGAAGTATGCAAATAAAAATATTTTTGTAAACCTGACCAATCCTCAAGAGGTTATTTAAACATTTTGTAGGATGATCTTGTACCCGCTCTGCTGTAGTGGATACAGTGACAGACTGGAACTTAAGAGGTCTGGATTTGACTCCTTGTTCAGCCATGAAGGCTCACAGCAGGTATAGAACTACTAACACTGCTCCTTAAGCACCTTGAAAATCCTGTTAGGGTCTTTGTAAGTCAGTTCTGAATCAATAGCACATTATGTTTCATTAAAACTATCTTAAGTATATTTACTCTGAAGTAGAGCTACTATGTTCATTGGTGCTTACTCCCATAAAAATGTACATAGGACTGCATATGGACCTCCTCCTCCTCCTCCTCAAGGTTGCCATTACCAGGGTACGCCCGATTGTGGTTCAGGAAATACCACAATCTTCTAGGAGGCTCTTTCTGTGTACTCCAATACAGTCCTATAATGGTGGTTAAAACTGATTTAGAAAAACATTACTACTGCCCTTTGTATATCAGTGGAGTTCATGCACATGGTAGTGTAGGTAAAGTGCAACATAAATGAAAATAAAAACCTCTCTTGGCATTCAATAACAGTAGCTAAGGTTGCAGCCTTCTATGCTTTCGAATTGACTACACTAGTTTGTAGAGTACGTTCCTTCTTTCTCTTGCTATGTTTCCCCTTCAGACAACTTATTTTGCCAATTGCTGCAGCCAAGAGACAACCTACAATTATTGCAAACTCGCTAATTTTGTTTCGAATGATACTTCTGTTTTAATGTGATTTAAGCTATCTTTTGTTGCTTTTGTGTGCCTTGAATTGTTTTCACTTGTTTTTATTTTTGCCACAGGTTTCCAGATTTGTGTGTGTGTACAGCTGAAATCCTGTTTCTTAATACAGTAAGTTGCATTAGACTAGATCTGTTGGTGAGTCAGCTCCTTTATACTGTATGTTCAATTGATTTAAACAGGCCCATTCTAAATGTACCTTACTCTGATAAAATAAGTCACCACTAAAATAGGTCCATTTAAGTCAATGAAGCTTCTGGAGGAGTTGACTCATCAAATCCCTACTGATTCAGTGGAACCAGTCTTGTGTAAGTTATTATGATAAGCAATCAAATCCCATCAATTAGATCCCCAGACTCACAATTCCTTACGTCTTTCCCCTCTGCTCTTTGCATCTTCTGAGCTTGTGCATGCATGATGCCCTACTGTCAAACTGTACACTGGATTATTTTTTAAAAGATGCCTTCCATAGTAATTACAAAATCCTTTCTCCAGGGGTGGATGATGATGTCACCAAAATGGCAGCATCCACATACAAGAGGGAGTTATTTGCAAGTTCAAATTGAAAGGGGAGAGAACAAAACCAGAGAGAGTAATATACAATGAGGATGCATAGATGGGAATTGAAATCTGAAAGGCGATGGTAGAATAGAATAGGCTGAACTAAGCTTTGTTCATTCATTCATTCTTTGTTTCAAGTTGCCTTTCTTCTAAAAGATTGGTATTCTCTTATTTATTTATAGACTTTGAAAGCTGTAGACCGTACAGCCAGCAACCCAATGCCGAGTGTTGGGTGGCGGTAAGTAACCTGACCCCTAAGGTGCCAATGGCCTTTAGGTGGGGTGATGGTCCCCCTTAGTGGAGTAAATGCCACTGAAAAATGTCATATTGGGCCAAACAGCAAAATGAGCAGAGGAGGAACCATTCCACTATTCTGATTCCCAAAGGTCATGGAGGTGGAAGAGGCCATGCCAGATGGACTGGTTGTGAAGGCACACTTTGTCCATATCTTCAAGGCTGTGGCAGTCCATTGCAGTCCCAGTGTTATATGCTGCATATCTTATTTCATACGTGCTGCAGAAGATGGCTCCATGATTTTATTTATTTATTTAAATACATTTCTATCCTGCTTCCCTCACTCGAGAGCAACCCGAAGCGGCTCACAAACATAATCAAAAACAACAATAAAAACAATTTAACAGAGCCCATTTAAAAACAATTTAAAACCACCTAAAAAACCCTCCCCGCACAATTAAAAAAACAAAAAAAGTATCAGGACACGCCAGTATAGGCTAAATAAGTCAGCGGGACTGGAAAGTTGATGCATCCATGCCCCATGCCCACTGGAATAGCCAAGTTTTCAGTTGTTTTCTAAAGGGGAGCAGTTCCATCTGGAGGTGTAGTTCGAGTGGCAAGAGGTTCCAAAGGGCCGGGGCTGACACAGAGAAGGCCCTCCTCCTGGTCCCAGCAAGATGGGCTTCTTTTGCTGCAGGTACCATAACCAACCCCCTCCGGTCTGCCCTCGTAGGATGGATAAGACACCTTGGGGTGATGCGGTCTCTTAGGTATCCTGGCCCATTGCAATGAAGGGCTTTAAAGGTCAAAACCAGCACCTTGAATTGCACCTGGAGGCATACTGGCAACCAGTGCAGTTCCCGAAGCAGCGGTGAGGCACGGGCATAATGCCCACTCCCTATCACTACCCGAGCAGCCGCATTCTGGATGATCACAGTGTGTTGGTCACTTCATGGCAAGGTGGGATCCACCTTAAACAAATTCACGCCAATTGCATTCCCCTGGGTTTTCAGGAAAATATATATACTCAGATACGTGTAGCAGCCGCTGCCGCTGCCGAAACTGCATTTGGTGTGTTCATGTCAAGGAGACTCCATTCTCTGTGTGAATGGTTACTGTACAAGCCTCTCCACCTTAGTCAGATTCCTTTCTCCATCTGTAAGCAGCTGCTGTAAACAAATGCTTTAAATCCATTAACCTTCTTCCAGACAATCTATCTGACTTATTCCTGGAGGGAAAGAAAACCATGAGAAATACAAATGAGCGACTTTGAAAACAACAACTACAGGCCAATACTTTCCCCTCTCCATTCTCCTTTTTGGAGTCAGAATTTGCATAGCGCTCGTTACTCAGAGGAAAATGAAAACATTAAAACAACACTGACAAATCAATAAAAGGCTAAATTGCCTGAGCAGGAATGGGCAGGCTAATTAGTACTGCTGTGATTCAGAGTCCACGCTAACACCTGTTCAATTGCAGGCAAGCATTTCAGCATTAATCTGAGCAGTGGCATATCAATTAATCACCTGTTTGTTGCTTTCTGGTTAAGTACCAGCCACAATGAATGAATGATTTATTATATTCAGATGGAATTAGGGGCATCAGGTCATTCCGGATGTAAGAACACCCTAGAGAAGAGAGTTCATGTCACCTTGGAAAAGTTCTTAAGAGTGAATGAAGGTAAGGAGGGGTGGGTTGATTATGATGGATAAAATGAATGTTCTACAAATAGCTGGTGCAACAGACTGGAAAACTGACTGATACCCTACTTTAGACAGAGGCTGATAAAGTTTATTTATTTATTTATTTTTCACGCTTATATACCGCCCACTCAGGTACAACCCAACTCAGGGCAGTTTACATAGCAGACAGTAAATACATAAAAGACACATGATAAAACAAAGTTAAAAGTTAAACGGTAAAAACCCCACCCCTAAAAGGTGCGCACGAACCGAAGGGACCTTGGGGGAAGACACACTTCTCTATACCAACCACCCAACGGTACCCCCATCCCCACCCGCACCCCAAACTTGGCCCGCCAGCCAGGTCTTTAGTTCCTTCCTAAAGGGCAACAGCTCCGTCTGGAGACGCAGTTCCACAGGCAGGAGGTTCCAAAGGGCCGGTGCGGACACAGAGAAGGCTCTCCTCCTTGTGCCAGAGAGGCGAGCTCCCCTGGCTGATGGCACAATTAGAGAGCCCCTCCGGTCCGCTCTGGTTGGACGGACAGACGTCCTTAGGGCAATGCGGTCTCTAAGATACCCTGGCCCACTACCATGTAGGGCTTTAAAGGTCAAAACCAGCACCTTGAATTGCACCCGGAGACAAACTGGTAACCAGTGCAGCCCCCAAAGCAGTGGTGAGGCATGGGCATAACGTCCACACCCCATCACCACCCGGGCCGCGGCATTCTGGACCAGCTGCAGCTTCCGAATGGTCATCAAGGGCAGCCCCATGTAGAGCGCATTACAGTAGTCTAGTCTGGAGGTCACCAGAGCGTGAGTGACCATGAGCAAAGAGTCCCAAAAAGTTCCTTTTTGGAGAAAAATGCCAAGATTCCCAAGCAGACATGACTCCTCAACTCTTAGAGGCATTGGCTTGCTTGGCACAAAGTGGGAATTCCATTCTCATGTGGTAGATGGGACCCACGGGATTAACCCATTACATTTTAGCTACTTTATTGCCTTATTCTGTATGCTACTTTTGTGTCATAACTGATTGGTGGGAGGGAAATATGGGCATCATTAATGAATCTGATTACTCAGGCATGGCATTTTGAAGGCATTGCATGCATAGAATCAATTTATTATGACTGCTCGGAAGACGTCTTTCTCTTAATGTATGTGTATTATCAAGGCTGGAGCATCTCAGCTCTAGCAGATTCTTGTAGAAGACTCTCCCAGTGACTATTGGCCCTGCTATCTATTAGGGTGACAAATTTTGTACTGGAAGCACAAACAGATCCTCAGGCACCTCCAAGGTTTTGGGCTGACAAGGTAACTTGTTGAGGGGACAAGGCTGAACTTCTGATCTCTTTCTTGCTAGATAGAACTGGTTTTATTTGAGTCTCTCCAAGAGTCTTCTTCCACAATCAACCTATGGTTGTACCAGCTTTTTTAGGCAGCATCTCCCTATGTTCTTACTTGTTAATGCTGGGGAGGCCAAACTTTTCGGGCCATGGGTCGGTCACGTGGTTCAGCAGGCCAGTCACATGGTTTCTCCCACCGGAAGCAAAAGTAAAATGCGCCCATGCATGTGCAAAATGCTGCCGTAAATACACCCACGGCTGTTGTAAACGCATTTATGACAGTCGCAGGTGCATTTATACCAGCGTTTTGTGCATGTGTGGGTGTGTTTTACTTCCACTTCCGGGAGCGGCGTGAGTGGCGTGGGCCGGATGATTTGGCATGGCAGGTCTGATCTGGCCCGTGGGCCGTAGTTTGGCCACCCTTGCTTTAATGCAACTGCGCTTTAGGGCTGTCCTATGGACATTTCAAGGGACTGCAGTGGCTTTGTGTTTAAGACACTGATCTTGACAACTAGAAAGTCAGCAGTTGGAGACCCGAGTACAACAGAGTGAGCTCCCGTCGTCTGTCCCAGCTCCTGCCAACCTAGCAGTTTGAAAGCAAAAAATTGCAAGTAGATAAACAGGTACCTCTTGGGTGAGAAGGTTAACAGCATTCCGTGCACTCTGGTATTTAGTCATGCCAGGCACATGTCCACGAAAACATCTGCAGAAACTGACAGCGCTGGATCTTTGGCTGTAAGAAGAGAAGAGTACTGAGCCCTAGAGTTGGATACGACTGGCTTTCAAGCAAGGGCAACCTTTACTTTTAACTCTTTCCCATCAGAACATTAAGGCTTTCCATATTGGAGGTATAAAGTAAGAGGAAACTGCCTTACTTTGAGCACATCCTGAGAAGGCAAGACACTCTGGAAAAGAAAACTGTGCTGGGACATTTCTGGACAAGTAAACCCTGTGTTGTCAAGGGAAGGACCAACTACTTATTGTATGATTTAATTCCCTTTGTCTGGAAATATTGGTGTATTAAAACATTATGCTGATCTGTAATTTGTTTCTCCGTGTGCACTTGTCAAAATTATGTTTCTAGTACCTTTGGGAAACTGAGGCTGTGGGGTGTCAAATACAATGGAAACAAAAAAATTATAAATCACTGACTTGGCTCTGAAGAGCGTCATTCCATCCCTCACAGGATGAGATTGGATAATGTGCTTAATATAGAACTGAGGTCATCTTCTGAGTGAGCCTTGGAATATGGCAGTTAGCGACTCAAGACGGTTGAATTCTGAGATACGGTTGGTATGCAAGTCAATTTCTTTAAAATCAAACTGTCTGAGAACACAAACCAATTAGCAGCAAATCTGGGCAGCTGAGTATTAATTGGGCTGGAAGAATGGCAAATAGTTTTGGCAATCGTATTCTTTCTGCAAATGTTTCCTAGTGATAACATATCAGTAATTTATGATGTCTTAGGTTAAACTTTGTGTGGCAAAAGTAGCTATTCATAAGGACAGCAAGGATGTCCCCTTGTTATGTAAGCACAAGCTCACAAATGTTTTTCTGACTCTCATGAGAAGACCACACAAAATATGCAAGCATTTGACACCCTATAACTATAATATTTGGAAGAGCTCTGAAAAGATAACTCAGGGGAAAAGAAAGGTAAAGGAAAGCTATTGGGTAAATTACTGTACATCACAAGGGTTATTGCATACTGCAGGTAGTCAATAACCCTACAGAGCTTCCAGAAAGTCCATTTAGTGTGGTCACCCCAGACTGTGTTGCACAGTGTTATTGTGCACACTGTGACCCTGTGAATAAAGCCCACACTCTGCTTGCACAGTGGCCTGACAATGAGGTTTATTGTCACAGAGTCAGCAACCCGCACTGTAGCTTTGTTCTGAAACTGTCTTGAACATTTCTGACCTTGTTACCATGGTTTATTAAAAAAGTAACCTAAGAAACAAAGTACATGCTTTACACAACTTTGATCAACACCTGCAACCCTTTGCACGCTATCACACGCAATAGGTATGATAACTAAACAATGAAAATAGAGTTCAGCATGAGTAAAGGCTGCATCTGAAATCATCATATCTAATTGCTTCCTGCTGGTATTTGGCATGAATGGATCAAGTTGCTCCCCCATAATCTTTTCTAGAAGATATGAGGTGTTACCTGACTAAAGACAATGTCATTGATTAAACTACATACATCTACACAGGACTAGCCTGTGTAGGTGTCTCAGTGGTTAAACTGCTGTATTGCAACCAAAAGGTTGTGAGTTCAGTCCTGACCAGGGATCAAGGTTGACTCAGCCTTCCATCCTTCCGAGTCTGGTAAAATGAGTACCCAGCATGTTGTGGGCAAAATGCTAATTAACTTGTGAACCGACCAGAGAGTGCACTAAGCACTATGGGGTGCTATATCAGTGCATACCTGTCAAGCACCACTCCAGAAAATATGGGAACTGTTCCAGCCCGGGTGCGCATGCACAACAAAAACTCATTTGCACATGCGCAGAACATGTTTGCGCATGCACAGAACACATTTGCACATGTGCAGATGGGTTCTGTGCATGTGCGCATGTACAGTAACCCCTTTCCACGCCATTCTAAATTTGGGACGGTGCCGGGAAAGGGGAGGAACGTGCGCCAAAATACAGAATTTCCCGGCCAATCCGGGATACTTGATAGGTATATATCAGTGTGATTGCTTTGCTTTACTTCTTAGGTGGCACATGAGTGGCACAATAGGAGTTTTCTTCAGAGAGGCATTTCCTTATGTGTATGCAGGTTATGAAAGTGAAATGAGAAATTTAACGATACAGGTAATACATTTTTAGAAGCAGGAATTCTTTAAGTTGTGATGTATATTACTGCTATGGCATATGTTTCTCACATCTCCGTTCATTTTGTAAATGTTTTCTTTGGAGACTGGTCATTAGGAGGCAAACATGGACCTTTTCTGTAAGTATGCTTGCTTTGACACAAAGCTTTACCAGTATTATATTATATTTCTGGATCATCAGTATGCTTTCAGTTTCTAATGAGCTATTATTGTAACATCAACGCTTATAGTGAGCTTCATTTTGCATGGTTTCCCCCCTATGATGAACATTCATTTTCAAATACTGTACATGATTCAGACAATACACTGAACAGGTCATGACATCCCACTGTTAGCCTTTCTCCGTGTTTTTCAATAGCATCCAAAATCAGTTGTTGCCTAACAACTTGATCTCATTATTAAATACAGTAGCTAGGACAGTTACAGCATGATAGATAGAATAGGTAAATCTTTATTGTCATTGTCCTGCACAGAACAACGAGATTGGGGAGGAAAAAAAAACACTTATCAACCCAACAAAACCCAAACAAAATACAACTATACAAAATTATCAACATACTCCCACCCCACATATACACATTTAACCCCTAAAAAGCTTTAAAACTCTAAGACTCTAAAAACTCTAAACACTCTAAAAACTATATACAGAAGCTATCTCACAGACTGCATTGCACTGCATTCAAAGCCAGAACCGCTTTTGGGTAGAAACTATTTCTCAAGCGGCTGGTCCTGGTCTTTATGACCCTATACCTTCTTCTAGAAGGCAGAAGCTGAAAGAGATCATTTCCATGGTGCGTACTATCTTGTACAATCTCTACAGCTTTCTTATAACACCTGGCGGCATAGATTTGATCTAGAGTGGGAAGAGTACGCCCAATTATCCCCTCCGCAGTCTTTACAATCCTGGACAGCATTGTTCTTTCCCTAGCTGTACCACTCCCAAACCATACACACAGACCAAAGGCTAACACACTCTCTATGGTACAGTGGTAGAATGCCCACAGCAGGTCCTTTGAAAGATTGTTCTTCCTGAGGATTCTCAAGATGCTAGAATACAGATGGTAATCCTATGGAAAATGCATCTTGAAATCTAAGTGGCCTTGCTGAAAGAACTAACTCAACAGACTCAACAGGTAATGATGACCAAGCAGGAACTAGATACTGTGCTGTCAAGTTGAAGCTGACATCTATGGACCCTAACAGGGTTTCGAAGGTAGGCAAGATATTTAAGGAATGGGTTTACTAGTTCAGCCTTCTTTCCAGTGAGTATCTATGACCATTTAGGAATTTGAAACCAGGTCTCCTGAGTCCTATCCATCCTGCTGTCCACAACACCACTGGGGTATCACCATACCCTGTGTTAGAAGATGCTACTCAGACTGAGTGGGCAGCATTTTCTTGCAAAGCTCCACTGTGGAGTGGGAATGATGTCACCAACTGCAGCAAATTGCCTATAATTAAAGAGTTCCTTTTACAATTTCAAGGTGCAGTGAGTCAAAGTTGTCTGTGTTCCCCAAAATTAAACAATTCTTTAATTAGCAACAATCTACTTCACATGCCTGGCGTGTGGTGGTCAGTTGCTTTGTGTCTACAAAACACTTCGACTACAAGAAAATATAGCCCTGCTAGCCATGACTTTTCAGATAATGATAAAAATGTTTTTTTTAAAAAACTTCTCATTTGTAAGTTAAATATTATACATGTATAGGAGAGAAGCTCTTCTCTCAGTACCAAGATTCAATTATATTTACGTTACCACTTGCCATGAGCAAACATAAAAAGTTGAGAGGCTAATGTGAGTCACAGGTTCCTGATGAATATTTGTGTATTGGAACCTACAGAAACAATAAGCACTGAAGTTTGAAACTTTAAACAGCCATCAAGAGAGAGAAACTGCCAGCTCTGTGTAAATATACAGGCATATACTTAAAGTAGTCCCTTGTGGCTTTTTAAAATAGTGCTTACTTTACTCCTAGTTCAGCAGATGACCTTGGGTTGGCTAGTCTTAAATCAGGCTCTTCTGAGATCATGGTGGGGATAAAAATCTGGACCTATGATATTATAGCTACCTACACTCACTTCTCCTGCAAATCATATTATCATTTGCTATACCAGCCAGGGCTACAGGGACTGGCAGTCAAGTGACATCAGGAGGGCCAGATGTTATTTAACCCTGCTGTATACTTTGTATGTGAATAGGTCTGTTATAAAGGTATAACTACACAGGGTGGGACTGCAGTGGCTTAGTGGTTAAGACACTGACTGGAAGGGCAGAGTTTGAGACCCGAGTACTGCACAATGGAGTGAGCACCTGTCTTTGTTCCAGCTCCTGCCAACCTAGCAGTTTGAAAGCAAGAAATTGCAAGTAGATAAATAGGTACCACTTCGGTGGGAAGGTAAACATCATTCCTTGGCATGCCTGCCACATGTCCATGGAAATGTCTGCAAACGCAGACAGCTCTGACTCTTCGGCTATAAACAGAGATGAGCACTGAGCCCTAGAGTCAGATATGACTGGCTTTCGAGCAAGGGCGACCTTTACCTTTAATATATATATTATTCAATACAATGTTTAGATGTACACAGAGTATGTGTGTGTGGGGAAACGGGTTGCTTAGAGGTTTTTCAAAGTAGGTCCCTGCCGATTTCTGCAAGTGACATCACTGTGACCATCCAGATAACTACAGTTTTCATGTTGCAAAAGTCAGTGGAGCAGAGTCAGAAATGAGACTGTTACTTTCTACTGGGATCAGCCGTTCTGTTCATCTACTTTTTAATTTTTAAAAATATATAGTACTATACAGTGCCCTACTGTATATACAGTACAGTATATAGTAGTAGTTTATATATGTTTGTTAAGATTTTTGTTTTCTTTAAATATTTTTATTAAGTTTATTTTGTATAATTTTTTAAAAAAAACATTTCCCCCTTTAGTGACATAGTACTGATCTGGTATCATTCTAACTTTGGAAAGCCATCTAAAAATGGAGAGTATAAACCATTTGGAGAGAACGGGCATTTGGTTGAGGGGAACTGACACCCCTGTGACTTCCCCTCTGCATCAGATCAGGTGATCAAAAAAAGTGCAGGAACATGAAGAAAAGTGATACTGGCAGAATCAGAATGAAATGATCCACTCCTTGCAGTGGGCTTCCTTGTGCTTAACTGTACATTGTATAATCCAGGAGTTCTCAACCTTTTAAAGCCGGGGGCCAGGTCACACTCCCTCAGACAGTTTTGGGAGCCGGACGGCCATTTTGCCCTTCCTCCACCACATGGCACTTCTGGGTGTGGTGGGGGACAGTGGGGAGCCACATGAAATGGTGTCATGGGCTGCATCTGGCCCACAGGCTGCAGGTTAAGAATCCCTGGTATAATTTGTTATATCATTTGTTTTTTATTTAATTTCATCTGTGCCAAAAACTGACACAATCTGCAGTGGAATGGCCTGTGTAGTCTCTTCCTTTGTCTCTTATCTCCTCTTTTTGCCCCAAAAGGGTGGCAGCAGATTAAGAAGCCCACATACTATAGACTGGTTTCAGTTTATATATATATATATATATATATATTCTAAATATTCTAAATATGGACATGTTATCCTGTTATGGTATTAGAGTAGACCATAGTGCCAGTGACTCAATGGCGAGCGTCAGGCAGTGGTTAACTAACCTGACAACCCTGAGGACTAGCAGCCTTGGCAATGTCCACAGGGAAGGGTGATGGTCCCCAAGTGGATTAAATCCCACTTGAATCCGTCTTGATGGAGGGCAGCAGCTTCATCACTACTGGCCTGGGGCTGATGAGGACTTTGTGTGCCAAAAGGGCTCAGGACCAGAAAGGACTTGCAGAACTGGATCAGTGGTACAGGTGTCACACTGTGATGCAAAAGGCAGATGAAAGGCCACTGCAATATATTCTCGCCATGAGGATCGCCAATATTCAAAATTGGATATAGAAGAAGAAGAAGAAATATATAGTATATCATTGTTTCATTAACTTCTCTCCTTCTGTAACTCCTTAAAACTTGGTCCCATTGTTTTACCCTCAGTTCATTGCAGACAAAAAAAACTCTGTAAATACTTGTGTGTGATATTAATGCCTCAGTCTAATGGCTCTGCACCATTGAAAAAGGATTTCTGTTTGCAGGTGCTTGTGAAAAGAATTGTAGATAAGAGTTCAGTTTCTTTCTTTCTTTCTTTCTTTCTGTCGCAATCACACTTCTATACCGCCCTATAGTGCTTAGTGTAGTCTCTGGGCAGTTAACTCCCAACATGCTGGGTACTCATTTACCAACCTTGGAAGGATGGAAGGCTGAGTCAACCTTGATCCCTGTTGGGATCAAACTCAAAATGTTTAGGCTGCAGAACAGTAGTTTAACCACTGCACCACCAGGGCTCGCTCTCTTCATCCATCCATCCATCCATTTTATCCTATTCTCGGTAGTTTACATCTTTTTAAAAAAGGCGCAAATATTGCATGGTCCAAGTGACAATATCCTCATGCAGTACATAAGTAAAAGAATACCATAGAAATTAATAAAAATATGTAAATAACAAAATATACACATTTAAATTCTAATAAATGAAACTAAATAATTGTCTAATTGCCTTGGGGGAGAACTTTCTTGAAGAAGGAACTCAGTCTTGCATTGTGGTTTCTAACACCCAGACTATTGAATTGGTGAAAAACATCAGGGATTTCTTTTCCTGCTGGAGTGATGATTCAGCTTCTTCTACACATGCCCCATACTTTCCCAGTGAAATGACCTTTTCCTTTCCTACATCCAGACCAGAGGCTGTAAATTTTAGTATCCAGATTTGAAGCTGTGGAATCTATGAACACGAAGGAAGGCCGGCCACAGTTCAAGGACTGATCTGTCAGCTGGAAAAGGCTGCCAGGAATTATAGAAGTGATAATAAATTCCAAGTTGCTATTCCTCTTGGTTGTTACAAATTCATTGCCTGTGCTTAGAGAGGGAAGGTCTTCTCAGATGGTCTATTTAGAGTTACATGTGTATTGTCTTAAAAATCTACGAGGGAGATATTTTATGTGGCAGAGCAACATCCTCTACCTTTTGTTTGAGATGACCCTTGGTAATTCATGGGATGTAGATGTATGTGCCAGAAAAAACATACTGAGATTCACATGTGTTGAGTTATGTATGAGATGAAATTTCCTGAGATGTGGGTTTGTTCAATGGCATGGAACAGCAACAACAACTTAAACATATATATATTTTAAAAACTCCAGACTTTCTTTCAGCAAGTGACCTTCTGAAATCACTCATCTTAATCCTCATAGGAAGAAGACAGATTTCTGGATTGATCTAGAGGATTAAATAATTTATGATATGGCAGGAAAATGAAAAATAAAAGAAACAAACTAAGTTATTCATTATTATTATTATTTTGGGGGGCTGTGTACTACATTTGAAGGGGGCTGCAGTGGTTTAGTGGTTAAGACACTGAGCTTGATGACCGGAAAGTTGGCAGGTCAGCAGTTCGAGAACTGACAGAGTGAGCACCTATTGTCTGTCCGAGCTCCTGCCAACCTAGCAGTTCAAAAAGAAGAAAATGCAAGTAGATAAATAGATACCACTTCATTGGGAAAGGTAACAGTGTTCTGTGTGCTCCGGCATCCAGTCATGCCTGCCACATGACCATGGAAATATATGCAGACACAGACAGCACTGGCTCTTGGACTGTAAATGGAGATGAACACTGTTTCCTAGAATTGGACGTGTCTGGCTTTCAAGACAGGGAGATGTTTATTACATTTCAGCAAATTTTGCATTACTAAAAGATTCATTCTGCTTTGGATGGATATGTAAGTGGTCCAGATTGAAGCAGAATGACCACATTTAGTTCTGAGGTGAAGGAAAATGTGATTTTACAAACTGATTTAGTTCTGTTGTATACATTACTTCAGCCTTTTCTTTCTTTCTTTTTTCTTTCATATTTGCTTGTTTGTTTTCCTCCTTCTCCTTGGGAAAAAGTAACTTTGAAAAGTCAACAACATTGCTTCATGATTTATGATATAGACTGAGCTTTGATTGGATAATGGGGAAAGGAGAAGATGTTTGGCATATGTCATTACAGATTGGTTTTTGTTGTCAGAATGTTAGATATATAGTTAGCTAAATTTGTTCTGAGGTGGTGGTAGCGGTGTGGTAATCCCAGATCAGTGTGTACTGGCCTTATAGAAAAGTAGGACGATTTCAATCAGGGGTTCCCAACTTACAGCCCATGGGCTGGATACAGCCCATGGCACCAAATCATCCAGCCCATGATGCCCTCGCCGCTCCCAGAAGCGGAAGTAAAACGAGCCCACACATGCACAAAATGCTGCTGTAGATGACCCATGGCTGTCGTAAATGCGTTTACAACAGCCACGGTTGCATTCATCATAGCATTTTGCACATGTGCAGGCACGTTCTATTTCTGGTTCCAGGTGGGAGGAACCACATGACCAGCCAGCTTAACGATATGACCGGCCCATGGCCCGAAAAGATTAGGAACCCCTGATTTAGATCTTTATTATTTTCTTGGGGAAAGGGAAATAGATGACTGTCTTATATTTTGTTTAGTTTATTTTCATGTCTTATTCTATTCTGCACTGGAACCAAATAAATGAACTAATTTTTTTTACCAAGACCCATAATTGAGGATAAGAGGGTGAGTGTTGCCTAAAGAAGGTGCCTTACCAGAGAAGGACAGAGACACACTGTGTTTTCCCTCCAGGTTAAAAGTTAATCTAAGAAGGCTACCTAGGCTGATTGTGGTGCAAAGTCAATCTCCCAATTCCTGAGTTCTACGTACCTTAAAACAGATAAGGTTTTAGCTGTCTTTGGTAAAAAGGTAGTAGAGGGAAAGGTTGGGATGGAGGGAGTCTTCTCTAGTTGATGCCCAGCCAGGACTGAAAGGTGGCATTCATTACAGCTGGTACAAAATGCTCTCAAATTGAATTTATGGACCGTGGCAATTTAATCTCTCTACTGTTTCATATTTTGAAATTTTATTTAGAAACCCAGAAAAACTATTGCTATTTTGTTTTTCTAGTGTATGTAAAATATATCCAGTGGTGGTGTAGTGGATAGATTGACAGATTAGGAATCAGGAATCCTGGGTTCAAATCTTCACTCAGCCTTGGAAGCTCACTGAGACTGTAGAACTGGTAAAACCATCCCTTAAATATCTCATTTATCTTGAAAGCCTGATTTAGGCCACTATAATTATGTCCCCCCAGGACAGCATATATTAACAATAAGGCAAGTCAATGGAATATTTACATAATTCAGATTAATCTGTAGCAGCAGTTGAACTAGGTACAGTAGACATTGCTCCATACCAAATTACATTGTATGTTCATGGTGGCTTCAGCATCTAGAGCAGAGATGGGCAGTCTTGGCCCTCCAGCTGTTCTTGGACTTCAATTCCCAGAAGTCCAAGTCAACACACCAGCTGGTGAGGGTTTCTGGGAATTGAAGTTCAAGAACAGCTGGAGGGCCAAGACTGTCCATCACTGATCTAGAGTCCAAATCGTAACTCTTTTAAGTTCTGAGGAAGTCCAGTATCATTTTTGCTTTCAATATGAATAATTAATTCCAGATTTGAACTAGATTGACTCCAAAAGCTTTTATTTGTGCTAAGTAGTCTGTTATTTATACGTCGTGCTTTGAGTGCCCAACACCATTGACATAGAGTCTGTCTCACGAGGAACTTCTAAGCCTTGAAAGTAAGTCTGGCTGAAGGCGTAATTCCGTCTTTCCTCTCTACCATTTCTCTCCCTTTTTCCCCCACCTCTTTTTTTTGTCAAAAGAGAAGATTAAGAGAGAAAAATGATCGTATTGAAGACAGATGACAGAGCTCAATTATACCCTAGAACGGTTTAGCATTTAGCTGCCTCTCAAGAGGGACATTAAAATTTTACCTGGCAGACAATCTTCCTGCTTTTCCTTCCTCCAGTTTGGAAAAACAGAATAAGGTAAATGATTAAAGGTTGCATTTATCAGGCCGGAGAAGACAAGCCCTGCATTATGATCACCTGCTTTCTGAAATTTCAGTGGAGGTTATCCATCTGCAGGTATTTGCTTAACCAGGTCAATGAGCTTCTTGATTCTGGAGGATGAATGACTGACCTCTCTCCATTTCCTCCCAACTAAAAACCACCTCAGGTATTTCTGGGCAGCAGGAAGAAAACTTGTTTATTTGTCCTCTGTTTCCTTTCAGGCACCTTTGCTTGCTTTGGTCAGACTTCCTCACTGCTGTTTACTTATGGGTTGGAACACTTCTTCGTGGCTAAAATCTACCAGGAATTCCCCCCCCTTAAAATTTGTAATAAAGAATCCAGACGCACAAATTTCTATATAATTTGTGACCAGAACACCTCAGAAACCACAATTTTCCCTGCTTCACCTCAGAACAGAATCTCATTTTTTATATAAATGCAAAAAGGGTCTGAAGCCTAGAAATTAAAACTAGGGATGTACGTGGTGAACAATTGGTATTTCTATTGTTTCTGAGTTTTCACCCCTCTTTCACTTTCTGTTGTTCTCATGTTCTCAATGCACCCATCCATTCATATACCACGACAGGAGAAACCTCTTCCAGGTTATTTTGTTTCCGGTTTCCCATCTCTGTTTCCTGACACCAGTCCAAGCTAAGTTCTACCCAACCCTTTAAAACAACTCCAAAAAAGGAGAGAGGCAAGGAAAAAGAGAATTACCCATCTCCAAAAGCAAGCAATGGTATAGGAGAAAGGAAAATAATCAAAAAGGCATTCACCAAATTACATACAGTACTTATAATATTACACAAACAATAGGTTTTTTTAATTAAAAAAATCAATGGAAAAGAGAAATACTTCCCTTTACACGTGGAAAAATAGCAAAATGATTGGATACTTACAACAAAACAAACAAAAATTAGTCACCATGGAAATGAGATGTCTGAGGAAGGCTATTGGAGTGACTAGAAGGGATAAAATCAGGAATGAGGTTATGAGGGAATACATTGGTTTGCCTATTTGGAGAGACTGCTTTGGAATTCCATACCATGCAAGGCATATGGCTTTATCTGTCTATTTGTCTATTTGCTCTGAAGATTTCATAATAATGTTTTATGTAAGGTTTTTAATGGTATGGTGGGTCTTTTATGTAAGGTGAAGTGCAATTGCATTGTGAGCCGCCTGGAGTCGCTTCGGTGAGTGGGTGGCTATATAAATTTTTACATACATACAAACAAACAAACAAGTGAAAAAAGTAGAAGATAAATGCTAGAACATTGTAGTGAGGGGTCACAACTTTTTGGAAGTTGTAGTTGAACAGCTTTTGGAAGGCTCCATGTTGCTCACCTGGTTTATGTTACATATTAGGTCCAGGCTTAATGGGTAGCTCTTTCAGGATCATTGGATGCAATGAGACTTTTCTATGGCATATTTCCTCTGCTGTAGAGTTTGTTGTACCAGTGGGACTTATTTTCAAGGATTTATTTGTTAAAATACTGCACATCAAAGGGAAGTAATAGAGCCTCATTCCAAAAATTGTTTTAGGAAGAGATATTGACACTGCCAGAGTTAATCAAAGCCCTGGAGAGAGGATAATGTCACCTCTTTGTGTTCTGTAGAGGTTTTGCATCCCACCGCAGTCCATCTTCGTTTAATAAGCCGGGGTGCCCAAACTATGGTCCAGGGGTTGGATGTGGCCCCCATGCTAATTCATCTGGCCCACGAAGCCCTCATCGCTCCATATGGGTGCATTTTACTTCCACTTCCAGGAGCGACAAGGGCTTTGCGGGCTGGATGAATTGGCATTGGAGCAGCATCTGGCCTCCGGACCTTCAGCCCACTGCCTGAAAAGTTTGAGCACCCCTGTAATAAGCTGTCATTCACCCCCATATTTTCAATAATGCACAAATGTAAACAAAGAAACTGGACAGGAATAGAAGTAAAAAAAAAGATACTCAAGTACAGAGAAGAAAGCCAATAGTAGATTTCCTATAGGAAAAATTGCCATCATTACAAGCAATCAAGAAATACTCCTTCATTGGTCTAGTAAGGCTTCATATTATGAAAGATAACACACTGAATGCCATGGAAAATAGTTCTATCCAGTCAACTGAAGAAAATGTGCAACGAAGCCTGTCTGTTGAGATGTTCTTGACAATAAGCTGCTTTGGTTTCCCATATTATGGTTCTGAAAGGTCTGGATGGTATTATTATTTTTTTACTACAAACCACAGTGTAACTACATCCCATTAGCAACCAATGGGACTTAATTACACATGACTGCGTGTTAGATCAGAAATACTGGTTATGATTTTACAGTGCAGTGGGTATTTCACGGATCAATGAAAAATTGGCAGAGTCCAAAGATTTGCAACTCACCATCCTGAAATAAACTCTTGGCTGCTATCCAAAGGATGTTTACTCGGTAGAAAGCCTAAGTAGACTTGATGAGATACACTAACATGAGGAATTGAGCCTCTAGCCTGCAATGAAGATGTCTGAGGCTATGTATGTTTCATTGGGAAGAAGAAATGTTAACATCATCATAGAGAATAGCCATTAAGAAAGTTAGGAAAATGTAAATGGATGGCACAAAACATGGAAAAGTCATCTGGAAGTTAGGAGCAAGCTTGGAGGCTTTTGTTTCAATCAGCTCAGCTGCTTTTGTGTGCAATATAGCTCAAGATGATAACAATGAAAAGAGTGATTAAAATGGTGAAATGGTATTGCATCAATTAGATCATTTCCCGTGTACTGCTTCAGATTATAGACTGGGAGTATTGCATTTTGGTTGCTTCCTGTTCAAAGCTCCCTGTGTATAGCAAACCTGCACACTCAAAAGATGCTACAATATTTGTTGCATGAGTCAGCAAGATAGGATACCTGCTAAAATCTCACAACTCAGAAGGGATCCTATAGGAAAAAAATCCCTAGGTTTACTCCATGTTTCCACCACTAGGTAAAGGTAAATGTACCTTTACTAGTCAAATCAGTCTTTCCTTTTCAAAGCCCTCCGTTGCTTCTCAAGTGACAGTATCCTGTTCTATGCATTATTAAATTCTGACCTTGGTAGGCTCTTATGTTTCCTTCTGGGGTTCGAGAATATAGCTTGGCACTTCAGAATCCCTCAGCAGAACGAGCCAAGAGCTCCGTTGAGGATGTTGAGCTTGGGCTCCATCGAGGATGTTGAGCCCCAGGCTCCGTCGATCAAAATATGAAAATGTTGTATTGATCAGCTTTCTGAGATGGCTTTGTAAATCTCTACAATTCCAATGTTGGGACTGTCATCTAGGGTAGAAGTACCAGTTGAAGGTGCTCCATCATGGGCTCAGCAGTTGCAATGATCCAAGATGATTGTAAAGAACCTGGATGATCTTATGATAGTCAACGTGGGCTGACAAAAAAAGAAAGATGGAAAGAAAGAATTTATCATAGATGGAAAAGAAATGTGTTGCTATTTGCCCTTGGTGATATTGGCAGGGCCATTCTCTTATAGAGATTATGCTTCCTAAAGGAGCATTTGTTCATGTTTTCCCATCTATAGAGCTGTCCCTTCATCATCTTCTTCTGCAGAACCCTCCATTCTACTCCATCTGAGAAAATGGCCACAGACATTGCCATATTATTGTTGGTGAGCTAAAAGAGAAAACTTAAGAATTGCCTTAGTGTGTACGGTTTTTCTGCAAGAGTGTTCTGCCTTAAGGCACTGACAGAGTCCAGCATGATTACAAACTGTAAATATTGAAGTTCTCCTGATTTTAACAACTTAATGAATAGCAATTAAAGTGATTCAAATGAAGGCTCTCCGTGTATTTTCCTCCGTGATTTCCAATGTTTGTTTGTCAAGTGTTTGTTGCAATTATGAGCCATCAAGTCACTTCCAGTTTATGGTGGCTTTATGGATTAGTGACCTCCAGAAAGGTCCTGTCATTAACAGCATCACTCAGTGTTGTGTATTGAAGAGGAATCGCACACGACAGCACTTCGGGCTAAACAAGAGGTAGTTTATTATAGTTAAGTACAGAAAGGAGTTACGTGTGTCAGCTGAACTTCCGACAATTGAACACTGGAAAAAGAGGGGTAAGGTCTCACTTATATAACTACAGAAAGGCAGTCAAAGGGCTACATTTGCCTGGACCAATAAAGGGCAGGAAAACCTGTGTGGAACCAACTAGAATAATAACAATATATGAACAGGGTGCCTTGCACCAAAGAGGGTGCAATGCAGCTATAGTTTGATCGTAATTGCTCTAGGCAATTCATTATCTTTGTTATCTTTCATTAATTAAGGCTTGGATACAACACTCAGTCTTGGGAACTTAAGGCTGTGGCTTCCTTTATGGAGTCAATCTATATCTCACTTTGTTGTCTTCTTTTCCTGTTCCCTACAATTTTCCCAAGCATTACTGTTTTCCACCCAATGAATCTTCATGTGTTATTCGGATGTTCCAAAAATACAATAGCCACAGTTTAGTCATTCTTGCTTGCAGGTAGGTTGTGGAGGAGCGGAGGAAAGTCAACACCCAAATAAGAAATGAAAACAATGTGCTTTAATATATCATGTGCATAAAACCGCAGCTGAAAGAGGAGGAGCCTACGGTGATAGTAAATATGTGCAACAAAGCTATAAAAGCTCAAAAAAATCTACAGGACAATGCAATCATAAATCAACAGGTGGTATACTGATAGCTGGATATAAACAGAATATATACACAACAAACCCTAAGGATATAAAGATGTATCAAACTCAGCGAATGAATACAATCCTGTTGCTGTAAAGCAGATAGTCTAAATAGTCAGTATCAAGAAGTCCGTAGATAGCAAAACAATAGTCTAAATAGTCTGTATCAAAAGTCCTTATCAAAAGTCCATATCAAAGTCCGTAGGTAACAAAGGGAGGTCAAAATAGTGGAAGCCAGGAAGACTGCAAGTACATATCTTGGAAGAACAAAGTCGTTGCAGAAAAAACAGGTCAATATCCTTCCGGTAAAAAGATATTTCATGGTCTTTATCAAGATCTGCAACAATAGGAGACGCAGAGGGAAGAAAAGAAGGCAAGGGTGTGGGTAATCAGAGGAGCGGAGGAAAGTCAACACCCAAATAAGAAATGGAAAAAATGTGCTTTAATATATCATGTGCATAAAACCGCAGCTGAAAGAGGAGGAGCCTACGGTGATAGTAAATATGTGCAGTAATCCCTTTCCCCGCTGTTCAAAATACGGGATGGCAGCGGGAAAGGGAACGAGCCCTATAATATGGAAAATCCCAGCCAATACAGGATACTTGAGAGGTATGGTTGAATCCTCTTGTTGAGTGCACGCTCAGTGGCAAATCCAGGTTTGTTGTGTGTAACATATGTAATGGCCATTTGTTGAAAGTGTAAGCCTTACTATACATGACAAAAATACAGGAAATACTAGGGGTGTGGTTTAATTCACATTTTCCTCACTGTCTAATGCAAATAGCCTGGAGTCCCATAGCCTCAATCCATAATTTTTCGGCCTGACCAAGAGGGAGGAAAAACTTCTACTTAAAAAAACCCCAAATCCTTTTGCTTTTTATAAATTGAATCCTATCACTCCATTTCAAAGCATGTGATTGCTTTGAATCAATGAAGAAAAGAAAGAACAAAGATGTGAGCATGCACACAAACAATGCCAGCACTCAGCTCTCTCCACCCAAGATCTTTAAAACCAGAGTCTCTTTGGGTGGTCAGTCCTAGGTTTTTTTTAAAAAAAGTTTATTTTTTAAGAGCTTAATCTGCTTCAGAGGTCAGGAAGGTAAGATACAGAAATGATGATTGAGGACAGAAAAGCCTTCTTAAGGCAATTCTATTTTGACCTGCACCACTTACAGGCACTTCAAATTGAACTGCAATTAGAAGGCTTCCCCCACCCTGATTGTGCAGCTCTTTACATCAAATGTGAGTTGATTCTCATTTCACTCATTGTGTTGGCACACGCTATGATAAGTCATACAGTTATCAAGCAATATTAAAGGCAGGGACTGGGAAGCATTCCTTCCACTACTTTGGAAGCCTATTTTCATTCAAAATGGAACCTTTTCACATACAAAGGTGACAGGTAGGTTAGCTAGGTCCAGTTTTTGATAAAGCCAAAGTAAGAATTGCATGGAGATGAAACATATGCAGATGAGCTTTCAAAGTGAGTGAAGTCTAAAAGCAAACCAAGGTCTGCAGGTGTCCTTCACACTGCAGGTTTTCTACCTCTGCTTGTTGATTTGTAAAAAATAAGATCAGTTCAATCATGTTTCCTCCACCTTCACCAGAGGCTGCGTCTGTCACTGTGTCCGTTTTCCATTCTATCTTGCGTTGTTACTAGGATTTCATGACACAGTACTGGAATGAGTAGAGGGGTTTCCCAGAAGTCTTCAGTGGGACTTTTCTTCATTCAGACACTGATGCTCTGATTTCTGATAAATGTTTTCAGATAATATGGCCAATATGAGAAATGTCTACTCATTTTGCTGTTTCACTCTGTATTCAGACGAACTGGGCTATCCCATTTAGTCATGTCCATCTCTGTTTGTGGGATGTATTTTTGTCTCCAACCTTTCAGAATGACTTCTGATGATGCTAAATTTTATTCAGTACAGTTTTTGCAATTGGAGACAACTTATAATTCCATTCCACACAATTCTAATTGCCATTAAATCATGTGCTAGTGTTGCCAGAACAACTTGAGTCAGAGTAGAGGAAACTACGAGTAAAATACACACTGGCACCCTTTCACTTTATTTTTATTTTTTGGCAGTTGCTTAAAATTGCTTTAGCCAGGAATATTTATGATAGGATCAATTATAATTTACTTCACATCTTCAGTCCACAAAACCTGATTTCTATGGTGGATTTATTGCTTTCTCTCTTTTTCTCTCTGTCGCCAAACTCTCTTACTTGTTTCTGGGGTAAAAACTGAGAGCCTGAGGGGTTCACATCAGCTCTCATT
Organism: Bradypodion ventrale; assembly: GCA_035047345.1. Taxonomy (NCBI): domain Eukaryota; kingdom Metazoa; phylum Chordata; class Lepidosauria; order Squamata; family Chamaeleonidae; genus Bradypodion; species Bradypodion ventrale. Next base: position 123,682,991 of record JAWDJE010000006.1, read on the forward strand.
TGACTCGACTGAATTGTCTTAATCTGTAGGCCAATTTGCTCAACAGCTCCCTATGGAAGGAACTTGTTGATTTTGGCAGTGTTTACATTCCCTGCAAACAAATCTAACCTTCCAGACCGGCTGGCTCTTAAAATTCACTTGAGAGCTACAAGGATTATTATTTTTTTTTAAAAAGAAATAAGTCAAAATAAAGTGGCAACTCCCCTAAAATGCTCCATGCTTCATCAGTACCCCCCCCCCCCCTGCTCACGTAGGGAACGCTTTTGCGTTCTCCACAGCTGCTTCAGGGTAATCTGTAGAAGTCTAGATAATTCTCAGAATCAACAAAGAAGTCAGTAAAATTGTTTGGGAATTTCATTTTCCCTTAATGGAGCAGGTGAAAGAATCTGTCAGAACATCACTAATAATGTTCTCGGTTAGTTGATCTAAAAACAAGGAACTTAATGAAAAGAACAAACAAGAAAGAAAAAGAAAAAACATCCATGCTTTCACATTTGTTCCCTTTTTACCAATCCTAAACGTGTTTTGTATGACATTTCAATACCTCCTTGGCAAAGAATTGTAGGGAGAGGACTAAATTGTCTATATTTGCAAGCCACTTGTTTCTCCATATGTTGCATAGGAACTTTAGGTGGGGTGATGGTCCCCCTCAGTGGAGGAAATGCCACCAGAAAACCATCATATTGGGCCCAACAGCAAAATGAGTGGAGGAGGAACCATTCTGATTCCTAATGGCCACGGAGGTGGAAGAGGCCATGCTAGATGGACTGGCTGTGAAGGTGCATCTTGTCAATATCCTCAAGGCTGCGGCAGTCCATTGCAGTCCCGGTGTCAAATCCTGCATGTCTCATTTCATGTGCCACAGGAGATGGCTCCGTGATCACAGTGTGTGGGTCACTTCATGGCAAGCTGAAATCCACCTTAAACAATTTCATACCAATGACATTTTCCCTATTTTTCATTCTTCTTTCATTCATCAACCATGAAAATGATTTTCAGGTGGGGGAAAATGTATACTCAGACATGAGTAGCAGCCGATGATGACGACAGCATAGAGGAAATATCAATCAAGAAGATGGTTACTTGAGGGAACTCCCAAGATTTATGGAAGTACAAGGGAAAAACTTTGAACTAGAGCATGTTTAGTGGGATGTTGGAGAATGAGTCAGATAACTGGAGCATGCTCAGTAGCCTTGAGATACTGATTGACTGCTGAAGAGTTGAATGGAAAACCAGGAAAGATAGTAGAGATGTTGAGTGTGGTCTTCCAGAAAAAAGCATGTCTGGCAGTTAGAGAACTATTCTACACTGCAGCATTTAGTTGCCACAGGCCCCATGTGTATTTCTAATGCCTGAGCCCCTCTTTCAGAATTATGATTCCCAGGGTTCTTGTGAAGAAAGAATAGTCTATGAAGGAACAGATTATATTCATTTCCTTCTGAAGATGAAGAGGGCACAGGTCAAATGCATTCTTTCCATCCATCCATCTATCCTTCTCCCCTCCCCTCCCTGCCTTCTTATTTATTTATTCAAATTTCATTGATTATTTAAAATAATATTAATATATACTTCAAATACCAGCAGCACAAGGGAACCCATCAGTAAACCCCACAGAGGTTGAAACTATGACCAACATCAACGACATGGAGATCTTTTACAAAATCACAACATTAAAACTCTTGTACAACACAGCAGCAAACTAGGGTGGCCCGTAAGTCTCTACCTGTCCATATGTATTATAATTTCCCCCCATTTTTTCCAGAGAAATATGACTGATTTAAGCCATTTACACTTGATGACTGTATTGTGACAAGTACGTGGGTACATGAGCGCAAGAATACTGGTGACACCCTGGATACAATAAGTGGCAAATTTAGAGAAAGATTCAATAGGGACTTACAGGCCACCGTGTATAGATTAAGACATCCTTGAGTGTAAAATACTATAGTCTGGAGAGAAATCAAAGTTGGAACCAGGATATTAATGGAGAGGAGGCTTACTGATAACAACATCTTGTACTTCAGCAGGTAAATGCACTTAGAGCAAGGCTCTGAAGATGATGAGCTCAGGACTTGGAAAGGAATACATAGAGAGAGGTACTTCTTCAGAGGCTAAAGCCCCAAATTATGATGGATTGCATTTTCTATGAGACTCAGAACCAAAATAGAAGCTAGAAAAGATGATACATTGCTGGTCATTGGAGGTTGGGGTGCTGCCCCACCTCAAGCTCCTCCTAGCTCCCCCACTTCTGCTTATCTCCTTTTCAGAGGCAAAATCCCAACTTTCTTTCCCTCTTGCTGTATGTTCTTGGAGCTGTCTATAATTTTGACCTATGCCTTCACTGCATCAACTGCTTTGGGCACCAGATGGACCATAATGCTTAGTCCCAGTCAGTATTCTTCATATTTTGTCCAGAAGCTTCTGAACTATTTTCAAAAATAATGTTACATACAATATACCACAGTAATCTAAATGGGAAGACATTGTTAGCTAAAGCCAAGCTAACTCTATTTAGGTAGTATTGTGGCTGGCCTACCATCCTAAAGTAGCAGAAGATCCTGTCTGTGCTTTTAGCATGTCAACAAGGATCAACAGTTTCATAACAAAGTTCCTTCTATGTTATACTATTATTGCAAAAAAGATGCTGCTGAAATTGTTGGCCTTGTTGTTGGCCTTGTTGTTGTCTCTACTGTGGTATCTCCAATAAAACTGAACCATTAGTTCTTCCTGTTGTGTGAAAAGGCAACTGCAGCTGCTCTTCTGTTTCACATATACCAGCAAAAGGCAGTTTCCTGCTGTTTCCACTTTGTTGGTAACATAGGGTGTCCCAAAAGTTGCCATGCATATATCTTGGAACTTGCTCACCATTAGTGGGGGAGAAGACTTCATGTGTGTGTAGACAGAGGTGGTCGACATGTAGAGAATATTTTGCAAACATTTTGTAAGAGTTTGCAATGGATAGTTTGTCAATAAAGGTACATTTAGCTACAATTTCCCATTTTCCCTATTTATGGCGACTTTTGAGACACCCTTTACTTTGACATAGCCTTATGAGATAATCTTAGTGGTAGGTGTAAAGAGCTGCCAGCTGCATGAAGACACTCTGGCATCTTCTTGTCTCAGAGTCTCCACAATTGCCACCATATTTCGGAGACAGCTAGAACAGGGGCTTTTCTGGTGATGGCCATTGGCCCAACAGGTGTGGGTGCTGTGGGTGCTGTGGGCTGTGTGGCCCTTCTAGAGTTCAGTGCACCAATATGGCTCACCAACACAAAGAAGTTGCTTTAGTGACTAGGCAACATCTTTCCCTACAAAACTCTTTCAGAGAGAAGAAACTTCCCCTCAAAGATGACCCAATCAACATTTTCATGAATGACAGAATCATCATTGAAAGGGACCATTTAGGCCAGGGGTTCTCAACCATTTCACACCACCATTTCACACCACTCCCCCTCAGACAGATGAGAGGGCCAGACACATGGTTTCCCCCATCATAAATGCTGCCGTAAACCGTGGTTGGCATGTTTACGCATGCGTGGATGTGTATGCATTTACAACTGTCATAAATGCATCCACTTCCACTTCTGGAGTTACTGCCACAGGTCAGGTGATTTGCAGTTATGGGCCGGATCCAGCCCGCAGGCCGTAGGTTGCAAACCCCTGGTTTAGGCAATCCTATCCAATCCCCTGCTCAATGCAGTAATCCAGATAAAAGCAGATATGATAGATGGTTGTCCAATTCTCTCTTGAATGTTTCCAGTGTTGTTGCACTCACCACCTCTTGAGGTAGTTGCTTCCACTGACGTACTGCTCTAACCATCTTATAACGTAACAGGATGGAAAGGATATAGTATCTTAACTATCTCATACTATAAATGCCTTGGGACAACAGTAACATCAGTACCATCCTGGTGTGAGTAGACATGTTATAAAGCCATACTATCCATCCTCAGCTTAAACAGCTGTCCCAAAAGGTTACCATTGAGTAATGTTGTGGGATTGCCATTGAGAGATTGAAGAGAATTGAAAATATCACCCTCTCTGTTGGGTCTCTTCCTCAGAACTGGTTGTCTCATCGATCTGTAAATGGTTGCTCATTTCACTGGATAGTCTCCTCAAGCATTAAGTCATTTCTGATTTTAAAAACTCCAGGTCAGTGTCTGGGGAGTCAGGAAAGTATTCTTGACCTATGGCAGTAGCTGGTGTGTGTGTGTGTGTGGTGTGTGTGTGTTTGTAACCGCCTTGCAGCAGCACAATTCACGAGCGAAACAGCACTGTGGGAGGGTGGAGGGTAGAGGTAATGAGGGTCTAACGAGCACAAAAAGACACTTTGTCCAGAGAAGAGCAAGCTGTCATTTATTGGATTTTGTGTAGCTGTTGAGTACAAACAGGGGAAACAAAATTAAGTGAAATGACCCTAAGACAAAACAAAAAATGTTGCAGATTAGAGGAGTAGGAGATTGGATGTTACACAGGGGACCCACTTACTGGTATGGTTCATTAATGAGTCAGAATTGTTGACAAGATAATTACTGTGCCCCCAGATTCTATAAACTAGGTATCATTTGGAATATTTTTGGAAGGATTCCCCCTTCATCTGCATTCACATGCAATTTTTTAAACAAAACATTCTGTCAGCCATAATACTTGATGGGTTTCTCCTAACTTCATTCTCTTTCCTTACATGAGAATATGATTTAGCGCAGAGGCATGTATGTATGTATGTATGTATGTATGTATGTATGTATGTATGTATATGTGTGTGTATATCTATATCTATATCTATATCTATATCTATATCTATATCTATATCTATATCTATATCTATATCTATATCTATATCTATCTATCTATCTATCTATCTATCTATATATATATATCACACACACACACACACACACACACACACACACACACATACATATACATATCTCTCTCTCTCTCATTCTAATTAACTATTTTAAAAACCTTGGAATTTTAATGGATAGCTGGACTGAGTCATTCCCCTGAGGTGCTTGTTCATTTTGATTACAGTAGAGTTGGGTTGTGCTGTATCTACAGTCCCGTGTCTATTACTTCACCGTTATTAAATGTAGATGTGGTGTTTTAATTTATACCTTAGGGAATGGTACCAAATCCTTTCCACCACCTGAAGCCACCTGTCTCTTTAAATTGACATTGGATATGGGTGAGGGGCTCTCAGTCTTTTCCATCCTCTATCTCCTCCCTTAATACCCCCCACCCCAAAACTTGTCTCCAGAGTCTCCTCATCTATAAATAGAGGCCTATTCTGATGATTTCACTTGACATCTGGCAACAGCAACTGAATATTTAGGCTTTGCTGCTTCTGACATATAGCTCCTATTTTATTTATTTATTTTATTCATTAAATTTATATACCGCCCATCTGGGTAATCCCCCACTCTGGCCAACCATTTAGATGGCATCAGTTCATAGTTCATATGTCCCATTCATCTCAGATATCTTCAGATTTCATTGTGTAACTTTTTGGAATAAGTTAAAATAAAGTCACAAAACAGAAACAACAAAAGCCTTTTATTGTTTGCAAGCTGCTGTTCATTCCATCTGTTTTGTCCTTTGAATTGGTAATTTGCCACCATCCTTTCCTATACTCTCCTCAAAAAGGTGGTTGAGAATTTTCCTCTTCAATAGAACTGGTGTGGATTTTCCTATGACTTTATGGATTGACTCCCAAGGTATCCTTCTACTTCTCTCCCACACAGATTAGCTTTTAGGATATACACTTGACTGGTCAAGACTGCTGGGCTGACACCAAGCCAGCTGAGGCTGTACTGAATCCAGGCTCCTTCCAACCTAGGAATGTTGAAAATTAAATATTTCCTCTTTTCCTTCAGACAGCGCTGGCACTTTGGGTATAAAATGAGATGAGCACTGATCTCTAGAGTTGGATATGACTGGCTTTTGAGAAAGGGTGACTTTTACCTTTACCCCTAACCTGCCCTAAGAGCCTGTGATTAACAGTTAGGCTAGAAACGTTTCAAGCAAGCAAGCAAGCAAACAAACACACAAACAAACATAACTGACAGTTGTATTTTCTTAATTCACTCTTCCTTACACCATTATGCAATTCCAGTTCACTTTGGTGGTATATTATGGAGTGGTTTCTGGAAACTTTTAGCAAGTAGAAAAATCCTATTATATTTGTGTGAAATATGCACAACTCACAAAAAATAAAATTAAATTTAAATTTACAACCAGGCCTTAGTCCAGCGCTTCACAACCTATGGCCTGTGGGCCAGATCTGGCCTGAAATGGCAAATCATCCAGCCCACAGCAACGACCCCTGGAAGTGAAAGCAGATGTGCTTACGACAGCCATAAATGTGCCTGCACCTATGCAAACATCCCCATGCCTGCAGTGTTTATGGCGGGGACGACCATATGTCCGACCCACTCAGCTGTTTGAGGGGGTATGTTCCGGCCTGTGATGCGAAAAGGGTGAGAACCCCTGCTTTAATCAATTGAGAAAAATGTGTGAGTTAGATGTCCTTTATCAGTGGGACAAAATAACACCACCAAATTGTGAATATGGGGCTGGTAAACAAACTATCCAGCACGTAGTGACAGAGTGCCAAAACGGAACCTATAACAGAGATTTTGCTGATTTCCTTGCTGTGACAAAGGACACAAAAATTATATTCACAATCTAGATATATATCTTTACTTTTATACTCCATTTATTTTTTATTTTAATCTCTCATGTGTTTTTTTAACTTTTGTTGAATTGTGATGCGAATGTGCAATCTGGCAAATAAATGAAATGTGTAAATAAATGTGGATCTGAGGAAAACACATAACTAAAGCACACAGGGTAGAAAATGTGCAAAGAAAATGCGCTAGATTTTTTAGTTTCTCCAGCAAAAATCATTTCAAACCAGAGTAATCTCTGACACAAAAGTATTATTATTATGTAACCTCACCCCCTTAAGTGATATAAAATGAGGTCCAAAAAGATGAAATTTCAATAAAGTCAAGATTGAGAAAGGTTTGTCTTCCCTCACTGAACCCAACAGCTGCTTTAAAGAGTAGCACTGAGGTTTTTTTTTACAGTACTATTTGCCACTGTAGGGGAAAAAACAGGTGATGGGACTCAATTGTGCAGCTGCCCAATCCGATCCTCTGAGGAAAGGCTGCAGAGTGAGGAATTGACCTGCCTGGTTGCTTCAAAAAGTGGCACCAGCTGCTATTAATTTTCTGGATCATCCAACCCATGTCTCACTTTGCGGGGTCCTCTGAAGCATCAAAACCATCTGCTTTGAGTTGTCAGGTCAATGGCTTTCAGTTCCCTGAGATTTCAGGCCCAAACCTGACACCATGGAGCAAAACTTCCTGATGGAATAGGGACATCCCATTCTGTATTAGTTGAAGAATATATAGAGGGTGCCAAAATGTACTCACATTTTAAGAGATGTTATCTATGTCTTACTTTTTAAAGTTGAATTGAAGTATGGTAGCAATTTGTACACTTTGGGGGAATGGTCGATTTTGCTTCCAACAAGATGGCGCCCCACCACACTTCCACTGTGATATGAAAGCTTATCTTGATGAGAATTTGCCAGGACAATGTATAAGACAAAGAGGTGTGGTTGAGTTTCCTCCATGTTCTCCTGACTTGACACCCCTTGACTTCTATCTATCGGGGAACCTTAAAGGATGTGGTGTACCATAGAAAACTAGCTACACTGGTGGTATTTTGGGAAGTACAGTGACTTGCTACATTGGCAACTACCCATCTGCATCACAGTAGGTGATAGCATGGCAGAAAATAGTAGGCTTACTAATTCATAGTTATCCTTGTGCAGGTAAGTAACCACATAGTAACATAGAAAACTGTGTTTTATTGAATGACTAGCAAGGGTACCCGGACTTTGTCCCTGGCAGTCTGGGGGTGGTGGAGTTGGGTGAGCTATAGGGGTGTTTGTGGCCTCCCCCCCCACTCTGCTCCTGGTGTCATGTGTGCCTTTCACCACCGCTGTGGGTGGTTTCCCCGCGGGCCTGAACATGGTTGTGGCCAGTGTGGTTTGGGCTGGAGCTGGGGTGGCGCACGCATCCCTTCTTCTTTCTGTGTCTCTGTCTGTCTCTCTCTTTCTGTCTCACTCTATCTGTGTTTCTCTCTCTCTCTGTCAGTCACAGACAGACACACACACACACACACACACACACACACACACACACACACACACACACACACACACACACACACACACACACACACAGAGGGTGTGTGTGGGACTTACAGGATCGGCTCCAGGGGTGTTTGAAGGCCTGCCGGACATGTACTTAACATCTCTTCCTTATAGGTTAAGAAGAAGATTATCTCAGGAATTCCAGGACCTTTCCCTACCAGTTATTCACTCTCAACCAATCACAGTCCAATATGCAAATCAGCTCTTCCCAACATTCTGTTTCCAGGCCTTGTTGTTAAACTGCTGTTTTTTCTCCCAAGGCACCTTGGGAGTTGTAGTTCCCATTCCTTTTCCCATTTTGTGGGGCGCAGGCCCCATTCTTGGCCTCCGGACCCTTACGGGGCTGATCTAAGCGGTGTTAGGTAGGTGTGTACGAAGCATTACAGGATAGGCTCCAGGGGTGTGGGAGCCTTTCCCGAACACGCACCTTACATTTCTTCTTTATAGGTTAAGATTCATCCATTATTGCTAGCTCGGATGTGTAATTGTCCTCCAGAGCCTCGGACAACATTCCTTCTGAGTCTATCTGAAGATGCTAAGGATTGGTGCAGGGCCCTTCCACATTCAAATCAAGAGCTCTACTATTGAGCTACGATGTCTGGTTGTGGCTTGATTTAAACATTCTCAATGGCACAGCTGTTCTTGCAAAGACAGGACTTGGTTGTAAAAATATCTTCTCTCTGACCCAGGTGTGCCTGCAGGAAGTATTTCCAGTCCTATTACACATTCTTGGAGATGATCAGAGGTAATGCAGTTACTTCTCTGAAAACCGAAACTCACATGGGAATGGAATTCAGACATTTATGCAGGTGGCTTTAGAAGTGGGAAAGACTTGGGTTGTTGGCCCACCATTGAGTGAAAGTTCTAACTGGGCCCTAGGGGGGAAATACTGCATATTTCAGCTAGCCCTGTTAGTCCAACATTCTCAAAATGTTGCTTCTGAAACAGAAACAATGGCTCTCCAATGTGCCTGCAATAGGCTTCAGGTGTGTGTTTATGGGCACACTTTTAACTCATCATTATTTATTTAAAATATTATTTTGTTAAAATATTTCAACCTTCTTTTCTCCTTGGGTTGCTTTTGTGCACATGGAGAAACACAGTATATGTGTGGTGTTGTGTGGAATAATTGCCTTCATACAGGTGACAACGTTTCTATTCTCATTCAAGAATTCTCATCTGTAAAACAGGTTGAACTGTCTCCCTCTTTCTCCATCCCAATGCCAGAATGTTGAGCCTGCCAATTCCATAAGCAAATGGAAAACACATGGTACAGATACTGGAGAGCAACAGAGGCTTTGAGTAGGTTATGGTTTAATAAACAGGTTAAAATTAAAATTACATTGAGCAAAGACATATAACGTTAGTGTACATCTCCTCCCATCACTCACCAGGATAATTTCATGGGTCTAACTAGAGTATGGAGAAACCCTAGAACTTATCTCCCAGAGATATCAATCCAGCATATCCCTTGTAGTCCAGAAAAACAACTTCTACAAGGTTTCAGCCCAATCCACCTAAAGCAGGGGTTCCCAACCTATGGCACACGGGACAAACCCAGCCCATGGCACCATTTCATGTGGCCTGCTACCACCACCACAGCATCAAAAGGGAAGCGGATGCATTTATGACTCTCACAAATGCGTCTATGGCAGCCTCAGATGCGTTTTATGGCAGTGTTTACACCAGGGGTGTGTGGTTTGGTCCATGGCATAAAAAGGCTGGGAATCCCTGATCAAAATGTTTTTTTCCCTATCCCCCAGACCTTCAATCTTTTTGCTTTCACCACATACCCTTCATGAGTGTGGCTGTAATGTAGGTTGTTAAATTATTTTTCACCTTAAAATGACAAAAGAAATAATGAATAATCCTTCATTTCTTCCCTCATGCATTTCTATTTTAAAGAAATCCAAAGAGAGAGAGAAAGCATGTAATCTTACTTAAAAAGTCAGTTCTGTTCTAATATTTTGACCAATGTTGAGATTCCTCTCCCGTTCCTATTGTTAGATAATTAATGGAATGGCACTTTCTACTGGCATATGTGTGTCTGTGAGAGTGAGCAATGGGAGAGAGTGAGAGAGTTTGCATTATGTATATTTCTGTGTTTATCTAGAGAGGTATGTATATAGTGGATTATTTTTATCTTGGAAGATGTGCAGTAAAGTCCTATGCATATGTATTCAAAAGTAAATCCTACTGTGTTTAATGGGTTGACGCACAGGAATATTTCTGCTTGCAAAACTCTCTTTTCTGTTCTTTCTTTTTCTAAAATTTAGGATTTTGTATTTCCCTTCCTCCATGCTTTTAAAGGGTTGGTCAAACAGACTTGTGGTCAATTTTAATTGCCTCTTATTCATCATGAATAACACTGCCAACAAAATTTATGTTTAACTGCAGGTTTAGGCAATTGGATTATGAACCTCATATTGCTCATAATACCCTATCTGGAATATACCACCTGGAAACCCTAAAATTAGACTAGCAGATGTGTGTGTGGGTTGTTTTTTTTAGGTTCAGACCATATAGGCTCAAAGAGTGAATACTCTGAGCGTTTTGGACCACATGGCTTCTTATAGCCAAGTACTGTAGACTGCTGACGTTTGCAGGATTGTTTTTGAGTGACTGTTACAGAGTAATAGATTGTCTGTTAAACTGGATAACCACTGTTGTTTTATGTAGACTGAATTAAGCACTTCCTTGAAACAGTCTGCTTCAAAACCAATTTTAGCAACATCCCTTCTAGGTGTGTTTAGGAAACACACCTCCTACTTTCTCTTATGTGTTCTGGAAGTAATATTAATCTGAATTAAAAACATTTGCATTTCATAGCAGTAGCAACCATGGTACTCCTTGCATAACATCTGATAGCTTTCATGGACCACTAAAATATTAAAAACAGGTGGGTTTTTGAATCTAGCAGCCAACATCTTGAAAGACTAATTAAACTCAGATTTTGACACTGCAGTGTTTGACATGGATGATTTTGGAAAAAATTAACAAAATACAGAGACCAGACCATAGAATTAACTCCATTATGGATGAAACACTTTTCAGGGGATGCTGTAGTCATCAAAACACTAAGAACAATGCCATGGAATTTCATAAAACATAACTAATTTTCTTAATTTAATACCACCAGAGCAGCAGAAGACAGTGATATTAGGAACAGCAATGTAGATGCAATGGGCACAAAGCTGGGCGGGCTGAGCAGGATGGTGGAAGACAGAGGTGCCTGACGGCCAATGGTCCATAGGGTCGCAAAGGGTCAGAATCGACTGTGCGACTGAACAACAACAGCAACAAAAACATATATCACACCACTATTTAAATAATACTTAATTTTTTGGTTAAAACTTGTAGCTGTTATATAATATCAGTTTTTTATAATATTGACTGTACTATATGCTGTATTGCTATTGCTATGATAATGACAATGATTATTTATTTATTTATTAATTTATTTAATTAATTAATTAACTAGGAGTACAACTTCCAGAATACTACAGTTAGCATGGCCAATGTGCATGCTGTGTGTAGTATTTTGAAAATTATAATCCAAGTAAACAAAAATAAAGCAATCTAGGATAAAATGAATGGGCAAAGGATGGGAAGAACAATTCTAATAGGGAAACACCCATAGGTTCATTATTTGTGAGCAACCCTTGCTTACACTATTGCTTTTAAACCTTCTGGGCAAAGTACTGCTGGATCTCCAAATCATATTTAACTCTAGACAACCATTTCTTAGGAATTAAAAAACCCCTCAGCAGAAGAGTCATGTCATGAGCTAGTTCCATTTCTCTTCCAAGAGTCCTGCTTCCATATTTTACAGAAATGTGAATGTGTGAGAGTTGGAAGATGTCCAGCTTAGATTTCTCACAGATGTCCATCCTTTTCCCACAGTCTGAACCTTGTCAGGCAGCAGTAAAAAAAAAAATGCTAGGGGACTTCTCTGTCCATTTCCAGTTTATTTTGGACCTATTTCAAGACAGCTTATTGATTTGCACAGACTAGCTATCTTTCTGCGCCTTCCTGAGTCAATACTACACACATTGATGATAACTCCGCCAGGAAATTGATGGTGGCCTACCAGTGCAGACCCATTAATTCACTATTTAAACAAGCAGATTTGTCAGGTCCTAGAAAGAAAATGTCAGCTCTTATCAAATATAGTCAGAAACGAACTTCTGGAACAATTATTTGACCTAGAAACAAGGCTGCCTTAGCATATGTTGGAGGAGAGCTATCTTGTCACACCTTAAAACCTTGGTGGATCGAAGGTTTTCTGGAAAACATCCACTTATGAAGACCAAAATGATGCATGTCTGTAGTTGCTAAGACTCCTTTCGCCATTGTTTTTTTTTCTGCACGTGTAAATATAGTGTTTCCTCCCTGGTACCAAATCCCACTTTCATTAATCGTCTTTTGTAGCGCAACTGTCTTTATAAACTAATCTAATTTAAAACCAAATGGGTTGTTATAGTTTTGTTTTCAGGGTGCACTTAAAATGATTATGCTCTGAACCAGTAGTTACTCCCAATATGTGTTTATGTTGTAAATGAAGATCGGCAGATTGTTGCATTTAGTTTAAAGGATGGAGTGGGATTTCTGGATAAACATCTGTCAAGGATGTTTTTATTTTGATTTATTTTGACTTCTGCCTGGCAGCAGGAAGGGACCAGTGATGGGGCTTGGCTGGGAAATGTTTTGGGTGATTCTGGGAAAGTTACAAAAAAGTAACTTTTCCAAGCTCTGTTGGAATATCTGTATAGGAAGCTTGAGATAAATTGTTTTTCCTTTGATTTTTTTTTATTGTGTCAGAAGCACAGAATGGTGTTTTTTGGGTTGAAAGGATTTTTACTGGTGAAACTCCACCCAGGGGATGCCCAAATGAGGCTCCTTTAATGTCCCCAAGATCATTTCCCACCAAAGTGGTCCCTAATTTATGCACTTGCAATTTCTTGCTTTTGAACGGCTAGATTGGCAGGAGCTGGGACAGAGACAGGCGCTCATTCCATCATGCAGTACTCAGGTCTTGAACCTGTCAACTTGATAGCATATGCTTTCACAATAAGGTTGATCAGCAAGTACACAGAGATCATGTCACCTGTGAGCAATATGTTACATTCAGTTTGCAGAAATATGAACAATATATATGAAATATACAAATATATACAGATTTATTACATCCATGCATGCACACACACAAATGGAGAGATAGGATACAGTAATTTTAAGATGAAATTCTCCTGAAAGGGTTGCTCTGATGACGTGAATATTCCCAGCCATTTCTTTCCCCTAAAACATCCTACTATCATTAGCCAAAATTGACCGGTCTAACCAACAATTTTCATAATTCCATCATGTGCCCAAGGAAATGGTGTCACTGGGGTTAGAGAGTTTTGCACATGCTTGTGTCTGAAGCTCAGCTAAATTTGATCCACAGCAAATTTTCTGGGTTGTAACCATTTCCTCAGTGCTGCGTCAAAGATTTTGTGGCTTTCCGGTCGAGAGACCTCAGTAATGGCCTTTGAAATGGCCCTGAGGATGTAGAAGCATGCCAAATGAGAATTCTCTCATACTAGGTCAGAACTTCTTGGTTTCTCCATGCAAAGTAGGAAGAGATTCAGATAAAGCTGCTTCTTGTAGCATACTACTTCCAATCTTTTGGGCTGGGTGGAAGGAAACTCCCAAGAAATATAAATATTTATAATGAAACAATTTTATTTAAAATTGCCACAAAAGCTTGAAAAACTGGAGTTCACCTTGTAAAGTTGCTTCTGATCCCTTGTCTGAAGAAGTCTGTTAGTTACTTTTGGTAGTGAGTCTGCGTTCATTCTCTGATTGTAAATTGAAGGATTGTGGTTTTTTTTTTTACACTCTCATTTTATTAATATTCTTTTGTTTATGGCCGAAGCATATGTAATAGATGGATCCAAACTATATGATTGTTTGGACATGTTACATCATTGTTCTTTCAGGAAAGACATACAAAGGTTTAATTTATTGCTATTCTTTTTACAGTACAGCTCTTTCAGATAAGAAGAATTGGTTAGTTCTATGCTGTAATCTAGAGGATGCCCGAACATACTCACAGTGCTTTCCACTCTTTGGGGAACTTCTTTTATACCCCCATTGAAACCTACCACTACTGGAAAAAGTCTATTATTTGGCTGGCATTGCCTCTGGAAGTATGTTGAGCGGTGCTAGCAAATAATGAATGGAATTTGGCAATACAGCACCAAACCCATCTACTTTATCAATACTAATCCCCTAGAGCTGCATTTCTCAACCTTGGTTCTCCAGATGTTCTTGGACTTCAATTCCCAGAAGCCCTGATCAGCAGGTGAACTGACTTGAGCTTCTGGTAATTAAAGTACAAGAATGCCTTCTTCTAATCATGCTGAAGTGGGGACCCTAAATAAATAAGCAAACTCGCATACCTATATGAATAATTAAGTTAGCTAATTAATTCAATTCATAACCTAGTTGATATAAGGGCCAGGGAATTCATGCTCTTCCATCTAGGAGTCAATTGGAGGTAGCAAACTTCAGGGGTCATGTGGGTCTTTGTTGTACATTAGACAGGTCCAAAGGAACTGCTGGACAGCTAGGTGGTTTAGTTAGATGTTGGGAGTTTGATTCCCCACTGTGACTCCTTGACAGATGGACTTGATGATCCACAGGATTCCTTTCAGCTCTGAAGTTCTAAGATGATAATGATGGACTTCACAGCTCTTCAAATAGGGGACTGTGCTGAGTGTCTTTCAAGCAGAAGACCCTCCACTGTGAAACAGAATAGATGGTCACCCTAGTTCTCATCCTTTGTCTGCCAACTATCTTCCTCTTCATTTCTATATTTAGCCAACACATTTACCCATATGACCTTTGCCCCAGGTGTGATTGTCTGGAACTGCTCTTCTAAAGATGCCAACTGTTAAAGCTATTTGGCTCAAATATGTTAGCAAAGATCCTTTTCTATTGGAATTTTCTTCTTGAGTCCCTGTGAAGTATGAAGTCCCTGAAGGCAGATTCAGCAGCGGGAGTTGATACGGGGAAGAGATGTGAAGTGAAATTGTTTCAGCAAGCTTTTGGATGTTATTAAATTGCTATACCACCCACTATGTGTTGAAAACTTGTGTGGTGAGGTATGAAAGATATAATTTGGGAGGCGGGGCGGTCTCAGTTTTGCCATAGCTTTGTCCGAAGTTTTTACCCCTTCTCCAAAGTATCTCATTACCTTTGATTGGTAAGTTTTTGATATTTGATGTAAGGCATGCTGGGCAAATGAATAAAGATTACAAACAAACAATCAATGCCCCACCAACATGGTTCGTGTAAAGCAGTGTTTCCCAATGTGGGGCCCAGGCCCCACAGAGGGACTTCAATTCCCAGAAGCCTAAGTCAGTACATTGGCTGATCAGTGCTTTTGGGAGTTGATTTAGACTCCTGGAAATTGAAGTCCAAAAACCAAAGGTTGGGAAACACTGGTGTAAAGGCTCTCGGAACTGTAACCCAACACCATCTGGAAATGTACAGGTTGAGATATAGTACAAAATGCATAGGTTGATGTGGAGCTCTGGTGGCACAGTGGTTAAACTGCTGTGCTGCAGCCAGAACATTGTGAGTTTGATCCTAAAGGATCAGGAAAATGAGTAGCCAACACGTTGGAAGCACAATGCTAATTAACTTGTGAACCGCCCAGAGAGTGCACTAAGTGCTATGGGACGGTATATAAGTATAATTACTTTGCTTTACTTGGGGAAGGATTCTTTCCAAGGTAAAGATTGCTCTTGCTTGAAAGCCAGTTGTATCTGATGCTAGGGTTTGGTGCTTATCTCTGTTTGCAGCTAATGAGCCAGCACTGTCTGCATCTGCAGATGTTTCCATGAAGATGTGGCAGGCATGACTAGGCACTGGAATGCATGGAATTTGTTTACTCTCCCACTGAAATGGTACTTACTTCTCTACTTGCAATTTCTTGCTTTCGAACTGTTGGGTTGGCAGGAGCTGGGACAGAGACTGGAGCTCACTCTGTCATGCAGTACTCATGAATCGAACTCTGACCTTCAAGTCATTGAGTTCAGCGTCTAAACAACTAAGCCACTGCTGGGGATGGTGGAGGTATATAAGTGTAATTGCTATTGCTATTGCAGAACAAGACCCAAAATTTCTCCAAACTAGAATGAAAATGCATCTGTCTCGTGTATTTATTCGTCATCATCGTCGTCAATTGCAACTCGTATACCATGGAAGTGAGCCACACACTATGATCTCAGAGCCATCTCCTGCGGCAAACATGAAACGAGACATGCAGGATTTAACACCGGGACTGCAATGGATTGCCACAGCCTTGAGGATATTATCAAGGTGCACCTTCACAGCCAGTCCATATGGCATGGCCTCTTCCACCTATAGCTGTTGGCACCTTTACAGAGTCAGGTTAGTTAATCGCCACCTGACACTCGACGTTAAGTGACTGTCTGTATGTTCTACCATAGTGGGATGTCCGACCAGACAATTTATTATAACAGATAACAAGAAAGGGGGAGGACATCCTCTCATACAAACAAACATACACAGAGCAAGGGGGTTTAAAGTGTCTCCCCCCAAAAAATGGCTCCAAGACACAATTCAGGATTTGGGTTTTAAATGGAAAATACAGATGGGATAAAAATGCACGTATAGGAAGATGTTATAGCACATTTCAAGACTAAAAACTGCTAACTCCACTGGGACTGCTCTGAGGTAAAAGGCTAGAGAATATGGATTTTCTTTCTTTCTTTCTCAATTTACTGAATGGATTTTTAAAAGGTCTGGTAGAACAACTGCCTTATTTATTCATCTATAAGACTTTTGCATTCTGAAACATGAGTTCTTTGGGTGAGTTCAGCCACACGCGCATGTGTGTGCGCACACACATGTTCACGGGCACGGGCACGGACACGCGCACGGGCATGGACACGCGCACGGGCACGGACACGCGGATGGGCACGCGCACGCGCGCGTGCACACACACACACACACACACACACACACACACACACACACACACACACACACACACACACACACACACACACTCGAGTATATCAGCCTATTTTCTTCTTCCAGCACTGCCTCCATACTCCATTTAGGCTGTGTTTAGATTGCAGCAGACACGAACTTCCTCTGTCTCAGAGCCAGTCATGAATCAGGCTGGGAGCTGGGGCTGCTTGCTTGTCAGGAGAGCCTGACAAATTCCAGCTTTAAAAATAACAAGTGTTTGACAGCTCAGTTTACAAAACAGCAGATTGCGGCTATACGGCACAAGGCAGCTACAGATGACATAATAATGACAGGCTTAAGACTTACTTAGTCTTTTTCTTCCCGCTATAATTTCCAAAATGTAAATCTTCCAAGCACTGAAGTGCCATTGTTTCCTTCAGGGGCCAACATTTCCTTGCCTCTTTTCATCCTTGATTTTTTTGCCCTCTTTCCTCCCATAAATGAAATGCCTGGGAATTGTAATTTGACAACACTTCCTGTTGGAAATGGTGGTGTGATGCATTGATTGCATGCATACATAAGCAGAATACTTTTTAGATATGTTAGAGGTTTCTTGCCAACTTTTTCTTGTCTCTTAGGATCACTTTAATGAGCACATCCTGATATTACATCCTTGAAGTATTAATTCAGATGTCCTTTTTGTACGAAAATGGGCATGTGTGTGTGTCAGAGAGAGACACACACACAATACTTAAAACACAAATGGGTGAAGACATAGGACAAACTCAGAAAAATGGCCAGCTGTAGGAAAGAGTCATTTTGAAGACCTACCCTCTTGACTGATGGATGCAAGAAATAGGAAATGGAATAGTATTTACTTAATACCTTAGTCTTGTTCATTCAGACAGCCTCCATTTCATGAAACACCCAGACGAGTAATTCGAAAGTCCTGCAAGATTCCTTGCCTCCAGACAAGAGTAAAAAAAAAAGAACACACACACACACACACACACACACACACATACATACACACACACACACACACACACACACACACACACACACACACACACACACACACACACACACACACCAAACCATGCGAGCAACCCATCCAAGGCTTCAAAGTCTTCAGTTCTCCTATCTGCTCATGAAGCAAAGCAACATTCATTGCCGTTTTATGCAAAGTGCAGAATTCACTAGAGGCAAGTTGTAAACTCTGGGAGGTAGTCATGCTAACTTGAAATTTAGAGTTTACTGCCCCACTCCTTGATTCTAAAATCTGCAAATTGCAGACAAGCATGGGGAAACTGGACAAATGGTGTAAAACATTATTCTCATTGGTGCAAATTTCTTCCTTGTATGTGAGAAGAAGACTGTTTTGTGCCCTAAGCAATAAATAGCTAGATAACATGTTGAAAAGCAGCCATGGCAATTGCTTTCTATTTCGATGAGAAGTAGCAAATTGATGAAAAAATAGCTCAGGTCCTGGGCTTTCCCTAGCTTGGCACCTGTTTGTGAATAGTAGTAAGCACAAGAAGGGATCCTGAAGAACATCAGAACTGCTGACATTGATATTATATCAACATTCAAGCTAACCTTTGCTATATAAAGTTTGGCAGTAATTTTCCTGCTGACAACACAAGGCAGTTGTCTAGCCATTTCCTGGTTTTTTAAGTTGTGGGTATAGAAGCACAATATCACACATTTCTAAAACCAGGTTTTTAGAAAGGATTAAATAGAACACATTGGGATGGCCAAACTATGGCCTGTGGGCCGAGTTCAGCCTGTGATGCCAAATCATCTGGCCTGTGGCACCCTTGACGGTCCCGGAAGTGGATGCACCCCACACATGTGCAAACATGCTTGCACATGCACAAATGCTGCTGTAAATGCACTTATGGTGCATTTACAGCATTTATGTGCAGTTATGGTAGCATTCTGCACATACGTGGGTGTGTTTTACTTCCACTTCAGGTGGGAGGAAACACATGCCCGGTCCGATCAGCTTTCCAGGGGCTGTGGCCCAAAAAGTCTGGCCATCCCAGCTCTATGTGGTAGCCATGAAGATAAATAAAGGCTCAGAAAATGAACTTTCACATTGACAATAGCAACACAAATAATGAACTTTGGGAATGCTGATTTTTTTTTTTGTAGCAGCAAAAAGAAAAACAGAACAATCATTTAAAAAAGTTTCCAATAGAAACTGATCTAACCTGTACTTCAATCTCATGTACATTTGTCGGAGAAGAGGTTTTGCTCAGATTCAGGGAGATTTACTTCTGAGTTGACATACATAGAACTGAATGTGTATTTCTTGTAGCACTGAATAAACTAGGCCCTATCTATTCATTTGCTTTAAAAATATTCTGAATAAGTGGTTTGTGTTTTTATTTGCCTGGAAAAAATGATTTAAACTATGTAGATTACATTTGGCCTTTGGTTGAAGGATCTTAAGTGCTCCCCCCCCCCCATGAATGTTGTCCCATTTTTCTTCCATTTTGTTTGACACAGCTTCTTTGGAAAGAGATTTGGAAGGGACTGGATTGATGAATATGTACACACATGCTTACAGTTTCCCCCACCGAAGGTTTTATGAAACTCAGCAACTCAGCTGCACAGTCCTAGCATTGTTTCTGGCAGGGTTGTTGACCTCTGACGGTAAAATATGTGTTTGGGGAGAATGAGGTATTATGGGTTGAATTTGTCGGAGGTGAGAGCAATAAAACATCCTGCTTTCTTCTCTGTGTTACAGCTATGTTCAGCCTTGTAAAAAGAAATTGGATCCCCTGATGTATTTTGAAGGGATGTGAAACAATGAATGAGAAGCATTATTAATATCTGAGGTTTTCTACCCCTTGCAGGAGGCCATGAGGATGGCGGTGGCACCCAACATTTATCTTACTATTTGAGACAGAAGGAGAAGGGCCAACACTGGCCCCTTTTTACAACCGCCACGCTTCTTCTTTCATGTCCTGCTCAAACCCTGGACCGCCAAAATGAAGCCACTTTCTTGGCTTTGTCATTGGCCAAACCTAAGTCCTCTTTGGTACATGTTTCTGGCAGTAATCGGCAGACCAGTAAATGAGCCAGATTCTGTACCTCACCACATTCACACAGTGTGTTGTTGTCTGCCAGCAGCCCCCACTTGAGCATGTTGGTCTTACATTTAGGCACTCCAACCCTCAGCCTATTCAGGGTCCTCCAAGTGATGTAGGGGAGGTTGAGATCCTCAGCTATATCTTTGTTTAATGATGTTCCTTGCCCAGTGAGCTCCTGCCTCCACCTTTTAATTTGGTTTGGACCTCCATGCTGAACCCATTTCTCACATTGTATCCCCGCTTTTTTCCCATTTCATTTCATTTCAATTTGATTTATATCCTGCCCTTCTCAGGTTACGCCAACTCAGGGCAGCTTAACAACATATCAATAATACAATAAACCAAAAAAACATCATCATATCTAGATACAAATTTAACTAGTATACAATACAAATACATAATATAAAGTCACAACAAATTACATTCTTCCTTTATTGTCTCCACTGCTACTGTTGTTGCCCCAAATCTGCCCTCTAGAAATGTGTTCCAGTTTTCTGTGTAGAAGGTAGACAGCAATGGATGACACCAGGGAGGAAGAACCTTAACTACCACCACAGAAGCAAGCAAGGGGATAGAATCAGGGATGTAGCACTTGGTCCTTCTTGCTGAGAGATCCAATGCAGTTGGCCACTTCTGGCATCCTGTTGTCTAAGGCAGCCATTCCACTCTGCCTAATGATAGGGCTGGTTCGAAGAAACTGCAAAGAAGGGGAAAGGAAGTGATTCACACTTCTGGCTTTTGTGCACCACTACAATGTGCAAACGGTGGTGGTGGGGAGACTTGCCTTTCATTCCATGGTCTGTTCTGTAAGGCAGAAGTAGTGACCATTATACACTTGCTGTTGTTATGTGCCATCAAGTCACCTCTGACTTATGGAAACCCTATGAAGGAGTGTTCCTTATTCAGAGACAATGTGGCAACTGTCATATGATGACAAATCAGGTGATAAGGAGGAGGAAGGCTAGAAGGGAGAGAAACTTTTGAATGATGAAAAACTGCTTGTGGAAAGATGTATAGCTAATAACTGCATCATAGATTTTGGATACAAGAGGAAGGTCTCCCCCTTCTCATCATTTTGAAGCATTTTCAGAATAGTCTTAGTACATTCATTAATTCATTACATTTTTATACCATCCATCTGGGATGTTTCCCACTTATATTTTGGTACTGGTCCTACTTTGCTTTTAGGCGTGACAGTTTTTTTAAAACTCTTAACTTAGTGGTAACTTTGCTTTATTGATTGTCCTCTCTATTAATTGTTTAATTGATCTCTCTATCCATTTGTTCATATGCCTGTCTTAATTAAACTGCCCAAAGGGCTTGGCTTGTTGGGAAGTCTAAAAGTGGACTAAATAACTAAGCAGTGGTTGAGGTATCTGGCTGTGGAGCCAGTGGTTGGGAGTTCGATACCTGGCGGTGCCTTCTAGGAGAACAGCCAGCCTTGTGTGTGGCCATGGGCAAACTGCACAGTCCTAGGATGACCCTGAAAGAAGAAATGATAAGGACGGAATAAGCTCCCGTCTTTATCCTAGCTCCTGCCAACCTAGCAGTTCGAAAGCAAGAAATTGTAAGTACTGTAGATAAATAGGGACCACTTCAGTGGGAAGGTAATAGCGTTCCATGTGCTCCAGTGTCTAGTCATGCCTGCCACATGACCACGGAAACATCTGCAGAAGCAGACAGCGCCAGCTCTTCGGCTTTGAAACAGAGATGAGCACTGAACCCTAGAGTCGGATACAACTGTCTTTCGAGCAAGGGAAACCTTTACCTTAGAAAACTCTGGAAAGGGTTGATATGGTTCAGAATGGACTTGATGGCAGGCAATTATTATAATTATAATTTCTCTAAATCTTGTATAAATTGCTACTTTTACCATAGCTTAACTATCTACTTCTAACATTTTCAAGTCATTCAAAATATAGTCTCAATTACTGCTTTTTTCCTGCCAACCTAGCAGTTTGAAAGCAAGAAATTGCAAGTAGATAAATAGGGACCACTTCGGTGGGAAGGTAACAGCGTTCCGTGCGCTCCAGTGTCTAGTCATGCCTGCCACATGACCACGGAAATGTCTGCAGAAGCAGACAGCGCTGGCTCTTCGGCTTAGAAACAGAGATGAGCACTGCACCCTAGAGTCGGATACGACTGGCTTTCGAGCAAGGGAAACCTTTACCTCTTTACCTTTCTCCTAATAATTGCAATGTTTATTTTATTCTTTTATACCAGTTCTATCGTATTGTTTTAATGTTAATTATCATTTGTTCTGTGCTTGTTTTGTATGTGTATGTGTGCTTTTTTATTTCAGAGAGAGGGAAAGGGATACAAGTTTTATGCAGAGACAATGTTTGCACATTACAGAGAATCTGGGTGCAGTCAGAACACTGCAAAGGTGCATGTCTGATTCCTCCAGAAATAATAGCTTTAATGGGAGTGATTCTCTCTTAAAGCAATTCTTTCATTTACTGGAGACTGGCTCCAGCCCACTCCTCAGAGGTATAAGCCCTAGACTTTGAACAAAAAAGGTCCAGCTTGAGTATGGATTGAGATTGGGCTACAGCACATTTCTCAGTGCGTTGTGTGCTCACTGGGAAATAGATCACACCAGACCACTCCACGAGTAGTCCAAATTACAATCTATTTCTCATGTAATTACACCCTTAAATGGAGTGAGAAGTACTATTCCTTTTCTCTTTTTGCTTTGGAGTAAAAATCTCACAGGGCTTGAAAATTCCTCATCAAAATGTTTTGTTGAGCCAAGACCATATGAATCATTGAGGGGAAAAAGTATGATGAATATTCTCTACATCCCAAGTTTGAACTCTTATTCCTTATTTTAAATCTTAACTTGGGAACTGAAGAAAAGAAATTGAAAAACAGCTGTGTGGAGAGAAAGCAGACATTTCGCTAAGAGGGAAGAGAAATTGAAAATGTTTCTCCTAAAAGAAGAGTCTGAAATGGAGAGAACTCTGCAGAATTCATCAACACTGAGAATATGAACCAAAGACTGCAGTTCGATTGCTAACCTAGGCCCTAGATTTTTCCCCATGGGGCAACCTTTCTGTGGTTTCTTGTGTGATGTCAGTGAAAACTTTCCCTAAACTTCCTAAAGCAATTATAGTTCAGTCACCAGAGACTGACCAGTGAACACATACAAGATCTGGGGTCTCTGCCAAAAGAATTCTTTTTGGGGGTCTGGTATCTCAATTTCCTTTTTATTTTTCTTAATTGGAATTATGTAGTTTCAAAGATTGATAGTGAGAAAGATAAAGACCACTCAGTATCCATCCATAGCCTGTTCTTTATTTTTTAGTAGGATCAAATAACCACTTTCCTAAATGTAAAGCCTCTAGTTTAAGGGCTTCAGAATCATCCTCCAGCGCTGGCCAATTCAGATCTCATCTGTTTACAGTCAAATTAGAAATAAATTGTTCTTTTTTCACATTTTTGGATGCCTATTTGTTTCTGATTAATAATTAAAAATTCATTTATAACACTGCACAACAACTATTTTGCTACTGGGAATGACACATGTGATTTACATGATACTGAGTGTGCTGATTCCAAATCTGAACTCAGATTTTCCCTAACACATACAGATTTTAAGGTGTGCTATAGCTGTTCAAATGGTCAGTAATTGGGTAATGTATTTTTACGTGGGAACATTATAACCAGTAGTGGGATTCAGCAGGTTCGCCCCAGTTCACCAGAACCAGTAGCAGAAATTCTGGCTAGCCCCACCCATCCAAATTTTGAAATAACACAGGGCTTTCCCCTGGCCATGCCCACCATACCACGCCCACAGAGAAGATAGTCATTTTTAAAAAATCCCACCACTGATTATAACTGTTGCAGCTACCGCTATGCCTGCTGCCATCACAGCTGAATCACACCCCCTGGTGGCATGCATCTTCCAGTAGCGGCCGGGCATGTCTGGGCAAGTCAGTGAATTGATGTCAGAAATAGGTATACAAGGTGAGATGGACCAAGGGCTTGTCTCTAGTGCAAACCCATCTTATTGGATAATACAGCTAGGCCATAGTGAGTCTGTTTTGAGCTAAAGATGAGTAGGCTCAGCTGTGTTAATAAACTGGACAATTTTTGCTACATATCCCCCGTGATCAATGCAAGAACCCTAACCAAGAGGGAGAGATTTGATAACTTAAGATCCTGACATCCTAGGCAGAATTGGACTTCAGATTTGGATTCAGCGCACTTGATTTATTATAGGACACACGGATTAGACTAAATAACAGGCAATATTTTTTGTGATGCAGTGTTCTTATTCTGAAATGTATAAACATTAAAAATGGATTTAGGAGTGAAACATCTAATTTCGGTGATAACATTCCAACTGATGACTGTGGAACAATGCAATATTTTTCTTGGTAGGGATAAAAGATTTACTTATTATTATCCCCCCCCCCCCGCCCCATTTCTTTTAAATTTCCAAGCTTTGGATGCTTATTCACTATGTCAGAGCCCACCATTTTGTGTGTGCAAGGAACTAATTGCAGACATAAATTTTAAACAGTTTCCATCTATTAATGATGGAACGAAAGTTGGTTATCACAAAAATGAGATTTCTGAGGAAGGCTGCTGGAGTGATTAGGTAAAGGTAAAGGTTTCCCTTGCTAGAAAGCCAGTCGTATCCGACTCTAGATTTCAGTGCTCATCTCTGTTTCAAAGCCAAAGAGCCAGCACTGTCTGCTTCTGCAGACATTTCTATGGTCATGTGGCAGGCATGACTAGACACAGGAGCACACATAGAAGGAATAAAATCAGGGATAAAGTGGTTTGCCCATTTGGAGAGAATGTCTTCGAATACAAGACATATGTGGAAAAAGGCAGGGCCCTGGGGGCGGGGGACAAAAACCCTCCTGAGCTAACACCACCCCCAACCCACCCATGGTGCCAATGTTATATATGTGAGTGTGACATTGCTGCCCCTCCTGAATTTCTTTTGCTCCTCCTGAAAATCCCCCCCCCCAAATGATAATAATAATAATAATAAAATAAATCCTGGCTACGACCCTGGGAAGCGGAGAAGGAGAAAGACCACAAGGCAGACCAAGAGGAAGGTGGAGAGATATCAAAGAAACATTACAAGAACACCAAATAACACTGGTGGAGTGGAGGCTGCTAGAAGTGCTAAAGCAAGAACCTTGAATGTCCTTTGACACCCAAAGTGGTAAAATAGGAAGTAAAGAAGAAGAGGAGACAAATGACCTCTCTCTTTGTCATGACTCTCAAGCAGTCTTGGGAAAAGAGATGGCAAAGCTGTTAAGTTCACCCTGCCCTCCGTCACCATCATGTCCAGGAAACTAGTCCTCACCCATGTTAAGTCATAATGAAAGTTCTATGCACCTTTGTAACAGGACACTGATAACCTCATTGGAAGAGTGTCCTCCATATAACCAATTTCACAACTAATGAACAACTAGGTGCCTAATGGACACCTTGTCTGTTGCACAAGCTGATATTTCATAGGTTTCTGGCATATATGTTTCTCTGTGCACATATTGTACACGTCTGCTTGAAAACTGCAACGAATGAAAATTATCAATATGAATACTGTATGTGGGAATGTTGTAACATGTTCTGTTGGTACAGCTGGAACTGGAGAAGCTCAACCCTTTCTGTGGATAAAATTCACAGAGCCCAAGAAGGGCAAAAGCCATGGGAGAAAAACAATCTTCTATTGCATTACTGAAGGGGAAAAAAAGCTTTACAGCTGAGGATGAACCATTGATATAATAAGGGGATGATTGGGAGTCCCGTCCAGTGTGGGATTGCTTCATTTTGCTAGTTAGACTTTTCAACTCTGCAACAGTTGGATTAGAAACATTTTTTTCTGTGCCAAGATATTGCTGGTAACAGCTGCAGTCAAACCTTCCCTCTCTCCTCCTTTTTTCCATCAGACTGATTAGTGTAAATTCCCAAAGGTCCTTTGGGGTAAAAAATGTAAAAAACTAAAGAACGTCTCCATTTTCCAAGCTTAGGTACATTCAAGTCCACTCTGAATTTACCACTGCTGCAAAAATTAAGTTTATATAATTTATTAAAACCCACTGTGGATTGTTTACTCTAATTAGGAGACACTCATTAAGGTGGGGGAAAGGTTTAACATTTCATACTTCAACCTAGTCATTAACCTTTCTACTTTGTTTGCTAATGCTAAGTAGATTTAGATCCCTCAGTAACCAAATGCGTAGAAGCTGATGCTAAGAGTATTTAAAATTTAAAGCTTTCATTTTAGTTTTAATTTATTTTGTTTTTAATTTTAAAATAGTAGTTTTTTTCAACCATTACCATCATAAGCAGTCATATTAAGGCTTAATCTGCTAAAAACAATTACCTCTTCTTCTCAAAAGAGCAAAGGCTTGCATTTTTACAGTTTTATTCAGATCTTGCTCAGGATAAACAGGGGTAGTGGAGGAGAGATAACCCCCTTCCTCTCCACATTTAAAAGTAAACATTTGCTTTGTACGGGTGGCAGCATAGATTCCAGCGTTGGTATGAATGCATCGGTTGTGACGGTGCTGACAATGTGCAATCTGCTTGCACTGGGTCCTAACAACTGTTTAGACAGATAGAAAATCTCCTAGGAGCTAATGAGATTAAGCCACAATGATAGCAAAGATATCTACATAAAACTTTGAAGGTAGAATTCCCTATTTCATGTCAATGTGCTGTTGGAGAATGTACCATTGCTGCACAGCTATCAATGGAGTTATTATGAAAGGGAGCAGATATATCCTTCTCTAACCCCCAGAAGAAGGGAACGATACACTAGTTCTGAGTACTGTCTACCAAGGAGGAAAAAACATGTTAAAGAAAAACTGTTTAAAAAAGAGTGACCCAAATTAAGCACCACCAAAATGGTTGAATACACAGAGTTTTAAATCCAGACTTCTCAGATCTAAACTCTCAAAACTCTCTGTTTGCGTTAATCTGTCAGTTTTTCCTTTTACCCATTTTTTATATATATATATATTCTCATGTTATTTCATCCTATATATTTTGTCAAGTTCTTCAAAATATACTGAATAAACTTCCCAGCTATTCCTACAATTTTTCTTTGGCTTCATAATGTTGATGGTATATAAACACCCTGGTAAACTGAATGATCCTTCAAGCTCCCTTACCCCCAATACTTGCTATATTTGTTAGGGGTATGTAGAAATCCTCCCACCTGATTTGTACCTGAATAGAGATTCAGAGATTTATGTACCTTTTCTACCTTTCTCTTATCAAGGGATTATGCAAGAGAAGTGGTCTTTCACACGTATTGCCACATGTCATGAAGATGGAGACATCCTCGAAGTGGGTTCTGACAAGATCTACAGTATGTCCCATATTTTGGTCTCCTGGTTTTTACCATTGTGTGCCGCCCTGAGTTGGGTTTCCCCGAGTGGGCGGCATAAAAATCTAAGAACAAATAAATAAATAAATAAATAAATAAATAAATAAATAAATAAATAAATAAATGCATGCAAAACTAGGCTCACACACCAGATGGAGAATATGTCACGAGCCACTTTTTATTATTATATCCATTCTTCCCCTTAGAGGAGTTGCATCACCATGCAGGAAAACTACATAACAGTTTTTTTACATGTCTCCATGACTGGCTTCTAACATAGTGAAGTCAGGAGATGGAGACACAAGCGACCAGGGATGCATCCATACTTAAAGACGGGATGAAAATGAATTGGAATATTTTGATTACATACAGTCAGGTTCATTTCAGTGGGAAGAATTGATTTAGATTAGGACAGAATGCATCCTACTTCCCTTATTCAAAAATAAGGAAAGGATGAAATGTTTGAAGTGGTAGCACATCTGAGAGTAAATAAAATAGAACAACAAAAAAAGGCAAAAAATGTTGTGGCACCTTAAAGACTAACTCCTGTATTGAACTGTGAGCTTTCATGGACCAAGTCCACTTCATCAAAGGATGCAGAAGCTCACAGGGTGGTTTCAACACAAGTCATTGAATTTACTCTGCCTTACAGACTGTAGTTCCTAAAGAGTAAACTGAGAATATCATCATATTCTATTCAGAGATAGGTGTCTAGTCAGGTTATCCTGCTATGGTAATAGAGTAGACCATACTGCCAGAGACTCAACACCAAGTGTCAGGCAGCAATTAACTAACCTGACAACCCTGACTAATGGCTTGGGTGCCAAAGTCCACAGGGAAGGGTGATGGTCTACAAGTGGATTAAATCCCACTTGAATCCATCTTGATGGAGGACAGTAGCTTCATCAATACTGGCCAGGGGCCAATGAGGACTTTGCATGCCAAAAGGGCTCAGAACCAGAAAAAGACTTGCAGAACTGGATAAGCGGTACGGGTGTCATGCTGTGATGCGGAAGGCAGATAAAAGGCCACCCCATTATATTCTCAGGACAGTCTTCATGGATGATTGCCATGATAATTGCCAATAATCATATTTGGATATGGCAGAACAAGAAGTCACCTAACAGGATTCTAACATTGGCATGAGGATTCTAGTTATAGTCTAAGCCGCTGCTCAGAATTTGAGAGCTAGTGATTTGGCTAGCAAAATTTAGGACATTTCCTCTAGACCAGTGGTCCCAATGTGGGGCACACACCCCACAGAGGGAATTCAATTCTCGGAAGCCTAAGTCAGTACTTTGGCTGATCAGTGCTTTGGGAAATTGACTTAGGCTTCTGGGAATTGAAGTCCAAAAACCGAAAGTTGGGAAACACCGCTCTAGAGAATTGATGGTGAACCTTGGCACAACAGATTTTCTTGAACTTCAATTCCCAGAAGCTCTGATCTGCAGGAGTGATGACTTGGACTTCTGGGAATTGAAGTCCAAGAACACTTGGAGTGCCAAGGTTCACCATCAATGCTCTAGATGCTTCTAACATTGTGGTGTTATTTTGTTTATGAGACAATGTATGCATGTATTTAAACATTTATATTGTTTCATTTCAAAGGAAAAAACCTCAAAGTAGTTGCATTTACCACATTTACCCAATGGTATCAACAACAACCATTCTCAGACTAGGACAGTTAATTACAATAATTGACATTATAACCCACCCCATGCTGCCAAAACCCCGTAATTTGGCAGCAGGGGAAATGCTTTCCACGCATGCGTGGAAGCGCTACATCGCTTGAGCAGCCCCTATGCAAGCGGCGGAGCGCTTCCACACATGCGTGGAAGGGTTCTACACAAGTGTAAAACCCTTCCATGCATGTGTGGAAGCGCTACGCCACTTGCGTAGGGGCTGCTCAAGCGACGTAGCGCTTCCACGCATGCATGGAAAGTGACCTGCGCACAAGTGATCTGCGCAGGTCCTGTTTTTTCTGGAGCCGTGGGTTGACAGGTATGTCCTATTAACCTCTGGACAAGATTAAGTTTGTCTGAGAGGTCTTTCTAAATTGGTTCAGAAGCTGCAGCTGGTGTAGAATAGGTCTGCTAAGCAGTTGATTAAGACATCTTTTCAACAGCGTGTAACACCATTTCTGAAACAACTCCAGTGGTTGGCAGAATCACAAGGTCTAGAAATCCACTTTATGGCCACTCTGAATATTGGAATTTGTAGCTAGCATTTCTAAGCATGTTTCTAGACAGTTTTAATTGAAAGTGTCTGCTTGAAATGAAAAATTTCCCTTGGGATTTTACTGGGGGAAAATTTCACTGAATATGAACTGTGATCAACCCATGTTGGTTTTATTAGTCGTGTGATGTATTTTTATTGCTCCCACTCTTTTTTTGTGGTCCATAATCATGGGTTTCATGCTGTATACTGCTGAGGTATTTTTATATTGACTTATACATTTTACATCATTCTGTGTCATACATAAGTATGTCAGAAATGTAAGACCAGTTGGAAGAGGTAAAGAAAAAAGGAGTGAAAGAATAGAAGTAGCCATCTTGTAAACAATACATTACTCGTCTAATTACTGACAGCCACAATGAAAGAAAAAGGCCACCTTCTGGTTCCTGAAAGTATGGCAAGAATGAGTCCAAAGCATCAAGCCTGAGAAGATACTTCACATATGCAAATGTGTTTGTTATCACTGCCACCATAGCTGGTTCCAGGAGTACTTTCAAATTATAGGTAAAGGTAAAGGTTAGTGACTTGAAAGCCAGTCATATCTGGCTCTAGGGTTCAGTGCTCATCTCTATTTATAGCCAAGAAGCCAGCACTGTCTCCATTTACAGACATTTACGTGGACATATGGCAGCCATGCCTCAACATATGAGTGCATAGAACGCTGTTTACCTTTCCACCAAAGTGGTCCCTATTTATCTACTTGCAATTTCTTGTTTTCGAACTGCTAGGTAGGCAGGAGCTGGGACTGACAGGAGCTCACTCCATCGTGCAGTACTTGGGAATCGAACTCTGACCTTTGAGTCATTGAGTTCAGCATCTTAACCACTTGAGTCACTGCAGTCCCTTCAAATTATAACCCTCAACTATAAATGGAAATTTATCAAGTCTTCAACAGGCAGAATATCTACCTGCAAGTTAGCTGTTTGCTTCACAAACAACCAAGCATTTCCATATTGCCAAGATTAAGTCTCACCTTCTTTCCTGATTGGCTAATCTCAGTACAAAGGCTTAGTAGATCCGATACCTTCCTAGCAGAACATAGTATCACATACTGCTGCCTTCTACTAGGTCTGACTGGCAACAGCATTTCAGTGTTTCAGGCAGGATTCTTCCCCAGCTCTACCAGGAAACCCTTTGGTTTCTCTTGTTATTTCCCAAGCATTTACCAAGTGGGACCATATGTCTGGCCGGACATCCCGCTATGGTAATGGAGTAGAGTCAGTGACTCAATGCTGAGTGTCAGGTGGCAGTTAACTAATCTGACTCCCTAAAGGGGCCAATGGCTATGGATGGATGAGCCCCTTTAGCTAGGGTGATGGCCCCCTCAGTGGAGGAAATGCCACTGGAAACCATCATATTGGGCCCAATGGCAAAATGAGCAGAAGAGGAACTCTGATTCCCAATGGTCATGGATGCGGAAGAGGCCATACCATATGGACTGGCTGTGAAGGTGCACCTTGTCAATATCCTCAAGGCTGCGGAACCCCATTGCAGTCCTGGTGTTAAATCCTGCATGTCTCATTTCATGTGTGCCGCAGAGGGTGGCTCCAAGATCATAGTGTGTGGGTCACTTCATGGCAAGCTGGGATCCACCTTAAACAAATTCACGCCAATGACATTTTTCCTGCTTCAGGAAAAAATGCATTCTTGGATAAGAGTTGCAGTCGATGACTAAGTGGGATCAACCAAGCTTACCTTCAAAATAAACAAAATTTTTGTGTCTTTAATATGGTGTGGTTGTTTTTCCTCTTATTATTTGCTCTAATTTAATCAGCTAAAACGTTAGCCAAGTAAGGAGAAATTTTAACCAGTAAGTCAACAATTCCATTTTTTTAAAGGCTATTTTGCTTCCAATATGTTACTGTATTAGGGCATGAAAAGCTGACAGTTAAAGATAGCCTTTCGGTCTAACAACATCTGGCAACTATTATTTAATAAATTATAAGTTATCTCCCACTTCCTTGAGTATCTAAAAAATGTTAGCTATACAGAGCGATTGGAAATATGCACATTTAAGTATAACCCCAGTAACTGATTAATTAGTAGAAAGGCAAGTGGTTAATCAATAATAATGTTTCAGTCAATGTGGAGTGTACAACTTCAGTCAATGACCACTGGCAGAACAAAGAAACTCTATGTATGCTCCATAGAATTATGATTGATACTGCTTTCAGTATCTCAAAAAGGCACTTGTACTGGCATGTTAGTGACTTGCAAAGCGATTTAAATCTAAATAATTAATTGGCTAAATGTCAGGTATTTAATCAGCTACAATCTTTCCTTTGACCAAGAACCTAATCCATCACTGGAAGGTTAATCACCTGCAAATACTACAATTCTCTAAGCATGAACAACTCTGACCTACTAACCTATCATTTCAGTAGAATCGTTATAGCTGTATTTCCATCCTTCCTTCAGGATTTTAATGTCTCTGGAACTATGCTTCAAATCCTGCTCCCCCCCCCCCCCCAATTTGTGAAGCCAACATGAGCTGGTCCTTTATGAGAGCACCATGTGTTTGTGGTAGAGCACAAAATCTTCACACCATTTGGTTCTGTGTTGCATAGCTGACCTCCACTAATCAAGGCATCCCTGCTCCTTTTTTAAACGGTGAAGGACCACATGATTAAGGACACCACAGAGTCCAGTGTCTGTGTGGAACAATATCTTCACGGGAGAAGGCAAGGGTGGAATTTTGCCACTCTCTTAGTTACACTGATCACTTCCTCTCCTTCAGGTGCCGTATCCATTCCGGATATTGGCTAACATCATGGTGATAGACTTCCTGTTCTTAACTCCTCTGAACTTTTCTTCTGAGGACATGCCACACTAGTCTCTCAGATTCTTCAGCCATGAAGTCCATCTACAGCCTGGGCCTCTATTCCCAGTGATCTTTCCTTGCAGAGCGAGTTGGAGTATTTTATATTTCATGTTGTTCCTTATGATATGGCCAAGATATTGGAACTTTCTTTGCTTAATGGTCTCAAACAGTTCTAGTTCTTTATCCATTCAGCAGAACACCTACATTACTCACATAGTCAACCCATGATATCCTTAGCAGACATCTGTAGAGCCACATTTCAAAAGCTTTGATTTTATTTTCAGATGTTTTACTTAATTTCCAAGCTTCAACTCCATAGAGCAACACCGGGAATATGTAACATCTCACTATTCAGATCTTTGTAGCAAGAGTTAGGTCTCTACTGCATAACAAATGTTGCAATTTTATAAAGGTAGATCTTGCTTTTTCTATTTGTATTTTGATCTCTACCAATTTTCATTTAGCATACTCCCCAAATAGACAACTTTATCCACTCCTTCAGTTTCTTGTATTTCTGCCATTAGCTTGCCATGAGTTGGTGTTTGGCTTATAACAAGATATTTAATCTTCTTGGTTTTGAGATCCAAACCATATTCTGCGCTTGAAGCTCTAACTTGATGCAGCATCAACTGAACATCTGCAAACTGCACACTGCTTTCAGTAAATGTAGATTGAATCACAGTTCAGTGCTGCATTCACATACAGAAACTGGATTGACCACAGCAGAAGAAGAGTAATGCTCAATGTTACTCCAGCATTTAGTTCACACAGGACAACCACATGCAGGTAGGAACCCCTAAAGCTGAATGTGAGTGAATAGTAATATCTAACTTATATTCTCCAGAAACTAGTACTGAGAGACGTATAACGTCTGATACTGAAATGTATCTTGATATAGCCACTGATAGTCTTATATATGTAAATAAATGTGCCTGAATTCCTTTCAAAGCCATCCAGGTCAGGGGCCATTATTATATCTGTGGCTGCAAATTCTACACATCGACACATGTTCTACACATGTTCAGTTTGCAGAAGGCAGCTTCCCCCGGTGGCTTAGTGGTCAATGTGCTAGGCTTGGAGACTGGAAAGATGGATTTGATTCCTGAGAGCTGCATGATGGGGGCCATGAAAGGAGCCTCATTCGGGCATCCCCTGCAAAAATCCATTCAACCCAGAGTAATCTCTGGCATGAAAATGAATGAGTTTGCAGAAGCATCTCCTTGAATCTCTTATGGTTCTATCACCTTCTAGGTTCAGAAGATGGTTTGAGAGTTTTAGCATTGTAAAGAGACAGGGGGAAGCTTTCTTCCTATCCCCACACCTACATCATTTCATGTACCTCTATCATCTCTGCTCTTATTCTCCCCATAAGATAAACAGTTCTACCTGTTTTAAACTTTCTTTAAAAGGACCCAGTCCCTGGATTATTTTGATTGCTCACCAATACATATAACTCCATATAAGTACAGGAACTCTTTGTTTATGAATTTGCATTTTACAGCTGTGTGGTTCGTTAGACTAATGACTAATAATCTTTAAACTAATAGAACTAGGGATGTAAATCCTTGTTTGCTTTGCTCTTTCGATAAACTGGATTTCCCATCTTTTGGTCCGTCTCAAAAAAAGAAAAAGAGCTCCTCTTGTGCGAACGCAAGCGCGGTGCCAAAATGGCCACCGCGCTCTTTGCGGGCCCCCCCACACCCGGACTCAGACATCCGGGTGAGTTAGGGGGCGTGGCCACCCTCTTTAAAAGGGGTGGCCACGAGGCAGCTGCACTGCCATTTTGGAAGCGACGGAGTGGAGAAGTTTTTCCCTCCACCCCCTCCCTAGTGGACAGTGTGATTTTCTGGTCGCTTCGGGGCCGGGTGGGAATTTTTGCTTGAACCTACAATTGGCTCTTTGGTTCTTGGCTTTTTCGCCCATCCCACACTGTCGCTAGTGTTTGAGATACGGGGTAAATTGACTTTGGTCACTTTTGGCGGGTAGCACTGGTAAGGTAAAGATTTATGACCCATAGGTATCCGGCAGGTTCGCAATTGACTGGCCAACACGTAGATAGGTACAGGGGAAATAGGATTGGCCGGTCAAGGGTGAACCATGCAAGGGGTGATGTTAGGAGCTTCACAGCCTGCATCACCTTGATATTGAACGGATACACGTCATAGGGTGGGGTCAGTAGATAGTATATTGACTCCGGTCAACAATTTGTTTGTGTCAACAAACAAATTGATACAAATAGATACATGTAGCCAATTTCCATTGGCATTTTGGGAGGAACCTTACCAGTGTTACTGCAGCCTGCTTGCCTTAAAGAATTACAATTGGATGATACACCAATTGAAAGTGATAATTCGGACTAGGGCATTATTCAATAAAAGTAGCCCGATGCCTTTTATCCAATACCGGTGTCTGAGTCTTTCTTTGGGGGGTGCGCCTGCAATGAGTTATGGCAAAACTGCATAAACTTCATAAATGATGTAGCTTGCCTGGCTAAAACAAAATGGCTGTTGCCTTTTTGCATAATGTTCAAAAATTAGAACCATGGCTGGTGTGGGTATGCTTTTACATTAATAATACTTAATTTTGCAATATTTCTTCCTACCTCCATCAGACTTCAAGGTCTGCTAACTGAAAAATCTCTAGATCTCTGTCTCTCTTAAAAATAACTCCCACATTCTCCAATAGGAATGATTCCCCTGTCAGCCTGTTTAGGATGTCAGCCAGAAACCTGTAAGGATATCTTCCTTATACGCTCTGTCGTCGCATTCAGTCTCTGCTTGTGGCACATGATGGCTGGATTTTCTAAACAGATCTATGTAGGGGGTGGTTCTACTAATCCTGAACAGTTAATCCTGACACTCTGAAATGTTTGCAGTCCTTCCTCCTTCCGCTGCAAATCTGACAAATACGCTGTCTGTTCCAGCATCCCAATAATAAATGATGCTATGGAACATCCACAGAAAGAACTGCTACTACTAGCCAGTAATGATTAGGAGAATAGACCACCCTGGTTTGGTGTGTGTATTTGCCACAGCCTTGCTTGGTTCACTGTCATTCTGGCATAAATATCATTTGAGGTAGGAGGCTAAAATCTATTAATGTAAGAAAGATATCATAGTGCTTCTCTGGGTGGTCTAAACAAATAAGGGCCCATAATATCTTTGTTTAAAATATTCCAAAAGCTACCCCGACAGAGATTTAAGTGAACATGAATGTTCTAATTCCCAAATATGCTAAAATGAATCCAATATTGGCCACGTATGATTAACTTGTAACTTACATTTCTTTCAAGCTGAAAGAAAGCATATGCTTCAGCTTAGCATTGTTAATTTGAATGTCATCGGTAGCAAACAAATCCAAATTTGGTTGCATAAAATTACTGTTTGCTTTTCACAAGGGAAGACACATCTTGCTGATGTGCAGGAATAATTGCCTCAAGATATTTGCCTATGAAGAGGATAGTCTGAACTGACTTGCCCTTATTCAGTTCCTTCATTTTGGTAGAGAGCCACCTTGAGACATTTTGCTCCTTGAGGTGAAGGGCAAGATATGGGCCTGTAACTTCACATTAATAATAGTTCCAAGGTACTAGATGTCTTAGTCTGTGCAAAAGCAGGGCCAACCAATTTCAGTTCATATGTGAACTCTAATACATGGAGGTCCCAGATTTTTTTGTAAAAAAGGAGAAAAATTACATGGGCAATCTGGTGCCATGCAACCTGGTGTCATTGTGGAATCTACATCTCATGTTCCTGAATAGTTAGAGAGGGACATAGAAGATCTAGATTCAAATCTTGATGCTTCCACAAAACTTACTGTGTGTGCTTATCAGCTCCTCCATAAGTTTTATTAGTTCAAATGAGCCTACTCTAGTTGCAACCTACTATGCTAAAGTAAGCTTCAATTAGAGTAGGTCCATATGAATCAATGGATCTTATGGGGGAGCTGACTTAATTACATGTTGACCCAACTACGCCCCCCCCCCACCTAGCGAGACAATTATTTTTCAAGGTGGGATGATGAGAGTTAACAGAGAAATAGCCGCTCCTTCCTATTAAGGCTGAATCTTTTCCCCTTACTCTGACCACATACAAATCAAGGCAATTTGCTCCATTTACAAACTTTTCCTCCTCCTTCCTTGACTATCTCTCATTTCAAACTCACAAAATTTCAAGAGTTCAATTCACCTCCCTTTGTCGGCAATCTGCCCTAGGGCTCAATTTTGGCATATTCCAGCTTTATGGAATTTTTGTCTGGCCACAAAAGGAAGCCACAATTCAGAGAGGGTCTAATGGGCTGGGAGCAAATGCTTAGCTTCCTGTGGGAGTGGCATCCTAACTCCATGAAATATTTTGCTGTTCTTAAGAAAAGAGCCTGGCAGACCAACATTGAGACCCTGGAAGACCAACAGTCATGAACATTTCAATACATGCCTGAAGAAATGATCTTGAACCATGAAAGCTTGCACAATGTTTTGTTTTCCTTAGTGATCCAATAAAGGTATCACCTACTTCCTGCATCTTTTGTAATCTTTACAATTTGAACATGGATCACATGACTAATCTTCCTTGTTTGCCTATCCAGCTTTATGTTAACCCAAGTTCTGAAAACTCACAGTCACCAAACCTTGGAAGGTAAAATCCTAGCCTCATTTGATTCAAGCAGCATCTTCTATGGGTTTGATAGGGAAAGAGCTTTGCTTCATTTTGGGATTTGGAGATTAGAGTAAATTCATGCTATTTTGATTCATATTTTAACTATCATGCAATGAAACATCGGGATGAAATAGGATCACTCTTTATAAGTCATGAAGAGTCCCAATACAAAGAAATCCAGATGGAGGATTACATGAGATGTGAGTCTTGCCTCTCCCTAAGATTCTGACCACATGGGTCAGGAAGAATGAGAACCAACTTTACTTCTTGTCTTTGGTCCGAGAGAACATATTCTGTAAATTATTTGCATTTGAAGGGAGGCTTCTGTTGATACAAACAGCTTCCCTCTCAGTACAAAGAGGAGTACCACAATGCTATGGCAGTTTTACTCCTACCAGAACAGGTGTGTGTGTGTGTGTGGGGGGGGGGGGGGAGAGTTAAACTGCTCCCCCTGCATTCTCTGTTCTTATTTGTGTTCCCTCAGTTGTACAATTGCTATGTACAGTTTAAGAATGGTGTTGATACAGCTGAGACCAGGTCAAGTTTGGCCCAGAAAATATCTAGCTCAACTTCAGCCATGACATAAAACTCACAAGATTATTCCAAGACAACCAGTTCTGTGACTGCTTTCTCTGGACTTTTAATTACAATCCTGACATCCAACTTTGAGCACAAAGGTAGTGCTACAGGAAAGAGATAAAAGCTCCCACTTTGACTATAATGAAGAGCTATATTTCAGCATAAGAGAGCATTTGCTGTTTTCTTCCTTTGTAGCAGGGGTTCCCAACCTACAGCCTGCGGGCCAGACCTGGCCCCTGATGCCATTCAATCCATCCCATTGGCATCTCCCCCACACCCGGAAGTGGACACAGGTGTGTTTACACCTGTGGCTGATGTAACTGCGGAAGTGGGCATAAATGCGGAAGTGGGTGCATTTATGACAGCCGTAAATGCACCCGCTTCCATTTCCGGGGGCTCACCTGTTCTGGGAGTATGGTCCGGCCCGCTCAGCTTTTCTGAGGGCATGGTCACACCTGCAATGCAAAAAGGTTGGCTACCCCTGCTTTATAGGTCCATCAAGTAGATAATCTCTGGCTGAGCTTTCTGTTAGAGCCTTTTAAAAAAAATATGAATGCTGTCTGTAGTTTAAGTGACTGGGAGTGATTTTTCTGGGCTGGGGTGATTGTCCCTCCAGAACTAACCCATCATTCATTCCAGCCTATGAATTCAAAGAGAGTCCCACTTCTCTCTACTCTTTGTCAGTTGGTGACATTTTGTTATTCTTATTGATTTGTTCAGTTGGTTGCTAGCATGTGTGTTGAAAAGAAAGCAGCATACATACCATTTGAGTGTGGAGGAAGTTAAAATACGGTGACACAGTAAATATCAGAATGAAAGAAGTCAAAATTAGTGTAACAGATGTAACAATCACTGTCTCCTGTGATAGTAGGAGGACAATTGGAATCTTACACTTCAGCTTTTTATAAATATATTTCCTATTTGACATTTATTTCTCAGAGAGTTGGGTCTTCTGAAACCATGATTTGATCTTAGCTTGCCTTCATTGAATCATGGTTTAAAATAAAATGACATCATGGGACTCTCCTTCCATCTGAACTAGGCCTTGTAGGCATGTAGTTAAAGTTTCATGGTGTGAACTTAATATTCTCTGGTTTGAAAAGTATGAAGGCAAAAGCAAATGTCTTTGCAATTTGTCTTATGCTGGACACAGTGTCGCCTACATAAAGTAAATTCAGGTAGCCTACCTGTAACATTTATATATGAAACATTGTTCCACTCACAAAACTGAAATGCCAGTTTGGATTGTATGTGTGTGTTGACAAAGTCTTCTGAAAACAGCACCTAATAAAAGTGAAATATAAGCTGAT
The DNA here is from genome assembly GCA_035047345.1 of Bradypodion ventrale. NCBI lineage: Eukaryota > Metazoa > Chordata > Lepidosauria > Squamata > Chamaeleonidae > Bradypodion > Bradypodion ventrale. The sequence continues at coordinate 123,722,267 of JAWDJE010000006.1, forward strand.
ATTAAATATCATCAACACAGAGCTGTGACTGTTATGGTCTCTATTCATCAGCTCAATGAATGTTTGCTGTGGCAACTTTGTGAACTTGCCTCTGCAAAACCTTATCATGATTTATGGAGCTGCTCTATGGATTAAGACTTTCATGTTGTTTGCATGAAGTCATAAGTCATTCTTTCACCCAGTAGCTCAATCAATTTTGATAGCTGTCAGAAGGGAAAACACAAGTAAACCTTGAACCTAACTCAACACCCAGCCTGGAAATTTTAAGATTCAGATAAGGACAATTCCCTCTTCTGTTTTCATGTGTAATTAAACATGACCATTCTTACTTTTCTTGGTTTTGTCAACTGTTAAGCCAGAGTGGACACACAAGTGATGGAAAGATGTCCAAGAGAAAGGAGAATCTTTATAAATGCAAAGAAATCTTTAAAAAATCAAATTATATATTGAATTGATGGCTGGAGTTTGACCTCAAACATTCACCATTTTAACTTTTGCATGCTTGAAGTTATTTCCTAAGATTTGCTGAAACAAAATAATGGGCATAGGTAAGCTCTGGATCTATGAGAACACCTTGGTAATAAAGTTTCAGACCACAGAGTGTCTTCTACCTGTATAGCAGTAAGGAACTAATTTTCTAAGATAAAGTCAAGAAATAGCTCTTTATGTAAGGAGTATTCAGGACTGCAGCCCTTTCATTTGCATTCTGAGATCTCACAAGATAAGGCATAAGACATTAACATTCTTAATTCATTGATTAATTCTGAGGTGGCAACTTTGCCAGAAAGAACATGCTATGAGGTGTAACGTACTGGTCATCATACAGCCATAGTTCCACTAGCAACTTCACTCTCGATCTGTAACTAATTAGAGGCCTTACTAAAAGCCATAAGACCCTGATAACCCAAGCTTGTTTCATGGATTATAATGGGATGTTTGTTTCAACTGAGAATGTTAAATTGAGTTGAATTTAATGGTAAGATTAGGGTAAATCATTTATGGAAGGTTGGGAATCAGTCCCTTTTATGTTTCATGTAGCCTCCTTATCTTTTGCCAACAGAAAGTGTCAATGCATTGACTCTTCCAATCAACCAACTTTCTCTAGTGTTGGTTGGCAAATATCACACACAGAGCAAATATATCAACTTGGACAAAGTGCTGCAAAAAATTAAATTGCTTTATTCTCTATGTACGCATGTGAAAAATTGTTTTCCTTAAGGACTGAATCTGTAACAGGAATAGGTGATTTCCAGAGATCCAGAGTCTGCAGACATCCATTCCCAGAACTTTGGAGGACCACAACTTTTCTCATGATTCCCACCTGAATCAAACTATACAAATATGGAGTATTGAACCCTCACCTTTCCTCTCTAGTAGCTATTCACTGTCGCTAAATGGACCTTTGGACCTTTCTAAGCATCATGTCTCTATTGTTATACCTCCTTTGCCTCTCTGTTTCCCCCAGATGAGTATGTTGTTTTTCATCCAAGCCACAAGGGGAGCTAGAGAACCACTTTCACATTATTTGGACCATTACGTACCTTAAAAGTGTACTTTTTGTATATTCATCTTGACTCAAAAATGGAGGAATGATCAGATTTATTTTAGAAAGAAAGCATTTCTTAAATATGTTTGAATTGCCTCCAGGGTGTGTTTCACCTCCACTCTGCTTCAGACCTGACAAGTTGTTTTCCTAAGCAGAGAATAAAATGTAATTGCTCTTGGTCATATAGCCCGAATTATGTACTACAGTTGTGAGTGTGTCTGTGTTATGAATAGGACCCTTTGCTGGGAGAGTGGGAGGTTAAAAGTTCACACCTTCCTACTGAATGATCATGAGAAATGAATGGCTGCACAAGTCACCCCAGAAAGCACTTAAAATACTTGTTGGAAAGGACCCCCACTCCACAACTGAAAAACAAACATTAAAACCTTGGGCCCCAATGGTTGGAAATCCCAAGCCAGTCACAAAAGATTCATATAATGTAGTAAACATTACAGCCTATGGACATGGAGAATAATATTGTTAGAGATATCCATTCTTTTTTTTCTGTTGACAGGCTCTGTACCCTAGTAGAAATATGTCTGAGCATTCCCCTCTGATGGCTAACTTACAGCTTTATAATGAATGCAGGAAATTTAGCTCCCAGAACAGTCTTAAGTGTTAGTGATCAACTGTTACAAAAGGAGCACAGAACCCACAGCTATACTTCTGGCTTTTAACCTTTAAATTAACGTGTCACAAGGATGTTATTGTTCATACAGGATTGTGATGAATCATTTTCAATGCATATTACTTTTGCCCCAGCCAAATTCCTACAGGGTGCTTGTGCAGGAGGGGATGTGTACATAAAATTCTGCATGTCCCTTGTTTTTCAGTGTGAAGAAATTCTCTGCTCTAGCAATAAGGATGTGTTCATGGCAAATTTTTCTTTAGAACTCCATGGATGAGCCAAACCCTGAGAGCATTCAGACCATGCTGATGGCATGTGGACTATGGCTTTTATTCAAAACAGGTCACCACCTGTATTCACAGGTCTCATTTATGCAGTTTCAGTTTTATGCGTTTCCAAAAATATTCATTAAGAAAATCACTGAGATACATAATACAGTGGTACCTCAGATAAAGTCTGATTTGGATAAAGTCTGATTCAAATAAAGTCGCAGTTTTCATGCACATGTGATGCATCGCATAAAGGCCAAAACTGCTAAAAAATGGACGTTAACCGAGATATTTGGTATAGGAACCTTGGATAAAGTCCATGTTTTGGTCGTTATCTGATGCATTGCCCATTTGATTCAGATAAAATCCAAAATCGGATAAAGTCCAAACTTGTGGAACGGAGTTTGGACTTTATCCGAGGTTCTACTGTACAGTAAATGTCTTTACATGGTGCATTACCAGAGCTGGCCACTAGAGGCCACTGCCTGGCCTACACTGTAATATTTAGAAGAAATGGATTGTATTTTATGGCATGCATTTTATTAGCAAACATGTAGAACGAAGGAAGCATTTGCATTGCTCCCTGATTTCTATGTATGTTTAAACATGCAGTTTGTTGTTTTCCATGGTTTCAGGTATCCACAGAAGATCTTGGAAAGTATCCTCTATGGATACTGGGGATGACTGTACATATCTATCTATCTATCTATCTATCTATCTATCTATCTATCTATCTATCTATCTATCTATCTATCTATCTATCTATCTATCTATCTCTTCACAGATAGATAGATAGATATTTATGAAGAAATAGATGCACAGGATTATTCTACATTGCATGCTTTGCCAAAACTCCATACAGTCATAGTATAAAAACAAAAGAATGTTTATCTGGCATCTCTCCATGAGGGTTATACTGTGAGATGACTCTTTAGCTGGAGTATTCATGTCTTCTATATAATTCTGATGGAGATTGTTTAGAGTGATATTCCTGTCATTTCCTCTTAGGGGCTTGGCTCACTTTGAGACCTGAGGCTATTTCCTATGAGCCATTGTTTTTAAATCTATGCTTGTCCTTGGCATAACAAGTTTTCCACTTAAAACAGACTGTCGTGTGCACATATATGCCTTAGTAACAATGAGACTATGCAGGGGTGTTGTACAACCTGGCTGGTTTGACTTTGGCTTCATTAAAACCAGAAGGAAAAATCTGTCATGACTTTAATCCTTCTGTTTTCAGTGGGAACTAAACTCAAGTCAGTTAGTATGGATTCGATACCACAATGTTTTAAACTTCTTTTAAAATACAACCCAGGGTGTTAATCAATGTGAATCCCAGTAGCACAGTTCTAATCCATGGTACAGGAAACCCTTTTTAAACAAGGATGTGACCGAATGAAAAAATGGATGAAACTTGAAATGAAATACCAGCATAGTATTAGAACAAGCACAGTTTGGAATGATATTTTTTTTAAAAAAAATATTAACAAAGTATACCCATTCATTTTTCCAGACAACATTGTCAATGGCTTACTTTTTAATCCATCTTGTTTTTCCATAACAGATGTAATGGGTTAGTTGTAGAAATATTTTATTTACTGCGGAATGTGTAAGTGCTGAAGGAGAAGAAGAAAAGCAATATTGTAAAGGCATGAGAAGGCTAAAGACTGGCACCCTTCCAGCTTCCCATTTGTAATTTATTGCTGTAAAATTCCCATAGTCTTCCCCTGAGTACAATGAAAAGTTGTGTAAAATGATACTCCTGGTTTTCAATAGATTGGAAACGCAAGGGGATTCTTACCGGAAAAGTAAAAATGGTACAAGGTTGCCATACAAAACTTCAGTTATTTTGTCAGCTGCAGGGAGAAAAAAAAGGTTTTGTTAGAAAGGTTGCTGTATAATCTTATTGCCGAAAGAATGCCTAACTCACTATCATATTCGTATAGTGACCAGCCAGTTCCCATGTGAAGTGTGCAAGCAACCCAAACCATTTATTGCCTCCAGAATGACAGAGAACAGCCCTTCACGATTAGTAGTTATTGCTAGCACTACTCTCCAAGAATTTGTTCAGTCCCCTTTTCAAAAGGATCTCAATTTTGCAATCACCACACCTTCTTGTAGCAGCAAATCCTACAATTTAACTGTATGCTGCTAAAGCAAGTACACTACTTATATCTGTCCTGAATTTCCCCTTTTCCCCAGTTTACAGTGGATGGTCCAGGATTCTAGTACAGTATAACCTTCCTCCTATGATTGGTCCATTCCATGCATAATTTGAAACCCGGCGCTCGAGGTTTCAATTTCTCACTTTTTAAAAGAGAAAAGGGCCAACAGCTGCAGATGTTGTTAACCACCACCCCCTCCTTAAAAATGCTGCCCTAACAGAGCAAAGATTTCAGCATTTGTTCTTCGGCAGTTTGGCTGTGCTCCTCACACCCAAATGAATGGCCAGGCAGCAGCTCAGAATCCCCTTGTCTTCCCATGGTAGACTCCGCAGTGGCCATTCTGAATTTATTTTCAGATATTCAACCCTTGTAATCCAACAAAAAGGGCCTATGAATCAAGCAATATACTCTCCGTCTCCTTTTCACCTTCTCTTTTACCTCTTCAGGTGTTAAATTCTTGTTCTGGCACTTCTAACGGCCTCCACTGGCATTATTTTGTGTTTTTGTAATATTTCTTTGAAGTTATATCTCCACCTTCTTCTGGGTCAGCCTCATGCTCTTTGTCCTTGTTTTCTTTCCACATATGCCTTGCATGTGTAAAAGGGGGAAACCTCTTTTTTTATGTCTTTGTATGTAGTTTAAGATTAATTCTATTCCAATTCTGTCCTTTATAATCTAATTCCTGATTTAATCCCTTCTAGTATTTCCAGCAGCCTCCCTCAGACATCTCATTTCTGTGGTGACCAACTTTTGTTTTAATTCTCTATTCTGGGAGATTTACCTTTCAGAGAGACACCTGAATTGTGCTCATCTGCGGGAAGGCTAGGCTGGAAGGCCTCCAGGCCCAGGCTAGGCCAAACACGGATCTAACTGCCTGTTAAAAAAGTTTTTTTTGGCCTGGTAGTACTATGCCAATAGGTTACTGCAATGGCTCAAATGGTTAAGACACTGAACACAATGACTGGAATGTCAGACTCAGAGTTCAATTCCCGAGTATTGCACAACGGAGAGAGCTCTCATCTCTGACCCAGCTCCTGCCAACCTTGCAGTTCAAAAGCAAGAAATTGCAAGTAGATAAATAGGTACCACTTCAGTGGGAAGATAAATGGCATTCTGTGTACTCCGGTATTGAGGTATGCCTGCCACATTCCACAGAAATGTCTGCATATGCAGACAGTGTTGGCTTTTTGCCTATAAACAGAGATGAGCATTGAACCCTAAAGTCGGATACGACTGGCTTTGAAGCAAGAGTAACCTTACTAGGCCAATGATTTGACTCAGTATAAGTAGCTTGCTGTGTTCCTATGTTGAAGTAAAATTTGACTGTCAGTTCACTTCTTCATGTAGGATGATGGGAGGTGCCATCTTCTTTGTTTCCGGAAAACATCCTGAGTTCTCCTGAAAGGCCTATGAACAAGAGTTGGGGAAGAACAACATGGAGCTGTGACTACTTACTCAAGGTATTTATATATCGAAATAGAGGGAAAACATATAAAATGAGTGGCAGAGTTCAAATACCTAGGAGCAACATGTACTGTAGATGGCAAAACGGACAAAGAGATTAACATATGGGGCAGTAAGACAAACCAAATATTGGGACACTTAGCTCCACTCTTACAACATAAGGAAATCCTAACCAGCACAAAGCAACACCTCATACAAAGTGTCTTAATTCCCACCTTATGTTATCAGTGCCAAGCATGGATACTTACAACAAAACATAAACAAATGTTGGTCACCATGAAGAAGGCTGCTGGAGTGAGCAGAAGGGATAAAATCAGGAATGCGATTATAAGCGAAAGAATCGGAACAGAATCAATCTTAAACTACATACAAAGACATAAAATAAAGTGGTTTGCCCAATTGAAGAGAATGTCTTGGGATTCCATACCATACTAGGCATACGTGAAAAGAGGAGAAGGAGAAAGAGCATGAGGCAGAACCAAAGGAAGGTGGAGAGATAACATCAAAGAAATATTACAAGAATGCCAAATAACGCTGGTGAAAGCCACCAGATGTGCCAGAGCAAGAACCTTGTACCTCCCTCAACACCTGAAGGGGTAAAGAAGAAAAAGAAGACTAAAGGCATCTTAGTTGGTGACTATTGCAAAACAATACACTAAATTACATAAGCTTTTGGTGTGAACCAACAAGACTTCTCTCAATTATTTCAGGGAATTATTAGAACAGGCCATATGTTGCCTGTATTGTATTATTTTTCTTAAATCCCTCAGTTTTTAATAATTTGTTTAAATAATTGTCTACATTTCTTTTAAAAAATGGGAATAGAGTGCTTATCTTTATTTTGTCAAGCAATTAATTTTGTCCAACATTTGAAAATCATATCTTGACAACTTGCAAAAATGTGCAAGGGGGAAATTTGCACATTTAGAATATTGATTTTTCAACTGGAACATTTGATTTAAAAAGCAAACAAAATGCTGTATATAGCAATTGATTCAATGGGGCTACTCTAGTTGTCGCTGCAAACTGTAAGTAAAGTGAGGGAATTTCATGGAAGAATTCAAGCATTCAGCATAAAATAGAAATGGAGGGGCTTTTCAATTTCTGAGGAACCTTTTTGGGGAAAAAATGAAGTTTTGGACAAGCATTTTTATAATAACCATAATAATAATGCATGCTGTCAAGTCAGTTCTGACTCCTTTCCAAGGCTTCTATGTAAAGAATACTCAGAAGAGTTTAATATTCCCTTCTTCTGGGACTACTCAGGGACTATGCAGTTTGCTCATTACTACAGGATGGCTCCTCTCCCAGGAGGCACATTGGAAAATCAAACTCCCAATCTCTGGCTCTACAGCCAGATGTCTAAACCACTCAGCTATCCAGCCAGCTTAACCATTTTAATATATGCATAGAAGTAATTTATTTGTCTTGCTACATTAAAATAGTTAAGTGACTCATTTCTTAGTCCAGCTTACAATGAAGACCATAAACCTTGACCTTTCACAGGAAAATATGAGAATAATTGAATGCCCAAAGAAGAACATATTATAGATATAAAACGTAGTTCACACATACTAAAATCAATCTTGCTTCATTCTTTTATTTGAAAAGAAAAAAAAGATCAATATTGTTCTTGGCACAATATTGTTCAGGTTACATTCTGTGCTAGGAAAGGGGGGGGGGGGCTCTGGGGCCTCTTGAAAAGAGCCCCTTGCAAAAAACAGTTTCTCGGTGGAAACTCTGACATATCATCAACTACATTAATGAGTAATGAGGGATATTCAGATGGAATTATTGCAAGGCATCTGGGTTTTGCGTGAGCCAATTCTGAGGGACACTGAAGACTATCATAAAGGGCTGCACAAGATGGAAGTTAGAGGTCTTTTGCCACACTGGTCTTAGAAAACTTTATAGCATGACGAAGAAGGAAGGATGGTGTAATAGCTTGGAAAGGATCCCACTCCAATTTAAAAGCATTATAACTTTAGCATTGCACACATAAGGTAACCTAGAAACCACCTCAGACATTGTTCTCCTTCTATGACAACAAGAAGTCTGTAAAAGAGTTATGGCACATTGTATGATATGATGAAGATTGTGATAATTAGTACCCATGGAACCCTCAATGTTCAGAAAGGTGAAAGGTAGTCTAGATTCCTGAGACAGAGAAGGAATGAAAGGAAGAAAGGTTTAGTTAAGAAGAAGTTACACAAGGCCTAAATCAGTCCTCATATTCCTTGAAATTAGTGCATTTTTTCTTTCCACAGTATTGCTTTTTCACAGATTTCCTTCACCAGCCAGGCCAACAAATTAAGCCACATTTCTAATTTAATTAATTATGAAATAAAGTATTCTAAGTACAAGATAGAAACAAAGGACTGTACATGCTATGAGGAATGGATGTCGTTCACCGCTACTAAACAAAAGTTATTTAGTTTGAATGAGAGAGTGTTGGAGAGAGATAAAGAGAATGAAGCAAGCACTAATTCCTCTCTGGTATCCTGAAGGCCTGTTTTCTAGTCTGAGGATTTAACATCACATCTTGGGGAATCAGATGTTGCTGATACCATAACCCAGTCCACTTTGCCAGTGCTGTAGCAGAATTTCCAAAGATGCCAGGATTTTATAAAGCTACCATCCAGCGATGCTGAGCATCCAGTTGAATAATTATTGTTTTCACTTCAACCACCTTAATGAGTTTATATTCACTGATGCAGTGAGCAGCATTTTATTGCGTCCATTCCAGTCATATCACTCTCTCCTGTGGGGTTTCCAGGATCATCATGCTCACAAGAGCTCCCTGTCAGCATGGCCCACGTAATGGTTTTGCAAGCTCTGAGCTTCATCAATAAATAGGCAGCTCCATAGAACCCTCGCTTCCAAAACAATCCCAAAGCCAAGCAAAATACTCCAGGCCATAAAAAGCCAAATCTAAACATAATTATATAGTTGGAGTTTGGTTTTGGAATGGAGCGCCTTGCCCACAGCTATCAGGGGATCTCTCTGGTTCCAAAGCCACGGCTTGCCTACCACTTACTATTTCTATTCTACACCAGTCTACTATTTTCTGCTTCACTGCTGAAACGAAGCTGCTATACAATTTATTTTCCAGGCCGAATTTATTGTCCTCCAATCACAGCCATGATATGTCAACTCCATCTGCAGTTGTTACTAAGTGGTTTGCTGGAGGCTTCGGATCAAGGGGAAAAATTGGCCCACATGTGCCACTGTTTTGTTTACCTGGTACACAGTGATGCACTGCAGCAGGTTCTGTCAGGTTCTGCAGAACCGGTAGCGGAAATTCCCCAGGCCATGCCCACTTGATTGACCACACACACTTTCTTAGCCCATAATGCAGGATGTTTGGCCATGCCCACAGATTTGGCCCCACCCACATATTTGGCCAGCCCACAGAGTAGGTAGTAAAATTTTTTGCAGTGCATCACTCCTGGTACATCTGTATGGTGGCATGTGACTTGTTACCAATTAAGGCAATCTTGTGAATAGTACTACAGTACTTGCATCTCTCATCATCCCAAATCACCTTAGTGTACGTGTGTGTGTGTGTGCTAGCTGAAGGCACCATATCATTGTGAGAGTGAGTACAGTTTAGTGGATAGAATATTAAACTGGAGACCTAAGTTCAAATCCCCACTTAGCCACGAAAACTCACTGGGATTGGGGTGACACTGCTAAAGCTACTCCTTAAATATTTCACATACCTCAGAAACTTTGCTTGGGTTTCTCTTAGTCAAAATTGACTTGACAGCTCATAAAACTCACAAAGCCTTGTGAAGAAGATGGCGTACAATGGGCTGGCATTATAGCATTGCATTAATGGGCATTATACTTGAAGCAGAAATTGGTTGGACACCATTTTATCCCACAGAGGTGTGAATGGTAGCTGTAATAAAATTTAAATATCAATATATACCAATAACAAATTATGAATACAAGTCATGTTTGACTTCTGCAATTACAAGAGGTGCTCAAAGTGGTTACCATCAGCATTCAGACACTTTTGATTATGGTGAACTGCTGCTTGAGCAACATTGACAGAAGTGTCCACTTGTATCGCTGTGCATGCGGTTTCAATTCCTTCTGGAAGTAAGACATAGATAACATCTCTTAAAATGTGTATACATTTTTGTCACCCTCTGTATTTTAAACAGCATTTGGTGAACAACCCCAAACTATCATGAAATGTCTGTTCATTACTTAATATCGCTGTCAGTTTTCTGTGTTTCAGGGAATGGTTTTTTCCATAGTACAGTAGAACCCCGTATAGCAATCACCCCATACAGCAATTATATCGCATAGTGATGAAGCTTGGAGGGGGAAAAGCCATTCCACATAGCGATTGTTCCTATGGGGAAATCTGTACAATGATTTTCCACTTGGAAAAACTGCTTAGCGGCAAACAGCGTTGTACGGTTTTTCCCATAGGGAAAATCATTGTACAGATTTTCCCATAGGGAAGATTGTACAATGATGAAAACCGCATAGCAATCAGTTCCATGGAATGGATTAAAATCGCTATACGGGGTTCTACTGTACTTCAAGATGCCAGGAATTAAACTGGGCTTTATGTGTGCAAAGCATATGCTCAGAAACTGAGTTTCCAACTAAGTGCTAGCTCTCATTCTCAGTAAACAATCCATAACTCTTTCTCTCAACTAAATGGCAATAAAAATGTGTGCGAATTGTAGCAGCAGTTATGGAGAAAAAGGAATGTTCAGTGCAACGGTACTAATTCCAAATCAGCTCTCCAAAATAGGCATTTCCTCTTGTGTGGTGTTTCAGGCTAGTGGCATTTTACCTGGTCCTAGCTATGCTGAATGAAGGCCCACAACAGGAAGTGCAATAGAGAAGACATTGTAGGCATATAACTGTTGTAGGGTAAAATGATGAACTGGGAAGGAGAAATATCTCAGAGAAGAGGCGAATTCATTTGTCACTAATCTGGTGTTTGCCAACTCACTTAGGTAGGAGGACCTAGGTCGGTGGTGGTGAACCTATGGCACATGTGTCACAGGTGGCACTCAGAGCCCTCTTTAGGGCACCTGTGCAGTCACCCCAGCACAGCGTTTGCCCTGCACTTATGCTCAACAGCCCAATGGGAGCATTTGCTTCCTTTTCTAGCACAGAGTTCAACCCACCCCTCTGCCCAGCAGCCCAATGGGAGCACTTTCTCCCTCCCCCCAGCACAGAGTTCACCCTGCCCCTCTGCCCAGCAGCCCTGTTGCTCCCCTGTTGCTGTGTTGGCACTATGAGATACATAAGTGGTTTTGGGGTTGCAGTTTGGGCACTCAGTCTCTAAAAGGTTCGCCATCACTGATCTAAGGGAACCTGGATGACCTTACTATAGATTGTCATTCTGGTAACACAAGCTTGGTAACTGAATTTTTCTCATTCACTTGAAGTTATTCAAGCAGGAGCAGTTCTCATCTTGCCAAATTCCTCACCTCAGTGATAGAGAATCACATCAGTTTGGGAAAAATGAGTCAGATTCCATGGGACAAATTCCAAAAAAGGAAAAACAGCTGGTAAACTCAAGGTATTGCCTGTATATCCTTCAGTGTAAAGAAATTTTAACCAATTGAAATTAATGGAACATTCAGAACTGAATTAAATATAGGCTGAAATCCTGTTGTGCAGTTAGACAAACATCATAGCTTTTAGACACAAATTGCTGTAAATTAAGAAATCTGCATGGGCATCATCTGTTGCGTAAGCATGTAACACAATTTCAACTATTATACTATATAACCTAGAGCCGTGATGGCGAACCTTGGCACTCCAGGTGTTCTTGGACTCCAATTACCAAAGCCCAAGTCAGCACTCCTGCTGATCAGGGCTTCTGGGAATTGACGTTCAAGAACACCTGGAGTGCTGAGGTTTGCCATCACTGACCTAGAGCAGGGGTGGCCAACCTTGGTGCCAACAGGTGTTCTTGGATTTCAATTCCCAGAAGCCCAAGTAAGCACACCTGCTGATCACTGTTTCTGAAAATTGAAGTCCAAGAACACCTGAGGCACCATGGTTGACCACCTCTAGGGAATATACAGTAAGATATAAGGCAAATGAGGGTTCCTGGCATAATTTAACTAACTAGGACCTTCTACATAAAAATGGTCCACTTTTGAACTGAGAAAATGAGTACATCTTAAAGGAAGTGATAATTTATTGGGACTGAAAGTCATGCAAGTGACAGTTTTACAAGATGTTGTTGCTATGTACTGTCAAGCTAATTCCAATTTGGAAAACCTTACAGCTTGGTGAACTCCATACTTTAAGATAGTGGTTCATAACCTTGCGTTTCCATTTGATCTTGGACTACAGCTCCCAGAAATCTTGGCCAGCATTGTCAATGGTGAGGGCTTTTGGTATGCGAAGTCCTTCTCAGCCCCAGGCCAGTATTGATGAAGCTGCTGCCCTCCATCAAAATGGATAAAAATGGGATTTAATCTACTTGGGGACCATCAGCCTTCCCTGTGGACTTCACCACCCAAGGCCGTTAGTCCTCAGGATTGCCAGATTAGTTAACTGCTGCCTGATGATTCGCTAGCAGTATGGTCTACTCTATTACCATAGCAGAATAACCTGGCCAGACATAAGTGGCTCACTGAACTGGATCAGTGGTATGGGTGCCATGCTGCTATGAGGAAGGCAAATGGAAGACCATATTATTTCCAGGACAATCTTCCTGGCTGATTGCCATGATGATAACCAATACATATTCAGAATAGGACATGGCACCTGAAGAAGCCTTCTGGGAGTTTTAGTATTAAAATATCTGGGAACCCAAGGTTGAAGACTACTGCTCTAAGACATGACACAACTCTTTGCCATTTTTGCAACAACAGTGTAAAGTAGCTATCCCCTTCAGAAACAACAAGTGTGTTTGCCTTAATATTCTCATTTCTCTCTCAGAAACCATCTTCTAGATCACCATCCAAAGACTGGTGCACAGAAGAACCTTTCTGGATAGATGGTGCCTTACCTATTTCCTCAAAAGAGTGTTCACTTAAGAACTAATAAGCCCTTTCAGAAGAATCATGCTGAGACTGAAGTTCTATTGAATCAAAATAAATAAATAAATAAATAAATAAATTTTAAATTTTTTAAAAAGGAGTTGCATTTTTGTCTAAGGCCCATGGACCAGATCAGGACCAAGGTGCCATTTCATGTGGACCCCCACCCCTTCAAGGGAATTTGAGAACCAAAATGGCCACCACTTTGAAGCTATTGGGACAAAATGGCCACCCCCATCATGCAGGCAAGGCAAAATGGCCACCCGGCCCTCAAAGCTGACTGAGAGAGTATGACCAATTCCCGGCTTCAAAAGGTTGGGAACCCCTGTTCTAAAGGAAGGAAAGTCATAACCCCTCTGTCTTATCACTTTATTTGTCTGAAAAGTGACAGCTCTGAGGATTTGTTTTTACTTTGCAAAAAACACCTGATTTTTTAATAAAGGAAATCAATCATATTTAAAGAGAAAAGAAAAAGGGAAAGGAAAAACATTGAGAAACTCTATGCACAGGACTTAATAAAACAAGTAATTAAAAATTAGGCATAAACTGTAATTAAAAGTTACAGGCCACCACAGGTCAAGTCTGTAATCCTACATCGAGACTGGAAAGACAGGGGACACCTGCCATTGTGTGGAATCTTCCAGAAACTTCTGGGTGATCTTAGAGCCATGCTTTGTTTGCTTGGCTGGTGTGGTATGACTAGTCAGTCAGGTTTACTTGGCTGTTCAGGGGCAGAACCAGGGAAGAGAAGACTGAAGGAATCCAAACTTCACTTCATTCCACTTGTACCAGATGTAAGCATGCCAGGCAAAGGCCACAGTCCTTGAATCTTTGTGAGAAAGGACATTTGTTTGAAGGCAGCTGATGGTGGCTGACTTTGTTTAGTCTGGGTCGCTAGAATCCTTCTGGCTATTTGGAGATTTGGGGCTACTTGAAGCTGGGACAAAAGCCATTGAGTGTCAATCATCAGCAACTGGTAGAGTCTACATCTGCCCTTAGGTTGGCACATGATTAAAGAGGCTTCTCATTATTTTCTGGCTTTCCCATTCCAATATGGTTTTGATCTGTAGACACAGCACAGTGCCTTGCATCAGTGGGTGTTGTGTAGTTTTAACATGCTGGCCCCACCTAGGCTTGAGGCCTGTCTGTCATTTGTCTGGTGGAACTCTTTACTTCTGATCATTTATCAAAGACTTCAATGCTCCAGCCCCACTGATCATACATGTGGGTTTGACTGTCCTACATTAGGGATTCTCAATCTATGGCCTGTGGGCTGGATGCGGCTGGTTGAAACCATTTCATGTGACCCCCACTGCCTTCACCACACCAGGAAGTGCCATGTGGTGGAGGAAGGGGAAAATGGCCATCCAGCCCCTGAAGCTGTCTGAGGGAGCATGACCTGTCCCCCAGCTTAAAAGGTTGAAAACTCTTGTCCTACATGCTGGTTTAGCGCTTGAATTTGTTTGTTAAATCACAGGCTGATTCTGTGTCTCTTCCTTCTCCCATACCAAATGTGGTATTGTTGTGGATTGAACATCCTATCAGTTCAATGGACAAAGATTTGGTTGTAATCCTGCCCAAGATCCTTTGGTTAAAAGGATTAAAGGATGATATTATTATTAAAGGAGGCTATACCTGAGGAACTCAACCTCCCCTACGTCATTTGGAGGACTTGAATAGACAGAGGGTTGGAGTTCATAAATGCAAGACCATCATGCTCTAGTGGTGGCTGCTGGTGGACAACAACATGCTGTGTTAACGTAGAGAGATACAGAATCCCAGATTCTGCTGGTCTGCTGATTATGACCAGAAATATGTACCAGTGAGGATTTAAGTTTGTCCAATGACAAAGCCAAGAAAGTGGCTTCATTTCAGCAGGTTAAAGTTTGGCCTGGACACAAAAGATGAAGAAGGGCAAAGGCCATCATCACGTGCAAGTATAAACACCTATAAATTAGTAAATGGCAGCAACAACAATAACGACAACAAAAAGTATGTAGCCAAGTCTTTTTAAATGACAGAATATGCTTTTTTTACATGTACAGCTACTGTTTGATTTTGATACCTAACACAGGTCTTGGGACTATGCCATCCAAAACATATTAGTCCTGACTGGTTGAGTGCCAGCCAGATGGCAAGGGCAACTCAACTCACAGCCCTGAAAAGACAAGACCCTTTGGTGTCCTAATGGGCTGTTTCAACATATTTACGGCAAAACATTTTTTCATTAGCCTGCTTTGGATTTCACCCAATGTCTTTCACATCAGGAGATGTTCAAAAGATACTTTTCCTCCTTTTTTTCTACAGTTTCCAGACCTCACACAGTGTGATTACATGAGTGAGACTCATGCATCATGTGCCACAGCCATCCAAGTGGACGGGCAAACTTCTCCATTTCACCGAGTTTAAGCTCCAGCTCATAGACTTGCTCTTTAGGAGGCAAGGGGCAGGGTGGGGGAGATCTAGCGGATGGGAAGAACTCTCCTAATTTATTGTTATTGATGGCTCTGGTTGCCGTTGAGCTGCTGCCGAAAAGCTGAACACAGATTTTTCAATTTTCAGGACGCAGCTGGTGGGCTGTTATTTTTGGTTTGGAGAGTAAATCCAGCTTGCTCTGTTCTGTCACCGAGGTCTTGCAGCTTGAGCGAGGAAATATGTGCTGCGGATGATGAAATGCAAACACTGAGAAGCAGAGTCACACAATCAACAGTGCACCAGAGTCAGAGCTCCAGGCTTGCTTTTTTACTTGCTTAATTGATAGATTAATCATCTACAGGTTGTAATTTTGGCTAATCAGAGATTCAAGTGCCACTTTGCTTATTTTTATGGCTCTTCTGACTGTGAGTTATTGTTACTACAATAGGAAGGGTTTTTTTCTCCTTCCACTATGAGTGGTCCTTTTGTTTTCTAAACTGTATTATATTCAGTGTCCCAGGTATTTCTCTCTCTCTGTGTGTACAATACCTTTACATGGATGCATTGATTTTCACTGAATTTATTAATAGGAAAAATGGAAGAGTTTAATTGGTAAATTTAAAAAATGGTAACAAGAAAGAGTAATGTTCCTTTTGGAAGACATCAGTATCTTGAAGAATACACTCTGATTTCTATTTCATTGTAATGTGGTACAGTCCTATATAATATGTAATTAACCAGATACCTTTTAGGTACTAAAAGAAATTGGCCTCATTGAGTTAAATATAACTTATTCCAAGTGAAGTGGAACCCTAGATCATAGCTGTCAAGTATCCCTTATTGGCTGGGAAAACCCCTTATTTTACCCTCTTTCCCGCCGTCATCCCTTATTAATTAGACTGCAATGCCCTATTGCCACCATTGGAGGGCAGCACAGGATAAGCATAGCTGTCAAGTATCCCCTATTTGCCGGGAAATTTCCCATATTTCCAAATCCAAAACTTGACAGGTATGCCCTAGATAAAACCTAAAATGACGTTCTTTCACAACATAAACTCTTCACCTGGAATATAATGGAGTGACTCAATAAAATTTGCTCTAGGAGTTGCCTGGCCAGGTAATCCTGCTATCGTAATAGTGTAGACCAGGGTTTCTCAATCTTGGCTCTCCAAGTGTTCTTGGACTTCAATCACCAGAAGCCCAAGTCAGCACACCTGCTGATCATGGCTTCTGGGAATTGAAGTTCAAGAACATCTGGGGTCCAAGGTAGTGAAACTCTGAAATTGACCATACTGCCATTGAATCAATGCTAATCATTAGGCAGTGATTAATTAACCTGACAACCCTGAAGACTAATGGCCTTGGGTGGCGAAGTCCACAGGGAAGGGTGATGGTCCCCAAGTGGATTAAATTCCACTTGAATCCATCTTGATGGAGAGTAGTAGCTTCATCAATACTGGCCTGGGGCTGAGGAGGATTTTATACTTTTTGGCACTGGGCTGGAGCAATTGTCTGGCAGATGGAAGGGCTAATGTAAGGGAGATGGACCCCTTCAAATCGACCCTTTTAGTGCTACCTGGTGTGCATTTTTGCAGTTATCTCACTAAATCTTTATTCTTCTGTTCTGAGTTTATTTAAGTCAGGAAGGAGTTTCCCCAGAAAATACCTTTGATTTTTGGACTTTAATTCCCAGAAGCCTAAGTAAATTCCCAAAAGCACAGATCAGGACTGACTTAGTGTTGTGTATTGAGGTACATTCGCAAGTAGCCCAGGGAGCACTCTTGCAAAAATGGCGGTTTCCCGCCATCCTAAATTGAAGCCTAAAGCGATGAGAAATCCCCTGCAAAAGGGTGCACTAGTTATGCGAATCTTAGCCCTACCATTGGTTACAGTTTAGGATCCTGCTCTCCATTGGTTACTTTCATATATCCCCTACACTGATTGGTTAGTTACGTTTGTCCGCAGGTTGCCACCGCCGGGGAGACACTATATAAGCCCCATGAACAAACAAGGGTGGGGCCAGACAGGATCTATACTTCCTACACCACAGATAGCCTGGGCAGCGCTAAGCCTGGGTCCCTCCATTATGCTACAATCTGGATAGCTAGTAATTTGCCTATTGCCGGGCACAAGTCCGAAGGGACTGACTCCGTTAGGAACGTATAGCCATCTCAGGATCCGGAACAGCTTGTAAACTAAGCTCTACTGACTGTTATAATACAGCTTGTTGCTGTTTGTTCTTCGTTGTCCTGGACTCGTGCTTATAAGGGCAGGATCTAACACTTAGGCTTCTGGGAAGTGAAGTCCAAAAACCAAAGGTTGAGAAAAACTGCTCTAAAACCAATAAGCTTCCCAGTTGAGCTTGTAACGAGTTGGTCTATTCCAGTTATGGTGAACCTTTTAGAGATTGAGTGCCTAAGGAGGCGGGGGGAGTTGGGTGGTAGGCATCACGCATGCCAGTGATGTCACTGGCGCACTTCAACTGTGCGTGTGCACCACCCCCGTAACACCAAGTTTCATGTCCCCAACAAGCCCTCCCCACGCTGTGCTAGGCCTCACCATTGCCTCCGCCTGACAAGCCCTGCATGGCTGCCAGAAAGGTCTACTGGGTTCTGATGAAGCCCTGCATGGCCTTCCCACCCCCATGGGCCTTATTGCCCCCTGAGGGGCCTCCCCATCCCCAAGAGGCCTCCCCATCTTCCCAACAGGTCTCCCCACCCCACCCCAATGGTCATCCCCAGCCCTTCTGCCAGCCCTTCTTACCCCTCGCTGCCCCCCTAGTCCTCCTCAGCCCTGCTGGTTCTTCCTATCCCCTGTCGGACCTCCTTCCCAAGTGTTCCCCACCTTATCTCTCACAGCTGTAGCCACCTGGCCAGGATTTCCGCCTCCCCTCCCGCCTCTCCTTTGGCAGAGAGAGAGAGAGGGTGGTGGTGGGGAATTGGTGCAGGCCGGGCTGCATGAGGTGGGGCTTCCCCTTGATCGTGTGCATGCCAGGAGAAAGGCTTTCTGCATGCCACTTCCGGCACACGTGCCATAGGTTTGCCACCCAGCAGTGGTGAGCATCAGCAGGTTCGCACCAGTTCGCCAGAACCGGTAGCAGAAATTCTGGCTGGTCCCACCCATCCAAGTTTTAGTAGTCATAATTCGGGTGCAACACAGGGCTTTCCCCCTTGCCGCACCCACTATACCATGCCCACAGTGTGGTACTAGAATTTTTTGGAGCCCACCACTGGCCTATTCTCTCTCCCTCTCTGTACTTCCTCCTACCTTTTCCTAAACTAGTATCCACACCCTTTGAGAGTTCTCTTTGCTCAATCCTAACTCACAAAAACCTGCAAAATTTCACCACTGGCTCCACCCCTTTGGTTCTGCTGAGAGGAGGCAATTAGTTTGAATTAAAAACTTGACTGCTAGATTCACAACCTCCGCATGTGAGTCCTAATATAATCTGACTCAAAGTAAGCCATTAATTAGGGAGAGTGGGATTGCTAGGCTATGCTGAATCAAAACAAAAAATGATGGTGACCCAGTTGCACATCAAACATATCTCTGGTTATTGACCTTCAACAAAGACGTATGGAAGAACTCACCAATATTATAGCCAGAGTAGATATCAATAACACTCATTATTTCAAAGGCAGTTTTTTTCCACAGAAGGATAAGGTAGGCTTTTAGACAATGCATGCATCTAGTCTTTTACTCTTTGCCAGTTCCACATTTTTATTCCCCTGCCTTCTCCTGAGCCCAACTGATTTTTAAAAGTAGGTGTGATATGTTACTCATAAGTTCTGGGCTCCATAAATTATAGAACAAAAGTATGTGGCTTAACTTCAGGTTTCAAAACACATTCTGAAAACAGTGCAAGAAATATATTTCAGTGTTATTTCCAGTATTCCTATTTCCCACAGTAATCTTGGCAAAACTTTCCAAGGTCACATATTTATAAAACAATCAGCAGCCTCTTGTACACAAAATACAAACATCCACAGATTTGGGTCTTACCCCCATGATAATGAGGGGTTTGGAAGATTAGTAAAGGTAAAAGTCACCCTTGCTCGAAAGCTAGTCATATCCGACTAGGGTTCAGTGTTCATCTCTGTTTATAGCCAAAGACAGGGCTACCATCAGAAATTTCTTGGCCCCATACTGAGCAATCCTATTGCCCCCTCCCATATACCTTTCTCTGTCGCCACACTCTTTGGCAACAGGGCCCCTGTCAGCTCTGGGCCCTATATGGCTGGCCAAAGAGCCAGCACTGTCTGCATTTGCAGATGTTTCCATGGACATGTATGTGGCAGGCATGCCTCAACACCTGAGTTCATGGAACGCTGTTTACCTTCCCACCGAAGTGATACCTATTTATCTACTTGCAATTTCTTGCTTTTGAACTGCTAAGTTGGCAGCAACTGAGACAGAGACAGGAGCTCACTCCGTCATGCAGTTCTTGGGAATCAAACTCCGACCTTCCAGTCATCGTGTTCAGTGTCTTAACCACTTGAGCCACCGCAGTCCTTTTGAAAGATTATCCTAGTCTATATTGGTCTCCATTGCGTAACCCCAGCTAGAAAAAGAACATGTTCAATTCCCACTGCTGCTGTCCAAGGAGGCCAGTTTCCATCCCTTTATGAAGATGTGCAACAATGGTTGCCTCCTCCTATCTTCTATAATAAAGGAAAACAAGATAAGGAATGAAAAATCTGGGATGGGCTGCATGTTTAAGGCCTCAAACAAAGAAAGGACTGCCCAAAATGTTATAATAAAATTGAGGCTGTGATTTTTTCCTCTGGATGTTGGAGCCCTTACATAGACCTCCTTCTAAGTTAATTAAGAATTAACTTGCAAATTATTCCAGAAAATAATACTACAGACACCTTTCATCTTGTTTAAACGTGGCTTCAGAATGTAGAGAGGCATTGTCTACCTGGGGCTGTGGTGGCTCAGTGGTTAAGATGCTTGACTTGTTAGCTGGAAGACCAGCAAGTCGGCAGTTCAAGACCCGGGTACTGCATGATGGATTGATTGCCTGTCTCTGTCCCAGCTCTTGGGGACATGAAAGGAGCCTCCTTTGGGTGTCTCCTGAGCAGAGTTTCTCCAGCAAAAATCTTTTCAACCCAGAATAATTTCTGACACAAAATTATTATTATTATTGTCTACCGAAACTGTTGGTCTCACTGCTACATGCTTTAGCTCACAGCAGTTTTTGCTTAAGATTTCTTCTATTATGGTTACCTAATTTTAGTTGGCTGTTTAAATAGCTCAGTGGTTTAGGTAACCAGTAGTTTAGGTTGGGAGTTTGATTCCCCACTGTAGCTCCCGTGTGGCCTTGAGCAAGCTGCACAGTCCCAGATCGCCCCCAGAAGAAGAAAATGGTAAACAACTTCATTGTATCTTTCCCCTAGAAAATCCTGGAAAGGGTCTCCATCAATAAGAATTGACTTGACAGAATACAATTGTTATTAATTTTAGATGGGGATGACCAGGATTGAACCTCAAAAAGATTACATTGCAAAACAAAACAAAACAACAACAGCAAAAAAAAAAACCCCCACAGACTATACTATCAGAGTAAATATATTCTCATTTCCCAACTTTTCTTCCTGTCTTCTTAATTTTCTACCACAAAAGCAGTAACTGAAATTTACAAGAAGTTCACATTAAATGTGGTATGCAACTGTAGGTTAGGCAGACTGACTTTGGGCTTAGAGGGCTTAACTGCCTATTTCTCCTCAGTACAGGCATGACTATGATGGATAACAGATCTTTAAAATGATATTTCTGCACCAGGTTTTTTCTTTACTTCTTTCCATGAGCATATTTTCCTTCCTAAAAGCCTGCTTGCAATCTGCAGCAATAAAGCCATGAAATGTTCTTCTGTGGTCAAACTTTCTGTCTCTTATAGGAATGTCTTGAATTTAATAAGTTTGGTTTGAGAGATCTGTTTTTGTCCACTATAACGGATTGGCTACACTAACCATGTCCATCATAAATGCTGCATACAACGTATAATTTCACAGTGGTGGTTGGGGAGCAAAAGCCAAATCCTTGAGGCTGGGTGGGTAACATGATCTATTTTGTTAACCAAATAGCTCTTAAAATACTTTTAATTTTTGAAGAAACTATCAATCTTGACATTCCTCATAATGTGTTGTTGTGACATTCAGAAAACCTGTTCATCTCCAAATGGTCACTTTTCAGCTGATTTCATGTGCTCCCACTTTCCTTGTTTAACTAAAGTTACATTTTTTTTGTAGCATAAACTGCTGTGCCCCTTTTTTTGCCCATGCTTAAAATGCCTTGTTAATATGTTGGTAGCTTCAGTGTGCTATACTAGATCTCACCATTCATATTCATAACGCAGAAACAAATTGATGAAGACCAGGGATTGAATACATTAGGATAAGGTACAGAAGCCATGGCTACGCAAGTACTGTTGGACAGCAGATCCCATCATTCCCAATCCTTGTCATACTATATGGGGATGATGGGAGCTGGAGTATAAAAATATATTGAGGGCCACAGATCCCACACTCTGAACCAGGACCACAATTTCTTTGGTTAATGAATTATGTGCCATATAGTCAGAACCGACTTATGGTGACTCTAGGAGAGTTTTCAAGGTAGGTGAGTTATTGAAGGAGGGGTTTTAACAGTTCCAATCCTCCAGTGAGTTTTTATGGCCAAGTGGAGATTTGAACCCAGGCCATTTGCATCCTAATTCATCATTCTGTTCACTACACCACACTGGGTACATCATCATTAGATCACAACAATACAGAAAGGACCCTTGCTAATGTGCCATTTTTGGTCAAGACAGGTTGCCCCATCATGGACAGGTAGCCTATCCACGTTTTACAGGAGATATGATGTCCAGGGAGAGAGGGAAGTGCAGAAGGAGGAGGAGAGTAGAATCTTTTTCATTTCAAAAATTCACTTCTTCTTTTTTGCACTAGTGTAACTCCTGTTCAAGGGACTGTGGTGGCTTAGTAGTTAAGATGCTGAACTTGATGACTGGAAGGTTGGCAGGTCAGCAGTTCGAGACCTGAATACTGCACGATGGAGTGAGCTCTGTTCTCTGTCCCAGATCCTGCCAACCTAATAGTTCAAAAGCAAGATGTTGCAAGTAGACAAATAAGTATCACTTTGGTGGGAAGGTAAACAGTGTTCCTGCACTTCGGTGTCTAGTCATGCCTGCCACATGTCCATGGAAACATCTGCAAACGCAGACACCGCTGGCTCTTTTGCTATAAACAGAGATGAGCACTGAACCCTAGTGTCAGATATGACTGGCTTTCAAGCAAGGGTGACCTTTTTACCTTAACCTAACTCCTGTTCATTCCAATGTAAGGCTCTTTGACTTGTGAAGCAACAAGCTGGAGATTATATGGCACTTCTGCTTGCAGAGTGCTATATTATCTTGGGCTTGAACAAGATTGAGCACCAACCTTCATGACATGACCATCGTGTTTAGAGCTGCAGCCTTAAATGTCTTTCTCTTTCATTTTTGTAGTTTGATAGATTGGAAATATTAAAAGATTTCAAACAAGAAATCTACAATGTGCATCACATTAGTCCTGTAATAATAAGCAGAAGAGAAAAGCAGGAAAGATAATAAGATAGCACATCTTGTCAAGTAGAAAGAAATGGGCTTGAAATTTGAGCTTGGCTGAGAAATATCACTGAAGTAGAGATATTTATACATGTGTGTGATGAATGTTGTTTGTGAATCAGTTCTTCAGTGGCAAAGAAAATGAAGGGAAAATCTTGAGTTCCCTCAAGCAACTGATTTGTGGTCCTTGGAAGGAAAGCTGCAATCCCGTTTCCCTCGGCTTTCCTCAAAATAAACTAAACAATCTGCAGAATATTTATAATGGGGTGGAAAGCCACCTCCAGCTTGGGCTTTTAAAAGCAAAGCAAAAGTCTCTCCTTTGTCCTTTGATTAATGCTGGGTTGCTTCCAATGTGTCAGTCCTGCCAATGAAATAATCTAGAGGAGAGAAATCATAGCTGGGAAATCACTACTTGAGAGTGACATAATATGTGTGTGTTTCTGCATAGAGCTATATGAGATGAAAAAAGATTTATTTTAAAGGACACTGTTAATTCAGGTCTATATCCTCAGCTCTTTTCTTTTCATTTCCTCCCCTGGAGTTTACCACAGCAAGAAAACTAGCTCATATTCACCACAGTTGGGTGAATAATGAAATTTTCTTTGCCATTCACATTCATTGCTTACAAGTAACAGCATAGCTTCTACTTTCTCACTCTGTCAGATACATGCATAAGTCCCATGTGAAAATAATTTCTGACCATACAGTGGCACCTTGTACAACAATCGCCCCATATAGCAACGAAATCGTATAACAATTAGTTTTTTATGGGGGGGAAATGGTGTCCCGCATAACAATTTTCCCTATGAAAAATTCCATGCAACAATTTTTCAATGGGAAAAATCACTTAGCAAAAAAAAAAATCGTTGTACGATGCATCACATAGGGAAAATCTCTATACGATGCATGCATCATATAGCAATTGTTTCATACAACAACGAGCCCCACGGAATGGATTAAAATCGTTGTATGAGGTACCACTGTATTAGTTTTTTGGGCAGGATCTCAAGCTATTTCAAATGTTGCATCCATAATAGCCCAAAACAGGATGTTACAATTTTTACATTCCAAATTTCTTTTCAACATCACCAAAAATACAATTTTGAATGAAAATGCACAATATCGCCATGTGGATTCACTTTCCCTCCTACTCCTGCACAAACATAGGAACATTTTAGTACCTAAACCAAGGTGGTAACGACGGCTCCTGGCTCTCCAACTCTTTCTAACCCAAATCCTGAATCACAGCCCTTTTCTAAGATTTCCTCCTCCATTGGGTTGAATCAAATATAGTCCACAGGGGTTGTATTTACACAATACTAGCCCAAATATGCTACATAAATCTTCTCTAGTTTTAAAATGACATTAGAAGCTTGATAAAGGAAGGGAATCCCTTGGACCTAGTTGTACTGTATCTTGATTTCAACAAGGTTTTTGGCAGTGTCTCATGCTGATTAAGTGTGGACTAGACAATGCTACTGTTACATGGATTTGTAGCTGTTTGACAGGCTTTGCCCCAAAATTGGTCCCCTGAGGTTCCTTGCCGTCCTAGAGAGAAGTGACAAGTAAAGTGTCAGAGGGTTCTGTTCTAAGCCCTTTGTTGTCCCTAATTTTCATGACTTTGAGGAGAGTCTTCTATTGTGTCCTGATCAAACCCTGGTCTGCCAAAATGAAGCCACTGACTTTGCTTTGCCGTTGCTCAAACCAAGTCCTAATCAGTTTATGTCTCTGGCAGCAATTGGCAGACCAGTAAATGAGCTGGGTTCTGTATCTCTACATTCACACCTTGTGTTGTTGTACGCCAGCAGTCCCCACTTGAGCATGTTGGTCTTGCATTTAAGGATTCCGACCCTCATCTTATTTAGGGTCCTCCAAGTGACCTAGGGGAGGTTGAGATCCTCAGCTATATCCTCCTTTAATGTTGTTTCTTGTCCAGTGAGCAACTTTCTCCATCTTCTAATTTGATTTTGCTCTTGTGTACTCTCCGTGCACTTCGGTGTTGAGGCTTGCCTGTCACATGTCCACGGAAACATCTGCAGAAGTAGACAGTGCTGGTTCTTTGGCTGTACACAGAGATGAGCACTGAACCGTAGAGTTGGATACGACTGGTTTTCAAGCAAGGGAAACCTTTACCTTTACCCTCAAGAATATTCTTTCCATGAAGCTCTTCCTGGATCTGAGCCACCAGACTTGAGGCTCATATCCATTTAGAAGGTGTTGAGGGTCATTCTCTTGCTTAGTTTGATGAGAGTGATTGGGATGCTGTTATGTCCTTGTGTTTAATTGCTGTTGGTTTCGCAATCAAGCCTTTGCTGCAAAAGCGCACCTTTTTTTGTAAGGTGCAAACTGTATATTGCTTTCATTATGTTCTGATTGGTTCCTGCCTTTTCTGAGAAGCCAGGTAAATGTATCTACCTGGGACTCTGGAGGCCAGCTGGAACAACTGCAGGCATCAGGGCAGCCTCCAACACCGGCGTCCTGAGCCCTCCCTTCCTCCTCCCCCCTCTGCCTTGGCCTTGAGCAGGGGCTTAAAGGGAGGCTATGCTGGAGGGGCTTCTCCATTACCTGGGACTCTGGAGGCCAGCTGGAACCACTGCAGGCATCAGGGCAGCCTCCAACACCGGCGTCCTGAGCCCTCCCTTCCTCCTCCTCCCTCTGCCTCAGCCTTGAGCAGCGGCTTAAAGGGAGGCTATGCTGGAGGGGCTTCTCCATTACCTGGGACTCTGGAGGCCAGCTGGAACAACTGCAGACATCAGGGCAGCCTCCAACACTGGCATCCTGAGCCCTCCCTTCCTCCTGCTCCCTCTGCCTCAGCCTTGAGTGGAGGAGGTGGGGAGCTGAAAGTTCTACGGGCCACTGGGGGCGATGGGGGAAGATATGGGCCAAAAGGGGTGAGGAGATGGTGGAGGGAGGGAGGGAGAGTTAGAAGGATTGAGGGACTAACTTGCCTGCCAGGGAATAGAGGCAGCAGTCTGTCTGGGGCTGGCTTGGAGGTCCATGGGGATAAAATTAAGGTGGTGATTTGAGATGGCTTTGAAAAGCCACCCCACCGCCATCGCTACTGCGGGTGGAATGTCTCACCCCAGTTGAAGGTTCAAGGTAGATTTGGAAGAATGCCCCACCACTTCCATCACCGCCGGAGCCTTGCGGAGGGTGGTGGTGGGAGTGGGTGGGGCGGTTTTATATGGGGGAGGGAGGGGGGGGAGGGAGGGAGAGACTGTCCGGCCAGCCAGGAAGGAGAGGCAGCATTCTGTCCAAGGCAATCAGGGAGGCTCCGGGGGCCAATATAGAGGTTGTGATGGGCATGGGGCGATATAGCGGGTACCGAGGGGCAGGCTGCACTCGGGGAATGCGGAGAAGATGCTTAGTATCTGTCCCTCGTTCCAGCCCCCCGGTTACACCTCTAGGTCCTGAGCAGCTGACCCAGGGTGACCCTGCCCTTAGGCTGCTGCTGATGAATGCCAGGTCGGTATGTAATAAGGCCCCCCTGATACAAGATTCCATTATGGGGGAGCAGGCCGACCAGGCATGTATCACTGAAACCTGGCTGAGACCAGAGGATGGGGTTCCTCTGCCAGAAATGTGTCCAGCTGGGTTCAGTATTTGGCACCAGCCTAGATATGAGGGTAAGGGCGGTAGCGTTGCCATCATAGCCAGGGAGTCACTGGGAGTCGCCAGGGCTACCACTCCACAAATTCTGGGTTGTGAGGCCCTGCTTCTGTGTCTGGGCTCTAAGGGTCATTTGGGAGTCTTACTCCTGTACCTGCCCCCTTGCAGGGTAAGGGATTCCCTGCCTGAGCTCCTCGAGGCCGTCTCAGCATTGGCGTTGGAGTTCCCTAGACTGATGGTTCTGGGGGACTTCAATTTGCCTTCGCTGGGGACTGACTCCGAGGTGGCTCAGGAGTTCATGGCTTCCATTGTAGCTATGGACCTGATTCAGGTAATTCAGGGCCCGACCAGGGGTAGTGGCCAAACACCAGATTTATTTTTTTTGTTGGAGCGGTGGCAGAGTGATCTGAGACTACAGAAATTAGACATAACACCTGTGCCATGGTCAGATCATTATTTGGTGGCTCTAGACTTCCTGGGTGTGACGCTTCATCGTAGGGAGGCAGGGCCTATTAGAATGGCCCGCCCCCAGCAACTGATGGATCTTGATGGATTCCAGAGGGAACTGGGGGATTTCCCTCTGAATCGGCAACACGATTCACCCGAGCCGCTGGTTGACCTGTGGAACAGGATGACAACAGCGGCCTTGGATGAAATCGCACCACTATGGCCTCTCAGAGCTCGTGGAGCTAGGTCATCTCCGAGGTTCACAGAAGAACTGTGGGAGCTCAAACGGGCAAAGAGATGCCTAGAGCGCCGCTGGGTGAAGACCCAGAGAGACTCCGATTGGACACTAGCTAGAGCCGCTATTAGGGCCTATCTAGTGGCGATGGGGGTGGTGAGGCGGCAATACTTCACCACCCTTATTACCTCCACTGATAATCGCCCAGCCACCCTGTTCCGGGTTACCAGGTCTCTCCTTGGTAGGGGGACCCCGGTGCCTGGTTGGCAGGGGTCGGCTGAGGACTTTGCTGACCATCTGGTGGAGAAAATCGATCGGATTCACTCGGGGTTTAATCCTGGCGTGGATGGGGAGAGTCCGGAGGGAGCTGGAGCACAGTCTTGCCATACCATCTGGGACCAGTTTGATCCAGTTGCCCCTGATGAAGTGGACAGGCTCCTTGCAGCTGTGTGCGCCACTACCTGCCCATTGGACCCCTGTCCCACCTGGTTGGTGAAAGCCTCCAAGGCGGTGACAGGTGGCTGGGTCGGGACTATGGTCAATGCATCATTGCAGGAGGGGGTGTTTCCTGCACCTTTAAAACATGCCTTGGTGCGCCCCCTCCTGAAGAAACCTTCCCTCGACCCAGTTGTCCTAAATGACTATAGGCCTGTCTCCAATCTCCCCTTTTTAGGGAAGGTGTTGGAGAAGGCAGTGGCATGTCGGCTGCAGGGGGTACTGGATGAAGCAGATTATCTGGACCCCTTTCAGTCAGGATTCAGGCCTGGATATGGTACCGAGACGGAATTGGTCACACTGATGGATGATCTCTGGCAGGAGCGGGACGGTGGTCACCCACCCGTCCTTGCTCTTCTTGACCTCTCAGCGGCTTTCGATACCGTTGACCACGGTATCATTCTGGAACGGCTCCGGGGATTGGGAATCCAGGGCACTGTGTGGTCCTGGTTTTCCTTATTTCTGAGGGGTCGGACCCAGTCGGTGTGGTTGGAGAGTGAGAGGTCCATTCCTAGGCCCCTCAAATGGGGGTGCCTCAGGGCTCGGTGCTCTCTCCTCTCCTATTTAACATCTACATGAAGCCGCTGGGTGAGATCATTCATTCCCATGGGGTGCAGTACCATCAGTATGCGGATGACACTCAGTTGTACATCTCGGCCCATGGAGACCCCAGTGATGCCATCAAAGTCCTTTCCAGGTGCCTGGAAGCTGTTGGGGTCTGGATGGGGGCTAATGAGCTACAACTGAATCCCAGCAAGACTGAGTGGCTATGGATAAGGGGTCCTGCGTTAACCCGGGAGCTACCATCGTTGGTTCTGGATGGGGCTATTTTGCCCCAGACAGACCCGGTGCGCAACTTGGGGGTCCTCCTGGATTCGCTGCTACAGCTAGAAGAACAGGTGGCGGCTGTGACCATCAGGGCTTTCACCCAGCTTCAGGTGATTCACCAGTTGCGCCCACTCCTGGACCGGGACTCCTTGCTCATGGTCACTCACGCTCTGGTCACCTCCAGACTAGATTATTGCAATGCGCTCTACATGGGGCTGCCCTTGATGACATTCGGAGGCTACAGCTGGTCCAGAATGTGGCAGCCCGGGTGGTGATAGGGTGTGGGCGTTATGCCCGTGCTTCGCCACTGCTCCGGGAGCTGCAGTGCTTGCCAGTTTGTCTCCGGGTGCAATTCAAGGTGCTGGTTTTGACCTTTAAAGCCCTATATGGTAGTGGGCCGGGTTACCTAAGAGACCGCATCGCCCTGAGGACGTCTGTCCATCCAACCAGAGCGGACCGGAGGGGCTCTCTAATTGTTCCATCAGCCAGAGGGGCTCGCCTCTCTGTCACAAGGAGGAGAGCCTTCTCCGTGTCTGCGGCGGCCCTCTGGAACCTCCTGCCAACAGAGCTACGTCTCCGGATGGAATTGCTGCCTTTCAGAAAAGAACTTAAAACCTGGCTGGCGGGTCAAGTGTAGGGTGCAGGTGGAAGGGTAACCTCCATTGGGTGGTTGGTGTAGAAGAACTCCTCCCCATGGTGCCTTTGGATCCTGCACCCCTTGTTTTAGGGGGTGGGTAATTTTAACTGTTTTTAACATGTTTTTTTAAATTTTTATTGTGAACCTGAGTTGGCTTTGGCCGAGTGAGCGGTATATAAATGTGACAATTAAATTAAATTAAAATTAAATCTATTTCTCCATCTGCTGTTCTGTGTATATAAGCAAGCCACCTCACCATTATTCTTAGGTCTGAACCACCCAAGTTATGAGCTGTTAATAAATCACTTGTGTATGAACTTTTCCTTGCTGGTCAGAGTCTTTCCTGTGTTCGGACACAACAGATGCTCATCAGATTTGCAGATAACACCACAAGTTGAGGAATAGTGGATGTATTCAGAAGACAGAATCAGAATTCAAGAAGACCTTGATAGATTGGAGAACTGGGACAAAAGTATAGCATCAAAAGCAAGGGAAGTATTAATACCATTCTACTTTGCTTTGGTCACATTTCACCTGAAATACTGGTTCAGTTTAAGAAGGTTATTGAAAAATTGGAACATGCCCAGAAGATGGCAACCAGGAAGATGCAAGGCCTGGAAACCAAGTCCTTCATAGAATGGTTAAAGGAAATGGGCACATTTAGACTAGAGAAGAGAAAACTGAGAGGTGATGTGATTGCTACCACATGGAAGATGGACCAAGTTTGTTTTCTCCAGCTCCAGAGAGTAGAAGTTGAAACAACAGATCCAAATTGAAGGAGAGGTGGTTTTGACTAAATATTATGAAGAACGTCACAACATGAGAACTGTTTGAATGTGGAACCACAGCAGGCTTTCCCCTTCATTGCAATATTTAAGCAGAGACTCTCAGTGTTACTTTTGTGAATAATTTCCTGCTTCTGCTGGGAACTTGGCTCAGTAACTCTTGGGTTTCCATACAGCTCTACAGTTCCATTATTCAGTTCTACTGTATGTATTTATCTCAGAATTTTGAAAAGTTAGAATTACAAAGATAAGCAACTTAATTTTGAAATGGTAGACCAATTTCCCCCTAACATCAAATTTTACTTTATAATACTTTTTACTGTTTTAATATTCTGTGCCAGGAAATGGCAAATTGTACACCTTTGTGGTGCAAAACTGAGGTACAGTTAATTCACTTTTATAAAAAAAAAGAAAAAAATTCTGTCAGGGAAAATATTGATTTCCTCATAATTGGAAATCTCTTAATGATCTCTCATTTCAGGAGAATAACACTTCACGAATGAAAGCTTCAGAATCAGAGCAAATTGGGGTTTCACTTTCCACAGAGTTTCATGGCCAAATCCTATTAATTTTGAAGCTGACAGGATTGTGCCTATTTCCAGATTTCTTTCTTTCTTTCTGAGAAGGACACAATTAGATTTCTGGTCAGGTCTGACTCGGCATGCCAAAGGAAGGAAAGCAACAGCCAGAACTAAGTTTCAGAAATCAATGCTAAATAATAAAAAATTAAAAGGAAGACACATTCTGTCAATAGTGCCCCTGCAACAAAGGGAATGCTAGTTTTATATTGATTAGCTCCTGTTAAATAATATATTCCTTCTTCACAACCACTGAGGCTGTGGCAGAGTTGTTTATCGCAAGTGAGGCCCAGCTCAGAATGGCACTAAGTGTGGAGAGAAATCAATACTGTATCTGTAAACATTCTTGCAAATGCAGTCCCACTGCAGACTGTCAAATCAGCACCAGCCCCCATTAAGCCAGAGGAGTGTGGAATCAGGCGGCTTGTTACATTCCTCCAGACCCTTCCAGACAACAAAAGGATTCTTGAGCTGTTAAATTGCAACCCATTTAAGGAATAGATTTCTGGTGTGGGTGTTTTTTCTTCCCTTTTTCTACATTAAGACTCCAGAGAACATAGGTATTTCCATTTGGGTGGAGGAAATCAGCCTCCCAGAACTATCCTCCCTATTTCCAGGCAGAACCTAGAGGCAACATTTTGTGGAATATCCCAGCTGTGATGGATGGGGAGAAGGACCAAGACTACTTATTATCACCAACAATTATACACATTTTCAGTCTTCCTAAGAGTTTTTGTTGTGAACAGAAGCAGCAGTAAAAACAATATTCATTTTGCATTATTCAGAATGTCCTAAATCTAGCGCCCATCAGTTGAGATGGTTGTAAAGGGAATGATGACCATTCCAATATAAAAATTTCTGACATGAAATTTATTTATTTATTTTATATAAAAGGTGGGGTATATTCAGACAATATTCTGAAAAATAGCCCTCTTCTTTAGGGAGAAGGTAAAGAAAGGAACAGTCCCAAACTTTTCCCAAGACAAAATTATTCTTTTGGTGTTGTTCAGTCACACTGTTTGTTCTGACCCTTTGTGACCCCATGGACCATCGCACGCCAGGCACCCCTATCCTCCATCCCCCCGCTCAACCCGCCCAAATCTATGCCCATTGCATCAACAATACCAGCTAGCCATCTTATTTCCTTTTATTCTAAATAATAAGAAAGTGTGGAATTGAACTTTTCACTATCTGGCTCTGCAGCAAGATACCTAACCACTGAGCTATCAAGCCAGCCAGAATTGGTCTACACCTGCATAAATAATACGAAAGAAGAACAAGGGATCTTTGACCTTCCAATTGTTAGGAATACAACCCTTAAGTGTTCCATCCAGCTTGGCCAATGGAGAGTGATGGTGAGGCTGTCGACACAACTAGAGAGTCAAACATTCCCCAGTTGTACTTTACCTGATGAACTGACCATGGGAGATAATAGTGTTCCATTATCATGAAGGAGCTGCAAACGTCACTTTTGAAATGTTGTTTTATTTGTTTTGCGGTGTGCAGCTCACACAGGTGGCCTCAAATTGGACTGCAGTAAAGGAGTGGCTGCTTCCTTCAACAACATCTCCAGTCCCTCAGTTTAGTTTTACTACTTAAGATATACAGGGTGCATTTTAAAAATATAAAATTACTCTTCTATGGTTGCAAAGAGTAATGGATGACAAGCAGCTGTGGCCAGGCCCATCTGCCCAAACTGATCTTTTAAAAAATGTGAAGGAAGCCCTGATAAGCTTCCAAGAAGCTTGAAGAATAGTCAAAAACACAATTTGGAAGCCTGCGAATGAGATAAAATGCAGCCAAGCTCCTGTGGTTTGGCTACACAAGATGCTTGGCAACTTTTGCTTCCTCTACATAGGTCCACTGTCCTAGACCTCCAAAATAAACAAGAATATAACAAATAAACCTAGTGCAGTTCTGGTCCAAAATAACTCACACATAAAATGAGTGCAGGTCTTTTGCTACTTTAAGTGGTCACATGCTGAAGCTGAGGTTGCTTCAATGCCTCTGGTATCCCATATCTCTGTGGTAAATGTCCATGTCAATGAGAGGAGACAACAATAGGCTGGATGTTCAAACAGGGATAATTTAGATAATCTTACCCTCTCCCATGTAGTTTAATACCTGGGTGGGTGAACAGTTCTTCCCTTTTCCTAGTGCTCTCACTGCTTGGAGATATAGAGAGCAACTATCATATTAAATCATAATCATCATATGTATGTTTTAGTACACGCTGGGTCATTTGGCTCTCATTCTAGCTTCTCTCTATGCCTTTCTCTTACCCATCCTCCTCCAAGCATGGAGGCATGTTTGGTGAGAAGGTTTCTGTGGGCTCATATGTTTCCCTCTGGACTGTCACGGCAAGATTGTCACCCTAGATGAAAAACCTGGAATATGGAAACATTGGTTGATCATTTTGTATAACTGTCAAAAAAAGAAATGGTGCCAGAATGCTACCCTGGGCATACCTGTCAAGCGCAGCTCCGGAGATTATGGGACCTGCGCAGAACGTTTCTGTGCAGGTCCATTCTACCCATGCGTAAAAGCCTTCTACACATGCGTAGAAGTGACCTGCGCAGAAACGTTCTGCACAGGTCGCTTCTATGCATGCATAGAAGGCTTTTACACATGTGTAGAAGGCTTTTACGCATGCATAGAACAGACCTGCACAGAACCTCAGTTCACTTCTATGCATCCGCTTCTGCACAGAAGCCTTCTACGCATGCGTAGAAGGGTTCTACGCATGCGTAGAAGGGTTCTATGCATGTGTAGAAGGGTCCTACGCATGTGTAGAAAGGACCTGCGCAGAAGGGATGTACAGTAACTCCTTTCCCCCACTGCCAA
The DNA here is from genome assembly GCA_035047345.1 of Bradypodion ventrale. Taxonomy (NCBI): domain Eukaryota; kingdom Metazoa; phylum Chordata; class Lepidosauria; order Squamata; family Chamaeleonidae; genus Bradypodion; species Bradypodion ventrale. The sequence goes on from JAWDJE010000006.1 coordinate 123,755,852, forward strand.
ATTACGGGGTAGCGGCAGCTCCGGGTGGGAAATGGAGAAAATCAGCGCGGAATTACGGGGTAATCCTGGCCAATACGGGGAACTTGACAAGTATGACCCTGGGGAATTTGGACATAATTGACACCCACCACTTTGGCATTCCTACCTTTTTGTCTAGTTCTGCCAATATGAAGCCAGGAAACAGTTAATTGAATGTGCTCTGAAATCCCTTTGATCTTTTATTTTTATTATGTGTTGTTTGGTCTTCCCTGCCAGGAGCAGTTGGTGTACTATTCAATTTGCGGTTATATTTGCATACAGTGTTCTTTTGTTTGGATCACTCTTTAGTAGCTTCCAAGTTTTCTAGCTTCTCCTTATCATGTCTAGCTCTGCTAGAGTATCTATCTCTTGAGATCTTTGTGTTTCTGCAGGGGTTGCCATCAAATTTCTCCTAGCTTTTATTAAATATTCACTAATAGGATTTTCTTCAAAGTGTGAAATATAATCTAAATATTGTGCATGTATTTCTGCAGTGAGACCTGGGATATAGTTGATCCACAGCTTTCTGGAATGAAAGTACAAGAATATTCTGAATTGGAAGTTACAAATTGATAATAGTTCTATGTTTAAAGGGCAGTCTGAAGCAAAGCTGTGTTGAGCATTGTTATAAAATTTTCCCAGTTGGCTTTTTTCAACTTATACCTTCAATTAAATGGCATAGTTTAAGGTCAGATGACTGACCCATTTTATATAAGTTCCACCCAGCAGCAGCAACATATTGAAATACTGAAAGTCTTCTCTTTGGATTAAAACATATGTTATTATCTAACATGCTCCAGGGAGAAGATAGCTAAGAAGTTACATCATTAATTAATTAGTTAATTAGCTTCTAAACATAAGTGAACAGATATTAAACATCATCAAATGTGTTTGTATTGTGATCTGGGCAATGTGTAAAGTATATTTCTTGGCAGATATGTTAATCATTCAAAATGCTGACAGTTCATTTTCTAAAGGAAAATTTTCTTTATTTGTTTCTGACATTTATTAAATGCTTCATTTGTTTCTGACATTTATTGAATGCTTCATTAAGGTTAAAAATCAAAATCAACAGATAAGGCTTTATCCAATTTCTGGCTACTTTCCTTAATGAAATTATTCATTCCGAGCAAAACTCTCCAGTGTTTGGACCTTTCTCTGATACTACCAAATTGTTTGATTCCTGCTTGGGTGACCCTTTGGGTTGAAGAAGTAAAAGGGGCTCTTGAATGATTTCTCAGCTATTTTGTTTTGCCCTGGAAATTCTTCTTTCTCCTCTTTACCATTGTCTCTGCACATGCCGAGAATGACCTCAGCATGAAATTATTTGTTATACATCTCAACAATGAACAAAACATGATTGTCAAGTAAATGGAGGCTGCCGTATCATTAGCAACCAGCAGACTGTATACCTTTAGAAGTGGATATATCTCATGATTGTGGAATATTTTCAGGTTGCCTGTAACAAAGTCTATGCATAGAAAACCAGCCTCTTTGATATCTGTTTATTGAACAATGTTGATGCAATATATTTAATCAAATCAGAACCTGAAAAAGTTCTCTGTGTGGATTCTATTCTCAGACTCCCTTAGGAGGAGAAGGATATCACACATTTTAAGGGCTGTCTTGTGCTGTTGTGTCATGCTCTGTTGCGAGTCTTGAGATGTTGACAGGAGGAGAGCATGATTTGCACCATAGATCAACATTATGATACCCTCCACCAAAATCACCTTGTCGTTTCCGATAATAAAAGAGAAAATACATTTTTAGCTATTTAACTAAATATAACTACAGTGGTACCTCGCATAACGAACGCATTGTATAGTGAAAAATTCGCACAACAAAGTGTTTGTTATGCAATGGCGATACCCTGCATAATGAATTTTTTAATGTGTTTTTTTGGGTTACCAGGGTATACCTGCTTAATGGGAACCCCAGTTTTTTCGTTATGCGGGGCATCTCCCATAGGGAACCACATAATGGAAAAACCACATAGTAAAGAGCTCCATGGAACGGAGTTTTTTTGTTATGCGGGTTTCTGCTGCATGTAACTATGTAATTAAATATTTTTGAGACTTCAGAAGAAACTCTTTAAGAATTGTGGCTTGAAAGCAGCTTTCCAAAGAAATGATAGTAATTGAGGAAAGGAAGGGATTGTTGAATTGAAGATCGTCCAGAACCTACTGGTGAAAGCAGTGGGGTGCAGCAGAAATGCACCATTGGATCTATCCCACTGTTGGATGTGACATACCATCTTAAACATGCTTGATACATGCTCCAATATCAACAGAATGTGAAGAACATGCATGTCTTTTTTCACAACACCCATGCTTAGCTATTTTGCATAATATGTTCCTCAATTCCACACCAACACAAAGCTTCCTCAGAAGATGAACAAATTGGAATTGGGAGAGATAAATTGGAGCAAAAAGTCTGTGTACACCCCATATGCGCTGGATTCAGCTGGTCTACTTCTCAGTTCAGCAACACAAAAATAAAAGGCACTAGAGCTTGTTGAGGAAAGGCCTGAAGATTAACTTGAGCCAGGAATCCTTGGGGAAATTATTCTTAATGAAAGCTGACATATATAAGCATACCTATCAAGTATCCCGTATTGCCTGGGGTTTCCCGTATTTCAGTCCTCTTCATCGGCCCTTCCCACGTCCATCCCATATTTTGGCTGGAGAGGAATGCATGCCCATTCTGCCCAGAGCACTTCCCGTATTTTCTCTAGCAACACTTGACTGGTATGTATATGTGCTTGACAGTTAAAGAAACAACACACACACATACTTTGCATCTTCAGTTCCGCAGAGCTCCAGCATGTAAGATGTGCAATAGACAGTGTATTTTTTGTCATGAATTATATTAACTGCCTATGAAAATTAATTCATACAGGTTTTGTTCCTATCCTCCTGTTGCCCAGTGGAAATGTTTTACAGATATCTGACCTTTGCATTTCCTATCATTTTTTCTGAGTCTTTGTTTTAAAGAGCACATTATAGATACATACAGTATTCTCAAAGCCATTTCATATGGAATGCTATTATTTGTTGCCTAGGCATTCTCTATGATGAAGGCAGGGGAAACCAGTACCCCTGAAAGGGAATGGGGCCCACCTTGGCACAAAGAGTGAACCGTAGTGCCATCTTCTTCAGACAAAAATAACTGAATTGCTTCCTATAATAAATGACAAGTCACAGTTGCTATCGACACAAATTCTGTCTCATATCTTGTGGAGGTTTTGGAAATAGATTTACCTCTCATTGTAACAATTATATATATAATTGGTGAGTTCATTTTGCAGTTCCTTTTGCCTGATCTAGTATGAGAAAGATTAGCCGCAACACAAGGTCGCTGTTACCAGGGTACGCCCGATTGTGGTTTAAAAATACCACCTTTTTTGAGGAGGCTCTTTCTGTGGCTTAGACTGAAAGAGACCATCACCTATATCCATGCTGTCAATGTTACCTGGGAGGGCCTCACTGGGGTATCAGGGAGAATCAAAAACATAAGAACAGTTTTATTTAATGAACAGCATACTGTTCTATGCAGATAGTAGTCCACCAGGATATGAATCTGTTCTAGCCCTAACTGAAGAAGGAACTTGGGACTTGGGCCCTATTTAAGCTTTAAAATGCAGATAGTCTTACCACATGAACAGTGGAACACATTAGCCCAATGTTTCTCAACCTTGGGTTCCCCAGGTGTTCTTGGAGTTTAATTCCTGGAAACCCAAGTCAGTACACCTGAGAATTTTGATCAGAAATACACTGAGAAATTCCACAGTCTTTATATGGGAAGTAATATTTTCTTGTGTTTCCCTGTTAGGTTGCTCAATAATACTTTGTTTAAACTTCCTGCATAAAAGGAAGAGAACGTGAAGAAAAAAATGAATTGTAAAGAGAAGTATATTTGATAATGTCTAACTTTGTTGTGGGAGGCAAGATTTGAGATTGCCTTTTTTTGGAACCTTCTTTTCCATGATGGAATATGAAAACAGGCAGCCCTGGACCTTAAAACATTGCCAATTATTTTTATGCTGAAAGCAGAAAATGTCCCCTGTTTATTCATTAAAGAAGTTTCACCTCCACCCTGTTCCTACACAGTCATTATTCTTGTCAGAAGTATACAATAAACAAAAGTGTTTATGCTGCAACTATGGTTTTAACATGGAGCCTTACAACTCCTTGCTGCTACCAAATACCGTTACACATCTGTAACACGGCATTATTTAAATGTCAGTAATGATTTGACAGCTCCTCTTAATTTCATCTTGATAAACAAGAATATAAAAAACTCTTTAGTGTTCATCATCAGTGAAATCTGGTGCAATCTTGGTAGGATTCACATTTAGATAAATTCTTGAAATAACTGACTTTTCAAAAATAAAAATAAAACATCCATATGATTTTTATTGATAATGTATTTTATGACACTAGCAAAGTTTCAGAGAAAGGTGGAAATAAATTAAACTTCTAGAACTTACTCTTAGATCATTTGTTTTGGATTCTAGTGATTGATGCACATTTTATGAGAGCTTCCATGGCATCCTGGTTAAGTGCAGTACTGCAGCCAGAACTCTGCTCTTGATTTGAGTTTGACCCAGATGGGCTCAAGGTTGAAACAGCCTTCCATCCTTCTGTTGTTGGCAAAATGATAATTATCTTGTGAACTGCCCAGAGTTAAATATTATGGGGTGTTATATAAGTGTACTTTTATTTGATATTGCTATATATTCATATTTTTACAGATTTACATGTAGTACTGGATATTTTATGTCGATTACTAGAGTTTTCATAGTCTATGGTCTAGTCTAGATAACATTTCCTTGATAAATGCTAACCTTTTTTTAGTATTTGAATTCTTCATGAATAAATTTGGACAGAGATGTCTGTTTCATTGCCTGTAATATTTATATTATTTTCAAGGGCAAGTTGATTTCATTCCAATCCAGTTTGCAAATGTTTTGTTATGCATTTGTGTGTACTTTGTGTCCCTGAAATGTCTAATACATGTTGTATACAATTTCCCATAAAAGGCATATATTTTACAAGTACTCTTAATAAATACCCTACTATATTTGTAAAGTGCAGATTTTGTTTAGTAATGTGTGCATTTTTGATCCAGTTTTTGATGAGCAAATTGCATCATACACTTAGAAGACTATGTAAAATGAGGAATAATTAATGAATCAGTATTGCTGAAATGGAGATTTCATGAAGTATAAAGGATGTTCAGAAGATTTGTTTTAGACAATTAAAGTAACTTTTTTAAAAAAGTAACTGTCCAACATCTGAATATAGATGTTTGAATAATAGAATAGCAAATCAAGGTCATGTCATCCATGAGATTGGGATCAAAATTAATGCAGAAGCAGAATGTACTCAAATTAAGTGCTTACTTCTAGATTAATTAAAAGGTAAATCCCATATGTTTGAATTCACAGGTGGCCACTCAAAGAACTAGTTACCTGACCTTTCCTTTGCCTTTGATCAGGGGTCAGCAAACTTGGTCTTCTTGGATTTAAATTACTGGTAGCCCAAGACAGTACACCTGCTGATCAGGGCCTCTGGGAATTGAAGTCCAAGAACATGTGGACAGCCAAGTTTGCTAACCCCTGCCTTAAACGAATACCAGTTTGCAAATCATGCACTTTTCCCTTCATCATACTACAAACTTTAAATGAACCATCTTTGTTTTCTTTTCTGTTCACAACAATTCTGTGCATTTTGCCTTAGAGGCACCAAGCGTTGTTGAAGGTGTTTGAGGAACCTGAAATTTCTGCATACAGAATCAAAACCAACATTCAATTCATTGCACCCTTTGTGTTAAAACTAATTATTTTAATATATTTTTAAAGTGTGTAGTTTTAGTTGGTATAAACTAAACAACAACAACAACAACAACAACAACAACAACAACAACAACATTTTGACAGAGAGAATTTGGACATAAACCCCTGTGATGGCTGATCTCAGGGTTGATCTCAGTCATCCTAAGTTTCTATCACAAAGTTGAAGAGGGCAGTGTAAGATCTTGGATTTTGTTATCAAACAAAATTGCCTCTTAGGCTCTTACACCCCTTGCAAGCCAGCCCCCCCTTTTTAACCATAGGAGAACTCAAAACTAATTGATGTGTCCATCTGGCTACCCGCCTTTAATGTGCGAATCATAGAAATCTGGGTTTGAATATTTGTGTGGTCAAGCATGTTTCTCTTCCTGAAATAGGACTTCATTTTGTTTTAAAAAAGAAGCCTCCATCTTTAACATTTACAAGCAAATACAAGATTGCCTCAAGCGTGCTCAGACAGCTGCTACCATTTTCTGTTTTGGTATATTTTGGAAGAATTTGCAAAATTTGTTTTTAGTATGGGACAAAACAGAATGCAAGAGAAAGTAAAGCCAATATTATGTTATGGTAGAAGGTAGTAACATTATGAGGTGAAAAGTGAAATTTGGCAGAAGTTACCTGTTCCTCTGGGTAGTTAATAGAAGCATGATTACTATAGCATATTGTTCTTCTATATTTCCTTTCATTGTGCTCTGGAAGTCTAACTAAAAACATACAATTGATGGAAGTCAGGAGACCTAGAAATTTGATTTTGTTTTTGTTCAAAATAGACAATGAGAAATTGTTTTACAGAATATTATTAATTTTGTTTCTGTGTGTGTGTGTGTGTGTGTGTGTGTGTGTGTGTGTGTGTGTGTGTGTTTGAGGGGGCCTTAGGTCATGTCCGGCATAATGTTACATTCTTGAAACAGAATACTGAAGCACTTTGAGAGGGTTTTTAAAAAGTTATTGATTGAATGCATTAAAAATATGAAAGCATCAAAGGTGTATGCAGAGCTACTGATATATTTGGCATTCATGTCAGACAGATACTATATTTCTCTTTGCAACTTCCCAATGAGCAAGATGATTTTGCTGTGCCGTTGAGAAAAATGCATACAAAGAGAGATAGAAGCCTGAGGCATGCATTAACTCCAATGACAGTAGAAAAGTTTTAACTGTGACATTGCACTACATCACACAGATGCTATTCCAGGGTTGGAAAGAAATGCTGGGCGGTTTTAGCTCAGATAGAAGCAGCATTCATGACGGACAGTGCAGACTGCTTGTATTGAGTTTTCTGACCAGTTTTGGACTTTATCCAAATCAAATGGGTCATGCATTGGATAACGTCAAAAAATGGACTTTATCTGAGGTTCCTATACCAAATACCTCAGATAACGTCTATTTTTAAATTGGTTTTGGACTTTATATGATGCATCACGTGTGCATGAAAACCACGACTTTATCCAAATTGGACTTTATTTGAATCAGACTTTATACAAGGTACCACTGTATTGTATTTGTTCAGTGGTTGCTGACCACATAATTCTTGAGGTATGATGCTAACTGAAGTTTACAATCAAAGTCTTTGCATATTTACCACTCTGTGAATCTCATAGGGATATAAATCCTGGCTTGATTTGTCTTTGCATGGTAAAATGGGAAAGTTTCAAAATTGTCCTCTGTGATACAAGCTTCAGTGAGAAAACACAATTTTGGTGGATCTCATGTTTTTTGTATGCATGGCTTTGAAAAATGCAGGAACCTACGAAAAGTAATGGGACTAGCACTAGACGGTTTGTTTGTGTCTTTCTTATCAATCAGCTTGTCCTGACCTTGAAGGGATTTGAGAATCTTTGAAGTGCTCTATCACCCTGTCAAAGTGGCCTGCCATGATTAGAAATTCAGTGGTGGTGAGGTTTCTTCATATGAGAAGAATCACCATCAATTCCCACTGCCAGGAGGCTAGGCCCATACATGAAGGTTGAGGATATCCATACCTCTGTGACATGACACTCTTGAATGCATTTGATAAATACAATTTTTAAAAATTCAAGTTTGCTTCTGTATTCTGTGAAAGAAGGAAACTGTGTGTTGGATGTGACTTGAACTGGTCCAACAGGTACAGACAAGGGAAACAAGCCATACGAGGTAAGAATGAAGGAACTGGGCATGTTTAGCCTTCAGAAAAGGAGATTGAGAGGGGATATGATAGCACTTATCAAATACCTGAAAGGTAATCATAAAGAGGAAGAGTAGGCTCTGTTCTCTATCATCCCAGAGTGCAGGACGTGTTAGTTTTTAATGGGGTTTTAATTGTGATTTTAACATTGTGATGGTTTTAATATATGTACGCCACCCAGAGTCTTTGGCATTGAGCAGCAATACAAATCCTAAAAATAAATAAATAAATAAATAAAAATAACAGGTTCAAAATAAAGGAAGTCAGATATAGGCTAAATAGGAGTAAAAACATTTTAATGATTAGAGCAGTACCACCGTGGAACCAACTGCCTCCAGAGGTGGTCAGTGCTCTAACAGTGGAAGCATTCAAGAGAGAATTGGACAACGAGCTGTCATGTCTGCTTTGATTCGGATTCCTGCATTGTGTGTGTATGTGTGTGTGTGTGTTGGATTTGATGGTCTTAAAGGCCCCTTCCAACTCATTATTCTATGATTCCTTATGAAAAGGAAACATCTGTAATGAAAAGATCTCAAATATCAGGGTTGGGGAAAATTTGCCCAGGATTTTGGGGAAATGCTCAGAGACAGCACTCAGCTAGATAGGTCCACAGGCTTAACTCAGTCCAGTTTACTCTGTAACATTTCAGTTTTAGGCTATGCATCATTAAAACATGGACCTAATCCAAGGCAGCTCCCAGTCTCCCATGTGCATCACCGTGGTCCTTCAGCATAAATGTAGCTCTGACAGAACTTCAGGAGAAAGAACTTCACAGATTAGACCTGATCATGTGGTTCTCAGCTTCAGCATATGAGCACAGCAGCAATGGGAAGAGTCAAAGGGAAGCCATGGCTGCATCACTAGGGTAACACAGGCAACAGATGATGGGAAATTGTTTCAGGCCATCTGTCAAATTGATGCTCAAGCTCAGTAGGGGGTTGCTCGGCAGGTGGGCACGGTTTTTCAACTTCAGTATCCCAAGAACTGCATGACCAATTCTAGCTCATGAGGGTGTTATGGGCATGAGGGAGATAAGAATTGCAAAATACCTTGTGTTGTAGGAATGACTCATTTTGAAAAATGGCCGGAATAAATAACAAGATTTACCATAGATGAACTTAAATCAGCCGTGCTTGCCTCACCTTGATCTCATACATGTTGCTCGATGCAAATTACTTTGAAACCGACACACAGATTTACCAGAGGGAGCTGGGAATGGAAACTGGGAACTATTTGGTGTGCTGAGATATAATTAGAAAGGAGGGATCCCTTATATTCTAAAAGAAGCTATAGTTTTTGATTATAGGCAACTATGTCATCATATTTTTCCTGTAGCTTATATAGTCATTCATGCCTGCAATTTTTGTTCTCCCCCTCCCCTCCCACCTCTCTTACACACACACAAATTTTAGTTTAAATTATCAGGACTTTTTCCTCTTCAAATAATAATAACTGTTTGCCAGCAAGTCAGAGTTTTCTGAATAGAGAAAACAAATCTTCTTTGAATAATAATCATTCAAATGCATAATGTACAACTTTTGTTCCCAAATTTTGGTATAGTATTTATGTGCTCAGTAACTTGGAGGTTGTATACACTTGTGCTTGCAGTGCTCACATAAGGATAACAACACATCATTACCTTTTCATCATTTTTATAGTCTAATAGGAATTAGCCCATTTGACTTATTTTCAAGAGTTGCTTCTGACGAACTAACATCTCTCCTTTTCTGTATTCCATTCAATTTTATATAGCTTTCCTAATAGAAATAGGGTCCTAATGTCAAGTTGAGATCCACTGTCCTGTAATTTGAAGCAAATGCTTCAAGGGCAATGTACAACAAATCCACTCTATTTTTGTCAGTCCTTAATTATTTCTTCAGCAGGATAAACATCCAATAAGCTCTCTTGAATTGTGTGTGTTCTGAAATGTTTATTTTCTATTGCAGACTGTATTTCAATGTGATTAATTCAACCTTGTTTTTCCGATGGCGAATGCATTATAAAACAATCAAGAATCATCTCCCAAAGCACTGATCAACCAATGTACTGATTTAGGCTTCTGGGAATTGAAGTCCCCCTGTGGGGCATGGGCCCCATATTGGGAACCCCTGGTCATGAGTCTTACTCTTACAAGCTGGGGAAAAGTTTTATTTACCTCATTTTTCACCCATCAAAAGAAGACAGGTTTTAATAGGATTTGTATCCAGACTTGAATTTAAAAAGCCACTTTTATAAAAAGCTACTAAATTATCCCACTTTTCTAGTGGAAATTCTCCTCTGGAGCTATTTTATTTTATGTAGATTAAAATTACATTGAAAACATTCAGCTGGGAGATAGTGGCCAGGAAATGAACTTCCACTTGGAAATAGCATATCGTTGGACACTTGCCCCCCCCCCCTTGAAACAAATAGTAATTAAAAAACAAATTGAGTCTTAGGAGGATGGGGAAAAAGCAGAGAAAGTTATAGATTTTGTCTCTGTTAGAACTGATACAAGTCTTACATGGTTGTAGGAATGGCTGGAAAAATACCAATAAAATCTGTGCCACTTCAGGTACAACATGGAGAATAAATTTATTTTATTTTTTTATTTATTAATCTTATGCCCCATCCCTCTAGGAGAAACTTTCCTACTCTGTGCGGCTAACAGCATAAAACTCAACAATACAAACAGACAAAAATATTAAAATTTTCATATAAATACATCAAAACCCAAGAAACCCTAAAAAGAAAACATATTTGTGATGTAGAGAGACAGAATAAAATGCCTAACAATTGGCCATTGGTAAGATTCCCAAAGACCTCTTTAAAAAGAGATGTTTTCAATTGTTTTTTAAACATATGGAGTGATGGTACCAGGCGCAGCTCCACTGGGAGGGAGTTCCACAACATTGGTGACACCACCGAGAAGGCCCTCCTCCTAGTCATGGCCTTCTTTGCTAATCTCGGGGTTGGCACCTGGAACTACGTCATCATGGAGGAGCGAGTGATGCGGGCTGTTGTCCTGAGGGGAAGACATTCCACCAGGTAGGATGGTCCCAAAACATTTAGGGCTTTGAAAGTTAAAACGAATACCTTGTACCTGATATGGAAAGAAACAGGAAACCAGTGCAGCCCTGCCAAGGTTGGGGAGATATGATCTTTTTTCCCCATTCGCAATCAGCCTTGCTGCTGCATTCTGAACTTGTTGGAGCCTCAGTAAAAGGCATAGGGAAAGCCCCATGTAGAGCATTACAGTAATCAATACATGAGACTACCAGTGAGATAACTAGTGTGATGAAAGACTGTCCAAGTAGGGACGCAACTGAGCAATTTGGTGCAGTTAGAAAAAAGTGGCTCTGCATACCACTGTGATTTGCACCTCAAGGGTCAAATGGGGATCTAATATGACACCTAAGTTGTGAACCTGGTCCTTAGGAGTGAGAGCAGTAGTCTCCTCCTCCAACCTAGGGGCCAGATCACCCAGTTGGGCTGATGGATCCTCTAACACCAGAACCTCTGTCTTGTCAGGGTTCAGCTTCAGTTTGTTAACTCTGGTTCATTCCATTATACTTTGCTCCAGAAGAACATTTAGAAATAAATAAGAGAACAGGTATATTCCTATGACAAATGTTAAAGAATGCATGGTTTAACCACAAAGAGATCACATTGTGGACAATTAATTGCAAAAAGCAATTAGAGGTGCTAAGTATATTTCAGGATAGACATGTGGGGGCCAGAAGAATAAACAAAACAATTAACTGACGTGTTTTTAAACAGTAGTTTTTAATCTGTAAAAAGCTGTTGATTCAAATCCAAAGTATTCCCTTCTTTGTGTTTAGCAGATGTGGAATGTCCACATTGTTTCTGTTTTATACATATTATTGTCTGGACTAACCATGCTGGTATTTACCCAACAGCGACTGGAATGCCCTGTGCTTAAAGGAAGAAGAACTCACTGGAATTGTTTGCTTGGCTGTCTTTTTGCTTTTTAAACTAATGCACCAGCAAGATAAGGGAAGCTAACTTAAATATTTACCTTTACTGCTTCCAATTGTTGGAATCAGGCGTCAATGGTCCATGGAGTAAAAACTCATCTGAGCAAAAGAGAATTGAGTTTTTGCTAACACAAATCCTGCTGCTTTTGATGGGCCACAGGTAAATGTCGTGAGGTTTGGAAACAAGATTTATCAAATCCCTATTTAAAAACTTGACAAGCATGCAAGTATCTTGAATATTCTTGTTTGCTAGAATTATTAAGGTTTCCCCCCTCTATTTGTTCTTTTTCAATTATAGTATTTTAATAAACCTGTGATGAAGACATTTCCAAATGTTTTATAAAGGTAAAGGTAAAGGTTTCCCTTGCTCGAAAGCCAGTTGTATCTGACTCTAGGGTGCAGTGCTCATCTCTGTTTCAAAGCCGAAGAGGCAGCGCTGTCTGCTGCTGCAGATGTTTCCGTGGTCATGTGGCAGGCATGACTAGATACCGAAGCACATGGAACACTGTTACCTTCCCACCAAAGTGGTCCCTATTTATCTACTTGCAATTTCTTGCTTTTGAACTGCTAGGTTGGCAGGAGCTAGGACAAAGACGGGAGGTCATTCTGTCCTGCAGTACTCAGGAATCGAACTGCTGACCTTCCACCTCCCAGTCAATTTTACAGCATTAAATAAAATGAATAATTGAAAACAATAAAAGAAATATAGTTCATGGAAACAGTGAGTTATAACCACAGGTGACAGATAATTTTAACTGTAGTTTTTAAAAAATTTCTTGAATGCATTGTCAATTTCTTTTTAAACAGTCAATCATAAATATTATAAATTACATTTTTTAAAAAGTCCCCATAAAATTAGAACTTTCTTTTTTTTGGAAGAAACAAATGTCAAGTTTGCATTTCCAGAATGAAATATATAACTTGTATATATTTTAAAACTGGCATTAGGTCAGAAGTCATGCATCCTAGAAGTCTGTATATGGCCTGTGATATGTTTTCAGGAGGAAATAAGCCATGTATATATTTGATCAAATCCACACAGATACAACTCATTCAATGACTATATAAGGAAAAGACTCCACACTTTTAAAAAAGCACCCATGTATGTATGAATCCATATACTGTATGTACAGTATGTGTTTTCATACAGGAAGAAGAAACCTGCCGTTTATTGACTTGATATTTGACGTGGAAAATTTGCTATTTCTAGCAAAAAAAGCCAAAATAGATAAAGGCACAGCAAAAATGTAGTATTAAAACCCAGTTCAACAAATGTCAGTATTAAAAAATGGAATGTTTTTTTAAAAAAATACAAAACCCTGTGGATGAGAATATTGGTGTGATTTTGAGTAACAGAAAGATAAACAAGCAGACAGAAGTTTTCATTAGTATTTTATAAATAGAAATTATTGGTTTCCATGTTATTTGTTTAGTAGTTTTTATGACAGGTAAACTATGGGCAGCTTAGCTGCTGTGTGTGAAATAATTCATTATCTTCCTCTATTCCCATGACTGTTATTACACACTAATATCTCTTCTTTATGAAAGGCTGAAATGAGTTCATTTGCTCCTAGTGGTCTTTGCATCATCACCTTATAGAATTATACCCTCTTTAGGGCCCATTATGAAATCATCTATCATGTCCATTCTTCTAATAAGGCCAGACATCATAATAGACCCCTCATTTTGTATCTCAAAAATGCTCTGCAAGCGCAGCCATCAATTATCACTGAAAACAAGCAGGGAGAATGTCAAACAGCATGGAATTCTGGGTAAGTGTCTCTCTTTTAGTTAAAAATATGGGGATAAATGATGTCACACTGTGCTAGGAAGCTTAGAGTCTGAAATGTTTCACTTTCCCCCCACATGTACATTCTTCTTCTTCTGTATCCTAATCCGAATATTGGCGATCCTCATCACAATCAACCATGAAGACTGTCCTGGGAATATAATGCAGTGGCCTTCCACATCACAGCATCACAGCATGACCCCCGTACTACTGATCCAGCTCCACGAGTCACTTTCTGGTCCTGAGCCCTTTTGGCAGGTAAAGTCCTCCTCCGCCGCAGGCCAGTATTGATGAAGCTGCCTTCCATCAAGATGGATTCAAGTGAGATTTAATCCACTTGGGGACCATTACCCTTCCCTGTGGAATTAGGCACCAAGCCGTTAGTCCTTAGGGTTATCAGATTAGTTAACTGCTGCCTGACACTCGGCATTGAGTTGGCCAAGGATAACTTGGCCAGACATGGATATGGTCACAAAATTCTGCCTTTTTGGGGTGGGGCGGGGTGGGTGGGAGATTGCAAACAATTCTGTAATACAGATGAGGTCAAATGGGAAAATAGCTCACATTTTGGACTACCTGTGGAATGGTCCAGTGTGAACTGTTTCCTGACAGTCAAACAATATGCTAGAGATTACAAACCATCTGAACCCTGATCCATGTCCGAATCAGACCTCGGCCCAATGGCAGGCCTATTCATTTTTGTCCTGGTGAGAGAGGGAGATAGAAATGTCCTAGCCCCCAAAATGGACTGAAGAGTTGTTGTAAAGCACTTAGGAGATCACTCCCAGCAAAGCAATCCTTTCTGGTATGATCTAATGTGATTCTTTCTTGTTCTTTGTTCACATTCTGAGTCTACAACTAAATTCAATGGGTAATAACAATGGTACTTATCCGTGTCCTAAACATCCTGGCTATAGGTGGAGTTACATGTAGGTATATAGGTGTCATAATGGCTTCAAACTGAAGGATAGATAGATAGATAGATTTTTTATTTATATACCGCCTTTTTCGACCTAATGGGTGACTCAAGGCAGTTCACAGCATTTAAACATACAATAGCAAAAGACAAAAATACAATATTACAAAACACATTGCAAAAAAGACCAATCTATAAACAACAATATCTTAAAATATCCAAAAAATTCCAACTAACAAAGCAGCACAGCACAGAGTCAATATACAGTACATTACAATATTCATTAAAAAGCAGCACAATTATCACAATCCCATAAAGGTTGTGTCCTTATGGTCCCCACAGAGCCCAAGGTTCCATGCTCTCATGGACCGGGAAGAAAGCTCCACTCTCTGTGCCCTGGCGTCGGTGGATAGGGCTTCCATTTAGCAAATGGGTTCCTCAGAAGGTGGATAATGAGGTAGGGTCAGAAGCTTCTTTGAATGTTCTTCTCCCTTGAAAATATGAGCCATGTTAGCACCAGCTTGGCTGATGTTCCTTAAACTGGGTTACTATCTTCATCTGTGGTGGAACATGCTTTCCCATCAGTAGTGTTGAGGTTAAATTCAACTTTCCATTCAGATGATTTCAGTGAGTGACATTTATTTACCTGTGTATTTATTATCTGTTACACCTGGATTGTGCTTTGCCTCCTGTGAGCTCACTGTGTCAGATATGCCTCTTCTTCACTCTATTCTGTGCCCACAACAAGCTTGTAGCTCAGGGCCAATGTCACCCATCCCCTCCATACCTGATTAGGGATTTGAACTCAGGTTTCCTGATTACTAATCCAATAATATAACCACTACACCTCACTGGCATGCAGTGGAACAACTTATCCTTTGTTGTATGGGGAGAAATGACTCAGTGCCTTCTGAACTGAGTTTAGAATTATGTAGGACATGGGAACTGCAGCAGTGTCTGAATGTTCAGAATGTACCAGAGGTCTGTGGGAAGAGCCAAGCACTATCTTTTAGACTACTGAGGAGTCCATCTTTCAGAAGAGGGCCCTTTCCACTCCATTCTCTCTAGCAGCATGAATTTGTTCTCACATTATCTGTGTTTTCTTTGAAAGCTGTTGGGTGTTTGTTCCAAGTTCCAACAACAATAAACACCACCGCCTGACAAACACCAGACAGTGTTGTGAATGAGAGCTGACTTGGCTAGCAGTACGCAGTGATAAGTCAGGCATTTGTACAATGCAGACTGATTAGGAGGCATTTCTCAAGCCATAACATGCCAAGTTCAACGTAGTGTCTCTTCAACTGGTGGTCTTTCTAATGCTCAGCTGTTTAAGTTTTCTGCTAGTCTACAGAAGGATTTATTCCACTGGAGACTATGGAATGGTATGCTCTAATTTTTTTCCGTGTAGAGTTCAATGCACTTGTGATGATAGCCAGAGCTTGGGAAAGTTGATTTTAGCAAGCATGACCCCCACAACATTCCCAGCCAGTGGACATATTAGATGGTGGGTTCTAAAATATTTAGTCCTAAATGCTCATCAAACTCAGTTTTGATTCTGCAGCTTAGGTTTGGCTTGCTCAGTAATATGATATGAGACTTTTCAAACTTACAGAAAGGAGAGAAAGCTGAGAGAAACGCTAATTCACCTGGATGTTAATGCCTTGCCATTGAGAAGATGCAGCTGCCTTAGGCCAGAAATTCTGGTAGAATAAAAACTGGAAAAAATCCTTAGGATTTATTTTATTTTATTTATTTATTTTTGGATTTGTATGGCTGCCTTTCTCGCCTCGGCGACCTGCTCCCTAGGTTGCGTTGCTGGAGACTAAGGTAAAGGACTGTCAGGCTTATAGTGTTTCTAATCATGATGCATAGATGTGCAATAAGCAACATTGGCAGGAGAAAGATAGATTTATTTAAATTGTGGTATTGGAGGAGAATTTTACAGACCCCATAAGATGTGAAAAGGGCAAATAGGTGTGTTCCAAATAAAACCAATCCTGAAAATGTGTTTTGAGCTAAAATGAGTCTGCTGTATTTTGGACATATCATGAGAAGACGAGACTCATTCAAAAAGACAGTACTGCTACGACAAGTTGAAGGCTGTAAGAAAAGAGTAATACAATCCATAATAGGGGTTCCCAACCTAATGCCTGCAGGCCGGATATGGCCTGTGGCACCATTTCATGTGGTCCCCTAGCCCTCCAAGGACATTCTAGAAACAAAATGGCTGCCCCTTTTAAGCTGTTGGGACAAAATGGCCACACCCATTGTGCAGGCAGGGCAAAATGGCTGTCCGGCCCTCGAAACTGACTGAAAGAGTGTGACCCGGCCCCTGGCTTGAAAAGGTTGGGAATCCCTGCTCCATGAGATTGTTTGACTCAACGCAATATGCCACAGACCTTATTCTTCAAGACATGAGCAGGTCTATCAATGACAGGGCTTTCTGGAGGCTGTTAATTCAAGGGTTCACCATCATTCATAAGCAACTTAACAGTACATAATGCACACAATGCCAAGTACCAAATGAGAACAGCAATTGTCTTGCATACTGGTTAGTCTGATGGACTGATTTTGGCAGATTGAGACTCTAGCGGCCGTTAATTCATAAAGTTCATTGGGCAATGGTGGGCCTATCTGTATCAGCCTGCCCAACTTTACATAGGTGTCATGGTGAGGAGGACAGTTATGTTCACCACCTTCAGGTGAATGGAAGAATGGTAAGTTAGAAGTACAATTAATATATAGGAAAACATGAGAAGAGAAAATGAAAGAACATGGAGAGAAGTCATTTTTGTTTCTGCCCTTGCTTCCATAAGAAAAAAAAAATCAGCATTTTCCAGTGAATATTTCATCAAATGCCTATCACTTTCAGAGAGGTTTTTAGCTATCTTTTCTCTTTCCCCTTTGCTCACCTCTCACTACCCAGGGCAAACTTCTAATATTTCAAACACATAGGACCCCATGCGCTGCAGTCAAACAGACACAGTTTCAACCAGTTCAGGACGTTTTTATGGGCCCAATTCAGGTTCGATGGGTTTTGTTTCACTAAATACTCAAGGATGGAGAATGTCACAGTCATGCTATTTTCGTTGCTGCTTCCCTAGCTATGTATGTATTGAGAGAATTCTTCTGCAGTGGATGCTCCAGGGCTTGCAATTGCACTTAGACCTTCTGTAGAGAGAAGAGGGGAATCTTCCTTACAAAGTTAACCTTCACACGTACAGTGCAATGTCAGCAACAACAGAGAAGTGGATTCTCTTCTGTCACCTGTTGGCTCAATTCAGGAGTTATTAGCTCCACAAACCACCAGGTCTGTTCATTTCTGGTTTTAACATGGGTGATTTGGGCTTTTTTCAATTTTTTTATTTAACAGCCAACATATTGTTGCATGGTAGCACAATTTGTGCAACTTTTAGACACAAATGGTCATAAGTTATCTCCTGCATTTTAAGATGAGTGACCCAGTGTGCAATAGGTAATGTGTAGAGATTTTTTTTAACTTTGGGCAAGTTGCATCTAGAAATTACGCCATTTGTGTAACTCTGGTTCACAACGTGGGCCACATGCCCCACAAAAGGACTTCAATTCCCAGAAGCCTAAGTCAGTACATTGGCTGATCAGTGCTTAGACTTCTGGGAATTGAAGTCCAAAAACCAAAGTTTGGGAAACACTGGTGTAACTGAATAACAGGGTTCCAGCTGTTGTAAGACTGAGTTTGGTTGAAACTTCCATTTGCTGTGCATGTTGGGGATTCTGGGAATTGTAGCTAAAAAAAGTAACTTTGCCAAGCTCTGCACATTATCCAGATATTGGCCAGCTACAATGGTTAAAGAACCTGCCCTACGTCTGTAGATTTTCCTTTAGTATTTCTATCACAGTCGACTTTTTGCATGGAAGAAGCCATAAATTATGACCAGCCAATCAATCAATCAATCAATCAATCTGTATATTCCAGTTGAAAATGGTATATAGAAATTTCAGCAGTTGAGTATTTCCTAAAGTAGTTGTCAGAGAAAGAAAACAGGGAAGCAGGTGACTGATGAGTAAAAAAAAAGATTAATGAGAGCAAAGATGCTGTAAAAATGTTTATCCTTGACAAATGAAAACATTTACAAATCGGGCTGGACATTTATAGTATAAAGGGATAAGAAATAGCCCAGTGCCATATTATGATGTTCAGTGGGATAATCCATAGGTAGCAATTTTTTTTAAAAAAATGTTTCCTTTTCTTCTTTTTAGAAAAATATTGAAATGATATCTGAATGTTTATTGTTTGAACTGTTCACAATTTCTTACTGTCATTAATTATCCTATATGTTGTACCCTAGGAAAGATAATGATTATACACAGCATCAGAAGTCATCTAGCCCCTTTTACACCCCCCCCCCCAGAGATTCTTATGTAAAAGGACAAAAGAAATATCCTATGTCCAAGAAGTATTACCCTGAATTGACTTAGTTTGCTTCAGTGATGTCATAAGGGACTGTGGTGGCTCAGTGGTTAAGAAGCTCACTTTGTTAGCTGGAAGATCGGCAAGTTGGCAGTTCAAGACCCGAGTACTGCATGATGGAATGAGTGCCCATCTCTGTCCCAGCTTCTGCCAACCTAGCAGTTTGAAAGCAAGAAATTGCAAATAGATAAAGAAGGACCACTTCGGTGGGAAAAGATCTTGGGGACATAAAAGGCGGACCATTGTCCTCCAGGCGCCTCTGACCTCCACCATCCCCCTCAGCCCTCTCAGTTCTGTGCCCATTGTGTCTACAATACCATCTAGCCATCTCATCTTTTGCCTCTCCCTTCTTCTTTTGCCCTCCACCTTTCCCAGCATCAAGGCCTTCTCAAGTGAATCCTCCCTTCTCATTTGATGTCCAAAGTACTTCAGCTTCATCTTTACTATTTGACTTTCTAATGAGCAGTCAGGGTTGATTTCTTCTAGGATTGACTTATTTGTTCTCCTCGCTGTCCAGGGCACTCTCAAAACTCTCCTCCAACACCACGTTTCAAAGGCATCTATTCTTCTGCGTTCAGCTTTCCTGATTGTCCAGCTCTCGCACCCATACATTACCACCGGGAATACCATTGTTTTGACTATTCGAATTTTTGTTTACAATGTGATGTCTCTGCTTTTCACTATGTTCCCCAGGTTTCTCATAGCTTGTCTCCCAAGAATCAGACACCTTTTTATTTCATGGCTGCAATCCCCATCTGCAGTAATCTTTGATCCTAAGAATGTAAAATCTGTCACTGCTTCTACTTCTTCCCCATCTGTTTTCCAGGAACTGATTGGGCCTGTTGCCATTATCTTGGTTTTCTTGATATTTCTTGATATTGAGTCTCAAGCCAGCTTTTGCACTCTCCTCCTTCAACCAAATCAAGGATATTTTGTTCCACTTTCCCAAATGTCCTTTGGATTTTGGAAGTGGACATATTGTGGTATCTCTTACAAGCAGTCAGACTGAAAAACTGTGAAATTAGGGGTGCCTGGTGTGTGGTAGTCCATGTGGTCGCGAAGGGTCGGAATCAACTGTGCGACTAAAAAACAACAGCACATGGTTACTGTCATATGAGGGTGATAATGGCGACAAGCCATTTGTCCTCATCCCCTATATCACATTCTTTTCACATGCATCCCACCGCCAGTCCTCGATAACGATTGGATGAGCCAATGGTAAAGTTGTTCAGCCAGAAATGGAAACAGAAGGCAAAGGATATAATATTTTGGAGTTCAGTTGATTTGTGCTTAAATAGATAAGCGACAGTAAACCGATATTGGATATTGTCACCCCTGCTCATCATCCCACACCTTAGGAACCGAATAGCAGGGAGCGCAGAAGAGACCAAGAGGCACATTGCTACAGAAGCAATGTCAACAGCTCAGGAATTGGGAGATACAAAGGAAATGGACAGTGTATAGCCCACCAGCTCATTCCTACCATCTCTCTCAAGTGGCTCTAACTGCATGAAGCATGGCTTTGTAAACAGTGCTTGAACTGGCTTTGCTTGTCATGTCATGCAATCCAATTTTCTACGTGACACAGTGATGCACTGCAAATTTTTTTGCTACCTACTCGGTGTGCTGGCCAAATCTGTGGGTGGGACCAAATATGTGGGCATGGCCAAGCATCCTGCATTATGGGCTATGAAGGTGGGCGTGGTCAACCAAGTGGGCGTGACCTTGGGGAATTTCTGCAGAACCTGCTGCAGTGCATCATTACATTCACTGCAAGATCCTTGATTGGTCAGGATCAGGCTAGGATGGAAGGAAGCACCCTGGCATCCTTTCCAACACTCCATAGTAGACCACCCATGATTCCAAATTAACTTGGGTGATGTATGACATAGGAATCATTTCAGTGCTTATGCCAGTCGGCGCTTGTGGGTTTTCTCAGCATATTTTTAGTTCTTTAATTAGATTTAATTTTACTTGAATAGGATCTTAATGGGTTGCGTTCCATTTTCAAAAGTTAATTAATACTTGCCACAGTCCTTTATGCACAATTGCAATAATTAATATTTCAGTGGGACTTGCATAACAGCAGACCTCAGCAGTTCACCGATTTTAATCTTTTGCATCCACAGTTTCCATAGTTTTTAGGGACATAAAGACAATTTTGATGGGTTTTATTAGAAACGTGTGCACACAGCACATTGCTCTAAAAATGCAATGCAATCTCGTCTCTGCTATGAATATGAAAAATGATAATGCATAATGATATGAGAGAAACCTCTAATTAACCAGGTTTACCACATACACAATAAAATTGATATTTATTGTGATGTATTAACTGTAGTAGGACTGCAGTGGCTTAGTGACTAAGACATTGAAATTGATGACTGGAAGCTCGGGAGGTCAGCAGTTTGAGACTCGAGTACTGCATTACAGAGTGAGCCCCCATCTCTGTCCCAGCTCTTTCCAACCTAGCAGTTTGAAAACAAGAAATTGCAAATGGATAAATAGGTACCACTTCGGTGGGAAGATAACAGCATTCTGTGCACTTCAGTGTCTAGTCATGCCTGCCACATGTCCATGGAAACATCTGCAGACTCAAACAGTGCTGGCTCTTTGGCTATAAATGGAGATGAGGAATCTTTACCATTTACCTAGTAACTATAATAATATAAAGGTGGGACTAATAGCAGTGATTTTCAGATATTTAAGACTTATTGTACTCATACCATGGTTCCAAAGGCTTGGAGTCCTGAGAGAGCCTAAGAATTTGGGAAGGGGGAATAAGGAACTTTTCATTACTAAAATATAGCCATGGGCGACCATCTCATCAGATTTATGAAACACATCCTTACATGTTAGGATTTCGATCTCTTTTTTTATGTTTCTGTGGCTTCTGCAGCAAACATGCATGAAGTGTGGGAGTCTCCCATCTATTGATGCTTGTTCAGACATTATAGAGGCCATTCAGAGGCTGAGACATGACTCATGACACATGAGGAAGCGGGATGATGGTTGATGAAGGAATGTGTAGGACATGCACTTTCTGGCATGATTAGGAAAGCTGTTTATTCTGTAATATTTTCAGGGAGGTCTCATAAATCATGCTTAGTTCCAAATTGCTAGGGTGTCGGTTCAACTGTCACTAACTTTAGGCTACTAATGTATTCCCATGCTGAAATCTTGGCAGCGATTTCTTTGGCTTTGGTAGGTTTCAACATCTCGAGGGATGGGTGGGAGGGAGATCTTCCTCAACAAAGTCCACCTCTCTTTGCAGGGATTGTTTGCAGTGGGCAGGATGGCTTCAGTGGGTTGAGTCAATGGCAGAAATAAGAGAATCCAGAGGAGGTCTAGATTTATCCACTCATATTCTTTTTCTCTCCCATGCACAGCAGGAGCCCATGTAGTGTCTTTTGACCTGCTGCTTCTTTGTTCCACAGGCTGCTTCTTTGTTCCGTCAAGAGCAGGGAGAGGAGCATACAATGCAGGACAAAGGTGATGTAGGGGTGATGGATATGGCAAAAGGCATATTTGCCACTTTTCAAAAGGCAGGCAAGGACCTTTCTAATGAGTGACATTTTAAACAGCTTACTGGCTGCTAAAGATGTGGCTTTTAATGGGTGGGTGACGTTCATGATGGTGATGCTAATGGCTGTGGTGGTGATGCCTTAACTGAAGTGCCTTTAAATCTGTTTTCAATTGGATTATGTTTTAGAATTATAATGTTTCACTGAGTTTCAATGTGTAACTCAAGGAGATATGGGAAATCTTAATTTAATATTTATTCCTAAAAGGAAAGATGCTCTCAGGAGAGAACACCAACACATGTACCCATGTTCTTCTCTCTTTCAGAATCAATAGCATAGAAGAGGTGGAAAGCTTTGTCAGATGACAGTTATATACCTTATGTTTCTTTGTGTGTGTTTTCCCCTCGTAATGCCTGCCTTTTTTACTTCATCATATGAGGTGAGTCACTAGATCCCTGACTAAGAAGGAAGAACAAGATTGTTGGGAACTGCTTTTAAAAAGAAAGGCATGTTCTAATTCCTTAGACCAGGGTTTCTCACTGTTGGGTCCCCAGATGGTCTTGAAATTCAATTCCCAGAAGCCCTTATCAGTAGGTGTACTGACTTGGGCATCTGGGAACTGAAGTCCAAGAACACCTGGGGACCCAAGTTTGAGAAACACTGCATAGACAATGATGGTTTTAAGGTATAATGGGGTGTGAGCTGCATTGAGCTACCTTTTTAATCATAAAAGAGTAGCAGTACTTGAAGAAAGCCAAACAAGCTGAATGCTATGGAGGTTTCTTCTGCACCACAATGGCCTCGGAAGTGCACAATTTCTCTGATTCAGTTTGTTTTTCTGCCTCTGCATTTCTCTGGTTTCCAGAGAAGAGCCATTGAGGAGACCCAAGCAAGGTCTTGGCCCTCTTTGGAAAGTGCCCTAGAGAAAGATACCAACCCCGGCTATGGATTCTTGACCACAATCTGATTGTAACATAGGGACACTCACCACCAACTCTCCTTCTCCTCACTTTCATAAATACTTACTTGCACAGGAGGGACAGCCAACCAGAATAAGCTATGACAGTAAGGAGGAAGAGCGGCAGGACTGAGAAGGAAGGGAGGAGCACCTTGGTGTTCCAGAAGTCACCATAACAAATTTAACCTGTGCTACAAGAGTGCCTACTGTTAGCATGACATAATATGTTGGCTAAAGAGGCAACAGATGGACAGGGATTGTGAGGAGGAGGAGGAGGAGGAGGAGGAGGAAGACCCCCCCCCCCAACCACTCTTTTTTTGTAAACAAAAGGCTAGGAAGAGCTAGAAAGGGCCAAATGAGCATGTCACCCTTTTAACAAGGATGAGAAAAATACCACTTTATCCATCGCAGATCTAAAAATGGCTTGTGGTTACCTGCCACATTCTTTGGCACCCAATGCATAGCCATTGTGGTGCCACAGTTTAAAAACACCAGCTCCCATGTCTGTGCAACCCAAGCAGCAGCTGGTGATGCCTATACTCAGTACAAGATTAACCTTAATTTTATAAAGCTAAGGAGTATAGAATTTAAAATCTATCCACAAAATAACTGCTGCCTCATAAAAACAGGAGATGGAAAGCAGCTTTTCCAGTACCATTTTCCTCCTCCTCCTTCCTCTTCTTCTGCTGCTGTGTTCTGGTCGAACATTAAACTGCCAAAATTTAATTTTAATTAATTTATTTCTTAGATTTCTATGCCGCCCACTCGGGTAAACCCGACTCAGGGTGGCGTAGAGCAATCAAAGCAAATAACAATACAGATAAATATAAATAAAAACAGATTAAAGTCCCAAATCAACCACCCAACAACCCACCCTCCTACTCCTACCCCATTTAAAAGACTAGAAGGTAATAGGCTAAAAAGGGGAACAGGGGGACTAGGAGGAGGATAGCAATACAAAATACAAAATACAAGAAAGGAGGGACAGTTGGGCTCTAGCTGGAAATAAGCCAACAGGTTGGGGCCACATTCACATTAGGACCCCATACCTGCCCTGCCAGCCAGGTTTTCAATCCTTTCCTGAAAGACAGCAATTCTGTCTGTAGCCTCAATTCTGTTGGCAGGAGGTTCCAGAGGGCTGGAGCGGACACAGAGAAGGCCCTCCTTCGTGTGCCAGAGAGGCGAGCCCCTCTAGCTGAAGGCACAACCAGGGAACCCCTCTGGTCCGCTCTGGTCGGATGGGCAGACACTCTTGGGATGATGCGGTTTCTCACGTATCCTGGCCCACTGCCATATAGGGCTTTAAAGGTCAAAACCAGCACCTTGAATTGCACCCGGAGGCAAACTGGTAACCAGCGCAGCTCCCGAAGTAGTGGAGAGGCACAGGCATAATGACCACACCCCATCACCACCCGGGCACCACCCAGAAGCCAAACTTAAATCCTCAATTAATTTAAAATTTAATTTAATTATCACATTTATATACCGCTCACTCGGCCAAAGCCAACTCAGGGCGGTTCACAATAAAAATTAAAAACACAAGTTAAAACAGTTAAAACTACCCACCCCCTAAAAACAAGGGCTGCAGGATCCAAAGGCACCATGGGGAAGAGTTCTTCTACACCAACCACCCAATGGCGGTTACCCTTCCACCTGCACCCCACACTTGACCCGCCAGCCAGGTTTTAAGATCTTTTCTGAAAGGCAGCAATTCCGTCCGAAGACGTAGCTCTGTTGGCAGGAGGTTCCAGAGGCCCGGTGCAGACACGGAGAAGGCTCTCCTCCTTGTGCCAGAGAGGCGAGCCCCTCTGGCTGATGGAACAATTAGAGAGCCCCTCCGGTCCGCTCTGGTTGGACGGACAGACGTCCTCAGGGCGATGCGGTCTCTTAGGTAACCCGGCCCACTACCATATAGGGCTTTAAAGGTCAAAACCAGCACCTTGAATTGCACCCGGAGACAAACTGGCAACCAGTGCAGCTCCCGGAGCAGTGGCAAAGCACGGGCATAATGCCCACACCCCATCACCACCCGGGCTGCCGCATTTTGGACCAGCTGTAGCCTCCGAATGGTCGTCAAGGGCAGCCCCATGTAGAGCGCATTGCAATAATCTAGTCTGGAGGTAACCAGAGCGTGAGTGACCTTCCTTCATCTTCTACTTCAGGGGTTCCCAACCTACAAACTGCAGGTCGGACCTGGTTCATGGCACCATTTCATGTGGTCTGTGCCGCTTTCACCACCGCACCTGATAGTGGAAGCAAACGCGTTTATGTCAGCCATAAAATGTTCCTGCGCATGCGTAAATGCGCCCATGGCTGTCGTAAATGTGGAAGTGGGCACAATTATGACAGCCTTAAATGCACCCACTTCCGCTTCCGGGGGCATGGTCTGGCCCACTCAGCTGTCCGGGGTGTGAGGTCAGGCCCACAGCATAAAAAGTTTGGGAACCCCTTTTCTAATTTGATATAATCAAGCAAACCAAGGCTTTCATGCCACAAATGAGGCCTTGAACCTTCTCTGTGAAGAGAGGCCATCTAGTAAAGGTAAAGGTCACCCTTGCTCTAAAGCCAGCCATATCCGACTCTAGGGTTCAGTGCTCATCTCTGTTTCAAAGCCGAAGACCCAGTGCTGTCTGCTTCTGCAGACATTTCCGTGGTCATGTGGCAGGCATGAATAGACACTGGAGCACACTGAATGCTGTTTACCTTCCCACCAAAGTGGTCCCTATTTATCTATTTGCAATATTTTGCTTTCGAACTGCTAGGTTGGCAGGAGCTGAGACAAAGACGGGAGCTTGTTCCATCCTGGAGTATTCGGGTATCGAACTGCTGACCTGCCACCTTCCAGTCAGTGTCTAAGCCACTTGAGCCACTGCAGTCCCTGTCCATAGTCCAACAAAAATGAAAAAAAAAAAAAACCCCAGTGTGGACGATTGGATGATTCCTTTAGTAATAATCACAATTGTGCACTGTCAAATCAATTCTGACTTTTGTTGATTCTTTCCAGGGGTTTCTAGGAAGAGAATACATAGAAATGGTTTATCATTCCCTTGCCTGAGGCTACACAGGATGGCTGTTCTCCCTGGATGCGTAGGAGAACTCAAACTACCAACCTCTGCCACTGATCTCTCAAACCAGCGCTCTGACTTTAGTAGATGTTAAAATCTCACAGTGGCTAGCTTTCAGCTCCAAATAGCTCTTTGTCAGGCTAGGCATTACAGAACTAGGGATGGTGCAAAAGAAAGATCAAAATTCCAAAATCCATGGCCAGATGTGCAGATCAGGTCCACGTGTTTAAAGCAAGTCGAAAAAGAAGAGCTGCAGAATCAGCTCAGAGAAGGTAGATTTTAAATTTAACTTTTGTCTGTGTAGATTTGAATGTTCTTCTCAATCTTGTTAGAAAAAGCTCTGCCAATCACTGGCTGATTCCTCTCTTGCCTTATTTCAAAACTTATGGCTCCTTTTGGGTTGCTTTATAGAGGCATATGAAACCCTGGCAAGCTCCACATCAGAGGCGGTGTGATAAAATATAGTTTACATGCTAGATTAGCCAACTGCAACTGAATTCAAAGCACCCAGCCTTTTCTGTGGATCATCCAGAATAATTTATACATCCCTGAACACACACTCTCCCATGTCCTCTTCCAATGCCTGAGTTTGAAATGTGTCCTGCAGCTGCACACTCAGAGCTGAGAAAATGCTGGGCAGATGTGAGAGGAAGAGGCCTGAAGGGACTTCTGTTTTCTGTTTTGCATTCGGCTGACAGGAAAGCTGCTCAAAACATTGTCAGGCAGCGAGTCAAAAGATTGTCTTAATGTTCTCACTTCCTGTTCAGGTCCCATCTGTCAGACTAACAGCATAATTTATGCCTAGCCAAGAAGTAGTGGTGAAGATGCTGAACTTAATGACTGGAAGATCGGCAGGTCAGCAGTTTGAGACCCAAATATTGCACAACAGAGTGAACTCCCTTCGTCTGTTCCAGCTCCTGCCAACCTAGCAGTTCGAAAGCAAGAAATTGCAGTTTGGTGGGAAAGGTAACAGCGTTCTGTGTGCTCTGGCATCTAGTCATGCCTGCCACATGTCCATGGAAACATCTGCAGATTCAGATAGCTGTTCTTTGGCTGTAAATGGAGATGAGTCAGATATGACTGGCTTTCGACCTTTACATTTACCGAAGAAGTAAAATGTGTGTGTGTTTATCTGTGTGTGTGTGTGTGTGAGAGAAAGAGAGATGGAGAGAGGCCTAAAGTACATCAAAGTAGGTAAATCTAAGCAAGCTGATGAAAGACCTCTCCCAATCTGAAATGATGGTATTCCAGTTGAATTATTCAAAGATGATGGAATAAAAGTATTGTATGCTATATGCCAGCTGATTTGGAAAACACAATGGCCACAGGACAGGAAAAGGTCAGTATACATTCCAATCCCAAAAAAGGACAACCCCAAAGAATGCCCAAATTATTGAACAATTGCACTCATCCCACACGCTAGCAAGATGACACAGGATAGGCTTCAGCAGCACACAGAGAGAGAACTACCAGAAGTGCAGGCTGGGTTCAGAAGAGGCAAGGGAACTAGAGATCAAATTGCCAACATATGTTGGATCATGGAGAAAACAAAGGAATACCAGAAGCAAGTCTACTTCTGTTTCATTGACTACACCAAGGCCTTTGATGGTGTGGACCACAACAAAATGTGGCAAGTAATTAAAGAGATGGGAATACCAGAACACCTTATATGTCTAATGAGAAATCTGTACAAGAGACAAGAAGCCACAGTTAGGACATGATACAGAATGATGGAGTGGTTTGGAATAGGAAAAGGAGTAAGACAAGGCTGCATTTTGTCACCTTGCTTGTTTAACTTATACACAGAGCACATAATGTGCAAGGCAGGGCTGGATGAATCAAAAGTGGGAATTAAAATTGCTGGGAGAAACATTAACAATTTGAGATATGCAGATGATACTACCCTAATGGCAGAAAGTGAGGAAGACCTAAAGAAGCTCCTGATTAGGTTGAAAGAAGAGAGTACAAAAGCTGGCTTGAGACTCAGCATCAAGAAAACTAAGATAATGGCAACAGGCCCTATTACTCCCTGGAAAATAGATGGAGAAGAAGTAGAAGCAGTGACAGATTTCACATTCTTAGGATCCAAGATCACAGCAGATGGATTGCAGCTATGAAATAAAAAGGCGACTGATTCTTGGTAGCCAAGCTATGAGGAACCTGGGGAACATAGTTAAAAGTAGAGACATCACCTTGCAAAAAAAGTCCGCATAGTCAAAGCAATGGTATTTCCTGTAGTAATATATGGTTGTGAGAGCTGGACCACAAGGAAAGTTGAGTGTAGAGGAATAGATGCCTTTGAAATGTGGTGCTGGAGGAGAGTTTTGAAAGTACCTTGGACAAATCAACCCCAACTGCTCCTTGGAAGGTCAAATATTGAAGATGAAGTTAAGGTACTTTGGACATCAAATGAGAAGAGAGGATTCACTTGAGAAAGCCTTGATGCTGGGAAAGGTCGAAGGCAAAAGAAGAAGGGGGCAGCAGAAAATGAGATGGCTTGATGGCATTGTTGACACAATGGGCACAGAGCTGGACAAGTTGAGGAGTATGGTGGAGGAAAGGGGTGTCTGGCGTTTGATGGTCCATGGGGTCACAAAGGGTCAGAATCGACTGTGCAACTGAACAACAACAAATCTGAAATGAGAGGAAATGTGGCAGGAAAGGCAACTGGAAGTCCAACTACCCTCCTTCAGGACCCCTCCCTACAATTTTACTTCATTGAAGAGTGATGGAGAGGTTCTTCCTCTGCACTGGAACAGGGTGTTGTCACAAAAGCCCAGTTTACCCAACTCCATTTCATTCCACCCCCTCTTAGTTTCTTCTTTATGTGATATGGAACCGTAATGTTGTCCCTTTCAATTTTGGTTTCTTCTTCCCTGCTATTAATAGCAATCTCATTGTTCTTCTCTGGTGGCCTCAAAAGCTGGAACAGGTCTTAGCAA
Source organism: Bradypodion ventrale (assembly GCA_035047345.1). NCBI lineage: Eukaryota > Metazoa > Chordata > Lepidosauria > Squamata > Chamaeleonidae > Bradypodion > Bradypodion ventrale. The sequence goes on from JAWDJE010000006.1 coordinate 123,785,509, forward strand.
TTCATCTGGGTTGGGCCCATTGCAAAGGGAGCACTACAGTATTTTCCCAGTAAAAACAGCCATCCCCTGAGCTCTTAAACCAGGGATTCTCAACCTACAGCCCAGGGGCCGGATGCAGCCCACAACACCATTTCATGTGGCCCACCACTGCCTTCTGCCACACCTGGAAGTGCCATGTGGGGCATCCAGGGCAAAATGGCCATCCAGCCCACAAAGCTGTCTGTGGGAAAGTGACCCAGCCCTTGGATTGAAAAGGTTGAGAACCCCTGTATTAAACTGACAGAAGAACTCTTAAACTGATGGGTGGTGGCGGCTGGGAGGGAGCTGTGGGGATGAGGAAAAAAAATAGACTTGGCAATATGTGCTGGATTTCACACCTAGGTGAGTTCCAACATACTCCTCTCTCTCTCTTGTTCCCATGGTTATGCTCATTGTTGTTCTCCTGTAGGTGATGTCAGAAGTTTAATGGAGAAGCAGGTGGGGGAAACTGTGCTTGGTTTGGCATTTAATGTGTATCTTCTAATTTGCACTTTTTAAAGCAATAAACAAACCAAAAAGCAGCCATCTTTTAGAACACGGGCTTTGATTGTGCAGTTCTTCAACACAAAGTGTATTAAAAAGGTACTATATGGGAGGGGAAAGGCATACAAGAATGCATCTGTTAGTGAAAATAGCGTACTAAAATGCATCATATTAAGAAAAACTGTATAAAATGAGCACTTTGGGAGAAATGTGCACAAAAAAGGAATGCAAATGTCCCCATGACCTTTTGAAAAAAGAACTGATGGAAAAAAGGAAGGTAGAATAAACTTCAGAAAGAAAAATTGAAGAGACACTGAAATTTATCTATTCATGTGGCCGTATTGTACACAAGTTCTTGATTTCAAAAGAAACAGAAGCAAATTGTAGCTGCCCCCATATGCTGGATATTAGGAAAGCCAATATTAATAAACCAAGAACAATGAAAAGTAAGGTCTCATGGCAGAAGATCCTAACAGGAAAAGGAGTCCAAGATGGGTGGGAGTTTCTTAAAAAAGGAAATTTTAGTGGGACAACTACAAACAATTCCGGAAGAAGTTGGGGAGATTCCATGGGATACCAGTACAAGACAGACTCTGCCATATGTGGGTCACTGGCTGTGGAAGACGTAGCTCATTATATATTATGTTGTAAGTTGTATACTATAGGGACTTCAGTAGCTTAGTGATTAAGACACTGAACTTGATGACTGGAAGATCAGTAGGTCAGCAGTTCGATACCTGAGTGCTGCAAGACAGAGTGAGCTCCCATCTCTGCCCCAGCTCCTGCCAACCTAGCAGCTCGAAAGCAAGAAATTGCAAGTAGATAAATAGGTACCACTTTGGTGGGAAGGTAAACAGTGTTCCGTGCACTCTGGAGTTTAGTCCTGCCTGCCACATGTCCATGGAAATGTCTGCAGATGCAGACAGTGCTGGCTCTTTGGCTATAAATGGAGATGAGCACCGAACCCTAGAGTTGGATTCGACTAGCTTTCAAGCAAGTGCAACCTTTACCCTTTACATAAGTTGTATACTGACATCAGAGAATGTTATATAGTGCCCCCTGATAAGGAGAAAGAATTACTAGGAACCTAAAGCTGGCCTTCCTGCTCCAAGGCACAAAACCAAGTGTAACAAGAAATGTAGAGAAGTCCTATTTGAAGTGGAGGCTGCTAGACAGAGGGATAAATCTTTGGACTATCTATACCTATAAGGAAGAGGTGTAACGTACGTGTCCAGTAGGCGTGTCCTAACAGCCATACTACATTTTAATTGTACATTTTAAATTGTTTTATATGTCAAGTTTTACCTATTATGCATCCAATCTCAATATGTACCAAGTTTATTGTGCTAATTTTAAATCATTTTATATGCATTTTTTTACTTATTATGTACCCAATCTCAATATGTACCAATTTTACTGTGTCAATTTTTAATTGCTGTGTGCATGATATATTCTTGTTTTTATTATTTGGGCTTGTTTGGTCAATTGACTGGTGCAATAAACCTATTGACTGATACAAACAATTCCAAGAGCAAAAGGTGGATGACAGCAAAACACGGCCAACGTGACTTTACAAAAAGCTCAGAGAGGCCCATAAAAAAGGGCCAGATATAGGAAGTGGAAAGAAGGCGAAGCCACTCAAAAAAAGTACAGACAAGTAGCAAAGAATTGCAGTCCGGAAGACAAAAACTGAGACTTTGAGTCAGTTCTGACTTATGGCACTGATGGCAAACCTTTTAGAGAATGAGTGCCCAAACTAACCTTTGCCACAGACTCAAGTGGCTGCCATCCATGCCACACCTTCACGTTGCATGTGAGCCACCTGCCTTACCCCAGACAGGGGAGGGAGCACTCCCATTGGGCTGCTGGGTAGAGGGTTGGGGCAAACTCTCTGCTGGGGCTCTGAGTGATCCCTCTGGCATGAATGCTATAGGTTCGCCACCACTGACTTCTGGTGACCTTGCCTGGGTTTCCTAGGTAGAGAGTTCTCAGAAATAGTTTACCATTCCCTTCTACTGGGGCACTCTGGGGCCGTGAGGTTTGCCCGTGGCCACACTGGGTGACTCTACTAGGAGACACGGTAGGGAATTGAACTCCCAGCTTCTGGCTCTAGAGCCAGGTACCTAAACCACTGACCTGATAAATCAATTTAGAAATATGAAGCCAAGACCTCTCATGGAGTGAATGAATAATTATTGTGCCTAACTGCGGATAGCCTGAGCATTAACCACAGGAATGGCTAAGATGATCATCTCATATTTTGTCACACAGCAAGGACACTAGGTTATCATTATTATAAACAGCATGCAAGTTTGTCAAATGAGCTCATGTATAAATAAACAAGAGCTCCGAAGCCACTGCAAACTGCTAAAAAGAGAGAGAGAAAATCTCCAAAACTGAGGCTCGTTATTTATCATTAATTATTTAACTGCAGTCCCCATGTGGGCAGTGAAATCCTGCTGATTTACTACTTATCAAGAATAAATTACCATTTGCAATGTGGTTTTTTTCCCACCGTTTTTCTTTTGTCATCATAAATACATTTAATTAATAAGTCTGGATGCCTTCTCTGTCTCCATTGAGCTGGTTTTAAGAGTCCTAAGAGGGGGTAACCTCAGGGAGATGCGAAAAAAATGTATGTATATCCATTTAAAATGACAGCCCAAGTTGTTTGTGCCAAATTTCAGAACCCAGCATGGATTCAGGGTTTGCTTATATTTGCTGACTATTTAGGAGGTGATGTATTTTTCAAAGAAATTCAGAATCTCAATTAGAGCTATGTTTAAAAGAATACCTTTTAGAGAAAGGGTTGCCATAAGTCGGATGTTAAGCTCAGATTTAGTAAAACCTCAGCTGTATTCTAGCAATTATGACCTATCTGGTCAGCTTCAACAGTCGATAAGAAGACCAAATTACAGCTTTTTAATTAATATTTTTATTTTATTTATTAAAACAAAACAACAAACAAACAAAAACACAATAAAAATTAACATTAACAAAAATTGTAAATAATCCTCTAACAGGGGTGGGCAAACTACAGCCCATGGGATGGATCTGGCCTGTGATGGCAAATCATCTGGCCCACTCTGCTTCCATAAGTGGAAGCAAAATGTGTACTATCCAGGCATGTGCAAAATGCTGCCATAAATGCACCCATGGTTGTCGTAAATGCGTTTATGACAGCCTTGGTTGAATTTATGGCAGTGTTTTGTGCATGTGCAGGCGTGCACATTTTACTTCTGATTCTGTGGGAGGAACCATATGACTGGCCCGTGGCCCAAAATGTTTGGCCACCCCACTCTATGTGCTCCCCACCACCATGGGACATTGTACCTTCACTTTATGATTAGTTTATTACTATTAACTATATTCTATATATTCATCCCCACTTCCCCAAAATTATGTGTTCTTTTCCCTGTCTTGTTACTTTCACTTTAATTAGGACATGTTCAATAAATTCTCTTCAAATCTTTTTAATGTCATTTCTTTTTGTTAATCCCTCCTTAAATTTTAATTCACGTTAGTCTATTGCAATATTCCATAGTTCTTTGTACCAATCATCCAACTTGAATTCACAATCTACTTTCCATCTTTTAACAATAAGTAATCTCATGGCTTCTCCTTTGTTACTATTGTTATAATCACTTCTTTCTTATTTCTTACTATAGTGCTATCTGCAAAACACATTAATAAAGCAAATTACAGCTTTATAAGAGAATCGTTGTAAGAGCAGGGATCTATGCCATTAAAACATGGGCAATAATGGCACACATAGCACAAATGTTCAGTGTGTTTCCTCATTGTTGCTTATGGAGAATTCTGATGTCTCCTGGAATGTTCATGTCACCAGTGAGGAAAATTTATGGCAAAGTGGATCTAGCAAATTGCCAACTATTGTGATGGAACATCTGGCTGGTCATATTCTTTGCTTGCCAGATCATTGATATCTTTGAAATGTTGTGAAATGGGAACTGCCAGAGGAGAAGTGGAGAGGAGGCAGACCACGCAAAACCTGGCAGTTGGCATTCAAAGAGGACTTATGGACACCAGAAACCAGATGGGAAGATGCTGAAGACTCTGCCATAGACATGATTTGCTGGAAGAAGCTTGTTTCTCCATGTCCAATGTGCAAAAGGAATGGAGAACTGGGGAAAGATGGGTTTTACTTTTTAAAAAATTGGTAAGTCGTATACTGCTGAATTGACTTTCCATTCACATGATATAGTGATAGATTCTATCATCATCATCATCATCATCATCATCATCAGTACCTTTTGCATAATCCACATAGAGCAGCAAGCTTCTGCCAACAAATCATGTCCAAGACAGAGTCTTTGTTTTGCACTTAGCAATTTCTGGTGTTCCATCTCAAACAAGGAACTTCTTATGCCTACTGGAGAGGAATTTGTACCAACAGCTACAGCAAGTCTCAAGGTACTCAGCATTAGTAAGTTATTTTGCTTTTTCCAAATATGAATCAGCACACACAGGAATGCAATCTAAGCCCTACATATTTCATTGTTTATAGTTGTCACATTTTTGGAGATTTCAATGCCCATGCCGGCTTCATTTTGGTTTTCAGCTTGACATGGCCAATAGCATAAAGAGGGGGGCATTAAAATAACTGTTTCTATTACTATATTATGCATTTTAAAATGATTTCTAACTAAAATTTTATACTGGGCTATTTTTCTCTTTTGCCTAAGTAGACAAAAGAGCAAGCTGATCCATTTCATAAAGCAAGTTAAGCAGTTCTACACTCAGCCTAATCAAAATTTGTGCAGCCGTAGCCACCCTAAATACAGTATTATGATATGTTCCTGGGGCTGAAAATCTCTTATCATCTACCTAGTTTCTGCTATAATTTACTCCCTAGAAACCCACTATATCTAATACCAGGATTGCCCTGAACACATGGAAGAACTGCAGATACAGGCAAGCTGTAGTCTCAGCCACTGCCTCAAACACTAACACTCCAATACTAGATAGGAACTTCCATCCTAGTTTTTGTGAGCTCTTGACTTAATTACTTTCCTCCACTGTCTGAAAGGCAGTAAACTAACCTCCATCCCACTTTCTTGAGTGGGTTTTGAAGCCTGGGGCACATTGACTTTTTGGCCCAAAGGGTCATTGTAGCCTGAGGTGGGTTCAGGGCCTGCAAGCCAATGATGGGTGAGACCAGGACTGCTGGTGGTAGAGAGAGCTGGGTGTCCACACACACTCCATTCATACTCGTTCACACATGTCCACACTTGGAATGTAAATCTTTGCTTGTCTCATCCTTGGTAAAGGTAGAGCTCGCCCTTGCTCGAAAGCCAGTCATATCTGACTTTAGGGTTCAGTGCTCATCTCCTTTTATAGCCAAAGAGCCAGCGCTGTCTGCTTCTGCAGATGTTTTTGTGGACATGTGGCAGGAATGACTAGACACAGAATGCTTCTTACCTTCCCACCAAAGGTAACTTGCACCGAAGGTAACTATCTACTTGAAATTTCTTGCTTTTGAACTGCTAGGTTGGCAGGAGCTTGGACAGAGATGGGAGCTCACTCCGTCATGCAGTAATCAGGCATCTAACTCTGAACTTCCTTGAAGGAACTGCAAAATGATTTTCCTTGTCCCACAGCTGACAAGTACATTGTTCCACTTTTGACACCAGAAGAGGATGAAAAGGTTTACCCCTCGCAAGTTAAACAAAATTCTGCAAAATAACACAGCAACAAGACTAACACTTAAGCACAGGTAATGTAAGTTGCACAAGATGGCGTTGGTTGTTGCTCTGTTACGTTAATTTTTAAGGATTAAATAATCAGTAAGAGTGTTTGTGTCTCTTATAACAATCCCCCACTTGTTCTGTGTTTGATGTGTATGTATGTGTGTGTGCTTAGATTATCAAAGGGAAAGGACCTAGATTTGCCCAGACATTAGGCAGTTGTTGTACAGACCTTAACTAGAAACAAAATTGGCACACCTTGTCTTTCACCTAGAGTTGGGGGATTTCACAAGGCTTAAAATTCTTCACCAGCATGTCTCATCAAGTCAAGTCAGACTAAGACAACCTGAAGAACTTGGTATGCTTGCTCTTTCACATCATCTATTAGTTGCTCTTAGTGCCTGGAAATAATATGGACTGAATCCCAGACCTTCTGCAGGCCAAGTGCAAGGACCACTAATTTATGGGCCACCTCCCCTGAATATTTTGAGGCAGTAGCTGTTGCTCTTGACATTGTCCACCTGTGGTGAAGTACGTGTTCATCCTGCTGAGGCATGCCATACCTTATGTGGCTCTTCATTAGTCAATGGTGTATCATTTTTTGGAGAATATTTTAATGATATGTCTCCCCATTAGGGTTTTTCCATTAGAATGGCAATTTTAGCTTGTCACAACAATGTATTTGTACCTATTTTGCCTTTCTGTCTCTGCTGTGCAAGTGCTTGTGATGGGTTGCCTTGCAAGGACTATATTCAATGTCAGGTTTTTCCGGCTCTCATTGATTGGATAAATTGGTAATCATCTAATATGATGAATGTGCAGCCTAGCCATTTCCCATTAAGCTTCTCCTGCTTGCTGCTGTTTTTATGTGCCACCAAGTCAGGTCTGGCACACAGTGACTCTATGGCGACATTATGAATGAGAGATCTCCAAAATGTCCTGTCCTCAACAACCCTACTCAGCTCTTGCAAACACAAGCTTGTGGCTTCCCTTACAGAGTCAATCCATGCAATGTCTGGTCTTTCTCTTTTCTTGCTGCCCCCAAACTTTCACAGTATTATTGTCTTTTCCAGAGTCTTGCCTTCTCTTGATGTACCCAAAGTAGGACAGCCTCAGGTTCACCATATTTGCCTCCATAGACAATTCAGTCTTGATTTTCTGTATGCCCCACTTGTTCAACTTTCTGGCAGTCCAGGGTATCTGCAGAACTCTCCTCTAGCACCATTTTTAAGCCTGCTGTTGTAAACTAATTCTCATTGGGTCTGTGCATGCAGAGGATAGAAAACACAGAAATTCCTAGATTTGTGCCATTCTTGACATATGACTTGGGAACTAATGCTGAATGGACATTTCAAGACAACTTTTTCAATTGCATAAAGTACAATACCAGGCCTATTTGACAGAGTGGAATCTGACTTTTCTTGATCTGGACATCTATGACATGTCACTATATAACCAAACAAGCCCAAAAACTTTTGAGAAGGCAAGGAATCAGCCAGATAAAAAAGAGGTATTAATACAAAGAGATTGGCAAGAAATAATGGAGAGATCAGACTCCATGTCTCTGTAGACAAGCTTTTTTAAAAAACTGCTAATCGTACTATATCGTGTTGGAGCGTGTTGTTGATTGATGGATCTCTGTGGGTCTGAGGAATACATTCTGTTTATATCAGACTTTAATGTGTCTGGTTTTCTCCCCACCCCACCCCCCATGAAATGGGAGGGGGTTGAAGAGGAAGAGGGAAAGAAAGAAAGACAGACATTCTAGTCAGTGTGAAAACCATAGCATGTCAAATAATTACTATAATGATGGAAATAGCTGGGTTGTAATGAAAAAACCCCCAACAACTTGAATTGTAGCCGAAATGCCTGCTGGCCTGGGTCACTAATGCCTTCTGCAACTGTAAAATTTGGCTGCAGCCACGCAATCCAATACCGGTGAGAAAACGCAGAGGTTTTGTCTGCTGTTGCAGAAAGGAAAATAATGAAGACAAATAACCAGGCATGAAGAGAAATAACTAGACATTTAAATCGATTGTTGTAAACGTTCATGATGACTGGAATTGCAGCTCAAGACTGGATTAAAAATGCAGGCTAGGAAATCTACAATAATAAAGCCGTGGAACTTTTAATACCGTTCAGATAAATTTGATCTGTTGAATCACATGGAAAGTTCAAATTTGCCTTTCTTTGTGCTCAAAAGAGTCCTTCTCCTGGATTCTTGGAGACGTAGTAGCCCATTCTGAAGGGTTTCCCATAGAAGTCCTCATAAGAAAGGAGAAGCCAGAAATGCATTCTGTTAAGTAGATTTATCTCTTTCTTTCCTCAGTCTCTTTTACAATCAGTGATGCAATTCCTTATTTATTTAATTCTTGCAAAACTAAAATCTACAAATGTCCATTTCCTGCTGGGTGTCATTTTGAAAAGTGTTGTGGATATTTAATTTTTTTATCTTTTGCATTTCCCCACTATTTTGGCAATTTTTAAACCAAGCATAAATAATCAGTTTTGTTGTTCAGTTGCACAGTTGATTCTGACCCTTTGCGACCCCATGGACATTGCCCGCCAGGCACCTCTGTCCTCCACCATCCTCCTCAACCCACTCAGCTCTGTGCCCATTGCATCTAAAATACCATCCAGCCATCTCATTTTTGGCTGCCTCCTCCTTCTTTTGCACTTCACCTTTCCCAGCATCAAGACTTTTTCCCAACATCAAGACTTTCTCAAGGGAATCCTCTTCTCATTTGATGTCCAAAGTACTTTAGCTTCACCTTCACTATTTGACTGTACAAGGAGCAGTCAGGGTTGATTTCTTCTAAAATGGGACGCGTGGCGGCACTGATTCGCTGCCGCGCGCTTTGCCGCCCCCGCCCCATAAGAGACGGGATGAGGCCGGAAGGTGCAGGGGCCGGGCCTTCCCTTAAGGGAGAGGCTTGGACCACCCTTCCTCCTTTTTCGCCGACTGGACCAGGCAGCATTTGCCCTCCACCCCCGCCCTCGGTCACAGCTTCGGGGCCAGATGGGAATTTTTGCTTGAACCTTGATTGGCCTGTTGGTTCTTGTCGTTTTCGCCGATCCCACACTGTCACTGTTGGGTGCACTACGGGGTAGTTTTTTTCGTATTTTTTGACGTTCGGCGGCTAGCACTGGTAACGAGGCACTGGGTGACCCCTACGAGTCTGGCAGGAGCACACTCCATTGGCCACTGGCAGGTCTAGATAGAGGGATAATCGCGTGGCCAATCGGGTGTGCTCAGGAACAAGGCGATGCCATGCTAGACACAGCGTGCAAAGCCTTCTATTCACCGAACACACGTCAGAAGCAGAGGTTTGGTCATTTGTGCTTCTCTGTTGGGGTCGTTATAATTGGTTATAACCATCGCTACTTACCAGGTCTATGTCGGCCCGCTTGCATTAGTGAACTATTATTAATAAAGTGGCCCAGTTTCAATCCCAGCACTGTGTCCGTCTCTTTATTGGGGAGTGGGTCTGGCAATGACTTATCCACTTTTAATGTTCCTTATCCAGTGAGAATCTTCCTCCAGGAAAAAAATCCCTTTAAGTTCAGAAAAAAGTTAAATTAGAGAGCATTCTCACCTACAAACAACATGAAAGTCTAGAAGTATGAGAATCTCCACCGGCGGGGAGATAAAGGGAGCCTCCCGTGGCCCGGGAGGCTCCGAAGAGAGCCGCCGCCGCCGCCGCCGCCGCCGCCGCCGCCGCCGCCGCCGCCGCCGCCGCCGCCGCCGCCGCCGCCGCCGCCGCCGCCGCCGCCGCCGCCGCCGCCGCCGCCGCCGCCGCCGCCGCCGCCGCCGCCGCCGCCGCTGCCGCCGCCGCCGCGCTCTCCCCGCCCCCACCACCGGCGGGGAGATAAAGGGAGCCCCCCGTGGCCCGGGAGGCTCCGAAGAGAGACGCCACCGCCGCCATCGCCGCCGCCGCGCTCTCCCCGCCCCCTTCATCGGCGGGGAGATAAAGGGAGCCTCCCGTGGCCCGGGAGGCTCCGAAGAGAGACGCCGCCGCCGCCGCCGCGCTCTCTCCGCCCCCACCACCGGCGGGGAGATAAAGGGAGCCTCCCGTGGCCCGGGAGGCTCCAAAAAGGGCCGCCGCCGCCGCCGCCGCCGCAGCCGCGCTCTCCCCGCCCCTGCCACCGGCGGGGAGATAAAGGGAGCCTCCCGTGGCCCGGGAGGCTCCGAAGAGAGCCGCCGCCGCCGCCGCCGCCGCCGCCGCCGCCGCCGCCGCCGCCGCCGCCGCCGCCGCCGCCGCCGCCGCCGCCGCCGCCGCCGCCGCCGCCGCCGCCGCCGCCGCCGCCGCCGCCGCCGCCGCCGCCGCCGCCGCCGCCGCCGCCGCCGCCGCCGCCGCCGCCGCCGCCGCCGCCGCCGCCGCCGCCGCCGCCGCCGCCGCCGCCGCCGCCGCCGCCGCCGTGCTCTCCCCGCCCCCACCACCGGCGGGGAGATAAAGGGAGCCTCCCGTGGCCCGGGAGGCTCCGAAGAGAGACGCCGCCGCCGCCGCCACCGCCGCCGCCGCCGCCGCCGCCTCCGCCACCGCCGCCTCCGCCACCGCCGCCGCCGCCGCCGCGCTCTCCCCGCCCCCACCACCGGCGGGGAGATAAAGGGAGCCCCCCGTGGCCCGGGAGGCTCCGAAGAGAGACGCCGCCGCCGCCGCACTCTCCCCACCCCCTTCATCGGCGGGGAGATAAAGGGAGCCTCCCGTGGCCCGGGAGGCTCCGAAGAGAGACGCCGCCGCCGCCGCCGCCGCGCTCTCCCCGCCCCCACCACCGGCGGGGAGATAAAGGGAGCCTCCCGTGGCCCGGGAGGCTCCAAAAAGGGACGCCGCCGCCGCCGCCGCCGCAGCCGCGCTCCCCCCGCCCCCACCACCGGCGGGGAGATAAAGAGGCGCTGCCTCTTCCCGGGGGCCCACGCTATTCGGCCCGGGAATGGGAGGCAGGTGTGTCCCATCTCCTTTTGGACCCTGCCTGTTGGGGGGCTTAAAGGAGAGGCGCCGCCGGAGGCCCGGAAATTTTGTTCGGTGCTGGATTTGGGGGTGGATGGCGGAGGGGGAGGGAAGAGAGAGTGTTGGCCTTGCCAGCCAGGAAGGAGGGGCAGCATTCCGTCTAGGGAGGTTCCGGAGATTAATATAGGTGTTGTGACGGGCATGGGGCGGTATGGCGGGTACCGTGGGGCGGGCCGCACTCGGGGAATGCGGGTCCGATGTTTAAGTGCGGTCCCTCATTCCAGCCCTGCAGGTACATCTCTGGGTCCTGAGCAGCAGATCCAGAGTGACCCCGCCCTTAGGCTGCTGCTGGTGAATGCCAGGTCGGTTTGTAATAAGGCCCCCCTGATTCAAGATGCCATCCAGGATGGGCGGGCCGACCTGGCATGCATCACCGAAACCTGGCTGACACCTGAGGATGGAGTACCTCTTTCGGACATGTGTCCAGCTGGGTTCGGTATTTGGCACCAGCCTAGAGGTGAGGGGACGGGGGTTGGTGTCGCCATTGTTGCCAGGGAGTCTTTGGGAGTCGCTAGGACCACTGCTCCACAAGTGTCTGGTTGTGAGGCCCTGCTTCTACGGTTGGGCCCCAAGGGTCAGTTGGGGATCTTGCTCCTGTACCTGCCCCCTTGCAGGGTAAGGGATGCCCTGCCTGAGCTCCTCGAGGCCGCCTCGATGCTGGCGTTGGAGTTCCCGAGGCTTATGGTTCTGGGGGACTTCAATTTGCCATCGTTGGGGATGGCTTCTGAGGGGGCAAGGGAGTTCATGGCCTCCATGGCAGCCATGGGCCTGACTCAGGTAGTTCGGGGTCCGACCAGGGGCAGCGGTCACATGCCAGACTTAGTTTTCCTGTCGGAGCAGTGGCAGAGTGACCTGAGATTACAGGACTTAGTCATCTCACCTGTGCCATGGTCGGATCACTATCTGGTGACTCTTGACTTCCTGGGGGCGACACTTCATCGTAGGGAGGCAGGGCCTATTAAAATGGTCCGCCCTCGGCAACTAATGGATCCAGATGGTTTCCAGAGGGAACTGGGGGATGTACCTCTGGATCGGCTAAACGATTCACCCGAGGCACTCGTCGACCTATGGAATAGGACGACAATAGCTGCCTTGGATGAAATCGCGCCACTGCGGCCTCTCCGCGCCCGGGGAACTAGGTCATCTCCGTGGTTCACAGAGGAACTACGGGAACTCAAACGGGCAAAGAGACGCCTAGAGCGCCGCTGGGTGAAGACCCAGGATGACTCCGATTGGACACTAGCTAGAGCCGCTATTAGGGCCTACCTAGTGGCGATGGGGGTGGTGAGGCGGCAATACTTCACCACCCTTATTGCCTCCGCTGATAATCGCCCAGCCGCCCTGTTCCGGGTAACCAGGTCCCTCCTCGGTAGAGGGAGATCGGTGCCCGGTTGGCAGGGGTCGGCTGAGGACTTTGCTGACCATCTGGTGGAGAAAATCGATCGGATTCGTTCAGGATTGAATCCTGGCGTGGATGGGGAGGGTCGGGGGGGTGCCGGAGCAAAGTCTTGCTGTTCGATCTGGGATCGGTTTGATCCTGTTGTCCCTGATGAAGTGGACAGGCTCCTTGCAGATGTTCGTGCCACTACATGTCCTCTGGACCCCTGTCCCACCTGGTTGGTGAAAGCATCCAGGGGGGTAACAGGGGGCTGGGTTGGGGGGATAGTAAATGCTTCTTTACGGGAGGGGGTATTTCCTGCACAGCTAAAACATGCTTTGGTGCGCCCCCTCCTGAAGAAAATGTCCCTCGACCCAGCTGTCCTTAACAACTACAGGCCGGTTTCCAACCTGCCCTTTCTGGGTAAGGTTTTGGAGAAGGCGGTGGCGCGCCAGCTGCAGAGTGTCCTGGAGGAAGCGGATTATCTAGACCCCTTTCAATCGGGATTCAGGCCCGGATATGGAACGGAGACGGCATTGGTCGCACTGATGGATGATCTCTGGCGGGAGCGGGACGGGGGTTGTCCATCCGTCCTTGCTCTTCTTGACCTCTCAGCGGCCTTCGATACCGTCGACCACGGTATCCTGCTGGAACGGCTCGAAGGACTGGGGATCCAGGGCACTGTGTTGTCCTGGTTTTCCTCATTTCTGGAGGACCGTACCCAGTCGGTGTGGTTAGAGAGTGAGAGGTCCAGCCCTAGGCTTCTCAAATATGGGGTGCCTCAGGGATCTGTGCTCTCTCCCCTCTTATTTAACATCTACATGAAGCCGCTGGGTGAGATCATTCGTTCCCACGGGGTGCGGTACCATCAGTACGCGGATGATACTCAATTGTACATCTCGGCCCGTGGGGACCCCAGTGATGCTGTTGAAATCCTATCCGGATGCCTGGAGGCCATTGGGGTCTGGATGGGGGCCAATGGGCTTCGGCTGAATCCCAGCAAGACAGAGTGGCTGTGGATAAGGGGCCCCACGTTATCCAAGGAGTTACCATCTTTGGTACTGGATGGGGCTGTTTTGCCCCAGACAGACCCAGTGCGCAACTTGGGGGTCCTTCTGGACTCACGGCTCCTGCTGGAAGAACAAGTGGCAGCTGTGGCCAGGGGGGCTTTTGCCCAACTTCGGGTGATTCGCCAACTGCGCACGCTCCTGGACCGGGGCTCCTTGCTTATGGTCACTCATGCTCTGGTTACTTCCCGACTAGATTATTGTAATGCGCTCTACATGGGGCTGCCCTTGACGACCATTCGGAGGCTGCAGCTGGTCCAGAATGCGGCGGCCCGGGTGGTGATGGGGTGTGGGCGATATGCCCATGCCTCACCGCTGCTTCGGGAGCTGCACTGGTTACCAGTTTGTCTCCGGGTGCAATTCAAGGTGCTGGTTTTGACCTTTAAAGCCCTATATGGCAGGGGGCCAGGATACCTTAGAGACCGCATCGTCCCAAGAGTGACTGCCCGTCCAACCAGAGCGGACCGGAGAGGCTCTCTGGTGGTGCCATCAACGAGGGGTGCACATTTGACTAGCACCCGAAGGAGGGCCTTCTCCGTGTCCGCACCAACCCTCTGGAACCTCCTACCAACAGATCTAAGACTTCAAAGTGAATTGCTGCCCTTCAGGAAAGGAGTAAAGACCTGGCTGGCAGGGCAGGTGTGGGGCCCGAACGGGACTATGGCCCCCGCCGGCTGGCTTTTATAAGACTCTCTCTCTTTCCCTCTGTGTGGTAGGTGGGACGGGTGAGTGGGATATGGGTTTTAAATGGGGGTGGATGTCGGATTTTTCTTTATTGGGTGGGTTTTTTATTGGGTGGGTTTTATAAGGTTTTATAATGTTTTTATGTATTTTTTGGAGTTGTTGTAATGCCGCCCTGAGTCGGGTTCTGCCTGAGTGGGCGGCATTTACAAATGTGAATGATAAATAAATAAAATAAATAAATAAATAGTCCAAAGCACTGAATGCCCTAAAAATCAATATGAAAGCTGATGAAATCAATCGAAGACCTGTCAGGAAGCCAGTGGACAGCCCACAGTAGAGATTGTGAAGATGCTGAAATCATTAAGGAAGAGGAGAATGTTGTCTCGTTTTGTGAGTGAGCATTTGTGACAAGTACATTGACTATGATTCCCCACTGCCTGGTTAGAGCTAGGCTTAGCTAAGTCTCAAAGCTTTATAATAGAGGTCTTTGCTTCCAGGTGAGACACATTCAAGTGTTTATAAGCTACTGTATATGGTAAATCAGGTCAAATTTTTAGAATGGAGAATAATGGGATTCGTAGCCCAAGATATCCAAATCCTGTTCCAAGTAAATATAAGTACAGTGGTACCTCATACAACAATTTTAATCTGTTCCATGGGGCTCATTGTTGTACGAAACAATTGCTATACAATGCATACATCGTATAGCGATTTTTCCTATGGGATGCATCATACAATGATTTTTTTTTGCTAAGTGGTTTTTCCCATTGAAAAATTGTTGTACAGTTTTTTCCATAGGGAAAATTGTTATGTGGAATGCCATTTCCCCCCAAAACCTAATTGTTATGCGATTTCATTGCTTTACGGGGCAATTGTTGTATGAGGTTCCACTGTATAAGATTTAATTCCATTTGATTGTTCTTTCCATAAAAGAAAGCAACCCTATATCTTTCTTCTGTGGTAGACTTCCAGATTTTAGGAGAAACCTCTTCCAAAATCAGAGGGGAGTAGAGTGAACATTGAGCTTTTAAAGTTACTTATGAAACTTAGATAATCAGAAAAAGCAAGTTGCTATCAACAACAATAAATAATCATTTACACGCTTGCTTTCATAATTTTCTGGCAAAGTCCACCTTGTGTGGCAAGGAAAGTGGAATGAGTGATTTTCATATAAGTACAAGAAATCTTGACTTAAAATTTTGAAAAGATAAAAATACACAAATGTTATACTTTTTGGGTAAATTATCCCAAGAAGTATAATAATAAAATTGAATCAAAGAAACATACCCTCATTCATCTGGTCTCTGGAACTAGATTGCCTGCTGCATGTACTGCATGAGACACAAAAGTAGCTATATAAATATGGGCCATTAATATATTTTCTTATCAGATAACATGATTTCATTTCTCAATCCTTGAGGCAACTGTAGGGTGGTTTCAGCTTTGAATACTGTTATCCTACAGGTTTGCACATGATACTAGCATAGATTCCACAAAAAGACAGAAAAACCAGGTGTTTGCTCAGGGCTGCAGAACTATTGAAATAAATAATTTGATCTCTAATCAGCTGTGGAAACAGAAGTCTTCATAAGACCAGTTCTTCAAAAGGCCTGAACTATTTGAACTATCTGAGGGTGTGTTTGACACAAAATTGAACTCATTGGAGCAAGTAGACATATCTTTTGGAGGTACCACACAAATAACATTTCCCAAAACTTTATCATGGATGACAGAGAAGCCTAGCATGCTGTGCTCCATGGGGTCGCAAAGGGTTGACTGCAACTGAACAACTACAAACTTCATCACAGCATTGGTGTGTTTACAGTATGGTGGTTGTGGCCAGGGGGAAAGCTCTGCATTGCACCCAAATTAGGACTACTTTATTTCAAAACTTGGATGGGTGGGGCCAGCCAGAATTTCTGCTACCATTTCTGGCAAACAGGTGCGAACCTGCTGAATCCCATCACTGTGTTTACCTCAGTGTAGCCAAGGTTGGGTTTCCAAATTGGCTTCACCATCATCACATAACAGAATTGGAGGAGCTAGAATATAAATCTTATTATAATCTGCATGTTTAGTGGATTTCCAGCAACTTCATGGGCAAGACCATAGGCTGCAACTAGCCAGTTCCTATGTTTAGAAAGAAGTTAAGTCCTGAGTGGTGGTGTTGAAGCACAGGAAGCAAGTAAATAGGTTGTGTGTGAGAACTAAAGCAGACAACTCAGTCCATGGTTGATGACAACTAATAAGATGTAAGAATGAAAACCTGAGAGTTTTCATTCTTTTGAGAGATGTTGTGCACATTACTTACAAGATGCTGTAACTTACATGGTTTGGACCTCCTAGAGAAATTCAGAAGTATAGGTTCTCTCTCAGCTGACAAAGTTATTTTACCAATGGCTTGCAACCTGAGGGTTCTGTACTTTGCATTTCAGTAGTATTTTAAACCATCTGGGTGTCCTTGTTGCAATAATGCAAGATAAATGCAGTTTGTCTATTCTACAAACTTTTATTCTTTTACATTGCTTCTAAAGTACTTCAAAGTTGTTGGGGAAAATGTAACAGGCACATGGTGCCAAGGTTTTAACTTCACTTTTTTTACAGTCATGAGGAATTGTAGGCCCATGTGTAAAAATGTGAAACTTGACTACAGAAGCACAAAATTATGAATACAAAATCAGCCACATAACAGGCACAAAGTAAACCCAAGGTATAGACCAGGGACTTTCAACATGTGGCCTGTGGGCCAGATGCGGCCCACAGCATCATTTCATGTGGACCCCCCACTGCCTCCACCACACCAGGAAGTGCCATGTGGTGGAGGAAGGGCAAATGGCCAACCAGCCCCCGAAGCTGTCTAAGGAAGTGTGACTCGTCCCCCAGCTTAAAAAGGTTGAGAACTCCTGGTATAGACAAATACTTAAAAAGATGGAGGCTGAATACAGGAGCACAAACATCCTGAAAAGACACCTTAAAAGTAAAAATGTTAAAATCCAAACATTTTTAAGCATGCCAAGAGGAACACATAGAGGAAATTACATTACATTTTAACCCAAGCCATGCCTGCTTGGATCTATGGAGGTAACTCTATATCAGTAGTTCCCAATGTGGGGCCCATGCCCCACAGGGGGTCATCAATTCCCAGAAGCCTAAGTCAGTACATTGGCTGATCAGTGCTTTGGGGAACTGACTTAGGCTTCTGGGAATTGAAGTCCAAAAACCAAAGGTTAAGAAACACTGTTCCTCTCTTTCTCCTTCTTTTTCTGCTTGTTTATACATTCTTGTGATTGCTATCTGACCTCAAAAGTTTATTTGTCCCCCCCCCCAACACACTGTCAAATTAATGTAGACATAATGTACAAACCAAATTGTTCAAACCTCTGTTCCCACAGGCCCTTTTGCTTTGCAGTTGGTCACTTATGTCATCCTGATTTGTGTTTGCCTCTCACAAGACCTTTCTTCACCCATTCACAAAATCTGTATGATTTCTCAGACATTAACAACCTGGCTTTTGTACAACAAGGTTACTTTTCCCACTTTAACCCTAATAAACTCCTACTTTCCCCATACACCAATGATGGAGAGATTTATGTGATAACATTTTTTTAACTGATTCACCATGTCATTTCTTGTCTACCCTAATATCTCTTCCTGATTTCTTTATAGAAGTCAACATAATTTCAAAGCTTTGAGGGATCATTTGAGACCCCTTTCCTTTGAAATTGTTTATTTTGTCTGCCTTGATCAAGGCAACGAGGTCAGAAATCCAACATTCCAACCCAACATTCTTAGCAGAGACTTCTTTGATTTCTCCCTTTTGTTTGCTGGGCTTGTTGTTGCAATTTAGGATGTGTTATGTGCAAAGCTTCATTGAGAAGCTCCCCTACAAAATCTAATGGGTAGCATCACCCTACATATAAAACATTAGAACAGTTCCCAAGCCGTTGACTGAGGGGACATTTCATTTTGCTTTATAGCAATGGCAGTTACACTTAAATACCAACCCATAGTGCTTAGAGCACTTTCTAGTTGGTTCTCATTTTACTGATCTCAGAAGGATGGAAGAATGAGTCAACCTGGATCCTGTCAGGATCAAATTCAGATTGTTAGCCTTGCTGACTACATTTCTGCAGCTTAAACATTATGCCATTCTGTCAGTACATGTGGAGAGAAGCACTCTTAAACACTATCAGTTACTAATGAGAATGTATTACCATGAAAAAGCAATTTTCCAAGATATAATTATGATTGTATACCATCAAATCACTTCTGACTCATGGCAACCCTTTCTAGATTTTTTGAGGTAGAAAATACACAGAAGTGGCTTAACATTCCATTCTTCTGCGCATGCTTGCACCTAGACTGTGCAGCTTGTCCCAGGCCATATGGGCTGGTCCTTCTCATGGGAGGCACAATGGGGAACTGAACTCCCAACTTTTGGATCTGCCACCAGATACCTTAACCACTGAGTTATTGAGCCAGCAGACTATGCTATACTATACTATACTATACTATACTATACTATACTATACTATACTATACTATACTATACTATACTATACTATTCGTGCCCTATATGCAGTAATTGACTTCTCTGTTGCTATTATTTTTTTTTTATTTGCCTAATTTTAATCATGTTGAAGTGTGCTAAATGATGGTTTTGTTCCAGTGCTTGGGGAAAAAATGTAACTTAAAAACACATTCTGCTGAATAGACTAAAATTAAGTGTGTAACTGGATTTAGTTAGTTTGATTCATAAAACTACAGCTCAAAGTATGGGTTTCTTTTAAAAGTCATGTTAAAGTTATTGTGACACTTAAAATTCACAAATAATGTTCATGCTTGGAAAAAAAATAGTTGGAGACAAGCCGGATATCCATCCTTCCCAAATATCTCAATGGGATCACGGCTAGGCTGGAATCAGAATTCCAGCTGTTATGAGATTTAATAACACCCTGGTTATGATATCATCAAATTGCAAAACCTTCTGGACAGCTGAACTGTTTTTACCCTAATGCTGTAATCAGATCTGCAGAATTGTCTTGGTACAGAAAGTGCCTTAAATCTCCATGCAGAGCAGCATAAGGCACTGCTTATGTAAGTTAAAATTTTTTGGGAACTTTTAATTTCCAAAGTCTGCCAGTGGGGAGTAAAGGTATAAAACTTGGCCAGGATTTGGAGCAAGAAGTATGACATGTGACTCTTCCAAAAAGAAACAAATCTATTCTCATATTCAGCAACGGGTGAATGCATCTCTCAAATCTACTGCTTCTTTCTCTTCCAAAGAGTACAAGCAAGCCCACAATAGAATGCATTGTCTGAGTCAACTGACTTTGGGTTTATTTATTTTGTGTGTTCTTTTTTGTGTCACTGGTCTTTGTCTGTTTCCATTATTGTAGTTCATGCATCTAAGAATGCTGATGCATATGTAAATGAATAAGAGCCAGATTACCTGCCCTCCATTGAATGAGAGCGGAGTAATGCGTACTCATTTCATTTATTTAAGCATCACTTCAAAAAAGAAATTGTTGAACACTACACAGGCTGTAAAAAAGACCCACACATTTTCTTGCGGGGGGGGGGGAATGTATCTAGGCACAATGAGACATCCTGTTGAAAAAACCATCAACTGTATGTTTTTGCTCTTTTATAACAGTGAAAAGGCAGTATGTTTTCCTTTAGCATTCGCATTAGCAAATACATGGTGTCTAGCATTTTTAAAAAACCACTTGTATTTTGGGTAGAACCACTTAAATCTTGTTTTATGCAAAATACAAAGAGCTTTGAGCAAAAGCCATTTATATTTTTCTGCTCTCCCCAACGAAAAATCAAAATGTGAAAAATGCACAGCTGTCAAAACCATGACAGGGGAGAAAATATTTGCTATTTTTCATTCTTCTGGGTCATTGAGGGCTTCCTTCATGATGAAGCAGTATGCAACACTGCTATTATTTAGTGGTTAAGATACTTGATGACTGAAAGGGAGAAATTTGAGACTCGAGTGTTGCAAGATGGAGGGAGTGCCCATTGTCTGTCCCAGCTCCTGCCAACCTAGCAATTCAAAAGTGAGACATTGCAAGTAGATAAATAGATATCACTTCAGCAGGAAAGGTAGCAGCATTCCCAGTACTCTGGCCTGCCACATAACCACAAAAATGACTGCTGACGCAGGCTCTTTGGCAGTAATCAGAGATGAGTACTGGCCTCTAGAGTGGGACATGTTTGGCTTTTGAGCAAGGAAGACCTTTACCTTTACATACCAAGGATACCCAATGTGATGGAGTGGGTAGAGTGAAGGACTAGGACTTAGGAGGCCTGGTTTCAAATCTCTCCTCAGCTATGGAAATATTCTGGGGCTGTGGAAGTGGCAAAAACCATTCTTTAAATATCATACCTTGACCACCCTAGTTGGACTGCATAAGTTTGTTCTGACTTGAATGCACTTAACAACGAAACAAGGATTAGGCATGTACAGTTCATCCCTGGCTTTTGGGCAGGGAGGAAAAATTGGAACATTATTCTTTTTGACTTAAAAGATTTATATGAAATGTCTTCCTTTTTCTTAAAATGTGAATGTATGAGGATTTGGTGCACAAGATTTATGAAACACAGGGCAACTGGCTCCTTAGTTTAGTATAGTATAGACCTAAAGAATCTCTTGATTGGGCTGAAGGAGGAGAGTGCAAAAGCTGGCCTGAGACTCAATATCAAGAAAACCAAGATAATGGCAACAGGCCCCATCAGTTCCTGGAAAATAGATGTGGAAGAAGTAGAAGCAGTGACAGATTTTACATTCCTAGGATCAAAGATCACTGCAGATGGGGATTGCAGCCATGAAATAAAAAGGCGACTGATTCTTGGGAGACAAGCCATGAGAAACCTGGGGAACATAGTGAAAAGCAGAGATATCACATTGCAAACAAAAATTAGAATAGTCAAAGCAATGGTTTTCCCAGTGGTAATGTACGGATGCGAGAGCTGGACAATAAGGAAAGCTGAACGCAGAAGAATAGATGCCTTTGAAATGTGGTGTTGGAGGAGAGTTTTGAGGCTACCCTGGACAGCGAGGAGAACAAATAGGTCAATCTTAGAAGAAATCAACCCTGACTGCTCATTGGAAGGTCTAATAGTAAAGACGAAGCTAAAGTACTTTGGACATCAAATGAGAAGGGAGGAGTCGCTTGAGAAGGCCTTGATGTTGGGAAAGGTGGAGGGCAAAAGAAGAAGGGGGAGGCCAAAGATGAGATGGCTAGATGGGATTGTAGACACAATGGGTACAGAACTGGGAGTGCTGAGGGGGATGGTGGAGGACAGAGGTGCCTGGAGAACAATGGTCTATAGGGTCGCAAAGGGTCGGAATCGACTGTGCGACTGAACAACAACAACATGAGGATTTGGTGCACAAGATTTATGAAACACAGGGCAACTGGCTCCTTAGCTTCATGGAAATAAAGCAGCTTAGCCTTGGATGGATTTTTTACCCCTTTCTAAACCATCAGCCAATTCTTCTGGACTTGTTCTGTGTGTTTGTGTTTATAACCAAATGCAACAGGTGTTGGGTTTAGAGCAGGGATTCCCATCCTTTTCAAGACAGAGGGCCGGGTCATGCTCTCTCAGTCATCTTCGAGGGCCGGACAGCCATTTTGACCTGCTTGCCAAATTGGGGTGGCCATTTTGTCCCAACAGCTTCCAAGGCATGGCCATTTTGTTTCTTGAACGCCTTGGAGGGGTGGGGGTGGGGGCAGATGAAATGGTGCCACGGGCCAAACCCTTTCTGCGGGTCTTAGGTTGGGAACCCTTGATTTAGAGGGTACATTCCATCATGGAAGACCTTATCTCCTCTGTTACTCAGGGAGAAACAAATGCTGCTTAAGCTAAATTGATGAATACGTCAGATCTAAGGAAGGGGGCCACCATACGTTAACCAGGGTCTGGTGAGCTGTTAACAAGACTCATGACTAGTAAAAACCCCAGCTCTGGGACAAGTAACAAGATGTTGAATGTGTGTTTCAACTGTGTGGCTAAAACCAATTTATAGCATTGAGGTGGAAGTAAAGTGTCTCTTTACTCCATTTTTATTGCTCCCATTAATCAGTGAGTCCCTTACTTGAACATTTAGGGTTTCAAAGGGCAGCATGCCCTCTGTGTTATCATGCTGGTTATGGTTGTATTATCCATTATCTTTGGTGCTCTAGTTCCTTCCCCTTCACAACCCTTCTTCCCTGCTAGGCTGGGAAATCTGGACTGTGCTTTTACATTTCCTTTGTGCAGCTAAAAGAGGTGGAGGAGGAGTGGAAGGTATTTAATCGTTTTACCATATGGATTCCCAAAAGTCTACCCAGAGTAAATGAGCTGCACAGAGTGATACATCTTCCTTATTTATATTCCTTCTGTTTAGCTTGAAGGCTAGTATTCCCTCCACCTCATTCCCTCTCCACAACACATACATTCAGACTTGTGGCTTTTTTCTCCTTTTCTGATTTTTTTAAAAAAATGGATGAATCTGGTCACGACCTCCTCAGGTGAATTTAAAGCAGATAACTGGCGAACCCTCCCTTTAACCCATTTTACACTCAAAATCAGCCAACTTCATTTCTTTTCTCATTCAATATTTTCTACAACACATTAGAGGTCTGGGCAGTCTTCTCTCCAATTAATCTACACTCAGTTGTGAAAACAACAGGCTAATGGGGGATATTTTTCTTGCAAGCTTATAGCATCTCTTTTGAATGATTCCATATTTTCAACAGAAAGATCCAGCTCTAATTCTGAAATATGTGAAAGTCTGCCAAGTTTTCAAGTTACAAAGCAGCAAAATGCAGAGGGATTTCCATGCAGGGTTTTCATCTTGCTACCAAGTATGTTCCCCAACTACCTCCCGCCATCATGAAATCGGCACTGAATCTTGAAACTTACTTGGTCACCTTGGACCAGTTACTTCCCCAGGCCAAGAGACCTCACAGGTTGTTGCAAAGATACAGGGGAGGGATAGAACTCATGTACACTACTTTGAAGGACTGCGGTGGCTTAGTGGTTAAGACACTGAACTTGATGACTGGAAGGTTGGCAGGCTAGCAGTTGGAGACCCGAGTGCTACATGATGGAGTGAGCTCCCATCTCTGTCCCAGCTCCTGCCAGCTTAGAAATTTGAAAACAAGAAATTGCAAGTAGATAAATAGGTACAACTTCGGTGATAGTAGAACAGCAGAGGAAACCAGTTGAGAAAGGAAACTGAGGCAGACATATCAGCTGGAATAGAGTCCATCTTCTAATGGCCAAACAAATTTCTGTCTTCTTGGCGAGTGTCTCACTCTCTCTCATTGTCTTCTAGGTGTTCCAAGTTCAGATAACTCTTTTTTAAAAACACAGAGAAAATTAAATATAGATATCTTTTTGGCTGGAGCTCAGAAATCCCCCAAGTAATAAAGTTATTCGCAGAATCCTGGCTGACAGCTGCACCCACTCATAGGCATCAATTTTACAATGGCTGAAACACAAGTTTAGAAGTGACAATGTTCATCTTTCTCTCCCCCCCCCCCCAAGTCTTCATTATAATGTACCTTGGTATATCAGACTTAACTTTCACTCTACTTTCTGGCAGATGTGACAGGCGGCTGGGACATTGATACCATCAGTACTATTCAACCAAGGATGGCAGTGTTATTTTCTTTGGCACTCGGTAATTAAGAGAAAACTGGAGAGTGCCATCCAATCAATTTAGTGGTGGTAATTTAAAATGAACAGTTTGGGTATTTTTTTAAAGGAGGGGTTGTTTTTTTTCTGAAAGAAGAGGAAGAGTTAAATTTATTAAGATATAATCTGATTACATATTTCAAATAATAATAATAATAATAATAATAATAATAATAATAATAATAATAATAATAATAATAATAATAATAATAATAATAATAATAATAATAATAATAATAATAATAGCAGCAAACAAACTAGAGCCGGTACAGAGAAGATCAACAAGGATAATCAGAGAACTGGGAACCAAATATTATGAGGGAAGACTGAAAGAACTAGACATGTTTAGCCTTGAGAAGAGGAAACTGAGAGGGGATATGATAGCACTTTTCAAATACCTGAAAGATAATCATAAAGTGAAAGGGTAGGATCTGTTTTTGATTATTGCAGAGTGCAGGATGAATAATAATGGGTTCAAACTAAAGGAAACCAGATATAGGCTGAATATCGTGGGGGGGGGGGGGGGAGACCTCTTAATGGTTAGAGCAGTACGACAGTGGAGGCAGTTGTGTTGAGAGATGGTTAGTGTGGCAACACTAGAAGCATTCAAGAGAGAATGGGGCAACCATCTGGCAGATCTGCTTTGATTTGGATTCCTGTATTGAGAAGGGGGTTGGACTCAATGGCCTAAAAGGCCTCTTCCAACTCAGTTATTCTATGATAATAATAAAGAAATAAATTTTAAAATAAGAAATAAGCAAAATGGTTTGGGTGCAGAGAAGGATTTGGACACAATCGTCCAAAATTATACAAATCACAGCCTGGCTTACCATTATGAGCGAATCTGATCTTGGTGTAATTCTCTGATCTTTCATCTATACTTGTAGATCTCTCTTGCCTCCCTTGTTATTTTAAAGATTCCTGAAGACTTACTTGCTTCTTTCTGTTCTATCTTTGACATGGGTTGCAGCATCTTTTAGATCGGTTCCTCATGGTAGTCATCTCAATTGCTCTTCAACTACAACTTTTATGTGACCAGGCATTCTCTGGTTCCTTGGTCTCCATTTGATATCTTCTCTAGCACATCGTTCTTCCTCAAGGTGCAGTATTTCTGTAGGGTAGTGTCTCAATCTTGTCTGTATGTTCAGTTGTCATTGGTCTACTACTGAGATGAACGGGGCAAATTAAAAGCAGTGGACAATAATGACCCACATTTTGAGAATAACACTGCCTGTATCCTTTAAAGAACCCTAGTAGCACATTCTGCTGTAGGTAATGAGTCAGTAAATTCACATATTTTGACTCAGTCAATGAGGCTATAAAAGTAAACATAGTGTATACCCTTGCACAATACCGCTATAAGCCTGGCTATTTCTAAAAGGCTTTTTTTTGCTTGATATAAATATCACTTTGTATATTAAACTAATCTCTTTGGACTCATGTAAAATCAAAAAATAAAAAGACCCCTTTTTGTACCTTCTCTGAGAACCTGAAAATGTTACGAAGAAATACAGTATTAGTATTGAATTCTTCTGTTTTGAGAGTCAACAACTGCTTTTGGGTATTTTAAATCATGCATTTGTTTTTATTATAATTATTAAGCCTGCTACTTTATTGCCTTTGGATGTAATTGGGAAGCTTTCAGAGCGTAAGAGTCAATAAATCATGCAAGAGAATGGAGAAAAGCATCTTTGTTCTTTGCTAATCATTTGGTGAGTGACAAAGGAGCCAGGGAAGCAGTGGAAACCATTGGCTGGAGGAGGAGTTAATTAGAGTTTAACCATCTGATAATAGTAAAAGATTTTAAAAGACTATTATTCTACATTTCAGGGAAAGGCAGAAAAAGTAATCAGCAGACCAATAAATGAGCCGGAATCTGTCTCTCTCCATATTCACACAGTGTTTTGTCTGCCACTTGAGCATGTTGGTCTTACATTTAGGGACTTCAACCCTCTGCCTATTTTGTCCTCCAAGTGATGTAAGGAAGGTTGTTGTTGTTGTTGCTGCTGCTGCTGGATTTGTATGCTTCCCACTCGAAAACATGACTCTGGGCAGCTCACAACAATCCCACATCTAATACACTATATATATATCGCAATCAGGGCCATAGCCAGGATTCTAGATATTTTTTTTTGGGGGGGGGGGTTCAGGAGGGGCAACAATGTCATGCTCACATAAATAACATTGGCACCATGGGTGTGGGTTGGGGGGCGGGCTGTTAGCACAGGAGGGTTTTATCCCCCCCCCCCCCCGCTACAGCCCTGATCACAATACAATGAAATAAGATACGGATAGCATACAATAATAATTTAAAAAATCACAGTATCAAATAAATCACAACATCACATAAGTCACAGTATCACAAATCAATTAACATCATAAAACATTTTTAAAAAGTCATTCATCTAAAAAGTCCAACAAATTGACCACAGAAGAGTCCAAGGCCTAGGCTGGCCAGGGGAGGGCAATGTCCACCCCCCACCCCAATGGCCAAGTCCATGGCACAAATAGCATGAAGTGCAAAGAACTCCGCCACCCCAGGGCCCCTGTGTGGCTGAGCCACCTGTTCCACAGCTCCTGAACAGCCGAACCCCGCTCCATGGTCTGCAGCTCTCACCAACTCTCCATTCTGCCACAGTTGAGTTCCTTAGCTATATCCTCCTTTACTGTTGTTTCTTGTCCAGTGAACTCCTCCTTCCATCTTCTAGTTTGGTATTGCTTCTAATTTGATACCTTCAAGAACATTTATTCTTGCTATAAAGCTCTTCTTGAATTTGAGATGGCGGACTTGCGGCTCATATCCATTCAGAGGATGTCAAGGGACATTCTCTTGCTTAGTTCTCTCACCATCCACTGATACTTCTCTCCTGCTCTTAGGTGGAACAATACCAACAACAGGGTATATTTTCTCAGCTGGTGTAGGTTTGAGGAATCCTGTCACTATATGCATGGCTTCATTAACAGTGTGTGTGGATGCACTCCATATTGGAGCAGCATACTCTGCTGTGGAGATGCTTCGGGCCAAAGCTGATGTATGCATTGTGGATGGTTGAGTTCCCCATTTATAGTTTGTGAGTTTCCTGATGATGTTGTTCCTTGTACTAACTTTGGCTTTTGTATTCAGACAGTGTTGCTTAAAAGAGAGTGTCTTGTCAAGCCACACACTTAGGTATTTTAGTGATGAACAATGCTGTAATTAGTTCCCTTGCCATGTAACATCCAATTCAACCCTTGCCTCTCGGTTTCAAAGGTGGAAGTATCAGTCAAACACCAGGATTCTGTTTCTCCTGTAGTTTGCAGTTAATGACACACCATGTTCTGCTCCTCCCCTTCCATTTGGTTTGAAATTGTTTCTGGCACTTTGGTGAAGGGACACCACACTCAA
This sequence comes from Bradypodion ventrale, assembly GCA_035047345.1. Classification (NCBI taxonomy): domain Eukaryota; kingdom Metazoa; phylum Chordata; class Lepidosauria; order Squamata; family Chamaeleonidae; genus Bradypodion; species Bradypodion ventrale. Next base: position 123,812,955 of record JAWDJE010000006.1, read on the forward strand.
TTAACTCGGCCTTGCGCTGAGTAGGGCGGGGTATAAATCGAATAAATAAAAAAAAATAAAAAAAAATAAAATAACTCAGAACATTTCTGCATTGGGAAGCAACTGCTCAAGAGAGGAGTCCTGAAGTTTCCTCTTTGCATGCTGAAGAATATGCAGCTCTTGTATGAAATAAAGAGTTATATAACTACACAATTTGACAATCCCTCACAACAGGTTAAAACCAGAGATGGCTGCCACCAAAGGAATGAAATAGAAGCCACTCACAATTGAATGGGACCTCTTTTCTGAAATCACCTTACTCACCAATATAAGCCGTTAAGAAGTAGATTAAGGTCTTCCTGGAGTTTAATCACTTTAATTTCCTAGGAGTGGCATTTTCTATAAATTCAGGTTTTCAGTTAACAGAATCTGGGCAACAGTTCAACTAGATATTAAAATAAATCCACCTCAGAGATTAAGAAGTGGAGGCTGAAAAACTCAAAGAAATGGTTTAGATCTTGTTAATTTAATTTTTTTTAAAGAAAAGAGGCTGAAAGGTACATAAGTTCTACCCAGTGACATGTCTGCATACACATTAGGTAAGATTAAAATTTTAGATAATTCTTTTTTTGGCAGGTGGGAATAGGTCGGTCTAAATCCCAGCCAGTTTGGCCCTGCTGCCTGGAGAATTCTGGGAGTTTTAATGAAAAAAGGAACTCTCCTGTGCTTTCTTCCTGGTCTGATTCTGCAGCGCTTCTGCAGTTTAGATCTCTTTTCTTGATCATCTACTGTGAAGATAGAACAAGAAGAGGAGAGAACATGGGGTGAGTCAGAAGGAGAAAAGAGTATGGCTGATAGAGGTTGGAAGAGAATTTGGGTAGCTTTGTCTGCTTTGACCTCTGTTGATCTGTGTACATTGGAGAATTCTGTTTGGCTCCTTGCTTTGAAGTCTAGAGCCGTGCCAATGAAGCGGAGGAATGGGCAACGGACATGATTCTGCCACTCCGTACCTGAAGGGGTAGCAATAGAAATTGCAATTACAGTGGACCCTCAATTAAAGACGCGTTTGAATAGTATCATTTCCGATTAACGACGCTATGACGCTCCCAATATGATTGTTTGAATAACGACATTATTCTAATATCTATGGTACTTTTCCCCATCGTTATTCAAATAACGACGTCGTTATTTAATTAATGATGGTATTTTTACCGTCATTATTCGAATAACGACGTTTTTTGTCATTATCCGAATAACGACGTTATTCGAATAGCGACGTTATTCGAATAGCGACCCTCATTATTCGAGGGTCTACTGTACACTTGTATACCACTCCATAGCACTTAGTGCACTCTCTGGGTGGTTTACAAGTGAATTAGCATTTTGCCCTCAACATGTTGGGTTCTCATTTTACCAACTTTGGAAGGATGGAACGCTGACTCAACCTTGAGGATCGAACTCACAAGGTGTTGGCTGCAGTACAACAGTTTAAGCACAGCACCATGGATATATCATAGAGCAGTGAAGGTGAACCTTGGCGCTCTAGGTCTCCTTGAATGTCAATTACCAGAAGCCCATGTCAGCACTCCTGCTGATCAGGGTTTCTAGGAGTTGAAGTTCAAGAACACCTGGAGTGCCAAGGTTTGTCATCACTGGCATAGAGGCTCATACGGTTTTCAGATTCACAGGTATACACAAATACCACAACGAGTTTATGGCCCAAGGAAACAGCCCCCATATGTTAGCAGCTGTGGGAATATGCACCCATGTGTATCTTTCCCACAACTTGCAAATGCTGTGGGTTGGGGGTGGGGGAGAGTAGAAATACTAGAAATAGTGCTGGCTGGAGATTTTGGAAGCAAGTTTTCCAAAATCAGGTTGTTGTCCTTTGTTATTATATTAGTGCATGGTCTGGGGTCTTCTGATCTTGCCTGCCTAAATATATTTTCTTTTTTAAGTAGTGCAGCACAAATGTCTCTAAATTAGGCTATGTCCTTCCCTCCCCCAAGTTTAGTACCTCCTTGTCCAGTCTTAGTGCAGCATAAAACTTACATTGTTAATAATGATGATAAATTAAATGTTTGCATAGAAGCTGGAGGTGGGGAGTATGTTCATTGCCCTCCAATTCATTATTAAATTTGATGTTGCTGATGTGGACTCGGGCTATTTTAAGTAGCAGGGGTGAAACAGAGGTGATTACTCTTAAAAAAAATATATGGTTCACTAATGTAAGTAACCCCCATTCCTGTTGAATGGTGAGGGGCTGTCTAACCCACAAGCTTTCTTCAAGAATTTTTTTCATGTTCTCTTTCTCTCCAGAGACGATTGGTAATGCCTTTTGTTTAATTAAGTGACAGAATAAATTGACCAAGGAAACCAAGATGTGTTTTGATCCCGATTATTGGAATGGAAACTATACTTGGGCTCTCCTTGTAACTGAGAGACCAGCATCTTTCTCCATTAGAGCTGACAAATACAATTTGTGCTGCACTTCCAGATAGAGCTTGTCACTACCAACAGACCTGTGGATATGCAGCCAGGGGTTACACCATACTGTTTCATTAAGCGGCAGCCATGAATTTCTCAGTTCATAGAAGAGGATCATCCATCTCCTTGCATGAAGCTGACATTCCTTCTACAACTGTAATGCCATTATTGAGAAGGCCAGGTCCACTGCTCATGCCAGATGTTGTTAAGAATTCAATCCATCCTGTCTGAAAACACACTAGTTCCTTCAAACGGCAAGAGGTGGTGAGTGTATTACATATTGAGCGGTGAGCGTTTTGACATTTAATTACACCAGCCAAAAGGGGAACATTCTTGGAAATGGTTAAATATAAAGGAGCAATAGATTGGCAGTCGAATAAATGTGTCTCATTCATATGACAACTGTGACATAACTGTTCAAGTCCTGTTGCTTCACATAGTAAATCACACTAGATGAGACCGATTGGATCAATAGAGATTTGCAGAGTTATCTCCTGTCTTAAGTTCCACTGATTCAAATGAGCTTACTTTAACTGTAAATTTAGCAAAGTCACAGTTAGAGTAGGCCAGTTTGAATCAATGAAACATGTGGAGGAGTTTGCTCACTACCCCCATTGAATCAATGGACCTGAACTAGCGTGATTTATTCTGTGGAGCAACAGGATTTGGGCCATTATATCACAGCTGTTATAGAATAATAATCCTCTGCCTTTACACATGTGTACAAGCCATAGCAAAATCCCTATCATACCTCATAGTATTGCATTTCATGATAGCCCTTAATATTAGGAACAGGAAAATCTGTCTTCCTTCCTTTCTTCTATGTTCAAATCTAAACCTAATGTTCTTTCCTTCCCATATACAGCTAATTGTTTGGAATTACCATCAGTGTTGAGAGTCAATCTGACCTAGTGGTTAGAGTGACCAGAGTGAGATGTAAGAACAAGGCTCATGTCTACCTTGGGCCTGTCCCTTTCTTAGCCTGATCTAATTCAAAGGGATGTTGTAAGGATAAAACAGGAAGAAGATCTATTTATGTAATCAGAGGAAAGGCAGGACATAGATGCAATCCAAAAGAAAGTGATGTTTCAAAAGCAAACTGAAACAAAATTCTCTTCCATTAACATCAGCTAACTTTGATATGCCCAATTGTTTCTAACATGAAACGGATCACTGGGTATCTGTTTGTCTTAAAAAATTATGAGCTTTATAAACAATCAACAAAAAAAAGGGGTGGTGGTGGTTCCAACTCTAATTTGACATGACCATGGTTGAACACATAGCATTTCAAACACAGACTTTTAAAGATTAAGCACTCCAAAGCCATGTGTTTGAACAGATGAATCTGTCACTTTGCATGTCTCCATCATTACTTTTCTTTCTGTAGCTGGCAAGAAGACATTCTGAGACACAACAACAGATCGTGTCAATTTTTTTATTATACTGACTGTTTAGAGGGATGTTACAAACTCTGATTTTTAAAAAAATTCAAGCTCATTAAATCCCCTATATGAAGAAATCTGCAAATTTTGGAAAATTATTATAAAAAACACAAAAAATGAAATTCTCACTTGTTACTGCTTAACTCAAAAAGCAAACAGGTGACTCAATTGCTCCTTGTTTTAGTTGAAAGTTGATAGAGAAGGGTGATATCGAATCATAAGGGTTTACTCGGAACACACACACATACCTATTCTCATTAAAAATAATCTATCTATCTATCTATCTATCTATCTATCTATCTATCCTAGCAGAGGACCCGGCGTTGCCCAGGGGCACCCTACCCGGGCCAAGGAGAGACCCGGGCCCTCCCCCTGCCCCCCACCCCAACTGCCTTACCTTTTTGTCTGCTGTCATCACAGCCGCTCTCTCAGCCCTGCTGCAAGGCACCGTCTCAGCCTGACTCTGGCCACCGCCGCCAGCCTCCCCAGCAACTACAGTCAGTGGGTAGCCATCACAACCCGGCCCCTCCATCCTCCCATGGGTTGTGTCAGGTGGAAGGGAGGCTCCATTTGGGTGGGTGGGCAGAGGACCCATTAGGGGGGGTGGAGGCCTGCAGAAGGTGGCAGCTCGGTTCCATCCTCCGCCTGCCCCTTGGCTGTGGTTTCTCCCTTCACCCGAGGCGTGCATCAGGAGTGCAGAGGAGCCATGCCGCGGTGGCCACCTGCCGACAGTAGTCGCTGGGGTGGGGGCAATCATAATGGCTGTAATTGCCACCGTCCGTACTGGCAGCTAGGCTGTGTGTGACCTGGAACACCAGACAGGCTTAAGCACATGCGTGGATTCTCGCACATGTGCAGTCGCCTCCCCTGGTCATTTCTGTCAGCTGTGGGTGGAGCATTGCAGCCCCTTTTGGGGGAAAGGACCCCAAGGCGGGCTGCTGGTTACCCACACCGGCCAGCCCAGACATTAAAGGTAGGCGTGCACGCAGTTTCCAGCACAATCGGTGCAAGGGTGTCGCTTTGTATGAGGGAGCCTGTGATGTCATGAAGCCCCAGATCTGGTCAGCTGGAAATTGGTTGAGTTGTGGCGATGACATCACAACCCCCCCCCCCCCCCGGTTGGCTTTCCCCCCTTGCTTTTTCTCCTGTTGGTGGGGGTGTCCCCTTTGTGGATTGATTTAGGGGGCATATCCCTCCCCATGGGGCTTGAAACCCCCACAGTGACTGTCTCTTTAGCCCAAGGTACGTATGAGCCGAATGTCAGTGTGATCGGTGCAGGGGTGTGGATTTGTGCAAGCAACATACAGCACCGGACCTTGATTTTAGTTATATAGATATAAAATCCAGTTGACATCTAGGGATACGTACCATTCATTCACTATCAATAAGCACTGGCTAGCATTTTTTGCAATTTTCCTCCTGGCAAGGTTTGAATTCTTTGTGATCTTTTAAAGGCTTTGATATCCTTGTTAAGCACCTGAACAATGCACCAGAACAAGTGTTAGAACTGATCCAGCCATAGACTCACTCTTCATGTCAAGAACAATTGAGCTAAAATGGCACTTAGTATCAGAAAGAGTAATTATTAGCGATTTGAATAATGACTTCTGCACTGTTGCTAGATTTTAGAAGATATTTATTTAATTAAACATGCAGATATTTGCATGATTAATGCTTCATAACTCAAGCTGAGTTTGCAGATTTTATCCTCCCTTCTGTTTCTATCATACAACAGAAAGGATTTTGTCCAAAGCTCTGTTCCAAGTAATGAGCATGCTATGCGAAGAATATGGGTACAGTTATGCAGTTAAATCCACACCCTGTTTGTTTTTATTAAATGCCATCACATCACTTATGGGGACCCTGTAAGTTAGTGAACATCACTTTTTTGGTCATTAACAGCCCTGCTCAGTATTGTAGTTCCTCAGTTTATCAAGTCAATCCATCTCATGTTTGGTCTTCCACTCCTCATGCTGCCTTCAGCTTTCCTCAGCATATTCTCCTCCCCCTTTCCTAATAAAACTGTTAATGACTTTAAATGTGTGTGCATTTGTGCATGCCTCTCCCCTGCAAAACAGAGCAGACTGCTGCAAAAGGAGAGGGAGAAAGAGGCAAAGTCTTACAATAGTCCTGAAGATGAGACAGAAATGATTGTTCAGGAGAGCCGAGTTTGGTAGCTGGTCATTGGTGAACTGAGTCAAGAGGAGGATCCAGAAGCATAGTTGATATCCAGGCAAAGATGTCCAAGGGTAATCAAGCAGGCAGGTATACAGGTCAGAGTGTCACAGTGTTGGGAAGCACAAATGTTGTTCTGACAAAGTTAGTGAAGGTACACACACCTTCTTAAGAGCACTTCAAGGCCCTGCAGGTGGGAGTACTCACTGCAGATGAGCCCTCGCCTCCCTTCTTCACAGCTGGAGGCAGTTCTGCAGCTGTAATCTAGCATGCTCTGGTGTTGTTGGCTCAGCTTCATCACTGTCATCCATGAGTGCTAGCTCTGCTTCTGTAATTTCCCGATCAACTGGATGGCAGATCCATGCTGACAGTGGGCTGAGGCTCTGGCTGCCAGCCTTCATCCTCATCATCAGACTCCAGGGCCACAACAGCATCAAATTTGTGAGGGCACGGGGCTGGAGGGATATTTTGGGTTATCTTGCCTGCATTCTGGCTCCTCCCAGTCCACCCGGAGGATTTCTGCCTGCTAGGATTCAAGCTTGAAGAGCAATGATGCTTTGGCCAATCTGTGCCCATGGGCTGCTCAATATCATGTGTGGTTTTTGAGTCTTTGAGAAAATTCCTGGAATGGCCCGCAAAGGAGCAGACTGGGATGAGCAATATTGTTCATTAATTGGATGAATTTCTTTTTGTGAGTCCTTCTGGGTCACCAGAGTGTGCTCATCAGTCAATGGCCTGTAATTTAGGGGTCCAGCTGGCCAAGGGAAAAACCTGAAGGTCCAGTCTCCTGACTTACTTTTCTTTGGTCTGAGCTGGACTCTGAAAGTGGGACATCCTGATTACCCCCAACAAGATTATTATCTTGCGGTCCATACTACAAAAGACCCTGTATCACAGCGGCGATGAGAACTGTACATAGAGTTGGACACAACTGGCTTTTGAGCAAGGAAGACCTTTACATTTATCTTTATTATATTCAAGTCTTTTTTTTTTTTTTGAAAAAAGAACCTTCTGGTTTACAAATGTGGGATATTGTGCTTCTTTATCCATGGTTAAAGACATCAAGAAGCTGCCTGACATTTGCTGTACAATATCATGCCCACTTTGCCAGCAGGAAAAAAAGGATGCTGAGCTTTACATAGCAAAGGGCAGCCTGAATGTTGACAAGACCAATGGCAGGAAGACAAAACTAGGGGTACCCAATAGGTAAAAACACTGGCCAAACTGGAAATGTTAAAGCGAGATCTTTAAAAGTTACACTCCAGCTTTTTCATACTTTACCAAAAAGAGGAAGAAAGAAAGAGGGAGTATATCCTCGCTCCCTTCTCTCAGTGCTGAGCTTTTCTCTAAGTATTTGTAGACTCCTATTACTGGGCGAGATCTTAAATTCCATCTAAATGCAGCATTCATCTCCTTGACAGTTTGTTCTGAATTGCTGCTTCTGTTCTGTGTCAGTATGAATTATGCATGTTTGGAAAGAAGCTTCCAAATTTCAATTAGTGCATCTTAATTTTCTTCCTTCGACCAGATGGACCATGTTAACAAAAGGACCCGGTCTGTATCTCATGGAACATCAAATTGTTTTAATCAATTTGAATGGAGGATAAATATTTGAAGCATTAGACCTGTCTACAGCCTTTCCCTATCCCTCCTCCCACCCGGCTTTAGCAAACTTGAAGCCAGATATCAACAGGACACTGTTAAATTTATTACTTTTTTATCCAATTAGAAAGCAGAATTTTAGCACACTAATTGGTTGGCACATAAAAGATCCTACATGTTGCCTAAGCAGTTGAGAGGCAAGGAAGTTTAATTAAGTCATAACAGGCAATTTGTAACTAATTACAATTAGAGGGCTTTTGCCTATAATGCAGCACTAGTTTACTGGCATGAGAGGGCTGTGGAATTTTTAAAATGGAATTTATTTCTCAGAAGACTATCAAACAGCTGAAACATGTCACACACAAAAAGGAATCCAGAGATTTACTGTTGAGCTTTTCTCCTGCCACTTAAAATCATGTGGGGGTTAAATCATGGTGAAAGGAAATGCATACCATGAATTGATTTGTGTGCAATGGTGAGAACAGGAGGGAACAAAGCTATCCCTAATTTTGTAGGTTGAATCAGACTTTTCATATTATCCTTTGCTGGATCTGTTTTTTAGCATAAAGGCTGCCACGGAAAAGAAAAACTATTCTGTTCAGCAGAAAGGGTAGCTCTTGTTGCATTCTGAAGGTGTTTTTCAGAGAAGGAAGGGTGACATAGAAATGGTAACACAGAGGTTTGTTTCTCATGACAGATCCATGAAGTAATTTTGGCTGTTCTGTCCAATGACTGAGATTCACAAGATGCTGCTTTCATCTTTCCTTCCCCCTCCTCGATGCAGACTGAAGCATGATAAACAGAAAAGAAAATTAACAGTGGATTGGAGTTTCAGTCCCAAGAAATTCAGGCTGGCCCTCTAGATCAATGATGGTGAACCTTCTGGAGACCGAGTGCCCAAACTGCAACCCCAAACCCACTTATTTATCTCAAAGTGCCAACATGGCAATTTAACCTGCATACTGAGGTTTTAGTTGAGAAAAAACAATTCATATATTAACATCTTTTGTCTTAAAAGAAAAACATAACAATAGAGCTTTCAGTGAATCACCTTCACCACAGACTGAGCAGGCTGCTGTCTGCACAGTGCCCTCAGGCCGCATGTGAGCCGCCTGCCTTACTCCAGACAGGGGAGGGAGGGAGGAAGCGTTCCCATTGGGCTGCTGGGCAGAGGGGAGGGTGATGTGAGAAATGTCCTCAGGCGTGCATGAGGAGCAGCCTGGCCCCATGTCCCTCTGGTTTTCTAGTAATGAACTCTGGCGAACCCTGTGCTGGGGTGATGGCATGCGTGCCGACAGAGAGGGCTCTGAGTGCCCGCTCTGGCACACGTGCCATAGGTTCACCACCACTGCTCTAGATTACTGAGCAATGAAACTTAGTCATTTGTTTGTTCATTTCTTTATTTATTACTTTTCTATTCTGCCTTTCCTTCAATTAATTGGAGGATTCACATATGACTCTCCTATTCCTCACTTTGCCAGCCCAGTCCCCCCAATAAAGACACAGACACCGTTGTTGGATTTAAAATCTGGGCCACTTTATTAATTATGCCTTAATCTTAAATTCTGACTTTAACTCAAACTTAACTTCAACTTTAAATTCATTAAGGCAAGCAGGCCGCAGTAGCACTGGTAAGGACCACCCTTAATTGCCAATCAGGATTGGCTACCTTGTATCAATTTCGATTAATTTGTTTATGGATATAAACAAATTGTTAACCCCAGTCAGGATGCTATCTGTTGACTCGAGCATCTGACGTATATCCGGCAAAATATCAAGGCGATGCAGGCTGTCTAGATCCTAGCATCACTCACCCCGTTCATGGTTCGCACCCGACCGGCCAGCCCCAATTACCCTGTACCTTGTCCTTGGGTTGGCCAATCAAGTGCGGACCTGCCGGATAGATGTGGGTCATCTACTTTACCTTACCAGTGCTACCCGCCAAAGTGACCATAAAAATCAAAATTACCCCATATCTCAACCATCAGCAACAGTGTGGGATGGGCAAAAACGCCAAGAACCAAGAGGCCAATGCAGGTTCAAGCAAAAATTCCCACCCGGCCCCGAAGCGACCAAAATAATCACACTGCTGCCTAGGGAGGGGGTGGCGGGCAAACTCCTTCACTCTGCCGATCTTTGCAAAATGGCGGTGAGCCACCTCGTGGCCACCCCTTCTATGCTAGGGGTGGCCATGCCCCGCAGAGGCCCGGATGTCTGTCTCTCGGGCCGGGGGCCGGCAAGGAGCACGGCAGCCATATTGTGCTGCCGCACACCCCTTATTCTCACAACAATCTTATAAGGTAAAGGTAAAGGTCGCATTGCTTGAAAGCCATTGTATCCAACTCTAGGGTTCAGTGCTCATCTCTGTTTATAGCCAAAGAGCCAGCGCTGTCTGCATTTGCAGATGTTTCCAGTGACATGTGGCAGGCATGACTAGACACTGGAGAACCCCGAACCCTGTTTACCTTCCCACCAGTGGTACCTATTTATCTACTTGCAGTTTCTTGCTTTTGAACTGCTAGGTTGGCAGGAGCTAGGACAGAGATGGAACCTCACTCCATCACGCAGCACTCAAGTCTCGAACTGCTGACCTGCCGACATTCCAGACATCAAATTCAGTGTCTTAACTACTGAGCCACCTCAGCTAAGGTAGCTAATGCTAAAATCCTGTAACAGACCATGTGGGAATTCGAGTTCAAAAATTAACTTTTCACACACCTGCCTGAATCTAATCCTGAAGCAATACAAAATGCATGAATAATCAAGTTTGGCCCATCGCAGCAGCTGGAAAACGTGTTCTTAATAACTTTAGATGAAGTATAAGTATTTAGGAGGTTAACTTGAGTTATTTTTCAAGTTTCCTTTTGACAATGAAATATATCACTTGTAACACCAACCTGATTTGTTTTAATGGAAATATGCCAGTGTTCTCTTTTGGGAAAGAAAAAAGTTGGAAGCTTAATATAATTTTAACGTACACAAGTCAGAGGGAATAATTGTGATGAATTACTCATGTTTTTCTGGCAGCATGTTTTGAATTTGTTACAAACATTTAAATCCAGCTAGCCTTTTTACTGGGGTTTGGGTGGGGGCATAATAGGCTACAGTGTTTGGTTTTTATATCACATTATCATATTAAATAAATGAGTGATAATACTGAATAAAGGGAAGATCACATATGAGTAAAGAGTTGACTGAAGCAGTTGGAAAAGTGAAAAGTAATGAAAATGCAGCCTTTTCTTCCAGCCTTCAAAGCCATTGTTTGAGGAATTGACTGATCCTAGTTTTTATTGCTTGTATTTCTTTTACATTATTCTATTTTGTTTGTGAGATAAACTGTTCTGCAAATGTGTGTGCTCTGTAAATGCTGTAAAACCAGGGAATAAAAACTGATCTGTTTATGCTGTTGAAAGCTGCATATCTGAAGGAAAACAGGTGTCTTCTATGTAGCATATTTGCACACATTCCACTGGGCAAGCAGAACATGTGTACCAAAATCCTAAGCATCTTTGGTAATATATATCATGGGTTGGATCCAGATATAGTCACCTTTGGAGGAAACCCACTAAAACAAATTTATGATACATTACAGTTATAATGCATCTTAAATTTGCTCAGCGGCAAGCCTCTTCAAATACAACAGAAGAATACTTACTCACAAGTTACTTAAAATCACGTATGATTGTCTGTGTGTAAATATTTATTTCATTATTGTAAGTGATAATGCAAAAAAAATGTCCTCACTCCTTGTTGTGAGAATTTACACGAGCTTTTGTGCATTTAGCACAGTTTGAGACACACACACCCCACTAGACATTAATGGAAATATTTTTGAGGGGCTTCCACCCACCCTTCAATGCTGGTGCTGATGAAGAATGTGTTGGCCCTTTCACTTCTATGCAAGAAAGAAAAATCTTGCAGCCGGTGACAAATTATTTTCAACAAGGTGTCATGAGGTATCCTTTGATTTGGCCAAGGATGAGCAAGTTTGCAAGAAATCATTCCATCCTTAAGTTAACAGTGCTGAATAGCAATAGTGTTGACATTATCCTTGTGTTACACAGTTCACTGATCAATTCATAGTCAGAGACCTACAAAAAAGAAAGATGATTACTCATATTGACCCACAGCAAAGCAAAAAATGAGAAGAACATGATGTTCAACAGAATTCAGTGGATGCACTAAAGGTAAAGGTAAAGGTAAAGGTCTTCTTGCTCAAATTTAAACCAGTTGTGTCCAACTCTACAGCCAAAGAGCCAGCATTGTCTGTGACTACAGATGTTTCTGAGGTGATATTGCAGGTATAACTAGATGCCAAAGTGTATGGAACTCTGTTAGCTTTCCCGCCAGTGCAGTACCTATTTATCTACTTGCATTTTCTTGATTTTGAACTGCTAGGTTGGCAGGAGCTGGGACAGACTATGTGAGCTCACTCTGTCATGCTGTACGTGGGTCTCGAACTGCTGACCTGCCAGACTTTTGGTTAAGTTCAGGATCTTAACCACTAACCTACCACAGCAGTGGTGCACCTAACTAAATATGATCCTGGCTCAAAGGGGGTTTCTGATTATAACTAAAAATAGCATATATCTGTATGCATAGCCTTGTGCCTGCCTCAGATTCTCAACCATGCAAGCAACCCAATGCATGCATCCATGCACACTTCAGCACTCCAGAATGTGAACACGTAAGAATGCCATCCCTTAGTGCCATGATGGCTAACCTTGGCACTTCAGCTGTTGTTGAACCTCAATTCCCAGAAGCCTTGATCAGCAGGAGTTCTGACTTGGGCTTCTGGTAATTGAAGTCCAAGAATACTTGGCATGGCAAGGTTCGCCATCACGGCCTTAGTACATGCATGGTAGCTCCCAAATACAATTCACAGAAGGCTCATAGTAGTATAGCTCTCTTCATCTGTGCAACTGAAATCTGCCTTTGTCTTCTAACACACAAGGACCCCCAAAATAGGCCCATTTGAATCAATAGAACTTATGGAGGAGTTGACTTATCACATCTCCATTGATCCAGTGGTTCTACTCTAGGATAACTTAATATGCTAAGTAACATAATTTTGGCCTGTGAAATTCTATTTCATGGAGATGTTAGGGGTTGAACAATTGCACATGTGCACATAAAACATGGACTCTGCTAGTAAGTCCCTTCAAATCACAGAGACTTACATGCAGGTTTTTTTTTAAAAAGGAAAACAAAATAATGAATTTGGATGGGAGATGAATACTGTAAAAAAATTCTGCAAAGGAGTTTGCAACAAAAAATTCCATTTACCTCAAACCAGGTGAATGGAGGATTTTGTATGATACGGGAGAAAGAGAGATAGATTAGGAATGTAAGAGAACATTCTAGAATTTTAATTACGTATAGTTAAAATATTTTTGCTCAAGAATCATGATGTTTTAAGGTATTTATAGGTGAGAGATATAGGCTAAGCACTTTCCAGAATTTTAGACTGGATACAAACTGACTCCCCTTCCTGTTCATTTCAACCCTCTTCTTCCCCTGGTTATTTGATTATATTATAACTTATACTTATAGACACCTTACAAAGATTTGATCTATCATTTGCCTCCAGGTTCTTTATGAGTGTGTTTGTGACTCTCAAAAAGTTTTCTCTAAGGTGCTGCATTGACTTTGCTTCCTAATCAATACCAGTGGCTTGTTAGATAAGTGGTCTGGAAGAACAGTCACGGCCACCTGGGTATGATAAATTAATTGAGAGAAAAAATCCAATAGATACCTTTGCTGCCTCATTATTGGATTTCTTCTTCAATGTTTTTTTAATGTAATGAGAAGCTGAAGTTTTGGTATCTTCCTTACTGGGATTGTTTGGAATTCTAGATTTGTGTCACTTTACTTGTGACATGCAGTGTTCATGAGGGTGGAATTGTTCTCTCTGCTACATGTTAGGAACTGTGAATTTAGTATGTTCAATATGATTACATTATGCACATATAGGACCACCCTAAGCATCCCTTTTATATCTTTAGTGAGGCTAAATCAGCATACTTGTCGTTATCGGTTGCTACTCATGTTGTATATACATTACCCCCCTGAAAATGTTTTTAGGGAAAATGCCATTGGCATGAATTTGTTTAAGGTGGATTCCAGCTTGCCATGAAGTGACCCACACACTATGCCATATCCTGCAGCACATATGAATTTGAGCCATGCAGGATTTTACACCGGGACTGCAATGGACTGCCGCAGCCTTCAGGATGTTGACAAGCTGTGCCTTCACAGCCAGTCCATCTGGCATAGCCTCTTCCACCTCTATGACCATTGGGTATCAGAATAGTGAAGTGGATCTTTCTCTGCTCATTTCGCTGTTGGGTCCAATATGATGGTTTCCAGTGGCATCTCCTCCACTGAGAGAGACTATCACCCCACATAAAGGGGCTAATCCACCTATAGTCATTGGCCTCTTTAGGAAGTCAGGTTATTTACTGCCCAACACTCTGCATTGAGTTGCTGGCTGTACAGTCTATTCCGTTACCGTAGTGGGATGTCCAGCCAGACAGTCCAATCAAAATAAAATTGCAAACTTAAAAAAATGGGAACACTTACTCCTCCTTTTCCAAAAGTAAGGTGTGGCTTACTTGTTTCTAAATCAATGGCCAAAGCTTTGTTGATACTGAAAAAGAGGGCAATGTTCCTCAATCTTGCATTTTATAAGGACAATTTTCCAGTTTCCAGGCAGGAAGCAAAAGCGACCCTATACACCAAGTCTATTCCACCCCATAGCACAAATTACAAGCCATTTCCAGGTTAATTCCATCATCTCCTTAGGCATGATCATTTGTTCACTTGAAGAATCCTATTTAGCTCCAGAAAACATGTTTTAAGAGCTTCTCTACATATAAACAATATGAGATAATTGACAGTGAATTCTAGAATGTATTTCTTGAAGTTACAGATCAGGGAATCTCTCCCCCCCCCCCCCCAAGCTAAGCTGGTGAACTAGTCATCCAAGTAATAAGGTTTATCCAATGCAGTGAGTGTTATTTTTTTAAAATAACTGGTTGCTCAATACTCATGGTCGCTTTTTACAAGTGACACATGGGCAATGCTTATTATTTGAAGGAAAAAAACCAGGTAGCTAACACAAATTTAAAAAGTTACCTTTTTTTTACTTTAAAAAGCTTTACTAAGTACTACAAACACAGTTGAACATACATAGCTTTAAAGACACACATTGAAAGTATAAGCCCTTCAGGTCCTCTGTCTCAGACAGATAACATTAGTTTTATTCTTTTCTTCAGGTGGAGAACCTTAATTTGCTTTTGGTAAATATGTAAAGAAACTTGTGAATTTTGGAAACTTTTTATAAAATAATCAATTAAATGAGATTCTCACCCAACACAATTCCCTAGACCGCCATGGAGATCAACAGGACAATGTCCCTCAATCAAAGAGGAAAAGTTCGGACTCATCCTGTTATGTAATTCCACTGGCTATGTCTTTCATATATTGCCTCAATTTTTCCCTACTTCTGCTTCAATCTCAGGATCTGCACAATTATTTCATTTCCTGTGCAGCAGCAATGTGCTTCTTTTTAAAATATGCAACAAGGTAGCAACTCTCAGTGTCAAGTGCAATAATGAGATTGTGTAAATCACACAAAAATCAGCCTTGAAAATGTGTGAAATCTCATCAGCAGACACGACTGCCACTCCCACATAAGGAAAACAAAGTACCAATGATTCTTGGATGTGAGCATTTGCATTCCTGCATACCATTTAATTGTATTCATATAATATTACTAGCAAGCAAGCAAGCAAACAAGCAAGCAAGAGAAAACTGCTTCCCTAGTCATCTGTCTATCATGCATTTATGCCAGGGGTAGCCAACCTTTTTGTGCCATGGGCCTGACACACCCCTGGTCAGCTAAGCAGGCCAGACCATGCCCCTGGAAGCAGGAGTGGTCACATTTATGGCTGTTGTAAATGTGCCCACTTCTGCATTTACTACAGTCATGGGTGTGTTTGCGCATGCATGGGCATGCACTTGTGCATGCATAAATGCATGCACTTCCACTTCTAGGTGCAGCGGAGAAGGTGACAGACCTGATGGAATGGCATCATGGGCTGGATCTGGCCCATGGGCCATAGGTTAGGAACCCCTGATTTAAATCCTTTAGTTATGTGACAACTTAGATTAGCAGTGGACACAGTGGGGCTGTTGTCAGTGCAGTTGCATAGAAGAATGGAACAAAGAACTCCAAAGTTGCCTTGGGCAACAAACATGTTGATAGTTTATTATGCTCCAGTTCTGTTTCTCTCATGTGTTTGGCTGTCATGGATAAAATAATAAAAAGACCATCACCTTCAAACTTGGAGAGAGAGAGAGAGAGAGAGAGAGGAATTAAAGAGGGCATGTTTCTTTCTGTTCTTTTTTTTCTGTTTTCTGACCTTTCAATCTGTCAAGAGCCAGAATTACAGCTGGGATACTCTGGAACACATTCATCCTGAGCTACCTGGGGGTGTTGCAAGAAGCCATGGTATCAAGGTTGTGCACCACATTGGGACAAACTCCAAATTTTGAACAAAATTACCCTGATTTGGAACACATTGTGTGATGTCTTTGTCAAGGTGGACTGCACACATTTGATCCCGGGTAAAGCAAATTGAATTTACATTCTAGATAGGCTACACAACAGGATACACCCATGTCTTTTGGAATAATTCATAGTTTTTATTGACCTTCAAAAGCATAGGCTGATGTTTCTAAGGCTTTCTGGAGGGCTGAGTTCACTTGCATGTTGCCATCACCACAACCCTTTGAGCCACATCTGCTTTCAGTCTGAATGCCTGAATTCTGTTCAAGTTTGATGGCCAGTTTTAGTTCTTTGATCTAGAATCCCTGACACAATTTGGGCACAATGCTCTTTGAGCATAAGCACCCTTTGAATACAGTGCACAGTCTTACATCTATCCCTGAGCACAATACTCTACATTTATTCCACCCAACTTCAGAACACTGTTTGTGACTCAGGGTTTTTAGTGGCCCTGGCACTCTCAAAACCATCCTTTAGTAAATCTTTTGGGCAAAACTGCAGGTTCCCTGAATTTGACACAATTCTATAAATTGTTGTGTGAAATATTCTATATTATAAATCACACACCCAATAGTGTGTTGCAAAAATCCTGATTTCCTCCATCACATGAAAGAGCAGCCTAAGAACAAAAATGAACTCAACCGTCTTGAAAGAGAAGCATTCCTAATCCAAATAAATTCCCCCCTCCCTCCTCTGCTAATGTCTTTTAAACCTGATACAGGCCACATCTTTCCCCCTTCATTAACATCCCCATGTGGAAAACAAAAGCTTCCCTAAAGCTTCAGTAATCCACATGTTAGGATTCACTGCAGCCAATTTGTCCCTGAATTTTGTGTCTGAATGGGGGAGGGGAGGGGAGAGAGCAAGTGGCGGATTGTTTGGGATTGCCCTTGACTAATGGTTTACCATTGCTCTGACAATAGGGCCGGCCTATGATTTGGCCACTACAAAGATACTGCAGATAATACCTCGTACATTCCATTTACTTGACTTGAATGCCCTTTGGTTGAGGAACTAATTACATGTTTCTCTCCAAAGCCCTGGCTGTAGTTTGAGAGTCAATTAAGATAAATGTGGAAAGAAAAGAAAGGAAGAGAAAGAAAAGAAAAGAAAAGAAAGGCAGGTTTCAATTTCAGATATTGTTGAATAAAGTTCCAAAGAACGTTTAGGAGGATTTTTCTTTCTTTCTTTCTTTCTTTTTTAAAAAAATCTCATTTATCTTTTTTTTTAAAAAAAAGTGTTTGGTTGACCTTCAGCTCTGCTCCATGTCCCACCAAAGCTATTCTTACAGAAAAGGCTTGGGGATGAGGAAGGCAAATGTGAGATGGATTGATTCTATAGCTTGTAGGAGTTGAGCAGGGCTGTTGAAGAAAGGACATTCTGGAGGTTGTCCTAAGGTGGAAATGACTCTATTTGCAACATTCCTTTGCAGCAGGAATAAGCCATTTTAATTTTTATTATTATAGGTCCAGAATGAAGTCATCTGAAC
This sequence comes from Bradypodion ventrale, assembly GCA_035047345.1. Classification (NCBI taxonomy): domain Eukaryota; kingdom Metazoa; phylum Chordata; class Lepidosauria; order Squamata; family Chamaeleonidae; genus Bradypodion; species Bradypodion ventrale. Next base: position 123,830,701 of record JAWDJE010000006.1, read on the forward strand.
ATGAAATGAAACAGAATTAAAGCCTTCAACTCATCTTCCAATCTGGGCATTATTTTGGTTTTATAGCTATAACAAGTTGGATCCATTCATGCAATGAGTCCAATCCAAAGAAATTCCTCATAGTGAAGCACATTGTCCATACCTTTCTCCTAATGTGCCAGAATCCTCCAGAAACACATTTATGGAAAGAACAGGAAGTAAAAGAGGGGAGGGAATTGCTGGATTTACCCCACATAACAGCAGAAATATTTTATGGGTCAAGTTCCACTCCTAGCAATGTGAACTATCATCTGACTTGAGTATTTAGGCAAGTATTGTTTGTACATAGTGGTAACAGATAAATGCATTTGTTCTGGTTCTGGTGCCAATTTCAGATGGGCAAACTGTTCAGCAACAGTCTAGCACTTGATACACTTATATGAGCACAAACATCTCTCTAGCATGGATCTGTTGATAGATGGAAAATGTGGTGGTAACGAAAGGGTTACACCCTAAGACATTCAAAAACAGCTGTGAAAAGCTTATGCAAAACTCTGCCAGCTCTGTCCATCATTGAGACATTTGTGGGTTTTGTGTGCTGCAGAGGGCAGACTGACTAATGTCACACTGAATTCTCAGTGTTTTGGAATTACTGGCCTTGATGTGAATCTGTGTTGTTATATACATCACAGTGAAAACATACATGATTCAACAGGCATGCAGGACACAATTACTGACTCTGGAAAACAAAAAGGATGATGCTGAGGCTGTCCTTCTTGGGGCACATTGTGAGTAGGCAAGACTCTTTGGAAAATACAATAATGTTGGGAAAGGTGGAAAGCAGAGACGGGTCTAAGTAATTTTCAGTTTGTCCTCATCCCCTTACCTTATTATAATAACTAAATTTAAGCATCGGAGTATGATTTATTAACTCTAACTAATCTTAAGAATTGTCTTTAGATATTTCAGGAGACATCTTGTGGGGACAATCTTTCTCTGTGTGTAGTTAACAGTTTAGACACTGAAGCTCAGTGTAACGTACTCCCAGTTAGTTATAGGTAAACAACACAAACCAATGGGAAGCTTGTTTCATTTGTTGTTGTTTAACTCTTTAAAAAAACAGAATTAAGAGGCTGAATGATGGTAATGGTGGCATGTGTGGAGAAGATCAAGAATCATTGTTGTCTTGGTGTTGGACATGGGCAGCCGAGGCCCTGGGAAACCACTAGGTCTGCCCATGGGTGCCACCCATTTGATTTGGACAACATGCCTGTTTCATCACTCTAAAGTTCTCTTTTAGAACTGAAGGCTGTAAGTTCATCATTATCAGCTGCTGCATGCAATCTAATATACATCTTTCAATCCTGGAGGTCTTATTACCCTAAGAGACCTCTGTGGGTTTCTAACCTCCATTTCTCACTGATATTTCACAACATGTGGCTGACTCCTTTGCCATGGCTCTCTTTAATTCTGTCCTGGGCCGAAATTTAAGCATCCAACTCCAAGCTAAATATTTTGTTAACCTCACAACATACACAAATTCTGTCTAGCTTACAAATGAGTTTTTGATGTTCTGGTTTTCTACAGCTGCTGCAGTTTGGGCTGCCCTCCCCCATCTTCCTGATAATCTCTTGCTGTGAAGAAGATAATTGAATGGATAGTTTAAAATGGAAAAGTCAACAAGATTGGAACCCTTTGTTGACATATTCTCAAAGGAATTCCCCACATCTCATTATCCTTCTGTCTATCTTCCTTTGGGTCACTCAATCCACCCATCATCTATGTGTCTACCTGAGTAAAGCATATAAGGCTCAGAGAGACATTCTAGCCCCCATTAGCCCAAGAAACTCACTGGGTAACTTTAGACCAGCTATATTTTCTCAGCAGAACCTGCCCACAGGTAGGATTGTTGCAAAGATTAAAATTGTTTGTGTTTATGTTTGTGGACAATACTTACTAAATCCTTCATCTCAACTTGATATGATGCCTCTATATTCAAGACCTCAATATTTCTCATCTCCAGGTGAGAGAACAGTACAAGGGGAATTCTTGAGTTCTTCTCAACATCCCTATAATTTGTAGAAATTAATTGTGCACAAAACTAGCCTCTATTGCTGTTGAGATATAAAACAGATACATACAGCAAGTGTAGAAGGACAAAGTGATTGTTAATAGGAACCTTCTTCTTTTTCTTCTTCTTCACGATGCCGTATCTGATTCCAAATATTGGCTATCCTCATGGCAATCAGCCATGAAGATTGTCCTGGAAACAATAAAATCCACCCATTATCCATACTGCAGATCCAGTGACACCCATACCACTGATCCAGTTCCGCGAGTCACTTTCTGGTTCTGAGCTCTTTTGGCACACAAAGTCCTCATCGGGCCCAAGGCCATTAGTCCTCAGGGTTTTCAGGATTGGTAACTACCACCTGATAGTGGTAATTTTACTTTATTGAATTACAGTCTCCAGAATGTCCCAGTGATAATGTTGGCTGGGGAATTCTGGAGCCTTAGTCTCAAAAAAGTTATAAAAATTAGTTTTCTAAGCTCTGTTCTAATGGACTGTTTGGAGCCTCTCCTCATTTTCTTGATTCTTTATGCCATTTTAATGCCATTTAGATGATTGTTCCCTGCTTCCCAGCAGTCACAATTTATTGCCAGCACAGCAAACAAACTGCTTTTTTTGTCCAAACCTTTCAGAACTTTGCCAAGCCTATAGCAAAGCCCTGAGGGACTTGGCTCAGAAAGCCTGGTTCCCAGTATGTAGGTGGCTTCTGCTTAGCCTGAGACTCAAGGGGCTAGTTGGCCCAGCCTGATGCCTGACCACATGCAATTTCTCCATGGAAAAGAATCATTGTTTGCTTTGCTTGACATGCTGCATTTCATCAAGAAAGAGATGTGGGACACCAAAGGTGTTCCATTACCAGGTTGGCAAATTGTTTTGGAGAAGACATGGGGAAAGTTTAGTTTTTGGACTACAACTCCAGAATTATGTTGCCAGCTACCACTCATGGTGGAGAAAATTGGAGAATTGTTGGACATTTTCCCGAAGCGTGGTCACAAATGGACATTCTTGTTTGAGTGATATAACATGGCTATTTATGCTCCCTGTAATCTTAAAACTACACATGTGGAATGAACCCTATGTATGATTAAGTCTAAAGCCTGTCAAGGAGGCAGAGCTTGGAATTAAACCCCCAACCTCTGCCTCTGCAGCCAGATAGCTAAACTCCTTTTTCTATGCTCACTTCCAAATGTCACTGGGGAAACATGGTCCTCCTTCACAGGGTGCTATGTGGAAAAATTAGCTGAAATCCGTTAGTAAATTGGAGTGCCATCAAGTCATTTTTAACTTACACCAACTTTTTCCAGGTTTTTCAGGTCTGGGCAAGGTACACCATTAAAGGAAGATATAGCAGAAGATCTCAATCTCTCCTACATCACTTGGAAGACCATGAACAGGCTAAGGGTTGGAGTCCCTAAATGCAAGACCAACATGCTCAAGTAGGGACTGCTGACAGACAACAACACATGGTGTGAATGTGGATAGACACTGGACTGCTGATTCCTGCCAGAGACATGCACAGATGAGGACTTGGGTTTGGGCAACGACAAAGCAAAGAAAATGGCTTCATTTTGGCAGTCAGTGGTTTGACAGGGACATGAAAGAAGAAGAAGAAGAAGGTAGTAAGTGTTCAAAAGGAGATTACCATTCCCTCCTTCTAGGACAGGGGTTCCCACCTTTTCAGGCCGAGGACTGGGTCACGCTCTCTCAGTTTCGAGGGGCAGATGACCATTTTGCCCTACCTGCATGATAGGGGTGGCCATTTTGTCCCAACTGCTTCATAGAGGGTGGCCATTTTGTTTCTTAAATGCCCTTGGAGGGGTGGGGGGCACATGAAATGGCACCATGGGCCATATCTGGCCCACAGGCCTTAGGTTGGGAACCCCTGTTCTAGGAGTATCATGGGAACTTCATTGCTTCACCTAAGGTTACACTGGTTGGTTCTTGTTCCTGGAAGTTTGGTGGACAACTGAACTCTGAACCTCTGGCATCATAGCCAGACACCTAACCCACCGAGCTATCCAGCCAGCTGAAGCTAGAATAGACCCATTGAATCCATTAAATTTACGGAGGAGTTGATTCACTAAATCCCCACTCATGCAATGGGCCTACTTGAGCTGTGACTTAATATTGGATTTCAGGCATTGAGTAGGACAAAAAAGCTAGCCTGAATTTGTTGGCTGAAGTAGGGTAAATATAAAATCAATAATGAGCATTGCTTTTCTTTTCTCACATATTCTGCATGCATTAACTTTTCTATGAATGCCTTTACAGTTAGAACTACCACCCTGGGCATCTTATCAGGCAGACTCCTTCAGCACGGGTCATATTTTGTGAAGATGTCTTCTGCAGTTAGGGAAATCAAGTAAAAGCCAGTTGCACTGACTATTTGATTATTTAATGTACATACCATATGAGCAACATTTAATGTTAGCACTATATAAACAATAGCTGTCCCACAATTACATGCCTATCTTCTTCATGATGGCAGACATCCTTAAACCAAAAAAACACCAGTGAAGAAAGAAAAACAACACACTTCCTTCATCCTTTCCTGCTGAATAATTACTTCCTGTGTTTATCTGATGTGTGTTTCCTGTGGTCCATTTCCATATGTTTCTTCCCTGTAAGGGATTTTTCAGGACTGAATGGAAGGAAAATCTTCCTATTAAATTTGCATGCATGTTTTTCTTTTGCTACTATGGATATTAAAGTATCTTGAATCAACTTTAAGCTCCTGCCTCATTTGTATTTATTGGTGGTTGGGTAGCAGCTGGGGTGTAGCAAAGCAGCAAGGAGAACGAAACACTCCCGGAACAAGAAGTAAATGAAGATGTATATGTAACTTTAATCAACTTTCATATATAAGTGCAATGTTATGGTCTCATGGAATAAAAATTGTAGTATTTTCACTTGAAATCAATGTGTCTCATACATCTCTGAGTGAAAATATCATCAACACTGCCCGTACCAAGGCTAACTTGCGTGCCAGAAGCACTCTCTTCAAGAGTAATACTGTTCCTGGGCGAGCACAACAAGGGCTATTTTGGTCATTGGACTATACCCCATTGGCAAATCGGATCAAACAAATCATTCTACGACACTGGCATCTGTTGGATACCATACCAGGCTGCCAGCAGCGACCTATAATAGGATTCAGGAGGACACAGACCATCGCCAGTCTTCTCTCTCGAGCCGACATTACCCCTCCGAGAAGTATCCCTTCTACTTTTGTCTATGGACACTTCGCTTGTAGACACTGCAAATTCTGCGGCCACATGTGGTGCACTAAAAGTGTCAAAATACCATCCAGTAATTTCACCCTTCAACTCACCACATTCTCAAATTGCAATTCTAAGGACACCGTCTATATGATAATCTGTCCATGTCAGTTGGCTTATGTAGGACAATCCAGGCGACCCCTTAAGATACGCCTAGGCGAACATCTTTCACGCATCAGAAATCAAACGGTTACCGCCCCCCTTGTAAATCATTTTCTCGAAAAGAAGCACACAACTAGTGATATCAGGGTAGTTATACTGGAAACATTTATGCCAAACAAAAACCAAATCAAAGATACAGAACGATTCCTCTTACAGAGAGAGGCTTTTTATATTCACCGTTTTAATACTCTCATGCCTCATGGACTTAATACAGATTGGGAACTTTCAGCATTTTTGTATCTTGAATCAACTTTAAGCTCCTGCCTCATTTGTATTTATTGTCAATCACTTGAGAAAGGCAACCTCCTATCCTTTTGCAACTTTTAAATGAAATTTTGCCTTCTACATTTGCAAAAGTTTTTGGAACTTTTCTCTATACATATGAGGAAGATGCATTTTATATGGCCACAGAGGATGTCATATACCAGTGGTGGTGGACCTATGGCATGCATGCCAGTGTGGGCACTCAGAGCCCTCTCTGTGGGCACTCGCGCTGTTGCTCTAGCACAGTTTGCCCCACCCCTCTGCCCAGCAGCCCAATGGGAGTGCTTCCTCCCTACCCTGTCTGAGGTAAGGTGGATTGAGCACATGAGGTGCTAGGGTGTGGCATGGACAGCAGCCTGTTGAGTTTGGGCACTCGGTCTCTAAAAGGTTTGCCATAACTGCCCTATACTCAAAAAGAAAATGTGGCACTAAAACACAATACTGGTTTGTTTATGGTAAATATTTCTTTATACTGTAAATATAAATCAATTTTTCTTATGCCTTCTTGAATGGGGATGAGCACATTTTGGTTTTGAACAGGAGTGAGTATGTAAAATGAGCTTTTGAAGGAAAGCAGCCACATATAGGATCTATTATAAGATGTAATTTTGCCCGTTCCCTCTTAATACTGAATGGAGCACACTTTTAATAATTTGGTAGACCATTCAAGTGTCATGGAGGATGGACACATGAGGCTCAATTGGCTCACTGATCTCTGACCTATATCTGGTACCTTTGAGTGGGTTAAGAAAACTCCACCAGAAGCCCTGGATCACTGCTGCCAGTCAGTGTTGATAATAATGACCTGATGGACCGATAGTCTGATAGGATAAGACTGTTTCCTATGTTCTTATGACATACAGTTGGTAAAGACAATAATGGGCAAAAGCACTTGAAGATTATGCTTTCTGCAAAAGATAACTAGTCTAGCCAGGTTATCTTGCTATGGTAATAGAGTAGACCATACTGCCAGTGCCTCAATGCCAATTGTCAGGCAGTTAACTAACCTGTCAACCCTGAGGACTAAAGGCCTTGGGTACCAAAGTCCACAGGGAAGGGTGATGGTCCTCAAGTGGACTATATCCCACTTGGTTCCATCTTGATGGAGGGCAGCAGCTTCATCAATACTGGCCTGGGGCTGATGAGGACTTTGTGTGCCAAAAGAGCACAGCACCAGAAGATGATTCCCATCACTGTGGTAGAGTGGTACAGGTATCCTGCTGCAATGGGGAAGGCAAATGAAAGAACACTGCATTATATTGTTTCCAGGACAATCTTCATGGCTGATTGCTATGATGATAGCCAATATTCAGAATTGAATACGGCATTTGAAGAAGAAGCTGATGATGATGATACTGCAAAAGCTCTCCTATTTTTATGGGAGGGGCTGCTGTGACTCAGTAGTTAAGAAGCTCGCCTTGTTAGCTGGAAGGCCAGCAAGTTGGCAGTTTGAGACCTGGGTACTGCATGATGGTTTGAGCACCTGTCTCTGTCCCAGCTCCTGCCAACCTAGCAGTTTGAAAGCAAGAAATCGCAAGTACTGTAGACAAATAGGGACCACTTTGGTGGGAAAAGATCTTAGGGACATGAAAAGAGCCTCTTTTGGGCATCCCCTGAGCGGAGTTCTTTCAGCAAAAACCCTTTCAACCCAGAATAATTTCTGACACGGAATTATTATTACATGGGAGGCAGCAGTTAGTTAGTGGATAGATTTTTTAATTCTGTGCTCCTCAGCTTTATAAAATTAAGGTTAATCTTGTACTGAGTATAGGCATCACCAGCTGCTGCTTAGGTTGCAAAGAGACAGGGGATGGTGTTTTTAAACTGTGGCACCACGATGGCTATGCATTGGGTGCCAAAGAATGTGGCAGGTAACCACAAGCCATTTTTAGAGCTGGGACGGATAAAGTGGTATTTTTCTCATCCTTGTTAAACTGTCCTTTAAAGTGAACTTTCCCTCTTGTGCAGAATGTCTCAATAAGCTGTTAACATCACCCTTGGAAAGGATGCCTTTAAATACCATGTGACTTTAAACTCAGAAAATATTTTCAATTGATTAATGAGCTTTTTTTTATTAAAAGCAAATGGCCTGATCCATCTGGGAGACTGAAATATAGCACATTTGATACATGGCAAAACCCTCAATGAAAGTATCTTTTTTTGGATTTGAAAGAAAGGGTCACTTTTACTTCAGCTTTAAAGACAAAACCTACAGTACTTCTCATTGATAAATGCAAGTTAAATTTTTAGTATGTTATATTTTAAATATCCTCCCATACGTGCTGGATAAAGAGGTTTCCTGCAAAAACAGTTTCCTGCAATCTCGTCTGTATTGGACAAATATTGCCTCCTATGTTATAATAAAGATGTAAAAATTAAAGGATACATTTGTCACAATTATCTCTTCTGACTATCGCAACAAAAAGAGAAGATTAGAGCTTTGTAATTAGAAAGGAATAAAAAAATATATTTCACAAACCCATTTAAAAAAAAGTAAGCTAACTTGCAACTTCTGAAGGTGAAACATCTTGTTCTACAGTGAATTTAACTTCTCAAAATCCAGGTTGTCCAGGTTTTATGTGAAGGTACAATACTTTTTAAGGTAATTGTTGTTCTGGTCTGTATCAGTCTGGCATATATAGGTCACCCCCTGCCCCCTTAACCATGAGTTCAATATCAATGGTTTCAGTTATCTAAAAATATTCAATAAAAATCCTGAAATACTTAATATATATGTATTTCTATGTCACATTACTAAAGCTGGACACAAAATACCACTCTCTGAAATAAAAAATGTATAGCAGCACTTTTGCTGCTTTCCATGATTTCAGGTACCTGCAGTCAGTCTCAGGACCTATCCCTTTATGGATATGGTGGGTGATCTGTCTCTTCTGAACAATTTTTTGAAGAACAAGGCCTCTGTGAGCTGCACTCCAAAAGCACTAATCCAGTGAATACAGTATACAGAGTGGAGCTCTAAACTCTGAAAAGCCATTGTCAGCCATTATAGACTCTACTGGCCAAGACAGACCAATGGGTAGAACTGGTGATAGAAGACAGCCTCTGATGCTCTAGCCAGTCTAATCAAATGCCAATTTTGAGGCATTAAAGACATATATCCAAAATCAACTTTCCCACCTAACATGGTACTAATTCATATTTGGGATACAGACATTCTTTTGCCTTGAGCAACATATTGACCAAAAGCAGCTCAATAGCAGAGACAGATATTGGCTCAAAACTGCTGAGATTGGTCTATTTGTGGAAGTTATGGCTCTGGACTTTTTTTACATTTGGGAAGACTAATGCACCACAGATACCCTTCTAGCATTCCAGGGATTGGCTTTGGAAAGGGTTTCTGCCTCATTTCATATCAATTTGCCACTTGAGAACAGAAGTGGTAATGAACCCTGCTATCATAGAAAGCTACTACAACATGTGGGTTTATTTTAAGATGTGAGGATTACTATGTAAAAATGCTACTGACATTTTCTTCCCTGAGAGGCAAAAATACAAGAAAGGTGTTTCATATGGAGACCATCTGGTTTTTGAATCGGATATTTTTAGAAGTTATTATACTGGTTCACAGAGCAAAAGAAAAATAAATGGCACAATTGAGTAACCAGAACTTTGAAATCAGAAGGAATCATTATATGTACAACACCTTGTCCTTCCTTTTGATTACAATTGTTTCTAGAGCTACCATAGTTTTTAATTGCTTTGAGTGCATAGCAGCCAAAGTTGAGTCATTCCAAATTCTCTGTTGATTACTATGGGGAAATGGAGAATATGTGTAAGTTTGCAGTCCTATGGAAATTTTAGCGACTTCCAAGTAGACAAGCACAGGACTCCTATGTTTCTTTCTCTCACAGAAATTGCTGCAGGCATAAAGGATATGCAACCATCATACCACCCAATTTCATCTGATTATAAAAGCTAAGATGGAAAATGGGAGACTGCTAGGTAATGCCACAGATCTCCAGGTAAGGCTAGGAAAGAATTCTGCCTGAAATCCTGGAGATTGGCTGCCACTTACAATTGGCAGTGGAAGCAAGACAGACCAAAGAGCCAACTCAGTATATAATTCCAACCTAGCCAGTCAAAGCCAATATAAGAGGAGAGGCATTTATCCAGACCCACACACATTCTTAGTAGTAAACTTTTAAGTAAGCTAATTAAGCTAAGGAAGGAAGGACGGACGGACGGATGGACAAACAAACAAACAAACAAACACTAATCCTAAGTAGAAAAGACTATGCTTTCACTTTATTACTCTCTTACTCAAAATAGCTAGAGGGGCTGGTATACAATGGTGACCTCAACTCAATTGCTTCTAGTTATCTTAGTTAATTTTCCAGTGCACATCTATAATTAACAAGAATCAATCATTTCATTCTGCAGGATGGAAATGAGCTCCCATCTTCATCCCAGCTCCTGCCAACCTAGCAGTTCGAAAGCAAGAAATTGCAAGTAGATAAATAGGGACCACTTCGGTGGGAAGGTAACAGCGTTCCGTGCGCTCCGGTGTCTAGTCATGCCTGCCACATGACCACGGAAATGTCTGCAGAAGCAGACAGCGCTGGCTCTTTGGCTTAGAAACAGAGATGAGCACTGCACCCTAGAGTCGGATACGACTGGCTTTTGAGCAAGGGAAACCTTTACCTTTAATCATTTCATTCTTTAAATTTAGAGCAATAATTTGCATTTTCAAAAAAATATATATATCCTTAGTATATATTTTGCATGATTGACTGTGTTAATTATAACAGTGGTACCTGTTCATCTACTTGCAATTTCTTGCTTTGGAACTGCTAGTTTGGCAGGAACTGGGACAGTGACGGGTGCTCAAGCCATCATGAAGTACTCGGCTATTGACCTTCCAGAATGAGTTATTAACAGTGAATGGCCTTTTAGGCTTCCTCCACATGAATAGGAGTTTTAATTCCTTCATTGCCTTGTATCAGCAAAAAGGGCATAGTTTTGGGTTCCTTTTTTTGTACTTGTGGTATTCACTGGGTTTTTCTGCGTTTGGAAATTGTCATTTTTGTTGCTGAATATTGGACATGATTGAAATGGATGCTATCTGGGTTCAGAAGGAGGATGCAAGAAAATGTACAGCCTTTTTTCTTATGGATGTAAAGGATTGAATTACTTTCCTTGGAAAATACTATTTTCTCTTCCATAAATGTATTTACTAGTAGTTTCAATGAAAATATTAACAGGGGAAATATACCTCCTTCCTAGAGCTTAGCAGCCCTGGAAGAAAGACAGAATGTTAGAGCTTTCCTTTACTCTTCACTGTGTCCCCTATTTCGTCTCCTCCAATTCCCTTTGAAAGAAATTTTCAGGAACTATCTTTTGCTGTGTGTTGACTTTCTTAGCCTCTCTTTCACAGTGTTCCCTCCACATACTGTCCTAAATCATTTTCTTTAGCATAGAAGTAGAGTTGGCCTATTGAAGCAATGGGCTTTTGATGAAGGAACTCCTCCAATAAGTTCCATTTTTTTCCCAACAGACTCTTTTAACTGTGACTTAAAGTCATCCTCAGAGTAGGTCCATTTGAATCATTCGAACTTTCAGAGGCTTTCACTCACCAAATCCAAACTGATTCAATGAGCCTACTCTAGTTTGATTTATTATGCAACAGGATTTTGGCCACGGTCAGCAAAACTCAGTGGCAAGTGGTTAATAGCGGTTCCAAATTTCAATGGGAAAAATATTCCTGTGTTCCTGTCACAACCCCCTTTGAATGGCCCACAGTGATCTCTTCCTCCATTTCCAAAACAATGAGCCTTCCCCCCATTTACAGCACAGCCCTTCCTGTGATATGCCTCTCTGTGTCCTAGCATCCCAAGCCCATTAGCAACAGTTGATAAAGCATATGGTAATTTTGTCCCTTGCTTTTTATCTTGGGATATGATAAGTCATACATCTAGCAAAAATACTTAGGGGGTCATATACACAATGATTGTTTTATTGCTACTGTTAGGGCCTGAGGGCATTTTGGGGCTCCAGTTGCTAGGAAGGTAGCTCTGATTAGAGTCACCTGCTGAGAGCAGTGCTGCAATCAGGGGGGGACAAGTAGGACTCCCGTCCCAGGCCTGGAGATGACGGAGGCCCATCGATGACGGGGAACCACCGATGTGTGCATGCGCAAACAGACCACACATGCACAGAAAACCATGGGGGTGTGGCTAAAATGTGGGGGAGGGGGCGTACCAGGCCCGGAAATTTCTGATGTTGGCCCTGGCTGAGAGCCCTGGGTATAAAAGCTATATAAGAACTGGCTCATTCCCCACCAAAAATGATTCAGCAATAAAGACTTTTGGTCTTCCTGTTGTGCCTCGTGTGAACCTTCTATCTGTCTTTCTCAAGTCCTGAGCTTCTTGTGCTTCAGTTGCTTCCTTGGAGTACAGAGAATGAGCCTCTTCAAAGATTGTGTGCCAAAAGGGTTCAGCACCAGAAAGTGACTCACAGAACTGGATCAGTGGTATGGGTGTCATGCTGTGATGCAAAAGGCAAATGGAAGGCCACTGTATTATATTGCTTCCAGGACAAACTTCATGGTTGATTGCCATGATGATTGCCAACATTAGGAATCAGATAAGGAAGTAGTGGCAGCGGTGGCAGTAGTGGCAGCGGTGGCAGCAGCGGCAGCTTGGTCAGTTAGGGGTTTGGTACCAATGTTTCTAGTTAGCCACCTACATCCCAGAATCTGATATCTTATGTCCAGTAGAACAGATTTTTTTCTTTAGCTTGTTGAGCTTGACTGAGTGGTTAAGCAGAATGATTAGAGGTTAAAGTAATGTGTATCCTCAGATAGTTTCCTATTTATGGAAGAAGGTAAATATTAATTCATTTTATTCTTACCAGGAAGAACGAAAAATGCCAAAAGCTTTCTCCTCATTATGTGGGATTGCAAGAGGGTTTTTTTTGCATTTTTTAAAATTTCAGCATTTTTTGCAAAAGAATTAATAGCCCTTTTTGTGCAAAAACAAAACACCTCTCTGCATTTCCCCCCAGAAAACATAATATTTTGTCCATAAAACCTAGTGTTTTGTATATAAAACCTTCTACTTTATGATATGTTCCTGTTTCATGACAGATAACACAAACAGTTGTGTAACCCATAATGTATGCAGTGCAAGACTGTGACTGTAAAGGAGAGCCTGTTGGAATGTGGGGGTTGGGTTGGGTTGGATGGGAATGAATCACTCACACAATATTCTCCCATGATTCTAGAATACTGGCCATGGGGTGGTACCAGAACATGTCTTTTCAACGTAAAATACAAGACTGAGGGACAAAAACCATAGCGTTTTTGATGACTGCTGTTGTTGATGAAAAAGTCTCATTGTAATTGTCCCCCCTCCCTCCTGTAACTTGATTTTTTTAGACATCTCTTTTCATTGATGATAAGAAAATGTGTAAGTATTCTTCACACATTTTCTTATCATCAGCTACATGATCTTTCTTCCCTTTATACCTTTAATTATGCCTTTCTGTATATCTTCTAAATGACTGTGGTGTCTTATTGGTTAAGATGCTGAACTTGATGCCTGTAAGTTCAGCAGGTCAGCAGTTCGATACCCAAATACTGCATGATGGAGTGAGCTCCCATCTCTGTCCCAGTTCATGCCAACCTAGCAGTTCTAAAGCAAGAAATTGCAAGTAGATAAATAGGTACTACTTTGGTGGGAAGGTAAACAGTGTTCCAGGCACTCCAGTATTTAGTCATGCCTGCCACATGTCCATGGAAACATCTGCAGATGCAAACAACATTGGCTCTTTGGCTATATACAGAGATGAGTACTGAACCCTAGAGTCAGATATGACTGGTTTTCGAGCAAGGGTGACCTTTACCTTTACTCGTTTGAGTACTCTTGGGATCTTTAAAAAATAACCAAAATATATAGATGATTTTATATAATATACATTATTTTAATTCCTTGATTCCTTCATGCATGCATCAGTATTTTGCATGAACCAAAAAAAATGTGGAAATGTCTCATGTATCCTTGTTCCAGGTTCTATTTTTGACAAATCCCACTTGATTATGATGTATTATCCCATAGAGTACTCATTTACGTCTTTGAACCAACACTTTTTCCATTCCCTTTTGCAATCCATATTAATTAGTCAGTTTGGACTGTTGGTTCTGCAGTATTTACCTCCTTCCCCTTTGGTTTCAGAACACTGCAATTAAAGCATTCCTAAGAGAACTAGTTAATGAATTGACCTGAAATGCCTTTGTGAATGTATATGCAAGCTATACACATATAAAGCTTTTCTTTTTAAAATGTTCAGAAAACTTTTGGTTCAGCACGGGGAGAGGAAATCTGTTAACTGAAAACCAATGCTAATTCTCCTAGGATGCAATGCTGTTTGTACAGGGAGGGTAAAAGCAGTTGTGGAGTCATAAATAATCCTTGTAGCACTATAAGGTATTTTACCATGCCAGCTTTGCATGGCAAATATTTCCTCTGCATGAGTCATAAACTGGGTGAGAGTCTGCATCTTCCATATGAGGAAAATCCATTAAGAGAACTTTTCCCTTCCATATTTGAAAAATGGCAGAACATTTCAAAAACATTTTTTTTAAAAAGTATACATCCTAACCACAGTCACAAGAAATGTCTGGTGGCACTGGCGGCGGTTTTATGGCTGCGTCCACTGCGCATCTGCTGCTCCTCCCTCCAGGCTGGGGCCGTCCGAGGGTGTCCGGTGGCAGTGGGGTGTCCGGTGGTGGCAGTTTTATGGCCAGGCCCGCTGCGCAGCTGCTGCTCCTCGCCGCTCCTCCCTCCAGGTTGGGGCTGGCCGAGGGAGAGTTTCTTGTGTTCCTGCCATTAGCTTGCCATGAATTGGCGTTTGCCTTATAACCAGATATTTTGTCTTCTTGATGTTGAGATCCAAACCTCATTCTGCACTTAAAGCTCTAACTCAATGCAGCATCAACTGAAGATCTGCAATGTTTGTGGCCAACAACACCGTGTCATCAGCATATCAGATGTTATTCAGGTATCTGTAAGTAGTTATTGTGAATATGCGGTATCTTGTTATTGATCTCCAGGGACACATCCTTACACTTGACCCTTTTCTAATTCCTTTGTTGCTGCTCTTCAGGTGAAGTGAACCAAGAAATGCAAGATAGCTGTTTTTATGTCATTATTGTCATCAACATTGTGTAGTTGTAGTTCTGCTGTAGTCGTGAGTTTAGTCTTCTTAATGCTCAGCTAAAATCCTCCTTTTGCACTTTCTTCTCAGTTTAGCCATTAATAATACTACATGAAAAAACAGGGATGATGTTGAATGGCGGAAGAAGAGGGATCCACTTTTTAAGCTAAGCTCTGTTCCCAAAAGTTGACCCTGCCTTTCATACCCAAAGCCTTATCATGGTTTCATTAATCAGCATGTGATCAATCATAGCTGAGTGTGCAAACTGACTCCACTGAAAAGCATTGTGCTTAATTTTCCATTAGGATGGATGCACAGTATGTCTGTGCTGTTTACTTTGGAATGGGTGGTTCATACAAGAATGAATGCAAGAAGTAATGCATGTATGTAAACAAACCTAATGGATATATAAATGGTTTGAAGTACCTGGCAGTGGAGCCAGAAGTCAAGAGTTCAATTCCCCACTGTGTCTCCCAGACAAAGACCCAGTCTGTGTGGCTGTTGACAAGTAGTGCAATCTCAGAGAACCACCAGAAAGGACTGAATGGTAAACCATATCTCTGATAACTTTTACCTAGAAAACCCTGGAAAGGACCACTGTAGGTCAAAATCAACTGGATAAGCTGTAATTATTATTAATTAAGAATAAACAGGATCAAAACATTCACATTCATACTTCAGCTCTTCTCTCTAATGATTTTTCACTTTAAGATTTTACTAGTTCCTGCAGAAAGATTCAGCTGTACTTTATTTTGGTTAGCAACAACTCTTGTGTTTATTTTCTGGAACGTAGGCCTTGGCTGTCCATGGGAAGAAGGGTCTTGGGGGAAATGCTCTTTCCAGAAATTTTCACATCATTCATAGTAAGAAGCTTAGTAACCAACAAATGCATACACAGGGGGAGCAAGCAAGTGATCAAGAGGTTTGGGGTGATGTGCCTGCTTTCCCTCCTACACACAATGAATGAAAGCTATTCAGATTTTTCTCCCTCTGTCTCTCCACACATCGGAGGTCTTGCTGGGGTACAAAGGAACAGATGTTTGTATAAAATCATCATGGCACGAAAGAGACAGACTCATTCACAGATGGAGAAAATATGGTAATTTAATAAGATGTGAATGCAATTTATTATTATGACTCAGGGAGGAAACAAGAGTGAATGGAATTGAATGTGATAAGAAAACAACAAAAAGCAAACATCCAGCCTTTTGTAAATATAAATGTGTACTTCCTGATTCATCCAGGTTGAAGACGATGGTGGTGGTAACAAATACTGTGCCATAAATTTTCAAGGTCTTTGAAACTTGGACTTGACTATTTGGCTTAATTCATCAAAGTTTTATTTATTCCAGAAATGTATTTAAATTATGAATTAAAACAAGACAAACTGACCCAACCTGACCTTCTATGTCCCAGTCAGCTTACAAACTATTAATTTTCCTTTTTTTTATAAAAAAAAGTGATTTCAGTGAATGAATACAGAATTTCCCCCCTAATCATATACAATTTTATCCTCTCAACAGCTGTGGAGTTGAGTGAAGAATATGCCTGTCTCACAAAGTCCCATCCACATGTAAGCCAAAGATATGGAGTGGGATAAGCAGAAATGGGTATCTGAGCAGTCCTGTGGTGGGGAGAGATTTTACCAGGACGGACGGGTGGGTGCTGTTGCTCAAAGCCCATAACTTAAAGGGAAATGCCACCTCAGCATTTTCTACTTTGCCTCCTCTTGTCAGTCTCCGCTCTGCTCCAGATGCAGACTCTCACCCAGCTTTGAGAGAAGCTGCCCAAGCTGGCTGAAGTGCTTCACTTTGCTTGCCAAAAGGGCTCAGGATCAGAAAGTGACTGGTGGAATTGGATCAGTGGTATGGGGGTCATATTGCAATGTGGAAGGCAGATGAAAGGCCACTGTGTTATGTTCTCAGGACAGTCTTCATGGCTGATCACCATGAGGATCAACAATAATCGGATTTAGATACAACAGAAGGTGAAGACTGATTCAGAGTGTCTCTGAAGGGGGACAGGCTGAGTCAGGCACCAATCTATCAGCCCTGGTTCAAGTGTGGACCAATAGCAAGGCATCTGGCCAGTGGGATAAAAGTGGACCCAAGTGGAAACCCTTGTTAAGTGTCTCTGTTCAAAGCTAGAGTTTTAACAGCTAAAAACTGAAACAAAACTCATGTTTCTTCGCTATTCAGTTGAAAAAAATCATTTCTTTCCATTATTTTTGTTTGGAAGAGATTTTCAAATAGAATCAAATAGGATTATTCCCTTGCCCTATACACCCCATCTCCAGCCAAGCATTTGGAAGCTAAATGAAAAAGTCTTCCTTCTGAACAAGAAAGAAGACACTGAGATAGAGAATCTGGCATGTCTCCAAGGAAATGAAAGACCAACCACACGGAAGACTTTGCCATATGTTTTTACAATCCCAACTTGGCAAGCGCCAATGTATCACTGTAAGATAATGTTACTTATTATTAAAACAACATGATAGGCCACAGAAGCAAAGGAGAAGGCTTTCCTTAGGTAGCTTCAGTTTTTTTGACAGTGAGGATGATAGTAATGCAATACATTTGGGGTGATGGTGTCGCCATTGTGGCCAGGGAGTCATTGGGAGTTGCTAGGGCCACTGCTCCACAAGTGTCTGGCTGTGAGGCCCTGCTTCTATGGTTGGGCCCTACGGGTTAGTTGGGGATCTTACTCCTTTACCTGCCCCCTTGCAGTGTAAGGGATTCCCTGCCTGAGCTCCTGGAGGCTACCTCAATGTTGGCGTTGGAGTTCCCGAGGCTTATGGTTCTGGGGGACTTCAATTTGCCATCATTGGGGATGGCTTCTGAGGTGGCAAGGGAGTTCATGGCTTCCATGGCAGCCATGGGCCTGAATCAGGTAGTTCGGGGTCCAACCAGGGGCAGTGGTCACATGCCAGACAGTTTTCTTGTTGGAGCAGTGGCAGAGTGATCTGAGATTACAGGATTTAGTCATCTCATCTGTGTCATGGTCAGATCACTATCTGGTGACTCTTGACTTTTTTGGGGTGACGCTTCATCTTAGGGAGGCAGGGCCTATTAAAATGGTCCACCTTCGGCGACTAATGGATCCAGATGGATTCCAGAGGGAACTGGGGGATGTTCCTCGGCTACACGATTCACCCGAGGCACTTGTCGACCTGTGGTACAGGACGGCAACAGCAGCCTTGGATGAAATTGCACCACTGCGGCCTCTCCGAGCCCATGGGGCTAGGTCATCCCTGTGGTTCACGGATGAACTGCGGGAGCTCAAACGGGCAAAGAGACGTCTAGAGTGCAGCTGGGTGAAGACCCGGGATGACTCCGATTGGACACTAGCTAGAACCGCTATTAGGGCCTACCTAATTGCCTTGTTGCCTTATTGCCTCCACTGATAATCGCCCAGCTGCCCTGTTCCAAGTAACCAGGTCCCTCCTTGGTAAGGGGGGGGGGGATCAGTGCCCTGTTGGCAGGATTTGGTTGAGGACTTTGCTGACCATCTGGTGGAGAAAATCGATCGGATTCGTTCAGGGCTGAATCCCGGTGTGGATGGGGAGGGTCGGAGGGGGACCAAAGCACAGTCTTGCTGTATGATCTGGGATCGGTTTGATCCTGTTGTCCCTGATGAAGTGGATAGGGTCCTTGCAGCTGTGTGTGTCACTACATGTCCTTTGGACCCCTGTCCCACCTGGTTGGTGAAAGCCTCCAAGGTGGTAACAGGTGGCTGGGTCGGGGCGATAATAAACACTTCATTATGGGAGGGGGTGTTTCCTGCACCGCTAAAACATGCTTTGGTGCACCCCTCGTGAAGAAAATATCCCTTGACCCAGCTGTCCTTAACAACTACAGGCCGGTTTCCAACCTTCCCTTTCTGTGTAAGGTATTGGAGAAGGCGGTGGCGCGCAAGCTGCAGAGTGTCCTGGAGGATGCGGATTATCTAGACCCCTTTCAATCAGGATTCAGGCCCGGGTATGGTATAGAGACAGCATGGTTCGCACTGATGGATGATCTCTGGTGGGAGCAGGACGGGGGTTATCCATCAGTCCTTTCTCTTCTTGACCTCTCAGCGGCTTTCGATACCATCAACCACGGTATCCTTCTGGAATGGCTCAAAGGACTGGGGATCCAGGGCACTGTGTTGTCCTGGTTTTCCTCTTTTCTGGAGGGCCATGTGGTTGGAGAGTGAGAGATCCAGCCCTAGGCTTCTCAAGCATGGGGTGCCTCAGGGTTCGGTGCTCTCTCCTCTCCTATTTAACATCTACATGAAGCCACTGGATGAGATCATTCGTTCCCATGGGGTACGGTACCATCAGTACATGGATGACACTCAGTTGTACATCTCAGCCCGTGGGGACCCCAGTGATGCAGTTGAAATCCTATCCGGATGCCTGGAGGCCATTAGGTTCTAGATGGGGGCCAATGGGCTTCGGCTGAATCCCAGCAAGACAGAGTAGCTATGGATAAGGGCCCCCATGTTATCCCGGGAGCTACCATCTTTGGTTCTGGATGGGGCTGTTTTGCCCCAGACAGACCCGGTGCGCAACTTGGGAGTCCTTCTGGACTTGTGGCTACTGCTAGAAGAATAGGTAGCAGCTGTGGCCAGGAGGGCTTTTGCCCAACTTCGGGTGATTCACCAGTTGCGCACGCTCCTGGACTGGGGCTCCTTGCTTATGGTCACTCATGCTCTGGTCACTTCCCGACTAGATTACTGTAATGCGTTCTACATGGGGCTGCCCTTGACAACCATTTGGAGGCTGCACCTGGTCCAGAATGTGGCGGCCCGGGTGGTGATGGGGTGCGGACGATATGGCTGCACCTCTCCACTACTTCGGGAGCTGCACTGGTTACCAGTTTGCCTCCGGGCGCAATTCAAGGTGCTAGTTTTGACCTTTAAAGCCCTATATGGCAGTGGGCCAGGATACCTTAGAGACCGCATCATCCCAAGAGTGTCTGCCTGTCCAACCATAGCGGACCGGAGGGGCTCTCTAATAGTGCCAACAACTTGGGGAGCACATCTATCCAGCACCCAAAGAAGGGCCTTCTCCATGTCCACACCAACTTTCTGGAACAGATCTAAGACTTCAAAGAGATTTGCTGCCCTTCAGGAGAGGATTGAAGACCTGGCTGGCAGGGCAGGTGTGGGGCCCTAATGGGAACATGGTCCCCACCTGCTCGCTTATGTAAACAATAAGAACTCTCTCTTCTTTTTTATAGTGGGTGGGGTGGGTGGGTGGGATATGGGTCTTTTAAAGTGTTTTTATGTGTTTTTAGAACTTGTTGTGATGCCTCCTGAGTCGGGTTGTACCTGAGTGGGCGGCATATATAAATATGACTATTAAATTAAATTAAAAATTAAATTAAATTGCTTCAATAATACAGAACATGCCATGTATGCAGAAAATCACTGATTTGATCCTGGCATCAAGAGATGGGAAAAAACCTCTATCTGGAATCTGCACTATTGTAAGCATTATTCAGCTAGATAATCAAATGGCCTGCCATCCTCTGTTAAACAGATCATATCAATATATATAGGGATGCCACATCAGTAGTCCTATCAGAACCTGAGAATGATGGGTTGAGTCTTTCTGATGATGTCATAGAGGCAGTTGATTATGTCACAGACAGGCAATAGTTGGGAGAGAGGGATTTTCCTGTTGCCAAGTCTTGCACTTTTTCGTGAATCAGTATGCTGATATTTTATTCGCTGCCTTGTTTATACTGGCATGATACTGGCATGCCAAAAGTCCTGGAATGCCAGAGATACCGAAGAATTTATACAGTTTTGCCAGTGAAGAGAACCTCTGTGCTAAATCCTCCAAATTTGTGTTGGAGTACTAAGCCTGTAACTCTCTATGCACTTGTTGAACTCAATGAGATTCATATCTGAAGCTAACAGTATATAGTTAAAATATAATTAAAGTGGAGTTCCCTTTAAAGCTACAATACATATGTTGGTTTTTTTTTAGTGTGAAGCTGACTAATTTTGTGTGTTATATATGATTTCTCTCTGTTGTGTTTTGGACACTAGAAAGAAAACATGGCATTTATAGGAGACTTCGATTCTTCAAGTTCATTTTGCTTAATGCCTGATTTGAGTAGACAAATGAAAGGGACTGAAGTGGCTTAGTGGTTAAGATGCTGAGCTTGATGACTGGAACATCAACAGGTCAGCAATTTGAGATCTGAGTACTATGTGACAGAGTGAGCACCTGTCCTCTGCCCCAGCTCCTGCCAATCTAGCAGTTCGAGAGAAAGAAATTACAAGTAGATAAACAGGTACCACTTGGGTGGGAAAGGTAACATCATTCCATGTGCTCTGATGTCTAGTCAGGCCTGCCACACGATCACAGAAATGTCTGCAGATGCAGACCGTGTTCACTCTTTTGCTGTAAATGGAGCTGAGCATTGTCCTCTAGAGTCAGACATGACTGGCTTTTGAGCAAGGGGAGGCCTTTACCTTTACCTACTAGCATGTTAAGGGTTGCAGTACTTAATGAGAAAGGGTAACAAATCCCAACTAGCATGACTAGACTGTTGAACTTCCTGTTTCCATCCTTTCCTTCACATCCTTCCCATGGAGAAGCTGAAGCAGATGGAGGGTGGGGAGAAGAATGCAACATTCCTCAATGTGGTTCTAATGCAGGTAGATACCATTGAGCAGAATTTCCAAATCAGAGTATGGACTAGATTTCTGGAACTTAGCTCATGTACTCGATGATATTATAAATTGGTTTATGCATTCAAAGTGATCAATAATTCACTTCTCACTAAAGGAAGCAGTCTTTTTTTGTTAAAAAAAGGTAGATTATCTAACCATAATAACAATATATGAATTGTAAGAAAAAGGCAGCTGAAACATAATTCTATTTGTGCTTAATTTTATTTGCTAATTCTTCTGTTTCTGTATGGCCCACCAAATGAAACACTGAATGACAGCGGGAGAAAAAGTGAAAGTTGTTTCAGGAAGGTACAATTTTAGTGCTATGCAGCAAGCCTTATTCTATGGCATTGTCAAGTATTTCTCATTTTATTAATTGGAATGACCCCAAGAAATAGAACTAGTGACTCCCGAATTTCCCAAAGAATGGGTCTTTTCACTTGAACTGATGGTAAGTCACCCCCGGAAAAAATTGAGTTTGCATTCATTATGAAGTTATGAAATCTGCTGCTGAATTCATTAAACTGAAGCAACTTTTAGTTCATTATGGTTAATAAACACAGCAAATTAATTTTCTTGGCTGGGCTTCAGATTGTGCAGTGTGTGTATGTGTGTGTATTTTTAAATAGAGAAATCCATTGTGTGTGTGAATAATTAAAATAATTTACATTTGGAGAACAGTGATTATGAATGATGCGATTATCTTATTAGTGTGGCAAAACCAATCCAAACCTCATGTAATAAGAATGAGGTGATGCACAGCTGTTAGACAAGGGCCTGGATGCTTTTCTTACCAAATGTTGGCTGTGTGACTGACACATATGATTAGACAAGAAAGATGCTCTGTCCCTAAAGGTCTAATTAGTCTCTGAACAGTATGAGGCAAAAAGGACGGGGGAGGCAGAGGAGTCTGCCTACCCATCATGTATTCTGCTTATCTGTTTTAAATATTGCTTTTGTTGGATTTAATTATGTGTGAGAAATGATGAATGTCACTTTATCTGTGTGATCTTATCAAGCCATCATTCTGTCTCTAACGGACCAGTATTCTAACACTGTGTGAGAGAATTAGAACTTTTGGGGTGTTGGATTACATTTGGCAAGTAGAGGCATCTTTTTCTTTGTTTTATGAAAGTTTCTTCATACCCCACCCCCCCAATTCAACCTATATTTCCCACTGTGCCAAGACTGAGGCATGCAAATTGACCAAATGTAGGCAAATGATGCTTTTTTATTGTTATTTTGAAGTTGGATTACTTATCATTGCTTAATCAGCATCATAATATGAACCCGTATGTTCCAAATTAGATCAGTTTTTTAAGTCAAAAGAAGTCTTTTACAGCCAAGTTCAGCTGACTCTTTAAACTCTCTTCCTACATTGTATAGTGCCATTGATTTCTATATGCTTCACTGGGTATACTTTTTTTGAACCTGTCCTGGAACCCAGTAGAAGCTGATACAGATTCCTCCCCCAGTATCTGTGGGGGATATGTTCCAAGACCTACTTTGGATACCTGAAACCTCAGATAATAACAAACTTATATTTACAATGGAAACAGTGGCCTCTAATGGCCAGCTCTGGTAATGCACCATAGAAATACTTTTATACAGTGGAACCTCATACAACGATCGCTCCATATAGCAACGAAATCGCATAACAATTAGGTTTTGGGGGTAAATGGCATCCCGCATAACAATTTTCCCTATGAAAAAAATTGTACAACAATTTTTCAATGGGAAAAACCACTTAGCAAAAAAATTTATTGTACGATGCATCCCATAGGGAAAATCGCTATACGATGTATGCATCGTATAGCAATTGTTTTGTACAACAACGAGTCCCGTGGAATGGATTAAAATAATTGTATGAGGTACCACTGTATTATGTATTTCAAGATTTTTATTGAATATTTTTAGATCTGTAGATATCTGAAACTGTGGATATGAGGAGTGACCTGTAATGCACAAATCTTCCAATTCCAGACATTGCTCGTAGTGTATCATTTATTTGCATTTCTAGGTGTCACTAAGATTGTCGTCGGCTGCTACACATGTCTGAGTATACATTTCCCCCCGGAAAGCATTTTAATGACAAATAGGAAAAATGCCATTGGGGTGAATTTGTTTAAGGTGGATCCCAGCTTGCCATGAAGTGACCCACACACTATGATCATGGAGCCATCTCCTGCAGCACATATGAAATGAGACATACAGGATTTGACACTGGGACTGTAATGGACTGCTGCAACATTGAGGACATTGACAAGGTGCACCTTCACAGCCAGGCATGGCCTCTTTCACCTCCATGACCGTTGGGAATCAGAATAGTGAACTGGTTCCTCCTCCGCTCATTTTGCTGTTGGGCCCAATATGATGATTTCCAGTGGCATTTTCTTCAGTGGTATTACAGGAGTTGAGCTTTTAAAACAAAGCCACAGTGGTCAAGGTAGGATTACCTGTGCCTGTACTTGGATTCATCTGGATCCAATTGGAACCTTGCCAAGGTTTAGGTCAACAAGAAAACATACATGGATATATAATTGCAAGAGGCTAAGCACTTCATGGTATTCACTCTTTACATGCATAAAAAGTCATTTGCAAAGCTTCAACATAAAATAACAGCCATGCGTATAATTGTGCCCCAGGCAACAGTCAGAATAGTGATATCAGCGGAGCCCTCATGCAAAGAATTTCCCAGTGAGGCTGGCAAAGGAAGATTTTTATCCTTGGGCCGGAAAGTACAGTGGAAATGAATCTAGCGAAAATAGGTCAGACAGGTAACTGAAGTTGATGTTAGAAGATTAAATATGGTTTTTTAAAAAGGCAGCAGCCCTATACAACCCGACAACACAATCCCCATCTTGAATACAAAAAGGCTGGCTGAGTGTGATGTTGCTTTGCTGAAGCACCTCCTTGACTGACAGAAACAAAAATTAAAGCACTTCACCTTTGTTATAATGTGTGGTGCCCTAAATTTTCTCAGATCTAAGTGCATTGTGTTTTTGGTACCTTTCAAACAGAAGCTGGATGCATGAATAGTTCTCTGAATATTTATATGGACCAGAAACTGGATCATCTTTTTGCTATACATTTAATAAACACTGGATGTTGCCATATAAATGAGTTTAGACACAAAAGACAAATTTTGTATAGTAATTGTTTATTTGTTACATTTATATGTAGCTCAGCCCCACTGAAACATTTGGATGTGCATTTGACTGGATAGCTGGGCCTTCATCCTTTACTCCAAACCTTTTGTTGTTATCTGCTGTCAAGTTGACTTATAGTGACCCTAATATGGCTCTCAAGATAAGTGAGATATTTAAGGAGTGTTTTTTACCAATTCAGCTCCCCCAGAGAGTTTCCATGGCTGAGTGAGGATTTGAACTCCTAGTCTACCACTCTATCCACTCCCCCATGGTGGGTATCGTACTATATCACAGTGCATATTCCTATATGCAATATTGTGGGAACTCCCAGAGACCCAAAAGCTATACACCCAGCCCTGAACACCTGGAGGGATTTGACTTCTTCTGCACCCCAATCTCTCCCTGCCACCAATTTATAAAGGTTCCCTTTAAAAAAGCTAAAGAAGTCCCTCATAACATCTAGTGACCATATGTGGGATTTTAAAAACATGTGTTCTGGAGGCTCAAGGGTGAGGGATGCTAAGGCCCCCTCAAAAGTCACAGAATTGAATGCAATAGGGATTATTTGAGCAACCGCAATATAATTTTTTTTGGGTGTTTTGGGAGCACAAAACTGTGGATCTTCATTTAGTTCCCTGGATGTTGAATATGGCTCACCTTCCATAATAATTTCATGCCATCAAGTCAGTTCTAGGTTCTGGTGACTCTTTCCAAGTTTTTCTGGCTATAGAACAGACAGAAATGGTTTACTATTCCCTTCTTCTGGGGACACTCTGGGGTCTGGATGGGGGACAGTGGGCTTCAGCTGAACCCTGGCAAGACCGAGTGGCTTTGGGTTGGAGGTCCGGGGTTATCCAGTGAGCTACCACCTCTAGTCTTGGATGGGGCAGTCTTGCCCCAGACAGTCCCAATGCGCAACTTGGGAGTCCTCCTGGACTCACGACTGCTGCTAGAAGAGCAGGTGGCGGCCGTGGCCAGGAGGGCTTTTACTCAACTTAGAGTAATTCACCAGTTATGCTTGCTCCTGGACCAATACTCCTTACTCATGGTCACTCATGCTCTGGTCACCTCCAGACTAGATTACTGTAATGCGCTCTACATGGGGCTGCCCTTGATGACCATTCGGAGGCTACAGCTGGTTCAGAATGCAGCTGCACGGGTAGTGATTGGACGTGGGCGTTATGCCCGTGCCTCCCCACTACTCCGGGAGCTGCACTGGCTACCAGTTTGCCTCCGGGTGCAATTCAAGGTGCTGGTTTTGACCTTTAAAGCCCTATATGGCAGTGGGCCAGGATACCTGAGAGACCGCATCGTCCTGAGAGTGTCTGCCCATCCAACCACAGTGGACCGGAGGGGCTCCCTAGTTGTGCCTTCAGCTAGAGGGGCCCACCTCTCTAACACATGAAGAAGGGCCTTCTCCGTGTCCGCACCAGCCCTCTGGAACCTCCTTCCAACAGAATTGAGGCTACAGACAGAACTGCTGCCCTTCAGGAAAAGTCTGAAAACCTGGCTGGCAGGGTAGGTGTGGGGCCTTAATGGGAATACTGCTCCAGCCTGTTGGCTCATGCCCAGTTAGTACATAGTTAACATCCCTCCCTTTGTGTTGTATTCCCCCCCCCATTCCCTTTTATTTCTTTTTATTCATTTAATTGGGGTGAGGGTAGTAGAGTGGGGAAGTGAGTGGGCGAATTGGGATTTTAAAATCTGTTTTTATACATTTTTTTAACTGTTGTACGTGCCCTGAGTCGGGTTCTCCTGATTGGGTGGCATATAAATTTAAACAAACAAACAAACAAACAAACAAACAAATAAATAATTGTGCCACTTGACCAAGGCTACACAATCTGGTTCTTCTCTTGGGAGGCACAGTGAAGAATCAAACTTTCATGCTCTGCAACCAGATACCTAAACCACTAAGCTATCCACCTGTGTAATAAACTACAGCCATGCCAAGACTGCATTTTTTCAAAATAAGATGCAGAGAACTGGTCATCTGATGTGCCTTTCCTTGAAACCATGCGTCTGCCTGCTATTTTTTCCAATGGGAAAAGTGGGGAACTTTGACCAGGTAGGTGTACTTGGAAAAGCATATCAGCCTTCTTATTTTTAAAGACTGTATACACTATGAGCTATTGTCAGGTTAGAGAGTCTGACACCTGATCATTGCTGCATGAATCCTACAGAACGTTATAGATCTCTAGGGAAAAGTCAGAAACTTGTGACTATCACAGCTGGCCTTTATCATAATAAAGGGTTAAATCCTGAATGAAATCAGACCACCATTTCTAATCATATCAAAATTCATCTGAATTTCAAGGAATAGGTCTTTTCAATGTTGCAATAATTACAGGCAACATCAGTTTGTCTATCTCTATGAGCTTTATTTATCAATATTGCTTCTGTGTTGTATTTATTTACAACATTTATATACTGCCTTCCTCACGATAGGTGACCCAAAGCAGTTCCATATACAGTGGTACCTCACATTTGAATTTGAATTTGAATTTATTCTTATATACCGCTTTCCTCGTTTTGTGGACGACCCAAAGCGGTTCACAATATTCAAAAATATACAGAAATACAGTAAAAATTACAAGACAAGAATACATTTTCATATACAAAATACAAAATTACAAAGCAGTACATCATAATCCAACAGTAATACAAAAATGTAATAAGTACAAAAACATACTGAAAAGGTATGAATGCATCGTAAAGTGAAAAATTCACATAACGAAGCGTTCGTATGCAATGGCGATACCCCACATAACAATTTTTTTGTTGTTATGTGGGGTTTTTGGTAACTGGGGTACATCCGCTTAATGGAAACCACGGTTAACAAACTTTTTTTCCATTATGCGGGGCATCTCCCATAGGGAACCTCATAATGAAAAAAATGCATAGCAAAAAGCTCCGTGGAATGGAGTTTTTTCATTATGCGGGGTTCTACTGTACTGTACATAATGGCCATGTCACATGAATTAACACGTCACGCATTTTGCCACCCATCCACCCCAAGGCGGCAACCACCCAGAGGCCTCAGTGTTCTGGGGAGAAGCCAAGTTCTATATGAGCATGTCTCCTTCCCGCCTCAACCTCTCTCTTCTTCTCCATAATCTGGTGAAAGCATGTGCGTCTGAGCTTCCTCATGTGATGCATGTGGAATAAATCTCCACAAAGAGAGAACCTTGGAACGATAGCGCCGAAGCATCACACTTCTTTTGCTTCGGACATGGGTGTGGAGAAAAAAACTTCTCCATGCCCTGCGTTTGATTTGCCGGTGCCTATGGTCTTGGCCACGCCAGATCTGATGGATTTGGTGGCCAGGATAATGGCCCTCGAGCAGGCCACTGCCCTCAGTCTGGCATCACTTCCACAAATGCAAGTGATGAGACATCAAGAGACCCCAGCGGATGATGCGCTGACCTGGAAAGTGATTGCCCAGGCCCTCCAGAAGCTTGTGGATGCTCTGGAGGTGGCAGTAGCATCTTGGGAAATGGATGTGCTAGCAGGGGTGCTTTTGACATTGTCTGCATGGGACGTGGAAGTTGAAGACGATGCCCAGTCGTCTGGTGCTGCTGCACCCACTGAACTGGAAAGTACTGTGGCAGTTGTGTCATCTACCCCAGGGCCGAGAGTAGGTGAGTATGTGGGGCCAGGCAGTATGATGGGGTTTGGGAACCTGGTGCCTCATTCTTCACCTGTACAGCTGCCTTCATGGCCTTGGCCATGGCCTAGCCCTGTACAAGCTACACAGATGCCACAATTGACCCGAACGTACTGCCACCAGAGATATGGAACCATGGTGAATTGAGATAGACCACACTATAGGCACAGCCAGAATGCCTTGAACTCGCCGCAGCTATGCCTCAACCGTTGCAGAATTCTGTGGGTTTTGTTGCACCTGGCTGCTGCAGCTAGAACGGCCTGCACATGTGGAGCATTTTTTGCAGTTTATGGTTCACTTGTACCATTTGAAGATAGCCCCTCAGGCCATCCGGTCAAAATTATCTGCCCTAAAATTCTATACCAAAGCGATATGGTTGCTGATTTCAGAATGTTAAGACCTTGGAGGGATGGTCAAGAGAGTGGGGTAGGTCACATGACCACCACATACCAATTTCCCCTAAATTGCTCACAGATGTGTCAGCTGCTTGGGTTTCCACCTGAGTGAGCCAATTCGAGGCAGTCCTATTCCACGCTGCAGAAATGATGGCATTTTTGGAGCCCTCTGTTTGGTGGAATTTTTGGCCCCGTCAAAGACAGGTGAGGCTGGCCAAGTTTTGCAGGTGGCTGATGTGAGACTTGGTGACAGGGAGTTGGAGTGGATGATCCACCGGTCCAAGACTGACCAACTGGGCAAGGGTGCCCGAGTGACTTTGTTGCACATTGCCCCTGCTCCAGTTTGCCTTTCTGCTGCCCTAGAGGCATTTCTCAAACTGTGAGGAACCAACACTGGCCCTTTATGCTGCCATTCTGATAATAAATAGCCCATTGACACAATGCCAGTTCTGGGCAGTTGACATGCGGCTTTTCGGCATGCACTCTTTTTGGATTTGGGCCACGTCCACTGCAGCAGTGGTGGGCTACTCCCACGAGGACATTCAATGGGTGGGCTGGTGGAAGTCTGGGGCTTACCGAACATATATTAGACTTATGGTGCATTTAACAAAGGACTGCTGCTTTTTTCCTTGCCTTCCAGGCCATGTTCCTCACCATCCATGGCAGATTGTGATCATTGGACAGAGTTGTATTTTCTGGGCTGAGCATCATGTGACCCACTCCATGTGGGGCAAGGACCTTGGTCTGCACAGCAGAGCCTATGTGGATTGGCACGGGAAGCAGGGCATGTGATGGGGAGAGCTGATGCCGTTTGTGAACTCCGCAAGGGGAGGCATGCCTCTGGATATTATGGTCATCCATCTGGGAGGCAAAGATTTGGGCCTAATGAAGGGCATTGAACTGAGCACGGTGGTGAAAAGGGACCTGTTCCTTGTGAAGTGTTGGTGGCCCGGCCTCTACTTGGTGTGGTCGGAGATCTTGCCCCATTTTACTTGGTGCTGCACCGGAGACCCGCGCAGAATTGACAAAGCATGCCACAGCATGAATAAAGCCATGGCTAAGTTTATGGCCAAAAGATTTGACAGAGTTATTGAGCATCTAGGAATCAAATTGAATTTCCTAGCCTCTACTGGCAGGACAGAGTACATTTATCGGAGGAAGGTTTGGAACATTCCTTAATGACCTGCAATGGGGCATTGAGGCTGAATTAGCGGCCTGAGGTGGGGGCGTCTGTTGGTATACAAACTTCCTTGGTGGCGGTAGTGGGGTAAATGGTAAGCAAAACTGCTAATTGCCCATAGGTAATGGGCATTCCTCACCATCACAGAAGGACAGAGGCACTGGAGGCATCTACTGTCATGGGGAGGAACCCTCAGTTACTGGGAGCAAGCTTGTTGCCTGAAGGAAATCATGATCTAAGAGGTATGGTAGGAGTGAGACATCATCATTCCACACAAGGTCATAATCAATAATCTGGATATGGGTAAAAACACCCATAAGTGAATACCATTTACGCACTCAGATGCCCCATTGCTGGTCATGTTAATATTGTATTGTTATGTTATTAACAAAGTGGCCCATGTTTTACCCAGGAATAGGAGATTTTATTTTAGTTTTGCTTAACCAGATGTTATTCTTAAGTTTTGCTATGCTTTGCTCATTGAAGCATTATTTTGCCTTATGGACAATGATTTGTCTTTTATCCAAATAAACACTAAGACCACCCTAGGTCTAATTTCCAAGGAGTTTGGGCTTTGGGGATTTGCTTACCAACTATTTTATCAACCAATTTTTCAACACTACCACACACACAAACCTTCCATGGCTCAACATTTGGAGAAGTGTGACCGGAGGGGATAGAGGCCGACCCAGGTGTAATGCACTAGTTACAGGGCTGGAGTTTTGGAGATGTGGGAGTCAAAATAGCCTTCATCCTGGGGAAGAATATCAGCAGGTGCTGACACCGTCTCACCAACCCCGTTCTCATCCCTACCAGTTCGCCATAATAGCCACTTATAAGACCCTGGTACAACATAACCCTTCTAGAATTTTGTAAGTGCCAATAAAGTGTATTTTAGGATTATTAGTCTCTTCTCCTGTTTTTGCTATCTAGTGGAAATTAGATTTTGAAGGGAAGCTTTCTGGTCGCTAGACGAAATCTCATCTTCTCAGCCTTCGAGGTATGTCAGGCTGCAACACCCATCATCCTCAGCAACAATAATTGGAAATTGTAGTCCAGCACATCTGAAGAGTATCAGGTTGGGAGAGGCTGTCCCCCACAACCCCTCAACCTTTTTGCTTGTGGTTCACTGCACTGCAGGAAGCTATTGTTGCATACTACAACATAAAACAGGGTCATGATGTTTGAGATGTATTAACAGGAGTAAATCAGTGAGGTTTGAAACAAACATAGAAAGAACTTTTAGCAGTGCTGCTTGAGTGTGTAGACTACACAATCAAAATTTACCATCCAACACAATCCAAGGCTTGCACAATCAGATGTGTGAGCTCAAGAAGGCTTACTTCCATGAAAATATATAGGATTGTGGCTTTATTTTAGGGAGTTTGTGGATGGGAGGAGGGTTTGTGCAAAATCTATTTGGCTTGTTGTAAGGAAGCCATCGCTGACAACTTTTTTATTAAGTTGGATCTAAATAAATAGTGCTGTTAAAATAGCTTCCAGATTACCGTTTTCCTTTTACTACTACTAACATTATGTCACTTTTCTTCCCCCTTTTGCTTTAATAAGCTTCACACTCTTTTCCCTTTCCAGAACCTTCATGTCTGTTTAGCTTTAAGCTTAACGACTATTTTCCTATCCTGTAAAGTCATGTGAAACAGGCAGCTTCTCTTCAGAAGGCAAACCTTAATTGGGAAAAGACATTTTGAAATATAGCACCCTGTATTATTTTAACCTCTTATTTATATTTGGACCAACACACACACATATTCTTTCACTTCTCTCCACCCCTCCCATGTTCATAAATGAGGTCTACATTGTGGTCTGTAAAGCAATCTTGTTCCAAATTGACAGACTTGGCAGCAGATTTTATGTTGATGCTCCCAATGCTTTCAACCACTCTGCCGATGTTCACTCCACAGTTTCCTGCAGTTATACAATTTTCCTAAGACAATTGCACTGCAAACAAATAGCAGATGTGGCTTATATATCCTTCTTCAGCCACAAAAGGGGCCCCTGGAAGGTACTAGGGTTGCATTTAGTCAGGGAAGACCATCCATGCACCTGTGCATACCAAGAGTTAATTGTGAGGTTAATGCAATGAAGCATCCCAGAGTCTCAAACTGTGGAGGTCGCAGCAGAAACATTCACACATGCAACTATTTTGCTGCATAGTCTAACAAAGGAACCCTTTAATAATGGGAATAATGCAGCATGTAATTGCATGTAGGGCAGGGAAGCTTCTAATTATGTTGTACTAAAGACCCTCTTCCTGTTTGCATGGTGAGGCATGCTCCTAGCAAGCAGAGGAATGAAAGTCTTTGAAATTGAATTTGTCCAATGGGGTTCCCACTGCAAATTACTATAGCATGCTCATCCTCTGATGATAACCCATATAAATGGAGGTTAATTGGACCTGCAGCTTCATCCAGTGTTACTGATCTGGACTGAATAAGAAAAAATAAATAGGAGGAAATAGATTGCTGTTCAGAGAGCTCAATGGTCAGCAAGGTGTCTGATTCTAAATGGCACATAATTTCACTGTTTTTCCCCAAAGATGAGCCTTGGCTGTACAAATCTGATACTCGCTGAATGTCACTGAACTGGGGGGTGGGGGGCACAAGGAGAAGATACTCAGACAGAAAAGAAGCCACAAGATCAGACAAACATTACTGGTGGGGGAAAGCACAAGCCAAATATTTAAAAATACAGGTGCCTACTATCAAATAATCCTCCAGAAAGATAGGAATGAAAGAGAGTGGAGATATCTCTCAACAGGAATTTTATTAAAATAAAAGATTCAGATTTGTAATTGTTTTATGTAGAGCTGGAGGACCATCCATGCTATATTTGTGCAGTCCTACTTAAAACAATGTCCTTAGGCTGAATTTTAGGTTTTTCAATCAGGGTTATGGCATTTCTTACAAGTTGCTTAATGGTGAAGAAAGTGTTCAGTTGATCTATTAATTGATTTATCATATTACGGACCCATATGAGAGGCAGAACACAATAGTACCATAACACCTGCATTTTCCCATATACTCCAGTGCAGTTCTCCAACCGACCAACCAACCAACCAACCACCAATCAACCAACCAAAATAATTTCATGTCAGAAATTATTCTGGGTTGAAAGGATTTTTGTGGATGAAACTCCACTCAGGGAATGCCCAAATGAGGCTTCTTTCATGTCCCCAATCAATCAATCAATCAATCAATCAATCAATCAAGGAACATATTATTTAAAGGTTAAAGTGTGCAAAAAATGCACTTGTCAGTAAAAATGATGTACAAAGCAGATTTTGGGAAACTGTTAAAATATACTATTAGGAACAATATATAATATTAGCAGGTTGGTTCATAAAGATTGTGCAGAGCTTTTTGCACAGGCTTTTTAAAAAACTTGCAAATTGATGTAGAAATGGGAAGAAGTTTCCACTTTTTTTATGTGAGAACATATTGCCTTTGATAACCAGTGAGTTCATGCAGGTCTTCAAGGAAGTCTAAAGGCCACCTCTTGATGACTTCTCAATCTTGGGAGACAAGTTTCTTTCCCCTCAAGCAAGTCCTTACCCAGAGTTACAAAAATCTTCTTTTGGCACTCCAGTTGTAAAAGTGACTTTGGAACTATAGAAACAGACAGTTGAGTTTCTTCTTGCCTCAGCCCTCCATCTTCATCTGCGTCAGAAGAATCCTAGTGACGGATGAAGGGAGATGGTATTTTAACCGTGCAGTGATGAATGCCACTGAGGTGAAAGGGTGAACGCTATTAATAAACAGACTCTGAAAACCTTTTAACACCACCATTCACATTCACGGGTCTTTAACCTTTGTCACCTTGAGATCCACTGCTGACTTATTACAAGGGAATAAAATGTATACATATATATTCATGCTCGTTAGTTATTTAATTTGCCCCATTGCATGGATGGGGTGCATGCAGCACTGCTGTTTAGCATCTCCCTTGAATCCAGAAAGGTATCAGGTTTTCCCCCTCTCTCCTTCCAATCCCATTGGGTACTGACATTTTAACCCACTTATCAGTGATTTATTCAGTCCCTGACAGAGCCAAAAGAATTATGTGTTTTGCCGGAAGGCTCTGTGGGTGAGGCAGTTTGACATATTCTTTTTCATTCCCTAAAAAAGGGTGATCTTCTTCAACTGCTGAGAGGGTCCCAGAGCAACAGTGAGCATAGACATTACCTCAGAAATAGTCTCTTCAGCTTTTCTTACAGGGATGTTCAGTGAGGGAGAAAGTCAAGGCAAAAAGTGGCAAAATGGTACTTGATGTTCACTACCACCATCTTCATCATGGTTTTGTGTCTTTGCTACCCATGTTCCTTTAGCTAACACAGGCTTGTTGTGGTCTAACTAAGCATATATTTGTACCTCATTGTCTTATGATTACATGATTATTATAATTGATTTATTGTTTCTTTTCTCTTTTTAATAAACCCTGAGGAAGGCCACAAAGTAATTAATTGGTTGAAGTGTTTTGAACACTTTTAACAGATACCCCACCTCTATTTTTAAATAATAGAAGACTTCAAGTCTCCCGGACAACAGAAATGTAAAGAATGCTTGTGAAATTCTTCATACCCATCCATTTAGGCTGTGTCAAGTCAACAGGACACCTTGATGAGGAATTTCCAGGCTCCAGATAGGAGTGAGACAAGGAATATATTTATTCTTGTCAAAGTCTCTGTAAGATGCATAATTTAATGTCTCTGCACAAAGCAAGGACCTTTCCCTTTTGAAAAACACAGTACTCACATATGCAGGGAGTGAAAGTCTAATTGTGAGAAAAGACACAAATAACCCATCCAATGATTCTTTCCTAACCAGTTAGTTGCATGGTTTTGCTTAATTTGTACAACAGATCCATCATGTTCTTGTTTACTTCTCTTGTCAAAAGGGTCATAAAATACCTTGCAAACTTATGGGATGAGGGGAATGGCTTTTCAGTCCCAGTTTCATGTGGAAGGACAGGGCAAGTAAAGACTTACATCTCAGATTTATAGAGCTAGGACAAATTTCTATTTTAGACTAGAGCTCCTAGAACAGTGATGGCGAACCTTTTAGAGACTGAGTATCCAAATTGCAACTCAAAAACCACTTATTTATTGCAAAGTGCCAACAAGGCAATTTAACCTGAATACAGTACTGAGGTTTTAGTTTAGAGAAAAAAACCAACAACTCACCTTTGCCACAGACTCAACAGGCTGCTGTCCGTGCCACACCCTCATACTGCATGTGAGCCGCCCACCTTACCCTAGACAGAGGAGGGAGGAAGTGTTCCCATTGGGCTGCTGAGCAGTGGGGCAGGTGATGGGAGAAATGTCCTCAGGAGCATGTGGAGAGGGGGAGGGGATCAGCCCAGCTCCTCATCGCTCTGGCTTTCTAGTAATGAACTCTGGTGAACTTTGTGCTGGGGCAACAGCATGCATGCCCACAGAGAGGGCTCTGGATGTCCCATCTGGCACACGTGCCATAGTTTCACCACCACTGTCTAGAACAAGGATAGGCAACCTATGGCCCATGGACTGGATCCAGCCCTCAGTGCCAAATAATCTGGCTCCCAGCCTCACTCCAGTCACTGCCACTGCAGCCACTGGACTCAGCCACAGAATCATTTACGACAGCTGTAAAGGAGTCCATGTCTGTCACTAATGCATTTACAATAGCTGTTAATGCCCCCCCCCCTCAACTGTCTGAGGGAGTGTGACCCAGCCCCTGACTGAAAAAAGTTGGCAACCCCTGGTCTAGAATCTCTTCAAGCAGTATGGCTGTGAAAACAATAAAACAGAGCTTCAAAATGTTTCAGACTGCCTTAGAAGAATTCCTCATTACAGAGGCATTTTGCCCCTTCCCTCAGTGTCCTGCTGACTGGCTGGCTCCATGGCTAAGGAGTCAGAGGTTGGGAATTTGATTCTCAATGGTGACTCCAACTGCCTTGAATGCTTTGTATTCAAAAGTTTGCCTGGCTCCCTTTTTTCAAAAATTTAGGAAGACCATTATGGCCAAACATTTCAGGGAGCCATTTCAGGATATTCTGCCTTATCCTGCCTTATATCTTTGACACAGATTGATTTTTGCCTAGTCTCCTTGTTGCTGTCTTTTCATGTCAGGAATTTGTAATTTGTATTTTATATTTTGTGGTTTGTATTTTATTGTATAGTTTACTCCAGTGTTTCCATGTTCACCACCCTGCATGCCTTTTTGGCCAGAGGAGCAGTCAGTCAGTCAACTTTATTAGTAGGTGTACTCTTAAGTGAGCAGCTTCTCAGAAGAGAATTAGATGTTCTCTTGTTTAATTTTCACTAGGCATGTGAAGTCCAAAAAAAGAAAGTGGCTATGAATTTTTTGGGATCTGGTTTCATTTCCTCAGCAGTTTTCTCTTTTGGAGGAGAATGTACAGCATGAATTCTTGGGAATTTGTTACAGATCAGTTAAGATGGGATGAGTGGGGAGATGCCTCATGTTCCAGTTTTCCATCACATCTGCATTTTCTCCCTTTGGTAATTACATGCATCCCTGCAAATCGTACAAATATACTTTCAGAATACTGCTGCCAGTCTTTAACTTGCTTCCAAGTTCCTTTTTGACTCTGATGAGAAGGGACATTGCTCAAAATGTTTAAGGTGGAGAAAATGCTTTTTCCCTAAATCCATAAGCCAATGTATTTATCCTGTAAATGGAACCTTTGTTTAAAATAGATATATATTAGGATTTCAGTAGCACAAATGAGCTGTTCTGTTTCATTTTCCCAGAAGAAAGCAATTTCAAATCAATCACATCATTTCTCATGTAGGTACAGTACATAGAATTTATGCATGATTTCTATGGCACAGTCAGAAATTGTCTACTTTAGGTAGAACTATGGGGTTCTACTTATCTTAGAACTTGTGCACATTGCTTTTCCAACCCAGTCTTTCTCTATGCTTACCTCTTTTCATTGTATAAGACAACATGTACAACGTAAGACAAAACATTCAACTGAGGAAACTGCAAACCAACTGCTTTAAAAGAATAAAACATAGGGAGTTATTTTATCTTAATATCATTGGAAATTTTCTTGTTTTTGTGCAGAGAATGTTTTTTTGAAAGGATTGCACTTTGCATATTACAAGAATCAACTAAAATAATTGCGTTTAAATTCTGGCATGGAATAAAGTTAAAAAAAGATTGCTTCTTATATTTGTAGTTGCTTCTCTGTTTCTCAAAAGGCTCTTCTGGTTCATGCAATAATATAGATAATACTATTATTAATAATAATTGTGTTGTAAGGTTGATTCTGACTTATGGCAACAAGTAGAAGTATTTGCCATGGCCAAGGCTGCTTTTTACTAACTGCAGCAGATTCCCCAGCTCTGCCGATATCTGGACAGGAGATCCCTGACCAACTTAATCCAAACGTTGGTAGTCTCCAACGTTTACTGTAATGCTCTCTACATGTGGCTACTCTTGAAGCTGGTACGGAAACTGCATGAGGTGCAAAACACAGCTATCAAACTGATCTAGATACAATCATATTTCCCTGGCCTTGGCGATTCTGCATTGGATATCTGTTGTATTCTATGCTAGTGCTAGTACTGACATATGAAGCCCTTCATGGTTTGGGACCCTGTCATGTCCTTTCTCTCTTCCACTGAAATACCTCTTGTCCTCTGTTATTCTCACAAACTGTCATGTTGAGGGTAACCATCCCAAGGGAAGCCAGAAGAAGTGACACTCATAGAAAAGCCTTCTTGGCAGTGGCTCCTCCTGTTTGTAATGATCTTTCAAATAAGGTCCATCAGGTGGCCTCACTTCAGATCTTTAAGAAACTCCTGAAAACTCAAACTCAAAGTCAAAATTTATTTATACAGTCATAGACTAGAAAACTCTTTTATTCAAAAAAAAAAAAGCTGTTGTAAAGTTTCTTCCTGATGGAAAGGAAGATTTTGTTTAGTTTCCCATGCCCTCATTACTGGTGTGACTTCACTATTATCCACTTCATGGTAGTTGCCATCTGGGTTGAACTATAGGTTTTATTTATAATGTCCACCCAATGGTTATTTGATTCACTGTGATGTGTTGTGCGTGATGTTGTAAATCAACATAAATAGTGAATGATACTAAATCTGGACGTATCGGTGGCGGCGGTGGCTACTCGTATCTGAGTATACATTTTTTTTCTGGAAATACTTTTCACAGTTGATAAAGAAGAATGGGAAACAGGAAAAATGCCATTGGTGTGAATTTGTTTAAGGTGTATCCCAGCTTGCCATGAAGTGATCTCGGAGCCATCTCCTGCAGCACATATGAAATGAGACATGCAGGATTTAACATCGCGATTGCAGTGTACTGCTACAGCCTTGAGGATATTAGCAAGGTACACTTTCACAGCCAGTCCATCTGGCATGGCCTCTTCTGCCTCCATGATCATTGGGAATCAGATTAGTGAAGTGGTTCCTCCTCTGCTTATTTTGCCGTTGGGCCCAATATGATGGTTTCCAGTGGCATTTCCTCCACTGAGAGGACCATCACTCAACCTAAAGGGGGTAATCCACCCATAGCCATTGGCCCTTTTAGGGAGTCAAGTTATTTACCACCGACCAACACTTGGCATGGAGTCGCTAGCTGTCCGGTCTATTCCATTACCCTAGTGGGATGTCTGGCCAGACTGCGCTGGAGGTATAGAAATGCTATAAAATAAATTAATAAATACTACTCAGAAGTAGTTTACAATTCCCACACTAGAACTATCAGTATAGGTAAAGGTAAAGGTTTCCCTTGCTTGAAAGCCAGTCGTATCTGACTCTAGGGTGCAGTGCTCATCTCTGTTTCTAAGCCGAAGAGCCAGTGCTGTCTGCTTCTGCAGACGTTTCCGTGGTCATGTGGCAGGCATGACTAGACACTGGAGCATATGGAACGCTGTTACCTTCCCACCGAAGTAGTTCCTATTTATCTACTTGCAATTTCTTGCTTTCGAACTGCTAGGTTGGCAGGAGCTGGGATGAAGACGGGAGCTCATTTCCATCCTGCAGTACTCAGGAATTGAACTGCTGACCTTCTGCTTCCCAGTCAGCATCTTAGCAACTTGAGCTACTGCAGAACCCGAACTATCAGTATACCCATGGCTATATAGGCTGGCTCTCCTCCCTGGAGATACAATTGAGAATCAAATTTCCAAACACATCTAAACCATTGAGCTATCTAGTCAGCTAATATAGATAACATCTTGAGGAAATGCCTTTGAAAGGGTACATACTATTCAAATGTAATGTCTGAGCTGGGTATTTGATTTATGTAGATGAGTGAGAAGGGTGGAACTGTATCAGCACTTGGAAGAAGTTTCCTGTTAGAAATGATGGCCAAAATCCTGCTGCTTAACATAGTAAGTCACAACTAGAATAGGCCCATTGGATCACGTTAAATTGTTATACAATGGAACCCTGTATAACAAATGCATCATACAATGAAAAAATCGTACAATGAAGAAGATTTTGGAACAAATGGGTGCATCATACAACAAAATTTTTTGTTGTACACTGCACCCATTTGTTCCAAAATCCCCTTTGTTGTACGATTTTTCCGTATGATGCAGTGGAGGAGGAGGTAGCTGAATGGGTTGGCTACTTCCTCCGAAAGCCCCTGGTTAGGGCGTCTGATCCCCGGCTTCCTTTGGGAGGAGGTAGCTGACCCACTCAGCTACCTCCTCCCAAAGCAAGCTGGGGATCAGGTACATGCATGGCCAGTGGAACCCTGTACACCAAGAAAAATCATACAACGAAGAACCCTGTGGAATGGAGTATTTTCCTTGTATGGGGTTCCACTGTATTCTAACAATTCAGTTAGTCAACTCCTATATAAATAGACCTACTTAAGTTGCCGTTTGCTACTGGATTTCAGTATTTGTTTTTCATAATGCATTTAACATACATCTGCTTTTAGCAAGTCTTAATCTTTAGCAAGTGGTAATATTTTAATTGAGATCCTTCAAATCTGAAGTGTGAAGGATGAGGGAAAGTGGCATATTTATTCATGTCCGCCTCTATGAAACTCTTGTGATTGACTCTGGATGCCAGAAGAGATATTACTTTAATTGTAAGCTCAGCTTTATGGCAGAGATCCTGAGTGCCCTCTCTGCTTTATACATTATTGATGAAGTCTCAGAAGGATTCAAATTGTGCACCAGCTAATTAGTCTATGGTTGTTTCTGAAAAGTCCAAAGCAATTGGTTGGGTTGTAGATAAAAGATCTTTCTTTTTTCTTTTTGCTGAGACAAAATATTCTCATAGTTTGAACAAGTTTAAGTTCTTTCTTTTCTCTCCCCCACCAAAAAAATAAGAATGTTACAAGAGTAGACTTTGACAAGAAGCTGTGAGGTCAGGAAGATATTTGCTAGATAAGGAAAATGCACTTAGAATTTGCTTCTGGGGCTGGAATTTGTCTCAACACACTGAATTTGAAATGTAAAAAAAAAAAAGCATTTGAAAACTTGGGTAGCAGATTAGGGAAAGCAATAGCTTCATGTGATGTGATTCATCCTGCCCATCCTGCCCTCATCACTCCCAGAAGTGGAAATAAAACACGCCCGTACGGTTAAGGCTCTTCCGGGTTAACCCTTCCTCTGTACAGGTGCACTCTACTTCTGCTTCCGGGAGCAACGAGAGCAGTGCGGGCCGGATGAATTGCAGTAAACCCATTCGTGTGGATTCATAGGGTGCTTGGGCTTCTGGGAATTGAATTCCAAGAACATCTGGCATGCCAAGGTTTGCCATCACAAGATTAGAGAGTGTGTATTGTGCCACCTAAGGGAGCTGTATCAGAAATACCTTGCATCACACCATATTGAATAATTTGTCCAATAAAATTCTTAAATTGTCCCAAAGATTGCTGCTCCTAGCACAGTGCCACCCAAAAAACTGTCTCAGTCTAATTAATGGATAGACTAGTTCTGGCCTCAAATCATCACTCAGCCTCCCATCCTTCTGAGGCCGGTAAAATGAGTACCCAGCATGTTGGGGGCAAATGCTAATTTCCAGTAATCTATGAACCTCCCAGAGAGTGCACAAAGTGCTGTGGGGTGGTGTATGTGATTGCTATTGCAACCAAGTTGTCTTATGAAATGGTTTCACAGATGGCTGGGATATAAACAAATTCATGAAATAAATAAATAAATAAATAAATTTCTGCTGCCACTGTCTTGTCCTCTGTCTTCTCCCTCTGTGTTGTTTTGTCTTGAAGTCATGGCAGAACTGCTCACCACTCTTCCCAACTGCTCGCCCTATACATAAATCAGCAACGCAGCAGCATTTTTATAAAAAGTGGGGAGATGGGCAGGCAGGTAGGTGGTAGTGATGCCACTATTGCAAGGTGATGAGGCATGTGGGGTAAAGGAAGGCACAAAGAAAGGGGAGCCAGAGAAGAAAGATGCAGAGATAAGCAGGGAAGTGAGACAACAATAATGGTAGGGCATATGAATGTGACATTCAGAATACTGGACTACAAATCCCATAATTCTCCATGCTGGGAGTTCCACCGAAAGACAGACATACAGACATTTACATGTGGCCCACTCCAGAAAAAGACCTACGTTGTGAGGCTTCACAGCCTAACTAGGCCTAGTTCTGCCCAAGCATCTTATTCAAGACCAAAATGAGATTAAAACAGAAGTTTAGGAGCAACGTAAAGAGTACCATATTTATTGTTACATATTAGCCTTGTTGCAGTGCAAAGTGTTTTGTCCTGAAAGGGCAGTTAATATACATTTGCTTTGCAAAAATTATTTTTGCTCACAGATGAAAAATGCTAGAAATGGTTTGTTTACATGGGTCCACATACCTATTTTCAATTCTGGCATGTCTTTGTGAGCAAAATTATGGAGATTTATGGGCTTACAACTCAACCAATGTTACTAGGGAAAGGGCAGATATCTAAGCCATTTGTATACAGATAATGCTACCCTGATGGCAGAAAGCGAAGAAGACCCAAAGAACCTCTTGATTAAGGCGAAAGAAGAGAGTGCAAAAGCTGGCTTGAGACTCAACATCAAGAAAACCAAGATAATGGCAACAGGCCCTATCAGTCCCTAGCAAATAGAAGGAAGCAGTGAAATGGAAGCAGTGACAGACTTTACCTTCTTAGGATCCAAGATCACTGTAGATGGTGACTGCAGCCATGAAATAAAAAGACGATTAATTCTTGGGAGGCAAGCTTGAAGTCATGGCAGAACTGCTCACCACTCTGCCCAACTGCTCGCCCTATACATAAATCAGCAACACAGCAGCCTGTTTATAGAAAGTGGGGAGATGGACAGGCAGGTAGGTGGTAGTGATGCTACTATTGCAAGGTGATGAGGCATGTGGGGTAAAGGAAGGCACAAAGAAATACCTGGGATGTCTGATTAATGGTGACATCAGCCTAGACTAGATTGATCTTTGGCCTAATCCAGTAATGGAATAGAATGAATTGTAAGGGGATCAGTATAGAAGCTCATGTCATTCATCTGTTGCTTCACTTAGGAAAGATACCTAGGGAACATAATAAAAAGTAGAGACATCAACCTGCCAACAAAAGTCCGCATAGTCAAAGCAATGGTATTTCCAGTGGTAATGTATGGTTGTGAGAGCTGGACCATAAGGAAGGCTGAATGTAGAAGAATAGACACCTTTGAAATGTGGTGCTGGAGGAGAATTTTGAGAGTACCCTGGACAGCAAAGAAAACAAATAGGTCAATCTTAAAAGAAATCAAACCAGACTGCTCCTTAGAAGGTCAAATATTGAATATGAAGCTAAAGTACTTTGGACACCAAATGAGAAGAGAAATGACTATTGTCAGATAGATTGTATAGAATATGATGCATAGTTATGTATTTATTTATCTGGTAACTATTGCATTGTTATTGCTGCTGTTGTTTGCTTAGGTCTTGTTTTTTGTTTCATGTCTTGTTTCATTCTGTGAACCTCCTTGAGTTGCCCGCTGGGTAAGAAAGGTGGTATGGAAATAAACCTATTTAAAAAGAAGAAGAAGAGAGGATTCATTTGAGAAAGCCTTGATGCTGGGAAAGATCAAAGGCAAAAGGAGAAGGGGGTGGCAGAGGATGAGATGGTAAGATGGCATTGTTGATGCAATGGGAGTAGAGCTGAGTAGGCTGTGGAGGATATGGGGGCCTGGCGTGTGGTGGTCCGTGGAGTCGCAAAGGTTCGGACCTGGGTAGGATAAACCGGAAGATTCATACTGCCTTCCAGCTGCACCATGATCTCAGTTCTTCAAAGGAAACTCCAACTCCTGGCCACTTGTGGCCACTTGATGCCATTTTAGAACCAGGAGCATGAGGTTTGTGGCTTATGTGTCACATACAACATGAGATGCTGGGGAAATGAAGTGAGGGCTGTTTCCATCACACCTCACATGTGAGTTTCCCTGGGGTGTCTGATTAATGGTGACATCAGCCTAGACTAGATTGATTTTTGGCCTAATCCAGTAATGGGATAGAATGAATT
Organism: Bradypodion ventrale; assembly: GCA_035047345.1. Classification (NCBI taxonomy): domain Eukaryota; kingdom Metazoa; phylum Chordata; class Lepidosauria; order Squamata; family Chamaeleonidae; genus Bradypodion; species Bradypodion ventrale. The sequence continues at coordinate 123,874,179 of JAWDJE010000006.1, forward strand.
GTAAGGGGATCAGTATAGAACCTCATGTCATTCATCTGTTGCTTCACTTAGGAAGAAAGATACTCACATAATGTAAACTCCTTTCTCAGTTTTGATAGTGCCCACTTGCTTCTCTCTGAACTTGTGTATAACAAAAACCCTCCCTTTCTACCATTAAACAGATTGTGTGGAGTTCTCCCCACCCCAGACCTAAATTGAAGAGAATTTTTGGCTGCAACCCAGAATATAACTGGCTGAGAATGACAGGTTTATTATGCCCAAATGATGTTGGCCTTGAATTTCAATTTGAAATCTATTTCCATGTTTTGTTTTCGGTTACTTATTGTTATTTGTTGAGGTGAGGGCAGGAAAGGGGGAGTAATGAATATTTAACTGTGTAGCCTTGAAATGTCAGCTTTTGCATAACTGGGGTTCACTGGGGCCCCTTGAGTTTATCTAAGGCCCCAGCAGAATACAAAATGCTAACGTTTGCAGGTCTCCAAAATGGACAACCCTCAATTAGAGGAATTACCAAAGTCCTCTTGAAGAAGTAAGACCGATTCTTTATGAAACACAGATGCATTTCTCAACCATATGCATGTGTCACTATCCATGTGTGTGTATGTGTGTTCTGTCTCAAAAAGGAAAAGTCTACAGATGCAGACAGCACTGGCTCTTTGGCTGTAAATGGAGATGAATATCGCCCCATAGAGTTGGACACTACTGTACTGGCTTTTGAGCAAGGGAGACCTTTATCTTTAATAGGGTTTTCAAGCTAAGAGTAGTTTTATCAGTTCCTCTCCCCCAGTGAGTTTCCATGGCTAAGTGGTGATTTGAACCCTGAGTACTAGTCTGTTCCTCTGTCCATTACACCACACCAGAATAATTTTTGTGTCAGAAATTACTCTGGGTTGAAAAGATTTTTGCTGGAGAAACTCCACTCAGGGGACGCCCAAATGGGGCTCCTTTCATGTCCCAAGATCCGTCGTGCAGTACTCGGGTATCAAACCCCGACCTTCTAGTCTCCAGTCTCAGCATCTTAACCACTAAGCCACCGCAGTGCTGCACTTCCAAAATATAAATTCACCCACTTCCAATATATAAAGTCATTGGACAAGTTGGGAATATTGAAAAGTACTTTTTAATATTCTACACATTCCCCAACCCCACCTCCCAACAGTGATTTGCTTTTGAAAAGTCAGGATTAACTTCTTAATCTTTTCCAACTTGGTTGATGCACCTCCAGCCTGTGCATCCAACCAAAACTCTGATTAGAGAGCATCAGACGCAAACAACAAACAAACAAACAGAACACCTGTGTTATCATATATTTTTTTAGTTGCAGTGCTTGGCTAGGTAAATCTTTCTTACATTCCTGAATCTGAAAACACTAGCTTATCTCAGATTTGGCCTACCTATAAACGTCTTTGCCTTTTAGTGACATCTGGGAGGACAGACAAGATTGAAACATTTTCAGACTGCTTTTGTAGAAGCTCCCTGCTGAGACTTGGCTTTGGCAGGCTTATTTCAGCAAAGATAATTGGCCCGGTCAAAACTGACTTTTTCTCGAAGAGAGAGCCGTGTTAGTTTGGGCAGGCACATCAGATAAGAAACAAAACAAAAGTAAAAACAAAAATAAAATAAATATGAAAACATTGTGGCACCTTAAAGACTAACTGTTGTGTTCTAATGTCAGCTTTTGTGGGAGGAAGTGGATTTGATCACTTTACTCTTTAAGCCAGGAGTTCTCAACCTTTTTAAGGCAGGGGCCAGGTAACGTTCCCTCAGACAGCTTCGGGGGCTGGATGACCATTTCCCCCTTCCTCCACCACATGGAACTTCCTGGTGTGGTGAAGGCAATGGGGGGCACATGAAATGGCACTGTGGGCCACATCCAGCCAACAGGACACAGGTTGAGAAACCCTGCTTTAAGCTACCACAAAGGTTTTAACCTTAATGTTTTTGTTTTTATTTTGTTTTGTTTCTTGTTTGACTTTTCCCCTGAGCCTCTTTTATGATAAAGTTCTCCCAGATTCCTCTTTGTCTGCCTAAATATTAGAGGACAGTTGCCCAGAGGTCATAAGGATAAAGATCCAGAAAATTAAGTGATTTGGGTCTGAAATAGTCATGCACAATTAGTCACATTTATTTCACTCAAACATATATCCATGCATGTCCATGTGGCACAGATCATAGAAGAAGTCTCAAGAGTTTATTCCAAAAACACTTGCCAATGGTGCATAAGCATCAAATTGGTGGAGGAAGTAATTAAGGATACCTTCCCCAAGGTATCTTGAATCCTTCTCTGGTAAATTAACATTTTCATTGTTTATTTCAAGGTTGCATCCATACAGGTTGCTTGTTTTGTCTTCTGACGTCTGAGGACAAGTGGGAGTTGTTCTCCCCTCCCTCCCCAAACTGGGCCATAGTTTTATGATTCTGGTTATGTTGTTGCTATACTTGTGTTCTTTGGATCACAGCAGCAACTTGGATGAGTTTTGTACAACAATAAAATAGGATTCAAATGCTCACGCGTTGTTAAACAAGACTTGTGATTGAGTCAAACTAAGTCTACACTGTATGGTTTCTGTTCATGAGGAAACAGCTCCTCCCTTGAGTCAGGAAGGAATATGTGGTGATGTAGTGAATGAAATAGGCCCTATTGAAACAGACCCAATAAAAACTGGAAACACAGAGTAAGCCCTACTAGAATCTTTGGTAAGTGCTTCTCAAAGTCTACAGAATAGAGACTGAGAAATTGTTTTTGAAAAGAGAGTAAGCTGGAAATGCTCCAGTTTCTGGTATCTAAGGTCACCCTTGCTCAAAAGCCAGTCATATCCAACTCTAGGGTTCAGTGCTCATCTCTGTTTATAGCCAAAGAGCCAGTGCTGTCTGCGTCTGCAGACATTTCCATGGACATATGGCAGGCATGCCTCAACACCGGAGTGCATGGAACGCTGTTTCCCTCCCACCAAAGTGGTACCTATTTACTTACTTAAAATCTCTTGCTTTGAACTGTTAGGTTGGCAGGAGCTGGGGCAAAGGCAGGAGCTCACTCTGTTGTGCAGTACTCGGGAATCGAACTCCGACCTTCCAGTTGTCGAGTTCAGTGTCTTAACCTCTTGAGCCACCGCAGTCCCTTCTGGTACCTAAAACCTACTGTAAAACACAGGAGGATGTTAAGAGCAGATTTATACAGTACATTTTACACAGATCTACATAGGGTTGTTGTGAGTTACATAAGGAACTAAGAAAGCTTCATAAATGTCACTATTAATTCCCTGGAGAATGTGGGATATAAACGTGATAATTAGATTTGTTGTTGGAATCATCTGTTCCTACTTCTTGGTCATTTTGACAGAGAAGGACTAGAAATTTCAGGGACTAGGAAGACCTTTGATCTAATCTATGATGTGTCCTGCCATGCCATAAATAATAGGCAAACTGTTTATCTCTGTGTTGCCAGGAACCAGTCTTTCATAGCATATTGCGCCACATGCTGAGAGCCTGGAAATCACATAAAGAGAATTTTATGTTCACCAATTCTGCCAAAATTCTTATTTAAAAGAAGAAGTGAGGATGCTAAATCTAGTTTGTTACATTTTACATGCAACTGCTTATGGGATTCCTAGACTAAATTAAAAATATGGAAATGTTAAGAAAACATGTGCCCATTATTACTCAAATTTCAGTCATGTCTGACTCTTGAGGGTGATGCTCACCTCTATTTACACCCAAAGAGCCAGTGCTGTCTGCATTTGTAGGCATTTCCATAGGTGTGTGGTAGGCATAACTAGATGCCGAAATGCATGCAAAACTGTTACCTTTCCCATCGAGGGTTACCTACTTATCTACTTGCAATTTCTTGCAATCATATTTCTAGGTTGTCAGGAGCTGGGACAGACAATGGGCGCTCACTCCATCCCACAGCACTTGGGTATTGAACTGCTGACCTGCTGAAATCATGTTTCCTGGACTGTTAGTTCATGCTTGTTTCTCTAGAGAGACTATACCTGTGACGGTGAGCCTTGGCACTCCAGCTGTTCTTGGAGTTCAATTCCCAGAATCCCAAGCCTCGGTGAGTCCACACGAATGGGTTTACTGCGTATACAGAGACTTGGGCTTCTGGGAATTGAAGTCCAAATACACCTGGAGTACCAAGGTACGCCACCATGGGGCTATACCATATATACTACATTTTCCCTACCTCCACCCATTCCACTTCTTACTTTAATTTTCTGCTGTAAATTACTTGAAAATCAGAAAAAGGGGTGAGGAAAGAAGGGGAAAAATCTCATTTAAATCCTCATGCCTTCCTTCCTCACTAGTCACTTGCCATTTCATTAAACACTGTAAGCCTCTCTTTAAACTTCTGAAACACAGTGTGTGTGTGTGTGTGTGTGTGTGGGGGGAACACTCTAATTTTAATGTGTTTTTTTCTTAATTGGGAGACTATCAAAAGGGACAAAAGCTCTCTTTCCTCAGGATTAACAGCAATATGTTCAGGTGTGCTTAAGTGACAGCTCACACCATTTTGAATAAAGTATTTCTCCACTTGTTACTGTGTTTGAGTATTTTTGCAGGCATTTGTGTTCTTGGTGTGCCCCTACCCCCTGGTCAAAGCTATCTTTACTGTCTGCCTCTCCATTTTATTTTATTTTTATCACTGCCCATTTATCATTTTGTGTTTGAGGAAATTGTTGCTTCCATGTTCCTTCACACAGACTCTTCCCATGAAACCAAAAGTGACTGGGAGGCCACAATGGTTTTTAAGGCAATTGTATTATTTTTAATAAAACAAGTGGCAGGAGCATGAGTGTGCTTTGTTTTAGAGCAGTGGTTCCCAACGTGGAGCCCACCAATTCCCAGACCACACTTCTGTGCTGCCTTTTCTCCAGGAATGGGATGCTTGGCATCTAATGCTGCAGTATTAGTGACATGGGATGTTTAAATCCTGATTCATGAGAGTTCCCTATTCAACCCACAAACATCCTCCTGGCTGTGATCAGAAGAACAATTGAGTGGAGCTAAGAAATTAAGTCCTAGAAGCAAAATCAAGCCTGAATTCTATCTAGAAGCAAAAACATTGAAACTGAAGCTGCTGTACATCAGGCAGACCATGAGAAAAGGCAAGACTCATTGGAAGACCAACCCTGAGATAAATAAATGAATTTTATAAAGGACACCATGGCTTTGAGTTTGCAAGATCTCAGCAGGGCTGTTTACAACAGGATATTTTGGAGGCCACTAATTCACAGAGTCACCATAGGCTGGAGGCAAGTTGATGACACAAAACAGCTGCAGCAACAATGACAAAAATAACAAATTGTATCTAGACAGGAGGCATGGGTATGTTCATGTAAAAAAACCATAAGTTTCATGTGTGTTTTGTTTGTATAAGAAGGCAAAATGGTAAGAATCACATGAGGTCAGTGGTGGGCAGCTCCCGGTCCATGCGGTGGGGGGGGGGGAGTTTCTGGTGGCCATGCCCACTTCCCTACTTGCGCATGTGCACCTCCAGTGCTCAGCATGCATGCACCAATTCTACCTTATAACCAGTGGTGTGCTGCTCCCAGTGTGCCTGTAGCAAAACCAGCTGGCTGGAGCCATGTCAGGCTTTCCCTGCCCCCCCCCCCGGGTAGAGGAAGCACAGCTGGGCCCAGTATAGCCACACCACCACCATGCTCACTCCCCTTGACACTACCACTGCCCCTTGTGAGGAACAGGCAGCAGGGCACTTTGGCAGCTCAAAGTGATATCTTTATGCCAATTCCTGGCTTTTCCCATTCTGGCCCAGGATTATTTTGGAGTTGTTCTAGTTTGTTCCTGAATCTTCTGGTCATAGACACCCTTTTGGATTCTATTCTTAATCCTGGATCATCTCAGTCTGCTATCCATGGCCAACTATTTTTATTTTATGTGTTTCAAAAATGCTGATGTTGCTCCTCAGGGAGTAAGTGAACCAGAACAGGTAACAAACTGCTTGCAGCATTGACAAAAGTTCTCAGGCAGCCATCTTGGATATCTTCCCTCACATATGGCCAGGAAAAATCAACAAGGTTTCAGAACAAGGTGCAAGACTAAGCATTTCTTGCCAAAAGCCATATTTATTTATTCACTGATCTATCCGGCTGATATCTTACTGCCTCAAAAATGGTTCTCAGAGTAGAACAAGTAGAGTGAGAACAAATGGATTTAAAATAACATTAAAAAACATGAATAAAGGGACAGTAACCAAGTTTTGATTTCAAAGATCTGTCAGAATAAAAGTTAATGGATGTACTGTAACTGTTTTGTCAAGTTAAAGCTCTGTCCTGTTACAAACTGTGCTCTCCATGAAGTAACAGAATTTAAAATCTCATCTTCCCGGCATACCTATAGATGAGTAATTATATTTTATATCTATATATCAGGGTCTATGTATGTTATTTGCCTCAGTTTGCTAAAGACTCCAGAGTTATTTATGTTCCTACTCTTGTGACTCAGCGAGTGAAGGCCAATGGTCAGGCAGTGGTTAACTAACCTGACATGCCTTAGGACTAATGGCTTTGGGTGGTTAAATCCAGAGAGAAGGATAATAGTCCCCAAGTGGATTAAATCCCACTTGAATCCATCTTGATGGAGGGCAGCAGCTTCATCAATACTGGCCTGGGACCAATTTGTGTGCCAAAAGTTCTCAGGACTAGAAAGTGAAACATGGAATTGGATCAGTGGCAATGGGTGTCACATTGCAATGTGGAATGCAAATGGAAGACCACTGCATTATATTTTCCCCAGGACAATCTCCATGGCTGCCCGTCATGATGGTAGCCAACATTTGGAATTGGATATGGCATTTGGAGGAGGAGGAGAACTCTTGTGACTCTTAAACAACCTCAAGATAAATATGTTGGCTTTCTAGTTCAAGTTTTGTCTTTAAAATTATTTAAAAGTCTAGCTATCTAATCAAGCCTTCTTATGAAATTTACATATTTCCCAGCATGAGAGAATCCATTTAGCCATATAGAATACAAGACGTCAACACTTTTCAATCAGAAGCTAATTAAACACCATTATGGAACTGTTTGCAGAGGGAGTGCAAATGACACCCTGGAACAGAATATCAGTGCTTCAGGGCAGATGATGTTCCACTGGGCCCGTTTCACAGCCCTACTTTATGATTTACTTTTCAGCAGTTTTAAAAGGCTGCTGTTAATGAACCTTGAATGCCACATGGAAACTTGCGAAAAACACAAGGAGGTGGGGTTTCATTATTGTTCAGTTTTTAAAATAAAATTTCCCCTCCTGAATTTCTCTCTCTTTAAAAAAAATTTTTTTTAACATGAAAACAAAGTGAATAATGAGTCCATCAACAAGTCTTTTCTTATTGGAGTTGTAATTTTCTGCTGTGAGATTCTTTTCTTGTTTAATTATCAGGTCTTTAAAAGGCTCATCTTTCATCTGACTCGATTACTTCCTCCAGTGTTCCAGATAATTACTCTAATGCCATGTGCTGTAAGAGAGATTTGTTTATTCCAGAGACAAAGAGAGAAAGGCGTCATGTTCCTCTTGTGAAACATAGACAACTTTACTGTTGTTCTCCCCTTTCCTGGCAAGTTTATGCATTTTGCTGTCTTTAGTTTTGATGGGTGAGTTCAAGTACGCACTCAGAGCTTCCATACTGCAATTTTAAAAAATCATAATTGATTTTGGCTAGATTACCCCTCAAATGGTTATTCTAGACATTCTATGTTCCAAATTGGGTCTCTAGGGGGAAAATCTATCTCCACGATCCGGTATATAATTTGGTATGAATGAATGAAGATGATCTCTTGGCACAAGTTCCGTGTGGTGATCTTGCTTTGAATCTCTCAGCAGGCATATACTTCACTCCTCTTGTATATTTTGGCACTGATGACTTGTATTCTATGCTGTGTTCAGGGATACCATCAGCCACTTGGCTTGGCTCAGCTAGCATTTTGTGGCTTTATCTGGAAGCTTATCCACATCAACTTTTGAAAATGCCTATGGGTACCAAGCTTTTCATTTCAAAACTGGCATTGTTTCCATAAATCATATTTACGTGGACCCTGTTCCATTTTTTAGTCCTTCATAGATTTCTGAAGTCTTTGACCATGTATTGGAAGAAATTTCAAATTGCCCAGCAAGCAGCCCACCATGATTGCATGTTATTGACTTTGAGAGTACATTAAACAGTCCTCTCCCTAACTCCTTAAATAACTTGACAACTCAGCCATAAATAGGGTGTAATGTTTCATAATTGAGGCCCACAACTGTGCCTCTGGGAGCTGTGTCAAACACTGAGGCACAGCCCATGGAAAGAAAATGTCTTTCTGTATTTTATGCTTTCAAATATCAAATGAAATAATGGACATCAAACTCTTCATAATGAAAACAAACTCCATATGAATGTAATGAAGGTAGTGGATGGCTTTTAGTATGATTAAGAAAAGAAACCTTGTGTGGTTAATTTATGTCCTGCTCTTTCCTGCAAGATGCATCTGGACAAAGATCCAAAAATGCTAGGAAACCTAGAAGGCAGAAAAAAAAGAGGAAGACCAAACAGGAGATGGATTGACTTCATGAGGAAAGCCAGAGGCTTGAGTTTGCAAGAGCTAGCAAGGTTGTTGAGGAGAAGATATTTTGGAGCTCTCTTATCCATAAGGCATCTCTTATCCATAAGGCTTCCATAAGTTGGAGATGACTTTATGGTACTTAACAACAAAAGCAAAGCAAAGAGCAAATTTATAATACAACAGAACATTTTAATCAAAGTATGATGTCTGATACAGAACGTTATCCAACTTTTGCTTTGCTTTGCATATCTTGTGGATCTTGGATGAAAGTGGGATGAAAATAATTGCCAAGCAAAGGCCATTAATGATTATTTATGTTCAATGGCATGACCAGTTTTCTCAAACAGCTTTTGCAAATACATATTGTTGCCTTCCTTTTAAAAAAGCAGACACTGGGTATGAGCAAAAATAATCTGCCTGTAACAGGAAAAGTAAGTCATACGAGGAACAAGCTGATAAAGGTCTATAAAATTATACACAGCATGGTCTACTGATGACTTTGTGTTGTTGTTAATTTTTGTCCTGCTCTTTCCTGCAACATTAATCTGGACTAATCAAAAAAGGCAGAGGATTGGCCAGCTCCAGTTTGTATGTCCTGAGCATAGACTAGGCTGAGGGTTTTCCAAAAATGTCAGACATAAAATGGTGGATCAGAGGGTGGAGTTGTTGACTGAGTGCTCTCAACTGTTCTTTGGAGTTTTATCTAAATTTTGTGCTAGCTAAACAGACAGCAATGTGTGGGGAAAAGTAGGTATGTTTAATCTATTTAAGAAATCTCCAATACCTTGGCCATATCACAAGGAACAACATAAAGTATAGAATACTCCAACTTGTTTTGCAAGGAAAGATCCCTGGGAAGAGAAGGCCTGGATGTAGACAGACTTTATGGTTGAAGAACAGGAAGACTAACACCATGATGATAGCCAATATCTGGAATGGATATGGCACCTGAAGAAGAAGAAAGAAGAAATATATCTGAAAATATGAGCACGTAGAGAATTTTAGACCAGCTAACTTAGGGATGCCATTCGTAGCGGAAAACTGTGAATTTCACAGCTTGAACCTGTCCTGCCCCGTTCCATTAAAAACATTGAAAATTCATGGGTTTCAAAAAGAAAAAAATATCACGCCTTTTTCTTGCAAACTTAGAGCTGCACCTCTATTGAAGAACCAGCAGGTGGCGTCTGTAGCATACGGAATGGCTCATGAGTCAAAATAGCTAGTAAAGCATAGCAGGAACTCTCTTTTGGAAGGAAAGGTCCTCAACTTAGATGGGGTGGATAAAAAGGATTTCCTGGTTCACAGGAAGGGGCTGGTGTCACGCGAAGTTCCAGGCTTCACTTAAGAAACTAGAGATCTTGGAATATTTCCTGTTTTTGGTTTCCTTGGTGGCCAAGGAAGAAAGACGGGGGGAAAGTGCACCTTTTTCTTACAGCTTGGCCAAAGAGGAAAAGAGATCAGATATCCGGTAAGCTTTTATGCAAATAGAAAGTTAGTAAGTGGGAAGGTAAACAGCGCTCTGGTGACTAGTCATGGCTGTCATATGACCACAGAAACATCTGCAGAAGCAGACAGCGCTGGCTCTTTGGCTTTGAAACAGAGATGAGTACTGAACCCTAGAGTTGGATACGACTGGCTTTCAAGCAAGAGTGACCTTTACTTCTGTCCCAGTTTCATTGGGGGGAATTATGGCATCCCTAACGCCACGTCACTTTCTCCACAGTGAGATGCATTGTCTGAAGAGGTGAGCATCTCCGACCCATAGGAGCAAAACCAAATTAGAAGATGGAAGAAGGAGCTCACTGAGAAAGGAACAACATTAAAGATGGATATAGCTGAAGATCTCAATCTCCTCTACATTACCTGGAGGACCCTGAATAGACTGAGGGTTGGAGTCCCTAAATGCAAGACCAACATGCTCAAGTGGGGACTGCTGGTGGACAACAACACACAGTGTGAATGTGGAGAGACACAGAGTCTGGCCCATTTGCTGGTCTGCCAATTGCTGCCAGAGACATGCACTGATGAGGACTTGCATTTGGGCTATGACAAAATGAAGAAAGTGGCTTCAATTTGACAGTCAGGGGTCTGATCAGGACACAAAAGAAGAAGAATGCACAGATAATTTCAACTGCAGGAGATGGTCCTCTGATCTAATGAGGTGATGATAGGTTGCCTAATCATGCCTGCAGCCTGAGTGGTACCTCATCAGTCAGTTGTGGGACCTTCTGAAGTTGGAGTTTTCAGTCATCAAATCCAATTGGAGCATTCCAGAATCTAGACGGCTCCAGATGGTGTCCAGGAACCAAGGCTCTTCCAACATTTGCTAATGAAATCCATAGTTCAAACTTCTCGGAATACATTTACCAAGGTAGGTGAATTCAAATTGTTCTTTGGAACAATACTAATTATATCAATGTGTATGATTAGAGGTTTGAAGCCAAGACCTTTATATAAGATATTGAGACATCACATACTGTGGTGATCTCAATAGGTGTACATCCACCATGATGTACACATGAAATAAACTTTATTAAAAATGGGAGGGCAAGTTGTACCCAATATTAGATTTCCCTTTCCTTTGACTCATTTGGCTTGCTACATTCCTTTGTGACTATACTTCTAAATACTAGAGATGTCAATCATTTAAGAATGCAAAACTGACATTGAGAGGAGCTGATATCCCTTTCTTCATATCAATTTGATTTTAAATTAAGGGTAGGGGGAAAATCTATAAAGAGCCCCCCTTTGGTTCAGGCTTTCCAGTCTACATTGTGTTTCTGTCACAGGAATGATTCTATGAGAAGCTAATTAAAAGGCCCATGAATGTGTGAGGGTTAAACTCACAAACTATGCTCATTAACAGTCATTCACCTACAAATATTTTGAGGAATTGTTTCCAGTAATGGGAAAGAAGAAAGTCATAAGACTAGACAACAGTTAAAAACCATATTTTGTTAGAGAATCACAAATTTCTGATTCACAATGATGGCAATATCTAATTTAATGAAAAGAGTCCCCCCTTCAGCTTCTTGTTTCTTCTTCTAGGAACCTTCCCCCCAAAACAAAACAAAAATCACTAATGAACATGCTCTCCTTCAAGAAACAGGGAGGGGGGGGGGGTCAGAACCATTTTGTTAATTGTCTTTTTTTCTGCTGTTTCCATGGCAATACTGGCTACCAGACTTCACCAGAGAGTGACAGTCCTGCAATTCACACACTGCACCCTTTCAGGCTCCTTGAATGGCCATGAAAGAGACAGGACAGGCACCATTCAGAAAACATGTGATATCTACTCAATGCGCTACCTTTCATCCACATCTCCCAAATTGCAGTTAATTTAATTCTAAACAAATGGCTAAGGGGTACAAATGAGGATTAGAAGGAAAAGAACATCTTGAGCTCGAATGGGAACCGTTTGTGTGAGGAACAATTGGGGTCTTTCTTCTGCTGCCAAGGCTGCTGGAGTGAAAGGTGGACTTTCCCCTCTTCTTCTGGCGCCTTAATTTAGACTCTACATCAACAGTGAAGGAAAAATGGTAGCAGTGACAGTAGTGGAATGATAGAAAATTCTTGGGGTGAACACAGTTTATCCATGCAGAAATCTAAGAATAAACCCTCAGCATATTGTTCCATCAGAACTTTTGACAGGGTGGTTTGTCAGGACAACACATTTCCCAGGCAACGATCCTTCCTGCAGAGATAGGCTCAGATTTGGCTCTGTATAGGACCAGAACTAACTTTCTTCTTTAGGAAGAAGCAACAGGAGTGTGGCGAGTCTGTCTCACTAGATGAAGGAGAGGTGGGACTTCTAAGAAAAGTTACCACCTCAAGTGCGCCTAAGAATTCCCAGGGTTTCTAGACCCTTCGTTGAACTTCCCATTAACTGATTTTCTACCCCAGCTACCCTAACGGTCAATTACCACTCTATGGCAACTGAGCATCCTCGGATTATCATCATCTCTCATATTTCTTAAATCTTAATCTACAGAACTTGTTTTTTTCCCCTGCTACTGATACTTCTTTCTTAGTTAGTGGCTATTCTGTCTTACGTAAGGATCCACACTCACTCACAACTTTCAAAGTAATGATCAACCCCAAGCATCTATATGCATTTTATTATTCATGAATTCTTAGTATCAGAAACATGGAACTTAAAGAAGAACAATTGTTTCTAAATCTGATTACGTCCTTACAACAATCACTTCTTCTTCTTTGCTTCCTCTTCTACCCCTTTGGGTGTCAAGGGAACAACAATAACTATCCTTCAATAAACAATAGTTTAAATTATCCCTAATCTCTTTTAATTATTTTGCAATACTATTTACAGGTCTGGGGCGGAAAGACATGGGCTAAATACAGTGGCTAGGTCTAAAGGAAACAGACCCAGGCAAACAAGGATGCTTTGAAAAATCAACATTTGTGTAAACCAGTGGCATCGAACTTGTGGCATTCATGCCAGAAGTGGAATGCAGAAGTCTTTCTCCTGGCATGCGTGCCATCAAGGGGAAGCCCTGCCCAACACAGCCCAGCCTGCACCACTTCCCCAAAGGAGAGGTGAGAGGGGAGGCTGAAATTCTGGCTGGGAGGCTGAGACTGAGACAGGTGGGAAGCACTTGTGGTGGGGAGGCCCATTGGAGGGTGGGGAGGCCCTTGGTCCATTTCCCCTTATATACCTATTTCTGACATCAGCTCACTGACTTGCCCAGACATGCCCAGACGCTGCTTGAACATGCATGCCACCAGTGAACGTATTTCAGCTGAGGTGGCAGCTGGAATAGTGGTAGCTACAACTGTTATAATGTTCCCATGTAAAAACACATTACCCAATTACCAACCATTTGAACAGCTATAGCATGCGTACAACTTAAAATCTGTACGTGATAGGCAAATTCTGAGTTTCGATTTTATACATAACTGTGACTACAGTATTTTCAGTTACTATCATGGAGAAAACAAAGGAATACCAGAAACAAGTTTATTTTTGCTTTATTGACTACACTAAGGCATTTGATTGTGTGGATCACAACAAGATGTGGCAAGTGATTAAAGAGATGGGAATACCAGAGCACCTCATATGCCTCCTGAGAAATCTGTACATGAACCAAGAAGCAACAGTTAGGACAGAACACGGAATGACAGAGTGGTTTGGAATAGGAAAAGGAGTAAGGCAAGGCTGCATTCTGTCACCCTGCTTATTCAACTTATACACAGAGCACATAATGCGCAATGCAGGGATGGAGGAATCACAATATGGGATCAAAATTGCTGGGAGAAACATCAACAATCTGAGATATGCAGACGACACCACCCTAATGGCAGAAAGTGAGGAAGACCTAAAGAATCTCCTGAGCGGTTTGAAGGAAGAGAGTGCAAAAGCTGGCTTGAGACTCAATATCAAGAAAACCAAGATAATGGCAACAGGCCCGATCAGTTCCTGGAAAATAGACGGGGAAGAAGTAGAAGCAGTGACAGATTTTACGTTCTTAGGATCTAAGATCACTGCAGATGGAGATTGCAGCCATGAAATAAAGAGGCGGATGATTCTAGGGAGACAAGCCATGAGAAACCTGGGGAACATAGTGAAAAGCAGAGACATCACCTTGAAAACAAAAATTAGAATAGTCGAAGCAATGGTATTCCCAGTGGTAATGTACGGATGTGAGAGCTGGACAATTAGGAAAGCTGAACGCAGAAGAATAGATGCCTTTGAAATGTGGTGTTGGAGGAGAGTTTTGAGGGTACCTTGGACAGCGAGGAGAACAAATAGGTCAATCTTAGAAGAAATCAACACTGACTGCTCATTGGAAGGTCAAATAGTAAAGATGAGGCTAAAGTACTTTGGGCATCAAATGAGAAGGGAGGATTCACTTGAGAAGGCCGTGATGTTGGGAAAGGTGGAGGGCAAAAGAAGAAGGGGGAGGCCAAGGATGAGATGGATAGATGGTATTGTAGACACAATGGGCACAGAGCTGGGAGGACTGAGGGGGATGGTGGAGGACAGAGGCGCCTGGAGAACGATGGTCCATAGGGTCGCAAAGGGTCGGAATCGACTGTGCGACTGAACAACAAACAAATATATTATATTACTATCTCTCTCTCTCTCTCTCTATATATATATCTATATCTATATCTATATCTATATCTATATCTATATCTATATCTATATCTATATCTATATATATATCTATATCTATCTATCTATCTATCTATCTATCTATCTATCTATATATATATATATATATATATATATGTATATGTATATGTATATGTATATGTATATGTATATGTATATATATGTATATGTATATGTATATGTATATGTATATATATATGTATATATACTGTTTCATCTGTGTTTGCCCACAATGTTTAATAGTTACTTTTAGGTTTTGTTTTTTTACAAGTTACTTTTATGTTTTGTTTTTTAGCTTTAACCATAGCTAACTACATTTCAGGCACTGAATTCTGCTAAAGAATTAATTTTTAAAGACAACTTTCAAACTCTGCTTTAAATGGGTGATAATGTCAAGCTGGTTATGTATACAGTGTAAAGAACTGTAAGGAATCAACATATAGCATCTTTAAGACCCCCCCACCCCCACCCCCGGTTATGAATCTCTTGTGGCCTTTTGAGCCAGGAGCAGAGAACTAAATTTTCCTGTGTTTGCTTAAATACTGCAAAACTAAGAGCAGTTTACATGATGAATAATTTCACTAAGGTCATAAAAAGATGACAGAAGTAACCAAGACATTTCATGTATTTCTCTCTTCTTTCAGGTACAAATTTACAGTTGTCAAATTTGCCTTTCTGTCACACTCCAGATGGGGTTTTCTTGTAATTAGCTCAGGCTTATCCTGAATTTAATACAGAACAGCCGTATGCTGAGCAAATCTCTCTCTCTTTTTGTATACACATACAGTATCTATATCTGTATCTATCTGGAGACATTAATGCTAAGCACATATTTGCTGGTTGTAAAAGAGATAAATGACTCCCTAAACACAGTCTATAGCCAACACCAACTTCTGACCTCAGTGTTTTTCCTTGTTCAACAGATGCAGGGTTTTAAAGTTCACTTGTCATTTGTGACTCAGCTCTTGATTTCTTATTTTCTTTATTCTTACTCTTTCTATAGGCCACATCACGATGAATCTGTTCAGTTCAAAAATACTATCTTTGGTTCAGATTTAAAATAATGACAAGTGTTGGATGAAGTGAATGTACCAATGAAGCATGGAGGTATTTTTTTTATTTAGAGGCTTTGCAGATGGTATCAGAGGTCCATCTAGATATTAAAAAGGAATGAACATTCCTTACAGTTAACCTATTAATTCAGTGTTCACCCACTATGGAGATTCCTTCAGAATGAATGTCTCAGCCATTCCCTTTGCAAACTAAGTTCAGGTTTACCTTCCAAAGACCAATCACAAAACAGTATGTTAAATCCAGGATGTTTAAGTGAGGAAAATCATGTGCTCTGACAAAAATACTGGAAAGGGCTTTTATGATGTCATGGAACATGGTTCTTTATGTAATGCATGCCAAATAATATGTTCATGTATGAGTGAGGCAGACAATGAAGAATTCATCTACTGCTCTCCCAACAAATATTACATGAGGAGGAGATGAGCATCCAAGCATTGAAGTCATTACACACGACAAAGTTTACAGCCAAAAAACCAGCACTGTCTGCATCTGCAGACATTTGCGTGGTCATATGGCAGGCATAACTAGACATCGGAGTGCACAGGACTCTGTTACCTTTCCCACTGAAGTGGTACCTATTTATCTACTTGCAATATCTTACTTTCCAACTGCTATGTTGACAAGAGCTGAGACAGATGATGGGAGCTCACTCTGTTGTGCAACACTTGGGTCTTTAACTGCTGACCTGCTGAGTTTCCAGTTATCAAGTTCAGCGTCTTAAAGACTAAGCTACCTGGGTGGATCAGCCTTGATTACTGCACTTAGTTTGAGGCACAGAGACCCAAGTGTTGGGCAACAGAGTGAGCTCCCATCATCTGTCTCAGCTCCTGCCAACCTAACACAACACGCACACACACACATGTACACACGCATGTACACGCACACATGTTTATTCCCAGAAAAGAGGGAAAGTGGTACAAAACAAAGCATTGTGGTTGATGTTATGCAGCTGGACTTGTGCAAAGTATGTATATAATAATCCCATGTCATAAATTATTCTGGGTTGAAAGGATTTTTGCGGAAGAAACTCCACTCAGTGAATCCCCAAATGAGGCTGCTTTCATGACCCCAAGAACTGGGACAGAGACGGATGCTCAATCCATCCTGCAGTACCTGGTTCTTGAACTGCTGTCTTGCCAGCCTTCCAGCTAGCAGCCCCTTGAAAAGTATGTAAAATTATGTAACTGGATAACTGTG
Organism: Bradypodion ventrale; assembly: GCA_035047345.1. NCBI lineage: Eukaryota > Metazoa > Chordata > Lepidosauria > Squamata > Chamaeleonidae > Bradypodion > Bradypodion ventrale. The sequence continues at coordinate 123,891,141 of JAWDJE010000006.1, forward strand.
CTACAGATTGCTATGTTTTTTTCCTGGTTCAATTTATTTGAAAGGTCTAGTTTGAAGGATGTTCTCTTTTTCAAAGACAAAAGTCTACCTCCTATCTAGCTAACATTACAATAGTTATGGTGATGAGATGTGTAGCCCAACATTTGAAGGTCACAGTTTCTACACATCAGAGGTGTACAGGTTATTGTCGTCCGCATGTGTTTTAAAAGTTCTTTTTAAGGCAGATCAGTATTCCAATCCCACAATTTTTGGTGGGCACAATATTCACTTATTTAAATTAAATAAACCAGTATCTTCTTGCAGTACTGCAGAGCAGAAGGACAATCATGTAAACAACTCTGGTATGTGCCCTGTTGCACCACCGGGCTGTATTATTTCTACATCATAATATTTACCTTATAGAGTAATTCTGAATCAACTTTCCCAAACCTGATACCCTCCAGATGAGCTGGACAGAAGTTCCCCAAATGCCCTTCCACAGCATAAGAATAATGAGGTTTGCAGGTCAATGCATCTGAGGGTACTAGGTTGGGAGTATTTTTAGACCAATGGCTGCCAATGTTGAGTCCCCAGATGTTCCTGGACTAAAACCTTTAGAAGCCTTCATCATTGGCTGTGCTGCCCAATTTTTTTAAGGAGCTGAAGTCCATGAACTTCTGAGGAACCAAGGTTGGAAACCATTGGTCTAGACCAGTGTTTCCCAACCTTTGGTTTTTGGACTTCAATTCCCAGAAGCCTAAGTCAATTTCCCAAAGCATTGATCAAACAATGAACTGACTTAGGCTTCTGGGAATTGAAGTCCCCCTGTGGGGTATATGCCTCACATTGAGAACCACTGGCCTAGATCTTTATTCCCAACTTTTGACAGATAAATTCCAGTTTAGAGAATATATGGCCTTGTGCTTGCTGTAGAAGGTGTAGGTAGCTCTCTCAGTAAGATGGCCTTGCTTGAACTTTTTTCTCAGCTGGGACGATGACATAGTGCCACCATGTGGTGGAATGATTAAGAATTAGTTCTCAGAACTAATACTGTATTTGAAAACAAAGTTTTCTGAAAATCACCTGGCAGTGGATGATCTTCTGACCCTTTTGAAATGCAAGTTTGTGACTACAGTGGCTCAAGTGGTTAAGACACTAGACTTGAAGACTGGAAGGTCAGAGTTCGATACATAAGTACTGCACAACAGATTGAACTCCCGTCATCTGTCCCAACTCCTGCCAACCTAGCAGTTTGAAAGCAAGAAACTGCAAGTAGATAAATAGGGACCACTTCAGTGGGAAGGTAAACAGCATTCCGTACACTCCGGTATCTAGGCATGCCTGCCACATGTCCACGGAAATGTCTGCAGATGCAGACAGCGCTGACTCTTTGGTTATAAACAGAGATGAGCACAGAACCCTAGAGTAAGATATGACTGGTTTTTGAGCAAGGATGACCCCAAGAAACTTAGCCACAGTATTTAGTTCTCTGCCGAGTCAGAATCCTTGGAAATACTCAGAGTAGCACAGTTAGGGGAAAATATTCCACTTCAGCTCTTGTTCAAAATATAATACCCAGTGTTTGGATACAATAAGATTGACTTCTGTAACTTTTGCATGCAAAAATAAAAATACACAACTTCCCCCACCCCAAGTCTGTTGGCTGAAAGAGCATTGCCCATAGTGTCCATTGCTAGACTGCATTAATTACAATAGCCAGTTTAATCACAAATTATTAATCTGACCCAATGTGTTGAAAGTGAATATATTCTCTTATGCTCTTAACTGATATGACATGAACTGGCAAAACAGGCTTACATGTTTTTGTCAGCAGTTAATGTTAGCAATGAAATTATATCTCCTTCAGCAATTGTTCACCTGCTGTTTGGCCAGCAGTTTGGAACAATCAGTGACTAGGCATTTCAGTTATGAAGATACTGGTTTATTTGACTTTTTGGTGGTTCACATAGAACAATAGTGGTGAACCTTGGCACTCCAGGTGTTCATGGACTTCAGTTACTAGAAGTCCAAGTAAGCATTCCTGCCAATCAGCGCTTCTGGAGTTCAAGAACATGTAGCGTGCCAAGGTTCGCCACCACTGACATAGAAATATCATTGACTGCAGCTGCATTTTTTTAAAAAAAGAAGAAGCTTTTTTGGATTTCTAGATTTGGCACCTTGGCATTTAATGGCCAGAACCTCTCAAGGATAGAGTCAAAAACCACCCACCTACCTTGGAGTCTCCTTTTGTCTGCTTCTATAACTGTCACCTTGGAAGCAGCCCACATCAGTTTTGAACAAGTGAAGAAGTTGGAATCTGAGTTCTGTGGTTATGCCTACCACATGACCACAGAAATATTTGCTGATACCGGCAGTGCTGAGTCTTTGGCTGAAAAGGGAGACAAGCACCTCCAGCTAGAGTCAGACAAGACTGGCTTTCTAAAAAGATCCCAATTATTCAGAGCAAAAGAAGAAAAGCAACATGATCATGCAAATAATAAATTGTGTACCACCAAAACAGTGCTGACTTATTGCAACACTTCCCAGGGTTTTTACCTAAAACCTAAAAAATACTGGAAAGTGTTGCAATAAGTCAGCACTGATTTGATGGTACACATTTTATTATTTATTCACAAAACAGAAATATTTGTCTTATCACAATGCCTTACTTCTTTTGCTCTGAATAATCATTGGTAGATGAAGTCAAGTTTGTGTAGACCATGGGTGCCCAAACTACAGCCCACTGGCCAGATCCGCCTCCCCCCCCCAATGCCAATTCATCTGGCCTGTGTCATCCTTGTCGCTCCCAGAAGTGGAAGTAAAATGCACCACTTCCAGGAGCGACAAGGTTGGTGCAGGTTGGATGAATTGGTGTCGGGGGCTGGATCCAGCCTGTGAGCCATAGTTTGGGCAGCCCTGCGTTAAGCAGAGAAAATGGCATCTTAAAATCTATCTCATCCTGTTGCAAAACAGATTGCAAAGCACCGTTTACTTCTGCTTCTGGTGGGAGGAACCACATGCCTGGCCAGCTGAACCATGTGACTGGCCCATGGCCCAAAAAGTTTGGGCACTCCTGGTGTAGACTCTGCTTAGACTACTAGGCTGCAATTTAGTCCCGGGGGGCGGGGGACACAGTGTAAAGTGATATTAAATTGTATGATTTACAGTGCTGGGAATACAAATTTTCTCCAGGAGTTGTCGCCTCTGTTTAGGATTCACAGTCAGAGGCAGTAAGAAACCAATAAACACATTCACACACATTCCCACACTTATAAGGAAATGTTTATAGGAACAGAATGCCTTATAAAAACTCTCACACAAAGTTGCCATGGAAGGTTTCAAGAACAGTGGTCAGGATGGAAGCCAACATTTTTACTGTCTTAAAAAAAAAACCCCATAGACTTGTTTTGTTATTAGTCTGCTAAAGGAACTAAACCTAGAGCAAGAAGTATTTTGCCTCATTTTAAGTTACAATTAACTAGAAATCTAGAAATCCTATTAGCACCTAGGAGGAAAACCACAGAACTGTTATTTCCACATAGTAATTCTTTTACTTTTGTAGTGGGTTGTTAATGTTAATCGTATGGAATATATCAAAGGCTAGAAACCAGTAACAATGAAGGCATTAAGACCCAATAAATTAACCACAACCATATCTTCCTCAAAGTTCAAAATACAGGGTGTCCCAAAAGTCACCATACATAGGGAAAATGGAAAATTGTAGCTAAATGTACCTATGTTGACAAAATGCTCATTACAATATATTTTCAAAATATTTTTGATGTGTTGGCCATCTCTTTATACACACACATGAAGTCTTAGCCCCTACTCATGATGAACATGTTCCAATATATCTGTTGCTATGAATTTTTGCCTATGTATGGCTACTCATTAGAGGGACAAATACTGAAGATGAAGCTCAAGTATTTTGACCACCGAATGAGAAGAGAGGACTCAATAGAGAAGGCAATGATGCTAGGAAAGTTAGAAGGAAAAAGAAAAAGGGGACACCAGAAGATGAAGTGGATAGATGGCATTGTAGATGCAAACGGCGTAGATTTGAGTGGACTGAAGAGGATGGTGGAGGATAGAGGAGCCTGGTGCATGATGGTCCATGGGGTCGCAAAGGGTCGGACTCGACTGCGCGACTGAACAACAACAACAACAAATGGTGACTTTTGGGACAACCTGTAATTTCACAGTTTTTTCAGTCTGACTGCTTGTAAGAGATACCACAATATGTCCACTTCCAAAATCCAAAGGACAGTTGGGAAAGTGGAACAAAATATTGCTACTATGAGTGAGTAATCTGTCAGGGACAGTTGCCAGTCACTGATAGAAATGTGTGGGGATAACTTCTTTCTCTAAGGGACTGCAGTGGCTTTCATCAGGTCAGCAGTTCGAGACCCGAGTGCTGCATGATGGAGTGAGCTTCCATCTCTGCCCCAGCTCCTGCCAACCTAGCAATTCGTAAGCAAGAAAATGCAAGTAGATAAATAGGTACCACTTTGGTGGGAAGGTAAATAGTGTTCCATACACTCCAGTGTCTAGTCATGCCTGCCACATGACAACGGAAACACCTGCAGACTCAGATAGCGCTGCCTCTTTGGCTATAAACAGAGATGAGCACTGAAACCCTAGAGTTGGATATGACTGGCTTTACCTAACTTCTTTCCATCTTTCTTCCTCTTTAGCTCCCTCCAATTTCTGCCTCCCCTTTATTTCTCCCCACTCCCTTCATCCTGTGGGTGTTTATTTCCCCCACTTTGAATTTTTGATGTTGGGAGTTGGGGATAAAAAGAGAACTAGGAATATGGACTGGGTGGATCAGAAGAGCTCTAGTGGTCAAGTCTAGAGGTTGGGAAAATGGAGTTGTTGCAAAAGATCTGGATCCAAAACCATCATTTTGCCTCTCTTAATAGAATGGTATCAAATGAAACTCCAACATGTATCCTTAGAGTCATCCATTGTTTAGACATTGGCCACAAGTACAACACATTAAAAACTTAGCATGAAACAATAACTGAAACTCTTTTTTCTCCAAAGACCGGGCTCCTCATGAGAGTGGGATATGATGCAAATTTCCATGTGGTCTTGGGTTACAGATCTGTCACAGAACCATCAAGCTGGTACAGACAGCATTGTTCCATTGAACTATTAGCAATCTACTTACTAGTACATTACATATTTCACCCTTTTAAGATATTTTTATTTGAATATTATCTGAAGCTCTCAGTGAGTAGAGAACCAAGCTCTAAAAGTCTAAATCTTTAAAACAGAATGCATCAAAAATACATAAAAATGCATAAAAATCAGAGTGCTACCCAGATCGATTACTCTCAAATTTCCAGATATTAACTAGGTTCCTTCCCCCATTTAATGAGTGAAATCTCACAATTAACTATTTGGTACACCATATTTGCTGTGGAAATGACTATCACCAACACCGATATTATCTAAAAAGCATATCAAAAATATATAACTTTTCTTAAAAATGCATAAGGAAATATGAAAAAGATGAAAATATATTTTTGGGAAACTAACAGGGCACATTTTAACATTTCAATTTAGGCTTTGGAATTATTCATACTATTTGCAAACTAACAGAGGAAAGCTACATTTTACTGAAAAATGCATGCTTGCTTGACAAAACTCTCTATGCCTTACATTCACAAAGGATTTCCATATTCATACATCTTCACTGTATTATTTACACTCCTCCAGTTTAACTTTGTGTTTGGTTAGTCTTTTTAGCCAGACAAACATCCTTGACCTTCACTGTAACCTCCTGAGGTCCAATTTTGCACAGTTTCTGTCTGACTTACAAGATAACAGATGGAAAAACTTATGCAAACTGAAGACACGGTCTTATTTCCCCACCAGACTTCTCATGCCAAACTCTGACAAAATCTCTTTTCCCTTTCCCAGTATTTTATTTGGAATAATTTTGTTTCCTCTGCTAAGAATGACCTATTCCATTGACACCTCCGGATATTGGCTGAGTAGAAACCCCATCCAGAGTTTGGCTGTTCGTTTCCTCTGAGGCATTCCTGTTTGATGCTTATCTTTGCTAAACTTCAACCAATGTTACCCAAAAGCAGTGCATAATTGGGGGGAAATATGACTGCCTTTGAGTTCTAGTTTTACAAGCCCACCACCCTGTGAATTCAATAGTCCCTGGAGCTGAGTTGCACACTGACCAAAGTCTCATTGTAGTCATGTAGATGGAAATCACACAACCTCTTTTTCTTTAAGTCTGACTGTCATGTTCTCAGACATATCAAACATTTGCCTTTACTTGGTTGAGCACTCCACAGCATGTTGAATGGCCAAGATTTAGCAAAAAATAATAATCATGCATTTCCCCTCATATGTATGGTATTTCAAAATAGGATTGTGACATTATCTCTATGTAGTTTACAATCAGTTTGCCTTTACTCATTTATATTTTTAAAATACTTACTTGGTTACTTGGTTGATCTGTGTTTCACATGTCAGGTTGACGTGGCAGATAGAAGCATTGTCTTCCACTGTTTCCGATCCCATGTCAGTCTCATCCAGGACCACAGCAACTTTGCCCTGAACTGGTCTTCCCATCTAGTTGCTGGCCTTCCTAGGTTGCTTTATGTCAAGTAGGTATCCGTTCTGCGATAGCTTTCGTCTACCTGTCATCTTTGAAGCGGCACACATGCCCGGCCTATGGATGCCTTGGATACTCAATCAATGTTGATGCTTGTTTTGCATCTGATCTTATATGTAGTTCTTCATTTGATGTTTGATCAACCCATTGTATCTATAGCATCCTTCACTCAATTGTTCTTTGTGTGTAGATGCCCATCTTTCACTGCCATATAATAAAGTAGGCAGAATGACGGTGCTGACAAGTTAAGCCCACACTTTTCTCGTTTTTGCTTCTCGTTTTTGCCGATAAAGGCTGCCCATGCTGCTTGCCTTCTTCTCAAAATTTATTTTGTTACATTGTGCCTTAGGTTAACCTCTTGACCAAGATATACATATGAGTCAACTTTTTCTACAGTACTATCTTGTTGCCACATCTCATATCTATGACATTTGTGGAGGCACTCCATACATACTGTATATTGTTTTTCAGATATTGATCTTCAGGCAGATCTTTCGACTTTATGCATCTAACTCTTGGAGCATATTCCGCACTTCTCCTATTGATTCTGATATTAGCACTTTATTGTTGGCAAAGTGAAGTTTGTGACTGGATGTTGATGACTGGAAGATCAACAGTTTGAGACCTGAGTGCTGCATGATGGAGTGAGCTTCCATGTCTGTCCCTGCTCCTCCCAACCTAACAGTTAGTAAGCAAGAAAATGCAAGTAGATAGATAGGGTCCACTTTGGTGGGAAGGTAAACAGTGTTCCGTGCACTCCGGTGTCTAGTCATGCCTGCCACATATCCACGGAAACACCTGCAGACACAGACAGCACTGGCTCTTTGGCTATAAGCAGAGATGAACACTGTTTATACTAATTTATACAGATATGGTAATTAAGCTACAAGTTTGAATGCTGTCTCTGGCATGCTGTGGGCAGTGTAATTGTGGACAGTTTAATAGATACTAATACAGTTCTGCATTATGTATAATTTGTAGTGTACTTTAATCAAATTTATTTTCTAAAGCTATATGGATTGGTGTCTTATTCTTTAACGCTTATAATAACAAACATGACATTCAAGTACAAGTAGTTGGTCTCAGTCCAGATCAGGACAACCATTACACCCAGTTGGGAGAGATCCAAGATTTCCTCCAGTCTATTTTAATGTCAAAATCCCCTCTTGGTGAAGGCTAAAAATAGTGGAGATGGTGGCTGTGTCATTGCAATGTTACTCTCCAGAGGGGAGAGTAAATTGTGTCCAAAAACCTAACCTGTTTAAATTTCATCCTCCCATACATGGAAGATCAAGCTGTTTAACTAAATATTTTTTAAAAATAATTGTGTGCCATTAAGTCAATTCTAACATATGGTGACCTTTACAGGGTTTCCTAGTTATAGGGTACACAGAAGTGGTTTATTATTGCATTAGTCTGGATGCAATCTGGGGTAGTGCAGCTAGGATATACAGTAGGAATCAAACTCCCAACCTCTGGCAGTTATCTATTCAAGTTGTGACTTATTTTAGCATACCCATAATGCGCAATGCAGGACTGGTTGAACCACAAGTTGGAATTAAAATTGCTTGGAGAATTATCAACAATTTGAGATATGCAGATGATACTACCTTAATGGCAGAAAGTGAGGAAGACCTAAAGAAACTCCTGCTTAGGTTGAAAGAAAAGAGTGCAAAAGCTGGCTTGAGAATCAACATCAAGTAAACCAAGATAATGGCAACAGGCCCTATCAGTCTTTAGAATATAGATGGAGAAGAGGTAGAAGCAGTGACAGACTTAACCTTCTTAGGATCCAAGATCACTGCAGATGGTGATTGCAGCCATGAAATAAAAAGTTGACTGATTCTTGGGAGACAAGCTATGAGAAACCTGGGGAACATAGTGAAAAGTAGAGACATCATCTTGAAAACAAAAGTTCGCATAGTCAAAGCAATGATATTCCTGGTAGTAATGTATGGTCGTGAGAGCTGGACCATAAGGAAAGCAGAGCGCAGAAGAATAGACGCCTTTGAAATGTGATGTTGGAGGAGAATCTTGAGAGTACCCTGGACAGCAAGGAGAACAAAGAGGTCGATCTTAGAAGAAATCAAACCTGACTGCTCCTTGGAATGTCAAATAGTGAAGATGAAGCTAAAGTACTTTGGACATCAAATGAGAAGAGAGGATTCACTTGAGAAAGCCTTGATGCAGGGAAAGGTAGAGGGCAAAAGAAGAAGGGGTGGCAGTAAATGAGATGGCTAGATGGTATTGTTGATGCAATGGGCACAGAGTTGGGCGAGTTGAGAAGGATGGTGGAGCATAGGGGTGCCTGGCATGCAATGGTCCATGGGGTTGCAAAGGGTCGGAATCAACTGTGTGATTGAACAACAAAAACACCCATTTAGTTCAATAGAATATACAGAGGAGTTGATTTACCAAATCCCCACTGCTTCAATAGGCCTAATCCACCCAGCAACAGGATTTCAGCCACTGTAACACAGTGGCTGAAATCCTGTTGCATAGCTATGTAGGAGCAACTCAACATTATGCCTGCATTAGCTACAATAGTACCAAAATGGAAGTGCTTTTCTCAAAGCACTTCCATTGGAGCATTGTGAAATCAGTCACCTTTGTATTATGCAATGATAAGATGGATTCTGGCCAGCAGGTTTAGAGATGAAGCACTTTTCTGATGAGGCTGCATTGAAGATACAAAATAATGCTGTCTAATGAATATTTCCAGGATAGAAAATAACATTTTTAGACTCTCATTAATTTAATGCAAACAAGGGTTAATTCACTCAATGATCAGGCGTGAAGTAGACATTTATTACGGTATGTGTAATCTTCCCTTTTGCTATTTTTTTAAAAACCCCTGGGACTGTGATAAATGAACTCAGTGACTTATGCTAACTGAGTTGTCAGATATTTTCTAAGCTTAAGGAAGATTCTAATGTATTGATAGCCAGGATATGAGTCGTGTTTAAGGATGAACACTTCTTGTACTCTCTGACTCCACTGAGAATTGTTGTGTCTCCCCAAATTGGCCAGTCTGCTGATAATAAGTGTATGTCATTTCCCATTTATGTGAAAAATACTAATTCAATTCCAAGAAGATAGGACACCCCAAGAGGAATCTTGAAGCCTTATTACTATTACATTTTTTGTCAGACCAAAAAATTAAGGAGCTATTTTTTTTGTTAGTCTGTCTGAAATTTGCCCAAAATATATATGGAAAACAAGTGTTCTGTGAAGGACAATGACAATAAAGATGTATCTATCTATCTATCTAAACAGAAAATCACATACTATATATACAAAATAACCACAGAATGACAGGCAATCTGCAGATAACCCATTCAATGCTTCTAATCTCTACCATGCAGACAAAACAACCACCATCAAAATTTTCACGTTAACTGTGTCATTTGTGTGTGAGTAGGAAATAAACATTTTTGGCAGTGCAAGGAATTTTGGACATATCTAGTGCAAAGAGCCAGCTTACCTTTTCAGAGGATAAGATAATAAAAAATAAGTGTCATGCCCTTTTGTTCAAGAACAAGACAAATGCATGCTATTTCTGCTTTTCAACATGGTTGCTCATCATAAAACAATGTGAGATATTTTGTTCCCATTAGCTACTGCTTGTGCAGTCCTCCACTCAGGCTCAGTTTGTGGGAAAGGGACCATCATATGTATGACACTAATTGCTAAGTATTGTCAGTGACTATACTATAATTGTACATAGCAAAGTAATTACACGTACATACTACCCCATAGAACATAGAGCACTGTCTGCGTTCACAAAACAATTAATATTTTGCCCCCAACACTCTGGGTACTCATTTCATCAGCCTTGGAAGGACGGAAGGCTGAGTCAGTCTTGAGCCTGCCTGGATCCAACTCAGATTGTGAAGAGAGTTTTGACTGCAGTAATGCAACATGGGGACTCTTACATCTTTAAAGAACAGATTTAGAGGGGAAAGTGTACAGCACCAATGCCTTTTCCATCTCTCAGAAATGACTAACAAAAAAAGCCCTTTTCTAAATGTCTAATGCTTAAGACAGTTTTCAAAGATTGGTTAGAAAACTGAAATTGAACAAATGCATAGCTGTCAAGTATCCCTTATTGGCCAGGAAAACCCCTTATTTTACTTTCTTTCCCGCCGTCAACCCTTATTAATTAGACTGCAAAGCCCTATTGCCGCCATTGGAGGGCAGCACAGAATAAGCATAGCTGTCAAGTATCCCTTATTTGCTGGGAAATTTCCCTTATTTCCAAATCCAAAACTTGACAGGTAGGCAAATGTCAGTAGAAATTGAATAAATAAATAAGCACCCACCATACGTTCCTGACCAAAATTAACAAATTCTGCCTTACAAAGAGCTTCTTTGCTATTTACTGGATCTCTTTCAAGTCTAAGACTAATTTTGAACATGTCAAAAACACTCTAACAATGTTTCAAAAAGGTCTAGTACTTTGGATATTTGAAAATTAAGGGTAATGGCGTGACACTTTCTTTCTTTGTTCATATCAGAGCATTGATCATTTAGATTGGGGGTGCCCAAACTATGGCCCTATGGCCGGATGCAGCCCCCATTGCCAATTCATCCGGCCGACAAAGTCTTCTTCACTCCTGGAAGTGGAAGTAAAATGCATCCGTACAGGTGCGTTTTATTTCTGCTTCCAGGAGCGATGAAAGCTTTGTGGGCTGGATAAATTGGCATTGGGGCCCACATCCGGACCCTTGGGCCATAGAGACCAGCTCCTTGAACCACATGACCGGACCACAGCCTGAAAAGTTTGCGCACCCCTGATTTAGATTATTATTGACCAGAATTGAGCTGCTTCTATGGAGTTAACCATTTATTAGATCTTTTGTATAGTGTGTGTTAATAGAAATTATTGTTATTTGTTGTCATGAAAAGGACTGTTGGGTCATTTCGCTCATTAGCAGGTTTACAGAGCAAAAACACATGACACTGACCAGACCCTACCGAATTTCTCAAAAACAGCATCTTGGCTTTATTTGTATGCAAGAAATTCAAGATGACCTACCTCAATGTTTATTAAACATGTCACACTTAAATCATGCTTATTTTAAAAGCAGCTCTAGGAACAGCCAAGCTACTGAATACTTTAAGCCCATGGGATCAGAGCCTGGGTGATGTTTTTGCAATTAGAATCCTGAGCTCTTCGAGTTAAATACAGATTGAAGCTGAGGAAGCATGCATTTCTGTTTAAAACACCAAAAATACGAACCGTTTTATGAATATGAATTGCCTTTGCAATAGCAGACTTCAGCAGTCAGCCTGTACCTCTGGGAAGAGGAAAGGAAAGGCAGAAAGATCACGGCCCTCATTTGTGGTCCAGAAGACTATAATGGCTGAAATCCTGATGATTTGTTATGTATATAAAAGGCAAATGATATAACATTCACTCAGTCACCGGCTTGCTGTGAGCTTGAGAATCCCAAAAAGGATTTGTTTAATGCTAGCTAGACTTACTGAACATTACATGGTTTCCCTTCTGGATGCATAACAAAGCAACAGGATTTCAATCAATGCTAATTGTCAGTGAGTTGCAACTAGAGAATTTCTCCCCCTCTGCAAATTATATGTCTTCAATATTTAACCAAATTTACAGGTTTCTTCATATTCCACATGGGAATAATATGAATTTTTAAAAATGGAAGTGTGAAAAAACCAGAACTGATAAATGGATGTATCCAAACCTAGAGTTCTGAGTTCTTAATTTCTAAATGTCTAAGTTAAAAACCTTTAGTGTTAATGCTCAGCCAGGGTTGTCCTTACCTCTTTTCCCTTACATTTTATCTGTCTCCTGAACTGTGCGTCAAGCAGATACAATACAGGCTAAGACCAGTTCAATCTGTTGCTTTCTGATGGATGAGAAGAGTTGTTATTTTAGGATATTCCTGTTTTTCTAAAAATAAAATACTTAATCAAGATCTGTACATTTGTTTATATATGGGACACAAAGAACTTGAGTTTTTAAAGATTAACTGATTTTGCACTGTTCATAGAAATTCTTCTTATTTTAAGCGTTATGCACAGGTTCATCTCTCTCACACCATGCAAAAATAACATTACATAAGCATCCTTCCACAATTTTCTGAGGGATAGCAGGGTTAGGCTGTCTAGTCTGCTACAGTAAAGCAAAGCACAATGTTCTTGAAGCATGTTTAAAATTAACTAGTTTTATCTGTTATAGTTGCACCTGTGTAGATGGATCTGAAAATCTAGATGCAACTCACGAAAGCGCACCCCCAGATCAAACTTGTTGTTCTTTAAGATACCACAAATTTTGGTTTTGCTGCAGCATGGTGAGACCATACATGTCTCTGTGCCTTGTATTTAAACCACATTAAGCTCTTCACTGCATCACAAAAAATAAAATATTGTCTACTACTTGGTCTAATCTGTTGGGATTCTGATTCATGTAAAGATCTATTCTCAATCAGCCAGCCTCATTAGCAGCAGTTTATATTCTCAGATCTTTTGAGGTACTTATGAGTCCATGAAGTCCAGCTTCATTAGGCTTTTTGTAGGGAGGAACAGAGAGACAGAGAGAAAGCACACTGCAGTCCTTGGCTGGTCAAACGCTATTAACGCCTTTTCTTTATTCCGGCAGAGAGACTCAGAAACGAAACTAGCAAGCATTGTATACCAGAAACGAAACTTAGCAGAGACAAAGCTGAGTCCTTACAGCCAATCAGAAGTGTCAGAACCCAAAGAAAGAGAGATAAGGAGAATAGCAAGCAAAGAGGCTTTTGTTTACAAAATGTGTCAGAGACAGGCAAGACAGAAACCAGATGCATTCCTACATGTCCTCCTTTTTCATTTAAATTTGAGAGAGGGACGGCTAATCATACCCCTGCATGTCATCATATACATCATCACTGTCCACCTGGACATCGTACCCCTCCTGACTCATGGTACTTTGTTCCGGAGGATGATACCTCATTGAATACAATTGCCGTCGTGCAAAACCCGATGTCTCCCTTCTACGCAATGGACATGTGTTACAAACAGAAATAAGATTAGGAATACAAGTAATGCAAAAATACAAAGGTAAAAAGCAGATAATAATAATAAACCCATAAAAGAAAACTTGTCTAAGGACAGATAAATCAGGCAACCAAGAAGTCACCCAATCAAAGAGATTAACATCAGTGCGTACATTGTTAATAATGCTCTCCTGTAAATTCTGAAGTTCTTTCTCAATAGTATTATTCAGATAAAATAACCCAATGCTGCACATTGATATTGACCTGGATGGAAATTCGTGGCAACTCCATTAAAAAAGAACCACATGTTAGGATCCTTGATTTGCCATCCATTGCAAATTGAACCACTATCTATAGCAGAATAATCAGGAGTAAACATAGGAAACACATCATATATATCTTCAATAGTAGTGTTAAACAAGGTATAATTAAGCTTATAAGAACTGTTATAACTACCCCATAACCAAAAATAATCATCACAACCCGTATAATTGCCTACATTCTGCAAAACCCTTTTTGCTTGAGTCCAGTATTTCCATTTACTATTCCAGACTCCAGAACTATGACAACAGAAACAAAGTCCTTTAGTGTATTTCTTGAATGTCATGCTTCGCCAGCGGGTGTTGTTAAATTGTTCTGGAGGATTAGAGAAGAGTGTAGACCTATCAAGATGTTGCAAATGTCCAATAACCAGCTCAGGTGTGTTGAACAATGCCGGAAGAAAAGCCATTTGAGACACTGCCAGTGGATGCTCATAGTATAACGTTGCATTCTTACCATGAACTTCAAACATATAGTTAGCATGACGAATCCAAAAGTTGGGGTTGCCCCCATGAGGCATTGTTCTTACAGCTGGAAGCACAGTAAGAAAGAAAAGAAATGTCAGCAAAGTTAGTTTACTGGTGAACCACCATCCTGGAGCTGAGTAACCTTCTTCTCTCTCCATGGGCGGATCGCTCGGGCAGGAATCCACACAGGTCCTGAGGTTGTAGAAACCGCTGCGTATCCTCGTCCCCAGGTGATTAGAGGTACAGGACCCTTCCACTCAGGATCGGGTTGCTGCCGATAAACGACCAATGGCTTAGGAAGACACTCCTTGGTCCTGAAATGCAATTCGACTGGAGCGTGTGACCTGTTATGGGGAGCAAGAAGAAAATTAAGAGTATACAGTACTTTAGCAACAGCTGTAGGTATTTCAGCCACAGGAACCCCTCTATCTCCCACTTGCTTGTGTAACAAATTTTTGAATGTCAGGTGGGCTCTTTCAACAATCGCCTGTCCAGTCGAGTTATAGGGTATTCCATGGGTTAGCTTAATGTCCCACTGACGGCAAAAGTCCTGAAAGGCAGAAGAAACATATGATGACCCATTGTCTGTCTTAAGGCTTTTAGGTTTACCCATTGCCGCAAACGAACGAATGCAATGTTGTATAACATGTCTGGATGTTTCACCCCGTAAGGGTGTAGCCCATATAAATCCAGAGAAGGTATCAACAGTCACATGTAACTTAGAAAGCGGAGCCAAAGCAGGTACTTGCGTGACATCCATCTGCCATAGCTGATTAGCTTCTGTTCCTCGAGGATTAACAGCATCAAATGGCAGGAATATAGGAGACTTCGTACAGGAAGCACAGGACGACACAATGTCTCTAGCCTGTGACATAGGAATGGAAAATCGTTTATGCAAAACCTTAGCAGATTGATGAAACATTGCATGACTGTCAATGGGGTTGTCAAAGAGAGAAAAAACCTCAGCAGAGTCTCGGAGAGCAGAATCTGCTCGTGCATTGCCCTCCGTCAAATAACCTGGGATCCTTGTGTGAGAGCGTATGTGGGCAATAAAGAATGGGACCGTACGGTTGGAAAGAAAACCTTGAAGCTGTTGGAATAAAGCAAAAAGATCCCTATCCATCGATGGAGACAAATAAGCTTGAGCTAAAGTAAAAACAAGGCGGTAAACATATTGAGTATCCACAATCAGGTTAAAAGGCACATCAGAAAACGTAGAGAAAGCAAGTATGACCGCTGCCAGTTCCGACCGCTGGGCCGATGCTTGAGGTCCTGTAAAAACAACCTCCCATTCCCCAGTAGGACCCTGCCATGTAAGGACTCCACGGGAGGGGGAGCCATCTGAGAAAAGAGTAATGGCATGCAAGATAGGTTGCATGCAAAGCGGGGATGACAGGGAGTAAGAAGTGAGATTCAGCAAGGTAAACCGCTTATCCTTGGGGGGGTTAAATTTAACTTGTCCCACAAAGTCCGCCATGGCCACCTGAAATGCCTCAGAATGCTGTAGCAAGGCGGTTAGCTGATCCTGTGAAAAAGGAAAACAAACAAAGTCAACGTCATAGCTAGTCAAATGCTTTGCCCTAGTACGGCATTTGAGGAAAAGATCAGCAATCGCATCAGGCAGGCGATAACAGTTTTTCGAGGGAGTGTGCGCCAAGTGCAGCCATTCCACAATGGCCACCTTCTGAGCGTTGACAGGCGCGAACAAAACAGCAGTGGGCAGCCTCGGTGTAGGAAGAAGAGCGCATGCCAGCGCAATGGTGCCTGAGGGCACCCGATCCACAGCGATGGTATGCAGCTTTTCGTTGAGGCGTTGAAGAGCTGTATGCATCTCCGTTGTGCAGGGAATGATGTCCGCTGGAGAAGTGTGTCCAGAAAGAGCAGCAAAGAGTGGTGATAGTTCCTCCGTGCTCAGGGCCAAGAAAGGACGAGCCCAATTTATGTTCCCTAGCAATTGTTGCAATTGTACAAGAGTGAACTGCTCCGGAATAGCTATTGTTGGCAATAGCGGAGTTGAAGCTGTAGCTGAGAGCCTATGTCCCAGATATTGGAATGGATACATCCGCTGCACTTTTTCAGGAGCTATGATCAAGCCCGCTTGTTGCAAAATGTCTGCTAGGTCCTGCAGGTGTTTCTCCGTGACTTGTGGACCATGCAATAAAATGTCATCTGTGTAATGATAGACTTTAACCTCTGGATGACGTTGCCTGAAAGGTTCCAAAGCCTTGTTCACAAAATGTTGGCATAGAGTCGGCGAGTTGGCCATACCCATAGGCAAGACACACCATTCAAACCGTTGAGTAGGATGTTCATTATTGTATACTGGCAATGTAAATGCAAATTTTTTTTTGTCTTGCGGCGCTAGCAAGATTGTATAAAAACAGTCCTTCAAATCTATAACCATGAGTTGATGATCTTCCGGAATCATGTTCGGATTAGGAAGTCCAGATTGTAAAGGTCCCATTGGCAAGATGTGCTCATTAACTTTCCTCAAATCATGTAACAATCGCCATTTTCCAGACTTCTTTTTCACCACAAAAATCGGAGAGTTCCAAGGACTAGTGGTTGTTTGAATATGTCTCAGATTTAATTGCTCCTGTACAAGGGCCTCCGCCGCTTGGAGCTTTTCTCTTGAGAGCGGCCATTGATCCGTCCACACTGGTGGGGTGTTTTTCCATTGTAGTGGAAGTGCATGCAACGGCGCTGCAGGGGAGGCCCGTATCAAAAATTTGTCTGCAAGGTATACCCTGTTTTAGCCAGGAGATCCCGGCCCCACAGAGTAATAGGAATATCCATAATCAGGGGGTGAAGAGAAACTTTTGTTCCCCCTGAGGTCTCAAAGACGATTGGATGAACACTTTGCTGTGCTGGCTCGTACCCGCCCACCCCATAAACTTCCCTACAGGGGCGGACGGCCCATCCAGTCGGCCAATCTTTTTTTGCCACCACTGAAATATCGGCTCCTGTATCGACCAATCCAGACACTGAACGTCCACCCATAAGCAGCGAGCGGGTCGGTCTATCCTCGGTGATTTGTATCACCGCCATAGCCGCTGTTGCAGTCCCCTCCTGGGATGGAGTTACAGTGGTCCCTAGTGGGAGCAGATGAAGGCGTCCTACAGGTTGTCCCTTAGGCAGGGTGAGATGTTGCGTGGCTGAAGCAGGGATGACAATTTCTTGGTGACCCAATGTAACTGACCCTGCTGCAATGTGTACAGAAGCGGGTAAGGCGTCTGGGCAAGGAAGAACGATGCCCATCATGCCCTGGAAATTAACATCATCAACCAGTGTGGGAAGAGCCTCCACACACCCTGGCATAGTAAAAGTACAGTCCTTAGATAACCTCAATAAAAGTCCTTCTTTTAGAGGATGGTTTTTTCTATATCGTGAAATCATTTCTTGGGCAAGTTCCATATCTTCTGCCATCTCTTGCAAAACCTCCTCTATTGCCTCTTCACTGACCTCTGGTAGCCCTATTATTTTGCCTGGGCCCGAGCCTGGCCCGCACTCCCATTTCCCTGCTGCTGTGGAGAAAAGTCAGAGTCTTTGTGCTGAGCAGCTGAGGGGTTGGCATTAGGATTTGAGCGGCACTGATTGGCCCAATGGTACCCTTTCTGGCAAATGGGACACTTCCTTGAAGGGCGTGCTGCCTGCTTTTGAGAGGAGCGACATTGTGCTTTAAAATGCCCTTCCTTCCCACAGCCAAAACAACGTTTGTTTTGAGCCTGAGTTGTGGGCAATTGAACTGCAGCTGCCAGAAGTTGAGCCTTGTAACTGTGAGTCCCCACATTTTGACAAACTTTCATCATGTCTGCTATAGATGTTCCTGGCCTAGCATAAACAGCTGTCAGAGCCCCTTTACAATCCTCATTGGCATTTTCAAAAGCCAGTTGTTTCATAAGCATTTCCCATGCCGGCACATTTTCCACCTGGCGGCTGAGAGCAGTCATGAGTCTGTTAATGAACTCAGTGTAATCCTCTTTAGGGCCCTGCCTAATTGCTGCAAATCCAGCAACGGAGCTATCCCCTTTGGAAGGAATCTTACTCCAGGCACGCATGACTATCTGTGCAATCTCTCCCAGCTGGGCATCCGTGAGTGCCAATTGCTGTGTGGGGTTGGCAAAATTTCCCTCCCCACATAACATATCCATTGTGAGTGCAGGGCGTGTATGGTGTACCTCCCAAGCCACATCCCTCCACTCCTGCAAGCAGAGCATGGCTTCTGCCGGAGGCAAAAGCTCTTTGATCATCTGTTTCCAATCCACTGGTAGCAATTTTTGAGAAGCAATGGCTTCCAACAAAGCTTTTGTAAAAGGTGCATTAAATCCATAGTCACGTATGCTGACTCTTAGTTCCTTCAGATATTTGTAATGGAGGGTTTCATATCTATCTGGGACTGCTGGTGCATTGCCCACAGCCGGAGCCCCCCTTATCACTGGGTATATCTCAGGAGATTGCACGTCCAGCACAGCTGCCGTTAAAGCAGCAGAGAATTGTGTTTTGATAGGGCTAAAAGTGCCTGATTGCTGCAAGCCAGGATCTAGTTGCAAGGCAGGATATAATGTCCCATCTTCTTTTCTACCTCCACCCCCATCAGGAGGCTGTTGTTTCTCATATGATGGAGGAGCAGTTGCCATGGCCCCCCCTTTTTCTGGAGGCAAAAGCTGTGGGAGGGGGCGGCCATCAAGTCTTTGAGACAATAAAATATTTTTTGGAGTAAGTCTCTGAAGGCAGTCCCTAACTGCCTCCCATGTAAATAATATTGATCTAGAAATTCCATTATGCTTCTGCATTTCTCTCCCGATCTGTTTCCACTGTTTTAAGTCCAGACCTTCATATTTAAACCAAGGACAGATTCGTTCTATAACTTTAACCAGCTGCTGTATCTCTTTATCATCAGCCTTTCGCCCATTCTCATGCAAAAGATCTGAGATATCTTTACAAAGTTCCTGCATTTGCGAAGAAAGCAAACACCCCATGATAAAAAAAATATATTTTTCTTTTCCACTTACCCTATATGGGACCCAAAGTTGACTTTGGATGAATTTTCGAGCTCGATTTATGACCTTCCCGGTCGGGGTAAATGAGACCTTGTCCCCGGTCGCCAATTATGGGGTGTTAATTAGATGCTAAATGCTGAAGCAGCTTTCACAGAGAGTCCTTTGAAGTTCATTCAATCGCCTCATCACGGAGCACCAGTTGTTGGGATTTTGATTCATGTAAAGATCTATTCTCAATCAGCCAGCCTCATTAGCAGCAGTTTATATTCTCAGATCTTTTGAGGTACTTATGAGTCCATGAAGTCCAGCTTCATTAGGCTTTTTGTAGGGAGGAACAGAGAGACAGAGAGAAAGCACACTGCAGTCCTTGGCTGGTCAAAGGCTATTAACGCCTTTTCTTTATTCCGGCAGAGAGACTCAGAAACGAAACTAGCAAGCATTGTATACCAGAAACGAAACTTAGCAGAGACAAAGCTGAGTCTTTACAGCCAATCAGAAGTGTCAGAACCCAAAGAAAGAGAGATAAGGAGAATAGCAAGCAAAGAGGCTTTTGTTTACAAAATGTGTCAGAGACAGGCAAGACAGAAACCAGATGCATTCCTACACTAATCCATGTGTTCTATACTAAATCAAGTGCACTGAATCAAAATCTGAAGTCTGATTCTGCCTAAGACATCAGGATCTTAAGTTAGCAAACCTCATCCTCTTGGTTAGGTTCTTGCATTGATCACGCGGGGTATATTTGCCTTAAATGTAGCAAAAACTGTTTGTTTTATTAACACAGCTCCGCCTACTCATGTTTAGCTCAATCCAGACTCACTATGGACTAGCTGTACAGGTGCTAGCCAATAAAATGATTTCGCATTAGAGGCAAGCCCTTGGTCCATCTCGCCTTATATACCTATTTCTGACATCAGCTCACTGGCTTGCCCAGACATGCCTGGCCACTGCTGGAACATGCATGTCCCTGGGGACGTGATTCAGCTAAGGCAGCAGCAGTCATAGTGGTAGTTGTAACTGTTATAATGTTCCCATATAAAAATACATTATGCAATTATTGACCATTTGAACAGCCATAGCATGCCTTAAAATCTGTACGTGATAGGCAAATTCTGAGTTCTGATTTGGAATCAGCACATTCGATATCATGTAAATCACATGTGTTATTCCCAGTAGCAAAATCATTGTGCAGTGTAATGAGTCAAATGAACCATTGGGGTACAGTGGAAAAGCTTGTTCCATTAATTCAAACTTTTTTTAAAAAAGAGATAGCTACCTCTCAATGAATGATCGGTAAACTCCATGGCAGATGGTATCGGTGGCTAACAAACTTCAGTTTCACTCTAAAACAAAATTAAAAGATGTCCTTCCAGTGAAGGTCAGCAAAGGTGGACCTCTCATTCTGCTTCATGGCCCTGCAAAGCTTTGTCAAAAGTTTCAAGCCATTCAGTATCCCCAGCCTTTGTCTCTCTCACACACATATGCTGGGAAGAACTTGTTTCCCTTGAGATCTTTTAATAGCTCTCCCTAAGTATGAAATATTGAGCCGCTGGGGACCCGCTTGGCAAGCTGAAGAAATTAGGTGGCTGTTACGAGTCAAGGATAGCCCCTGCCGGTTTCCTCCATCTGCTGGGGGCTGCCAGGTGCTTTACAGGCATCAGGAGATGGAATTAAACAGATGGCAAGGAATGTGCTTACCCTTTGCACCAGGGAGGGGAAAGCAAGAAGCAGCCAGTTCATCCCCTTTCCCTCATTATTTCGTATTAGAAAATGCAAATGACATCATCACGAGAGGCAACTAACATGTAAAAATGTCAGCTGAAGAGAAAGGAAACTTATCCTGAAGTTTCAGGCAAATGAAGAACTACAGTTGGCTTCCTTAGGCTATTTTCATAGTTCCTGGGTTGATTGGGTTTTTAAAATATATTTATTTATTTATTTATTTATTTGGCATAGCTAATAATAATGCTGCTCAACCAGTTTCTCATTTTTCTGTAAAGAGAAGGGAGGAGCTGTTGATTAGAAGTGTAAAAACATCACTTACAATTTTTAAAGCCTAGAGCACCATGTGCATTTAATGTTTTTTATTTACTTATTTATTTAGCAAAATAATTAAAACATAACAAACAAAACAGGCGCCCAATCAGAGGTTTGTACTAAGCATAAAGTTAGATGGCTGAGCATAGAAGAATAGACACCTTTGAATTGTGGTGTTGGAGAAGACTCTTGAGAATCCCCTAGATTGCAAAGAGACCAAATCCATCAATCCTAAAGGAAATCAACCCTGACTGCTCCTTGGAAGGACAAATACTGAAGCTGAAGCTCATGTGCTTTGGCCACAAAATGAGAAGAGAGGACTCACTGGAGAAGACTCTGATGGTAGGAAAGATTGAAGGCAAAAGGAGAAGGGGACGGCAGAGGATGAGATAGCTAGATGGCATCGTTAATGCAGTCGGCATAGATCTGGACAGACTACGGAGGATGGCAGATGACAAAGGAGTCTGGTGTGTGGTGGCTCATGGAGTTGCAAAGGGTCAGACTCAACTGTGTGACCGAACAACAACAAAAGTTAGATGGAAACCCCAGCATATCTTGAACATACTGTTCTCATTTGGTTTCATTAGCCAAGCAGTATTGGGTCAAGTTAGCATCTGGATGGGGAAATGCTGCCTCAGTCTAGGAAAAAATCCCTCCTGAAATCTCGCTGCCATAAAGACTTGAGTGGAGGTTCCAACTATGTGGGTGTTTTAAATTCTCCCATCAGTGTGGGCATCAGGAATTCTAGGAATTTTGGACCAAAATTCTCAGTCAGTGCAATGAAATTTCTTAGGTTCCTAGAGGGCCATGGCCTGACAAAGTGCCAGTTTCTCACCAAAATGGTGGAAGCCATGTTGAAGATGATGATGATGATAATAAGTTTACTAAGAGCATTCCAACATTTTGAGCTGCACTGTGAGAAACATATTTTAATGAATTTGAAGCTTATATTCTGCTGGAATTTGTCTGAGGGATATTGCATAAGCAACCCTAGATCTATATATCTAACTAGCATATTTAGCCTGGCCTTGCTGGGCAGTTTTTTCATGTGTCTTTTTGGTTAGGGGTGGTTTGGGTGGTGGTGTTTTGAATTTATTTATTTAAATTTTTAAAAATATTTTTGTCTGTTTTATACTCTTCCGGCATCTAGGTGGGGCTGTGATTGAGAGTACTGCGATTGTCTTTATTTCTTCAGTTCTGTTCCAGAGTCATGGAGGGAGGACATCTTTCGTAAGTGCTCTTGATTTATTATTTTATTTTATTTTGTTTTGATTTTGGGGTGCTGGGCTGGGGGGTTTAAGTAGAGAGTTTCTACTTAAATCCCCCAAAGTGTTTTTGCTTGTTATTTCATATTTTTCTGGATTTTAGATTTGTTTTATTGTTTTGGATATTTCTGGTTGTTATTTGTTTTTGATTTCCCCCCGCATTTATTTTTGTAATTTGTGATATTGTATTTTGAGTAAGCAATTTTTGTGTTGTAGATAGGTATTTTTAGTGATTTTTCATTGTTTGGTATTTTGGGTGTTTTTTTGTTGAGTTTGTTGTTTATTGTTTTGTTGTTTACTGGGTTTATTTTAATTATTTGTTTATTTATTTGTGTTTTATTATTTTTGATGCTTGGCGTTCTGGTTAACTGTTTTGTTTTGTTGTTGCTGTGTTTTGTGAGGTGAAGAATGGCCTGTCTGTCATTTCCTATTTTTCCCATTGCTGTTTCGAAATTAGATTTCGATGTAGCGATGGGGAAAAGAAAGAGCCAACAGTCAGCTCGCTCTTCATCTGGTAAGGTTCGTTAGGTCGGTCGAGGGAGAAGGAGGCAGAGAAGAGCTACCTGCTTCATGATGGTTCTCTCCTCTCGGCCTTCTTTTCCCCAGGCTTATCTAATGGGAGATTGGCAGGCAATGATCCATAAGGGGTGGTGCTCTTCCTTGCTGATTGCTGGCTGCTGCTTTTCTATTACCTCCCCCACTGTTTCGTGCTAGTTCTCAAAACAGCAGTGTGGGTAGTACAAAGGCAGCATCCAGTCATTCACCAAGGAGTGTGCTTCCCCTGATGAATTCCTGCCTGCTGCTTGTTTTTCCCCACCCCGGATCAACTTACCTTGAGGCCTGTGGTGGTCTTGCTGTGTCTTCGGCGGGGTAGTGGGGAGGAGAGGGAGTCCCTCTTCTCCCTGTTGCTCCAGCAAAGAAGGCCGGTGGTTGTCCCACCATGGTTTTTGCAGGTTTTGGGTTAGCGAGGCCGTGAGGCACTGCACCTGCCTGCCGCGGCCTTGCGCTCCCGTTGTGGGAGGTGCTGCATCTGCCTGTGGTGGCCTTGCATTCCCATTGCGTGAGGCACCGGCTTTTCAGTGTTCTGCATGCTCAAGCCGTTCAGCCTGATTGGCTGAAGTGGTCACGGCGCAGAGGACGCTGGGACTTGAAGTTTTGTTTCTTTTGTTTGCATTCATGCGGCAGCTTTTTTCTGCGGCTCATTTTGTATTGGGCGCGCCGGCTTTCCTAACGTTCTCCTTACTCTCGCCTGTCAGTCTGATTGGCTGAGAGGTGGCGCAGTGCAGAGGGCCTTGAGACTTGAAGTTGTTTTGTTTGTGTTTGTGGGGCGGTTGCCCCACTGGAGACTGCCGGACCCTTGTGGCGATGGTTGGGCCGGGTAAAGGGAAGTGTGGGCAGCTCGGTACAGGATAGTATGGACGGGTGCAGCCGTGTATGCCGGAGTCCAACGGTTAACATCCCTCCTTATAGGTAAATATATATCACAAAGCACCTTGTCACTGAAGTCCAGGTTAGATTTGTACTTATGAATACTGGTGTGTGCTTGACAGCAATAAATTTCAGCATGAAGTAATCCAGTATTGATGTACTGTGTTGTTGTTCAATCGCACAGTCGATTCCGACCCTTTGCGACCCCATGGACCATTTTCCTCCAGGCACCTCTATCCTCCACCATTCTCCTCAGCCCACCAAGCTCTGTGCCCATTGTGTCCACAACACCATCTATCCATCTCATCTTTGGACGCCCCCTTCTTCTCTTTCCCTCCACCTTTCCCAGCATTAAGGCCTTCTCAAGTGAGTCATCCCTTCTCATTTGATGTCCAAAGTACTTTAGCTTCATCTTCACTATTTGTCCCTCCAATGAATAGTCAGGAATGATTTCCTCCAGTGTTGACCTATTTGTTCTCTTTGCTGTCCAAGGGACTCTCAGGACTCTCCTCCAACACCAAATTTCAAAGGCATCTATTCTTCTGCGCTCAGCCTTCCTAATGGTCCAGCTCTCACACCCATACATTACCACTGGGAATACCATTGCTTTGACTATGCAAATTTTTGTTTTCAAGGTGATGTCTCTGCATTTCACTATATTCCCCAGGTTTCTCATTGCTTGTCTCCCCATAATCAGCCGTCTTTTTATTTCATGGCTACAGTCGCCATCTGCAGTGATCTTAGATCCCAGGAAAGTAAAATTTGTCACTGCTTCTACTTCTTCCCCATCTATTTTCCAGGGACTGATCGGACCTGTTGCCATTATCTTGGTTTTTTTGATATTGAGTCTCAAGCCAGCTTTTGCACTCTCCTCCTTCAATCCAATCAAGAGGTTCTTTAGGTCTTCCTCACTTTCTGTCATTAGGTTGGTATTGTCTGCATATCTCAAATTGTTGATGTTTCTCCCAGCAATTTTGATCCCATATTGTGATTCCTCCATCCCTGCACTGCGCATTATGTGCTCTGTGTATAGATTGAATAAGCAGGGTGATAAAATGCAGCCTTGTCTTACTCCTTTTCCTATTCCAAACCACTCTGTCATTCCATGTTCTGTCCTAACTGTTGCTTCTTGGTTCGTGTACTGTAAATCTCTAAATATTTGAACATGCGTTCAATAAGATTGCTTCTACATTTCTTAACATGTCAGGAATAGGCTTGGTTTATTTCTTACATGCCTCAAGTTTCCTCTCATAAATGTTTTCTGCACCAATATTATATTATTCTTAAATCTTCTCAAAAGATGTACTTGAAATGGGATTTTTTTTTATAAAATATTATTTACATACGTATTTTAATACACAGATATTGGATTTTTTTAAAAACTATACCTTCATTACTTGTAAAAATACCTAACCCTTTACTCATTCCTTCTCATTTTAATATTACTGTGCTCCTTGCTAATTAGTTTTAAAAACAAAGTTCAGTTTATTACTATCAAAAATAGATACCCCTCACCAAAATGACCACCCCAAATAACTGTCTTGAGATTACAAGTAAATGTCACTTGTCACCTAGGCTGGGGAAATAAAACAATATTATCAGCTTTTTAAAAATAATAATATGATGTCCACTTGTTTCGTCACAGGATTCAGAGACGTATGAAGTGTAGCACAAAACTAAGCTCTAACCTGCACCTCCATCTGAAAGCTGCGTGGCCTATGTGACATAGATCAGGAATTCACAAAGACCTCAGGGACCAACCACATGGAAACTTTGGCATTAGTTCCTAAAATTGCTGCTAGATCCAATGAAGTTGAAGACAAACCTTCTGGCTTGTAATTGTGGAAAAGCTTACGTACCTTGGAACAGAACTGGACATTTCACTACCTTGTATTATAGAAATATTTCCATGGCACACAAATTGCAATTAATACACCACGTTCTGCAAAGAATAACAATTGAGGTGTCAACATTCGTCTCACAAAGTTGTTGTTTTTCAATCAAAGTCTTCTGTCCCTTTCACGGAGTACCAGCATGTCATAAATTAACCTACTTGACATGCCCATTAGTGAGGCGAAACACCTCTTATTTACTGAGGTGATAAACTGGTCCTAAAACAAGGAGCAATTCCACTGTGTCACCCTCCTCCCGGACAAGACAGCTGTACGAGCTGCTGTTCACCTGTGGAGCAAGAGTCACCAGCAGGGAGCGAACATTGTTCACCTCTAATGAGCCATAAAATTGCAGCAGTTTAATGCCTGCTTCGGTGGCTACTAGGTAGATGGAAATGTTCTGCATGGGAACCAAATAGACCAGCTCAGCTTCCTCAAAGCTTACAAGAAGCATTTAATTTGATTTTAACAGGGCAATTCCTGTTGAATTTCCTGTTTGATTGACAGAAAGCTCACCTGGGGATGTTAAGAAGCATGTTAATCGGTTGTGAGTGCTGTTAATTAATTCAGAATTCATTGTGAGTGGTTAAAATGTGGAAACAGTAAACCTTGAAACTCACTATATTTCCTAGAAAACAATATTTCCGCTATGCTTTGTCATACTAAACTGGTTAACCACTTACTGATATATGTAGCAGCAATTTTACATGGAGTACATTCAGTGATACAAATGAGACTCTTCATTGTTATTGCCATAAATAGGATCATTAAATTTAACTGGACTATGTCATTCCATTTCAAATTGTGAGGAAGAGAGTGGTAGGGGAAAAATATGTTCTGTGTCAAATAAGGTTGTCAGAAGATAGTCATCCAGGCTTGCTCCAGTGTCTTTAACCATTGCTTAGATTGCATAAATGAACTGGCACAGCTTCTTTTTGTTGGGAGATTAAAAGTGTCATCTAGGTTTGTCTAACAATGGAACCAAGAAGTTATCATCTGAAGATGTTGCTAGGCAGCTCATGAATCAAGTGATAAGGAGAGAACACCTAGTCCTAAAAAGATCAGATGAAGCATGCTTTCATCTTGTTCAGACCATGAGCTACCAATGCTAATGGCAATGAGACATGGGGGCAGTGATGCACTCCAATTTTTTTTACTACCACCTCTGTGGGAGTGGCCAAATCTGTGGGTGGGACAAAATCTGTGGGCAGGGCCAAATCTGTGGGCAGGGCCAACACAATGGGGTATGGAGTTGGGTGTGGCCAGCCAGGTGGGTGTCAGCAGTTCGAGACGTGGGAGAATGGTTTCATTTGCCCATATGATGATGTGATTCGTCATCCATTTCACGATACAGGGGGGAAACCACTTGGGTTTATTTGGCCAGGGGGAGCACCCAAAATGACCTGAAAATGAGCAAGCCCAGATCGCCTCATAAGGGGCAGTCTGGAAATGTTAGAGCATACTGGATGTAGCTTAGACATCATTGTTAAAGTAGGCCTATTTGATTCAAAGGAGCTTATTGAGAAATATACTCACAGAATCCCAATTGACTCAATTGTCCTATTTTAGTACAATTTAATTATGCTAAGCAACATGATTTTAGCTGAGGTGTTTTTATGGGTGTGCAGTACATGCCTACATTCCTGTTATTAGATGAGAACATCATTTTAGGATGTTAATGTCCATCTTTTTCTCTCCCTCCCGCCAACCTGTTGCATCTGGGTGCCTTCATTTCTTGTTGGCATGGTGGCATCACTGCCCAAGTTTGTAATTCTTCACCTGCTTCTCTTCTTTGCATTGACTGGGTTGGAGGATGCCAAATAATTCTATTAGAAATAATTCTCATGGTACCGTGTAGCTTTCATCTCCAGTCATAGTCATTGGCATTTCCTCACTCATGTCAAAGGGTTTCCTTCATGGAGATCCAAAAACACACACAGATTGGCATAGAAAAGGAGAAGGACGGGCTTAGAATTATGTCCAGAAGGGCAGGTTGAGCCTTGCTGTCAACCAGTGAGGCTGGAAGAAGTGTGGATTTATATCCCTAAAAAATTTATAACCCTGGTGCTACACTTCCCTTTCATATAAATACCAGAAACCAAGTGAGTTATGAGCTACTTGAGATGAAGGTTAAAGATTCCAAGTACAAATGCTTAATATTCAAGGTCAAGCCTACTCCAGAATACACTCCAGAAGTGTCATTCCTAAGCCCCTTTTGACCCCTCTTCTAATTGTGTTAAGAAGAAATACACTGACAAAAAGCCTTTTTCCCCCATGTAGAAATTATGCATGTTGAATATTGCTAATAAAAGAATCCGATTGTATGGCAAAAAGAGAGGAAGCCTACTAACAATGATAAAGTGGAACTTGCTGAAGAGTGAAGTGCAAATAATTGACCTGCCCTTCTTTCTATTTCTCTTCAACCCCATCTTTCAATCGCTTTGATGTTTGACGAGCTTTAAAATCTGGAAGGAAATTATCTCCCTTTGTCATTTGCCCCAATCTATTGAGAGAAAAGAGTCTATGTTAAAAGGAACAATGGACTTTCTGGATATATACGCTTTCAAAAGAGACAGGATAAAACGATTTTATTCATAACTGCCATTTGCTCACAAAATAGGAGGAACGTTCCTAACATTTCACTGCTACTGAATATAACCAGACTCTTCTGAGCAGCTGCTGGCAAATAGTTAAAGACAGGGCAGTCAGGGAAATTTAGATTCCACCCCCACCACACCAATCCCAAAATCTCATAACAAGTTGGGCTAAGGCCCACCAAAATAAATTCCAAAGATCTCGGGCAGGCTTCACATTTGCTATGTCTACCATCTTCTTAATAAAATCTTGAGATAATTTTTTAATAAAAAACCCCAAAACAAATCCTTCTAATTGACTGTAGCATTTATTACAACAAAGCAAAGTGTCTGAAAAGAGTACAATTCTTTAGAATTGGGAGAGCTTGTACAGTACATTTTCATGGTTTCTTTAATTTGTCATGGGACCGTGGTAGTTAAGACACTGAACTCGATGACTGGAAGGTCGGAGTTTGATTCCCATGTACTGCATGACAGAGAGAGCTCCCATCGTCTGTCCCAGCTCCTGCCAACCTAGCAGTTTGAAAGCAAGAAATTGCTAGTAGATAAATAGGTACCACTTTGGTGGGAAGGAAAACAGTGTTCCATGCAGTCCGGTGTTGAGGCATGCCTGCCATGTGTCCATGGAAACATCTGCAGACGATGCTGGCTCTTTGGCTATAAACAGATATGAGCACCAAACCCTGGAGTTGGATATGACTGGCTTTTGAGCAAGGGTGACCTTTACCTTTACCTTTGTTGGTCATAATAAAATTATTGCCCTATCTATGGATTTTGTTGGTTTCTTCTACTACTACTCCCACTTATGGATCAGCAACAAAACCTTTTGTTTAAACTTTTCTTTTTCAGAATTAAACAGTCAAAGCCCAGGAACTTGTTAGGGATACCAGAATAAAATGGAGCAGCCACCACACATGAAAATCTTGGTATTACTCTGCATCTTCTTCATTTCAGAAGCATATCTCTCTTTCTCTATGCAAGAACATGAATCTATGTGTCATTTAGTTACCGATGCTTGAAAGCCAGTAGTATCCGACTCTAGGGTTTGCTACTCAACTGAGTTTATAGCCAAAACACCAGCACTGTCTGCATCTGCAGATGTTTATGTGGACATGTGGCAGGCATGACTAGACACTGGAGTGCATGGAATGCTGCTTACCTTTCGACCAAAGTGGTAACTATTTACCTACTTGCAATTTCTTGCTTTCAAACAGCAAGGTTGGCAGGAGCTGGGACAGAGATGGGAGCTCACTCTGTTGCACAGCATTCAGGTCTTAAATTGCTGACCTGCCGACCTTCCTGTCATCATTTTCAGCATCTAAACCACTAAGCCATTGCTGACCTCATTTAGTTACTACTGTTGTTAAATCATTGGGTGCTAAAATCAATGATTTCTTGTTAATCATCCGGCAATTTACCAATACCTTGAAATTAGTAATGGAAAAAACAGATGCTTAAATCCCCATTCCTACCAATTGATGTGGGAGAGTCCCATAGATGGTGGAGATTTTGCATCCATGGAAAAAATGCGATGGATTTAGGAGGTCATTTCCTGCCTTGCATACTCAATACACTGACTCTTACATGTCTGAGATGGGCTTATGCATAGAGGTGTGTGTTTTCGTGTCAGAGATTACTCTGAGTTAAAAGGATTTTTGCAGTGGCTGCCCGAATGAGGCTCCTTTCATGTCCCCTATTGTGCAGCTCTTGGTGAATCTAACCTTGTCCTTTTGGCATAGTGGTGCTTTCAGTGAACATGCAATGAGGAAACAATTTGAGTGTTCCAAAAACCTGTTGCACCCTCCCAGAATGTTACAAGCATTGTGGCTCTGGAACAGTGTCTTTCTCAAGGTTTGAAGAAGATATGTGTTCAATACGTATCCCATATGATCCCATTCCCTGAAACTTCTGTATTGTCACCATATTTAAACATTCATGTAGAAGAGCTTGACCTGACATGGAGAAGATGTAAAGTTTTTCACATCGCTTGATGGAAAGGAATATTTAAGCTTTTACTGCCATCTGGTGGCTTTGATAGAATACATCCTTATATTTATATACAGCATCTTCTTATTTAAATACAGTAATACCTCATACAAAGTCCGCTTCATACAACATCGGATTCATACAACATCACCTAATTCCTTGAAAAAAGTTGCCTTATACAAAGTTACTGCAACTTTGTATGAGGCATTGGGATTTTTCCCAGGTTGCATTGTGCCTGGGCAGTTTAAAAGGCAGGACACATGCGTGCATTGCTCTTGTGGGTTTTGCACGAGGCAAAGAGTGTTTAGAAGTGGTTTTGAGCGTGATTTTGGATTTTTTTGAATTTTTTCATCAGAATTTTTAGAAGCATTCCTGGGATTTTTGCAGCATTCTTCAGGTTCTTGGACAATCAGGGTTGTTTGACATGTTTTTGTAATGTACTTAAGCCTTTAGACAATGGTTTCTTAAAGTTCTCTCAGTTTCCTTGACTTTGCCCTGAAGTCTGTGCTGTTACAGTACAATGTATCTCTATGGAAACGACATTGTACAAGGCATCACGGCAAGGATTTGGATGTTGTATGAGGCATCGCAGCTAGGATTTTGCATGCCTCATACAATGTCCAAATCCGTATAAAGTCAAAACTTGTGGAACCAAGTTTGGACATTGTATGAGGTATAGACTGAGCTTGAACACAGAATTTTAACATGATATTTTATTTTAGTATTGTATATGTGGACAGGTTTGCCTGGGGGAGGGGGGGGAGTCATAACCACTTGTAGCTGTCTTTTTAAAGATTTTCCAAAGCTTCCTAATGGTATCATTGTTTATTAGCCAGCCATTAACCACATAAGCAATGTGATAAATCATCATCATTGGCAGAAACATCATTATCAACTTCAATAAGTCCGGGTTGGAGAGATAGGCAGGATATCTCTCAATGCCATTTCCAGGGAATCCTAAGCAGGTGAAGGCATCTCCTTGGGAATACCCTGAAGGAAATGGTGAGCCACTATGTGAGACAGAATGCTGGACTGGATGGGCTGTGGCCTGTTCCAGCAAGGCTGTTCTTATGTTCTTAATAAGTCGATCTTAGAATAAATCAACCCTGATTGCTCCTTGGGAGGTCAAATAGTGAAGATGAAGCTAAAGTACTTTGGACATCAAATGAGAAGAGAGGATTCACCTGAGAAGGCTTTGATGCTAGGAAAGATCGAAGGCAAAAGGAGAAGGGGGCAGAAGAGGATGAGATGGTAAGATGGCATTGTTGATGCAATGGCTGTAGAGCTGAGTGGGCTGTGGAGAATGGTGGAGGATAGGTGGCCTGGCACATGGTGGTCCATGGAGTCGCAAAGGGTTGGACTCAACTATGGGACTGAAAAACAACAAAATACTTGGGGAGGATAAACCAGAGCATTCATACTTCTTTCCAGCTGCACCATTATTGCAGACACAGTTGTAGACACAATGGGCACAAAGTTGGATGGGTTGAGGAGGATGGTGGAGGATAGGGGTGTCTGGCATGCAATGGTCCATGGGGTCACAGGGGGTCAGAACCAACTGTGTGACTGAACAGCAGCAGCAGTGTGTGTTTTCATGTCAGAGATTACTCTGGGTTGAAAGGATTTTTTTCAGGGATGCTCCTGAAAAAAATCGCCTGAACGAGGCTCCTTTCATGTCCCCTATCATGCAGCTCTAGGGGAATGGAACCCCATACTTTCAGTCTGAAAGCACAATGCTTTTACCCACTGAGCCACCGGGAAGCTGTATATGTCCAGCATGACCCATTTAATTGATTTTACCTTCTGAAAGGAACAATAGGGAAAACAAAAGATGGAGAAGAGTTTCCATCATGTATTCTTCCTCAAGACTTGTACCTTCATCCTTGTATCATGCAGCAAAAGAAAAGAAAAGAAAATTGATAGTGAATGTGCCAAAATGTAGCAAAGATTAGAATATGTGGCCGCAAGCCATGAAGGAGAATAGGGATCCTAAAGGTGCTAATTTTCCATAGAAGATGTTGATGACCATCTCTGCTGTTCTTCTTCTTCTTTGCTTCCTCTTTTACCCCATTGGATGTCGAGGGAGATGCAAGGTTCTTCTTCTGGCACTTTTAGTGGCCTCTTCCGGTGTTATTTGGTGTTCTTGTAATATTTCTTTGATGTTGCCTCTCCACATTCCTCTGGGTCTGCCTCGTGGTCTTTGTCCTTCTCCTCTTTCCACATATGCCTTGTAAGGTATGGAATTCAAAGACATTCTCTCCAATTAGGCAAACCACTTTATTTGTTGTCTGTGCATGTAGTGCAAGATTGGTTCTATTTCAATTCTTTTTCTTATAATCTCATTCCTGATTTTACCCCTTCTAGTCACTCCAGGAGCCTTCCTCAGACATCTCATTTCCGTGGTGACCAACTTTTGTTTCTGTTTTGTTCTCTTGTAAGTGTCCATGTTTGGCACTGGTAACAAAGGGTGGGAATGTATATGCATTGTATGAGGTGTCTCTTTGTGTTGATTGGTGTTGCCTTGCATTGTAAGAGTGGAGCTAACTGCTGTTCTTAACTAAACAAACCCCTGTATTAAATGCATAGGCAATGGTTTGGTGTTGTGGCTGGTGTCTAACTGTTCAAAGATAGGAAATCCATTTGAGGCTTGAATATGTAGTAATATAATATAATGTTTTATTCTGGTAGTTGATATATTCAGAATCTTCCAGTAGAGCAATACAACAAGTCCAATACATTGTGAAAGTCAACCGGTATGCAGACTCTTTCAGGAGAATTTCCCTTCATCAGACAACTTGACTTGCTAACTTTCCAATATCTGAAAATATATACAATATATATATATAGAAATTAATTCTGAACTGGAATATTGCTACTGAGCTAAGTATAAAAGAGAAACCCACCTGGATATATAACATGTTATAAACAAGTTGTCTGATGAAGGGAAATTCTCCTGAAAGAGTCTGCATACCGGTTGACTTTCACAATGTATTGGACTTGTTGTATTGCTCTACTGGAAGATTCTGAATATATCAACTACCAGAATAAAACATTATATTATATTACTACATATTCAAGCCTCAAATGGATTTCCTATCTTTGAACATTGCCACTCCATTTGGCCACTTCTGTGTACTGGTGTCTAACTGTTGGCAATGCGGTCTCTTGCTGAGAAGCCATCTGCCTTGTTAACGGTGCAGAACTCACTTTCTTCTTTTGCAAAATATATGCAGTCAATTAATAACAAACATCTGCCGCCTCAGTGCACAAGGCCCCCTCCTCCCCTCCCCTCTTCCCATGATAAGCCGTGTGCGATTGCTTAAATAAAACAACAACCTGGTGTTGAAAAATCTGATTTTTGTCCCAGCAGCATTCCAATAAGGCCCCATCTCTCTCCATGGCTGAAAAGGAGGAAATGGGATAGGAACAATCACTGTTTGCTGCTTTGTCTCTCCCCACAAGCAGCTGTGGGCCTACTCAGTGTCAGCAAAAAATAATAGAAAAGGAGGAGGGAAAGAAAGAACTTTAATAAATATAGCAGCAGGAATGGAGAGCAGTTGTGTATTTCTCCATCACAAGAAACTAAAACACATCTGTTGAACTCCAAGGAGATTCTATGAATGAGGCATTCACGTTGATTAGGGGCTGCGGTGGCTCAGTAGTTAAGAAGCTCGCCTTGTTAGGTGGAAGGCTGGCAAGTCAGCAGTTCAAGACCCAGGTACTACATGATGGATTGAGTGCCCATCTCTGTCCCAGCTCTTGGGGACATGAGAGGAGCCTCATTTGGGCATCCACTTAGGGGAGTTTTTTCCTCAAAAATCCCTTCCAACTCAAAATAATTTCTGGCATGGAATTATTATTACTATTAGTTGATTTTCAACTACTAATACTTACCAAAATATGAAACTTGTGATCTTTTGAAGACCTTTAATGATGATGCTCATGATGCCCACAATCACCGAGACAGTAATTATAACAACTGGAGTAGGTAGAAAGGAAATTACCCGAGAATTATGTTGCTTGTTGCAAAACTAAGCTGAAATAATTGTGGCAAGGAAGTATGGGGTCCTAAAGAAGGCAATATCTCCTGATGTTGTCTATTTATTTTCATATTCTTTGAAGATATTTTATTTATTTATTCATAAACTTTTGAAATGTGGATCTACAGACGGCTGCTAAGGATATCATGGGTTGACCATGTGACTAACACAGAAGTATTGCGCTGGATGGATAAAGAATAAGAACTGTGTATGAACATTAAGCAAAGAAAGCTCCAATACCTTAGCCGTATCATGAGGAACAACATAAAATATAGAATACTCCAACTCACCTTGCAAGGAAAGATCCCTGGGAAGAGAGGCCTTGAATGTATACGGACCTCATGGCTGAAGTACCTGAGAGACTGGTGTGGCATGTCCTCAGAAGAATTGTTCCGAGGAGTTAAGAACAAGACGACTATTACCACGATGATAGTCAATATCCAGAACATATACAGCACCTTAAAAAGATTTATAATCCACCTTTTCATCCAAAGAGCCCCGAGCTTCTCCAAAGAGCTCAGACTCACAAAAACCCTTCCTTGCATTTGATTCTTACAACAGTCCTGTGAAATACATACCTAGCCAAAGAACACTTTGTATGTAAGCATTATGGCTGAGTGGAAATTTTAACCAGGGTTAATCTAGCCCTATTATGACTGTCATAATGCACTTTTTTCTACATTTGGAGTAATAACATCAAGTGGTTTTTGGTGAATGACAAAACCATGACTAGCCTGAAAAAAAGAGAATTCAATATGAGAGTCATTCTGTGATTGTTCCACTTGGCTTTGCCTCAGGAAGCGCCCATCAGAATCACTTCAAAGTAACTTAGATTTCAGAATTCAAATTCATCTACACAGAACAGGATGAAAAATCGCAGTGTTCATATCCTTGCCACAATGGACAGCTATTTATTTCTTGGTACTATCAGTGAGCATTCTCACATGGAGCTTGTTTGTATATTTTGGAACTATCATCCATTGATTTTCTGCTGGCTGATGGTGTATTCCTTATTGCTCAAAGGTAATGGAAATTAGTATTTTAAAAAAGAGATTCTGTGTAGGTTGCAGACACCTTGAGAGGGGTAGAGCCTTTTGTCTCACTCCAGCACAGGAGATGAAGTATTGTATGTAATAAGTCTTAAATTTCCTCATAAGGGACCATCTTTATGTGGAGATGTTCTGCACAGACATGTATGATAAATTTAGTAAGAATTCTTTACATCCCTACCTTGAGTACTAGGTGCTTTGATATGAATGGTTATGGGGAGGGTGCCATTTGCTGCCCGTCCTCAAGTTGTAAAAGGAGAGAGATGACCGGACAGGGTGGACCAAGTAGGTATGCCTCACCAGGGTCAAGACTCTTGGAAATAATTGATCCTTCTACAGTGTTAAGGGGGGAAAATGGAATGGAAATGGAATTGAGCTCCCCATGACGCAGTGGTGAACCCACAGAGATGCAGTCAAAACTTTGTCCACAATCTGAGTTCAATCCCAATGGACTCAAGGTTGCCACAACATTTCATCCACCCGAGATTGGTAAAATGAGTACCCAATTGATGGGGCCAAAATGGAACCACCAATCTAAGTGCAGTGGGGAGACACATAAGTGTAATTGCTCTAATGGAAGCAGATGGAATGGCATTATGGAGTATGTTTTGCAAGTCACAACAATACTCATTGATACGC
Source organism: Bradypodion ventrale (assembly GCA_035047345.1). Taxonomy (NCBI): domain Eukaryota; kingdom Metazoa; phylum Chordata; class Lepidosauria; order Squamata; family Chamaeleonidae; genus Bradypodion; species Bradypodion ventrale. The sequence goes on from JAWDJE010000006.1 coordinate 123,927,485, forward strand.
ACCATGGTGCCACTGGGCAAGAGTATTGGTACCCGTTGTTTCTGCAGAAAATGTGCTTATCAACCCAGGAAACTCTCACTCTTCACTTGATAGTCTTCCCCCACCCCTAGTCACCCCCAATTTAAATATATTTCATCCTTTAATGTGAGAAACTTCGAGGTTTCCTTGAAAATAGACTTCAAGGGTAAGCTATTTGCACCAAGTGGTTTGTTTGATTAAAACCAGTTTCTGTGAACCTCTGAAAGGAACACAGAGAAAAGTTGCGCAGCAGATTGGAAAATGAAAGCTGACTGTTCTCCCAGAGAGGATAACTGGGGTGGGAGTTGATCAGCTCATTTTCACAACCCAGCAGATGCAAATTGAACATCCCTTTCAAGATGTTCTGCATTATAGGGCAACCTTTTATCCACACACATACACCCTGACTCGATACCATGTCTCAACATTTTTAGTAAATGACGTCGCCAGCGAGCTATGTCACAAACCCTCTGGTTTCTAAGTCTGCTATCACCAAGCCAAGGATGGAATGAGGGATCAAAAGTGACCTTTGATTTGTTTTCTCTTGCTCTTTTATTTTGAAAATAACTTTAGAAGGGCAGGGATGTTTCACAGTTGGGTTAGTTCAAGAACAGCTGGTTGCTTCTATATTTAGGTCGCTGTGTTCACATTTCTAATTCTGAGAGGAGGAAAGATAACTTCATACAGAATGATTGGGGTACATGGAAGAGGCCTCCACAAAAAACGTGATTAACAGTTGTATCTGGCTGTGGAGCCGGAGGTTGGGAGTTTGATTCCCCGCTGTGCCTTCTGAGGAAAAAAAACCAGCCTAGGACTGTACATTCCCAGGGTGCCTCCAGAAGAAGGGAATGGAATACTACTTCTGAGTATTCTCTACCTAGAAAATTCTAGAAAAGTTCACCATAATAGATCTGACTTGACTACATTCAATTATTATTTACAGTGGAACTTCATACAACAATCGCCCTGTATAGCAATGAAATCATTTAACAATTAGGTTTTTGGGGGAAATGGCGTCCTGCATAACAATTCTCCCTATGGAAAAAATTGTACAACAATTTTTCAGTGGGAAAAACCACTTAGCAAAAAATAAATAAATCGTTGTACGATGCATCCCAAAGGGAAAATCGCTATATGATGCATGCCTTGTATAGCAATTGTTTTGTACAACAACGAGCCCTATGGAACAGATTAAAATTGGTGTTATGAGGTACCACTGTATTATCATCTCTAGCCATATATTTAATGACGGTTGCTTCCCTTTATTTCCCAGTGTCCCAAAACAATACTAAGTCCATGGCATTATGAGGGATGCCGCTTAAGGTTGTACTCAACTACTGGCAAAGTTATTGCATCCAAAATTACACATGAGAAAAAAAATTAAGAAAGAAACTGTGTGTAACTGCCACTGCTGATAGAACTGGTGAAAAATTTCTCCTACTCACTCTGGAGAAATTGAGTGAAATGCCCTCCTTCATTTATAAGTGGGAACGCCAAATTTTGCAAAAGCTATTTATGTACAGTACTACTAACTCTTTCACTCCTGAAGTTTTCATTAAGGTGCGATTCCTGTTCACCTTAGTAAGAGAGAGCAAAAAAGCCATACATATGCAATATTTCTTAACTTGTCTTTGGGAGCATAATTAATAGTGCCAGGTCTATAAATATTTAGTGCAATATAAACTAGCCTTCAGATACACTGCACAGCTTTGGAAGAGTATTTATATAAGCTGCTTGTTCTCCTAATATAGACAGAACATGGATCTCTTTTGGTTACATCATATCCCCCCCTATCCATGCCATACACTTGACATAAATGTACAGTATCATATACTCTTTGGGTTTTACACTGGGTAAAAGCAGGCAAAAACCTGACCCATGTTGTTAGAGATTCCTTGTTTTGTTCCCAACTGCAATTTATTAATCTATTCTTATAATTACCCCTCTCACACTTGCAATGTAATGGTTTCCTTTATATCAGGATGCAAATCCTCTTACTTTTATTTCTTCATTTCTAAGCAGTTTCATTCTTCTTTCCTATCAAGGGAAAGGTTTTTCTATAATAATGTACATAATGTTAGCTATTCAGTACCAGCTGCCCTTCTGTTGTTTTAATGCTATAACACCCCACATTAGTTCTTTAACCATTTTCATTTATACCAAAGATAATTTTAATTAGGTTCCCTGACATTCTCTGCAGCTGTCTCTTTATTAGAGTTTCCCATGATGCCACCATCATGCACAGCCTGCTTTTATCCCAATATATTCATCTATTAAAGCTTCAACTCAGTCTGGTAACATGTTGATATAGATTGCTCTGGTTGCCTGGAATATGCTCAGATGTACCTAGAATAGGGGTTCCCAAACTAAAGCCCATGGGTCAGATCTGGCCCATGGTGCCATTTCATGTGGGCCCCCACCCCTCCAAGGGAACTTGAGAAACAAAATGACCACCCCTTTGAAGCTGTTGGGACAAAACGGCTGCCCCCATCATGCAGGCAAGGCAAAATGGCCGTCCAGCCCTCGAAGCTGAGAGAGCGTGACCCAGCCCCCAACTTGAAAAGGTTGGGAAACCCTGACCTAGAACATTGCGCAAAAACAAAACAAAAAACCTTCTGCAATTCTCAATAAAAGCATAAACAACAGATTCTGGCCTCTGTCTCTGTTATTCCAAATATCTCCAAAAAGTGTTAACAGAGACAAATGAATCCTGTAGTTTTTCTGTGTTAAAATGAGCACTTCTACTTGTATTGTTGTTGCCAAATACTTATGTTTCTTTTAAGGAATCCCCAAGATGGCCTGAATCAAACAGGATTAAATTCACAATGCCCAGTCTCTTATGACTAGATATTCATTTCTTCTTAGAAGAAAAATCTATAGAATACTGTCAGTCGCAGAATATTATTCCAATATGAAAAGCTACTTCTTTTAAAAAAATAAGACAATAAAAAGTCTCCCTGCAAGCTAAAATATATTTTATACCAGTGATGGCGAACCTTGGCACTCGAGGGGTTCTTGGACTTCAAATACCAGAAGCACAAGTCAGCACTCCTGCTGATCAGGGCTTCTGGGAATTGAAGTTCAATAACATCTGGAGTGGCAGGGTTCACCATCACTGTTTTATACACTGAAACACCATGGTATTCATATGTTACCTATATCCTATTCATGGTAGATGAATCACAAGATAGTTTCATGTACAAAGCCAGGTTTTCCATGAGAGCAAATTGAACTCTACATTGATTTGCTCCTTTAGACACATCTGGACATATCTAATTCTTCAAGATTGTTCAAAAGCAGGGTCATACTTTTATTCCATGAATTCTTGAATCAGTGCTGCAACCACTTGACCTTCCAATGGTTTCCTTTCTCTAGTGTGTATTTCCTTGTTTGGAAATAGAAGTTTCAAGTGTTATCATAGCAGAAACAGTTATTTGAGTTGCCACTCAATAAAAGCATAAACAACACTGTTTGCTATATTTTGTTGCCACCGCCACCACCACTGCCACCATCTTCACATTCACATTCACATTTCCATTAATCCGAGCTGGTACAATATATTTGGTGCCTGAGAAGGAAGATAAAATGGCACTCCTCCGCCATTCCACCCCTGGTTAGTGCTCGCAGCAGACCTTGCAGGCGCACCCCCCCAATAACGGACACAGACAACATTGAAAGTGGATAACAGCATAGGGCCACATTTATTGATTCAATGCCCTAGTCCGAATTATAAATTTGTATTGGTAAAACGACCAATCATAATTCCTAAGGCAAGCAGGCCGAAGTAACACTGGTAAGGTACCACCCCAAAATTGCCAACGGCAATTGGTTACAATGTATCAATTTGTATCAATTTGTTTGTTGACAACAAACAAATTGTTGACCGTAGTCAATAACTAACTTATGACCCCACCCTCTGACGCGTATCCGTGAAATCACAGGGGTGATGCATGCTGGTTAGCAATCGTCATCACCCCATCGCCTGGTTCGTCGTTGACCGGACAACGTTTAACTAATTTATTCCTGTCTAGTGTTGTCCAGTCAATTGCGAACCTGCCGGATACTTGTGGGTCATACTGTTTACCTTACCAGTGCTACCCGCCACACGGAGGGGCTTCAAAGAAGACCTGACGCCCCCCCCCAGACCGTCAGCTCGGTCAACAGGCCTGCTCGCCAATCACCCAACAGGAGGTCCATACCTCCTCGCGACAGATGGGCCCCATCCCCTGCGTACAAGTCATAATTTTGTAGACTAATATCGGGGTGATGACTAACCCGTCCCCAAGCCCTGGTGGCAAGAAACCGCGCCACTGCCTTATTGACCGCGCGCCTAGCGCGGTCAAGGGCCAGGAGGTTAACGCCCCCTCGGTAAGAATGGCGCGGAACAATGTCCGACCAAACCAGGGTTGTGGCAGGCCAGACATAATGCAAGTAGGCGAGTTCCTCGCAAATCGCATGCTTGAGCGATAAGCCGGTGACCTGGCCCAAATCATTGCCCCCCAGGTGGATGATTAGAATGTCAGGCGGGTCAGCACCCAGGCCAGAAAAAAGGAAAGGCCGCAGCTCCCGCCATAACATCCCAGGCTTACCATGCCATGCGAGACTGGCGTGGTCACCCAGTCCCAGTCGGGGTCCCACTCTGTCGCCGCAGCGTAACGCGCTGCCCTGTGCACATAGCTGTGGCCCACCAGCCATACTGTCACCGGTGTAATACGACACCCAGGGTCTGTAAGAAAATTGCGAAAAAAGGCGGCAAGGTGACTGGATTGGTACTCATGGCGGGAGTGGGCGCACATAAAACTGAAAACATTGCGAGCCCCACCTCCCCATGCTGCGTATGTCAGCCCCAGAGTACCCAAAAGCAGCTGCTGTAGAGGCTGCACCAATACGGAACGAATGTGTGCCATAACGGGCACCTGGTAGGCCCACCCTGGTGAGGGCTCTGGCTGTCACCTTCCAAAACTGAAATTTAGTAAGGGGAGACCCATCTTGGTGACAGAAAAACGGGCCGTGGTGCATGCCACGCAGTGCCAGGAATTCCTGTAGGGCACCAACCGGACAGATGTCTGCCAAAGAACACCGTAGCAGTCTTACTCCACTGCCTACGCCATGCTGATCTGTTTTAGAGGAGCGTATCCTCAACTGGGCCCATTCTTTGGCAACATAGACATCTTCGAGTTCCAGTGCCCTACCACTTGCATCCGCCTTAGACAGCATCACGAGTTCGCTGACGCGGAGCGCTCCAAAAAATGCCACCGTTGTGGCTGCATGAAAAAGGGCTGCCTCATAATGATCAAAACAGAGGCCTGGCCAGCCCCGGGCCAACTGGGTAAGAACCCCTGGGGAAATAGGGTGCCGGTCGTCCGGGCAACGCCCGCGCTCGCGCACCCACCCCTCCAAAACATGTCTCACACGGAAGTCAGAGGTGGTATCCACGTGACCCCCCACTTTGGCCATAAAAGCCAACGCCGAAAGCTTGGATGCTATGGTGCGAGGTGCGAGGCCCTGTGCATGCAGGTGAACCATGAACCGCAGAACATGGTCCACCGGAATTGGCCAGGTCTCTGGCAAGTGAAATTGAGTAGCAAATGCCCTATATGAATTGAATGCTTGTTGATACGCCTTACGCGTGCGTGGCGCTAGTGACAGGCCAATCGCCCGGTTCACCTCTCCTTGCCAATAGTCCACATCTCGTCCGGGAGTGGCGAGGGAAATTCCTCCGCATCCGGGGCCAAGGCGCGGAACCGGGAGATCTGCAGGCGGGACAAAGCGTCAGCAATATCATTAGTAATCCCTGGGACATGCCTGGCCCTGAACAAGATGTTGAGGCGCAGGCAGCGCAGCACAAAATGGCGCACTAGATCCATAACCCTGGGCGATTTGGAAGTCTGTGCATTGACAATGTGTACAACGGCAGCATTGTCACACCAGAAATGCACCACCGAATTTGCCCACTGTTCGCCCCATAGCATCAAAGCCCCCAGAATGGGAAAAAATTCCAGGTATGTGAGATCCCGCAGGCGACCTGTGCCTGCCCATGCCGGTGGCCACCCACCATAGGCCCACTTCCCATTGAAGTACATCCCATAACCCAGGGATCCTGAGGCATCAGACTGGATCTGGAAATTGGGGGATGCCAGGAGGTCAGACCTCCAAAATGAGACCCCATTAAACTCCCTCAGGAATTGCAACCAGACGAACATGTCTGCCCTGATACCCCGGGTAAGCCTGACTCTATGGTGGGGCCTGGATAACCCTGCCATGGCGTCACATAAGCGCCGGGCAAAAGCCCTGCCCGGAGCGACCACCCTGCAGGCAAAATTAAGGTGCCCATGGAGCACCTGCAGTTCCCTCAGGGATGCCTTACGCTTGGCCAGCAATTCCGAGATAAGGGTCACTATCCTGGACACCTTATCACCCGGCAACCTAGAAGCCTGCACTACTGTGTCAATCTCAACTCCCAGGAATACTAGCTTGGTCGATGGGCCCTCGGTCTTTTCGGGCGCTAAAGGGACACCAAGTTCCTGCATTAGCGTCTGAAATGTGTTAAGGAGACGTGCACACGTGTCCCAGCCCCGTTCACCCCCGAATAAAAAGTCATCCAGGTAATGGGCTACAGACCGGGACCCTGACCTGCGGACGAAGGCCCACTCTAGGAAGGTACTAAAACGCTCGAAAGCCGAGCATGATATGGAGCAGCCAAAAGGCATGGCCTTATCGAAATAATATTCCCCCTTAAATTTAAAACCCAGCAATTCAAAGTCGCCCGGGTGCACCGGCAAGAGGCGAAAAGCCGACTTAATGTCACACTTGGCCAGCAGGGCACCCGGGCCACACGCGCGCACCATGCGCAGCGCCTGGTCAAACGATGTATACCGGACTGAACAAAGGTCATCAGGGATAGCATCGTTGACTGATCGGCCGGCTGGGTAGGACAAATGATGAATAAGACGAAACTCACCTGGGGACTTTTTGGGCACCAAACCCAGTGGTGAAACCTTAAGATTGGGAAACGGGGGTGCGGGGAAAGGTCCAGCGACCCTGCCCGCGTCTAACTCCTTTTTAATGCTGGCCGCAGCCACCTCCTCCCTTCCTCTGAGGGATAAAAGGTTGGGAGCATCCTGAGGGGACCTATCACCCATAAAAGGGATACGAAATCCCTGCTTAAAACCTTGAAGTAGATACTCCCCGTCCTCCCCCTTTGGGTACGATGCGAGCCAGCGCTCCAGCATGTCCACCTTAATTGGGGAGGGGGCCTTTTGGAGGACTAGCTCCATCCGCGGCAGCTTTGCCAGCCCACTGTCCACCCCTCCCTCTGCCTCGTGCCCCCCCAGGCCTGGGACAAGCAGAGGCTGCGTGGGGGCCAGAACATGTGGGACACTCATGCTTATACCTGCAATTCTTCCGATTGCAGGAACCATTTGACGAGAAAGTCCAGCACAGCAGGCGGGCTGGAACCCCCTGCCCCGCCGGTTGGCGGGTAACCTGCGCTGGAGCCGCTCGCTGGACCGCATGTCCACAATGGTATCTATCCCCCGGGGCAGGGCGTGTGGGTGTCATGTACAAGAGCCACAGTCTCTGGCACGGCTCATCCCATCTCATCTCGGGGTGGAGAGGAATCCTCATACGGAATTCCTCATCATATGCTAGCCATGAGGGGCCCGGGAAATCAACCATTGCCCTATATATGTTGTCCAAATATTGGACCATGGGGATAGCTAAATCCGGCCGCGCCCTCAAATATACCGCCATGTATATTAAATAAGCGGGAAGCCAGTTGGCTCAGGTACGCGGCGGCTTACGGCGGCGTGCCTGCTCCTTATCCTTCTCATCCTGACCCTCCCTTTCCTCCTTGGTGGGCTCTCTGTTCAGGAGTGAGAAGATATCTACGTACTCCCCTCGCCATATCTTTTCTCTAGTAGCCTGTGCCAAGTGATCACCCAATGGCAAGGAATACCCTGCCGTCGGCAAAGCCGAAAAGGGGACAGCCGGCCTAGTAAAAGGGGCCTGAGCTAACCCAGCCACCCCCAGAACATTCCCCGCAGTGTAAGGACCAATGCCCACCCCATTGCCCAAGGTGGCAGTTGTTGTCGCCGGGTGGGCCGTAGACAGCGTGGCCCCCGCACCACCCGCGCGAGGCCAAGGCCATTGAAAGGCCCCCCCTATATTGGGAATGTGTGTGGATGTACTTGCTTGCACCGTATACTCACATGCTGCACCCCCGCGGGCCGCCCCCACCGGGGGTTCCGGCCCACTGGGGGCGTCGGAGCTCACGACCGACCTAGAGCTCATCACCGGGGCTTGACCCGCACCAGGTTGCTGGCTGGGGAGCTGCGAGGCAGTGGCCGAAGCCGCGCCACCCGCCTGCAGCAGCTCGACCCTCCCCGCCGGCTGTTGTCCTGCTGCCGACAGCACCTCAAAAGGAACCCCGAAGGGGGCGCCCGCCTGACTGGCCCGGGCCAAAGACGCCTCCAGGGCCGCAATGCGGGCCAGTAAGGTGTCCACGTTGACCATGGGCAAAGGGCCGGCCGGCCCGCCTGATCCAGGCACGGGTACAGGTCCCTGCACCCCGGGGCCCGTATATGGCCATTGGCCAGCACCGAAGCCCGGCAGAGCTGGTGGAGAAACCTGCCAAGGCAGGGGGCCGCCCCACCCCCCCAAGGCTAGAGGGCCCGGGGAGAGGCTGCGGCCCAAAAGGAATAGGCCCGACGGAGTGAGCAGGAGGAGGAGCGGTGTCCATCGCTCGTGGGCCGCGGGCCGGAGCGCCATCCGCGCCCACACTCTGCTCGCCCACAGCGGGCCAAGGGGCAATAGACCCCATTCCGCCGGCCCCGGTAGGGGCTGGCAAAGGTGGCTGCTGAGGAGGCGGCACCACGGTCCTCCGACCTGGGTTGCGCCTCCTAACAGCGCGAGCTGAATTCGAAGCTGCCTTCTTCTTCGAAGGCATCTCCACCGAAGCAAAAAGGGGAAGCCGGCAAGGCAGAATCGCTACCAAAAGGCTTCCCGGTAAGCTAACGAGCGACGGAGACACAGGGGAAAAAACTTCTCCGCTCCGTCGCTGAGGTAAAATGGCAGCTCGGCTGCCTCGTGGCCAGCCCTTTATAAGGGAGCTGGCCACGCCCCTAACTACCCGGATTCTCTGTCCTGTGGGGGGGGGCCCCCGCAAAGGGCGCGGCGGCCATTTTGGCGCCGCGCTTGCATTCTTTCAGTAACAATTTCAACAGCTTTAGTTAAATTTGAAATCTCCTTTGAAAAGTTATCTGACCATCCCAAAGTCTTGTCTGCCATTCTTGTGTGAAATCTGAACCTAATCCAGGGATAAGGAAATTTTCATAATGTATTTGCACATTATGTTTTGCAATCAAGTTTTAATACTACAGGGTCCATGACTTACTGTGTTCTTAAGGTGATTGCCTCTAAAAGTGTAAATTTGGGGAATATCTAAGCCACAGTCCTATAATTTGTCACAGGATAACTTTGAATTTCCCCTTCTAAAAAATAACTTACTATTACAAGGGAGCAACTAGCAGGCATTCAGCTTTTGAACAGGGGGAAGATGTATATATAATTTGATATGGAAGGTAATTGAGTTTCTAGTGGAAAAATAAATACAGCTCGTGTAGAGTTTTGGCATATCTATGTCAAACAGCATTAATCTTCATTACAAATTAATGAGCTGGAAAAAATCCAATAATAAGATAACAATTATCCTGATCACTGTCAGTTTCCCAACAGTATAGTTGAATTTTAAAGGCATTTACAGCTAACCCTGACATTTAATGTGCATGGTTACTGGAGCTTTCTCACAGTGGTAAGAAACTGGTTCACAAGGATGTACTACGTATTGCAGATGAACAATTTACCCCACAATCGCCCACCAAAGGCCATGTCCCATCAAACTCAATGGCACTTGATTCAGAGCAGCGCTGTGATCAGAATGCCCCTGGACTGAATATGAGTCTAAAGGAAGAGATTTGTCCTCATTCTTCTTCATCTGCCTTGTTGGAGATAATCTTATTGACACCTTTCAGGCTTGCTGTAATGATTCCAGCTGGATAATGAGTGCAAAGAACTCTTAAAAGCATACTACAGATATTTTGGTGTTATTATTAAGAGTAGCAGTGATGTGTGTTTTTGCTTCTGAAATAGACAGAAGCTAATTTGGGTGATAAGGGCAGGATCTCCTCAATGATATCCTCAAACCTGTAGCTCAAAGGGGAGCCTAACAAACCAGGCAGCTGTGTTGATTCATGTGTCAATGAACCAACTTAGCAGTTTTCCTCTCCTCTCCAGCAGGTTCTAGGACTTTTTTTTATAGAGCCAGCAGGTGTTAATCACTCTTTAGAACCAAGCCATCTGAAAACACTTATTCTCATAAATGTGTGTATGTGTGTTTGGGAATAACATACCCTCTCTGCACATGGTTCAGTTCCTAGCTACTGTGAGCAAGTTCACAAGGGGAATGAAAGTTGGGGTAGATTACATCCAGTGATGCACTGCAAAAAAAATTACTATCTACTCTGTAGGCTGGCCAAATCTGTGGGTGTGGCCAAATATCCTGCATTATGGGCTATGGAGGTGGGTGTGGTCAACCAAGTGGGCGTGGCCTGGGGAATTTCCGCTACCGGTTCTGCAGAACCTGACAGAACCTGCTGCAGTGCATCACTGATTACATCAATAACCCTGCTAATCGAAAGGCCCACTGGCTTCAAATTTCAGACTTGGCAATGAATATGAGCTAAATTTTACAATGAATATGAGCTTCTAAGACCAGTCTGGGGACACCAAACCAATATAATTCTCCAGCAACTGGTAGATGAAACAACCTCCCAACATCTATACAGGTGAAATCTACTTTCTTCCTGTAGAGACTAAGGTAGGAAAAACTGCCATTACGGTCAAGCAGTGAAAAACTAGATCTTATAATGCATATACATTTTTAAAAGGCCAAACACAGATGGTTGAAGGAGTATTAAAAATAACAATTAAAGAAAAGGCAGCTGTTGTCATAGCAACCTTCACTTTTAGTAGCAGGATTCGAAAGCTGGCATCAGACTCCACTGAGCATAAATGATGGTTTCAAACACTTCTTCATTGATGATTTGTAAGGCAAAGGCTAAAAACTAACAGAAATGTTTCTGCACTTGTAATTACAATGGCCCAGAAAGGATCCCTAGTTTCATTTGAAGACTTCTCAGAAATCACTACCAGTCCTCAGTTTGCTGTATTGTCCAGTCCAAGACTGATTTAAAGCAAAATAACCATACAGAGGGAGATCCAGAAACTGCCTCCTCTCAACTAGGCAAACAAGTATGACTGTTCAAGAGGGCCCCCCCAATTTTGTTTGAAGGCCAAATTGGGGAGGGGGGATCTGTCCCAATGTTGAGTGATCTGTGATCCATCTAGTTTGATTTGTGCTCCAGATCTCAATTAATTGATAAACTTGTAGAAAGCAACACAGTAGGGAGCTAAAAACAGTAGACTTCTTTAAGGCTTTGAATACTAGGTACAGTTAAAGTTGCATTTTTAAAGTTTGAATCCATTTCTGCCCCATCCAGTTTGTATTGTGCTCCAAAACTTCACTGATTTGCAAAGTTGCTTTCTTTTGTCCTACAGTTGAAACCAGCTTTTCCATTTTAGTCTATATCTCAGACACATTTATCTGAATCTAGACTAATTCGATTCAAAATTTGGGATCCATCTGCGTACACTACATCCCTGCAAACAAATTATTTTGCCCACTGTCAAATGAGATCATCCCACTCAAGAGAGATGATCTGTAATTCGTCTAAGATTATAAATATCACTTCTAATTTTGCATCTGTTTGTATACATTATATCATTTGCAGTTTTATGGAGACTGGTGTCCTCTTTTGCTCTCCATTTTTGGACATGGATGGTCTGGCAGAATATAAGTTTATGATATCTCCAGATATTTGCTACATGGCTTCTGCAGGGGCACAAAGAAAATAAACTAGGAGTAGATTTGTGTGTGTGTGTGTGTGTGTGTGTGTGTGTGTGTGTGAGTGAGTGAGTGAGTGAGAGAGAGAGAGAGAGAGAGAGAGAGAGAGAGAGAGAGAGAATTGTAATACCTGTTCAGCCCCTAAATATAAGACCAATATGCTCAAATGGAGGCTGCTGGAGGACAACAACACACTGTGTGAATATGGATAGATACAAAATCCGACTCATTTACTGGTCTGCCGATTAATGCCATAAACCTGCACCAATGAGGACTTATGTTTGGGCAATGACAAAGCAAAGAAAGTGGCTTCATTTTGGCAATCCAAGGGTTGACTGGGACACGAAAGAAGAAGAAGAATGACATCAAAGGCCTAGACCTCTTAATTTCGAATTCGCATTATTTGTACAAATTTTGGTTAACGAATCCATGTCATTAACAAACTACAGTGATTCTATGTGCCTGATGTCTGGCATATGGAGAATTGAAATGAAGGGGTTCATGTGTCTCTTTTATAGCTCCCATTTTGAGTGTTGTCAGAGGATGGTCTTCTTATTGAAGGTGTCCTCAGGTGGAAGTGTGTGCAAACCCAAGTCTAACGTCAAGATAAAATACCACAAGGATGCATCTGTGGTTAGTACCTGGACATTAATCCTAGTTAGCTAGTCATCCCCACTTAGTGAAGATGCACTGCAATTCTTTGTAGATTGCAAAAGTCATTTATAATTATGATTTCAACCAACAAATGCAGTTTTATGTAAATAGATCTCCTTTTGCCTAGTGATATAGAATCATAGAATAAATGAGTTGGAAGGGGCCTTTTAGGTCATCGAGTCCAAGACCATGCTCAATGCAGGAATCCAAAACAAAGCAGGTCTTACAGATAGTTGTCCAATTCTCTCTTGAATGTTTTCAGTGTTGGAGCACCCACCACCTCTTGAGGAAGTTGGTTCTACTGTTGAATTGCTCTAACCATTAAATAGTCCCCCCCCCCGATATTCAGCCTATATCTAGTTTGCTTTAGTTTGAGCTCATTATCACACGTCCTGCACTTTGGGATGACCAAGAACAGATCCTGACCCTCCTCTATATGCCCATCTTCATGTATTTGAAGAGTGGGTGGCTCAAGTGGTTAAGATGCTGAACTCGATGATTGGAAGGTCAGACCTCAATTCCCAAATACTGCATGGTGAAGTGAGTTCCCATCTCTGTCCCAGCTCCTGCCAACCTATCAGTTCAAAAGCAAGAAATTAGGTTAAAGGTAAAGGTCACCCTTGGTCAAAATCCAGTCATAGCTGACTCCAGGGTTCAGTGCTCATCTCTGTTTATAGCCAAAGAGCCAGCGCTGTCTGTGTCTGCATATGTTTCTGTGGACATGTGGTAGGCATGCCTCAACATGTTTACCTCCCCACCAAAGTGGTCCCTATTGATCTACTTGCAATTTCTTGCTTTCGAATGGCTAGGTTGCCAGGAGCTGGGACAGAGATGGGTGCAGGCCTGGGCTGGCTACCATTGGGCTGGCTACCTGGGCTGGCTACCTGGGCTGGCTACCATTGGATCCTTCAAAAAAGGATCCAGGGGTGATCCAGGAAATTACCGGCCTGTCAGTTTGACATGTGTCCCAGGTAAAGTGATGGAAACCATCCTAAAAGATAGAATTAATAGTTACATAGAAGAGAAGGCGCTGCTAAAGGAGAGCCAACATGGCTTTTGCAAGGGCAAATCATGCCTCACTAATCTGTTGGAATTTTTTGAGAGTGTCAACAAGCATGTGGATAAGGGGGATCCAGTTGACATTGTTTATCTGGACTTTCAGAAGGCTTTTGACAAGGTCCCACACCAAAGGCTCTTGAATAAACTTACCAGTCATGGAATAAAGGGACAGGTCTTGTCCTGGATCAGCAACTGGCTAAGGGACAGGAAACAGAGGGTAGCACTAAATGGACACTTCTCCAAGTGGAGGGAAGTAAAGAGTGGGGTCCCCCAAGGTTCAGTACTGGGACCCCTGCTTTTCAACCTCTTCATAAATGATCTAGAGGTAGGAGTAAAAAGCAAGGTAGCCAAATTTGCTGACGACACTAAATTATACAGGGTAGTGAAAACTGTGAGAGATTGTGAAGAGCTCCAGAGGGATCTCTTGACACTGGGGGAGTGGGCAAAACAGTGGCAAATGAGCTTCAACATCAGTAAGTGCAGAGTGATGCATGTTGGGGCAAAAAAACCCAATTACATTTATAAACTGATGGGGTCTGAACTCTCTGCGACAAACCAGGAAAGGGACCTTGGTGTCCTGGTGGACAGCTCAATGAAGGTGTCAACCCAGTGTGCCTCAGCAGTGAAAAAAGCAAACTCAATGTTAGGGATCATTAGGAAGGGTATAGAAAATAAGTCAGCAAGTGTCATTTTGCCTCTTTATAAATCTATGGTGAGGCCCCATCTGGAATATTGTGTACAGTTCTGGTCGCCATACCTCCAGAAGGATATTATGGAGTTGGAGAAAGTACAGAGGAGGGCAACCAGAATGATTAGGGGACTGGAACACCTTCCTTACCATCTGAGGCTGCAACGGTTGGGCCTCTTCACTCTTGAACGACGGCGTCTAAGAGGTGACCTGATTGAAGTTTACAAAATCATGCACGGTGTGGACAAAGTAGATAAGGAAAAACTGTTTTCCCTATCGCACAACACTAGAACTAGGGGACACTCCATGAAACTTTTGGGTACTAGTTCTCAAACAAATAAGAGAAAGTACTTTTTCACCCAGAGGATTACTGGTCTATGGAACTCCCTGCCAGAAGAAGTGGTGACAGCTGTCAGTCTTGACAGCTTTAAGAAAGGATTAGACAAGTTCATGGAGGACAAGGCTATCAATGGCTATAATTATGGCTACCTAAGGACAACCTCCGGGTTGGAGAGATAGGCAGGATATCTCTCAATGCCATTTCCAGGGAATCCTAAGCAGGTGAAGGCATCTCCTTGGGAATACCCTGAAGGAAATGGTGAGCCACTGTGTGAGGCAGAATGCTGGACTGGATGGGCTGTGGCCTGTTCCAGCAAGGCTGTTCTTATGTTCTTATGTTCTTATGGGGGCATGGACAGAAGTCATTGGGGGACATCTATGTGGGTAATTGGGGGGGATCCAGGCCACTGGGGCCAACAGCCTCCTCCTCCTCAGGCCAGTTGCTCTCCACCCCACCGAGTTCCTGAGTTTCCCCCCTTCTCCCTCCCTGCTTCGTAGCGCTTCTGGCTGGGTGTCTCTCCCGCTTTGGCCCAGGGAGGCAGTGGGTGGTGAAGGCAGGTTAAGTGGCTGAGGGCAGTGCCTTGTTCAGCTCCACATTTCCAGCAAGGAAAGAGGCAGCAGCCATGGAGCGCCCAGAGCAAAGGTGGATATGCCGAGCCGGAGGTGGTGGTGGTGGTGTGGGCGATCAGGGTGGTGGCGCTGCCTTCTCCCCGTCCCCAATTAGTTGAGTCTCTTGCTCAATAGGCAGGGTGACAAAAGGGCACAAACAAAATGGATCCTGCCTGCCACAGCCTCAGCACTTCCTGGCATGGCCACCGCCTTGCGATTGGACACTGTCCCTTTCAAACACAGCTCTTCCGCCCACCGCCTTGCCCCAAAACACCTCTCAATTGGTGCACTAATCGACTATTGGCATACTCTTGTGTAGCTACTGACATAAGCTGTTAGCAGACAGCCTTTTCCTTAGTGCACTCAGAAGAGTCAAGTTTTAATGGCGCCATTTGCCTTCATTTTTTTTTCAAAAAGAAAAATCACTTGCTTGTCTCTTGGGGGTGCTAGTCACTGTGGCACACCAGGACTTATCCTGGTGTCCCAAATAGCTACCACGGCCCTGGACAGGAACTCATTCCATCATGGGAATCGAACTCTGACCTTCCTGTCAGTGAGTTCAGCATCTTAACCACTTGAGCCACTGCAGTCCCAAGAAATTGCAAGTAGATAGATATGTACCACTTTGGTGGGAAGGTAAACACCATTCTGTGTTGAGACATGCCTGCCACGTGTCCATGGAAATGCCTGCAGATGCAGAAAGCACTGGCTCTTAGGCTGTAAACAGAGGTGAGCACTGAACCCTAGCGTCAGATACGACTGGCTTTCGAGCAAGGGTGACCTTTACCTTTATTATATCCCCTCCCAGCCTCCTTTTCTCATGGCTAAACATACCTAGTCCCTTCAGATTTTCCTCATATGGCTTGGCTTCCAGTCCTCTGATCATCTTTGTTGCCTTTCTCTATACCTGCTCTAATTTGTTTGCATATATACATTGGCACCATAGTTGTAAAAAATCTTCTGTTCTCCAGTGCTGCGCCGATGAAAGTATCACAGCGCAGACACTGCCAGCAAGAATCTTTCTAATTTGCTTACAAATAAGGCTCAGCATGCCCAGTTCGAGTACTAACAATACAGGAAGAGAAAGAGGCAGGTAGTATTGCTCCCCTCCTCAACCACTACCACCCCACACCTTCTCTCCTTCAGCCTGTAGATGGTGCTGTGCCCTTAAGGTAAATCTGCAGTGATATGTAATGTTACACATGCAATGTCAGAGCTATTGTATGCGGAAAAAGCATCCATTGGAAAACCCTTCTTTGTTTCCTTTTCTTGTGAACACCCGCAGAAGTGTGCTGCTTTAGGTTCTACACTGAACACAACACTGGATCCTTTTGAAGCCAGCTGAGCCAGCAACCGTTCTCCGTCTATGTGGTCATTTCTACAGCTGGGAAGCTAATCCTAGTGGAAAGGAAATCGTTGGCAAGCCTCCTCTGCTTTCCAGCTAACCTGCGGCTGGCCTTGCCTTGGCAAGAAACCCTGACAATCTGTAACGGACGGTTATTCATCGCCTGTGCTGAGTAATATTTCCTGTGCTTCGGGCCTTGCAGCTCGCTCCTCGTGTAGCTGCATATAACCATATTTGTTAATCAGCTCGTAGTATTTTCCTTTGTCAGTTTGGCTCAACAAATGCTCCCATATCTTGGGAAAGCAGGGTGACACTTTATTACTTCCACATATGGCTCTGGAACGGCTGCGATAGGGAGGAACACAATGTGCTCCGGCCAACAGGAAGCTTAAAAAAAGAAACACATTGAACAAAAGGCTTGAACAAATTTTGTTTTTCTTCCCACCGAGCCTTGTTTGTCATTTGCTCCAGCAAACTGGCTGCAGATTTAAGTGCTGGAGAAGAACCAAAGGAGAAAACCGCTGAGAGTAGCATGGAAAGAAAACCGTGGAGCTGTCGACTTTCCATGTGGCATCGCCAAGCGTTGAGTTTGACAAGCCAAAGAACGCAAGGGAGTAGCCTCCTGTCTGTGGTGAACGGTGATACCCCAGCATCTTTCAGGGTGGACTTGCTCTTTCCAAACAATAAAAGACTCCGCCAATGATGTGTCTACTTATTTCCAGATCAAAATATGACTCCTTTGGTTTTTGGACTTCAGTTCCCCGAAACTTAAGTCAATTCCCTAAAACACTGTTCAGCCAATGTACTGACTTAGGCTTCAGTGGAAAACGAACATAGGGGAACAGCTCCAGGTTTGTGGTAGCCCCATAGGGTGTATTCTTTGGTGACCCTCTGGTGACATCAGTGGGGCTCATTGTGTTTACACAACTTTGGTGACAGCTGGCAGCAGAATACTGTGCTCAACTAGATAACCTGAATCTTATATTTCTTATATTAACTGTTCATGATTTAGGTATCTGATTGCAGAGGCACAGGTTGGGAGTTCGATTCCTCACAGTGCATCCTTGACAGGGGTGGGATTTGATGACCCACAAGGTCCCTTCCAGCTGTTCAGTTCTAAGATTCTAAGACAACCTTCTGTTTTATTGTTCTTCCTTTCTTTATCTTTATCTATTTCTATCCCTCCTTTCTACCAATGAAGGGTCTCAAGGGTCTCAAGGCAAAGGTCTCCCTTGTTTGAAAGCCAGTCATGTCTGACTCTAGGGTACAGTGATCATCTCTGTTTACAGCCAAAGAGCCAGTGCTGTCTGCATCTGCAGATGTTTCTTTGATTATGTGGCAGGCATGACTAGATGCTGGAGTGCTGCTACTTTTCTTGCTGAAGTGCCACATATTTATCTACTTACAATTTCTTGTTTTAGAACTGATAGGTTGGTGGGAGCTGGGACTAGGTTGATGGGAGCTCACTCCAGTATGCCACACTCGGGTCTCATGCTGCTGATCTGACATCCTTCCAGTCGTCAAGCTCAGTGTCTTAACCACTAAGCCATCATGCTAACTTCTTAACTTATAACAATAGATTTTACACCAGTTGTACTATAGCGGCGGGCATGACTAATGTGATTTGGCCAATCTTTGCCACTTTCTAGTTATAGACCTGTGAAAATTAGCTTCCTGATTCTTATCCCTTTCTGGATTTGAAAACCCTTGAGTATAAATCATATGTAAATTCAAATGCACATTGAAATGCACACTGTAGTGACAGAAACAATCCATCAACACCATCTCCCTATGAACTGAACATTTCCTCTGAAGCGAGTTGCCGCATATTAACTCTTCTCTGTGTAACTAAAATTTTATCAGACTGAGATTCTAGCCAAGCGAAATTTAAATAACTATGAATGAATGGCTGATTGTTTTAATTACAAAGGAACAATTCAGTTATTCTTCTGCAATATTCTGCGGGAAATAATCAAGATGTTTCAAAATCCCTGATGGCATTCTGGAAGCAAGCATTAACAAAGAAGTGAAAATCAATTTCAAATCAGGCTGGTTGTTTCTTTCCTGAAAAATCGAGGCTGTGGCATGTGGGGTTCAGTTTTGTTGCTGATTCTTTGTTTGGCTTGTGTGTGTGTGTGTGAAGGGTTAACCAAGATTATGCAGACCAAATCAGACCAGTTCCTTAAAGAAGCTGCTTTTTTACAGCTCCGAAGATACAACTTCCCTCTCCAATGACAATAAACAACAGTCCTGATTTGAAAATGTATAGACCTTTGCACAGGGTTCATGTGAAGATGCTATCCATTCCCAACCTTGGGTCCCAGATGTCCTTGGACTAAAACTTCCAGAAGCCTTAACCATTGATCTGGTGTCCAAGATTTCTGGGAACTGGAGTCCAAGAACAAATATGGACGCAATGTTGAGAACCTAACACACAAACAATTCAGACAATTGTTTTTCCATGATTAAAGAGATGATGGAGGGTTGGGAGGCTCATGTGCTCCCCTTCAATACCTGCTTGAACATGACTTTAAAACTTGACTCTTAAATCAACCTCATGTTTCATCCACTCTAATGTCTTCTTAGGTCAAGGTTGCTCTTGGTTGAAAGCCAGTCATATCTGACTCTAAGGTTCAGTACTGTACTCATCTCCATTTATAGACAAAGATCCAGCACTGTCTGGAGCTGTAGACTTTTCCATGGTCATGTGGAAGGCATGACTAGAAACTGGAGCACACACAGAACACTGTTGCTTTCCCACCAAAATGGTACCTATTTATCTACTTGCTGTTTTGAACTGCCAGGTTGGCAGATGCTGGGACAGAGATGGGAGCTCACTCTGTAGTGCAGCACTCAGATCTCGAACTGCTAATCTGCCGATCTTCCAATTGTCAAGTTCAGCATCTTAACCACTAAGATACTGCAATCCTAATGTCTTCCTACCTTGGCCCATAATATCAGGATATCTTTGGGGTTTAGGTAGACATTGGGCTGTCAGTATAATAGCACAGTTGACCCTGTGAAAAACCAGCCATTTTTTCAAAGTGAGGGACAGCTGGGATAAAACAGCTGTTTCCATTTCTGTCCCCCCCCCCATCCCCTTTCATTACTTTGAATCTTTCTTAGGCTAGATGCTGTGAGGAAAAGAATGGTTCGTTGTTGTCTCTGTTTTTGACACCAAAGTGCATTATCTTGATTTCCCAGCTCACCTGATGTGCTCTTTTCACTAAAGCCTCAGCTATTCCATTTAATTTTAGAGCTTCCTGTATAAATGAGTTTGGGTGAAAAGGCCAGGCGTTAATAGCCCTTGCAGCTGCTGCAAAATATTTTCCTTGGCTACTGTGGGTAAGTGGAAAGCCTTACCACATGCCATTACAATTCTTATCGAACACTGTGAATTAAAGCAAAAAGGGAAAAAGAAGAAAAATGAAGATTCCTTGTGTCAGAATTAAAGCTAAGCTCTATGTAAGGCAGAAAGCATTGGAGTCAGTGTGGAAAATACTCATTTTTGTACTAAATCATCATGATCGATTGCAACCAACAACAGAGACTTCTGGGGGCAGGCTGTATAGGGTATTTGTGGTCAGACTATAACCACTGTGTTTACTTTGTGGCAGTAAACAGTTAGTAGGCTGACCAAATCATTTTAGTTACATATGACACTCACCAGACCCCTCATCCCACCACATCAAATTAAATAAAGTTTAATCCTTAGCCTGGTGGTAAATTTGTTCTTCTTCTACAATCTTAGCTTGAGAAAGTCCCCTTTTTTGGGAGAGGGAGGAAGACAACTCCCAGAACCCTGGTCAGTATGCTGCACTTTCCTGTTTTTATATCCTTTAAAACATTTTTAAAACATTTCAGTAGGTTGAATTTGTTTTATCATGACAACCTGTTCAATTTCTGTTCTATTATCGTTGCATTTTAGTTATATTTGATTTTTAATCACGGTACGAATGATATTGGATCTGAGCATTAGGAGAAAACTGCAATAAAAAGATGCTAACTCAATCCATCATCAGTGACTTTCACCATGCAAGGCATAACATTGTCCCTATTAAGTTACAATTATAATGTAATGTAATTACATTCTCATTGTTAGAAAAAAAATAACTAGCTAATCTCAAATGCTGGTGTAGACAATCTCAGTTTTACACACACACACACACCCCAGCTTTCAGAAACTCATCCATACTTGTCATAGCAGATCCCCAAACAAACTTAAACACTAGTAAAGTTCTTCATTTGGTATCAAACACTGTTCAAAAATGCTATTGAAAGACTAGAGAATTTACTGTAGCATTACTCCCAAAGCATCTGTGATTATGTATATAAAACTTTGCTTGTCTTAACCTCAGAATCGAGGATGGAGCATTTCCCCCCAGTTTTGCAAGAGGATGAAATTAATGCAATGATTTTACAGACATTGTATAATTTAGCAAATCATGTAACACAACAATGATTTTGCTACTTGGACTAACACATGTGATTTACATGATATCGAGTGTGCTGATTCCAAATCTGAACTCAGCATTTGCCTATCACTACAGATTTTAAGTTATAATTAATGTAATTTAATTTAATTTAATTTAATAGGTTTATATACCACCCTATCCAATGGGCTCTGGGTGGTGTACACAAGTTAAAACCAATATAAAAACAATTAAAACCCTTAAAAACATAACAATATTACCATCACCAACCTGCTGTGCCATTTACTATCTAACAACAAATATAAAATCTACAAAATCTTAACATTAAAAAAAATTATAGGTGTGTTATTGCTGTTCAAATGGTTGGTAATTAGGTAATGTATTTTTACATGGGGACATTATAACAATTGCAGCTAACACCATGCCTGCTGCCGCCTCAACTGAATCACGTCCACTGGTGGCATGCATGTTTCATCAGTGGCCGGGCATGTCTGGGCAATTCAGTGAGCTGATGTCAGAAATAGGTATATAAGGCGAGTTGGACCAAGGGCTTGTCTCTAGTGCAAAACCATCTTATTGGATAGTACAGCTATCATGGAACTATGAGGCAAAAGTTAGTAATGTACATTTCACATAATAACTGTGAAACAAGAGAATGTAGCTAATCGTGTCTATATGCATAATTAACAAAAGATTCTGACATCCTAGGCAGAATTGGACTTCAGACTTGCATTTGGCACATTTGATTTAGTATAAGACACATGGATTAGACCAGATAGCAGACAATATTTTTTTTGTAATGCATTGTAATTTGTCTAGGTTCATACCATTGCATAAATTGTAAAGAAGTTGCTTATTTTCATTTTTTTAAAAAAAGTATGTTTTTCTATCTATGTGTTCCTTTGATTCCTAAAAGGAAAAGGTGCTAGTTTTATAAGGATGCCCGGTCTGAGTTTCTTGGAAATAGCAAACATTTTGATGGTTACTCTGTAGGATTGGGGCCGTGAGGCGGCCCTTGGGGTCCCGGAGGAGACTGGTCAAAGGAACGACACGAGACAAGATGGAGCGAAGACCAGTGGTTTATTGAGGAAAAGACATCATCATATATAGGAATTCAAGGCAGCGTGTGATACAATCGTCATCTGACAGAAAATCACATCACCCATTTACTCGGGTTAATGGGGAATCTCTCTTGGGGAAGTTAATTAACTCTGGCAAACACTGACAGGGAAAATCCATTGTTCGGGGTTTACACCAGGGTAAATATGGCCTCTATTTGCATTAGAGCTTGGGCTGATCTGTGAGTCAGTAATTGCCTAATACGTAACGGAGGTTAGCGATTCGCTTTCCTCAGCAGAATCGCCGGTCAGGTCAGATGTGGGTGAATCAACCCTATGATTATTAATCCGTTCCCCAATTTCCATACTGGCAAGGGCCAGTGGCCAGGAGTTTGCTCGACTGGTTTAACCTCTGCCAGAGGCCGTATGTGCCAATTGTGCATGCGGAATCCGCATTACTCTGTGTCTCATTTCCCCACAGGAGATGATGAACCTCATAGGACTTGAAGAGTCCTCATCTAGTCATCTCATCAAATTGAGACAGCATTCACTGACATGGAATGTAACCAATATTCTCCCTAGCCTAACATTAGACTGAGTCAGTTTTGTGCAACTTTATAGTTTTAGGTAAAAGACCTATATGTCACTTTAAAAGGGAAGCTTGTTATTTATTAAGCAAAAGCAACAGTTCAATAATTCCATTCCATTAAACATCTGCTCAGATCATGTTAATGTCAATTCAAGGCAGATTTATGCTTGCTTCTCCTAACAAACAATGGGAGCTCTAGCATTCCTCAGCAGTTTTGATGTTTGTTTGCTTTAACACAATGAGATGACTATATTCTCTGCACCCCAGGCTTGTTTGGAGGGAGCAGCTTTATATAATTGATATCAGTGAGAGAACTGTAACACTTGTTTCAGACAGCTGTAGCTACATTAATCATGAGACTATGAGCTTTCTACCTGCTGTCCCCGTCTATATCACCATTCTCCTTATTTTAATTCTTGCTCCTTCTGTTCTATAATAATTAATCTGCTTATTGCTCCTTTGGTTTCTTCTTCCTTCCCCTCCCACTCCAATCCCATATGCACAGTGAGAGCTTCTACTTCCTGACAAATACACATTTCCCCCCTTCAAATCTCTGAGGCTTTACCCCTTCTGGCACATTGTTCCAGAGCTGTTGATGCACTTCTGTGTAGACTGTGCTATTGCTGTCATTGGTTGGAAAAATCCATTTCTCACAAGATAGTGAATGAGAGTCACTTCCCATTTGCTGCTTGACAGCAACTAGGTACTCACAGAGGGGCAGGTAAAGGTTGCCCTTTCTCGAAAGCCAGTCATATCTGACTCTAGGGTTCAGTGTTCACCTCTGTTTATAGCCAAAGAGCCAGTGCTGGCTGTGTCTGCAGACGTTTCTGTGGTCATGTGGCAAGCATGCCTCAACACCGGAGTGCATGGAACGCTGTTTACCTTCCTACCGAAGTGGTCCCTATTTATCTACTTGCATTTTCTTGCTTTTGAACTGCTAGGATGGCAGGAGCTGGGACAAAGTCAGGAGCTCACTCCATCATGCAGTACTCGAGAATAGAACTCTGAACTTCCAGTCATCGAGTTCAGCATCTTAACCACTTGAACCTACAGAGTGGTAGCAGAGATAGAAATTCATTAAGTCCATTAAAAAAAAATGTTTCTAAACCCAGACCTTTCAAACTCGTACATGAATTGGATACATTTGTGTGCCAAATTCAACTGTATTCAGAATTTTATATCTGACAAAAAGGATACGTGCGAATGCCACATATTAAGAGGGAATGTGAATAGGTAAAGATAAAGATCTCTCTTGCTTAAAAGCCAGTTGTATCCGACTCTAGGGCTGGGTTTCCCAAACTTTGGTTTTTTGGACTTCAATTCCCCAAAACTTAAGTCAACTCCCTAAAACACAGATCAGCCAATGGTACTGACTTAGGCTCCTGGGAATTGAAGCCCACCAGTGCTCCACAGTACATAGCTTGGGAAACACTGCTCTAGACAAAGAGCCATGGCTGTCTGCATCTGCAGATGTTTCTGCGGTCATGTGGCAGACATGACTAGATGCCGGAGTGGTACCTTTTCATCAACTTGCAATTTCTTGCTTTCAAACTGCTAGGTTGGCAGAAGCTGAGGCAGATGATGGGTGCTCACTCCATCGTGTAGAACTCAAGTCTTGAATTACTGAACTACTGACCTTCTACTCCCTAGAGGTGGACTCAACATACTTTCGGGCAAGGGAGACCTCTACCTTTACTTACTTTGCTAGGACAGCTTGAACCCTGCTTGGTGTGAGAAGCTGCTTAGGACAGGTGGCACATGACTGGAACAGGACTGGATCCTCCCCACTCCAAAAATATTTCATAGTGAAGTTCCACCCTGTGCTTGGGTATCAGCCACCCTTGCTAAACAGAACTGCTTTTCTCTTATCTTTCAGAGCTTTTATTTGTTTTATGTGTAATTTTTGGCCATGAAAATATTTGGGCACAGTCACAGCTTGACTTATATTGTTGAGTTATATATTATCAGAGTTTGGAAAAAAAGAAGCTTTCTGGATGGTAATGCCCATAATCTCTTAACTAATCCATCCACCTTTCAGACAACAACTCCCAGACTCTTTCAGTGGCCATGATGGGTTGAGGATTGTAAGGAATATACTCCAGAAATAGGAATGTTCTCCAAGTGCTAGTTACTATCCCAAGTGACAGGGATGGAAAAGCACTGTATGCATGAAAAGTAAATTGTTGCAAATAATTCAGAAATAAAGCCAAGAAGAAGCACATTTGCATACACAGCAAACATTGCTTCTGGCCAGCCCACGCCAACCATGTAAAAATGGAGACATCTTCTTCTGTGCCAAGGTAAATAAACAAATCAGACCAAACCACTACAGATTTCCTATGTATCTTGGCACGAAGACAGCTTTTGCAGAAGGGAGATTTGGAAAATGGGAAATGTCAGCCCTTCTGTGCAAGTTCCCCCCCACTTTTTGGTATTTGGTAATGAAGTGGATAACAACTGAGGAGCCAATGTTGTTCAGAGGAAATAGCTTAGTAGTGTGGTCAGAAGTTTTGCTGAGTGAGGTCTATGAAGTCAAAACAGAAGGTGACAATTAGAATATGAATATTACTCTTTACTAGAGAGATAGGATTATAATAGTGCACCTTTCTTTGATGGACAGTGGACTGTACAAAGAAATGGAAGGAAAGAAAATTCTAACCTATGCGTGCAAGGGACCATCTCAGGAGGGAACCCAGGGATAGGCTTTACACAGGAGCTTGACTTAGGATAGGATAGTTACTGAGGATGTTATACTAAGCATGTTGTATGCTAGAAAGAACAGGAGACTAGATAAGAATGGGAGCTTTGGATTTTGTGGATCACAAATATCATAATTCTCCAGAGTTCTGCCTACCTTGCAGGATACATTTCTACTAGTTTGATGCACCTGAGAGAATGGCATAAATCTCTAAGGTTTGAGGATTAACAAGACTAGAATCAGCCTAAGCTCCTATTCCTGCCCCACAACTAGTCAGGAACTCCTGTTTTGAGAAGAAAGATCAAGAAGAGCTAGGTCTAGTTAAGTCTCAAAGTGTTTCAATTGAGGTTCTTCTCCCTCAGAGGCAGAGGTGTTTATAAGGTGTCTGTAAGGTAGATAAAACTTCCAGAATGAGGAATTATTTGCAGTCCAGAAAATCCAAGAAATCCCATCCTTATCAGTCCTCTTCACTTGTTTACCTCCAAGTCTCTGGGACTCAACATGCTTATCCTAGCTACATCTTGCTGTGTGTTTCCCCACGGAAACATCTGTAGAAGCAGACACCGCTGGCTCTTCGGCTTTGAAACAGAGATGAGCACTGAACCCTAGAGTCAGATACGACTGGCTTTCAAGCAAGTGAAACCTTTACCTTTACTGTGGAATAGAGTGGATTTCATCTTTGCTTTGCTGGTATTCTTCAGTACAGGGGTTCCTAATTTAAGGCCCATTGGCTGGACCTGGCCCATGGTGTGATTTCATGTGACCCTCCACCCCTCCAAGGAAATTCAAGAAAGAAAATGGCCACCCCTTTGAAGCTGTTGGGACAAAATGGCCACCCCATCATGCAGGCAGACCTTCTGCCACAGGTCAAGTAGGGCTGCACAAGCCAATGTTCAGTAGAGCACAGCAAGGGCTGTGGATAGCTGGAGACGTGCTATTTACTCAAAAGGAACGTTCACTGGTGGAATGTCAGGAACCACAGAGACTTTAAATTCTGGTTAAGAAAAGGCTTTAATGAATGCGTTTAATCAACAGTTGGCCACCTGCTGGTTAAAGACAGACAAAAACCCACCTGCTATAAAAATCTACACAAGAGCTTTCCTATCTAATTTCTAGAGAGACCTCAAGATCAAAGTCACGACGTCCTTTTATACAGTTCTATAGATACAGTCTAATCCTATCTTCTATCTACTTTAACAATAAAGTTTTACAATAAAACAAAGAACTCACAGCAGGTGGTCATTTCATAAATAGATAAGTCAATTAAAGGTTACAAAGGTAAATTTTAATGTAAATGTTGTCAAATAGTAAAAGATTACAATTTCCAGGAAGATAGATGGAGGAGATTGGGGAATTAGGTTAAACAGGTAAGCCAATGATGAAGTTTAGTGGTAGACTTGCCACCAATGGAAAAGCCAGGCCTGAAGTAATGAACCAATCAGGACTGCAGCATGTCCGAGGCGGGAGGTTTGAACATGTTGTATCACAGGTAATCCAGCGATGCTGGATGTTCAGTGAAGATGTACCTGGGCATTCCCCACCCGCATAATCCTAATCTTTTCCCAAGGCAGCAGGCCCTACCCTCAGCAGTAAAACCCACCCAGCACTGTGTGCATATGTTAATTTCTAACCCCAGAAACAATAGACACAAAAGACACATGCAAATAAAGTGAAGAATTAATCTCTAAAACAATCGAGGCCTCAAGGATGAGCTGCAGGTTCCAAGAAGGATGATGTGAGTTCTTGGCTTTGGGGCATCAGATACAGTGGAATGCTTCCTTTGGAATGTGGTCAGGCTTTTGAATTTGCTCAGGGCAAGTGATAATATTTCAGAGAGGTTTCTGCTCAAAATATACAAAGGCAAAACATGTTAGAATATATGACAATATTTTTGTTAATTGTTAGAACATTTTAGGCACAACCACTAATATAAAAGCAATCAGGAGTGAAAGAGTTAATTTCACCTTGTCTATGGTCAGGTGCAGCTTCAGAGAGTGGGAAAATGCATTTTAAACCAAACTGTGAACACTTTTAGATCATCCAGAGGCTTTTAAAAGTCAAATTTTACTGTAGCCGCTGCAGCCGCGCTTGACTTTTAGACAGGAGAAGACATGAGGGAAAATCAATTTTCAAAAAGCCTGCTTTTGTATCTTTAAACCAATTGGGCATGAAGAAACTTTTACCATATTACTCCCGAGTAGACCACCTCCTGTCCAGTCTGGTCAAAGTCCCTTGACCATTTAAACTGGTCCCGGGGCTCAGCCAAACTCCAGAAGCAAAGATAGAATATTTCATGACTATTTTACAATTTATTCCAGCATTTAAAATGTTAAATTTTGACCTCAGATCACTCTTGGCCCGTCTCCCATCCAAGCTGAATTTTTCTTATTATTTTACACTCGTGGTGCTGTCTAGGAAAGCCTCGAAAGCGAAAAGCCCTTTGAAGTCTTGATTGAATCAGGGAAATGGATACATTGTATCAAGACTCTATTCCTTTGAAAGTCCATAAATGGGACTCGCTGGATACTTTGTTTCATTGAGCCACTTTGAACTACCATATTTGTAACTGTCCATGTTACCCTATGACCCATTCAAGTGTACAGGCCAGGTCTACCTCCTATTCAAGTGAATGACAACAGGCCCGGTCAACTGCCTATATGAGTGAATGGCTGTTGTGGAACCTTTTTAACTCACGGTTTGCGATCTTTTGGAAATTAATTAAACATCAATCCTTGCAGTTATCTACCTGCAAGTTTGTGTGAATGGATGCATGTGCAGCGTGGTTCTTATGGGCACGTAAGCCTAGCAGTTGGAGTTGGTGGAAAATAGAAAATTCATTCATTCATTCATTCATTCATTCATTCATTCGATTTATATCCCGCCCTACTTAGCAAGGGCCAACTCAGGGCGGCTTACAACAAGTAAATTAAATACAATATAACAAGAGAAAACAATATAAACACACAAAACACAATAGTATACAATTACAAATCAACAACTGCAGAATTAAATATTCAATCAATGCAAAAAGACTAGTCTATAAACAACAGCATCCTAAAATATACCACAAAAATTCCAACTAACAAAGTAACACAGCACAGAATCAATATGCATTACAAAATTCAATATACAAATAATCAAAAAATTCAGTACAATTATCACAATCCCATAAAGGTTGTCTCCTTACGTTTACCACAGAGCCCAAAGTTCCACGCTCTAAACAGACTGGGAAAAAAGCTCTGCTCTCTGTGCCCCAACGCCAGGTCTTAGTGAGCACAAAACAGGTCCCCTCGTTGCTGTGAGGAGATGGTGCAGATGCTACCACTCCCTCCAGAACAAGACAAGCGTCCGGTGGCCTCAGAGGCAGCAGAGGCAAAGTTCTTTTAAAAATAAAGGTTAAAAGTATTTTTATTGAAAATAAAATATTAAAATAATAATAAACGAAAATAAAAGGGACAATTTCTAGATTTGGGGTAACAACAATCAGTTCAGCCATCAGTGATGAACTTTCCATCTCCAAACCCTTTGTGTATTGCAATGCAGTCAAAGCTGATTATGGAGTCTGCCTTGTGCTGTTTTACTGGTCACCTAGCCCAATATTAGCAACAGAGTCTGGCAATAGTGATCTGAGGTCTCAAGGGGGCTTCCACTGGCCTGACTACCAATGGCAGGTAGACCTAATAATGAGAAGGAAAAGATGAATATGATTCTGTTCAAACATGATCTATGTAATGCAGGGGTGTCCAAACTATGGCCTGTGGGCTGGATCTAGCCCCTGATGTCAATTCATCCAGCCCACGAAGTCCTCGTTGTTCCCGGAAGTGGAAGTAAAGTGTTTTACTTCCGCTTCCGGGAGCAAAGAGGGCTTCACAGGCTGGATGAATTGGCATTGGGGCCAGATCCGGCCCATGGGCCATAGTGACCACCCCGTGAACCATGTGACTGGCCCACGGCCCAAAAAAATTGGGCACCCCTGATCTAATATGTTTCAAGATTGTTTGTTGTCTATGTTTGCCATGTAATATAAGTGGGCATTGAGTATGGGGCTAGCATTTGCAAGGGAAACTTAGTAACCATAGTAACACTGGAGCTGAAAGATAGGTAGTGAAGCCAAACTTTTTTTTCTGGTTTCCCAGATCATGGGGCTGATGCAAGCTATGGGAGTTGTTTATAGCTTTCTATTGTATTGTCATGGACAATAATCAGAAAATTGTAAAGTTTAGGCAAGTTGCCTTTTCAGCTATTTGTTTATTTATTTACTAGCATAGTTTGCCCGGCCTTGCTGGGCATTTTTAATGTGTGTGTTGGTGGTTTGGGGTGGTTTTGACTTTGCACAACCAGCACTCCTAGGAAAAAAAACCACTCCAACCACCAACTCACACATTAAACATTTTTATTATGGCAGGAGTGTTGTGTGTGTGAAATGTAGTCCACCAGAGGGTGCTATTTTTAGTTCATATTTTTTGTTAACTAAAAATAGCACCCTCTGGTGGACTACATTCACTTACGTTCAGTGTGGAGGAGGCATTCGTGCAGGGAGGACGTCTTTTTCAGTTGTTCCCTGTAGGTGAGTTTTTTGTTGTTTTTGGGTGTGTGTTAGTGTGAGTGTGGGGGGGTTTGGGAGGGTTTAACATGGCCTTGCCTTGCTGGCCAGACGGCATTAAATCCTTGCGTTGGGGTGGGGGGATTCTTTTATTTATGTATTCTTTTTTTTACAGGGGGGCCGGCCGGTGCCTTGCCATAGCCTGGGTTCGGGGGGGGAAGAGGGGGGTATCCCCTCCCCCCAAGCTATGGGCTGGCTTGGGCAGGCATCCGAGACTGCGGGGGAAAACATAGTTTTTCCCTGTTGCCTCGCCAAAGCATAGGTCGAGGGGGAAGAGAGGGGTATCCTCTTTCCCCACCCCCCATGCTATGGTGGCGGCTTGTGCTGGCCTCCGAGGCTGTGGGGAAAATGTTTTTCCCCTGCTGTCTTTCCGAAGCTTGGGGGGGGGGATAGGGGGTAACCTCCCCCCCCCCAAGCTATGAGGTGGTTGTGGGAGACAGAGGCCGAGAACAGTGCTCCATGCTTGGCCTTTGTCTCCCATTTTTAAGGTGTCCATCTTCCTTGGAAGACGGGAGCTGAATCTTTTGGCCTCCGTCCTCCCAGGAAGATGAATCGGTTCCCTCAGGGAAACACTTTCCCTCCCGTCGCGGCCTTCTGAGTAGGGAGAAGCACTGGACTGTACTTTGCCACATCGCCGGTAGAGACGAAGGACAGTCCGGTGCTTCTCCCTACGCAGAAGGCCGCGACGGGAGGGAAAGACTTTCAAAGACCCAGCTGGAGCCGGCAAAGGGTAAGTGCGGTCGGCGGAGGTTAGGGAGGGGGGGGATAGGTGGTGGGGCAGGGGGGGGGCAGCATGGTTACTGGGGCCATGTCTCCCCCAACCCTTATCGACTGCACTTATCTTTTCCCAGCTCTGGCTGGGTCTTTGAAAGTCTTTCCCGGGTCGGTGTGGTGTTTCTTTTAAAACTGCCGCGCCGTGTTTTCCCAGCCTCCTCTGCGCTCACATCCCTCAGCCTGATTGGCTGAAGGGTTGCACAGCGCAGAGGACTCTGGGACTCATAGTTCTTTTTTGGTCACATTTGTGGGGCTGCTGCCCCACTGACAACCACCGGAACCCCATGGCATTGGGAAGGTGGGGGTTACGGTGAGTGCGGAGGGCTAGGTCGGGATGGTTGGGCTGGGTGCAGGAGCCTTTGAACGAACCCAAAAGTCAAGGCCACTTTTTATAGGTATAGATTTATTCAATTTATATAGCTGCCCCAATTGACATGTGACTTTGGCTGGTGTACATAAAATCCCCAAAGTTTAAACTATAGAAACCCTTAAAATTCCTAAAAACACTGAAAAACTACCTCCCATCTGCACCAGTCAAATATCTAGTTAAAAACTTTTAAAAACATGAGTGATCCTCTAACTTTTGGGCCTCCTGACTTCAGTATTTTGGGGATGTAACACAAATAAAATAAAATAAAAACCCTGATTTTTTTCCATCTTGGGAAAATAGTGAATGAGGGTGCAAAGGTCACATTTTTTTCATAAAACTCTCAAAATGCCATTTCTCCTTCCCCCTTCAATGTGACTTCAAACCAAAGGTAAAGGTAAAGGTTGCCCTTGCTTAAAATCCAGTTGTATCCAACTCTAGGGTTCAGTGCTCATCTCTGTTTATAGCCAAAGAGCCAATGCTGTCTGTGTCTGCAGACGTTTCCATGGACACGTGTTGGGTATGCCTCAACACCGGAGTGCACTGAAAACTTTGATATTTACCTTCCCACCGAAGTGATACCTATTTACCTACTTGCAATTTCTTACTTTTGAACTGCAAGGTTGGCAGGACCTGGGACAGAGATGGGAACTTACTCAGTTGTGAAGTACTCATGTCTTGAACTGTTGACCTGCCAACCGTCCATTCGTTAAGTTCAGCGTCTTAACCACTAAGCCACTGCAGTCCAAAACCAAAAGCATGTTACAATTTTCCTCTACTTAATTTCCAGGCTTCTGAGGTATCCAAGAGAGCTACTTCGGAAAGGATTTTCAACAATTGTCTTTAAAATATAGTATGTATGCTAGCATGATTTTAAAAGCAATCTCTCTTCTCTCTGTCTCTGAACAGCTTTCCAATTCTTCTCAAAAGCACTGTACATTTTGTGCTATCTGTCTGCCTGCCGACAAGTTGCTCTGGATTGCCAGGCAGCTGTCATGTGGGCATGAATGGACAACAAGAACATACTCTACAATTTTTCAGATTATTACCCTTTTTTTAAAAAAGCAAGCAAGCAAGATAGCATTGTTGCTTGATTTATACAGAAAAGCTTCCTTCACCACAAGATGGATCTCACAGGGTTTTTCTATGTATGACTGTGGGAAGCAGAATGTTCTTGAACCTTCTGAACTACAGTATATAGTAAACCACTTGTTCCCAAACTTTTTGGCAGCACACCCCAGGTTTTGGTTTTTAAGAAGTCCTCTCTTGAAATATTATTTTTGAAAGAAAATCCAATTTGTCTTTTCACCACAACACATTAAGTTGTGACTTAAGTTTGGCCAATGACAAAGCCAAGAGAGTGGCTTCATGTTGGCAGTCCAGGGCTTGATGGTTTGATTGAGACACAAAAGATGAAGTAAAACACCGCATCAAAATACCATATTGGCCAAGCACTTTAAAAACAACATCTGCGTTACACATTGTTGTATAATCATATGAAGACTGTTGGGAGTAGAAAGGTTACCAGCGCATATGTATTCATCAGTGTCCACCAAGGAAGGAAAAGAAAGATCTCTGTAAATAAGGGGTTCTTAACCTACAGCCTGGGGGCCGGATGTGGCACATGACACCATTTCATGTGCCCCCCTGCCTCCGCCACACCCATAAATGCCATGTGTGGCAGGCAGGGCAAAATGGCCATCCAGCTGTCTGACGGAGCATGTCCTGGCCCTCGGCTTGAAAAGGTTGAGAACCTCTGCTGTAAATGCTCTGCACAAAATTGAGAAATTAAAATCAATAGCAGAACAATGGAGAATTCTTAATACATCTGCTCCAGTTAAGAAACCAAACCATCCAACATGTGGGGAGGGGGAAATTGAGGTGGGGAGACTGTCAGATGCATCCTTGAAATGAATTTCCTTTTTTAAAATGCAAATATAGAGAAACATAGGAAGATTTTACATCTGGCCTGCAGACTATTGATCCCCATCTCATGAATCCTTAAACAGAAACTTAACATATTTTCTTCTTATTTGGAAAAACTAGTTTTCAGACCAGAAGGTGGCAGTAGTGTAATTTTAATCCCACTTTCTGTACTTTTCAGAAACATCTCCTAATTGACAGTTGTTCTACAATATTACAGGGGGAAAGGACATAGATGTAGTCAAACCAATTATGATTCATATATATATATATATATATATATATATATATATATATATATATATATATATATATATATATATATATATATATATATATATATATATATATATATATATATATATATATAGCCTAACATGGTTGTTAGCCTTTAGGAATCTTCAGTGCGGCTCTCTTGCTTTTCCATTTTAATGTATAATTGCTGTGGAAGCTGCCATCTCGATGCCATATGGTCAATATTATACACAGGGTATTCACACAGAAATTAATTTGCAATGATCTGATTATCTGTACCCTCCTTCCTCCAAAACCCTTCTGATTACCTTCAATCACACTGCACAACAACGATTATGCTACTGGGAAAATCCCATGTTATTTACATCAGTGTGCTGATTCCAAACCTGAACTCAGAATTTGCCTATCATGTACAGATTTTAAGTTATAGGTGTGCTATAGCTGTTCAAATGGTATTGCGTAATGTATTTTTTACATGGGAACATTATAACAGTTGCAGCTACCACTATGCCTGCTGCCCCCTCAGCTGAATCACATCCCCTGGTAGCATGAATGTTCTAGCAGTGGCTGGGCATGTCTGGGCAAGTCAGTAAGCTGATGTCAGAAAAAGGTATATAAGACGAGGTGGACCAAGGACTTTTCTCTAGTGCAAACCCATCATATTGGATAGAAGAGCTAGGCCATAGTGAGTCTGTTTTGGGCTAAAGATGAGTAGGCACAGCTGTGTTAATAAACTGGACAATTCTTGCTACATTTGTGGCAAATATACCTTACATGATCAATGCAAGAACCTAAGCAAGAGGATGAGATTTGCTTACATAAAATTCTGACATCCTAGGCAGAATCAGACTTCAGATTTGGATTCAGCGCACTTGGATTAGACCAAGTAGCAGACAATATATTTTGTGTGTGTGATGCAGTGTCATAATCATAATACTTAGCATTGATGTAGCACTTCCTGGGCGCTCAGAGCACATGGCATCTATTATCTCAGTAACACTTGCGAATGATGTAAGTTATGCTAATATTATTATACCCATGTTGCAGAATGGGCATGACTGAGTGGCAGCAGCTTGCTTAGGGCTACTAAGAAGTTCACACCCAAGGTGAGATCAGAGCTTCCCCAGGCTCCTTTTGCTGCTATGCTGAAGCATTTAGTTCACTCCCAAAATGTAGATTGAAGCTTATTAGAAATGTAAATCCCTTGCTTTTCTCACACTCACAGGTAAGAACA
Source organism: Bradypodion ventrale (assembly GCA_035047345.1). Taxonomy (NCBI): domain Eukaryota; kingdom Metazoa; phylum Chordata; class Lepidosauria; order Squamata; family Chamaeleonidae; genus Bradypodion; species Bradypodion ventrale. Next base: position 123,962,093 of record JAWDJE010000006.1, read on the forward strand.
AAGAAATACAAAATGATTATCTGGAATAGCAGCCATGTTAGTCTGTGTTTCAAGTATGTGTTTCAAATAAATTATTCTCCTCACCCATAAAGGTGAGGTTTTTAATGGTGTACTCAACTGAAAAACAGTTGTTATTATACAAAAGTGTGCAAATAATGCAATGAAACAGATAAGGCACCTTGCTCCATGACAAGTGGCAGGTTTCTGGTGTGAAACTTGTAATGATCAGATAGGGTTATTTGTACCTATTTTGACAGTCACTCTATTCTTCTGTGCTTGCTTGTATGCATGTTGTATTTCAGTTCCTTAAATATTATACAACACGCATCCTTTTTTTTAAGTTGAGAAAACCATGATGGGATAATTTTTTAAATTCCTTTTCTTCCTCTTGATTGGAAGTGAGAAATCTTGAAGGTCTTCAACATTGCATGTCAAGGTGACATGTCAAGTTGCGGGAGCCTCCGTCAACCAGAAGTTTGATATCTGGAGACTTCTATTCTTGCTATTCTGGTAAGCATTTGAAAATGTCTTCTACTAAGAGTATGATTTATCTCATTTCTATCTTTATGGGAAACCATATTCTCTCCCCTCTGTATGCTTGGATCAACCAAGAAGGTAATTTAGTGAGATCTTTTATCATTGTTTGGAGCTGAGAGCATGGAACAAGATAGACAAATATTCTGGTAAGTACGTTGACCGTGTTCCTATTCAGTTTCATCACATTCCACGATAGCAAGGGTTACTGCTGGGAAAAGCGACTGTTTTGGAGACCACAGCTACCAGAATCATGCACCCAGCATGGGGGGGATTCTGGGAAGTAGAGTCGAAAATAGTAACTTTTCCAAGTTGTGCTTGCTGAACAGGATGTCTGACTAGCATCTGATGGTCATTTACTTAATGTAGAGAGAGGGGTGTCTGCAATACTTTTAGAAAAGCAGCAGCAACAGATTGAATTTAAAATAACAGATGATAGTGATTTGGACCACTAATTAGCTGTGTATTTTTATCCACTCATATATTTAAGGGGAACAGCATGTATAACCTGTCAATAAGAGTAGCATTAAGTATTTCTATTCTTTAAGAGTACTTGCCAACTACTGCAATGCCTCTAGCGTAGTAGTTCTCAACCTTTTTAAGATGGGGGCCGGTAGTTCTCAACCTTTTAAAGATGGGGGCCGGGTCACACTCCTCGGACAGCTGTGTGGGCCAGACAGCCATTTTGCCCTTCCTCCACCACATGACACTTCCACCACATGAAATGGTGATGCGGGCCACATCCGGCCCATATGCCACAGGTTGAGATTCCCTGCTCTAGCTATTCTATGGAATACAATTCATCTCCACTTCTCCTTCCCTCCCTCCCTCCTTGGCACTGTTTTCTTTCATTTATTTACCAGGTGGTGGGAGAGGAGAGACATTGATTCCTTCCTGGTTCAGTTCAGTTTTCTTTCAACCTCACACTCTGTCTGAGCAGATCTCAGTTATGCAGACTTGGAGGGACCTTGGCAATGTACTGCTCAAAGGTGTCAGAAACATGTGCAGATTATTTTTTTTTAAAAAAAGGAGTGTGAAATAATGCAAATACTGAGTTGAAGGGAAGTACAAAGTTCAGAGAGTACTTCAAGGTCCATTTGGAGTATTATTCCTGTGATGGTGATGTAAACCTAACAGGGGAATTTCCAGAGGAGTCACACGGTTAACCTGTTGCAGCAAAAACTAATAAAGTTTCTCTTTGCAGTTAAGGGCCAACATGTTTTGCTTGGTATAAGCTTCTGCAGACTGCAGTATCTGCTCTTAGGTCCAAGAAAATGTGATCTCAAATATTTGTCTTTTAGGTGCCACATGACCTTGTTTAGTTTGCTGAAGTACACTGGGCGCTTAGTTGAGCTGGTCCTAAATTAGAGATATGAGTACTTTTAAAATATGTTTTTCTCAGTGACACTGAAGTTCCCCACCATGACATCTCCAGCAGGCGATATTTCCTAGCATCTGATGGGCTCATTTCCCCGTTGTTGTTTTTCAAAAAAAAATCTATTTGCCACCTGTTCTTCTGTACAGAAGACTGCCAAATTCTTATTGCAAGTGAATCCTGTGCAGGAAAAATTCCGTTCCACACAGGAGATGTAACAATCCTTCTTTGTTTGGTGTTTCTTCTGTTTTTCAAGGGACGCAATTGTAATCACCCCTATAAGTTGGCATTTTTTCCTGGAAGATTGTTATGGTGAAACTTCAAACAACAGGTCCAGCAAAGTTTCCGAGGGGAAAAGATATCTTATGCTGAGAAATCTTGCTACAAGGCGAAAAGTATGATTTCCTCTCCTTTAAGCAAGAGGCTATGAACTGCTACAAAGAGATCTCCTTGATGTTTTGTTTATGACTTCTCCCTGGTGTAAAATATAAAACAGGGATTAATGTGAACCAGCAAGACCTGGTAAAAGCATTGGATGTAGAAAAGAATACAGAAATGCCCAAGTCAACACTCCCTAACATTTCCAGTGGAAGGGAATCCAGTGGAACTTGATACAACAATTGACCCTGCATAGCAACAAAATCACATAACAATTAGGTTTTGGGGCAAAACTGGTGTCCCACATAACAATTTTCCCTATGGAAAAACCATACAACAATTTTTCAATGGGAAAAACCACTTAGCAAAAAAAAATGTTGTATGATGCATCCCATAGGGAAAATCGCTATATGATGCATGTATCGTAAAGCAATTGTTTTGTACAACAATGAGCCCCGTGGAACGGATTAAAATCATTGTATGAGGTACCAATGTACATATATTCTGAGGCTTATGGGGAATTTTAAAGAAGGAAAATGAGTATTGTATGTATATTTCAAAGAGGTGTACAATTCTGGTGAACATTTTTTTCTGAGTGGGAGAGAGAATTACAAACATGGAACTTTGAGAGATGTTGTTTAAAGGGGCAGCTCAGTGGACTTGGAAGAAGCTGGAGATAACAAAAAGAAGGGAAGTTGGGAGAAGCCAAGCTGAGATTTATGAAGTGGGTTAATTTTAAAGCATGGCCAAATGGACAGGTGTCTAGCCCCATCTGTGGCCCATCGCTGTCTGTACATGGAGAATGACAACTTGAACTGTTCCGCCGTTGGAGCCTCTCTATGTGATAAACTGTTGTTTGTTCACCCGCATCATTTCAACACATGCATTGTTTTGTCTTGCCAATGTTAAACTCTGTTTAGTTACATTATTAATGGTTGATTTGGGGATATTCTTAAAACAGTGTTCCAATGATGATTTAAATTAAATTAAAATTTAGCTGAGATTCATTTCAATACATGGCTAAAAATGAATGTATATGCAATATCCTCCACCCCTGGAACCTTCCTTTCCACTTATCTTAATTTTCTAATTTAATTGTTATACCTTCCCCTATTTCCAAAAGCTAATATTGTACTTTCTTTACCTGGCAAGTTCTTCTTTCTCTGGTCACCTGTCTGCATCTTTCTTCCTCTCTCTTTCCTTTTCCTCTTCTTCCTTCTCTTTTCCATTTTTCAGTCCTAGCTGTTTCATACCCATCTCCATTCTTGTTAACTCTTTCTTCTCCTTTTTTTTACTACTTCTACTCCAAACATTTGCTCCCACATCACTTCCGCTATCACAAGTCCCCCAACTCTCTCTCTACCCCTGTCCACTGTAGAGCTAGAAGCCTCGAACTCTGGCATCTTGTCTGCAGTGGGCAATGGGCCACCCTCTACTCTAGGGTCTCCTCCACAATGCCTCACCAGAGTAGCATTGTGAAGTAGTGTTACACTCTATCATGGGTTGTCTTACTTAGGTGTCAGAGTATGTGTTGCTCCATAATCACTGTTCTTTGGGGAGCTTTAGGACTCTATCTTGCCAAAGGTGTAAAATACATGAAAATGTTGCGTGATGCCATCCTAAAGTTCAGGATAAAGCAGTTCTCATCCTTTTAAAGCCAGGGGCTGGGTTACGCTCCCTCAGACAGCTTCAGGGGCTAGATGGCCATTTCCCCCTTCCACCACCACATGGCACTTCCTGGTGTAGTGGAGGTGGTAGGGAGCCACATGAAATGGTGCTTTAGGACTCTATCTTGCCTAAGATGTAAAATACATGAAAATGTTGGGTGAAGCCATCCTAAAGTTCAGGATAAAGCAGTTCTCATCCTTTTAAAGCCAGGGGCTGGGTTACGCTCCCTCAGACAGCTTCGGGGGCTAGATGGCCATTTCCCCCTTCCTCCACCACATGGCACTTCCTGGTGTGGTGGAGGTGGTGGCCACATGAAATGGTGCTGTGGACTGCATCCGGCCTATGGGCCGCAGTTTGAGAATCCCTGGGATAAAGTATCATCTAGATGACAAGCAGCCCTATATGTCTCAAGAGGCTGTGGAAACTCTGGATGGTTCTGAACACCTTATTCTGGGATGGAGAACAGTAAACATGTTAAGGCTTAAGCCAGATGAAAGGGATATGCTGTTGCTAATAGATAACCCTGATGATGTGGAGGGAGGAGGAGGGCCAATGTTGGATGGGATGATTCTTCTCCTGAAGGAACAGCTTTATAGTTTTGGAGTCTTACTTGGCTTGGAGCTATCTATGAAGATCTAGGTGGTATAGTTATGTGCCTTTTATCAGCTTTGGTCAATTTATTAGCTGTGAAAACATCTATGCCATGGACTAGAGTACTGTAATGTACTCTGCAGGACTGCAGTGTAATCTTTGCAGGACTACCCTTAAGAGTGCTTTGGGGAATACCACTCAACAGCTGTTTACAGAGTCTGTGTAGTTATTACACATAATGCTGATCCTGTATTAGTTGCTGTGGCTGGCAGTTTATTTCTAGATCTCATTTACAGTGCTGGCGCTTATCTTTAAAATCCTAAGCAGCCTGGGACCAATTTATTTGAAGGATTACTTGCACCCAGGCAATCCTGCACTTGCTATAAGACTGGTGACAGAACTGTTAGGAACATGGGCAGGAAAGTTGTGTGTGTGTGTTGTAGGCTGAATCTTTTTAGAAGGAAGCCTGAAATACGTGCATGGCCTGCCCCGTTATTTTTTTTAAATGGCCTTTACATTTTTAATATTATAATCGAAGTGATTATTGAACCTTTGTCATTTTCTTCCACTGTTCTGATTGCTTTAAATAATTAATTGAAATAACAATAATAAACTGCCCAGTATTGTATTGCTTGTCCCAATTTAGAAAGAAACCAGTGGGATCAATTGCTGAATAGTAAATCAATGCTTACAAAAATGCCACCGAATCAATCAGTCTACTTTACTTTGGACTAGGAGCAGGATATTAGGATGGACCTTATATTTTACTGCAGGGGTGCCCAAATATTTCGGGCTATGGGCCATTAATGTGGTTTAGTGGGCCAGTCACGTGGTTCAGTGGTCTGGTCATGTGGCTCCTCCCACTGGAAGTGGAAGCAAAATGCGCCTTGCAATCTGTTTTGCAACAGGCTGAAGATAGATTTTAAGTTGGCATTTTCTCTGGTTAAACCAGGGGTGCCCAAACTATGAGCCCGGGCCAAATCTGGCCCCCAATGACAATTCATCTGGCCTGCGCTGCCCTCGTTGCTCCTGGAAACAGAAGTAAAATGCACCCAATGGGCGCATTTTACTTCCACTTCCAGGAGCGATGAGGGCGGTGCAAGGCTGGATGTTTTGGCATCGGGGGCTATATCTGGCCCACAGGTCATAGTTTGAACACCCCTGGTTTACTTTGATAACTTTGCAAACATGCCTTTGGAGGAAAATCAGTTCCAAAGCTGGTATAAAGCAAATGTACAAACTGTAAGATAGGCCATGTAACGGTAGGCTCAGCATTCCAAAAGTAATGTAAGTCTATTAGGATGGCAATTCACTCATGTTCTTATTACTAGACTAATAAAGGGGATATGACATTGGGCATATGATGTCTAGGGAAAGGGCAGCATTCACGAAAAATTTAATTCTTCAGATTATGCAAGAAACAGAAAATATTTGGGTCATTTTATAATTCTCTCTCTAGTCATTTAGCAACAGGAATTACAAATCCAAATGTCATCTCACAAGGCAAATGGGCTGTGAAATGCATCTTCTAAGTGCCGCAGGTAATTTATTGTTAATTAACTTATATGTCACCTATTGAAGAGGCTTTTTCATAGAGATCAAAGCCAGGTTTCCTGCTGAAGCTGCACGCAAAAGTCCCAGATTAAGAGGAAAATGTGAAATATGTAAACCACACACAATGTGTGGTATGCGTTCTCTGAGTAAAAGAAAATGCCTCTTTAAAAAATATTTTATTGATTGACACTGATATAGTGTCTCAGCTGTAAAAGAGTAAATCAAGAAAATATTTGTGAGGGCAATCCATTGCAAGAAGTTGGACTGTGATATTGCATTTATTATGATCCCCCTCCCCACTTCAAATGAGTCTTGAGAGCATTTGAACAGAAATCCCTTTGCATTCTGAATAATTCAAGGGCATATTTTGTAAAGAGCTGTGCTCCCATCTTGGTATTGAAATGCACATTAAGACTGTGGAAGGCATAGGGACAGCAGTCTAAAATATACTCTAAAAAGGCCAGAAAGTAGTTCGTTGCTGTAAGAATCTTTTTAATGCTCCTCTTTACTTGCTTTAAAGGAAGCAAAAGAGATATTCCAAATATTACAGTCCGGTAAAGTATGGGTACAAAGGTGAACTAAATAAGGTCACAATACTACTGTAACTATAAGTAAAGGTCCCGGCCTCCCTTGATTGAAATCCAGTCATGTCTGACTATAGGACAGGGGGTGGACAACCTTTTTACGTCGCGGGCCTGACCACATCCCTGGACAGCTGAGCTGTGCACTCACTTCTACACTTATGACATCCATGGGCACATTTGCGCATGTGTGAGTGCATTTTATGGCTGATGTAAATGCAGCTGCTTCCATTTCTGGGTGCGGCAGAGGCGGTGATGGGCCAGATGGAGTCTGGGTCTGGCCATGGGCCGTAAGTTGGGAACCCCTGCTATAGTGGGTGGTGCTCATCTCCATTTTCATCAAAGACCCAGTGCTGTCTGAGTCTGCAGACATTTCCATGGTCATGTGGCAGGCACGACTCGATGCTGGAGCATATGGAACACTGTTACCTTTCCCACTGAAGCAGCACCTATTTATCTACTTGCAATTTCTTGCTTTCGAACTGTTAGGTTGGCAGGACAGACAAGGGGAGCTCACTCTATCATACAGCATTCAGGTCTTAAACTGTTGACCTGATGACCTTCCATTCATCAAGCTCAGTGTCTTAACCACTAAACCACAGCAGCCGCTATGATAATGATAGTGATAACAATAACTAAAACTATTGTTGTTGTTCAGTTGCATAGTCGAGTCCGACCCTTTGTGACCCCATGGACCATTGCACACAAGGCACCCAATCCTCCACAATCTTTCTCAACCCGCCCAGCTCTGTGCCCATTGCATCTACAATACCATCTAGCCATCTCATTCTCTGCCGCCCTTCTTCCTTTACCCTCCACTTTTCCCAGCATCAAGGCTTTCTCAAGTGATACCTCTCTTCTCATTTGATGTCCAAAGTATTTTAGCTTCATCTTCAATATTTGACCTTCCAAGAAGCAGTCGGGGTTGATTTCTTTTGAGACTGACCTATTTGTTCTCTTTGCTGCCCAAGGCACTCAAAATTCCCCTCCAACACTACATTTCAAAGGTATCTATTCTTCTGCACTCAGCTTTCCTTATGGTCCAGCTCTCACAACCATACATTACTACTGGAAATACCATTGCTTTAACTATGCGGACTTTTGTTTGCAAGGTGATGTCTCTACTTTTAACTATTTCCCCCCAATTTCTCATAGCTTGTTTCCCAAGAATCAGTCGCCTTTTTATTTCATGGCTGCAATCTCCATCTGCAGTGATCTTGGATCCTAGGAAAGTAAAGTCTGTCACTGCTTCTACTTCTTCCCCATCTATTTTCCAGGGACTGATCGGGCCTGTTGCCATTATCTTTGTTTTCTTGATGTAGAGTCTCAAGCCAGCTTTTGCACTCTCGTCTTTCAACCTAAGCAAGAGCTTCTTTAGGTCTTCCTCACTTTCTGCCATTAGGGTAGTATCATCTGCATATCTCAAATTGTTGATGTTTCTCCCAGCAATTTTAATTCCAACTTTTCACTCATCCAGCCCTGCATTGTGCATTATGTGCTCTGCATATAAGTTAAATAAGCAGGGTGACAAAATGCAGCCTTGTCTTACTCCTTTTCCTATTCCAAATCATTATAACTCTGGATAAATCCAATTACAATTGTATTTCAAGAGGAGAAAACTAAATTACAACTGTCATGAAACATTTTATGCCCTTCTAACTAGAAAAGTAGATGAATTACAAGTAACTTGTAATGTGTAATGAGTTAATTTCAGTTTCTGCAAAATGCATGGCAAAATATAGCCTATTTTGAATATTTTTGGATTCTACATATTTTGACTTTGATGAGTCTCTTGTTGCGTCTGAGACAAAGAGTGCAATCCAAACAGGCCAAAATGGCAAAGAGCAGGTACACAACTTATGCAGGGTCTACTAGGGATTCTTTGTCTGTGGTTTCGTTGCACTGCCAGATTCACTGCTGTTTAATGGCAGTGTGAAAGTAGCAAGGACTCTCCCATACATTTCTCCTTGAAAGAAGACAATCAAGGAGTATAGGCATTGCTTTAAGCAGATCTCAGAAACAACACAACAAAATTAATGTGAAATGTTCTATTCATTCCTTTTTTAAACTAATTTTGGAGAAGGTCACCGAAAAGCAACATTTAATCATGAAAAATGTTGGTTGTATGTTCCTCTGGAGAGGAGGTCAGCTCACATTATCCTTTGGGAAGGGGGGGATAATTGTGTGTTATCCAGCCAATACTGGGTTATGACAATCTTTTTCAGGGTTTTCTAGGTAGAGAGTACACAGAAGTGGTTTAACATTCCCTTCCTCTAGGGGGAGCTTGTAGGACTGTGCAGCTTGCCCAGAGTCACACAGGATGGCTCTTTTCCAGATGTCTAAACCAACTGAGCCATCAAGACAGCACTTCACCAAAGAGAAGAGAACCCTGTAATAACCAGATTTATAGTTGGTAGACTACGTATGGCTCCATAAGTATAGTTGCCCTATATTACCCTGAAATCACTGTTATCATAGGCCAGTCTCCTATTTCTAGTCCCACCTAGAATAGACCCACTGATATTTACAGTATTTACAATATTGTGTAAATATTGACTTACTATTCAGCAACTTATTCAGTTAATTTACTCTTAGCTGGGACCACAGTGTCTGGCCATACACTCCATGGCAGGGTTTCTCGATCTTGGACCCCCAGATGTTCTTGGACTTTAATTTCCAGAAGCCCTGATCAACAGTTGTGCTGAGTTGGGCTTCTGGTAATTGAAGTCCAGGAACACCTGGGGTCCCAAGGTTGAGAAACCCTGGTCTATGGTATTGCTCTGAGGTTCTGTAAGATATAGGTCCAATGAGAACTTCAAAGATGGCAACCTTTGTTTGAAAAAGAGTCAATTTGCTCCTTCCAGTCCAATCAATCCTTTACTGCAGAACCATGAAAACTGTCGCCTATGAGAGTATAGACTTTTTTTTAACGTGCAACCAACTATAGGGTTCAAAATGTAGTGACTTAATACCTAAAAAGAGCCTCCCCTCCATATCAGTTAATCTTGTGCTTCATTCAAACATATAAATTTGTATGTAAACCTTTAGGAGAAGGATCATGCAAGACATCCAAACTTCATCCTACCCAGGAGTTACTGATTTATGGTTTTGCTCTAACTACATTACTTTTCAAACAATTTTCATGAGAGATAGAAACTTTTATTTGTTATCATTTATGGGGAAGTGCTATTGACCTGACTTGAATGCAATGACCTTAGAAGCTGTATGGAATCATATAGAACACTAGCTACAGCAATCTGAGGGAGGTTTTAATTAGGATTATACTCAAGCAAATCTTCTTAAAGTGCTGTGCCGAAGAAGTGCATTTGGGGGTATCTAATTAGCTCTTTATAATGCAGTAGTTCACAACCTTGTCTATCCTGCTGGCTGTTAACTGTAACTACTCATAGAAATAATGTAGATTGCTATGGTTAGGGTTGTGAATGTGAAGTTCTTTCCATCCTGTTTAAGCATACATTTGTGAATTTTGAGAGGTTTGTGTTAAAAATGATGACAACAGAATTTGCTGCTCTTACAACACCGTATTGACTCTCTTCCTGAGAAAAGAATAGTTAAAATTCTTCAGAGGATCTCTGAGAGGTTCTTTCTCTATAAACACTTCACATCTTATATGTTGTTGGCATTTCACTGGTTTAAGAATAATGGTAAAGTTCTGTTACTCTTCTTTGCTCATAACCAAGCAGATACATGGCAGGCTTGTTAAGAAAAAGAAGGCATAGCAAACTTAATTCAGTAACATAAACATCATCTAACATACATGATTCAAAAGCTAGCCTTTAGAAAGCCATCAAAATTTCCTCTTATGTCACCTTCTCTCCCACCCTCCCCAATTGAATTTTACAAATATATGCATATTTGAAAAGGTCTTTCCAAAGACCAGAGAAAGTGAAAATCTCTCCTCTCCCCTAAAATTAAGTACTTAGTGAGATGACATCAGTTTGGCCATTTCACAAGAAAAATAAAAATAAGCTAAAAATATTCAATTAAAATATCTCATTTCCTTTAAGGGGAATGGTACGGTGTTCCAGGAAGAGATTGTGTTCTAATAATGACACTGATTGCTCTATTCAAGGTGGCAGTATATGAGAAACTCACACAGCCAGAGCTGGATAAAAAAAATGTAGTTGCCTGCATTGGAAAGTAGCCCCAAATGAACTTCGTCTGGCATCAAAATAAGCACTAATGGAAATGAACGGCTGTATAAAATGAAGTGAATGATTAATGCAACACTGGACTCCAGGGCATGAGAAATGGGTAGGAGGAGACAGTGAGAAGCTAAAAAGAAACTATAGCAGTTATAATTCCAACACAGCCGTGTCACCATGATCTAAGGAAGCTTCCGGAATCCAGAAGGATAGACCATCTTCCCTCTGTGTTATACCATGGTTATGAGCAAAGATGAGTAACAGAACTACTATTGAAAGGATGACACCTTTCAAACAATTTTAATAAACCATTATAAATGATATGTGAACTATTAGTCCCTCCTCCAAGAAAGTCTGAATTTGAATTTAACTGCATCACTAAAATAAATAAATAAATAAATATTGTCTGCTACTTGGTCTAATCCATGTGTCCTATACCTAAATCAAGTGCACTGAATCAAAATCTAAAGTCCGATCAGGCTCTTAAATTAGCAAATCTCACCCTCTTGGTTAGGTTCTTGCATTGATCACACAGGGTATATTTGCCACAAATGTAGCAAAAATTGTCCGGTTTATTAACACAGCTGCGCCTACTCATCTTTAGCTCAAAACAGACTCACTATGGTCTAGCTGTACTATCCAATAAGATAGTTTCACACTCGAGACAAACCCTTGCTCCATCTCGCCTTATATACCTACTTCTGACATCAGCTCACTGGCTTGGCCAGACATGCCCAGCCCCTGCTGCAACACGCATGCTACCAGGGGACATGATTCAGCTGAGGCGGCAGCAGGCATAGTGGTAGCTGCAACTGTTATAATGTTCCCATGTAAAAATACATTACCCAATTAACAACCATTTGAACAGCTATAGCACACCTTAAAATGTGTACGTGATAGGTAAATTCTGAGTTCCAATTTGGAATCAACACCTTCGATATCGTGTAAATCACATGTGTTATTCCCAGTAGCAAAATCATTGTTGTGCACTGTTTTCATCAAAAAGTAAATCGGCTGGGTGATATGGAATGATGTGCACTTTCTCGGGTGCCCTACTTATTTAGACACAATCATCACAGCTGCTCTGTTCTTCAGCTCTCAAATCTTGCGATGTGGTGTTTTCTCCCCCTCCTGAACAGGTGTCTGCTTTTCTTTCAAAGCAAAAGGCAATCTAAAAATAAAATGGGAAGTTGAGCTGCAATGAGACAGAAACCAAAGTTGAGAATATACTTGCACATTTTACCTTTCCAGTAGTTCTGGCAAAATGTTGACCTGGTCCTTATATGAGGATCATCAAAATGTGAATGGAATGCTTTATGAATGCTGGTAGATCACAAGTGTTATTTTAACGATGTATTTTAAACTGCATAAATCAGAGAGGATTTATCTTCGGCATCTTGACAACTGAAACACCATGGGACTTACTTTGGAGTAATTTTGGGAAATACTCTCCAGGATAATAACTGTTTAGGCAGAAATGTTTTCAGATGTCAGATAGCCAGTCTCATTTCCTCAGTCAGCCTTGACTTCCCCGAGAGGATTGTTGTAAGATTAAAGTGGAGAGAACGAGAGTTGTGAGTCACTGAAGGAAAGGTAGGACTCAGGTCTAAATAACAAATAAATAAAAAACAGTTACGTGAGCCTTGTATTCCCATTTGCATCAATTTGTTGTGGGTTTTTGGGTTGCCTATATAAAGTGACAGGACTGTGGTGCCTTAGTGGTTAAGCTGCTGAGCTTGACAACCAGAAGGTTGGCAGGTCAGCAGTTCAAGACCTGAGTAATGCAAGACGGAGTGAGCTCCTATCATCTGTCCCAGCTCCTGCCAACCTAGCAGTTTGAAAACAAGAAATTGCAAGTAGATGAACAGGTACCATTTTTGTGGGAAAGGTAACAGTGTTCCATGCTTGCCACATGATCACAGAGCACGGGCTTGTTAGCTGCAAACGGTGATGAACACCACCCCCTAGAGACGGACATGACTGGCTTTCGAGTAAAGGAGACCTTTACGTTTACCTATATCAAATGACATTGTGGGAGATGGCCTTTACCTTTCTGTTCTATTTCTCAGCTTTCCAAAGGCATTTGTTTATTGTTGGAAATAGGATGCTGAATGAGATGGGCCTTGGCTATATGCAGCAGGGCTTTCCTTACATTTTTAAGGCCCATCACACTTGTACAGTTACTGTAATCATGAGCAAATTTGTAAGAAACATGATGTCAGGATGCTGTAGCATAGAAAACTATAGATTCCATGGTACGGTGCAACTGACATTTGAAAATGTATTCCAATAACAGATAATCAGGCAGAAATCAATTCACAGTATTATGAGGATTAGAGAACACACGTACATACAGGAAGAAGGCATTTATAGCTTGGCACTGAAATTTATCCAGGGTCCAACAGACAGTAATTGACTTGCTGTGATTTAAAAAAAAAAGTCATTTTAAAACATTCATTTTTTAATGTCCTGGCCATCTGCAAATCCAAAATGACCTCAGGGTTAAAACCAGAGCAATATGAGTATTGTCAGCTGTTCTTCACTCACATCTTAGCACCCTGGATAGATGGATTTCAAGATAAACCCACAACCTTCTTTTTGTCTGGGTTACCACTGTTCTGAAATGTCTCTGTTTGTCTAATGTAAAGGAATAAATCCCCCCTTCCAAAATTGTTGCTTTACACTCCTCCAAACAGTTCATCCCTTTCTTAAAAGTCTTTGTCAGCTAAAGAATGGAAAGAAATTAAGTTCTGCCTATTAAGTGGATTGTGACTTCAGTAGCATTTAGTATTAACTGTCCCACGGGAAACTTGTTAATTTGGCTGATCATGAATTGGCATATGGTAAGTCTGTGCTGTTTTAGGACTTGATGTAGACCGTGACTCTTAAACTAAACTAATTCCCTAATATTACTTTAGTTAAAATACATGAGGTCAGGACCTATTTCATGCTCTGGAACGTCTGTCTATAACTGTGGCAGAAGCACTGTGGCGGCTTAGTGGTTAAGACGCTGAGTTTGAAGACTGGAAGGTCAGGGTTCGATACCTGAAGTGCTGAATGATGGACCTTGGGGAAATGAAAGGAGCCTCATACAGGCGTCCCCTGAGCAGAGTTTCCCCAGCAAAAATCCTTTCGACCCAGAGTAATTTCTGACATGAATTTTATTTATTGTGACAGAGCTTTGCAAAAATTGCTTTCTGGACGACAGTTCCCAGATTCCCACCAGCTGCAGTTGAAAGATTCTGGGATTTGTTGTCTAAAAAGGAACTTTTAGAAACTGCTGCAGTTCCTAATCTGGCAAATTCCAAGTGCACTTTGTCTAATCTGGTCTTTGATTTGTTTTCTGACCTTGCCTGTTTGTTCTTATATATTTATTTTTATTTATAATTCAAATTTCTATGCCGCCCAATCAGGTGAACCCAACTCAGGTTCTTAATGCTTCCATTGCTGCGTTATATCAGCAGAATACCTTTCTCATTTGTTTGGGTGCTCCAGGTAAGCTTGGAACAGCCACATGTGTACCTAGAGGTCCCAAAAGCTAATGTTCAGCGAACTTTACTTAAAACCCAAACAAATAGGCTTCTTCTTCCATGTCTAGGTCAGACTTTAAATTGACAAAATGAAGCTGCCTTTTGGTGAATTCATTCTACACTTCCTTTGCCTGACCTAGTGTGAGGAAGATTAGCTGGCAAAACAAGTTTGTCATTGCCCGGGTGTTGTGTATTGAGGCACATTTGCAAGGAGCACAAGAGGAAAAAGGTGGTTTCCAGCCATTCTAATTAGAAGCCAAAGGTAGCGCGAAACCCCTGCAAAAGGGCACACTTGTTACGCTAATCCAAGCCCTAGGATTTGTTACAGTTTTGGATCCTGTTCTCCATTAATTAACTACACATATTCCCTGTTATGATTGGTTAGTTATGTTTGTCCGGTGGGTCGCTACCTTGTATCCAGGAGCCACCACTGAGGGGACACTATATAAGCCCCACGAGTAAACAAGGGTGGGGCCGGACCAGATCTATACTTCCTACTCTGTACAGGTAGCCAGGTAGCATGAAAACTGGGTCCTTTCATTATGCTACGCTTCTATGGTAGCTAGTTATTGCCCATTGCCGGGTAAGAGTCCGGAGGGACTGACTCCACTAGGATTGTATAGCCATCTCAGAATCCAGAACACCTTGTAAGCTCATCTTTAAGAGACTGTTAAATAAAGACTGTTGCTGTTTGTTCATTGTTGTCTCAGACTGGTGCTTATAAGGGCTAGACATAACACCGGGGTATGCCTGATTGTGGTTAAAAAAACACCACAATCTTCCAGGAGGCTCTTTCTATGTACTCCAACAACTAAACTGAATGACACACTCAGCAACCCACTCAAACCGTTCTCCATGTAACTGATCTAAGAGGAACAGGAGTAGAAGATTGAAAGGTAGGTCTGGTGTGACCATCTAACATTCCTGGACAGCTGTCATGCCCTTTGGCCCTTTGGCCAACTGTGACATCTCAGGTGGCCTATGGCCCTTTGTTCCCCATGAGATTGTGGGGATGGGGTGCCCAAAATGAACTAACAACACCCAGCTGTTGTATCAAAAAGCCACAGCATGACAGCCTTATGTGGGAATGGTCTTTTGAGAAAATCAAAATGCAGCTGTAGCCCTTTTTAGGGGGCTAGTATCCTTTGACAGAACTCCTCTTAGTGGGTTTTAGTGGCTGTTGCACCAATGGTTCCCCAAGTAGTGGAGCCGCTTGAGCCTATGTCTATAAAAACACTACATGCAAAGTTGGAAAAGCAATTAAATCTTGTCTGTAAAACTGGAGATGTGTCCTAAAATAGCATTATTAATGGATTTTGCAAATATGAAAATAGGTAAAGGTAAAGGTCACCCTTGCTCGAAAGCCAGGGGATATATATTGAGAACATTTAACAAAGAAGGTTTTCTAAGTCCCACTGGTGCTGGGTGCACATAGTAGTTGTGTTCTATTATATGTAATTTTGTTAAAATTTTTCTATTTTTGTTGTTGTTGTGATTTTGTTTGTTCATATTTATGTTTTTTATATTTTAGTTATTTTTTTAAAAAAAATTACAGGCACAGTGTTGTGCAGTGGATTTTGCAGCTGATCCATTTACACTCTGCAGTTGCATTGTCCAGTGCACCTCTCTTCTAGGTATTTGCTTCCCTCTCTGCATGCATGTGGTTGTATTACACAGTGGTAAACAGGGTATTAGCTATAGTCTTCAGTCCCATCCATCAACCACTCAGCTGCCTCCTCTGTCTGGTAGGCAGGGCCCCAAGATTGGTTAAAAATCCCCCTCCATAGCATGTATATAAAAATGAGAAGGAAAAGCCAAACGGGAGCCAAAGCATAGGTTCCTGAAACATGACAGATTAATGTTATGTGAATCTTTACTACCTCTGTTTCTGACCAGTTGCTGTCCTGGTATATGTGCCAAATGCATGCAATTTAAATTGTTGTGTGTATGTGTGCCCCAAAATGGGACATCTACTCACCAGTGCACCGCTGAGCCTCTTTGTTACAGCTATCATAAGTTATAAACAAAAGAAATAACCGCAGGAAACATTTTTATACTGCCCAGTTTTCCTGCAGGTTATTCTGTAAAGATATGCAAGACCACACCTTTGAACTGTGTTGTGAATCTCCCTTCCCCTGTAAATTGCTATCGTTTTGCTCTCAATGACCTCTGAAACAGTAATAACAGTAATAAATGCTGCCCCTAACCTCCAAAGGGTCTTGTCCTTGCTATCCAATTTGTTTGCATCCATATTTATATCACGCGCCTGTCCATTTTCTTGTTGGAAAAATGATGTCTCTTTCTTCCTTTTTTATTTTTGCTTAATAGCTATTTTTTTTTTAAAAAAAATACAAGTAATGTCTCCTGTGTTCTCTCCTTTACCTCTTGTTAGGGGCCCTTGAAGATTTCATTCACTCTACATTTTTAAATGCACTGACCTGGTTCTCACTTGCCGGATAATACACAGATCAGAACACTGTTATCCTTTGGCTTTCACACTGTGCTGTGTTTCATAGTGCAGTTCTCAGCTCCAAAAAAATGCCTAAAAATTGGCTATGCAATATATACATATATATATACATTCTGTGATTAAATGTGTTTGAGGATCAAAGATATATTTAAAAACATATGTTAGGATAAAATGCTTTTATGAAAAAGCATTGCATAAAGGTTTCTTTTAAAATACCAGAATAAACCAAAGCATGTTAATGAATAACGACACAAGAAATCGATGCAGAGAGACATCCATGGCTGCCATCTTGTTTAAACAGTTGCTCGGTGCTACTGATTGGCAGAATCCAAACTAGTGGTGGGGACGTGTTTCAACAATGAGCTCTTCAAAACCCTTTAGAGAAACCAATTGGATTAATACTTTGATCACTCATTCAAAAGAAGTTAAGCCTAGTGGATTGCTTTGATCACTCTGATCAAAGTGATCCACTATGCTCAACTTCTTTTAAGCCCATTGGGTTTGCAAGGGTACAAAGAAAGACCCTCCTTGAAGATTGTGGTATTTTTGAACCACAACCAGGTGTACCCTAGTAATGGCAACCTAGTGTTGCTGGCTAATCTTTCTCATACTAAATCATGCGAAAGGAACTGCAGAATGAACTCACCAAAAGGTGCCTTCATTTTGGCAGTTTCATGTCTGGCCTAGACATGGAAGAAGAAGATTGGGTTTGCAGAATCCTAAGTATCTGGAAACCACTTTTGAGTTGAACCAACCCCAAACTCAATAGGTTGAAGGGACCAGAAATATTGCCCCCAGATCATTAAGGCCTTTCTTAAGGGTGCAACGGTTGGGCCTCTTCACTCTTGAACGACACCATCTAAGAGGTGACCTGATTGAAGTTTATAAAATCATGCACAGTGTGGACAAAGTAGATAAGGAAAAACTGTTTTCCCTATCGCATAACCCTAGAACTAGGGGGCACTCTATGAAACTTTTGGGTGCTAGTTCTCAAACAAATAAGAGAAAGTACTTTTTCACCCAGAGGATCACTGGTCTATGGAACTCCCTGCCAGAAGAAGTGGTGACAGCTGTCAGTCTTGACAGCTTTAAGAAAGGATTAGACAAGTTCATGGAGGTCAAGGGTATCAATGGCTATAATTATGGATACCTAAGGACAACCTCCGGTTTGGAGGGATAGGCAGGATATCTCTCAATGCTATTTCCAGGGAATCCTAAGCAGGTAAAGGCATCTGCTTGGGAATAATACCCTGAAGCAAATGGTGAGCCATTGTGTGAGACAGAATGCTGGACTGGATGGGCTGTGGCTTGTTCCAGCAAGGCTGTTCTTATGTTTTTTTGAAAATAGATGAGGACTATTGAAGGTGTGGAGGGAAGTTGGGTCTGGGGGGCACACTCTGTCTACTTTGGCTTTGGCATCTGGACCTGATCATAGTTTGATTTGCTTAATTTCCAGTCCCTACAGCATTTACTGTAAACATTTCTACCAGTGTCGAGGGCCTTGAAAATTACTTGCTTGGACTACATACCGTATATACTCGAGGAATGGTTTGCAGAACAGTGCCTTTCCGAAGAGGCTGTCTCCAAGGAATCTGTATCTGTTTTTATTTGTGAGCAGCCAAAATGTCAAGAAGACTTGTGGTGCCCTAAAGATGAACACATTTTAGTTGGTAGCAGCTTCCACAGATCGCAGCTCACTTTATCAGATTTGTAATTGCAAATCGGCTTTCCAAAGCATATTTCATAATATTCTTTCTTGCTGTCTGTCTAACTAGTTCTTTGAAGAATTATTTAAGCAACATTAAGAAAATGTCAGAAGAAGCCTTTCCATTCAGACACTGACTGAATTCCAAATTTTATTTTTTTTAAACAGAAGTGTGGTACTGACATAGATTGATGATTAGAGATGTTTCCAGAGGAAGAAGCAAAACTCATATTTATATAATCCTCCGCAATAGCTCACATGATGGAAAGGTCCCCTGGCTAAAATAAGTTGAAATATTCCACATTAATACACCAGTGGGATTGGCGAGGCAAAATGCCTGTGGAATTTTCCTAATTTCCTTTTCCTGTTGAATTGGGTTGATATTATTATTAAAATCTAAATAATTACTACCATAAGCTAGCTTTCTACCCCACATGGGTCTTTATCAGCCTGAATGCCTCAGAACTGTGGGTGGTATGGGAAAAACACTCAAAAGTTCCAAAAGTCATGGCCAGAAATATATTCCAGGCTTCTTTATTGAAAATAAATCTAAAAATTAGATCTGCAGACTCAGGTCTGAGGTATAGATATATAATTCTCCCTCTGGTCACAGGAATTGGGATATTTATCCCAGTCTTGCTAGACAAAGATTTACCAGTCATTCAGCAACTCCCAACTTCTATTGTCCAAGGCAGTTTTTTTTGGGTGGGGTGGAGAACAAGTCCCAACTAGGTAAGCCAATTTCAGCCCAATTAGAAGTATGAGGTTAGAGGATCACTGATGCTATCGTCAGTCCACCATTCTGCTTAAAGGTCTCCCTTGCTTGAAAGCCAGTCATGTCTGACTGTAAGGAGTGGTGCTCATCTCAAAGAGCCAGCACTATCTACATCTGCAAATGTTTTTGTGGTCATGTAGACACCAGACTGCATGGAACATCAATTATGTCAGGTCGGGACTAAAACTCAACAAAGCATCCTCCATCGGATCCCTTGGACCAGGTGAAAGCTGAGGGCACATGGTCTGCCTAGCCAGCGGGAGATGTGATATCCAAATGGCTAAACAACTGCATGCAAATGGACTTTATTTCTCAAGTCCATTTGCATGTCCTGAATGTCATCACGGAGATGTTTACCAATGCTCAGACTCCTCACTGAATAACGACTCCAAGGTATTCAAGAAACAGGGCTAAGAACTGTTACTGTTTATTTTCTTAACATACATCAGTAGATCTACCTCTAGATGTTGGTACCCTCTAAATTTTTGGTGCTCTGGGGAAAGCCTCAGATATAAACCTGCATCCATGATGTCATACTATATGAGGAAAGATCTTTGGTCTTCTCCGTTTATTATGCCTACCCAGAACAGCCATTGGCTGTACTAGGTTGGATTATGTTGCTCTTATCCATCTTCTGGAGGAGAAATGTCATCCTGGCACTCCAGGTGTTCTTAGACTTCAATTCCCAGGAGCCCTGAACAGCAAGAATGCTGACTTGGGATTCTGGTAATTGAAGTCCAAGAACACCTGGAGTGCCAGGGTTTGCCATCACTGTCCTAGACAACTGTATGTGTGTGTTTATCTACATGCACTCCCTCTCCCCTCTCTCAATCTCTCCCCATCTCCAGTCTGTCTACAGCAGTATTATAGTAGAAAAGAGGGCACCCTATGTTCCTTTTTAATATGCTACTTTTCTGTGTCATTCCCTCAAGCCAAATGGATAAGCTCAGAATATTTTACTTATTTATTTTGACTTGTTTAGCTGCCCCCTCGCTGAGGCGACTCCAGGCGGCTTACAACACAAGAAACAGCCCCAAGATAACACACTCAGACAACCCATACATATGGATAAAACATCATAAAATCTCTAAAATCTCTGAAATCAAAAAAATCAAAAAAATCACAAAATCTAAAATCTAAAAATCTAAAATCCCCATAACAAAATTGTCAGATGGTTATATGAGCCAGCAGGGTGGAGTAGATCCAACATCAGTACCCCACACCCGCTGGGCCAGCCATGTCTTTAAATCTTTCCTAAAGGCCAGCAGTTGTGGTTGGAGGTGGAGGTCCATCGGCAGGAGGTTCCAAAGGGCCGGGGTGGATACAGAAAATGCCCTCCGTCATTGGTACCCACAGAGAGCCCCTCTGGTCTGCCCTAGTGGGATGGGCAGATGTTCTCAGGGTGATGCGGTCTCTTAAGTAACCCGGTCCACTACCATGTAGAGCTTTAAAGGTCATAACCAGCACCTTGAATTGCACCTGGAGCCACACTGGTAACCAATGCAGCTACCGCAGCAAGGATGCAGCATGGTCATAATGGCCACACCCCATCACTGTGCGGGCCACTGCATTCTGCACCAGTTGCAGCCTCTGAATGGTCATCAAGGGCAGCCCCATGTAGAGCATGTTACAATAATCTAACCAGGAGGTGACCAGTGCGTGAGCAACCATGAGCAAGGAGTCCCAGTCCAGGAAGGGCGTAACTGGCGAATGACTCGAACTTGAGCAAAAGCCCTCCTGGCTACAACTGCCACCTGCTCCTTGAGCAGGAGTCGTGAGTCCAGAAAGACCCCCAGATTACGCACCAGGTCTATCTGAAGCAAGATAGCCCTATTCAGTTCCAAAGGTGGTAATTCCTTTGACAAAACAGGGCCCCTTATCCACAGCCATTCAGCTGTAGCCTGTTGTCCCCCATCCAGACCCTCACCGCCTCCAGGCATCTGGAAATGACTTTGACTGCTTCGCTAGGATCACCATGGACAGAGATGTTCCCTGTGGGAACAGATAATCTCCCCCAGTGGCTTCAAGTAGATGTTAAACAAAAGATGTTATCACACACACACACACACACACACACACACACACACACACACACACACACACACACACACACACACACACACACACTTCAGATATTAGAGGCTCTTTGTACCACTCTACTGTACTGATTTTGTGAAGGAGTCCTGAATTTCCATTGAAACATGCAGTTCTACACTATCTCCATCCAAATCATTTTCCAGCTCCATCCAGGAACACAGGATGAATACATCAATTATGTTACAACTGTTCTTAGATAAACCGACATGAGAGCTCTCCTCTTGTGGCCTTTTTTCTCTTAGCATTAGGATTGCGCATGAGCTTGATGGTTCCTTCAAGCCAGCTGTAAGTGGGTGAGATGCTCCCCTAAAGGGGCTTATCACATATTAAGTGGTTTACCATTTGTCAGCTTTTAACAAGCCCAAAGTAAATCTTTCATATATCAAAGGTTAAATCATGCTACACATGACTGCTACGCAAGCTTTCTCACCTGTTCAGTTAATCTTTTTTTAAGACAATTTAATTTCATTTATGAAATTGCTTCATGAAATATTGCTAATGTCAGTACATGAGTGTCTTAAGGGAGTGTAGATGATGCATTTCATGTTCATTTGGAGATCAATGTGGGGGAAAATGTTGACATACAGAAGCTCATCATGACAGCTGCCATAGCCAGGATTCTGAGGAAAATCCATAGCCATATAATTCCTGCAGGATATAGTACAAATAAAGATAGAAACAGTCTGACTAAGAGATAATCTATCTGCCTATTCATCTATCATCTGTTTATTTCTAAGTCTAAGTGCAGATACAGCACAAGAAAGGGTTTTTCCCCATTTATTTCCCCCCCCCCCAAAGAAGAACTGTCTGGCTGAAACCGAAGAAGGTATAATAGCTTCAAACTGACCCAGTTCTGATGAAAGGCACAGGGTTAGATGTTTGACTGAATGCCCTTTTGGTGCCTTGATGGTGTTTGTGTAGTTTTGGATGTCTGTGAAAAATTCTACTCCTACCAAAAAATAAGAATGCAAATGGCTACAACTGGGATATGGGCTAAATAATGCCCTCAATTTTGCCTAGCACAGAGAAGGGAGAAAAAAAGAGGAGATAGGGAGAAAAAGAATGCTCAATGTGGTATATTAGACAGAACGATGGACTAGGACTCAAAAGACCTGGGTTCGAATACTTGCTTAAGCCATAGAAACTCTTTGAAGGTGTGGAACTGATAAAGTTGTTCAGTTACAGTCGAGTCCACCCCTTTGCAACCCCATGGACCACAGCATGCCAGGCTCCTCTGTCATCTGCCATCCTCCATAGTCGATCCAGATCCATGCCCACTGCATCAACAATTCCATCTAGCCATCTCATCCTTTGTTGCCTCTTCTCCTTTTGCCTTCGAGCATTTCTCAGCATCATGGCCTTCTCCAGTGAGTCCTCTCTTCTCATTTGGTGGCCAAAGTACTTGAGCTTCAGGTTCAGTATTTGTCCTTCCAAGAAGCAGTCAGGGTTGATTTCCTTTAGGACTGGCTTATTTGAACTCCTTGCAGTCTACAGAGTCTTCTCCAGCACCATAGTTCAAAGGTGTCTGTTTTTCTGCACTCAGCCTTCCTTATGGCCCAGCTCTCGCAGGAACTGATAAACCAACTCCTTAAATATCTCATCCACCTTGAAAGCCCTATTATGTTCACTATTAGTTGGTTCCAGCCCATAAAAACAACAGGGAGAGAAAAGACCAATTTTACCACACTCTGTCCTAGCTGATCAAGAATGCAAGGTCTTTGTCCACAGCCACACATCTGCCTGATCCTAGCAGTTAATAGTGAAATAACTAAGCTATATCTAAAAGCCCTGCCATAAAAGACACAGCTCATCTCACATGTCAAGAGTGAAATATCTATTCCATTGAATAGAAGAAAGAGCCTAACTCTGCTTTATTTTGAATCGTTTTATGGAACACATAACAAGCTTATTCATCAGTGTATGTGGGGAATTATGCTAACTCCAGGGAGCCAAATATATGATAAAGCAATGAGATCAGAAAGAGTTCAGAATAACATTTCAGGAAAAGCAATGCTCAGAAATGTCTGTGTGTCTGTCTTTCTCTATCTCTTTCCATGTTAATTCTAGGGAGATATGTGTTGATAGGATTTTTCACTTACCCTAATTCACTATTTTCATTCATGACGACAGTTTTCAAGCAAACTTAGAAAATGTTCTCTACAGCACCAGTTGTTATGTGTAGTTTGTGGTGACAGAAAGGGTGTAATTAAGGCATTGTACAGTCTTCCCCCCAGTCAGAGAGGTTAACTTGCTGAGCTGGAGAGTGGGAGGTCGGGTTTTGATACCTGAGAGCTGCACTTGGGGACATAAAGGGAGCCTCATTCACGCATCCCCTAAAAATACTTTCAACCCAGAGTAATTTCTGCCATGAAATTATTATTAGTCATAGCTATCTCTTTCTCCCCCCCCCTGCACCATTTCAGAGGAGTGTTTTTTTAAGGAGATCCCAAAATACATAGATAATGTAACTGATCTGGGAAATCCCACCTAAAAGATTCAAGGTGGGTCGATGCTGATTTGTATGCCCTTTATTTAAGTATACTGTTGGTGGTTGGGGGTTTCTATTGACCCCCAATAATTACCACAAATTCCATTATCTTCTAATACAGAAAGTAGGTTAGCAAGCCCAATTCTTTTGTTAGGCAAAAGGAAGAACCTATGTTAGATGGTGAAGTGCCAGGACTACCAAATTCCATTGCTGGTTCCCCTCTCACTGTTTGAGAAAAGCTTGATCCCTGGAGTGGAGCATATGACTGGGGAAATGGGCAGTGGTGGGCTCAAATGTTTTTTACTACCACACTGTAGGCGTGGTATGGTGGACGTGGCCTGGGGGAAAGCCCTGTGTTGCACCCAAATTAGGACTACTTTATTTCAAGACTTGGATGGGTGGGGCCAGCCAGAATTTCTGCTACCGGTTTTGGCAAACTGGTGAGAACCTGCTGATGCCCACCACTGGAAATGGGTATGGAAACTTTGTGGCAGGACAGTTTGCAGATGAATGTTAGGCACTTAAGTGTGGCATTGAAGGTCCACTTTGCAGATGCTTCAAAGGGAAGTTCTCGGTCAAAAAAAAATTTTTTTTGTAAATAGGAAAATAGTATGAGAGTGGTGAGGAAAGAAGCAGAAGGAAATTTACCTTAAACCACATATTGTGGAACAGAGCTTCTGACATTCGAAAGATGGAGTTGTTCTGCCAGAAAAGATAAAGATGAGGAAATGGTGAAGGAGGGAGGCAATGAAATGATAAGGCTTTGGACCAAAAAGATAAAAACAGCAACACTGTGTGATCTGTTAATGCTAGATTAGTTAAAGGGTTAAGAGCTTTTGAAATAGATCAAGGAGATAGAGGAACTAGAGAGAAATCACAGCCACTTATACCTGGGGGAGATAAAAATCAAGTTTCCACTGAAACTCCCAAGGTTCTTATATCCTTTTAAACTTACTTTACATTTCTCTTCAACCAGAGGGGGAGAATCAGGCAGGAGAGGGAACAAGAGGAACCCTTATAAAGGCAACCCACTGGGTTTGTTTCTAAATTCTAAAGAAAAATAGGCTATGCACGAGTTTTCTCCCAAACCCAAATAATTATCTGAATGGAAGTGATATGGACTTACCTGCACGGAGTCTGGAAGGAAATGGAAGAATCAACTCACTTAAGTGTGGCATTGAAGGTCCACTTTGCAGATGCTGAAAGACAGTGGCCCCTGACAGGGACAAAATCAACCGTGGAATACTAGTTACTTGGTGTTGAGTTGGAGCCCACTCATCGTGTCCCCAATAGAGCTCAAGATAAGTGAGATATTTAAGAAATGGTTTTAGCAGTTATACCCCCTTCCCTGATGAGTTTCGACAGTCGAATGGAGATTCAAACACAGATCTCTTGAGTTCTGCTCCATCATTTTCCCCACTACATCCCACTGGGCACTTCTGGAGAGTGCTAAGCTTAGATTCCTGCCTTAGATACTGAGGAACCATCATTTCTAATCAGAATTCACAACACAGAGCTAGGCTTATATATACATACATACATTCCTTAAATAAAATGTGGAGAATGACAGTGCCATATAACAAAGTAAAACTATTAACAAAAGATTTTATATATACATATTCCTTTTTAAAAAAATCTTCTGATAATAGTCTTCTTTTGTCATATGGTTCTGTCAGTCTTCACATTTTGTTTAAGAAAAAGAAAATAAGCAGACACAGCTTCAAATCCTGGATGTCTACAAAAATTTGCATGAGCTGGAGAGGTAGAGCAGAGAGACCATCTACCTTTGAATGATTTTACATATTAAATAACTTGGTTGGCTCTCCCCCCATTAATGCATTCACCAAGACTGCAACAGACTACATCATGTCAGTGTATTCGAAAATCTTATTTCAAATAACAGAAGCAAAAAGATTTTGAGAAATGGAAGGTTCTAAAAGATCACACACACACACACACACACACACACACACACACACACACACACACACACACACACACACACACACACACACACACCTATGATGCATGGCTAATGCAGATACAACAAAGCAAATATGTATTTGCTTAAGGAGTTTGTTCCACTCCTAAGATTTTATTAAGTAAGACTGGGGGGGGGGGCTTTTGATGTCTGATGAAATATAATTTGACTGGAAGTCATGAAATTTGGGCATAAGATGGAGGGTCTACTAGACAGCAAAAGCCAAAATCTCTAACAGGTTTCATTTTATGCAGAAAATGCTGAACAGAAATTCGAACACACCATCATTATCTTGGGTCAGCTGAAAATTGGAAGTGCCCGTTGCAATCCATCATGGTATTATATAAACATACTTGGCCATCCATTCAAGAATCATGCAGTAAACGCCTGTAGATATTATCCATAGTATTGTGCATAGGAAGTCAGATTTGATGAGGTCATAAAGGGTGAAGGAGGGCAAAAGACAATGAACGCATGTACAAAGATTTCAGGTTCTCAGAGGCTGAATCACTTTGCATATTGATTGTTAGTGGTGGGGTGGGGCATATGAGTAAGCACAATGAGTTTGTTAGTTAGGTATATATTTATGCAAAATTTGTGAGTTACCGTGGAGGAATGGTCCTTTCCAAACATAAAAGAATTAATAAGGGTAGTTTTGGTTGCATTTAGAAATAGGAAGGCAAGCAGGTAGGTTACAGACAGGCCAGCTTTCTATTGAGGTTCCAGTGAGTGGAAAGTCCTGCCAGGACAGTAATTGGAATTGTGCATCACAAGCTTGTTAAATGAAGGGAATGCTGTGGATGTAGTTTATCTTAATCTCAGCAATGCTTTTGCTGAGATCTAAGGCCCACAGCACCATTTCATGTGGTCCCCCACACCTCCAAGGGCATTTGAGAAATAAAATGGCCACCCATTTGAAGCTGTTGGGACAAAATGGCCACCCCATCAAGTAGGCAGAGCAAAATGGTCGTCCAGCCCTAGAAGCTGACTGGGAGATTGTGACCTGGCCCCCAAGCTTGAAAAGGTTGGGAACTCTGCTTTTGACAAAGTCTCCCTGTAATATTCTTCTGGCCCAGATGCTCAAATGTGAACTAGGCAATTCTGTCATTAGATGAGTTTGTAGCTGCTTGATAGGTTGTACCAAAGCACATTCATGAATGGTTCCTTGTTATCTTGGAGAGAAGGCTTTGTTTTAAGGCCCATGTCATTCAATATTTTAATGAATTACTCAAAAATGTAGAAGTGATGTTTATCAAATTTGCAGAGGGCATCAAACTTGTAGGAGTAGAACAAACAATCTGAATGAAGGATGACTTTGAGAGATTGATTGGAGAACTGGGTCAAAAGAAACAAAATGCCAATGCTAGACTAAGTTGCATCATTAGAAATATGGTGTACATATTAACAGAAGTAATAGTACCATTGCAATCTACTTTGTGCCAGATCTTACCTGGGTAGCAGGACAGCACCATTTAAGAAGGCTATTTGAGAACCCAGCACCCTGGGGCTAACCTTGGCACTCCAGCTGTTCTTGGACTTCATTTACCAGAAGCCCAAGTCAGAACTCCTGTTGATCAGGGCTTCTGGGAATTGATGTTCCAGAACACCTGGAGTGCCAAGGTTAGCCACCACTGCCTAGAATATGTCCAGAGGAAAGTGACCAGAATGATTAAAAATCTGGAAGCTCAAAATGCAGATAACTTCACATCTGTGCTAGAGAAATGAAAATTCACCAAGCAGTGGTGATTTTATAAGAGTGAGTCAATGGGGAAAATGTCAAGAAAATATCAGCTCGTTGTGATATTTCCCCATAATTTTGACTCTATAAATCAAGCCCTTGGAATTCAGATAAACAGGGAGTTCCACATTAGGATCTGTTCTCTGAGAACATTCTGCTCACTTGTGGGCCATAAAACAGTAAATATAGAAATAAAATAAATCCAATGCTTTGATCCAAGTTTTAGCTTTCTATTTCACCATGGAATGCTCAATATGCCCTCATTATACGAGGACAAATTGGTCAGTGAACTTTGAATATTTACCAGTGAATATTTGAGAGAATGGCAGTACAGTCTTTTTTTTAAACATCTTTTGTTTTCATGCTCAGTGCTTCTGCTAATCTGTACTGTACCACATACTAATTTGTTCTGTCTGAATGAATGGACCCTTTTTTGCTGAACAGGACTGTAAAGATCTGTTTTCTACATTTTTGACCATGGGACAGCAACCCTTTCTTTCCCTAGCATCTATGGCATGTCTTGCTATCCTGCAATTTTAATCACACCTCAGGAGATGCCAGCAAAGCACTGAACCCTTAACTCAATAGTGAGGCTATTCAGACAACCCTAATGGATAACCATAAGCACCCTGGCCTCTTTGCATCTCACAAGTCAGACACTTTCAACAAGTGTCTGGGTGTGATCTGGAGCACTGTAACTGAAGACATATAATGGCAAATGTTCAATACTAATAAAAATAAAATCTGAAAGAAACACAGATAGATCTTCTTTGTAGTCATTCTACTCTTGAATGTAACCAAAGCTGTGATTTTGTTTTTTGTATTAAGAATAAAGTCTACCCTGGGTATAAATAAATGGTTAGTCCTGTCATGCCCAATTCCAGAAGAATGCAAGAACACAGCATAATATAAAAATCCTGCTTCTAAAAATCAAACCCAGAGCTACATCATATAATAAAAATTTGAGGATAACTATTTTATACCTATAAGAAGATGGTTGGGCCATGCGTGTCCTGCATGTGTGGCCACACCCGTCCCTACTATCCTGTAATGAGCTGTCCACACTTACCTTTTGATCCTGCGAGCATCACCACAAGGGTCCGGACGTCAAGAGTGGGGCAAACACCCCACGAACCTGAACAAAAAAACCCCCACTATGCTTCCCAGCATCCTCTGTGCCATGCCACCCCTCAGCCAATCAGGCTGAAGGACAGGAGCACGAAGGAGGTGGGGCAGCTGGCACGCATGTAAAAAACAATGGCCAATACGCAATCGGGGGTTCGTTTCT
Source organism: Bradypodion ventrale (assembly GCA_035047345.1). Classification (NCBI taxonomy): domain Eukaryota; kingdom Metazoa; phylum Chordata; class Lepidosauria; order Squamata; family Chamaeleonidae; genus Bradypodion; species Bradypodion ventrale. The sequence continues at coordinate 123,991,012 of JAWDJE010000006.1, forward strand.
ATCTTGGTTGGCGGGGGCCGAAACTTTTGACACCTGCCAACCAAGAGAGAAGCAAACACCTTCCCTCTGGGAGACAAAGGCAGAGAATGGCGCTCTGTTCCGCCTTCGCCTCCCAGAGGGAAGCCATTGCCTTCCATGTTCGGCCCTTGCCTGTTGGAGAAGGGGCTTGCTTTCTCCAACAGACAAGAGCCAAATGCAGCTGGGTAGCAGGGAGGAGGGGGATCCCCTCTCCTCCCCACAGCCCCAGAGACGAAGGCTGGCACTGGCCTCAAAGTGGCTTTGGCAGGGAGGAGGGGGAGTGCCTCTTCTCCCTGCATGGCTTTGGCGGGGTAGCGGGGAGAGCCCATCTTCTCCCTGTGGCCTCGACATGGTTTCACCCATGCCTGTCGGAGAAATCCACCCCCTTCTCCGACAGGCAAGGGCTGAATGCAGAACTCTACCCCCCTCTCTCTGTGTGTATGTGTGTGTGTGTGTGTAAGCCAAAAAAACAACCCAACCACCAACACATAATATATACCTGCCCGGCAAGGCCGGGCAAAATATACTAGTATTGAATAAAACCAATTAGGCGTTGGTAGCAATTTTTAAAAAATATACATGAAAAAGGAGTGAGCAGATGCATGTATGTACCAGAGCATGGCAAATATATATATATATAATTGTGGTAACTACAACTACTAGAATCCTCCAGCCAGAATAACAATGCCACATGTATGTGTGTACAAGCACATGTCACAAAATGAAATGTTATGGCTCCTCCAGATATGAAGCCTTCTCTGAACCAAATGTAGCTGGCTTTCTTCAATCTTTCTGTTGTCTGGAAGAAAGGTTCAAACCTGGTTTTTCCAATGAATGCCACATTTCACTGTTCTGCAAATGCATTCATCCAGCAATTGAAGGGCCCCATGTGTATGGGCTGGAATCTTTCACCTTAGTCCAGATGTTTTTTGGTAACAAAACATCAAATGTCTAAAATGGGAATTTGTTCCAATGAAAGTTCTTAACTTATTTCCAGATGCTTTAGCAGAAGACATTGTAGGCCTATAGGGGTTCAGTATTTAATCCTGGTGTGTTCCATTCTTAGTAATCTGCAGCTGTGGAAGAGTTATAGCTGTTTTAATATCATAGCTGCTGGTTTTTTGAGCCAGTCCAGATGTTTTCTAATGATTGCATTAAAAGGCATTATTTGCCAGTTTGGACTCTAGGATTGACCTGTCTTAGACTAGACCAGTGGTTTCCAACCTTTGAGCCCCAGATGTTTTTGGACTTCAGCTCCAAGAAATCTTGACCAGCACTGCCAATGTTGAAGGCTTCTGGGAGTTTTAATCCAATAATATCTTGTTCTAAAATGAAGGGAACGAATGGACTTCACACTTGTGGGATCATTCTGTCTTGTAACCATATACGGGGAAGAGATCATGGTGGAAAGGGTTTTTTTTAAAAAAGGACTGAATGCTAGTACCAGTACCTGACTGGAAGTAACTGAGATTCACATTAATCTAACATGTGACAAGAAATGTATTTGCTGAGACATCCAGAGTCAATTTCCCCCATTTTGATGCCCTCCAGATGTTTGGAATGATAATTTACATCAATCCCTTACCTTATCCCAGATAACATGGTCAAGATTGAGGTACAAGTTGAGGTATAGCACAAAACATGAAGAGGACAGCACAATGGGAAGGTGTTTCACAGAATATGTTGCTAGATAGTATCTGACAATCTCACATTTCATGCCATGTTAGAAAGTATGAGTGGCTCTATGCTGGTGCAGTTCATTTTCCCTACTACCTAGCAGTTGCCTCCTCAATGATTCTCTTCAGGACTGTTACTGCTAAAACTTAAGCATGCACTCATGCATACATTAATGCATGCATACAGAGAGAGACAGGGGAGGGGGAGAAGGAGGGGGAGGAAGTGAGAGGGAGAGAGAGGATGAGACATGAAAAAATTGGAAATAAATCCATTGTGTGAAATAATTTACTCTGTAGGAGATACTCTAATTGACCAGGAGCTTCTAAGAGTTATAATTTAAAAATTAGCCTTTTCCAAGCTATAATATATATTTTTTGCCAGAGCTGGTTGACTACCTGGTGTGCTCAGGCTAATTGCATTGTTTTCCAACTGTACACAGATTTAGCCTAATACTTCATAACCAAATTAGGCGGAAAGACCTTCTTTGTCTAGTTGTCAAAGATGTGTTGAGGTGTACCCCCAAAACTCCCACAAAAAAGCTCCCAAGAAAGTGACTCTGAAATAATAGAAACATAAACTTGGTAGGTAAGCAGAGCTTGAGGTGTAGAGCCTACAAGTCCCAGAATCTGCGATCCAATGGCTATGACAGGGGGGTTATGTAAACTGTAATTAAAAGCAGTAACTTTTCAAAGTGAAATCCACTTTATAAGAGTTGCCAGTTTTAGAGTATTAGCTGAAGTCGGAGGGAATTGGTCTGCTTTGCTGGGCATACCTGTCAAGTTTTGGATTTGGAAATAAGGGAAATTTCCTGGCAAATAAGGGATAATTGACAGCTATGCTTATCCTGTGCTGCCCTCCAATGGCGGCAATAGGGTATTGCAGTCTAATTAATAAGGGATGATGGCAGGAAAGAGGGTAAAATAAAGGGTTTTCCCGGCCAATAAGGGATACTTGACAGCTATGTTGCTGGGTCACTGGGTGAGAGGCAATTTTCAGGACAAGAATGAGATAATTTTTGCATGTGTCTTTAAAGCCTGAGTACCTATCTCTAGTCATTTCTAGTTCCTGCTAGCACCCACTATTCTGCATAAAGATGTTTGCATATGTATTGCCCCAGATGTCTCAATGGGACTAACTGGTTGTGCTCTCTAATTCTCTCTAATCCCCTTCCTCTGCACCTGCCCTATAAAGTTTTTTTGAGCAAGGAGGAGCTATAGCAGGGATTCTCAACCTGTGGCCCATGAGCTGGATGTGGCCCACAGCACCATTTCAGGTGCCCACCACCACCACCTCCACCACACCAGGAAGTGCCGTGTGGTGGAGGATGGACAAAATGGCTGTCCGGCCCTCAAAGTTGTCTTTGCCCCGGCTTAAAAAGGTTGAGTCATGAGGACTATCATTTATGAGCTATCTATTCTTCTACACCCTCTCCTTGCACCAACAACTTGTACAGTCAACCTGCTACAAGTCAATAACAGGTTCCTACATTTAAGTGTATCCAGACCAAGATCAGACAAGCAACCAAGCCAAGCTTCACACTATAAATATTTACAGCACTTGAAAACTCAGCACAGGGAACCTTTAAATTGGAAAGTCTGCTGGCTAGGCTCCTTGTGCCAGTTTTACACACTTATTCTACTTATCAGCAAGAGGCTAGGTGACATGCACACATAAACATGAACTCCCTTTTGTCTGTCCAGCTGGTATTCCAGCTCCCCCCCCCCCCCCAAGCTACTGGCCATCTGGCAATGAAGATGGGCATAGTTAGGCTTAAAAAAAATCTAATTCCTGTATTCCACTGTGAAGCACTTGAGGCAATACAGTGGTACCTCGCTTAAAGAACATAACGTGTTCCATGGGATTGCTCTTTAAGCGAGTTTTCTCTTTAAGCAAAACACCATTATAAGTGACCAATTGTGACTTCTGGCAGCGGGGATAGCGAACCCCGATTTAGTTGTTAAGTGAGTTTTTGGTTGGTTTTAGTTGTTAAGTGAAGTGACCATTCAGAGAAAATTCTGCTCTTTAAGCGAGTTAGTCTCTAAGCGAGGCACTCTTTATGCAAGGTTTTACTGTATATAGAATGGAAAAGAAATAAAGTTAAATATATTATTTATAATACCCTAGAATTGTGATGGTGAACCTTGGCACCCCAGCTATTCTGGAACTTCAATTACCAGAATCCCAAGTCCCTGTGAATCCACACAAATGGGTTTACTGCATGTACGTGTGGATTCACAGGGACTTGGGTTTCTGGGAATTGAAGTTCCAGAACAGCTGGAATGCCAAGGTTTGCCATCACTGCCCTAGAATCAATATATACTGTACAGTGCAACCTCGGTTAACAAATGGCTTGGTTAACATAAAAATTTCATAACAAAAGGAAAACCATAGAAAATAGCAGCTTGGTTTGTGGATTTTTTTTTTTTGAATGGATGAATTGGTTTTCAATGCATTCTTGTGGGAAATTGTGTTTTGGTTAAAGTAGTTTGGTTTTCAATGCATTCCTATGGGAAATTCAGTATGCACACATACAGTGGTACCTCGGTAAACGTTTACCAAGGTACCACTGTATGTGTGCATACAGAATTTCCCATAGGAATGCATTGAAAACCAAACTACTTTAACCAAAACACAATTTCCCATAAGAATGCATTGAAAACCAAACTACTTTAACCAAAACACAATTTCCCATAAGAATGCATTGAAATCCAATCCATTCATTCAAAAAAGAAATCCACAAACCAAGCTGATATTTTCCCAGGGCATCCTGGGAATGTGCAGTTTGCCCAAAGCTACTAAGGCTGGATCTTCTCACAGGAAGTAAGTGAGCGTTTGAACTCTCTGCCTCTGGCTCCCCAATCAGAAGCCTAACTCATTAAAATATCCGCCAACCTATGTTGTTTAGGTTAGGTTTCTGGCCCCAGAGGTTGGAAGTTTTAATTATATAAATTAAATAAAATATAATATAAATAACAATAAAATATATAAAAATATTTTAATAATAAGAATTTTTTTAAGTCTCTATATTTTATGAATAAAAGCAAAAAAGAGGAGTTGATTAAAAACACATCAGCATTTCTGAAAGTGTAGGAGAGCAAATGGGTCATAGAAATCTTGTATGTAATGCAAGTACATGAAGTAGAAGATGGCATGGCAGCTGTTGGTCCTGCTGGCTGGGATACTGTGTGAGATGTAGTCCAAACACATAGTACTTCCAAACTCTGGATGGTAAGATGGAGAACACGGAACTCAGAAACAGTGCCTTTAGGATAGAGTTGCCATATGTCACAGAAAACCGTGAATTTCACATGTTTAACTTAGAAGGACCTTAGAAGGACCTTAGAAGGACAAATAACAAAGATGAAGTTGAAGTATTTTGGACATCAAATGAGAAGAGAGGATTCACTTGAGAAGGCCTTGATGCTGGGGAAGGTGGAGGGGAAAAGAAGAAGGGGACGGCCAAAGATGAGATGGCTAGATGGTATTGTAGACGCAATGGGCACGGGGCTGTGTGGACTGAGGAGGATGGTGGAGGACAGAGGTGCCTGGAGAGCGATGGTCCATAGGGTCGCAAAGAGTCGGAATCGACTGTGCGACTGAACAACAACAACAAACTGTCCCATCTGGTTCCATAAAAAACATTGAAATTTCATGGTTTTCAAACCACTTGATTTGGGGGGGGGGGGGGGGGGAATCACAAATTTTCTTGCACTTCCATTGGAACCACCAGAAGGTGGCAGCAGCAGCTTGGTGAACAAGGAAGAAAGGGGGGGGGGAACACACCTTTTTCTTGTGGTGTCTGTAGCAGCAGCTGTTACACGGATACTGCATGATGGAATGAGCTCCCGTCTCTGTCCCAGCTCCTGCAAACCTAGCAATTCAAAAGCAAGAAATGGCAAGTAGATAAATAGGGACCACTTTTTTTGTGTGTGGGGGTAAACAGTGTTCCGTGCACTCCGGTGTCTAGTCATGCCTGACACACAACCATGGAAACATTTGCAGAAGCAGACAGTGCTGGCTCTTCGGCTTTGAAACAGAGATGAGCACTGAACCCTAGAGTTGGATACAAATGGCTTTCGAGCAAGGGAAACCTTTACTTCTGTCCCATTTTTGTGGGAGGGAATTATGGTAACCCTACTTTAGGAATTACACTTCCCAGAATACCCAAGATAGCATGACTAGTGGACATACTAGATAAGGGACTCTAGGAGAGCAAATCCAGACTATGGGCCACAGTAACCTAAATCTTACAACTGTAATTTGGGTTGCACAAACAAATCCTTCTAAAGATCAGTCTGCCTTGAGTCAGTGTGCTTAAGATGACAACCAGAAGTGGGCAAATGCATGTTTTGAGCATGCAATTGCCAAAATTTGCCAAGTAGCAGACCTTTATTGTTACATGCCATCAAATGAGAACTGACTTACAATGGCCCTAATTGGGCCTTCAACATAAATGAGACATTTAAGGAGTGGTTTTACTAGTCCTGGGACTGTTGTGGGTCAAATGGGTAAGACACTGAATTTTATGACTGGAAGGTCGGCAAGTCAGCAGTTTGAGACCTGAGTGCTGCATGACAGAATGAGCTCCCATCTCTGTTCTAGCTTCTGCCAACCTAGCAGCTTGAAAGCAAAAAAATGCAAGTGGATAAACAGGTACCACTTTGTTGGGAAGGTAAACAGCATTCCATGCACTCTGGTGTTGAGGCATGCCTGCCACATATTCATGGAGACATCTGCAGATGCAGACAGCACTGGATCTTTGGCTGTAAACAGAGATGAGCACTGAACCCTAGAGTCGGATATGTCTGACCTTTGAATATGGGTGACCTTTACCTTTTCTAGTCCTGCACCCCTGGTATGTTTCCATGGCATAGGTGGGGAATCAAACCCAGATCTTCTGAACCCTATTCCATTACTGTATCCATTATACTGCCCTATCTACAGGGTGGTCCATAAGTTCCTACTGGCCCGTAAGTCCCTACCAGTCTTCTCCATGGCCATGTGCGCCGTCTCCTCAGAATTCGCCCTGCCCCTCTGCCCAACAGTCCAATGGGAGTGCTTCCTCCCTCCCCCAACAAAGCCCTATTCACTTTTTGTCTGAACAACATTAAAAGCAGCTGTTACCACATCATTTGGAACAATAAACCCTGCTATATTGAGGGAAATGTCTCACAGAATATGGTGTTGCATAATATTATGCAGTGAAAATGAGTGATAGCACACAGATACATAAGATATATGGATGGGTAGGGTCTTACGGGCCATTTAGTGACTTACAGGCCACCATGTAGATTCTAGACCTTTAAAAGCAACCTTTGTTTTTCCTGCTGCATTTGTAGCTAGGAGGAAATGTGCCTCCAAATACTCCCCGGTTTTGCCACATACTGAAATCTTCCAAAAGGCTGAATCTGCAGGATCTGAAATTCAATTCATTTTAATCCATATTGTTGATCAGCTTTGCAAATTCCATGTCTTGTTTGCAGATGGGCATTCTGTACACTGTTCATTTCTCACTCTGTGCATAACTAAGTCAATTGATCCTGCTTTAAATGCTAGCATTAGAATTTCTCAGACCTAGTTTGCATTCTTGGAAGCTTCCAGCATAAATCACCCTTGGCCAACAAGCAGCTGTTGCCAGTCATATAGCAGCCCAGTTAACTTAAACACAGGTGTTTTTTTTTTTTTAAGGAGGTTGGGTCACTTTACTAGCTTTTGTTCCCTTCACTGTACGGCTATTGGAAAAGCTGTTGTAATGTTCTTGGTTTTGTCAGAGTCTCCTGGATCTTTAGGAAATGCTGAGTTTGTTGTCTTTCTTTTTGCTGCATGCTGTGCCATTGAAGCAAAATGTAGAATATACCTGTATTTCTTTCCACTTATTATTTTTCAAACAAGCTCTTATAATAAGGTGAAATGCACCAAAGAGAGATTCCGATATCTTCTTTCTCCTTTGCATCACAGTCCAATCCCTGCCTTGAATCGCAAAACAAGGCATTCATGTGTTCTCCCAATCACTGTTATTGTCACAGATTTTACTCCGCGGAAAAGCAGCTGGGAACATCAGCAACATACCAAAGACATCACTTCTTTGACTCACTCTTTCTCCGCTTCCAATTTTGGAAATTTATTCTGTTTGGGAGCTAAAGCAGGAGAATGAGAAGCATTGCTAAGGGCACTTGAGTCTGAGCCAAGAAATGTGTTAAAACATGCTCTAGATGTTGCATACTTTGGCTTCAGAGTTTTCTTCCAAAGAAGAAAGGTACATTTTCTACTCTACCATGTGATTGACACTTCAATGGCTCCTAGTCCAAGCAGGGGGAATATTACATTCCATAATAGTGTGGACGGGCCAGTCCTCTGGAATTTAGCTGGCAACATGAGCAATCAGGATTGGGTGGGTCTCGTATAATATTACATACATGACCATTTGCCTTTCCCCACTTACCTTCTCTTTCCTCCAGACTGTCCATCTTCCAGTTATGCCTTCTAATTGAACCTATGGCTGCTGCTCTCCATAGGATTTAATTGATTACTTTTAGGAGCCTTGTGTAATTTAGCTGAGGATCAACAGATTATCCTATCCTAGAACCCAGGTTTTTAGGAGACTAGATGGACCTGGAACACAAAACTGGATTGCCCCTTACCTAAAGATTTGAAATAATTAGACCATAGGCATCAGATTGTCTTTTTGAGCAAAAGATGGCAGGAAAAAATTCTAAATTTTCCCTCTCATGTATGTTGCCAGTACAGTTCTGTATACAAATACTGTCTCTGTAGTTTTTAACTTTCCAACTTACCACTGAGCATTACATGTGCATTGTGATGGTTATTACTGAGAAGGTCGGCCATTAAAAGTTCTACACCAGGAGTTCTCAACCTTTTAAAGCTGGGGGCCAGGTCACGCTGTGTGGGAGTTCATTATACTTTTAGCTTAAAACATTTTAGCTGGAAACTTTTAGCTTAAACATGTGTGGCATATAGCTGGCAATTGTGGTTACCACAACAAGACCTGCGGTTAGACACTTCCTGCATCAACAAGCGCTTCCTGCCTCTGAGATTCTACTTCTGAGCAGAGATTCTACCTTTATGCAGAGCGGGTTTGATGCAGAAAAGCGTCCCAATGTAATCTTCATATAAATGCTTTTGGTATTAGCCTTTTACAGCTGAAGTTAGATCGTAGCTACTGCTGAATATACAGGTAACAGCTTTTGCAAGGGTACCGCCACAGAGAATAGGCTTTGGCCTAGTCTGGCAGGATATAAGCTACTGCGCATGTACTAGTAAGAGATATAGGTCATGCCATATATGGTTATGCTATAGAAAATGTCATATTATTGGCTGAATACCACTGCACCTATGCTTGCGTATACATCCTGTGTATGCTGTCGTAATACATCCTGTGGAACCTGTGTATTTTTCAATAAAAACTTGCTCCCCGGTGCCGGAGCACTTCTCTTCTCTTTCTTGCGCACCTTTAACTCTGACTGCTGTTTCAGTTTCTTTTGACTTTATGCTTGCACCCTTGTTGAGCTGGATTCTCAACAAGTGCTTGGTCAGTCTTTGACCTGATCTCCTTTTCTGTAGCCACCTTCTGGCTAGAATTTCTCCACATCTGGTGCCCCGTGTGAGGCAAATCAGATTGTAATCTACCGGATCCAGATTACAATCTCCCTTCACTTCGACCACGCTCACGACTTCAGCGCTGCGGCCCCACAGTCCTCACCCACGACCGGCTAGGTCCAGGACGTCCCTCGTCATCCGTGTAAGGATCCCGGGTGAGTGACACAGTCAAGTTAGAATACTTAGACAAGACAAGACAAGACAACATGGGCAGTGGTCTCTCTTCTCTGCAACAAAAGTATTGTCAGGATCTTAAACACCTCCTGCAGAAAAATGGACATGCAGTATCAATCAATGAAATAGAGCAACTCGTTAAGGCAATTTACGATGTTTGTCCATGGGTCCCAGAAAACGGGACTTTAAAGTTACAAGTGTGGGACAAAATTGGGACTCAATTTCAAAACCCCCCCAGAGTCAGTGTAACTGTACAACTCCTGTGGTGCAAAGTACGAATCTGCTTGCAAAGTCTCACCCCGAAAAATATTTTGTTGGATCAAGTAGTGACAGTGCCTCTGCCGCAGATTCTGCTGCCATGTCCGTTACAAAGACCGGACTTAAAACGGGACTCTGATCCTACGGCACCACCACCATATGCCACTCCACCAGATCCTCCTGATCTGAATAATAAACAACCGAAGAACATTTTTTTGGCCCAAAGCCTGACCACCTCCATGCCACAAATACTGCCACCTGCTACTGGAGATCCTCTATCCCCAACAGCACCTCCGCCATATGGGCCACAATTGCCTCCGAAACCCCCTGATGAAGGTGGAACGTTTTATCCTGCTTTGCAGCAATCAAGTACTGTTACCCCGTTCTCTGTTGCTTTAACTGCGGCTGTTCTGGACTTGGAGGCTGCTATTACATTTCCAATCATCAGCCGTGCCTCAATAGTTGCAAATGCTCTAGCCCTCCCTGCCACCTCATCGCAGATAGAAGCTATTACTGCATGCAGAATGGCAGGCAGAGAGGGTTCTGAGGGCAGCACAGAGGACCTTGGCTCATCCCTGAAGTGCCCCCCATCACGAAAGGTGGAGAAGAGGACCAAGCAGGAGAAGCCGAGTGATAAGCTTGATTCCTCACTTGGGGGCAGGAATTGGAAGGATGAGCCAGAGGAGGAAGGCAGAAAACCCAAAATCAGAAAGGGGTCTTCTCGCAAATCCAACATGACAGTTTTTCACTTGGTTAAGATTCAAATACGGCAACTGAAAGAAGCCCAGAGAAAACGTGGCATGGATCCTTCCTCTATGGATGGCAGGTTTCTACCAAAATACAAGGTGGGAGAGGATATACTCCAGTTTTTGGCTAAGTTACTTGCAAATTCTGGAGAAGCTGTTCTTTTGGGTTCTACATTTTCTACTTGCTGAAATACAGATGGACGTGCCTGGAGAGTGAAGGACTGAGTGAGTAGCTGAAAAGCTGAAAGATGTGCTTGTTTGGAGGGCGGAGGGTTGCCTGGTTGTTTTGTGACCAAGAACTGTGCTGGAGAGAAGATGGTGTTTAAATTCTAGTCTGAAGAGATCTCCAATCAACATTTGGACTCTTAATTTGGACATTTTAATTTGGACTAAAAAGTTTGTGTCGACTCCAAAAATGAATTGGCCTTGTTTGCATTATAAAACCTGAAAACCTCTTTAAAATTGTCTAAATGCGTTCTGGTAGGAAATGTTAAAATGATATGTGTAGTTTGTTTGCTAGAATTGTTAGAGAAACTTTCTTGTAAGGAAGAAAGGAAATGTGCTTGCCTGTTTTAAAAATGCATACAGTGAACTATGACAAAAAGCATGATTTTACAAGAAGATCATGGTTTTTGTCACCCTAATGAGGGGGGTGTCGTGGAATGAAGGTCCTGCTCATTCCATGTTTCCTGCCTCCTGAAAAGGGGGGGGGGAGATGCCTCTGCAAGATGGCGACACCTGGGAGCCATGGCCACATGGCAGACTTGGGGAAGAGGGGATGGAACCTGGTGAGTGATTGACATGTCTTCTTGTTGGAAGGTCCATGGGGTAAACCCTAAGGAGGAGGGTCAAAGGGAGGATCCTGATGGGACGGGTCTTGTCCGAGAGGAGGAGACCCTCACACATTCAAGGAGTCACTCTTGAAAAGCTGGCTGGCAAACAGCCAAAATGTAGTCTCTTGGAAAGGGGGGGGGCGACCAGCCTTCTTCCTCCCCCCCACAACAGACTGCTTTAACTATGTGTTTTTGATCTTTTACCTGAATGTATTTTGGGACTTTCCTGTACTTGTAATACAATTATGAAAATGCCTGGAAGAGTTTTTCACTGTAATCCTACATATGTAACTGAGTTTGTTATATTGCAATGGTGTTATTCGATATGTCAGGCATGTTTCATGTCTAGTTCCATGGTGCAATCTCTTGTGGAGAGGGTTGTAATAACATGGCACTGGTCATCAAACATGGCATGTTCATGTTTCTTAGAGGAGCTGGTTGCCCTGTAGGTGGGCCTCTTGACTCCCTCTTGCAACTTTATGGTGTTAAAAAATGTTTTCTACTATGGATGAAGATGCTCATCTTTCATCACCTGACATAGATAGTCAATTTATTTGAAAGCCAGATATTGTTTAGATAAATTTTGACCCTGATTGGTTTTAGGCCAGATTGAGAAAGAACTTCAGGATCTGTAGGAGATTGTGACTAATAATGTGCATAATGATGTATCTATTGAATAGAAAGGAAGCCTCAGGTTGTGAGCAGTTCAGAATATGTGCTGTTTTACAGAATGCCTTGCCAGCATGGTAGGATGCATTATGGTCCTGCTTGCCGGGAGCAAGGTGGTTAAGACAAGTACTAATTGCCATAGGTGTTTTTATAGTAAGCTGCATTATGTTATGTTGTTGTATTCAATGTGTACCAAATCTTATGGCTGTGAGTAAAAACTGTTTTCATGCATCAGGAAGATCCACAGGGTTTACTCAGAACCATATCTATCAAGCTCGCTATCAGAATGAGATCTGTCAGGGTAATTATCGAGCCGCTCCCCGTGTGGCAGAGGAGACCTATGATGATGGGGAATATGTATATTGTTTGCCAACAAATAACGTGGAATATGAAGATGTTAACTCAGAATCTGATAGCGAGATTGAATTCCAGCGTGTGTATAATTGGCAAACGATGTCCCGCAAAAAATAATAAATTTAAGAAGTGGAAATGTGGGAGTTCATTATACTTTTAGCTTAAAACATTTTAGCTGGAAACTTTTAGCTTAAACATGTGTGGCATATAGCTGGCAATTGTGGTTACCACAACAAGACCTGCGGTTAGACACTTCCTGCATCAACAAGCGCTTCCTGCCTCTGAGATTCTACTTCTGAGCAGAGATTCTACCTTTATGCAGAGCGGGTTTGATGCAGAAAAGCGTCCCAATGTAATCTTCATATAAATGCTTTTGGTATTAGCCTTTTACAGCTGAAGTTAGATCGTAGCTACTGCTGAATATACAGGTAACAGCTTTTGCAAGGGTACCGCCACAGAGAATAGGCTTTGGCCTAGTCTGGCAGGATATAAGCTACTGCGCATGTACTAGTAAGAGATATAGGTCATGCCATATATGGTTATGCTATAGAAAATGTCATATTATTGGCTGAATACCACTGCACCTATGCTTGCGTATACATCCTGTGTATGCTGTCGTAATACATCCTGTGGAACCTGTGTATTTTTCAATAAAAACTTGCTCCCCGGTGCCGGAGCACTTCTCTTCTCTTTCTTGCGCACCTTTAACTCTGACTGCTGTTTCAGTTTCTTTTGACTTTATGCTTGCACCCTTGTTGAGCTGGATTCTCAACAAGTGCTTGGTCAGTCTTTGACCTGATCTCCTTTTCTGTAGCCACCTTCTGGCTAGAATTTCTCCACAACGCTGCCTCAGACAGCGTCAGAGGCTGGATGGCCATTTCGCCCTTCCTCCACCACATCGCACTTCTGGGTGTGGTGGAGGCAATGAGTGGCACATGAAATGGAACTGTGCACCACATCCGGCCTGTCGGTGACAGGTTGAGAATCTCTGTTCTACATGATAGCAGCACCACACAACATAATGTTTCTCATTTATATATATATATATATATATATATATATATATATATATATATATATATATATATATTCTCCAAGTAATGTGATGTCAAATGAGTTCTCTATAATTTCAGGAAAGCCTTCTTCCCTTCTGAAAGTGGCTATTCTTTTGTCTTTCTAAGCATGCTTTAGAATTTCTTTTAGTGGTCTTTTTGAGATTACTATATTGCTGTCAAGTGTTGATGTGCACAAGGATTTTTTGAAATTACCTTTATCAACATCGATATATAGCCAACCCAGCTACAAACACTTCTTAATATGAAAAAGTACTGTTGTAGGAGAAGATCATGATGTCTTTATTTAGGCTTTAATTGGTATGCAAAAAAATGAGGAAGTCTACTTACTGCTAGGATTGGTCAATCAAAAGTTAGATGCTTAAATATATAGCCCTGTACCCATAATTAAGGTTCAATAATAAATTAATTGACATATATATTTCTTACTATTATAATGCTTTTCCTCCAGATATGCAGTTCCTTCAAAAATCTGTGTCTGGCTCATCAGATTTGCAAATGAAGTTTGTGTTTATATTCTGATCACCAATCCCATCACAAAAACAAAGTACTGTAAATTGCAACATACATAGCAAGCAAAGTTCATGATAGTCTCTCTTCCTCCTGCTTTTGGTGAGTTCATTCTGCAGTTCCTTTCACCCAACCTAGTGTAACAAAGATTAGCTGGCAACACCAGGATATACTGTACCCGATTGTGGTTCAAAAATACCACAATCTTCAAGGAGGCACTTTCTGCGTACCCCATGACAGTCTCTAAACTGATGCCTTCTATCTATTTGTTGTTCAGTCGCACAGTCGATTCCGACCCTTTGCGACCCTATGGACCATTGCCTACCAGGCACCTCTGTCTTCCACCATCCTCCTCACCCCACCCAGCTTTGTGCCCATTGCATCTACAATACCATCTAGCCATCTCATTTTTGGCCACCCCTTCTTCTTGCCCACAGTAGTAGATATTATGGTTTCCAGAGCTGAATTCACCCATCCTTGTCCATTTTAACTCGCTGATTTCCAAGATGTCAATGCTTATTCTTTCCATTTCCTTTTTTTAACCACTTCCAGCTTTCCTTGAGTCATAGATCTCACATTCCATGTTCCTCTGCAATATTGTTCCTTACAACACCATATTTCTCCTCTCACTGTCCAACCATCCCCCTCTTCCAACCTGGTGGGCTAAGCATCCTGTTTCATCTATTTTGCCCCTTTGTTTTGCCTTTTGTTCTAATCCATAGAGTTCTCTTGGCAAACTTCCTAACGCCAGCATTTTACTGTAATATATATTATCACAATTTAACACAAAGTAACAGACTAAAATTAAGTTGATTGATGCTGGATATATGAAACAAAAGTTAAAAAGTATCTTGTTAGTCATCAACCTTGGTATGAAAAGGAGGACCTTGGTATGAAAAGGAAAATTTGCTATATCAACTCAACTACGGTAATTCAATTACTTATCAAATGCATGCAGCTATGAGTCTTTGGTGAGAACATCCATTGTGGCAACTCATTTCCTCCTCCTGGCTCCGGCCGCTGGTTAGGCCAGGAGGCCTGTGTTGGTGTCCTCTGTCGCCCGCTCATTACCTGCAGCGACTCCACCTGGGAGTCTGCATTGGCGACTGGGCAGTTGAGGCCTTGGTCTCTGCCTTCTTTCCCTTCTGGCCCCAGGTTTTTGGATGGGATGGGGGGAGGGGGCAAGATTCTTCACTCCCCTCCCCCTGGGCCTCTGGGATGGCAACTATCTCTTAAAGTAGCTTTATTTTTAACCTCATGTTGGTTGTATTGCCCAGTTCGACCCTTAGGTAAATCCATACCGCTTACAAGAATTTCAGCAACCTTTTCCCTTTTTTTGATGCCTCATTCCGAAAGAAATTTATTTGTCTACATGTTGTAATGGCTGGCCAGAAGGAAGACGTGTGGAGGCAACCGTGTGGTGAAGTCCAGCCCCAACCAGAGTCGGGGGTACATATTTATTACCCTGCCTAGGGGTTGGGACACGTGCCTAGGGCACTCGTGCTGCCCCTGTACAGAAGGCTTGCGTACATGGCTTTTTCCAGTGGTCCAGCTACAATGCCAGCTCTTGGAAGTTGCCCTGTGGTTAATGGACAACCTGCACTTAATTGCCTTGGGCTGGCAAAACCCATTGTTCCTGCCTTAATCTCAGAGTCTATGTGTATTGACCCGGGCACCTAATCTTTGTCCCCTGTTTGCCCTGACTTGCTTGCCTGCTCTATTTGCCCTCAACCTGGGTATGGCTCATCTCTAACTAGCCCGCTTATCTTCCCAATTTCCTCTCCAGCCGAGCCCTGTTGGTCCCCGGGTCTGTTGCCGCCGAGTGAACCCCTGTGGAGTGGTTTAATTGCCAATTATTCCTGCGGGCAACCCACACTACTAAATGGACCAATGACTGTTGGGAAAATGCAGAAGAAATTTTCATCACAGCAGCGATTCTATTAACAGTTTTTGTTGTTCTTTGCCTCTTCTTAGCTTTTCCACTCACCTCCCACCTCCCAAAGATGAAGGGAAATACCCCCCCCCACACACACACACACACACAATATTCCTCATAGGTGACTTCGAAGCCTCCTTTGTATGCCATTCTGACACTACAGTTTCATATGTCAACAGCCTTGATAGAAATGGGGGAACAGGAGTAATAGAGTAGAATCTAATTTGAAATTACTACATGAAAGGCCTTTTGCTGAAAGTGAGCTTTCAGGTTCTGTCACTTAACAGAAGCACAGTGACCCATATACATCCAAAATGTGACTTTCAAAATAAATTAAGAACTTGATATAAAATCAGCCATTGACTTCAAAAGAAGAAAAAGGGGGACTTGACAATTTTTGAGGGGGTAAAAGAAAGAAAGAAAATAAGCAAATATTGCCTTAGTCTCCTTTTAATATGATAAACAGGCATCCTCTCTTACACTTTAACACAAGATTACTTTGAAGTCATGCTTCAAAGCTGTTGAAGAAGGCTGTTGGCTTTAGTAGCAAAATCCATCAGAGGAGGCATTTAGCACCTGGCTGGTTCATTTTCCATTCTTCACAATAATTTATACTTTATCTAAAAACACAATAGCCCACATGTCTTAAATTGGTTTTAGAGAATACTTACACTTTTTTTATTTATAGAGTAGGTGTAAATAGAAAAATACAAAACAATGAACATATGGCAGCAATGCATGCAACGTTAATAAATCTCTTTGTAATTCATAATTCATAGTGAAAGCTCTAAGCAGTCTTGGCAACATTCTTAAAATAGAAATCCAGGGCCAGGGAACACTTAAGTCCAGTGGCCGTTCAATGAGAGCTAGGCTTTGATAAGTAAATATGACTAAGCAGACCATTTTCAAAAGAAGGTTTGGCATGCTACCCCAATTCTAGACATTTTAATCTCAAAATATTGTTTTCTGGGAAATTTTAGATGAACTAATCCAGGGGGAAAAAAGTGAATTCTTTGCTTCAAGATAAAAAAAGGTGTACTACTTACAATCCAAAGTGACTTCAATTGTAGGTATTTTAGAAAGCTATATTTTAAATATCAGAAAGCCACTGTATTGATCTGTAGGAATATAACAAAATCAAAAAACCTGGCGGTGAGCAGTGAATTAACTAAGATGATGTACAAATTCAGAAAATATGTAAGTTACACATTCCAAGAAGATTGGGTCAAAATTTGTAAGCCTTCCATGTCTGTCTCTTCCTCTCCACATAGTTTATGAATTTGTTCAGTCATGGTGTTTAATTTATGAGAAATGTCTCTCTGTCACACTTATAACTGTCCTTTCTACTACACCAGGGGTTTCCAACCTACAGCCTGTGGGCTGGACCTGGCCCATGATGCCATTCCATACGGCCCATTGCCGCTTCCACTGTGTTGGAATATGGGGGGGGGGGAATGTGGGAATCTTATAGGGATGAACCATAAGACAAGTTCATGAGAGTGCACACACTCCTGTTTGGGTTATGAGTTCCTCCTGAGAGATGTCCTGCATCCCTTTACTATGTTTCAATATTTCCCTGAAAGAATGTCAGTAATCAAGGTCTAAGCTTCTGCTATAGAGAGACTGATCATGCAGGCTTCACGAGGCGAGCCTGCTATCTTAACTGTTCTAACCAATCAGGCACGTACTATAGCTTGCATGATTCTCACACAGTTTTCTAATGTTAGAGACAATGTATGCCGAATGTACCTATGGCTGAATACTCTCTATGTTCACTATGCAACCCATTTTGCTCCCTTTCTTCTGAATACACTATTGTTCCTGTATTCTTATCTGCTACTGAATTTTGGCAATAAAAGAAACTGGTTGGGGTTGTTTGAGAGAGCTCTCCCCAAGCAGCCAGCTGGACCGTATCTGCTTGGGCATTTCATGGATTTCCTCCCGCAACACACTGCACCTGGAAGTGGAAACAGGCACATTTATGTCAGCCATAAATGCACCCATACATGCTCACACACCCATGGCTGTTGTAAACGCGGAAGTGTGCGCATTTACAACAGGTGTAAATGCACTCACTTCTGCTTCCAGGGGGCATGGCCTCGCCCACTCAGCTGTACGGGGGGTATAGTCAGGCCCACAGCATAAATATGTTGGCCACCCCTGTATTACACAGTCAAATGTGAGTTAAAAATATTCACAAAAACATATGGGATGTATAGATGAGTTTTACCTTCATGCTCAAATTTTAGGTAAATGTGATGAGTGTTAGGTCACTCAAGACTGCATGATGATCATTAAACTTTACTTCACTTCATTATATTTTTGTAGAAGAGGCCATATTTACTCATTGGGTTTTGCTGTTAATTTTGAAGGAGCTAAAAATGCTGTCTTGGCTTTTTCAAGTGTTTGTGTTGTTGTTGTTGTTGTTTAATTAACATCTCCACTTCCCCCTCAAGGATCAATACCAAACTCCATTGTTCCATATTGCTAGAGATTTGACTAGATCACCTTCTCTTTTACTGCTTTGCAATAGCTTATGTTAAATTAATTTCAAAACCAATAGGTTTTGTTATTGTATTTTGGCCTCATTCACCCCCTGATGTTCATTTCAACTGATTCAGATGCAACTTAGGAAGTGAATGGGGTGTCATTTGGATAGTGATGATTCCTTGTCCAAGAAACCCTAATGGCTATTCCCAGGGCATAGACAGGTTTCATCAAAATGTTGAAAAACACTGAGATAATGTAGTAGGCAGAAATGGTATCCAAGGCTGCTAGCCCAGCCATTTGCGACCTCAGATGATGTCGTATCAAGCAGTCCCAGAATCCATTGCAACATGTAACAGTGTTTTAGCAGGTAGGTAAAGGTTCCTCAAAAGACAAATCGACCAAAATAAAAAAATGGAATCCCTAAAGTAAGAAGGCTGAAAAACCCTGACACATTGTCAGAATAGAAGCACCGATAAAGACCTCTGATGTTTTATACAACAAGGAAATGCCATTCTGTGAATGTATAAAGAGCTCTTTCATGCTTACTCTACATGAATGTGTCTCTGAGAGTATTGAATGATGCTTCACCATACTTTGAAGTTATCTTTGGTACTATAATCAAAATGGAAAAAAACTGATGAATTAACTATTTCCTGCCTCTAAATCTGTCCTGTGTTGGAAGCTGCCAAATGCAGGAACATCATTATTTATCTGAATATGCAGAAAAGTACTTGTTTGTACATCATCCTGCATCTCTCGACTGACATTATATCTGGCAAGAATCATCAGAAAAAGACATTTTTGATTGCAAATAAAGCATTATTACTGCACTTTTTAGACTCTAAGGTGGGGAAAATCTATTAAAGACTTTTAATGGTTGCTGAACATGTAGAAAGCTAGCCAGTGAAGTATCACAAATAGACTCTTTCAAAACTTCCATATCTGATTCAGATTTTGCACTTTCCTAACTTTAAAGGAAAAGGTGGGAGAGGAAAAATGGGGAAAGAAGAGCATTCGCCTGCATGGGCAATCAAAGTTGCCAGACAAGCCTTGATAAAATATGTGACAGCCTGTAAGTGATAAGAAAAATGGGATTTGTCTGAAAAGAGGGTGGTTGGCGTATATGAAGGTAGAGACAGAGAACGTTGTTAGCAAAGTGCTGCAGAGTAATAGCGACACGCGTTAAGTATAGAAAAATTCTGTGGTTATGATCTTGCTGAGTCTGTTAACCACACAATTTCAGTAAAAAGGGCGATAGCTATTTCTCTTGGTTTTGACCCAGACGGTTTAATTTGCTCCTGCTGCCTTGGCAAGAATCATGCTCAAGGGGCGGGACAACTAGAGGAAAGTAAGAAGAAATCCACACATTGTGTATAGAACTGCATCAAGTCTTTTATTATGTAAACAACCCTAAGTTGGTAAATCTTGGTAGCATTGTGGAAGTAATAACATGCCACCACAAGAAAGAAATGGCATTTCTTGTTAGTGTGGTTTGTGAGCAGGGCATAGACAGGAGAGAGAGTAGCATTCTCTAGATACCCCTCTGGCATAAGGTTTTGTGTCTGCCCTTAAAAAGCAATTTACAGCATATTTTCTAGCTACATCCACAGACTTCATTATTATCCCTCCTCTTTCACTTTGCCCTTTCTCCCTGGCCTTGCTGCAGTTCTGACAAGGTCACACTTAGGGCAAATTTCTCAAAACTTGGCGGTTACACAAGTAAATAAAAAGCCCTATTTCTCATTCTCCTGTGTGGACTTGCAACTGACCTTCTGTATTCTCTCTAGAAAAGGAGATAATGACAACCGTAGACCCTGCTATTCTTCAATTCTTGGCTCTGAGGGGTCCTTGGAGTTGAGGCATTAAAGGAGAGGTAATGAGCAAAGTTGGTTGAGATGCAGCAGATTAGAACATCTTCAAGATGTTGTTGTTGTTGTTGTACTGTGGCTCTGGAGAACTCCCCATAGTGAGAGCAGGATTGGGGTGCTTCTCATTTGTTTATTTATTTTTATTACCTATACCCCAACTTTCTTTCCAGGAGGACCCAAGGTGAGTACGAGAGCTCCTTCATCCAGACTAATGGAATGGGTTAACCGCTTTGCACAGGATACTGCTTGCAATCCACTGGCTCTTTTTCTCAATGAAGATGCTTAAGCCAGTATTTGTTCTCCCCCGCACCCTCCACCAGTATCTGATTTTATCAGCAAATAAGTTAGATCCATATCTACCCATACAATCTTTCAGCCCTAATAAGTACTCAATTTTTTTCTGCATGTGTATGTGTGTGTAAGACAAAGAGACAGATGGAAACCTTCCATATTTAATTAATTTTAATTTAATTTTTGCAGTTCTATACTGCCCACTCAGGTACAACCCGACTCAGGGTGGTTCAACAGCATAATCTAAAAACACAATATACAATTTCAATAAAACTAGCATAAAACATAAAAAAGATAAAACAGATAAAACCACTTAGTTAAATTCTATGTCTCATATTATAAATTGCATATCCTGTCATAAATACCCCTTTTCCCCTGAGCTTAAACACCCAACATATTGGGTGAAATTCGGTTGCAGTTACACAAATGGTGTAATATTTGGATGCAAAATGCTGTAAATTAACCAATGACATTTGAAGTCCTAACCAGGCGCCTGGAGGCTGTGAGTGTCTGGATGGGGAACAACGAGCTTCACCTCAATCCTGGCAAGACTGAGTGGCTATGGGTTCGAGGTCCTGCATTATCCCGGGAGCTACCATCTTTGGTGCTAGATGGGGCTCCTCTGCCACAAACAGACTCAGCACGTAATTTGGGGCTCCTCCTGGACTCACCACTACTGCTCGAAGAGCAGGTGGCAGTTGTGGCCAGGAGAGCTTTTGTGCAACTCCGTGTCATCTGCCAATTGCGCCCACTCCTGGACGGTCACCCATGCTCTGGTCATCTCCAGATTGGACTAGTGTAATGAGCTCTACATGGGGCTGCCCTTGATGACCATCTGGAAGCTGGTCCAGAACACAGCTGCTCGGGTAGAGATGGGGTGCGGTCTTTATGCCTGTGCCTCACCACTGCTGTAGGAGCTGCACTGGTTGCCAGTATGCTTTCCGGTACCATTCAAGGTGCTGGTTTTGACTCTTAAAGCCCTTCATGACAATTGCTAAAATCATGGCTAGCCGCTTCGGGTCACTCTCGAGTGAGGGAAGCAGGATATAAATATTTTAAATAAATAAATAAATAAAAATATCTAAGTGACCGCATCGTCCCAAGGTTTTCAACCCTTTCTACAAGGGTCCTCTGGTGGTCCCATTAGCCAGGGATGCACATCTTATTGGGACCAGGAGGAGAGCCTTCTTGGTGTCTGCCTTCCAGGCCCTTTGGAACCTCCTGCTACCAGAGCTGTGCCTCCAGGCAGATCTGTATCCCTTCAGGAAGGCTCTAAAAACCTGGATCTGCCAGCAGGCGTGGGGTGCGCCTGGCAGCACAACCGAGCCGCGTTGGCTCATCTAGCCCTGTTTGGGGTTTTAATTAAGGGGCTATTGGTTTAGATTTTAATCATTTTATTGTTTTAGTGGTTAGTTTTAATGTGCAAGATGGTTTTAGTTGATGTGCGCCACCTTGGGTCGCTGAGGTGTGGAAGGCGGCCTATAAATCTAGTGAATAAATAAATAAATAAATTATCACTTATGTTTGGATTATTTGTATTAAATTACAATATAAAATCACTCATGACCAACTAAACATTCTTCCATCGGAGGTGTGTGTGTGTGGTTAAAATGATTCTGTACCACCAACAGAAATGCCCTCATAATTCCAGAGGAACAGAAACAATAACTCGTGTTCCTCTGCATTGCCCTTTAACCCTTGATATTTGGAAAACTTTTACTGAACCCTGCTTAAAGGTATTTCCTGGATGTTCAGAGACACATTATATCCTCTGATTGCTTTCAGGGAAGAATATAAGTAGCCTGTTTAATGTGGCAAAACTTTGTGCAGCTGCAGTCAAAATTCATGAAGGAAGGTTTTTAAAGTAAATTTATAATTAGTGATAGCTAATTGCAGCAATTGTCTAAGAGAGCAATGCAGCCAGTAGTAACTATGCCACTAAGAGACTTCTAGTTATGCAATGCAAGTCTTTATAAGAACATATTTTATGTATTCTATGTGCTTAAGGTTATTTGTTTTGTTCCATTGACTGTAATAAAGTCTCTCTCTCTCTGCCCCAGTATATATATAGGTCACCTTTCTGCCCATGGGGGACTCAAGGCAGCTCACAACATTAAAAACCTATCTATCTATTTATCTAGCTAGCTGTTGTATACTGATTGCTACAGCTTGGTGTACAAAAGATACTGCTGATGGAGATTTCTCAATTCATGCAATTTTCTTTTAAAAGTTATCCCATCTGTATAACTGTGCAACAGGATTTCAGCAATTGCAATGTTTTCTTGTAGGATGTTGTCACCTAGAGAATGAAAGTATTATTATTTTGAATTGTAACATTCATATTTCCCCAGTCATCATAATTATGATGAGTGGCCATAACTTATTTTAGGGTAGAAAGTAACAGTTCCAAGTTCTGTCCTCACCCCAACTGCTATCCAACCATACATTATATTTACACATAGAATATCTTATTCCGCTGAGTGGCCATTACTCCTGGCATTTGGGATCCCAGCCTCAATGTACTTTCTGTTTTTTTGGGAAACGTACAGCTGGATCAAATAGAGTGGAATTTCTGAAGACATTGAGCTGACATGACACTTTGCCCTTTCTTATTTCTGCACTTTTTCCAGTAGCAGTAGAGACATATGTGGCTCATTACATATTGGAAGAGTTTTCTGGAAAACTCCGCTTGCTGGATGAAGTAAAAGTGGAGGTTATTTGAAAAATAATATCAGATGGAAAGAGAGAACACAGCACTTTCTTCACTTTGCTCAGCGGGATACTAGGAGGGGACGATGTTGGCTTTAGAGTGCATTACAAAGCTCACATGCCTGAGAATGATGTCACTGAAGAGTTCCCACAGGAAGCCAAGCTCCTGAATATGGTGAACTTTACTGCATGTGATTTACATCTTCCCATTCAAAGTCTTGCTTATCCAGGGCAACCTTCCAGGAGGGTGCAGTTAATCCCCTTGGCCTCCCTTTTATTGTTTCCCACCAGCCAACACAGCTATGAAACAAAGCTTTGACTGCCATCATACACTAATCATAACACTGTTCAACAACGATTTTGCTACTGGGAATAACACATGTGATTTACATGATATCGAGGGTGCTGATTCTAAATCTGAACTCAGATTTTGCCTATCACATACAGATTTTAAGGCGTGCTATAGCTGTTCAAATGGTCAGTAATTGGGTTATGTATTTTTACACGAGAACATTATAACAGTTGCAGCTACCACTATGCCTGCTGCCGCCTGAGATGAATTATGTCCAGTGGTGACATGCATGTGCCAGCAGCAGCTGGGCATGTCTGGGCAAGTCAGTGAGCTGATGTCAGAAATAGGTATATAAGGTGAGATGGACCAAGGGCTTGTCTCTAGTGCGAAACCATCTTATTGGATAGTATAGCTAGGCCATAGTGAGTCTGTTTTGAGCTAAACATGAGTAGGCACAGCTGTGTTAATAAACAAGACAATTTTTGCCACATTTGTGATCAACGCAAGAACCTAACCAAGAGAGTGAGATTTGCTAAAGATCACGATGACCTAGGCAGAATCAGATTTCAAATTTGGATTCAGCACCCCTGATTTAGTGTAGGACGCATGGATTAGACCAAGTAGCAAACAATATTTATTTTTTTGTGATGCAGTGTATAATTAAAAGGATGGAAGAGAGCTGGTTTAGCATAGTGTTTATGGATATTATCAACACCACTCAGTTGTTAGTGCTGAATGCTAACTTGGTTGCCAGGGTTCCATTCTATATAATCTTGGGATTTGTAGCTTATTGAGATCTTTAGAATTCTCTGATAGAGAATTTTCATATTGTGTCTTGAATTTAAGCAGAGACTTCTGTGATCCTGTAGTGCAAGCACACTACAAGAAACAGAGCTATACATTATGATGGCTCTCATGAGGAATCTCACTTCTGCCTTGAACTCAGGGCCGTAGTTTGGCCCACCCTGAGTTAGCATTTTGCCCACCCTTGCAAAGTGCGGTTTACCATAGGAATACATTGAAAAGAGGTTTTGTTGCCCATCCTGAAAAAATATTCACCCACCTACATCTAGAATCCTGGCTATGGCCCTGCACTCTATCCTAACATCAGTCTTTGCATACTCCAGATGAGGTGTTGTTATGGCAGATGTGTAATGACAGCTTTTTCCCCAGGGTTGAAGCCCTAACCTAGGACCTTCTGAGTGGCAAAGGTTACCACAATTGAGACAGAAATAGATTTGTCCAGAGTCAGTATATTGTTACAAGCACTCCTTGTTGTAATGCAAAGTATCTGAGTATTTAGTTTGTTTGCCATTAAGAGCTGTTGGTCATACATACAAAAGCCTAAGTTCCTAATTTGTTATATGTACTGATTCAGGTTCCAGCATTTTTAGACTATCTTTTTAGGAGGAGGTGACTACAAGAATTGTTATGGAAAGCATCTGTATTTTCAGATTTGCCACTATGCCACTGTACAATAGGTTCTTACAAGGACTGCCACTGACTAGACAATACACACAATTATGTCAGTTCACTGTCTCATTCAATTTTACCTGTGCTTCATCAGACCAAACCATTTCCCCCACAAACTCCTCTTCCTCTCATACCATGTTTTGGAACCACTCACAATACTATATCCTTCTATCAGGGTTGTGTTCATTCAGTGTATGTAATAATCTTGAGATGAAAAGTTGTTTAAGAATGTGCCACATGCTTGTTCTGCTAACTCTTGTCTCATGTGCACATTGTTTGGTAGACTTCTGTGGGTAAATTTCTTCAACACCATAGCAGAAGAAACACGACTTGTTGCTGTACGAGGCCTCCTGGATCTTCCCTTGTACACATCACACACACAGTACCACGAGTCTCAAACATCATGAATGCATGCAATTGTTAGGTGTGTTGGAGGTTCTGTTACATACTCACACCTCCATTGTCGTTGTACCTCCACAATATTCTCAAATTTCAAATACCACTTCAAAATGGTCTTGCTCTCTTCAAACGACAACCATGCTTCCGCCATTTTCTTTGACTGGCTTGCCTGCCGCATGGTGACACTAGCATTCATTCTTTTGAGTGAATTAACTACACATTGCTACAATAATTCGATGCAACTTCAAAAAGCAAGACATTGATAACATCTTTTAAAATATGTATACATTTTGGCACCCTTTATATACATCTAGACTAGAGTTTTAATATATGTTTATGTAGGTTGACTATTCTTCTACAGAAAATCAGCATGGTTATTTTTTCAAATACTGAATCCAAAATCTTCGCTTATGTTTCTAGTGCTGTGCTTTATCTTATTTTCTGTTTGTTTTGCAAGGAGGCAGGGTATTCAGATCTGCAAATATGCAATCATCAAGACAACAGAAGCCATAAAACAATTTCTGTGTTTACTGCAATGACAGTGGGAAACCTTGTTTGATAATTTACTGTTCCGGAAAAGATATTGTTTCATGATGACTAACACAACATGGATCTTTTATATCCTACTGCACAATAACTTTTACAGTACAACTTCAATTTGAACATGCCAGCCACTGTGAGGTGTATGAATAATGTAGATCAGCTGCATTCTTGGAAAATGAAACCGATTGCTATTTGTGTGATATATTCCAGCAGGTATGCAATGAATCTCATGATCTGACTAATGCCAGGATGAGTACTGCAATTGTAACACCATCTTTGCTATTAGTCCCCACAGAAATCAGCAAAAGACTGAAAGGGGATTGATTCAAATCAGAATGAATTAGAGCTTTGATTTAAATCTCCAATATTAATAGTAGTTTAAACTTCTGACATTATTACAGTGCCATCTGATTTCTCTAAATGGTTTCAGACTAATCAAATTATTGTGGCGATCAAAGGTTTGGATAAAGTTTTATACTAGCAGTATCATAATATATTGGAGCATCCATGAATTAGGAGTCCTAGATAAGCTTCTTTATAGGTGGAGCCTTCCTGCCTTCTAAGAAGCTAAGCCAGCAGAATTTATAGATGAGTTTCCACTGTATTTTCATAACAACTGTGTAAGACAGGAGTTCTCAACCTTTTTAAGCTGGGGGCCAGGTCACGTTCCCTCTGACAGTTTTGGGGGCCAGATGACCATTTTGCCCTTCCTCCACCACATGGCACTCCCTGGTGTGGTGGAGGCAGTGTGGGGGGCACATAAAATGGCACCATGGGCTGCATCCGGCTCATAGGCTGCAGGTTGAGGATCCATGGTGTAAGATATATCATTTTCACAGACTATCATGTGTTAGAACTGAAGCACCAACCCATTGAGCTGTCAGACAGACAATCACTCTTGTTCGAAAGTCAGTCATATCTGACTCTAGGGTTCGGTGCTCATATCTGTTTACAGCCAAAGAGCCAGCACTATCTACATCTGCTGATGTTTCTGTGGACATGTGGCAGAATATTGTTACTTTCCCACTGAAATGGTACCTATTTATCTACTTGCAATTTCTTGCTTTTGAACTGCTAGGTTGGCAGGTGCAGGAACAGCAATAGGAGCTCACACCATTGTGCAGAACTTGGGTCTCGAATGGCTGACCTGTCGACCTTCCAGTCATCAAATTCAGCATCTTAGCCACTAAACCACTGCAATCCCTTCAGACAGCCAGTACTGCATTAATAATTTTTACATCACTTCTGTTAGCTGAAAGCGTGGTGAGTTGGAGCAAGGGTTGGGAGCAAAATCCCTCATTGTGTCCTTGAAAAGAAGAACCAGCCTTTGTAGCCTTGTAGAAGCTGCAGTGGCTGCAGTGGCTCATTGGTTAAGAAGCTCACCTTGTTACTGTAGCTGGAAGGCCGGCAAGTCGGCTGTTTGAGTTCAGGGTACTGCATGATGAAGTCCTTTCCAGTTGTCTGGAGGCGGTTGGGGTCTGGATGGGGGCGAATGGGTTACAGCTGAATCCTAGTAAGACTGAGTGGCTGTGGATGGGGGGTCCTGTGCTATTCTGGGAGCTACCATCATTGGTTTTGGATGGGGCTATTTTGCCCCAGACCAACCCGGTGCACAACTTGGGGGTCCTCCTGGATTCGCTGTTGCTGCTAGAAGAACAGGTGGCGGCTGTGGCCAGGAGGGCCTTCGCCCAACTTCGGGTGATTTGCCAGTTGCGCACACTCCTGGACCGGGACTCTTTGCTCATGGTCACTCATGCTCTGGTGATCTCCAGACTAGATTATTGTAATGCACTCTATATGGGGCTGCCCTTGATGACCACTCAGAGGCTGCAGCTGGTCCAGAATGCGTCGGCCCGGGTGGTGATGGGGTGTGGACGTTATGCCCATGCCTCACCACTGCTGCGGGAGCTGCACTGGTTACCCGTTTGCCTCCGGGTGCAATTCAAGGTGCTGGTTTTGACCTTTAAAGCCCTATATGGTAGTGGGCCAGGTTACCTTAGAGACCGCATCGCCCTAAGGACGTCTGTCCGTCCAACCATAGCGGACCGGAGGGGCTCCCTAATAGTGCCATTGGCCAGGGGGGCTCGCCTCTCTGGCACAAGGAAGAGAGCCTTTTCTGTGTCCACACCGGCCCTTTGGAACCTCCTGCCTGTGGAACTGCGTCTCCAGACGGAGTTGTTGCCCTTTAGAAAAGAACAAAAAACCTGGCTGGCGGGCCAAGTTTGGGGTGCAGGTGGAAGGGTGGCTTCCGTTGGGTGGTTAATATAGGGGAGAATGCCTGCCCCATGGTTTCTTCAGTTCCTGCACCCATCTCTTTTTAGGGGTGGGTTCTTATTGCTGGTTTTTATCTGTTTTATTTGTTTTTATCTGTTTTTACCCACTGTTGTGAACCGCCCGGAGTCGGCTTTGGCTGAGTGGGCGGTATAAAAATTTAACAATAAATAAATAAATAAATAAATTGGGCACCTGTCTCTGTCCCAGCTCCTGCCAACCTAGCAGATCGAAAGCAAGAAATTGCAAGTAGATAAACAGGGACCACTTCAGTGGGAAGGTAACCAGTGTTCCTGTCACATGTCCTCAGAAATATCTGCAGATGCAGACAGCGCTGGCTCTTTGGCTATGAACAGAGATGAGCACTGAACCCTAGAGTTGTATATGACTGGCTTTTGCACAAGGGCGACCTTTACTTAAATAGGGACCACTTCAGTGGGAAAAGATCTTGGGGACTTGAAAGGAACCTCATTCAGGCATCCACTGAGCAGAGTTTCTCCAGCAAAAATCCTTTCAACTCAGAATAATTTATGACATGAAACTACACGGTCCCAGAGAATGAGGTTATCAGTAAACCAGTTCTGGATAACTTGGAAACCCTAGCAAGGGTTATCTGTATGTCAGAATCAACTTGATAGCACATCATTACCATTGCCAGCCTCCTCTTCCTCCTAATTGCTGTTGTTATTGCTGTTGTTGCTACCTCCAGTTATTGTTTGCTGTGGAGTCAACTTTCACATTCAGTTTGATGTCACCTTGCAAACAATTTCATGGCTTTAAAAATTATGTTTAAGAATTAAATCTGCTTAATTCGGGCAAAATAATAATAATCATGTTTGCTTCCATTTCCCCCCCCCAAAATGTTTGTGAGAAATGATTTCAAACTACAATGGAAGATTGTCACTACTTGAGAGGTCCCTGCTTAAATTTCCGTGTTAGGTGCGATGAGATTATGTTTTGGCAATGAAGATCTGAAGCAGAGATTATTCAATTAATGGCAATCTGCCATCATTCTTCTCATGCCAATGCAATTTCTGGAAAAGGATTTTGGTCATCACCTATGATGACATGCTAAACACTGCACACATGTGTGGCAGGGGCAGAGCCCCTCCATAGTTAAGCAATGTAGAGGAGGGACCAGGCCACCTGCCTATCTGCTGTGTCTGAAGCCCGTGCTCTGTTCACTGGGCAGAGTCGGTGGAGCACGTTGAGCACACAAGGCTGCCATTAGGGCTCCCAGTATCACCCACCCCCATGGCCTAGTTCGGGACAGCCCGGGGCCCAGTGGTTGGGGACCACTGATTTAGCACATTGCAGGTCAGGTGTGGCTGGTTTTGAGTCAATGTCAAGGCTGAAAGTTGAGACGACTGTAATAAATCTAAAAGTAAGATTGCCACTTTTGTACTAATTCATAATGTATTGCAAATAACATATTAAGGAAATTGTATACACTTTCTCTCCTTCTCCTAATTTATGAGCAAATGGTTCAAGTATGTCTCCTCCATATGCTATTCTTGGATTCCTAGTTGTGATCTTGTGTAACGTGATGCTTGATGGATATTGCTAAGTGAATTAGTTTCCTGACATACATCTTAGATGCTTTTAGATGTCTATCAAATATTTGGGAGATCACATATTTCCATTTAAGTGTTGTTGTTTTTTCATTTTAACTGCATGTGCAAACTAGGAAATCCACCAGACTATCATATTTTGGATTCTACAGGAATATGTTAACATTTCACATCGACTAGGCAAGGTATTGATTTCCATCTGCTGCAAAAATAATAATGTTCAAAAGAGCATTGAGTTTCAGATCATTCCTGACATTCAAAAGTGGGAGAGGCTAGGCTTTCTTTCCTGTTTTCTTCTTGAAAAATCACAGAAAGTATTCAACATTTCTGCAAAGCTACGAAGTGCAAAAACCCCTGCAAAAACAGTCTTGAAAAATGCTCGTAAACCATCATAGATTAACATAATATATGGAGCCTATAAAATGATTTTTTGGGGGAAAAACTTAAGATATTATTCTTTTAAAGACATCTTTTATTTGTTCAACATATACTTGAAGAACACATGAGATCATGTACGTGTACAAACACATCATTTCCAAAGAATATGATAACAGTTCGTATATCTCCAGAATTACAAGATCTGATAGTTTGTAGCTTGGCACAATCAATCCTTCCTTTGTGATTTGTTACCAAGCTTCGTGCCAATGTTTAACTTCCTTTAAATCATAGTCAACTAAGCTTCCCCATGCAAGTGAACAGGGAACATGGAGTTCCGGAAATTTGAATCACATCTCAGAGTCAGGACTCACTTCAGATCACAGGGGACCTAGAACAATCCAGATCAGGTCATGACCTGAAGCAGCAAACTGGCATGCGGACTGAATTGGGTGACGCATGCTGTGATAATCAGATCCTTTGGGCAGTTAAGGAATTCCATGTTCCCATGACAGAGCCTCAGCAATATATTATTTGACCTAGGACTACTGTAAGTCTGGAGATGGAAAACATGATACAGAAAGCCTATAATCAGAAGGACGTGTTTCTTGAACAGTAGCAGAACCTCCTGCTTAATACAATGCAGGTCCCCAGTGTGGACTCATTCAAAGGCCTTTCTGAATGTGAAACATTTACAGGAACTGTAAATCAAACATTCACTTGTGAGGTGCTTTTTTACGCAGGACTTCTTCTGAGAAGAGTTGGAACCTTTTTGAGATCTAATCTCCCTAACAGTGTTGCTTTATTGCTTTGAATTTCCAATCTAATTATTATTAGAGGCAGGAGAAAGTATTTCATTTTCCAAACTGCAAGCTGGCTATTTAAAATTCTGCTTAAAAGGAGCCCAGCTGATAATAAATCTGCACTTGCACTAGGTTATCAAAGGGAGGGTAAATGCATACTCTATAGATGAAATCGATTCCCAAGGGACTGAATGCTTCTTGAGCATTGCAGGAATCAAACCATTTGCCCTCTTCATCCATAAAGACTGCGCCAAGACAACAATGTCAACATGGTCTCTCGACACCAACTGTCTCCCAAATGCCCGGATAGAAAGAATAATGAGGTTAGCAAAATAAACTAAGATCTGCAGATGGGCAATACCCATTATGAGGGTCAAGCATAATGTGCATAAACTGTGCAAGCTGTTGAATTCTCTGGAGCTCTTCATCAGGTTGAGAGAAAAAATTGGGCAGAGGGGTAAAAGGCCATGGAAATCCAAATGGGAGATAAGAACAGAAAAATCTGAATTTTCCAACCCACTGGGTGAGAATCTGTGTGTGCTCATTTGCATTTTGGTAAAGGGGGAGGAGGAACATTTTTAGTGAAAGCTCCTGTATTTTGAGAAAGAAGTTTGCCTCTCTTGTTTTGCTAATGCCAAACCATTCTTTTAAAAAACCAGGATGGGCAAGTGTGCAAGTTTTCATTACATCCGTACTCTAAATGAGGGAAGAACATTGTCTCCAGACATTTAGCAATAACTCTTATATAGTGTTTAGAGTACTCTTTGAGTAGCTCACAAAATAATTTGCACTTTGTCTCCATAAGCTCCGAACTCATTTAACTGACCTAGGAGGTCAACCTTGAGACTGTTGGGATCGAATTCAGATTGTAAGTAGAGTTTTGGCTGCAATCCTGCAGCATAACCATTGCACCACAAGGGCCCTTCTGAGTATGGAGTGATTCAGGAGTACAGTACTTGTATGATTTGAAGTCAACCACAAGGAAGAACAAGTTTCCATTGGTTATCCAGCATAACACTTCAACCAATGAGGTGGCACAGAGGGCTCTGACGATGATAATTCTCATTCATTCTTCTTTGGAACACTGGTAAATACTTTATAGTCTCAGGATTCAAGGAGGTAATTTTTGGTTCTTTCTCCTCATGTGTGAGGGTAGGAAGAGTGAGGAATGGCTCCCATACTCCCAATGCCTCAGAAAGTAGGTGAGAAAAGAAGGGTAAAGGAAGTTTTCTGTTTTCTTGCAGCAGAACCAGAATGTTCTGTTTTCTCTCTCTCCTCATCCCATTTCATAACCCGTAGTCTTCTTTAGTTTCCATCATGAATAACAAGGAAATGAAACGGGGCCTGGAAGTGGGCCACTGAGTCCCCATGCAGTTGAGTCACTCCCAGAACAGCTGTGCAGTCACGGGGAAGGAGGCTACACAAGAGCTAATTTCTTCTGCCTCACTCCAGATGCTAGTCTTTTGGAACACATTGCTCAAGACAGCCTGCTTTTGGTGGTATGTTTTGGTGGGGAGGAGGATGGGCTGCAAGAAAAATAAAATTAATGACTTTGTATTCAGGTTTCATTTGAAAAAGTCTCATTGGCATTCCAGCCCAACCTTCTGTTCATCCAAGCTGCACAGGATAACCTTTGCTAGCTGGGGTGAAATATTTTTGCAGTTTTCTACTTATACTTTTCCTCCATTCATCTTTTTCAGTGTCTGGCGTTCCATCTGTAAACAAGCATCATTCAAGCTACAACTCCCACAGAGGAATCTTTGCTCTGATTAAGGCTTGTGCCGATCTTCTCAGATGTACAGTAGACGCCTCTCCTTAGATTTTTCTTTTCTAAAAATGAATGCCTTGTGCACACGGAGGTTTGTACACTTGCTCTGCAGGGCCAAACTGTGTACAGTTAGACCATGTAGTGAGCATTTTTCTCTGTCAATTGGAGGCCTCCCTGGATTCTCTCAGCACAGAGGGCCTCCACTAATGCCTCTGTTACTGCAACTGTATTGTTATATCGCTGTATATCATGGTATGTGCTTTTGTAGGTTGAATATGGTATAATTATTGTCTATACTGTATTATTGTGTTTACTGTATAATTATTGCGTGAGCCGCCCTGAGTCAGGTTTCCTGATTGGGTTGCATACAAGTGTGAGAATTAAATTAAATTAAATTGAATTGAATTGAATTAAATTGAATTGAATTAAATTAAATTAAATTAAATTAAATTAAATTAAATTAAATTAAATTAAATTAAACTTGATGGCTGGCTCTGAGTTTCCAACAGCTGATAAACTGCCACCAATACTCAGTGCTCTACCAGACCATAAAACATACAGGCTGGCAGAGGAAAGTTACTTCCTTCTATTTCAGAAGGCAAAAAGGAAATTACCTCAGTTTTGCTGCAGACACAAAAACATCAGGGGACAGAAGAAGAGGTGTGTGTGTGTGAGTGGAAGGGAGACAGGGAGAGAGGAAGAAAGAAAGAAAGAGAAAAAGAGACATACAGCCCATGGGGTCCAGCATGTCCTCCATCTTTAGGAAACACTATGTACAAAGGTGGAGTCCATAAAGCGTCCATGAGATCAGCTCCGACAGTGTGTTGAGTTGCGCTAAAGGACCACCAGTTCTAGAACCTCACATTATAGATGGTCACTGCTGACCATTATAATCAGATCATCACAGCTGCAGAATGGCCACTGAGCTTTTTTTGGACCATCAGAATTACAGAAATCCAGTGGTTCATATCACTGGCCGTATTATGTGACAACCATGGTTTGACATCTATGGCTTGGAAGAAGTGGAGACAAATCTGCAGATATCTAACCTGATCTCTCCCTTTCAACTGATGGGGTGGGGTATTTTTATGGGTTTTTATGTTTGTTTTCATGTTGTTACCCACGCAGAGTTGCTGTCGAGTTGGGTAGCAATAGAAATTTGAAAAATAA
The DNA here is from genome assembly GCA_035047345.1 of Bradypodion ventrale. NCBI lineage: Eukaryota > Metazoa > Chordata > Lepidosauria > Squamata > Chamaeleonidae > Bradypodion > Bradypodion ventrale. The sequence goes on from JAWDJE010000006.1 coordinate 124,024,900, forward strand.
ATAATAAATAAATAACTATCTAATTTACAACGTGGAGGTTTGGCTCATAGTCCATATGTAGTCATCCTGCAATCAAAGTGTGGCCCCTGCTCCTCAACTCTCCTGACCCCCATTACCTTCAATCCCCTTTGGGGGATAGGGAAGGTCATTCCTCTGGCTCAAAATACCTCTCTTCTCATGCCCTTTAGGAGTCATAGGGGGCAATTCCATTACACTTGCTCATCTTGAGCTATTTCAGGAATGCAGAGGTGCACTTTTCAAAACTGGAAGTACTGTAACAGAAACACCAAAAAATGGCCAAGATCATTTCATATTGCTCCCTGTGGACACTAGAGGGCCCAATGGGGCTTTTTTCAGTAAATAGAGGGGGGAAATAGAGGTAGTAGTACTACTTTTTGGACCTCTGAAAACTGCCCACCCTTTCTTTGGATGAGCAAACTACTTTATTTGTTATCTCTGTTAATACATTGATGGAACAAAACCAGCCAGGACTGTGGTGTCACCTGAAAGACTGAGGGTTGTCATGGTGCATATGCTTTTTTATGTGTGGAATGTATATCATTCTTTCAGATGCAATCCGTTAATGTTTAAGCAAAATAAAACCTATTGGGCCTTTAAAAAGCTGCAAGAAGCTTGATCAGTTTTGTGACAGAAAACTACAGGTCCACACAATTATCCCGCCTTCCACAATTTACTTGCTTCTCCTGCAGGCTGTCTTCCACACGTACAGTTGCCCACTAGTTTAAAAAGTGGTTGCACAGCCAGTCATACAAAGATCTCATGAAGGACAGCCTACTTGGTTACTTGGTTGTTCTGTGTTTCACACATCTGATTGATGTGGAGGGTCAAAGCATTGTCTCCCATGTTTTGAGATTTTAACAACCTCTCACCATTGGGCGGTCCTACTGCTACTGTAGCAGGTGGTGCGCAGGGTACTTAGGCCCATGTTTCCGATGCTCCTTTAGTCATTTAAAATATGTCAACACAGCTGGTTGTGCTCATGGAAAAGTTGGCCATATTAGATAAGGTTGCCATAATTCTTTCTCACCAAACCAGGACAGCCATGTGACATCATTGCATTCTTCAAACTGTGCATGTGTCAGATGGGGCTGTCGAGAAGGCTGAAGCTCTAAGGCCACGTGGAATCCCCATTTGGGGCAAGCAGCCTCCATCTCCCCCCCCCTTTTTCAGTGGTTCTGTGAGCTGGAGCTCTTCGGGCTGGTGATCTGGCATGCTTCTTGCCTGCGCCATTGCTCAAGGGGAGCCAAGGGATTTTTGCAAAGAGTTAATTCACTGCCTCCCTGCCTTTCTTTCAATTATCCTGCTTCCAAGTGTCTCCCTGTCCCTGGCTGCCTTGTCAGGGTGGTGTTTTGCCTTCACCACTTGCAAGCAGGATAATTGAAAGAAAGGCAGGGAGGCAGTGAATTAATTATTTGCAAAACAACAACAACAACAACAACAACTTGGTGTGTGTGTGTGTGGGGGGGGTGTGTGATCTTGCTTCATTTGTTCAAATTTTAAAATCCAGGACTTTTTACATGTTTTTTTAACCTGATAGGACAATTTTCCCGAGCTTGAATCCAGAAAAATCCCAGAAAACGAGACATATGGCAACCCTAATGCCAGTATTAGAACAATGCACTGGCCAGGTGCATTGCCCGAATACCCAACCCCCACTTAGTTGAACTGCAGTTCCAGAATTGAAAACTCCCCATTCCGGACCACTAGCCAACACCTTTGTGGCATGGTTGAACCTACTGGGGGAATACATCTCCACCACCATAGTTGTCGGATGGCCAGGGTCACCACTGTGCCATGTTGAGGCATGAGGTGGGATTTGCATCAGTGAAGGGCAGCCTATTAGAGAGAGGAAAACACTGGGCAATTGCCTTTGTGTATGTATTTTTCACAACATGACTGTCCCAAAGAGTTTTGACTCACTTCTCACTTTCTTTGAACCTGGAAATAAAGTACCCTGAAATAATGAGAAATAACATATTACTCTTCAAGCTGAGGAGCCAATGGATTAATGAAAGGAAACAGGATGTTTTATGCTGCGCAGACATGATTGCCTCTCAAAATGAGGATAATTGGCAGCTGACGTAGCTAATTTGTCATGGCACAAATAGAGCTGATGTGGAGGTGTGGGTGGAGAACTGCACCATTACACACATTGGATTTTTGAACCCTTCTGCATATACATGATCAATGGCTGCTTTAGAAATCCTGGCTGTAGATAATGGAAAGGCATTTGGATTTCCCCCACTCAAAAATGCTTATACAGAGATCAAAAGAGCTCCTTATTAATTTCTCTTGCTCTTTCATTAGTTCGGTGTCATTTGTTTCATTAGTTATGTGCTGTTTCACATTGATGCCAGTGACATAAAACTAATAACCCTGTTAAATTGCACCCATTATGAAAACAGCTTCATTGGGATCATTTGTATTTGGGATGAAGGGTGACATCAGAATGATTTGTTCCCGCTACATGCAAGACACTTGCAAAAGAGACAAATGTTCTGTGAGATGGGAAAGTGGAAAAATGTGTAAAATATGTCTTGTTGTGATGGCCACTCTCTTCTTGGGGCTTGTTTGTGTTTGAAAGTGACTATGGTAGGGAGGAAATTGACCAAGAAGATAACCAATCCTCATCAATGACAGAGAACTGAGAAGCCATCTTAATGCTTGATCAAACAGTCACCAGTTCTATTGGATCCTAGGCCCAGTTGTAAAGGGACAAGACTAGGCTGGTGTGAGAGGAATTGTGTAAACAAATTTTGTTAAGTGGCTTTATCTGATTGGGTATCTCTTGAACTGGTCATGGAGCCCAAATCAGTTTACAAGTGTAACTCTGTATTTAGGACACTTTGACAAAATGGTAGCAAAGGTGTTCAGTAACATGTACATTTTTTATGTGTGTGGGGGGGGGAGAGAGCACAAAAACTGCATGGCATATTCTAAACTATGCACAAACACACATGAGCCCCCCCCAAAAGGTGCTCAAAAGTTTGGATTTTTAAAATAGCCACCTGGATCTGCCATCACATAGCCATATAGGCTCAAAAAGGAAGCAGAAAGGACCACAGTTTTGCTGAAAGACAAGGATTTTGTTAAACATATTTTGTGTCTATTGTGAAAATCACAATGGTGGAAGGAGAATATTTGGTCTTGCAGTTTTATGCTGGAGGCAAGATCTCAAGTGAGGGCTTGGCTGATTCTGCTGAGACCTGCAGTTGAACAATGAAGCTGGTCTTAACTAGAATCTCATAAATGCTGAAATGTCTTGGTATGTTCAACAGGATGCATCATTTTACTGCTGACTGCAGCCTTATCTTTAGGGTTATTACTAAACCAAGGATTGGGTTAGAGGGGAACTGAACATCTCAGGGATATCTCTACTCCAAATTCATTTTTAGATAAATCTCTGAGTGGTGGTACCAGGAAAAATTGACTTCATTGCTGGCATGTCACCATTCGTATTTTTTGACTACTGGATAAGGCAGTTCAAAATTAGGGTAAGAATTAATTCATATTACATTATTGATGTTGGCTACCCTTCGTCGCTAATTCTGTCACCTGCTAGAAACAGATGCGTCTGACCAAGAATAAATCTAATTAGCAAATAAGCTCTTTTCTGCCTGCGGAAGCAAAGGATATAAATGAAAACAGGCATGAAAGGACATCCTTACTCCCCTTCTTCTGATGTTTGAATATTTATTTTGCCTAATTAAGTGTTTAGTAAAATGCAAAAGCCTACACCACCTTTAACCCAACGGTATGTTATTATCTTAATTATAGCAATAGCAATGTCGGAATCCTACGGCATTCCCTTTCTGCTACTCATTTCTCCCCTGGTATCTTGGAGGGACAAATAGTGAAGATGAAGCTAAAGTACTTTGGACATCAAATGAGAAGGGAGGACTCACTTGAGAAGGCCTTGATGCTGGGAAAGGTGGAGGGAAAGAGAAGAAGGGGCATCCAAAGATGAGATGGATAGATGGTATTGTGGACACAATGGGCACAGAGCTGGGTGGGTTGAGGAGGATGGTGGAGGACAGAGGTGCCTGGAGGAAAATGGTCCATGGGGTCGCAAAGGGTCGGAATCGACTGTGCGACTGAACAACAACAACAAAATCTTGTTCTGTATGTTGATTTCATTTTTAATTTTAGTTTTTCCCTGTCTTATAACCTACATTTCTCAGGATGTAGTTTTATATGCATTCACTCTATTTTACTTTGGTCAGATCAAAACTGTAGCACAATGTCTGCTTCTTGGTGCCACATTTTAAGAAGGACATCAAGAAACTGAAATGTCTCCAGAGAGAGGTAACAAAGAATGGTCAAGGGCCTCGGAACTAAAACTTTTGGGGAACATTTGAGGGAGCTGGAGGTGTTTAGCCTGCAGAAGAGGTGAATGAGATGTGGTATGTGGTATGTGGTCAGTTTCAAATAACCAAAAAGACTGTCACATGAAAGATGAGGCAAACTTTTTTTCTGTTTTTGTAGAGAGGAGGAACCAGATGAATAAATTCAAATTATAAGAACAGAGATTCCAATCAAATTTTGGATGAACTGCATAGTTCAAGAGCTGTTCAGCAGTGGACTAGATTATCTCTGTAGTCAGTGAACTGGAAGTTGGAATGTGCATTACAGGAAAAGATGTATCTATTTTTTGCAATTGCTGCATTAAAGTCTAGGAAACCATTTTGAAGTCTACAATTACATGATACTCTGATTGGCATTAGACAGTCATCTGCTGCCAAGCCTGGAAAGCTGGACTGGCTATAACATAAGGCAGAATAACACAATTATCTCAGCTGTAGATTTTGGGAGGTAGCAGCCAGATGTTAGGGGAGAGATCTGTACCCTAAGCAACTTGTCCTGCATTGGCTAAGCTATGTCTCATCCCCAGTGTTGGGTGGGGGGGAAGAGAAAATTAAGTTAATTGCAATAATGTACACAGACTGAACATCATCTTTGATTCGGGCAGCAAAATATCTTGGATCAGTCCAGCTTCTTGTAACAATCCACCTTATATAATTTACTTTATCAGTTGGAAGGTTATAGTTTATAGATCCAAATTGTAGCTTGACCATGAAACTAATGATATGGAAATAATAGGGTAATATCATTTATGGGGCCTGGAACTTTTGGGAGCTACGCCAAGGTTGGGATATGATAAATGAACTTGTCAAAATGGTGTTTGATAAAAAGCAAATATTTGAATGGTCCCTAATGTTTTTGGATAAGTAAATCTGCACAGGTTTTGCTAATTTTTGCTGCAAACACAGACAGTATAATATGAAATGGTTGTGCTTATTAAGCTTTTCTTTGCATTGTAACAAGGTTAGTTAATTTGTTTTTTTGCATTGAATAGAAATGGGAAAAGATATAACACAATTTACTCTGGATGGGTTTAGGAATGGACTCTGCCTACCCCCAAGCGGTATTCTTATTCCCCTGGGGAGACAAAAAATCCTGAAAGAGTCTTTCCTCTTTTCTTTTTTGAAGACTGAAAGGACCAGTGTATGAAAAATATCTATCTATTTATTATACAATATTGATAAACCTCCCATCTGGGAGATCATCCCACTCTGTGTGATTTAGAACATTAAAACTTGACAGTAAAATATCAAATATCTAAATGAAAGAAGCACACTCTGAGAGATTGAAACAAACATGATGTGACTCTTATTCTTGCATTTAAGGATGAAGAGGCACAAAATTATGGTGCTACGGACAGGAGTGGCACAAGGTCTTGTTGTTGTTGTTCTTCTTCTATCTGAATCTGAATATTGGCGATCCTCATGGTGATCAGCCATTAAGACTATCGTGCAAATATAATGCAGTGGCCTTTCAGCTGCCTTCCACATCACAGCATGACCCCCTGTACCACTGTTCCTGTTCTGTGAGTCACTTTCTGGTCCTGAGCCCTTTTGGCACACAAAATCCTTATAAGCCCAAGACCAGGATTGATGAAACTGCTTCCCTCCATCAAGATGGATTCAAGTGGGATTTAATCAATTTGGGAAGTTTCACAAAACACAAGAAAGAGGTTATAAATGCACAGTATCACTCTTCCCTGTGGACTTAGGTACCCAAGGCTGTTAGTCCTTATGGTGGTCAGGTTAGTTAACTGCCGCCTGACACTTAGCATTGAGTTGCTGGCAGTACGGTCTATTCTATTACCATAGCAGGATAACCTGGTCAGACTGGCATAAGGTTTTCACTTAGATGAAATAAAACAGCACAAACAGTACTATGACATAAATCACAATATTTGTGCAAAACAATGCAAAATGACAGTGGCTGCTGTTTTTGCATGGATCTTTGCAGCAGGATTCAATGATGCTTATATTTGTTTTCTGTTCATCAGCTTTCTATGTGTTTGCATTTTTTTTAATAAAGGGAAATCACTTTTTCTTTGACAATAGGACAAAAGCAGTTTTAATAAATTATGAAGACCTAGATTGCATTGGGGCGGGGGGGGATTTCGCAGGCTCTCAACATTCTTCATTACAGTATCTCTCTTTAAAGAAAAGATTTGGTTCTTCTCTATAAAATGTTTTTCCTAGCCATTACTAGTGAGAATAGCCATCGTATTCAAATCCTCTCTAACCAAAAGATCAGGGGTTAGTATTGCCTTGTTAACAAATTTAAATTTGTATTTGCTTGGGGTAGTGATACTTCTGTTGCTTGATTATTTTAACTAAACGTTTTATTTCTCAGCATTTCATGTACTTGGAGTAGAGCAAAGGATCAAGCCTAAAAAATTAGAAATCAGTCCTACAATTTGATTATTATTTTTCAGTATTGCTTTTGCTTGGGGTCAAGAGGCAAACCTTTAAAATAGGAAGCAAGTCAAACAAATTATGAACAACTACTACTACTACTACTACTACTACTACTACTACTACTACTACTACTACTACTGATGTTCCTTTTTTGGTTAGCTGTGCCTATATTTTTAATATTGCAATCAGGCTCAGTTTTTAAAAAAATCTTTACTTCCTATAAGAGCCTGTTGTATACCTAAATAACCATTTAACTTACATGTAATTGAAATTGAATATCGAGACCAACAACAAATAAAAGAAAATAAGATGCCATGCCTGAAAATCTGGAGATCCAGGTATGAGTCACAAAATGAGATTTGGTACAGCATGTGTGATGCTTAAAACAATCTGGAAACCAATAATTTTCTGTGATGAGATGGTTAGCTTCTCTCCCTTTCAAATGCAAACTCATTGCTAATCACACAATTAATCATATTCCTTAAATGAGGACTACTATAATGGTGTTTCTTATTCATAATAAATGGTAAGAGAGAATTACTCTTTTGCCTCCACAATTCTGCTTGATGATGTTGCTCAGCTTCTAGACATTAAAAAGGAATCTTGACAATGGTTCAAATCAAAACCCAAGTTTACGACAATCAAGAATAGACTTTGGAGACTCCGATGTTACATAATCCACTTTTCTTCATGAAAGCTACTGGTGTTATGGAATGAAAACATGATCCATGAGCCTTTCTAGTCACCTGGAATGGATATTATAGCACCAAGTCCCTTTCTTCTCTTAGGCAAACTCTACTAGGGCTCCTTGAAAAAGGGAAAAGCAAATTTCTCAATTTTAGCACCTACCCAATTCCCTTGCTTTGTATCACTTTCCATATTTCCTAGCTTAACTAGGTGAGCTTCTAAAGTCAATTCCATTACACAAATGAACCAATCACTGTAGAGTTGCAGGGGAATTGAAATGCCTTTGCATTATTTTTGCTATTGGTGTTTTTCATGTTAATAATCTTAACAGGATCATAGTATCATTCTGTCAAGACTGCCTCTTTCTTTCTTTCATTTCCTTTCCTTTCCTCTTCCTTCCTTTATGGATGTGCTCAAATATACATTGAAAAGTGATGAAAGGCAAAGATAAGTATTTTAAAGAGCCAGGGAGTAGAGTAAGGTACTCTGTTGAGGAGACATTCCCCTATCAACGCAGCAGGTACTAGGAAGGAGCAGCTCACCTAGTGTTGGAGGTGATAATAGCAATAGCAATTAGAGTACACATATACCACCCTATAGGTCTTAGTGCACTCTCTGGGCAGTTCACAAGGTTATTAAGATTTTGCCCCCAACATGCTGGTTAATCATTTTGCCAACTTTGGAAGGATGGAAGGTTGAATCAACCTTGATCCCCATCAGGATAGAACTCATAATGTCAGCAGTTTTGGTTGCTGTGCCAAAGTTTTACCACTGTGCCACCAGGGCTCCTCTTGAGATAACCATGCTGGTAGTCCTTAAGCTATTTTACTTTCCGTTGTAATAGGGAAAGAAATATGCATCTGCTATGCATATTAATAATATATAATATATAATAATAATAATATTAATTGTTCCTCCTCATAAGCAGCAAAATATCTCAGGGCGGCCTAGAACCATTCTTCTCATTAAATGCCTCAATCAACAACACGACTCTGCTTTAAAAAGAGGAGAATAACTAAGAATAAGAATGGGTGATGGGTGGAGTTTATGCTTATGTTAGATATTAAACAAGAAAAAAAATCCAGTTTAAAAGAATTTCCCTCTATGCTCTTTAAAAGAACGTCATCCTATCTTTGTCTTGTGAAAAAAGCACTATCTTTTTTATATAAGCAGAGATCAAACAATCCCATTCAGCAAATATTTAATACAGAAAAAAGGATTAAAAGCTTTCCACATTTGGGATTAATATGCTAATTGCTTTTCTTCGGAGGTGGAAAAGAATCTCATGTGAACGAGGAGGGAAAAGAGCCCACCTTTGTGTATATATACATATAAAGCTAAAACTCCTAAATCTTCTTAAATTTTATGGATTAAGTCAAATTACAATGCCTAACATGAAAAATGTATTTAATTACATGATATGTAAAGGCTCGGCTTTCTATTGTGATTCAGGCAGAATTAAAAAATGTAATTCAATGAAAAAGGAGGAAGCTTTTTTTTCTTTTGGGAAAAAGAAGAAAAGTCAGTACTTGGAACCAGTTTTGAAGCACATATTTCAACATATTACTGGATCATTTCCTTCTGTCCTATGTTCAAGAATGAGCACTTTATTTTTGCTGAATAAAGACTGCACTCTAAAAGAAGAAAAAATGTAATCCAGCATGCCAGAATTCTGTGACATTCAGAAGCACTCATGAATGAAGTCTAATTGTGTGATGCCAAGTCAATTCTGACTTTAAGATGGCACTTTTTCAGGGTTTTCACACAGATAATATTCAGAAGTGGTTTACCTTTCCCTTCTGCTAGGGAGCATCAGGTCACAAAGGCTGGATCTTCTCCTGGGAGGCACAGTGAGGAATCAAACTCCTAATGTATGGCTCCACAGTCAGATACCTAAGCCACTGACCAATCTAGCCATGGAGAATCACAGAATTCATTTCACCCTTTATAACAATGATGGCAAACCTTGTAGAGACCAAATGCCCAAACAGAGAGGCAGGGCGAACTGTGCTGGGGAGGGAAGGAAGTGCTCCCATTGGACTGCTGGGCAGAAGGGTGCGGAGAACTCTGTGCTGGGGGAAGTAGGAAGCATTCCCATTGGGCTGCTAGGTAGAGGGGTTGGGTGAACTCTGTGCTGGGTTGAAGGAGGAAGCACCCCCCCCCATTGGGCTGCTGGGCATAAGGGCAGGGGAAACTCTGTGCTGGGGTGACTGTGTGTGCCAACAGAGAGGGCTCTAAGTGCCACTTCTGGCACACATGCCATAGGTTTACCACCACTGCTCTATAAGAACCAGGTCAATGATATGACTCAGGGGCTTGGGAAGAAGAGGGACAGAGAGGGAGGTTTGGGTCTGGCAGGTGGAAATCCCAGAATGGAGAATCCTGGCATCTCAAGTCCCCAAATATCAAAATAGAAGGGAGTAAAGCAAGTTGGCTGAGGTACTTGCTCAAGAGATGTAAAAGTATATGACCATTCTGTCTTTGAATTGAATAACCTGATTTCTGTTCCTACTAAACCATAGAAACATTTGCTCTAATGCTGCCTTACCAGACTTTATAGGCACAAAGTAAAGGTGGAAACATGAAGCAACCAGATGGAATATCCAACATCATAAAAATGATGTGGTGCACTCTTGAACTTACCCAGTGATTCCATCTTTGTCTAGTTGTATCCCTGGTATTATTCCAAATGCCTTTTAACTTGCTTTTATGGCTTCATACTTTGCAGGATAAAAGTTTCTCCTTTCTTCTTTTTCTTTCCTGCACTCATATCCAAATTTCTGACAATATTTTCCCACACTTTTGCACTGGCCTCCATAGAAAGAATACTGGGCCATATATCAAAGGTGAGCTGAGAGCACTGGAACAAGCTGTATTCTGTGCATAAATTGAAAACAATCCCCGACTGACACATTTAAGAACCAGCATGTTAACAAATGGATTTCATGTTTAGAAATCCATTTGTTTAGAATTGGCTGCAGCCAATGAGTGTGGGTTGATTTTCTCAAGTAGAGTGTTAAAGAAAAGTTTTTTGGATCTATATACAAATTTGCATTTGGCATTCAGCACCCCTTCCAGTAAAGGAAATGACATTTCCTCCCCTCAAAAAAGGAAAAGGGGAAAGGGGAAAACCCAACTCCACATGTTAGTAAAGATAGAATGTATAAAGTAGTCCATGGCTGGTATCCTTTTGTGTAGCTCAGTTCACACTGAGACTAGTATCAGTCAGCAGTGTCCAATAACTGACAATTAAGCAATCAGTTTTCCATTTCAGAGAGTACATTAACTTCATATTGGAAAATTAGCAGCTCCTCCGGTGGCTTAGTGGTTAAAATCTCTGACATGAAATTATTATTATTGGGAAATTTAAAAACAATTAGTTAGTGGCATTCTGCTGCCACCAGTGATACCATTCATGTTATGCAGGCAGAGCTATGGAGCAGGATACTAGATAGTGCATCAGAATGTCTCTAGGATAAGTCTGAAATTGTTATGTTGTTCATAAAATATTTAAACTTTGATACAATAATGACAATGACAAACAATGATGGTGATGATGATTTTGTCATGATCTTGATGAACCAAACTGCATCCATTTTACTTTCTGACTCCATCTTAGGCTGCTTGAAGTCAAGGACAGAGCAAAGGTGGGGTCCAGGAGTATTTGGAGAGTCCCCAAGTCCCTAGCCAATCATGAAATACTTCACCTCTACCTGACAGGAGGGTTAGGAGCAGATCTCTCTGATTGGGTATCCTTATCTAGTGGGAGGATAAATCTGATTGGAGACTGTTATCTGATATAGGAGTGGCTCACTTTCATAGGTTTCTCTTATCTGGACCAGACCTCCAAGGTGGAGCAACTTCCCTATTTAAGGAGCTGCATCAAGACACTCAAATCGGGCTCCTAGTTCGAGACCAAGAGTTTCATTAGGACTTTGCCCCCCCCCCCCAATCTCTGAGAGGAGACTAAATATCTAAGGAAATAGCCCTGCTAACGGCTATGCCAGAGCAACACTCTGATTAACTGTATTTCTGTACTTTGTCTTTTTCAGATACTTTGCTAAATAAAACTTTGCTGCTATATGGAAGAAGTGGAACTCAGTCTATCAGGCAATACAGTGGACCCTCGAATAACGACGTTACTTGGTTCCCCAAGTAGCGTCGCTATTGGAATAACATTGGCAAAACATTGTTATTGTTATTCATTGTTATTCGAATAACGACGGTAAAAATACCGTCATTAATTGAATAATTATGTCATTATTTGAATAATGACAGGAAAATGTACCATCATTATTCAAATAATGTCATTATTCAAACAATCACATTGGGAGTGTTGTAGCGTTGTTAATCAAAAATGACGCTATTTGAACGTGTCATTAATCAAGGGTCCACTGTACTTTTATTATCCAGCTCTCTGCCTCCGTGCTATCAAACTGAAACCGCATATTCCGTGGTTAAGAGAATCCACCCTGTGGACTTGTGGACAAGTAGAGAGAGGCTTCAGTAAATGCTGCAGGAGGGAATGTGCATGACAACTCAAACAGAAGCAGCTTACTGGCCCTAGCCAGCCTCCTTGCCACGGTCCTGAGTCTACAGCGAGTGCGATAGATTCAACCATGCATGTGGCTGACTGTGCCTTGCAAACATATGGTAGAGTGAGAGAACCAAAGCAGCAAAGCATTTTCCATGTTGTTACATCTTCCCTTATTATTCAGTATAACTGGTATTTCCACAGGTTTCAGATTGTCATGTTTTCACAAAGAGATGAGCAACATTTTTGTCGTTCCCAAGGACAGGCATATCCTACAGAAGAGACGTTAATGCTCAGTTGATTAAAGAGCAGACATAATACAAACAGAGGGGGTGTGAATATAATATTAAATGACTGCTAAACAGAGATACCTGGTTAGAAGGAAAACCTTTGTTTCATCCACGTATATGCTAGGCAAAGCAGCCATGTTATTAAATTGTTATTAAATCTTACTATGTTTATTGACTTGAAACATAATAATGATTGAAATGTTTGAAAGGACCCTGTATTTTCCCTCCAGATGTATTGTTATTCATTTCCATGATTTCTTTTTAGTTGGTACTTTGACAAACATCAAGGTTTCTAATGTGCAAGTGGAAGGAAAAGCCTGGATCCCTGCTGATCCTGGTTTCTATCCTTTTGATACAGATTGCTAATTTCTTTCTTAACAGATCTTACGGTACCATTCAGAGGCCCACTAGTGACACTTTCATTTATGGATGTAGGAGGAGGTGATACCTTTATTGCAGGGTTTCCCAACCTTTCTGCACCATGGGCTGGATCATCTCTCTCCCCGCCCCCCAAACAGCTGAGCGGGCCAGTCACAGCCGTGGGTGGATTTACAGCACTGTTAATGGCAGGCTCAGGTGCATTTACGCATGTTTTACAGCTGTCATAAATGTGCCTGCTTCTGCTTCTGGGCCACATGAAATGATGCTGTGGGCCGGGGCCAGTCCATTGGCCGCAGGTTGGCCTGCTTTATTGGATCACTAAACAAACAAACAAAATATTGGGAGCTTTTGTGATTAAAGATCACTTCTTCAGGTATGCATCGGTGTCTTGTGGGTAAGGCAGTGAAATTATCAATGAAAGTCTAAATGTTCAAGACATGGTGGTCTGTTTGCCAGGCTCTCTTCTTAGAAATGAATGTGAAAAAGCAGCAGTCCATTTGATACCCCTCCCCCATTTGACAAACACAGGAAACCAGGTATCTGCTTATCACTTTCTCCTGCTCGCAATGTATTATTTTGCTTAGTGATCCAACAAAAAGGTATCACCTCCTCCTTCTATATTTGTTTTATGTATGGATCACATGGCTGTCTTTGTTTGTTTGTGGAGATTTCACTATATGGGCATTCTCTTTGACATAGGATAGAACTGGGACTCTTGTATGATGACTCTATTGAGGATGTCTCCTTAAAATTGCAATCCATGATAAGAGTTGGAAACCTGCAGCCCTAAGTCATATGAAGCCCATGGCCCAAGGTCAAAAGCCTTCTGAAAGTGATTAGTTCAGGACTTCTGAAAGAGTGATCTGCCTTGGCAGCCAAGAGGAAGTGGAAGGAAAGGAGACAAAAAAGGAGAGGGGGAGGCTTAACAATCAAGATGGAGCAAAGAAAGAAACAGAAAGATTCAACTATACACCAAAAATAGCAATGATGTTCCAAAATTCTCTATCCAATCTGCGGGAAGAAAAGTGGGTGGCTTAATTTCTATTGAAGGAGAAATTCTCTTAAACCTCGCATGAGATATGGGCCCAACATTCTTGCCATGCAGTTTTTGTGATATCTAGGCCCTCCTTTCCTCCTCTAGGTAAAGGTAAAGGTCACTGTTGCTTAAAAGCCTGTCGTATCCGACTCTAGGGTTCAGTGATCATCTCTGTTTATAGCCGAAGAACCAGCTCTGTCTGCGTCTGCAAACATTTCCATGGATATGTGGCAGGCACAAAACGCTGTTTACCTTCCCCCTGAAGTGGTACATATTTATCTACTTGCAATTTCTTGCTTTCAAACTGCTTGGTCGGCAGTAGCTGGGACAGAGACAGGCGCTCATTCTGTCATGCAGTACTTGGGTTTGGAACTGCTGACCTTCCGCCTCCAAGTCAGTAACTTAACCACTTGAGCCACTATGAGACTCTAAAGCAGAAATGGCCTTCAGACCCCACCTTTCCTTCTTCATTACCAACAGCAAGTCATATGTAGGTGCACTTTTGATCTCACTCTTTCTCTAAGGATATCATGAAAAATATATTCACCTCCTTATAATTAGCTTGTTAGTGAGATCACAGTTGACTTAAGCTCTGCTCAAGAACTGTACAGCTGAGCAGAGATTTATGGTCTTGCCATTTTTAGCCTTTTAGACACTGCTTCCGTCTCATAGTCCCCTAGTTTGTTGTTAAAATAATATTGTCATTTAGGAGAATGTGCAATGGTTAAAGACTACATCAGGCTAGTACAGTTTTTACAAAATCTGGTAGGAGATTAAAGCATATGTCTGGATGCTATTTATATGTACAGTATATATTTTATATATGGCTGTGAGCACTAGACAATAAGGAAGGCTGAGCACAGAAGAATAGATACCTTTGAAATGTGGTGCTGGAGGAGAATTTTGAGAGTCCACTGGACTGCAAGGAGATCAAATCAGTCAATGCTGAAGGAAATCAACCGTGTCTGCTCATTGGAAGGAGAAATACTGAAGCTGAAGCTCAAATACTTTGACCACCAAATGAGAAGAGAGGACTCACTTGATAAGGCCTTGATGCTGGGAAAGATTGAGGCAAAAGGAGAAGGGGGTGGCAGAGGATGAGGTGGATGGATGGAATAAGTGATGTGATGGGTGTAGATCTGGACTGGCTGCAGAGGATGGCAGAGGACAGAGAAGCCTGGCATGCGGTGGTCCATGGGGTAGCAAGGGGTCAGATTTGACTGTGAGACGGAACAAAATTTTATATACAGTGGTACCTTGCTTAAAGAGCATAATGCATTCCATGGAATTGCTCTTCAAGCAAGTTTGCTCTTTAAGCGAAACACCATTGCAAGTGACCAATTGTGACTTCGGGGGGGGGGGGGTATTGCAAACCCCGGTTTTGTTGTTAAGCAAGTTTTTGGTTGGTTTTAGTTGTTAAGCGAGTTGACCATTCAGAGAAAATTCTGCTCTATAATCAAGTTAGTCTCTAAGCGAGCTGCTCTTTATGCAAGGTTTTACTATATGTGTAGTGTGTGGGAGAGAGAGCACATCTAAATAAAATTTTGTCATTTTAACACAGTTTGGTTTCAATACTTGCTTTTATTGTTTTATGTGACCACTAGGATTTTCATGATTTTTTTGTCATAAAAACATAAACAGAAATGCCTAAATAAATAAACTGTAAGCAATACATGTACACACAGACCCATGCACCATGGTGTATACAGTATGCATACATATGCATTTCGGATGTTAAGAAATCACACTAAATGTCTTGTTCTCATTGAAATAAACTCTTCCAAAAGCCAAAAATAGATTGTTGAAAGTTGATCTCTTTCATGCCCATATATTTCATGTCATCAGCATGATAATGGGAGTTGTTCTTTTACCTGTTCCAGTTTTGGCACATTGCCATCCCAAATTGGTATATTTTTGCCTTTGTGGAGCAAATCCCACCCCCCATACACTCATACACACACAAACAGACAAATGTACACAAGGAAGGCAAGCACAGAAGGAATGGCTGCTTGCTTAAAACAGGGGTGCCCAAACTATGGCCAGTGGACCAAATCTGGCCCCCAATGCAAATTCATCTGGCCCATGCCACCTATGTCACTCCTGGATGTGTTTATGACAGCTGCAGGTAATTTAAGGCACCATTCTGTGCATGGGCAGGCACATGTGCCTGCGCATGCATGTTTTACTTCTGTTTCTGGTGGGAGGAACTACATGACAAGCCCGATCAGTTGTCTGTGAGGCGTGCTCAGGCCCGTAGCCTGAAAAGTTTGGGCACCCCTGCTTTAAAAGATGCAAAATAAACTCCACAACTAACCCATCTGAGGCTTCCAGCTGTTCAAAGGCCAAGTAATATGGAAGTAATGACTGTAAACAACAGTATAGTTTATTTAAAAAACATTTTACTAATGTGAGAACTCTCATCAGTATTGAGAAAAAATCAATTTTCTATCCTGCAAGCAAAACAAAAATGGCAGATTCTCATTCTTACCCATGAGGACAAGACAAGTAGGACTCTCATCATATGCGACGACCATACTATATCTGTGTATGTTTATTTCATGTGGTCATGTCAATATACAAAATGAGAGGACTGTGAAATCAGACCAACATTTTCCCCTCTCCTCTTGTCATTGCAACTGGCAGATTTGGGTAATAAATATAGTATTTCGACCATGGGAAACAGTGAAGTTTTCTTCCCCTCTTGTATCAATAAAATGCCATGGCATGTGAACTCAGGGCTAGCACTCTGACATTTACAATTCATAAAAAGGTAACAAAGTGTAAAACATAGAGTTAATCATGCAAAGAACGGAGGGAGGAGGGCAGAGGGAGAGGTAGGGAAAGACTTAAGACATCATCACCCTCCAGGGAATCAGAGGGTATGAGTGGAGAAAGTGAAAAATCAAATGAGGACTTACTTAAACATATTTTATGTAAGAAGGAAACAGTGACCTTCTCATCTGTCATCATTCACATAAGTTTTCAATCTCAGCTCCTGGAGTTGAGGACAAATCAGTTCCTGAACAGTTCACTGCAGGCTTGATGAATGAACTGTTTATTATTGTTGCTCTTATCCAGAACATAATACCCTTGAGTGGAAGGGGGAAGAAAGGAAAAAGGTAAGGAGGAGGCAGCGGCAAGGAAATAGTAGTGGAAAAGAGGGGAGGGGAAGTGAAAAGAAAGTGTTTTATACTATAGAACAGTGTTGCAAACCCTAGTCTCATATCTAATCGTTCCAATTTCTCATATATTCAATCTTAAATTCATTTTGTCCAGTTTCTACATTATTCAGTGGTCGTACATTTACTTTTATATGCTTTATCATTCAGATCATATACATTTTTGTACTCTGGTCTATCTAACTAGAGATTGCAGTGGCGTGGGGGTTAAGATGCTGAACTTGATGACTGGAAGGTCGGCAGCTCAGCAGTTCGAGACTCGAGTGCTGCACAACGCAGTGAGCTCCCGTCTCTGTTCCAGCTCCTGCCAACCTAGCAGTTCAAAAGCAAGAAATTGCAAGTAGATAAATAAGTACCACTTCCGTGGGAAGGTAAACAGCGTTTCGTGCACTCCGGCGTCTAGTCATGCCTGCCACATGTCCAAGGAAACATCTGCTGACACAGACAGCACTGGCTCTTTGGCAAAAACAGATGAACACTGAACCCTAGAGTTGGATACGACCGGCTTTCGAGTGAGGGCATCCTTTACCTATCCAACTACCACAGTTTTGTGAGCATCCTTTACTAAATATGTATTTTGGAAAAGAGGGCAAACATGTGAGAAGAATGGTGTTGAAAATATCACTTTGCAGGTTTGGGGTGGAAAGCTATGAAGGCCTCATCTTTATACCTTGCCATGACACATGTTTGAGAGCAGAGCATGGGAACATAAATTTTCATAGTCCCCCCAAAAAAAACACACACAACAACAACCCAACAACAACAAACTTTACAGGCTCTACTGAAGGATATCATTCCATGCTGCAAAGTATGAGGACTATAAAAATCAAAAGTCAGTATATCTTTCCAGGAAATGATGTTTATTGCCATATTCAGCATTATCTGGGCCAGAAAGGTACTCCCTATAAATTTCTTCCTGACTTCATAAAGCATCTTATGTTTATAAGTGCTCCACTCTTAAATGGATATATTTACCCATTTAAATATACCCATTGAAAAACAAGGGTCACCAGCCAAAGGCTTTGTTCTCTTCAAACCTCCTTAAGATTTAGGAAGATCAGAACTTTCCTAAGCAAATTAACTATGAAGCAAGCTTATGGTGGCGCTCACCCATCAGGAGTAAGATTATAAACTTTATAAAATATGTAGTAATTGCCTTGCAAGTAAGCACACAATGATATTTGCCTTCCTTCAAGACCAAGGCACTCCTGATCAACAGTGGCAGGGATTTGTCAATGGCAAGCTATGAACAGCTAGCTATCAACTGGGATACCCCAATTTCCACTAGCTTTGTTGTTTGCAGTGCTTTTTACTGCCTTTCTGACTTCACTCTCCAGAATGTCTGGTTCATGTTCAAATTCCTCATCATTGTTATTATCGGGAGTGTTGAGGTCTTTTTTGTAGAGTTCCTCTGTGTACTCTTGCCATCTTTTCTTAATCTCTTCTGCATCAGCTAACTCCTTTCCATCTTTGTCCCATATCATGTTCATTTTTGCTTTAAATGTTCCCTTGATTTCCCCAATTTTTTTTAAAAAAGATCTCTAGTCCTGCCTCTTTTGTTGTTTTCCTCCATTTCTTTGCACTGTTTGTTCAGGTAGTTTTCCTTATCTCTCCTTGCTTTTCTTTGAAATTCTGTATCCAAGTGATTGTATTCTCTCCTTTCTCCTTTGACTTTTGTGTTCCTTCTTTCCTCTGCTATTTTAAGGGCCTCATCAGACAACCACTTTGCTTTCTTAAACAGATCATGACTAGTAGTAGCCACCGATAACACCATTCTCCATAATTTTGTCCACTGAATTTTAAATCTGCCTGAGTTAGCAGCCACAAATCCGTTTTTTGGCAGTAAATTTAACAGTTGAATTATTTGTTTGCATACAGAAAGACTTCCTTTAATCAAATTTAGCAGATAATCCTCATTTCTAGTATGATAGGAAAGGAAGAAACCTCTCCCTACTTTTTCCACAGTGTACACACTTTCCCACAAGTCTCTTACATGCTGCTCCTTGCTCTTTTGTTTGGCTTCCCTTTTCTCCCCATTTTCCAACATCAATTGCTTGACATAAATGGCAAGTCCTCTTCCACATGTTTTTGTGATAGAATATGGTGGATGCTTTGGAAGCCGTCTTGTTTATTTGCCAATGCTTAGTCTAAGAGTTAAAGACTGTGGTGGCTTAGTGGTTAAGATGCTGAACTTGAAGACTGGAAAGTCAGCAGGTCAGCAGGTCAAGAACCGAGTGCTTCATGATGAAGTGAGCTTCTGTCTCTGTCCCAGCTCCTGCCAACCTAGCAAGAAATTGCAAGTCGATAAATAAGCACAACTTCAGTGGGAAGGTAAACAGTGTTCTGTGCACTCCAGTGTCTTGTTATGCCTGCCACATGACCACGGAAACATCTGCAGACGTAGATAGCGCTGGCTCTTCAGCTATAAACACAGAAAAAATCCCGAACCCTAGAGTCGGATATCACTGGCATTTGAGGAAGGGTGACCTTTACATTTACCTAGCCTAAGAGTTAAAGGGATGGGAAGAATGAAATAGGTCACCTGGTAGCTAATAAAGACTAAGGACTTATTTTGCAGTTCAAAAGCAAGTAATTGCAAGTAGATAAACAGGTACCAATTTGGTGGAAAAGGTAACAGTACTTCGTGCACTCCAGCATGTAGTCATAGTTGAGTATTCTGGCAAAAAATTCTAGGGCATTAAGGAATCAGTTATTTCATTAACACCATGATCTGGCTTTAGATACTAGGGAGGGGAAAATCACAGGAAGCCAAAACCATTGCTGAATGGGGAAGATTTTCCTCCACAGAATTTTATGGATTCCTCCTTCCCTTTTCTCCTCTTTCTTCATCTCTCTGTGATAAAAGACTCTGCCAGGTTTGGAATTCAACACCTTCCCTTTAAGCCACATGTTTAGCAGATGCTCAGAAAATTAATTTGCCCCCCTTAATATTAGATTGAAGTAGAACATTTCTACCCGTCAATACTTCCTGCATGCAAAAGGATGTAATTTGCAACATTTACGTTGATCTGTCCCCCGAGCCAGACAGGTTGAAAATGAAATAATTATTTCCATCACCACAGATGTACTAAGCAATGAGTCAGCTAACCGATCAGTTGATGTGTCATACCTTTTCCAGTCCAGGCTCTTCTGGTGAGACCAAAAAGGTCAACATCTATCTTTAAAAGAAAGAAAAATGGACTAATAAAGATACAAATCTGAGACACCCCAACTCTGTATTCCCTTCTTTGTGCACTTTAATTTCTGGAGGCAAAGCAACCAAACACAATTTGGAAAGGACAAGTTCTCTTTTCTTCATTCTTGGTTGGCTTTATAAATCAAGGAGCTCTATAAAATTATAGCACAAATAAGAAATAATAATAATGGACTGCGAATCTCTTTAACAAGGTATCCCATTTCCTGCCTCCCCATTAAATTGCACTTTGAGATCCTGTTTTTTTAGAGGGAAAATGCATTTGTGTTATACAGTAGGAGGCAAGTTTAAATGCATTACATGACAGCTGCTATACTTATGTTACTTTGCTAAATATCAAGAATTACCTCTTGGAAAATGTCAAAGTAAATGCAGGCAACAGTATGGATAATTCTGTAAGCAAAGGGAGCAATGAAACCTACAATGGAACTCACTCTTTCCTCATACTGTTTTTAACAATGTTAAGTTCCCGAGAGGTAGCAATCATCTGTGATCATTTTTAGCTTTTTCTACTACTGCCTAGCAGTCTTTAAAATCCTTTAAATTTATCTTCTTGCCTTTGGAAAACCATGTTAATTATTTTTGGTATTCAAATGCACTTTATGGCTTGGGATTAAACTCTTGTTCAGGTGGAATGTATGTTTCTTGTGAGGACTGCGGTGGCTTAGTGGTTAAGATGCTGAACTTGATGACTGCATGACGGAGTGAGCTCCCGTCTCTGCCCCAAGCTAGTAGTTCAAAAGCAAGAAATTGCAAGTAGATAAATAGGTACCACTTCAGTGGGAAAGGTAAACAGCATTCCATGCACTCCTGTCACATGACCACGGAAAAGTCTGCGCTCCTCCCCCTAGAGTCGGATACGACTGGCTTTTGAGCAAGGGCGGCTTTTACTTTTATCTTTCTTTCTTGTGATTTGCTGTTGTTGTTACATGTAATCAGGTTGCCAGGGCTCAGTGGTTAAGAAGCTCACCTTGTTAGCTGGAAGGATGGCACATTGGCAGTTTGAGAACAGCTCTTGGGAACATGAAAGGAGCCTGACTGGGATGCTCCCTAAGTGGAGTTTCTTCCACAAGAATCCTTTCAACCCAGAATAATTTCTGACATGAAATTATTATTATCAGGTTATCTACACTCCATGGCAAGCCTAGGAATGAGAGATCTCTAGCCCTGCTCAACCCTGTGGCTGTCTTTAGGAAGTCAATCCATTTCATATTTTGTCTTTGTCTTTTCCAGCTGCCTTAAATCTTTCTCAGCATCATGATCATTTCCAGAGAATGTTGCCTTCTCATAATGTGCCCAAAGTAGGACATCCTCAGTTTCATCATTTTTGCCTCCAAAGATAGTTCAGGCTTGATTGCTTTGGGACCCATTTAGTTGTCTTTCTGGCAGTCTTCAAGGCTTTGCAAGTATCAGATTTTGAACAAACCATTTTTTTTCTTGTCAGTTTCCTTTCTTTTCCAGCTTTCACCCCTGCATATAGCAATTGGGAATACAAGAGTATATATGATTTTGACTTTTGTCTCCAATGACGCGTCCCTGCACTTGATGATTTTTAAAAGTTCTTTCATTGCTGCACTTCTTCTGATTTCTTGGCTGCAGTTTCTACTTGGATAGATGATTGAACCAAAGTACTGTACACCTATTCTTTCACTACAGTATTTCAATTTCTACACTGTCTACTTTAATGTACATCTTCCTTCCTTCCTTCCAATATGTGATTAAACCACTCTGGCACCTGCTTTTTGCATGTTATTCATTCAGACATGGGTTATTACTAAAGCTTACAATAGACAACAGATGCCACTTAAGAATTTGATCTTACACAACAGTAAGAATAATGCATTTTTTAACTCTTAGTGCCACCAAATTCCTCTAACTGCAACCCTGAACTTTTCTTCAATGAAGATTTTTCATTTGGGGTCTAATAAATGAAATAATAAGCCTATGGAATTTCTCTATGCAGTGGAGTTTGTGGCAATTATGTTACAGTTCTCTCATTGCTCTGGAAACTTTTAATCTTTCCTAATCATTCTACTGTATTTTCAAGTGTAATAAAAACAAGAAATGGCTGGGTAAGTGAAGGGGAGAGAATTAGTTATTTTCTGCTCCAGTAGCTAAGAATACACAGTCCTAGAGGAAGAATGGGCCTGAAATTTAGTGTAAATAAATTTGGTATTCCCCACCAAGACAGACATACCTGTGAGCCTGACATCATAGTTTCACTCTTAGTAATTATAGCAAACAGCATGAAAGAAACTCTATTTTTGGAGTACAACTTGACAATGAGGACAATGGCTTTCCAAAATCAGACTCCTATGCAAACATTTGCTGGTTTCATTTTCACATGAGTCGGATGTCCATGGAATTCTAATGGTATTCGCCAAAGACTTCTCTCACTATTTCTACAGTCAACAACTCAAATCTTTGGGACCTTTTCTGTTAAAAAAATGCCCATTTTTGTAAAATAGGGTTCATGAAATGCCTCATATGGTGCTAAAAGGACTAACATAATCATCTAAGAAGAAAGATCCAGATCTCCAAAGAATGCACTTGTTCCCACTTGTTCTACTAATCAGTTTCCCTACTCCTCTCACCAAGTTCTGCTTCCAGGACATGCCATCAAGTCAATTCTAAATTAGGGTACCTCTTTTTAGGATTTACTAGGTAGAGATTACTCTGCAATGGTTTATCATTCCATTTTTCTGGAGACACTGTCCAGTCAGTGAATGGAAAATATTTCTCCCCAGTTCCAGAGCAAGAGAAAGAGTTCAACTAGCTATTGTTTTCAAAGTTCTCAGATGGAGTCTGTGAAACAGAAGAGCAATTAAATCCTAGTAAAGTAAGAAGCACTTGATTCACAATCAGTTGGTGTGACATTTGTTAAAGGATGGTAAGATTTCACTCTGATTAAATTTGCCTTAAGTTATTTATTTCTGGATTCTTCTCAAATGCAATCTCTTCAATAGCAGGCAAACTCCGTTAAGACAGAGATGAGAAACACATTTTCAGATGTTGTTGAATGACAACTTGCACCCAAACCACACTTTGTTTGGCTTTGTTGTTCAGGGCTGATGGAAGTTCCAGTCCAACATAACGTTTCCCATTCCTGAATTAAAATTCAACTTTCATTACCCAACAATACTAAGAATATTTCATAAGAATGCAGAGACTAGTGTAGTATTGAGGGAAACTGGTGTACTTACTGGGGATTGGGCCATCGTTTTAATATATTCCAAGCCACAATTTGTGATCTGTTGACAATTTTTCCATGTTTCTGTTGGAAATAAGGTGAGCCGAATGATCAACCTGCAAAATTGAGCACTTACTTTTTTTAAAAAAAACAGATAGGCCCTTTGTATTTCTTTACACACATAGTGAACATCCATCATCATTAGAGACTTTTTTTTTGCTAGTAAAATAAATAGCCTGAAACAAAACATGTGCAAATAGAGAGGTCATGGTTAGGCATCCCTCAACAAATATTCAAGAAAGAAGATATGGATGAGCCTCCAAAGAGTGAGAAAAATGTTTTCCTAGCCGACAGGAAGAATTCTGTGCAAATATGTTGAGCAGCAATAACGATGGTATGAGGGAGAACATATGCCTTTAATTAACCCAGGAGACTGGAAGAAACCTTAGGCCAGGTCTTTTTATTCCATTTTAGAGAAAATAAGTGGGAGGTATTATGGTCATGGGGAATTTCTTGTCCTCTATAGCTGAACCCACTGCATTCAAACATACAGCTCAAAGTGGATGAAGCATTGGCATTTCATGTAAAAGTGCCAGAGTTAATGTCCCTTGACATTAAATTCAACAGGGGTGATATGAAGTTTTAGCCAGCTCCTTATTTGGCAGTATTCATCTCTCATAACACAGCATCACACACACGCACGCACGCACGCACGCACACACACACACACAAATATTGCCTGCTGCTACTCGTCTAATCCATGTGCCCTATACGAAACCAAGTGCACTGAAATGAAATCTGAAGTCCAATTCTGCCTAGGACATCAGGATGTTGTTAGCAAATCTCGCCCTCTTGGTTAGGTTCTCACGTTGATCACACAGGGTATATTTGCCGTAAATGTAGCAAAAACTGTCCGGTTTATTAACACAGCTGCGCCTACTCATCTTTAGCTCAAAACATACTCACTATGGCCTAGCTCTACTATCCAATAAGATGGTTTTGCACTAGAGACAAGCCTTTGGTCCATCTCGCCTTATATACCTCACTGACTTGCCCAGATGTGTCCAGCTACTCCTGGAACATGCATGCCACCAGGGGATATGATTCAGCTATAGTGGTGGCTGCAACTGTTATAATATTCCCATGTAAAAATACATTACCCAACTACCAACCATATGAACAGCTATAGCATGCCTTAAAATCTGTACGTGATAGGCAAATTCTGAGTTCAGATTTGGAATCAGCACACTAGATATCATGTAACTCACATGTGTTATTCTCTGTAGCAAAATCATTGTTGTGCAGTGAATTAATCCCATTTCAGTGTTCTATTACGTCCATGGAAAAATTGGATTGACAAGAACACAGTGCCCATTCAAAGCTAATAGGATGTTAATTTAAAAAGGCATGGTTTAATTACAGATTTAAAAAAATGAAATTAAAACCAATAGAAGTGCTGTTCTAGAAACCAGGGCATCCACTGAAAAGTTACTACACAAACCACTAGGAGTGCTATTACATACAGAAGTTTGTGTGGAAGTTTTCTTCAGTGGATTTTAACCCTAATGGTTTTGGTTTGATTTCACACTTGTTAAGGATGAAGTCATTGTTCATGTATGGTAACGCTTAGAACCATTTGCTAATTTTACAAAAGGCCACTTCGTCCAAATATTTTTCCAGTGGAAATATCACCACACCATAGATTTTCCTCTGATTTTTGGCCTGATTATTTGTGTCACAATGAAATTTTGGTGGAAGTCTGAACAGAAGGATAATTCTTCAGATATGGTGATCCACCACACATTGTCATCTCTTTGGTGAGCCTTCCTCCCTCTCTGAGGATGATCCAGGGGCAGTTCGACAGCTTACAAAAAACTGAGTTGGGAAAGGCATGAGGGTATTCTCTAGGTCAGTGATGGTGAACCTTGGCACTCCAGGTGTTCTTGGACTTCAATTACCAGAAGCCCAAATCAGCATTCGTGCTTATCAGGGATTCTGGGAATTGAAATTACAAAACAGCTGGAGTGCTGTTCAACATCACTGCTGTAGGTTGCAGTTGGTGGGATGGATCTAGAAACATCGTCACTGCATGCATATAAAATCCATTTGCAGTGGTAGTGGTAGTGGCAGTGGCAGTGGCTGTGGCTGCTTCTTCTTCTTCTTCTTCGTCTAGGCCAGACATAAAACTGGTGAGTTCATTATGCAGTTCCTTTCACCTGACCTAGTGTGAGAAATATTATCCAGCAACACGAGGTTGCTGTTACCAGGGTTTGCCCGATTGTGCTTCAAAAATGCCACAATCTTCAAAGAGACTCTTTCTATATACAATGGCAAGGACAAAAAAATCTTGAGGGTATGCAAGAGCAAAATCAAATTAGAAGATGGAGGAAGGAGTTCACTGGACAAGGAATAACATTAAAGTAGGATATAGCTGAGGAACTCAATCTCCCCTATGTTACTTGGTGGACCTTGAGGGTTCCTAAATGAAAGACCAATATGCTCAAGTGGGAGCTTTTGGCAGACAACAATACTCATTTACTGGTCTGCCAATTACTGCCAGAAACATGTACCTATGAGGAAATAAGTTTGGCCAACAACAAAGCCAAGAACGTGGCTTCATTTTGCAGTCCAAAGTTTGATCTGGACACAAAAGAAGAAGTATAACTTTGCTCTGTGTAAATTCCATGTGCTTTATCATCAGCATCTGTATCTCTCAAACCCACAGCAACAGTCATTGATGCTGCCCCTATTTTAAAGGATTGGGTTCCAAACAAGTCCCCCACTAGGCACAGTCTTTTCAAAACTTTGGCGTTCAATGCCCCAAAACTGATATCTAGTAAGGGGATCTATTCTGAAATGCAGAAATAAAAACCTCAGCCCCTGACTGTCATCCTAAATCTCAAGGCTTCGCTTTGACACAGATCAATGGCTTCCCTTTTCCCTTTTCCCTTTTCACCAATTATATCAAAAAGAAGTTGACATCAGGGTGGACCTTACAAAACCAAACATAATCTCACCTGGGGAGGCAAAAATATCTCCCCTCCCCACTGCGAGCAGCCTAGTGTGTTGCATGATTGCAGAATTTTTTTAAAAAATCTCAAGTTCTTTCCATCCTGAACTTGAAGAAATATGTGTAAGGTGTGAACTTTATAGCACAAAACAAAATGTTCATAATCCATAATCCACACTTTCCCCATCTAAATCAGTGTTTCCAAACCTTTGGTTTATGGACTTCAATTCCCAGAAGCCTAAGTCATTTCCTCTAAGCACTGATCAGCACTGTACTCACTTAGGCTTCTGGGAATTGAAGTCTCCCTGTGGGGTGTGGGCACCACATTGGGAACCACTGTTCTAAATTTTAAGAGCAGGGCAGATCCCACCTACCAAATCCCGCAAATCTTATCGAAAAATTGATGTTTTTTGGATGCTTCTCTTGAATGGTACCACCACATTTGTATAAAGTGAGATTTTGTAACACATCATGAAGGCTGCAATCTACAAATGTGTGAATACACTCCCTCCCTCAAAAAATCCAGCCAGTTTTCTTTTAAAATAATACTGACATTAAAAACCCATAAACATTCTTACAGTTCTTTGCTTGATCAAACGACTCCAAATTGATTTTAATGTTTTCATTTCAAATGAAATTCTGCTAAATACATACACTTGAGAAAGAAAGAAAATCAGCTTAATTTACCAGGCCCTTTCATTCAGAAATTATGTTGTGCTTTCTTATTGGCCTGTTGTTATTTCATTGCTGCATTTAATGCTTTGATGTTGCTGAAATGCAATCTTAATTTGCTACTTGCTTTTCTTTGATTTATTTAATTTGCCTGGATGAGTGGGCATGCTTTAGCCTTCTCCTAACAATCCTACATGCAGCTTCCTTGGTAGTAAGTCTGTCTTCACTTAGTAGGACTTATTTCTGAGTAGACCTGCACAACAGCTGGATAATTCCTCCTGTGACAGGTAGGTTGTATAAACATATCACATAAATACATACATAAAAAGAAACAAACATACATAATCCACACAAACAGCAATAGAACTGGTGCTTTAACACTGAATAGTCCAAAGACATATGATCATTCCCATCTGCTCCTGGATTGTATGCAGTAAAACCTCGCATAAAGAGGGCCTCGCTTAGAAACTAACTTGATTAAAGAGCAGAATTTTCTCTGAATGGTCACTTCGCTTAGAGTTGCCATATGTCACGAAAAACCGTGAATTTCACGTTTTGTAACTGTCTCGCACGGTTCCATAAAAACATTGAAAATTCACGGTTTTCAAACCACTTGATTTTTTGGGGGGGGGGGGATCACACATTTTTCTTGCACTTCTATTGGAACCACCAGCAGGTGGCAGCAGTAGCAGCTTGGTGAACAAGGAAGAAAAGGGGTGAATGCACCTTTTTCTCATGGCGTCTGTAGAGCAGCCATTACACGAATACTGCAGGATGGAATGAGCTCCCATCTCTGTCCCAGCTCATGCAAACCTAGCAGTTCGAAAACAAGAAATGGCAAGTAGATAAATAGGGAATACTTCAAGGGGAAGGTAAACAGCATTTTGTGTGCTCCAGTGTCTAGTCATGCCTGACACACAACCACGGAAATGTTTGCAGAAGCAGACAGCGCTGGCTCTTTGGCTTTGAAACAGAGATGAGCACTGAACCTAGAGTCAGATACAACTGGCTTTTGACCAAGGGAAACCTTTACTTCTGTCCCGTTTTTGTGGGAGGGAATTATGGTAACCATAACCGCACTTAACAACTAAAACCAATCAAAAACTCACTTAACAACTAAATTGGGGTTCGCAAACCACCACCACCCTGAAGTCACAATTGGTCACTTACAATGGTGTTTTGCTTAAAGAGCAAAATCGCTTAAAGAGCAATCCTGTGGAGCACATTATGCTCTTTAAGCAAGGTACCACAGTATGTCCAAAATGTTCCTATCAATTCCTGACAAGGCCATGAGAAGTTTTAGTGCTCTCTTTATTATCTTCTAACATGACCATTATGAAATGGAATTTAAGGCAGATTTGTGCTAAATAGCTTCATATCTTCTTCTGGGAGAAGAAGAAAAAGCTGCCATCACAAATCTGTACTAGAATCTATGCCAAGATAGAGACTGTGGATGCAAAGCTATATGGTAATAGGTTGGCTGAGGCTCAAAAAAGCACAGATGCTCCAAACACCTTATCGGAATTTTTAAATACTAACCATCCGTCAGTCAAATTTACAATGGAAATGAAGCAAATGGAGCATGTTGTTATCCCCCAGATTGTGAAATGAAAATGTGCTGTTAAGAGCAACTTTGAAAGGTTTCTAAGTTTACAACATTTGTGCCTCTGGATTAATAATTTCCTTCCCTCTTTCCCAACAACTTTGCATTTAAGCATTATCTCGAGAACAGTATAACTCATGCCATGAATGACAAAATGACATACTGAACTAGCCATCCTTTGTCAAGTGCTACTTATTTTAAATGTACACCATTTTCATCATTTAAAGTAAATCAGCAGATTGCTGATTGCAGAGAGAAAGAAAATAAAGAAGCAGATAGCAAGAGATTGAACAAATCAGGCTTCAGGTTTGTTAAGGAAACATGATATAGTTCTATCCCTGAAGACATTTGAGGAATAGTATATGCATGTTACAGGGCCATGGTGGCTTAGTGTTTAAGATGCCGACTGGAAGGTTGAGTCAGCAGTTCGAGCCCTGAGTGTTGTGCGACAAAGTGAGCTCCCTTCATCTATCCCAGCTCCTTCCGACCTAGCAGTTTGAAAGCAAGAAATTGCAGGTAGATAAACAGGTGCTGCTTCGGTGGGAAATATAAGAGAGTTTTGTGTGCTCCGGCATCTAGTCATGCCTGCCACATAACCATGGAAACATCTGTAGTCACAGATGGCACAGGTTTTTTGACTGTTAACCTAGATGAGCACTGCCTCCTAGAATCAGACATGACTGGCTTTATATTACAAAGGTCAAGGAGGTTGGTATGGCCAGTGAGTCAAGATGTAATCAACAATTATCAAACTCACCATGCAGCAGCATCTGACAAATTAAT
The DNA here is from genome assembly GCA_035047345.1 of Bradypodion ventrale. Taxonomy (NCBI): domain Eukaryota; kingdom Metazoa; phylum Chordata; class Lepidosauria; order Squamata; family Chamaeleonidae; genus Bradypodion; species Bradypodion ventrale. The sequence goes on from JAWDJE010000006.1 coordinate 124,054,273, forward strand.
TATTTCCTGATCTGAAACTCTCTTGTTGGCTAAATTCATTTGTGGATCATACTGATTGTGTGGCTATCTTGACCTGCACCCACTCCATCTTGGATCTTACAGATGGTCTCTGTGGGCATCTTCCATAGCTCTTCCTGATCAGATGGATGAACAGGTATTATTAGGGAAAGGTTGATCTATCAGTTGTGTTTTCTCTCAACTTTGAATGTTTAAAATCTCATACTCAGGAAGAAATCTATGTAAAGTCCCCTTGCGCCCCCCCCCCCCCAAAAAAGAGCCAAATCAAATTATCACCTCCTCCTGCTATAATGGTTTTGTACCCATATGTCATTTATGTTTTGTAATTTTGTTAGCATTATCAACCTCTTGGCTAAAATATGTATTTGGTTGTAAGAAAGACATCAGGAACAGATGGAAGCAGGGGGTCTAGCATTGGGGATTTCCCCCCTTCTGGTTGTTCTCTCTAGTTAGCAGATTACAAGGCAGAAAAAACACCACTACAGAAATGTGGAGAGATCAAATCAGTCTCATCAGCCTCCACCACTTTGTTGTATTGCACATCAATTAGTAGTTTGTATGATAATAGCATTCTAGAAACATTTAAAGTAGGAAAAAAGTATTTTACTCACAATTATCATCTGTAGTAACAGTCAGAAGGAAAAAAAATATGGAATCTCCAGCATGTGGAAGACTCTATGCTTGTTTCTTGGAGAAAGTTCATAGAAAGAGAAGGGACTAACAACAAAGCAATGAAAGCAAAAACAAACATGAAGAGAAAATGAGGGATGCCTCAAATGCCAGAGGTGGGAAAAGAACTTTATAAATTGACAAGCACATTCAGGTCTAAAAAAAATCCCTCCCACTGTTACCCAGCATTAGTGCATGCAAGATTGCTATTACTCCATCACCTAGCATCTAATTACCTTTGGGTGTTTTATGTTTATGTTTAATTGGATTTATACCCCGCTCCACTCAGCCCAAAAGGCCAACTCAGAGCGGCTTACAACACAATAATATAAGTACAATTACAACAAAAAATTAATATACATACAATTAACAAACAATTATAACAATATAATAATACAAAAATACAATATAATCATAACACATCAAAATATAGACATAATATAACAGCATGAAAATACAATAGGAAAACAATAGTAATACAATACAATAAATTACACAATAAATTATACAATTAACATTTAATTACACAGTCCCTCGGCTACTAATCCCATGGCCCGCACATTATTGAACGGAGCCAAAGAAGAAGACAACCCGGCCCCAACACAGCCGAGGCCAGGAAATGGACCGGCAACTCTGGCGGTGCGGCTTTGAATGTCCCGCCGCAACAACGCCAGTCAGCTGTGCTCCCACCTCCCCCACCGGCGGGGTGGGGGAGGGAGCCGTGGTGGACTGGCAGGTGCCGCTCGTTCCACCGGCCGGCTGCCGGTCGAAAGCCCCGCCGGGCTTGGTGGAGGCTGGGGCGGCTTTTGAGGGCGATGGAAAGCCCTCAGGGCGATGGAAAGCCCTCAGGTGCCGCTCGTTCCACCGGCCGGCTGCCGGTCGAAAGCCCCGCCGGGCTTGGTGGAAGCTGGGGCGGCTTTTGAGGGCGATGGAAAGCCCTCAGGTGCCGCTCGTTCCACCGGCCGGCTGCCGGTCGAAAGCCCCGCCGGGCTTGGTGGAGGCTGGGGCGGCTTTTGAGGGTGATGGAAAGCCCTCAGGTGCCGCTCGTTCCACCGGCCGGCTGCCGGTCGAAAGCCCTGCCGTCGAAAGCCCCGCCGGGCTTGGTGGAGGCTGGGGCGGCTTTTGAGGGCGATGGAAAGCCCTCAGGTGCCGCTCGTTCCACCGGCCGGCTGCCGGTCGAAAGCCCCGCCGGGCTTGGTGGAAGCTGGGGCAGCTTTTGAGGGCGATGGAAAGCCCTCAGGTGCCGCTCGTTCCACCGGCCGGCTGCCGGTCGAAAGCCCCGCCGGGCTTGGTGGAGGCTGGGGCGGCTTTTGAGGGCGATGGAAAGCCCTCAGGTGCCGCTCGTTCCACCGGCCGGCTGCCGGTCGAAAGCCCCGCCGGGCTTGGTGGAGGCTGGGGCGGCTTTTGAGGGCGATGGAAAGCCCTCAGGTGCCGCTCGTTCCACCGGCCGGCTGCCGGTCGAAAGCCCCGCCGGGCTTGGTGGAGGCTGGGGCGGCTTTTGAGGGTGATGGAAAGCCCTCAGGTGCCGCCCGTTCCACCGGCCGGCTGCCGGTCGAAAGCCCCGCCGTCGAAAGCCCCGCCGGGCTTGGTGGAGGCTGGGGCGGCTTTTGAGGGCGATGGAAAGCCCTCAGGTGCCGCTCGTTCCACCGGCCGGCTGCCGGTCGAAAGCCCCGCCGGGCTTGGTGGAGGCTGGGGCGGCTTTTGAGGGTGATGGAAAGCCCTCAGGTGCCGCTCGTTCCACCAGCCGGCTGCCGGTCGAAAGCCCCGCCGTCGAAAGCCCCGCCGGGCTTGGTGGAGGCTGGGGCGGCTTTTGAGGGCGATGGAAAGCCCTCAGGTGCCGCTCGTTCCACCGGCCGGCTGCCGGTCGAAAGCCCCGCCGGGCTTGGTGGAAGCTGGGGCAGCTTTTGAGGGCGATGGAAAGCCCTCAGGTGCCGCTCGTTCCACCGGCCGGCTGCCGGTCGAAAGCCCCTTTCATTAGATTAAAAATAAGCGGTTTTGTGTAGCATGTGAAGACTGGGTGTTACAGAAAAACATGTAGATGTCCTCTTGAATATAGGCCATTAGCCGAGACAGGTAACCTGTGAACATATCTGTCTTAATGGGAAACATGGACTAAGCCAGAAATGTTCTTAGCTCCAAATGCATTTGTTTCATATCAAGAATCTGAGCTTCTTCTGTAAAAATAAAATAAAATGATGCCTGATTGGGGAGGGTCAGCCCTTCAGTGAGGCCGAGTGATATAGGCACCTCAGCTAGTTGATCTGGGATGCAATTATACCTTGGAAAGTTACTTTTTGAATTACAACTCCAGGAATCTTCCAACTCTGATATTCAATGGCTGTGATGGCTGCGGGATTGTTAACCAGCAGTCAAAATGAGCAACCTTTTCAAGTTCTGATGACACCCTAAAATCAAGCAAATTACCTTGGTTGTCATGAAACAACAGCATTTTTTTACTTTTTTGATATGCTATTTTTTCTGTTGAATCTGAAGTGAGATGTGCTTTAAATAATAATAATCACATACTACCAAATTAATTCTCATTTAGGAAGGCCCATTTCAGAGTTTTGTAGACATAGAATACTCAAAAATGGTTTGCCATTCTGTTGTGTATAAAGGCACTATTGCAAGTTGCGTGGGTAGTGTCTTGCAAGGAAGAAAATGGCGGTTTCCCACCATCCAAATTAGGAGTAAAAAAGGGAGTGAAATCCCCATCCCAGGGCACGCTCATTATGCTAATCCAAGCCCTGTGATTGGTTACAGTTTTGGATCCTGTTCCCCAATGGTTAATTATATATATATATATATATAACCTGTTATGATTGGTTAGTTATGGTTATCTGGCAGGTCGCTATATTGCATCAAGGAGCCACCACCGGGGAAACACTATATAAGCCCCACGAGTAAACAAGGGTGGGGCCGGACCGGATCTATACTACCCATTCTGCACCGGTAGCCAGGAATGTGCTAAGCCTGGGTCTTCTCCACTATGCTACCATTCCTGGTGTAGCTAGTCCTTGCCTCTTACATGGCAGAATCTGGAGGGATTGATTTCATGGGATTGTATAGATCCTAAAAGACTTTTGAATAAAACTTGTTGCTGTTCTGTTCATCGTAGTCTGGACTATTGCTTATAAGGGCCGGACATAACACATTACCTTCTTTGGGGATTTGCCCTGGGACTGTGCAGCTTGACTAAGGCTACATAAGCTGGCTCTTCAGTATACTGGCTCTTTTCTTATGAAGCACTGAAGGGAATCAAACTCCCAGCCTCTGAATCTGCAGTCAGATGCCTAATTCACTAAGTTATATTATTCATAGCTAACTTTTCCTATTGATTACAATGGAACTAAAGCTCTACTGAGGGATTATGTGTCAGATATTTTTACTGTCAAGGAAAGGAAAACACTTGCAAAGTTCTTGCTATATATATCAAAATATAATAGGCACTCAATGCTTGGGAAGAAAGGCAGAGAGACAATTTAATCTCATGCTTTAGGCAGAAACATGTGTTAGGCCAGCTGTGGCCAACCTTGGCATTCCAGGTGTTCTTGGGCTTCAATTCCCAGAAGCCCTGATCTGCACACCAGCTGATTGGGGCTTCTGGGAATTGAAGTTCAAGAACACCTGGAGTGCCAAGGTTGGCCACCACTGTGTTAGGCTATCCCTGATCTTGTGATAATGATTTATTATTAAAGACTTACTTATAATGACTATCTTATAAAGACGGGTAGGGACTTACGGGCCACCTTGAACATTGTTGGCAGCACAAGGAAAATTAGTTGATCTAGCAAGAGGGTGGCCAATGTGTCAACAGTGGGGATCTCCCAAAACTTTTTTATTTGCAGAGTTGCAGTGCGATGCTACATACCACTAAACATGATGCTTACTTCAATAAACCGATGTTGAAAGTGTTGCTAGTGTTCATTGACAGAGAGAGCGTGCCTTTAATTACTATTAACTACAAGCTTCTTGTTCATGTTTTTGTTCTCTATCAATTAGTCAATATGTTACTTTGTTTTTTTAAACAGCTTTTGCAAGCATTTGTTATTTAAAAAGCTCCTGCAGTTTCTTCCTGCACAGAGACCAAATTTGAAGATCACTCTCAAAGCTGATTTAAATGTACCCAGTAATGAATGTAATATACCATTTAATTAATTATAATTAAGTTTCAGTTACATTTCAGTTTTGAGTAGAAATGCTTACATAATCATTAATTAACTCAAATTATTCTCTTATAATAATAATTGCTTAAATCTAAGTGGGTTTCTAAGAAATTTTATTATAATAAAAATAAATTAAATATTGTATGCACATATTATAGAAGATAGATAGGCTAATTGGTTTTTTAAAAAATCTGCTAAACTCTGTCCATTTTCTTTAGGTCCTAGTCTGTTTTTTGTACTGTACTATTGTCCTCCTTAAAGACATGGCACCATGTAGATGCTTTAGAATTTGATTGTTGAAGCTAGCTGTAAAAAGGCTTGCATTTTAAACAGTATTAATAGATGAAAAAAAAGAAAAGAAAAATTCATTTTCATGAGTTTTTGTAAACAGATATATGACTGATTGGTTAATTTACGTAAACTTTAGTCTTTGTATCGCTTTCTTCTTTGGTTCCCGGCTAACATAACCACTCATAGGTACCCATAATTTAAAAAAAATAAATACTTTTATTTCACATTTGATGAGTACAATCCTAACTACTGTACCTTGGCTGACTTTAAGCTGCCTAAAAAGACTTTGCCTAGTTTAGGCTATGTTGTATCTAGTTTAGGAGAGCAGAGACTTCAGCTGGACTAAGGGGGAAAGAAAAAAAATTAAAAACCACAAGCCCAGCTCAATCTCCACAGAAATTGAGTTGAGCAGCCAACATCAAACAGCTAGCAGCCAACACAAAGGGGTTAGGCCAGCCTAAAGGTGCTTTCACCAACACAAGGGGTTTACACCTTATCCAAACCCATCTGAGTCATTCTTAACTTGGAGTTAGCATTGTGCTTTCTTTCAGCAATCTTTATGATGAGGATGCTAAACAGTCTGGACCTTGCTTTTTGACTTGCAGTAAATGTTTCTACAGTTTTCCTCCTCCCTTTTGAAAGAAGGAAACACAAAATATTAAATTTTATTGTTAGAAACATGTCATCAAACAATCCTTTATTATATTTAGCTTTTTTCTAATCCTTACCCCATCGGTGGGAGTACTATTATACAACCAAGGTGCTGTGAAGAATGTAATTGGAATAGAATGGAATAGAGTTTATTCAGCTGTGGAAATTTGCTGGGTGTGTGGAACTGGTAATAATAATTTCATGTCAGAGATTACTCTGGGTTGAAAGCAGTGGTGGGCATCAGCATGTTTGCACCAGTTTGCCAGAACCAGTAGCAGAAATTCTGACTGACCCCGCCCATCCAAGTTTTGAAATATAGTAGGCCTAATTTGGGTGCAATGCAGGGCTTTTCCCCTAGCCACGCCCACCATACCACACCCACAGACTAGGTAGTAATTTTTTTGGAGTCCACCACAGGTTGAAACGATTTTTAGGGGACGGCTGAATGAGGCTCATTCCATGTCCCCCATACCTGTCAACCTTCCCAGATTGGCCGGGATTTCCCATTTTTTGGCACCGATTTTTGCCATTTCCCGCCCGGAGCTGCTGAAACCCCGGAATTTGGCAGTGGGGGAAAAGGCGTTACTGCACATCCCTTCTGCGCAGCTTGCTTCTACGCATGCGTAGAAGGCTTCTACGCATGCGTAGAAGGCTTGTACGCATGCGTAGAACCCTTCTACGCTTGCGTAGAAACCCTCTACACATGCGTAGAAGGCTTCTGTGCAGAAGGGGATTGTAGAAGCCTTCTACGCATGCGTAAAAACCTTCTACGCATACGTAGAAGCGAGCTGTGCAGAACACTTTTGCACAAGCCACTTTTACGCATGTGTAAAAAGCGACCTGCGCAGAACTGTTCTGCGCAGGTCCTGGATTGTCCGCAGCCGCGGTTGACAGGTATGCATGTCCCCAAGTGCTGCTCTTGGATATTGCAATCTGACCTTCCAGTCTCCAGCTCAGTGCCTTAACCACTAAGCCACTGGGGGAGGTGCTGTGGAGCTGGTGAAACCACTACTTAAATATCTCATTTTGAAAAGCCCATTAGTGTTCCTATAGGTCAGTTCTGACTTGAAGGCACATAACAGCAACAGGGCCATAGCCAGATGGGGGCCAGGGGAGGGAGAAGGCAAAAAACCTCCTGAGCTAACAGCCTCCCCAACCCAACCCAGGATGCCAATGTTATATGTGTGTGTGACATTGTTGCCCCTCCTGAACACCCCCCCACACACACACACACACACAATCTAGGATCCTGGCTACAGCCCTTAACAGCAACCATTCAGAGGCATGTATTTGGCATGTATCTTCCTAAAAGGGTGTTGGTGTTGGGGGGAAAGTCACTGGGGAAGAATTGGGATTGTCATGGCTGATTTAAAGGAAGGGAGTGGGGAAGTGTGCCTCATTCAATCCAAACATGGCATGATACTTATGGTTTGTAATTGAGTTTGCATACTTGATTACCAAGAGAGAAGTGATATCTGGAGTGTGGAAAACCAATGCTATTGGGACTGATGAGGACTTTGCATGCCAAAAGGGCTCAGGACCAGAAAGTAACTCGTGGAATTGGATCAGTGGTACTGGTGTCATGCTGCAATGTAGAAGGCAGAGGAAAGGCCACTGCATTATATTCTCAGGACTATCTTCATGGCTGATTGCCATGATGATTGCCTAGATTCAGATTCAGATACAGAAAAAGATGAAGACGACAAAGAGTGAGAGGAAGAAGAAGAGGAAGATGTAAATGGTTCCTCTATGAGTTTGGCCAGTCCATCTGTATCCAGAGTAAAGTGCAGCCTCATTCCATTGGCAATAAAGAAGCAAAAGGCATAGCATCAGAATGCTGAATTGTCTTTGCGATAAAAACAGTATTCTTAATGGCATTTCCAAGGGCCATGCTGAGACCTGCTTGAGAGGCTGAAGTGATTCTAAATTAGCATGCCTTGCTAAAGTGCAGAGGGCAGATCAGATTGCAAATGAGTCAAAGAAAGCCATGCAAGTCAATGAAGTAGCAAATCCAAATGAAGGCTAAAGAAATTTAAGGGGACTTAGGCGAGAATCAAAGAGCAATTCTCAGTGCTGGAGAGGGGTAGTGTGAATTAAACCCCGGTATTAATTAAAAGCTTCTCTTTGGCTAATTTTATTCATGGCCACAGAAGCAAAATAGCAAGCTAGCGTAAATCTCAGTGTTCAAGCAAAATACTGTGAATGCCAACCGTATCAAAGAGTTCTGTGGCTCAGGCAACAAGGAATTTGTGCCATTAATGCATTTCATTTTAAAGGCCTATCTTTTTTAACAAGTGCCTTTATTTTACTTGCAAATTCTATGCTTGTATACAATTATAGGGGGAAAACACCTTTTAAGAAGATAAGATAAAACACTCTTGAGTTGGTATGAGCAATGATGAGCATCCTGCATTACTGCTCTGGTAGCACATTATTGGAAGGTTGATTGCACATCTGACCTTCAACAGCAATACAAGCTATCCCACTGCCTGGAGTAGAAAGGAAAACATCACTGCAAACACCCCCAACATGACTATGTACTTTGGACTTGCTCTGAGGTCAGAGAGAGTCTCTGGTTAGCTGGATTAATTGGGATTATTTCTGAGACAGAAATAAAAATCCTCACATGTCTCAGAAAAAAAACATGAGCAGTTTCATTGGTTTTTTCCTCTCTTTTAGGCAAACGTTATTGCCTAAATTCTCTACATGTGTCAAGACCACCTCTTTCTCCACATACTCAAAGTCTTCTCCCCCATTCATGTTGAACACATTCTAAAATATCTGGTGACTTTTAGTGCACCTTCTATAAGAGCTGTTGCCTTGTTGTGTGGACATTTCAATCCATTTTCAGGAAGGAAAGAGGGATACAGCCTGAAATACCAATGTAGCATGGACACAAATTTATGGTTTCCTCTCTAATTAGAAATTGAAAAACATTGAGGCACTGTCATTAATATTATCAAATAGCACATTTTGATAGCTTCATTTTAAAACCTTGGCTTGCTTAAATTTGTTTTGTTCCCCAATTAAAGACAGAGCATAAGATGGTGAATATTTTTCTCCAGTTCATGTTCCAAGAAAAGAAAAAGAGGAAGGGAATCTAATACCCTTGGGCTTTTTCAGTGCCATGAATGAGAGAATATTTCTCTACACTCACATTTCCCTCTCCCTTCCCTGTGTCTGTGTTCATTCATTTCCAGCGTAGCTTCCCCCTTTGCCATTGGTATGCCAGCCTCACTTCAAACAGCTCTTCTGCTCTGACAGTCAGATTTGGAATGTGCACAGATTGAGCAGAAGCATGGGAGGATTCTTACAGCTGGAAATTGTGCCCTGAGCTCAACAATTAAATTGTAGATCCAAAGACAACCACAACAAAGCAGTCTGTGAAACCGGGGGTGGGGGTGGATTTTGACAGGCAAAGATCTCTCTGAGTCTCCCATCCCCCTTTTTGTTTTCTAATGTTAGACAAGTAAAACCAATCTGCCAACAAAAATCTGTGTCAACAGGGATATCTCAATACCATTATATGCTCACCTTGTAGCCTTTATTATGTGCAATTGGACATATGATCCGGCACATGGCCAAGACGCATCGTCTGTTAGACACAATTAGCTGCAACAAGTTACACAAATTTCATGTGAGCACCAGGTGGTTAGAGACTGCGATGGCTCAGTGGTTAAGAAGTTCGCTTTTGTTAGCTGGAAGTTTGGCAAGTCGGCAGTCCAAGACCTAAGTACTGCATGATGGAATGAGCTCCCATCTCTGTCCTAGCTCCTGCCAACTTAGCAGTTCAAAAGCAAGAAATTGCAAATAGATAAATAGGGACCACTTTGGTGGGGAAAAGATCTTGGGGACATGAAAGGAGCCTCATTTGGGAATCCCCTGAGCAGAGTTTCTCCAGCAAAAATCCTTTCAACCCAACAGCTCCCCTGGTGGCTTAGTGGTTAAGGCGATAGGCTTGGAGACTGGAAAGACAGGTTCAATTCCTAAGAGCTACATGATGAGGGACATGAAAGGAGCCTCATTCGGGTGTTTCCTGCAAAAATCCTTTCAACCCAGAGTAATCTCTGACATGAAAATGAACGAACCCAGAAAGCACCTTTGTGCGCTTCTGACATGATTAAAAAAACCCACAGGTGGCTTCTGGTTGTATTTGAAAGCATTCTAGATAACTATCTAAGGAATGTGGAAAGTAATTGAGCAGTAGTGGGGTGATGATTTGGTCACAGAGCACCATCCTACTATAGTTTTGCAATCGATTGTTTAACATGCCATTATGTTCATTCTTCTTGAATGTAACTTCACAGTCTTTGGAATGGCTGCAGTCATTTATTTATTTTAAATTTATATTTATTTAGCCTCTTATAAAATGTTTGTACCATTCAATGTTCCTGGACTAAAGATTTTTAATTGCCTTGCTTTAAGTAAACTTGGAGAAGCAACAGTGTTACATAAATTTGGGAGGCAAAAATTAGGGCTTCTGTAATCCTCCCAATGAGACTAATCTTGTCAAGGAGCCAAATTAAGCAGCTGCCGGTGGCATCAGAATTCGAACAGTACATGCCTCCGCTTTCAAAAAGCCTTGGGCAGAGATATCATAGGGCATTTTAATAGCTTGTTGGCTGAATTATCTTTCCAGGGGGAGATGGACAATATTTCCTGTCCTCTGACACAGAACAGCTCAATTTTTTATATTTTTGTATTTATGGGATTCATATCCTGCTTTTCTCCAAAGATGGGGGGGGGGGGGGGAATTGAAGATGTATATGTAGATTTTAAATTATACACAACAATAGTGAGATGTGATCCAGGCACAAGAGGTTAAATGTAGACTTGGCTGTCCCAGTAACCCTTGGCCATCACCAATAAAGCAGGTAGGCAAATTACTTAATTTGAGCACAAATGGTGGCTTTACTGCATAATTTGGTACTCACACACTACAAGGGTTCATATAGCATCAAACACTGCCTACCACAGAACAGAGGGACACATACAGGCTCTGTCAATATATCTTGAGAACTCATAACTTACTCACTGTACAGGGCTTAAAAAGAGTTTCAGCTTAAGAAACAGGATGGAAAAACAATTAGCTCATTGATTGGTTGCTTTAAATAGTTCATTTGGAACCCTTGGATTAAACCATAATTTGCTGGTTTGGTGCATGCCACATTATTCAACAAAACACACACATACACAAAACAGAGGTGATGTAGCTCAGTAGGTTGGAACACTTAACTACATACCCAAGGACTAGGCATTTCTGAGTAGATTGTGTCTAGAAAACCTTGAAAATATCACCATAAATTGGAAGTGATCTTGACAGCCCATAGTTATTTTTCAGACAAAAAACTGCACAAAAGTAAATATGGAAGCAAAAGGAAAGTTTGTTCCTAAGCCATTCTGTCACTGAAGTCTGCATAAACACTGTTGTAAAGAGATAGAAAGAGAGAAGTGGTAGAGACATGGCATCTGCCGTCAACTCTTCATTCTCCCCTTGCACAATGGGCACTGCTCCACAGCAGAAGGCATTTTCATCGGGCTCCAAATGAACAGACATGTCTGGAGGCAGTGCAATGAAAGGATTTGAGGAGAACAGGGGATTTATGCACTCCATTTCTATTGTTATTATTTTCCCCCTTGTAGTCCAACTTCACTGACTACTGTAGACCACTGTTGCCCAAATCGTAAGCATCCACAAAAAACTGAAGAGTACAAAAGAATGGAAACCTGGGAGGTAGACATTGGCCCCCTATTTTCTGTAATGATCCATCACAGTATCTTATAGGTGTAGGATGGAGATGCAATAAGAAGATGTCTTATATTGAGTTAGACCAGGGATCCTCAAACTTTGCTCTCCAGGTGTTCTTGGACTTCAGTTCCCAGAAGCCCAAGTCTGCACAGCTGCTGATCAGGGCTTCTGGGAATTGAAGTCAAAGAACATTTGGAGTGCCAAGTTTGAGGACCCCTGAGTTAGACCATTGGTCTATCTAGCCTAGTGTTCTTCACAGCTGATTGGGAGAAATGAGTCTCTACCATTTCTGGTGGGATCCTTTCCCTGTCTCTGTCTGGAAGGATTATTTGGTATGGAGCTATGGTGGCTCAGGGGTTAAGAAGCTCACCTTGTTAGGTGGAAGTATTGCATGGTACTGTACTTTGGTACTGTTTGGTTTGTCATTCAAGTAGGAACTATAGCTGTGTCTACTTGGTTTCCAAAATCAAATGAAACTGGACTCGTCCACAGAAGTATTTGCTATTGCAACAAGTAACACCTGGTGTCTTTTCCTCTAAAGCATCCCAACAGAGATGCTTGCATGCGCCACTGCAAAAGTAACACAGCCCGCAAGTGAGCTCAACTTACTTGTCAACTCCTTGTTGATTAAGGCTTATCAAAATCCATTTGAAAAGTAGGATTCAGGTTCTCTCCCCTCCTACCTTCTGCCTGTCCCCATCTGGCTCTTTGATGCCAGCTTTGTCACCAGAGGATTAGATCTGAGTAGGAAAACCATGTGGCTCATTGCCAAATGCTTTGGCAGCAATTCCTAGAAATGTCAGTGTCACTACAATATTGTGGGTTGTATGGTAAGGCACAGTGGGACCTTTCAGTTGAGAGGTTGAGGCCGTTTCTCTACCGTAACCATCTTTACTACTAGCTGATGCTTCTTTTCTAATTGTACAACCTAGTAAGGAGACGTTTTGAAGCTTTATTAAATTATATAGATATATAAATTATATAGATATATAAATTATATAGACACAGACACAGACACACACACACACGACTTGGTGTAAAGGAACAAATGAGGTGTGGAAAACAAGGGTGAAAATTACATTGGCAGTAGACTTTCAATATGACAATGGCATTGCCAACACCATAATGAATAGCCCAAAAGCTGATTGCATAGACATTATCTGCAGCCAACGGAGTTCCAGGAAATCTGCTGAAGTTAGAGTTATGTCAAATAAATAACTTTTCTGCTGCAACTACACCCAAGGCTGTGGACAAAACCAATGTACTAAACAAGAAAGAGGGCCAAGACGCTTTGGTCCTTATTTAATCCTTTTGATGTATGTTGGAATCTGTGAATATCAACCAGTGCAACAATCTCTCTCAAATTATTATTCCTCCTCCTCCTCCATCTTCTCTTCCTCCTCCACCTCCTCCTTCAATACATATCACATCTGATCTGTACTTCCAATTGTCTGCCAAGAGGGAGATAGACCAGACAAAGTCATACTCCATGTAATTAAAGTACTGTATCTGGAGACAAATGTGCCATTTCAACTGCAGTGACTTGTAATGAGCTGGCAGAGATCAAAGGTGATGAGTGAATGATAGAAACATACTTTTCAATGAGCTTCTCTAAAAGCAGTGTCCTATAGATTTTGACCTCTATTGGAACCATGTCACAACATGAATACATAATTGCAGAAATTGTCTTGTTTGGTAGCACCTTGGTGGGCAAAATTACCTCCAAAATCATCCATCTGTCTGTATTAGTGACTTCTAGTGAGAAATTGCAAGCATTTTGAGACAGAAGAGACACACTGCTAAAACACTTAATGGATGTGGGTTAAAGATTTTGGTCTGTTGATTGTATCAGGGGAACGTGGCAAAGTACAGAAGTTTAAGAGTCATTAGCCTGTGTCTGCAATGTGCTTAACATTTGGAGGTCTCAAGAGGAAAAGAAGAAACATGTTTTTCAGTCCAGAATTTAATATTGTTGTCTTGCTGTCTGATACTTCTTTATCAAAGATGTACCCAACCCTGTACAAAAGTACCATGGCAATTTCTCCATGGAAATAGCTTCCCATCATGAGCTTTCCCAATGGGGCTAGCATCAAAAGAACACTATCAAGATAACAACATCAAGGAAGGGGAAACATTTCTAATATGTATAAGGGGTGTTTTTATAGAGTCTTTAATGTATGTTTATTATTTTAACTTGGATTTTTAGGGGTGTATGTATAGTGTTTGTGTGTTGTGAGCTGCCCTGGGTTGCCTTAGGGCAAGTGGGTGGGATATAAGTTTAAGAAATAAATAAATTAATAAATTTCAATGGAGTTTAAATTCTTGACAAGATATATTTTACACAGTTTTTGAGCAGATCTTGCCTTGGAATCCTGCAGTTTTTGCAAGCCCCCCAGTGCATTCTGGGAAAACTAAGCACACATAAAATGATACATGATTTTACTTTAAATGCAAACAGGTCAATAGAGATACAATTGAAAAAATACACTTTTGTCAACAGGGAAAAAGTGTGCACATGGGACACATTCTCACACCATGTTGACTGGAAGACAAGTTATGTATTTCAAAACCAAATTCTCATTCCTCTGCATTCAAAACTGCTGTAATTTTTACTAGTTCCTTCAAGAAGCTGTTCAATGACTGACTTGCTTGTCTTGAGATGACAACAACAACATGCTGACTCATTAAGAGATCAAATTTCCTTCATCAACCCAGCCTATGGTGGGAGTTCAAATATTTAACAATGTGGGGGAGACTGGACAATAATAATGAATAAAGAGCCCTTTGAACTTTCACTGTTACAGTCCCTTTCATCCATGAATATCAAAGCAACTACTATCCGTGAATTAATTAATGATTCACAAGAATCCTTTGAGCTTTGAAGTAATGCCTTGCAGATGATGAAAATGAAAGGAGGTGGGATGAATGTGTAGGGCTCATTTCAGCTAGGTTGGAACAGATGTTTGAAGTAGCATTAGTGGATGAGATGGAATTACACCTGGCCCTTTTGACATGGGATGGGCACATACAGAATGATCATGCCATATAGACGCTATGGATATAGTCCAAGAGGCATGGTCAATGATAAGTAACCCTTGCTACTTTCTTGCTTCTCAGAAAGGATAGGTGGGGTTGAATAAGTGATTGATCCAGTCTAGCTATGGTAATAGAGTAGATCATACTGCCAGAAACTCAACACCAATTGTCAGGTGGCAGTTAATTAACCTGACAACCATGAGGACTAACAGCCTTGGGTAATGAAGTCCACAGGGAAGGGTGATGTTCCCCAAATGGATTAAATCCCACTTGATTCCATCTTGATGGAGGGCAGCAGCTCCATCAATAGTGTCCTGGGGCTGATGAGGACTTTGTGTGCCAAAAAAGCTCAGGACCAGAAAATGACTCACTGAACTGGAACAGTAGTTTGGGTGTCATGCTGTGTTGTATAAGGCAAATTGGAAGACTATTGCATTCTATTGTTCCCAGGACAATCTTCATGATGATAGTCACCATGATGATAGTCAATATTTGGAATTGGATATTGCACTTGAAGAAGAACTGATTGATAAAGAAACTGCTTTCATCTGTGTGCATGCTTTTAGGAATGCTATAGTTCAGGTTCAGGGCATAGACAAATTACATTTTTGATGACAGCAATTAGAGTCCTCTCTGGCCAACATGTCTATTACGCCTGGCCAGGCAAATGAAGAAGCAAGACACAATAAAAATGTTTTTAAAACTCACATTTCAATACATTTTGATAAATCCCCTAACCTGGAACCTGGAGTAATACTAGGGCAGGTGGACCTCCTCAGCCACTCTCTAGCCAAGAACAGGTGATTCCCTAGCCCCATGAAGGCAAACCTTGGCACTCCAGGTGTTCTTGGACTTCAATTACCAGAAGCCCAAGTCAGCCCTCCTGCTGATCAGGGTTTCAGAGAATTGAAGTTCAAGAACATCTGGAGTGCCAAGGTTCGGTATCATGGCCTAGCCCCTGTGCAGTGCTGTACATTATCAAGTCATCACCCAGGCTGGCTAAGATGGGGAGACATCTGTGTTGATATTTCCAACTCGATTCACATGCACTGATGTTGGTTGTACCACAAATCTGCATTATGATGCCCCCTGCACATACACTTGATGGACTCACCACTGCCACTCTAACCCAGCACTGTCAGGGGTATTAACTGACACCTGGATATTGTAGTAGATCCAAGATGGAGTACCTGCTGTATAAGGACTCATACTGTGTGTCTTTCTTTCTGTTAAGCTTTCTCATGCAGGCTGCAGACAGACAGCAATATGTTTTGGTTGCTGCAAAATTACTGGCCTTGTGGTTAGGAAGATACATGCGGCCTCTGGACACAAGAATGTCAGATGTTCAAACAGACTCTTGTCTGGGAACTGACTATGAGAAAGACATTATTATTATTTTTAGTATATTTCTATTGGTGTATGCTAATTTGCTATCCATGCAGCCATGTTCTACTATAGGGGAACATGCATCAGTTAGTCGGTGTTGGAGTTTGAAGTTAGAAGCAGGAAGATGTAGTAATTCGAATTGGAGCCTTAAACCGAGGGTCAAAGACGAGGAATATAAAATGAAATACAAGATGATCTTTAGATAGATGGGTTTATTTTTATTTCAGGGTGGAAAGGCGCTATTTGCTTGTTTTTCCTTGGAACCTTTTTATTAGATCTGGAACCTGTTTTTATGGACTGAAACTGAATGCTGTGTTATTCAAATAAAGAAACCTTTTCTTTCATCAAGATGTCTGATTATTGGAATTTGGGTCACAAGAGAATCTAGCCACATTTCACGCTACCTTATCTGTAACTCTCCCTTATGTCAGTGAATAATATCAGGAATCAATTCACATGCTTTAATATAGCAAGGGTTTTCTGCCTAACTCTTGGTGTTTGAAAACGGCTTGATTTAGCCCGGACCTCATGGAGTCTTTGGGAGTGCCAAAATACCTGAGGTAAGAGGCAGGTAGCATGTGGGAGAGCCAAGGGCAAGAGGAGGGGGCTATTAATCAAGATGACAAGCACTACCTGTTACTAGCTAGGGCTAGCTCTCTATGCTTAACTCCTTTCACCCCAACTGTTTTCTAAAACAGTTGAAAGGCAGGTTATCCAAAAACATGGCAGCCCTTGAAACCAATAAATGAACCCTATCAATCCTTAAAGATTCAAGGTGACCAAACTGGATGCTACTGTATTCCAGGTAAGCCCCTTCATTGGAAAGGAACCAGGTCTTGAATTCTCTGTTAACCTCCAGTCACACCTTTTCCATGCAACGGGGATCACATTTCCCTTTCCAAACATGTTGCACCTGGATGGATGTCCAAATTATGGCCAGCCCTGGCCATCAAACACCACAATTCATGAAGGTCCCTGATTGTCTGAACAACCATTTTCTTTCCTTTCAAAATTGATTTCGTTTCCACTGAAATGGACAGTGATGAGTATCTTGGGGCCATTTCCACAAAGACAGCAGAAGGTTAACCTAGCGCATTCATCTCCTTGCTTTCCACTCCAATGTGGCCTTACCTCCAAAATTCCAATGTTCACCCATAGTGGTTTTTCGCGATCTTCTGGTTGTCCAGAATAAATATACTGTCCCCCAAAAGGAGCACATGCTTCCTTCTACTAAATTGCATCTCTGAAAAACAAAACAACAATTTAATATATAAGAGCCCAATGGTCTAGCTCTAACGTACTTTATAGCAATAAGGGCAATAGTCTCAAATTTGAAAGCCATACATTCCAAAATAACTACTATATAATCCTATTGGTTCAACATCTCCTGGTAACAGCCCAAAAGAGAAACCTCATGAAAACTGATAGTGGAAAAGCCAACATCCATCTGAATCCATGGAAACCAAATATTGCTGTAATGCAGTGGTTCCCAACCTTTGGTGTTTGGACTTCGATTCCCAGATGCCTAAGTCAATTCCCCAAAGCACTGATCAGCCAATGTACTGACAGGTTTCTAAGAATTGAAGTCCAAAAACTAAAGGTTGGGAACCACTGCTGTAAAGCCAGGACATCAGCAGACCTACAACCCTTTACTTGCCTGATCAATTTTAAAATATTATAAACATATTTTGATGCCCTCAGCTCCCAAGTGAATATCTCCAAACGTAAGTGCCTTATCTGACCTGTCAACACCACCAACTCACTAATTCTAAATGCTCCAAAGAAAGCAGTGAGAGATGCAACAAAAAATAATAATAATAGATCCTTGCATATCATTATTGGTCGACAGCCTCATAGACATTTCACTATCTGACGGGATAGTAGATCCCTATCATCTGCATGGTGACCTCCCTGGCCAAACCCTCAATCTTATTTTGATTTCTAAAGATACTGGTAGTATCTAAATGCCCTTTAGACTTAACCTCAAAGGCTAATGTGGCAAGACAGCCTTGAATATACCTGGGCACCAACTCCATGCCCTTAATGACACTCAAAACTACATACTTTGGGTCAAGGGTAGGAGCCATACCATCAGTAACTTGTTGTCCTCCCTGAACTCAACACTAGCATAGGCCAAAGCATCACAGGGCTAGTTTTGAGCTTCTCAGCTTCAGGGAGGACAAAAAGTTCAATGATTAATCCTTTGGTTGCATTATCCAAGTAATCTTTATTTAGTGGACCTGAGTTATATGATAGGCAGAATCTATCCATTGCCAAATTTTTGTTCAAATGGCTGACATGCAAAAACAGCTTCAGGTACTGTAAAATTGAAAAGCTCCACTTGCCATGTAAACAGAAATATTCCACTTGACAGATTTAATTCACCGGTATCTACCTCTGGATAAAATACCACTCAAGGCTTTTATGAAGTTACAATTTGAGATTTTGCCAGCTGGCTTGCTCAGATGGAGTTTTCGCCATCACAAAGTGTCCATTTCTTCACCTGCAAATCAAAGGGGGCAGCATTTGAACAATCTAAGTAGCTTTTAACTGCACATCATTGCAACACAATGCTCTCTGAGTGTTCTTTTGGCTGTTATTGTGTCAGACCATGTCAGCAATAAAGGAAGATTAGAAATGTCCACTGCAAATAAGCAGAGATCCTCTAATGGATCGGAAAGTCTTAATGCAATATCAATAACATATTTTGTTTCCTTTGGCTGTTAGCTCAAAAGTCAAGTAACGGGAAGGAAATAATAAATTAAAGTTATGCCCCCTTCCTCCATTTCCTAACATGTGTATCCATTTAAGCATGTTCTCAAATAGCCTTCCACAATCTAAGTATATCTTTAACTATAGCAGCAAGTATAACCTTCCTGTAGATGTCCAATAAATACAGTCAAATAATTGGAGTCTCAATGAATTTCCTATAGAAAGTAATTTTAGTTTGGGAGTCCAAGCAATTGACTGGAGCCAATTTCCTGCCATTCTAAAATTGTGTAGTATTATAGATATATAACCTATCTTATATCTTAGAGCCATGGAAAGATCAATGCTAAAGGTATCCCTTCACGACCACATCCTCAAAGCCCAGATAAGAAAACAAAGCAGAATCAATGAAGCTGTTGTCGAATATCATAAACGGAAATTGTGCTGGGCTGGACATGTTTTTTGAATGACAGGCAGGCGTTGGACAGCGACAGTCACCAAGTGGTATCCCAGAGGAGTAAAATGACACCCTGGCAGGGCAGGACCCTCCAAAGAAAGGAAGACCCCATCATGAAAGGTTTTGGCTGAACCTGGAAAAGAAGAGTGCAGAAGGGAAAGGAATGGATAGTGAGTTGCGACCAGCAGGAACTCATCCCCTGATAGTCTGGTCAATTGAGGGAATCAAGGAATATCTTAGAAAAACATAGATACATATAGATATTTACCTTAGAGTGATAATCACTGAACTTAGTGTAACTTATTTCTGAGGAGACATGGAAAGGATGCCATCCAACTACATGACTAATTCCGTCACATTGTGATGATGAGACTACATTAACAAATAACATGGGAAATGCTCCAGGATTGGGCATTCTAATTCACCTTTTTCCCCATTGACTACAAGACATACAAGTCAATGAGAGTCAACCTTGAATTTTTCCTCCTCAGCTGGTACTTTTTCACATTGCTCCTGGGGCTTATTCTTCTTTTTAGAATCAAATGCATTCATATCAGTTATATGGTCATTTGAGTTGAAGCAGTAGCCTACCAACAGCTGACTGTTCCATGTCCCAACTTCCTTGTTTAAGGTGGGGGAGAGAGAAAGCAAATGTGCAGTCGAGAAGATGTCAGTTCCACTTTGTCTTCAAATCAATTTTTTTACGCCAAGGGTTTGGGGATAATGTTAGTGTGGTAGAGCAGCTGGAGACAAAAGAAAAAGAGTGAGGAGGAAATTGGCAGAGTGGATTTGTTTGCAACTTATTAAGGTAGCTTTATAGCAGGTATGCCTCCATCAAACCTGAAGGACTATAGTACAGCCTCCTTAACAAAGCTATCAAGTTCAGATTGTCAACTTCTTCAGCTGTCTGCTGACTCCTGTGTGGTCTGCTAAATGGAGTAGAAGCCTGGCTTCCTGGGTGAAGCCTCACAGCGCATCTTTTTCCATTTTTCCTGCTGTGTAGCTGCACCCTTGTGTAAGCTGAATGATAGTGATGTGACCTCTCTCAGCAACATACTGCCTAAACTGAAGGACTATAACAAATATGGAAATATTTTTGTAACTTGCAGTCTATAATCCACTGTCTTTGGTCCCTGATTCCTAGGGTAAAACATTAGAGCTAACAAAGAATTTCGCTGGATTTTACAGCTTTGATTAAAGTGGTGGTTTGTACCTTCCAAAACACATGTAAATGCATTTCACATGAAGCACTTTTGCTTAGCTTGCAGAGCATTTCAGAGAAATGCAGTGTGCAAAAACAATGTATAGATTTTTAAACTGCAAATGGTGTATTGGAAAGAAAATATTCAAAACCATGACCCAGTAGGAGAAAATACACAAACTCAATAAATGCACTAATGAACCCCACATTAGGAGAAATGTTCAATCAAAAGTGCATACAATATAATGTAATGAAAAAAAGTACTTAAACCCAATATGAAACAAGAAAAGGAAGAATAAGCAAGCGGGATTTAGAGAAATTCAACACCATTAAAACAGATTATCCCAGCCCCTGCCATGAAGACATTGAGCTGTGCCAATGGCATCATTGCTTTATAATTCCTCTGCAATGATGTTGACAGACCTCAGGGGTACTAGCTGAAGTATTTGGGTAGGGGTGCCAAAACCTTTTGGGCCGTGGGCCAGTCATGTGTTCAATGGGCTGATCACATGGTTCCTCCCACCGGAAGCAGAAGTAAAATGTGCCTTGCAATCTGCTTTGTCTGTTTTGCAACAGGATGAGATAGGGTAGATTATAGGCTGCTATTTTCTCTGCTTAAGGCAGGGGTGATCAAATTACAGCCCATGGGCTGGATCCGGCCCATGGGCTGTAGTTTGGTCACCCCTGTATTAGGGAGCTTTAGTGCTTCCTCAGGTCTCCAGGTGAGAAGGCAAATCTCAGGTGGTTACAATAAAGTCTGAACAACTATTTCCATCCTTTCCTAACTGGCAACAGGCCTAGTGTCAGGATGTGAGGCAGCTCTAGTATTCGCCGGATGAGTTCCCCAGAGATATCTTGATGCTTGCAGGATTTGACCCCCAGCTTGGGGGGGGGGTAACTCTAGTGCTTGTAGGGTTTGGCCCTCACCCTGATGCAACTGTTGAGCTCCAAATGGAGGCCCCAGGTGGCTTAGCTGTAGAACAACCAACTCTTCCTCCTAGAAACTGTTTCAACAACACATGGACTTATTGTTGCTTGTCTCCTGAATTTCTTGCCTTGCTCTTGGTTCTTGCTTTACAAGATCCCCTCTGAAGGCTTCTGTCTTGCTTGGACTATGCCCAGTTATCCCTCTTTATTTTAGACTTGGATTCTGGAATGAGATATGGTTATTGTTTGGCTTCTTACCTGGTTACCCTGGGCCCTGGTGCTTGTGTTATTTCGCCAACTGCCACACCCTGGACTCTGACCACAATCTCAAAAATAAAGTGTAAATACAAGTACATAAGCACACTACATGTATTTACTCTCCCAGGGCAAATGGGCAATTTGTCTGGGATTTTCAATGAATCATTTTAAATCATGTGTTGTGCTGATTTTCATAACCATTGTTTCAGTATTTTCACCATGTTATTCCATTTATTCATTGTATGCTATTTGTGATTCTGTTAAAAGAGGAAAAGCAGTATGTTTCTAAATAAATAAATAAACATTGAAATAAGCAGACAAATCATTTGTTCCACCACATCAACTCTCAACTAATTTTCAAAATCCCCTTCACTTTCCACATTGAGCAGTCATCCTTCACCTCATTTAACTTTTCCCAATTTCTCTCCATTATTTCAGTATAATTGTTCCATTCCTCTCCAATCATGAAGGCAAGACGGTCTTAACTGGGCAGCAGTCTTTAACCTCTGCAGCCTGCAGGAATTATTCTTCAAAAACACTTGTTTCATGCCCAATACTGAAAAGAGTGTATTTTTTTGTCAGAAAATGAGAAAGAGAATAAATTGGAGCCAAATCGACCATCTCATTTTAATTTCCATTGCTGAGTTTTCCACACTGCAGAACAATCAACATAAATAGCATTAATTGGCATGCTTGCTAGAAGCACTCTGAAGAACATTAATGGTTTATCACTTGAGCAATATAATGTAGTAACAAAAGTGCCCCTGCAGTGTTTATAGTTATCTCAATGACAAAGCTGCTAGAGAACTATATCTCCTCAAATAAGTAAATGCTTCTTATATGTTTTGTTTTATTTTATGCTATTCAAAACTGCACCTTAGATTCTCCAGTGACTGTATTAAGATAGTCAGTGTTACAAAGCTCAGTGGGTTGGACCACTGGGATGTAGAGCCTGAGGTTGGGAGTTCAATTCCTCAACGTGGCACCATAGTCACAAAGAGCCACCAGAGGCAAGGACTGGTAAACCACTTCTAAGTACTTCAGATCTAGAAAACCACTAAAAGAATCACCATCAACTGTATAGTGCATAATCAACTGATTGATACAGTCACGCTAGTATACCTACCAAACGGCACTGAAATAGCGTTGACCTAATCAGGGGTTCCCAACCTTTTCAAGCTGGGAGCCAGGTCACGCTCTCTCAGTCATCATCAAGGGTTGGATGGCCATTTTGTCCTGCCTGCATGATGGGGGTGGCCTTTTTGTTTCTCAAATGCCCTTGGAGGGGTAGGGGACCACATGAAATGGTGCTGCAGGCTGGATGGAGCCCACGGGCCTTAGGTTGGGAACCCCTTACCTTAATGCATGTTTGCTTGCATCACAGTGTATCATTTCTTTTGCCTCCTTCTTGTAGCTCCAAACACCTTAAACTGAGCGCAGAAACTGGCAGTTCTATTTTGATGTAGCTTACTCTGATGTACCTGGCAGTCATCAAGCCTCCATTTTCCACACATGTTAGACACTGATCTTGATGACTAGAAGGTTGATGGGTCACCAGTTCAAGACCTGAGTGCTGCATGATGGAGTGAGCACCTCACTCGGTCTCTGTTCCTGCCAACCTAGCAGTTTGAAAGCAAGTAGATAAATAGGTACAACTTCAGCAGGAAAGGTAACAGCATTCCATGTGCTCCAGTGTCTAGTCATGCCTGCTACATGACCATGGAAACATATACAGATGCAGAACTGGCTTTTGAGCAAGGGAGACCTTTACCATTATATAAATGATGAAAAGAAAGACAGGCAGAAAGAAAGAAATCTCCTTGCAATAGATTCTGGATCAATTCTGGAAATGTCTACAATTTCACTAAAACTCACAGCTGTAGACAGGATACCATTTAAAATATGACCTTACCCAATCCCTGATTTGGGACTAATTATCCATTTCCCCCCATTGATGGTTAAACTGACAGAAATAAAATGCAAATGAACTGTAGTCTCTAATCATTGAAGTGAAAGGGGGGAAAAAAACCAACCAGGGCTCTAATGACAGATCAATGATGAATTTCTGGGAGTTTTGCTGACTGCTTTGCTGACTATGCCATTTCTTACCAGAATATAATTAATCAGATGCTTGAAGTGTATCATATGTTGCTAAAATCTACCATAAATGTATTTTCCCTTGTGAGAAGGCTCCTTGTAAAGCAAATGGGACGCTCAGTTCATCCAAAAATATTATTGCTCAATAAAACGAGAGGGTGAGTTTCATTGTTGCTATCTTTCAAGATTGGATGACACAGGCTTTCTCTCCCCTATCTGCTTTCAAATTTAATAATGTCATTCTCTCCGTGGCAACTAATCTTCTCAAGGCACGGACTCCTGACTGAATTCCACAGGGATCATTGTGGTTGTCAGGTATAACGCACAATAATTAACACCACTTTGCATGAAACATGGAGGTCCAGCTGCTGGAAGGTTATTTTCTCTAAGGTTGTGTGTATTGTCAGTGCAGCCTTAAGCACCTCTTGCTCTTATTTATACTGGGCACTGCTCACAAGATCATCTGGTCATAGTGGGGACTTGCTGAAAAAGAGAAGGTTTCCAATGCTCGCAATGGTTAAGTGTGGAATGATCTTCAGTACGATAGAGATGTCAACGAGAATTTCTGAATGTGGCAAGCTGTTTGTATTAGTTTCTTTCCTTCTGTGGGTGAGTGTTAAAAGGGAATGAAAATGAAACAATACACACATTTTAATTATAGATAACAAACGAGAAGTCAAAAAAAATGACATTTATTTTGGAGCCTCTATATTATAACAACTAGTCTGGCCAGGTTGTCCTGCTATGGTAATAGACTAGACCATACTGCCAGTGACTCAATGCCGATTGTCAGGTGGTGGCTAAATAACCTGACAACCATCAGGAGTAATAGAGTAGACCATATTGCCAGTGACAATCCTAAGGACTAACAGCCTTGGCTGGCAAAGGAAAGGCTGTTGATCACCAAGTGGATAAAATTCGACTTGAATCCATCTTGATGGAGGGCATACACTTCATCAATCCTGGCCTGGGGCAGATCAAGACTTTGTGTGCCAAAATGGCTCAGGACCAGAAAGTGACTCGTAGAGCTGGATCAGTGGTATTTTTATTTATTTATTTATTTATTTATTTATTTATTGTTAGATTTCTATACCGCCCACTCGATCACGGCTGACTCAGGGCGGTTCACAACATGAATAAAACAGATAAAAACTGAGTTAATAACCCACCCCTAAAAAGGGGTGCAGGTACTGAGGAACCATGGGGGAAAGGCATACTCCTCTATACCAACCACCCAACAGTATGGTTGTCACGCTGCGATGCAGAAGGCAGATGAAAGACCACTGTATTATATTCTCAAGACAGCCTTCATGGGTGATCACCATGCTGATAGCCAGTATTTGTAATATGATACAGCACAAGAAGAAGAAGCTATAACCACTGGATGGATAGGTCAGTGGTTTAGATTTTTGGCTACAGAGACAGAGGTTAGGAATTCAATCCTCTAAGGAAAAGCTCCAACCTGTGTAGTCATGAGCAAACAGCCCAGGCCCACGGCTTCCTCTAGAAAAAGTGAAGGGTAAACCACTTTTGTGTGTTCTCTATCTAGAAAACCCTGGAGAGGGTCTCCATAAGTCAGAATTGACTTAATAGCACTCTACAACACAATATATCAAACCAATTGGTGGGAAGGATACTCGGGCTGAATCAAATAAATATTAAAGTTAGGGTATTTCTGAATATTGTTTAAAATTGTGTATAAAAACATATCTGTCTGGAAAACAGAGAGTTAGCAGGAAGCTTTAGTCTTTGTTCTACTTGCATCATGGGCCATGTTGAAGTTACAAGAAAAGGAAGGAAGGGAAGGAAGGAAAGGAAGGGAAAATTGTGAAAAAGAAAATGAATGGGAATAGGGCTAGCAAATACAGAAGATTGGTTTTATACTAGTCATGAAAATGAATGAACAACCAACCAACCAACAAGAAATGGAAATATTTAATACAAAAATGAATGGAATGACAAGATCTTTTTCTTTTATGTCCAGATCAAACTTTAAATTGGCATAATGAAGCCACCTTCTTAGCTTTGTCATTAGCCAAACTTAAGTCCTCATCAGTACATGTTTCTAGTAGTAATCAGCAGACCAGGAATGAGCTGGGTTCTGTATGTTTCCACATTCACACAGCATGTCATTGTCTGCCAGCAGCCCCCACTTGAGCATGTTGGTCTTACATTTGGTACTCTGATCCTCAGCCTATTCAGGGTCCTCCAAGTGACATAGGGAGGGTCGAGTTCCTCAGTCATATTCTCCTTTAATGCTATTCCTTCTCCAGTGAGCTCCTTCCTCCATCTTCTGATTTGATTTTGCTCTTGTGCACCCTCAACAATGTTTGTTCTTGCCATAAAGCTCTTCCCAGATCTGAGCCAGCAGACTTGAGGCTCATATTTCTTCATGTTATTTCGAGAGTCAGTTTCTTGCATCTGCTGCTACTGGAACAATATCAACAAGAAGATAACTAGATAAGATGTTTTGGATTCCACTCTTCTCTTTCTGGAGATGTTGGAGTAAAATTATTGGTTAGATTAGAGTCCATCTGTATCCTACGTCTTCCTCAAAAGGTTTTATTGCATGTCGCCACCACTGCCGTCTTCTTCTTCTTCTGATTCTTCTTCTTCTTCTGATTCTCCTCCTCCATGTAATGCCTTGTAAAATGTAGAATTCTTTTTGCTTTTGCCTTTATTTGGTATGGTCTTTTACTAGCTTTGCAATCATAGCCAATATCAATTCTTTTCAAAATAAGCAGATGTGACCATTTGCAGTCCCAAAGGAAAGATGATGGGGGGGGGGCACATGTCAAGAATATTTACACTGTCCGTTCCATCTTTGCTTAAGAATATGCAATAAGGGGGGGGGGGGAGATCTCCCACCCCACCCTGCTCTAAACAGGTGACATGGCTTCCTTGTTTTTGTAGAGGGGGAAAATAGTAATGAGCATAGCATCCTTGTGATCCCAATTCACATTTCAGGCACAGTGCCCTGGTGCTTAGATTCTACCTCTCTCCCCTTCCTCCACTTCAATATTGCATGGGTTTAGGAAGTCTTTGATCTCCAGGTCCCTGGAGGAGGAGCTGAGATAGCTTTCTCAGAAATAAAGGAAAACAGCATAATCAGCATAATCAGCCCTAAGCGTAACAAAAATGATTTTCCTGCTACATTATGGAAACAAATGCAGCCATTACGTTTTGCGCATATTTGTAATGGAGCATCTCGGATTTTTTTTTTTGCTTCTTTGATGCTGCAGATTGTAGGCATTTTTCTTGATTAATTAATTGCTTTTGGGAGAGTTTTTTCTGTTCACAGAATAGGGGAATCCTCTTAATGGGGAAATACATTATTCCCTCCCTCCCTCACCCTCTACTTGTCTTTTGGTATTTAAAGAATGTGTTTTGCATTCCTGAAGTGTCCTGGAAAGAATTATATCCAAAATGAATTTGTGTGTGTATGTGTGTGTGTGTGTGTGTGTGTATGTGTGTGTGTGTGTGTGTGTGTGAGAGAGAGAGAGAGAGAGAGAGAGAGAGAGAGAGAGAGAGAGAGATGCTGTGCTAAATTTCACTTGAAACCAATATTCCTAAATGAAGAAACTTGCCCCCTACTCATTCCAGGAGAATGATTTTTTTGGCTATTTATGCCGAGTGTTGGGCGGTAGTAAATAACCTGACTCCCTAAAGGGATCAATGGCTATGGGTGGATGAAGCCTTTAGATGGGGTGATGGTCCCCTCAGTGGAGGAAATGCCACTGGAAACCATCAGATTGGGCTCAATGGCAAAATGAGCAGAGGAGGAACTCAGATTCCCAATGGTCATGGAGGCAGAAGAGGCCATGTGAAGGCACAATTTGATAATATACTCAAGGCTGTGGCAGGCCATTGCAGTCCCGGTGTTAAATCCTGCATGTCTCATTTCATACATGCCACATGGCAAGCTGGGATCCACCTTAAACAAATCCATGCCAACGGCAGTTTTCCTGCTTCAGGAAAAAATGTATTCTTGGATACGAGTTGCAGCCAACAACGAGGCACCTTTGGAAGAGAGAGAAAGTGAGAGATACCACACTTTATGTTCCTTTGCTGGAGCCTGATGAGCATGCTGTGACCTCTATACACTGTCACTTGTACCCTAACGTATGTGCATTTTTTAAAAAGTTGCTTCTGGAATATGCACCTTGTTTTGAAATGACATTAAGGTCCAGAAAACCCATTGAAGGTACAGGTCATCTTCAAAGCAAGCAAGTGCACTCTTCAGAAAAGTGCTTTTGGAAAAGGAAATTACATGGGCAAATTGCTGCCATCAGCATTGCACCAAATTATTGGCACATTGGCACATATTATAACTTGGCTATAGCAGGGTATATTTTCTTTCCTGGTGTGTTTATGGGAGCAATGAGGTTTAACACTATACATCCCCCCCCCCCCCATATCAAGATAACCATGCACGTTTATATAGTCCCAAATGGCAGGCAAAGTTTGTGGCCCTTCAAGAACTCCAGGGAAATATTCTAACATCATGTCAATGTACCTTCTGTGTCATTTTGACAATGCTAACAATAAGAACCAACACTTTGCATGGAAATCTTAGCTGAGTACCCAATTGGGATACCCGCTGTGGTGTAATGGCTAGAGTAACAGACTAGGACTCGGGAGACCTGGGGTCAAACCTCCTGTCAGCTATAGAAACTCACTGGGAGTGGGGAGGCACTCATAAAAATTCTCATTAAATATCTCACTTATTTTGAGAACAGTATTAGGGTTGCTATAAATCAGGCTTGATAACACATAATGTACATACAAAGTACCACCGCTGGGAAGAAATTCAATTCAGGTAAACTTAATCTGATGGATTTTGAACATAGCCCTGTTAGCTATTTCTCTGCAGAATTCTCATCTATTTGGTTGTTTTATTTAAGATATTGACAGCACGGATAACTTCATCTGATCACTACGGAAGTTTATCACTCGTTTTAGCACTCACACCTTTCTCTATTCCCTTTCCCCCTCTACATCTTATAAAATATTTTATTGATGCCACATTAGATTTGAGGAAAAGCTGTTTGTGCTTTTTCTGATAAAACCAGTGATTTATGGTAGAGAATCAAAAGTTTATTAATCATCACGGCTCAGGATATGAAATAATTTTTCAAGTTGTCCAGCTGTGCTTGTCCAGTTAAATTTGCCCATCAATTGTGAGTGAAACCATAAACACGGCCTGACATGAAAATCTGTCTGCAGATACAGTTTTAATTTTAAGTCAACTGGTTTGGCAGTGGCCAGACAGTGAATTATGATTTTTCATTCCCTCATGAGTTCTGTTGCGATATCATGGCTGAAAATCTCAAGGGGGGGGGGACGGACCCAACAAGGCCAACATACAAAAATAGGATTGAAAGAAAGCCAGAGGAACATCAGGCACAATTATCTGCCATGAGACAGCAATTGAGCTACCAAAATGAAGTTGAGTTCTGGGGAAGAAAATCTGATTATTTCTCAGGTAGCTTATTCTGCTGTTGCTGATTTTCAAACCTCTCTGAATAGAAAAGCTGTTGAACTTTAGACACTTCTGGAAACTAATCATAGATTAGATGCCTCCTATGCCTGGACACAAGTCAATGAGGCCCTCAATTTACACTGATGAAATAGCAATTACATTTATTTGCCACCCCTTAGTGCTTAGCACATTCTCTGGGCAGTTCACAAGGTAATTAGCATTTTTCCCCCAACATGTTGGGTGCTCATTTTACCAGCCGTGGAAGGATGGAAGCCTGAGTCAACCTTGATCCCCATCAGGATTGAACTCACAATGTTTTGGCTGCAGTCGTCATTGGATGCAACTTGTATCCGAGAATGCATTTTTGCTGAAGCAGGAAAAATGCCACTGGCACAAATTTGTTTAAGGTGGATCCCAACTTTCTATGAAGTGACCCACACACTATGATCACGGAGCCACCTCCTGTGACACATATGAAATGAGACATGCAGGATTTAACACCGGGACTGCAATGGCCTGCCACAGCCTTGAGTATATTATCAAGCTGTGCCTTCACAGCCAGTCCATCTGACATGGCCTCTTCCACCTCCATGACCATTGGGAATCAGAGTTCCTCCTCGACTCATTTTGCTGTTGGGCCCAATATGATGGTTTCCAGTGGCATTTCCTCTACTCAAGGGACCATCACCCCACCTAAAGGGGCTTATCCACCCATAGCCATTGGCCCCTTTAGGGATTCAGGTTATTTACTGCCACCCAACACTTGGCATTGAGTTGCTGGCTGTATGGTGTACTCCATTACCATAGCTAGATGTCCGGCCATACTATTTTTGGCTGCAGTACAGCAGTTTTAACCGCTGTGTCACCAGGACTCCTGGTGTCACCACTTTAGACCAGGTATTGCTTCCTTTTGTGTCAGAAAATTGTGATGATCAAATGTCTGTGGCTAACACTGGGCCATGTTCAAGTAAGTCACAACTAGAATAGGCCCACTGAATTAATGGAAATTCTGGGAGAGCTGACTTGCCAAATTCCCACTGTTTAAATGGGCTCACTCCAGTTGTTACCTACTACAATAAGGAACAGGATTTTAGCCACATGTGTCAGTGTGTTGTATTTCTTCACTCAAGTAAGCACAAGAGTATGTTCTAAGACCATAATTTGGAAGCAGGTGGATGGCACCTAATAGAACAAATGTGTAGTTTATTGCTTGCTCAGTCCAGAATAAATTGGGATTTATTGTAATGCTCCAAATTGTCTTCCAAGCAGAAATGGAAGATCCATGCACAGCATGAAACCTATACCTATACTTATTGTTGTTGTTTTATGCCAGCTAGTGACCTCTGATTTATGGTGACCTTGTGAACATATGACCTCCAAAGTGCTCTATTCTTGGTAGCCTTGCTCAGCACTTGTAAATAAAAGGTTGTTGTGTTCCTTATGGAGTCATTCCAACTCATATTAGGTTTCTCTGATTTCTTGTTTCCTTTAACTTTTCAAAGTATCCTCCGGATTTAGATCTATAGATGTTTGTGTGCATGTGGAAAATGTCTAGCAATCTTATGAGTGTGACAGAGTCCTGATTGGTTAGCAAGCTATATACTACATGTTTATCCTGTTGTATAGTTTTGAGCCAAGCTCTCTAATAACCTTGTAATCTAAACCATTCTGCACCCAGCAGGAGTTAATAGTTCAAATAAGATTCACAATAGACATTAAATATGTGTCAGTTTACAGGTGGTGTTTTTCCCAACTTCCAATTCCATCTCCCTGAAGTACTGGAAATCAATTTATATCTTCAGAGAAAGAATCCTGTTCAAGTAAACCCATTCTCTTAATAATTCCCACAGGCAAAAGACAAACACCATTATCTACCTGCCTTCCAAAGTGACAGTTTTAATGGGAGAAAACACCATTAGTACCTAATCTAATTCAAAACTGATTTGGGTGTAGACAATCAATTAAGCATATTGCTTTACACCAATTGAATTAAGGATTTTCATAGATGAGGGTGTTTGGGTTACGTCATTTAAACAACAAGCTACATTTAGTGTCAGTTCTTCCATATTGAGAAAGAAAGGGGGGAATGTATTTTTTTGCCAAAATAATATCTTAATTCATTGGAGAATGTCTTAGTTATGGTATCATAAACAGCTCAAGCTCAATATTTTTAAAAAGCTCACTTCCATTAAATGTAATCAGGTAATTTTGGTAACATTTTGAATCATGTTCCAATTCAAGTCACTTTCATATGGTGAAGCTCTGGATTTGGTTTCCCTATTTCTTCACTAATCTATACGTTGTGTTAAAAAATGAAAAATTGTATTTAAACATTTATTTTGAAAAATCATATTTTCTTAGAAAACATGTACTTTCCCTCAAGAACTCAGTTTCCCCCAATGCATTTTTGAACTGAGATCCTTCTTCTTCCATGTCTAGGCCAGATGTGAAACTGTCAAAATGAAGGCACATTTTGGTGAGTTATATTCTGCACTTCATTTTGTCTGACCCAGTGTGAGAAAAATTAGCCAGCAGCACAAGGCTGCTATTACCAGGGTCATTCAAGAATACCACAATCTTCGAGATTTTATTTATTTATTTATTTACTAAAAACCTGGCTGGCGGGCCAAGTTTGGGGTGCAGGTGGAGGGGGTGGCTTCCGTTGGGTGGTTAACATAGGGGAGGATGCCTGCCCCATGGTTTCTTCAGTTCCTGCACCCCTCTCTTTTTAGGGGTGGGTTCTTATTGCTGGTTTTTATCTGTTTTATTTGTTTTTATCTGTTTTTACCTACTGTTGTGAACCGCCCGGAGTCGGCTTTGGCTGAGTGGGCGGTATAAAAAAATAACAATAAATAAATAAATAAATAAAGGACAATATCGCTGAGGAATTCAACCTCCCCTATATCACGTGGAGGACTCTGAATAATCTGAGGGTTGGAGAGCCTAAGTATAAGACCAACATGCTCAGGTGGGGTCTACTGGATACAACATGCTGTGTGAATTTGGAGAGACACAGAATCTGGCTCATTTACTGATCTGTTAATTACTGTCAGAAACAAGCACCGATGAGGACTTAGGTTTGGCCAATGACAAAGCCAAGAAGGTGGCTTCATTTTGGCAATCCAAGGTTTGATCAGGACACAAAATAGGAAGAAACTATATGTTGAAGGTGAAAAAAGGCTGACTGAACCACAGCAGCCTACTGGAGTTCCATAGCTAGTGCTGGGTCCAGAATAAGACTCAAGCCGTGAACCCAAACTTTGATGGAAAGAGAAATTCCTCCAAGTTTTAAAGACCTTCTTATTGAGCAGGTAGATGAACCCCTAACAACAATGCCTCTGTTTTGTCCTAATTCAGATTCAGCCTGTTCAGCCTCGTTCAGTCCATAACTGCAACCAGACAGCGTTCAAGGTCACTTGAACCACTTCCACAGCAGAGAGTGGAAAGGAGAGGTAGAGGTATGTATCATTGACATATTGGATGATGGGTGTAAATACCTAATAAAGTTATGATGTATCTCTCCAGCAATAGTACAGGTGATAGCAATGGAAAAGAGAGAGGTGAATGACAAGTGAGAAGAAATAATTGGAGAAGTAACCCCCCTGCAGAAGATGATTCTTAAGCATATGGACAATGGCTTCAAATTCAGAGCCAGCACAACCTCTAAAATGCTCAATCAAACATGATGTGAAGCCTCTGAGAGTTGTCCCAGTGCATTATCAAAACAATTCTATGCACTACTTCAGAGTGAAATATGAGGCCAGTCCGGTACTTGGGAACTTCACATCTAGAGTTTCCTGATCAGTGACATGGATCTTAGGCATTGCATCACACTTGATCTTGCACTGGCTTTGGGATGTTCCTATTTAAAGTCCATAAACAAGGCTCAGATTTAACATTTGATGCTCTCCAACATTTCAGCGTATGTTGCTTAAACCTCCTGCTTGGGTTGCATTTTCCTTAGTGAGAACAAATGTGCGTTCTACCTACAGACCCACTATTTATAATCTCCCTTGGAGCCACTATTACACAAAACCTAATTAAAGAGTTCCTAAAAGGCACACTGCAGTCTAGGTCAGGTAAATACATAATCAGGGAGTTATTAATGGAGCTGCAATTAATTAATATGCTTCCATTGGAGCCATTAAAGCTGATTAATGTTCTGGTGCACAAAAAGAAATGGTAGTTAACAAATCAGTGACCCAGTAGACCATCTCGTATCCTGTGGAGCCAATGCACATCACCATATCAAAGCCTCGTTAGAGAATTTTTAATGTACTGATTATTCTCCATCAGTGGCCCTTTGCTGATACAGGGTGATGTCTCAGATGCATATAGAAGCTGTGAGACAAAGCCAGGCTTTCTGTATTTCAGGACCTTCCTGATTTTGCAGTTGCAAACCAGTGGAAAGTGCTCTACAAATTAACACTTATGCCACTGTAAGAAATAGGATAAGAAGAGGTCTTTTAGACCAGGGGTGGCCAAACTATGGGTTCCAGCTGTATCTGGACTGCAGTGTCAAATCATCTGCCCCACCCTGCCCTCGCTGCTCCCAGAAGCGGAAGTAAAACATGCCCACACATGTAAATGCACCCATGACTTTCATAAATGTGCTTATGACAGCTGTGGATGTATTTATGGCAGCTTTTTGTGCATGTGTGGGCGTGATTTACTTCCACACCCAGTGGGAGAAACCACATGTCCAGTCTGCTGAGCCATGTGACAGGCCCACAGTGCAAAAAGTTTAGGAAGCCCTGTTGTAAACTGTCATCCAGATGAATACATTTGTCACCATACCCACACTGTATGCAAAAATCTCATCTGATTTGTGAAGTTAAGCTAGGTCAGGTCTGGTTTATACTTGGAAGAGGTGCAAATCTTGGGCCAGGCTGTTGCTTAGTGAAAGATCTCTGACCCAATTTCGATGGGACTGGCTTTCAAGGGGACTCTACGAATGTCATCTAGAAAGTAACTATTCCCAGCTACATTCACACAGAGTTAAACACAACCTTATCATGCATTGGGGTTTCCTCTAAGCAACGCTGATTGTTTTAGTTCAGAGGTGCCCAAACTATGGCCCATGGGCTGGATCCGGCCTCCAATGCCAATTCATCTGGCCCAAGAAGCCCACCTTGCTCAATTAGTGGGCTGGATGAATTGGCATCAAGGGCCGGATCCAGTCCATGAACCATAGTGACTAGCCCCTTGAACCACATGACTGGCCCATGGCCTGAAATGTTTGGGCACCCCCATTTTAGTTCTTTTGCTAGTTTTAAATGACTTTTGGTCACACATTCTTCGGGTTTTGCTGCCTCCAGATAACTGAATATTGAAGAAAAGCTACTTCTGATCCAAGATAACTAGAGACATATTCCACAGCTTATTTCGCTGTCCAATCTTAGAAATTGAGACGGACACTTTTGTTTGTGTATTTTCGGCACAGTGCTGAAAAGCTACTATTTGGCTGGCTTACAGTGAGCAGCTTGATCTCTCCCTTCTGTTTTTTCTTCTTAGCAAGCTTAGACAAACGTTAAGCAAAGGATTTATGGCCTATTGCCAGCCTACAGCCAACGCAGAACAAGGCTTATCCAATCATTTGATGGACGGGGAGTGAAGTTTTAGTAGTATTATCTCAGATTAGGAAAACTAAATCCACTTTTGGAATAGTTGAATGCAATCTAGAAAAAAAATGTGTCATTCCCACTTTATAAATGGTTAAACTTTGGAAAGAGATATGCCATTGAATTTGTTGGATTCGTTTGAGCAGAAATGCATTTCATAGGTGTCTAGCAGCTAATCGGTTTGGAATTTCCAATGCATACCATTCCTTGCCACATGAATCCAGATTAAGCGAATAGAAGATTGACTGAAACAGTGCAGAAACATAGGAGAAAGCTCCATCGGAATGAAGAAGAAAAGTTCAATTTTACTCAATCATTAATTTTGGTTATTATAGAATTGATTCAACTTAACACTGATTCAAAAATCAGATTTCTCCTTCTTTTTAAAACCAGTGTTCTTGCTTCTCTGTTCCATTCATTTCCATTTCTATTTTTTCCTTTAACTTTACTCCTTTTTTTTACATTTCTCTTGTTCTCTCTACCAGCACATTATTAATGCAAACTTCTAAACAAACAAACAAAGAAACAACATTCCCCTACCCCCACCCCTTTATGCACAAGATTTTGGCCCTGAGAAATGTCATGGGAAACCTTGTTGGATGTCTCTGAAGCTTCATTACTTTTTTCTTTTTCCCCTGAAATAAATGCCAATTCACACAGGATTCTTACAATTCTTGGCATTTTTCCTACACACAGGTCATCAGCAAGGGCATTGAGCTGCACAGAATTTGGCAGCTCCCTATATGGAAAAATAGTTGCATAAGTGAACAAGGAAACAAGTGAACAAACAAACAAAAATGTAAAACAAAGCCAGCTGCATTTTCACAGAAAATTGGGTAGCCTTCTTAATGCAGTGGAAAATCTCGCCAGAGAGTCCTGAATGGTGACACTTGGAAAATTGCCATGAATTACACTAGATAAAGGACTGTGGTGGCTCAAGTGGTTAAGATGCTGAACTCGCTGACTGGAAGGTCAGAGTTCGATTCCCGGGTACTGCATGATGGAGTGAGCTCTCCTCTTTGTCCCAGCTCCTGCCAACCTAGCAGTTTGAAAGCAAATAGCTAAATAGGGACCACTTCGGTGGGAAGGTAAGCAGCATTCCGTGCATTCCTGTGTTGAGGCATGCCTGCCACATGTCCATGAAAATGTCTGCAGGCGCAGACAGCATTGGCTCTTTGTCTGTTAACAGAGATGAGCACTGAACCCTAGAATTGGATATGACTGGCTTTTGAGCAAGGGCAACCTTTACCTCTCCATACACTAGATATTTGTGAGTACCATCATGTCCCTACAGGGGAATAATAGATTTAGTGATACATCCCTGGCAAATTCAATTGTATTTTGTGTGATCTCAATGTATGCATTTGCATGCCATTCTTTCATTAATTATTTTCGATGATAATTCTTGGTTATTATTGCCATTATTGTTGTTGCTATTGTTAGTTATTGTGATGATTCATGCAATATTAATGTTTATTTTTTTAAAAGTAAAAACAATATGCCCTTGACATTAGCATTAGCCAGGTATCCAATATAGGTTGAGCCTGAACATATGAATAAAAGTAGTGTAGCCATTTCTCCTCATTTATTTCTCCTTTTGCATGGAAAGCATTGGTCAGGAAAGGAGAGCTGATATTTCCAAGTAAAAACTCTCCATGTGACCCAGAAACTGAAAAACCAGGGTTTCCAATTGGCTGGAAATGCCATATGTGAAAAGGGTGCAGTCCTTTTCATCTCTTTTTAGGGGTGGGTTCTTATTGCTGGGTTTTATCTGTTTTATTTGTTTTTATATGTTTTTACCCACTGTTGTGAACCGCCCGGAGTCGGCTTTGGCTGAGTGGGTGGTATAAAAATTTAACAATAAATAAATAAATAAATAAATAAAATCTTAGTGTCTTCACCAGTGTTTCCCAACCTTTGGTTTTTGGACTTTTATTCCCAGAAGCCTACATCAATTTCCCAAAGCACTGATCAGCCAATGTACCGACTTATGCTTCTGGGAATTGAAGTCCCCCTGTGGGGTGTGTGCCTCATGTTGGGAACCACTGGTCTACATGAAGACAACCACTGCTCCCAGTATTCTCCATACCCCTTATCTATTTTATTTCTCCTCAGATATTGAGGACAAAGATAATTGATTCTCAGAGCTGTTTGGCTGAGTGATGGGTCACTGGAAGTGGTATGTCTGCCATGCCTCTCTCCCTCCAAGAACCCAATGGTTGGGTTTGTCTAAACAGCTGTGATTTCCCCTGCATAGTTGTCCAGATCTAGCCTTTAGTGGTATCTTGGTCAATGCCTGCTCGTAGTTCAACTTCTTTCTCCTTTCTGTGGGCTGATGCCACCAAAACATCTTGGTCCCTTGGCAGCAGATACAGGCCCATCCCTACCATCTGTTCCGGCTAAATATTCATGTACAAATGATCTCTGTTTATGTTCTCAACATTTTTCTATGTCTTTTCATATATCCAAAGCCCAATATCCAGATTTTTCTGGGGGGAGTGAATCGTTTTCCAGAAAAGGTTCAAATACTCAATTAAGTGAAGTCGACTGCATTCTCATTGCATGATGGTGGTCAACCAATAGAACCTTGCTATTTTGTTGAGACATTTAAGATTTGGACAACTGAAGAGTGCTTAAATGGGAGCCTTTGTGTTATATAGGTCCCCCCCCCTAAAAAAATTGTTGCGATGTTTTATTGATGTGCTTAGCAAGGCCCATGGGACCCTCCTCCACTTCTAACATTTTTGAACATTTTTCTTGGATTCACTTTCCCATGCTGAGAGACTATATACTAGGTGTGTTTTAATTTGCTTTCAAACTCTGAGAAATCCCCCACGCCCTGCTGGCTTTGATGAAATGCTGATGAATTTCAGTGCATGAAAAATGACTGTGCATTATGTGAAATGCCAAAGTTACAATGAAGGCAGGAAAAAAATGCAGTAAGCTCCATTTTTATGTGATCTATCTGTAAATTATTCTCCTTTTTATCAGAAAAACATCCAAGCTGAAGTTCACCTCACAGAGAAGCATAAACAATTAAAACAAACTTCTATTTTAAAAAATATATGAACAATACAAAACTTTTCAGTGAGGGCTCTTTAAAGCTTTGCCATTTTCATCCAACTTTATTTTATTTCCTCATAACACTTCAGAGCTTTGAAAATTCCCCTCAAACTTGTTACCTGTAACTCCCTATTTGGCCTCTAACCTCTTTCAACACCTGTTTTTGTGTATTGAAGTAAAAGTATCTATATCAGAGAATAACAAAACAAAAATGCTGTAGCACTTTGGAGACTAACTATAATATTTTAACGTTAGCTTTTGTGGATCAAGTCCACTTCGTCAGACATAGGAATCTCATGGGAGTCATGGAAGTATTTCTATATTATGTGCTAAATTCCACTTTTAGTCAATATGGGAGTTTTATACTGGATAATTTAATACTTAAAGGCACATAGCTCTGTAAAGTTCATAAGGCTTTTTGAATTCAGATTACTCGTAAATTCATATCTGATTGATTTTGCACCAAAGTGACACACCCCTTCTATCTGATACTGGGGTCAAACCATCCTATGTCTCATTCCTTGACTATTAAACTAATGGTTTCTTTAAATCACCACAGGGAAATGTGCATTTTCTTTAACATTCCTCTCTTATTTTCTTTATTTCTCCTTTGCAGTCACCAACCTTTGGTTGCTCGTGTGTGTGTGTGTATATGTGTGTGTGTGTGTGTGTGTGTGTGTGTGTGTGTGTGTGTGTGTAACACCCTCCACATAACCAGCCCTCAGGTATTGAACTCAGCACCATTAAGCTTGAGTAGAATTAAAAAGGTTTTATTAAAATAATGAGAGAGAGGAGAGATGCCATTGGGTTCTTGTTGTTTTTGCAAATTTAGACCCCCTTACCTTTTATCAACAGTGAAAAGCTACTAGCTAAAAAAAGAGAGAGAGGAAGCAACAAAATTACAGCAAGAATTCACAAGGCCATATGGCAAAGAAATTAAAAGATTTACTGCCTTCCAATTACTGTTGTGTTTTCTGAGCTGGAGTTATTTACCTTACATTATCTTGAATTACTTGTATAAAAGCAAGAGTGAGAGATCTTTTTCTGTGCCATTAACTCTGGTGGATTGCTGTAATTACCATCCCTGTGGCTTTAGCTATTCTTTTTGAAATGGTTTTCAGTCAAGAAGCATGCAAAATGATGGGCTTCTCCCCTCCTATATTAGACCTTCCTCAAGGGAAAAGATCCAGACAAATTAAAATTTTGTCTTATCTGACTGTAAATAAGGAAGGACACACACAAAAAAACACGACACCAGTCCTCTCGATTGGACTGTAAATTTATGCAAGGAAAGGGCTTGATATTGATCTGAAAGAACGGAAAGAAACTGAATTGCAAGCAATAGACCTGGCAAGGGAAATTGCCCACACTGAATCAATAGCGAAATTAACCCTTGGAGGTCAGAGAAACCGTAATCTTGTTTTTCTAGCTGGCATATCTTGGCCAGTCCTAGAAAACTCCTGTTTTCAACATAAATAAATAAATTTTGTGTCATAAGTTACTTTGAGTTGAAAGGATTTTTGCTGGAGAAACTCCGCAACATGATGAGGAAAGAGTTCCCAAGGTGACTCCAAACACATCCTTTGATGATGATAATTTTGTGTCAGAAATTATTCTGGGTTGAAAGGATTTTTGTGGGAGAAACTCAACTCAAGGGATGCCCGAATGAGGCTTCCTTCATGTCTCCAAGAGCTGGGACAGAGATGGGCCCTCAATCTGTCATACAATACCTGAGTCTCAAACTGCTGACTTGCAGGTGAACTTTTTAACTACTGAGTCACCGCAGCCTCTACATCCTTTGATACAACACGGTTAGAGGATGGAGAAGTATGGGATTTGTAGTCCAAGAAATAAAAAAGAATGTCCTTATCCAAAAGCCAATGATGAAAACCATTTACTCTTGATCTACTAATCTCAGTATTCTGTGTGATATGTGGGAGGAAGAGGTGATAGCTGGTAGATGGATTAACAGGCCCACAATGTATATGATTAAGAAAGGATTTCTGAGAAGACATAAGTGTGTTGCGCTGTAAATGTACACTTCACATATGAAAATTATCCCATCACTCCCTTGTATAGCTAGAAATGTAAAGGAGTTTGTTAGGCATCACCTTGCTGGGTTAGTTTCAGAAGAGGAAAAAGACCTTGTGCAGCAGGAGGAGGAGGCCAGAGTGGAAGGGCAATTCAGGGCTCCAATAGTATCATCTGTTCTTTTGCAGATAATATTATTGTTGGGATAGGCAACTGTACTAGAACAAATTGGTGGGGCATAGTAGAAATATTCTTGTCTGAGCCATGGTATGGTTTCAAAAATGTCAAAAATGTAATTTTTAGGGGGAAAACCAGAAATATTTCTTTCTTGACTCATGAGGATGTCTTTATGGCATCTGTGGGAGCAGAAGGTTTGCATTCCATGTTTGTGGCCAGCCCATACAAATTTTGCTTTCACACCACACCTAGTAAGGCCTTCTAAACTCTCCACTTTATCTGAGAGAAAGATATTGGGAAGACTGCATATTTGTGCAGGCTTTATAAAGAAACAGAATTTTCAATATATTTGGAGGGGATTGCTTCTATCTTCTCTTTCTTTATGCAATCAACAAAGATCCTAAAAAGTGGAGGTTGCTACTTATGTGTGATCCTTTGGGAGTTGTGGATCATAGCACACATAGATTTTAATGCAGGAGTTCTCATCCTTTTAAAGCCAGGGGCCGGGTTATGCTCCATCTGACAGCTTTGGGGGCTGGACAGCCATTTTGTGCTTCCTCCACCACATGGCACTTCTGGGTGTGGTGAAGGTGGTGGTGGGCCACATGAAATGGCACCGTGGGCTGCATCCAGCCTGTGGGCTGCAGGTTGAGAATCCCTGTTTTAATGGGACAGTTTTCATGGTTTGAATGTTTGGATATTTTAATTTTTTGCTACAACCAGCACAAAGAAACACCTCATACAAAGCATATTCATTCCCACCTTATGTTACCAGTGCCAAACATGGACACTTACAGCAAAACATAAATGAAAGCTGTTCATCATGGAAATGAGATCTGAGGAAGGCTGCTGGAGTGACTAGAGGGAATAAAATCAAGAATGGAGATTATAAGGTAAAGAATTGGAATAGAACCAATCTTAAACTACATATAGAGACAACATATACATATAGAGACAACAAGTGGTTTATCCATTTGGAGAGAATGTCTTGGAATGCCATACCATGCAAGGCATATATGAAAAGAGAAGAAGACAAACACCACGAGGCAGACCCAGAGGAAGGTGGAAGGATAAAATCAAAGATATGTTATCAGAACACTAAATAACACTGGTGGAGGCCACAAGAAGTGCCAAAGCAATAACCTTGTCACTTCCTTGACACCTGAGAGGGTACAAGAGGTAGTGAAGAAGAAGAAGAAAGCAGAGAAGAGAATATCTTAAAGTTGTTTTAAATACCTTAAGTTTTAAAATTGTTTTTTTTAACCCTTTTGAAACCCACACTGAAATCCTATGATATAGGACAGACTATAGAGGTTTAAATAAAATAAATAAAATAAAAAAAACCCACACATGATTTAGTGTTCAAGGTATGAAGTAGTGAAATTCAGCTATTTATTAGTGGGGTTTGAACACAGTTTGGATGGGGCAAAACTCGGACTTTTATACAGTACAAACAGTAATGGTAACAACAATAAACAAAGCCTATTGGCTAACAAAGTGTGCACACATTTTGATCCACTTATTTGCATAAGAAAGATACATTCTGCTCTTGTCAGATTCTAATTTGCGCGCCACTCGAAATCTCGTGAGACTGCGCTGTCTGGCGAGATTTTGTAGCTGTCAAACAGGGATGCTGTTTGACAGCTAGGAAAGCGCGGGAACATGGCGGTTTGAATCACCATGACAGTTACAAGCATAGTTATTATACATAACACATGAGTACCCCCAATTTTTTCAGGCTCCCTGCTTATTGAATTCAAGCTTTTGTGGGAAAAGGCAAAAATAGAAACCAGCAGGTACTTCCCTTTAAAGGTAAAGGTTTCCCTTGCTCAAAAGCCAGTCGTATCCGACTCTAGGGTTCAGTGCTCATCTCTGTTTCAAAGCTGAAGAGCCAGTGCTGTCTGCTTCTGCAGACATTTCCGTGGTCATGTAGCAGGCATGACTAGACACCAGAGAGCACGGGATGCTGTCTACCTTCCCACCAAAGTGGTCCCTATTTATCTACTTGCAATTTCTTGCTTTCGAACTGCTAGGTTGGCAGGAGCTGAGACAAAGATGGGAGCTCATTCCATCCTGCAGTACTTAGGAATTGAACTGCTGACCTCCTGACTTCCAGTCAGCATCTTAGCCACTTGAGCCAAAACTAGATTCTATAATTTGTCCATAACGTCTACCTTTTGAGGACATTCTGGTTACCAGCATCTATTATATCACTTGTTCCTCCATCTGTCACCCCTTGGCTGCCTTGCTTCCTAACAGCTTAGAATGAAAATCCTCACAGTAGCTTGGATAGCAATCAGTTTCCCCAGGAATAGTATACTGTTACAAGATATCCATGCTGCAATGCAAAATATTGGAAAGGTCATTGGTATTAAATGGGCAATCAAGAGTCATTAGATTTAATAAAGGCCTAGACTGTTCCAGCTGTCTCAACGTTGGGACTCTGCTTCAGGGGCTGCTGGTTATGGAGATTGTCACAATGAGCACTCTCCAAATTCATCACTATACCTCTGAATCCCACTGTTCATTCAAGTGAATTTCAAGTTTGCCAATAAATCCACACTTTCATTGTGGATCTTTAATTGCATCCCTTGAGCGGTTTGGTTTTTACTCATTACATTCATAATAGATGGGAAAGGGGGAATGGATTTTTCTGCCCAGCAATATATTATTCTTAGCTATCTTTCTTGTTATATGAACCTAATATACTGTTATGACCTGTTCTTCATGTAATGTGAACTTAGTATTCATGGTGGATGGGAACCTAGTTGTCAACTAAAACTGATGTCAATTCTTCATCTTCAGGTGATGCATCCAATTCCAAATATTGGCTATCATCTTGGTAATCAGCCAAGAAGATTGTCCTGGGAACAATATAATGCAGTGACCTTCCATTTGCCTTCCACATCGCAGTGTGACACCCATGCCAATGCAATGCAACAGAGGCACAATCTATGGTAGCAGATCAAGCCCAGTTGGGGAAACTGTGGCCCTCAAGATATTATTGGGCTATTCTTCTTCAGGTACCATATCCAATTCCAAATATTGGCTACCATCATGGTGACAGCCATGAAGATTGTCCTGGGAACAACATAATAGTATACCTCGTCGTCGCCCCCTAGCCCCCACCAACGGCAGGAGGGAGGAGCCGCCATGGCCCTGAAGGGCGACTGAGGAGGACCTCGTCGCCACCTCCTAGCCCCCACCAATGGCTGGAGGGAGCAGCCGCCATGGCCCTGAAGGGCGACAGAGGAGGACCTCATCGCCGCCCCCTAGCCCCCACCAACGGCTGGAGGGAGGAGCTGCCGGGACACTGCTGCTGTATCTGTTCCATAGACATTGAGCCCAGGCTCTGTCATAGATGTTTCTTGTTGTATTTGCTTCACACTGTAAGCCGCCCTGAGTGGTGCTTGCACCAGTAGGGCGGGGTATAAATATAAAAAATAAATAAAAATAAAATAAATTAAATAAATAAATAATGCAGTGGCCTTTCATTGGCCTTCCACATTGCAATGTGACACTGATCTAGTTCCACGAGTCACTTTCTGGTCATGAGCCTTTTTGGCACACAAAGTCCTCATCAGCCACAGGCTAGGATTGATGAAGTTGCTGCCCTCCATCAGGATGGATTCAAGTGTGATTTAATCCACTTGGGGACCATCACCCTTTCCTGTGGACTTTGCCAACCAAGGCTGTTAGTCCTCAGGATTGTTATTGACAATATGGTCTACTCTATTACCATAGCAGGATAACCTGGCCAGATGGCAATTATTTTTACAACTAACCTGCTCCTGATGGGTATAAGTGAGGTGGAAAATCATAGTACATAGTACATTTACTCCTTTTGAATAGCTTTTGACTTTCCCCCCTTCAAGAGTTATCTTTTATGCCCCCAGCACTTGAAAGGCAGCTACAACAACTATGTTGCTAACTTGGCCACCATTTTGTTTTCTCCATGACCTAACATCACTCCCAGTATTGTATATGAAAAGAAGAGAGAGACCGGTGATCAGCTCAGGAATATAGTAAAGAATATTTAGAGAACAATCACAAAGTAGATTTATTTTCCCAGGGGATAGAAATATTTTCCCCAGCACAAAATTTGGCCTTATATCTACAGTGCACATTCCTTTTAAATATCATTGATTTAAATAATTTATATAAGTGGCACAGTAAGATGATTGGCTTGTCACTTTCAGGATGTGACAGTTCTTTGCCTGGTTTCATTATAGTGATTATTTTCATCTTCTACCATATTTCTGGAAATTGTTCTCTTGTCCAACAGTTATTAAAGAGATGAAAGAGCCATTCCTTTGTGTTTTGCCCAAAATGTTTAATTTGTTTGTTTTGGATATCATTCAGTCCTGGCACTTTGCCACTGAAATAATCAATCATTTAGCTGACAACGCACCTCTGGAGGTACATTGAGAGATACTAACAAATAACAAATGAAATAAGGTAATGTAGCACAAAACCCATCCTTTTCATGGAAATCAGCCCTCGGGTGGTTAAAATCAAGGAAAAGTATAGGTTAAACCTAT
This sequence comes from Bradypodion ventrale, assembly GCA_035047345.1. Classification (NCBI taxonomy): domain Eukaryota; kingdom Metazoa; phylum Chordata; class Lepidosauria; order Squamata; family Chamaeleonidae; genus Bradypodion; species Bradypodion ventrale. The sequence continues at coordinate 124,098,803 of JAWDJE010000006.1, forward strand.
GGAGAGCCAAATACATGCACACCTCGTGCTGAATGGATGCATGCCAAATAATGTGTCCTGCCAGGACAAAATTCTGGCTGGACCATCTGGAAGCAAGAAATTGCAAGTAGGTATCACTTTGGCTGGAAAGGTAACAGCGATCCACATGTCTAGTCATGCACTGGCTCTTGGGCTGTAAATGGAAATGGGCATCACCTCATTGAGTTGAATTCAACTGGCTTTTGACCAAGGGAGACCTTTACCTTTACCTAAGGTTTGGATTCTGCAGGGTGCTAGAATTGAGAAATATAGGATCTATAATCCAGAAGATCCAAAATGCATAACCGGTTACTTTAACCTCCCTTGCTCTCTTCAGCAGTTTCAGATGAGATTAAAGCTGTCAAGAATTAATAAAGCTAAAAGGATTTAAAAGGACATGTTATTACATGCTGAAAGAACCTTCAAAACAGTCCAGATGAACAGCTTTGTGTTCCACTGGAGCACCTTCAAAAGAATCAAGTTATTTGCTAACAAGGAGTTTTTCAGCTCATTGTGACCTGTTCCTCCCCTTTCTATGATCAACATTATGTAAGGAGCCAGTGTTTGCTTTTGCTGCTTAATGGTCCGCAGCAGCTCCCAGCAATGAGAAAAATGTGTAGAATGTCAGCAATTGCAGCCCTGCCTCTGTTGTATTTTGAGCTTTTGAAGTGTTGGTGGCTGGTCACATTTCCTGAAAGTCTGAACTTTTGGTACATCAACAGTAGAAAGTGAAGAATAGACACAATTAGCACATGACAGCATTGAAACATTCTGAATGAATTGATATTAACTTCACCCAGAACCTGGAAGCAACTGACTTTAAGTAGCAATCTTATCTGCAGCATTGTAGTTTACAACTAACATAATGATTAGTTACAACATTACCTAAATGTAATATGTTATGCCTGCATTACTCTCAAAAGGTATACTATAGGGCTTTTTCAAGTCATTTTGACATGAAAATCTCACCTCTTTTTTCATTTTCTTATCTAAATTGCAAAGGAAACCTTATATTTGTAATGTTTGAAGTGGTAGCCATGTTAGTCTGTGCAAGCATATCAGAGAGTAAACAAAACAGCAAACAAACACAAAAAATGTTGTGGCACCTTAAAGACTAACTCCTGTATTTAAATGGGAGCTTTTGTGGATCAAATCCACATCATCAGGCATAAGAGTGAGGCCTCATGTCTTTCCATAAACATTTCCAAAGTGTAATAGCAGAATTGCCCACTAGAAGGAAGAAGAGAGTACAGTAATACAGTTAACATATGCACTACACAGCGTTAAAACTGGATAACATTGGGGGATTTGAGGAAAACTTTTGCACCGCACAATGTTAAGATAACATTATGCGAAGCAAAAGTTTCCCTCAGATTCCCCAATGTTGATCTCTGCCCCAAAGCCTGCAGGGCTGGAGAACAGCTCTCCGGGCTTTGGGGCAGAGATCTCTGGAGGTCCCTTTGCTGGGGAGGGGCAAGTGGGCCTCCATAGACCCAAGCATCAGATCACCAGTTTCCTTTGGGTGAGAGTGTGCGCATACACGCTCTCACCCCAAGGAAGCCAGCGATCAGATGCTCAGAGTACCAGGTCCTTGGGGGGAGAATGCGCGCACGTCCTCACTCCAAGGAAACCAATGCTCAGACACTCAGAGCGCCGGTTTCCTTGGGGGGGAGACTGCATGCACACGTCCTCACCCCAAGGAAACCAGTGCTCAGACGCTCTGAGTGCTGGTTTCCTTGGGGGTAGACCGTGTGCACACACCCTCACCCCAAGGAAACCAGCGCTCAGATGCTCAGAGTGCTGGTTTCCTTGGGGGGGAAACCTGGCACACACACCCTCACCCCAAGGAAACTGGTGCTCAGATGGCCAGAGAGCCAAGCTCCAAAGTCGGAGACCAGTCCTGCAGACTTTGGGGCTTGGCTCTATCCGCCTGCCTCTTTGGAAAGGGCATGCAGTTACTTGTGTGTTCTGGGCCACAGCAGCAGCAGCAGCAGCAGCAGCAGCAGCAGCAGCAGCAGCAGCAGCAGCAGCAGCAGCAGCAGCAACAACAACAACAACAACAACAACAACAATGGGAATTTGGTTGCCAAGAAGTTATGTGAAGTTCTAGGAATTTCTTTGAAAATGTTAACAGTGCATCTTTTGCCTTTATCCTATCTGAATACATTTAGGGCTGACTAAAAGAAAATCAAAGCTTTTGAAATGTGGATCTACAGATGGCTGCTAAGAATATTGTGGTTGACCATGTGACTAATGTAGAAGTATTGCACCAGATGGATAAAGAACAAGAACTGTTTAAAACCATTGAGCACAGAAAGCTCCAATACCTTGGCCATATCATGAGGAATGACATAAAATACAGAACACTTCGATTCACTCTGCAAGGAATGATCCCTGGGAAGAGAGGCCCTGGATGTAGATGGACTTCATGGCTGAAGAACCTGAGAGACTGGTGTGGAATGTCTTCAGAAGAACTGTTCCAAGGAGTTAAGAACAGGAAGACTATCGCCATGATGATAATCAATATCCGGAATTGATATGGCACCTGAAGAAGAAAATGTTCTCTGCTTCTGCCTTAAAAAGCTCACAGGCTACCAGGTATGACCCTGCCTTTCTCCCACTTCATCTTCTTATTACACTACACAATCTTCATGTTGAAAATTAAGAAACTGAAATATAGTCAAACCTCGAGATACAAATTTAATTCATTCCCTGAGGTTGTTCTTATTTTGAAAAAATTGTATCTCAAAACACAATGGAAGCACATTGCATTACCAGAAGTGGCCAGTAGAGGTCTCAAAAAAATCCCATTAAAAATTCATATCTCAAAATCTCCCTAAGATTTCAATTTGTATCATGAGTTTTTCATAAATTGAGCCGTTTGTATCTCGAGGTTCCACTGTAGTTAAAAATGTAGTATACAGAACCTTGGTTCAATCATCAAGCAAATGGGGACTGCATCCAAGAAGACAAGAGAAGACCGAGACTCAGAGAGCAGCAATGAAGGAATCAGAAAAAATAATCAAGTGTAAAGATGTGTCACTAGTGATCAAGACCACGATCATCCAGACTGTTGTACTTCCTATCAGCACATGAGAGATTAATATTAAAGAAAGCTGACAGAGATATGTGTTGGAGGAGAGCTTTGCAGATACCCTCAACTGCCAGGAAATATAAACAAGTGGGTTGTAGAGCAAATCAAGTTTCAAATATCTCTGTGGGCAAAATTGATGAACCTGAGGCTGTCCTACTGTGGGCATATCATGAGAAGGCAAGATTCTCTAGTAAAGATGACAATGCTTGGAAATGTTGAAGGAAGAAGAGCAAATATGAGGTGGATTAACTCCCTAAAAGAAGCCACAAACTTGAGTTTAAGAGAGCTGTGCAAGGCTACCTGGGATAGAACTTTGGACATCACTCTTTCTTAGGGTCATCATAGGTTAGAGGCAACTTGATACCATGTAAGAAGCCTCTCTTATTTCAATTGGCTTTGTTTTTTTAGATTGGTGGAACATAAATATTTTTATTCCACATAGAAATGATTATTTGCAGCACAGACTAAAGAAAAGCAAAACAAAAATAATTTTGTTACCAATGAGCAGTTCTCCTGTTTTTTTCAAAAAATATAAGTGTAGGCTGATCATTGTCATTCCTTTCAGCATTGTTCTAAAATATTAATTTCTTACCTTCCCCTCAAACACTCCCTAAAGGCTGTAGCTGCTAAAATCATTAAATTAAATGAAAATATCATCCTTCTCTCCTCCAAGTAAGTTGTCAGAATGTTTCAGAACACAGATTAGAGATGAAAGTGGAATTGATTAATCAGTGTGATTGACTCATTCATTTACAACAGATTAAAGCATGAGTTCATAAATCAGATTTTAACTGCTGTAAAAAGGGGCCAATGGCTATTGGCCTCGCTTTAAAACAATTAAGGCATGTTATGTTGTGTTTGCTTCAACAAAGTAGGCCAACATTTAATTTATACAGCTTCAACTTTCTCCAAGCATTTTCCTTCCAGATGTTTTGAACCGCATCTACCAAAAGGGCAGAAACACCTGTGAGAGGGAGGCAGGCAACTTTAAAAGAACTTTGCCTCTGCTGCCTCTGAGGCCACCGGATGCTTGCCTCGTTCTGGAGGGAGTGGTAGCATCTGCACCATCTCCTCACAGCAACGAGGGGACCTGTTTTGTGCTCACTAAAACTTGACGTTGGGGCACAGAGAGCAGAGCTTTTTTCCCAGTCTGTTGAGAGCATGGAACATTGGACTCTGTGGGAACCGTAAGGACACAACCTTTATGGGATTGTGATAATTGTGCTGAATTTTTTGATTATTTGTATATTGAATTTTGTAATGCCTATTGTTTCTGTGCTGTGCTACTTTGTTAGTTGGAATTTTTGTGGTATATTTTAGAATGCTGTTGTTTATAGACTTTTTGCATTGATTGTATATTTAATTCTGCAGTTGTTGATTTGTAATTGTATACTATTGTGTTTTGTGTGTTTATATTGTTTTCTCTTGTTATATTGTATTTAATTTACTTGTTGTAAGCCGCCCTGAGTTGGCCCTGGCTAAGTAGGGCGGGATATAAATCGAATAAATGAAATGAAATGAAAAATGAAATGAAAATCCCTTACTACTGTCCATAATAGCAAGGCATGATGGACTCAAAACATCTGCAATGATTCAAGTTCAAAGAGGCTAATTTAAGTTGTATATGGCAGGTAGAAATTCAATTAGTGAAGATTTCCCTATTGCTGTATCTGTACATTGATTGGTTGGTTGGGGATATTTTAATGGCTTTTCAGTGTATTTATGATTTTAATTGCTATCGGGACATTTTTATATTTCAGTATTTTTTATTGGTTGATTGTAAGCTGCCTGGAGTCACTTCAGCAAGGGGGAGGGGATAGAAATTGAATTAGATAGATAGATAGATAGACTGACTGACTGACTGACTGATTGATTGATTGATTGTATTTATAGACTGCTCTATTGGTCATAACAATTCAGGGTGATGAACATAAATAATTAAAAACATCATGAGAGATAAAATATAAAAATTAAAATCTGTTTAAAAAAACCGCAGATATCTATTATAGACTGAGTGAGCAGGCTCCATGCTTTGCATTAAGACAGAGGCAAAATGTTGTTAAATGACTATATATATAGTTTGGCCTTCACTAGCTTCTGGAATCCTTGAAGGGAAAGGGCCTAGCATATGAAAGATTGAAAGGTATTCCACACCATTGTGTCCACTACAGACATGCCCTGATTCCTTGTGGGAACCTTTTGGGCCTCCCTTGGAGTGGGAACCCAGACTTCTAGTGCATGGGAGCAGCTTGTGGCCTAGGCCAAATTTAGCTGGATGAGACACTCCATTAGGTCCCAAAGTCCCAAGCCATGAAGGACCTTATGTGTACTAATACCTTGAATTAGGCATGGAAGCCTTTAGGAAGCCAATGCAAATGAGCCAGTATGAAGGAGGTATGATTAAATTTCTGACTTCCCAACACTAACCTTGCCACTGCATTCTGTACCTACAATAGCTTCCATACCATGTGAAGGGGTAGCCCTATCTAGACAGTACTGCAGCAATCGGTTCTCAAAGTGTGGGACAGGGACATCACATCTAGGAATGGGTGATATGCCTGGGATGGAAGAAGGCAGACTTGGCCATGGCAGATATCTACTTCTCCAACAAAGGAGTTGGGTCCATGATGTTGCCCAGATCCTGAACCTGGTCTTTTTTGGGGGGTGGGGTGGGGTGGGGGATTGTGATCCCATTACAACTGGGTTGATTTGCTCTCAGCCCATGAGGACAGAGGTGCCTGGAGGACAATGGTCCATGGGGTTGCAAAGGGTCGGAATCGACTGTGCGACTGAACAACAACATCATGAGTGGGTCCAACAATTGTGGTATTTTTGAACCACAATTGGGCATACCCCAATAGCCACATTGTGCTGGCTAATCTTTCTCACACTAGGTCAGATGAAAGGAACTGTAGTATGAATTCACCCAAAGGTGGCTTTGTTTTGGTAGTTTCACGTCTGGCTTAGACATGGAAGAGGACAAGGACGAGGATGAGGACAGAGAAGAAGAAAAAGAAGAAGAAGATAGCCCACCCAACAGCAAATCTCCATCTTGTCTGCATTCAGTTTCAGCTGATCAACCCCCATCTAGTCCATTATCACAGCCAGGCAATCTAAACTCTGGACAGCTTCCTTGGCTGAAGATGTAAAGGAGAGACAGAGTTACATGTCATCAGCATATTGATGACAATGCACCCCAAATATTTTGATGGCCATCCCGAATGGCTTTATATAGATGAAAAAAGTAATGGGGGATGATTGACCACAGTGGGACACTATACTATAGGACCCCAGGGGATGACAACATCTCCCCAAGCTGCACTGGCTAGAGAAGGAAGAAACACAGATGGTCTCTCAAGGAAGGAACAGAATTAGCACAAAGTTAAGCCCCCAATTCCTAACCTTGCAAACCTGTCCAGAAGGATAGCATGATCAACAATATGGAAAGCCACTGAGAGATCAAGGAGGACTAACAGTCATGCTGTGGCCTGAACAGTGACTGAAATGGATCGAAACTATCAGTATCCTCCAATAATTTCTGCATTCTGCCATTACTCTCTTTATCACCTTGCCCATAAATGGAATATTGATGACCATTCAGAAATAATCAGATCATCCATCACCAGGCTCGATATTTTCAAGAAATGGATTCACAACACAATGCAAGGTGGCAGCAACACCTCCTTCTGGCAGTGACACATTTACCATATGTGTGACTCAATCCACCATTAACCCCTTGGCAGATTTGAAGCATCTCCTCCTTCTAAATGATGTTTCTCTTCTTTTGGTTTGAATGCAATTGATTAGTTGATTAACTGCCTTAGTAAATTGAATAACAAAATAATAGTCTTTATCTTAAACCAATTCTTACCAGTATTTTCATATGCTAGGCCAAACCACACCTGAAAAATACCTTGCTTTAAGTAGCAATATTCAGGCATTATACATCCCAGCAGTTTGGACATGGTTACGGGAAAGTGCCTAGTCCTTCCTTCTCTTCCTTCTCCCTGTTGCACTCTTCACAGTTTCAGTGCTATGTCTGAAGAGAAGAAGAGTTCTGCTCACATCTACAGTGTATGCTCTGCATGGAACAAAGTTTCCCCACTGTTCTTCCTCACCTGTAACCCTAAGCATGAGCAGGGATCTTCTTCTCAGGCTGAAACCTTGAATAATGTGAGGATGGAGCACGTAGGGCTAAGTATTCCCCGCAAGTGTGTTCACAGGGCAAGCTTCAGTAGTGCTTGTTGTTGTCATTGCTGCTGCTGCTGTTGTCTCCTGCCATAAAGTTGCCTCCAACCTATGGCAACTCTATGAATGATCTAGAGCTATTGTACAGTATTTGAATTGCTTTGAATGTACATTATAAGAATGATGCCACCAGATATTTTGATTTTTTACTATTGTTTGTTGTATGATATTGTTGTTTGTCCATTTAATTATTTGTACACCACCCAGATTTGGAAACTTCCAAGATGGGCAGTATAAAATGGAATTAATGAATGCTGTTTAATGTTCCAGAGAGATCAATAGGTAACTATAAAAAAAGAACAAACAAGACGAGTCCCAGGTCCATAACTCTCTATTTAGGGAACATAGACAGGTTCCTCCCCTGTTATCTTTCTACTAGGAACAAGACTTTAGGAATTAGAGAACTTCTACTCTCATAATTTGGTAAGAACACCCCAGGTCAAATTAGGGTAATCAAAGTTTTCAAACTAGTAGGAGGTAGAGCAACTTCCTTGCTATTCCTGCACCATTTCTGTTGAACAGGGGGGAAAGCAGGACATTGCAGGGAGTGATTCATGAGGTTTCCTTCCAACGCCAACTAGTTCTGATGATGGCTACTTCCTCATAATCTGTATGGAGGCAGCCTCCCTCCTTTGGGACCTGCCCTCCCATGAACCTTTGCTCTACTTCCTACTGCTCTGATGTATTTTGCTTCTACAATATGTCCATCTCTTCTTAACTGTATCATGGGAGCTGAAGCTCTTTAATTCTGAAAACCTCATCCTTACTTTCCTTTTATACAACCCCTAACTGTGGAAGAAACCTATAAGAAGAGAACGGGCTGTATTATTTCTCTCTCTCCTTCTGTCTGTGCTTTAAAGTCTTTCTTACACATGCATATGCTTTTATTCATTTTACATTTTAGGTATATTTGTTCTAATTTCATCAGAGGTGTAGTTAGGTGCAATCTTGCAGAACAGTGGGATTTTAGTGGAATTAATAAAAAAAAAATGCATGCCCAGCCATTTAAGCTGCAGAAGTTCTGCAATGGGAATCTGCAATGGGAAGAACAAGTGGCGGCTGTGGCCAGGAGGGCTTTTGCCCAACTTCGGGTGATTCGCCAATTGCGCACACTCCTGGACCGGGGCTCCTTGCTTATGGTCACCCATGCTCTGGTTACTTCCCGACTAGACTATTGTAATGCGCTCTACATGGGGCTGCCCTTGACGACCATTCGGAGGCTGCAGCTGGTCCAGAATGCGGCGGCCCGGGTGGTGATGGGGTGTGGGCGATATGCCCATGTCTCTCCCCTACTTCGGGAGCTGCACTGGTTACCAGTTTGTCTCCGGGTGCAATTTAAGGTGCTGGTTTTGACCTTTAAAGCCCTACATGGCAGGGGGCCGGGATACCTTAGAGACCGCATCGTCCCAAGAGTGTCTGCCCGTCCAACCAGAGCGGACAGGAGGGGTTCTCTAGTGGTGCCACCAACTAGGGATGCACATTTGTCTAGCACCTGAAGGAGGGCCTTCTCCGTGTCCGCACCAACTCTCTGGAACCTCCTGCCAATAGACCTAAGACTCCAAAGTGAACTGCTGCCCTTCAGGAAAGGAGTGAAGACCTGGCTGGCAGGGCAGGTGTGGGGCCCGAATGGGACTATGGTGCCCGCCTGCTGGCTTGTATAAGAACTTTCTCTTCCTCCTTTGTATAGTGGATGGGATGGGTGGGTGGGACATGGGGGTTTTTAAAGGGGGTGGGTTGGGGGGGGGGTTTATAATTATTTTTTATAATTGTTTTTATGTCTTTTGTGAATTGTTGTGATGCCGCCCTGAGTCGGGTTCTGCCTGAGCGGGCGGCATATACAAATTTGACTAATAAATAATAAATAAATAAATAAATAAATCTCACCCTCCGCAAACTCCATATTAAAGAAAAATTCAAAAACCCTGCCCATTGAGTTCAGCCTCCTGTTTCTGACAGTGGTGAACCAGATGCCTCCGGGAAGCCCGCAGCCAGTACAATAGGAGCACAACAGTCTTCCTCTCCTGTGGTTCCCCTGCGACTAGTGTTCAGAGATGGCTGACTCTGATTCTGAAGCTAGCATGAAACAGCCAGCTGAGCCTCTGAAGATGAAATGATGCACAGCAAGTCACCTGCTGTTGTCTAGGGAAGCTTTCCTCACAAGAGCATTATCCACCACGTATATATTTCTATTATTCCAGGCATATTCCAGAACTGTCATTACATCTGTTAGATCTTTGCATTTTTCATCTTGTACTTTTGTCTTGCTACTGGTTTTAATCTGATTTCCTTTCGCCCCATCCCCCCCCAAGCACTTTAAAAAGTCAGGAGAAGAGGGTCACAGTAAAGTAATCCAGGATACTGCTTTCAGTTTCTCCTCTTCATTTCAGAAATCATTCATTGATGTAAGCAAATCCACATCTGAACAAAGCATTGCTGAACCACCGTGATCTGGCCAAATGTTTCTTTCTTTCACAAATGGTTTGATGATACCATTTCAATTCAACTAAGCAGTGGTGGTTTTGCTTTCCATTGGTGGTAAACAGACTTCCCTTGGAGATAACCCAAGGCTTGATTTCATGTGATTTGTTAGGAATTTAACAGATTATGTTTGGGGTAAGTGCAGAGGCTCCTGCCCTAAAGAATTCAGTTTATTTTCACTCCAAATACACCAACTCCCATGTCCAGATAAGGAGTTTAATTATGGCCAAAAACTTTCTGAACTACAGTATAAGCAAGGTAAAGTGTTCAGTGTTTTATGCCTCCATCTTGTTTTTGCTAACACATGGATTTGCTTAAAATGCCTTCGGCTGCTTTGAAGCAGCACATCACATCTGTTAGTTTGGTGTATGAAAACCAAGACACAGGACACAGCCTCGGACTGGGTTAACTCAGGTTTATTGCATCGTGGACAGAGGGAACATGAGGTAATGGCGGATCGATAGCTCTTTATATACAGTAGTAATACATTTGAACGTGGTGCCATAGTAGCCCATTGGCTACTGCCTGCGTGACGTCATTGCTAGTCACGCCCTTCTTGTCCAGGTGTAGGTGGTGGCGGGAAAGCTTCCCGCGCTGTTGCCTTTGATGATTCTGACCAAGAGAGCTTGGACGCTCGCTGCTGCCAGCTGGTGGTCATCAGCTCGCGTCCTCATGCAGGGTTCATATGATACAGCTGAAGGTTACATTGTTGCTATAGGCAAGGTTACATTGGTTCAGATACATTGTAATCCATGTGGAAGGTAAAACCCTTAGAACACAACATCCCTCCCCCCTAGGACGAGACAATGTCTCGAGCCCATGCTTCTAGACACTCCCCCCCTAGGAGACAAAATCTTTCAGCCAAGATGGCTTGTTTCGAACACGCTGGGGTCTCGATGCGGGCTGCCTCTCCCCGGGTTTGCTACCTTCTCTTTGTCCCCTGGTTTCCTGTCCTGTAATTTGAGAGGGAGACTCGTTAGTGATCTGCCGCGGCTCCGCGGCGTTGTTGGGAGGTGTGCTCTTACTTAGGGAGGAACCGGGGGCACTGGGGACTAACGAAAAACCCCTCTTCTCGCTTGGATGGGTGGGGGAACACTCCTGAAAACCCCCCCGGTTTGCTAAATCAAAACCAAAATTCCATTCGGGGGCAGCGGTCGCGAACTCCTCTCCCCCTTCCCCGGCCTCTGACGGAACTGGCTTATCAAAAGGATATGAGTCGGGGCCGCTGCTTCTTCCTTCCCCCCTTGCTTGGGACTGTTGTCCGCTGCTGTCTCCCCCTTGGGTTACGCGGGTGGGGGAGAACCCTAACGCTGAATCTTGTTGGAAATCCTCACTGACTGGCCCACTGACTCGGTGCCTCAGTTGGTCTGCGTGCCTCCTCCAGAGGAGACCGGTGTGGGTTTCGACCCGGTACGACACTGGCCCCGTCTGTTCTACAACCGTCCCCGGCACCCAGGCTGGCCCCGCGCTGGCATAGTTCCTGCAATGCACAGGGTCGCCGGCGGCGAAACCTTTCGAGACTGCCAGCCCCACGTTTTTTCCCTTGTCCTCAATTCTTGTGGGGTCCAGCCTGGACAGGAGTGTAGTCAGTTTCCGCCGCATCAATAGTTCTGCCGGCGAGTAACCTGACGCTAAGGGGGTCACCCTATACGCTAATAAGAACTGACATACTTGGTGGTTCAGGTCCCCAGGGCCCATGCGCCGAAGCGCTTCCTTTGTTGTACGCACCAACCGTTCCACTTGGCCATTCGTGGCCGGGTGAAACGGCGCGGACGTGACATGCCGAATGGCATTCGCCTCCATGAATGCCCCGAACTCTGAGGAGGTGAAGCAACTCGCGTTATCGCTGACTAAAGTGTCGGGTAAACCGAACGTTGAAAAAACTCTCCGTAGTTGGTTAATTGTAGTGGTGGAGGACGTGCTCTTTACAGGAATGACCTCCAGCCACTTTGAGAATGCATCCACCACCAGGAGAAACATGGTTCCTCGGAAAGGGCCAGCGAAATCTACGTGCACTCTGGACCATGGCCCCCTCGCTGTGTCCCATTCCCTATGCGGGAGGCGGGCCGCCTCTGGTCGGGACCCCTGGCACGCCTCACAAGTGCCTACCATGTGCTCAATGTCCTCGTCCAGCTGTGGCCACCAAAAGTAACTGCGGGCCAGCGCTTTTGAGCGAACGATGCCCGGGTGGCTGACGTGCAGCAGTTTGAGAACCCTCGGCCGCATGGGTGTCGGGACCACCACCCGTTGGCCCCACAACAGGCACCCCCTTTCTATGGACAACTCTAGCTTCTTCCGAAAGAACGGGTCGAATTCCTTGCTTGGGGACGATGTTGGCCACCCTTTCTGCACCCATGAGCTGACTTTCTCCAGCGTCCTGTCCTTGCTTGTCGCCCTAGCTATATCAGCCGGTACTATTGGGGGTTCGTCTAAAACCTCGATTAGCAACACCTGGCGGTCTCTTCCTATTCTGGCTTTTTGGTCGTCCGACAAAGGCAAAGGAGATCTCGAAAGCGCATCAGCATGGCTGATCTCCTTTCCGGGCCGGTACTCCAACTCGTGTTGGTATGCGTTAAGAAAAATGGCCCATCGCAACATCCTCGGAGATAGTATCTGTGGCGTTGGCTTGCCTGCCGTGAAGATCCCTAACAGGGGCTTGTGATCCGTCACGATTGTGAACGGGCGGCCATACAGAAAATCGTGAAACTTTTTGGTCCCCGCTACTATTGCTAATGCCTCCCTGTCGGTTTGTGCGTAATTTCGCTCTGCTTGGGACAGGGACCTTGAATAAAACGCAACTGGGGCCTCCCGCCCGTCATCCAACACGTGGCACAGCACCGCCCCCACTCCCACCGGTGATGCATCACAGACTAAGACCACCGGCCGTTTGGGGTCGAAGTGCGTAAGGATTGCATCCGATGTTAACAGTTGCTTTAGTTCGTTGAACGCCTTCTCGTGCTCGTCACCCCACATCCATGTCTCCTCTTTTTTCAGTAACCGATGAAGCGGTTCGGCCACGGAGGCTTTCCGCGGGAGGAATGTATGGTAAAAATTGAGGAGCCCCAGGAATGACTGTAGTTCGGTTTTGGATGTGGGGCGAGGGGCCTTCTTAATGGCTGCTACTTTGGACTTGGACGGCTTAATCCCCTCGGGTGTGATCCGAAATCCTAAAAACTCGACCTCGGTTTCGAAAAAAACACATTTGTCCTTCCTCAGTCTCAGCCCCGCTTTCTCGAACACAGTTAGCACTTTATCCAATCTCCTGGCTAGTTCGGCCTCACTCCCCCCTGTTATCAATACGTCATCAAAATAAGGCAACACCCCCTCCAGCCCCTTCAGGAGGCGTTCCACAAGCGACTGAAAAAGACCGGGTGCCGAGTTCACGCCGAACTGTAACCGCGACACCTGGAACGCTCCTTTATGTGTGACTATCGTTTGTGCCGCGGCCGTGGCGGGAGTTACGGGGAGTTGTTGATAGGCTTGTGCCAAATCGAGCTTAGCGAAACACTTTCCCCCATTTAGCCTGGCCAAAAGATGGCTGACCACTGGCACCGGATATGCATTGGGGCGAATCGCCTTGTTAATGGTACACTTATAATCAGCGCAAATGCGCACCTCCCCGTTAGCCTTCAGAGCTGTTACAATTGGAGTTTCCCACTCCGCGGAATCAACAGGAATAAGAATCCCCTGGCCCACCAATTTGTCCAGTTCCGCCTCTATCTTGTCCTTTAGTGCGAAAGGCACCCTGCGCGGTTTGAGTCTTATCGGGCGGACCTCCGGGTCCAGGTCGAAGGCTACAGGGGGTCCCTTGAATTTTCCCAGTCCTTTTTCAAAAACGGCGGGGTGCGCGTCACACACCGCTTGTATCGGATCCGCGCCCACGGCATGCACCCCCCCTATGAACAAACCCAAGGGCTGAAACCACTGCGTCCCTAGGAGGCTACAATTCCCCCCTTTGAGAACGACTAGAGGGAGTTCTGCGGAATGTCTTTTATAACGAACCCGAAATTTTCCGACCCCCAGCACTGGAATGCTGTTCCCTTGTACGTCCCGTAGCGTGGACCTCAGAGTCTTAAGTTTGGGCCGCGCTTGGGGGTCGATCTTCAAGAACTCTTTCTGGGGAATTATGGAATAATAGGACCCCGAGTCAATCTCCATCCTAACAGGGGCCCCTTGTACTATTACCTCAATGAAGTAATGGTTTTGTCCCGCGGACACGCTGAACACGGGGGCGTCGTCCTCACTGCCGTCCGAGACGCGACCCACGCCGTCCTGCTTCCTCGTGGTTCGGGCGCCATCTTGGGGTCTCGCTGGATGGTCCGGTCTGGCCGAACGGTCTTTCGACTGCCTCCGGCCCTCTTTCCGATTTCTGCATGCCCTGGCGATGTGCCCGCGCCGGCCACAGCTGTAACATTCGGCTTTCCTGAAAGGGCACTTCGCACGCTCGTGGGCCGCCCCACAACCATCGCAGCGGCGCCCCCCTTTCCGGACCTTCTGTACCTCTTCGCCGTCGCTGCCATCTGTGGAGGATCTCGAGGTTCGCCGGGTCGCGTGCACCGGCTGTCCTGACTTGCCGCGCACCGAGCTTTCCGCTTTGCTGGCCCTAGGGCGCCACTCACGCCACTCGTGTATTTCGTCCACTCCCGCATTCGTGGACTCCGCGGATTCCGCGGTCTCTACGACCTCGGCCAGCGTGGGTGGCGGCTCCCTGTTCATCAGGCGGCGCTGCACTTCCTTGTCCTTCAGGCCACACAGCACGACGTCCCTCATGATCATCTCCAGGTTGTCCCACTTGCAGGGAACGGCGGCTACCCTCAGGGCCTCCACGAACGCCTCTACCGACTCATCCGGCGCTTGGACTCGCCTCCAAAACGCACTCCTCGCAGGAAACATTGCCTTCGAGGGTTGGAAACGCTCACGCAGCAACTTCAGTATGTCGTCGGTTTTGAAGTCATCCAACGTCTTCGGTTCGATCATGCCCACCAGCGTCCGCTTGGTCTCTACACCCAGCATCCGGGTGAGGATGGCCCTCTTCCTTTCCTCGTCGTCTTTGACTTTGAGTTCCACCAAGGCCGCCTTGAAATCCATGTTAAAGATGGTCCAGTCTTGCGGCTTGATAATATTGAACCCGCTCTGTGTCCTGGCGCTTTGGGAATCCATGATCCCACCTTCGTCGCCAATTTGGTGTATGAAAACCAAGACACAGGACACAGCCTCGGACTGGGTTAACTCAGGTTTATTGCATCGTGGACAGAGGGAACATGAGGTAATGGCGGATCGATAGCTCTTTATATACAGTAGTAATACATTTGAACGTGGTGCCATAGTAGCCCATTGGCTACTGCCTGCGTGACGTCATTGCTAGTCACGCCCTTCTTGTCCAGGTGTAGGTGGTGGCGGGAAAGCTTCCCGCGCTGTTGCCTTTGATGATTCTGACCAAGAGAGCTTGGACGCTCGCTGCTGCCAGCTGGTGGTCATCAGCTCGCGTCCTCATGCAGGGTTCATATGATACAGCTGAAGGTTACATTGTTGCTATAGGCAAGGTTACATTGGTTCAGATACATTGTAATCCATGTGGAAGGTAAAACCCTTAGAACACAACAGTTAGGCAGGTCATGTTCTGTATAAGATGGTCCTATATCCCTGCCCTAAGGGAAAGATGGAGAGAGAGACTTTCATGCAGTTCTAAGGAGGAGCTGAAAGGAGTCCCAAATGGGTGTGAGTTCAAAGCATTTCTTTGCTCTCTCCCCTGAAGTTACATTCCCCTGCAGGGTATGGCCAGAATCTGTTCCATAACAACACACACTCTTGCTCTGCATTCCAGACCTTAATTAGACTTCCCTATAAACAAGAAACAGAAGTGTAGCTAGCACATCTTTAAAGTTTCTTGTTCTCAGAGTCTGGTATCCATGTTCTTTTTGAATGCCATGGCTGTTCTACTTCTCTGCACCAATTTCCTTCTCATACATATTTTAAATATTACAGGTATATCCTGCCTTTCCCCCTTGCCAAATCTTCCTCAGCAAGCTCATCTTGATGGAGAGGTGACCTTCAAAAGCTATGCCAATGGAGTGGAAACTTTAGTAGATTCTACCATGCTGGCAAACATTTGGATATATATCCAGCATATCAGCCATAGAAGTACCAACCACATTCAACATGGCAAGGCTCATCACCAAAAGATTGGACTTCAGTTGAAGAACAGGTGAAACCCACTATGAATACAGCACCATGGAAGAGCTATGATGTGCATTTGAAAGGACTAGATCATGGATGTTTAACCTATTCAAGGTATATTCTAATTTAATTCCAATCTTTCTTGAAGTAAGAACACGAACCTCCAAGTTACAAAACATGGCTGTTCTCCTTCAGCATCATTTGACAGAAACTTTGAAGTAGGTTATACTGAGAAATAAAGATGGCCTCAAAATCACACCATGAATATAATGTCATGGTGGAGTGAAAATGTGACCTTGGGACTCCCCAGTCATAACAGAGCATGCCAATGATGATACTGAACTAACTGGCTTAAAATAGGACACTAAAGTCAAATGGAGCATAGACAGAACCCCCACAAACATGTTTACTATGACAAAAAATGAAATGATGACCTGTTCCATCATAGGCAAAGAAGTATCATTTTCTAGTATTCTGATTATTTAACATTGATTCCATGTGATTCACTCAACAGTTGTTTCCAATGGATTTACCATTGTACCTTTTGGCCAGTTCTATGGTTATCAGTTGCTTTGCATTATGTAGTTTGTGTCTCTTTTTTTCTGGTAAAAAAAATCATCTTTTGTGCTTTAGACAATCTTTTTTCTCAAAGTAACTGATATTTACAAGTTACTCTGGGAGACTTTTCAACTAAGCATGGGGTAAATGCTTTAATTAAATACAGTACCTATATTATTTCATTAAATCATAATGGGCAGCCTACAGCCATCCAAGGGATTTTTGTGCTCCCAAAGATCTTGAAATACATGTATTAAGAATTTCTTAAAAGCTGCTGAACATCACTTCACATTTACTTTGCCATCGAAATTTGGAGGTCAGGCTTACCAGGTGCTTTCAAGGCCCTGCTCAGGTGATGGTTTAAAATATTTTAGAAATTTAATCCAACACACAACTGGCTGGAAAGCTCAACAAGTTAGGTCTCTGTCAAGATAATTCAATTCCCCATTGTGCATCTCATTGTGTGCCAGCCATTGTTGCGCTGGGCAAACTGCGCAGTCCCAGGATGCCCCCAGGAAAAAAATATATTCACAAACTACTTCTGTGTATTCTTTACCTAGAAAACTCTAGCTCACAATTTATGTGACACAATCATAACACAATCATGATTAGGCTGCAATCCTGCATCAACTCACACAGTGTTAAACCCTATTGAACACTAGAGGTCTTACTTCTGTGTCAATAGCTGGAACAGTGTCTTGTTAAACAGTTATTTGCAGAGAAATGACTCAAAAAATGGCTTTTATATTAAAGACAAATAGGCTAATAAGAGCAGAAAGAGTCTATAACATGCTTAAATCTATATTTCAAAGGAAACCAAAGCCAAAGTTAACTGGAGGATCAAGTATTGATTCTTGGAATAGAAAGATCTTGAAAATAAACACCAAAAAAAGAAGAAAAGAAAAAAGAATTCATCTGGTACTCCCCTGGATAGTTTGAAAAAGACATGCTTATTTGA
Source organism: Bradypodion ventrale (assembly GCA_035047345.1). Lineage (NCBI taxonomy): Eukaryota > Metazoa > Chordata > Lepidosauria > Squamata > Chamaeleonidae > Bradypodion > Bradypodion ventrale. The sequence goes on from JAWDJE010000006.1 coordinate 124,116,334, forward strand.
TGCATTGAGGGTCAGAGAACTCATTAATCAAGTTTATTTCCTGAAAATTTTGCTTTGCTCAAGGTTACAGGAATGGAGAGGTCTAGTAGGCTCTCCATTTCAGAGAAATAAAGGATATATCTCCAGATATCTGAGGAATGGTTAAAACTGGATTATCAACCTGCAGCCTGCAGGCTGGATATGGCCCACAGTATCATTTCATGCGGCCCACCACCACCTCCTCCACACCAGAAAGTGCCATGTTGTGGAAGAAGAACAAAATGACTGTCTGGCCACCAAAGCTGTCTGAGGGAGTGTGACCTGGCCCCGGCTTTAAAAGATTGAGAACTCCTGGGTTAAAATGATAAAACATCCATGTGCAATCCTCCTTATCCAGACATTATGGGAAACCTTTTCTTCCTTCCTTCCTTCCTTTCTTTCTAGCCAAAAAGCAAATGCTTCAACTACAGATTTGTGCTTTTTCTTCCATGTCTAGTTAAGACGAGAAACTGCCAAAATGAAGGCACCTTTTGGTGAATTCATTCTGCAGTGCCATTCGCCTGATGTCCTAGTGTGAGAAATATTAGCCAGCAACACAAAGTTGCCGATAGCAGGGTACGCCCGTGGTTCAAAAATACCACATTCTTCAAGGAGGCTTTTTCTATGTGCTGATTCACTCTGTGCCCTTCTGGTAGTGCTTTGGCTTATCTTTGTTCCTGTCTATCATAATATTCGTGCATTTCTGGTATTCTGTGAAGACCCCATTTCCATGCATGGGAAAATGCAAATAGCAAGGCCAGATCATCGATCAAATGGTGCAGCATGAGAGAAAACACTACAGCCTCCAAGGCTGGGTTCTCTAATTTTTGTAAGCCCCCATCCATGCCTTAGTCAGCACCAGAAAGGAAGTGAATAATGCAAGCGCGGCGCCAAAATGGCCGCCGCGCCCTTTGCGGGCCCCCCCCCACAGGACAGAGAATCCGGGTAGTTAGGGGCGTGGCCAGCTCCCTTATAAAAGGGCTGGCCACGAGGCAGCCGAGCTGCCATTTTACCTCAGCGACGGAGCGGAGATGTTTTTTCCCCTGTGTCTCCGTCGCTCGTTAGCTTACCGGGAAGCCTTTTGGTAGCGATTTTGCCTTGCCGGCTTCCCTTTTTTGCTTCGGTGGAGATGCCTTCGAAGAAGAAGGCAGCTTCGAGTTCAGCTCGCGCTGTTAGGAGGCGCAACCCAGGTCGGAGGACCGTGGTGCCGCCTCCTCAGCAGCCACCTTTGCCAGCCCCGACCGGGGCCGGCGGAATGGGGTCTATTGCCCCTTGGCCCGCTGTGGGCGAGCAGAGTGTGGGCGCGGATGGCGCTCCGGCCCGCGGCCCACGAGCGGTGGACACCGCTCCTCCTCCTGCCCACTCCGTCGGGCCTATTCCTTTTGGGCCGCAGCCTCTCCCTGGGCCCTCTAGCCTTGGGGGGTGGGGCGGCCCCCTGCCTTGGCAGGTTTCTCCACCAGCTCTGCCGGGCTTCGGTGCTGGCCAATGGCCATATACGGGCCCCGGGGTGCAGGGACCTGTACCCGTGCCTGGATCAGGCGGGCCGGCCGGCCCTTTGCCCATGGTCAACGTGGACACCTTACTGGCCCGCATTGCGGCCCTGGAGGCGTCTTTGGCCCGGGCCAGTCAGGCGGGCGCCCCCTTCGGGGTTCCTTTTGAGGTGCTGTCGGCAGCAGGACAACAGCCGGCGGGGAGGGTCGAGCTGCTGCAGGCGGGTGGCGCGGCTTCGGCCACTGCCTCGCAGCTCCCCAGCCAGCAACCTGGTGCGGGTCAAGCCCCGGTGATGAGCTCTAGGTCGGTCGTGAGCTCCGACGCCCCCAGTGGGCCGGAACCCCCGGTGGGGGCGGCCCGCGGGGGTGCAGCATGTGAGTATACGGTGCAAGCAAGTACATCCACACACATTCCCAATATAGGGGGGGCCTTTCAATGGCCTTGGCCTCGCGCGGGTGGTGCGGGGGCCACGCTGTCTACGGCCCACCCGGCGACAACAACTGCCACCTTGGGCAATGGGGTGGGCATTGGTCCTTACACTGCGGGGAATGTTCTGGGGGTGGCTGGGTTAGCTCAGGCCCCTTTTACTAGGCCGGCTGTCCCCTTTTCGGCTTTGCCGACGGCAGGGTATTCCTTGCCATTGGGCGATCACTTGGCACAGGCTACTAGAGAAAAGATATGGCGAGGGGAGTACGTAGATATCTTCTCACTCCTGAACAGAGAGCCCACCAAGGAGGAAAGGGAGGGTCAGGATGGGAAGGATAAGGAGCAGGCACGCCGCCGTAAGCCGCCGCGTACCTGGGCCAACTGGCTTCCCGCTTATTTAATATACATGGCGGTATATTTGAGGGCGCGGCCGGATTTAGCTATCCCCATGGTCCAATATTTGGACAACATATATAGGGCAATGGTTGATTTCCCGGGCCCCTCATGGCTAGCATATGATGAGGAATTCCGTATGAGGATTCCTCTCCACCCCGAGATGAGATGGGATGAGCCGTGCCAGAGACTGTGGCTCTTGTACATGACACCCACACGCCCTGCCCCGGGGGATAGATACCATTGTGGACATGCGGTCCAGCGAGCGGCTCCAGCGCAGGTTACCCGCCAACCGGCGGGGCAGGGGGTTCCAGCCCGCCTGCTGTGCTGGACTTTCTCGTCAAATGGTTCCTGCAATCGGAAGAATTGCAGGTATAAGCATGAGTGTCCCACATGTTCTGGCCCCCACGCAGCCTCTGCTTGTCCCAGGCCTGGGGGGGCACGAGGCAGAGGGAGGGGTGGACAGTGGGCTGGCAAAGCTGCCGCGGATGGAGCTAGTCCTCCAAAAGGCCCCCTCCCCAATTAAGGTGGACATGCTGGAGCGCTGGCTCGCATCGTACCCAAAGGGGGAGGACGGGGAGTATCTACTTCAAGGTTTTAAGCAGGGATTTCGTATCCCTTTTATGGGTGATAGGTCCCCTCAGGATGCTCCCAACCTTTTATCCCTCACAGGAAGGGAGGAGGTGGCTGCGGCCAGCATTAAAAAGGAGTTAGACGCGGGCAGGGTCGCTGGACCTTTCCCCGCACCCCCGTTTCCCAATCTTAAGGTTTCACCACTGGGTTTGGTGCCCAAAAAGTCCCCAGGTGAGTTTCGTCTTATTCATCATTTGTCCTACCCAGCCGGCCGATCGGTCAATGATGCTATCCCTGATGACCTTTGTTCAGTCCGGTATACATCGTTTGACCAGGCGCTGCGCATGGTGCGCGCGTGTGGCCCGGGTGCCCTGCTGGCCAAGTGTGACATTAAGTCGGCTTTTCGCCTCTTGCCGGTGCACCCGGGCGACTTTGAATTGCTGGGTTTTAAATTTAAGGGGGAATATTATTTCTGCATATATAACTGCAGTGGCTCAAGTCGCTAAGACGCTGACTGGGAAGCGGAAGGTCAGCAGTTTGATTCCCGAGTACTGCAGGACGGAAATGAGCTCCCGTCTTCATCCCAGCTCCTGCCAACCTAGCAGTTCAAAAGCAAGAAATTGCAAGTAGATAAATAGGGACCACTTCGGTGGGAAGGTAACAGCGTTCCGTGCGCTCCGGTGTCTAGTCATGCCTGCCACATGACCACGGAAACGTCTGCAGAAGCAGACAGCGCTGGCTCTTCGGCTTAGAAACAGAGATGAGCACTGCACCCTAGAGTCGGATACGACTGGCTTTCGAGCAAGGGAAACCTTTACCTTTACCTTTATTATTATTTCGATAAGGCCATGCCTTTTGGCTGCTCCATATCATGCTCGGCTTTCGAGCGTTTTAGTACCTTCCTAGAGTGGGCTTTCGTCCGCAGGTCAGGGTCCCGGTCTGTAGCCCATTACCTGGATGACTTTTTATTCGGGGGTGAACGGGGCTGGGACACGTGTGCACGTCTCCTCAACACATTTCAGACGCTAATGGAGGAACTTGGTGTCCCTTTAGCGCCCGAAAAGACCGAGGGCCCATCGACCAAGCTAGTATTCCTGGGGGTTGAGATTGACACAGTAGTACAGGCTTCTAGGTTGCCGGGTGATAAGGTGTCCAGGATAGTGACCCTTATCTCGGAATTGCTGGCCAAGCGTAAGGCATCCCTGAGGGAACTGCAGGTGCTCCATGGGCACCTTAATTTTGCCTGCAGGGTGGTCGCTCCGGGCAGGGCTTTTGCCCGGCGCTTATGTGACGCCATGGCAGGGTTATCCAGGCCCCACCACAGAGTCAGGCTTACCCGGGGTATCAGGGCAGACATGTTCGTCTGGTCGCAATTCCTGAGGGAGTTTAATGGGGTCTCATTTTGGAGGTCGGACCTCCTGGCATCCCCCAATTTCCAGATCCAGTCTGATGCCTCAGGATCCCTGGGTTATGGGATGTACTTCAATGGGAAGTGGGCCTATGGTGGGTGGCCACCGGCATGGGCAGGCACAGGTCGCCTGCGGGATCTCACATACCTGGAATTTTTTCCCATTCTGGGGGCTTTGATGCTATGGGGCGAACAGTGGGCAAATTCGGTGGTGCATTTCTGGTGTGACAATGCTGCCGTTGTACACATTGTCAATGCACAGACTTCCAAATCGCCCAGGGTTATGGATCTAGTGCGCCATTTTGTGCTGCGCTGCCTGCGCCTCAACATCTTGTTCAGGGCCAGGCATGTCCCAGGGATTAATAATGATATTGCTGACGCTTTGTCCCGCCTGCAGATCTCCCGGTTCCGCGCCTTGGCCCCGGATGCGGAGGAATTTCCCTCGCCACTCCCGGACGAGATGTGGACTATTGGCAAGGAGAGGTGAACCGGGCGATTAGCCTGTCACTAGCGCCACGCACGCGTAAGGCGTATCAACAAGCGTTTAATTCATATAGGGCATTTGCTACTCAATTTCACTTGCCAGAGACCTGGCCAATTCCGGTGGACCATGTTCTGCGGTTCATGGTTCACCTGCATGCACAGGGCCTCGCACCTCGCACCATAGCATCCAAGCTTTCGGCGTTGGCTTTTATGGCCAAAGTGGGGGGTCACGTGGATACCACCTCTGACTTCCGTGTGAGACATGTTTTGGAGGGGTGGGTGCGCGAGCGCGGGCATTGCCCGGATGACCGGCACCCTATTTCCCCAGGGGTTCTTACCCAGTTGGCCCGGGGCTGGCCAGGCCTCTGTTTTGATCATTATGAGGCAGCCCTTTTTCATGCAGCCACAACGGTGGCATTTTTTGGAGCGCTCCGCGTCAGCGAACTCGTGATGCTGTCTAAGGCGGATGCAAGTGGTAGGGCACTGGAACTCGAAGATGTCTATGTTGCCAAAGACTGGGCCCATTTGAGGATACGCTCCTCTAAAACAGATCAGCATGGCGTAGGCAGTGGAGTACGACTGCTACGGTGTTCTTTGGCAGACATCTGTCCGGTTGGTGCCCTACAGGAATTCCTGGCACTGCGTGGCATGCACCACGGCCCGTTTTTCTGTCACCAAGATGGGTCTCCCCTTACTAAATTTCAGTTTTGGAAGGTGACAGCCAGAGCCCTCACCAGGGTGGGCCTACCAGGTGCCCGTTATGGCACACATTCATTCCGTATTGGTGCAGCCTCTACAGCATCTGCTTTTGGGTACTCTGGGGCTGACATACGCAGCATGGGGAGGTGGGGCTCGCAATGTTTTCAGTTTTATGTGCGCCCACTCCCGCCATGAGTACCAATCCAGTCACCTTACCGCCTTTTTTCTCAATTTTCTTACAGACCCTGGGTGTCGTATTACACCGGTGACAGTATGGCTGGTGGGCCACAGCTATGTGCACAGGGCAGCGCGTTACGCTGCGGCGACAGAGTGGGGACCCCGACTGGGACTGGGTGACCACGCCAGTCTCGCATGGCATGGTAAGCCTGGGATGTTATGGCGGGAGCTGCGGCCTTTCCTTTTTTCTGGCCTGGGTGCTGACCCGCCTGACATTCTAATCATCCACCTGGGGGGCAATGATTTGGGCCAGGTCACCGGCTTATCGCTCAAACATGCGATTTGCGAGGAACTCGCCTACTTGCATTATGTCTGGCCTGCCACAACCCTGGTTTGGTCGGACATTGTTCCGCGCCATTCTTACAGAGGGGGCGTTAACCTCCTGGCTCTTGACCGCGCTAGGCGCGCGGTCAATAAGGCAGTGGCGCGGTTTCTTGCCACCAGGGCTTGTGGACGGGTTAGTCATCACCCCGATATTAGCCTACAAAATTATGACCTGTATGCAGGGGATGGGGTCCACCTGTCGCGAGGAGGTATGGACCTCCTGTTGGGTGATTGGCGAGCAGGCCTGTTGACCGAGCTGACGGTCTGGGCGGGGGGCGTCAGGTCTTCTGTGAAGCCCCTCCGTGTGGCAGGTAGCACTGGTAAGGTAAACAGTATGACCCACAAGTATCCGGCAGGTTCGCAATTGACTGGACAACACTAGACAGGAATAAAGTAGTTAAACGTTGTCCGGTCAACGATGAACCAGGCGATGGGGTGATGACGATTGCTAACCAGCATGCATCACCCCTGTGATTTCACAGATACGCGTCAGAGGGTGGGGTCATGAGTTAGTTATTGACTACGGTCAACAATTTGTTTGTTGTCAACAAACAAATTGATACAAATTGATACATTGTAACCAATTGCCGTTGGCAATTTTGGGGTGGTACCTTACCAGTGTTACTTCGGCCTGCTTGCCTTAGGAATTATGATTGGTCGTTTTACCAATACAAATTTATAATTCGGACTAGGGCATTGAATCAATAAATGTGGCCCTATGCTGTTATCCACTTTCAATGTTGTCTGTGTCCGTTATTGGGGGGTGCGCCTGCAATGCAAGCGCGGCGCCAAAATGGCCGCCGCGCCCTTTGCGGGCCCCCCCCCCACAGGACAGAGAATCCGGGTAGTTAGGGGCGTGGCCAGCTCCCTTATAAAAGGGCTGGCCACGAGGCAGCCGAGCTGCCATTTTACCTCAGCGACGGAGCGGAGAAGTTTTTTCCCCTCCACCCCCTCCCTAGTTAACAGTGTGATATTATGGTCGCTTCGGGGCCGGGTGGGAATTTTTGGTTGGGACCCATATTGGCTCCGGGTCCTGGCTTTTTTGCCCATCCCACACTGTTGCTATGGTTTGATATAGGGGTTTTTCTGTGTTCCTACTGTTGACTTTGGTCACATTGGCGGGTAGCACTGGTAAGGTAAACAGTATGACCCACAAGTATCCGGCAGGTTCGCAATTGACTGGACAACACTAGACAGGAATAAAGTAGTTAAACGTTGTCCGGTCAACAATGAACCAGGCGATGGGGTGATGACGATTGCTAACCAGCATGCATCACCCCTGTGATTTCACGGATACGCGTCAGAGGGTGGGGTCATGAGTTAGTTATTGACTACGGTCAACAATTTGTTTGTTGTCAACAAACAAATTGATACAAATTGATACATTGTAACCAATTGCCGTTGGCAATTTTGGGGTGGTACCTTACCAGTGTTACTTCGGCCTGCTTGCCTTAGGAATTATGATTGGTCGTTTTACCAATACAAATTTATAATTCGGACTAGGGCATTGAATCAATAAATGTGGCCCTATGCTGTTATCCACTTTCAATGTTGTCTGTGTCCGTTATTGGGGGGGTGCGCCTGCAATGGACATTAGAAAATCAGTGGGGATTCTGGTCTTTGATTCCTTCTTTTAAATAAAAATTCAAGAATCTGGCTCGTCTCTACACTGTTTCTGTTTTGTCTGTTCCCACTTTTCCTGCTCTCTGGTTATAAAATTAATGATGCTGCAGCCACAAGACTTTGATGATTTAATCAATGGCTCTGCAGCAGGAAAGGCAAGGAAAGTTCATTTCCAAAGAATGGAGCATCCTCTCCTTTCTCTTCCTTAAGTTCTATTTTCTCTTTCTCCACTTTTATTGCAATACACAAATTGTTTAATTTAACCCAAAGGATCCATAGGCATGTTGCTCCAGCTGTAATTGCCTATGGGCCCTTTCCTTCACCGCCTCATCATTTCAGAAATGCTCAAATGCCTTGTTTTCAATTCATTTTTACCAAATTGTCTGAAAAATCACCAGTTTGCATTCAACAAAGAGAGGAGAACCCAGTGTGAGGGGAAATACATCTCTAGTAAAGGGAAAGGTCTCCCTTGCTCAAAAGCCAGTCATATACAACTCTAGGGGGCAGTGTTCATCTCCGTTTACAGTCAAAGAGAAGCACTGTCTGCATCTGCAGATTTCTGTGGTCATGTGGCAGGCATGACTAGATGCCAGAGTGCCAGGAAAAAATATATATATATATATATATATATATATATATATATATATATATATATATATATATATATATATATATATATATATATATATATATATATATATATATATATATATATATATATATATATACACACACACACACACACACACACACACACACACACACACACACACACACACACACACACACACACACAAGATACTGAACTTGATGACTGGAAGGTCAGCAGTTCAGTAGTTTGTGACCCAAGTACTCTGTCCCAGCTCCTGCCAACATAGCAGTTTGAAAGCAAGAAATTTCAAGTAGAAAAATAGGGACCACTTCTGTGGGAAGGTAAGCAGCGTTCCATGCACTCATCAGGGCCGTAGCCAGGATTCTAGATGGGAGGGGGGATTTTTCAGGAGGGGCAACAGTGTCACACTTGCATATATAACATTGGCACCATAGGGTGGGGTGGGGTGACCTTTACCTTTAACTAGTGATACTAGACTCTGTTGCACTAGTCTCTACTTTGAAACTTATGATACTCTCAGATCCAAAAACCTGACCTTCTCCTCTCAGTTTTGTTCCTTCAGGCAACAAGGGGTCCCCCCCCCAATGCATTGAATGCCACTGAAAGTGAAGATGGCTGCACAACCATGTGGTATTTCAAGTTAAGTCTTTATACATCAACTCCTTACTCTTCATGAAATTTTCAGGACAAGATTAAAACCATCATAGAGACTGCCATGTTCATTTGCTATGAAATGCAACCTGCTGGTTAACACCCAGCCTATTGATTAAAATATACTTTGAACTAAATCAATTCAGGGCTGCAGCCATTGTTTTAAATATTTAATTAAAAGTCCCATATCAATAAAAAATGATCCTGTAAGTCACCAAATATAAAAAATTTCACAGTGAAGTTCGTATAAATTATTGAGTGACCTTAAAAAAACCCAGATATAATATATGGGATTCAAAGACATCAAGTCAATGCTCTGACACAATGTGAGGGAAACTATACTGTAGATCAGTGTGATGTTGGTGCAGGAAAATGGAGTCAACTTCAGATTGCCCTTCAGCAGCATATAATTTGAGAGAACTGAATGAACACTCTTGAGACAGAGAAACTAACTTTGGTAGCTGTGTCAACTCCATGTCTCAGACATACACTTCCCAAGAAGTAATCTTGGTGATTTATCACTGTGCTTCTGGCTAGGTTATCCTGCTCTGGTAATAGAGTAGACCATACTGTTAACTAACCTGACAACCTTGAGGACTAATGGCCTTGGGTGGCAAAGTCCACAGGGAGGGGAGATGGTCCCCAAATAGATTAAATTCCACTTGAATCTATCTTCATGGCGGGCATCAGCTTCATCAATACTGTCCTGGAGCTGAGGAGGGCTTTGCGTGCCAAAAGGGCTAAGGACCAGAAAGTGACTCGCAGAACTGGATCAGTGGTATGGGTGTCACATTATAATGCGGAAGGCAGATAAAGGGCCACTGCATTATATTCTCAGGACAGTCTTCATGATATGAGTACACAGAAAGAGCCTCATCAAAGACTGTGTCCAGTGACACATACACCTGCCAGGAGAAGGACTTCCTCCATTCCAAAGGTGGGAGGGAATCAGCTCCTTTCTGCTATAAAAGAAGCAGCTTTTCAGTTCTTCGGTCCTCTGACTCGAAGGCAAGACCCTTGTCTCATCAGCTGGACTCATGGCTTCCCCTCTGGGAGGACACATACCTGAGATGCACCTGCCAGGGCTAAGGGAACTTTACTAATTAACCTTTGCTATCTACTTTGTCTTTTTGTCTATGTTCTTTTTCAAATACTATGCTTTGCTTTAATGGAACATGTATGGGAAAATAAAAGCTCTTTGCAAGTTTTACATCAACTGAGTGATGTCCATTTATCAGGCAATCTCCAAGTACAGTACCATGCTCTCTGCTTACCTATGCTACCAAATACTAAATAACTGCATACTCCCTGTATGCGACAGATGGAGTTCATTGGGCTGATCGAGGTTCAGGACAGAGAGGTGACAACTAGCTGTATTGGGAGTGGGCAAGACTGGGCACTGAGGGTACGTGAAGCAAGTCATGATCATTTGGCTGTGAATATTTCACTGTTTGGGCGTGATGGGATTCAGAGTTCAGCAGCAACAGGCAGGCAGCATGTTCCCTCCCACTTGTGTGAGTGAGCCCATGAGGCATCATTTTGCATCCAGTATGTTGCAATGTTAACAAGCAAATTAAATTAAAGTGATGCCACTTTTAAAAAGTATTATTAGCAGCATGTAAGATGGCAAAGGCTGTTCAGCTCATGATAAATGTTAAGATGCCCACCCACTTTGCTAAGAAAGTGGCTGACCCTTTCACAGAAAGATCTGTATAAATGAGCATTTTATGGCTAACTTGTTGAGCTGGAAATACCAACTCTAATGAGAATTGGTCATTGGCAATAATTGATGACTGATTTACCCATTAACTTTACAATAAACATTAGACTTGCATTACTAACAAAAATGCATGCACTTTAGCTAAACCATTAAACATAGCTCACTTGACTACCCTCCCCCCTTGTTAAATATTCACAATTTCAATTACAATAATCTAAAACTGACATTTGTTTTAGAAATGAGGAACTGCGGCCAATATACAGCACTTTCTATTAGTTTATGAGTTCATTTCCAAAGATTGCATTGCACTGATCCATTACTGAAGCCTCAGATTTATAAACAGTGCTGTGCCTAGACTCCATAAAATGGTCTTTTAGGCTAACCATAATTGCTTTTAAAAACTTGCTACTCATTAATTTTATTTGCAGTAATACAATCAGCATTCAAGTCTCCCATGCTCAAAAATTAGGTAGACATAGCATTTTGCACAATCACTCAAGTATCACTTATTTTCTGAGCTGGTTTCTTTGTGGCGCATACATGCCTAGGATTTCAAGAGCTCGAGTTCAGTACTAAAAAAGACAAAGAGAAGGAAACAATAGTGGAATTCCTTGGGTTAAACCAATGTTTCTTTTCTGGATCATGAATCCCAGGATCCCCTAGTCAGATTCCAAGAAAGTACCTTCACCAACTTGGGGGTCTGAGACTTAAAAACTATGCAATATCTTTCATACATAGGCACTTGCTGAGTCTATAACAGCATTTCCCAACCTTTGGTTTTTGGACTTCAATTCTTAAAAGCCTAAGTCAATTCCCAAAAGCGCTGATCAGCCGATGTACTGACTTAGGTTTCTGGGAATTCAAGTCCCCTTGTGGGGCATGTTCTCCACATTGGGAACAACTGGTCTATAACCTTTGCAGGGCCACTCTGAGTCCAAAACTAAACTGGCAAAAGCAGTTGGCCATTTCAATTCCCCACAGTGTTATTATCAGCTGTTTTGGAGTAAGATTATGAGGAAATTAGAATGGCCACTTGCTGTTCTTGCCAGAAAAAGCCTGCTCGAAGATTGTGGTATTTTTTAGTTGCAATTGGGTGTACCCCAGGCAATGGCAACCTTTTTGTGCAAGCTAATTTTTCTTTCACTAGGTCATGTGAAAGGAACTATGGAATGAATTCACCAAAAGGTGGCTTCATTTTGGCAGTCTAAAGTCTGACCGATTCATGAAAGAAGAAGTTCTTTCCAACAAGTAAGCACACAGCAAGGTGTTCAATATTATTACAGATCATCCTTGATATCCATGGGTTCAGTACCCATGGTTTCAGTTATCTTTAGTCTAAAAATATTCAATTAAAAATTCTGACATTTCTATGCCGCATTATCACAGCTGGCCGTTAGAGGCATTGTCTCCGATGTAAAATGTAGAGTTTGCTGTCATCTATGGTTTCAGGTAACTGTGGTAGGTCTCAGAACATATCACCCATGGACAGGGGATGCGATCAATATCCTACATGTAAATCAAGGGGTTAATTCAAGAACAAATTGAAATTTCTCAAAATCATCACAGGCTCCCAAACCTGTACTTGAACTGCGGAAAAAGGATTCCTGGGTAGTTTTTCAAACACAAAACAAAGCAAGTTCAGTGTTAAGTTAGCAAACTCCAAGTTAAAAATGTAATCAAAGGCAAGATGGAGGTAAAGTTCTGATTCTTTAGCATCTGACGAATGACACATCCATTACACTGAAAGATGGAACTACAGTTTAAATGGGCATGTTTCTGCTGGAAAGCAAAATGCTCCCCTCTTCCCACAACACAGATTATACTTTTGATAGGAATGGCAGTTCAGATGAATTGCTCCTGTCTCATTGAATGACAGGAAATCTGAAATATGTGTGGTTAAAAAATGAAACCCACAGCTTGGTAACTTTTCTATGGTATGGTATCTGAGACTACTTTCTTGTGTTAAAACAAAGTAGGAACAAACCAGTCACTCACTGCATTGAATGCGAGTTGCCTCATTCTCTTAAGAAGGGTAGAACATAAACAAATTAATCTACGATGACCACCACCACCCCTCCTTCATGTTTCAAGCAAGATATTCTTGTTCTGAAATGTCTAGCAGCCTCCATTGGCATTATTTGGTGATCTTTTCGAGCCCTGCTAAGCTGTGCAGTTGTTCTCTCCCCTCCAGGCTGGCCCAGCCAAGGGGAGTCTGGTGGTAGTGGAGGATGGCATTGGCATTTTAAGCACTGCCGCACCACACCGCTGCTCTTCCCCCTCCAGGCTGGGCTGGCCGAGGTGGAGGGCAGTGGCGGCGTTTTAAGTGCTGCTGCGCCACTGCTCTCCTCTCCTTTATGCCCCCTCTAGAGGTCAGCTGCCACTGCCAAACTGCACAAGTGGGGCACTTATCTTCTCTAGCAGCTGAATCACACTCTGCTTTTCTGGTGTATTTTAAGGGGGGGAAAGTGCATCTTATATGCCGGCAAATCTGGTATCTCAGATATTTTCCCCACAACTATTATGCCCTCAGGGACTGATCAAGAATATCCTTGTGGGCCCATGCTGACGGTCAGCAATGGCATCCAAGAGAAGGGTACTGTCCTCTTTTGTTCCATAAACAAAGTCAGCCATGTGATCCATGAATAAAACATATGCAGTTTCCTGTGTTTGAAAAATGGGGGTGGAGCATCAAATCAACTGCTGCTTTTAAGAACAAAGCCTGGCAGACCACCATGCCATGAACATTTGAATGCATGCATGCATGAAGAAGTGATCATGAATCATGAAAGCTTGCAATGATTTTTTTAATTTAGTGCAGTTCCCAACCCAAGGCCCATGAGCCAGATCTGGACCATGGTACCGTTTCATGTGGCCCTCCACCCCTCCAAGGAATTCAAGAAACAAAATGGCTACACCTTTGAAGCTGTTGGGACAAAATGGCTGCCCCCATCATGCAGGCAGGGCAAAGTGGCTGACCACCCCTCAAAGCTGATTGAGAGAGCATGACCCAGCCCCTGTTTTGAAAAGGTTGGGAACCCCTGATTTAGTGATCCAGAAAAGGTATCACCTTCTATTTCTGCATATTTCCTCTTTTGAGCTCAGAAAAGGCTGGCAATGAAGCATGATTCTGTTCTGCAATCATGTGCTTCAGTTTTGACCATCAGCTTTAGGAAGGAAGGAAGGTAAAAGCTGTCCTCCTTCCACTTCACAATGAGGTCTGCCGAGACCATTTATTGCCATGGAAACAGCCATCAGATAGAAATCACCCCACCCCCCCCACCCCAGCGAGCCTCTTTACTCTCAATTATTTTGTGTGCATAATTAACCTCTGAAAATAGCAGCTCTTGAAAAGATATCTGATCAGCGGATGTGTAAGTGTTTAACAGCTGGGATTATTTTTAAATAAATAGATAAATAAATCTTGGTTTAAGTGGAAATGGAAATTGAATTGTGCACAGATCCTCCCCACATGGTCAACACACACACACACGCACACACACACACAGGAGCAACAAAGATAAGAGCAACAAACTCCTTTGAAAGCAAATGCTGGTGTTGTGGGCTTTGAGGGGATCATTCCAACTCTGAAGAAGCTACTTGGGAAATAATTGAGACTTAACAATTGAGATTTAATAAGTCTACTGGGGCTATGGAGGAGCTGGCTCACCATATGGATTGAAAAGAAAAAGCAGTCCGAACTGGTGGAAGACCAAAAATTCAGCAAACTAGGATTGTATCCTGGATACGTTTAGATTGATGGAAGTTCATCAGACACATAATTGTGAGTTATTTCACAGATCGAACCTTGGTGTATAACACCAATACCAGACTTCAAACCTACAACATTACTGGAGGTGTTCCACAAGGTTTGGTGCTTGGTCCCTTATTGTGGAATATTATATGTGACGGGGTGCTTTTGTTGCCTATGCCAGTAGGGACAAGGACAGTTGGGTTTGCAGATGATGTGGTGGTAGTGGTTGTCACCAAATATCTGGAGGAAGTTGTCCAAACCACAAAAGACAGTGTTGCCAAAATTCATCAGTGGCTCTCGTTAGCTGGCTTGCATCTAGCAGATCATAAGACTGAGGCAGTTCTTGTGACCAGTAGGAAAGCTAGAGAGACATCACCCTTACTGTTGGAGGCTGCAGTATACTCTCGCAGCTGTCACTACGATATCTGGGTGCCCAGATAGATGGCAGGCTACCCTTCGATGAGCATTTGCAAATTGTGAGTGCAAGGGCCTGAGCAGTATGTAATGCATTGACAAGTATCATGCCAAATATTGGAGGCATGCAGCAGATTCGCTGAAGAGTCCTCTTAAGCATTGTTAGTTCTGTGTTGTATGCAGCCCCAATTTGGTTGGAAACCACGGCAGCAGGGACATCGTACATGTGACAAATAACCTCGATAAACTGTAGGAGTGCCCAGCAGGTGGCTCAGGCATTTCGAATGGTCTCGTATGATGCCATGTGTGTCATCTGATGGCAGAGGAACGAGCAGAGATTTACTGGTGAAGGCGAGAAAATCAGGTGACGGAACAACGCACAATTGCCACAGAAGCCAGGACAGAGAGGACAGTGCGATGGCAGCAGATCTGGGATACATTGACCAAAGGACATTAATGCGTGGTCAACAAGACAGCATGGAGAGGTGGATTATTATCTCATGCAACTGTTGACTCGGCATGGCTGCTTCAGAGCCTACCAATACCGCTTTAGGCTGGATGATGATGTTTTGTGCTCTGTCTGCCAGCCCGTGCAGGAAGACATGGAGCACATGTCCACGCTTTGATGCAGAATGGGAAATTATACAGAAGCATCTTTGACGACATTTGTCTCCAGAAGACATCATCGGTGAGAAGTGTAGCAGGGAGACTACCTGGGTCGTAGTGTCCAATTATGCGGCTGGGGTCATCTTGGAACTTGGACGTGTGGAGAGACTGAGAAGAGAGCAGCCAGAGGTATAGAGAAGGAGTAGCCAAATTGGAGGAGGGTTTTTAACAGCCAGTCTGCCCCCACCCCACCCCCGCCCGGTGAAGTAATGCCTGACAGCGGTTCCATGGGGTGGCGGGGTGTAATGGAAGGTGGTTTAGATGGGTAAAAATCCCACACACTGTGAAGCAAGCGCTCCACAGTGTCTTTTGAAGATTTCCACCTGCCCTAATTAACAAACACACGCACACACATACACACGCACACGCGCACATACACGCGGAAAATAAAAGGAATATGGTTTCAAGAATGGGCACACACACACACACACACACACACACACACACACACACACACACACAAAGAAAACAAAGGAATATGGTTTCAAGAATGGGCTGCAGGGGAAAACAGCAGGGTCTGGAAGAATGTGTCAGTGTGTTGGGTTGTTTAAAGAAATAAGATATGGATTCAGGGAGAGGGGAAAAGACTTTGTGTATAAGAAATGCAGTTAAAATAGTTGCACCTGTGAAGTGCAGGGGCTCATGAATGAATAACAATGGGGAAAATGCCATTGCAGAGAAGTGACTCAGTGGTAAACAGCTGTTAGGAAGAGAAAATGGGAAACAGATGTGGAGTGATAAGAACTTATTTGTTTCTTTTAAAGGGTCTCAACTGGAGTGAACTACAGGGATGGTGGAATTATTAAGCTGTTTCCCTGTTACACCCAGCAGAGTGAATTAGGCAAAATGGAGTTTTAGCCAGATCATAGTTTTGCTCTCTTGTAAGGAAATAACACCTTACTCTATCATAACCCAGATTCAGTTCCAGATCTCAGGCTGGGGACCCTTTTAAAAGTTCAAAATTCATAATGATTTGACTTGCTTAGACTTAGATCCTCCCATACAATGTAGTATATCAGGCAGCCATATGATGTGAAGTGTTGACCAAATCACCGTCAGATCACCACTTCTGGGATCAGCCTGCTGGAAAGATTTTGTTTTCCTATTAAAGCTTTCTCTATCTCCCATCCAAATGATTTCCTAGGGCAAAAAGGAGCCCTAGTGAGTTTTTGGAATCTAAAATGAGGAGCTAGGTTACTACTACTACTACTACTACTACTACTACTACTACTACTACTACTACTACTACTACTGCCATATCCGAATCCAAATATTGGCGATCATCATGGCAATCAGCCATGAAGTCTGTCCTGAGAATATAGTGCAATGACCTTTCATCTGCCTTCCGCATCATTACCCCTATACCACTAATACAGTTCCGTGAGTCACTTTCTGGTCCTGAGCCCTTTTGGCACGCAAAGTCCTCATCAGCCCCAGGCCAGTATTGATGAAGCTACTGCCCTCTATCAAGATGGATTAAAGTGGGAGTTAATCCACTTGGGGACCATCACCCTTTCCTGTGGACTTTGGAACGCAAGGTGATTAGTCCTCAGGGTGGTCAGGTTAGTTAACCATCACCTGACATTCGGTGTTGAGTTGCTAGCATATCATCTACTGTATTACCATAGCAGGATAACCTGGACAGACTAGTCTAAGAAACTTAATTAGTATAAATTAAATGTTTCTGGTACCCAGTCTGGATTATATCACCAAATGTTACACTAATAGAGCCAGCAAGATTTTGCTTTCCTCTTTCTCTTAGCTCATATATACCTATTCCTACATTTATGGAGTATCTCATTTTCCAGTTGCTTTGTTCTAGTCTTTCTTAGCAGCATAATATTTGAAGTGTAGTCTATACAATTATTTGCATTATATGTTTATATTTTTACATATTTGCATTAATTATTCTGTAAACAATTACACATTATATTTTCACCTTTGGTTTGTTGTGCCCCATGAGCAAGCCAATAAAACTATAAAAGTGCATACAATAAATCCAAGTACAGCAAATTATCTATCTTTCAAGCCATTAGGACAGATAGGGGTTCACTAGAATTGAAGCACCTCTGAATTCTTGACCTGCAAAAACAATCATGGAACCACACTTTCCCAAAGGAAAACAAACCTTTTCTGTCTTAGGCAGGGGTGGCCAAACTTTTTGAGCAATGGGCTGGACACATGGTTGAGCGGGCTGGTTATGTGATCCTTCCTGCCATAGAATGCACCCACAGCTGTTGTAAATGCATTTACGACAGCCGCGTGTGCATTTACAGCAGCATTTTGTACATGCAAGGGTGTGTTTGTGTGTGTGGGGGGGTGCGTCTTCTTCCGCTTCTGGTAGTGGTGCGGGCGGTGTGGGCTGGATTTTGCCCATGGGCCATAGTTTAGCCACCCCTGGTGTTAGGTAAAGGTAAAGATATCCATTGTTCGAAAGCCAGTCATGTCAAAATCTAGGGTTTGGTGCTCATCTGCATTTACAGCCAAGTGGCAATACTGTCGGTGTCGTCAAATGTTTCCATGGTTTTACATAATAAGAAAAGTATCTTTTGTATGTACTGATCTATAACTTTTGTAAAATAGCACACTGTTGCTTTTGCGGAACCTATCTTGTACATTTCATAATCTTGACTTCTGAATATAAAGCAAATTTTAATGTTAGGTTTGATGTCTTCCTCCCCCACCATCCCTCTGGGTCTTTTATTTAAGCACAAAGAGATGACAAAGTGCAATTTGCTCTCATCCAGCAATATCATAATTTAAAGTTTTTTAACAAAGCCATTTGACAATATCAGAATGCAGTATGCCTCTTTTGTATGAAAAGAACTAGAATGAGCTGGGAGGATGTGTAGCAGGCAAAAAAAATGTTCTTAAAAATAAAGCTGTTCTGGATGGAAACGTGTTTGAGCGAAACAAGGAATTTTAAAATCTTATGGCCAGCGTGTCCAATGGAGGCTTGGTCGGTGTAAACCGTAACCTCTAGGAGATTCTGGAACTATAATCCACAAAAAGATGCCTTCCCCATCTCTAAGGATGGATGAAACTGCCACTTATTATCTCCACCACATGCTGTGGCTGGCCTTTAACAGTGAATTTCTGCTGTTTTCTACAATCTCCACTGGCAGAATCAGAATTTCCTCCCCAATTCCTCACCTTTTTGATCTCAAGGGCACTGAAATATCAATAGCAATGTCAATAAACCAAGCATTTGTCTTTTCCACAACATTTATATCAGATCTGTTACGTGTTGTTTGTTGTTATTGTTGTTACCTTAAACCAGAAGGAGTGAAAGTCTGGGAATGGTAGAATAGTGCACTTTGGATGGCTAAGATCATTGCTCTGTTATCTATAAACAATAAATCCACTTTGAGAAAGAAATTAGTAAAATAATTGAGATAGTAGAATCCTCTGACCGCAGGAGGTTTTAAACTTTATTGGTCATGGTATCATAAGGGAGTGCTTCTTAAACCTCAGTCATATATGAGGATAATTTAGATTTGCAGCTCTGGAAGAACAGTTCAATAGCCATCTGTAACGTATCAATTTAGAAGGCAGAGCTTGAGATAAGGCATTCAATTATACTTTGCAGCCTTATGTCTGTTCTAGAAGAGGGAAACTTGCCCCTAACTCATCAACGTCCTATGATGTCAGATTGGCGCCCAGTAATGAATTCTTTCTGAGATGCAGTTGTCATATATTATGGGGATTTACAGCTGTAGGATGACTTGATGCTACTGAGCAACAACCTCAAAAAAGATTAACACTCCACAAGAGCTGTGAGGTGGAACATGAAAAAGGACGGAGACAGTCACAGCTATAGGGAATGCTTGTAAGAATGTAAATTGGGCAGATCCTTTAAAAATCTTGTGTGTGTCTCTCTCTCCCCCTTAATACATCCACAACAAGCTAATATTAGCACTATGGAATGCTTGAAGAATATCTGAAGAGAGCCAAAAAATTTTTATTATTTGTCTTTTACTTTGTTCATATCATCCTTGGATTCCAAGGAAGCTGTTGAATCTGAACCATTTAAAGTTAAAGGTCTTCCTTACTTGAAAGCCAGTCATATCCAATTGTAGGAGGTGGTGTTCATCTCCGTTTACACCCAAAGAGCCAGCACTGTCTGCATCTGGAGATGCTTCTGTGGTCATGTGGCAAGCATGAATAAATGCCAGAGCACACAGAACACTGTTACCTTTCCCACCAGAGTGGTACCTATTTATCTACTTGCAATTTCTTGCTTTTGAACAGCTAGGTTGGCAGCAGCTGACAGATGATAGGAGCTCACTTGGTCAAGCAGCACTTGGGTCTCAAACTGCTGACCTGCCATCCTTCTGGCCATTGAGCTCAGCATCTTAACCACTAAACCACCATGGCCTCTTGAACATACACAAGAGTAATTGGAGAACCCAAGTTTTATCAGCATAAATTTGCTTATAAGTGAGTGATGTATTTTTATCTTTTTAACAACTAGCCATTTAGATATATAATATATGTACACTGCCTCTCAAAGCAAAGAGGCATTGGTCTTGTACAGAGA
Organism: Bradypodion ventrale; assembly: GCA_035047345.1. Classification (NCBI taxonomy): domain Eukaryota; kingdom Metazoa; phylum Chordata; class Lepidosauria; order Squamata; family Chamaeleonidae; genus Bradypodion; species Bradypodion ventrale. The sequence continues at coordinate 124,136,364 of JAWDJE010000006.1, forward strand.
CACTTTGCACAGACTACAAACAGCTAGATGAGAAAATTTTGCATCCTAGATAAGCCCATTTTTTTACTCAAGATTTTCCTTCATGCTTCCCACTGTCAGCAAACTTTCTTTTAAAGGACAGTTTGGACAAAATGGAGAAATATTGATTAATACTAATGTAAATGTAAAATAAATCCACCAATGTCAGGATATGAACCACAGAAACCATGATCAAATTCTGCTCTTTGATATTTATTATAATTCACGGATCGAATGGTAACCTTCTCAAATGTAATTTAAACATAAAAGACATTAATTCTGTCCTGCAATTTTCGTATTTAGAAATATGAAGGAAAGGTCATTGCAATTAAAGTGTAATGTGGAGAGGGGAGAGAACTTATTTTTTTTAAAATCAAGAATTTTAAATTTAGCCCTTGTGGAAAGCCTGAGTTTTCATTTCATAGGTGGGTGAACATAACACAAGAAGCACCATGCTGGAGTGAATAAAGATCTACCTAGTGTAGCATTCTATTCCCACAGTGGCTAACTTGTTGCTTATGGAAAGTCCCTAAGAAAGACCTAAGTATAATAGCACATTCCCTGTCTCACATTCACCACCAAATGTGATATGAATGCACTGATTTGTTGTTCAGTCGTACAGTCAAGTCTGACTCATTGTGAACCACAGCATATCAGGCTCCTCTGTCATCCATCATCCTCCAGAGTCTGGCCAGATCCATCAAAGATGCTGTCTAGCCATCTCATCCTCTGCCTCCCCTTCTCCTTTCCCCTTTAATCTTTCATAGCATCAGAGCCTTCTCCAATGAGTCTTCTCATTTGGTGGCCAAAGTCTTTGAACTTCACCGTCAGTATCTGTCCTTCAAAGGACAGTCAGGGTTGATTTCCTTTAGGATTGAATGATTTAATCTCCTTGCAGTCCAGGGGATTCTCAAAAGATCTCTCCAGCACCATAGTTCAAATGCATCTATTCTTCTGCACTCAGCCTTCCTTAGGGTCCAGCTCTCACAGCCATACATTACTACTGGGAAGAACATCACTTTAAGTATGCTGACTTTTGTCAACAGGGTGATGTCTTTGCTTTTTATTATGCTTCCAAGGTTTGCCATAGCTTGCCTCCCAAGGAGTAAGCATTTGCAGTGATCTTAGATCCCAAGAAGGTAAAGTCTGTCACTGCTCCCATTTCTTCCCCTTCAATTTGCCGGGAAGTGAAGGAGCAGGATGCCATGATCTTGATTTTTTTTTTTTAAGATGTTGAGTTTTTGCACTCTCCTCTATCACCTTTACCAAGATGCTCTTTAGGTCTTCTTCACTTTCTGCCACTGAGGAAGAAACTTGCAACCTACTCTTTGTATCAAAATATTATTTGCATAAATCTTATTATTTTACACCAAAACCATACCCCCTTTCTCATCCTAGTTCTTTTTATTTCTCAAGAGTGCTACAGAATGATTTGCACACTTTCATGGAGTAAAGATAGTAATGTTGTTTCTTTGCCTCACATAGGAGGGAATGTACTTCTGTAGGAGACACTAGTGAGAAACTAGTTTTGGTAGCTGTTGTGCCAAAGAAGCAGGAGACATCAGAAGCTTCTGAATCCTATAATACCCCTGGGCTTCGAAGGATATGATCCTCACACATGCACTACACACACAAACAATGAATAATTTTGCCTGCTGCATTGCTTATAAGTATTCTGAAGAGTTAACCTCTATAACTGAAGATAAATGGTGTGTTGGGGTGGTAAGGGAGCACTCACAAACATTGGTTTTAGCCATGTCTTTGGGTTAACCCCTTAACAAATTTAAAATAGAGATTAGGAGAAGTTACTTTTTTGGACTCCAACTCTCAGAGTTCTCTTAAGTAACAAGCCACTACAATGATGGGTGGTCCCCCCTCAAAAAGGCTTTTCCAAGCTGGGAAGTGTCCTCCTGCCCCCAAGCTATGAGGAAGAAGCAATGTTGTTTTGCTACATAATTATCTTGCCTAGCTACCCCCCTGAGAAAAATGACCTTGCCTCCATGGTCCCTCATGGGGTGAGATATTTTGACACTCCTGCTCCTATTAGTTTTTGAACATATAGTCCTTTTGAGTCTTTCTTTTACTCCTATGAACCACCTCACAGAGTCTTTAGTATGTATTATTCCCTGTTTCTTTTTTCCCTTCAAAGCAAAATAAATAGTCTTGAATTCTCACTTAGGGCTCTATATTGATAAACTCCCAGGGTCAAATTCCATCTTCAGTTTCCAACTGTGATTGAGGGGTGGGGAGTTGTATTCTTGTAACTGAAGTTCAAATTTGGGGAGGGTGAAGGAGTTGGTTTCAAAAGACCCAAAACAAACGTATTTGATAAAAATCTCAATCACTGTAAAAGGTCAAAGTCATAAAAGTCACAGATGTTTCAAACTGTGACAGAAAACCGCTAGCCATTAAATGCTAGCTGGTGAAGCTGAAGAGAGAGACAGACGGATAGATGTTAAAACTTCTGAAATAGCCCTGTAACCTTGACATACCTTACAGAATAACTGTCTCTTCTATTTCTGTTCACTTCTCACTTTGGGAGAACTCACCTAGCATTTTTCTTGTCTTCTTTTCTAATAATCTTTTACAAGCAGATGCTCAGTTGTTCCTTAGGGGAGAAGAAATAAATCCTTAAATAACTTCAGCTGCATAAACACACCTTAGAGTGACAGAACTGGCAATGGAGACTCGTTTACATGGTCCTCCGTTCCTTTCAAAATTGTTCCTATATTCAGTTGACAGGTGATATGGTCAATTATAGATATAGGGCAGCAAAAAAGATATAATACTGTACATCATAGTAGGGTAGTAGGAGCCATACTTCAGTCTACTTTGTATGTACATCCTTCCCTACAAAACCCAAAAGCAATGGTTATCAGTGAGAAAATCTGTAGGTTTCATTTTCTCCTTCGTTCATCTCAAGGTTCTTCTGCTCCAATTTTTTTGGAAAATTATTCCAAAAGAAATTGAAAGGACTTCTGTCCTGGTCAAATAGAATACACACAGCAATTCCTAGCATGAAGTAGCCCATGTTGTACTGCATGTTAATGTCTTAACCATGAAGTGGTTCTCGGGGGGGCGGGGGGGGGGATAGCTATATCTAAATCAGTGTTGGCATGGTTGAGCATAATGCTTTCCAAGCCAAGTCTTTTATGAGTTAAGCGTTCAAAATCCTGAGTCTAGATGGATAATTTGTTAATTCTTATTTCTCCAATTTAAAAAAACCACAATTAAGTTCCTTTCATTCTGACTAGCAAGAAATGTGTGAATTTTAGGATATCCATACCACAAATCAATGCAATCAAACTCTTCCCATTCTGTCACAGATAGTCAGAGTTGACAAAACTGGGCTGAATCACTGATGAAAAGAGTCAACGTAAAGCAGGTTTCCATGTCTTGGCTTTTGGCAGAAAGATGCAATTCAAATAAAATCAAGTTAAATCAAATCACATCACATCAATCAGTCTTGGGAATCTAGCCTGCCAATTGACCACTTAGAATGAAGTAAACTATTCCAGAGAATTCCATCCCCTTCCAAAATCCATTTTAGATACCCAAAACTTACATTTTAGTGGTGAATGCCATGCTTGAATGAAGAGAAGGAACTGAAGTAGCAAGATCATTATATTTTATGTTGTTGTTCAATTGCACAGTGAAGTCCGACCCTTCATGACCCCATAGATCACAGCATGCCAGGCTCATCTGTCATCATATTTTATAAGAGCCCTTTTAGACACTATTTTAGAACAGGACCCAGAAAACATTTAATCTGGTGCACATTTAATAAAGGAGGCTGCTGTGTGAACTGTACCTCATCCCATAATTTTAAATTGTCACAATATTATGTGTTATGTATTTTAAGAACATTTTGAAAATCTGTCCATCACCACCCTTTCATGACTGAAACTACCACCCAGTAAGATAATTGTATTTGGAGCATCTGGTTTTAAAGGTTATAATTAATGATTATATACTGTAATAAGATGGGTATATAATGAAAAGCAACTTGACACATAACACATAAACATATTCCACCAAAAACCAAGGAAGCTTCTACATACTGTTGGTGTATATCTATGACCATACAAATGTTGTCAGGCATTAGCAAGTCCAGGCATGCTTAGGTTAAAAGAAAAGACTGCAAAAGCTGGCTTGAGACTCAAAAACAAGATAATGGCAACAGGCCCTATCAGTCCCTGGAAAATAGATGGGGAAGAAGTAGAAGACATGGCAGATTTTACATTCTTAGGATCCAAGATCACTGCAGATGGTGATTGCAGCCATGAAATAAAAAGGCAAGTGATTCTTGGGAGACAAGCAATGAGAAACCAAGGGAACATAGTTAAACGAAGAGACATCACCTTGTAAACAAAATTCTGCATAGTCAAAGCAATGGTATTCCCGGTAGTAATGTTTGGTTGTGAGAGCTGGATCATAAGGAAAGCTGAGCACAGAAAAATAGATGCCTTTGAAATGTGACGTTGGAGTAAAATTTTGAGAGTACCCTGGACAGCAAGGAGAACCAGGGCCGCCATCAGTGGGGACCATCAGGACTCCCGTCCCAGGCCTGGAGATGATGGGGGCCCAGTGCCGCCAGGAAACCACTGATGTACGCATGCACAAAAAACCACATATGCGCAGAAAACCACAGGGGTGTGACGCCGCCAGGAAACCACTGATGTACGCATGCACGCACAAACCACACAAGTTCAGAAAACCACAGGGGTGTGGCCAAAATGTGTGTGTGTGTGTGAGGGGAGGCCAACACTGGCTAGCGCGTTCCCGGTCACCCTCCAAAATCGAAATTTAGTAAGGGGAGACCCACCTTGGTGACAGAAAAATGGGCCATGGTGCGTGCCACGCAGTGCAAGGAACTCCTGTAGGGCACCAACCGGACAGATGTCTGCCAAAGAACACCGTAGCAGTCTTACTCCACTGCCTACGCCGTGCTGATCCGTTTTAGAGGAGCGTATCCTCAACTGAGCCCAATCATTGGCAACATAGACATCTTCGAGTTCCAGTGCCCTACGACTTGCATCCGCCTTAGACAGCATCACAAGCTCGCTGATGCGGAGCGCTCCAAAAAAGGCCACCGTTGTAGCCGCATGAAACAGGGCTGCCTCATACCTATCAAAACATAGGTCCTGCCAGCCCCGTGCCAGTTGGGTAAGAACCCCTGGGGAAATTGGGTGGCGCTCGTCCGGGCTACGCCCACGCTCCCGCACCCACCCCTCCAAAATGTGTCTCACACGGAAGTCAGCGGTACTGTCCGCATGACCGCCTACTTTGGCCATAAAAGCCAGCGCTGACAGCCTGGATGCTATGGTGCGAGGTCCTGGGCATGTAGGTAAACCATGAATCGAAGGATGTGGGCGACTGGGATCGGCCAGGTGTCTGGCAGCCGAAATTGGGCACAGAATGCTCGGAAAGAAATGAATGCGTTGTGATACGCCTTATGCGTGCGTGGCGCTAGCGACATGCCGATCGCCCGGTTCACCTCTCCTTGCCAAGGGTCCATATCTCGTCCGGGAGTGGCGAGGGAAATTCCTCCGCATCCGGGGCCAAGGCGCGGAACCGGGAGATCTGCAGGCGGGACAAAGCATCAGCGATATCATTATTGACACCCGGGACATGCCTGGCCCTGAACAGCACATTGAGGCGCAGGCTGCGCAATACAAACTGGCGCACCAGGTCCATGACCCTGGGTGATTTAGAAGTCTGTGAGTTGACAACGTGGACAACGGCCGCATTGTCACACCAGAAATGAACCACCGAGTTGGTCCACTCCTCACCCCATAGCATCAAAGCCCCCCAGGATGGTGAAAAATTCCAGATACGGAAGATCACGCAGGCAACCCGTGCCCGACCAGGCTGGCGGCCACCCACCATAGGCCCACTTCCCATTGAAGTACATCCCATAACCCAGGGATCCAGAGGCATCGGACTATATCTGGAAACGAGGTGAAGCCAGAAGGTCGGACCTCCAAAATGACACCCCATTGAACTCCCTCAGGAACTGGAGCCAGATAAGCATATCTGCCCTGATACCCCGGGTCAGTCTCACCCTATGGTGGGGCCTGGATAAGCCTGTCATGGCGTCGCACAAGCGCCGAGCAAATGCCCTGCCCGGTGCGACCATCCTGCAAGCGAAATTGAGGTGACCATGCAGCACCTGCAGTTCCCGCAGTGATGCCTTGCGTTTAGCAAGCAAGTCCGAGATGAGGGCCACTATCCTTGACCTTATCCCCCGGTAATCTAGAAGCCTGCGCTACCGTGTCAATCTCCACCCCCAGGAAGACTAGCTGAGTAGATGGGCCCTCGGTCTTTTCGGGCGCTAAAGGGACACCAAGTTCCTCCATTAGTGTCTGAAATGTGTTGAGGAGACGTGTGCACGTGTCCCAGCCCCGTTCACCCCCGAATAAAAAATCATCCAGGTAATAGGCTACAGACCGGGACCCTGACCTGCGGACAAAAGCCCACTGTAGAAAGGTACTGAAACGCTCGAAGGCCGAGCATGATATGGAACAGCCAAAAGGCATGACCTTATCGAAGTAATATTCACCCCGGAACTTGAAACCCAGCAACTCGAAGTCACCCGGGTGGACCGGCAGGAGACGAAAGGCAGACTTAATGTCGCACTTAGCTAACAGCGCACCCGGGCCACATGAGCGCACCATGCGCAGCGCTTGGTCAGAAGATGTATACCTGACCGAGCAAAGGTCATCAGGTATAGCATCATTGACCGATCGGCCGGCTGGGTAGGACAAGTGGTGAATCAGGCGGAACTCGCCCGGTGACTTCTTGGGCACTAAGCCCAAGGGGGACACTTTAAGGTTGGGAAACGGGGGTGCAGGGAAAGGGCCAGCGACCCTGCCCGCATCAACCTCCTTAGTAATGCTGGCAGCAGCCACCTCCTCCCTTCCCCTAAGGGACAAAAGGTTGGGGGCGTCTTGGGGGGACCTATCACCCGTGAAAGGAATACGAAACCCCAGTCGAAAACTCTGAAGCAGGGAAACCGCGTCTGCCTTCCTCGGGTACAATGCGAGCCAACGCTCCAACATGTCCACATTAATTGGGGAGGGGGCCCTTCGGTGGACCAGCTCCCTCTGCGGCAGTCTTGCCAGCCCCTTGTCCACCCCTACCTCTGCCCCGCATCCCTCCAGGCCTGGGGCAGGCGGAGGCAGCATGGGGGCCAGCACAAGAGGGACACTCATGCCTGTACCGGCAATTCTTTTTATTGCAGGAACCATTGGACGAGAAAGTCCAGCACAGCAGGCGGGCTGGAACCCCCTGCCCCGCCACCTGGCGGGGTGTCTGTGCTGGGGCCGCTCGCTGGACTGCATGTCCACAATGGTATCTTTCCCCAGGCGCAGGGCGCGTGGAAGTCATGTACAGAAGCCACAGCTTCTGGCAGGGCTCGTCCCACCTCATCTCTGGGTGCAGGGGAATTCGCATACGGAATTCCTCATCGTAAGCCAACCACGATGGGCCCGGGAAGTCAACCATCGCCCGGTAGATGTTGTCCAAATACTGGACCATCGGGATTGCCAGATCCGGCCTGGCCCTGAGGTAAACCGCCATGTATATGAGGAACGCTGCCAACCAGTTGGCCCACGTGTGTGGCGGCTTACGACGACGTGCCTGCTCCTTATCCTTCTCATCCTGCCCCTCCCTCTCCTCCTTGGTGGGCTCTCTGTTAAGAAGGGAGAAGATGTCCACATACTCCCCATGCCAGATCTTTTCTTTGGTAGCCTGGGCCAGATGATCCCCAAGGGGCAAGGAATACCCCGCTGTCGGCAATGCCGACACCGGCACGGTGGGAACTGCGGGCATTGTAAAAGGAGCCTGGACCAACCCGGTCACCCCTAACACGTTCCCGACTGAGTAGGAGGCACCACCCCAAACAGGGCCCTGGGTGGGAGGTGAAGTCGCCGGATGGGACGTGGGCGACTGAACCATCGCGCCACCCGTGCGAGGCCACGGCCACTGAAATGCTCCCCCCAAAGTAGTTAGGTGTGTGGGTGCACTAGATTGAACCGCATACTCACATGCTGCACCCCCGTGGGCCGCTCCCACCGGGGGTTCCGGCCCACTGGGGGCGTCGGAGCTCACGATCGCGATTGAGCTCGTCGATGGGGCCTGCTCAGCACCAGCCTGTTGATTGGGGAGCTGCGAGGCAGTGGCCGACACCGGCCCACGCGCCTCGGGCAGCTCGACCCGGCCAGCCGCCTGCCGCTGCCCGGCAGATGAAGCATCAACCTGCGCCCCAAAAGGCACCCCCGGGTGGTTGACCCTCGCGAGGGATGCCTCGAGGGCCGCAACACGGGCCAGAAGGGCCTCAACATTAACATAGCCCCCTAAGCCAAGGGGGGGCAAAGGGCCGGCCGGCCCACAGGTTGCAGGCGCCGGTCCAGGTCCCTGGACCCCGGGGCCCGAATACGGCCACGAGCCCAGGCCCAGCCCCTGCGGGGCCGGGGGCATGCCCTGTCAGGGGAGGGTACCCAACCACCCCCCATGGCTGAAACCCCCTGCAGGAAGCTGCGTACTAAGAGAAGAAGGCCCCGAAGAATGGACCATGCCAGGGGCAGTGGCCATTGCTTGCGGGCCGGGGGCCGCGGCCCCTGCCGGGCCGGGATGCAGACTCCCCGCCTCGGGCCAAGGGGCTATCAACCCCATCCCACCGGTCCCGGTGGGCTCTGGCAAGGGAGGCTGCTGGGGAGGCGCAGTCGCGGTCCTCTGACCTGGCTGGCACCTCCGCGCAGAGCGAACCACGTTCGCAGTTGCCGTCTTCCTAGAGGGCATAGCTGCTATCTGCTGGGAAGCTGGATAAAGACAAAGAAAACTGCGTCCAAAGAGGCTTCCCGGCGAAAGGCAAGAGCGACGGAGGTAAGAGGGAAAAACTTCTCCGCTCCGTCGCTTCGCAAAATGGCAGCTCGGCTGCCTCGTGGCCACCCCTTTTATAAGGGTGCTGGCCACGCCCCCTAACTACCCGGATGACTTCGTCCGGTGGGGGGGCCCCCCGCAAAGAGCGCGGCGGCCATTTTGGCGCCGCGCTTGCATTCTGCAAGTTAGCTGGCTTTATGTTGTGATTGGTCCTTGAGAGGTAAACACAACCTTCTCTTGCAAGTGTGATTGCTCAGGTGTACTGCTTTGAGTAATTAGGTCATTGGAGGACCAATTGGCTGAGTACCCACTGTTTCTCAAGAATACACTCAGAGTTGACCAATGCCACTTCCTATATTTCTGGGTTCTAAATGTAACTAAACAGTGGTGGGCTTCAAAATTTTTTTACAACCACTCTGTGGGTGTGACCTACTCTGTAGGCATGGCCAGATGTTAGCCATGTGGCTTGCTGGGTGTGGCCATGAAAATGTCTGCAAACACAGAAAGCACTGGTTTTTTGGCTGTAAATGGAGATGAGCACTGCACCCTAGAGTCAGATATGACTGGCTTTTAAGCAAGGGTGACTTTTACTAAACACTTGCAACTAAACAGGGTCAAACTTCACAGCAAATTTGAATACCAATCAGGGATCTTCTGTTATTAGGTAAAAGTTGCCCTTGCTCGAAAGCCAGTTGTATCCAGTGCTCATCTCTGTTTATAACCAAAGAGCCAGTTCTGTTTTCTGTGGTCGTGTGGCAGGCATGACTAGACACCGGATGGAACAGAACACTGTTTACCTTCCCACCACATGGGTCCCTATTTATCTACTTGCAATTTCTTGCTTTTGAACTGCTAGGTTTGCAGGAGCTGGGACTGAGATGGGAGCTCATTCTGTTGTGCAGTATTCAGGTCTTCAACTGCTGACCTGTTGATCTTCCAGTCATCAGGTTCAGTGACTTAACCACTTGAGCCACTGCAGTTATTACTCGTTGTAAAAAGGCACACTGGTTTGTAAACTTATCTGTTAGGCTAGCCAACCATTGTGTGCCCAGTGGACTCAATCCACAAAAGCTCACATTAAAATACAGCGTATAGTCTTTAAGGTACCACGATGTGGTTTGTTATGGTGGAGCCTAAGGGGGTTTCCCCGGGAGGAGAAAGGGAGGAATGAGGGTCGTGGAGCTCCCTGGGCCAGCTGCAGTCTACCTCGGAGCAGCAGTTAGTCTTTAAGGTGCCACAACATTTTTGTCTTTTTCTTTTGTTTACTTCCTGATATGCTTGAAATACAGACTAACACAGCTACCAATCAAAAGGAGCGCCAGGGCAGCAGTGGCGGCAGCAGTGCGTCCCTGCTGAGCACAGCTGGGGGGCTTCCTCCTCCTCCTCCCCACCCCGGGGCCAAGGCAGTGGCAGCGGTTTGGTGACAAAAGGAGTGCCCGGGTGGTGGCAGTAGTAGTACGTCCCTGCTGAGACCAGCCAGGGTGCTTCCTCCTCCCTGGCCCTGGGGCCACAGTGGCAGTGGATGATCAGCAGCAAAAGGAGCACCCAGGTGGTGGCAGCACGTCCTAGCTGAGCCCAGTTGGGGATCCTCCTCCTCCCTGCCCCCGGGACAATGGCGGAGGCGGGGGCTCAGCGGCAAAAGGAGCTGGCCAGAGTGGGGTGAGAGGAGGTTGAGGACGTTGGTGGGGCTGGGAGATGGGCAGGGCAGGGCAGGGAGGGGTGGTGGGTGGGGCCAGCCAGTTTTACAACCAGTTCACATGAACCAATCTGAACCGGCTGGAGCCCACCACTGTAACTAATTCAGCACCCATCTGAAATAGGTTGGTCCATATAGTTCCATGAGAGGATTTAATGCTCAACCAAATGCAGAAGGGATATGGCCTAGCAGCCAAAAGGTTTAATCAATTCTTTCATTATTACTGACATTTAGGAACAGAGAAGGAACAGCACAACTTTTCCTCACCTGTCCTTAACCAAAACCAGAGTTTAATAAAGATCTGTTGTAGCCTCCCTGTGGGTATTGTAAACCTGAGATGCAATCTAATTTCATAATAGCAGTGCCTACTTTCCTTCCAAGAATTCTGTAGACATTTTGAGGAGGTTACCAAGGGGATGACTAGAAATAAGTGAGTGAATAGTTGAGATGCTGCCAATTACTAGCAAAACAAACCCAAGTGGGTGTTGCTACCACCTTTAGCATGCTTTGTAATATTCGCATTGAACTGGCAATGATATAGCTACCTGTCAGTCATTACCAGAGGTCAGTCAAGATCCATGACAGGCATACCTTCCTGTCCATAGCCCAGTTCCTTTCCCACAAAGATAGGAATCGCCTCCAGAGCTCTATGAACTACAGGGGGAAAAAATTCAGACAATGAAACTTGTTTTCAGCTGCATACAGGCTTAAAACAGAAATATGCTTGGCAGCATTCCAGATAAATTTACTCTGTAGTGGAACTGGAGGAAGTCCCCCCCCCCCCCCCCCCCCGCAAAAGAAATGCTCAGCAATGGAAGTGAAAACTATCAAATAGTAAATAGGATGCAAAAATTGGATAAAGGAAAATAAAAAACCGACATTAAATTCCATCTACCTTCAGTTCTGAATGAGGAAAAAGAAGCAACTGATCTTGCTACAGCCTCAGTCTCTTATACCTCTGTTGTTTAATGCTAGATTTTGAGAGGGGAGAACTTAGATATTCTTGGACACAGTTGTGGACCCAGTTGTCACCTTCCCTGACCATTAGCTGTGATGGACACAGATTTGCTACTTCTGATTATCACCAAAGTACTTGGTATTGCAGTATCACTTAAAGAGATAAAAATGAGGATTGTGTGTGTTTTGTTGTCGCCGCCACCACCGCCGTTCTCGTCATCGTCGCCGTTGTCGTTGTCATTGTCGTTGTTGTTGTTGTTGTTGTTGTTTGTAGCAGAAGTCTTGCAAATCTGGGTGGCTATAATAGGGCTGCCTTAACAAGCTGAAAACAAGGCTTATTGCTGATTTTCTCCTCTTTATCTGCTGGCTCATCTGGTTGTCTGACACAAATTCACCCTAGGATGCCCAGCGTTTTGATTGAAAATTCACAGTGGATCACTTCACATCGTTCCCGTGGTGTTGTCATATCAATAGATGGGATAAGGTCAAGAAAGTGTTTTTCATATGTCTTTTGAGATGAATTTATTAATCAGGAAACAAAAATGGTGAGTCCAATATGTAAAAATGATATGGATTAGAACAGGGGTTCCCAACCTTTTCAAGTCGGGTCCCAGGTCACACTCTTTCAGCAAGCTTAAAGGGCCAAACAGCCATTTTGCCCTGCATGCATGATGTGGTTGGCCATGTTGTCACAAAAGCTTCAAAGGGGTGACCATTTTATTTTGTGAATGCACTTGGAGGGTTTGGGGGGGTCACATGAAGTGGTGCTGGGGCTGCATCCGGCCCACTGGCTTTAGGTTGGGAACCCCTGGATTACAACTATCCAGGTTCACTCATCTGTAGCTGAAACTGGTACTAATATCTGCCTTCTGGAGACAGAATATTCTAGCAACAAAAGGTACAGCTTTGAAATTATCTTAGATGCCACCACTGCATGAAAATTATTACAATGTTTTGCCAAGCATAAATCTTTATTCTGCTTTTAGGGAAAGATAATACAAGGGTTTATGTATAGGTTCTGTTGCCACATGGCACTCTTTTTGGGGAGATCGTCTTTTGGTTGCCTAGGAAACGGCTTTCAAATTGAACTCCAACAGCTACACCATTGAAACAGATTTTCAGAATTCCTGGTGATAGGCATGTGGAATTAATGGGAATAAAGAATCAGATGTTCTCTGACTACTGCACTAAATAAACGAAGGTAACATTTCATGTCTGCAGGCCACAGACATTTGCACATGAGGTTTTTGGAAGAGTACTTTATATGGGACTGCCTTAAGAGAAAATTGTGTTAGAGGAGAAGGCAAATGGAGGGAAAAGTAAATGCAGACGCAGTCTCAATAGCCAACATTTGAATAATGGCTTGATCCTGCTGCTCTTTTGCTGGCTATATGAATGCAAAATCATTTCTCCATGATAAAAAGTGAAGAGTATGAATACTAAGAGGTGATGGCATGGATAAACCGTATAGCATAGATAACACCCTCTATGGTAGAAAATGATAGTTTTTGATCAGTGTTTATCTTTAATTTTACAAATATGTATATGTTACCTTCCTAACTAAGTTATCTAGTCCATTGTATGCACATTGGGGCATAATCCAACCAAGCTAGGTAAAGGTCACTCTTCCTTGAAAGCCAGTTGTATCCAACCCTAGGGTTCACTGCTCATCTCTGTCTGCATCTGCAGACATTTCCATGGACATGTGGCAGGCATGTTTCAACACTGGAGTGCACGGAACGTTGTTTACCTTCCCACTGAAGTGGTCCCAATTTATCTACTTGCAGTTTCTTGCTTTCAAACTGCTAGGTTTGCATGAGCTGGGACAAAGACAGGAGCTCATTCTGTCATTCAGTATTCAGGACTCGAACTGCTGACCTGACAACCTTCCAGTTGTCACAAAAGCTTCAAAGGGGTGACCATTTTATTTCGTGAATACACTTGGAGGGTTTGGGGGGTCACATGAAGTTAAGCATCTGAGCCACTGCAGTTCCTTCTACCAAGCTAGGAATGTATAAATCCAAAATTTGAACTTCTTCTTCTTTACTTCCTAGTTTACGCCTACGGGTGTTGAATGCACAATTTCAACAGGACAATTAAATGCTTCAGACTGTAAGCCTATGCTCATTAACGGGGAGAAATTACCAGAACAAAGCAAGACTTCTTTCTGGATAAATGTATATTTGTTTTCACTATGACTCTCCTCTAAGGAAATCTATGACAGTGGTATTTTGTATCCCCTGGATTTTTCTCCATGGGCAATGCACTATAAAGGAGGTGTTGTGAATCAGATTTTACATTCATTTTTGTTTTGTAATGGCACAACCAATACATGAGAGATAAATTATCTTAAAACATAATTTAAAGCTTATCAACAGCAGGAATTAATTAGCAAGTTTATGCAAAATATGCTATAGTCCTTGTCATACAACAGTTCTGTGTGCACCATCAGTGAACAGTTGGTCTGTGGGCATATGGTCACAGTAAATGTGAACTTTTCCCACAGGCATTCTCATCCCAAGAAATTTTACTGCCTGAAGCAAAAAACAACAACCAGTACAATATTCTGTCTCACATTTCATGTATGGAAAATGACTTGGCACCAGAGTTTTGCTTTAACAGAATTTGTCTCAACCCTCTAAAAAAAACCCTAGTGCCAATCATTCTCAACAATATTGGACTTGAAGGAGTAGGATGACTCAGTATAACCCCATGATGGTGGACATTGGAACTCCAGGTGTTCTTGGACTTCAATTCCCAGAAGTCCAAGTCTCTGTGAATCCACACAAATGGGTTTACTGCGCGTATACAGTAGCAAACTCAGTTGTGTGGATTCACAGACTTGGGTTTCTGGAAATTGAAGTCCAAGAATACCTGGAATGCCAAGGTTTGCCATCAAGGTCCTAGATCAGTGATGGTGAACCTTGGCACTCCAGCTGCTTTTGGACTTCAATTACCATAAGCCCAAGTCAGCACTCCTGCTGATCAGGGCTTCTGGGAATTTAAATTCAAGAATAGCTGGAGTGTCAAGGTTTGCCATCACCGGTATAACCTATGAGCCTATGAATGTAACCTCAGGCCAAATTCACTTGGTGAAGCGAGTATTTTTGGGAAGATAATAAGACATCTGTATCTTATGGGATGGTATAAGGTTTCTTGGGATAATGTACACAAAGCATTTTGTATGCTAAAATGATTTCTGTGAGAACTAAATATGACCTCACTCTATATGAAACACAGACCCCGCTTCCCACTGATTTTGCAGTTCATTGAAACTTTAAGGTCCTATTTCTATATTGACTTAGTCTGAAAACAAGCCATATGTAATTTAGTGGGCTGACTTCTGAAAACATACATTTATTGCATTGTGCTACATGCAAAGGAAAGGAAAATTTATGTTGACAGGCCCTTAAGTATAGGAAATCAAACACTCAAGACCAGGAAGTTCCAAAAGTTCATTTTAGTAATATAATGTTAACTTGGCTCTGTGTTGAATTGCCTGCGTTTATATATAAACCTTAATGTAGTATGGTTTATTTTTTTAACATATGTCATACTCTATGCAGGATATGCAACATGGCTAACTTAATGTTTGGAATTTCCTGATGTGAAGGGCTTGATTCCCTGCTCTTAATATCCTGTAACCACATGGGAGGTAAATGATTATATATATATATAGGGGGTGGCCAAACCTTTCAGGCTGTGGGACGGTCATGTGGTTGAGCAGGCCAGTCATGTGGTTCCTCCCACCAGAAGCAGAAATAAAACATGTCCTTACATGAGCAAAACGCTGTCATAAATGCATTTACGACAGCCATGGGTACATTTATGGCAGAGTTTTGTGCATTAACTGGTTATTTTACTTCCAATTCTGGGAGCAATGAGGGTGGCACGGGCCATATTATTAGGCTCTATGGATTTCATTTTGTTATGCAATGTTTATGTTAAGTGAGCTGTTTGTTAACCCAGGTTCCTCTGTATTTGGTTTGGTTTTGGTGGGGTTCAGTTTGCCCTATTTTCTCTGTGTAAGAGTAATATATTTCACCCCTTTTTGGGAGCTGTTCTGCTCCTTTCTGGCACTGCACTAGGGCTGCAATTTATTTGGTGCGTTAGGGATCACACCTGATTATCCCATTCTTCAGTCTGTGTGTGGTTGCTTAACTTGCTCCCATTTAGAGCTGTAGGCCATGTTCTCTCTGGTGACAACCCTGTGATGTATGCAAGGGGTTGTGGCAGCAGAAAGAATGGTGGAGAAACCCTCTCCTCTATTTAACTCATCTTGTAAATTTTAAAATATTATCCTTAGTAATGCAGCGCTATTTCTGATATAAAGGAATATCCATGCTGGCTTGATATGTTGCTGTAGCGCTATGCCATTTATTAAAATGAACCAAAAAAAAAGGAAAGTTGCTTCAGAATGACATCTGTGGTAAAAGATGGGGAAAGGGCTGGGTAGGAGTGTCAATAATCCTAAAAGGGGAAAAGTTGTGCACTTGAAATATTGTCTGGATCCTTCTAACTGAAGAAAAAATGTTTCCTGTTTTAATCCAGTACAAAAAAAAAAAATCACACCAGAGATAAGAGCCTTTTAAATACAACCCACATCTCTCTTATTTATCTCATCTAGTTATAGCCTATGTCCGCGATGGCAAACCTTGGCACTCCAGATGTTCTTGGACTTCAATTCCCAGAAACCCAAGCACCCTGTGAATCTACACGAATGGGTTTACTGCAATTCATCCTGCCCGCACTGCCCTCGTTGCTCCTGGAAGCGGAAGTAAAACGCGCCCGGTTTCCTAAGTGTCACGTACAAATGTGCAGGTGTTTGTTTATCACCCTGTTCCCAGATGTTTGATATCCCATGATCCACTTCTTATATGAATGTGAACTTTTCCCATCTCTCAGTTGATGTGTTAACCTAATGTTACCTTTGGAAATCCCCTTGTTATGCAAGTGTGTATTGTCTTGCAGGTGTCTAAGTGACTGGCATTGCTACTTAGCAACCCAATTACTTAATGATGTGTTAATGTGTGGAATGTGTGATATGTGTTTTGGAATGCTAATGACATCAGAGTGCCTTTCCCTATGAGAGTTATCCATTCTCAACCTACATAAATTCAACTATATGAATATTAACACTACATAAATGTAAAGTAAATTAAAATATGAAATTATCTCTTTGTGATTATCATGATACTAGCCACTCATTTCACATTAAAACTTGATAGATTATAGCAAAAGCTGTTAAAAGAGGCCAAGTTAAAACATGATGTTTCTATATTTTATGTAATCTAATTAAACTTTGTCTGATCTAATACCTTCCAATGTTAATATGTTACAAAAAATAAGCTAAAACAATGCTTTCTGGCAAAGTATGAAAAATTCACAGAAATATAATTTGTAGTTACTGTAAGTAAAGGTAAATTTACCTTTTGCTGTAAATAGAAATGAACACTGCCCCCTTGCTTGAAAGCTGGCTGTTTCTGAGTCTAGGGTCAGTGCTCATTTCTATGGTCATGTGGCAGGCATGACTAGATGCTGGAGTCCACAAAACAGTTACCTTTCCTGCCAAGGAGGTACCTATTTATCTACGTGCAATTCCTTGCTTTCAAATTGCTAGATTGTCAGGAGATGCAGGAGCTCACTCCACTGTGCAGCACTCAGTTCTCAGATTGCAGACCTGCTGATCTTCTGGTCATCAAGCTCAGCAAGCAACTTAACCATTAAGACAAATCTGGAGGCAAAAGGTAATTTCAGGTGGGGATTAAAGGTTAAAGTAAAGGTTTCCCTTGCTCGAAAGCCAGTCATATCCAACTGTAGGGTTCAGTGGTCATCTCTGTTACAAAGCTGAAGAGCCAGCGTTGTCTACTTCTGCGGATGTTTCTGTGGTCATGTGGCAGGCATGACTAGACACCGGAGCACATGGAACACTGTTGCCTTCCCGCCAAAGTGGTCCCTATTTATCTACTTGCAATTTTTTTGCTTTTGAACTGCTAGGTTGGCCGGAGCTGGGACAAAGACAGGAGCTCATTCCGTCCTGCAGTACTCGGGAATCGAACTGCTGACCTTCCACCTCCTGGTCAGTGTCTTTGCCACTTATGAGTGGGGAATTCTTCAGAGTGACTCCTTCTTCCAGGCATGCTCTATTAATGGTACAGCCTGGGTCCCTCCACAGCTGTTATTTCAGGAACAAAATGTGGGATGAACAACCTTGTGGCAAACATTTTGCTGAGGGGTGGACTTCACTCTCTAGTAAATGCAGATCAGATTATGGCATTGCATTGCCTCCAGTCAGTTGCTGCCTGAGAAAGATGCAGGCTGAAAACACACTGTTTAAAAGGAAGCCATCTGTTCTACCAGCAACATATGAGCAAATGAATATAAACCGGGGAATTGGGAGGAGGGGAGAGAGGTTGCTTTCAATTTGCAGTTTAGCACCAGTGAAATTAATTATTGAGACAGAAAACATCATTTTGCAATTAGCAACTGGGCTTCAGATTTCAGCTTGATATTGTGGTTCAAAACCACATTTGTGCAATAAAAGGACTGAATAATGTTTACATTGGCACTAGCCCATTGTATAAAAGCACCCGTTGTCTTTTCAGCAAATATTTAACAAAGCGTATCGGCGGACAGGACAGAATAATATATTTCAACAGGTGAGCAGAGAAAGCAATTTGTTCTGGTGTGGAAATGGAGAATCACCTGGCAAAGGAATCAATTGCAATATTTCTGAATTTGACTTCCTAAAAATCACAATTATGGAAGGGAAGGACTTCTTAATGACTAGAAGCATGTAGCAAAAGACAGAACAATGATTCTACAGGGAGCAAGGGTTCAGTAGGGTCGAGTTTGTCATCCCTTCAGAGAAATAGTCTGCAACATTTATACTGATCCTGATAGTTCTTGGACGTCAGTTTACCATTGCATTTTCATTTGCATAACAACAAGGGTTCATAAACTCTCAAAGTGCAGTTCACGAATTTTAACCAAGGGCAGTATGTTGATTGAATATTAAGCAAGGATGCAGTAATGACAGCATATAAAATTACTAGTGCTGAAGCCCAGCATCTATGCTCTGGAAGTCTGGTTCTGGTTTCAGGATTTTGATCCTCAGCTCTCTGAAATGCTTATGAATTGCAGTATTAACTAAGGCATTAGGGAAAATATTCAGAACATTCCATACACTGTTTTCCAGGCTATCCTTGTATGTCTCAGATAGATACACATAGCTCAGGGGTGTACTGGCCATCTTGGGAAGGCGCTGGACAGGAAGTGCCACTCACCGAGCAGGGTGGCAGGTCATCTGCAGGTCCACCGTGGGTTTTTCTCCTCCATGGTGGCGGTGGCGGTGAGAGCCCTGCAAAGCTCAGTCCTCCTCCAGTCCCTGGATGTGGAAGCAGGGCAGATGGGGAAAAGTTTGCTCCATGCCAGGTGGTGCGATCACTGCCTCCACCGCCATCCACGACCCCTCCACCTACTTGTTGGTGGGGGCTGGCCAGGTCTGGCCAGCTCTCCCGCACTTCCTGCTTATGCGGTGGCTCTTCCCCCATCTGCAGCATGGCTCATTTAGCCCAGACTCCCACCCCACAACCTCTGCCTCTTGTGTCCTCCCCGTGCTCGGTCCAGCTAGCGCATCAGTGCATGCACACTCCCAGTGGGAGCAGTTGCCATGAAAGAGGAGAAGCAACAGGCTGGTTTTCCCCCAAACCAAGGGGCACCTTCTAGTTTGAAGAAAAAAACAACAACCTGGTGCTTCTCCTCTTTCATAGCAACAGTGAGGTGGCTTCTCCTGCTGCTCGCTAGGTGCACACACGTGCCCGTGGTCAATCCGAAGGGTGTGCAAGTCGCAACTGGTGCTAGGGAGGTGGGCACACCAAGATGAGTTCCAGTAGCCTGGTGGGCCAGCCCACCACTGATGTAGCTGAGTGCTTTTGGCACATTACTTTCAGGATTCCTTAGGCAGTCCAAATGCAGAAAGCCGCACACCTCTAGCCTTGGGACTTTCCTGAATAGGGATGCAAATTTTTATTTGTTGCATTCTTGTGCATAGCCTGTCTCATTCAGAGTGAGTAATTATGTGAAATCTCTTCATGTTCCAAAAAGGTACCTAGGAAAAGAGGGCCGAGAGCCGGCAACCCCAACCTACCCTCTTTTACTGAGCGATACGCCACTGCCCAAGGGAGAGGAAAAATATTTATTCCCCACAAGAAAACAAAAACCTTTCCCATCACCCTGTCCATAAGGAGGAGGAGGAGGAGAAAGCTATTTTCCCTCCTCTTTCTCTGTTTCTATCCAAGAACAAGAAGCTGTAAGCTTCATTCACTCCTATAGTTAAGAACAAATCCTGTTGCCAATGACAAAGAGATCAGTGAAATGAACATGTGCCAACTTATGCATTTCTTTGGGTGATATTTTCATTGTCAGCTTTCTTAAACCCGTTAGCATTGTTTGCCTCTTATTTGTGTTAATAAATCAATAAGCTGCATAATTTTAGAAAGAGAATTTTCTGTACTCAAGAAATAATTAAGAACAAAATGAAAGCTTGAGGACAAGAAAAACATGTCAGTTCTGTGCACATTGTATGCTTCTTTTAATTAACTGTTTTACATTCAACTGCAAGCACAAATGCTACTTTCATTACTTATCTGTCTAACTAATATGGATGAATGCTTGGTAGTTTGGCTGTTGAAATTACATTAGAGCTCTCTCCCAGTTGTAATATGGAAACAATAAACACCAAGATCTTACATGCATACAATGACATAATGGGAACTAAATTCTTTACAGATTTTTTGGGGGGAGTTGAGGGCAGACAATTTTGAATATGCATAGAGAAAAATGGCAGGCACTATTCACCATACTACACTTGTTCCATCACATCTTTCCATGTGCTTTTACTGCATAGGGACCTCTACTCCAGAAACCTGTGAAAGGCTGGGTTTCCAGTTGTCAGGAGAGATATGCATACACACAGTAGATGGAGAACAAAATATGACATGTGGAAATTGCCACCACAATTCCTCCCATATGATTATATGCGTGGTATGTGCTGACCTATCAACATCACAAAAATAGGGCCAAAAGGTGCAGATACAAACGAGAGAAAGAAACAGTTTGAGGCAGGAGTATCATTCAAGTCTCTTTTATTTATTTATTTATTTATTTATTTATTTATTTATTTATTTATTTATTTATTTATTTATTTATTTATTTATTGTTAAATTTTTATACCGCCCACTCAGCCAAAGCCAACTCCGGGCGGTTCACAACAGTGGGTAAAAACAGATAAAAACAAATAAAACAGATAAAAACCAGCAATAAAAACCCACCCAAGAATGCAAAGGAGTGAAGAAATAAAATGTTAAAACTGTTTCGGTATTGTCAGTTTTTCAAAATAATTTTTCTTCCTCAGGATATAATCTTAAGTATTTTTCTGTAGACAATAAAATGAAAACAAAATCATACACTCTCACAACACATTATAGTTTGGCTGTGAGCCTTAAACCATCTAAACATAATACATACCAAGAGTTTTTTTACACATCTACTAGCTTCAGGGAGGAAAACATCCTATCATGATGAGCTTAAAGACATTAAAACATATAGTACAATGTTTGCAATATATGTTGTGTGTCGAGTGATGTAGTCATGAGAAATAATTTTCTTTTTCTTTTAAAGATAGGGGAAGGAGGCAGAAATGACTTGATTTTTTAAAGTGACAAAATGCTCAGAATTATAAACCATACAAATGATTATAAAAAACAAGAAAGGTCCAACTCATTATTCAAACCTGATGGAACCAAAGTCTTCAGACTGTGAATATAAAATGATTCTCTCTGCAACAACAATTTATCCATATTGCGTTTTTTCAAAAGGTTTAAGTTGCACAACTTCAAGGATTACGAACTTGAAATGTTTGTCTGTGTGAACCTCCTTGATATAGTGCATGACTAAAGGTGCTTGCAATACCTGGTTTCTAATTCTGGGCCTATGTTCTCCAATTCGTATCTTAATGGGTTTTGAAGATTTTCCAACATATTTCTTACCACAAGGGCAAATCCATAAATAAATGCAATTAGTGCTATTACAGTTTTAAAAGTTTTTGAGTTTAAGATAGAAATCAACTTCTGGAAAGGATACAGCCTTTGTTTCCCAGACAAATTTGCATATGACACAGTTGTGACATTTGTAATGACCACATATGATATTCTGTGTTAGTCCCTGTCTGGCCATTCACTCAGTATGTGTTACTATATTGCCCAGGGATCTGGTCCTTCTAAAACCTATAACTGGTTTATCATTGCATCCTGGTATGTCACCAAGGATATACCATTGTTTATGTATAATCTTTTTAATATCATTGGCCAATGGAGAGAATTCCAGAGACCAATTGATTCTAAATTTGCTGGTTTCCTTTTTTGTGTGTCAAAAGTACATTTCTGGGGTTTTTAAAATCTCATCAAAGGAACAATCGATGATGTGATGGGGGTAGCCTCTTTGATATTATTAGCTGATTCTAGAAAGTCTCCTTCAGTAGAGGAGTTCCTTTTTGCCCTTGAGAAGAGACTATATGGAATCATATTATAAAATAATGCAGATGTAATGACCCAAATTGGAGAGAAATATTTCTATCTGTGGGTTTACAAAAGAGTTTCATGCAGGACATGGATGTGGACAACGGCAAAGTGAAGAAAGTGGCTTCATTCTGGAACTTAAGTGAGAAATCTCATGGAGGTTAGCAAACCCTCAATAGGCTATTAGATAGATTCACAAAACATTGTGTGTGTATATGTATTTGTATATGCAATTTGATTATGTAGAAATCATGTCTATCTTGCTAGAAGATGTGTTTGGCTGTGTAGGATGGGAAAACAGTGTGGTCTCTGCTAGAACAACAAATGTTTGAACAACGGAGAGCAGGATGAAACATTTTCATAAGATGGCATACTATATGGTATCTCCCACTAGATTGCTTTCACCTTTTCTTCAAAAGATGGCAGATATCTTCTTCTTTCATGCCCTAATTAAACCCTGGACTGACAGAATATTTGAAAATCTGAAACAAGGAAAAGGCTATGATAGTTTACCTGCATAGTTTGTGCAATTTACACAAAAATTCTTCTTGCAAAATGCAAAAAGCAAAACTTATCTTTAAACCAGGGGTGGCCAACAAACTACAGCCCATGGGCCAGATCCAGCCCACGGTGCATATGACACAAAGGCAAGATGACACGTCTGGCCCATGCCACTCTTGCCGCTCCTGGAAATGGAAGTAAAATGTGCATGCACATGTGCAAAACACTGCCATAAATGACCCACGGCTATCAGAAATGCCCCCAAATCCTTGAAAAGATGTGGTATCTTGACACATGAAAGTACCCTGTGGAAGGAAAATGACCACAAGTTGTGATTGTTTTTGCTCTTTTAGAAGTATAAAAATACTATCAAATTTTTCCTCAGCATTAACAAAAGAGTGTGCATTCAAAACAAACTAGTGAGGAAGAAGGCGACTCCAGCCGAAAGGCCACAGGGAGCTCTAGCAGAATGCCCTTTGCCAATCCCTCTTTGGTAAGAGGAATCAGACCACCAGACTGGGCCAATCAGGGTCACATGGAGTGTTTGGCTATGGTGTGCAATGTATATAAATATCTGTTGTTTTCTCCACAGCCTCATGTGTCTTATTCTGGCTACACAGCAACTCTCCCACCCGCCCTGAAGTGTATGACAAGAGTAGCTGTTCGCTTTGGGGCTAGACAGGAATTTTTTGCTCACACCTAGATTGGCCTGTGGCATGGTTTTTTCCCCCACCAGTACCATTATGCATGGAAGGGAATTTGGGTTTTGCCTGAGAGTTGTTGCTTTAGGTCACCTAGGCAGGTAGTGCGGTCAATAGGGTCCCCTAAGAGCCCAGGGTTATTCATTGGAATGCATATATACTGAACAAGTTGTCCCAGGGTGGGGTGTACACCTGGATATGAGGGCTCCCTCTTCCAGGCTGCATGTTGGCTGGATGATCGGCAGCAAAAAAGAGGGGAGTCCAATGTAGGATTTGACCCTCCGGGCCCAGTGGAGAAGGACAAGCCAGACCACACTGCAAGGACTCCTGCAGAAGATCCATATTGCTGGAGTAGTTGTTTTGGTTCCAGATTTATGTTTCAATAAAGGTGGCCCTAGTTTTCAAACTGTCAGACTGTGGTGGCTCAAGTGGTTAAGACACTGAACTTGAAGACTGGAAGGTTGGAGTTCGATACCCAAGTGCTGCATGGCAGAATGAGCTCCCATCTTTGTCCCAGCTCCTGCCAATCTAGCAGTTTGAAAGCAAGAAAGTGCAAGTAGATAAATAAGGACCCCTTCGATGGGAAGGTAAACAGCGTTCCATGTTGGCATGCCTGCCACATGCCCAAGGAAACATATACGGATGCAGACAGTGCTGGCTCATTGGCTGTAAACAGATGAGTACTGAACTCTAGAGTCAGATATGACTGGCTTTCGAGCAAGGGCAACTTAATTTTCAGCCAACACTGGTATCTAAGTCTTCTTTGGAGTGGAAGGGTAAAGAAAGTTTGATGCATTTCATTTTAATTTAAGTGGCAAAAGCAAGATGCACACATCATCCAAAGCCAAACTATCGAGCAGAAGCTGATTCATCGCACATGTCCTCCACCCTGTTGGATGGAAGCCACATGGAAGTCACAAAACCTCCTTTTAAGTTCATCATGCACCTTTCTTTTCTGCCAAATCATACTCAGGAGGGATAATTCTGTAATAGTGAGGAGTGATTCAACTTCATATGACAACTTGAAGGGAAAGTATCCTTGGCCTTTGAGCTTTGGCTGGTTGCTGCTATGTGAACCATCAGAACAATATTTGTTCATTCCTCAATGTTTATTGCACTGAAGAGCGATTCAGCATTCATAATGGTGTGATAAATCTCAGTGGCGATTGCTTTATTTCTTCTCATTGTCCTGGCCACGAGCCTGTCAAATGCTCCCAAAATAGTATGGAGAACTCAGCGCAGCTGTCGAAGCCATAGTGTTAAAGCTATGTTATTTCATTGGTATGGCATTGCTCTGACTGCCTTAATGAGATGGAAGTATCTACCACTGTTTGTTCTAAATTCCCATGGAGCTTGGCTTACCCTCTTTCAGCTTCTATAGAAATAATGAATTGGAAGCTACATTTGGTGACTGGCTCTTCATGTCCATGCCATTTTCCATCTGCTATTCCTGATTTTAGTTCTTAATTCACAGTCCATTTCACTTCAAATATTCTTCTTTTCCTTCTCTTTTTTTCCATTCTTCAGTAAGCTGATTGACACGACCTCCAAAGTAAATTAACCCTTTTCTTCTGCTGTTCTTTGAATATGGGTACACACAGCTGACAAAGTGAGCCCTGTTTTTCACACAAGACCGCATCCTCCAATTTTGCTATTTACGCCACCCTCCTTTGACTCTCACCCATACATAGCCTTTCCCATTAATGGTGAAATGAAAGACAGTCACCACTCTTTCCCCCCAAAATGAAAAGCATTTCTATTTTAGATATGTCGGGCTTCTGCACAAGTCATTTGTGACACAGAGTGAGGATGTATTGCTTCAAATTGTCATGACAGGTGCTCCATTGGGGAAAATAATCTTCTAGCCTCCAGCCATATTCATTGCTATTTCACTCATCTTGAAGACAATATGACGTATCCTAACTTTTATGTATATCTAAAGAAAACATGAAAATGGAATCCAAGAATATCTTCATCATTATAATCACCACCAGCACCACCACCACCTTCTTCTTCTTCTTCCTACTCTTGCTTTACTTAGATCTGATGAAGCCAGAAGCATCATTCATGCATACCTGTCAAGTATCCCGGATTGGCCGGGATTTCACGTAATTCAGCACTGCTAACTCTACTTTCCTGCTGCCAAACCCCGCCATCCTGTAATTTGACAGCAGGGGAAAGTAGTTACTGCACATCCCATTCTGCGCAGAAGCCTTCTGTGCAGGTCCCATATTGTTCGAAGCTGCACTTGACAGGTATGCATTCATGGGAAGAAGGATCCCTTTTGTGAAACTAATCTTTATTAACACACTAGTCTAGAGCAGTGTTTACCAATCTTTGGTTTTTGGACTTCAATTCCCCAAAGAACTGATCAGCCAATGTACTGACTTTGGCTTCTGGGAATTGAAGTCCACCGGTTTTCGACAGAACATAGTTTGGGAAACGCTGGTCTATAGAATGGGTAGTCAAGTTCAAAGCATGCACAGCTGCTCTTATATTACCCTTCAACATAGTTTTCTTTTTTTCTTTTTTTCATGAAAAATCCCCTTTCATCCCCTATTTTTTAAAACTAAAAATTGTTTTTTGGGTGTAGGGATAAGGAGCACTGGGGATGAAATAGCAAAATAGTTCTTCAAGCTCCTTCCAGCACAAGGGGCACAAAGTTACTCTAGGAGTAAAAACAATTTATATTAAACTAGGGAGGGTCTCTGGGGGACTTATTTAGGAAGACATGTCACAACTATTGGAACATACTGTTGCTTCATTTCCACAGTAGATGCCCTGCTGATCAGGGCTTCTGGGAATTGAAGTTTAAGAACATCAGGAGTGCCAAGGTTCGCCATCACTAGACTAGGCCCATGCATGCCACAGGCTGCAGTCGGCTTAAGGTGAGCATGAAGTGATCTGGGGAACTCTGCAGACTGCCCAGAAAAACTCCATCAAGCCATATGAAACCTATGGGTTTCAGAATTTCCACCCCTGTTATTGTTGTAGAGGCAATATTTGGATGAATTTTCCTGATCAGTTGCAAAATGTATTCCTAGCTCAGATCAATTACAAAAGGTTGACTAACACTGCATCCTGAACTGTATGCAAATCATTGCAGGGGATATATATTAAATTCAATGTTGGTACCTTAGGAGAGGAACTGTTTTCATTTCTTAATCTGAATTTATTCTCACAGGGATTTCAAATCAACAAAGACAGGAAAAAACCAAGCAGGAATGGCAGCCTACAAAAATCATAAAATTATGTTCTGGAAGGATGAATGGGTCTTGACATTTTCAGCATCGGTTTGGTAAACATTAGAGTTTTAAAGCACACTCTCCAAAGTAGAATCCAGAGCAGAATCCAGAAAACAAAACAAACAAAAGCAGAAAAGAGCACACACATTTTTTTTATCGTGTCAGAAGCACACAAAGGTGCTTCCTGCTCACAGGACACTCGAATGAGGCTCCTTTCACATCCCCAAGATCTTTCCCCACTGCAATGGTCCCTGTTTATCTACTTGCAATTTCTTGCTTTTGAACTGCTAAATTGGCAGGAGCTGGGACAGAGACAGAGCTCATTCCATCATACAAAACTCGGGTCATGAACTGCTGACTTGCCTACCTTCCAGCTAACAAGGCAAGCTTCTTAACCACTGAGCACACACATCAAAACAACACATGCATGCACCATATATGCTATGTGGTTGAGTAGAATGAAATGACTGTAGGCTTTTTGTTTTCCTCCATTTTGACGATTTACTGATTATTGCTGCTAAAGAGGCCTGCAGCATTTCAGGAGAGCTCCCTCCCACTTTGCAACAAAATGAATAGAGGACGTTCCATAACTACCATTGGTGGATTACACCCTAGATTCACAGTATTGTTGTTCTGAGCTTTGAGTGATCAGCTAAACTGGTGTATGTCTAGCTTTGCAAAATAACTGGATTAGGGTTACACTGCAAAGCATGACTGGGTTTCTCAATAGTAAATTCCCAGTTAGTAATGCACCATAGCTGTTTGCTTCATCCTACAAAACCAGATAAAGCCCACCATGACAGGGGATTTCTAATCAAATACAATTAGAGCATCAATGACATAATATTAATCCACAGCAGTCAAATTAAGGGGGATGAGTCTCCTTCAGGCTCTCACTGTTTCCAAGGGAAGTGCTGGGAAAAGGATTCCTAATAGTCTGCACATTACAATGCAAGACCTTTGGGGAATGTCAAAGATAAAGATTTCCCCAAGAGACAAGGGTCCCCTATTAGTCTAGTTTCGTGCTCTTTTTTCAAATCCATGCCTTGTGGCTTAGATTGTTTTAACAAAATGAGAGAAGAAATGAATTAAGCACTAGGTAAGCACATAAAAACAGGTCAAATGTTCCAGGAATTATTCTCAGCCCACATCAGATCTTTTCTCAATGGCAGCAGGTGATTTCAATTTTGGGAATGGTATGAACTTGCTCCCTGTTTTAGATCTGCACTTTGCGATAGCTATCCAATTTGCTGAATATATTCTAGTTCAGTGCTCCAAAGTACAGACTAATTTTGTTTGTTGTTGTTCAGTCGCATAGTCGACTCCGACCCTTTGCGACCCCATGGACCATTTTCCTCCAGGCGCCTCTGTCCTCCACCATCCCCCTCAGCCCTCCCAGCTCTGTGCCCATTGTGTCTACAATGCCATCTAGCCATCTCATCCTTGGCCTCCCCCTTCTTCTTTTGCCCTCCACCTTTCCCAACATCAATGCCTTCTCAAGTGAATCCTCCCTTCTCATTTGATGTCCAAAGTACTTTAGCTTCATCTTTACTATTTGACCTTCCAATGAGCAGTCAGGGTTAATTTCTTCTAAGATTGACCTATTTGTTCTCCTCGCTGTCCAGGGGACTCTCAAAACCCTCCTCCAACACCACATTTCAAAGGCATCTATTCTTCTGCGTTCAGCCTTCCTAATTGTCCAGCTCTCACATCCATACATTACTACTGGGAAAACCATTGCTTTGACTATTCTAATTTTTGTTTGCAATGTAATGTCTCTGCTTTTCACTATGTTCCCCAGGTTTCTCATTGCTTGTCTCCCAAGAATCAGTCGCCTTTTTATTTCATGGCTGCAATCGCCATCTGCAGTGATCTTTGATCCTAAGAAAGTAAAATCTGTCACTGCTTCTACTTCTTCCCCATCTATTTTCCAGGAACTGATTGGGCCTGTTGCCATTATCTTGGTTTTCTTGATATTGAGTCTCAAGCCAGCTTTTGCACTTTCCTCCTTCAGCCCAATCAAGAGATTCTTTAGGTCATCCTCACTTTCTGCCATTAGGGTGGTATCGTCTGCATATCTCAGATTGTTGATGTTTCTCCCAGCGATTTTAATCCCATATTGTGATTCCTCCATCCCTGCACTGCGCATTATGTGCTCTGTGTATAGGTTGAATAAGCATGGTGACAAAATGCAGCCTTGTCTTACTCCTTTTCCTATTCCAAACCATTCTGTCATTCCGTGTTCTGTCCTAACTGTTGCTTCTTGTTTCATGTACAGGTTTCTCAGAAGGCATATGAGGTGCTCTGGAATTCCCATCTCTTTAATTACTTGCCACATCTTGTTGTGGTCCACACAGTCAAATGCCTTAGTGTAGTCAATAAAACAAAAGTAAACTTGTTTCTGGTATTCCTTTGTTTTCTCCATGATCCAGCGTATGTTGGCAATGTGGTCTCTAGTCCCCCTGCCTCTTCTGAAACCAGCCTGCACCTCTGGTAATTCTCTCTCCACGTGTTGCTGAAGTCTATCCTGTATTATCTTGAGCATCACCTTGCTGGCATGTGGGATGAGCGCGATTGTTCGATAATTTGAACATTCTTTGGCATTGCCCTTTTTTGGGATTGGGACGTATACTGATCTTTTCCAATCCTGTGGCCACTGTTTTGTTTTCAAAATCTGCTGGCATATTGAATGCAGTAATTTGACGCCGTCATCTTTTAGCGCTTTGAAGAATTCAACTGGAATACCATCATCTCCACTAGCTTTGTTGTTTGCAGTGCTCTTTAGGGCCTTTCTGACTTCGCTCTCCAGGATGTCTGGCTCAAGTTCAATTTCTTCATCATTGTGACTATCAGGAGTGTTGAGGTCCTTTTTGTAAAGTTCCTCTGTGTACTCTTTCCATCTTTTCTTAATTTCTTCTGCATCAGCTAGCTCCTTTCCGTCTTTGTCCCTTATCATGGTCATTTTTGCTTTAAATGTTCCCTTGATTTCGCCGATTTTTTTGAAAAGATCTCTGGTTCTGCCTCTTTTGTTGTTTTCCTCCATTTCTCTGCACTGTTCTTTTAGGTAGTTTTCCTTATCTCTCCTTGCTTTTCTTTGAAATTCTGTGTTCAAATGATTGTATTTTTTCCTTTCTCCTTTGACTTTGGCGTTCCTTCTTTCCTCTGCTATTTTAAGAGCCTCATCAGACAACCACTTTGCTTTCTTACTCTTCTTTTCTTTTGGTATGGTTTTCTTTGCTGCTTCCTGCATGATGTCCCTCATCTCCGTCCATAATTCTTCTGGTACTCTGTCTACCGAGTCTAAGCCATTAAATCTGTTCATCACCTCCACCGCGTATTCTTTAGGGATGCTGTCTAGGTGATATCTTTCTGGTCTCCGTGTTTTCCCTATTTTCTTTAGTCTAAGCCTGAATTTCGCGATCAGTAGGTTGTGATCTGAGCCGCAGTCTGCTCCAGGTCTTGTTTTTGCTGACTGTATGGAGGTTCGCCATCTTTGGCTGCAGAGTATGTAGTCAATCTGGTTTCGGTGTTGGCCATCTGGTGATGTCCATGTGTAAAGTCGCCTCTTGTGTTCCTGGAAGAGAGTGTTTGCTATGACCAGTGCGTTCTCTTGGCAGAACTCTATCAATCTCATGCTCAGCATGAATTCACAGCACCCTTGAAATTGGAGTCAGGAGCTGACATTACCTTCTGAGACACACACATACACACAGCTAGCATATGATGGCTGATATTTGGCCATAAGCTATGCTATGAAAGGCTAATGACACTATGGCTGTATGAGGGTGTTAAGAATGAAAGAGAACTATATTAAGCAAGTGTAAGAAATTCACCATTCTGTTTCGCTTTTCATTAATTCATAATCTACCTTGCTCTGAAAAGAGACTAAAGGTGGCAGAGAAGAACACCTGATTTCAAATCTTGGTTGGTTGGTTGGTTGGTTGAGTGAGTGAGTGAGTGAGTGTCCACAGTGGATCATATAGACCAGTGGTGGCGAATCTATGGCACACGTGCCAGAGGTGGCACTCGCAGCCCTCTCTGTGGGCACCCGTGCAATCACCCCAGCACAGAGTTTGCCCTCTCTCTCTGTCCAGCAGCCCAATGGGAACACTTCCTCCCTCCCCCCAGTAAAGAGTTTGCTCTGCCCCTCTACCCAGCAGCCCAATGGGAGCATTTCCTTCCTCCCCTGTTGCTGATTTGGCACTTTGAGATAAACAAGTGGGTTTTGGGTTGCAGTTTGGGCACTTGATCTCTAAAAGGTTCGCCATTACTGATATAGACCAAAAAAGGCCTTATATTGTTGTTTACATGACTGTTAACACAACTGCATGAATTTGTCTTTTCTCCAGCTGAGCCACATTTAGGTATCTGTAGATTTGGCTCTATCAGGTGGAGCTCCAAGAATTGAGAACTATAAAACCTGTAGTCCAAAAATCTGAAAATTCTACACCTAATACTTTTCTTAATAAAATAATTGTAGTCCCAAAAATAAAAGTCTTGTGCCGCCGTGATTTTTTTTTTATCATGCCAGAAGCACACACAAAGGTACTTTCTGGGTTCAAAGGAGTTTTGTTAGAGGAACTCTGCTCAGGGTATGCCCAAATTAGATTCCTTTCATGTCCCCAAGAGCTTTTCCCACCAAAGTATTTATCTATTTGCAATTCCTTGCTTTTGAACTGATTGGTTGGCAGGAGCTGGGACAGACGATGGGCGCTCATTATATCATGCAGTACTTGGATCTTGAACTTCCAACTTGTTGATCTTCCAGCTAACAAAGTGAGCTTCTTAACCACTGAGCCACTGCAGTCCCTGCCTCCAGTTAAGTTGCTAGAAAGACTAGATGGCAAAAATGTAGTATAAGGCAGATTTCTATATTTCAGAGGAACATTCTAGCTAAGTAGAAGGAGCGGAAGTACAAGCACATAACTGCTTCCTTCTTTCACGCTTGTTTAGAATCTCTTATTCAACTGGCTTGTCATTTCCTATCTGGTTGTTCCTCTCTCTTGCATATTGAGAAGTTCACTTTGTGTGCAATATGACAGTAATTGAAATGGATGCTCCCTAATAGCGATGCCGTGACAACAACTCCCCTAAAGCAACTGCATTAGGAAAAAGAAATACTGGACTAATGTCTACTAAAACCGGAACACCTCAGATGCTGAATTCTATTATCATTTATGAAGGAAGTGGTAAAATGTAATTATGTGGGCAATCTGTTTGCTGTTATTCCTTGTTTGCAAGATAAGAGAGTGGAAATACACTGACTATTTTTTTCCAGAAGGTATTAAAAGAAACATAACCAACCAGAGCCAAGAGGGCAGGCTTGGTTTTGCTCTTACAGTAAATGATAATCTATCCATGTCAATTCAGAAAACAGACATGGACATGCTTATATCTATGTATGCTTTTTTTCCTAATGCATGCTTTTTCTTTCCAGATTTCCCCATTCCCTAGAATGTATTTCTATACAATTTCAAATGTAAATATTTTTAGTCATGCACGTTTGGGAAATGGATACAATATACATATATTTCTGTAAGATATGTTCTGTACTACTGGAGGTCTTGGCTAAATGTAAATTCAATATGTTTCTACTACTAATGGTTGCACAAAAGAGGGAATTTAGCAAAATCCTTTGTGGCATGATTGTTAAACTCTGCTCATGATCTGAGTTTGATCCTGACAAGCGCAAAGGCTCGAACTAAGCCTTCCATCCTTTTAAGGGCAGTAAAATGAGTATCCAGCTTGTTGGGAGACAAACTGTAGATTTCACATTTGCCTTGTGAATCACCAAGCGAGGTCTTAGTACTACGGAGTGATACATAAGTGGAAACAACAACAACAACAACAAAACTACTACTTTTGGGTACAGGTTACAAAATTTGTTCTATTATTAATGATTCTGTTCGGGCTGGGAAAATGTCATCTAACTTACATAGAATAAAGAACTGTCAGCTTGTCAACATTATTGTGATACTCACACAATGTTCAAGGTAGCTTTTGTTCACAATGTGGTTTCTGCTTTGTAATACTTAGGCATTGGAAGTAATTAGTCACAGGTAAATTGTTATTTGTAAAAAGTTAATTTGGGACAATAAGAATATAACAGACTTACATTACAAAACTAATGTACTGTACAAATAGAAACAAACTTATTTTATTCCTTTTACAAGTAATATTTGCTAATTAGTTGCAAAAATCAATTTTTCAGGAAATTATAACCTGTGATGGCAAACTTTGGCCTCTAGGTGTTCTTGGACTTCAATTACCAGAAGCCCAAGTTAAGAACATCTGGAGTGCCAAGGTTTGCCATCACTGTATTTTTAGAGGAATTTTAGTGTTTTATGACCCTAAGTGTGTGTGTGTGTGTGTGTGGGGGGTACTTGCACACATACATGCAATGTAACACTTAAGAAAAACCAAGCAACACAAGAAGTAACATAATAGTTACTTGTACATCATTGTAAGAAGTAACAACACAAGGTTACCTTCCAAATTGTCTAACAGGAATAAATTACATTTAAAAAGTAACTTTCTACATTCTGATTGTACACCAGAAGGCTACTGAAACTCTATTAGTTATCTTAGGAGTTATCCTTCTGAGAGGAAGACACACAGAGAGAGATAGGGGAAAGAAAAGACAACAGCTCTATTTGATATGGATGCCAACAGCATAGGCAACAAGAAATCTGAAAAAGATGAGGACAACCTCATTGGTTGTTCTGTTGCCATGGCAATGCAGCTGATCCAGCATCTTTAAGTTCCCCAGTTGCTTCTCAAGAGTATGTCTGTTTTGTTGTGCCTACTTCAAAGGTAGCATGGTGTGTCCTATGATGCATACTGAATATGACCTCACTGTGTCCCAAGCCTCCTTGAATGTATCCTTGGCGGGTGGGATTGCCAAGTTTTAGTGTACTATTTGAAGTCTTGGGGAATTCCTATGTTACTTGAAGTATCCAGCTAAGTGGATGCATCTTTTGTAGTGCTGAAGGAGGAGAAAGTCTGGTTTTGTTGTGGGAGGTGGTAATGCCTGCACATCTGTTCCCTCCTCGCATGCAAGTGGGAAGACTAGTGGCAGCTCAGACCTTTTAAAATCAATCAGGCTGGAATTAGTTGTCAGAAAGGTTATGAATTTTTCTCCAGCTTGTTTTTAATAAGGATTTGTCAAAAGCACAAATGTATTCATGACTAGAATGTAAAGAACTCGAGACTTAGAAGACTATGGGAGTAAACACATGTGACAGGTTTATCCAGTTCATGTCAAGGCTTTATGTAAACTTTGAAATCTTTCTGTATTCGTGTCAGAGGTACCACCAGCATATAATAACATACAAAGGTAAAATTAACACATCTAAAAACAAAATAGAATTAAAAAGGGCTAGATGACATCTGCCCAATATCGGGCCACTTCAACAGTAGTTCGTCTTGTCAAGATAAGGTTTTCCGCAGTGTATGTTGAGGGGCATCGTGTGCATTGTATCATATGGGAGATAGTTTGCACTTCTCCGCATTCACACAGACTGTCACCTGCAGGAAAACCCCACTTTCTCAGATTAGCCCTTGATCTTCCTACCCCCGCATGCAGTCTATTTAAAGCTTTCCACACAGGCCATGGTTGTTCTTGGCCAGGTAGTAGAGAGTCATGTGCATACCTGTCAAGTTTTAGATTTGAAAATAAGGGAAATTTCCTAGCCAAAACAGGAAACTTGACAGCTATGCTTATCCTGTGCAGCCCTCCAGTGGTGGCATTAGGGGATTGCAGTCTAATAAATACGGGAGGATGGAGGGAAAGAGGGTAAAATACGCGAGTTTCCCTGCCAATACGGGACACTTGACAGTTATGGTCATGTGGTTCTGCCCTGTTATCTGGTAGCTGCTTGCTCGCCTTCCATAGATCTAAGGCAGTTGTGGGGGCTGCTTGTTCGGAGGGGCAGAAGTTGTGAGGAAGCTATGCCTTGATTTAAATCTCTGCTTTGGTGGTTGGTGATCAAATAGCAGGTGTGTTTCCGAGGAACTTGCTTTGACCCACTCTTTCTGAGGAGCACTTTCTCGATGGAATTTTGATGGAGGGATGCCAGCTAAGTAATGCACGTTTTGTATCAGGGTTGGTTTTAGGCATCCTCTGACCAATCTCACTGTTTAGGGCCACATCCACCTGCCCTGCATGCTTTGATCTGCACCACACTGGACTAGTATACTCTCCTGCAGAGCAACATAAAACTAGCACAGAGGTTTCTAATGTGTATGGTTGGGCACCCCAACTTGTGCCTTATTTCCCTCAGAATATTGTTCCTGGCAAAAACCTTCTGTTTGGTATCGAGGCAGTGGGTCTTGAAAGTGAGATTTTGATCCAGAGTAACTCCCAGGTATTTGGGAGTGATGCAATGTTCAAGCCTGGTGCCATTCCAAGTCACCTGCAGGCTTCTTGATGCCTTGTGGTTTTTCAAATGAAAAGCACAGAGTTTAGTTTTTAGGCAGTTTGGATTCAGTTGGTTATCCCTATAATATATAGCCATTAAATTCAAAGCCTCAGTCAGTTTTTTTCTCAACACCCTCCAAGGTTGCACATTGTGTAGCAATTGCCAGGTTGTCGTCGTAAAGAAAGCTCCTAGTGGTTTCCCGAAGAAGTTGATCATTAGTATATATGTCAAACAGTGTGGGGGCTAGCACACTGCCCTGCGGGAGGCCATTTCTTTGAATTCTCCATCGGCTGTGCTGTCCTTGGAAATTAACAAAAATATATGGTTTCCCAATAAACAGCCTATGATTTTTGCAGGAAGGCTGCATGGTTGACTGTGTCATAAGATGCAGTGAGATTTATAAACACTACACCTGTGATTTCCCTTCAGTTAAAAACCATCTTCTATGTACTGTGTTAAGTTAAGAATTTGTGCTGTACAATCTTTGCCAGGCCTGAAACCAGCTTGCTGTGGTATAAGCTGAGGTTATACTATTGCAGACAGTTGGTTCAGGATTAAACATTCATATATCTTATATAGGTGACTAAGAAGAGCTATGGGCCTGTAGCTTTTGGGGTCTTCTGGTGGCTTTCCTGGTTTAAGTATCACCCAAGCCTTCCTCCATATCTTTGGTATCTGGACTACACTGAAGCAGTTATTATACAGGCTAAGTAACCATTTTTTTGTTATTGATCCAAAATGTTTGATCTGCTCAACCTGAATCTCATCCATGCCAGCCGCTTTATCATTCTTACACCTGCCTATTGCCTCTTCCAGCTCTCCTATGGTAAAGGGGGTAGTCAGATTACTTGACTTTCATTCCTCAGCTCTCAGAGCACAAAAAGGAAAAATGGATTAAGCTCATAAAAGAAATTGACACAAGTCACAGCAGTCAAGCATGGTAATTACTTAATCATCTTAATAATGATGTAACCAAATGATGAGTACATATCAATGTCTCAGCATACCAAATTGCCCACCACCTATTACTTAAGGGGAAACCAGATTCCAACCCACAGAAAAACAATCCACTGAAAAACAAACTTTGAAATCATTCCTATGTACTCAATGAAGTAAGTGCTGGAGCCATATGGGAGATGGTGTGCAGGGTGGTTAAATAAATGTTTATGGAGTACCTAATTAGTTTGAATAAATTTGAACCTCTTGAGGCAGATCAATGCATACCTGTCAACCACGGCTCCGGCGAATCCGGGACCTACGCGGACCAGGTTTGCGCAGGTCTCGTTGTACGCATGCGCATGGAGGGCTACGCCGCTTGCGTAGCCTTCTACGCACGCGGCATAGCCTTCTGCACATGCGCGGAAGGGAGCTACGGAAGTGCAGAGCCCTTCCACTCATGCGTGCAACGCGACCTGCGCAGATGGGCTGCACAGTGCCTCCTTTCCCCCGCTGCTGAAATCCGGGGTTTCGGCAGCGCGGAGCGGGAAAAGGCAAAAATCGACACCAAAAACCGGGAAATCCCGGCCAATCCAGGAAGGTTGACAGGTATGGATCAATGGCATCTCAGGCTACTAAAGGCATTTGCAGATGAAATTTCAGAGCTTCTGTCTATAATCTTTGAGAATTCTTGGACAACAAGTGAGGCCCTTAAAGATGGTGCTCCCATCTTCAAAAAAGTAGGGAAAATAAGATATGAGTAAATTCCAACCAGTCAGCTTGACCTGGTATCAAAGTTTTTAGACAAGTGTTTCCCAATCTTTGGTTCTTGGACTTCAGTTCCCAGAAGCTTAAGTCAGTACATTGGCTGATCAGTGCTTTTGGGAATTGAAGTCCAAGGACCAAAGATTGGGGGAAACTGTTCTAGACAGATAATTAAGCAATTAGTTTGTAAATACTTTAAAAGGATACCATTATTAAGAACCAGAATGGCTTTTTAAAAAACCCAATGGAGCCAGACTAATCTTACCTGGTCTTTTTGAGAGAGTTACAAGCATACCCATTAAGCGCGGCTCCGGAAAATACGGGACCTGCGCAGAAGGGTTCTGTGTATTCACGCATGCACAGTAACTCCTTTCCTCGCCAGTCAAATATGGAATGGCAGCGGGAAAGTGGAGAAAGCAGTGTGGAAATATGGGAAATCCCGGCCAATCCGGGATACTTGACAGGTATGGTTGCAAGTTTAGTAGATCAGGAAAATGCTGTAAATGTAATATAGCTTGATTTCAGCAAGGTTTTGAGGAAGGTGCTCTATGATTATTCTGGTAAATGTGGGGTAAACAGTGGTGGGTTTAGGTGGACTTGTGGCTGATTTACTGGCCATATTGAAAGAGAGCTTACCAATATTTTCTCATCATACTAAGAGAAAACAAAAAGTGGGTGTTGCAAACTTCTGTCTTAGACCTAGTGGTATCCAACATTTTTATTAGTGACTTGGATGAAGAAATAGAGGAGATGCTCACCAAATTTATAGATGAGAGCAAACTGGAAACAGGTGACAATATTTCAAGAGACAGAAACAGGAGAATTAGACCAGAACAAAGAAAAAGTGTTTGAACAGGGAAAAGAAGTAAAGTTTTGCATTTAAGAAAGAACAAAAAATGCACAGATATAGAATGGGTGACATATGGCTTGGCAGTTCTACAGGTAAAAATATCCATGGGGGCTTGGTAGCTTGCAAATTGCACATGAGCCAATAATGTGAAAACAGCAGCTAATGTAATTATAGGCGGCATCAAAAGAAGTATTGTGTCTAAGTCAAAAGAAGTAACAGTACCACACTATCCTGCTTTGATCAGATCTTATCTGAATTAGTATATGGAGTTCTGGGCTCTTGGCTTTAGAGAAAGAAAGACAGGGAGACAAAGACAGATATTTGAAGAGTTTTGCACATGACTGATGGAGTTCTCTGTCTGCAGAGAATAGGATTCAGTGTGATGGATTCATATTACAAGAAAGGAGATTTGAATTAACATTAGGAAGAATTGCCTGATGGTGAGAAATGTTCAACAGCAGAAAAGACTACAAGAGAAAGTGGTAGACTCACATTCATGGGACAATTTTTAGCAACTAGTGAATGTCTGCCTGCCAGGGATTTTTAAACTTGCAGAGGGTTGGACTTAATGACCCTTTGGGTCCTTTCGATGTTGTGAGCTGCCTTGGGTCCCTTCACCAGGAGAAAGATGGTCAACGAATGATGCAAAAATAAATGTTATATGGTTCTATTCCCTAATATCTATCAATGTCAATCTGGCCAGGTTATCCTGCTATGGTAATGGAGTAGACTATATTGCCAGTGACTCAACATGATTGTCAGGTGGTGGTTAACTAACCTGAGAACCTTGAGGGCTAGTGGCTTGGGTACCAAAGTCCACAGGGAAGGGTGAAGGATTAAATCCCACTTGAATCCATCTTGATGGAGGGCAGCAGCTTCACCAATACTTCATCAATACTGGCCTGGGGCTCATGAGGACTTTGCATGCCAAAAGGGCTCAGGACCAGAAAGTGACTCGCAGAACTGGATCAGTGGTACTGGTGTCATGCTGTGATGCGGAAGGCAGATGAAATGCCACTGCATTATATTCCCAGGACTGTCTTCATAGCTGATTGCCATGAAGATTGCCAATAATCAGATTTGGATATGGCAGAAGAAGAAGAATATCTATCAATGTTTGAAAGTGAAGAGGGCTAAATATGTAGTGCTGTAGTTAGGACACAGATAAATCTGTCCTGCATCCTTGATCCAATCCCAACTGTGTGTTCACTGTGTAGGTCTGAGAGATGCTTATACACACATTGAGTTGAGTGCACAAACAGATGTCTCTGAATAGAGCAGAGCTCTCCACACATTCAGATATAATGCCTGAGTAAAGTTTACTGTTTTTGTCACATCTTTCCCCTTCCCTAGATGCTTAGCTGCAGATACTTTTGATGCCGATGTCACTCCCCACCCCCTTACTCTTCCATATGTTTTCAGGAAAGCTACAATGGTTGTAAATACAGAGTTTTAAGACTCCAGTACAATGCATTCTTATTGAGAATAAGTTCAATTGATCAGGATCAGAACTAAGATAGCTTCTTGTCAATCATTCTGCTGGCAGTATATCCTTCTTGTGATCTCCCTCTCTCCCCCTCCTGTCTCTATTGAGATGCATCAGAGCAATCAAAGAAGATCGAAGCTGAAACATCCTCTCATAATACTAAATGCATTCTATTCTTTTTAGTCATTTTTAATGAATTTATATTACATTTCATATACAGTATATGTGACTTTTTATGAGACGTCACTTCTTTTGCTTTGTTTTCTCTTTACATCAACATTAATTTGCTTTTTTATTATCACAGTGATGGGTTTTGCAAAAGGCTGCAGGTTTGGTGCCCAGCTATACAGATGGAAATTCACTTTTCTGTTCTCACTTCTCCACCTTCAACCCACTCTTCCTTCCTGCTCACAACAGAGAAAGTGAAGTAACAATGGGATATGCTAAAAGTTTCAGCAGACCTTAGAAATCAATTATGAGTTGAGGTTGCCCCATTGTTATTTATTTCTTTATTTTCTTTATTTTATGTCAAGCCATTCATAAATTAGAAGGCTGTGTAAAGGAAATCCCTCTTTATAAAGTTTTCAGGCAGAGACCCAGACCACAGAGCTGTCAAAATTTAAGCTGACATTGGGAATAAGGTAGCATCAACTGACTCATGATCTCATTCACATTGTGGCTAGAGGTGCAGAAAAGAAATCTGGATCTGCCAGATCACGTTGTCAGACAGGCGTATGGCAGGCCCATCTGATGAGTCTACCTTTTTGCCTGTTTTTCTTTCTTTTTTCTTTCCTTTTTTTTTTGGGTGGGGGGAGGGGAGGCTTTGTCACGTTATACAAGACAAAGTCATATAGTATATGCCAGGAGTTCTCAACCTTTTAAAGCTGGGGGCCAGGTCATGTTCCCTCAGACAGCTTTGGGGCGGGGCCGGATGGCCATTTTTCCTTTCCTATACCACATGGCACTTCCTGGTTTGGTGAAGGCAGTGAGGGGCTATATGAAATGGTGCCATGGGCAATGGGCCACAGGTTGAGAATCTCTGGCTTATACAGACACAGATGTAACCTAAGGAGGGAGTTTATTGTTATTATTTGGTAGAAGTTCATAATGGGAGGAAAGAGGAGCAGAACATCTTCTGTGCTAAGAAAAAGAAATTAAGTGACTCCTCAGAGGTGGTTTGGCTTTAGGGTAGCCAAGTGTCCTACTGTGTCCTGGACAGTTCTTTTATGAATGGATTTCAGAAGACACTCCTCTCTTTCAGAGTGTCTTCTACTTGAAGAGGTACCAGGACCAAACACAAATTTAAAGTAATGAGCAGTGAGATTTATTTATTAGAATGATATCCCATGTAACTTGTACAGTACACCAATTTGTTTCTGTGGCCTCTCTCTACGTCCTTCTCCTTCTTCCGTGTCTAGACCAGATGTGAAACTGCCAAAATGAAGCCACCTTTTGGTGAATTCCTTCCATAGTTCCTTTTGCCTGTCCTAGTGTGAGAAAGATTAGCCAACTTACAACTTATTTCTCCACACCCAAATTCAATAAGCAGTGTGTACACAGATCAAAGTGGTGATGTCTGGACTGCTGAGTGCAACCAAGAGATGCCTGCTATACTCATTAGACTAGAGTATGGAAGAACAAGTCAAGGAAAGTTTGTGTTGTATTACAGCATAATCTTGGGGGTTTTTTCCTCTTTTTATTGCTGTTCGTTTCAGTTTCCACATCTGTCATACAATGGGCAGAGCCTTGAATCTTCGGGGGCTTTGTGGTGATTAAGTCACTGAAATATCAGAATCCCTCAAAGGAGGTGGATAGATGGAATACAGAACAAGATGTGCCTCCAGGTCTTTTCCAGAAAGGAATACAATGGCCCGCATTGCTTTTTTCCAAATGGTCTTTTCTACGCAGGATAGAGGAGATTGAATTTCTGAGATTTGCGTAAACTGGGAAGACAGAACTTAGTGCCTTTAGCAGGAGGATGAGATTGAGCCAGACATGCTGCCAAGTTCCTACAAATCATTCCTTTTCCATACGTTGTGCGCAGGAGTCTCCCTCTTCTAAACATCTTGCCAAACATCAGCTCTGATTTCACAGACCAGAGTTCAGTGCAAATATATATCTATGTGCTAACTGCCTGCCAGCTGTACTGACTTAGAAACCTATTCTTATCCAGATGGGACTAGAGTTAGTGGTGATGTTGCTTGAAGGCAAGAACGTGCTTTGTGTACCAAAGATCTGAGGTTCAATCCCAGGTATTTCCAGATATCCAAGTCCCTCTTCTGAAACTGCAGAAATGGCTGTCAGGCAACACTGGGCTCAGATATACCAATGTTTTGTCTTAGTGTGAAGTAACTTTTTGGGTTCAATGCATGAAACATGCCTGATTCAACTGAGGAGCAGATCCAGGAGAAAGAACTGTATCCTACAAATCAATAGGATCCTGCTTTCATTGTCCCTTTCTCAAAACCAGAGTTTGAGAAAGTTCCTTTTTTAGAGATGGCTGCTCTGGCTGGCATTATAATGAGTTCTCATCCAAATGTAACTTTTTCAAGCATGTCCCAAAAATGACAAGATGGGTGTATGTAGGGTGCATTATAGGGGGTGGGAGGCTGTCATATGTGTCAAGAGCCTTGGTGGCGTTGTGGTTAAACTGCGGTATGACAGCCAAAACTGCCTACATTGCAAGTTTGATCCTGACAGGACTTAAGGTTGACTCAGCTTTATATCCTTCTGAGGTCAGTAAAATGAGTTCCCAGCATGTTGGGGGCAAAATGCTAATTACTTTGTGACCCACCAGAGAGTATACTAGACACTATGGGGCAGTAAGGTAAAGGTAAAGTTTGCTCTTTCTTGAAAGCCAGTCATATCCAAC
Organism: Bradypodion ventrale; assembly: GCA_035047345.1. Lineage (NCBI taxonomy): Eukaryota > Metazoa > Chordata > Lepidosauria > Squamata > Chamaeleonidae > Bradypodion > Bradypodion ventrale. The sequence goes on from JAWDJE010000006.1 coordinate 124,178,271, forward strand.
TCTAGGGTTCAGTCCTCATCTCCATTTATAGCCAAAGAGCCAGCGCTCTCTGTGTCTGGAGTCATTTCCATGGATATGTGGCAAGCATGACTAGGCACCAGAGTGCACGGAACGCTGGCTCTTTGGCTGTAAATGGAGAAGAGCACCAAACCCTAGAGTCCGATATGACTGGCTTTTGAGCAAGGGCTATCTTTACCTGACCTGAACTAAGGCGGCAATAAGTTGGACCATTCCTAAGGCCAAACGACAATGAGGACGTCCTTGGAATACATGGCGAATAACTTACATGGCAGGTTTAGAGATCCTGAAAATGACATGGAAGGATGCTGAAGTCCTCGCCCAAGACTAAAACTGTTGGAGATCCCTTGCTGCCTGGTATGCTACACAGCATGAGAGAATCTAAGTCTAAGTAATTAATACTGATGGGCATTCTAAGGAGAGAAAGATTGGGGGGGGGGGAGAGAAGTGGTTGTCATTCCTTGGCATTTCCACCCAGATTGTGTCACATTGCAGGGCATTTGCACGATGACAGACCTAGAATCCTGTTAGCACTCACTCACACCCAAAAAAACCAGGCTCATAAATTTGTTAGAATTGGGCTCATCTTTGAAATGTTTCAGAAGCCCAACTCAGCTTTCATCTGTATATTTCTATGAACACTGGAAAACATGTCGCTCCCTAGCATGACCAACGAATAAACTCTTGGGTGAGGTAATCAGGATGAAAAATCTGGGGAAATGAAGCCGAAGTGTAGCGCTGATTCACGATAGCTAGACATGGGAGAACTCTGGGCCAGGAAATGTATTCCTAGCTCCAATTAGGCAAATAAATCCTCACCCACAGACATATTCACCTCACACCATAAGAAGTCGAAGTATTTTTGTGGCACTCTCAGGGAGGCAAGAGAAGGAGGAATAATAACAATTTATTACACAAATTAAATTCGGACAAACAGCACTGAACGCAAAACAACACTTTAATGCAAGTATTGATTCAAACTTTTAAAATAGAGGAACATTTCTCATCACTTGGTGTTGAGAAAGCACCAAGGAGCTTGAAAAATTCTTGTCATGGTATCAATAACTGCTTAAATCAGGGGCAACAGCAATATTACCAAGCTTTCCTGACAGCAATTTTTCACATTTACTCTCCTCCGTGGCCTTCCATGTATGAGGTGCTTCACTTCCACATCTGTGTAAGGGAATATTATGCTGCACCAGTAAATGTGAATTACAAATTTATGCTCTGTGTAAGAAATCTTGCACCTTGTAGCTCAGGGTGAGGCGGGGGGGGGGGGGGGATCACATTTTGTGCAGATAAATGTAGGTTAGTTGCTGGCATTGATTGATTTCATCAGTTTCTTATCAAAGTCCCTGTTGTAGCAACTGTACGGGAGTATTTTCCCCTTTTCTCCCCATCCTGCTTAACCAGTGGATGACTCAGGCGTACAGACCAAAATAACATGACACAATTATAGCATTGAGAATGGTTTCTGTGTAATTGACTCAGTGCTAAGTTCCAGCTGCTTTGTTGAGCTATCAGTGACTGAGCTGCTCAGAACTGAGCAGATTCTTAAAAATACCTCAGGGATGAATCAGTTTTCTCAAAAGAATTTTTGGAGTGTGATGATTGCCATGGAGACAGCCAGACATATGGAAACTAAAGGGAGCCGGGTTGCGTGCAGAGATTTTTATTTGATTTTTATTCCATGATTTTATTTTATTTTATTTTATTTTGGTGAAAGAACTGATACATTTGAGTGAGAAAATGACTTCTAGAACATAATATGGTACGTTAGATTTGCCATCATGGTCTCATTACAATGGTTCTTCAACATCTCTAGGTTAAGATCTAGTTCAGGGGTTCCCAACCTCCCCCCCACCACAGACAGCTGAGTGGGCCTGAAGCACCCCGGAAGCAGAAGCACGCACATTTACGACAGTCATAAATGTGCCTGCTTCCATGTTTATGGCAGTGGTGGGTGCATTTGTGCATGCACAGGCTTGTTTTATTGCTGATGTAAATGTGTCTCCTTCTACTTCTGGGAGCAGCTAGGGTGGCCACCGGCCACATGAAATGGTGCCACAGGCCGGGGCTGGCCCACAAGCCATAGGTTGGGAACCCCTGATCTAGATTATAGGATGTAGATGAAGTTCTCAAATAATAGGCTTCCCATAATTCCCATTATTATAATGCAGTAGTGTATTACATCAATGCAGTTTTTGCTGCGCTGCCATTGAAAATGTTCTGGGAATTATAAATACAGTTACTAGGATTTTATCATGTAAGTTTCTCAAACGCTTATCCTAAAAGAACTACATTTGTTATCTCAGATATAGGTATCTGAAGGAAAATCTTTTCATACACAAGCCTGTTGTTATGATAATTTGGGTTTTCCATCATTTAACATTTATTTTTTTCTCTAAATATTTTTAGTTTCTCCAGTGCTGCCATTACCTTCCCCTTGCACACAGGTGGCACAAGTGGGGAGGTAGCAGAATAATTTAACAGTGATCACAGCTTGAACTTTAGAAACAAAGTGGATGGCATGGACTTTTTATCTGAGAAGTTAAGATGCTGAACTTGATGACTGGAAGGTCGGAGTTTGATTCCTGAGTACTGCATGACTGAGTGAGCTCCCATCACTGTCCCTGCTCCTGCCAACCTAGCAGTTCAAAAGCAAGAAATTGCAAGTAGATAAATAGGTACCACTTCAGTGGGGAGGTAAACAGTGTTCTGTGCACTCAGGTGTTGCCTGCCACATGTCTAGAGCGTTGCACTAGAAGGGTGGGGTAGAAATCAATAAACAAATAAATAAATAAATTTGCAAATTCAGACACACTGGCTAGTTGTCTATAAACAGAGATAAGCACTGAACCCTAGAGTTGGATACGACTGGCTTTCAAGCAAGGGTGACCTTTACCATTACCTTTATTACAAGACAAAACAGCAAGGAAAGCATTTTCTCACTGTGACATTGGACTGGGGAAATTCAAGTGTCCACACATGTAGTGGAGGAATAGCCTTCTAATAGTCCTCTTTCATGAAACAAGAGGTGAGGGGGAAGGTGCTTTGCCAAAGCACCACTTTGTGTGTATGTTTGCGTGTGCATGGTTGCTTTTGTACTTCTGTGCATGCATGCACATGTATCACGTGCAAGTCTTGATTGGTCTTTCCTTTCTGCACATGCTTTGAACTGAAGCAAAATGATTCAGATTTTAAAAAGTAGAAGGGTCTCTGGTGGAGAGGAAAAAACTACAGGCTAGGGATTTAGGAGTCCCGGCTGATTTGAATTTCCCATTGCATCATGTGATTAATTGGAAAAATGAGCCCACTTGAAAACTATCATATTTCCCTCTGAGTAGCACTATTTCAAGGGGATTCTTTCATGTTGAGTTCCTGCCACTTATTCAGACAGTATAATGAGGAAATGAGTTAAACAAGAATACAAGAATTCCCATGTTAGGTGGATGGAATGGAAGTTTAGTTTTCTGAAGGGCTAGCAATCCCCTTTGCAGGCACACCCCCCAAAGAAAGACTCAGACACCGGTATATGGATAAAGGCATCGGGCCACTTTTATTGAATAATGCCCTAGTCCGAATTATAACTTTCAATTGGTGTAATCATCCAATTGTAATTCTTTAAGGCAAGCAGGCCGCAGTAACACTGGTAAGGTTCCTCCCAAAATGCCAATGGCAATTGGCTACATGTAACTATTTGTATCAATTTGTTTGTTGACACAAACAAATTGTTGACTGGAGTCAATAAACTATCTACTGACCCCACCCTATGACGTGTATCCATTAAATCTCAAGGTGATGCAGGCTGTTAAGCTCCTGCCATCACTCCTTGCCTGGTTCGTCGTTGACTGGCCAAAGCTATTACTCCTGTACCTGTCTAAGTGTTGGCCAGTCAATTGCGAACCTGCCGGATACCTCTGGGTCATAAATCTTTACCTTACCAGTGCTACCTGCCACATGGGGAGGCGTCCATGATGACTCAACACCTCCCCCCCCCCCAGACCATCAGCTCGGTCGCCAGGCCTGCTTGCATCACACCCAGAAAGAGGTACATACCTCCAGCCGACAGGTGGACCCCATCTCCTGCCTACCAGCAAAAAAAATTTTGTAAGCTTATCCACAGGTGTCCAATGGCTGTCTCCCAGCCATGCTCAGCAAGGAACCGAGCAACAGCCCTGTCCACTGACTGCCGGAACAGTCCGAACCACGGAGATCCACGTCTCCCATAAATTGGTGTCTCGGCACGATGTTAGACCATAGCGACCGTGTGTAAGCCATACATGATATAAAACGCCAGGTCACTGCCCCTCGACAGTTTAGGAATAGCAGTGATCCGTATAAGATAATTGCCGCCGAGGTGCCTAATAAGAACATCGGGCAGTCCAGCATCCCTGACGGACATCAGGAATGGCCACAGTTCCCGCCCCCTTGTGCCGCGCATATCATACCATCGCATACGTGCGGATGCACACAGCCCAAGTCGGGGTCCACTCTCTGTCGCCGCAGCATATACTGCTGCCCAGTGTACATAGCTGCGGCCCACCAGCCCCACTGCCACCGGTGTGCAGAGACACACATGATCTGTAAAAGAGGAGAAGAGGTGAAGGACATGACTAGGTACCCATACAGTGAGGGGACGTACATATAAGAAATTACACGTACACATATATCCGCCTCCGAGTACCCCAAACGTAGCCGCGATCAACGTGACGCCTATCCTAAATAAATGGGTGCCAAAACGGGCCCCACACCGTGAAGCGCGGCACCGGTCACCCTCAGTAACTTTAGTTTGGTAAGGGTAGACCCATCCTGGTGGCAGAAAAACAGGCTGGAGCGCGCAGCAGGCACTGCCGAAAATTCATGTAGGGCACCAACCGGACAGATGTTTCCAATGAAACTTCGTAGCAGTCTAACTCCACTGTCTACGTCGTGCTGAACAACCTTTGAGGACCGTATCCCCAATTGAGCCCACTCATGTGTGACATAGACATCGTCGAGTTCCAGTGCCCTACGAGACACATCCGCCTTACACAGATGGTACCAACTCTGGCACCCACTCACTGATGTGGAGCACTCCAAAAAGGCTACCGTGGTAGTTGCGTGACCAAGAGCCACTTCACACCTATCCGAACATAAGTCATGCCAGCCTCGTGCAAGGTGGGTCAGAAACTCTGGCGAACTGGGGTGACGCGTGTCCGGGCGGCGGACACGTTCACGTGTCCACCCCTCCAAAACACGACGCATGCGGAAGTAACTCACACAGTCATTGAAAAACCCCCCCCACGTTGGCCATAAATGCCAGTGCCGAAAGCCTGAAGGCTATAGTATGGGGGGCCAAACCCTGACTGCGAAGATAAACATGCATTGTATAACCTGGTCCACTGATATTGACCACACTTGAGGTAACTGTAGTTACTCGCAAAAAGTTCTAAATCGCATGAAAGCATGTTGATACGCCTTACCCGTGTGAGGTGCCAATGACATGCCCAGTTCACCTCTCCTCGCCAAACATCCAAATATCGGCTGGGAGTGGCGAGTGGAATTCCTCTGCTTCCGGAGCAAGGCACGGAACCGGGGGATCTGCATCAGCAATATCGTTATTAATACCTGGAACCTGTCTGGCCCTGAACAGCACATTTAGGCGTAGGCTTCTCAAAAAGAATTGACAAACCAATGCCATGACCCTGGGGGATTTGCACATCTGGGTGTTGACAATGTGCACCACTGCCGCATTGTCACACCAAAAATGGACCACTGAGTTGGCCCACTCGTTGCCCCATAGCATAAGTGCTCCCCAAAGTGGGAAGAAACTCAAGGAAGGTAAGATCGCGGAGGCGATCCGTGCCAAGCCATGCGTGATGCCCTCGGCCGTAAGTCCACCTACCCTCAGAGTAAACCCCTATAACCCAGGGAGCCGGAGGCATCCGACTGTACTTGAAATCTAGGGCAGACCATAAGGTCTGATCTCCAGGAAGAGACCCCGTTAAAACCCTGGAGGAATTTGAGCCAGACCGCAAGGTCTGCCCGTATGCTCCTGATCAGCCGGACACTGTGGTGACGTTTAACAGGCCAGCCATGGCGTCACACAGGCGCCTGGCCAATGCTCTGCCGGGTGTAACCACCCTGCAGGCAAAGTTAAGGTGGCCATGAAGTAGCTGCAGCTCACGAGGGAACACTTTATGTTTGGCAATCAATGCCAAAATCGCCGCAGAGATCCGAGCCACCTTATCCATGGGTAACCCGGATGCCTGTGCGACAGAGTCAATTCCAATGCCTATAAATGTGAGCTTAACAGCTGGGCCCTCAGTCTATTCAGGCACTAAGGGGACACCCGGTTCCCACATGAGTGTCTGAAATGTAGTGAGGAGACGCCAGCACGTGTCCGAGCCCCGTTCACCCCCGAACCAAAAGTCATCGAGGTAATGGGCTAGAGACCGGGACCCCGACCTGCGAGCAAAGGCCCACTGAATGAAAGTACCGAATCGTTCAAATGCCGAACATGAAATAGAGCAGTCAAAAGGCATGGCCTTATCTAAGTAAAATTCCCCTTGGAACCTAAAACCCAATAGCTCAAAATCCCTTGGGTGCACTGGCAGTAATCAGAAAGCCGAGTGCATATCACACTGTGCCAGGAAAGCACCGGGACCGCATAAGCGTACCACTCATAGGGGCTGAACAAACAATGTTTACCTGACTGAAAAGGTCATCAGGAATGGCATCACTGACTGAAGAAACCGCAGGGTAAACTAAATGGAGGATTAGACGACATTCACCCTGGTTCTACTTCGGTACTAGCCCCAGAGGGGAGACCTTCAAATTAGGAATGGTGGTTCCAAGAAGGGGCCCGCTACTCTCATAGCCTCAACTTCCTTAGCTGTGCTCAGTGCAGCAACCTCCTCGTTACCTTTCAAGGGAACTAAATTAGTAGCATCTTGGGGCCCCTAACACCCCCGAATGGAATACAAAAGCCCCATGGAAACCCTCCAGCAGGTACCACACATCATCCCTTCTTGGATAAGCTGAGAGCCATCGCTCCAGCATGAGTACACTAATTGGGGAGGGGGGCTTTGACATGGCTAGTTCCGTCAGACGGAGCTCTGATCGCCCCCTGTGCACCCCTACCTCTGCCCCGTAACCCACCAACCCACGGGCACGTGGAGGCGGCGTAGGGGCCAGCTCAAAAGGGGACACTCGTGTCGGTAACGACACTGGCGCTTAGTACACACATCGCTAGCTGAGCAGGTCCAACACAGCAGGCGGGCTGGAACCCCCTGCCCCACCAGTTAGTGTGGAGCCTGTGTTGCAGCAGCCCACTGCACAGCATGACCACAATGGTACCTATCACCAGGCGCCAGTCATGTGGGAGGCATGTACAAGAGCAACAATTGCTGACAGGGCTCATTCCACCTCATCTCAGGATGTAGGGCCACCCTCATCCAAATTCCTAATCGTAAGCCAACTACGATGGGCCCATGAAATCAACCATCGCCCTGTAAATATTATCAAGGGATTCAACCATCGGCACGGCCCAAGCAGGCCGGGCCCTGAGGCATACCACCATATATATAAGGTATGCCGGCAACCAGTTGGCCCAGGTGCGCGGTGGCTTACGACTACGGGACAGCTCTTTGTCTCTGTCATCCTGTCCCTCTCTCTCTTCCTCAGTGGGCTCACAGTTCAATAGGGAGAATATATCCACGTACTCCCCTCACCAGATCTTATCCCTCGTGACCTGTGACAAATGATCACCCAGGGGCAAGGAATAACCAGCCGTCGGCAAAGCCATCATCGGCACATTCTGTACAGAGGGCATACGCAGCGGGACCTGGATAGCCCCTGCGATGCTCGGCACTGCCCCATGGGCGGACACCCCCGCCCTTAACGAGGGACCATTTAGAAACCATGGGATACTGGGATAGGATGGTAACTGATGCCCGCTCGCATCAACTTGATGAGGCCAGGGCCATTGAACCCCACCACTGTAAGTGGGCTGTGGTGTTGGTGCACTAAATTGAACCTGATACTCACTAGGTGCACCCCCATGAGCCTCCCCCACCGGGGGTTCCGGCCCACGGCGGGCGTCGGAGCTCGTGACCGGAATCGAGCTCTGGGACCAACCCTGACTGCTCCTAGCCTGGACACCAGGTCAAACGGGGAGCTGCGAGACACCAGCTGGGGCCGGCTGGACCGTCTCAAGCAGCTCAACCCAGTTGGCCGCCCACTGAAGCATTGTGGCCGGCAAGGTAGCCGGGGCCGACGAAGGGGCCCCTGTTGAAGAAAGAGTAGCGCCCCCCTCCGGAGGAGGCTGTGCAATGCCCAAGGATGCTTCCAGCACTGCCATCTGTGCTAACAGAGCATCCACTCCCCAGAGCCCCCAGTATAAAGCGGGCCGGGTGGGCCGGACGGCCCACTAGTCAGTTGAGGAAAAGGCAACCCAAAAAGGGGAGCCAGGGCCAGAGTAGGGCCATGCCCAGAACTCAGGCCCATGGGGGCCCTGAGGAGCCGTGGGGCGGACACCCGCACCAGGCCCCCCTGGGCCAGCCTGTCCCGGGCCCTGCAAAGGCGCGCTCAGGGCCAAAGCCCCGGAGGGGCCAGCCTGCACCTGACCAGCTACGAAGCTGGCACCCGGCTGCCAAGTGGTAGCCTGACCAGCCCCACTGGTATCAGTGGGCAAGGGTCTATTACTGCCCTGCCGTGGGGGCGCAGCCCTGGTCCTCCGACCCAAAGGCTGGCCCCCATCCGATGCAGGGCCAGGAAAAGCTCTTCCCCTCGGCCGAGGCTTCAGTGCCGGGGCCTTTTGCTTGGGAGGCATGTCTCCCTAAAAGAATAAGAATCGCTGAAGGATCCCTATCCAGGGATCGAGCTCCTGCGTGTAAGTACCGCGGTAGCCAAGAGGCAATCCTAAAAAAGGCACCGGGTACTCGGAGTTCTCTTTTCCCAGCCGGGAATCGAACGCGCAGAGCTCTGCAAGGCTCTATAGCTGACTAAAGAGAGAATGCGACGGAGAAAACTTCTCCTCTCCGTCGCAATTCTAAAATGGCAGCTCAGCTGCCTCGTGGCCACCCCTTTTATAGAGGGGTGGCCACGCCCCCTAACTCACCCGGATGTCTGAGTCCGGGAGGCCCCCCCCCCCCGCAAAGAGCGCAGCGGCCATTTTGGCGCCGCACTTTCATTGAGTTCATGAGCTTCCATTTGCCAGGCTGATGCTTGACACTGGTGGGATGAGAAAGGAAATCAGACTCTTGCCACTTTAAATGAGCATGGGAATGTTATCTATACCGATTAAAGAGAAATGTTCCTGTGTGGGTCCGGAATACAAATCCATACCCCTTTACTGTCCCCATCCAAACTGCTCACACACTTATCTAGCACAGGAGAGACGGTCAACATCGGGGTCTCGACACCAGAGGGGGGCGCAGGCCCCACAAAATGGGAAAAACAGAAAAAACTACAACCCCTATAGTGCCTTGCATGCCAAAAGGCAAGAGAGGGAGGGGGTCGGGCCTGAGTGGCAGTTGGAACTTCCAACCATTCATCCACCCCCTTCCTTCAGGACAGTCCACCTCTCTCTCTCTCACACACACACACACTCACACACACACACACTTTAGTGTATGAGAACCAAGACAAAGGAACAGCCGAAGGACTGGCTTAACACATCTTTATTGCATGGTGGTCCGGGGGAACATGAGGTAATGGCGGACGAACAGCTCAATATATACGGTGGTTATACATTTGAATGTGGCTCCACGATAGCCCATTGGCTACCGTTGGCGTGACGTCATTTCTGGTCACGCCCTTCTTGTCCAGGTGAGGTAGTGGCGGGAATCTTCCCGCGCTGTAGTTCTTTGGGGAATTGGGACCTGTGAGCTGGGCGCTCGCTATTGCCACCAGGTGGTCATTAGCTCGCGTCCTAATTGCAACGGGTTACATTGATATATATGTTAAAGGCATAGTATTGAGAACACAACACACACATACACACACACACAGACACACAGAGAGAGAGAGAGAGAGAGAGAGAGAAAACACATACACACAAGGGGCAGGGAGAAGGAAAACCAACTCAGGAGGAGGAATACTCACAGACAGACAGACAGACAGACAGACAGACAGACAGACACACACACACACACACACACACACACACACACACACACACACACACACACAGCCTCCAAACAACCATGGTACATCCCCATGTGTCTGTTTGTGTGTGTCACAGGGAGAAGTCTGGGTTGGTATGTGTCGGACGGCCTTCCAAACACCATAAATACCCCACCCACCCCTGCCAAGGCCGGGCACTCAGCTAGTTGGATATATTTTAATTCACAGAAATGAAGGAGCAGTTAGGAAATTGGAGCAGCATTTGCAGAAGCTTTTCTCCAGCATGCTCCAGATTAAGAGAGGCTGGCCCTTTTAATTTGTGCTTGCAAAAGGCCATACATAGAATTACTTCATTAGCAGTTACATTTTTGTCTAATAGTTCTAATCATTTTAGGGAAGGCAAGCTCTAGTTGACACTTTTTAAGGCTGCACCAATTTTCCCAGGTCATTCGCTAACTGGGAGAATTTTTTGGGATAGAGAAATTTGACAGTTTTTAGTTTTCCCTAGATTTTAAGGGTTTTTCTGTTATTCTGGCTAATTATGGATTCAACATTATATGAACATTTAAGAGAATAATCCTGCATGCAATGGTTCAAAAATTAGTATTCAGGCTATCCAAGATCCTGATGGATCTTGAAGTGTAAAGGGGTTTTTCCTTTATTTAAACAAACAAAAGAAACAACTGTCCCATAGGACGTAATGGGGACAATAATTTGGATCAGCTATGGAACTCTTCCACCATATTATGGTAATGGCTAGGGGCTGAGAAGATTGTGATAGTAAATACATGTCTTATATCTTCCTGTCCAATAATATGCCTCTTCCGTCAAGTTCAGAGTTTACATCTTAGAGAATTTATATGTAAAAACCTGTGAGGTTACTGGCAAGGGGATTCCAAGATCAGATCTTCAGCTTAAAAGTTAGAACTTCATTTAAGACCTCAGGTGAGAGAGGTCTCTGATGGACTCAAGAACACATCTTCAGAACCACAAGATTGAAACCTACTTTTGCTGATGAGTCGATGTCAATAAGATCAAGTAAAGCCAAGAATGAAAAGGACTTTTAACAGTCCCAGTGAAAAATGTGGGTTTGTACCTCTAAAGACTTGTGGGTAAAAATGTGTCTCACCTCAAGAATTAATACCTCCATGAAGCTTAGGAAGAAATAAAGTTAGGTAAAAAGTGCAAATGAAAGTATATCTTTGATAAAATGTGTAATCAAATGTACGTATTGGTAAAAATGCAGAGCTACACAATAAATTTCTGTGCAGGAATTCAAAACAAGGTGCTGTAACTTGATATAATACCAGAGGTGAATAAAATGCCTCAGGTTTTTGGGAAAATACAGCAAAAGTGAGAGCATGAAATCTTCATACAAAATAAAGCGCATGTAGACAAAGACTGAAATCCTGTTACCATCAGATTACTCTGGGTAAGTCTGATGATATCATCACCTGCAGTGATTTTTCAGAAATATAACAGTCACCCCTCTCCCCTGAAGGTTCTGAGACTCCCATTCTTTTATCATTGAACATATTTGGGGAGCCCTGCAGTGGAGGTTTTTTAAAATTTGTAAACATCTCCACGGCTGATAGAGTCATCACAATGACAACGGTTTTACATTAGTTAAAGTCCTCTCCCTGATTCCGCTGTATTTTTGGATCACCACTGCACAGAATTTGCAAGACTGATTTGTGTGCCTGAGTGTTGCATAATAAATTACCTATTTCAGTTATTTTTATGGCACTTACATGTAGTATAAGACAGACATACTAAATAAAAATGAATGGGACTTGCTGATCACAACAAACTCTGATCCTACTCACTTCAATGGGCCTACTTTGAGTAGGACCAATGTTGGATTTAGCCCACTTAAGACCACACTGGTAGTCTTTCAGGCACTTGACTATTCAAATGCATCCATTACGGCAGACAATTCTGATCCTACGAGAACAACTTATATAACTCACTGCTATTTGCTGTATTTCTAAAGCTGAGCAAAGAGAAATGCCTGTCAGAGAGAATTTGGTATGAAAAGTAAATGGAAGAGCTTCTTGATAATTGCTTGTATTTGAGATTTCACATATGAAATGATGTGTTAATAAAAACACCCACTTGATCTTGTAAGAAACTGGGATATACTGTAGGTAAAATTCAAAATATACTATAGGTAAAATTCAAAACGTATTAAAATGTTAAAATAATTTCTACTAATTTTGACCAGACATGGGCTGCTCCAGTAGCATTATCTCATCCATTTGTTAGATCTTTCTTTGTACATGTGGTGGGACATAAATTGCATTCCCATAAATGTTGCATTAACTGAATTTTTCCACAGTCACAGAAAAGTTGCCATGTCTCCAAGTCATACCTGTCAACCACCCCGATTTGGCGTGGAAAACCCCGTAATTTGATGTCTATTGACGTCATAACCCGCCCCCCGCTGCCAAAACCCCGTAACTTGACAGCGGGGGAAATGCTTTCCACACATGTGCGGAAGTGCTACGCCGCTTGCGCAGTCCCTACGCAAGCGGCGTAGCACTTTCCATGCATGTGTGGAAGGGCCCTTTCCACGCATGCGTGGAAAGTGCTACGCCGCTTGCGTAGGGGCTGCGCAAGCAGCGTAGTGCTTCCGCGCATGGGTGGAAGGGGTAAAACCATTCCATGCATGAATGGAAAGCAACCTGCACACAAGCGATGTGCGCAGGTCCCGTTTTTGCGGAGCTGCGGGTTGACAGGTATGCTCCAAGTAGCTCCATTTTATTTGATTATTCTTTGATCTTTCTATTTTGCTTCAAAATCTATTAAGTGACTTCCAGATGGTCCAGCCAGAATGTTGTTCTGGTGCAAAACACTCTTCAGCATTCATTCATTCATTCCACAAGTTATGTTGTCTTTTTAGTGCTTCTTAACATATTTCCAGAAGGGCAATATAAGCCAAATAATGGACAATCTCAATTCATCATTTGTGCAAAAGTTAAAAAGTAATGATGTCAGGACACTACCCTACAGCTCTTGCTAGGTCTAAAGACTGCCCATTCTATATCACAAGCATTCCAATTTTAAGGGTTAGATGATTTAACATCATTTGTTGAAACACTTTGTATGAGTAACATATTAGGGAGATTGAGCTGTGGTTTTTGGTATTTGATGGTTATTTGCCTGGTTTCTTTATAGCAATTATTCTTGTCTTCTGCTATATATTTTTTTTATTTTGTTTGCTCATCCAGCAGTTCTTAAGATGATGGAGGAAAAGAAGTTTGCGTATATAATTATCACACTGGACACAAGAATTCACACAGGGCCTAATGTTTTTTCAATGGGCTTTCTCAACATGTCAAGATGTCCAGTTTCATTAAGAATAAGGAATTTTGCCAGTACAGTATTCTTCACAGTTTTAATTTAGATTGTAGTATCTAACTCAGCTGGAAATTTGAGTGATGGCAATGAACCCTTTAAAACTTTTATACAGTAATACCTCAGATAACACTAAAACTTGGTTCCACAACTCTTAGCATTATCCAGTTTTTAATGTTGTGCGGTACATTGATTGCACAACGTTTTAATTTCTGAAGAGGGAAGGGAACAGGGGGTCGATCCATCTGTGTCGTTGGGCAGCGAGGATTAATAATAATAATAATAATAATAATAAATTTTAATTTATATCCCGCCCTACTCGGCACAGGCCGACTCAGGGCGGCTAACAGCATTTCAAATAAAGATACAATATAATTATACAGAAATACAATGGAGTAAAGCAATGAATACAGAATATAACAAGGTAACATAAAAATAAGATACAAAATATACAAATTACAAATGTATAAATTTTAAAGCATCAAATCCATCATACACAGCACCAGGAGGGGGGGGGATCAAACACACACAACAGGGCTCGCCATCCATGACGGAGCCCAAGGCTCAACGTCCATAATAGAGCCAGGGCGTGGAATCCCTGCTGCCCTTTCCAAAGAGGCAGGCGGATCAAACCAAGCCCCAAAGTCGGCAGGATAGATCTCTGACTTTGGGACTTGTCTCTCCGTCGGTCTGAGCATCTGAGCGCCAGTTTCCTTGGAGTGAGGGAGTGCGTGCCCAGTCTCCCCCCAGGAAGCTGGTGCTCTGAGCATTTAAACATCGGTTTCCTTGGAGTGAGGGTGCACATGCATGGACTCCCCCCAAAGAAGCCTGCGCTCTGAGCACCTGAGCACTGGTTTCCTTGGGGTGATGGTGCACATGCACAGTCTCCCCCCAAGGAAGCTGGTGCTCTGAGCATCTAAGTGCTGGTTTCCTTGGGGTGAGGGCATGCACGCGTAGTCTCCCCCAAGGAAACCAGCACTCTGAGCATCTGAGCACCAGTTTCCTTGGGGTGAAGGCGCATTCACGCTGTCTCTCCCCAAGGAAGCTGGCGCTCTGAGAATCCGATTGTCAGTTTCCTTGGGGTGAGAGTGTGTGCATTTGCACTGTCACCCAGAGGAAACCAGCAATCCGATGCTTGGGTCTACGGAGCCCCCCTTTCCCCCCCCAGCAAGGGGGCCTCTGGAGATCTCTGCCCAAAAGTCTGCAGGGCATGTCTCCAGCCCTGCAGGCTTTGGGGCAGAGATCAACATTGGGGAATTTGAAGGAAACTTTTGCATTGCACAACGTTATCTTAACGTTGTGCGGTGCAAATGTTTTCCTCAAATTCCCCAACGTCATCTGGTTATAACGCTGTGCAGTACACATGTTAACCAGGGTATTACTGTATATCACTTCTTTATGTCTGAACAGGATGTGATACAATCAGTAAAACATCTGAAAGCAATTTTACACAATTTTAATAAGTCAACAATGCCAAAAATAGAACCCACAAACAGGTACCAAACCAAGCTATTATAATCAGGCCACAAATATTTGGGTGAAAACGGATATGATGGCCTTGACAATGATGCTGTCATTGTCTAACTCTTGTGAGTGATTCATTTGTATAAACATATGAATCATATTCAATGCAAAGGTAGCACTTTCAAACACTAGACATAAAGCTCTTCTTTGTTCTTTTAAGGACATTTCAAAATGGATAAATGGAGAATATGGGTAAATGAAATCATCGGAAAGAAAGGTTATTAAGTTCCATATCTTCTGAATAAATCTGAGCAACATATAATTTTTGTTTGTTGATGGAGGACATGGACAAAATAGAGTCAGTATATTTAAAGATGTCATTATCTTTTCTGGTAGTAAAGAGACAATCAAACAATTGTCTTTCTTCCTCTGAAAAAGAGAAAATATAAAGTTTGATTCTATGGAATTCCTGAAAATGTATAGACCGGGGATGGCCAAACTATGGCCCATGGGCTGGCCTTGGCCTGTGGCACCATTTCATGTGGCCTGCCACTGCCTTCGCCACTCCCAGAAACAGATGCAATTACAACAGCCATAAAATGCAACCGTGCATGCGTAAACGCAGCCACACCTGAGAAGAATCCTGCGTAAACATGGCTATAAATGCACCCATGGCTGTTGTAACTTGTTAACAACAGCTATGGACATGTTTTACATCACTGTTTATGGCAAGAGGAACCACGTTACCGGCATGCTCAGATTCGGGTGGTGTGGGCTGGCCCATGGCGCGAAAAGTTTGGGAACCCCTGGTCTAGACTATGTAGTATTGAAATGGAAATTTAAATAAAATATATCAAGAAACATTAGAATAATAAATGGTTGTCTCTTAAAATTTAGATAGGTTCACTGGTTCCTGTTTGGGTAATGCCTTTGAAGAATTTTGAGGGAAGTAAAAAGAAAATGTGCAGCTGGGTGGATAACCCAGTGGTATAGGTATCTGGCTGTAGAGCCAGAGGCTGGGAGTTCAATTCCCCATGGTACCTTCCTGGAGAACAACCAGCTTGTGCTGCCTTGACTAAACTATGCAATTCCTAGAATAGTCCCAGAAAACCATGGAAAGGGTCATCATACATCAGAATTGACTTGACGGCACACATTTATTTATTTTTATAACAATTAGATTTACCAATTAGCAAGCAGTATTAAAAATATGAGGGAAACATATCTTCGTAGGCAGACCCTCTGGAAGCCCAGGTGAGACCAGACCATGTCACATTGCCTAAGTGTTTGAGAAGAATAAAAAGAAACGTTAATGGATGTATGGCAGTATAGGTTTATTTAGCTTTATTTTAAGGCACCCTGGCTCAATGAGATTCTATATTATAGTGCATATAGACAATGCCACCCAGTCATACACCCTTGGCAGAGGTGAGGGCTTCAATGAGGAGAGGACTATCCTGCCTCTTATAGGAAATGCCTGTAGGTAACAACATTGCCACTGAAAATATGTAGGCACTCATAGACCTAAGGAGATGGACAGCAATATGAGCATCTTTAATAGCATTTTATGGAGTTCCAGAGAATCTTTCCTTGATTTGGAGGCACTAGGCAGAAATTCTGCATTCCTCTTAAATGAGAGGAGGACTGTTGTAAGATATCCTACAGTTTCTTTATCGGAGACTTCTAATTTTATTCCATCTTCTTCTCTTGCTTTTTGGCATGTTTAGTCTCAGGGAAGAGACCATTGTTTCTCAGCATCATCAATCATCAGCAACAAGGAGGAGGTGTCAGCCTACATAGCAACTTACCATTTGCTGACTAAGAGATGGATCAGCAATTTGTCTCCATGTACAATCCAAAGAGACTGTTCAGACAAGCCAACAGAAGTGTGCAAAGAAACAGAAATGAATTTTCATTCATCAGGCGCCTTATTTGACTGGTTATCACTTCCCAGGGGTTGTATTCCAGAGCTGCCTGTAAAAGATGGAAAGTAAGAAACCATAAGAAAAGAGATCAGAGAGTAAACAAAACAGCAAAAAAAGTTGTGGCACCTTAAAAACTAACTCCTGTATTTAACTGTGAGCTTTTGTGGATCAAATCCACTTCATCAGACATAAGAAAAGAGAAGGCCTTTGGAGGTAGAAAAAAAAAGGTATAGTACAAGTGTTGGATGTCTGCTATTGGGTTGCCTCATGACATTGTCTAGATCAGTGATTCCCAACCTTTGGTTTTTGGAATTCCCAGAAGTGTGGTCAATTCCTCAAAGCATTGGTCAGCCAATGTACTGACTTTACATTCTTAGGATCCAAGATCACTGCAGATGGAGATTGCAGCCATGAAATAAAAAGGCGACTGATTCTTGGGAGACAAGCTATGAGAAACCTGGGAAACATAGTTAAAAGTAGAGACATCACCTTGCAAACAAAAATTCGCATAGTCAAGGCAATGGTATTCCTGATGGTATGGTAATGTACGGTTGTGAGAGCTGGACCATAAGGAAAGCTGAGTGCAGAAGAATAGAAGCCTTTCTGAAATGTGGCGTTGGAGGAGAGCTTTGAGAGTACCTTGGACAGCAAGGAGAACAAATAGGTCGATCTTAGAAGAAATCAACCCTGACTTCTCCTTAGAAGGTCAAATAGTAAAGATGAAGCTAAAGTACTTTGGACATCAAATGAGAAGAGAGGATTCACTTGAGAAAGCCTTGATGCTGGGAAAGGTGGAGGGCAAAAGAAGAAGGGGAAGCCAAAAATGAAATGGCTAGATGGTATTGTAGATGCAATGGGCACAGAGCTGGGCAGGTTGAGGAGGATGGTGTGGACCCATCTGGAATAGTGTGTACAGTTCTGGTCGCCATACCTCCAGAAGGATATTATGGAGCTGGAAAAAGTGCAGAGGAGGGCAACCAGAATGATGAGCGGACTGGAACACCTTCCTTACCATCTGAGGCTGCAACGGTTGGGCCTCTTCACTCTTGAACGATGGCGTCTAAGAGGTGATCTGATTGAAGTTTATAAAATCATGCACGGTGTGGACAAGGTAGATAAGGAAAAACTGTTTTCCTTATCGCACAACACTAGAACTAGGGGACACTCCATGAAACTTTTGGGTACTAGTTCTCAAACAAATAAGAGAAAGTACTTTTTCACCCAGAGGATTACTGGTCTATGGAACTCCCAGCCAGAAGAAGTGGTGACAGCTGTCAGTCTTGACAGCTTCAAGAAAAGATTAGACAAGTTCATGGAGGACAAGGGTATCAATGGCTATAATTATGGATACCTAAGGACAACCTCTTGGTTGGAGAGATAGGCAGGATATCTCTCAATGCCATTTCAAGGGAATCCTAAGCAGGTGAAGGCATCTGTTTAGGAATACCTTGAAGCAAATGGTGAGCCACTGTGTGAGACAGAATACTGGACTGGATGGGCTGTGGCCTGTTCCAGCAAGGCTGTTCTTATATTCTTATGTTCTTATGGTGGAGGACAGGGGTGCCTGGAGGACAATGGTCCATGTGGTCGCATAGGGGCAGAATCGACTGTGTGACTGAACAACAACAGCAAGAACAACAACAAAGGCTTCTGGCAATTGAAGACCCCCCTGTGGGGCATGTGCCCTATGTTGGGAACTACTAGTCTAGATCCTGGTGGGAGGACATGTGAATGGATTGGGGAAGATGCAGGACAAGGACAAGCAGAGAAGGGTTAAGTACCCTCTCCACCTTAAATCTTCCTCTCTGAGGCTTGTTCATTCTGGAAAGCAGAACATTGGCTTGGTTTGGTCTCTCCATGTTTCAAAAAACAAAAAAAGTGATGGCCTGTCCTTGTGGGTAGTGTATTTGTCAGGTTGCAATCATCCATCCTGTAGGATGGTGTTTTGGATGTGTCTGTTTCAAAGCAGCCAATAATTTTTGAGGGAGGCCCTCAGCAAAAGCAGAACAGGGTTTGTAATCAGAGACATTTTTTACTCAGCTGGGGTGAAGTACCAGAAAACATGCAAGTAGGAACAACTGTTTTGGCAGGGAGTGGCCTCCTGAACCTTGGATGGCTATTTCTGTGGCTGGGAGTGGCAGGTCCTTTAGCCTTTTGTACAAACTGGAAAGAGCAAAAAAGAGCATGCCGTTCTTAAGCCAAATTTAGGCTGAAGGGAAATTGGTCAACAAGGCTTTAATACTGTTTTGATTTAATTTTAAAAAGGAAAGGGAAAATGCCATTGCTTGTTTGGCTTGTTGCAGCCCTCCTTTGATCTTGTTAAGGGAAGAATACATTCCTGGAAATATCAAATCTGATAGCATTTTTCTTCTTCTTCCTTTGTACCCCTGGCATTTTTGCGGGCTGCATCTTTTGCACCATGGGCGGAGGGTGTTTGTGTGGAATGAAGAGAATATTTGAACTGATAGGGAGTGGGAACACATACACACCTTCTCAGGAAGAACAGCTTGTTACAGGTCTGGGCATTTGGCCCAGCTATTTGTTGCTGATGTGTTTTTTAAATTTCCAGATGGAAAAGTGTGTGATTTGCCCAGCAGATAGGGCTATATTTTAAAAAAGAAAGAGCAGCCCCTAATTCATTTCATAGCCTATATAAGTGACAATAGAGACATGGGGATTGCAAGAGGGAGGGATGGGATATTTGCACCATGGGCAGGGTTGGCACTGTGCCCCTTTGCCCTGCTTTGATTTGCTGACTCCTGATTTTCATGGGCTCACTAACATTGCCTTTGCTGATTGCTCCCTGGGGCTTGGCTGCTCTTTACATTGCCTTCTCTCTCTCTCATCACTCATGCTCTCCACAATAAAAGGGTGCCTGAGGCATCCAGGCATTCAGGGGTTTGCGCACCTCATTCCATTGGGCTGTCAGCTGTACAATCACTCCTATCCAGGGGCCCTCCTTGAAACATATTCCTAATACCCTGGTGGGTTGGGGTTCTTTGGGAAGTTCTACCTCTACTTGATAACCTTCAGCTAACTCCTACAGGGCATTTTCCCAATAACTTTCATCAACTTACTTCTCCTCTATCACTACATCAGGGGACATGCCTTCTGTTTGAGAACATCCTGATCCACCTTCTTTCGGTTGCTCTTTCTGCTCTCCCTTCCATATCTTGTCCAGATCACAGCTGGCTTGCTTCTCTCGGCCTGAACTTTCTGTTTGGGTGCCTCCCTCCAGGGGGACTGTGTGTGTGGCTCAAGTGGTTAAGATGCTGAGCTTGAAGTCAGCAGGTTGGCAGTTCTAGACCCAAGTACTGCACGATGGAGTGAGCTCCCATCTCCTGTCCCAGCTTCTGCCAACCTAGCAGTTCAGGAGCAAAAAATTGCAAGTAGGTAAATAGGGACCACTTTGGTAGGAAGGTAAACAGCATTCCATTACCTTTACCTTCCTCCAAGGCTTTCATCAGGGTTCCCTTCTTGAAGTACCTGGTTTTTTACAGTCTGGGGGTGCTGGGTTGACCGCTGTCAGACATGTCTCTACAAATTCTAGCCAGGAGGCCATGGGCAGATCCCAAGTGCCAGGTGAGATGACACAACCTCATTTGTGCCACTTTGCTACTCACATCTATTTACATGTACCAATGAGGATTTAAGTTTGTCCAACGACAAAGCTAAGAAGGGGGCTTCATTTTGGCAGTTTAAAATTTGACCATGACACAAAAGAAGAAGAATCTATTTACAAGCACAAAAGCTTCTGAAAACCAAACTATTTAGAGAAGCAGTTGTAGAGGTTTTCCCCCAGCTGAATAGAAGGAAGTAATAAGTGTACTGTTTATGCTGGGGCCACCCTGTTTGTTATTGTAGCTTGTCCTGTCTTGGGTTTAATTTTGGACATTTTAGTGTTATCTCATTTTGTATACATTTTAATTCTACTTCAGTTTGTTAAATGCACAAAGTAGCACTTTACACTAGATGTGTGGTATATAAATCTAATAAATATATATGTAGCAGTAGCAGTTCCTTCCTATGCTGTGCTGTGTCCATCTCTGCCACTACAGCATATTGGTCAATGTGGCTCCTCATTGATTCTTCAGCAAGAAAGTTTTACAGGGCTGGGGTGCTAACCTGATGCCCAATCTTTCTCACCCAGGCTTGGGACCGGCAGTGGAGGAGTTAATAAATATATATATAAAAATAAAATATAAGCACACCCTCAGTTTCTACCTCTTAAAAAGTAAATAGATTACAGTACCCAAAACCACTGTCGTAACAGAGAGGGACTGTGGTGGCTTAGTAGTTAAGATGCTGAACTTAACAACTGGAAGGTCGGCAGGTTGGCAGTTTGAGACCAGAGTACTGTATGACAGAGTGAGCTTCCATCTCTGACCCAGCTCCTGCCAACCTAGCAGTTCAAAGGCAAGAAATTGCAAGTAGATAAATAGGTACCATTATGGTAGGAAGGTAAACAGTGTTCTGTGCACTCTTGTGTCTAGCCAAGCCTGCCACATGTCCACGGAAATGTCCATGGACATAGACAGCACTGGCTCTTTGGCTATAAACAGAGGTGAGCACTGAACCCTAGAGTTGGACAAGACTGGCTTCCAAGCAAGGGTGGTCTTTACTTTTACTGACAGAGAGAACAGTTCTCCTCATGTTACCCTCGGACGATGGGATGATGATGTTTACTGATTGCCATCCCAGTAGTTCTAAATGTGTCCCAAAAAAAGCTTGGAGTTTGCATTTGGACACTTTTGATCTATAACATTTTGTTTGCGCTCACCAAGACAACATGAAGGGTGGTTGGAGGGAGGAGCTGGTGGGTGTTCAGCTTTGGCATTTCAAGACCACGTCGGTGACAAAAACTGGAGTGCTTTGAAAGTACAAGTTGCCCTCTGGTATGTGTAAGTTTCATTCTTGAGAACATTGCTTGTGTTCCTTCTTCCTCCTCAGGAATCAAAACAAAGCTCTTGGCAAGCTTGCAATGACTGTCTTTTTCCTTCCTCCTGGTGTGGCCTGATGTAATTTTGGCACACAGCGAGCCATTGTTTCACTGAAACTCCCTTAAGTGTTTCTTGTCCACTAGCCGCATCCATGTTGAAGAATCGGATGGGAATGGCTCAGACCAGTGACTCCCACTTTCCTTTCGGCTAAACACCAGCAGCTCGGAAATATCCACAGGATGCAACTTTAATCCTTCTCCTTCCTGTTACCACCTTAGTCCCCCACCCCGCTTCTTGTTTTTCTCTCTTTTTACTAGTTCTGCATGACAACAGAGTTTACAAAATACCATTTCCTCCATATCCCTTGCCCCTTATAAACCATACAGCTGTTGGCAGCATTATGCGAACATTCCAGGCCTGAGAGAACAAAGGGGGTTTGTTTCCTTCATAACTGAGGTAAATGCTCAACCGTGGAAAGTTTCCATTATTTTCCAGTTTTTGCACACCACTACAGAGGGAACATGTTGTGGTAACCATGTTATTGCACTCTTGTTTGTACAGAGATATTGTGCGTTGTTTTTTTAAGAGCTATGCCAGCCCTGGCACTTCACCGCAGCTCTGCATTTTGACATGAATATTCTTTGTCATACAAACAGGCATGTAAGAGAGACGAATTAAAATTATAATGACCATCTAGCAAAGATCTGTTAACTTCATCATCACAAATAAGGGACAGTGGTTTTAGCCAAAGTTTTTTAAAAAAACACACACACTTTCATTTGCTATGAAAAATGAAGAATGCAGATGTTTTGCCCTTCCAGTCTTGGAGTAGGAACATAAAGTGATACCTTCACTCTGAATTAGCTCTATGATGACATCATATTAACTCCATGACATCATGCTGGTGATCCCATTTTACCCCTTTAAATAAACATGTATCATTTGATTCAGAAAATAAGCAAGTCAGGCCTAGCTAGAACTTGGATGGTTGACCACAAGGTAACAGTAGGAATTTGTAGATGGGGCTGAGACTCTGTACAGCTGTAGCCAGCCAATGTTGACAATGCTAAGCTAGGTGGAAAATGGTCTGAGGTAAGATAGTTTCCTGTGTTCCTTTGATTGTATGATCTCTAATTGCCTGGATCACATTATAAATAGTGAAAATGGAAGAGCATAAGGAAGAACCAGAGGTCTTCTAAAAGGAAGGAAGGAAGGAAGGTAGGTAGGCAGGCCAGCTCTTAAGAGGAGGAATTATCCACTGGTGTGGATTTAATAAGTGCTAGTTTAAGAAATCCTAATCACAGCATGGATCTGCGGTGGCTTAATTGGTTAAGATGCGGAGTTTGATGATTGGAAGGTTGGCAGGTCAGCAGGTCAGGACCCAAGTGATGTGTGATGGAGTGAACTCCCATCATCTGTCCCAGCTCCCGACAATTTGAAACAAGAAATTTCAAGTAGATAAATAGGTACCTCTTCAGCAACAGCATTCCATGTGCTCCAGTGTCTAGTCATGCCTGCAACAAGACCATGGGAACATCTGCAGACACAGACAAGCTCTTTGGCTAAAGCTGGAGATGAGCACTGCCCCCTAGAGTTGGACATGACTGGCTTACGAGCAAGGGAGACCTTTACCTTTACTATTCATAGCAAAAGTCTGTTTTACTTTGCACTAAGAGTTGGGTTTAGATGTGGGGTGTATGTGTACCTCTAGCTAATTGTTTTAACTATGAGAATTTTACTGGTGTTGAGAGTGACGTTCATTTAATCATGCTGAAAATCCATCTGTTCTAGACATTGCAGATAAACAAAAAAAATGTTCAGAAAGGGGTATGTACTTTGAAGACCCTTCTCTGCCTCTTTGGTATTTTATGGTAGGTAGAAGCAACCTTTCCAACTAGGAGGCAAAGCTAGCAGCAAGAGGAGAGATTCTACTACTGGCAATGAAAGATGGACACTAACAGAACATACACTGTGTCAGATGCACAGTGTCCCAACTCTTTTAGCAACTTCAGCAATCCCTGATATACTCGCTTCACGTTGCCTAATAGTAGGGGTGGCCCTGAGTGAGATCATCCTCTTGCTTTGGTTTTACCTAGGCCTCTGATGACGAACCTTGGCACTCCAGCTGTACTTGGACTTCAATTCCCAGAAGCCCAACTCCCTGTGAATCCACATACAGAGCTTAATTCTTCAAACCAAAGGAGATCTCCATTTTAACTCCACTTTCAGGCCATTTGAAAGAGAAGGAGACTTCCAGAATCTATATCTCCCCATTTAGCTATTTGTACAGTCATTTCAGATTTAAGCAAGGTGGATATATAATATGTTCTGTATATGCAGATATAATAATTGGCTTAAATTTTTTACATTACACTGTTATGATAGCAGGGTAGAATTCCCTTCTTGTGCAGGCTTTTCCTCATGTTTCCTCTTTGTTGGTACAATACAATGAAATGTGAATGCTTATTCTTGTAATGTTTTGGTAGAAGTCAAAAAGAACTGAGGAATTCTCAATTCACATCCATCTTTGATAGATAGATAGATAAATCTTTATTGTCATTGTCCTGCACAGAACAACGAGACTGTCCGAGTTAGAGCCTTGGTAAAGTTGGCCATCACTGGAAACAAAGCCCTTTTGATATCTTGTCCAGGCATATTTCTGGCAACTAGATTGTTAATTGGGATAATTACTTGCACGCCATATCTATCTCTAAATTTTTTGTTAAGCTTTGCTGCTGCTTTGCAATTTAGAATGATTTGGCAGATTGTATTCCTTCCCTGGTGCAAAATGCTATTTTGGAGCAACTTTATACTTGAAAAAAGTGGATTGCTTTCCGAGATTTAAGTACACTAAACCATCTATGTAATGTCCATCACATTTCCAAAACTTAATGTTCTATTTAGCAAAGTGTCATTCTAGATCATTAGCACTTTGTTGATTAATTGTCTAGGGATGTACAAATGCCTATATGAATTCCAGAGGAAATTAGTTCTGGTCACTTCTACAGCAACGTGGAGCAGGCTGGTCTTGATTTCTCCAGCAAATAATTGACTAGAGATGCTCACACACTCCTAATCTAAACTAAATTCTTAGTTCAAAGTAAAATAGACCTTTGCTGTGTCCAAGACTTATTAAGTTAGCAATTATGTCAGGGGTTTCCCAACCTTTTTACACCACAGGCCTGACCATGCCCCCTGGACAGCTGAGTGGGCTGGTCATGCGGTTCCCTTGCCATAAATGCTGCTGTAAAACACATATGTGGCTATGAGAAATGTGTTTAATGACAGCCATGGACACATTTGTGCAGCCATGAGTGCATTTACGGCTGTCGTAAAGTCATCTGCTTCCACTTCTGGTGTGGCAGCATCAACATCACATGAAATGGTGCCGTGGACAGGTCCAGCTCATGGGCCATAGGTAGGCCACCCCTGAATTATGTAAACCCCAGTAGCATTTAGATTTAATACAACTGTTGGTTTTAGTGTTTCCTGAATATTTATTTCTTAGTCAGAAAAATAAAGAGTACATAATGGCTTGGGGAGTGGAGAAGATTCCACCAATTACCTGAAAATGATGAAAGCATCTGGCCATCAATATGAAGAAGAATTAACTACATGCCTGGAAAGTGGAGATAGTGCCCATTAGCAGAATACAGACCTAAGATGCATCTGGGTGATAGTACCATGTGGTTTCATTGAACCTGTTTAACACAGCTTCTGTTATAGGTCTTTTGCAATTGGAATAAGGTGCCCTTATTGTAGTGTAGACTTTGGATGTCAAGATATAGACTAGCTATAGTGTTGGAAGTATGAGAAAGCAGAAGGAAATCTTGCTGCTCTGATTAAAAAGAGTACAAACAAACATGAATAGATACACCCTCAATTCTGTGAAGACGTTTTCTATTAAACCTGTTTCTCCTGAATGAGCATCTGAAGTTCCCAACAGAATTCTGGCTCATTCCCACATGACTTTGTTCCAGTAATAGCACAGCACAATGGCCCTTTCCCATCTAGTGTTTGGGGTATAACAATAACTTCAGGAAAGAGTGAATGCATTTTACTGCCAAGCAGAAGCTCCAAAGAAGAGAAGAGTCTTCATGGAGTTTGGTTCATGGGGAGAGTGGAATGTTAACCAAGCTCATCCAAATGATAGGAAGAAAGGAGAGTTAGCTGGTGAGGGGAATCACTCTGGACTTCATTAAAATAATTTGTTTCTTCATTGCAAGAGCCTGACAGATCATTTCTTCCCACTAACAACAAAACCCATGGACAAGAACATCCAAAATAATGCCTTTGGAAGACAGACTTATTAAGTAACTGGGTTATAATTAGACTCACAAAGGATATGTCACCCCTCCCTGTCACCCTCAATTGTAGAAATGCTAAATACGGAAACCATTTCTTCTTTGTTGGGGGTCTCATTAAATTACTGTGCGCAACACCAGTTCAAAACCATGGCACAATCCATCTTCACATCACATGTTTTCTTAACAAAGAACAGGGCAGACAGAGCTACAGATGCATAAACTTCCCCTTTCAAAGTACAAATGTGTTCCTCTCTATTAAAAAAAAACAATGCTTATTGACCTTCTCTAATTTCCACATTTGCTTTGTGCCTCTGATGTCTTTTTGATTAGAGTCCATCTTGGGTTACAAAGTGGAGTTTTCTCCATACAGAAGTGTGTTCACATTTCATTCCACATTTTGCAATGATCTCCGGCATGTTGGAGTACACTTTCTTCAAATATATGCATTTTGTGTGCATTTAAAAACATGTCTATTTTAATGCATTTTGATTTGCTGCAGATTTTGACATGAAATTCATTCAGTTTTAGTGTGTGTGCAAACTTAATAAGCAGAGGTTGATTTCAGATCCCAATAAATGTATCACCCATCATTACCTGAAGGCTATGGCTGGGTATAATATGTATTGAGATACACTGAAATACCAGACAAGGACTGGAAGAGAAGAAAAAAAGACTCCTCTGAATTCTAAGTAATCTGTTCCTTTATACAAAGAGGGGTTTTAAAAACTGGGAAGAACTGCACTTTTCTTAAGAAATAGTACTGCACAAATCAGTTCATTTAATTTTTTTCTAAACTTTCACATGCTTCTATCCACAATTACATAAATTGCCTTTTTACACCGATCTATTTTTAATTAAAAATCAATATGTAAAAATGCATATTAAATGCTTGCTCTAATAAATGCATAAATGCAAGTGGATGTAATATGCATATGTCCAGTGGTGGAATTCACCAGGTTCACCCCAGTTCACCAGAACTGGTAGCAGAAATTCCAGCTGGCCCTGCCCACCCAAGTTTTGAAATAAAGTAGTCCTAATTTGGGTGCAACGCAGGGCTTTCCCCCTGGCCATGCACACCCTACCATGCCCACAGAGTAGGTAGTTTTTTAAAAAATGAATCCCACCACTGCATATGTCCCCCTATTCAGCTTTCTTTTGAAAGTGTGGTTTTCTATTTGGCCAGGGGGTGGGCCAACACAAAGGCCCAGAGCCATCTATCAGGGAAATGGGGTTGAAATTTAGTTTACCCACTAGGTAGAACCAGGCTGGGGTGGCCCAGTGGTTAAGAAGCTCACCTTGTTAACTGGAAGGCTGGCAAGTCGGCAGTTCGAGACCTGGGTACTGTATGACGGATTGAGCACCCGTCTCTGTCCTAGCTTTTTAGGGCATGAAAGGAGCCTCATTTGGGCGTTACCTGAGTGGAGTTTCTTCTGCAAAAATCCTTTCAACCAAGAATAATTTCTGACATGAAATTATTACGATCGTAGCCAAACTGAAGTCAGATTAGTAATATCACCCAGCCTGTAGTCCTGCCAGGCTGATGTCCACGTAGTATTCTTGGGGATGCTAATGAGACAGCTTCATTCTGGTACATTTAGTAACTCAAAAAAGAAACAAACAAACAAACAAAAAACAAATGAGCGAATGCTGTTTCTGCTACTGACAGGAAAGTGAAATTGTGATGCGTTTCCTGCTTTTGAGAATCTTGAGACAGTTCTTTCAAAGAAGAAAAGATGTAGCAGCCTGCCAATGTATTTCAACATTTCACTCCGGGCAAAATTCAGTGGTAACCATACTTTGGTTGAAATTGAGGCAGTAAGGAAAGGCATTGAATTGGGAAGACTCTTTGATCTCAGAAAATATTGTTTGAAGTAGTCCTTCAGATTTCTTTGCCAACCAGTCCATGTGTGAATTAAATAGGGCCGATCAGCAGCTGTCAAAAGCCCAATGATGTATTCAAGACTATTTACAGCATGTTCCTTACCACAGGCGAGAGACCTGTAGCATTCAGAGGAATTTTCAGGTAACTGCATGATTCTATTTCAGTTACTCGGGAGAAACAGGGAATTAAATAGTTATTCCTTTGAAATGGCAAACACAATGGTAATTTTGCATGGCCTTAGAACTATAAAATCATACAAATGCAGAAGGAAGGCGATACTTTTTAGGGGATCACTTTTTAAAAAAAAACACTGCAAGCTTTCATGACTTAAAGGTTACTTCTTCAGGCAAACTTCATGGCTGTTCCATGGGAAAATAAACAGCAGAGCATTTGTTTTTACAATCCAAAAACAGGAAGCCATGGATTTGCACATTACCTTCCCCTTATTTAGAACTATAAGTAATTGTTGAAACTAAAACTGATCAAATGGCAGTGTAACTAATTAATTCCAAAAGTCACTTTTTGAGCTCTGAACTAAATTGATTTTAATGTCTTCTTCATCACCTGGCTAAGAAATGGGAGAACATTGGCTTACACTGAATACAGATATTGTGTAGTTGACCCAAACCTTGACCATCGGGGAGCAATTCTTGGAGATGTAGCCCTTCTCAAAGCTATTTTTTCATAGTATACTTGGACATAGTATACTTGGAGAATTTCATAGCAGAAAATAGGGGACTTATAAATACTTTATTCTGGCAAGAAATACAGTTTACCTTCCACCCTGGTGGTGCAGTGGATAAACTGCTGTCTTGCAATCAAAATGTTGTGAGTTTGATCCTGGCCAGGGCTCAAGATTGACTCACCCTTCCATTCTTTGAAGGTTAGTAAAATGAGTACCCAGCATGTTGGGGGCAACATTCTAAATAACTTGTGAACCACCCAGAGAGTGCATAAAGTGTCCTTAGGTTTACAATCTTAGATGGGAAAGGACAAAGGAGAGTAAAATATATGCAAGGGAAAGGAAAACAAGAAAACACAGAAACCAATGTATTAGTTTTCATATAGAAAAAAAATATTATTACAACCCTTAAAATTCCTCCAGCTCACCATTGGAGTTACAGTCCAAAAACTTATTTGTTCCAACTTCAGATTTGGTGTGACCAAATCTGCTGCTGTTGCTTCCTAATACTGTACAAGCTATAACATTCACCCACTATGTTACTGTTTTCCTGTTTGCTTTGTTTACTCGCTGGAAAAATTCTGAATTGCTTTGGAACCAATTGCCTTGGAAATGGGGTGGTGGAAAAAAATTGTCCAAAAAGATGGAACCTTTTCCATGTTCCAGCAATTTTTAATATTATGAAGTCCTGATGATGAACAGATGTGATGTAGTTGCCGTGCAGTAATGGCTGTAATGCAGGAAGACATGCTTGACCTTCTGATAGTAATCGGCTGAAGTGGGTACAGAAGAGAAGCCAAACGTTGCTGATTTCACAGATGTGTATGTAGAGTGGCCTTGCTTCTTAGGGGCAATGGCGGATTAGACCCAGGCCACTGGAAATGAGAGGGTATAAAACTCTGCTGCTAGAGTCTCCCATTGGGATGAGAAAAGCAGTATAATAATAATAATAATAATAATAATAATAATAATAATAATAATAATAATAATAATAATAATAATAATAATAATAATAATAATAATAATAATAATAATAATAATAATAATAATAATAAACAACTGGCTTGTCTTGTGTGCCTAACATTGTCTCCAAGTGAGAATGGAACCATTATGGCTGTTGGATACTCATACACAAGTGTTACTGCTTCTCCTACTCTGCTATTCTCTCCAAATACACTTCCTCATATGACCCAAGGTTAACATGTAAGGCAGGGAAATTCCTGCCACTGAAACTGCTTGTTACAACTCTGAGTCTAAAACACAGGGGTTCCCAACCTAAGGCCTGTGGGCCAGATCTGACCCATGGTGCCATTTAATGTGCCCCCCACCCTTCCAAGGGCATTTAAGAAACAAAATGGCTACCCCCTTGAAGGTGTTGGGACAAAATGGTCACCTCCCTCATGCAAGCAAGGCAAAATGGCTGTCTGGCCCTTGAAGCTAATTGAGAGTGTGACCTGGGATTACTAAAATTTTAAAAATGTAATATAGAGAATAGCTAAATGAAAGTACAGTATATAATGTCCCACTGATGGTGGATACGCGAGGTAGTTTATATAAGTTTCTTTTAAAATATTGTGCATTCTTTTTCTCTTATATTGCATTTGTATGTTGTTTTTATTGTTTATGTTTATATGTTAACATTAAAATACAATATAGAAAATAACATATTAAAAGTAGATTTGTCAGCCTGCTTTTAAAAGCCAATTAAGGGAGAATATTTGTCACCCAAAAAGGGTGAGTGGGTGGGGGTGGATGTCTGTTCCTGGGAAGACACTGCAATAAACATGGAGCTAGATAAAGGTAAAGGTTTCCCTTGCTCGAAAGCCAGTCGTATCCGACTCTAGGGTTCAGTGCTCATCTCTGTTTCAAAGCCGAAGAGCCAGCGCTATCTGCTTCTGCAGACGTTTCTGTGGTTATGTGGCAGGCATGACTAGACACCGGAGCGCACGGAGCACTGTTTACCTTCCCACCGAAGTTGTTCCTATTTATCTACTCGCAATTTCTTGCTTTCGAACTGCTAGGTTGGGAGGGACTGGGACAAAGACGGGAGCTCATTCTGCCCTGCAGTACTCAGGAATCGAAATGCTGACCTGCCACCTTCCAGTCAGCGTCTTAGCCACTTGAGCCACTGCAGTCATGGAGCTCCTCCCTCCCGCCAAAAAACAACAAGAACAACACACACACACACACACCACCACCACCACCACCAACAACAACAACAACTATGCCTCTAGTGACCTTCAGTCTAAAATAGCTTGATGCCAGACTGGTCTCTAAACTTGATTTTAAAAGACATATATTTACAGTACCTCATAATCCCAGAACAAGAAAGTAAGGGAAGGCAGCAATGGGATGTGTGAGCATGTGTGAGGCCGAGATGAAGAAATGAAGAAAGACAAAGAAACGTTTAGAGCAGAAATACAGCTAGAATAGTAAGTGCCCCCCCCCCACGCACACACACACACACACACCGCAGGACTTTCTTCTTGAAAGTACTATTCATTACCTCTTCCATCCAAGAAGGCATCTGGGCTTCATTATTCAGCTTAATTTCACAGTACAGTACTGAACACACTCCCCATTTCCAGTTTATCTGATATTTTGGAGACAAGGGTTACATGGGAGAAAGAAAAATCATTTTTCTTTGAGTAGTGCCTAATTTTGTACAGCTTCCTAACCCCCCCCCCCCACACACACACACACATTTCTTATTTATCTTTTCTAAGCTAAAAAGCCCCCAAGGTTTACTTATAGGGATGTTTCTTTAGAATCTTGCTTGCTCCTTGTTGTAGCTTTGGCAGGTTTGCAACTTCCATTTTGCATAGCTTGGAAACAATGTTGTTGTTTTGAGAGAGAAACAACAAATACAATTGCAGGCTCCCGGGCCATCAGTTCACCGTAGCTTGTTTATGGATGATTTCAGCACAAGAATATATTTATTCTTCTTAAAAGGAACTTTCCAAGCAATGCCTTTTTGGCATCAGTGCTGGAACTGCTTACAGTAACCTCAAGTACAGTTGTACCACTATAATAATAATTATTTGCCATCATGTTGATTCTTACTCTTGATGACCTTCCTTGGAGAGATGAAGAAAGAAAGTTTCAGAGCAGAAAGGCCATTGAAATAAAACTGCATTGACATGAAAAAGTTTTCTAAGCATAAAAAAGTGTGTTGCTAAAGGTTGCACATGCCAGTTCCTATCCAAAGAGGCACAATGGGGAATTAAACTCCCAGGGACCTGTAACCTACTGGCTTAGCCAGCAGCTGCAATCTGCAATCATAGAATAATGGAGCTGGGAAGGGCCTATGATTGTGATGGTGAACCTTGGCACTCCAGATGTTCTTGGACAACGGGCGCCATATGGGCGCATTTTACTTCCACTTCCGGGAGCGACGAGGGCAGCGTGGGCCAGATGAATCGCAGCAAACCCATTTATGTGGATACACGGGGGCTTGGGCTTCTGGGAATTGAAGTCCAAGAACATCTGGAGTGCCAAAGTTCAGCATCACAGGCCTAAGAGGCCACCAAGTCCAACCCCCTGCTCAATGCAGGAATCCAAATCAAAGCGGATCTGACAGATGGCTCTCTAAATTTCTCTTGAATGCCTCCAGTGTTGGAGTGCTCACCACCTCCCTAGAAAATTGGCTCCATTTCCATAGTGTTTTAACAGTTAAATGGTTTTTCCTGAAGTACCACAAAAATCTGGTTTCCTGTAACTACTTCTTGTTGTTGTTCTGCCATATCTGAATCCAAATATAGGCAATCCTCGTGGTGATCAGCCATGGAGACTGTCCTGAGAATATAATGCAGTGATCTTTCATCTGCCTGTTCCTGAGCCCCTTTGGCACACAAAGTCCTCCTCAGCCCCAGGTCAGTATTGATGAAGCTGCTGCCCTCCATCAAGATGGATTGAAGTGGGATTTTCCGTTGGGTGGTTAATATAGGGGAGGATGCCTGCCCCACGGTTTCTTCAGTTCCTGCACCCCTCTCTTTTTAGTGGTGGGTTCCTATTGCTGTTTTTTATCTGTTTTATTTGTTTTTATCACTGTTGTGAACCGCCCGGAGTTGGCTTTGGCTGAGTGGGTGGTATAAAAATTTAACAATAAATAAAACATAAAAAATAAAAATTTGGGGACCATCACCCTTACCTGTGGGCTTCAGCACCCAAGTGTTAGTCCTCAGGGTTGTCAGGTTGGTTAACTGCCACCTGACACTCAACGTTGAGTCGCTAGCGTATGGTCTACTCTATTACCATAGCAGGATAACCTGACCAGACATACTTCCTGTAACTAGATCCCAGTATCATATGTCCTGCACTCTGGGACCATTGAATCAAGGCATCATGAAATGTTCAAAAGTCATGTGTTTCTGCACTACATGCAAAGAGCCTAAGAAACCCCAAGTATTTTGTCTTCTCTATATAGAGCACTACAAAAGGTCTGGTTCTTGATGCCACCCTAATAAATCAAAATGATTCAGACATTGCCAAGGCCACAAACTCTAAGAAAATAAGAGTAGAGATGCAGGAGTCCATATCTACACTGTCATAGCTTCTGCCCATATCAGTCCACCAGCCAGACATCTTATCAGCGATGATAAATCAGTTGTCTCTGCATGAGTTACTTTGATGGATCCTTCAAGAAGGGAGGGAAAAAAGGGCAAAAGTATCAGACATGTCTAGTATCCACATCATTTCTCACCATACTGCCCAGATCTGCTGCCTGCCAATCTCTGGCTCACTCTGATGGAACTCCAGAATACATCCCAGAGATTTTGCAAAGGAGTGACAGCAAGAAAATAGATATTCTTCTTGGCTGTGTAGATGCAGACTGTGTCTTCCCTCTCCCACCGCATGTTAATTTCTTATTTATTAAGTAGTGGGAATTGAATGAGGACAATTGGAGTTCAAACATGTAACTCATTTATGCCCTGCTTTCCTTCTGGCTTTGCTCCTTTGCCAAAGGATGGCAACGAATGCAATAATAATAATAATTCCCTCCAAAATGAAGTAACTGACATATCACATTTATTACAGTCACAAAGCCTGCAAGGTGGATGGCTAAATGTTTCATTTCCAACATTGGTTTTACACAAAGTCCTCTAAAAGATGGGAAAAATGATTAACAGGCTATCCATTACCATGGAATGGCATCAGGGAACAATTTTGATTCTCATTCTCTTTCTCAATGCTTCCCAATGAAATACTCATGGTGCTTCTAGTCAGCAAGATCTTATGATAAGAAATCCAGAATGAAATGGCAGGAAAGCCCGGGGAGGCTACAAACGCAAGATGCTATTGCCTGGACACCCGCATAAAGTTCCATGAACATAAAGACAATTACAATTAAACATCACATGGAAGCAGCCTTAACCACTCTCCTCGCCCAATAAATTCATTGCCCCCGAGCTTGGACAGT
Source organism: Bradypodion ventrale (assembly GCA_035047345.1). Classification (NCBI taxonomy): domain Eukaryota; kingdom Metazoa; phylum Chordata; class Lepidosauria; order Squamata; family Chamaeleonidae; genus Bradypodion; species Bradypodion ventrale. The sequence goes on from JAWDJE010000006.1 coordinate 124,212,375, forward strand.
TATTTTTTAAAGATTAGTAAATTACAACAACAATAACAGCAATAACAGAAATGTAGAGCTGGGAGAAGGGTAAGCGAGTTCAGCCCCAATCAAAGAGGCACAATGAGGAATTAAATGAGGGCAGCGCGGGCTGGATGAATCGCAGCAAACTCATTTGTGTGGTATCACATGGTGCTTGGGCTTCTAGGAATTGAAGTCCAAGATCATCTGGAGTGCCAAGGTTCAACATCACAGCTCTAGAGGAGTAGTTTTCAAACTTGGATTCTCAGATCTTCCTGTGCTACAGTGACCAGAAATCTTGGCTTGGCTGGTACAGACAATGGTGAAGCCTTATGGGAGTTTTAGTCCAAGAACAACTGGGTACCTGCGTCTGGAAACCTCTAATCTACAACATGCATTATAATGAAGAAGAGTGCTTCTGAACATGTTTAGATGTCACATCTTAATGCCATTGGAATCAAATCCAGATTGTAGGTTTGCCACATTGGTAGCATCCTATTCTCTGAGCTCTAAGGCCCGAAGCTTGTGATCCAGAGAGCGGAGTTCAAAATCTTAATCTCCAGACCAAAGCCTGGCACCTGGCAAACCCCAGCAGTCAATGCTTTGTGAATACAATTACAAGCAGTAACTACTTGCAATTAAAAGTAACAAATTACTTCTAAACTTTGTTGTGTTCTCTCTCTTTCAAGCCATGAGCAATGCTCCCCTGAAGCTCCTTGGAGAAAGATTGTACTGACTTCAAAATGGTTCTAATTATCATTGTTGTACATGGCACATAGCTATGCTGAGACGGGAAAATAAAATCAAGAGATTGTAAGAAACTGTCTTCTCCGTTTGTTTTAAATTAGGATGAATGAGAACCGGATTTAATTCCCCGCTCTGTTGCAAACTGAAGCCAGCCATGTGCAGTCAGATTTTCAATTGACTCGTCTCTTCTGTCAACCTGCCTACTCAGGCAATTTCCCAGAATGCTCGCTTCTTTCCTCAAAAGGCTGTCTTTCTTGGGCTGCTGAAATCACAGTTGACAGCTCTTGCAAAAAACAAAAAAACCCACCTAATTTTATCATCACTGCAAGGAAGAGGGAATCCTTGAAAATTGAACCTCTGGAGCAGCCCTCACATGAGGCCTGGATGCCTTGTTCCTTTGGTGCTGCTGCCTCATTGCCCCGGCCAGGTGAGTAGTTGTTAAATCTAAGCACACTGCTCATTAATGGTTGGGTTGCCAAAGGGCCCCAAGTGGAGCCGTTTGAATCGGCAAGGGAAAAACTAATTTTCTCCCTTCCTGGGCCTTTTTCTGGGAGAGCAGTTTTGCTTTTACTTTGCTTGCCTACACTGGCTGTGGCCTTTCCTTGGGTGTGGTCCACCCTTGGGGTATCAGTGAATCAAGTGCCGTACTGCTACCCAAGAATTGTGAGTTCTAGTCTTGTCTGGGGGTTGGGTTTATTTGGCCTTCCTTCCTTCCTAGGCTGATAACATTGGTTAAACTGCTGTCCTGCACCTGTCGAGTTGTGAGTTCCCTCCATCCAGGATTCAGGTTGACTCAGCCATCCATTCTTTTGTAGGGGTAATCTCAGTACCCAGTATATGGGGGCACGGTGTTAATTAACAATTGCCCTTGGAGTGCACTAGTGCTATGGGGAAATATGTAAGTGTGATTGTGTTGTGTTGATTTAAGTCTGCTATTAGTACATCAAATCAGCTTTCCCCAGTGTTTTCACACAGATATGGTCTCCTCTGGCATCCTGGGGGTCTCAAGGTCCCTATGGTGCTGCCCCACCTGGGCTCAGTGCATGCCTGGGATTTAGTGTCTCCACCCCCACCCCCAAACCCAAGTCTCCAGGTTGGCTCTGCTTCTCAGCCTTGGGGTGGGTGACATGAGTGTGCACTACCAATCTCCGCTGCTCCACTCACTGTTTCCCCTGAACCCTGACTCCCCATTTATCTACCTGCAATTTCTTGTTTTCAAACTGCTAGGTTGGCAGGAGCTGGGACAAAGATGGGAGCTCATTCCATCCCGTGATACTCGGGAATCGAACTGATGACCTCCCGCCTTCCAGTCAGCATCTTGGCTACACTCATAAATTAAGCAACAGTATACATGTTTGTTTTCTGGACCACAATCCCACAGTAGCTTTGAGATTTAGAGAGTTTTAGTCCCCCCCCTCCCAGAATTACAAATGTTTCCCGTCTCTGTCATGAAGAAACAACAAAAGCAGACAGTTCAAGTTAGAGATGGATGAAATCTTGTCACATTGAATTTCACTCAGTATTTCACATACTCCTTGATTTGTTAGACATCCACACTTTTTGTATGAAATATTACTCAAAATATTTATTTTCCCCAGCAAGTTTCCACCCCGTCATATTGTGCATGTTTTAAAAATAATTTGTGTGCATTTTCCCTTACCAGGCATGACTAGATGCCGAAGCACACGGAATGCTGTTACCTTTCCTGCTGAGGTGCTACCTATTTATGTTCTGTCAATTTATTCCTCTCAAAATCCATCACACAACACTTGGGTCTCAAACTGCTGACTTTCCAACCTTCTTGTTATCAAGCTCAGCATCTTAACCACTAAGTCACCCTGGCTCCATCACTGTGATAGAAAAAGAAAACAACCCCCTTTCTCCAAGAAATACATTTATATATTTACAAGTATTTCTGTTAATGTGTTTGTCTTTCACGTTGAGGTGCCTGATTGAGGGAAGAGACGATCAGGAGAAATATGGGATAATCTGTGGTATGTAGAGGTGGTAGGACCCTACTTCTTTGATGAAAGAACATGGGAATTGAGGGAGAACAAATTTCCAGTAATTCTTGCTAAGAAGAATTTGGTGTATGCAAACCAAGACACAGGACACAGCCTCGGGCTGGGTTAACTCAGGTTTATTGCATCGTGGACAGAGGGAACATGAGGTAATGGCGGATCGATAGCTCTTTATATACAGTGGTAATACATTTGAACGTGGTGCCATAGTAGCCCATTGGCTACTGCCTGCGTGACGTCATTGCGAGTCACGCCCTTCTTGTCCAGGTGTAGGTAGTGGCGGGAAAGCTTCCCGCGCTGCTGCCTTTGATGAGATCGGACCAAGAGAGCTTGGACGCTCGCTGCTGCCAGCTGGTGGACATTAGCTCGCGTCCTCATGCAGGGTTCATATGATACAGCTGAAGGTTACATTGTTGCTATAGGCAAGGTTACATTGGTTCAGATACATTGTAATCCATGTGGAAGGTAAAACCCTTAGAACACAACATCCCTCCCCCCTAGGACGAGACAACGTCTCGAGCCCATGCTTCTAGACACTCCCCCCCCTAGGAGACAAAATCTCTCAGCCAAGATGGCTTGTTTCGAACACGCTGGGGTCTCGATGCGGGCTGCCTCTCCCCGGGTTTGCTACCTTCTCTTTGTCCCCTGGTTTCCTGTCCTGTAATTTGAGAGGGAGACTCGTTAGTGACTTGCCGCGGCTCTGCGGCGTTGTTGGGAGGTGTGCTCTTACTTAGGGAGGAACCGGGGGCACTGGGGGCTAACGAAAAACCCCTCTTCTCGCTTGGATGGGTGGGGGAACACTCCTGAAAACCCCCCCGGCTCGCTAAATCAAAATCTAAAGTCCATTCGGGGGCAGCGGTCGCGAACTCCTCTCCCCCTACCCCGGCTTCTGATAGGACTGGTTTATCAAAAGGATATGAGTCGGGGCCGCTGCTTCTTCCTTCCCCCCTTGCTTGGGACTGTTGTCCGCTGCTGTCTCCCCCTTGGGTTAAGCGGGTGGGGGAGAACCCTAACGCTGAATCTTGTTGCTGATCCTCACTGACAGGCCCACTTACTCGGTGCCTCAGTTGGTCTGCGTGCCTCCTCCAGAGGAGACCGGCGTGGGTCTCGACCCGGTACGACACTGGCCCCGTCTGTTCTACAACCGTCCCCGGCACCCAGGCTGGCCCCGCGCTGGCATAGTTCCTGCAATGAACAGGGTCGCCGGCGGCGAACCCTTTCGAGACTGCCAGCCCCACGTTTTTTCCCTTATCCTCAATTCTTGTGGGGTCCAGCCTGGACAGGAGTGTAGTCAGTTTCCGCCGCATCAATAGCTCTGCCGGCGAGTAACCTGACGCTAAGGGGGTCACCCTATACGCTAGTAAGAACTGACATACTTGGTGGTTCGGGTCCCCGGGGCCCATGCGCCGAAGCGCCTCCTTTGTTGTACGCACCAACCGTTCCACTTGGCCATTCGTGGCCGGGTGAAACGGCGCGGACGTGACATGCCGAATGGCATTCGCCTCCATGAATGCCCCGAACTCTGAGGAGGTGAAGCAACTCGCGTTATCGCTGACTAAAGTGTCGGGTAAACCGAACGTTGAAAAGACTCTCCGTAGTTGGTTAATTGTAGTGGTGGAGGATGTGCTCTTTACCGGAATGACCTCCAGCCACTTTGAGAATGCATCCACCACCAGGAGAAACATGGTTCCTCGGAAAGGGCCAGCGAAATCTACGTGCACTCTGGACCATGGCCCCCTTGCTGTGTCCCATTCCCTATGCGGGAGCCGGGCCGCCTCTGGTCGGGACCCCTGGCACGCCTCACAAGTGCCGACCATGTGCTCAATGTCCTCGTCCAGCTGTGGCCACCAAAAGTAACTGCGGGCCAGCGCTTTTGAGCGAACGATGCCCGGGTGGCTGACGTGCAGCAGTTTGAGAACCCTCGGCCGCATGGGTGTTGGGACCACCACCCGTTGGCCCCACAACAGGCACCCCCTTTCTAGGGACAACTCTAGCTTCTTCCGAAAGAATGGGTCGAATTCCTTGCTTGGGGACGATGCTGGCCACCCTTTCTGCACCCATGAGCTGACTTTCTCCAGCGTTCTGTCCTTGCCTGTCGCCCTGGCTATATCGGCCGGTACTATTGGGGGTTCGTCTAAAACCTCGATTAGCAACACCTGGCGGTCTCTTCCTATTCTGGCTTTTTGGTCGTCCGACAAGGGCAAAGGGGATCTCGACAGCGCATCAGCATGGCTGATCTCCTTTCCGGGCCGGTACTCCAACTCGTGTTGGTATGCGTTAAGAAAAATGGCCCATCGCAACATTCTCAGGGACAGTATCTGCGGCGTGGGCTTGCCTGCCGTGAAAATTCCTAACAGGGGCTTGTGATCCGTCACGATTTTGAATGGGCGGCCATACAGAAAATCGTGAAACTTTTTGGTCCCCGCTACTATTGCCAATGCCTCCCTGTCGGTTTGTGCGTAATTTCGCTCTGCTTGGGACAGGGACCTTGAGTAAAACGCCACTGGGGCCTCCCGACCGTCATCCAACACGTGGCAAAGCACCGCCCCCACCCCCACCGGTGATGCATCACAGACTAAGACCACCGGCCGTTTGGGGTCGAAGTGCGTAAGGATTGCGTCCGATGTTAAAAGTTGCTTTAGTTCGTTGAACGCCTTCTCGTGCTCGTCACCCCACATCCATGTCTCCTCCTTCTTAAGTAACCGATGAAGCGGTTCGGCCACGGAGGCTTTCCGCGGAAGGAATGTATGGTAGAAATTGAGGAGCCCCAGGAATGACTGAAGTTCGGTTTTGGATGTGGGGCGAGGGGCCTTCTTAATGGCTGCTACCTTGGATTTGGACGGCTTAATACCCTCGGGTGTGATCCGAAACCCTAAAAATTCGACCTCGGTTTCGAAAAAAACACATTTGTCCTTCCTCAGTCTCAACCCCGCTTTCTCGAACACAGTTAGCACTTTATCCAATCTCTTTGCCAGTTCGGCCTCACTCCCCCCTGTTATCAATACGTCATCAAAATAAGGTAACACCCCCTCCAGCCCCTTCAGGAGGCGTTCCACAAGCGACTGAAAAAGGCCGGGTGCCGAGTTCACGCCGAACTGTAAACGCGACACCTGGAACGCTCCTTTATGTGTGACTATCGTTTGTGCCGCGGCCGTGGCGGGAGTTACGGGGAGTTGTTGATAGGCTTGTGCCAGGTCGAGCTTAGCGAAACACTTTCCCCCATTTAGCCTGGCCAAAAGGTGGCTGACCACTGGCACCGGATATGCATTAGGGCGAATCGCCTTGTTAATTGTACACTTATAATCAGCGCAAATGCGCACCTCCCCGTTAGCCTTCAGGGCTGTTACGATTGGAGTTTCCCACTCCGCGGAATCAACAGGAATAAGAATCCCCTGGCCCACCAATTTGTCCAGTTCCGCCTCTATTTTGTCCTTTAGTGCGAAAGGCACCCTGCGCGGTTTGAGTCTTATCGGGCGGACCTCCGGGTCTAGGTCGAAGGCTACAGGGGGTCCCTTGAATTTTCCAAGTCCTTTTTCAAACACGGTGGGGTGCGCGTCACACACCGCTTGTATCGGATCCGCGCCCACGGCATGCACCCCCCCTATGAACAAACCCAAGGGCTGAAACCACTGCGTCCCTAGGAGGCTACAATTCCCCCCTTTGAGAACGACTAACGGGAGTTCTGCGGAATGTCTTTTATAACGAACCCGAAATTTCCCGACCCCCAGCACTGGAATGCTGTTCCCTTGTACGTCTCGTAGCGTGGACCTCAGAGTCTTAAGTTTGGGCCGCGCTTGGGGGTCGATCTTCAAGAACTCTTTCTGGGGAATTATGGAATAATAGGACCCCGAGTCAATCTCCATCCTAACAGGGGCCCCTTGTACTATTACCTCAATGAAGTAATGGTTTTGTCCCGCGGACACGCTGAACACGGGGGCGTCGTCCTCACTGCCGTCCGAGACGCGACCCACGCCGTCCTGCTTCCTCGTGGTTCGGGCGCCATCTTGGGGTCTCGCTGGACGGTCCGGTCTGGCCGAACGGTCTTTCGACTGCCTCCGGCCCTCTCTCCGATTTCTGCATGCCCTGGCGATGTGCCCGCGCCTGCCACAGCCGTAACATTCGGCTTTCTTGAAAGGGCACTTCGCACGCTCGTGGGCCGCCCCACAACCATCGCAGCGGCGCCCCCCTTTCCGGACCTTCTGTACCTCTTCGCCGTCGCTGCCATCTGTAGAGGATCTCGAGGTTCGTCGGGTCGCGTGCACCGGCTGTCCTGACTTGCCACGCACCGAGCTTTCCGCTTTGCTGGCCCTAGGACGCCACTCACGCCACTCGTGTATTTCGTCCACTCCCGCATTCGTGGACTCCGCGGATTCCGCGGTCTCTACGACCTCGGCCAGCGTGGGTGGCGGCTCCCTGTTCATCAGGCGGCGCTGCACTTCCTTGTCCTTCAGGCCACACAGCACGACGTCCCTCATGATCATCTCCAGGTTGTCCCACTTGCAGGGAACGGCGGCTACCCTCAGGGCCTCCACGAAAGCCTCTACCGACTCATCCGGCGCTTGGACTCGCCTCCAAAACGCACTCCTAGCGGGAAACATTGCTTTCGAGGGTTGGAAACGCTCACGCAGCAACTTCAGTATGTCGTCGGTTTTGAAGTCATCCAACGTCTTCGGTTCGATCATGCCCACCAGCGTCCGCTTGGTCTCTACACCCAGCATTCGGGTGAGGATGGCCCTCTTCCTTTCCTCGTCGTCTTTGACTTTGAGTTCCACCAATGCCGCCTTGAAATCCATGTTAAAGATGGTCCAGTCTTGCGGCTTGGTAATATTGAACCCGCTCTGTGTCCTGGCACTTTGGGAATCCATTATCCCATCCTCGTCGCCAATTTGGTGTATGCAAACCAAGACACAGGACACAGCCTCGGGCTGGGTTAACTCAGGTTTATTGCATCGTGGACAGAGGGAACATGAGGTAATGGCGGATCGATAGCTCTTTATATACAGTGGTAATACATTTGAACGTGGTGCCATAGTAGCCCATTGGCTACTGCCTGCGTGACGTCATTGCGAGTCACGCCCTTCTTGTCCAGGTGTAGGTAGTGGCGGGAAAGCTTCCCGCGCTGCTGCCTTTGATGAGATCGGACCAAGAGAGCTTGGACGCTCGCTGCTGCCAGCTGGTGGACATTAGCTCGCGTCCTCATGCAGGGTTCATATGATACAGCTGAAGGTTACATTGTTGCTATAGGCAAGGTTACATTGGTTCAGATACATTGTAATCCATGTGGAAGGTAAAACCCTTAGAACACAACAAAGAATTAGTAAGAATTAGTTGTTTATCAGGACAAAAGCATCCCACCCCAATTTCTTCTGCAGCCCATTGGTGGTACTAGTACCATTGCCCAAGAATCACAAAGCTAGTGAATTCTATACACTTCTGACGGTAAATCAGTTCTGATTTTAATATCAGGCCTCGGCTGGTGGCATAGACAAAGGTAAAAAAAATGAAACCATGGCTTGGTTAGACTTCACTTAAAAATGGTAAAAGACAATCTGAATACAGAACCTACTTAAACTGGTTTTTCCTATGTGGAGTTCACAAATCAGACTTTTCCTCTCTCTTGTAATTATATATTGCCTTACAAATCCCAAGAATAAGATATCTTTCTGTGCATCTTAAAATGCCATTTGAAACAAATGGGGAGGCAGAAAGTGTATAGGAAATCTGTCATTTCCTACCCTGGGCACATTATTAGGTTGGTGATAAAAGTTCAGGCTGTCAGAGTTTGAGCAATTCTGCATTTAAAGCTCTCCATTGGGGGTGGTTGTCTGGAAATACGTATATTGATTTCACTCCAAAGTGCCCGGGGCTTTCAAAAGAGCCCTCACAGCGCGATGCTTGACTTTGGATGTTAATTTTAAAATGGCCTGCTGGATACAGCCTGGTCCTAGTGTTGCTCGGTGATTGCAGCTGTTCTGAAGATTGATCACCATGAATTCTGATTCTTTGTTGGTCATGTTTAGGATAAAAGTTGATGGTTTACTTGAGTAAAGGAAGTCTACATTCAAATTCTCATATGGTGACCATTGTTTTGAAAATGAAGACACATGCAGTGGTCATCAAATGAGTAGTTAAGGTAAAAGTAAAGGTAAAAGATAAAGTTCTCCCTTGCTTGAAAGCCAGTCATATCCAACTCTATGGTGCAGTGCTCATCTCCATTTAAAACTAAAGACTGCAGATGTTTCCATGGTCATATGACAGGCATAACTGGACACAGAATCACACAGAACAATGTTACCTTTCTTGCTGAAGTGGAACACATTTATCTAAATACAATTTCTTGCTTTCAAACTGCTAGGTTGGCAGGAGCTAGGGCAGACAAACTGGCTCACTCAGTCGCACAGCACTCGGCTCTCGTACTGCTGACCTGCCGACTGTCCAGTCATCAAGTTCAACATCTTAACCACTAAGTCGCCGTGGCCCATCAAATGAGTAGGAGATATTTAAAATGCCCTCCAATGACAATATCATGATCTTTATGGCAGAACCAAAGTATCCATGACCCAATTTCCATTTGGGACCAGACAGCTGCAGGAGAGTAGCATTTGAGGCATTTAGAATTGTTGCTAAAACTCTTTCAGTCCATGAGAATATCCCCCTGTTTTGAATGGGCTGCATTTTCCGTTCTACTGGTTCTTCCTGCTTTTTCAGTGCAATTTTGCTTTGCCACCAACTACTGCCTTCTTTTTCTCCCTTTCCTGAATTAGACACATTCAATTTCACCCAATCAAGGAGCACATGGGGAACAAAGCTGACATCATAATAGGACCTTGTTAAGACACTATCACCATCACAATCAGTGGCGGCAAGCTCTCTGGGAGCAAGCTGCTGCAATTCAATAGCTGGAAGAAAAAGAAGCCACAAATATTTTTGGAAGGGATACCGGAAGAATACTGATCTTTGGCAGCATTGGAAATATTTGTGGAAAACAAGGAGCTGAACGTTTTCACTTCTGGTCTCATTTTCATAGTGGCCCTAAATAATTCTGGGGTTTTCCCCACTAGGGACTCTGATAGTGAGGGTTTTTGAAAGGAACAGCGTTCTGAAGGCACAATGTGGTTAAAACATGGGCATAAGAGTAAATTTTGTGTCAGAAATTATTCTGGGTTGAAAGGGGGTTTTTTTTGGGTGGAAGAACTGCACTCAAGGGACGCCCGAATGAGGCTCCTTTTGTATCCCCAAGATCTTTTCCCACCGAAGTGGTCCCTTTTTAATCTACTTGCAATTTCTTGCTTTCGAAATGCTAGCGTGGCAGTAGCTGGGACAGAGACAAGCACTCAAACTGTCATGCAGTGCCCAGGTCTTGAACTGCCAACTTGCTGGCCTTCCAGCTAAGAAGGCGAGCTTCTTAACCACTAACATAAGACAGCTGCAGAGCAAAACAGAAACCAACAAATCCAACCGGCTTGGGACATTTGTATTTCCTTTTTTCCTTTTGTTTACTTTCGGTGTGTGTCATAGGATTGACCTAGATTTACTAAGAGTCACATCCAAACTGTTTCCACATTTACAAAGTCAGACACAGAAAGCCATGCAGCCTCTGAATGCTGAGATGGAACAGCAGCTGCAAATCTTCCAATGCTTCTCAGGGATCTTGAAGACAAAGCATTTGAACTCTTTCAGCTCCTTGTCAAGTATCCAAAAGTGCATCCAAAGTGGGGTGAGAATTTAGGTTTTCCCATCATCACCTGGGATACACCGTGAGGAACAGAATGCCCAACTTTGGGTTCAATAGCCAGCTACCTAATTCACTGAGTTATCCAGTCAGACCCCAATTGAAACTCTAGAATGAAAAATGGGGAGGAAATTAAAAGCTTCAGCTTCCAAGCACTGGTACTTTTGTAACCACCATTTCCTCTGCCTCCCCAATTCTCCCTCTTTAACCACATAGCTTTCTTTTCTTTGACTTCCTGTTAACTTCCTAGCTTTATCACCTTCTGTCTAGATGGGAAACAGTGGGTGGAAAAGAGTGAAGCAGCTGTAGGTAAGTAGCAGGTTGTCAACTATGGCTTTATCCACTGAAAAGACTTGATAGTGACGTTCTGTTCTATTATCCAGACCAGGGATTCTCAACCTATGGCCCACAGGATGGATGTGGCCCACGGCACCATTTCACATGGCCCACCACCACCACCTCCACCACACCAGGAAGTGACATGTAGTGGAGGAAGGGCAAAATGGCCATCTGGCCCCTGGAGCTGTTGGAGGGAGAGTGACCCCCCAGCTTTAAAAGGTTGGGAACTCCTGCTTTAGACAAAAGGAAATCAAAAGACTATGTTGGAAAATTCTAATGTTCTACCCCATGTCTGCCTTCTACCCACACAACCACAGTGATCAGCCGCTGTCATCGCAATCTGGCTTTGGTTTTGCAGGAAATTAGGAAAAGGAAAATCTTAGAAAACTTTTCCAGTTGGGAACAATAAAAAAAATGCCTTCTGAGAAATTTTGGATCAGCTCTGCTTATGTCAACGTCTAGAATGAGATCCTCTCAACGTTTGGGAAAAGGCCAACAGTTCTTCTGCATGAGTTCTGTTACTGTGCAATGTGCCTCCCATAATGAATGCATTCACTTTGCCAGGACTATGAAAGGCCACTTTATCTATGGTGAATCCAAGGCAGGGTTGGTGTGTAGCATGCGCCCCACCCAAGCCTGACTGGCTGCCAAGAGTCGTGAGTAAGTGATAATATTTAAGCCCTGTCAGAGTGATATGACAAGCTCAAAATACAACGTGACCTTCACTGCTGTTAGCTGGCTACTTTCTGTTTGGATGACCTGGCAGAGTAGCATTGGCTAGATCAGATTAGCTTTTTACTGTAAAACATGCGGTATGCATGTGGAGGGAGGGCTGTCATAGATACTCTGTTCCTAATAATGACAGCAGTGACATAAGGAAGAAGGAGCCAGATGATCTCTTACAGGGAAAACACCGTCACCCAAAATAAACGCAGTAAATAACGTTCCTGGTTTCTGGTGAGATGGGAACAGTGAGTTCCAAAGCTGTCTTTGGGTTTACTGTTATTTCCTGCACTCTTGGCTCATTTTTAGGACAACTTTTTCATGAGTCAATGGAGAAAATAACTTTGGGAAGAAACAAGCCAATGGCTTCAGTTACTCCTGGACTGTTACTAAAGAAGGAATGGGGTTTCCACATTCTTGAAGAGTTTCTGGATCCAGAACCCGATCTTCCGTGATTACTGGTCATGCCTGCTTGTGTCGACAAAGTCTAGGAATGTATGGGTGGATTTTCCAATTTTAGAAGAGAATTGTATGAAGCACCATGTCCAGTGATGCTCTCCAAAAATATTTACTACCACCTCTGTGGGTGGGGCCAAATCTGTGGGCAAGGCTAATGCAATGGGGTATGGAAGTGGGTGTGGCCAGCCAGGTGTGGGAATTTCCACTACCAGTTCTCCCGAACAGGACAGAACCTGCTTCAGTGCATCACTGACCATGTCTCATTACGGGAGGAACCTGCCATGATCCTTGGGTTGCCATAGCTACTTGCTTTGCTAGAGCTGGTCAAACTGTGACACAGCTATCTGCATTCTTTCTTTTGTTTATACATATCTCAGATTCCACAGAGATTAGGTCAGCACCAGGCAGGGCCGCCATCAGGGCAGTACTACCAGTACTGCCGTATAGGGCCTGGAGCTGACAGGGGCCCTGCCGCCACCGGCCATAACTGTGACATTACTGTGAGACATTTCTGTGAGAGTGTGTGTGGGGTGCAATAGGATTGCTCATTATGGGGCCCAGAAATTTCTGATGGCGGCCCTGGCACCAGGTGTCTGTCAGCCAGAAGTAACATCATAGGAAGCATATTCATTCTCAACCTTTCTCATCTGGCCCCTGCCCCCTCACATCTGGAGTGAGAGGACAGAGGTCATTCCCATTGTACCTTGAGAGGCCAGGTGTGTTCCCATGATCTCATGCATTCTCATGCAAACTGGTTCTCTAACTGAGGGCTACCAGGCTCTTGTTAGCTGAACTCTATTACCTGGAGGGAACCATAAAGACCCCAGATGAGCCCAACGGGGCAAGGAATGGATTGGATTGGATTGTATCTTGGAGATATTTTCCCTGTCTGACAATCTGATGGATATCTGAGACTTCTGTCTCTGTGGACTCTTTTCTTTTCACAGGTATTATACTTTGCTTCTATGAAATTGCAACTTGGAAATAAAGTTCTATTTGAGCTTCAACATCTATGGAGTTGGAATTTACTTTTCAGGCACTTTACTCTCTGCTTAACATGCTACCAAATCAACAACTGCACTTCCTGTGTCGGACAGGTGGGAGCATGGCGACCCGGGATCTGGAACGAGAGGTGATGGATAGGCTGTTGAGGGAGTTGCGGAGTAATGGAAAATCCAACAGCCTGCTGATCGCAACCAGCCTCTCGAACCCCGGGAAGGGTCAGTCCCATGTCAGAACCCACCCCTAATTTTGGGATAAAGCACTGCCTATTCTGTGAGTTGCACCAGTAAGAAAGAGACATACTATAGTGAACACTACATTATAGCTGAAATCCCAGTAATGGGATTGAAGGATAACAGGGAGGGAAGAAACAGTTTTCAACTTTATGGCATATTGATCTATGCATTTATTCAAGGGTATAATTCTATATGCTCAAAATGTTATAACACTGCCTTAAAACTGTATTGGATGTTGGTTTTTTTAAAGCTGTATAAGGATGTAGCATTAACTTTAAAATCTGTGAAACAAAAATAATCCTTCTCCAATCATCCCATTAATTACTTCAAGACAATTTGTTAATGGTTAAGATTCATCCCCCCTCACCCCAATCGATTTTTAAATTGTTACAGAAACTGAAAGACAGATATCAGCACAGGATCTGTAATTTTTTATTTTATTTTTTGGTTAACAAACACAATTAGGAAGCTACGAAGAAGGGAAAGAAGAAATATGGGAACATAAACTTGGATACTTGCCAACATTTAGAAGAATTTGCTTCAGAAGTATCATAATTGTAATGCAAGCTAACATTTAGATGAGGGGTTCCCAATCTTTTCACACCGTGGGCCTGACTATGCCCCCCGGACAGCTGAGCGGGCCAATCATGTGGCTCATCCCACCATAAACACTGCCATAAAATGTATCTGCGGCTGTTGTAAATGTGTTTACAACAGCCATGGGTGCATTTATGGCAGCTTTTACGCATGCACAAGCACATTTAACAGCAGTTGTAAATGCGCCCACTTCCACTTCTGATAGTGGCAAGGGTGGCAGTGAGCCACATAAAATGGTACCATGGGCCAGGTCCAGCCTACAGACTGTAGTTTGGCCACCCCTGATTTAGATAAATGGTGGTCAATATGTAGACTCCACATCACATGTGTGATGAAATTGCTTGTTCCAGGCCATAGTTCTGAATAAATATTGTATGTGGTTTATATTTATCATGAGATTTCAACCCATCTTCTCTCTCCTCACCACAAGAAACAATAATCAGTAATGAGGCACAACTCAGAAACCATACAGTATATTCGCGTAGATAACAGCTGATTTACCTGGACCTGATTTATTTGGATCACCCACAATGTATCCGGCCTTTAAACATTTTTACCACACCAATTAAGAAGAAATTCACAAGATTTCAATAAGTAAACATATCAAACGGGGAATCAAATAACATCACAACAGAATTGGTTGAATTATGTCCAGAGGCAGAAGATGTTGTTAGCCTGATCTGAGGTGGCTAAAACTTACAAAAGTTACTTTTTTAGATTATAACTTTCAGAAGCATCCATGCTAGTTAAGGAAGTTTGGTAATTCTACTGCAAAAAGTAACTTGTTTTCAGTTCTGATCTTGGAGCCAAACACTTGCAGTAGCTCTGGGGCACTGTTTCCGTTTTGCAGCTGTCTGTGGTGCTAGAAACTTAATCGAAAATACATTTTTAAGATTGCAGCATGCAAGGTTTCTGCTTGGTCACATTAGGTTTCTATTTTCCTGCATTCAGGGAGGGCATTGCAGCAGTTGTAGCAAGCTGTAATGAGTACTGCTAACAGAAATACAAAAAATAAAAAATGAGGGGGACACATCAGTTAATTGCCAAAGAATGCTTTTGGAACAGCTGGCGTTTCTTTCTAAATGCAAAACAAAACCGAGCAGAAGCCTTAACTGAAATTTTGAAGGGGCCAGATAAATGTTCCATAGTTTTTCTTTCATCTGAGTGTGGGGAAAAGAACTGAAGGATGTGGATCATGTCATAACAGACAGAGGATGATTCAGTCTTCTAAAGGCAATGAGGCAATCGCAGAGCGAGCAAAAAGGTCTCTGGGAAATGTTTTCCTTTGGATGACCAGGAAATGCCTCCAAAAGAACAAAAATATCCATAAGCAACAGGGTGTTTTAGGGTGAAACATTTTCCGCAGTCATCATCCATGCTGCAGAAAGTTGTGGAAAACCCCTTTTAAAAAGTCTTCTGTTGAGACTCATGTTTACTTATAGGTAAGAGATGAATGCCTGTGGTGTAGCCACCAGAGAGAGATTGAAAGAGAGAGAGACCTTTCTTTGTTGCCTCACCTTGTTCAATTTAATAATTAATTATTTGCCTGGAAATCAGTTCTAACATAGGGGAATCCTTTACAGGGTTTTCTAAGTACAGTGGAACCTTGGTTAATGTAATTAATGTGTTATCCGGGATGTTTCTTACAGCGAAGATTACTTTGACCGAATTTTCCATGGGAATGCGTTGAAAACCAAAACACTTTAACTGAAAGGCACACACACAAAGCATATCTACAGGTTCAGTATTTGTAGTTTAGATATCCATATACGCCTTTAATAACAATGTGCCATTAAGTCAATTTTGACTTATGGCAAGCCTTTCCATGGTTTTCTAGGTAGACAGAGCTCAGAAGGGGTTTATCATTTATTTCTTCTGCCTTCCTGAGACTGTACAGTTTGCCCAAATACTACACAAGCTGGCTTTTATCTCAGCCTCTGGTTCCACACCCAAATATTTAATTCGCTTAGCTATTTAGCCAACTTTACTGAGGTATAGAGGGGACTGTGGTGACTGAAGTGGTTAAGACACTGAACTTGCTGACTGGAAGGTTGGAGTTCGATTCCGGAGTACTGCATTATGGAGGGAGTTACCGTCTCTCTCCCAGCTCCTGCCAACCTAGCAGTTCTAAAGCAAGAAATTGCAAGTAGGGACCACTTCGGTGGGAAGGTAAACAGCATTTCGGTGTTGAGGCATGCTTGCCACATGTCCATGGGATCGTCTGCAAATGCAGACAGCGCTGGCTCTTTGGCTATAAACAGAGATGAGCACTGGACCCTAGAGTCAGATATGACTGGCTTTCAAGCAAGGGTGACTTTTACTGATGTATAGGGGCACATTAACCAACAAGACTGCATTTGGGGACTTCTTAAACCATCCTGTTATCTGCTCAAATAAGAAAACTCTTCTTTAGGTGCCATATACGTTCTGGATATTGGCTGTCATCATGGCAATAGTCTTCCTGTTTTTAACTCCTTGGAACAGTCTTTCCAAGGACATGCGACACCAATCTCTCAGGTTCTTCAGCCATGAAGTTCATCTATGTCCAGGGCCTATCTTCCCAGAGATCTTTCCTTGCAGAGCAAGTTGGAGTAATCTATACTTTATGTTATATTTTATAAAGTATAGAAAAGTAAGAAACTAATATCCTTTTTTATCAGGTTTTTCTGAAGCTGGCATACCTCCCCTGCTTGGGAAAGTTGTGGTCTCAAAAAGTAACTTCCCCAAGCCCTACCTCAGGGTTGTATCCAGCCCTCGAAGTATCAGTTGCTGCTACAAAGGAAGGCACGGTTCCATCAAGCATGGAGAATGATGAGTAAACTAAAACAAAATAGAGTCCCATGAGTCTTTCTTTGGATCAAACCTGTTGTACACCCTCCCACACAAAAATATAAGACCTTGCTTTCCTAAAAACAAATTGGTGACAATCTCATGCAGCTGTTAGCATTGGTTCCAAAAGAGGGAAAGGAAGAGAAAAAAAACCTGTGAGTTACTGTAAGTGTTAGATCTTGTCAATCTTCCGCTATTTGTCTTCCAGATGATGAAGAGTTTTCTGTCCTGCAGTTCACATACATGGGACTACATGTCTTCCTTTTGCACCATTGGCCCCCCTAGCACAGGCTAACCTTGGCATTCCAGGTGTTCTTAGACATCAATTATCGGAAACCCAAGTCAGCACACCTGCTGATCAGGGCCTCTGGGAATTGAAGTTCAGAAACACCTGGAGCACCAAGGTTGCCCCCCCCTTGCCTTAGAGGAATTACATCAGGAAGGAATTTGGCCCCTTCTGCTTTTTCATCCTATCCTACTCCCTGCCAGTGCAGATGGTTTTCCTCACAACTATTTGACTAACTCATCCGTGGTATACTGTAAGTCACAATGAAACATTTTACCCATTTCTATTCCCCTTGAGCATTGTTCAGGAGTCTGTGTGAATAATGTGATGTGTCTCCTCACCATGAAGCCTGGCTTTGGTTGCATCTTTGTTGCAGTGAAGCAGGTCTATTTGCAGTCTTTTGATATGGAGAAGTAGTAGCTGAGCCTTTAGGCAAGGGGACCATATCCTTATTTTGTGCTTCATTTACAGCAAGCTACCCGATTCTTGTCTCCTTTAACAAGGTCAAGGTTAGGCATGGCTCTCAAATCAGCAGGAAGTAGGATCAACCCCATCATCTCCATGCTGTTCCTGTTCCACTTCTTTGAACCATCAGAAAATTGCCCTGCTCCACCATGGGTGCTGCAAGATTTACTGGAACTCACCAAAGCAAATGGGAAAACAAATTTTTATCCCCTCTATAGTAAAGGTAAGAGTCTTCTTTGCTTGAAAGCCAGTAATGTCCAACTCTAGGGGACAGTGATCATCTCCATTTACAACAAAAGTGCCAGCACTGTGTGTATTTGCAGACATTTTCATGGTCATGTGGGAAGCATGACTAGACACCGAAGCATACAGAATGCTGTTACCTTTACTGCTGAAGTGGTACCTATTTATCTACTGTACTTGCAATTTCTTGCTTTTGAATTGTTAGGTTGGCAGGAACTAGGACAGACGACAGGCACTCACTCCATTGCACAGCACTCAGGTCTCTAACTGCTGACCTTCCAGTTGTCAAGCTCAATATCTTAGCCATCACAGCCCTTTTGCCGCCATATATAGTGTAATAATTCCCACTGAATTATGGAACTGGAAATAGTTGAATTCTGAAATGTTCATTTCTAGTCAGGGCCCACCTGTGTTCCATTCTGGCTGAACTCCCACAATTTAATGTGTGTGAGAGAGTGAAGGGAAGAGAGAGAAGAAGGATTTTTTGGCAAGCAGGAACACCTCTAATTTGGAATGAGTTGTGCAGCTTCTTCCCAGGGCACTTCTGTGCCTGAACACCTCTGTGCTTAAAGCTACCGTGAAATGCAAAATGCAAGAAAGTATTATGAGAAATGAAAACCAAAATTAATGGGAAGACCAGTACAGGAAGGAGAGACTTGGCCAACCAATCTTACAGATTGGTTTGGTTGCAACTTGGTGGATGAAATCCAGTAGCAAGGTGCAAGTAAAAAAGGTCCCTTAAACCAGTTGGGTTTTGGTGAGTCTACTCTTCTCAAATGCCATTGATTCAACGAGCTATTCTTGTTGTGACTTGCTACTGGATTTTAGGCAATATCATTGATTATAATTTCAGCATCTAGGTCGGGGATGGTGAACCTTGGCACTGCAAGTAGTAAACCCATTCATGTGAATTCACAGAGACTTGGGCTTCTGGGAATTGAAGTCCAAGAACATCTGGAGTACCAAGGTTTTCCATCATGGACCTAGGGTCAGAAAAGTTATGATGATCTCCCTTTTCCAAAAGAAATGTGAGGAAGAGGAGAATCAAAATGCCAATTTGCCATTAGGAAGGAAGAAACATAAAGGGAGATGGAGAGAAGTGGGTATCTTCCTCTAGACATCTGATTTGATGAATAGAACCTACTGCCACTTAAATTATTCGTATTCAGTTTGCACAAAAAATGAATAATAGTATAACTATCCATTGACAATGAAAAAACCACAAATTCTTTATTTTATTTGAGATAAACCCTTTTCATCTACCTTCACCCCTATTTATTTTTATTTATGAATGATACAATAGGTCTATTTTATTATATATCCATTTGTTGTCACCCTAATGAATCATTCTAGAGATAACCTTGACTGTGTGATCTCAGGCTATGTTTTTATACCTTTCAGCATATTTTATGTACTTCCATTGTATCACATAGAAATCATCTTCTCCTTCAGTATGACATGATACTTGAAGTTGCTTAGCCTGCTTTCCCATCAGGGCAATGAGAAAACGTCTCATTTTTTTCTATGCTATTGGTGTGGTTTGGTTTGACTCCAAATTTTAACAACATTAACTCCTGTTGTTACCTACAGAAATTTAAGTCCTGTGATGATCAATTACCATCTCAAAATATTGAGAAGAAACTCAGAAGTGGCTGGAATCTTGTTCCTTTACATAGTAAGTCAAATATTAGAGTAGGCCTATTGAATCAATGGAACTTACAGAAAGGTTGACTCACCAGATTCCCACTGATTCAATATGCCTACTCTAAGTTTGACTAATAATGGATTTTAGCCATTATTTATTTGTTACATATATGTCTTCCTTTCTCTCCTCCTTATATAATGTCCGGACATACATCCCGCTAAAGTAATGGAGTAGACCATACAGCCAGAGACTCAATGTTGAGTGTTGGATGGTGGTAAATAACCTGACTCTCTAAAGGAGCCAATGGCTACAGGTGGATGAACCCCTTTAGGTGGGGTGATGGTCCCATCCCTGGAGGAAATGCCACTGGAAACCATCATATTGGGCCCAATGGCAAAATGAGCGGAGGAGGAACTCTGATTCCCAATGTTCATGGAGGCAAAAGAGGCCATGCCTGGATGTGAAGGCACACCTTGATAATATTCTCAAGGCTGTGGCAGTTCATTGCAGTCCCGGTGTTAAAGCCTGCATGTCTCATTTCATATTGCCGTAGCAGATGGCTTCGTGATCATAGTGTGTGGTTCACTTTATGGCAAGCTGGGATCCATGTCAGCGGCATTTTTTCTATATCAGGAAAAAATGCATTCTCAGATGCGAGTTGCCAACAATGACGATGTAAGGTAGATCAGGTTGAGAGATTATGAACAACCCAAAGTCACTTGGCCAGTTATACATTCTGCTTTATTAAATTAAAATTGTTCCACAATTTGTTAAGCCCATCATACATGAGGCATGTACCTTCTTTTATTTCAGAATATCCTTTTTAATATTGCTGAATTTCATTCATTCATAAACCAAATCATGTCACAATATTGGAAATGTGGTATGAGCACCAACTATTAACATCCACTCATCTATCCATCCATCCATCCATCCATCCATCCATATCCCACCGAGTTTAGTCCAACTGCGTAACAGAGTGAGCTCCCATCTCTGCCCCAGCTCCTGCCAACCTAGCACTTCCAAAGCAAGAAATTGTGATTCGATAAATAGGGACCGCTTTGGTGGGAAGGTAAACAGCATTCCATGCACTCCTGTGTCTAGTCATGCCTGCCACATGACCAAGGAAAAGTCTACAGACGCAGAGAGCACTGGCTCTTTGACTGTAAACAGAGTTGAGCATCACACACTAGAGTCAGATATAACTGCATTCAAACAAGGGAAACCTTTACCTTTGCCTTACTTCACATGCATATGGATGTTTTGACCGCCAAACAGGTATGTGATCTTGGAAGGCCATGATTCACCAAACACCATTCATTCCCATGGAATCTCCCCTCCTGCAGACTGACCCAATCCAGAAATGAGGACTGCTTCTTTAGAAGAGATTCACATGTCAACCTTACAAAAAATATTCCTGGAAAGCCATGATGGTAGATGTGACAAAGCTGACAGGTGTCCTCTTTAAAGAAACACAGTTAAGATGGCAGGAGAGTCTGCTGTTAATAATCTAAAACAAGATTGGAAAATGTAAGAAGAAAGGATTGTACAGGAGCTTAGGTGCCAAGCCTCAGAAACACTGTTGGCTCCTGGGGACTGATTTCTTTGGAAGCATCTGGAGAAAGCATTGTGCTAAACTGGGGGAAGTATTCAGACCACCTGCACTCAACGACAACTTGAAGATATATCTCATTCCCTGCCAATTTGCCAGGGTGATGCAACAAGGGCTTTTACAGATGAGGTCAGCTTGTTTGGAAATGCTGGCAGGCTTCCCAGGAGAAAGACTATGTAGATTATGTTGTTTTTTTCAAATATTTCCAGTTTTCATCCCATATCTTAGAAAAGCTGAGTTTCCCATCAGGGTTTTCAAGATCCTATGGAGCCTGTACTAGTCCATCCAGATTATCCTGCTATGGTAATAGAGTAGATCCTACTGCAAGTGACTCAACGCTGATCATTAGGCAATGCCAGATTAGCCATGTAGCAGGAGTAGCAAATGCTATGGGCCCCATGTCTCTGGGGCCCCCACCCCCATACCTGCATATCTGGCTTCCAGGGATCTTGTGCCCCTCCCTCCCTCTCCACCTCCCCCTACTGTTGGTGATGGCTGGCAGAGGAGGAGCTTCTCTGCTCTCCCCCTTCCTCAGGGATATGGCGGGAGCTTCAAAGGAAAAAAGTGTGCTCTCGCCACCTCACCCCACTTGGTGTGTGTGTGTGTGTCTGTCTCTGTCTGTCTGTCTGTCACAGGACTGACTAGGCTGAGGAGAGCAGGTCAGGAAAGATCTGAACCCTGCAAGCAGAGGTGGAAAGGAGGTGCCTTTGGGGTGGGGAGGGAGAAATCTCCCTTTCTACTCCCCCTCCCAGTGAAGGGAAGGTGAGGGGGCGGTCATGGTCGTGCTTTCAAGGAGGGGTGGCAGAAGGGTGGTTTCTTTCCTTCTCCCAAAGGAAAGCAATCCCTCACCTGGAAAGGAGGGGGATCGTCCTCACTCACCTGTCTGCCTTCCTTTCCACTACCTGGTTAACTCTCTCACACACACACAATTTATCTGCTTCCAATTTCTTGCATTCGAACTGCTAAGTTGGCAGGAGCTGGGCAGAGACAGGAACTGATTCCATTATGCAGCCCTCGGGTCCTGAACTGCTGACCTGCCAACCTGCCAGTCACACTCAGCGCCTTATCCACTAAGGCAGTGGTGTTGAACCTTGGCACTCCATCTGTTCTAGAACTTTAATTCCCAGAAGCCCTGATCAGCAGGAGTGCTGACTTGGGCTTCTGGGAATTGAAGTCCAAGAAAAGCTGGGGTGCCAAGGTTCGCCATTACTGCAAGGTTAGTAGATGGATGCAAAACAACTGTTGTGGCATTACATATTTGCTAATGAGTTTATCCTTTAGACTTAACATCTATTGAAGGCAAACCAAACACACACACACACACACACACACACACACACACACACACACACACACACACACACACACACAAACTGTGCTGGCACTTGGTGATTTATTTTATAGGTATCCTAAATCTAAGCAAGGGCCCCTTGACACGATTTGCTACAGACCCCGCACTGGCTTAATCCAGCACTGTCGTTAGGTGGAGGTTAACTAGCCTGGCGACCCTGAGGACTAACAGCCTTGGGCCCTTGGGTGGCAAAATCCAAGGGGAAGGGTGATGGTCCCCAAGTGGATTAACTCCCACTTGAATCCATATTGATGAAAAGAATCAGCTTCATCAATATTGGCCTGGGACTGAGGAGGTTTTTGTGTGCCAAAAGGGCACAGGACCAGAAAGTGACTTATGGAACTGGATCAGCAGTATGGGTGTCACTGTGAGTTGCAGAAAGCAAATAGAAACACACCCCATTATATTGTTCCCAGAACAATCTCCATGACTGATCACCATGATGATAGCTAAAATTTGGAATCAGATATGGCACTTGAAGAAGAAGACTTCATCCTATATACAAATAATGGGCCAAACTGAACAAGTCCAGCTCCTTCTCTTTTCATGTCATGGGCCAGTTGTGAAACTGCCACAATGAACCCACCTTTTGGTGAATTAATTCTGTAGTTTCTTTTGCCTGACCTAGTATGAAAAAAAAAAAATTAGCTGGCACAAAGTTGCCGTTTCCTGGGGTACACACGATTGTGGTTCAAAAATACCACAATCTGTGTACACCAAGTCCAGTTTAAAATTCTTTTAAGTTTGAGATTATTTCCTTTCAAACTTAAAAAACTAAAGGAAAAGGCAGAATTGTTCTAACAGCATTTGAAACATCTTGTGCCTCTAATTATATTATCCCGACTAGTGAAAGGTGCTCAAAAATAGTGCCATCTCTGGTGAGTCTGCAACTATATCTAAACTACGGAGCTATCCTGCCAGCTGAAATAGGCTGAAAGATAAATAAGTATTCACTCTGGCAATGGCCAGAAGGTTTATGTAATCAATAGCTTCAGCGTCCAGCAAAACTTCTACTGTCATTTTGGAACTTCATTTTCTGTGCTGGTGTCCACTTTCATTACATTGTCACCCCATAATGTATACATATGCAAATTTAAGGCTAAATGATTAACTCCATGTGTCTGAAGAAATTGATTTTGATCCATGAAAATAAATCTTTTTATCCTTAAGGTGTCAAAATGCTTTTAAAGATTTTTTTTTAAAAAAATGCTTTGTTTTGTTTTCATTAATACATGCTGGAAGGGACTAAGGCTTGCGACTACACAGCGGGCAAAATATGCATCTCTCCTCTGTGATCCACAGTTTTTCAAACTGGGTGACTGATGGTGTCTGCAGAGAAAATGATTTTAACCTCGAAAGTGACAAAGCTGCATTTTCATGGAGCTCTAGCAGCAAAAAGCAGAAGCAGCTTTTGATTTGACAAGGTGCTAATTGGCAATTTTCACCTTGCCATGCAGTTGTCGGTTGGATGGTTACAGTGGTGACCTGAAGGCAAACCAAATATTGGGACAGTTAGCTCCATGCTTGCAATACAAGGCAATACCCACCAGCACAAAGAAGCACCTGATACAAAGCATATTCATTGCCACCTTATGTTACTAGCGCCAAACATGGACACACACAACAAAACAAAAGCTGGTCACTATGGAAGTGAGATGTCTGAGGAAAGCTATTGGAGTAACTAAAAGGGAGAAAATCAGACGAGATTATAAGAGAAAGAAATGGAATGGAACCAATTTTAAACTACATACAAAGACAACAAATATATGTGGTTTGCCCATTTGGAGAGAAGGTCTTGGAATTCCATACCACACAAGGATTATATGAAAAGAGGAGAAGGAGAAAGACCATGAGGCAGACCCAGAGGACAGTGGAGAGGAGAGAGAACATCAAAGAAATATTACATGAACACCCAATAGCATTGGTGGAGGCCACTAGAAGTGCCAGAACAAGAACCTTGTATCTCCCTCGACTCCTGCAGGAGTAAAAGTGGAGACGAACAAGGATACAACAGGAGTGCCTCTATGCCTTTGGATTAGCTGCACACAGCAGAAGGTGGAAAACATTTACACCACTCCTGGCTGGTTGAAGAAAGAAAAAACAGTTTCCCACAGAAAAGGGATTATTTCTCAGTGGGCTTCCATGCAGTGAGATTTGTGTTGCATAGTCACTGGTTTTCAAATCTATATTTTATGGCCCTCAGCCAATGCAAGGTACAGGGTAAATGGCTAATGGAGTCACTCCCTAACAAAACTATTTCTTTCAAAAGTCTGCTCCATTGTTATTTCCCTTTTTTTAGGTTACAGTAATAAGCAATTATCAAAAGGGAAAAGAAGTGTTTGGTTACATTTGGAAGTCTTTCTGTTTAAGGCAGGGGTTCCCAACCTAAGGTCTGTGGGCCAGATATGGGCCACGACACCATTCCATATGGTCCCCACCCCTCCAAGAGCATTTGAAAAACAAAATGGTCACCACCTTTGAAGCTGCTGGAACAAAATGGCCACCCCCATTGTACAGGCAGGGCAAAATGGCAATCCGGCCCTCAAAGCTGACTGAGTGTGGTCAAGTCCCCGGTTTGAAAAGGTTGGGAACCCCTGGTTTAAGGCCTTCTGTACTCTTTAAAGGAAAACTATGAGTAGTATTCTCATTCAAAAGCATTGAATCATATTGGAAAACAGCTCATATGCCTCATAGTCTAATTCCTTGCTAGTACATGAATCTACAGGTAAAGCTTCCCTCAAGGATGGCCATCCAATGTCCATTAAACAAAATTGAACAAAGGAAAGGCCCCCAACTTCTGGGGATGTAATCTCCATTGTCATGCAATATCTCCATGTAGACATTCTTCCTAATGTTTAGTTAGAAATTATATTCAGTAGTTTAAGTCCTTTGGTCTGTATCCTCCTCTCTAGAACAGCATAAAAACTTTTCATCTGCTCTTCGACTTTTTTTTTAAAAAAGAGAAGTTTTCCCTTTTAAAGAAACTTGTCAGATTTTGAGAAACAACAGATATCGTACATGCCTGTTCATGTTAGGGTTGCAAACCTCACAATCTTTTTCTCTCAGAAGGAAACCAATGGGGAAATTATTTTTCCTCTTGCTCAGTGGTTAAGAAGATTGCCTTGTTAGCTGGAAGGTCAACAAGTCGGCAGTTCAAGACTGAAGTACTACATGATGGAATGAGTGCCCATGTTTGTCCCAGTGCCTGCCAACCTAGCAGTTCAAAATTGCACTACATGTAAGATTCCAACCGACATGAAAAGCATGTCTGACTGTGAACCCTAATGTATATTTCTAATAAGCTTTGTAGCTGTCTCTTTGTCTTTTTCCCAGCCAGTATTTGTTTTCCAGCAATACATGCAGACTGTAAAGCAATAAACAGAAGAGAAAAGGGGTAACTAGGAGGCAGCCGATGGGCCACGTTTTGTCTCTTCAGCAGAAGTTATGGGATTAAAATTTGCCTTAAAGAAACAATCTGTCCTTTTGTCTTCCCAAATAATCTCTACCAGGCCCAGGAACAATATCTCTTTTTTTCATTCTGAAATTTAATGGAGCTTTCAGACCCTCAATGGCTAAATGTACAGCAGCTTCTGTATATATATCACCTCACAATTAAAGTAGTTAGCAGAGATGCCAAAGGAAAGAAGATGAGAACAATCGTGGCAAAATCAATATTTCTGACAATAATAGTTGCCATTTGCTCAAAGGATTTCATTTTAAAAACATGGATCTAAGAAAGGTCCACCCAATACTCTGTGGGCATGCTGATTGGAGTTTTAGAAAGTTGCTTATTTAGACTTCTGTTTGGGGAAAGCCTGGGGTCTGCAGTCGTCCCTTTCCAAAAATAAATAAATAAATAAATAACTTTTCCATAGGTTTCTTATACACCCAATCATCATATTTCCTGCTGTAATGTAGGAGGTTCCATATCTCTAGCCTTCCATTGATATGGAGATAGTTCATACTTGAAAGGAATGGAAAACATTTCTGCAGATTGGGGCAGTGACAGAGAGAAAGGTAAGATGGCACCAGCCCTAAGCAGGGAAAGACAATCAACTGAACCTCAATCTAGAATACCTTTATAAGATTAAGACAAAGGTCTTCTGGATTCAGAAAAGGGTATTCCTGAAGTTATGAAAGGAGTACCAGATTTAGGCTACTAAATTTCTTGAGAGTTCAAAGCCAAAGTCTGAAACCCAGAAAAGAGGTCCCAAAATCTGAATCCCAGGGCCAACGTTTGAAATCCAACAATTGTAATCTTCAAGCTTTCACAGCTCTAGTGTGGAAATCAACATTACTCATTCCATTAGGGGGGAAACCTACTTTCCCCCATTCCCATAATGCCATAACTTTTATTTTATTTTTAATTTCTGTGTCTCTATTTCATATGGCACGTTTAGTCTAAAAATATATTTAATTATAGCATGTCTGTTACTTCGGGGGGGGGGGAATTAAACGACAAATGCAAGGAGTTAATTTTAATGATGATTGCTACTCTAATGGAGGAATATTTTTAGCTAAATCTGAAATGCAAAGAAGATCTGTTGGTCTGGTGGGACACAGAAGGGAAGAGGATCTTTAAAATATCTAGCAGACTCAGGTAAGGCAATTTATTAATTTAAAATAGGAGGAAAATTTTACTAAATGAGGCCAGCCATTGACAGTACATGTTTTGCATAAATCAAGAGTGATACAGGTGGGACATATTTCAAATGAAAAGTACCATGCTGTCACAGCAGCCTCTATATAGACTTGATTATTCAAATTGTCTGGCCAAGAATTGCAAATGTTTTGCTCTACATTATTGCATCCATTTTAGTGGAATATTAAGCATCTGCCAATTTTCAAAGACAGTGGCAATGACATGCCTAGAACTCATAGAGAGTGGTGTGTAATGTGCAGATGGCATGGTTCACATCTACTAAGAGAGGAGAATGGAATTTTCCAGACAACGGTGTGTTATGAATCACTGTGGCTGGAAACATGTTGCAACAAATCATCTTTCTTTTTGGGGAGGGCACCGTGGAGGCTGCAGAAAACCTTTGGTCTCCGACCCCAGTACTTGTTCTCTGAATTCTATTTTGTGATGGTTTATTTTCACAGCCCAAATGTTAGATGAAACCATAATATTTACTATTCCACATTTGTTCAGTGTCAGTGTGATATATTGCTAGGCAACCCCCAGCAGTGGAGGAGGAGGAATGTCACTTTTCATTCAGCGTATCAGCTGAGGAAGGCAGGCCTTGGATGAAGGTCTAGGTGGATAATCCCTTATTGAGCTGCTTCTCTCTGTACTAGAACCACAAATTATTAATGGAGACATTCAACTCCTCTATTTGGAAAACAATTTCAGATAAGAAAGCCTACGAAGAAAGTTGGATTTGACAGGTTTAGAATCCAACAGTGGTTGCCAGATGACATGTAACCATGGGTAGAGACTTCTTCGAAAACAAAACTTAACTTCAAATATCAGCTGAGCATGTAGTTCTAGTATTGGAACATTCCTCCCCACAGACATACACATTTATTCAACAAGTCCCACGTCAACAACTATGATGGAGCTGGTTGAAATCAGAGGAAATTGCAGGGTTTCCAGATATGGGAAAAAAAATCTCATGGAAAGAGAAACCAGAGGAAGGGAGAATTGGTGTTTGTGTGAGAGAGATGGCTTTGAAGTCCAAGCACACATCAGTACTTATTCCCAACATACTAGTGCTCACTTTTCAGCACAAATGTCTTTCCAAATGTGGCGTGCTTCTGCAGTGGCAGCATCGTACAGCTGGCACAAGACAGGAAATGTATTTATTTATTGGATTTATATAACCGCCCTTTTCACCTAAGTGACCCAAGGCAGCTCACAACATCAGTTAAAACCCATACCCAATAATAATTAAAACTAAATACTACAAAACTATCTAAAAACATTCATAAAACCTCCCCAATCCCCTTAAAAAAAGAAGGACAGGGCAGGAGTAAATAAGAACCCCGGGCATGGCTAAATAAGCCAACAGGGCTGGGTTGTGGTACCAGTTGTACCCGACACCTGCTGGCATAGTCACGTTTTTAAGGCCTTCCTGAAGGAGAGCAACTCTACCTGAAGGCGCAATTCATGCATTGGAGGGAGAGCTAGTGGTTTTGCTGTAATTATCAGATAGAGCTACCCTTTTGAAATTAAAAGAAGGGGACTCCATTTGAGACAATAAAAATTACATATGTTCTACATGAACTCCTCCTCCTTCCTCTTCTGCCGTATCCAAATCTGAATTTTGGCAATTAGCCATAAAGATTGTCTCAAGAATATAATGCAGTGACCTTTCATCTGTCTTTCGCATCACAGCATGACCCCTGTATGACTGATCCAGTTCCACGAACCACTTTCTGGTCCTGAACCCTTTTGGCACACAAAGTCTCTAGCTTATACCTGTCAGGTTTCGGGAAATTTCTGTCAAACCCCCATATTTTACACTCTTTCCCGCCGTCATCCCGTATTAGTTAGACTGCAATTAGACTGGAGTTAGACTGTAGGCCAGCACAGGATAAGCATAGTTGTCCAGTTTCCCATTTTGGATGGGAAATTTCCCTTATTGGACAGGAATTTCCCAAAACTTGACAGGTATGCTCTAGCAGTATGGTCTACTCTTTTACCATAGCAGGATAACCTGGCCAGACTGGAATGAACTCATAGGAAAGGCAAATAGGGGATTACATGTATAACTGTCAAGGCAGCCATCTGAAAAAGATTTCACCACAAATAATTCTCTGTCCATATGGTGTTTACTGAAATAGCCTGCATGCAAGATGCTGCTGGCTCCTCTTCCCAGAGACATGTTCAAAAACCTGGATGTCCAAATCATTTAATTCCAGGTTATTTGCTCATCTTCCATTGTCAAGATGCCTATAAAGGCATTCTTGGCCTTACCTCTGTATTTTAGAGTCCACCTGTCATCTTCTGGAAATAATTTACAGGCATGCTTATTCTCATAGCCTTGGCTGATGTCTTCCCAAAGCATTGTGCAACTACGGAAGATACAACCATGGCTTGAAATAATCATGAGCAAAGTTACTCAGACTCAAATTGCATGGAAAATACTTGCAATCTATTAGCCATGTTTCCACACAAACACTGTTCTAAAGATTTTGGTCATTTTAAAAACTTATTCCTTCCTACAGATATAGGAAGATTTTTTTAACCTATTGCCAGAGATAGATTCCATGCATCACTTTTGTTTTGACAGTACGGTGATACACTGGTGTGTGTGTATGTGTGTGTGTGTGTTAATACATATAAGGAAAATAGAAGCTGGTCATTGGGATAGGCTTCCAATTTCTTAGGAATTTCCCAGGAAGTATTTTGTTTCATAGGTAAAGTAACAGTGGTAACCTAATCTTGAAACCCACAGGTGATCAACCTTAAAGTGATCTGAACATAAATCTCAGTTAGGACAGCATTAGGAATCCTCTTGAAATAATCTTAGCATTCATTTGTCATTTCAACAGGGTTGGAGATAGAGCTGATGAATTCAAAAAGGCTCTCAAGAGAAGTTCAAAGTATAAATGCTGGGGGGGGGGGAGGGAGCGAGAAATGGTTGCATTAAAAACAATTAGATTTTGGTTGGTTGAGACCTTTTGGTCTCACTTGACTCCAGTAGGAGTTAACCTCAACTGGATTGGGAGCTTTTTTGTACTAAAGTGCCATAGAGAGACTTTTAGCTTATTGGGAAGATTTTTTTTTACTATGACAGGTTCTCTGGCTACCAGTTTATTTCCAGAGCCAAAACTAAGTGTCAGCCATTATCTTGCAAAACCCTATACAGCTTGGGTCCAAACTATTTGAAACACCATACCACCTCATATGAGCGCCTTGCATTTAAAATCTCATGGGGAGATCGTTCTCTTAGTCCAAATGCCCTTGCAAACTCATTTGGTGAAGTGTAGAGGGGCCTTTTCAGTAGGTTCCTAATTCTGTCAAGGCTAACTCCCATTGTAGTCAAATAAAACCAATTCATCCATTGATTCTTAGAATCATAGAATAACAGAGTTGGTATGGGCCTTTTAGGCCATCGAGTCCAACCCCCTGCTCAATGCAGGAATCTGAATCAAAGCTGATATGACAAATGACTGTCCAATTCTCTCTTGAATGCCTCCAGTACTGGAGCTCTCACCACCTCTCAAGGCAGTTGGTTCCACTGTCATACTGCTCTAACTGTTAAGAGGTTTTTCCTAATATTTAGCCTATATCTTGCTTGCTGTAGTTTCAGCCCATTATTACACCTCCTGTACTCTGGGATCCTTCCCTTCCTCTTTACAATTATCTTTCAGGTATTTGAAAAGTACTATCATATCCCCTCTCAATCTCCATTCGTTCATTCAGCTACCTTTCTCTCCATAGGAGAGCCAAGGAGGCTCATAGTTAATTAAAACAATGCAATGGCCATAAGATAAAATATTTTGAAAAATACTAAAACACATAATATTTCAATCTACAATTGAAAGTTTTTATATATATATATATAAAAAGATACCATCTGAATTCAATAAATCAGGCATTCGCAACCTCCGGCCCACAGCCTAATTGGGCCCATGCATATCATTAATCCAGCCTTTGGTGAGAACACGGGCATCTCTAGATCCGCCCCCACCTGCCCACCACCACCAGAAGTTGCAATACGTCACGCGATACATTGCACCATCTTTCCAGCTTCTTGTACATCCTCCACCACTGCCCATGGCAGTAGGAGGCTTTTTGGAGCAAGGTGGCTCCATTTGGATAATTGTCCAACACTTTCCCACTTCGTTTCGGCTCTTTGAACGTGCCTCTGGACAACATCGGTGCTGGGCAGCGCTTGCATCTTTGGCTTGGTTCCTAGGGTGGAACCAGGAAGCTGTGTGAGGGGGGCATGTCTGGCCTGTAACGTCTAAACATTGTGAACTCCTGCAATAAATAGAGTATTCTTAATGCCCCCATTTGTTCAAATCAATTAAAAGCCAGACTGATTAAGGAAGTTCTTTGTCTATCAGTGGAAGGACCAGAGGGAGAGGCCAATGCTTTCCAATTGAGTACATTCCATAACCTGGGAGCTATGAGATTTTGATGAGGCCATGATACAAGGAGCACATCATATAAGGTTGGATCCAGGTTTCACCTATTACCAGTGGAAAAGGTCCATACAGAGGTCTCTCTTTTTTTTTTTTGCAAGTTTCCCTTCTTCCCAAGCAACTCAATGCAATTTATTTGGGTATGATCCCTCCGTGTAACAGTTCCAAGGGCCACTGGGGTGTGAACGGTCATAAGACTAGGGTTGTAATGTCTCAGTGTGCTACTTTCTGGCCGTATGGACTCTCTTACTCATGTAACATTTATTGAATGCTTCATGACTTTTCTTGAATATATATGTACACTGCACAATGATCTCCGTCTGAGCGTTCCCTTGCATTCAGTGCCTGGAGTATGCAGACGAGACCTTGCCTTTACCCTGAGTTTTCTCTCCCTTCCCAGAGATCCAGAGAAGTACAACAGTTTATTGAGACTTCAGCTGATACCTTGACAACTGTACTCACATGTCAAATCCCCCTCCAGCCTTCAGAAATGCTAGAACTTCTCCTATTCATCAGTTGCAAATGAACGTATGTGTGTTGACTTTTTTTCCTCCTGGTTTAGAAGACACAGTGCATCCGCCGAGCACAGTTGATTGTTAGCACCTCCAAGAAACACAGCACCGCATAGCAAGAATTCATTTTCTTCCCCTGCAGCCACCTTTGTTGCTTCACCAATTAAGAGACCTGCCAAAAGTGTTACACAGTTTTAAGTACCAGCATATCAGATGTGACATCATCCTGCAAATTGTTCTAAAAATGAACTTTGAGCGACAATTCTTTCAGCCCTTTAACTCTCGTATAAACGACATTAGACTCTCTGCTTCAGGGATCAGAGCGTGTCATCGCTCACAGAGCAGATAAAAATCTGAACTGGCAGTTGCGTAAGAGAGCACAGAATAGAGGCATTTGCAACAATTCTCAAATAACAGCTGTAATGGTCTGACATTTTAGAGTCTCTGGATCTTTACGTCCCCACCACCACCACCACCACCACCCAAAATAAAAGGTTGGATTCTATTTGTTGTGCACACAATGGTATTGCCATTTCCATTTTAATAAAATTTAAGCAGAAATGGAAACCCAGTTGGCCATTCTGTTTTTTTAAATTCTGGGAACTGTAGAGGGCAGAAAAACCCGACAACCAAATATTTTCCCCTTTCAAGCATTAGCAATCTCCTAGACCAGTAATGGTGAACCTTTTAGAGACCGAGTGCCCAAGCGAACTCTGTGCTGGGGTAGGGAGGAAGTGCTCCCATTGGGCTGCTGAGAAGAGGGGTGGGGTGAATTATGTGCTGGGGGAGGGAGGAAACACTCCCATTGGGCTGCTGGGCAGAGGGATGGGCAAACTCTGTGCTGTGGCGATGGTGTGCATGCCCACACAAAGGGCTCTAAGTGCCCCCTCTGAGTGCCATAGGTTCGTCAACACTGATCTAGACCACCAAAGCTGTCATATAACCCAGCAGTTGTTTCTCATTTTATCATTTATTGCACAACTTCATCTTCTTTACTCCCTCTTTTACCCCTTTGGGTGTTATCTCTTCACCTTCCTCTGCATCTGCCTCATGGTCATTGTCCTTCTCCTCTTTTCACATATGGAATTCCAAGATATTCTCTCCAAGTGGACAAACCACAATATTTGCTGTTTCTATATGTTCTTTCACTTATAATCTCATTCCTGATTTTCTCCCTTCTAGTCACTCCAGCAGCCTTCCTCAGACTTCTCATTTCCGTGGTGACCAATTTTCATTTGTTTTGTTGCAATTGTCCATGTTTGGCACTGGTAACAGAAGGTGGGAATTAATGTGCTTTGTATGAGGTGTTTTCTTTGTGCTGGTCAGTATTGCCTTGTGTTGTAAGAGTGGATATTTATTTCACAACAAAAATGATTTTGTTGCACAATCAATGTTGTGCAATGAATTATATATATAAAAGGAATGCTGGCTCAGTGGTTTAGGTGTCTGGCTACAGAGCCAGAGGTTGGGAGTTTGATTCTCCACTGTGTCACTTGTGACAATTGCCAACCTGTATAGCCATAGCCAAGCTGTATAGTCACCAGAAGAAGGGAAAGGTGCACTTGCTATGTACAAAACCCTGAAAAGAGTTGTCATAAGTCAGAATTGACTCAATGGCATGCAGTTACAGTTATAAAGGAAACATGATTCAAAAACTATACAGGCAGAAAATAAAATAGAAATGCCAGTTGTGGAAAGCGAGATAAAGGAGAAATATTAAGTGTGAGTTTCAAGGCAGAAAGAAAACATATCCATAACAGCTGGCATCTAACTGACACCAGCTCTTATGCTGAAAATGTTACAAAGACCTCAATCCCTTGACTAACACAAGGTAGGAAATTATTCTTTGAGAGCTATAGTGTAAGACTTTTAACCATGAAGAATCCATCTTTTAAGGCTAGAGATTATTTTCCAAGGTGTGAGTAAATAATTCAGAAGCACATGTATGTCTGTACACTTCAAAGATCTCTCCAAAATGATATCTCGTTTGTCAAAAAATTTCAAACCCAAAAGGGAACTATTACCAGCCAGAATCAAATCATATGTTTA
Organism: Bradypodion ventrale; assembly: GCA_035047345.1. Taxonomy (NCBI): domain Eukaryota; kingdom Metazoa; phylum Chordata; class Lepidosauria; order Squamata; family Chamaeleonidae; genus Bradypodion; species Bradypodion ventrale. The sequence continues at coordinate 124,246,319 of JAWDJE010000006.1, forward strand.
AAAGATGTCTGAGAAAAAGTTACAGTGTCAGCAGTCAGACAATATAGGTAATAGATTATTGAATAATCTCTGTGAAGTCCAATACACATGGAACATATACAAATGGTAGTTTAAGATAAAAAACACAGTAGTTATAGAGGCACTTACACATTACTATTGATTAAGAGAAATAGGGTTCTTCAGCTTATCCTTAATTTATTTTTAGTGCTCTGCCTGATTTGACACTAATATGACTGACATGCATATCCAAAAATAAGTATAGAAAACAAGTGTGCAGAGAAGCAGCAATGATTTAAATTTAGGTAAAATCTAACTTTAACAGACAACTTTGTTCTGATGTGCTATCGGAAATTTCTGTGCATTCTGGGTTATTTCGCTTGCATAGTCTTCTTTATGTAGGAAAAGAGGAAGAACAAATGTGAAACAGATAAACTCCCTGAAGGAAACCACAGGGTGGAATTTACACCAGCCGAGGAGACTTGTTAAGGACAGAAGATATTGGTGGTCTCTCATTCGTAGGGTCACCATAAGTCTGTGTGAGTTGATGTCACAAAACAATAATAGGCATTAGCGTAGGATCCTGAGATAGAAATGAGGTATATTTATACTGGACGGTATGAAAAGCAGCCTTGTTTCAGAATATCTCCTAAATATTATGGTGATTCTGAATCAACTGTACTATATTGACCCCTCACTCTATTAGGATATGTCACTTAGAGGGCCCTGGATAAGCTGAGGGTCGGAATGCCTAAAGGAAAGACCAACTTACTCAAGTAGGGGCTACTGGTGGACAACAACACACTCTGTGAATGTGGAGAAGGTACAGAATCCGGTTCAATTGCTGGTCTCCTGATTACTACCAGGAACACGTACCAATGAGGATTTAATTTTGGCCCACGACAAACCCATTTAGGTGGCTTCTTTTTGGTAGTTTAAAGTTTGACCTGGACACGAAAGAAGAAGCAAAAGAAGGAAGAGGAAGAGGAGAAAAGGAAGTAGTAGTAGTAGTAGTAGTAGTAGAAGTAGTAGTAGTAGTAGTAGTAGTAGTAGTAGTAGTAGTAGTAGTAGTAGTAGTAGTAGATGGAAATGTGGCCATTTCAAAGTTGGCAAAAAAAGAAAGAAAAGGCTGGTAAATATGGTTTGTTTGTGTGTGTTTAATCTGGTTCTCAAGGATAGCAAATAAGTATTCCTGCCCTGTAAAATGTTTTGACCAGTGGATGACCTGTTTGCCTGGGCTTGTCTGTATCAGGGCAAACATTCCAACAAATATGAACATGTGTCTTTTCTCTACATACAAGTCATGTGAATCATTCATCTTTATCGATCTGGAACAATTTGTACATTGTTCTGGGACAAAAAGTAAATACTGAACTTTTTCACCCACATTGAAAGAAAACAGTGGTGGAAATTTTATCACTCTCTTAGCCTAATCTGTCTCCGGGATGGTTGTTATCCTTCTTTCTTTTTAAATCACCACGAGAAATTATGAATTAATATTATTTTTTGGTAAGAACTTTTTATTCAGTCACAGATATCTTCATCAATTGGGTAGAAAGAACAGAAAGAGAAGTAACTTCTTGACAACTTGAAAAATCAAATATGGAAAGAAATGAAATTAGCCAATTTGCTTATTCAGGCAGAGACATTTGAAGAATTATCTGAAAAATCTCTCTTTGAATCTCTGTGTCTTGATCTACCTGTAGTTTTCTTGTGTTAAAGTACAATTGCCATGACTTTCTTACCCCTGCATGACACTTTCCTTAGTAGGATATACAGGTATAAAGGCAGGTAAAACATGGTCTCTCAATGCTAAAAAAAGATAAATGGAAAATAAAACTTTTGAAGGTGGTTCCAATGGATTATTTTCTTAGGGTAAATATCCATTTCACATATCTTGAGACATAATAGAACAGTGATGGCGAACCATTGAGAGACCGAGTGCACAAACTGCAACCCCAAACCCACTTATTAATTGCAAAGTGCCAACACAGCAACAGAGGAGGAAGGAAACACTCCCATTGGGGTGCTGGACAGAGGGGCGGGGTGAACTCTGTGCTGGGGGAGGGAGGAAGCACTCCCATTGGGCTGCTGGGCAGAGGGGCAGGGCAAACTCTGTGCTGGGCTGACTGCGAATGCCACCTCTGGCACGCGTGCCATAGGTTTGCCACCACTGTAATAGAAGAAAAACCATACCTTGTCTTGGAAATTCACACATATGCAATATGAAAACAAGACATGCATATACTCTAAAATGTGACTGTTTCAAAAAAACATGTTATTGAAAAAACATGCTTTGGTCAACAACAAAAATCATGCAAAAATGCATGCAAAAAGGAACAACTAAGAGAAAATACATGCAAAAATTAAAAAGATGTGTATAGAAATATTTACAGTGGAACCTCGGTTAACGTAATTAATGCATTCTCTGGGATGCTTCTTACAGTGAAAATTACTTTAACTGAATTTCCCATAGGAATGCATTTAAAGCAATTTTCCATGGGAATGCATTGAAAACCAAAATAATGTACTTTAACCAAAACGTGGTTTCCCATAGGAATGCAATGAAAACCATTTAATCCATTCTGGGGGGGAAAATCCATAAACCGAGCCACTATTTTCTATGGATTTCCTTTGGTTATGAAATTTTTATGTTAACTGAACCATTTTTTAACTGAGGTTCCACTGTACAGTACATATTTTTATGTGGGAGACACGACTAGATGCTGGAGTGCACAGAACACTGTTTACCTTTCCCGCCAAAGTGGTACCTATTTATTTGCTTGCTATTTCTTTCTTTCATACTACTAGGTTGCAGGAACTGAGACAGACAATGACACTCACTCTGTCAAGCAACATTCAGGTATTGAACTGCTGACCTTCTGACCTTCCAGTAATCAAGCTCAGTATCTTAACCACTAATCCACCATGAATATTTGTCTAAAGACATAGGACAGAATGCACATTTGGACGCACACAGAAAAATGCCGAGGACTAGAAAAAGATTGAGTCCTTTAAAGCATGTTCTGCACGACTGACTTAGTTAGAAAGGCACCCGTTTACTGAGGACATGGTCCAACTTTTGATAAAATGTCTGCCAAAGGAAACAAAGTGTGCAGAACTGGCAAATCGCACACTGCTTTGGCACACCTTCAAAAGTCAAGCCACCACAACTCCATAACAAGCAGTAATCTCGAAAGGTGACACCACCATCAAAGGAGAGAGGGTGCCAACGGATATCATTTTCAGATTGAAAGCCCTGGTCAATATTTAGATAATTAATTTAAAGCAGAGCTTGCTATTTAGTTCCCCCATTTTGCCCACAGATGGGGTGGTGGAATAGGGGTCTTCAGGAAAGCTGCTGAGTTTCAAACTGGCAGCCTACGCATAAAATAATCCCCTTTGAGGGCATCAAATTTGTCTTACAGTACTTGCTCATCATACTCTTGAAAATGACACTGAAGAAAGTAAGATGGGGAGTGTGTTGTCTTTAAAGTGTGTATGATATAGTGTCATGATGGCAAACTTTGGCACTCCAGATGTTCTTGGACTTCAATTCTCAGAAGCTCAAGTCAGCACTCCTGCTGATCAGGGCTTCTGGAAATTGAAGTTCAAGAACACCTAGAGTGACAAGATTTGCCATCACGGATATAGTGCATTTGCCTCTTGAGGGATAGATTCCACTGCCTCTACGCATTAGAGCAGTGTTTCCCAACCCAGGCCCATGGTGGCCATTTGGGACAGCGGGACTAGTCCTGGTGAGCCCCAGTGACTGGTGCCCCCAAGAGGTGAGCAGAATAATTACATCAATTTCCACCACAACCCTTAGCTGTAACCTTCCAGGTGGCAAAGTGCTGTTTCCACAGGGCAGTTATTACTGTGCACCAACAAGTCCCAGCCCCCGCCGTGGCCAGGTCAGACTCTGAGGGCAAAGGCTGGGGGAGGAGGCCTCATCCCAGCAGCCATGGAATGGGGCTCCTTGAGGGGAAGGCATGCCTCTCCTCAGCCTCTGTGTGCCTCTTGCATGTGCCTCTCCCTTCCATGTGTGGGTGGAAGAGACTGGACCACTGCAGCCTATGGTGGAAGGCTGGGGAACCTGGTTCAGGTTGGGAAAGAAAGCACCCACCACCACTATCCTGGTACTGAGGGGGCATTGAGGAGACCCCCAGGCAGACACCCTCTTTCTCACTGGCATGCCCAGATGGCCGGGTGGCAGTGGGAGGAAGCCAGGTCAGTCTTGGGAGATTGGGGTGGGTGGACTCCGGTAAAGGAGGGGTGGTCTGGTCTGTGGCATTTCTTGTGCATGCTGGGGGATTCCCTGGTGAGAGGAGGAGAGTGGAAGAGGCATGTGGGCATGCCACTGCCCTCACTGGGAATTTCCCCTGTTGCCCGGCATGTCCAGCCCACTCTCACCCCCAAATAGGCACCCTGCCCTCAACACTCCCTGTCCAGCGCCCACCCAGGGTGTCCAGCACAGGCCTGTCCCAAACACTGATTTTTAGACTTCAATTTCCAGAAGCCTAAATCAATTCCCCAAAGCACTGTTCAGCCAATGTACTGACTTAGGCTTCTGAGAATTGAAGTCTCCCTGTGGGGTGTGGACCTCATGTTGGGAACCATTGCATTAGAGCATCAGACTAGACAAGAATTTGGAACAGTTGAGTACTGCAGTTTCCCGATCAATTCAACTGCATCTGGAAAGTCACGTATTCTAGTCACTTGCTCTTTTCAAAACATACAGAAGTTTTCAACCTTTAATACGTTATGTTCTCCATGTTCATGTTCTCCATGGTCTAAATGCCCAACCTCAGAAGGTCTAGCTTTCTTCTTATACAGCAGGTCCTACAATCTCTTCCTGCTTCCCCTCCTGTGTGCTTATCCCAGCTTTGAAATTGGCTGCAATTTGGATTCTTCATTCTTGGCATTCAAATAAACATTACTCCATTCTCAAGCCACATCAGGGACAACATTCCACTCCCCCTCCTTTAGCGTTGCTCAAGAGTTGAAGCAAAGCGGTGACATTTGGATGCCTGCTGCTTGCCTTGTTCTTGCCATTTCAGATGCTGCTATCTCAGTCAGTCTACAGAAGGCTAATTATTTGTATTTCTCCGCAGAATACATGCATACATTAGAGCAGTATCTGCTGGAAGGCTCTGTATGGTAATTAGTATGCCGTCTCTTAAGTACATGCCTTCCTGCCACCCTAGAGAAATTAAAAGGAAAGGATTTAGATAGCGGAGAGTTTCCCAAAGTGGAAGAACAGAATCAAAAGGGGGCAAAGGTAGATTAGCCCTCATACTGGCAGCTGACTGCTGAGAGAAAAGGCCTTGTTACTGCAGAAGCGCTGTGTTTGAGCAACGAAGGCATGTACGGTACCTCAACAGGTAGTGGGAATCTATTGGGGCTGAAATGAACCAACACACTTATTTAGACTGAGTTTTTCTGATATGAAAAACCTGCTATTTGGGACTTTTCACCACAAGTCATAGAAACTAGTGATGGGATTTTTTTTCTTGAACATTGTTGTTGTTCATTTGCACAGTCAATTCCAACCCTTTTGTGACCCCATGGACCACAGCATGCTAGGCTCCTCTATCATCTGCCATCCTCTTTAGTACACCCAGATCTACACCCACTGCTTAAATGATTCCATCTAGCCATCTCATCTTCTGCTGCACCCTTCTCCTTTTGCCTTAAAACTTTCCTAGCATCAGGGCCTTCTCCAGTGAGTCCTCTCTTCTCATTTGGTGCTCAAAGTACTTCAGCTTCAGTGTTTGTCCCTCCAAGGAGCAGTCAGGGTTGATTTCCATTAGGGTTAACTAATTTGATATTGCAATCCAGGGGGCTCTCAAAAGTCGTCTTCTTCAGCACCACAATTCAGAGGCATTTATTCTTCAGCGCTCAGCCTTCCTTATGGTCAAGCTCTCACAGTCATACATTACTACTGGGAAGACCATTACTTTGGACTACATATTCTCCATTCTGGAAACTCAACTTGACAGAAAAGCACCATATAGAACATCACGTTGGCTCACCTGGGAGAAAGACCTCAACTGATAAGAACTAAGTGTCCTGTTCTCACCCCAGTACTAGCTGGGAGCTTGCTTTCTGAATAAAAAGCTAGGTGAGGCTAGATCTAGCTAAACTTAGAAGCAGTCAAGACAACTAGTACAACAGAACACATCTTGCCGCAGAAATTGATATGCTTGCTATGGGTAGCAACGTGCTATGCAAGAATAAAAAAATTGTGTATGAAAATCACATGGACATTTTTAAAATGTGCCTAATTCAAAATGTGTTCTGTCAGAAATCTAGTACACACTAGCCAACTTTAGCCAATGCAAAAATGTATGTGTTTAAAAATATATGTAAAATAGGTGAATATTTTGCGGAAAACACACACAAAGTGTCCATAAATAGCCATGTGAAGGGAACAATGAGTTTCAGAACCTGAAATAAAAATACGAATAGGATAACTAAGCTGTTCAAAGACTGAGACTCACAAGGAGAGCAAAACTGAGAGTTTTGTATCCTGACACTTTTATTCAACTCTACTCTGCTCTCTTTGATGTTGTAATGAAACAACAAAGCCAGTCCCCTTACAGTTTCCTGTATGTTGCCCTCCAAGTCAATAAGGAAAACATCATGCAACCAACTTCCAATATGATGGCAGGCAAAATATTCCAACTGTTCCCCCCCCTCAGTTGATCATTTAGAGCAGAGGTCCCCAACCTTTTCAAGCCGAGGGTCGGGTCATACTATCTCAGCCAGCTTTGAGGGCTGTATGGCCATTTTACCCTGCCTGCACGATGGGGGTGGCCAGATTCAAATGGGTGGCCATTTTGTGTCTTGAGTGCCCTTGGAAGGGTGCGGTTGGGCACATGAAATGACGCCATGGGCTGCATCCAGCCTGCGGGCCTTAGGTTGGGAACCCCTGATTTAGAGTTATAACTGATCAATCAGGGTTGAAAGAGGAGCAGTAAGAAAATTGAGCAGAGGATAGTTTTATTTACAAAAATTATCCACACCATGCTGATTGTTTCAGGAACCAACATGCATCAGAGGTAGCTTGTGAGTGGAGCAGGCCTTCACAATCTGCAAAAAAGTGGGAGTATGGCCCTCCCCCTTCTCAACCCAAGAGCCACTTCTGACATATCTCTGGATGTCAAAGATCTATCCTACCTTTTCCAGGAAATTCTGCAATGAAACCTCTTCAGCTTCTGAGATTGGATTTTGACTAGGAGGGTGATTGCTTTTGAGTTTGCACATGACGTTTCCAGCCTCACTATGGGCAAGATCCCACTGTCTAAATGCAGTGGGGAATGGGTGACAGCATAAACATCCCCTTACTCAAACATTTTACATGAACAAGTTGCACAACAAATCATGCCAGCAGGTGCCAATTGAAGTGTGTTATGTTTTAGAAAACACAAGAGTACCCAGAGAGTTTGCATCTAACATTTATTACATTAAACAGGGCTGGCAGGTTCTCACCAGCTCGCCAGAACCAGTAGTAGAAATTCTGGCTGGTCCCACCCATTCAAGTTTTGAAATAAAGTAGTCCCAATTTGGGTGCAACACAGGGCCTCCCCCTGGTCACACCCACCATACCATGCCTACAGAGTAGGCAGTAAAAAAAATGGATCCCACCAGTGAGGGCTGGAGAATAAAAGTGAGAGAAAATGAAGAGTGAGAGCCAGAATACACACATGCAAGAGAAGAGTGGTATAGGACTGACCACAGAATCCCCACCAATACTACTGGATGAAAAGTACACCTTGAAAATATTTGGCAGAGAAGGAAAACAACAACCACAAAATGAAGAAATAATTGGTATATTTCTAAGCTCATCACAGCCGAAGGCAGCTTAAGCAAGAGAATGACCCTCAACATCCTCTGAATGGATATGTGCCCCAAGTCTGCTAGCTTAGATCCAGGAATAGCTTTATGGCATAAACAAATATCCTTGAGGGTATGCAGGAGCAAAATCAAATTAGAAGATAGAGGAAGTAGCTCACCAGACAAGGAATAACATTAAAAGAGGATATGGCTGAGGAACGAGACCTCCTCTATATCACTTGGAGGACCCTGAATAGGCTGAGGGCAGGAATCCCTAAATATAAGACCAACATGCTCAAGTGGTGACTGGTGGTAGTTAACAACATGCTGGGTGAATGTGGAATTCATCTGCTCATTTGCCGGTTATCACCAGAAACATGTACACATGAGGATTTAAGTGTGGTCAACAACAAACAAGAAAGCGGCTTCATTTTGGCAGCCCCAAGTTTGATCTGGACACAAAATAAGAAGAACTGAATAAATGAATAAAAAGAAAAAACTATACAAGAATATTTATTTTGAAAAACTATACTTAAGTCCCAAACTGGCTAGGAAGCAGTTGTGTGGACAAGGTAGATAAGGAAAAACTGTTTTCCCTATCGCACAACACTAGAACTAGGGGACACTCCATGAAACTTTTGGGTACTAGTTCTCAAACAAATAAGAGAAAGTACTTTTTCACCCAGAGGATTACTGGTCTATGGAACTCCCTGCCAGAAGAAGTGGTGACAGCTGTCAGTCTTCCCAGCTTTAAGAAAGGATTAGACAAGTTCATGGAGGACAAGGCTATCAATGGCTATAATTATGGCTACCTAAGGACAACCTCCGGGTTGGAGAGATAGGCAGGATATCTCTCAATGCCATTTCCAGGGAATCCTAAGCAGGTGAAGGCATCTCCTTGGGAATACCCTGAAGGAAATGGTGAGCCACTGTGTGAGACAGAATGCTGGACTGGATGGGCTGTGGCCTGTTCCAGCAAGGCTGTTCTTATGTTCTTATGTTCTTATGTTCTTATGTCTGTCTATGCTCAAATGCTGATGCACTTGCTGAAGTAGAACTCCAGTTCTCTCTTATATTTGAGTCTGAAGTGGAATACCAGGCAGAGAAATTATGTTCCAAGGCTACGCTTCAGTGACCTTTGACTTAAGAAGATCTCTGTGGATGGCAAACTACTTTCTTGGATGAAGCTGAGTTCTTGTTCACACTGTGCTGTCAACAAACATACCTTGCTCCAATGATGACTCAAAACAGACTTTATAACTTCTCGAGTGAATTATTGACTCTTGCAAAGGAATGTCAAGCAACCCTTGCTTTTCTCAAAAATGTGGATTGGCACAAATGCTTCTCTCTAATCAAGGCCTGAAAAAATAACCATCCTCCAACAAACTGAACTGATACTGTTGGTTGTGCCAAGAGTTTGACAATTGGGCTGTTTCTTCAGTTTAAAAAGACAGAAAGAGAGCGGTTGGGTCATTTTATCCTAGATAAGAGAGAGGATTTTATTGTTTTACTTTTTGATTTATTTCATTTCTACATGCTTATCTAATACTAGCTGGGGTACCTGCTTTGCTTGGTAGTGGATCCTTACCTGCGCTCTGGGCGCATTGCCGTGAGGGGCGCTGCGGCTGCCTCCGGCAGCCTTGTGTTCCCGGTCATGACAAGGTGGAGGGTGAGGGTAGGGAGGGGCAGCAGGGCAGAGGCAGTACCTATGGTGGCGCCTCACCTGGCCGCATCCTCATGGGGCGTGGCTGAGGGCTGGAGGGGCGGCAGGGCAGAGACAGCACCTATGGCAGTTCCTCACCCGGCCATGTCTTCAGGCGGCATGGAAGGGGCAGCAGGGCAGAGGCAGGGCCTATGGTGGCGCCTCACCCAGCCATGTCCTCAGGCAGTGCGGCTGAGGGCGGGAGGGGTAGCAGGACATTGGCAGCACCTACAACGCCAGCTTGCCTGGCCACATCCTCAGGCAGCATGGATGAGGGCGGGAGGGGTGGCAGGGCTGAGGCAACGCCTATGGTGGCACCTCACCTGGCTGCATCCTCAGGCAGTATGGCTGAGGGCAGAAGGGCTGGCCGTGCAGAAGCACGCAACATGCAAATCAGCTCTTTCCAACATTCTATTTCCAGGCCTTGTTGTTAAACTGCTGTTTTTTCTCCCAAGGAATCTTGGGAGTTGTAGTTCTCATTCAATTTCCCATTTTGTGGGGCAGAGGCCCCTCTCTTGGCTACTGGACCCTCACAGGGCTGATCTCAGTGGCATTAGGTATGTGTGCACGAAGCATGACGGGATAGGCTTCAGGGGTGTCGTGCCTTTCCTTTATAGGTATAGATAATAGTTACTCTGGGCAGTTTACAAACAGTGAAACAAAACAGTCAACAATGTACACACCTTACCTTGGATACCTTGAAGTCGTTATTCAGCGAGGAGTACGCATATTGATAAACATCTCCACAGCGACATTCCATACATAAAATCAAGTCCATTTGCATGGAGTTTTTTAGCCATTTGGATATCATGTCACCTGCGGCTAGGTGGAGCATGACGTGTGCCCTCTGCTTTCATCTTGGCCAAGGGATCCGACGGAGGACACACACACCAGACTTTTATGAATGTATTAAATTCACACATTTCTTCATATTCTGAAAAAGAAGAAGAAAAGAATATGGAAACTGAAGACTGACATGTTTCTACATCCAAGATCAAGGTTGATTTAAAAGAGAATGTGTATTCACTACAATTAGCCTGTTTCCTAGGGTGAGAGGTTTTCAGGGTACACCTCAGCTCTTAAACTAGCAAATTAAAATACTGTGTTTACCTTCCATTAACCAATAACAAAACAAAGCACACTAAATGCAAGACATATAGATGAGGAAAAGCATAAGCTTTGATGAAATGTGTCTTTCTTGAATATAGGAGCTCCTCTTCTAAAAACAAATGGCTCTAAAGCTGTGTTGGACTCAGATGAATCAACTTATTCTTTCCTGGAGTGAGCTGGAATTGCTTCTCTTTGAGAAAATCCTTCCACCTTTCCATTCTATTCAGTGAATACAAGAATTACATCTGAGCAAAGATCTAACACTAATTATGGAAATGCTAGGAGGAGGCGGAGAAGGAAGAGCTGTTGACTGTTGCATTGTTGACTGTTTTCATGTCTGATTAGCAATGGAGCTGACAAGTCTTTTGACATGGCAGGTTGTCAGGATGTTTGAAGGCAAACACGATGAGTATGAGCTAGAGGACCATGGAAATAATTTAGCAGAATAAGGACTGTCAGAGACAATCAGACAGACACATGAATCTCTATTGTAGGTGTCACTTAATGGAGTCAAATGTGACATAGTAATAGACAGAGAATCACTAGGGACTTCACAAGGTGTTTGCTTCTTTCAGACTTCCTGACTTCCCTGCCCGACAAACCAAAGGCAAATCTCCTCTATTGAGCTAATTTATTATTCTATATCATGATCTTCAGTTCTTCTTCTTCCATGTCTAGGCCAGTTGTGAAACTGTCAAAATGAATATATGCAGTGTCCATGATTTTTCAGAGATATACCACAGCCAGGACTTACTAATATAGGTTTACACAAATCATCAAAATAACAATACAAAACCGATGATGTCAGAAAGCCTGCACAAAAGAAAGTTGATGAATGAAGGCAACAGTTCTTCACGTTGCAAAGAACAGGAAGCTTCAAAGCCAGGACATCCCTTTCCAGAATTCTAGCTGGGCAACTAAGTGGCGGAACATGATCAATCAATCAATCAATCAATCAATCAATCAATCAATCAATCAATCAATCAATCAATCAATCAATCAATCAATCAAATTTTAATTTATACCCAGCCTTTCTCTGACCGAGGCTGACTCAAGGCAGCAACTACATCACAATCAGTACAATTTAATACACTACAATTCACATAATACAGTACAATTTAAAAAAACAATTCAAAAAACAGTTTACAAAGCCAAATTACAATACAAAAAATCATATGAAAAAATAAACCCAATTCATAACAGCTACATTATAACATGTTAGCCGCAATGAAGCAATGACATCTCATCCACCGCCTTTTAAGACTGAGGGGGAGGGCGGGGCCCAACAAATGCTGGAAGGTGGAGTGGCCGAAGGGCCTCTTTGCCCTCATTGGGGCCAGCAAGCACGGCGGCGGCGGCAGCAGCTCATCCGGTGCCCCCCGCTTTTCAAGAGTGCAAGGGGGGAGGGCGGGGCTCAACTAATGCTGGCAGGTGGAGTGGCCGGAGGACCTCTTCACCCCCGCTGGGACCAGCAAGTGCAATGGGTTCCAGAGCAAATTAAGACAATAATGTTGGGAAAGGCTGAAGATGGCAGAAAAAGAGTAATTCTCTCTCTTTTTAGTAAGATGTCATTGTGTCTTCTCCGACTTACAGTGACTCTATGAAGGAGTGATCTAAAAAACGATCTGTTTTCATATGCATTCTCATCTTTTGCAAACTCAAACCTCTAAGCCAGGGGTTCCCAACCTTTGCAAGTCGGGGGCTGGGTCATGCTCTCTCAGTCAGCTTTGAGGGTTGGATGGCCATTTTGCCCTGCCTGCATGATGGGGGTGGCCATTTTGTCCCAACAGCTTCAAAGGGGTGGCCATTTTGTTTCTCAGATGCCCTTGGAGTGGTGGGTGGCCACATGAAATGGTCCCATGGGACGGATCTGTCCCACGAGCTTTAAATTGGAAACCCCTGCTTAGGGAGTATATCCATCTCCTTTTTCTTTTAATTTAATTTAATTTAATTTTCCTATTTCTATAGCCGCCCTGCTCGCAAAGACTCTGAGTGGCTTTCCACACTAACCCACACACACACAGATAAAAATGCCATTAAAATACAAATGCACCCCATTAAAACCCATTAAAAATCCACCTGCACTTACTAAAAAGAGAGAGAATTACTCTTTTTCTGCCATCTTCAACCTTTCCCAATATTATTGTCTTAATTTGCTCTGGGACCCATTTTTCCATCTTTCTGGCAAAAAACTCTCCTCCAACACCATATTTCAAAATAATTACTTTCTTTTCTTGTCAAATTTTTTTGACTGCCCAGCTTTCACACCCATACATGGTGATTAAGAATACATGAGTGTGGATTATCTCGGCCTTGATCCCTAGTGACACATCCTTACACTTAATTTTTTTGGTCTCGTCCCTTACCTGCTGCCTTTGTTAGTCTCAGTCTTACACTGATTCCATTGGATTGGTGGAATACATATTATTTATACAAATCAAGGTATACAAATTATTTAACTATTTAAATTTCTTCATTGTGAATGATACAGTTGTGTAGTTCTACCATAGCCACAGTTTTTATCTTCCTAATGTTCAACTGCAGTCCTGCTTTGCCACTTTCACTTTATTAAAAAGTCATTTCAAGTCATTGCTGCTTTCTGCCAGTAAGATGATGTCATCTGCATAGTTTAAATTATTGATATTTGCTCCACCAATTTTCATTCCTCCTTTGTCTGAATGTAGTCTGGCTTTCTGTATGATATTTTTCATTTTCAGCAAGATACCGGGGCTTGACAAACTGAATCAGCTTGCAGAGAATTTTGTCAGAACCAGAGATTTCTCTCCCCCAGCCATGATGTTTCTCGAATTGGCCCAGAAATATCTATGAATGCCATTTTCCTGCTTTGTGAAGCTAGGCTTATGATATCTTATCTCTGGTCACTGATTCCAGATAAGAGGGGAAGAAGCCTACAGGCTGAATGTAAAAGTTCCCCCCGGTCAAATATGGTCCGTAGGTCCCCTGTTTGTGTAACCTAAACCCTGGAAAGAGCCTTCCTCATCAACCCAACCTGTGATTGACCATCAGAATATCATGAAAGAATAGTTCTCTATAGGAATGGGGACGACAGTCCTCTGCATGAACAGTGTGAAAAGGAAATATTATTTTCTTAATTATTAAATAGTTCACATACACACACACACCGCGGCATGCTAATAAACTGATGGGGTCAGAAAGGATGCAGACAAATTGTTGACTGCCATTTATAAATCTTCAGTGCGTTGAGGAATTACCAATACCCCTAAGAAACAGAAATACAAACAGCTTGTTCAATGTCAGCTTTACAGCGAAGGCAAATACTTAAGCAAATAATGAGAGGGAAAGTGATACATAATTAATGTCTTCTTCCAGATAAACTCCAGCCTATGTTTATTTTTGGCGGTGGTGGCAAAATACATTTGCACACCATGTATGTTTCCAGAGGTGTCATTTTCACATGTCTGGTTGCACAAACAGAGCCTAAGCGCAGAATGAATTATTAAGCGGGGAAGATGCATTTCAAAGGGAAGAAGACTACACACAAATAAATCAAATATTTAATTGGAATAACATGGAAAAGGACTTTTGTGCACTGAAACCTGCAACAGATGACTCACAACTGCTCCAGTCCAAATTATAAGCACATGCAGCTTAGATTCCTGCCTGAATTCACAGAGGTTTATTTTGTGCACAGATGAAACTGGGGAAGTTTGGAAACTGAATCAAAAGCTGCCTCTATGACTTATAAGGGAACAGGCCAAGTAAATGATACTAAAAGTTATTTAACACCTGTTAATAAAAGTCTTCCTCAAAATGTCCTTGGAAGCTTATAAGAACAATAAGTAAAAGGCCTCAATACCACTAGGCATGAGATTTTTTATTTCTTTCATTTCGGGGGGCTACAAATCCCATAATTTTCCATTCTGGGAGTTCCACCTGACATGAAGAGACCCACAGACACCTAAATGGGGTTCACCTGGAAGGAAAGCCTAAACTGGAAGGTGTTGTAGCCTAGTTATGCCTAGCATTTGCCCAGAGAACTGTAGGGTAGATGAAGCCAGGCCTAGATAGGCTGCAACACTTTCCAGTTTAGGCATTTCTCTCAAATTAACCCCATTTAGGTGGAACTTCCTGAATGGAGAATTATGGGGTTAACAGTCCAAAAATAAAAAATAAAAATCTTGTGTTTATAATCCACCATTCCTCCTGTTTCACAGCAACACATATATTTATGTGAGTGGGAAGTTCTGGGAACTATTTGCCAAGGTTGTGAGGGCAAATAGCTATCCTTTGTATTGGACCCCCAGCAACTGATATTCACAGTTATTTTAGCTTCTAGTGTAAAAATATTGTTAATATGGCTACTTGCTTATGAGGTGTTACTACACCTGTGGCTGAGGATGGTGTTTAGCATTAAATGTTGACCCCATTCCTGAAATGGGATTCAATCCCTCCTAGAATGCATTCCTTGCTAATTATGTCAAAATGAGCGTTTATAAGCAATTTATATCTGCTTTAGGAGAGGAGAAGTGAAACTCATGAACCAAAGCAAGGCTATAAAAGTAAAAAATCTCCCTTGCTCAAAAGTCAGTCATGTCCTACTTTAGGGAATGATGCTCATCTCAATTTACAGCCAAAGAGCCAACGCTGTATACATATGTAGACATTTTGGTGGCCATGTGGCAGGCATGACTAGATATCAGAGTGCATGGAACTCTGTTGCCTTTCCCAATGAAGCAGTACCTATTTATCTATTTGCAATTTTTTAAATAGCCTGGATGCCCACCCCTGCTGCTGTCTACTTTTCTTCTCAAAAAAGATGGTTTTTGCTTTTGCAAACCTACAGGGTCGTTAAAGCGAGGTGCATGGCAGCTTAATGGTTTTTTGCTTTTGAACTACTAGGTTGGCAGCAGCTGAGACAGTCCATGGGCACTCACTCCATCACAGAGCACTCAGGTCAAACTGATGACCTGCTGACCTTCCAGTCATCAAGTTCAGCAAGCATCTTAACCATTAAGCCACCATGTCCCAAGCAAAACTATGCACCTCACTTTAAAGACCTTGCAGGTTTGCAAGAGCAAAAATTCTCTTTTTGAGAAGAAAATTAGACAGCAGCAGGGAGTGGGCATCCAGAGTATCAAATAAAATTGTGAAGGCAAGCTTCCTTGAAAGCTTGCTGATTTCTATCATGTGAGCCCCTTGCCTAGATAAATCTTCAGGTTTTGCTTGGGAGAAATCATGACACTGAACTTGCCTTAGAAGCAGCTGATCAGGCTCAAGTTTCTCCAGGCCAGTCAGGGGGGAGAAATGATTTTGCCATCCTGCTTACCACCAGAAGACTGAAAGAAGAGCCAGTATGTTGGCATTTGCATCCCAGATGGCTCCATGGACCAAAGAATAGCTGCTGAGACAGAGATTTGCATTTCTTGCCACACAAGAAGATAATTAGGGCAAATGGTTGGGGCTGGAATGCCAAGTTCTAATTTACTGCAAAGCAAAAGAACAAGCATTTTTCTCCAGTGGCAAATGGGCAGGAGAAAACACAGTTCCAAGTATACAATTAACAAATATCTTTGAGCATTTGGAAGGATCCCCCGTGCTCTGAAGGCTAAGAGCTTTCTTAGCCATTTTGTTCTACAGCGTGCCTTCAGATGCCATGAAAATATGCACTTAAAGATGGCATAAAAACATTGAGCTTTTCTTTCATTTCAAGGCTTGTAATTAAAGTACTATTCTTCAGCACTTCTGTTGATATTCCACAAGGAAGACACCACTTCTATGATCTGAAGCATAGCTTTGAAAAATACAGTTAAAAATTAATAGTTCCAGTTCCAAGACCATACCTCTGTGAAAGAAACCACACACTTAGATATTTCACACCTTCAGTGCGACAGGGAGACTAGATTTTTTTTCCCCAGATTGAGGTTTTTTTTTGCCATTTGTGCAAAATGCCTGCACAAAAGTAGAACACTTTTCTGTGCAGACACACACAGCAAACAAATAGGCTGATTGATCAAAAAGATCAAAACAAGCCTTTCAACACTTCTAAATACTTTTAACATGAAGTAGCTTGTACTGTATTACGCAGGTTATGCAAATTGTGCAAATTGTTTAGTTAACTAAACTACACAAACTCCACCAACAGGATACTGTCCTGAATAGCTTCAAAGACAAGACTGCTTCAGCAGCCATAGCTCATGTATGAAACACACCAAATGAGAAAATGCACCCTTGTGTGTATAAAAGTAACTATATTAAAAGTTACACTGCAAAAGGAAAGACATTTTGCTGCAACTGTAATGTAGCTTACGTTATGCTTAGTTATTGCCAGGAGGGAATACTTAGAAGGAACTGGTTATTTTTAGATAGTTACTCCCACGTTAGTAAACTGTCAAAGGCTTTGTTGAGAGTAAGCACGATTCTGCAAGGTACATTGTTATTATCTCTTCTGATACTAGCAGTCTGAAATTAAAATTCAGTATTGCAGCCTTTCATACGGTATTCAAAACATTACCCATCATGCTCCAAACAGAGACTTTACTTTCAAAATATCTTTTTGGCAACCATCCTAGTCCCAGACAAACAGAACTCTTTGTTATACTTACTGGAGAATCAACAACGCCATCAAGCCAGTGCTTGTCTTGACTGCAATTTGAACACACAAAAGTCCCCCTGTGTGAGATGCCTAGAGATAATCAGAATCTGAAGCCAACTGTGTCCACAGGCAATGGTGGGTGTGGGGGGAGTCTCATTCTACATTAGCTCTTTATTCATTCTTTTGTTTATCATAAGGCATTAAAAGTGGGCCCTGCTCCAGGAAATAATTACAAATTGCATAATAATTTGCTACCATGTGCAGGGAAACACAGAAGAGATGTTCCCTTGCTACAAAACAACCTTCAAATGCTATAGCATATGCTATATGGGAAGGGTATGGACGAGGTTGGTTTCCCCAATATATTTCAAAGGCTGTTGTTTACTACCCCTTCCTCAAAGCTTCAACCAGGGCTTGTTTACTATCAGCGAAGCTTTCGGAACAATCATTTAATGATCATTGAGGTCACAGTGTAACAATCTGCTTCCATTTGATGGCTGTGAAACAGAGACTGTTTAAAATCAAGTGCCATATCATGGCTAGAGCATAGGACTAAACCTACAATCCTATTTAGATCTGATAGTAAACAAACAAACAAAAAAACCCAAAAACACCCATTGTGACACCTTAAAGACTAACTACTGTATTATAAATGTTAGCTTTCATGGATCAAGTCCATTTAATCAGACATAAGAGTCAGAATTCATGTCATTAATTAATACATAACAGATGGGGGTTAACATCAAATAAATATTACAAGAACACCAAATAACACCAATGGAGGCTGCTAGAAGTGCCACAGGAAGAACTTGGATCTCCCTCGACCGTGATGGGGTAAAAGAGGAAGCAAAGAAGAAGACTAAGGGTCGTGGTGGTACAAAGGTAAACAATGGTTGGTTAGTATAGCAGATAATGTTATACTTTATGCTGTGATTTCCCATACTGCTTTTACAGAACAAACTTTGGAAAGATGATCAGTATAATAATAATTTTGTGTTAAAAATTATTCTGGGTTAAAAGGATTTTTGCTGGAGAAACTCCGCTCAGGGGATTCCCAAATGAGGCTTCTTTCATGTCCCCAAGAGCTGGAACAGAGACAGGCACTCAATCCATCATGCAGTACCTAGGTCATGAACTGCCAACTTGCCAGCTTTTGAGCTAACAAGGCAAGCTTCTTAACCACCGAGCCACCGCAGCTCCTAGGATGGTCAGTGATTCTCATCCATAACCTCAGGCCACCTCACAGAATGGAACTGCCTGCTTCCTATGTCACACACACCATTCTCAATTTTCACATAGCATAGTCAATAGATGCTAGGTAAATGTATCAGCAAATGTGAAATGCCACAGTGTTTATTTTGCACTCATCTACTAACCACTTACAAGTTCATGGAAATAAATCTGAATGTCAGTCAGGAATCTTCAGTCATTACCAGTTTAAAACCACGCTGATTTGCAACTTTATTTGTTATACTAACCAACTATTATGTACCTCTATATCTCTGGACATCATGGGTCAAATCAGAGCTTGAAAAAGTTACTTTTTAGACTGCAAATCCAAGACTCCCCACATACAATACGGCCAGTAGTTATACTGGCAATGGGATGCTAAGAGTTGTTGCTCCAATTTTTTTTGTTTACTATCTGATCTGAATAGGATTGTAGGTTCAGTCCTATGCTCTAGCCACAATATGGCACTTGCTTTTAAACAGTAACTTTTCCTGGGCTCTGGCTTGTGAGTGCTAGAGATAATGTTGTCATCTTTCCCCTGAAATTATATACATATTTTTTTACTATTACTATTAATTGCTTTCTCTTTATTTATTTTTAATTGAACTTTATGAGTGGTCATTGTATTAATTAAATGGAATTAATGGAATTAAAATAGCTTATTTGTATTCTAGTGATCATGACATCTAAGCTAAAAATTAATGCAGATTCAGAATTGGTTTAATTTTTCCCCACCATGTAAATGGGTACCTTTTATGAATGATGATGAAGATATTGTTAGATGTGCTCATTATTCCCTCTACTCTTTTCCTCCTTTCTCTTTTGAAATACATAAATGTCAGCCCAGGGAGAAGGACAAAATAGACCATTTCCCCCTAAACACCCAGATAAGATTCTGCAGAAATGACAGAAGGACTGCTTCTGTGTGTAGCCATCTTTGCCATCTGCAACTCCTTCTGTGCCCCATGGATGGTAAAACCTGGCACCTGGGCTGCCTCACCAGTGGCCAAAAGAGATGGCACACAGATCCCAAGATGTCACTAATTAATACTATGCCTTTGTGCTGAATGTCATAGAAGAGGCTGCAACAGTGTTCACAAGACAGTCAGAAGACTTGCATTCTTCCCCAATCGCCACACATCCCACCTGCCAATAACTCGACTATAGTAACTGCTCAAGCCCCACACTGAATGTGATCCAAAGTAATGGTAACCAAGGGCCAGATTTTTAAGTCAACATCTGAGATAGCCTGATGGACAGATATTTATGAGATTTCTTGCCTCAATCTAAGACAAAAAAGTACCTTTTCTCATTGTGATTGTCATAATTTCCCAGAATGTCTCCATACAAGATTTGTATATAGCAAGGATCAAAGAGTTGGCTGATTGATCAAAAAGACAAAAGCAACCTATCCAATACTTCTACCAACGTTTAAAATGTCCATGCAAAAAGGCTACAATAGTTTAGGTGCACAATTTGCACTTTTTATACCATCTGTACACAAATCTCTCAGAAATCATAATTGAGACCAATGTGCATATATTGTCCTCTCACGGGCAAGAAGAAATCATCAGTGGTTTCCTGTTCTCACATTTCCTGTTTTATATATTTATATAAACAGCTATAAATAAACACAGAAATTTGGAAGATTTCTGATATACAGTACCATAAGCAAGGAAAAGAATGTCTAGCCTTTTCAATAGTGTTTTACATTTGTGAAGGGAAAAGGCTTTGCAAAAATGGCTTATTTTGTGCACTATTGCCTATTTTGTTGAAAACTGCACATTTTGAAATCTTCATCTTAAGGTTGTTTCCCACTGAGGACAACCTAAAATTTTAATTTCTGACATATAGTGTAATATGCCCTATAATGTAAACTTCACCTGGTGCCGGTCTGTCATTATTAAAAGAGAATTTTAATAATTTTCTGAAGCCCTATAAATCATGTTTTAGCTATCAGCTCTTCCGATTTTAATTCTTTGTCTTACTGAACACATCAAATTGTTTTTTCATGAACAATTTGGGGTGCTACTTTGTGTTTTTAAATTTAGCATTCTGTGTTGCTGGACATTTAATTTCTTGTTTTTAATTCAGTGAAGAACCCAGAGCTCTTGATGTAATCTATTTTTGATTTATGTGTTCAGTAAATTAAGGTCTTGGGGAGGGGTTGCCAAAGCCCTACTCTCTGATACCATTGTCAAACTTTCCTTTGTCTTGTCACTTGACTATTCAGGTAATGGTCTCTTTAAATCACTACAGGAATAACTGCTTTTAAAATAAGGTTCACATAGCTCCTTTTTTCCTCTGCTGAAACCACCAACCTTTAGCTGCTTCAATTTGTGTGTGTATTTGTCCCTTCACATAAGCCTCCACAACACTCTTCACATAGCCATTCCTTGAGTACTCAACACCACTGCATCAATAGAAGAAATAAAGTATTATTGAAATAACAGTGTTATAAAAACATTGTTTATTGGCACAATTCTTCACTCCCTGTATTACTTCTCCCAGACTGTTCTCTCGGACTTCTCTTTGAGACCCTAGACTCTACAGTCACCCTCTCCCCATTTTACCTCCACACCATATTCTTCACAAATACTCTCCTTCTCCTTATCTCATTTATCTCCCAATCAGAACCATTATCACCATTCCATGTGGAAATAGAATTCTTGAGGACACATGAGCAAAATCAAATTAGAAGATGGAGGAAGGAGAGCACTAAACAATAGCATTAAAGAAGGACATAGCTGAGGAATTCAATCTCTCCTATTGTCACTTGGAGGAACCTGAATAGGCTGAGGGTTGAAGTCCATAAATGTAAGACCAACATGCTCAAGTGAGGGCTGCTGGCAGACAACAATGTGCTGTGTGAATGTGGAGAGATACAGAATTCAGTTCATTTACTGGTCTGCCAATTACTACCGGAAACATGTACTGATAAGGATTTAAGGTTTGCCAATGACAAAGTCAAAAAGGTGCCTTCATTTTGGCAGTTTAAAGCTTGACCTGGACACGAAAGAAGAAGAAAAAACCCACCCACCCCATGCTCCTTTCACCCTCCTATCACACACCTAACAAACCATGCATCCAATACATTTGAATATAAATAGGCATCATAGGGGTCAATAATAATATGATCATATTTAAAACAACTTTTAGAGATTAAAGTAGCTCAGAAATTGAACAAATAAAAAAAACTTGGAACCCAATAAAGCAATTTTTTAAAAAAAGAAATTTAAAAGTAAAAGTAAAGGTCACCCTTGCTCGAAAGCCAGTCGTATCCAACCCTAGGGTTCAGTACACATCTCTGTTTCATAGCGGAAGAGCCAGCGTTGTCTGCTTCTGCAAATTACTGGGCCTCAAATTCTGTGATGAAACCAATGTTTTGAACTTAATGCCAAAATAAGGGCAATATTGGGGCCAGGCTGTCTTCTGCATGGACGTGATTCCACAGCTGGGTGCTATTCATCATTAAGGTGGCATATGTTATCACCATCATTAAAAAAATCATTGATAGAAAATGGATGAAAATCTCACTTTACCACATTATACAAGGCAACTGAATGTACAATATTATTGCATTCTGTTCCTCATTGAGTCATGAATGAAACCAAAACTTCAAAGCAAATCTTCAGAGTTCCCTTTGAAGAGGAAAGTTACTAGAAATTGTATCTCTTCCATTTTTGTCTTAAGGCCAGATCTTAAGGTGATGAATGGTCCAGATGATAATATATATATATATATATGGAAAAGGGCTGGTTCTTAATGCTTAGGCACTGCTTCAGGCATTTATATATATATATATATATATATATATATATATATATATATATATATATATATATATATATATATATATATATATATATATATATATATATATATATATATATATATATATATATATATGGGGCTTACATAAAGTAAAGCAGAGATCACTCATCATTGGTCTCAAGGTGTCTTTGATCACTGCAAGAGAAGCAGGACAAAGGATTAGATAATACCTGCGACAGTGTCATATTTTATGCCTGAAGCAGTGCCTAAGCATTAAGAAAAATGATAGAAGTCTGAACCATTTGAACTCCATAAAAGGACATGCATATTAACATTCTTGGTGCAATACCAAAACCCCTTTTACGCCAGCATGTATCTCTCCATTCCTCTCTCTGCGTATTCACTCAGTAAAGTAGGTGGACTATTATTAATGACTGTGCTTTACTGGATTGCATATTGTATTTCTGAGCCGCATTGTGTGAAGAAGTCCAGCAGGAAGGGGGAAGAACTCCCTCTTGGAACCAGACATGACGTCTGAAACGAAGACTCTAAATCAAGACAGATCAGTTTTACCCCAGAGCCAAAAACAGCAGATGGGCAACTCAATCAGCTGTCTAGAGAACCTCACAGCTGGAAAAAAGCTTGTAGTGGTTCCCTCACTCACTTCTTTCCTCCCCTACAATGTGCGTGGTATCTGCATTGTCACCTACATTGGAAACATCCATTGTAGCCACCCTTTTAATGCTTAAAACAATAAATCTAAAATCTGGCTTTGATTCAAACAAGTTCTGATGAAAACCTGGACAAAATGTCTTATCTTCAGCAGCATATTTCAAAGTAGAAGACTATCTCTTCCAGCAGTTTACCCTAGTAGTCCACTCAGACTTCGTGACTTAGTCTGGAACCTAATCTAGTGACTCAGAAGACTACCTGATTAATTTTGGGTGGATTTGGAGGTCAGATTTGATTTGGGTCTAAATGGGAACCCTGTCTTGGAATGCCAATGCTTCATGCCTTTCACTGATTGGCATTAGGTGTCTGTAAGAAATCCAGTTTCAGTCCTATTTTTGAGAAACTTCTTTTGGTCTCAGGTATGGACATGCAGATCAGGACAGGCATGAAGGGCAGAAATGGACAGCCGTTACAGGTGCAGCCTTGACAGAGATGTAAATCCTTAACTATCACTGACAATCAACAGAGGGATAATGTTGCTTTTTTGTTTGTCAGAACTGCATAAAATTTGCAGGCACATTTGGTCCTAATGTGGAACACAAAACCTGCATAATTTCAGTAAGGAAAGTACAGGAACATTTGTGTTACATATTTCTTGTTTTATTTTGTTTTTACACAGCTTTTTATAAACTTCTTACTCAGAACTGGGAGAAAGATTCAGGGATAGTCATCTTTCCTAATAAGATTAAACCTGCTAACATTCAGGAGAAAAGGTGTAGAAAGTTGAGTACAAGAGTAACTTTTATGTTTTTGGAGGACTCTAGCCATCTCCTTCAGTTGTTTATGAAAGTAGTATGTAGCATAATGGTTGCCCTGTTTACAAAGTCTGCAAAATTTCAGATTATTAGGTGCAGCAGTTTTTTTAGAAAGTGAGTTTAACACAGGGGAGACAATTTAAGTAAACAATACTGATGTGCCCTTAAGGAAGAAACCTATGTCATTTCAGAAGAAGAACTAGAAAAGCTAGGGACTAACGATGATTGAGAAAAGGTTTATGATTATCAATCTTTTCTGTCACAGGAAGTGAAGACATACAGAAAGTTTGGGGTAGATGATTACTATAGAGCAGGAGTTCTCAACCTTTTTAAGCTGGGGGCCCGGTCATCTCCCTCAGACAGCTTCGGGGGCCAGATGGCCATTTTCTGCTTCCTCCACCACATGGCACTTCCTGGTTTGCTGGAGGCAGGGGAGGCACATGAAATGGTGCCACGGGTCACATCTGGCTTGTGGGCCACAGGTTGAGAATCTGCTATACAGCATATAAACATAAGATGCTCAAAAGAACTTGATCATCCAGCATTTTCCAAGTGAGTACCTAGTACTACACATTTCAAGAAGCCATGGTGGCTAACTGGGTTAAGATGCTGAGCCTGATGATGGGAAGATCACCAGGTTAGTAGTTTGAGACCTGAGTGCTGTGCGATGGAGTGAGCTCCCACCATCTGTCCCAGCTACTGCCAACCTAGCAGTTTAAAAGCAAGAAATTGCAAGTAGATAAATAGGTACCATTTGGTGCGAAAGGTAATAATGTTCCATGGGCTCCAATGTCTAGTCATGGCTGACACATGACCACATAAATGTCTGTAGATGTAGAGGCCACTGGTATCTTTGGCTGAAAATGGAGATAAGCACTGCCCTTTAGAGTTGGACACAACTGGTTTTTGAACAAGGGAGACCTTACACCTTGCAAGGTTCTGTAACCACAGAATAATTTTTCACTTTGCTGTTCCCAGAGCACTGAATATTAAGAGTTCTGAAATATATTATGTCCACATTTCTCCCCTGAAGCATTGGGATTGGTCAGCACAGATAGAATAGTCTATTGTGATTAGAGCATAGAGCTGTCCAATGAAAAATGACACATTTCCTTCTTTCTCCTTTTTTTCTACAATTTTTCTTATATGAATGCCTTGTGGAGAAGTGTATTAATATTTGAAGACACCATCTGCATCTATGTGTTTCTCCAAACCTAAATAACTAAGAAAGCTTTTGGGAGGGTGAAGATTTAGATTTCTCTCAATTCATACCACTCTCTGGTCTTTTACACTGGAGCACAATTCAGTTTAGGATTTATTCAAATGCCAAGCATAATCTTACGTTATAACCCAAAACTCTTCCATTATGTTCTGTGTTCTGGGGATTTGAATTGTTTTGTGTGTGTTTTAATTGTCTTTTTAACAGTTCTAACTAAAACACAGTGCTCCCATTGGGCTGCTGGGCAGAGGGGAGGGGCGAACTCTGTGTTGGGGGAAGGAGGAAGTGCTCCCATTGGTCTGCTGGCTAGAGGGGTGGGCTGAATTCTGTGCTGGGGGAGTGAGGCAGTGCTCCCATTGGGCTGCTGGGCAGAGGGGCAAGGCAAACTCTGTGCTGGGATGATGGTACGTGTGGCAAAATAGAGGGCTAGAAGTGCCATGTCTGGCACACATGCCATAGGTTCACCACTACTGGTCTATAGTCTTCTCACTCTTTTCCGCTTCCAAGTTTGTCTCTCTTACCCTCACTAGGAATAGGCCAGTCTATCAATTTTGCTTTCTCTCACACATAAATATTGCAATTTATAAGAAATTCAGATTTTGAAAAATGATCCAAACCAAACTTCTCACCCATTCCTAGCATACACCCAAAAGGAAGAAGGCAGGCATAAATAGAGCTTCACAAAGACTTGGGAGACATCATAATATGAAAATAGACTCTGAAATTTCTTCCCCATCAGTGAAATGGATGGTAATAACAGTTAATTCTCTTGCGTGACCAATGCACAAATATGCTGTGATAACATCTTCAAACACACGCTTTGTAGAAGCTATGATGTTCTGGAACTTCCAATAAAAAAGTTAATATAATTCTAAAAGAAGCAAAGGTTAACAAGATAAAAATGATTTTATGCCCGACAGAGAATGTGAAAAGTTGGGGGGAGGGGGTCCTTCTCTTCTGATGCATGCAACAGCACTCTGAACACCAATTTAAGCTGTTATACAGGATCAGTGGATTCAGAGATTGGAAAATAATGATCCTATCAAAGTACTAATGATGATGTACCAGAGTTAAAATGAAATCTTCTCTAACTGACCGTGGGCTGAATGATGTTTGAAAGTTGATGACAAATTAATAGGTTCCAGTAGGCTGTGCCAGAGTCTTTTTTCCTGCAGAGAAGACCTTAATTAACTGCCAAATTGCCCATAGCTTGGCTCTTGTTGACCATTCTTGCTAATTATTTACTGGGAAACTGTTATGTCCATTCTGCTCTGACTTTTCAGCTGCATGGTTGATTTGCATTTTGCAATGTTACATCAAGAGCGCCATCCAAGACCTTTAGGACTCTAATCCTTACCAAAAGATGTTATAATGGTGATTATGATAATACTGACCTATTCTTCTCTTGTTGCCCTTGTCATAATGGGGAATTTTTCCTTTCAGTTCACTTTTTAGATGAAATTTTTTCCAAAGAGTCATACTATTCTTCCCTGTTAAAAACAGAATGAATTTGATAGATTTTCTTTTTTTAAAAAAAGTGAGTCTTTTTCTTTCCTGTTGTGATCAAACCCTGGACTACCAAAATGGAGCCACTTTCATGGCTTTGTTGTTGGCCAAAATTAAGTGCATGTTCCTGGCACTATTTGGTAGACCACTAGATGAGCCAGATTCTGAATTTCTCAACATTCACACAGCGTGTTGTTCACTTGAGCATGTTGGTCTCACATTTATGGACTCCAACTCTCAGGGTCCTCCAAGTGACATAGGGGAGGGTGAAGTCCTCAGCTATATCCCCCTTTAATGATGTTTCTTGCCCCGTGAGCTCCTTCCTGCACCTTTTAATTTGGTTTTGCTCTTGTGTATGCTCAAGAATATTTGCTCTTGCCAGAAAGTTCTTTCTGAATCTGAGCCGGTGGACTTAAGGCTCATATCCTTTCAGAGGATGTTGAGGATCATTCTTTTGCTTATTTCTCTTGGTGTCTGTTGCTACTTCTCTCCTGATTGTTGGCAGAGCAATGCCAACAAGAAGGTATATTTTCTCAACTGGTGTAAAGTGGGTGAAACGAGATTTGGGAGAATTATTAGTTCAGGCCCCAGGATTCGAGAACTTTGCCTGCTCCAGCCTCAGCTGTGGGTGAGCCACCACACCCTCGGGCTGCTGCCCCCGCCCCCACGCCAACGGGACTTCAAAAGCCAGGAGGGATGGTGCGGCGGCGAGGAACCCGGCAAGGAACTCTGCCTGCTCCAGCCTCAGCTGTGGGTGAGCCACCACACCCTCGGGCTGCTGCCTCCGCCCCCACGCCAACGGGACTTCAAAAGCCAGGAGGGATGGGGGCGGCGGCGAGGAACTTTGCCTGCTCCAGCCTCAGCTGTGGGTGAGCCACCACACCCTCGGGCTGCTGCCCCCGCCCCCACGCCAACGGGACTTCAAAAGCCAGGAGGGATGGTGCGGCGGCGAGGAACCCGGCAAGGAACTCTGCCTGCTCCAGCCTCAGCTGTGGGTGAGCCACCACACCCTCGGGCTGCTGCCTCCGCCCCCACGCCAACGGGACTTCAAAAGCCAGGAGGGATGGGGCGGCGGCGAGGAACTTTGCCTGCTCCAGCCTCAGCTGTGGGTGAGCCACCACACCCTCGGGCTGCTGCCCCCGCCCCCACGCCAACGGGACTTCAAAAGCCAGGAGGGATGGTGCGGCGGCGAGGAACCCGGCAAGGAACTCTGCCTGCTCCAGCCTCAGCTGTGGGTGAGCCACCACACCCTCGGGCTGCTGCCTCCGCCCCCACGCCAACGGGACTTCAAAAGCCAGGAGGGATGGGGCGGCAGCGAGGAACTTTGCCTGCTCCAGCCTCAGCTGTGGGTGAGCCACCACACCCTCGGGCTGCTGCCTCCGCCCCCACGCCAACGGGACTTCAAAAGCCAGGAGGGATGGGGCGGCGGCGAGGAACTTTGCCTGCTCCAGCCTCAGCTGTGGGTGAGCCACCACACCCTCGGGCTGCTGCCCCCAGACAACAGGGGATGCAAAAACCGGGGCGCTTTACTTTTATAGTGTTTATGAGGATCAATGATGTTGTTTTGCCTGTTCGTTTGATGTAATTCTTTTTATGACACTTGATATGTTTAATTGCTGTAATTGTTTAATTGATGTAATTGTTATTATTATTGTATAACTACGTTTGGTGTTATTATTATTGTATAACTATGCTTGGTGCCATTTTGCATCACCTGTGTTCGTTCTTGTATTGACTATGTTGCTCTTATATGCTGTATTGCTTTTGTGAACCGCTTTGAGTTGCTCATCGGGTGAGTAAGCGGTATATAAATTAAAAATTTATTATTATTATTATTATTATTATTATGTATCTCAGGGGTGCCCAAACTTTTCAGGCCATGGGCCAGTCATGTGGTTTAGCAGGTCAGTCATGTGGTTTCTCCCACCAGAAGTGGAAGTAAAATGCACCCGCATATGTGCAGAATGCTGTCATAAATGCAACTGTCGTAAATACATTTACAATAGCTGCAGGTGCATTTATGGCAGTGTTCTGCACATGCATGCTTTATTTCTACTTCTGGGAGCAGTGAGGGTGTCAGGGCCTGGATGGATTGGTGTTGGGGGCTGGATCCGGCCTATGGGCCATAGTTTGGTCACCCCTGGTTTAGCTTGTAGAAGTCTGTCTTTGAATCCCTATGCACTGAACATGTTTGTGCTGAATTAGGGCGGTCACCTTTGCTTCCCTAAAAGGCTCCTCAGCAATTAACACCTACCAAACATGGTAGAAATAGATGTACTTCCCCAACTGAGCCAAGAGCAATGGAAATTTCATTTCCCTTTGTTTTCTAAGAAGTTATCAACATTCACAAATCTCATGATTTCAAGATACAAAGAACCTGAGGCTTGAAAATGTCAAAAGCAGGAAAAAGCGGAAATGACAGATTTCATTATGCCTGTTTCCTTGTATTTTTTTTACTTCTCCTTATTCTCTGTACTGTAGTAGTTGTCATGCCATTCCTCAATTTATTCTCCCCTCTGCCAAAATGTATACCATAAGCCTGTGTTGCAGTGATAAATTTCGAAGTAAGAGTACTCACATGACTGTTATCTTAGCTAGCCCCTGTCCACAATGAAAAAAGCCCATAAATACAAGCATTTGGATCAGTGCACATGGAGAACAGGTATTTTATAAAGCTACCAAACCATTCTCAAGTGCTTTGGATTGAAGCAGAGAAACAGCTATGGTTCCTGGGAACATTTTTCTCTTAGCTATTGGGAGGATTGTAAACTATGCTCAGCTGGGGGTTGGGGAGATGATATCCTAGTTCCTGCTGGTGCCCTGGCTCCATTACATCACTGTTGTAAGCTCCTTGGAAGCACCACTTTCTGTTGCTTTGCAAAGTATTATGGATTGGATCTTCACATGAATGGAATCTAAGGAGCTACAAAGCCTAGCCATGCAGTAGTGTCAGCCACAAATGGTAGCCCATTGAGCTCACCATTTTGAGTTAACCTTGTGAGAAAGGTGGCCTATAAATACAACAAACCAATCAATAGATACATAGATAAGAAACCACTAGCACAGACAGCTCAAAGTGTAACAACCTATTTACATTCAATTACCACCCTGATCAGTCCTGTATGTCCAGTGAGCAATGAGAGTAGGATAGACAGAAACCTCCTGGCCCACATTTTGTTCAATACACCAGGTGAACCAAGCACAAAATTCCCATCTAGCCCTGGAGTAAGCAACTAACATTGTGTGAGACAGGCAGAACAACCTCAAAACAAGCCAGGTTCAGGGCAGGAAAGGCCTTATGAACCTTCCATCCCTAATACCAGCCCTGGTCATGTGGAAACATATGCAGCATCACTCCAACAAGCCCTTCCTCCTCCTGTAGGATTCAAAATGTGGAGAGACATAGAATCTAGCTCATTTGCTGGTCTTCCAATTACTACCAGAAACAGGTAGCAATGAGGATTTAAGTTTGTCCAATGACAAAGCCAAGAAGGTGGCTTTATTTGGGCCATTTAAAGTTTGAGCTGGAAATGAAAGACGAAGGCCAGCAAAATCATATCCTGCACACCGTGTTGTTGTCCACCAGCAGTCCCCACTTGAGCATGTTGGTCTTACATTTAGGGACTCCAATCTTCTGCCTATTCAGGGTCCTCCAAGTGACATAGGGGAGGGTGAGTTCCTCAGCCATATCCTTCTTTAATGTTATTCCTTGTCCAGTGAGCTTCTTCCTCCATCTTCTGATTTGATTTTCCTTGTGTGTACCCTCAAGAATGTTTGTTCTTACCATGAAGCTCTTTCTGGATCTGAGCCAGTGGACTCGAGGGTCATATCCATTCAGAGGATATCGAGGGTTCTTCTCTTACTTAGTTATCTCACCTTCTTCTACTACTTCTTTCCTTATCTTAGGAGAAGCAATACCAACAAGAGGATATATTATCTCAACTGGTATGGGTTTGGGGCATCCTGTCACTATACGCATGGCTTCATTGGCTGGCCTGGGCTAGCTTTACTGCCCTGCCTGTTCTATGACTTGGTTTTGCTGTTTCCATTTTCCTATTTACAGAGATAAGGTCTTCATAGAGTCCTGAAATGACACAAATACTGTCATGAGGGTTAGGATGGAGGATCTGTAAAAGGGCACGAGGTGATTTAGTCCAAACCTGTTCACCTTTTATTTAAGGCCTGGGGAGGGTTTTTCATGTCCCTAATAAAAAAAATAGTCTTGCAAAACTGTTTCACATATTTCATTAGTGATGATAAATACAGAATGGAAACACAGTGAACAACTATCATCTATTATTCCTTTGACCTATGTGAAGGTAAGGCCCAGTTTTAATCATGCCAATCAGATTAGGTATTGAAATTGAATTTATTTTAAAGTTTTGTTTGTTGTCATCTTTAAAATGTTAACAATTTTTTTTAAAATGACTCTTCTAATATAGACCTGGGCAAGATATGGGCAGCAGAGGCCAAACCTGGACAAAAAAATAAGGCAACTTTTTTAAAAAAAGGATGCATGATTCATTGAGCAAAATAATTTAATAGCATGCAGTTAAATGAGACAAAGCTTAGGAAAAGCAAAGGTTGGTACTGAAAACGAATTAAGTAGATTACAGCAGCACAGAAATTAAACAGGTTACAGTAAAATCCCGGAGGGGTAATTTTTGCTTTCATAAATTACTCTTTGGCCGTTGGTACTCTTTTATGAAATCTTGGCAAAAATATCCTACACATTTAGATAGAAATGGACAGCAAATCTGGTAACGTGGCTGTTGTCCCAAATCCACCCACGTGGTCCTTTTCTCAAGATGGCCAATATCAATAATGCAGCCAAATTTGAGCTCCTAGCTGTATTTTAGCATTCTTAATATTCATGAAGAATATTTAAAAACACTATTGAAATTGCTAACAGACATGGAAACTATTTGTAAAATAGATTAATTAAGGGACTTCAAACAAACAAGGGGCTTTTTAAAAAAAGAAGATCATTTTCATTTATTTCTTCTATTGCTTTGGGGACCCAACTGGGTATAAAATCAACAAAGAAATACTTTAAATAAATAAGTAAATCTTCATAAAAAGCATCTGCCAGCACATTCTTTTCTTGAAGCTGGGGAATGAAATTAATTTTTTTGGAAGAAGACATTCGTCCTCTGCCCCTGAATATTTTTAGCTCTCTTTTTCAATTGAATATATTAGATTTCTAGTGGGGGAAGAAGACTTCGGTCTGATTTACAATTTCTTTTCAATTCCAAAACCATGTGGTATGTTTGTAGTTCTCCCTACAATAACATTGACACCCACAGTTTTACTTTTATCTGTAACTCCAAAGTTGACCCAAAGAGCAGAAATGTCCACTGGATATTGTCAGTATTCTATTCAAAGAAGAAAGTGGATTAGCTAAGGATCTAGTCTTTGTTAGGCACATGCAAATACCCGTAAATGCTAATCGAACTCAATGCTGTGTGTGGAAGAATGAACCACAGAATGTTGTAATGTGATGGAATATGTGAGAAAAATACTGAAGGCTTTAATTAGCACTTCCAAACTTGTTGTCACAAGAACTACTGGATATACTATGAGCACTTTAAAAAGGTGTAACCCTATTTGTGGCATGTCTAAGACTTAAACATTACATTTGGGGGAATTAGGGGACAAAAAGACCTGGAGAAAATCTACACACACAGAGTCACCTCACCAGAACTCATGTGATACCTGTCCTTTTAATGTTTCACACAGCAGCATCATGTACAATGCTGGCCCAAACGTATCTAATCTCATCTGATCTCCTCAGAAGCTAAGCAAGTTTGGAGCTGCTTACTATTGGATAGAAGACTGGCTGTCAATATCATAGCGCTCCAGGTTGGCCTCAAATTCTGGGCAGGCAAAACAAAGGTCTCTGTTTCATCAGAAGAAAACTTACCATGTTCTTTCATAGTGAACTATAATGATAAAATATTATATTTAGACTTGGCAACTCATTAAAAATAAGACTTTAACATTGAAAGTGGGCAACATCTAATCCAGACTTGTTCAATTTAGTGTCTGATCCAGGACAATGCCCATATGGCTTTGATCTCCCAAGGAAAAATTGGACAGTGCTTAACTGGATTCAAACGAACCACAGCATGTACCAGAAGGGCTGTTCAATAATTCTAATTGTGACTGTGCATTTGCCTCGCAAACTTTACATCACGTTGTGATGGAATATCCCCTTAGAAGGTTCCCTGGCTCGCTGCAAGAACTACATCATCTTAAGGGCACTCTTCTTCAATGGCTAAGTAACACCCAGTCTTAGGCCTAGACCCTTTAGCAACTGCTTCATACACAATCTATTGCACTAATTATTTAACATGTGTACTGTGTGTTTTAAAATATTGCAGATTTTTCTTGGTTGATCACCAAGATGATAGCCAATATTTGGATTTGGATACAGCACTTGAAGAAGAAGAAGAATGTTTTACATTATGCCATGTGAAATAAATAAATAAAACCAGATGAAGACTTTTTTATTCTTCACCAAGGATTCAATGGATGTTGCAAGCCTACGTCCAAGTTTCTTGGGGATTATCTGTATTGAACTCAATGGGACATACCCCTAAAACAACACACAACAGATTCAGGTTAGCATGCATTTTGAACCTCTGAAATCACTGACACTCTTTTACAACCTGACTCCTAAAGTTCTGCCATGGTGATTTTACAAGGCTACACATTTTCTCCAAAGACTGTATTAATAAATGTTCCCCTTGAAAGGGATGTGCCAAGCACATGTGTCACAATGATCCAAAAATATATATATTAAATATTAATTCTTTCCACATGACATTAAACATTCATGAAGTATAAAAGAAGAAAAAGACAGTCTGTCAGTTCTGAAAGGAGGGAACTGTGCTTTTGTTTTATTCTTGACATTTGGATTGCAAGGTTGGCCTACATACATTTCTTGTGTTGACTCTAGATCTGCTAATTATCATGCCATAGATGTCTTTCTTTCTTCAAAACGGTTTTGCTCTGTCAAGCTGAGAAAAGGTATTTGTCTGTTTGATTTTTTTTAGAAAGGGTGAGTGGGGGGAATTAACAAGAGATTCCACATTGTATTCCTTTTTTTTTTTTAAAAAAATGAATTGCCTGAAGCACTATAGAAAAGTTGATTTAGGAGAACAGAAAGGAATGGAACCAGATTGTACAAATTCATAACAAAAGGCATTGCCTCATATGACTGGTGCCACCCTGTCATTCTTATCTGTACCTGGGTTTAAAGGCATGGAGAATGCAGAAGGCATTTAGTTTCAGGATAGGGTTAATCCTTGGCATTTTGGTAGTAAAATCTGCTATCCACCAGTGAGGATCAAAGAGGCAAAGCATAGGTGTTGGAGATAAGCACTTAGGAAAATGACTGTGGAGATCCTAAGCCAGTGATGGCAAAACTTGGTACTCCAGATGTTCTTGAACTTCAATTCCCAGAAGCCCTGATCAGCGGGAAAGCTGACTTGGGCTTCTGGTAATTGAAGTCAAAGAACACCTGGAGTGCCAAAGTTCACCATTACTGTCTTAAGCTAATTAGACCCAACAATAGGAATAGTCAAACAGTTGGAAGAGGCATAGCAAATATAAGGTGGGGCCTGGTCTGGTAAAACACACATACACACACCTGTGGGTTTAGTATCTGCAGTTTCAGTTATCTGCTGTTCTAAAAATATTCAAATGTCCTCAAGGCTGCAGCAGTCCATTGCAGTCTCGGTGTCAAATTCTGCAAGTCTCATTTCACATGTGCCACAGGAGATGGCTCCGTGATCATAGTGTATGGGTCACTACATGGCAAGTTGGGATCCAACTTAAACAAATTCACCCCAATCACATTTTCCCTTCAGTGGGAAGGTAACAGAGTCCCATGTGCTCCGGTGTTTAGCCATGCCTGCCACATGTCCATAAATGCCTGCAGATGCAAACAGTGATGTCTCTTTGGTTGTAAATTGAGATGAGCACCACACCCTAGAGTTGGATATGACTGACTTTTGAGCAAAGGAGACCTTACCAGATGGTACATTCCAATGAAAAAACTGTCCGTGGATACCTTGGAACAATCAAAATTATGAGGATAGACAAACATACCAGATTGAGGGTGTAGGGAGAGAAATGAGGCATTATGGCTGCTCTTCTGTTGGATGTTGGCCAGGCATATCCATGAGCTATCTGCTTGTCCCTGAGTAGGATAACCTAGTGCAGCAGTTCCCAACCTAAGGCCCATGAGCGGGATCCAGCCTGCAACACCATTTCGTGTGCCCGCCCACCCCTCCAAGGGCATTTTAGAAACAAAATGGCTGTCCCCTTTGAAGCTTTTGGGACAAAATGGCCACCCCCATCGTGCAAGCAGGGCAAAGTGGCCATCTGGCCCTTGAAGCTGACTGAGAGAGCGTGACCCAGCCCCTGGCTTGAAATGGTTGGGAACCCCTGACATAGTGCCACAATTAGGTTAATTATTTAAATTATTGTACAAGGCGTCCCCCATACATACCTGTCAACCTTCCCGATTTGGCCAGGAAAACCCCGTAATTTGACGTCCATTGACGTCATAACCCGCCCCGCGTTGCCAAAACCCCGTAATTTGGCAGCGGGGGAAATGCTTTCCGCGCATGCGCGGAAGCGCTACACCACTTGTGCAGCCCCTACGCAAGCGGCGTAGTGCTTCCATGCATGCGTGGAAGGGTTTTACCCCTTCCACGCATGCGCAGAAGCACTATGTCACTTCCGTAGGGGCTGCGCAAGTGGCGTAGCATTTCTGCACATGCGTGGAAGGGGTAAAACCCTTCCATGCATGCGTGGAAAGCGACCTGCGCACAAGCGATGTGCGCAGGTCCCGTTTTTCCGGTGCCGCGGGTTGACAGGTATGCCCTCGTACAAACGATTGCCATCACGTGTTCTTCCTCTAGCCAATTTCACCCTGAGATTCCAGGAAAGCATGGCAACTCCTTGATATCTCAACTGGCATTGTTAGACCTGGCACCTCTTTCTTGTGAACAAACATCAGAATTTCTCTGGGAAATGAAGGTGACCTCAGATCATGTACAGAGACAGCACAAATGAGATTCTGTATCTCGTATCTAGGATCCACCAAATATTTTATTCCACCTTATAGGAGAAAAATCTTGTCGGCCTTTGCCCACCTTTTTCTCATACAGTATATGAATTGGACTGTGGCCTCTTTTTGACCTGACTGAGAATATTGAAAAACAGGAAACGTTTTAAAAATAGCCTGTGCAAATCCACATTATCCAAACCGCTTACTGTAACTTTTTAAAACTACTCACAATTCACAAACCATTTAAAACTGTTTTTTAAAATTATGTACAGTATTCTTTTTTTACAAGGGTGATTAAATTTTTATGAAACATTTTTTTAATGGAAAGGATATACGTGCTGTGCATAAGGAAAAAAGCAAACCTCTTGCCTTGATAAAATAAAGCTAGAGTGGATATCATTAAAAAGAACAAGAGCTATAAAGCTAGAAGGCCAATTGATAGAAGCAAAAAGTGCCCATCAAATGTCAATGAACATATATTAATATATTTTAGTCATGGTTTTGCTTTTTCAAAATGATAATTCTTTTCCATCCCTGAACCCATTGTTGCTTATTTTGATTCAGGCTATTGAGTACGGAAATGTTTATTAAGAACTATAGAATCATAGAAATATACAGCTAAAAGCAACCCCAAACTCCTTTACAAAGAAGGAAATCTACATACAAAATATCTCTATTGGATGTCCAACCACCCTCAGTTTGAAAATTGTGTCCGGTCCATGGGCTGCAGGTTGAGAATCCCTGTTCTGAAGTAATCCATTCCACTATCAAACAACTCCTACTCTCAGGACATCGTCCTGATTTTTAATCCAAATCTCTCTGTATATTTTTGTAAGTTGATGTTTTGTTTTGTTTTTTTGTGGAACTGTGGTGGTTCAGTGGTTAAGAAGCTCACCTTGTTAGCTCAAAGGCCAGCAAGTTGGCAGTTCAAGACCCGAGTACTGCATGACAGAATGAGCGCCCGTCTCCATCCCTGCTCCTGCCAACCTAGCAGTTCGAAAGCAAGAAATTGCATGTAGATAAATAGGAACCACTTCAGTGGGAAAAGATCTTGGGGACGTGAAAGGATCCTCATTAGGGCGTCCCCTGAGTGGAGTTTCCCCAGCAAAAACCCTTTCAACCCAGAAAGCACCTTTGTGTCCGTCTGACATGATAAAAACAAAACAAAAATTGTACTTGGGAGCCACAGAAAACAAACATGAACCAACTTTCACTTTAAATAATGCAAGACAGCTATGATATCAACTCTAATTCTTATTTTCTCTGAGCCAAGTACACCCAACTCTCTCAATCATTCTCCACAGCAGATTTTCAGATTCTGCACAGGTTTTGTCACTCTTTTCTGGACATATTTCAGCTTGTCAGCCTCCTCCTTAGATAGTGGCACTTCAAATTGGGCAGAGTATGCCAGGAAATATCTGAAGAATGTATCGGTGCTCTTTCTTCTCCTGGATCTTGATATTGCATTTCTGCTGAGGCACTCAAGAACTACATCAGGTTCTTTTGCCACGACAGTACACTGTAACATCATGTTGAGTTTGTGATCTATCGAGTCTCCTATATCCTTTTCATATACACTACTGCCAGGTCCGTTGTCACTCATCCTATGTCTGTGAAGCTCATTTTCCTGCTTGCTGCAGAATCTTCCATTTCTCCCCGTTAAATCTCATTTAAGGAAGGTTGAAGGAGGTAAGAGAGGGGGGAACAGAAGACAAGAAGGGGAAGAAGGACAGTAAGATGATGGTGATCAGCAGGGGCACCATAAGTTAATTTGGAACTTAATTCACTCCGTTTCCTATAGAACAATGGCTTGTTGACCACCAATCCAATATGTAGTGGCTGCCATCAACATGGTGTTAAAATGGGATTAAATCAGGGGTACCTAAACTATGGCCTGTGGGCTGGATCCAGCCCCTGATGCCAAATCATCCGGCCCATGCCACCCTTGTCGCTCCCAGAAGTGAGACTAAAATGCACCTATACAAGCAGGATGAATTGGTGTTTGGGGCCGGATACAGCCCAGGGGCTGTAGTTTGGGCACCCCTGCTTTAAGCAGAGAAAATGGAAGCCTAAAATCTATCTCATCATGTTGCAAAACATATATGTTGCAAAACAGATTGCAAGGCGCATTTTACTTCCGCTTCTGGTGGGAGGAACCATGTGACCGGCCCACTGAACCACATGACCGGCCCACAGCCCAAAATGTTTAGGCACCCCTAGATTAATGATTGCACAGAAGAGAAGCCTATCAATGACTGCCAGCTATGACCGATATGTCTCCTCCAATGTTTTCAGCAGTATTCCTCTCTATTTGTCCCACTCCTATTTTTCTAAACTTCAACGAAGAATGGTTCCACCATTCTGATTGGAACAGGAGCAAGTTGTTTCCCAAATATGATTTTTGTACTTCCAATGACAATGCTAAGCAGCATGTCAGGGTATCCATCACAAGTCAGGTCCTGGGTAAGTGCCTCAAAGCCCAAACAATGAATATGCCAAGAAACAAAATCCTTTCAGTAATACTGCTGTGTCACCACAGAACAAATGAGTTATGCTAATGCAACTGAATCAAAATCAGATTGTTTTGACAGGAAATAATGCTGGAGAATGGAAACAACTAATATTATTACTCATACATTATGAAAACTACAACAGTGCCAGCCCTTCTCCTTCTCCCTTGTACTAGAGCTAAAAATAATAATCTATTTGCATCTCTAAAAATGGTATTATATTAGGACGTTTAGTGGTTAAGATGCTAAGCTAAGGTTGGCAGGACAGCAGTTCAAGACTTGAGTGATGCATGACAGAGTGAGCAGCCACTGTCTGTCCCAGCTCCTGCCAACTTAGCAGTTCAA
The DNA here is from genome assembly GCA_035047345.1 of Bradypodion ventrale. NCBI lineage: Eukaryota > Metazoa > Chordata > Lepidosauria > Squamata > Chamaeleonidae > Bradypodion > Bradypodion ventrale. The sequence continues at coordinate 124,284,694 of JAWDJE010000006.1, forward strand.
AAGCAAGAAATTGCAAGTAGATAAACAGGTACAACTTTGGTGGGAAGGTAACAGCATCAGGAAAGGTAAAGGTTTCCCTTGCTCGAAAGCTAGTCGTATCTGACTCTAGGATTCAGTGCTCATCTCTGTTTCAAAGCTGAAGAGCCAGCACTGTCTGCTTCTGCAGACGTTTCCATGGTCATGTGGCAGGCATGACTAGGCACCGGAGCGCACAGAATGCTGTTACTTTCCCACCGAAGTGGTCCCTATTTATCTACTTGCAATTTCTTGCTTTCAAACTGCTAGGTTGGCAGGAGCTGGGACAAAGACGGGAGCTCATTCCATCCTGCAGTACTCAGGAATCGAAATGCCGACCTTCCACCTCCCAGTCAGCATCTCAGCCACTTGTTACATGCCTGGAAACATCTGCAGATGTATACAGCACTGGTTCTTTGGCTGTAAATAGACATGAGTATCACCCCCTAGAGTTGGATACAACTGGCTATCGAGCAAGGGAGACTTTTACCTTTACCTATTTAATCTGCAGTACCCACGGGTTAGTTTGACTCTTTAAAAGTTGTTATGTGCCAGCAAAGCAGTACTCGTCAAATAACGAGTAACATTAATAATCCACCTCTAATAGTAAACAAAACTTTCAGGCCAGATTCGAAAAGCTGGAAGAGATGGTAAAAAGCCTTCATTGGGAATTATGAAGAAGCAGGACTTAGATATCTTCTTGGATATACTGAAATATAGTACATGAGAATGGAAAGTCCTGCTAGTCTAGTAAAATTGGATGGTGCAATTAATCGCACATTGCTACTTGCAAGTGGAGGAACCCTGGTGGCGCAATGAATAAACTGCTGTACTGCAGCTACCATCGTGTGATGCTCAAGAACAACCCTGTCTCTTACTTCCCCGAGAAACCAGATTTATCCTGAACTAACAGGCTCTTCAATATGAAATCTCCTGGAAGAGATAAAAGAGCATCTTACTCCTAGCAATGGCGAAAAAGACCCCCACCCTTCTGAATGATCATGACACTCTGAATCTCCATTTAATAGCAAAGCTAAACAGTGTTGAATCATCAACTTTGAGCCTTTGTTTTCATTAATCTGAAACCTGCACGGCTTAACTGGAGACCTTCTGCATCTTCCTTGGGAATTAGAAAGATAAGCTGAGGATTTTATTTGTTTGCAATATAAATGTCAAAAGGTGTAGCTGAAATGGTGCGCCGTTAATCTTCTCAAGGAGGCGGGGGAGATGTTTTCTGAAGCGCAGTTACAGTTTTCGAAGAGTCAGCATTTTAACATTCAATGCGTTTATTCTCACTCTATGACAATATCAGACATTCTGATACTCCATGCAAATGTACGCTAGATAAGTCATTGTATCATACAACTGTGAAACACAATATAGGTGTTAATACACATATATTAACATAGCAAAATTATTTCAAACAAGGCTGAGTTGAAATTACTGCACAATTTAGCAGATTGCATATTCCTTAAACATTTTGATTTGACTAGAAATGACTGATTTATGCATCTCAAAGGGTAAGGATAATAGGTATCACATTCAGATTATTTTAAAACCTCAAGATGTTTCTCTAGTACAGGGATTTTCAACCTGCTGCCCATGGGCCGGATGCGGCCCGTGGCACCATTTCATGGAGCCCACTACGAACTCCACCAACCCAGGAAGTGCCATGTGGTGGAGGAAGGGCAAAATGACTGTCCAGCCCCCAAAGCTGTCTGAGGGAGTATGGCCTGGCCCTCCGGCTTAAAAAGGTTGAGAACCCCTATTCTAGTGAATACAAAGAAACTTCTGCATTTTGGGTAGTTCCTTAAAATGAAATGAAACAAAATTATGTCCCATTTGTAATGGACACATCCAATAATTCACAGCTTCTTCCAGCATGGAGATCACTAAATTGAAGATTATAACCCATTCGAATAAAAGAAGTGCCAACCGTAATTCAACAGAACAAACATGGTTAAATGCACAGATTCAAACCGAGATTCTTAATCAACCAAAGCCCTCTGGCTGGATGGTTGAACTGGTTGATTTTGGGGTGTCCCCCCTTCCACATTAGAATTTTTCACACCTCCAATTCATTCTATCCAGAATGTGAAGAAATTCACAGGTTTTTATAAAATTGTGTCAAACATTAAGAAATGAAATTATCACCCATCCCTGATAAAACAAGGAATACATCAAATTGAAGGAAACTGAAATATAGTGTAAGTTTTGCTCAGTGTTACTTGCCTCAGGAAAGAATCTGCTTCTTGAATTTGCAACATATATGACCTTAATAATTGCAGGCTATCAATTCAGTTTTGACTTATGGTGACCCTTTCCAAAGTTTTCTAGGAATAAGTTCACAAAAGCGGTTCACTATTCGCTTCTTCTGGGGCTGTCTGGGAGCATTCAGCTTAATAAAACGTGTGCCATAGGTTCGTCACCACTGATCTAGGGTGACTTATATTTTTACTATGGGGAACTGGTATAGCTCAGTGGGGTGAAGTATCTTGCTACACAGCCAGGAGGTGAGATTTCAAATCTCAACTGTGCCTCTCAGGAGAAGGGTCAGATGAGGCCATCCAGATTATGAGTGGCTGGTGAGGATTATGTGCCATATCACCTGTATGGCCTTGGGCAAACTGCATCTTCCCAGACAGTAGGACTAGTAAACCATGTTTGAGAACTTTATACTTGGAAACCCCAGAGAAGAGTCAGTATAAGTCAGCAAAGGTATAAAGGGACATCATTATTATGTAGATAGAATTGCTTTGCCATAGGGACAACTCAAATGTTTCAGGAAGGAACATTTGTAATGCATTAAATGTTGACAAGGACACAATCTGCTGGGTTCGTGTCATGTACATATGTGTACACACAATATATATACCCCTGTACGCATATATGAATAGTTCCATTGTGCTTTCTATTAGGGGGGAAACCAAGAACTCCAGAACATTTTACAAAACATGCAAATACAAGAAAAACACTAAGTAGTGATGGCGATGATAACAATAATGAAACAGGTATAAAACAATGGAACAAGTGGAATGAATTTGACATGGTCTTTATTCATAATTTAATCCAGGAAGGAACATTTTTAATGCACTAAATATGGATGAAAACAAAATGTTTTGATTTGCATCATGTGCATGTGTGGTATTGATATAAAAACAAAGGAACACATGAGATGAATTTAGTCAAGTGACAGCCTTTTGGTAAACTCTGCCTCTGAAATATATCTCAAAGCCACCTTTCATGTTGTTTTCTTCTGAAAAGTGACCAAAGGGAGTCAAATAGTCTTCTCAAGCTTAATGTTTCCAAGACTGTGGTGCCACCATGAAAAAGACCCTGTCCTAGCAGCCGACTCTAACTTCTGAAAGATGCAAGCACATGGAGAGAGAAAAATCACGTCTTGGAAGATTCTTGGATAAAAAAGTTCATTTGGGGGAAAGTGTTCCCTTAAATATCAATCTTGTTACTAAAAGTTGACATTAAGAACACATTTTGGCTGAAACCCTTGCAAAATTCATCTGAGATGATTCTCCATCCATGTGAATCTCACCATGTAAATTGGCTGAATCTGGGCAGTTTCCAATCTTCAGGTTCCTCTCTGTAAAATATGGAAATAAATCCAAGAAAGATGGTCCATGGCTCAGTGATGAAAGATGTGCTTTGTTTCTCTAAAGATTCAAGTTTATTCCTTGGTAACTCTAATTACAAGGATGATTAATGGCTGGATACAAAAAGCATTATTTATGACAGTTTCACTGCATGAACTTTGTTTTCACCCAGTTGACTCTCTTCTGGAACTACAGCTAGTCAAGTAGTTATGTTTATTGTCAAGTAAACATATACAACAGGAAGTATGCTATTCACACATCCCTTTGCTTGTGTTTACCACATCTGGAGATTTTTTTGACATAGTAGCCGTGTTAGTTTGTGCTTCAAGTGTATCAGAGAGTAACCAAAGCAAAAAGACAAAAACATTATGGCACTTTAAGGACTAATTACTGTATTTTAATGTTAGCTTTTGTGGATCAAGTCCACTTCATCAGACGTAAGAGTGAGGCTTCATGGCATCAATTTATAAACATCAGATACAGAGGTACAGAATGGTTAGCATAACAGATAACTATACAAGTCAATGTGTTGTTGTTTTTTACAACTGGTAATACCTGTTCTTCAGATTAGTTGTAAAACTTCACTCTTTTGAATTGCAAATGGTTAGTAGATAAATGTAAGCTGAACACTGTGGCATTGCACATTTGCTAATGTGTTTACCCTTCAGGCCTACAGCTATTGTGTGAGTGGCCCAGGCAAAACCCCAAGTTCTTCCTTTATTCTGAGATGGAGCCTGGGGCTGTGGATGAGAATTCTACTGAAGTAGTTTCTGTAAAGATGGTGTAACAGAACAACATATAATATACAACATATAGAGCAGCATATAACAACCTGTTAGTTGTGGTGTATCAAATTTGATAATGTCCTATATTCAAATCTTTGAGATGGGCATCCAGCATATGTATGTACTTTCTCTCAGCTGTTTCTCTCTGGATCTTTGTCTTATAATTTTTCTGTTTCAGAATGGCAACTTTCATATCTGGAGAGTGACAGTCCAAAGAAGTTGGCCCAGGTACCAAACTGTAGGATTGTAAATCTTCAAGTACAGTAATACCTCATACAAAGTCCGCTTCATACAACATTGGATTCATACAACATTGCCTAATTCCTTGAAAAAAGTTGCCTCATCCAAAGTCGCTGCGACTTTGTATGCGGCATTGAGGTTTTTCCCAGGTTGCATTGTGCCTGGGCAGTATAAAAGGCAGGACGCATGTGTGCATTGCTTTTGTTGGTTTTGCATGAGCGGTTTTGAGCGCAATTTTGGATTTTTTTTTATTTTTTCGTCAGAATTTTTAGAAGCATTCCTGGGATTTTTGCAGCATTCTTCAGGTTCTTGGACAATCAGGGTTGTTTGACATGTTTTTGTAATGTAAAGCCTTTAGACAATGATTTCTTAAAGTTCTGTCCATTTCCTGTCTGTTTTCTTGACTTTGCCCTGAAGTCTGTGCTGTTACAGTACAATGTATCTTTATGGAAACGACGTTGTATGAGGCATCGCGGCAAGGATTTGGACGCTGTATGAGGCATCGTGGCTAGGATTTTGCATGCCTCATACAAAGTCCAAATCTGTATAAAGTCTAAACTGGTGGAACTAAGTTTGGACATTGTATGAGGTATCACTGTACTTCATTCTCATTTTAAAATCATATTTTTTTTCACCTAGGTAAAATGACAAGAGTTTTTGTGCATTTTTCACAAGGTGTGACTTTTCTGCACACGTCTAAAATGCCTTAAAGAGGGAAACCTTGTGTTTTGCACAAAATTTATACTTGTTTTATTTGCTAATGCTGTTTTTTGTCATGAACAAGGACAAAAATACAATCTGAACACTATAAACCTGTACTAGAATCTATATGGGATGTTTCCTTAGACTTGAATTTCAGACTGAGCCAATAAAAATAGTTTTAAGAGTATATTAAATTCCATAATAGTTGTTTCTGAAGAGATTGTCAAGGTCTGACAAATGTTGAAGATGCAATATTAGAAATGTATTCTTAAGAACATGATCTAAGCTTGTCCAATAATTCATTTATTTTGAAGTCATCACTTGTATTAATGCAGTGTTGGGAAAGTCTTTAGTGTTTGCAGATATTCATTTTCTCATAAATTATTTCCCTGTCCTCTGAAGTCTAACAAATTGGCAATGAAACTGGACTTTACAAGCCCTATAATGGCTAAGAAACCTGTACTCGGAGCTTGGAAGGATAAACATCCACCATCCGACTCAAAATGGTCACAGAAATTGTTAGCGCATCACACAGACTCCAATTTCATGAGGATATTTACTTGGATATCTGGAAGACCTACACTGATTTATATGAGTAACCTGATACCTATCTAGTAATGGTTACAACTATACTGTATTCCTATTACAATTTTATAACAGAGGTTTATAGTGAGTATTAACATTATTCTATTTATGTTCTCTCTTTTTGTTCGGTCTTTTCCCGTTACTTTGTTTGTTAAATTTATTTCTGTTAATTTGAAGAAGAAGAAGATCTTACTGGTTTACAATTTTTTGGACAGCGGTTAAACCCAGTTGTTTAGTTCAGCTTCAACAAGAGTAGGCGCATTAAATCAGTGGGGATTTGATGAGTCACATTATGACAGAATATCTGGCTTAGAATATGATGTGCCACCTAGCGAAGGAGGTCTGTGGCTGAATTACCAATCTACCAGCCATCTCTTGGAATGCATTAATGGCTGACAATCATCATGAAAGGAAAAAGAAAGAAAAAGGAGCATGAAAAAATAAAAGAACTATACATGGAATAGAATGTAGAAAGGCAGCAAACTCAGAAAGTAATCTCAGACTTGGCTTAAAATTGCCCCAGCACAGAGACTAATGAACTTTAAATCATTCTAGAAACAGTTGCATCAGATTATAAGCAAACATGCCTTTTGTGCTGCAGTGCTTGAAAACTCATGAATAATAAGGTTAATGTAATGGATGAGTAACATGAAAGTGCACGGCTGTCCTCAGACGCCATAAATAAACTGGATAACTAATCCCAGAACTGATAGTTTCAACGGGACTCAGCTAAACTGACTTTTCCTCCAGTCAATCATACATCTGTCATTGAGTCTTTAAAGATCAAGCAGGACATGAGGTGAAATGCATGAGAGCAATTAACATGTTGCTTTTGTTCTCTGCTAAATAACAGCAGTATTAGATGGGGATCCAGTTGAGGAATTCATTGCTTTGGGAGGTAGTTTAACCCTTGCTTCTTCTGCTGCAAGCAGAATATAATGCAGTGGCCTTTCATCTGCCTTCCACATCACACCATGACCCACCCATACCACTGATCCAGTTCTCCGAGTCACTTTCTGGTCCTGAGTTTTGACATGCAAAGTTCTAATCAGTCCCAGGCCAGTAGTGATGAAGCTGCTTCCCTCTATCAAGATGGATTTAATCAACCTGGGGACCATCGCCCTTCCCTGTGGACTTTGGCAACCAAGGCCATTAGTTCTCAGGTTTGTCGGGGAAGTTAACAGCTACCTGACATTGGCATTGAGTCGCGAGCAGTATGGTCTATTACCATAGCAAGATAACCTGGACAAGCTTGCAAACACCGTAACTTTTTACTTCATCATCCACCAAAGCCTTTGAAATATGCAGACATGATATATCCTGGAAAGGAGATTAAGTGCTAAATTTCACACAACTTGCTTTAGCAGTCTGTGAACTCCGCACCTATAACATTTGCTTCATCCAAGCTTTGCAACTGAAAAAGACTGGTCATAGAAGGTATATTTATGGCTGTCACTCATTTACATGGCATACCTGTCAAGTATCCCGTATTGGCCAGGATTTCCTGTATTTCAGTGCTCGTTCCTTCTCTTTCCCGCCGCTGTCCCATATTTTGAATGGCGGGGAAAGGGGTTACTGCACATGCGCGCCCATCAGAGGCAGTTCTGTGCATGCGCAAAGGGGTTCTGCACATGCACAAAGGGGTTCTGTGCATGCACAAAGGAGTAGTTGCTGTGCATGCACTCCCGGGCCGGAGCAGGTTCAGTATTTTCCGGAGCCATGCTTGACGAGTATGTTACATGGTCTCTTCCTGAATTTGACTCCCCACCACTGTTTTAGAAATTTACATTGCTAAATCAATCTAAATAGCCTCTGCTTCAACCACAAACTGATTGTCCTCAATCTGCTGTGATCGGGAAGGGCAGCATTGGCAGGAGAGGTAGTGGGATGCAAGGGGGCGCCCCCACTGTCAGAACTAAACACACTGGGAAAGTCGAGGCAGCGTGCGTGGTGGGGCACGCACATACATCACCGCACACCCAGCGACATGCCCACCATTCCAGCCACTACCTGGAGCAACACCTGAGGCGACGGCGGATGCGCCGTCACCGTTGACTGGAGAGGTGGCAGCGTGGGTGGGCGACAGCAGCCTTGACTTAACCACAGTACATCCACACGTGTCTCTCTGTGTGTGTATATGTGTGCAGGAAAGAGTTGGGTTCGGAGTGTGTTGTGGGGGCTACCACTGTAAATAAATAGATGGACCCCGGGCAACGCCAGGTAATTGGCTATTTAGTTTATATTAACTATAGCTCCATACCAAACCTTGCAAATGTTACCTTTAGAGAACCTGAAAAACCACTGGATGATTGATTCTGGGAGTCCCAATTTCTGTATGTTACTGATTTTTTAGTTTGTGGTTCATAATTTTACCTGTTGAATCTAGAACCACAATCTCTTATCTTCTTATTGCATATGTCTATCTATGGATCAGATGCTCAATTTTTGGTTAAAGAGATAGTAGTAGCAGGGTCACTGCCTAAGTGAAATCTTTTAATTCATCAACCAAGTCTTAAATGATTGTAATCACAAGGAATAGATTAGCAACATGCATCTAACTAAAGCCATTTGCCTTCATAAAATGTCATGTCATTGAAATCCCTTTAGGATAACAAGTTGAGAAGCAAAATTTTCCTCAAAAACAGATGGTACAAATACACAAAGGTCGCAGTTTCCCTTGGAGTGAATCATTGACACATGAAAGCAAATGAATTTTCTGTTTCTTACATTTTATTCTTATCCCTTAACCAACAGACAACTTTTCAATAGAATGGCCTAGAACAGTGATGGTAAACACTTTAGAGACCGAGTGCCCAAGGAGGAGGAGGAGGCGCATGGGCAGGTACTGTGATATCATGCCCTCACAGGTGTGCATGCGCCCCATAGGTTCCCCTGTCCCCCTGCCGGTGTGGACCCCCCATGGGTTCCCCCACACTGTGGTTTCCCCTGCCCCCTGCAGATGTGCACCCCCTGAAGGTTCCCTCACCCTCTCATGGATGTGCAAGCCCCTCCACAGGTTCCCCCACCCCCTGCAGGTGCACACACTTCACAGGTTCCCCCTCACCTCCCCATGGATGTGCTTGCCCTCCCCATGGGTTCCCATGCCCTCAACAGGTTCCCATCCCCCCACATGTGCATCATCACCACCTCCTAGGAGGAGTGTGTGTGGGGGTGTCTGGTCATATCACCTCTTCCCTGCCACTTCCTCCACATGTGCTCCAGAAAGGCCTCTGCATGCCATCTCTGGCACGCATGCCATAGGTTCATCACCACTGGCCTAGAATGATGGCATATTTAATCGCAAATAGATTGAAATTCCTCCCTCATCTGAGTATGGACATCATGACAGCTATTTTGGCTTTGGATTTGGCAATTCTAAAAGACACTGTGCTGCATCCAAAGTCCGCTTTCAGATTCTTTAATCAATAATTCCTTCTCTTTCCCTAGTTTCTTTTTCCATTAAAAGGTTCTTCAAATATCAACTGACAAGCAACTGTGACAGTGCAAATCCCTGCAATGCCCCTTTTTGGATCTCTTTGTTGTCTGCCATCTGAGCATCAACTTAAATTGCTGCCACTGGTTGTCATTAGAAGCGCCAATTGTATTGATATGCTTTGAATCAAGATCTTTGCTACCAACTACTCCATTAGCTTGCTGTACTGGACTTTGTCAAAGGCTTTCTTGCAGTCAGTAAAAGCAAGCAAATACATCCACATTTGTGTCATAGCATCTGAGCCCAAGTACTTGTATGCAGAATTTAAGCGGCTTGTTCTATCTATATCATGATAGAGTTGGTATTTTCCTATTTAGGTAATGTAATATGAATCAACCCCAGCTACATTTCAGAAAGGCTTCTTCTTCTTTGTTGTTGTTCAGTCACACAGTCGATTCCGACCCTTTGCGACCCCATGGACCATTTTCCTCCAGGCTTCTCTGTCCTCCACCATCTTCCTCAGCCCGCCCAGCTCTGTGCTCACTGCATCTACAATGCCATCTAGCCATCTCATCTTTGTACGCTCCCTTCTTCTCTTGCCCTCTACCTTTCCCAGCATCAAAGCCTTCTCAAGTGAGTCCTCCCTTCTCATTTGATGTCCAAAGTACTTTAGCTTCATCTTCGCTATTTGTCCCTCCACTGAACAGTCAGGTTTGATTTCTTCCAGTATTGACCTATTTGTTCTCTTTGCTGTCCAAGGGACTCTCAGGACTCTCCTCCAACACCACATCTCAAAGGCATCTATTCTTCTGTGCTCAGCCTTCCTAATGGTCCAACTCTCACACCCATACATTACCACTGGGAATACCATTGCTTTGATTATGCGAATTTTTGTTTTCAAGGTAATGTCTCTGCTTTTCACTATATTCCCCAGGTTTCTCATCGCTTGTCTCCACATAATCAGTCGTCTTTTTATATCATGGCTACAGTTGCCATCTGCAGTGATCTTCGATCCCAGTAAAGTAAAATCTGTCACTGCTTCTACTTCTTCCCCATCTATTTCCCAGGAACTGATTGGTCCTGTTGCCATTATCTTGGTTTTCTTGATATTGAGTCTCAAGCCAGCTTTTGCACTCTCCTTTTAGTGTCTTGCATGGAAGACAAAGAAGGAGCCGCAGTAAGGGCTAAAACACAACTTTATTGCATGGTAGTCAGAGTGAACATGAGGTAACGGTGGACCAAACAGCTCTATTTATAGCACACTATACATTTTGAATAACCCAGGTGATAGTTCATTGGTTACTGTCTGTGTGATGTCATGGATCGTCACACCCATCTTCTCCAGGTGTGGTGTGGCAGGAAGATTTCCCGTCCTTCAGGTATTCAGGGGAATCTGTATCATGTGAGCTGGATACTGCTACGGCAGTAGCATCCTTAACAGCTTGCTACAATGTGTCTCTGATTATTTACAATGGATACAATTGCCGGATACAATCAGTTAAAGAGTACTTGTCACATTCTATTCAGTACATAACATCCCTCCCCCCTAGGTGAGGATGAAGTCCTTTAGCCATTGAGGCTTTCCGCACATTCGCTTTGGGCGAGTGGTGGCTGCACTTCGGGTCGGAGTCCCTGCATTGGAGGAGAGTGACTCATTAGCGATTGGCTGCGAGTCATGAGCTGGGGCTTGGGGAGGTCTAGGTGTGGGAGTTAACTCCAGGGATATGAGACCGGGGTCTCCAGGGACTAAAGAAAAACCCCGCTCTTCGCTTGGATGGGTGGGGGACCATTCCGAAAAATCCCTCCGGTCTCCTAACTCAAAATCTAACAACTCCTCGGAATCCCTCTCTTCTAAATTGTTCCTGTTACCCGGTGGGTCAAAAGGATGTGGGTTTGTCTCATTTCCCTCCCCCCTGTGGTCTGTGTCTCCCCCTTGGGATAAGCGGGTGGGGGAGAACCCTAATGCTGACTGCTCCATTTGGTCACTCACGTCTTGCCATCCCACTACTCTACCTCTGAGTTGGTCGGCGTGCCTCCTCCAGAGGAGTCCTGTGCCTGTCTCGACATTGTAGGAGACTGGCCCCGTCTGTCTGACCACTATTCCAGGTACCCAAGTAGGGCTGCCAGCCACGTAGTTTCGGCAATGTACTGGCTGGCCGATCTCGAAACTCTTGGTGCCCCCTGTTTCTATGTTTCTATCCATGTCCTCCACCCTGGTTGGGTCTAATCTCGAGAGAATTGTGGCGGGTTTCCTCTGCATGAGGAGCTCGGCGGGTGAGAGCCCTGACGCTAAGGGGGTTACACGGTACCTTAATAGGAATTGGCAGAGCTGCAAATTCAATTCCCCAGGGCCCATCCTACGCAGTGCGTCCTTCGTTGTTCGCACCAGGCGTTCCGCTCGACCATTTGTAGCAGGGTGAAAGGGGGCCACAGTTATGTGGTGAATTTTGTTAATCTCTATGAAACCCCAAGTACATCAGGTAAACAGAAACAGCTGAATACCTTGCACAATTGCTTAATCGTTGCAGCTGATGATGTACTGGCCATTGGAATTACCTCCAACCACTTGGAGTAGGAGTCCACTATTATAAGGAAAAGGGTACCCCTGAGGACCCGCGAAGTCCATGTGTAGACGTGACCACGGACCCCGGGCCGTGTCCCATTCTCTGTGTGGAAGTCAGGACTCCTCAGGCCGGGTGCTCTGGCAGCTCTCGCAAGTGCCTACCATGTGCTCTATATCTGTGTCCTGTTTGGGCCACCAGACATAACTCCTAGCTTGCGCCTTGGAGCGCAAGATCCCCGGGTGGCTGATATGCAGCATCTTGAGCACCCGGGACCTCAGAACTTCAGGGATTACTACCCTCTGCCCCCAGAGTAGGCAGCCCCTTTCTAGGGAGAGCTCGTCTCTCCGCCTACCGTAAATCCTAAATTCCTCCATAGGGGAGGTTGCCGGCCAGCCTTTCTGTACCCATGAACTGACTAAGGCCAATGACTTGTCTTTCGCCGTAGCCTTGACGATCTCAGCTGGCAGAATTGGGGTTGACTCTAGGGCTTCGATCAGGAGCACCTGGTGGTCCTGTTCTACCTCGCACTCGGGTCCCCTGCCTGTGGGAGGGGTGACCTGGAAAGGGCATTGGCATGGCTGATCTCCTTGCCGGGGCGGTAGGTCAATGCATACTGGTACGCATTGGAGATAATCGCCCATCGCAGCATCCTTGGGGACAAGATCTGCGGGGTTGGCTTATCTGTGGTGAAGATTCCTAAGAGGGGATTATGGTCAGTCACGACTTTGAATGGCCTGCCATAAAGAAAATCGTGGAACTTCTTGGTTCCTGCAACAATCGCTAGGGCTTCCCTGTCTGTTTGCGCATAGTTGCTCTCTGCCTTGGACAGGATCTCGAATAGCTTCTCGCCCGCTCTCTAGCACATGGCAGAGGACTGCCCCCACCCCCACCGGTGAGGCATCGCAGACCAACACAATGGGTTTCTTTGGGTCGAAGTGGGTCAACACAGCCTCGGAATATAGAAGCTGTTTGAGCTCCCGGAATGCCCGTTCCTGGCTGTCCCCGCCACCGCCAAACCACATCCTTTTTGAGTAATCTATGCAGCGGTTCTGCTACCGACGCCTTTCCCAGGAGGAAAGAGTGGTAGAAATTTAGGAGTCCTAGGAAGGACTGTAGTTCGGCCTTGGTGGTGGGGCGAGGAGCATCTTTCACTGCCGCTACCTTGGACTCTGCTGGTTTTATGCCCTCAGGGGTTATTCGGAAACCCAGAAACTCTACCTCCTGAGCGAAAAACACACACTTATCCTTTCTCAACCTGAGCCCCGCTTTCTCGAACACTGTTAGTACCTGGTCTAGCCTCTTGGCCAATTCCTGTTCCCCTCCCGCTGTTATCAGAATGTCGTCAAAATAGGAGAAAACACCTGGGAGCTCTTTCAACAATCTTTCTATCAGGGACTGAAAGATCCCCGGAGCTGAATTTATGCCGAATTGGAGGCGCATCACTTTAAAGGCTCCCTTGTGAGTAACAATTGTCTGAGCGGCAGCTGTAGCTGGGGTTACCGACAATTGCTGATATGCCTGGGCCAAGTCTAGCTTGGCGAAACACCTCCCCCCATGCAAGGTTGCTAGCAGGTGACTTACTACCGGCACCGGATACGCATTTGGGTCAATTGCCTTGTTAATCGTGCACTTGTAGTCAGCGCAGATTCTGACTTCCCCGTTAGCCTTAAGTGCTGTAACAATGGGGGTTTCCCACTCGGCAGAGTCCACCGGTACCAAAATCCCCTGACCCACCAGTTTGTCCAGTTCAGTCTCAATTTTGTCCTTTAGTGCGAAAGGCACTCTCCTTGGCTTCATCCTGATGGGTCGGATGTCGGGGTCCAATTCGAAGGAAACTGGGAGCCCTTTGAACTTCCCTAGCCCCTTCTCAAAGACGGCAGGGTGTGTGTTACACACCTCCGTGATCGGGTCAGCCTGTATGGCGTGTATGCCTCCAATGAAAACCCCCAGGGGCCTGAACCACTGTGTACCCAGGAGACAGCAGGACCCTTCCTTTAGAACTATTAGGGGCAACTGCGTGGAGCGCCTTTTAAACTGAACCTTGAACTCTCCCACCCCCAACACTGGTATGCTCTTGCCCTGAACGTCCCACAAATTAGTCTTAAGGGCCTTCAGCTTGGGGCGTGACTTTGGGGAAATGCACAGAAATTCCCATTGGGAAGTGTTTCCTCAGCTCGGTGAGGATCTCATCTAGGGGTACCTCCCTGAGCGGTCTCGGCATCAGGAGGTTGGTGGCCAGTTCCAAAGTCTCTAGGCTGCACTGGGCCAGTAGGAATGCCCGGCGCTGGGCTTCCGCCTTGATGCCTTCGAGGTCCATAGTGTAAAGGAACTGCTGCTCGTAGAGTTCCCATTTTTCTGGCTTCATGGTGTCGAAGGGCGCGATGTTCACTTTTCGGGACGCCATCCCACCTTCGTCGCCAATTTAGTGTCTTGCACGGAAGACAAAGAAGGAGCCACAGTAAGGCCTAAAACACAACTTTATTGCATGGTAGTCAGAGTGAACATGAGATAGTGGTGGACCAAACTGTTCTATTTATAGCACACTGTACAATTTGAATAACCCGGGTGATAGTTCATTGGTTACTGTCTGCATGACATCATGGATCGTCATGCCCATCTTCTCCAGGTGCGGTGTGGTGGGAAGGTTTCCCGCCCTTCAGGTATTCAGGGGAATCTGTCTCATGTGAGCTGGATACTGCTACTGCCACTGGCAGTAGCATCCTTAACAGCTTGCTACAATGTGTCTCTGATTATTTACAATTGATACAATTGCCGGATACAATCAGTTAAAGAGTACTTGTCACATTCTATTCAGTACATAAAACTCCTCTTCCCTGCCACTTCCTCCCAGGTAGGTCTTCAGCCTCCCCTCTCATTTCCCCGTTGGCAGAGGGAGAGGGCTGGGTGGAGATGTGGTGCTGCCATTGTACTGGCTGGGTTGGACTTGCCTGAGATAGCACATGTGCTCTAGAAAGGCCTCTGCATGCTAACTCTGACACGCATACCATAGGTTCACCACCACTGGCCTAGAATGATGGCATATTTAATCGCAAATAGATTGAAATTCTTCCCTCATCTGAGTATGGACATCATCATAGCTATTTTGGCTTTAGATTTGATTTAAAAATTCGCTAGATGTATAGATTGTCAATTTCTATCATATTTGTATGAAAACATCATCAGGTGTAGCAGCTCCCTCCCCCCACACACACACACTTTTTTTTTGTTAGCCATACTGCATTTCATATTTTAAATTTCTAAATTTTTGGTCCCTTATTGAAATCTGATAAATTAAATTATGTTGGTCTGCTGTTTTCAGGCGGCCATTTAATCACCTTATGCTACATGTTCTATTAAAAACTAGGAAATGTGACATTTTGAACTACAACCTGCTTGCTGGCAAAATGATTCTGGGAATTGTATTCCAAAACAGTAACTTCCCCAAGCCTTTTTGCTTGTGTTTGCCAGGATAATGACCCATACACACATAGGACATGGGCAGGTAGTATAGTTGATCTTCATAAAAATGAAGGCTCACCCAGGCAAAATGGCCTTTTGGATAACTCTGACCTAGCTAAAAGAGCTAAAGTATGACTTCACGTTTAGCATGATGGCAAACCTTAGCACTCCAGATGTTCTTGGACTTCAATTACCTGAAGCCCAATTCAGCATTCCTGCTGATCAGGGCTTCTGGGAATTGAAGTTCAAGAACAGCTGGAGTGCCAAGGTTCTCCATCGCTGGATTAGGCTATTTTTGCCTTGCACGTACCATATTTCTTCATCCAACCTCGTATTATCTTCTTTAGCTTACTGCTGAAAACATGCTACATGCTCAACAATGCATGTGATGGCCCAGTGGCAACACATTCCTGGAGAATCTTGGAGAAGAAACGGCATATGGTCTCAGACTTTCTTCAGAAAAGGGGAAAGACCTACACTGTGTTTATTTTTGCCTTGAAGAGCCAAAGCCTGGTGGAATCCCCGTGGGGGGGGGGGGGGAAGGCAAAAGGAAAAGAACATAGCAGTATACATACACAGTATACATAGCACACATAGCAAACTGTCCCCGCAAGGCAATAAAGTGCAAATTCATTTTTAATCAAGTGAAAAACAATGGCAAACACATCCAGGCGAGGAGGATAAAGATGAGGTAAGCTGAAGTATTGGCCACATAGTGAATCATTTTAAGAAATGACTAAGAGAAAGAAAAAGAGCCTATAAAGAAAATGGCTTTAAGACATGTGTGTGCAAGTTTTTTATTTTATTTTAAAAAAAGAGGTAGCTGCGGACTGAAGCAACTCCAGACTTTTGGTAAAGAAAACTTAACACAAAACTGAATCCAGGCTTTAACAAGGATGAAATTTCAAACAGCTCGACATTTCAGCCAAGTTAATATATTAAGGATTCCCCTTCACTTCAAAATGCTGGCAGGCGAAGAAGTCTTTCAGAGGAACAGATTTTCACATTGTTTTCTTCTGACAGAAATGCGTTAGAAGTTCAGGCCATAGGCAGATTCCAAAAAGAAGTGTAGTGCACACAGTATTTTTAAAAAATAAAATAAAAACACCACCATAGCTTTTAACTGTTTCCTTCACTTGGATTTCTACTCAACCCCATAGCTAGGTTTAGAGTGAATTGCAGTTAAGGAAGAAAACAACCCAAAACACTGGCACATAAAAGAACCAGAAACCATTAAGAAAACATAAGTTAGGATCTCCATTTCCACCAACTCCTGCTCCCTTATGTTAGCATATAGTAAGAGGCAAAGTGTAGATAGCCAGTGTTGTGTAGTGGATAGAACGACAGACTAGGGCTGTGGATACAAGAGTTTGAATCCTGCTGCACCACAGAAACTCAATGGTAGAGAGGACTGAAACCAGCAAAAGGTAAAGATCTCCCTTGCTCGAAAGCCAGTTGTGTCCAACTGTATGGAGCGGTGCTCATCTCTGTTTAGAGCATCTACAAATGATTCTGTGGTCATGTGGCAGGAATGACTAGGTGCTGGAGTGCACAGAACACTGTTACCTTTCCTGCCATAATTTTGAAAGGATAGCTGCACCTCTTATAGGGCAAGGAGGGTAAAACTACAATTTTTGTCCTTTTCTAAACTGAAAGTCAGTTGTGTCCAGCACTATCTGTGTCAGCAGACACTTCTGTGGTCATGTGGCAGGCATGACTAGTTGCCAGAGTGCATGAAATGCTGTTACCTGGAACAGACAACAGGCACTTTCCATCACACAGCACTCAAGCCTCGACCTGCTGACTTGCTGACTTTCATCAAGCTCAGCATCTTAACCACTAAGCCACTGCGGCTCCTTAAATAAAGGCTACACCCCTATTATTGTTGTCACTAATTATGTTGTCTCTATCTCCTCCTCACTGCTATCACCTGGGAATGGCCCCTGAGTGATCTTCCTTCAGCTGCTACCACCTAACTCAAAATGAGGTTGTGTATTTGCCCAAGGGGGCAATGGATGAAACCTATCCACAGATGCAATGAATCTGAAGACTTATTTAAATCTCAGCAGATAAACAGGGAATAATATACATGAAACAAAGGTACAGTACAATAGAAATCAAAGAAAAAAACAATGATTTTCTAAAACGGTACAATGCAATGATGAAATGAGAAGTGCAATGGTGAACAATCCAGATTAAATTTAAAGCATCAGATGAAATTATAGTTATGCAAGTTAACAAACCCTTTAACAAACAATATATTTGCCTGTAACTTTCCACCAGCCCTCTAATTGAAGCTCATCATGTTCAGCAATCTTTGGCCTAAAGGCTGAGAAATAGCTACCTATTCCAAGGAACAAGTTCCTGAAGAATCTGAAAAAGGTGTAAGAAATTTGATCCAGGAAATTCAGATGGAAAAATCAGAAAGAAAAATATAGAGAACTCACTAGGTTGTCTATGTGTGTGTGATTTTCCCATCTTTTAAGACTTTTTAAACTTTCAGCTTTTTGTGCATATTTTCAGCAAAAGTAAATTTTTAAAAAGATTGAATTTTAATTGGGTTGTCTGTAATGCCGGTATCACTCATGTTCTCTAGTGTTGCAAGTTTCCTCATATTTCCATCAAATAAAGTTCCAATAATTGAGACCGAAATGCTGTGTTTCCTGCATGAAAAATGAAAGTAGTCCCATAGGAATGACATAATGACTGTAGTGTAACAGACCTCGGAGATTCCAACCTTGTGTTCCAAAAAAAGACTTGGCGGCCTTTGACACAGGAATAAAAATCTCACAGATCTGGATTTCTCATCTGTAGATTATCTGGCTATGGACGAGTGAGAAAACATGCAACCCCATGTGGTTATCAAATTTAATAGGGAAAATGTATCAACAAGCTTTTCCTATTGCTTGGAGGGAGTACAGTAGATTAGCCTCTCTTACTTCCATGACCTTTCCCAGAGGGTTGCTCAACTAGCCGAAAGCACAAAGATGTTAAAAATGCATGAAAGTATATATACATTCTTTGCATGAATGCAGGTTATTATGGAAATATCACCCCGTAAAACAGATGCATACATTGTGGAGTTCATTTGTGTTTTGCTTTGTTCTAAATCCTCTGCTATGTTTTCTAAACACTTTGGTTTAATTTCAAATAAATGGCTGTGGGAAGAAAAGACACAGTGTTTGCATAGGGCAAAACTGTCACTTGTTTATTTGCTTTCTTTAACATAGCATTAAAAAAACTAATAAGCCATCTTGGCTTGATTATCTGGAGATATAGAGAACTGTGTATAAAGACTGTTCTGTTGAGCTGATTTTTCTGCAAATTAATTCTGCAAATTATTGGTATGAAATAAGAGGTTTTATCTATGTCTATGTGTTTTGGTTCACCCTAAATATATAGAACAGTATTGTAAACCCTGTGGCTGCCAGGAGAATATTTTGGGTTAGGTTCCGTAAAGTAAAGTAAAGGAGATGAAAAACATTTCCCTTTTTGAACTGAACCATCCAGAATCCCATAATGGACATCACCATGGACCATAATGGCTATGAGATTCTAGGAGTTGAATTACTAACAAAAATGATTTTTATAATTTAGTAATCTGTGTTCGCGGATGATCGGAGAGATCTCTGTCTGCCTAACTGCCACAGTTGTAGTGGTCTCCTGGAGAAAGGGACAAAAGAAGGTTTTATGAAAGCATATTGGGGCAAATTTTGGATGTTCTTGATCCATAGACTCTTCCTTCACTAATGGTATGATGGGGCTATATCAGCTCTGGATTGGCCAAGAGATAGGAGACCAATTCCTACTGATTTCAACTGGCATGGTCACCAACTAGGTCTAACAGGAGGTATAATCCAGCACTCCCAAGGACATGAGGAAACTGGATTTAAATGCCATTTAAAGTGTAGGATGAGAGGTTAACCTGAGATGGTTGTCACAAGTACTGTGTATTTGAAAATATTTAGAAAATCTAGTTGTTATCATGGATAGTGCAAAGAGGAAAAAGGACCTTCAGCTTGACTAAAGAAGCACCTAAATGCATGGAAGTCATTATATGTCTATCTAAAGATGAGGAGCCAGAGAAAGTCAGAAATGATCTCAGAGAACAAAGCATAAAAGCCTAATCATTCTGATCTTCATGAAGATCTAGGCTAAAATCTAGTTGCCAGACCTCTGCACACATCCTCAGTTGTGACCTTTTACCACTAATTAAATATGTGTGACTTTCCTCCTCCCAAGGTTCTGAGGACGTCTAAGGATCTATTTTATCCTGGGGAAGTCTTTGGGGTCCCTGTCATGGAGGGAAGAGTATTTAATGCCCCAAAATTTCCTCTGCCAATCCCAGTCTTTCCTTGCTGCAAAGGCTTCCTCAAAACAAAAGAGATACCTAGATGGGGATGTTGAAAACTGTAAATTATTGTTAAAAGTCTGACGTTATCAGTCTTACTATGCCAACAGAATTTGAGCTCTCTTCCCCACGAACCCCCCCCCAAAAAAAGAAAAATGCTCTTTATGAACATATTGTACCATCCTCAGTTCAGATCATTTGCTACCTGTATTAATGCTGTATTTCAAGACTTCAAGCTACTAGCATGCTCATTAGCTTATCTGTACCATTAGCTTAAAGTACCAAAAGGCCAGAAATTGGTAGAGATCAGTTTTATCCAACTATGTGACCAGAGATTTACCCTAGATGTTCTGAGTTGATAAGAACTAACCAAACCAGAGAGTGATTCAAAGTTATCAGTTTGCTCATTAGTAAGTTTGCTCATTAGTAAGACGATCTGTTCTCATTTTGCTAATTCATGAAATGTAGACATCAAGGAAGGAGGCAGCACCTAGATATGATTAATGAACAGGTGTACCTAATATCCAAGTGTCAACAATTACATAAAGAGATGAGAGGCCTTCGTTCAATGAGCCTTGGTACAGACATGGGTCCCAAAAGTAGCTTCACAATTACTGATTCCAGTGGTCACCAGCTGCCATTTTTCAGAGATTCTCAGCAAAAAGAATGTCACCTTTCACTTGACTATTTTATTACTTAGACTGGGGTCCACAGAAAGATCCTCCTTGAAGATTGTGGTATTTTTGAACAACAATTGGGCATACTGTAGGCAATGACCACCTTGTGCCGGCTAATCTTTCTCACACCAGGTCAGGTGAAAGGAATTACATAGTAAATTTACCAAACGATGGCTTTATTTTGGCAGTTTCATGTCTTGACTAGGCACAGAAGGAAGAGGAGACAAAAGAGGAGGAGGAGGAGGAGAAGTGTATTTGTAATGTTGTTTTAAAGAACTTTTCCTCCATTAGTATGTTCATTATTTCTGGATTCAAAGGTACCCTGTTGTCAACCTTGACAGAAAATCATCAGCTGCAACTTGTATTTGAGAATTCATTATTTTTCTGAAGCAGGAAAAATGCCGTTGGCATGAATTTGTTTAAGGTGGATCCCAGCTTGCCATGAAGTGAGCCACACACTATGATCACGGAGCCATCTCATGTGACACATGTGAAATGAGACATGCAGGATTTAACTCCGGGACTGCAATGGATTGCCACAGCCTTGAGGATATTATCAAGGTGTGCCTTCACAGCCAGTCCATCTGGCATGGCCTCTTCCACGTCCATGACCATTGGGAATCAGAAAGTGGTTCCTCCTCTGCTAATTTTCCCATTGGGCCCAATATGATGGTTTACAGTGGCATTTCTGCCAATGAAGTGACCATCAACCCACTTAAAGGGGCTCATCCATCCATAACTGTTGGCCCCTTAAGGGAGTCTGGTTATTTATCGCTGCCCAACACTCGGCATTGAGTCGCTGGCTGTACGGTCTACTCAATTACTGTAGCAAGATGTCCGGCCAGGGAGGCTGACAGAAAATAATGTGCCAGGAAATGTATATGGCATGGATGGGATCAGAAAGCAAAACCTTTCAATGAAGAGCACACCCCGGTGCAGCTTTGGGCATTTGCTTGGAAAATGTTGCCTCTTGAAATCCTTTGGTACTCAATTTCTCATGCACCCTTGAAGGTATGGATACATAGATGGCAACACGTGAACTTCACAGAAGATATAAGCCAAGTGTCGGAGCTACAGGTAGAAAAGACCTGAAAGGTGATATGAAAAACTCTGGTTTCAATCTGCTTTGAGGAAAGCCTTTTTCCCCCTCCACGTGTTATTAATTACACCAAAATGAGAAACGTGTGAAAAAACTACAACATCTAAAGAAAATGTTTCCAAGTGTGAGAGCTCAGTTGAAAGGACAATATAATATAAAGCCAGTGGGTTTACTGATCTTCAAGGCAGTTTGTGCAAGACCCGAACAAAAAAAAGGTCACAAATTGTAATGCATCATCACAGTGGGGAATAAAGTCATGCCATATACTGGAACAATATATTTGGAAATTTCCATCTGGTTCCAGTTTATTAATATGATTTAAGAAACGTGTATCCACTAAACAAAGTGAAATGTCAACATTTCTGTACTTAACTGGAATAGGAGGGGATGAAAAGGCAAGAAGGCAAACTGGCTTGTAAAAGTATGGTGGAAATCGCTCAAACCCATGTGAGGATTTGCTTGATACACAGCATGCCATAGGGAGCTGCCATCATGTGGCTGTCATTCAAGTGACCACTTCAATGCCTGAAGCTTAGACCACAGGGATCAAATAGTTTGACGGCTTTCAAAAACAGAACAAAGCTTTGAGGATTTCTAGTCTCTTATGGCTGCTTCACATTGGCATGTGCTCCAAGCTTGAAAGTAACTAATAATGAATGCTTGGTTACTGATAGTTACTTTTGCCGTTAATCTTCCCCAAAAGCTTAGATATTGTTTGTATGTTACATTATGATTAATGGGGCATAACTTCATTCCTATTGCAATCCCCCTAAGCTTCTAGGCTGTCATTAATTATAAGGGTATAGGGCAACAAATGGAATCTCACATGTTTCGACGGCTTGATTCAGATTTACTCTTTAGCAGTAAAGTTAGGTTCTTGCCTCATTCTCTCTTGTGAGTGTCAAAGTGTTGGCAAGGTGATTGATAAGTCGTATGTGCAGGTTGCCTATGTAGCATAATAAAAAGTAGAGACATCACCCTGTTGACAGAAGTCTGCATAAGTTAAAGCAATGGTCTTCCCAGTGGTAATGTACGGCTGTGAGAGCTGGACCATAAGTATGGCTGAGTACAGATGAATAGACACCTTTGGACTGTGGTGCCTGAGAAGACTTTTCAGAGTCCCCTGGAATGCAAGGAGATAAAATCATTTTATCCTAAAGGAAATCACCCTTGACTGCTCCTTGGAAGGACTGATATTGAAGCTGAAGTTTAAATACTTTGGTCATCAAAGGAGAAGAGAGGATTCACTGGAGAAGGCCCTGATGCTAGGTAAGATCTAAGGCAAAAGGAGAGGGGGCAGCAGAGGATGATATATTTAGACAACATTGTTGATGCATTGGGTGTGGATCTGGGTGGACTCTGGAGGATGGCAGATGAGAGAGGAGGCTGGCGTCCTGTGGTCCATGGGGTCACAAAGCGTCAAACTTGACTGTGAGACTGAATAATAACAAAAAAAAAATGTGTTGCAAAGTTCCACAGTAGGAATATGCCATTCATTTTTGGCCAGCCGATCCCGCACACCTCCATTTTAGAACTGCCACCTGAGACTCGGACACCTCCCAGACAGCTAAATGTGACTTGGGTGAAAGAGCTATGTTGGAAGTTTTCATAGCCTGGCATGAGCCTAATTCTGCCCATCTTCCTGTTCAAAGAGGAAGCTACTCCTGTGCTTCCTTTTAAAACAAAAAGCTAGTCTCCCAAGTGAGCCACATTTAGACTCTATAGGTGCCTCTCTGTCAGGTGGGACTCATAGAATGGAGAATTATGGGATTTGTAGTTTAAAAGAAAAAAACACGTCCCTAAACCTCACTGCACAGAATGTAATAGGCTGGTGAGCAAATCTGTCCATCATTTGTTAGTCACGGAGCATTCAGACCATTGGCTAGTGCAGAGAAAAGCTCAAGATATTTGGTCACTTGAGACACAGCAGAAAATGGCAGGAGCAGACAAAGTTAATAAAGGTAAAAGTCACCATTGCTCTAAAGCCTGTCATATCCGACTCTAGGGTTCAGTGCTCATCTCTGTTTCATAGCCAGTGCTGTATGCTTCTACAGACGTTTCCATGGTCATGTGGCAAGCATGACACCGGAGCACACAGAATGCTGCTTACCTTCCCACCAAAGTGGTCCCTATTTATCTACTTGCAATTTCTTGCTTTCAAACTGCTAGGTTGGCAGGAGCTGGGACAAAGACGGGAGCTCACTCCGTCATGCAGTATTCAGTTATTGAACTGCTGACCTGCCGCCTTCCAGTCAGCGTCTTAAATATCCCCACACTTTTCACACAAAGTTGTATAGCTAGTATATGCCTGACCTTTTGCAACATCCCATATCTGAGCCAAAGGCAGCTACCTCACGTTGTCTAGTGACAGGGATGGTCCTTGCATCTGTAATACTGCATGTGATGTCACATTTAACAGAAGATTTCAATGCAGAAATCAAAATGTTCAACAGAGATGTTTAAAATTAATTTTTCTAAATGACGGGGCCCAGAATCTGTTGTAAGTCTCAAAATTAACATTTCCCATCTCAAACATTCAGCTGAATAAGATAGCACATACAGTCAGGAAAAGCTTTTTGCAGAATCTGATATAATGTCGATTGGCATTTTCTATTTCAAACCATATTAATCTGCTACTTAGTAGCATTGCCATCTCCTGTCCATTTAATTTTCCCTTTCTGTTTACCATACTCAGGGAAATCATCCTCCACTGAACCTCCTCTAGCTTCAGCAATGTATGAATGTCCAAAACTATTACTTGATGCTATATCACTTTGTCATCAGCTTCAGGGGATGAGAATGTAAAGTAAGCAGAGGAGCTACTTTTTGTCAGTTCTCTCACCCCCAAACAGTAACACTTGTTAACTTCTCTTACTTTTGATTTTATTTTTATTTTTTATACTACAGCACAGTGAAACTTTTACTTTTGATTTTAAAAATTGTCAAAATCCAGCTCACTAGCCTGATTTATTCATAATCGTTTGTGCTTACATGTTATCATTTCCCCCCATTCTCCCTCAAAGAAATGAATTCTAAGTTTATTTCAGCAGAGTACAATGAAAGAGCTTATTTCATTTAATCTGCACCTTTGCCCTGCATGTAGGCAGTGCATAGAGAAGTGAAATGTCCACTGTGCTTCTCATCCTATTATTTTCCAGAGCTGGTATACAATAAGTTACAGGTAATTGCTAATAACATTTTAGGTAATGAGTAATTACTAGTTACTTTTGGGACCCTGAGTAAAGTAGCTGGTAGTTACAAGTCAATGTGGTGAGTTACTTCGGAGTAACAAGTAACACTTGTATGTTTCAAGATTACTTTTAAAATACATTTTAGACATTTGTAGGGACATATTTCAGGCTTTAAGTTGCCATTGTGTTATCAGCCCAAAGTGGTAACTATTTTTGGCTTGGTCTTTCATATTTTAATAAATGTTTCCAAAGTGCAATATGAAAATTGGCCACTAGATGGGCAGTAAGAACAATGCACTGTACTGGTGCTCATTGTCAACGCTGCTGAATTCAGCTAATTTGCTGTCATCCTTGATATTCAGTCCAGATTCTGCAGCAATATCCCCTGGTTCTAATGTAATGAAAAGAAATGAAGTTCTTACTATGAGTCAGCAATTGCTCCTAGCTATAGAAGTGTTTATACTGGAATTGCACAAACATCCAACAACACAATGGAGATGCACACCCCAAAATTTTCTCAGGATCTTAGAACTGTAAAGATGGAAAGGACTTTATGGTTCATCGAATCCAGTCTCTGTCAAGGAGGCCTCGTTTCATTAAAAAAAAATTTGAAGGTCAGCTGTCTTACTTATGAAGAGAAAACCAGGCCTCAATATCTTTTCCTTTGACCATTTTAGATGAGTTTTTTGATCAGGGTAGAAAACATGTTCCCCTTGGAAAAGAAAAGATGTTCCAGAAGAAGCCGGCTTTGTCTTTTAACACCCTGCAATGCTCTTATAAATCACAACCTTCAAATGTTTTTGGCATGTGGTGGTATACAAAGAGGTCAAGCTCTCTTCTTTGGCATATAGTGGTATATAAGTAGTTCAAGCTCTCTTTGACACAGTCAAAGTTTATGATGAGCATTACAAACAACATCCTAATCAAGATGGGAAGAATTAATCGCATGCATTTTCAACAATTGGGATGGAAGATAACCAACTGGCAGTTTTTAGACTCAAACAACTCCCAGCTGCACTTCTGTCTCACCATGCTGGGATCCTACAACAGCTTTAGAAAGTTGAGATTTTGAACATATTGTATGTTGAGACCCTGAGTTGGCTCATGACATATAACTTGTGTAGACTAAAGGTATAGGTTTCCCGTGCTCAAGCACCACTCAAGGGGATGGTTCTCATTTCCATTTACAGCCAAAGAGCCAGTGCTGTTTGCATCTGCAGATATTTCAATGATTATGTGGCAGGCATGACTAGATGCCAAAGAGCACAGAATATTGTTACCTTTTGTGCAACACAGTACCTATTTATCTACTTGCAATTTCTTGCTTTCGAAATGCAAGGTTGGCATGAGATGTAAATGTTAGTGTAGTCCAATTTCATGTATCTTGGCACTGGATGAGCCTTTTCTTGAATTGAAGGGCTCTGTCTCTAAAAGTTTCCAACGAACTGTCAGCAACTCCTGGAATGTGCCAACATTACTTTAATGTTACCTGGCACTAACCTCCCACCACCTCAGTCCTCCCCTTGTCCCCTCCTGGGTCTCCCAGACACAGGCAGTTCCAATTTGGGACTACTAAGACTCCAAGCCGTTTTCTATGGAGTGCTGGTCAAGCAAAATATTACTTTTTTGCCGCAACCTGGAAGATCCACTCTAAAAGTGATCCCCAGAAAATGTCAAAAGGAGAGAATTGTAGCAATGTGGCCTCTCCTAGCTTAAGATGGCTTTATTCTGTCCCCCTCCCTTCAATAAACATACAAGTTATCGAAGGAATTGTGGTTTATTCTTCATAAGGAATGTTAAAGCTAGTTCATCTGTAGTTCTCACAATATAGATAACTATACAATAGATACAGCACTATTCAAAAAGATTCAGGAAAATCAACACCTTGGTTACCCCCATGAATATAAATTAATCTAACTCACTAATTTATTCTTATAGCTTAGAAGAGAGCAGGATTTATTTCCTCACATAATTCTCTGGAAGTTCTCTTCGGAATCTCCTCAGAAAGTTTCCCTTCAGAAAGTTCCCCATAATCTCTTCTGATTCTCCTCAGAAAGTTTCCCTCTCTGAAAGTTTTCCTTAGCCTCTTTATAAGTTCTCTTTATTTTCCCTCATCCTCCCCCTTCTGGTTTATCTAATTTGCATTTGCCATTCAGAGAGCTTTCTGATACCTCCCTGTCCTCTGCCCAGCAACAGAGTGCTAGAGTCCAGTATCTTCCCTCTCTGTTATATACATATAGAGAGATAACAAAGCCCAACTAACATGGACTTTAAACTATATTTGGTGTAACTTGTGAGCCCATGGTAACCTCTACCACCATGATGGTGAACCTTGGCACTCCAGATGTTCTTGGACTTCAATTCCCAGAAGCCCAAGCTCCCGTGAATCCACATGAAGGGGTTTACTACCAAGACCCCGTGAATCCACATGAAGGGGTTTACTACGATTCATCCAGCCCATGCCACCCTAATCGCTCCCGGAAGCGGAAGTAAAACATGCCCGTACGGGCACATTTTACTTCCGCTTCTGGGAGCGATGAGGGTGGTGCGGACAGGATGAATTGCAGTAAACCCCTTCATGTGGATTCACAGGGGCCTGGGCGTCTGGGAACTGAAGTCCAAGAACATCTGGAGTGCCAAGGTTCCCCATCATGGCTCTACCATAACACCAACTTGAAGTTGACTTATTCTTGCCACAGCTTACTTCATTCAGCAGGGTATCCCATTATCTCGAAGGAGTGCTATAGGGAGGAAAAGCCCTTTTGTACACTCTTAAATCAAGACCCAGCTCAGTGAAACCTGATTTCTATCTTGATCTTAATGTTCTTTTAAAAAGCACCTTTATTTCACAGCAGGCAGGCATGTGTGCACGTCACCAGTGATCTCATACCTCTCCCAAGAATGCCATCCTTTGGCCAAGCTCATAAATTTACAAAGGCTTGTTTATTGTTCTTCACTTCTCTAAGCCCTCCTCCCGAAATTCTGAAATCTACTGCCAACCACTCGCGCACCAGGAGTATATCAGATGAACTGAATGCTTGCTGCAGCATAACACATAACAAAAAAACAATAAAAGAATAACAAAGTCTTCCATTCTAGCTCTGCAATATGCAGGTGAGATGTTGCAGCAACCCAAGTGGTACCTAATTACTCTTGTGCTCCAAGCAGCACACCTCAGCAGATGTGAAATGTTCATGAGAACATAGCCTTAGGCTGGAATCTGGAACCTCCAAGATGTTCACATGATCCAGATTTCAACTTGCCTTTCCACAGCTTTGAGAGCATTCCACTTGAGTTACCTTGCCTGAGTTGTCTTCCTTCTGAAGGTGGATTTCTCAGCTTCTACTGCTGAGAAACTGATCATTAGCTCAGTCAGTCTTTCCTGAGGAACTATTCATATTTCAAGCTAGTCTTTCTATCTACGTTTGCATCAGAAGCTCAGTTCCCTACAGCAGCGATGGAATAGAAGCCCTCAACATCTCTGAAGCTTTCAACAACACACTAAGTATCTCAAGCCATTTTTGAAGCCTTGAGTTCTGCTACTGCCTCTGCAGTTACAGATTTAATGACACCATGCAGCACAAAAAAGCACCTGATGCTTTTCTTCTACTTTCCTCCTCAAAGCATTGCAGTTCTAAGTAAAAAAAGAAAGAGGAGGAGGAGAACCTCCATAACATTATTCTCTTACTTGAGTGTGGACAGCTTCTGAGGTTGAGGAGAGCTACACAATCCCAATGTACAGATTCTGAAAAATGATACATGTCCTCCAGTCCTCAACAAAATGATACATGTCCTCCAGTTTTCGACAAAATGATATATGTCCTCCAGTCCTCGATAATTTGTGAGTGTGGGTCTGCTATAAGGTCTCCGAAGGCCACATGTTACCCATACCAACTTGTTAGACATTAGATTTTTCTTCACAAAACTATATCCAATGAACCTGGAACAATCCTGACATTTTCTTTACATGTGCAGCTTGGAAAAAATGCTGTTATTTTTTACATACATGCAATACAGTAAAACTCTGATTTACAGACACCTCATTTTATGGAAAAATTGATTTATGGAAGGAAATTATGGGGAAATCATGTCCCGGTTTAAGGGGGAAATTCAACTTACAGAACAGGTTTCCCCAGAGTTCCTTCTGTCTGTGAGAGTCTAAATTGGCAGATCAACACCATTTTAGACTCAAAAATGGCAGGCCAACACCATTTTAGACTCTAAAGTGGCACCCGTCCCCCAACACCAGAAGTTGTGATTCATCACTTACAGCTGCGGAGGTGGTGGCATTGGCGTTGGCATTTGTGCCACTGTTTCCACAGTGTCCGCCACTTCTACCAGCAGTGGGAGACTGCAGGGACCATATGCGCTCCATTCCAGTCTTTGTCCGAGGTTCCTCTGTGTTGCTACAACCAGGAATGTGCACCTGGGTGCCTGGCACATAACCAGGAAGTTCCAGAGCAGCACGTGTTCTTGGCTGAAGTGCCGCACGGGGACCTTGGATGAAGAATGGAGTGGATATGGTCACCTCAGTCTTCCACTGCCAGTAGAAGTGGTGGACACTGTGGAAACAGTGTCAAAAATGCTGCTACTGCTGCCTGGACTCCCCTGGCAGCAGGACAAACCACTTAGGAAGAAGCAGCAGTGTGGAAAATGTAGGGAGATCACTTCATCCTTTACTGTATGTATCCTTCCCCCTTTTTTATCCCACATCAATCTCCACTGTTGGGGTTCAGCTGGGGGAAAAGGATGGGGTGTTCTTAGGGGCTTCCCCTTTCTCTTCTGCACCTCAAGAACACCCCTTCTTTTCCATTCCAGCCATTAATCAGCTGGGGAGTTTGATTGATTAAGGTGTGACAGTGTGGGATAAAAAAGGGTACCGGTAATACTGTTTTCTAAGAGCACCCCCTATTCTCCACCCCAGCCCTTCACCAGCTGGTGGGATTGATCAAAGGGTGGGGGAGGAGCGTGTCTGGCATTTTTGGGGATTTTTCTGTTTTGTTTTGTGTATTTTTAAATTTTTTTGGTCCGTTCAGGACCGTTTTTAATTTTTCAATGCATTCCTATGGGGAATCATGCTTCATTTTATGGAAAAAGCAATTTATGAAAAAAGTTACGGAACAGACTTTTTCTGTAAAACAGGGTTACATTTCCTTATCTCTGAATCACTCACTCACAAAGGTTCAGAAGTATCCATATTTGTGTATATTGTGGTTTTTGGGATGGATCCTACTCTGCTTATGATGGCTCCTAAATTTCTATAAACTGGTCCGGTTTTGTTTGAGATATCACATTCATTCAAATTTAATGTACACTCATGAAAGAAATAGAGAGAGGGAATGAGGAGACTCTCCTAGAGGAGAAACATTAGTATCTCAAGTGGGGATTCTCACATAAGAACAAAATGATAACCCACTTTATTCTCCTTGCAGTATCTGCACCCAAGCCTAAATTTAGTTATTCATTTCCAGCTAGAATAAACCTGTTGAATCAGTGGGAGGTGCATAAGTATCAAATTTAAAAGTTCTATTCACTCAATAGGCCTCCTCCATGTGGAACTAAGTACTGGATTTAACCCTAAATCTATGAAAAATCCCTACAGCCAAATGTTGCCTTTATTTCCAACGTGAGCAACCGAGATCTGCTAATCAATTCCTACCCATGGAGATATATTCATATTTCTTCAGCATTCCAAAGTCCAGGGTCCAAAGTTGCCATTTCTGACATTTTGAGGGTCTCCACTTTGGTTTTTAGAAGCCATGCATTGCCAGAACTGACCTGGCATCAACAGCAGTCAGCTTGAAAATATCTGCACCAAATGACCATGTTAGCCAATGTTTGCTATTGTATTATCACATCAGAATCCTTAAACTGACTTCTTTCAGCTCCCATAAGTAGTCTAATATTGGCTTTCTTTGAAGAAGGCCCCATTCAATCATACGCTGATTTAAGGAAACAGTTAACAGAGTCATCCCATTTAATGATTTGGGAGCATTTTTTAAAAATTCTTCTATAAGCTCCTTTATTTAGCCATAATTGCAGTGGAAATGGGGCTTACAACATTATGGTCAATAACTCATCCATTTTAAAAGGCCAGGTTTAATAAAAACAGGTGCAGAACTTACCAGTGCCTGCGGTGGAGGTTTATAGCTTATGAGTTTATCCCATGCACAGTCTAATTACAACCCAGCTAACAGGACAATAAATTATTACTGGAGAGTAGCCTCTGTTAGTCAATGGGTCCCTAACACTGCAAGTAAACAAAAGCAAATTAGTTCCCAGTCTCTCAACCATATGTAGAGCCAAAACCCATTTGCTCTTCAGGTTTCTCTTCACAGTTATCTTCCATCAGTTATATGCGTTAGGTATTCCCAAAATAGCTCAATAGCCACCAGCTATTGACAATTAGTAATTGACTTAGATTTTTCCTGCTTGTATCTCTCATATCAAAGACTATTTGCTTGCTAACATGCAACAGCATTTAGTATTTGATAGATAGTATGCAAAGAATTTACTGTAGCATTTCAATACTTGGCATGCAATGGTATTAAATACTGTATTCAGTTTGCTTCAATACTGGCATGCAATAGTTATGTCATTTTGCTCTCTATTTCAGTAGCTAATGAGGCATGCCATGTAGTATTTGATTGAATAGATTAATAGCTTCTTTATGAGTTGTTTATCATGTTTTTAACCTTGTTAGCCTTCCTTGAGTCCTCTCATGAGGAGAAAGGTGACCTATAAATGAGACTAAATAAATAAATTGAATGTGATTGATAATATGCAATGGTTTCATATTGAAATGAAATAAATATTGCACCCCCTTTTCCAACGTGAAAAGTACCATGCAAGTATTCACCATTCCAAGGCAAATGTCAGTATAGGAGGTTTTATATTTGATAACTTGAAAACATGGGGTCCATAACAGTCAAGAAACTGACAAATGACTAAAATTCTGGGATCTCACCTTTAAAAACCTGAATTTTAACCCTTAGATGTTGTATTTTGGAATTGATGCAATTCTCATGTTTTTAAAAGTTTTAAACTAGATTTTAATTGATGTGGGTAGGAGGTAATTTTTAAGTGTTTTTAGGAATTTTAAGGGTTTCTATAGTTTAAACATTGGGGATTTTATGTATGCCGCCCAGAGTCGCATGTCGATTGGGGCAGCTATACAAATTGAATAAATAAATAAATAAATTCTTAGCACTACAAAACTAGTAAAGCAGCAGAAAGAATAATAGTAGCAACAAGCAACTGGAAAGTCAAATATGATTTTCAGTTGAGTCAGTGATATAGGAAAGTTTGGGATTTTGCTATTAATGACATATTGACATGTGATATTAAAATAAAAAGGGATTGTTAAAGGAGAACAATTTTAATTATGAGTTTTTTGAAAGAGAAAGATTGTTTACCTTCACTAGGGACAATGTATATTTAGAGGGCTATGAAGCAAAATTTGTGATATCCCTAAAGATCCCTGTGATGGATACACAATTGTAGTCACGTATATTTATGTTGTTACTATGATTCTTATTCACATATAACTGTTGTCATAATTGGTTGTGTGTTTTCTTTATTGAAGAGGGGGAAAATATTCCACCAATACAGACATAGACTGGCATGGGAAAACTCCAGAACTACCACTACTACCACCATTACTAGAACAGGCTTTCAAAAATGTTTAGCCAACTTTTATATCAGCTCTAACATAAGGCATTCCTTAGTCATTTAAGGGAAAGCAGATGAGAAAGTTCCATGACAATAAATGCCCTTTAACTTCGGCAAGTACTCACCAACAAAAATACAGTACATTAATTCAACTGCCGTTAATGAACTGAAATTGGGAAATGTTTCCTTTTTGGATTACAGCTTCCCAAATCTTGTGGCTAGCATGACAACTGGTTTTGTTCCCAAAAGTAACCATTCCAAATTGTTTGTTAATACTACTTGGGTTTAAGAATAGAAAACCTCTATAACCACACACGTGTGCATGCATGCATTTTGGAACTGATCTGTTTCATTCTGCAACTTGCAAATACATGATTTTGGTCATATATTATACATTTCCCATACACAAAGCATGATTTTGTAAACCTCAATATCCACCTTACTGTTTAGGTGAGGGGTGGAAGATACACAAGGTGGTTTTCCCATGACATTGGGTGTGGTGTACTATTGGAAAGAAACAGTCTGAACCTGGGACATTTTGTACATTCTGATAATTACTGAACACCTGTCTCACTACAGGGAAACCCATCTTCCCTCCGGCAGATTCTTCACATACTTTCTCATCACACCCTTATTCCTACATTCCCTTTGGGGGAAGGAGACCTGAAAAGATTCCTGTTGAAGCAGAAACATAACAAATCAGCAAGCAGAGTAAAACAGATCAGGGTGTACACATGAATTAGAAAGGATATGTGATCAATTGGATATGATTATGGAGAAGGAAGTTTTTAGCAGAAACATATGGTAGGCTTTATTATAAAGGTAAAGGGCTCCCTTGCTTGAAAGCCAGTTGTGTCCGACTCTAGGAGGCAATGTTTATCTCTGTTTACAGCCAAAGAGCCATACACTGTCTGCATCTGCAGACGTTTCCATGAAAGCCATACAAATAGTGTCAGGATGACTCAAACCTACACCAGTTGAAAAAATATACCCTCTTTTTGGGATTGTTCCACCTAAAATCAGGAGAAAAGTAGCAGCAGATGCTGAGAAAACTAAGCAAGAGAATAACCTTCAACACCTTCTGAATGGATATGAGCCTCAAGTCTGCCGCTCAAATCTAGGAAGAGCTTTATGGTAAGAACAAACAATCTTTAGGGTACACAAGAGCAAAACCAAATTAGAAGATGGAAGAAGGAGCTCACTAGAAAAAGGAACAATATTAAAGGGGGATATAGCTGAAGATCTCAACCTCCCCTATGTCACCTGGAGAACCCTGAATAGGCTGAGCATTGGAGTCCCTAAATGCAAGACCAACATGCTCAAGTGGGGGCTGTTGGGGGATAACAACACACTGTGTGAATGTGGAGAGATACAGAATCCATCTCATTTACTCGTCTGTCGATTGCTGCCAGAGGCATGCACAGATGAGGACTTGGATTTGGGCAATGACAAAGCGAAGAAAGTGGCTTCATTTTGGCAGTCCAGGGTTTGGTAGGGACACAAAAGAAGAAGGCGTGACTAGAGGCCAGGATGCATCTTCCCTGATAAGCAATATAAAAATGTACCAAATAAATAGATATGCTAAGCAACCAGATATGGCCCACTGTTGTTCATTCTGTATATTTATCCAGAGTTGGGATTCAAACCTGGCCTCTCTGGTGTAAATATATCTTCCTGCCTGTTATACTGAACTGGTGAGAAAAAATCTTATGGGTATCAGCTTGGGACAAAGCCAACTTGGGTCACCAGCACTTTAATTGGCTTCACTTCTCTTCCATCTGAAGCCCAACTATACTTGTCACGTCTATTCATTGACCCTGGAAATGTTTTTGCTGTCTCATGCACAAGGGAGGAATAAATGCTGAGCATAATTTCACTTCCTGAGCTGGGAAGGTAAAATGAGCAGTAATTATTCCTTCTCCTGCTTCTCCCTCCCCCTTTGAAGCACTCTACTTTTAAAGGCTTGTGTAGACTAAAAAAGCAGGGGCATGCTGAGCTGTTTGTTTACTTTTAAGCAATTTGCAATCCATTTTTTTATCTGCTCAAGAAAGACACAGGTGTCTTTTCCAGACACTCTTACTGTAGCCTGCAAATGATACAGGATGGAAGTGCTGGAAAAATGTCTCATTTGGATCACCTATGGCTGCTTTCCAAGTAGTGAGCCTCTCAAAGAAAACCATATCCGGGCTTTGGGGTCCCTTGGTATACAAGAGAACACATTACAGTTATTTGTAATACTTTATTTATGGGCATTCATTGAATTTAAGCAGAGGAAACCAACCTGCTCTCCTGGCAGACTAATTATCCATTTTCCTATTTTCTAACTTTGAGGTCTTAAGTACTGCTGGACTTCACCTCCATACCCATGACGAGTATCGTAACCACTTCCAACTGTTCTGTGGCCCCTTAACCATCCTCCCCCTCTTCTTCTTCTCCTTCTGCATGACACCTGTACCTCATTGGCCTTAGGCCAGTATTGATGAAGCTGCTGCCCTCCATCAAGATAGATTCAAGTGGGATTTTATCCACTTGGGGACCATCATTCTTCCCTGTGGACTTCACCAAGACCTCAGGGTTGTCAGGTTAGTTAACTGCTGCCTGACCCTCAGTGTTGAGTTGCTGGCAGTATGGTCTACTCTACTACCATAGCAGGATAACCTGACCAGACTGTCTGCTTTCCTGGCAGACTAATTATCCATTTTCCTATTTTCCAACTTTGGGGCACTAGGTACTGCTGGACTTCACCTCCCTACCTCACCATTTCCAGCTATTCTGTGGCCCCTTCCCATGCCCACATTTGGAATATTATTTCTGGTAGATACAAATCCTAAAATAGTACCTGGTGGCTTAAAAAATACTGGATAGAATATGAAGTTGAACAAAAAGCCTTAAGATTAACTCCAGAAACCAATTTAGGAGATAAAATTAAAGAGGGGGAATGGGTTAGAGTCAAGGGGTGGGAAACCTTTTCTTGTTGGAAGGCTGCATGTATTAACTTTTTTTTTTAAAAAAACTTAATTTTAAAGTTAATAAAATAAAATAAAAGTATAAAAGACTGACAAATAATAATAATAAAAATAAAAGGTTTCGCTTTGTAAAATGTGGATTGAGGCAAACAAACACACTTAATGACCTAGAAGGCTCCATGTGGCCTTAACGCTGCAGGCTCCCCACACCTGGCTACAATGAATTATGAAAAATATGTCATTAGAATGAAAGAGAATTGTAAAATAATATGGAGTTGCAGTTATGTTACAATGATTCAAAATATACAAAAGACTGTTGGAGATGTAAAAAAGAAGTTTGGACATACTTTCATTTACGGTGAGAGTGTAAGAATGTGAAGAAAATATGGGAAATGGTTTTTTTAATCAATCAAATATTGCCTTTAAAATTGGAGATATGTACTACAATAGCATTATTAATGGATTTTGAAAATATGCAGAGAGAATGGAATAAGGAAGAATTGATTGTTATATTTGTAACAGCTTTGAGATTAATTATTGTTTAAAAATGGCAAGTAGATTGTGGGTTTAAATCGGATAAATTATCTTTCTGCAAAGATGGGTCAAACATATAAATAAAAGGTATAGAGAATAGTTAAATGAAGGT
This sequence comes from Bradypodion ventrale, assembly GCA_035047345.1. Lineage (NCBI taxonomy): Eukaryota > Metazoa > Chordata > Lepidosauria > Squamata > Chamaeleonidae > Bradypodion > Bradypodion ventrale. The sequence continues at coordinate 124,320,686 of JAWDJE010000006.1, forward strand.
TTATAATGTTCCATTGGAGGTGTAGGCACATAGTAGTTTTTAAAAAATAATAATTTTGTTAAGACTTTTGTTTGTTTTTATATATGTTTGTTATGTTTTTGTTTATTTAAAAAAATAAAAAAGAAAGAAATATTAAACAGTTCCTAGAGCAACACTAAAAAAAGAAACCTAGTCTGATGACACATTTATTTCATAAGGCATTGAGTATGGTTAAGAGAGAGAGAGAAACTCTTCCACTGTTGCTGTATGTGTGTGAATGTATGAATGTTTGATGGTAACTACATTATAATGAGTTTTGTAATCTGGTAATTAGTAAAGTGCAGAAGCTGCCTGACTTTCTCCCTGCTGAAATAAAGGACACTCAGATTGGGGCCAACTCAATTTATGCCCTTCTGAAGAATCTCTGCCGTAATTCTTTTCCATGCGCATGGTGATATTTGTGTTTGCAGGCGCACCCCCCCAATAACGGACACAGACAACATTGAAAGTGGATAACAGCAAAGGGCCACATTTATTGATTCAATGCCCTAGTCCGAATTATAAATTTGTATTGGTAAAACGACCAATCATAATTCCTAAGGCAAGCAGGCCGAAGTAACACTGGTAAGGTACCACCCCAAAATTGCCAACGGCAATTGGTTACAATGTATCAATTTGTATCAATTTGTTTGTCAACAACAAACAAATTGTTGACCGTAGTCAATAACTAACTCATGACCCCACCCTCTGACGCGTATCCGTGAAATCACAGGGGTGATGCATGCTGGTTAGCAATCACCATCACCCCATCGCCTGGTTCGTCGTTGACCGGACAACGTTTAACTAATTTATTCCTGTCTAGTGTTGTCCAGTCAATTGCGAACCTGCCGGATACTTGTGGGTCATACTGTTTACCTTACCAGTGCTACCCGCCCATGTGACCAAAGTCAACAGTAGTAATGGAGAAAGACCCCTATATCAAACCATAGCCACAGTGTGGGGTGGGCAAAAAAGCCAGGACCCGAAGCCAATATGGGTCCCAACCAAAAATTCCCACCCGGCCCCGAAGCGACCATAATCACACTGTTAACTAGGGAGGGGGTGGAGGGGAAAAACTTCTCCGCTCCGTCGCTGAGGCAAAATGGCAGCACGGCTGCCTCGTGGCCACCCCTTTTATCAAGGCGGTGGCCACGCCCCTAACTACCCGGATTCTCTGTCCTGTGGGGGGGGGCCCGCAAAGGGCGCGGCGGCCATTTTGGCGCCGCGCTTGCATTGCAGGCGCACCCCCCCAATAACGGACACAGACAACATTGAAAGTGGATAACAGCAAAGGGCCACATTTATTGATTCAATGCCCTAGTCCGAATTATAAATTTGTATTGGTAAAACGACCAATCATAATTCCTAAGGCAAGCAGGCCGAAGTAACACTGGTAAGGTACCACCCCAAAATTGCCAACGGCAATTGGTTACAATGTATCAATTTGTATCAATTTGTTTGTCAACAACAAACAAATTGTTGACCGTAGTCAATAACTAACTCATGACCCCACCCTCTGACGCGTATCCGTGAAATCACAGGGGTGATGCATGCTGGTTAGCAATCACCATCACCCCATCGCCTGGTTCGTCGTTGACCGGACAACGTTTAACTAATTTATTCCTGTCTAGTGTTGTCCAGTCAATTGCGAACCTGCCGGATACTTGTGGGTCATACTGTTTACCTTACCAGTGCTACCCGCCACACGGAGGGGCTTCACAGAAGACCTGACGCCCCCCCCCAGACCGTCAGCTCGGTCAACAGGCCTGCTCGCCAGTCACCCAACAGGAGGTCCATACCTCCTCGCGACAGATGGACCCCATCCCCTGCATAGAGGTCATAATTTTGCAGACTAATATCGGGGTGATGACTAACCCGCCCCCAAGCCCTGGTGGTAAGAAACCGCGCCACCGCCTTGTTGACCGCGCGCCTCGCGCGGTCAAGCGCAAGGAGGTTAACGCCCCCTCTGTAAGAGTGGCGCGGAACAATGTCCGACCAAACCAGGGTTGTGGCAGGCCAGACATAGTGCAAGTAGGCGAGTTCCTCGCAAATCGCATGCTTGAGCGATAAGCCGGTGACCTGGCCCAAATCATTGCCCCCCAGGTGGATAATTAGAATGTCAGGCGGGTCAGCCCCCAGGCCAGAAAAAAGGAAAGGCCTCAGCTCCTGCCATAACATCCCAGGCTTACCATGCCATGCGAGACTGGCGTGGTCACCCAGTCCCAGTCGGGGTCCCCACTCTGTCGCCGCAGCGTAACGCGCTGCCCTGTGCACATAGCTGTGGCCCACCAGCCATACTGTCACCGGTGTAATACGACACCCAGGGTCTGCAATAAAATTGAGAAAAAAGGAAGGTAAGGTGACTGAATTGGTACTCATGGCGGGAGTGGGCGCACATAAAACTGAAAACACTGTGAGCCCCACCTCCCCATGCTGCGTATGTCAGCCCCCGAGTACCCAAAAGCAGCTGCTGTAGAGGCTGCACCAATACGGAACGAATGTGTGCCATAACGGGCACCTGAAAAACCCACCCTGGTGAGGGCTATGGCTGTCACCTTCCAAAACTGAAATTTAGTAAGGGGAGACCCATCTTGGTGACAGAAAAACGGGCCGTGGTGCCAGCCACGCAGTGCCAGGTACTCCTGTAGGGCACCAACCGGACAGATGTCTGCCAAAGAACACCGTAGCAGTCTTACTCCACTGCCTACGCCGTGCTGATCTGTTTTTGAGGAGCGAATCCTCAACTGGGCCCAGTCTTTGGCAACGTAGACATCTCCGAGTTCCAGTGCCCTACCACTTGCATCCGCCTTAGACAGCATCACGAGTTCGCTGACGCGGAGCGCTCCAAAAAATGCCACCGTTGTGGCTGCATGAAAAAGGGCTGCCTCATAATGATCAAAACAGAGGCCTGGCCAGCCCCGGGCCAACTGGGTAAGAACCCCTGGGGAAATAGGGTGCCGGTCGTCCGGGCAACGCCCGCGCTCGCGCACCCACCCCTCCAAAACGTGTCTCACGCGGAAGTCAGAGGTGGTATCCACATGACCCCCTACTTTGGCCATAAAAGCCAACGCCGAGAGCTTGGATGCTATGGTGCGAGGTGCAAGGCCCTGTGCATGGAGGTGGACCATGAACCGCAGTACATGGTCCACCGGAATAGGCCAGGTCTCTGGCAAGTGAAATTGAGTGGCAAAAACCCTATATGAACTGAGTGCTTGTTGATACGCCTTACGCGTGCGTGGCGCTAGTGAAAGGCCAATCGCCCGGTTCACCTCTCCTTGCCAATAGTCCACATCTCGTCCGGGAGTGGCGAGGGAAATTCCTCCGCATCCGGGGCCAAGGCGCGGAACCGGGAGATCTGCAGGCGGGACAAAGCATCAGCAATATCATTATTAACCCCTGGGACATGCCTGGCCCTGAACAAGACATTGAGGCGCAGGCAGCGCAGCACAAAATGGCGCACTAGATCCATAACCCTGGGCGATTTAGAAGTCTGTGCATTGACAATGTGTACCACAGCAGCATTGTCGCACCAAAAATGCACTACCGAATTAGCCCACTGTTCGCCCCATAGCATCAAAGCCCCCAGAATGGGAAAAAATTCCAGGTATGTGAGATCCCGCAGGCGACCTGTGCCTGCCCATGCCGGTGGCCACCCACCATAGGCCCACTTCCCATTGAAGTACATCCCATAACCCAGGGATCCTGAGGCATCAGACTGGATCTGGAAATTGGGGGAAGCCAGGAGGTCCGACCTCCAAAATGAGACCCCGTTAAACTCCCTCAGGAATTGCAACCAGACGAACATGTCTGCCCTGATACCCCGGGTGAGCCTAACTCTGTGGTGGGGCCTGGATAACCCTGCCATGGCGTCGCATAAGCGCCGGGCAAAAGCCCTGCCCGGTGCGACCACCCTGCAGGCAAAATTAAGGTGTCCATGTAGCACCTGGAGTTCCCTCAGGGATGCCTTACGCTTGGCCAGCAATTCCGAGATAAGGGTCACTATCCTGGACACCTTATCGCCCGGCAACCTAGAAGCCTGCTCTACTGTGTCAATCTCAACCCCCAGGAACACTAACTTGGTCGATGGGCCCTCGGTCTTTTCGGGCGCTAAAGGGACACCAAGTTCCTGCATTAGCGTCTGAAATGTATTGAGGAGACGTGCACACGTGTCCCAGCCCCGTTCACCCCCGAATAAAAAGTCATCCAGGTAATGGGCTACAGACCGGGACCCTGACCTGCGGACAAAAGCCCACTCTAGGAAAGTACTAAAACGCTCGAAGGCCGAGCATGATATGGAGCAGCCAAAAGGCATGGCCTTATCAAAATAATATTCCCCTTTAAATTTAAAACCCAGCAATTCAAAGTCACCCGGGTGCACTGGCAAGAGGCGAAAAGCTGACTTAATGTCGCACTTGGCCAGCAAGGCACCCGGGCCACACGAGCGCACCATGCGCAGCGCATGGTCGAACGATGTATACCTGACCGAACATAGGTCATCAGGTATAGCATCGTTGACCGATCTGCCGGCTGGGTAGGACAAATGATGAATAAGGCGAAACTCACCTAGGGACTTTTTGGGAACCAAACCCAATGGTGAAACCTTAAGGTTGGGAAAAGGGGGTGCAGGAAAAGGTCCAGCGACCCTGCCCGCGTCTAATTCCTTTTTAATGCTGGCCGCAGCCACCTCCTCCCTTCCTCTGAGGGATAACAGGTTGGGAGCGTCCTGAGGTGATCTAACACCCGTAAAAGGGATACGAAATCCCTGCTTAAAACCGTGAATGAGATACTCTCTGTCCTCCCCCTTTGGGTACGATGCGAGCCAGCGCTCCAGCATGTCCACCTTAATTGGGGACGGTGCCTTTTGGAGAACTAGTTCCCTCCGTGGCAGCCTTGCCAGCCCACTGTCCACCCCTCCCTCTGCCTCGCGCCCCCCCAGGCTTGGGACAAGCCGAGGCTGCGTGGGGACCAGAACACGTGGGACACTCATGCTTATACCTGCAGTTCTTTCGATTGCAGGAACCATTTGACGAGAAAGTCCAGCACAGCAGGCGGGCTGGAACCCCCTGCCCCGCCGGTTGGCGGGTAACCTGCGCTGGAGCTGCTCGCTGGACCGCATGTCCACAATGGTATCTATCCCCCGGGGCAGGGCGTGTGGGTGTCATATACAAGAGCCACAGTCTCTGGCAGGGCTCATCCCATCTCATCTCGGGATGGAGGGGAATCCTCATACGGAATTCCTCATCATATGCTAGCCATGAGGGGCCCGGGAAATCTACCATCGCCCTATATATGTTGTCCAAATATTGGACCATGGGAATAGCTAGATCCGGCCGCGCCCTCAAATATACCGCCATATATATCAAATAAGCGGGGAGCCAGTTAGCCCAGGTACGCGGCGGCTTACGGCGGCGTGCCTGCTCCTTGTCCTTCTCATCCTGACCCTCCCTTTCTTCCTTGGTGGGCTCTCTGTTCAGGAGTGAGAAGATATCTACATACTCCCCCCTCCAAATCTTTTCTCTGGTAGCCTGTGCCAAGTGATCGCCCAGTGGCAAGGAATACCCTGCCGTCGGCAAAGCCGAAAAGGGGACAACAGGCCTGGTAAAGGGAGCCGGAGCTAACCCTGCCACCCCCAAGACATTGCCAGCAGTGTAAGAGCCTAGGCCCACCCCCGTGGGCATGGTGGCAGTCGTTGTCGCCGGGTGGGGCACCAGAGGGGTAGTCCCCGCACCACCCGAGCGAGGCCAAGGCCACTGAAAGGCCCCCCCTATATTGGGAATATGTGTAGATGTACTCGTTTGCACCGTATACTCACATGCTGCACCCCCGTGGGCCGCCCCCACCGGGGGTTCTGGCCCACTGGGGGCGTCGGAGCTCACGACCGATGTAGAGCTCATCACCGGGGCTCGACCCGCACCAGGTTGCTGGCTGGGGAGCTGCGAGGCAGTGGCCGTAGCCGCGCCACCCGCCTGCAGCAGCTCAACCCTCCCCGCCGGCTGTTGTCCTGCTGCCGTTAGCGCCTCCAAAGGTACCCCAAAAGGGGCACCTGCCTGACTGGCCCGGGCCAAAGACGCCTCGAGGGCCGCAATACGTGCCAGTAAGGAGTCCACATTAACCATGGGTAAAGTGCCGGCCGGCCCACCTGATCCTTGCATGGGGACAGGTCCCTGCACCCCAGGGGCCGTATATTGCCATTGACTACCGCCGAAGCCCGGGAGGGCTGGTGGATTAACCTGCCAAGGCAGGGAGCCGGGCCACCCCCCAAGGCTAGAGGGCCCCGGGAGAGGCTGCGGCCCAACAGGAATAGGCCCAACCGATTGAGCAGGAGGATGAGCGGTGCCCACCGCTCGCGGGCCGCGGGCCGGAACTCCCTCCGCGCCCGCACTTTGATCGGGCCAAGGGGCGATAGCCCCCATGCCACCAGCCCCGGCCGGGGATGGCAAAGGTGGCTGCTGGGGAGGCGGCACCGCGGTCCTCCGACCCGGATTACGCCTCCGAACCACCCGAGCTGCATTCGCAGCAGCCTTCTTTTTGGAAGGCATCTCACCGCAGCAGAAAGGGAAGCTAGCTAGTAAACGGAACTAAAAGGCTTCCCGGTAGCACCAACGAGCGACGGAGACGCAGGGGGAAAAAACTTCTCCGCTCCGTCGCTGAGGCAAAATGGCAGCACGGCTGCCTCGTGGCCACCCCTTTTATCAAGGCGGTGGCCACGCCCCTAACTACCCGGATTCTCTGTCCTGTGGGGGGGGGCCCGCAAAGGGCGCGGCGGCCATTTTGGCGCCGCGCTTGCATTCTCTTTCCCTGCAAAGACCCCACTGATGTTCAAAGCCAGATCACAAATTGAATGGCACTGATATGACAGAAGGGCTTCTAGACAGGACAGTGTTAATTGGACAACCATCCAATTAACACTGTCCTGTCCAGAAGCCCTTCTGTCATAACAGTGCCATATCTGTTGAATTTTGGGAAGGTTCCCTTCTTTTTTTCCTGCTATCTGGAGAAATCCCTGAGCAGCTTTTCTAAGCAGTCACTGGGAAGGGAGGGAGGGAGAGATTTTAAAAGGGCAATGGATATACTGTATACTTCTTTGTTCCTTTCTTAAAGGGGCAATGTGGTTCTCTACATTATCAAAATTGAAATGCCACAACTAACAGGTTGTTATCTGCTGTAATTTCCTAAACTACAAACTTGAGAAGGATGGTCAGTGATTCCCATCCATAGCTTCAGGCCACCTCACAGAAGAAGTACTTGCTGCCTAGGTCACTCACACCATTGTCAACTTTCACACTGCATTGTCAGTGGATCCTAGATATGAAAGAAAAAAAATATCAAAAGTGTAATGCCACAGTGTTTATTTTGCATCCATCTACTAACCAGAAGGACTGTGGTGACTTAGTGGTTAAGACGCTGAACCTCATGACTGGAAAGTTGGCAGGTCGACAGTTTGAGACCTGAGTGCTGCTTCTGTCTCTGTCCCAGCGCCTGCCAACCCAGCAGTTCAAAAGCAAGAAATTGCAAGTAGATATATAAGTAACACTTTGGTGAGAAGGTAAACAGTGTTCTGTGCTAGTCATGTCTGCCATGTGTCCATGGAAACGTTTGCAGATGCAGACAGCGCTGACTCTTTGGCTATAAACAGAGATGATCACTGAACCCTAGAGTCTGATGTGACTGGCTTTTGAGCAAAGACAACTTTTATCTTACTAACCATTTAGAACTCCACAGAACCAAATGTCACAGAAACAAATTTGAATATCAATCAGGAATCTTCAGTCTTTACTGGGTGTAAAAAGTCACACTGATTTGTAACTTTATCTGTTATACTAACCAACCATTATTTACCCCTGTATCCCCAGCTGATAGGTATAAATTAATGCCATGAAGTCTCACACTTATGTCTGGTGAAGTGGACTTGATCCACGAAAGCTAACATTAAACTACAGTAGTTAGTCTTTAAGGGGCTACAAACAGTTTTTGACTTTTTAATTTTGTTTTATTTACCCTCTGACATGCTTGTACAGAATAAAAAGGCTACCACCTCAGACATTTCAACTGATTTAATCAGTGATTTTGCAGTGGGAAAGGCATGGAAGCTTTGTGTCTATGATAAAGAGAATATCTTGTTTCATCTTCCTGGGTTTTTCTTTCTTTCCCCCCTTCGAACTATCATGTTTAACAGGTGAAACAATGTACCCTGCTAATGCTTTGGATCTTGTTTCTCTGCCCTATGGTGGCCATGGAAATAGAAATTCCTCCCGATTTCATTCATTTCCCCCATAAGTATGACATATAGATGTGTACTGATAATCATTATTTTGAGCTCAGTGCACCATAAAAAGATGGGTTAAAACCTTAACAACGTTATCTCATTTTGTTGCTGCTGCTGTTGTTAGCTACAACAACAACAACAACAAACCCACAGTCATTTGTTTTCATCCAGGAAATGCGTACTTAGCCCTCCTGGCTCACTGATAATGTAATCTGCCTAATGAAAGCATGACTGGCCAACCAGCGATGTATATGAAGCTCATAAACATTGGTTGTTTTTTTACTGCCCAAGCAATTCTGAATTGACTCTTTCATCTCTGGAAAAAGCTCAGATGTTCTTCCAGACTTTTAAAAAGTTGATTCTTCTTCACCCAGATCCTAAGGATGATAGCAATACATGTGTCAGTAGTCTGTTCCCAAAACCTAGGAAGAACAATCTGGTTTTGAGTTCCCTTGTGCTTGTCATTGCTCCTCCAGTTGCCAGGAAAGTTCTTGAGATCTAAACTTAAGGTTTTGCATGCTTTGGGGATTTTGTTTTCCAGAAACATGCCCATAACAGCCAAGTGTCTTAATAAACAGGACTGGAGGAATTTGGGGTTTAAATTTTTGGAAAAAATGAATGGGGTAGAAATCAAAACTGGCTATTTTTGTTTCCTACTAGCAGAAGCTCTGGTGGCACAGTGGTTAACTGCTGTACTGCAGTCCAAAGGTTGTGAGTTCGATCCTAAACAGGACTCAAAGTTGACTTAGCCTTCCATCCTTCCAAGGTTGGTAAAATGAGTACCCTGCATGTTGTGGAGAATACTAATTAACTTGTGAACTGCCCAGAGGGTGCACTATGGAGCAGTATATAAGTATGATTGCTTTGCTTTGGCTGGGAACAGTTGTCTTTTGAATTTTTCATTTTAAATCCCTCATTTATCCACCAAGATCTGTGGTCTCAAGGAAGGGTTGCCAAATTTCTTTCTTTCTGAGCATCACCTTATCTTTAGTAGCTACGTGCTAGGCAGATAAAGTATAATATGGTCATCTCCATGTTGATAAGTGTTTCACTAATGCAAAGTAGGAACAATTTTATTCAGTATTTTGAAGGGGGAAAATCATTTTTAAGAAACGCACATTAGTGGGAGAATAAAATTGAATTGTATATTTTCAAAGTGACACAAAATAGAAATAGACATGGCCTTACAAGATGAGGTTATCTGCCTGTTTGAAGAGAAAGTAGAAAAAATATATTCGACCATCTTTATTTATTAAAATCTCTGTGTCGATGGCAACAAGAAAGGGTGGTTTCTCCTCACTCGTGATTGTTAACAAATATCTTCTTTTCTTCCAGGGCAAAGATAGCAGGAAATGCCATTCGAACAGAATTTAAAGTGAAGTTTCCAATTACTTCTAAGTACATTTTGATCAAAGAACATGCAAGCTGTTTTTTTCTCTCACACAGAGACTAAAACCGCTATTAACTCTGAGCAAAAAATAACATGGAGGCAAATCCTCTGGGAACACGTGTTAGCATCCAGCTTTCTAATTATTAACACGATTAATCTTCCCTCCTTCTGTTTTTAGAATTCCAACAAAACTCTTTAAAAATTTAGGACCTGCTTTGTGGGGGAGGGACATTCTTTAATTGGAAAGGAAACATGTATGAATACACAAATGAGATTCAAAATGGAGGGCTTCTGTATGCATTACCGCTCTCTTCAGTTTCTTCTTTTTACAAGTGAAGATGGTAATTAACAGCTGCAGGGGTGGGCAACTTGGAAAATTACCTTTTTCACTCTACCCGTCCCAGAAGGCTCCAAGCAGTCTAATCAACAGCTTTGAAGTCTTTTCCTATCGTCTGATGATGACTTGTGTAAGAACAGTGCATAGGAGTAGCCAGTGTGGTCTAATGGAAAGAGTAATAGACTAGGACTCAAGAGACCTGGGTTCAATCCCCCACTTCTGTCATAGAAGCTCACGGGGAGAGGTGGAACTGGAAAGATCATTTCTTAAACACCTCAGTTAGCTTGAAAACCCTTTGAGGGTGATTATAAGTCAGTTCAGGCTAGCTGGCACATAACAACATGTGCATGTGGATGTACATGTTACTCAACGTGTGGGGGTCAGAGCAATGATATTGGAATGATCTTATTCCCCTGTGCTAATTTTATCCCCAACTACTTTTTATCTCACTTATTGGATTATCAAAAGTCTGAAACAAGTGAATAACAAATGACAGCATTTATCTATTTATGCCCCTGAATCCTACTGGCCATTCATACTTTTGCAAGGGGAATCTCATAGGATAGGTTTGGATGGGGTGGGTGGGGGGTGGGTTGCTGCTCATTAACAAGGTGCTGGTTGCATTACTGGGGATTTGCAGATTGTACAATCAGGCAACTACCAGAAGTTTTGCTTCTAACAGTTTTATAATCACCACAATTGTATGAGGAAGATCAGGCAAAGAGAGAGAATGAGTGGCAGAAGATGGGAATGAATAGATGGGTACAGGCCACACACACACCATATCCATGGTGCAAATTCAGTGAAAAATCCTTTATATATTTGTGTGGTGTAATATTAGTTTTTGCTTTCTATGGTTTCAGGTATTTGTGGAAAATCTTGGAATATATTTGCTGGGGATATAGGAGCGGGATCTATGCATGTATCCTCAAAGTGACAGTGCAATAGTCTAATGAAGGCTGTGTTCAAATTCTCAGTAAATATGCACGGGAACCCAGGGCTTTGAAATGTGCCATGATTTAGTCTGGATTGATTTGTGCTTCAGATTTAAACTGATTTGTATATTTGTAAAGCAAAGTTTAGAAAGTAATGCGAAGTTAATACACTGGGTTTTATATGCTGTCAAAATTTATAATGAACCTAATAGGCGTTTCAAGGTAAGATATTTGAGGAGTGGTTTCAATAGTTCCATTTTTCAGCGAGTTTCCATTGCTGGCCCAGCAAGGATTCAAACTGAGGTCTCCTGAATTCTAGACCATCACTTTATCCACCATGCTGCACTAGGTGTTGATGCATTAGAAAACCCATATGGGTATGGCTCTTTCTCCTGCTCTCTGCTGGCAAACATAACATTTGGATAGATGATAAACCCTAAAAAAATACCATAAACCTGCCAAATTTCAGACATTTAACTTTAGGAGTGGTGTCCTAGGTGCCTTTAAACTTAAAAAGTCAGTAAGCTGAGGCAGTTTATACCGCCATCCAATGTTATGTTTACTTTTGATCCAAACTTATTTGTAAATTCAGTTTGCTCTGCCTCAGTCAAATCTGTTCATCCTGCTTTGATCTGTACCTCATACAAATTGGCCCAAATGAAGCCAATTCAATTTGGAATTTGTTGTTTCTCTGAAAATGCTGCAGATATCCTAATTCTAACTACAGGATCGCATTTGGTTCCTTTTGGATAAAAAAACTTGGATGATGGGAAAACGTCAGTGGGGAAAAACGGAAATTCAAAGATTTTAAATGTCAATGGAAATAAGATTGAGAATTTTGTCAGTACACTGAGGCACAGTCTTTTATTTGCAACATCAGACTGATGGATATTTTTCTGCAGTCTTATGGATCATTCAGCACCTCCATGTAATATGATAGACAATATATGTTGAGTTTCAGATGTTCAGTCAGAGTTATTAATGAGTAAGATCCACCAACCATTCTTTGTGTCTTGTTCACTAATGTTCTGTTTTGCCTGCAGTTAATAATAATTTATAGATATAATAAAATAATAGCTATAGATATAATAGCTGAAAATGACACTAGGCAAAACTGAATCATCCCTCAGTCTATGTTACCTTTAGTAATAACAGAGTAGAGCTCTGGGAAGAGTCATATCAGAATTTAGTTACAAGGCATTAAAAGACAAAAAGAAAGAAAGAAAGAAAAATATAATGAAAGGGTTCCTTTTTACAAAAAAAACCTGCTGGGAGATCTACAGCCCTAGAAGCATTCTCTTTGGGGAATTACGCCAAATGTTGGTTAATTATTTTTGACATTTATTCCTGGATCCCTTAGTGAAGGAGAGTTTGGGAGGGAAGATTTAGGAAACTAATAATAGGCCATTTAAAATATTTACTGAGTTTTATCTTGGGATATGGAACTGGAGGTCTTTTTTCTGTCACAAAGAATTCAGCAGCTGTGTTGTTTTGGTACCTTTGAGGATGCAAAGATAACAAGGCACAGAGGAAGCTTCTAACCCTTAGTGGAAAGACTATTTATTAAAGCTCTACAGTGTACTGGTTGGAAATGTTCTGCACTGACCTAGTTTTGCTATCTGAGAGCTACAATACTGTGTCTTCTTATCAGGTTTCAACCTTCTTGTGGTTATTCTATCCCCCCCCCTTTCCCCCTTCTTTTTAATCTTTGAAAAGTATGCCAGTTTTGCAGCAGAAGGAAATATATCCTGTCAAAATGATGAGAGTAGCTAATTGTAAGCAATGTATTTGCAGAAAAATCCATACAATTATGCATAAATCAGATATGTCACTGTTCTTCTTACACATTATATGTTTATTATGGGGGAGTTATTTTACAGAAAACTGTAGGGATACCCCAGCCTTTGCCCCCAAAGAATGTCCTTAGCCTGCCCAAGAAATGTTCCCAGCCCCAGCCCCCACCAGCTTCTGAAGGGGGGGAGGCCAGGTCATGGGGTCTCGCAATCTGGGGTCGATCAACAAGATAAGACCACAACATTGAATTGAATTTATTTTTTATATACCGCTTTCCTCGTTTTGCAACGACCCAAAGCCATTCACAGCATTCAAAAATATACAAAAATACGATAATACAAAGAAATACAATACTACAAAGTTACAAGGCAATAATTATAAAGTTACAAAATAAAAATGCAAATTTGCAGATACAAAATGTGAAATTACGTAGCAATACAGTACAATGAATCAAAAATAATTTACAGTTTTACAAAATCATCCAAAAAAGGGAGGGATGGGTGGAGCCATGGCTCAACGCCCATAAACAATCCTAACATGGACCAGACTTGATGACCACATCAGAGCCCAGGTGCATCGGCAGGACAAAACCACCAGACTAGGCAAGATGGCGGTGGCCGGCTATTAAGTCCTCGCCGCCCCAGAGCCCAGGTGGAAACGCTCCCCTGCAGCAATGCCAGACCAGGGGAATGGGTGTCTGCTAGGAGGAGGCAGCAGCTGGCTTCCTAAGGCCTCTTAAGGCCTCTTCGCCCCAGCCGCATCCTTCATGGACATTCTCTAGCTGAAGCTGAGATAAGCGATTCCTTACTGGACCAGCGAGACAGCTCCCTGAGTCATGAATCCCCTTATCCGTCCCACCAGACTATCCCCATTCCACTAGCTATTGTTTGGCACTGTCTACCCCTATCAACTGGTCATTCTCCGGCACAAACATCTGCTAATCTATAAACAATGTGCACAAAACCCATTGTTCGAACCCACCTCCTCTTAGCCTGTCATGGACGTGAGTTACGCTAGGTGCGCGTGGGCCGAGGTATTTTTGGCAGGCAATAAAAGAGGTCGCTCAGCATCCCTCGCTGTCACCTCACCCTGATCCCTTGACCGTGCGTGTGTGTGTCTGATTTCACCCCCACAAGAGGGCCCGATCCCTACAGATAACAACAAAAAGTATCGATAGGCCCATGATGGAGAACCTTGGGACTCCAGATGTTCTTGGACTTCAATTCCACATGGCTTGAACCCTGAATCCACATGAATGGATTTACTGTACATACAGTTCACATAGATTTGGGCTTTGGGGAATTGAAGTCCAAGAACAGCTGGAGTGTCAAGGTTTGCCATCACTGCTATAGGCTAACCACTTGTAGCTTTAGCTCTCTCGGCAGAAGTGGAAAGACTCACATGCAAATACATGTTAGTTGGTTCATTGGTTCATGTTTATGTGTTTCTATACCACCCTATTGACCAAAGGTCACTCAGGATGGTGTACATGCCTGTATAAAAGGTCACCCTTGCTCAAAAGCCAGTTGTATCAAACTCTAGAGGTCAGTGCTCATCTCCATTTACAGCGAAAGAGCCAGCACTGTCTGCATCTGCAGATGTTTTCATTGTCATGTGGCAGGCATGACTAGATGCTGGAACACATGGAACATTACCTTTACCCCTGAACCAGTACCTATTTATCAAACTGTTAGGTTGGCAGGATCTGATGGCAGACGACAGGAGCTTACTCCGCCATGCAGTATGTGGGTCTCAAACTGCTAACCTGCTGGTCTCATGGTCATCAACCTCAGTGTGTTAACCACTAAGCCACCATAGACTCACCATCTTATAAATACTCTATATAAGAAGTAAAAAAATCTCTTATCAGCAACAGTAAATCAGTAAAACAGTAAATCAGTATGCAGCACAAAAAACAAATACAGTAAAACCTCGAATTACAAATGCCTTGAGTTACATAAAATTCAACTTATGTAATGATTTTATGCTAAAACCATGTCCCAATTTACACAATTTCCTATGGGTTTGCTTTAAGTTACATAAAGATTCTTTTCCCTATGGGTTTGCTTCAAGTTATGTAAAAATATATTTCCCTATGGGTTTGCTTCGATTTACATAAAATTTCATGTTTCCTATGGGTTTGTTTCGAGTTGCAAATAAATTCAGTTTAAGCAAAAGCCTACGGAATGGACTTTTCCCCCTTGTAAGTAGGGGTTTTACTGTAAGCTAAGACCAAAGAATCAAATAAAAGTCACAGAAAATCAGCTAGAGTGTAGAATGTCAGCAAAATCCACCTTGAACTGCCTTAGGCAATTTACAGCGAGGGAAGGGGCAGATATGTGGTGGAAGAGTGTTTCAAAGATACAGCACCACCACTAAGGATGTCAAGATTTTCCTGGCCTGTCTCAGGTGTATAACCACAGTCTTCCTCTTTGTGAAAACTTGGTTGACCAGGTCATATATAGTGGAGAGACACACTCCATCAGCTAGTGATGTCCCAAACTATTCAGAGTTTTATAGGTTATAAACAACATTTATTTATTTATTTAGATTTCTAGCTCTGCCCCACTCGCCACAGGTGACTCTGGGCAGCTCACAACAAACAATAAAAACATCAACAATAAAAACATCAATATTTAAAAACAATTAAAATCTGAAAAAATATCTTAAAATTCTTTAAATGCTCTTAAAGGTTGGGACTGGAAGCCTACAGGCAACATCTTGAATTGGGCCTGGAAGCTTACAGGTAACCAGTGCAGCTGCATCAGCATAGAGAAGATCCAATTCTATTTACAAACACACACACACACACACCAACAATTAATCATGTGGCCGTAGTCTAAACCCATTCGTGTGGATCCACAGAGACATGGGCTTCTGGGAATTGAAATCCATTGATTGGAGAAATTACCTCTGAAAGGATTCAATAACTTTCTTGGCTGCTGTTCTAATTCTTTCCCTCCCCCTGGCACTGGTGTAACTCTTCCAAGAATCTGGGGCTTTACTGAGTTACAGTTTATTTCCAGAATAATTGACTCAGCTCCCAGTGAACACGTAGATTTTTTTTTTTGAATTTTCAGTTTCCTCTGCTTGCTATGGCTAACCCTGAATAGGTAGCATTGCAAAAGATGGCATCAGGAAGCTCACATCGGAACCATTGGTAAGCACCATGTTTTGTGGGCTTTCTAAGAACAACCAGCAAGCTTTTTCTTATTAGCAAATATCCAGATTGTAGTTCATGTCATGACCATGTAAAAAGGCTTCCTCCTGTACATAGCTGAATAGGATTCATCTAAACCAGCTTATTAAAAAAAAAGATGAAAGATATCTGACTGAAAGCCACATCTGCCCCCTCCTTCTCTCTCTCTCTCTCTCTCTCTCTTTTAAAGACATAGCACATTGGGAATGACCTTCATCATAGGACTCATGATAAAGCATAATCCCTTTTCAAATATTTCCAGCATTCCCTTCATGTGCTTCATATATTTAGTTCCTTCATATAGCCGTGCTCTCTGCCAAGGAATGTGATGTCAGCTACATTATCTTTCTCCATAAAGATTCTCTGATAATGCAAATATTTACTTCCTCTATTGAGCTGAAAGATACACTAAGAGATTTAGGACTTACTAGTTGTTCCCTGTGGGGTATTGCTTCTTTCCAAACAATTTTAGAAATGCTGAGCTGGAAGGGACCCTATGGATCAAGTCCAGCCCCTGTTCCCTCACAGGACTAATTTGGAAATGTATCTGATGAGTATTTTTTGCAAAGCTCCAAACTACTACTACTACTACTACTACTACTACTACTACTACTACTACTACTACTACTACTACTACTACAGGGCATACAATGGCTTCTATGACCAAAAGGACAAGCATAGGATCCAAACTTGTTACAGGAAGGCTATAACTTCCAATATGTTACTTTACACAAGGCTTCAACAACAGGTTCTTTACAAATCATACCCTTCTCTCATAGTATTCCCATTATAAATATCAGTCTGTTATAATGCAGGTGACTATACACAGCTTTGTGGGTTAGAAATCATTTGACCAGTATCTTTTTCAATATTTTGTGTGTCCAGAGTTCCAGCCATGGAAGCTCCCATGATGATCTAATCCAGTGCACAATCAGCATCTAATCAGATTGTAATAGCAGCTTCTATGGTTGGAGTTCTGTATGTGTAAATATAGAACAAGGCTGTGATTATGTGCAATCAAATCAATTCAGAATGATGGTGGTCATTCCCTGGGCTTCCTAGATACAGAATGCTGAAAAGTGGTTGACCATTCCGTTTTTCTGGAAGTGCCCTGGAACCATATAGCTTGCCCATGGCTAGATAGTCTGGGTGTTCTCTTATAGGGAACTGACCTATCAACTGGTGTGCTCTTGTGTCCACCCCAGTGCACTATATGGGTAATTTCAATGGTGAACAGTGGGAATGCAGGGAGATGGTCTGACAGATCTCTTCTTCTTCTGCTGTATCTGAATCCAGATATTGGTCATCATCATGGCAATCAGCCATGAAGACTGTCCTGCAAATATAATGTAGTGGCCTTGCCTCTGCCTTCCGCATTGCAGCGTGGCACTCATACCACTGATCCAGTTCCATGAGTCACTCTCTGGTCCTGAGTGCTTTTGGCACGCAAAGTCCTCATCAGCCCCAGGCCAGTATTGATGAAGCTGCTGCCCTCCATCACGATGGATTCAAGTGGGATTTAAGTGACAGCTCTCTAATCTAGAGGAAGATAATTTCATAAAGATATTGCCACTACTGAGAATGCTTGATTCCTCATTGACACCTGTGCCACCTTCAATGTGTCCACCTATAGCAGTGTGGTGTATATTACAAAACATATTGTTGTGTGATAAATTAGAGCTGGCAGAAGTTCATAACAGGGATAATACTTACTTTGTAGCCATAGGTACAGTGTTTCATAATTCAAGTTTATATGACGTACATAACAGAAAAGCCCACCAAATGCCTGTGATCAAGCATTTTTAGTTGTTAATTATGAGTCAGTCTAATAATTATCACTCAGTCTCCAACTGGGGCATCAAGAAAACCAATTTCGGGACATAACCAACCAAAGTATTTACTTTGAGCAATTAGTAGTATCCTTACTAATGTATATGTCAATATTGCTTAGCATTTCAGAAGCCTTGCAAGACAAAGAAACAAATGTTTGAAATTATAACTGATTAGTTTGTAGCCAGAAGGAAATAGTTTTGTTGTAGATGAAGTTTATTTGCATACTTTAAAGAAGCAAATGTGCTACCACAAGCAAATATTGTGTATTCTCAGCTGTGGGTCTTGGCAATCAATTTCAGTCATTTAATTTGGAGCACCTATAGCTCCAAGTAGAATTTTGCATTTTGCTCTCACTTATTCAGAGATCTTTCAAGGCAAACATATTTTACTTATAAAATGTAAGTACTGTATATAAAAATCCTTATGGGGTGCAGGTGTGTGAAATTTTACTTTCACTATACTTGATGACTATACATTAGAGACTGGTTCACACGTCTATCCTGATTCCATGAATCCTGTGCCATGAAGTCTGTCTCATGACTTGTATCCATGAATGATCATCATCAATAAAATACCAAAGACCTTCTCTCAACACAGTGATTTATATTGAATGCACAGGTACATGCATTCATCTGTGTGAAAAAAGCACAATAAGCTGCAGTCGTGCATGTAAACTGCCACCTTGACAACAGCATATGACACCAAGAGAACTAAGCAAGAAAATGACCCTCAACATCCTCTGAATGGATATAAACCACAAGTCCACCGGCTCAGATCCAGGAAGAGCTTTATGGCAAGTACAGAAATTCTTGAAGGTACACAAGAGCAAAACCGAATGAGAAGATGGAGGAAGGAGCTCACTGGACAAGGAACAATATTCAAGGAGGATCCAGCTCCCCTACGTCACTTGGAGGACCCCGAACATTAGAGTCTCTAAAAGGCAAAACCAATATGCTCAAGTGGGGGCTGTTGGCAGAAAACATCATGCTGTGTAAATGTGGAGAGATATAGAATATGGCTCATTTACTGGTCTGCTAATTACTGCCAGAAACATGCACCAATGATGACTTAAGTTTGGCCAATAACAAAGCCAAGAAAGTGACTTCATTTTGGCAGTCTAGGGTTTGATCGGGACATGAAAGTGGAGGAATGATGTGTTTTGGATGTCATCTCTGAGATGATCAGTTTCTGGTGACTCACTCCCAGACAATTGCTGATGAACATGCCTGAATAGACCTGATGTCCACCCAGCTTGTGAAAGTTCTTGCCAAAAAACATCCTGTGTTGCCTACTATCATCTCAGACCTAAAGAAAATCACACTTTGCTTCCTGGATAAGTAGACTATCACATTATTCTCCACCACCACCATCTCCCATCTAGTGCTGGTTGTTTTATTCATCATTCCCCTTGTAATGAGCATTTTTAAAGAACATGGTGACTCGCAGACTTAGTGGTACCATTTCTGTCCTGTGCTGAGTGCACCATGCATCAGACTGGAGGATTATAACAAAGCCGCACAACTATAAAGAGGCTCAAATCTCTAGGGGAAGCATTTCCTGCAGTGGTAATGGGAAAGCGTTGATAGAACCCTAGGAAGATTATTCATTAGCTGGCAAAGTGTACGAGTGTGTTGGTTTGAGTTTGGGGAGGTATATCTTCAAAATATTCTACGATTGCTGGAGGGTGATGCTGCTGTTATGCAATCGATTGTATTCCTTTTACCCAGAAAGCATAATTATTTAGCTTTATGGCCTACCCAAAGTTTATAGAGTGAATCACAATTGCCTTAGCTGCCTTTGTGATTAATTTTCTTTTCCAGTATTTATTTTAATTACACAGAGAAGTTACACTGAAGCAATGGGAATTGTCCACAGATATCTGGTGACTCCATAAATGGTAGGAAGTTTGAAATTTAACAAAGCCGACACTAGATTGATCAGTCTGGATTCTGTGTGTCGTTTTACTAAATGTTGGCTGAAATCCTATAGCAAGCCGCAACTAGAGTAGACACACTGAATCTGTGGTCATTTGTCAATCAATTCTTCCATAAATTCTATTGATTCAATAGGCCTACTCTAATTGCAACTTACTACTGGATTTTAGCCATGTACTGAATCGCTGCTTAGCAATGAGGTACATAATGAAAGATTTGGCATAACTGAGCACACTTGGATAGGTATTCCTGTTGTTTGTTTGATCAATCTTTCTTCCCCTCATCAGCCATATCCAGAAGGGTAGGAATAACAATTGCATGGCTTGAAGAGATCCAAAGGGCCTCTACAAGAGAACACTCTGCTGAAGCAAGCAAGTAACCTGCAGATAATTTGATTTTTTTGGACCACAAATCTCATAATTCTTCTTTCTGGGAGTCCCACTTGCAGGACTCAGAACATATAAACACCTTTATTGTGTTCACCTGGAGAGAAGGCCCAATTAGCAGGCTTCATGCTTTGGATAGGCCTAACGTCTTGTTTGAAAAGGAAGCTGGCCTAATGATTTTGTTTCCAGAGAGATTATATAGGTTCAATATCCATCATATACTGTGGTGGTCAGAATTGGATCACCAATGCATCACACGCCCTATATTCAAATATGCCTAATGTTTCCTACCTAAATGCAAAACTTTAGGGTTTTTTCCTCTGCTGAAATGTATGTTGGTCCAGTTTCCCAATCTCTTAAACTCTCCTCTTTTCTTAAGTATTAGCAATTCTTCTTGGTTTGATGCTATCTGAAGATTTGGTCCCCATCACTAGTTCACACAACTCATTTATAAATATGTTGACCAACTGGGAAACTAGTGTGGGACATTGCAACACCCCACTTAAAAGGCTCACTGAAATCAAGATAAATCGCAGTGTACCTCCTATCTACCAAACTTGTAAATGTGTTGGAAAAGGTGGCAATATTAATCTGCCATGTTTTGCTGTTGAGAATCTCGTACTGCTCCACTGCATTCTTTTCCACATGCTCACAAACCAAGTGTTCAATTAACTGTCCTAGAATCCTTCCTGGTGTGACAGTATTTGCTTATGTACATTACACCTGTAATTTTTTTTCAGTATCCTTGGATGCAATTCAACTATCTTGAGCAACTTGGCATTGTTTAAAATAGTAAAGTGCTCAGATACCATCTCTTTATCTATCTTGAGGTATAGTGTTCCTGCTGTCTCCTGATTCTGCTTGCACTTAGTTAGATCTTGTTATACTTTCAGGAGAACAAAGAGGAAAAGTCAATGTTGAAAGTTCTCACTTCTTTCTCATCCATTCCTCCATCCTTTCAATACAACAGTACTACCACTTCTTTGTTCTTCCTCTTGCTACAAGCATAGCTGAAACTCCTCTTTGTGTTATTTTAACCTCTCTGGCACTTCTAAGCTCTCGTTCTGAGTTTTAGCTCTCCTGAAATATCCCTACAGATATTGGCAGCTCATTTTCAATCTCAATCTTCAATCCTAATGCAGCTACTCAGTTTCTTGAAGTGTTCCTGTTTTTATTTCATGCAGGGATTTCTGACTGTGCCATCCACATGCATTCTCTTTCCTTTGAGTCCTTTTGACCACGATCTTTCAATGTTTTTACAGTTAGCAAAATAAGGTTTCTCTTATTTATTGAAATCAGCCTTCTCAAAGTCGAAAATGCATGTTTTACTACTCTCAGCTTTCTCTTTCTTAACAATAACAAATTCCAAGAGGGCAGGAAATGCAGCTAGCATTGATGTAATTTTTCCCCACATACCAGGACAAGATAGTTTAGTCCAGGGGTGCCCAAACTATGGCCCAGGGGCTGGATCCAGCCCCCTGGGCCATAGTGACTAGCCCCCTGAACCATGTGACCAGCCCACGGCCAAAAAGATTTGGGCACCCCTGGTTTAGTCTCTCAAATTCATGTTTGGTAGACCCACAGATATGTATCATTGTCACCAGAGTGGTTATGAAACTGGCTGCAAAGTATCTGCCTATTGTCATTTACAGTTGTTTTTCCATAGGCAAAAAACTCCCAAACTGTTCCTTTTTGCCTTTAGGGCAACTTTTGTCCAATGTATTGAAACAAAACATGGAACAGACAGCCATCCTATAAACAATACAAGCTGCTAGATGGCAACCCTTAAATGTCCCATGATCAAACTTTGGACTGAAGCCACTTTCTTCGCCTTGCCATTGCCCAAATGCAAATCCTCATTGGTGCATTTCTCTGACAGCAATCTGCAGACCAGCAAATGGGCCAGACTCTGTGTCTCTCCACATTCACGCCAACTCTGTGTCTCTCCACATTCACACCATGTGTTGTTGTCCACCAGCAGTCCCCACTTGAGCATGTTGGTCTTGCATTTAGGGACTCCAACCCACAGCCTATTCAGGGTCCTCCAGGTGACATAGGGGAGATTGAGATCTTCAGCTTTATCCACCTTTAATGTTGTTCCTTGCCCAGTGAGCTCCTTCTTCCATCTTCTAATTTGGTTTTGCTCTTTTGTACCCTCAAGACTGTTTGTTCTTTACATAAAACTCTTTCTGGATTTGAACCAGAGGACTTGAGGCTCATATCTATTCAGAGGGTGTTGAGGGTCATTCTCTTGCTTAGTTCTCCCAGCATCTGATGCTACTTCTCTCCTGATTTGAAATATCCCATTTCATTTCATGCTCTGCTTAAAGGCCCTGTTCAAGGGGGAAATTAGTGAGTTCCCTATATACAAGAAGTATACATTACTTCTCAACATAGTGCCAACTTTAATGTCTTTCCAGTCAGCCTTTCTACCCCCTTATTGCTACTGAACTTTAAAATTGGTGACATAATTGGCATAGGCATTCAGAAAGGGTTAATTAAATATGAGAAAAGGGGAAGCATTCTTCGAAGGAAAAGAACAAAAAGGGTTGGGGCTAGAACTCCCTTCCTCCTAACATAATCATCCTAACCATTTTATAAACACCTGATTATGTTTCAGTAGCCTCTCCTTTCTCTATAAATGCTTTTTCAGATGGCTTAACAGTTACACAAAAGAGGAGACAGGAAGACTGAGAAGAATACTTAAAGAGCTGCCCAGACTAGAGAGTAAGCTAGTGTCATGTGCTGTCTGGATTCAGTCAAATGTCTTTGGAAAACCTAAGAAGCAAAATGCCATATCTCCAGCAATTAATGATGCATCAAGATGGAGTCTTCAGTGTGTAGTAGATAAATTAGGTGAAAACACTTGATTGAAGAGGGTACATGCCTGAGAAAGGAATAATGACTCCAGAATATGTGGCATATGAAGCACTAGAGGGATACCAAGAATTCATGTCAGTGTGATGCAGGCAGAATGAAATGAAGGCAGCATCCATTCAAGGCTAGAGGAACGAAAGGCGGCTACGCAGCAATGTACAAGAACAGATAGCATTAAGGCCTGGTCTGGGATTACATCTGGTGTTGAATCATTGCTCAAGCTGTACCAATGAATGTAAAATATGTGCTCATCAGCAGTAACTGAATAGTTATTCAAAGAA
This sequence comes from Bradypodion ventrale, assembly GCA_035047345.1. NCBI lineage: Eukaryota > Metazoa > Chordata > Lepidosauria > Squamata > Chamaeleonidae > Bradypodion > Bradypodion ventrale. Next base: position 124,343,936 of record JAWDJE010000006.1, read on the forward strand.
GTGGGCCATAAAACACAAGAAGGCTCCATAAATGTACTACATAATTAAAGAGGCAGCAAGAAGGATGTGTTTTGCATACCCAGTGAAGCAATGTCTTCCTTCTCTCTTTTCTTCATATTTATTTCATTCAGATCTTGCCTTCCTCCCAATGCTAGGACCCAAGGCAGCTTACAAAATGATAAAATTATTTTCCATGTCTTTGACTCTAAGGCAGGGGTTCCTAACTTTTTCAAGCCAGGGGCCGGGTCACACTCTCTCAGTCAACTTTGAGGGCTGGTTGGCCATTTTGCCCTGCCTGCATGATGGTGGGTGACCATTTTGTCCCAACAGCTTCAAAGGGATGGCCATTTTGTTTATCAAATGCCCTTGGAAGGAAGCACATGAAATGGCACCACAAGCCAAATCCAGCCCGTGGGCCTTAGGTTGGGAACCCCTGCTCTATGTGATGGTGTTCATCACTGTTTACAGCCCAAGAGCCAGTGCTGTCTGCATCTGAAGACATTTCTGTGGTCATGTGGTAGGATGGCTAGAAGCTGGAACTCATGGAATGCTGTTACCTTTCCCGCCAATTTAGTACCTATTTATCTACTTGCAATTTCTTGCTTTCAAGCTGCTAGGTTGCAGGAGTTGTGACTGATGAAGGGAGCTCACTCCATTGTGCAGCACTCAGTCTTGAAATGCTCAGCTGGCGACTTTCTGGTTGTCAAGCTCAGCAGCTTAACCACTAGGCCCCTGCGGTCTCCTCAAATTGCCTAGAACATCCCATGTTGTACCCAGGGCAAATGAACAGTTATTGGAATGTGCAAAGGCAAAGCCAGAACCTCACTATTTATACACAGCATGGCTCCAATCTGTCTTTTTCTGAGGGATTGGGTGTATAATATGCTCACCATCCATTTGCTAAGCTGCATTCAGGGAACGGCACATGATTGATGCACGGCAAGAGCTGAAAATATGTCCCCATCATCACATTCATTTTCCATCCGCTCTTTCTGCTCTGTCTGCTTCCATCCTTGATCAATATGAGTGTTCATTAAACAAGTCTTTGATTAACCAAGGACATTTTAGCTCGTGTTCATTTCAAGCTCTCCACAATGAACCTTATTTCCCTTATTAAATGTGTGTGAGACATAATCCTACAAAGTACATCCATTTGACTGAAGTCTGGGAGATAAGGCTACCAAAAAAGAGTTCAAGTGTAACCTTGAAAGGGCCCAGAGTCAGTGGCTAAGCTGAAAAGAGTAAACACTGATCAAAGCTATGAAGGAAATTTGTTGGTGGAGGAAGAAAAATTGAAACACTTAAGGGTTTCTATAGAAAAGGGGCATTTGAAGAAATCTCTAAGCCCTGTCGAAGCCCGATTGAACATCTTGTCAGCAAAAATATGGCTTTAACTCCACCTAACAACCTGGTAGTAAAAAAGCTCTTAAGATTCCCATAATGTTGATTCACAAAAAAATGTCCTTCTTCAAACTACCACTATAAATTGATTCCTATGGAAATATTAACTGTGGCAATTTGTGCTGTTCAGCCTGCTTTGTGCGGTTTCTCTTTTGGGCTTGAACGCCGCCACCGCCACTAGTTTTTAAAGAATTGTTCTTGTTGAATTATTAAAATTAGCTAAATGGCAAAGTCAACTTTGAACAACAAAGGGGTATAAGAGATGCAAGGACATGACCTTTTAAAGCTGGAATGCAAGGCAAAAATAAATAAATGAATGAATTCATAGATTGATGCAATAAAAATAGTAATAGCATGGGCACACTTGCTAGATTATCACACTGTCTAAATACGGAATTTTGGTAACTGAAAACCCAGAAAGAATCAAAAGGAAATAAAGCAAATAGAGGCACTGCACTGTACGCTTGAGCACATGTGCACACCAACACATACACAAATTCGCACATGAAAGGATTGCCTCTTCTGTTTCTTTCAAGCTACTTCTTATAACCTAAAGCAACTGCAGATGTTAAAATTGGATGTACAGTGAAAATCACAGCCTAAGAAGCCTGAGTTGGACAGCGATTTGCATTTTTGAGGATGAGACTGGCACAGGATCGGAAGTAGTGGGAGACAATGCTTTGATCCACCACGTCAAGCTATGTATATCGACGTGTGAAGCATGGATCAAGTAAGTAGTATTAGAGACCCCAGCTAGCACTGGGCAAAGAATAGGAAGCTTGGACAGAGCTAGACCTAGATAGACCTTAAAGCCTTCCAGTTTAGACCTTTCTCCCAGTTGAGCCACATTTTGGTGTCTGTAAAATATCCGTCAAGTAGAGTTTCCATAATGGAGAATCATGGAATTCATAGTGGGAAAAAAATCTAAATATTATTTCCCTAGTAATCATACACAATGAAGTTAATTCTGATCTGATGCAGCTGTATGAGCCTCGATCTCATCCAGATGGAGTGTCTTATAAAAGCAGCATTCTTTGTGTGTTTGGGATCCAATCCATTGAGGAGACTATGCTACGCCCCTCATGGCACAGTGGTTAAGCAGCCAAACTCTTCTCGCGATCTGAGTTCAATCCAAATGGGCTCAGCACTATGGGGAAAAATATAAATGTTATTGCTGTTGCTAAGTACAGTAAAATCCTGGGTTACAAGTGCCCTGAGTTATGTTGCCGCGGTTTACAACAGCAAATTTAATTAAAATAACTCCCCGGTTTACGACCTTTTTTCGGTTTACCACCAAAATTTGTGCTGCTTTAAACTCTAAAATGGCTGCTGCTGCTATTTTAGAGTTTAAAATGGCCACCACCACTATTTTAGAATTTAAAATGGCCACCACTCCCTCCATCCGATGTCCCAATGCCTGGGAGAGGAGCTCAGAGGAAGAACAGAACCAAGTGGATAAGGTCCCCAAACAGTGCAGAAAATGTAGGGAGATCGCTTCCTTTGCTTTTGTGGGAGTGGGAGGGCAATCACGTCTGGCAATTGTTGGTTTTTTTTGGCATTTTTTTGTAAATTATTTGGGGGGGGGGTTTTTTGCTCCGGTCAGGACTTTTTAAAATTTTCAATGCGTTCCTATGGGAAAACGTGCTTTGGGTTATGATTTTTTTTGTGTGTGTTACGATAGAGGCTGTTGGAATGGACCTCTGTCATAACCCAAGGTTTTACTGTATCTATATCTTGCTATGCAAAGTAGTTCAAAGTAGTTAATGGATCAGAGAGACTCCTTATTTGCTAGAAATGAATCACCATTCCCTCCAAAAGGGATCTCCTCTGTTTCCAATATTTAGTACTTATCTGTATGCTATTAACAATCCTTCTTACAGTTGACAGGCATTTGATAATATGGTAATTCATCTCAAAGACAGTGGACAGAACATACATTTTGCTTTATAAATGAATTTTCAAAGCAAAAAAAGACAAATTGCATTACAATAAGGGTGGGGATTTTGCAAATGCAATGTTGCAGAATATTTTTAATGATAGATAAATCTCCTTTCTAGTTCTACTCTCATACATGCTTGTGCATGTGCACACTCACCCACCTACACAAACACACTCCTAAGGATTTGTGGAGGTATAATACAGTATAACGCTCAATTTCCCACTTATCAGAAATAATCCTGTTTAGAAGCTGACAGCAGAAAATACATTTGAAAACTTGGCGGTTGGTTGTTAGATACATATTTTGAGATGCTTTATAGCTGTGAATATTCTGGAGACATAAATGTTGTAGAGACCTGAGTGGATAAAACATATAAATACCTTGATGATAATGTTCACATGGCTATATAAAAAATTACTATTACTTTTATTATCTTTTACTATTATTATGGATATATGTAACTCTTCATCATTGCTGGGTTGGCTTTATTCCTCAATTTCCCACCATTCATTTATACTAGTGATGGCGAACCTTTTAGAGACCCAGTGGCCAAACAGAGGGGCAGGGTGAACTCTGTGCTGAGGGGAAGGAGGAAGCACTCCCATTGGGCTGCTAGGCTGAGGGACCGGCCAACCTCTGTGCTGGAGGGAGGGAGGAAGCACTCCCGTTGGGCTGCTGGACAGAGAGGTGGGCCGAACTCTGTGCTGGTGGAGGGAGAAAGTGACAGCATGCATGCCAACCGAGAGGGCTGGGAGTGCCCTCTCTGGCACGCATGCCAGGACTTTTTGAGCAAAATATACCTCCCCCCCCATTTTTATTTTATTTTACGTATTGCGATTACAGGGATTGTTGGAGATGCTGAGGGGAAAATGTCTTGAATGGTACATACAGTCCATGGGTTACAACTCTGGTCCATGCCCATGGAGAAAGACAGCAGGCTCTCCATCTCATGAGGTAAAATCTGACTCCCACCAACACACCTTTAAAATAGTTCTTTAATTTTTTAAGTCTCCACCTTGGAACTAAATACTTGCTTAGAAATGCAAGCCTGGAAGCTTCAACAGGATGTTGTTTGTTGTTGTTGTTGTTGTTGTTTGACTTTGCTCTTTCTCTTTTCCAGCCCTACCAAGCTCTCCAACACCCTGGCTGACAAACAGTCCTGCAAGACATGAAAACTGCATATTTATAATATTTTAGTAATTCAGTAGATGAATAACTATCCTGTTTCTGGATTAAATAAGAATGCTACATATTGTCCAGTTGAAAGACAGGGCCTCCAAAGATGTCAAGCAGTACAGGTTGACAAAGATATACTAGTGGCTTTTGGTCACTGGCATTCTTTCAAACTGATAGAGGAAAATGATGTGCTGAAAAGCAGTACTTTGTGGCATATTTCTGTGCACAAATTCATAGTTGTTGTTGTAGTTGTTGTTCAGTCACACAGTCAATTCTGACCCATTGCGACCCCATGGACTCGCCAGGCACCCCATCCTCCACCATTCTCCTCAACCTGCCCAACTCTGTGCCCATTGTACGTGCACAAATACATATCGCAAATGGTTGGGCTCCTTCCATTTCTCTAACCAGGAAGGAACAACAAAAAACAGTTACTCAGAAGAGGTTGACTGAAGGAACTAGTAACTGTTTATAGCATTTATCCACTTCCTCTCAAGTCAAGGCATGTCTGATATCTGCCATGAAACTGTTGGCAATGAAACGATTCCAGGTTTTCTCACACTGATTAGATGCCGGGCTGGCACACATTTTAGCAACATATGCTCCTAAAGTAGATCTGCCCTATAAACCAGAAAAACAGCTTTATTCAAGCCGTGCTGCTGCGGAATATCCAAGCCAAGAAATCCTCGCTTCATGGTGGTGGCAGAAAACTCAAGCAGAAATACCAGGCAGATAATTGGGTTATCAGCAGGGATAGCCCAAGACATGATTCTGCCTGAGGCAAAGCAGCAAATGATGCATCCCACCCCCACTCACCCCCACTCACCCCATCAAGGTGAAGAACATCTAAAGCCAACTACGTGCTTTTGGCACAAGAAACAGAAATATTGTTCATTGTTTATTGCCCTTTTGGAATGACCAAAATGGTATAATAATAATTTAGTGTCACAAATTATTCTGGGTTGAAAGGATTTTTGGAGAAGAAACTCCACTCAGGGAATGCCCAAAGGAGGCTCTTTTCATGTCCACAGACAGAGATGGGTGCTCAATCCATCATGCAGTACCCGGGTCTCGAACTGCTGACTTGCGCACCAAAAGGGTGTGAACCACTTTGATCTTTCTCATGGTAGAGTGTCACTACTAAGTCCCCAACCGGCTGCGGTCAGTGGTCAAGGAACATCCATTAACCTTTAATAATCTAAGGGACACATCTGTATTTTATTTATTTCTCTTTCCCTCTCCTTTCTTCTCTCTCCCATTCTCATAACATTCAGCTGAAGAGTAGTGAGGTTACCCTGGCCAGCTGGCTTGCTGCTGACCAGAGTTCTGGTGACACAGTGGTTAAACTTCTGTACTGCAGCCAGAATGTTGTGAGTTAGATCCTATTGGGGCTCAAAGTTGCCTCAGCCTTCCATCCTTCAGAGGTCGGTCTAATGAGTACCCAGTGTGTTGGGGGCAAAATGCTAATTAACTTATGAACCACCCAAAGAGTGCACTAAGCACTATTGGGTGGTATATAAGTGTAATTGCTATTGCTATGTCAAACAAATGACAAATATTTGGCTATATTTATGCTCCAGCTTTTCTCCAAAGAATTCCAGGTGGCATACATAGCCACCATTATATTCACAGCAGTTCTGAAAGGTAGATCAGACTGAGAACACATGATTGGCCAAGTTCAATCAAAAGGATTTGTGACCTAGTAGAAAATTACATCCAGATCTCCAGGGTTTTCAGTCCACCTTTCTAACTCAGGAGGTGGGGGGTGGGGGGATAGAACATGTTGCTTTGTAATAGAAACAGCAATAGCAATTACACTTATATACAGCCCTAAAACGCTTAGTGCTCTCTCTGGGTGGTTCACAAGGTAATTAGCATTATGGTCCCTACACATTGGGTACTCATTTTACTGACTTCGGAAGGATGGAAGGCTGAGTCAACCTTAATACCCATCAGGACTGAACTCATAATGCTACAATACAGCAGCTTAACCACTGCACCACAAAGGCTCCTTTTAAAGCAGGATAGGACAGGTTATATTAGAGTAAATGCCAACAATAGAAAGAGTTGGCACTGAACAGTGGTAAGGAGGGTATGGGTAGTAACTATAATACAGCCATGTAACACCCCTGCCCCATCTGCAAAGTGCAGAGGTCATACTAGCCTTGTCATCTAATGTGTTCATTTATGGGTTTGTGCTGTTTCCAACCAAGCTCATTCACATGGCTATGGCTAAAGTTACAAGCCTAGATGGTGCAACATCTAGCCACCAGGATGTCTGGCTGGACGTCCCGCTACAGTAATTGAGTAGACTGTACAGCCAGTGACTCAACACTGAGTGTTGAGCAATGGTAAATAACCTGACTCCCTAAAGGGGATGACGGCTATGTGCAGATGAGCTCCTTTAGGTGGGGTGATGGTCCCCTTAGTGAAGGAAATGCCACTGGAAACCATCATATTGGGCCCAACGGCAAAATAAGAGGAGGAGGAACTCTGATTCCCAATGGTCATGGAGGTGGAAGAGGCCATGTCAGATGGACTGGCTGTGAAGGTGCACTTTGTCCATATCCTCCAGGCTGTAGCAGTCCATTGCAGTCCCAGTGTTAGATTCTGCAAGTCGTGTTCCATATGTGCTGGAGGAGAGTGTGTAGGTCACTTCATGGCAAGCTGAGATCCACTTTAAACAAATCCACCACAGTGACACTTTTCTTGCTTCAGGATAAATGCATTCTCAGATACGAGTTGCAGTTGACGATCATTGGAGGAAGAAAGATGCTGTCATCACTAACTGGAGGATAACCTCTTGTCTCTCTGGAGCAGTTGAGTGGATTTGCCACTGACAAACAGAAGTTTGAGGACCCATTCATAAGCAGATTTAATGCTTCAAAATCCAAAAAGTGTTTCAAAGGGCGAGAGAGAACAGCTTTGTCGAGGAGGGGCAGAGAAGCATGGCTCACAGCCAAAGGAAAGTTAAAACCAAGACTAGATTACACTGAATCATTACTTCTTTAAAGGCTATGCAAGGAGAATAGGAGACACTTGACGTCATCAGGTGGGAAAGCTTCACTACACACAACAGGTCATTTCTAAGTAATATATACTGTATGTCACACTGGATGAAAAGTAAATGTGCAGCTTGGCTCTAAAACATGGAAAACCGATGTTGAATAAAGACTCAAGTAGGTCAAGATTGTTGGGAAGATTCTGTCAGTTATTTCCTGCTTGTTCCCAAGATTCACAAAGGGGGTCACCCAGAAAAATAGCTCCTTTGTTGTTTTGTGCAAAATAAAATCTGCCCACTCAGCAAAGTGGAAAATGCAATCAGATTTCTCTCTGAGGTCTTTATTAACCATTTCCTCTTGTCTAAATGGAAGCTGAGGAGAAACAGATGTTTTCCCGGTGGCAGGAGTTTTGTTGTACAAAGCACAGTTCTCAAAGTTGCCTTGGCTTTTCGCGATTCTGCTGCCAGCTGTTGGGTAAAATCTTATCAGCTTCTTCAGAGTTTTTCCCCCCATGGAAGAATTAGAATTAGACCAGCTGCATGGGGAGAGATTGGAGAAATCTTTCCTTTCTTTTTTGGAGTGCAGCTCCCAGAATCTGACCCAACCCCACTTTACCACAAAATTGCTTGCTTGAAAGGGGGGGGGGGGGAATGGCAAATGCATTTCTTTTTGAGGCAACCCATCATGCTAAATAGTCTAAATCAATAAGAATGAGAAATCTGGCATATACTCTTTATGCCCATGGTAAGCTAACGGTAAAGGTCACCCTTGCTTGAAAGACAGTCGTATCTGACTCTATGATTCAGTGTTCATCTCCGTTTATAGACAAAGAGCCAGTGCTGTCTGCATCTGCAGACATTTCCATGGCCATGGGGCAGGTATGACTAGACACCGGAGCTCATGGAATGCTATTACCTTTCCCTCTGAAGCAATACCTGTTTATCTACTTACAACTTCTTGCTTTTGAACTGCTTGGTTGGCAGGAGCTGGGGCAGAGACAGGAGCTCACTCTGTCTTGCAGCACTCGGGTCTCAAACTGCTGATGTGCCAACCTTCCAGCTGTCAAGTTCAGCATCTTAACCACTAAGCCACTGCAGCCCCATAGACCCATGATACTGATATACACATTTTAGTTGTGAACCTGTTAAAAGCCATAATTACCTGAGGACATTGTCTGTGTTTTGAGGGACAGCCCCATTTGTTCTGCATGACGTTGCCTCTCCACATCCCAGAAGGTATTGTTGTTACTTTTAATTGAGAGAGAGAGTGGCAAGAAAAGAGAGAATGTCTTGTGCTAAACATGCTTACTCAGCAAGAAGACCTTCATACTTTCATTAAGACTTAATTCCTTGGGCCAACGTAGATGATTCACTACAGATATTAAGCAAACCAATGACCTCCAGATTATTCCTAAAAGGTTCATATCCAGGCAATTCCATTATTGTAAACAACAACCAGCCACACAAACTAAAAGGTATCTTTGTTTTGTAGTCACTACAAAACAATATTTGCATGCAGCAGACCTGCAGGTGGAGAAGTTTGTAGGCACATGTGAAAGGAGAAACATTTAGATGACCAGACTGGGACTGCCTGCAAAATTAGCATAATGATACAGTGTCTGATCTAGAATACTGGATGACACCACATGCATTCTCATTTTCCATGTTCATCACACTTTCCCTCTGTTTTCAGACACATATCCTAAAAAAATTACAATCCATCATTCAGCTTTCAAAAGGTATAATTTATCTAAGGGAATATGTAGAACTTGTGGTCTAAGATATGAAGATACAAAGTCTGTTCCACTAGACACCATTGGGTGACATCTGATATCTGTCCTCCTATCAGGGCCTCATAGAGATAGAAATCTCGATTTTAGGACTAAGTGTAACAGCAGATCTCATAGCTACAATAATGCCTGGTCAAATTTGAGGACTTTCTTGTTTCTTCATCTACCCCATTTTTTCTTTCCCCCAAACCTAATGGAGAGTTCTGAAAAGCTCAAATGGTTGCACATTCTTGTTGATTTTTAGTTTTGCCCTTCTGAAACTCTTGCTGGCTCGTAGACTTTAGAATATTATGTTTTTTAAGTGGCCTACAATAATATGCCCTCGACATTCTTCGTGCTTAGGTCTCAGGCTTTCTGTGCACTCAATTTCCTACTTAAGTAAGAGCGGTAGCTCAGTTAAATGGAAGCTCGCCTTGTTAAATGGAACGTCGGCAACTCGGCAGTTCAAGACTCAAGTACTGCATGACTGAATGAGCACCTGTCTCTGTCCCAGCTCCTGTCAGCTTAGCAGTTCGAAAGCAAGAAATTGCAAGTAGATAAACAGGGAGAATTTCTGTGGGAAAAGATCTTGGGGATGTAAAAGGAGCCACATTCGAGTGTCCCCGGAGCGATGTTCCTCCAGCAAAAATCCTTTCAATCCAGAAAACATTTTTGTGTGCTTCTGACACAATTTTTTTAAAAAAAGACATATCTTAGTTGTTTTTTGGAATCCCTCCCCCCCAACAAGACAACCAACCAGCCAATCATCTGAGCTTGCTCTTTATGTGTATATTTACTAACTTCGCACAGTGACAGTTTCCACAAATGACGAAGACGAAGACAAAGACAAATCTTTATTGTCATTGTCCTGCACAGAACAACAAGATTGGGAGATGGAGACCTGAGTCCTGTTCAGGCATTGAAAGCATGAGCAGGAAAGGAGTTATATTCCTTGTTGCTGTCTCCAAGGTGAGAGGGACTCCTTGAAGAGGAGACAATCTACAAAACAAGAACCCTCACCACAAGATTGGAAACCCTGATTAGGATCCTCAATTGTGTGGCAAGACTCCATAAGTAGCAGAAACTTTCCTCTTTCGATGCACTTGCAAATAAAGTGCCTGCTTACACCTGCGAATGAAGACATATTAGGAAATCCAAAAAGAGGCTTTGCTGAGAACAGATCACACTTGTTTCAGCTTTTTTCCTGGGCAGGGAATAATCTTGTGTGACTTGAAGATTCTAAATTGACATGTTTTGCCAAACCAGCCACCAAAATCGAATAGTACAAGCAATTTACTAATATTCTTTATATCCCAAAATTGAAATGAGCATGTATATCTTCTTGATGCTAAGAATGCATTCCCTTCCTACACCACTTTGCTCTATAGCAGGGGTTCATAACCTTTCAAAGCCAGAGGCCGGGCCATAAGTACATAAGAACAGCCTTGCTGGAACAGGCCACAGCCCATCCTGTCCAGCATTCTGTCTCACACAGTGGCTCACCATTTCCTTCAGGGTATTCCCAAGCAGATGCCTTCACCTGCTTAGGATTCCCTGGAAATGGCATTGAGAGGTATCCTCCCTATCTCACCAACCCGGAGGTTGTCCTTAGGTATCCATAATTATAGCCATGGATACCCTTGTCCTCCATGAACTTGTCTAATCCTTTCTTAAAGCTATCAAGACTGACAGCTGTCACCACTTCTTCTGGCAGGGAGTTCCATAGACCAGTGATCCTCTGAGTGAAAAAGAACTTTCTCTTATTTGTTTGAGAACTAGTACCCAAAGGTTTCATTGAGTGCCCCCTAGTTCTAGTGTTATGTGATAGGGAAAACAGTTTTTCCTTATCTACTTTGTCCACACCATGCATGATTTTATAAACTTCAATCAGGTCACCTCTTAGACGCCATCGTTCAAGAGTGAAGAGGCCCAACCGTTGCAGCCTCAGATGGTAAGGAAGGTGTTCCAGTCCCCTAATCATTCTGGTTGCCCTCCTCTGTACTTTCTCCAACTCCATAATATCCTTCTGGAGGTATGGCGACCAGAACTGTACACAGTATTCCAGATGGGGCCTCACCATAGATTTATAAAGAGGCAAATGACACTTGCTGACTTATTTTCTATACCCTTCCTATTGATCCCTAACATTGAGTTTGCTCTTTTCACTGCTGAGGCACACTGGGTTGACATCTTCATTGAGCTGTCCACCAGTACACCAAGGTCCCTTTCCTGGTTTGTCACAGAGAGTTCATACCCCATCAGTTTATAAATGTAATTGGCTTTTTTTGCCCCAGTGTGCATCACTCTGCACTTACTAATGTAGAAGCTCATTTGCCACTGTTTTGCCCACTCCCCCAGTGTCAAGATATCCCTCTGGAGCTCCTCACAATCTCTCACAGTTTTCACTACCCTGTATAATTTAGTGTCATCAGCAAATTTGGCTACCTTGTTATTTACTCCTACTTCTAGATCATTTATGAAGAGGTTGAAAAGCAATGGTCCCATTACTGAACCTTGGGGGACCCCACTCTTTACTTCCCTCCACTTGGAGAAGTGTCCATTTAGTGCTACCCTCTGTTTCCTGTCCCTTAGCCAGTTGATGATCCAGGACAAGACCTGTCCCTTTATTCCATGACTGGTAATTTTATTGAAGAGCCTTTCATGTGGGACCTTGTCAAAAGCCTTCTGAAAGTCCAGATAAACAATGTCAACTGGATCCCCCTTATCCACATGCTTGTTGACACTCTCAAAAAATTCCAACAGATTAGTGAGGCATGATTTGCCCTTGCAAAAAGCCATGTTGGCTCTCCTTTAGCAGCGCCTTCTCTTCTATGTGCCTATTAATTCTATCTTTTAGGATGGTTTCCATCACTTTACCTGGGACACATGTCAAACTGACAGGTCGGTAATTTTCTGGATCAGCCCTGGATCCTTTTTTGAAAATTGGTGTTACATTTGCTACCTTCCATTCATCAGGCACAAACCCTGATTTGAGGGAAAGATTATATATTTTGGCTAGGAGATCAACAATTTCATCTTTAAGTTCCCTGAGAACTCGTGGATGGATGCCATCTGGTCCTGGTGATTTGTTAGTGTTTAGTTTAACAAGACATGCAAGGACCTCCTCCCTGGTTATTTCTATCTGGTTTAATTCTTCAGTTTCCCTCCCTACGAAGATAGGCTCTGTTTTGGGCATGTGGTCTCTGTCTTCTTCATTGAATACTGAAGCAAAGAATTCATTGAGTCTCTCTGCAATCTCTGTTTCCTCTTTAAAAAACCCTTGCCTTCCATTGTCATCTAATGGCCCAATGGCCTTCCTAGTTGGGTTCTTACTTCTAATGTACTTAAAGAAATCTTTGTTACACTCTCTCAGTCAGCTTCAAGGGCCAGATGGCCATTTTGCCCTGCCTGCAAGATAAGGGTGGCTATTTTGTCCTTGCAAAGGGTGTGCCCATTTTGTTTCTCAAATGCCCTTGAAGGGGTGGGGGCCACATGAAATGGCACTGCAGGCCAGATCTGGCCCATAGTACGTAGGTTGGGAACCCCTGCTCTAAAATTTAATTTTGATTTAATTTTTAAATTTTTATGCCACCCACTCAGGAGAACCCGACTCAGGGCAGTTTACAACAAATTAAAAACATATGAAAACAGATTAAAAACTCCAAGTCACCCACCCACCTACCCCCACCCTATTCATAAAAAAATAAAAAGGATACAGCAACAAAGAGGGAGGGACAATAACTTGAAATGAGCCAACAGGCTGGGGCTGTATTCCCACACCTGCCCCGCCAACCAGGTTTTCAAACCTTTCCTGAAGGGCAGCAATTCTGTCTATAGCAATAAATGAAAAGTGATTCACTCTCATTCTGACTTTCTTTTACACCCTCTTTCTCTCTCAATCTTTGTTCCAAGTAGTCATTTTCACCAAGTGAAGCACAAATGATACAAATACACAAGCATATCCCTACAATATTTCATTTCAGAAAAACTGGGACGTAACTCGATTTTCTACATGAGTTATACCACAAGGCGCTAACCGTTGCTTGCTATGAAACACCCGGCCATTGCATCACCAGCTTTCATATTCCGTCTTTTGGAGGGAGAATGACAGTTGGCGAATTGAGAAAATGACAGGTTAAGTGAAAGGTCACCTCCTCGACTTCTGAGGGAAAGCTGAAATGGCAGAAACCTCAAGTGCATATTTGCAAAAATAGTAGTCAGGTGTGGCTGCAAAACAAGATGAACAACAGCTTTCAATGAATACCAGCATTTTGCCCATAAAAAAGGAATCTAGATTTGCTTTATAAACACTAATTAAATGAAGCAAAATTCCTCAGATGGGGTGTATTATTATCCTGAAGAGTGTCCTCATTGAAAACAAAACATGTGCTTGTACAGAGCTGTTTGACATAGAATTCACCATTCGTCTTAACTTCTTTCCAGTAAAACATGGACTGTAAGGAAAACAGCAGAAAGAACTCCATATCCCACCTTCTTCTCATACACACTTCTCACCTTTGGGGTTGCTAGTGACATAAGCAAGCAAAGCATCAAAGAGATGTTCCTGAACCTGGATATAAGTGTCTTGGAGCCTTGCATTCTAGGTTCCGTCTTTAGCTTTGGATAGTCTGAGTTTTATGGACCTAACATCTAGTGATACTGATAGCAGGAGTCTAAATGTTTTTCATATTACCACCACACACACATATACACAGCCCTTCTGTAATTTTCTAACCACTGTGTCCGGAGCTTGTACTGGCCATACAGTCTTGATCTGTTGTGCTGAAAAAATGAAATAATAACTTCATGATGCTCTAGAGCAGGGGTTCTCAATCTATGGATCTGGCCCATGGTGTCAAATAATACAGCCCCCACCCTCGCTCCAGCAGCTGCCGCCACCACCAGAATGGGCCATGGACTCATTTACAGCAGCCATAAATGATGGGCAGACAACCAGTTGGGGCCCCTCAACTGTTTGAGGGAGTGTGACCCAGCCCCCAACTTGAAAAGTTTGAGAACCCCTGCTCTAGAGATATAGACCTCAAGCGTGCTGACTTCTAACAGTAGCCCTGGTTGAACTTTTCTTGCCCATTCCTTCACAGCTTTATCAGTTTTGTATCTTAACATGTGCCTCTGCAGGCTAAAGTCCACATTAGGGAGACAGCCAGTTTAGCCTTGCTTGGCAGACAGTTTCAGAGACTAGGAGCAGCCACTGGAGAATTTGTCTCATGTTTGATGGCATCAGTGGCTAGGCAAGGGGCCTGATGAATGTCTGATGTGGTGGGGCAGTTGTACTGGCACAACCCATTTAAAGGGAAATCTGGAGTTAGCCCTGAGCATAATGAAATACCCTTGCTTTTTTACTGAGAACATTGTTATCCTTCCCTTTTCTGGGATTGCTCAGAGAATCAATAAATTAAGGTAAAAGTAAAGGTCTCCCTTGCTCAAAAGTCAGTTGTGTCTGACTCGCGCGCGTGCACGTGTGTGTGTGTGTGTGTGTGCGCGCGCGCTTATCTCAGTTTACAGTCAAACAGCCAGAGCTGCAGCCATTTCCTTGGTCATTGTGTCAGGTATGAATACGGTAAATGCCATGCATGGAAGGCTGCTTGCAATCTTGTGCTTTTGAACCACTGGGTTGGCTGGGACAGATGATGGGAGCTCACTCCGTCATGCAGTACTCGTGTCTCAAATTGATGACCTGCCATTCTTCTGGTCCTCGAGCTCAGCGTCTTAGCCACCGCAGCCCTAGTAATCAATAGATTACTGACATTCAAAGAGAGACAAGGAATGTGCATTGTACATCTCTTGACTGATGTATAGCAGAGCATATGCCAAATTGTAACTTTCTGTCCATTCTTCTCTGGTAAACAAAGGGCATTGCTGCAATTTTCAAAGGCTCATGCAGCCACATGCTCTAAAGCCATGCTTCCCAAAGTGGGGCCCAGGCCCCACAGGGGGACTTCAATTCCCAGAAGCCTAACTCAGTACATTGGTTGATCAGTGCTTTGGGGAATTGACTTAGGCTTCTGGGAATTGAATTCCAAAAACCAAAAGTTGGAAAACACTGCTCTAAATCCAGGGGTGTTTGCTTTGTTTACAAATGGAAAGTTGTGGCTTGTCTTATGTAACAAACAAGATTTCGGCCAATGTGTGTTTAGAAAGTAGTGGAGGAAACCCACATAGTCTCTCTACCTGTACTTTTTTTTACACTTACACACGTCTGTGTGGACTGTAGTGGCTCAAGTAGCTAAGACGCTGACTGGAAGGCGGGAGGTCAGCAGTTCGCTATCACAATACTGCAGTACAGAATGAGCTCCCATCTTTTTCCCAGTTCCTGCCAACCTAGCAGTTTGAAAGCAAGAAATTGCAAGTAGATAAATAGGGACTACTTCGGAGGGGAAGGTAAACAGCATTCCATGCACTGTGGTGTCTAGTCATGCCTGCCACATGACCAAGGAAACATCTGCAGAAGTAGACAGTGCTGGCCCTTCGCCTATGAAACAGATGAGCACTGAACCCTCAAGTCAGATACAACTGGCTTTCGATCATGGGTGACCTTTACCTTTATAGGTTTAAAGGTTTCCCTTCCAACCCTTTGCGACCCTATGGACCATAGTCCTCCAGGCACCTCTGTCCTCCACCATCTTCCTCAGCCCGCCCAGCTCTGTGCCCATTGCATCTACAATGCCATCTAGCCATCGCATTTTTGGCCGTCATTTTTGAAGTCTAACCAAAAATGAAGTTTGAAGTTAGGCTTGCTTTGAACTAGCAAGCCTAACTAGAAGCAATCACTGATGAAGCCTGCAACAGCAAACTCAAATACTAAAATGTATTTTCCTCTTTTTCCTGACTGCCATCCTCCACTAACCAGGCTCCCCCCGCCCCTCACAGCTCTCCTACTGAGAATAATTTTAGCATTTTTGAAATCACAGTTCTGCGTGATGAATCAGAATAATTTCTATGCCTTTACCTCTCTTTTTATTGTCTCCCCCCCCAACCTAACTATATAAATACATATTTTACAAGAGCCATTTATTTTAAGGAGAATGCATTTCCTTGATCTTGGTTATATATGAAACCATTATGTGAGTAACTGCTTTGTATATTAAACAGATGTAAACAGAATTACTGCTTTGTAAATTACAGAGTTACAGTACATTCCTAAATTAGATATTCAGCATTGGAGGGAGACTTAATAATCTAATAATGGCAACTCTGAATCCTGGTGATCTTTGAAAATTTATTTCAAAAGAGCAAGAATTGTGACATTTCTTTGTTCCAGTTGCCCTTAGTGCAAGCTGACATTTTTTTTGCACCCAAAGTGATTCAGACTAATAAAGTTGGGATCACCATTCCTGTATTTTATCTTAAAACCATTACAAACCAGGAGGTTATGTGTCATCATGCCCCATATTCATTCTCCTATCCCAATCCTTTGGAGTAGGGATGCTTCTGAATTTAACCTTGTTCCTGACAAGGATGCAGTGGTACCTCGGTTAATGTAAATAATGCGTTCTCTGGGATGTTTCTTACAGCGAAAATGACTTTAACCAAATTTCCCATAGGAATGCATTGAAAACCAAAATACATTAACCAAAACATGGTTTTCAATAGGAATGCATTGAAAACCAATTAATCCATTCTGGAAAAAATCTGTATATCGAGCCACTATTTTCTATGGATTTCCTTTTATTACATGATTTTTATGTTAACTGAGCTGTTTGTTAACCAAGGTTCCACTGTATAGGAAAGCAGACTGCCAGCATAGTCCTTAAAAATAGCACATGGCATGCAAAATAAAAAAGGAAACAATTCCTCCATGGGCTGGCGCTCTAGGGCCTGGCAATTGTCCCTAGATGTACTGCTATGTGTCAAAAGGATGTAGGAGTCCCAGTAGACCACAGGATAAACATGAGCCAACAGTGTGATGCTGCAGCAAAATAAGTTGATTCTGTACTAGGTTGCATAGAGAGAAGCAGGGTGTCTAGATCAAGGGAACTTATGGAACTACTCAATTCTAATTTGGTCAGACCTCACTTTGAATACAGTGACCAGATGTGGGCATCACAATTTAAGGCGGAAACAAGCTTGAACTTGCCCAGAGAAGGGTAACAAGATGGTAAAAAAAAGTTGGGACACCGAGGAAGAGTTGGTGTAGTATTGTAGAGAACACTGAGAGGGGTTGCCTTTAAGGGCTGTCCTATGGAGCAGCTGAAACAAACCATGACGGTGTCACAGGTATAAACCCACAAACCTGTGAGACGGTGGCCAAAGATCGCCCAGTTTCACACCAAACCATCTCTGCTGCTACCAATCACTTGGACGGAGAATGCTGTAGACATGAAGAGGCTAAGTGACAAACACGAAAGCTTCGTCAAACTCAACTACGCCCTCCACCATCTTTTGAGTGTGCTGTGTGTGGTCATGTGTTTCATGCCAGGATTGGTTTATAGAGTCACCAGAGACACAACCATCAATTGAGAAAATGACTTCCAGGAAAAACGTATGCTCGGATACGAGTAACAGCTAACAACGATGACGATGGCTAACAGAACTGACATGTTTTTTCTGGTGGATAAATGGCAGTGGGCAGGGGGATTGCAGCTTGTTCTGATGTCTGAGTTTGGACAGGACAAACTGTGTTTTTTTTTCCTTACCTTGGTTTGTTATTACAAGTCATACCATACTTTATTAAACTGTCTCCCCTCCCCACCCCCAACTAATCATAGCTGAGATTAGCCACATATTAAGGTGCAGATGGCATCCTAAACTGCAGTTGATCTAAAATGGAAGCAAACTTTTCCAACGCCTCCTCACAGCTGCTCTAAAGCAAAGGAGAGAAGGAAACATGGCTTATTGTGATGATGAAATTATGGCCTCCTCTCATCTCCGAATGTGTTCAGAGAGAAAATGTGCTAATTATTGCAAGGAGACCAGTCCCCCCCCCCCCGCTCTTTTTGACACCTCTGTTAAGAAGCTTGAAGCCTTTCCTGATTCAAACCATTCCCCCTCTGCTCTGATATGTGAGCAGTCCTTGCAAATGTGAAAAACCTGGAGGATTTTCTTAATCATTCACTACATCCTGCCACCTTCGGCTTGGCAGGAAAGAGCCCCTGCTTCCTGCAGACGGGAGCCACCGGCTTTGCTGATGAAATGGAGATTTTATTCATTAAGGGCAGTGGTTTCATTCCACAGGTGGACAAATATAGAGATGGAACCAATTTGCAGCTCTTCCGGGTGCCTTCCTTGGAAGCTCATTATTATGGAAGGGGTTTTTGCTTGGTGAACACGAGAGCTGCCTGCAAATCCTTCAAGACGGTTTCTCTTCCCTGAGTCTCTCCCACCCTTGCCTGCCCCTTGCTTATTTTCTCTACCACAAGCATTTGGGCTGATTAAGCTGCCCAGACGGAGCAGCTGAGAGCATCTGCCAGTTGGCAACCTGTGTTACCAATTGTTTTCGCTTTTTAATCCATTTGCTGCTTTTCTTGTGATTGCAAAGCTCCGGCTGCTCTGCAGAAATTCCAATGATTGGCTAACTAGGCTGCACCACATCCGATCTCAGATTTATTCAATCCATCCTTCCAAGGAGAAGAGTAGGGGCTGTGTGATAGATAGATAGATAGATAGATAGATAGATAGATAGATGCCTCAGATTTGCCCTTTCTGAAGCTAAGCACCTGTGCACAGCAACCACAGGACTGCTAGCTTGATCAATAAGACACAAACAACCCATCCAATGCTTCTTTTAATACTCCATAGAGTTATGTACAGTAAAGCCCCCTCCAACATATGGTGGCCTTATGAATGTGTGCTCTCTGAAGTGTCCTGCCCTCAATAGCCCTGCTCAGCTTTTGTAAACTTAAGCCTGTGGCTTCCTTTAGGGAGGCAATCCCCATTGTATTTGGTTTTCCACTTTTTACTGCTGCTTTTAACCATTCCCATCATTATTGTTTTCCCAGGGAAACTTGCCTTCTTCACTAAGACACTGGGCTTGACAACTAGAAGGTAGGCAGGTCAGGAGAGAGGGCGCCAGTCATGTGTCCCAGCTCCTGCCATCCTAGCAGTTTGAAAGCAAGAAATTGCAAGTAGATAAATAGGTACAGCTTCAGCAGGAAAGTCAACAGTGTTCCTTTCACCCAGATGATCACAGAAATGTCTGCAGACAGCACTGGGTGTTTGGCTCAAAACAGATGAGCACTGTCATCTTGAGTCAGACAAAACTGGCTTTTGAGCAAGGGAGACTTTTACCTTTATCTATTGCACATAAACTATATGTAGTTGAAAATAAAACAATTTTACCTTTGTTCCTCTCCTTAATTTCAGGTGTGTCTGTGTATGTGTGGAGAGAGAGAAAGAGACTTGGGTGGAGTCCATCCCAATGCAGTTAAGGAATATCAACATCTGAGTTTTGATTTCTTTGTCTTTCTCTCACACCTACCTGCACTTCTTCCCACCCTGTATGAGTTGTTAGAACAGAAAAGTGAGGGATAAGATAGAAAAACACACACACTGAAGAGACACTAGGGTAGGCTTTTTCGCTTCATTGTACTAAAATTCTCCTGGCAAGTGACTTTGATTATTTTTCATTCATGGCCATTTTTTTAAAAAATGCCTACTGCTTGCATCTCAAAATTGTTATTCTCCTAGATCTGTGATGACGAACCTTGGCACTCCAGTAAAATGGGTGCATTTTACTTCTGCTCATGGGAGCGATGAGGGCAGCATTGGCCGGATTAATTGCAGTAAACGCATTTGTGTGGATTCGCAGGGGGCTTGGGCTTCTGGGAATTGAAGTCCAAGGACATCTGGAATGCCAAGGTTTGCCATCACGGTCCTAGATTATGTCTGCTTGCAAGTACTGTACAACAACAATTACAGAGTAATGCATTCCCCAGGATATTTTGGTGTAAATCCAAATGTAAATCCATTAAATGTATTTACAGTTGATCCATTGAATCAATTGTTGAATGGCAAGTGAACATTTCTATTCAATCAGCTGATTCAATGGGTCTAGTCAATTTGGGATTTTGCAGTTGGATTTAGGCCTTTTATCATTTTCATCCTGTACCTGTTTCAGAGTGTCTATCTCTGTTACATAATCAGAGATAGCATGCATGGCATACGGCATCTGCTTACATTTTCAGATTAAATCTTGGACATAATTTAAGTTTGCACAGGCAAGACACTGAAGTCTTTTGTGAAGATAAGGACATTCCTCAGTGTACAGCTGACAACACAAAATACACAAAATACTGATGGATGTCATAATGCAAGCGCGGCGCCAAAATGGCCGCCGCGCCCTTTGCGGGCCCCCCCCCCACAGGACAGAGAATCCGGGTAGTTAGGGGCGTGGCCAGCTCCCTTATAAAAGGGGTGGCCACGAGGCAGCCGAGCTGCCATTTTACCTCAGCGACGGAGCGGAGAAGTTTTTTCCCCTGTGTCTCCGTCGCTCGTTAACTTACCGGGAAGCCTTTTGGTAGCGACTCTGCCTTGCCGGCTTCCCTTTTCTGCTTCGGTGGAGATGCCTTCGAAGAAGAAGGCAGCTTCGAGTTCAGCTCGCGCTGTTAGGAGGCGCAACCCAGGTCGGAGGACCGCGGTGCCGCCTCCTCAGCAGCCACCTTTGCCAGCCCCGGCCGGGGCCAGCGGAATGGGGTCTATTGCCCCTTGGCCCGGAGTGGGCGATCAGAGTGCGGGCACGGAAGGGGTTCCGGCCCGCGGCCCACGAGTGGTGGACACCGCTCCTGCTCCTGCCCACTCTGTCGGGCCTACTCCTCTTGGGCCGCAGCCTCTCCCTGGGCCCTCTAGCCTTGGGGGGTGGTGCGGCCCCCTGCCTTGGCAAGTTTCTCCACCAACCCTGCCGGGCTTCGGTGCTGGCCAATGGCCATATGTGGGTCCCGGGGTACAGGGACCTGTACCCATGCCTGGACCAGGCGGGCCGGCCGGCCCTTTGCCCATGGTCAACGTGGACACCTTGCTGGCCCGCATTGCGGCCCTGGAGGCGTCGTTGGCTCGGGCCAGTCAGGCAGGCGCCCCCTTCGGGGTTCCTTTTGAGGCGCTGTCGGCAGGAGGACAACAGCCGGCGGGGAGGGTCGAGCTGCTGCAGGCGCGTGGCGCGGTTTCGGCCACTGCCTCGCAGCTCCCCAGCCAGCAACCAGGTGCGGGTCAAGCCCCGGTGATGAGCTCTACGTCGGTCGTGAGCTCCGACGCCCCCAGTGTGCCGGAACCCCCGGTGGGGGCGGCCCGCGGGGGTGCAGCATGTGAGTATACGGTGCAAGCGAGTACATCCACACACATTCCCAATCTAGGGGGGGCCTTTCAATGGCCTTGGCCTCGCGCGGGTGGTGCGGGGGCCACGCTGTCGGCGACCCACCCGGCGACGACGACTGCCACCTTGGGCACTGGGGTGGGCATTGGTCCTTACACCGCAGGGAATGTTCTGGGGGTGGCTGGGTTAGCTCAGGCCCCTTTTACCAGGCCGGCTGTCCCCTTTTCGGCTTTGCCGACGGCAGGGTATTCCTTGCCATTGGGTGATCACCTGGCACAGGCTACTAGGGAAAAGATATGGCGAGGGGAGTACGTAGATATCTTCTCACTCCTGAACAGAGAGCCCACCAAGGAGGAAAGGGAGGGTCAGGATGAGAAGGACAAGGAGCAGGCACGCCGCCGTAAGCCGCCGCGTACCTGGGCCAACTGGCTCCCCGCTTATTTAATATACATGGCGGTATATTTGAGGGCGCGGCCGGATTTAGCTATTCCCATGGTCCAATATTTGGACAACATATATAGGGCGATGGTCGATTTCCCGGGCCCCTCATGGCTAGCATATGATGAGGAATTCCGTATGAGGATTCCCCTCCACCCCGAGATGAGATGGGATGAGCCGTGCCAGAGGCTGTGGCTTTTGTATATGACACCCACACGCCCTGCCCCGGGGGATAGATACCATTGCGGACATGCGGTCCAGCGAGCGGCTCCAGCGCAGGTTACCCGCCAGGCGGCGGGGCAGGGGGTTCCAGCCCGCCTGCTGTGCTGGACTTTCTCGTCAAATGGTTCCTGCAATCGAAAGAACTGCAGGTATAAGCATGAGTGTCCCACATGTTCTGGCCCCCACGCAGCCTCTGCTTGTCCCAGGCCTGGGGGGGCGCGAGGCAGAGGGAGGGGTGGACAGTGGGCTGGCAAGGCTGCCACGGATGGAGCTAGTTCTCCAAAAGGCCCCCTCCCCAATTAAGGTGGACATGCTGGAGCGCTGGCTCGCATCGTACCCGAAGGGGGAGGACGGGGAGTATCTCCTTCAAGGTTTTAAGCAGGGATTTCGTATCCCTTTTATGGGTGATAGGTCCCCTCAGGATGCTCCCAACCTTTTATCCCTCAGAGGAAGGGAGGAGGTGGCTGCGGCCAGCATTAAAAAGGAGTTAGACGCGGGCAGGGTCGCTGGACCTTTCCCCGCACCCCCGTTTCCCAATCTTAAGGTCTCGCCACAGGGTTTGGTACCCAAAAAGTCCCTAGGTGAGTTTCGCCTTATTCATCATTTGTCCTACCCAGCCGGCCGATCGGTCAATGATGCTATCCCTGATGACCTTTGTTCAGTCAGGTATACATCGTTTGACCATGCACTGCGCATGGTGCGCTCGTGTGGCCCGGGTGCCCTGCTGGCCAAGTGTGACATTAAGTCAGCTTTTCGCTTCTTGCCAGTGCACCCGGGCGACTTTGAGTTGCTGGGTTTTAAATTTAAGGGGGAATATTATTTTGATAAGGCCATGCCTTTTGGCTGCTCCATATCATGCTCGGCTTTCGAGCATTTTAATACCTTCCTAGAGTGGGCTTTCGTCCGCAGGTCAGGGTCCCGGTCTGTAGCCCATTACCTGGATGACTTTTTATTCGGGGGTGAACGGGGCTGGGACACGTGCGCACGTCTCCTCAACACATTTCAGACGCTAATGGAGGAACTTGGTGTCCCTTTAGCGCCCGAAAAGACCGAGGGCCCATCGACCAAGCTAGTATTCCTGGGGGTTGAGATTGACACAGTAGTGCAGGCTTCTAGGTTGCCGGGTGATAAGGTGTCCAGGATAGTGGCCCTTATCTCGGAATTGCTGGCCAAGCGTAAGGCATCCCTGAGGGAACTGCAGGTGCTACATGGGCACCTTAATTTTGCTTGCAGGGTGGTCGCACCGGGCAGGGCTTTTGCCCGGCGCTTATGCGACGCCATGGCAGGGTTATCCAGGCCCCACCACAGAGTCAGGCTCACCCGGGGTATCAGGGCAGACATGTTCGTCTGGTTGCAATTCCTGAGGGAGTTTAATGGGGTCTCATTTTGGAGGTCTGACCTCCTGGCATCCCCCAATTTCCAGATCCAGTCTGATGCCTCAGGATCCCTGGGTTATGGGATGTACTTCAATGGGAAGTGGGCCTATGGTGGGTGGCCACAGGCATGGGCAGGCACAGGTCGCCTGCGGGATCTCACATATCTGGAATTTTTTCCCATTCTGGGGGCTTTGATGCTATGGGGCGAACAGTGGGCTAATTCGGTGGTGCATTTCTGGTGTGACAATGCGGCTGTTGTACACATTGTCAATGCACAGACTTCCAAATCGCCCAGGGTTATGGATCTAGTGCGCCATTTTGTGCTGCGCTGCCTGCGCCTCAACGTCTTGTTCAGGGCCAGGCATGTCCCAGGGATTAATAATGATATTGCTGACGCTTTGTCCCGCCTGCAGATCTCCCGGTTCCGCGCCTTGGCCCCGGATGCGGAGGAATTTCCCTCGCCACTCCCGGACGAGATGTGGACTATTGGCAAGGAGAGGTGAACCGGGCGATTGGCCTGTCACTAGCGCCACGCACGCGTAAGGCGTATCAACAAGCATTCAATTCGTACAGGGCATTTGCTACTCAATTTCTCTTGCCAGAGACCTGGCCTATCCCGGTGGACCATGTTCTGCGGTTCATGGTTCACCTGCATGCACAGGGCCTCGCACAGGTCGCCTGCGGGATCTCACATATCTGGAATTTTTTCCCATTCTGGGGGCTTTGATGCTATGGGGCGAACAGTGGGCTAATTCGGTGGTGCATTTCTGGTGTGACAATGCGGCTGTTGTACACATTGTCAATGCACAGACTTCCAAATCGCCCAGGGTTATGGATCTAGTGCGCCATTTTGTGCTGCGCTGCCTGCGCCTCAACGTCTTGTTCAGGGCCAGGCATGTCCCAGGGATTAATAATGATATTGCTGACGCTTTGTCCCGCCTGCAGATCTCCCGGTTCCGCGCCTTGGCCCCGGATGCGGAGGAATTTCCCTCGCCACTCCCGGACGAGATGTGGACTATTGGCAAGGAGAGGTGAACCGGGCGATTGGCCTGTCACTAGCGCCACGCACGCGTAAGGCGTATCAACAAGCATTCAATTCGTACAGGGCATTTGCTACTCAATTTCTCTTGCCAGAGACCTGGCCTATCCCGGTGGACCATGTTCTGCGGTTCATGGTTCACCTGCATGCACAGGGCCTCGCACCTCGCACCATAGCATCCAAGCTCTCGGCGTTGGCTTTTATGGCCAAAGTGGGGGGTCATGTGGATACCACCTCTGACTTCCGGGTGAGACATGTTTTGGAGGGGTGGGTGCGCGAGCGCGGGCGTTGCCCGGACGACCGGCACCCTATTTCCCCAGGGGTTCTTACCCAGTTGGCCCGGGGCTGGCCAGGCCTCTGTTTTGATCATTATGAGGCAGCCCTTTTTCATGCAGCCACAACGGTGGCATTTTTTGGAGCGCTCCGCGTCAGCGAACTTGTGATGCTGTCTAAGGCGGATGCAAGTGGTAGGGCACTGGAACTCGAGGATGTCTATGTTGCCAAAGACTGGGCCCAGTTGAGGATACGCTCCTCTAAAACAGATCAGCATGGCGTAGGCAGTGGTGTAAGACTGCTACGGTGTTCTTTGGCAGACATCTGTCCGGTTGGTGCCCTACAGGAATTCCTGGCACTGCGTGGCATGCACCACGGCCCGTTTTTCTGTCACCAAGATGGGTCTCCCCTTACTAAATTTCAGTTTTGGAAGGTGACAGCCAGAGCCCTCACCAGGGTGGGCCTACCAGGTGCCCGTTATGGCACACATTCGTTCCGTATTGGTGCAGCCTCTACAGCAGCTGCTTTTGGGTACTCTGGGGCTGACATACGCAGCATGGGGAGGTGGGGCTCGCAATGTTTTCAGTTTTATGTGCGCCCACTCCCGCCATGAGTACCAATCCAGTCACCTTACCGCCTTTTTTCTCAATTTTCTTACAGACCCTGGGTGTCGTATTACACCGGTGACAGTATGGCTGGTGGGCCACAGCTATGTGCACAGGGCAGCGCGTTACGCGGCGGCGACAGAGTGGGGACCCCGACTGGGACTGGGTGACCACGCCAGTCTCGCATGGCATGGTAAGCCTGGGATGTTATGGCGGGAGCTGCGGCCTTTCCTTTTTTCTGGCCTGGGTGCTGACCCGCCTGACATTCTAATCATCCACCTGGGGGGCAATGATTTGGGCCAGGTCACCGGCTTATCGCTCAAGCATGCGATTTGCGAGGAACTCACCTACTTGCATTATGTCTGGCCTGCCACAACCCTGGTTTGGTCGGACATTGTTCCGCGCCATTCTTACAGAGGGGGCGTTAACCTCCTGGCCCTTGACCGCGCTAGGCGCGCGGTCAATAAGGCAGTGGCGCGGTTTCTTGCCACCAGGGCTTGGGGACGGGTTAGTCATCACCCCGATATTAGTCTACAAAATTATGACTTGTACGCAGGGGATGGGGCCCATCTGTCGCGAGGAGGTATGGACCTCCTGTTGGGTGATTGGCGAGCAGGCCTGTTGACCGAGCTGACGGTCTGGGGGGGGGCGTCAGGTCTTCTTTGAAGCCCCTCCGTGTGGCGGGTAGCACTGGTAAGGTAAACAGTATGACCCACAAGTATCCGGCAGGTTCGCAATTGACTGGACAACACTAGACAGGAATAAATTAGTTAAACGTTGTCCGGTCAACGATGAACCAGGCGATGGGGTGATGACGATTGCTAACCAGCATGCATCACCCCTGTGATTTCACGGATACGCGTCAGAGGGTGGGGTCATAAGTTAGTTATTGACTACGGTCAACAATTTGTTTGTTGTCAACAAACAAATTGATACAAATTGATACATTGTAACCAATTGCCGTTGGCAATTTTGGGGTGGTACCTTACCAGTGTTACTTTGGCCTGCTTGCCTTAGGAATTATGATTGGTCGTTTTACCAATACAAATTTATAATTCGGACTAGGGCATTGAATCAATAAATGTGGCCCTATGCTGTTATCCACTTTCAATGTTGTCTGTGTCCGTTATTGGGGGGGTGCGCCTGCAATGCAAGCGCGGCGCCAAAATGGCCGCCGCGCCCTTTGCGGGCCCCCCCCACAGGACAGAGAATCCGGGTAGTTAGGGGCGTGGCCAGCTCCCTTATAAAAGGGGTGGCCACGAGGCAGCCGAGCTGCCATTTTACCTCAGCGACGGAGCGGAGAAGTTTTTTCCCCTCCACCCCCTCCCTAGTTAACAGTGTGATATTATGGTCGCTTCGGGGCCGGGTGGGAATTTTTGGTTGGGACCCATATTGGCTCTGGGTCCTGGCTTTTTTGCCCATCCCACACTGTTGCTATGGTTTGACATAGGGGTCTTTCTGTGTTCCTACTGTTGACTTTGGTCACATTGGCGGGTAGCACTGGTAAGGTAAACAGTATGACCCACAAGTATCCGGCAGGTTCGCAATTGACTGGACAACACTAGACAGGAATAAATTAGTTAAACGTTGTCCGGTCAACGACGAACCAGGCGATGGGGTGATGACGATTGCTAACCAGCATGCATCACCCCTGTGATTTCACGGATACGCGTCAGAGGGTGGGGTCATAAGTTAGTTATTGACTACGGTCAACAATTTGTTTGTTGTCAACAAACAAATTGATACAAATTGATACATTGTAACCAATTGCCGTTGGCAATTTTGGGGTGGTACCTTACCAGTGTTACTTCGGCCTGCTTGCCTTAGGAATTATGATTGGTCGTTTTACCAATACAAATTTATAATTCGGACTAGGGCATTGAATCAATAAATGTGGCCCTATGCTGTTATCCACTTTCAATGTTGTCTGTGTCCGTTATTGGGGGGGTGCGCCTGCAATCACATTTGGAATGGATTTCCACAAAACATCCATTCATGAGGTAAACAAGATCACAAGACTGGTTAGAACAGTGGATCTGGATGCTGTTAGCTTGACCTTTGACTACTTGGTAAGTCTTCTACAGGAAACAGTGTTGAGATCTGAAAATAAAATGAAGGGGTTGATAATGCAGGAGTGATGTCTGGATATGGACTACAACTTCATCCAGGAAGAAGGAAAAGAAGGGGAGGTTGCATTCACTACGGAGAAACAACAACGTCTTTGGAAACTACAACCCAAATATCTAGATTATGATGTATAAAAATCTACTTTATTTAGCTTCTACGGTTCAAAATCTTGTTGCTTAGCATAATAGGTTGCCCTAGAATGAAACAGTGGGGACTTGGTGAACCCATGTGTCCATAATTTCTACTGATTCATTTAGACCTACTCTAGTTGCAATTTACTACACTACTTCATCTGAACTTCACTCTTTTCTCATCCAACTAGGTAGCCCAGCTTTCTGAAGCCAAGCAAAGATCCTCAGCACTCTGGTATGACTACTTTGGGGGTTTCTCAAACCCTCCTGAACTCCCCCCCTTCCCACAGCAAAGTGCTGGAAAAAGTCAACATAAAAATAAAAATTACACCTCCTCTAAATCTTGTTTCCTTCATCTGTGCCTTGTTAGCTGGAAGGCTGGCAAGTTGGCAGTTCAAGACCCGGGTACTGCATGACAAATTGAGCGTCCATCTCTGTCCCAGCTCTTGGGAGCATGAAAGGAACCTCATTCGGGTGTCCCCTGAGTGGATTTTCTCCAGCAAAAATCCTTTCAACCTAGAATAATTTCTGACACAAAATTATTACTATCTGGGTCAGTGTGATGTCTTCTGTAGACTCAACTTCAGGCCCTCAAACAATGTTTTAAGCCTTGAAAGACATATAAGAAGTAGAGACTGGTTCCTCCTCCTCCTCCTGCTGTATCCGAATATTAGCGATCCTGATGGCGATCAGACTATTAAGCAGTGGCCCTTTATCTGCCTTCTGCATCACAACATGGTACCCATATCACTGATCCAGTTCCATGAGCCACTTTCTGTTCCTGAGCCCTTTTGGCACACAAGTCTTCATTGGTCTCAGGCCAGTATCAATGAAGCTGCTGCCCTCCATCAAGATGGATTCAAGTGGGAATTAATCCACTTGGGGGACCATCACCCTTCCCTGTGGAATTTGGCACCCAAGGCCATTAGTCCTCAAGCTGGGTTCCTTCTTACTTTAAATAAAAAAGAAAAGGCATTTTACAGTTTAAACACCATTTAGTAGAGGGATTACGATGCCAGGAAGAATTTCTAACAATTCAAGGTTTGAGGGAGAGTAAAATTCTTCCCCACCCAACCCCATACTTTGGCCATTGTGTATCCATAAGCAACATCTAGGGTTGTACTATTTCCTACCTATAACCCTGAACTTATTGCTGGATCAGGCCTCTTATTGAAAAAAAGAAAAGACATTTTGTTGCACAGGATTTAATTTCTCTTTCTTTTTTAAAGGGGAATATTCTACATCCATCAGCAGGAGAATGGAAAAGAATAGGATAATAGCCCTGGTGTCGCTGCAGTGCATTAAATCAGTACCTTTTGAGCAAACATCAATCAAACCATTAATGTATAGTACAAGACTTTACAAGCATAATATATAAAAATGCAATACAAAGCAATGAGGGCCGAGAACAAGGCTCAGGGGAGGCTTGCAGTAATAGGCTGGGATCAAGTTCACATCCTAGAAATATGACTCGGAGATGATAAGAATTCACACTGTGAACTGTTTGCATTAAGCACTGAGAGCCTTTAAAAATATCTCATTTGTGATGGCTAGAAGAGAAAATAAAGGCTCTTGTTTCCTTCTTTAATCATTTTTGCATTACTCTGTACAGCTGTTATGAAAAAAAGTATTGTCCATCTCGTTCCACATCCGCACATAAAATGTACATGTCTCCAAACAAATGGGGAGAATAGAGAGGGTAATGTTCTGATTTTTGTGCTGGGAGATTAGTTTTTGTCGTTGTTCATCACAGTGCATTGAAAGGAAATGGCCACTAAATAGAAGCCGCTTATGAAAGTAAAATAAGGTAAAGCTCTCCCTTGCTCAAAAGCCAGTTGTGTCCAACTCTAGGGAGCGGTGCTCATCTTTGTCCACAGCCAAAGAGGCAGTGCTGTCTGCATCTGCAGACTTTTCCATGGTCATAACAACAGGCATGACTAGACACTGGAGTGCAAGGAATGCTGTTACCTTTCACACTGGAGCAGTATCTATTTATCTACTTGCAAGTTCTTGCTTTCAAGCTGCTAGGTTAACAGGAACTGGGTCAGAGATGGGAGCTAACTCCATCACACAGCACTCGGGTCTTGAACTGCTGACCTGCCGATCTTCCAGTCATCAAGCTCAGCATCTTAACCAGTATATATGATGCATTACCAGAGGTGGCCACTAGAAGCCACGGGCTGCATTGTTAATATAGGGTTCTCTGTTATCCAAAGTTTCAGGTATCCATGGTAGGTCTTGGAAGATATTCCCTGCAGACAGGGAGGTGACCTGTATATGATATGTTAAGTAAAAGTAGCCATTTTCACTCCCCAGTGGGTTTCTATGGCCAAGCAAAATTTTGAACTCACATGTTCTGAGTCCTACTCTGATATACACCACACATTTATCCACTGTGGTATTTCCCTGAGAAATAGCATAAGTATCTCTAGGAGTTCAGATGTTTCTAATGAAATATGGGCCATAGTCCATGTGATCTTACCCCACCCACCCATACTGGGAAAAACATATTGGAGCACAATCCTGCTGGCAGTTTTGCATCCTAATTGCCTCTGCAGAAGTCACATCCAATGCAATCTATGACTTTCATTTGTGTGAACTGGAGATTGCATTGCACAAATGTTGAGGAGAAAGGAACTGTGTGTGTGTGTGTGTGTGTGATAGATGATTATGTACATACTGTAAACAAGCAAGATTTGGGCCTTCGTCTTTAAGGAGGTGCAATATATCATGGTTTGATCACACACGGAAATAGATCACAATTTCAGCCATTTGCAGAAGATATGGTGCTGTCTATTCCCCAGCAGGGACTGAAGTGGCTTAGTAGTGGTTAAGACACTGGACTTGACAACTGTAAGGTTGGCAGGTCAGCAGTTCAAATCCCATGCTGCATAGCAGAGTGAGCTCCTGTCATCTGTCACACCTCCTGCCAGCCTAGCAGTTCGAAAGCGAGAAATTGCAAGTAGATAACTAGGTACTGCTTCAGCGGGTAAGCTAACAGGGTTCCATGTGCTCCAGCATCTAGTTATGCCTGCCACAGGATTACAGAAATATCTGTGGATGCAGACAGAGCTGACTCTTTCATTGTAAACAGAGATAAGTGCCAAACCCTAGAGTTGGATACAACTGGCTTTCTACCAAGGGCCACTGTTACCTTTGCCTATTTCCTAGCAAGCACATGATGCATGGGGAAATATGCTCCAGTCTAAATCTGAGCTGTGCTGAATCTGGGCCTTTCTGGCCCAGATGAAAGGGCTCCTACGTTTGGTTGACTCCCTTGCAATTAGAAAGGATTCTTTAAGAGAGATTTCTCCTTTTGAAGCAGGGGTTCCCAACTTAAGGCCCACAGGCTGGATCTGGCCGGTGGCAACATTTCATGTGACCTCCCACCCCTCCAAGGACATTAGAGAAACAAAATGGCTGCCACTTTGAAGCTGTTGGGACAAATTGGCCATCCAGCCCTCAAAGCTGACTGAGAGAGTGTGACTCAGCCCCAGCTTGACAAGGTTGGGAACTACTGCTTTAAAGCCATCCTTTCCAGATAACATTTCTGTGACAAACGAATACAGCTAACCTCATCCACCCCTACCTTGTGCTTTTCTGTCAATACTCCAGAAACAGCATTTGGGGGGTGGGGGGAATCATGCAAATAAATAAATAAATCTTACAGTTTGTTCTTTGATTCTTTCAAATATCTGTTCCCCTTTCCTACATCTAAAATGCAAGCAGCTATGCCCAACCTCTTTGAGAAAGGACTACTTGGGGTGAATGACAGTGCGGCGCATTCACATGATGGGAGTTATATAAGCAGTTTAGTTATATAAGTCTTTTGCTTTCACAGGAAGAGGGCCAATGTACACATGCTTTTGAACCGACGCGAAAGTTGAAAACACTGCCGTTTGTGCCGAAACACGATGCTAAATTATTCACCACTCACATGTATTATCATGTTGTTATTATTCAGTGCACTACTCAGTTGATCTCTGGAGACTCCGCTAGCCATCTATGACACCGAAACAGCCTGCACTGATGGCCTGGACCACAGATGCTGTCAAAGAAAATTTCATCACATCCCAGAGGCTGTTTCGAATGAAACCACCGAAGCATTCCTGGAGCTGTGGTGGATGCCATATGACAGGTTAATCAATACTACTACTCTTCCCTTTCTCTCTCACCATAACCTGCTGGAGTTATAAATCATTTGAAATGGGTAATGGGTTATCCATCGTTGCAGTGTTTAAGTTTCTCATAAGATGGTGGGATGGGGAGAGACAAAAGCGAAGGCAGATGTGTTGCAGAATACAAATGTCAAAACCCATAGGTAAAGGTCTTCCTAGCTAGGAGGCCAGTCATATCTGATTCTAGGGTGTGGTGCTCATCTCTGTTTACAGCCAAAGTGCCAGCACTGTCTGCATCTGCAAATGTTTCTGTAGTCAGGTAGAAAACCTGACTAGACATGGGAGTGCACACAATACTGTTACCTTTCCCACTGAAATGGTACCTATTTATATACAGTACTTCTAATTTCTAGCTTTCAAACTGCTAGGTTGGCTTGAGCTGGGACAGAGATGGGAGCTCACTCTGTCATGCTGCACTCGGGGCTGGAACTGCTGAACTGCTGATCTTCTGGTAGTCAGGTTCAGCATCTTAATTTCATTTTTCATTTTCATTTCACTTTTATTTGTACCCCGCTTTACTCGGCCGAAAGGCAACTCAAAGCAGCAAACATTGGTGCATGATGTCTGCACAGCAGATGCCAGCCAAAAAGCGAACATAAAACATATAATTCCAGATATACAAAAGAATACAATAAACATAATTTAAAAATTACAAGAAAAATAAAGTTAAAAATCAATACAAGATACACTAATCACTAAGCCAACCTATACCAGTGTGCTAATTTAATGGATAATGAATTAATGATGGGGGTATCAAGTTGATTTTGACTTCTGGTGACCCTTCCTTGGCATTTTTTTAAAATTATGCATTCAGAAATAGTTTCCCAGTCCCTTATCTGGAAGTGCTTTGGAATTGTGTGGCTTGCCCAAGACCACGTAAGTGACAGGTCACATAACCCTCTCCAGCCATCCCAACTCTTGATCTGCTGCCAAGTGCTCCAACCCATGTTGAATTATCCAACCAGGTTCATACCTAATCCCAAAAAAATAGGAATCAAACTGTACGCAAGATTTCCCAATGACTCTCCCTTCCTGAGGGAAACTCTTAAAACCTTATATGTGGAGGAGTCTTATCCTTAAAATCTCTTAATCTGTATGTTGTTTTGAGATGTAATGGAAGAGACAGGCTTCAGGCAATAAAAGGGTAATGCCGTAGTGTTAGATTGCACTGAGGGTAACCTGCAGACATGTCAAGAACTTGGAAATTAGATATATTTAGATATCTTAGTTATCCTTTTTAAACAGTACACATCCCCATGAACTCAGAGCAGGGCTCATCCTCTATGCATGGGAAGACTCCTGAGAAAATGGAAAACAGACAGGCAGTTGGCAGTGGAATCCTCTTGTGTAAATTCACACCCATGCAAGATGATGATGTCATCAGAGGAGGGCTTTTGTGACTCATTAAAATGTTCCCATTCTGACCCACTTCTCCAGGTTCAAAAGCTCCTTCAGGATCCCATTTGACCTGGGATGCCTTTGAGAATCTGTGGACAGGCCAGGAAGTAAGTGTGTGCGTGTGTGTGTGTGTGTGTGTGTGTGTGTGTGTGTGTGTGTGTGTGTGTGTGTGTGTGTGTGTGTGTGTGTGTGTGTGTGTGTGTGTGTGTGTTTTAATTCTCTATCCTCACCTACATCAGTCCTGTTCCTGGTGGTTTCATCCTGTTTCGCGAACAGAGATTAGGAGTAGAAAACTGATATTCAGTCCTTCCTAAATGCCTTACCTCCGTCCTAGTGAAGCGAAGTGAGGAACTCATAAATTCCAAGTTTAATTCAGGTAGCAAAAGCAGAGACAGATGTGAGACTGTTTAGATATTTACTGAGAGTAGCTTGGTTGGCGGTGCTCTGTTCATCTAGTTTCTCACTGGACTTGTGCCTGCAGCCTAACACAACAAACCGCACTCAACTCGATGACTTTCTTGTAACCACACACAACTGGAATTTCTGGCCCAGATTCTAACTGGGTCAAATTCTCCCCTCTCTTCCTAGAAATGTCAGTACAGTATTAGTCCTTTCTATATTGTAGTATCAGATGCTTGTTGCTGTTACACTGTGTGATATAGTCTGGTTTCAATGGAACAGACGTCCAAGTAAGCTTGCATAAGAATGTTGTGGATTTAAGAAGGAAGAAGGAAGGATGAGGAATGAATCAACTCACACAGCAACAGGATGGACGATAAAGTGGGTGACTAAGCAATGGCATTGGCATATTGCATTCAGCCCGAGAACTTCCTCTTATTACTTGCCAAAATTAGATAAGAACAGCTGATCCAAGGATGTCTGCTACACACTCCATTTCCATATCAGTATGTTTTATCATATGATGAGCGCACAGCACATGCTCTGGAACAATAACAAACATTGTCTCAGCAGTCTAAGGCGTCATTGTTCCCACAATCAGATGATAACAATTTGCTCTCCTCATAGGGAACTAGACTTGCTAGATTTCTTTCAAAAAGCAAAGACGAAACATGGCGACCTCTCTCTGGGCAATTAATTGTAACCATGATGCAAACTGGCAAATTTACTAAAAGGAAAAAAAAGGAGAAAGAAAGAAACCAGTATGATTCACAATGATGTAGCAAGAAGAGGCATAAAAACAGTGTGTCGGGACTAGTGCACCCAATATAGGACTTAGCTAGAATAGAGCATAGGGGAATGAGTCATAGCTGTAGACCACTTATGCCATTTTTACTTATTTGTATGTATTTGTTTATTTGTATTTTATAATAAGTAAAAGTGAAGATCTCCCTTGCTCCAAAGCCAGTCATGCCCAGCTCTAGGGCAAAGAGGTACCTACTTACAATTGCTTGCTTTTGAACTGCTAGGTTGGCAGGATCTGGGACAGATGATGGGAGCTCACTCTGTCATGTAGCACTCAGGTCTTGATCTGCTGATCTACCAACATTCCGGACATCAAGCTCAGTGTCTTAACCGCTAAGCCATCGTTGTCCCCATTTTACAATAGCACCACTCAATAGTTTTCTAAGCAAAGCCCTCTCTCTTTCTGCTATTTATGTACTCTGTCAAATTGTATGGATTTCCCCCCATCAAAAAGTAATTTCAGAGCATCTTATAAATGACATTTTATTAAGATTGCAAAATGGAATATAAAATTATAAACATGCACAGGATTGTAATGGGTGTCTAGGATTCTTATTCATGATAATAGATGAAGGTGAACTTAGACTATGATGAATTTGGGTGATAACCTGTCATCTTGTGGTAGACTCTGATTCAATTGTCACTGCAGCTTCTACAGCTGGAGTTCAATGAGTGTGTACATATGGAAAAGAATATTGGCCTTTGCCTAGATCAGGGGTTCCCAACCTAAGGCCCATGGGCTGGATCCGTCCCATGGCACCATTTCATGTGCTCCCCCCACCCCCTATAAGGGCATTTGAGAAACAAAATGGCCATCCCTTTGAAGCTGTTAGGACAAAATGGCCACCCCCATCATGCAGACAGTGCAAAATGGCTGTCCAGCCCTCAAAGCTGCCTGAGAGAGCATGACCAAGCTTGAAAAGGTTGGGAACCCCTGGTCTAGATCAATGCCTGCGCAATGATCTAGACCAGGATCTGTGCACCTGCTTATTAGTGCTTCCGGGAAGAAATAGAATAATTGTAAATGGAAACAAGATGGGAGAATGTGAAATATCCAAAAGTACATGCCAAGTACATGCTGCCCCACTCCTGGGACTTTTCCATCCGTGCTGTGCCGCCCCACTCCCGGGACTTTCGCCCATCCAAGGCCTGGGTGGGCAGAAGAGGAGCCATTGGGGCCCTCTGTATATCTTATGAAATGTAAACTGCCTTGTGTCGCCCCAGGGCGAGGAAGGCGGCATATAAAATAAATAAATAAATAAATAAATAAATAAAATGCCCATTGTCACCTCTCCTATTTATAACTGTGTTGGAAGTGCTCTTTAAAAAGTTAAAAAAAGAGAGAAAGGAATTAAAGGCTTGAAAATAAAGGAATATCATTATAAAGTCAGAGCATTTTCAGATGATAGACCCATCAGAGAGTCTTTTGGAGTTTAAAAAAATTGTGGAAAAATTTGGCAGATAAGTAGGATTCAAAATAATGAAGATAAGATTAAAATATTGTCAAAAGAACATGATCAAGAAAGAAGTTGAAGTAGAGCAAAAACAAGTTTAAAAATGACAAAGAAAATGAAATACTTGGGGATAATTATACATATAAGTATACATGACAAGGAAAAAAAGTCTTGGATTAGAATGAAATATTTGCAAGAGGACAAAACAAGAAGTGGATACGGGTTATTACCAAAACTATAACACTGCTTTCCTACTTTGGATACGAGAATGGGTTGTATTAAGAGATAAATCAATTTTGACCTTAGAAAGCAAAGACTTGATATATGGATTTCACGGCTATTTATGGTACAAGAAGGGAAAAATAAATAAATAATTTGATGCTAATTGTATAAGAAAAGCCCTCTTAAAGGAAAGTTATAAAATGAAATTCTGTTGAGCAATACCATTATGGTTGTAATGACATGAAGTTTTTCTGAAAGCAGTGGATATGAAAAGAGATTTATTAATGGAAATAGAAGAAGGAAACCTAAAACTAAAATCAAGGGAAGAATTGCAACAGGGAATATTTTGCCAGTGCTTCCAATAAAGACAATTTACAGAGAGGATGGAAATGGGCGTGAAGCTGTGGGGTTTTGAAAAAAGAAAAATGGAGTTAGGTGAGATTCTATTTGGTATACATTGTTGACACAAAGAGATATGGAACCAAAGAATAATTAGAAGTAATGAAATTATTTAAAGGTGTTGTATGGATGGTATATATCACCAGAGAAATTAGCAGAAATTAAAAAGGGTAAAGAGGATGCAGAAATTTCCAAAGTAGGAAATCAAAAAGTGGAGGGAATAACAGGCAAATTTGGTCTTGGAACACAGAATGAAACAGGGCAAAGATTGATAGAGTTCTGCCAAGAGAACGCACTGGTCATAGCAAACACTCTCTTCCAGCAACACAAGAGGCGACTTTACACATGGACATCACCAGATGGCCAACACCGAAACCAGATTGACTACATACTCTGCAGCCAAAGAAGGAGAACCTCCATACAGTCAGCAAAAACAAGACCCGGAGCAGACTGTGGCTCAGATCACAACCTACTGATCGCAAAATTCAGGTTAAGACTAAAGAAAATAGGGAAAACAAGGAGACCAGACAGATATCACCTAGAAAGTATCCCTAAAGAATACACGGTGGAGGTGATGAACAGATATAATGGCCTAGACTCAATAGACAGAGTGCCAGAAGAATTATGGACAGAGATAAGGGACATCATGCAGGAAGCAGCAAAGAAAACCATACCAAAAGAAAAGAAGCATAAGAAAGCAAAATGGTTGTCTGATGAGGCTCTTAAAATAGCAGAGGAAAGAAGGAATGCAAAAGTCAAAAGAGAAAAGAAAAAGTACAATTATTTGAACACAGAATTTCAAAGAAAAGCAAGGAGAGATAAGGAAAACTATCTAAAAGAACAGTGCAAAGAAATGGAGGAAAACAACAAAAGAGGCAGGACTAGAGATCTCTTCAGAAAAATTGGGGAAATAAAGGGAACATTTAAAGCAAAAATGACCATGATAAGGGACAAAGACGGAAAAGAGCTAGCTGATGCAGAAAAAATTAAGAAAAGATGGAAAGAGTACACAGAGGAACTCTACAAAAAGGACCTCAACACCCCTGATAACCACAATGATGAAAAAATTGAACTTGAGCCAGACATTCTGGAGAGCGAGGTTATAAAGGCCCTAAAGAGCACTGCAAACAACAAAGCTAGTGGAGATGATGGTATCCCAGTGGAATTTTTCAAAGCTCTAAAAGATGATGGTGTCAAATTACTACATTCAATATGCCAGCAGATTTGGAAAACAAAACAGTGGCCACAGGATTGGAAAAGATCAGTATACGTCCCAATCCCAAAAAAGGGCAATGCCAAAGAATGCTCAAATTATCGAACATTCGCGCTCATCCCACATGCCAGCAAGGTGATGCTCAAGATAATACAGGATAGACTTCAGCAGCATGTGGAAAGAGAATTACCAGAGGTGCAGGCTGGTTTCAGAAGAGGCAGGGGGACTAGAGACCACATCGCCAACATACGCTGGATCATGGAGAAAACAAAGGAATACCAGAAACAAGTTTACTTTTGTTTTATCGACTACACTAAGGCATTTGACTGTGTGGACCACAACAAGATGTGGCAAGTAATTAAAGAGATGGGAATACCAGAGCACCTCACATGTCTCCTGAGAAATCTGTACATGAACCAAGAAGCAACAGTTAGGACAGAACACGGAATGACAGAGTGGTTTGGAATAGGAAAAGGAGTAAGACAAGGCTGCATTTTATCACCCTGTTTATTCAATCTATACACAGAGCACATAATGTGCAATGCAGGGATGGAGGAATCACAATATGGGATTAAAATTGCTGGGAGAAACATCAACAATCTGAGATATGCAGACGATACCACCCTAATGGCAGAAAGTGAGGAAGATCAAAGGAGCCTCTTGATTGGATTGAAGGAGGAGAGTGAAAAAGCTGGCCTGAGACTCAATATCAAGAAAACCAAGATAATGGCAACAGGCCCCATCAGTTCCTGGAAAATAGATGGGGAAGAAGTAGAAGCAGTGACAGATTTTACATTCCTTGGATCAAAGATCACTGCAGATGGGGATTGCAGCCATGAAATAAAAAGGCGACTGATTCTTGGGAGACAAGCCATGAGAAACCTGGGGAACATAGTGAAAAGCAGAGATATCACATTGCAAACAAAAATTAGAATAGTCAAAGCAATGGTATTCCCAGTGGTAATGTATGGGTGTGAGAGCTGGACCATTAGGAAGGCTGAGCGCAGAAGAATAGATGCCTTTGAAATGTGGTGTTGGAGGAGAGTTTTGAGGGTACCCTGGACAGCGAGGAGAACAAATAGGTCAATCTTAGAAGAAATCAACCCTGACTGCTCATTGGAAGGTCTAATAGTAAAGACGAAGCTGAAGTACTTTGGACATCAAATGAGAAGGGAGGATTCACTTGAGAAGGCCTTGATGTTGGGAAAGGTGGAGGGCAAAAGAAGAAGGGGGAGGCCAAAGATGAGATGGCTAGATGGGATTGTAGACACAATGGGTACAGAACTGGGAGTGCTGAGGGGGATGGTGGAGGACAGAGGCGCCTGGAGAAAAATGGTCTATAGGGTCGCAAAGGGTCGGAATCGACTGTGCGACTGAACAACAACAAAGAGGATAGATGTTGGAGATGTCAAAAGAAAAAGGAACATTTTATATGTGGTGGAATTGAAATGTAGTAATGTCTGGCCAGGTTATCCTGCTATGGCAATAGAGTAGACCATACTGCCAGCGACTCAATGCGATCATCAGGTGGCAGTTAACTAACCTGACAACCGTGAGGACTAAGAGGGAAGGGTGATGGTCCCCCAAGTAAATTAAATTGCACTTGAATCCATGCTGATGAAGGGCAGCTGCTTCATTAGTGGTCTGGGGCTGATGATGACTTTGTGTGCCCAAAGGACTCTGGACCAGAAAGTGACTCACAAAACTGGATCAGTGATACAGGTGTTACACTGTGATGCAGAAGGCAAATGGAAGACAACTGCATTATATGCTCAAGACTATCTTCATGATGATAGGCAATATTCAGAATCAGATATGGCACTTGAAGAAGAAATAAATTTTGGAAAGAAATTCATAAAGTTTTTTATACAAAACTTTAAAATAAACTTGGAAAGGAAACCAGAAGTATTTATTTTGAACTTGATAAAGCATAAAACAAAACAGGAAATTAAAATTATATTATTCATGGTAACAGGAGCAATGATTTAAATAGCAAAATGCTGGAAAGGGAAAGAGGAATTGCTGTTGGGTGAATGTCCAATTTTATTACGTGAATTTATTTTCATGGATAAATTGACACTATTATTAAGAGGGGATATTCGATCAGATTTATATAAAACAGTGGAATATTCTAGAGAGATAAATGGAAGAAAGGTGGACATTACAAATAAGGTCATAAATTAGTAATGGGATAGGACATTGTTTGAAAGAAGTCTAGTTAGACAGTTTCTTATAATAATGGCCCAACAATAAAATATTATTAATGGGGAAACAGATGAGGGGGAAACTTGGTAAAAGTGAGGTGTGTTTAAACGAGTCTGATGAATTTGATAAGAGAATGGAAGTGAATATTTTTCAAGAGTAAGATAAGAACTATATTTCAGACATTTCCCCCTTTTTATGATTGTTAATAAAAAATAAAAATGAATAAAAAGACAAATACAAGAGAGCAAAAATGAACACATCTGTCTCCTTTCCTCTTCTTTTTGCAATATTCTCTCGCTCTCTAAATATAACATTACTCTGTAATGTAACATAATGATATATGACATACTGTGTAATTTGAAAAACGACAACAGACTTTTTTTAAAAAGCTAGAAAAAAAGAACTAAAGCTTTTTTTTAAAAAAAACTAGGAAAAAGAAAGGCATTAAGAGACAAAACATGGAGAAGGCCCAGGGAACTGTAAAGTTTTTATTGTCATTCCATTTGGAAAAGTCCACATAACTGAGTCCTGACTAGCATGGTCATCTCAGGCATGAAGCAGTAAAATATTTATAGCTTCTTTCCCTGGCCACATATTCCCTGTATGTATTCACTTTTGTTTAACTCGCAATAACTTTTAAAATGCCGTTCTCCTTCCCAGGCCAAAAGCCCTTACAAAAATAACTTCTTTGCAGGAAAAAATGAGAGAGAACCAAAGAAATGAATGTGGTTTAACAGAATATCAATTAAAAGTAAATTGAAATGGGACTGGAGGTTGTTTTCATGTCTGGGTCAGACCCATTCCTTGATATGAACCATTGTTTCAGAAATATCTGGGTTAATCACATCTAGCATACCTCGGGGTGTTTTCCAGCCCCAGAGAGAATAGAGAACATTTGAAGAAGAAGAACAGAGGTGTTAGTTGCGTGCAGGAACAAAACTGCAGGATACTAAAGGAATTTATTGTTTGCAAATTCCAATGTAAGCAGACACGATCCACATCTCCTGGATTAATGCTCAGATTAGAACATAACTCTCCACCAGAAGTTGCACTAGTCTGAATAATGGATTGGAGTTCTTAGCTTTTAAAAACAGTGATTTAAAATATGCATTTTAGGTAAACTAAATTAAATATATATTTATTTAAATGTGAATGGGTGAACACATATTGAAATGGCACAGTTTAGGAAGAAACTGATTTGTAATTAAAAACAGCACAACATTACCGTCCATATTTTGCCAAGTCTGTGTCCAGAGCTGACTCTGTTATTAGGCAGAGTGACATGGTCCCCTTCAATCTGAAGTTTTTTTGGAGTGATTGAAATGGATCTTTATAAGGTTGAATCTGGTGGAAGGTCAGCTCCTGTCACTTTCATGGATGCATTAACTCAGTCTGTATCAGGCCTGGTGTACTGTATTATTACTGAT
Source organism: Bradypodion ventrale (assembly GCA_035047345.1). Taxonomy (NCBI): domain Eukaryota; kingdom Metazoa; phylum Chordata; class Lepidosauria; order Squamata; family Chamaeleonidae; genus Bradypodion; species Bradypodion ventrale. The sequence goes on from JAWDJE010000006.1 coordinate 124,385,397, forward strand.
CAGGAGGGAGAGAGGTACTTTTGTCACTCCACTTCAGGGAGAAAAATAACCCTGGTTGACCTTACCTGTCCTGCATTCATATTCCTAAGAGTAAGATAAGATATGTTGTCCAGACAAAATAGAGCCACTCACTCCCGCTCTCTGTATTCAGAAGCTGTTGTAATGTTAAATGTAAAGTTCTTCATTGCTTAAAATCCAGTTGTGTCCAACTCTAGGGAGCAATAATCATCTCGGTTTACAACCAAAGAGCCAGTACTGTCTGCATCTGAAGATGTTTCCATGGTCATGTGACAGGCATGGCTAGACACCAGAACACACAGGATGCTGTTACCTTTCCCAACGAAGGGCTACCTATTTATCTAATTGCAATTTCTTGCTTCCTAGCTACTAGGTTGGCAAGAGCTGGAACAGATGACAGAGGCTCACTCTGTCACACAGTTCTCGGGTCTCGAACTGTTGATCTGTCACCCTTCCAGTTGTCAAGCTCAGCGTCTTAACCCCTAAGCCACCACGGCTCTCTGAAGCTGATTGTACTAGTACTGAAATGTCCCTTTAGTGCTGATAGCATGTCAGCAATGACCACTATGGGGCTGCTCTCAGTGGTTAAGAAGCTCACCTTGTTAGCTGGAAGGCCAGCAAGTCAGCAGTTTGAGACCCCAGTACTACATGATGGATTGAGTGCCCATCTCTGTCCTAGCTCTTGGAGAAATGAAAGGAGCCACCTTTGGGCATCCCTTGAGTAGTGTTTCTTCAGCAAAAATCCTTTCAACACAGAATAATTTCTGATATGAAATTATTATAATGACCACTGCACCTTAGACAACAGTCCCATTTGAAGAACCAGAATAGTCTGTTATGCATACATCATTATGTCCTTTAAAAGTGAAGAACTGCTGGTGTTGAGAAGAAATACCTAAGCAGCATTTCCCAAACTATGTTCCATGGAACACTGGTGGACTTCAATTCCCAGAAGCCTCAGCCAGTACATTGACAGTTCAGTTCTTTTGGGGAATTGACTTAGGCTTCTGGGAATTGAAGTCCAAGAACCAAAGATTGGAAACCCAGACCTAGGGAGCTGCATCCTATGTCTTTCAGCAACTGCTAGCTGAGGGATTTGCTCCACTTTGCCTTATGGAGGGGCTGGTCATGTTCAGGGACCAATGATTACGCTGACTACCAAAGGGAGGCCATGGATGCTGCCCTAAGCTCCTTGGTGAAAGGGTGGGATGAATAACATCTAATCAACATACCAAAGGATAACTGTGTGAGGCACACTAACTTCTCTTCCAGCTTGGTTTTTTTCCGGGATGACTACAGTTCAGTTGTTGTTGGCTTGCGATTACATAGAGAAATGCATAGTTTCCAGAAGGGAAGAATTTGGAGGTACGTGTGAACAAAAGCAACTTCTCCATGGAAAGGTACAAGTTCATCTGTGCATGCCGCAATAAAATGTGATTATTATTTTTCTCCATTTTTATTGTATTGAAACTCATCTGGTATTTATTAAGCAATAAAAGAAGTCAACCTCAAAATCTCCATCCAGTTTTAATGTTGCTGGAGGAACAGGATGTTATCTTTAAAACCAAAAGAGCAGAGGAGCTTCTTTCTGCAGGAGAAACTTGCTACAAATAAGGGCTATTGCAAAGGCTACCATCCAAAAGGCCAAATGATTTATCTCAGTGGCATCAATCTGCTACTGTGACCATCTGGAATTTTTGGACTTAGCTCGGATCTGGTGGAAAAAGCAACTGGTTCATATCTTTGCTGAAGAATTGAACTATGACTGTTTAAATGTGTCAAGATGAAAGAAAGCAGAGTCAACAGATCATACCTGAGAAGAGGCAAAGAAATAAAGATTGCAAAAGTCAAGAAGAATGTTGCAAAGAATTGCTGAGCTGAAATAATCATTGAGAGGGACGCGATTCCTTTGCCCTTTGAATATTCCAGTGACAAGCCCTTGAAAATACCATTATGTTCAAGTAGGATTTTGTTTTGTTGTTCTGTTGCATAGTCATGTCCAAATCTTTGTGACCCCATGGACCATAGCATGCCAGGCACCCCTATCCTCCACCATCCTCCTCAACCTGCCCAGGTCTTTGCCCATTGCATCAACCCATTGCATCAACAATACCATCTAGCCATCTCATTCTCTGCAACCCCTTCTTCTTTTGTCCTTGACCTTTCTGAATGGCAAGGCTTTCTCAAGTGAATCTTCTCTTCTCATTTGATGTCAAAAGTACTTTAGCATCATCTTCAATATTTGACCTTCCAAGGAGCAGTCGGGGTTGATTTCTTTTAAGATCGACCTATTCATTCTTCTTGCTGCCCATGGTACTCTCAAAATTCTCCTCCAGCACCACATTTCAAAGGCATCTATTCTTCTGCACTCAGCTTTCTTTATGGTTAGCTCTCACAACCATATGTTACTACATGGAATACCATTGCTTTGACTATGCGGACTTTTGATTGCAAGGTTTTAACTATGTTCCCCAGGTTTCTCATAGTTTGTCTCCCAAGAATCAAGTGGGATTAGGAATACATTTATTGAGATATTCTGAATCTAAGGCTTTGACACAGATACTAAGGATCTGATCCTATATAACAGGGGTTGGCAACCTTTTCATGCAGCAGGTTGAACCACGCCCACTCATGCAGTGGGCCGGACCATGCCCACCATTTCCAACACTTCCAGTGGCGGTGGCAGCGGTGCATTCATGGTATATTTTTGCCTGTTTCAACTGGTTCTGCTGCTTCCCTTGGTGGCAGGAGCGAGGGCGGCACATTTCCATCTTTTTTTGGTGTGTTGTTGGTGAGTTTTTACCATATTTTGATGCATTTGGGGGGCTTCCAGTGTGTTTTTAGCACTTCAGGCAGCGGTGGGGTCTTCACTGTGGGCTGGATTAATTGGCTCCATGGGCCAGATTCAACCCATGGGCCACAAATTGGCTACCCCTGCTACATAAACTGGACAAACCTCACTGTTACAAAATGGAGCTACTCACACACTCCTGCAGTGTATGCAGAGCAGAACTTTTTGATGGATTTTGCCTAGATGTATAAGCCCAGCCAATTAAAGCTAAAAGGCTTTGATGCACAATATATAGCGAGTTAAATATGAGGATCTTGTTGGCTCATGCAATATTAACGATGGATCACTCAGCAATTAGGTCGCTATGTACCGGAAGTGACTGATTAACATCAATGGAAATTGGGTTCTTTTTTTGATTAATGAGTTCCGCGCACATTACAACTTCATGTGGAAGCCATCCCTTGCTCTACCAGGCAGAAAAGTCCATTTTTAAAATCTCAATGAAGCTCAAAGCCACAACAAGGAAGGGAAGAATTCTGATCCATCTCTGGTTGATGCTACAGATGTGCTAATTTGCGCTTTTGGGCTACAACTCTCAGAATTCTGGGAGTTATTGTCCCAAAACATAGATTAGCACACCTCTAGCTGTTGTTATTGCCAGAGAGGAAGGAAAGTAGAGAACTCTCAGCCTGTGACACAGAAACAGAGTCATTCAGAGCTAATCACGGCACAAAGAAACAACTGTTGGCCTTTTCAAAATATTGTTTTGGATACAATTTCAATTTCTAATTTTCTCATCTGCATACCATCTCTTATTTTATTGTAGCTGCTCCCACATTGAGACTATGAAACTCCCTTCTGAGGGAGATACACATTCATTCTTCTGGCAAAAGTTTTTCTATCCCAGGTGGCCTTTGGAAACTGGTTGGATAAGATCAGGAATTTCAGTCACCACAGAATCTTATTGGTGTTCTTGTAAGTTTTATGTAACTTGTTGCAGCTACAGTAATTGTGGCTAAATGACAAGGTGTTTGGGCAGTGATGGTGAACCTTGGCACTCAGATGTTCTTGAATTTCAATTCTCAGAAGAGGGCAGGAGTGCTGAGTTGGGCTTCTGGTAATTGAAGTCCAAGAACACCTGGAGTGCCAAGGTTCACCATCACTATGCTAGGACATGTCTCAGTCATGTGTCTGGTTATGCCTGATATAGACTTTCCCTGATACCTCATCAAATAGCCACAATTAGCCATGGCAAGCTACATAAACCTTCCAGGAACATCCTTAGAATTCCATCCTTTTTTAAAAAAAAAAGGTTGGCATTGTTGTTGTTACTTTATTACTGGAATGTTTTTAATTTATTCACTCTGTTTTAATGGAATAAGTGATGTCATGTTTTCCTATTTATAGTCTTTTTCAGGTTTTGTTGTCATTATTTTTTTTAAATTGTTCAGGGATCTCAGTAAACCCCTCAATGTTCCAATAAATGTATAATCATGTTGTAATTGGGTCCTAGTTCTGGGAAGAAGGGACACAAATTGATCGGACAAACAAAGAAAGAAACAGACCTCTCTTAAGAACTATGTTAGCGGATAGTAAATAAAGATCACGCGATAAAGACAATTTGTCAGTTTACTCTTAGACACACGACACCTCTCCTATCTGCACAATTGCATGGCTTTCTGGTAAAATCTGTGACCTCATTGATCAACTTTGCAGGAGAAACAAGGAAAATAGATGAAGGTGGTATGTGCATGTTGTGCCATTCCACAAAGGCTGATTATAACATTTTTGTTTTTCTATTTGTTTGTCTATTATTTTCCATCTACTGTTTATTATAATTCATGTGCTTTAGGACTGAGATGGGAAATTATGTACCAGATGTGTCTTTCTATCTATAGAACCATCAACTAGCAGTTTTAAAACACCTTTCCCCACAAAAGATCCTTCACATATAAACAGTTACACAGCTGTGCATTTTGAAACATAGACTCTAGCCATATCCCGTTATACCTGGTGAGGGGGAAATTATTTGCACAAAGCCAATGCAGGCCTTCAGTCCAGGTTAGAAACCTGTTTCAAATTTGGGCACCTACAAGTGCATCCAGATTAAGGTCACTTGTTTTAAAGCCAACTAATGCTGCAGGTAGATTGACTCTGGGACAATTCCTTACTTCCAATCCCAGCCAGATGTTGTAAGCAATAAATCATCACTAACGTCACTCTATTTGTGTTGTATATCTTAAACATTTGTAACAGTTTCAGCTGGCCATACTCCCAAGGCAGTGCTTTAAAATTTCATCACTCTGAAAAATACAATATTTTCTAAGAAATAAAATTTTGATTTCCTCCCCCCCCAAAAAAACCTCCCAAAATGCTTCTACAATAGGTATGAAGCATTGCCTCTTTCAGCTCATATTCTCTGATTATCATTGGAGTTTTCTCCTTCAGGTTTCCTGCAGGGCTGCTAGGTTAGCTGAGTTTTCATTCCCTATTAATTGAGGCCATGGGGTGGATCCTTGTCATACCACAAGATTGATCCTTATAATGTCATGAGGTGGGGCTCAAAGATGTCATAATGATGTCACAACAGCGGTCCATCTTTTGGCAGCCAGGCAAACGGCAGCTGGGAAACTATGAGAACAAAAGTTTATGCTTTGAACTAAATCCACTGAATGCACAAAGATCACTCCTTCCTCATTGCTGCTTGTTTTGAGATTTCTCTCTCTCTCTCTCTCTCTGAAGAGCAGGAGAATCATAAAAATCCCTTGTAGTAACAGCCTGAGACCTGACAGGTTTATTCCACTGCAACCTGAATCCTTCCAGCTGGTTGCTGGGAAAGGGACTTTTTGGTGACTCTGCATTTACGAGTATTCACCTGTTCCTTTTAATCCCTAGGGAAAGAGTTTTTTTCCCTGATTTTCCCTGGTTTTTATTCTCATTTATCTGTTTTATTCAAGATACACTAAACTGTTTTGCCCTGTTTATTTCTTCATGTGTGTATTAGATTTGTGTCTTGCCTTTCTTTTCCAAAAATGGAAGCCATAATTTCTCAGCAGTTAGTGTTTTTTCTTTGTTGTTGTTTAGTCGCACAGTCAATTCCGACCCTTTGCCACCCTATGAACCAATGCCTGCCAGGCACCTCTGTCCTCCACCATCCTCCTCTACCTGCTCAGCTCTGTGCCCATTGTGTCTACAATACCATCTAACCTCATTTTTGGCCGCTCCCTTCTTCTTTTGTCCTCCAACTTTCCCAGCATCAAGGCTTTCTCAAGTGAATCCTATCTTCTCATTTGATAGTAATTATTGTAAGGCACCTAATATGGTGTAATGCAGATATTTGCAACCTATGGCCCATGGGCCAGCCCAAGCCCCCGATGCTGTTCTACCTGGCCCGTGGTGATGACCTCAGAAGTGGAAGCACCTGCACCATTGCATATGACCCACTCAGCTGTCTGGGAGTGGGTAGTCTGGCTCGTGACATAGAAACCTTGAGAACCCCTGGTGTCGTGAATAGAATAATCGACTAAGACCCACGAGACCTGGGTTGAGTTCCCTGGCTCTGCTATGGAAACTCAAGGAGAGAGGGCAGAACTGGAAAAACTGCTCCTTAAATACCTTGCCTTGAACACTGTATTAGAGTTGCTGTAAGTCAGTAATAACAACAAATTAACTATGGTGCTATGCTTTAAAGTTTTTATTGTATACCATCCTACCTAGTTTGAATAATGATTGTTTGAAATTCTGACTTATGTTACTTTTCCAAGGCTTTCTAGGTAGAGAATATACAAAGTGGTTTACCATTTCCTTCTTCTGAGAGCGCCCTGGGACTGTGCAGCTTGTCCAAGGACACACAAGCTGGTTCTTCTCTCCAGAGGCACAATGGGGTACTCAAACTCCTATCCTCTCACTACAAAGTATTGAAACTATTGAAAGGCTAGCTTGAAAGGCAGTTATGAAACTACCTACCAACCTACTTAGAAACCCTATCCAACCTACCTACCTACATGTCTACATACAGTACATACATTTATAAGCAAAATACAGACATATTGTAAGGAAGTGATAAAAATACCCACATTTCTCAGTGGATACCCTTTAGGTTTTTGTATTAGTTTCCCAATCTCTGGGAGTTCAGTGGCCAATTGTTCCTCTCCTTGAACCCATTGCATGCCATACCAATCTCCCTCTAGTCCAGGGGTGCCCAAACCTTTTGGGCCATCAGCTGGTCACATGGTTGAGTGGGCCAATCACATGGTTCCTCCCACTGGAAGTGGAAGTAAAACATACTTGTGCATGTGGAAAATGCTGCTGTAAATGCACCCGCAGCTGTCATAAATGCATTTACGACAGCTATGGGTGCTTTACAGCAGTGTTTTGCACATGTATGGATGCATTTTACTTCTGCTTCCAGGAACGGAGCAGACACTGGTGTAGTGGATTATTAGGCACTGTGGGCCAGTTCTGGCCCATGGGCAGTAGTTTGGGCACCTCTGCTATAGTCTAAACAAAACCAAAAGTGGTTGGAAGACCACTTTCCATTCTGAAATGTTCACTTAGGGGTATACATGGAGCAAAACATTGAGGGGGTTGCAACTTATTTTAAAGGCAAATTGGAAATCGTGGATGGCAATTCTCCTTTCTCCCTCCCTTGTCTTTATTTTTATCAGAAGGGGAAGGTGGCCCTTGGGTGTTGAGGCCATTTCTGCTTTATGTCTTCTGAAGGACCACCCATTTCAGGTTATGGGTTGGCTGTACTGAAGTGGCTTCTTCACAAAGCCTATAACTGTGGAGTCTAGTAGCACAAAATGTAGTAGGACAGATGGCTTCAAATGGGGTCGGATGCATCCCTGGAGGATAAAATTTTCAATGCATACTCATCATGATGGCTTTGTAATTAGTGCCAGCAGCAGAAGCCTTATGCCTTGGTATAACAGTTGTTACAGAAGATAAAGGATACATAATATCCGACTAGATGGAGAGGTATTTGGTATGATTCTTCAAGAGGTATCCTATGTTCTTAGCTTCTTGGCCATTCCCAGATCCAGTGGTACCTTAGGCCTAACAGTGCCTTTCTCTGCTCCACTTTATGGTCTAATCCTGCTGCATAACCTTTCAAAACTTTGGTCTTGAAAATAAGTTGACCAATTATCTGTCTTGATGAGTGGGTGGAAGAAGACTGGCGTTCTGAATAGGAAGTCCATTAAGCGCAAATAATAAGGCTTGTCTCCTAATTAAATCAGGCTTGCGTAGGAGGCCATTTGTTAAAGGCCATAAACTGGCTGCAGCCTCACTGGACCTTCCTTAATGGTAAATGAGGAAAATGAATGATAAATCTAACTAGGGAAGAAAGCAAGCTCAGCCTTGCCCAGCTTCAATTACATTAGTTTGTTGAAAAGCAATTTTTAACCCACTCTGGAAAGGATACGCACAATATTTGTTTCTTCCTTCCTTTCTCTCTTTGATACTTGAGATGCTTCCTGGACAGCATGTTGATTTTTGACTTGTTTTTCCTTCTTAAAAAGATTGTTCTATGTCCGTTGGGAAACTAGAGGGAGACGGCAGAATGACATTGGCATGGGCAAGGTACCATGGTTGAGCCTCCATTAGCACATGTTTAGGAGACAAGAGAATCTTGGATAGAGTGTGAAGGATCTGGGAATAACCTAGAGCGCAACTTTGAGCACAACACTAACCGAAGGTCAGCCAGCAACAAAGACTATGCTTTTGTGACTACATCTGCAACTTAGCGGACTGAAAGAACCAAAGAGATCGAAGATAAAGGATTGGCTTGCTGTCACCAGTGAGGAATTTCAGTGACAGGGTTGTAACTAATTGCCACCAGAGAAAATAAGGAAGTGGACCCATTAAAAATTCCTACTTGTGTCAATCCTAAAATTTGTCTATGTATAGAAAATTCTGCGATCCCCCCCAAAACAAAACAAAAAAAACCTTTCTGTAAGCAATTCCCCGATCTTATCACTGAAGTGGATGGGGCCAATGATCTAAATGAGTAGCATAAATCTTTGTTTATGGTAACAATTTACAAATGAAAATTATACTAAGGTCTATCTCCCAGGATGGATCATTATCTTGATCTTACTTCCTCTTGTTACTGCTATGGTGGGCCCTGAGATCTTGATGAGCCCTGGTGGTGGTTAAACTGCAGCCAAAACTGTGTTTAAAATATGAGTTTGATCCTGATGGGGATCAAGGTTCACTCAGCTCTCCATTCTTCCAAGGTTGGGGACAAAATGCTAATTACCTTGTGAATTGCCTAGAGAGTGCACTAAACGCTATAGGGCCGTATATAAGTGTAATTGCTATTGCTATCTTCCTGTGTTCAGCATAATATAGACCCTAAAAGACAGTGAGACCCAGGAAGCATCATGGCAGCTTCTTTTCCCCTTACATTAACAACACGAAGGCAAACCAAATATTGGGACAATTAGCTCTGCTCTTCTAACACAAGGCAATATCAATCAACAGAAAGACACACCTCATACAAAGCCTATTCGTTCCCACCTTATGTTACCAGTGCCACACATGGACACTTACTACAAAACAGAAGCAAATGTTAATCACCACGGAAATGAGATGTCTGAGGAAGGCTGCTGGAGTGACTAGAAGGGATAAAATCAGGAATGAGTTTATAAGGCAAAGATTTGGAACAGTACCAATCTTGCACTACATACAGAGACAACAAATAAAGTGGTTTGCCCATTTTGGAGAGAATGTCTTGGAATTCCATACCTTTACAAGGCATATGTGGAAAGAAGAGAAGGACAAAGACCATGAGGCAGACCCAGAGGAAGGTGGAGAGACAACATCAAAGAAATATTACAAGAACATCAGATGATACCAGTGGAGGCCACTAGAAGTGTCAGGACAAGAACCTTGCATCTCCCTTGACACCCAATGAAGGAGGAGGAGGAGGAAGTAAAGCCCAAGCCAGCCGTTCATTCTCAAATGGTGGATCTTGTGCAGGTGAGCAAAATCTGGGTATGTGATGGTGTGTGACCATGGGCTGAAACTTCCAGAATTCTGTCTGGGGAATAACTGGAGACTTTCAGGAGTTGAAGTTCAAAGAGCAACAACAAATAGCATATCCCTGTCTGCCCTTCTCTAACATTAAAAGAAGCCATTCCTCGGTGACTTCATATGGACCCTTTCCTACAAGTCTTCTGCTCTTAAATCTCAGTGAGTGAGAAACTGCTCTCCTAACAGCCCCAGACATTAGTAGCATTGCCTTTGTGTATTTATTGTTATCTATTTCAGCAATAATTCAGTGCTATCAGAATCTGGCTCATTTCCCACCCCAGATCCTCTTTGCAACAGTGGTTTTCAGAGCTTTTAAGAGTCACCTGATGCTAATACTAACTTATATTACAACACAATGTGTATCTACAGTTCAGAAGACTTCTTTGTCGACCTACAGTGCTCTCAGTAAACTCAACCAAGAGGATTCTTTCTTGGACATTCTAAAAATATAGGCAAACGGGTAAGGGTAAAGGTAAAGGTCACCTTTGCTTGAAAGCCAGTCATATCCAACTCTAGAGTGCAGTGCTCATCTCTGTTTATAGCCAAAGAGCCTGCATGCACAGAGGTTTCTGTGGACATGTGGCAGGCATGACTAAACACTGGAGTGCACAGAATGCTGTTTACCTTCCCACCGAAGGGATCCCTATTTATCTACTTGCAATTTTTTGCTTTTCAAACTGCTAGGTTGGCAGGAACTGGGACAGATGACAGGAGCTCACTCCATCATGCAGCACTCGGGTTTTGTGATTCCGTATGGGTGTATTTTACTTACGCTTCCGGGAGCGACGAGGGCTGTGCGGGCCAGATGAATCGCAGTAAACCCATTCGTGTGGATTCACAGTGGCTTGGGCTTCTGGGAATTGAAGTCCAGGAACATCTGGAGTGCCAAGGTTCACCATCACAGATGGATATATGCCTTGGATACTTTGGAATCATTATTCAGGAAGGAGTCCTCGTATGAGTGGATGTCTCTGCAATGACATTCTGCACAACTTCTGTCCATAACGATCGATAGCAATTCCACTTATATACTACCCCATGGTGCTTAGTGCACTCTTTTTGCAGTTCACAAATTAATTAAAATTTTGTCCCCAATGTGCTGGGTACTCATTTTAATGACATTGGAAGAATGGAAGACTGAGTGAACCTTGATCCCTGTTATGATTGAACTCACAACTCACAAAATTTTGACTGCAGTACAACAGTTTAGCCACTGCAGCACCATCAGTTATAGATAAAGGTAAAGGTTTCCTTTGCTCAAAAGCCAGTCATATCCGCCTCTAGGGTTCAGTGCTCATCTCTGTTTCAAAGCTGAAGAGCCAGCACTGTCTGCTTCTGCAGATGTTTCCGTGGTCATCTGGCAGGCATAACTAGACACCGGAGTGCACAGAATACCGTTTACCTTCCCTTCCCTATTTATCTACTTGCAATTTCTTGCTTTCAAACTGCTAGGTTGACAGGAGCTGGGACAAAGGCGGGAGCTAATTCCATCCTGCAGTATTCGGAAATCAAACTGCTGACCTCCCACCTTCCAGTCAGTGTCTTAGCCACTTGAGCCACTGCAGTCACATACATATATTTCACAAGGGCTGTAATAGAATTAATCTCATATGTTTTAAGACAGGGATGGGAAATATGTGACGCACACACAGCGAGGAAGAAGAACTATCAAGAGCCGTAAATAAAAAAATCCACCGGAAACCGATTGCTGCCAAAGACATGCACCAATGTGGCAAATGTGACAAAGCGAAGGAAGTGGCTTCATTTTGGCAGTCCAGGGTTTGATCGAGACATGAAAGAAGAAGACCTGAAGCAGACACAACACTGAACCTGAACTAGGCTGTTATGATTTTTTAAAATTCCATCTGGAATAGAAGTACAATTCAAATGATACATCTACTGTTGCCCGATTGCTTGGAAATTTCATAAAGACCCTTCATCTCACTGTAGGTTTGATTCTAGAGTGGATGCCTGGATTGCTGAATATCTGCTAGATTAAAAAGTTGGCAGATTCCTACTCTCAATCAGAACCCAAGTTCAACAACTCAAGGAGGACCACAGGTCTCCCATCTTGCACTGATTCTTTATTTTTTTCTAAACCAAACAAATGAAATATATTTTAAGAGATGGGCAGATTATTCCCCAGCAACATAAGAGAACTGCTTAAACCGTCATTACATTCCTTGGCTTATTCTACTTCCCTAGTTTCATGTGCAATCTCTAAATCTGTGTTTGTAGGTATCTTGTTTAACGTGAAGAACTTGGCTGAAACATCTTCTGGACTCCCTCCCTGGTTCTTGCTTCAGCTGTCTCTCCATATATAGGCAATTTCTGACTCTCTGTTTAGATCTTGCATGCACATGCCTCCCTGCCGCGCTCCTGGAAACATGTTTGGTCATGATCTTCCCAGAAATCTCAGTGAGAAAGCAGTACAGTGTCAAGGTGCATGCGCACACTGACAAAGAACGTAATAAATTACAAAGTGCCAGAGAACTGGGGCAGAAAGGAAAATAAAATAAAAATATAATTTCCACCTCCCCTTCCAACCACAGTACATAGGTTGCCAAAGGGTGAAATCTTTCAAAACCTAATGTGCTTTATTGTAAACCTTGTGGCAGTGGGAGAAGGAAGAAATGATTTCTTGATAGCTAAGAGGTTGTATTGAGAGCTCTCATTAACTCGTACCTGGTGTTACAAGCAAGAGGAAAGAAAAGGTTATGGTAGTTATTGAGATGTTGGCCTTTGACTTCCAGTTCACACAGTTAAAAGCTGCCCAGCTTTGGAATTCTATTACAGTGAAATAATAATGCGGGTTGTAATTCCTTGTAAAGCGATTCTACGATTTGTGCTCCAAATCAGCTGCCAGCCTTTAGTACAATGTAAATGTCAAGGGTGTGTAGGAAACGATGAAAAGAAATGAAACTGGGATGTACCAGTATCTTATTTTGGACCAAGCCTGTCTTACATATGACCCAGTAAGCTGAGTGAAACTAATTCCCTACGTATGGTAGCCCGTCAGGAGTAGGGGTAAGAGTAGCGGCAGGAAAGAGTAGAGATCTGTTAATTCTGGCCTGGTTCTGTTTTCTCTTCAAAATGTGATGGTGATTCTCTCCCCACCCCCCACCCCCTTTGATCCTGGAGAGATTTTGTACATTGATAGCTGAGATCTTTTATTCACATCTTTGAAGAATGTACTTTATCAGACCATTCAAAATGTATTGATTTCTGGGACTGACAAACAAACAAAATTTCCCTTGTAAAGCCCTAAAAATGCAAAGTTGTGCCAAAACGGCACTAAAATAACTCCCTCACACACACACCCAATTTTAGTGCTAAGGGCAAAAAGAAAAGTCTCATAAATACACATACACAAACGAACTCAGGTCATTTTGGCCTTGTGAAGCAGCAAAAACCTTGCAGCAGTTGACAATTTTTGTTTTCTATGTATGGCAGGGGTTCTCAACTTTATCATGCCATGGGCCAGGTAACTGCCCTCAGACCACGCAATGGGCCAGATAAAATGGTGGTGGGCACATTTGTTTCCATTGCTATGTGGTAGGCATGACTAGATCCTGGAACACATGGAACTCTGTTATCTTTTCCACCAAAGTGGTACCTATTTATCTACTCATAATTACTTGCTTTCAAATTGCTAGGTTGGCAGGAACCTGGTCAGATGATGGGAGCCCCGGACAATAATTGAACCAGAAAGTCATGGGTAATAATTTGCCATCATTCTCTGCTCATTTTCTCCTCAGGTTTAATTCCTTTTACCCTTACTTATGTTGACTTCTGCCCAGAACTGGTATAGAACATTTTCAGATGGATTTCCTAATTCTAGGAGCCTTGATTTCTGTATGACAAAACTCTCTGAAACAAATCCACTCATATTTACTCCCTGCATCATAATAGCCTGCCCTGAATTCCAAGGAGTTACACATGACTACAACTTCATTGACTGGATTGGCAATGCTGCTTGCATAATCTAGCTCACATTGCATTCTAATTATTTTGTGCAAAATGACATTAATCTGAGTGGTAAATCTCTCTGATCCTCCTAGCCCATATTTTAAGCAGCTGGCAAGGAAGCTACTACATGCCATTATATCAAATTAGTTAACTCTCAAGATCTATGGAGGCCATAGAAATGCTCTTCTGTCTCTCTTGCTGTTTCATCACTACACTAAGCACTACTTAGATTGCAGGGAGGATGAAACTAGACATTTCTTTCCCACAGTGCATATTTGGACCCAAATTCTGTCCAAGCCTCAAGACTGCCAAGGAGGACATAATTCATTTTGGTTACCTTGTAAATTTCCCCATAGCGATTACTCACCGAGGCTCTCCCACATACTTGCGTGAAATCAGATTTCACTCTTGCACAAGGATATTTATAATGTACAGTATGATAAGAAGCACTGTAGAAGCATGGGGAATGTGGCTGTGTGTATATGTGTGCATGTAGACTGCAATACAAATGGTGAATTCCTTTTAGGGAATGTAGAAGGTCTCAGCTTCAGTCTCTGACATTTCCACCAGTGGGTTGGGCTGGGAAAGACCGCTGGGTGAAACCTTGAGGAGCTGCTGCCAGACAACCTGAATGATGAATGACCCATCATGACTCAGAATAACACAACCTTTGGGAAAGGCCATCACCTCAGATAAGGTAAAGGTCACCCTTGCTCAAAAGCCAGTAGTATCAGACTCTAGGGTTCAGTGCTCATCTCTGTTTTATAGCCGAAGAGCCAGCGCTGTCTGTATTTGCAGATGTTTCTGTAGTCATGTGGACAGAACGCTGTTTACCTTCCCACCGAAGTGGTCCCTATTTATCTACTTGCAATTTCTTGCTTTTGAACTGCTAGGTTGACAGGAGCTGGGGCAGAGATGGGAGCTTACTCTCTCTTGCAGTATTCAAGTATATATATACAGTATACAAAAGCAACAACATTCTATACCTCTTTGATTAAAATACAAATTCAACATTGCATCCAGGTCAAATACATAATAGCACACACGTTCCAGTTCTGTTGTTTGGAGTTAGAATAGGTTTCAGCCCAGGGGTTGGAAGCCTGCTTTATCTTCTTAGTGGCCATATTCCCTGAGGGATAATATGATGAAAAAGTCAAACCAGCACTAAGTATTGTCAACAGCAGGGGTGCTCAAACTATGGCCCGGGGGCCAGATTTGGCCCCGATGCAAATTTATCCGGCCCATGAAGCCCTTGTCGCTCCTAGAAGCGGAAGTAAAATATGCCTGTATGGGTGCATTTTACTTCTGCTTCCAGGAGCGACAAGGTCTTCGTAGGCCAGATGAATTGGCATCAGGGGCTGGATCTGGCCCACAGGCCATAATGACTGGCTCCCTGAACCATGTGACTGGCCCACAGCCCAAAAAAATTGGGCACCCCTGGTCTAAAGCTAGCAGTAAGCTGAGCCAAAGTCACATTCTGTCCCATTCCATTTCATTCAATTTTATAACACTCATCTGACTTAAGTGTCACTTTAAGTAGTTGATATAAGAGATAATATAAATATACAAGATGGTAATATACTGTAGAACCCCTTCCAACTGGACGGCCATTTTGCCCTTCCTGGTGTGGTGGAGGAGGTGGGGGGCACATGAAAATGGTGTTGCGGGCCGCATCCAGCTCACGGACCGCAGGTTGAGAATCCCTGCTCCAATTAAATTCACACAGTCCTCATCATTTTGTACTTTTTCCGTTTGTTGTGTTAGTCATATTATTTTTCCCAATTGCAAAATGCTTTTCTCGTTCTCAATTGTTGTTGTTTCCTTGGGAATGATGCAAAATATCTTACCTTCTCACAGGGCAAGGAGAATAATTTTGCAGTTCATTATCACCACATGCAAGGACAAGACAAGCAATAATTCACATCCCTAATACACACCTAACAAGAGACACACACATCCCTAATAAACACTGAATTAGAAGAAGGAGGAGGAGAAGTGAACATTCTGACATAATTTTTATCAAGTGTTGTTCAAGTTCTCTGGACTGTCATTGTTCTCTCTCTCTCTCTCTCTCTCTCATACACACACACCTCTTTTTCTATTGCTGATGCTAAAAAAAAGGAACTAACATTTTGTTCAAACATTCCAAACACTTTAATCTGAAAGATACATGCCTCTAATAGAGTCGCATGCATCTACAGAGCACAAGTGTCATCCTTAAATATATTTACCTAGGACAAGCTTCACTGAATGCTGTCATATTGTAGCTTTAGCAGCACAAGTTCCAAATTTTAGCTTTACAGACAGGTTTTCTTCGGCCTAGCTATAATGCAGTCTCTAGCTGTCACTTTCTTGCCATACCTGTCAACCGTGGCTCTGGACAATCCGGGACCTGCGCAGAATGGTTCTGTGCAGGTCGCTTTTTACACATGCGTAAAAGCCTTCTACGCATGCCTAAAAGCGACTTGCGCAGAACTGTTCTGCGCAGCTCGGTTCTACGCATGCGTAGAAGGATTTTATGCATGCATAGAAGGCGTCTACGATCCCCTTCTGCACAGAAGCCTTCTACATATGCATAGAAGGGTCCTACGCAAGCATAGAAGGGTTCTACGCATGCGTAGAAGCCTTCTATGCATGCGTAGAAGCGAGCTGCGCAGAAGGGATGCGCAGTAACGCCTTTCCCCCGCTGCCAAATTCCGGGGTTTCGGCAGCTCCGGGCGGGAAATGGCGAAAATCGGTGCCAAAAAATGGGAAACCCCGGGCAATCCAGGAAGATTGACATATGTTTCTTGCACAACTTAAATGGGTAGGAAGAAGTGGGAAGTCAGCCAGGGAAAGGGGAAGAAAATTCCTGTCTCTGCTCCATCACTAGAATTATTTTCTGATTTCTTCTATTTAATTTTATTTCTACTTACTTACTTACTTACTTACTTACTTACTTACTTACTTACTTACTTATTCACTCACTCACTCACTCACTCACTCACTCACTCACTCACTTTTATATCCCACCCATCTAGTAGCAGGACCACTCTGGGTGGCTTACAACCATTAAAAACCACATGATAAAACACCAGCATTAAATAAACAGTCAAACGTAATAGAACAACAAGAATCCCAGGTACTCTACTTCAAATTATCTCATTCATTAGGAAAATATTCAATTATAGGATAATAACATTACAATTCAACATGGCAATCAACAACATTTATGAAAAGGACTGTTGGAACATGCAAGTTTTCAATGATTTTCTAAATGGCAGCAATGACGATAAAGATCTGTCACCTAATAAAACCTGAAAGCTTCATTATCGAGCTTTATACAATTTACCGAAAGTTCTGTAAATTTCATTGCTCTGGAGAAAGTTCTGTGTGCCTTGATGATTCACCAAAATATCACTGGGGAAAGCAGTGCAAAAAAGGACTGAAGTCCCTTTCTTCTCAACAACAAAAAACTGTTTCACATGTCAAAGCAGATAGTGAACAACCATGAAATTTTATCTTTTTACCAAGTAATAATGCACATTCATTAGTGGATTAAGGCTAATCTATGTGCTCACAAATCGCACCCATACAGTCCCTAACCTTGTCACATGTTATCACATCTGTTGTCTCCTTGACAATACATTTTAATTACTCTCAGAATAGCAGGATCACATTTCCTCAATTAACACATTAGCTTTATTCTTCCTTGCCCCAAAGAAAGAAAGAGAAATGAAGAAAGACATCTAGACTATCATGAATTGAATGAAATAGATACAATGGCAAAACCCATTCTTCACCCTGTGGTGATGAACAACTGAATTAGTTAAAAAAAATTATGATAGTTTACTGTTGGTGACAATAAAAGGACTAGATTTAGGATATGGTTAGACCAGCAATATAAAATTTAGCAGATGCATTCCGCAAGCAGTATCAACTACATTAGTCAGAAGCCAGGTGGTTGGAGTTTCATTCCAAAAGCAGTAGGCAATGGTAAATTTGGAAGTAGAAATGCTCAGCGTAGCAGTACTAATAGCTAGCCTAAGAATAAGTTAAGGTAAAGGCCTTCTTTGCTTAAAAGCCAGTCATATCCAACTCTAGGGGGCAGTGCTCATGTCCATTTACAACCAAAGAGCCAGTGTTGTCTGCGTCTGCAGACATTTTCATGATCATGTGACAGGCATGACTAGACGCCAGAGCGCATGGAATGCTGTTACGTTTCCTACCAAAGCAGTACCTATTTATCTACTTGAATGTCTTGCTTTTGAACTGCTAAGGTTGGCAGGAGCTGGAAAAAATGACAGCAGCTCACCGGCGTGAGATCACGTCTTGAACTGCTGATCTGCCAACCTTCCAGTCATTACAGTCAGCATCCTAACCCCTAAGCCACTGTAGCCCTAGTTCAAGCATAAGGAGAGTAAGAAAAACAAAAGCAGCTGGATTGTTCCTTATAAACAAATGACAGCTACTGTAGGTCTTTTTGAAACTTAATGACTCTTGGGGCTTATTTGAGACTAAACCTCCCTCTAATGCTTTACGTTATAGCAGAGGCAGCTTGCAACAATATTGTGTCCCTAGGAAATTTCTCTTCTTTCCCAGCTACTATGAGCTAAGCTTGGAGGAAACAGGGAAGTCCGGAAAATAATAGGCTGGTCCCGGTTACGCAAAAAGCCCTGGAGCTTTAACCCTGCAAGCTGTGACTCAACTACACTGTCGCTTGCAAGTATCTGCTGCCAAACTAGCAGTTCGAAAGCAAGAAATTTCAATTACATAAGACACTGAACTCGCTGACTGGAAAGTCGGAGTTCGATTCCCAGGTACTGCATGACAGAGTGAGTTTCCACCTCTGTCCCAGCTCCTGCCAACCTAGCAGTTCGAAAGCAAGAAATTGCAAGTAGATAAATAGGGACCCCTTCAGTGGGAAGGTACACAGCATTCCGTGCACACCAGTGTCGAGGCATGCCTGCCACATGTCCATGGAAACATCTGCAGATGCAGACAGCGCTGGCTCTTTGGCTATAAACAGATGAGCACTGAACCCTAGAGTTGGATATGACTGGCCTTTGAGCAAGGGCAACCTAAATAGGGACCACTTCAGTGAGAAAAGATCTTGGGGACATGAAAGGAGCCTCAATAGGGCACCCCCTGAGCATAGTTTCTCTGGCAAAAAAATCATTTCAACCCAGAAAGCACCTTTGTGTGCTTCTGACATGATTTAAAAAAAAAACTGAGATGCTAATAACTTGGGCAATGGGAGTTTTATGTACTAAGCTTCACCCCTTCAAAAGAGGTTGTCTTCTATAAGAGAATGAAACTCAAATGCCCATTTTAAGCACCTGGTGATTGGCAAAATTTAGGGGGGGGATGGACTATAATGCCCAGAATCCACAAACCAATGTGGCTGGCTGGGGAATTCTAGAACTTGTAATCCAAAAAAATGTAACCAATCCAAGTTCTGTGAGTAGGACACAAAAAGATAGTGGCCTGCAACAGTTGAATTAAGCATAGTTTTGATTTTAGGGACTTATTCTGGCACACAAGAATCACAACATTGGTTAATAAGGTGATTATTGCTATCTAGTACATCTGATATAATGTCATATAGTGCTAGAGCCGTGATGGTGAACCTTGGCACTCCAGATGTTCTTGGACGTCAATTCCCAGAAGCCCATGCACACGAATGGGTTTACTGCTATTCATCCAGCCTGTACGGAGGAATAGCATATGGGTGCGTTTTTCTTCTGTTTCCAGGAACGACGAGGGCAGCGTGGGCCGGATGAATCGCAGTAAACCCATTCGTGTGCATTCACAGGGTGCTTGGGCTTCTGGGAATTGAAGTCCAAAAACATCTGGAGTGCCAAGGTTTGCCATCACGGTGCTAGAGCATTCAGCTCTCAGAAAGCTATCTAAAGATTATTCTGATACATTGACTTGTTCATCCAATAATACAGATCGTTGTCCTGCTGCGTTTGCACCAGTGAGCACTAAAATAACATCCCTAGGCTCTGAATTTTGAAAACTCTTTTCATAATCTCTGTTTACACTAAAGCAGTAGACTTGCCGCAGTTGCACAATGCTGACAATTGTTTATTGTTGTTTAATTAGGAGGTAGATTATTCCCATGTTTAGATGATTACTGTGCATCTTGACACAAATTTTATTATTCCCCAAACTACAAACATAAATTGGCTTTGCTTTTTTTCATTTAATCTTATTAGCAGTATGTTGTAAGCCTCTTGTATGCCAACATTGTATTTTATCACCTAGAGAGTATTTCATCAGTTTAGCTCATATAATGAACCTTGGCAACAGCGGTGGTGTAGGTGGGGAAAATCAGTTATTTTCACTGCAAAATTAAAACTTAAAATGACCATACATAAATGTTAAAAAGCCTCAGAAAGATAGACGGATCCAGATATCCTGAAGTTGATTCATCTCTTTACAATAAGCACATTTCAGACAGAGTACTGTGAACAAAGGGTATGTTTCATCCCTAATGAAGATGATGAATGCAAATGGTGGCATACAAAGTTTGAATAAGTTGTTTTTTGAACTGCCACTCCCAGAATCCATAACCAGCATGAATGTGGATTATATAAAATGTAGCCTAAAGAGTAACCCATCCCTGTTCTGGTACATTTAATCTCAGGGTTTTTAGGCTATTGGTTGCATTGACTTCCCATACCTTGAAATATTTATCCTCTCTTTTTCTACTTCACCATCCCAAGAACGGATGCCCCCATAAGACCATCAATTCTAGAGAGTAGCATCATCTAACTGCAACTTTGCAGGCGCACCCCCCCAATGATGGACTCAGACACAAATGAAAGTGGATAACGGCATGGGCCACATTTATTGATTCAAGCCCTAGTCCGAATTATAAATTTCTATTGGTAAAACGACCAATCATAATTCTTAAGGCAAGCAGGCCGAAGTAACACTGGTAAGGTACCACCCAAAATTGCCAACGGCAATTGTTACAATGTATCTATTTGTATCAATTTGTTTGTTGACAACAAACAAATTGTTGACCGTAGTCAATATCTAACTAATGACCCCACCCTCTGACGTGTATCCGTAAAATCAGGGGGTGATTCCAGCTGTCTAGTGGTAACCATCACCCCCTCGCCTGGTTCGTAGTTGACCGGACAACGTTTAAACAACTTATGCCTATCTAGTGTTGTCCAGTCAATTGCGAACCTGCCGGATACCTGTGGGTCATAAATGTTTACCTTACCAGTGCTACCCGCCAATGTGACCAAAGTCAACAGTAGCACAGACAAACCCCTATATCAAACCATAGCAACAGTGTGGGATGGGCGAAAAAGCCAGGACTCAAAGGCCAATTGCGAGTCCCAGCCAAAAATTCCCACCCGGCCCCGAAGCGACCAAGAAATCACACTGTTAACTAGGGAGGGGGTGGAGGGAAAAAACTTCTCCGCTCCGTCGGTTCGCCAAAATGGCAGCACGGCTGCCTCGTGGCCAGCCCCTTTTATTAGGGTGCTGGCCACGCCCCTAACTACCCAGATGGTTTCGTCCGGTGGGGGGGGGGCCGCAAAGAGCGCGGCGGCCATTTTGGCGCCGCGCTTCCATTGCAGGCGCACCCCCCCAATGATGGACTCAGACACAAATGAAAGTGGATAATGGCAAGGGCCACATTTATTGATTCAAGCCCTAGTCCGAATTATAAATTTCTATTGGTAAAACGACCAATCATAATTCTTAAGGCAAGCAGGCCGAAGTAACACTGGTAAGGTACCACCCAAAATTGCCAACGGCAATTGTTACAATGTATCTATTTGTATCAATTTGTTTGTTGACAACAAACAAATTGTTGACCGTAGTCAATATCTAACTAATGACCCCACCCTCTGACGTGTATCCGTAAAATCAGGGGGTAATTCCAGCTGTCTAGTGGTAACCATCACCCCCTCGCCTGGTTCGTCGTTGACCGGACAACGTTTAAACAACTTATGCCTATCTAGTGTTGTCCAGTCAATTGCGAACCTGCCGGATACCTGTGGGTCATAAATGTTTACCTTACCAGTGCTACCCGCCACCCGGAGAGGCTTCAATAAAGGCTCGACACCCCCCCCCCCCAAGACCGTCAGCTCGGTCGACAGGCCTGCTCGCCACTCACTCAGCAGGAGGTCCATACCTCCTCGCGACAGATGGGCCCCCTCCCCTGAATAAAGCTCATAATTTTGCAGACTGATGATGGGGAGGCAAATGACGCGTCCCCAACCCATATCAAAAAGGAACCGGGCAATAGCCCTGGAGCGACGAGCCCGGTCAAGCGCCTGGAGGCCAAACGCTCCCCTGTAAGCGTACTGCGGTATCATGTCCGACCAAATGAGGGGTGTGGCAGGCCACACATAATGTGAGTAGGCCAGGTGACTGCAAATCGCAAGCTTCCGCGATAGGCCAGTGACCTGTCCGAAACCATTGCCCCCAAGGTGAATAACCAGGACATCAGGCGAGTCAGCATCCCTGATGTAGAAAAGGAATGGCAACAGTTCCCGCCATAACATGCCGCGCTTACCACACCACCTGAGATGTGCGGATGCACCCAGTCCCAGTCGGGATCCCACTCTGTCGCCGCAGCGTAACGCGCTGCCCTGTGCAGCGTAACGCGCTGCCCTGTGCACGTGGCAACGGCCCACCAGCCCTACTGTCACCGGTGTAAAATGACACCCAGGGTCTGTCAAGGAAAAAAGGGGGGGTGAGAAACATTGCAGTGACTAAACCGGCACTCACGGTTGAAGAGGGTGAACACAAAACTGAAAACAATGTGATCCCCACCTTCCCATGCGGCGTATTTCAGCCCCAGAGTACCCAAAAGTAGCTGCAGTAGAAACCGCCCCCATCCTGCAGGAATGGCTGAGTGAGGGGAGACCCACCCTGGTGACAGAAAAACGGGGCATGGTGCGTGCCACACAGTGCAAGAAACTCCTGTAGGGCACCAACCGGACAGATGTCTTCCAAGGAACATCGTAGCAGTATTACTCAACTGCCTACGCCATGCTGATCTGTTTTAGAGGAGCGTATCCTCAACTGAGCCCAATCATTGCAAACATAGACATCTTCGAGTTCCAGTGCCCTACGACTTGCATCCGCCTTAGACAGCATCACAAGCTCGCTGATGCGGAGCACTCCAAAAAAGGCCACCGTTGTAGCCGCATGAAACAGGGCTGCCTCATACCTATCGAAACATAGGTCATGCCAGCCCCGTGCCAGTTGGGTAAGTACCCCAGGGGAAATTGGGTGGCGGTCGTCCAGGCTACGCCCATGTTCCCGCACCCACCCCTCCAAAACGTGTCTCACACGGAAATCAGTGGTACTGTCCGCATGACCTCCCACCTTGGCCATGAAAGCCAGCGCTGACAGCCTAGATGCTATGGTGCGGGGTGCAAGGCCCTGGGCATGCAGGTAAACCATGAAACGAAGGACGTGGGCCACTGGGATCGGCCAGGTATCTGGCAGTCGAGATTGGGTACAGAATGTCCGAAAGGAAACCAACGCATGGTGATACGCCTTACACGTGCATGGCGCCAGCGACATGCCGATCGCCCGGTTCACCTCTCCTTGCCAAAGGTCCATATCTACTGCGCCTGCTTATGGGTACTCCGGGGCTGACATACGCAGCATGGGGAGGTGGGGCTCTCAGTGTTTCCAGTTTTATGTTCGCCCGCTCCAACCGTGAGTACCGTTTTAGTCACCGCATATCTCTTCCTTCCCTGTTTTTCCTTGACAGACCCTGGGTGTCGTATCACACCGGTGACAGTATGGCTGGTGGGCCATAGCTACGTGCACAGGGCAGCGTGTTACGCTGCGGCGACAGATTGGGGACCCCGACTGGGACTGGGTGCATACGCAAGTCTCACATGGTACGGTAAGCCCCGTATGTTATGGCGGGAGCTCTTGCCATTCCTCTTTTCGGCAAGGAATGCTGACCCGCCCGACATTCTGATCATACACCTTGGGGGTAATGATTTGGGACAGGTCACTGGCTTATCGCTGAAGCATGCGATTTGCAGTGACCTCACCTACTTACATTACGTATGGCCCGCCACAACCCTTGTTTGGTCAGATATGGTCCCTGAGGCGTTGACCTTCAGGCCTTGGACCGCGCTAGGCGCATGGTGAACAGGGCGGTGGCCCGATTCCTTTCGACCAAGGGCTGGGGGCGGGTCAGTCGTCATCCCGCCATTATGGGCTTTATGCAAGGGATGGGGTCCATCTGTCGCGAGGAGGTATGGACCTCCTGCTGGGTGATTGGCGAGCAGGCCTGTCAACCGAGCTGACGGTCTTGGGGGGGGGGGGCGTCGAGCCTTTATTGAAGCCTCTCCGGGTGGCGGGTAGCACTGGTAAGGTAAACATTTATGACCCACAGGTATCCAGCAGGTTCGCAATTGACTGGACAACACTAGATAGGCATAAGTTGTTTAAACGTTGTCCGGTCAATGACGAACCAGGCGAGGGGGTGATGGTTACAGCTAGACAGCTTGCATCACCCCCTGATTTTACGGATACACGTCAGAGGGTGGGGTCATTAGTTAGATATTGACTACAGTCAACAATTTGTTTGTTGTCAACAAACAGATTGATACAAATAGATACATTGTAACAATTGCCGTTGGCAATTTTGGGTGGTACCTTACCAGTGTTACTTCGGCCTGCTTGCCTTAAGAATTATGATTGGTCAATTACCAATAGAAATTTATAATTCGGACTAGGGCATGAATCAATAAATGTGGCCCAATGCCGTTATCCACTTTCATTGGTGTCTGAGTCCTTTATTGGGGGGTGCGCCTGCAATGCAAGCGTGGCGCCAAAATGGCCGCCGCGCTCTTTGCGGGCCCCCCCCCCACCGGACGAAGGCATCCGGGTAGTTAGGGGCGTGGCCAGCACCCTAATAAAAGGGCTGGCCACGAGGCAGCCGTGCTGCCATTTTGGCGAAGCGACGGAGCGGAGAAGTTTTTCCCCTCCACCCCCTCCCTAGTTAACAGTGTGATTTCTTGGTCGCTTCGGGGCCGGGTGGGAATTTTTTGCTGGGACTCGCAATTGGCCCTTGAGTCCTGGCTTTTTCGCCCATCCCACACTGTTGCTATGGTTTGATATAGGGGTTTGTTCTGTGCTGCTGTTGACTTTGGTCACATGGGCGGGTAGCACTGGTAAGGTAAACATTTATGACCCACAGGTATCCGGCAGGTTCGCAATTGACTGGACAACACTAGATAGGCATAAGTTGTTTAAACGTTGTCCGGTCAACGACGAACCAGGCGAGGGGGTGATGGTTACAGCTAGACAGCTTGCATCACCCCCTGATTTTACGGATACACGTCAGAGGGTGGGGTCATTAGTTAGATATTGACTACAGTCAACAATTTGTTTGTTGTCAACAAACAGATTGATACAAATAGATACATTGTAACAATTGCCGTTGGCAATTTTGGGTGGTACCTTACCAGTGTTACTTCGGCCTGCTTGCCTTAAGAATTATGATTGGTCAATTACCAATAGAAATTTATAATTCGGACTAGGGCATGAATCAATAAATGTGGCCCAATGCCGTTATCCACTTTCATTGGTGTCTGAGTCCTTTATTGGGGGGTGCGCCTGCAATGCAAGCGTGGCGCCAAAATGGCCGCCGCGCTCTTTGCGGCCCCCCCCCATCGGACGAAGGCATCCGGGTAGTTAGGGGCGTGGCCAGCACCCTAATAAAAGGGCTGGCCACGAGGCAGCCGTGCTGCCATTTTGGCGAAGCGACGGAGCGGAGAAGTTTTTCCCCTCCACCCCCTCCCTAGTTAACAGTGTGATTTCTTGGTCGCTTCGGGGCCGGGTGGGAATTTTTTGCTGGGACTCGCAATTGGCCCTTGAGTCCTGGCTTTTTCGCCCATCCCACACTGTTGCTATGGTTTGATATAGGGGTTTGTTCTGTGCTGCTGTTGACTTTGGTCACATGGGCGGGTAGCACTGGTAAGGTAAACATTTATGACCCACAGGTATCCGGCAGGTTCGCAATTGACTGGACAACACTAGATAGGCATAAGTTGTTTAAACGTTGTCCGGTCAACGACGAACCAGGCGAGGGGGTGATGGTTACAGCTAGACAGCTTGCATCACCCCCTGATTTTACGGATATACGTCAGAGGGTGGGGTCATTAGTTAGATATTGACTACGGTCAACAATTTGTTTGTTGTCAACAAACAGATTGATACAAATAGATACATTGTAACAATTGCCGTTGGCAATTTTGGGTGGTACCTTACCAGTGTTACTTCGGCCTGCTTGCCTTAAGAATTATGATTGGTCAATTACCAATAGAAATTTATAATTCGGACTAGGGCATGAATCAATAAATGTGGCCCAATGCCGTTATCCACTTTCATTGGTGTCTGAGTCCTTTATTGGGGGGTGCGCCTGCAATGCAGGGACTCTTGCATGCTGCAAACTCCATTCCCCCTTTTTTTCTCTGACTGTAACCACAGATGGTTACTATAGGTCAGTGATGGCCAACCTTGGCACTCCAGGTGTTCTTGGACTTCAGTTCCTAGAATCCCAAGTCAACACACCTGCTGATCAGGGCTTCTGGGAATTGAAGTCCAAGAACAGCTGGAGTGCCAAGGTTAGCCATCACTGCTATAGGTAAATATTCTTTAATTCTACTTTAAATGTTTCTCTAATATTTTAATAATATAAAAGACTAGTTTTCTATGCAAATCAGGGACAGTGTTTGGTGAGACTGGGCTGGTTTTCCCAGAATTCTGTATTATTCCCTTACATTCTGCTAACAAAAGGAATAACCAAATCCCTAGATTTCTACTTTCTCTATCAAATTCCCCAATATTTTTACCTTAGGAGTTCTCTCTTGTTGCTTCTTTGCACTGGGAAAAACTGGGTCATGCAAATGTGAGTCTTTATTGCTCTTTTGAGGAGTGAACAAAGTGATGCTCATCATCTCTCTTTGCCAGGGATGTGCATCATGATCCATTTCATTCCTAGGCGCTTTCATGTCAGAGATTACTCTGGGTTGAAAGGATATTTTTTAGGGAATGCCCGAATGAGGCTCCTTTAGAAAGTACAACATTTCCCCCCTTGCCACAAGACAAAGGAGAATCTAGACCAGGGATTCTCAAACTATGTCCCATGGGCCACATGTGGCCTGTGACTCCATTTCATGTGGCCTCCCACTGTCTCCACCACACCAGGAAGTGACATGTGGTGGAAGAAGGGCAAAATGGCCATCTGGCCCCTGAAGCTGTCTGAGGGAGCACGACCTGGCCCCCAGCTTTAAAAGATTGAGAACTCCTGATCTAGACATTTACATGATGGTCACCGTAGCTGTGTATCAAGAATGGAAGCGCGGCGCCAAAATGGCCGCCGCGCTCTTTGCGGCCCCCCCCCCCCCACCGGACGAAACCATCCGGGTAGTTAGGGGCGTGGCCAGCACCCTAATAAAAGGGGCTGGCCACGAGGCAGCCGTGCTGCCATTTTGGCGAACCGACGGAGCGGAGAAGTTTTTCCTCCTTACCTCCGTCGATCGTGTCTTCTTGAGGGAAGCCTTTTCGGGCAGCTTTCTCTTTTCTTTAGACTCCTTAGCTACATTGGCCATGCCCTCGAAGAAGAAGGCAGCCGCGAACGTGGCTCGATCGGCACGGAGGCATCAGCCGGGTCGGAGGACCGCGACTGCGCCCGTTCCGCAGCCACCTCTAGCGGATCCCACCGGGGACGGTGGGATGGGATCGGTAGCTCCTTGGCCTGGTGCGCGGAGCATACCCGCAGCCCCGGACGGGGCCTCGGCCCTTGGCCCGCAAACGACGAACACGGCCCCTGCCATGGTTCGTCCGGTAGGGCCTTCTTGCCCGGGTGCGCAGTTCCCCATGGGGGGTGCGAGCCACGGAGGGTGGTTGGGTTCCCTGCCCTCGCAGGGCGTTCCTACGACTTCCCAGAGGCCGAGCATGGGCTCTTGGCCTTATCTGGCCCCTGGGGCTCAGGGACCTGGTCAGGTACCCGTGAATTTTGGGCCGGTTGCCCAATTGCCCCCGGTCGGGGCCGGGCCCTATATCGACGTGGAGGCCCTTCTTGCCCGGGTTGCGGCCCTTGAAGCGTCATTGGCGAGGGCCAACCAAGTAGGGGTACCTCTAGGTTTCCGGTTTCCCCCTTTGGCCGTCGAACAACGGCCGGTGATGG
The DNA here is from genome assembly GCA_035047345.1 of Bradypodion ventrale. Taxonomy (NCBI): domain Eukaryota; kingdom Metazoa; phylum Chordata; class Lepidosauria; order Squamata; family Chamaeleonidae; genus Bradypodion; species Bradypodion ventrale. Next base: position 124,413,389 of record JAWDJE010000006.1, read on the forward strand.
GTCGGGTTGAGCCGCCTGAGGCGTGCGGGCCGTTGGCGGCCACTGCCTCGCAGCTCCCCACCCCACAGGTGTAGCAGTCTGGTGCTGGTCTGGCTCCGTCGACAAGCTCAGCTTCGGTCGTGAGCTCCGACGCCCCCAGCGGGCCGGAACCCCCGGTGGGGGCGGCCCGCGGGGGTGCAGCGGGTGAGTATGCAGTCCAAGTTAATGCACCCACACAACTGACTTCATCGGGGGGGGCTGTTCAATGGCCTTGGCCTCGCTCGGGTGGCACGGCGGCCCAATGGCCCCCGGCCCACCCAGCGACTTTGCCCACGACACAGGGCTTGGGGCGGGGTGGTGCCCCCAACGTGCTGGGAAATGTGTTGGGGATCCCCGGGCTGGCTCAGGCTCAATTTACCTTACCCGTAGTTCCCTCGGTGCCGGTGTCGGCTTTGCCAACAGCAGGGTATTCCTTGCCCTTGGGGGACCATTTGGCCCAGTCTACCAAGGAAAAGATTTGGAGGGGTGAGTACGTACATAAGAACATAAGAACATAAGAACAGCCTTGCTGGAACAGGCCACAGCCCATCCAGTCCAGCATTCTGTCTCACACAGTGGCTCACCATTTCCTTCAGGGTATTCCCAAGGAGATGCCTTCACCTGCTTAGGATTCCCTGGAAATGGCATTGAGAGATATCCTGCCTATCTCTCCAACCCGGAGGTTGTCCTTAGGTAGCCATAATTATAGCCATTGATAGCCTTGTCCTCCATGAACTTGTCTAATCCTTTCTTAAAGCTGTGAAGACTGACAGCTGTCACCACTTCTTCTGGCAGGGAGTTCCATAGACCAGTAATCCTCTGGGTGAAAAAGTACTTTCTCTTATTGGTTTGAGAACTAGTACCCAAAAGTTTCATGGAGTGTCCCCTAGTTCTAGTGTTGTGCGATAGGGAAAACAGTTTTTCCTTATCTACCTTGTCCACACCGTGCATGATTTTATAAACTTCAATCAGGTCACCTCTTAGACGCCGTCGTTCAAGAGTGAAAAGGCCCAAACGTTGCAGCCTCAGATGGTAAGGAAGGTGTTCCAGTCCCCTAATCATTCTGATCGCCCTCCTCTGTACTTTCTCCAACTCCATAATATCCTTCTGGAGGTATGGCGACCAGAACTGTACACAATATTCCAGATGGGGCCTCACCATAGATTTATAAAGAGGCAAAATGACACTTGCTGACTTATTTTCTATACCCTTCCTAATGATCCCTAACATTGAGTTTGCTTTTTTCACTGCTGAGGCACACTGGGTTGACACCTTCATTGAGCTGTCCACCAGGACACCAAGGTCCCTTTCCTGGTTTGTCGCAGAGAGTTCAGACCCCATCAGTTTATAAATGTAATTGGGGTTTTTTGCCCCAACATGCATCACTCTGCACTTACTGATGTTGAAGCTCATTTGCCACTGTTTTGCCCACTCCCCCAGTGTCAAGAGATCCCTCTGGAGCTCTTCACAATCTCTCACAGTTTTCACTACCCTGTATAATTTAGTGTCGTCAGCAAATTTGGCTACCTTGCTTTTTACTCCTACCTCTAGATCATTTATGAAGAGGTTGAAAAGCAGGGGTCCCAGTACTGAACCTTGGGGGACCCCACTCTTTACTTCCCTCCACTTGGAGAAGTGTCCATTTAGTGCTACCCTCTGTTTCCTGTCCCTTAGCCAGTTGCTGATCCAGGACAAGACCTGTCCCTTTATTCCATGACTGGTAAGTTTATTCAAGAGCCTTTGGTGTGGGACCTTGTCAAAAGCCTTCTGAAAGTCCAGATAAACAATGTCAACTGGATCCCCCTTATCCACATGCTTGTTGACACTCTCAAAAAATTCCAACAGATTAGTGAGGCATGATTTGCCCTTGCAAAAGCCATGTTGGCTCTCCTTTAGCAGCGCCTTCTCTTCTATGTAACTATTAATTCTATCTTTTAGGATGGTTTCCATCACTTTACCTGGGACACATGTCAAACTGATAGGCCGGTAATTTCCTGGATCACCCCTGGATCCTTTTTTGAAAATTGGTGTTACATTCGCTACCTTCCAGTCATCAGGCACAAAGCCTGATTTGAGGGAAAGATTATATATTTTGGCTAGGAGATCAGCAATTTCATCTTTAAGTTCCCTGAGAACTCGTGGATGGATGCCATCTGGTCCTGGGGATTTGTTAGTGTTTAGCTTAACAAGACATGCAAGGACCTCCTCCCTGGTTATTTCTATCTTGCTTAATTCTTCGGTTTCCCTCCCTACGAAGATAGGCTCTGTTTTGGGCATGTGGTCTCTGTCTTCTTCAGTGAATACTGAAGCAAAGAATTCATTGAGTCTCTCTGCAATCTCTGTTTCCTCTTTAATAACCCCTTGCCTTCCATTGTCATCTAATGGTCCAATGGCCTTCCTAGTTGGGTTCTTACTTCTAATGTACTTAAAGAAGTCTTTGTTATTTCTCTGAGTATTTTTAGCTATACGCTCCTCAAAGTCTTGCTTTGCTTTCCTGATTGTTGCCTTGCATTTGTTCTGCCAGAATTTATGTTTCTGCCTGCTGTCCTCATTTGGACAAGCCTTCCATCTTCTAAATGAGCTTTTCTTGCTCTTGATCACTTCCCGAACAGCTCCTGTAAGCCACATCGGAGTCCTCTTGGACCTGGCAGTGCCCTTTTTCCTTTTGGGTATGCATTCCAATTGAGCCTCTGTTATTGTTTTTGTAAACAGCCTCCATGCCTCTTGGAGTGTTTGGACTCTCTCAATTTTCCCTTTCAGTTTCTTTTTTACTAGTTTCCTCATCTTTGGGAAATTTCCTTTTTGAAAATTTAAGGTCTCTGTGTTAGATTTTATCAGTGACTTGCGGTCTATGATCAAGTTAAACATAATTGAGTTGTGGTCACTGTTCCCTATTGGATCAGTCACATTAACATCTTGCACCAGATCCTGAGTATTACTCAGAATCAAGTCAAGGATTCTTGTACCTCTAGTTGGGTCTTCAACCATCTGTCCCAGGGAACAATCATTGAGCATATCTAGGAACTTTATCTCTTTATCATGTGCTGAACAACAGTTCACCCAGTCTATGTGAGGGTAATTGAAGTCCCCCATTATAACCAGGCTTCCCTTCCTGGATGCCTCCTTTACAACATTCTCCAACTGCCAGTCTCCCTCAAGAGTTTGGGTCGGAGGCCGATAGTATATGCCTACTGTTAGACCATCCTTGTGGCCTGGTACTCTTACCCACAGAGCTTCTAATGGTGACTCCAAATCACCTAGATATTCCAATTCATACGATTTTATCACTTCTTTGACATACAAGGCTACACCACCTCCTGTTTGCCCCTTCCTATCCTTCCTGTACAGTTTGTAGCCTGGGATAACTGTATCCCATTGGTTATCATCCGTCCACCAGGTTTCAGTGATACCAATAATATCAATATTTTTATCTATTGCTAAGTATTCCAGCTCCCCTATTTTGTTCCGGAGGCTTCTGGCATTTGTATACAAGCATTTATATATGCTTTCCTGATACAGTCTTTTGAGTCTAGTTGCATTGTTAGACTGCCTCTTGCATCCTTCTGCTAGAGTGCTGGTGACTAGCTCCTTGCTCTGCTCAGTAATTTTTGAATCCTCCTCACTACTCAAGTACACACTTTCCCGAACCGGATGCTGCCCAGCTCCTGTCGGCTTTCCCCCAGTTATCAGTTTAAAAGCTGCTCTGCAGCCTTTTTGATGTTGAGTGCCAGCAATCTGGTCCCATCATGGTTTAAATGCAACCCATCCCTCCTGAACAGATTTGGCTTGTCCCAAAATGTTCTCCAGTTCCTGACAAATCTGAAGCCCTCCTCTCGACACCACCGCCTCATCCACGCATTGAGGCTTCTGAGCTCTGCCTGCCTGGTAGGTCCTGCGCGAGGGACAGGCAGCACTTCTGAAAATGCTACCTTGGAAGTCCGGGACTTCAATCTTCTTCCTAACAACCTAAATTTGGCTTCCAGGACAGACCGCTTGGCCTTCCCAACATCATTAGTACCAACGTGTACCATGACAACTGGCTCGTTCCCAGTTCTCTCTAACAATCTATCTAGATTTCTTGTGATGTCTGCAACTTTTGCACCTGGCAGGCAAGTCACCATACGGTTATCATGTGCATCACAAATCCATTTCTCTGTATTTCTAATTATTGAATCGCCTAGTACAAGGAGCCTCTCTCCTGCAATCTGTTCATCTACATGCACCTCATCAACCATATTAGGGAGAGAACCTCAGTTTGTTCCTGTTGTTCATCTTCCTGGATCTCATCAAGTGTGATGAAGGAGAGATCATCAGGTGGAACCAGTTGTTCCTCTGTGTGTTCCTCATCAGGTGTGATAAGGGAAAGAGCCTCAAATTTATTCTGTAATTTCAGACTCTCAGAGTGATCCCCTACTCTTCTCCTCCTTTGAGTCACATTCCTCCAACCATCTTCCTCCTGAGTTAGTGAAGGGCCTTCTCCCTCAGAACTGTGCCCTGTCACTTCTTTGTCCAGCATAGTCTGCTCCGCTCTGTCCAAGAACAGCTCAAGCTCCTTAATTTGTTGGTGGTTAGATATGCAGGCCTCTAGCTGCTGGACCTTCTCTTCTAGTAGTGCAACCAGCTTGCACTTGCTGCAAGTGTAGTTCTCCATATGCTTTGGCAAGAACACAAACATGGCACAAGAATTGCAGGTAACTACAGCTGTTCCCTCAGAATCCATTTTAACAAGTGCAGTATTCTGGGCCTCAAAAATGTACACGTTTACTACCTTTCTACCTAGTAAAACTATAAAATTATTTTCCTAGTTTGTAAATCTCGCGCGCCGTTAGGCGCGCAGGCCTCTAAAGCAGCTCTACTCCAACTGCAAAACTTACCAGTGCTCACTTCCTTTGTTTGGCTCTCCTCAGCAGCAGCTCTGCTTAAGAGCACATGCAGAGTCAAAATGGCTGACCCTGAAAGAGCTCAGAGCTTTTAAAGGCTAGTGTGGCTCCGCCCCTATGAGTCACAGTTCAGGGAAGGGCCTGGTGTGGCCCTGCCCCCCTGCTTCTGGAAGCTTCAAACTGCTTCCTCTGTTTGAACAGAGGTGGCTCTCAGCAGTTTCAATTATCAATTTAAATTAGTAGAGGCCTCTAAAGCAGCTCTACTCCAACTGCAAAACTTACCAGTGCTCACTTCCTTTGTTTGGCTCTCCTCAGCAGCAGCTCTGCTTAAGAGCACATGCAGAGTCAAAATGGCTGACCCTGAAAGAGCTCAGAGCTTTTAAAGGCTAGTGTGGCTCCGCCCCTATGAGTCACAGTTCAGGGAAGGGCCTGGTGTGGCCCTGCCCCCCTGCTTCTGGATGCTTCAAACTGCTTCCTCTGTTTGAACAGATGTGGCTCTCAGCAGTTTCAATTATCAATTTAAATTAGTAGAGGCCTCTAAAGCAGCTCTACTCCAACTGCAAAACTTACCAGTGCTCACTTCCTTTGTTTGGCTCTCCTCAGCAGCAGCTCTGCTTAAGAGCACATGCAGAGTCAAAATGGCTGACCCTGAAAGAGCTCAGAGCTTTTAAAGGCTAGTGTGGCTCCGCCCCTATGAGTCACAGTTCAGGGAAGGGCCTGGTGTGGCCCTGCCCCCCTGCTTCTGGAAGCTTCAAACTGCTTCCTCTGTTTGAACAGAGGTGGCTCTCAGCAGTTTCAATTATCAATTTAAATTAGTAGAGGCCTCTAAAGCAGCTCTACTCCAACTGCAAAACTTACCAGTGCTCACTTCCTTTGTTTGGCTCTCCTCAGCAGCAGCTCTGCTTAAGAGCACATGCAGAGTCAAAACGTAGATATCTTCTCACTTCTAAATAGGGAGCCGACCAAGGAGGAGAGGGAAGGGCTGGACGAGAAGGATAAGGAGCAGGCACGTCGTCGTAAGCCACCACGTACGTGGGCAAATTGGTTGCCAGCGTACCTAATTTACATGGCTGTTTACCTCAGGGCTAGGCCGGATCTGTCCATCCCTATGGTCCAGTATTTGGACAACACTTACCGGGCTATGGTTGACTTCCCGGGTCCATCGTGGCTGGCTTACAACGAAGAATTCCACAAGAGGATTCCACTGCACCCAGAGATGAGGTGGGATGAGCCCTGCCAGAAGCTGTGGCTTCTGTATATGACCCCCACGCGCCCGGCGCCTGGGGAGAGATACCATTGTTGACATGCGGTCCAACGAGCGGCCCCGGTACAGGTACCCCGCCAAGTGGCGGGGCAGGGGGTTCCAGCCCACCTGCTGTGCTGGACCTTCTCGTCCAATGGTTCTTGCAACAGAAAGAATTGCAAGTACAAGCATGAGTGGCCCTCTTGTTCTGGCCCCCATGCTGCCTCCGCCTGTCCCAGGCCGGGAGGATTCAGGGGCAGGGGTAGGGGTGGACAAGGGGCAGGTAGGACTGCTGCTGAGGGAGCTGGTCCACCAAAAGGCCCCCTCCCCAATTAATGTGGACATGCTGGAGCGTTGGCTCGCATTGTACCCGAGGAGGGCAGACGCAGTGTACCTCCTTCAGGGTTTTCAACTGGGGTTTCGTATTCCTTTCACGGGGGATAGGTCACCGCAAGACGCACCCAACCTTTTGTCACTTAGAGGAAGGGAGGAGGTGGCTGCTGCCAGCATTAATAAGGAGATTGATGCGGGGAGGGTCGCTGGCCCTTTTCCCGCGCCCCCGTTCCCCAACCTTAAAGTATCCCCACTAGGACTAGTGCCCAAGAAGTCCCCGGGCGAGTTCCGCCTGATTCATCACTTGTCCTACCCAGCCGGTCGCTCGGTCAATGATGCTGTCCCTGATGACCTTTGCTCGGTCAGGTATACATCCTTTGACCAGGCATTGCGCATGGTGCACTCATGTGGCCCGGGTGCACTGTTGGCTAAGTGTGACATTAAGTCGGCTTTTCGTCTCCTGCCGGTGCACCCGGGTGACTTCGAGTTGCTGGGTTTCAAATTCCGGGGTGAATATTATTTTGACAAAGCCATGCCATTCGGCTGTTGCATATCCTGCTCAGCCTTCGAGCGTTTCAGTACATTCCTGCAGTGGGCATTTGTCCGTAGGTCAGGGTCTCGGTCTGTAGCCCATTACCTGGATGACTTTTTGTTCGGGGGTGAACGGGGCTGGGACACGTGCACACGTCTCCTCAACACATTTCAGACGCTAATGGAGGAACTCAGTGTCCCTTTAGCGCCCGAAAAGACCGAAGGCCCGTCTACTAAGGTAGTATTCCTGGGGGTGGAGATTGACACGGTAGCGCAGGCGTCTAGGTTGCCGGGGGACAAGGTGTCAAGGATAGTGGCCTTATATCGGACTTGCTGGCTAAGCGCAAGGCATCCCTTCGGGAACTGCAGGTGCTACATGGTCACCTTAATTTCGCTTGCAGGGTGGTCGCACCTGGCAGGGCATTTGCTCGGCGCTTGTGTGACGCCATGACAGGCTTATCCAGGCCCCATCACAGGGTGAGATTGACACGGGGCATCAGGGCAGACATGCACATATGGCTCCAGTTCCTGAGGGAGTTCAATGGGGTCTCATTTTGGAGGTCTGACCTCCTGGCTTCACCTCACTTTCAGATACAGTCTGATGCCTCGGGATCCCTGGGTTGTGGGATGTACTTCAATGGGAAGTGGGCCTATGGTGGATGGCCACCAGCCTGGTCAGGCACGGGTCGCCTGAGGGATCTCACATATTTGGAATTTTTTCCCATACTGGGGGCTTTGATGCTATGGGGTGAGGAGTGGGCTAACTCTGTGGTGCATTTCTGGTGTGACAATGCGGCCGTTGTCCACATAGTCAACTCACAGACCTCTAAATCTCCCAGGGTCATGGACCTCGTGCGCCAGTTTGTATTGCGCAGCCTGCGCCTCAATGTACTGTTCAGGGCCAGGCATGTCCCGGGGGTCAATAACGATATTGCTGATGCTTTGTCCCGCCTGCAGATCTCCCGGTTCCGCGCCTTGGCCCCGGATGCGGAGGAATTTCCCTCACCACTCCCGGAGGAGATATGGACCTTTGGCAAGGAGAGGTGAACCGGGCGATCGGCATGTCGCTGGCGCCATGCACGCGTAAGGCGTATCACCATGCGTTGGTTTCCTTTCGGACATTCTGTACCCAATCTCGACTGCCAGATACCTGGCCGATCCCAGTGGCCCACGTCCTTCGTTTCATGGTTTACCTGCATGCCCAGGGCCTTGCACCCCGCACCATAGCATCTAGGCTGTCAGCGCTGGCTTTCATGGCCAAGGTGGGAGGTCATGCGGACAGTACCACTGATTTCCGTGTGAGACACGTTTTGGAGGGGTGGGTGCGGGAACATGGGCGTAGCCTGGACGACCGCCACCCAATTTCCCCTGGGGTACTTACCCAACTGGCACGGGGCTGGCATGACCTATGTTTCGATAGGTATGAGGCAGCCCTGTTTCATGCGGCTACAACGGTGGCCTTTTTTGGAGTGCTCCGCATCAGCGAGCTTGTGATGCTGTCTAAGGCGGATGCAAGTCGTAGGGCACTGGAACTCGAAGATGTCTATGTTTGCAATGATTGGGCTCAGTTGAGGATACGCTCCTCTAAAACAGATCAGCATGGCGTAGGCAGTGGAGTAAGACTGCTACGATGTTCTTTTGCAGACATCTGTCCGGTTGGTGCCCTACAGGAGTTCCTTGCACTGCGTGGCACGCACCATGGCCCGTTCTTCTGTCACCAAGATGGGTCTCCCCTCACTAAATTTCAGTTTTGGAAGGTGACTGGGAAGGCACTGGCTAGCGTGGGCCTCCCTGGGGCCCGTTACGGCACCCATCCTGCCCTTCCCTCTCTTCCTTGGTTGGCTCCCTGTTAAGAAGGGAGAAGATGTCCACATACTCGCCCCTCCAGATCTTTTCCTTGGTGGACTGGGCCAGATGGTCCCCCAGGGGCAAGGAATACCCTACTGTCGGCAATGCCGACACCGGCACAGAGGGAACTGCGGGCAAAGCAAAGGGGGCCTGCACCAACCCGGGCACCCCCAACACATTCCCTACCGCATAGGGGGCGCCACCCCAACCCGGGCCCTGGGTCAGGGATGAAGTCGCCGGGTGGGCCGGGGGCGATTGCACCGCCTGACCACCCGTGCGAGGCCATGGCCACTGAAAAGCCCCCCCCAGGGAAGTCAGTTGTGTGGGTGCACTAGCTTGAGCTGCATACTCACCCGATGCACCCCCACGGGCTGCCCCCACCGGGGGTTCCGGCCCGCTGTGGGCGTCGTAGCTCATGACCGAAGCTGAGCTCGTCGACGGGGCCCGATCAGCACAAGTCTGCTGCGCCTGCTGAGTGGGGAGCTGCGAGGCAGTGGCTGCCACCGGCCCGTGCGCCTCAGGCAGCTCTACCCGACCCGTCGCCTGCCGCTGCCCGGCAGCCAAAGGGTCAACCTGGAATCCGAAAGACGCCCCCGCTTGATTGGCCCTTGCCAGGGATGCCTCGAGGGCCGCTACGCGGGACAGAAGGGCCTCCACGTTAACATAGCCCCCAGCCCCGACAGGGGGCAAAGGGGCAGCCGGCCCACAAGTCACGGGCACCTGTCCAGGTCCCTGGGCCCCAGGGGCCAGATACGGCCAAGAGCCCATGCTCGGCCCTTGAGGGGACGTGGGCACACCCTGCCAAGGCGGGGAACCCAACCACCCCCCATGGCTCGCTCCCCCCCCCGTGGGGAACTGTGCACCCAGGCAAGAAGGCCCAGCCGCACGCACCATGCCAGGGGCAGTGGTCACCGTTTGCGGGCCAAGGGCCGAGGCCCCGTCCGGGGCAGCCTGCGCGCACTGCGCATCGGGCCAAAGGGCCACCAATCCCATCCCACCGGTCCCGGTGGGCTCCGCCAAAGGTGGCTGCTGGGCGGGCGCAGTCGCGGTCCTCCGACCCGGCTGACGCCTCCGCGCCGATCGAGCCACGTTCGCAGCTGCCTTCTTCTTAGAGGGCATAGCTGGTCTAGCCGGAAAGCCAAAGAAAAGGAAAGCTGCACCGAAAAAGGCTTCCCCTGAAAGGACACGAGCGACGGAGGTAAGAGGGAAAAACTTCTCCGCTCCGTCGCTTCACCAAAATGGCAGCACGGCTGCCTCGTGGCCAGCCCTTTTATTAGGGTGCTGGCCACGCCCCTAACTACCCGGATGCCTTCGTCCGGTGCAAAGAGCGTGGTGGCCATTTTGGCGCCACGCTTGCATTCTTGCCACTAGGAGGGGGAATCAGAGGAATAAGAGAGAACTTACTCAACAAAATAATGGGAATTAAAACAAACAGGAAGAGGGACAGAGCAGTGGTGGGCTTCAGCAGGTTCACACCGGTTTGCCAGAACTGGTAGCAGAAATTCTGGCTGGCCCCGTCCATCCAAGTTTTGAAATAAAGTACTGTAGTCCTAATTTGGGTGCAATGCAGGGCTTTTCCCCTGGCCACGTCCACCATACAACACCCACAGTGCGGTAGTAAAAAAAATTGAATCCCACCACTGGGCAGGCATGACTAGATCGCCCACCCAGTCACATGGCCATGCCCACAGAGTAGGCCACATGCACAAAGTAGGCCATGCCCACAGTGTGGTAGTAAAATTTTTTGGAGCCCACCACTGGGACAGAGGCTTGCCTCAAATGCCAGAAGCAGGAAAATAACTTTACCAATCAGGTTAGTGACAAAGAACAATCACATTAGGGTGTAAAGCCCCTCCCACTGATACCCAGTGTTGATGCATGCAAGATTTGTTATTATCCTAGCCAAAACAAATCAACCTCAAATAAACATAAATTCATATTGAGGGTTGCATTTTGTTTTCTTCTCTTTGATCGGGAAGAAATAAAATATCAACACAATGACATGGATCTATTTAATCTATCCAAGCTGAAAACAGGCCAAGATGTCAAGGATGTAATTCACACATGTAAATTCTTGGGCCACTCTAGTATGACCACTGAGACTTTTAAATTATTTTCAAAACAATGCTCCTCATGCTCCCATTTCTTTGTAGCAGCTCAATAAAGATAGCACCCATTACAAATGAAGGAGAATGAAACCCCAGAGGTTTTTTTTTAACCTCGTGATGCATTTAAATATTAGATATTACCAGCTCCAAAAGCAATTGCCTCATAAAACTGTAATCTTCCAGTTCAGCTCTTTAAAAATACATAGTTCATCTTGTATAATCACAATGTTCTATAATAAAATCAAATGCAGCACATTAGGCAAGCCGACAGTAAGCTCTGTATCTCTCTTCTTGCAGAGCTCTGTGGAAGGGCATCTGTATTACATATTGCTTAAGCCCATGGTGATGTATCTAGAAAGACAGACTGAACATCATCTCCCATCATCTCTCTTTGCACAAAAGAAGATTAAATCACCACTGTTCCTGAACTTCTCAGGAGTCTTCAGCTGCATATGGAAAGAAGTCAGCCAGCTACATTTTTAATTTGAATTCATAATGCCAAGGCAATCCTATTGAAGTCCATGTGACTTACTGGTGAACAAATAACAATGAGATCAACATTTGTATGCAATGATCAGCTGTAACCTTACGGTATGGTTGGGTTGAAGCTGCTGATCCTCACTCGTCTTGCTCATTTTAGGGATGGAACTCATTCCTCATCTTCCAGGAGGGAGACATGCTTTCCCCACCCCTCTTTACCTGTGAAACGGTAAGGTTTTCTGTAGCAATTTGAAATAAATTTCAAGACAGGTTTTCGTGCAAACTGCCTTGTTTCATGGACTTTTAAAAAGCACTGGATAGGTGGTGTTGTCTTTTCAACCAATCAGACAGTCTTGAGTCTGAACACATGCTGTTCTCCCCAGGTGAGATTTTGTATTGATGTTTGTGTATTTGACTTTCAAAAGAGGGAAAACAATAGTTTTATATGGAGGTGTTTTTTTTTCATAATTCAAAAATATTAATGAGAAAAAATTCTCAACATCTTATTCTTGTGCCTGACACAAGAATACTTATGGAAGATTAATGGTTCCTTAACAGATTCCTTTGAAGTGTCAACGCAGCCTGAGTCAACTGAGAACAAGGCAGTTGGGGAGAATGTCTCCCATCCCTAACTTGGATCCACAAAACAGTTTCCAGAGCTTAGAATGCATCTGAGGAGCTTTGTATGGGAACAATGTGGCTCTCCTGACATTTTTGAACTGCAGCTCTCACCATCCCACCCATTGAGTAGGCTCATGATGGCTAACCTTGGCACTCCAGGTATTCTTAGACTTCAATGCTCAGAAGCCCAAGCTAGCACTCCTATTGATCAGGGCTTCTGGGAATTGAAGTTCAAGAACAGCTGGAGTGCCAAGGTTCGCCATCACTGGACTAGGCTAACTGGGTCTTGAAGAACAAGGACACCTAAAGGCCCTGGTTAAACTGCTGTATTGCAGCCCAAACTGCTGATGTTGTGAGTTTTATCCTGACCAAGCTCATGGCTGACTCAGTATGCTATCCTTCCAAGGTCTGTAAAATGAGTACCCAGTATGTTGGGGCCAAAATACTATTTACCTTGTGAACCACCCAAAAAGTGCACTAAATGCTATAAGGTAGTATAGAAGTGTAATTACTATTGCTAAAGACATTCAAGGGACCATACAGAGAATAATCTGAACTTACAATAAGGAATTTTTGTGAAATAATTCAGAAAGAAGAGAGAGGGCCGCCATTTTACCCATTGGAGATCTGAAGCAAGAAACAATGAAGAAAGTATTAATTTATCCATCAAAGTGAGGATAAGCTGGCTGTCCGAACAGGGGTAAACAGAGCTTTAAATGTCTATTTTGATTTTTATGGTTCCAGAGACTTTGCTCCAGTAGTGAGGCCCTTTCAGCCATATCCTTATTGAGATCAGGTTTTTCTGTCTTCTGGTTTTTACCTCATGAGAAACTCACACTGTATCTAATAAAGACTTCATCTGCTGTCAGAATGATAGACAGGGTTAGACAAATGTACTGATAGTGCAGCATGATTAGATTCCTGACTCATCCCAAAACTCTTGCTTGAAAGTAGCACAATTGTGCTGCTAATGAGCAGATGTCATTTAAAGGGAGCACAATTTACTCTTTGAATTAAAAAAAAATGAAAATATTCAAGCTGTTCCATAGCTTTGGACAAAGCAAGCATGAATGCTCTGAAGAAATGAAGCACGTGATGAATTTTGCATCTCTCAAGGATCATTTTCAAATTTTAGAGTTGAGTTTGCAGGTGGTTCATGGAGCTTTTCATTCCTTGCATTTAAAAGAAACCCACAATAATTTGCCATTTTGTATCACTATTTTAAAGGCTATTTCTTAGTACACCTTCCAATCTTTCTCTACTGAAAATTTTTATGACAATTTTGCAATAAACTTCACAACTTTCCTTGTCACTTCTTATCTACTTGGTGGATTCATAATTTACTGAACAGTATTTAGCAATCTGGTGAGGGTGTCTTGTTGGATTTCATTTAATCCCTCCTTTCGTAGCATCATTCAAGGTAGTTTCATTCACCTTCATTTACTACACTGAGTTGGCTTCCACTTTGATAAACAAGCAAACTAAATGAATTAAAGGAAGTTGAAGTGAATTAATCAAATAAATTCCAGCTTCACTGAGCTGTGTGAGCTGAAATAGATTGCATTTTATGGTACCATTAAGTGTCATCAGAATGTATTTTTAAACACAGATTCAAAGAAGCAACGTGAAGATCTTTCTTTTAATTAAAGAATTCCAATAATTTTATCCATCTCAGGTTGCACCTTGGACATAAACATTGACATTACTAGTCATAGATTCATTACATGGGGTTAATCTGATTTCTACTTATGTGTGCAAAAACAGATTTTCTATATCCACTCACCTGGGCATGCACAATGTTTAAATCAATGGAATTTACCTTTAATGAACACGTTTAGGATTGGTCTGAAAGCAAATATGTCAAAATTCAAAGCAACTAGGAGCAGACAAGGAAGGATAATATTTTATGATGTGCTGGAACTATGGATGACAGCCCAAGGATAAACAAAGTGGAGCAGGATAGAGTTGTTCTTGAAACAGTATGAGTCAAAATAGGTCAGCTGACAATGCACTTTTCTGTCCATCTTCCAGAAACATGCGACTCAAGAAGTAGAAATGACCTGTATTTCCTGCCCTCCCCGAGGTATGGATTTTATGCGCAGGAGAGAGAGGGACACACAGAAATCAGCATTCTCTCATCCCAAAGATCGAATAGATTTGTCTCTATGGAAATAACAGAGGACAAAAAGTGCAAAACAGACCCAGAAAAATAGGGAAATACAACATCAAACACATACTATAACAACTCCCAAAAACACTGGTTGAGGCTGCTAGAAGTTCAAGAACAAGAACTTTATATTTCTCTCAACACCCAAAGGGATAGAAGAGGAAGATGGAAATAATACACTTTCCCTTTATATTTCTTTGGGAAATCTGGTAAAAAAAGAGAGGAATTTCTAGCAATTTGGTTATTCCTTTTATTTAGTTGAGTATAAGGCAAGAAAAAATGTGCATGGAATGCTGTTTCCCTTACCACCAAAGTGGTCTCTATTTATCTACTTGCAATTTCTTGCTTTTGAACTGCTAGGTTGGCAGGAACTGGGACAGAGATAGGAGCTCATTCCATCATGCGGTGCCCAGGAATTGAACTCTTACTTTCCAGTCAGCGAGTTCAGTGTCTTAACCACTTGAGGCACGACAGTCTGTGCACTCTGGTGTTGAGACATGCCTGCCACATGTCCACAGAAACATCTGCAGACACAGACAGCACTGGCTCTTTGGCTATAAACAGAGATGAGCACTGAACCCTATAGTTGAATGTGACTGGCCTTTGAGCAAGGGCGACCTTTACCTTTACCTAAGGCAAGAAAAACAACAACATGGAGAAACATGGAGAGATTAGCCCAGTCTCATCAGCATCCTCTTTTGTTTTGCACACAAACTAGCATTTTGTATTATAAAATCACTCCAGAAGAAAAGGTATCTTTATTTACTGTTACCATCCCTAGTTACAGTCAGGATAAAAGGGAGGGGAATTGAGTTGCCAGCATGCAAGAGCTTCCGCATGCCTGCTATTTGGAGGATGGTCAGAAGAAGTGAGGCTATCAACAAAAACAATCAAAGCCAAAACAAACAGAAAGATGGTTCAGAAACTTACCTCAAATGTCAGAGGCAAGTAAACAACTGGACAAATCAAGGTTATAGCAAAGAATAATCAAATAAAGTTGTAAAGCCACATCCCATTTATACCCAGGGTTGCTGCATGCAAGATTGCTATTCTTATTCTTCAGGTGCTGTATCTGTTCCAGATATTGGCTATCATCATGGTGATAGTCTTCTTGTTCTTAACTCCTTGGAACAGTTCTTCACAGACACATGCAGAAACAGTCTCTCATGTTCTTCAGCCATGAAGTCTGTCTATGTCCAGGGCCTCTCTTCCCAGGGATCTTTCCTTGCATAGCAAATTGGAGTATTCTGTACTATATGTTGTTCCTCATGATATGACCAAGGTATTGGGCTTTCTTTGCTTAAAAGTCTTAAGCAATTCTTTTTCTTTATCCATCTGGTGCAACACTTCTAGATTAGTCACATGGTCAACCCACGATATCCTTAGCAGCCATCTGTAGATTGCAATTATCCCAGCAATATCCCAATATATCACTTCCTTTGCTTCTTTGCCCTCTACCCAAAGCCATGCTGGCTGAGGAATTTATGGAAATGTCCATAAATGTAGCATCACCAAGCAGTAAGGGTCTGTGGTGGCTCAGTGGCTAAGAAGCTTGCTTTGTTAGCTGGAAGGTTAACAAGTCAGCAGTTCAAAACCTGAGTACCAGACTTCATGATGGAATGAGCACCCTTTTCTGTCCCAGCTCCTGCCAACCTAGCAGTTTCAAAAGCAAGAAATTGCAAGTAGATAAATAGGGACCACTTCAGTGAGAAAAGATCTTGGGGACATGAAAGGAGCCTGAGTGGAGTTCCTCCAGCAAAAATCCTTTCAACCCAGAATAATTTCCCACACAAAATAATCATTACCAAGCTAAAAGGTAGCCTTGAAATATTTGAAGATATCAGCTGGATGGACTGGGTTTGGGGAATTTTCATTGAGGGGTTGGGTTGACAGGGGAATTTGGAGAACCATAATCCAGATAAGTATGCTTCCCAGGGTGTGTTCTAAATAAAGAAGGAAGGTTGGTGCTTCACTGGTTAAACTGTTTCATTTGAAGCATTAAAAACATTCTTGTGTATCCTTTGATATCCTTCTTGCCCAAGTGCAGTTTACATGTGGTTCAGACTGATCCTCACTACTAATTCAGTAGACAGCCTCAGTGAGTAAAAATAGACAAATCTGTCACTTGCCCTTTCTTCCACATTTCCACATTGTGCATTCTGGGAAAATTCTGATCAAGGAAAAAGCTGACCACCATCCTAGGTCTTCACCAGATACTCTTAGTTGTCTTTATGACAATAGAGTTGCTTCTATAATGCAGCATCTCATTTGCCCCTAGTACTGCAAACCACATCCAGTGGTAGAAGCACACCAAGATACATAAAATATCTCAAAACTAGCTAGGCAGTCCAGAAGTCAATATAGAGAAAAGTTTCTCCTACAGCACCATTTACTGCAGGTTGTGGATACTGTATTTTAAATGCAGGCATCTCTGAATGGGAGTGTTGGTTAAATATCTGAGTTGTAATTCCGCAACATCCAGAAAAAGGAGTATATAATTGTACAGATAGAACAAGATGTACAGATAATTCTTTCTACTGTATTCAGGATGCGTGGTAGAGAGATCAATGGTGAAAATTACTAAGATGGAATCACTAAGTGGGTGGATTGAAGAAATTTTGATGGATGGATGGAGCTTTACCTAATTACAATGATAGGCTTTGTCTAATTACATTGATTCCCAAGTATCTTAATGGGAGCCACCAATATAATTTTGTTGTCATTGTTGCAATTGTTTAGGAACCACCTCATAAGATTCACCCTATTCTTTTTCTCTCTAAAAAAAGAAATACAGTACATCTGAAAAACAGAAAACCAAAGTACATCTCTGTTTCTGTGTCTATGTGTGTGAGTGTTATGCATTTTGTAATTGTTATACTTTTGCTCACTCTAGAATGTGGTCCACAGAAAACATGTCATTGTTTGTAAAGAGAACAAATGGGTTGCTGTGCTGGAATCAGAACTAATAAATTGTGCAGTTCTTGCATGTTTAGCTGCAAAATCAACAGACAGGGATATTAGCTGCACTTTCCACATCTACCTATGATTTGACCTTCAAAGCAGTGGTGGGCTTCAGCAGCTTCACACCAGCTTGCCAGAACCGGTAGCAGAAATTCTGGCCCACCCAAGACTTTGGAATGTTGAAAACAGAATAATAGATTTAATTAAGTGAGCTTAAATAAGAGAAGGGGTAGCAATCATTTGCCACTATATCCTTGAAGGCCTCTTCTTTGAGATGCTGAGGCCCATCAAATTGTAATGACATTGGTTAGTTAGCATCATGCAGGACCTGACCACCTGAGAACATAACATTTACCTTTGCATATAGTTGGTTAATTACCTGATCTTTGCTTTGGAAAGTTCTTTTCCAATAGATGCAAAATCCATCCATCCATCCATCTATCCTCAGTTCAACAAATATAGTTGGCTGACATTTTTTTTGGTGCAATTCTGTTTTCCTGTTTTTTCAGTTTCCATTTTGTAACATGTGGGACATAATCTGAAGAAGGGAAGAAGCGGCCAGTTGAAAACAGTTTGATGCCGGAGGCAACATACCATATAACACACACCCCTTCCTGCAACTCCATGTTGCAGCTGGCTTGGCTGTTGAATCAGGTGTTCACACTGGCAATGGGATTTAATTTGCTGCCTGGGGAATTCTGGGATTTTGTAGTTTCCAAGTTTTGTGTGGATGGATGGCAGGAAAAGTACCACACAGAATTCTGTACTTAAATTCTGTTCTACTTCCTCACCATGCTGTTTGAGGGTTGCTTATTCCTCATTCGGGTAAATTAATGTCATCTTTCAAAGCCATCTCAGGAGAACCTTTGAATTCCTTGGCAGCCTCCTATCCATGTAATTATCAGTCCCAACTCTCTTAATTTTGAAAATGAAATGAAATCCACTATGTGGCTATGCCAGCAGGTGTGGGGTACAACTGGTACCCCAAACCAGCCCTGTTGGCTTATTTAGCCATGCCCAGGGTTTTTATTTATTCCTGCCCTGGTGCCCCTCTTTTTAAGGGGATTGGTGAAGTTTTATGGACATTTTCAGAGAATTTTATAGTATTTGGTTTTAATTAGTATTGGTATGGAATTTAACTAATGTTGTGAGGCACCTTGGGTTGCTTAGGTGAAAAAGGTGGTTATATAAATCCAATAAATAAATAAATGTGTGATGGCTGCGTCAAGTGAGTGGGATGCTGTCTTGGTCAAATTTTTTCATCTTGGGAACATCTTGGTATATGTTGAGAGAATGGGACGATGAGAGAAAAATTCATAATAAGCATTGCCATCGTTAAGTAAGGTAAAGGTGTCCCTTGCTTGAAAGCCAGTCATATCCAACTCGGGGGAGGGGGGGCAGTGCCCATCTCCATTTACAGCCAAAGAACCAATGCTGTCTGCATCTGCATATGTTTCTGTGGTCATGTGGCTTTCCCACTGAAACAGTACCTATTTACTTTATCTGCTTGTAATTTCTTGCTTTCAAACTGCTAGGTTGACAGGAACTGGGACAGACAATGGGTGATCACTCCATTGTCCAGTACTTGGGTTTCAAACTGCTGACATGCCATCCTTATGGTCGACAAGCTCAACGTCTTAACTACTAAGCCACCACAGCCCCTATAATTAAGTAAAGGCAGTAGCAAAGGTATGTCATTATGTTAATCAATTACTTTTTATTAAGCACTGGATTGCCAGACACATGTTCCAAGGTGATGGTCTTTAAACACGAAAAACAAATACTTTGGCCTTCAGATCTCGCATGCTGTAATTTTCCCACTGAATTTACGCCTATCTGCAGCTTGTTGATGGCCATATTTAACAAAGTAACTCTTGAATACAGAAATCTAAGCAAGTCTTAACACTCCCGCTTCCTGCATATTTGGCAAATCAAATATGACAAAACAAAGAAGTACTTGGTGGGTGTAAACACAGTCCTTCCCTCCCCCATTCTAAACATAGTTGGCACTATGGGCTATGCTGGCTAGAACACTGTGGGAATGGTAGCCAAAATAATGTTCCTAAAGTCAGCAGAAATATGGTAGCTATTCATAATTAGGGCTCCTGAATCAGGAGCATCTCCCTGTCTAAAACATGAGATCTGGGCATTGATCAATGGGGTGTCACAAGGGAGGACCCTTGGGAGGCACCAGGTGGGGCTCTTGTGATGTTGCAGATCAGGGCAGGCAAGAGTTGGGAGAGATCTAAATTCAACCCACATACAAATAAGTTTGCATTAAGACATCACGTCCTTGGTGCCACCTGGGAATGGATGGGAAAGTCTTGGAAACCAAGCTTTAGTGACATTTCATGCACAAAAATCAAACTTCTTCGTCACTCTTCACCTTGGAGATTTCTCCATCTACTTGGAGACCTGGAGGAGCATAGCAAATCTTTGAGATTTTAGATGATGCCATGAGATCTAGAATCTCAAACTTAACAACACACTCCAGTTTTGACACAGACTAAGGACTCAATCCTAAATCCAGTGCTGTTGGTCTCTGCTTGAGGAGACCAATTGAATCAAAGACTGGCACTGCCATTGGGACTGAGGCCCAAGAAGAGATGCATTGGATCAGACCAACGGTTCAATTATCTCAGTATTCTGTTTTCCACAGACAACAACCTATGACCTCTTACAGGTAAAAGCCCACCAGAAGGACCAAAGGCAAAGATTGTCTTCCACCATCATTTCTCAACAATTGGTACTGGGAAAGCTACATATAGTCACTGTGCTTATCATATGCTGACAGAGCAACTCAAGAATTCATGTGTGCCTTCATGGTTGATCCTAAGCATAGAACTGCAAAATTGGACATGATCTTGATAGTTACCTTATCTAATTTTATGCTCAGTGCAAAATTTACAATAGAGGATTATAAAAACAACTATCTAAACTTCCAGTCAAATCTTGTCCTCTCCACCTCCTTAAATTGTCTTCCACTGTTGAACACTTCTTAGTATTAGAAGTGTATTAGTATTTAGTTGAAAGCTGCTTCCCTCCCAATTTCTCCCAAAATAATGTAATTTGTAGCTCATTTTGTTTGCTTGGGCCAGAACAAATGATTTCATAATTCTTTTCTCCACTGTGAGAAGCTTTTCTGCATTTGTCATAGTTTGGCATCTTTGATTCGGGGGGGGGGGGGCACAACAAGGTGTTTTTGACCCCCTGAACAAACCTTTTACTTTGCACAGAAAACCTGGTGTTTTGCACAAAAGATGGATATTTTGCATTAAAACTAAGAGGTTTTCTTTTGTTCAATGTTATTTTGCAGTAGTTGGCCATTTTTTATTTTTGCAATGGAATATGCAAACACCCTTTTTTCTTTGAGGATGGTAGCATTTAACCACTGGTGGGATAGTGGTTAAACAACTGTACTGCAGCCAAAATTGCTGATGTTCTGAGTTTGATCCTCATGGGATTCAAGACTGACTCATCCTTCTAAGGTTGGTACCCTGTATGTTGAAGGCAAAATGCTAATTACCTCATGAACCACCCAGAGAGTGCACTAAGTACTATGGGGTGGTATATAAGTGTAATTGCTAGTGCTATTGTAAGTATTAGTTATATCCCTACCTTCTATTCTATTCCTTATCTTTGAATCAAAAGAGAACAAGTCTTTTTCATCCTTGGTGCAATAGCCTTTTAAATATTTGTAGACTATTATAATGTCTCCCCTTTATATCCCTCCCCCAGGGTAAATTGTACTGCAATTTCCCGACAATTGTCAAATGAAGTCAATACAACTAACTCTAGATAGGGGCCAGCGTAGTTAGAAAGCCATACCTCAGAGGTCACTTTTTTAAAAAAAGTGATATTAGCAAATTTTTTCCCCAGTCAATAAGCATTATTAGAGCTATTCCACAGTGCATTATTTTGCACTTATTAAGAAATGAATTTCACCTGCCCCTTCTTTATGCTTGTTCTCTTTGTGCTTTGAGATCTTTCTCGTTATTAAAGGGAATTTAATTTTTCCTTTCATTATCTTTATTTTCTTCAAGAGGATTAAAATGAATATAAATTCTCCACAATGGGATGCACCAGAGGCACTAGCAGTGACTAATTTCCAATTGTTTCATTTGTTCTGCAGGAAGTAATGCACATTTTTTTAAAGCCCACAAAAATGTGTTTAAATAAAGATGGCCACCAAGTTAGGCAACTCAATATAGATTTCTTCAAAGAGATTATCAAAACAGATAACAGAAAAACATTAATTGGATAAAACTTTGCACTTTGAAATGAATAACAAAAGTCCAAAGAGAAGGGTAATTAGTACTCAATTAGATATAGAGATGCTATCAGTATAATAGTAGCAGTTTTATTCCTCTAGCTACCTTACTGCTGTCTGTAAGAGATGGAAGACCTACTTTATATACATTTATTCGCCATACATAAAAACTAGTTTTGAGTTTTGTTTACCTAGTGCCTATTAGATGTTATTTAATAAAACATTGGGCGTGTTCATGTACACTGATCTTAGTTGCATCACCGAGAGAGGGCAATACACAGGAGTATAAGTGGCAGCTGTTGCAAAGAATGCATTTGTAAAGTAATATATGATGGGAAGGAACACTTTGAGTCAGACATTATGAATAGTGTAGACCAGGACCTTGGTGCTCCAGGTGTTCTTGGACTTCAATTACCAGAACCCCAAGTCAACACTCCTGCTGATCAGAGCTTCTGGGAATTGAAGTTCAAGAACACCTGGGTTACTAAGGTTGGCTATCCCTGGTGTAGACTCTCAACAGTAAGCGGATCATGGCCCGCTTACTACAGAGACTTGGAATCCCCTATCCATTTGTAAAAGTCACATTTTGAAGTTCTGCAAAATGCTCACATATCCTAGCTCTAGCCTCTTAACTTTCTAAGCAGTCCATTAGGGGACTTCTACCTATGTTTGCTGGAGTACGTCTACTTCTTCTTGTTGTTGTTCAGTCGCACAGTCAATTCTGACTCTTTGCGACCCCATGGACCATTGCCCTCCAGGCACCTCTATCCTCTACCATTTTTATTTTATTTTTATTTTTATCATTTATACCCCACTTTCCTCTTACGAGGGAGACCCAAAGCGGCCATTTACATAGCAATACATCATATTACAGCAATGATAAGATACAATAGCAGAACAGAGGAATACAGTGTCAAAATAAAATGAGATACAATAACAAAAATGCATCCTCCTCATCCTGAAAAAATGAGGTCCTCCATAGTTTGGAAGCTTTCTGTTGTATCCAGGTGAGAGTGAGCAGAAACCATCTGAAGATATCAGCTGTGACAACAAGACAGTGTTTGGTTAACTTTTCCTGGTCAGCAAAGAAGTGTTCCTGACTATTGCCTTTCAGGATCCAACATATGTCCTGTGTCAGTTCTATACAGTAGGACAATGGCTTGGGCAGAACTACCTGGAGTTGTATTTGGCTTGGGATCAGTGGTGGGCTCCCAAAAAAATTACTACCACACTGTGGGCATGGTCTACTTTGTGGGTGTGGCCTAGTTTGTGGGTATGGCCTACTCTGTGGGCATGGCCATGTGACTGGGTGGGCAATCTAGTCATGCCTGCCCAGTGGTGGGATTCAAAGTTTTTTTACTACCTACTCTGTAGGTGTGGTATGGTGGGTGTGGCCAGGGTGAAAGCCCTGCATTGCACCTGAATTAGGACTACTTTATTTCAAAACTTAGATGGGCAGGGCCAGCCAGAAATTCTTCTGCCGGTTCTGGCAAACTGGTGCAAACCTGCTGATGCCCACCACTGCTTGGGATGTACATATCTATAAAACCAAAGCTCAGTCAGGTTCTCATTTTTTTCTGGTTGTTTCTCATGTAGATTCACAGTGGAGTTCTAAGTAGTTTCCACCTACAAACATGTGTACATTATCCGTCAACACGCATGGAACGGTCACTGCAAGCTGCTTCTGAGCCTGCATTTGTGTATGTTATTCCCTTGCAGCCAAAGTCTCGCAAGCTACGGTACACAGACCACTGACTTTTTTTTTTGACAGACTCATTATTCTGTTCTTACAGATCTGAACAATCTGATGCTCAACAGAGCCACCAGCTATGTATGGCAGTCTAACAGGAGTCTGATCACCTCTTCATTTTGGCTACTGATCTGGCAGAGGCAACAGGCGAGGTTGTCAAGCAGCTGACAGACCCAAATACGCACCTGGTGGGCTCTCTGTAACTTGGCAGGTTTACATGTTGTGCTGGCATGATGTACTGGCACACTGCGAGAAGTTACATTTGATAAATGGTCGTCAACATCCTTCCACAGTGCCCTGGATTTTTTGTTTATGGACCAAAGGTTTTCTCCGGAGGATAGCAGCAGTTTCCCTGTTGGTTTCTTAAAGCTCCACATTGGTCTTCTCTGCAAATGGAGGATAATGGCATGACACTCTATCAAAAAGGGGATTATGGGATTTACTGCTGCAGCTCAACATCCTTGCATGAAATTTTATCTTTCCTCTAAAGCTGTGCAACTGTATTTGGATTCCAGTTTTGTTTTATGTGTGCCTCTGGCCTTATCCCAAAGGATAAAACTGGACCTTGGAAAACAGCCAGCTTAGCTTGTACTCTTACTGTGCTGTTACAGGGTGACACCAAAGCCCTGGGAAATGAGTTGTTTGACATTGACTCTGATCAAGAAGCCATGGGGTTAATTTGATTAATCATCTGCTTTGAATATAAAACAGGAAGACGATAGCCGTGCTCTGCTTTTTAAGAAAACATCTCAGAATGGCAAGAAAAGAACGTGGGAGGAAGGGACTCTCCAACATTAGCATGGATCATGTTGAAGTGAACAAATCTCAGCCTCAGATGAGTCAAGCTAAGAGTTGAAGTTGGGTCGCTTGTAATTGCAGAGTACTCTTTCACATCAAAGGCAGCTTCCCTCTATGCTTCTTAAGTTATGACTACAATGGATCTCAGCTGTCCTTCCAGTAACCCAGGAGCTGAAAACATGTTGCCATATTCTGGATGTCCTTGGAATGCAGATCCCACCCAGTTCTAGCAAACACAGCCAGAAATGGTGGGAATTAAAATGCAATGACAAATCTGGGCTTCAACCCTGTTAGGACTGAACTAACAAGGAAACTCTATGTTTTAGACCCAAAGCATTGACAGATGCAGCAGAAGGAACTTTGGGTGCAAAGGGGAGGGGGTTGTCCAGTAGGACATGTGGGCCAGGCTGAGGGCCAATTGTTGATCTGGCCAGCAGTTTGAGGACTATGCCTCCCCCTCATAAGATAGAATAATTGGTCTTGTGATCCCCTGCCAAAAAGCAATGGTGTTGCTTCCCAGATGCTTTCTGAGCTGTTTATTTGGAATTAAGTTGTTTGTTCTGAATTAAGCTGTTTTCATTTAACTATATTTAACTTTTTCTATGAAAAGACAGATTACACGAGGCTTACTTGTCTTAATTATATGGTGAACTCTTCAGTCAGAGCAGTTAGTTCCTGTTCAATGGAGACCATTGGCTATTTCCTGTTAGATGTCTAGATGGACAGGAACTGCGGAGGCATCAAAAGACTGACCTCGACATTACTACCCCATGGCACATTTTTAATCATATTTATTTAGGATTATTGTTCAGCTGCAAAGTTAATGTACCACTCAGTGTGAATTTGTCTTGGGAAACATTGTTGTTTTCTCTCTGACAGGTATATTCAAAACCACTAGGTCAAACTGGCCTGCTAAAAGATGCCACCTGTCCTCTCTGTCGCAGTTATTCTCTGGTTTAGGTGGAATATAAGTAAGGATTAAAAACTGCAAAATTGCCCCCCTCCTTCCATGAGAGGGAGAGTCATTTTGAAGTACTCTCAGCAAGGAAATGAGAATAAGAATGCCTTTTTGATAGTGTACGCCATAACACCTATGATGCTTTCTTATTGCATACAATTGTTGATGTTCAGCTGTACAGTTGAGTCCGACCCTTTGCGACCCCATGGACTACAGCATGCCAAGCACCTATGTCCTCCACTATCTTTCAGAGTCTGCCCAGATCTATTCGCATAGCATCAATGATGCTGTCTAAACATCTCCTCCTGGTAAACTGGGAACCACTCCTCAAATATCTCACTTACTTTGAAAGCCCTATTAGGGTTGCTATGTCAGTTACAGTTTGAAAGTGCATAATGGACCCATTCATTATAAGAGACACCAACTACCAAGCAGCAGTGGAGGCATACTGTAGATTGGTATAGAATAAGATGTTACCCTTTTTGACAGTATGCTAGAGGTCAAGAATGTGCTAGTGTTGACTTTTCATCAGGAGGCTATGGCTTTGGTGACTCAGGAAATGTATGCAGCCCATCATACCATCAACTGTGCTTGAAAAAATCAAGGCATCAGCAGTGGTTCTTAATAGATAGATTTCATATTTGCAGGCATTTCTGAAAATACTAGGTTGTCCTCTGATAGAGTGAAGGCCTCTTTGATAACAAAACAGATGACATTATGGACAAATGTACAGGAAATGAAATACAGCTAAGAATATGGGCTTCCTCTTCAGAAATGTTCCAACAATCCTACCATTCCTTTTGAAGAATGCCCTTATTTTTAGCTCTTGCATCAGATACTCCCCTAACAGATTAAAGCTTCTAGCCACTTCTTCATCTTCTCAATACCCCAGAAAATCTTCTCAGAAATTGAAGTACAGAACCAACAACACTTCACTTCAAAATGTTCCAAGAGAAAATCCAGAAAGCAGCTTTGACTTCACATATGCTGCCATCCACATTGAAAGTGGCTCTTCTTTGCTTTGTACCAGGTGGTTAGTCATCTCTCTCTCTTTTTTTTTTTGCCATGAAATGTCTTAGCAATGACAGACCATCATCACAAACCTTTCATCACTCCAAAATGTTCAGATGGGAATGTTTACCACGGCTACATCAAAAGTAACTCCAGTAAAACTAGTTGTTGACTGGACTCTGTTGTTTGAAACACAGTTTTGGAAGCATTCAAGTGACATGGAATAGACTTTCCTTGGGGCAGAATATACATATGGAGCTGTTCTTGTGGATTAATTAGTTTAGAGTTCAGACCAGGGGTGCATAAACTTTTCCTTCCAAGGACCTGACCATGCCCCCTCAAACAGCTGAATGGGTCAGTCACATGGTTCCTTCTGCTGCTGGTGGTGGAGGCAGTGGGTGAATTCACCATGCATTTTCGGACTTTCCCCCCACCCCTGACACTTCCCATGGAGGAAGGAATTTGGGGAAAACATTTTTGCGCCATTTCTAATTTTTTTGGCACATTTCTGCTACGTTTCAGTGCATTTTTGCTGCTATGTTGGCACTTCCGGTGGTGGTGTAATGTTTCCAGTGTTAGTGGCAATGTGGCCCATGGGCTGGATGATGATGTCCCATGGGCCAGATACAGCCCACGGTCCATAGTTTGGGCACCCCTGGTTCAGAGGAAGTAAAGTTGTCCATGAATTCAGCAGTTCCTGTTGCTCCTACCATTATTTGCTGCCATAACAAATTAATAATAAAAATTCCCAGTCTTCTGAACATTTGTAATCAATAATTATCTACCAATAACTGGATGTAAGGAGGTTTCTGGGTGGAACTATGCATCATGTAAGCCAAGGGAGATTTGAAGCTTCAGAAAATAGCTCTATTTACTGGTAAGATTACTTGGCATCTGAGATGTACTATTTCAATCTTTAAGACTTTTATTTGACATGTTTTGTTAATGTTAGTGCCTTGCCACAAGAGAACATCAAAATCTCAGTGAACCAGGCCAGCTGAAGAAGAAAATCCTTAGACATTGAAAAATATGAGACATGGCAAATTTATAAACCTGAAAGGTGGCCGGAAATTGTGAGTCCAGAAACACGAAAGGCAACCTATTAGTCATTATCGTGTGATGGAGCACACAATATTCAACAGGGTTTACATGAGGTTTGAAATTGAGATGTATGATTTACCTTTCATGGGTTAGAGCAGACATCCAGTCAGCCGAATTTGGGCAGCTGGTTTTATTATATGAAATAATGCAACTGTCCAGATGGATGAAAGATGGCAATCATATCACTACATTTAAATGAGGGGCTGTACATATATATCTCTTCTATTCAAGAAAAAAGCACTACAAGCAGAACCGAGGCTTGATTCCCTGGCCCTCCAAGTCTAAGCGAGACGCTTTTCGCTTAATGATTGGGGTCTAGACATCAGTGATCCTTTCCCTTTCATGATGGGAGTTCAATTTATAGATTCTAGTCAGAGCCATATGAGAAAGTGCAAGTTGTCTCTCTTCACCAGTGAGATGCTGAGAAATAACTTTGGTTTTGGGGATGTTGTTGTGTTTGGTCTTTCTAAAAGAGAATTTGCACATTTCCAAGACCAATTTTTGTGCATTTCTGCAAATGAGCAAAATCTAATGCAGTACTGCTTTGCTACATGGACTCCATGGAGGAAAGGGGGAATGCAATCCAGATTCATGGAAGATAGCGAAGAATACACATGCAAGAAACGAATAAACAAACAGGATTCAAGGAAAGGACACACAATTTTCCATTGTTCTCTCTTAAGCCTAAACCCACCCATATTTATGTAATAGCTATGACAGATGTTGAATGTTTCTCGTACGTATGTCATTGAGCCATTTTAATTGAATTTGAAAGTGTAGACCTTTATTC
Source organism: Bradypodion ventrale (assembly GCA_035047345.1). Lineage (NCBI taxonomy): Eukaryota > Metazoa > Chordata > Lepidosauria > Squamata > Chamaeleonidae > Bradypodion > Bradypodion ventrale. The sequence continues at coordinate 124,441,257 of JAWDJE010000006.1, forward strand.
AAATTCAAATTCTCATTCAGGTATATTCTTGCTAAGTTTCTAACCTTAGGCTATAACATATACTGTTGCCTTACTATGGGGGGTATCATGCTACTTTGAGCGCCACAGTTGAAGAAGAAGTTAAAAATATAGCATGTAGACTCTGCACCCCAAACAGATCTGTGTTGACCCAATTTTACTGCAGATGAATACAATCCAGAGTTTATTTCACCTGTGAATTGGCAACACCTTATCATTTAAGCCAGGGGTTCTCAACCTATGGCCTGGGGACCAGATGCTGCCAATGACACCATTTCATGTGGCCCCCCACTGCCTCTGCCACACCTAGAAGTGCCATGTGTGGCAGGCAGGGCAAAATGGCCATCCGGCCCCCAAAGGTGTCTGAGGGAGCGTGACCGAGCCCTCGGCTTTGAAAGGTTGAGAAGCCCTGATTTAAGCAACAGTACAAAGGGTCGGATCCGACTATGCGACTAAACAATAACAACAACAAAAAGTCACCAACTTTCATTCTTGTTGGCGATGGAAAGAGTTTGAGTGGGAAAGCAATTTGCAATGTTTACTTTGGTTGTCTCATTCAGTATTAGATCACCTTTGAGGAGTTGGTTTGGAAAAAGTCCAACAGGATGTGGCTACATCTTTTAACCGTGGATGGTTTCCACCTGATATTGGAGGAAGTTTACTTTGTGAATAATATAGTAAACAGAACATGAATATGCTGCATCATCACACTTGACAAGATGGAACAAAGCTCTGAATATTCTGTGAAGTATCATTTTTCATTCATCTTCCCGCACACTTGCCAAAAAGGCTTGATGGCAGGCAAGTGGTGTCCAGATTCTTCTAATGGATTAATCAGTCAAAAGGCACTTAGGAAGAGACTGCTAGAAATATTGCTAGGGGTTGGAATGAAACCAAAGTCAATAAAGCTCTCCGATGCATGTTGGGATTGAAATGTAGAGAAGATTGCAATTGCAATTTTTGAGAATTCCAGCACACAAGGACACAGTTCATAGGTAGAACCAGGTCTACTTGTGTACTATATGAGACAATGACACTCAGAATTTCTTGTTTTCCATATTCTCATTTATAATGGCCACTTTCAAAGAAGAATCATTGGCAGAAGAGCATTCTTTGCTTTGGAAGTGAAAGGACTTCAAAGGAAATTCTTCCATAGGTTTCTTTGTGAGTAAGTGAGGTGTTACAAAAGTAATTCTTGGAAAGTCGCACCAAATCAGTGTTGTCTGGAGTGACAAAAGAAAGGGCTACAGCAGGAAATCAATAACTATATTTTCACCAATTGTTTTTATAAATAACATGGCAACTGCCAGAACGGGATGCACATGCCAAATCTGATGTTATTGCAGTGCATGCTGCAAGTGGTAGAGGAAGCTGCATTTTCACATTAATCTTAGAAACATAGATTTTGATCAAACCTTGTAGGTCACCTCAATTCAACTTCTGTGTTGTACTGTGCTGGAAATCTAGTCCTGGCAGACAGGGCTTCCCAGCATCTGCTTGAAAATGTCTACTACATGGGAACCTCCTCCAGGCAATTGATTCCATTACCAATTTGGACTTGCTATCAAGATGTTTCTCCTAATATTCAGTCAAAAGCTGTCGAGATCAAGGTCTCACTTGCTTGAAAGCCAGTCATGTCCATCTCTAAGGGGCGGTGCTCATCTCTGCTTACAGCCAACGAGCCAGTGTTATCTGCATTTGCAGATATTTCCATAGTCATGTGGCAGGCCAGACTAGATGCAGGAGTACATGGAACACTGTTACCTTTCATGTCAAAGCGGTACCTATTTATCTACAGTACTTGCAATTTCTTGCTTTCGAACTGCTAGGCTGGCAGGAGCTGGGGCAGATGATCAGTGCTTACTCCATTGCACTTTCAAGCAAGAGAGACCTTTACTTTTACCTTTTATCAGAGAGTAAACAAAACAAAACAGCAAAAAAAAAAGCCAGAAATGTTTTGGCACCTTAAAGACCAATTCCTATATTTAAATGTGAGCATTCATGGATCAAGTCCACTTCATCAGACATGAGAGTAAAACCTCATGACATCAATTTATGCACAGGTATTGAGGAAGCTGGCCACTCTGATGAAGTGGACTTGTCTGACAAAGTGGACTTGAACCATGAAAGCTCACATTTAAATACAGGAGTTAGTCTTTAAGGTGCCACAACATTTCTGGCTTTTCCTCCTGTTTTATTTTGTTTACTCTCTGATATGCTTGCACAGACTAACATGGCTACCACTTCAAACTTTACCTTTTAGTCTTGGTGGAGCTGTTATTATATCCAAATCCTGTGCACTCCACAGAAAGAGCACTAAGGAAACCATACAACTCGGGTTCTAGCAGTTGGCAAATGTCATCACGATCATATATCTGATAAAACAGAACATTATAATTCATGTGGATTGTACCGAGATGCCAATACAGTATTTTCCATTTATTATTGTAGGGCGGCTTTTTCTGTCTTGTACAAATTACTTTTTCCATAACATAGAATAGTGAGATAAGTGCTTTATCCCCTCCTCCTCCTCTGTCTTTTAGCAGATTTCCAGCTTTGACTGTACAGCTAAGCTTCCAACCCAGTGTTCATTCAAAAAAGTTTCATAAGCGTTTTTGTGATATCATCACAAATTATAATTGTGCCATTATGTATAATTGCTGTATACCATTACATCGCATAATTGGATCAGTTCAAGTTCTAATTGCATGGTTATTATTTTTCTTTTTGACTGTGCATACATTAGGACACAATGGTAGTAATTTGGTAATTCCTAAATGAGCACTGTCCGGAATTTGTTTTAAGGGGTGGTGAGAGATTTAGAATCATTCTGAATTGACATTGAAAAAATTTCCCAACAGATTAAAGTAAGTGGCTGAAGAGGTGATTCGGCATAAGTTGCAAATGGATACATGGTGTTCTGGGACACAGAAAGTTTATTTGAATTCATTGGAATTTATTTCTGGAGTACAGTGCACATATTACTGTAATAAGCAAAGGAAGGAAGAAAATAAACACATTTTCTTAAATTTCCTTCTTTTCCAATGTACTGTAAGTTGCTTTAAGGAACGCAATTCAATTCAATTCTTCAACTTGTATGCTGCCCCACTCACAATGTGACTCTGGGTGGCTAACAAAGAAGTAAATAAAAAATACCTTACAACAGAATAAAGTGTTGTTAGTAAAAGATTGGGTAAAGAATTGTAGGGAAGATTATATATGAGAATATGCAATCCCATAGAAATCTTGCTACCTAGTGAGACAATGTTCACTGCTTTCCAGAAAGAATGTGCAGGGCCATAGCCAGGATTCCAGATTTGGGGTGGGTGGGTTTTCCAGGATGGGCAAAAAAATGTCAGGAGGGGCAACAATGTCACACTCATATGCTGTGTATAACATTGGCGCCACAGGGTGAGTTGGGGGGGGGGGGTCCTGTTAGCTCAGGGTTTTATTGTCCCCCTGGCCCCCCTAGCTACGACCCTGAGACTGTGCAACATACTATACAACAATGAAGCCTTAAAAAAAGAGTTCTCAACCATTTTAAGCCAGGGGCTGGGTCATGTTCCCTCAGACAGCTTACGGGGCTGGATGGCCATTTTCCCCTTCCTCCACCACATGGCACTTCCTGGTGTGGTGGAGGTGGTCCACATGAAATGGTGCCACAGGCTGCAACCAGCCCATAGGCCACAGGTTGAGAATCCCGGCTTTAGAACATATGTGGGCAATAGAGAAGATTTTTTAAGGGTGAGTCCTGATGCAATCGAATATATTAATGGTTTAGATGTTTGTTTATAAATTAATGCTTAGTTTTATATAGTCTATATATATTTTCTTTCTTGTTATATGATGGCTCAATGTGTACAAGTGTCATATGCTAAATAAATAAATCCATAAATAAATAAATAAATAAATAAATAAATAAATAAATAAAGAGACAGAAACCTTCTCTCATTTTATTCTCACAGGTGAAATTGAAAAAAATTAAATCTTTCCTTCCCAACAGGCAATTTTTTCTATGTTGGGATCTTTTTATAAAGATTTTTTTTAAAAAAAAACCTATAGGATTTGCTTTTGAATTTTTTCTTTGGAAGGGGGTTGCACAAATCATATGTATTATATAGAATATTCCCTTGTATTTTCATTTTTTTTTAAAAAAAACTCTTTATGAACAATATACACAATGCTTTTCTTTTTGCAAAATAGAAGGGCTTTTACTCAAAATATATTTGTTTTAGGCGCACACAAAATTTTCCTTTTACTAATTCTGATGATGATGAGGGGGAAAGTGTGGTGATTTAACTTTTGAATTAGGGCAAAAAAAATCTCCTTGTAGTTGATTTTTTTTAGTGGGGAATTTCAATGTTCCTGGATTCCATTTTTCACTGAGAATGAGAATATTTACAGATGTTTGTAACATCCTTACTGTAGGGATACTAGATGATGAAACTAGGAGGTTTAATTCATTTAATTAAATTTAAGATAAAACTGTTGCAGAATCTGAGTAGTTACGCTCATTCACTGCAATTTCAGTTCCAATATCATCCTCTGCAATAACTGCTGGTATAATTACATTTTAAAATATTTTCCCATTATTCAAAACTGACTAAAATAGATACTTTTAATTCTTTCAAAACACACATAAGAGTATGCTGCTAACCTGTGATCTGTGATAATCATAATAAAAAGGATATTGAAATTGTGAGCCACACAGATGTAACTTTAAAAATACCCCCCCCCAAAAAAAAAAACCAACTTAGTACAAATAGTAACACAAAAGGACTAAACATATTCCTTCTTACATTATAATTGTAACATAATTAGTTATTCTTTGGGTATTGGAAAATTAATTGTAGGTAGCTCATTAGTTCAGTCAATCAATCAATCTTTACATCAGTTGAAGACCAGCAAAAGGAACAGAAGTTAAAATGAGGGTACGTAAAATATATTTGAGAAAGAAAAGTGTGTTTCTACTCAGAGTTAAGGAGTAGTGAAATTAGTACAAAAGATTAATAATGTTACAACTATTACTAAGCCTATGATGTAGCACTAGTAGTTTATTTAGCTGAATTTGTAATTAGTTGTAATGAGTTACTTCTGAGCACTGGTTTGAAAGAACCAGATAAGTTCTTAGTGGTCATTTCTATGCTCTAAACCACAGTTCTGCTAACTTAATATTATGTCATCTTCCCTTGCAACCTTGTATTTGATGGTGATGATGAGTCTCGCCAGGTTATCCTGCTATGGTAATAAACCATACTGCCAGCTACTCAACGCCAAGTGTCAGACGGTGGTTAATTAACTTTACAACCCTGAGGACTACCAGCTTGGGTTCCGAAGTCCACAGGAAAGAGCGATGGTCCACAAGTGGATTAAATCCCACTTGGATCCATCTTGATGGAGGGCAGCAGCTTTGTCAATACTGGCCTGGAGTTTGTGTGCCAAAAGGGCTCAGGACCAGAAAGTGACTCGTGGAACTAGATCAGTGGTACAGGTGTCGTACTGCGATGTGGAAGGCAGATGGAAGGTCACTGCATTATATTTGCAGGACATTTGCTGATCACCATAAGGATCGCCAAAATTCGGATTTGGATGAAGAAGAAGAACTGTCATTTTTTTACTTGTACTAACCCTTCCCAGGTTTTTCTTGATATACAGTACTCAGATGTTATCTACCATCTCCTTCTTCTCCTGGCATGTTCCAGGACTATGCAACTCATCTCTGTGACATCTCAAAGACCTGTTCCCTTTGTTCAGCCTTTTACCCTGAAACGTTAGAGGAGAGAATGCTTCTGGCCTGGAAACTCTCTTTGGTATACCGCTTCTTAAAGCAAGATTTTAAACTGTGAAGGCAGTGCCTGTAAAGATGCCCTCAAAGGACCTGTTATTGCCCAAATCACTTTTGGAAGCAAAATATTAATATTCTGTGCTCCTCAAATATTTATCAGATAACAGCGAGCCCCTTTTGATACACATTTTTGTAATACTATTGAATTCACTTCCATAAATGTCAGAGAGGAAAAGAGAAACTGACACAAATAATAAATAAAAATTACCAGCAGCGGCAGTGGTTTACCAAAGAAGATGGAATGTTAACATAAAAAGCATCCACTTTCTTCACTATAACTATTGATTTACCCACAGATTCCAGAGCTGGCTCATTTCTCCAAGGAGACTTCCATATGAATTTAAAGAATTCAGACAGCTATAATAGTCTTCCTGCTGTTCAAAATGCTGTCTCAGCTACACACTACAACTATATGCCATAAAATGAAATCTAAATTATTGCTTGCAATTTTGCCCATCATGTACATTAGGGACAGGAAATGCGTGAACTTGTTTAGCCTAGGCCTGAACTTCAGAGTAGAAAAAGGTATGATATCAGACAACATGAAGTAGGACGTTATGTTCAAGGCTTCCCTAGGACATCTCATAGAATCATACAATCATAGAATAACTGAGTTTGAAGGGGCATTTTAGGTCACCAAGTCCACCCCCCTGCTCAATGCAGGAATCCAAATCATAGCAGATGTGACAGAAGGTGGTCTAATTCTCTCTTGAATGTTTCCAGTGTTGGAGCGCTCATCACCTCTCAGTGAAGTGGGTTCCACTGTTGTGCAGCTCTCATTAGGTTAATTTCAGTTGTGAAAAGGTGATGCCTTTTCTGGCTCTCAGCTTTCGTGATTCATGATCACTTATTCAGGCATGCATTCAAATGTCCATGACATGGTAGTCTGCAAGGCTCTGTTCTTAAAAGCAGCAGTTGATTTGATGCTCCGTCTCCATTTTTCAAACACAGGAAACCAGACCTCTGCTTTTTGCTCTCCCCAAAAGCCTCAATAGAGCCACAATCAGGCATACCCTGGTAATGGCCACCTTGTGTTCCCGGCTAATCTTTCTCACACTAGGTCAGATGAAAGGAACTGCAGAATGAACTCACCAAAATGTGCCTTAATTGTGGCTTAGACATGGAAGAAGAAGCTGCATATGTTTTAAAAACAAGCATTGGATGAGTTGTTTGTATCTTATTGGTCAAGCAAGAGGTCTTATGCTTCCTATGCAAAGGTGCTTAGATTCAGAAAGGGCAGATCTGAGGTATCTATCAATCTGTCTGTCTGTCTATCTGTCCATCTATCTATCTATCTGATTTATATACTATCCATATAATAAATGTACCCCTCTGGGTGGTTTATAATCAAGAAATAAAACAGTCATTTTCCAAGACAGTTCACACAAAATGAAAAAAAATCAATAAGAAAATTTATCATTTTTGTCTCACACTAGGCTTGAGAATTCTTGTTGCATTTGGTGGTTTCTTAATATGCTGTCTTCACATGGAGAAACAGATGTCTCATCAAGGAAGAAACAGTATTTGTCTTTACAGCCTGGCCATCCAAGATGATTTGGTTTCATCCAGACATGCAAAGTACAAAAAAACCACCATAAAAACTTTTTACATTTCACCACTGATTAATTCTTTTATTCAAGTGTGTTGCAGCTTTCATCATTCTTTTTACCTCTGAAAATGACTAGAAGAAAAATTATTGGGAATTAGAGCAATGCCAAATTTGTAGCTGATTAGTGATCATCCAGCTAACATTAAAAACTGTGTCAGAAAATTCCATCGCCCCATTATTCCTATAGCTCAAGAATGATTCACAGGGCTCAATCAAATGTTCAGACTTAATCTGTATCCAGACTGTGTGTAAATTGGCAAACTGGAGTCCCAAAGGATATTGTTTTGGAATGACAGAAAATAGGTTTTAATGAAAGGAGTAACATATGGGATGCAAAGATTTTATCTTTTGAAAACACAGTTTCAATTGTGTGTTTTAAGATGTCCTATTTTTGTGCCTTTTTAAGTTCATTGGCCCATATCAGTGGCAAGCAACCAATTCTCCTAATAACCGAGTTGTCTACAAGAAATAATTTGAATCCTAATTAAAACAGACACATACAAATGAAAGTACAAACAGATTTCTTAGCTTAATCAAAGTGTAGAATTTTGCTGACTCCATCCAGCCTGCAGCCTCAGATAAATACTGGTGTTTTTTTCATAGTCACTCATTATGTTCCTCTTCAGAATATAATTGAACACTCAGCAAGGCTTTCTAAGAAATCTCCAGGGGTGACTCAACTGCACCACTGTGACAGAAGTCTATTTCTTTGGAGTGACAGAAACAGGCCATGCTATTTAAAGGGAAGAAAGGGGAGGATAGCAAGGTTAGACTGGCCACTGAGATGAGTAAAATAGTCTGAAATATTTTCCATTCCAGCAGATCACCTGTTAGAGGTGGTGATGTGTCTGATTTTTGCACACTCCCAGTCAAAGGACCTCAATACAACATGAAATGATGGATACTAACCAAGAAGATGTTTCTTTGGGTGACACGTGTCCCCAAATCTGTTGTTTCAAATTATACACAGATGACTGTGGTGGCTCAGCGGTTAAGAAGCTTGCCTTGTTAGCTGGAAGGTTGGCAAGTTGGCAGTTCAAGACCTGAATACTGCATGACAGAATGAGCCCCCATCTCTGTCCCAGCTCCTGCAGTTCAAAAGCAAAAAATTGCAAGTAGAGGCCACTTCGGTGGGAAAAGATTTTGGGGACATGAAAGGAGCCTCATTTGGGCGTCCCCTGAGTGGAGTGCCTCCATCAAAAACCCTTTCAACCCAGAAAGCACCTTTGTGTGTTTCTGACATGATTTTTTTTAAAAACACATCCCTGCATTTTGGATGAAAAGACACTCTGTGCAATTCTCCTTTTTCACGCGCTGTGTTTCATCTGGTTTGAAATGAGTATGTGCTATAGTCTACTTTTATGCAAGAGTTACTTTTATTGGATCAGATCAATTAGCCAAACATTGTAACTACATAATGCCATTGTATCTTGGTAATAGTAATAATTGTGCACTATCCATTCTGATTTATGGTAATCCTTTCCAGGGTTTTCTAGGTAGAGAATATACAGAACTGGTTTATTCTTCCCCTCTTCTGGGGGAACTGTGGGATTGTGCAGATTACCCAGGTTGGCTATTCCCCAGGGAGGCACTATGGATGAATCAAACTCCCAACCTCTGCTCTACAGCCAGATATCTCAACCACTGAGTTTTTTCAGCCAGGTTGGCCATTCTTCATCTTCATCAGTTTCATAATTTTTGTTTCATTAAAAAGTCTCTAACCCATCCCTTAAGAATGAATTTCAATATAGCCTTTTCTTTTAAGTGAATAAAATAAATATAAATGATGCTTATATTTCCAATGTAGACATTCCTCCCACTTTCCCCACTAGTGAATCAGTTTTGGTTGTGATATACTTTCCATATATTTTCACCTGCGGACTGGCTGTGAAGGCACACCTTGTCAATATCTCAAGGCTGTGGCAGTCCATTGCAGTCCTGGTGTTAAATCCTGCATGCCTAATTTCATATGTGCTGCAGGAGACGGCTCCATGGTCATAGTGTGTGGGTTGCTTCTTGGCAAGCAGGAATGTGCCTTAAACAAATTTCCTGTTTGTCATTCTTCTTTCAAAGTCCAACGGAGATCGGATAAGGATGGTGGAGGTAGGTTTCAGGTGGAACTGAAGCCTCTAGTTTGGACCTGCATGTTGGCAGCAGATGTGTGATCGTCCACTTTGGCGCCAAACCATCTCTGCTGCTACCGATCACTTCGAAGGAGAATGCCGCAGACAGGAAGAGGCTAAGTGACGGTGATGTTTTATTTCTTAGAAAAATGTATTTTACTTAGATTAGTTTAGAGCGGATTTTATTCTATATTTTGGTACTGCCTTTTTATTTCATTAAATCTTCAAAATGGCCTTATTTTGTCAAGAGTAGTTTTCTAACTCCTTTCAGACAGAAGGGAGCTGAAAGGGAATTTCCTGATAAGGCCTTGTTACTTTACAAAACGGACTCTGTGTTATTCGGCTTTAAAAGTGCAGCTGGGCCGGGCAAACAAGACAGGTAATTGGGGAGAGAGATTTCTGTGTCTCACTTTTTCAGGACTGAGGGTAGACTCCCACACACCTTCACTGCTACATCTAAGGCCAAATTCCCATAGAAAGCCATGATAAGGATGGAGAAGTTCTAATGGGGAAAGCACTTACCCGTCCCAGAGGGCTTTGCAGAAACAGTCGAATGGCAACATTTTATAAATCATCGTCAACACCCATTAGAACCCCATTTGCATTGCTGGTTTTCCCTGCCTGGGTAAACTAAGTGGAGACACCCTTTTGCTATGCTACCAAAAGTCCACTTTGCCAACTCTCGCTGAGTTGGAAACTGTCCTGTTAGTCCGGGGATGAGGTGACCAGTTCTAGCTGATCAGTGAGGGCAGGTGAAAGGCGGCGCATGGGATGACCTGTTCTCAAGTTGACGGGAGTCTGGGACCAGCCGAGGCCTAACAATGTCCCACATGGAAGCTTCGTCAAATGCAACCACACCCTCCACCATATATTCAATGTACATTCAATGTAATATGTGTGGTTGCATGTTTCATGCCAGGATTGGCTTATTGAGTCACCAGTGACCCATCCATCAATAGAAAAAATGAGTTCCAGGGAAAATGTATGCTCGGATACGAGTAGCAGCCAACGACGATGTTCATCTCCTGCCTTCAATCATATTTTAAAGCACAAGAGCATATGTAACCTGATCAAATGGAGAGAAGGTTGCTGCTTGTCAATGCAAATACGTACATATAGAAATATAGAATCCCACCTCTGGTGTTTCTCTGCAGTACGTGTTGGATTAAATTTGTACATGCTTTGGTATGCATATCATAAAGGGAAGAAAAAAGGAACACTACATGATTTATACTAGGAATAGTAATACATCTTGATGAATTCCTTGTTCTCATAAATTTGACTGTCTTGACATGACAAGAAGCTGCAATGAGAACTTTTAATTCCTTGCCTATAAGAAAGAGTGAAAGAACATGTTTCTTCCTCTCTGTAGATTATCTAAAATGCCTGCAGTGTTTCAGAAGCAAAGCACACACACACAAGCAGCAGGTAGGGAAGAAGTGGTTGATTATCAAGAAAGATTAAACATCCCATCCTGAGTTTCATAAATAAAGAAGCAGTCGTTCTAGTTTTGGACAAATTGCACAATTATGTATAGAAAGAGATTGTGTTGCATAAAATTTGCCAGTTTTGTGCATTAAATGTCAATCTGGCAATGCATAAACTTTAGTTTGGTGAATTATAGCATTTTAGCCAACCTAACAGTTCGAAAGCAAGAAATTGCAAGTAGATAAATAGGGACCACTTTGATGGGAAGGTAACAGTTTCCCTTGCACTCCAGTGTCTAGTCATGCCTGCCACATGGCCACAGAAATGTCTGCAGAAGCAGACAATGCTGGCTCTTTGGATTTGAAACAAAGATGAGCACTGAACCCTAGAGTCAGATACGACTGGCTTTCGAGCAAGGGAAACCTTTACTTTTACTAGGCTAACAGTGGTTTTTTTTCCCTGTGTAAGACTTTGTTTGTTTTTAGGTGATGACATATATTATCTTCCCCAAAGAAGCCCAAGTTCCTGGCAGGTGTTTGGTTTTTTTCTCCATGTACTTGAAAACAGTGTGGTACTGTGGCTGATTCTCACCCTTTCTAGCGAACCAGTAGTAGACATTCCAGGCTATGTCCACTTGGCCAACCACACCCACCTCTTGGCCTCCCCTTCCCATCACCACCGGAAACACATCCCATTTGCCTCACCCAGGCCCTAAAGTGTGCTTTCATCTCTGCAGTTTCCTTGTGCCTTCGGCCCTGGGCAAGGGAAATGGGATGCATTTTCAGTGGCACTAGAAGGGAGAGGCCAACCAGTGCCAGCCCACCAACTCGCCCCACTCACCTCCCAATAGTGCCGCTGGCAGGGATGCGTTTCCGGCAGTGCTGGGCTGGGAGGAGGAGGCCAGCCAGCACCAGCCCACCAACTCATCCCTCTCACCTCCCATCAGCGCCGCTGCTCTGGGACTCCTCCTTGTCATCTCCGTGAAGCAAGAGAGCAAGGTAGGTTTCTTTCTTTCTTTTTCCTGGGTGGGGGGTTTGAGGCCATGCCCACAGATAGCCATGCCCACAGATAGCCAGGCCCACCGAGTGGGTTTTTTTTTACAGTGCATCACTGCTTGAAAAATTATTATTATTTTTTAAAAAAAACAAAAACAAATTTTAATAATCTCAAGTATGAAAACCTCTGGCACTAATTCTTTGAAACTTTGGCAGATTTACATCCCTCTTTAGGATATATAATTCCTTCAAATTTCATCACTAAATCACTCTATCACTCTATCTGTCACTATCTACTTTCATTTTCCAGTGCAAGTTGGAGATCAGAGTTTCCAAATCACAATTCACCTCTGAGGTGTGCTGAACTGAGTGAGGTTCAAATCACTTTGGACCAAATGAAGATCTAGTCCAAAGAGTTGAATCAGCCTCTAGAACGAAGTTGAGGAACCTGTGAATTTTGAATTCACCCTTGAACTGAAATATAGCTTACCTATATTTCTATATACCATATAATATAATTCTAGGGGAGCTACTGTTATTTTCAGGGACTAGGAGCTCAAAGTCAGCTGTGATTCAAAGCAGAGACCAGGTTCCGAAAGGAGACTGGGTTCAGAAAAGACCATGGACAGCTCCAAGTGGAACACAAGTATATTAAGAGGCTCAAACATTTCCTCAGCAGCAGCAGAAGGGGTCTTTTCAGATTGAATTGAATTAAATTGAAATTTATTCTTATATACCGCTTTCCTCGTCCAGCAGACAACCCAAAGCGGTTCACAATGCATAACATACAGAAATACAATATAGCACTGATACAAAGCAAAATACAGTTTTACAAGCAAAACAGCAATGCAAAATTACATAACAGTACATAGTATAACACCAAGTACAATACAAAAATTCAGATTTTCCTCAACTATGTTTCCTATTATTTTTTGGGCATGCTGGCCAAGGCTAACATTAATTAGGTTCCAACAATACATAGAAGGTTGTGGGGTTCTCGTTCTTCCTGTAGCCCAAGGCTTAGTTTTGGTAGTCAACTCTGCTTCCACATTGTGACTTTTGTGGTTTCCACACTGCAATGTGTGCTGGATCCTAAGGAAAGCAGTATCATGAGTGCCTCAGTCTTATCAGGTGGTGGCAAAATGGACTTCTTACCCATTGGGGATGCATATAATATAGGGAAAGATTGGGTCATTCCATCTCCATTTCATAGCCCTCTGACTTTCCAGAGGTTCATCCCTCAAATGTGCTAAATCTGAACCTCGACACCATAGTAACATGTTGTTGTTCAGTCGCACAGTTGAGTCTGACCCTTTGTGACTCCATGGACCACTGCACACCAGGCTCCTCTGTCATCTGCCATTGTCTGTAGTCCACCCTGATCTACACCCACCATGTCAATGATGCCATCTAGCTATCTCATCCTCTGCCGTCCCCTTCTCCTTTTGCCATCGATCTTTCCTAGCATCAGGGCCTTCTCCAGTATGTCCTCTCTTCTCATTTGGTGGCCAAAGTACTTGAGCTTCAGCTTCAGTATTTGTCCTTCCAAAGAGCAGTCAGGATTGACTGATTTGATCTCCTTGCAGTCCAGGGGACTCTCAAGAGTCTCCTCCAGCACCACAGTTCATTTTTCTGCACTCAGCCTTCCTTATGGTCCAGTAACATATAGGAAAGCAACCTGCTTCACAAATTGTTCAATAGTGCAGCCATGTTTATTTATCACAGGACATGAAAGGGTGAGTCAGGTGAGACAAGCTCCATGAACAGTTCACAAAAATTTCTCCAAGAGGCTATAACAAAATTCAACTTTTCACTCAGCGTGTGTTTTCCAGAGTATGGCTTGCTAGGGCTCCCCTTTCTTGGTGAGTTGACCTGGATCTCATATGGCCTAAAGAAAAACAATCCGTTAGAACTATTGCTCCCTGGAAATGACAAAAGTAGAGACATTGCTTTGTTTGTGTTTAGACTGGAAAGACAGCAGCTGCGGCACTCTTTGTGTGGCATGTGTACAACTCTGTTTGGACTTGTCTGTGTTTAAATGAAATATCTTTGGGTCCTTTATCTTAAAAATGTGTCTTTTTAGGTTGTACGGCAGAATGTGTTGCAACAGCATGCTGGAGTTGTCGGGGTGGGGGGTGGGATTCCAGCTTTCTGTATGAACAAAGCAGCACCCTGTGACTGTCCCAGCTGAAACTACAACAACTGCACTATCAGAAACCAGAAGGAAACATTCCTGTCTAGTTTCCTTTCCCATAGAACTCAGCATGTTTCTATGCATATTTACTCTGAAGCATTCAGACAGACAGGATTCCTTCCCATAACACACAATGTGTGTAATGTAACACAGTGACATTCACGCAGACAAAGTTGGGTGTTGGTAATTAACTTAGTTGGTTTTGAAATGAGATTTGAGAAGTTCATGGAGACTTAAACAACTAAACATCTGAAAGGAACATGGAACTTTGGGAAACTCATTCTATATGTTATCCTTATTACATGACAACAAGTTAACAGCTAGAGAAACTGCTTTGTTGGAGGGAAAGGGCGGGGAGAAAGAGATCAGTCCATAAATTGGTCTGGATTAGCTAATACTGTTACTGGACCACAAGATACTTGATTTTTTTTAAAAAAAGGGTTGCAACAGGAAAACAAGAAAACCCAACACAAGATGGATTAACTTCCTAAAGCAGGGATTCTCAACTTGTGGCCCACTGGCCAGATGCAGCCCATGACACAATTTCATGTGGGTTGCCACCACCTCCACCATACCAGGAAGTGCCACATGGTGGAGGAAAGGCAGAATGGCCATCCGGCCCCAAAGCTGTGACCCAGCCCCTGGCTTTAAAAGGTTGAGAACTACTGCCCTAAAGGAAGGCACAGCCTTGAGTTTACATGAGCTTAACAGCAAAGTTGGGGACAGGTTTTTTGGAAGAGCACTCATTCATAGGGTTGCCATAATTTGGAGGCAATTTGGCAGCAAGAAAGAGCAACAGGTCTGTTGAATCACAAGGTCTTGTCAAGCTGTATAATAACTGTCTGTGTAGATATATAGTGAATACCTGAAAACCCCTGAATCAGCCACATGTTGAGGTTGAGAAAGAAAGGTCTTTTGGTTGAAAGACAAGCAACTCATATTGCAATATCAAGAGGCTTCTGTTTCAACACCACTATCTTGGCCAATAACCCCACTAAACCATCTGTGAAGAGCCAGTATTTCATAAATGAAGGCTTATCTGAAAAATGCACTTATACAGGCTTTAGAAACTTGTTAACAGTCTTCCTTTGAGTAGTGGAAAGGGTGTGATCCCACAGGAGTAGTAATAAAAGGGGTGGAAACACAGTCCTTAGCTATTACCTATTTGAAGACTATAATTAAACTCTTTTACAACCAGTATCAAGGTTTTAACTTTTTAACTCAGGATGTAGAGGCTTAAAGAAATGACATTTACAGGTGAGCTCAGACTGTACGTTTTCTTATGAGAAGCCATAGGTCAATGGAAGAACACATGGTCTGCAAGCTTATTGTGTCAAGTCACCTCCGACTTATGGCGACCCTGTGAATAAGGGATCTTCAATATGTTCTGTCTTCATCAGAACCCACTCAACTCTTGCAAACTTAAGACTGTGGCTTTCTTCAAAGAGTCAACCCATCTCGCATTTGGTCTCCCCCCCCCCCCCACACACACACACACACTCCCGTCAAACTTTCCCAGAATTATTGGATTTTCCAGGGAATTTGGTTTCTCACAAAGGTCTGAAAGCAGGATAGCCTGATTCATTATTTTCAAAGATGGTTCAGACTTGGTTTGCTCTAGGACTCACTTGCTCATCATTGTGTCTGTCCAGAGCATCTGTAAAGCTTCCTCCAACATCATATTTAAAATGAATCATTTTATCCTGACAGTTTTCTTAACTATCCAGCTTTCATATGGGTACAGAGTGATTTGGAATACAATAGGATGGATGATCTTGTCTTGGTCCCCACTCGCATGGATTCACTTGGGGACCATCACCCTTCCCTGTGGACTTCTTCAAGGGGAATGATTATTAAACCTGCTTCATTATGTAGTGTAGACATTTAGCCTCAATGTGTAGTTTCTAATGTGATGGAGAAATATACCAAGAATTCAATTGTACATTTTAAGGAAATGAGAAGGAAAGAGAAGGAAAGAAAAGATTAACATACATTGACTGTTTGTTTCCTAGATAAAACAGCTTTAGAAGAAAATGGCCCATAATATTTTCACTATAGCCAAAGGACATTGAACTTAAGAACCTAGCTGAGGTCATCTGTGGCTCTGATCATAGACAGTGATGGTGGTAGCAAACGACCTGTCACTTAACAACAATAACAAACTTTTTAGGGCTGTGTGGGTTAAAGACAAAGCTGTCTTTAAGTCTACTCAGAAGAATGCAATTTTCCCCTTCAGTAACCATTCATACCTCAAAGCATAAAACAAATAAACTGCAACCCTTTAAAACTTTCTTTTTCTGATCAAGGAAAGCAATGTGTCAAACTGTTTATGCAACCTGCCCCACAGGTGTCATTGAAAGGTTGGGAGGTCAAAAACCTCAGGAAACCACTGACGAGAGAGATGGAGAGGGGTTGTCTAAGAGGAGAAAACTACCTATTCCAGTGAAAGGTCACATTCTGTGAAGGGACATTGGGTTGAATGACTTGACCGCAGGGGACTGTCAACCTGGTCATAAGGGCAAATTGAAATGGATGCCATAGATGTCGCAGTACAATTGTTATGGGAAAGAATGAGGCTTTTCTATGACAAAACAACACCACTATAGTCCTTTAGTGTGACTGGCAGAAAGGAAGATATAAATCTGGCAAGCTTTTGTGACTGCATTTGAGTGGAAGCCAATCTGCTATGTGGTGGGGCGGAGGTTAATATAATACACAGAACAGAAAACAAGGTTAGAGGTAATGTTATGCCTGAAAGGTCTTATGGGGAAAGGTTGCGGTGTGTGTGTGTGTGTGTGTGTGTGTGTGTGTGTGTGTGTGTGTGTGTGTGTGTGTGTGTGTGTGTGTGTGTGTGTGGACCGGAAAGGCAACAAGAGATTAGCAATAGTGATAACATGCAGAGCTGTTCCTCTCTCCCAATGAGCTATCAGGTTTTCAAGACATACAAACACACTGTGTTGCAATCTCTCTCTTCTTTTTTTTTTAACATAATGGGCAGAATCCTGTTAGGGAATGCTGACTACTCCACAGGAACTCCAGCTTGCAATTATACAAGATGTAGACTTGAATACACCCCTCTGCCAATACCAGACAAATGACTGCTGGGAACTCAATTGGCCATTGTTAACACTGAAAAAATGAAAACTAAACAATATTTGGTCCAATGTCACTCCTGGGAACAATATAATGCAGTGCTCTTCTATTTACCTTCCGGATCGCAGCATGCCACTGGTACCACTCATCCAGTTCCGCGAGTCACTTTCTGGTCCTGAACCCTTTGGGCACACAAAGTCCTCATTAGCCCCAGGCCAGTATGGATGAAGCTGCTGCTCCCCACCAGATGGATTCGAGTGAGATTTAATCCTCTTGGGGATCATCACCCTTCTCTATGGATTTTGCCATCCAAGATGTAGAACCATAGTTCCCACATGGGATACACGCCTTACAGGAAGGCAATTTGATTTTTAAGGGGGGGTAATTTGAGATTGTTTAGACCAAGTTTATTGCCTTTTAAGGCTTTCACGATGTGAATAGGAGTTCACTTTTTGAATAATAAGAATTATATGTCATGAGGGGGTGCATCAGGATTTTAGAGATGCTTAGGTGGCTCAAGTAGCTGAGATGCTGACTGGGAAGCGGAAGGTCAGCAGTTCGATTCCCGAGTACTGCAGGATGGAATGAGCTCCCATCTTTGTCCCAGCTCCTGCCAACCTAGCAGTTCGAAGGCAAGAAATTGCATGTAGATAAATAGGGACCACTTCGGTGGGAAGGTAACAGCGTTCTGTGCACTCCGGTGTCTAGTCATGCCTGCCACATGGCCACAGAAACATCTGCAGAAGCAGACAGCACTGGCTCTTCGGCTTGGAAACAGAGATGTGCACTGCACCCTAGAGTCGGATATGACTGGCTTTCGAGCAAGGGAAACCTTTACCTAGGTGGGACATGGCCCAAAAAAAAGGTTGGGGACCACTGGTATAGAATCTGAAACATTGCCATAAACTTATGAAGTGTTTATTCTGTCTTCCTAAATGTGATATAGCTCCAAGTCTGATATATTTCTCTCTTTCTTTGCAATCTGGCTAAAAATGAACTCACAAATGAATCGTTTACTTAAGCTAAGGGGAAAAAATGGCTTTTCAGTTCATAAAAGACAGGGTTTATGCTGCAATATCAAGAGCCCTGCGTTTCAACCAAGCTTCATCTTACAGATCCTGGCTTCCAGATAATGTGACTATTTTTCTTATGCCACTTTCCAGACTGCCGTGAAGGTAGGAGCCTTAATTGGGAAACGACTCCTCTGTTACCTGGGGTTCTATTCTTACTGCTTTCATCTGCAAGCATATATAAAGCTAAATTCATCCCACAGGAAACTCTATGGATTTCTGTGATGAATTTGGCTCATTTTGTTCTATTAAATTGTCATTACATAAAATTATATACTGGCATAATGCACCATGGGAAAATAAAATGCTTAATCATCTTGGAATTCAATTCTCATTATTGTTTCTCAGGCAGTTTCTACATTATATTACTGTTGAATTTTAATTTTTGTTACAAGCAGTAAAAATAACCAAATCTGAAGGGACCACTATCATCTGAGAGGTACTGAAATCTGAGGGGTTTAGTATATTGTAAAAATATAGATTAAAAATGAAAATCTATGCAGTGACAATTTTTGCCCATGCTGTCCAGTTTTCATCACTTTGGTTCCCTTGAGGTATGTCAGACTACAACTCCGATTGGCCATGAGGATGATAGATGCTATAGACTAAGATATGTGGTAAGCATCAGGTTGGTGGATATTAATGCAGGTTTAGACACAGTATGATACTATTACACCATGCCCACAAATCCTTTAGAATAAGAGGGCTAGGCAAACCCATCAGCATGGCATCTGATCTACTGTAGCTCATCTCTAAGAGAAAGGCTTCAATTGGAAATCTTTGAGACCTTGCTAGGTCTAGTTCCACCCCGGCTTCCCGTTTCCCACAATAATAGTTGGGAGCATTTTTTTCTGAATAGGAAGTAAGGAGGGACATTTTGGAAGGCATGGGAAATGTGTGCTGAAATTTGAAGTATGATCAATGACACTTGATAGATGGCAATGTAGAGGAAGTAAGACATCGTGGTTAATAATTTCAGTGTCAGCAAGAAATTCAAAATGTTTTGGGGAAAGAAGAACAGAACTGTGCTACAAACACAGATAGTAGAGATCCCTGTTTTGAAGAAATGGTTGGGAAATTTCTTCTTCTCGTGGAAAAATCAAGAGAAATGGTACCCCTGAGTTTGATGTGTGGACTGCAGAGCCTTTAGTGGTTAAGACGCTGAGCATGTTGACCAGAAAGTCACCAGGTGATCAGTTCAAGACCTGAGTGCTACATGACGGAGTGAGCGCCTGTTAACTGTCCCAGCTCCTGCCAACCTACCAGTTTGAAAGCAAGAAATTGCAAGTAGAAAAATGGGTACCACTTCGGTGGGAAAAGGTAACAGGGTTCCCTACACCCAAGTGTCTAGTCATGCCTGCCACATGACCACAGAAATGCCTGTAGACACAGACAACACTGGCTCTTTGCCTGTAAATGGAGATTAGCCCCATCCCCTAGAGTCAGATACAAATGGCTTTCGAGCAAAGAAAACGTTTACCTTTATCTAAGTTTGATGTCCACAATTAGGGTAGAGAACTTTAAAAGGCAATTTCTGAGCAGCTCTAAAATGTGTGTGTTATCTTCCTTTACCTATCCTTTTCCCCACACTTTTCTCTGCTCTCTGCTCTATGTTGACCTTTAAATTGCAACATCTCCAGGTCATGCTTACGAGCCTTCTAAAACATTGCATTCATAAAAACAATAAGACAACTACAACATTCTTGCATCTTGCTAATTATGATATTGATAGAGGTGAGCAGGAGGGCAAGGGGAATAGGGAGTCATATTGCTTTGCAAACTTTCAACACAACTCTTCTTGTAATTGACGGTGAAATCACATTTGTTCAAACAGCATGGAGACTACTCCAATATTCAAATAAAAAATAACGCTATTTACTTTGACCCAGGGCAGTGAGAGAAACACAGGCCAATAATGAGATCAGAGTAACCAAGGCTCCTGTGGTAAAGGATGCACTAGATATAGGATCTAGTGCAGGGGTGCCCAAACTACACCCTGTGGACCAGATCCAGCCCCTGAAGCCAATTCATCTGGCCCACGCCGCCCTCGTCGCTCCTGGAAGTGGAAGTAAAGCGTGCCCATACTGGCGTGTTTTACTTCCACTTCCAGGAGTGACAATGGTGGCGCAGGCCAGATGAATTGGAGTTGGGGGCCGGATCTGGCCTGTGGGCCATAGTTTGGGCATCCCTGGTTTAAGCAGAGAAAATGGCAGCCTAAAATCTATCTCATCCTGTTGCAAAACAGATTGCAAGGCACATTTTTCATCCACTTCCGGTGGGAGGAACCATGTGACCGGCCTGCTGAACCACATGAGAGGCCCATGGCCTGAAAAGTTTGGGCACCCCTGATCTAGTGTGTTTGCAATACTGTATACAAAATGCATTATGTATACCAATAATGAAATAATAATGGGCAAGGAAACCCTAGAGAGAGAAAACTTCAAATCCCTGATGGATGACAAGGTAGATCAACAGCAGGGCCAAAATATAGAGGCAGATGAGAGGAAGGGGAAGGGCTGGGCCAAAATAAGTATGTTTTCACTCAATCTCAGCTGAAGCGACAGTCTGGAATGCTAAGATTGTGCAATTACCGACAGAACAGATATGTGCTCTACAGAGAAAAATATGTGAGGAAAATATGTGAGGAAACATATTGTAATATGCCTACTGCAAGCCGTAGCAGCCCACAGTAATTTTTGCCCGATGCCTTATCGGTTAGCAAAGAGATTCTCTCCAGCAAAGGCCAGGCACATTGCATTGTTCTGTTTTATTAGATTTTTCTATCTTGCTGAATACATTCTTGAATGCCTTGTGCCTGCCCCTGCATTTCCATCAAATTTGCAGTGGAGATTTTGGTTCTCTTTTTGAGCAAAGGTGTCCTTCCTGAATGAATATACCGATTAGTAGACAGACAGACAGACAGACAGACCTTTACCTTTATCTGTTTTAGCTGCCTTGGAAGCTATTTGTAGGAGGCCTCTTCTCTTCTAGGAAAATGATGCATTGCTTCTCAGATAAAGTGTGTGGCTGAATCCCTACCGAGGATGTGATTACATGGGGGAATAAATTGCATTTTGGACCACTTGTGGAGCATCCTGACGCAATTCATTTCCTGAGTATCACATGACATACAGGGAATTCCACTCCAGCCTGACTCCTGATCCATGCCCAAGCTGGGATTTTTGGGTCCAGCTGTAGAGCTACTACTTCTGGAAGCCAAACTGGAGCCATGCACCAGGAAATAGAAGGAACACTTTGAGGGAGATTTCTCCAAGCAAAATGACCCTTTTTGGTGCAATCAGGCACACATTTCCAGCCTTAATTGTGTTTAAAGGAGGCCCAATTAATAATAATAATAATAATAATAATAATAATAATAATAATAATAATAATAATAATAATAATAATAATAATAGAACTGCAGAAGTGGAAGAGACTCTATAGATCATCAAATCCAGCCCCATCAAGGAGGCAAAGGACAGAACTAAATCTAAACCATTGAGCAACCCAGCTGTTCTTTGGAAGGATACCACTCATTAATAGCTTAAGTCCATTGATTAAATCTGTGTTAAGGAGGAAGAAGGGAGAATTTATTTTACTTCTCTTTTTGAGCAAAATTGTACTTCCTGAATGAGTATACAAATTAGTAGGTAGGTAGGTAGGTAGATAGAAAGAAAATCCAATAAAATTTAAATCAAATAAATAAAACACAATACAGTGGTACCTCGCTTAAAGAGCATAATGCGTTCCACGGGATTGCTTCTTAAGCGAGTTTGCTCTTTAAGTGAAACACCATTGTAAGTGACCAATTGTGACTTCTGGTGGGTGGGTGGGGGGAGATTGTGAACCCCGGTTTAGTTGTTAAGCGAGGTTTTGGTTGGTTTTAGTTGTTAAGCGAAGCGACCATTCAGAGAAAATTCTTCTCTTTAAGTGAGTTAGTCTCTAAGCAAGGCACTCTTTATGCAAGGTTTTACTGTACATTACAATGTAATGCATATACTGGTTCCAAAACGGAATATAAACAGAAAAATGCAGTAATAAAATGCCTATAATATATATGTGATGATTCAACAGATCCAAGATCAGTTAAATGAATCTCCCTTACAGGATACCCCAAATTTGTTCAATATAAAGGTAAAGATTTCCCTTGCTCAAAAGCCATTCATATCCGCTCTAGGGTTCAGTGCTCATCTCTGTATCAAAGCCAAAGAGGCAGCGTTATCTGCTTCTGCAGACATTTCCGTGGTCATGTGGCAGATATGACTAGACACCGGAGTGCACGGAACACTGTTTACCTTCCCACCAATGTGATCCCTATTTATCTACTTGCAATTTCTTGCTTTTGAACTGCTAGGTTGGCAGGAGCTGGGACAAAGATGGGAACTCATTCCATCTTGCAGTACTCGGGAATTGAACTGCTGACCTCCCACCTTCCAATCAGCATCAGTGTGTTCTTATAACTGCTGCCTATGTTATAAACTTTGCACAAAAGAAATCTGTCAAAATAAATTCCTTTACTTCGGGTCAAGAATATGTATATACAGAATCCAAAATGGTTTATATCGAGTAGCAGAAAACCAAAGCTATCCAGTGTACAGCTTTTCGAATATTTCAACAGGGTTTTCTATAGTGATACAAAATAATCATAATATATCTATATACATACATACACACATATACACTGTTTATCTACAATATATAACAATATATTTTATCATAGTCCAGAGGATACGCTTACCTTCTCAATAAGTTCCTAGAATTTTATTTAATGATAATAGATAGGTTCATATGCGTCATGGCCTCTTAGTTTTTTCGTATGTGCCTCGACGTTGTACTCAATTGCAATTCAGTGATTTAAATACACTCAGCACATGATCCAGGTGTGTTCATTTACATCAGTGCTGTGTATTCTAAAAGTTATAGTATGCAATTATAAGTAACAACTGAGGTCTAAATCAACATTAAGACCATGTGGTATTAAAGAATCAAAAAGATGGATATAGTAAGCTTCTCTACGTAATAAAGAATTATTCATATCAGTTGTTGCATGTTTTTTGGGGAGAACCTTTTCTACGGCCAGAAACTTGATATAATCTTCGGTATGATTATTGTCAAGAAAATGTGATACGAGAGGGGCAGATGTTATGTGGCTACGTATACGGGACCGGTGTTCCAACACCCGTACTTTGAGGGGCCGCCCGGTTAAACCGATATAAAATTTGCCACAAGGACAGATTATGGCATAAATAACATTGCTGGAATTACAGTTAGTACATCCCAATAATCTAAGTTCACGGTCTTTTCCAGGTATCTTAACAGACTTGGTTTCGATGGCGAAACGGCAGGCAGCGCAACCCGAGCAGTGGTAATGCCCCTGAATAATGGGGGTGGGCAGTTTTAGATACTGGTCCGAGTTCACTATGGCGTTGCCAATAGTCTTGGTTCTCTTAAAACCAATGCGTGGTCTCAGTGTGCACCCTGGGATATCCTCAATCACATGCCAATGTTTATTGATCACCTTTTTAATTTTAAAGGCCAATGGAGAATATTCGAAGGAGCAAAAAATCATGGGGGAAGCATCTCGTGTTTTTTGAGTAAGGAACTGTTTCTTAGGTGTGCTAGAAACTCTCTGAAATTGAAAGTCAATGGTACCATCCGGGTATCCTTTGTCCTGTAAGAATTTTTTGATGGTGGCTGCAGATTTAATAAAGTCCTCATTCTTAGTTGAGTTCCTCTTAGCCCTAGCTAGAAGACTAAAGGGAATATTTCTTTTGAGGTGGCTTGGGTGGAAGGATCAGAAGTTCAGATATGAATTACGATCTGTCGGTTTATAATTTGGATCCCAGAATGCTGTACTTTCAAATAGAGATGCCTAATAAATGTATGCAATTGGCATTTAAACAATTATACAGATTAGTAAAGGTCTCCATTACTCAAAAGCCAGTTGTGTCCAATTTTAGGAGGTGGTGCACATTTCTGTTTACAGCTAGCCAGTGTTGTCTGCATCTGCAGATGTTTCTGTGTCCATGTGGAAGTAATGACTAGACACCGGAGCGCACAGAATGCTGTTTACCTTTCCCTCCAAAGTGGTACCTATTCATCTACTTGCAATTTCTTGCTTTTGATCAGGAACATACAACTGGAGCTTACTCCATCGTACATCACTTGAGTCTCAAAGTGGTGACTTACCAACCTTCCAGTCATCAACTTCAGTGTATTAACCACTAATCCACATCCACTGTATACAGATTGTGACACAGTTAATCTTAAATTACATATTTTACTGAATGTTGTTGTACAGATCTCAGTTTGGATTAAAAAAACTAAGGGGATAAAATATATAGTTTAGAAGAAAATGCATACAAATGTAGATGTTAGGAGGAAATACATATAAATGTAATTTGAATCTTTATACATTTTTTAATAAAAGCAATACATGGGACAGAGTGGATTGAGGATGGAGCACGTGCAAAGCTAACACCGTGCTCTTTGGAATGGCTGATTTATACACTAACTTTCTAAACATGAGTCAGTACTGGGTTGATCCCATAATATTCAACTCCTGCTGTAACAAACAGCTAAGCCTGCAATATCACAGTGACAGCCCCATTGGCAAAGTTAGAAGCCTTTATCCAGACATTAAAAGAAAAAGAAAATCAAATCTGATGATGTGGGAAGGGAGAGAATTGTAGACCCATCTCCTACCTGTCACTGTCTCTACACAAGGAATAGCCTCAAGAAGAAACAATTTTGCTACTCATGAAGCCTATGCTTTCAAGGAACCATGATCATGTTGAGAGACTCCATCATTAGCAGAAACTTTCATTTTCAGACAGCCTCCCTAGCAGAGACCAAGAAAGATAGGAGAATGCAGGAGAAACAAATGTACTTTTACTAAGAAGGAAGTTGCAAAAGTTATGTAAAAATGAATGAATAGGCATGCACATTGTGGAAAATGATGAAAATAGTGTAAGGATTACAATGGGGAATGAGAGAGAGAAGACTCAAAACTTAATGCAAGAGGAAGATGGGGGGAAAGTGTGGGTGGGATTTGGAGAAGTCAGACATTCACATTCCTTTTTTAAAGTAAATATGATAATTCCCATGAGTAATGAGCCTAAAAGTAAATAAAGGATCATCTGCCGCATTGCGGTCTTATTTCTCTGGTCTGGGATTAGTTAATGTCCAGGACTCTGAAATGAATGTGCAATATAATTGCAAAGAATTTCAGTAGCAGTGAATAGATTTTCTATAGAAATCTTTTAGAGGCAGAGGTAGAGGAAGTCACCATCAACCAGGGTTTTTTTGACCAATGTTGAGTATTCCCATATCTTTTTCACTTCCTATATTACATTTAAAATATTTATTTACTGCATTTGGTTGTTTTTTCAATGAAAACGCACACCGTAGATTCGAGCTGAGAGGTTTTTTAAAAATTATAAACATCATGGAAACATCGTCAAATTTTTATATAAAAATAAAAGTATATGTAAAAGTAGGCTCAATAAAACCCCGCAGAAAACACCAGTAAAAATTATCATTTAAAATCCCAAAGCCATAAAGTTCAGCAGCAGCAGTAAAAACACAAATCATTAACATTCACGGTAAGAAGGGGAAAATAAAATTGCCCTTACTTAGATTGTGCTGAGATTCAGAAGGCTTTTGAACTGCCTCAGCCTCAGTGTTGAGGAACTTGAATGCTAGCACATAGAGGAAAATTCACACATTGATTTGACAGTCACAGAGAGGCAGGAGATGAGACACAGTATGGGGGAAGATGCAAAATTCAAGTGTCAGTTGCTCATTAGATGTGGCAAAGGGCTAGGTGTTTAGTATTAACAGTACTTGATGAATGGGAACCTTCCCTCAATCTGTGGGCTATTTCAAAAATCAGAAACACCCTGTCTTGTTATTTTTTGAGCCAATCCACCCTCAAAGGCCACCCATTCCTCCAACTGTCCTGACAAACAAAATCCTACACCTTTTAAATTTATACGACACTTAGTCATGGCGTTGGGGAAACTGCACTTGTACATGGGTTAGCTGGAAAGATTTGGTGGCATAGGTCACAAAGCAAAATGGCATCCCACCATCACAAGACTGCCAGTTGAATCTCACCAACACAGCCATGGGAGAAGATAACTTATCCTATGTGAATGTAGCAGGCCTGGTTCTGTCCTTCACTAAGGGAGAATGGGCAGAGCCTTCAGGAGGAACAGTTGAAAGCAGAACATCTGCTGCCTGAGGTAGTTATCTCACAGTAGACTAGCCATAGGTAGGAATGAAAGAGCATGAGGAAAACCTAATAACACCAGTGGAGGCTGCTAGAAGTGCCAGAACAACAGCCTTGTATGTCCCTTAACACCTGAAGAAGAAGAAGAAGAAGAAGAAGAAGAAGAAGTCACTTCTCCTGGGCAACAGTTGGGAACAGAGAAGAAAAGGGTGTCTGGGCTTTAAAACTACTCACAATAAATAAAAATAAAGTACACTCTTTGTCCAGCACCACTTGCCCCTCAGATTTTTCTCCCTGCCTGGAGACTTCGCTATTCCCTGAATCTTCAGCTGAGACCAGGCATTGCCAGATTCTCAAAACAGGACATAACATGCATTCTGTTGGTCCACCTTCAAATGCCTCACTGTGTAAACACACCAAACCTCCCCTCTTTTCGCCCAAGATGTTTTGCTAATCTTCATCTGGGATGCTTCACAGAGGAAGGGTTATTCATCTCCCTGAGTCATCTGAAATATATGTAGAGTGAGCTTCCTGGGTATTCCTCTCAAAGATAAGGAGACCACGGCATGTATGCTGAGCAGAAGCAAAATTGCAATGGGTTATCTGAGCAGCAGTTAATCTAACTCTTACACATGCATACTTCTTCTGGTATGCAATAACAAATTACAAGGGGCCAAAGAGCCTTCTCATCGCATGTAAAGTAGAAATGTCTCAACACAAATGATGAAAGCCTAGCATGCTGTATCTTTTAGTGCCCGACACATAAGTGTTTACAATCCTCTGTGGTGTAATGCTTAGGCTGCTTCTCGGCTGCCTTCCAAATTTATCCCCGCTGTCTCCTAAGAGTTTGTTGCTCATTGTAAAGTCCCACTTTGTTCCCATTTGAGCTGATAAGAGCAGTCATTTACAAGGAGTTAGGTTTCATGATAATTGCTTCCACATTTGTTAGTCTCCCTGAATTCATAGGCTGTGACCTTCAACATAACATATTTGTCAGACTCTCCTTCCAGTGAGCTCCTGTTTCTTGAGTTTTGGAACAGGGATCCAGAAAATTCAAAATTGAAGAAAATCATCGGCAGCTTTAGAAGTGTATCAAATAGCCTTTAACAAAGGAGTGCCCTCCAGCTGTTTATGCTGGACAGAGGTGATGTGACATGGTATGATACCAGCTTAGGGAATGCTAGGGTAAGAGCTGACTACTAGGCTATCCCAGTTTCCATGAGAGCACTGGTTTAGGGCACAAAGCAAAACAATAGTTTTGGCTTTATGGTCTTCTCCAGTGTACATTAGGGCTGTGGTGGTTTAGTGATTAAGGCACTGAACTTGACAACTGGAAAGTCAGCAGGTCGGCAGTTCAAGACCCGAGTACTACACGATAGAGTGAACATTCATCTCTGTCCCACCTCCTGCCAACCTAGCAGTTCGGAAGCAAGAAATTGCAAGTAGATAAACAGGTACCACTTGGATGGGAAAGTAAACAGCGTTCCATGCACTCCGGTGTCTAGTCATGCCTGCCATATGTCCATGGAAATATCTGCAGATGCAAACTGCGCTGGCTCTTTGGCTATGAACAGAGATGAGCACTGAGCCCTAGAATCAGATATGACTGGCTTTTGAGCAAGGGCAACCTTTATCTTTACCTTTACCAGTGTACATTTACTCAGAAAGTTACTGACTGAAGTCCCATGGAATTGTTCCAGATCTTAGGGTTGGGGCATATGTGTCAAGTTGCATTAGAGCAGGAGTTCTCAACCTTTTAAAGCCAGGGGCCGGGTCACATTCCTCAAACGGCTTCGGGGGCCGGACAGCCATTTTGCATTTCTTTCCCCACATGGCACTCCTGGTGTGATGGAGGCTGAGAGGGGCCATATGAAATGGTGCCACAGTCCGCATCCAGCCCACGGGCCGCAGGTTGAGAATGCCTGCATTGGAGATTAGAAAGTTTAGGTTTTGTGTATAAAGTGTCTTCCAAGCCTGGGCAAATCTCAACATGTTTCTTGCTCAGCATTTCCCAGACTTATTCTATTGTGGAACACTTTACAAATCCTAAAATTTTAATGGAGCACATTGGTTTTTGTAATAAAAAGACAGGTTTGGATTTTTCACTTTTAATAACAAATAACGTTGCTATGAAGCCAGCTCCTACTGATTTGCAAATGGTTGCAAAACAAACTTCTCTTGCAAGCTGATGCATCACATCAAAAGGATAGATGCAAAACAAACTTTTCGGCATTACACATTTGCCAATGAGTTTTACCAGAATTTCATTTTTTAAAATCAGAACACTTATTGATCTTCTATGAAACACCAGCATTCTGCGGAACATAGTTTGGTAAACACTGTTTAGCAGCTCGGTGGAAGGAAACTTGCATGTTACACTTGCTTTCCTTCCAACCCATCTGTGTGCTACCTCAGTGACAAAGAACCCCTCTGTTAACATCCCAAGGACTCTCTATTGTGAAATCAGAAAGCCCTATTTCCCAGTCTTGGGATTTGGCCCTTAAATCTGTGACAAAATCTGATGCTACTGAGTTGGCAAACCTACCTGAGAACTCATTTTGATTTTCTATCATGCTTCACAACAGGGATTCTCAACCTGAGGACCACAGGCAGAATGTGGCCCAGGGCACCATTTCAAGTAGCCCCCACCGCCTCCATCACATCAGGAAGTACCATGTGATGGAGGAAGGGCAAAATGGCCATTTGGACCCGAAGCTGTCTGAAGAAGCATGACCCGGTCCCCGGCTTTAAAAGGTTGAGAACTCCTGCTTCACAACAATGCCACACAAAGTAAACTGTGGGGGAATTTAAACATAATCTCTCTCCTCAGTTTAGGATCAGCATCGCTCCAGTTGCCTTCTACTACCAATAGATTCCATCATGGTGAACCTTAGCACTCCAGGTGTTCTTGGACTTCAATTCCTAGAAGCCCAAAGTCCCTCTGTATGTGCAGTAAACCCATTTGTGTGGATTTACAGGGACTTGGGCTTCTGGGAATTGAAGCCCAAGAACAGCTGGAGTGCCAAGGTTTGCCACCACTGCAATAGGTAGACCCAACAAGCAGAGGTGCTTGGGTCCTTTTGCACCTGGACCTGAAAAAAAGGCTGTGAGCTAACCATGTGGAAATGGTGAAGGGACGCAAGTCTCCTTGGATGTTCCCCTTTGGTTAACAAACAATGCAAAATATGTTTACTGACCCTTGCTGCTTCATCAACCAGCTGAACTAAGGGGCTGAGATAGGAGGTGTTTGCTCTGTATAGACTGCCTAATCTGAGAGTCAACACAAGCATGTAATAGAGCCAGGGGTGAGAAAGAAGTCCTATTTAAACAGTAAACACTCCACCAAGCACTATGCCTTTAACAGAACAGCAAAAGGCTACTCCACCAGTGAAGGACAAAAGGCTACACTCCGGCCTTGGGCTTTCCACTGAAGGTCTTTTGACATGAGGAAACGCATTATGAGGAAGGGAAGAAAGAGGTTCTGTCCACAAGCCTAGAGTTGGCTGCTAGCCACCCTATCGAAGGTAGATGATTCATGCCAGACTCTGTTTTGGCATTTACAGCCTTGGTTCTGTTGACAATTCTCCACTAAGTGAGAACAGGACGTGTTTCAAAAAGGTCATGAGGAATAGTGAAATGGCTGCCTCAGGGGACAAGTCTGGAGTTGTTACGAAAGGGTTGTGCATTGTTAATTGTTTACTTTGATAGATGAATTCTTACTGCCACTGGTTGGGAGGGCAGAGCTGGTGGATTATCTGTCTCATGCTTGCAAATCCCCTAATTGAATTTGTCTTTGGCATAGGCTGTCAAGACATTTCTGACTTGTGCTGGGGCCCTGGTATAGTCATAGGTGAGATGCACAAGGAATGCTTTACCACTGACACCTCCAGGGAGTTTCCATGGCTGGGAGTAATTTGAACCCAGTTCTTCTGAATCCCATTCCAGCACTCTAACCATTAAATCATACTGGCTCTCGTATTGAGTTTAACATTAGGTATTATCCTGCTAGACTTGGATGAATAGAAGATACCATTTTACCTCTCTGCCTCATGAATCAAAATGTCTTGGACTGGCTGTATTTTAACAGTTAAAATGATACACACATGAAATGAAAAGAAAACACCAAAAAAGAACACACACCCACACACCCCAGTGTAGATATCCCTCTCTTGTAGATGTTGATGTACTCTGTATTTGCTTTAGCCCTTTTATCCACATGTACTCTGGATTTGCTTTAGCCCTTTTATCACAAAACACTATCCAGCGTCCCAGAGGGCAACCAAGCTGTGGTATGTAAGCAGAATCGAAGCCTGATATATGGCACATTCCAGATAATCAAATCATGCTAGTGGCAACTTTACAAATGCCAAAGGCTATTTCGGTGTAAATTTTTGATCCAGCATCACTTGCAAGGTCCAACTGAGCATACCTCAACAGGAATGCTCGGAAAGTGGGAACCCTCTATTCTTTCAATGGGTAAAACAAATCACTGACTCCCCTCTCCCCACCCAATTATTTTTGTCATTTATGCTACTTCTATTGATACTGCTTCTGAATTGCTTGGTGTGTGCTTAACTTCTTGCTGTTGCATTTTTATCTCTAATGCATTGTGCCTAGAAATCCGTGCAGGATATTCCAGGCAGGACTACTTAGAAATCTTTTGCCCATATTTTGCTGCTACACTGGGGTCATTGGACAGCTTCCCTAATGCTGTACAGGTGGCAGGGTACATAAACCCCTGAGCCATGTGCTCCAAAGGATCTCAACTGGCTTGTCACACAGGAAGC
Organism: Bradypodion ventrale; assembly: GCA_035047345.1. NCBI lineage: Eukaryota > Metazoa > Chordata > Lepidosauria > Squamata > Chamaeleonidae > Bradypodion > Bradypodion ventrale. Next base: position 124,472,652 of record JAWDJE010000006.1, read on the forward strand.
ACAGTGACTCTTTGAAATTCACCTCCCCCTTCTCTAATCATTTATATTATTTTTCTAATCCATTATTTGCAATATGCTTATAAACCTTGAGGAGCCATAGTGGCTTAGTAGTGAAGATGCTAAACTTGATGACTGGAAGATAAGGAGGTCAGCAGATTTAGACCCGAGTACTGTGCTATGGAGTGAGCTCCCATCATCTGTCCCAGCTCCTGCTAACCTAGCAGTTCAAAAGCAAGAATACATTACAGAGATGTCAATAATGAGAATGCCACCCACAACTCTAGTTAGGAATGAATTAAACAATCACACAGACTGCCAAAGAGAATAATCAGGAGTCTTCCCCATTGCATCAGATAAACTGCAGCCGTAACACTGTGCCAAAAAGAAGCAGAACAGCTCCTGAACCTGGCAGAATGGCTCACTCTTAAGACACATGTGGTCAACAGAAAACAGAGCAAACCAAAAGCAGGCCAATTAGCAAGCTCATCTAATTGTTCCTAAATTTCAGACCTAGTGCATTAGGGATGATAATACCTGAGCTGAGGACATGTGATGAATTCCTCTAGATTAGGTTAAAGCATTCATCTTGACTTTGAAAAGTTTAATTCATATTACTCTGGCCATGAAAAGCCATCAGATCGCCACAGACCAGTTATTACTCTTCAGCTTAGTACACTTCACAGTCTTGGAGCAGGAAAAGGTTTAACAAACACGGACTAAAGCAACCTTTAATTGACAGTTAAACTAGACAATGATCTCATTGTGTAATCCTGTGGATTGGCATGCCTTCTGTAATGTGAACAGCAGCTGTGGTGGGGCGTTGTGACCCTGAACAATTTCAAGAACATGGGGGTGGGTGGGTGGGTTCCATGGGATTTACAGTAGGAACAACCCTGACCCTTGAATAATTTAAATACAACAGCAAAGATTTTCATCCCTCCCTGTTATTTTTTAACAAAAAGACACATAGAAATACAGAGCCTAATTATGCTGATAGTCTGGCTAGGTTATCCTGCTAAGGTAATAGAATAGACCATACTGCCAGTGACTCAACGCTGATTGTCAGGTGGTGGTTGACTAACCTGACAACCCTGAGTGGTTAAGGTGCTGAGCTGGAGACTGGAAGGTTGGGTTTCAATACCTGAGAGCTGCACTTGGGGACATGAAAGGAGCCTCATTCAGGTGTCCCCTAAAAATCCTTTCAACCCAGAGCAATCTCTGACAAAAAAATTCTTTTTTATTATTATTACCCTAACAGCCTTGGGTGGCAAAGTCCACAGGAAAGGGTGATGGTTCCCAAGTGGATTAAATCCCACTTGAATCCATCTTGATGGAGGGCAGCAGCTTCATCAATCCTGGCCTGGGGCTGATCAGTACTTTGTGTGCCAAAATGGCTCAGGATCAGAAAGTGACTCACACAGTGGTACAGGTATCATACTGCGATGCGGAAGGTAAATGGAAGAGCACTGCATTATATTGTCCCCAGGACAATCTTCATGGCTCGTTGCCATGATGATTGCCAATATTCAGATACGGCACATGAAGAAGAATTATTATTATGCTGACTCATATTCTCCCTCTCTTTCACATCTCTCAGCTTACTCTCTCCTTATTTACATTTGCTACCTCTGGGACTGTGGTGGCTTAGTGGTTAAGATGCTGAACTTGATGACTGGAAGGTCAGCAGGTCATGCATGACCTGAGTGCTGCATGATGGGGGTGTCCCAGCTGTCCCCTGTCTCTGTCCCAGCTCTTGACAACCTATCAGTTCAAAAGCAAGACATTGCAAGTAGATAAATGTGTACCACTTCGGTGGAAAGGTAAAAAGCATTTCTTGCACCTGTCTAGTCATACCTGTCACATGTCCATGGAAATGTCTGCAGACGCAGATAGTGCTGGCTCTTTGGCTATGAACAGAGATGAACACTGAACCCTAGAGTCAGATACAATACAACTGGCTTTTGTGCAAGGGCGATTTTTCCTTTACCTTACCTCTAAGGGAAAATAACATATCTGTCACTGCACTTTCTCATATCCTACTCTTTCTTGGAGAATCTACCTGTGGCATGTATAAACATTCTCAAGCTGAAATACTGAGACTATTAAAAGAGTGTGGTTGAGGAGACTAGCTTTCCCCTTTTACCTCCGTCTTTCTTCTTTCCACCAATTCTCTGTGGTTTTGAGAAGCAAAAGAGTCACATGGAAGCAAGCTGCTAGAAAATGGGTGGGCTAAATAATAAATGGTCATTGATTCCATTCAAAATGAACACACTGGCATTTTTTGTCCACAAAAGGGACTTGTGCTTCCTGTAGTAGAAACATGGCAGGATACTTATGTTGCTCTCTTCTCTCTCTTTTCTTCTTCTTTACTTGTTCTTTTGCCCCTTTCTGGTGTTGAGGGAGATACTGGCACTTCTAGCTTCCTCCACTGGTGTTATTTGGTGTTCTCCTATTATTTCTTTTAATGTGATTCCTCCATCTTCCACCGGGTCCTTCTAGTGTTGTTTCTCCTTCTCTTCTTTCCACATACACTCTGTGTGGTGTGGCATTCCAAGACATTCTCTCCAAATGGGCAAACCACTATGTTTGTTGTTGTCTCTGCATGTAGTTTAAGATTGGTTCTATTTCAATTCTTTCCCTTATAATCTCATTCCTGATTTTATCCCTTCTTGTCACTCCAGCAGCCTTCCTCGGACATCTCATTTCTGTGGTGACCATCTTTCATTCATGTATGGCACTGGTAACATTAGATGGAAATGAATATGCTTTTTATGAGGTGTTTCATTGTGCTGGTTGGTATTGCCTTATGTTGTAAGAGCGGAGCCAACTGTCCCAATATTTGGTTTGCCTTACTACACCAAATGTTAATCTCTTCATCCATTTTGCCATCTCCAGTAGATGCTTTTCCTAGGAATTTGAACTCTGCCACTTGTTTTATACCTATTCTCTCTATTTCAACATTTAAGGTATGCAGTTTCCTCCCAGTTGTTGCTATCAATTGGAAAATACTTGTGTTTTGTGATTCAAAACCAGATTCCTCCTGCCACCTTCCTTTTAGTTTTGCCTTGGCATGTTCTGTTGCCTGGATCGACTCCTCATTTTGTAACTTCCCATAAAGAAATCTGTGAAAGTCATATATCTGTCAATGACTCCTGGCTGTGATGCCTAAGCAACTTGTCACAAACCATCATTTGTGGGGTTGGGAGGAACACAAAAACCTACCTTACTCCCATCATGTAAAAATAGTTGGCATCCATGGGAAAGAGAATAATGCTTTACAAGGGCCTTTGCTCTGTTGTAGCAGGCTCTCGTGGTTAGGAATGTTAAGGAAATTCCTCAGAATCTCATTTATGGTGAAAACAAACTGTGTCAACACATGGAAACAGCCTCCTGAGGATTCTCAAGTCCCTTCCCAAAAGAGAAATAGTTTTTGTTTGCTTGCTTGCTGATTTAATAAACTGTATTTTCCCCTATAACAGAACCAAGGCATCTCATAATCAATTAGGTAAAGGTAAATATATCTCTTGTTCGAAAGCTGAATACAGAAGGCGGTGCTCATCTCCAAAGAGCCAACCATGGTCATGTGGCAGGTATGACTAGATGTCAGAGCACATAGAATGCTGTTACCTTTTCTTCCGAAGATGTACCTACTTGTCGACTTGCAATTTCTTGCTTGCGAACTGCTACGTTGGCAGGAACTGAGACAGACAATGGGCAATCTCTTCATCGTTGCAGCACTTGGGTCTCGAACTGCTGACCTGCCATCAAGCTTAGAGTCTTAACCCACAACAACCCCATTGCAATCAATTAAATCAATATAATAAACTCAATGAAAAACACAGTAAGGTATAATATTAAAGAAATTAAAGAAATAATGTTTTAAAAGTAACTATTTACAAACAATCAAAAACCTACCCATCCAACACAGCATTCTCCAATGGCCCCTACTTTCTCAAGACAGTTCAATAATAAATAATACTCGTGTGTCATCAAGTCACTTTTGACTTATAGCAAGCCTTTCCAGGGTTTTCTAGGTAGAGAATTCGCAGAATTGGTTTATTATTCCTTTCTTCTGGGTTCTATGCAGCTTTCCCAAGGCTACACAGTGAGATGCACAGTGGGAAATTGAATTTGCAGTCACCTAACTCACGGAGAACTCCAGTCAGTCTGTCAATTCCTTCTTCTTTCATGTCCTGATCAAACACTGGACTGCCAAAATGAAGGCACTTTCTTGGCTTTGTTATTTGCCAAACATAAGTCAGTGCATTTTTGCGGAAGAAACTCTGCTCATGGAACACCCAAATGAGGCTTCCTTTCATGTCCCCAAGAGCTGGGACAGAGACAGACGCTCAATCCATCATGCAGTACTCGGGTCTCAAACTGCCGATTTGCCAGCCTTCCAACTAACAAGGTGAGTTTCTTAACCACTGAGCCGCCACAGCACCACCGGTTTAATGTATACCACTAATTAGGGCAAGTTCACAAAGAATTTGAAACAATCAAATACAACTGACTTACAATTTGTAGAAGTCATTAACCCCTGGTGGTGAAAATGATGCTCTATTTTCTTTGTGGAACTAATCACAGAAGTCCTGGGCGATTGCTCTGGAAAAAGCAAGCAGCCTACCTTCAACTTTTAATAGTTTGTGCAATAGGATAAGCCGTGATTGAAGATTTAAATGCTGAGCATTTCTGCCGATGTATAAAAATCAGTCTAGTGAATGTACCAATTCAATCCAAGATTAACAAATTAAATAATAATTTTAAAAAACTTGTTTCACGGTGAGAATGTTTTGTGATTATTAATAATCTGCCGGTTGAGGCAACCTTACATCTGATAAAATGAATTGTCACCAACAAAAGCTTGTGCCATAATATGGTTAGTCAGCTTTACAATTCCACTACCAAGGTCTACTATTTTTGCTTATGCCATAGTAAAATTAGTCAGCCTTTACAACACCACATGATTCTACCATTTTGTTTATATTGACTCCCAGCTCTGGATTTTTTTTTTAAATTGCTGCCTATCCTATGCAAGGTAGTTGGAGCTAACTCCCCACATTCATATAATATTTCATAAAGTTTCCTTAAATTTTCTATGAATTCAAAGTTCCTCAGTATCTTATATTTCTAGAGAGGGGTTATATTGGTGGTATAAGTAAGGTAAAGATTAAGGTCACCCTTTCTCAAAAACCAGTCATATCCAACTCTAGGGTTCATTGCTCATCTCTGTTTATAGCCAAAGAGTGAGCGCTGTCTGCATCTGCAGATGTTTCCGTGGATATGTGGTGGGCATGACTAGATGCTGGAGAGCACATAATGCTGTTTATCTTTCCACTGAAGTGGTATCTATTTATCTACTTGCAATTTCTTGCTTTCGAATGGCTAGGTTGGCAGAAGCTAGGATAGAGACGGAAGTTCATTCCGTCATGCAGAACTCTGGTCTCGATCTGTCAACCTGCCGACCTTCCGGTCATGAAGTTGAATGACTCAACCATTAAGCCACTGCAATCTTTTGACTTATAGCAACCATTTCCCGGTTTGGATAGGTAGAGAATACACAGAAGTAGTTTACCATTCCCTTCTTTTTTTTGGCACCCTCGGACTGCGCAGCTTGACCATGGCTACATAGACTGGCTGCTCTCCCAGGAGGCACAGTGGGGAATCAAACTTCTATGTCTGGCTCTGTAGCCAGACACCTAAACCACTGAGTTATCCAGTGTTTATTTTATTTGACTATTGTAGTTGATGTTGATGTCCTGGACTGTGTTTTGATTGGGGTTCAAAACTTTGTTGAAGCTAGCCAATGTGGGTATGCCCTTCAGACACATTTATTTAATGCTCTCCAACTGCCTTTTAGAGTTTTGGCATCTGTCTTGTGCAATTGTTTTTAAAGCTTTCTTGGCAAAACCGATCAGTGTCAGAACTGTTGTGTTTGTTTTGGTTGAGTTTCAATCTCTGCACAAATGCAAGGAATGCTTTGACACTATGAACATGGAAGTGGGGAGGAACTCACATTGGAAGCAAATAGTTCAACAGCTACTATGTTTGCTAGCATTTTACGGATGGTAGAATGCTTTTGGACAGATGTAATTTCTTTGTGCTGAATTTTGAACTGGAGTGTCAAATGGAATTCCATAGTGATGGTATAAACAATCCCTGGTTAGTATTTGCGTAGAGTGAAAATAATGATGAGATGAAAATGCATCTACTGTATACGGTTTCTATTTGACCCTTCCGGATTATTCTTCCAGAATACATAGGAGAAATGAATGCAGTTTGTTGGAGTTCCATTCCATGATTCCTAGAGGGACTTTGATAGATTGGGGGAGTCTTCTATACTCTAAACTGCCACTACCCTTTTGACTTCCCCGCAAACAGAATAAGATGTCACTAGAACTTAATCCCAGTTTACTATGCATCGGTTTAGGGAACTACTACTTGTACCACTTTGGACTATGGTGGCTCAAGTGGTGAAGACACTGAACTTGATGACTGGAAGGTCCGCAGTTCAGCAATTTGAGACCCGAGTACTGCATGATGGAGTGAGCTTCTGTCTCTGTCCCAGCTCTTGCCAACCTAGCAGTTTGAAAGCAAGAAATTGCACGTAGATAAATAAGTACCACTTTGGTGGGAAGGTAAGCAGCGTTTCATACACTATGGTGTCTAGTCGTGCCTGCCACATGTCCATGGAAATGTCTGCACGTGCAGACAGCATTGGCTCTTTGGCTATAAACACGGATGAGCACTGAATCCTAGAGTCAAATACGACTGGCTTTTCAACAAGGGCAACCTTTACCTAAGTCAGAAGTGACTTGATATGATGCAATTGTTATTATTGTTAACACTGTGGTTCCTGGATCTAAAAGATTAAAGCATGATTGTTGTTATGATAAAAGAGATCCTAGATGTACTGGACATAGCCATAACTGTCTTACTACATCATGCTCAAAACATACTCCATCAGGTGTAGTGTTTGAACCACTTCAGCATTCATGCATTTAACTTTTACTTACCTTCTCATGACATACAACATCTGCAGAAGCAGACAGCATCTGGCTCTTTGGCTTTGAAACAGAGATGAGCACTGAACCCTACAGGCTTTCGAGCAAGGGAAACCTTTACCTTTTTAAAATAAGAATTTAGCTGTTGTTTCCTCCATCTGTGACTTTGTTTCTCAAATAATAATAATTTTGTGTCAGAAATTATTCTGGGTTGATAGGATTTTCGCTGGAGAAACTCCACTTAGGGGACGCCCGAATGAGGCTTCTTTCATGTCCCAAGATCTTTGCCCACCAAAGTGGTCCCTATTTATCTATTTGCAATTTCTTGCTTTCGAACTGGTAGGTTGGCCAGATCGGGCCCATGGGCCATGTGTTGAGAACCCCTGCTTTAGTCCATGTAGCTGAAGAAGGCTACATAAACCATGAAGGTTTATGCCAAATAACACTTATTAAGGTAGATTCATTCAACTCCCATGACAATTAGTTGTATAAGTAGTTTGAAATGTTATGAAAGAATTATAATGAGGAGCTATCCAGCATTTCCTTATGCAAAAGGAAACACCTTGGGTTTGTATGGGTATTTTACACAATCTCTGATCACCCGGCAAAGAACACATGAAAGTATCATGTTACTGCCATTAAAAAAATATTGGCCATAGTGTTTAAGGCACCAGCAAAGACTCTTTGTTGTTTTGGCTACAGTGAACTAATACAACTAACCCTTTCAAACTAACTGTGCAGCCCCAATAACATCTGATTGTGTGCATCATTAACTCTTTCCAGATGTTACTAAGAAGAGCTGTAAGGCATAAGATCTTCAACCTCACACCCTAAAGAACAGGATCAGGATGTTGGGAGCGGAGTCTACCATCTTGCACAAACATTGATTGCCCTGCATAATGATGTCCATAAGGTAATACTGAGTGACGGTAATGACAGAGAGTACATTGTTTCCACACCTGCTTTGAGCTCTATTTCAACACTGATCTTTTCATTGCTTGGCTTAATTAGGCCTGAATAATGAACAAGATACCCGAGCAGCTTAGATCACAGCTTCACTTTCCTACCATTCTTGGAAATCAGCCATTTTTCTCTCTCTAGGCAATCAATTGAAAGGGAAAAGCAACATCTTTCTGTTGTTCGGCATTCTAATTTTTCCATTATTGTCTCCTGCACTTGGATGGAAGAACAGCAGAGATTTGCATTTTCTCCCATCTTTGTTACAGAGATAAAATGCTCTTGATAGACCATGCAGTGGGGTGGGGTGGGGGTGATCTTTAAGAATTTGTTGCACCAAAAGCATAAATTCTTTTCACTAAGTTGCTGAATGGCTTAGGTTTCCATGCGTGTTTACGTTTTGCAATTGATAGTACATTTGGCCTCATTAAATGCTCGCACAAAAGACCAGAAGGAGATAGTTCCAGTCCATTATATGAGACATAAACAGTTTTTAAAACATGGCCTAATTAAATAATTACTCAATAGACCACAGCCATTCTGATCTGTCATGTAGCTAATGTGCAGTTTCCCCAAAACAGGCTAATTAAAGTAATTACCCAATAGAGCTCAATGACTGTAAAGGAGCCATTTCTTTTCATTGGATACTTAATACCTGGATGGAAGGGGGAGAATATCCCGCACAGGGATGAAATTATTTTGTACATAAACTAACTGCTGTCTAAGTAAAATAATGCATTTCATCCACCTTTAAATTTTATTCAGATACTGCCCCACTGTTGTTGATAGAACTAGTACCTGCATTGCCACAACTTTCATTTGTTTAAAAAAATGATTGATTGACACATTAGTTAAAATGATGGATTCAGATCTCCATCGCTTCCTCACACCCCCCGCCCCCTCCAATCAATTAAAATATTCAGTATTAAAAATTACACTCAGCCTAGTACAGGGGTGACTAACCTTAGTGCCTCAGATGTTTTTGGACTTCAATTGCCTGAAGCCAAAGTAAGCACACCTGCTGATCAGGGCTTCTGGGAGCTGAAGTCCAAGAACACCTGGGGCACCAAGGTTGGCCGCCCTTGGCCTAACATCTATATTGGAAATAACCAACCATTCCCAAACCTTTTTGCCAGGATCATCTCAACCCTTTCTGTCTTTAAATGTAGTATCTGGATGGCATTTTAAAAGCCTGTTATGATAAGAAGTACTCAACATTGAGCCATCTGCATGGGAAGGTGGCAGACTCTACTTTGCTTAAGATACTTAGCAGAGTCTAGACCAGTGATGGTGTACCTTGGCATTCCAGCTCTTCTTGGACTTGAATTCCAAGAATCCCAATTCTTTGTGAATCCACATGAATGGGTTTACTGGCACTCCAGGTGTTCTTGGACTTTAATTCGCAGAAGTCCAAGTCTTTGTGAATGCACACAAATGGGTTTGCTACATGTACATGCAGTAAACCCATTTGTGTGGATACACAGAGACTTGGGCTTCTGGAAAATGAAGTCCAAGAACACCTGGAGTGCCAAGGTTCACCATCACTGGTCTACACAACCACCTCCCAGACAACAGTAGCTGTACATTTCACCCTTTATGTAGGGGTTGGTCTAAAATAACTCCAGGGGCATTTTTAGACTCCATATCCTATGATTCTGTGAAGCAGCCTCAAGAATAAGATTCATCTTGCTCAGCATCCTGTATCCCATATTGGCTAGTGAGATCATTCTAGAAGCCCACTTCTGATGGGCAAAAGGACATCTGCAGGCATTTGGGGATGGAGGGATGTAAGATGCAAACAGGGAGAATAATGCAGTTGGCAGTCATAGTTCATGCAGTGATAAATGGTACTACCACTCATTCTGCTCTAAAGAATAGACATCAGCCCTCAGTGAAGGATAAGGAGAAAGTTCACAAGGATTTTACTAAGGAAGGGAAACAAAGATGACATGTGATTCTGCTTATTTTCCTAATACTTTACTAAAGGTAAAAGTCTCCCTTGCTTGAAAGCCAGACATGTCTGTCTCTAGGGGATGGTGTTCATCACCATTTACAGCTGTCTGCAGATGTTTCTGTGGTCATATGGCAGGCATGGCTAGATGTTGGAGTGCATGGAATGCTGTTACCTTTTCTACTGAAGTGGTACCTATTTACCTATTTAAAATTTCTTGCTTTCCAACTGCTAGGTTGGCAAGAATTGGGACAGATGATAGGAGTTCACTCTGTTATACAGTGCTCTGGTCTCAAACTGCTAATCTGCCAACCTTCTGGTCGTCAAGCTCAGCTTCTTATTGGTCAGTTAAGAATCAACACAAGAGAGAGGATGCAGTGGTGGTGGCAGATAGAAAAGGAGGAGCAAGAAAGTAGATTACAACATTAATTTTCAGTCTTGCCCTTAGATCAGGGGTGGTCAACCTGGTTGCTCCAAGTGTTCTTGAACTTCAATTCCCGGAAGCCCTGATGAGCAGGTGTGCTGACTTGGACTTAGATGATGTAAGAATTTTCTCATATTATATACACATATATGTTTTGGAGCAGAAACAAAGGATTTATATTATGTACCCCAACATTTTTGGGATAACCTTGGCAAACTGACTCATCAGGCCACTTCAACAATCTATCTGGCACATTCCCATGTGTGATTGTACAAGAGCTGGCAGATACCTTTGGGTGTTAGGTACTATTGAGCAGAAGACTGACTTCTGCAACTTGAGCCTCCAGATTTTGTTGATTCACCACCAGGTTTAGCCAATGTGTAGCAAATAGGACTTTCTCCTACCTCCACATTTCATGCTCGAGATGAACATCTCTCATTGCTGAGACACACTGCTTGGAAATCTTGGGCCATCAACACCTATTAAGCATTGCAAACCTGTCATTTTTAGCAGGAGTTGCAATAAGGCTCATTTAAATAGTTCACCATATTTATCTAGATCATTAGATAAGAGTTAAAATGTGTTGGGACTGTTATTATTAATCAACTACAGCTTTTCAATCATCTCCTTGAATATGAGGAAAGCATGTAGATATAAAGGGCTTGTACAGTTTAATTATCCTTAGTAAAGGTAAAGGTTTCCCTTGCTCAAAAGCCAGTCGTATCCAACTCTAGGGTTCAGTGCTCATCTCTGTTTCAAAGCCGAAGAGCCAGCACTGTCTGCTTCTGCAGATGTTTCCGTGGTCATGTGGCAGGCATGACTAGACACCAGAGCACACGGAACACTCTTACCTTTCCACCAAAGTGGTCCCTATTTATCTACTTGCAATTTCTTGCTTTTGAACTGCTAGGTTGGTAGGAGCTGGGACAAAGACGGGAGCTCATTCCATCCTGCAGTACATGGGAATCAAACTGCTGACCTGCCACCTCCCAGTCAGCGTCTTAGCCACTTGAGCCACTAAAGTATCCTTAACTACAGTGAAATTCTAAAGCAATTTTGCAGTAGATAGGAACAATCATTATTATTTTAATTTTAAACATTCAGCCAAAAGTGGAGATCCACAGTAGTTAAATTGGAATAGAATAGAATAAAGCAACACCAAGCTGCATACAAATAAGAAAATTAAAAGGCAGAAAATCTGTGTAACTATAAAACATACAAAAGTAATTTGGCCAATGCAAAAGGCATGAATAAATAAAAGAGGCTTCGCCTTGTATCAAAAAGTCTAACAGGTCAGTACCCATCAAACTTGCTTAAAAAGAGCACACCAGAGCACAGAAAAGTCCCTCTCACTTCCAGATACACTATATGTTACCTTTCAGTGATTGAGGATGCTTAGAGAAAGGTCACATTTAAAGAGCTGAATATATGAGGAAGCAGGTCTGGAGTGTGACTCATGCATCCCATGTTATCCCTCTACTTTCCATTTTCTCCTGGGGCCACCCATGACCATACATTCTAAGATTTAAAAAAGTAATATAAAAAAGGTGAATTACTATTTGTAAGAGCCAAAAGTAGTAGTAATTCATCTTTGAAACATGTATTTTACCCATGCTTCACTGTTAACATGATTCCACCTTGCTGCCACCAAAATCAGTATGTATAGACATGTCTGCTTCTGTTTTCCCCAAGGAGAAGCTGGGTGTGGTACCCCCACAATGAGTCTTCAGGGTGGGAAACTGGTCCATATATATGTTTCAGGGTGGAAAACTGTCCATATATGTATACCCTTGCTTTCATTGTCTAGGCCTCAGGCCACTTCAGGCTTTACATTTCATTGTCAACACACTGAATGGGAATCATTGGCTGTTGGTTATTTTCAATGACAACTGTGCCATCTCATTACGACAGGCAGTGCTCTATTTTCTGAAACACCATTTCCCCAAAGAAAGAGAAGATAAACAGAAGGAGGAAGGAATTATGGAAGTCCCTGAAGTCCCTGGAAAGGCTAATTATACTTGGAATTTGGAAGAGGGAGTGGTTGAGAAGAATGAGAAGATCTATGTTGGATCAAACAAAAGGCCAATATAATCCAGTTGCCAACAGTGACTGATCAGATGACTTTAGGAAGTCCTCCAGGGCAATGATTATACTATTCATGAGGATAAGGATTTTCTCCTGCTGTGATCTGCCAACATGATGAGAAGAAGCCAATGTTATGAACTTTCTCTGTAGCTTCATGTCAGACTGTACACATTAAAGGGACTCTTGTTTCTTGCAGCAATTGGACTATTTGGTATGCCTCTGAGCAATCATAGTTGGGGTGGGTGAAAGTTGTTTTCCACAATACATGTCATAAGGAAAACTGATAATGCTTCTCCACTCAACTTATGACTCCAAATCAGCTGACTGTTGACTTTACCATGTGGTTTGGTCGGAAAAGCCTGAATTATAAAAGTCATCAGTCAAACTCAGCTGAATGCAAGAAAATAAGGAGATGGTTGTTTGGATTGCCCAATAAAATCATTACCCTGCGATGCACTGGTGGGTAGAGGAAAATCCAACACATTGAAGCATGACCTCAGCTAAGAGTTTGGTACTGTACTTTCGATTTGGGATTTATTTCAGGTTAGCACTGTTTTGTTTATTTGTTTTGTTAATATCCATGCTGGGTTGATTTCTTTCCTACATATCACTCATCATGTCAGTTCATTGCAGGCGCACCCCCCCAATGATGGACTCAGACACAAATGAAAGTGGATAACGGCATGGGCCACATTTATTGATTCAAGCCCTAGTCCGAATTATAAATTTCTATTGGTAAAACGACCAATCATAATTCTTAAGGCAAGCAGGCCGAAGTAACACTGGTAAGGTACCACCCAAAATTGCCAACGGCAATTGTTACAATGTATCTATTTGTATCAATTTGTTTGTTGACAACAAACAAATTGTTGACCGTAGTCAATATCTAACTAATGACCCCACCCTCTGACGTGTATCCGTAAAATCAGGGGGTGATTCCAGCTGTCTAGTGGTAACCATCACCCCCTCGCCTGGTTCGTCGTTGACCGGACAACGTTTAAACAACTTATGCCTATCTAGTGTTGTCCAGTCAATTGCGAACCTGCCAGATACCTGTGGGTCATAAATGTTTACCTTACCAGTGCTACCCGCCAATGTGACCAAAGTCAACAGTAGCACAGACAAACCCCTATATCAAACCATAGCAACAGTGTGGGATGGGCAAAAAAGCCAGGACTCAAAGGCCAATTGCGAGTCCCAGCCAAAAATTCCCACCCGGCCCCGAAGCGACCAAGAAATCACACTGTTAACTAGGGAGGGGGTGGAGGGGAAAAACTTCTCCGCTCCGTCGGTTCGCTAAAATGGCAGCACGGCTGCCTCGTGGCCAGCCCCTTTTATTAGGGTGCTGGCCACGCCCCTAACTACCCGGATGGTTTTGTCCGGTGGGGGGGGCCGCAAAGAGCGCGGCGGCCATTTTGGCGGCGCGCTTCCATTGCAGGCGCACCCCCCCAATGATGGACTCAGACACAAATGAAAGTGGATAACGGCATGGGCCACATTTATTGATTCAAGCCCTAGTCCGAATTATAAATTTCTATTAGTAAAACGACCAATCATAATTCTTAAGGCAAGCAGGCCGAAGTAACACTGGTAAGGTACCACCCAAAATTGCCAACGGCAATTGTTACAATGTATCTATTTGTATCAATTTGTTTGTTGACAACAAACAAATTGTTGACCGTAGTCAATATCTAACTAATGACCCCACCCTCTGACGTGTATCCGTAAAATCAGGGGGTGATTCCAGCTGTCTAGTGGTAACCATCACCCCCTCGCCTGGTTCGTCGTTGACCGGACAACGTTTAAACAACTTATGCCTATCTAGTGTTGTCCAGTCAATTGCGAACCTGCCGGATACCTGTGGGTCATAAATGTTTACCTTACCAGTGCTACCCGCCACCCGGAGAGGCTTCAATAAAGGCTCGACGCCCCCCCAAGACCGTCAGCTCGGTCGACAGGCCTGCTCGCCAATCACTCAGCAGGAGGTCCATACCTCCTCGCGACAGATGGGCCCCCTCCCCTGAATAAAGCTCTTAATTTTGCAGACTGATGATGGGGAGGCGAATGACGCGTCCCCAACCCATATCAAAAAAGGAACCGGGCAATAGCCCTGGAGCGACAAGCCCGGTCAAGCGCCTGGAGGCCAAACGCTCCCCTGTAAGCGTACTGCGGTATCATGTCCGACCAAATGAGGGGTGTGGCAGGCCACACATAATGTGAGTAGGCCAGGTGACTGCAAATCGCAAGCTTCCGCGATAGGCCAGTGACCTGTCCGAAACCATTTCCCCCAAGGTGAATAACCAGGACATCAGGCGAGTCAGCATCCCTGATGTAGAAAAGGAATGGCAACAGTTCCCGCCATAACATGCCGCGCTTACCACACCACCTGAGATGTGCGGATGCACCCAGTCCCAGTCGGGGTCCCACTCTGTCGCCGCAGCATAACGCGCTGCCCTGTGCAGTGTAACGCGCTGCCCTGTGCAGTGTAACGCGCTGCCCTGTGCACGTGGCAACGGCCCACCAGCCCTACTGTCACCGGTGTAAAACGACACCCAGGGTCTGTCAAGGAAAAAAGGGGGGGGTGAGAAACATTGCAGTGACTAAACTGGCACTCACGGTTGAAGAGGGTGAACACAAAACTGAAAACAATGTGATCCCCACCTTCCCATGCGGCGTATTTCAGCCCCAGAGTACCCAAAAGTAGCTGCAGTAGAAACCGCCCCCATCCTGCAGGAATGGGTGAGTGAGGGGAGACCCACCCTGGTGACAGAAAAACGGGGCATGGTGCGTGCCACACAGTGCAAGAAACTCCTGTAGGGCACCAACCGGACAGATGTCTTCCAAGGAACATCGTAGCAGTATTACTCAACTGCCTACGCCGTGCTGATCTGTTTTAGAGGAGCGTATCCTCAACTGAGCCCAATCATAGCAACATAGACATCTTCGAGTTCCAGTGCCCTACGACTTGCATCCGCCTTAGACAGCATCATAAGCTCGCTGATGCGGAGCGCTCCAAAAAAGGCCACCATTGTAGCCGCACGAAACAGGGCTGCCTCATACCTATCGAAACATAGGTCATGCCAGCCTCGTGCCAGTTGGGTAAGTACCCCAGGGGAAATTGGGTGACTGTCGTCCAGGCAACGCCCACGTTCCCGCACCCACCCCTCCAAAACATGTCTCACACGGAAATCAGTGGTACTGTCCGCGTGACCTCCCACCTTGGCCATAAAAGCCAGCGCTGATAGCCTAGATGCTATGGTGCGGGGTGCCAGGCCCTGGGCGTGCAGGTAAACCATGAAACGGAGGATGTGGGCCACTGGGATCGGCCAGGTATCTGGCAGGCGAGATTGGGAACAAAAGGTCCGAAATGCAACCAACGCGTGGTGATACGCCTTATGCGTGCGTGGCGCCAGTGACATGCCTATCGCCCGGTTCACCTCTCCTTGCCAATGGTCCATATCTCCTGCGGTAGTGGCGAGGGAAATTCCTCCGCATCCGGAGCCAAGGCACGGAACCGGGAGATCTGCAGGCGGGACAAAGCGTCAGCAATATCATTATTCACCCCCGGGACATGCCTGGCTCTGAACAGTACATTGAGGCGCAGGCTGCGCAATACAAACTGGCGCACAAGATCCATGACCCTGGGAGATTTAGAGGTCTGTGAGTTGACAATGTGGACAACAGCCGCATTGTCACACCAGAAATGCACCACACAGTTGGCCCACTCCTCACCCCATAGCATCAAGGCCCCCAGTATGGGGAAAAATTCCAAATATGTGAGATCCCTCAGGCGACCCGTGCCTGACCAGGCTGGTGGCCATCCACCATATGCCCACTTCCCATTGAAGTACATCCCATAACCAAGGGATCCCGAGGCATCAGACTGAATTTGAAATTGGGGCGAAGCCAGGAGGTCAGACCTCCAAAATGAGACCCCATTGAACTCCCTCAGGATCTGGAGCCATACGTGCAGATCTGCCCTGATGCCCCGTGTCAATCTCGCCCTATGATGGGGCCTGGATAAGCCTGCCATGGCGTCGCACAAGCGCCGAGCAAATGCCCTGCCAGGTGCGACCACCCTGCAAGCGAAATTGAGATGTCCATGTAGCACCTGCAGTTCCCGAAGGGATGCCTTGCGCTTAGCCAGCAAGTCCTATATAAGGGCCACTATCCTTGACACCTTGTCTGCGGGCAACCTAGATGCCTGTGCTACCGTGTCAATTTCCACCCCCAGGAATATTAACTTATTAGACGGGCCTTCGGTCTTTTCGGGCGCTAAAGGGACACCGAGTTCCTCCATTAGCGTCTGAAATGTGTTGAGGAGACGTGTGCACGTGTCCCAGCCCCGTTCACCCCCGAATAAAAAGTCATCCAGGTAATGGGCTACAGACCGAGACCCTGACCTACGGACAAATGCCCACTGCAGGAAGGTACTGAAACGCTCGAAAGCCGAGCAGGATATGGAACAGCCGAATGGCATAGCTTTGTCAAAATAATATTCACCCCGGAATTTGAAACCCAGCAACTCGAAGTCACCCGGGTGCACGGGCAAGAGGCGAAACGCCGACTTAATGTGACACTTAGCCAACAGTGCACCCGGGCCACATGAGCGCACCATGCGCAATGCCTGGTCAAAGGATGTATACCTGACAGAACAAAGGTCATCAGGGATAGCATCATTGACCGAGTGGCCGACTGGGTAGGACAAATGGTGAATCAGGCGGAACTCGCCCGGGGACTTCTTGGGCACTAGTCCTAGCGAAGACACTTTAAGGTTGTGGAACGGAGGTGCGGGGAAAGGGCCAGCGACCCTGCCCGCAGCAATCTCCTTATTAATGCTGGCGGCAGCCACCTCCTCCCTTCCCCTAAGTGACAAAAGGTTAGGTGCATCCTGCGGTGACCTATCCCCCGTGAAAGGAATACGAAAACCCAGTTGAAAACCCTGAAGGAGGTACACAGCGTCTGCTCTCCTCGGGTACAATGCGAGCCAACTCTCCAGCATGTCGACATTAATTGGGGAGGGGGCCTTTTGGTGAACCCGCTCCCTCCATGGCAGTCTTACCTGCCCCTTGTCCGCCCCTACCCCTGCCCCTGTATCCTCCCGGCCTGGGACAGGCGGAGGCAGCATGGGGGCCAGAACAAGAGGGGCACTCATGCTTGTACTTGCAATTTTTCCTGTTGCAAGAACCATTGGACGAGAAGGTCCAGCACAGCAGGCGGGCTGGAACCCCCTGCCCCGCCACTTGGCAGGGTACCTGTACCGGGGCCGCTCATTGGACCGCATGTCCACAATGGTATCTCTCCCCAGGCGCCGGGCGCGTGGGGGTCATATACAGAAGCCACAGCTTCTGGCAGGGCTCATCCCACCTCATCTCTGGGTGCAGTGGAATCCTCATGCGGAATTCTTCGTCGTAAGCCAGCCATGACGGACCCGGGAAGTCAACCATAGCCCGGTAAATATTGTCCAGATACTGGACCATAGGGATAGCCAAATCCGGCCTAGCCCTGAGGTAAACGGCTATGTAAATCAGGTACGCTGGCAACCAATTTGCCCACGTGCGTGGCGGCTTACGACGACGTGCCTGCTCCTTATCCTTCTCGTCCAGCCCTTCCCTCTCCTCCTTGGTCGGCTCCCTATTTAGAAGGGAGAAGATATCTACATACTCGCCCCTCCAAATCTTTTCCTTGGTAGACTGGGCCAAATGGTCCCCCAAGGGCAAGGAATACCCTGCTGTTGGCAAAGCCGACACCGGCACTGAGGGAACTACGGGCAAAGGAAAATGAGCCTGAGCCAGTCCGGGGATCCCCAACACATTTCCAGCACATTGGGGGCACCACCCCGACCCGGGCCCTGTGTCACCGTTGTTTGCGGGCCAAAGGCCAAGGTATGCTCCGCGCATCAGGCCAAGGAGCTACCGATCCCATCCCACCGTTCCCGGTGGGGTCTGCTAAAGGTGGCTGCGGAACGGGCGCAGTCGCGGTCCTCCGACCCGGCTGACGCCTCCGCGCCGATCGAGCCACGTTCGCGGCTGCCTTCTTCTTCAAGGGCATGGCTAAGGTAGCTAGGAAGCCTAAAACAAGAGAAAGCTGCCTGAAAAGGCTTCCCCCAAGAGGACATGAGCGACGGAGTTAAGGAGGGAAAAACTTCTCCGCCTCGTCGGTTCGCTAAAATGGCAGCACGGCTGCCTCGTGGCCAGCCCCTTTTATTAGGGTGCTGGCCACGCCCCTAACTACCCGGATGGTTTCGTCCGGTGGGGGGGCCCGCAAAGAGCGCGGTGGCCATTTTGGCGCCGCGCTTCCATTATTTATCTATTCAAAGTGATGGTGACCTAAAAACACAAGAGTCCTGCAGGATGTTACTCCTGTTGTAAAGTTAATATTAATGTTGCTTGCTCGGCTCCCACACAGTTGGGTTTCCACCCTGGTATTAATTGCAAGATTTGAAACTAATTAGCCTTCCATTTAACACCCAACTCTTTGGATCCCTGCTGTGGATTCGAAACATTTTTTTTCAACTGTTTGAAAATATGAATCACATATTTTTCCAAACTGTTTGACAACATGAAGCCAGGATGGAAGGATTTAGCATCTCTTTTCACATGGCTCCTGATTTCAAATCCAAAATATGTGTGAACGTATATTGTTGTCAAAGCAGGCTGTTGCAGGGAAAACTTACAAACAGCTCATGCTAGTTGAAGTACAGTTTACACTAGCGCTACATCCAGTTGTTGATTCACAGGCTATAAGTTAAATTATGTAACTTATCATGACAAATGGTTGCTAAGGAGGCACAAATCTGTTGCACAATTGTAGCTTTCGATCATTTATGAGTCCATGTCCCTCCCCCCAAAAAAAAATTTTTTTATCGCCAATTGAAACCATGGCTTTCCACACTTTTCAATTGTCAATAAAAAGGGAAAACATAGAAAATATGCAGCACTACAATGATCAGCTTAGAGGCAGAAAAATAATTACATTTTCCCTGTCCCTCTGCAGAGGACCAAGAGAAATGTTTATTTGCCTGTGTGGTGTGGTTAAGTGACTGTTGAGCCACTTCACCATATTGTACCTGTCAAGTTTTGGGAAATTTCTGTCAAATAAGGGAAATTTCCCAGCTAAAACGGGAAACTGGACAGCTATGCTTATCCTGTGCTGGCCTCCAGTCTAACTCCAGTCTAACTGCAGTCTAACTAATAAGGGATGATGGCGGGAAAGAGTGTAAAATATAGGGGTTTGACAGAAATTTCCCGAAACTTGATAGGTATACACCATATGAGCAAAAGGTAACTTGAGTTATTTTGACAGGAGGAGTGGGCTAAATGTTCTGTAACCTCTCCCTTTCTAAAGCAACCCCAAACTGAGCAAACCCAAACTGCCACATGCTCATACTTAGAACTGATGTACTGAAGCCAATGGGAATGTAAATTAATCATAACTAATCTCCAAATCCTTGAAACTGGGGTAAGCAATGCCTAGTCCTCTTGATGTTATAGGATTGCACCTCTTGCTATTGTATGTGCTAGCTATGTTTGATGTCACCTATAGTCCAAAGACAACTGGATAATTGTCCTTTGTCCAACCCTAGTCAGATACGACCGGTTTTCAAGCAAGAGTGCCCTTTACCTTTACCATTCCTGCTATGAATATACATAGCTGGAATGTGTGCTGATTTCCAAAAACTCAACTGGAATATCCTAAAGTAAAAGCAAATTATTAGTTATAGAACTTATTCTTATTCTTACTGTATTGTTTTTACTCTCTGGAAAGTGAGGAAAGATATTTTTTCCAACTTGATTTTTGTGTGTGGTTAATCTAGAATACTATGAATTTCTTGGAATATTTTTTGTTCTTAGTCTTCCTCAGCATGGTATCTTCATATATGTTGGACTACAAAACTCATCCTTGCTATGGTGACTGGGATGAATTTGCACACACACTTTTTACACAGAACTAGAATTGGGTTTCAGAATTTGTTTGTCATGGCAGAGATTTAAAGTCAACAAAAGCAATAATCTACAAATGTCATTTTCATGTTGTGTAGCAACAATGTTGGAAAGCGTTGTAAAATATAATAACTGTAGATAACATGTAAATTGATATAGCAACCAGGTGTGTGTAAAGACCCAGATTTATACTGTCATGATTAAATGTTCATTGATAGCTGTAAAATTGCAAAGAAAACTGGCATCCATTTTTGCTCCCGGTTGAGAGTTGAGATTCCACCTAGAGATGAAGACATTAATATTTTG
The DNA here is from genome assembly GCA_035047345.1 of Bradypodion ventrale. Taxonomy (NCBI): domain Eukaryota; kingdom Metazoa; phylum Chordata; class Lepidosauria; order Squamata; family Chamaeleonidae; genus Bradypodion; species Bradypodion ventrale. The sequence goes on from JAWDJE010000006.1 coordinate 124,493,322, forward strand.
ATAGCAAAAGGTCATTTTTCAACCGCAGTCACAGATTGCCAGTAAAAGATAATGCTTCCCTAGTGAATCTACTCTGTTCTTACATACCTTCCACACAATAATGAAATTTCTAGGAAGACACTGGTTGGTTATGCACTCTGCAAAAGACACAAAAAGGTAAAATATTATTCATTTTCTTTGTCTAATACAATTAATTTTATCTATTCCTTGGTTGCTTTAATTGTCATCATTGTTATTAGTAAGAGAATCCTAACTTGTCTCTAATCCTCACACTCGAAAGATGAAAAATTACAATATCACAAACTTATTTTTCTCTTCTGAAGAGAAGTAGTATTTTCAATGAAGAAAACAAAGAAGCAATTTCCCACAAATTACCAAAATGGCATAACACATAGAAAGGAAATCGTTAACAAAACACATGTACACAAAATAATGAGGGCTGCAAGCTTTGTTGCATGGCCTTTTAAGGATTACAAGCAGAAAAAGGTTGTTTGCATCTTTTCAAATAATCAGTCAATAATACTCTTAGAAATGGAGAGCTGGAAGGATTAGATCATCAAGTCCACCCCATCAGTGAGGGGCAGTGGGGAATCAAACTCCCAGCTTCTGGCTCTGCAAGGTAAAGGTCTCCCTTGCTCAAAAGCCCTGTACCAAAGTGGTACCTATTTATCTACTTACAAATCCTTGCTTTTGAACTGCTAGGTTGGCAGGAGTTGGGACAGATGCTGAGACCTCACTCCATCACACAGCACTTGGGTCTCAACCTGCTGACCTTCCAGTCATCTAGCTCACTATCTTACCCACTAAGCCACCACAGCCCTGGCTCTGCAGATACCTAAACCCCTGAGTTATCCAGTGTCTTGTGTGTTTGCTCCTTCTGAATGTGTGTTTTGCCTTGCTAAGAGAAGGGACACTGGTTTGCAAAGACAGTTTGTGCAAACATGGAGGTATCCAGTGTAGACCTCCCCATACGTCCAGATCCCCAAAATCAACTGAAAAGAGGATGTCTTAGCTTTTCTGGCTGCTGTTTCTTCCTGTTTAAAAAACATTTGGCTGATGGTCATTTACAGGCCTATTATAATCCATAATGGATGCTGGGAATGAACATTCAGCAGGCCGGCCCACCCAAGGTACCATTTATGGTAATCATACCAATGCCTTGCTTCAGAGGAGCCCAGGAACAAACTAGCAAGTGTTCAGAATGTTGTATTCACTTCCTTTTGCACAAGCCCAGATCCTGAATGACAGGTATTGTAATGTGCCCTGCTAGTATGCAGTCTTTATTTATTACTTCATAATGAGCACTGCCTTTCAGAGAGCCCACCATAAATGACAAGGCTTGTTTAAGAGCAACCACAAATTAACGCTTTGATAATACTGGGGATTACAGCATCTTCTAACCAAGATATACTGTAGGTAAGTTCAGAGCAAGCAAAGATTCAAGACGATGAGGTAAGACAAACTTCCAGTCAGCACCATCCAGCAGCTGAGGAGAACTGAGCCAAGCTCTGCCGCAATTACTCATTTATATCTGGATCTATATTTCTATGTCTGTATTCCTTTATGCAGGTCTGGCCATGTTATCCTGCTATGGTAATAGAGTAGACCATAATGCCAGCAACTCAACACCGAGCGACAGGTGGTGGTTAACTAACCTGACAACCCTGAGGACTAATCCTGAGGCCTTGGGTGCTGAAGTCCAAATGGATTAAATCCCACTTGATGGAGGGCAGCAGCTTCATCGACCCTGGCCTGGGGCTGAGGAGGACTTTGTGTGCCAAAAGGGCTCAGAACAGGAAAGTAACTCACGGAACTGGATCAGTGGTATGGGTGTCACACTGCAATGCGGAAGGCAGATGAAAGGCCACTGCATTATATTTTCAGGACAGTCTTCATGGCTGATTGCCTGAGGATCACCAATATTTGGATTCGGATATGGCAGAAGAAGAAGTATTCCTTTATGTTTCAGGATTTTTTAAAAACTGAAATGTGTAGCAGACTTTAACAATAGATCACATGAAGACTACACTGTTCTAAAATCTATATACTGAAGTGCAAAAGTCTTGATCCTATTTGACATGAAAGTTTTATGCACATCAGGAATCTCTTAAACATCCAGCAAATGCAGGAATGGGAAATATGTCTCCCTTGTACCCAGGGCATTTTAGCCACCCTAGAATGACATTTCTATTTCTACTCCTGGAAGCCCACAGGACTGAGTGTCTCAGTGCCCCATGTATGGTCTGGCAGAAGTCCTTAATCCATCCATTACTCCAGACATGTTGACACTGATAGTTATGCTCTAACAGGCTTCATTAATAACACTAGAACTTACAACAAACAACCATATTGTCCTGGTCATTACCCACAACATGTAGACCTTAGTCTGTATAACCTTCTGGCCAGCATGGTTAATGTCATTGGGTGGGTGGTTTCCAGGTCCCAGTCCATTAGAAAAGGTGGGTATCTTGCCCATAATAAAAATACTTGACAGAAGTGCTGCCCAGCCTGGCAGGGTTCAGTTACAGAGTTCCTCAATGGTGACAGGTCAATGGCAGTGCTTATTGCCATGATGGTGAACCTTGGCACTCCAGATGTTCTTGGACTACAATTCTCAGAAGCCCAGGCACCCTGTGATTCCACACAAATGGGTTTACTGCGATTCATCCGGCCCACGCTGCCTTTGTCACCCCTGGAAGCGCATCCATACGGGCATGTTTTACTTCCGCTTCTGGGAGGATAGATTCATATAGCATCAATGCAGTCCCAGCAAACTGTAGAAACAGAAAGCCAATTCTCCTATAAAAGTGGTCCATTTATGGGCTCTTGCAGGTGCTAGGAAGACAATAGTCAAATGGAAGGAACAAGTTATTATGCACTACTAGTGTCTAGCAAGAACATTGGAAAAAAGAAGCTCGAGAGTGGAATGAGATTCAGTTGTAATTATATGGTGCAGAAAGTTTTCCAATTCAGTATCTGATCCTCTTTATATTGGCATGCTAGTTCAGCATCTCATGGGGAAAGTCTGCATAAGAAGAGATTCTGTCATAAGAAAGATGAAAAACTACTTCTAGATGGATTTTACGCTCACTCTTTATGTGCAGTGCCTCTTTGTGCCAGGAATACTAACATATGTTTTGGTAGCATAACCTTTAAAAAAGAGAGCACACCCAGACTTTTTCAGAAGAACGTTTAATAAGATATGCGATCTCTTTTTAAAGGAGGATTGCAACTCCCATGAACCGACTGTGGTGCCTTAGTGGTTAAGACACTGAACTTGATGACTGGAAGGTCGGTAGGTCATCAGTTCAAGACCTGAGTTGCTGCACGATGGAGTGAGCTTCTGTCTCTGTCCCAGCTCCTGCCAACCTAGCAGTTTCTAAGCAAGAAATTGCAAGGAGGTACCAATTTGGTGGAAAGGTAAACAGCATTCCATGCACTACTAAAGATGCTTGCCTGCTAAGTCGAGGCATATCTGCCACATGACCACAGAAACATCTGCAGATGCAGATGGCACTGGCTCTTTGGCTATGAACAGAGATGAGCACTAAACCCTAGAGTTGGACATGGCTGGCTTTTGAGCAAGGGTGACCTTTACCTTTACCTACCAGGGCAGGAAAAACTGGTCCAATAGCTTATTTCAAGAAGCAGAATGACAAACTGTATTGTAAATAAAAGAAAAACAATATGGCCATCTGAATGCTCTCTGTGTTTTCCTTGATGTAGTAATTGTCACTAAGCTTAATTGGATTTACTCTCTATTTAGGACCGTAGCCTTACTAGGCAAGTACCTTTAGGATTTACACTCTAATGCAGGGGTGTCCAAATTACGGCCCGTGGGTCAGATCTGGCCTGTGCTGCTAATAATCTGGCCCACACCAGCCATGTGGCTCCCAGAAACAGAAGTAAAACATGCCCATACATGCGCAAAATACTGCCATAAACGCACCCTCGGTGGTCGCATTTACAACAGTCATGGATGCATTTATGGCAGCATTTTGTGCATGCACTTATGACAGCTGTAGGTGCATTTATGGCAACATTTTACACATGCGTGGTTGCATTTTACTTCCACTTCCTGTGGGAGGAAGCATGTGACTAGCCTGCTCAACCATGTGACTGGCCCATGGCCCGAAAAGTTTGGGCACCCTAACTCTACTGACTTCAATGTGGCTGACTACTGTGGTCCTCCAAGATACTTAAGGATTCCATTTTACACAATCCTTTAAAACAGGGCTATGCTGGCCTGGGTTGTCTGGGACTTGTAGGCAAAAATCTTTGGAAGGCCAACTTTCTTGACCCCCTCCCTTAAAACTGAACTGTGAAATCATAACATTTTTAACAGAAGAATTTTCAGTACTCTGTACCTCTATAGATTACTAGCTATTGTGCCCAGCCTTGCTAGGCAGGTATTGATTGTGTGTTGGTGGTGGGGTACATCCACCACAGCCACACACATCACAACATACTTGCACAACACACACACACACACCGACACAACACACACACACAGGATACACCAACGCAATACACACACACACCCCACACACACAACACAACCACATACACCACACACGACAACTCATGCAACAACCCCCCCCCCCCCCCCCCCGATTGACCGGCCTTGCCCCTGCTAAGCCATCTCCAGCGCCCCTCTTCTTCAGCGGTGTAGGGACCAGAGGGCTGGTGGGCTGGTGGTGGGGCCCTCTCGATGTCAGGCAGGGGAGTTGGCTTTTGTAGGGCCACCTGAGAGACCACAGGTGTTGCGGGTCTCTCCTCCCTGCCTCCTTCTCCCCCAGCTGATGTACCGGGCGAACTTTGCTGGGCCGACAGCGGAGGGAATGGCGGCAGCAGCAACTTTTGTAGGGCCGCCGGAGAGACCCCAGGTGTTTCAGGTCTCTCCTCCCCATCTCCTTCTCCCCAGGCTGACCTACCGAGCAAACTCCGCTGGGCCAACAGTGGCAGGAACACTGGCGGCAGCAGGGAGGTGGCTTTTTAGGGCTGCCAGAGAGACCCTAGGTGTTGTTGGTCTCTCCTCCCCACCTCCTTTTCCCCCGGCCAACCTACTGGGTGAGCTCCGCTGGGCCGATGGTGGCGGGAATGGCGGTGGCGGTGAGGTGACTTTTTAGGGCTGCCGGAGAGACCCTAGGTGTTGTGGGTCTCTCCTCCCCGCTTGCTTCTCCCTGGCCAACCTATCAGGCAAACTCCACTGGGCCGATGGCAGCAGGAATGGCTGCGGCGGTGGCAGTGGCTTTTTAGGGCTGCCAGAAAGCAGGTGATGAGGGGGGAAAGGTGCACGAGTCAGCCATTGTTTTTTTCTCATGTGCGCTGGCTGTCCCACCTCCTCTGCACTTGTGTCCTCCTGCCTGATTGGCTGAGACGTGCACAGTGCAGAGGACGCTGGGTATCGTAGTTGTTTTTTCACCGTGTTCGTGAGGCGTTGGCCCCACTATCGGTCCCCGGATCCTCACAGCGATGTTGTCAAGGTCAAAAGGTAAGTGTGGCCTGCGCATTGCGGGATGGGCTGGATGGGTGAGGACACACATTCTGGACATGCACAGCCCAACCCCATTCTTATAGGTATAGATAATGTCCCTATGATTTTGCCTTCAATCGAGTATATAAAAGAAATACCTGTAGAAGGCCATAGGGTAAAATCAGTTTCACGCAATATCTGTCAAAGACAAGAAAAATGTGATGCAGCTTAAATCCAGATATAGTAATATTTTGACGAGTCCAGTTGAAATCAATCAGACTTACGCCAGTCATGATGAATTTGTCCCACTGATTTCAGTGTTTATTCTAAGCATGACAAAGGTTGGAATTCTAGTGCCTGGAATTAAATATAGGCTGTCACTTGTAAGAGAGCCAACATTGCCTAGAATCTCTAGGTAATGAACTTTTTAAAAATCATACATTTTAAAAAATTGAATAGACTGTACTTTCACCAATCTTCACAAACAACATGTCTTTAGATGCTTACAAATAAAGATATATCTCAATCTCTCAAGGCTTCCACTGCCATGCTCAAAATGTAGCAGAGAATAAAGAAATGCCTTTCTTTTTAAATAGGTACTGCATGCTTACGTTTAATTACTGTAGTATGGTTTAATGAAAGCCCAAACCCAATCTGTTTTTTAGCCATTAAAGAATAAAGATGAGACAACAAATGAACGAAACACAGACTTCTGCTGAGGAATGAATAAAAATACACAAAACATAAAAAGGAGCTTAAATAAATTTGCCTAAAATGGAACTATTATGTTTTATGGTTCAAATCTGACTCTGGCTCTGAAATAACAAAGAATGTCATTTAATAAGATTCTTTCTTTCTTTCTTTCTTTCTTTCTTTCTTTCTTTCTTTCTTTCTTTCTTTCTTTCTTTCTTTCTTTCTTTCTTTCTTAATGTACATTTTTGACTATGCAGGTATGTGACATAGTTCAAATAAAGAGCTTACCATCATCCTGCCCCAAAATGGTACCTTCTGGATATATTGAACTACAATTTCCAACTGGATTAATGACCATGTTGACAGGGGTCAATGGGACTTGGAGTCTAACATCACCTCTAGATCATTTAATATCTAAACAGTCTAAGAGCATAGTTTCCCTCCCCTCAACCCAGAGAAGAGATTGAATATTCAACAAAGTAGTTGTTGTTCAGTCGCACAGTCGATTCCGACCCTTTGCGACCCTATGGACCATTGTCCTCCAGGGACCCCTGTCCTCGACCATCATCTTCAGCCCACCCAGCTCTGTGCCCATTGTGTCTACAATACCATCTAGCCATCTCATCTTTGGCTGCCCCCTTCTCCTTTTGCCCCCCACCTTTCACAGCATTAAGGCCTTCTCAAGTGAATCCTCCTTTCTCTTTTGATGTCCAAAGTACTTTAGCTTCATCTTTACTATTTGATCTTCCAATGAGCAGTCAGGGTTGATTTCTTCTAGGATTGACCTATTTGTTCTCCTCACTGTTCAGGGGACTCTCAAAACTCTCCTCCAACACTACATCTCAAAGGCATCTATTCTTCTGCGCTCAGCTTTCCTAATGGTCCACTTCTCACACCCATACATTACCACCGGAAATACCATTGCTTTGACTATGCAGATTTTTGTTTTCCAGGTGATGTCTCTACTTTTCACTATGTTCCCCAGGTTTCTCATAGCTTGTCTCCCCAGAATCAGTCGCCTTTTTATTTCATGGCTGCAGTCACCATTTGCAGTGATCTTAGATCCTAAGAAAGTAAAATCTGTCACTGCTTCTATTTCTTCCCCATCTCAAAATTCTCAATGTTCTCTCAATATTTCTGTACTGAATTCTAGGGAAGCTTGAACTAGAAATGGCAGAATACCAGAGATATGTTAGAAAACACCAGTCACCAGTACAAGAGCAGGCAGGACGTAGAGCAGATTTGGGGGCTGGGAAAGGAACAGCATGAAATACCATCTCGGATTAAAAGAGCTGGAAAAATAAGCACACCTTTGCTTGGCATTTCAAAGACATCAATGGAAGTGTCAGATAAACCTCTCTGGGGAGTTAATTCTATAAATGAAATCAAAGGCTGGCCTTTCTATTAGCAGAGTGAGGCAGCCGTCTTGGCCAACAGGTTTTAGGTATCATGATACTGGAAGAAATTGTTAAGTCTTTCCATTTGCGGTTATTGTAATTTTAACTGCTGAGGTTGTGAAGAGTGTGCTTGTGGTTTTCTTTTTGCTGCTGTTGTATCTCACATACCTGTATAAACTGGCTAGGTACTATGCACCTTGATTTTGAGGGGTAAGAGTTGAGGCGATACCTTAGACCAGTCTTTCTCAACCTTTGGCCTCCAGGTGTTCATGGACTTCAATTCCCAGAAGCCCAAGTCAGCACACCTGTTGATCAGGGCTTCTGGGAATTGATGTCAAAGAACATCTGAGAGCCCAAGGCTAGACAACAAAATATCTCTGGCCGGTCCTCAGCCTGGCAAAGTTGTAGATGCTGAAGGGAACAGCATCAATGATGAGTTGGAGGACAGGCTACTCTTGCTGTAGCACAGGCCTTCTCAACCTTTTAAAGCTGGGGGCCAGGTCACACTCCCTCAGACAGCTTCAGGGGCCAGACAACCATTTTGCCTTTACCAAATGGCACGCACTTCCTGGTGTGATGAAGGTGGTGATGGGGCCACATGAAATGGCACCACGGGCCACATGTGGCCCATGGGCCACAGGTTGAGAATCCCTGCTATAGCTCAACAGTGAAGGATACTTTTCCCATTGACGCAGTGGGATAGATTGTTCCCTTTAGAGACGAGCGGAAGGTTGTTTTGGTCCCTTTGAAAGTTCAAAGTGTTTAGCATTTATCAGGATGTCTAGTCTTGACACAATATAACAAGACAGTGAGAGCAAGAGAGCAAGAAGGTCTTATAGCCAGTGATGTTTGGTTAAAATGTTGGCATAGCAACGAGTATTCCTACCATCAGGAGTTTTAGCTGCTCCCCTCAACCAAACAAGGACACATAAGGAACATTGTTTCCTTACCCTCTGTATGATTCTGTTATGTAGTTTCTCCCTCTCTTGCTCTCTCTATTTTTTTCTCATGTAAATTGGTCATTGAGAAACAAATGAGTCACCCAGCAAATATGCATAGTTGCAAAGTACAGAAACTTGGCTCAGCCTTGTACATGTCAACACAGTGGGATGCTGACTGTTGAAATTCCCACTCGTCTCTGATTATCTAAGCAGGGAGGGAAATAGGCATTCATTCTGAGACGACAGTGGCTGATCCAACTAAATCTGCAGTGGGTACTGAAATCAGCTTTTGTCCAGATGCCAAGCGGAGTATCCATTCTGATACAGTATATGTATTTTAAACACGTACAAGTGACCAAGATACTTTACCTCTCTCTTTTGGGAGTGCCATACTTTGTCCGAAAACAACCCAGAGGGCAATGGATTTTACCTTGTACTGCTTTACATTTACTACACCAGCCACTTCTACTTAGTGATTATATACTTAGTAAATTCTGGATGCAAAGTAGTATGTTTATGAGGTTTTTTTTAAAAAACAACAACAACTTGTGAGCCTTCCAATAAACTAACTATATGCAGTATTTTTGATGTCCCTGACCTCATGGCACCAGAATTGCACATTCCAGGTCTTAGAAATAATTAATTAAAACAGTGAGTTGAATTGTGATTAATTCATTTACTGAAGTCACAAGTAAATTACATTACAACTCTAACTTAATGAAGGATAACTTTGTTCCTTTTGTGGTGTAACTGCAACTGCTTCCATTATTTTTAGTTACAAATATGTGTGGTCTCACTATCAAGGTAGTTTTGACTGTGGTTCAAACTGAAAATTCTGTGAAATCTGAGAACATTAGATGCATTGTCCAATGTGTATTCGATGTACAAAGTTTTTTCTTTTTTTTTAAAAAAAAGACTCAAAGATTTTGCTGGATAGCTTTGATCTGGAAGTATCTCAGAGGCATATTTTAGTGGAAAGGTATGGATACTGGTGATCTCAGAAGGTTCTTGAGCCACTACCAAATGTGAAATGCCACAATAATTATGCTGCTATCTGCTATGATTTTCCATAGCCAGGGTTCCTTCATAACTACCTTTATAGCACAAGCTTCATAGAATCATAGACTGACTCAAGTCCAGAGTGGGGTAACAACACCTAGCAATGTAAAGTCACTAGCTGCCACTGTTGTGGTTGTTCAAGAGATTGGAAACAACTAGTCGCAATTCATATAATTACATAAAGCTGGTTCCTTTTGGTAAGAATAATACAATAAGTAGTTGAAAACTTAAAAGTATTGCACCTTACAAAGTATCTACCAATTACTTACAAGTTTCCTTTCCATATGTAACAAATAACCTTTTCTAATCACTTTCAAAAGTTAGTCTTACAATACATTTTCAGAGTGATTTTCATAGGAATTTTTCAGGGATGATGCTATTTTTAAATCAGTCTTAAGTGCAAAGGAAACATTTTTAGGCTTTGTCTTCTGTGGTTTTGTAGATATGTGCAAGATGAAATATCAAAATTGGCCACTAGAGGGATCCAAAGAGTATATCTGTGTGTTCATTTGACCTGCTAGTATAAGCAATGCAACATATTAATTACATGTACTAAAACATGATTGCACCAACAATGAAAGGTAAGGATCACTAGGCCAGTAACAAACAGTGAGTAATGCAACAAGTTCCTTCTAAAAATAAAAGCACAGCCAATTTCATAATACTGTAATCTGTCATGTCCCCAAAATCCAACAATGCTATTAGGAAAAGAACTCACCCGAGTATGAATTGTGCAAATATAATACATATTATACATGCACATTTTAACAAATAAAAGCACCTACCCATGCATATGGAGAGAAATATCTAGTTGGTAGCAGAGCTATTATGATTCAATTTAATAAAATGGACGTTTTGTACTTTCAAATACATTTGGACATAAAGTATAAATGGGTTGAATACTAAAAATAGGATACATAAATTTTACGCACCTGGAAATGAATATTTTAGCTTTATGGCTGTAACTGTAGCACAATAGAATTCAAAGAAGGTCAGCAGTATAACCACAGTTGTTTGGGGGGAAATATGTTGCCATAGAGACAACTAAACCCTGTATGTAGGGTAATCATCAACCTCTTGTAAATACAGATTGGCTAAAATAAGACATTTGCCTAAGTCTAAAAGCAGCAGATTAAATGTGTCTTATAACTGATCTGGCTTTTTGAATCAGTGGGCAATATTACTGACTATGTGCCCTTCAGTGCTAAGTGGATGTAAACAGACTTTTTCACATTCCATGAAAGAGCTTTTCATAGGCTGCCACACACATTAACCGTCAACACTCATTACCTCTCTCTTAGGTGTTACCTTGTTTCTCCTCTGAGGAAAAGAGAGCTAGCAGAACTGAAATTTGTGACAATCGTAATAATTGTGTGCCATCAAGATAATTCTGAGTTATGGTGACCATTTTGGGTGTTTCTAAATAGAGAGGGTGGGGTGGCTTAGAATAGAGCCATGATGGCGAACCTTGACACTCCAGATGTTCTTGGACTTCAATTCCCAGAAACCCAAGCACCCTGTGAATCCACATGAATGGGTTTACTGCACTGCGATTCATCCAGCCCGTGCTGCCCTCATCGCTCACGGAAGAGGGCACATTTTACTTCCACTTCCGTGAGCGATGAGGGCAGCATGGGCTGGATGAATCACAGTGCAGTAAACCCATTCATGTGGATTCACAGGGTACTTGGGTTTCTGGGAATTGAAGTCCAAGAACATCTGGAGTGCCATGGTTCACCATCATGGGACTAGAGGCTAAGACACTGTGCTTGATGACTGGAAAGTTGGCAGGTCAGCAACTCAAGACCCGAGTGCTGCATGATGGAATGAGCGTCTGTCGTCTGCCCCAGCTTTTGCCAACCTAGCAGTTTGAAAGCAAGAAATTGCAAATAGATAAATAGGGACCGCCTGTGGGGAAGGTAACAGCATTCCATGCACTTTGACCTCTAATCATGGCTGCCACATGACCATGGAAAGTGTCTGCAGATACAGACAGCGCTGGCTCTTTGGTTGTAAACAGAGATGAGCACTGTCCTCTAGAGTCAGACATCAGTGGCTTTCAAGCAAAGGAGATCTTTACTAAGTAGAGAGGCCTCAGAGGTCTTCATCTTCTGGAGATGCTCAAATCTACATAGGCTGGCTCCCATGACACTGAACATAACAGCAAAGCAGCAAGGGAATGAATTTTCTAAAGTGTGTCCCAATGTGAGGGGGGAAAGTCCCCTACCCAACTAGCTCAAGTTTCTCTCTTTGGGAAAGTTTATACAAAAATTCAAGGTGATGGACAACTAAGATTGGCATAACAATGTGTGTAAGAAAAAGTTAAACTTTTCTTTCTGTCTGAACAGCTCTTCATTTGCATTGATTTGAGCTTTCCTATATCATTCATTCATTGTTATACTTCCCATCTGGGATGTTTCCCACTTTGAATGTTGTACAAATAATTAAATGAACAAACAACAATACCATACATACAACAATCAAAAGATTAAGTCAAATACAGTATCTGATAGTGTCTGAGGCACACAAGCTCAAATCTAAACATCTAACTTATTGGCAATTGTAAAATATCCTCAAAGGCTTCCTTGAAGAGAAAGGTTTCGTTATCTCTGTAACTAGATGACTGTCTAAAGATGGTGAAATGGATATGAATTAAATCAGGAGGTGGACCGAGAACAGCTGCCTTAAGCTTCCCATTTTTGGAATTCTGAAGCCATATCAACAGACGATACTCATAAATGTGTGGCGGATGGAAGAAGAGACTCAAAAAGAGAAAGGGGCAACCATGACACTGACATTATGCAAAATGGCAGATAGCTGAAGTTCATAAGCCACCAAGGGGAGGAAGCCATTGTTTCATCTGCCATGATGGGGAGATGTAACAAGGAAGAAAAGGAGGAAATCATAATGGGATATCTGTGATCTGAATAGCATAATGCTGTAACTAGTTTATTAGGCAGCAAGAATTTCCTGAGGGAGGCACAGTGAGAGAAACTTCATTGCCTCAGACATCTGAACCTAATCTTTCCACCAGAACAGATATTTCCTGAGGGGAAAAAATTAGTCACGGGGGAAAGAGGACTTTTTGTCTAAGATTTTTTTTTCCAGAATTTTCTTTAAAGATGCTCTGTAGGTTTAAGAAGGAAAGAAACGGAATGGCATCTCATGGTTTTAGCTCTATGACAATCCCTGTCTTGTATATTTCACTCACAGCTTGCAAGTATTTAGTTACACCTCACTTATTACTTGCAACCAATTCTCTCTTTTTCCAGTCAGAAAAGTACAATTACATTAGATTACAACTGTAATTTAACATCACATAATCTCACTCTTTTCACACTGTATCTGTAATGCAGGGGTGCCAAAACTTTTTGGGCCACAAGCTGGTCACATGGTTCAGGGGGCTGGTCACTATGGCCCAGGGGCCAGATCCAGCCGCTGGCGTCAATTCATCCAGCACGTGAAGCCCTCGACACTACCGGAAGCAGAAGTAAAACATGCCCATGTGAGTTTTACTTCCACTTCCAGGAGCGACGAGGGCTTCGTGGGCTGGATGAATTGATGTTGGGGGCCGGATCCACCCCCCGGGCCATAGTTTAGTCATCCCTGCTGTAATGTGTTGGTTACTTTTATGCATAGGGAGGCATAGAGTAATTCACTAAGGAGAAGGAATGCCTCACAAATTTGAGACCATGATATACTTTTCGGGGCCACTTCTGTGTTTTTGTCTTTGATGTTGGAGGTTACAAGGAGTTGGAAAGGATGAGTGCAACTCTCGTTGACAGATTTCTGAAGCTCTGGCTCTTATGATCAGGGTTTCCTTTCCAGGATATATGTTTTTATTAAAAGTAGTTATATCTTGGTTTTCGCACAGAGGTGCTCTCAGGAAAGCCTACAAATCAATACAAATAGCAGTTCTCGGGTATACAATAGAGGAAAAAGGAAAGAAATGACAGTGGGGGGGAAGAAAAGAAGGATAGGGAAGGAAAAGGAAAACAAGACATTTCATGCACTTTCTTTATTCATGTCAGATGCACCACCAGCATATAATAATGTACAAAACTAAAATAAACACATCTGAAAACAAAATAGAATTTAAAAGGGCACTTCAACAGCATTTCCTCTTGCCAACATAAGGTCCTCCTCAGTGCACATTGATGGCCATCGTGTGCATTGTATCACATGGAAGATAATTTCTACTTCTCCGCATTCACACAGGCCGTCATCTACAGGGAAACCCCACTTTTTCAGATTAGCCCTGGAGGCACTGATTTGTACTATTGTACAGATTCTATAGGATCTGGCTGCAACACAGTGGGTATGGTGTGATGTGGTGGAACACAGCTAGATGCAGCTGGCATCCTTCTTACCACAAGAAGCTGAAAAGGAAGTGATTGGAGCCCAACATTTCTGACCGCTTGGCCAAGCAGGGAGAATGACTTTCTTTCTTGCTGAAGTAATTCAAAAGCAAGAAATTGCAATTACCTGTAGATAAATAGTACCACTTCGGCAGGAAAGGCAACAGTGTTCAATGCACCCAAGTATCTAGTCATGCCTGCCACATGGGCATGGAAATGTCTGCAGTCTCACAGACAACACTGGCTCTTTCACTGTAAACGGAGATTAGCACCACCCCCTAGAGTGAGACATGACTGGCTTTTGATCAAGAAATACCTTTACCTAAGGTGCAGAACTTGAAAAGATGATATTAAAAAATTTACACTCCCCCAAATCCTCCAGCCAACACAGTCAATGGGAAGGAGGAAGGGAACCACCCGCAGGGGAAATTCCCAGAAGAATGGGCCAAGCACAATGAGATAAAAATGCAAAAGTGTTTAATAAAAGTGGATTAATCAATATGCAAGGACTGGTGGGCAGGACAAAACAAGTCCTATAAGACCATTGACCAAAAAGTGTAGAAAATACTACTACTATAAATACAAGTCCTATTGGTAAGACAATAACCATATGGTCTCGTGAATTGAATAAGTATGTACTAAAGACTAACATGCATAAAAGTACATGTCCCAACAGTTCAAGCAATAACTGGGTGACCAATATAACATATAAGGTTCTAGGAAAGAAGCATAGGTATAGTCCTGGTCATAACAAAGTGGAGGAAAAATCCTGGGAACAATAGCCAATAAGTGAATCCATAATGCAATCCTGGTCATAACAAAGTGGGGAACAATCCTAAGAATGAATAGTTCGCAATACACAGTTTACACTGTCCAGGTCATAATGAAGTTGAAGACAAATCCGCCAGCCAACACAGTCAATGGGGCAGAAATGATGACAAAATCCTTTCTTGCACAGCATAAATAGTGGGAATGGAATGGTGAAGTTCCAATAAAATTTTTAGGGTGTCAGGTGAACCAGGGTGCTTGGAGGCCACCATAGGTAGGTCTTGCCTTTGAGCCTAAGCTATCTACCATGGTCTACTCCAGTGATGGCAAACCTTGACACTCCGGATGTTCCTGAACTTCAATTCCCAGAAGCCCTGACCAGCCGGAGTGCTGCCTTAGGCTTCTGGGAATTGAAGCCCAAGAACACCTGGAGTGCCATGGTTTGTCATCACTGGTCTACTCCAAAGGGAGTCTCCAGCATTATAAATCAAATTAGTGAATGACAGCATGGATTCCTTTCCCAGCTGTACTTCTCCTTGCTCCTTCCTTGCTCCAGCCTACACCTAAATCCTGTAGTTGAGTGTCTTTTCCTTTTCCTTTTCCCTGCATTGAAAATTTCCCAACCAAAGTCCCAGTGGTAAAACCCATCTGGTGCTTTTGCCAGAGAACTCACCACCTTATGATATTAACAGGTGTAGCTATGCCTCTGTGTAGGGGGGTAGTTTAGATCCTTCCCCAATTTTAATAATTGTGTGTTGTCAGTCAATTCTGACCCATGGTGACTTTTTCAAGATTATATACATAATAAGTGTTCAGAAATAGTTTTTCAAGGGGACCTCTGGGCCCATGCAGCTTGCCCAAAGCTTCTCAGACTGGTTTTTCTGCAATGTACAGTGAGGAACTGGCTCTGTGGCCAGATGTAACTTACTGAGTAATCCCGCCAGCTTCCCACAATTTTAGTCTCCTCCACCCTTTACAATACTTTCCCACTATATTTCTGCAAACAATTCAGAGAAGCCCATCTAAGAAAAATATCATTTTTCTTCCAGATTGTGTTCCTCAGTAAAGAGAAACTCCTGTTAATTCCTACTGCTTGATGTTGTTCTCGATTTTTTTAAAAAATTGGGACACATGATTCCCTCTCAAGGCCATTTATAATTATTTGTAATCACATAAGACAACACAAAGCCCAATCCTAGATGTGCTGTTGTATGCAAAACAAAATTTCTGATTAGTGCTCCAGGAAAAGAATTTAAATTACAAAGGTGTGAGCAAGCTCTACAGAACTCCGCAGCCACCGGCTCTTTCTTTTGGGATGCAACTGTTGTATTTTCATACCCCAAATATGAAGTGTGGCTAATCACAGCCTTTATCCAGAACAAATGGAATAAAAGTAATGCAAGCATCAGTATCAGTCTTGAGAAGGGAAAAATAGGGACAACAGCCTCACAACTGCAAACTCAGTATGGCCTTGAGTTGAAAATGGGGTGGAAAATATTGTAAAATAGAAATGAGTGAATAAAAGAGAAAAAATAAAATGTTGGGACTTTGGTTCCAATTTCTAAACCTAAGGATAAAAGAAAAATCCCTAACTAACAGTCTTGTAATATGCTACACGGTGTCTTAGTGGTTAAGATGCTGAGCTTGTGAGCTGGATGACCAGAAGGATGGCGGGTCAGCAGTTCAAGATCTGAGTGCTGTGTGATGGAGTGAGCTCCCTCCATCTGTCCTATCTCCTGCCAATCTTGTGGTTCAAATGCAAGAACTTGCAGGTAGATAAATAGGTACCGATTTGATAGGAAAGGTAACAGTGTTCCAAATGCTCTGGAACCTAGTTGTGTCTGCCACATGAGCAGGGAAACATCTGCAGACACAGACAACACTGGCTCTTTGGCTGTAAATGGAGGTGAGCACCTTCCCCTAGAGTCAAACACACGTGGCTTTCGAGCAAGGGTGACCTTTACTTTTTAATATGATACATATTGTTTCCAGGCTGGACAAATTTGTCAGTCCTGATGTGTGCAGGGGAATTTTCATCCCAATCATCAACTAGAGATGTGCATGGGGAAAACATTTTGATTTGGATTCTGTTAGGAGTGTCTTATTCCTTTTCAGTCCTTTCATTAAACATGAAAGGGATGGGCTCCTTAGGCTTTTTTCATTCCATTTTTAACTCCTTCGTGTTTCTGATGCTACTACAAATAAGAGCCTACAGAACCCACAAAATGACTTTTTTAAAGAAGTAGACACAAGGCAACAAACAGTCATTTATCCTAAATGCAGATGATGACAACAGCAGTTCACGAGAAACAAGAAGGAATCATCATCAGGCCTAAGCATGCCATAACAGTACATCAACAGTCATATTTATTATCACACCACTGTGCTCATCTCATCATAAATCCATCAGCTGGAAACTGTCACACAGTGTTTCCCAAACTATGTTCTGCAGAAGACTGGTAGACTTCAATTCCCAGAAGCCTAAGTCAGTACATTGGCTGATCAGTGCTTTGGGGGATTGACTGAGGCTTCTGGGAATTGAAGTCCAAAAACCAAAGATTTGGAAATGCTGGGTCACTTGAGGATGGAAAGAACTCATCATAATCATCATCATTATCATGCCTACATAGGGTTGCACTACTTTATATTCATGTTCATCATCATCCACTCACTATAACAAGTTCTTCTTGGACCACAAGAGCAACCTCTGATGTCAAGAAATGTGAGAAAGAAAAAAGAGCTTATTCTGTGTTGTTGTTTTAATCGCTACAACATGAAAATCCCATCTTTGCCACCATCATGAGTAAGGACAGGAACAGACACATACTCTGTATAGTAACTCATAAATAGTGTTATCTCCTTTTGATTCTTGGGGATTTGTAAAGTTTCAGGGAACCCTCAACTTCTCTAAAGCCAAGAGAGGGGGGTGGGAACCATTCCCGAAGACTTCCAAAAGTGAAGAACTCTTTAATATTTTTTTTAAAATGTATTTTTTCCCTGGGACAGGGGGTGCTCTGAAACTTTGTAATCTGTAGTGTTGTACAGAATTCTTCATCAGGCCATATGGTATAAAGAATAAGGAGGAGGAAAGAAGCACAAGGGGGGAAATGTCCAGATGTTTTAAACTATGACATCCACAGCTGAAGAATGTAGGTTTGATGAATCACTGGCAGGTGTTTAGGTGTTGGATTACTCCTAGTAAAGCCTACTGGGATGGACGGAAAGTAGTGGGTTTCCATCACTGAAAAATGCAAGGCTGCCTCTTGTCCAGACATTCTTGTCTTATACAAACCACATACCTCCCTTTGGATGACACATATCAGAAGTACAACACTTAAGTAAGCCCCCCCCCCCCATGACAGAATGTGATCTTTTGCAGAACAAATACAGCAATCTAAGAAAGTGTCAGGATCCTGATCATCCAGGATAAAGAAGGTGGGATTACTAAAAGCCATGATAAACTTCACGTTGTCTCCATCCTGAAGGAAGTGTTTGTTTGATATCATATGATTCTTGGTACGATGCTATTGGATACCAGGATGAGCACCGCTGGTAAAGTGGTTAAACTGTTGTACGGCAGCCCAAAACATTGTGTGTTTGATCCTGACCAGGGCTCAAGGATGACTCAGCCTTCAGTCCTTCCAAGGTCAATAAAATGAGTACCCAGCATGTTGGGGACAAAATGCTAATTAACTTGTGAACCACCCAGAGAGTGCACTAAGCGCTATGGCAGGGGTGGCCAAACGTTTTGTGCTGCAAACCAGACCACGCCCCCGGAACAGCTAAGCGGGCTGGACCATGCCCTCAGTAGTGGAAGTGGGTGCATTTACAGCTGATGTAAATGCGCCCACTTCCCTGTTTACATTAGCCATGGGCGCATTTGCGCATGCATAGGTTTGTTTTATGGCTTACAGGTATGCTTCTACTTCCGGGTGCAGAGGAGACAGCGACAGGCCAGTTGGAATGGCATTGCAGGCTGGGTCTGGTCTGTAAGCTGTAGGTTGGGATCCCCTGTGCTATGGGGTGGTAAAGATGTGTAATTGCTATTGCTATTATGAATATAGCTCACAACAGCTACCAATAAAATGTACAAAGAAAACAAAAAACAAACCCACCCACTCCAGAAGAATTAATGAAAGCAATGCAAATTTAAAAACACAATTTCCATGCTGGATTTCCTCTCTCTCTCTCTCTCTCTGACAAATGCACACATGCACACACACACACACAAAACACACACACACACACACACACACACACACACACACACGCACACACACACACACACACACACACACCGTGGCTTGTCCTTAGCCCCCTGTTTGCCCTGAGATGCTCTTTCCACCAGAACTTCTATAGCAATAAATCACAACTTGGCAAAGTTCATCATTTCCTATCCAGGGCAGAGGAAACCATATTGTGTTGCACGCATTCACCCAAGCTTGGAAGGGAAGCCCTCATAAAGAGTTTACAGCACCCCCTCTTCTCATTTGGACATTGGCATACATTTCACGGTGGGAGTCTGGAGGAACACGTCGAGGCTCATTTGCATGTGATTGCCTAGAATGCCTTCTCGGCTCAGAGTTCCCACAGAGTGAAGTCGTTGTCCGTGCCTTTTTTGGGAACAAATTCAAGAGAACACTGCTTAGTTTTGGGAGCATGGCATGTTCACAGAAATTGTTCTTTAATGTTTGGGGGAGATACAACATTGACTACTTGTTTAAAGGATTCATTAAAATGAAGAAGACAGAGAGCATGTCCTGATAGGGCATAGAGTCTGCTCTTTGGAGCTCTGTAGGCTTGCTGTGTCCACATTTGTTTCCCCCTAGAATGCTCTGATTCCCACACACACACACACACACACACACAATTTAGTGGTGGTTTTTTTTAAAGACCTTGCAGCTGAGCGTGCTTCTTTTTGCAGCCTTGCAAAACATCACCACTTGGCAGTCTGCTCAAATTTCTATTTCATTCTCAAATGAAGCAGCAGGTGGAGTTATCTCTCTGACAGCCCAAGAGTGTTGGGTTAGAGCAGGGGTGCCCAAACATTTCAGGCTGTGGGCAGGTCACATGGTTCAGCGGGCCGGTCATGTGGTTCCTTCCACCGGAAGCGGAAGTAAAACACACCTTGCCATCTGTTTTTCAACAGGATGAGATAGATTTTGGGCTGCCATTTTCTCTGCTTAAACCTGGGGTGTCCAAAGTACAGCCCATGGGCCAGATCTGGCCTCCAACATCAATTCATCTGGCCTGTGCCACCCTCATAGCTCTCAGGAGTGGAAGTAAAATGTGCCCATACTGGTGCATTTTACTTCCGCTTTGATGAGGGCAGCACAAGCTGGATGAATTGTGTCCAGCCCCCGGGCCATAGTTTGGGCACCCTTTGGTTAGAAAGAAACCAGTCAAGGGTTTGGAAGGCACAACACACTAAACTGGGATTCCCTCCCTCCTTCCTCTTGTTCGTAGGCTGAGTATCTTGGATCTCTGTCTCTAAATGGATTGTTAAACATCCTCCTACTATCCCACTGCCCTCTTGTTCTTAACTATTTTTTTATTTCTTACATATTCTTCTTCTTCTTTCATGTCTGGGTCAGACTTTAAACTGCCTAAAGGAAGCTACCTTCTTGGATGTGCGTATGTCAGCCCCAGAGTACCCAAAAGCAGCTGCTGTAGAGGCTGCACCAATACGGAACGAATGTGTGCCATAACGGGCACCTGGTAGGCCCACCCTGGTGAGGGCTCTGGCTGTCACCTTCCAAAACTGAAATTTAGTAAGGGGAGACCCATCTTGGTGACAGAAAAATGGGCCGTGGTGCATGCCACGCAGTGCCAGGAATTCCTGTAGGGCACCAACCGGACAGATGTCTGCCAAAGAACACCGTAGCAGTCTTACACCACTGCCTACGCCATGCTGATCTGTTTTAGAGGAGCGTATCCTCAACTGGGCCCAGTCTTTGGCTACATAGACATCTTCGAGTTCCAGTGCCCTACCACTTGCATCCGCCTTAGACAGCATCACGAGTTCGCTGACGCGGAGCGCTCCAAAAAATGCCACCGTTGTGGCTGAATGGAAAAGGGCTGCCTCATAATGATCAAAACAGAGGCCTGGCCAGCCCCGGGCCAACTGGGTAAGAACCCCTGGGGAAATAGGGTGCCGGTCGTCCGGGCAACGCCCGCGCTCGCGCACCCACCCCTCCAAAACATGTCTCACATGGAAGTCAGAGGTGGTATCCACATGACCTCCCACTTTGGCCATAAAAGCCAACGCCGAGAGCTTGGATGCTATGGTGCGAGGTGCGAGGCCCTGTGCATGCAGGTGAACCATGAACCGCAGAACATGGTCCACCGGGATAGGCCAGGTCTCTGGCAGGTGACATTGAGCCGAAAATGCCCTGTAAGAATTGAATGCCTTACGCGTGCGTGGCGCTAGTGACAGGCCAATCGCCCGGTTCACCTCTCCTTGCCAATAGTCCAGATCTCGTCCGGGAGTGGCGAGGGAAATTCCTCCGCATCCGGGGCCAAGGCGCGGAACCGGGAGATCTGCAGGCGGGACAAAGCGTCAGCAATATCATTATTAATCCCAGGGACATGCCTGGCCCTGAACAAGACGTTGAGGCGCAGGCAGCGCAGCACAAAATGGCGCACTAGTTCCATAACCCTGGGCGATTTGGAAGTCTGTGCATTAACGATGTGGACAACAGCAGCATTGTCGCACCAGAAATGCACCACCGAATTAGCCCACTGTTCGCCCCATAGCATCAAAGCCCCCAGAATAGGGAAAAATTCCAGGTATGTGAGATCCCGCAGGCGACCTGTGCCTGCCCATGCCGGTGGCCACCCACCATAGGCCCACTTCCCATTGAAGTACATCCCATAACCCAGGGATCCTGAGGCATCAGACTGGATCTGGAAATTGGGGGATGCCAGGAGGTCAGACCTCCAAAATGAGACCCCATTGAACTCCCTCAGGAATTGCAACCAGACAAACATGCCCGGTACGATCACCCTGCAGGCAAAATTGAGGTGACCATGTAGCACCTGCAGTTCCCTCAGGGATGCCTTACGCTTGGCCAGCAATTCCGAGATAAGGGCCACTATCCTGGACACCTTATCACCCGGCAACCTAGAAGCCTGCACTACTGTGTCAATCTCAACCCCCAGGAATACTAGCTTGGTAGATGGGCCCTCGGTCTTTTCGGGCGCTAAAGGGACACCAAGTTCCTCCATTAGCGTCTGAAATGTGTTGAGGAGACGTGTGCACGTGTCCCAGCCCCGTTCACCCCCGAATAAAAAATCATCCAGGTAATGGGCTACAGACCGGGACCCTGACCTGCGGACGAAAGCCCACTCTAGGAAGGTACTAAAACGCTCGTATGCCGAGCATGATATGGAGCAGCCAAAAGGCATGGCCTTATCAAATAATATTCACCCTTAAATTTAAAACCCAGCAACTCAAAGTCGCCCGGATGCACTGGCAAGAGGCGAAAAGCCGACTTAATGTCACACTTGGCCAGCAAGGCACCCGGGCCACACGAGCGTACCATGCGCAATGCATGGTCAAACGATGTATACCTGACTGAACAGAGGTCATCAGGAATAGCATCATTGACCGATCGGCCGGCTGGGTAGGACAAATGATGAATAAGGCGAAACTCGCCTAGGGACTTTTTGGGGACCAAGCCCAGTGGCGACACCTTAAAATTGGGGAACGGGGGTGCAGGGAAAGGTCCAGCGACCCTGCCCGCATCTAACTCTTTCTTAATGCTGGCCGCAGCCACATCCTCCCTCCCTCTGAGGGATAACAGGTTGGGGGCATCCTGAGGGGACCTATCACCCATGAAAGGAATACGGAATCCCTGCTTAAAACCCTGAAGGAGATACTCCCCATCTTCCCCCTTCGGGTACGATGCGAGCCAACGCTCCAGCATGTCCACATTAATTGGGGAGGGGGCCTTTCGGAGAACCAGCTCCATCCGAGGCAGTCTTGCCAGCCCACTGTCCACCCCTCCCTCTGCCTCGTGCCCCCCCAGGTCTGGGACAGGCAGAGGCTGCGTGGGGGCCCGAACATGTGGGACACTCATGCTTATACCTGCAATTCTTTCTATTGCAGGAACCATTGGACGAGAAAGTCCAGCACAGCAGGCGGGCTGGAACCCCCTGCCCCGCCGCCTGGCGGGTAACCTGCGCTGGAGCCGCTCGCTGGACCGCATGTCCGCAATGGTATCTATCTCCCGGGGCAGGGCGTGTAGGCGTCATATACAAGAGCCAAAGCCTCTGGCACGGCTCATCCCATCTCATCTCGGGGTGGAGGGGAATCCTCATACGGAATTCCTCATCATACGCTAGCCATGAGTGGCCCGGGAAATCAACCATTGCCCTGTATATATTGTCCAAATATTGGACCATGGGAATAGCTAAATCCGGCCGCGCCCTCAAATACACCGCCATGTATATTAAATAAGCGGGGAGCCAATTGGCCCAGGTACGCGGCGGCTTACGGCGGCGTGCCTGCTCCTTGTCCTTCTCATCCTGTCCCTCCCTTTCCTCCTTGGTGGGCTCTCTGTTCAGGAGTGAGAAGATATCTACGTATTCCCCCCGCCATATCTTTTCTCTGGTAGTCTGTGCCAAGTGATCACCTAGTGGCAAGGAATACCCCGCCGTCGGCAAAGCCGAAAAAGGCACAGCCGGCCTAGGAAAAGGGGCCTGAGCTAAACCAGCCACCCCCAGCACATTCCCCGGAGTGTAAGAACAAGTACCCACCCCAGTACCCAAGGTGGCAGTCGTCGTCGCCGGGTGGGTTGCCGATAGCGTGGCCCCCGCACCACCCGCGCGAGGCCAAGGCCATTGAAAGACCCCCCCCATATTGGGGATGTGTGTGGATGTACTCGCTTGCACCGTATACTCACATGCCGCACCCCCGCGGGCCGCCCCCACCGGGGGTTCCGGCCCACTGGGGGCGTCGGAGCTCACGACCGACGTAGAGCTCATCACCGGGGCTTGACCCGCACCTGGCTGCTGGCTGGGGAGCTGCGAGGCAGTGGCCGGAACCGCGCCACGCGCCTGCAGCAGCTCGACCCTCCCTGCCGGCTGTTGTCCTCCTGCCGACATCGCCTCAAAAGGGACCCCGAAGGGAGCGCCCGCCTGACTGGCCCAAGCCAACGACGCTTCCAGGGCCGCGATGCGGGCCAATAAGGTGTCCACGTTGACCAGGGGCAAAGGGCCGGCCGGCCCGCCTGGTCCAGGCGCGGGTGCAGGTCCCTGCACCCCAGGACCCGAATATGGCCATTGGCCAGCACCGAAGCCCGGCAGGGTCGGTGGAGAAACCTGCCAAGGCAGGGAGCCGCACCACCCCCCGAGGCTGGAGGGCCCCGGGGGAGGCTGTGACCCAAGATGAGTAGGCCCAACAGGGTGGGCAGATGGAGGAGCGGTGTCCACCGCTCGCGGGCCGCGGGCCGGAACGCCTTCCGCGCCCGCACTCTGATCGGGCCAAGGGGCAATAGACCCCATTCCGCTGGCCCCGGCAGGGGCCGGCAAAGGCGGCTGTTGAGGAGGCGGCACCGCGGTCCTCCGACCTGGGTTGCGCCTCCTAACAGCGCGAGCTGCACTAGAAGCTGCCTTCTTCTTCGAAGGCATCTCCACCGAAGCAAGAAGGGAAGCCAGCAAGGCAGAACTGCTACCAAAAAAGGCTTCCCGGTAGGCTAAAGCGCGACGGAGACACAGGGGAAAAGACTTCTCCGCTCCGTCGCTGAGGTAAAATGGCAGCTCGGCTGCCTCGTGGCCATCCCTTTTATAAGGGAGCTGGCCACGCCCCTAACTACCCGGATTCTCTGTCCTGTGGGGGGGGGCCGCAAAGGGCGCGGCGGCCATTTTGGCACCGCGCTTGCATTATTTGAACAGAGGGACAAGAAATTACTTAGTACAGAAAAATTAAAATCTGTAGTGTGAACACTAGGAATGCTCTGATAACCTTCTGAGAGAGAGATAAAATTGAACACAGTAGAGGTAAGAAGTGATGGCCATGATAACTTAGTGGTTAAGATGCTGAGCTTGGTCAGCAGGTCAAAAGTTAAAGATCCGAGTGCTGCATGATTGAGTGAGCTCGCATCATCTGTCCCAGCTCCTGCCAACCAAGCAGATGGAAAGCAAGAAATTACAAGTAGATAAATAGGTAACACTTTGACAGGAAAGGTAACATCATCCCATGTGCTTCGGCATCCAGTCACGTCTGCCACATGACTATGGAAATGTTTGCAGATGCTGACAGCACTGGCTCTTTGGCTGTAAACCGAGATGAGCATTGACCCCTAGAGTCAGACACAACTGTGTTTCGAGCAAGGGAAACCTTTACCTTTAACGGTAAGAAACTTTTCAGAGTGACCCAAATTCCTCAGCCGGGACACGCTCAGAGAAAGGAGCAAATAAAACCTCAGCCCACTGATACTATTAACAACGGTTTTCACATAACTGCTACCAAGAATTCAGCTTCCTTCATTTGCCAAAGAAGCAAATTTCACATTAAGACATGGTATTATCCCATTTTTCCAATTTTGGTAATGGGGCCATCATGGCTGAATTAAAAAAATGGCTCTGGGGCTAAAGACTAATCTCCCCCAGGTGCTTTCACGGTTGCTTCAGAAACCTCACAGGAAACATGCGGCTGTCATGAGAAACTCAGACAAACTGAGACAAAATTGGGATGTGGAACCACACAAAAGATTACTGTGCTTCTTTTTTTAAAAACAGACACTGTTATGGTAATCTCCATATCAACTACAAAGTGGAGGGAGATGTGTCACCAAAGAAGCCACAGTCCGTTGCCATGCCCACCGCTGTAAAGCATGTACACATTTGCAGAATCATATCTGGTGCATCTCAGCAGAGCCTTCCTGTTGAGTCCTGAAGACAACATTTTCTTTCTAATAATGAGGACAATTAAGCAGATTTTTTTTATAAAAAAACCTGGAAGCTTCTTACCTGCTCAGCTTGTTGTTTTTGCAACATAAATGAAAGTGCCCTGATTTGGAACGGTATCCCTTGAAAAGTTTCCCACATTGGTCTGTTCTGAAACATTTGGTGGCCTTTCCAGATTGACAATTTGTCTCCACTAGGAAAGCTGAGGTACATCTCATGGCATCCAAAGCAAGTCACTTTATTTTTTTTGTTGTTGTTCAGTCGCACAGTTGAGTCTGTCCCTTTGCGACTCCATGGTTCCTCTGTCATCTGCCATCCTCTGTAGTCCACCCAGATCCATGCCCACTGGGTCAATGACACTATCTAACCATCTCAACCTCTGCTTCCCCCTTCTCCTTTTGCCTTCAGTCTTTCCTAGCATCAGGGCCTTCTTCAGTGAGTCCTCATTTGGTGTCCAGAGTATGTGAGCTTCAATATCTGTCCTTCCAAAGAGCCACCAGGGTTGATTTTCTTTGGAATTGACTGGTTTGACTGACTGATTTGAGAGTCCAATGGACTCTCAAAGGTCTTCTCCAGCACCTCAGTTTGAAGGTGTCTTTTCTTCTGTGCTCAGTCTTCCTTATGGTCCAGAGACTAAACCTGCAAGCTTCTGCTTGCATTGCCTTTGTTTTGCCATTGAAAGAAGTAGAATTTAGGCTGAAGAGATTAGCAATCAATATTTCATCCTCATGCTATTTGTCTAGGGAGAAAAATGATCTCTCTCTCACACACACACCTTTCTGAGATCTCATCATCTCCTGCTAGAGCAGGGGTTCCCAACCTTTTCAAGCGGGGTGCCAGGTCATGCTCTCTCAGTCAGCTTCGAGGGCCAGATGGCCATTTTGTCCTGCCTGCATGATGGGGGCCACCATTTTGTCCCAACAGCTTCAAAGGGGTGGTCAGTTTGTTTCTCAGATGCCCTTGGGGGTCACATGAAATGGCACCATGGGCCGGATCCAGCCTGCGGTCCTTAGGTTGGGAACCCCTGTGCTAGAGCCATGGATCCGATAAAAGCAACCATGCAGGGAAATGTTTCAGGAGTTAGAAAACCTGAAGCTATAGAATCAGTTCAACCTTTTTTTCTCAAACTTCCTCCAGGAGGTGCAGACAACATTATCCCGCTTTTATTCCAGGCTGACTGTGCAAGAACATTCCTTTTTAGGGCTGGGCTGTCTACAGGTCACACACACCCTTTATCTGTGAAGGATACATTCTGAGATCTTCCTTGGATACCTGAACATGCAGATAACAGTGAGCCCCATATTTAACACATATGTCTGAGTCATAGAAACAGGGGAGGGGGATTCAGATGGCTTTCCCCTTCTACAGGAGGGCTATCAAAATGTCTGCCTCCATTCCCTGTCAACTTCACACTGTAGACAGTTGTATTTTTGTTTAGGTTTTGTTGGGTTGACAAGTGGTTTTTCAATCTCGTTGTTCTGTGAAGGACAATGACAATAAAGATGTATCTGTATCTGGCGTCTGGTGGCCAGCTCTGGTAATATATTTCAGGGATTCTTTTATTGAATATTTTTAGACCTGCGAATAACTGAACCCATGGATGGTGGTGGGGCCTGTATTATTACACTGAGGTCATGCATACACTTAAATATTTTGTTGTGAAGTTCTGTTGTTGCTGTTTAAGCAACAATCACTTATGCCTGTTCTCCTCATCACTGGGAACTGCCAGCTATGGAAAAGAATTCCAAACTGGGAATCAACATGGAATTGCCAGAGACTGAAACAACAAAGTGTGTTTTATTTTATTTTTTTAGAATAGAGATTGCTTACTCTTGGTTTTCCTTTCTAGGGTATGACTCTGAGTACAAGGAGTGATGAGAACTGTTGGCAGTAGAAGCTGAGCTTTGCAGGCAGAAAGGCAAAATTTCACTCTACAGTAAGTCCTGTGACACTATATCATTTGACTCAATTAGCTCAAATGACTGGAATATAATTGAACACAATGTAACATGGGCTCTGAGTCATGTCGGAGCCTCAGACTTCCCACATCAGGGCAGTAAATTAATTCACACTTGATCAGTCGGTTTAGGGGGCTTATTGAAAGTTGTTTTAATTTAGTGGGTCAGAGGAAAGGATAATTGTAGGAGGCACCTACATGGCTCACCATCTGAATAACATAATGAGATCTAGCAGGGACCAGCCAAAAAGCACTGGTCTAAAAAGCAACAGTTCACTCCTGCATCCTCCTCTTGCCACATCTGAAATCAAGTGGAATACTGCTTCGGAATATGGAGGTTCCATTTCAGTGTCATGGCTTAGTGAGAGGTTAGAGACGGGTGCATATGTACATATATGATTTAAATTATGTGTGCGCCTTGAATCATTTCCCCCATTAACTAAAATGTGTTTAAGGGATTTTTGTGTGTGTACATTTTCCTATGCATACTTTTCAAATGTGTGTGTGTTTGGCCCCCTACATTCATCTCCAGGCATCCGTCAACATGTGGATTCTGGAGCGAACAAAGTATCTGCCCCACAATCAATCCAAACTTGAAGTGAAGTAAATCTGAGAGTTGTAGACCAAAACATTGCCAAGCTTTTGGCAAGAGGTTTTCTATACTGCTTAGCCTCAACTAAGCAACCCCTTCTCCTTGTAGGTAAAGGCCGCCCTTGCTTAAAAGCTAGTCATATCCGACTCTAGGGGGCAGTGCTCATCTTCATTTACAGCCAAAGAGCCAGTGCTGTCTGTGTCTGCACACATTTCCATGGTCATGTGGCAGGCATGACTAGATGCATGGGATGCTGTTACCTTCCCACCGAAGTGGTACCTATTTATCTACTTGCAGTGTCTTGCTTTCGAACTGCTAGGTTGGCAGGAGCTGGGACAGAGATGGGAGCTCACTCCATCATGCAACACTCAGGTCTCAAACTGCTGATCTTCCAGTCATCACGTTCAGTGTCTTAACCACTAAGCCACTGCATACCCTTCTCCTTTTAGCCATGTCCTGTTTGTATCTATCCTGATCTACAATGACAATTTAAACAGCCCAAGTTTCTAACAAATGTATTCCACCCTTTCAAGGGAACCAGTGCTGGTTTCCCACTCCCTTCCCAATGTCTCCAGTAAATTTAGATCACCTCTGCTACAAGTAAAAGAAAGCCAACAGTTCTTTCTAAGCTTTCTTTTGCTTTGCTTAGTAGAAACTGGTTTTGATGATTGTGAATCTTCCATACCTGGTACTACAATTCTTGCAAATTTTAGGTTTTTCCATTATGTCTATTAATACCAAGATTGTGGTCAGCAAGGTGCAGCCTTACATGAAATCAGGACAGAATAAGGCAAAACTGATCAGGACCTTGGAGAGAGGCCTAGGAGACACTTACTTGCCTATAGCAAAAAGGACTGTTGCTCCAGCACACTGCTGAGGCCTTCAGTCAGTGCAAATCAGCTGCCCAGGTAGGCAGAGTTCTCATCAGGGAAAACACCTAGAACCGTGATGGTGAACCTTGGCACAACAAGATGTTCTTGGACTTCATTTCCCAGAAGCCCCTGTGAATCCACACAAATGGATTTACTGCGATTCATCCGCCCCACGCTGCCCTCGTCGCTCCTGGAAGCGGAAGTAAAACGCGCCCATATGGGTGCATTTCCAGGAGCGACAAGGGCAGCGTGGGCCGGATGAATCTCAGTAAACCCATTTGTGTGGAATCACAGGGTGCCAAGGTTCACCATCACAACCTAGAATCTTTGTTTGTTGCTTTCTTCAAGAGTCACTGGATATTAATGACAAGGGGGAGAGGAGGCTTCTGTATATGTACATATATGAGAGACCTCTGAATCCGATGAAAAGGAACCGGTGAAGGGAACCAAAATGTCTCATAAAGGCCATCCTTTGAGCTATTGACACTGTGGTCCATGATAAATATATTGGGGCCCACCAAGTCTTTCCCAATAACAGAGGTATGGATTCTACCATTCCAAATATTGGCGATCATCATGGTGATCAGCCATGAAGACTGCCCTGACAATATATTGTAGTGGCCTTTCATCTGCCTTCTGCATCGCAGTGTGACACCTGTACCACTGATCCAGTTGTGCGAATCACTTTCTGGTCCTGAGCTCTTTTGGCACACAAAGTCCTCCTCAGCCCCAGGCCAGGATTGATGAAGCTGCTGCCCTCAACCAAGATGGATTCAAGTGGGATTTAATCC
The DNA here is from genome assembly GCA_035047345.1 of Bradypodion ventrale. NCBI lineage: Eukaryota > Metazoa > Chordata > Lepidosauria > Squamata > Chamaeleonidae > Bradypodion > Bradypodion ventrale. The sequence continues at coordinate 124,523,137 of JAWDJE010000006.1, forward strand.
TCTTGGAGACCAATACCTTTCCCTGTGGACTATGGCACCCAAGGCCATGAGTCCTCAGAGTGGTCAGGTTAGTTAACTACTGCCTGACACTTGGCGTTGAATCACTGGCTGTATTACCATAGCAGAATAACCTGGACAGATTCTCCTGGGGATTCAGAAAACTATTCTAACATTTTCAGCTGCAAGGAGATCAAATCTGTCAATCCTAAAGGAAATCAACCCTGACTGGTCCTTGGACGGACAGATACTGAAGGTGAAGCTCAAGTACTTTGACTACCAAATGAGGAGAGAGGACTTACTGGAGAAAGTTCTGGATGCTATGGAAGATCGAAGACAAAAGGAGAAGGGGGCAGCAGAGGATGAGATTGTTAGACAGCATCATTGACAGAGTGGGCACAGATCTGGGCAGACCCAGGAAGGTGATGGATTACAGAGGAGCCTGGCATGCTTTGGTCCATGAAGTCACAAAAGTTCAGACTAGGATGCATGACTGAACAACAACAAATGTTTTTGAAGAACTAGAACATTTTGTCAAATGCTGATGATCAGGTACGCCCCAACTATCTTCACATCCAGAGAATATTGGCTGGGAAATAGTCCAAAATGGAAAATGTAGAAGAAAGAAAACATTGTTTTAGAGTTTAGGTGCCTTGCAGTTTGAGCTTTTTGCTTTTCTCTCCTGCTTGGGCTTCTTCTATAAAGAGCTTTATCAAATATTTTTGCATGTCAGGCCAGCTTCATACACACTTTGTGCCAACCTTGGTGTGTCAGGCAGCTTTCTCTGGGAAGAGTGTTGAGTAAACAAGCAAACAAACCAACAGGGCCCCATTGATGATGCTAGTTCATGAAGTCGGTGCTGGAATGATGTGACTGGAGCCACATTTAAACATAGCTCTGGCATGCTTCCTGCGAATTTTTCTGCGGACAGGTTCTAAATTAGAAATGAGGAGAGAAGAAATGCATGCCAAATGAGTGTGAGAGAAGATTGCCTTACTGGCAAATGTGTCATTTTCACTTTTGTTTTAAAAAGTAACCAGTGGCTTTTGGGAATAATTTGAAGGCATCTGACATGCGAGAATGTATTTGGTCCTTTGCTTCTGCATAGTTTCCCCCTAATTTCATTTGTTAATGGATAGAATTTACCCTTGCATGAGTGCTAATGCTGATCAGGGGACAGAAAAACCCACAGTAATGATGGAGAAAGGATTGCCACTCTCTATAAAATCTTCAGCATCTGTTTAAATAGGTTCTTCCTGCTCTCTCATGGACTCTCTTTTTCTCTATCTAATTGGTGGAGGAAAATACTAAAAAAGGAGAAATATTAGATTGCTTCAATGATGAGCTACTTTGCCATGTCAACTTAACTTATTTGGGAATGGTTATTGATAAGGATTTGGACTGGGGATGGAAATCTTTGCTTGCTTCAGTCTTGTGTACACAAAAAAGCATCATTCTGGTGGTGCACTGGTTAAACTACTGTTCTTCAATTAAAAGGTTGCGAGTTTGATCCTGACCAGGGCTCAAGGTTGACTCAAGGACTCCATCCTTCCGAGGTCGGTAAAATGAGTACCCATCATGTTGGGGGCAAAATGCTAATTAACTTGTGAACTGCCCAGAGAGTGCACTAAGCACTATGGGGCGGTATATAAGTATGATTGCTATCCTTTCTTAATCCTTGTGTGCAAAGTGGCAGCATATTATCCCTACCCCACTTTATCAAAAAGAGTTCCTGTAATTAATCGGAATGTTCTTTTGCACAAATTGTTGCAAGGACTTTTAAATATTAGAAGCAGTGGATGGGTTGTTTGTATCCTTTTGATTAACCATCAAATTTTCCTCATCTTGCCATGTGTGTATTCTTTGATTCACAAAAGGACACAACACCTGTTTTGCATGGAAACATTTGCAAATTTTTAAATATTAGAAGCAGTGGATGGGTTGTTTGTATCCTTTTGATTAACCATCCAATTGCCCTCATCTTGCCATGTGTGTATTCTTTGATTCACAAAAAGACACAACACCTACTTTACATGGAAACATTTGCAAATTGCAGAAATCTCAATGATTGTCTCTCTCTATCTTGTTTTCCATTAGCATCAAGGAAGTACAAGAGGGTAAAAATTATTCACAGGGCTGTGCTGACTAACTGTCTCTTCTCCAGTTTGAACAGTTCTTATAAACTAGAGCAGTGGGACCTAAACTTTTGGGTCCACGTGCCAGTCATGTGGTTCAGTGAGCCAGTCATGTGGTTCAATGGGCCAGTCACATGGTTCCTCCCACCAGAAGCAGAAGTAAAACACATCTTGCAATCTATTTTTCAACATGATGAGATAGATTTTAGGCTGCCATTTTCTCTTCTTAAACCAGGGGTGTCCAAAATATGGCCCATGGGCCAGATCTGGCATGCAATGCCAATTCATCTGGCCCACACCAACCTCGTTGCTCCTGGAAGGGGAAGTAAAATGTGCCCATATGGCAGCATGGGCTGGATGAATTGGCATTGGGGATCAGATCTGGCCCATAGGCTGTACTTTGGGCACCCCTGAAGTGGTGGTAAGGAATCTCTCCACACCTGAGTTGAAGCCACATTCCCTTTTGGGTATTTTTTCAAGGATCTATATCAGTAGATGAAGGTGACATCTCTCTCTCTCATTTCTCGAATTGTGCAGTAAAATATTAAATACATTACAAAGAAAGGTAGTGAGATTTTTTTAAAAAAAGAAATATAATGCAAGCGCGGTGCCAAAATGGCCGCCGCGCCCTTTGCGGCCCCCCCCCACAGGACAGAGAATCCGGGTAGTTAGGGGCGTGGCCAGCTCCCTGATAAAAGGGGTGGCCACGAGGCAGCCGAGCTGCCATTTTACCTCAGCGACGGAGCGGAGAAGTTTTTTCCCCTGTGTCTCCGTCGCTCTTTAACTTACCAGGAAGCCTTTGGCGGCGATTTTTTTCCTTTTTGGCTTCCCTTTACTCCGGTGGAGATGCCTTCGAAGAAGAAGGCAGCTTCGAGTGCGGCTCGCGCTGTCAGGAGGCGCAACCCAGGTCGGAGGACCGCGGTGCCGCCTCCTCAGCAGCCGCCTTTGCCCCTGCCGGGATCGGCGGAATGGGGTCTATTGGCCCTTGGCCCGGAGCGGGCGAACAGAGTGCGGGCGCGGTAGGGGATCCGGCCCGCGGCCCGCGAGCGGTGGACACCGCTCCTGCATCTGCCCACCAGGTTGGGCCTGCTGCTCTTGGGTCGCCGCCTCCCCCGGGGCCCTCTAGCCTTGGGGGGTGGTGCGGCCCCCTGCCTTGGCAGGTTTCTCCACCGACCCTGCCGGGCTTCGGTATTGGCCAATGGCCATATTCGGGTCCTGGGGTACAGGGACCTGTACCCGCATCTGGACCGTGCGGGCCGGCCGGCCCTTGGCCCCAGGTCACCGTGGAAGCCTTACTGGCTCGCCTTGTGGCCCTTGAAGCGTCGTTGGCTCGGGCCAGTCAGGCGGCCCCCCCCCCCTTTTGGGGTTCCTTTCGAGGCGCTGTCGGCAGGAGGACAACAGCCGACAGGGAGGGTTGAGCTGCTGCAGGCGCGTGGCGCGGTTTCGGCCACTGCCTCGCAGCTCCCCAGCCAGCAGCCAGGTGCGGGTCAAGCCCCGGTGATGAGCTCTACGTCGGTCGTGAGCTCCGACGCCCCCAGTGGGCCGGAACCCCCGGTGGGGGCGGCCCGCGGGGGTGCAGCATGTGAGTATACGGTGTAAGCGAGTACATCCACACACATCCCCGGGGCCCCGTGGTGGGGGGTGTTCCCTACCCTGGGGGGCATATTTGGGGTGGCCGGGTTGGTCTAAGCTCCTATTCCTTACTGCTAGTGACCACTTGGCACAGGCCGCCAGGGAGTAAATTTGGCGGGGGGAGTATGTGGATATCTTCTCACTCCTAAACGAGGTGCCCACCAAGGAGAGATGGAGGGGCGGAATGAAAAGGATAGTGGCAGGCACGTTGTCGCAAGCCACCAAGTATGTGGGCCAAATGGTCGCCGGCCTGCATCTTATGCATGGCGGTGTACCTTAGGGCCCGGCCGGATCTGGCAATTCCGATGGTCCTGTAGTTGGACAACATCTACCGGGCGATGGTTTACTTTCCGGGCCCAGCGTGGTTGGCTTGTGACAAGGAATGCCTAGGCGGATTCCCCCACACCCTGGGGATTAGGCGGGATGAGCCAGGCCAGAGCCTGCGGCTTTTGTACTTTACGCCCAAGCGCCCTGTGCCCGGGGAGATATACCATTGTGGGCATGCGGTTCAGCGGGCGGCCCCAGCATAGGTCACCTGCCATGGGGCGGGGCGGGGGGTTCCAGCCCGCCTGCCGTGCTGGACTTTCTTGTCCAATGGCTCCTCTAATGGGAGGACTTGTATATACAGACAGGGATGTCCCACCTGTGTTGGCCCCATGCGGCCTCTGCCTGTCCCAGGCATAGAAGGATGCGGGGCAGAGGGTGGGGCAGACAGGGGGCTTGCAAGACTGCCGCAGATGGATCTAGTTCACCTAAGGGCTCCCCCAATCTTTTATCCCTTAAGGCGAGGGAGGAGGTGGCCGCTGCCAGCTTTGACAAAATGGTCTATGCGGGCAGGGTCGTGGCACTGTCCCTGCACCCCCGTTCCGGGGAGCATATTATTTCAATGATGCCATGCCTTTTGACTATTCCATTGGGGCTCGGTATTCGAGCGTTTCACCATTTTACTAGATTGCGCTTTTGTCCGCAGGTCAGGGTCCCGGCCTGTAGCCCATTCCCTGGATGGTTTTATTCGGGGCTGAACGGGGCTGGGACACGTACACACGTCTCCTCAACACATTTCAGACGCTAATGGAGGAACTTGGTGTCCCTTTAGCGCCCGAAAAGACCGAGGGCCCATCTCCACAGCTAGTATTCCTGGGGTGGAGAGCAACCCGATAGCGCAGGATTCTAGGTTGCAGCGGGATAAGGTGTCAAGGCTAGTGGCCCTTGTCGCGGTCTAGCTGGCAGAGTGCATGGCATCACTGAGGGAACTCTGGTGCTACATGGTCACCCCAGTTTTGCTGGCAGGGTCTTCGCACCGGGCAGGGCATTTGCTCTGTGCTGGTGCGACGCTATGGCGGGATTATCCAGGCCCCACCACAGGCTCAGATTTACCCGGGGTATCGGGGCAGACGTGCTTGTCTGGCCATAGATCCAGAGGTAGTTCAACGGGGTGTCATTTTGGGGTCTGATTTCCTGGCTCCCCCTTGCTTTTAGATGCAGTCCGATGCCTCAGGATTCCTGGGTTTCTGGGATGTACTTCAATTGGAAGTGGGCCTATGGTGGGTGGCCACCATCCTGGGCAGGCAAGGGTCGCCTGCAGGGTCTCACGTATCTGGAATGTTTCCCTATCCTGGGTGCTTTGATGCTATGGGGCAAGGGGTGGGCCAACTCGGTTGTGCAACTTTGGCATGGCAACGCGGCTGTTTTCCGCATCGTCACTGCACAGAATTCCAAATCGCCCGGGGTTATGGAGCTAGTTAGTTGGTTTGTGTTATGCAACCCGTGCCTCAACGTTCCCTTCAGGGCCAGGCATGTCCCAAGGGTTGATAATGATATTGCTGCTGCTTTGTCCCGCCTGCAGATCTCCCGGTTCCGTGCCTCGGCCCCCGGATGCGGAGGAATTTCCCTCGCCACTCCCGGATGTGAGATGGACCGTTGGCAAGGAGAGGTGAACCGGGCGATCGGCCTGTCACTAGCGCCATGCATGAGTAAGGCGTATCACCACGCATTTAGTTCCTTAGAGTATTATGTACCCGATTCTGACTGCCAGGAACCTGGCCTTTTCCAGTAGCCCATGTTCTGCGGTTCACGATTTACCTGTATCCCCAGGGCCTTGCACCACGCACCATAGCATCTCAGCTGTCGGGTTGGCTTTTAGGGCCAAAGTGGGAGGTCGTGTGGACAGCACCAATGACTTCCGGGTGAGACATGTTGGGAGGGGTGGGTGCGCGTGCCCGGGCGTTTCCTGGGCGACCGCCACCCCATTTACCCAGGGGGTTTATGACCCAGTTGGCCCGGGGCTGGCCTGGCCTCTGTTTTGATAGATGAGGCAGCCCACTTCATGCGGCTACAACGGTGGCCTTTTTGGAGCCCTCCGCGTCGGCGAGCTTGAGATGCTGAGTAAGGCGGATGCAAGAGTTTCCCAGGGTTTTTACCCAATTGGCCCGGGGCTGGCCTGGCCTCAGTTTTGATAAATGAGGCAGCCCACTTTATGCGGCTACAACGGTGGCCTTTTTGGAGCCCTCCGCATCGGCGAGCTTGAGATGCTGAGTAAGGCGGATGCAAGATTTTCCCAGGGTTTTTTACCCAATTGGCCCGGGGCTGGCCTGGCCTCTGTTTTGGAAATGAGGCAGCCCACTTCATGCGGCTACAATGGTGGCCTTTTTTGGAGCGCTCCGCGACAGCGAGCTTGAGATGCTGTATAAGGCGGATGCAGGTGTAGGGCACTGGAACTCGAGGATGTCTATGTTGCCAAAGACTGGGCCCAGTTGAGGATACGCTCCTCTAAGACAGATCAGCATGGCGTAGGCAGTGGTGTAAGACTGCTACGGTGTTCTTTGGCAGACATCTGTCCGGTTGGTGCCCTACAGGAATTCCTGGCACTGCGTGGCAGGCACCACGGCCCGTTTTTCTGTCACCAAGATGGGTCTCCCCTTACTAAATTTCAGTTTTGGAAGGTGACAGCCAGAGCCCTCACCAGGGTGGGCCTACCAGGTGCCCGTTTTGGCACACATTCATTCCGTATTGGTGCAGCCGCTACAGCAGCTGCTTTTGGGTACTCTGGGGCTGACATACGCAGCATGGGGAGGTGGGGCTCGCAATGTTTTCAGTTTTATGTGCGCCCACTCCCGCCATGAGTACCAATCCAGTCACCTTACCGTCTTTTTCTCAATTTTTCTCAATTTTCTTACAGACCCTGGGTGTTGTATTACACCGGTGACAGTATGGCTGGTGGGCCACAGCTATGTGCACAGGGCAGTGCGTTACGCTGCGGCGACAGAGTGGGGACCCGGACTGGGACTGGGTGAACACGCCAGTCTCACATGGCATGGTAAGCCAGGGATGTTATGGCGGGAGCTGTGGCCTTTCCTTTTTTCTGGCCTGAGTGCTGACCCGCCTGTCATTCTCATCATCCACCTGGGGGGCAATGATTTGGGCCAGGTCACCGGCTTATCGCTCAAGCATGCGAATTGCGGGGACCTCGCCTACTTGCATTATGTCTGGCCTGCCACAACCCTGGTTTGGTTGGACATTATCCCGCGCCTTTCTTATAGAGGGGGCGTTCACCTCCTGGCCCTTGACCGCGCTAGGCGCACGGTCAACAGGGTGGTGGCGCGGTTTCTTGCCAACGGGGCTTGGGGACGGGTCAGTCATCACCCCGATATTAACCTACAAAATTATGACTTGTATGCAAGGGATGGGGTCCACCTGTCGCGAGGAGGTATGGACCTCCTGTTGGGTGATTGGCGAGCAGGCCTGTCGACCGAGCTGACGGTCTGGGTGGGGGCGTCAGGTCTTCTTTGAAGCCCCTCCGTGTGGCGGGTAGCACTGGTAAGGTAAACAGTATGACCCACAGGTATCCGGCAGGTTCGCAATTGACTGGACAACACTAGACAGGAATAAATTAGTTAAACGTTGTCCGGTCAACGACGAACCAGGCGACGGGGTGATGACGATTGCTAACCAGCATGCATCACCCCTGTGATTTCACGGATATGCGTCAGAGGGTGGGGTCATGAGTTAGTTATTGACTACGGTCAACAATTTGTTTGTTGTCAACAAACAAATTGATACAAATTGATACATTGTAACCAATTGCCGTTGGCAATTTTGGGGTGGTACCTTACCAGTGTTACTTCGGCCTGCTTGCCTTATGAATTATGATTGGTCGTTTTACCAATACAAATTTATAATTCGGACTAGGGCATTGAATCAATAAATGTGGCCCGATGCTGTTATCCACTTTCAATGTTGTCTGTGTCCGTTATTGGGGGGGTGCGCCTGCAATGCAAGCGCGGCGCCAAAATGGCCGCCGCGCCCTTTGCGGGGCCCCCCCCACAGGACAGAGAATCCGGGTAGTTAGGGGCGTGGCCAGCTCCCTGATAAAAGGGGTGGCCACGAGGCAGCCGAGCTGCCATTTTACCTCAGCGACGGAGCGGAGAAGTTTTTTCCCCTCCACCCCCTCCCTAGTTAACAGTGTGATATTTTGGTCGCTTCGGGGCCGGGTGGGAATTTTTGGCTGGGACCCATATTGGCTTCCGGGTCCTGGCTTTTTTGCCCATCCCACACTGTTGCTATGGTTTGATATAGGGGTCTTTCTATGTTCCTAACGTTGACTTTGGTCACATTGGCGGGTAGCACTGGTAAGGTAAACAGTATGACCCACAGGTATCCGGCAGGTTCGCAATTGACTGGACAACACTAGACAGGAATAAATTAGTTAAACGTTGTCCGGTCAACGACGAACCAGGCGACGGGGTGATGACGATTGCTAACCAGCATGCATCACCCCTGTGATTTCACGGATACGCGTCAGAGGGTGGGGTCATGAGTTAGTTATTGACTACGGTCAACAATTTGTTTGTTGTCAACAAACAAATTGATACAAATTGATACATTGTAACCAATTGCCGTTGGCAATTTTGGGGTGGTACCTTACCAGTGTTACTTCGGCCTGCTTGCCTTATGAATTATGATTGGTCGTTTTACCAATACAAATTTATAATTCAGACTAGGGCATTGAATCAATAAATGTGGCCCGATGCTGTTATCCACTTTCAATGTTGTCTGTGTCCGTTATTGGGGGGGTGCGCCTGCAAACAATAGACATTATTACTAAACTGGCTTTCATTTCAGGTGTGTGTCCCTTATATGTTTTTGGTCATATTGTGCTACGGAATACCCTCCCAAAATTGTCAATACTATTTGAGTAATCCACCTGTTTGTTTTTAAGGAAGTCATAAGATCTATAAAAGGAGAAGAACACCATAACTTACAAAAGTCATCTCAACATGAAGATCTTATTGTCACTTGCCTTTTATGTTCAATTTCTCTAAAGTTGCAGTTTTCCATAGTTTCTCTGTCCATGCATGTTGAAATCTTCAGTGTTCCCCAAACTTATGCCATATTAATTTTGGCTACTGTAAGGACAATTAAAATTAAATGTTTGTGCAATCAATTTTCATCTCTACAAATAAACAAAGAAAAGAACTTGAGATCAGCACCACATTCAACTTTATGGCCTTTTATATAATGTATTAAAATAAGTAGAGCTTTTTTAAAAAAATCACCTTCGAGCATTCTTAAACCAAGATAGAAAATTGTTCATTTTAATCTCTTTTTTGCTACCTCTTTTTTCTGTGTTTCTGACACATACACACACTCTTTCTCTGCCTCCTTTCCTTCCTCCTTGCCCCGAAAGCTACCATCTTCTTTTCTTTATTTGTATCAGAGTGTTGTTCAATTTAAAATTATGGATGAATATAAGCTAGAAATAGATAAAATTAAGTTAAAATGTTAACATTATTAGACTGTTTTTGACCAGAAGTGGCTTACTTCAATAGGGTTATCTTGGACATTTCTAGATCTTCTTTTGTACACATGGGAGGGTAAAAACTGCATGAACATGAAAGCCTCATTGAATGCATTCCTCCACGTTCACAGAAAATTTGTTATGTACATGTAGCCCCCTTTTACTTGATGATTGCTTGATCTTACTAGTGTCATGGAAAAGGCAGCCTGCTTTTGCCAGAGGTTCAATTTGCTGAGAGATGTTGAAATTAAACCAAGAGCTGACGTTTGCTCACTTCCACTGAACACTGTATGGCTGACCTTTGCAACCCTGGTGACACAGTAGTTAAACTGCTGTACTGCAGCCAAAACATTGTGAGTTCAGTCCTGATGGGGATCAGGGTTGACTCAGCCTTTCATCCTTCCAAGGTTGGTAAAATGCGTACCCAGCATGTTGGGGGCAAAATGCTAATAACACTGTGAACTGCTCAGAGAGTACACAAGCGATTTGGGGCGGTACATAAGTGTAATTGCTGTTGCTAACTGATGGGTACTTAAGATGTACTGTACGTAACTGACAGTCATGTATCATTTGACTACAAAGTGTTTGTCTACTTCCTTAGTTTTGCAGTCTTCAAAAAGCCAGCAAAACATTATAATGTACCCTTTCTTAGTGGATGACGTACACAAAGTGCAGAGTTGCTCATTACTCCCTGGTGAGTCATGGACAGAACAGGAGACTCTGTTACTCTCTATGGCAACCTCTACAACACACATTGCATATTATGGGGATTGGGGAATGTGACACTAGTCATACAGGCTGACATCCATTAGTAGCTCATAACTAGAATAGGCCCAAATAGATATTTGAGTAGTGGTTATACCAGTGCCCCACTCACCCACCCACCCACTCACCCACCCACCCACACATTGAGTTTTCATGGCCAAGTGAGCATTTGAACCTAGGTCTTCTGGGTCCTAGTCCATCACTTGATCCACTACTCCAACATATCTAATCCCTATTTAAAGCCAGCCATCACTTTACTTTTATGGCAATTAATGTTGTTTAACATTACACCATTCAGCTTTTGTTCATGGATGACCCCACATTCTGGTACTATGAGACCCAAAGAATAATATCTCGATGTCAACTTTCTCTAGTTCATGTTTTCCTCCATCATGTCTCTCCTTAGTCCCCCACCCCAACAAGTTAACTAGACCCAAACACTGCCAGCCTTATCATAGGGGAGATGACCCTGTTACTTGACTTCTAATTTGTACATGGCAGAAGAGGGAAGAATGAAATCCCAACAGTATCCAGAGCAAATACTCCACATGGCTCTGTTTTTGCTGCAGGCTTGATTCTCTTTCACTGTCTACTGATTAACAAGACACCTATTATCCAAATGTGCTCACAAGATCACTGGGATTTCCACTCTGAGAAACTAAGAAACTGATCAACAACTGGAACAATGCTGGTGTTGTTCAGCTTGAACTGAAGATCTGTCTGTTGGGTACTGGAAAGAAACCACCAAGTTATCGGCTCATTTTATTTTCTTATTTGTTTTTTGTTCCCTTTCCTGGAAGAGTTTGGCATTGTATAATAGCATTATTTTTTTTTGCAGGTCTCAAACACAAGGTCTGGCTTCCAAGTCAATAGCGATGAGGTCACCCTTTGGCAGGTGCCTACAACGTACCAAACTAGTTTGTTCTTAAAAGGATGCCCAAGTGATATGTGAGCAAACTTCAGTCCCAACCTTGAGCCAAGTTATCCTTTTTGGTGGTAAACCTCTGTCAGGGCTACAGCACCTTAGGACCCAGGTGGCCATCCATAGTGCTTCATGGGTCCTACGGCCTCCAAGCACCGTCTATCATAGTCCATACTTTCTTCCTGATGTGTTGCATGTCCACAGAAACCTCTGCAGACGCAGACAGTGTTGGCGCTTTGGTTATAAACAGAGATGAGCACTGAACCCTAGAGTCAGATATGACTGGCTTTCGAGCAAGGGCGACCTTTACCTAATTCCCCTAAGTTCTTAATGTGGTAAGCTCGCCATTTAAAGGGGAAGCATCAAGAGCATGGGTGTTTGGGTGTTGTTGTTTTTTAAATTTCAGAACTAAATTCTTGATGGTTAAATAAGTTATTCAAGGAAACTCAGTGTTCTCCTTGCTATTTCAGTTTGTCTGTCTTTCTTTTTGCTCAATGATGTGGTGTAGTCTGGACCTTTGGTATGCAAACTTTGTACAATTAATTACCCTGTCTGCTTTTGCTCTTGATTATATGTCAATATTTACAGTGTGGCAGAAAACCTACTTCTTTCGTGAATGTTTTTGCTTGTGCCAGTGAGTTAACAGACACACGGGCCTTACCTTTCATTGCTTCAGCAACCAGCTCCAGGTTATTTTGTCAGGGCTTTTAATAGCCTTTAGGGTTGGATGAGTGCCTAGACAGTCACAGGACTGCATGACTCACTGTAAGCTTCAGGAAAGCAGCTGAACACAAAACCGAAAGCACTTTTAAAAAAATCTTATGATGCCATTGTGGGTTTTTCCCCAACAGTATTCATTCTTGGGCTCTTGTGCACTTCCAGTATTTAAGGGGGGGGGGGGGGAGTTATGAAGAAAATGTTTTTAGGGAATCATGCCCAATGTTAGTTTCAATGCAGTTTATTTAATCCAGGCGCACAAATTGTTTGGGTCCTGCTCAAAGATCATTCCAAATAGTTGAAATTTCTGTTTGATAAGCTCCCTCAAGGTCACCTCAGAGCACAAACAAATTCCCTTTCATATTATTAGCCTGTAGTTGTTATATTTACTGGGGCAAAGTATTTTGCATGGTCATAAGGCAAATATGCTTATCATGTCACTCAAGAGCAAAGGTGGGAATCAGCTTCTATACTTGGAATAGCTTTTCTTTCTTTCTTTCTTTCCTTCCTTCCTTTTTTCCTTCCCAAGATTGTAAAAGAATGAACAAGAATTCTTGTGGCATCTAAAAAGGCTAGCGATCTTTGTCTGACATAAGCTTTGTTGGACTTTAACCCACTCCTTTAGATGCATTGGAAGAACTGTGTTACAATTCATGAAATTTTTTGGCAAATAAAAATATCTGAATCTTCAAGGTTGTAAACAAATGATAAGTAGATAAAGGAGCCAAAATAAGAACTATGTCAATCAAACAAACAAGATTGAAACTTTAAAACAAGTACAGTAAAACCCCGAATTATGTTTAAAAAAATCTGTTCTGTAGGCTTTTATGTAAATTGGTTTTTTTCCTTAATTCGAAGCAAACCCATAGGAAAAATGAATGTTTACATAACTTGAAGCAACCCCATAGGAAAATGATATTTATGTAAATCAAAGCAACCCCATAGGGAATTGTGTTATGTAAATCTCCCTATTTATGTAAACTGGGACATGGTTTTAATGCAAAAATCATTATGTAAGTCGAATTTTATGTAAGTCGAGGCATATGTAAGTTGGGGTTTTACTGTACAGTATTTCAGAACGGCTGGACATACTGTTCCCATTTAGTTAAGGATAAGGTATCGTAAAATTAAGGGCTGCAGTGGCTTGGTGGTTAAGACATTGAACTTGATGACCAGAAGGTCAGCAGATCAGCAGTTTGAGACCCGAGTGTTGCATGATGGAGTGAGCACTTGCCAAGTTAGCAGTTTGAAAGCAAGAAATTGCAAGTAGATAAATAGCTTTGGCAGGAAAGGTAACAGCATTATGTGCACTCCATCATCTAGTCACGCCTGTCACATGAGCACAGAAAAGGTTGCAGACACAGAGAGCATTGGCTCTTTGTCTGTAATCTGAGATGAGCACTGAACCTTAGAGTTGGACATGACTGGCTTTGAAGCAAGGGCAACTTTTACCTATCGTAAAGTTAGTTTCTTGAACTCTGGCACCCAGGATGTCCCAGATAATTATGGGCCACAGTGACTGGAGAATCTGGGAACTGCATTCTAAAAAGGTAACTTTTCCTAGCTATGATTGAGCCACCGTGGGAAATGTTCCACATATTGTTGGATACATTAGTTTTCTCCCAACCATTCTGTCTTTCCCAGTTAACTGATATTAGTTCCTGACAAGTCCTGAGACTTTTACATTTTGATGCTTGTAAGAATAAAAACTACATGACTAAATGAGAGATTGGCTGTGAAGGAGATGAGGGTTTAGTGAAGCTTTTGTGAGTGATTCACCACAAGTCTCGCCTCTCCGCCTGGAATTCTGTGGTGCAGGCAGTTTCGGTATGAATCAGATAGTGGTTGCTAAGGGCTACAATCTGCTAACACATACATATACAAAGAAAGTGGGATTGCTCATGCATTCATTGCTACAGGTGCCATTGGTTAGCAATGTTTTAATTGAGCAGCCTTGTATTCAAAGCCTGGTCTGTAACTAGATATCATCTCTCTTCCTGGAAAAATCATCAGAGGGACCTCATATTATTTCTGATTGGTGGGTGCTAGGCATGGTTTTCTGCATGTGGTGCAGAAATATGACATGTGAAATTTAGTTAACAACCAGGGTTACAATTCTCTGAAGAGCAAGTGTGAGTAAAATGATTAAGGCCCAAGAGATTTAACCATCATCATCTCGGAACTGCAGAGCTGAAATGGACCCTACGGATGATGAGGTCCAACCCCTATTAAGGAGACACAGTGAGGAATCAAACACCCAACCTCTGGCTCCTCAGCCAGAGACCTAGATCTATCAAATCCCTGCTTGGCCATAGAAAATTATGGGGAGGCATTGGTTGAATCCATTCCTTAAATATCTCACTTGCCTTAAAAATGACATAAAATTACTGTAAGTCATGTACTTGACTGGGGTACACAGAAAGAGCCTCCTCAAAGATTGTGGTATTATTGAACCCCAGGGAATGGCCACCTTGTGTTTCTGGCTAATCTTTCTTATGCTAGGTTAAAAGAAAGGAACTGCAGAATGAACTCACCAAAAGGTGGCTTCATTTTGATAGTTTCATGTCTGGCCTAGACATGGAAGAAGAAGAAAAGGCACTTGAAGGGACAAATAACACACATAAGCTCATCTGTTTTATCTACTTCAGGTAATAGAAGTGCAGTAGTTCATTGTCATAAATGACCCAAGATCAGAATACTGTACATCTATTTGCCAAAAGCCAGCACCCTAGAAAATTCAGGCTGGACAATAGGGTTTATTTCAAACTATTAATAACCAGACGTAACCTTGCTCAGAAGCTGACCAGAATCCTATTACTTGCATCCAACAGTTTAGTTGAGAAGCTGTAGGTTGCATTTCCTGATACATGTGAGTCATGTGATTTGGTGTGGGGGAAAAAAACCCACAGCCACCAACCTCTTAATTAAAAGCAGTCTTGGTAAATTAAGGAGACCTGATTGCCTCCCAACCCCAGCATTACGGTCCTAAAAATGAGGGGAAAGGCCGAAGGTGCCAAGAAAATAGGAATGATAAATATGAGAGAGACTGACTCAATAAAGAAACCCACAACTTTTAGTTTGTAAGGTGCAGACAGGGTGTTAATGACAGGGCATTTTGGAGAACAGTAATTCATAGAACTGCAGTAAGTTGGAAATGACTTGATGCCCATAACAATGTAATTTATTATTGTTACTATTAGTGGTCGTGATTAGTGTCTGGCCAGGTTATCCTGGTATGATAATAGAGTAGACCATACTTCCAGCAGCGGTTAACTAATCTGACAACCCTGATGACTAGTGGCTTGAGTGCTGAAGTCCACAGGGAAGGGATTAATTCCCACTTGAATCCATCTTGATGGAGGGCAGCAGCTTCATCAATACTGGCCTGGGGCTGATGAGGACTTTGTGTGCCAAAAGGGCTCAGGATCAGAAAGTGAATTGCGGGACTTGATCAGTGGTACAGGTGTCATGCTGCAATGTGGAAGGCAGGTGAAAATCCACTTCATTATATTTTCAGGATGGTCTTAATGGCTGATCATCATAAGGATCACCAATATTCGGATTTGGATATGACAGAAAAACAAGAAGAAGAAGAATTGCTGTTTTGAGATGGCTACTAGAATAACTTTTTGTTCCCCCATTAAATCTTTTAATGAATGTCTCCATCTGTGCCTCAGTTTCTCCATCTATATTGTACCTCCTCTACTAAGTGCTCCATAGAGCATGGCCTCCAAGAGGAAAGGAAAGAGGGTGGATAAAAAACAATAGAGAAGTGATTTCAGCATGCATTTTAATTGACCGCAATTTCTTTATGTAGAACTGAACATGACAAACACCTCTGCGTAACAACCCCTTTAGCAATACCCATCACACCAGTTAGTAATTTAATGCAATCACAAGACTACTTCCCTTTGGAAACCATCACTCTCCATTACATTGCACATAGCTAGAGTTCCACTGATATGATTTGTGGAAGAACTCGCTGTTCCTTTCACTTTGCAGCCCAAGAGAGCAAAAATACTTCAGTGCTTTGGCATGGAGGCAGCGGAATATATATATTTTTAAAGGCAAAGTGGAAAAGAGAATCCAGTGGGATGTGGTGAAAACACCAGACACTAGAGGACATCATTCTTGCTTTGGTTAAAATGTCATAATCCATGTAACAAGACAACTTCCCCTACTCTAATGATTTATTTAAGTCTGGCCAGGTTATCCTGCTATGGTAATAGAGTAGACCATACTGCTAGTGACTCAATGCCGAGTGTCAGATGGTGGTTAACTAGCCTGACAACCCTGAGGCCTTGGGTGCCGAAGTCCACAGGGAAGGGTGATGGTCCCCAAGTAGATTAAATCCCACTTGAATCCATCTTGATGGAGAGTAGCAGCTTCAACAATACTGGCCTGGGGCTGAGGAGGACTTTGCATGCCAAAAGGGCTCGGGACCAGAAAGTGACTTGCAGAACTGGATCAGTGGTACGGGTGTCATACTGCGACACGGAAGGTCAAAGAAAAGTCACAGCATTATATTCTCTGGACAATCTTCATGGCTGATTGCCATTATGATCACCAATATTCAGATTAGGATATGCAAGAAGAAGAAGAGGAATGATTTATAGTATTTTTCTATGTACAGTATTTGCAATATGCTTATAAACCTTAAGGGGCCACGGTGGCTTAGTGGTTAAGATGCTGAGCTTAATGATTGGAAGATCAGCAGTCCGAAACCGGAGTGCTGCATGATGGAATGAGCTCTCATCATCTATCCCAGCTCCTGCTTCTTTTACCTTAATACAGATTTGCTTCTAATTATGTACAGTTTTCTTGAACTTGACCCTCCAATAGAGCATTTGCAAGCATTCTGTGTTGCATAAAAATGTCATGTTGAACTTGTGGAGCTGATTCCTTTATCATTTCAGATTGTTGAGTCCTGATCTATTAGCCATTCTCCTGCTGCAGGAAATGGCCTTAATTCTCATTTGTAAACTCAAAGGTCTATACTCAAGACTTTCTCGGCTCCTTGAAACACAGAACAGAATCCAAGGAGAATCCATTTGCACAAGGATAATCATATTTAGTCCCAACAGCAAAATGAGCGGAGGAGGAACCACTTATGCTGATACCCAATGGCCAAGGAGATGGAAGAGGCCATGTCAGATGGACTGGCTGTGAAGGCACACCTTGATAATATCCTCAAGGCTGCAGCAGGCCGTTGTAGTCCCTGGTGTTGAATCCTGCATGTCTCATTCAGATGAGCCGCAGGGGACGGCTCCATGATCATAGTGTGTGGGTCACTTCTTGGCTAGCTGGGATCCACCTTAAACAAATGTACTCCAGTGGCTTCTTTCCTGGTTGCCATTCTGTTTTCAAAGCCCACCACACATAGGGAAGGCCCAAGATTGTGGGCTAAACATTGGAATACACACACTTTGTCTGGCAGGGAGGCCACACCCTGCGGGCCACCCCTCATAGGTGGTTAAAAAAAGGTCAGGGATGGCCAACCTTTTAACGCTACGGGCCTGACCATGCCCCTGGAAGCAAGCATATTTATGGCTGTTGTAAATGCACCCACTTCCGTGTTTATGACAGCTGTTGTCACATTTGCATACGTGTGGGCAATTTTTATGGCTGATGTAAACATGCCCTGGTCCATGGGCCATAGGTTTGGAACCCCTGGTATAGGTGGTCTCCTCACTTTAGTGGGTTATCTTTTGTATGACTGACTTCACTATCAGTGCACAACTCTTTGGTTCTCTGTGTTTTTCCCCAACAGGATTCTGACTGTAACTATTAGGAGCTTTCTCTCAACTCCGATTCATGGGCCATCCAATTTCACATCTGTTAGCAAATGCAGCCTGCATTCTCCCTCTAAACATGATCTCAGAAACTATTTAGGAATTTGACAGATGCCCCAGAACAGAAATCTACTGCTGTTGGTCAGTTGCTTTATCTAAGTTATTGGGCCACTTGACCTTTGTCTAAGTTACTGGACAGAAGCTAAACCACAAAAACGGCCAAGTACTTGGGGTTTTCACATGGAAAAAGTAACAGTGGTATGGGGAAAACAAACTATGTACAAACCAATTTGGCTTCAGCATTTTTGCATTCACTGCTGATCTCAGGAAAACATGAGGATACAATATTGATGCAGGAGAAAAACCTCAGCTATTCCTGGATTATGAACATAAGCTCTTTAAAAGCTAGAGAAATATACTGTTTGCTCTTCCTTCAAGGAAACATGAGTAAGATTGGTTTTTCCATTTCAGCACATAGTACTGTTTGGTGTTTCCTGCCGAGATGTATTTAAATTTTTGCATTTTCATACCTGGCAGACAGTGTAGGAGTCTTATGAAACTCATGGTGAAGTGTAATAAAGATTGATTGATTGATTGATTGAATAAGGATAATAGGGAATCTTTCCAAGAACTCCATATGAGGTCACAAAAATGCTGAAGAGGTTCTTGGGTTCAGTGAGGAGTTGATGACTAGATAACTAGTGAGTGAACTGAAGCTCAATCCAGATAAGGGGGAGGTTTGAATGGTAGATTGTTCAACAGATCTAGAATGTGATGGATCTCCTTTTCTGGATGGAGTTGCACCTCTTTTGAAAACTTAAGTGTGCAATGCAAGTCTTCCTTTGTATCCAGATCAAACACTGGACTGCCAAAATGAAGCCACTTTCTTGCCTTTGTCCTCATTGGTTTCTGGCAAAAATTGGCAGACCAGTAGATGAGCTGGATTATGAATCTCTCCACATTCACACCACGTGTTGTTGTCTGGCAGCAGCCCCCACTGGAGCACATTGGTCTTACATTTAGGGACTCCAACCATCAGCCTATTCAGGGCCCTCCAGGTAACGTGGAGGAGGTTGAGTTCCTCAGCTATATCCACTTTTAATGTTGTTTGTTGCCCAATGAGCTGCTTCCTCCATATTTTAATTTGATTTTGATTTTGTGTACCCTCAAGAAAGTTTGTTCTTGCCATAAAGCTCTTTCTGGATCTGAGCCAGCAGACTTGAGGCTCATATCCATTCAGAGGATATTAAGAGTTGTTCTCTTGCTTAGTTCTCTTAGCATCTGCTGCAATGGAAGTGAGCTCCCAGAACAACATTGCTCCCAAAATACTGTAACTGACATTTTGATAAAAGAGGAATGTTACATTACCAAGTGGAGCTATAATCCATACCTATTGATAGACATTGTTGACTTGCTACTTAACAGGTTCATGTTCTTGGCTGAGCAGTGCCCTATAAATGGGCCTGCTTCCACAGGTTGTTCAGAAAGATAAATTTTCCAAATGTATTAACTGGTCTATTTTTCATTTATTTAAGAATGTATTCTTTTGCATCTTACAAGGGCTCCTTGTAAGTTAAGATACATTATGATACAATAAAAAGGGAAATGTAAATAAATCATTAAGAATGCAAAAATCTCATTTAAGATAGATTAACATAATTTTTAACACTTGCTAATAATGTATCAGAATAAAAAGTTCTTGGATGATTACCTAAAAACTATTGGCGATTGGCCAGATTGAGTTTCTTTCAGGAGAAAACTTCCACATCAGAGGGGATCTACTACTGAAAAAGTCCTGCTTTATTTCACACCGGTTGTTCCTCAGAAAACAGAGTTTTTAATGCTCACCATAACTGAAGAGCAAGTCATATACACAACAGAACAAAGTTATCCTATTAAAATCATCACAATTTCCACAAAAGAAATGAGCAGAATCCTGGATAAGCTCCCTCAGAAGCTGTAAGTGAAGGCCTGTGTCTGTTGGATGGGGGAGGTATATAAATTGGACTGCTGCTTTGCATTTATTTTTAAGAACAGAGCCTGGCAAACACCATGCCATTAAAATTTGGACTTCCATTGATGATTTCCCTACCTTTGCCTGAAGTTATCTTGAATCACGAAAACTTGCAATGGTTTTTATTTTATTTTAGTGATCCAAAATAGGTATCGCTTTCTTCTTCTACATTTGGATAAGCCTTGAGAGAGAGTTTCAGAACTAGCTGTATTTATGATCATAGAATGCGAGCTGAATTTGTTAGGTTTGTTTATATGTCATTTCTGTGCCCACTTATACCCACAAGCTCCCTTTAAATTTCTAGGCAGATAGCATCACAGCCCTGATGTTCCAAGTGCCAAAGGCTATCCCTGAGCAAACCACATAATAAGAAGACACCTACAGGCTGGTATCTATGGTAATGGGGAAGTACCAAGAAAACCTCAATTCCAGAACATGCTTTCAAGCGAGTGTCTCAGTTTCTTCCCTCTGTTACTGTAAATGTTTGAGGAGTTCCTGTTAGAGATGAACAAATAAGAATGATGATTGGATATTGTGAGTCAGAATCTTAATAAGGCAAGTGAAGGTGCATGCAGAGAATTAGCAAAGAGAGAGACAGATTGCTCAGGGCTTGTCTGGCTCTCAATGAGCTGAATTATTAAAAGAAGAACTGGGCAGGCGGAAGTCCTCACCCAAAATCAGCAAAAACATGCTTTTCACTGTCTCACTGAGTACAGATTCTCTTGGGTTTGGCTGCCTGGTCCAGACACATAAGGAACATTTTCATTTCTGCCTTCATTTACACTCATGGAGGAAGGGAATCAGAAATCTCTTTACTGGGGATGTTAAAATCACTCACTCCCAATGGTGGTGCATTTCTTCCAGACCACCTAGATTCCTTTCCTGTCTTTGTTTCATATTGGATTGTGAGACTTGGCTCACAACCTTTCACTGCGATTTTCTCACATAACAAATTCATTTCCCAATGTGTGCCCATGTATGCAGTAATTTGACCTAAGGCGTGCATATTCCCATCTCTAACTAAAGTAGGGGTGCCCAAACATTTCGGGCCATGGGCCGGTCATGTGGCTCCTCCCACCAGAAGCGGAAGTAAAACATGTATGTGTGTGCACATAACGCTGCTGTAAATGACCCACAGCTGTCGTAAATGCATTTAAGACAGGTGTGGGTCATTTATGGCAATGTTATGCACACATGAATGCACATTTTACTTTCACTTCTGGGAGCAGCGCAAGCAGGATGATTTGGCACTGCAGGCTGGATCCAGCCCACTGGCCATAGTTTGGGCACCCCTCACAGAGATACAAAGAACCCGCCTAATGATTCTGTTTCAAAGGTCCATGCAAAAACCCAGCAGGTTATTATATTGCTTTACATTTAATGCACAAATACATTTGTATCTGAGATTATTTTAAATATCACACACCACTCACTGTATGTGGAGGGGGGGGGGGTTGGCACAGTTTCTTTTTAATGTGCAAGAACAAGTCATTCTTAGTTCAGACATTTATCCATAGGTTTTATTTTCATTGGCCAAAGTCCTAGTGGCATAAATTTGTTCCATACAATCTGGATGATGTCATAATCTAGTACCAGTAGTATTTAATTTAAATTAATTGAAAACTTCCTGACCATACACCTTTCTGGCCCTGAAGAAACCTTTGGAAGCTTCAGGACACAAGGGTGCATCCTTTAATGATGATGATGATGATGATGATAATGATAATAATGAATCAGACAATTTACCTTTTTTTTGGGGGGGGGGGCGGGAGATTGTAATGAATGTAAGGTGGCAGTTTATTCCAGTCCTGCCACTAAATTTAACTATCTGAATCCACCCCTAAACTGAATCTCATTAAGCCCAAAAGTATTCGTCTGTTTAATTCAAATTATGAAGCTGGGCAATCCACCAAATTTCAAAGTAAAGATCCACTGCACACGTTTCAACGTGCCATCTAGGTGCCCTATCACACACAATGTACCGTATTTTCCGGCGTATAAGACGACTGGGCGTATAAGACGACCCCCAACGTTTCCAGTTAAAATATAGAATTTGGAATATACTTGTCAGCTGCAGTTAAGTACCTGTCCTATAAGACAACCCCCGACTTTGGCACAGATTTTTTGGGGTTAAAAAGTAGTCTTATACGCCAGAAAATACAGTAATAAAATTTAGCTCTTCAAGTATGTGCTCTAGAAAGTTACTACACCTACAGATGACAAAGAAATGAACATTGATTCATAATAATAGGTTCTTTTTTACAGCTCTCTCACTGCCAATTTCCATTTAATTACAATTTTACCATTCTTATTTTGTATAAAACTACTGTAGGCTAAAATTCATCTTAAGAAGAATTCTATATGAAGTAATATTTTACAGTGTGAGACTCCAATACCTGCCCTTTATCAAGTATATAATATAACCTAATCATGAAATTATACTAGGAGATTAAATATTTGCTTCTGGAAGCTCTGGGGAATGCAGAATTTCATATCTCTCTCTCTTAACTAAGCATTCTATTAATTAATGCACTTCAAAGTGATTAAAGCCATTTTTATATAATGAACAATACTGAGACAGACAAGTTAATTGATTGATTGGTGTATGAGCATGGTCCTAAATGGATTAAAATTTGCATATTAACATGAAGCCAAAATTGTGGTCTTAATGAACCACTTGTTACACTGCACCTTCCTGTGAATTTAATGCAAGGTAAAGCAATACTGCAGTGGCTCAAGTGGTTAAGATGCTGAACTCGAAAATTAGAAGGTCGGAGTTCGATTCTCGAGTACTGCACGATGGAGCAAGCTTCCGTCTCTGTCCCAGGTCCTGCCAACCTAGCAGTTCGAGGGCAAGAAACTGCAAGCAGATAAATAGATACCACTTCGGTGGGAAGGTAAACTGTGTTCCATGCACTCGTGTCTAGTCATGCCTGCCACATGTCCATGGAAACATCTGCTGACACAGACAGTCCTGGCTCTTTGGCTATAAACAGAGATGAGCACTGAACCCTAGCATTGGATACAAAGAGCTTTTAAGCAAGGTCGACCTTTACCTTTTGGATATACACCTTAACATGGTGAAGGAGTTTGAGTGCATCAGTGAAGGTGAGAGCAACACTGTCAGCAGACCAGACTCCATTATAAGCCTGGACCCCTTAGTAGGATCACCTAAGGAGGACAGTTTTCAGCTGAGATAACAGACTAAGATGTATCCACTCACTTCAAGACAGCAGCAGTGCTGTAAATGAAAATGGCAATGGAGGAGGAGGCAATGCCAGTGATACTCAAGCTAACTTGTTATTACTGCTCAGAAGGTAAATGTCTGCTGAAATTTCCTTACAATGAAAATTCAAGGATGAGACCGTTCAAAATGAAACAAGAGGTACTGCTGGAAGAGGAGATTCCCATGTCAGAAAGTCTTAGTCGGGTATGGGAGAAGAGTAAAGGACAAGTACAAATACCTCTGTCACTAATGACACAAGTAGAATAAAGCTGAAAGGACTTCTACAGGTTGGTGTGCACACAAAATGAAAGGAAACCTGGATGCTGCACAACACATACAATTAAAACCTGGAGTGTGAGAAATATGAATCAAGATAAGTGGGGAATGTTAAAGCAAGAAATGGAATGTATAAACATTACAGGGTATGGTGTCAGGGAACTGAGGAGTGTACTTGGAAGTGGATATTTGGGTAGACAAGTTCCAGATGAAGGAAGAGTGAAAACTGGTGGAAGAGAGTCATCAATAATTTAAGATATGTAGATTTAAAATAACCAGATGAATTGAAATGACTTTTAGGCACAAGTGAAAGTGCCAAAGCAGGAATGCAGTTGAACATTAAAAAGAAAAAAAACCTACAGAAGAGCTTTACAACTTCAAATGTTGACAGTGAAGAAATCAAAATAGTGAAAGGTTTTGTACACCATGGTAAGTCAACAATCCACATTGAACCTGCAGCCAAGATATCAGAAGAAGTTTGAGACTAGGAAGTGCACCAAGGAAATAATTAGAAAAGATAATCAAGTGCAAGGATTTGTCACTAGAAACCAAGATCAAGAGCCTCCATACTCTTTTATTCCCAATCATTGTTTATGAATGTGAAAGCTGGATAGCAAAGAAAACTGACAGGGAGGGAAATTGATTTGTTTGAAATATGGCACTGGAGGAGATACCCTGGAATGCCCAAAAGATGAACAAATGGGTATTAGAGCAAATCAAGCCTGAAATATCTGTGGAGACAAAATGAGGAAGTTGAGGCTATCTTACTTTGAGCAAATCTTCTTCTTCTGCCATATCCAAATCCAAATATTGGTGATCATTATCTAAATCAGCCATGAAGACTGCCCCAAGAATATATCGTGGCCTTTCATCTGCCTTCCACATCACAATGTGACACCACTTATCCAGGTCTGCAAGTCACTTTCTGGTCCTGAGCCCTTTTGGCACACAAAGTCCCCATTGGCCCCAGGCCAGTATTGATGAAGCTGCTGCCCTCCATCAAGATGGATTCAAGTGGGATTTAACCCACTTGTGGACCATCACCCTTCCCTGTGGATTTTGGCACCCAAACCATTAGTCCTCAGGGTTGTCAGGTTAGTTGACCACCATCTGAAATTTAGCATTGAGTTGCTGGAAATATGGTTTACTCTATTACCATCATGAGAAGGCAAAATTATCTAGAAAAGATAATAATCCTTGGAAAGGTTGAAGGCAGCAGGAGAAGAGGAAAAACAAACATGAGATGGATTGGCGATCCCTCATTCATAGGTTCACCATAAGTTGGAGGTGATGTGACATCATGTAACATCACCACCATATCTGCTGCATGTTGTGCACCCTTGTTACTCCTGTATCCTGTGATGATGGTGACATCTCACTGGCACTTGGGATAATTTGACAGATGGATTTCCTCTCTTTACTTTTCCAGAAATAGTGGTTCGTCATCTTTAAAAGCTTCTTGAAGGAAGTCGAATAAATTCCCAATGAATTAAACAAATGCCATGAGAGCAGCTTTTATTTTGTTCTCTAAATGGTGTTCTGCTATGGGAAAGTGAATAATTATGACAGCTTGGTTTGCTCCCACACTTCTCTCTCTTCCTTCCCTCTCCACTGCTTCTCCCCCACTTTGTGGAGGTACACTATAAACGAGTCAGTAATATATGAAGGCATTAGCCAGAGCTATTTCAAAACAAAGCATCTTGTAAAACAACCTCTTTTAAATGTTTAATGCAGACTGAGGAGAGAAAATAAGGGTTGTTTACATTTGAATGCAAATAGGGGTATAAAAGAAATGGCAGGAAAGGTGTGATTTGGATCCTGTAGGTCTTTTGAGCTTCCATGAAACTGGCGTTTCTTTTCCCCCTTGGGGTAATTTATAAACTATTATTCCCCATTGTGAGAACATTGGCAGAGAAAAGGAGAGAACAGCTCCAATTTTCGCGGTAATGTATTTGGCACACATCCAAAAATTGGGAAGGGAAAAAGTTGGAGGGGAAGAGCAGTTTGCTACAAAATTGAGATTAGAAGCTAATGCTGAGATGCACAGTAATTGGGGGAGAGTCAGGAAAAGTGACACAATTCTCGTCGCTTGCTTGCTTTCCTTCTTTTAATCGGCTGTCATGCAAAATCAGAATATAAACATGAAATTGTTAGAGTTGCGAGTTTTGTGATTTATGTTCTTCAAAAGAGAGTTTTTGAAAACTCCTAAACTGGAGATTTTTCTTTTAAAAAAAACCATACCTAGCCAACCATACACCCCACTGCCTGCCAAATCTATGGTTTTACTTGGTTTAAATTGTTTTTTAAAAATATTTGTTTGAAACTGTTAACTTGTTCTTTAATGACTCTACGTAATCCACTAGGAAATGTTCATTGTAGCACTTTTTCTTCACTGCCTAGAAGCAGTCTAGTGGGCACATGAAATGTTCCTATTACAGTAGAACACCTTATAACAAATGCCTCTTACAGTGAAAATATCATACAATGAAGAGGATTTGAAAAAAATCATTGTGCCCCGTATAATGAAATTTTTTGTTATACGATGCAATGCATCTCTATGGGGAAAATCGTACAATGAAAATCTCTTTTACTGTACGATTTTCCCATAGAGATTTTCGTTGTACGTTTTCCCCAAATGAATTTTCTTTGTACGATGCATGCATTGTATAATGAAAAAATCGTATAATGAAGTGCCTTGTAGAATGAATTATTTTCATTATATGGGGTTCTACTGTATTATGAAAAATAAAAAGCCAGTCGATATCCAACTTGGTATCTTTTCTAACCCACTGGCTGAAATCCTGTTGTACAAATTATGCCACCTAAGGCTGAACATGTCATCAGCCATGGTGCTATTCTACAAATTAAAAAAATTCTAACCACCACCACACACACACCACCACACACACACACACACACCCCAAGATTACTTCAGTCCCAATAATTGTGGGGAAGCTGTTGAAGGATGAGGCCTGGAGCAAGTCTTCAATTTTCGATTATCACTGGCAGCAATTTGTGGAAATTGAAGAGTTTCATGGCCTGCAGACCCAAAGGCTTCTCTATGACAAAAGAGAACCCCGGAAGCTTCTGGACCTCTGGGGGAGGGAGTCAAAAAGAAAATTGCTTCAGCTGATGACATAATTGGTCTTATTCAGCATAATTTCTGACAACAGGATTTCAGACATTGTCTTTCAGCTCAGGCATGGGTTGGCCACTTCAATGACCTTTTTGTCTTGTCTTTTCTCATTCCAGAATCAAGAGGTCTAGAAGACATTCATCTCTTCCAACAGTAAACAAATGACTATGAAGTTGCTGAACAAAACAGAATATATCAGTGATGGTGAACCTTAGCACTCCAGGTGTTCTTGATCTTCAATTCCCAGAAGCCTGGATCAGCAGGAGTGCTGACTTGGGCTTCCAGGAATTAAAGTCCAAGAACACCTGGAGTGCCAAGGTTCACCATCATGGTCTTATATTATTCCAGTATCCCAAAAATAGGAATTGAGTAACACGGATTTGTTCAAAGTTAATGAAAAAGCTTGGGCAACTATATGGCGGGGCAGAAAGATGTTCAGATGGAAAAAAATTATATTAACAAACAGTGGATAACTGTAGTGTTCCTAAGGTGTTTGTGTCTTTACTAACTCTAAGTTTCAATTTAGTTCAATGGGGCATTAAATGGTATTTGAGTAATGTGCTTCAACATACGTTTTTCTCTTCTAGGTCAAAGGTTTCTGGAGTAATGTAAGCTCAAGGGGTTGGCAGGTTGGAAATATCTACGTTAAATTCTTTGGAACTTCTTAAAATAGAGCAATTGCTGAAACTCGATCTAGCTGCATGAATGAATGCTGAGCTATCTTTCTATTTTCAAAGCTTCGTGGATGCTTGGTGGCATGTCAAAAACAAATGGCAGTAACTAGGTAGGGAGCAGATAGGCTCCCTGGTCTTCCAGTGGTGTATACTGCAAATGCCTATGTCCAGGCTGATCTCATCACCTATGTCTTCTGTGCATTGTTTATTTCTATAATAAATCTTGACTCCGAAAGCTCAGGGCAAATTATTTATTTATTGCATTTTTATAACACCCATTTGAGATATTTACCACATACAAATAAGAAAATAAAACAAACAACAAAAGAAAATATAACAACCAAATAAATTGATCATCAAACAAAATAAAATACATTTTGCTCACCCCATCTATTCTTTATAAGGTACAAAACAATCCTTTCCATTTTTCAGATGAGAAAACTGAAGGCGATACACAGTTAACTTACCCATTTCTTCCAACCACTATCATCATTGTCGCCGCCGCCATCATCGTCGACGTCGTCACCGTCACCATCACATGTAATTTAGTAAATATGAGAATGGAAAGGGAGGGAAATAGATGTAGTAACAAACAGGTAAAGAACATGGGGTTTAATGGAACATGATGAGGGTTAAATTGAATCGGAGATGCATTACTTATCCTTTCATAAAATAGCATACAGATGTCAAAAGCCAAAATACCAATCAAATCTGGGCAATTTTTGAATTTCCATGGTGATCCTGAAGTAGGATCAGTAGCATCCAGTGGAGAAGGACAATATGTTGTTTCCCTTAGAAAAAATCTTCCTTGCCTTTCCTGTTATGAAGTCATTGATTAAATAATCCAGTCTTTACCGTGTGTAATACTTTTTCTTGCAGCTATCCAAGATCCTGTGCCCTCACTAATGACAAGGAAACAATGAAATCTGGGCTGCTTCTATGCCCACATTAACACTGCTTGATCAAGAGAAAGCAGAATTTGAAACTTGTTTCAAGATAAAGAATATACACAATTATCTGTTCATACTGGTCTAATCTAGGAAAACTCTGGGAGCCCTCTAATGGGTACGTGTTGGAGGGGGGAGGTTCATGTTTACCAATCTCTCTGGAGATCGTTCCAACCATCCTAAGTAAAACTGGGAAAGACCAATAATAATAATAATAATAATAATAATAATAATAATAATAATAATAATAATAATAATAATAATAATAATAATAATAAGAAGAAGAAGAAGAAGAAGAAGAAGAAGAAGAAGAAGAAGAAGAAGAAGAAGTAGTAGTAGTAGTAGTAGTAGTAGTAGTAGTAGTAGTTTGAATGATCACTTCCAATTGTGTGGAGGAATAAATGCCTTTTTTGTTGTTGTTGCTGAAACACAGTGTGAGGAACATATGCAGTTTTAGAAAAAAATTGTAACTTGGAGATGATATTCTTCCATTGGAGGAGTAAGGTATGGGGGGAGAGAATAGTAAATTTTGAGAGGGATTCCAGGGATTATAAAAGCTCCCTGAGATCACAGGTAGAACATTGGCTGTGAACTCCTAAGTGCTGTTGATCCCATGCCTCCCATGTTAATGGTGCATGCACAGGTTGGTAAAAACAATATTTATGTGTCCAACTGACTTTTCTCCTGGATAAAGGAACCTGTATGGATGTATGAAGGCATGGCACATAGGTAAAACTGTTCCCGTCAAGATCTACTCAGACCAGCAGAAGGAGCTCAGACCTAGAGGCCTCAGTGGCATAAGAGTTGACTCATTCTTAATTCTTATGGTCTAATTAACCCTTATCTTGTCAATGGAGTTGCAATTGAAGTGTTAGACATACCAAGTCTATGACTAACACCTCAGCTTCACACATACCTACTTAGAAGTCCCCTGTCCACCCTAATTTCACTGAAGTGATGGAAGGCTGAGTCATCTTTAGCCTTCAGGTCAAGCTGTGTTGGATCACCATCTCTAACAGCTGAGTCATATCTGAACAAGACTGTTGGCCTTCTACATTCCTCCATCTTAAAACAGGGCATTTGCTATATTAGTGCAGTGCAAGGTATTATTAAGCCTTTATTGGTATAAGAGGAGGCAAACAAAAGAATTAACAAAATGCACACAGTCATTCCAACCATAGTTGACCACACTTTACACAACAGAGTGGCGATATCAAGTACTTCGTCTATTGGGCAACTATTTGTGCAATTTCAAGTAAAAAGTCACTTAATAAGTATTGGTAAGAGGGCACAGCTTTTGCCAGTAATTTATCCTGCAAAGGATTTAAAATAAATTATTAGTGAAGAGACTTGTATAAATCTCATATAATGATCATAATTATCATCATTTTTATCATTAACCTCCACTTACTGCTATTGATAGTGTTTATTAAATCAAATCAAATCAAATCAAATCAAATCAAATCTTTATTATGGTCCAAGACCAGCATAGAACAGCAAAGGGAACAGACATTAAAATGGGGGTACTTTAAATATATCAAGAGACAAAAGTGCTTCAAAAGGAGCATTTCTGCTCAGAGTTAAGGAATGCGTGACTGAACAACAACAATGGTTTTAAGAATTATGATGCCATCTGTTTGATGAGGTACAAATGTCAATAAATAAAAATAAAACAAAATAGTGACACTCAGATATAATGTATTAGACTGAATCAAGAGATCCACAAGAACAGAAACTCTCACGTTTAGGGGTATGTTTGTACCTTCCAAAAAGTAACTCCTAGGGAAAGGAGTTTACTCTTCTTCGAGGTTGGAGGAGGATGCACAGCTGAAAGTGTCACCCAAGCATTCCTATAGGGAAGAAGACAATCTTAGGTAAAGATTGTCTTCTTAGCTAAAGGCAAAGGTCACCCTTGCTCGAAAACCAGTTGTATCTGACTCTAGGGTTTGGTGCTCATCTCTGTTTATAACCAAAGAGCCAGCACTGTCTGCATCTGCACATGTTTCCGTGGTCATGTGGCAGGCATGATGACACTGGAATGCATGGAACACTGTTTACCTTCCCACCAAAGTGGTACTTATTTATCTACTTGCAAGCAGGAGCTGGGACAGAGATGAGAGCTCACTCTATCACTCAGCACTCAGGTATCGAACAGCTGACATGCCGACCTTACAGCCGTCAAGTTCAGTGTCTTAAGCACTAAGTCCTATCTTCGCTAAGATTATCTTCTTCCTATTTTTTTTACATTCAAACCTTCCTCCATTAATTTGTTTCTCTATTTTAGATATATTTAATGCATCCACATTATAATTGTCTTTATTATTTAAGAGCTTATTATTCTGAAAGCCGATTCCAGCGGCAGGTCTGTATATTTTGTGTTGGAAATTTTAAAAATCCCCAATCCTAGATTTTTTGGAAATTGGCATAAAAAACCATCTTGTCTGAGTCCCTTGGACGCTTGACTGTAGACATTCATTAACACTACCAAGTTGCTCCGAAGTAACTCCAAGGGCACAATAAAGTACACAAATATCTCACTATGCAATTACCTCCTGATTTAAAGTTCCAAAGGCGTGGCTTCTTCTCTTTTTCTATAAAGTAAGATGCTTGACACACCTACCCCTTCCACACCCACATACATGGCTTTCCTTCCGTCACACTCTACCTCAATGCAACTTAACTTTATTAACAGTCAACGAGTGCCCTTTAAACACAGAACACAACACTTTGATAATGTTATTTCCTTCCATTGCAAGTTTCCTCTCTAAAGTCTATTGTTAGTGCTTGTCTTATTCTGCAAGAGTGGTCCTTCAAAACCAGTTCATGTGTCGACAACAATGAAGCAAGTGGCTGAGCAGTCCGCCCCTCCTTCTCCTCCTGGAAGGGCCCTTTCCTGTAGCAGATTGCTTCTTTCCTCATAAACTCTCATCTCCACTCCCCCCTTTCACGTTGCCCCAGTAAGAGGGTTTGACTGTCATCTTTTCTTTTGGTTGCCTTTCTGCTGCTTTCAAACGCACCTTCATTCATTCCCAGGCTCTCTCCAGGAGATTTTTGGCAGGATTTCCCCCTGTCCTTCCGGGTGCCATTCTTAGCAATAACAGTTACACTTACTATTCGTCAGCAAAAAGGAGTATAAGATGCACCCCATTTTTATACACATTTTTAAGGAGGAAAATAATTTTCTACATTTCCCCATGAATTTCCAAAATTAACTCCAGGAGATGAGGAGGGCAGGATCGGCGGAGGAAGAGGGCTCCTTTGAAGCCCGTCCCCCCCATCCCACAGCCACTGGGCTGTTAAGAGCCAGGGAGGATTGAATGGGGGGGGGGGGTTAAGAGATCATCTGAAGCTCATTTCCCCCTGATCCCATAGCTGCTAGCAGCCAAGAGCCAGGGAGGATGGAATGGGGGAACCAGGGATCCTTTAAAGCCAATTCCCCCCCCCCCCTGATCCCACAGCCACAGACCGCCAAGAGCCAGGGAGGGTGGGATGGGGCAAAGAGAGCTCCTTTGAAGCTTCCCACCTGGCTCCAGCTACCACTGATCAACATAATTCAGATTACCGGCATATAATATACCCCCCATTTTTCAAATGTATTTTAACGGGGGAAAGTGCATCTTATACACTGGCAAATATAGTATATATTACGTCACAGCACTTAGTGCACTCTCTAGGTCAGGGGTTCCCAACCTAAGGCCCGTGGGCTGGATCCAGCCCATGCCACCATTTCATGTGGGCCCCCCCACCTTCTAAGGGTATTCAAGAAACAAAATGGCTACCCCTTTGAAGCTGTTGGGACAAAATGGCCACCCCCCATTGTGCAGGCAGGGCAAAATGGCCATCCGGTCCTCAAAGCTCACTGGGAGAGCATGACCTGGCCCCCAGTTTGAAAAGGTTGGGAACCCCTGTTCTAGGTGTTTCACAATGTAATTAGTATTTTTGCCCCTAACATGCTAGATACTCATTTTACCAAGCTTGGAAGGATGGAAGGCTGTGTCAACTTTGATCCCCGTCAGGATCAAACTCACAACTTCAGCAGTTTTGGCTGCAGTAAAGCAATTTAACCACTGTGCCACCAGAGCTCATTCTTCTTCTTTCTCTCCCATCTCCTTCCTTTTATCCTCCCTCTTTCCCCACTCTTTCTTTCACCTAATTCTAACCTCTTCTTCTCCTACAAATCCCATCTGCCTTATCTCTCCCTTTATATCTTTTAACTACTCCTCTTTATTTTCCCAACCCTTACTCTCTAATTCTTTAGCTACTTTCCCCAACCAAATCCTCCTCTTTTATGAACAATTCCCCAGCCTCTTCATATTTATCTCCCACCACAGTTGGTTGGAGAACTGGAAACAACCTTTATAATTTATGCATGTATTTAAAAATATACAAAATTTGTTTGTTTGTTTGTTTGTTTTTTTACAAAAGGCATTTATAATATCTCTCTATTCCTTGCATTACCTTTAAAATAAACTTTTCAATTAATTGTAACCATAAGCAGACTAGAGTCATTTCTGGTCATGCTTCTGTACCCACTAGGGTAAGAAATGTCGCATTTTCAGTCTGTAACTCTGGATTTTGGTTCATAGAGGGAGATGAACTGAAAACTCCACCCCCTTAGATTCCTGCTCACAAAGATAGACAGATCAGCTTCAATAATTGAACATAAGTCAGAAATCAAATTAGGCCTCTTGCAACAGGACAGGGGGAAATGGTTTTTATCAATCCAGTTTGTGTCTGTTGTAGACTACATATGGGAATTGTTTATTATGTACGTTTAAGAAGAGAAAAGAACTTAATGGATCCACTGAGATCAATTAGACAAGGTCAAGAGAGGAAAATGTCACTTTTCATCTGAACAACAGTCATCACATTTTTAATTGCCCTTTTGCTTATATACATTCTCTGAGGTAGCCTATTTTGGGCAATGCCAGAGTTAGGTTTTGGATAACGCCTCTAAGAAACTCCTGCTAATAACTGAGAACAAAAGTCAGCATGTGCAGACAAAAGTGTGAACAACCGGATCACTTTGAGCACTCAGAAAATGTGAAGATTTGTAGGATTAACATAATTTAAAAAATTTACAAACATAACACACAGCTACCATAAAGCCAGTTGGCAACTATGGGGACAAGACAGCAGGATTTGCGTATTTTTATAAAATGGTTTTGGACTGAGATCAGTATTAGTTTTATAGAATGCAAACTATTGATGGGCCGATTGCATGGACTACAGCTCCCAAGATCCTCCAGGCAGTGGTCATGCAGGGACATTTTTCTGTCAAAGAAAAAGGGTTGCACAGGTAGTACAATCCTCTTCTGACACTTGTTGAGGGCACTGTGTATTCGAGGGGATAACAGGTTAGCTTAGGAGGCCTCTTGCCTGATGAGGATGCCTTACCCTGCCAGATAGTAGTGTCGCCATCACCGCCACTGCTCTACACCCAAAATCCGAGCTCCCAAGCAGGGCACACAGGTGAAGAGGGTGAGGAACCAAGTGCTACTTATTATGGGATGGTTAGGCTGTGCATCAAGGCCCTCTTTTCAGACTGCCAGGCAACAGAATTTTACTCCCATGGTAGGCCTGTGAAGATATCAACAGTCTGAGCTGCTCCTTTGATCCCCCCCCTTCTCCTGGGTGAACTTTCAAGATCTTGCGATGGGAGTATTGTAAGATCTCACACTCCAGTAGCATGGTTTACCTCGACGCTTGAACCAACAATCCCGTTCACAAAACAAAACGTCTGTTTGTCTTTCTTGGAAGCGAAACCAATCTTGGCTCCATCCTCCTTTTTATTGTAGAAGCGAGGAGAAGCAAAGAATAATCCATTGAGAAACCCAATCTAAAAGCATAGCTAAACTTAAGCTAATAATTTAATAACACACTCTAGAAATAAAAGTTCCCATTCCTGGGTTCTTAATCTAATTCTACTCTACACGCAATTTATACTGAAAAATAAGAAAACACACAGATTCCAAGTATCAACCTGGACTCATCTCTCAGTTTCAGATTCCACCCTTGATGAAATTCTGACTAAGTGTCAGCCTGGCGAGATTTCTTCTATCTCCCAAATAGTGGCCTGGGTTGGCCCCATGGATCAAAGCAACATCTCCTGATGTCCTCCCAATCTTATCCTCAGAAGCATAGGGCTTTGCCTCCTTTGAAGAAGCACTTCCTAATTAGACAAATTCAGGAGGTTTTATACACAATTTCCCCCTCTTCCTCCCTCCTATGGAATTTTTAGGTGGCCTTGGACCTAGATCTTGAGATAAGCCTTATCTTCTCAAAAATCTTTCAAAGTCAAGGCTTGTTGGCAAGGTGCCAAGCTCTCTTTTTGCCCTCCCCCCATCTTCTGGTGAGGTCAATGACCAATGGTCAATGAACTTTGATTACAAAGTTCACTCCAGAGCAATGAACTCTGAGATTCCTTCAGGTGTTTCTCTGTCCACTAGAGGCACTAATCCCGATGACGTAATGCATCCAGGAATCACTTTGAATCATTGCGCTTTTTAAAACTCCAGTTCTCAACCTTGAGACACAGTGACAAGTAACTTAAAACAAAGTAACATTTCTCAAGTTCATGACAAGTAGAGCTGGCCATACTTCCATCAACAGGAAGAATGAGGGAAGTAGAGCACATGATTTTGAAAATTTGAGGTTCCAACTCCCCACTCCCAATATCTCCCCTTCATATATTCTTTTTCTTTTGTGTCTGGGTATGGAGCCATCTTCTTGGCTTTGTCATTGGCCAAACTTAAGTCATCATCAGTACATTCTTCTGGTAATAATCGGCAGACCAGCAAATGTTCTGGATTCTGCATCTCTCCACATTCACACAGCATGTTGTTGTCTTACATTTAGGCACTCTGACCAACAGCCTAGTCAGGGTCCTCCAAGTGACAAAGGGGAGGTCAGGTTCCTCAGCGTTATCCTCCTTTAATGTCATTCCTTGTTCAGTGAGCTCCTTCCTCCATCTTCTAATTTGATTTTGTTCTTGCATACCCTCAAGGATGTTTGTTTTTGCAATAAAGCTCTTCCTGGATCTTAGCCTGCGGACTTGAGGCACATATCTGTTCAGAGGATATTGAGGGTCATTCTCTTGCTTAGCTCTCTTGGTGTCTGCTGCTACTTATCTCCTTACCTAAGGTGCAGCTATACCAATACAACCTTTTGTGCAGTAGAATGAAACAACAGACTAAACGTTTGTGTGACCTGGTGTGGCAAACAGTTTTATTTTTTAACATTCTTCAAGGCTGGAAGTCCATTCTCTCTCTAAAAAAATAATAATAATCCTTGGCCCTATCCCTGTGTAAAATCATCCCCTGTTGGTTCTGTTCGATTTTTGAACACATGTGGAATAACCCTCTGAGGAAAAGATAAGAACAAAAAAAGGGATTTCGCTCTATATTATAGTTCAATATTGCTGACAGTTTCTGGGGTTAATAAGCATTTGTCTGTGTTTTTAATTATTTAAAGAAATCCTTGAATTTGCTACATGAAGCCTAAGAGATGAATAATTTACACCTTGTGTCAACAACCAGGAAAGCATCTAACGGTTGTGTGCATGTATTAAACTGGTGAAGGGAGAATGAAAGAGCAATGGACTATAAAAAGAGGAATAATTCATTGCAGACACAGACAAAAGGAATTTGCTAGGAGAAGGTGAACAATTTTGGGATTAGAACAGTGGTTAACAAACTGTGACTGAAATCATGTTGCTCATTGTAGTAAGCTGAAACTAGAGTAGGTCCACTGCAATCAATGGAATTTATGGAGGAGTCCACTCACCAAATCAGTTCAATGGGACTACTTTAATGTAATTTACTATGATGAGCAACAGGATTACAGCCTGTTTTTCAGGAGCCATGATAGATTAGGGTTTGAGGTGAAGTTTGTAAAATTCTTCAATAGGAAGGGAGGTTAGTTGGCCTACTATACTGGGAACAGTCTTCTCTTTGAAACACTACATTTTAAAGGGCTGTTTGGTATTGTCTAATTTCAGAAAGCCTATGAAACCAAAACACCATAAGATTTGAAGTTGTCCATCAAATAGTCTGCAAAACAATACAAATATAAGATGCTTATTATACATATTTTTTTAAAAAAAATACAAATCCCAAAGACTTAAAACATAGTAGATCCCAGCAGTATACAAAATTAAACTTAGTTATAATTAGTGAGGCCTTCCCTTGTTTTCCCTCTTGTTTTGAGAAATGCAAAGCAGACTAGTTTGAGAGATTATGAAGGGAGAGTATGCATCATCTACCCCCTGAGATGATTGTGCCATGCAGCCAAATGATACAATTAGCCAAAGTGTCATATTTTTAGGGTCTCTTTACTAAAAATGTCAGACATGTTCCCTACAGAATACAGAATTTTAAAGCCACTAGAGAAACCAGCACAGTAGAAAAGAAATTTGATCTCATACAAAGGATGCTCACGCACTGTACAGTCATATGGCACAGCCCAAGCAGTGTGCAAGAGGGCATATAATGAATCTCGAGTCATTTGCCTGGACTATCTATGGTACGTAAGAAGATTGCTGTACACCCGGAGTAGCAATGCAAACTTGATTAAGGGTGTTTTGCATCATTTAGACTTCATTATGTGCATTGGTTGCCAACTTGAGGGCTCACGGGGAGCCATGCAAATTTAAATATGTTATCCACACAGTTTCTGGGAAAGAGGCCGTCTTTAATAGACTTCCTCAATAAACATGGGAAGGTTTTGCATTAGGCAGATGATAGAGAAGGACTGCAATGGCTTAGTGGTTAAGACGCTGATCTTGACTACTGGAAGGTCAGCAGGTCAACAGTTTGAGACCCGAGTGTTGAATGTCAGAGTGAGCTCCCATTGTCTATCCCAGCTCCTGCCAACCTAGCAATTTGAAAGCAAGAAATGGCAAGTAGATAAATAGGGAAGGGAAGGTAAACAGTGTTCTGTGCACTCCGGTGTCTAGTCATGCCTGCCACATGACCACGGAAACGTCTGCAGAAGCAGACAGCGCTGGCTCTTTGCCTTTACCTAGAAAAGGATGGTAGGCTTGTGTCTGTGAAGTCATTTGCATGTGTTTTAAAAAGGACTCCACATTTTATCATGGCATCTCCAGTTAAAAGGATGAGGTAGCACATAGGGTGAGAATCCCTGAAGGACCATTACCCATCCAGGTTAACATTCCAGAGTCAGCTGGGCAAAGATACCTCATAGAAGGTAATTATCTCCTATACCAAAAGTTTTTTAAAAAATATGTTGAGATTTATACAAACAGTATTGATTTGTCTCCAATTAGCATAGCGCTATCGCCCATTTTCTCCAAATGGCTAGAGGCAAATAGCCTAATTCAATAAATAAAAATTTGGTAATAAGGTTACACTGTTTTAATATCAGGTTAAATGACCTGTAGCTTGTAAAGCTGAGGAAGATCCATTAAAAAGAGATCTAGACTCAACTATAACCACACTTGGGGGCTGGAAAACGAGCCAGTCATTTAAAATGGCATTTTAATGATGTGTAGGCATAAGTTGATATTAAATACTTCCTCCATCAAGAAGACCATTTCAGTTCATTATCGTCTAGTACAATTGACTCTAATTTCCTTCACAAAAGGAAATAAAAGGAAAACACCACCCACTTCCACCACCTAGCACCGCTTGGATATATTTGATATGCAAGATAATTTAACCTGCTCCATAATTAATCATTCTCTGTTCCACTGAGACCCAAGTACAATGGCATTTCCAATCCCTTTATTCGTTTTTACCATCAGTACGAAAAGTGACATTTCCAGTAATTAAGGTGAAATTATTACATTACACAAGCAGGACAAACATGAAGCAGAAGGCTCCAATTCAGCAAAACAAAACTGACTCCCATTTTCTCAATAATCCAGTCAACAGAAATAGGCTCCAGATTTGAATTAAGAAATTAAGAGCAAACGTGTGAGTGCAAGAATCATAACCGGTGGCCCTTTCTGAACAACAGCATAGATCACTCTTTACCAAGCTCGATCCAATTTGTAATCCTAGAATGCACAATCCACCCACATTAAACAAATTCTGGAAATATATATGGCTATGGGATTTCTAGAGATCTTTTTACTATCACTTCCAGTAAGAATCCCTCCAGCTAAAATTCTGATGCATTACGTCAAAATACCCTCCCTCCAAATTAAAGCATGGCTATGGGTAGAGCTTTTTAAGCTCCATGGGAACAACAAAACATGAAATGGTGGTAGCCCTTCTGCTCATTCGGCCTCATAAAGAGTGCCTTAAAACAGGGGTTCCCAACCTACGGCCCATGGGCCGGCCCTGGCCCATGGCACCATTTCATGTGGCCCGCTACTGCCACCACTGCCCCCAGAAGTGGAAGTGGATGCATTTACATCAGCTATAAAATGTGCCTACACACATGCATGTGTAAACACACTCACGACTGTCATAAACACGGAAGTGGGCACATTTACATCTGCCATAAATGCGCCTGTTTCTGCTTCTGGTGGGATGGGGGCCTGGTCCACCCTGCT
This sequence comes from Bradypodion ventrale, assembly GCA_035047345.1. Taxonomy (NCBI): domain Eukaryota; kingdom Metazoa; phylum Chordata; class Lepidosauria; order Squamata; family Chamaeleonidae; genus Bradypodion; species Bradypodion ventrale. Next base: position 124,561,686 of record JAWDJE010000006.1, read on the forward strand.
CAGCTGTCTGGGGTAGGGAACCCCAACTTTAACAAAACACCCAAAACTACCAATCCCTTACTGCTTTGATGTTCCTATGGATCTTAAAAAGCTCTACCTATGTCCATGTTTTATCTAAGTGCATGGTATCTAGGATACTTTTGGAGTCCTGGTGGTGCAGTGGTTAAACTGCTGTACTGCAGCTAAAACATTGTGAGTTCTATCCTGATGAGGATCAAGGTTGACTCAGCCTTCCATCCTTCCGAGGTTGGTAAAATGAGTACCCAGCATGTTGGGGGGTAAAATGCTAATTAACTTGTGAGCTGCCCAGAGAGTGCACTAAGTGCCATGGGGCAATATATAAACATAATTGCTATTGCTATCTAGAGAATATGCTGGCTGGATAGCTTGGTGGTTTAGGCAGCCAGAGATTGGGAGTTCAATTCCCCCACTGTGCTTCCAGGTCTCCAGGGAGAAGGACCAGCCTGTGTAGTCACAAAGCAAGCTGCACCGTCCCAGATAGCCCCCAGATGCAAAGGCACTTTTGTGTATTCTCTACCTCAAAAATCCTGGGAAATGTCACCGTAAATCAAAATTGACTTGTTGGCACTATGCCCTGGATTTCATGTGAAGAAATACAACATTTTGCTGGTTCAGGAATCTTGGAGTAGGGAGGGAAAGAAAGGCAGAAAATCATGAGGATAGATCTGGGGTTGAGAAACATTTAGACCAGTGGTTCTCAACCATTCTTTGGCTATGCCCCATCTAAGTATCTCTAAAATCCTGACAACCCTTCCCCGACATATAATTCTTATTATTCAAAATGTAAACTCCTATTCACATGTAGTAAGCCTAAAAGACCATTAAAATGCTCTAAACAAGTTTCCAAAGAACATGGCACATGTTGTGTATATGTCACAATACATAATTATATACTGTATGTTGAGGCCCCTAGAAACAAAAGAAATGCAACATATTCACTGTTAATAACTCATCCGTGAATTGTCCCTCTTAAAAATCAAATTGCCCTCCAGTGGGGCATGTGCCCCACATTGGGAACCATAGATTGAGACTGTCAGCCTTACTCTGGAGCCATCCCAACAACACACAGAAAGTGCTATTGTTAGAGGGAGATATCATGGTTGAGGTAGCCCCAGAAAGTTTCCTCACTATATTTTTCCTTGGAAAAGTTCAAATAGTCCCATCTACTCTCCTCTGGGCATGAGAGCAATTATGGCATATTTTTAGCTTTGGCCTTCTTTTGGTTCTGTTACAGTTTTTCTTTCCCCCAGAGCTTTGTTTTTAAACTCAGCTTTTTAAAAGACTTAAAGCACTGAAGCAATGTTGAGGGTTTGAAAAAGTCCTGCTTGGATTTGAGAGCGGCTTTCTTCAGGTTCCCTTTGCTTCCTATTGCTTTGGAAATGGATAAATGCCCCTTGATTCATTAAAGAATTCAAATAAATCCCCAAACTAAAGTATAAGCCTCATGTTATCCTTGACTCCCCTATGTTTGGGGCTCTGCCCATTCTCGTTTAGGATTGGAACAACTCAACCAGTGACAACCAGAGACGCCTCTGTTTGGCTTTCCGTAACATTGGGGGAATACAGAAAATCTCTGCCAGATATCATGATGTTTTTCCCACCCGCTCACTCCCCACTTCAAACCTCACTCCATGTATTACAGAATAGAAACATCCACAACTTATTCTTTGTCCTCCCTTAGATTAATGTTATCGCACTGACCCACAAGACCTAGAATCCAGTAGATGGCTTTCGCATGAGATCATTCTGCGGGATGTTGAGTGGTAACCCCACGCCTTTACAATAGCTCTATTAGTCACAGGTTCTCATGTAACAATTTAATTTCTCCTTTGAATCCTTCCCCAGCCCCAACAGTGGTCTCTTGTGAATCTACAAAGTATCTGTTAGTTAAATGAAGGCTGAAACCATCCCTTTGAGGCTTCCCAGGGAAATATCCTCCTTAATAGTGCCTGAAAGATGCTGATATACTGTTTTCCTCCATTCACTTTCTATTCCCCCCAGGAGAGAATCTCTAAATCATTTTATTCTCTCATGCTATATGTAGTCTGACCCCTAAGGTATACAGCCAATTCCTTTGAATAACCTGTTGAAATGCAACAGTTTTCTGAGTTTGGCAGCAGAATGTAGCTCTCTTCATTGATTCTAGTAAAGGTAAAGGTATCCCTTGCTCGAAAGCCAGTCGTATCCGGCTCTAGGGTACAGTGCTCATCTCTATTTCAAAGCCAAAGAACCAACGTTGTCTGCTTCTGCAGACGTTTCCGTGGTCATGTGGCAGGTATGACTAGACACCGGAGCACACGGAATGCTGTTACCTTCCACCAAAGTGGTCCCTATTTATCTACTTGCAATTTCTTGCTTTCGAACTGCTAGGTTGGCAGGAGCTGGGACAAAGATGGGAGCTCATTCCATCCTGCAGCACTCCGGTATCGAACTGCTGACCTTCCGCCTCCCAGTCAGCGTCTTAGCCAATTGAGCCACATAGTCCATATGCTAAGAACAGTGAAAGGAATGAGAACAAACAAAGGGAAATGGATGCTTAGTCAATATCTCCACTTACTGTACATTTCCTTGACTCTCTGTGTGAGAAGGATGGTCTGAGAGCATAATCTTCTGTCTGAGGCCAGAGCCTGAACTTGCAAGGGTTCTTTAGAGGGCTAGTCTCAAATGGAACAACACAGCATACTTTAAATATAGAAATAGAGGGAAACAGTATAAAGCAAGCGGCACGGTTGAAATATTGTACCTAGAAACAGCATTTACTGTAGATGGCAAAATGGACAAAGAGATTGACATACGGTGCTGTAAGGCAAACCAAATACTGGAACAGTTAGCTCCACACTTACAACATAAGGCAATACTGACCACACAAAGAAACACCTCATACAATGCATATTCATTACCACATTATGTTGCCAGTGCTAAACATAGGACACTTGCAACAAAACATAAATGAAAGTTGGTCACCACAGAGATGAGTTGCCTGAGGAAGGCTGCTGGAGTGACTAGAAGGGATAACATCAGGAATGAGATTATAAGGGGATGAATTGGAATAGAACCAATCTTAAATCTATATACAGAGACAACAAATTAGATTAGTTAGATTAGATTTTTAATTTGTACCCCACCCTAGGCTGACTCAGGGCGGCTTCCAACATAATTAAATATACAATACAACAAAACCAAAATATAAAAAGCATATTAGCAGACAGCAGCTAAACAATACAATATCAATATAAATACAATAATACAATAAGCAGTATATACATATACAGCATAACAGATGCAATAAAAATATAGAATACAATACAAAACAATTCAACTACAAATCAGAGAAAAATGCAATAAAATTATACATAATAAAAGCACCATAATAAAATAAGTACAATTAGGCCACAGAACAGAAAAAAAACACCCTCGCATGGTTGCCCATTTGGAAAAAAATGTCTTGGGATTCCATACCATACAAGGCATATGTTAAAAGAGGGGAACAAAGAGCACAAGGCAGACCCAGAAGAAGGTGGTGAGACAACACCAAAGAACTTTTACAGGAACACCAAAGGACATGGATGGTAGCCCCATGGAGGTAAGAAGAGGCAGTATATTTTGGGTGGGAGGCTACTGCAATCATAACTCTGTTCAGGAAGTTCTGAGTGAAATATGTGAGTGGGAGTCCAAAGAACTCAAAAGTCCTGTTCTTGTCAGAGATCAATCCTGTTTTCGAGCAGTGGGTAGAACTAAATAGAATTGAGAAGAAATTCACTTACTGATGGGGAAGAAAAAAAACTGCAGTGTTCTCAAACAAGAATGTGAAATGTTTTCCACTTGAGGCAGAAAATGTTCTGCAGTAAAGTCATCATTCTGGCCCGGTTTGGTCCAGTGTTTGCACTAAGACTGATTAGAATGTCATAAAAGAATTATCTATTTGTTGCATTCCATAGAATTCTTCTCCAGATTATTTATTAAACCAGTGGCAGGAACTCTGTCCTTCCATCTGTTTTAGACTCCAACTCCCATCATCCTTCATGAGTTTCTGGGAGTTAGAGTTCAAAACAATTGGAGGGCCAAAGATTCTTCATTCTGTCATGTGTCAAAGTAGGAAGAAAATAAAGGATGGAGACAAGGAAGAAGAAAGCCAGCCATGAAGGAAAAACCTTAGAAAGCTATATGAAAAAATCTGATGAATTATGCACAATTCATGATCTTAGAATTTTAGTGTTTGCCAACCTTTGGTTTTTAGACTTCAATTCCCAGAAGCCAAAATCAATTCCCCAGAGCACGGATCAGCCAATGTACTGACTTAGGCTTCTGGGAATTGATGTCCCCCTATGGGGCATGGGCCCCACATTGGGAACCACTAGCTTAGATCATCCCATCTGAAAAACAGACATCACAAACTAGCAATTTGCACTCTGCAGTCTTTTCTTTTTATGAAACAAAACATAGAAAGCACAGGCCAGGTGGGGACATGGGGGCTGGCTGGCTAATAAATTAAAAAGATGCAAACTCATGTAATGTTTCTGTTTTTTTTAAAAAAAAATCATGCTACAATCTATTGTAGTTTAATTGAGCAATTCACCCAATTTGCTACCAACCAACAACCAGTTCCAAATCTGAAAACGCTCATCAGAAAGCTTCTTGTAAGAAAGGATTTATTTATTTTTTAATTTTTTGCTGCTTCTCATTCTCCTCCTTGATGATTTACATCCTGGCCACGTACACTCCTTGCATATGCTCACACACTTGTAAACATGCACCAAATGGACAGAGGTCATATTGAGCTTTGCAGTTTTTCTTGCATTATGCTCCGTGCATAAAATTTCTTCAGGAAGGAGAGAGCATAAGGGAGAACTAGATCAACAACAATAACAAACTGCAGTTTAACTTAGGCTTGCGCCTCATACAATAACCAATAATTACACATACTACAAAATGAGCTACATTCATAAGATATGTGATTATAAACACATTACCCTTTTGATCACATCGTTGTAAGTCACCAAAAATCAATCGTGCTAAATTAAACTTCCTCCTTTGTATTGACAGATTATATCATTGGAGAGAAAGGAGTAAATTGTACCCCTTTTGAATACAATAATCAACACATGTTAATGTTTTTCATTTCCTGTCCAGACTGTGAATTGCAAGTATACAAGATGAACAAGACTATCCCTATCTAAGTCAAAGGGAGTGTAGAATGTGCAGGTGGAAGTATTCTGTAAAATAAAGGTCATATTAATGTAATTAGTAAATACAAATCATGTGTTTTTCTCTCTATTTGATGTTGAAGTTGTGCTACATTTGTCCTTCAGTGTATAAGAACCAAATTCAATACACCATCTTCATCAGAAGGATCATCTCTCATCATCCACCCTCTCATTCCTTTTGTGTATTATTATATTTCATTATATGGTACCCTTATAGCTCAAATTTATTCCAAAAGCGCTCAAGGCAGCATGCATGTTCTCTTCCCTGCTTTGAACTCAAAACAACTCATTTTTTCCTCCCATCATGTTGTCAGCTTTTTTCTGACCCACTAAAGAAGAATCCTTTGCATTTTTTTTGCAAACCTTGCATAAAATGTACAAATTGCACAGAACTACTGTCTCCACTGCCTTTTTGCTCAAACTTTTAAAAAGTGTGGCCAGGATCCTTTTCATAGTAGTATAAGGTCTTCATAATTTGTGATGGCTAAATGCAGCTAATTGACAAATGACAGATTATATCTCTGATTATATCTCATTTAAGCATATGAGCAGACATGAGATTGAGAGATCTGCCAGCACCTTGACTATTAGTAGCAATTAGCCATGGCAAGTTAGATAAACCTGATGTTAATACCAATAGGTTTCTCATCAATATGGCAGGTAGCCTGTGTTTTTGTAATTAGACTTTGCAATTTTTCTGTGTCTTTGTGCTTTACTTTCAAACTGATTAGTTTGGTGGCCCACTGCATACTAATATTTGAATCTCCCAAGTCTCAGTCCAACATTTAAAACTTTATAGAGAATTTACACAAATCAGATCATTTCCATCCAATAGACAGCATGTAGTTAGACCTCTGAAATTAATTTTCTCATTAAGTCTCTGATTTTTTATTTTAAGGAGGGGGGTTTTAAGGATTTTCCAACTGATCATTTCTAACTCAATTTCAAACCGAAAGAATTTAGCCACATGCACACAGACACACACAAAAGAAACACGAATTGGGAAACATGAATTGTAAGGAAAGCATGTTAAAAATGCAGCGCTAGTGTTAGTTTCAACTACAACAGATCTATTGAAATGGATTAGTCAACAGTAATGGACATTCCATTGATTTCAAGGGCTTTATTCCAATTGAGACTTAAAACAAGTTACTAAATAGAAGTAGCAGTGTGACAGGACAAGCAGCATTGTGGAACAGTAAGACTATGACTGGAAGGTTCAAGTTGGATTCCTACTGATCCATGAAATGATTGTGTGGTCTTGGATTAGTCAATCCCGCATTCAGTCAATCCCACAGCCACCTACAGACTGAAAGCCATTCTAATGCACTCTTCAGATCCCTGTTCTCTATGCCAGCCTTCAAGAACACCCAGACAGTAGATAAAAAGATTTTTATTGGGATTTGAAAGTCTTGCTGAAGTCATGTTTTTTCACCTTTGTGAGTTCCGTCATGAGCAAAACATGCCTCACCCTGAGAATGAGGCATAAAGAGCATTTCTGCAAAGTTAATTGCACACAAAACAAATGTGCACATTTTAAAATGCAGACAGCTAAAACTGGGTATTGTTGGGGGAAAACCTTTAGCCAAAGACAAAATGTTGTATAAATTAGGTAAAATGTGCATGATAAAAGCTCTGATTTGGAAGAATGTACACGCTTATGCTTGAACCGTTGTGTGGGGGAGAGGGGGGAAGCTTCATACAGTCTCACAACTTCATCCAACACAGTGATAGGAAAAAATGCAGACAGAATTCTTCAAGGAAATCAAATCTGGGATATCTTCACATTCCTAATTACTATGTGAACAGTTCTTTGGCACTCAGTAACTGAGGTTACTATGAGCCTTTAAGAACCACCTCTACCAAAAAAAGAGGGGAGTGAAAAAAGTAGGGGAAATGTTTTCTGAAAGGGTTTCCAGACAAATTGATACTAGGAAGAAAGAACAAAAGAAGGGATTTTTTTCAGGTCATGAATAATAATTGCATTTTTATAATGTTTCGACAAATCTGCCTTGTTGGCAATTAAGCCTTTGTTGAGCATTTATCTCCGAATAATTGGGCATGACTCAGCTGAGCCTAGTTTCAAGGAAAGGGGTGATACAACGCCAGAATTGCTGATTGTGGAGAATTCTTCTACAATTTGAACACAGGAAAGATGTCACCTGGCGTAAGGCTTTGATACATTGGTTTACATCATTTCATTCAGCAATTGTCTGGAGGAACTTTTCTCCCCGCAAAGCTTTCAGAACTACAGATGACCTCATTCCTGGACTTGGATCAGTTAGATTAGCTCAAACTGATGGATAAGAGCTTTGCTGTGGTGAGCTCGTTAGCATGGATGCATTTTAATGTGTTTGTCCTTGTCCAATCAGCCAGCAAGATACCAAATAAAGCAAAATCTGAACCAATGAAATAGCTTAGAGTTAGTCTCCAGAATGAATCACTCAGAATGAAACAAGCAAGCCGGGACGAGAAGGGAGAAAAGAGCCTCTGTTGGAAGATTTTTATTTGTGAAGAAGGGAGGACTGAATTGTTCAGAAAACAAGTGAACACATGAAGGCACTTTTATCCCAAGCTCTTGTGTCACATTTTGGATGGGAAAGGAAACACCCAATAAATAGCTGAACACAGATGATTTCACACTTCAAAGTGATTCCAAAGCATTTTTATTTTTGCGTCCTTCTAGCACACCACCGGGAACTGTGGTGGCTTCGCGGTTAAGATGCTGAACGTGACGACTGGAAGGTCGGCAGGTCAGCAGTTCAAGTCCCGAGTGCTGCATGACAGAGTGAGCTCCTGTCATTTGTCCTAGCTCCTACCAACCTCACAGTTCGAAAGCAAGAAATTGCAAGCAAATAAATAGGTACTGTTTTGTTGGGAAAGTGTGCTCCAGCATCTAATCATGCCTGACAAATGACCATGGAAACATCTGCAGATGCAGGCAGCACTGTTCTGTACGCTCCATTGCCTAGTCATGCCTGCCACATTCTGACCACAGAAATGTCTGCAGACACATACAGCACTGGCTCTTTGGCTATTAATGGAGAGGAGCACCTAACCCTAGAGTCAGATACGACTGGCTTTTGAGCAAGGATGGCTTTAACCTCTACCTAGCATACCATCATTAAACAGCAGCCACCGTCATCTTACAAAACTGTGCTATTTTGAGTTACCACCTTATTTGTACAATTTTGCCTTGTACAAAAATTGGTCTTATGCTTGTTGCCTTGCTGAGGGGGCCCACAGAACACCTAATATTGCAGTTCCTCAAGGTGAGAATTTGCACCCTAGAAGCTGCCCCTGAATGCAGTGTTTCATACACAGTACTGCTGGGCTGCTTTAGCATGCCAAATACCAGCGTACACCTTGGAAACAGCTGGATATAGTTAACCGCGTGCTGCTTTGGAATCGTAGCCATGCTCCACGAGAGCACCCGGAGAGTTCACCTCATGTTAGTTCCTCATTTATTTCTGTCTCTCAGACATCTTTCTTTTGAAACGGTTACTAACTGAATTAGTTCATTATTTCATCCTTGAAAATCAGTTTCCATTTCCCCAGTTCATCACTTCTCGAAACCATAGTTGCTCAAGATTGCAGGGGCCAGAGGGGAATTGCATTGTATGAGAAATGTTTAATGGGCGGCACTAAATTACAAGGGTGGAATTGTACAGAATTTAGGTTATAAATGAGATGGAAGGGGATAATATTTCTGCACTTTGCTTTACTAATGATACAGTATTTTATTGCCTGTGGTGAAATGTATTTATTGTTGCAACATTTAGCTGGGGTGAGGATTCATAATTCAGATGACTTGTTAATACTGTACTGTACTTCATGCATTCGCACTTCTCTCTGCACAGAATATTAAAGAGACCACTTTCTCTCCTTTGCAGCTATTTTCAGTCCCTGTTTGCAGAAGGTACAGTGTAAGAGACTATTCATGCAACATAATGTTTGAATTATTAGATGTATTTAAGGAAAGGGGAACCCTCCCTTAGGCCACTTTTCTCTCCGAATGCTTTCAAGGTGGTGCAGTGGTTAAACTGCTATCCTGCAACCAAAAGGTTGTGAGTTCAGTTCTGACCATAGCTCAAGGTTGACTCAGCCTTCCATCCTTCCAAGGTTGGTAAAATGAGTACCCAGCATGTTGGGGCCAAAATGCTAATTAACTTGTAACCACGCAGAGAGTGCACTAAGTGCTATGGGGCGGTACATAAGTGTGATTGCTTTGCTTTAAATGAGACAGACAACTAAAATGCCACAATAAAAACAGAGAAGGAACACAACTAAACAAAAACAGATCCAGTAAAAATACAGCACAACAGGCCACTTGATTTGAGAATATGAAGAAAAAAAAACCACAATCCTGGAAGGCCAGAAAGAAGTATGCAGAATAAGCAAACTTTTAGTAGCAGCAAAGCGCCAAACCTGTGAGCTGCTATTTCAGCCAGTGAAACTGACCGCTAGATGCCTTATGAATACAGACCCAAAGCTAGACAGGATTGCATGATAGGTAGGCAGGTGGTCAGAGACTGGAAGAAAAAAATACCAAATCATCCAACTTATTTTGGAATCCAAACCCATGATTAATATCAGTGCTGGCCTGAGGCAAGTTTTAGGATGGAGCGAGATCCAACTATGGCGTCCCCTTGGTCACCCCTTATATATGGGCTTAAATTAAGTTACTTGGTGAAACTTTACACATGCTTTACCACTGCGGCGCCTCCTGGGAGTGGGCGCCTGGAGCGACCGCTCCGTTCGCCTTATGGTAGGGCCGGCCCTGATTAATATATCCTGATTTGTCTTGTCCTCACACATGAGAACAAGAAGCTTCACAATTACTGGTTGATATCCTGCTGTTTAAGTGGGAAATAGAGTAGTTCCACTGTATCAAATGGAACATACAGAAGAGCTAGGCAAGACATGAAACTGCCAAAATGAAGGCACCTTTTGGTGAGTTCATACAGCAGTTCCTTTCGCCTGACTTAGTGTGAGAAAGATTAGCTGACAACATAAGGTTGCTGTTACCAGGGTACACGAGATTGTGGTTCAAAAATACCACAGTGTATCCCGGAAATGATCAGTAAATAACTGGAATCTCCAGGTAAGGCTGTGTGTGTGGGGGGGGGGGGGAATCTACCCAAAACTAAAACCTGCAGAGTTCCTGCTGGTTAATGAATTAATAGTGAAATCCTGGCACTCAGAGTTCAAACTACTGGGTCAGATGGACCATTTGTCTAACTCAGTAGAAGGCATAATTGTATGTAGCTTAAATATTCAAAAAGAGCAACTGTCTGTGATTATGCTTCCCCACCCACCCACCCACACACACACACACACACACACACACGTTAATAGATAGATAGATAGATAGATAGATAGATAGATAGATAGATAGATAGATAGATAAATCTTTATTGTCATTGTCCTGCACAGAAAAATGAGATTGGGATCACAACTGACTTTCAAATGAAAATGAAACCATTATTTAAAATGACTGCAAAACATTCCATCCTTACAAGAGAAAACTTGTCCTGTGGTCATGAGTCTCTTATCAAAAACCCCTGACTTTTGATCCAGTTGTTGTTCGCACAAATAGTGTAACTTCTCAGATCGCAAATGGCAGGCCAGTCCTTTGAAGATTGCAAGGCTTCAACACACACACCCATTGAAATGAACAGACACACACACAGAGAGAGAGAGCTAAACGATTTAATCGGTTTCGCAGATAATACATGAATGACTTCTGTGATAAAGAGAGGTTTTGGGGCTATAAAGGTAACAATTGTTTCTCTGCAGAGTAAAGTGGTTTTGAGCCAATAAAAATGCCTCACATTCCACCTTCCTAAACAAAGTTCACAGATTGTGAGATTGATGCTCACCTACTCACGTTTGCAAAACAGACCTTCAGCAAGCATATCCAGAACACAACAACTTCCTGGCATAAGCTATGTTACTTGATTTAGCTATTGTTGGGTTAAGTGGCAGGGAAAAGTCAACAAACATCCCAAATAGTGTTTCCATTTCACACCATAAAGACAAGTTCCCAAAGAAAAGCTCATTTCATTTCTGTCTCTTAAAGGAGAGAAACAAGGCTGCAAATTAAATTTATCACTTAAACTGATTAAAGGGGTGTGTGTGTGTGTGAAACCATTCAAGTTTTAATTCAGGAGAGAAAGGAAAAGTTAATTGTTCAGTAATGTTATGAGCATTATTGCTGCTGATATTGTTTTACAAATTGCATCATTCTGTCCTGGCTCAGATACTGGAGATTCAATTCAAGAGCCAATGTAGTATAGTAATGAGAGTGGCAGAGTAAGACTCATCAACCCTGCTAGCAAATCCTGGCTTGATTATAGAATCTAGTTGGAGGGGAGGTGGTGCTGGTAAAACTACTCCTTAAATATCTCACATACCTTTATAATCTTATTAGGATTACCATAGGCTGCATGCAACTTGATCACACATAAAGCAGGCCTGCTGCTGAGAAATAACGTCACTTCAACTCTAGCAATCTTTCCAGTTGATGTCCTTAAGCGAACAAAGTGGAAATCCATTTTTTTTCATTGTATGCCTTCCAGTTCATGAAATGGATACAAGGTCACAAAAGTTAGCTTTCCCCAATCTTTATTATTTATTGTATGTGCATGTTGATTAGAGAGGAAGGGAGATGTATGCCAGGACATCTCAAAGGTTAAGGAGAAAGGCAGAAGTGGACACCAAGAGAACTAAACAAGAGAATGACCCTTGATATCCTCTGACTGGATATGTGCCTCAAGTCTACTGGCTCAGATCCAGGAAGAGCTTTATGGCAAGAGCAAAACCAAATTAGAAGATAGAGGAAGGAGCTCAATGGACAAAGAATGCCATTAAAGAGGATACAACTCAGGAACTCAACCACCCCTATGACACTTGGAGGCCCTGAAAAGGCTGAGGGTCAGAGTCCCTAAATGCAAGACCAATATGCTCAAGTGTGTGTGTGTGTGTGGGGGGGGGTGTGTGCTGGCAGACAGCAACACTCTGTGTAAATGTGGAGAGATACAGAATCCAGCTCATTTACTGGTCTGCCAATTATTACCAGAAGCATGTACCAATAGAGACTTAATTTTGGCCAATGACAAAGCCAAGAAAGTGGCTTCATTTTAGCAGTCCAAATTTGATCTGGACACAAAAGAAGAAGAAAATCTCAAAGATGTTGCGTTGCAGTTGAGATAGGCAAGTTGTGTGTAATATGCACGTATACAAAAATGAACCTCCTCCCAAAACAAATTCAGTTAAGGAACTTAGTTAGTTAGGTCTTAGTTATGTATCACCTTTCTGACCAAAAGGCCACCCAGGGCAGTAACAGAGAGGAGAGCCTGATCAGCTTAACTGAATCCATATAAACAATGTCACCCCACCATCTTGTCCTTCTGGACTGCCCTGGTGCTTGATGGAATAGCCTAGAAGACAGAGTTGAGAAAAGGCATGCCTCTATTCCCACCTAGGCTTCTGTTGTTATTGAAAGTCAATTCTGCTTTATAGTGACCCTTTTCTAGGTAAAGAATAAATAGAAATGCTTTCCTATTCCCTTCTTCTGTAGACCTCCTGCAACTGTGCAGCTTGCCCAAGATCACACAGCCTGGCTCTTTTTCCTGGAAAGCACAGTGAGGAACTAAACTGCCAACCTCTGGCTCCACAGCCAGTTACCTACTCCACTCCAACCAGCTGCCAAAATTGAAATATAAGAAACTATAAATATTATGCATAGGATGGGATCACATATGTGGGAGAAGAATAGAAGTTTAGGACTTACATAATGTATGGGCATGTTTTACTTCCGTTTCTGGGAGCAACGAGGGCAGCGCGGTCCGGATGAACTGCAATAAACTGTGGATACACAGGGTGCTTGGGCTTCTGGGAATTGAAGTCCAAGAACATCTGGAGTGCCAAGGTTCACCATCATGGACTTAGATTGTTTGGGAAGTGATTGTTTTTTTAGTTGCTCTAGCAATGAGACAATAGTCACATTAAAATTGAGAATATGGTTTTCAACAGTGATTTTTTAAAAAACAAAAACAAAAAACCCCCAGAATAATCATGTCATATCTTTTAAAGTAATTATTTTTACCTGAAGCAGCCTGTCATGAAAAAGCCCAGTTCTGAGGTGCACTTTTTCCTGAGACTTTTGCCCACCAAATTATCTTGTGCTTTAGCCCATCCAAGATGGAGATTTCAATGTGTGGGAGATCCTTCATACCAGGGCTGGAATGTATACAGTGTTGGCCTTATGAGTTGGAAGAGATGGAGCCTAATGTGTGATGGACATGTCATGCTGTAAGATCATTGGTTGGAATCCCTTAGGGGAATGGCAAAGAGGCAGACCATGAGGGAGGAGATAAAAGCCCCAGAAGGTGAGGGCAGAGGAGACACTCTCTTGGATCTTAACATAAACCATGTAGCCAATTTAGACAGAGGGAGGGCCACAATGGCTTTTCCCCAGATAGCAGCTTTCTTTATTTCTTTATTTTGAAATGCTTCCTAAGCTTCTGATGAACTTTATTCTGTACCTTACTTTGATTTCAAAATGCTTTTAAAATACCTGGAGGAGACTGGAGTGGTTACTTGGTTCACATTACCTGAATCTTCACTAATTTCATGAGCACCCTATGTTTACTATCTAGATTTAGGTCAGGAGTGACTGAGCACACTTTAAGGAGAAGTCTGAACTGCTGGGTCTGAGAGGGCAAGGGAAGCAGGATCAGGTGCGATCCCATCGCCAGGATGCCAGAGTGCTACTTGGGAGTAAGAAGATTGTTACACAGCCTACTTCCATGGCATTATCTCATCCATTTATTAGATCTTTTGTAGATTTCATGCTCCACATGTAGTGGAGCATAAATTGCATGCACGTAAATAAGCATTGATTGAATTTTTCCATATTCACATAAAATTTGTCCTAGATCCAAGTAGCCCCTTTTTACGTTATTCTTTGATCTTATTACTTTACTTCAAAGTCTATTAAGTGATTTTCATATGATCCACTGGGAACTTTGTTCTAGTGCCTTGGTGGCTAACCTTGGCACGCCAGCTGTTCTTGGACTTCAATTACCAGAAGCCCAAGTCAGCACAACTTCTGTTCAGGGCTTTGGGGGAATTTGAGTCCAAAAACAACTGGAGTGCCAAGGTTAGCCATCACTGTATGTTATTTTTGAAAAACCTGGACTAGATGGATTTGTTCTGAAGCTGTGTGCAGAAATATGCCACATTTGATGATGACCATGTAAGAGGGATTGGGAAAGTTACTCTTTAAGACAGAGGAATCCTGTGAGTTGTATCCCAAGATAGCACACTATCAAAAAAATAATTCATCTTTTGGGGTGAATTTACAAATAAACTATGAGCATCACGCTTAAGAGGAACTTTGCCTTGGGCTGATGACTTGCAGCACAACAGATCTGTTACAACAGGAGCTTGTCTTCAAAGTGCCAAAGGTCTGATGGTCTGATGTATGTCCTTAAGCTGCACCTATCTACTAATTGGCATGTGACCTATTTACCTTGGCAATAAAGCAATGTTAGAGACCAACAAAAGATTTGTTATCAGCTCTGCAAGGTCTTATCAGACAGAGACGATTGAAGTCAAAGGACTCTTCCACAGGCTTCAGAGGACTGATGCAAGTGCTTCTCAAACCAAAGCATGTCTTGTTTTGGCTGACTGCTAACATCACTGCCAGGAAGGCTTAAGCATTCCTAATTTAAGACTACCAATTTCACCTTTTCTGTACCAGCCTGATATGGACAGGAGTGGACACTGGGGGGTCCATTTCTGCACACTATTCAGGCAGAGAATGTGCTTCTAACACAGCTGCCTGCTTTTCTTTTTGCTGTTCACAAGTGCTTGGCCTTCAGTCTTTAGCAGGAGGTAATATTTAGCTCCCAAGCTGTGAAAAACTTTCCCTGTGGATGTCAGTGGAATCAAATCAAGCTGCTGTGAAAGACATTTGGAGTAGCCTAGAATGGTTCCTCCACCAACACCATCTGTTAATGATAAGAATAGTACTGTAAATTGTAATATGGTAGTATTATCAGATATTTTTGAAGGCTGATGGTGAAACAGAGTTCTAACATTTGGAGAAGAGTTGCTTTGTCCAGATAATTAGATATTCAGAATTGCATTTCTCATAATTCCTGTCCTCCTACTGTTGCAGCAAACCACCCTTACCACCACCCTTTGCAGGCACACCCCCCAATAAAGGACTCAGACACTGATGAAAGTGGATAACGGCATTGGGCCACATTTATTGATTCATGCCCTAGTCCGAATTATAAATTTCTATTGGTATTCAACCAATTATAATTCTTAAGGCAAGCAGGCCGAAGTAACACTGGTAAGGTACCACCGAAAATTGCAAACGGCAATTGGTTACAATGTATCCATTTGTATCAATTTGTTTGTTGACAACAAACAAATTGTTGACCGTAGTCAATATCTAACTACTGACCCCACCCTCTGACGCGTATCCGTAAAATAACGGGGTGATGCATGCTGCCTAGCTCTTGCCATCACCCCATCGCCTGGTTCGTCGTTGACCGGACAACGTTAATCAACTTGTGCCTGTCTAGTGTTGTCCAGTCAATTGCGAACCTGCCGGATACCTGTGGGTCATAAATTTTTACCTTACCAGTGCTACCCGCCACACGGAGAGGCTCAATAAAGGCTCGACGCCCCCTCCCAGACCGTCAGCTCAGCCAACAGGCCTGCTCGCCAATCACCTAACAGGAGGTCCATACCTCCCTGCGACAGATGGACCCCATCCCCTGAATAAAGCTCATAATTTTGTAGGCTGATGGCGGGGTGTCGAATGACGCGCCCCCAACCCTTGTCGAGAAGGAACCGGGCAATAGCCCTGTTCACCGAGCGACGAGCTCGGTCAAGGGCCTGGAGGTCGAACCCTCCCCTGTAAGCATGCCGCCGTACCATGTCTGACCAAATGAGGGTTGTGGCAGGCCACACATAATGTAAGTAAGCCAGGTCACCGCAAATCGCATGCTTCAGCGATAGGCCTGTGACCTGCCCCCAAGGTGTATGATCAGAATATCTGGCGGGTCAGCATTCCTGCTGGATAAAAGGAATGGCAACAGTTCCCACCATAACATGCCACGCTTACCATACCATCTGAGACTTGCCGATGCACCCAGTCCCAGTCGGGGTCCCCACTCTGTCGCCGCAGCGTACGACGCTGCCCTAGGCACGTAGCTGTGGCCCACCAGCCATACTGCCACCGGTGTAATACGACACCCAGGGTCTGTCAAGGAAAAAAGGGGGGGAGACACAGTGCGGTGACTAAACTGGTACTCACGGTTGAAGAGGGCGAACATAAAACTGAAAACATTGTTATCCCCACCTTACCATGCGGCGTATTTCCGCCCCGGAGTACCCAAAAGCAGCCGCAGTAGAAGCCGCCCCTATCCTGAATGAATGAGTGCCGTAACGAGCCCCAGGGAGGCCAACACTGGCTAGTGCCTTACCGGTCACCCTCCAAAATTGGAATTTAGTGAGGGGAGACCCATCTTGGTGACAGAAAAACGGGCCATGGTGCGTGCCACGCAGTGCAAGGAACTCCTGTAGGGCACTAACCGGACAGATGACTGCCAATGAACATCGTAGCAGTCTTACACCACTTGGGGTGGCGCCCCCTATCCCATTGGGAATTTACTCGGGGTGGCGGGTTTGGTCCAGGCTCCTTTCACTGCCCCAGAATGGGGAAAAATTACAGGTACGTGAGATCGCGCAAGCGATCCGTGCCTCATCAGGCTGGCGGCCATCTGCCATAGGCCCACTTCCCTTCGAAGTAAATCCCATAACCCAGGGACCCTGATGCATCCAACTGCATTCAAATTCAGTGTTTCTTTGCACATACGGTATTCAGGAACAAGTGACTAGAAAGGGACATTGTATTTGTGCCTGGTCTAACAACTTTCCAAAATTTATATCTTGAGATCTACAGACACACCATATTAACGATGCATAAACAAAGCTCTCAAATATTCTTGTCCTCAACATATTGAGACACTGCAAAAAAAAAACTGTTGATTGCCAAGAAATCATCCATTCTTTCACTAGGAGGGTGTTTTTCACAAATTAACAGCATAAGAGAAAAAAGTTATATTTTATTTTTTAAAACACTGTATTTTATGCAAACAGGTTTTGATGCAAAATTGAGCAAACTTTGTGCATAAACCACTTCCATCAATATTTTGCAAAATAAATCAATGAATAAGATTTGACAAATGTAAAACCTCATTATCCCACCAAAGAGAGAAAACTTTTAAAATTTGCCACTCACGCCTAGGAAAATGAAATAAGCATATCATCTGTACATTGCATTCTAATAACATTTGTAGTTAGACCTTAAGTGACTAATAGAAATCCCGAGCCACATGGTAAGTGCCTCATTTCATTATGATCTAATCAGAACATAAATGAAACAGCTTAAAGTTCCAATCAAAATAAGAGAGGGAAACTGTTTCATCAGCATCTGAGTCCATTTACTCAAAGCTTTCAGTAGTGAAATAATAAAATGAAAGGGCCAAGAAAGCAAACTGATATACCCTCATTCTCAGTTGGCTGAGCTAGGAATCATTAAGTTGCCTGGTTTGAATTTTCGCCTGGCAGTGAAAACTCTGTACAACATGAACCAATCAACCACCTTCTCAGTTTCGCCCCACATCACATCACAGCCATGTCATATCAAGGGTAATAAATCAGGCAAAACATACTGGGTTGTTGCTAGATAGCTGCTAGATAATGTGTATAAAAGACTTTGGGCTCTTGAAAAAAAATGACAAGAAGTAGAAGTGCAGCTAAAATAGGGGACTGAGGTGGCTTAGTGGTTAAGATGCTGAGCTTGATGACTAGAAGGTCGGCAGGTCAGCAGTTCAAGACCTGAGTGCTGCACGATGAATGCCTGCCAGGTGTCCACGGAAATGTCTGCAAATGCAGACAGTGCATGCTCTTTGGCTATAAACAGACACGAGCACTGAACCCTAGAGTCAGATATGACTGGCTTTTGAGCAAAAGAAAGACCTTGACCTTGACAGATAAAATATTTGTTATTACTACTATTATTACTAAATATGGCTGTTAGTGCAAACCTAAGTAGACTTTTTTAAATCAAAGAGGTTTTAATAAGACAAACCTTATGTAAATCCATTGATTCAGTATTTAGGACTAATAGCTGAATTTAGCCTTCTGTTATTATACACCTTTAGTGGTTAAAAGAATATAACATGCAACATATTTTGTGCTTTGAAACTATAGTTTAAAGAGCATATACTTGGAGGTCTCCCTCCCTCTCTCTTTCGCACGCACATAAATTAGGACTGCATTGGTTTGTGTAAAGTACAAACAGCTGTGCATGTAAGAATGACACGGGCAGAGTTGCCTACTTTTCAGCTGAACTTTGTCCCCGGATGTGAGTAATATCTCTAAGCAAATGCAGAGTGTGGATTCATTTGCCAAGTGCAAAAAAAATTTTTTTTTTCCTTGCATTTAGATTGATTGCATAGAACTAGGTCATACCAGTGTTTAGAGTTGTAGACTTGGAAATTAATTAATTAATCATATCAGAGAGTAAACAAAACAAAAAGACAAAAAGCACTGTGGCACTTTAAAGACTAACTGTTGCATTTTAATGTTAGCTTTTGTGGATCAAGTCCACTTCATCAGACATTGGAGTGGGACTTCATGGCATCAATTTATACACACCAGGTACAGAGATACAGGATGGTTGGTTGGCTAACAGATAAGTATACAAATCAATGTGGATTTTTAAATCTGGTAATAGCAGAAGGCCTCTAGTTGTTATTCAGATTAGTTGTGAAGTTTCACTCTGCTGAATTGCAAATGGTTATTAGATGGATGTCTGGTCCATCTTACGTCTGATGAAGTGGACTTGATCCAAGAAAGCTAACATTAAAATACAGCAGTTTTAGACTTTAATGTGCCACAACATTTTTGTCTTTTTGCTTTGTTTACTCTCTGATATGCTTGAAACACAGACTAACACGGCTACCATTTCTAAAATTTCAACTATAACTGCACGGCAAAAAATAAATATTGTCTGCTACTTGGTCTAATCCATGTGTCCTATACTAAATCAAGTGCGCTGAATCCACATCTGAAGACCAGTTCCGCCTAGGACATCAGGATCTTAAGTAAGTAAATCTCACCCTCTTGGTTAGGTTCTTGCATTGATCACATGGGGTATATTTGCCACAAATGTAGCAAAAATTATCTGGTTTATTAACACAGCTGCACCTACTCATCTTTAGCTCAAAACAGACCCACTATGACCTAGATGGTTTTGCACTAGAGACAAGCCCTTGGTCCATTTTACCTTATATACCTACTTCTGACGTCAGCTCACTGATTTGCCCAGACATGCCCAGCCACTGCTGGAACATGCATGCCACCAGGGGACGTGCTTCAGCCGAGGCAGCAGCAGGCATAGTGATAGCTGCAACTATTATAATGTTCCCATGTAAAATGCATTATTCAATACCATTTGAACAGCTATAACTTAAAATCTGTAGGCAAATTCTGCATTCAGATTTGGAATCAGCACACTTCATATCATGTAGATAAGGAAAAACTGTTTTCCCTATCGCATAACACTAGAACTAGGGGGCACTCCATGAAACTTTTGGATACTAGTTCTCAAACAAATAAGAGAAAGTACTTTTTCACCCAGAGGATTACTGGTCTATGGAACTCCCTGCCTGAAGAAGTGGTGACAGCTGTCAGTCTTGACAGCTTCAAGAAAGGATTAGACAAGTGCATGGAGGACAAGGGTATCATTGGCTATAATTATGGATACCTAAGGACAACCTCTGGGTTGGAGAGATAGGCAGGATATCTCTCAATGCCATTTCCAGGGAATCCTAAGCAGGTGAAGGCATCTCCTTGGGAATACCCTGAAGGAAATGGTGAGCCACTGTGTGTGACAGAATGCTGGACTGGATGGGCTCCTGTGGCCTGTTCCAGCAAGGCTGTTCTTATGTAAATCACATGTGTTATTCCTAATAGCAAAATTGTTGTTGTGCAGTGTAATTAATTCATGGTACACAATTATTATAAATCCAGAAATGCTTTTGTTGCTGTCAAGCTAAAATGTTTAACTTGTTGAACTAGCACTGTTTTTTAATAACTGGCCTTGAAACAAAGAGTGCCCCTAAATTATCTTTCCTCATCTGGTACTTTCTTCTGAACAGATTACAGATCTCATAATATGATCAATCCCTGAGAATTTCATGGCTAGAATCCTGTTGTATAATTTAAACAACATTGTAAGACTTGGCCCATTTCATGCTGGTAGCTAAAGAGTCCCCTCTGCAATTCTTCAAAGCATGTGTGCTGATCGCTTGGTGTATACCTGCATGCCCCTGAGCATCACAGCGATGGCTCTTTATTTCCAAACAATAAATGGACTAAAACTTACAATTCTGCTTGCATCACACAACATGATTTCACCTGATATGTGTGAACATATCTCTGTTCTCTTTCCTGCATGGATGACACCAATTTTATATCACATTCTGCATCTTAATAGGAGACGCAAACAGTTGAAAGCTACTGGCTTTCTATGCATAATATTGAATGAGAAATGCTCTTCCAGATTTAAATTCGAAGCAAAATCAGCCTCCTAAGATATTTTTTTGAATATAGGAGATTAAACATGGCTCATGTACACCTAAGCAAAGGCTTCTTGATATAAACCTATGAATTGAATGGTCCTGAACACTTTGTTTTTCCTCAGGATTATTTTCCCATTTGTTTCAGGCATTAAAACTTTTAAAAGTTATTTTTTGCTGCTGATAAAATTTAGTCTGGATAATGCAGCTATCAGAAGAAGGAGTTCACTGAAGAGGTAATAACATTAAAGGAGGATATGGCTGAGGAACTCAACCTCACTTGGAGGACCCTGAATAGGCTGAAGGCTGGAGCCCCTATATGTAAGACTGACATGCTTAAGTGGGAGCTACTGGCCGATAACAACACACTGTGTGAATGTGGAGAGATACAGAATCCAGATAATCTGCAAGTCTGACGTTTACTACTGGAAACCTATACCGATGAGGACTTAAGTTTGGCTAAGACAAAGGCAAGAATTTTAAAGCAGGGGTGCCCAAACTATGGCCTGGGGGCCGGATCCGGCCCCCAATGCCAATTCATCTGGCCCATGAAGCCGTCATCTCTCCTGGAAGCGGAAGTAAAACACACCCATACAGGCACATTTTACTTCCGCTTCCAGGAATAACGAGGGCTTCATTGGCCGGATGGATTGGTGTTGGGGGCTGGATCTGGCCCTCAGGCCATAGTGACAATCTCCCTGAACCACATGACCGGCGCACAGCCCGAAAAGTTTGGGCACCCCTGGTTTAAAGACTGACTGAGACATGGAAGTAGAAGAAGAAGCTATCTTCTGGCTGGCAGGGCAGGTTTGAGGGGCCGACGGGGTGCTGACTCCAGCTCGTTGGCTCTGTTATAACTATATGTCCCTGTTAGAATTATATGTCCTTTTTTATTGTGGGAAGGGAGGGCTTTTTAATTCGGAATGGTTTTAAATAGTTTTTATTGAATTTCTAAAAGGGGATTGTGATAATATTTATGTGTAAGTGCGCCGCCCTGAGTTGCCCTAGGGCAAGAGGGCAGGATACAAATCCAGATAAATAATAAAATAAAATATTAAAACCTTGGGAGGCATAGCATTCGGGGCAGTGGGAGTGATTTTGAGGGTGGGGGAGGTAATATTACTACTGTCCTTCCCTTCCTCCATCTTTCTGTGAGTGTCACAGTGCAACTAAATAGGAACCACATGCTGGCATGAGCTTTCCTCAAGTTGCCAGAAACTTCTGCCAGCCTTAGTGAAATCACTCACTTCCACAAAGTATACTGGCCACACTGACCTGCCAGAACTGTATTTGTTTTATGCTTATGCACAAATGTCATCATACAGCATTGCCTGGTCTCAACAAACATTGAATAAATGCGTCATGTGACTGGCATTCTACCCTGTCCAACACTTTCCCACTGCTGGCATGTTCACCTTTGTCTCTAAGCCTTGGGGCTCTTCACCGGATACTGAGCTCACAATTTAACTTTTCCACTGACTAAACCTGACAAACAGGTGAGTGTTCTGGAACATTTCCTGGAATGACCTCACCTGGTGTCTGCTCCCATTCTCTGCCATTATTACTCACATTATGATAATCTAGTAAATGACTTTGATTAAGATTATGTCATTTTGTGGACAAAGAGACTGTTTTTGTCATAGGGGGAAAAACAAGCAATAAAACTTACAGGAAATGTCAGCGGTGGGGGTGGAGGATGCAGCTTGCAAACTGGGCAGAAGAACAAACTGCAGGTACCATTGTGATTCTGCAATGTATGATGTGCAAAGCACTTGCACATGTGGATCAGCACCAGCTCCACATGGTAACAGTTTCTGCAGAGGACCTCACTTGGCCCTGTGTAGCATTCCCCCATCATTTGGAAACCCCTCTTCTGCTTATTAATGTTTACTGGGAACTAGGGGCAGCACATCTGGCAGGTTTGGTATTTCAGGCCCTAGGGCCAAAATCTGTCTTTCCTTAGATTCCGATTTCACTGACGAAATTCCTCCCTGGAAGGCTGCATTCCCTTTCCCACGATGCCACTATTTTGATGGTGAGCCAAATTTTACTGGGTTTACTCACATTCTGAAAGAATACAGTGTCTCTGTTTAGATAGAGCTACTGGCAGTGAGAACTTCCAGCTAAAATATGTTGGGGTTTTTGTTACTTTTCTTTCTTTTCTTTTGCTTATCCTCCACACACTGCAGTGGCTCAAGTGGCTAAGATGCTGACTGGCAGGCCCAGCCTAGCAGTTGGAAAGCAAGAAATTGCAAGTATATAAATAGGGACCACTTTGGTGGGAAGATAATAGGGTTCTGTGTGCTCTGGTGTATAGTCTTGCCAGCCACATGACCACGGAAATGTCTGCAGAAGCAGACAGCGCTGGCTCTTCAGCTTTGAAACAGAGATGAACACTGAACCCTAGAGTCAGATACGACTGGCTTTCGAGCAAGGGAAACCTTTACCTTTACCTTTACCACACAAGCACGGTCCTGAGCAGCATTATGAAACTGGATGGCAAGAGGTACCCCACTGGTTATATAGATGGTTTCCAAAGGCTACAGGCAAATGTAGTGATGGTTCTTTAGTGAGTGCTGGGAAGCCACCATTATAATCTCGCCTAATTTCATTCTCTAACTGTTGTGTATTTAAGGAAACGTGTTTGCGATTTTGTCTTTGTTGTGATAGAGTTTAATATGTATTTCCTTTACTATGGTCCAAAGTCTCGCAAGACTTCGGGAAGGTTCTGAACGAGAAGTGCACAAGACAGAGCCGTCAACGGTTCCAACGGTTTTCTCCAACTGTCAGTTCTGACCAGAGATACTAAGGAAAGTGAGGGTGTGTTGTTAGCTCTGGTCACCTATTCCGAATAAAGTTGCATGTTTGGTCCATATCGCTGGCTGCTGCCTATTATTTTCAGAACACCAAACTAATGGAGCATCATTGCACAGTGTTCTGGGTAGTTACAAAGGTTTAACTACCTTTGAAAGAGGAGGCCTCAGTAGTTGTGCAAGGACAGTTTCTCTTGATTTTGTTTCATCTATAGTGCAAGACAAACTTGGTCCACTACCCACCCCAGACCTTAAACCAGTGATTCTCAACCTGTGGCCCATGGACTGCATGCGGCCTGCAGCACCATTTCATGTGGACTTCCACCACCTCCACCACACCAGGAAGTACCATGTGGTGGAGAAAGGGCAAAATGGCCATCCGGCCCCCAAAGCTGACCTGGCCCCTGGATTAAAAAGGTCGAGAACTCCTGTCCTAAACTAAGAACATCTGCCTGGACTTGAACACAGAACAACCATTTGTTTAACATACACATCCAGCTTTCAGCAGAGACTATTAAAGAATCCCTGGATTGGTTAAGTCCGGCCTCTACTGCTACCTGGTAAAAAATAAATAAAAAGAAGGGAATTTTTTTTAAAAAAAACTTTTTCATTATAACTTCTGGAGTCTCTGAGGTGTCATGGCTGACTATGAGAGATTTTTTGTCCAAAATAGTAATTTTCCCCAGACTCTAGCCCAAAGAATAATAATCTTGCTTGTTTAAAATCAAACTGAATTGTACCAAATCTGAATAAGACTCAGTAGCTTCTCTCTCTCTCTCATTGTTATATACAGTATATAAAAAAGTAAAGACTGTAGCAACCCGTTAGGGCTATCCTAGATTACTCGAAGAAATGAGATGCACTTAACCATATCCACACCTGCCACAAGCTTTAATATGCTCCTTCTTCAGGTGCCTTATCCGTTCCAGATATTGGCTATCATCATGGCGATAGTCTTCCTGTTCTTAACTTCTTGGAACAGTTCTTCCATGGACATCCCACACCAGCCTCTTAGGTTCTTCAGCCATGATGTCTATCTACATCCAGGACCTCTCTTCCCAGGGATCTTTCCTTGCAGAGCGAGTTGGTGTATTCTATACATTATGTTGTTCCTCATGATATGGCCAAGGTATTGAAGCTTTCTTTGCTTGATGGCATTAAAGAGTTCTTGTTCTTTATCCATCCAGTGCAATACTTCTACATTAAGGTGCTTAAATCAGAGCAATCTCACAGATGAAACGGAGACAATGGGTGGGATAAATTTCACTAAGATGAAGGCTGGTTTTTGAAAATGCGGTATTTTATTTGCCCCAGTGGGCAACAAATGCAACCAGACATGACCCGAGGCTAATCACCAGTATAATTAATTTGAAGATTTACTTATTTAACAAGAAAATAAGACACACTCTCATTTCCTCTGATTTACAAAATCTAAGTTTCCAGATCTGAATGGTTAAAACCCAGTAGTCCATACTGAGTTGACGATCCATATATGCAGAATTCCAGCCACAGAAGCTGCTAGTGATCTGATGAGGTATTAGCCATATGCCTAGTTACACCTTTTAGATCAGCACAGCAATTACCACAACTACAACTCTGCTTGCTCACAAATACTGAACTTGATAAGTGGAATGTTGGCAGGTCAGCAGTTCGAGTCCCAAGTGCTGCATGACGTAATGAGCTCCTGTCTCTGTCCCAGCTCCTGTCAACCTAACAGTTCAAAAGCAAAAAATTGCAAGTAGATAAATAAGTACCACTTTGGCATGTGTTGTCAATTTATGGCTGATCTTTATAAAGGCACTCTCCACCTGTAGATTTGGTAGGCTATTATTATCTCTGTGGGCCAGCATGACCTTTTTTCAAATTACTCAGAATCTTTTAAAGAGATGGTGCTGTTGGAAAGCTCCACAGATACCCTGGACTACCAGAAGATGAGAAGTTGATTCCCAGAGCAAATCAAACCTAAGTGTTCTCTGGAGGCAAAAATGATGAAACTGTGGCTATTCTTTGGATATATCACAAGAAGGTAAGATTCTCTGGAGAAGACAATAAAGTGGAAGGCAACAGGACAAAAGGAAGACCAAATATGAAATGCATTCACTCCCTAAAGCATGGGTTCTCAACCTATGGCCCATGGCACCAAATAATCCAGCTGCCGTTGCCGCCACCGCTGGAATCGGCTGCAAACTCATTTACGGAAGCCATAAATGGTGAGGGACAACCAGTCCAACCCCTTCAACAGTGTTAGGGAGTGTAACCCAGCCCCTGGCTTAAAAAGGTTGAGAACCCCTGCCTTAAAGGAAGCCACAAGCTTTAGTTTACAAGAACTAAGCAGGGCCTGTTGAAGAGAAAATATTCAAAGCTCATTTATTAGGTATACAGGTCTCCCTCACTCTAAAGCCAGTCATATCCAACTCTAGGGTGCAGTGCTTATCTCCTTTTACAGCCAAAGACCCAGTGCTGCCTGCATTTGCAGATGTTTCCATGGTCATTTGTCAGGCATGTTTAGATACTGGAGCACACTTTCCCACCAAAGTGGTACTTATTTATCTACTTGCAATTTTTTGCTTTTGAACTGCTAGGTTGACAGGAGCTGGGACAGAGACAGGAGCTCATTACGTCATGCAGCACTTGGGACTCGAACTGCTGACCTGCCAACATTCCACTTGTCAAGTTCAGAGTCATAACCACTAAGCCACCACAGTCTCCTGCTCATTCATTAGGTTCCATAAATCAGATATGACTTGATGACAGGCAACAACAACAACAACAACAATGGAGGAACAAAAGTGCCTTTGCTCTTAAAACAGTTTTTGTATTGCTTGTTGGCATTTAAGCCATTCAGTATTATCTGCTATTTCTGCCCATGATTTTCAAGCACTTTGCTCACAGCCGTGAGATGGAAGAACATGAGACCGGAGAGCAGGGCAACAGTTGCAGATTTCTTATGATATTATCATGCATCTTGTGATTTATTTCTGAGCTACAAGACAGACCATCAAAATCATGAGACAAGACAAGGAGGAGAGAATCACAAGACCAGTGGCTTTGCATTTAGTAGCAGTTCTTCAAAATAACAAAAACAGGCTATTGGAGAATGGGGAAGAGAATAAGGCATTCAAAACATACAGAATAGAAACCCAACATTGTAGATCTCTTTGGCCTACAGGGTCAGCCCTAAACATTAGGGAAAGTGAGGCAGCCACATCAGGAAACAGATTTCTGGCCATACGGAAGGAGAGCAAATTCTTCTTAACTTTATTTCTTAAAAATCACTCGGGAAAGTATTTATGGGGAGAGGTGGAACTGCAGTTCCCCAAAATTAAATTGTCCAGTCTCTGGCCTGTATATTTTTGTGAGTGAGTGGCTGGCTGGAAAAACTATTTCACAAATGCTTTGGCCATAATTAGTTCCTGGGACTTTAAGACAGGGGTCCGCCACTGGCGGGACCACCACGAGCCCCACTCCACTCCCACCACACCGCCACCAGCAGGACCACCACGTGCCACACTCCCCCTATACCACCACTGCCAGATGGGACCACCACGAGCCCCACACCACTCCCCCACACAACACCACAGGCTATGGCGGGACCAACCCAAGCCCCACACCACTCCTCTCCACATCGCTGCTGCTGCCGGTGGGACCACCCTGAACCCCACACCACTCACCCCACACCACCCCCACTGGTAGCAGGACCACCCCAAGCCCCACATCACTCCCCCAATACCACCCCCACCATGACAGGAGAACCACGAGCACCACACCACTCCTCCTCAGGGCTGGAGCCAGGATTCTAGATTGTATGTGTGAAAAATGTTTCAAGAGAAGCAAAAAATTTTTTAGGAAAGGCAGCAATGTAATACTCACATATATAACATTGGCATTCCAGGGTGGGTTGTTAGCTCAGGAGGGTTTTTGCCCCCCTGTCCCCCCTGGCTACAGCCCTGCTTCTCCTCCACCACTATCGGCAACCACCCTGAGCCACCCACTGCCCCCACCGCCACTGTTGGCAACCACCCTGAGCTCCTTCCACCACTTCCCTGCTTACCGGCCTGGAGGAGCCACTTGGCCGCTATGGCTGCTGGACAAGGTGTGTTTGGCTGCTATGGCAGCTGCTTCCGCCACTGCCACCTCAATCCTTGTCTCCTCCACTTGGCTTGGAATGTCCCAGCCGATATTCCATAGCAGGGAGGATGTTGTAAGCCTTACAACATCCACCCTGCTACGGAATATCGGCAGGGACACACCGAGCCAAGTGGACAAGGATTGAGGAGGAGGAAGCAGTGGTGTGGCCCAGATGATTTGATATTGTGGGCCAAATCTGGCCTATGGACCGTAGTTTGTGGACCCCTGCTTTAAGACAAACAAAAGACTGTTACTAAAATATGGCAAATCCAAGACTGCTGTGCTTCAGCTTAACTCTGGCCACCCTTTATTTTATTATTTTATATCTGGGCTAATATTCTCTCATTGTCTTACATGGCCATGGTGGCTTAGTGGTTAAGATGATGAGATTGGTGGCTGAAAGGCTAGCAAGTCAGTATCTCGAGAGTGCTGCATGACAGAGTTCCTGTTGTCTGTCTCAGCTCCTGTCAACATAGCATTTCAAAAGCAAGAAATTGCAAGTAGATAAATAAGTACCACTTGGGTGGGAAAGTGCTCTTCAGCATCTAGTCATGCCTGCCACATGACCATGGAAACATCTGCAGACAGCACTGGCTCTTTGACTATAAACAGAGATAAGCACAGCACCCTAGAGTTGGACACGTATGGCTTTCCCACAAGGGACACCTTTACCTTTACTAATATTCTCCTGGTGTTCTGGTCCAGTAGCTGTGCAGTCCACCAAATATTGCGCCATCTTTTCCTATGATGGTATACCAAATTGTTTTGTTATTGTTCAGTCGCACAGTCGATTCCGACCCTTTGCGACCCTATAGACCATTGACCTCCAGGCCACCTCTGTCCTCCACCTTTCTCCCCAGCCCTCCCAGCTCTGTGCCCAGTGTGTCCACGATGCCATCTAGCCATCTCATCTTTGGTCGTCCTCTTTTTCTTTTGCCCTCCACCTTTTCCAGCATAAAGGCCTTCTCAATTGATATCCTCTCTTCTCATTTGATGTCCAAAGTACTTTAGCTTCATCTTTACTATTTGACCTTCTAAGGAGAAGTCAGGGTTGATTTCTTCTAAGATCGACCTATTTGTTCTCCTCGCTGTCCAGGGGACTCTCAGGACTCTCCTCCAACACCACATTTCAAAGGTGTCTATTTTTCTGAGTTCAGCTTTCCTAATGGTCCAGCTCCCACACCCATACATTACCACTGGGAAAACCACTGCTTTGTGGAATTCCATGAAACTTCCAGAGGGAGACTCCTAGAGATAAGAAAAGATCTAGATATAAAAAAATAACCACCAACATGGAGTCTCACATCCATGTCCTCTTACAAGTTTAGGTTCTAGTTCAGAAAGAAAGAAAAAACATACACAGAGAGACACTCTTCTCAAGGTAAATATGTCAACCTGGAAATTTAAAGCTAAGGAGCAAAGAGCTGCCAAGCAGAGTTTAGCTACAGGACGTCTGTTTGGCAACTCTCCCAACTAAGCTGTTTCAATTTATGACGTACAAGTATACAGTGGAATGGGATTATGTATTGAGAGTCCACAGACATAGATTGTGGTTATTCAGATAGAGCCGGCATGATCCTTTTCCTGTTACATGATCTGTCTAGCTGAACCATCTTCC
This sequence comes from Bradypodion ventrale, assembly GCA_035047345.1. Taxonomy (NCBI): domain Eukaryota; kingdom Metazoa; phylum Chordata; class Lepidosauria; order Squamata; family Chamaeleonidae; genus Bradypodion; species Bradypodion ventrale. The sequence goes on from JAWDJE010000006.1 coordinate 124,591,144, forward strand.
AACGAGCACTCAATGAAGAATGAGCTAATCTAAATACATGCTACAATTCCTCCACACCAGCTGCTGCTATCTAGGGATATATATTTTGCATAGTCTTCTTTACCATTAGGAAAAGTTCAATAATGGCACACAGTAATTTGCATAATAATGGTCTAGCTTGTTGCTGTTTCTGAGCCTCTGAAGAACCTGGTATCTCTCTTGTCGGCCACCTTACAAACCTAGCAAAACATAAATATTACGACCTCATCTTTGATTTTAAGAGCCATCCATATATGACAATAGTTTTGGTGTTCAGCTTTTGCAACCCTAAGCTGGTTGCATTCATTTCTGGTGTCTGTTTCCTCACTTTAGTTTCAATACAGGAACTGAGTGATTATAACTTGTGAATTGCCTTCTACAAAATGTGAAGAGGCAATAACAGATAATCTGAGAAATGTCTTATTTCCAGGTGCCTGTTTCCATGTTTTGAACAGAATATACTACTCTAAATTTCTCTCTATACCCCCTCTCCCTGCCCATGAATCTCCACTTTTATTTGTGAACCCTCTCAACATGATTCCTTGTTTCACTTAATACAGTCAAAACATGCTGAATCGGACTCAGCTGACTCAGCCCTTGCCAAAGTTTGTTTAATGCACCCTTTGCCCAACTGGAACAGCTGAATGAATGCTATCCCCCATCCTCATGCCTTTTGTTTTCATTTTAATTAGTACAAGAGCCCTAGACTATTTCAATGCAAATAGAGAGGAAGGATGATGGGGAGGGAGGGGGAAGGAGAAAGGGAGGGGGGGTGTAGAATGAAACTGTCTCTGTTCCACGAATTGTGGAAAGGAACTCCCCCTTCTCTCCTTCCTTTTTCCAGGCCGGAAAATACCCTGGAGAACTTTGAAACACATTGACTCCTTTCAAAAGCAATAGCAATATCTTTGCCCTGACATCATCTTCCCACTCCCTGTAACTAAGTACTCACCGTTCCCTGAACTAAAGTCAGAAGGCAGTGAATGCCAAAGTTCTTACAGTGCAGTTTCACTCCTGGCTCGGATGAATTCAAGAAAGGAAAGGAGGGGGGGGGGAGAGAAATGGGTGGATGTATTTTCAAGACAACTTTAAATGGCGACACATAAATAAATAAAAAGTTGGGCAATGTCGTCTCTTATTACTCTGCTTGGCTCCCTTGCAATAGTCCCCCAATTCCAAAATGCTGTAATTTATTACACTGTTAATTATGCAAAACTCAGTTTGTCTGGATTAAATGTCACACTAGTTTATAGTCTGCCATGATGCAGTAGCCAGAATCCTGTTGCTTGCACCTGCTGGTGTAAATCCATCCACATAAATCTTAGCAGTAAATTGGCTTAAGTGAAAAAGCTAGTGTAGGCGTAAGCCGTCACACACAAGTCACATGCCTTGACACAAGACAGCAAATGCCAACATTGACTTCTTAACAGGTGGTACTCCAGCACTGAGATTTATGCTAATGTATTTAAATTGGCTGAAGATTTCAACCAAATTCTGACAAATAAACCTAGGACAGAGCAACAGGAACATAGAGGTCCCTGTGTTGACACAATCATACTCTAGTTTGGTGTTACATTCAAACTTCAAGTGCAATGCTCTTTCCAGAATCTGCAAATCATGACTTGATCCACTTTGCTCTTTATTATTTTCTCTAAACTGCGCTGTGATACCTACATGGAAAAATAAGCTCAAAATATTTAAATATATCAAGTTAAACAGACCTTAGGGGGTCTGAAGATTGCAAAAATCATACCAGCTGGGCACATAAATAAATAATCTACCCCTTTCCCTAGATTTTGCTCTCTGCCAAGACATGGTGATAGTAAGGTAATATATGTTCTCCTGTTACCTCTTGATTTCTGCTACTCCAGGCTGCTGTCTATATTGCTCACTAGCCCTGAACTTCTGTTACTATGCAGCAACTTTGGGCAACATTATTTACTACGTGTATCATAGTTTTCTGATACTGAAGGCTTTCACTTGTTGTCAGATCTGACAGATTTAGGAGTAAAACGTTTGTGCCCTTGTAATCTTTTGTCCTGCAGTTCTCAGCAGCCTCAGACAAGACGGCTAGATGTTGCCAGTTATGGGAATTGTAACACAAAATATCTGGAGGGCTCCAGGTTGCTTCAAATTGTTTCCAAGAAGCTGCCAGATAATAAAGCACTGTTCGGATGATATGTCACCTTTAGAAATCGCATGTGTTGTTTTCCTGCAATACTCTATTGAAATTTTAGACATAAATACTGTATATTCCTAGATACATTGACAATAACAGAGGTACTGAAGGGAGGCAGAAAAACATTATTATATATAATGAACACTTTGGCTGTAGCAAAATGTTAAAGTGATGCACTGTTGCCTCACATAGAAGTAAATGTACCGTTTCACAGTAACCACAGTAGCCCCTTCTTCCCTGTGAAATAATGCTTTAGGTTGAAAGGGTCTGTAGGAAATACAAGACCTTTGCATTTAAACAACCTGGAAAACTACCTATGCAAGTTTATGGACAACGTTTGTTTTGTTCAGTGTGAGGAGAGCTAATAACTGAACAGTATTTTTCCACTCCTGTCCAGATATAATGGAAGAATACATGAAGGATTCCACAGAGCCCTGCTTTACAGACAGATCTCCGTAGCTGCTTATAATGCAGCCGCAGTATTTACAACTTCTTAATGACAGAAACCCAAACACTACACATACACTTGGCTTTCATGGCCTAAGCAGGATAACCAGTGGCTGCAATCCAGAACTGCGATACAGAGTCACTGTTCACCAGAGCTTAAAACCGCAGCAGTTCTGATAGGCAAACAGCACCATATTGTCGTCATGCATGCCTTAAAATATAATCAGTGGGGTTAATTGGCCTGCTCTGCTATCTTCATGAAACATCATCATAAACCGCCGATGGTATTCTGGCCAGGCTCAAGTAGGCTGAGGCCTTTTATAAGCCAGACTCCATTTTGCCTTGTGAGTTAACTGCACGCAGCAGTTAACGCACAAGTCAAAAGAAGCTCATGCACAGGAACTGTCTCCAGATGTTTTGGTCTATAACAAAGTTGGCTGAGTTGAGCATCTGGTTGAGAGTTCAGTGCCTCACTACACCTCCAGGGAGAAGATACACCCTGTGTAGCCATAGGAAAAGCTGCATTGTCCCAGGACACCCCCAGAAGAAGAGAATGGTACACTAGTTCTGAGTACTTTGCCTACCTAGAAAACCCTAGAAAGGGTCACTCAAAGTCAGAATGCCAGACAATTATTATTACAACTCCTAACAGCACAACTGGAACAGGTAATGCTGTGGAAGCCACAAATCAAAGTAACTTAGAGGGTCAAGGTTTTCCTCACACATGTCCTAAAAGAATGTGGGGGGGGGGGGGTGTTATCCTCTAAAGATCCATCTAAAAGTTTAAAATGATTAAAAGTGATATTTTAAAATAACTAGATACTACTCATCACCTAAATACTGTAACTAAGGTACTAGTTACTACATTTGAAAGTAAACCATAGGTTGGAAAACACTGCTCTAAAAGTATCAAGTCACAAGTAACTATATATATATATTTTATTTTAAAAAAACTTAGAAACTCTTCTTAAGAAAGTGTGCCCTGACCATTTACGCCTCAGCATATTGGTGATCCCTCTGAAATGATACAGTAACCTGCGTAAGAGAACAAATCCAATAGCTTTCTTTTAACCTCTACTGCTACATTTGTAATACTCCCTTGATGACATTGCAGCATTATGATACATGATGACACATCACTGGGTGTGGATTGTGTTGGCTATACAGGGACTGCAGATTAGAATTAGATGGGATGTGGGGGGTGTAGATACAGCTGCTGTGCTTGTCTTTTTATGAAATAGCTGAGGCTTTGGAAATTTGCTCAGCATGAAGCAAAACCCGCGAGAGGGAAAAACAGGATTATTTGGTGGCTTCCTTTTGATTCCATAGCAGGGTGGGATGGGAAGAGGTAGAAAGCTATTCTAACAGCTACTGATTTTCAATAAACTCCACCCTTTTTCTTTAACTACGTTCATTTAGAAAACTTTCTTCCCACAATCAGCTCCAACAATTGACGATGCAAACAGGAATGCTGGGTGAGAGCAAAAGCCGATGTATTTCCCACACGGACCAAGCAGATGCTTCTTAGAAGCCCAAAGAGCTGGGCATGCAAGTGACAATCTCACCTCTGCTTTTGTCCATCAGCAGTTGGGGATTAAAGATAGGCTGCCACTGAATTAGGAGGTTCAATTAGACATTAACAATAGATATAAGGTCCTAATGCCTATAGATTTATCTATTCTCCTGATAAAGCCAGACTTCAGTGGCATGGCTTGTTCATTTGCCAGAATGGCTTTATCAGGAGAATAGATAAATAAATTATTATGCACTCTTATATGATGAAATATATTTCCCCTTCTGAACCAGTTGCATTTATATAATTTGCACAGTGCACAAGTTTACTCCTAGGCGTGTAAAAAGCACTCGTTGCTGAGTAACCTTGTCTTCTGCTTTCTTGCAGACTTTGAAACAATTTTCTTCAGTGTAATATTTAGCAGTAGTATCTAAAACATTTTTTCAGCTGGTGGTGTAGTGGTTAAACTGCTGTATTGTAAGTACTGCTGACACTAAGTTCGATCCTGATGGGGATCAAGGTTGACTCATTCTTCCATCTTTCCAAGGTTGGTAAAATGAGTACCCAGCATGTTGGGCACAAAATGCTAATCACCTTGTGTGCCACCCAGAGAGTGCATTAAGTGCAATGGGGCAGAATGCAAGTATAATTGCTACCGTTCATGGCTTGTCAGAGGAACAGGTCAGTTTGGTTCATCACATGGGATTGCCAATGTTGGGAGAAAAATGCTAATTAACTTGTGAACCGGCCGGAGTATGCACTAAGAGTGAATATAAGTGTAATTGCTAATTGCTATCTCAATACTCTCGCTTGAGGAACTGAATTCTGGAGACTGGAGCATGTGGAAGACCTGCTTCAACCTTCACCCCAAAAGCCATAAGAGGACCACATGGCCCCACCCTCACAACTTAAAAATAAAATAAAATAAACCCTCTGACAATGTGGGCAAACTAAGCTCACTCTGACCATATTAGATAAACGGCAGACTGACTCGGAGAGGTTTTAGCTGATGACAGTCTTGTTATTGTGACAGGAAATGACTCAGCCCTGGCAACAAGAGATCAGATCCTTTATTCAGCAGCATGAGGCAGTCATTTTTTCCTCCCCTCTCCCTTGGAAAAACACACACACACAAACAAATGAATACCACAGTGTCACAAGGCAACAGGTTTCGTTTGGGAAAATAAAACTATTTTTAAATGGAGTCTATTCTGGAGAGGGGGTAGGGGATTACCAACCAATCCCATGGCCATTTCTGTCCATTAATTCAGGAAATGATGGGCTCTCCTTTGACTTCCCATCTGGAAGGATGATTTTTTTAAATAAAAAAAATGCAATGCCCACAAACCGAAAGGGGAAAAAAAACACTATTTGGTTTCTTCCCCCTCCCTCTCCACCCCTCCATCTCATTATGGGAAATAAGTTATCATCTAATTTCCTCTTCTTCACATCATCTCTGTCACCATGATGGCAAAGATGAACAAACCCATTGTGTGAGTGTGTGTGTGCACACTGGGTAATGCTCCTTGATAATATTGAGGATGAAGTCAATATTTGGGAAATTACAGCTGCTTGCTTCATAGGGGCCTCTCAGACCAGCTCTGCCTCTTTCCTCCAAATTAGATATCATTTTAGAACAAATGCAAACAGACCTGTCACTCAGCTTTTATAATGCTGGAAAAATAACCATTTTTGTTTGTTACATTCCTATTCTACCATTTGCACCAATGAGTGCAAGACGGATTGTGGTACTTCCCCTTACTTGATCAATCACCCCAACCCTCTGAGGTAAACTGAACTGGAAAGTGAGTGACTAACCAGTGGGCTTCATTGGAAACTAGAACTCAGTCCTCCCATTTCCCCATGCAACACTGTAAACAAAACACCAAGCTGGGGCTCCCCCCCCCCCATGTCATATTGTGCATGGAGCAATGAAGTCTTAAAACTTTCAACTCAATTTGTTGGCTTCTGCACAAGTCCCCGTGATCCAGGCAGCAGTAGGGACTTTCACAAGTTGAACGCTAAAGTCCAAAGTGTGTTCTGCGAGCAAGAAAACTGGTGAGGCTTCTGAAATCACAGTTATCTATTTTTTATTCATTTACAGCATGCATTACCTGCTCCATGTCACAAGATTTTAGCATGGGTTTGTTGTTGTTGTTCAGTCACACAGTCAATTCCGACTCTTTGCGACCCCATGGTCCATTTTCCTCCAGGCACCTCTGTCCTCCACCATCCTCCTCAGCCCGCCCAGCTCAGTGCCCATTGCGTTTACAATACCATCTAGCCATCTCAGCTTTGGATGCTCCCTTCTTCTCTTGCCCTCCACCTTTCCCAGCATCAAGGCCTTCTAAAGTGAGTCCTCCCTTCTCATTTGATGTCCAAAGTACTTTAGCTTCATCTTCACTATTTGTCCCTCCAATGAACAGTCAGGGTTGATTTCTTCTAATATTGACCTATTTGTTCTCCTTACTGTCCAGGGGACTCTCAGGATTCTCCTCCAACACCACATTTCAAAGGCATATTCTGCGCTCAGCCTTCCTAATGGTCCAGCTCTCACACCCATACTTTACTACTGGGAATACCATTGCTTTGACTATGCAAATTTTTATTTTCAAGGTGATGTCTCTGCTTTTCACTATATTCCCCAGGTTTCTCATAGCTTGTCTCCCCAGAATCAGTCATTTTTTTTAATTTCGTGGCTACAGTCACCATCTGCAGTGATTTTAGATCCTAGGAAAGCATGGATTACAACTATGTAAAGTAATTTAAAACACAAGATTTGTACAGCCATTTAAAATTATACCGTTTAAAATACAGCATCAAACCATTAAACACACTGCATGAAAACCAGCTTAAGACACGATCGTGAACTCTTGAAGCCCCTAGTAAATAAGTGTGTTGACTTGGTGCCCAAATGATGCTAAGGTCAGCATCAATTGAGCCTCCAAGGCAATGGTGTGCTGGCCCATAGGAATACAAGGACTTATCTCAGTGCAACCCAGCGACTGCTCCATCCCAAAGACAGGCAGAGGTAATGGGGATTTCTCTCCCCCCCCCCAACTCCCCCAATAGACATCCCCATCACTTACTGTCCAAAGCCCTTCCCAAGGTGCCCAGCACACCCCTGCTCCGAGGGGTAGGCTGAAAAGGTTTAATGAATGTTTGAGTCAGCGAAGAACAATTAAGGAACCCTCTTTAGAACTCCATGTTCACTTCATGAAAAGTGTAGCATATTTCCAGGAGGTAGAGGTATTTAAGGGGGTACGGGACCTCAGGCTCATAACAGTTTTTATTCTAACTTCCCACTGCCATCTGCCAATTGTCCACCAAGGTGAAGATAGAGAGAAGAACATCTCTAATAAAACTCATAGTTTTATTAGCAACCTGCAATGAGAAGAGACAGTCCTCATATTATCATAGACGCTGACTGGAAGGTGGCAGGTAAGCAGTTTGATCCCGAATACTGCAGGACGTCTTTGTCCCAGCTCCTGCCAACCTAGCAGTTTGAAAGCAAGAATTTGCAAATAAAAAAATAGGGACCACTTCGGTGGGAAGGTAAACAAAGTTCCATGCGCTCCCGTGTCTCGTCATGGCTGCCACATGACCACGGAAATGTCTGCAGAAGCAAACAGCGCTGGCTCTTCGGCTATGAAACAGAGATGAGCACTGAACCCTCGAGTCAGATATGATTGGCTTTCAAGCAAGGGTGGCCCTTACCTTTACCCCATTTTATGACATTAGAAACATATAGCAGATATGTTTTCATGCTTTAAAAAAACCTATAGAAATGCCAGGATTTATTTTTATACAGAAGCAGGAAGGGGGGTGGGGATAAGGAGATAAATCCTTTGAAAAAATGTCATCATCACAGAGGTTACCTCCTATTTACACACTGTGCATAAAATCTCATTGCAGGAATTAAAAAATCACAGTGATAATTTGAGCTACATTCCCCAATGTAATTTGTAAAGAAATAATAAGACTCTGGGCACTTTTAACAAAATTATTTAACCATCAACATTATAATTGCTGCTGCTGCAGCTATTATTATTATTTTTGAAGTGTGTATTAATATGGAGATAATCAACACTCTATAAAAATAAATAACACACCACAGTTTTTTTTAATGATTATAATGGAAACTGAATTACTTTATTTATTTATTTATTGCTATTCTTCCTCAGACAGGTGAAGTGTTTACTATACTCATCTATACAGTAGCAAGATTTCATGGATTTGTTTTCCAATTTTCAAACATAGCATGGAACTTTTAAGTGGTGTCAAGTGAATGTTATTCTTTAGAAAAGCTATTTCATTGTCCCATCGGTTCAAGGCTTCTCAACTAGACAGTTTTTCTCCTATTCCAAATTTCATTGGATGAAAAAATCAAGTAGACATGTTTAAAGTATAGCCATTTCTTCTTACTAATTGTCTTGTTAGACCAAAGGCTTCTTCAGACAGAGATTTCTGAAAAGCTCATGAACCACTCAGAGGAGCATAGAAAGCAGTCTTACACCATTGGTTCATGCATGGCCTCTTGCAAAGGTACCATTTATTAATACAAAATCAATAAATTATCCCCAAATATTCATAAAGATTTTCTTACTTATCAACCCCTTCTTTAACATTACATGTTGACTTAACTTTAATAGCTATATCCCAAACCTATCTATAGGTAAAAGTAAAGGTTTCCCTTGCTCAAAAGCCAGTGTACGGTTCAGTGCTCATCTCTTTCATAGCCAAAGAGCCAGCGCTGTCTGCTTCTGCAGACATTTCCATGGTCATGTGGCAGGCATGACTAGACATTGGAGTGCACAGAACACTGTTTACCTTTCCCACCAAAGTGGTTCCTATGTATCTACTTGCAATTTTTTGCTTTAAAACTGTTAGGTTGGCAGGAGCTGGGACAAAGACGGGAGCTCATTCCGTCCTGCAGTACTCGGATATCGAACTGCTGACCTGCCGCCTTCCAGTCGGAGTCTTAGTCACTTGAGCCACTGCAGTCTCAAACCTCTCTCTACCATTCATCTAATTGAAATGTATAACTTTCTCTGCCAATTCTTAGCTCAATTAAATTTGGCACTTTTTATTCTTTATTATTAGATTTATATACTGATCTTCTCAACACAAAACCAGCCTTGTACATTGATAAGTTAGTAAATTAGTAAGGTGGAAATCAATTCTTTATTTGTCCAACTGCATTGTTCCCTATTAAAATATTGACCAAAGCACTACTTTAAGATATAACTCTAAATCTAATTGCATTTATTTCTTTAAAAGCCAACTGCCAGAATTTCCATATACTCTATTCTCATTTTCTCACCACATAGGAAAATAACTACTTATTTTCATTTTTGCAGACCTTAGAATAATTAAGATGCATTTGATTACCATCTCCAAAAAGACAATTTATCCACCCTTTGATTCTTGTGTTCCTGGCATTAGCTTGCTGTAAATTGGTACAGTACTTAGCTTATAACATGACTAGCAGATTTTGCCCGGCGGTGCCGGGCTGTTTTAAATGGTTTTGGAAGGTTTTTTTTCTTAATGTTGGTAAAGAGCCGGGATGTTTTAAATTGTGTTGTAAGGGATAAATTTTTTTTGGTAATTTATGTAAAAAAGAGGTGTGTTGGTGGTTAGGGATGGTTTTGGGTGTGCACAACCACCACTACCCATACAATACCACTCCAATCACCAACACACACATTAAAAATTCCTGGCAAGGCAGGAGTGTTGTGTGTGTGTGAGAGAGAGAGAGAGAGAAAGAGAAAGAGAAGCAGTGTGTGTGTGTGTGTGTGTATTGTCCCCCCAACCCTTCCAGAGCCAGGGGACCCTGCAGAGAGGGGATTCCCCCCCCGCAGGACACCCCATTATTAAAGAGAAGAAACCAAGCTCTTTCTTCTCTTTTAAAACAGAGTGTTTGGGAGGGGGGGTGTATTCGATCTCCTCTTCCTGGTCCCCTGGGTTTGGTAGGGTTGGGGGGACAAAAGGGGTCTGTCCCCCCAACCCTTCTGGACCCAGCACCTTTCATTGCCTCCCTCACCCACCCCCTAACCCTTACCTAACACTTACCTTTTCCTGGCTCCCTTCAGCTGGGTCTTTCAAAGTCTTTCCCTCCGGCTCCCACCATTTTTTTTTTAAAGTCAGCGAGCGTTCCCAGCCTCCTCTGTCCTCGTATCCCTCAGCCTGATTGGCTGAGGGGTTGCACCAGTGCAAAGGACGCTGGGAATTGACGTCCTTTTTCTTTGTTCAATTTCAGGGGGCTCCTGCCCCACTGCCACATTTCTCAACCCGACAGTTACCTGCGAACCTGGTTCGGGGGAGTGCAGGGAGTCTCGGTCGGGGCTAGTGGGGCCGGGTGCAACATCCTTTGTCACATTCCAATGGTTAACGCACAGATTTATAGGTATAGATATTTGGTCTTCTTGGTGTCCCCACCACCAATGCGATATTATAGCAAGAGAAGTTCATAAAGATGTGGAAGATCCCCTTCTATTATTACCAAAACAAAGGGACATTTCAACATGTTTCCTTTATATGAGAGCAAACGGCCTTTACATTTATTTTTTAAAAATCCACTAGTCAATGAACATCTTCACATATGAAAATTCTGTGGCCTCTGCCAAACCTAGGATCACTTGATTTCATGTTGTATGTGGCCCACTGTATTTATTACTTTTATATCCCTATGCTCCTCAAGCAGGAAATCCAAAACAGTTTTCATAAGAGAAAAACCTGCTTAACTCTAGCAATGCCATAGCTTCCTAAATTAGGAAGAAATATTATGTTTTCCTCATAGCATTTTAAATCCCAAGTATTTTGCTCGGCAATATATACCTAAGCAGTTTCTCATTCCATAGTTATTAAAATGAGTATTTCTTCCTTTCAGGAATCAACAACTCTGCATTTGATATTTATTGTAGCATTTTCTTTAAAAAACAAAATAATAATTTTCCTACTCAATAGATAATAGGTCATTTTTACCATTTCATAAAGACAAAAATATAACAAGGGCTTTTAGAACCATTTTTAGAGGGTTTTTTAATGCATGCAGAAATCAAATGTTTCCACAGCCGAAGTTAGAGTCGGCTACGGACTCCTTTGTATAGCACGGGTGTTTTTTAAATTATTATCTTTTTTCCCTCTTAAGTTAATTGTATGTTTTTGTGTATAATGCATATATTGATTGTAATTTTGATTGTGTCTTTGTTTACCATGTTTAAATCTACATGTTTATCTTTGGTTGTTAATAATACAGTGGTTGTTTAAAATTAAAAAAACAAAGCTTTCCACAGAAAAGTTCAAGGCTGTTTCTACCATGTAAACAGAAAGAGTGTCTCAACTTCAAACTTGCTTTAATTTTCAACTGGTTCAGCATTAGGGTTAAAAAAGAGAGAGAGAAACCCAGTCAGTACATACGTAACTAATGAAAATGAATACTGTATACCAAACAATGCATGATTCTGAATATAAGAAAACCTAGGTGGAATTAGGCAAAGTTACATTTTCACAGACTGGCTAAGTATGGCTCCATAAATGCATGTTATAAGGTGTATTCAGGAGTTCAGAAAAAAGAAATATTATGAATGTAAAAGGAAGGGATGAGATGCAGTGGCCTGATGGTTAAGACACTGAGCTTGATGACCTGAAGGCTGTCAGGTGAGCAGTTCGATACCCAAGTGTGCACCTGCCATCTGCCCTAACTCCTGCCAACCTAGCAGTTCAAAAGCAAGACATTGCAAATAGGTACCACTTCCGCGCGAAAGGGAACATCATTTCATGCGCTTTGGCGACTAGTCATGCCTGCCTCATGACTGTGGAAATATCTGAAGATGTAGACAGCAGTGGATCTTAGGCTGTATCTCTCAGGTGTTTAATATGATTTATACCTGGTGTATAAATGAAGAGAGGGAGAAACCCCTCCATTCCTGAATTCTGAGGCAATTAGAAGTATTTTAATACCCCTGCTCATTACACTCCATACAAAGTATCTTTCAGGAAGGATTCTGAAATTATCAAAAACACACCAGCTTTCATTGTGTTTAGATATTTGGTGTCTTTCCCTTCATTTAAAGTAGCAAAGCTGAAAATGGCCTTGGCACCATGACCTTTGATTCTCATTATGTAAACATTTCATATTTTATTAACTATTTGAGAAATCTAGATCAATTGCATATGGATTTACTATGCAAATCTGTGATGTACAAAGTTTACACTTCTTCCCTTTTTATCTTTTAAATCCCTTAACATAATTATTAAATGTTGCTGACAGACTGATTTACTGTTCAGTGCAATGAGGGGGGAAGTTATTTTTTTCAACTATTGTTTTACTCCAAACAACTTTTGCTATTTCTGGTCTTGCCATCTTGGACCAACTGGGTATTTGACTGGAATCTAATGACATGTCATCTCTAAGAAGAAAATATATACAGTACTGCTGTTATCAAATAATTTGAGACCTTTACAATATTTATATATTTGATGCTGTTGGTAGGAGCCATACTCCAAATAAGTGACTTCTACTATGGCCCCTGAAATCAAAAGTAAAACATAATTTTAACCATGCAATTATGTTACATCCATGGGTACTAAATGATCTTGATATATACCAGATACTCAGAGATCAGTACATACTCCATGAAATCAGAGGGAACATCATGATTTGTAGAGTACGGTGATAAAAATTAAATCCATGTTGCATTTGACTTAATTAGTTATAGGGAGAATAAACGGTCCATTGTCAGCAGGGAAGCAGAACATAGTTGGGAGTGCTTGGCTAATCTTTAGTAATGAAAAACAAAATGAAGGAATTAATACATTGAGGAAGGGTTGCGGGAACATCACAGGAAAAATTTACCCAACTCATAGAAAAAAATGTTGAGCAGGTCTCTTTGTCAGTAAAAAGGATTTTTATTTGACCTTCATCCTAGAAAGAGTCTTTGTCCTTTCAAGATAATTTGCATTTCTAGCAAGGATTCATAAGGTGAATTTTACCATGGCATGAAGCTGAACTAACAAACAGGGTTCACTTCTGCAGTGTTCACAGGAATTGCCATGCCCTGAGAACAAAGGAGCCTAGTCACTTAGATAACTTAGAAATCAGTGCAGAAATCACATTATCGATCATACCATTACACACACACAAATCTCATTTTGAAATTTTTACACAACAGCCCATCCCCCATTTCAGGCTTTGTTCCTGAATTGAATCGAATGGGATATTGGCCTGGGAATCCTTGCTTCAGAAACAAAGAATCCATCCATTATTATCTTTGTATGGTTGGTTTCATTTGCCCACCAAACTGACAACTATGAACCATTACATTTGTGTTCTGTGGCAAAGGAAACATCTCACTGCCAATTTTGAAATTGTGAGGGGAAAGTGGGAACTAGAACTATGAATGTAGAATATAAAGATGTTTGTTCTTCTTAAAAATAAGAATAGAATGGTAATATTTCTAGCATACCAGATTTCACAATTGGAGGGATGGGGAATGCAAATAGAATATTTATATATAGTTTAGGTCATTCTAACTGCTAATGAAACTGCCTCATTTTCATGTGATACTACAGCAATGTTGTTGACTAATTCTGTCTTATCTTAGGTCTGAGGCAACTGCTAACTTAAGCAACTGCTGAATGACTGTAGAAATTGTCTTTTACATTGCTCCACAGGGTCTAAGAAAATGCTAAAATACTAATTATTGTCTTATTAGGATGAAAACATCCTCTTCAAAACGTTTCAATGAAACATTAGCTGCAGAAGCCCTCTTGGGGAGATGGGATTACTTTGTGGCTTCATTTGAATCTATTTGCAAAATTTTGAGGTCCAACACGCATGCATACATATACTGTACTGTACATAATTTTCTTGATCTAAATCTTTCCCCCCATAACCCTCAAGGTGTGTTGGATGATATTTCCAAGAGTTACAATTTCTTGAGGGCCACGCTGGCTGGGGATGACAGAAAACCAGCTCTTGGGAGTGCAAAGTTGAAGAAAACTGAACCTTAAACAATTGTAATTAAAATTAACAAGATTAAATAAAATAATAAATATCAAAATATGAATGCAGTGCATAGCAAATGTCTTGCATCAAATATTTTATTGCTGGAAAGCATTTACTGCTGGTTTCGTCTCAAGCGGGTGTTGATAAGCTATAACAAGATACAGGCCTACTAAACTGGAGCAAATCTGTTTGTGGACAATGCAGCTGGCTATTTTTTCTTTAAATTACATTTTTAAACTCACTCTCACAGTGTTATTTTAAGGATATGACATATTTGTGGTTTGCTGGGTTGGAATCTGACCTCAGCTGAACTGGTATGAAGTGTGGTCAAGGCCCAATTGACATATGTGCTTTTAAAATATTTTCAAGAACATGATAAACAAAAAGGGAAACAATTTTCACTCTGTTTTCATTCGGACATTTGAAAACTATCTTTGCGATACAGTATCACAGTTGGACTTTCCCTAATTATCTTTCCACATCCAACCAATGTGTCTGGAGAATCATGTCTCAGCTTAAAACTGAAGAGGAGGTGAAGAATTATGAGCTTGGCACCATGGCCTAAATCCTATTGTTAGTCATAACTAGAGTAGACCTAGGGCTGTGATGACGAACCTTGGCACTCCAGATGTTCTTGGACTTCAATTGCCAGAAGCCCAAGCACCCTGTGAATTCACACAAATGGATTTACTATGATTCATCCAGCCCGTGCTGCCCAAGTTGCTCCCGAAAGCAGAAGTAAAACGCGTCTATATGGGAGAGGTAGTTTATTGAGAGGCTCCTGCTACAGAATCTATCAGCTAGCAAAACTATCTTTCCCATTGAACAGTGGGCTGACTTCCAGTAACTAGTCCCAGAAACCCACTCTGGGGATTCTAGATTACTTCTGCAGCTGGGAGTCCTCCAAGTAGGAAAATCTCATCCTGAACAAATATATGTGAGATGATGTTGTTGATGGCAATGGTGATGTCCAATATCAGAGACAGTTGCTGGGAAACGAGTGTCAGAGATGGGCCTTGCCCCCACGTCCTGCTTGTGGTCTTCCCAAAAGCATCTGGTTGGGAAACAGGAAGCTCCACAAGATAGGCTTTTGGTATGATCCAAGAGCACTCTTCCTTAAGAGGAAAAACAAACTTTTGGTAACAAAACTGCAGCAGCTGCACCAGAAAGATTGTTTTGTGGTGCAAGTTCAAGAGATAGGAAGAGTTCCATTTAAAAATAAAAAAGCTGTTTTCAGAATACTTTGGATGGCGTGCCCTGCATTCTTTGGTGGACCCTGTACTGGGTTATTCTTGGAGCTGTAGTTCAAACCAGAATTTCCCCCACCTTCGCACAAGTTCCACCAAAGAATGCAGGGCTCAAACTTGAGGAATCCCTGCAAATACATAGAGATCACTGCTCCCTCCGTGCACTGTTTATTATTATGAAATACATTAGACTAGGCAGGGAATGGCAATCACTTACCCCTTTTGCCAATTTGTTGTTCAGAGATATGAGATCAGGGCTGGGTGATTAACAATTTTTTCCAAGGCAAATGTTGATTAACAATCATTGCAAAAACATTCTGTACCCTTGTCTGGACAATGAAAGCATTTATCCCATTTGCATTGCTGAACTGACACACCTCACAGGTGTAATGTTACTCCTGGGTGGGAGGCTTGTCTGCTGACTTGGCAACCAGCCTTCCTTTCCTATGTTTTTGGATCAGATAATTTCATCCTTCACGTTGATGAATGGTGTTCTCCGTTACAAAATGTGCAGCAGAGGGGCAGGGACATCCTTAAAAACAAAGATCTTGTTTGCTTGAAAATGTTCCTACTCTCTCCCCCTCCCCCAACATGTACCCAAATAAATGCTGACCATAAAAACAAAATGATTTTAGATCCATGTGGCTGTGTGTACACCCCCTCCTGAATGCGCTCAGCAATCTTGAACAGTAGAATTATGATTTAGCTACTGTATACTCAGTCAGATGACAGAAGAAAAACATCAGCTGGTTAAAAGCATGCTTCACTTCTGTCTCTTACTCCTTTAGTTGAAGAAATGAGATATAGCATTTATCTTTCAAAGAATTGAACGTATTGCTTTATTCTCAGCTAGGGCTCTCAAAACTAAGGTCAAACAATTAGACAGATAGAAGCTCTATTTAGGTGCAGAAAATTAAAGAGATCAAATATGCAAGGAAGAGGAGGTGCCAAAATTAACTTCTCTGTTACTAGTCTCTCACAGGAGATGAAGATGAATATTTGGGATCACAGAGAGAACTGCTATATATAGAACACAACTTCTTTAGATCAGCCTTCTTGACATGTACAGAGTGACATCTTAAGGAGTGGGACAGTACAATCTTCTCCTAACATAATTGATTTTCATAGGCCAGATTCCTATGGGTTATGCCTGCATCCAGAACTCAGTCGACATAAAACTCAGCAGCAAATTGCTGTAGTAATAGCATAGGTGATGGCCAACCTTGACACTCCAGGTGTTCTTGGACTTCAGTTCCCAGAAGCCCAAGTCAGTTCACCGGCTGATCAGAGCTTCTGGGAATTGAAGTTCAAGAACATCAGGAGTGCCAAGGTTAGCCATCACTGGCATAGGTTTTTTGCTGTTCCAACAATTCCCTGCCAAGGATCACACTGATCACTGTATTGTGCCATGAAAATGTAACAGGATTCTGACCACTATTTTTTTCTAACACATGTTAGCAAAAAGACAGATAAATAGCAATCTATTAGCATATCTGCACAACACAATTACAGCCACTTGAAACTGATGTAATTAATGCGGCTCCATTCTATGGAATTCTGGGGTTGGGATGAGGATTTGCCAGCACAATGGATAGGATGAAGAGGTGCAGTTGAGTTTCCCCCACGTTCTCCTGACTAAACAACCTTTCACTACGGGGGTCCTTAAAGGATTGTACTGTATAAACCCAGTTAGACCAGTAGTACTTCGGGAAAGAATTTAAATGGTATGTGCAGCGATAAAAAGGAACACTTTGGTCAAAGGTGCTCAAGCAGTAGTTTGCCATATTCAGAAGTGTCTGGATGCTGATGGTAACCACTTTGTGCATCTCTTGTAATTGCAGAAGTCAAATGTGACTTGTACTCATATTTTGTTATTGGTAGATATTGAGTATTACAATTTTAATAGTTTTGTCCTTTCTTAAAATGTGTATGCATTTCTTGGCACCCTCTGTATCAGGCATGGACAATCCCTGTCAATGTTCTTAATTTATGATGCAAATCAGCCTTAGCCACCGTACCCAATGCTAAGACATGATCAGAGCCACAACACAGCAACATCTGGCAACCACATATTCTCCATCATTGACAAACAAGGAATATATGTCTCTCAATACCAAATTACATTAATTGTTTGTCTCTTGGGGTAAAGATATCCTAAAGGATTGCAAGAATGTGTGTACTGTATACTGGAGAAATACTGACTAAGAATTCCTTAACATTTCTTCAAAGAAAGAAGTTTGGAGAGGAGAGCAAGCCACCATCTAGAGAAGACACGTGATAGCTCCATGTAGAGAAACTGACAGGTAAAGGTACACTTGCTGTGAGAAGATTTTCATGAACAGATCTAACTGGTCACACTTCTAGTAACAGGAGAAAAAGTTCCTCACCTACTAATATGAAACGTTTTTAAATTGCTCTGAAGTTTAAAGAAAACCAACTCCAATCTCAGCTTTTCAGCACTTTCTGTGTACAACCATTTCAATGAAAATGTCCTTTATTTCCTCAAACAGCAATTCCATGGCTGGCCCTATCCTTTTACTCCTCTATATGATGAAGTATCACATTCAGAATTGATTTTATTTCCTTGGAGGCCTTGCAAATTCTGTTTTTATATGCTGGAACACAAACGTGTGAATTTTATACTTATAAAGGGACCCACAGCACATTGCTACTTCATTTCCCCATCTCCTCACAAAGGTTCTCTCTCTGTGGCAAAGATATCACCACTATTTAAGACAAGTGGAAGTAATATTAAAACATCGGGGAGGGGATATGTTGTAGTACCAGAGTAAAGCTAAAATACAGATGTCTGTTTAGGAGGAGGTTTCTTGAGGACCTGCCCATGCTGCAGTACCTTCTAGAAGAAATAAAAGCCATACTCAGTAACACTACATATGATTCTGTGGCTGAAATCCAGCAGTAACTTGCAACTAGAATGAGCCCATTGAACCAGTTGAGATTTGCTGATTCAATGTTTTCATATCTGCTGTCCATTGATTCAATGAAGCTACTTTAGTTGTGACTAACTACTAGATTTCAGCCTCCAAGTCTGGCCAAGTTATCCTGCTATGGTAATAGAGTAGACCATACTGCCAGCCACTCAACGCTGAGTGTCAGGCAGCAGTTAACTCACCTGACAACCGTGAGGACTAGCAGCCTTGGCAAAGTCCACAAGGAAGGGTGATGGTCCCCAAGTGGGTTAAATCCCACTTGCATTCATCTTGATGGAGGGCAGCAGCTTCATCAATACTGGCCTGGGGCTGTGGAGGACTTTGTGTGCCAAAAGGGCTCAGGACCAGAAAGTGACTCGCAGAACTGTATCATTGGTACAAGTGTCACGTTGCAATGCGGAAGGCTGACAAAAGGCCACAGCATTATATTCACAGGACAGTCTTCATGGCTGAGCGCCAATATTTGTAATTAGATACAGCACAAGAAGATGACCATAAAGATTTGAAGAAGTGCCTTAAAATATACAGAAGGGTTTTAAAAATAACCAAGGTGAAGGTAGAAACGCCAAAATGAGGAAGAGTTGCGCCCTGTGGCTAGGCGTTATTCAGTTGAATCAAATATCTAATAAAGGCCAACACATTTTGAATGCACTACTAGATTGAGTGATCATTTCCTCAATGGAATGAGGAACATATGACCCTCAAGATACTGCAAAAGTCCACCTCCCATCAACCAGGGGTCAGCTTCACTAAGAGCTCCATACATTTCCCAATTACTTTTAAAAGGGAAAAGAACACCATTTCAAGCAAGAGGCTAGCAAGCCAGCTTGCATCCTGCGAATAGGATAACATACTATGGTCGAAACAAACCCAGCATTTTCATACTGCATTAAGCTGAAGTGTCCCATTTAAATCATTCCAAACCTAAACTGAAATGATAATTCAGATTCTATGGATGTGTGTTAATGAGGTAGGCTGACATCTACAAAAGCCCTGGCCGAATAAAACATATTAGACTTTAAAGTGTCACAAGGTGCTTCATTTTTTTTTTTAGTGCAGGGGATATGAAAAACGCAATTAAAAAAAAACACTGTTTCAGCTTCACACTGGATGTGTTTCACACTAGAAGTGAGAACAAGCTGATTCCGTATGTCTATACCAAAACAGAGAGAACGGTAAGATAATTTCACATTCCTGCTGCTATATTTGGTTGCACAGCTTGATCCATGCCAAATCTCAGGGTAGGACTGTGTTATGATAGGAGGGAATTACCTGGTCTCACAGTTCTTGTATTAATAGTCACAGTTTTCCACAGACCTGTCTAACATCACTCATCAAGTTCTGCCTGGACTACTTTCCTGTAATGGCAATTTCATAACTCCTCCAAGCAAGTCATCATTCCATTGTCTCATTTGGCATCATTGGCAAGGACTACTCATTGGTGTGTCACCTGCATTCTTCACAGAGTACACCAAGTCACCACCTCATTTCAATAGACTTTTCCCATAAACTCTCAGAGACATTATACCATATCACAATAATCAATGTCGTAGCAGTTTCGACAGTGGCTTCTCTCTGCCTTGCCGAAATGCCAGAATGAACTCTGGTAACAGAGCCTTGGGAGATTTCACATTCAAACATTGTCAGTACAGCATTCTAAATACATTTACTAGTGGCCTCTCTGCCTGTTGCTTAAGCAATCTTGGGAGTTTCAACTCCCACTAAGTCTAACACATGGCCTTCCAGGTCTGTTCCCCCAACCTCATTATGATGTCCCATAAATCATGCTGTCTGAAGTTTGAGTATATCCAAAACATCTAAGGAACCAAAGGTTTTCCATTACACTCTACAGCAGTGGTTCCCAGTGTGGGGCACAGGCCCCGCAGGGGGACTTCAATTCCCAGAAGCCTAAGTCAGCACATTGGATGGTCAATGCTTGGAGAATTGACTTAGGCATCTGGGAATTGAAGTCCAGAAACCAAAGGTTTGGAAACACTACTTTAAAGTGACGGAGAAAATAGACACTTCTGAACTGGTTTCAAGTCTTACAAAAATCCCATAGTATGAAATGTCAGAAAGGTAGAAATTCCTTTATAGGTCCTAGCTTTTATATCCTGAGATAAAGACCTGTTGGTGGTGGCAGTGGCGGCGGCGTCACCGCCACCGCCGTTCAGTTGAGGGCTCAAGATAGCAAAATACCAAGTTTAGATGCATTTGCTTCCCTGAGTAACCCTCTTCCGCATATACTAGTAAAATGTTATTTTGTACCAGAACCTTATCTTTCTACAGCAAACCTGCACCATACACAGTGTACTGTACATATGGACATGTATTTTCACACCTGTGTTTGGAGACAAAGACAACAGCTGTCTTGCATGTTTCAAATGTTGGAGAAAAATAAGATTTTGACTGCAATAAAAAAGGAAACAGATCATATAAGCTTCCTTTGGCTCACCTTTCCATGTGCATAGTACAGAATGGTGCAAACATTTTTTTCTACCTCTGAATCAGCAAATATACCATACTTTTTGAAAATATGAAATATCATACAGCTGTCAAAAGAATCATGTAACATGGGAACACCCTTTGTCACCACAGAGAGCTTAAACTGTCTTTCAATATGAAATAATGTAAAATTATACCTTGGAAGTTTTTTCTGGAGCTCCACCTAACTTTAGAGCTACTGTTTATTCCTATAGGCAAGGAATTGAAACTTGAAGTAATTACATCCCTGTTAATATAGCTTCTATTTTGGTGTGTGATGAGGAACAGGCTATGTAAATTTTGTAACTTTATGGATTCTGGCAGAAACATGTACCACTGAATAAGAGGGCACAATTAAGGCCTTTCTCCATTTGTAGGCAAATTGAATTGAAAGGCAGAAAGTTGCATTTTCTATCTCTAAAAAAACAACAACCTTACAACTGTTTATGTGGTAAAAATTTTTTGAAGAAGCGCATGTTATTCACCAGTAAAGTCCAAGCAACATGCATTTGTTCAGCAAAAGATTCAACATGACAAAATCTCTTTCCAAGATTTGTGGCCAACAAAGCTCCTACTGAGAACTGTTGATGATGTCCCATCATCACTTTAGCCCCCCCCCCCCCATGGAATTAAGGCTGGGATTTTATCTGTAGAGATTTTAGTCCTGTCATGAACTGATACATGATTTTTCAGTCTAAAATGTTTCTTTTGCTTCCTCACAATTTTTCTTCTTCTCATTCTTCAGTTGGAAAACTGAAAACTTTTCAAAGACAAAAAGGGTTTATACCAGTTTATCACAAGAATGAGAAAGCTAACCAACCTAGTCTAACATTTCCACTTTGTCACCCTAAAATGGAAGCAGAGCATTCCATGTTTCAGTTGTCATCAAATACTTCCCATTTGGCAAAATCTAGTGTGTGAGGATTCTCAACTATTTTTTTTTACATACAGTGGTACCTCATACAACGATTTTAATTCATTCCACGGGGCTCATTGTTGTACAAAACAATTGCTATATGATGCATGCATCATATAGCAATTTTCCCTATGGGATGCATTGTACAACATTTGCTAAGTGGTTTTTCCCATTGAAAATTTGTTGTACGATTTTTTCCATAGGGAAAATTGTCATGCGGGATGCCATTTCTCCCAAAAACCTAATTGTTATGCAATTTCATTGATATACAGGGTGATTGTTGTATGAGGTTCCACTGTACTAGCTGTTTACATTCACTGAGATATTAGGTTATGAAGCAGTCAATTGCCCAATTTCTGAAGTTGTATGGACCCAGGACTGCTTTACATGGAAGTTCTAACCATTTAGTCACACCATTCGATTCCACCACTTTCTCTCTTTAATAGGCATTAAATTGAACATATCAATCTGATTTATTGTCCAAATAACTTCTCCCCCCACCCTTCCATTAGGCTTTCAGCGAATTCCAGTTCAAATTACTATCTATTGCTGTATACAGACTAGATACAAACACATAACATTTGCCAAGGACATTTGAAAGACATTTAACTTTTATTTGCAGAGCAATTAAAATGGCATTGTATTCACAGCGATTTACAGAGAATTTTCAGAGTGCTTTTATTTCCATGCACACACATAACATACACAGAGAAAGATACAGAACAACCAGAATTACTGAGACACTCTTCTTATTTCAAGATCAGACTTGAAGAAGACTTCCAGAGCCTTCAGATCAAAGAGATCAGAAAGAAGATAAGAGAGCAAGGAAGATAACAGGCAACTGCTGGTTAGGATGATGATTTCGCTATTTCCAAGAGTTGTATAAAGCCTACAGCTATGGCTGGCCAGAAAACCTCAGCAGCTGTGTAACTATTTTGGATACGAAATGCAAATATCTACAGAGCATGCTGTCAATATGTGGCCTCAGTTCAGGCACATTTAGGCTGCAATCCTGTACCTACTGGACAAACAAGGAAATATACAAACCATTCTGCTAATGATCTGAATGCTAAAATCAAAGTTTTTCCCATGTTGTTTGCAAACTCAGTGCTACCACTCACCCACTTTTAACCCATCTTTCATTTATATATGATCAGACAATGTTCTTTTAATGAAGCTATTATGTTACTCCAACAATGACAGGAATTACTCTCCAATTAACTGTAATGCCAAGTGTCATCTCAGTTTAATCCCAACAAAACAAGCGCACATTCAGAAGAAAAAGCAGATGCAGCGGTGAGATGTCTTGGAGGCAGGCTACAAATGGGCCAATGTTACTGATGGGATTTTTGGCTGCACAGGAGTTGGCATCTCTAATGCCCGTGTTGTTCATAGGTGGACCTGCAGCACCAAAAGTATATTTTTCAAAGCTCAACGCTAGATTTTACAGAGCATTTCGAGGTTGATGTAACACATCCAACACTTGTGGGCTTTTCTGCCTTGCTCTACATGTCACAGCCTTCATACATACAACCATTTCACCTGCTGTTGTTGTACACAGTAGCAATAAATCAGGTGGTCATTCCACTGATAAGTTCCAGTTGCAACCACTAGTACAAGCAAGTACCACAGTACTGACAAGTACATAGTAACTCCAACCACTGCAAGTATGAAAACACCTTTGTTGCAAGAAACTATAGCCCCTGTAGTGTGCAGACAGATACAGTACAGGTATTTCCATATCTAAACACGCTAGAGTTAACTTGAACAGTTTGCCTTTAGACCAGTGGTTACCAATGTGGGGCACATGCCCCACAGGGGGACTTTAACTCTCAGAAGCCTAAGTCAGTACATTTGGTGATCAATGCTTTGGGGAATTGACTTAGGCTTCTGGGAATTGAACCAAAGGTTGGGAAACACTGCTTTAGACCTTAACTGAGATGGTTACAACCGCTAAACACTACCACTAAATGGCATTCTGGATGGAACTCAAGATACTTCATAATTATGACAATAGAAACCTAAATGCTCCGGTCCTGTGCTTGAGGAAATCAACATGGACTTCCCTTAAATCTGTTCATAACTTTTCCCATCAGAATGTAGCATCTCTGCACAGTGTTATGAACAAGTACCAACAACACTGAGAGGGACCCAAAGTGGACATAATCTTAGTATAAGAGGGGGAAAGCTCATTATTTCTACAGAAGAGCATTTACATATTTTTGTTCATAACATTATACATTTATCATTAGAAGCAAGCAACTGGACAGGGGTAATGGGGGATTAGAGGAAACCTCAAGTATTCAAAACACACTATTAGCATGCCCAAAGGTCAGAATTGGCTAATCTGTGGTAGATATGGTTGGTAGGAGAGTGCACACCATGCTTCTGAAGGACACAAGGATCAAGAGACAGTGAATTTATGACAAATTGTTATATGCAAACACCGCAACTCTGTATCCCATTCAGCATCCCATTGCAAAAACATCCTGGCTAACTGTTTTGCAAGCTTTTAATCAAGGCAAGATTGCATTTGAAGATTTACAAACTTTATCACTACAGAAAAAAACGATACCACTCCACAGTTGTCAATGAAGAATTGTGAGATAGGGAAAGATTTGGGGTCAATCATCAGTCCAATAGGGACTGTAGCCAAAAAAAGTCAGAAGTCAATTGATACTTGCAAGTGTAGCAATGAAGAAATTAGAAAAGATCATCCAGTGTAAGTATGTTTCACTGACCAAGCTCATTCACGCAACCATGTTCCCGACCAGCATGTATGGATGCAAAAGGTGGACACCACACTTTGTGGATACCCTGGATTGCCAGAAAGATTGAGTCCTAGAGGAAATCAAGCCAGAACTTTGGAGACAAAAATGATGAAGGTAAAGGTTTCCCTTGCTCGAAAGCCAGTCGTATCCGACTCTAGGGTGCAGTGCTCATCTCTGTTTCTAAGCCGAAGAGCCAGCGGTCTGCTTCTGCATATGTTTCCGTGGTCATGTGGCAGGCATGACTAGACACCGGAGCGGAGCGCACGGAACGCTGTTACCTTCCCACCGAAGTGGTCCTTATTTATCTACTTGCAATTTCTTGCTTTCGAACTGCTAGGTTGGCAGGATGAAGATGGGAGCGTGATGAAGCCGAGACCATTCTACTTTGGTCACATCATAAGGCAAAACTTTCTGGGAAAAGACGATGATGCTGGGAAAGGTAGAAGGCAGGAGGAAATGAGGAAGAGCAAATAGTGGCCAACTGACTCTCTTAAGGAAGCAACAGACTTGAGTTTGTAAGAAATGAGTAGTGAGGACAGGACATTTTGGAGATTTCTCATTAATAGGATCACCATAGGTCAGAGATAACTTCACATGCACATAACAAACTTATAAACATCTCTGCCTTATCCCAGGAACTATTGTGAGTGCCTATTTTGAAACAGGTATGCAAAGGACTAGGAGGAAGAAACTAGTTAATGATTAAAATAAACCACATTGATAGATGTGCTTTGCATTTAAATATGGTGGGTGTGTTTAAAAATAGGCTGCTGTTTTCCTTGGAGCACCAAATAGGGGGCATTTGGGGCGGGGGGGGGGCATAAAACAGTGTATTGTCAGAAGAATACATTGGTAAACCACCACTATTTCCAAACCTGTAAAAACCACTTTCACCATTGAATTACTGCAGGAAGGGGAAGGTAAAAGGAAAATCAACAGGAAATTTCATTTACTGCAGGATTCCCACAAATAGACTGACCCCTAAGCTGACCAGCAAAGTTTCAGCCCTTTGCTGGAACTCGGTGCAATTGATTTGAAAATGAAGTGTAGCAAAACAACATTAAAGGTAAAGGTTTCCCTTGCTCGAAAGCCAGTCGTATCCAACTCTAGGGTGCAGTGCTCATCTCTGTTTCAAAGCCGAAGAGCCAGCGTTGTCTGCTTCCGCAGACGTTTCCGTGGTCATGTGGCAGGCATGACTAGACACTGGAGCGCACGGAACGCTGTTACCTTCCCACCAAAGTGGTCCCTATTTATCTACTTGCAATGTCTTGCTTTCAAAACTGCTAGGTTGGCAGGAGCTGGGACAAAGACGGGAGCTCATTCCGTCCTGCAGTACTCGGGAATCGAACTGCTGACCTTCCACTTCCCAGTCAGCGTCTTAGCTACTTGAGCCACTGGAAGGTGTAAAGAACTGGATCTAGCAAACCAGGCAGAAAGAGGAACAGGAAAAAAGGGGAGACATATTTTTTAAAAAGGGAAAATGAAGCATCCCTGATCTCTTTCTAGCTTCAGATCAGGTGCAGTTACCATTGCAATGGGTGCAATGCACAAGAGGAAATGCATGCAATTTGCTACTACTACTCGCGTGTAAAAAAAAAGGTACCCTTCTCTCCCTTGTACCATGAAAAAAAAGCACTGGATCTTATTAACAGGAGCGTTTTTTCTCCCTTTGCGGCTCTCGAGCGCCCTCACCGCCCAACCTGAGCATTGCAGACAAAGAAAACCCTCTTCCCCCCCTTCTGTAGCAACGACCAACACAACAACCCAGTACTTCCCCTCTCCGAGCCGCTTCTCTAAAACAGGCTTGCTCTGCATTATATACCCTGCTAAAAATAGCCTGCCTCGGCTCGGGCCAATCGGGACGGGTCGAATTTCGAATCGACCCAATCGGAGGTAGCGTCACGGCGAGGTTCGGTCACGCCAGGAGGAGCCGGGATGCGTCGCGGGCGCCCATTGGGCGAGTCTGACATCATTGGAACGCGGGGTGAAACGCGTCGGCGTCGGCGATTGGGCCGCGGTTGGTGCGGGGGGGGGAGAGGGGGAGAGGGAGCCCAGCGTAATGGGATCACGAGGTGGCGCTGGGAGGAGGGGGGAGAGGAAAGGAGTAAAGGGGGCGGAGCCAGAGTGGAACGCAGAAGGGAGGGGGAAGAGAGGGGGGAGGGGGGAGGGAGGGAGGAGGAGGTTGAGAGCTTTGAATAGGGAAGTTTTGCAAGCGGTGACATTCGCAGGCAATCGCCGTGTTTGCAAATATTGAGTCGGCTTCTGAGCAAAAGTGTCTCCTCGAGAGAAGCCCCGGGAGTCGAACACGCAGCACCAGCAAGCAACCATTGGGAGAGAGAGAGAGAGAGAGATTGAGAGACTGCAAAACAAAAGCAAATTAAAAAAAAAAACAAGAAAGCAAAAAATAATAACAACACCCTAATCACGATCGGTGCAATTAAACTTTGCATGCAACTTTGCTTTTTGTTATTTCACAACAAATCTCTGCAGCTGGAACCAACGAACAGGATTTTTATAAATACATGCATATATATATATATGAGTATTTTATATATATATACTGATTTTTGGCGTTGGGATTGCTCTTTTTTTCTTTCCTCCTGCGGTTTTGAAATTTTGCGTGATTTTTCCTGGTGGTTGTTTTTTTTGCAACATTTTCTTCTTTTGTGGGGAAGGAAGAGGAAGCAGGACTTTGTAAATAGTATTTCTGTCACCATCACCTGCCATATCCGCGACTTGGCCACCGACAGCAGGAGAAACTAAACTGGAGAAGTAGCCAGCTGCAGCAAAAAAAAAAGCATCTGTGTCGTTTGTTTCCCAGTGATTATTAATATATATATTTTTGGCAAAAAAATAATATTAATATAGACCTTGCAAGTGGACATTGCTTTTGTGGAGGGTTTTATTGTTGGAACTTTTTTTTTCCTTCCCCCCCTTAAAAAAAAAGATTGATTGAGAGACATGGATGTACTTCCAATGTGTAGCATCTTTCAGGAACTCCAGATAGTCCATGACACTGGTTACTTCTCCGCTTTACCATCTCTGGAGGAATATTGGCAACAGGTAATTGGGGATGTCTTTTTTTTCATGCTTGGCAAAACGCTGCTTTTGGAAGAAAAATAAAAGCTGTCTTATTATTTTTTCCTTTGGAGCAAACCAGGGTAAAGGTTTCAGACCTTTGCCTTTTGGGAACAGGAGGCTTTGGAAAATCTCATTTATTTTAGCTCTGATTTTTTTTTTACCCTTATTTTAAGGTGGTGTTTATTGAGGAATAACTAATCTTTGCAAATATTTATATATATGGTTGTTTTTCTCCTCTCCTCCCCCCCTTTCTCTTTGCATTGCTATTCTGAACAGCGGCTGTCAAATCTTGCAAACAGTGGCTTGATGTGTGTCTTTTTTATGTTTATACTCCCTTCTCCTTGCTTTTGTTCATCAAAAACTACCACTGATCAACTGCAAAGCTGTCCTCACTAAAATGAATTAAAAAATATATATCGATAGGTAGGCAATCCCCTAAGTCCTGGGTTTCATATTTGCAAAACCTTGCTCCTGGTATTTTTAAAAGTCAGTTTCGCCATCTCCAACCCCCATTTTGAAGCAGATCCCAAATCTGCAACTACCAGTTCATGTCATTGGGACTGTTTTTTATTTGCAGGGAGTTTATTTTCCTTCTCCCTTCCTTAGGGAAGAAGAAAAATTAGAAATATTCATTTTGTTAGATTTTTTTTGTCCCACTGTTAAGGTTTTGACTCTGTTCTGTTGGACTGAGATTATTACACACACACACACACACACACATGAGTTGTCAGTCATATGACAACAATCCTGGCTTGTTTTCTCTCTCCTCCCCCCCTGCTTTGACTCTCATGGAGGAAAGACTGAGGCTCCATGCCTTTAATGGACAATGTACTGTATTTATTTTGCCCTACTGATTTGATTATTTGGAAGGCATGGTTGCTTTTGCATTGTCTTGATTTTAGTTATCTTTCCCCCCCATATATATATATATATATACACACACACACACACAGTAAGGGAGTTGAAGGGGGTATATTTACTCTGCCAGATCAGATCATTGTGAGTTTTGTTTGCAAAGCTTAAAATCCTATCCAGGAGGTTAAAATCCAAAGAATGACAGCCTTTTCAATGTTCCTAATTGCCTTTTCCATTCCATTTTCTCATCTTGTTCCTCGCTCCCTTTCTTTCCAAGGCACGACTGATAGTACTGTACATGATTGAAATTGATCTAAATAGTTTCCTTCAGGCATCTGGGGTTTATTTATTTTTCCATTTAAGTGTCATAGTTAGATTCCCACAGCCTTCAGAAAACATTTTAACTCTCTCTTGAGCTTCAGGCTGGTCCTGAAGGCTGATTTGCATAATGGGGGAATCTTAAATCAGCCCTGAATATAAATGTTTAACCTGCTCTTTCTATCAATCCCCCTTCCTGTTTCTTTATAGAACCGAAACACTGTATGACTTCTTATGAAGCTGCTTTGAAGTGACCTGGAAAATAAATAAATAAATAAATAAATAAATATATATATATATATATATATATATATATATATATATATATATATATATATATATATATATATATATATATATATATATATATATATATATATATATATATATATATATATATATATATATATATATATATATTTTCTAGGTTACACACACACACACACACACACACACACACACGTGTGTGTGTGTGTGTGTATGTAACCTAGAAATATTGATTAGGTAGCTTTATTTCCTCACGTTTCCACTGGCACCCCCTGACATTAAAAAAAGGGGGGAGGAATAGTAAATCGTATTGTATTCAGTGAGGCTTACTCCCAGGTAAGCATGCAGAGGATCAGAGAATATATATGTATGTGTGTATTACGTGGAGAAGTGTGTTGGAATCAGCAGGGTAGTGTGACAAACTCTTTAAGCTGGCATTTCAGAGAAGGGGGTTATGGGGACATCTGCTTTAGGGTCAGCTTGCTTATGTTGGCAGGGTGGAAAGAATCTAGCATGAGAAAATATAGCTGGCTCTCAGTAGGGAGAAATAGAAGCTCAGAGTCTTTGCCGGTAAAGGCTAACACCCAAAAACATTTTGGTCAGAGCCTTAATCTTGTTGACGGGAAAGGCAACTCGAAAGTAACTCGTGTGCAGCTTCCGTCTTACGCTTCTAGAGCTCTCTGTACTCTACGTATGGATGGTGGGAAATGGAGCGTTGGCTTGTTTTCCTCCTCTGAGAGAAAGGCAGGTCCTTATTTATTTATTAGATGTCTCGTTGCATGTATGTTGGAACCATGTATTTTCTTGGCAGAGAGTCAGGATTTTTGAAAGGAAGTCTCCTTTGGCATTGAGTGAAAGAAACAGGGAGATGACTCATAGAGTTGTGTTCTTGCCCAGTAGATAAAATTCTCCTTGGAGCTCCCAGCAGGACATTGAAAGTTGTATTTCTCCCTGTCCCTCCTCCCTGCCTTTTGCTTCTTCCCCCATTTTCACTTCTCTTTATTTTTCCCCCCATTATAATTCTGAATGTTTTGTTAGTGGGCATTCCCTAGGTCACTAAATGTCTCACCAGAAGTGCCTCATGTTATGCGAGGCGCATGCCAGGAAGCTTGGAAATAACATTCTTTGCATGTCTCCCCCAGGCTGAGTTCTTGTAGGCGGGAAATGGGTTTGGCTTTATGGATGCCCCTGAATATTTTGGCCAATGCAGTTGATAATTGGCCACTGTAATCACATGTTTCTTGAGTGGAGGAGCCCAAAGTGTGTTCTGTCCTCTTCACACTATTTGGTGGAAGTCCAGTTTTGTCATGCCCTGCAAAGATAACAAAATTGCTTCAGCTAATGAAATACTGGCAAACACAGAAGCCTAATTAAAATCAGGGAGGGGTGTGTGTGAGAACAGTGTGATTTAAAACTAATTCATTGAACATCTCCTTTCTAGGAGA
The DNA here is from genome assembly GCA_035047345.1 of Bradypodion ventrale. Classification (NCBI taxonomy): domain Eukaryota; kingdom Metazoa; phylum Chordata; class Lepidosauria; order Squamata; family Chamaeleonidae; genus Bradypodion; species Bradypodion ventrale. The sequence goes on from JAWDJE010000006.1 coordinate 124,621,645, forward strand.
TGGCAATTTAGTTAACATGTTAAGAGTAATGGTTGGAGAATGTAGGTGGTTTTGAACTCTTGCCCAGTTCTTGGGGATTGCACTGTTTACTGTAACAGTCATCAGATGACGGTTGAATGGCCTGTAACTTTAAAAGAGCTTAGCAACCAGAAATAAACACTTTTGTGGGTATGCGGCCTGCTTGAATGTCTGACTCTAGAAAATGTGTTTATCACTGCAGGTTTGGACCTTTTTTTTAAAAAAATGATGCTTTTATTTTATAGACTTGTTTAGAGTTGGAACGGTATCTTCAGAGCGAGCCATGTTACGTGTCAGCCTCTGAGATAAAATTTGACAACCAAGAGGATCTGTGGACCAAAATTATTCTAGCACGGGAGAAGAAGGAGGAATCTGATCAACAGAAGAATATGTCTGTTCCAAAGGAGGACAACTTGAGTAACCAGAATTTAGAGACTAACAGTTTGAATTCTGATATCAGCAGTGAATCTTCGGACAGCTCCGAGGAACTTTCACCTACGACTAAGTTTACCTCTGATCCCATAAGTGATGTCTTAGGCATGGCCAATACAGGAAACTTGAGTTCGTCTGTCACTTCTACTCCTCCTTCCTCCCCTGAGTTGGGCAAAGAGTCATCTTCTCAACCGTGGAATTGTGCGCCAGGTGAATCGCATTCTCCAGGCAAAATTCGTACTGGTACTGGTGGAAAGACTGCAGAAAAGAGTTCCCCAGCCAATGGGGATGCCTCTCCAGATGGGAGAAGGCGGGTCCACCGGTGTCAATTCAATGGGTGCAGGAAGGTTTACACCAAAAGTTCACATCTGAAAGCACATCAGCGTACCCATACAGGTGAGTACCCTTGTGATCTACTGGAATGGAACAACATAACTTGTCGTATTTGTCTCCAAGGGAAAAAGACACATGTGAATATGAAAATAAGATAGTGGGTCTATTCTCTGTACACATATTGAACTACTTACCTCATCTCACTTGACAACAAGGGGACTGGACTTAGCTTGAAAACATATGGCATAGTAACCATGGTGCAACTGATGAGGTTTTAATTCAGTAAATGTCTGTTTGGAAGATGTCCATGGAACCCAGTGTATAGTTTGACCATGGACACTCAATGTCTTCCGTCTTGGAAGAAAGGTAGGTTATGAGTGTGATAAAGGAACGATATTTGGGTCTTAAATCTTTCCCCTGACAATTAGCTTTCTTCTAACACAACCTCTCTTATTTCTTGACTTTGAAACCAACATATGATAAGTTGGTGGTGGTCCCCGTTCAAACTTGGGCCTCCTGAACATCTCAACTTCTGTTCCAACAATCCCAGGTTCTTCTACAGTAACACTCATTTTTTTACCCCGATGTTGCCATTCATGGACAACAGAAGGGCATTAGAAGTGATAACTCCATGCCATATATAGCTTCATCAGAAGCATTAGCCCCTTGTTTTGGGTAGCCATTTGGAATTACCTATCTCTTTTTGTTGTTAACTGTTAAGACAGGCCTTGAAGCTGGTATTGTCATAATGTTGCACAATTCTGGCGCAACAGTTTAGGACTGTCTTGTGCAATATTAGTTGAAGCTTCCCAGAACACAAGGATTTACTTCCTCATTTCTTGCCATCAACTGATTGCAAACTTATGTGTACAAAACTTAGAAGAAGCTAGTGCATTCTTGCACCGTGTGCATTATTGGTACCAAGAAGCTAGTGCATTCTTCCACCGTGTGCATTGTTGGTTCCTGTTTATACATTAAAGCATGCATAGGGAAAAGCATAATACAGTAATATTAAACTTTAACAAAATGGAAAACAATCCCTTAAGTAAAAACTGGAGAACAGATATGAAAAATTTGACAACAAAAAAGGAAACTGAAACATTTCTAAAAACACAATTTTTTAAAAAAATCTTGGTTCCTTAATGATTCAGGAATGAATCTGTTGAACACTAGAATGATGTTGGTTGTGCTTCAGATCAGCTTTTTTATAAACAATAAAAAAATCTTTTAAGAAACACAGAATCATGAATGGTTGAATATTATTATTTTGTGGTTTTGCTCACATGTAAAACGATGACCAATAAATGCAAGGTAGAAGGCAATCACATAATGTTCTACTCCATCAAGTTACCTGTCATGCCTCCTCCCCCTTCTCACACTGGTTGTGAGAATGATCTCACAACTAGCAACAAAATAGGAAGCCAACCAAAATAAGGAGGGAAGATCCTTCTGTGATATTTTCCTCTGGTCTACGTTTAGGCCAGGGGTGCCCAAACTTTAGCCTAGGGGCTGGATCTGGCCCCTGATGCAATTCATCTGGCCCACGAAGCCCTCACTCCTGGGAGCAACAAGGGCTTTGTGGGCCGGATGAATTGGCGTCAGGGCTCGGATCTGGCTGTAGTGACCAGCCCCCTGAATCACATGACCAGCCTGCTGCCCAAAAAGTTTGGGTACCCCTGGTTTAGGCCATAGAATTCTGCAGCCAGAAGCTTCACAGGAAAGCCAAGTCCCCTACCTTAGCTTGAAAATATGCACAGCAGACATGGGCACTCCAGGGCGGTTTTAATTTTTTATAGTGAAAGTCGCTGGCATGGCTGCTTTTTAGCATGAATATTCTACAGTGCTTGATGACTCTGGCTAGATTTGCAGAGAAGGCATCTGCCTGGTGAAATACACAGCTGGAAGTCTGCTCCTTAAAGATGCTCTTTTGAAGGGACAAGAATCCACAGTGAAGATTCTTTGCCATGACTTCCCCAGCTCAGTAATTGAGGAAGGAGATTATGCTGTTATATGCCTCCCCCTTTTTTCTGTGGAAATGGAACTTAATTTTTGTATTTCCCCAGGAAAGAGGAAAAATAATTTTGAACACTAGATATAAAATCTCATTCAGAACCTCTCCCTAGCAGTGTGTTTCTGTATGAATTGCTGAATAGCCTTTTTTTGCTGCTAGTACTAAAATCAGTATGTCACTAACGGTGGCTTCATTCATTCGTTTTCCCCTCTCCAAACTTCTCCACCTCGTGGTCTGCATGGTTGTCTGCTGAAGGTGCCTTTCTTTATTGCTAACTTTAAAAAAACCTACAACAATCTCTATTAATGCTGTGTAAAGATCGCTTTAGGGCAGTGGTTGCCAACCCTGTTTTGGCCATGCCTCACCTAAGCATCTCTACCACCTCCACCACCCTCTGTGACATATAATTCTTATTGTTCAAAAAGTAAACCACCTATTCAGTTGAACAAAGCCTAAAGGGCCATTAACTTGGTCTAAACAAGCCTCCAAATAAATTCACTGTTAATAACTCATTCTCAAAGTGCCACCCTTAAAAATCAAATTACTGTACCTCCCTGTTGGGGCTTGCGCCCCATGTTGGGAACCAAGAGTTTAGGGGCAGATTCCATCCAGCTGGCAAGACTTTGCAAAAGAGAAGTAAACAGAATAGAATCGGGGAAATCTAAGCCTTAGGTTGTGTTTGGTAGCATAGCATTTTCTCCCATGTCCAGGGTTTAGGAGTAAACTCAGAATGTGCATTTTTGGCTTAATTTAGGGCTATTTCTTCCTATCAAAAGGGATGAGGGCCTGGAATCAAGTGGTTAGACTGGATCATATCTAACTTGCTGTAGTTACTCATGTTTAAAAATTACCGTTCTGTTACATTAATCTAGCAAAATTCACCAGCCTACAAGAATATATATATTGTTCCCCATCTCCCATCCTTACATGCCAATGTCAGTAATTTGGGGCCTCAGAGTAACAGGAGATCAACTTTACTAAAGCTTCTAAAACCTGGTCATCTGGGGGCCATTTCTAACTTGCCCTGAGCGAGCAACTAAGTGCTGTTTTTACAAAGCCGTATTCTATACAGTTAGACAGCGTTCTTAACTGCCAGGTACTCCAGATAGTTGATCCTATTGGTATCTTTCAAACAAGTCCTGGTGTTTTGATCTTGCAGCAAAGCTGTCAGCTAAGAAAATCAACATTCCTCATCAGTGTTCTTGAAAGTACTTAGCAGGCTTGTTATGCATGAAAGTGAGCCGCTTTGTTTCCTTTGTAAAAAAAAAACCCACAAATGAATCGATACTCATCTTCAGCTGGATGCAGATTTTTTAATAACTGTGTTTTGTTTTTGCAGGAGAAAAGCCTTACAGATGCTCATGGGAAGGGTGTGAATGGCGTTTTGCAAGGAGTGATGAGTTAACCAGACACTTCAGAAAGCACACGGGCGCCAAGCCTTTTAAATGTAATCACTGTGACAGGTACGTCAGTGGAAACTCCCTTTTAATAATCTCTCCTTAACATTTTTCTCCCCCAGTGCTTCCATAGGAAGCAATGAGTTGATAATTTAATTCATAAATTCACTAGCAAGCAGTAAACATTAGTTTGAGTGGGTTTTTTTTAAACAGGAAGCATTCATCTCCAGTGATCAGCTAGAGCACAGCAAATCGATAAATAGCATCAATTGATCAGGTGAATAATCCCTGCCTCTGAGTGGGGGAAATCAGTCCTTATAGTTTTTCCCTCACATATTCCCGAAAGCCTTAGTCGAAATCCAACAGAGATAATCCCAGCGTTAAATGGATTGAAGACAGCTTTTAAATAGCTTCTGCATTTCGATAGCTTCACCATGGATTCAGGCTGAGTAAGAGATCAGCTGCCTCACTGCAGGATCAGGAAAACGGGAAGAAGGAGAAGTCTACAATCTCCTTATCCTGAAGGAAATATTGGGCTATCTCTTTATGTCAGGGATTCTCAACCTGCGGCCTGCGGGCTGGATGTGGCCCGTGGCACCATTTCATGTGTCCCCCTCACTGCCTCCACCACACCAGGCAGTGCCACGTGGTGGAGGAAGGCCAAAATGGCCATCAATTCCAAATCGTGTGTAAAGCTCATTAGATGGCCTGTAGGGAATCACACTTTTCCAGCCTGGTCTCCACCTCATGAGGCTGCTGTAAGGCTTACGTCTTTAGGTTGGATGTAAACATCGAACAACCAGATAACATCCACTTGCTGCCATTTTGCTCAGCTCGTGCTCACAGCACTCAAAATGTGATGAAACCATTTGCAAATCTGACTTCTTGGTAATGTGATCATCCCACCGCTTTGCTCACTAGTTGCATAGCTTGACAGAATCTTTCTGCATTCAGGGGTCTGCTAGGAGTGTAACATGAGTCACCTCCACCTAGTTCTTCTACGTGTGAATTAAGTATGCTGCAAATCTGCAGAGTTGCAGATAACATCTTCCTTGGCAGAAAACTTCCTGAGAAAGGTGATGATGGACCCTGCCAGTAAAACAGGTCTCAGGCTGAGAGTCAGTAGGATGGGAAAGGTCTTTGTAAACAGGCTTTTCCAAAATAAATCCCATGTCTTGCGTACAGACTTGGCGACCCTCACGTATTTACATCCATTAACTCGCAAGTTCTCCAGTGTGGAATACGATGTTTTCACTCTGCATTCCCCTTTTGTTCACCCGACAGGTGCTTCTCCAGATCCGATCACCTGGCCCTTCACATGAAGCGGCATCTCTGAAATGGGTGACGAGGTCAAAATCCTGCAGGCTAAGAGGCTTCAAGGTCAACCAGCCTTGAAGGAAGGGATGCGTGTTCCAGCCAAAGCATGCCACTTTGCACCCTAACAACCCAGCTGCCTCCAGGGATCTCTCTTCCTTGGCGGGTCTACAGAGGGCTAAACAAGTCATGTAAGGAAACGGCATCGCGACCGCACGGTGCGGGTCTCACGCACTTTGGGACCCAACCTTCTGAGTGGCTTTGACGCCTTCTGCCGTGAGCACGTGCACTGAGAATGTTAATGACTGGACGACTGTATGTTATTGAGGATCTACTGGGCGACTGTATGCTGAGGCACATTCTTGTTCTCGTTTGTTTGGGGGTATTTTTTGTTTGTTCCTTGTGGTGGTTTTTTAATATCCATGAGAGAGAGAGAGAGAGAAAGGTTGACTGAATGGGGGGAAATTTTGTATACGTAGGAGCCTACCACAAGACAGAGTGATCGCCAATCATCATTTCCAAGGGGCCAGGGGAAAGGCACCTTTAAAAAAAAGAAGGGGAGGGAATGAAGGGAGGGGAAGAAAATTAAAGACACCAGAATGGAGGGAGGGACCCCCCCTCCTGAACGAAAGGAGTTTTTGGTGTCTGGTCCAGCTATTTAAATGTGCAATGTGTCAAGTAGCTTGTTTTACTTGCTACAGAGCCCATTTGTAATCCATTGTATAAGCTGTGTATTTACAATATAACACAACCTGTAACTTTTTTCATTATAATACAAAGATTATTGCATGGTTCCGGGGAACTATATGCTTTTTTTTCCATTCTTTAATCAGGACTGCAGGTATTTAGTTTCCCCCCTTCTCTCAATTCCAGTTAAAAGCTGCTATAACGCAATCGGGTTAATGTTACATAACATACAGAATCGGAATTGGGGTGGTTTTTGTTTGTTTGTTTGTTTCAGGGTTTTTTTATGGTGGGGGGGATTTTTTTTTGTCCTGTTGGGTGGATAAAACCACTGTAGGTTAGAAACTGATTTTTTTTAAAAAAATCTGATGCAGCTATTCTTTCCCTTCCTCTTATTTATGCCTTGAGGTCTAATTTTTGGGTTTTTAGCTGTTAATGCACTGTTGACCTTAATAATGGTGCCTTATGCAAAGGGATCTCTTCTTGGAAGAGGTCTTATACAGGGGTATGGGTGATGTATGCTTCATTAAGGCTCTCTTGTCACCTGACACTTGTACTGTATCAAATGTATATTATACAGAGGTGGGATAAACATAGGTTGCCATTCAGGATTTCCATACATAGAGACATTTCTTAAACACATCACTAGTACCTGTAGATAGATGAATAGATAGATGGATGATTCCATAGAATGATCTGACCAGTTCTGCAAAATTAAGAATCAGTGACTTTTTTGGGTTTGTTTCATGTTTCATCTTGCAGAACTGATCACTTTTCTTCCCCACCCCACAAATAAAACCCTCTATTTCAAAATGTTATATTTCTCTCATGCATATTTAGACATGCATGAGCATTACGCAGACAGACACACACACACACACACACAAGTAATGGCTGAAAAGGCACAAGTTCCAAACCTATATAGCTAGCTTTTTCTGGGTTAAAGCAGAAAGGAAAAAAACACAATCTTTTTTTAATAAATAAATAAAAAACAGGAAAAAAGAGAGATTACCAAGTGGACAGAAAGTTTCTGTTGTATGTATATTTGTGTGTACAGTATCTGTAGCTGTATGTGTGTATGTATGCATATGTGTGTGTGTGTGTATAAATATATAAATATATATAGATAATATATTATTATTTTTTAAGGATTTAGTTAAGTCTTCTGCTAGGATGTAACACAGCCTAGAAGGAGCACTCTGTTTCACTCCATTTCATATAAAGGAAGCAAAAAGACATCTGTCAAAACTTAAATTTAATCCTTTCTGACTTGTAGGCCTCTAAAAGATTTGTTGGAAAACCCACAGGGTGGCAATCTGGTGTGTTTGGTCCCCTTTCACTTCAAGGTTTGGGAATGCTTCGTAGGCTCAAGAGTTGCCTTCTACCTTTCACGTTCCCCAATGTGAACACGGCGATTTGATGCATGGCCTCTGTGGTGTTCTGGAGATGTTCTCTGAGGACCTCCACAATTGCACATTGTTGGGCAACATTTGGAATCAAAGTGCTTCCCTTCGCAGCAATGGGAATCATGTTCCCTAACTTAGTGATATCTTGGCCTTTGGCCTCTTATTTCAGTAGCACTTCTTAGTTTTGGGAGTGGTTTTTTTCCCCTTCAGCGTTTGGTAACATTTCCTTTGGTGCTGGCTGCTTCTCCTTCATAATATTTGGCTGGCTCTCAGGTGTCTTAGGAAGGGCAACTGGACTGGAACAGTACATGGATGACCAAGTTTGCCTTCTTAGACATTTCCAGAGCCTTTGGAAGCACTCTATGTACAACCACTTGAAGATGGACGTTCTAATAAAGATGAGAGACAAACCCAAGAAGGTCTAAGAATGAGCCAAATGATTAATGGTTTGTTCTCCTTGTAGCTGAAGGGTGCCAGGTGGCTGGAGGAGAGATTGGAAATGATCGTTTCTTTCCTCAGAAATTAAGCCAACGGGTTTTCAGAACTGCCTTCCTTAACAGCAGTGACATATTTACATACAGACGGCATCTGTAGCTCATTTCTTGCTATTTTAGGGCAGGTTTTCCTGGAAATGACTGAAGATGAGCAGATCTTTTCAACCACATTAGGCACCATTTTATCTGATCATAAGGGATGCACAGGCCATCACAGTTTCTATTTCACTTTGGTTTTGCTTTTCTTTAAAAAAAATGCCTTGAGGGCACACTTTAGGAAAACTATTCTAGGGAAAAAAATTATTGTCTCCAATCTATGGAGCCCTAATATAAATATGGAGCTTCATCCATGCATGGGGATGCCTTGTTCTATTCAGGGTTTGGGAAATTCACTGTAGCTGCAATGAGGAATGCCATTTCACACATGACACCCCCAGTAGACAGTGCAGCCAGACATCCCCTCAGTAATCATGTGTGTATTGTAATCTTCACACATAGGTCATGGCAACAACATGTGTTTTCTTTAATTGTTTTAGGGGATTTGTATTTGAAAGGATTCCTTTGTCTCATTTGCAATGCTTTGTGCTTAGTCATGATTAGAACTGCTTTTTTAAAAGAAAAAGGTTAATTTAAAAAAAAACCCTTGCATTTGCTTTTCCAGTTTAAAAAAAAATCAATTCATTTTCAATGGGGCTGTTTGCCTATTATTATTTTATACCTGTCCGTTTTATGGTTAAACAAGTACATTTTGTTCAGGTGATAACTGAGCCTCAATCAAGCTGAAAGGAAAAAAAATTGCTTGAAATTTCAGAATAAAAATTTCTATTCGTAAATTTTGTTTTCATTTTTGTTTGTTTGTTTTTTGGAAGCACCCTGTTATCTAAAGAATCTCTTTGTAAGATTTTTGTAAAAAAAATTTGTTTTACAAGATTTTATTTGAAATTGTTTTTTGCAAGATTGTTATATTTCTGTATGAATGTATTTTTTATTGGAATAACATAAAAAAAATTCTTATCAGAATCTTTTGTCTGTTTCCTTTTCCTTCGGTGAAAACAAACTGTTATAGAATCTGTTGGTCCAGATTTCAAATCTAGAACCCTTTTTTTAACTTAAGAGACACTGAATGTTAAACAACCTCAGCTGTGGATGCTTTAGCTAAGACTAGCTGGGGTACCCACTTCGCTGGGTAGTGCAGCCTGTGGGGGCCTTGCTTCTCCCGTCACCCGACTGCGGCAGCCTTGCCTCCTCTGTCACCCCAGCCGTCACCGCTGTAGGCACCCCACCCCCATGGCAGACCCGTCTGCCATGCTTGGGAGGGCCTCCCTGCCTCCCCCCATGCTGGACCCTCACCCACCTGCCCCCAACGGCCCTGCCGTGGCTACCACGCACACCCTTCATCACCCCGACTCCCGTCCGGCTCCATGACGGCTCTGGTGGTGGCTCTCGGCTCCTCTCCTCAGTGTGTCGGCGCAGTTCGTCCTCGGTGTGGTGGTAGTGTCCGGCTCCTCGGCGGCTGTGGCTTCTGGGGAGCAGTTGCAAACCTGGATATCCGGCCTGCCACCCGGTGTCTTGTGGGTGGGCGCCATTCCCCCCGGGAGCTGGGAGAACCCCCTTCAAGCCCACCTTTCGGGTTGAAGGCACCTGGGGCGCACTGCCGGTACCCTGTGCCGGACACACCTGGGGTGTAAGGTAGGCAGGGCCGGTGTTCTTTTGACAGGCTGTGTGTGCAGGTCTCGCTCTGTGTATGAGTAACATACAGCGCAAGACCTTGATTTTAGTTATATAGATGCAGATAAAGGCACATGTTAACTAATGCATCCATGTGAATAAAGGTAAAGGTCTCCCTTGCTCGAAAGCCAGTCGTTTCCGAATCTAGAGGCGGTGCTCATCTCCATTTACAGCCAAAGAGCCAGAGCTACCTGAGTCTGCAGCTGTTTCCATGAAAGGCATGACTAGATGCCAGAGTGCATGGAACACTGTTATCTATCCCACAAAAGTAGAATCTATTTATCTACTTACAATAGCTTGCTTTTGAACTGCTAGGTTGCCAAGAGCTGGGACAGACAACAGGAGCTCACTCTGTTATACAACACTCGCGTCTCGAACTGTTAATTTGCCAACCTTCCAGTCAAACTCAGCATCTTAACCACAAAGCCACCACAGCCTAAATTTGCAAAAATTTCCAGAGCTGGGAAGGTTATTTTTCAAAAGTAATTATTCACATCAGAAGCTAAATATGTAATACTATTCCATAGATCCCCATCGTGTTCAATTGGTGTGTGGAATGTAGGGATCTCAATTTTAAAAAGTCTATGGAAGCAGGAGGATGAGATACAGATGAGAAATTCTGACAATTTCTCTTTTATTTCATTCAGACTTTTAAAACCCGGCTCTCCGTCCATCCTAAACCCATTGGAGAATAGCAGTAAATTCTGCAAAAACAAGTCAAGATGAAATTGTTCCCCAGTTGCTCTGTTCAAATTCCAGAGGCCATTATTCCCAGCTAAATGAAGACCATATTATGCCTGCCTGTCATATAAATGCTAAAGTCGAAAAGCCTCTTTAAAATAATTGGAGCCCTAATTCAGTGCCACAGACATGGTTGAATGCACAGGAGTTCAAAACCAGACTTAAGACTCAAAATCTTGAGCCCAGCGCCAAGAAGTCTTGGCTGTTTTATTTCTGCAGTGTATTTCTAAAATCTCAAATTTTCTTTCCATCAAGAAAGGGAGGGGGGGAGTTAGCAAATGTTGGTACATTTTTATTTTTAAAAAAGCAAAAAATCTCACCTGAATCGGGGAAGGTGGCTTCTCTTTTAGTGACTCTTAGTAGAGCCATTTAATTAGGGAGACCAATTCAGAATATGAGATCATTAGAAGAAATTCAAATCCTGTAGAAGACTGTGCATCTAGAGATGGAATGAGACCATTTCCAGAGAGGGTAAATGACTGGGTTTGGGGACTAGAAATGCTAGAGTGTCCTAGCCAATACCGCCAGTTGCCATGTTTTGTAGTTCTTCAGGTATATAGTAGGGGTGGCCAAACTTTTTGGGCTGCAGGCCGGTCATATGGTCCAGCAGACTGGTCACGGAGTTCCTCCCACTGGAAGCGGAAGTATAACTCTCCTGCACATGCGCAAAACGATGCCATAAATGCACTCATGTCTGTCATAGACACGTTTACGACAGCCGTGGGTGCATTTACAGCAGCGTTTTGCACATACGTGGGCGTGTTTTGCTTCCAAGGGTGGCGTGGGCCGGATGATTTGGCTGCATGGGTTGGATCTGGCCCATGGGCCATAGTTTGGCCACCCCTGGCATATAGTAATAAAAAAAGACCCTTTCCTCATCTTTGCTGAAGTTCCCAGTGATTTTAGATACTCTATTAATCTGACATATGGCAGATAGTGTGCTTTTGGAAATTTCTTAGGCCATGCATCTCCACGCAAGGATAACCTTAGAGGGAAGAATCTTTTGTGTCTCTCATGCTCCAGTACAAAGTGGAATGGTAGGTATATTGAACTTTTCCTAACAAATTGTGAAAGAGCAATGCATGTTGTTGTCAACTCCCCACTGACTTTTAGGATGCTTTCATCTGTTGGCATCTGACACTTTAAGCCAGAAAATGTCTCATACCTCCCATGTAGCTGTATCTGACTTTTCTTGGTTGGGAAGAAGTTGTACAGTATTTCATTTTTTAACTTTTATTCGTCTCTACATCTCTTCCTTTGGGGTATATAGGAAATCAGCATTAGACTAGCTAATCTATATGTATTCTTGATTATAGTAGTAAGCACATCAAAGTCCTCTTTTAGACATGCTTATACAGTACGTGGTGTAAGAAGAAGCAACATACAGGAAGACTTTAGGACAGTTATGACGGAGAATCTAAAATTGAAGGAGAGGAACTGAAGTACTTCCAGATGAGGTATTTTTAGGAGTTTCATAAGGTCTACTGCATGCCAAGTTTGGAAAAGATGCACTGCCCCCTGCTGCCACTGCTTCCTTTGTTATACGGTGAGAGGTGTGACAGACAGGACAACAACAGCTTTCATAAAAGCATCATTCTGTGTCTAATAATGTAACGTGGAATCAAATTAAGATGTAGAATTGCAAGGGTTGATGTTTTATCTGCCAGGTAGAGCTAGCTGTGTAAATAGGGAGACATGGCTTAGTTAGGAGAGGGGACTGTAAGGGTTGAGTTCTGGTTGATTTTAGAGAGGATTAAGCAAGGTAAACTAAAATCTGAGTTTGGTAGAGCAAAAGATACTAGAAGTAGGTTAAAGGATGTTTGAGAGGTGTAAATAACAGAAGACAGCTCATTCTTGGAAATGTGTGTTTGTTTATTTGTCACATTAATATACCGCTCCTCTGGAGGAGCATGTTCCTCACTCTGGGCAGTGTACAACATTTTAAAAATGCAACAATAAACCAATTAAAAACAGGAAAAAAGATATATAACAGTAATAACAGGTCCCACGGCAACAACTGGATTTTAGTGAGCACTTCACAGGTAAGACACATGTAATTATATCATCTCCCTGAGCTAAGTAAGAGATAATACAGTGTGTTCTTCTAGCTGTTGTGGGATACGTGCTGTGTCTTAAAATAGGGAAACTAATAAGGTTATTTCCATCATCAAGTGAAAACAGAACTTGTGTTTCACATCCAAAATCTTCATGATTATGATCAATAGTTGAAGCTATGATCTTCAACCATTGCCACAACACTTTCCCTCTTTTTCTGCTGCTGCTTCGATCAAATCCCCCCCCCCCCCGGGGGGGAAAAACTCATGAAATTGGAAAAGAGAAATAGATGAACTTGCACTAATGTTGATCAGAATTTTCCATCTGGAAGCACCAATAGATGATGAATTTTTGAAATCTGCTTTTTCAAATTTATTTCATGGTGACCCCTGGGTTCTGGGAGCATCAGCTTCTTAATGAGTTGGAGGTGAGGAGAGTATACTTTGATCCTCCTACTCATTAAGAAGGTGATGCTCCCAGAAGCCATTAGGATCTGAAGCTTAAAATCCTGTCACAAGCATACACAGAAGAAATTACCGACACAGGAGTCACAAGAATTATATTTACCGTATTTCCCAAGAACTTGCCTGCCATCGAATGAATGCTCACAGCTGCGTCGATGAGTTGGTGTACATTTCTCTGAGTTCTATAGGGTGAACAAAGTATTGCAAACAAAGTGAACTTTCCAAAGATGAATGCTTTAATTTTTTTAAAAAAAATTAGTACAGTATGTTACTTCTTGCAACAACTTTCTGTTTGGTGTTTAGGCAGTTTCCACTTGAAACAAGGAAATATCTCCAATGTTTCAACCTTTGCGTAATGTCACATTAATGGAGGGAAAGAGGTAAAAGGTAAAGGTTGCCCTTGTTCGAAAGCCAGTCGTATCCAACTAGGGTTCAGTGCTCATCTCCGTTTACAGCCAAATAGCCAGCGCTACAAAAAAGCAAAAGCAAATTAGAAAATGGAAGAAGGAGCTCAATGGACATGGAACAACATTAAAAGAGGATAAAGCTGAGTATTTCAACCTCCTCTATGTCACCTGGAGGAGCCTGAATAGGCTGATAGTCCGAGTCCCTAAATGCAAGACCAACATATTCAAGTGGGGGCTGGTGGTGGACCACAACACACGGTTTGAATGTGGAGAGATACAGAATCTGGCTCATATACTGGTCTGCCGATTGATGCCAGAGACATGCGCCAATGAGGGCTTGGGCAACAACAAAGCAAAGAAAGTGGCTTCATTTTGGCAGTTCACGGTTTGATCAGGACATGAAAGATGAGGAAGAATGGAAAAATCAAAGTTTTTGTACTTCTGTGCTTCATTTTTTTAAAAAAAATCCACCCCAAAGGCCGGGCCTACAGTTTGAAGTCATTTACCAAATTGCTTTGGGTGTGTTACATTTCTGAGCTTCTGATGAGTAATAGTGGCATTGCTTCAACCGCGCATCCTAAATAAAGGTTTGCAAGAATGCCCAGTTCAGCTCTTCGGAGTCCATTTCAGCCTCCCTTTACTTGCTGGGCTGGAGTATAAAGTACTCAAAGAAGAGTATGGTGCAATAAGGTCGCTGCACAGCAACAGATCAACAAACGTTTGCTACCGGGACTGTTATTGCATTTCGACATGTCCCTTGTTCAGCTGACTTGCTTCACTCTTTGTTTTGAAATACTGTGGAGTGAAGGGGAGAAGGGACGAAGACCACGGGCCAAGCTTATAACAAATAATGTGGTGCTTGTGTGCAGAAGAAAGACTCAGTGACTCTTATTTTTGCTAGACAGGAGATTACAAAGCTAAAAAAAATAAAAATCACCCTTTGCTCCAGAATTTAATTAGATTTATCTGATCCTTAAAGGCGCTGAGCCTTCTGGGAAACTACAATCTAAACACAAACCAAACCTGTAATTTCTGGCTGCCATGGGAACGCCAGTGTGCAACGGAAACTTTATATGGAAGTATTAGAGCAGAGCAGTAAGCAATTGCTTGTTGGATCGCCTAGGGTGAATAAAAATGCCTACAAGCAACCAAGGAAGGAAGCGTGGAGCTTTTAAGAAAAATGTGAATAACTGGTTTTCACCCCTTTCTTTCTCTCTTCCAGAGCCATCCATGGGCAGGGATGACAGGGCGACCTTCTTTGGTCATTGTCTCCACAGACTTCAAACTTTCTGGACCTACTTGCAGTGGGATACAAAGAAAGAGGGTGTTGCACCTTGTCCCAACAGTCCTTTGGGGGTCAGGCGGCTGAGTCACCCCTACTAGCCTCACTGACAGCTCAGACTCTGCTCAATCCTGAGCAGCCATCACTTGGGGTGGGAGGGCTCAAAGTCCATTTGTGGTGTCAGGACTTCAAACATAATCCTGAGCCATCCCACGACTTTTAGGGATGGATTGCACTGCCAGCCTCGTAAAGTAAGGTCGCCCTTGCGTATCCAACTCTAGGGAACTGTACTCATCTCTGTTAGTCTTCAAGGTTATCAGGTTAGTTAACCGCCACCTGACACTCGATGTTGAGTCACTGGCAGTATGATTTACTCTAGTACTATAGCAGGGTAACCTGGCCAGATTATAGTATCGTGCGTAATGAGTACATCAAGAAAAAAAACCCCATGCAAAATGCTTTGGATACTCAAAGGCAAAGCACAAATGATAAGTAGGACTATAAATCATTTGCTGCACCCAAATAAAAGGCTACTATTCCAAAAAAATAAAAATAAAGGGGTATCGATATCCCTACATTTCTCAGTTACGGATTTTAGCTGAAAATTATGGAGCTAATATTCTTTATGCAAACTTGCCACTGAGATTCGGAACATGTGCCAAAAGGCCATCCCAGCTAACTGCAGAGATTGCATTTGTGTTGTCAAAGTATAAAGGGTCAAAGGCACATAGGAGTTAATCTAATGCCTTTGATTATGCTTACACTGTACTAGATAGGAAACACAGATTTTATAATCTCCTTTGGGATGAATTTCCAATGCCTATCCCCTTTGGGAGAAGAGATGGTATGTGACTACCATATCTATCTCGCAGTGGTCTTCAAGGCAATTCCCAGACATAATTCACTGCAGTAGTCAAGTCTCAAAGAATCCAAAACAAAAATGATAATAGGGAGGTAAAGTTGCCAGCTTTTGACAGAAAAGATTATGATGGCTAAATGGCCCTGAGGAGCAGATTTGTCTGAATTAAGGACTACAGTTCAGAGTGACAGGACTGCAGTGGTTCAAGTGGCTAAGACACTGACTGGAAGGCAGGAGGTCAGCAGTTCGATTTCCGAGTACTACAGGATGGAATGAGCTCCCGTCGTTGTCCCAGCTTCTGCCAACCTAGCAGTTCGAAAGCAAGAAATTGCAAGTAGCTAAATAGGGGCCACTTTGGTGGGAAGGTAAACAGCGTTCCGTGCGCTCCGGTGTCTAGTCATGCCTGCCACATGACCACGGAAATGTCTGGAGAAGCAGTCAGCGCTGGCTATTCAGCTTTGAAACAGATGAGCACTGAACCCTAGAATCGGATACGACTGGCTTTCGAGCAAGGGAAACCTTTAGTTCAGAGTGGCTCCTTTGGCAACCTAATTGCTAGCTCTGGAGTTCCATGAAAGAATCTTCTCCACTTTCTTGTCATTTTAGAGCGATTTGTTGGCAGTGCTCGGAGCATTTCTACCAGAATGGGCAAATAAAAAAACAAACATAATTTCATGGCATTATATTCACAAATAACCTTACATCACAAATATGATTGTAAGTTCAATAGCAAAACTCTGAGGCAGTTCTTCAAAGAGCACCTTACAAAAATGCTGGTTATTGCTTATTTTTCTCTTAACTGCTCTTCCCAATCTCTAAATCCTAGTTTTATGAGAAAACACACACTATAGTTATGGAGGTGATACTTGCCAATGCTTTTTGGAAGCAACCACCCGTGTTATCCCATCTGATTAATACTTTCATACTTTTTATTCTGTCAGTTTGCTGGATATTTCATCAAAAATATTTACTATCAGTGAGGGTGGCGGTGGGCCACATGAAAAGCTGTAGGTTGGCCACCCCTGTGGTAGACAAATCCAACCAGTCTTTAAAACTTTTGAAGGTAAGTTTATAGCACAGATATGTTACTATGCTGAAATTTAAAAAAATGCATTGATAAATACCCTAGAACAAATATTTATGAAGTATTTTAGGTCTGCCTAATGGAGCTAATACTTCTATTCTATTCTATTCTATTGGAATGTAACTGGTTTCCTGTGTTTGGTGGATGGGAGATGATATCAGCTGCTGCCTGCTGTTTTTTCCCCCAACTCACCTATAAGAAACAAAGCCTGGCACATCTTGCCATAAATTTAGGGGATTCTCATTGATAATTTTCCTACACTCTCCAGAAGAAATTGGTGCATGCCTGAAGAAGTCATCTTGAATCACAAAAGTAATGTTGGATTATTTTTTTTAAAAAAAGTGAGTCAATAAAGGTATTGCCTTTCTCCTGCATCAGCAAAGTCAATGAAGTAAATAATGAACACAGTCTGGAAATGAATGCTACAAGTTCATGATAATCAGTAAAAATCAAGTGATCCAAGAAATGCAACTAGAAATCAAAAATGAAAGTGTAGATTATATTGGGAAGAAATTGTATCTTGTAAATTATTTGAATGAAGGGATGGCATGGAACAGTGTTCTGAAGATTAAGAATGCCATGTTAAACTTTAATATGGATTGGGGAAATTTGTATTTTATAGTGCCAAGTGTTTTTGGTTCTGCCATGTGGTATAGAATGATGTACTTTATCATAGGCAGCTATATAATGTGGAAGCATTTGAAATACGGTGGAACCACAGTTAACAAACGGCTCAGTTAACATAAAAATCACATAACAAAAGGAAATCCATAGAAAATAGTGGCTCAGTTTACGGAATTTTTTCGGAATAGATTAATTGGTTTTCAATGCATCCCTATGGGAAACCACGTTTCGGTTAAAATATTTTGGTTTTCACTGCATTCCTATGGAAAATTGCACTCAATGTATTCCTATGGAAAATTCAGTTAAAGTAATTTCCGCTGTAAGAAATGTTCGGGAGATTAATTACGTTAACCAAGGTTCCACTGTATACATTTTTCAGGGTGTTAATAATTCATTGCATTAAATGAGGGTGGGGGTGGAGGAAGAAATGCTAAGACGAATGAATGAAGACCAAAGAATCATGAAAATGCATAAAGTTGCAGCAAGCTAGGCTGCTTTGGTCATGTAACAAGAAATGAAAATTACTGATTGTTACAACTGATCCTTCAGTGTGAAATAACTGGAAAAATAAATACAACAACAAGAGGTAGAACTTATTGGCTGAAGAAACATCATTGCTTAGAGCAGGGGTTTGCAACCTACGACCCATGGGCCAGATCTGGCAGATAATCCAGGTCCCGACCTCACTTCAGCTGCCCCCACCGCCATCGGCCAGGGATTCATTTACAGCCATCATAATGAGTCTGCAGCCATCATAAACATGTTTACTACAGTGGTATATAAGTCTGTGGCCATTGTAAACACATTTACGACAGTCGTGGATGTGTTTTACGGCAGCATTTGCAGTGGAGAACGGACCACCAGTCTGGCCTGCTTAGCTGTCTGAGGGGGCATGGTCTGGCCCATGACTGAAAAACGTTGAGAACCCCTGGCTTAGAGACACTGCTCGCAGAGTTGGTATAACCAAGAAACAGTCCAAAATCCTGAAGAAGAAGAAGAAGGTCACAGATAAGAAGTAGGCGGACATTTTGTTATTGTGGTTGTTTTAATTTCATGTTAGTGTTGGCATTCATCAGTCCAGAATTGAGATATGACGCATTTAGTAAATGGGTGAGAAAGAAGAGAACCTCCTACATGCTCCTATAGTAGGAAAAGCAACATGCTAACATTAGTTATAAGGAGGCTGTTTTCTTATCCTGTGTCTGGCAACTTCACACTGACACGGAAGGGAAGGAACTGACCTACGGCTACCGGTGATTTGCAATTCTTATAATGCTAGTACCGGTAGCAGAGAGAAAGGGACCAGGTGCCAATCTTCTATTAAATTATTTTGACTTATGTTAGCAGTCTAATGCTGGCTCAAAGAGGCATCGACTGCAGAGGGTCAGAATGGAGCACAATCCCTCCTCTGACAGGAAAAATCCTCACACACCCCAGTTGATCTCAAAAGACCTTCTGACAGCCTGACAACAAAATTATTCTGCTAAAATCAGCTGGCAGAAAAGCCCTAAAGGAGGTGGAGATGGGAAAAGGGGTTGATTTGTGCCAGATCCAAAACTTTAGTAGCCCAGGGACATAGCCACAGGGCTAGAACAAATTTTGGCCAGGATGAAGGAAATCCCTTAGAAATTCCCAACATCCCTAGGTTAGAAGAAGTCTGGTTTCAACACACCATCTGCTGGCCTAGTGTCCTGGCCACTTGAGTCTTCCCTCCGTGGTTCCTATTTTTCTTCTTAGTATCCCTTTCCAGTCTGTCCAGGTAATCCTGCTATGGTAATAGAGTAGACCATACTGTCAGTGATCATCAGGTGGCCGTTAACTAATGCTGACAACCTTGAGAATTAATGGCCTTGGGTGACAAAATCCACTTGGTAGGGCAATGGTCCCCAAGTGGATTAAATCCCACTTGAATCCATCTTGATGGAGGGCAGCAGCTTCATCAATACTAGCCTGGGGCTGAGGACAACTTTGTGTGCCAAAAGAGCTCAGGACCCGAAAGGGACTCAAGGAGCTGGATCAGTGGTACAGGGGGTCATGCTGTGATGCGGAAGGCAGATGAAGAATAAGAGGAAGAAGAAGCAGCAGCACTTTGAGGGAAAAGCTTCATGCAGCTTTTGACTTTGGTTAGCTTTTAATTTAATTTTTTTAATTTAATTTTCACACTTATATACCACTCACTCAGGCGAACCCGACTCAGGGTGGTTTACATAGCAGACAATAATACAAAATACAGTAACATAACATACAATAAATACAGCAAAAATCAATCACCAAAAGTACAATTACAAATCTCTGTCTGCAAAAATTACATATATATATATATATATATATATATATATATATATATATATATATATATATATATATATATATATATATATATATATATATATATATATATATATATATATATATATATATATATATATATATATATATATATATATATATATATAGACACACACTACAAAATGCACTACATGCATATAGCTTTCTTGAGTGTGTTCTCTCTTGGGTAATTGGAAAGATTAAATATTGCCTAAATATATCCTGTCAGGCAGTTAGTAAGGGAGAAGAAGAACCTTGTTCCTCTATGTTTGTGATGCTGCCTTGGAAACCCTCCACTGGGGCCTTGGTTTCTGAAGCTGTTTACCTCAGAGACTTATTGCACTAATGGTCATCTTTTCTTTTCTTTTTTCAAGTGAAGGGCAGGAGGTGTTTTTTCCTCTTTGGTCAAAAAACAATTTTCTCATTTGGGACAGAAAACTTGTTTTGTTACTACATTGTGTGATTACTGCATCCGACCTCGCCCTCGCCTGACCCAGTTTCAACGGACAAATGTCATCACCACAAAGATACTTCTGCATTTAGTGTATGGTTACATTTCTATAGGGACATGCTGTACTGAAGACTGGCCAAATGTCCTAATATTGGTGTCTTCCCCTTCTCCATTTCTTATGTTCCGAATTACCCCATTGTGCTATGTCAGTTGAATCACTTCTGAATGCACAGAAGAATGGCGCTGGATCAAAGGTGGCTGATGTGAATCATGTTGAGCTAAACAGAGGCAACATATGTCTTTTCGTCACTCATTTATTTCATTCTGTTGATCTTAAATACAGTACCTACTCCATCCAGTGCAATTACAGCATACATTTTTAAATATAATTTTATTAATTTTTATTAATTTTAAAAACATAAAAAACTGAAACATATCAAAAAATACAACAAAACAATATAACATAACACAAAGTATAGTTTCAGTCATAATGGGTATAACTCATACTTATAACACCTATCTTTTATATATATATATATATATATTTTCTTAAAGACCTTTTACTTCTGTACACTCTCTTCAACCTATATATATATCTATATCTAACACATGATGCCAGATATTTTAAAAAAATATTCAAGGTTGCCATACGACAGGGGTATCCAAACCTTACAGGCCACAGGCCAGTCACATGGTTCCTCCCACTGGAAGCAGAATTAAAACAATCCTGTGCATGTGCAAAACACTGCCGTAAATGCACCTGCAGCTGTCATGCATTTATGACAGCTACAGGTGCATTTATAGCAGCATTTTGCACATGCACAGGTGCATTTTGCTTCCTCTTCCAGGAGTGGCAAGGTTAGGGTGCCATGTGCCAGATCCCGCCCGCAGGCTGTAGTTTGGACACCCCTGCCAAACCTGGTTAGCCGGGTTTTACGCAGCTTTGGTGCCCATTAACTTAGACTCCATCATGTCTATTTCTCATTCCGTTGGACCTTCCTTCCTTCTAATCCTGGTCTGTGTAATCATAAAGATTTTCCATTCTAGTCTCAGTATTTTGGCCCTGAAATCTCAGCAATGAGGTACTGATCGTGTCCTGCACTTCATCTGAGAGGAGCAAGCTAGCGTGGCAGTGGCAGACAGTTCATGTCACTCGCATCTTCTCACGAGTCTGGGCCATTCAGTACATTTCATCTTTTGGCAGCTTCCTCACTTTGCCAAATGGTAGGGCCAACTTTCCCAGTTGAGAACTTGTCCAAGCCCCCTACTCCGTCGAAACTTTGAACGAACAGCATTTTGGAGGAAAGAGGCCTAGGATCAAGCTTCCTAAAACCTCTAGTAATTTGAAAGGCCCAGTCAGATCCAAGGTACATCTTTGGACAATTTCCCACTTAAGCTTTTAAAGCTCCATTACTATTTCACGGCCAAGAACACGTAGAAACATTGCTACAAATTGCCCTTTTGCTCTTTCATCTGTCTCCGTTTTACTGCTTTTTACTTCCTGCAAGCTTCTTTCCTTTTCATTTTTTTTCTTTCTAGATCTCATAATCCTTAGCAGTAAGCAAGCATGACAGGAAGACGAACTGGAAAATCTAAGGATTACTACAACCATACTGTACCAAAAGGATCATGTCACAAATGCATTTTTTTTAGCCAGCCTAATTTGGGTGATAATTAAGTTATCGGGCAGCTCAAAGGGCCTGAGGACAAAACTACAGATGGCCACTGCTGTTGCATAATCACCAGGGAAGTAAATGCTGCCACTGAAAAGATTCTAGATTTGATACCATGGGAAGCAAGGCTGGGTTACCAGACATCCTGAGTATGCTGCAGAATAAAGCCTCCAAGGAACCCTCATTACCCGTGAGCACTATTTGTCAGGCAGAGACAAAGCCTTCAAGTCCAAAAGCAGAGCTTTGGGTTTTGGGATTGTTTTTTACTGCTCCTAGATCACTAGGAGTGGTGGCTTAGTGGTTAAGATGCTGAACTTGATGACTGGATAAATAGGGACCACTTGGGTGGGAAAGTAAACAGCATTACGTGCATTCCGGTGTCTAGTCATGCCTGCCACATGTCCATGGAAATGTTTGCAGACACAGAGAGCACTGGCTCTTTGGCTATAAACAGAGATGAGCACTGAACCCTAGAGTCAGATATGACTGGCTTTCGAGCAAGGATGAGCTTTACCTATAACTCTAAGCATCCTCTAGCCAGGGTAGGTACAAACCATACTGGCGAGGCAGTCTGTTCTGTTTCAGACAAGTACATTTTCTGCAAAGTTCTGCGAGTACATGTTAAAGAAGAAAGACATGAGATCATCTTTGGAAGAGCTGGGCTGAGATCACTTCTCGAGAAACTGTGAAGTGGGTTAGTAATGGCCAAATTAAACTTCCTAGGATGAGCGCAAAGTGAGACAAACATTTTTCCTATTCATTTTGAAGCACTGAAATCAATCTGAGTTCATTTTTCTGTGTTGATCTGATCCTTTGCTATAAGATCAGCATTTCTCAAGAGGTTGTCTGTAATATCACAAAGACATTGCTGTCATTAAACAAACTGGGATCTTCTCCTGAATTAATCAACACTTTACCAACTTACCAACTAGCGGCGCTGAGAGGGCGTGAGGCATCCACGTGCGAAACAACTTACCATCACTGTTAATTATTTTATTATTATTACTTCTACTAAGAAGTAACTTTTGTTTAAATGTAATTATATAATGGTGGCTGTAACGTTATTGCCAGTTACCTCTATGTAAATCATGGTGGCAAATTGACATTTATAATCAAGCTGCTGGTTCATAACATTCATGTGCAGCAATTTGCCACCAACGATTACATCATTTCCTTTAGACTGGTGTAAATCAGCAACACAGTTCTGGCCATTATTATATGCAATTATATATTATATAAATATACAAAATAAAGTCTCCAAGTTGCAAATCATGACTTTCTCTGAAACATGACTTGGCTTGCTTTTTGTACTTTGAGATAATCCAGTGGCCAGTGGTAAAGCAGCTGTATGAGCAATATATCCCAACAATAACTGTGAATAGTATCTAGGTCAAGACTTCCAGAGTACTAAAATATTCCTGGAGAAAAGAAGCGAGAAAATAACTGTACAGACATATGGGAAAAGTTGGGTTGAGGGGAGACAAAAAGTACAAGACCAGCATTATTTATTATTTACTCGCTATCCTTCCAGGTGGAAATGTCACCATTCACATTGTATTTGCTGTTGCCTAGCAGAATCCCTTCCCTATGGACTAGATGGCTCCCATATTGCAGAGAGTTGCTCCAGGGCTACAGAATCAACCCAGCCAGCTGCCAGTAATCAGTGTGTCGAGGAAAAAGAAAGAAGCAGAGCTAGTGCTGATATATAAGGATACCACTTATATCTTTCCTTTATCAAGCACAACATCCCAAAATAGACCAAGTTGTTCTGGGAGCCTTTGGGGATGCGTTCTAGAATAAAACTGCAGTGAACATGCAACAAACAAATACTGTACATTCCATTTCGGACCAGTTCAGCACACAGCTCACTTTGAAATGTGCCTGGAAACTTATCAGCCAGGGATTCAGGAAACTGATCGTGCTAGCTGGGAGATACAGTGTGAGTTATAATCCCAAACCTTCATTTTTCCAAGCTCTGTACTAGAGTAATGGTATGTTACATGCTATGACTGTGGCCATGTAAACGTGTCAAGTCAGACATGATCTTGTAAGTGAGGGATTCTCAGCCTGCAGCCCACAGCACCATTTCATTTGGCCCCACCACCACCTCCACCACACCAGGAAGTGCCATATGGTGGAGGAAGGGCAAAATGGCCATCTGGCCAGTGATGCACTCTAAAAAAACCTTACTACCCACACTGTGTGTGTGGCTAATTGTGGGCATGGCTATCTGTGGATGTGGCCTCAAACACCACCCCACCCCCCACCCCACAAGAAAAAAGAAAAGAAACTCACCTTGCTCTCTTGCCTCACCCATTGTCCCGGATATGAGGAGGAGTCCCAGAGCAGCCAGGTGCTGCTGGCGGGTCAGCCCCTCACCATCCGGGTGCGCTTTCAATGGCAGCGCTGCTGGGAGGTGAGCGGTGCAGGTTGGTGGGCTGGTGGCCTCCCCCTCCCAGCACCGCCAGAAACACTTCCCATTCGCTTCCCCCAGGGCCGAAGGCATGTGGGAAGTGCAGAGGTGAAAGTGCGCCTTCGGCCCTGGGCTAGGCGAATGGGAAGCATGGCTGGCGGCGCTGCTGGAAGGTGGGCAGGGCAGGGCGGTGGGCTGGCAGCCTCCCCCTCCCAGCAGCGCCAGCAATGCTTCCCATTCACCTCACCCAGCCAGGGCCGAAGGCACGCTTTCACCTCCGCACTTCCTGCGCGCCTTCTGCCCTGGGTGAGGCAAATGGGAAGAGTTTCCAGTAGCACTGGGAGGGGGGGGGGCTTCCAGCCCACCAACCCGCCCTGCCCACCTTCCAGCAGTGCCACCGGCAGTTGCTCTTCCTCCTCCTCTTCTTCCTGGTTCCTGGTCGTGTCCGGAGTGCGGGGAGAGGGGGAGGAGGAGGTGGGTCTGGTGTGGCAGGGAGGTGGGCATGGCCTGCCAGTTCTGCTACCAGTCCAGTCCAGTCAGACAGGACAGGACCGGCTTCAATACATCACTGCATCTGGCCCCCAAAGCTGTCTGAGAGAGCGTGACCCGGCTCCCGGCTTTAAAAGGTTGAAAACTCCTTCTGTAAGTGAACATTTGACAGCTTTCTTATGATGCATTCTGAACCAGTATACGTCCAATCACAACAAAAGAGGAATTGGGTTGTACCTACATTATTGCCATTTTAATTGATTTTTAAAGATTTGAATCCCAATTGTATTTTAATAATGCCACGGAATTTAATTTTAGTTTAATGTTTGTCATTGTGTCATATTTTATGGTTTTAAATTGTCTTGGGTCTCAGTTCTGGGAGAAAGACAGCACATAAATAAAATTTTGTAAAATAAATCAATTACATAATCCAATGTCAATACAATTAGAGAGGAGCATCTAGTGGCACACCTCCAGCATCGCTTTTCCCAGGCAAGCAGTGGCAAGTCCAAAGAAGAAAAGCTCCTGCTTGCATGTACGGTCTGCACCCATTGTCGACTGCAACTCGTATCCAAGAATGCATTTTCCTGAAGCAGGAAAAATGCCATTGGTGTGAATTTGTTTAAGGTGGATCCCAGCTTGCCTAGAAGTGACCCACACACTACGATCATGGAGCCAACCCCTGCAGCACACATGGAATAGACATGCAGGATTCAACACCAGGACTGCAATGGACTGCTGCAGCCTTGAGGATATGGACAAGGTGTGCCTTCACAGCCGCCAGTCCATCTGGCATGGCCTCTTCCGCCTCCATGACCGTTGGGAATCAGGGTTCCTCCTCTGCTCATTTTGCCCCCAAGCAATGTACAAGTGCCAAAGATATGTGTCTCGGTTCTTCCTTATGTACTGTTCTCAAGAGATTAGGAGGAACCTCTTGTTTTTGGAGCCATCTCTGCCTGTTTAGAGAAAATAGCAATGGAGCTAGCACAAGACAAGGCTAGGCACTCCCCTACAGCCATGTCCCTGCAAACCATGCTGGACTAGTGTCAGAGCCTGGCACCAGCAGAGCTCTATATCTGGTTAGAGCTACAATGGGGGAAGGGGAGCTTCTCCTTACTTCAGGTTTCAGAGGGAGCAGAGCAGAGTCTTTGTTGTCAGTCCGGAGGTCAGCAGCCAGTGGAGTCATACTAGAGGGGCAGGGGTCATCCAAGAGGGTGGTCAAGGTCACAGTCCGATGTTCAGAATCCAGGGAATCAAGGTCAGGAAGCCAGGAGCACAGTGTCGGGTTCACCAAACTGACGAATTGGCCCGACAAGAGCCTGTCGGCATGCCTCTCCTTTAAGGGGAGTCAGACCCCACAGCTGAGGGTCTGTTCAGGAGGTATGCCCAGGCCCTCCTCCTTCTCAGCTGCATCTGATGCCTCAATGAAACCCTGTAACGAGCAGACATGCCAGCCTGCTCCTGAGTAGCCTGCCTATTGGCACCTGGCCTAGATGTCAAACTCCGATCCTCGACCAGTGCCATGTCCATGTCCTCCGACTCGGCCTCCTGATCTAAGCCGGCCGTGGCCTGGGGTTGTGGCCAAGGGGTCCTCCTCAGGCTCATATTCTAAGTCAGAGCCAGTAGCTGGGCAGCTGAAAGTCCTCCTCCTCCTCGCGCCCAGGACCCCAGGTCACAACAATTAGATACTGCCCAGTCAGGGCAAGAATTAACATAGTCTGCCATACAGCAAATCCTCTAAACCGGGGGTGCCCAAACTTTTCAGGCCATGGGCTGGTCTGTGGTTCCTTCAGAAGCAGAAGTAAAACGTGCCTCGCAATCTGTTTTGCAACAGATATGTTTTGCAACAGGATGAGCTAGATTTTAGGCTGCCATTTTCTCTGCTTAAATCAGGGGTGCCCAAACTATGGCCTTTGGGCTGGATCCAGCCCCCGATGCCAATTCGTCTGGCCCACGCCATCCTCGTGGCTTCTAGAAGCGGAAGTAAAGTACGCCTGTATGGGCACATTTTACTTCCATTTCCAGGAGTGACGAGGGCAGCATGGGCCAAATGACTTGGCATTGGGGGCCGGATCCAGCCCACATGCTATAGTTTGGGCACCCTTGGTCTAAGCCAAATACCAGAAAACATTCAAAATATGAACTGAAGTATACACTTGAAACATACTAAACCACAATCTCTCCATCATAAAAATGATTACTTCAACAGCAACAAAAAATAGAGAGAGAAGACAATTCATCATATTCTCATCAAGTAAACAAAATAAAAGAAAGGCTTAAAGAGTGAGGGTTTTCATTTAAAAAGCACCTAAAGTTGACTATTAAGAGTGAAATTTCTGAAGACAGGCATTGAACAGAATACGCTAGAAAACACTTAGTGAATGATGGTAGTCTCAAGAGAAACAAAAGCCCCGTTGAGGAGGAATACTCACATGTTTCCACAATGTGAGGAGAGGACCATGCCACACCTCTGTCGACATGCACTCTGAATAACCTCAGCTCTAGGGATGGGAAAGAAATTTGTTGGATTCACCTTTTCCCTGCTGCATTATCTGTTGCGCACTACCTAAGGGCAGGGATTGAGCAAAACCATGTCTTAACTCAGGACGTGGTTGATCACATATGCTTGTGAAGTGTTTCAGAAAAGAAAAAATGCATATAAACCCTGCTATCACTGAAAAGGGATTTAAGCATACTTTACCACAGGAATGTGAATCATGCAGCCGGTAAGATGTGGCCCACAAAATCAATTTTCCTTCTCCAGATCCCTTCCCCTGAAGGAGACAATAATCTTTTTATTTGTTTGCTTTGTTTTTAATGGGTGAATCAGTTAGCTGGGAAGGCACGATTCTCCTTTAAAAGAAAGCATGGGGCTACACCATCTCTTTTACTGGAAAAAAGATGCGTAAATTAAGAAAAATCTCTTTACAAGCTACACACACAATACTCTAAACGAAGAGCAAAAATAGCTTCCCAACCATGTATGGAACTGGAGTAGGAATCATGGAAGCTTTTGGACAAATAAACCAGGTAATGGTAAAGGTTGCCCTTGCACAAAAGCCAGTTGTATCTGACTCTGTGGTTCAGTGCTCATCTCTGTTTGTAGCAAAGCAAAGAAATCACACTTATATACCACCCCATAGCTCTTAGTGCACTCTCTGGGCAGTTCACAAGTTAATTAGCATTTTGCATCTGCAGATGTTTCCTTGGACATGTGGCAAGCATGACTAGACACCGGAGTGCACGGAACACTGATTACCTTCCCACTGAAGTGGTACCTATTTATCTACTTGCAATGTCTTGCTTTCAGACTGCTAAGTTGGCAGAAGCTGGGACAGAGACGGAAGCTCACTCTGTCATGCTTGAGCTGCTAAACTGCTGACCTTCCACTCATCAAGTTCAGCATCTTAACCACTGAGCCACTGCAGTCCCTATAAAGCAGTGATGGTGAACCTTTTAGAGACCGAGTTCCCAAACAGAGGGGCGGGGCAAACTCTGTGCTGGGGGATGGGAAGAAATGCTCCCATAGGGCTGCTGAGCAGAGGGGCGGGGTGAACTCTGTGCTGGGGGGAAGGAGGAAGCCTTGTCAGTGATCCCCTCCGACACTCAACACCGACTCAGAGGAAGATACTCCACCATGCAAGATCCTCCGCCCGGGCTCTCTTGCGCTTACTCCATGTTAGCCTTGGATATCCCAAGGTTCAGGTCATGAGCATCCAGACTTGGGAAATCTGCCCTGGATTTGTACCGGGTTGGACCAAACAAGCCCTACAAGCCCTTGAGGATAGTTTTGGCTTTAGGCCTCCTCAGCCAAGAGAGTATTAATGATAAAGGCTTTGTAAAACCTGGCAACACTCACCCTTTCCAACAAACCCAACACTTTTACAAAAACATAGTTTCATTTGTTGATATATCCCAGAGACAAGCATTGCCCTTTTCCTAAACATAAAGAAAACTATCTAACATACCCTGTTTCCTGCCCCGTCCGAAGACTGAGGTAAGGTCCAGTTCTTTCACCTCCACCACCAGTTTCTTCCCACCAACTTTAAGGCTTTCCCCTTCACCACTTTATAGGGAAAACTAGACCATGACTCAGCTTCTGGACTCTAGGTGCTGGTTCTGTAACCTTCACCACCTGCTACACCACATCAAGCTTACTAAGACATTTTCCTTAAAGCCCAAGGCCACGCTGGGAGGTACAATACCATCACAGCGCTCCCATTGGGCTGCTTGGCAGAGGGGCAGGGCAAACTATGTGTTGGGGGAGGGAGGGAGGGCTCCCATTGGACTGCTAGGCAGAGAGGTGGGGAGAACTCTGTGTGGGGGTGACAGTGTGTGTGCCAACAGAGAGGGCTGGGAGTGCCACGTCTGGTATGCGTGCCATAGGTTCACCACCACTACTTTAAAAAGAAACCCAGTCTTTCAACAAAAAATGAGATCGGGGTGTCCGCCTGTCCTTGCTCACAGATATCCATGCATGCAGCACAGAGTGAGCCATCCCCCCCCCCCCCCGCCGTGTAAGCAGCAACAAAGGGTTGTGCACCATGGACAGCGGCCCAAGGAGTGGACTGGTCAACACACATGACATTAGGGATGAGGCTACGTGGAACAGCCCCATTCATGCAAAGGGGAGAGTACATGAACTTTACCCCTATGTGGGGTTAAATTTCCCAGACCATACAGTGTCTAATCAGCTCATGAAGTAGGAACTATGGAATGAATTCATCCATTGGTGGCTTCATTTTGGCAGTTTCATTTCTGGCCTAGACACAGAAGAAGAAGAAGCTCATGAAGTTCATGGCCACAAGATGTGCTGGTGGCAGCGTAAAGACACAGAGCCTTTTTTAAAGGGTTAGACAAATTCATGGAAGATAAATAAACAAATTGCTATTAGCTATAAATTAATAATAATTTTGTGTCAGAAATTATTCTGGGTTGAAAGGATTTTTTTTTTTTTTGCAAAAGAAACTCTGCTCAGGGATGCCCAAATGAATCTCCTTTCATGTACCCAAGAGCTGGGACAGAGACGGGCGCTCAATCTGTCATGCAGTACCCAGGTCTCAAACTGAAGACTTGCCATCCTTCCAGCTAATGAGGCGAGCTTCTTAACCACTGAGCCACCGCAGCCATCAATTACACAGAGATGGGTATGCTCCATATCTTGGGGTGGGGGGGGAGAAACTATGGGAAATTCCTAGCACCATCCATGTTTCTTGCCTTATAAAAGACAGCTCCTTAGCTGGTACTGGTGAATGACTAGAAATAGCTTTCCATTTGCTTCTGCTTCTTCTGTGTCTAAGCCAGACATGAAATAGCCAAAATGAATCCAACTTTTGGTGGGTTCATTCTGCAGTTCCCTTCTTCTGACTTAGTGAGAAAGATTAGCCAGCAACACAAGGTTGCTATTGCCAGGGTACACTAGATTGTGGTTCAAAATTACCACAATCTTTGAGGAGGCTCTTCAGCTAAATAACTAGGTATGTTGCTTGGGTCTTTTTAATGTTTAAATAATGATCTAAGAATTTGTACTTAAAGTAGAAGCCCCTGTTAAGAGAACTATGATGGGAGTGCCAACGTTTTTAGCTGTAATGTGTGCCCTATTTCCCTCACTCATGATACTTATAAGAAATGGCGGTAGTCTTGCTCTTTTCATTCTGTAAGCCTTGGCATTACATTGAGCATTACTCAAAATTTTCCTTTGGTCAGTTTGGTAAGAAGAACTGTCCACATTTCTCAACATTTGTAATAAAGGCAATGGTAAGAACTTGATAAGTTCTTCTTCTTTCGTGTCTAGGCCAGACGTGAAACTGCCAAAATGAAGACATCTTTTTGTGAGTTCATTCTGCAGTTCCTTTCACCTGAGCAAGTGTGAGAAAGATTAGCTGGCAACACAGGTTTTTGCCATTACCAGGGCACACCTGATTGTGGTTCAAAAATATTACACTCTTCGAGGAGGCTCTTTCTGTGTACCCTTGATATGTTTGTAAACTTGATATGTTTAAAAATGCAGATATGGAGGAAAGAGAAACTGGATTGGCCTTTCCAGGCAGAACTTTTCTGACAGTTTACATTGGGATGCCCAAACTTTTTGGGCCATGGGCCAGTCATATGGTTCAGCGGGCCGGTCATGTGGTTCCTCCCACCAGAAACAAAAGTAAAACATGCCTTTCAATCTGTTTTGCAACAGGATGAGATAAAATTTAAGCTGCCATTTTTTTCTGCTTAAACCAGGGGAGCCCAAACTACAACTTGTGGGCTGGATCTGGCCCCTGACACCAATTCATCCGGCCCATTGTTGCTCCAGGAAACAGAAGCAAAACACGCGTTTTGTGACAGAGTATGGGCACATTTTGCTTCTGCTTCCAGGAGCGACAAGGGCGGCGCTGGCTGGATGAATTGGTATCAGGGGCCAGATCCGGCCCATGGGCCATAGTTTGGACACCCCTGGTTTACATCTTAAAGGTTTGGTTTTGAATCCTTTTGTATACAACTGTGCTGTTGGTGCTATCACAGAGTTGCCATCATTTTCTTCTGGGAGTTCCTCATCTTCAAGAGTTGTATGACAGATACAATCCTCTTCCTAATAGGGGTAGTCTATTGAATTTGGCCAATGCAGATGGGTAAACATTTTGTAAGTTTTGCTTTTGTTTTCTATACGAACTTGCCAAATTTGTTTTCAAATTCTTCATCATTGCTTCATAATTTGGCAGGAAGAATTTCAGATTTAAGGGGAAAGTTGAATTTTGGAGACAATGCAATACACAGATTCTGTCATCTTTACTTTGTAGGATTGATCATTTAGTAAAGTCATACTATTTTCCCCCCTGTGTAAGCACATTGTATTCCACTGAAATTCAAGAGGAAAACATTCAATGCAGCTCAGCATTGCCTTGAGACTTCCTGTTTAGCTGGCCATCAAAGTGATTCTCAAGGACAGGCCATGTCTCAAGAAGCTGCCACTTCATAAATATGCATTTTTAGCCTTCAAATATTTTCAAGCCCACAATGCTGAATACACTCAAACCAGCTAAGGAAATACAGATTTAGCTTGCCTGTGGATCCAACTGCTCTGCATCCGAGAAATTCCTTTCCATAGTGCTGGTTCAGCACTTACAGCATGGTGAATTATCAGGACTTAGCAGCAGGAGCAGCCAGCTTTCAAAGTTCACCCTGTCACAATATCTTTTCATCAACCCTTTCAGTCCTCAAGTTAGTAAATATACCTCAAGCACATTTCTTGCTGAATAATTATTATGCAAACTTTAATGAGAACTCCTTTTCCACTGTGTTTGATTGTGTGAATCCCTTGAATTATGAAAATGCAAAGCATGAATATATCCCTAGTATACAAATCGTATTTCCTAGAGTTTGCAAAAGTTGCTATCGGGTGTCAAGGTTCTTGTTCTGGCACTTCTAGTGGCTTCCACCATTGTTATTTGGTGTCCTTGCAATATTTCTTTGATATTATCTCTCCACTTTCCTCTGGGTTTGGTTCATTCTCTTTGTCCTTCACTTCTTTCCACATATGCCTTATAAGGTATGGAATCCCAAGACATTCTCTCCAAATGGACAAACCACTTTATTTGTTGTCTCTCTATATAGTTTCAGATTGGTTCTATTCCAATTCTTTCCCTTATAATCTCATTTCTGATTTTATCCCTTCTAGTCAGTCCAGCAGCCTTCCTCAGACATCTCATTTCCATGGTGACCAACTTTCGTTTATGTTCTACTGTAAGTGCCCATGTTTGGCACTAGTAACATAGGTTTCATAACATAACATTCATCTAGTATACTTATATGCCACTTTTATCCCTGAATTGGCTCTCAAGGCAGTTTACAAAATCATTAAAAACAATCAAAAAATGGAAATACAATAGGGGTAACAAATATTAAATTAACATTAGATTCATTATATTAAAATTAAAAATTAATTAAAATACCTGTAACATAGCACAGTCTGAGGTGGTTGTAGAAATCGTCTTCCACATTTCTTTTAGAACATCAACACATCATAATGTCTACCTTCCCTACTTCTCTTTGACCACCTTTCTTTTCTTGCTGCTGAATACTTTGTAAATTAAAGGACAGGTGCATATATGCACCACTTGAAAGAGATAGAAGATAGATAGGCAAGTGACAAGGTGAAGGCAACAGAAAATTAAGAATCAGTATGGAAAAATAATCCATTGGGTCACCAAGGTTACAATGTTATGTCATTCTTAATCCCTAGGCCAGTAACAGGAAAACATCCCTATTTTGTTGGTTGCTATTTGTTTCTCTTAACCTTGCTGCCTCAGGTGTTCTTGGATTTCAATTTTCAGAAGCCTGATCAGCAGGTGTGCTTACTTGGGTTTCTGGTAATTGAAGTTCAGGAACATCTGGAGTGCCAAAGTTCGCCACCCCATCTTAGACATTCTTTAGGTATCTACTTGGAGGATTTTTCTGATGCTTTAAAACTTCTTGACAAGATTGTTTTGACCCCAATAAACGATGGGGATACTAGCCATTTTCATTTTTTTCAGGCATGTGGATTTTTAAAAACATTTTCCCTACACCAAGACTGGCAATTTTTTTAAAAAAATGCTTAAGAAATGAACAAAAATGGAACATTTATCTATATGTATGGCCAATAGGTACAACTTTTTTCAGTGTGGAGAGAACAGTAATGTACAAATACAAATGCAGGAGGAGATGATATCTTTAAATGTTTTTTCTAATGGCCACATAGGTATCAAAGACAAGGTGGAAATCTTAATACATCAACAACATAGAGGTTCAAATCAGACTTTTTCAAGTTTGGTACTTCAAGTTTCATCAATTTTGGATTCCAGCGTATCTCAACTTTTTTCTTTCTTTCAAGTGCTTTCCTTTGTGAACACAACAAAAAAATTGTGAATGCTGGAAAATGTGTGTTACAAAGGGAACGAAAACAAACTCATCCCCACTACATCAACATAATTGCCATGGGGTTGATCATGCTACTACCTGTGAAATCCTTCAAACCACTTCCCCCCACCCCATCCCCTCAAAATTGATTTAAAGGAAACCACCCTGTCCCCACCCAAACTGGAATAATGTAGACGGCTAAACAGAATCCTGTCTAACAGCCAGCTATGACAATGTTTTCAAGAATGTTGCACACTGACAAGACTGTAGACAAGAACTGATTAGTGGTTTGGGTGACTCAGTTTGCTTCACTCCCGACTGATAGTACACGTTTTACGTTTTGTGGACCTGGGAGCAGACTACCTTAACAAGGTGAATCATTCAGCGTTAGCTGCAGAAAAGAGTTGTCTGTGAACCCTGCTTCTGGAACCCAGATTAATAAAACAACACAAGAACCAAAATTCTTTACAACACCTAAGTTCTACTGAATACTTCTTTTTTTCTGCAAGTGGAATGATAAGTACAGTAATTGTCCTCACAATGACCTCAGCTTTTGAGGGAAGTGTTTTCTCTCCTCTTGTAACAAAAGGGAGTGAATTCCCACATCCCCACCAAGTGATGTAATACAATTATATGAGTGTGTGTGAAAACTGGTAATTATTGGGAGCAGTGTAATTCATAAGGGGGAAACATTATTTCTACTGTCAAAGATATGGAAACAAAGCGAATGTTTTATCTTCTCCTTGTTCTTAAAAATGTCCTTTCCTGTTCCCTTGCCATGAATCTGAGAAAGGAGATGGAATGCTGTTTAATGCCCAGGACAAGACATCTCTTTCTGCCTTCTTCATCTCTGGTCAACACTTCATAATATTGGGTGATTCTTTCCTTAGTTACAGGGCTTTAAGAATCTTTCAAACTAAAATTAGATATGTCTTTTCCCAGGGGGACCAGATCTGGAAAATGATCTCTGCACTATCAATATCTCTAAGGAGGAAGAGAATTTGGGATTTACTGTCACAGCTTCTTCAGCTACCACAGGTTGAGATAGGCGTAGCTTCAGATACTGCCTAAATTAGGGATTCTCAACCTGCAGCGCACAGGCCGGATGCAGCCCATGGCACCATTTCATGTACCCCCCCCCCCCCACTGCCTCCACCATGCCAGGAAGTGCTATGTGGTGGAGGAAGAGCAAAATGGCTGTATGGCCCACAAAGCTGTCTGAAGGAACGTGACCCAGCCCCTGGCTTTAAAAGGTTGAAAACTCCTGGTGTAAATTCTACAAAGAAGGAAGAACGAGCAACTAATACTCATCCTCTTCACCTATATGTACTGTGCAAAGACCTCCAGAAAATAAAAGAGGAAAAAAGGCTATATCCAACCTACTCATCAAATAGGAACTAAATCCTGCCAGTGAAATAATAATAATAAAAAAGTAACATGCCAAGTTGTAACAAAACTTTAAAGGACAGGCAGCCAAAACCTATCCACGAGACAAGATATTTGTAGAGTCCTATCTGAAGTGTTCAGACCTCAGCTGGCAATAACTTTTAGGCTGAGAGGTCCCCCATTGAGAAGGGCTGGTTTCTTGCCAAAGTCTTTCAAGCCTCCCAAGCCTATGGGAACCCACAGCACAAAGGTCTGAGATTATCTTGTGTCCTGGACAATATTTAGCTAAAGAGGATGCTCTGACAAGTGCTGAGGAACCAAGCTGTGTAGGGATTATATTAAGTACTAAAAGCTTGATTCTGGAATGGAAGTTTATGGGGAGCCGATGCAGGTGGGCTAGAGTTGGGGAGATTTGGTCAAATATCTGCCATTTCAACAGCAACTGTTTTACAACTTCCATATTGTCTTCAAGGGCAGCCCCATGTAGACAGCATTACACTAATTGAGTCTCAAGTGCACAAACAAGTGTTTTCTTGTCCAAGGATGGGTGTAACTGGGCGATTTGTCTAAGATCCATAGACAGACCTGGCCATTACAGAAACGTGTTTCTCCATTGTGAGAACTGGTCTTTTTGGAGGAGTGCAACCTCAACTAGACAAAACCAATTAGTCCCCAAATTGTCAAGAGACACCCCCAACATACATGATCTCCATTTGTCTGGATTCAATTTCATTTGAAATCCTGGTTAATGAAACCATAGTTTGAACTTCACTTCTCCAGCTGCCAAATGATTCATGATACGTTGAATACACATTGTCTTCAAAGGACTGCATTAGCCAAGTGGTTAATATTTTATAATTGCACTCACATTTTACATCCGATTACTTAATAGTGTTTCTTCAAAGTGTACTGTATAAGCTAATGTTCTGCCAAACAATAGGATGTGATAGTCATAATAATAAAATATCTCTAATTTGTTTTCCCCCCGTTCCCTCTCTAGGGAAGTAGCTAAAATGCAAAACTTGTGATTAGGTTACATCCTGACCTTTTGTTTCAAATTTAGAAAGCTTGGTTGTTCAAGATAAGCAATACTGTACTGATTTCTGAGATAAAGAAGGAGTCAAAGTAAAGAAAGGAGCAATGTGCCTGTGCAATAAAGAATTGTAGTCTTTTTTAAAAAAAATTACACCAAGAAATGTGGAATTTCTGTTCTTCCCTTCTCCTTTTAAAACTTTCCAAAGAGGGTGACATAGCCACTAAACATCTGATTTATACACTTTTCGGACTCAGTGCTGACTGCAAACATGTGGTCATTCTTGCTGAAAGGAGATCATTTCCTATGTCCATACGTGTTGTCTATATTTATCAGCATTTTCCAACTGTGTATGAGTCTTGGCAAATAATTGGATAGTGTGGTTAACTTTATAGTAATCCACTCAAGGAAAGTCCCGATTACATAAACCCCTCAACATTGGAACATAAATGAATAATCTCAAGCAAAGCAGTCACAAAGCAAACCTCAACCCCATGGCCAGAATTTAAGAACTGTACCCAACACTTTGCTTAAGTTTTTTGGTTGCTGTTGGAGTTAGGGTTAGAGCCAGGTTTAGGGTTAAGATTGGAAACCTTTTTTAAAAGAAACTTTTTTATGGATAAAAATCTTACTACAGTAGATTTATATTAGCACCTGTCGAGGTCAACTACATAAAACTGAAAATACTTTGTCAAAAATATAGTTACCTATCTCAGTAAATCTATTTACAGATATAGTCCTTGTGAAAAAGTCCTTGGTAATGATGAAAATCCAGTTTGTGAAAAAATGTGCAGATGTCAAGTCCTTTCTTTTTCCCTCCAAAAGAGTACCAAAAGAAGACAAATATTTACAATTATATTGTCATTTACATGAAACTGAGGCTTGAATATTCTATGTAATGCTCAAGTTTCTTTCTGTCAACCACTGCCACCATTTGTACCTGTCAGGTTCCTTCTCTTTCACCATTGCTCTGGGGGTGGAGGGGGAATACATAGATTCTGTCATCCATTTACCTGGAAAAGAAGATATTTTCTGCTCCTCCAGTGACTATTCCCTTTACTATAGACTATGAAATGTGAGAAGCAGCCATCTGCGCTTTCTGCTGTGCCTAGAGCATCCCGTTAATAGAGCATTAACACAGCACCACAGGACCATTATATTTCAATGGATGATATAAGATATTCCCCTACGGCCACCTTGCATTGAAAAGAAAATTAGTAATGAGTAAGGTAATAACTAAGCTAACAAGTACGCATACCTTGGAAGAGCTACTCTTTTGGATGAGAGCACCCAGAATTCAGCGGGGGGGGGGGAGGAGTATTTTTTCAGGATCTGCTAGTAACATGGAAAGTTACTCTGCTGGCTGGGAAAATGATAACAACTTATGGTTCTAGAAACTTAATGAATAATGTACTTTTTAAAATATTGATGTTTTCAGAGCTGTCATTCCAAGCATTCAGACACAATAAAGTCTCATTTGTTTCCTATTACCTTTTCTGAAATAACATTTTTATTGAAGATGATTCCATTGTCATTATTTTTCTAGTTTTATTGTCTTTCTTCATCAGAAGGGTCGCTTTTGGTCCTCATGTTAAGTGTAATATGTTCTAATGTTTCATGGTATGAAACCCATTGTCATTGTTTGCCTCTATTGGTTGGGCCAGAGATTGTGCAGGAGGTTCCTATAGTATGAAAAGTCACTACTTTTATTCTCTCCACCACTCTGCCAGTGTGCTAGGAGAAGCTTATGGCTTATTGTGTCCTGTACTGCAGTGCCCCCTCTAGTAATGACCAGAACATGAAATTGCAGCTACTGATTGAAGCAGAGATCAAGAAGTAAAAACACTCATAGGGAAATGTTTGGCCCAGTAAAGCTACTGATTGCAGCCTGGTTTATCCCACTCATCAGTTTGAACTAGTATGAAGCTATTTACCTTTGCTTCAGTACCATCTGTTTTTGGTACAGTATATTGTTATTCACATCAGCCCATCTAGTACAGAGAAAGGAGAGATGCTTTACTTTGTTCTTTGTATGCTACCTCTGGAAATTGAAATTAGCAGGATTTTATCTGGCTGCAGATGTTATTCCTATAATTTTATTTTAAAAGGATGATGACATGACTCGCTTGAAAAAAACTGGACTAATCCAATATCATGTACCTTTGGTTGCTTAATTGCTTCAGTTGTACCTAGGAATTACTAGACTGCTGATAGTAATTTTGGAGCGGTAATGTATCAACACTACTGTCACCAGGCAAGCCACCACATGTGATATTACCCAAGGCTTCCACAAAATTGGAATATGTAGCTCTGCATAGATAGTGTACTTAAAGAGTCCAAGCTGAACAGTGAATGGGCATTTGGGCTGCAGTCATTAACACTTCCTTTTGATCTTGGAAGCCATGCCTACATTTGAAAAAAATATTAACGGTGTGCTTGGGGACCATAATAAAGATCAGAGGCCAATGTGGAGTTTCTGGATGGATTCTAATTCAGCCTGGGGCTTTTCATGCCCCACGTGATTCAGTCTGTGCCTTGGGTAAGAACTGATATGTAAATTCAGATCATTAGCTTTCCATCGGGGAACTCACATGGCTGCAACTCTTTGGTTTTTCTGCTGATGTGAATGAAATTTGGAAACACTGTGGCCTATGAAAAAGGGAAGCCAGATTTTAGACATCTAGCTCTAATGAGATAAATAGCAGAGACTTTTAAAAATTTTTAATGTACATGGATTGAATCAATTTGTGCCTATCCATATTGATCTGTGACATGATGTGTAACTTTGCTTTTTCCAAACCAAATCTGGCTATTTTGCTCCAATCTGGACCTTACATGTCAGCCAGGATCATACCAATTTATGTTAGTCATTCAAGTTTTGAACAAAGCTAGGGCACCATCCTAATAAATACAAGAAGACAAACCCCTGATTTTGATGAATTCAGAGGGGTAGCTGTATCCATCTCTTCCTTTACAAATAATATATGTATTTTAGAATTAGGTCTTATGGATTGCATCCTTTTATTCATATTAATGGAGAATCTGGGGAAATTGTTAACAGTACAATTATCATTTCTACATTCTGTTTCATTTTGGTTCTCCATACCCACCCTGTAGTCAAACACACTGGACACAGATACCTGAGTCTTGAATATTAAACTCCATGGGTCTTAGGAAGTGGGTTAAATCCCATGACAATTCATGCTCAAATAAATCTAATAGTCTTAAAGATGCTAAAATTACTCTTGTCACTCCTTGTTTTGCTGTATTTTCCTAGGACAGTGATAGTGAACCTTGGCACTCCAGATGTTCTTGAACTTGAATTCCCAGAACCCCTGATCAGCAGGAGTGCTGACTTGGGCTTCTGGTAATTGAAGTCCAATAGCACCTGGAGTGCCAAGGTTCTCCATCACTGTCTGAGGTAATCTGAAAGTGCTCTTTAAGTAATCTGAACTTGTAAAATAAATGCATAGATCTAAATATTGTAGATTATTTTGGTTTGCCTATTGATTTTGGAAATATGAGCATCTCAAAATAGGAATGAAATCAGATACTTCAGAAATTGGAAATATCCCATTTTGAAGTACAGCTCTCAAAATTCCACAAGCTGTTATATAAAGAAAACAAAATGAAATTTATCCAGCCTCAATTCATTGATCTGCCTGAGGCCTGGAGCTGTACAAGTCAATTAGTGCATGTATTCAGAACTAGATCTGTTCTATCAAGAGTTCTGGATAGGTAAGTTAGGATCATTTTATCTTTTCTTCACCAAGCAGCTCCTATTTTACCCTTTTAAATAAGAAAAACATACTGTAGTATGAATCCTCAACGAAGGAAATAATTTGCCACACAAATTAATCAGTTCATCTTTGTAATCTACAATGAGAATGGAGTGTAGTGACTTTCTGCCTCTTTTCTCCACCACTTTGCCTCTAAGTAACACTTAGAGAATTATCAACCTTCCTCCAGCCCTTCTGTAGATCAATCTATACAAAATGATCTGTACAAAACAATATCATACTACATTTCATTTCTTTTCTTTTTTTAAAAAAGTCCAAAGGTCACAGTAAAAGAAGCAAAATCTAACTACAGTTCTGATTAATATTATCATGGTTGTCTCTTGATAGATTTTTTTTGACATGGGGTCTCACAATAGGAACGTAAGGGACATTTGCTTAAATCTTTGTTCTTGTCTGTTTATACTGCCTGAACTTAAGAAGACACCTTAATGAAGAATTGTTAAATCCCACAAAATTTCTTGGTTGCAAAGAAGAACTTGATTCCATGCAAGAGCTTCCTAGTTGCAAAGCAGACTTTAAATCTTTGCAACAGATTCCTAAGATGAAATCGGAGATCAGTTTCATACAATATTTTCCTAGGTTGCAAAGCAGGGGCCATTGATGAGAGACATTCACTTGCTCTGTATATTCAGCTTAAGGCTATCTTTAAACCAGGATGTAACCAGGTTACTTAACCACCTCTTGACACTCAGCATTGAGTTGCTGGCAGTATGGTCTATAGCAGGATAACCTGGCCAGATTGATTGGATGATTCATAAATCCTGCATTGATTGTATTTCTCCACACTCACAGGAAAATTCCTTATTTCCTTACCTATACAAAGTGTTTGAAAAAATATTAACTCATTTGTTGTTGTTCAGTCACATAGTCAATTTTGACCCTTTGCGACCCCATGGACCATCGCTCGCCAGTCACCCCTATCCTCCACCCTCCTCCTCAACCCACCCAACTCTGTTTCCATTTCATCAACAATACCATCTAGCCATCTCATTTTCTGCCACCTCCTTCTTCTTTTACAGTCAACCTTTCTCAGCATCAAGGCTTTCTCAAGTGAATCCTCTCTTCTCATTTGATGTCCAAAGTACTTTAGCTTCATCTTCCAAGGAGCAGTCAGGGTTGATTTCTTCTAAGATCGACCTATTTGTTCTCCTCACTGTCTAGGGTACTCTCAAAATTGTCCTCCAACACCACATTTCAAAGGAGTCTATTCTTCTGCAGTCTGCTTTCCTTATGGTCCAGTTCTCACAACCATACATTACTACTGGGAATGCCATTGCTTTGACTAAATGAACTATGCTTTGACTATTAACTCATATAGCTCCTAAAATTGAACCTCTTCTAACTCCAGAGCAAGCAGACTTCAGACCTGGCAAGAGCTACAAGGCTTAAATCTAACCCAGCATAGAGAAGATGGTTTTAAAACACATAAAATAACTGGATTCACATTCGTTGAAATGCAGAAGCATTT
Source organism: Bradypodion ventrale (assembly GCA_035047345.1). NCBI lineage: Eukaryota > Metazoa > Chordata > Lepidosauria > Squamata > Chamaeleonidae > Bradypodion > Bradypodion ventrale. Next base: position 124,662,905 of record JAWDJE010000006.1, read on the forward strand.
GATTGACAGAAATGGTTGTTGTTCTGCTACCTTTGCACCCTGAAAAGATTATGCTTTCTCCGATGCCTTTCCATTAAAGACTATCACACCAGATGGCTTGCAGATATCATTAAAACTGGCTAAAAACATTATTAAAAAGAGACCACAGACAAGTGAAACAGTAAGCAATAAAAATCACAGTATCAGAAAAAACTGCCTAGTGAAAATGACTGCAACATTCAGATTAAAAATCTCCCCCACCCCAGGCCCATTTGAAGAGAGGTTTCTTCACAGCCCCTGAAAGCTGAGACAATGCAAATGAACCACAAACCTTGCCCATTCATTAGCTAATTTTTTATGCTTAGTATAGCTGGAGGTATGCACTGAAGCCCCCAACCCTTCTGTTGTTCTCCTCCACATGGAAAATGATGGATCTGAAGAGGAGAATTTACTCAATTTGCCTCCAGTGTATAATTATAGATTGATTTATTTTTAACCCAACAGCCTCAACCTCTGCTTGTTTCTTCATTTTTAAGTCATTGAAGGCCAATTTTTCTAGTCCTGATTAGAGAAATCTCAATCAGGAAAACATATAAAGGTTTTTGCTTGTTGTCTAGTGAAAAAAAAGAGACTTGTAACATTGTGTGTTGATACCATTGTGCTTCAAGAATCAAAACCAAGTCAGGCAAAACAGGGATAAGACCGAAGGGGAAATAGTGAGTGTAAATGCTTCAACAAAAATATGACGGTGACTGCAAGTTAAAATGTTTCAGGAGTTGTGCTTTGCTGGGGTGATCTTACTGGCAAAAAGAAACAGAAATATTCAGTGGACCCAGCCCAAAAAAAGTGTTTTGGTTGACCATTTCCCCATGGAAATCTGCTTCCACTTCACTCCAGAACTTCAACCTCGTGTTTCTTCTACCATTTCATTGTGCAGTATAAGTATGAAATTTGAGGGACACAGAAAGAGCCTCCTCGAAGATTGTGGTATTTTTGAACCATAATCAGGTGGTTCATAATCATAATCTTCCCCACAGTAGGTCAGGCGAAAGGAACTGCAGAATGACCTCACCCAAAGTTGCCTTTGTTCTGGTCTAGACATGGAAGAAGAAGGAGAACAAAAAAGCATGGCATTTAAATAGAAATATTACATAACAGACCTCAAAGAATGAATTTTTGTTGTCTTTTTAAAAATACCTTTGTGTTCTTTCCCATTATTTTGGTTGAGAACCTAAACCCAGAAATGAAGAAATGTGTATTATGAACATGTCATAAGGGAGACGATTCAGCTAGAGTAGTCATTCTACAGGTTTCTAGCTGCAAGCAACATTTAGACACACCAAGCATTTTCTCTTCCTCTGATTTATCCGTAGCTGACACCATTATCCCTGCCACATCCTTTATTGGCTCTTCTACTTCTGCACTGATTTTGGATTTGTGTTCCTTGGCTACCATTGTCTGGATGACTGGCTGATACTGCTCCAAACAGCTTTATTGTACTATTGTCTGGGTTTATGGTGATTGATTGGATGATTCATAAAATCTCTGCTATGGTGGAGCAAGTCTGGGAAGGAAGCCCTGTCATTTATTCTCATCTCTTCCCTCGGCTCACCTGGGCTGTTTACAAATCGAAAGCCCAAATGTTTTGGGAAATGCTTCTTGACAAGGCTTCAAGCGTGCTATGTTTATCTGTCTCTCTCCTCGAAGATTTCTTAACAGATGTTTGGCACAAGAGAAAATTCAGAGAATACTGGGTCTATTTTTTAAAAAGGAAATATCAACGCAAGCCTGCCATTATTTACACAGTGATAAAAAAGCTCTTTTTTAAAACATTTATAGCTATCCTAACCACAGCTAAGCAAGTTACATTTAAAAACAAATTAGTTACCATCATAATTGCAAACCCCCTGGAAATTAACTATTAGTTACATTTGAAAAGTTATACCTCCATAGCAATATTTCATTGCCTTAAAAAATCTAAATCTATAGCATGAACTAGTGCATGAATCATGTGATTGTTCTTCCTTCATCATTCATTGTGAAAGTATCCCTGTAGCTATAAAAGTAAGTAAAAGTTAGTTACACTACAAGAGGAATATAAGTATTCCTGAATAAGTTGCAGTCGTGATGTAACTTAATCACCTTTGTTAATGGCCGAAAGTGAAATACTTCATTGTTTTTAACTTTTTACTTCCAAGCTTCTTTCTTGACCAGTATTAGAAAACATCTTCCAGAGTTGTTACCCCATCATCATTCATGCTAATCTGACTCTTTGCATTCAAAATGGCATACTTGAAATTCTACTGGTATGACTACTACTAATGCTACCCTATAGACCTGAAGTCAGCTATACTTTTCGTCTTTGTCTATGACTTGCATTGGTAGCATTAATACTAATAAGAAAAAGAAGGAAGGACAATAGATGTCAGGCTTGTAGGAAGGCAACAGGAGAAGGTGGAGAGGTTGCAAAGGATTATACTAGCCATAGCAGTAGCAGTAAGAGCAAAAGTGGTATTCATCTTTTTGTATTATTGGGCTGCAGTGGTTTAGTGGTTAGGACGCTGGGCTTGATTTATTTATTTATTTATTAATCATATTTATGACTGGAAGGTTGGCAGGTCAGCAGTCCAAGAGCTGACTGCTGCGTGATGCAGTGTGCTCCTGTCATCTGTCCTAGCTCCTGCAAACCTAGCAGTTCGAAAATAAGAAATTACAAGTAGATAAATAGATACTGCTTTGGCATTCCTTGTATGTAGTCATGCCTGCCACATGATCACAGAAACATCTGCAGACACAGACAATGCTGGCTCTTTGGCTGAAAACAGAGATGAGCACTGCCCCTTAGAATTAGACACAACTGACTTTCAAGCAAGGGAGACCTAGGAATCATATAATGAAATTTAGTGTTTGTGAGAAGCAAATCATCTAATCCAGTGTTTCCCAACCTTTGGTTTTTGGACTTCAATTCCCAGAAGCCTAAGTCAATTTCCCAAAGCATTGATCAGCCAATGTACTCACTTAGGCTTCTGGGAATTGAAGTGCCCCATGGGGCATGGGGCTGGGCCACATGTTGAGAACCACTGATTTCTAATCTGAGCCTGAATTTTCAAACACTTCTCTCCTCAATTTCCTGATGTGTCACAGCTCTGGCATATTATGCTTCCCCTCCTCCTTCCCATCTCCTGTTCACAAAAAGCAAAACCATTTGAAACCTGGTGTATCCAGTCTTGCACTTGGGATTCTTCCGCCTGCTTGCATCTCTGCCCATTGCCCTTGCAACGTATGCTAGCTTCCTTCACCCACCCAACCTGTCTTTGCCGTCATGCTAACTGAATTTGCTGCCCTTTGCGTGCCCCAGTGGCACGGCTTTGAGAGGATGGAAATGGAAATGCTATGCCTGTCAAAGCTGCCCTTGCTTCTTATTCTCAGTCAAAAGCAAAATGTGTTAACCCTTTGCTGCCCCCAAGATCCATTTTGTTTTACATCTTTGACCTTTCAAAGGCAACACACACAGGGTTTGCCCTCTTCTCCATTATCCCGTTGCATCACCCAAGCGTGCTGGAGGGGAAAACAATTTGAGCCCTTGAACACAAGAGGTAACTGAATGCGCAAGAAACACCATATATTTCCCAGTGATTTATCACAGCTTCTATATATAATTTAATAGAATGTTGAGAATCAACTATCTCTTTCACTTTATTCCAGCAATATCATGCTGGGGTATGCTTCTGCAAAAGGCTGAAGTGATCAGCATGATATTTGCTCAGGAACATGCTCTTTATACTTCACCAAGTGCACAGAAAGACAGAAGTGGAGTTTTGGGCACATTACCTTTTTGGAACATAACTTCCAGAATTTTCCTCCCAGCATTCTACTGGCTAGCCATGCAAGGTGGACAATTTTGGAAAAATATAAGATCTGAGAAAGAATGAACCCATTTCTGCCCAATCACCTTTTTCAATGTACAAGGAGGATTAGAGAGGTGCATAGCTGTCAGGTTCACAGAGATCATCCCCCCCCCCCTGAACATCTGGTCTATGATTGGTTTCTCCCAGTAGACCTGTTTTTTCCTTTTTTCAGAAAAAATAACAACATTGTAGCAAGAAGGATGGGCATAAATGAGGACATCCAACTTTTTCAATATTGATGAGTTGTTCATACTAATAGACCATGCAAGGAGATCCATGTTGGATCAGAGCAAAACACTGACCTAGTCCGGCATTCTGCTCAAAATGGCCAACCAGGTACTTATGAGAAATTGCACCATGAAATGAAGTGAATAGCATTCTCCAACTAGAGTTCCCTAACAGCTGGTATTCAGAAGCATGCTGTCCCTGAAGGTGTTGCATAGACAGCTATCATAATTAGCAGTCCTTGATGGCCTTATTCTACATGAATTTGTGTAACCCCTTTCTAAAGCCATCCATATCGTGACCCCCACTAGGTAAAGGTAAATATTGCCCTTGGTCGAAAACCGGTCGTATCTGACTCTAGGGTTCTGTGCTCACCTCCGTTTATAGCCAAAGAGCCAGCACTGTCTGCTTCTGTAGATGTTTCCATTGACATGTATAACGATTACCATCCCGTTTTCCTAAGAAAATCTGGGTCTGAGATCGTACCAGAAAAGAACGTTTTAACCACGAAGGCTGTTCTGGATTTTTCTTAACACCAGACAAGCCCTGGGATCTTCATTAGCTCAATCCCAGCCTGCCTTGACAAATTACAGCCTGCCCACTTCCTAGGATTAGCTAATAACCAGTGTTTCAGCCTATTCTTGGTAGTTTGTAACTAAACAGAAACAAACTCCCTTTACACGTGTGGGGAAACACAAGGGTTTGAGATTTTAGAAAGGTTCACTTAACAACACTGAGGTATTTACAAAAATGAACAGTCAGCTCTCAAAAAGGAGGGAAATGAAAGGTAGCTACATTAAGTAAAGGTAAAGGTTTCCCTTGCTTGAAAGCCAGTCGTACCCAACTCTAGGGTTCAGTGCTCATCTCAGTTTCAAAGCCGAAGAGCTAGCATTGTCTGCTTCTGCAGACGTTTCTGTGGTCATGTGGCAGGCATGACTAGACACTGGAGTGCACGGAACGCTGTTACCTTCCCACTGAAGTGGTCCCTATTCATCTACTTGCAATTTCTTGCTTTCAAACTCCTAGGATGGCAGCAGCTACGTTACATACTAATAAAACACTTCAGGCAACAGATCAGCTCTTTACCCACTCAAAAGGCCAAAAAAAACCCTGCCTTACTACTCTAGGATTGACTTTTTATCCATCCTCAGCTAGATGATTCTATCTCAGCAACCATTTTTTTTAAAATTTCCCCTTCTCTTCTTAATTCTCCTCTGGGTTCTCCAGAACCTTGCCTATCAATCATTCACTCTCAACCAATCATAGCCCACTATGCAAATTAGCTCTTCTCAACATTCTGTCTCTACCCACTGCCGTTAATCTTCCTTGTCTTTCCCTGCACTGTTTTTACCAAGGCTACTTTCCATCCATTCATACCCAACACTTTGCACATGCTCTTATTCATTCATCTACCCTAAATACATGCATTCCTTACAATATGTGGCAGGCATGACTAAACACCAGAGTGCATGGAATGCTGTTTACCTTCCCACTGAAGCGGTACCTATTTATCGACTTGCAATTTCTTACTTTCTAACTGCTAGGTTGGCAGGAGCTCACTCTGTCATGCAGCACTCTTGTCTCGGACTGCTGACCTGCTGACCTTCCAGTTGTCAAGTTCAGCATCTTACCCACTAAGCACTCACTACCCCTCATCATAACAAACCCATTACTTTAGCCATGTACTATACCAAAAAGTAGTCCTTTTCTCCGTCCCCTAAATTTCTCACCATCTAACTTCATTGTATGACCCTGAGTTCTAATATTACACAAAAGGGAGGAAAGCTTCTTCTAATCAATTTTGTTCACCCAATGCATACTGTAGTTATACACCTCCACCCAGATGGACTTCAGAAAAGTTCTGTTCTGAAGACTAGCAACTCCCCTTAAATGACCTTCAACAATAACTTATCTGGCCTTAATTTACTCTCTTGACTACTTCTCCAAGTGAAATTTAACCTCCACTTCATTACACAGGATAGTGTTTTCTTTGTACCTCTTAATTGACTCCTTTCCTTAATTCTAAATGGAAATTTAACCTCATTGTTTATATATGGGTTATGGTTTCTTCAAATGCAACCAAAGGAAACGGTATTTCATCTAGGATGGAAGTGAGCAAATTGTTCCCCCAGGAGCACAATTGTGCCTCCCCTCAGCAATTATTGCCATCATCTGCCCAATACTAAAAAATAATAATAGTTTTTTATTGCAAAAATAAACAACCACTCCTTGTCCAATTGTTTCTTACATTTTTACCATCCATGAACTGTTTTATGGAGGATTCTTTCAAAGGCAGCAGAAAAAAGAACAGGAAAAAATGTATTATGAAAGTAGTCTGTTCATGGGATTAAAATAGCAAATGGGGGGTGGGGGTGGGAGACAAGTAGCATAATACATAGATGGGGGAGTAAAAGGGTTTTATAAATTTTGAATGGTGAGGTGTGTTTACAGTAGTGAGTGTTGCATGCAGATTTCTGTACCCCTGAATCTTTCAAAATTCCATTTCTCAGGTGTAAAACTGAATGCAGATAGACTAATAACTCTTTTAAAAATATATGTTTCTGAAGAAGAAGAAGAATCTCAGAATGCATTCTTCTCTTTACCTTTTTGGAAGGTCGGCAGATCAGCTCTGCCCCAGCTCCTGCCAACCTATCATTTCGAAAGCAATACATTGTAAGTAGATAAATAGGTACTGCCTCAACGGGAAAGGTAACAGCATTCTGTGTGCATCTAGTCATGACCATGGAAACGTCTGCAGATGCAGGCAATGCTGGCTTTTTGACTGTATACAGAGATGAGCACTGCCCCCTAGTGTTGGACATGACTGGCTTTCAAGCAAGGGTGACGTTTACCTTCTCCTTGGACATCTCCACCCCATACCAAACCCCCTCACTGTGTAGACCAGCCTTGAGTTATTTCTGCCAGGGGCCAGAATCCAATCAATCAATCAATCAATCAATCAATCAATCAATCAATCAATCAATCAATAAATAAATAAATATAAGGAATTAAAATTCTGGCTTGCAGATTCTACACTTTTTTTGTTGTTCAGTCGCACAGTTGATTCTGACCCTTTGCGACCGTATGGACCATTGCCCGCCAGGCACCTCTGCCCTCCACCATCTTCCACAGCCCGCCCAGCTCTGTGCCCATTGCATCTACAATACGATCTAGCCATCTCATTTTTGGCTGCCCCCGTCTTCTTTTGCCCTCTACCTTTCCCAGCATCACAGCTTTCTCAAGTGAATCCTCTCTTCTCATTTGATGTCCAAAGTACTTTAGCTTCATCTTTACTATTTGACCTTCTAAGGAGCAGTCAGGATTGATTTCTTCTAAGATCAACCTATTTGTTCTCCTCGCTGTCCTGTGGACTCTCAAAACTCTCCTCCAACACCACATCTCTCAAAGGCATCTATTCTTCTGCGCTCAGCTTTCCTAATGGTCCAGCTCTCACAACCATACATTACTACCTGGAATACCATTGCTTTGACTATGCAAATTTTACCCTACTGTCCCATAATGAGATGATTTAATTTAGAACGTAAGAACTAATTATTATTATTTCTAATTTGGGAAGCACACATTTTCCCTCCTCCATCATTCCCATTACAAATTATGGCTATATTACTAGAGGATAGGAAAAAGACTGATGTGAGCTTTCTGAATACAAGAGAAGTAAACCCTATTCTGTCCTCGAATGAAGCAACAGCTAATGAAACCATGATGAAGTCCACCACATCCCTAGCCACACCGTGGCTGTCCTTGCAGTTATCGAAGAGGGAGCATGTTTCACTGTCAGCAATTGCTTTTTGAGAGACACCCATAGCATCTTTCTCCTTCTCACTGCACATCTTTTTCAAGGGATGCATGCTGGTTTTCCACTCCAAGAGTCTCCATGGTGACAGAGCTGGGAGCAGGCCTTGCTCCCAGGAGAAGTAGAATTTTTAGAGTCAAGGAAAAAGGGATCAAAAGAACGGGGGAAATGTTTGTCAGGCAGAGGAATGGGGCATATCCTAGTGCATTTATGAAGCACCAGTGAAGCTTTCATCCGTATGCAGTATGCAACGAGACACTGGTGGGACCTCAGGTTCACGTCTTCTCCAAAGAACCTGAGGCAGTTTACTGTCAGTTGTTTTTTTACAAGAGAAAATGTTACAAAGGGATCTTCAGTATTTATCGTGTCAATAATTGTAGACAAAGGCTTCCTAATGCTACAAGTTGACACACAATGTATTACATCTGTCATGAAGGCGCTGCTGCATTTTGTTATTATACCAACCACTGAGTAAAATAGGAAGATTCCTCCGCCCCCACCTGTCCACAAAGGCTGAAATATTTTCAACGGTAAAAATGTCACCAAGATTATTGCATTGATTATATTGTAATGTGTTATTTTTGTACCATTGTGTATTTATTTATTTTGTATATTGTATATTGTATACTTATTGTATTGTTGTTGTTACTGTTGTTTGCCGCTTCGAGTCACCTTTAGGCTGAGGGAAGCAGGATATTATTATTAATAATAATAATAATAATAATAATAATAATAATAATAATAATAATAATAATAATAATAATAATAATAATAATAATAATAATAATAATAATATAGCGGGGAGGATGCATATTAATCTGCCTCAGATATGTGTAAAAAGGATGGTTATATTTCTGTTCAGCTCTATGTACATTTCCCTCAACAAATGCAATATTCTTGGATGCTCTGTAATTTTTCTTGTTGATACAACACAGTTCTGCAAAGGAGAGAGCAAGCTTATTTTTACTTATCCTTAAAAGCAGTGACAGAATCAAATTCTTGTACAGAGGTCTATTTCCCAAAGTTTTTACCTCAGTGAATGTCTGGAATGACTAAGGATGTAGACCTTACCTCCTCCTCCTCATTTATTTATTTATTTATTTATTTACTTATTTATGTATTTACCCCTGCTCTAAGTAAAGATAAAGGTAAAGGTAAAGGTAAAGGTTTCCCTTGCTCGAAAGCCAGTCATATCCGACTCTAGGGTGCAGTGCTCATCTCTGTTTCTAAGCTGAAGAGCCAGCGCTGTCTGCTTCTGCAGACGTTTCCGTGGTCATGTGGCAGGCATGACTAGACACCGGAGCGCACGGAACGCTGTTACCTTCCCACCCCTGCTCTGGAGAGCCAAAATTCCCCACTCTGCTTGGTCTACAACATTAAAACAATGCATAAACAAATAACCAATTCAGAGAGAAATACTAAACTCGAGGATGAAGATGAAGAAGAAAAAAATAAAAGGAAAAAGAAGAAGCAGCAGCAAAAGAAGAAGAAGAAGAAATAGTACAACACCCAGAGTTGGTAGACCACCCAGATACTTGTTTGTTTTTAAAAATAAGGCAGCAATTTTTCCATAGTATAGAACAGTGATGACCAACCTTGGCACTCCAGGTGTTCTTGGACTTCAGTTCCCAGAAGCCCAAGTCAGTGCTCCTGCTGATCAGGGTTTCTGGGAATTGAAGTTCCAGAGCAGCTGGAGTGCCAAGGTTATCCATCACTGGTATAGAAACTAAATTTGCACACACTTCTTTCAAACGATAATAGATGATTTTTTAAAATTATTGCAGCACCTGATTGAAAAGCTGGGAATCATATAGTTGAAGGCTATATAAGTAACCCATTTGCCTTAAAATCAACACTGAATGCTGAGATAAAATGAATTTCATGCTTTGTATATTCTTCATATTGAACCTTATACTTTTCCATACCAAGTCTTAGTCGTGTTAATATTTGTAGAGGGTGTTAAAACAGTGCTATTTGATAATTAGGTACATGGTGTGCAAAGGGTCCGCCTTTGTTTATCTTTGGGAGGAGTGAACTCTTTCCATACTTTACTAGTAAAACAGTTTGTATTAACCGAGGATCTATGATATTTCTGGATTAGGTTTCAAAACCTATCTCCACCCATCTCAATGTGAGTTTGTATTTGCATTTGCATTGCAGTTTCTTGAAGAATGGAGTACCCAGAGGTTGTACATGTACGAGTGTCGTATGGGAGATGGGTACTGAAATGAACAGAAAATCGATTTGGGTAAATGCCATCTCAGATGGATGCCAATTTGTATTTATGAAAATACTGTCTGTGGAACTTTATACTGTATCGCGATTGGGAAAATCTCTAAATTTCTGTTTTGATCAAAAAAGGAATTGGTGCGAAATAGGCTTTAAAACCCTCTCTTTTCTTATCATTTGGCATGAAAATAAGAAACAACATCTCCCCCCCCCCCCCTTCCTTGTCTGCAGCACGGTAAACAATTTTCTGTGCTATTGATGCAAGTTCTCACCAGAATGAAAATGTTTTTGTAAAAACTAGAAACCCTGGTCAGAATTTTATTTTATATTTACTCTGGTGAAATTGCAGTGGGATAAATCTCCATGGCAAATTGTGATTAATTAGCAAGTTGCCATATGCATTTCTAGTCACTTGCCAGTTGTGCGACTTGTCGTGTGACCCGGAATGAAAATGGTGACTCATCCATTAGCCACAACTTGGTGCTGTAATTTACATCATTATGATTATGCCAGCATAAAGCCACAAGAGGATTTTGGCCATTAGAGGGATAGTGTGCATTTCACAGAACAATTGGGCAATCCTTCTCTGCTTGTTAGGTGTATATGTGTGCTTTGCTTCTCAAAGCTTATCTATAAAGACAGATTGTGAAAATTGATGAGACATTGAAAATTGTGTGTGTGATTTGGTCTACCTCTGGCAGAGCCAGTCAACCCTATCTTCTCTTCTAAGAAAAAGAGAAGCTCATTCTTGCTGAAAAATGAACTCTTTTATTAACATTTAACGATTTACTCTAAGAATTCTGGGAACTAGCTACTTTGCTGCTCTTGGATCACTTGCTACTGAGAATAACACATGTGATTTACATGATATCAAACGTGATAATTCCAAATCTGAACTCAGAATTTGCCTATCACATACAGATTTTAAGGCGTGCTATAGCTGTTCAAATAGTCAGTAATTGGGTAATGTAATTTTACATGGGAACATTATAACAGTTGCAGCTACCACTATGCCTGCTGCTGTCTCAGCTGAATCATGTCCCCTGGTGGCATGCATATTCCAGCAGCAGCTGGGCATGTCTGGCCAAGTCAGTGAGCTGACATCAGAAATAGGTATATAAGGCAAGATGGACCAAGGGCTTGTCTCTAGTGAGAAACCATCTTATTGGATAGTACAGCTAGGCAAATCTGTTTTGAGCTAAAGATGAGTAGGCACAGCTGTGTTAATAAACCAGACAATGTTTGCTACATTTGTGGCAAATATACCCCACAAGATCAACGCAAGAACCTAACCAGAGGGTGAGATTTGCTAACTTAACATCCTGACGTCTTAGGCAGAATCAGACTTCAGATTTAGATTCAGCACACTTGATTTAGTATAGGAAACATGGATTAGACCAAGTAGCAGATAATATTTATTTTTTGTGATGCAGTGTTATATTCCCTTCTTGTTATACCAAAAGAAGATTTATCAGTCCATAGTTCTGATTCTGAGAAGTCTCAAGATCCTTCCATGAACTCAGGGTAAACTGTAAGAGAGAGATTTAAAGGGATCTGTGTGTTCCAATGGTTATTGTGATCTTGGTCAGGAGTTCTCAAATTTGGCTCTCCGGATGTTCATGGACTTCAATTCCCAGAAGCCCTGATCAGCAGGTGCGTTGACTTGGGCTTCTGGTAACTGAAGTCCTAGAATCTGGAAAGCCATGTTTGAGGAGTCCTGATCTAGCAAGTGACCCAGACAGGAAAGGAAGACAACCAAATCACACATGCACACAGACATGCACACATCTTGAGATAGCCATTGAATTTTCTGCATGATCTAAGCACACTTATTTAAAAGCATGTTCCACTGAAACCAGTGGCCTTTAGTTGGAATTGAGCTGCAAAATATCAAGTGAATAAATCATTAGGTAAGAAATCATTTAGAGAGAATATATCATTCCTACTTCAAGCATGGCCATTATGCAAGAGAATTTTATATATTCTTTGCATTTTGATTCCCTATTATACATCCCCTAGTAACTTTCTTTACAAGGCCAGAAAAATCTCATGATCAGTCTATGTGCCTAAGTGGCAGAACAGTGGAATTCTTTAGAAATGATTGTTTGTCATTAGCAGGAATTTTTCACTCTTTCTGCAGTTTGCAAATTTGCTTGCTTTACTTGTTATTGGTCACCAAGAGGTAAACCTGGATTCATTAGCAAGTGTGAGTTCACAAAGAGGAAGGTCTGCCAGAATCGCTTCTGAGGAACCAAATGTGATTCCAGCTTCTAAAAATATGATGTTGCCTGTAACATAACATATCCCTCAGAGACCATTTTTACTACAATCTACAGTAGAAAGAGAGCTGTAGTGGTTTAGTGGTTAAGACCCTGAGCTTTACACAGCTCAGCAGTTCAAGACCCGAGTGCTGCATTATGGAGTGAGCACCCATTGTCTGTCCTAGCACCTGCCAATCTAGCAGTTCAAAAATAAGAAATTGCAAGTAGATAAATAGGTACCAGTTCGGCAGGAAAGGTAACAGCGATCCGTGTGGTCTGGTGTCTAGTCATGCCTGCCACATGACCTTGGAAAGGTTTGCAGACACAGACAGAGCTGGTTCGGAGATGATGAGCATCGTCTCATAGAGTCAGACACGACTGGCTTTTGAGCAAGAGAGAGCTTTACCTTACAGTGTAAAATCTAGAATTCAAGCTCAATATATTATGAGAGATCTCTCCCTCCCTGAACACTCCCTCCTTACAGCAAAAAGAGAGATCAAGAAATATGAGGTATTATCTTAAGGTTAACCTTCTTAAGAAGATAAATGAATTAACTGGGTCTATAGATAAATGTACAGCGTTCCACTTTGCAATAGAATGGACAGGATTCATGATGGATGGAAATTTGCTTTTACCTTCTGCAATAATTAATATATTCAGTGCCTTAGAGTGTTGTGTCAGTAGCACTACATATTTTCATTTCAAACATCAAGTCTGCTTCTCCATGGTAATTTTTCTTGCTTCCCCAGGAACATGATGTATCTTCTGGAGAGCACTTAAAGAAAAATGTAATGGAGACATGGTATTTATTTTGAGATCATGGTCTATATATGTTTTAACTATTTTTAGTTTAGCTTTATCTCAGTGCTTCTCAACCTTTGGTTTTTGGTCTCCAATTCCCAGAAGCCTAAGCCAGTACCTAGGCTGATCAGTGTTTTGGGGAATTGACATAGGCTTCTGGGAATTGAAGTCCAAAAACCAAAGATTGAAAAGCACTGCTTTATCTCCTCCTTTAAGATATGGAGAACAAGGGGACTTGGATGTGCACAGGGTTAGTGTGCTTGTGCATATAGGGGAGGAAACTAAATTCCATAACAATTCAAGATAACTTATGTTTGCTTGAAAGATATGATTTTTTTAGAGATTACTGTGATACCAAAGACATCTGAATGTTAGGATCATACACAGGCTCCTTCAAAAATTCTGGCAAGTGCCTGCACTGTGGAGAAAATCTAGTGGTTGACAGGCCCAAAGGATCCCAGTGTGTTTCAAAGCTCACAGGAGAATTAAATGTTAATCTCACCAATCCTAGTTCAACAATCTAACCCAAGGGTTCTCAACCTTTTTGTGCCACGGGCCGGACCACTCTACTTCAGACAGCTGAGAGCACCGGACACATGGTCCCCCCAGTCATAAACACTGCCGTAAGCTATGGTGGGCACATTTGCACATGCATGGGTGTGTTTACGGCTGCTGTAAATGCGTCCACTTCCAGGGTTGTCGCCGTGGGCTGGATGAGCTGGCCCATTCCATTGGCCATAGGTTGCAAACCCCTGTTCTAATTTCTGAACCATACTTGTTCTCAGTTCTGCTTCCACATTGGTCTATAACATACATCTGTAGAACTTTTGTTTATAGATTAGATTCCCTGCATGTTTTACAGTCCACTTTTTCTTCTGGGATGTCTATCGTGTGCATGGCTTGTAAACATTTCGTGAATTCATATTGAGCATGTGGTAGAAATCTGTTTCAAAACCTATTCTCAAGCATTAACTGACAAATCCTCTAATTTCCTTGTGGTATTGATTTAATTGTTCACTCAATTCTGCTTTTAGAAATAAAGCCTACTCTCTCCCCGCACCCCCAGACTCTGATTCCACATGCTTTCCAAACCCCTGTCTAAAATTATCCATCACTGAATACAATAGTTATTATAGATCAGGGATAGGACATACTGTACTCTTCACAGTCATAATGCCCAAACAGCAGTGGCTGCCACTTGTTTCAATGCAGCTACATTTCTTCATTTTCCCACTCCACTGTCCCTCCAGCCCATCCTCTGCCAAATTGTTGTTACTGTAAATAAGGACAAAAGCAAGATGAAGACAAAACCAGGTTTAATAAGGCAAGGCTCCATTTACCATTGAATATGGCCCCACCTATCATTGGCACCATTTCCACTTTTCATTTTGTCCACCCATGGTCTAGTCAAGCATCACAGATGGAAATGTCCATGGTCACTTGGCTGAATGCCTGACTCTGATCCACTTCTTGACAAATGACAACGATGAAGGCAGCTTCAGAGATACACATGCAGTGTAGTCAGCAGAAGTGGGTAGCATGTCCCAATCAACTGCCTATGTTCTCATTACAACTTTAAAATATCTGCAACAGAATACTGGTCTAGTAGACAGTAAAAAATACCTTTTAAGCACCGTTTAAAGTATACGATAGAAAACAGTAAGATCGCTGTGGGTTTTGTTTGCTTCATCTGTGTACTTTCCGAGTGTGGTCTGCGTCTTCCTTCTTTTTCTGACTCTAATTGAGAGTTAACATTTAGCTTGCAAAAGCCAGTAAAACGAAATGGCCTTCCTAATCGTGTTTGCTAGCTCTGCTTTTTCCAGCCATCAAGTTGTTATTTCAAACTGCTTTTCTATTGGCATTACAATCAGTAAAATGGCATTTGAAAGGAGAAATTGTTTGGGGATATTGGAATTGTCATATCACATCACCATGAAGAGCTCTTCTGTGTCTCTGCAGCTGCAACCTAAAACAAAAACAAACCAAACGTTTGGATGTGGCAGCATAGAGGGAGGATGGAAAATAATATGGAAACAATTGCAAAGTCGTTATGTAAACCAATGCTTTGCCCGCATCTGAAACACTTTCTGATGTTTCTGTTAATCCACCACACACACAAAATTGCCAAAAGTGGAGGAGACGTCCTCTACATTCTATAATGATTAAGCACAGAAAGAAAATCTAAGGAAAAGAGACTGAAAAAGCTGGGAATGATTTTTCTAGGAGTAGGACGTATCAGAAAACACACTATGACAGCAAATTTTACCATGAATGGTACCTGGGAGACATGATGAAGCTCACTTTGCCTCCTTCTTACAGAACAAGGAGATGCAGATGTAACACTTCACTGAAAAGGTAGAAATTCAATATTTTAGGAAGTTCCACCCCCAGTTTATGTATATGAATGAGGTTGGGGAGGTGTTGGTTTTTTGGTTTTGAAAAATAGCAAACTTTGACATCTATAGAGATCCATGACCATCTTTCATTTCAGTGGATGGAACTGAGCTACATACACTGATGTTCAATACTGCTTCCTAGGACTTACCAAGTGTATAGCAATTAGAACAGTGCACTGGATTTGGACAAATCTTAATTTCCAAACAGAGACAGGCTGATTTGGACCAATTTATGTGATATCCAGATGAAAGTGGAATGGCCAGATTCAGGGAGAGGGGCACAGAAAGAATTTACAGAATTGATTTGTATCCAGAGTACGTGGTCATTTGCTACTAGTATCTGAGAATACATTCCCCCCCCCCCTGAAAATAATTTTCAGTAAAAATGCCACTGGCATGAATTTGTTTAAGGTGGATCTCAGCTTGCCATGAAGTGACCCACACTCTTTAATCCAGAGCCATCTCCTGTATGAAACATGCAGAATTTGGCACCGGGACTGCAATGGACTGCCGCAGCCTTGAGGATATTGGCACGGTGAACCTTCACAGCCAGTCCATCTGGCATGGCGTCTTCTGCCTCCATGATTGTTGGGAATCAGAATAAGTAGTTCCTCCTCCACTCACTTTGCCATTGGGCCCAATATGATGGTTTCCAGTGGCATTTCCTCCACTGAGGGGGACCACCACCCCACCTAAACAGGCTCATCCACCAATAGCCATTGGCCCCTTTAGGGAGTCAGGTTATTTACCACTGCCCAACACACGGCGTTGAGTCAAGAGTACAAATCACATTCAACCAGTTGCAATTGCCTTCAGCCTTATTACCCCATTTACCCAATTTAGATGAAAGTCTCCCCAATCTATCAAGATCCCCCTGCCCCTCTGGAATTTGGCACAAACCCTGCCTCCATTCAGTCTAGTGGAAAATAAATAGACCTTATTCTGTGGTGGGTCAATTCCAGCTTCAGATCAATTATTTTCCATGGCCACTGATTACCCAGACTCTTCCAGATCCTCCAGTGCCAAACAAACAAATACATCTGCAATTGTTAAAAATGTGAATAATTGTTCCAGCAGTGGTCATTTGCTTTTTTAAAAAGGTCACAATGTTTAGGTTTTTTTAAATTGAAAGTAGACCTCTGGACACCTCCAGTATGTGAATGTCATCATTTGTTTTACATTTTTGGAAGTTTAGTGCAGGTTATGGGGGCTCATGGGGCAGAAAATCAGTCCATCCTTCTCTATGCATTACTTTTATCACCTTGAATTGTAACAATTCCTTCCACATACTGCTTTTAGTATCTGAGATGCATGAGGGGTTCAATCTTTGCGAATCATAATTCAGAGCAACCTAAGGCATGCTTCCACCATATACCAGTGCATATACACAATTATCCTCTGGATTTCATACTTTTCCAAATCTTTTGATGTAGATGTCAGTTCAAAACAGTCTTAGATACAATAACAATGCACAATTATGTGTGTAGAAATATATGCATTTAAATAAAATAGGTTTTGAAATATGTGTTTTGCAAGTAAATCTGTTTAAAATACCAATTTAAAAACTAATTTATTCATCAATGTTTACCTCATTTTTTAATCACTCATATAGTCAGAAATGGGGTAGACTGGTAGACTGGATTTATGATGAACATGTGTGAAATTGATATAGCCTGGAAACAGTCTGATCCATCCAATCCTTTCTATTAATATCCAATATCTTTTTAGCAGTGTGATGCATGCTTTTTAACTCCTTCAACATCCATTTACTAATTTCTTTCTTCCTTTCTGTCTTCTTTTTGTTCATTCATATTGCTTGGTAAATATTCCTGGGAACTTCACTTATCAGCACCGGCTATCCAAATAGCAAAAATTTGAAACTACATTTGCTTCAGTTTCCCTTTTGACCTTAAAAGTCCATACGTCCACAAATCATTCTCAGAGTGTAGCTATATTGCAAAGATGCTGCTCTCTTCACTCAGTGTAGCTGTGCCAATTATCTGGCTCTCAGAAGTAGTGGTGACGTTCCTCCTCTTCCTCTCCTCCTCCTCCTCCAGTTCAGGTGTCCAGGGAGATACAAGATTCTTCTTGCACTTCCAACTGCATTATTTAGTGTCTTTTATACTATATTTTTGATGTTATCTCTTCATCTTCCTCTGGCTCTGACTTGCGCTCTTTGTCTCAATTGGTGGTTCTGTGGTGGCCTCGCCACTGTGGTTCCCCATGGCTGCGGAGCACCGGCTTGGGCACCGGTGTTGTGGTGGGCGCGGCAGGCAGTGGAGCCTACCATCCTGGGAGCCGTTAATACACCTGCACCAGAATCCACGCAGGCGCAGAAGCCTGCCCGGAGTTCCAGGGAGAAGCCTCCCAGCCGTGGATGCGGTAATACGCATGCGACAGAAACTGCACAGGCACACAGGCCTGCATGGAGCTCCAGTTCCTTGCACCTGTGCAGTTTCTGGTGCATGTGTATTGCCGCCTCCCTGGCCATATCATGCTACCAGTGGGAGGGGGGGTTGCTTCTGGTTTTTGGGGTGAAGAACCCTGAGGGGCGCTGCCGGTACCCCATGCCGACCTGGCCAGGCACACCAGGTAGGCAGGGCATGGGGCAGTGGGGCAGTGGGAACCTCGCTGGCATGGCGTTTCACTAACAAATGTATTGACAGTTTGATTTTAGTGATATAGATAGACATGGTGGAGAGACAGTGACAACATGAAGAGCTGACCTGTTATGACAAACATGTGGTGGAGGAGGATCTCAACATTATGGCAACATCAATTTTGGCTTCCTACTCTTAACTCCTAATACTTTGTATTTTTCCAGAAACAGGCAAAAGGAAGGAAGAGATGGGGAAAAAGAAGACCATTTCATATAGCAATTGCCATTCTGTAATGAATTTGTTCACATATTTGTCGTAGCCCCAACACTATGGAACCTCCTCCCAGTAGAACTACGCCTCCAGGCCCAGTTGCTACCATTTAGGAAAGAATTGAAGACATGGTTGGCAAAATGGCTCTGGGGGCCTTGATTGTCAACAAGCTCCCCTTTTTGGCTCATCTGAGGCTTTCCCCCTTCTGTAATTAACTTTTTAAAGGTATTTGTAGATTTTATATTTGTTTTTAGATAATAGATGGCACAGCGGGGCAGGATGGGGGGTTAATATTGTTATGTTTTTAAGGGTTTTTATAATTGTTTTCCCTGTATATTGGTTTTAACTTGTGTATACCGCCCGGAGTTCTTTGGATAGGGCAGTATATAAATCTATTAAATTAAAATTGTTTTACCTGTATATTGGTTTTAACTTGTGCACACTGCCCAGAGTTCTTTGGATAGGGCAGTATATAAATCTATTAAATTAAATTAAAATTGTTTTACCTGTATATTGGTTTTAACTTGTGCACACTGCCCAGAGTTCTTTGGATAGGGCAGTATATAAATCTATTAAATTAAATTCAAATTAATTAATTAATTAAATTTGGAGATAAGCCTTTTATCTATGCAAAACATTCATGAAACATTAACAGTGATATGAACAATACAACTCTGTCAATGTTCTTGGGGCTAGTCTTGAAAAATGACTGTTCTGAGTAAGATGGAAGTCTTTAAGAAAGTTGTACAGCTGTGGGAATGGGCAATTTAGGGTAGATTAAAAAGGTCCTCTTATGTCATTTAGCCTGGTCCAGGATTTCCTTCTGTTGATTAGTCCTCAATCAATCCATTCTGAAACATACAGTGCAAAGGAATTTCATTTCCCCCCCTGTGATTGTCTAGGCCATTGATGGTGAACCTTGGCACTCCAGGTGTTCTTGGGCTTCAATTACCAGAAGCCCAAGTCAGCACTCCTGCTGATCAGGACTTCTGGGAATTGATGTTCAAGAACATCCAAAGTACCATCACAGGTCTAGGCAATAAAGTATTGGCTAATTAAAATTCTCACAGACCTGATCCCATAAGTTCTTGGCCTTCTGTATTTAGCTTTACCCCAGGACTCCATGTCAGGGAATTGCTATTGGACACTTAATAGGGAATAATGCTTACAGGAAAGATGCATCATTAAAGGCATGTTTCCAGTAGTACAGTTCTTTTAGAAAGAAACTTCATTTTTTGCTGATTTACAGACTCTACTTGCTGAATTAGTTAATTTGTTCCCCCCCCCCCTCAAATATAGAATAAATCTTTCTATTCCATGTATTGTAGTTGATTGCTTTAATTGTTTTCAGAGGCAAATATATTGTAGAATGAGCATTCTATTGTATTTTTTTATATGCAGATCAAGACACATTCAGGGTAAAGGAATATGTTTTGCTTAACCAGGGGAAGAATGACAATTCAGCAGTCATACATAATACTGTACAAATCAGTAACCCTGAATGGAGTACTGTTGTATTAGAATGAATCACTTTATAGTTCTCAGAGGTTATTTTTAATTGAATTGCAGGCTATTCTATGATTATTTCAACTGGCATTTTTTCAAAATGGAATTGAATAGCTCAACTGCTACCAAGAACATAAAGGAATACACCCTATAATTCACATATGAGTACCACTGAGAAATCATATGATTATGCACTGAAGCAATTTTCTCAATTTAAGGAAAGAATCTTTGATGAAATTATACCTTGGTTTTTAATCAGTCTCTCTTTCTTTTTCCATTCTCTCTCTTCTCCTGCCTTGTTGTCTGTATCTGGATTAGGTCTCCCCAGATAACCCCATTTCTGAGTTACAGTGATTTGCGCATGTAAAAGCCAATGCTAAAAACCTGATTACTGAGATCCATTTCTTTGATAACATCTGGCAATTAAGCAGGTATAGTTCCAGACAGGCTAGCCTTCTGTAGTAAGAGGAGTAATAGTACATATCCTACAAAAAACCTAGGCTCCCCAGAAACTACTGGGACAGTTTCTTTTTTGAACAGGAAGCAAGTCCTGAGATAGGCCTTTATTCATGTGAGTGAAATGAAAGTGTCTATAGGTGTCATGGGTGCCACAGTGGTTTAGTGGTTAAAATGCTGACCTTTATGGCCGGAAGGTCAGCAAGTCAGCAGTTCGAGACCCGAGTGATGCACAACGGAGTCAGCTATTGTCGTCTGTCCCAGCTGCTGCCAACCTAACAGTTCGAAAGCAAGAAATTACAAGTAGATAAATAGGTACTGCTCGGGTAGGAAAGGGAACAACATTCCATGTGAATTTTTAAAGTGACCTAGAAGAGGTATCGTCTCACTCCTGCATTTGTTTGAATTTATGGACGGGTCACACGGCTAGATTTTGTTTGCTGAAACTTTGAAGATACCCCCCAAATGGCCACGACATACAACAGGGATTTTGAACACCAACGCGGCAATAGGAAAACCAATTTGATGAACTTCCAATAGGTAATATTCCTAACTGACTTTAATTTGGACTGATTTGGACTAATTTGATGTGCCTAGTGGGTAAATTTGTTGACCAATTCAGGAGGTCTGGGTTTGAATTGCACTGTCCACCCCGCACCCCAGCCACAAGGAAAGCTACAGCTTCAGAGAGGGCCTTTCTTGGGGGAAGGGAATATAGAAACTCCTTGCTTCCTGCCTTTAGATTGTAAAAGGATGTCGCTGTTGTCTGTTTTCCCATTCAGCATCTAAGACTAAAGCCTGGCTGGAACTACAAAGCCCATGCCATGATATCACATGAAGAAGTAACTATGAGTTACGAAAGTTTGCAAAAGTTTGGAATCTTTAAAGTGACCTAGAAGAGGTATTGTCTCACTCCTGCATTTGTGTGAATTTATGGATGGGTCACATGGCTGGATTTTGTTTACTCAAGCATTCCATGTGCTGTGCCCTCTAGTCATGCCAGCCACATGACCACAGAAACATCTGTAGATGCAGATAGCCCTGGCTTTTGGGTTGTAAGCAGAGATGAGGACCAAAACCCTAGAGTCGCATACGTCTGGCTATCAAACAAGGGAGACCTTCACCTTTACCTCTTTACCTTCACCTTCACCTTCACTGGTGTTATGGGTTGGGTATTCTGCCTGGAGATTCTTGGAATCCCAAAAAAGTAATGGTACACTTCTAATTGTGATCAGTGCTATAAGCAGGTATGTTTTTATCACCATGTGCAACAGCAAGAGAAAAGAAGGAAGAGGGAGAAGAGAGATGGCAGAGGCTGGAGGGGAATACCTAGTAAGTAAGCTAGAGGGAGGAGGCTGAAAAGGAAACCACAAGATAGCAGAGGTTTCATTTATATATATGAAATTGTTCCAGGAACCAAACTCCAATTTTAGCTAATAGAAAAATAGGATTTGAGCTTTACAACAACTGGCTTCGCAACCAGCACCAGAGAACTAACCAATGTGGAATGGTAAAGGTCTTTTGTGTATTGGCATTTCCAGCTGAAGCATCTAATTTGGCAGCGCTAAATGACTCCTTGAAGAAAGTTCAAAGGGTAGAGTAGATTCTTCCAGGATCAATAAAGTGATGTATCATTACATATAAAGCAGCATCACACAAATGCCTTGAAAGCTGGTGGATTCTGGGAATACAGTTCAAAACAACCAACTTCTTTAGTCATTCTATCATCTGTCTAAGAGAAGAGAATCACTGTGGGTTTCCCTAAGGCAGTGATGGCAAACCTATGGCACGCACACCAGAGGAGGCACTCAGAGCCCTCTCTGTGGGCATGCATGCCATCACCTCAACCCAGAATTCACTCAGCCTCTCTGCCCAGCAGCCCAATGGGAGCACTTCCTCCCTCCACCCTGCATAGAGTTCACCCTACCCCTCTGTCCAGTAGCCCAATGGGGGCACTTCCTCCCTCCCCCAGCACAGAGTTCTCCCCACCCCTCTGCAGCATGGATAGCATCCTGTTGAGTTTGGGCACTCAGTCTCTAAAAGGTTCACTATCACTGCCCTAAGGCAAGGATGAGCAATGTTTGGCCCTCTTGATGTATGTGGGCTATAGCTCCCAACAGCTCTAATTAGTATAACCAGGGGTGGGTTGTAATCCAGCAACTTTCTCAATCATTGGTTTTTGGAGTTCAATTCCCAGAACCCTAAGTCACTTCCCCAAAGTATTGATCAGCCAATGTACTGGAGGCACAGTGGTTAAACTGCTGTCCTGCAACCAAAAGGTTGCAAGTTCGATCCTGACTAATGTTCAAGGTTGACTCAGCCTTCCATCCTTCTGAGGTCGGTAAAATGAGTACCCAGCATGTTGGGGGTTAAATGCTAATTAACTTGTGAACCACCCAGAGAGTGCACTAAGTACTATGGGGTGGTATATAAATGTGATTGCTTTGCTTTACTGACTTCTCGGAATTTAAGTCCACCAGTGTTCCGTGGAACGTAGTTTGGGAAACACATTCTAAAGCAGGGGCACCCAAACTACGGCCCACAGGCCTAATTAGGCCCATGCATTTCATTAATCAAGCCCACAGTGAGAACCCGGGAATTCCCAGACACGCCCCCCCACCCGCCCCCACCTGCCCAATGTCACTTACAGTGGCAGCGGTCACGGCGGTTGCACTTTTTCCCTGTTGTCCTGGACGTGGCTCTGCACATCCTCAAGGCAGCAGAAGCCCCTGCCAAAGTGGATCGCTGCTTTGTAAAAATGTTATGCTGCGTCCCCTCTTTGAAAATTGCGGTGTTAGGGACCTTGTGGCAATGACTACATTTCCCAGACTCCCTCTGTACTGAGGGCCAAGGTAATCTGAGAAATGTCATTGTCGCAAGGTAAATAACACCAGATTTCAAAGAGGAGATGCTGCGATATTTTTTTTTACAAGCTTGATTGGGCTGGGCACCTTTTTCAGGCTGTGGCAGCTTGGGGTTAACTCTTTTTGCAACCAAGGAATCACGTCCCTTATGCCTCTAGGGCAGTGATGGGCAGTCTTGGCCCTCCAGCTGTTCTTGAACTTCAATTCCCAGAAGCCCAAGTCAACACACCAGCTGGTCAGGGTTTCTGGGAATTGAAGTTCAAGAACAGCTGGAGGGCCAAGACTGCCCATCACTGCTCTAGGGGCTGCTTTTTGTGCAGGAGGAGGCCAGGTGGCTGCCTCCACATGTGGTGCACTTGTGACTTTATTTGCAGGCTTTCTTGGAACAACACCCCTGGCCTGCAAACCAACTGGGATTGAACCACCTGGTCCGCCAACCAGGAGGCGCTAGCGTGGGGTGCTGCACCAGGTGTCCACAGCCATAACGATCACCAGAAACTGGGCGAGAAGGGGTCATGGATTGGAGAGTAATGAAGAGTAATGAACCATTTGAGATGAAGAATAATGCTAAAGAGTCCCATTTTTTGAATATAAGGTTTTTTACTATAAGGTTTTTTTTTACTAATTCTTGTGTATAATAAGGATAAACAAAAATAATTCCACTATGGGTAAGGTAAAATTCTTCTGAATAAGGCTTTACTTCTATCTTCACTTTATAGGGTTAAACAAAAATTATTCCACTGTGGGTTGATTAAACTTTTCCAAATCAGGTTATTTACTTAAGACAACAGTTGTAAACGTTTCGAAGTCAATACTAGTTAATTTGACTTTTCCGAACGTTTTGTTCCTTCTTCAGGAAATCTACATAGAAAAGGTTACAAAACAATATATAAGATGCCATGATAGGAGCTAAAAAACATAATAACAATGCAAACGAAAGAGCTAACATGTTATAAAGTATGTTATAACCATATATACATATATACATTTCCATATGCTGAAAAGCTTCTGTTTCTCTTTTATAACAACCATGACTGTAGCTTACCTTGTTAGTTATAGAAAAGTGAGTTCTTTTCGCTTCCTCGCCTCCATGAATTGGAGCCACAATGGGGCATGCGGATCATCTCAAGGCATGGTCGACAGGATGGCAATGCACATACGGAAATTCCCATCATAAAGAACACATGCCTATCCAGGGAAGTCTACATAAGCTCGGTAAATAATGTCCAGTTATTGAATTAATTGTAATGTGAGCTGTTGCCTGGCACGAACTGCCACCCCTGCATAAATCAGATAAGCAGGCAGCCAATTACCCCAGGTCTGAGGAGGCTTCTTCCTCCTGGTGGACTCCTTGTCCTTCTCGTCCATATCTTTCTACAGCTTGTCCAAATCCCTGTTAAGCAGGGAAAATATATCAGCATATTCACCTCACATTATTTTATCCCTCGAGACCAGGAGAAGATGGTCACCCAATGGATGGGACTTGTCACCAAAAGGCAGTGTAGATGCAGGCACTGTTCCAAGGGTCAACAAAGCTGAACACCCAACCTGCGCATTCATCCCAGAACTTTGCAGGGTGGTAGGGGAATAAACCCCGGGAGGTGGATAAGGGGCCATCCATGGAAACATAGCGGCTGACTGCCTACCTGGAGAGTTCATAGCCTGCACGGGGCTAGGCCAAGGCCATGAAGACAGTTGTGGGGACTGAGTTCCCAGAATTCCCCAGCCATCATGCGTGCCAATGACCATGCAGGTCCAGAATCATGGGGAAAAGTAACATTTATGAGCTCTGAAAAAATCCTTGCATTCAGTACTAAGATGCTGCTAGTACTCATAGGTCCCGCCTCTACCATCAAAGGACTCTAAACAAGAAGAAAGGGAGGGAATGGAAACCAAAGGACTGGTTGATATTTAGGCTTACAAATCCATCAACCAACATGGAACCAAATTAAAATGACATCTTGTGCAAGCATTTAGCAGCATATTAATTACTTGGAAATGGAAGTGCAGCATTAAGCTCTGACAGTAGCACATGGAAATAATGAATCAATTGGTTGCATCTCCCTGTATCCAATTAGGAACAATTAAAATAGAATCCAGTATTATTTCTCAAGTGGGAGGGTGGTTGTTCTTCAGAAAGAAAGCTGCTAACTAGTCTGAAATGTCAGGACCAGAGCATGTCTCCTTTGTGAACTCTTTATTTCATCAGCAATAAAAAAATCACTTCTGATATCTTTTTTGGGAGAAAATATGGCAGTTCAGATTATGATAATGTTGGCACACTGCCCTTATTTCTGCCAAAGAAAATTCCATTGCTGTAGAACTCAGTCCTCACTCTTGGTCTAAGGTGGCCCTCCAGTTGTCCTCCGGCTGCATTGCTCCTCAGTCCTTGCTAGCCTAGTCAACAATGAGGTGCAAGGGCATGGGAGATGCAGTCCTACAATATCTGGCTGTGAAGAAGACCTAAAGAGCCTCTTGATGAAGGTGAAAGGGGAGAGTGCAAAAGCTGGCCTGAAACTCAACATCAAAAAAACCAAGATCATGGCATTTGGCCCCATCACTCCCTGGCAAATAGAAGGGGAAGAAATTGAAGCAGTGACAGTCTTTACCTTCTTGGGATCTAAGATCACTGCAGATGGTGACTGTGGCCATGAAATAAAAAGATGCTTACTTCTTGGGAGGCAAGCTATGACAAACCTAGGCAGCATAATAAAAAGTAGAGACATCATCCTGCCAACAAAAGTAGGCATAGTTAAAGCAATGGTCTTCCCAGTAGTAATGTATGACTGTGAGAACGCAGAAGAATAGATGCCTTTGCACTGGAAGAGACTCTTGAGAGTCCCCTGGACTACAAGGAGATCAAATCAGTCCATCCTGAAGGAAATCAACCCTGACTGCTCCTTGGAAGAACAAATACTGAAGCTGAAGCTCAAGTAATTTGGCCACCAAATGAGAAGAGAGGACTCACTTGAGAAGACCCCCGATGCTGGGAAAGATTGAAGGCAAAAGGGGAAAGGGGCAGCAGAGATAGCATGCCCCTATTATTTAGTCCCCATTACAGATTATTTTGTGGGTGAATTTAGCCACACCTACTTCTGGGGAAACAGTGGGGATTTGATCTCCATCCCTCTGGCTCCTCTGCTAGGCTATTTAAATCACTGTGCTTTTCCAAGCTCTGACTAAAATGATGTGGAGATGAGGATCCTAGTGCACACAGCACAACATAGTTCTGGACAGCACACAGCATGCACCAGAATCTCAAAGCTCAAATGACTTGGTATGTACTGAAATATATCAAGAATGTTCCGTCTGCATCAGGTGTCTCGGCTTGTCCCAGAGTGAAGCTAGAAGCATTTGCTTTTCAAATATTCCTCTAAATGAACATCCAGCTCATTAGTGTCGCCATTGATAATAAGCAAATCATTTTTTTCTGAATTACACCAGCAGTCATAAGAGGAGGCTGGGTGGGTGGAAGGGCTGGCAAGGGAGATGCTTTTATTTGTTTGGTAAATAATTTATGAAACACGCTGATGGATCCTCCCTGACAGCAACAGAGGCAGAGAAGTGATAGTTCAAAATCAATTTGTCATGGTCCAGCATGTGCTCACTGACCTACTTGGTCAACGTTATATAGGCCAAACGTCCCTCATATACTCAGAAAACAAGTTGCCTGTTTTAAAAAACACATGAGCATAATCTTCTCAATGTACTCATGTTGGAGAGACCCGCATTCAGAGCAAGGATAGCAATGAGGTAAGAAAGCAATGAGGACCTGTGTTGGGTTAATGAACTTTGTAAGAGGCTAAATTTGCATGGGAATGCTTCCCCCCCCCCCCCCCACACTCCAAAGCTTTGTTGCTATGGCATTGCCAAAGTCAGAGATTGTACAAGTTAGTCCATATTTCTGCATTTCTCCCTCTCCACATTGCTGTGTTCTGCTAGGCATGGGAAGGGGTTGGAGTTACAGTAAAACCTCGCATAAAGTGCACCTCGCTTAGAGAATAATTCGCTTAAAGAGCAGAATTTTCTCTGAATGGTCGCCTCGCTTAACAACTAAAACCAACCAAAAACTTGCTTAACAACTAAATCGGGGTTTGCAATCCCCCCACCAGAAGTTACAATCGGTCACTTACAATGGTTTTTCACTTAAAGAGCAAACTCGCTTAAAGAGCAATCCCGTGGAACGCATTATGCTCTTTAAGCAAGGTACCACTGTACTTACTTTTTTTAAAAAAGAACTAATTACAGTTATTGTTCCTGTGTAGTTAGCCACCATTATAGCTTCAATTTTAAGAACATGATTAATTACTTTTCCCCTTCTCCAAAATGACTAAAATTATAGCTTTTATTTCATTGTAATAATAATAATTTGGTGTCAGAGATTATTCTGGGGTGAAAGGATTTTTGCTGGAGAAACTCCACTCAGGGGATGCCTAAAAGAGTCTCATTTCATGTCCCGAAGAGCTGAGACAGAGATGGGTGCTCAATCCATCATGCAGGGCTGCGGTGGCTCACTGGTTAAGAAGGCTGACAAATTGACAGTTCGAGACCTGGGTACTACGTGATGGATCTCTGTCCCAGCTCTTGGGGACATGAAAGGAGCTTTATTTGGGCATCCCCTGAGCAGATTTTCTCCCTCAAAAATCATTTCAACCCAAAATAATTTCTGACATGAAATTATTATTATTATCTCATTAAAAAAAACTCCACCAGATCTGAATGCTAGAGAATATCCTACATGACTACAGAAAAACTGCGCAACTTTAGTGTTGACAATGAAGAAATTGAGATGAAAGTTTTTGTGTACCTAGGCTCAATCCAGATGGGGACTTCAGCCAAAAAATCAGTGAAGACTGAAACTTGGAAAGGCAGAAATGAAGGAATTTGAAAAGATCATCAGGTGGAAGGATGTGTCAGTGGAAACCAAGGCAAGACCATCCTCACTATTGTATTCTTAACTACTATGTATGGTTGTGAAAGCTATAAAGAAAGCTGATTGGAAGAAAACTGATTTGTTTGAAATGGGATGCTAGTCAGCTTATCCTGCTATGGTAACAGAGTAGACCATACTGCCAATGACTCAACACCAATCATTAGGCAGCAGTTAACGAACCTGACAACCCTGAGGACTAATGGTCTTGAGTGGCAAAATCCACAGGAAATTCCACTTGAATCCATCTTGACGGAGGGCAGCAGCTTCATCAATACTGACCTGGGGCTGGGGAGGACTTTGTGTGCCGGGCTCAGGACCAGAAAGTGACTTGTGGAACTGGGTCAGTGGTACTGGAACCAAGATGCAATACAGAAGGCAAATGGAAGGCCACTGCATTATATTCTCATGACAATCTTCAGGCTGATCGCCATGATAGAGAGCCAATATTCAGAATCAGTTATGGCACAAGAAGAAGAAGTAATGCTAGAGAACAGCTTTGTCGATACCCTGGATTGCCAAAAAGATAAACAAGTCGGTTCTAGAGCAAGTCAAGCCTGAACTGTCCTGTTAAAACAAGAAGGCTACCATACTTTACATTTGTTTCTTTATTACACACAGCTAAATCTTATGAAATTTCAATTTTGCACAAAAATTCCCATAAGGAATGCACACTAAACCAAAGCCAAGATTGTGGGGAAAAAATTAATGCAAAAACAATTAAGTTTTCTTTTGGCAAACAAGTAGACTTGTTTTTAGAAGGAACTTGTCGAAAGGAACCCAATGTGCCACATTGGATGCAGTCAACATTTTCAGTGCATTTGAGGAGACTGTTATGTGTGCCACTAATGAGTAAAGCATGTGAGGTATACAGAAAGTGTCCATGCAGGTGATTAGGACTTCTTGTGTGGAAATATCCACCATATGTCAAATAAACAATTAATATGTCTAGATTTTTCTCTGCTTCCTTTCCTTTCTTTGTAAAGTTTTTGGCTCCAATTCTTCCTCTGAATTGATGCCAAAATAATTGTGCCTTCCTCTTACACAGTGGACTAACAACTAAATCCACAGAATGAAAATCAATACAACAAACAGGAATTCCCATCTGCACAACTCTGCAACTCAAGCCAAATGAATATCCCTGTATTGTTTTATAACATATTTCCTTTTCCACCAGTGGGACTCTAATTTGGAAATGCATCACAATAGTTGCTGAGTGGTTGATCGAAACGAAATGGTCCATATGTTCAATCTAAGCAAAATAATAATAGTCATAATGTTTCTATTATTGTGTCAATATATCTAAGACAGAACCGGGGACCTTATGGTTTTCCAAGTATTCTTGAACTCCAGGCTAAATCAGCTTTAATAAATCTATCTGATAGTGAAGCAGGGTGGTGGGGGATAGTCATCAACATCTGGAGTAATAAGGGTTTCATACCCTTGACATAAAGCAGGGATGCCCAAACTTTTCAGGCCGCGGGCCAGTCACATGGTTTCTCCCACCAGAAACAGAAGTAAAATGTGCCTTGCAATCTGTTTTGCAACAGGATGAGATAGATTTTAGGCTGCCATTTTCTCTGCTTAAACCAGGGGTGCTCAAATTACATCCCACAGGCCAGATCCAGTCCCCAATGCTAATTCATTCAGCCCACGCTACCCTAGTTGCTCCTGGAAGCGGAAGTAAAATGCACCTGTACGGGCGCGATTTACTTCTGCTTCCAGTGGTGTGGGCCAGATGAATTGGCACCAGGGGGTTGGATCTGGCCCATGGGCCATAGTTTGGGCACTCCTGATGTAAAGAATCACTCTCCTTCCTGATATATGAAGCTACGTTTTCAACCACTCTGGGAATACTGGTATACAGTTTTGCTCATTGCAACTCAGGATGGGTACAGTGGGAAAAGGTGCAGAAAAAGGGTAGCCAAGTTGATTTAGGCTTTGGAGCTGTTCCTCCATGAGGTTGCTAAGAAAAAAAATATTTTTTTTTGGGGGGGGGGTTCTGTCTGGGAAAAAAGTTGCATAAGGAAGGCTTGGAGATCTGAGATCTCTATAAAATGATGAGCATTGTCAACTTATGGGCTCTGTGCATTGTGTGTGTGTGTGAGAGAGAGAATGAATGAATGAGTTACCTTATTTTGTTTGCTGACTCCTAACACAGCATAGCAGAGAAATAAAACTGAGAAAGACCCCAGGGAGTGAGCAACCATAGCAAATGAACAGGAAGAGCAAATTGGATATTGACAGGGGAGAGATAGGAAGAACAGGATCTACTGAAGGAAGAGACAAAAAGAAAAGAGACCAAGAAGACCATTCTTCAAGGCAGACAAGACAAAGGAAAGGACATTCATAGATAAACAGAAGAAAGTAAGAAGGTGACAAGAATTATGGAGGGAAGAGACAATTCTGTAGTAGTGACTAGCAGAGTGTGTGCCATGTTTGTCTTTGTCCCTGAGAACAACATGGTGGACACACACAGCAAATGCAAACTGAGTGGCACGATTGGAAGAAAAAGTAAAAGACATGGAGCATTAAGTCACCATGATTAAGGCTGTAAGAGAAGATGTCGGGTACAGCATGGACAACTCTCAAGCATCAGAAGCCAAGGGAGTTATTGGAGATGGGAGAACAGCAAGACAAAGAAGAAGGTTAGAATGCTAAGGTGAGAACAAACATAGAAGAGGAAGCACCATGAAAAAGAGTCCCAGTTAGGATCAGAAGAGAAAGAGTAGAACTGCAAGACCACTTTCACATTCCTTAAGAAGAGTCTGGTGGACAGTAATGCAGAGGAGGACATACAGGAGTCCTTGTGGGAGGATATGAGAGAGGCTGAAGCTCAGCCAAGCAGAGTCACTGAACCCACATCCTACAAAAAGAAGAAAATGTGTAGTAGCAGACTCTACTACTGCATGGGATTGAAACAGCAAGATGCTGGGAAGATCTGTGGACCCATCTGTCTTCCTGGAGGATGAATTAGGGATGTGACAAAAGGATTGCTATCACTCATAAAACCCACAGATGCTGATCCCTCTCTTCTCATCCATGTGGGAACCGATGACACAGCCAAGATGAAATATGAAGAAATCACATCAGATTTTGAAGCTCTGGGAAACAAACTCAAGGACTTTGGAGTGCAGCTAGTCTCCTTATCCATCTTACCAGTACTCAGTAGAGGAATAGAAAAGGAAAGGAAAATATTCTGAGTGGCATCAACAGGAGGGATTTGGGTTTTTAGGGCCATAGGCTACAGTTCTGGGGGGCAGGAGGAGAAGACATGCATATAAACACAATCCTGGACTTTTCAGTGTGAATTATTTTCTCTACTCTGCATTTTGGCAATAGTAGTTTTTGCAAAGACAAGGTGGTAGTTGTTTCTTTGGAGCTTTCCCACGAGGTGTCAGCAATGTTTTGAGTCAAGGTACTATCATGTCTGTAGAAGAAATAGTTGCTTGGGTTTGGCCCTTGCCTTTTGCTTGGCAAATGATTCTTACAAAGTGCTCAAAAGATATCCTTTCTTTTAAAACTCTGCATGCATTCAGCTTGTCTCAATAGAACAAGTGTTTGCAAGGTGTATTTATGTTCTGCCCTTATATCACTCCAAAAGATTCCTGCCAGCACTTCCCATTACAAAGACAAATGCCTCCCCTAAATGCAAATGAAGAAGGCTTAGGACCTGGCTTAATTAAATCTTCCTTCCCCCTTTAATTAGCTACATGAAGAGATGATACTACATTCCTTAGTTTTGCCTTCAGCTCTTGAGGATATTATCCTGTTTATTTTAGCTTAAGGGTTCAAGAGCTGAGGTGTTATCTTGCTTCATGTGAATGAAACGACAGTCCAGGATGTTTAATTAGGAGCAGAAATACACATGGAGGTCTTTGTAAATGGTATTTTAAATACAAAAATAGTCTCATCTGTGACTGGATTGTGCCAGCAGGCACTTCCTTGAATAATGCAGACCACTGATCACAGAGGAAATATATCAGGTGAGATGTTAGTTTCCCCCATTGTTATTAATCTCCCAGGGTGGCTCACAGTTTCCATGTGAAGCTCAGTTTGGAAGAGATTTATTGGTGCAGTCGGTACAAGGTGGACTCCGACAACTGGGAGCCAAGTGGCTGTTGTTTGAAAGCCAACAAGACATTCAATAAAGCCATGGATGAGAAAGAAAGCATTTTCACTCTCTTTCATACTGTAGCAGGATTTAAGATTCCCTAAGAGTGAAGATGTGATTAAGCCAACCAAAAAGACACAAAAAGTTAGCAAGCTATTGAGAGCACTAATCTCTTCACCAGGGAGGATGTTAAAAAATTAGTCAAGAGAAGAGAATGGCAAAGAAGGATTTGATCTTTGGTCCTTGTGGTTTGCATCTTCTTCTTCTGCCATATCCAAATCTGGATATTGGTGATCATCATTGTGATCAGCCATGAATACTGTCCTGAGGATATAATGCCATGACTCTTCATCTTCCTTCCACGTCACAGAATGAACCCGATACCACTGATCCAGTTCTGTGAGTCACATCTGGTCCCGAGCCCTTTTGGTACACAAAATCCTCCTCAGCCCCAGGCCAGTATTGATGAAGCTGCTGCCTTCCATCAAGGTGGATTCAAGTGAGATTTAGTCTACTTGGAGACCATCACCTTTCCCTGTGGACTTCGGCACCCAATGACATTAGTCCTCAGAGTTGTCAGGTTAGTTTACCGCTACCTGTCACTCTGAGTTTCCTCCCCTCTTCTTACTTGTAAAACATTTCTTTCTTTCTTTCTTTCTTTCTTTCTCAATATTGATATCAGTAGCAATTACACTTGTATACTGCCCCATTATTACAGATGCCTTACCACTTGAATAGTTTGTCCTATATGGCAAGTGTGGAAAAGTAGTCTGAAAAGCCTACAGCCTCTTTTTTTTTAAAGCCAAAACTCTTTTATCTAGAGATCATTGTAAATCATTCATAAAGCATGATCCTGTATTCCTTCCACACCAATCTTCGGAATGGCTCTGGAATCGTCTTCCATTGATGCTCAGGAAAGTCAAGAACTGGGTAGACTCCTTTAGGATAATGTGTTTTTGTAGATTGGGGCAAAATTTAAACCTCAGTTTTTTGGATAAAAACATCCAACTGAGCCCTGTGGGAGTTGCCGCTTTCTTAAATGCAGGGTTTTAGAGAAGGAAAGGTCAGTGAATCAAAAAGTAAAGGGGATCTCTGAAGTCCAGAGCTTAAAGCTGTGACAGGAATGTGTATAAATATGAGCTGCTTCTAAGCAAAATGACAGAGATGTGAAAAAGACGAGAAATGTGGATATCCCCGTAATGATGAACCTTGGCACTCCAGATGTCTTGGACTTCAATTCCCAGAAGCCCAAGCACCCTGTGAATCCACACAAATGCGTTTACTGTGATTCATCTGGCCCGCACTGCCCCCCAGTCGCTCCCGGAAGCAGAAGTAAAACATGCAGGCCGGATGAATCACAGTAAACCCATTCATGTGGATTCACAGGGTGCTTGGGCTTCTGGGAATTAAAGTCCAAGAACATCTGGAGTGCGAAAGTTTGCCATCACGGGGATATATAGTACTTTCATTGGGATAGAGCAAAACTATAGAATTTGCTACTCTAAGTCATTGTGACAACCCCCCACTGGGAAGTAAATGCTCCTTCATCTTGTCCTTACTGGTGAGGATGATTCAAGGAATGTCAGGATTATTCCCTTTCCTTCATGAGAGAGCAAGAGGTTTTGTTGCACTGTCAAGAAGAGAACAGGAATTGAGTGTGGGGTTTGTACAGATTAAGTAGAATTGAGTAAAAATAGTACATTAATGCAAATAATGCATTACACAGATCACTAGCATGACAATGCTTGCTACTTTCTTGCATGCACTTTTAAGGATTAGAAACCATAGGTGGGATTTCTATGTCCCTTTTAGTAATCTACAGTTGTTTCTTTGTTTGCTGCATTAACGTTTTGCTTGTCACAGGAAAAGGGCACACACTGGTTGAATTTGTGTTGTTTAGCATAGTAAATTGTACCAGAGTGAGCTCACCGAACCAGTGGTGATGTGGTGAGTCAACTCTTCTGCAAGTTCCATTCATTCAAATGTACTTACTGTAGTTGCAACCTATTTGAGCTTAGTAAATCATGGCCAGAGTAGGCCTATTTGAATTAGAACAGCTGACTCACCAAATCCCAGCTGACTCAATAAGTCTACTCTAGTGTGGCTATACAACAGGTTTTCAGCCATTTCATGCAATTTAGCAAATTAGAGATACTTTTGAGGAGAAATGAACAGCACCTCTTGCTTAATCTTCACTTGGAAGTGAAGAATCTCACAGGGCTTCAAAATTCCAGGCAGCCTAAACCAACATCCTAGCCCTTAAGTTGGTTGGCTCCAAAGGGCAATTGGAAAATTCATGGAGCCTGCTACTGGCTACCATTCAAGAGTGGGTGGTGGGGTTTTTAATGGGTTAGTTTTGAAATAGTTTTAGTATGGAGGTTGTTATATTTTTATGTCTGGTTGCAAGCTGCCTGGAGTCGCTCCGGCGAGGGGGCAGCAATGCAAATTTAATAAATAAATAAATTAATTAATTAATAAAGAGGGCTATACAATATATTACCTACAGGACTAGAGGCATTATGCCAATAAATACCACTCATTGGAGAATATTAATGGGTTCATGCTGTTTCTCTTTATGTGGTGCACAAGAGCCTTCCATGGTCACCTGGTTGGCCGCTGTTGGAACATAGTGCAACATGTAAGAAAATAAAAGAGGGTGACAACCTACCAGTTCAAAAGCAAGAAATTGCAAGTAGAGAAATAGGTACCACTTCAGTGGGAATGGTAACAATGTTTCATGCACTCCAGTGTCTAGTCATGCCTGCCACATGACCATGGAAACGTCTACAGACACAGATAATGTTGGCTCTTTGGCTGAAAGCAGAGATGAGCACCGTCTGCTAGAGTTGGACACAACTAGCTTTGGAGCAAGTGAGACCTTACCCTACCTTCTTACCGCCTAATATTTCTAACCAGAAGGTGCCCATTCCACCATCCATTATCAATGAAGAAAAGACTGAAGGAGAGATGATTTTAAGATACACGGCAGGCAGACATGACAAACATGAGGAACTGCTGAAGAACTGAATAAGTTCTTAATATAGATCAATAAGGTTTCAGTAGATGAACAGATGGTTATTCCTACAGTGAGTTATCTATAGATCTGAACTCTGGTCCAGAAATCCTCATGCAAAGCAGCGGGCAGATGCTGCAGGGCTCTCCGACAAACTTAATACCAGCAATGTCAATGTTGACAGCATGGATAACCTGATGAGATGGCAGTTGGCAAGGAGAGAGGGCAAGGAAGGAGCTCAGTGGCTTGGAGACCAAGCATGCATCAGGAAAACACCCGTTCATCTCTCACCTCTATCAAGATGAATTCACTATGTGGTGAAAAATGAAGTATTCCTCATTTTTCCTCATCCTGCAAGCCAGAATGTCTACAAGGCTTATTGAAATAATGTATAAGAAGGACTTGGAACACACATTGCAAAATTGCTTAAATGTTATTATTCAGTCTCTTCACTATCCAGATGAGATCCGAAATATGAAATGTGGATTTTGTTCACCACTAAATCATTTTCTTTGCTGAAAATTATCGCTGAATCCAGAAAAGAGCGGATGAGCCAAAGCTTCTTTCTATGCATTTATCTCTTCTTGTCTGTAACACTGCAGTGGGAAGCCGTGACTTTCCAGATTTCCTTAGATTTACAACTTTGTCTTTTTCCTTCGTCTTTGTCTATATCGACTAGGGTTCACAGAAGATGAGTTCGCAATACCTTTAAAGCCAGGAGGAACTGTCCTGTACTTAGTGATTATTCCAAGTAATCTATTGAGACCTTAGTGATTCAGAATGCTAGATTTCACCCAAGCATCATGTGTGTTGCATTTTTGAATCAGTGCTAGACATAGTGGTGGGGGGATTTTGGTAGTGTAAAATTACATTTTCTGAAATTTGAAAGGCAAAGGTAAAGGTAACCCTTGCTCAAACGCCAGTTGTATCTGATTCTAGAACAGGGATGTCCAAACTTTTCTCACCAGGAACCTGACCTCAATCAGCTGTGCGGGGCTGGTCACATGGTTCCTCCCAGTGGCAGTGGTGGTGCATGAAATTGCACCATGATTCCAGGCATTTTCCCCTCCACTAACACTTCCCTTGGAGGAGGGAGCATTGGGGGAGCATTTTCACAACCTTTTTTCCAGGATGAAAATGCACCTATTTCGGCACTTTTGGTGACATCAGAGCACTTCTGTCATTGACAGCAATCTCGCCCACAGGTCATGGTTTGGGCACCCCTACTCTAGGGTATGGTGTTCATCTCCATTCACAGCCAAAAAGGCAGCCTATTTGCATCTGCAGGTGTTTCCGTAGTCATGTGGCAGGCATGACTAAACACCAGAGTGCATGAAACACTGTTAACTTTCCACCAAAGCAGTACCTATTTAACTACTTGCAATTTGATGCTTTCGAGCTGCTAGGTTGGCAGGAGCTGGGCTAATAGGTAGGAGCTCACTGAGTCATGCACGCTCAGGTCTCAAACTGATGACCTGCCAACCTCCCAGTCATCAAGTTCAATGTCTTCACCACTAAGCCACTGCAGTCACACGGTCCTGAACTTTGTTGCCAATTTCAGCCTAAATTTCTAGTGCAACATAAAGGAAGTAATATTTGAAGAAGGGGGACTAAGGATATGGTTACTTGCTATAAAAGTAACATATTTGCCTCAGAGTTGGTAGAGATGAAATTGATTCTAATTTACTTGTTTACACAATGCATTATGTGTCTGGAACATGGATTATCTGAAATGGTCTTGAGTGGGTTGTTTATTTTAAACCAATATTTGTTTTGTGTTAAATCGTACCAATTGTGTGTGTGTGCTCAGGTGAATTGGTTTATATTTCTCCTCAGTGCATTTAGAAATTCATTTATCAAGGAACAAGTTCAGGTTTCAACACCAGGGTGTGCTGTGATCAGCAAACAGCTGAAAATTAAGCAATTTAGAAGACTTCCTCAAGGGATATGAACATTGATTCACATTCCATGTTACCATAAATTGATTTGAAAGAATACGGATTTCAAAATTGGGGTGTGTTGGGGTGTTGTTATTTTTTAGTTGATTAATCGCAGCCTAAATTAAGGAATGACAAAATCAGGGCATAAGGTAATCAAATTACTCATTGTCAGTACATGGTTATTTATTTTGCTACTTCAGAATTCACAAATAGTATTTTGAAAGATTACAGAAACTTTATAGAAGACAAAGAGGAAGGGTATGCTATGGACCATACAGGGCAAGATAATGAGCTACAGTTATGGCAGGATAAGGAATAAAGGGGAGAGGAATGAAATGGAAAAGAGAGAAGCAGAATTAGGTTAAGGAGAGGATTTAGCATGGAAAGAACACCAGGCATCAGTGGGTAAATCTCTGGAAAGTTAAACAGGCATGAAAAGAAATGAATTAAGAACACAAACGAGGCAAAACGACCTACATTGAGAACAGGGAACTTGGGTGCTAGATCCCAGAACTTATGTCTTTCCAGGATTTTTATACTATAAACAATCATTCAAAAGCACCATAACTCTACAATAACATTAAAGGAGGATATAGCTGAGCAGGCACGTGCTGGCTTATTGGGCAATCTGAATTTGTCCCATCCTGCCCTCACCTCTGGCACCCTGGGGAGCCAATAGCAATGTATGAGATCCCCCCCCCCCACTTCCCCAAATAGGTATCCCCACCAAATAGGTATCTTTTCAAAATTATTAGCATAGATTCAAGAAGCGAATTGTTTAAAAAGTAAAGCAAGGGTAGGTTCAAATATCTAAAGTGGTGTCACACACATGATAGAGCCAATTGTTTAGATATTAGTGCGACAGTTGGCCAAGATGGCCAAATTATGAAAAAGGAGATTTCCAGTAAATATTGGGAACAATTTAGATTATACAAAGGGAAGAAAAAAGGGTAAATACTGTTTTAGGCTACATTAACAGAAGTATAGTCTCCAAAATCCATGAGGTACTAGTCCTCCTCTATTCAGCACTAGTTAGACTACATCTAGAGTACTGCGTCCAATTCTGCATGCCACACTTTAAGATGCAAACAAATTAGAACAGGTACAGAAAAGGGCAACAAGGATGATTAGAGGACCAGAAACTAAGCCATATGAGGAAAGACTGAAGGAACTGGGCATGTTTAGCCATGAGAAAAGGAGACAGAAAAGATATGATATAATTCTTCAAATACCTGGAATATAATCATAGAGAGGAAGGGAAGGATCTGCTCTCCATCATCATGCACAAAGGTTTACTTCATTGAAAAGGTCCTGATGGGCATTTTAGGGTTTGAATACAGCCCCAGAGAAGACTACATCTGTTGGGGACCAGCCTTGCTTAATATGGAGAAGGTCATCACCATAACGATGATGCTTTGGTGAGTAACTGGTCATAGCTACTTTGCATGGAATACTTTAGATATGAATTGGTGACATAACTATATGCACCAGAGAAATCACAGATCTCTGCAGCTCAAGCTTACAAAAACCACTCAGACCTGACTGCAAAGTCAAGCAGTGTAATTTGAATTGTGATATGGGTCTCCCTTACTTGAAAGCAAGTCATGTCCTACTCTAAGGGGCTGTTCTCATCTCAGTTTGCAGCCAAAGACCCAGTGCTATCTGCATCTGCAAATGTTTATGTGGTCACATGACAGGCAAGATTAGACGCCAGAGCGCATGGAATGCTGTTACCTTTCCCACTGAAGTGGTACCTATTTATCTACTTGCAATTTCTTGCTTTGAAACTGCTAGGTTGGCAGGAGCTGGGACAAACAGGAGCACATTCCATCATGCAGCACTCAGGTCTCGAACTGCTGAGCTGCCAATGTTCCAGTCATCAAGCTCAGTGCCTTAACCTAGGTAGCTATAAATGTATGCAACTTACTTCTCCACCAAAAAGGAAACCTGTGCAAAGGGTGGGGGGGAGTAGAAGACCAATGGATTACTATACTAAATGTGTCTCTTCATACAAAGGACAAAGCACTTTTGCGCTAGGCAAAGCTGTGACTGGAAAAGCAGATATCAGCAGTCTAATATATTTTTCCAAAAATGCACCATAATGAAAAAACAGCATCCAGACCCATGCTTTGAAAAGCCAAGCACAACAAAGTGGGGGGTGGGAGTGGGGGTGGACCAGGCGAGCAAGACGCTGAGCCAAAACCATTGGTTTGCTTGTCTTTGTTGCCACCCAGGCAGAATTTCTTGGATTCAGTAGCATCTGGCCAGCAACATCACAGTGTTGGCTGATCTGGCTGGCTTTTGTTTGACTAGTACAGATATTGAACCACCTTTGCTCATGGGACTTGACAGAGTACAGTAATCAAAAAGACAGAGCTCTGCCTCTCTGGGTTTATTGTCTAATTGATGTCTGTAACCAATGAGATGTGGAGGATGTCTTCATAGAGCTCACAATGTTTTCCCTCTTTTAAACATTAAAACAACTACCTGAGAGCTGGGATTTGATTCTGAGAGAAGCGGGTAGTGCTATTGAATCCCTTCCAAGCCCCATTTAAAGTATTAAAATTACTCCTCTGAAACTGTAAAAAGGCAAGCAGGTATAAGGTGCTCCTGTGTTATGCTGATATATCCCCTCCTGGGAGGTTTTTTTTAGGAACTTGGGAAGAGGAAATGAGATATGGGGGAAATGGCAAGGTGGAAAGAAAATTTTGAGTGCTTTCATAATAATTGCATTTTAATCACGCAGCAAATTTAGTTCTGTTTTAATGATTATCATTTGGCTTCATTCTAAGTTCTCTATGTTTTTCTAAGAAGCATGGGGTTTCATTGGTGGGCATCAGCAGGTTTGCACCAGTTCGCTAGAACAGGTAGCAGAAATTCTGGCTGGCCCCACCAATCCAAGTTTTGAAATGAAATAGTCCTAATTCGGGTGCAACACAGGGCTTTCCCCCTGGCCACGACCCACCATACCACGCCCACAGAGTAGGTAGTAATTTTTTTGGAGCCCACCACTGATGGATTGGTAAGCTGCCTTGGGTCATAAGTCCAGGAGAAAGGGAACATATAAGGTAAGTAAAAAAAGGACAAATGATATTTTCTGAGCAATTCCAATGCCTTCATGGGAAATCAGTTTTCTAAAGCTACTTTCCAAAAACAAATACAGTCAACCCTCACATAACGACCTGTTCAGATAACGTCATTTTCGCTTAACGATGCATCATTATGTGCCACGTGTTCTCCGCATAATGACATTTTAACACTAAAAATAACCGTAGTTATCCGGATAACGACGCTAAAAATGCCGTTATGTGGGAAACTTCATAGAAACCCGCATAACGACGAAAATCACTTAACAATGCTACTTGGGGAACCAAGTAACGTCGTTATGCGAGGGTCTACTGTACAAAAATACCAAAAGAGATGGGAGTTCCTACATCACAGGTCTTCTGTGTCCAGAGAATGTCACCCCAAAATAATAATAAATAATAAACAAGAAACAATAAATAACAAGAACTGCAGTGGCTCAAGTGGTTATGATGCTGAATGGGAGGCGGAAGGTCAGCATTTCAAAACCAGAGTACTGCATGATGGAATGAGTGCCTGTCTCTGTCCCAGCTCCTGCCAACCTAGCAGTTTGAAAGCAAGAAATTGCAAGTAGATAAATAGGTACCACTTTGGTGAGGAGGTAAGCAGCACTCCATGCACTTCGGTGTCTAGGCATGTCTGCTACATGTTCATGGAAACATCTGCAAACACAGACAGCGCTTGCTCTTCGGCTATAAACAGAGATGAGCACTTTAACCCTAGAGTCGGATACAACTGGCTTTCAAGCAAGGGTGATCTTTACCTCTACTAATAAATAAATTATAAATTATAAATAACATTTCAGTAACTGGATATATTCAGGGCATAAACTGGTCATATATGTATCACATCAGGAGAAAACAAAGATTATGCGCTGGTCTTGGTAAAATATGTTTTTGGATAGAAACCTCCAGAATCTTAGTGTCTGAGAGATTCTGGGAGATGAAGTACAGAAAAGTAACTTTTCCAGGCTTTGGAATAGAATGGGACAAGTGTAAGCAGAGTGGGCATCTGGCAAGACAATTTGATGGCCCAACCATTCACAGAATTGGATGTATATATTTTTTCAACTTCCTGGTTAATAGGTCTTCAATAGGACTTTTGATACACAGTGGATCATATATCATCTGGCTATAAAATCAAGACTTCGAGCCTATAGGCTTATCATAGCGTAAAAGAAGGAGAGTAGAAATCTCAGCTGGAGAAGAGGCTGAACTATATTCATTCTTGGCTGAGCTCAGAGCTGCTGGTGAATTATCACCTTCAGAAAGACAAATGCCACAGCTAAATCTAGACATTCAATCTCCCCCTTTAAATTTTGAGAGAAAACAGAGGCGCACTCTTCAGAGAGAGGCATAAAAGGAGTTCCAAACGCCAAGTCAGAAAGCAAATGGCATCCAGAAACCAGGATTCCTTAGGTAGGTAAAAAGCAATCTTAGGAGTGGAAGACTTACATCAATATTGTTTCTAATCTGCTTCCCCCTACCTCCAAAAGAAAATAAACAAAAATGTCTTACTAATGCTCAATAAAGTTTCCCTGGCATTCGTCTTTTCATCAGGAATGGAGAGAGATTATAGTGTTTCCAAGCGTCTTCCAAGTTGGGTCTTCTGTCAAAGAAAGGGTAGTGTTAAGAAGGTTTGGATTAAGAGTTAGGAAATCCAGGTTCAAGTCCCCATTGAATTGTGAAATTCACAGATGACCTTGGGCCAATCACTCTGTTAAATGGACTGTTACAAGCATGACGTTGGGAAAAAGAAAATCTGTTTATTTATTTTGTTTTCCTGGGGTTCGTGTTTAGGTAAAGGTAAAGGTCACCCTTGCTTGAAAGCTAGTCGTATCTGACTCTAGGGTTCAGTGTTCATCTCTCTTTCAAAGCCGAAGAGCCAGCGCTGTCTGCTTCTGCAGACGTTTCCGTGGTCATGTGTCAGGCATGACTAGACACCGTAGCACATGGAATGCTGTTTACCTTCCCACCAAAGTGCCCTGCTTATATATATAGTGCTAAAATGCTGTTTGGGTAGTTTACAAAGTAATTATGAAG
The DNA here is from genome assembly GCA_035047345.1 of Bradypodion ventrale. NCBI lineage: Eukaryota > Metazoa > Chordata > Lepidosauria > Squamata > Chamaeleonidae > Bradypodion > Bradypodion ventrale. Next base: position 124,705,337 of record JAWDJE010000006.1, read on the forward strand.
GCTACAATTTGCCATCAACAAGCTGGATACTCATTATACCCAGGTCAGAAGGATGGATGGTTGAGTCAACCTTGAGACTGTCTGGTTCAAGGTCAGATTGTGAGCAGAGTTTTGGCTGCAGTACTGCAGCTTGAACACTTGTGTTGTGGCAGGAAAATGGTAGGATTTTTTAAAAAAATGTTGCGTTTTATTTTGATGATTTATTGAATTGTGTTCTTGTGTTATTGCTGTTGATATGGGTATTTTTTAGTTTTTTTAAAAAAAAAATCTTCTGAGGCGACTTACAGGCCTAGTTATGGAAAAAATGTAGAAAAGCAAAGAAAATCAATCACACTTATATACTGCCCCATGGTACTTAGTGCACTCTTTGGATGGTTCACAAGTTAATTAGCATTTTGCCCCCAACCTTGAATGATGGAAGGCTAAGTCAACTTTGATACCTGGTCAGGATCAAACTTACAACATTTTGGTTACAGTACAGCAATTTAACCACTGTGCCACCATGGCTCCAAGGAGATGCTTGTAAAAAATTCCCATGAACAAGAAGAGGAAGAAAGGTAGGAAAAGTAAAAGGCAGGGGAGATGGAATTAAACCAGTCTGCAGGGGGTGGGGTGGGGGATATAAATATATCTCAGTTGGGGCTTAAAGATAAAATAGTGTGTGTGTGTGTATGGGAGGTAGTGATATATATTCAGTGGTGGGATTCAAAATTTTTACTACCTACTCTGTGGACGTGGTATGGTGGGCATGGCCAGGGGGAAAGCCCTGTGTTGTACCTGAATTAGGACTACTTTATTTCAAAACTTGGATGGGAGAGGCCAGCTGGAATGTCTTCTACCGGTTCTGGCCAACTGGGGTGAACGTGCTGATTCCCACCACTGTGTTTATTCTAGTGATATATATCATAGTGAACAACCACAGTGTTGTATATGTTGACTTGCGATGACTTCCTGTTCCAACGAAGATCTAAGCCTGTCTATTTCATGTACAGGTGCATGTTGCTGACAGATGAAGTTTGGTGATTGTCAACAGGTAAACGTCACCTACATTCTCTGACACACCCAGCCTTTGTCTGGGAATGCAAGAGTCGACATGCAAATTATCAGTTTGTCCATGACTCCAAGCCCAGGGTGGCAAAGTGAAGCTCTGTAGATGTTGTCAGACTGTACTGTAAATCCTATCACCCACAGCCAGTGTAGCCAATGATTTTGAATACTGGAAGCCATGCTCTGACAATTTAGGGCTCAACCTGCCCTAATCTTGAGCAAAGCTGAGGAAAAGTTGCCTCTCAAAAGGAAACAAAGACAGCTCTTTCCAAAGTCATGCCATTTCACACCCTGTTGAAAACATTTGAGACTCAATCCACCTTTATAATTGGGTGGCTTTATATAGGTCCAGAGTGCACCTGAGAGTATTTTATTTCAGGGCGGAGAGGAAAGAGGCAAGGCTGGTTTAGTAAAGTGGGAGGCATTGCTCACATGGTAGGAAACACCCGTCAGGCCCCTTGTCTGCTCCTTTTGTGTATTTGCTTAGCTGTCGGTATTTCTCCTGCATCTCATTATGACTTGTCGTTTCCTGTCTCGCCCATCGCGCCTCCATGTTTATTAGCTCACGGTGTTGATTATTAATTTAGTATAAGAAGTACAGCCAAATGTTGACCCTGGTATCAAGATATATTGGCCTCAGAGTCAGTATTTGCTGTTGGTGAAGCATGCATCTTGTGAGTCACCAAGACCAGAGAAAAGGTCAGTATCAATCATATTTCCCTCAGTACATTCTGTCTGCTCAGCCCTTGGACGTTTTCTTCTGCCACTGTCCTTGGCCATGTCATTCAGCCCCCGTGCCCTAAATCATTAAATATGTAAATGATGATTGAGTTTCCAAGACGAGAGGCTAAGTTTCAATCCAGAATAAAAACCAACAGAATATTTGTATTGTCTTTAGCCTAGAAGGACATCCATTAGTCATTTCTTTATGTATAAGAAGTTTCCGATTGTTACTGCCCCTTATGGCTGTGACCTGGCACTGTAAAGGTAAAGGTCCCCCTTGCTCAAAAGCTAGTCATGTCCACCTCTAGGGGGCAATGCTCATCTGTCTGCATCTACAGGTGTTTCTGTGGTCATGTGGCAGGCATGTCTAGAAGCCAAAGAGAACGGAATGCTGTTACCTTTCCTGCCAAAGTGGTACCTCTTTATCTACTTGCAGAGTCTTGCTTTCGAACTGCTAGTTTGGCAGGAGCTGGGACAGATGAAGTGAGCTCACTCCATCGTGCCGCACTCAGGTCTTGAACAGCTGAGCTGCCGACCTTCCAGTCACCAAGCTCAGTGTCTTAGCCAGTATGTGGCACTCTACATAAATATAAATTTATTCTTATCGTCTTTGAGCTTTCTAAGAAGTTCCAAACAGAAGTTTACCCTGGGAAAAGAGGAATGACTGAGGACATCAGGAGTGAGTTAGACAGGCTTATCAGTTCCTTGCTGCTGAAATGCCAAGACCTAGCTATTCAGACAGTTTAATTCCTGTTTATCACAAGCAACAGGCCAAAGTCATATACCACAGGTCCCATTTTCTCCTTCCTTTCCAACCGTATGCAAGCCCTCTGCCAAACATTGCTTACTACCAGCATGCACTGAAGAAAAACTTCCTACTCTGTGGGTGGGGCCAAATCTGTGGGCATGGCCAAACATAATTCATTATGGACTATGGAGGTGGGTGTGGCCAACCAAGTGGGCGTGGGCTGGGGAAAATTTCCGCTACCGTTTCTGCAGAACCTGACGAACCTGCTGCAGTGCATCACTGCTCGCCACTACAATGTGTTGCTGAAAGCTGGCAGTGGGAGAGACATTTCTGCTTACAACAAACCAGGAAGCAAAAATGAAAATTACCTTTTGCTTAAAGCAAGGCGTATGAGAGCATGCACCATGTTTTAAAGGAGAACTGCACCCTCTGGAGGTTTCAAAACCTGTGATTTTCTTTGTTTCCATTTTTTAAAAAACCAACCAGAATAAATAAAAATTGTTTTCCTTTTCTTTTATTCTTCTTTTTTCTTTTTCTGTAATAAAGTAATACTAAGAAAGTAAGAGATGTTTAGGCAAATGTATGCTGTAAGTGTTAGCATCCTTGTGTATTATTTGTGTATTATTTGTGTTATCTTTGGCTAGTTTGTTTTTGTCATTGTATTATTGTCATCCCTCATTTCTTTTTTATGTTTTGTTTTTGTTAATGTTGTGCAATAATTTTTAAAACAATAATAATTTTAACAAAATGTCCCCCCTTCCCATGAATATATTCATTTTGGTGAGTACATTCTCTATTATCTATTTTGCACAGATATTTTTCTTCGAAGACGTCTGCTGCTACTGTATCCGAATCTGTATCCGAATATTGGTGATCATCATGGTATTTCAGCCATGAAGATTGCCCTGAGAATATAATGCAGTGGCCTTTCATCTGCCTTCCGCATTGCAGCATGACCCCCTCTACCACTGTTCCTGTTCTGTGAGTCACTTTCTGGTTCTGATCCCTTTTGGCATGCAAAGTCCTCCTCAGCTCCAGGCCAGGACTGATGAAGCTGCTGCCCTGCATCAAGATGGATTCAAGTGGGATTTAATCCATTTGGGGACCATCCCCCTTCCCTGTGGATTTTGGCACCCAAGGTCATTAGTCCTCTGGGTGGTTAGGTTAGTTAACCGCCACCTGACACTCAGTGTTGAGTTGCTGGCAGTATGGTCTACTCTGTCAGAACTCCAAAAAGTAGCTACATGCTAGTTTGCATATTGATTTGGGAAGTGTGCATTCCATAGGTTCTTAAACCAGGAAGAACGAAGTTAAATTCTCCCCCTTCATCAGTAACAGATTGTCTAGAACTGGCAAAGGCAAGTTCTTTTCTTGCACCTGTTCATCTCAGCCTTCTCTGCTTCTGCTTGCTGTACATATATTAGGTTGCTCCTGACAAATCTTACAAAGAGACATTTGGAACAGTTAACAACTCCTTCTGAAGCAGTGGTTCATGGGTAGATAGGAACAGTTGGTTTAAAAGCATTTCATAGGCAATTAAAAACTCTTCTTCAGCAGCCACTTAAAACTGAGCATTAGGAAGACAGCCTGCAAATTGACGAGATCAAATAGACGAGGCAGAGTGCATGCTGCAGTCTCTAATTAAAATCAATACAGAGATATTGCAAGATCTGCATGTGAACCGTACAATAAAGATGTCAGTCGCATCAGGACAAGACACTTTACAAGTGGTTAATTATTTCTTAATTTCTGCTGCACTTTCTTCAGTGTGCAAAATGCTCTACATCTACTGCATACACTGACTCTCCAATCACCCAGAGAGAGAGAGATTGATTGAGAGAGAGAGACCAAAGTTATGAGGAATAAAAGAACTCAGAAATAACTAGTTTTAGACAAGTAGTTAGGTAAAGGTCACCCTTGCTCGAAAGCCAGTTGTATCCGAATCTAGGGTTCAGTGCTCATCTCTGTTTCATAGCTGAAGAGCCGGCGCTGTCTGCTTCTGCAGACATTTCCATGGTCATGTGGCAGGCATGACTAGACACTGGAGCGCATGGAATGCTGTTTACCTTCCCACTGAAGTGGTCCCTATTTATCTACTTGCAATTTCTTGCTTTCGAACTGCTAGTTTGGGAGGAGCTGGGACAAAGATGGGAGCTCATTCCGTCCTGCTGTACTCGGGAATCAAACTGCTGCTCTCCTGCTTTCCAGTCAGCATCTTAGCCACTTGAGCCACTGCAGTCCCTGACAAGTAGTTACAACTGGCTACAACTAGTTCAAAGTAATTAGTTACACATAAATAGTTATAAATAATTAGTAGTTCACATCTATTTTGCAATGATGGAGTGGAAAACTAGCTTAATAATTGTAACTTGGCAAAATAATCCTTCTGCAGTATAATTGTAACTTTCTAGTTATGTACTGTATGTATATTGGATAACATGATGAAGTAGGACTTAGGAGGCCTGGGTGTGAATCTCCTGCTCAGCCAGAGAAGCTCACCAAAATTGCCTGTACTTGTGCTCATGTCCAGAACTACCCATATTAATGAATATGATAGCCAGCGTGCTGTAGTGTATAGAAATTTGGTTACAGACCTGGAAGACCTAGGTTCAAATGGCGACTCCATGACAAAGCTCAATTGGTCAGTTACATTTGGTCAGTCACAGCTTGACCAATATTGTTATAGAGGTGACTCGGTGCAATTTGGGGCTGCAGCAGCTTAGCGGTTAAGACACTGAGCTTGACGATCAAAAAGTCAGCAGATCCAACAGTTCAAGGCCCGAGTGCTGCACAATGAAGAGACCTCCTGTCAACCTATCATTTCAAAAGCAAGAAATTGCAAGTACAGTGGTACCTCGCTTAAAGAGCATAATGCGTTCCATGGAATTGCTCTTTAAGCGAGTTTACTCTTTAAGCAAAACACCATTGTAAGTGACCGATTATAACTTCTGGTGGGGGAGATTGCAAACCCCGATTTAGTTGTTCAGCGTGTTTTTGGTTGTTTTTAGTTGTTAAACGAGGATGACCATTCAGAGAAAAATCTATTCTTTAAGTGAGTTAGTCTCTAAGCGAGGTGCTCTTTATGCGAGGTTTTACTGTAGATAAATAGGTACCGCTTTGGGTGGGGGAGGCAACAGTGCTTTCTGTGTGGCGGCATCTAGTCATGCCTTCCACATGACCACACAAACCACCTGCATATAGTACTGGCTCTTTGGTTGAAAACAGTGATGACCACCTCCCCTTAGAGTCAGACACGCCTGGCTTTCGAGCAAGGGAGACCTTTACTTTTGCCTTTAGGTGCAATTTGGTTTACATTAAAGAAAATGCCTCTTCTTGTGTAGAAGCAGTGACTACAGAATAGCAGTCCCCTTCCATTTCTTAGATGATCCTTCTTAGATGATCCAATGATGGTCTTCATTCAAACTAGGCTGCTATTCTTAGGATTGCTAAGGCCATCTCCTTGCCTTCTTCCAGTTTCTCTCTGGATCATCTCTGGATAAGTAGACACATTGCTTTCCTTTGGAGAGTTGAGGGGCCCACTCCCTCTGCATCTCCACCTTACTTTGCCAGACATAGGAAAATCAGAGTACAAATATAACAAATAAATTAATAAATAGCACACCAGACAGGTGAGTAATCAGATAATGGTAGTTGTTTACCAACAGAAGCCAAATTGAAGTAAAAGACCAATATGTCTGGGTGTCCTTAGGCAGAAGACAGATGGATGGTTTTTGGCAACAAACAGGCAACCATTTATGGGAATGGCGTGAACATAAGCCCAAAAGAGAGTAAAGCCTTCAACAGCCATTCTTCCCGCCTTTCTTTTTATGGCACCGTGCAATAAATCATTCCATTCTAATCGTACTAATAGGCTCCAATCATCCCAGTTTTTTTTCCAGGAACCGAAATGGCAGAGAGCATTTTCCTAGGACAGTTTAGTGGTACTGCTTTATTAGCCCAGAAAGGCACTGCATGCCAACCTGTTATGCTAATGGAGTCATTGCATTAAGCAAAGAGCTTGGAAATGTGTCTGGTGCCTCTTTTATGGCCTGACATGGACCTCACAAAGCAAAGGAACATTTTCTTCCTTTCAGAACTCAAAGGCATTATTTCTTAGCTGGGGCTAAATAAATTAATGGGTGACTAAAAGGTGGACAATAAAGGGCTGGGAAAACCAGAACTGAAAAATGTTACTTTTTGGGAGGACTGCACTTCCAAGAATTCTCCAAGCAACATGGTCCAATGATTTCTGGGACTTATAAACCAAAAAGTATTTCTACATTTTAGAATAATACAAACAAATGAGTGAGATGAGAATGAGAAGAACGATGAAGGTGAAATTTACCACTTTAAAAGAATGGGCTTGAGTCTGGCCAGGTTACCCTGCTATGGTAACAGAGTAGACCAGTGATGGTGAACCTATTAGAGAACGAGTGCCCAAACTGCAACCCAAAACCCACTTATTTATCACAAAGTGCCATCACAGCAACAGGGGATGAAGGAAATGTTCCCATTGGGCTGCTGGGCAGAGGGGTGGGGAAAGCTCTGTGCTGGGGCGACTTCACGGGTGCACACAGAGAGGGCTCCGAGTGCCACCTCTGGCACGCATGCAATAGATTTGCCACCACTGAAGTAGACCATACTGCCAGTGCCGATTATCAGGTGACGGTTAACTCACCTGATCACCCTGTGGAGTGGCCTTCGGCAGCAAAGTCCACAGGGAAAGGTGATGGTCCCCAAGTGGATTCAATCCCACTTGAATCCAATTTGATGGAGGGCGGCAGCTTCATCAATACAGGCCTGGGGCTGAGGAGGACTTTGGGTGCCAAAAGGGCTCAGGACCAGAAAGTGACTCATGGAGCTGGATGGATCATTGGTACGGGCATCACACTGAGATGCAGAAGGTTGGGGAAGGCCACTACATTATGCTGCTCCTAGGACAATCTTCATGGCTGAAAGTCAAATAAACATGTCCTTCTGTCCCTGGCAGCCCTTCAGTGGGCAGAGGGTGCTAAGAATCTCCCGGTCAGCCATAAAAGTCTGTACCTGGGCAATGGGCTCCCCTATATTTTGTTTTAAAAAACAACTTCCTGCCTAACTTTATTTTCATCCTTATTGCTTCTTTTCTTGCAAGAAGTTTTCATTACAGAACAATAAATAGTTCCAGGTAGCTACATCACTTGTAACTAGTTATTTCCAGGCTCTGGTTGAGATTACTTATGGATGCTTCCCACCCCACCCCCAGCCACCATTGCTACAGAAACAACCTCATTGCAGAAAACAGCACATAAAGGTGAAAATCTTTATCCTTTTCCTGTACCTAGCAGAGAAAAGCTGAGTAGACAGGAATGCAAAGTATGCCAAAGTTGTTACAGTGCATATGATGCAGAGACCTGGGGGCTTGACCTTGCATTTAATGTGTATGTTGATCTCTTCTGCATACATTTTCTTTCAAAAAGAATTTTTAAATTCAGCCTGCATTCTCTGGAGAATCTTTATGACCTCCCGGACAAGTTGAGCTTCCTAATATCTAAATTAGAGGATGCAGGCAAGGAGGGAATATTAAATTATAGACTTTGATGCGAGTGCTGAAGGTAAATGTGCATGGCTGCAGATTTGTTTGATGTGTATGGAAATATGCCCATTTTGGGCTTTATCAAATTTTGTAGAATCCCACCATCATTCTCATCCTGTTCGAGGTCCATATCAGATTGCAGGACATTTTTCTCTTCTCATATGGAAATTCACACATATTTTGATATGCACTTTTCCTACTATGTGGATTTTTACATGTTAAGGTACCTTTGCCTAGCATCAACAGGCTATCCAGCTGCAACCCTTAGCTCCCAGTTAGACTACTATAATGTATTGTAAATTGAAACCCTGGACTTTCAGAAAAATGAACAAGTGGGTCCTAGAGCAAATCAAGCCTGAACTGTCTTTGGAGGCAAAAAGGATGAAACTGAGGCTGTCCTACTTTGGGCACATCATGAGAAGGCAAGATTCTCTAGAAAAAAAAGAGAATAATGCTGGGGAAGGTGGAAAGCAGCAGAAAAATGGAAGGCCAAACATGAGATGAAGGGTTGCCGTGAGGGCCCCATGTCTGCAAGAACTGAGCAAGGTTGCTGAGGACAGGAAATTTTTTGGAAATCTCTCATTCATAGGGTTGCCATAAGTTGGAGACAACTTGACAACACATAACAGCAACAACATGAAGATGGAGGAAGGAGCTCACTGGACAAGGAACAACATTAAAGGAGGTTATAGCTGAAGAACTCAAGCTCCCCTAGGATACTTGGAGGACCCCAAATAGCCTGAGGGTTGGTGTCCCTAAATGCAAGACCAACATGCTCAAGTGGGGGGCTGCTGGCAGACAACAACACATGGTGTGAATGTGGAGAGACACCGAATCTGGCTCACTTACTGGTCTGCTGATTACTGCTAGAGACATGCACCAATGAGGACTTGGGTTTGGGCAACAACAAAGCAAAGAAAGTGGCTTCATTTTTGCAGTCCAGGATTTGATCGGGACATGAAAGAAGAAGAAGCCCTGGAAACTGTTTATCCACTACTACAAACTGTAGAGTAAAGGTAAAGGAGGGGCAGCAATGTCACACTCAGACCTTTCCATGGACATGTGACAGGCATGACTCAACACCAGGGTACACAGAATGCTGTTTACCTTTCCACTGAAGTGGTACCTATTTATCTACTTCCAATTTCTTTCTTTCGAATTGCCAGGTTGGCATGAGCTGGGACAAAGACGGGAACTCACTTTGTCGTGAAGTACTCGGAAATCGAACTCTGACCTTCCACTCATCAAGTTCAGCATCTTAACCACTTGAGCCACCATGGTCCCTGCAATATTGGACATTATATATTACTGTACCTGTCTTGAACCAATAGGACTGGTGTCTAGTTTGCTACAAAGCTCAGATAAAGGTGCTATTTCTGATCTATGAGATACTTTACAGTTCAAGGCTAAGACATCTGAAAAACTGCCTCTTTTCATACAAGCTTACCCAAAGTAGTGACCCGCCAGACAACCTTAACTAACTAATCATAACTGGGTATATATGCAATTAACCAACGAGGAACAGGATTCAAAACTGTAACCAATCACAGGGAGTGGATTAACATACTGAGTGCACCCTCAGGTGTTTTCGTGCCACTTTAGGCTCCTGGTTTGGAAGGCGGGAAACCACAATTTTCCTCTTGCAAGGCGCTGCTCGCGCTATTTGCAAATCTGTCTCAATACACAACACTCATGTACTCAGAAATCTAGTTTCTTGACGTGGTATGATACACGTCATTGCAAGTCAACATATACAACACTGTGGTTGTTCACTATGATATATATCACTACAATAAACACAGTGGTGGGAATCAGCATGTTCACCCCAGTTGGCCAGAACCGGTAGAAGACATTCCAGCTGGCCTCTCCCATCCAAGTTTTGAAATAAAGTAGTCCTAATTCAGGTACAACACAGGGCTTTCCCCCTGGCCATGCCCACCATACCACGTCCACAGAGTAGGTAGTAAAAATTTTGAATCCCACCACTGAATATGTATCACTACCTCCCATACACACACACACACACACTATTTTATCTTTAAGCCCCAACTGAGATATATTTATATCCCCACCCCCACCCCCTGCAGATTGGTTTAATTCCATCTCCCCTGCCTTTTACTTTTCCTACCTTTCTTCCTCTTCTTGTTCATGGGATTTGTTTACAAGCATCTCCTTGGAGCCATGGTGGCACAGTGGTTAAATTGCTGTACTGTAACCAAAATGTTATAAGTTTCATCCTGACCAGGTATCAAAGTTGACTTAGCCTTCCATCCTACAAGGTTGGGGGCAAAATGCTAATTAACTTATGAACCATCCAAAGAGTGCATTAAGTACCATGCGGCAGTATATAAGTGTGATTCAGTTTCTTTGCTTTTCTACATTTTTTTCAAAACTAGGCCTGTAAGTCACCTCAGAAGATTTTTTTTAAAAAAAGTAAAAATGCCCATATCAACAGCAATAACACAAGAACACAATTCAATAAATCATCAAAATAAAATGCAACATTTTTTAAAAAAAATCCTACCATTTTCCTGCCACAACACAAGTGTTCAAGCTGCAGTACTGCAGCCAAAACTCTGCTCACAATCTGACCTTGAACCAGACAGTCTCAAGGTTGACTCAACCATCCATCCTTCTGACCTGGGTATAATGAGTATCCAGCTTGTTGATGGCAAATTGTAGCCTTCATAATTACTTTGTAAACTGCCCAAACAGCATTTTAGCACTATATATATATAAGCAGGGCACTTTGGTGGGAAGGTAAACAGCATTCCATGTGCTATGGTGTCTAGTCATGCCTGCCACATGACCATGGAAATGTCTGCAGAAGCTGGCTCTTCGGCTTTGAAAGAGAGATGAACACTACTTTGAATCAAGGAGCAACCACTGGGGAGACACTATATAAGCCCCTGAGTCAACAAGGGTGTGGCCGGACCAGATCTATACTTCCCACTCCGTACAGGTAGCCAGCTACGTGCTAAGCCTGGGTCTCCTCCATTATACTACCGCTTCTACAGTAGCTAGCCATTGCTGCCTACATGGCAGAGTCCGGAGCGTCTTGTAAGCATAACCTCTAAATATTGTTGAATAAAGACTTGTTACTGTTTTGTTCATCGTTGTCTGGACTATTGCTTATAAGGGCCGGACATAACAATGAGACACGAATTTCTGTATGGTAACATCTCAATTGTGGAGCTCCCTCTGAACAAACCTCAATCAGTTTTCAGGAGGCAGTCAAAACATAGAGAGTTCATGCCTCCTTTGTTGCATAAAATAGTCTTTAAAACTGGCTTTGGGGGAGCTTTTTTTTGTTTTTACAAGAGTTTTGGGTTTTAAATATGGTCTTCTCTCTATTTCAGGAATGCTTCTAGCGTTTTGTTATTTTGTATGGCTGAGATGTGATAAATAAAATTTAAACATAGAAAGGACTTAATGTATGTTTCTGAGAATTTTGGAGATAGACACATTTTTCGTTATGCCCATTTATGTGCATAATATGAGGGAAAGAATTCCATCCTTATAGTATGAGGAAGTAGACTTGATCCTCAAATGTTCACATTAAAATATAGTAGCTAGTTTTTAAGGTGCCACAACATTTTTATCTTCATTGTTTTGTTTTGTTCTTGTCTGTTGTGTTAGCTAGTACTATGACTGCTAAGCCCATGATGTCGAGGATATAATCAAACCTGTGACATCAGATCTGTGGAGACTCCCAGATGTCATTTGTCCCAATGGGTAGGTATCTAGCCTGGAATCTGAAACTGTTTGCCCATCACTAGGATAGATGTTGACAGGGTGTACTCTATTAGCAGCTGACCAGCTTCATTGAACCAACTGGAGTTGCTAACCTTTTTACATCTTTTTACAGGGATTTATTAACAAGCAAATTCCACTAGACAGGTGGAGAAATCTTCCTAAATTCTTTCTTCATAACAATACAAGCTATTTCAGCCCATTAAGAGAGAGGTTATCAAAAGTTCATCTGTGAGATTTCTGATCCCCAGTGTGAGAGTGAGACAACGCAAAAGGTTTGCAAGTTGCACAACATGTCTGTCTGCACAACTATTATTTTTCCCCTCAGTGAAGCATGTATGTGTGCATTCTCAGAGACAACAAATGGAAAAAGGCTAGTTGATTTATCAAAAAAGACACAAACAACCCATTCAGTGCTTGTACTTTTTAAAGGCACCTGCAGGATCAAAGCAGCTGATGTAGTTTAGTCTGGCAATTTAAACAAATGGGGAAAAACTGTTCTCAGAAATAGGAAAACTTTTGTCTAGAGCAGACTGATGAAATATCTCTCTATTTTACATGCAGGAAATTTAAAATGACTTTTTTTTGTTACTGCACGTGTGAATGAGACAAGAGAATATTTATACCCCTATTTACAGACCCTAAGGGCATAAAATCTTTTCTAAGCAGCTGAGCCATTTTGTTGAAACATTTCGCTTAAGATACCGCCTCTTTCAGTAATTTCATGAGACGAAGGGGATATATTCTTTATTAGTAGTGTTCCAATTAATTGGTGGCTGTCATGCTTTTTCTGGCTCACAAAGGGAGAAGGTGTTATTACTGGAGGCTCTGAATAGTTCATCCAGCATGTAAATAGACAACCCTCTAAATTATTGTTGCTTGTAACTGCAGCATTAAAGTTTTTTTAAAAAAAAATCTTTCAACTCTATGAAAGCTGGAAATGTGCACTTAGAGGAATTAGAAACCCCCCCCCCACCCCGCACCTCTTCTTGGTTTGTGTTTCATGCTGAAACAATCTCAGACCATGGTTATAAGAGGGTTTCTATGCAATGGCTCAGATTTTAACAGCAGGACTAAACCGTCCTTGGAGTTTAACTACAGAGGCTTGCAAAAATATCTAAGTGCCATTGCTTTGTGTTTGGGGAAAAGGTAATTGAGAATTCATTGTCAGTAGCAGAGCAAAACAATGAACAGATGGAATAAGAATGGATATATGTGAATTTAACTGTCCAGCTCTCCATTTCTTGTCCTGTATTAACCTTTGACTATGTATTACTAAACACTGTCTTTTGATCCCCAAAGCTTAACAGATGTGAAAACTATACCCTTTACCTTAGCATGACTTTTGACCTTGCCCATTGCCAGCATATACTCTAGTTACGTTCTGTCCTGGATCATGCTTATGTGCTAAATGAGAAAGTGCATAACAATTCTCTGAATTCTGAAATAGAGGGATGAGGTGGTGGTGGTGGTGGTGGTGGTGGTGGTGGTGGTGTGTGTGTGTGTGTGTGTGTGTGTGTGTGTGTGTGTGTGTGTGTGTGTGTGTGTGTGTGTGTGAGGGAGAGAGAGAGAGACATTATTTGTGCATTTTGTTTTTTGTAAATCAAAATATAAAATTATGCTAACCACAGCTGTGTTGCATAGACTTTTAAAACTGGAAGCATTGTATGAGTCATTGCATGGAATTTTAAAAGCAGAAGCATTGGATGGGTTGCTCGCATACTTTTGAGCAGCCAATCTGACCTATTAGGCTTGTGCATATAAGTGGATAGAAAAGAATCATCTTCTTTATAATCATGCAACTGTAGAGCTGGAAGGTGACCTAAAAGTCATCCAATCAACCACTCTCATTGGCTGCAGCTCGTATCTGGGAATGCATTTTTCCCTGAAGCAAGAAAAATGCCACTGGTGTGTATTTGTTTAAGGTGGATCCCAGCTTGCCATGAAGTGACCCACACACTGTGATCACGGATCTATCTCCTGTGGCATATATGAAATGAGATGTGCAGGATTTAACATCGCAATTGCAATGGACTGCAACAGCCTTGAGGATATGGACAAGATGCACCTTCACAGCCAGTCCGTCTGGCATGGCCTCTTCCACCTCCATGACTCTTGGGAATCAGAGTTTCTCCTCTGCTCATTTTGCCATTTGGCCCAATATGATGGTTTCCAATGGCATTTCCTCCACTGAGGGGACCATCACTCCACCTAAAGGGGCTCATCTGGCCCCTTTAGGGAGTCAGGTTATTTATCACTGTCCAACACTTGGCACTGAGTTGCTGGCTGTATGGTTTACTCTATTACCGTAGTGGGATGTCTGGCCAGACATCCCCTTTACTAATACCACAAAAACATTTCAAGGGCATCCCTGCTAGATAGACATCTAAACTCTTTTTTCAAACCCCAAAAGTTGCTGGAGAAAAAGGCAGGCTTTATAAGAACCATCAGGCTTTATAAGAACACCAAGGTTGACATAAAAGCAAAATATTTCTTAATGAAGAAAAATCTAATAATGGAGGTAAGCCCAAGACAACCTTGGTGAGATGAAAGATGACTTTGTTATCTCTAAATTTTAATTATTGTAGAAAGCAAACAAACACTGAAAGGTGGTAAAGTGGAGGGCAGGTGGACCATAGTGAGTGAAATTGCAAAAAGCAAGACTTCTTAGAATCATAGAATAACTGAGTTGGAAGGGGCCTTTTAGGCCATTGAGTCCGACCCCTTGCTCAATGCAGGAATCCAAATCGGAGCAGATATGACAGATGGTTGTCCCATTTTCTCTTGAATGCATCCAGTGTTGGAGTGATCAACACCTCTTGAGGAAGTTGGTTCCATGCTGTAACATTTTACTGAAGTCCCCTCTCTCAGCTGTCCCTTCTTTATATTTTGAAGAATGTTTATGCAATGGAAGTAATTTTATTCAAGCAATTTTAAGAGAAAGAGGCAGGTACCTATCCTAGTCTCTTGGAAGAACAAGAAAGATGTCCGTAGCACCCTAAAGGCTAACTTAATTGGCATAAGCTTTCATGAAATGCTGCCCACCTCTTTAGTCCATTAGGAACAAACATGGATTTCTAGGTTACTCAAATCTGAGACCATTTTTAACTTTTTCATTTACATTTTAAAAAAAATCTCCTAGCTCTCATTTTTTGTTTTTGATAGCTTTACCGTTTTACCATTTGGGTATTTTTATGTTGGCATTGTTTTGCAGCTGACGGCTGTTTCTCTGGAGAATGTCAAGCTTCCTTGAGTTGGGACATGTGGGATATCAGTCATCCAAGGAAGTAAATGAGAAGAAACACTCAGCTGCACACTGACTGAAAAGCAAACAGACCGGTCAGCTGTTTGGTAGACATTATTGTCTATTATCAGATCTCAGAATCAGATCTAAAAATAGTTTAAAGGAAAATTTCTATTACGCATGGCGCTTTTATATCCTTGTATGTTTATTTGTGTGCATAACAGAAGTTGAGAAGGCCTTGATGCTAGGAATGATCCATGGCAAAAGGAAAAGGGGGCAGCAGAGGATGAGGTGGCTAGATGGCATCATTGACACAGTGCATATAGATCTGGGTGGGCTATGGAGGATGGCAAATGACAGTGGAGCCTGGCATGCGGTTGTCCATGGGGTCACAAAGGGTTGGACTCAACTGTGCGACTGAACAACAACAAAGAAGAATCAAGTCTGCCACTGAGAGATTCAACTTTTAGAGATTGAAGGGATTTAAAGCATTCACAGTCACAGTGAATGCTTTAATTTAGAAAAATCCCTTTTTGGACTATAATGGACAGATCTCCCTCCTAGCATGAATACTGCTCAGTTTGGCTGGTGAATTCTAGGAGTTAGGGTAGATTTTAAAAAGAAACAGATGCCAGAAAATCCAAATTCTCTCTTGTAAAATACAAAGAATCACACCAGTACTGGGTATACATAATGTGAAAAAGACAGAACTAGATTCAGATTAAGTTAGTCATGCTTTGTTCCCAGATATATGAGTAGGGAAAGTTACTCATAGTGACTAACTCAATCCCTGATGACTTTAAAAAAAGAAAGATAGTGAAACTTAAAATACCTTATTTATAATCTGTTTCCTTCCTTTTGAGGGGGGGATAAAATAAGAGAAAGCTAATTAGTGTTTTACAAAGAAGTAATAGAACAACTGGACCATGAGAAAAGCTGGCCGTGGTGGGTGGGGTAGGGATGATTCATTCGAAGCATGGTGTGGGAAGAAAATTTTATAGATACCACAGCCTACCACAAATACACGTGGGTTCCAAGTCAAGCATGAACTCATATTAGAAGTTAAAATGAATTGATAATCTTAAACAAACAAGGGCTATCATAGTTTAGGTCAGGGGTGCCCAAACGTTTTGGTCTGTGGGCCAGTCACATGGTTCAGGGGGCCGGTCACTATGGCCTGTGGGCTGGATCCAGCCCCTGATACCAATTCATCCAGCCCATGAAGCCCTCATCACTCACAGATGTGGAAGTAAAACATGCCTGGATGGGTGCATTTTTGGGTGACCCCATGATTCAGTGACCGTTAAAAGGTCCTGTTGTTAACAGACTGGCTCAGATTGTCAAGACTTCTACTGATAATCAATCTATCTCATCTTAGGTCTTATTTTTTTCTTACTGTTTTCCAATTGTCCTAGTAATATTGTCTTTTCTGGTGAGTCTTTTCTGGTGAGAGCAGTAAGTGTTTATTACGTTTGGTTATTGTTCCATTAATTATTGTCAGGAACGGAAAGAGAACAGGGGCTGGAGTGGAGTGCCTTTTGCTGCTCTGCTTGATGCAGTAATATAACTTGGTTCAGCTCTCCCTGTATCCACTAAACTGTAAGATCTGAAGTGTAGGTTATTTTGATTTCGACTGTATTTGTTTGCCATGCTTTGATTTTACTTCTATTGTAAGCCGCCCAGAGTAATGGTTTCACTAATCAGGTGGGATATAAATAAAATAATAAAAGTGGTGTCTCATCACCAGTGATGAAGAAAGATACAACCTTCCAACATGAAATAGGAAGGGGCCCTATCTTCTCCCCTCAAGCAGCAATATATTTTAGAAGGGGAGAACAGTAAGGATGCAATGTCTCTTCTGTTTTGGAAGAACTGAATTTCACCAATTGGCTGATTTTAGGTTTTAGTGTTATGAGAGCATCCTATCCCCAGAACTGAAACCCAGAGGGATTGCTTGCCAAGTCCAGGAGTAAAGAAAAAAAAACAACAACAGTAAGACAAAGAACTCAGTTTTCCTCAGTCAGGGAAAAAGCAATCCAAAGGCAGAGCCAGAGATTCAGCAAAAGTTACAGCCAAGTCTTTGTAGATGGCACATGAGCTCCACAGTCAGGAACAAAACAGGCCAGAGTCAATAAACCCATAGAAGAAAATGTTTGCAAAACAAGAGAGAACCTGTCACAAAATAATTAAAAGTCCTACAGACACAGCAGGATAATCACAAGAGGTTAGCAATATTGTATGTTGAGCAGCACATCTGGTTTGCAGCTGAGGGTTTTGTATAGAGCTGGCCTGATCTTCCCCCAGGATTCAGCTGTGGCTCTTCAGCATAAGGCCTTCCTAGAAGAGGACCCTCCTTTCAAGGAGATCTACTCACAAGAAGAGTTCTTCTGCAGAGGAGCACTTATCCAGCTTCCGCTTCCAAGAGTGACAAGGGCGGCATGGGCCAGATGAATCATAGTAAACCCATTCTTGTGGATTCACGGGGGCTTCTGGGAATTGAAGTCCAAGAACATCTGGAGTGCCAAGGTTCGCCATCACAGCTCTAGAGACTCTGATAGTTTGGGATATGCACAGAACTCACCTCAATTGGTACAAAGCACTTTCTTACAGGATGAATATAATTTTCCCCCACTGAAGTGTAAATTAAAAGATTTAACTGGATTATGATATGCTTATGTAATGAATTACTTTATTATTGTTTCCACCTTAATTACTTATCCTGCCTTTATCCAACTGGGATACATGGTTCACCTTGTTCTATTTGAACACTGCAAGAGATAGGTCAGGGAGCAACCAAGCAAGAGAAATCAGAGAGATTAACCCAAGTGTCATCTAGTGACTTTCATGGATGACTCACAAATCCCAGACTCTAAAAACTACTCCACACTACATTTCCTAATTTCTTTTGTTTAATATTTTAAAAATTGAATAAATTACTTTCACATTGAATGGAGGTCATGAAATAATTGCATTAAGTGGGGAGGAGGAGAGACTTCAGATCTGCTATCGTGCTGTAGTTTGTTGTGTAGCTGGTTTGTGATGGAGGAGACACGCCCTCCTATTCTCATCCACGAGCCAACCTTGGTTCGTTGCAAACCACCTCAAGCAAGATTTAATATATGTGTGTGTGTATGGTGGTGGTGGGGGAGTATACTGTCTAAGGCACGAGTTCTCAACCTTTTTAAGCCGGGGCCCGGCCACACTCCCTCAGACAGCTTCGGGGGCCAGATGGCCATTTTGCCCTTCCTCCACCATATGGCACTTCCTGGTGTGGTGGAGGTGGTAGGGGGGCTACATGAAATGGTGCCATTGGCCGCATTCGGCCTGCAGGCTGCAGGTTGAGAATCCCTGGTCTAAACAGAGAGGAAAGTTAGGCTAATAGAATAATGTGAAAGTTTCTTAGCTAGGTTAAAGCCAGCTGCAATGCTTGCCCATAGTAGCTTCTATTGGTAGTAGAAAGTGCTATTTTGTTTTCTCAGAAATGACATTGCAAATTTTCATGGGTGGTGACTAATCAGGGTGTATGAGAGGCTG
Organism: Bradypodion ventrale; assembly: GCA_035047345.1. Lineage (NCBI taxonomy): Eukaryota > Metazoa > Chordata > Lepidosauria > Squamata > Chamaeleonidae > Bradypodion > Bradypodion ventrale. The sequence goes on from JAWDJE010000006.1 coordinate 124,723,961, forward strand.
GAATTTATTGGCAGCCTTTCCTCGTCAAAGAAAATAGTAGAGATTTAACCAAATGAAAGGCATCTTGCAGGGATGATTCATATTGTATGTTTTGCTTTGCTGACATGGGAACACCCAGCTCTCTGGGCTGGTTTTGGTAGTAAACTAGACATTTGACACATAAATACAATTCCCAGGTCTATTTTTGTGCTGCAGCAGAGATTATACTCCAACAAGTATTTTCTGGTTTTGCAGAATGAAGAGCAAACGGTTTGGGCTTTATTTAAAAGCAGCTTAGCCTGAAGCCATTTTATACTATCTCTGAAAATGAAAAGCTATACAAATACTACTGAAAGGGAAGGAGCGCACTTGTCAAGCAGAAATAACACTAGCTGTGAAAATATTGCAGACACTTAAAAGTACCTGTAAGTATGTATGCAGGAGTATCAATACTATGTGTCTTGGGATAAGGAGGTGGTCTGATTATTATTTTAAAAAACAAACACAAGGCATAGAAGCTTGCTCTTCATATGGACATATTCAGTAATGCCATAACTTGTGTAAAAACTGTTAGTTGACTTATAACAGCACCATCCAATTCCAGTCAGTAGCTAGTGGGCCAGTAGAATGGGCGAGCTCCAGATTCAATCCAGGTTTAGTTCAGTGAATAGATATCACAGGGTGATTATAAGGGAAAGAATTGGAACAGACCCAATCTTAAACTATATGTAGAGACCACAAATTAAGTGGTTTGCCCATTTGAAGAGAATGTCTTGGAATTTTATACCTTTGGTGTATGAAGACCAAGACACAGGACACAGCCTCGGGCTGGGTTAACTCAGGTTTATTGCATCGTGGACAGAGGGAACATGAGGTAATGGCGGATCGATAGCTCTTTTTATACAGCAGTAATACATTTGAACGTGGTGCCATGGTAGCCCATTGGCTACTGCCTGCGTGACGTCATTGCGAGTCACGCCCTTCTTGTCCAGGTGTAGGTAGTGGCGGGAAAGCTTCCCGCGCTGTTGCCTTTGATGAGTTCGGACCAATAGAGCTTGGACGCTCGCTGCTGCCAGCTGGTGGTCATTAGCTCGCGTCCTATTACAGGGTTTATATGATACAGCTGAAGGTTACATTGTTGCTATAGGCAAGGTTACATTGGCTCCGATACATTGTAATCCATGTGGAAGGAAAACCATTAGAACACAACACCCCTCCCCCCTAGGATGAGACAAAGTCTCGAGCCCCCACTCAAACACGCTCCCCCCCTAGGAGACAAAGTCTCTCAGCCAAGATGGCTTATTTCGAACACGCTGGGGTCTCGATGCGGGCTGCCTTTGCCCGGGTTTGCTACCCTCTCTTTGTCCCCTGGTTTCCTGCCCTGTAATTGGAGAGGGAGACTCGTTAGTGACTTGCCGCGGCTCCGCGGCGTTGTTGGGAGGTGTGCTCTCTCTTAGGGAAGAACCGGGGGCACTGGGGGCTAACGAAAAACCCCTCTTCTCGCTTGGATGGGTGGGGGAACACTCCTGAAAACCCCCCCGGCTCGCAAAACCAAAACCAAAATTACATTCGGGGGCAGCGGTCGCGAATTCCTCTCCCCCTTCCCCGGCCTCTGATGGAACTGGTTTATCAAAAGGATATGAGTCGGGGCCGCTGCTTCTTCCTTCCCCCCTTGCTTGGGACTGTTGTCCGCTGATGTCTCCCCCTTGGGCTAAGCGGGTGGGGGAGAACCCTAACGCTGAATCCTGTTGATGAGCCCCACTGTCTGGTACGCTCACTCGGTGCCTCAGCTGGTCCGCGTGCCTCCTCCAGAGGAGACCTGTGCTGGTCTCGACCCGGTACGACACTGGCCCCGTCTGTTCTACTACCGTCCCCGGCACCCAGGCTGGCCCTGCGCTGGCATAGTTTCTACAGTGAACAGGGTCGCCGGCGGCGAATCCTTTCGAGACTGCCAGCCCTATGTTTTTTCCCTTCTCCTCGACTCTCGTCGGGTCTAGCCTGGACAGAATCGTGGTCAGTTTTCGCCGCATCAAGAGCTCTGCCGGCGAGTAACCTGACGCTAAGGGGGTCACCCTATACGCTAATAAGAACTGACATACTTGGTGATTTAGGTCCCCCGGGCCCATGCGCCGAAGCGCATCCTTTGTTGTACGCACCAACCGTTCCACTTGGCCATTCGTGGCCGGGTGAAACGGTGCGGATGTGACATGCCGAATTGCGTTTGCCGCCATGAATGCTCCGAACTCCGAGGAGGTGAAGCAACTCGCGTTATCGCTGACTAACGTGTCGGGTAAACCGAACGTGGAAAAGACTCTCCGTAGCTGGCTAATTGTCGTGGCGGAGGACGTGCTCTTTACTGGGATAACCTCCAGCCACTTGGAGAACGCATCCACCACCAGGAGAAACATGGTTCCTCGGAATGGGCCAGCGAAATCTATGTGTACTCTGGACCACGGCCCCCTTGCTGCGTCCCATTCCCTATGCGGGAGGCGAGCCTCCTCTGGACGGGATCCCTGACATGCCTCACAAGTGCCGACCATGTGCTCAATGTCCGCGTCCAGTTGTGGCCACCAAAAATAACTGCGGGCCAGCGCTTTCGAACGAACGATCCCCGGGTGGCTGACGTGCAGCAGTTTGAGCACCCTCGGCCGCATGGATGTAGGGACCACCACCCGTTGGCCCCACAACAGGCACCCCCTTTCTAGGGACAGCTCTAGCTTTTTCCGAAAGAATGTGTCGAATTCCGTGCTCGGGGACGATGCCGGCCACCCCTTCTGTACCCATGAGCTAACTTTTTCCAGCGTTTTGTCCCTGCCTGTCGCCCTAGCAATATCGGCTGGTACTAGTGGGGGTGCGTCTAAGACCTCGATTAGCAACACCTGGCGGTCTCTGTCTACTCTAGCCTTTTGGTCATCCGACAGGGGCAAAGGGGATCTCGAAAGTGCATCAGCATGGCTGATCTCCTTTCCGGGCCGGTACTCCAACTCGTGTTGGTATGCGTTGAGAAAGATAGCCCAACGCAGCATTCTCGGGGATAGGATCTGCGGCGTTGGCTTGCTTGCCGTGAAAATCCCTAACAGGGGCTTGTGATCCGTTACAATTTTAAACGGGCGGCCATACAGAAAATCGTGGAACTTTTTGGTCCCCGCTACTATGGCTAATGCCTCCCTGTCGGTTTGTGCGTAATTTCGCTCTGCTTGGGACAGGGACCTTGAATAAAACGCAACCGGGGCCTCCCTTCCGTCATCCAATACGTGGCAAAGCACCGCCCCCACCCCCACCGGTGATGCATCGCAGACTAATACCACCGGCCGTTTGGGGTCGAAATGCGTTAGAATTGCGTCAGAAGTCAAGAGTTGCTTTAGCTCTTTGAATGCCCTCTCGTGCTCGTCACCCCACATCCATGTCTCCTCCTTTTTAAGCAACCGATGAAGCGGTTCGGCTACGGACGCTTTCCGCGGAAGGAATGTATGGTAAAAATTGAGGAGCCCCAGGAATGACTGTAGCTCGGTTTTGGATGTGGGGCGAGGGGCCTTCTTGATGGCTGCCACTTTGGATTTGGATGGCCTAATACCCTCGGGTGTGATTCAGAACCCTAAAAACTCGACCTCGGTTTCGAAAAAGACACATTTGTCCTTCCTCAGTCTCAGCCCCGCTTTCTCGAACACAGTTAGTACTTTGTCCAATCTTTTTGCCAGTTCGGCCTCACTCCCCCCTGTTATCAACACGTCATCAAAATAAGGCAACACCCCCTCCAGCCCCTTCAGGAGGCGTTCCACAAGCGACTGAAAAAGGCCGGGTGCCGAGTTCACGCCAAACTGTAAACGCGACACCTGGAACGCTCCTTTATGTGTGACTATCGTTTGGGCCGCGGCCGTGGCGGGAGTTACGGGGAGTTGCTGATAGGCTTGTGCTAGATCGAGCTTAGCGAAACACTTTCCCCCATTTAGCCTGGCCAAAAGGTGGCTGACCACCGGCACCGGGTATGCATTAGGGCGGATCGCCTTGTTAATTGTACACTTATAATCAGCGCAAATGCGCACCTCCCCGTTAGCCTTCAGAGCTGTTACAATTGGAGTTTCCCACTCCGCGGAATCAACAGGAATAAGAATCCCCTGGCCCACCAATTTGTCCAGTTCCGCCTCTATTTTGTCCTTTAGTGCGAAGGGCACCCTGCGCGGTTTGAGTCTTATCGGGCGGACCTCCGGGTCTAAGTCGAAGGCTACAGGGGGTCCCTTGAATTTTCCCAGTCCTTTTTTAAAAACGTCGGGATGCGCGTCGCACACCGCTTGTATTGGATCCCCCCCCACCGAATGTACTCCCCCTATGAACAGGCCTAAAGGCTGAAACCACTGTGTCCCAAGGAGGCTACAACTTCCCCCCTTGAGGACAACTAGGGGCAGTTCCGCAGAATGTCTCTTGAAATTAACCCGAAATTTCCCGACCCCCAATACCGGAATGCTGTTTCCCTGTACATCTCGTAGCGTGGACCTCAATGTTTTAAGTTTGGGCCGCACGTGGGGGTCGATTTTCAAGAACTCTTTCTGGGGGATTATGGAATAGGAGGACCCTGAGTCAATTTCCATCCTGATAGGGGCCCCTTGTATTAGTACCTCAACGAAGTAATGGGACTGTCCCGTGGACACGCTGAACACCGGGGCGTCATCTTCGCTGCCGTCCGAGATGCGGCCCACGCCGTCCTTCTTCCTCGTGGTCTGGGCGCCATCTTTGGGCCTCGCGGGACGGTCCGGTCTGGTCGAACGGTCTGGTGACTGCCTCCGGCCCTCCTTTCTTTTTCTGCATGCCTTGGCAATGTGCCCCCGACGGCCGCAGGTGTAACATTCAGCCTTTCTAAATGGGCATCTCGCGCGTTCGTGGGCCGCCCCGCAACCATCGCAGCGGCGCCCCCCTTTTCGGACCTTCTGGACCTCCTCGCCGTCGCTGCCTTCCGAGGACGATTTTGAGGCCCGCCGAGTTGCGTGCACCGATTGTCCGGACTTCCCGTGCACCGAATTTTCTGCTTTGCCGGCCCTGGGACGCCACTCACGCCACTGGTGCATCTCGTCTACTCCAGCATTCGTGGACTCCGCGGCTTCGGCGGCCTCGACGACCTCTGCCAGCGTGGGTGGCGGCTCCTTGTTCATCAAGCTGCGCTGCACCTCCTTGTCTTTCAGGCCACACAGCACGCCGTCCCTGAGGGCCATGTCTAGGATGTCGCCCCATTTGCAGGGGACGGCGGCTACCCTCATGGCGGCCACGAATGCCTCAACCGACTCGTCCGGCGCTTGGACTCGCCTCCAAAACGCGCTCCGAGCGGGAAACATCGCCCTCGAGGGTTGGAAGCGCTCCCGTAGCAGCTTCATGATGTCGTCCGCCTTGAATTGGCTCACCTTCTTCGGAGCGATGATGCCCACCAGCGTCCGCTTGGTTTCCACCCCGAGCATTCTGGTGAGGATGGCCCTCTTCCGCTCCTCATCGTCTTCCTTGACTTTGAGTTCCACCAGTGCCGCCTGGAAGTCCATCTCCAACAGCTCCCAGTCTTGCGGTTTGGTGATGTTGAACCCGCTCTGTGCCCTGGCTGCTCCTTGGGGATCCATGATCCCACCTTCGTCGCCAATTTGGTGTATGAAGACCAAGACACAGGACACAGCCTCGGGCTGGGTTAACTCAGGTTTATTGCATCGTGGACAGAGGGAACATGAGGTAATGGCGGATCGATAGCTCTTTTTATACAGCAGTAATACATTTGAACGTGGTGCCATGGTAGCCCATTGGCTACTGCCTGCGTGACGTCATTGCGAGTCACGCCCTTCTTGTCCAGGTGTAGGTAGTGGCGGGAAAGCTTCCCGCGCTGTTGCCTTTGATGAGTTCGGACCAATAGAGCTTGGACGCTCGCTGCTGCCAGCTGGTGGTCATTAGCTCGCGTCCTATTACAGGGTTTATATGATACAGCTGAAGGTTACATTGTTGCTATAGGCAAGGTTACATTGGCTCCGATACATTGTAATCCATGTGGAAGGAAAACCATTAGAACACAACAATACCTTACAAGGCATATGTCGAAAGAGGAGAAGGACAAAGAGCATGAGGCAGACCCAGAGGAAGGTAGACAGATAATATCAAAGACATATTACAAGAACACCAAGTAATGCTGGAGGAGGCTGCTAGTAGTGCCGGAGCAAGAAGCTTGAAGGAGGAGGTGGATGACTTTAGGTAATCACCATATTTTATCCTATTCTATAAGGAGCTACAGTGGCTCAGTGGTTAAGAAATTCACCTTGTTAGCTGGAAAACTGGCAACTCTGCAGTTTAATACCCGGGTACTGCATGACCGATTGAGCATCCATCTCTGTCCCAGCTCCTGCCAACCTAGCAGTTCGAAAGCAAGAAATTGCAAGTAGATAAATAGGGACCACTTCGGTGGGAAAAGATCTTGGGGAGATGAAAGGAGCATCATTCGGGCATCCCCTGAGTGGAGTTTCTCCAGCGAAAAATATTTTCAACCCAGAATAATTTCTGACACGGAATTATTATCCTATCTCTCAGGGAGCTTGTCTACACTTAAAGACAGTTAGACCTTTACCACTATCAAAAGGAATTTATTACTATATAAGTAATTCACTACTTGTAGATAGATACTCTTTATCCTGTAATGGTGACAGCTCTGGATCCTACAACAATTCTGGATGCTAAAACTGTATCAGTACAATGCTATACTCATTTATAGTGGTTACACACTACAGTCATTTGTTTTCTGACAGTGAAAACATGTAGTCAACATATGTCTACTCAGAAGAAAATCCTGCTAAGCATAATGGGATTTACTGTCATTTATGTGTGCCCAGGATCACAGCTTCAATTTATTGCAACATTATTTTTTTGTTCATTACTGTAGAATATGTTTTGTGCCATGCAATGTCTACACATTCCTGAGTGCTTTTCAATATTAAAGTAAAATAATGTAAAAGGAATCAAATCCAAAACTGCTTGTACAAATATCTTCTGTAAGGGCAGGTGGATAGGAAACCATAATGTGATGATGGCTGCAGCAAGAGCACCCTTTTTAAAATTCTCCACCCTAGATGTGAAAATCCAATTTTAAAAATGCAAACAGAATTACTCCACCACCATAACTGCCCGAGAGACTTCAGTTCCACTTTGCTCTTCATTGGGTATCATTTCATTTCTCCATATTGACTTATCAGGTCAATGGTTGGGGTTTTTTTTTGTTACTTTCCAAATGCAGTTTGTTGACAGCCAACAGGACTGAGACTCCGAACCTGTCCCAGAGATTACACAAAAGGATGTGCTGGAGAAATGAAAAGGAACGTTTGTTTGCATTTTAAAGAAGAAACATTTTTGTCAACTGGAACCCAGTTTTATGTCTACCTGAGTATAGCACTGAATTAGGCACTCTCAAGAAATGCTGATAGAGATAGTGGGCCTGTGTTCATATCCAGGCTATCTGAAAGACTGTATCTTCCCATCTCTGGCTCTTAAGAACTGTCCCATTCCCATCATACTGTACGTAGGCTTGATAAGGACATGAGAGAAGACCTTCTTTGTGGCAGCTTCCAGATTATGGAATGGTGTCCCTCCGGAAGCTAGTTTGGACACCTCTGTTTTATTCTTCCATCGACAGCTGAACCCCCATCTCCTCAGGCAGGCCTTTTAATAATTAAAAAATAAATATGGTCTGCTACTTGGTGCAATCCATGTGTCCTATACTAAATCAAGTGCACTGAATCCAAATCTGAAGTCCGATTCTGCCTAGAACGTCAGGCTCTTAAGTCAATTATGTATATAGATGTGATTGTCCAGTTTATTAACACAGCTGTGCCTACTCATCTTTAGCTTAAAACAGATTCACTATGGCCTAGCTGTACTATCCAATAAGATGATTTTGCACTAGAGACAAGCCCTTGGTCCATCTTGCCTTATGTACCTATTTCTGATATCAATTCACTGAATTGCCCAAACATGGCCGGCCGCTGCTGTAACATGCATGCCATCAGGAGACGCAATTCAGTTGAGGCAGCAGCAGGCATAGTGGTAGCTGCAACTGTTAGAATGTTCCCATGTAAAAATGTATTACCCATTTACCGACGATTTGAACAGCTATAGCACCCCTATAACTTAAAATCTGCACATGGTAGGCAGATTCTGAGTTCAGATTTGGGATGAGCACACTTGATATCATGTAAATCACACGTGTTATTCTTAGTAGCATAATCGTTGTTGTGCAGTGATAATAATTGAGTCCCTGCCGGTTTTTACCTGTTATTGTCTGTCTTTTAATGTATTTTAATTATTAGTAAAGGTCTCCCTTGTTTGAAAGCCAGTCGTGTCTATGTCTAAGGGGATGGTCCTCATCACCATTTGCAGTCAAAGAGCCAGTGCTTGTCTGTCTCTGCAAATGTTTCTCTGGTCATGTGGCAGGTATGACAAGACCAGTGGTGACTAACTCTTGGACTTCAATTCCCTGAAGTCCTGATCATCAGATGTGCTGACTTGGGCTTCTGGTAATTGAATTCCAGGAACAAGCTGGAGTGTCATGTTTAGCCACCACTGGACTAGACACTGGAGCACATGGAACCTTGTTACCTTTCCCACCAAAGCAGTACCTATTTATCTACTTCCAATTTCTTGCATTTGAACTGCTAGGTTGGCAGGAGCTGGGACAGACAACAGGAGCTCACTCAGTTGTGCAGCACACAGGTCTCAAACTGCTGACCTTCCGATCTTCAAGCTCAGCATCTTGACCACTAAGTCGCTGTAGCCATTGTGGCTTGTGGATGTTAGGAGATGCCACCCTAAATACACAGACGTCACCTGATTCCAGAAACCAGGCCAAGCCCAGTTACTCCCCAAATAACATTGGGGTTTTCCAAGAATAGCCAAATAAGAATTTTTGCCTGATGCTCCAAATTGCAAAATGCCCGTATATACTGTTTTCATTTAAAAAGCAGCAGAAATAGGGACTCAGTTGGAGGTAACTCATCTCACATGATCTGGCCCTTTGGCAATGATGAGCATGTGAGAAACTGGGATAGGAAGGCCTTTAAAAGGAAGTAGCAACACCATCACTCCACTTGTAGTAATTGTGTTTGACTATCTCAACTGAAACACGCACAATTTAGCTGTAAATCTGCTTATTATGACTGGAGAGATATCTAGTGGGATAAAGACTCCTGCCTGGCCACTGCATGTATGCTTATTTTTCAGAGTTAAGCAGCACAAAAATTATCTTTCTCTCCCAGATTCTTTCTTGCTGACTCCCCAAATTAAATTTGCACTGAAGAAGATCAGCAGGGCTGGATTTATGCTGTGATTTTGCCACGGCATCGGAAAGGTGCATCACATGGAATCAGCTGCAGAGTTCAACACGCTGAGAATCTCCAGTTCCATTTGATAGTAAGAACAAAAGCTCACATCTGCTGTTGTGAAGAATATTCAAGGAAGTGTACAGGCAGTGAGATTTGTAGAACCAGCAAAGACCTTCCCTTTTTCTATCCATCCCTTATTTAGTCATCTTCAATGGTTGACTTTCTAGATCTTTGATAAGACAGAACACATTAACCTTTTGTGATATCACAGCTGTAGACATTTATGCAACAATTGTGAAATGGTATGTGTGTCTTTATGTGAGACAAACAATAGACCTATTCAGGCTTTATCTAACCCAATATCTTCAACATGGTTAGAGGGAAGTGAATAACCTTTCACTGTGCTATCATGGTCTTCTCTACACAAACCACGACAAGCCTGAAGAAGAGATGTTCCTACCTGCAGGTTTGCTCTACACAGAAGACTTAAAACTAAGATTTGCAAGGATTCTTGCTCATGAGTAGCACCAGCCCAATAGCTGAAACCTCTCCTCTTCAGACATACCCCTGTTGGCTTAGAGAAAGTGAAGATAGAGAGGGATAGGCTAAGCACCTCCAGCATCCAACGTTGACCATGTTTATTTGGCCAACAAGAAAAGAACAAGACCACTGATACAATTCAGAGTTAAAGGTGAAATGTGTAATGCAGTTGTATAGATAGATGCTCACACAATTATAAAATGTCTTCCGCATTAAGAGCATAGACGTGTAATGTTCTGACAAATTTATTAAATCTAAATAAATCAACTGAAACTACCCCATAGTGATGTCAATCAATGCCAGGTAGAACAACAATGATGACAACAAACCCCAAACCATCGAAAACAGCAGACTCAAATATTGTAAGGCAATATTGAAGCAACTATTCCAGATAGCAGTTTTGTATATTTAGTAAAGAAATCTGGCAGCTGAGGGAAAAAGTTGACAAATTCCCGAGGAATTAAGATTCAACAACAAGAAGAACAGTAACAGAGAGTGCTGTTGTTCTATTTATTGCAAAAATAAGAATCAATTTGGTGCCTTTTCTGATAGTAAAAAATCGACCGCATCATGCAGCTATCGTATTCTTCCAAATGGTAGGGCTGTTTTTGCTGTTGTTGCTACCACCATTGGCAAGTTTCTTTGTAAACTGTACAGTTGTTTATGCCTTCATTTTGGCAAAAGAAGAAGAAACTGAAACTGATGGATTTGATTGTGCAGTTTTAGTGCTTTTGATTACAGAATTCTTAATAATCTGGTGTTGAATCTCTGATTTTTCATACCTGTTTATGGCTTTCTAAAGTGTATCTCCAGAATATAGAGGGCAAGAAGGTACAAATTGCAACCTAGTCTTCTCCACACTGAGTATGGGTCTAACTACTGAAATTGGCTGATGCGGATGGAACTGAATGTCTTTTTCGTTTGCCTTCCAAAACTTCATGGCCAAGATCCAGTTCTGAAAGCCAAGGGTGTAAAGGCAACAATGCAGCTGGTTTTTACCTCCACGAGCGCACAGTCTTTTGTGTGATTGGTTGAATCTCAGGCCTGGCTGTGTGACAGATTTCCCAAGTAGCCATTTCACAATCAGATTTCACAACCAGGAGAGGAAACCATTGTTTGATTGCATAAACAAACAGGATTTTGGCCCATATATTCTAATTTTCATCAGCAGAACTGAATGAGCTCCAGATGGGGAAAAGAAATGAACTGTGGAAGGAACTGAAATTGAGAGAATCCTGTGTCCCTAACAAACATACACAGCAGCTGTTGTCTGAGAGGTCTCAGATGAATTGGCCTGCCCATTATTTTTTTAAACTCCATCTAAATGAGTTGTATTTGATGGAAACTTTTTCACTAACTTTTTTTTTACACCTTCAAGCCTGAAGATGAGGGTAATAAAAGTATAGCTATACACCAAGTAATAATCTAGACCTGCTTAATATCGAACCCATTGGTGAAAGACTTTGACCTCATCTCTTCAATTAATTATCAATAAGCCATGGTCCTTTTCCAGGTGTCTTAACAATCACAAATCCGTATTTAATTAGAGTTGTGTAGAAAGCAGCAAAAGATAATGTCTACTTAAAAAATAATAAAAGAAAACCAAATAAAATGTATCCATTGCCTTTATTCAGTGACTCGTGATAGTGTTAATTAAGTTATGTCTATCATGTTCCTAAAATGGCTTTGCAAAACATGTAGCCCAGTCTTCAAAGATTCCTCAGTCAAAAGACTTTATGTTTAACATCGCACAACTGTTTAAAGCAGCAAGTAAGACATTGCCTTTGCATCAGGACAATGGGCAGTGGTGGGCATCAGCAGGTTTGCACCAGTTCACCAGAACCGGTAGCAGAAATTCTGGCTGACTCCATCTGTTATGTATGTAATGGAATGGAATGCTTTAACAGTTTGTATTAATTGTTGGGATCGAGTGATCCTCTATTTTGTGTTCTTCTTAGAACTAAGCTCTTGCGGGATTTGGGCTCCCGCCCTTTCTAACGAGACGCGCGAAGGCTCCATAGTCTTGGATCACTCCATGATCACTCCACTGTTCTCTCAACCAATCCAGTTGCTTCCCGCCTGAAAGTATCTTTCCTGTAATGTATATATAGATGCTGCTGCGCCGTTGCTCTCTATGTCCAGTTCCTGAAATAAAGTTGTGTTTGGCCCTGTTATGATGGCTGCTGCGTATCAATTCCTGAACATCAAACTGTCCATCCAAGTTTTGAAATAAAGTAGTCTTAATTCGGGTGCCATGCAGGGCTTTCCCCCTGGCCATGCCCACCATACCACGCCCACTGTGTGGCAGTAAATTTTTTTGGAACCCACCACTGGCAATGGGTTCTAGAAGGTTATTAGAGGACTTGTAACCCCTAGATCAGGGGTAGGCAACCTACAGCCCACAGGCTGGATCTGGCACACAGTGCCAAATAATCCAGCCCCCACCCTCACTCCAGCTGCTGCTGCTGCCGCCGCCGCCACTGCCACCAGAATCAGCAGCAGACTCATTTATAGCCGCTATAAATGTGTTTACGACAGCAACAAAAACATTTACGGCAGCTGTAGATGTATTTACAAAAACTGCAGATGCGTTTATGGCAGCCGTAAATGGGGGGGGACCACCAGTCCAACCCCATCAACTGGCTGAGGGAGGTGGAGCCGGCCCCTGATTTAAAAGGGTTGGTGACTCCTGCCTTAGATTTTTCTGCACCAACCTGATCAAATACAAAATTTTCTAGAAGCACATAAGAAGGCACGTAAAAGTCTGTCAGTCTATAGTTTTGCTCCAGTTCTTAGAACCCTGAATGCACACTGGTGCATGACAGAATGAGTTCCCATCATCTGTCCCAGCTCCTGCCAACCTAGCAGTTCAAAAGCAAGAAATTGCAAGTAGATAAATAGGTACTGCTTTGGAAGGAAAGGTAACCACATTCCATGCACTCCAGCATCTAGTCATGCCTGCCACATGACCATGGAAACTTTTGCAGATACAGACAACATTGGCTTTTTGGCTGTAAATGGAGATGAACACAGGGAGAGAGAGCGTTGGATAAGACTGGCTTTCAAGCAAGGGAGACCTTTACTATTTGTGCGATTAAATTTATTTCCTAAATTTTCTTTGCTGTTGACACTTTGCAGGCGCACCCCCCCAATTTATTTATTTATTTATTTATTTATCATTCACATTTGTAAATGCCGCCCACTCAGGCAGAACCCGACTCAGGGCGGCATTACAACAACTCTAAAAAATACATAAAAACATTATAAAACCTTATAAAACCCACCCAATAAAAAAACCCACCCAATAAAAATAAAATAAAAAAAAATCCGACATCCACCCCCATTTTAAAACCCATATCCCACTCGCCCGTCCCACCTACCACACAGAGGGAAAGAGAGAGAGTCTTATAAAAGCCAGCCGGCGGGGGCCATAGTCCCGTTCGGGCCCCACACCTGCCCTGCCAGCCAGGTCTTTACTCCTTTCCTGAAGGGCAGCAATTCACTTTGAAGTCTTAGATCTGTTGGTAGGAGGTTCCAGAGGGTTGGTGCGGACACGGAGAAGGCCCTCCTTCGGGTGCTAGTCAGATGTGCACCCCTCGTTGATGGCACCACCAGAGAGCCTCTCCGGTCCGCTCTGGTTGGACGGGCAGTCACTCTTGGGACGATGCGGTCTCTAAGGTATCCTGGCCCCCTGCCATATAGGGCTTTAAAGGTCAAAACCAGCACCTTAAATTGCACCCGGAGACAAACTGGTAACCAGTGCAGCTCCCGAAGCAGCGGTGAGGCATGGGCATATCGCCCACACCCCATCACCACCCGGGCCGCCGCATTCTGGACCAGCTGCAGCCTCCGAATGGTCGTCAAGGGCAGCCCCATGTAGAGCGCATTACAGTAATCTAGTCGGGAAGTAACCAGAGCATGAGTGACCATAAGCAAGGAGCCCCGGTCCAGGAGCGTGCGCAGTTGGCGAATCACCCGAAATTGGGCAAAAGCCCCCCTGGCCACAGCTGCCACTTGTTCTTCCAGCAGGAGCCGTGAGTCCAGAAGGACCCCCAAGTTGCGCACTGGGTCTGTCTGGGGCAAAACAGCCCCATCCAGTACCAAAGATGGTAACTCCTTGGATAACGTGGGGCCCCTTATCCACAGCCACTCTGTCTTGCTGGGATTCAGCCGAAGCCCATTGGCCCCCATCCAGACCCCAATGGCCTCCAGGCATCCGGATAGGATTTCAACAGCATCACTGGGGTCCCCACGGGCCGAGATGTACAATTGAGTATCATCCGCGTACTGATGGTACCGCACCCCGTGGGAACGAATGATCTCACCCAGCGGCTTCATGTAGATGTTAAATAAGAGAGGAGAGAGCACAGATCCCTGAGGCACCCCATATTTGAGAAGCCTAGGGCTGGACCTCTCACTCTCTAACCACACCGACTGGGTACGGCCCTCCAGAAATGAGGAAAACCAGGACAACACAGTGCCCTGGATCCCCAGTCCTTCGAGCCGTTCCAGCAGGATACCGTGGTCGACGGTATCGAAGGCCGCTGAGAGGTCAAGAAGAGCAAGGACGGATGGACAACCCCCGTCCCGCTCCCGCCAGAGATCATCCATCAGTGCGACCAATGCCGTCTCCGTTCCATATCCGGGCCTGAATCCCGATTTAAAGGGGTCTAGATAATCCGCTTCCTCCAGGACACTCTGCAGCTGGCGCGCCACCGCCTTCTCCAAAACCTTACCCAGAAAGGGCAGGTTGGAAACCGGCCTGTAGTTGTTAAGGACAGCTGGGTCGAGGGACATTTTCTTCAGGAGGGGGCGCACCAAAGCATGTTTTAGCTGTGCAGGAAATACCCCCTCCCGTAAAGAAGCATTTACTATCCCCCCAACCCAGCCCCCTGTTACCCCTCTGGATGCTTTCACCAACCAGGTGGGACAGGGGTCCAGAGGACATGTAGTGGCATGAACATCTGCAAGGAGCCTGTCCACTTCATCAGGGACAACAGGATCAAACCGATCCCAGATCGTACAGCAAGACTGTGCTCCGGCACCCCCCCGACCCTCCCCATCCACGCCAGGATTCAATCCTGAACGAATCCGATCGATTTTCTCCACCAGATGGTCAGCAAAGTCCTCAGCCGACCCCTGCCAACCGGGCACCGATCTCCCTCTACCGAGGAGGGACCTGGTTACCCGGAACAGGGCAGCTGGGCGATTATCAGCGGAGGCAATAAGGGTGGTGAAGTATTGCCGCCTCACCACCCCCATCGCCACTAGGTAGGCCCTAATAGCGGCTCTAGCTAGTGTCCAATCGGAGTCATCCTGGGTCTTCACCCAGCGGCGCTCTAGGCGTCTCTTTGCCCGTTTGAGTTCCCGTAGTTCCTCTGTGAACCACGGAGATGACCTAGTTCCCCGGGCGCGGAGAGGCCGCAGTGGCGCGATTTCATCCAAGGCAGCTATTGTCGTCCTATTCCATAGGTCGACGAGTGCCTCGGGTGAATCGTTTAGCCGATCCAGAGGTACATCCCCCAGTTCCCTCTGGAAACCATCTGGATCCATTAGTTGCCGAGGGCGGACCATTTTAATAGGCCCTGCCTCCCTACGATGAAGTGTCGCCCCCAGGAAGTCAAGAGTCACCAGATAGTGATCCGACCATGGCACAGGTGAGATGGCTAAATCCTGTAATCTCAGGTCACTCTGCCACTGCTCCGACAGGAAAACTAAGTCTGGCATGTGACCGCTGCCCCTGGTCGGACCCCGAACTACCTGAGTCAGGCCCATGGCTGCCATGGAAGCCATGAACTCCCTTGCCCCCTCAGAAGCCATCCCCAACGATGGCAAATTGAAGTCCCCCAGAACCATAAGCCTCGGGAACTCCAACGCCAGCATCGAGGCGGCCTCGAGGAGCTCAGGCAGGGCATCCCTTACCCTGCAAGGGGGCAGGTACAGGAGCAAGATCCCCAACTGACCCTTGGGGCCCAACCGTAGAAGCAGGGCCTCACAACCAGACACTTGTGGAGCAGTGGCCCTAGCGACTCCCAAAGACTCCCTGGCAACAATGGCGACACCACCGCCCCTCCCCTCACCTCTAGGCTGGTGCCAAATACCGAACCCAGCTGGACACATGTCCGAAAGAGGTACTCCATCCTCAGGTGTCAGCCAGGTTTCGGTGATGCATGCCAGGTCGGCCCGCCCATCCTGGATGGCATCTTGAATCAGGGGGGCCTTATTACAAACCGACCTGGCATTCACCAGCAGCAGCCTAAGGGCGGGGTCACTCTGGATCTGCTGCTCAGGGCCCAGAGATGTACCTGCAGGGCTGGAATGAGGGACCGCACTTAAACATCGGACCCGCATTCCCCGAGTGCGGCCCGCCCCACGGTACCCGCCATACCGCCCGCAATAACGGACACACAATAACGGACACAGACAACATTGAAAGTGGATAACAGCATCGGGCCACATTTATTGATTCAATGCCCTAGTCCGAATTATAAATTTGTATTGGTAAAACGACCAATCATAATTCTTAAGGCAAGCAGGCCGACGTAACACTGGTAAGGTACCACCCCAAAATTGCCAACGGCAGTTGGCTACAATGTATCAATTTGTATCAATTTGTTTGTTGACAACAAACAAATTGTTGACCGTAGTCAATATCTAACTCATGACCCCACCCTCTGACGCGTATCCGTGAAATCACGGGGTGATGCATGCTGGTTAGCTATCGTCATCACCCCGTCGCCTGGTTCATCGTTGACCGGACAACGTTTAACTAATTTATTCCTGTCTAGTGTTGTCCAGTCAATTGCGAACCTGCCGGATACCTGTGGGTCATACTGTTTACCTTACCAGTGCTACCCGCCAATGTGACCAAAGTCAACAGTCAGAACATAAGAAGACCCCTATATCAAACCATAGCAACAGTGTGGGATGGGCAAAAAAGCCAGGACCCGGAAGCCAATATGGGTCCCGGCCAAAAATTCCCACCCGGCCCCGAAGCGACCAAAATATCACACTGTTAACTAGGGAGGGGGTGGAGGGGAAAAGACTTCTCCGCTCCGTCGCTGAGGTAAAATGGCAGCTCGGCTGCCTCGTGGCCAACCCTTTTATAAGGGAGCTGGCCACGCCCCTAACTACCCGGATTCTTTGTCCTGTGGGGGGGGGGGCCCGCAAAGAGCGCGGCGGCCATTTTGGCGCCGCGCTTGCATTGCAGGCGCACCCCCCCAATAACGGACACAGACAACATTGAAAGTGGATAACAGCATCGGGCCACATTTATTGATTCAATGCCCTAGTCCGAATTATAAATTTGTATTGGTAAAACGACCAATCATAATTCTTAAGGCAAGCAGGCCGACGTAACACTGGTAAGGTACCACCCCAAAATTACCAACGGCAGTTGGCTACAATGTATCAATTTGTATCAATTTGTTTGTTGACAACAAACAAATTGTTGACCGTAGTCAATATCTAACTCATGACCCCACCCTCTGACGCGTATCCGTGAAATCACGGGGTGATGCATGCTGGTTAGCTATCGTCATCACCCCGTCGCCTGGTTCATCGTTGACCGGACAACGTTTAACTAATTTATTCCTGTCTAGTGTTGTCCAGTCAATTGCGAACCTGCCGGATACCTGTGGGTCATACTGTTTACCTTACCAGTGCTACCCGCCAATGTGACCAAAGTCAACAGTCAGAACATAAGAAGACCCCTATATCAAACCATAGCAACAGTGTGGGATGGGCAAAAAAGCCAGGACCCGGAAGCCAATATGGGTCCCGGCCAAAAATTCCCACCCGGCCCCGAAGCGACCAAAATATCACACTGTTAACTAGGGAGGGGGTGGAGGGGAAAAGACTTCTCCGCTCCGTCGCTGAGGTAAAATGGCAGCTCGGCTGCCTCGTGGCCACCCCTTTTATAAGGGAGCTGGCCACGCCCCTAACTACCCGGATTCTTTGTCCTGGGGGGGGGCCGCAAAGAGCGCGGCGGCCATTTTGGCGCTGCGCTTGCATTGCAGGCGCACCCCCCCAATAACGGACACAGACAACATTGAAAGTGGATAACAGCATCGGGCCACATTTATTGATTCAATGCCCTAGTCCGAATTATAAATTTGTATTGGTAAAACGACCAATCATAATTCTTAAGGCAAGCAGGCCGACGTAACACTGGTAAGGTACCACCCCAAAATTGCCAACGGCAGTTGGCTACAATGTATCAATTTGTATCAATTTGTTTGTTGACAACAAACAAATTGTTGACCGTAGTCAATATCTAACTCATGACCCCACCCTCTGACGCGTATCCGTGAAATCACGGGGTGATGCATGCTGGTTAGCTATCGTCATCACCCCGTCGCCTGGTTCGTCGTTGACCGGACAACGTTTAACTAATTTATTCCTGTCTAGTGTTGTCCAGTCAATTGCGAACCTGCCGGATACCTGTGGGTCATACTGTTTACCTTACCAGTGCTACCCGCCACACGGAGGGGCTTCAAAGAAGGCCTGACGCCCCCCCCCCAGACCGTCAGCTCGGTCAACAGGCCTGCTCGCCAATCACCTAACAGGAGGTCCATACCTCCTCGCGACAGATGGACCCCATCCCCTGCGTACAAGTCATAATTTTGTAGGCTAATAGCGGGGTGATGACTGACCCGTCCCCAAGCCCTGTCGGCAAGAAACCGCGCCACCGCCCTATTGACCGCACACCTAGCGCGGTCAAGGGCCAGGAGGTTAACGCCCCCTCTATAAGAATGTCGCGGTACAATGTCCGACCAAACCAGGGTTGTGGCAGGCCAGACATAATGCAAGTAGGCGAGTTCCTCGCAAATCGCGTGCTTGAGCGATAAGCCGGTGACCTGGCCCAAATCATTGCCCCCCAGGTGGATGATGAGAATGTCAGGCGGGTCAGCACCCAGGCCAGAAAAAAGGAAAGGCCGCAGCTCCCGCCATAACATCCCAGGCTTACCATGCCATGTGAGACTGGCGTGTTCACCCAGTCCCAGTTGGGGTCCCCACTCTGTCACCGCAGAGTAACGCGCTGCCCTGTGCACATAGCTGTGACCCACCAGCCATACTGTCACCGGTGTAATACGACACCCAGGGTCTGTAAGAAAATTGAGAAAAAGGCGGTAAGGTGACTAGATTGGTACTCATGGCGGGAGTGGGCGCACATAAAACTGAAAACATTGCGAGCCCCACCTCCCTATGCTACGTATGTCAGCCCCAGAGTACCCAAAAGCAGCTGCTGTAGAGGCTGCACCAATACGGAATGAATGTGTGCCATATCGGGCACCTGGTAGGCCCACCCTGGTGAGGGCTCTGCCTGTCACCTTCCAAAACTGAAATTTAGTAAGGGGAGATCCATCTTGGTGACAGAAAAACGGGCCGTGGTGCATGCCACGCAGTGCCAGGTACTCCTGTAGGGCACCAACCGGACAGATGTCTGCCAAAGAACACCGTAGCAGTCTTACACCACTGCCTACGCCATGCTGATCTGTTTTAGAGGAGCGTATCCTCAACTGGGCCCAGTCTTTGGCAACATAGACATCTTCGAGTTCCAGTGCCCTACAACTTGCATCCGCCTTAGACAGCATCACAAGTTCGCTGATGCGGAGCGCTCCAAAAAATGCCACCGTTGTGGCTGCATGGAAAAGGGCTGCCTCATAATGATCAAAACAGAGGCCTGGCCAGCCCCGGGCCAACTGGGTAAGAACCCCTGGGGAAATAGGGTGCCGGTCGTCCGGGCAACGCCCGCGCTCGCGCACCCACCCCTCCAAAACATGTCTCACACGGAAGTCAGAGGTGCTGTCCTCATGACCTCCCACTTTGGCCATAAAAGCCAACGCCGAGAGCTTGGATGCTATGGTGCGAGGTGCGAGGCCCTGTGTATGCAGGTGAACCATGAACCGCAGAACATGGTCCACCGGGATAGGCCAGGTCTCTGGCAGGTGAAATTGAGCAGAAAATGCCCTGTAAGAATTGAATGCTTGTTGATACGCCTTACGCGTGCGTGGCGCTAGTGACAGGCCAATCGCCCGGTTCACCTCTCCTTGCCAATAGTCCACATCTCGTCCGGGAGTGGCGAGGGAAATTCCTCCGCATCCGGGGCCAAGGCGCGGAACCGGGAGATCTGCAGGCGGGACAAAGCGTCAGCAATATCATTATTAATCCCTGGGACATGCCTGGCCCTGAACAAGACGTTGAGGCGCAGGCAGCGCAGCACAAAATGGCGCACTAGTTCCATAACCCTGGGCGATTTGGAAGTCTGTGCATTGACAATGTGGACAACAGCAGCATTGTCACACCAGAAATGCACAACCGAGTTGGCCCACTGCTCGCCCCATAGCATCAAAGCCCCCAGAATAGGGAAAAATTCCAGGTATGTGAGATCCCGCAGGCGACCCGTGCCTGCCCAGGCCGGTGGCCACCCACCATAGGCCCACTTCCCATTGAAGTACATCCCATAACCCAGGGATCCTGAGGCATCAGACTGGATCTGAAAATTGGGGGATGCCAGGAGGTCAGACCTCCAAAATGAGACCCCATTGAACTCCCTCAGGAATTGCAACCAGACAAACATGTCTGCCCTGATACCCCGGGTGAGCCTGACTCTATGGTGGGGCCTGGATAACCCTGCCATGGCGTCGCATAAGCGCCGGGCAAAAGCCCTGCCCGGTGCGACCACCCTGCAAGCGAAATTGAGGTGACCATGCAGCACCTGCAGTTCCCTCAGTGATGCCTTACGCTTGGCCAGCAAATCCGAGATAAGGGCCACTATCCTGGACACCTTATCGCCCGGTAACCTAGAAGCCTGCGCTACTGTGTCAATCTCCACCCCCAGGAATACTAGCTTGTTAGATGGGCCCTCGGTCTTTTCGGGCGCTAACGGGACACCGAGTTCCTCCATTAGCGTCTGAAATGTGTTGAGGAGACGTGTGCACGTGTCCCAGCCCCGTTCACCCCCGAATAAAAAGTCATCCAGGTAATGGGCTACAGACCGGGACCCTGACCTGCGGACGAAAGCCCACTCTAGGAAGGTACTAAAACGCTCGAAGGCCGAACATGATATGGAGCAGCCAAAAGGCATGGCCTTATCAAAATAATATTCACCCTTAAATTTGAAACCCAGCAACTCAAAGTCGCCCGGGTGCACTGGCAAGAGGCGAAAAGCCGACTTAATGTCGCACTTGGCCAGCAGGGCACCCGGGCCACACGAGTGCACCATGCGCAGCGCATGGTCAAACGATGTATACCTGACTGAACAAAGGTCATCAGGGATAGCATCATTGACCGATCGGCCGGCTGGGTAGGACAAATGATGGATAAGGCGAAACTCGCCTAAGGACTTTTTGGGGACCAAGCCCAGTGGCGACACCTTAAGATTGGGAAACGGGGGTGCGGGGAAAGGTCCAGCGACCCTGCCCGCATCTAACTCCTTTTTAATGCTGGCCGCAGCCACGTCCTACTTACCTCTGAGGGATAAAAGGTTGGGGGCATCCTGAGGGGACCTATCACCCATGAAAGGGATACGGAATCCCTGCTTAAAACCCTGAAGGAGATACTCCCCATCCTCCCCCTTCGGGTACGATGCGAGCCAACGCTCCAGCATGTCCACATTAATTGGGGAGGGGGCCTTTTGGAGAACCAGCTCCATCCGTGGCAGTCTTGCCAGCCCACTGTCCGCCCCTCCCTCTGCCCCGTGTCCCTCCAGGCCTGGGACAGGCGGAGGCCGCGTGGGGGCCCGAACACGTGGGACACTCATGCCTGTACTTGCAATTTTTCCTATTACAGGAACCATTGGACGAGAAAGTCCAGCACAGCAGGCGGGCTGGAACCCCCTGCCCCGCCGCTTGGCGGGTAACCTGCGCCGGAGCCGCTCGCTGGACAGCATGTCCACAATGGTATCTGTCCCCCGGGGCGGGGCGTGTGGGCGTCATGTACAACAGCCAAAGCCTCTGGCACGGCTCGTCCCATCTCCTCTCGGGGTGAAGGGGAATCCTCATACGGAATTCCTCATCATAGGCTAACCACGAGGGGCCTGGGAAATCAACCATCGCCCTGTATATGTTGTCCAAATATTGGACCATGGGAATAGCCAAATCCGGCCGCGCCCTCAAGTACACCGCCATGTATATTAAATAAGCAGGGAGCCAGTTGGCCCAGGTACGTGGCGGCTTACGGCGACGTGCCTGTTCCTTGTCCTTCTCATCCTGTCCCTCCCTTTCCTCCTTGGTGGGCTCTCTGTTCAGGAGTGAGAAGATATCTACATACTCCCCCCGCCATATCTTTTCTCTGGTAGTCTGTGCCAAGTGATCACCCAGTGGCAAGGAGTACCCAGCCGTCGGCAAAGCCGAAAAAGGCACCGCAGGCATAGGAAAAGGGGCCTGAGCTAGCCCAGCCACCCCCAGGACATTCCCAACAGTGTAAGCAGAAGTACCCACCCCAGTGCCCAGGGTGGCAGTCGTCGTCGCCGGGTGGGGTGCCGACAGCATGGCCCCCGCACCACCCGCGCGAGGCCAAGGCCATTGAAAAGCCCCCCCCCATATTGGGAATGTGTGTGGATGTACTTGCTTGCACCGTATACTCACATGCTGCACCCCCGCGGGCCGCCCCCACCGGGGGTTCCGGCCCACTGGGGGTGTCGGAGCTCACGACCGACGTAGAGCTCATCACCGGGGCCTGACCCGCACCTGGCTGCTGACTGGGGAGCTGCGAGGCAGTGGCGGAAACCGCGCCACGCGCCTGCAGCAGCTCAACCCTCCCCGTCGGCTGTTGTCCTCCTGCTGACATCGCCGCAAAAGGGACCCCAAATGGGGCCCCCGCCTGACTGGCCCGAGCCAACGACGCTTCCAGGGCCGCAATACGGGCCAGTAAGGTTGCCACGTCGACCTGGGGCCAAGGGCCGGCCGGCCCGCCCGGTCCAGGCGTGGGTACAGGTCCCTGTACCCCAGGACCCGAATATGGCCATTGGCCAGCACCAGAGCCCGGCAGGGTCGGTGGAGTAACCTGCCAAGGCAGGGGGCCGCACCACCCCCCAAGGCTAGAGGGCCCAGGGGGAGGCTGCGACCCAAGAGCAGCAGGCCCAACAGGGTGGGCAGGTGCAGGAGCGGTGTCCACCGCTCGCGGGCCGCGGGCCGGAATCCCTTCCGCGCCCGCATTCTGTTCGCCCATTCCGGGCCAAGGGGCAATAGACCCCATTTCGCGAGCCCCTGCCGGGGCCTGCAAGGGCGGCTGCTGAGGAGGCGGCACCGCGGTCCTCCGACCTGGGTTGCGCCTCCTAACAGCGCGAGCCGCACTCGAAGCTGCCTTCTTCTTCGAAGGCATCTCTACTAAAGCAAAGGGAAACCGAAAAGGAAGAACCGCTACCAAAAGGCTTCCCGGTAAGCTAAGGAGCGACGGAGACACAGGGGAAAAGACTTCTCCGCTCCGTCGCTGAGGTAAAATGGCAGCTCGGCTGCCTCGTGGCCACCCCTTTTATAAGGGAGCTGGCCACGCCCCTAACTACCCGGATTCTTTGTCCTGTGGGGGGGGGGCGCAAAGAGCGCGGCGGCCATTTTGGCGCCGCGCTTGCATTGTCTGCTCACAATCTCCTTAATGTACTCCTCTTATAAAATATATCTATCTGCATGAAATAACAGGTAATCTATTTATGTAGCATATTCAGTACAACTCTATCCTGTGGTGAGTGAATTCTGTTGCATTAGCGGATAGGGATGGACACATCAATCTCCTCTAAATATGTGACATTTCAAATGTGTTCATGTAGGGATAATGGCAGTCTTGCATGCCCCAACACTGGGTATCAGGGGACTTTTACAGCCTGATTGACTTTTCTCACTAAGTTGGTTGATAACATTTGAGACAAACCCGCCCCTCTTCCTCTTCGTTTTTGTTTCCATTATTTTGTTGAATGCTTCAAGAGTAATTTTGTCATACAAAGCGCTAGTTTGTTGGCAAAATTGGGGAGGATGTTGAAGCTACACTGCTAATTTCTCCAGATTTCTGTATTGTTGGGTTTTTTCTACATTATACTCTGTTAAACAATAGGAATAACCAAATTCCTAGAAACCCCACTATGTTTTTTTAAAAAAAATATTCAAATAGTTCTCACATAAATGTGGCTAGTACCTCTGATTCAGCATTCATCACTTTAAAAATATCTGTATAATAATAATAATAATAATAATAATAATAATAATAATAATAATAATAATAATAATAATAATAATAATAATAATAATAATAATAATAATAATAATAATAATAATTTCATGTCAGAAATTATTCTGAGTTGAAAGGATTTTTGTGGGAGAAACTCCACTCAGGGAACACCCAAATGTCTCCAAGAGCTGGGAGAGAGATGGACACTCAATCTGTCATGCAGTACCTGGGTTTCAAACTGCCGAATTGCCAGCCTTCCAGTTAACAAGGCAAGCTTCTTAACCACTGAGATACCACAGCCCCTAAAATATCTGTATTATTATTTTCATTCACATATTTATTTTGGAAAATATTATATTACAAACAATGCATTTTAACATAAAAGACCTTCAAGAATGCTTCGCTAAAACATGTTCGTCCTAAACCACCATTTTAGTAAGTCTATTAGGCTATTTCTTTGAGCCAAAAACTATACTGGGAAATGTGGAGAACTGTAAAACCCGCATTAACCCAGGAGGTGTGAATCAGGCCTATTTGCCTCAGAATTCACACTATAAATTTCTCTTGAGTAGCTGTTTTTGCTGCTTCCCTCCCACTCCCACTTATTTTTGCTTCATTCCACACAACCCAAAGTAGCTTGGTCTGCCATATCACACCATTTTCCTCTCTTGCTTCTCATTAGTAAAATGAATTCCTGGGAGATTTAATCCTCTAATGCTTATGCAGAAGTAGCGGCATCTCCCTATTTTAATGGATGTCTTCATGACAGCTCTGTGATTTTTAGCTCTTTTCTTGTAACAGCATATGTATGCGGGGGATAGATAGAAGGTGCTTGAATTTAAACACAGGGAGCTTAAGCCAGCTAGAAATAGAAACCCAATTTATAAGGATGGATTTTGCCTTGAAACAGAGGCTTAATATGGCCTTTGGATCTCTTTCTTTCTTTCTCTCTCTTTCTCTCTATGTCCTGTGTCAAGCACATTGGGCTACAAGTGTCTTCCATAATGTTCGATCCACAGCCATGGTTTCTGCATCTTTCCACTAAAGGTTGAGGTGTATATATCAACAGAATTTGGGATGTATGCCATTATCAGGTTCTCATTCAAGAGCCATGATAAGGAAGTTTTCAGAATTTGCTTTGGGCATTTTATGCATTTTTATGTTGGTTCTGCTGGCTGAATAGCTCAGTGGACAACTCTAGAACATGGAGTTATTGGTCACCTACACCAGCATTTCCCAAACTTTGGTTTTTAGACCTCAATTCCTAGAAGCCTAAGTCAATTCCCCCAAAGCCTACTATAACCAATGTACTGACTTAGGCATCTGGGAATTGAAGTCCACCAGTGTTCCATGGAACACAGTTTGGAAAATGCTGACCTACACAATGGTATAGAGCCCCTAGATATCTCTCATGTTCCATTCAACGTTCATACAGTTTTAATAAAATTAGCCAAAGATGGCCACAAAGATACCCCAAATGGTGGAAAGATGAGAAACCTTGCCTACATATTATGGTAAAGGAATCTTGAAGGGCCTTGTGCTGATATGATCCAAAAGTGAGCAATTCCATGAGTCTTCTTTACATCCTTAGTATAGCCCCAAAACGATCTCATGTTATTTTGATGTGAAAAGATTTGTTGTACAGTAATACCTCATACAAAGTCCACTTCATACAACATTGAATTCATACAACATCGCCTAATTCCTTGAAATAAGTTGCCTCATACAAAGTCGCTGCGACTTTGTATGAGGCATTGGGGTTTTTCCCAGGTTGCATTGTGCCTGGGCAGTATGAAAGGCAAGACACATGCATGCATTGCTCTTGTGGGTTTTGTATAAGGCGAAGAGTGTTTAGGAGTGGTTTTGAGTGCAATTTTGGATTTTTTGAATTTTTCATCAGAATTTTTAGAAGCATTCCTTGGATTTTTGCAGAATTCTTGGACAATCAGGGTTGTATGACATGTTTTTGTAATGTATTTAGCCTTTAGACAATGATTTCTTAAAGGTCTGTCAGTTTCCTGTCATTTCCTTGACTTTGCCCTGAAGTCTGTGCTGTTACAGTACAATGTATCTCTATGGAAACAACATTGTATGAGGCACTGTGGCAAGGATTTGGACGTTGTATGAGACATTGTGGCTAGGATTTTGCATGCCTCATACAAAGTCCAAATCCGTATAAAGTCCAAACTTGTGGAACCAAGTTTGGACGTTGTATGAGATATCACTGTACTTTTTAAATGTAATTTGGCATGCATTCATTTTTCTGTAAGAAATTTCCCCAAGGAGTTAAAACAGGGGTTCCCAAGCTTTTTGGGCCATAGGCCAGTCACGTGGTTCAGGGAGCTGGTCACTATGATCCAGCCCCCGGGCCATAGTTTGGGCACCCCGGGTTAAAACAAGAGAACAACAACAAAAAATTGACAAAAGTAATGGCAAGAAAAAGAACTTTTCCCATAATTATTCTGCTTGGATGGATTAAACAATTCTACCTCTGGGGAATTGAGAGGGAACGATCCTTATACCAATAAATATGAATGTTGTATCTTGTTTTGCGGTCATTGTATTCTAGGAATTTGTTATTTGTGACGGCAGTATTTTTAGCAGGATCTTTGGCAATAAGCTGCTGACAAATCCTTCTCTTTGCTGCTACTATTACTTTCCACTCGCGAGATGCTTCTGTATCACGGCATTAGCTGCTGACTAGTTTCCTTTATTACTAGGGTTGAAGTGTTCCTTTTATTTGTGCGACACCTTTTTTCCGTGTCAGTGGTCTTATCTTCCTCTCAGAACATTATTGGAACATTCTGTCAAGAGAGGCATTTTCTTTTAAACAACAGGCTTGCTTGGGAGTAGGAAGCAGAATGAAAGTATTGCTATATATTAGAGTTCTGTTGATGGAAGTCTCTGGAAACTAGTCCACTTTGAGACAGTGTGAGGAAATTGGCTCATATCAGATCTGCTGTGGAAAGCCTGAAGGAAGTGTAACAACTGCTTGTAACAATATCAATAGCCATTCCTCAAACGTATAGCTGCAACTACACTGGAATTGCCCCAATTTGACTTGCTCTGCAGCTTGTATTACATTTGAAATTGCAGTCAGTGCTCACACAGGGACAACAGATTGATTCAGCAGTTGGGACCATTCTTATTGGATGCAATGTGATTTGCATTCCAACCCATAGCCCAACTTCATTCTTTCCTTCCTTCCTTCCTTCCTCTGGTCCTTCCTTTGCCAATCCTTCTATGGTCTTCCTTCCTCTGGTTCCACTTCTGCCAATCTTTTTATTGACAGAAGAACTGAAGAGAGCATAAATGCAGTGGAATGGGGTGGGGAGGGGAATAACAATGACCCAGTGATAGGGTGATCTAGCGCTAACATCATATATAACAGTTAGTCTTCAAAGTGCTACAGCATTTTTGTTTTGTTTATTCTCTGATATGCTTGAAACACAGATTAACACAGCTACTTTTCAAAAAATCATATATGTAAGAATTGTTTTTTTAAAATAATAATAATAATTGGAGGACAATTAGTAGAGAGAAAAGAATGTATTGTCATTAGGTCCACACAGGAAAAAGCCTGTTCAAATCAATCCAGCATCTAAAAAGTAGAAACTCTCCAGTGGCAAAAGGAGGGGGCAAAAGTAGCTTTAGGGAACAAAAAGGGGCTGAACTGGTTTGTATCAGCCTTTGCATTATGTGATCAGTAAAAAATATTACTTTGAATTTACAAGTTTTAAAGTTGAGCAAATCCTGCAGTATTTGACTGGTTTTGGTGTGTGTGTGTGTGTGTTTGTCCAGTCCACTGTCCAGGCTAGATCCCATTTTCCCCCATTCTTAAAGTAGAGTTGTCGAAAGTGAGAAATAATTGAACAATTGAATTCTTACTGATTTTATAAATGTGGGATATTATCCTTCTGTAGTAAAGTATGTGAAGTCCTTCTTTTTTGTCCTGGAGGTGGGGGTGGGGGAGCTTCCTTCTCACTACCGACGTTAATTTTGTCAGCATAGAGATACCAGCTGTTCATCAGATCCTTATCCCAGGTCTGTATTTAGCTGCAGTGTTTGGGGTAAATTGGATCAAAGGCCATCATGAGTTCTTCTGTTTGATTTCTACTGAGCTTAGAAATTTGGGGCTATGTCAAAAAGTTTGAGGACAGCTAATTAGTGGAACACACTACTTTTCTCCCATATCACTCTGTAGTCATCTAAAAATGCTTAATAGAATAATCTCTCAAATTAACAGGACTGTTTGGGTTAGCATTTTTTGTTTTGTTTGCTTCTTTAAAAAAGAAAAACTGAATAAACATAATCCCAGTTAAACAAGTCATATATTTTAAGAAGTATTAAATAAAAAGATGGCAGATATACAAGATAAGGGAATTAAGTGGAGTCAAGACACTGTAAATTATGCATGCACACACGCACACACGCACTCAAATACACACACACGTACACGTACACACACACACTGTTGTTATAAAAGTTATAGAATAGATTTGTGTTTTGCTAGTTGTCCCATCTTTACTCAAATGATTCGGTTGTTAATCTAATACTGATTCAAAATCATTTTGATTCTCTTAGATCTTTTGCCCTGGTCAGTCATGCATCCAAAGTTGCTTATTTATTTTCGCAGCAGCCTAATACAGTATATTTCCTTGAGATAAAAACCAGTTGGGTGCAGTGGATCTAATGTAGGATTAGAGATATGGATTCAGATCCCTGCAGCTATGGAACTCATTAGGCTAGTCACTGTTTCTCAGCCTAATATATCTCAATAAAACAATAAAAAAGAATAGCATGCTGAAATAATATAAAATGTTGGCCAGAATCCAACTAACTCCTTGGCACTTGTTTAAAGGAGATTGTGTAAATTTTCTGCTCCTTAGCAAAAATTTTTTTAAAAATCCTACTTCTGTTATATTCCCTGGAATAGACTGGACGGCTTCACCCACACAGATATGAATTTCTTCGAGCAGTATCCAGTTTCACTGTTCACAACACTGAATTGGATCCAGACACAGAGATGAGCATCTGGGATGATAGAAGCAAAGTTTGGAGATGCAACCTTTGGGGGCTATGACTTTCACACCCCTATAAGCAGCTTGGCTGAAAGTCAGACTCTGGATGTTCTCTTTAAACAGGAATTACATAGCCATTTGTACATGATTTATTTGCTTAGATATGTCTGCATAAGTGCAACAGAGTAAATCACAGCTGTCAACTGTCACTAGCTAATGATTTTCTCTTTACACTGCTCATCATGTGCCAGGATTCTGGCCAGTGATTCTGTGACTCGCAGAACTGAATCAGTGATACGGGTGTCATGCTGCGATGCAGAAGGCAGAAGAAAGGCCACTGCATTATATTCAGTGTTACACTGCTACAGGTGCCCACAGGTACCCGGGCACTGGTAGTGGAAATTTCCCCAGGCCACAGCCACTTGGCCGGCCACACCCACCTCCCTACCCCAGGCCATGGTGTAGGGAGCCCAAGTGGGTGTGGCCTACAGAGTTAGCCATGCCCACAGAGTTAGCCACACCCATGGTGGGGATAGAAAAACTTTTTGCAGTGCATCACTGATTATATTCTCAGGATAGTCTTCATGGCTGATTCAGATTCTGATATGGAAGAAGAAGAAGAAGATGATGATGATGATTCCATGAAACTGTTTGGAACCATGATAGACAAGGAAGCAAAAATATTCTTCTCTTAAAAGTAGAGACCGTGAACTGAGTAATACTAGTTTATTAGTAGAAAGTATGGTTCATCCTCAAAATGAATGTTGTCATTTTAATCTTTACTGCAAAGAGAGAGAGAAAATGAGTGAGGGGGAGAATCATAGAAATAAGAATATGATAGGAATCAGTAACAAAATTGCTGAAGCAATTTTATTTATTTCTGTTATAGATTGACAGCTGGGAATGGGTAACAAATATCTGAGTCTGCTATCTCTGCTAATATAAATTCTGGTATTTTTCCTCCCCAGCATTAAAGAACAAAAGGGGAAGGGAGGAGAAAATAAAAAAAATGCTATCTAGTTGTTTGACAACTTATAAAATACATTGAAAAGGAGTCCTTGGTAGCATCTGCCTATTAGCACTTAGCATTCATAGATTCAAGGCCAGGAGTACAGACTTAAAAGTGAAGTAAGAGTATTCTGAGGGACCTTGACTGCCTATATATGTTGGTGTGGACAATCTGAGGAATACATTGAAAAGCCCTATAAATATAGGAATAGAAGCAGTAAAGAAATCCTCACAAGGTTTTGAAAAGCATGTTCACTCCTGCTTACCACATCATAAAGCAACAAAAAAAGGAAAGAAAGGGAAAGAAAATGGAAACAGATTTCTTGAGGGGGAAAATGTGCCAAAATAGATGAGGAATACTGTTTCTGGAATTAAAATCTGGAAAGTCTAGGGAGTAAGGGACAATTTCAAAGATAGAGAATGCAGCCAATAGAGAAGAGTGTGTTGTGTGTATGACCAGATTGCAGTCTATTGTCTCAACTTCCTTCACTTACATCCACTTGTCACTGTAGTGCCAAATTATATCCCACTTTCACAATTCTGGCTATGTGATTCTATTCCTTAAATCTGTTTCCTGGCTGTTTATTTCCTTCTAGACCCGTGGCTCTCAACAGGATGGGGGGCAATTTGATTTTTAAGGGGGCCACTTTGAGGACAAGTGATTAACGGTTAATGGCCTTGTAGGCTTCCTCCATGTGAATAAAGAGTTCACTTTTTGAATTATAAGAATTATATGTCATGTTGGGGGTGGGGGACATCAGGATTTTAGAGATGCTTTGGTGGGTCATGATGAAAAAAAGGTTGGGAACAATTGCTCTAGACCAGGGGTTCCCAACCTATGGCCCATGGGCTGGATCCAATTCCCAATGCCAATTCATCCAACCTGCACTGCCCTCACTGCTCCGGGAAGCGGGTGCATTTATGGCAGCATTTTGCACATGCACAGGTGCATTTTACTTGTGCTTCCGAGTGGAAAGAACCACATGACTGGCCCACTCAACCACATGACTGGCCGACTGCCTGAAAAGGTTGGGAATCCCTGTATTGTGATCCAGCCCTCATCAGACTCTGAAGACGGCCTGAATGAGGAGGCACTTCCTATGCCCAGCCCAGTTCTGTCTCCCCAGCCTGAAGATGAATCTGAACCCCAGACTGCAGCTGAACCCGAGGATGTCTTGAACCAGGAACCTCAGCCTGCATCTGGCCCAACTCTGACTCCTCAGACAAATGACCTGTCAGATCAGAGATCTGACTCTGACAGCAATCAGCCCTCAGCCAAGCAACGGTGCCCAAAAGATCTGCACCTGAGACGTAAAAAAAAAAAAAGCCAGAGCTTGTTATCAGAGGAGGCTCCCAGCTGATACCAATTAGCTGGGAGACTTCTTAAGCAAGCTTGTCTCACCAGACAAGCATCAATATAATTTCCCCCTGCTTGACTTCGGATACCTCTTGTGATTGCCTTCCGTGACCCTGACTTCTTTCCCAACCCTGACGATGCCCCCACAATCCTTTGGACTTGACACTCGCTTGAACTACTGGTAACCAGACCTTGGCTTGCTCTTTGAACTTTGCTCTTTGGATTCTCCTTGAATAGACTGCTGCCAGGACTCTCAGTGTAACGTCACTGTGCAGCAACCCTGCCCACTGGGGTAAGTCAGCACACTCTGCTCTAGACATTTCATAAGTTTCTTGTACTTATCTTCAAAGCATCCTGCAATCTTCTCCTTCCTTTTCTCATTGTGCGTCTATACCCATAGCATTGATCCTGGGACCTCCACTTATTTAGCTCCCCCAATCTTTACTTGTACCAAGGTCTTCTGTTTCTTCATGCCTGCCTGGCAAAAACACCTGTATTCAGTCACACCTCCCTTATTCTTTTCATCTCTTTCCTCAAGGCATTCTCTTCTGTAGTTCCTATTCCTTATTGTAATTAAAGGAAACAGCATACAAAATTGCTGCCTTGCAGTTAGAGCGAAGCTGCTTGAAGAAGGAAAGTGACTTTGCACATCTTCAAAAGTTTTCTAGCTCTGCAAGCTGTTTTGCTTGGTGACCGTGAGCTGGGAGATAAACAACGGGCTCTGTTTGTACATTGTTTGTGAAAACATGGCAGCTTTGAAGAATGTAGATCCATAACTGTAAACTTATGTCATCTGCTAATCTGATCTGTTTATCCTCTTCTAAACTGATAAGGAGCTGAAGAAATCATGTAATCTTCCAATGTTTATCCATACCTCCATTCTCTGCTACTCTTCTATATTTGCCTGTGTCTATTTGAGACCCAAACTACATGGTACATTTGGCACATCATAAGAGCAGAAGTGCCTTAAGATCTGTTTTTCCAGAACTGGTTCATCTTATCTCTGAATGTTGCAAATTAACGTGTGTGTTTTTTTATTTTATTTTTAAAAATTGGTTATGGGAGAAGGATAAACACAAACTTTACTTGCAAGAATGATTCCTCTGACAGGGAATCAGAAAGAACAGCATTGTAATAGCATGAAATACATAGTTCCCTTAACATACGATTGAACCTTTAGTTCATATATTTCTTGAGCTATGGATCTGCCATACATTTTCTTTCAAAGCACTGTGCATGTGGACAATGATGTTAATGACCATGATGAGGACAATGCTGATGACAACAGTAACAACAGAAGAACAAAAAGCAAAGGGAACATCAATAATAATAAGTTTGTGTCAGTAAGGACGCATTTTACTTCCGCTTCCAGGAGCGACGAGGGTGGCATGGGCTGGATGAATCGCAGTAAACCCATTTGTGTGGATTCATGGGGGCTTGGGCTTCTGAGAATTGAGGTCCAAGAACATCTGGAGTGCCAAAGTTCACCATCGTGGTTATAAGGAGTAGGGAATCCTCTCCTTGCCTGGGCCTGAAAGCTTGTATCAGCAGTGGGCATAATGTATTCCAAAGCCTATATACTGTACATCACCCAGGTGCCCGAATGGGGCCCAGTCAGCCAAGAGAGCCACAGCACCACAAATTTTTATAAAACATTTATTTTAAAATACTGGTTCAAAATTTCCCCCTGTGTCATCTCATGGGCTGAAGGGGAGCGGAAACTGCCATATGGGGTACTTACTTATCTACTTGCAATTGCTTGCTTTTGAACTGCTAGGTTGGCAGGAGCTGGAACAGACAACAGGTGCTCACTCCATTGCACAGCACTTGGGTAAGCCTTCTGGTCATGAAGCACAGCGTCTTAATCACTAAGATACTGTGCCCCCCTGAGAACTCCTCGTGACACACATATTATGGACTACTTTACTCAGAACAATTTGTCAAGGCACTAACAAGACTGCATCTTCACAATTCAACTTGATAATACCTTTACCCTCTAGAGATGTTTTCCTGCAAAACTGCTATACCTTGGTAATCATGCTTGCAAGAGACTTTCATTTTTTTACTTCTTGATGGCCATTCACACAACCAAATTAGACTGGTATTCAGCTTGCAATAATAAGGATCCAGTAGGTATTTTTACCTCTTAAAGGAACTCTGTTTTTAATGGCTCATTAACTGTGTCAGCTGTTTTTCACTTCAGGTGCCTAAACGGTTGAACTCCATGCTTTTACTATTGTGTTTCCTTCACCCTGCTTAGGCATTTGAAGGTCTTTGAATTTTTGTGTATGCCATAATTATGGTGTATGATTTATTGACTGTTCAAGGTCACTCACTCACTCTTTTATTTTATTATTATTTAAATTATTTATAGCCCACTTTTATAGGGGGGAAAATCTTTCATACCAGCTTCCAATAATGAGCCAAAAATACAAATAACAATAAACCTTGAGCCAAGAAGCCATTAATAAGAACTAGTAATAATAATAAAAACATCAAGCCTAGTAAAATGCTAAAATCCAATAAACAATTATAGCTAAATATCATCTGCTGCCTAATAAAACTCATTTATGAAAATGCCATTAAACAACAGAACATTTGGAGTTAACTCGAAATCTACAGTATACACACATAGAAGCTGGTAATCAGCTCTTTCTTTAAAAGGAAAAAAAGAAAACCCCTCTCTGTAAGGTTATTGTTGAAAAATATGAAATAGATTGCGAACGTGAATTAGAGAATTGGTTTAAAGAGATATGGAATATGGCAATAGATTGACATGTGAATTAAAAATTTCAAAAGGATTCTAGTCAATTTGTTTACATTATTTTAATTGTAAAGGGTTGTTTTTGTTGTTGTTTTTGTTAATGCCGCCCAGAGTGGGAAAATACCCCAGATGGGTGGGATATAAATGTAATAAATAAAATAAATATAAATAAATTAAGAAGTCTGATTTTAGAGAGATATGGGGAGAATTTATTGAATACATCTTAGAGAAGGGGAAAGGAGTAAGGCCAGGGCAAGGATATCTAATATTTTGGAAAGAAGGGACAAATATATAAATACTGTAAAATGCTATGTGGAGAATATTGAGAAGAAGATATCCCAGTAAGGTGGTAGTTGCATGTAGTAGTTTATGTAATTTTTTTCTCTTTATATTATTGTTGTTTTGTTTTTAAAAGATGTGTGGGTTTTTAAATCCTGTTTTTGTATATTGTTGCTTTTTTCTTTATTGTTTTTCTTTATTGAAAAAAATATTTTAAAACCTCTTTTTTACATCAAATTATCTAAGCCTTTCAGTGTATGTTTTAATGAGATTTCAACCTTATTACTTCCTGGTTTGGTGACCAATAGTAGGGGAGGGGAGATTAAAATAACTTCTTTTCTATACAAGTCAGGGGTGTGGGTGTTTGGTTTATTTGTGACTACAGGATAGGACAGAGGATCTAAGTGCCATTTCCTACACTGAGGTGGATTGAAAATTCACTGGCATTCTAGTGTTGTGTCAGAAAACCATCTTCATAAACACAGGCCTGATTGCGGAAGAAATGGGTATGCTTTACTCAGTCCTTTCCAGTATTCGCCTTTGCAAATAACTGCATTCACCAAATACTTTTTGAAAAATTGTGTAGAGCCCAATTAATCACAGCAGAGTTTCAACTGTTCCAAAACAAATATTTTATTATTCTTCTTTTTAACTGTATGATTAAAAATGCGGGCCAAATGTTAGCAGCAGATATTCATGTATCCTATTGAACTACAGACTCATATAACAGTGGCATGACCGTAACTCAGCTGCGGTCCGTGAAAGGTTATGCCAATAAAACATGTCAGCCTTAAAGATACCACAGGATTCTTGGGTGTTTTTACTGCAACCTCTTTGGGAAGCTATGTTATTCACAATTAACTATTACTCATAATCAATTCTTATTTATTTATCATTAATCCTCCCCTTCAACAATGAGAGCTAAAGACATTTCATTCCAACACTCCTTTTGGGCTTTAACTGCAATTTTGGTTGCAATTAAAATACAAAAGGCAACAAGGATAACCGGGCATTGGAAACCTAATCCTGTGGGAAAAGACTGAAATAATTGGGCATGTTTTCTACCATAGGCCATTAGCTTAGCATTCTGTGTGAATATTTTAGTTCCTTGGAAGACCAGGCACCCTATATTGCTTGATGAATTATAACTAGAATGGTAGTTGCATACATTTAAGGCTTGTGAATGAGAAACTTAACTAATTACATTTTACTTTCCAACAGCGTTGAAAACAAATCTAATCTACATGTTTGATGCCCAGTTCAAGGTCAGTTTCTGGAGTCCAGGTTGGTAATCTCTCATCCACTTTCTGAACAGATGGGAAGTTGATAATTAGACCTGGTTAGACACTATCCCTTTCCTGTAGCCGGTGGTGATGAGAGATAATATGCATACCAACGAGTGGATTTTCAGAGAAGCAAATTTTCTTGTTTGCTTAGAATAGAAAGCAAATGAAACACCAGAGGTGAGATGATCCCCGGAAAGTTGCCTTTTCCAGAATATACAACAATACTGTCCATTGCATCTCTGCCAACTCCCACCAGAACAGTTTTTAAAAATCAGAACCAGCAATTCTATTTACAGACTAACTTAAAATCTGGGGAGTAAGAAGAGATAAATTTAGTGAAGCAAAAGTGAACTTTAGAGAGCTCTTAATCTAATTTTTAACCAATGCTAATTTAATATCTTATCCACTACAACTTGCAATCTCATTCTAGCACTGAAATTAGAATGAAATAATGACTGAATCAAATCGAATCAGCCTACCTACCAACCAACCAACCAATCCAGAATCCCATGAGTCTTATCTTAAACCAAAGCCAAATCTTAAGAGTCAGATCTGAACATCCAAAACTAACTCCAAAATCAGCTGAGATTTGATGTGGATGTTCAAAATGCATTGGTTCTGATTGGCTGCACAAAGGAAGGGAACAGAAAAAATACTAGATTCTATTGCAAGTCAGCTTGCTGAACATACTGTCAAATATTGACTGCTTCCGCATGATAGCTGTCAAAATATTTTGTCACCATATGCACAAAGTCTGCCTAAGTTTAGATGTTTCATACCTGCCAGGGAGGAAAAGTTCATTCCGAAAATAACTCTTTCTTCTTGCAAACTTTTTCAGTGTGCAATCCAAATACCCATAGTAGGAAAAGTTATGCCTTCTAATACATTTGGAAAGGTTGAAAGGGACACTGTGAGCCTGATTTCCAGGAATAGTGCTTTGAAAAATGATGACGGGTAAAGGCTTCAAATTAGTCATTTATCCAAGTTTTTCCTGGGTCTATTTCCACTCTCAGGCCCAGTGACTGAATGTGGTGTTATTTGGGCCACTTGTTTTGTCTGAGATACTGGGTTAAGAACATCTATATCACAGCCACGGTAACAAAGTTATTACAACTTCAGTGTTCTTGCCAAGCTTTCAGTTCAACTGTTGAAGTTGTTTTCCTCTCCATCTAATTTAGAAAGAAAGAAAGAAATGGAGGGGAATAATCTATAGCTGAAGTTTGTGCGCTGGATCTGGCCTGTGGTGCCAAATAATCCGGCCCCAAATCTTGTTCCAGCCCCCACAGCTGCCACCACCACTGTAATCAGCTGTGGACTCATTTGTCACCATCGTAAACGCATTTACTACAGCCATAAATAAGTCCATGGCCCTT
Source organism: Bradypodion ventrale (assembly GCA_035047345.1). Lineage (NCBI taxonomy): Eukaryota > Metazoa > Chordata > Lepidosauria > Squamata > Chamaeleonidae > Bradypodion > Bradypodion ventrale. The sequence continues at coordinate 124,761,057 of JAWDJE010000006.1, forward strand.
GTGAACGCGTTTATGACAGCAGCAGACATGTTTTGTGGCAGCATTTACAGCAGGGGAACCACCAGACTGGCCCGGTCAGCTTTCTGAGGGGGCGTGGTTGGGCCTATGGTTTAAAAACATTGAGAACCCCTGACCTACAGGTATAGGGAAACCACTATACGCATCAATCCTTTTCTCTTCTGGACTTCTCTGAAAATAATACCATCTCCATGTGCTAACCCAGAGACTTACACAAACTGGCTCTGTTTCTCAACAGATTCTGAAATTCTGGTTTACTGGATGTGGTGACCAGAACAGAATGGATCCATGTGAGAATGTGCAAGTCTCCTAGATTTGCATTTGTGAGCTATCCTGTGGACTGCATATTTCTTTAAATCTCTTCAATTCTCAACTAAAACAAGTATATCTGTACATTGTAAGGAAAAGCATACAAAATACACATAGTAAGGAAGTATGAAATACATACAGCTTAAATGTAATTTATTTTTATTTTTCATTTTATTATTGCTATTGTTATTTGCTACAATCCAGCAATAATTTGCTATTGGAATAGGATCATTGACTCAATAGGGATTTGGTAAGTCAACTCCTATGTAAATTTCATTGATTCAATGGGCCTACTCTAGTTGTGGCTTATTACTGGATTTCAATGATTATTTTGCATTTCATTGAAAGCCAGTTGTATCCGACTCTAGGATTCAGTGCTCATTTCTGTTTATAGCCAAAGAGCTAGTGCTAGGTTGGTAGGAGCTGGACAGACCAGAGCTCACTCCGTCATACAGTACTTGGGTCTTATACTGCTGACCTTCCACTCGTCGAGTTTATCATCTTAACCACTAAACCACCACAGAGTATGAATTACATGCAGCTTAAAGGTGATTTAATTTAATTTATCATTTTATTTTTAGTACTATTAATTGCTGAAGTCCAGCAGTGAGTTGCAACTGGAAAATGCTCATTGACTCAATGGGGATTTGGTGAGTCAACTCCTATGTAAATTCAATTTATTCAATGGGCCTAGTTTAATTGTGACTTATTACTGGATTTCAATGGTTATTTTGCATTTTAAAGAAATGGTACAAAATGATATAACACAGACCTACAACCAAATACATGCAAAACTGCCACTGACTGTTGTGATTCTTTTCCCTGTAATGAATAAGCTGCCACCATTTCTTTACAAGAGAATGAGGACCACATAAAGATGGCTTTCCTAGACATTTCTAAACAAAGCAAGATGTTAGTTGCAGCTCAGCTTAGTGGCACCATGGTTAAACAGCTGTACTGCAACCAAAAGGTTGTGACTTCAATCCTGACCAGGGACCAAGGTTGACTCAGCCTCCCAACCTTCCAAGGTTAGAAAAATGAGTACCCAGCATGTTGGGGGCAAGATGCTAATTAACTTGTGAACCACCCAGAGAGTGCTATGTGGCGGTATATCAGTGTGATTGCTTTGCTTGGACTCCGTCACTTGCAATTATGGAAATTTTAGTCCAGCACACTTGGACAAATTGGGACTAGCTGATCTCCAGGGATTACACCAGCTCTAAAATGATTATGCCTTCTCCATATTTCACGAGGAACATTTTCTCTTGGCAACCATTGTCTTGATCTTAGCTTATCACTGCTAAATATATATTTCTTCTTTGTTTCATTTCTGGCAGAGGTCCAAACACTGTGTTTAAAAGGAGAGTGAAACAGCCCATTATATCTACCAAGTACGACTATTTCTTTGTGGGAGGTTTATTACATGCGTCTTGTATACTGTATAATCGAAATTAGATGACTGAAGGGGAAAAAATGCTCCCAGGTTTGGAAGCGTTTGAGTCGAATTCTCTCATTCAAAATTCTCCTGATTTTCTCATTATCCTTTGAAGTTCTTTGGAAGCTGTAAACGTTATCAGCATTTGTTAATTAAACCTTCTTTTCAAACAGCTGGATTGGAATGGTACTCTTTTATGTTGCTGGGAATTTTGCTGCATTTTTTTTTCCTTTTTAACAGTGATGGGTTTATTCTTGCAGGCTTTCAAATTGAATCCTCTTAACAACCAACTAACCTTGGTGGTGAGCAAGCATTTAGAACCGTAGGGTCAACAAAGCCTACTGCATTTCTTTATGGCACCTTCACCCTCAAATTGGAAAATGTGTGGGTTTTGCACTAAAATCCACAGAATCTGCCACCATAGCAGTTGTAGGATTTGGGAAACTGTTGTCTTAAAAAGTGATGTTTCCACATTTTGGATTCACTAGCTCACATAGCATTTCTCAGATCTGTAACTTTCCCAAGTAGAGTCCAAAAAATAAATAAATGCCCACAGCTGTGTTATTCTGCAACCCGCCTCAACAAGCCCCTATTGCCAGTATTTATCTCCACTGTGGGCAGGTCTTTTGTAAAGCAACCAGATCTTAATTGCCCATTCAAGACCAAGGCACCACCATCCTAATATCACAGGAATTACACACAACACATTATTATTGTTTTTATTGTTATTGTTGTTGTTGTTGTTGTTAATAATAATAATAATAATAATAATAATAATAATAATAATAATAATAATAATAATAATAATAATAATAATAATAATAATAATAATAATAATAATAATAATAATAAACCATTTGGTTCACAGTCAAGGACTGGAATAAAATTAGCAGTTCAAGCCCTAACCAAGGACCTAACAGCTAGTAAGGTAACATCTGAGTATATATCCAGTCCCCAGTAGAGTTGTTTTTTGGAGAGTTAGGATGTTCAAATCAGATAAGTCCAAAATGTCCAAATATCTAGGGAGTCATTTAGGCACTTCTCCAATGGCTCTGATCACTATGGGAACAACAACAGATTTCTTCCGCCATAGACGCTCAACTTCAATTTGCAAATCACAATATTTTGTGATTTTCTCCAGTTGTTTGTCTTTAATTTGTGCATCTCCTGCTATACCAATGTCAATAAATCAGACTTTCTTCTTCTCTACAACAATTATATCAGGTGTGTTGTGAGGCAGAGGTCTTTGATGATGATGGTGGTGGTGGTGGTGGTGGTGGTGATGATGATGATGAACGGACATCTTGCTATGGTAATGGAAGCAGACCGTACAGCCAGTGACTCAACACCAAGTGTTGGGCAACAGCAAATAACCCAACTCCCTAAAGGGGCCAATGGTTACTGGTGGATGAGCCCCTTTAGATGGGTTGATGGTCCCCTCAGTGGAGGAAATGCCAGTGGAAACCATCACATTGGGCTAACGGCAAAATGACTGGAGAAGAACTCTGATTCCCAACGGTCATGGAGGTAGAAGAGGCTGTGAAAGCACACTTTGATAATATCTTTAAGGCTGTGGCAGTCCATTGCAGCCCCAGTGTTAAATCCTGCATGTCTCATTTCATATGTGCCACAGGAGATGGCTCCATGATCATAGTGTGTGGGTCACTTCATGGCAAGCTGGGATCCACCTTAAACAAAATCACACCAATGGCATTTTTCCTGCTTCAGGAAAAAAATCTCACCCATCTGGGATATTTCCCTACTCTGGACAGCGTACAACATAATAATAAAAATCTTTACAATAAAAATGTAGACAAATTGAATAAAATTATAAATATCAAGAAAGCAAAAATAACACCCACACACTTTTTTAAAAAAATGGCAGAAACAAAAAAACAACACTATTGTTACAGAGAGCTTACATAATGACAGGAATGGTTGACAACAATATTATGGTTGGAAAAATTCATCTGGTGTATCTTTGAAAATTCTGTTTCTAGACCAGAAGGGGTAAGGCAAGGCTGATTACAAGATGACCCATTTTTTATTACAGAATTGTATTACAGAGCTGTTGTTTTTACATTTCAACTATAGGAGGTACATATCTGAATGTAGGTAGAGTAACATGATTGGGTGGAAGGCAGGAAGTTATAAGTGGTATGGAAGGGTTGTTGCAATGCCCTGTGTGATAGCATAATGCAGTCAATGCCTGCAAGAGTAACAAATGGCCAGACGTGTTGCTTGTTTGAGTGGAGGGTTACTGTTTTCAGGAACTTGCAACAAAATGTTTGGAAAATGTTAACTGCAGGCTTTGCTACCTGTTAAATTTTCCTTGCAGGGCCGCCATCAAGGATTCCTGTCCCGGGCCCAAAGATGGTGGGGGCCCGGCACCGCCAGGAAACCACTGTTATGCACATGCACAAACAAATGATGCATGTGCAGGAAACCACAGGGGCGTGGCAGTGCCAGGAAACCACTGATGTGTGCATGCGCAAACAAATGACGCATACCCAGGAAACCACAGGGGCACGGCCAAAATTGGGGGGGGCGTATACCGGGCCCAGAAATTTCTGATGCCGGCCATGTTTCTATGTTAACCTTCTAATTATTATCTTTTTGGAGGTTACATGCAAAATTTGCATTTAAGATGCCATGTTTTCAAACAGATTTTATCCATTGGAGCAAAGACAGAGGGCAGGATTTTTTGGGACATAAAGTGTGAAGTAGTGCAGTGGTTCACTACTTACTTCCAAAGTGAGGTTGTTGATGGAATTATTTCTGGACGTCCCAGCTATAACCCTCCCATTTGCTAAACCTTGTAGCTTCAGCCCTGCGCAAAGGACTCAACCTTTTTATGCCATGGACAAGACTTCGCCCTCCCCCCCCCGGACAGCTGAACAGGCTGGTCATGTGGTTTCCCCTGCCATATACACTGCCGCAAACCACTGGAGGCGCATTTGCACAGGCGCAGGTACAGTCACATTTTACGGTTGTTGTAAAAGTGTCTACTTCCACTTCTGGGTGCTGGTGAAGCAGGCCACATGAAATAGTGCCACAGACCATGGCCAGCCCACGGTCCGTAGGATGGCCACACCTGCATTAAAAAGTAAATATTATCCTTCTAGCTTTGTTGGGTTTGTGGCCTTTCCCCTACTCTTTTCTGCAACAGTGGGAAATGTATGCAGGATAGGAAGGAAAACTCTCCTCTAAAAACATGGGTGTAAAGAGCCGTACGTATTTAACAGCCTTGAAGAAACGCAATCCCACAACAGCAGAGCTGTTATCAGATCCTCTATATTGTCTAAGGAGTTTAATAGACCCAATGTGTCGAAGGCTGTTGCTCTATAAAACACAAAGTTTTCACCATGGGGCTTGAAAACATGGGATTGCTCTTTGACAGCTTTAGTGACTCAGTGGGTTTTACAAGCTGTAGATATTGGGTTAATCTAAGAGTCAACAGAATGTTGGGTCACATATTCCTGGGCTACACCCAACTGATCTTGTTGAACCAGTAGTGGAACAAGTTAAGGAGATTTTCAACCCCAGATAAAGCTGGCTCATTCAGCAGCATTCAGTTTCTTAATAGTTGACACATCCATGATTTTTCCTCCTCTTGCATCAATCAAAGCACAAGATGTGTGAGTCGGATCTTCAACCCCTGGCAGACAATTATTAGCCATAAGAAGGAAAACACACTCACAGTTTAGGGTGGGTAACAAACGAGCAACCTTACCTTCTGTGGGTGCTTCCCATGATGTTGCCAATGGTTCAACTGGCAAGTTGGACGTGGTTGCACATAACGTGTTTCTGCATTTGGGCCCATTTGCTGAGCTGCAATCTAAAACACAGAGCCACATAGTGGCCTATGAGGCCACTACCAGTGGTATTCCACGGGAATAATTTCCGTGGGCTTCAGCTTGGGTTCATGCCTCAGAGCAACTTTTGTTGAATGAAGGTTCATGCCTCAGAGCAACTTTTGTTGAATGAATAACATGAGCCTCAGATGTCCTTCTCCCCCATCCTCAGAAGGTTGAGGTCTTAGCCACCAACCCTCTGGCTATAACCAGTTCTGTTAGAGCCCTAGTTGACTGCACTGGGGCCCTTAGCAGACTCACAAACAGGAAGTAAGCAAGCTGTATAAGCCCAGCTCCTTGCCAGAGTACTTTTAGACTTCTGTGGTTGTGTTCCTCCCAGGAAATCCCTTGGTTTGCCTTTTCCTCTTAGCATCTTCAGCAAGTGGAGGAACACCTGTCAAGTATTCCAAAGGTTAAAGCTAGGGTAGGCCTGAAACAGCTGGCAGTGGCCACAATGAAGCTGCCAGGTGACTTTGTCTTCAGTGAGTTGGAGAAGAAAAGAGGTCTCCAAAGAAAAAGGGAGTCCTCTGCTGCATCTACCTATGTCTCTTCTTTCTCTGTTGATGTGTCCATCAACAACCCTCTTTTGCTGGTCAATGCTATCTTTTTATCCCTGACATGCTTGATGGTATTGTTCCATCTAAGATCAGGACAGAAGTAGCTGCAGATGCTGAGAGAACTAAGCGAGAGAATGACCCTCAACACCCTCTGAACAGATATGATCCTCAAATCTGCCAGAAGAGTTTTTTGGCAAGAACAAACAACTTGGGAGTACACAAGAGCAAAACCAAATTAGAAGATGGGGGGAGGAACTCACTGGGAAAATAACGTCATTAAAGGTGGATATAGCTGAAGAACTCAATCTTCCCTATGTCACCTGGAGGACTCAGAAAAGGGTGAGGGTTGGAGTCCCTAAATTCAAGACCAACATGCTCAAGTGGGGACTGCTGGGGGACAACAACACGCAGTGTGAAGGTGGAGAGACACAGTGTCTGCCCCATTTGCTGGTCTGCTGATTGCTGCCAGAGACATGCACCAATGAGAACTTGCATTTGGTCAATGACAAATCAAAGAATGTGGTTTCATTTTGGAAGTCCAGGGTCTGATCAGGATATGAAAGAAAAATCCCTGCCACCCCAGCCTCCAGCAATTGGTCCATATCAGGCAGGCAGGTTGACCTAGCCCAACCGTGGGGAAGAATGAAATAACTACTTCAACTGACAGGGGTTGGAGAGTAGGACCAAAGATTCCTTCTTACCTTTTCTACTCAGCCCTTGAGCTGTAACCTTGTGTTAGAGTTGCCTATGGAATAGAACTGTAATGAGTACTCTGCAATTTGTTCAGTTCCAGAGATGTTTGACATTTTGCCCCAATGGGGAAACCAAGTGGATTGAAATGCTGAGCCCTACCTCCTCCCTCCCCCCGCAGCCCCATTTCTGGCTCTGTTTGTGCCAGAAGTATTGTCTTCCGCAGGACTAATTCTTTGCAGGCATTTTGCCGTGGTTGTCAATTTCAGGCTCCCATGCTTGACAGTTTCAAATGGCTGTGTCAGTCCAGTTAGAGCCTGAAATTGATGAAGACATGTTGATGAGGAATCTTGAGAAGAATGCATTAATTCCCACACAGTACCCAAAATTGTACCCAAATTTTTGTGGGAAGAAATGAAGGGAATTTGGTTGAGTTGGAAAATCTGGCAGGAGTTGTATGAGTGAGAAGTATCAGCATTCACAGCCATAGGATGAAACATAGCCTAAGCTAGACTATATTTGCTGTTGCCTGGGGTTGATGGAGAATGCTATCCCATTCTTAGTTTGGAATCAAGAGTCAACAGGCATTCTGGCTTGATTGGTTGCTCTTTTCTGATGATTTTTCAGTACTGTCAGGTTGTTTCTCATTTATAGGGCCCCTCAGAATTAATGACCTCCCAAATGTCATGAATTAATCTCCTCTATCTTGAAAACTCAATGCCATAACTTTCGTTACTGACTCACCCTGCCTCTTGTTTGGTCTTCCTCTTCTTCAGCAGGTTTTCCTTTCCCTCCCACTATTGTCTTTTCTTTTGGTAAGGAGTGTCATGTTTTCTTTTGTCTCAGGCAGCAAGTACCTTGGGGCAGGCCAGCACATGATGATGATGATTAGAAGGAAAGCATTCTAATGCCTGGGGAATTCTGTTGTGGCAATATTTGTGCTCACCTAGAGAACTTTATCCTTGGTTGGAGTGGAGTTAATCCAGATCACAGGGATATCCAGTTGACCGGCTTAATGTAAAACCACACAAATTTGTGTGCATCCTCCCTTTTCTTGTTCTCCTGTGCATGCATTTTGATGAGACGAATCTGCATGCACGCACATATGCACACACACACAAGACACCATTGACTTGAGTGTGAGAGTTTTTTTAAAAAATCTCTGTTTTTTAATCATTTCAAGGGACACAATATGGAGGTGTTCATTAGCTCCCGATGACCGAAGTTCATTATTTGCATTTTCTTTAGAAGTAAGCTTGATTAGAGTTAGGTTTTTTTTTTTTTTAAAAGTGCTCTCTCTTGGCACTGCCAAAGCCTCTGCACTAGGTTGGGATTCAGTGGACAGAATAAAATTGCTGATCATATCACTCCAGGACTCCAGGCTCCAGGGCTGTATTGCTGTGACAGCAACCAGTTGCCATGGAAATAAAATTGTGGGATCACAAACGCGCTGTGTGAGATTTCATCACAGGTCTGTGTAAAATGGAAACATGGACGGTAGGAGAACACTATCTCAAACATTGCCAAACAAGCCCTTTCCTTTCCCCACCTAACACACAAAAAAATTAAAGAGCTAGGGGGGAAATGTTTCTGAAACCATTCACTTGTATATGATATTTCCATATCATTCCTGCTGTTAGCCCCAGGTCATATTCTGGATGGCTGAGGACATGCACTGAAGAAGAAATGGTCTCTCAGTTGGACCATGGAAGGAGCTGAGGTAGCAGCATGACCTCCTTTACAGAGAACAACTTTCTCTTTGCAGAAGTTCATCATCTGAAAGGCTGTCTGATCTAGTGGTATGGGAGAAATGTGCATTATTGAGGTTTGTTTCACTTCACACTTCCCAGACTTAACACAGAATTGGCTACAGTTTATAGACAGAAATCCATATATATTATTTTAATGCCCACGCATTTTTATAACACACAAACATGAAAGCAAATGTGTTGTACATTTCTAACATGTTTACTTTAGTCAGGAGAGACACACATCTCTCAGTGCGCCCATCTGAGGAATGAACTGGGGGGAAAATAATAGATATATTTTCAGCCACTTCTCCCCAGAAAAACAAAAAAACTGTACAGAACAGACATTAAAACTGTAAAAGAACTGGTAGAAATAGACATGAGAGGTGTCCCAATTCCTAGTTTAGTCCAAGTCCACATTACAGACAATGGCCAACATTCTGTTGCTTATAGTGTAGTAAATCACACAAGAGTAAACCACTGAATCAATGGAGATTTGGTGAGTCAACTACTCTAAGTAAAGGTAAAGGTTTCCCTTGCTCGAAAGCCAGTCGTATACAACTCTAGGGTTCAGTGCTCATCTCTGTTTCAAAGCCGAGGAGCTAGCACTGTCTCCTTCTGCAGACGTTTCCGTAGTCATGTGGCAGGCATGACTAGACACCGCAGCGCATGGAACGCTGTTATCTTCCCACCAAAGTGATTCTATTTATCTACTTGCAATTTCTTGCTTTGGAACTGCTAGGTTGGCAGGAGCTGGGACAAAGACGGGAGCTCATTCCGTCCTGCAGTACTCGGGAATTGAACTGCTGACCTTCCGCCTCCCAGTCAGCATCTTAGCCACTTGAGTCACTGCAGTCTTCTACAAGTTCTATTAAGTCAAAAAAGCCTACTTGTAACTGTGTCTATAGCACAGCAAGTTGCAGTTAGAATAAATTTGAATAATTTAAACTGTTGGAGGAGTAAATGGCAGTATTTGAACCCAAGTTTTGTCAAAGAATCCCCTTTCAGCCAGAGGGCTATGTCCCGTGGTTGCATAAGCTAAAAAGGGGGCACAGTTCTTACCCAGAGCAATAGGGGAAAGCCCATATCCAGAGTTTGGAAAACATTGCCTGTCTCAAAATGTACCAGGCCGGAGGCTGGCTGAGGAATTCCATGAGCTGTAGCCCCTGAAAATGCAAAATCTACAAGCCTTAGGTAAAGATAAAGGTCGCCCTTGTGCGAAAGCCAGTCGTATCCAACTCTAGGGTTCAATGCTTATCTCTGTTTATAGCCCTTACTTGAAAGCCAGTTTGATTCTAGGGTTCAGTGCTTATCTCTGTTTATAGCCACTTCCAGGTGTGGTGGAGGTGGTGTGGGGGGTGTGTGCACGAAATGGTGCCATGAGCCACATCTGGCCCATGGGCCGCAGGTTGAGAATCCCTGATATAAGTAAATAATAATTAAAAAGGTTTTCAGTCAAGGATTTTCTAGATCCATTGGAAAGATGCAATTAATCATCAATATCTTATATACTCTTATAAGAATGACTAACAACCAGAAGGTATTTAAGCAAAATGTTTGTATGTATGTGTGAACATAGACACACTCATATCACAAATTGCAAACTATCTCTACTTCCCATATGCCTTCCTACCTTGTTGCCAATGTGTTCAATGTCTCCCCCAAGTGAACATTGCGGAGACTCATGAATAGGTAAGACCCCACATGTTGACCAGAGCTAGACATTACGGCATGGAAAAATCACCCTACGGGGGCATTTGCAGGGCAGCTAAAAGGATAGGAAAATGTGTCCTGTGTGCTGATCTCTTGATCCCTACGCAATGCTGCCACAAGGGATGCATTTGTTCTTTTTCTACACCCTTGTGTGGCTCACTGCTGGCAATCAGAGTGTCCAGTGAACGTAGTTGGGGACGGACGTCAACAGACAGAAGGAACAAGGAGGACCAAAGAGGCCAAAGAGGATAGCGGAGCAAAGACTCTCTAGACAATACTCTTTTCAATGGAAGATTAATTGCTCCCCTTGAGCAAAGGGCTGTTTTGTGTGTGCAAATATTGATTGACTTTGTGGGCAGTCCTCTTTTTTTGGAAGTCAGGCCAGCTTCGTGTTGGAATTCTGCAAGCAAATTTCATAGGCTGCTGCCTTTGATGGATAACGTTTAATTCCTGCAGAAGAAGCATGATGGTTGTGGGCTGCCAGAAACTTACAGTTTATCTACTGAATGCTAATAATTCAGCAAGCCAGGAAGAGTGGGGGAGAGATGGGGAGATCATTTTAAAACTTGGAGTGTGTAAGGAGGAGTCTTAGTGCATGACTAATGGAGTTATATTTTCATACCATTGAATCTGGAATTAAGAGGAACAAAAGACCTGAAACAACATTGCAAATGTGGAAACGTGGACTGATGAGTTAACATAAAAATCGATTTCACAGTAAGTGGGTTTTTGTCTCCATTTCATGACTTGGAGTCCAATCATGCAATGGGTGAGGCTTCTGAAGAACCCCCAGTATAACAACTTTGATAAATTTAAGGACCACCATTTATCACACACCCCAGTAGCTACCTGGGGCCACAACAATCTTGGAAATGGCCAACAGGTGCAAAATGACACATCCAAAAGGGACCGAATCTTGACTACCAGGATTCATTTGTCTGAAATGTTGAGAATGGAAGCGCGGCGCCAAAATGGCCGCCGCGCTCTTTGCGGGCCCCCCCCCCCACCGGACAAAACCATCCGGGTAGTTAGGGGCGTGGCCAGCACCCTAATAAAAGGGCTGGCCACAAGGCAGCCGTGCTGCCATTTTGGCGAGCCGACGGAGCGGAGAAGTTTTTTCCTCCTTACCTCCGTCGATCGTGTCTTCTTGAGGGAAGCCTTTTCGGGCAGCTTTCTCTTTTCTTTAGACTTCTTAGCTACATTGGCCATGCCCTCGAAGAAGAAGGCAGCCGCGAACGTGGCTCGATCGGCGCGGAGGCGTCAGCCGGGTCGGAGGACCGCGACTGCGCCCGTTCCGCAGCCACCTCTAGCGGATCCCACCGGGAACGGTGGGATGGGATCGGTAGCTCCTTGGCCTGATGCGCGGAGCATACCCGCAGCCCCGGACGGGGCCTCGGCCCTTGGCCCGCAAACGACGACCACGGCCCCTGCCATGGTTCGTCCGGTAGGGCCTTCTTGTCCGGGTGCGCAGTTCCCCATGGGGGGTGCGAGCCACGGAGGGTGGTTGGGTTCCCTGCCTTTGCAGGGCGTTCCTACGACTCCCCAGGGGCTGAGCATGGGCTCTTGGCCTTATCTGGCCCCTGGGGCTCAGGGACCTGGTCAGGTACCCGTGAATTTTGGGCCGGTTGCCCAATTGCCCCCTGTCGGGGCCGGGCCCTATGTCGACATGGAGGCCCTTCTTGCCCGGGTTGCGGCCCTTGAAGCGTCCTTGGCGAGGGCCAACCAAGTAGGGGTACCTCTAGGTTTCCAGGTTCCCCCTTTGGCCGCCGAACAACGGCCGGCGATGGGTCGGGTTGAGCCGCCTGAGGCGTGTGGGCCGGTGGCGGCCACTGCCTCGCAGCTCCCCACCCCACAGGTGCAGCAGTCTGGTGCTGGTCTGGCTCCGTCGACGAGCTCAGCTTCGGTCGTGAGCTCCGACGCCCCCAGCGGGCCGGAACCCCCGGTGGGGGCGGCCCACGGGGGGGCAGCGGGTGAGTATGCAGTCCAAGCTAATGCACCCACACAACTGACTTCATTGGGGGGGGCTGTTCAATGGCCTTGGCCTCGCTCGGGTGGCCCGGCGGCCCAATGGCCCCCGGCCCACCCAGCGACTTTGCCCACGACGCTGGGCTTGGGGCGGGGTGGTGCCCCCAATGTGCTGGGAAATGTGTTGGGGATCCCCGGGCTGGCTCAGGCTCAATTTACCTTACCCGTAGTTCCCTCGGTGCCGGTGGCGGCTTTGCCAACAGCAGGGTATTCCTTGTCCTTGGGGGACCATTTGGCCCAGTCTACCAAGGAAAAGATTTGGAGGGGCGAGTACGTAGATATCTTCTCACTTCTAAATAGGGAGCTGACCAAGGAGGAGAGGGAAGGGCTGGACGAGAAGGATAAGGAGCAGGCACGTCGTCGTAAGCCGCCACGCACGTGGGCAAATTGGCTGCCAGCGTACCTGATCTACATGGCCGTTTACCTCAGGGCTAGGCCGGATTTGGCTATTCCCATGGTCCAATATCTGGACAATATTTACCGGGCTATGGTTGACTTCCCGGGCCCGTCATGGCTGGCTTACGACGAAGAGTTCCGCATGAGAATTCCGCTGCACCCAGAGATGAGGTGGGATGAGCCCTGCCAGAAGCTGTGGCTTCTGTATATGACCCCCACGCGCCCGGCGCCTGGGGAGAGATACCATTGTGGACATGCGGTCCAACGAGCGGCCCCAGTACAGGTACCCCACCAAGCGGCGGGGCAGGGGGTTCCAGCCCGCCTGCTGTGCTGGACCTTCTCGTCCAGTGGTTCTTGCAACAGGAAAAATTGCAAGTACAAGCATGAGTGCCCCTCTTGTTCTGGCCCCCATGCTGCCTCCGCCTGTCCCAGGCCAGGAGGATACAGGGGCAGGGGTAGGGGCGGACAAGGGGCAGGCAAGACTGCCATGGAGGGAGCGGGTTCACCAAAAGGCCCCCTCCCCAATTAATGTCGACATGCTGGAGCGTTGGCTCGCATCGTACCCGAGGAGAGCAGACGCTGTGTACCTCCTTCAGGGTTTTCAACTGGGTTTTCGTATTCCTTTCACAGGGGATAGGTCACCGCAGGATGCACCTAACCTTTTGTCACTTAGGGGAAGGGAGGAGGTGGCTGCCGCCAGCATTAATAAGGAGATTGCTGCGGGCAGGGTCGCCGGCCCTTTCCCCGCACCCCCGTTCCCAAACCTTAAAGTGTCTCCGCTAGGACTAGTGCCCAAGAAGTCCCCGGGCGAGTTTCGCCTGATTCACCATTTGTCCTACCCAGCCGGCCACTCGGTCAATGATGCTATCCCTGATGACCTTTGTTCTGTCAGGTATACATCCTTTGACCAGGCATTGCGCATGGTGCGCTCATGTGGCCCGGGTGCACTGTTGGCTAAGTGTGACATTAAGTCGGCGTTTCGCCTCTTACCCGTGCACCCGGGTGACTTCGAGTTGCTGGGTTTCAAATTCCGGGGTGACTATTATTTTGACAAAGCCATGCCATTCGGCTGTTCCATATCCTGCTCGGCTTTCGAGCGTTTCAGTACCTTCCTGCAGTGGGCATTTGTCCGTAGGTCAGGGTCTCGGTCTGTAGCCCATTACCTGGATGACTTTTTATTCGGGGGTGAACGGGGCTGGGACACGTGTACACGTCTCCTCAATACATTTCAGACGCTAATGGAGGAACTCGGTGTCCCTTTAGCGCCCGAAAAGACCGAAGGCCCGTCTGATAAGTTAATATTCCTGGGGGTGGAAATTGACACGGTAGCGCAGGCTTCTAGGTTGCCCGCAGACAAGGTGGCAAGGATAGTTGCCCTTATATCGGACTTGCTGGCTAAGCGCAAGGCATCCCTTCGGGAATTGCAGGTGCTACATGGCCACCTCAATTTCGCTTGCAGGGTGGTTGCACCTGGCAGGGCCTTTGCTCGGCGCTTGTGCGATGCCATGGCAGGCTTATCCAGGCCCCATCATAGGGTGAGACTGACACGGGGCATCAGGGCAGATCTGCACGTATGGCTCCAGTTCTTGAGAGAGTTCAATGGGGTCTCATTTTGGAGGTCTGACCTCCTGGCTTCGCCCCACTTTCAAATTCAGTCTGATGCCTCGGGATCCCTGGGTTATGGGATGTACTTCAATGGGAAGTGGGCATATGGTGGATGGCCACCAGCCTGGTCAGGCACGGGTCGCCTGAGGGATCTCACATATTTGGAATTTTTTCCCATACTGGGGGCCTTGATGCTATGGGGTGAGGAGTGGGCCAACTCTGTGGTGCATTTCTGGTGTGACAATGCGGCTGTTGTCCACATTGTCAACTCACAGACCTCTAAATCTCCCAGGGTCATGGATCTTGTGCGCCAGTTTGTATTGCGCAGCCTGCGCCTCAATGTACTGTTCAGAGCCAGGCATGTCCCGGGGGTGAATAATGATATTGCTGACGCTTTGTCCCACCTGCAGATCTCCCGGTTCCGTGCCTTGGCTCCGGATGCGGAGGAATTTCCCTCGCCACTACCACAGGAGATATGGACCATTGGCAAGGAGAGGTGAACCGGGCGATAGGCATGTCACTGGCGCCACGCACGCGTAAGGCGTATCACCACGCGTTGGTTTCATTTCGGACTTTTTGTTCCCAATATTGCTTGCAAGATACCTGGCCGATCCCAGTGGCCCACATCCTCTGTTTTATGGTTTACCTGCACGCCCAGGGCCTGGCACCACGCACCATAGCATCTAGGCTATCAGCGCTGGCTTTTATGGCCAAGGTGGGAGGTCATGCGGACAGCACCGCTGATTTCCGTGTGAGACATGTTTTGGAGGGGTGGGTGTGGGAACGTGGGTGTTGCCTGGACGACCGTCACCCAATTTCCCCTGGGGTACTTTCCCTACTGGCACGAGGCTGGCATGACCTATGTTTCGATAGGTATGAGGCAGCCCTGTTTCGTGCGGCTACAATGGTGGCCTTTTTTGGAGCGCTCCGCATCAGCGACCTTGTGATGCTGTCTAAGGCGGATGCAAGTCGTAGGGCACTGGAACTCGAAGATGTCTATGTTTGCAATGATTGGGCTCAGTTGAGGATACGCTCCTCTAAAACAGATCAGCATGGCGTAGGCAGTGGAATAAGACTGCTACGATGTTCATTGGCAGACATCTGTCCGGTTGGTGCCCTAGAGGAGTTCCTTGCACTGCGTGGCATGCACCATGGCCCGTTTTTCTGTCACCAAGATGGGTCTCCCCTCACTAAATTTCAGTTTTGGAAGGTGACTGGGAAGGCACTGGCCAGAGTTGGCCTCCCTGGGGCCCGTTACGGCACCCATTCATTTAGAATTGGGGTGGCCTCTACTGCGGCTGCTTATGGGTACTCCGGGGCTGACATACGCAGCATGGGGAGGTGGGACTCACACTGTTTCCAGTTTTATGTTCGCCCACTCCCACCGTGAGTACCTTCTGAGTCACCATGTATCTCTCCTTCCCTGTTTTTTCCCTTGACAGACCCTGGGTGTCGTATCACACCGGTGACAGTATGGCTGGTGGGCCATAGCTACGTGCACAGGGCAGTGCGTTACGCTGCGGCGACAGATTGGGGACCCCGACTGGGACTGGGTGCATACGCACATTTCACATGGCACGGTAAGCCCGGTATATTGTGGCGGGAGCTTTTGCCATTCCTCTTTTCATCGAGGAGTGCCGACCCGCCCGACATTCTGATCATACACCTTGGGGGTAATGACTTGGGTCAGGTCACTGGCTTATCGCTGAAGCATGCGATTTGCGCGGACCTCGCCTACTTACATTACGTATGGCCCGCCACAACCCTTGTTTGGTCAGATATGGTCCCACGGCACGCTTATCGGGGAGGCTTCGACCTCCAGGCCCTGGACCGCGCTCGGCGCATGGTAAACAGGGCGGTGGCCCGATTCCTTTCGACCAAGGGCTGGGGGCGGGTCAGTCATCATCCCGCCATTAGTTTGCAAAATTATGGGCTTTATTCAGGGGATGGGATCCATCTGTTGCGAGGAGGTATGGACCTCCTGCTGGGTGATTGGCGAGCAGGCCTGTCGACCGAGCTGACGGTCTTGGGGGGGCATCAAGCCTTTATTGAAGCCTCTCCGGGTGGCGGGTAGCACTGGTAAGGTAAACATTTATGACCCACAGGTATCCGGCAGGTTCGCAATTGACTGGACAACACTAGATAGGCATAAGTTGTTTAAACGTTGTCCGGTCAACGACGAACCAGGCAAGGGGGTGATGGTTACCACTAGACAGCTGGAATCACCCCCTGATTTTACGGATACACGTCAGAGGGTGGGGTCATTAGTTAGATATTGACTACGGTCAACAATTTGTTTGTTGTCAACAAACAAATTGATACAAATAGATACATTGTAACAATTGCCGTTGGCAATTTTGGGTGGTACCTTACCAGTGTTACTTCGGCCTGCTTGCCTTAAGAATTATGATTGGTCGTTTTACCAATAGAAATTTATAATTCGGACTAGGGCATGAATCAATAAATGTGGCCCATGCCGTTATCCACTTTCATTTGTGTCTGAGTCCATCATTGGGGGGGTGCGCCTGCAATGGAAGCGCGGCGCCAAAATGGCCGCCGCGCTCTTTGCGGGGCCCCCCCACCGGACGAAACCATCCGGGTAGTTAGGGGCGTGGCCAGCACCCTAATAAAAGGGCTGGCCACGAGGCAGCCGTGCTGCCATTTTGGCGAACCGACGGAGCGGAGAAGTTTTTCCCCTCCACCCCCTCCCTAGTTAACAGTGTGATTTCTTGGTCGCTTCGGGGCCGGGTGGGAATTTTTGGCTGGGACTCGCATTGGCCCTTGAGTCCTGGCTTTTTCGCCCATCCCACACTGTTGCTATGGTTTGATATAGGGGTTGTTCTGTGCTGCTGTTGACTTTGGTCACATTGGCGGGTAGCACTGGTAAGGTAAACATTTATGACCCACAGGTATCCGGCAGGTTCGCAA
This sequence comes from Bradypodion ventrale, assembly GCA_035047345.1. Taxonomy (NCBI): domain Eukaryota; kingdom Metazoa; phylum Chordata; class Lepidosauria; order Squamata; family Chamaeleonidae; genus Bradypodion; species Bradypodion ventrale. The sequence continues at coordinate 124,778,335 of JAWDJE010000006.1, forward strand.
TTGACTGGACAACACTAGATAGGCATAAGTTGTTTAAACGTTGTCCGGTCAACGACGAACCAGGCAAGGGGGTGATGGTTACCACTAGACAGCTGGAATCACCCCCTGATTTTACGGATACATGTCAGAGGGTGGGGTCATTAGTTAGATATTGACTACGGTCAACAATTTGTTTGTTGTCAACAAACAAATTGATACAAATAGATACATTGTAACAATTGCCGTTGGCAATTTTGGGTGGTACCTTACCAGTGTTACTTCGGCCTGCTTGCCTTAAGAATTATGATTGGTCGTTTTACCAATAGAAATTTATAATTCGGACTAGGGCTTGAATCAATAAATGTGGCCCATGCCGTTATCCACTTTCATTTGTGTCTGAGTCCATCATTGGGGGGGTGCGCCTGCAAAGCTTCCCAGCCAGCAACTCTTGCTCCTGAAAGACAGAGGGGGAAATAATAAAGATTGGGGATGGGTTGTTCCCTACAGAGGGCACCCATGGGCTCTGAAGAAGCCTTGAAGCTGTGTTTTGGCTACCTTGTTCTTTCGCCTCTACGTTAGCAATAAATAAATAAATAATTGTGTGCTGCCAAGTCCATGCTGACATAATGGTGATCCTTTCTGGTGGATTGCTAGGTATAGAGTACTCAGAAGTGGTTTACCATTCCTTCTTCTGGGCATGTGCAGGTTGCCCAAAATCATGCAAGCTGAGTCTTCTCCCTGGAGGCATAGTGGGGAATTGAGTTCCCAACTTCTGGTTCCACACCTAGATACCTAATACTTTGAGCTTCCCCAGTACCAAGTTAATATTTTAAAGGGAGCAATCTAATCAGGACTTTCTTTTGAGTGGTCATAGATTTCCATGTCAGCTTGGAAAGAATCCTTCCCCAAGTAAAGCAAAACAATTATACTTATATACCGTCCCATAGCACTTAATGCACTCTCTGTCTGGTTCACAAGTTAATTAGTATTTGCCCCCAACATGCTGGGTACTCATTTTACTGACCTCAGAAGGATGGAAGGCTGAGTCAACCTTGATCCCTGGTGAGAATTGAACTCACAACCTCTTGGTTGCAGTACAACAGTTTAAGCACTTGTGCTTCCAGACTAAGGGAAGAGTTTGAAAAAGGTCACATATTTTGCAATTGTAAGTTTTAATATTTCCCTGGCCAGCAAAACTTCCTTGGGAGCTCTTGAGTGTTATAGTCCCAAAAATGAGTGATTGGCCTTCATGCCACCTAGACATACCAAAATTGGAGAGAGTCTTCTGCTGATTCTCCTCTCAACCTTCTCCAAGGTTGGTGAAATTTGGAGTTCAAATGTCCAACCTATGGACTCCCAAATCACTCATTGATTTCCCCACAACCAGCTGCTGGTGGAGGACTTTTGCACAGGACTGTATGCCACATCTAAGCTGGCCCCATTCCTAAATAGTACAAAAAACATAGTATTTTGCATTATATCTCAATATATATTATACTGCATTATATTCTATGACTTATTATAAGATATATTATATACATGAGGAGTGCAGTAACTATAGGACCTTTGTTTTAATTTTCTGTGCAAGCAGCAAGAACTGTCAGCTGCACAAGCTGGATTCTAAAAATAAAGACTAACACGAGATCAAGGACAATCATGGGAAAGACTGAAGGCAGCAGGGAAAGAGGAAGACCAAATATGAGATGGATTGACTCCCAAAAGACATGATGGTGAACCTTGGCACTCCAGGTGTTCCTGGACTTCAATTCCCAGAAGCCCAAGTCAGCACTCCTACTGATCAGGGCTTCTGGGAATTGAAGTCCAAGAACAGCTGGAGTGCCAAGGTTCACCATCACTGCCCTAAAGGAATCCACAGGCTTTAATTTACAAGAGCTGAGCAAGACTGTTGAGAAATAACATTTTAGAAAGTGCTCTTTCATTGGGTCTTTGTAAGTTGGGGCAACATGATGGTATGCAAAGAGTTTGGCCATGTTATTCTGCTATGGTAATAGAGTAGACCATACTGCCAGCAACTCAACACTCAGTGTTGAGTTGCTGACAACCCTGAGGACTAACGGCTTTGGGTGCTGAAGTGCACAGGGAAGGGTGATGGTCCTCAAGTGGATTAAATCCCACTTGAATCCATCTTGATGGAGGGCAGCAGCTTCAACAATACTGGCCTGGGGCTGAGGAGGACTTTCCGTGCCAAAAGGGCTCAGGTCCAGAAAGTGACTCGTGGAACTGGATCAGTGGTATGGATGTCATGCTGCAATGCGGAAGGCAGTCTTCATGGCTGAAATACCATGATAATCACCAATATTCAGATTCAGATATGGCAGAAGAAGAAGACATTCAACAAAAACATGCTAGCCCAATAGCTTTCTCCCAGCATTCCTACTGATATGATGAACTTAGTACATATTAGAAATCCATTCTCATGTAGATAAAGCTGTCTGTCAGTCATAGCACATGTTTTCCCTCACCTCTGTGATTTGTTTTGTGTGATTGTTTTGGCATCTGGCCAGTGAACTTCATTTGCAAGTCTGATTGCCAAAGGCATGTATCACCGAAGCATTTATGTTGTACGAGTAATAAAGACAATAGTCACAAAACATATGCATCCCAGTTAATGTCTAATACGAGGCTCAGGTATTTAAGTAATTTGGAAATCTTTCTTTTTGTCTCTACTTTGGGGGCGGGGGGAGGAAAGAGGAAGAAAGAAAGAAAGAAGCTAAAAAATTCTCCTTGCCAATGCAGATGTTTGAATACTAGAAGAGATGAGTTGCGTCTCCTGCTGTGCTTGGTTGATTCTGGAAATTGACTTCTGCCATGACTAAAAAGCTCATTTCTCAAATGCAAATGAAAATATTAAGACCCCCTTTTGATGCTTTTATCTTAAGAATGTTATTGGCCGAGTCCTGTGTCAAATTGTGAGCTGACGTTACCGTGTTTCCCATTAACCCCTCTGCCTTCCAATAAACAAGACCACAGTGTATCTAAAAACAGTAACTAAGGCAATGTCCTTGATTTGCTTTTCTTCTTTTGAAATGCTACACTAGGGAATTGGATGCCTTTGTTGGCATAGAGCAGGCATTTTCAGTCATCTGATGGCACTCATCGTCGAGATATTTTGTTGAGGTTCTTCAAGATGAGATGAGTTGTGCTATAGAACTGACACCTTAATGTAAGCAAGTTCTTAAATTGAAATGTGTGCCATGCACAGAACAAACAACAAAGATGTTAATATATTTACAAGCCCATGGTTAAAATATTGCATTCCACGGCCAGAATCCTGCTGCATTTTACCGCATATACAAGATGAAATACAGAAGTCTCTGAAACTAATTAGTAAGATGCTAATCTCAGTTTGGTCATGTGACTATTCCATGCCCAACATGTACCCAGCACCTTATGAATTAGCTGCAACTGGGTGCAGCAACTTCCCTGATTATTCTTCTCTGTGTAGTAAAATGCTGTAGGGTAAAATCCAGTTGGGTACAGTCTGCTCACACAATGGGAATTATGTCATCTTGCACAATAGACTACAGAAGATTCAAGACTTTCTTTTCTGGATCTCCATAGTATCCATAAAGTTCTCCTGCCACACCATATTCCAACTGAAACCAATTTCCTCTCAGTCAGCTGTCCTCACTGTCCGGCTTTTGTATCCATACAGAGCAACTGAAAATACCATAGCCTGGATGATCTTGGACCCGATATCTAGTGGAAATCCTTACAGTTGAAGCTTTTTTCTAGTTTATTTATAGCTCATGCATAACTATGATTATAGCCTATATTATATTTTTTGTTGAGGGGGGTACAACATTATTGAGGAAACACAGAGGAATTTCTAATAATTAGATTATATGCATCTCTCCCCATATCTTGTTGTTGTTTATTGTTTCTTGTTGTTCAGTCACACAGTCAATTCCAGCCCTTTGCAACCTTATGGACCTTTGTCCTCCAGGCACCACTGTCGTCCACCATCCTCCTCAAACCACCCAGCTCTGTGCCCATAGTGTCTACAATACTATCTAGTCATCTCATCTTTGGCCTCCCACTTCTTCTTTTGCCCTCCACCTTTCCTAGTATCAAGGCTTTCTCAAGTGAATCCTCTCTTCTCATTTTATGTCTGTGGGAGATATATTCTGAGACCTACTGTGGATATCTAAAATTGCAGATAGCAGCAAGCCCTAAATTGGGCACATATAACTGAATCATAGAAGCCGTGAAGGAGTTCAAATGCTTCCATCATTCTACATGAGAACTACCAAAATGACTGCCTCCTATCTTTCTAAACATTACACTTCAAACAGTGGCCTCTAGTAGCCAGATCTGATAATGCTCCACAGATATATATGTATATTATGTATTTCAGGGAGGTTTTGTTGAATATTTTTTAACCTGCAGATAACTCAAACTGTGAACACTAAACCCGTGGATATGGGGGTGGGAGTCAATCTGTACTCTACATCATAATAAATGCAGAAAATGTGAGTCCCCTCCAAATCATGTCATCATTTAAAAACAAACAAGCAAACAAAAGATGATAAAAGTTTAGACTGACTAAGATGTACAGCTCTTCCACAATGACTAGCTAAAACTGAAATTGTTGCACTATATTTGTGCTAGTAGTGGAAGGATATGTGAACAAGAACATCTCTTTATTTTCTTTGCTGATATTAGATAAACCCCCTGGAGTAAATTTAGAACTACTGTTGCCACTAACCTGTCTTATTTAATCTTATCACAACTTGCTTATGTATGCAAGACATGCATGCATTTGCTGTGTGAGGAGGAAAAATAACTTCTTTTATAGGAGCTTGAGGTGGCTAAATCTTTTGAAGTAGCTTCATAAACTAGTCTAGTCTTTTGCAGACACTGTTTGAGACAGCAGTACTTTCATATCAACCCCTTTTTTCAAAGCTGTACAATTGATCTTGGGGAGATCCAAGCAAATACAGGATTTGGTGAAGGAAAAAGAGATAATTTGGATGCACATCTTTTCAACGTGTTTTGTAAACATCAGAATGCATTTGAAACTGGGAAGCTGTTTGGAAAGGAGAGAAAGAATTTGGAAGAAATTAGTCACAAATAGCACCGGATTGTGCCTTCTCTCTCTCTCTCTCTCTTTTTGGTGTAAATGAGGATGTAACTACATTAATGTTTCAAAAGCAGTATAATTGGACATGATGTTCTTTTTTTGTGTAATATAATGCCTTGAAAAAGCAAGCTTAGTTATCCAACATTTCCTAGCTTCTATTAAAAATGGTTTTTAAAATATATTTTTGCTGTTACGGTGTTGTGCTTGGAGGTATTTTGAGCAAAGCATTTGAAGCTTCATGCTATTCCACTCTCAGTTCAGAGCCAATCGGGGTTGCTTTCTGAAAAAGTAACAAAAACCCCACATCGGGTAATATAACAAAATCAGTCCATGGAAGGTTAAGCCAAATACCACTCATTAGACTTTCTGGTAACACAACACTCTTTTCTGTTTTCCCTGCAATTGACATGTAGAGCTAGTCCCCAGAAATAAATCAAGATGCATCAAGCCGAAGGCAAAAAGGGATGGACTAAGCAGGGGAGAGGTAGGGATAAAGCAACTACATTTTGGTCTGCTTGGAGCATATTCATGCACAATCCTCACACATTCATTATTTCAGTGCCACAGTTCTTTCTTGGATTCCCCTATGGGTATCCCCTGCACCCCAAGAGAAAACTGGCTTTCCGATTGCAACCTTTTCATACAGGGGACTTCCTTTTGAACCCCATTAAAAGGAGAGATATGCCTTGAGTGTTCCTGAGTTCCTAATCCATTTGTCAAGGTTCCTTTCTAGCTGCTCCTATAACAAATAAATAAAAGTCCTGAGAACATAATTAATTATCTTTTTATTACTCTCTTCATTATGATCAGGCAATGGCCTGTAGCCATTAATTAACTCAGCATGCTCTCATCCTCCACCCACTATCAGATCACGTCTGCCATTCTCCCACCATCAATTAAGGCAGGCTACATGGTGAATTATGCTGCACTGTCTTGCTCCACACGCATTAGCCGATTGGTTCCTCCTCTTCTCAATGAGAATATTTTACACCCTTTGTGAGAGGACATGCCCTGGAGCCTTTTAAAATACAGCACCAAGTTGTGCATCTATAGAAGAGCTGCCAACCTCAAAGTCAGACTCTCCAGTAGAAGAAACAAAAGTCTTACGTGATGTTCAGAAATTTTTTTTGGGGGGGATGCCAATTCCTAGATCTTAGGAACTGGGGTCCAAAAAGGTTACTTATCCAGCCTATGTTTCTGATATGCAATCAGAAACTTAATATTCAAGTTTCTTTGGGTCTTTAAATGCTATTTAAAGAACCAAAGAAACTTGAATATTAAGTTTCATATTGCAATTTTTTTTCATTATGCGGGTTTTTTGTGTGTTTTTTTGTAACTGTGGTATACCCGGTCAATGGGAAACCTGGATAACGGACATTAGCTTTGCATAATGATAAAAACCGCATAGCGAAGAGCTCTGTGGAATGTAGTTTTTTCATTATGCAGGGTTTTACTATATCTGAAAAATATGTGCAAACGCTTTAACCAATGGAAACACTGTATACAAAATGCATGCAGCTTAAGGAGTACATGGAGCATGCACACACATTTCTATGTGTTAAGGAGAAAAAGTGAATTGTGGCCCAGCTAGGACAGGTTGGGGATGGCCATGGAGTCCCCCCCCCCAAAAAAAAACCCCCAAAGAAAATGGGGCTGAAAGATTTTCACACCCTGAGTTAAACCAGATTTGCATCACTAGGAGTCACTTCTGTTCATTTTGTGGAGTGAACCCCTTGAGTTCAGGAATGAAGTTTAGTCTTGCACTAGTGAGATCCCCACTTGCTTTGTCAAGGTGTTGCGAATAAGAATATCATTGGTGTAAACTGCAGTACAATTTGAATTTCTCAGACTCATTTTTCACTATTGCCCCGGCACGTGTGCCTTGGCATTCCCATATGAGCAAATCCACAAGGATTCTAGTAGCCTCAAGAAGTATTCCACGAAACTAATCTCAGAAGAGAGCACTGCAGTACCTGTGTTGAATACAGATGGAATGAAGGAGCAAAGGTTTTTCTTTAAAAAGGAAGGGTTGACAATGCTGAAGTATCTCTGCTGTAAAATCGCAGTGACTGGACAGGCGTACGGTCATAGTAGAGTGGGCATAGTTAATTGCTAGGGATGATGAAACATAAGTCCTTTATGACACAGCAACTGGAATTTTATTTTTAGATTTGCAAAAGCTTCCTCCCTCACTTTTTACTCTCTCTTGCTCTTTTTCCATAGAGACTCTCAGGTGCTTTGCCATAGTAAAACACAACTGAGTATTTTTTTTAAAAAAAAAGCCTGTTGTTTTTGAAGATCAAAATTATGTTGACAACAGATACAGGAACATGAGAAAGTCAGAACCATCATGGGGTTAATCTAGAATAGTACTTTCAAACTCTGACCTCCATGTTTCCAGGCAGAATTATTGCCAATCCCTTCCTTGAGACCTCTGGTATTGTCTGCTGGTTTCCCATCCATTTTTGAATCCTAAACCTGTTTCTGCTTAGACTGGAAAAGTTTGAGGTGCTATAGTAGTTATCAGAGTTAAGACAAAGCAGGGGGAACTTACAGCAAAGATACAGCCAAGGTAAGAAAAAGCTGCTGTTTCACTACCCTCCAATGTGGTGCTGAAACAAAAAGCTGTTTCTTTTATCAAATTATGAACATAAGAAAACCAGCCATGCTATCCTCTCCAATATGCTGTTAAACTAGCAGTCAACCAGTTTCCTCTGGGAGCCCTATACACATGACTGGAGTAACTACACCCCTACATGCCAGCAATTAAACCAGTCATTCTCAACCTTTAGCCCATGGGCCAGACCTGGCCCCCAATGCCATTTCATCCGTCCTCTGATGCCCTTGCCTCTCCCAGAAGCAGAAGAAAAATGTGCATACGCAGAATGCAGAAATGTGTTCTGTGCATGTGCGGGATGCGTTTTACTTCCACTTCTGGGTGGGAGGAACCACTTGATCAGCCCACTCAGCTGTGTGGGGGAACGTGGTTGAGACAGCCTGAATTAAACAATCACATTGGAAACAATGTGTAACATGTCTCCAATCTATGGCGGATTCACCTAAGGTGTTACTAGTTGGCATGAATGCTAGCCCTAATCCAATTTGAGCAGACCTCTTGAGTCAATTAGGCTTAATAAGTGATAACTAACCCTTTAGTAACTTATCCAGTGGGTCTGCTCTCGTAAAAAGACCAAGATGATTCTGGCCACTTTTCAGTGGTGCCTGGCTTTTTAATCATTTTGTAAGCCTCCTTGTGTTCCTACATTGGGAGAAGGGGAGATTAAAAGTGAAATTAATCAATCATTCAATCAATCAATCAGTAAACACATCAAAAGATGATTGAGGCTTCCCATGATACCAGCGGGTCTTCTCCATGCTATGTAATACTACAGTTGACCCTGTTTTCCATTACTGTTGGTTGAACAATAGTATGTGACTCAACATAAAAGAAATCTTCAGGAGCTTCAAAAATTTACTTTCCAGATCACAATTAAGTAGATTCCTCCAGAGAGCATGGCTGTATTCAGACAGAAAGAATAACTCTTCCAAATTCTCATTTACGGCAACTTACAGTTATATTAGGAATTTATGTTTCTGACACTCAAGCTGTCACAAGAACTGCCATTATCCTTTGTCTCCTTTTCTCCAATGAAACACAACACAACAAAACAAATAAATGCAAATGCTTGTTCTTAAGGGGAACTGGCAAGAATCTAAAGAAGTCAAAAACATTTTTAACTGAGAAGTACCGATTTGTAACCATTGGTTTCACAGCAGGCCCTTTTCTCTTTTCTTCTACTTATTTGGTGTTCTCCTTTTTATAAAAAAAATACTTAGTGGAAATGGAGGATGACTGTGTAGACATAGTGGCACCACTAAGTTTGTTTTTGTTGTCATTTTAGAGAACATAGTCAATAGCAGTAGGTCTTAATGAATTTCCAGATTGTCTTTAGTATTCAATGGTTACATTATAACCTCTCCTTACTTTTTGTTTCATGCCAAAGAGTTCGCAGGACTATGTAGAGTCGTGAAATCCTGGCTAGGTCATGCTGCTGACCTGAGAATAAGACGGCACTGTGAGCTAAACTATTAATTTGCCCAATGCCCTTGTACATAAACAAATTGTACCCAAGCATTGAATTCTATTTCATTTTTTGTTAAATGAAATAAGCACATGGTAGAGTGGTGGATTTGTGGTCAACAGGTTAGTAGTTCGAGACCTGGGTGCTTCAGTGGGAAGGTAAACAGCATTCCATGGACCCCAGTGTCTAGTCATGCCTGCCACATGTCCACGGAAATGTCGGCAGATGCACACAGCACTGGCTCTTTGGCTATAAAACAGAGATGAGCATCAAACCCTAGAGTCAGATAAGACTGGCTTTCGAGCAAGAGCAACATTTACATTTACCTTTAGAGTGAGCTAAAGAGGTTGAACAATCATTTCCCCAGTGTGCTTTCCAGAATAAGAGCCAGCCTACATAGCTTTGGGGTACTGCAGTGGCTCAAGTCGCTAAGACGCTGACTGGGAAGCGGAAGGTCAGCAGTTCGATTCCTGAGTACTGCAGGACGGAAATGAGCTCCCGTCTTCATCCCAGCTCTTGCCAACCTAGCAGCTCGAAAGCAAGAAATTGCAAGTAGATAAATAGGGACCACTTCGGTGGGAAGGTAACAGCGTTCCGTGCGCTCCGGTGTCTAATCATGCCTGCCACATGACCACGGAAATGTCTGCAGAAGCAGACAGCGCTGGCTCTTCGGCTTAGAAACAGAGATGAGCACTGCACCCTAGAGGCGGATACGACTGGCTTTCGAGCAAGGGAAACCTTTACCTTTACCTTACATAGCTTTGAGCAAGCTGCACCATCCCAGAGCACTCCTAGAAGAAGATAATGACAAAACACCTCTGTGAATTGTCTACTAGAAAACACTGCAAAGGGTTGCCATAACACAGAATTGATTTGACCACATACAAATAGACACAATCAAACACATAAACAAACAAACAAACACACACACACACAAAGAATGAATGAGTGAGTGAGCTAGCTTAGTGCCATCTGCCATCATTCTATGGTCCAAGAGTCTATGTCTCTTGGAGAGCCATCCATTCCAAGAGCAAAGTGAAGACTTAAGGGAATTGCCAGTCATACCTGGAGGTTACACATGATAAGGTTACATAATGGGTGCTGAATGATACTAGCAAAATACTGGAATTAGGAGTTCACTTGGGTGACATAAAAATCTCTCCAGAATTTTTTAACTGGTCGAAGTCCATGTGTGCTGTGGGACTGTGTCAGTTGTCATCCCAAAGAGTACATTTTCAAAGCTCCATGTGGCTGTTGTACCACAGACCAGGGAGGGTGAAAGAGGACAGTTCTTCCTTAGTTGGGAAGTGTGGGAAACGTGAGAGTATTTTCTTTCTGTGAAGGATGGCTATCAAATTCCTGAATCACAGGCTCACATTGATTGTGTCCACTCGGTGGTACGCTGCTCAGGGGACATCTGAATGAGTCTCCTTTCACATCCCCAAGATCTTTCCCCGATTTATCTACTTGCAATTTCTTGCTTTCGATCTGCTAGGTTGGCAGGAGCTGGGACAGAGACTGGCACTCATCCTGTCATGCAGTACTCAGATCACAAACTGCCGACTTGCTAACCTTCCAGCTAACAAGGCGAGCTTCTTAACTGTGGAAAACCCGTTCCATCATGGTGAATCTGTCTGCCATATGAGATTGACCCTGTCTTTTTCAGTTCATGCTTCTGGGAATTATGGCTCAAGCCTACCTGGTGGAATCTGTACTTGGTGTGTGTGTGTGTGTGTGAGAGAGAGAGAGAGAGTTGCATGTGCATTCAAGGGGTCACTCTGTTCTTTCCTTCCCATTGAAATGTTTGGGTTGAACTACATTAATAATAAAATCACAATGGATTTTCCATTTGTTCCAGTTTGCACAATGTGTCAACCAAATCTTTGTCAATGACAAATCGATGAAAAGCAGCGCCATCCTATAAAAAGGGTCACAGATCTGGTTTTGGCAGTTCAATTAAATTAACCCATTTGGGAATCATAGATGATTAAGCTTTCCCTACGCTACCCCCACTCCTTTCAAACCTTCATTGACTTGTTTGTTTTTTGTTTGTTTTTAAATGGTACTGGGGGGATGGAAACAATTCATATAAATAGGAGGTAAACTTATATTTTAGATTAAGATGTCTTAAAACAGCATGAGTCATAATCAACATTTATTCTTGTTAATAAGACTAATTGCTTATGTAACACTCTCTGGATCTGTCTGTCTGTCTGACATGAGTACTGCAAACACAAACTTCACAAAATGTTTTTCTCCATATACCTATATAACAAACAACAGTGAAGTAACAAAACTGGATGCTATAAATGTGTACACCCTGAGTTCTTTTCACCAGCACCAGAGTGGGAGTTGCTTGATGAATGAAAAAAGAATTCAAATGTCTCTTTAAAACCAAATGAGGACAAAGTCCAAGATATATTTATCCACTGAAGTAGGACATCCACAACACAGAGGAACTGGCTCCTCTTAAACAGCCTCTAAAACTGTAAAACAAAATGCAAATACATATATATCAGTACATATATATGAGTACCCAACATGTTGGGGGCAAAAATCCTAATTAACTTGTGAACTGCCCAGAGAGTGCACTAAGCACTATGAGGTGGTATATAAGCATAATTGCTATATTTATATTGTGGTGTTTTTAAAAAAATTGTCATCCTGTTCCACATATTGGTTGCTACACTGTGAGATGTATCACAAGGAAAGAGATTTCGCATCTCCACATATTAGAAAAGTAACTTTTTGTGCCACAGCTTCCAGAATTCCCCACTCAGCATGGTCAACAAACTCTGGTGGCACTTGTCCCCTGGAAAGAGTAGCCCAAGAGTAACCATGATGGCTGAGGAATTCTGGGCAGTGGAGGCCAACAAGTTAACTTTTCCGAAATTTGCTTTAAATCTGACTTGCTAGCTGAACACCCCACATGTCAGGTTATATTATTTTAGGTGGGTTCTCCTCCTTTTGATACTTTCCACAACAGTTTAAAAACTTTAGTAGGCTTTTGATAATTACGATTGAGTCCCTCCTGCATACTAGTCCTCTGTCCTTGTTAAATGTGTCTTTAAAATTTAAATGCTACATTACCTTTCAATTTATGGTCATTTTTAAAAACTTCATAATTTACTATGTTTTTAGTCTGATTTGTTTTAATTGTTGTGAGCCACCTTGAGTCCCCTCAGCAGGAGAAAGGCACCCTAGAAATTGATGGATGGGTGGGTGAGTTGGTTGGTTGAATGAATGAATGTCAAATCACATTCCTTCTTCAGGTTATCTCCAGTCTTGTAGTAATGCAGAAGAAGAAACAGTCCAGTAAGCATAGTCTCACTCTCCCCTTCATCACAGGTGGGGAAAGATGTTTTGTTGCTATTGTTGTTCAGATCCACCCCAGCCTTGAGAAAATCTCAGCCAACAACACCATCTGTGACCTTTGTTGCAATGGTTAGTGCATGAGAGGTGAACATCCAAGTAGGGCTTGTATGTGGAACACTTTAACAACATGGAAAGATGCTTTCTGAATGCTAACATGTTTCTAAAAATGCTCCCTGAATGTTAATTTGTCGTATGATTAAGAATTCTTTAATCAGTTAACAGCCCTAATAATCATAAACGCTCAGTGCCTCTTTATGCACAGTAATAAATGGATAGTAATAAATACTGTACTTAGAAATGTAGAGGGACTTGTGTGTGTGTGTTTTGTCTCCAGATAAACCAACTCAGTTTAAAGCTAGCTCTGCTTGAAATAATGAAATATAGCCATAGGTCTTATTCCAAACTGGAGCCAGCTTCAGACACCGTCTGTCTGGTTCTGTGGGCCAAAGAGTGGAGAACACCTAAATAAGATAAATCCCCATGAATATAGTTGCATCTGGGTGAAGGATGGATGAGTCAGAGTCAGTCCAGATAAAAGAGCAAACACTCTTCTTAAATGTCTGCCCATTCATGTTATCTTCCCCTAACTGGTCATCTTTAACAAATCAAAAATATTTCAGTTATCCCCCTCTGGGGAAGCTGCAGCAAATACAGTGACTGTAGACGCAGCAGCTGGGCGCCAGAGCATAAACTCCAGTTGGTTGTAAAAAACAAAAAAGCAATATAATCTTAATGAAGAAAGTGATGGATGGGCCGCATGTGAGCAGTAAAAAAACAACAACAGAACTACCACACACCAAGTAGACTAAACATCCACACTTCTGCACCAAAGCAGAACTCAGTAAATTGAACAACAGATATTTTTTCCTACTTTGGGCAGGGTGTATATCAATGAAGGGACCGATGTGGTGTAGTGCAGGGGTCCCCAACCTTTCCTGCACCACGAACTGGCTTCATGTCAAACAACCTTTCCATGGACCGGCAAGTGGGGGCGGCAGAACCAGACGGTGCAAGTATACAACAAAATATGACAAAGTGCACACTGCGCACCAATGGGGGAGGAGCCCTGCTACAGCGGAGGGGTCCAGCTTTCCCCTTTCCCTGCTGGTGACGGGGGGTGGGAGGCAGGGAAGTAGAGAGGGGGGAAGTGTTCCCTTTCCCCTTTCCCTGCTGGCAACGGGGGGGGAGGCAGGGAAGGGGGAAGCATTCCCTTTCCTTGCCGGCGACGGGGGGGGGGAGGCAGGGAAGGGGAGAGGGAAGCATTCCATTTCCCTTTTCCCTGCCGGTGATGTGGGGGGTAGGGGTCGGGGACTTACCGGGTTATCTCAGCTGGGCCGACGGTGTTGAGGAGAAAAGGTGTGCACATTGGCCTTTTTTCCTCGCATGCGGTGCTTTCCTGGCCTCCTCTGCACTTGTGTCCCTCAGCCTGATTGGCTGAGGGGTGGCGCGGTGCAGAGGACGCTGGGCCTGGTAGTTTTTGTTGTTGTTAGTCTTCGTGGGGCAGTTGCCCCACTCTCGACGACTGGACTCTTGTGGCAATGCTCACAGGTAAGTGTGGGCAGCTCGGTACAAGATAGTTGGGCCAAGTGTGGACGTGCATGCCAGACACGAGCGGCCTTCTTATAGGTATAGATGATACAATTAGTATGTCATAAGATGCAAAGCTGTCTTAACAGGCATCCTTTCATGAATTTCCCTGGACTGAGTATGTTACAAATTAGCTGGTTAAAGTTTTGCAATTGGTCATCAGGAGATAAGCACGAACTTCATTTGTAGGCTGATCGCTCAGTTGCAGGGCATGGAACAGGGATTCTCAACCTGTGGCTCATGGGCCAGTTGCGGCCCACAGCACCATTTCATGTGGCTTCCACCACACCTTTACAACCAGTGCTTAATACCTCCATTCCTCATTGTGTTGTATGCATAGGCTAGATCTAAGGCTAGGAACTGGAAAGCCTGGAATGACAGCTTCCTAGCTTACATAAACATCACATAGAAAATCTAATGCCGGTTCTTGTGGCTACAGACTGGAGCAAGCATTGTGATGACTGAGGAATTCGTATCTTCAGTAAAGGTACAGTTGGTGGGTCTTTTGATTGCTCAAAAGGAATGCAAAGGTCTCACTAGCTGGCTGTGACACTGATCCAGCACTTTAATCCAGCATGCACCTGTAGTTGTTACCAAACCTTTAAAAATATATTCATCAATTTACAGACAATTTGAGAAAAACACACAGAAGAAACAAGAGTACTGGAGGCAGGGGGATGTTTTACACTCCAAAGAGTTTTTTTTAACATGGAATGGGAGTCAACCAAAAGGGCACACCAGACTAAGGGACAAATAGACCTAGTTATGAAATATCCCCTAGAAAACACAGCATCTTGTGTGCTTCAAATTGAGATGAAGGAAATTAGCAGCAGTGCCTCAAGCAAATGGAATTTTGCCGCATGCCACAATCGTAAGAACACTAACCACCCGCCCTGCCCCCTATGAACAAAATAAGCCAGAGAGAACCAAGGAATCAAGGACAATTTGGGAGGAGACCCCAAGAGTAGGGGGCAGTTGCAACTCTGAACATCTCTATTCAGCTTCAAGAGAATGCAGGAACAATGATGCATGCTCTCTGGCAGAGAGAGAGAAGGGGGGGGATTCTAAAGAAGGCACCCGTTCTTCAAGGCCAGACAAGTCCCTTTTTGTGTTCTGCCAGACGTCTATTTGTAAGAATGCTTTTCAAGCACACCAACCACTCATGGCTTTCAAGTCAATTGCCATCTCTGGCTTTTAGTTCTTCAGATGGTACACATATGCATGTGGGTTCATGCATGCATATACAAACACACTTGCATTTGTCTTCTTCTTCTGTATCTGAATCTGAATATAGGCGATCAACATGGCGATTATCCATGAAGACTTTCCTGTGAATATAATGCAGTGGCCTTTCGTCTGCCTTCTGCATCGCAGTGTGACACCCGTACAATGAGTCACTTTCTGGTCCTGAGTCCTTTTGGCATGCAAAGTCCTCATTGGCCCCAGACCAGTATTGATGAAGCTACTGCCTTCCATCAAGATGGATTCAAGTGGGATTTAATACACTTGGGGACCATCACCCTTCCCTGTGGGGACTTCAGCACCCAAAGGCTGCTGGTCCTCAGGGTTGTCAGGTTAGTTAACTGTCACCTGACACTCAGTGTTGAGTCACTGGCAGTACCATAGCAGGATAATCTGTCTGCACACTGAATAGCTAGATAGGTTGAAAGAAGGCATGTAGACTGGATTGTTTGTTTGTTTGTTTGTTTGGTTGGTTGGTTGGTTGGTTGTTTGGTTGGTTGGTTGGTTGGTTGGTTGAACACTTGAAGAACACAAGTTCAAACTGTGAGGATCCACTGATACCTTTTCCCCCTTGGAATTTCCAGGGCACTGCAGCAATCATCTAAGAACTTCAGGAGGGAAGTTTAAAGATTTCCCCATTACTGCAACACGGTGGTTGCCATTTAGCGCCAAGAGAACTATGCAAGAGAATGGCCCTCTGACATTCTCTGAACAGATATGAGCCTCAAATCTGCCAGCTCAAATCCAGTAAGAGCTTTATGGTAAGAACAAACACTCTTGACGGAGGAATGAGCTCACTGGGCAAGGAAGAACATTAAAGGAGAATATGGCTGAGGGACTCAAGCTCCCCTATCTCACTTGGAGCACCCTGAATAGGCTGAGGATTGGAGTCCCTAAATGCAAGACCAACATGCTCAATTGGGGGCTGCTGACAGATAACAACACACTGTGTGAATGTGAAGAGATAAAGAATCTGGCTCATTTACTGGTCTGCTGATTACTGTCAGAAACATGCGCCAATGAGAACTTAAGTTTGGCCAAGGATAAAGTGAAGAACATTGTTTCTTTTTGGCAGTCCAGGGTTTGATCAGGACAGTAAAGAAGAAACTTTGCATTGTTCAAGAGTCAGCCTGTACATGCATACTATGTAGATGTATGGACAATTTTTTGCAATTGCATAACTCCCTCTTAACCCCTCTAATAACAAACTGTAGCACAGAGTTACAGTGGATGTGGGAATCTCATTATCTCCATAACCAAAACATGGTTACGGAAATCTTTGTAATAGATGAGTCACTTTTCCCAACCTATGGAGCCTTATAGCTACTGTTTGGATGGGCATAATTATGTTTTCCCCCAGACTTTTCTAGTAAATATGGTAAGATGATAAATGGAGTAGATTAGGTTACAGCTCATGTACATACTATTTTATCATTCTGAACATATTTGATTTCTTCCCCCTTCCCTTGATTTTGGAAGTTAAGCAGCGTTGGACCAAACTAGTATTCAATGAGAAGTCACCAGGAAATTCCAAGGACCTCCAGGCAGAAAGAATCTGTCTCCCATCTGGTGTGCCTTGAGCCATAGGCTTGAGACACAATTAAAAAGGGAAAGCAGAAAGTAGTATTCCCCTACCACAAAAAATGGAATTTTGTGTTTTCTTTTTTCAAAAAAGGAAAAAGTTTAGCTGTTCTCTGTTGCATGGTTTTAAACCCTGGGCATCTATCCAGATCCTTTAGCAGATACCAGAGGTCACAGACTGTGGGGAAATTTACCATGATTCCTCTTGTGCTTGTTTCCAGAGAAGACTTTGAATCAACTCCATCTATCTTCTCAACCCTTGTCTGCCCACAGATCTACCATTATAGCACAAGGGCTTGTCCCTTGGTCTTAGGTTGTTGGTTGATCATGATCTTTCCATACCATTCCTCCAGTAGAAAATCTAAAATATATATGCTTACTGCATGTTCCAAAATAAGAAGCATGATATGCCCTCCCCCTGATTAAGCCATTCTTGCTGTCTTTTTCTGTATCACGTATTGGCTCATTCCTATGACCATAATGGACATTTTAATAGCATCATGATGATTCTATGTAACCAAAATGAAATGAATCAATGCATACCAATTATGGTGGCTTTACAGGACCAAAGATGTTCTACCTTCCTTTTTTATTGCCTGTAAATTCTTTAACTGTTGCAATCTGTCATGTTGTCAGCTGTGTAGTGCAGCTTTCCAGCTGGTCACCCATTTAACACGGAGAAGTCAATTTAATGCCTGTCATGTTCTCCTTGATTTTTATGTGGCTGTTAAATGCGTTCTTTTGCATGTGTGGTTTCACACCGTGGTGCAGGTTCAGTTGTTCAGCATGTTCATGGAAATGTTTTACTGTTCCTGCTGTGAATGAAAAAGAACAATACCAGGAATTCATCCCATAACTATGCACCATGTTGAGGTAAATGCCACTTATCCCATGACCATCGAGTTACACTCCTTGTTCAGTGCACCATTTTGCCAAAGTTTTATGAGAGACACCATTATGGGTTTAAAAAGGAAGAATCTCAGTATAGATTCCATATCATCATTGATGAAAATGCCTGCTTTTTAATATTCTTGAGATATAATGATGGCGAAGAGGATTCTGCAAACTTTCTTTCTTAACATCAGAGCATAATTGAAAATCATGGATGTATATGAAATATAGGGGTGAATAAAAAAGGTAAAATATTAAAATAATTAGACTATTTTTGGCCAGATGCTGGCTAGTCTTATCACATCCATTTACTAGAGCTTGTTTTGTACATGTAGTGGGGCATAAATTGCTTGCACATAAATGTTGATATTACTTTTTCCACATTTCAAAAGCTTCAATTTTCTTTTAAGATGCTTTAATCAGTGTCCAATCTTCAACTCCACATAGCAACACTTGGAATATGCAACACCTCACTATTCAGATCTTCTGGCCACAGACTTTGTGAGTCCTCTCTTCTCATTTGGTGGCCAAAGTACTTGAGCTTCAAATTCAGTATTTATCCCTCCAAGGAGCAATTAGAGATGATGTCCTTCAGGATTGACTGATTTGACCACTTGCAGTCCTAAGCAGCATAGTAAAAAGTAGAAACATCACCCTGTCAACAAATGTGTTCAGCCTTCCTTAGGGTCCAGCTCTCACAGCCATACATTACTACTGGGAAGACCATTGCTTTAACTATGCAGACTTTGTTGACAGGGTGATGTTTCTACTTTTTACTATGCTGCTTAGGATTGCCATAGTTTGCCTCCCAAGGAGTAAGCGTTTTTTTATTTCATGGTTGCGGTCACTGTCTGCAGTGATATTAAATCTCAAGAAGGTAAAGTCTGTCACTGCTCCCTTCAATTTGCCAGGAAGTGACAAGATGAGGCGGCCTGATCTTGGGGCAGACCTGGCCCATGACGATGACCCCTAGAAGCTAAAGAGATGCTTTTATGACAGCTGTAAACATGCCTGTGTCCACACAAATGTGCCCATGCCTATGAAAACACACCCGCCATGTGTCCGGCCCACTCATCTGACAAAGGGGGCATGGTCAGGCCCGTGGCAGGAAAATGTTGAGAACCACTGATGTTGCGTTTCAAGCCAGCTTTTGCACACTCCTCTTTCAACCTCATCAAGAGGCTCTTTAGATCTTCCTCACTTTCCGTTATTAGGGTAGTGTCATCTGACCCACAGTACCTTGGTGCATTAGTTGCACATGCACCCATGTGAAAAGAATGAGCGAGGCAAGGAGAAAACAGACTTCCATTGGAAGCATTTGGAATCTCTCTACATACCTTAGTGCCTGCACCAGGGTTTCTATTTTGCATTGTGTGCATTTTAGTTTCTTTTCAATGGATTTTATTACGAGCATCCTCAAAGGCCTCCTAGAGCCAGAAGTATGGGATACAAATTTTAGAAATGACTTCTATAAATAAAAGGCAGTTCTTTAACTATGGAAATCAGCATCACACTAAGCATCAAGTTTGAGCAGTTTTGCTGGTATAATTAAAATGCTAAATTAAAACGTGCTGTGGCATGCTCTAATTTCTCTGCACGCACACCCACCCACCCCCAGTTGTCTAATGATTTGAATCAACGTCAAGCAATCTCTTCTCTGTTGGCTATAAGGATGCTTTCCCAGGAGGTTATATCCCTGATGCCCCTTCAGCATTTTAGCACTGGAGCATGCAGAGGAATGCCGAAGAGAAGGTTCCTGTAGACTCCACACTTCTGGGGTGGGGGTAGAAATCCACTCTGCTAATGTATCAGGTACCTTCTGTCATTTTCCCCACTGGATGCATTTGTTTTATATAATCTCTCTAGAATATCATCCGAAATCTTATTTTCTAAGGTATGCTTTCTTAGCCAAAAGCACCTTCATGATTAAAGTGTCTTGCTTCAATACACGCCATTTCTCATGATGTAATTCTAGAATATTTTTTTCTGTTGGCTCTCATGGTAAGGAGGCATAGGAAGTCCCGACAATAAACTGTCAGATCAGGGGCAGCTTGTGGATTGGTATGGCTAACTCATCTCAACATATGGGAGGTCCTAACCTACAGGAAGGGACTGCATTGCAGTTTTGGTACTGCTTAGTGGTTAGCCAAGCTTATAGCATCCCCAGCTACTCTTCATTAGACATACGGAAATACAAAATACATGGATTCAATGCAGAGCCAATACTGTCACTACAATATATACCACTTCAGTAGGAAAAGATCTTGGGGGCATGAAAAGAGCCTCATTCGGGCATCCCCTGAGTGGAGGTTCTCCACAAAAATCCTTTCAACCCAGAATAATTTCTGACACATAATTATTACTATTATCCAGAGTGAAGCATTGTATCCACCTTCTGGCTAGTATTCTGACTACATTTTACAGAATCCACTGGAAAGCTTGATTTTAGGATTTCTTCCCTGTATGGCTAGATTTCTATGTGCATACTTTGTTTTTGGTTTTATTTATTTTATATTTATATACCACCTTCCTCACCCTAAGGGGTGACCCAAGGTGGTTTGCAAGTAATAAGATATTACTAGAGTGTGTGTGTGTGTGTGGGAGGGAGATGTCAGAGCCACCCCCTTCTCCCCAATGGTGCCAAAGTTTTTCATGTAGGAATGCTCCCACAATCCTCTTGGACCTACATCAGGCTTTGACCATCTTTGCAAAGTGAGGTATAAGAGAAAGAGAGAAATATCATTAAACATAGAAATATCTCCCTAAAATTAGGCATGATCTCTTTCTGCACTAATTCTTTCTCTCACAGGAGCTGATTGATGTGTATTTAGTGCATTTAGTGCATTAGGCATAGATGTGCATTTAGTGCATTTTTCCATTCAAGAATCCTTCCATAAACTAAAATCTAATTAAATCAGTGAAACACTATTATCCAGATACCATTTATTGTACCATTGTGATTTACATTGGTTTTTCATTTCTAACAGCTTACAGTGTTCTAATTTGTCTGGGAATTTACTATGCTTTTATCTTTGGCCTTTAACCTATCCAGATGTCTATTATAAATTTGTTCATACTGGCAAGGAGTATAACTCTGCACTTTCTTTCTTTCTTTCTTTCTTTCTTTGTGTTGTCTTCTTTTCATTATTTATTTTTCCGTCTGTCTGGTCCAGTTTTCTGAAACACGGCATTCTCCAACTTGGTTGGACTATGTGAATTACAACCTCCATCAACCATATCGGGCAGTTTAATTTATATGGATAATGGGAGATGTAGTAGTAGTAGTAGTAGTAGTTCCTCCTCATGCTGTATGGCACCTGTCTCCACCATTTCAATCTATCAGGCAATGAGACTCCTCATTGTTTCTCATCCAGGCTTGGGACCTACCTACCTACCTACTTACCTATCTCAGTCTCAGGGCATTCTTCTTCTTCTTCTTCTGGTGTCAAGGGAAATGCAAGATTCTTGCTCTGGCACTTCTAGCAACCTCCACCGGCATGATTTGATGCTGTTGCAATGTTTCTTTGCTGTTCTCTCTCCACTTTCCTCTGGGTCTGCCTCCTTCTCTTTCTCCTCCTCCTCCTCCTTTCACATATGCCTTGTGTGTTATGGAATTCCAAGACATTCACTCCAAATGGGCAACCCTTGAACTGGTTTCCATAAGTCAGAATTGACTTGATGGCACACAGTTTTTAAAAACCAAAATCCCTGCTTTGAGTCCCATTAAAACCTGGCTGTGGAGCAGCTACACCTTCAGCATCTCTTTGCAAGCCTGCTTCACTCCCAGCATCATGCTCTGTCTGGTGACCAGCATATTGCCAGTTGAGCTAATTGTCTCATGTGCTTTTTGTTTGAGGAAGCAAAGAGTGGGGTTATATAAGCACTTCTCAGTTATTAAAACACTGCTGACACATTGATGCTGCACCGCCTCATGAATGAAGTGAAATATTTATTTTAAAGAAGGAGGCAATGAGTGACAATCACACAAGTGTGACAAACAGTGTTAAGTTTGATTGACACCTACTTGGGCCATTGTAGGGATGCAATTGTTCCACAGCTTCTGCTCATATCTGTTATAGGGTGTGCAAATATCTCCATTCCTGTTTCACTGCTTTTCTACAAAGCCATCTGCATTTCCTCTTTACCTTTATTTTATATCAGGTTCAAATACTTTGGGCTGTTCCAGATTCTTGAGGTTTATTAAATAAAATCACTTAGTTTGTGGCATATATTTAGCAGTAGTTGCACAGCAAGAAAACTGGGGCAGAGTTAGGCTTAGGTTTAAAGCAAGTTCCCTTTTTATATATTTCCTTCCAAATTTAGCCAAGCTACTGTAATTACTCAGACAAAACCTCAGATAATAGAAAAATAGTATTTTACTCACAATGATTTGCTTAAGACATTACATCTGTTAGAAGTGTTGATAGGGTGACATAAGATTAGTAAAACATGCAGGGAAATTGAGGTAAAGTGAGAAGATGACATCTTTCCTCTTCAAAAGTAAAAAAGAGGACTGGTAAATAGAGCAAGGAAAGGTTACAAGATATGCAAATTTAGGACAAATGCCCAGTGGCTGGAAAATAGGAATGTTTTCCAACTGGCTGGTTAGCTATGAAATAAACATTCATTTTTACCTAGATGGTAGCCATTTTCTTGTCATATGCCTAATTGTGTTATTCATCCTAATGAATGCTCAAAGTTGTAGTATAGTGCTAATGCAGATGAAGTGTTTGCACTGCCTTGTTCAATTTCTTGCTTCCAAGGTAACATAGGATTTGCCTGATTTAGTGGGATTCAAAACCAAACTAGGCTTCTACATAAAGAGAAGAACAGCAGATTCCAAGATGCTTAGGAGAAATCACTGGCTTACTTGAGAAGTCATTTGAAAAATAAACCCTATTCCTACTTGCACATGCCAGGATCAGTGGAACATTATCTGGATGTTGCAAAGGAGGTCCAAGTAAGATTTGGACTTTCCTACCAAAAGAGTCCTAACTGCATTTTTTGACACTTCCTTTCTGCACCATTTTTTTCATGTTAAGAGAGTTTTGTGTTTCTGGACTATAATTTCCAGACTTCTCCAGGCAGAAGGAATGGCAAACTACATCTGAGGACTTTATATCTAGAAAGCCTGGGAAGATTGGAATGAGTTCACAGCAGATGTTGATGATAATGCTGTTGATGAGGAGGAAGATGATGACAATTTGTCATGGCCAATGCTAAAGTTTGAATAGAGGTTCTGCTTCTAACCAATGGAAGACAAGGAGAACATCCATATGAGCAGAGATCTACTTTTTATCGAAGCCTCTCATAGCTCTGAATATTTCACTCACACTTAGTTAATTCATTCTACTGATGTCACATGGTGAGACCAGCAAGCAAATGCTCATCAAACTGAAATTCCCATCCATACGAGCATGTTTTACTTCCGCTCCCGGGAGTGACAAGGGCTTCGTAGGCTTTATGAATTAGCGTCAGGGGCTGGATCTGGCCAGTTTCCTGTTAGTTTTGCAATGTCTCACTCAGGGGTGAGATCCATTATAATTGATCCAGCTTGAATGGGAGGGAGGAAACTTTCCCTATTCTTTGCAGAGAAATAAAAAAGTGTTTCATTTTCCTGTAGGTTAGTAAAGGTAAAGGTCACCGTTGCTCAAAATCCAGTCGTATCCGACTCTAGGGTTCAGTGCTCATCTATGTTTCATAGTCGAAGAGCCAGCACTGTCTGCATCTGCAAATGTTTCCATGATCATGTGGCAGGCATGATTAGACACCGGACCACACAGAATGCTGTTTATCTTCCCACTGAAGTGGTCCCTATTTATCTACTTGCAATATCTTGCTTTCAAACTGCTAGGTTGGCAGGAGCTGGGACAAAGACGGGAGCTCATTCCGTCCTGCAGTATTTGGGTATCGAACTGCTGACCTGCTGCCTTCCAGTCAGCATCTTAGCCAATTGAGCCACTTTATGAGGTCCCCCTGCAGTAGTGTTTCATCCAGTCACTGCCAGGAAATGTCATTTTTATTTGTGTCTCTTCTATCTGCCAGTGATTCTCTTAAGGGGCTTGATGATGAAACTTTTGAGGTGAATTTGTAGGCAAGGAAAGTTTTGTAGGCACCCTGAGATGTATTATTTCTGAAGACACTTGACACAGGAGATCTACTGACACAAGATATCTTTTCAGCAGCTCATAGGAAAGTGGAGGTGGACGCTGCCCATATTTAGAGACAGATTAACCCAAATGGGAGAAGGGCTCTACCATTAACAGGCAGCTGTCAATCAAAAATTCAATGATGAGGAAACCAGAAAGAGTTTCTTCAAAGTTTGTGATACAGTAAAACCCCTACTTATGAAAAAAAAGTCCTAAATCGGTTTTTTATGTAACTTGATCAACCCATAAGAATTTTTTTACGTAATTTGAAGCAAACCCATAGGAAATTGTGTAAATTGGGACATGGTTTTAGCACAAAATCATTATGTAAGTCGAATTCGTCCCAGCTCCTGCCAACCTAGCAGTTCAAAAGCAAGAAATTGCAAGTAGATAAATAGGGGCCACTTCAGTGGGAAGGTAATGCCTGCCACATGACCACGGAAACGTCTGCAGAAGCAGACAGCGCTGGATCTTCGGCTTAGAAACAGAGATGAACACTGGACCCTAGAGTCGGATACGACTGGCTTTCGAGCAAGGGAAACCTTTTACCTTTAAGTCAAAATTTTATGTAACCCAAGGCATATGTAAGTCGGGTTTTACTGTATTTTTAAACCACAATTGAGCATACCCTGATAACAGCAACCTAGTGTTGCTGGCTAATCTTTCTCTTCTCTGGTGGAAGGAACTGCAGAATGAACTCACCAAAGGGTGGCTTCATTTTGGCAGTTTCACATCTGGCCTAGACATGAAAGAATAGGTTCAATGATCTATTCAACAACTATCCTACCAACTATCCATCAAATAACACTGAGATCTTTGAAACAGTTATTTTGGAACTACACTTCTCCAATTTCCCCACAAAGCAGGTGGCTCAGAAACTCTTGGAGGTATAGTAAAAAAAGTAACTTTCCTAAGCTACTTTATTACTCCAACATTTTTGGCTACACAACTGCTTTCTTTCTTTTTTTCCCCTCACAATTGAGGAGGATTTCATAGCAGAATAGAAACATCTTTAATGATCAAATGTTCATTTGATCTGAAGTGATCAAAATGGTTGGCATTTTGCTTTTAGATGTTTAGAATACCAGACCACAGGTTCATGCTGCCAAGATACTTTCATGTCACGTTTACCATCTTCTCAATTTTTGTCCTGGTTGATTGATTAAAATCTACAGGTAGACTAATAGCAAAGGTAGCTACAGAGACAAAATTGCAAATGAACTCTATCTGCTCTAGGTAGCTGTGAGGAATAGCTCTCTGATTCCTTATTTCGTGTAGCAGAATGTGACATTAATCAGTGTGAATGATTATACTACTTTCAATGTGCAAAATATTTCTTGAAATATCTACCATCTCTGGGAGTTGCAAAAGATGTTGAGGTTTATTGAGCTCTTTTTTCAATATGCCAGAGATGATTGGGAAGCTGTATGTATTCTAGATGTCCCCAGTAGGGCCCATCAGCATTTATGCTTGCTCTGGCACCTTGTGTTAAAGGAGACCCTTCTGCTCACCACCACAATTTAAGCTACACTCCCCATGGGCTAGTGGTGGCTTAGTGGTTAAGATGCTGAACTTGATGGCGGGAAGGTCAGCAGTTCAAGACCTGAGTGCTGCATGATGGAATGAGCTTCTGTCTCCATCCCAGCTCCTGCCAACCTAGCAGCTCGAAAGCAAGAAATTGCAAGTAGATTAATAGGGACAGCCTCAGCAGGAAAGGTAACAGCATTCTGTGCACTCCGGTGTCTAGTCATGCCTACCTCATGTCCATGGAAATGTCTGTAAAAGAAAACAGTGCTGGTTCTTTAGCTATAAACGGAGATGATTGCCAAACTCTATAGTCAGATATGACTGGCTTTCAAGCAAGGGTGACCTTTATATTTACCTTTACCTTACCCATGAGTTTACCAAATAGAATCATGGGATTTATAGTTTGGTGCTTAAAATCCTCTGCTGGAGAGCTCTAGTCCATTTATTCAAAGTTCAGTTTCAAAGTTCTCCCTAGCATTTAGAAAATTATAGCTTCCAATCCTAGGAATCTGCCGGGTGTAGCCATAGTTCTTAAAGTGATGCCCAACTGCTACAACATGCACTATAGATGAGGTGCATCTCTCTCCCCTACCAAACTGGCCTTTTTAATTTGGCCGTTATTGAGCATAATCCAACATTAGACCTGTCCAGAGTAGACCTATTGAAAGGAGAGTGTGAATGTTAGCCACATTTAACTTCAGCTGCATTGATTTCACCGGTGCAAGAGAGCAGTCATGTTGGAGTTAGCTCATCTTCATTACTCCCCCAAACCAGCTGTTTTCTTGCTGTCTCTTCCTAGAGAGAAGTTGCAGGTAAAATGTTGGAATTGTCTGCAGAAGCAGACAGCACTGGCTCTTTGGCTATAAAAAGAGATGAGCACTGAACCCAAGTGTTGGATACGACTGGCTTTCAAGCAATAACAACCTTTACCTTTACCTTCCTGCAGAGAAGATAGGAGGCAAGCACACGCATATGGATGGACAGCACCTTACTTCCTATATCAGAATGTGTGAGAGCTTGGACCATCGTTGGTGAGAAGCCTAGTGGGAAAAGGCTAACTGTTGGGATGGTCCTTCACGGCATTTCCCCCTGAAATGAAACAGAGGTCCATATCTCACATGGCCATTTGATAATTCTTCCCCCAATAGCATTGTACAGTACCAGCAATCCTTGTGGGGCAGATGCCCTTTAAGAAATATAAGCGCAAAAAGATAAAGAAAAGTTGTGAAACTTCAACTCCTCCTCCTCCCTCTTTCTCTTGGTCTTACTCTCTCTTACATACACCTTGAGTAAGCCAGAGGTTTTCAAACTGGCACAATGTTTTGGTTTTGTAGCCCTGTAGTGGAGAAGTGAATATTGTTTTCTAACAAGGGTACCAGAATCATTTGACAATTTCCAGTAACAGTTTCCCTGGTCTAACACATAAAGGTGGGAACAAATAAAGCTATGTAGGGCAGTTTGATAGGAATAAAACTGTAGGCCTTCTTTACTGCTTATTTTTTTTTCAAAAGAATAACATTGGGACCCATTCCATGGGGCCAAGAAAGGACAATGAGGAAACTTCAACAGCAACAAGATTAATATTTTTAGACACTTTTGTTTTGTCAGATATTATTTTGAGAGTTGATGTAGACCCTGCCTATGTAAAATGCTATGGTTGGTGTGTGTTGTGTGTGTACTAACCCTCAAGGCAGGACAGTTTAGGACTTTCTACAGTCTCCATCTACCAGCAGTCTGAAGGCATGTTATAGTGAGATTTTAAAAGAACATTGTCACTTAGAGGTGACAAAAATAGTCAGACATTTTTGAAGAAGCATAAAAACCACGTCTTGAGAATGTTGATTTTTGCCTGCGTCCTCTTCACAATTTCTTTCAACCCATAACACAGCATGGTCCGTCTGGGAATTACGTTACCAAAGTTGACATCTCTAATCCAAAGAGAAGTGTCAAAAATGCCAAGACAGTCGCACGGTCCATTCCCCTGTTCCTAGTATCTCAGGCTGTGAATTCTTAAAGATCAGAAAAAACGACAACCTCATGTCCTTATGAATTCAGAAAGATCTGTTGAGCTGAGGGCTCATCCCTAAAATAAAATAAAAACATGAGATGCTACTATACACCTTCACAAAACGGTAGTGCATCTCATCTATGATCTAATTAAATTAGGGGTGCTCAAACTATGGTTTGTGGGCCAGATCCAGCCCCTGATGCCAATTCATTTGGCCCACGAAGCCCTCATCACACCCAAGAGCAGGCCTGATGAATTGGCATCAGGGGCCAGATCTGGCCCATGGGCCATAGTGACCAGCCCCCTGAACCACATGACTGGCCCCTGGCCAGAAAAGTTTGGGCACCCATGAATTACATGATTGATGGATTTTATTCACATTTATATCCCACCCTTTTGATGCATGCAGCACTCAGGGTAGCTTACTATGTATATATAAACACGTATCATAACATATATAGAAAAGATTGATTGATTGATTGATTGATTGATTGATTGATTGATCGATCAATCAACCATATAGTGGAAAGTACAAGGATAGTCCCATATCTTTTCTCATAAAGCCAGCCAGCAATGTGACATGCATAATCTTGATACAAGTATCTTGAAATTGTAATTTAAGTTTTCAGGTCCACAAGGTGAACCAAACCCCTTAAACAGCAGATTTTGAGTGCTGTGAAAGGGCAGCAAATCATTACTTATTTAATTGGTTACTAAAACTAACAAGGGGTCATACGACACCTTCAGAACTGCAAAGTCTTTCTTGTCATGACTGGCCCGCTTCTTTTGCAAGACTGCAGATTTGGCACACTCCTGTCCAGATAAACAGTGTCCTTGAATTAGTGTGTTCCCACCTGCACAAGCCTCTAGCAGGTAGAAATTAATTTCAGAGCTTTCGTTTACTCCAGTTAGACTGGGGACTCTAGCAAAACAAATTTCTGCAGCTTGAATTCCTCAAGAAAATACATACAGGCTGTAAATTGTAGTGTACAAGTATTAGAGCAATTCTATACCATTTGGTGCAGATGCAAGCAGACATATAAGTTATCTCTTGTGCACAGATCAGGATCGCAAGAAACTAGCCAGCTGAATTGCATTAGGTATTTAAAGCAAGAAACGTTTCACACACACTCCTAATCTGTGAGACTTTACAAAGGTTTCCTTAGTCATGTGGCAGGCATGACTAAATAATGGAGCAAATGAAATGCTGTTACCTTTTCCACCAAAGTGGTACCTATTTGTCTACATATAATGTATTGCTTTCACACTGCTAGGTTGGCAGGAGCTGGGACAGAGACGGCAGCTCATTCCATTGTGCAGCATTTTGGTCTCGAACTGCTGACCTGCCAACTTTCCAACTGTCAAATTCAGTGTTTTAGCCACTAAGCAACTGCAGGCCCACATTCTTGAAATTAGACTATTGCAGTTTGCTCTATGTGGTGCTACTTTTGATGACAACTCAAAAGCTAGAACTGGTAAAATGTGCAACAAGTTGGCCATTGAATATTTCCCATTATTATCATATAACGTCTATTTTCCACCATAAAGCTAGTCCAGGTCACCAATTTGTTGAATATGGCAACACACACACACACACACACACACACACACACACACACACACACACACACACACACACACACACACACACACACACACACACACACACAGAGAGAGATCGCCCATCCCATCTGGGTAGATAAATATGCAGTATCCCACAAGCCTTCCAGGCTCAAGTGAAACAAATTTTCAGCAGCATTAATTTCTGTTCCTTTGTTCACTTACGCATTTAACCACTGAAATAGGACCAAAAGGAAAATGTGTTTTTTTTCCTCTCCAGCAAACATAATTGATGCACTCCTAATAAACTCTGGTTGTTCCTGGCTCATGTTCTAGAGCTAGATGAGCTTTCAATAAATGGAGCAACAGAACGCTATTAGCATTAAAGTGGCTAATAAAGAAAGAGTTACAGAAGCATGTTAATATCAGTGCATAGTGAGGGGATAAGGGAACAATGGGTGCTCCTTATTTACAATCTGGACAAGATGTGCCTTCCAAGAATATTGGGTTGTTTTGTTTCAAAGTGGTAACAGCCAGACATTTTACTGGGAAATGGATTGAGTGCTTGGTCGGGTAATAGCCCTGAACATCATCCATCCAAACTGCTTAAAAGTTACATGAGAACAAAGAATATAGAAGAAAAGACTTGAATTGGATCAGGAGTAGATTTAAATGGTGGCAAGGGAAAATTATAATCTGCTATGCCTATTAAGATCCCAGGAATGGGTGGGATACAGATAAAACCTTTGATTTATTATACTTTGGGTATGAATTGGTAAAGGTAAAGGTCACCCTTGCTCGAAAGCCAGACGTATCCAATGCTAGGGTTCGGTGCTCATCTCTGTTTATAGCCAAAGAGCCAGTGCTGTCTGTGCATGCAGATATTTCTGTGGACGTGCGGCAGGCATGACTAAACACTGGTGTGCACAGAAGGCTGTTTACCTTCCCAACAAAGTGGTACTTATTTATCTACTTGCAATTTCTTGCTTTCGAACTGCTAGGTTGGCAGGAGCTGAGACAGACTATGAGAGCTCAGTCCATCATTCAGCACTCAAGTTTTGACCTGCTGACCTTCCGGTCATTAAGCTCTGTGTCTTAACCACCAAGCCACCACATCCTGATAAAACAGAAGTTCTATTCCTCTGTTACATTTGAATCCAGACAGAGTTTAAAAGGTGATGCATGAAATGCATACAAGTCCTACCCCCTAAATTCCTACCCTACTCATGGGGAAATCTGCACCTGAACCTACCTGGGTATTGTGCTGGGCCCCAAAGGTGTCCGCAATGTAAACACATTCAGCTGATCATGCAAGTATGCTCTGCTGCCTGCTGATGCTACATGCTGTCAAGTTGCGTCGAACTCGTGGCAACCCTATGAATGCATGATCTCAAAAATGTTCTAATAGCAACATCCTTGCTCAGATTTTATGAGCTCAAGACTGTGCCTTCATTTATGAAATCAATCTATCTCATGTTTTGGATTTCCTCTTTCCTGTCTTCTTTCAACTTTTGCTGGCATTACTGTCTTTTCCTGCCAGTGTTGACTTCTCATGTGCTCAAAGCACAATAGCATCAGTTTTGTTGTTTTTGACTCCACAATGAGGTCAGGCTCAATTTGATCTAGGATCCACTCCTCCTCCTTCCACATTTGGATCTCCCAGTCTGATTGCAAGGATAAGATCATTTATTTTGGCCAAGAGTGTAGTGACTCTGTTTTCATAGGGTGGTAATCCACTTTGGCATTTAGTCTCAACTTTACAGAAGTTTCCCAGGTGCTGATTTTTTATTTTAAATATATATTATGGGTTTCCAAGGGGCTTTGTGTAACCACACAAAAACAATTGATGGCTGCTGTGGGTTACTTGTTGCCATGACATGCATTAAGTTCTCATTTTTTATCTTCCACAAATTTATCTAACCATACAAGCATACCTGTTAAGTTTTGGTTTTGGAAATAAGGGAAATTTCCCAGCAAATACGGGATACTTGACAGCTATGCTTATCCTGTGCTGCCCTCCAATGGTGGCAATATGGCATTAAAGTGTAATTAATAAGGGATGGCGGCAGGAAAGAGGGTAAAATAAGGGGTTTTCCTGGCCAGTAAGGGATACTTGACAGCTATGCCATACAAGACCCTACGTGTCTAGCCAGGTGATCCTGCTATGGTAATAGAGTAGACCATACTGCCAGCAACTCAACACCAAATGCGAGGCAGCGATTACAGTGATGCACTGCAGCAGGTTGTTAGGTTCTGCAGAACTGGTAGTGGAAATTCCCCCAGGTCATGCCCACTTGGTTGGCCATGCCCACCTCCATAGCCCATAATGCAGGATGTTTGGACACGCCCACATATTTCATCCCGCCCACATATTTGGCCAACCCACAGAGTAGGTAGTAAAAAAATTTTTGCAGTGCATCACTGAGCGGTTAACTAACCTGGCCACCATGAGGACTAATGGCTTGGGTGCTGAAGTCCACAGAGAAGGGTGATGGTCCCCAAGTGAATCCATCTTGATGGAGGGCAGCAGCTTCATCAATCCTGGCCTGGGGCCAAAGAGGTCTGTGTGTGCCAAAAGGGCTCAGGACCAGAAAGTGACTTGTGGAACTGGATCAGTGGTATAGATGTCATGCTGCGATGCATTAAGGCAGGTGAAAGGCCACTGCATTATATTCTCATGACAGTCTTCATGGCTGATCGTCATGAGGATCATGAATATTCAGATTCAGATATGGCAGAACAAGAAGAAGAATACAAGACCCTGAAGGATGTACCCTGAAGCGCTTTCCCATATTTTCTGTTTTTAGTAATCCAATAGCAACTCGATTCCAGAGAGAGCTGCCATACAGATATATCTTACAGCACACTGCAGTCCGTTTGTTTGATAGACTGCCTTAATTTTTCAAAGTGTACAGGACACAAGAGGATTCTATATAAAAAATGTTGAAGAGCTTTTTGTATTTGTCTTAGGGCAAGGCTAACATTTCCCAGACTGAAAGAAGTGCTTCATGAAACCAATAAACCATATTACACCGCATGTTTTGTTTACTCTCCTCCCGTGTGTCAGATTTTATTGGTGGGTTGGGTCCTGTATGGGAATATTTTCCTTTTTTTTTAAAAAAAAGGGGGAGGTAAAGCAAAAGCCAGTTAAATTCAGTCACTCTTTAAATGTTCCGCTTCAGAAGCTCTGCTTTGTTTGGCATTGTTGACAATTTGCTACAAATGAAAATGATAGAGATGCCACATCAAAATAGATATTTTTGTTTTTGCAAAAATCACCCAGCTCTTTCTTTTTTAAAAAAAATAGCCATAAAAATATCTCTGGGTGTGAATGATACTTCTCACATTTTTACAGAAGGCCAGCCTGGTTGTGAAGAGAACATTTTGATTTTGAATACAAACTTTCCTAATGACAAGTGATCTGATCACATATGTGGAAAAGTTACTTTTCAGGACTCCAATTGGCCATGCTGGTTAAGGAACCCTAAGAATGGTAGTACACCCAAATTAAGTTTTCTAAGCTACAGAGGCTATTCACCCTGTCAGTTTTCACTTTATAGAGCAGGGGTCACCAAACTTTTTAAGTCGGAGGCCAGGTCACACACCCTCAGACAGTTGAGGGAGCCGGAATGGTGGTCCTACCGCCGTTTATGGCTGCCGTAAATGTGTCTGCAGCTGTCGTAAATGAATCTGTGGCTGATTCTGGTGGCAGCGGTTGGTAGTGGTGGCAGCTGGAGCGAAGGTGGGGGGTCTGATTATTTGGCAACGTTGGCCATAGGTTGCCTACCCCTGTTGTAGAGAATGTTCAATGTGCTGAATAGGGGACTGTGGTGGCTCAGTGGTTAAGAGGCACATCTTTTTAGCTGGAAGGTCAGCAAGTCAGCAGTTCAAGACCTGAGTACTGCATGATGGAATGAGCACCTGTCTCTGTCCCAGCTCCTGCCAACCTAACAGTTCGAAAGCAAGAAATTGCAAGCACATGAATTGGAACCACTTCGGTAGGAAAAGATCTTGGGGACATGAAAGGAGTCTCATTTGGGTGTTCCCTGAGCAGAGTTCCTCTAGCAAAAATCCTTTTATTGCAGGAAGCACCTTTGTGTGCTTCTGACACAATAAAAAAATGTGCTGTATCTACACACACACACACAGTGGAACTTCATACAACAATTGCCCTGTATAGCAATGGGATTGCATAACAATTAGGTGTTTTGTTTTGGGTTTTTTTTTTGGGGGGGGGGGGGGGAATTGTGTCCCGCATAAGAATTTTCCCTATGGAAAAAAAAATCGCACAACAATTTTTCAATGGGAAAAACCACTTAGCAAAAAAATTGTTGTACGATGCATCCCATAAGGAAAATCGCTATACGATGCATGTATCATATAGCAATTGTTTCGTACAACAATGAGCCCCGTGGAATGGATTAAAATTATTGTATGAGGTACCACTGTATATTGTCTCAATTATTACTTTCAGGTGACCATAGTTGAACTGTGTAATAATTATATCATTGATGACAATACAAATTTGATTCAATTTCAATTTAACAATAATTTGCTAGATTACATTTAATATTAGGCAAGAAGTTACCTCTGCATGGTGGCCATCTCTTTGAAGAGCTTTTGACTCAAATGATTTTTGGTCATGCTCAAATGAGAGATTCTGGAAAGTATAGTCAAAAAATGTAACTTCTCTGTTATAGTCCTAAATGATAACTCTTTTGACCTCTAGTTACAGTGGCTAGTATGGAGATAGTTGCCTCAGATTGTAGTTAGATGCTTAAAAAGTAACATGTGTATCAGAGGTGACACTGGTGAGATCAATTCACCTTTACTATATGTCTCTAACATGGGTTATCTGAAACAGTCTTGAGGAAGTTGTTGGATTTAAAATGATATTTGTGTCACATTAAATTGTACTGATTTTGTGTGTGTGCCCCGATGAATCAGTGTATATTTCTCCACAGTATATTGAAAAATTAATTTACCAAGGGACAAATTCATGTTTTAACACCAATGGGGTGATTTGCAAAGCAAATGTGGTTATGAGAATTGATATACAGCTTTGAAAATAAGGCAATTTACAAGACTTCATTATGGATGCAAATTCAATTCATATTCCACGTGATCATAAATCAATTTGGAAGGGGGGAAAACAGATTTCGAACTTGGTAGTTTTTAGTTGTCAAACTTCATATTCAGTGGAAAATCCTGATAATGTTATTTGCTTTTAAGGATTTTTTTATCTAAGAAGATTCTTCAAAGAGTGATAATAATTAAAAATAAGTCATGGAGTGATTGACACCTTTTGTGGTTGCTTAAATTCCATCTTATCATGCAGATGTCCTTACTATATGTGTTCACAAACTTTTTACCTCAACTTAATTGACTGCCAAATAAGTCAGACACTTCTCAAATATTTAAGCCTGGATACAAAACCTTTTATGATTTATCTTGGAGAACAGCCTGGAGCAAACATTAAAGTAATAACCAGAATCACCTTTACAAAGGGCAAAAACTATTTAGCAACAAGTTAACCAGAGGCCAAACTGTCTTGCAGACGAACTGAGATTTATGAAATGCAGGGACAGAGAATTTGAGAGCAAACATCAGAAATACAAAGAGAAGCTGGTGCATTTTGGTTTTGATTTATTTTATTTTGCACCTTTGCCTGGTTCCTTTATGTAATAAGGTGACATTAACATCTGCATACATGGGCTCTATTTGAACTCAGACACTATATCATTTTTCTAGCACTAATACTTACCACTACAAATGGTCCCATGATAGCAGCAATTAACAAGTGATAAGCACTGGACAGCTATTGAACACAGCAGGATTTTACACAATAAGGGAAAAAATCATTCTTCATATTTACTACAGTGGAAGATTGGATATGGGCCTTAATAACTCATAACTCATAACAGCATACACTGATGAATAAAATAATGCATTTATTCATAACTTTGTGATGGCTCCATTTATGCTGGACAATTAGTTGTTGCAACACTGCCAGTTGTATATACGATCAACTTCAATTTGATCCAAATGATTTGTCTTACAAATGGCAACCAATTCACTTTGAACTGATTTGTACCCATCCACTTTAATATTTGAAAGCATTATGCCCCCAAATAGTGGGAGGCGGGAAGATAAACTATTCTGACTAGGATGAGTAACAAAACCTATGACCATCAACTCCTGCTCATGCAAACCTTCCTTCCATCCCTTCCTCCCACTGGAAACCATACAATTTACTCAAATTTACTCTACAAAAACATTTGTTGAACAAAGAAGAAATATCCCTTGTGAGTAGCTTCACTGCCTTAGTGTGTAGATAGGGTGTAGCTTACTCCATCTGAAATACAGAACCGCAGGGGGAAATGGAAAAGACAGAGTGATAGATGAAGTTGAATTGGGCTAAATAAGGTCTCCATTTGGTCTTGTATGCTATTTGGCACACTCCTTGCATCTGAATCTCATATGGGCCTCAAACAACTCTATTTAGTCTGGGTTAAACTGCTTCAATTTGCCATTATTGTGAAGTGGCATAAGGAGAGAACCACTTCAGGTTGTTAGCAAATTAATCACTTCCTCAGCTCCGTGAAAGAGCTGAGGAAGTGAAAAAAACATGAAGGCACCACCTTTACATTGCATCAATTTTAAAAAATAAAAGCCAAATGGAAAAACCTCCTCCAGGATGTGGGAGGAGACAGGTGTAGTAACAAGGGGAATTTTTATTTGCCCCCCCCCCACACACACACACACACACTTTAAGGTCTGGGAAAGAGCCAGGGTCCAGAAAGATGTGGATAGGACTGGTGAGGTGGGCTGCTCCACTCCAGCAAAGACATCTGATTGTTGTCATTAGTGATAAATATGCTCAAACCTTCCCTGTTCCTGTTGTGGTTATCTGGTTTAGAAATGTATATGCTTTAAAAATCTTTATTGAGGCAATTGCTTTTAGTAATCACATAACTGCACTCAGCTTTCACAAAGTCCAGGTTACACAGGCTTGATTTTGCTTGTAACTCTAATGCCCAACCTAGCTTCATTTTGACTAGGATTACCTGCTACCTTTCCCCCAAGAATTTATCCCTGCTTGGTGTCATTATCAAAATTGAACTGGTAGCCCAAACATGGCAACTTCTACCTTTTTGACATGAGACAATGCCTTCTTCATGGAGCAGCTTTGATTAAAGCTTATTTGGAACTTTCTTTCTATTTATTTCTTTATTACCTCAGTTGTCAGGTTCCTGGGAAATGCCTGCTTTTTATTGGCATGTACATTTTATGGCATGCTAAAGAATCATCTTCGATCTTTCACAGTTTCCAGTTTTATTATCGCAGCAAACCCTTTTTATTGCTTTTTAGCATATTTCTAAAACGTGAGAGGTGAACAGGCAATCCTGCTCTCTCACATCTTCCATCTTTAACTTTTCCTCTTTTTAAAATACAATCTATGGCTGTAATTGGTCTTTAAGTCAAGTTTATTATTAGCAAAATGTTAAGGTAACAATCTTGGCAAGCCGCAAAACCGTTAGGAACAATAATTTTAGAATCAATATCAGGAAGTGAATGAACAGCCCATCCAGGGGGAGGGGGCAAAACTGCTGAATTTCAAAGAAATAAAATTATCTGTTAATTGCTGGGGTTACTTTTGTCTGACTAGGCAGGCTGAATTACTGATCTTTGATTTCTATATACAGTAGTACAAAATGTGATATGCAATACAATCTCAATGGGAAATAAATTAAGATGTTACTTTCTATATTTCAGTGATGGGAAACACAGGCCATGAATGCAAACAACAATAACAATAACAATAACAACAACAATAACAATAACAACAACAATAACAATAACAACAACAACAACAATAACAATAACAATAATAATAATTCTGACTTGCTTAAATACAGAATAAAGAAGAGTAACACAAATACTCAATACTCCCCCAACCCCTTTCACAATAACTAGCATGTTATACAACAAATTCACTCATGACAGCTCAAGTTAAAAATAAGAAATCTAGAAACAAGATTCAGCAGGGGTTAATTCACGTGTCTGAACTTTCTTGACGGTTGCACTCTACATATAGAACCCCATTTTATTCAAGATTTGTTGTATTCCAGGTGCCTATTGAAAGCAAACTCATCTGTACAAGCTTCCAGGCATCATTGTCGACTGCAACTCGTATCCAAGAAGGCATTTCCCCCCTGAGGCAGGAAAAATATCATTGGCATGAATTTGTTTAAGGTGGATCCCAGCTTGCCATGAAGTGACCCACACACTATGATCATGGAGCTATCTCCTGTTGCACATATGAAATGTAACATGCAGAATTTAACACCGGGATTGCAAAGGGCTGCTGCAGCTTTGAGGATATGGACAAGGTGTGCCTTCACAGTCCATCTGGCATGGCCTCTTCCACCTCCATGGCCATTGAGAATCAGAGTTCCTCCTCTGCTCATTTTGCCGTTGGGCCCAATATGATGGTTTCCAGTGGCATTTCCTCCACTGAGGGACCATCACCCCAGCTAAGGGGGCTCATCTGCTGATAGCTGTTGGCCCCTTTAGGGAGTCAGGTTAGTTAACCGCCACCTGACATTCGGCATTGAGTTGCTGGCTGTACAGTCTACTCCATTACTGTAGCGGGATGTCTGGCCAGGCAATTGCTTCCAGGCAATAAGCAAGCATTTGGTTTTTCTACTTCTTTGTACCACCTTTATTGTATTTTTAGCAGGGAGTTATCCTTGATGATTGTAGATATTTGAGCTTATGATTTTATATGCAGTGAACCCCTGACTAATATTGGAAACCATAGCCAAGGTAGTGTCTTTGGCTGTCCTGCTTCTCCAGCCTCTTGGTATGACATTTTGTCCAGTCTCTGGAATTTTACCTTCCAGTGGAGGCCTTTGTCTCTTACAAAATGCATTCGAATAGCATCATTTTCGATTAACAACGCTACCGGCGCACTCCACCGGAGCACTCCACAAAAAAAGTCATTGTGCAAATTTTGATGGTTTTTAAAAATGTCATTGTGCGAATAATGACGTTTTTTGTCGTTCTGCGGGAGATCTCCAATAGGAAACCGCATAATGAGCAAGTAATGTCGTTATGTGAGGGTCCACTGTGTTTATCATTTTAATTTTACTTGTGGACTTTTCTATAGCCTGTCAGCTGCACTCAGCTTTTGTGGTGGGGAGAGGAGATATTAAGGAAGGAGAGGAGGAGGGGAAGAAATTGAATTTGATTCCCTTCAATTTGGTATCGTGTGCTACAGAAATAGGTTGTTTAAGCCAAAAACCAAAGGTTTAGCGCCCTACTTTCTCTGGCTGAAGCTGCAAGTTGGTCTATAGTCTTTAGAACCAAGATGTATATTCACATTTGTGTGCTAAGACTCTCTGTGGTTCTGCCATACAGCAGCCACTATTGCAAAATAATGAATTCAAGGAAAAGCACCCTCAGACTATCGCTATCATGTAGATCAGCATTGTTCTTTCTTCAAAGAGGCATTTCCTTTTTTCCCCTAATAAAGTGCTAAAAAGGAGGATTAATGCAGTTGTGAAATGAGCTAGATTAATTAAGTCACTTATGTCAAGATAATATAGCATTTTTCAGAGACTTTGACAGCGTAATTTAGACTCTCTGCATTCCCAGATGAAAGAAAGATTGTGAGGTATGCATTTCTGACAGCGAATTAGTATATATTTTAAGGAAATTAACAATGACAATGACTGGAATGGATGGAGATTTTGCAGTAAAAATTGTTGTAGCTGAAACTGGTTTGGTATTGGGTTTATGTGGGAAAGGATTTGGCTTTGTGGGTGGAGGTTTAAAACAAAGACCTTGCAAAGATGTACCATTTCACTATTAGCTATTTCCATTAAAGAGAGTTAAGTGTTATGCTGGAATGCCTAACCACATTGAGGGACTGTTCACAAATTGTAACATGGAACCATGGTGGATTTACAAACCATGGTTTGCCTTAAACACTATATTGGAAACCATAGCCAAGGTAGTGTCTTTGGCTGTCCTGCTTCTCCAGCCTCTTGGGTATGACATTTTGTCCAGTCTCTGGAATTTTACCTTCCAGTGGAGGCCTTTGTCTCTTACAAAATACATATTCATGTAAGTATGTCTATTGAAACAATTTGGTACATAGAATCATAGGTAAAGGTAAAGGTTGTCCTTGCTCAAATGCCAGTCATATATGTCTCTAAGGTTCAGTGCTTATCTCTGTTTATAGCCAAAGAGCCAGAGCTGTCTGCATCTGCAGACGTTTCCATGGACATGTGGCAGGCATACCTCAACATCAGACAGCACCGAATGTGGTTTACCTTCCCACTGAAGCGGCCCCTATTTATCTACTTGCAATTTCTTGCTTTTGAACTGCTAGGTTGATAGGAGCTGGGACAGAGACAGGACCAAATTCCATCAAGCAGTACCCGGGAATCGAACTCCAACCTTCCAGTCAGCGAGTTCACATCTTAACCACATGAGCCTCTGCAATCCCACATAGAATCATAGACTTGGAGAATAACTGAGGTGGAAAGGGCATTTTAGGCCATCGAGTCCAACCCTCTGTTCAATGCAGGAACCCAAATCAAAGCAGATCTGATAGAAGGTTATCCAATCCTCTCTTGAATGCCTCCAGTGTTAGAGCACTTACTACCTCTCGAGACAGTTGATTCCACTGTCGTATTGCTCTAACCGTTAAGATGTTTCTCCTGATATTCAGCCTATGTCTGGCTTCCTTTAGTTTGAGTCCATTTTATGTGATTAATGTATATTAAACATGCACATTAGTAATCTACATGTGTGCTGGAAATCTTGTACTGCATGACAGATTGAGCGCCCGTCTTGGTTCCAGCTCCTGCCAACCGAGCAGTTTGAGAACAAGAAATTGCAAGTAGATAAATAGGGACCACTTCGGTGGGAAAAGATCTTGGGGACATGAAAGGAGCCTCATTCGGGCATCCCCTGAGTGGAGTTTTTCCAGCAAAAATCCTTTCAACCCAGAATAATTTCTGACACAAAATTATTATTATTATTATTATATTGTTTTGGATTTCATGAACATAATGAGCTGGGAAGGTTCCCTATACAAGCCCCAACTAATTGAAATTAATGGACTGGTCTTTCCAGAAGTTGGACTTTCTTTTTAAAGATGACATCTCCCAGTATCCCTCAGCAAATATAGCTAATGGGAGTTATAATTCAAAGAAGTAACTTTTCCTAAACTCTGCTCCTTCTTTTGCCTGGCACATTTGAAAGGAGATTATATGAGACATTCCCAAGTACCAGTATACTGTGAACATTATTCTCCTCTTTGTGAAGTCCCAGGCAAGTCACTGAGTCAATTTGCAATGAACAAAATACTATAATAACACCCAGACCTCAATAATATATACATGGTAGCAGTTGCTACATTATGGATTAGCTTCATAGGATTTGGATTAGCTTTTAATGAGCCTGAGTTAACAGTAATGACCTTTGTGGAGACTTAAAACAGAATTACCTAGTAAACTTGGATACTCATATGTTCTGCATAGGAACAGCTGTAACATATAGCCAGGAAACCCAGTTCCATTTCCGTCTTCTATAACAATTCTGTAATTTGGAATGGTTTACAGATGTCGCTTTAATGTGTGCTTATGGGGTTTATACATACGCATTAGAGCAGGTTAATAGCAGTTAATATAATGAACTGAGTGGAGCTGTTGCTATAATACATTGCCAAAGTGCACCTATGTGTATAATTATTTTTTAAAATAGAGTTCCATAGACCGTGTTGTGGTTTGTAGACGCATATACATCCAAAGAATTTTACAAGCTTCTGTGGCTTCAGAAAAGAATATTAAATTAGTTATTGGATATTTGTACATAGCACAGGCCCATGTGAAATTTTTGTTTCAATTTATTGCCCTCCCCCACCTCTCCCCATCCTTAAATCTATTCATATTGCAACTAGAAGGAACTTGAACTAGTCTTTAAAAATAGTATAGGAAAAATAGAACATGATAGATTTCATGCATTCAGAACCAGAGGTCTGAATATGCAACTCAAAAGCCTATGCCTACCTGTACGTATCTGGTCCTTACAAGGATATTATCTAATAATGGATTTGGATTGTTTTCCTACCTATCAGCATATCTGCTTTTGTTTTATGAGCAATTAATATGCAAAAAATTATCTGCTAGGGGAAATGTCTTATTATAGCCAGTGTAACGATTGTATTTTCCTTTAATGTCAAACAGCAATACGGCCACGGATATGTAAGAGTCAAGGTGAGGTTTGCACAACTTTAATTATGCCATGCAAGATTGGAATGATTTGTTTATCTCATCTTTTTCCAAATAGGAAATGGGGAAAATGGATCTGACACATTCTAAACCACGAGCTGAAATAACATGCCTAGATCTCAGAACTAGAATTGTTCAGCACTGAATACATTACCAGGGTCTCTGCCAATCTCTCCAGTAAATTGCCTTTGAAAGAGTTAAGAGAGAATCCTTCTATCTTTGTGATGATCAAGCAAACTGATCAGACAAACTGATTTGTACTGAAATCCCAGTGAAACAACAGCATGTTGAGAAGGCAAGGTTAACTATTTACTAAGGAGAAACTAAGCAGAAGGTCAATGACAGTTTCAAAGTAATTTAATTCTCTGTATTTTTCCTTGTTGTCTTCATCTCAGAAAAAGCTTCACTATCAAAATCAAAGTAGAAATTGCCAAGGTTGTTGTTTTTTCCTCTCTACACCATACTGTATTGACCTCGTGTATCATTCTACAATACACCTGGAGTTCTTACTTTATCAGGGAAACACTTTTTAGCTCAGGTGTGGAGTATATGCCTTGCATACAAATCATCCCAGATTCAATACTTATGTTGTCCCTATATAAAGTTAGATTTCAGGTAGCAGAAATCATCTTTCAGGTAGCTCGGAAAGACCCAAGTGAAAGATCTAAGTTCTCAGGTTGCTATTCCCAGGGAGAGGAGAGAGTTATGGACTATATAATGATGAATTTTCCAGGGGGCTGTGAATGAGGTGGAACAACTGAGACTTGCTCAGGACACCAACATTGTTGTTTTTCAGTCGCACAGTCAAGTCTGACTCTCTGCAACCCTATAAACTACCGCAGGCCAGGCTTCTCTGTCCTCTGCCATTGTACACAGCTCGGCCAGATCAATCAACAATTCCATCTATCCATCTCCTCCTCTGCCACCCCCTTCTCCTTTTGCCTTCGATCTTTCCCAGCATCAAGGCCTTCTCAAGTGAGTCCACTCTTCTCATTTGGTAGCCAAAGTTCCTGAGCTTCATCTTCAGTATTTGTCCTTCCAATGAGCAGTCAGGGTTGATTTCCTTCAGGACTGACTGATCTGATCTCCTTGCAGCCCAATGGACTCTAGAGCACCAAAATATAGAGGCGAATCTTTAGTGTAAGAGAACCAAGACACAGGCAAAAGCCATGGGCTGGTTTTAACTCAGGTTTATTGCATGGTGGTCAGAGGGAACATGAGGTAATGGCGGATGCAAAGCTCTATATATATACAGTGGTAAACATTCGAATGTGGCTCCACGATAGCCGGTTGGCTATTGTCTGCGTGACATCATTGCTGGTTACGCCTTTCTTGTCCAGGTGTAGGTAGTGGCGGGAAACTCCGCGCTGTGGCTACTGATGAGTATGGACCAAGAGAGCT
Organism: Bradypodion ventrale; assembly: GCA_035047345.1. Lineage (NCBI taxonomy): Eukaryota > Metazoa > Chordata > Lepidosauria > Squamata > Chamaeleonidae > Bradypodion > Bradypodion ventrale. The sequence goes on from JAWDJE010000006.1 coordinate 124,821,126, forward strand.
TGGACGCTCGCTGCTGCCCACTGGTGGTTATTAGCTCGCGTCCTAATACAGGGTTTATAGTGATACAGCTGACGACTATATTGTTACTTGTAGGAAGGGTTACATTGTTAAGATACATTGTTATCACAAGACGAAGGTTACACTATTAGAACACAACAGAATCTACTAATGAGCATTAGGAAAATAAATAGCAACACTTCTGCCCCCATTCATGTTACCTAGTGTTTTGCTTGGGTTCTTTGCAAAAATAAACTTTACATTTTTAGAGGCATTACATTTTCTCCTTTGGGGTAGAGATGGTGGCTCACAACTTGTGCATCTGGGTGCAGTAGAAAGTAGACAGTGTCAATTCACTCACCTACCGAAATGGCTGGTCATGGCTCTAGCAATCAGACCCAGCATGAGAAGATGCTACCCAGATTTCCAGCCCCACATCTCTGTTGTATCTCTTATCTGGTAGCACACAGAGGAGTCTTTCACAACTGGGAGGGTGATGGTAGTGGTGTCTTCAGATTTGGGGGTGTGTGGCTAGATCTTCTATCACCACTAGCCATTATTGGCCATCCTAGCTCCTGCTAATGGGAGTTGCAACCCAAGACATCTAGAGGACATCAGAGTGAGGAAGACTAATTCAGAGTAATGAAATGAATGAAACAGCAACTTTCTTCTCCAAGTAAATTTCTATAGGGGGAGGGTTGCTGAATCCTTGAATACTAAGTATGCATGGAGAAATGCATTACCTGTATATTGCTGTCACCTCCTGTGCATGGAAAGCAATGGTCTGAAGAAGAGATCTTCCTCCACATAATCCAGAATGCATGGAAATCCTCCACAGATCAAGAATGCAAATTATCCCATTCACTCATGAAGGCGCTGGTTGCATGCCTCATCACACATGTGATCATGAACAAAACTAGCACCTAATTAATGACCAACACTTTCCCATTAAGATTTACATGTTGTCCTATATGCAACGATAAATCAGCAATAGGATTCTTGATATTAAGATTTTATTGAACCATCTGTTCATACCTAGTCTGGCCAGGCTGCTATGCCTCTGTCCCAGCTCCTGCCAACCTAGCAGATCAAAAGCCAGAAATTGCAAGTAGATAAATAGGGACCATTTTGATGGGGAAAGATCTTTTGAAATGAAAGGAGCCTCATTCGAGTGTCCCCTGAGCAGAGTTCCTCCAGGAAAAATCCTTTGAACCCAGAATAATTTCTGACATGAAATTATTATTAATAGAATAGACCAGTGATGGCGAACCTTTTAGAGACCGAGTGCCCAAACTGCAACTCAAAACCCACCTATTTATTGCAAAGTGCCCACAAAGCAACAGAGGAGGAAGGAAACATTTTCATTGGGCTGCTGGATAAAGGGGCGGGCAGATTCTGTACTGAGGAGAGGGAGGAAGTGCTCCCATTGGGATGCTGGGCAGAGGGGCAGGGCGAACTCTGTGCTTGGGTGACTGCATGGGTGCCCACAGAGAGGGCTCCAAGTGCCACCTCTGGCATGTGTGTCATAGGTTCGCCACCCCTGGAATAAACCATACTGCCAGAGAATCAACACTGATCATCAAGTGGCGGTTAACTAACCTGAAAACTCTGAAGGACTAACAACCTTGGGTGGCGAAGTGTACAGGGAAGGGTGATGGTCCCCAGGTAGATTAAATCCCACTTGAATCCCAGCTGCCCTAACCAACTATAGGCCGGTCTCCAACCTTCCCTTGACTGATTCATAGAGTGCTTTACATGGATTTGCATATTGTTTTATCCTCACCAGATAACTGGTGATCTTACCAATTAAAGCTTGCAGCCCCATCAATCAAGGACTTTCAATCTACTGTTCACTTGCTTGTAACCTGCGATGACCCAGAGAACTGCAGCTCTGGATTCTGCTCACCAAAGATGCTCCATAAGATGAAGTGTGAGATTGTATCAGATGCTGCAGCTACAAAACTCTTGTAATCACGTTCAGGTGCCTTTCTCCAGTCTGAACATGTTCCCTAACGAAATTCTCATTTTAATCATGTGAATTCCCAAAGACACTTGCCATAAGCACTTCGCTCTTTTTTAGAATTTCAATTAAAGCTCAACTAAACTGTTTTATGTGGAGGAGGTGGGAGAAAAGGCAGGATAGTGGGGGAAGAGCCGTAAAACATCTAATGAGCATAATGAAGATGCATGGCTGTTCTTTGGGGGATTCACATCAACAGTTTTCTACAATTTGTTGAGGCATGTGAAGCTGAAATGACAGCAGTTTCCCTGAAGAGAAATTGCTAGAAAAGAGAAGGCAACCCTTCTGGGCAACAGATGAAGAGAAATGGGAGGACAGCCAATTATCTATAGATGTTCCCACAGCTCAGTCTGCTAGGTTCATGTTGGGTTTCAAAGACGCAGAGGCATGCTTTGAGGATTCATTTGTATTCATGCCTGGAAATATATGAATGAGGGCACCACCCACCTGGTGCCCTCATCTCCCCAAGACCTGGGACAGAGGTGGGCACTCAATCCGACATGCAGTACCCAGGTTTTGAACTGCTGACTTGCCAGCCTTCAAGCTAACAAGGCAAGCTTCTTAACCACTGAGCCAATGCAGCCCCTCTTTGAATAACTGAGGGTGGAGCACTTGTTATGGCCAATACTGCTAGTAATGAAGAATGCAGAGGCATGGTTTGAAAATAATCCAACCATGTTAAAGATATTTAAGAGGCAGAAAGAACTGATACTTTGGGTGAGGAATGTGCTATGGGAAATGTTACCCACTGCCCAATACTCTGCCTGCCCAATACTCTGCAGTTCAAAACACAGGAGCAGACCGAGCTTGGTGATCTTTTGGTACCTCAATATCCACTCTCTGCCATTGTTCAACCTCTGTTTTGTTTTTTTGTCTTTACTTGTTTTATTCTGGGCTTTTATCATTTTACTTTTATGTTGCTTCGATTAGGTTAGCCTCCTCAAGGCACAGACAATATAAAATGTATCTGAAAGACATAAAATAAAGAAATCATTCAGCCACGCGGAGCTTGTGGCTTAGCTCTTTACATCCTAATGATCTTGTTCTCTGTCTTCTCCTCCTTGCTCCCCACTCTCCCCACCACTGAAATAAATTTTTAAAAAAATAAAGATAGAAGAAACCTTTTGTCAGAAGGGAAACAGTGGGTAGATTGCAAGGAAAACAAACAAAAAGGGTGCCCACATTGTCAAAAGGAAACTTATGACAAAGCAGATCTGCTATCAGCAATCATCGATCCATGCTACAAGCTAGAACCAACCACTAAAGCCTATAATCATCAATGCTATTGTGTAGTAGTGCAAGCAGAGACAGCAGCCGATGCTGAGTCAATATTTGCAGACTAAATGGAATTTAGATCCACCAGAGTTGCAAGTATGCAGTGTCTGTAAACAAGCCTAGCGGGGAGGGGTGTGTGTGTATGTATGTGTGTGTATGTGTTGTAGTATTTCAAGTCAGCCACCCCCACTTTCTGGTTTCTCTAGCCATCTCCAACACTGCAAGCAACTGAATAGAAGAACACAGCCAAGGTACCAAGTATCTCACACATGATCTCTCTAGACCAGAGATTCTCAACCTGAGGCATGTGGGCCGGATGCAGCCCATGGCACCATTTCATGTGGTCCCCCACCACCTCCACCACACCCGGAAGTGCCATGTAGTGGAGGAAGGGCAAAATGGCTGTCTGGCTCACAAAGTTTTCTGTGTGAGCGTGACCTGGCCCCCAAGTTAAAAAGGCTGAGAACTCCTGCTCTAGACAGTTCTGAATGGTGGCTGATAGGAAATCACTTTTTTAAGGAAGCAGAACAGCTCTTGGTCCTTCTGCTTTGCTTGCCAGAGAGAAATACTTCTTAGCTGGTTAATGTGTTTTATTTGCCATTCATCTCTGTCCAGTTCTGCAAGATTCTTTTTTTAAACCCCTTCCAAGTCCATCACTGATTAGAAGACTTTTCCCGCCTAATACAGTTTGTTGTCTGATGGGAAGAAGAAGATTGTGAGTTCCCTATGGGCCAGGCAGATGGCCTGTTTCAAACAAACTAGTTCCAGGGCGAGGTCTTTGCTAGTCCAGAGTCGATACAGGCAAAGAAACAGAGAGCAAGGAGGCAAAATGGAAAAGGGGAGTCTGGGAGCAGAGTCAGAAGGCCAAGCAGAAGTCAGAAGAAGAGAGTCCTACTAGAAAGTCAGGTAAACCAGAAGACATTGATCCAAAAACAAAGGCAAGTAGCCATTCAAGATTGAAGCAACCTATTGGTGGTGGTGGTGGCTGCAACTTGTATCTGTGAATACATTTTTTCCTGAAGCAGGAAAAATGCCACTGGGATGAATTTGTTTAAGGTGGATCCCAGCTTGCCATGAAGTGACCCACACACTATGATCACCAAGCCATCTCCTGCGGCACATATGAAATGAGACATGCAGGATTTAACAATGGACTGCTGCAGCCTTGAAGATATTAACAAGGTGCACCTTCACAGCCAGTCCATCTGGCATGGCCTCTTCCACCTCCATGACCATTGGGAATCAGAGTTCCTCCTCCACTCATTTTGCCATTGGCCCAATATGATGGTTTCCAGTGGCATTTTCTCTACTGAGGGGACCATCACCCCCACCTAAAGGGGCTCATCCCCTTTAGGGAGTCTGAAAGAAGTTCCATCAGCAAGTGATAAAATGGAGGACTCATAGTTGGTTTTTCTTTCATTCCACCTGGGACAAAATAATGGTTACAATCATGCCTAAGAATGAAGGTTTGTTGACAAATCAGTTGCTCCATTCAGATGAGAAAACTAGCCAAATATCTTCTATATCTTTAAAGGCAGTGGTCTGCAAAATTCAGTCCTGTAATGTTGATGGAATCAAGCTACTACATGCTATATGCCAGCAGATTTGGAAAATGAAACAGTGGCCACAGGATTGGAAAAGATCAGTATACGTCCCAATCCCAAAAAAGGGCAATGCCAAAGAATGCTCAAATTATCGAACAATTGTGCTCATCCCACAAGTGATGCTCAAGATAATACAGGATAGACTGCAGCAGAGGTGCAGGCTGGGTTCAGAAGAGGCAGGGGGACCAGAGACCACATTGCCAACATACGTTGGATCATGGAGAAAACAAAGGAATACCAGAAACAAGCTTACTTCTGCTTCATTGACTACACCAAGGCCTTTGATTGTTTGGACCACAACAAAATGTGGCAAGTAATTAAAGAGATGGGAATACCAGAACACCTCATATGTCTCATGAGAAATCTGTACATGAGTCACGAAGCAACAGTTAGGACAGAGTATGGAATGACGGAGTGGTTTGGAATAGGAAAAGGAGTAAGACAAGGCTGCATTCTGTCACCCTGCTTATTCAACTTATACATAGAGCACATCATGCGCAATGCAGGGATGGAGGAATCACAATATGGGATCAAAATTGCTGGGAGAAACATTAACAATTTGAAATATGCAGATGATACCACCCTAATGGCAGAAAGTGAGGAAGACCTAAAGAAGCTCCTGATTAGGTTGAAAGAAGAGAGTGAAAAAGCTGGCCTGAGACTTAACATCAAGAAAACCAAGATAATGGCAACAGGCCATATCAATCCCCGGAAAATAGATGGGGAAGAAGTAGAAGCAGTAACAGATTTTACTTTCTTAGGATCCAAGATCTCTGCAGATGGAGATTGCAGCCATGAAATAAAAAGGCGACTGATTCTTGAGAGACAAGCTATGAAAAACCTGGGGAACATAGTGAAAAGTAGAGATATCTCACTGCAAACAAAGGTCCGCATAGTCAAAGCAATGGTATTTCCGGTGGTAATGTATGGCTGTGAGAGTTGGACCATTAGAAAGGCTGAGCGAAGAAAAATAGATGTCTTTGAGATGTGGTGCTGGAGGAGAGTTTTGAGAGTCCCCTGGACAGCGAGGAGAACAAATAGGTCAATATTAGAAGAGATTAGCCCTGAGTGCTCCTTAGAAGGACAAATAACAAAGATGAAGTTGAAGTATTTTGGACATCAAATGAGAAGAGAGGATTCACTTGAGAAGGCCTTGATGCTGGAGAAGGTGGAGGGCAAAAGAAGAAGGGGATGGCCAAAGATGAGATGGCTAGATGGTATTGTAGACACAATGGGCACGGGGGCTGTGTGGACTAAGGAGGATGGTGGAGGACAGGGGTGCCTGGAGAGCGATGGTCCATGGGGTCGCAAAGAGTCGGAATCGACTGTGCGACTGAACCACAACAACAACAATGTTGATGGACTTCAGCATCCAGAAGTCTCACCTGGTATAACCAGGGATCAAGGAATCTGGAAGGTGGCATTTTTCCACATCTGTGGCCTTGCCTTTGAAATCATTGCCTTAAAATGAGAGCAAAGTACAGGCTAACCCCCCAAAAATGGCATATGGAAATGGTTATAATTTCTTTGCCTTCTTTGTTCAGGCCATCCTATTGGGGTTCAAACACGCATAAATCTTCAAAAAGAAAGCCTAAAGGACTTCAAAAAGTGTTCTCATCTCATATTGGTCAATGTAGGATCAGATAATATAATACTATTACTATTACTAATATAATACTAAGATACAATATAGTATCAACAATTCTAAGTTAAGCATGACCAAGGCAACTTCTGAGGTTTCATTGCACTGCAACTAATTCACTACCAATACAACCTGTAGCTTTACCCACTTTTCATGATGATTGGATGTACAGTATGTGTCCCTCTAATACACAAGTGTTTATTTGTCTTGCAATCCTGCTATGTTTGACGTATACAGCTACAGTATTCCAAATTCTGAATTACCTTTGCAGAATTGTTACCATTAAAATACATCATGCCAGTAATCCTGGTTGTATTGATTAGTTGACTGAGGGCTATCCAATCACTTAATGACTTCTTTAAGGGGAAAAAACCCTCTCAAAAACTACAAAACCAATTAATTTGAAATATCACCTATCACAACACAACAGTAGCTAATATTTCTTTAAGGTGCAATTCATTACTTGGAAATAGCAGTTAAGACCTGCTTTTTTGTGGGTGGGGGTTACTGTCAGTTTAGACAGAGAAAGAGATTTGTTTAGACAAATCTTTTTAAAACATATAACTACAAGTACTGTGAGGTATCTCAGTCGAGAGGTAGTAGCAGCCTACACTGACAACCCAGGAAGTATAAAGAGGTAACTCAAGCTGATGATATCATACGGCAGGGGTGCCCAAACATTTTAGTCCATGGGCCAGTCACATGGTTCAGGGGTCTGGTCACTATGGCCTGTGGGCTGGATCCGGCCCACAACACCAATTCATCTGGCCTGCAAAGCCCTTGCCACTTCTGGGAGCGATAATAGCTTTGCGGACTGGAAGAATTTGTATCAGGGGCCAGATCCGGCCCATGGACCATAGTTTGGGCACCCCTGTCTTTGGGAGTCCCAAGTCTCAGCATGTCAGGTGGACCATACCTGTCAAGTTTTGGATTTGGAAATAAGGGAAATTTCCTGACAAAAATGGGATACTTGACAGCTATGCTTATCCTGTGGTGCCCTCCAATGGTGGCAATAGGGCATTGAAGTTTAATTAATAAGGGATGACGGCAGGAAAGAGGGTAAAATAAGGGGTTTCCCAGTCAATAAGGGATACTTGACAGCTATGAGGTGGACCCCAGAGGTTGTACCTCTGCACTCAGGCTTCATGAAAATGTGTAAGGGTGAAAAAGTGCATAGTGGTATTGGGAGAAAACTCATAGTAAAAACTTTGGCAGTGCATGGACCATGCAGATGTGAGGTCCACCCTAAAATGGTGGTGGAGGTGGGGTAGAGGTCCTCATTACTATAAGAGAAACATTCTTCTTTGCTAGAGGAAGAAGGTACCAAATAGGTATTTAACTCTCCAGAGTGGTTTGGAATAGGAAAAGGAGTAAGACAAGGCTGCATTTTGTCACCCTGCTTATTCAACTTCTACACAGAGCACATAATGCACAATGCAGGGTTGGACAAATCACAAGTTGGGATCAAAATTGCTGGGAGAAACATCAAAAAATTGAGATATGCAAATGATACTACCCTAATGGCAGAAAGTGAGGAAGACCTAAAGAAGCTGCTGCTTAGGTTGAAGGAAGAGAGTGCAAAAGCTGCCTTGAGACTCATCGTCAAGAAAACCAAGATAATGGCAACAGGCCCTATCACTGCAGATGGTGATTGCAGCTATGAAATAAAAAGGCGACTGATTCTTGGGAGACAAGCTATGAGAAACCTGGAGAACATAGTTAAAAGTAGAGACATCACCTTGCAAACAAAAATGTGTATAGTCAAAACAATGGTATTTCCAGTGGTAATGTATGGTTGTGAGAGCTGGACCATTAGGAAAGCTGAGCGCAGAAGAATAGACGCCTTTGAAATGTGGTGTTGGAGGAGAGTTTTGAGAGTACCCTGGACAACGAGGAGAACAAATAAGTCGATCCTAAAAGAAATCAACCCTGACTGCTCATTGGAAGGTCAAATAGTAAAGATGAAGGTAAAGTACTTCGGACATCAAATGAGAAGAGAGGATTCACTTGAGAAGGCCTTGATGCTGGGAAAGGTGGAGGGCAAAAGAAGAAGGGGCGGCCAAAAATGAGATGGCTAGATGGTATTGTAGATGCAATCGGCACAGAGTTGGGCAGGTTGAGGAAGATGGTGGAGGACAGAGGTGCCTGGCAGACAATGGTCCATAGGGTCACAAAGGGTCGGAATCGACTGTGTGAGTGAACAACAAAAACCACTCATCAGTTTGATGGGGGCTTGGAATGCCCTCTAAGATATGTTTCAATTGAGCTCATCCGCTGGATTTTCAAATAACTTTTTGAAACCGGGTGAGACAGGGGGGGGGGGGGGGAGTGAGAAACAAAAACAAGCCCTATAATGAGATATTGATTGGCTCAGCCTCCTCTAATAATAACCTTTGCAATAAATCATAAGGTGCTTTGTATGTAGAAAATCTATATAAATAACAAAGGGATGACGAGCTTTATTGCCTTCCTGAGGATGAAGCAACATTCACTGACAAACGTGCTATTTCAGGCACCTTTCATATATTATCCTCACCCCAATCCTATGCCTGATTTACTCAATAGTAAATTCCATTGTGTCTAATGAAGATCTCTACCAAGTGAGTGGATCTAAGCTTGGGTCACATATTTCTTCTACAGCTCTTTAGCACTCATAGGCTATCTCTTGGGGAAAAACTCAAAGCAGAAGGACATTTAATTATTTAGAGTCAGGTGCGGGTGGGGGGGTGTCATGCTTGCCTATCTGGATTGACCATGGAATGTGATTGCCCTCTGTCTTTTATTGTACAATTAGCTTTCCCACACACTATGGCTTTTCCTGCTGCCTACATTTCAATAAGAGAGCAAAAAAAAATCTGTTTGAGGCTGAGAGAACAAATTTTAATAAACAATCTCCATACTATGTATTCAATGTGTCTAAAAGTCAGCCGGTGTACAACTTTTTTGGAAAAATCCTTCATCAGAGATTAAGCCTACATTTCAATGACATCCCATGGAGTTATGTCATGAGACAATTTGCCTCCCAGGGCGCCATTTCAGATCAGAAAGTATGGCTGCTGAGTGACAGAGAGGGATGGGGGAGGGAAGAAATCACACATTGGGCCATTGGCCAGCTCACAGTGGCTAATAAACTGTTCTGTAGGGTAGTAAAGCCACAACTATGGGACTGCGGTGGCTCAAATGGTTAAGATGCTGAACTTGACAACTGGAAGGTCGGCATGTTAGCCATTCAAGACCTGAGTACTGCATGATGGAATGAGCACCCATCTCTGTCCCAGCTCCTGCCAATCTAGCAGTTCAAAAGCAAGAAATTGCAAGTAGATAAATAGGTACTACTTCAGTGGGAAGGTAAACAGTGTTCCGTGCACTCCGGTGTCAAGGCATGCCTGTCACGTCCATGGATCCATCTGCAGATGCAGACAGTGCTGGTTCTTTGGCTGTAAATAGCACTGAACCCTACAAATGGCTACGACTGGCTTTTGAGCAACTAGAGTAAGCCCATTTGAATCAATGGAACTTATAGAAGAGTTGATTCAGCAAATCCACAATGATTCCATGGGCCTCCTCTGTTTGCAGCTTACTACACTTTCATTTGCCTTCCGCATCACAGCGTGACACCTGTATCGCTGGTCCACTTCTGCAAGTCACTTTCTGGTCCTGAGCACTTTTGGCATGCAAAGTCCTCATCTGCTCCAGGCCAGGGCTGATGAAGCTGATCCCCTCCATCAAGATGGATTCAAGTGGGATTTAGTCCATTTGTGGACCATCACCCTTGCCTTTGGACTATGCCAATTAAGATTGTTAGTCTTCAGGGTTGTCTTGTTAGTTAACTGCTGGCTGACACTCGGCATTGAGTCACTGGCAGTATGATCTACTCTGTTACCATAGCAGAATAACCTGGTCAGACTCTGGTGTTTTTTTTTTTTGTTAGTTTGCTTGTTTTGGGTATTTTGATTTTGTTTTGCTTTATTTTTGCTCATGCTGGCTCATTACTTTTAAAGTCCTACTTCCATTTGTCCTTCCCCTCCTTGTTTTGTAGCTTGAGATGCAGTGTGATGTAGTGGACAGTGACAAACTAAGATTTAAAAGACCTGGATCAAATCCATGCCAAGTAGAATCTCACTGGGGGTGTGGACTGACAAAACCACTCCTTAAATATCTCACTTATCTTGAAAACTCTGTTAGGGTCACTAGAAGTTAGTTCGACTTGACAGCACATAATTTGATTTGCATTAGGTTGCAAGGAGTTGGATGTCAGATGGAAATAGGTGTATATTTTGAGAAATTTTTCCCCTGATTTTTGCACTTTTACTCAGTTTATACTCAGAACTATCCAGCAGCTCTCATTTAAGCTCTCCTGGAAAGTGGGTTGTTGCAACACATGTTGTTTGTTGTTGCAATGGCTCCCAGATGTTAGAGTGGCTGGCCACAAGGAAGACACGTGAGACAATCGTGCGGTGAAGTCCAGCCCCGATCTGGGTCGGGTGGCACGTATTTATTACCCTGCCTTGGGGTGACGCACGCGTAGTGTGCGCGTTGCCCCCTAATACAGAAGGCTTGCGTATGTGGCGTTTTCTGGTGGTCCAGCTACAATGCCAGCTCTTGGAAGTTACCCTGGGGTTAATGGACAACTCGCACCTAATTACCTTGGGCTGGTGAAACCCATTGTTCCTGCCCTAATCTCGGAGTCTATGTGTATTGACTCCGGGTACCTAACTTGTTCTGCTGTCTGGCATGCCTTGTTTGCCCAACTTAACCTGCAGCCAGAAGCGGAGGATTGTGTATTTCCTTTAGAGTCATGATCTTTGGTTTTTGCCCTGATTCTATCGTAGCCATCAGCCAAGGCTTTATGATTTGCCCCCCAAACTAGCTAACTAGCCCGTACCCCATTGCCTTTCCAGCAAAGTCCGGTTAGTCCCTGGATCTGTTGAAGGCTGGGCGAACCACTTAGGAAAGGTTTGGCCAATTATTCACACGGGCAACCCACAGTTTGTGTCATTCATTCTGAATACTGTATATGATGAACCATTTGCAAAACTCTTTGTGCCAAATTTGGTGGTGGTGGGGGACCACAAATAATTCCTTTTATTTTGAAATGCTTTACTCATTAAATATTTCCTCTCCCCCCCCCGCCCCCGCTTTTAAGGTGCATGCCACAAAAATCTAAGTCCCTGTATCTTTAAAGTGGTTGGAAGTGGATCAGTTTTCATGTCAGTTTCACTCAAGAGTTGCTCTAGGTTGAACAGCTTCCGGATTTCCTGATGATTTGTGGTCAGGATCGAAACTGATATAAAACAGAAAAACATCCAACCATCCAAAACTAACATTGACATAGCTTCTAAGGTTGGGCTCCTTAAAAAGAAATATCAGATGGGATCTGTAGACGTTACTTGATGAAGTCACCCTTTGGCAAACAGAGATGATGGACTGGAGACATAATACATCTTACATTTCTGAATGTTCAGACTGTATTTCTCTGAACAAAAACAGCGCACCTGACATAAAGGATTTGGCTTCTCTACACTGCATTTCTCTCAACCACTATGCAAGTGAACGTCTGAATTTCAGCACCAATTAAGTATTAGGGTTCCTAAACCATTGTGCCCAGAAATAGAATTAAAGCACCAATTTGGGATTTTGACTGTAAGATGTCTCAGTGGCTCCTGTTGGCAATATACTGTATTGTATGTATAAAATAAACACAAGAGTTTCTGGTGTGTTTGTGTTTGTGTGTGCGTATGTTTGTGGGGCTGTGGGTGTCTGATTAGTTATTTAATTACTAAGGTGTGCTCTCCTTTTGAATGAATCCTATAAGCCCCTATTAATTGTAATGTGCACCACATTTGAGCACTGCCAGATGGGCAGATCTCCCTGTTAGATATTGTATATCATAATTGTGTGCCATTGAGCCAATTCTGACTTATGGTAATCATTTCCAGGGTTTGCAGCTAGAGAATACTGTTCCCTTTTTGGGGAGAAGGTGTGCTCTGGGACTATGCAGTTTGCCCAGGGCTGGCTCTTTCTTCTGGGAGGCACAGTGGGGAATCAAACTCCCAACATCTTGTTCCACAGTTAGAGCTTTAAACCACTGAGCTCCCCATCCAGCTATGCAGAAAATGGCCCAAGAGAATCATACATTGAATAACTTGCCACTATCCTACCAGAGGCTCAAAAAGCTAGCAGGCACAATAATTAGGAAAGTACAATGGACAAATTCCCATTCGGAGAGTTTGGCTTTTATTGATACACATGTTCTTCTGAGCGGAGTCTTCACAGCAGTTCCTTGTGTCATAAATGTTTAATTTTTAATCTATTTTTATCAGGAGTGTGAAATGCAGCAGCTTCCTCCACCACCACCCAGAATCTTTTAAAGTTTTTTTTTAAAACATCTCTGAAGTTTAAAAGTAATAGTGGCCAGTATTGAATACCATTTATATACCTGTGGAGTTTTTTTTCCCCACAGGGGAAAACTAGTACTTGTGTATATGCTCAGTAGCACTTTTTCCCCTTCAGGGGGTTCCCACTTTAAACCTCACTTTAAATAGTAAATACTGTACCACAATTATTTCACTGGCATTTCCTGCAGCAACTCTGTAAAACACAGGCAACACACCCATGTTTTAAATCTTAAATCATAGAGATACATATCAGGCTGAGCAGTGGTTGGGAAACATCAAGCTCCTCCTACTTAATTAGACCTGCTCGTCATTAAAGGTATGCTTGTGCTTAATAAAGAGGATTTTGATATAACACCAGCTCTGTGTGCATAAAAAAAGGGTTGACATATCCTCAAACAAACACCTCATACAAAGCATATTCATTTCCACCTTATGTTACCAGTGCCAAGCATGGATACTTACAACAAAACATAAATGAAAGTTGGTTACCACAGAAATGAGATGTCTTAGGAAAGCTGCTGGAGTGACTAGAAGGGATAAAATCAGGAATGAGATTATAAGGGAAAGAACCAGAATAGAACCAAATTTAAGATACATACAGAGACAACAAATAAAGTGGTTTGTCTGTTTGGAAAGAAGGTCTTGGAATTCCATACCTTACAAGGCATATGTGGAAAGAGGGGAAGGACACAAGACAGACCCAGAGGAAGGTGGAGAGATAACATCAAAGAAATATTACGAGAACACTAAGTGGAAGCCCAGGGCCAGCATCAGAAATTTCCAGGCCCAGTACTCGCCCCTCACACACACACACATTTTGGCCACACCCCTGGGGTTTCCTGTGCATGTGTTGTTTGTTTGCGCATGCGCAGATTAGTGGTTTCCCATCCCCGCCATGCCCCCCGTGGTTTCCTGCGCATGCGTCGTTTGTTTGTGCATGCACAGATCAGTGGTTTCCCGGCAGCACTGGGCCCTCATCATCTCCGGGCCTGGGATGGGAGTCCTGATGGTCCCCCCCCCCCCGATGGCGGCCCTGTGGAGGCCGCTAGAAATGCCAGAACAAGAACCTTGTATCTCCCTCAACACACAAAGGGGTAAAAGAGGAAGTAAGGAAGAAGACAGGTCCTTAATCCCATTGGAGAAAATATTGAAAGCAAACGAGGATGAGGATGAGGAAAGTTACCATACATTCCAACTCATCTATTGGGCATGAGGTCAGGGGGATCTGCGTTAAAGAATGTTTGTCACTACCCAGAATCCAATTGATGTTTAGAGTCATTAGTTAGTTAGTTAGTTAGTTAGTTGTTCTTTCTTTTGTGACACCCTTCTGTGAATTGCCTTAAAGGATGCCTCAGTAAGTTAGGTTTCTAGGGGAGCTCAAATCTCCTCTGTGCCTCCCAAGAGAAGAGTGGGGAAAATGACTTCGCAGGACCTTCTCCTTAGGGCGGTGATGGTGAACCTTGGCACTTCAGCTGTTTTTGAACTTCAATTCCCAGAAGCCCTGATCAGCAGGAGTGCTGACTTGGGCTTCTGGGAATTGTCCTTTGCTTCAGGTAGCAAAATGTCTTGGGCTGACCCTACAGAATCCAGCTTCAATGGGTATATGTGAATGTCTGATTGTTCAGCACAAACTTTTATTTTAAAATACTCTTCACAATCCATAATCTATTTACAAAGGCTTAAAAGTCATCCTGGGCTAAATATGTATTTTATTTTGCTAGCCCGTTCTTGGAGTCACAAAGAATGACACCATTTGTCAGCAGCTTAGCCCTTTTGTGGGTCCAGAAAAAGCCCAACAAAAAGTATTTCAGAAGCTATTTATTGGGGGTGGGGTGAAGGGAATCCAACAACTTTCTTTTCTTTTCCACCCCTTTGGCAACCACAAGTGATATGCTTGTTAGCTAATGTTGGCATCAAGGCAAAGTAAACTCTTGTTGAAAGATAAAAAGTAGAAAAACGATAATGTGGTTCGTGAAGAACAAATATTTGGTGATCTAACATATTTGTATGTACCCTTTAAAATCTGCCTAACACCAAGCTAACAGAAAGATGGAAATCATTATCTCCATGAAAGTAAAATGCTGTCAGCACAACTCCATTTAGGTAAGGTAAAGGTCTCCCTTGCTCGAAAGCCAGTTGTATCTGACTCTATGGTTCAGTGCTCATCTCTATTTATAGCCAAAGAGCCAGTGCAGTCTATGTCTACAGATGTTTCCGTGGTCATGTGGCAGGTATGACTAAACACTGGAGTGCACAGAACACTGTTTACCTTCCCAACAAAGTGGTCCCTATCTATCTATTTGCAATTGCTTGCTTTTGAACTGCTAGGTTGGCTGGAGCTGGGGCAGAGACGGGTGCTCACTCAGATCTCGAACTGCTGACCTGCCAACCTTCCAGTCATCAAGTTCAGCATCTCAACCACTAAGGGACCACAGTTCCTTGTACCCCATTAGGAACCTCAGGTACAATTGTGTAGTGGAGCCAGGGCTCATAGGGTGGAACCCACCGGGACACCCTGGTGAGCAGGGACTAAACATCATTTGCCACCCCTTCAAATTTACCTGTTTCTTTTGAATTTAGCTGCAATCCTCCCAGTAGCTAGGGTAGAAAGCGGTTTTCTCAAGAACAGTGTGTTGCTCCAAGCTGCCCATGATAGTAATGCAAAGCATTGGAGAATGGTTTGGTTTTACTTAAATGAGCAATTAAGAGCTACTCACTTTACAAAAACCTGCTCCTGATAGAAACAAAAACTGTACAGAGGTGATTTCTTGATAAAGATCACTCCAGTTGTGGAATAGAGATGAGCACTGAACCCTAGAGTTGGATACGACTGGCTTTCGAGCTAGAGTAACCTTTTGCATTTATTTATTTTTTGGACTCTTGTCAGTGGGGCTAGTTGGGGGGGAGCTATCATGATAAACTTCCTTCTTCTCAAAGTTACTACTAGGTCACTGTTCAGGTGGCTGAGAAAGAGTGGGGGACACAAGTGCCACCCATCATCTCATCAAAATGATCCCCCCCCCTCCTTTCTTAATATCACCTATACGGGACTGCAGTGGCTTTGGTGTATGAAAACCAAGACACAGGACACAGCCTCGGGCTGGGTTAACTCAGGTTTATTGCATCGTGGACAGAGGGAACATGAGGTAATGGCGGATCGATAGCTCTTTATATACTGCAGTAATACATTTGAACGTGGTGCCATGGTAGCCCATTGGCTACTGCCTGCGTGACGTCATTGCGAGTCACACCCTTCTTGTCCAGGTGTAGGTGGTGGCGGGAAAGCTTCCCGCGCTGTTGCCTTTGATGAGTTCTGACCAATAGAGCTTGGACGCTCGCTGCTGCCAGCTGGTGGTCATTAGCTCGCGTCCTCATGCAGGGTTCATATGATACAGCTGAAGGTTACATTGTTGCTATAGGCAAGGTTACATTGGTTCAGATACATTGTAATCCATGTGGAAGGTAAAACCCTTAGAACACAACATCCCTCCCCCCTAGGACGAGACAACGTCTCGAGCCCATGCTTCTAGACACTCCCCCCCCTAGGAGACAAAATCTCTCAGCCAAGAAGGCTTGTTTCGAACACGCTGGGGTCTCGATGCGGGCTGCCTCTCCCCGGGTTTGCTACCTTCTCTTTGTCCCCTGGTTTCCTGTCCTGTAATTTGAGAGGGAGACTCGTTAGTGACTTGCCGCGGCTCCGCGGCGTTGTTGGGAGGTGTGCTCTTACTTAGGGAGGAACCGGGGGCACTGGGGACTAACGAAAAACCCCTCTTCTCGCTTGGATGGGTGGGGGAACACTCCTGAAAACCCCCCCGGTTTGCTAAATCAAAACCAAAATTCCATTCGGGGGCAGCGGTCGCGGACTCATTCCATTCGGAGGCAGCGGTCGCGAACTCCTCTCCCCCTTCCCCGGCCTCTGACGGAACTGGTCTATCAAAAGGATATGAGTCGGGGCCGCCGCTTCTTCCTTCCCCCCTCGCTTGGGACTGTTGTCCGCTGCTGTCTCCCCCTTGGGTTACGCGGGTGGGGGAGAACCCTAACGCTGAATCTTGTTGGTGATCCTCACTGACTGGCCCACTTACTCGGTGCCTCAGTTGGTCTGCGTGCCTCCTCCAGAGGAGACCGTTGTGGGTTTCGACCCGGTACGACACTGGCCCCGTCTGCTCTACAACCGTCCCCGGCACCCAGGCTGGCCCCGCGCTGGCATAGTTCCTGCAATGAACAGGGTCGCCGGCGGCGAAACCTTTCGAGACTGCCAGCCCCACGTTTTTCCCTTTATCCTCGATTCTTGTGGGGTCCAGCCTGGACAGGAGTGTAGTCAGTTTCCGCCGCATCAATAGCTCTGCCGGCGAGTAACCGGACGCTAAGGGGGTCACCCTATACGCTAATAAGAACTGACATACTTGGTGATTTAGGTCCCCGGGGCCCATGCGCCGAAGCGCCTCCTTCGTTGTACGCACCAACCGTTCCACTTGGCCATTCGTGGCCGGGTGAAACGGCGCGGACGTGACATGCCGAATGGCATTCGCCTCCATGAATGCCCCGAACTCTGAGGAGGTGAAGCAACTCGCGTTATCGCTGACTAAAGTGTCGGGTAAACCGAACGTTGAAAAGACTCTCCTCAGTTGGTTAATTGTAGTGGCGGAGGACGTGCTTTTTACCGGAATGACCTCCAGCCACTTCGAGAATGCATCCACCACCAGGAGAAACATGGTTCCTCGGAAAGGGCCAGCGAAATCTACGTGCACTCTGGACCATGGCCCCCTTGCTGTGTCCCATTCCCTATGCGGGAGGCGGGCCGCCTCTGGGCGGGACCCCTGGCACGCCTCACAAGTGCCGACCATGTGCTCAATGTCCTCGTCCAGTTGTGGCCACCAAAAATAACTGCGGGCCAGCGCTTTTGAGCGAACGATGCCCGGGTGGCTGACGTGCAGCAGCTTGAGAACTCTCGGCCGCATGGGTGTTGGGACCACCACCCGTTGGCCCCACAACAGGCACCCCCTTTCTAGGGACAACTCTAGCTTCTTCCGAAAGAATGGGTCGAATTCCTTGCTTGGGGACGATGCTGGCCACCCTTTCTGCACCCATGAGCTAACTTTCCCCAGCGTTCTGTCCTTGCCTGTCGCCCTCGCTATATCGGCTGGTACTATTGGGGGTTCGTCTAAAACCTCGATTAGCAACACCTGGCGGTCTCTTCTTATTCTGGCTTTTTGGTCGTCCGACAAGGGCAAAGGAGATCTCGAAAGCGCATCAGCATGGCAGATCTCCTTTCCGGGCCGGTACTCCAACTCGTGTTGGTATGCATTAAGAAAAATGGCCCATCGCAACATTCTCGGGGATAGTATCTGCGGCGTGGGCTTGCCTGCCGTGAAAATCCCTAACAGGGGGTTGTGATCCGTCACGATTTTGAACGGGCGGCCATACAGAAAATCGTGAAACTTTTTGGTCCCCGCTACTATTGCTAATGCCTCCCTGTCGGTTTGTGCATAATTTCGCTCTGCTTGGGACAGGGACCTTGAATAAAACGCAACTGGGGCCTCCCGACCATCATCCAACACGTGGCAAAGCACCGCCCCCACCCCCACCGGTGATGCATCACAGACTAAGACCACCGGCCGTTTGGGGTCGAAGTGCGTAAGGATTGCGTCCGATGTTAAAAGTTGCTTAAGTTCGTTGAACGCCTTCTCGTGCTCTTCACCCCACATCCATGTCTCCTCCTTTTTAAGTAACCGATGAAGCGGTTCGGCCACAGAGGCTTTCCGCGGAAGGAATGTATGGTAAAATTTGAGGAGCCCCAGGAATGACTGTAATTCGGTTTTGGATGTGGGGCGAGGGGCTTTCTTAATGGCTGCTACTTTGGATTTGGACGGCTTAATACCCTCGGGTGTGATCCGAAACCCTAAAAACTCGACCTCGGTTTCGAAAAAAACACACTTGTCCTTCCTCAGTCTCAGCCCCGCTTTCTCGAACACAGTTAACACTTTATCCAATCTCCTTGCTAGTTCGGCCTCACTCCCCCCTGTTATTAATACGTCATCAAAATAAGGCAACACCCCCTCCAGCCCCTTCAGGAGGCGTTCCACAAGTGACTGAAAAAGGCCGGGTGCCGAGTTCACGCCGAACTGTAAACGCGACACCTGGAACGCTCCTTTATGTGTGACTATCGTTTGTGCCGCGGCCGTGGCGGGAGTTACGGGGAGTTGTTGATAGGCTTGTGCCAGGTCGAGCTTAGCGAAACACTTTCCCCCATTTAGCCTGGCCAAAAGGTGGCTGACCACTGGCACCGGATATGCGTTAGGGCGAATCGCCTTGTTAATTGTACACTTATAATCAGCGCAAATGCGCACCTCCCCGTTAGCCTTCAGAGCTGTTACGATTGGAGTCTCCCACTCCGCGGAATCAACAGGAATAAGAATCCCCTGGCCCACCAATTTGTCCAGTTCCGCCTCTATTTTGTCCTTTAGTGCGAAAGGCACCCTGCGCGGTTTGAGTCTTATCGGACGGACCTCCGGATCTAGGTCGAAGGATACGGGGGGTCCCTTGAACTTTCCAAGTCCTTTTTCGAAAACGGCGGGGTGCGCGTCACACACCGCTTGTATCGGATCCGCGCCCACGGCATGCACCCCCCCTATGAACAAACCCAAAGGCTGAAACCACTGCGTCCCTAGGAGGCTACAATTCCCCCCCTTGAGAACGACTAAAGGGAGTTCTGCAGAATGTCTCTTATAACGAACCCGAAATTTCCCGACCCCCAGCACTGGAATGCTGTTCCCTTGTACGTCTCGTAGCGTGGACCTCAGAGTCTTAAGTTTGGGCCGCGCTTGGGGGTCGATCTTCAAGAACTCTTTCTGGGGAATTATAGAATAATAGGACCCCGAGTCAATCTCCATCCTAACAGGGGCCCCTTGCACTATTACCTCAATGAAGTAATGGTTTTGTCCCGCGGACACGCTGAACACGGGGGCGTCGTCCTCACTGCCGTCCGAGACGCGACCCACGCCGTCCTGCTTCCTCGTGGTTCGGGCGCCATCTTGGGGTCTCGCTGGACGGTCCGGTCTGGCCGAACGGTCTTTCGACTGCCTCCGGCCCTCTTTCCGATTTCTGCATGCCCTGGCGATGTGCCCGCGCCGGCCACAGCTGTAACATTCGGCTTTCCTGAAAGGGCACTTCGCACGCTCGTGGGCCGCCCCACAACCATCGCAGCGGCGCCCCCCTTTCCGGACCTTCTGTACCTCTTCGCCGTCGCTGCCATCTGTAGAGGATCTCGAGGTTCGTCGGGTCGCGTGCACCGGCTGTCCTGACTTGCCACGCACCGAGCTTTCCGCTTTGCTGGCCCTAGGACGCCACTCACGCCACTCGTGTATTTCGTCCACTCCCGCATTCGTGGACTCCGCGGATTCCGCGGTCTCTACGACCTCGGCCAGCGTGGGTGGCGGCTCCCTGTTCATCAGGCGGCGCTGCACTTCCTTGTCCTTTAGGCCACACAGCACGACGTCCCTCATGATCATCTCCAGGTTGTCCCACTTGCAGGGGACGGCGGCTACCCTCAGGGCCTCCACGAAAGCCTCTACCGACTCATCCGGCGCTTGGACTCGCCTCCAAAACGCACTCCTAGCGGGAAACATTGCCTTCGAGGGTTGGAAACGCTCACGCAGCAACTTCAGTATGTCGTCGGTTTTGAAATCATCCAACGTCTTCGGTTCGATCATGCCCACCAGCGTCCGCTTGGTCTCTACACCCAGCATTCGGGTGAGGATGGCCCTCTTCCTTTCCTCGTCGTCTTTGACTTTGAGTTCCACCAATGCCGCCTTGAAATCCATGTTAAAGATGGTCCAGTCTTGCGGCTTGGTAATATTGAACCCGCTCTGTGTCCTGGCGCTTTGGGAATCCATATCCCACCTTCGTCGCCAATTTGGTGTATGAAAACCAAGACACAGGACACAGCCTCGGGCTGGGTTAACTCAGGTTTATTGCATCGTGGACAGAGGGAACATGAGGTAATGGCGGATCGATAGCTCTTTATATACTGCAGTAATACATTTGAACGTGGTGCCATGGTAGCCCATTGGCTACTGCCTGCGTGACGTCATTGCGAGTCACGCCCTTCTTGTCCAGGTGTAGGTGGTGGCGGGAAAGCTTCCCGCGCTGTTGCCTTTGATGAGTTCTGACCAATAGAGCTTGGACGCTCGCTGCTGCCAGCTGGTGGTCATTAGCTCGCGTCCTCATGCAGGGTTCATATGATACAGCTGAAGGTTACATTGTTGCTATAGGCAAGGTTACATTGGTTCAGATACATTGTAATCCATGTGGAAGGTAAAACCCTTAGAACACAACAGTGGCTCAACTGGCAAAGACACTGGCTGGAAGGAGCTGCAAGATGATACCCAAATACTGCAAGACGGAAAGAGCTCCTGTCTTTGTCCCAGCGCCTGCCAATCTAGCAGTTCAAAAGCAAGAAATTGAAAATAGATGGTGGAAAGGTAAACAGTGTTCCGTACGCTCCAGTGTCTAGTCATGCCTGCCACATGACCATGGAAATGTCTGCTGATGCAGACAGCGGTGGCTCTTTGGCTTTGAAACAGAGATGAGCACTTAACCCAAGAGTTGGATACGACTGGCTTTCAAGCAAAGGAGACCTTTACCTTCACCTATGTTTGCATAACATCTGGCTAAGTTTTTATTATTATTTATTTATTTATTCTTAGATTTTTATGCCGCCCACTCGGGGAAACCCGACTCAGGGTGGCGCACAACGGTAAAAACAGATAAAATACAGTAAAATATAACAAAGCAGATTAAAACCCTCACTCGACCACCCACCATCCCACCCTCCCACTCCCACCCCACAGAAAAGACTAAAAAGGAAATAGGGAATGGAGGAATACCACAGTACACAACACAAAAAGGAGGGACAGTTGAGCTCTAGTGGGAAATAAGCCAACAGGCTGGGGCTGTATTCCCATTAGGGTCCCACACCTGCCCTGCCAGCCAGGTTTTCACTCCTTTCCTGAAAGGCAGCAATTCTGTCTGTAGCCTCAATTCTGTTGGAAGGAGGTTCCAGAGGTTTGGTTATCCTGCTATGGTAATAGAGTAGACCCTAATGCCAATGACTCAATGCAGCAGATCGTGAGGCAGTGGTTAACTAGCATGACAACCCTGAGGACTAATGCCCTTGGGTGGCAAAGTCCATAGGAAAAGGTGATGGTCCCCAAATGGATTAAACATAAGAACATAAGAACAGCCTTGCTGGAACAGGCCACAGCCCATCCAGTCCAGCATTCTGTCTCACACAGTGGCTCACCATTTCCTTCAGGGTATTCCCAAGGAGATGCCTTCACCTGCTTAGGATTCCCTGGAAATGGCATTGAGAGATATCCTGCCTATCTCTCCAACCCGGAGGTTGTCCTTAGGTATCCATAATTATAGCCATTGATCCCCTTGTCCTCCATGAACTTGTCTAATCCTTTCTTAAAGCTGTCAAGACTGACAGCTGTCACCACTTCTTCTGGCAGGGAGTTCCATAGACCAGTAATTCTCTGGGTGAAAAAGTACTTTCTCTTATTTGTTTGAGAACTAGTACCCAAAAGTTTCATCGAGTATCCCCTAGTTCTAGTGTTGTGCGATAGGGAAAACAGTTTTTCCTTATCTACTTTGTCCACACCATGCATGATTTTATAAACTTCAATCAGATCACCTCTTAGACGCCGTCGTTCAAGAGTGAAAAGGCCCAACCGTTGCAGCCTCAGATGGTAAGGAAGGTGTTCCAGTCCCCTAATCATTCTGGTTGCCCTCCTCTGTACTTTCTCCAACTCCATAATATCCTTCTGGAGGTATGGCGACCAGAACTGTACACAGTATTCCAGATGGGGCCTCACCATAGATTTATAAAGAGGCACTGAATCCCACTTGAATTCATATTGATGTACTGGCATGGGGCTGAGGTGGAGCTTGTGTGCCAAAAGGGTTCAAGACCAGAAAGTGACTCCCATAACTGGATTGGTGGTACGAGTATCACACTGCGCTGTGGAAGGCAAATGGAAGACCACTGCATTATATTGCTTCCTGGACACTCTTCATGGCTGATCACCATGATAATACATTTAAACACCTCCTTATGAAAAAAAGTCAATTCCGTAGGCTTTTGTTTAAACTAAATTTTTATGTAACTCAAAGAAAACCCATAGGAAAAATAATTTTTTACATAACTCAAAGCAAACCCATAGGGAAAATGAAATTTTTATGTAAATTGAAGCAAACCCATAGGGAAATGATTTTTTACGTAAGTCGAAGCAAACCCATAAGAAAAAGAATCTTTATGTAACTCAAAGCAAACCCATAGGAAATCGAGTAAATTGGGACATGGTTTTAGCACAAAATCATTATGTAAGTCAAATTTTATGTAACTCGAGGCATTTGTAAGTCGGGGTTTTACAGTAATAATTTCCTGTCAGAGATTACTCTGGGTTGAAAGGATTTTTGCTGGAGAAACTCTGCTCAGGGGACACCTGAATGAGGCTCCTTTCACGTCCCCAAGTGCAGCCCTCAGGTATCGAAACCCGGCCTTCCAGTCTGCAAGCTCAGTGTTTTAACCACTAAACCACCGGGGGAGCTGCATGATGATAGCCAATATTTTTAATTATTTATTTAATTAATTAATTTAGATTTATATGGCCACACCTATCGCCGAAGCGACTCTGGGCAGCTCACAGTTCATAACCCACAATCACAATAAAATGATATGCCTGAAACACAGACTAACATGGCTACTATTTTTAAAAATTAAACTACTTTTTATTACACACATACACCCTATTTGAATTGGATACGGCATTTGAAAAAGAAGAAGAAATGCTAGGATCCCATCCCTAATCAAAAGGGCTACTTTGGGCATCCAGTCTTCCAAATAAAGAAGTCAACTAATGACTTCTTTATGACAATCCTAATTCCTGACATCATTCCCCCCTTCCCCTTTCTTCCCTTCCCCTCAACCCTAAATGGACACAGCCGGTTGCAATACATTAGCTTTCCTTAAGGTGCTTGAATTATTGGCTTTGCTATGGAGGAATGAAAAGGCTCTACATCTGTGGCACAAAAGACTTTCTCCTTTCAAAGAAGACAAGAAGAAGATGAGGAAGAAAAGAGAAAAGGTTGTTGCACACACGGAGCGTTTCCAAGGCTAGTGGTTTAATAATTGCTCCACAAGCTCATTCTGCTGCCATCCCTGTTTTGTTCCTCGTCCTTGGCAAAATAGCCTCTTTGCCAAGAATGGATGTGTCACTCCATGTGCTCCATGCATCCTTATTTAAACCTCCATTGTCCACATAACATAATAATGGATTCTTTGCAAGCATAATAGGTTTTCTTTATATGAGTTTCTCGATTCCATCGCTCTGGCATCCACACCATTCAACACCTGGGAACTGTTAGGACTGTTTTCCAGCAAATTACGAACACACCAGGAAACGTCTCGGCTGAAATCAAAGGTAAATTTGCTCCTGCGTTTCCAAAGGAATAATGCTAATTCCTGTCTGACTGAAAGGCAGCAGGGAATGTAAATTGTACTTTTGGGTGGAGAGGCATCATTTGAAATTTAAGATAAGATTGTCCATGACCCCAGACTCAGGTATGACCTAATGTGCTTGTTGCACAATGTGAGAGCATTTCTCCCCAATCCTAAAATTGCTAGGCAAGAGAACTAATCATGAATATCCAGCATTCATGTTGAAGTGTAAGAAACTAGTACAAATAAACACACTTACCAGGCATCTAATAATTTATCCATGATTCTTACACCAACCATTAGTTTGAATTATGGCACATTTAAATGGCAGAGAATGAGTGTCTTTAAAAAATTGGCATATTTCTTTCTTCAATAATCCCAAGGTGCTGAACGAGGGTTGTCACACTACTCCTTAATTTTATCTCACAACAACCATGTGACATTTGGACAAGTAGATGGGAGAGTAACCCATTCCAGAACATGCAGTCAGCTTCATGGCTGAGTGGATGACTTGATCTCAGGACTCCCAGGTCCAGTGCTCTAATCACTCAACCACACTACCTCTTACACTGGGTCAGAGAATGAGAGTGAGAATCAGAGAATGAGTCCTTGCAATTACCAGCACAAAGGGTAGGAGAAGAAAAGAAAGAGTCTGAGAGATCAGGAAAGCCCCATGAAGCACAGAAGCCCTCATTCATTCATTCATTCATTTATTTTCTATATTCCCCATCTGACTAAACCAGGGGTGCCCAAACCTTTTGGGACATGGGCTGGTCACATGGTTCAAGGGGCTGGTCACTATGGCATGGGGGCCAGATCCGGCCCACGAAGCCCTCATCGCTCCCAGAAGCCCATGCGGGTACCCCTGGACGAAATTGTGACTCTGAGCAGTAAACATACACATATAGAGATAAAATAACAATATCAATATATCAGCCCCTCTAAACAAAAGAACATAAAGTTGCAACATGGGAACACTGAGGGCATTCTGCCCCAGTTGACAGCCATGTTGGGAATGGGGGAGCCTGGGGGCCCCACAGAAACCCCTATGTCTCCCCATTAATTGAAAGGGCAGAGGTCAGCAGGGGGAGGGCACAGCAGTGGTTATTATTTGAACATTGGGCAACCAAGTTAACAGTCCTTAATCATGATCCTGCCTTTCCTCCTTCTGGAACATTCTTGATAGTCATGAGAAGTAGTAGCTTGGCTGTCAATTATTATTTTTTATAAAGTGATGGCAGTGAGCTTGAGAGAACAAAACTGAACAGGCATAGCTAAGTTCACATGGCAGAGGACACCACATTCCTTCAAGAACTGCTTCTCAGTGAACAAGTCTCTAGTCTGCCAAGTAAATGTAAATACATAATGGGAAGTGACTTTAATGTTGTTCCTGTTACCCTGTATGACCCACACAATGGTCGTGGGGCTTCCCCCACACTGCAGTCGGCAGCCTGTCCCTGCCTGCTCTTGTTCTGCTGCCAAGGGGAAATCAAAAGAGCTTTGTTGTGTCAGGTGTAAAGTAATTTTCCCACAACTAATGAACTTCATTTGACCTAGCTTCGTGACCGTTTACTTACTCCCTGAGACTTGGGACTGCCTGGACTTTAACTTGCACCCAGATGTTTTTTGTTTCAGATGGACGTGTGGAGGCTATAATGAGTCAAGAGAAGGCAGTGATGGTGTTTGGAATAGGCTGGGGGGTGTGTGGGAGAGCCAGCGAGATCTCCAGCCATTCTAAGCCATATTACTGCAACAGTAAATTTTTCAATCAACATTTATTGAAGAAATATGTAGACACTTCAGATGATGGGTGTGCGCTGGTTATTAAAGTTGTCATCTGTTGACAAATGGGTTGTAATTACGGCATTTGCAAGTGCATTACACATACGTTGAGTCGGCATCTCCGGTTTATAGATAGATCAAATGCGGGAGAGGTATCCATATTCTGAAGCAAAAGTTCTGTTGGTAGATCCAAACAAGCCAGAAGAAGCTTCCAGTGGAGCCTTGTTTAAATAATAATAATGAGTTAATGTGTCTTATAAATAACTATTAAATATTGAAAAGGAAAGATGTGGTTCTTGGCCAACAAAGGAGGCTTCATACTAGGATACCACTGGAACTTGGCATTCACTATCCAACTGAGAAGATAGAGTAGGAATGGGTTGGATTCTGCCCAGCCAATGGCAGCCATCTTTGTCTAAAGAAATATAACCACCACAGTTCTGTTATTTACAATCCTTCATTTACTGTGCCTGCAGGAGCTTTCGCCAGAAGTATTTAATGAGCATAAGAGATAAGCAGAAGCATAACTCAAACGAAGATGTCAAAGTGTGGAGTCTTAGATTATCTTCCCCAGCTTGAATCTCTCAGGCTGAAGACCTGAAAAACTGAAACATTTAAGAAGATGCCATCCTTGTCTCCTGCACCAAGTGTCTTCTGCCTTCCCATGTCACAGAAAAAAAGAGCAAAGAGTTCAAAGAACCATAGAGGTCCTCACAGCTATAACTTGGCCCCAGGGCACCAAATGTCAGAGGTGATTCTACTTGTGAATATTAGGGAAAAGAAACATACAAACCCTAGTTACTTTCCTTAAACCCAGGGGGGGCACTGTAATGGTTTAGTGCAGTGGTGCCCAAAATTTTCCCACAAGGGGCCTGACCATGCCCCCTCAAACAGCTTAGTGGGCAAGTAGGCAGCGCCAGTGGCAGCTGCAAAGATCTACCATAACAAGCTGCTAATTAGCAAATTCCTCCTTGCTATATGTGGTCTCCTGACTGTATTTTTCCTCCTTTGACCTTCAGCACTTGCACCAAACCTTTAGGCCAGGGGCTCGCAACCTACGGCCCACGGGCCGGCCCCGGATGCTGATGCCATTCCACCCGGCCCACAGTGACAACCCCAGAAGCAGACATGTTTACAACAGCTGTGAATGTGCCCACACAAACATGTCTGCCACAGTTTATGGATGTGTTTATGATGGGGAGAAACCATGTGTCCGACCTGCTCAGCTGTCTGAGGGGGAGTGGCCTGGCCTGTGGCAAAAAAAAACTTGAGAACCCCTGCTTTAGGCAATCACTGTGCCTGAAATGAAGTGAATTCATTCAACTGGTGGAGGCAAAAAGTATAAATGAGAAAGGGAGAAACTCCAGACTAATTCACATTGACTTGTGTGCCAGGTAATCAACACAAAATAATACAAATCAGCCCATCCCAAACCTGAAGCATTTCCAGCATTATTTGCAAATATAGTTGCCCCTATCATGTCCTATCAGTCCTTGGAAAATAGAGGGGGAAGAAGTAGAAGCTGTGACAGACTTTACTTTCCTAGGCTCCAAGATCACTGCAGATGGGAATTGCAGCCATGAAATAAAAAGGCGACTGATTCCTGGGAGACAAGCTATGAGAAACCAGGGGAACATAGTTAAAACCAGAGACATCAACTTGCAAACAAAAATTCGCATTGTCAAAGCAATGGTATTTCCAGTGGTAATGTATGGTTGTGAGATATGGACCATTAGAAAAGCTGAGCGCAGAAGAATACATGCCTTTGAGATGTGGTGTTGGAGGAGAGTTTTGAGAGTCCCTTCGACAGCGAGAAAAACAAATAAGTCGACCTTAGAAGAAATCAAACCTGACGCTCATTAGAAGGTCAAATAGTAAAGATGAAGCTAAAGTACTTTGAACATCAAATGAGAAGAGAGGATTCACTTGAGAAAGCCTTGTTGCTGGGAAAGGTAGAGGGCAAAAAAAGAAGGGGGCAGCCCAAAATGAGATGGCTGGATGGTACTGTAGATGCAATGGGCACAGAGCTGGGCGAGTTGAGGAGGATGGTGGAGGACAGAGGTGCCTGGAGGACAATGGTCCATAGGGTCACTGTTATGTATGGAATACTATGCCTTTAAGATGGAATGTAATAATGTAACCCAAGGTATTGCAACAGTTACAACGAGCTACCGCTGCCTCTAGGTATCGAGAGGCAGCTGATAGTGATCTACACACATGATACAAGTTAACCAATTACAGCCACCCGCGGGAAATATTACCGCCACAGGTAAACCTGATGAAGAACGCCATGCGTCACAATGATGTCATGGATACAGTAACCAATGAGCAACCGTGTAACCAATTTCAAATGTACCGTGCAGTATAAAAGGAGCTGCGCCTACGCCATTACCTCATGTTCAGATTGCTTACTCTACAATAAAGATGTGTTTGGCCTTATGAATGCTGCCGACCACGTGTCAATCTGCAAACATCAAAGTCACAAAGGGTTGGAATCGACTGTGCGACTGAACAACAATAGTTGCCCCTTTAGTCACCTTTGCACTGTAATATTAGATGTCACAGTGTTTAAAAGTTCAATTATTTTCACACTACACACACACTCACTTTCCCATTTAATGTTTCTTTTTTCATTATGTGGTAAATGGTTACAATGAATAGGACAGCTATTAAAAATAATCTGTTCCATTTATATTGCCATGGCTTAATTGATCCAGCTGCTGGGCCCATTGGAACACTAGGATTTATTCCTGCTTTCATGGATTCCATGAACCAAGTCTCTGGTGATAAAACAATCGGAAACACGGTATATTGATAATGGCCAATAAAAAAGGAGTTTTCATAAACAACCTTCCACATACTTTATAAATGATTGTGGGATGTAAATGATTGTAAATAAGTCATGAACCTACTTATAACAACAACAACAACTACAACTACAACATGGTATACATATATCCAATTTAAAACATGTTGTTTACAAGCATTGTGATAAGCACTTAGCAGAAAAAATGGGGGGAGGGAAAAGGAAACTTCAAGAATATGCCTGTGCTTTACGTCTTCTCTTTGAATAAAGAATTAATTGACAAACATTTGGAAAGTCATCACAGATTGAGCGTATCAGTTTTTTGTTTGTTTGGCAAATGGTGCCAATTTTCCATGGCCAGGAGACGACTACCTTCATGCTTTCTTTTTGTTTAAAATTTTCAGTGGGGGGGGGGGGGGGAATCCGATCCAAATCAGAGACAAAATTGTCTTCTTATTTCTTCCTCCTGAAAATCTAGGAAAGTTGAAAGTAGTGCTGGTAACTTTATATGTACAGATGTACAGTCGTTGGTGCTATTAATTTTTTTATAGTAGACTCCTGGAGTATCTTCTGTAGAACTGTTCATCTACGTATTTTCATTCCACTTCATTGAACTATAAAAGCAGGCAATCAAGAAATGAAACACCATTTATCTAAAGTGTTTTTATAGGTGTGTTTGGCTTGAACGAACACAATAATTTTTATTCTTATATTCCTCCCAATTGGTGATGCATCTCATAAATGAAGCAGCATCTGGCCAGCATAAGGAGTTTCATGGGATGTTTCCGAGAGAAAGCAAATGCCAAGAATCTGATTTCGCAAGCAAGGTTCTCAACTAACAGTGCAGTGGCAAATTGCACATTGTTGCAGTGTGCCTGTGTGTACATACCCTGTCCCAACAGCTACAGTGTTTAGCATAGCACACAAATGTTGCTACACAGTAGATAACTGTCAACACAATTACACTTATCGTGGACACAATGATCTTATCTGATCTCAGAAGTTAAGCAGGATACGCCTAGTACAAAACTGAATGGGTCAGTACAAGAGAATTACATGGAATTCTAGGTAGGGCTAACCAAGAATTTTGCTCTGGAGAGATGTTGCCAGAGAAGGTGTGTATTTATACTACACAGTTGTAGCAGTTTGATAGCTTTGATTGTTATGGTTGGAACCCATGGAACTCTCCAGGAAAAAAAATATCTAATCATTCTTACCTGCTTCCATGCTTTATGTGCTGACCCACCGAAGCGGGCACGGTCCCTGCATGGTGGTGCCACACAGAGAGTCTGTTCGAGGAGAGTCCAGATATCAAAGTCCAAAAGACAAGCTGAGGTCTGTCTACTGGTAGTCTAAGCAAGCTAATCCAAAGGGTGTCCAGGGGCATCGTCAAGGTTGGCAGAGAAGTCAGGGTCTAGGCAGGCCATCTGGAGTCAAGCAGGGTGTCAGTCTTCCCATGAGAGTTGTACCGATGCTGGCAGGCTGCAACAAACTTGCTTATAAGCCTCCCAGCTGATACCAATAGGCTGGGAACCTTCTTTGGTACTTCACTCTAGCCTGCCTGCATCTCAGGTGTAGCTCCTTTCTGGATCTTTCCCTGACTGAGGGCTGATCACTGTCAGAGCCAGACCCCTGATCTGACAGGTCAGTTACCCGGGGAAATAGACTTGGGCCAGGTGCAGGCTGAGATCCCTGGTTCAGGATATCTTCAGGATATCCTTAGGGTCCACTTCAAGAAATGGCACTTGTTTACAGGAAAGTATTGAAGGCTTCAGATGAGATTTTCAAATTGCTTGGGCTACAGAGCCCATAATTTGCCATTCTGTGAAATACAGCTGACTTACATATGTCTTTGCAGATATCTAAATATGACTCACCTGGGAGAAAAAGCCTAAACTGGAATGCTTTTAGGCATAAATTATGTCCAGACTACTGCTTACAGAATTATCTGGTCTTGCTCCTTTTCGGGTCATTTGAGAATGAATTACATTTAGCCCACCCTCCCATTCCAAACTCTCTTAGTGACTTTTCCCATACCTGTCAAGTATCCCATTTTGGCTGGGATTTCCCGTAAGTCACCACTCCATCATGCTCCTTCCCACTGTCATCCCGTATTTGAATGGCCAGGAAAGGGGTTACTGCGCATGCGCGCCACTGCCTCTGACAGGCACGCATGCGCAGTAACCCCTTTCCTGGCCAAAGGGGTTTCTGTGCATACATGCAGGGGTTACTGCACATGCACATCGCTGCCTCTGACATCACAGGCAGCAGCCCACATGTGCCAATGGCGGCGCCCAGAAACCTTCCTGTATTTGGACACCAGCAACTTGACAGTTATGCTTTTCCTCTTATGGTGAAGTGGATAATGACCCACTTTACCATTCATGCAAATGAAACAGTTCCTGTGCTCTTCTGCAGAAGGTTATGGGAAATGTTTAATTATTTTCCCCTCCTAGCCAATTGTTATAGCATTGAATCAGATAGAAGAATTAAAAAACATTGTTTCTTCCTTTCCCCCCTTTTATCACCAATTGAAACCAGTGCTACAATGATCAGCTAGTAGGGGGAAATTCCCAATATGTAAAAAACAAAACAGGCTGAGCATCTTTCTGAGCATGCTTTCGGTTACACTAAAATCCACCTAGCTTCCAGCTCAGACAGAAAATCCCTAGCTACCAATGGAGCAGGAACAGGAAGCTTGGATGGAGCTAGGCTAGATAAACCTTGAGGCCTTTCAGTTTAGGCCTTTTCTCTCAACTAAGTCACATTTACATGTCTGTGAGATATGTGTCAATCAGGAAGAACTCCTAGAATGTGAAATTATGGGATTTGTAATTAAAGCAGGGGTGGCCAACACAACAATCCATGGGCCGGATCCAGCCCATGATGCCGAATCATCCAGCCCATGCTGCCCATGCTGCTACCGGAGGCAGAAGTAAAATGCACCCATGCATGTGTAAAATGCTGCTGTAAATGCACCTGCAGACATGTTTTACGTCAGGAGGAACCACGTGACCGGCCCACTTAACTATGTGAACAGCCCGCAGCATGAAAAGTTTGGCCACCCCTGAATTAAAGACATCACAACTACCTATCCCTAGCAGACATGTACTCCAAATTTTTTTTAATCTTGATCCATCTTCTCCTCCCAATACTAAAAGAAATTAGAAACACACTAAGGATGTGAAGAATGTTAATTAAATTTCTCATTCTTGTTGATATTGGAGATTTTTCTACACACTGTGAGACACTTTGATGGAGAATTTTTTGTGCCCTATGACTCCTTCTTTCCAGAAGAATGTCAACCAGAGCCATTTTGTTTTTCTTTTATGGTGTTTTTTAAATCAAGGTCTCCCCAAAGTGTGCAAATGGTCTTGGTGCAAAACTAGTGTTCTTTTCCTTCAAGAACCAAGGTTTACCTATAAAACATCCAATGAATGCAAAAGCTCTTTGTAGTGTCACCAGGAAGAGTCTCACTCCCCTGTCAAAAAAAAAAAACAAACCCATAATGCAGTTTCTTACCTAGGACAGTAAATGCAAACCTTGGCACTCCAGGTGTTCTTGGATTTCAATTACCAGAAGCCCAAGTAAGCACTCCTGCTGATCAGGGATTCTGGGAATTGAAGTTCAAGGACACCTGGAGTGCCAAGGTTTGCCATCACTGACCTAGGAAGAGGAGAGAAACAAAGATTTACTTCCTGGTGCATGCACTTCAACAAACATCATTTAGTATCCTCTGGACACTGTGATTCAGAATTAATATTCAGAACAGCTTTGGGCTGTGGTTTCTTTTGTATACCAAGTTAGACGTGGTCATGAAGCTCTGTGGGTGTATGAGGGTCCACTGGAAATGTTAACTGAAATGGCAAGTCACAGGATCTAGACATAAAACTGCTAATGCAATGTGGCTGTTTTTTAAAAATCCCTGAACATAAATGTCTTGTGCCTGATGGATAATAAGCTAATTAAAAACACAATCTACTTACTAAATTGTTAGATTATGAGCCTTAAGGGACAGGACTTTTTTCTCTTTGTTTTACAATAAAATTGCTGTTATCCCGTCTCTATGCCTTTGGGACAGATCAGCTATAAAGCAGAAAGAATGAATGGATAGAAGGTTGCCAACAGCCGCTGCCTTTTGGTGGTGGTGGTGGTGGTGTTTTTTCAGTTATGTTATGTGATCATGATAAAATCTTCCTGAGCTCCCAAATAACGAACAGCTGCTTTTGTGTCACCACGGGGAGAAGGGGGAAGAGGATACTCCCTCCAAGCAATGGCTAGGAAAATTTCTTTCACTCGGCCTTCAAACTGGCATGGAGACTATTCTTAGTGTCCATCACATGTAAATGTAGAGCGGAGTGAGAGCCCCATTAAACTCAATGGCTGCTTATCAGGAGTAAACATGGATAGAGTTGTATGACCTTCAAGCTTTGAAACTAAGAGCTCAGCCATCAGTAGGGGTGGGGAAAGCACCAGGGTTCCTTGCAAATATTGACTCCAAAAGGCAGTTATTGTTATCAGATTGGCAGCTGAAATACAGTAGATGGTGAGGCTATAAAACTTGCAAGTAGCTGAGTTGGGTTGGAGGGAGCAGCCAGTTGTATAATGTGTTGATTGGGAGTTGGATCAACTGAAACTCTACAAAGGAAGGTTTATAACAGTGGTATGTTTGGCAATATCTGCTCTCCGAGTTCTCAAACTTTTTAAGCCAGGGGCTGGGTCATGTTTCCTCAGACAGCTTCGGGAGCTGGATGGCTATTTTGCCCTTCCTCCGCTACATGACACCTCTGGGTGTGGTGGAGGCAGTGGGGGCCACATGAAATGGTGCCGTGGGCCTCATTCGCCCCATGGGCCGCAGGTTGAAAATCCCTGCTTTAGTGGTTATACATGTTCATAGAATAATGGAGTATGGACGAGGCGTAAAGGATGTCAAATTATGAACAAAATGTATATCTTCAGAAATATTGATGAAGCAGAAAGATGATGTCACCGACAAGGAAAGATTATTGGTAATTAAAAATGCTCTCTAAGAGACTGTGGTGGCTCAGTGGTTAAGAAGCTCACCTTGTTAGCTAGAAGGTAGGCAAGTTGGCAGTTCAAGACTTGAGTACTACATGATGGAATGAGCACCCATCTCTGCCCCAGCTCCTGCCAATTTAGCAGATTGAAAGCAAGAAATTGCAAGTAGATAAATAGGGACCACTTCAGTGGGAAAAGATCTTGGGGGACAGGAAAGGAGCCTCATTCAGGGATCCCCTGAGCAGAGTTCCTCCAGCAAAAATCCTTTCAACTCAGACAGTACCTTTGTGTGCTTCTGACACGATTGAAAATATGTTCTCCTCCATCCTACTGCTTTTTTTACTCCTCCATAATCCCTTTCATCACACGGAAGCTGTGAGAACTGTTGGATGAAAAGAGGAAGTCTTTCATTACTGAAAATTCCTGCCATCAGATAATGTTACTGGCAGGGGAGATTTTCATTAATTAAAGACTTAGTCTTTACATCGCACAGCTTCAACGCAATGAAAGGGATTAGACAGGAGTCTGAAAAACTGTGGGACAGAATTAGGAAATTTTTAATTGCCAAAAATTATTCCTACAGGCATAAATTATACAACAGGATTATAACCAGTGAATGAAGCAGGGATATAGAGTGCACTTTGGTTCATCTTTGTAAGCTAAATGGGAAATGGCTCGTGTTTTTTTCTTCTCATGGTGAGAATGCAAGATTTTTTAAATTGATCTCAGAAAGTGAAAATGCACAGCAGTAATAATGGTTCTTGTTCAATTGTACGGAATTTAACACAAAAACAACAAAATGAATGGATTTGTGAAGAGTAAAAACTTTGCAGAGGTTTTGCTAATTTATGAGCTATTAAGTGTTGTTTTCTGCTTGCTCTACAGCTTAGCATCAGAAAGGAAAAGCTGCTAGAGTTATGTTGTACAAATTGTACAAACCACAATTCTTGGCATCTCACTTTCCTGCTGGAGTAATAGGACTATTACAGTGACTCAATGGTTAAGATGCTCACCTTGTTAATTGGAAGGCTGGCAAGTTGGCAGTTTGAGATCTGGGTACTGCATGACGTAATGAGTGTCCATCTCTGTCCCAGCTCCTGCCAACTTTGCAGCCTGAAAGCAAGAAATTGCAAGTAGATAAATAGGTACCACTTTGGTGGGAAAGGATCTTGGGGTCATGAAAGGAGTCTAATTCAGGTGTCCCCTGAGCAGAGTTTCTCCAGCAAAAATCCTTTCAACCCAGAATATTTGCTGACACAAAATTATTATTATTATAATAGGCCTATGATGCAGTTTGAAAATCCCTGATAGGGTGCATTGAGAGAGCTTTTCTTGAGCATTAATAAGTCATATTAGTGAGCTCTTACTTTGAAGAGCTTTTGGTTTCACACCTAAACAAGGTAGGGCCAATTACCTGTTGATTTTGCTTCCTTCTACATTCAGATTTCTTTTTTTCCCCAATGTCAAATTCTTTCCTTCTCATTTCAGGAGCAACTGATGAGTCCTATGAAGAAGAAGAAAAAAGAAGCCAAAGAAAATTCTCAGCCATGCAAGCCCACTAACTGCTGGTTGAAATCTGTCAGTATGCTATTCTTCCACCTTCCCCCATACATACGCACACATCTTCCAAACCTAACATTCTTTCATACAATGCAATTTTTTTAAACTAGCATTTTCCAGCCCAAATGCTTCATGGTCTCAAGTGCCAAAGTGATTTGAAATTTTCATTATGTGTCATTGTGTGTGCCTGTGTGTGTGAGTGTGCGTGCGTGTGTGCGCATACACACAGGAAAGCATGGTGCACTGGCAAGGAGAAGGATTATTGTGTGGTTGTTGCTGATAACTGTAACACTGGGGGTTAATGGCAGAAAGCACAGTTCAAGGCAGACAGAGGATGAACAATGGGAACACACTGGAAACAGGAAATATCTGCTCTAGGCATTACTTTTGTTTAGTAGAAGATCCAGGTGCGTCAGTATTGACCAGGAAGAAGCTGTAGGCATTGTGGAAGAGAATAGACAAATCCCAAAGCATTCATCCCCCCCATGTGCAGCTGTAGTATACAAGAGAAAAACACACAAAAACGTTCCTGCATTGAGGAAATACAATAGAAATCAAAGGGCAATGCATGTGTGGTGGTGTCTAAGAATAACACTCTGTTCTTTTTTCTCTCTCTCTTTTAAAATACTTTGCTCTGTGTCATCTGATGTTTTGTGATTTACAAAGGTTTGCAATGCCTATACAAAAAATAAATCAATCAAAAGTACGCCAAGGCTTCATAGAGAATGGCACAAGATGGTGGGGTTAGGGTGGGTGAGGTGAGGAATTGCTTTATTAACCTTCTAAATCAAAATTTCCTAACCTGGTTGCCAGCTGTGAATGATGGGAGCTCTTGTCCAACACATCTGGAAAGACGCCTGGTTGAGGAAAGGCGGGAGAGAGTGAGAGAGGAAAAGATGTCAGGCAATCCAGAGGATGAATTTGCCAAAGCTCTTAGGAGACTATTTGCCACCTTCCTCTTTTGTGCACCCATCAAACCATGGAATGCCAAAATGAAGCCACCTTCTTGGTTTTGTCATTGGGCCAAACTTAAATCCTCACTGGCACATGTTTCTGGTAGTCATTCGCAGACTAGCAAATGAGCTGGGTTCTGTATTCCTCCACATTCACACAGCATGTTGTTGTCTGAATGTTTGCCTAAGACAACCAAGGGAAGCATCCGACTTTTCAAGATTCTGGGTCTGATGGTCCTGGGTACAAGAGACAGTTTTTTCTCCTTCTGGTCCATTTTAAAATGACATGTTGGGGCCAGAAATGCTAATTAACTTGCAAATGGCCCAGAGAGTGCGCTATGCAGTATGGAGCAGTATATAAGTGTAATTGCTATTGCTTTATCCTTGCGAAATACAACAATGTTCTAATTATGGGCTATCTACAATGTCTAATTCTGCCTCTGCACTCTATCAAATTCTTCTTCATGGTCTCTGTGAATCCACACGAATGGGATTACTATGCATATGCACAGTAAACCCATTCGTGTGGATTCACAGGTGACCATGAAGAAGAAGAACAGTTACAGGTAGTTTAGTGTATGAGAACCAAGACACAAGAACAGCCGAAGGGTTGGCTTAACACATCTTTATTGCATGGTGGTCCGGGGGAACATGTGGTAATGGTGGACGAACAGCTCAATATATACAGTGGCTATACATTTGAATGTGGCTCCACGATAGCCCATTGGCTACCGCCCGCGTGACGACATCCCTGGTCACGCCCTTCTTGTCCAGGTGAGGTAGTGGCGGGAATCTTCCCACGCTGGAGTTATTGCGTAATTGGAACCATATGAGCTGGACGCTCGCTACTGCCACCTAGTGGTTACTAGCTCACGTCCTATTACAGAAGGTTACAGTGTTACAGTTGATGGGTGTTACATTGTTGCAAAGGCATAGTATTAGGAACACAACATCCCTCCCCCCTAGGATGAGACGAAGTCTCTCATCCAATATGGCTTATTGCAAGCGCGTTTTGGGCGTTCTGCCGGCTGGCTTGTCCCGGGGGCGCTTCTGCTTCTATGTCCCCTGGTCTCTTGTCCTGTAACGGGAGAGGGAGACTCGTTAGTGACTTGCCGCGGTTCTGCGGCTTTGGGGGAAGGGACAAACTCCATTGTGGAAAAACGGGGGGCACTGGGGGCTAACGAAAAACCCCGCTTCTCGCTTGGATGGGTGGGGGACCACTCCGAAACCCCCCCCCCCCCCCCCGGTTTTGTAACTGAAACTCAAAATCATCTACTGGGTCATTGGGGACATCCCTCAGGCTATCTATGAGGACAGACTCCTTCCCCTCCCCCCTTGGTGGGGACCACTGGCCCCCTTCTCCTCCCCCTTGGGCTGAACGGGTGGGGGAGAACCCTAACGTTGAATCCTTCTGCGCGCCGTCCGCGCTTTGGCTGCCCGGGACCCGGCGCCGGAGTTGATCTGCGTGCCTTCTCCAGAGTAGACCCGCACTGGTCTCTACACAATATGACACGGGACCCGTCTGGCCAACGATGACGCCCGGGACCCATGCTGGCCCCGCGCTAGCGTAGTTCCTGCAATGCACCGGGGCGCCTACTTCGAAACTCTTTGTGTCCGCTAACCCTATGTTCCTCCCAGTGTCCTCCACCCTCGTTGGGTCTAGCCTGGTCAGAATCGTGGTCAGCTTCCTACGCATTAGGAGCTCCGCGGGCGAATACCCTGAAGCTACGGGAGTCACCCTGTAGCCCAGCAAGAACTGACACACTTGCAGGTTAAGGTCCCCGGGGCCCATGCGCCTCAGCGCGTCTTTGGTGGTGCGCACGAGGCGCTCTATCTGGCCGTTTGTCGCCGGGTGGAAAGGGGCGGAGGTGATGTGCCGAATGGCGTTGATCTCGGTGAATGCCCTGAACTCGGCGGACGTGAAGCAACTCGCGTTATCGCTAATTAGGGTGTCAGGTATACCGAATGTGCCCTCTCCTGGCTCTCGCCCCACTTCCACGCCTCGTCCTTCTTGAGTAGCTTGTGAAGTGGCTCTGCTACCGATGCCTTCCGAGGCAGGAAGGAGTGGTAGAAGTTTAATAGCCCTAGGAACGACTGCAATTCGGGCTTGGAGGTGGGGCGAGGGGCACTTTGAATGGCGGCTACCTTTGATTTGGAGGGTTTGATTCCCGCAGGGGTTACCCGGAAACCCAAGAACTCAACCTCGTTTGCGAAGAAAACGCATTTGTCTTTTCGCAACCTCAACCCCGCCTTTTCAAACACCGCCAGCACTTTGTCCAGCCTTTTAGCCAACTCTGCCTCGCTCCCCCCGTTATCAATACGTCATCAAAGTATGGCAAGACCCCCTCCAGTCCCTTTAAGAGGCGTTGCACGAGCGACTGGAAAATACCCGGCGCCGAGTTCACGCCGAACTGTAGGCGCGTCACCTGGAACGCCCCCTTATGAGTGACTATCGTTTGCGCAGAAGCTGCAGCTGGGATTACTGAAAGTTGCTGATAGGCTTGCGCCAGGTCAAGTTTTGCGAAACACTTTCCCCCATGTAACCTGGCCAACAGGTGGCTGACTACCGGCACCGGATACGCATTTGGGCGGATCGCCTTATTAATGGTGCACTTATAATCAGCGCATATGCGAACCTCCCCGTTGGCCTTTAGCGCAGTTAAATTGGAGTTTCCCACTCCGCGGAATCAACAGGAACAAGAATCCCCTGGCCCACCAATTTGTCCAGTTCCGCCTCTATCTTGTCCTTAAGTGCGAAAGGCACTCTGCGCGGCTTGAGTCTTATTGGGCGGACCTCCGGGTCCAGGTCGAACGCTACTGGGGGTCACTTGAATTTTCCGAGTCCTTTCTTGAAAACTTCGGGGTGCGCGTCACACACCTCCTGTATTGGGTCAGTCCCAACGGCATGCACACACCCCCCCCAATGAACAAACCCAGGGGCTTAAACCATTGAGTCCCGAGGAGGCTGCAACTTCCCCCCTTGAGAACAACCAGGGGAAGTTCCGCGGCATGTTGCTTGTATTGGACCTTGAATTTTCCAACCCCCAACACCGGAATGCTATTTCCCTGTACGCCCCGTAGCGTGGACCTCAACGCTTTGAGCTTAGGGCGCACGTGGGGGGAAATTCCCAAGAACTCCCGCTGGGACATGATTGAGTAGGAGGAACCCGAGTCTATCTCCATTCTAACAGGGGCCCCTTGCACTAGTACCTCAACAAAGTAACGGGGGTGTCCCAAGGACACGCTGTACACTGGGGCGTCGTCGCTGCTGTCGTCGGAGATGCGGCCCACGCCATCCTGCTTCCCCGCGGGCCGGGCGCCCTCCTTGGTCCTCGGCGAGCGGTCTAACGAGCTTTTCTGGTCCTTGCGCCGCCGTCTGCAGACCTTGGCGATGTGCCCCCGGCGTCCGCAGTTGTGGCACTCGGCCTTCCGGAACGGGCACTTGATGGGGTCGTGGGCTGCTCCACAGCCGTCGCAGCGTCGGCCTTCCTTCCGAACCCTCCGGACGTCCTCGTCGTCGCTGCTCTCCGTGGGAGATTTCGGCGTTCGTATGGCCGCATGCACCGAGCCCGCTGCCTTGTCGGACTGTGGGGGCCTTTCTCTGAACCCCTTGACTCCGGCCCTCGTGGCTTCCGCGGCCTGCGCCGCCTTCACGACCTCGCGCAGCGTCGGGGGTGGCTCCTGGTTCATCAACTTTCGCTGAACCTCCTCGTCCCACAGGCCACATGCGGTCCCTGAGGGCGATTTCCAGGTTTTCCCACTTGCATGGGCCGGCGGCCAACTGCAGGGCCGCTGCAAAGGCGGCGATGGACTCACCAGGCGCTTGAACTCTCTTCCAGAACGCGTCTCGAGCCGAAAACATCGAAACCGAGGGCTGGAAATGGTCGTGCATCGCTTTCAGGAGCTGTTTGACCGACAGCTCGCTCACCTTCTTCGGTGATACCAGGTCCACCAATACTCTTTTGGCGGCATTCCCGAGCATCCGGGTGAGGATGGCCCTCTTCTTTCCCTCGTCCGTAATGTCGGACACCACCAGCGCATCTTGGAAGTCCATTTCTAAGAGCTCCCAATCTTCCGGCTTGTTGATGTCGAAGCCGGCATGTGTCTTGATCTCGTGGGGATCCATCATCCCACCTTCGTCGCCAATTTAGTGTATGAGAACCAAGACACAAGAACAGCCGAAGGGTTGGCTTAACACATCTTTATTGCATGGTGGTCCGGGGGAACATGTGGTAATGGTGGACGAACAGCTCAATATATACAGTGGCTATACATTTGAATGTGGCTCCACGATAGCCCATTGGCTACCGCCCGCGTGACGACATCCCTGGTCATGCCCTTCTTGTCCAGGTGAGGTAGTGGCGGGAATCTTCCCGTGCTGGAGTTATTGCGTAATTGGAACCATATGAGCTGGACGCTCGCTACTGCCACCTAGTGGTTACTAGCTCGCGTCCTATTACAGAAGGTTACAGTGTTACAGTTGATGGGTGTTACATTGTTGCAAAGGCATAGTATTAGGAACACAACAGGTAGGCAACCTGTCAATATAAAGCTCTGGTGGTACATGGGTTAAACTGCTGCACTGCAGCCAAAACATTGTGAGTTCGATCCTGATAGGGAACCTCAGGAGGACTCTCTTTGCATTCTTATGGGAAAGAAAGCATTGTGGCAAACAGGAGGGTGGGAACTAAGTTCCAGGACAAAATCATTTCTGAATAAAGCTTGCAGTAACTAACTCTTCACATAAAAGGTTAACTTGCTGTCCCATCTTCTTTCTTCATGAGCATTAATCTGTGATAAAGCTCTGCTAATACTTTTTTTAATTTTAAAAATATCTCCAATTCCACTCAGTGACATGCACACACACTTTGGTTGAAGTAATGAATAAGTCTTTCCTGTTATAG
Organism: Bradypodion ventrale; assembly: GCA_035047345.1. Lineage (NCBI taxonomy): Eukaryota > Metazoa > Chordata > Lepidosauria > Squamata > Chamaeleonidae > Bradypodion > Bradypodion ventrale. The sequence continues at coordinate 124,862,586 of JAWDJE010000006.1, forward strand.
TCCCAAAAGTAATAACCTTAGCAGAATGACTGTATTGTTCATAAGTAAATGATATTGTCTTCTATTCAAATATATTGCAGTTCTTGTTCTGGTTTTTTGTAATGATGGATTCCTGTTAATAAATTGTTTGTCATGTATGTATATGTGTCAAGTCAGAAGCGGCTTATAACAAACCTAACAGGGCTTTCCTCCTCCTCCTTCTTCTTCTTCTTCTACCATATCTGAATCCGAATATAGGCAATCATTATGGCAATCAGCTATGAAGACTGTCCTGAGAATATATGACCCCCAGTTCTGCGAGTCACTTTCTGGTCCTGAGCCCTTTTGGCACCTCATCAGCCCCAGGCCAGTATTGATGAAGCTGCTGTCCTCTAACAAGACGGATTCAACTGGGATCTAATCCACCTTTCCCTGTGGACTTTGGCACCCAAGGCCGTTAGCCCTCAGGGTTTTCAAGTTAGTTAACCGAGGCCTAACACTAGGCATTGAGTCGCTGCAAGTATGGTCTACTCTATTACCATGGCAGGATAACCTGGCCAGACAGAACTTTCCAGGAGAAGTAAGATGTTTAAGGAATGGTTTTACCAGTTTATTCCCATCCCGGTAAGTTTCCTTGGCAGAGCAGTGATTTGAACCCAGATCCTTGGAATCCTAGTCTTTTCCTCTACCCACTATAGTACACTTGTTTTTGGCATGACAGAATGCAAATAAATTGGCAGACTGATTGGTAAGTAATGTCACTTCATCCTTGTTATATCCAAATGATAATGCATTAGCTCCAAGTTTTGTCACTGATTTGAGCTGTTAGATTCATTATTTTTCTCAAACATTTCTCTTCCTTTCCCCATAACCTTTCTTACAGTCCAATTCAGTGTGCGCTTGTTGAGAAGCCAACCCCTGACTTTCAACCAGCACTTCCCTTCTGTTGCCTATGTTATCTCTCCACCATCACTACTAGCTGTCTTTCTAGACCCCATACATCTGTGCAGGGCAAGGCATTATTCACATAGTTGGCCAGGGAATGCAGGTGGTTGACAGTAGGAAGGGCACTGCCATCTTTATCACTGCTATTGTCTTCTCCTCCTTGTCCACTTGGTGAATGGCATTTGAGGGCACTGAGCCTCATGTGACTTGTCAGTTTTCTGTTCAAGCCTCAGGCAGACAAAGAGCTCATACCAGTGCTAATAATAAAAATATATCAAAAAAATGTATATGTTTTTAAAAGCAACAGCTAATGAGCTCTTACAGCATGTTAGATGTTTTCATTCAACACTTTCCCTGCTGGGTTGTTCCCAAGGGAAAGATGTGCGTGGCCGCAGTTGCCCACCGCTTCCGCCGCTGCCACCTCAATCCAAGCAGGGGGGGACAAGGATTAAGGCAGTGGTGGAAGCAGTGGCTGGAGTGAGGGTGTGGACCGGATGGAATGGTGCCGGGAACTGGATCCCTGGTTTAATATGTTTGGAAAGGGGAATGGGCTAAATATAATGGAAGGGGCAGTCTGGACATGCTCTTAGTCTATTGCTCTATTGATTATATCACACTGGGAATCCAAAACCAAATTACTTAATAAACCTCATCAAAGTAAATTTCAAAATAGTTGCAGAGTCCTTGGGACGATGTTCTACAGAGATAATACTTAGCCATCCATTGATCACCACAGATGGTGGCTTCTGAGAAGGGCGGTAGCTCTCTGGCCCAGTTATAAGCCACCTGGGACCTGGAAGTGACGAAGAGATGTTCCGTTTGGATGTGATTGTATATATCATGCATATATTTGAGACCATGTCACTGATGCCAGGCGATTGACTCATGAGGAAAAGGGACAGTTAGCCAGTCCCATATCCTGTAATATACGAACTGTTCTCCTCTCCAAACCTCAGCATACCATCTGTCAGTGGAAGAGCAACTACCACCACCACCCCACAATATTATGGGCAGAGGAAAGACGGGGGAAATGATTTCATAGTAAATGCAAAAACACAAAACAAACAGGAAATAATACAAAGACCAGCTTCAGGAAATGGGTTTCCTTAAAGGAAGGAAACACTGAAGAGTGTGGGAGAAAGATTTTAAAAGAGCTCTTGGAACGTATGCCATGAGAGAGAGAGAGAATTATTCAGTTAAGGATAAATGTGGATGTGTTGTTTTTTGTTTTGTTTTGTAAGTTCAGAGATAATTTATTCACCACACAGGATAATTAAAGGATTCTGCTAATGTATCAGGCAAAATTAAATGGTGTATGTTTCAGTGTTTATGCATGAGAGAAAGAGAGAGGAGGTAAAGTTATTACTACTTTTATAATTGGCTGATCCCTTCTGTTATTCATTCTTAGATTTCTTTTTTTATTATTCTCTTTCCCCACCACCACCACTCATAAAATTGATCTATAAACTTTGTGAATGCATCATAAACAACTCTGCATTGACCTTCTGAATCTTTGTCTGGAGATACAGAGAAGGGGAGATTTTAAAAAAATGAAGATGATATGACAAAACCACACTCCCATCTCTCCCTCCCACTGCTGTCATTGGCCAAACAGGTATCCTGTTCATCCTGTTTGACCAGAAATTATATCAAAAGAACTGTGTAACTGTGCAAAGCCCAAAAAGAATTGTGGATTTTTTTTATACCACGTTCAACTGACTGGAGGAGAGGTAAAACAACAAAACCACTCCCAGAATGTTACATTTTAAAAGGATTTTCATGTCACCATGTTAAGTATTGTTTCTTGACAGCTACAGTACTGCAACCATTATTTGTTGCTTCACCAGCATGAGTAATTTTGGTGCATTGTGTGCTATTAAGAGTGTCAGGGTGTCACTGTCATAAAATACTCTCAGGTTCCACCTAGTGGCCAGTTCTGATATTACCCCAGGAAGAATGTATAAAAATTTGAATGTCAAGACTATGGACATGTCCAGGCAGTCCATTTTCATGCAACAGGATCAGTTGGAAAAGCGTTGATTCCAATTCAAGAAAAGAAGCAATATCCCACTTGGCACATTCTTCCTGACTGAATGGGAACCAACCTTTTGAATCTTAATTTAACACTTCTATTGGTCATCAGTAAATGGTCAGGGGAAGTGGAGGAGGGGAACATTTATGTCTGCTAGATTATTTCAATTCCCTACTATGTCTCTTTAGTGTATGGGACCAAAGACAACGAACAGCCGAAAGGTTGGCTTAACACAGGTTTATTGCATGATGATCCAGGGGAACATGAGGTAATGGCGGATGGGTAGCTCAATATATACAGTGGCTATACATTTTGAATGTGGCTCCTCGACAGTCTATTGGTTACTGTCCGCGTGACGTCACGGACGGTCACGCCCTTCTTGTCCAGGTGTAGGTGATGGCGGGAATCTTTCCCGCGCTGTTGTTTGCTGGTGAGTCTGGGCCAGGAGAGCTTGAACGCTCGCTATTGCCACCAGGTGGTCATTAGCTCGCGTCCTATTGCAAGGGCTACAGTTAAGCAGCTGCTGGTTATAATGTTACACAAGCATGGTTACATTGGATACACTTGAATGGATACATTGTAAAAGGTACAGTCATAGAACACAACATCCCTCCCCCCTAGGATGGGACGAAGTCCCTCAGCCAAGATGGCTTATTGCAAACGCGTTTGGGCCGCGATGTGGGCTGACCCGCCCCAGGGGCGCTACTGCTTCCTCGTTCCCTGGTCCCTTGCCCTGAAACGGGAGAGGGAGATTTGTTAGAGGCTTGCCGTGGTTTGGCGGTTGTGGGGGAAGGGAAAAACTCCATTGTGGGCAGACCGGAGACACTCGGGGCTAACGAAAAACCCCTCTTCTCGCTTGGACGGGTGGGGGACCACTCCGCAAAACTTCCCCGGTTCTGGAAATCAAAATCTAACTCTGTTGGGGTATCCGTATTTGTGGGGAGATCCCGCGGGATATCTATGAGATCGGCTTCCCTTCTCTCTGCTGACCGATCCCGCAAGATATCTACGAGGACAGATTCCCTTTCCTCCCCCCTTGGTGGGGACCCATGGCCCCCCTTTCCTCCCCCTTGGGCTGAACGGGTGGGGGAGAACCCTAACGCTGAGTCTTGTGTCCCGCGGTCCGTGCCCTGTTCGCCGGGGATCCTGCGCCGGAGCTGGTCTGCGTGCCGCCTCCAGAGTAGACCTGTGCCGGTCTCGATGCGGTACGAGACGGGGCCGGTCCGCTCTAGGATGACGCCCGGTACCCAGGCCGGACCCGCGCTGGCATAATTCCTGCAATACACGGGGGCGCCTACGTCGAAACTCTTTGTGTCCTCTATCCCAATGTTCCTCCCCTTTTCCTCTACTCTCGTGGGGTCTAGCCTAGTTAGTATGGTGGTCAGTTTCCTGCGCATCAGCAGCTCTGCGGGGGAGTATCCTGACGCTAGGGGAGTCACTCGGTAGCCTAGCAGAAACTGGCACACTTGATGGTTTAGGTCCCCGGGCCCCATGCGCCGCAGCGCGTCCTTGGTGGTGCGCACAAGGCACTCTACTTGGCCGTTTGTGGCAGGGTGAAAAGGAGCGGAGGTGATGTGCCGAATGGCGTTGATTTCTGTGAATGCCCTGAACTCAGAGGACGTGAAGCAACTTGCGTTGTCGCTTACGAGGGTGTCGGGTAAACCGAACGTGGAAAAGACCCTCCGCAAATGCTTTATGGTTGTGGCCCTGGACGTGCTTGTAACCGGAATGACCTCCAACCACTTGGAGAAGGCATCCACCACAAGGAGAAACAGCGTCCCACGGAACGGGCCAGCAAAGTCTACATGAACTCGGGACCACGGCCCCTTCGCCGCGTCCCACTCCCTGTGAGGCAGGCGGGCTTCTTCTGGCCTGGAACTTTGGCAGGGCTCACAAGTGCCAACCATGTGCTCGATGTCGGCGTCTAGCTGGGGCCACCAGAAATAGCTCCGTGCCAGGGCTTTGGAGCGCACAATCCCAGGGTGACTGACGTGCAGGAGTTTGAGTACCCTCGGCCGTAAGGACGCCGGGATCACTACTCGCTGGCCCCACAGAAGGCACCCCCTCTCAAGGGACAACTCTAACTTCTTTCAGAAAAATGGGTCGAACTTCGCTGCCGGGGAGGACGCTGGCCACCCTTTCTGCACCCATGAGCTAACCTTTGCTAAAATGTTGTCCTTGCCGGTCGCCTTGGCGATGTCGGCGGGCAGTATTGGGGGCGAGTCGAGGACTTCTATCATCAGCACCTGATGGTCTGGCTCCTCCCCGCCCACGTGGCTGTTCTCCTGGGGAAGGGGGGACCTCGATAGAGCGTCCGCATGGCTGATCTCCCTCCCGGGCCTGTACACTAACGCGTGCTGATACGCGTTGAGAAAAATGGCCCACCTTAGCATCCTAGGGGACAGGATCTGTGGCGTGGGCTTATCTGCAGTAAAGATGCCTAGCAGGGGCTTGTGATCGGTTACGATTGTGAAGGGGCGGCCATACAGGAAGTCGTGGAACTTTTTGGTTCCCGCAATTATTGCTAATGCTTCCCTGTCTGTCTGGGCGTAGTTTCTCTCCGCTTGGGACAGGGACCTGGAATAGAACGCTATCGGGGCCTCCCTTCCGTTTTCCAGCACGTGGCACAGCACCGCCCCCACCCCCACCGGGGATGCATCACAGATCAGGACCACTGGCCGCTTGGGGTTGAAATGGGTGAGGATGGCGTCAGACGCCAGAAGCTGCTTTAGCTCATTAAATGCCCTCTCTTGCTGGTCGCCCCACTTCCATGCCTCGTCCTTTTTAAGCAGCCTGTGCAACGGCTCGGCCACGGCTGCTTTCCGGGGAAGGAAGGAGTGATAAAAGTTCAGCAGCCCTAGGAACGACTGCAACTCGGGCTTGGAGGTGGGGCGAGGGGCTTGCTTGATGGCGGCTACCTTAGACTTGGACGGCCTTATTCCCTCAGGAGTGACACGGAACCCTAGGAATTCGACCTCGGTCACGAAGAAGACGCATTTGTCTTTTCGCAGTCTCAACCCCGCCTTTTTGAATATCGCCAGGACCTTGCCCAACCTCTTTGCCAATTCGGCCTGACGCCCCCCCGTTATCAATACGTCATCAAAATAAGGCAACACCCCCTCGAGCCCCTTCAGGAGGCGTTCCACGAGTGACTGGAAAATTCCAGGCACCGAGTTTACGCCGAATTGAAGGCGCGTCACCTGGAACGCCCCCTTATGGGTGACTATAGTTTGTGCAGCAGCGGCAGCTGGGGTCACCGAGAGCTGCTGGTAGGCTTGTGCTAAGTCGAGCTTAGCGAAACACTTTCCCCCATGTAACTTGGCCAGCAAATGGCTGACTACCGGCACCGGATACGCATTAGGGCGAATGGCCTTGTTGATGGTGCACTTGTAATCAGCGCATATGCGCACCTCCCCATTGGCCTTCAGTGCTGTTACAATTGGAGTTTCCCACTCCGCAGAATCAACAGGAACAAGAATCCCCTGGCCCACCAATTTGTCCAGTTCCGCCTCTATTTTGTCCTTGAGCGCGAATGGCACCTGGCGCGGTTTGAGTCTTATTGGGCGGACCTCAGGGTCTAGGTCGAATGCTACTGGGGGTCCCTTAAATTTCCCAAGTCCCTTTTTGAAGACTTCGGGGTGCGCGTCGCACACCTCCTGAATCGGGTCAGTCCCAACGGCAACGGCGTGCACCCCCCAATGAACAACCCCAGGGGCTGGAACCATTGAGTCCCGAGGAGGCTGCAATTCCCCCCTTTGAGAACAACTAGGGGGAGAGTCGTGGCGTGTTTCTTAAATTGGACCTGAAAATTCCCAACCCCCAACACCGGAATGCAGTTCCCTTGCACGTCCCGTAGCGTGGACCTCAAAGCCTTGAGTTTGGGCCGCACGTGGGGGGCAATTTTCAGAAACTCCTTCTGGGGAATGATGGAATATGAGGAACCCGAGTCAATTTCCATCCTAATGGGGGCCCCTTGTACTAGTACCTCAACAAAATAACGGGGGTGTCCCGCGGACACGCTGAACACTGGTGCGTCGTCCTCGCTGTCGTCGGCGATGCGGCCCACGCCGTCTCGCTTCCTCGTGGCCTGGGTGCCGTCCTTGGGTCTCGTCGCGCGGTCTCTTGAGCTCTTCCGGGCCTCGCGCCGTCTCCTGCAGACCTTGGCGATGTGTCCGCGGCGGCCGCAGTTGTGACACTCGGCCTTTCTGAAGGGACATTTGGCGCGGTCGTGGTTCGCTCCGCAGCCGTCGCAACGCCGGCCTTCCTTCCGGACCTTCCGGACGTCCTCGTCGTCGCTGCTCTCCGCGGACGACTTCGAAACTCACCGGGCCGCGTGCACCGAAACGTGCACCGAAGTCTCTGCCTTGCCCGTCTTTGGCCGCCAGTCCTGGAGCTCCTGGACCCCGGCCTTCGTGGCTTCTGCGGCTTGTGCCTCCTTCAGGACCTCCTGCAATGTGGGGGGTGGCTCGCGGTTCATCAATGTGCGCTGAGTTTCGGCATCGCTCAGGCCGCACAGCACGCAGTCTCTTAGTGTGATTTCTGCGTTCTCCCATTTGCATGGGCCGGCCGCCAGTCGCAGGGCCGCTGCGAAGTCGGCGACCGTCTCCCCGGGCGCTTGGACTCGCCTCCAAAATGCGCTCCGAGCGGGGAACATCGCCGTCGAGGGCCGGAAGTACTCACGCAGCATGTGCATGAGCTCTTTCACCTTGAATTCACTCGCCCTCCTCGGCACGATCAGGTCTACCAAGACCCTCTTGGTGTCTGGCCCCAGCATCCGGGTGAAGATGGCCCTTTTCTTTGCCTCATCCGTGACTTCGGATTCCACCAGGGCTCCCTGGAAGTCCATCTCGAAGATGTCCCAGTCTGCCGGTCTCCTGATTTCGAAACCGGCACATGTCTTGGTCCCGTGGGCAGCCATATCCCACCTTCGTCACCAATTTAGTGTATGGGACCAAAGACAACGAACAGCCAAAAGGTTGGCTTAACACAGGTTTATTGCATGATGATCCAGGGGAACATGAGGTAATGGCGGATGGGTAGCTCAATATATACAGTGGCTATACATTTTGAATGTGGCTCCTCGACAGTCTATTGGTTACTGTCCGCGTGACGTCACGGACGGTCACGCCCTTCTTGTCCAGGTGTAGGTGATGGCGGGAATCTTTCCCGCGCTGTTGTTTGCTGGTGAGTCTGGGCCAGGAGAGCTTGAACGCTCGCTATTGCCACCAGGTGGTCATTAGCTCGCGTCCTATTGCAAGGGCTACAGTTAAGCAGCTGCTGGTTATAATGTTACACAAGCATGGTTACATTGGATACACTTGAATGGATACATTGTAAAAGGTACAGTCATAGAACACAACATCCCTCCCCCCTAGGATGGGACGAAGTCCCTCAGCCAAGATGGCTTATTGCAAACGCGTTTGGGCCGCGATGTGGGCTGACCCGCCCCAGGGGCGCTACTGCTTCCTCGTTCCCTGGTCCCTTGCCCTGAAACGGGAGAGGGAGATTTGTTAGAGGCTTGCCGTGGTTTGGCGGTTGTGGGGGAAGGGAAAAACTCCATTGTGGGCAGACCGGAGACACTCGGGGCTAACGAAAAACCCCTCTTCTCGCTTGGACGGGTGGGGGACCACTCCGCAAAACTTCCCCGGTTCTGGAAATCAAAATCTAACTCTGTTGGGGTATCCGTATTTGTGGGGAGATCCCGCGGGATATCTATGAGATCGGCTTCCCTTCTCTCTGCTGACCGATCCCGCAAGATATCTACGAGGACAGATTCCCTTTCCTCCCCCCTTGGTGGGGACCCATGGCCCCCCTTTCCTCCCCCTTGGGCTGAACGGGTGGGGGAGAACCCTAACGCTGAGTCTTGTGTCCCGCGGTCCGTGCCCTGTTCGCCGGGGATCCTGCGCCGGAGCTGGTCTGCGTGCCGCCTCCAGAGTAGACCTGTGCCGGTCTCGATGCAGTACGAGACGGGGCCGGTCCGCTCTAGGATGACGCCCGGTACCCAGGCCGGACCCGCGCTGGCATAATTCCTGCAATACACGGGGGCGCCTACGTCGAAACTCTTTGTGTCCTCTATCCCAATGTTCCTCCCCTTTTCCTCTACTCTCGTGGGGTCTAGCCTAGTTAGTATGGTGGTCAGTTTCCTGCGCATCAGCAGCTCTGCGGGGGAGTATCCTGACGCTAGGGGAGTCACTCGGTAGCCTAGCAGAAACTGGCACACTTGATGGTTTAGGTCCCCGGGCCCCATGCGCCGCAGCGCGTCCTTGGTGGTGCGCACAAGGCACTCTACTTGGCCGTTTGTGGCAGGGTGAAAAGGAGTGGAGGTGATGTGCCGAATGGCGTTGATTTCTGTGAATGCCCTGAACTCAGAGGACGTGAAGCAACTTGCGTTGTCGCTTACGAGGGTGTCGGGTAAACCGAACGTGGAAAAGACCCTCCGCAAATGCTTTATGGTTGTGGCCCTGGACGTGCTTGTAACCGGAATGACCTCCAACCACTTGGAGAAGGCATCCACCACAAGGAGAAACAGCGTCCCACGGAACGGGCCAGCAAAGTCTACATGAACTCGGGACCACGGCCCCTTCGCCGCGTCCCACTCCCTGTGAGGCAGGCGGGCTTCTTCTGGCCTGGAACTTTGGCAGGGCTCACAAGTGCCAACCATGTGCTCGATGTCGGCGTCTAGCTGGGGCCACCAGAAATAGCTCTGTGCCAGGGCTTTGGAGCGCACAATCCCAGGGTGACTGACGTGCAGGAGTTTGAGTACCCTCGGCCGTAAGGACGCCGGGATCACTACTCGCTGGCCCCACAGAAGGCACCCCCTCTCAAGGGACAACTCTAACTTCTTTCAGAAAAATGGGTCGAACTTCGCTGCCGGGGAGGACGCTGGCCACCCTTTCTGCACCCATGAGCTAACCTTTGCTAAAATGTTGTCCTTGCCGGTCGCCTTGGCGATGTCGGCGGGCAGTATTGGGGGCGAGTCGAGGACTTCTATCATCAGCACCTGATGGTCTGGCTCCTCCCCGCCCACGTGGCTGTTCTCCTGGGGAAGGGGGGACCTCGATAGAGCGTCCGCATGGCTGATCTCCCTCCCGGGCCTGTACACTAACGCGTGCTGATACGCGTTGAGAAAAATGGCCCACCTTAGCATCCTAGGGGACAGGATCTGTGGCGTGGGCTTATCTGCAGTAAAGATGCCTAGCAGGGGCTTGTGATCGGTTACGATTGTGAAGGGGCGGCCATACAGGAAGTCGTGGAACTTTTTGGTTCCCGCAATTATTGCTAATGCTTCCCTGTCTGTCTGGGCGTAGTTTCTCTCCGCTTGGGACAGGGACCTGGAATAGAACGCTATCGGGGCCTCCCTTCCGTTTTCCAGCACGTGGCACAGCACCGCCCCCACCCCCACCGGGGATGCATCACAGATCAGGACCACTGGCCGCTTGGGGTTGAAATGGGTGAGGATGGCGTCAGACGCCAGAAGCTGCTTTAGCTCATTAAATGCCCTCTCTTGCTGGTCGCCCCACTTCCATGCCTCGTCCTTTTTAAGCAGCCTGTGCAACGGCTCGGCCACGGCTGCTTTCCGGGGAAGGAAGGAGTGATAAAAGTTCAGCAGCCCTAGGAACGACTGCAACTCGGGCTTGGAGGTGGGGCGAGGGGCTTGCTTGATGGCGGCTACCTTAGACTTGGACGGCCTTATTCCCTCAGGAGTGACACGGAACCCTAGGAATTCGACCTCGGTCACGAAGAAGACGCATTTGTCTTTTCGCAGTCTCAACCCCGCCTTTTCGAATATCGCCAGGACCTTGCCCAACCTCTTTGCCAATTCGGCCTGACGCCCCCCCGTTATCAATACGTCATCAAAATAAGGCAACACCCCCTCGAGCCCCTTCAGGAGGCGTTCCACGAGTGACTGGAAAATTCCAGGCACCGAGTTTACGCCGAATTGAAGGCGCGTCACCTGGAACGCCCCCTTATGGGTGACTATAGTTTGTGCAGCAGCGGCAGCTGGGGTCACCGAGAGCTGCTGGTAGGCTTGTGCTAAGTCGAGCTTAGCGAAACACTTTCCCCCATGTAACTTGGCCAGCAAATGGCTGACTACCGGCACCGGATACGCATTAGGGCGAATGGCCTTGTTGATGGTGCACTTGTAATCAGCGCATATGCGCACCTCCCCATTGGCCTTCAGTGCTGTTACAATTGGAGTTTCCCACTCCGCAGAATCAACAGGAACAAGAATCCCCTGGCCCACCAATTTGTCCAGTTCCGCCTCTATTTTGTCCTTGAGCGCGAATGGCACCTGGCGCGGTTTGAGTCTTATTGGGCGGACCTCAGGGTCTAGGTCGAATGCTACTGGGGGTCCCTTAAATTTCCCAAGTCCCTTTTTGAAGACTTCGGGGTGCGCGTCGCACACCTCCTGAATCGGGTCAGTCCCAACGGCAACGGCGTGCACCCCCCAATGAACAACCCCAGGGGCTGGAACCATTGAGTCCCGAGGAGGCTGCAATTCCCCCCTTTGAGAACAACTAGGGGGAGAGTCGTGGTGTGTTTCTTAAATTGGACCTGAAAATTCCCAACCCCCAACACCGGAATGCAGTTCCCTTGCACGTCCCGTAGCGTGGACCTCAAAGCCTTGAGTTTGGGCCGCACGTGGGGGGCAATTTTCAGAAACTCCTTCTGGGGAATGATGGAATATGAGGAACCCGAGTCAATTTCCATCCTAATGGGGGCCCCTTGTACTAGTACCTCAACAAAATAACGGGGGTGTCCCGCGGACACGCTGAACACTGGTGCGTCGTCCTCGCTGTCGTCGGCGATGCGGCCCACGCCGTCTCGCTTCCTCGTGGCCTGGGTGCCGTCCTTGGGTCTCGTCGCGCGGTCTCTTGAGCTCTTCCGGGCCTCGCGCCGTCTCCTGCAGACCTTGGCGATGTGTCCGCGGCGGCCGCAGTTGTGACACTCGGCCTTTCTGAAGGGACATTTGGCGCGGTCGTGGTTCGCTCCGCAGCCGTCGCAACGCCGGCCTTCCTTCCGGACCTTCCGGACGTCCTCGTCGTCGCTGCTCTCCGCGGACGACTTCGAAACTCACCGGGCCGCGTGCACCGAAACGTGCACCGAAGTCTCTGCCTTGCCCGTCTTTGGCCGCCAGTCCTGGAGCTCCTGGACCCCGGCCTTCGTGGCTTCTGCGGCTTGTGCCTCCTTCAGGACCTCCTGCAATGTGGGGGGTGGCTCGCGGTTCATCAATGTGCGCTGAGTTTCGGCATCGCTCAGGCCGCACAGCACGCAGTCTCTTAGTGTGATTTCTGCGTTCTCCCATTTGCATGGGCCGGCCGCCAGTCGCAGGGCCGCTGCGAAGTCGGCGACCGTCTCCCCGGGCGCTTGGACTCGCCTCCAAAATGCGCTCCGAGCGGGGAACATCGCCGTCGAGGGCCGGAAGTACTCACGCAGCATGTGCATGAGCTCTTTCACCTTGAATTCACTCGCCCTCCTCGGCACGATCAGGTCTACCAAGACCCTCTTGGTGTCTGGCCCCAGCATCCGGGTGAAGATGGCCCTTTTCTTTGCCTCATCCGTGACTTCGGATTCCACCAGGGCTCCCTGGAAGTCCATCTCGAAGATGTCCCAGTCTGCCGGTCTCCTGATTTCGAAACCGGCACATGTCTTGGTCCCGTGGGCAGCCATATCCCACCTTCGTCACCAATTTAGTGTATGGGACCAAAGACAACGAACAGCCAAAAGGTTGGCTTAACACAGGTTTATTGCATGATGATCCAGGGGAACATGAGGTAATGGCGGATGGGTAGCTCAATATATACAGTGGCTATACATTTTGAATGTGGCTCCTCGACAGTCTATTGGTTACTGTCCGCGTGACGTCATGGACGGTCACGCCCTTCTTGTCCAGGTGTAGGTGATGGCGGGAATCTTTCCCGCGCTGTTGTTTGCTGGTGAGTCTGGGCCAGGAGAGCTTGAACGCTCGCTATTGCCACCAGGTGGTCATTAGCTCGCGTCCTATTGCAAGGGCTACAGTTAAGCAGCTGCTGGTTATAATGTTACACAAGCATGGTTACATTGGATACACTTGAATGGATACATTGTAAAAGGTACAGTCATAGAACACAACAGTCTCCTAGAAGGAGAACCAGTCCTAAGGTCTCCCTCAGAAAAAGGGAACAATAAATCACTTCTGTGTATTCTTTACAAAGAAAATCCTGGAAAGGGTTGCTTATAAATCAGAAATTGATTTGATTGCACACAATTATTATTAAGTATTAGATCATCACTGAAATAATGCATCACTTTATTTAAATTGTAAAAAAAATATTTCTACCCGCCCACCACCCACCACATGTTTGAAATAAAGAGCCAGATACGTATGTTGGAATCATCTAGTGCAGTGATGGTGAGCCTTGGCACTCCAGCTGTTCTTGGACTTTGATAACCAGAAGCCCAAGTCCCTGTGAATCCACACAAATGGGTTTACTGCACGTGCACACAGTAAACCCATTTGTGTAGATTCACAGGGACTTGGGCTTCTGGGAATTGAAGTCCAAGAACAGCTGGAGTGCCAAGGTTCGCCATCACTGATCTAGGGCCACAACCCTTTGTTAAGATTAAATGTTGACCACAGACTGCTGCAGGGGGCCCTGAAGTAGTGTGGATCTGGGAGTCAGAGATTCCCAGTGACCCCTGTTCCTGGTGCGACTGGAGTTTCGTCAGCTGAAAACTGTCAAATATGAGTTTTTATTTTATTCCCGTACATGTATATTCACTATCCCAGAGTGACAGATGAGTCAGATCTTTCTTTGTTCATGTCAGAGGCACCACCAGCTTATAATAACATACAATTAAAATTCACATATCTAAAACTATTGGAGGGGCAGAAGTTATGAGGAAACTGTGCCTTGATTTGAGTGTCTGCTTTGGTGATTGGTGAGATTTATTTATTTATTTATTCATTCATTCATTTATTTTTGCACATTTATATCCTGCCCTCCTGGTGGGTACACCACTCAGGGCAGCTAACAATATAATAAAAATTACAATAAAAACAATTCAGCAACAATAGCTAAAACAAACCTAACAACCCCAATTAAAACCAGCATTAAAAACTTTAAAAGCATTAAAAATGGGCAGGATAGAAATAAAACAAAATAAGATAAAATAAAATAATGTACTCCTCTCTCCCAGGTGCAAGGTAAACTGGTAGCACTCCCAGAACAGAGAGTTATGGTATTTGTAGTCCAGAAAATCCAAACATCTCACCTCTGACATCCAGACCTTGTGGTGCTTCTGGGAAGAGACAGATAAATCAGCAGGACCATTCGCCAATGTATGACTGTGATGTTATTGTAGGTTCACAAGGAGGGAAAACAATAGTAACAATGGCCTTTTCGCACTGTGAGCTGATAGTTTGCAGTGTAGCAGACAAAAGCTGTCCTTCTCTCCCTTCCATATCTCAAAGAGGCACCTTTGGCAACATGTGCATTTGAATATAAATAAGCCCTCAGCTGGTGGAGCAGCAACTGCTTGAAGTGGCAGATTTTCTACTCTACTCTAAGGCTGGATCATGCTATCCAATCCTCAATGTCAAGGTTAGCTCTGGGATATGTGGGAAAGGGGTGGATCCTGGGACAGGGCAGGACCCATTATGTCCAATGTCTTTTCATTCTTTCAAAAGAAGATCTGGAATGCAATCTGTACCATGGTTCATGTGGGATGAGGCTCAGCCATGAAGCTGTTGGGACAAAATGGCCACCCCATCATGCAGGGAGGGCAAACTGGCCATCCAGCCCTCAAAGCTGACTGAGAGAGCATGCCCCAGCCCCTGGCTTGAAGAGGTTGGGAACCCCTGCTTTAAAGTAAGTGTGGGCACCTTTGGCAGACATGGGGCCAATTTTCTGATTCCAGGTAATTTGGGGCACTGCGCTACAGCCAAAATGCTCAAATGCAGGAACGATAATATCAAAGGTGATTGAAAATCCACTTCTATTTTTGGAGCGAGTGAGGTGATTTGCAGCTAACATCATGGTTAATGTTCATGCCTACTAGCTGTGTTTACAGTGTCCTTGGAACCTTGCAAAACAGCAATGCACTGGTTCAAAATGTTTATGTTTTTGTTTGGTTTTCTATGGTTTTGCATACAGCCCAAAGACCTGGCTTCACCCACCCCTGTTTAAAAGAAGAAATCCTTTGACAGCAACTCAAATCATCCTACTTTCTCTGTACAGTCTCTCTCCATGTTCTCTGGTCCATTAGGCTACACTGCATCTGCCATTGGGATATGACAGAATGCCATAATTAACATCGCTAGCAGACCACATAATAACTAAGGTTAGAAATAAATTACTCTAAGAGAGATATTATCCAAACAAGGTACCCATTCCTAATGCATACCTATTCCCTCAAACTGTTGCAAGCATACTGAAAAGATATGTTGATAACTAAAAATAAACCTACATTAATGATAGAGGAATAAATTTGATTTTCATTGCCAGCCTCATTTCCATGAAAGGCTGTGTAGCTTACGGAATACATCTAAAATTAGATAACTTATTGATTCCTCAACTTTGATTTGCATACTACCATAATATGAATCAGAAAATGTATGTGATCTAACTTCTCAGATTTATAATATTATGAACATTGAGAGGAGATGGAAAAATGCAGAGAGCAGATATAGCACTTTGAAGAGAAAGTATTTGGTTTGAACTGAATATTGCAGCTTTGGCAGTACAGTATCTGGCCACTTGTCCAAAGCACGATTTAGTCAGGTTCCTTGGAGCCAGTTCCACATGTCATAGTCTGATGGTGTGGACATTTCATTGGAATTTGTCCACCCACCCCATGGAATCTTGACCCAGTAGGGTCTGATGGTGAGTCCCATTTCATTCTGGTTAGTGGTCTGATATTTACACAAGTTATCCAAGGTGCTGCTGTGTTTTTCATTTCCTTGGAGAACTATTATCAAGTTCAGACTAAAATCCAAATCCAAAGCATAGTCATCAGCTCCAACGATTTGGAGCCACCAACTCTACTGTGACATGACTCTTTCCCATCATGGCTAATAAGAGATGAATTGCATGGTTTTAGGTGGGAGGCAATAAATGCCTCATTATATCACAGGGTGGTTTCTACCGTCAAAAAGAGGAGATTATAATGATATGTATTCTCCTGAAGATGATTATCCCAGAGGTGTGTAAGTACTTCCCCATGGAAAAGATCCAGTTCATGAACAAGGTGGTCAAGGGTATGGGAGCTGTGCAGCTTCTCGTGTGTCAGTAGAATAAGGTTGAGTGTATGGTGATTATACAACTTCAACCCTAAAGAGGGACAACCTTACCAGCTAGACAAATGTATCACACCTGTGCACTGGCAATCATTTGTCCAGATCGATGTGGTGCACTCCAGAATGTGATAGCCTTTGGACCTTTAAGCACTTCGAGACCTGAGTGCTGCTCAGTGGGGTGAGTGTCCACCATCTGTCCCAGCTCCTGCCAATTTAGCTGTTCAAAAGCAAGAAATTGCAACTAGATAAATAGGTGCCACTTTGGCATGAAAGGTAACAGCATTCCATGTACTTTGGTCTCTAGTCATGCCTGTTGCTAGGTCACTATTTGGAAGTTATATGACCTTACATGTTCTGTAAGGACACCTTACGGAAGGGTTTCTCAACAGGTGTGCTTGACTTGGGCTTCTGGTAATTGAAGTCCAAGAACACCTGGAGGCCCAAGGTTGAGAAACCCTGTCTTACAGAACCTACAGTACTAATGTTAAAGGCTGGCACCGATTGCCAATATTATTTCAGTCCAAGTTCAAAGTGTTGGCAATGATGGCTTCTAGACATATGAAGGACACCTAGCTCTTTATGCACCTGTCTAATCATTCAGATATGCTGGATGGGGGAGCTCTTCCATGACCCATCATTGGTAGCAGTAAATTACATGCTCTCCCGAAGGGATCTTTTATCTGTTCTGGAATACCTTCCATTTGGCGGCCCAACCGGCACCAAAATTGTTTATATTTCAGTGTCAAGTTAAAATATGGGTGACCACTTGAGTATTTGACACCACAACATCATTTACCTTTCTCCCTCCCCTCAGTTTGCTGGTACAGTATTTACTATGTTTGAATTGTTAAATTGTTTTAAATAGTTGTAAAGCATTTGAATGATTTGTGTTGTTTTGATTGACTGTTTATCTGCCCTGAGATCCATTTGCTGACAACAGGTGATTTAGAAATTTGTCATCAACAGGCATAGTAGTCCTATAGCCAGAAGAAATAACCACTTCAAAGAGTCATTTTGCCATTTTGTAGGATTAAAATTCTGAGATTCCCCTGGTTTTCCAATTCAATGCAGTCCAGAGATGGAATGTCTGTTCCCATTACTCATCACACCATTTGAAAAGTAACCCATTACAGTTACTCATTACAGTGTTGGGGAAAACCCACTAAAGTAACTTTTTTTCCTCACTTGTTTCTTTTTGATATTTCCCCCTACACGTTTTGGGAAGCAAGAGTAGGATTGCTAAGAGAATGTCATAAAACTTACACATTGCCTGTCAATGCCTTTAAATTTTGTCTGAAAGTGACTTGATAATATTACACCAATAAAGTAATTTTGTTCCTTGCTATTTACATTGTCTTTGAAATATTACTTTGTTATTCCAAGTAGCAGGTTTTATTTCTTGCATTGCACGTCGCATTTGTTTTACATCCTAACAGGGCCAAAACGAAAAGAAAGACAAGTATCAACTTCTCACAATTGTACAAAATTTAATTAGAAATTAATCCATGTTTCAGCCTGATCTTCAGCTCGCCTTGTTATTTAATCTTAATCATTTAGTCCATTTCCCAGTTAATTAAATATCTGTAGAAAGCCTCTGTTGTTGTAATTTCTGAACATCCAGGTAGTATTTCTATCCAGATGTACAATCGAATGAGTAAATTGTGACCAGTGTGGTACTGTGGCCGGCTCTGACCAGTTCTGGCGAAACAGTAGTAGAGATTCCAGGCCACGGCCTCTTGGCTGGCCACATCCACCTCTCAGCCTCCCCCTCCCAGTGTCGCCGGAAATGTGTCCCATTTGCCCTGGGTGAGGCAAATGGGATGTGTTTCCGGTGGTGCTTGGAGGGGGAGCCCAGCCAGTGCCCACCAACCCGCCCACTCACCTCCCAGCAGTGCCACTGCTCTGGGACTCCTGCATCCTCCTCATCTCCACTACAAAAAAGAGCAAGGTAGGTTTCTTTCTTTCTTTTTCTTCTTGGGGGTAGAGGCAGAGTGGGGGTAGGGTTTGAGGCCATGGCCACAGATAGCCATGCCCACAGATAGCCATGCCCACAGATAGCCACACCCACTGAGTGGGTAGTAAAAATTTTCACAGTTCATCACTGATTGTGACAGACAATAAAACTCATGAGATACACTTTCTGCTCGGTTCACCTCTGATTAGGAAGGGGCTATATTTAAAAAGGGACTTCAGTGGCTCAAGTGGTTAAGATGCTGCCTGGAAGGCAGCAGGTCATCAGTTTGATACCTGAGTACTGCACGATGGAATGAGCTCCTGTCTCTGTACCAGCTCCTGCCAACCTAGCAGTTCGAAAGCAAGAAATTGCAAGTAGATAAATAGGGACCACCTCTGTGGGGAGGAATACAGTGTTCTGTGCACTCCGGTGTCTAGGCATGCCTGCCATATGTCCACGGAAACATCTGAAGATGCAGACTGCACTGGCTCTTCGGCTGTGAAACAGAGATGAGCACTGAACCCTGGAGTCAGATACGACTGGCTTTTGAGCAAGGGTGACCTTTACCTTTGCCTATATTTTAAAAAATCATGCTTGAATACTTTCTCAGCTTGTTCTGGGCAAATTACTGCAAGATAAAAATGAAATAATGGCTTTTGTCTGTGTGCTTCGTTGAGAATGCAGAAACAACAGCTGCCAGCTTCACAATGTTTCCAGGTGCTTTGCTTTCATCCAAGTTTGTGCAAAATGATCTCTCTTATTTTTGCCTCGAATCATCTCTCAGTATGTGGGTGTAAACCCTCCCCTTAAAAAAAACAATTGAGAAAACTCAAAAACACAAACTCCCTCTCCTCTGTTTTCTCTGCTCTGGCACTTCTCAGACTTGCTGAATAGCATGTTCATTGATTGTTCTTTTTCTATTAAACAAATTAATAAACACCTGTGGGTAACTGGATTTTGGTTTTAAGCATTCTATGTCAGTAGGTGACGGTCCTCTCTTATGCACAGCATGGATTGGGTTCAATTGGCATAAGGTAGAGATAAACAGTTTCTCAAACTGCTCATCGGTACCCCATGACCAGGTGGGGCCAACATCCTTGCTCCAACAACCTTTGATGAATGTGTTGTTGTGGAAGCAGGGAAAAGGCACAAAATTAAATAAAAACAACTAGCTTCCATGTTTTTGTTCCAAAACAAGGCATGTGTTTATCCTGTGCCTTGTTTACAAAAAGAATCACACACTTCCCAAAAGGACTAATTAGCATCAAGAAGCAAGTGATTGAAAAATATAAATACTTGCACATTTTCTCACCCTCACTGAGGACTTTTTCAAAGGCAATGATATAAAGCTGAAGAATAAATAGATTTGTTGGACACCATCTGTTCCTATGCAACAGATTATTATGGGCAAAAAAAAAAAAAAACACCAGCAACTAGGAAAACTTCTCATGGTTGATTCTGGTTACAGAAGAGCTAAGAACCCTTTTGTACACCTCTGCAGTTTTACATATCCCCCATAAATGAAAAGGCTTTTCAAATTCTGTAATTATGTCTGTCTTGATATGTTTGTCTATAACCACGGTGGCAAACCTATGGCACGTGTGCCCAGAAGTGGCACTGGGAGTCTTTTCTGTGGGCACCCCACTGCAAGTCACCCCAGCAGAGAGTTTGCCCCGCCCCTCTGCCCAGCAGCCCAATGGGAGCACTTCCTCCCTCCCCCAGCACAGATTTTACCCCCCCTCTCTGCCCAGCAGCCCAATAGGAGCGTTTATTTCCTCTCCTGTTGCTGTGTTGGCACTTTGTGATAAATAAGTGGGTTTTGGGTTGCAGTTTGGGCACTCGGTCTCTAAAAGGTTCTCCATCACTGGTCTATAACTTGCATTTTAGACGTCTTAGTAACATGGAACAAGAAGAAGAAGACGATGATGATTTGGGTAAACAGGTCCATAATCAGACCCCAAAATCAGCTAAAACCTGGCTAACATGGCTAACATGTCAATCCAAAGCAGGAGGTATTTATTTGTTCATTGAGGCAAGCAGCAAAGTTGGCCCATAGCTACCAGATTTGTCACCATTCCTATGAGGTTTCCCAACCATCCCATTTAGTGTGCTTTTACTGGCCCTTTGGTGAAAGCTATCAGGCCCCTTTACTGTATCTGCCACCCTTGGGCAAGAAGAAGATCAAGAGCCTCAGTGCTAGATCTCCAATCCCTTACGTGCTCTAAATGGTGGAGGGGTCACAAGGACATACAATCAACAGCTATTTCCCAGTATCCATCTCTATTCCTGACATTTTGGTGTCCTGAAGCTTTCCAGATACAACACACATGCAAACACCTTTGTGCTGAGCCTGTTAGTCCTGGTGGGAACAGGTAGAGACGTGTGGCTCTGTTTAATGTCATCTCTCACACAATCATCAAATTCTCTTCTCTTCCAGTGCTGCTCACCCTAACATTTGTCAATCCACCTAGTCACAGAGAAGCACGGGATTTCTCTAAGTCTTTGAAGGATGTCCAGAACTAGCAATTCAGAGAGTTAAATCTGCCCAGCCGCTTTACATAAGAGAGGGTGATCACACAAGTCATCCAGCTATGATATTCGCCGCCATGATGAGCTATATTTCTGTTCGCAATGACAGGAAGTATTTCCAGATGTACATCTTCTTCTCCTTCTTCCATGTCCAAGCCAGCCATGAAACTGCCAAAAAGAAGGCATCTTTTGGTAAGTTCATTCTGCAGTTCCTTTCAACCAACCTAATATGAGAAAAATTAGGCAGTATCACAAGGTTGCCATCACCATGGTATGCCTGATTGTGGTTTAAAAACACCACAATCTTCAAGGAGGCTCTTTCTATGGACAAGTAAATTAAAACACAGAAATGTAGTGTGTATACTTTGGCCCTCTTTTTTGGACCTCCATTTCTAGCCATGCATCTCCTCTTTAGGAGGTGGGGGGGTCAATATGTAACCAGATGCCTCACATCAGTGCCTCCTCCACTGCTCTGACAAAATGGGCTGACTTGGACTCTCATGTCTCAAAAAGTGCATTGACAAATGCCACCTTCCCACCACAACTTGGCATTGTAGCCTTCGTCTTGTGATATAAATGTGTGTCCTTTCCCCCCACCTTCCCTGCAATGCTCGAAAATACAGCTTATGTCTCCGGCAGCATTGTTCTTGAGACCATTAAATCATTTTTAGCTGGAGACCACTGTTGTGTTCTATTTTTCCAGTGCCCTACATTGTCAGTGTTACACGCTGTGGGAGAGAGCTAAAAATAAACCTGTACTTTGGCTCCTAGATAGTGTGTTGATTCTCCTCTTTGACAGTGAAAAGGTAGAGAGAGAGATGTGAGAGTGGACTCCTTAATTCTCTCTCTCTCTCTCTCTCTCTCTCACTCCTGCCAATGGAAACGCTAAAGTGAATGCAATTAGAGAGACATTTTGTGAACTAAAGGTGCTCATTTATGTGGTTATTTTATAATATTCATCATGAAATGACTTCACAATGAGAACAATGGACTAACAGCTGGGCTCGGGAAAGTAGCACCTCATGATGCCACAGCCACACTATTTAACTATCCAATTTATTTAGCACCTATGGCTTGCATTCGAAGAAAATGCACATTTAACAACAACATCAAATGGAGGGTTGTATTCATGGCAGTATCTCCCCATCCCTTGGTGATTAATTAGGCTTAATAGTATCTTATCTGACATGGCTGTTGTTGTGAAGGGCACACAGGCAGTTGAGAAAGAACATGCCATCCTGCCTTCTTCCTTTATTTAAAGACGACAGGTTGTAGGAATGGGTAATTAAAGAAGCTGCTTAAAACAGAGCCACTTAGGCCAGTATGCTTCGCTGTGGTGAGCATGGGCTGGCCATAGTTTCAGACAGTTTTTCCAATCCCATCTGGAATGTTAGGGACAGAAATTAGGACTTCCTGGAATATGCTCCACCAGTGAACCCCCACCTTCCTCTAAGGGTGGGATTAATAGTGGGGGCATAAATTAGCTTATTAGTTTAGAAAGCACTGTATTTTTCACAGTCAAAAATGTTCTATCTATTTATCTGTTTGTCTGAGCTCCCGTCTTCATCCCAGCTCCTGCCAACCTAGCAGTTCGAAAGCAAGAAATTGCAAGTAGATAAATAGGGACCACTTCGGTGGGAAGATAACAGCATTCCGTGCGCTCCGGTGTCTAGTCATGCCTGCCACATGACCACGGAAACGTCTGCAGAAGCAGACAGCGCTGGCTCTTCGGCTTAGAAACAGAGATGAGCACTGCACCCTAGAGTCGGATACGACTGGCTTTCGAGCAAGGGAAACCTTTACCTTTACCTTTACCATCAAAGTACCTTAATGGACAAATAAATCAATGGGACTCAACTAACTATACAGAGGGTGCCCAAAATGTATACACATTTTTAAAAAGGGAAGGTAAATGTCACCCTTGCTTGAAAGCGAGTTGTATCCAGTTCTAGAGTTGTGCTCATCTCTATTTATAGCCAGACATCTCCATGGACATGTGGCAGGCATGCTTCAACACGGAATGCTATTTACCTTCACACCAAAGTGGTCCCTATTTATCTACTTGCAATTTCTTGCTTTCGAACTGCTAGGTTGGCAGAAGCTGGGACAAGGATGGGAGCTCATTCCATCATGCAGTACCCAGGAATCAAACTCCGACCTTCCAGTCAGTGAGTTTAGCATCTTAACCACTTGAGCCACCACAGTCCCCCTAAGGTGTATTAAAATTACAATACTCAATATATACCAATAACAAAAGATTAATACAAGTCACATTTAACTTCTGCAATTAAAAGAGGTGCTCAAAGTGGTTACCATCAGTGTCCAGGCACTTCTGATTATGGCAAACTGCTGCTTGAGCAAGGTTGACCAAAGTTTCAATTCCTTCTTGACGTACTGAAGCTATAGCCAATTTTCTCTAGCACACCACATCCTTTAAGGTCCCCGATAGGTAGAGGTCAAGAAGTCAAGAGGTTTAAGTCAGGATAACATGGGGAAACTTAACTGTACCTATTCAAAATGGTCTTGCGCTCCTTGAACGACAACCATGTTTCTATTTTTTTCTTTGACTGCCTTGCCTATCGTACAGTGACACTAGCATTAATTCTTTTGAGTAAATGTCATGCTGCACATTGATACTATAATTCAATTCAGTTTTGAAAAGTAAGACATAGATAGCATCTCTTAAAATGTGTATACTGTACATTTTAGCACCCTCTGTATATTTCTTACATGTGCATCCCACTATTTCTCCATCAAACCCATGGCAAGTGCCGTGCCTTTCTTTCACCCTACTTTATAATCACAACAACTCTGTGTGTAGGTAAGTCCTAGAGAGAATGACTGGAGCAAAGTTCAGTGAGTTCCAAAGCTGAATGGGGGAAATAAACCCTGGACTTCTGAGTCCTTACTTCCACCACTCTAACTACTGTACAACTCTGTTATATAGCCAAAGTAGTATCATATCTCCTAAGAGGGAGGTAAAAGTGGCACTGGAAAAAGTAAAAAGCAAATTTGAATTGTCCCTAGACACCCCAAAAAAATTATTTTAAATCAAAACTCAAGACATATTAGGAATCGTATTGCTCAGGCAAAACATCTAGGTCCATGATGGCAAACCTTGGCACTACAGATGTTCTTGGACTTCAATTCCAAGAAGCCCAAGTAAACACACCTGCTGATCAGGGTTTTGGTGTACAGGATCCTTATGGCCGTGTTTTACTTCCGCTTCCAGGAGCGATGAAGATGAATCACAGTAAACTCATTTGTGTGGATACATGGGGGGCTTGGGCTTCTGGGAAGAACATCTGGAGTGCCAAGGTTCGCTATCACAGATCTAGGGGATTTTACTAGAGTCATCAAGGATATCTGTTTAGAAAATTAGCTATATATATTTTAATATGTGTATAATGTGAGGTCTATGTATATCCAGTTTTTGCTTTATGACTGCATAGCTCAGTGATTTGGGGCACCAGGCTGTGAAGCCGGGGGCCAGGAGTACCTGCTGTGAATCCTGGCAGAGATTAGAGATAGCATCTGAGAACATGTACAACATGTGTGATTGTTGGGCTTAAGTGCCCAGCCATCTGTGTGGGCTTGGAAAGCAGCACTGGCCCAGAGAGCCACCAGAAGAGACTGATTTGCCACTTCTGAGTTTGTTATACCAAATAACTTTTACCGGGACCACCACGTATTGGAATCAAGAGCATATAATTATTAGCAGAATTCTTGTCGGGTAGGGTCTGCCTGCATAACAGGAATGACCTTGGCAGTAGAAGCAGATTGAGTTGTTTAAAGTGGGGGTTCCCAACCTTTTCAAGCCGGGGGCCAGGTCATGCTCTCTCAGTCAGTTTTGAGGGCCGGACAGCCATTTTGCCTTGCCTGCATGATGGGGGTGTGTGTGTGGCCATTTTGTCCCAACAGCTTCCTACAAGAAAGGCGGCCTACAAATCTAATAAATAAATAAATTAACAAACAAACAGATACAAAGTGGGTGGCCATTTTGTTTCTTGAATGTCCTTGGGATGTTTGGGGGGCCACATGAAATGCCACTGGGGTCCGGATTTGGCCCATGGGCCTTAGGTTGGGAACCCCTTGTTTAAAGCATTCTTTTCAGGGTTGTGGGCTGCATGGGACTTTATTGTATGAGCAGTGCATGCCTTCAAATCACATTGTATGTCAGTGACATCATTCCCTGTGAGCAGTGAGAGATACATAACAGGATTGTGACCAATAGTTGCAAAAGATTTGGCTGTGTGGGACAGTTTCTGTGCTTTTAACAGGGCTTTGGCCTTGAATGCCTTGTTTGCTCAAAATCCAGTCATATCCAACTCTAGGGGCTTTGCTCTTCTCCATTTACAGCCAAAGAGCCAGCGCTGTCGGCATCTATAGAGGATTCCATGGCCATGTGGCAGGCATGACTAGAGCGCATGGAGTGCTGTTGCCTTCCCACCGAAGCAGTACCTATTTATCTACTTGCAATTTCTTGCTTTTGAACTGCTAGGTTGGCAGGAGGTGGGACAGATGACAGGAGCTCACTCTGTCACGCAGCACTCCGGTCTCAAACTGCTGAGTTGCCAACTTTCTGGTCATCAAGCTCAGCGCCTTAACCACTATGCTTTGCTTGGTGCAGAAGTTAATATATCTTGTTTTAAGAGACAGAGCAGTATATATTTGAAAAGCTTCTCACAGCTCCAGTCAGCATATACCCTATATGTACGTGAGTTCTCATGTACACATGGGCCCTCGGTAATTATTCAGGGCATTTTGCTCCCCTACCCCACCCCCATTTCTCAAATGCTGTAAAATTAGACTACCTTCTGCTAAAATATTCTCTTGACAATTCACCTAGAATTCAGCTCTTATGTACCAGCTTCCCACAGAACACAGGAAAGGTTAGCATGACAGCTGTTCAGAGAAATAATTACTATAGCACATCCCACCAGAGCTTCAAATGTGAGAGAAAGAGAAGTGGGGAAAGGACATAGAGAAAGGCAGAGGGGAAAATGAGAGAGTATTCTTGTGTATTCTTGGAGTTTTATTACAACTATGCATGCTGTTTGCAGTGGGAGAGACTGAGAAGGACTTTTCTGGGCTGAGCTAATTATCTACCCAGCACTCAGGTCTCGAACTGCTGACCTTACAACCTGGTCATTAGGCTTTGCGCCTAAACCTCTAAGCTACCGCGGCCCTCATATGTTATGTTACTAACTGCAAATTAGAACCACCAATATCCTTATATCTGCAGAATAATAACACCTAACACTAGAGAGTCATTGCTTAGATCTTATAAAACCGCATTCCCCCTTTTAAGATTGTTTTATAATGCTTCCAATTTGTTTTATCAGTATCTTAATTGTTTTTCTATATATATTTTTTCCTTGCCTGTAAAGTTCCCTATGAATGGGTACTTCTTCTTTTGTGTGTGTGTCTAGGTCAGGCACTAAATTGCCAAAATTAAGCCATTCCATAGTTCCGTCTGCCTGACCTAGTGTGAGAAAGATTAGTTGGCACAAGGTTGCTGTTGCCCAGGGCACACCCAATTGTGGTTCAAAATACCATGATCTTTGAGGAGTACTCCATGAACAGGTACTAAAGGTTTCCCTTGCTCGAAAGCCAGTCGTATCCGACTCTAGGGTGCAGTGCTCATCTCTGTTTCAAAGCCGAAGAGACAGTGCTATCTGCTTCTGCAGATGTTTCCGTGGTCATGTGGCAGGCATGACTAGACACCGTAGCTAACGGAATGCTGTTTACCTTTCCCACCGAAGTGGTCCCTATTTATCTACTTGGGTTCAGAATTTTTCAAAACCTTAGCAACTCCTGCCTTCTCACTTAAAAAGCTCATCTGTCACCTATGCTGTTATCTTTTTAATATGAGGCAGATACCTTATGACTTTGAGACTGACTTTAACAGATAAATGGTTTAACCAAAATATCAGTTAAATATTGAGGTAGCATGGATGTTGTTTCTAATATTGCTGGTTTTGCAGCTCTGATGAAATTAAAGGTCACTCGCTTATCTATGGGGGATATCTATCAGGACCTATCATGGATACATGGAACTGTGGATAACAGTGAACCCTATACAGTATTTACAATACCACAGTGGCCTCTAGTGACCAGCTCTTGTAATGTACCATAGAAATACATATATAATATGGTAGATATTTCAGGGATTTTTTAACTGAATATTTTGAGATCTGTGGATAACTGAAACCACAGGTACTGAACCCATGGATATGGGGGGCAATTAATAATAATAATTTATTTCTGTTATTACTGTTATTGTTACTGTTGTCGTCATTTACTTGATTTATAACTCTACAATGCCTACGGATGCTACCAAATAAATAGATTTTTCTCAAGTTGAAATCCATGCTTTATACTAGATCTGAGATTCAAATGAGAATCTGCCATTTGAGTCAGAAGAAGATTTTGATTTGTTCTGTTTGTTTTCAAGCTCAATCTGTATACAATGAAGGTAAGTATGCCTGACTTTTCTTATGGACAACTGACAGCCACGGGTTTTCATCCTTATTATCCAGCTATTAAATTTGACCCCACTTATCCATTGTTTTAGAGTGTGATTTTCGTAGACTATTAAATCTTTTTTATTTCTATGCCCATTTTAAAAAGTTAGTGTGAGTGTGTTCTATTTTCATTTTTCCCCAATGAATGGCTAATGAACTATTTTGAAAATGCTGGTATTATTACTTTTTGTTCTCCTTCAGTTCTTACATACTGTTGAGTCATTTCCAAGTTATGGGGAACCCGTAAATCAAGTGGGACTTCTAAATTGTTCTATTATTAGCAGGCTTCACAGGTCTTGATTATACAAGGCTGTGGTGTCCTTTATTGTCAGTCTGTTTCATCTTCGATCTTCCTCTTGTTCCTCTGCTTCAACTTGCTTTCCAGCATTCTTGTACTTTTCAGTCTGTGTTGTCTTCTCATTATGTGCCCAAAGCATGGAAGCCTCGGTTTATTAATTTTTGCTTGACTTGATTATTTATTTGTATTTCTACGGGTCCCTGTTATCTATAAAACCATCTTCTACCACCACATTTTGAATAAATCAGCTTTTTCTTGCTTGTTAGACAAGAAACAAAAGTAAAGTAAAAACAAAATACTGTAATTATAATAAATAAGATGGAAATGTTTTAATGTGAGCTTTCATGGATCAAATCCCCTTCCTCAGACAGTTTCTCAGACACTTCCTTGTCCTCAGAAACTTCTACTTATTAGTTCTCTTCACAAACCTGTCAAGTTGCGGAAAGCACCACAGCGTCTGACGGGCGTGCATGTGCGAAGGGGTTATTGCAACAGTGCGCATGCACGAAGGGTTACTGCCCATGCACAGTGACCCCTTTGTGCATGCACACTGCTGCAGTATCCCCTTTGTGCATATGCACCACTTCCTCTGATGGGCGTGCATGCGCAGTAACCTCTTTTCTGGTCATTCAAATACGGGATGGCCGCAGGAAGGAACAGGAAAGAGGGGTGAAATATGGGATTTCCAGGCCAATACGGGATACTTGACAGGTATGTCTCTTCACCACCAAACTTAACCATTTTGGGTATCTTGTTGCACTGTTGCTATGAGTCACTTAAGCACAATTTATTAAGGAACAGCATAGAACTGGAAGATTAAGGTTGAGTCAAATACCCACTTACCTTGGAATAAATTCTACTGAACTTGGAGGTTTCACTTCTGAGTAGACATGCCTAAGACTTCACTGTGAAATGGTGGGGATTACAACTCTAGAAGCTTGTGGGGCAGCCACTAAACTTGATTAGCCTGGTGAAGAAGTCCTTCAGTAATGGTCCTAACCATGTCCGTGAGGGAGATTTACACTTGAGGTTTTCAATGCAGGCCTTTCTACACACCTTGGAAATTCATCTGTTCATTGCCACCTTTCACTAAGACTACAAGGAGAGGCTTGTGTGAGTCACAACGGGTCTTGTAGTATCTGCCATCTGACCTAGCATCATTTTTCTCTGTACTTCACTTAAAAACGATGAGCCCTAAAAAGTGGCTTATACATGCAAATACTTCCAGTGAATGAATGAAACAAACACCAAAGGTGGTCCCTCTGCTTACAGTCAAGCTGATGTCCATCATGTTGATGGCACCTACTGCATCATCTTCTAAGAATCACAAAGGGTTTTGCTGAATGGATATTGAAGCATATACTCACAAAGGCATAACATTCATATTTTAGAGAAACAAGGCCAGAGGCTCTACTGTGGTGGGGACATTTAAGTTACAACACAAAAGCTGATAAAGTTTACCCAAGTTCCAGGCCCACTTAAGAATTTCTTTGTTCTGTATCACTGTACCATGTTCTACATGTATGCATTCCATACATATGAGAGCATCTAGTACTTTCATTGTCATCTGACATTGGCTAATGGCAGAATCATGTTAGAAAGGACAACTGAATCCTTTCATTATGGATATCTTTCTTTAAGCAGAAAATTGTCATATCTCCATAGTATAGTTAACACACACCTTGCTGCCCCTCAAAAATCTGGGGCTTGAATCCTTCTCCCACACAAATGAAGTCATAAGGCATTCACTGCAAGAAAAGCAAAATAATGAAGAAAACACAGCTGTGAATTGTTACACACACAAAGGATTATGATAATGTTAATGCTTCACAGTTACATAAATTCCCTTGGACTTCGGTTTCCTTTCTTCCTATCACATCATTAATCTGCTCGGTTGTTCTATGAGGTGGGAGAGACATCATCCAGTTACAGAAGATTAAGAAATAAAATGGAACATTATCATCGCACACTTTTCCATCATGGCTTGTGGAAAGTTGTCCAAAGGACTGAATGGCAATTAAATTGTTCTTTCAAGAGCCAGAGTAGTAGAAAGCTAGCAAGCTATACAGGAATTTGGATAATCAAGACAAAGGGCCTTTCTTCTTTATTTGTGTCAGAGGCACCACCAGCATATAATAACATACAAAGCTAAAATTAACATATCTAAAACTAAAAGGAAATAAAAGGACTAGATGACATACACTCAATATTGGGCCACCTCAACAGTATTTCCTCTTGCCAACATAAGGTCCTCCTCAGTGCACGTTGAAGGTCATCATGTGCATTGTATCATATGGGCAATTGTTTGCATTTTTCCACATTCACACATGTGGGACTGCCCAGCTCCTTGCTGGTAGCTCCTTCCTTGCCTTCCAAAGTTCTGGGCGGGGGGGCGGGTGTTTGGGAGAGCAGAAGTTATGAGGAAACTGTGCCTTGATTTCAATCTCTGCTTTGGTGGTTGGTGATCAAATAGCAGATGTGTGTCCAAGGATCTTGCTCTTTCTGAACAGCACTTTCTCGGTGACATGAAATCTCCCTGAAGATTGCTACTTCAGCCATTGGGGCTGGGAATACAAGGCACTGTATTACAATGGTTCCGCTCTTTCCTATGAGTGGTCCCAGAGAGTTCAACTCGGGAAGTTTGTTTTAACCCCATGGACCCTCCAATAGGGTGTTCCACAGGGGTCAATCATCTCCCCATTGCTGTTTAATATCTATATGAAGCCGTTGGGAGAGGTCATTAGGAGATTCAGGGTTTGGTGTCTCCAATATGCAAGTGATGCCCGACTCTATCTTTCCTTTTCAACA
This sequence comes from Bradypodion ventrale, assembly GCA_035047345.1. NCBI lineage: Eukaryota > Metazoa > Chordata > Lepidosauria > Squamata > Chamaeleonidae > Bradypodion > Bradypodion ventrale. The sequence goes on from JAWDJE010000006.1 coordinate 124,892,937, forward strand.
TCTGCAGTGGATAAGGCACGGCGTCTTGATGAATGCCTGGACTCGATAATGGTATGAACCAAAGCTATCAGGCTGAAACTGAACCCTGACAAGACAGAGGTTTTGGTGTTTGGAGGCCATCTGCCTGACTAGGAGGGCTGGTCCCTACTCTGGATGGAACTACTCTTACCCCTAGGGACCAGGTCCGCAATCTGGGGGTCATTATGGACCCACTGCTCTCATTGGAACAACAGATAGTGGTGTTGTCCAAAGCCACTAGCTTCAACAGATTATGCAGTTATGCCCCTACTTGGACAGATGGCCTCTCATAACACTGACCCATTCATTGGTAAACTCATGGATTGACTATTGTAATGTTCTCTATGTGGGGCTGCCCTTGTGTCTGATAGGGAGATTACAATGGGTCCAGAATGCAGCAGCCAGGCTGGTGACAGGATTAAAGAAATTAGATCCTATTTCCCCAGCCTTGGCAGGTCTGCACTGGTTACCTGTTGCCTACTGTGTCAGATACAAGGTGTTAATGTTATCATACAAGGCCCTATATGGTTTGGGACCTTGCTATCTGTCAGAGTGTCTCTCCCTCACTGCAACTCCCCACATCACCTGGTCATCACAGTTGGCACAGCTCCAGGTGCCAACCCCGAGGATGGCTCAAAAGTCTTTAACCAGAAACAGAGCCATCTCAGTGGTGGCACCAACACTGTGGAATACAATACCAGTGGAGCTGCACCAGGCCACATACATCACTGGCTACCTTTTAAAAATAATTAAAAACACTCTTCTTCAAGGAGGCCTTTCAGGGCATTGTTCCCCTATCAATAAATTAGCCAGTTAGGTTTAGTCGCAATGTGCTCTGATGCCAATTGATTTTATTTTAGTTTAGTCTAGTCTATCATGTATTTGTTGGTGGTGGGTTTTGATTTGTTGTGGGTATTGTTGTTATTCATTTTATGTTTGTTCACCACCCAGAGTGGGATAACACCCAGGTGGGTGGCATAGAAATACAAATAAATAAATAAATAAATAATAGATAAGTTGTCATTATAACAACTCCGAATGATGTACTGTTTACTACCATGAGAGCTTTTCATACCTCTCATAGTTTGTAAATTGCTCTATTTTATGTTTGGTCATTTAAAGGCAAACACAGACATTGGTTTCCAAGGGTGGTTGTCAGATTTCTGAAAAACAAAACAAAAAATCATCTTCCAACAAGTTGCCTCTTCTTCTTTCATGTCCTGATCAAACCCTAGATTGTGAAAATGAAGCCACTTTCTTGGCTTTGTCGTTGGCCAAACTTAATTCTTTGTCAGTGCATGGTTCTGGAAGTATTTGGCAGACCAGTAAATGAGCCAGATTCTGTAGTATCTCTCCATATTCACACAGTGTGTTGTTGTCTGCCAGCAGTCCCCCCTTGACCATGTTGGTCTTGCACCTAGGCCCTATTCAGGGTCTGCCAAATGACAAAGGGGAGGTTGAGTTCTTCAGCCATATCCCCCTTTAATGTTGTTCTTCCTGCCTCCATCTTCTAATTTGCTTTTGCGTACCCTCAAGAATGTTTGTTCTTGCCATAAAGTTCTTCGTAGATCTGAGTTGGCAGACTTGAGGCTCTTACCTGTTCAGAGGATGTCTAGGGTCCTTCTCTTGCTTAGTTCTCTCTGCGTCTGCTGCTACTTTTCTCCTTATCTCAGGTGGAGTGATACCAATAAGAGGGCATATTTTCTCAACTGGTGTAGGTTTGAGGCATCCTGTCACTATATGCATGGGTTCCTTAACAGTGATGTTCATGAGTTGCTTGTAATATAATTTTGGTACTTGAAATTTTCTGCAGCAAATTACAGGGAATTTCTTTACTGGCTCTACTTTTTAGGTAGATAAAGAAACAGGTCCATCCAACATTAGCCACCAAGATGGGGTTGTAGGTGTCCAGTCTCTGGATTAATTCAGATATTGTGGAAACCCTGTGTCACGTGGAAGCCCTCTACACAGAGAAATTATCTCCTTCAAAAAGTTGTCATATGTAGGTGGTGACTAGATAGGAATTATGGGACTAAGGGTCTATTTTCTGCTAAATATCTGAGATCTTTTTTCACTACTCAATCCAAATACTGCAATCTGGAGAGTCTAGATGTAGTCTTCTGTCAGCTGATCTCCTCTAATGTTGCCCCTTTTTTACTTGGCAGTATCACAATGGCATGTTAAGGTGTTTTATGTAATACATATCTATAGAAAGTGAAATTTCTTGCTTTTGAACTGCTAGGTTGACAGGAGCTGGGGAACAAGGTGGGAGCTCACTCCATTATGCAGCATTCTGGCCTCAAACTGCTGACCTGTCGACCTTAACCAGTAAGCCACTAGAAGATTGGCAGGTCAGCAGTTTGAGACCTGAGTGCTGCATGACAGAGTGAGTTTCTGCCATCTGTCCCAACTTCTGCCGACCAATAGTTCAAAATCAAGAAATTGCAAGTAGATAAATAGGCACTGCTTTGGTGGGAAAGGTAACAATGTTCCATGCACTCCAGCATCTAGTCATGCCTGCCACGTGACTGAGGAAATGTCTGCAGACTCAAACAGTGCTGGCGCTTCAGCTGAAAATGAGCACCACTCCCTAGAGTTGGATATAACTGGCTTTCGAGCAAGTGAGATCTTTACCTTTACTATGGGTATTTGTGGCACATGTTGTTGGCCTACAGATTCCAGTATCCCTAGGTAGCATAGTCTGTAGTAAAGAATTATGGAATATGCAGTCCAACAACAACTCCCCACTCTAATCTCGTCAACCAATTTTCAAATGCAGAAGAAACCTCTCATGTTGGCAGACAGTGCATATTGAAGAATATACTGTAATTTACACCAGACCTTACTTTGGCTCCAGTTGAGTTGCTTACATGGCCCATTTGTGCTCCAGATGGATGGCAAAGAGAAGAGTGTGAGGTGTTATGCTATTATACTTTAGCTGGTTTATTGCCCTATTGTTTTGTACAGATATCAACACAAACAGACATAATGCAAGGCTTTTATTCAGAATAAACCCTTTTTGTACTCTACTGGCATGAAAAAGCAGATTGTGGCTGCCTCTAATTCATAAAAACATGGCAGAAAATGGCCCAAAATGTGAGCTAAATTGCCACATACCCACTATGATTACCTGAACCTGAATGCTTAGCATCATAGGATAACTGAGTTGGAACAACTTGTGGTCAATGTTGTAGCAAAGCCATTACATTAGCTACTGATTTATAGGTTTCCCTTGGCAAAAATACTGTTGTCGCCACCAAGCAAAGATCTCTCGTTTTGCTCCTTTCCCAAACAGCTCAGTTTAAGTGTTTTTAAGATATATTTTCAAGACAGGCTGTCATACTGTCAATACAGCTTCCTTTTGATAAAGTGCATCAAGAAAGAGTTGAGCAAGGAGTTTTCCAAGCCTAGCCAGAGTGATGTAAGTGTCATATAAGCAACCAAGTGAAACCCTCATCTTTCAAAAAATATGATTTTTAATTACAATGAACAGGAGTGATTTCACCACAAAGGATACAGCCAAGGTGAACAAGAATAACCAGCCGAGTTGTGAACCGCCCTCCGATTTTGTGTTCTTCAGTTTGAGATAGCTGTGAGAATCATGCTGTAGGAGTGATGCATATCTAGTTAGAGTAAGGAGTTTAATTTTTCATCCCCACCCCCTACTTCCTCAGTAAAACTTTCCTAATCCAAATGGACCTATGTCACTGGTTTTTTTCATGAAAGCAAACCAACAGTTGGGTGGGGAGAGGTGTCCGGGAGACTAATCTCAAAAATCAAAGGATTTACTGAAGTAATTTTTCTATTATAGCAAGCTATATTGACAATGTGACTTTGTTTTGATTTGGAATGTTTGGTTTCGGATGAGGCGAGAGAACATTATGTGGTGAACGAACGGCTGAAATGATGGGATGCTGTTTTCAACCTGTCAGATCACATTTCATACATTTCATAGCTTTGTGTGAATTTGGCAATAAAATCTCCTGCTCAACTGGAGGATTGCTAAACCTCTTTGATACATTGTTATTTTGGGTACCAAATGACACATTTCTGGACAGAGGTCAACATTGCTCTATCTTGTTGTACCAAGTTTTGAAGGACTAGTACAATCACATTTTTGTTTCCGGTATTCATTTGGGCCACTTCCAGGCCTTTTCCACTTCTATTTCCAAGTTTTCCAAAAGCTTGTAAGCAGCCAGTCACAGCAGGTTACTTGAACTGCCAAATTATTTTATAGTTAACTAGCTGATTACCCGGCTTCGCTCGGGTTTTTCTTTTCTTTAACATAGACCAGCCTTTCCCTCATGGAAACCTTGTGGGGTGTATGTGGGTCACTACTACTGTGAAAAATACAGCTGAGCTCAGAGGGCTACAGCTGAGCTAGTCAGATGATGTCACAATCTCAACCTACCTGAGACTGTGGCATCAGCTCAATTACATCACTGGGAAACACACACATTGTATAGATCAAGTGCATCCCAATTTGGTATGTGTGTGCCCCCCATGGGTTTCAAGACCCCTGCAGTGCTGATCTCCCAAGCCCAAGGTATGTATGTGCCAAATTTCAGCAGTATCGATCCATGGGGTGGTGGCTTATTTGGAAGGGAGATAGGTGGGTGCCCAGCAGGGAAGGTGCCTTCCCTGTTGGACACCTGCCTGTTGCCTTGGTTTTTCCTCCCTGTTGGTTCGAGGCCAGCTTTGAACCAGCGTGGAGGAGGGGCAAGGAAGGGCGACTGGCGTTTGTCAGCCAGGGAAGGCACCTTCCCTGTTGGACACCCACCTGCTGCCTTTGGTTCTCCCCCGCACTGGTTCAAGGTCAGCTTTGAACCAGCACAGATGAGGGGCAAGGAATGGAGACAGGTGGGTGCCCGGCAGGGAAGGCGCCTTACATGTTGGACACCCGCCTGTCACCTTGGGTTTTTCCCAGTGCTCTATTAGACAAATGTTGTGAGCCACCCAGAGTCCTTTTGAGTTTGGTGGCTATACAAATTAGATAGATAGATAGATAGATAGATAGATAGATAGATAGATAGATAGATAGATAGATAGATAGATAGATAGATAGATAGATAGATAGATAGATGGATGGATGGATGGATGGAGCACCAGAATAATGAATTGGTATCCAAGAGATCACAAAAGACTTAGGGGAAGACTACCTTGCAGATGGGAAGATTTTCTCAAGAAAAATGTTGGACCAACATGGAGAAGAACTGCCAGGGACAAATCGCTATGGACAGAAGTTCTATAGAATGTTGTCTCAGAGACGTCTACTCATACAAGGACTCCTCGCTGAATAACGACTCCAAGGTATCCAAGGTAAGAAATCCCCGTATGTTGATAGAAATTCACTCATCTTGGGATGGCAAGATTGAAATTTTTTGATGCCTGAATTAAGAAATCTTTCCGCAATGGGGTTGTAGAACTGCTTTGGCAACTACAGTCTGTCACCAAAAGAGTTGTAAAGAGACTGGAATAGGGGCTGAGCAAGGGAGGAACCATTTTATTCCTTTCTTCAAGCCCTGGGACCCAACCCTGGGCTGATACAAAGTTAGGCTGAGATAATGGCAGTCCTGCATAATTTCCAGGATTTCAAGGCTGGGAGAGGTATGGGCTAAGCGCAAACAAATGACGTAGATGGCCCTCAGCCATCTCTGCTCATTAATTCTCTTAAAAGAGAATTGTTGTAGACTGCCCTGAAGAATGTGAAATAGGAACTACTTTTGAAGTCTTGGAATCGCAAGTAAGTGCATTTCAACATTACCTGCCAAGCTCTGGAGATGCTAACGAGCTGCTATTTGTTCCTAGAATGAAAAAAATCGGAACAGGATGGCTTCTAAACATATAGATTTCGGACAAATATTATAGCTTTGAGCTAATGGATTCTCTGTGTGTCAGAGTTATCCCCAAGTAAGTGGTTGCGATCTCTATCAGGATATAGCCAGATATCTTCTGCCTTCCTTTGTCATGCTATGAAGAGAACAATAATGCCCAATTGCCATATTGCCCTCACACATACAGGCTATAGGCACCCCACACAGAAAGTACACCTTCTCTTCCTTTTGTTCGCCCAGAATTTTTACATCACAGACACGGAGAGCATGGCAACTGTTTTGAAAAGAAATAAAGAGTTGAATTCTATTCACACATACCTCATCAGTTCTGGCTTCCTTTCCTCACGCTTCCCTCAAACTATAACCTTGGGAAGCATGACAGTACTTGAAAAACAGCTGAAATGCGTAATGCAGCAGCACAGCAGACCCTTCCATATAAGGAATAACCTCCGAATTCTTTAGGTCAAGACAACCCAGAGAGATTCCGTTCCATTCCTATGATGTTGTCCAAAAAGGGGTATTGAGCATTTTCCAGGCTGGAATGTGCTCAAGAAGCTGTAGATGTCACCGTCCTTTGTAGTTTGGCATTCCAATGCATAAAAAAGCATATTCTCCCAGCCATAGGCAGTTATGAAGAGCAAAGAACCCTCGCTTCAGGAGGTCCTGTTCCCTCTCCCCCTTTACTGGTTCAGATAGATTTCTGGCTTTTAACAGCCTCCTTCGTGAAAGCAGTTTTCGGGAAGAAGCCATGAGAGCAACGGCTGCTACACTGACAGCATAAAATTAACTCCTGCTTCCCATCTATATGGGGTTCAATGGCTTAGTGGGACCATGGCTTAGTGGTTAAGATGCTGAGCTTGACAACCAGAAGGTCGGCAGGTCAGCAGTTTTAAACCTGAGTGCCGTGCGATGAGTGAGCACCCATCGTCTGTCCCAGCTCCTATCAACCTAGCAGTTTGAAAAAAATTGCAAGTAGATAAATAGGTATCGCTTCAACAGGAAAGGTAACAGTGCTCCATGCACCCCAGTGTCTAGTCATGCCTACTACATGACCACAGAAACATCTGCAGATGCTTAAAGCACTAGCTCTTTGGCTTTAAATGGAGTTGGGCACCAAACCCTAGAGTCGGACATGACTGGCTTTTGAGAAAGGGAGACCTTTACCTAGACATGCCCTTGGTTGGGACTGGGTATGGTGTACCTTACTTTTGAAGGTTGGGCAAACCCTTTCCCTCCTGCTTCAGGCAACAAATCCACTTTTGGCCTATTGCTTATTTAATTCAATTTAATAGATTTATATACCGCCCTATCCAACGGACTCTGGGTGATGTACACAAGTGAAAACCAATATAAAACAATTAAAAACCCTTAAAAACATAGCAATATTAACACAACACACACACACACACCGCTGTGTTGTGGGACTTTGTGATTACCATGTGAACATTTCTATATTTCCAGCCAGCAAATGACTCCTGTGGACAGCCCTGTGGCCGAAGCCTATTCCTCTAAGAAAAGGAAGGAACGTGCCTGATCGCTTCTCAAGAAGCAGATGCAAAAGGCCAAACACTGGAGATAAGACAACCTTCAAGGCCCATTTTCTGGTGGAGAGAAAGTAAAGCACCACCAATAAATCCTATTGCAAGGTTTATGGGGACTTTGTCCTGCAAACAAAATCAAAGCTGGGATATAAAATTTGCTTCAGGGATTAAGCGTCTGATCTTAGATTCTCGTTGGACCAATAAAGTGGCTGATGGATATGGCGCTCAAACTATTAAATCCTGTGTCTCAGCATCACCTCTTGTATTTCCCTGAAGCAAGAAAAGAGCAGAACATTAAGCCAGGGTCAGAGTAGCTTTAGTAGAAACCTCCTTCAGACCAAATGATGGTTTCAAAAGTGACATGTAGCTTTTACGTTTCCCTGATTGCATCTTCTTCAAGTGTTGTATCCAATTTCAAATTGGCTATCATCATGACGATTAGCCATGAAGATTGTCCTGAGAACAATATAATACAGTGGTCTTCCATTTGCCTTCTGCATCACAGCGTGACACCCATACCACTGATCCACTTCCGTGAGTCACTTTATGGTCCTTTTGATACACATAGTCTCATCAGATGAAGCTACTACCCTCCATCAAGATGGATTCAGGATCTAATCCACTTGGGGATCATCACCCTTCCCTGTGGACTTCACCACCCAAGGTTGTTAGTCCTCAGGGTTGTCAGGTTAGTTAACCGCCGCCTGACAATTGGTGTCATTGAGTCGCTGGCAGCAGGGTCTACTCTATTATCAGAGAAGGATAACCTGCTCAGCCTACATTCCCTGATTTGGGGCTCTGGAAATTCAGTTCTTCTCATTCTCTAGTCTGTAGATACTAGGTAAAGGTAACCAATGCTTTAAATCCAGTCATATCCAACTCTAGGCTCATCTCTGTTTATAGTCAAACAGCCAGTGCTGTCCGTGTTTGCAGACGTTTCCGTGGACACGTGGCAGCCATGACTAGACACGGAATGCTGTTTACCTTCCCACCCAAGTGGTCCCTATTTATCTACTTGCAATTGCTTGCTTTTGAACTGCTAGGTTGGCAGGAGCTGGGACAGAGACAGAAGGTCACTCCGTGATGCAGCACTCAGGTCCTGAATTGCTGATCTATCGACCTTCCACTTGTCAAGTTCAGCATCTTAATCACTAAGCCACCACAGTCCTTCTGTAGTCTGTAGATACTAGAGGAGCGCAGATTGGGTGGGTAGGTACAAGGACTAAAAATCCCCATCAGCTGTGCTTCCTAGGGGATTTTGGATGCTGTAGTCCAAAAAAAAAACAACTGAAATTGGCACACAACACTAGCACACCCTGGTGTTGCTACTCAGATCCATTCATTCTCTGGCAGCATCTCCCACACATTCAAACTTTTTGGCTCCTGTAGAGCTCAGCATTTCTGTTCCCTGCTCATCAATACCTTCTCTTGTTGCTGGCAGCATTTCTCAGTGCTCATTAACTGGGCACGAGAAGTCCACTCTGAGAAGAGGAATCAGTGTGTATTCTAATGGATGCAGGCATTTACAGTAACTGAGCCAAAGGGCATAATGCATAATGCACCGGGGGGGGGGGGGGGGGGGGATAAAGCCGAATATCTGTGGTTTGCCTCTTCCCATTCCTAAGTGTTGGGGGCTGGGCGCTTACCCTTTCTTCTTGAAAGGCCATCTTCCGTCAGCTTTGTAGAAGTCGCACGTCTATACACAACAGCTTGCTGAGGTTGGTGTGCAAGTGTGTGTGTGTTTTCCTCTCCCCCCTTTTTTCTGGTGGAAATGCAAGCGCGGCGCCAAAATGGCCGCCGCGCCCTTTGCGGGCCCCCCCCCCCACAGGACAGAGAATCCGGGTAGTTAAGGGCGTGGCCAGCTCCCTTATAAAAGGGGTGGCCACGAGGCAGCCGAGCTGCCATTTTACCTCAGCGACGGAGCGGAGAAGTCTTTTCCCCTGTGTCTCCGTCGCTCTTGAGCCTACCGGGAAGCCTTTTGGGTAGCGATTCTGCCTTGCCGGCTTCCCTTTGCTTCGGTGGAAATGCCTTCGAAGAAGAAGGCAGCTTCGAGTGCGGCTCGCGCGGTTAGGAGGCGCAACCCAGGTCGGAGGACCGCGGTGCTGCCTCCTCAGCAGCCGCCTTTGCCCGCCCCTGCCGGGGCCGGCGGAATGGGGTCTATTGCCCCTTCGCCCGGAGTGGGCAACCAGAGTGCGGGCGCGGAGGGGGTTCCGGCCCGCGGCCCGCGAGCGGTGGACACCGCTCCTCCACCTGCCCATCCTGTTCGGCCTACTCCTCTTGGGTCGCCCCCCTGCCTTGGCAGGTTTCTCCACCGACCCTGCCGGGCTTTGGTGCTGGCCAATGGCCATATTCGGGTCCTGGGTACAGGGGCCTGTACCCACGCATGGACCAGGCGGGCCAGCCGGCCCTTCGCCCCAGGTTAACGTGGAAGTCAGGCGGGGGCCCCCCCTCCTTTGGGGTTCCTTTTTTTGAGGCGCTGTCTTCAGGAGGACAACAGCCGACAGGGAGGGTTGAGCTGCTGCAGGCGCGTGGCGCGGTTTCGGCCACTGCCTCGCAGCTCCCCAGACAGCAGCCAGGTGCAGGTTCTACGGGGATGAGCTCTACGTCGGTCGTGAGCTCCGACGCCCCCAGTGGGCCGGAACCCCCGGTGGGGGCGGCCCGCGGGGGTGCAGCATGTGAGTATACGGTGTAAGCGAGTACATCCACACACATTCCCAATATGGGGGGGGGCTTTCCAATCGCCTTGGCCTCGCGCGGGTGGTGCGGCGGTGCACCCGCTGACGCCTCACCCGGCGATGACAGCTAACACCCAGGGCCCCGTGGTGGGGGGTGTTCCCTACCCTTAGGGGAATGTTTTGGGTTGCCGGGTTGGTCCAAGCCCCTATTCCTTACCGATGAGTGACCACTTGGCACAGGCCGCCAGAGAGTAAATTTGGCGGGGGGAGTACGTGGATATCTTCTCATTCCTAAACAGTGTGCCCACCAAGGAGAGAGGGAGGGGCAGAATGAGAAGGATAGTGGCAGGCACGTTGTCGCAAGCCACCAAGTATGTGGGCCAAATGGTTGCCGGCCTGCATCGTATGCATGGCGCTGTACCTTAGGGCATGGCCGGATTTGGCAATTCCGATGGTCCAGTATTTGGACAACGCCTACCGGGCGATGATTTACTTTCCGGGCCCAGCGTGGTTGGCTTGTGACGAGGGATGCCGTAGGCGGATTTCCCCGCACCCCGAGATTAGGCGGGATGAGCCAGGCCAGAGGCTGTGGCTTTTGTACGTGACGCCCACGCGCCCTGCACCCGGGGAGATATACCATTGTGGGCATGCGGTTCAGCGGGCGGCCCCAGCACAGGTCACCTGCCAGGGGGCGGGGCGGGGGGTTCCAGCCCGCCGGCTGTGCTGGATTTTTTGTCCAATGGCTCCTCTAAGGGGAAGACTTGCAAATACAGACAGGAGTGTCCCACCTGTGTTGGGCCCCATGCGGCCTCTGCCTGTCCCAGGCCTAGAAGGATGCGGGGCAGAGGGTGGGGCAGACAGGGGGCTTGCAAGACTGCCGCAGATGGATCTAGTTCACCGAAGGGCTCCCTCCCCATTTAAGGTGGACATGTTGGAGCGTTGGCTCACATGGTGCCTGAAGGGGGAGGATGCGGGTATCCTTCAGGGTTCTAGGCAGGGGTTCCGGATCCCTTTCATGGGTAATAGGTCCCCTCAGGATGCCCCCAATCTTTTATCCCTTAAGGGGAGGGAGGAGGTGGCTGCTGCCAGCTTTGACGAAAGGGTCTATGCGGGCAGGGTCGTTGGCATTGTCCCGCACCCCCGTCCTGGGGAGCATATTGTTCAATGATGCCATGCCTTTTGGCTATTCCTTTGGGGCTCGGTATTCGAGCGTTTCACCATTTTCCTAGATTGCGCTTTTGTCCGCAGGTCAGGGTCCCGGTCTGTAGCCCATTCCCTGGATGGTTTTATTCGGGGCTGAACGGGGCTGGGACACGTACCCACGTCTCCTCAACACATTTCAGACGCTAATGGAGGAACTTGGTGTCCCTTTAGCGCCCGAAAAGACCGAGGGCCCATCTCCACAGCTAGTATTCCTGGGGTGGAGAGTAACACGATAGCGCAGGATTCTAGGTTGCAGCAGGATAAGGTGTCAAGGCTAGTGGCCCTTGTCTCGGTCTTGCTGGCCGGGCGCATGGCATCACTGAGGGAACTTCTGGTGCTACATGGTCACCCCAGTTTCGCTGGCAGGGTCGTCGCACCGGGCAGGGCATTTGCTCTGCGCTGGTGCGACGCCATGGCGGGATTATCCAGGCCCCATCACAGGCTCAGATTTACCCAGGGTATCGGGGCAGACGTGCTTGTCTGGCCATAGATCCAGAGGTAGTTCAACGGGGTGTCATTTTGGGGTCTGATTTCCTGGCTCCCCCCTTGCTTTCAGATGCGGTCCGATGCCTCATGATTCCTGGGTTTCTGGGATGTACTTCAATTGGAAGTGGGCCTATGGTGGGTGGCCACCATCCTGGGCAGGCAAAGGGTTGCCTGCATGGTCTCACGTATCTGGAATGTTTCCCTATCCTGGGTGCTTTGATGCTATGGGGCAAGAGGTGGGCCAACTCGGTTGTGCAACTTGGGCATGGCAACGCGGCTGTTTTCCGCATCGTCACTGCACAGGATTCCAAATCGCCCGGGGTTATGGAGCTAGTTAGTTGGTTTGTGTTATGCAATCTGTGCCTCAACGTTCCCTTCAGGGCCAGGCATGTCCCAAGGGTTGATAATGATATTGCTGCTGCTTTGTCCCGCCTGCAGATCTCCCGGTTCCGTGCCTCGGCCCCCGGATGCGGAGGAATTTCCCTCGCCACTCCCGGATGTGAGATGGACCGTTGGCAAGGAGAGGTGAACCGGGCGATTGGCCTGTCACTAGCGCCATGCATGAGGAAGGCGTATCACCACGCATTTAGTTCCTTTAGAGTATTATGTACCCGATTCTGACTGCCAGGAACCTGGCCTTTTCCAGTAGCCCATGTTCTGCGGTTCACGATTTACCTGTATCCCCAGGGCCTTGCACCATGCACCATAGCATCTCAGCTGTCGGGTTGGCTTTTATGGCCAAGGTGGGAGGTCGTGTGGACAGCACCAATGACTTCCGGGTGAGACATGTTGGGAGGGGTGGGTGCGCGTGCCCGGGCGTTTCCCGGGCGACCGCCACCCCATTTACCCAGGGGTTTTTTGACCCAGTTGGCCCGGGGCTGGCCTGGCCTCTGTTTTGATAGATGAGGCAGCCCACTTCATGCGGCTACAACGGTGGCCTTTTTGGAGTCCTCCGCGTCGGCGAGCTTGAGATGCTGAGTAAGGCGGATGCAAGAGTTTCCCAGGGTTTTTACCCAATTGGCCCGGGGCTGGCCTGGCCTCAGTTTTAAGAAATGAGGCAGCCCACTTTATGCGGCTACAACGGTGGCCTTTTTGGAGCCCTCCGCATCGGCGAGCTTGAGATGCTGAGTAAGGCGGATGCAAGATTTTCCCAGGGTTTTTACCCAATTGGCCCGGGGCTGGCCTGGCCTCTGTTTTGGAAATGAGGCAGCCCACTTCATGCGGCTACAACGGTGGCCTTTTTGGAGCGCTCCGCGACAGCGAGCTTGAGATGCTGTATAAGGCGGATGCAAGTGTAGGGCACTGGAACTCGAGGATGTCTATATTGCCAAAGACTGGGCCCAGTTGAGGATACGCTCCTCTAAGACGGATCAGCATGGCGTAGGCAGTGGTGTAAGACTGCTACGGTGTTCTTTGGCAGACATCTGTCCGGTTGGTGCCCTACAGGAATTCCTGGCACTGCGTGGCAGGCACCACGGCCCGTTTTTCTGTCACCAAGATGGGTCTCCCCTTACTAAATTTCAGTTTTGGAAGGTGACAGCCAGAGCCCTCACCAGGGTGGGCCTACCAGGTGCCCGTTATGGCACACATTCATTCCGTATTGGTGCAGCCTCTACAGCAGCTGCTTTTGGGTACTCTGGGGCTGACATACGCAGCATGGGGAGGTGGGGCTCGCAATGTTTTCAGTTTTATGTGCGCCCACTCCTGCCATGAGTACCAATCCAGTCACCTTACCGCCTTTTTTCTCAATTTTCTTACAGACCCTGGGTGTCGTATTACACCGGTGACAGTATGGCTGGTGGGCCACAGCTATGTGCACAGGGCAGCGCGTTACGCTGCGGCGACAGAGTGGACCCCGACTGGGACTGGGTGAACACGCCAGTCTCGCATGGCATGGTAAGCCTGGGATGTTATGGCGGGGGCTGCGGCCTTTCCCTTTTCTGGCCTGAGTGCTGACCCGCCTGACATTCTCATCATCTACCTTGGGGGCAATGATTTGTGCCAGGTCACCGGCTTATCGCTCAAGCATGCGATTTGCGAGGACCTCGCCTACTTGCATTATGTCTGGCCTGCCACAACCCTAGTTTGGTGGACATTATCCCGCGCCTTTCTATAGAGGGGGCGTTCACCTCCTGGCCCTTGACCGTGCTAGGCGCACGGTCAACGGGGCGGTGGCGCGGTTTCTTGCTGACAGGGCTTGGGGACGGGTCAGTCATCACCCCGATATTAGTCTACAAAATTATGACTTGTACGCAGGGGATGGGGTCCATCTGTCGCGAGGAGGTATGGACCTCCTGTTAGGTGATTGGCGAGCAGGCCTGTTGACCGAGCTGACGGTCTGGGTGGGGGCGTCAGGTCTTCTTTGAAGCCCCTCCGTGTGGCGGGTAGCACTGGTAAGGTAAACAGTATGACCCACAAGTATCCGGCAGGTTCGCAATTGACTGGACAACACTAGACAGGAATAAATTAGTTAAACGTTGTCCGGTCAACGACGAATCAGGCGATGGGGTGATGACGATTGCTAACCAGCATGCATCACCCCTGTGATTTCACGGATACGCGTCAGAGGGTGGGGTCATGAGTTAGTTATTGACTACGGTCAACAATTTGTTTGTTGTCAACAAACAAATTGATACAAATTGATACATTGTAACCAATTGCCGTTGGCAATTTTGGGGTGGTACCTTACCAGTGTTACTTCGGCCTGCTTGCCTTAGGAATTATGATTGGTCGTTTTACCAATACAAATTTATAATTCGGACTAGGGCATTGAATCAATAAATGTGGCCCTATGCTGTTATCCACTTTCAATGTTGTCTGTGTCCGTTATTGGGGGGGTGCGCCTGCAATGCAAGCGCGGCGCCAAAATGGCCGCCGCGCCCTTTGCGGGCCCCCCCCCCACAGGACAGAGAATCCGGGTAGTTAAGGGCGTGGCCAGCTCCCTTATAAAAGGGGTGGCCACGAGGCAGCCGAGCTGCCATTTTACCTCAGCGACGGAGCGGAGAAGTCTTTTCCCCTCCACCCCCTCCCTAGTTAACAGTGTGATATTTTGGTCGCTTCGGGGCCGGGTGGGAATTTTTGGCTGGGACCCATATTGGCTTCCGGGTCCTGGTTTTTTTGCCCATCCCACACTGTTGCTATGGTTTGATATAGGGGTCTTTCTGTGTTCCTAATGTTGACTTTGGTCACATTGGCGGGTAGCACTGGTAAGGTAAACAGTATAACCCACAAGTATCCGGCAGGTTCGCAATTGACTGGACAACACTAGACAGGAATAAATTAGTTAAACGTTGTCCGGTCAACGACGAATCAGGCGATGGGGTGATGACGATTGCTAACCAGCATGCATCACCCCTGTGATTTCACGGATACGCGTCAGAGGGTGGGGTCATGAGTTAGTTATTGACTACGGTCAACAATTTGTTTGTTGTCAACAAACAAATTGATACAAATTGATACATTGTAACCAATTGCCGTTGGCAATTTTGGGGTGGTACCTTACCAGTGTTACTTCGGCCTGCTTGCCTTAGGAATTATGATTGGTCGTTTTACCAATACAAATTTATAATTCGGACTAGGGCATTGAATCAATAAATGTGGCCCTATGCTGTTATCCACTTTCAATGTTGTCTGTGTCCGTTATTGGGGGGGTGCGCCTGCAAAGAAAGCTGTTGTTGCAAATTTGTTTCTCATTTGGGCTGACTTCCCAAGTCAATGTTGCTTTGATCGCACAGCCTCTGCCTGCTTGATGTCAGAGGAAATGTACAGTACCTGTTGTCCCTTCCAATCAGGGAGTCCAGTGCGGCAAGCCAGCTATACATAAAACTCATTTGACACCAATATGAGAAATGCCTGCAATGCTAAAGAGAGATCTGCCTGGTGCTTTTGCATTGTTTATGTTATCCACATGCTTCATTTACTGCTTCTGGAGTTCAAAGAAACACAGATCTTTTTCCCAGAGTCACACTGAAAGAGTCCCGCTTGATCTGGCGGGACATCATGTGCTCTGCTTGCTTCTTGCATAGTCTTGCTCTCTCACTCTCTTCATCTCACTCTCGGATAGTCATTCCAAGGGCACTGTTTCCCATAACTCTTTCTTTCAGGGATGATGAGTGGACACTACTAGGAATGGAAATGGATGTGTGAACAGTGCAGTCAAAGAAGTCGGTATCTGGCCTGACTATGAATGTCCAGGTCTGCAAAAACCAAACTCATTGGCGTTCTCTAATAATCACCTTCAAAGTTTCAGAGGATACAGAATTTGGCTTATTTGCTGGTCTGCCGATTACTACTGGAAACATGTACCAATGATGGTTTAAGTGTGTGGTTTAGAGAGGGCGAGTTAAGTAAGTGCAATAGCAATTGCACTTATATACCAACCCACAGGTGTTAGTGCACTCTCTGGGTGGTTCACAGGGTAATTAGCATTTTGCCCCCAACATGCTGGGTACTCATTTTATTGATATTGGAAAGTTGAGTCAACCTTAAGACAGGTCAAGATTAAATTTAAAATGTCAGCAGTTCAGGCTTCAATGCAGCACTTTAACCACTGCGCCGCCAGGGCTCTTGCAAACAGTAGAGCACCTAGGCCACATGCAACCTGGGGGGATCCACCCATGAACTATTTGTCTTCACACCTATTGGCTTGCAATTGTCTTTGTGGCTTTCTCAAAAAAAAAAATTTTTTTTTGGGGGGGGGGGGGTTGTATGCTTTTCCTAGCCTTTCTCATACAAGCATTTGTGTCCTTCCTACAACAGCTATGTGACAGGCGGAAGGTTTTAATGGTAAAGCTCCCCCTCCCCATCATCTTTATGCCAGGAGAAGCTGCATCTGATCTACTTCCACCTGTTTCATGAAAGTCACAGGAGGGGAACGAATGCCTCGTGCACATTCTTCTGAATGTCTTCAGTCCCATGGTTGCTGCCATCCGGGGAGGGAGGGAAGTGAATCTGTTGAAAATACTCATAGACGCTTCCAGTGGTGACATCTCTGATGATTTGATGTGCAAATAATATTTGCTTAGATGAGACAGTGTACACTACAGAGACAGTTCACAACAGAATGTGTAGAAGGAGATTTCCTCACATAAATGGTGGGGAGTGAGAACGCATTGTGTGAATTATCCCCACAGTTCACTTTCCGGGCAAGAGTGCCATGCTAAAATGAAATAAATATTGAGTTTCATCTGTTAATCTCTTCCTCCTCTTCTTCTTCTTGAGAGCCCAGAGAATAAATCAATCAGAATATACACAAATCTGAATCCTGAGCAAGGGTTTGACAAGAAAATGTGTTTCCTTCTTTCTGCTTAAATCACTGTGGCATATTGCAGTAGTATTTTAAGCAGTGCCTTTGAGTGACCTCCTGGAGCTTTTCAGCTCAATTCCCCTGTCAAATTCTGTAGTAATGAGCTTTTATAGAAGCATTTCTTTTGCTTCTACTACTTTTTCTTTCCCTTTTCCTCTTCATTTTCCTTTTTTTCCCTCACTTGCCTCCTCCCAAAGAAGAAAGCTCCCTCTTTCTCTGAATTGTGGGCATGTTGCTAAGCAACAGTGATACCTTTCGTGTTGTCTTCTACAGCTCCCTATACCTGTTCTGTGGCTTTGGGTCACTCTGACTTCCTGCCAGGCAGACAGAGTTGCATTATTTATTGGGGCAGGGAAGACACTCAGCTTTGCCCAACGGCGAACTGCAGCGAGTGGCGATGCCCAGTGCAGATGCTGTTGATCCTACAGGGCACAGCGGGCGCAGATCCTACATGGTACATTCGGCATGTTCAAAGAGAGCAAAATGGGAGAATGGGAAACACTCAAGCAAACATGATGACCAGCACTGGGACTCTGAGCATCAAACAAGGACATGCTCCCAGTTCACGGACGCCCAAACTTTTTGGGCCGTGGGCCAGTCACATGGTTCAGGGGGCCAGTCACTTTGGCCCATGGGTCAGATCCAGCCCCCAATGACAATTCATCCCGCCCACAAAATCCTTGTCTCTCCCAGAAGCAGAAGTAAAATGCACCCATATGGGCGTGTTTTACTTCCACTTCCGGGAGTGACAAAGGCTTTGCGGTTGGTATGAATTGGCGTCGGGGGCCAGATCCAGCCCATGAGCCATAGTTTGGGCACCCCTGTCCTATTTGATATTAATACGGTCACCAAGGGGAAGTGGAAGTGCTCAAAGATACATGCTGCAAGTCATAAATGCAATAATTTCATCAAATAAAGATAAAAGAGTAAAATAAATCTATAAATCCATAGACACATGATTACCACACAATTTGTTTCGATCTAACCTTCCTCAATGACACGGGGTATAAATGTTTCCGCTGAGGCGGGAATGCCATAGAAATGCTTCAGCTGTCTTTTGAGAGCTCTCTTTCAGTTTCTGTTAAGTTGAAGTTGTGCCACTGTAATGGTTAGACCTTGAGCAGATAACAAATTCAGATCGAAGATGTACAAAGGAGCTCTATGTGTGATATCGCCACCCACTCCTCAGATCCTGTTTTTCCATCCCTAAGTGCCATGATGTGACAACATATTAGGGGAAATGTGGTTTAATCTGCTATGATTTGCCATTTATCAAACCAGGTTTCTCCAGGAGAAATCGTTATAGCTGTCCAGATGGAAATTTTCAGAGGTCTGAAAGAGACGAGACAGAGAACACTCAGTTTGCACTGGAGCTTCAACAATAGAAGCTGTCTTAAGGTGCTAACAAGTGCTAATGGACAATGTTGACCTCTCTTTTGTTTTTCTTTATTTCATTTTCCTAACCGTCTGTCCTAAATGTCTGTTTTTGGACTGAGTTGAAATCTTTTTTAAAAAAAAAAAAAGAAGGAAAATTATTTGGAGACTAGAGTGCTCTGGTGAGGGGAATTGACACATCTGTACAAATGTCCCATTGCAGACAAAAATGACATCCAACCAGTCAGAACAAAATTCAACCACGCCTACTGGTTAAACCAAAAAAATAAAAATGAATACCCTCTAAAAAAAGAGATAGTTACACAGTAGGATTCCATTGTGTAGTTGCCAGGTTTTAATCTGAATCAGTCTATACATAATCCAGTGTCAACAATGATAATAACTATCTACCATCAAGTCAGTTCCCAGAATTTTCTAGGTAGAGGATACACAGAAGTAGCTTATCATTCCCTTCTTTTAGGGTTTTGCAGTTGGCAGGTAGTAAACCTGCCAAATTTCAGATATCTAGCTAAGGTACATACCAGCCACCTCTACATTTTTAATAACAAAAATAGAAATCAAAGCAGCTAAAATGTTTTGGGCATTGTCCAATTCCTTTGATGTTCTAGAGAGAAATCAATTTATATAGCTGTGTCATTTCCCTCCAGAATCAAAGCAGCCACCCTGCTTTGATCTGGATTTTGTACAAATCAGTCTGAATCAGTCTAATTTGGTTGATAATTTGTGATTTGTCTGAAGCTGGTGCATAGCCTGCATCTCAACATTAGAATTTATCTAACTTTATTTTAATATTATATGTTTATGTCTATATCAATGAAAGTTAATCTTTTTATGAGTTGCCTTGAGTACCTGTCTTGGGGAAAGGTCAGGATAGACATCAAATAAGTACTTACAGTTGACTTCTTTACCTACATACCTGAAGGACAAGAGCTACAATGACAACTTGACCTTCCAGAGAATCCAGCGTTTAGGAGCTTCAGCCCAGGTAAATTGTTTCCATGCATTCAGTTTCTACAAACCACACTAAGCCAATTGCTGACTCCTTACTCAATTACATCTGCAAGATCTGACGACTCCAACAAAGACATCTGATCACTTCAACAGGTGTGTCGGCATGAGATTATCCTATATCAATGAAAGCTAGCCTTGGCACTCTAGATGTTCTTGAACTTTAATTTCCAGAAGCCCTGATCAGCAGGTGTGTTAAATTGGGCTTCTGGGAATTGAAGTCCAAGAACATCTGGAATGCCAAGGTTGGCCCTCACTGTCCTATATCATATGGGTCCTCTCATTCATTCATTCAGTTTCAGAGTAGTTCTATCGTGCTTACCGATTCATGCTTAAACACTGATTTGGGAGCATGCAAAGTCCCATAAATTGTAGGCAGGCTGATGGACTGGGACTCAGGAAACCTGGTTTGAATGCCTGTTCAGCCATTGAAACTCACTTGGCAGTAGAAAAGGACCAGATAAGACCATAGTGGCTAAGACACTGACTAGGAGGTGGAAGGTCAGCAGTTCAATTCCCAAGTACTGCAGGACGGAATGAGCACCTGTCTTTGTCCCAGCTCCTGCCAACCTAGCAGTTCGAAAGCAAGAAATTGCAAGTAGATAAATAGGGACCACTTTAGTGGGAAAGTAACAGCATTCCGTGTGCTCCGGTGCCTAGTCATGCCTGTCATATGACCACAGAAACATCTGCAGCAGCAGACAGCTGCTCTTCGGCTTTGAAACAGAGATGAGCACTGAACCCTAGAATTGGATACAACTAGCTTTCGAGCAAGGGAAACCTTAAATATCTTACTTATCTTGAAATCCCTATCAGGCTTGCTCTAAGTCAGTACCGATTTGACAGCACATAATATAAACACAAAGTCTGGCCACCCAGATTCAACTCAGCACATCTAGACTGTGGGGAGTTTAAACATCAGTATGTACAGATACAATATAAGGTGTTCCATTTTTGTTCTCGGGGCATCATCCTACCCTCCTGCACTGCAGCAAAATTTTTACAAAGGCAAGAGCAGGTTTTGTGAAACAATAAAGTGGGCTCTTTAATTAAACGAATGACCTGACCGTGAAAGAAATGAGTTGCCAAAGGGGTTTCAGTTATATGTAGGAAGATCAAACCATTAAACTTCCTCTATCCTAGCGGCAGACAGTGGAGAGCAAAGTCACCAAAACTTTGGCAGCAATAAAACAAAAAATTATAGAGAAAATAGTAGGCTTGAGATCAGTTTCCTATACAGTATTATCACCATTTATCACCATTTTCTTTAACATATAACATATCTTGCAGTTCATGTATCATTTATCCCTGACAATAAACCCCATGAGATAGTCAGATGGCTAAAGTTCAGCAATGGATCGACACCCGGCAAGCCAAATCTTTGTTTAATTTTTAAATAGGGATTGCAAACCTTTGGCCCTTCTGATGTTTTGGCCTCAGAGACTCACAAGCATGGCCATTGGAAAGGAGGCATGGGAGTTGTACTGGAGAACATCTGGAGAACCAAAAGGTACACACCTGAACCTGAATCCACTTTCTCCAATTTGGTGCCTCCCAGCCAGGCTTACCTGTACAGACCATTTACCTGTGCCATTACATTTGCACAGGGAACCCTTGACAATCTGAATTTGCTCAAAACATGGTAGCTGAACAAAACAGCCAAACATCTCATTGGCCAAAATCTATTCCTACCACCTACAGGAGGAGAGGAGAAATATTACATTAAATCTTGAGATTCTTGAGATCCATCAAGCACGTCATAAACCCTACCGGGAAATGAAAGGTTTAGAGAAAGACAGCTGCAATTAAAACTATAGAATACTGATTATAGCCTTGGACTATGACTTTGCTGTTGAAAGAAATTTATCAAGTAAATGACAGTCTTGGCTTAATCATGATCTTGAAGGTGAAAATCTATGAATCTTAAACTGCTATTCTAAAATTCAATATTTCTACTGTATTGCAGCTGAGCAAAACTCTATATATACCGTGCATCTTTTATCTGTCATTTTTTTTGAAATTTTACGTCCCAACCTAGCAGTTCGAAAGCAAGAAATTGCAAGTAGATAAATAGGGGAAGGTTACAGCATTCCTTCGGTGGGAAAGTTACAGCATTCCGTGCGCTCCGATGTCTAGTCATGCCTGCCGCATGACCATGGAAACTGGCTCTTTGGCTTTGAAGCAGAGATGAGCACTGAACTCTAGAGTCGGAGACGACTGGCTTTTGAGCAAGGGTGACCTTTACCTTTGCCTGGCACATTTCCCCCTTATATACACCAGTTCATTCTGAAACAAATGCTATCAAACATGTCTCTCTTTTTCTTTGTCTGTGAATAAGAGGAAGGATATCTTTTTAAATATTTAGTGCACAGCTTGATTTTGGGAAACCTCTTCATCTAAATCCCCAAGGCTACAGATAAAGACAGGAAAAAAGTGAAAGCTGATCTGCCTCATAATCTACCTTCTGAAGAGCTTCAAGGTGGGGGGTGGGCAGTGCTTATTTAGACTTAGCTGTCCTTTTAAAAGAAAGGTACTTCCACTTGATCCCCCAGGAGGAGTGAGATATGTGTATGCCTGAGGAAAGGCTGGTACTTGTATCGATATAGACAGGTTATTAGACTAGAAATGAAAAGGAAGCAGCCATAGTGGTTTTGTTCCCAAAGAGGTTGATCAAGAATGGCATTTGAAAGGGAATTCGGGTTGTTTCTTCATGTTTCTCCAACTAAGGTGTATTATTCTCTAATTTATTTGATCTAGGGTTCTAGGGATACACACACACACACACACACACACACACACACAGAGAGAGAGAGAGAGAGAGAGAGAGAGAGACCATATCTTTCTTTCTTTTTCATAGATCATGCATGAATTAGTCAACCATAGTTCTTGAGAAATCTTTTTGGTAAAGAGAGATTTGTATGGGGGGAAAATAACTGAGATGATTTACAGTTGCAGTGGTGGGCTGGCCCATCAGGCTAACGGGACTCAGCCCAGGGCATCTCCCCCAGGCCCACAGTACCATGGTGCCCCCCCTTGGGTGCCAATCCAAAGAGCCAAGCCAAGCCAAGCTGTGATGTGGGGCTCCATGTTCCTCTGCCTACCTTCCTCCTCCTTTGCCGCCAACAATAAGCTTACAGAAGCAGCTCCATTTACAGTGAAGCTGCCGTGGGTTAGAGGTTGCAATTTTGCCTTGTAAGCAGGAAGTTGTCAATTCGAATCCCCAGAGGGGAGTTGAAATTAGAAGGCGAGTGAGAACGTATATATTTTGTTAGGGTTAAACACCCTCATCAGGGCGCCCTTTTAGCATAGCCAGCATGCCCCTGTACGGTTATGTCACATGCACAGGGAATCTTGGGTTAGTGGCCTTATTGGTTTCCCCTTCCAGCCAACCAGCCTTTCTGACAGCAAAGCATGGACAAAGTTCTTCTTACCTTAAAGAAATACAACTAAACTGAGGCTGTTGTACTTTAGATAGATGGTGGGAAGACACGTTCCATGGCAAGAGTTGAAGATAGTGGCTCAAGTGGCTAAGATGCTGACTGGGAGGCGGAATGTCAGCAGTTCGATTCCCGAGTACCGCAGGACGGAAATGAGCTCCCGTCTTCGTCCCAGCTCCTGCCAACCTAGCAGTTTGAAAACAAGAAATTGCAAGTAGATAAATAGGGACCACTTTGGTGGGAAGGTAACAGCATTCCATGCACTCTGGTGTCTAGTCATGTCTGCCACATGACCACGGAAATGTCTGCAGAAGACGTGATAACTTGTATCTTGAATCTTCTCTACCAATAAATTGGCAATGAGCATAATTTGACCCTGATCACTGAGATCAGAGCTGTCTAATCTTCCCATACTAAACAGCATTCACCATTAACTGCTGCGTTTTGATCTGCTTTCAGCAGAAGCTTAATGTACAATAGATGAGATTACTATGTTGACTCTCCACAGCAGCAAGAGCCTTGTCATTCATAAATAGAAAGTTCTATTGATCCATGTATGGATGTGAATGGCAGGGTTGGATGGAGGATTAACCCCAAATTGGAATCATTCCTAAAGGAAGTGTTTACATTCCAGAGTGACATTTCCAGGAAGCATTGGTCATATGGGCCATCAGCAATTACCTGCGTTGTTTTTAAGTGGATTAGACCTCAATTTCTTAGCCAAATAGAGCAACAGCACAGTTGATGAAATACAGTTTGATAAGGCTACCAGAACAGGACCAGAACAAACACTCTTGAGGGTATATAAGAGCAAGATCAAAATTGAAAGATGGAGGAAGGCGCTCGCTGGACAAGGAATAACATTAAAGGAGAATATGGCTGAGGAACTCGACCTCCCCTACATCACCTGGAGGACCCTGAATAGGCTGAGGGTCAGAGTGTCTAAATATAAGACCAAGATGCTCAAGCTGGGGCTGCTAGCAGCATGCTGTGTGAATGTGGAGAGATACAGAATCCAGATCATTTGCTGGTCTGCCAACTGCTAACGGAAACATGTACCAATAAGGACTTAAGTTTGGCCAATGACAAAGCCAAGAAGGCAGCTTCATTTTGGCCATTTAAAATCTGACCTAGACACAAAAGTAGAAGAACCAGAACAGTTTTAACACATTGAAATACATTTTTGAAAGAGTCTTAAACTGGCACAAAATCTGTTTAGATTTTAGGGTCAAATTAGATGTAGAGAAGTGAAGTTCAAATATGGATACCACCACCAGTGTTGTAGTGGTTCAGAAGGTCAGATCCCCTCCAGGACCATAGCCAAATTTCTAGATGTGGGTGGGTGAATATTTTTTTCGGGATGGGCAACAAAGCCTCTTTTCAATGCATTCCTATGGGAAACTGCACTTTGCCAGAGTGAGCAAAGTGCTAACTAAGGGTGGGCCAAGCCCACTCTGGCCAGCCCTTGGCTATAACCCTGATCCCCTCCACTGGAGGGGCATCATCTACATCCCTTTGCTCCCTCTGAGTTTAGTTGAAATCTTCCTGGTAACTGGGAGAGAAATGAACTTTATCAATAGATTGTTTGCAAAACCTCTCTGGTGATCCAGAAGAGAAAACGTCTGCTGCCTTTGCTCCTGTGCAATAGGCCTACTGTGAGCTAACAGACTGTGGTTTCAATCTTGTTGCAGGATAGAGGAGGAGGATTATATTAAAACTCAATCCGGACAAGAGAGAGGAAGCGTTGGTAGGTTCAAGCCTTCTGAGAAGTGGTGTTCACTCTGTCTGAAGTGGAAAAGCAATTGCTCCTTAAGAGTTGGATAACTATTCAGTGGCTCTGTTAGATCTGGCCTTTACTGAGATGTTCAAGTGGCTTCCATAACACAAACTACCTTTTGCAGGCGCACCCCCCCAATAACGGACACAGACAACATTGAAAGTGGATAACAGCATCGGGCCACATTTATTGATTCAATGCCCTAGTCCGAATTATAAATTTGTATTGGTAAAACGACCAATCATAATTCATAAGGCAAGCAGGCCGAAGTAACACTGGTAAGGTACCACCCCAAAATTGCCAACGGCAATTGGTTACAATGTATCAATTTGTATCAATTTGTTTGTTGACAACAAACAAATTGTTGACCGTAGTCAATAACTAACTCATGACCCCACCCTCTGACGCGTATCCGTGAAATCACAGGGGTGATGCATGCTGGTTAGCAATCGTCATCACCCCGTCGCCTGGTTCGTCGTTGACCGGACAACGTTTAACTAATTTATTCCTGTCTAGTGTTGTCCATTCAATTGCGAACCTGCCGGATACCTGTGGGTCATACTGTTTACCTTACCAGTGCTACCCGCCAATGTGACCAAAGTCAACATTAGGAACATAGAAAGACCCCTATATCAAACCATAGCAACAGTGTGGGATGGGCAAAAAAGCCAGGACCCGGAAGCCAATATGGGTCCCAGCCAAAAATTCCCACCCGGCCCCGAAGCGACCAAATTATCACACTGTTAACTAGGGAGGGGGTGGAGGGGAAAAAACTTCTCCGCTCCGTCGCTGAGGTAAAATGGCAGCTCGGCTGCCTCGTGGCCACCCCTTTTATCAGGGAGCTGGCCACGCCCCTAACTACCCGGATTCTCTGTCCTGTGGGGGGGGCCGCAAAGGGCGCGGCGGCCATTTTGGCGCCGCGCTTGCATTGCAGGCGCACCCCCCCAATAACGGACACAGACAACATTGAAAGTGGATAACAGCATCGGGCCACATTTATTGATTCAATGCCCTAGTCCGAATTATAAATTTGTATTGGTAAAACGACCAATCATAATTCATAAGGCAAGCAGGCCGAAGTAACACTGGTAAGGTACCACCCCAAAATTGCCAACGGCAATTGGTTACAATGTATCAATTTGTATCAATTTGTTTGTTGACAACAAACAAATTGTTGACCGTAGTCAATAACTAACTCATGACCCCACCCTCTGACGCGTATCCGAGAAATCACAGGGGTGATGCATGCTGGTTAGCAATCGTCATCACCCCGTCGCCTGGTTCGTCGTTGACCGGACAACGTTTAACTAATTTATTCCTGTCTAGTGTTGTCCATTCAATTGCGAACCTGCCGGATACCTGTGGGTCATACTGTTTACCTTACCAGTGCTACCCGCCACACGGAGGGGCTTCAAAGAAGACCTGACGCCCCCACCCAGACCGTCAGCTCGGTCGACAGGCCTGCTCGCCAATCACCCAACAGGAGGTCCATACCTCCTCGCGACAGGTGGACCCCATCCCTTGCATACAAGTCATAATTTTGTAGGCTAATATCGGGGTGATGACTGACCCGTCCCCAAGCCCCGTTGGCAAGAAACCGCGCCACCACCCTGTTGACCGTGCGCCTAGCGCAGTCAAGGGCCAGGAGGTGAACGCCCCCTCTATAAGAAAGGCGCGGGATAATGTCCGACCAAACCAGGGTTGTGGCAGGCCAGACATAATGCAAGTAGGCGAGGTCCCCGCAATTCGCATGCTTGAGCGATAAGCCGGTGACCTGGCCCAAATCGTTGCCCCCCAGGTGGATGATGAGAATGTCAGGCGGGTCAGCACTCAGGCCAGAAAAAAGGAAAGGCCGCAGCTCCCGCCATAACATCCCAGGCTTACCATGCCATGTGAGACTGGCGTGTTCACCCAGTCCCAGTCGGGGTCCCCCACTCTGTCGCCGCAGCGTAACGCGCTGCCCTGTGCACATAGCTGTGGCCCACCAGCCATACTGTCACCGGTGTAATACAACACCCAGGGTCTGTAAGAAAATTGAGAAAAATTGAGAAAAAGACGGTAAGGTGACTGGATTGGTACTCATGGCGGGAGTGGGCGCACATAAAACTGAAAACATTGCGAGCCCCACCTCCCCATGCTGCGTATGTCAGCCCCAGAGTACCCAAAAGCAGCTGCTGTAGAGGCTGCACCAATACGGAATGAATGTGTGCCAAAACGGGCACCTGGTAGGCCCACCCTGGTGAGGGCTCTGGCTGTCACCTTCCAAAACTGAAATTTAGTAAGGGGAGACCCATCTTGGTGACAGAAAAACGGGCCGTGGTGCCTGCCACGCAGTGCCAGGAATTCCTGTAGGGCACCAACCGGACAGATGTCTGCCAAAGAACACCGTAGCAGTCTTACACCACTGCCTACGCCATGCTGATCTGTCTTAGAGGAGCGTATCCTCAACTGGGTCCAGTCTTTGGCAACATAGACATCCTCGAGTTCCAGTGCCCTACACTTGCATCCGCCTTATACAGCATCTCAAGCTCGCTGTCGCGGAGCGCTCCAAAAAGGCCACCGTTGTAGCCGCATGAAGTGGGCTGCCTCATTTCCAAAACAGAGGCCAGGCCAGCCCCGGGCCAATTGGGTAAAAACCCTGGGAAAATCTTGCATCCGCCTTACTCAGCATCTCAAGCTCGCCGATGCGGAGGGCTCCAAAAAGGCCACCGTTGTAGCCGCATAAAGTGGGCTGCCTCATTTATCAAAACTGAGGCCAGGCCAGCCCCGGGCCAATTGGGTAAAAACCCTGGGAAACTCTTGCATCCGCCTTACTCAGCATCTCAAGCTCACCGACGCGGAGGGCTCCAAAAAGGCCACCGTTGTAGCCGCATGAAGTGGGCTGCCTCATCTATCAAAACAGAGGCCAGGCCAGCCCCGGGCCAACTGGGTCATAAACCCCCTGGGTAAATGGGGTGGCGGTCGCCCAGGAAACGCCCGGGCACGCGCACCCACCCCTCCCAACATGTCTCACCCGGAAGTCATTGGTGCTGTCCACACGACCTCCCACTTTGGCCATAAAAGCCAACCCGACAGCTGAGATGCTATGGTGCGTGGTGCAAGGCCCTGGGGATACAGGTAAATCGTGAACCGCAGAACATGGGCTACTGGAAAAGGCCAGGTTCCTGGCAGTCGGAATCGGGTACATAATACTCTAAAGGAACTAAATGCGTGGTGATACGCCTTACTCATGCATGGCGCTA
Organism: Bradypodion ventrale; assembly: GCA_035047345.1. Taxonomy (NCBI): domain Eukaryota; kingdom Metazoa; phylum Chordata; class Lepidosauria; order Squamata; family Chamaeleonidae; genus Bradypodion; species Bradypodion ventrale. The sequence continues at coordinate 124,920,858 of JAWDJE010000006.1, forward strand.
GTGACAGGCCAATCGCCCGGTTCACCTCTCCTTGCCAACGGTCCATCTCACATCCGGGAGTGGCGAGGGAAATTCCTCCGCATCCGGGGGCCGAGGCACGGAACCGGGAGATCTGCAGGCGGGACAAAGCAGCAGCAATATCATTATCAACCCTTGGGACATGCCTGGCCCTGAAGGGAACGTTGAGGCACAGGTTGCATAACACAAACCAACTAACTAGCTCCATAACCCCGGGCGATTTGGAATTCTGTGCAGTGACGATGCGGAAAACAGCCGCGTTGCCATGCCAAAGTTGCACAACCGAGTTGGCCCACCCCTTGCCCCATAGCATCAAAGCACCCAGGATAGGGAAACATTCCAGATACGTGAGACCATGCAGGCGACCCTTGCCTGCCCAGGATGGTGGCCACCCACCATAGGCCCACTTCCAATTGAAGTACATCCCAGAAACCCAGGAATCCTGAGGCATCGGACTGCATCTAAAAGCAAGGGGGAGCCAGGAAATCAGACCCCAAAATGACACCCCGTTGAACTACCTCTGGATCTATGGCCAGACAAGCACGTCTGCCCCTATACCCCGGGTAAATCTGAGCCTGTGGTGGGGCCTGGATAATCCCGCCATAGCGTCGCACCAGCGCAGAGCAAATGCCCTGCCCGGTGCGACGACCCTGCCAGCAAAACTGGGGTGACCATGTAGCACCAGAAGTTCCCTCAGTGATGCATGCACTCTGCCAGCAAGACAGTGACAAGGGCCACTAGCCTTGACACCTTATCCCGCTGCAACCTAGAATCCTGCGCTATCGTGTTGCTCTCCACCCCAGGAATACTAGCTGTGGAGATGGGCCCTCGGTCTTTTCGGGCGCTAAAGGGACACCAAGTTCCTCCATTAGCGTCTGAAATGTGTTGAGGAGACGTGTGTACGTGTCCCAGCCCCGTTCAGCCCCGAATAAAACCATCCAGGGAATGGGCTACAGACCGGGACCCTGACCTGCGGACAAAAGCGCAATCTAGTAAAATGGTGAAACGCTCGAATACCGAGCCCCAATGGAATAGTCAAAAGGCATGGCATCATTGAAATAATATGCTCCCCGGGACGGGGGTGCAGGGACAGTGCCACGACCCTGCCCGCATAGACCATTTTGTCAAAGCTGGCAGCAGCCACCTCCTCCCTCCCCTTAAGGGATAAAAGATTGGGGGCATCCTGAGGGGACCCGTTACCCATGAAAAGGATCCGGAACCCCTGCCTAAAACCCTGAAGGAGATAACCCGCATCCCCTCCCTTCAGGTACCATATGAGCCAACGCCCCAACATGTCCACCTCAAATGGGGAGGGAGCCCTTCGGTGAACTAGATCCATCTGCGGCAGTCTTGCAAGCCCCCTGTCTGCCACACCCTCTGCCCCGCATCCTTCTATGCCTGGGACAGGCAGAGGCCGCATGGGGGCCAACACAGGTGGGACATTCCTGTCTGTATATACAAGTCCTCCCATTAGAGGAGCCATTGGACAAGAAAGTCCAGCACGGCAGGCGGGCTGGAACCCCCCGCCCCGCCCCATGGCAGGTGACCTATGCTGGGGCCGCCCGCTGAACCGCATGCCCACAATGGTATATCTCCCCGGGCACAGGGCGCGTGGGCGTAAAGTACAAAAGCCGCAGGCTCTGGCCTGGCTCATCCCGCCTAATCCCCAGGGTGTGGGGGAATCCGCCTACGGCATTCCTTGTCACAAGCCAACCACGCTGGGCCCGGAAAGTAAACCATCGCCCGGTAGATGTTGCCCAAATACAGGACCATCGGAATTGCCAGATCCGGCCGGGCCCTAAGGTACACCGCCATGCATATGATGCAGGCCGGCGACCATTTGGCCCAAATACTTGGTGGCTTGCGACAACGTGCCTGCCACTATCCTTTTCATTCCGCCCCTCCATCTCTCCTTGGTGGGCACCTTGTTTAGGAGTGAGAAGATATCCACATACTCCCCCCGCCAAATCTACTCCCTGGCGGCCTGTGCCAAGTGGTCACTAGCAGTAAGGAATAGGAGCTTAGACCAACCCGGCCACCCCAAACATGCCCCTCAGGGTAGGGAACACCCCCCACCACGGGGCCCCGGGGATGTGTGTGGATGTACTCGCTTACACCGTATACTCACATGCTGCACCCCCGCGGGCCGCCCCCACCGGGGGTTCCGGCCCACTGGGGGCGTCGGAGCTCACGACCGACGTAGAGCTCATCACCGGGGCTTGACCCGCACCTGGCTGCTGGCTGGGGAGCTGCGAGGCAGTGGCCGAAACCGCGCCACGCGCCTGCAGCAGCTCAACCCTCCCTGTCGGCTGTTGTCCTCCTGCCGACAGCGCCTCAAAAGGAACCCCAAAAAGGGGGGGGGCCCGCCTGACTGGCCCGAGCCAACGACGCTTCAAGGGCCGCAAGGCGGGCCAGTAAGGCTTCCACGGTGACCTGGGGCCAAGGGCCGGCCGGCCCGCACGGTCCAGACGTGGGTACAGGTCCCTGTACCCCAGGACCCGAATATGGCCATTGGCCAATACCGAAGCCCGGCAGGGTCGGTGGAGAAACCTGCCAAGGCAGGGGGCCGCACCACCCCCCAAGGCTAGAGGGCCCCGGGGGAGGCGGCGACCCATGAGCAGCAGGCCCAACCTGGTGGGCAGATGCAGGAGCGGTGTCCACCGCTCGCGGGCCGCGGGCCGGATCCCCTACCGCGCCCGCACTCTGTTCGCCCGCTCCGGGCCAAGGGGCAATAGACCCCATTCCGCCGATCCCGTCAGGGGCAAAGGCGGCTGCTGAGGAGGCGGCACCGCGGTCCTCCGACCTGGGTTGCGCCTCCTGACAGCGCGAGCCGCACTCGAAGCTGCCTTCTTCTTCGAAGGCATCTCCACTGGAGTAAAGGGAAGCCAAAAAGGAAAAAATCGCCGCCAAAGGCTTCCTGGTAAGTTAAAGAGCGACGGAGACACAGGGGAAAAAACTTCTCCGCTCTGTCGCTGAGGTAAAATGGCAGCTCGGCTGCCTCGTGGCCACCCCTTTTATCAGGGAGCTGGCCACGCCCCTAACTACCCGGATTCTCTGTCCTGTGGGGGGGGGCCCGCAAAGGGCGCGGCGGCCATTTTGGCGCCGCGCTTGCATTATCAGCTTAAATTCAAGCACTGTATCAGGAACAGATCTATCTATAGAAGGGTAACCTGGCCAGTATGTATTGTCTAATAAACCTCCAAGTTAGCTGACTAGACTTTGTTGCAGATGCTTCAGTCTGCCTTACAGTAGGGTTGGCCTTGCTAGATAAAGGTAAAGGTTTCCCTTGTTCGAAAGCCAGTCATATCCGACTCTAGGGTTCAGTGCTCATCTCTGTTTCAAAGCCGAAGAGCCAGCGCTGTCTGCTGCTGCAGACATTTCCGTGGTCGTGTGGCAGGCATGACTAGACACCGGAACGCACAGAACGCTGTTACCTTCCCACCAAAGTGGTCCCTATTTATCTACTTGCAATTTCTTGCTTTCAAACTGCTAGGTTGGCAGGAGCTGGGACAAAGACGGGAGCTCATTCTGTCCTGCAGTACTCAGGAATCAAACTACTGACCTTCCACCTCCCAATCAGCGTCTTAGTCACTTGAGTCACTGCAGTCTGCACATTAATGTTCTAGAGCAGGGTTTCTTGACCTTGAGCATCCTTGCTAGTCTGGGCTTCTGGTACTTGTAGTCCAAGAACATCTGGGCACCCAGGGTTGAGAAACTGTGTTCTAGATGAACCCATTCAAGGTTTCCAACACCAAAAGAAGGATAGAACTCCTGTTAAAGAGACTTTCAACTTTTTGTTTTGCGTTCCCACAGGTCCACACCCTATGTTTTTCCCTATTTAAATTCCACCTTGGCATTTCTGTGTTGACCATGTTGAAGCCTCATAGCATAGCAGAAGGGTTGGGTTGCAAACACTCTGACCCAACTGTCAGTCCTTTTCATTCTTTCCTATCCTTTCCCTGGCTCTTCTCAGGGTAACAGAAGATGAAAAGTTCAAGCCACACAACTTGTCATTATGAATCACGTCCTGCCTCTAAGCCGCTTTCTTCCCTCGAAAGTAAAAAATGCAAAAAGGACCACAAAATCATTGCGAAAAGCCTTAATTACAGGCTTATACAAACATATGGAGGCAACTGAAGTGGAGAGTTAACAGCTAATTCAAAAAACTGGTTAAACCAGTACATTTGCTTTTAAAATGGTTTATATTCTTGCTGCAGTGGGTAGCACAAATTTTAGCATGGTTCAAGTGGGAATTCAAAAGGTCTATGGCTCCTTTTCCCACATGGATTTTTTGGGGATGCTGGTATTCCGATACCATATCATACAAGGCACATGTGAAAAGAGGAGAAGGAGAAAGAGCACAAAATAGACCCAGAGGAGGGTGGAGCGATAACTCAAAGACATATTACTAGAACACCATATAACACCAGCGGAAGCTGTTAGAAACACCAGAACAAGAACCTTGTATCTTCCTTGTCAACTGAAGGATCAAAATTACCTCAATAATTCTTAAGTCCAGGGCTAGGACTCAAGCAGTGGGCTCCAAAATTTTGATCTGAACATCTGGTGGATCCTGTACACCTTGGAGGAGGAGGAATCCTGTTTTAAGAAGGAATCAAAGAGGAGTGTACCCATTGCCTTTTGAAGTTCCTCACTCATCCTGCTCCATGAAACTGAGTAAAAAATGGGTAAAATGACAATTAAGCAGAACACTCATTTTTTCAGTCTACTACTACCCTGCCCTCTAAGATTGGGCATTGCTCTTTTTGTTTACCTACTTGCAGAACTGCAATTTTGCATGGAGAACCAGAAATGTGCCCATGTCCATTTATAGCCAAAGAGCCAGTGGTGTCTGCATCTGCATGTGGCAGGTATGACTAGACATTGGAGTGAACAAAAGCCTGCTACATTTCCTGCCAAAGTAGTACCTATTTATCTACTTGCAATTTACGCCTGCTCCTAGATCAGGTCTCCTTGCTTATGGTCATGCATGCTCAAGTCACCTCCAGATGTGACTACTGCAATGCGCTCTACATGGGGCTGCCCTTGATGACCATTCGGAGGCTGCAACTGGTCCAGAATGCGGCTGCAAGGGTGGTGATGTGGTGCGGGTGGTATGCCCGTGTCTCGCCACTGCTTCAGGAGCTGCACTGGTTACCGGTATGCCTCTGGGTGCAATTCAAGGTGCTGGTTATTACCTTTAAAGCCCTAATTGTGATTTTAAAATTGTGATGGTTTTAATATCTGTACACCACCCAGAGTCTTTGGAATTGGGCGGCAATACAAATCCTAAATAAATAAATAAATAAATTTCTTGCTTTAAAACTGCTAGGTTGGCAGGAGCTGGGATAGATGACAGGAGCTCACTCTGCAGTACTGGGGTCTCGAACTGCTGACCTGCCACTCATCAAGCTCATCGTCTTAACCACTAAGCCAACGCAACACTGAAAATATTACTGAATGATAAATGAAAGAAATTGTTAAGAAGGTCAAATGAAGACAGTTTTGAAATGCATATCCTTTTACTAAGGACCCCTTGACAGAATCAAGAATATATATATATGTAGACTGCAGTGGCTCAAGTTGCTAAGACGCTGACTGGGAAGTGGAAGGTCAGCAGTTCGATTCCCGAGTACTGCAGGACGGAAATGAGCTCCCGTCTTCGTCCCAGCTCCTGCCAAACTAGCAGTTCGAAAGCAAGAAATTGCAAGTAGATAAATAGGGACCACTTCGGTGGGAAGGTAACAGTGTTCCGTGCACTCCGGTGTCTAGTCATGCCTGCCACATGACCACGGAAACGTCTGCAGAAGCAGACAACGCTGGCTCTTCGGCTTAGAAACAGAGATGAGCACTGCACCTTAGAGTCGGATACGACCTGCTTTCGAGCAAGGGAAACCTTTACCTTTACCTATTCCAATAGTGCTTAAAATGCCTCTGTTTTTCAGTGGATCTTATTTAAGGATGTGCCTTTCAAAACTGCCTTCCATATATGCATGAACAATGGTGAGTTATATCATCTGTGTCCTAGATACAATGTAGGTACATTATTTATTGAACACAGGTGGTGTGTTTGTATTTCCCAAGCACCAGTCAAGGAACATAAAAATGAGTTGAGTCATTGCTCCTAAAATAATCCTCTAACAATGAAGGGCATCTGAAATGATAATGTCTTGCAGTCAGGAACCACTGCTGAGGAATACACAACTGGGCCAGGGTGATGGATAACGTTCTCTCTTGAGTGTCTGTGGGCAGTGTAACAAGGCAGTGGTGTGGTAGCTGCTAGAGCTAGTAACAAATGTAAATTGTCTATGCTACACACGCTTATGTCTGAATCCAATTATTTGCCCTCCCCCCCCACCCCTCCAATCTAGCTTGAATACATCGAGAACTTTGGACCTTCTTGAAGTTTCCAACTTTTTATGCACAGAACATGTGAGCAAGAACCTGGGTGGGGTATAGTGCAAGAGGGGTTATGGCTGTAACCATGCTGAAGATTCTTGATTAGGGACCATTTGAATAGAGTTTCTCCTTTATATTTACATTTACTTGACCTTGCATAAAACTCTACTCTGTCCTTTCTGTCCTACATTCACTCAGTATCAGTATTCTGTAGACTCTATGCATATATGTGTCATATCTAGAGCATGGAAACACTTTTTTAAAAAATATGACAACACATTAGAAGCCATACTAATTGGTCATTGTGCAAGGAAAGAGAGGCCCTGGACATAGGCAGACCTTGTGGCTGAAGTACCTGGGTTACTGGTGTGAAATGTTCTGGGCAAAAACGGCGCCCTGTTGACTGATCCTTCCACTTTGGAAGCACCAAAAGATTGCTTCTGACATTAATGAAGAAGAATATATTATATGGTTCCTGTTATTTACCATGGTTCGCAATGTGGGGCGCACACCGCACAAGGGGCAATTTGATTTTTAAGAGGGGGCAATTAGAGAATGGGTTAGACCAAGTTAATGGCTGTTTAGGCTTCCTTCATGTGAACAGGAGATTATTTTTTGAATAATAAGAATTATATGTCACAAGGGGTGGGAGTGTCAGGATTTTAGAGATGCTTAGGTGGGGCATGACCAGGAAATAGTTGGGAACCACTACTATAATGTCATCAGGACAACTGTGGTGGCTTGGTGGTTAAGAAGCTGAGCTTGATGTTTGGAAGGTCAGCAGCAGTTCAAAAATTGAGTGATGTGTGACTGAGTGAACACCTTTCATCTGTCCCAGCTCCTCCCAACCTAGCAGTTCAAAAGCAAGCAATTGCAAATAGATAACTAGGTACCACTTTGACAGGAAAGGTCACAGCATTCCTTGCACTCCAGTGTGTCTAGTCATGCCATATGACCACAGAAATGCAGACAGTACTGGCCCTTTGGCTGTAAACAGAGATAAGCACATGGACATGATTGGCTTTTTGAGCATGAGATTTACTATAATGTCATCAGTACCAAACGACAGCCCCTGCCACCTCTCCCTGAAGATGCTTGCAACCCAAAATTCAATCTAAGGTAACATAAGAAGTAAGCGACAGGCCCGGATTGACTAGAAAGTCTTTGGTGGTGGATTCAGCCACATTAGTTTAGGCTTGGCTATAGGCTGAGCTGCAGTTGGGCTTGGAGACTACATGGCCGTAGAATGCCTTTATAGATTTTTTTGTGTGTGTGAATGGGAAATGTTGGAGGAGGGATTGGCAGAAAGCAAAAGGGGTGGCATCATTTGAGTGTGTTGGGAAGCTGCCCTAAACACGCAGGTTAACAGGAGAGAAAGGGCAGAATCCTTTGGGGGGAAACTTGGATGGATAGCATTTAGTTTTCAAACAGCACTTGCCATCTATTGCTTTGCGACATCTGCTAATTATATTTTATACATAATGCATATCCTATTATTAGAGATGTTGGCCAGCCGTAGGTGTTCTGATAAATTGATTCACCAGCTGGCACTCTCTGAATACTGTATGTCTTGGAAACAGCCCAAATTTACAATAGTCAATCTTTCTCTCCCCCCCCCCCCCGCCCCCTTTCCCTCTCTTTCTATATCAGAGCAATAATGCTACTTTGTGGACAATGACCTCTACAATTTCCAAGACAATACGGCAACTGGTTATAGATAGATAGATAGATAGATAGATAGATAGATAGATAGATAGATAGATAGATAGATAGATAGATCTGAGACATTCATAAAGATCAAGAAGCCATTGATCTGAACATCCTGTACACCAAAGCCCTGATCAGCAGGTGTGCTTACTTGGGCTTCTGGTACTTGAAGTCCAAGAACATCTGGGGCACCAAGGTTGGCCACCTTGGTTGTACACCTTAGAGGAGGAGGAGGAGAATTTAGGATTTTTATGCCAGTTACTGTGCCATTTATGGCTAAACTTAATGTTCCTGTATATAAGATTGTATATATAGGTGATCATGCTTAGATATAGAGCCTGATGGTGTACCAGCAAATCATGACGATTTTGATGTAAAGTACAGCTATTTTGTTGTTACTTTCTGAAGCCTTTTGCATTAAACACACACAGGGACATACACAGAGTGCTTCGAGAAGGACATCCAGGATGCCATCTGTTGGCTGATGTGATGAAGAATAATTGCATTAGCTACAAGAAATGTAATGGCTGGAGAAAAATGCATTGCAGAGTAACTGCGACAGGCAAATCTAAAGGTCGTTGCTGCAAAGGTTGTGGAGGTATGACAAACACAAGCAGCACAACACAAAGGACAGTGGGTTCGATCAACTAACTGCTGCAATCTAGAGATGTGAAATCTCTGTGTTGATGGTTATCTCCTCCTTCTCGTCCCCTGGCCTGGCATTTTATCTCAAAAGCTACACAGTTAGGAAAAGTTACTCTTTCTGCTACTTTTTCCAGATTTTAGAAATCAATGTGGTGGAAACTCTTTTGGTTGGAACTGTAAAAAACCACATTTTAAAACAGGGATTCTCAACATTTTCGAGCCGAGGACTGGGCCATGCTCTCTCAGTCAGCTTCGAGGGCCAGATGGCCATTTTGCCCTGCCTGCACGATTGGGCGGGAGGTTGGCCATTTTGTCCTAACAGCTTCAAGGGAGCAGCCATTTTGTTTCTTGAATGCCCTTTGAGGGGTGGGGGGTGACATGAAATGGCACCAGGGGCCAGATCCGGCCTGCCGGCCTTAGATTGGGAACCCCTGCTTTAAAAGTCTCATTTGCCTTGAAAGCCCCACTAGGGTTGTTCTAAATTGGTTCCAATTTGACAGCACATCACAACAAATAGTGATCTCTCCAAATTCTAAAAAGCAAGGAGTTGGTGTTTAGAAAGCAGCCCCATTGACTGCTGAGCATGATGTGTGTGCTCCTATCCGGTCACATACTGTATGTTCCTCAGGGATTCATGCCTCCATGGTCAGCCATGCACATTAAGCAACTTTTCACCTTCCAATAACCAATCACAAAACAAAGCACTCCCATTATTGAAAGATTTGTAGATGAAGAAAAGCCATTGGCCATTTTAGGGAATCAGGTTATTTATTGCTGCCCAAGACTTGGCTGTACGGTCTACTCCATTACTGTAACGGGATGTCCAGCCAGACAGATGAGCCCCTGTAGGTGGGGTGATGGTCCCCTCAGTGGAGGAAATGCCACTGGAAACCATCATATTGGGCACAATGGTGAAATGAGCATAGGAGGAACCACTTCACTATTCTGATTCCTAACAGTCATGGAGGTGGAAGAGGCCATGCCAGATGGACTGGCTGTGAAGGCACACCTTGTCCATATCCTAAAGGCTGTGGCAGTCCACTGCAGTCCAGGTGTAATATCCTGCATGTCTTATTTCCCCGCAGGAGAAGGCTGCATGATCATAGTGTGTGGGTCACTTTATGGCAAGCTGGGATCCACCTTAAACAAATACACGCCAATGGCATTTTCCCTGAAAACATTTTCAGGGGGGAAATGTATGCTCAGACACGAGTAGCAGGCAATGACAACAACAAGATGAAGAAAAACATGTGCAGTGACAAACAGAGATCTTTTGCCACATGAGGGAGCACCTCTGCTAAAAATGTCTTCAGAAAAATCTACATTGACCCTGACTTAAGTGAACAATGCTTTAAAATCTGATATTTATCAAGACACATTCGCCACAATCCTGCTGTAGGTTTACATTATCATGAGTACTGTTGCACAATTGCTTGTGTTTTCAAGTTGCAGTGGGGCCATATATAAGAAACAGTTGCACAAGAGGTATCATGCATAGAACGTTGTGCAACTGGTTACACTATTGCACAACTGCCAACTCTGTGTAGTTCTAGACTTGGATATTCATGTTTCATGATTGCCCAGCAAGAATACTGGCCTTCAAGTAATGTGCATGAAGATATTAAAAATCGGAAGCAATGCATATGATTAAACAGGACACTGCATTATGTAAGACAAGGAAAAATTATTTACCTTGGCACAGATCCCTTTGATGTAATCTCTCTAGAGAGACCTGTATAAAAATTACAGGTTTATAATACATTAAGAGCAGTTTAGAAACAAAGAGTGGCTACAGCATAGTTTATCTTCCAGAAATCTGATGACAACATTTTCACATCTGCCCCGTGTTCAGCAGGGGCCAACCCAAAACAGTTTACCACCTGAGGCAAAGCACAAGATTCCCAGACAGTCTCTAAATTCAAGTTTTACTCGCACAATTAATGTTCTAACAGTTGTAACAGGACTTATTGTCACCCACTTGCTTGAATCCCAGAGGGGCCATACACACACGAAAGCGTGCTTACTTGAATCTTGATTTTGCTGGTTAAACAAGTGAATGAGATTCCTTAGCCTAACCTATTAGCCAGGAGTTCGTGCCCACACCAATGTCCAATAAAAGTTACAGAAATAAATAAAAGCAAAGGGGAAATGAACATTTTAATTGGCCCTCCATCCCTGTAGGCTAGAGGTTCAGAGTTCCAATAAGCCTAAACTCTACCAAGTAGTGGTAGACATGAAGTCCTGAGCCTCTCCTGACCGTCTGGATGGATGTTGATGTCCCCCAGCACAACAAGCCAAAGAGACCAAATCAACTCAGACCAGGAAGCGTGTTGTACAGCAAGGTGGGCAGTATGCCAAGAGCATCCTCTTCTGTCCCAGGCACTCACTCTCAGGTGGATGTAGTATGAAAGACAGGGCACCTAGTAAGGTTGATCGAATTTCCAGGATCAACCATAGCTTTGTAACTCTTGGAGCATGGCCAACATTGCATAAATCAAAAATAATGTTCGACAGTGCAAGATCAAACTTTGAAGATGTCTAGGAAGATGTTTTCCAGGAAAGGTTAAATGTTCCTCGCTATAACTGAGACTGTACGTTCAAGTCTGCAAAAAATGCTTTCTGCTTAAAAAAAATACCTCAAGGAAAGAGGTAGCATATCTAATGTTCTCTTTGTAAATCAGCCAATTGCTAGTCTAGAAGGAGAGAATGTTTCCTTCTTGGAAGGACTTTTCCTCTGTTTTGGTCTCCAAACCCTTGAGGTAAACGGTTGATGTTGGAGAATTTGGATAGCCATGTATACGAATAAAAAGTTTGTGTGGGGAGGAAAGTTGCACAACATTTGTGCTTTTTGTCTTTTGCAGCTCATTAATTACTCTTTCCTCTCTGCCTTTGCTTAACCCTTCAAGGTACAAACTGCCTGTGCAGGAGAAGAGGGATAAATGCCTGATGCATGCAGAAATGCATTACTTGTTAAGTGCAATCTAATATTCTAGCCTTGTTAGTTTTCACCAGTAAATTAGCCACTTGCCGAGACCTTGGTGCTCTCAGGAACGTAGAGGACGTGACATAACAGGGTTGCCATGGAAACAGGGAAGTTCATTCACACTGTGGATCACAATTCAGTCCCCCTGCTAAACAGAACTGTCTTTCCTCCTCATTATGGCATGTGGCTGTGATGGGTAAGAAGGTGAGGCCACCCTTCGCTAGAGGCAGAGTGGACAACATTGCAGGAGAAAGAGTTAGTAGCATGAGTTGCCATTTGCAGTGCCATGGGAAAGAATAAATACACCCACAAATACTCCAGGGTTTCTCTGTGCGGACAGCATGAAACTAATTGGTGAGATGCCACCTGGCATCAACCACACCACACCACACCACCCCGGAGCCTTTCTGAGGCCTTGTAGTAGCAAATACTTCCCGCGGCAGGAAGTGTATCATTGGTCAAGAAGTCCACCACTGCTGAAGCAAGCTTGATGTCAACAGCTCTTCTGGTGGGATGACACACACAGTCAGCCAAGACACACACAAGTAAGGGGAGAAATGGCACATTAGAGGGTGATTGCTTCTCCAAGTCGCATCCTCACATCGAATCATTCTTCTCCCACTTTGCAACAATAAATTATGTTGGCATGAGACCATCATCATGTCTTCACCGCCCATCAGGCTACCACTGCTGGATGTAACACTCAGCATCGTGGTGTCACATTACCAGAGGCAGGAAAAGTTCCTTGCTTGTTATGCAAAGAATATCCCAAAGAGTAAACCAAGGCCATTCACCTGGGATATTCTTAGGGAATGAAAGAGGTGCCCACTCGTGAAAAGCAATTCCTTGCTTTTGAACTGCTAGGTTAGCAGAAGCTTAGACAGAGATGGGAGCTCACTCCGTCATGCAATACTTGAGTCTCAAACTGCTGACCTTCCACTCGTGAAGTTCAGCACTTTCTTAGATGTGCATAAATAATTTAGAGGAGGAGTGTGGGCCATCTTACAGAAGGGATCAACCAATTGAACACAGCATGTGTTTTTATTGACTACACTTTATCAGAGCCATGAAGTGATATGTCATTATATCTATATCTATATCTATAGCTATAGCTATAGCTATAGCTATAGCTATAGCTAGATATAGCTACATCTATATCTATATCTATTCCCACATGCATGGTAGCTTGAGGATAGGAATTTTAAATTATAATGATAATAATAATTTTGTGTCAGAAATTATTATGGCTTGAAAGGGTTTTTGTGGAAGAAACACCACTCAGGGAACCCCCAAATGGGGCTCCTTTCATGTCCCCAAGAGCTGGTGCAGAGATGGGAGCTCAATCTGTCATGCAGTACTCGGGTCTCAAACTGCCGACTTGCCAGCCTTCCAGCTAACAAGGTGAGCTTCTTAACCACTGAGCCACCGCAGCCTGTACCTCATCATTTTAAATGATGAGGTCAAAGGAAAATGAAGAGTAGAAACTGTTAACCATGGTCATTCTCAAAACATTTGATGAGCAGTAGCACATGTGCCGATAGGCTTCTTTTTCAATGTGTATGCATTTTCTCCAACCAATACACCACATTGTTTGTAATCATTTTAAAACTCTTGTTTCTAAGCTATCATCCTTAGGTACATTATTTTACTAAAGGATTAGTTCAGTCCTCTGCATGAGGATAAAACTGCAATTTTCTAGCTCCTATGGGTGGGATTTGGAAGAATGTACTGGCACCTAGTGGGCAACAGAGGTAGGAATGTGGACAACCCAGTATTTCTGAGAGTGTTAATTAAAAGGCATCAGAATTATTTACATTATACAGTATCTCATGACATTAGAGCTGAGCTGCAATAGATTTTGGTGCTCTGAGTAGACAGCTTCTCCTTAACGCAAATAAACTCAGTAAAGAGAGCTTTCGTCCCACGGGAAGCTTCTCCAATCCAAGGCCTCATTCTTGTGAGCAGGAGCTATGTGAAAGTTAAACCTTGCAGAGATGCAGAGATGATGGGGAAGCACCACAGAGAAAGGAACTGTGGTGGCTTAGTGGCTAAGATGCTGAACTTGATGGCTGGAAGGTCAGCAGATCAGCAGTTCGAGACCCAACTACTGCACGACAGAGTGAGCTCCCGTCGTCTGTCCCAACTCCTGCCAACCCAGCAGTTCGAAAGCTAGAAATTGCAAGTAGATAAATGGGGTACCAATTTGGTGGGAAGGTAAACAGCATTCCGTGCACTCCGGTGTCTAGTTATGCCTGCCACATGTCCATGGAGACACGTGCAGACAGGCATTTACATGAATCCCAGGTGCAAACCCACCCACCCACCCACCCCATCACTCTACTCTCCAATTCAACAACCCAACAGCAGAGGAAGTTTTCTCCATTAGACCTTAGCAATTAATCCTCTAGCAGAATGTGTGATGACCAAGCGATTTGACTCAGAGGAAGACATCTTGAGTTGTCCATTTGGATTTGTCCAAATGGTGGCAGGTTTCAAACTGGCTGCCAGAACATTCAGATTTATTTATTTATTTTGTCATTGCTGGGAATTGCCTTTCCTCAGAAACTCTGTGTGGCAAGTTCCAATATGATTGACTGGGGGCTACCTCCAAGTAGCAAGATTTTAACCTATTATACCCACTGACTTTGCATAAAGGCTCCCGTTCTTTACACAACACAGAAACAGCCTGTGGGAAAGCACTGCATCATACCTCACTTAATTCCATTTCACATTTGATTACCCTGGCTTTTTACCATACTTCACATGTAGCAGGTACCTGATTCATCATGTTCCACTGACAGCCATGTTCCACCTCCTTTCAGATTTAAATAGCACGTACTGCTACCAATCCCCTGCCTCTTACAGATGGAGGCACCCGTGTCAGATCTAAGAATACATGATGGATTTGCCTTGAGTAACCTTTGCCTTAATAAATCCTTGGCAACTATAAGCTGTGTTATATCCACCTGCCCAGCCCAATCTCTAGGAGCTGAATGACACAATTTCACCAGCGCCAGTGAGCGAGAAAAGACTGGTCTACAAACTCCCAAAGACTTGGCGGTTAGATGATAACAACACAATCACCTACTGTTTCATCACACTATCTGGAGGGACTGCAGTGGCTCAGTGGTTAAGAAGCTCACCTTGTTATCTGGAAGGCTGGCAAGCCAGCAGTTTGAGACCCGGGTACTGCATGATGGATTGAGTGCCCGTCTTTGTCCCAGCTCTTCGGGACATGAAAGGAGCCTCACTTGGGCATTCTGAGAGCGGAGTTTCTCCTGCAAAAAAACTTTCAACCTAGGATAATTTCTGGCATGAAATTATTATAACAGTAAAACTCCTACTTACAAAAAAGTCTGTTCCATAGGCTTTTGCTTAAATTGATTTTTTTTGTAACTCGAAACAAACCCATAGGGGAAAAAATTACATAACTCGAAGCAAACCCATAGGAAAAATGAAATTTTTATTTAACTCGAAGCAAACCCATAGGAAATTGTGTAAATGGGGACAGGGTTTTAGCACAAAATCATTCTGTAAGTCAAATTTTATGTAACTTGAAGCATTTGTAAGTTTTATTGTATTACACTATCTGGAAATTGGGTAAACCTTGGGAAATGGGCAGGAGGCATAGAACTTGGATAAGTTGATCTTTTAAAAGACATCCTACAATTTCCAGTATCCACAGACTATGTTGACTAGAGGATTCTGGGATTTGTAGTCCAAGGTAATATCTTTGCTAAATTCTGGGTTTTGAAAATGGAACAGAAGATGTTTAGCCAAGCTCAACCATTCTCCCTCTCTTTATTTAAACTATGTTCCTTATTGACTTAATTTGTTGGTCAGCTCATGCATTATTTTCTTGGCTTGAGTGGCAGTATCCGGAGAGCATTGATGTTTTATGACATGGATGGAAGCCCTGACTCAGTTTGTGTTTTCTGCATTAATTAAAATGATGATGTGCTGTCAAGTTAATTCCAACTTATGGGTACCTTTTCTAGGGTTTTTTGGGTATAGAATACACAGCCCCTTCTTCTGAGGTTGCCCTGGGACTCTGCAGCTTGCCCAAGGCTACATATCAAGAGAAACATGTGTAGCTTTTCGCTATGCAGCCAAGCTAGGAGGTGTAAAATAAAAGAGATTTTTCTTTTTCTTTGTCTCCTCCTCCCATGCCATTCCAGTAAAAGAATTCCCAGGATATCCTTTTCATTTGGAGGTGCCAACTCCAAACTTTATAACATTTGTGCACAGCACAAATGATATCAAGAAACAATTATTTTGTTATCCTTTCCAAAGCAACATGATTACAACAGATCTGATCTAAGCGTATCCATAAATTTAGCCTAATCATCTATTTAGAACACCCTCATAATCCATATTAAAACGTGCAATTCAATCCAGGTAAAACCATGTCGTGTCAATAGGAAAGGTTCTTACACAGCAGAGCTTAAGAGCAATAGATTTCAGATCAATCATACGGTGTGAGTACAGATTAGTCCAATAAAACAGCGGCACTGTTACAAGCATGCTCACTCCCACGAAACCAAAGCAAACATGAGTTCTGTACAAAGAGTGCAGCCAAACACAGAGAAGGCTTTGGAATCAGATCTATGTTTGTACATAAACAAGCACTGTGGGCATTTACTTTTAGACTCAACCGGAGAAGTTCTTGCAGGCAGCAAATTCTTCCCCTGTTCTCTTGTTGTTTTCTCTCGCTTCATTTCGGTGTCTTAGCTCAGTATCTTAGCCTGCCAGCAATAGAGTTTCTCAAGCAAACAAACGAATGAATGAATGAATGAATGAATGAATAAAGTTTTCTGCTTCTTCTGCCTTCCCAGGTTGTGTAACGTCCAGCCTGGCAAAGAATTCTGAAGGCCTCGAAAGATGACTTGCGTCCTTTTCTTATTAGCAGCCCAATAAAGATATTATCCAATTCTGTTTCTCCTCACAAACTGTGTAATATAATTTGTATGCTGTCAAGTCAATTGCGTAGTATGGTGAGCCTTTTCAGAGTTTCTTAGGTTGAAAGTACTCAGGCGAGGCTTGCCATTTGCCTCTCCTAGGGCTGTGAAACTTGCTCTTCTCCTAGGTCCGTGATGGCAAACCTTGGCACTCCAGATGTTCCTGGACTTCAATTCCCAGAAGCCCAAGCCCCTGTGAATCCACACGAATGGGTTTACTGCAATTCATCCGGCCCACACCGCTCTCGTCACTCCTGGAATGGAAGCGAAATGCTCCCATCTGGGCACGTTTTACTTCAGCTTCTGGGAGCGATGAGGGCAGCGTGGGCCGAATGAAACACAGCAAACCCATTTGTGTGGATTTACGGGGGCTTGGGCTTCTGGGAATTGAAGTCCAGGAACATCTGGAGTGTCAAGGTTTGCCATCATGGTCCTAGGTGGCACTGTAAGAAATTGAACTCCTAACCTCTGACTCCGCAGCCAGATTCCTAACTCATAGGGTTATCCAGCCAGCCTCAGCTATCTCTGTTGTTGTTGTTGTTGTTGTAGTTGTTTTAAAAATCAGGGCATTCCAGCTAGTTCACAAAGAACCATCTTTTTTTAAAAAAAATGTATATAATTAAAATACAAAACAGATTAAACAAAAAAAACCACTACAAAAACATACAAAAATCTTAACAAAATTACATATGGTACAACATAACTACTACGTGCATCTGCCATCAGTGGGACTTATAAACCTTCTTGATTAAGTGTTCTCAATATCATTATTTTTTTATATATGTGTCCCCTCCTTCCAGAAAGATACTACTTCTTTCTCTGGCTTCACAACTTTCCCTTTTACTAATACATAATCTAAATATTTTTATTAATGTTCTAGAATCCTAAGAAAATCAAGCTTCTGATTTACTAAAAACAAGAAGGCTCTGCACATAATTTATCGAATATCACCATTAATCCCAAGTCAAAGTAGAGGTGAATGGTGTTTCACTGACACCGTAGCTCAGTGAATATTGCCACCTACTGGTAATCAGGAACTGCTTGGTTGCTTTTGAGAGCTAGTCTCTTCAACTTGTTGTCTACTCAACCCAACATCTTCATCTGTTTAAAAGTTCCAATGGTTTTTTTTTTTTTTGGGGGGGGGGGAGTTTAGAGATACTCCCCTGCCTCTACAAAAAAGTGTACATGCTTGCAGGTGTTTGAGAACAGAGGAGCTCTGTTCTCATGGTCTGCCTATAATAGTGGTGGCGAACCTATGGCATGCATGCCAGAGGTGGCACTTGGAGCCCTTTCTGTGGGCACTCATGCAGTCACCCCAGAACAGAGTTGGCCCTGCCCCTCTGCCCAGCAGCCCAATGGGAGTGCTTCCTCCCTCCCCACAGCACAAAGTTATCCCCGCCCCTCTGCCCAGCTGCCCAATGGGAGCACTTCCTCCCTCCCCCAGGACAGAGTTCACCCCGTCCCTCTGCCCAGCAGCCCAATGGGAGTGCTTCCTCCCTCCCTCCAGCACATTAGTTCACCCTGCCCAGTGGGAACATTTCCTTCCTCCTCTGTTGCTGTGTTGGCACTCTTTGATAAATAAGTGGGTTTGGGGTTGCAGTTTAGGCACTCGGTCTCTAAAAGGTTCGCCATCACTGGTCTATAAAATATACAACTAGCTCAAGTGGAATCCATTACATATGTGCAGTCTTTGTAAGGTCAAGGTCTCCCTTGTTCGAAAGACCGTTGTCTCTGACTCTACCGTGTGGTACTCATCCCCATTTATAGTCAAAGAGCCAGCTCTGTCTTTGTACTAATATGCAAAAAGCAACCAAATCAAGAGTATTTGGGTGATTCCAGGATGGTTGTGGGGTGGAGCAAGGATCCATTCCTCAAAGAGCCAGCACTTGTCTGCATTTGGAAACGTTTTCGTGGACATGTGGCAGGCATGACTAGACACCAGAGTGCACAGAACACTGTTTACCTTCCCACCAAAATGGTCCCTATTTATCTGCTTACAGTTTCTTGCTTTCAAACTGCTAGGATGGCAGGAGCTGGGACAGATGGCAGGAGCTCACTCCGTCATGCAGCACTCGGTTCTTGAACTGCTGAACTGCCAACCTTCCAGTTGTCAAATTCATCATCTTAACCAGAGGGAAATAGGTCAATGTAAAATTGCTGCATTTTCCATTTGTGAAGCAAAGCCTCCACACAGGGGGGGAAAAGCACACAAGTATTGGCTGATTGATCAAAGAGACACAATCAACCTATCTAATGCATTTGACTTTTTAAATCCATGCAATAAAACAGCAGTGATTTTTTTTGTGTGTGTGCAATTTGGATGAAAATGATTCTTGCAAATGGGGGCACTCTCAGTGAAAATGTCAGGAAATATCTTCCTTACCTAAAAGCAGGGAGAAAAATGTTGCAACCTTTTCTCATTCTTATGTCCGGGATCGAGTCAAATGAATATTCATGTCCCTAACAATTGGCACTCCATGCCTTTGATTTTTGGCATTCCCTGGCCATGCCATAGCCCAGACCTGGTCAAATCTTCTCCATTTTGTAGCCCTGGACAAACAACGAGAGGAGAGATTTATATTTTAATTTGGGGGTGGGGGCTGACAAAACCTGTGTGTTCTCAGTCATTTGAGAGCCAGCCCTTTGTGAAGGCCTGAACGACAAATATTTAGACAGTTTCATCCACTGAAATGTGCTGATTTATTTATTTTTAATGCCCCGTACACCTGTCTCATTTTTCCATCTCAGCCTTCACAGGTGACAGTCATCAATCTACCCCTTTTGGCAGGGTTTAGATGGCAGCCTGCTTCCCCAAACAGTTGAGCCAGGGTACGGTGAAGGGAAGATGAATGGGTTCCCTTGATGTCAACAGGATGCATTTGTCTTCATTCTAAGCATTCCGCTTTCACCCGCTAATGGAGCATAGCCCTGGGTCCTTTCGAAAATGCTAGATCACAAGAGGAAGCCATTCAGAATAATTCCTGCAAACTCAGACAAGGGTGATAAGAGCCATGAATCACAACACTTCTTTCTTTCCCTGGGTTGATGTTACTGAGGTGTAAAGTTTGATGGGATATCTATCCAAGGTCCCCAACCCACCCTCTTCTGGGATCCTTACACCAGAGCCCTGGTGGTGCAGTGGTTAAACCAGAGATTCTCAACATATGGGGCGCCTCAGGGTTCGGTACTGTTATGTATGTACAATGCTGCTTAAGAGATGTATGAATGTAACCTTGTACAATGCTGCTTTAAGAAATGTATGAATGTAACCTGACCACAATTACAATGTAACACAGCTGTAAAGGAACGCGAGTAAGCTGCCCATAGAGGGCAGCTGTGAGCGTTCAACTCACATGGTTCCTATTCCTCAAATCACCTGCAGCCGCGGGAACTCCCCGCGATAGCAAACTACTACTGATCCACCACTGAAGATGGGCGTGACCAGGACGACGTCACGCCGGTAGCAGCCAATGAGCTACCGTGCAGCAAGATTCAAATGTATTGTACCACTGTATATAATGTGAGGTATCTCCGCCATTACCACATGTTCATGCTGACCATCAATGAATAAACCTGTGTTAGTCCTTCCTGCGACTCCTTCTTTGTCTTCCGTGCAAGACACTAAATTGGCGAAGAAGGTGGGATCAATGGCGAATCCCAAGGTCAAGCCGTACCAGTTCGATGTCAGCAAGCCCGAGCAATGGAAGCTCTACGAGTGCCAGTTTCGGCATGCCATGGAAGCTGCAGGCGTCGACGACGATGCGAAGGTGCGCTCCCACTTCCTGGCTCAGGTGGGGCCGGCCACGCTGCGGATCCTGATGACCCTGGTGGCCCCCCGGAAGGTGGACGAGGTGCCCATCGACCGTATCCTGGAGAGACTGCGTGAGCATTTCCAGCCGCCCGTCTCGATCTTCCCAGCCCGGGTCGCGTTCCACAGGCGAGACCAGCGACCAGGCGAATCCGTGTCCGCCTACGTGGCGGCCCTCAGGCTTGCAGCGGTGCATTGCCAGTGGGACGATCTAGACCAGGCCCTCCGTGACCGCATGCTGTGTGGGTTGAGGGACGAGGAGCTTCAGAGGAGGCTCATGACCTGCGACCATCGCCTCACGTTCAACGAGGTACTGCGGGAGGCCCAAGCAGCCGAGGAGGCCAGGAGCGGAGTCCGGCTGTTCAAGTCCCGAGGGGCCACGTGCGAGAGGGCCAAGTCACCAGTACAGGCGGCCCGGCGGACACCAGCGAAGATGGCCTGGCGGGCCCCCAAGCCGCCCGCCGGTGCACCAACGTCGTCCGAGGAGTCGTCCACTACCGCGGACCCCTACTCCAGCGAAGACGACGACGTCCAGAGGATCAAGAAGCGAGGTGAGAAGCGGCAGACCCGTGAATGGCAGGACCGCCGCTGCGACGGTTGTGGGGCGGCCCACGACTGCACGAGGTGCCCGTTCCAAAAGGCCGAGTGCCACAACTGCGGCCGAAAAGGACACATCGCCCGAGTATGCAGGCAAGGGCGAGTCGAGGACAAGGGCAGTTCCAGCCATTCCCAGATGCACCAACGAAATGCGGCCGGCACCAGGAAGGTCTCAGCCAGCTACAGCGAGAAAGGCGTGAACCGCGTGGGCCTGGAGCACCGGCGTTTTTTCATAGAGGTACTGTTGCAAGGGGTCCCAGTGAGGATGGAGATAGACTCGGGGTCATCTTACTCCATCCTGTCACAAAAAGAATTTATGCGCATTCCCCCGGAGAAGCGGCCCAAACTGCGGGCCATGAGATCCAATCTACGGGACGTGCAGGGAAATGGGATCCTGGTGTTGGGGGTGGGGAACTTCAAGGTGAAGTTCAAGAATTACTCCGAGAAACTGCCCCTAGTGGTCCTCAAAGGGGGGAGGTGCTGCCTTTTGGGAACACAGTGGTTTGCTCCCCTGGGAATCGAACTGTCCGGCATTAACGCCATCGAAACTGACCCAATGCGGGACGTGTGCGACGCACACCCGGACGTTTTCAAAAAGGGGCTCGGGAAATACAAAGGGCCCCCGGTTTCCTTTGAGCTGGACCCAGAAATCCGGCCCATCCGCCTCAAACCAAGGAGAGTGCCCTTCGCCCTCAAGGACAAGATCGAGGCAGAACTGGACAAATTGGTGGGGCAGGGGATTTTGGTTCCAGTTGACTCGGTGGAGTGGGAAACGCCGATTGTTACAGCCCTCAAATCAAATGGGGAGGTCAGGATTTGTGCGGACTATAAATGTACAATAAATAAGGCCATTCGGCCAAATGCATACCCGGTGCCCGTGGTCAGCCACTTGCTGGCCACATTACATGGGGGGAGGTGTTTCGCCAAGCTAGATCTGGCCCAGGCGTACCAGCAGCTCTCTGTAACCCAGGCTGCTGCCGCCGCGCAAACGATCGTAACGCACAAGGGGGCGTTTAAGGTAATGCGCCTTCAGTTTGGCGTGAATTCGGCCCCCGGAATCTTCCAGTCCCTCGTGGAACGCCTTTTAAAGGGGCTTCCAGGTGTCCTCCCATACTTCGACGACGTGTTGATAACAGCGGGGAGCGAATCAGAGTTAGCCAAGAGGCTAGATGGGGTTCTCTCAGTGTTCGAGAGGGCAGGACTTCGATTGAGGAGGGACAAGTGCATATTCTTCGCGAGGGAGGTTGAGTTTCTAGGGTTTAAGGTAACCCCGGACGGAATCAAACCCTCCGAGTCCAAGGTTGCGGCCGTGAGAGACGCCCCTCGCCCCACCGCGGTTTGGCGGTGGGGGGACAAGCAGGAGAGAGCATTCAAAGAGCTCAAATCACTCCTGTCTTCGGATGCTGTCCTGACCCACTTCGATCCGAAAAAAACCAGTGGTGCTAGTCTGTGATGCGTCCCCGGTGGGGGTGGGGGCGGTCCTGTGCCACGTGTTAGAGAGCGGGAGGGAAGCCCCGGTGGCATACTACTCAAGGTCCCTCTCGAAGGCCGAGCGCAACTACGCGCAAACAGATAGGGAGGCCCTAGCCATAATCGCGGGAACGAAGAAGTTCCACGATTTCCTATACGGCCGCGAGTTTACGGTAGTGACGGATCACAAGCCGCTTCTGGGGATCTTCACTACCGGCAAACCTACCACGCAAATTCTATCCCCCAGGATGCTGCGTTGGGCCATTTTTCTCAACGCCTACCAATATGAGCTGGTCTATCGCCCAGGGAAGGAGATCTCCCATGCGGACGCCCTGTCCCGATCCCCTCTCCCTAGCTTAGGGGACCCCACATGCGAGGTAGAGCAGGAACACCAAGTCCTGCTGATTGAGTCTCTCGACTCACCCACAATTGTGCCGGCCGACCTCGCCAAGGCCACGGCGGCCGACAAGATCCTGGCCCAAGTTAGTTCCTGGGTTAGAAAAGGGTGGCCCACCTCTCCCCCCGAGGAACAATTCAAGCCGTTTTTCAGGCGCAGAGTAGAGCTTTCTCTGGAAAGGGGCTGCTTACTCTGGGGCCAGCGGGTGGTTATCCCAGAGAAGCTGAGGGCCAAGGTGCTGAGGCTACTGCACACCAGCCACCCCGGGATCGTGCGCTCCAAGGCTCTGGCCAGGAGTTTCTTTTGGTGGCCCCAGATAGACAGAGACATAGAGCGTTTAGTGGGCACGTGTGAGAGCTGCCAGAGCTCTCGGCCCGAGGAGTCCCGGTTACCCCATAGGGAATGGGATACGGCCCGCGGACCATGGTCCCGGATCCATGTCGACTTCGCTGGCCCTTTCCGCGGGTCCATGTTCCAACTGGTAGTCGACTCCTACGCAAAGTGGTTGGAGGTAATCCCTATGAACAGCACTTCCTCTGCCGCAACCATTAAACAGTTGCGCAAGCTTTTTGCCTGCTTTGGCCTGCCAGACGTCCTTGTTAGCGATAACGCGAGTACCTTCACGTCGGCAGAGTTCAAGACGTTTATGGAGAGGAACGCCGTCAGGCACATAACCGCTGCCCCGTTTCACCCCGCCACAAACAGTCAGGTAGAGCGCCAAGTGCGCACTACGAAAGACGCACTGTGGCGCATGGGTCCCGGTGAGTTGAACCTGCATCTGTGCCAGTTCCTCATCTGCTACAGGACGACCCCCCTAGCGTCAGGCTTCTCCCCAGCCGAACTCCTCATGAGGAGGCGTCCGGTAACACTTTTTGACCGGATGGATCCGTCCAGGGTGGAGGATGAAGGGAGAAATATAAGCATAGGGGGAGAGAGCTCCAAGAGTTTTTCGATAGGGGACCCGGTTCACTGCAGGAACTACGCGGCCTCGGGGCCAGCGTGGGTACCAGGGACAATTGTTGAGCAAACGGGGCCGGTATCCTACAGGGTCGAGACTAGTTCAGGTCTACTCAGCCCCTTTGTGTTAGAGTATACCATAGCTCCAGCTCCCCGGAGACCAACACCCCCAAGACAGGCAACGGGGGTGAGTCCACCCACCACAGCCTCTAGAATTCCCGGACAGGCAGCGGGGGGTGGCGAGGCCACAAGGGCCTCTTCGTCGGTCCCGAGATTCGTGTTGGGGGGTCCCCAAACTCCTCAAACGGTAGGCAGGGATTCACTTCCCAACTATTCATTCCATTCCCGTCCCCCAATGCGAGGTTACCGCAGACGCCACACCGAGCCACTAATGGGTCCTCCCTTTCCATTGCAGGGCAGGGCTCCGCAGAACCAGGAGCCTCCGGCTCCCCTGTGTTAAGTCAAGCGGCCGCACGACCCAGGCGCACGTGCGGCAAGCCACCATGGTTGAGGGACTTCGTCCCATCCTAGGGGGGAGGGATGTTATGTATGTACAATGCTGCTTAAGAGATGTATGAATGTAACCTTGTACAATGCTGCTTTAAGAAATGTATGAATGTAACCTGACCACAATTACAATGTAACACAGCTGTAAAGGAACGCGAGTAAGCTGCCCATAGAGGGCAGCTGCGAGCGTTCAACTCACATGGTTCCCATTCCTCAAATCACCTGCAGCCGCGGGAACTCCCCGCGATAGCAAACTACTACTGATCCACCACTGAAGATGGGCGTGACCAGGACGACGTCACGCCGGTAGCAGCCAATGAGCTACCGTGCAGCAAGATTCAAATGTATTGTACCACTGTATATAATGTGAGGTATCTCCGCCATTACCACATGTTCATGCTGACCATCAATGAATAAACCTGTGTTAGTCCTTCCTGCGACTCCTTCTTTGTCTTCCGTGCAAGACACTAAAGGTACTCTTGCCTTTATTGTTTAATATCTACATGAAACCGCTGGGCAAGATCATTCGTTCCCACGGGGTGAGATATCATGAGTATGCAGATGATACCCAGCTGTACATCTTGGCCCGTGGGGACCTGAGTGATGCAGTCAAAGTCCTAACCAGGTGTCTGCAGGCTGTCCAGGTCTGGTTGGGGGACAACGGGCTTCAGGTGAATCCCAGCAAGACTGGGTGTGGGACCACCGTGTTGTCCTGGGAGCAACCATCTTTGGTCCTTGCTGGGGCATCTTTGCCCCAGTCAGATCTGGTGTGCAATTTGGGAGTCCTCCTGGACTCGCGGATACTGCTCGAAGAGCAGGTGGCAGCCATGGCTAGGAGAGCCTTTGCACAGCTCCGTGTAGTTTAACAATTGCGCCCGCTCCTGGACTGGGACTCCTTGCTCACGGTCACGCATGCTCTGGTCACCTCCAGATTGGATTATTGTAACATGCTCTACATGGGGCTGCCCTTGGTGACCATCCGGAGGCTTCAGATGGTCCAGAACGCAGCTGCTCGGGTAGTGATGGAGTGCGGGCATTATGCTCATGCCTCACCACTGCTCCGGGAGCTGCACTGGTTGCCAGTGTGCCTCCAGGTGCAATTCAAGGTGCTGGTTTTGACCTTTAAAGCCCTTCATGGCATTGGACCAGGCTACCTTAGAGACCACATCATCACAAGAAATTCAGCCCGTCCTATCAGGGCAGACAGGAGTGGCTCAGTGGTGGTCCCATCAGTGAGAGAGGTACATTTGATTGGGGCCAGGAAGAGAGCCTTCTCCGTATCTGCCCCAACCTTGTGGAACCTCCTTCCACCCGAGGTGCGTCGCCAGACGGATCTAGTCCTCTTTAGGAAGATGCTGAAGACATGGTTGTGTCAGCAGGTGTGGGGCATGAGTGCCCCCACCTCTCAGGCCCAATGGCTTGTCTAGCCTGGGAGATGGACTTGCCCTCTCTCGGATTTCTGTTTTAATGTGGGTGGTGGGTGGAGAGGACTGTTTTTTTAATGACTATTCAGGGTTTATGTGTTTTAATGTGGATTTTAGCTTATGTTGTTAGCCGCCCTGAGTGGTGTCCCCACCAGGAGGGCGAGATATAAATAAATAAATAAATAAATAAATAAATAAATAAATAAATAAATAAATAAATAATAATAATAATAATAATAATAATAATAATAATAATAATAATAATAATAATAATAATAATAATAATAATAATAATAAGGCCCATGGGCCAGATCCAGCCCACAGCAGCAAATCATCTGGCCCGCACCCTTGCTCCAGCTGCCGCTCCCACCACTGCTGGAAGTGGCCGCAGGTGCATTCCTGGTGGCTGTGGGGTTTTCTGGCAGCTGCGGATGCATTTCTGGTGGCCGTGGATGCATTCCCAGCAGCTGGGGGGTGTCCTTCACCCACGCCATAAAGCTCCTCCAGGCCAGTAAGCAGGAAAGTGGTGTGGGGGGCTTTTTTGGGGTGTGGTGGTCTCGGGATGGTTCCGCTGCTGCCACCACTGAAGGTGGTGGTGGTGGGGACAGTCTGAGGGGGCATGATCTGGCCCCCGGCTTTAAAAGGTTGAGAACCCCTGGGTTTAACTGTTGTGCTGCAGCCAAAACTGCTGATATTGTGAGTTTGATCCTGACCAGGGCTTAAGGTTGACTCAGCCTTCCATCATTCTGAGGTCAGTAAAATGAATACCCAGCATGTTGTGCGCAAAATGCTAATTAACTTGTGAACTGCCCAGAGAGTGCACTAAGCACTGGGGGGGGGGGGGTTATATAAGTGTAATTGCTATTGCTACTTGTAGTTGTGCAGGGAGATAGTCTGTTCCGAGCCTCCAAAGAAATATGTCAGCTTGCCTTGCGCAAGTAGGGCGTACATTCTGAGAGGATCTTGCCAAAGAGTACAAGGTTCATCCATTCCTGGCTAAGGCTAAGATGAAGGAATCCTATCCTTTTGTTAAGAGCAAGGATAAGAAACAGCCCGTCAGCACTCCTTGGGTTTCCTGGTACCCTCCTACAGCTAAAAATGTATGCTTTTTGCAAGAAAGCTCCTTTGTGTTATCACGGGGGTATGGAGGGAAATTTTCTATCATCTCTGAGTAACCTCACACACATTTCCTCCCCATACCTGAATTTTCTTTCTTTCTCTCTTTCTTTCTTTGACCACTGAAAGATGCAATTTTTGTTGTTGTTCAGTCGCATAGTCAAGTCCAACCCTTTGCAACCTAATGGACCGTTGAGCACTAGGCACCCCATCCTCTGTCATCCTCCTCAACCTACCCAGTTCTGTGCCCATTGCATCAACAATACCATCTAGCCATCTTATTCTCTGCCAGCCCCTTCTTCTTTTGCCCTCAACCTTTCCCAGCATCACAGCTTTCTCAAGTGAATCCTCTCTTCTCATTTGATGTCCCAAGTACTTTAGCTTCATCTTCAATATTTGGCCTTCCAAGGAGCAGTCAGGGTTAATTTCTTCTAAGATTGACCTATTTGTTCTCCTTGCTGTCCAGCGGACTCTCAAAATTCTCCTCCAACACCACATTTCAAAGTCGTCTATTCTTCTGCAATCAGCTTTCTTTATGGTCCAGCTCTCATAACCATACATTACTACAGGGAATGCAATGGATCTTTTCAATTAAACATTGGACAGATGGACAGATGGAATACCCCAGCCCACTCATCCTGGTGTCTGGGATATTCTGGGATGTGTAGTCCAAGAAAGAAACATTTCCCTTCCTGACTTTTCTCAGTCGTTTTTCACAGCAATGTCTTGAACACCTGCCCTTTGTCACAAAGCCATTCAAAATCATGCAGCGCAAAGGCAGAGAGTCATCCCCTCCCCTTCTGAACAGCATAATTACATTCAAGAAAGCCACGTCCATAGGCTAGCAAATATGAGGACATGAATTTCAGCATGTTAACCTTAATTGTGTGAAATAACCATCCTGTGAACACAGCAAAACACTCCCTCACCTCGCCTTTCTGTGTGTGAGAGAGAGCGAGAGCGAGACAGAATGGGGCAGGGGGGGGAGAGTCTCTACAGTACAGATGGTAAATTGTGACTGTACAGATGTTATTGGACAGCAGCTTTTCCCAGTCCTAGCCAGATTATCCAATGGTAAGGCTAATGGAAATTGCAATCTGACAACATCTGGACAACATATGCACTCCTTATATGATACCTAATTTGCACACTCATGGACAAAACGTGTCTGTGTTTATAAGACGGCTATCTTGTGCAATTAATTTTTAAAAAAATCTTTATCTTTGGAGTAGTAAATATGAACACACTGGCCAACATTTAGTAATGCACTGACATGCTTGCTATCAATTATGTAATTATATTATTTGATGACATACTCTGCATCACTATTCTCTCTCCCGCTCTCTCTCTCTCTCTATTTCTAGAGCATGACCCTGTGGAGATTTGGGAATTGTTAATGCTTCTATGGGCACAGTGTTCTTGGCCATTTCTAGCTTGTAATGGTCTTTCTTCTTCTTCTGTCGAGGGAGATAGAAGGTTCTTGTTCTGGCACTTGTAGTGGCTTCCACTGGTGTTATTTAGTGTAACATTTCTTAGGTTTTTATCTCTCCACCTTCCTTTGGGTCTGCCTTTTTCCTTCTCCTTTTTTCAAATTTGCCTTGTATAGTATGCAATTCCAAGACATTCTCTCAAAATGGGCAAACCACTTTATTTGTTGTCTCTGTATGTACTTTAAGATTGGTTCTATTCCAATTCTTCCCCTTATAATCTCATTCCTTGTTTCATCCCTTCTAGTTCTTCCTCAGACATCTCATTTCCATCGTGACGAACTTTTGTTTATGTTTTACTGTAACTTTTGTCTATGTCTTGTAAGTTTGGCACTGATAACATAAGGTGGGAATGAATATGCTTTGTATGGGTGTTTCTTTGTGATCTGTATTGCCTTGCATTGCTTTACTGTACTGTACCGTATACAGTACGGTACAGTACTGTACAGTTGTTGTGTTCTAATAGGGTAACCATCTTCATGTGATAACATTGTAACATTTCCTACCAGTAACAATATAGCCTTCAGCTGTATCACTATAAACCCTGTATGAGGACGCGAGCTAATGACCACCAGTGGGCAGCGGCGAGCGTCCAAGCTCTCTCGGTCCATACTCATCAAAGGCTACAGCGCGGAGTTTCCCGCCACTACCTACACCTGGACAAGAAGGGCGTGACTAACAATGACGTCACGCAGGCAATAGCCAATAGGCTATCGTGGAGCCACATTCGAATGTTTTACTACTGTATATATTGAGCTATGCATCCGCCATTACCTCATGTTCCCTCTGACCACCATGCAATAAACCTGAGTTAAACCAGCCCGTGGCTGTTTCCTGTGTCTTGGTTCTCATACACTAAATTGGCGACGAAGGTGGGATCATGGATTCCCAAGGAGCCAGGGCACAGAGCGGGTTCAACGTTACCAAACCGCAAGACTGGGAGCTTTTTGAGATGGACTTCCAGGCGGCACTGGTGGAACTCAAAGTCAAAGACGACGAGGAAAGGAAGCGGGCCATCCTCACCCGAATGCTTGGGATGGAAACCAAGCGAACGCTGGTGAGCATCATTGCACCGAAGAAGATGAGTGATTTCAAAGCCGAGGACATCATGAAAC
Organism: Bradypodion ventrale; assembly: GCA_035047345.1. Classification (NCBI taxonomy): domain Eukaryota; kingdom Metazoa; phylum Chordata; class Lepidosauria; order Squamata; family Chamaeleonidae; genus Bradypodion; species Bradypodion ventrale. Next base: position 124,950,446 of record JAWDJE010000006.1, read on the forward strand.
TGCTGCGTGAGCGGTTCCGACCCTCGAGGGCAATGTTTCCCGCTCGGAGCGCGTTTTGGAGGCGAGTCCAAGCGCCGGACGAGTCGGTTGAGACCTTCGTAACGGCCATGAGAATAGCAGCCGCCCCCTGCAGATGGGACAACCTAGAGATGGCCCTCAGGGACGGAGTTCTGTGTGGCCTGAAGGACAAGGAAGTGCAGCGCAGCCTGATGAACAAGGAGCCACCACCCACACTGGCAGAGGTTGTGGAGGCCGCGGAATCCGCGGAATCCACGAATGCTGGGGTAGACGAAATGCACCAGTGGCGTGAGTGGCGTCCTAGGGCCGGCAAAGCGGATAATTCGGTGCACGGAAAGTCCGGACAGTCGGTGCACGCAACCCGACGAACCTCGAAGTCGTCTACGGAAGGCAGCAACGGCGAGGAGGTCCAGAAGGTCCGAAAAGGAGGGCGCCGCTGCGATGGTTGCGGAGCGGCCCATGAGCGCGCGAAGTGCCCATTCAGAAAAACCGAATGTTACAACTGCGGCCGTCGGGGGCACATCGCCAAGGCGTGCAGGAAGCGGAAAGAGGTCCGGAGGCATTCACAAGACCGTTCGGCCAGGCCGGACCGTCCAGCGAGGTCAAAAGATGGCGCCCGGACCACGAGGAGGCAGGACGGCGTGGGCCGCATCTCGGACGACAGCGAGGACGACGCCCCCGTGTTCAGCATGTCCGCAGGACAACCCCATTACTTCGTTGAGGTACTAGTACAAGGGGCCCCTATTAGGATGGAAATTGACTCGGGGTCCTCCTATTCTATAATTCCCCAGAGAGAGTTCTTGAAAATCGACCCCCACGTGCGGCCCAAACTTAAAACGTTGAGGTCCACGCTACGAGACGTACAGGGGAACAGCATTCCAGTGTTGGGGGTCGGGAAATTTCGGGTCCGTTTTAAGAGACATTCTGCGGAACTCCCCCTAGTTGTTCTCAAAGGGGGAAGTTGTAGCCTCCTCGGGACACAGTGGTTTCAGCCTTTGGGTTTGTTCATAGGGGGGGTGCATGCCGTGGGTGCGGACCCAATACAAGCGGTCTGCGACGCGCACCCCGCCGTTTTTAAAAAAGGTCTGGGAAAGTTCAAGGGACCCCCTGTAGCCTTCGACCTAGACCCGGAGGTCCGCCCGATAAGACTCAAACCACGCAGGGTGCCGTTCGCACTAAAGGACAAAATAGAGGCGGAACTGGACAAGCTGGTGGACCAGGGGATTCTTGTTCCTGTGGATTCCGCGGAGTGGGAAACCCCAATTGTAACAGCACTAAAGGCTAACGGGGAGGTGCGCATTTGCGCTGATTATAAGTGTACAATTAACAAGGCGATCCGCCCTAATGCATACCCGGTGCCGGTGGTCAGCCACCTTCTGGCCAGGCTGAATGGGGGAAAGTGTTTCGCTAAGCTCGATTTAGCACAAGCCTACCAGCAACTCCCTGTAACCCCCGCCACGGCAGCGGCACAAACAATAGTTACACATAAAGGGGCGTTCCAGGTGTCGCGTTTACAGTTCGGCGTGAACTCGGCACCTGGCCTTTTTCAGTCGATTGTGGAACGCCTCCTGAAGGGGCTGGAGGGGGTGTTGTGTTATTTTGATGACGTATTGATAACAGGGGGGAGTGAGGCCGAACTGGCAAGGAGATTGGATAAAGTACTGACGGTGTTCAAGAAAGCGGGGCTGCGGCTGAGAAAAGACAAATGCGTTTTTTTCGAAACAGAGGTTGAATTTTTAGGGTTCCGGGTCACACCCGAGGGAATTATGCCGTCCAAATCCAAAGTAGCCGCCATCAAGAAGGCTCCTCGCCCCACATCCAAAACCGAATTACAGTCATTTCTAGGGCTCCTCAATTTTTACCATACCTTCCTTCCACGGAAGGCGTCGGTGGCCGAACCGCTCCATCGGTTACTTAAAAAGGAGGAAACATGGCTGTGGGGGGACGAGCAAGAGAGGGCGTTTAAAGAGTTAAAGCAACTCCTAACATCCGAGGCAATCCTGACTCATTTCGATCCCAAACGGCCAGTGGTCTTAGTCTGTGGCGCATCCCCGGTGGGGGTGGGGGCGGTGCTGTGCCACGTGTTGGACGACGGAAGGGAGGCCCCGATAGCATTTTATTCAAGGTCCCTGTCCCAAGCAGAGCGGAATTACGCACAGACCGACAGGGAGGCATTAGCGATAGTAGCGGGAACCAAAAAATTTCACGATTTCCTGTATGGTCGCCCGTTCAAGATCGTGACAGATCACAAGCCCCTGTTAGGAATTTTCACTGCAAATAAGCCCACGCCACAGATCCTGTCCCCGAGGATGCTGCGGTGGGCTATCTTTCTCAACGCATACCAACATGAATTGGAATACCGGCCAGGGAAGGAGATCAGCCATGCAGACGCACTCTCAAGGTCTCCTTTGCCCCTGTCGGGCGACCAAAAGGCAGGGGTAGAGAGAGACCACCAGGTATTGTTAATAGAGGTCTTAGACTCACCCCCAATAGTACCAGCCGACATTGCCAGGGCGACAGGCAAGGATAGAACGCTGGAGAAAGTAAGCTCATGGGTACAGAAGGGGTGGCCGGCGTCCTCCCCAGGTACGGAATTCGACCCATTTTTTCGAAAAAAAATTGAGTTGTCCCTAGAGAGGGGGTGCCTTTTGTGGGGCCAACGGATGGTGGTCCCTTCATCCCTACGACCGAGGGTGCTCAAACTGCTGCACGTCAGCCACCCGGGGATCGTCCGTTCCAAGGCGCTAGCCCGGAGTTACTTCTGGTGGCCCCAGCTGGACGCAGACATAGAGCACATGGTCGGCACTTGTGAGGCGTGCCAGGGCTCCCGACCAGAGGCGGCTCGCCTCCCGCATAGGGAATGGGACGCAGCAAGGGGGCCGTGGTCCAGAGTGCACATAGATTTTGCTGGCCCGTTCCGAGGAACCATTTTTCTCCTGGTAGTGGATGCGTACTCCAAGTGGCTGGAGGTGATGCCGGTAAAGAGCACGTCCTCCACCACTACGATTAATCATCTAAGGAGAGTCTTTTCCACGTTCGGTTTACCCGACACCCTGGTCAGCGATAACGCTAGTTGTTTCACGTCCGCTGAGTTCAGGGCATTCATGGAGGCAAACGCCATTCGGCACATCACATCCGCGCCGTTTCACCCGGCCACGAATGGCCAAGTGGAGCGGTTGGTGCGGACAACAAAGGATGCGCTGAGGCGCATGGGCTCGGGGGACCTGAATCACCAAGTATGTCAGTTTTTATTAGCGTATAGGGTGACCCCCTTAGCATCCGGATATTCGCCGGCAGAGCTGCTGATGCGGAGAAAGCTGACCACGATTCTGACCAGGTTAGACCCAACGAGGGTCGAGGACAAAGGGAAGAACGTAGGGGTAGCGGTGTCGAAAGGTTTCGCCGCCAGTGATCCTGTGCATTGCAGGAACTACGCCAGCACAGGGCCAGCCTGGGTACCAGGGAGAGTCGTAGAACAGACGGGGCCAGTGTCATATCGGGTGGAAACGAGTACCGGCCTACTGTGGAGGCGGCATGCGGATCAGCTCCGGAGCCAGGTTCCCAGGGAGCAAACCACGGACGGCACGGAGAATGCCTCAGCGTTAGGGTCCTCCCCCACCCGTTTATCCCAAGGGGGAGACAACGAAGGGCAACAGTCCCAAACAAGGGGGGAAGGCAGCGGTCCCGACTCATATCCTTTTGATACACCAGCCCTATCAAAGAGAAGCAGCGGTCCCGACTCCCTATCGGAGCCCGGGGAAGAGGGAGAGGAGTTTGCGACCGCTGCCCCCGAATTTGATTTTGATTTTGCGAGCCGGGGGTTTTTTTGGGAGTGTTCCCCCACCCATCCAAGCGAGAAGAGGGGTTTTTCGTTAGCCCCCAGTGCCCCCGGTTATTCCCAAATAAAGCACGCACCTCCCGACAAAGCCGCAGAACCGCGGCAAGTCACTAACAAGTCTCCCTCTCCAATTACAGGACAGGAAGCCAGGGGACAAAGAGAAGGTAGCAAACCCGGGGCAGGGCAGCCCACACCGAGACCCCAGCGTGTTCGAAATAAGCCATCTTGGCTGAGAGACTTCGTCTCATCCTAGGGGGGAGGAGTGTTGTGTTCTAATAGGGTAACCATCTTCATGTGATAACATTGTAACATTTCCTACCAGTAACAATATAGCCTTCAGCTGTATCACTATAAACCCTGTATGAGGACGCGAGCTAATGACCACCAGTGGGCAGCGGCGAGCGTCCAAGCTCTCTCGGTCCATACTCATCAAAGGCTACAGCGCGGAGTTTCCCGCCACTACCTACACCTGGACAAGAAGGGCGTGACTAACAATGACGTCACGCAGGCAATAGCCAATAGGCTATCGTGGAGCCACATTCGAATGTTTTACTACTGTATATATTGAGCTATGCATCCGCCATTACCTCATGTTCCCTCTGACCACCATGCAATAAACCTGAGTTAAACCAGCCCGTGGCTGTTTCCTGTGTCTTGGTTCTCATACACTAAAACAGTCCATTTGGCTTGTAGTCAGTACCTTGGATACCTTGGAGTAGCTATTCAGCAAGGAGTCCTTCTATGAGTAGACCTCTTCGTGACAACATTCCGCATATCTTCTAATAATAATTTTGTGCAAGAAATTGTTTTGGGTTGAAAGGATTTTTGTGAAAGAAATTCCAGTCAGGGAACACCCGACTGAGGCTCCTTTCATGTCCCCAAGAGCTGGGACAGTGACTAAGCTCAATCCATCATGCAGTACCCGGGTCTCGAACTGCTGACTTGCCAACCTTCCAGCTAACAAGGTGAGCTTCTTAACCACTGAGCCACCACAGACACCGCACATCATCTGTCCATAGTGATCTATGCCTGGCAGTTCTTCTCCATGTTGGTCCAATATTTTTCTTGAGAAAATCTTCCCATCAGCGAAGTGGTCTTCCCCTAGGTCTTTTGCGATCTCTCAGATACCAATTCATTATTCTGGTGCTCCATCTATTGTCACTTGTGTGTGCAACATGGCCAGCCCAACTTAATTTGTTCGTCAGGTATTCTGTTACTATGACTTGTAGTGGGTACAAGCTGGAAATTACAATTATCTGCTTACGTAACTATGTAGTGATGAATGCCTGCTTACACAATGGTGGGAAAGAGGACTTATATACCAAGTCGACCATTAAATGAAACAAGATTCTAGTCAGAGGGAGGGAGGGAAGGAGGGACTGCCACACCAGATCACAACAATCCTTTGCTTGGGTTACCTGAGGCTTCCTTGGCATCATCTTAACCTCAGCCTAGCTAATGGACTTCTTCCTGCCTCCCCAGCGCTTGAAGCATCCACAAGTATCAACGACACTTGATATTCCAGAGAGGTGAGGAGAAGAAAAGGCCAGAGAAAAAACTGAGAGGAGGAGAGAGAAAGAAGGCACTTTGAGGAGTTGCGCAATGCCTTGAGCAGCCAAGCTATGCAATTGCATATTGATTTGAAAGAAGCAGCAGCAGTCTTGCCTTCTAGCATCCCGTAAAATTGCAGAAAAGGAAGAACGAACCATAATCGAGACAGTCCATTCGTCAACATCCCCGTTCCTTTAAAAGCAATTAAGGCTACCCCAGTATGCACATAACACACCCAGCATTTCAGCTTGTCCTCTTACATTAGAAATGACAATACAGCCAGCGTGATGGACTTGAGCAAGCTGTAATATGATGCTCCATTATCCTTCCCAATGGTCAGACATCCAGCTCCTTGAGTGAATTACGCTGCTTTCAATCCAATCACGAGCGAGTCTCACTTTATCTATAAGCTCTCCGGGTAAACAGCTAGCAGGATATTAGAGGCGACTACTTTTTAATAACATGGCCTTTCTCTCCACCTCTCCTGTTCCACCCCGTCATGAACAGATGAAAGCAAAGCCAGGAGGAGTGAGAACAATAATCCTGTAAACACTAATCTCAGATTCAATTACAATCTAACAATAAACTAGGTGTCAGAAAAATCTACGGAAGCCTCCCAGATTCTTGTTCCCTAAAGTAGCAGACATGCTTGCACTGTGAAGTCTTTAAGAAAAATGTAATTCTTGTGCCTCCATTTGATGTTATCCAGCCTGCAACTGCTTCAAGAGGAAAAGACCATTCTGGCGGTCTTGTGATCCTACTCTCAAAGCTTGAGTCAAACTATATAAGCTTCATCAATAGAAGTGTGTGGGTGTGTGGGGGGGATTACTTAAGTACTGAAGATGTCATATTGTCACTGGAGGAACTTTTCATAACTCCAATAGAGTGCAGATAAGCCTGTTTTGTTTTGTGACTGTTTGATGCTAGAATGTAAGCCCGTTCTGTTGTTTCTAAGTTTCTACCATTTCTAAGAGGACTGCGGTGGCTTAGTGGTTAAGATGCTGAACTTGACGACTGGAAAGTCAGCAGGTCAGCAGTTTTAGACCCGAGCGCTGCATGACAGAGTGAGCTTCCGTCTTTGTCCCAGCTCCTGCCAACCTAGCAGTTTGAAAGCAAGAAATTGCACTCTGGTGCTTAGTCATGCCTGCCACATGTCCACGGAAATGTCTGCAAAACACAGACAGTGCTGGCTCTTTGGCTCTAAGCAGAGATGAGCACTGATCCCTAGAGTCGGATACAACTGGTTTCCTTTACCATTTCTAAAAAAAAGGAGAGGCCAAAGGTGAGAAATAAGTTCCTTGTGCAGAAGTAGTTTGGTGGTTCAGTTTCCTCTGGGTTTGCATCAATGTATCACCATAACATCAGCTCTGATCAAATCTTTACAACAACCCCCTGCATCAGTTGCCAAACTGCCAACAGCTTTATTGGTAATACAGATGCTGCCGGTTATTTGTCATCTACTAAAGGTAAAGGTAAAGGTTTCCCTTGCTCGAAAGCCAGTCATATCCGACTGTAGGGTTCAGTGCTCATCTCTGTTTCAAAGCCGAAGAGCCAGTGCTGTCTGCATCTGCAGACATTTCCTTGGTCATGTGGCAGGCATGACTAGACACCAGAGTGCACGGAACACTGTTTACCTTCCCACCGAAGTGGTCCCTATTTATCTACCTGCAATTTCTTGCTTTCGAACTGCTAGGTTGGCAGGAGCTGGGATAAAGACAGGAGCTCATTCCATCCTGCAGTATTCAGGTATCGAACTGCTGACCTGCCACCTTCCAGCCAGCATCTTAGCCACTTGAGCCACTGTAGTCCTTGTCATCTACTAGTCTCAGGTTTTATCAAAAATGTCAGAATTTGCTACACTTATAAAACAGGTAAATTCAAATTATTTTTTTCTACCTTCATACAACTGCAACACAACACAATCAACTTTTCAATCTTCATCATCAACATCATCACCGCCACCACCACCACCACCACCATCCCCTCCTCCTCCTCTTACCCCTTCGGCCTCCAGGTGTCGAGGGAGATACTAGTTTCTTGCTCTGGCACATAGAATGGCCTCCACTGACTTTAGTTGGCATTCTTGTAATATTGCTTTGATGTTATCTTTTCACCTTCCTCTGGGTCTGCCTTGAACTCTTTGTCCTTCTCCTCTTTCCAAATATGTCTTGTATGGTATGCAATTCTAAGACCTTCTCTCCAAATGGGCAAACTACTTTATTTGTTGTCTCTGTATGTAGTTTAAGATTGGTTCTATTCCAATTCTTTCCCTTATAATCTCATTCCTGATTTTATCCCTTTTAGACACTCCAGCAGCCTTCCTCATACATATCTGTCGTAATGCCACCAGAGCCCCTTTGTACAGAATGTTTCAGGGTGACCTAGGATGGTGTCCGTGGCTGTCATAATGGTCCTGAGGCACAAGGCCACATCATGCTTCACCCAATCCTGGCAATCCCTTACTTTGGCCTGTTACTCCATTTCACAATGTGGATGCAGGGCTGGACTTTGAAAGTGTAGTCATGCCCACAAAAAGTGAGCATGTAAGGCAAGCATGAGCAACTGGGCTCATGCTTGCCCTGCTGGTTACCACTGCTTGCTTCTATGGTGCCAGTTCATTCTGAAGGGTGTTTCTACAGCATAGATTCCTTCCATGGTATGAGGCAGAACATCTCCCTTGTTAAATTTGGAGTTATTAGGTAGGGGTCATTCATAGCAATACCACCAATTTTGGCTGTAAATGTTGGCAGCAATTGCAGGGGAGTCAAATGCAGTTCATGGACCTCCAGGTTGCTTACCCCTGCGGTAAAGCATGAATTTTATCATCTGATAAAAAAAATATGCTTCTAAATTCCAATCATCAGACAACAAATGCCTTTTTGATGGTAGGTTTTTAGTGCTTGTCAAAGTTGCAAGGACAAGATTAAGAGGCCCTGAACAAGTCAGCCCATCCCAGAATGCCTTGTTTCTATCCAGGGCAGAAGCACAGCCATTAAAGTTCGACACCAGCGTGAACGTTGCACTTTGGTCACAGCATGTGGCCCCAGAGAGTCTTTCCATCTGAAAGGCAAAAGCCTACTGCAGAAGCATAAACATGTCAAAACGAGGCTACATTAATCCCTATTTTATTATGTTAGCACTTGAAACGCCGATTGGGGACCCTGTGCAACGCCCCGGGGTTCAATTTCAGGATGGCCAAACATTCATTAAGGTACACACGCACATCCCGGTCTGTTTTTGACCATGACCATTCTAAAAGATGCTGTTAGCTTCTTGTCACATTGACCCCGGTCACCTGCCTTCCAGTGTCCTGTCTCAGAAATTGGTTTACATCATTCTTTCTAAGACAGGTTTTATGACTATTGTCTGGGTTTCTAGGGTGGGGAAGGAGCGCAGGGGCACCTTCGGTCAAGAAATAAAGCTAAATTTTCCTGATATTACACAAAACAAAAACAAGTCAGCAATAGAAACAAAAAGACACAGACACACACACACACCCAAAAAAACCTTGACAGCAATATATTTGTGTCCCCAAAGTATAAAGTACCCAATATTAAGATTTAACAGAGGCCATTTGTAATAATCATAAATTGTGATTGATTTCTGAAATTACATGGAGTGAATTTAACAGAGAAAGTAAAGCACGAGGGTCTACCTCCTGCCTCATTACACTGCACGACAACTATTTCGCTACTGGGAATAACAGATTGTTTTCAGTGACTTTAGCATCACCCTAGAAGCAGCAGACATCCTACTTTTGATCTCGAAAGATCTAGCCCACTGCCTGAAGAAGTGGCTCCATGACATTTCCAAACCTTTGTAATTAACAGACCACCAACTGAACTCAACCGTTGTTTTCCTAAAACTTGCTTCATTTGGAGGGATTCTCCGAAAGTATGTGTGGCATTGGAAAAAGCATCAGATGCTCACTTTAAATTTCCAGGCAATGCCCTGTAACCTTGCCCACAAAGTAAACAACAACAAAGGAGTCTTGGTTGGGATCTTGATTGTTTCATTTGCTTTTCTTCTCCAAAATGAAAGTCCTCTTTTGAACCTGAGGAAAGTCAGTCTGGAGGCTTTTCGGCATAAATCCTGAATCAAAGGACTTCTCCACGTGGCTAGGAGCAGCGTGTCTGGCCATGTACATATGTTTGACATTAAGATCTGATGTATACTTTCAGACTGCCTTTCTTCTACCCCAACAGAAACACACAGGCCACATTTATAGATGGATGGGACTATTTCCCCACAAACAGACCCGGTGCGTAATCTGGGGGTCCTCCTGGACTTGCGACTCCTGCTCGATAGATAGATAAATCTTTATTGTCATTGTCCTGCACAGAACAACAAGATTGTTCGATGAGCAGGTGGCAGTCATGGCCAGGAGAGCTTTTGCACAACTTCATGTTATACGGCAATTATGTCCACTCCTAGATCGGGACTCCTTGCTCATGGTCACACACACTCTGATCACCTCCAGACTTGACTATTGCAATGTGCTCTATATGGGGCTGCTCTTGATGGCCATTTGGAGGCTGCAATTTGTCCAGAATGTGGCTGCCCAGGTGGTGATGGGGTGAGGGCGGTATGCCCATGCCTTGCCGCTACTTCAGGAGCTGCACTGCCTCTGGGTGCAATTCAAGGTGCTGGTAATGACCTTTAAAGCCCTATATGGTAGTGGGCCAGGATACTTAAGAGACCATGTCACCCTGAGAACATCTGTCCATCCCACCAGAGCAGACCAGAGAGGCTCTCTGGTTGTGCCATCGTAAGGGAAACTTGTCTCTCTAGCACCAGAAGGAGGGCCTCCTCAGTGTCTGCTCCTCCCCTATGGGACCTCCTGCCAATTGAGCTGCGTCTCCAGATGGAGTTGCTGTCCTTCAGGAAAGGCCTAAAAACCTGGCTGGCAAAGCAGGTGTGGGCGCGTCAGCATCCTCAGCCTCCTGTGGCCATGAGGGCTCTTTATCCTCCTGGCTGGTGGAAGAGCCAAGGAGGGTGCAGCAGCGTGTCGGTGTCTTCAGCCTCCCATGGCCATGGGGGCTCTTTATCCTTCTGGCCAGTGGGAGGGCCAAGGAGGGCGCAGCGGCAGAGCAGTTCCATTCATCTACTATATTAAGCATTAGCCTTTACTGAACAAAACAGCCCTTCTGAGAGAAGTGGCTGACAAGAACTGGAGCCCCTAAAGGAGGACACCCCCAAGGATGTTCATGGTGTTATAGAGGGGGCAAGATTATGGAAAGTGATGGCTATACAGGAAGCCCTGAGGAAGGGGAGGGGAGGAGAATAATGAGTGGCAGTGAAGTGCATCTCCTGGAGAAATGAGAGGAGGAGGAGGAAGCTAAGGAGGTATGAGGTGATGCTCCAGAAGATGCTGGAGACATGGCCAGGCACCAGGTAGAGCTTGAGGAGCCAGAAGAATTCCTTCCCTAGGTGACTGGACCAAACTCTATAAATAAGACCTGTAGGGTCTCCCTGCCAGAAGACGTGGTGACAGCTGTCAGTCTTGACAGCTTTAAGAAAGGATTAGACAAGTTCATGGAGGACAAGGGTATCAATGGCTATAATTATGGATACCTAAGGACAACCTCCGGGTTGGAGAGATAGGCAGGATATCTCTCAATGCCATTTCCAGGGAATCCTAAGCAGGTGAAGGCATCTCCTTGGGAATAATACCCTGAAGCAAATGATGAGCCACTGTGTGAGACAGAATGCTTGACTGGATGGGCTGTTCCAGCAAGGCTGTTCTTATGTTCTTATGTTTTTATAGGGGCTGCCCCAGATACCCACGACTGGGTCTACAGAGCACCAAAATCAGCAAGTTCCTCCCTAAGACCTGGTACTGGAATGAGCAGAAGTGACAGGAATGGAGAAGGAAATTGCAGCATCAATGGTCCAGGGATGCCCAATGACAAATGCTGTGAAGGAAGAGGACCAGAGTTGACCTTGTTGAAGTTGTGGATACTGAAGGTCTCCTGAGAGAAAGAGGGGGGACCCTACAAATGTGGGGGCATTGTCTTCTCACTGTCGAGAGACATCTGACATAGAGACTAGAGTTCAACTTTCCTACTGATGTTAACCAGTTGGGGTTAGTGAAGGGAATTCACCCAATGGACTGTTTGACTTTAACCCAGTTCATTTTGGTTTGTTAATAAAAGTTTCATTAAGCATGAAAGCCAGTGTTGGCTCGTGTGTGCTCAACGTGGAGGAAGGCAGGCTGCCTCAGAAAGAGAGACCAGGGGAGAGAAAGAAGCCAAGGAAGGGATTGCTGTGTCACAGTAAAAACAATCCATATGCTGCAAAGCTACAAAAGCAATTATGAATCAGCCCTGATCATTTCAAAACGTTTTAGAATCAATACACCAATAAGTCAACTGGGTATAAAACGTAACAAAAACATAAAGCACTCAGGATAGAGTTAGTACAGTGGTGAGATATATTAAAATTGACATCTAAAAGTATCAAATGCCAAATGCAGTTTTTGTTGTGATGTTTCCTTTCAACATCATAAAAAATTGTAAATACAGTACAGTATTCTTACTTTTGATGATACGAAGGAGTAGGATCAGGCTTTTTTCTTTTTCTTTAAATGAAATAATCTACTTTGGTAACTCAGTAACCAAGGTTTTATTCCTTGGGAAACAATCTTTCTGCTAATCAAGGAAGTTTAAACAAACATCAGTTTGGCCATATATAATCATGTGCAATCTCCACAAATTACCTGCTTGTCTAACCAGGGCTCTGGTGTCACCATGTCAAAATTGGTTGAGCTTGGAGTGAAACAGTGAGGTATTTCTTTGCATGCTGTGGGAATAATTAACTTACTAGAATTCAGTTCTGCAAGGAAGGAGTGATGCCTACAGGCTTGACTGACATGGACTCATAGAATAACTGAGTTGGAAGAGGTTTATAAGGCCATTAAATCCAACCCACTGCTCAATACAAGGAATCCAAATCAATGCAAGTCTGACAGAAGCTTGTCCAATTTTCACGTGAATGCCTCCAGTGTTGGAGTGCTCACTGCCTTCTGAAATAATTGGATCCAATGCCATACTGCTCTAACAGTTAAGAGGTTTTTCCTGAAATTCAGCCTTTATCTGGGTTCATGTATTTTGAGCTTATTATTATGTGACCTCCACCCTGAGATGACCGAGAACAGGTCCTTCCCCTTCTTTTTATGGTTATCTTTCAAGTATTTGAAAAGTCTTATCATACATACCCTGTCTCAGTCTCTTTATCTCAAGACTGAACCTGCCCAGTTCCTCCAGTCTTTCCTCATAGGGCTTGGTTTCCAGTCCCCTAATCATCCTTTGTCACTGGGGTACACAGAAAGAACCTCCTCAAAGATAGTGGTATTTTTGAACCACTATCAGGCATACCCTGGTAACAGCAACCTTGTATTGCTGGCTCATCTTTCTCACACTAGGTCAGGCGAAAGGAACTACAGAATGGGTTCGACAAAAGGTGCCTTCATTTTTGCAGTTTCACATCTGGCCTAGACATGGAAGAGGAAGAAAAACAATCCTTGTTGCCTTCCTCCGAATTTATTCTAGTTTGTTAGCATCCTTTTTAAAGTAAAGGTAAAGGTTTCCCTTGCTCGAAAGCCAGTCATATCCGACTCTAGGGTGCAGTGCTCATCTCAGTTTCCAAGCCGAAAAGCCCAGCGCTGTCTGCTTCTGCAGACGTTTCCGTGGTCATGTGGCAGGCATGACTAGACACCGGAGTGCACGGAACGCTGTTACCTTCTCACCGAAGTGGTCCCTATTTATCTACTTGCAATTTCTTGCTTTCCAACTGCTAGGTTGGCAGGACACAATATTTTAGAGGAGACCTAACTAGTTGCAAATAGTTGGGGACTAGTACCTCATGAGTTTTTGAGACTATATTTATGTTAATACAGCTCAAAATAGTATTGGCCCTTTTTCATTTATACCCACATCATGCTGTTGACTCATGTTCAGCTCATGAACTACAGCTTTCTCAAGATCCTTTTCCCATATAATGTCATTGACCCAAGTATTCCTTATTTTGTAATGGTGCATTTCACCCCCTAGGTGTACAATTTTGCATTTATCCCTGTTAAGTTTCATTTTGTTGCTTTCAGACGAGTTCTGAAGCCTATCGAGAGCATTTTGAATTTTGTCCCCTTCTTCCAAGGTATTAACCATCCCATCCACTGTTGTATTCAAGATCACCATGTACAAGTGCAAAAGCTGGACCGTAAAGAAAGCCGACAGGGAAAAAATGATTTATTTATAATGTGGTGCTGGAGAAGAGCTTCCCGAATGGCCTGAACTGCCAGAAAGACAAACAAGTGGGTGGAGCAAGTCATCTCACATTCGGCCTTCCTCATTTCCTGCTGCCTTCCTCCTTTCCCATCCTCTCTTTTCCAAAGAGTCTTGCCTTCTGGTGGTGTGCCAAAGGAGCATGTGGAGCAAGCCTCTCGAAGCAAAAATGATGAAATTGAAATTTTCCTCCTTTGGCACGCCACAAGAAGGCAAGACTCTTTGGAAAAGAGAGGATGGGAAAGGAGGAAGGCAGCAGGAAATGAGGAAGGCCAAATGTGAGATGGATTAATTCCATAACGGAAACCACAGACTATAACTTACAGGAGCTAAGCAGGGCGGTTGAGGACAGAGCAGTTTTGAGATCTCTCAATCATAAGGTTGCCCAAATTTGGAGACGATTTGATGGCTCATAACAATACCAACCACTATAAGATAAGAGCACTCTGAATTGGTACCAGCCAAATTTCCCTGCCTCTTAGAACATAACGGCATTTTTCAGAATAGCTCCCTGGCTCTGTTCCTATTGATCCACTTAAGAAATAATGACCAAGCACAGCACAACAACCAAATTAATCTCATCTCTCGCAGGCCCCTCTTTCCCGATTCCATCATCTCCCCATCTTACCCCCAAGTGAAAAGTATAGATTTCTCTTACCATTTGGCGCATCCTTTCCCTCTGTGACAGTGACCTACTTCCTCACTCTTCCTGATAGGAATAAACCCGAGGGACACAGAACACAAGCCTACACCATCTCAGAGCACATAAAAAGCAAACTCTGCCTCCATCGCTCTGTTCAGACTCTATGCTCAGAGAGACAAGGAGACCGCCGCTGCCGCCATCATCCAAAACACACGAGCACAGCTGCACCTCCATAGCCCCTTTCCCATGATTTCAAATCCATCTTGCTGACTTAGAACAGGGGTGCCCAAACTTTTCGGGCAGCGGGCCGGTCACATGGCTCAACAGGCTGGTCACGTGGTTCCTCCCACTGGAAGGAGAAGTAAAACCCGTCTTTCAATCTGTTTTGCAACAGGATGAGGTAGATTTTAAGATGCCACTTTCTCTGTTTAAACCAAGGGTGCCTAAGCTACGGTCTGTGGGCCATATCTGGCCCCTGACACCAATTCATCTGGCCCACGCTGCCCTCATCGCTCCTGGAAGCAAAAGTAAAACACGCCGGTATGAGCACGTTTTACTTCCGCTTCCAGGAGTGACAAGGGCAGTGCGGCCCGGATGAATTGGTGTCGGGGGAGCAGATCTGGCCCACGGGCCGTAGTTTGAACACCCCTGCCCTAGAGAAACCCATGCTGATGAAATTACAAAACAACCCCTGTGGGAAATCACTGCTTCCCTGGCTGCTCTTTCCACTGACCCTTCTCTTTACCCCAAATCCCCTAAAGCTGCCTGCTCCTCTTCCCCATCTATTGTGGTTGTTTGTAAGAGAGCTGATGATCCTCTGTAATGGGCAAAGATAGGCAAGGCGATGAATCAGCCGCCTGTGTGCACTTTGGGACAACTACGCTATGGACAAAGACGCTACTTTAAAAGCAAACACATTATTGCTTTCCAGCCATAAAAGCGTGCATTATGGAGTGTGGTGAGAATAGGCTCATGACAACCATCAAAGAGCAATAAAACATATAAGGATGTTTTTCGCTGAGCTAACGACGCTGCAGCCCATTGTGTTTTCTATGAAATGGGCCATTTTTCTTAAAAGTTAAGCCATGGATTTTTTTTTTACATATTATGGATGCCAAAATTCAACCATCCCGAGAATTGCATGCTGATCTATCGCATTTAATGTTCTGGTTGTTTCCCTAAAACAGGAGTTCTCAACCTTTTTAAGCCATGGGTCACGTCACGCTCCCTCAGACAGCGTCAGGGACCGGATGGCCATTTTGTACTTCCTCCACCACATGGCACTTCCTGGTGTGGTGGAAGCAGGGGGGGGGCAGATGAAATGGTTTCGTGGGATGCATCCAGTCCACGGGCCACAGGTTGAGAATCCCTGCCCTAAAGAGTCATGTCTATCATCCAGTGAGGGCCATGATGTTAGTTTACCTGACCCCTTTTACATCCTAGCAGCCAAACCAAATGGGAAATACAACAAGTGGTTGCTAGGCAACTATGGCAGACTTGTTCTTCCTTCCTTCTCCAGAAATTGTACATCTATGGTGGAGCGATGGATAAGACAAAAAGACAGGTTCAGAGATCCTCCACTGAATTACTGCTCTGCTTTTGCACATCATCAGAGGATGCTGGCTAGGCTTCTGTAGGTGCTCCACACAACTGGAAATGTAGCACAAAAAGGGGTCCCCGGTTGTATTGAGAGTCTCCATCTACAAGATGGAAGTGTGCAAATTCTTCTCACAGGTGTTTTGTTGAATTAGGAGAAGTAATAGGGCCAGAAGGAGGTGTGAAGGGTAGGCCCAGCAAGTGTGCCATTATGCCCTGTTCTTCCACGCCTAAACAGGTAGAGTGTGACCCAAGATGGGAAAGAAAGAGACAGAGAGAGTTTTAGAAATCTGTAGTTTCCTGAGAGTCGCCCTTGCACAATGGGCATGGAGACTAGAATACACATCCACCACTAAATTCAACAGAGCCCAGCCAGTTCCTCTGTCTTGGAAATGGATGGATTTTCTTCTCTTTTATGTACCATCTATAAGTTAGATATCAAACACCTGAGAGAGCTTGGAGGAGGCAAAAGCCCCAAGATTTCTAGCTGGGGCAATTCCAGCATCCCAACCCTATGACTTGTGTGGTGCATTGCACTGCCAGCGGGTGCCATCATTAGCACCGGAATGATGGCTCAAAGATAAGGACACAAGATAATGACTCAAAAACCCTATTTGAGAGACACTACTATAGTATGTGCTAGACTTGAGCTACTTGAGTTGTATCTCAGGGCTCAGCATATACTCATGTGCAGAAAGCCCTGTGTTGAAATGTGAGCATTTTCAGATATATCATGTAGAGAAGAAAAGATCCTATTGGAAACTTTGAAGAGAGACACTGCTAGTCACTGTAGAGCAGCTTTTTCCAATTTATGGCAAACTAGATGAGTGAGACCTCAGTTCCCATCACTCCACTCCACAGAATGTAGATAGATAGATAAATCTTTATTGTCATTGTCCTGCACAGAACAACAAGATGTCCCATACTGACTGAAGAGGATGGAAATTGAGTTCCATTTCATCAGGAGGAGCACCTATTTGGGGAAGTAGGATGCTTGAAGGACTTCCCTCCCTGCAAGAACCATTAGTTATGTAGAATTATAATATGGCTTGTAGGTGCTCTTCAGTTTGAATGGAGGCCAATAGAATAATCCATGGATTATCCTCCCAAGGTTGGTAATTACCTTTTTGTGTCCCTCATTTATGAGATGCCCATTTCAAGTGAGGCCAACAGACTGGAGACAATAGTGAAGAGTGTGTGAAGGCTCCTCAGATAGTCCTCTTCTGTCTTTGGAGTTTTCATCTCATTTTCCTTTACTTCAAAGGTTCTCTTGCTGCTCTCTGCTGCCATCCCGTGTCGAATGGTTTCCTGAGCAGCTTACTCCAAACAGTTTCTTTCAACCGTTTAGGAAAAATAGCCAGAATTAATTGTTATATGAAATCTCATTCTTTTTGAAGGTTGGATTTCAACCATACATTCAACTGCAGGTGTGGAACTATCTTAGAATATGTGCACAATTACAAGAGCCTTTAACTTGTGTCCCTATTTCAACCTTTCTCTTTCATAAAATATGTGGCTATTGTTTCAATAGATTTTGAGGTTGAAGACTCTGTTTATGAACATTTTAATTAATTCTCCCCCAAACAGGAGATTTTAGGTATATTTATGAAATCTTTTTATGGCCATCTGTGATCAAGTGGTGTCTTCTGGATGTGTGTGTCTGCGAATCAGGCTAGATAGTCAGGAAAGGTATATTCCTAATGAACCTATTTTTCTCCCCACACTATGATTTCTTCCTAAATGAGACTTGCAAATGAAAGCCATGTTTACATTCCAGCATCCAATCACAAATCAATACACACAATGGAAGATGTTCAGATGAGGAAAGTCAAGAGCAAGTGTTAATTGATGACTTCTATCTTCAGAGAGCATCTCTTCTTTTTAAAAAAATAGTGCTACACATATAACCTAGTCTGAGTCAATGGGGTTCAGAAAATAATCAATTTTCCATGAAACCAGAAAAGGCTCTTCCTATTTTCTGATTTCAAAATTTCAAAATTGCTGATCTATCAGTCTTCCATCATGTAGTCATCCAGGGCTAAACCAAGAGTAGCGGTTGGAACACCTACTCAAGGCAAGCCAAATTATTTTGACATAGAAGGCAAAGGATACGTGGCTCTTCAGTTTTGAAACAGAGATGAGCACTGAACCCTAGAGTCGGATATGACTGGCTTTCAAACAAGGGAAAACTTTACCTTTACTTTGGCTCTAACAGAAAAATATGTAACTAAGTAATTCACCTCTAGCAATTAGGAGGTAAAGTTATACCAGACTCTAGGGTTCATCGCTGCTTACTGCCAAAGAGCCAGCAATGTCTGTGTTTGCAGACACTTCTGTGGTCATGTGGCAGGCATGGCTAGAAATCGAACACACAGAATGCTGCTACCTTTCCCACTAAAGTAGTACCTATTTATCTACTTGCAATTTCTTGTTTCTGAACTGTTGGGTTGGCAGGAGCTGGGACAAATGACAGGCACTTACTCCTAATGAAAGACTTGCCTGATCTTTCCCCGTTTCTGTTAGATTTGACTAATGCAGGTATACCGGTAACAAGGCGGCAGCAGTAGCAGCCTTCAGTCCCATGACATTATACTGGAATGAGGTACATCACTCTGTCTTACATACATATACATGGAAAAAGCACTGAGGACTAGTTCATTGATTTAAAAAGAAGCACACAACCCATCCAATGCTTCACATTTTTTTATCACAGAATCTTGTTCCATTTTTAAAGGCAAAGAACATCTGAAGATGTGGGCTGCAATCCACCAAAAGTCATGTGAAACTAAACTTGCTCATTTTCATGATGCCACAGTACTCATTCTTAGTTTTGCTACAAAAGACTGTAGAGACCAAGGATTTGACTAGAAAGCAGGAATGATGTGAAGCGATCTGTAGACACAAATTTCAACAGGAGTGATATTGCACTAAACTTCAGTCCATAGAATAAAATGAAGTGGAAAAAAGAAGCATCCTAATAGAATAAAGGACACAGATAATCACAAAAAAGCAATGTGACAACCTGTACATCATGTGGATGGTACAGAACAAAATGTGTAAATAATTATTTCATTGGGTGGTAACAAGGTCTCCTCATGGTTTAAAGTCAAGCATACCTCATTAACTTCCCCTGCGAGCACAAATTCTGTTGCAGAAATGATTTTAGGCTTTTATCTGTGTGATTTTTATTCTTGTTCTGCTGAGACTTTTACAAAAGTTCTTTCCAGACCTAAATCAATGTTCCGATTGAAGTAAATCGATACTTATCAACTTTATAGGACGTTTAGACATAGGAACACAACCTGCGTTACATGACCCCTCATTGGTGTTATTTCCAGCATGACACAAATCACTGTGATTTGAGAGTCCCTGACAGGAGAGAGAGAAAACCCAGTTTTTTGTTTCCATCATCATCCTAAATGAATTCACTGATCAGTTTAAAGCATTTTGCATTGCTCAATACTGTGTTATGAAGGCAAATGGTTGCAAAATACCACTGGTACTGAAATATACAGCTGTTTGGGATTCTAGGGAGCACTGTGCCTAAAATGCTCTCCCATTCAAATCTTGACTTCTCCCATTCAATTTAATACGAAAGAAATTCATTCTAAATAGTATGTCAGAAGAGGTGACATTCTGGGCATCAGTGGCGAACTTCACTTGCCTTACTTACAGCGTGACTAAGATGTATGTACATTTCATGTACTGTCCATGGATGAACACATTGATTAAAGGTAAAGGTCTCCATTGCTCGAAAGCCAGTCGTGACTGACTCTAGGGGTGGTGCTCATCTCTGTTTCCAGCCAAAGAGCCAATGCTGCCTGCGCCTGCAGATGTTTCCGTAGACATCTGGCAGGCGTTACTAGACACCAAAGCACATGGAACACTGTTACCTTTCCCACTAAAGCAGTACCTATTTATCTACTTGCAATTTCTTGCTTTTGAACCACTAGGTTGACAGGAGCTGGGACAGGGACGGGAGCTCACTACGTCATGCAGTGCTCGGGACTCAAACTGCTGATCTGCTGACCTTCCAGTCCTCAAGCTCAGCATCATAACCACTAAACCACTGTGGGCCCTAGTTAACATGGCAGGCCCCCTGAAAACATGTCTAATTGCCTCCCGTTCCCTGATGTAAGTGACCTTTTGAGCCTTTTTCAACTTGACTTTTAAGGGCAATGACCCTGGGAATCCTTAGTGGTCAGAAAGAAAAGAGGAAGACCAAAAATGAGATAGATTGGTTCAATAAAAGAAGGCACAGCCCTGAGTTTGCAAAGGGCTGTTAATGACAAAACCTTTAGTATAGAATGGCCCCCAATTCATGTGGATCTCATAAGTCAGAGGCAGCTTAACTTCACAAAAGAATAAAAATAAACAAATATATAGATGTTCTTACTTATGCAATAAGGAGTAAAGATGTGAAACATATTTTTGGAATGTGGATAGACGTCTGCTCCACTGAGCTCTTCTTCCACTCTGTTGCCTGTTTTCTTCATAATGAAAATGCAGCAAGTAGGATATTCTTGCTAAGGACTTTGGTTTGGCACAGTTGAAATGGGGAGAGTTTATTTATTATAATAATCTTATATCCATTCAGACGAACAAAGGCTCTCTAGGTAACCATGCCAGCATTTGAGACAGCTGGGTAACTCTGTAATAAAGAAAAGCAAACATTAATACAATTCAACAGAAGGATGGAGGAGAGGGGAGCAGCCACATCCTATTCATTTCGTGCATTTAGCATTTTAATGGCAGCAAGAAAATATGCTTTTAATATAAAGTTGGGGAAATGAGTGACGAGTCAATATAACTGTGTTGTGCATGCAATCAGCTTATTTAAAGCTCTTCTGATTCGTATTTACAACTCAATACAAATAATTCATTTTAATGGAAATTTATGGACGGCCAAAAGGACAGAAGTCCTTCTGGGCCAGACTGAAATGCATGATTGGCGAGCAAGTGGAGCATTATTAGATCAACAATTTCAGTCCTGACCTCCCCAAGGCATCCCAATTAACTTATCTGAAGCACTTTTAGAGCTTTTTTCAGCATCTTGGTTCTTTTTATTAAATAATTTTCTTTTTGCTATGTTTTGGTTGTATATTATTATATGCTGTTCTGTGTACTGAATTTTGTATATTGTATTACTGTGTATTTATTGTGTATGTTGTGATTTTTGTGAGCTGTCCTGAGTCAGCGTATGCTGAGTGGGCGGCATACAAATCGAATAAATCAAATCAAATCAGTCTGTTCCCTTCTGCAAAGGAGGACACCTTTAAAGCTATGCAAATCTTGGAAGGCAGCTTGCCATGGGATATTTCAGACATGCACATTTCTCTTTCAACTCTAGCTCTCAAGAGGTGGCTTAGAAGTAACTCATTGCTACTTACTAGTTACTTGTATTTAATTCCTTTTCCCAATTAAAGGCTTTCCTGTATTTATTTGATTCACCTGATTTTCATGGTCTTTACAGTGGAGTTGGTTTACTTGATTTTATAATTTTTCAACTAGAAAAAGTGAAGATGTTTACTTACTTGGGCAGTGTGATCGCTCAAAATGGAGATGTAGAAGTGGACATCAAATGCCATCTTGGAAAAGCAACAGCAGTCTTCCAGAAAATGAATAAAATATGGTCCTCACCCATACCTGTCAAGTGCAGCTCCGGAGATTACGGGACCTGTGCAGAACGTTTCTGCACAGGTCCGTTCTACCCATGCATAAAAACCTTCTACACATGCATAGAAGTGACCTGCACAGAATGTTTCTGCGCAGGTCTGTTCTACGCATGCGTAAAAGCCTTCTACGCATGTGTAGAAGCGACCTGCGCAGAAACATTCTGCGCAGGTTGCTTCTATGCATGCATAAACGGCTTTTATGTATGCGTAGAAGGCTTTTATGCATGTGTAGAACAGACCTGAGCAGAAACGTTCTGCGCAGGTCACTTCTATGCAAGCGTAGAAGGCTTCTGCGCATCCCCTTCTGCACAGAAGCCTTCTACGCATGCGTAAAAGGGTTCTACACATGTGTAGAAGGGTTCTACGCATGCATAGAAAGAAAGTACCTGTGCAGAAGGGATGCGCAGTAACTCCTTTCCCCCCACTGCCAAATTACGAGGTAGTGGCAGCTCCGGGCGGGAAATGGAGAAAATTGGTGTGGAATTACGGGGTAATCCCAGCCAATATGGGGAACTTGACAGGTATGTCCTCGCCATCTATATCATTGAAAATCAAACTCAGTTTGTTCACATCCGGTTATGTCCGGCCCTTATAAGCAATAGTCCAGACAACGATGAACAGAACAGCAACAGTCTTTATTCAACAGTCTTGTAGGAAATTTGGATGGCGGGAAACCACCATTTTCCTCTTGCAAGGTGCTGCCCGCGCAACTTACAATTGTGCCTTAATACACAACACATCCATAATGATCTCAACAGCCATCTATGCCTGCGAGACTTGGAAGGAATCAACAGGCATCAACAAGAGACGGGACGTCTTTCATTTTCTTCACAGTATTACACTTACATATAAGTGAAAATATGTCCCAACTTCTTTTTTTACATCTCCAACAATCTTTCATACAGTTCGGATCATATGGCTTTCTAAAAACTGTATCTATAACGGCAACTCTTTAGGAGGGCCTTGGAACTTAAATGTTAGCAAATTACTATAGAAAGTAATGTCGTAAAAGGCAGGCTTTGGAGAGGGTGGCAGGATCTACACCTGCCAAAATTATTTTCCCCAGGATAAGGGCTATTTGACTCCCACAGCTCCAAACTCCAGCCCTGTAGCTTGTGCGCTATCCCTCGGCCGGCACTCTCCCTTCCCGCTTCACGATCTCCAAAATGTTGAGCTGTGGAAGGTTTGAATGTGGCAATGTTTTAAAAGTAATTCAGGAGTTAGACAGCAAGTTGGTAAGCAAAATCCAAATTCCTTGGAAATAAGACCTAGGGCGGTCTTATGTGTTTATTTGAATAAAAAGCAAAGCATAGTCCATAAGGCAAAGTACTGCTCCAAAAAGCAAAGCATAACAAAGTTTAAGAATATCATCTGGTTCAGCATAACCCAAATAAAATGTCACATTCCTAGGTAAAAGCTAAGCTATCGAGCTTCTAAGTTCCTCGCTATAGCAAATTAATTTCCTAAGCACACAACTCTCTGGTACTTAGTCCCTAGAAAATAACAAAGCGCGATTATTCTCTAAGTATAGCTCAAAGTCTGAAGATGTGAGAAAAATGGCAAAGGATCAATGCTGGAAAATAATCTAAGTGCAGCCTCTGGAAAACAGACTAAGTCCGAAGACTGATTGCCATTATCTTCTTAAGGGACGGCCTTCCAAGGCCGCATCTTGCTTCAGATGTCCATCCTTGCTCCCTTAGGAATGTGTTCCTTCCAGCTTCATAGGCTTCTATGAAGTCCCCTCTCCGACTTCTCTAACTGTCTAACAAAGCTCTGATAGCCCTTTCTATAGGGTTTTACAAGGTGTTTTTTCACCTGTTTTCCCACAGGAAATTGATGTCCTTGGGTTTAGAGTGTTATCAGTGATTGCCTATCTCCCAACGTCAAGGTCACCTCAAGGTTACTTCAAGGTTGTCCTTTTCCCATTCTTGGGTAGGTGAACCCTTGAGGTCAATGTGTATGAACTTGAGAATATCCTTATGGGTAAATTATCCTCTTAATAAATAATTGAGCTGCCAGAGGCTCTGTTTAAACTTGGTACAAAGCCCTGCTGTTCAGGAATTCAAAACAATAACAGCAAGAAACAGTTTTGTTTCTTCACAGCGTGACTCACCAGAGAAAGTAAATCACACAGGTACGTTCGTGTACCTGATCAAATGGTGAATACATTGAGATTCTCATTACAAGTAATTCTCCAGATTTTGCTTGTACAGACCAAATGAGTATATGAGCACTGGTGCCACAGTGGTTAAACTGCTGTACTGCAGCCAAAACGTTGTGAGTTCAATCCTGAGAGGGATCAAGGTTGACTCAGCCTTCCATCCTTCCAAGGTCGGTAAAACGAGTACCCAGCATGTTGGGGCCAAAATGCTAATTACCTTGTGAACTACCCAGAGAGTGCACTGAACGCTATGGGGCGGTATATAAGTGTAATTGCTGCTTTTGCTAGATGTCGGTGACCAAACTATTGGCCCTGCTGATTGTGTGAGTCTGGTCACACTGTCATCCCCCAAGCTCTGACTTCAATTCACATGCATACTTCATCCAACTCTGTAGCTTGCACAGCTTACAATGTTTTATGTGTCTCTTCCCAAGTAAGCATCACCAGTTGCATCCTCAGGAGCTGCTATCGGTTGTGCTGATCATAAGCAGACATGGAGTATTCTATATTATGTAACAGATGGTTGCCACAGTCTTTTGGGACCCTGGGTGGAAAGCTGTCCACAGACGCTTGTGTGTTTGGAACATTTGAGAGAGAGAAATGAACATTTCCTCATTCCTAACAAAAATCTGAAGGAACTGTGGTGGCTTAGTGGTTAAGGTGCTGAACATGATGACTGGAAGGTCAGCAGTTTGAGACATGAGTGCTGCACGATGGAGTCCCAGCTCCTGCCAACCTAGCAGTTCGAAAGAAATTGCAGGTAGATAAAGAGGTTCCACTTTGATGGTAAAGGTAACAGTGTTCTGTGCGCTCCAGCATCTATTCATGCCTACCATGTGACCACAGAAGCATTTGCAGATGCAGGCAGCACTGCCCCTTTGTCTGTAAAAGAAGATGAGCACCAAACCTTAGAGTCGGAGGCCGCTGGCTTTCAAGCAAAGGAGAACTTTACCTTTACCTATAAAGAAGGCTAGTGCTCCATTCCCAACCACCTTAAGAACAACGATATTGCTTTAATTCAAGAAAACGGTGTGGAAAAACCTAACAATCACTTGGAATCAATGGGAGATGTTGACAGAATATGTGTAACTTGAGCAAAGCCCGTGAAAATCCCATCTAACCAGGGTGAATCCTGCAGTTACTGTTCCGTGCTTAAACAAGATTAAGTTGGCTTACACTGTCATGCTATTTTGCCTTCCAGGACTAAGAAAAGAATTTGCTAGGGATTCCATCTGCACTAGAAGACGTATGCTCACGTCTTGCTGTCTATGCATCCTTTAGTAATAATCAGGATACCTCCCGCATTTGTTAATTTGGGGGATGAGTGAATGAAGGCTACAATTTAGGTATCCATAATAGGATTAATTTCCAGTAATCACATGTACAGATCAATTTATATAGAGATAATTCTAGGGTTAATTCAACATCGCAGTCCCCGAGAAGGCAAATCTTAACAGCATTGAATCTTCCATCATAGGCCATCATCTTAGATGGATAGGGCATGTCAGCCATCTGGATGGTTCCATGCTTCCTTGCTAAATTCTTTATGGGGAACTTAGCTCTGGTACAAGACCTTGCGGAGATCCTTTGAAGCATTATAAGGACCAACTGAAACAAACCATGAAGGTGTCAGGTATAAACCTCAAACTTGGGAGGCAGCGGCCAAAGATCACCCACTTTGCTGCCAAACCATTCTCCAATCATTTTGAAGGAGAATGCCAAAGACATGAAGAGGCTAAGTACAAGCAAGAAAGCTTCACCAAACTCAGCCATGCCCTCGACCACCTATTCAGTGCAATGTGTGTAGTCGCATGTTTCATGCCAGAATCAGCTTATTGAGTCACCAGAGATACATCCATCAATGGAGAAAATAATGACTTTCAGGGGGGAAATGTATGCTTGGACACGAGTAGCTGCTGACGATGTAGGTCTCAGAATGTATCCCTTACAGATAAGGGTGTGTGACCAATGTTTGAGTTTGTTTGCTCTTAGAAAAAGCAGTATTAGGATTTGGGTGCATAAAAATGGGATTTAAAGTAGTAATTCTGTGTGTCCAGATGCTGGCATATGTCCCATTGAACCAAGAGGGTTTACTTCTGTATAAAAATATCTTGAATATTTCCTTTCCCACAGTGCCACCACATCCTGTATCAACTTGCCACCTATTAAAGTCTGCTGTCTGCTGATTGATTGCAAAGAAACAATTAAAAATAAATAAATTCCCAATCTGACATGATAAGTATGTTTCAGCCTCGTGAATGCCAGCAATTCCTTTTCTCTTGTGGCTCTTCCAATTCTTGCAATGCATGGAAGCCACTGGATCTGTAAAATGGAAAGAGGAAAGCTTTAATTCCCAAACCTTACTGCTGTCAGTTGAAGTTTACTGGCAAGGGGAGATTTTCTGTAATTAAACACTTCCTGCTTCTGTCCCATGGCTCCTGTGTGATGAAAAGAATCACATGGGAGTCGAAAAAGCTATTGAGCAGAAGCAGGAAGTTTTTAACTACCAAAAATCACACCTTGCCAATGATGTCACTGTCAGGATCACAAGTAGCACCTTGGCCTCCTCATAATGGGATCCCACCTGATACTGCCTGCTCTTCTGGCTAAACAGTCCGGGCATTTTTAAGCTTGTTGAATCTAGGTTGTAAGCAAGGTAGCACATAGGAAATTAAACACTCCAGGCATATTCGGGTATTTTAAAAGTATATTGTAATCAGAGTAAGTTACAGAAGAAAGTGCATCAAAAGTTCAGAAAGCCTATCAAAATAAAGAAAGCTGCTCTATGGGAAAAGCCATGGGGGGGGGGGGCACTTCTGGCTAAAGCAACTACATGTTTGCAGATCACACTTAGCTCCAAGCATCGGGTCCAAGAGAGCATCTTGGCCCCCAACTTCTGGGTTTTATCTCCTCCCTCAGGGTCCACCTCCTTGCCATTCCCCTAAAGGAATCCAGACAATGATCATACAGTATAGCATGTCCATCACACATTAGGCTCCATCTCTTCCAACCCACGAGGCCAGCATGTTTACACATTCCAACCCTTATGGTATGCTCCAAAAGGCTCTCCCACAGATTGAAATTTCCATCTAGGATGGGGCTAAAAACAGGCTATAAATTCTGTCCTGACAGTCACACCATTCTGTAGGCATAAGCCACTCAACAGGATCTCAGCCATGGTCTTTTCGGTCAACAAAACATAAAATCTGTTCCGTGAGATGTGTTTAGTATTCTGAACCGCTAAGTGCATTAATTTCCGAAAACAGTTTCTGAATTGCACTTTTTAATATTTTAGATTATCATTTATTATTTGAATCTTGTATTGCATTATATTTTATGTGCTTGTTCTCTAAGGATCTTGGGGAACGTGTGTTTGCGGGAAGCCATGTAAGTAATCTTTTACCACTACTTATCTTCCCATGATTAAAGTGTCTTTTACTTTGCAGATCATCCAGAGAATGCTTGCTATTGTGCAACTCATAAATGTTTGCAACTGCACAAATGATAAATGTTGATGAAATAAATCATATAATCCAAAGGTTTCAAAATTTTTAAATTACTAAAAAACAGGTCTTGAAACACTCATACAGTCTACTTGAGTTTCACTTCTATACAGATGAGAAACAAAATAATCTTTTTTTTCCTTTCTCCTCTACTGATTCAGGCAACAATCTGACAGAATATCCTTTTAGTAGTGAGACATGTTAATAATTAAGCAGCGTGAGGTAGCAGGTCCTCATTAGGAACAGAGATGAAAGAGAATTCTCTGCTTTAATGGAAAACAGATGAGACGTGTTGCTGAACATAACAAACCCTGTTCTCTATGTAGAATAGGTGATAGCAGTCCCTTTATTTTGCTATCATGCTGAAGATGAAATGTATTCTGTATTCTAAAGACATTCATTCAATGCTTCAGTGCATTCAATCTGCTTAGATTTTGGATTGTGGATTTTCCTTCCAGCTGGTAAGGACCATATCAGTCTCAATCTTGCAAGACATTGCTTATATTATTATTATTATTATTATTATTATTATTATTATTATTATTATTATTATTATTATTATTATTATTATTATTATTATTATTATTATTGAGAGGATGGATGCCAACACCCTGTCCTCTTCTTAAATCATACCTGTCAAGCCGGCTCCAGAAAATACGGGACCTACGCAGAACCCTTCTGCGCATACACGCATGTGCAGTACAGTAAAACCCCAACTTACAAATGCCCCGAGTTACATAAAATTCAACTTACAAAATGATTTTGTGCTAAAACCATGTCCCGATTTACACAATTTCCTATGGGTTTGTTTTGAGTTACATAAAGATCATACCTGTCAAGTATCCCGGATTGGCCAGGAATGCCTGTCATTTAGCGCCGCTAACTCTACTTTCCTGCCGCCATCCCGTAATTTGATGGCAGGGGGAAAGTAGTTACTGCACATCCCCTTCTGCATTTGCAGAAGGTCCCGTCTTGTCCGGAACTGCGCTTGACAGATATGATAAAGATTCTTTTTCCTATGGATTTTCCTATGCTTTGATTTACATAAAAATTTCATTTTTCCTATGGGTTTGCATCGAGTTACATAAAAAATATTTTTTCCTATGGGTTTGCTTCAAGTTACATAAAAATTCTACTTAAGAAAAAGTCTGTGGAACAGACTTTTCTCGTAAGTAGAGGTTTTACTGTACCTACTTTCCACGCTGGTCAAATTACGGGATGGCGAAGGGAAAGTAGAGGAAGCGGTGCAGAAATACGGGAAATCCCGGCCAATCCGGGATACTTGACAGGTATGTCTTAAATAACCCCAAAAATATATAATCAAAGCCTTTCTGCTTTGAAACCATGCATCCCTTGGTTGATCTGACAGGCCAGTTAACCCAGTAGCTTCACTTGATTTTTCAGGAGATGTGGGAACGCCTTAGTGCTGAAACTGTGGCCTTGGCATGCTCTACCACATTAAACCATGAGCTACCCAGGGTTTGAAGTTACTTTAGAATGAATGCTCTTATGGAATAAGGTTGTTAAATTAAATCACACCATTTGCAAGCTAATTAAAATAAATTTAGCATGATTGAGCTGGAGCATTAGTAGAGCTGATTTTGATTCTTTGCAAAAGAAGATAACATTTTCCAAAACCTGACCTACTCCAGGGCTCACTTAAACTAACAATTCCCCTCAGTGGGCACTCAATATTAAATGCTTAAACTGTCATGTATACAACTGATTTTTCTAATCCAGGTTAGAGTAGCTAGATAATATTTCTCAGCTGGAACCAACCATTTCTCAAGTTGTTTAAGACTCCCAACTTTGCAAAACATTTCAGAAAATGTTTTCCCTCCAGTAACGCAGGTCCTCCTAGGCAAATCCCACCTCATGCCTCAACGTGATGCAGCTATGACCCTGGCCGTCCAACAGCTATGGTGATGGAGGTGTATTCCCCTGGCAGGTTCAACGATGCCACAAAGGTGTTGGCTAGCAGTTCAGAACGGTTCTCCATTCTGGAATCACAGGTCAGCTAAGTGGGGTTGGGTACTCAGGCAATCCACCTGGCCAGTGTATTGCTCTAACATGGCCAACTTTGACATGAGCCCAGCCAGCTGTATTGTCGTATTTAAAATGGCTAAAGGAGCATCGAAAACTCTGGCCTCAGTCAGCTATACACCATCAGACGCTGCTACGGTAGCAGTAGGACCTTCCGATGGTGAGAGCCCACTAAAATCTCATGGGAGACGATGCTTCAATCTGCCACATCAAACTAGACATGTGAAGTACAGATCAGCCAAATAAGTACAGTAATGCAGTTCCTTCAAGGCTGCTGGCCTGAACGATTAACTTGCAAATGAAGCCTATATTTACCTCTTAATGAGCAATCTCAAAATCAAAGCAAGCTGATTTGTAATATGTAGAGGTTGAGAAAGTGTCCAGTATGATAAAGAGAAATCATTTATCTCTTGAAGGAGCTCCACTTTTAATACTATGTTAAACTGGGACATCTAGTTTGAGGCTAAGGCAGGATTGCCCAGCCACTCTTTTAAAACTTTAAATGCAGGCTTGGCTCAGCTGGGGCAGAGTGCCATATGCAATCTCTGTGCATTACCACATCCCACACTCAAAATCATCTTAGTAACGAAGTAAGGACTGTCATTGCTTAGTGGTTAAGACACTGAGCTTGACAACCAGAAGGTCAGCAGGACAGCAGTTTGAGACCCGAGTGCTGTGTGACGGAGTGAGCTCCCATTGTCTGTCCCAGCTCCTGCCAACCTAGTAGTTCAAAAGCAAGAAATTGCAAGTAGATAAATAGGGACCACTTTGGTGGGAAGGTAGAGTGTCTAGTCATGCCTACCACATGACCACAGGACCATCTGCAGAAGCAGACAGCGCTGGCTCTTCGGCTAGGAAACAGAGATAAGCACTGAGCCCTCGAGTCAGATACGACTGGCTTTCGAGCAAGGGTGAACTTTACCTTTACCTAAAGATATCAAAGCGTATTAAAGCCCCATTGAAAAGCAGGGCAAACTTTCTTCCAAAATTTTGAAATGGTAGCCATGTTAGTCTGTGTTTCAAACATATCAGAAAGTAAACAAAACAAAACAACAAAAAACTTTGTGGCACTTTAAAAAACTAACTGCTGTATTCTAATTTTTGGGAAGTGTAGCCAAGTTAATGTGCTTCAAGCATATCAGAGAGTAAACAAAACAACAACATTGTGGTACTTTAAAGACTAATGCCTGTATTTTAATGTTAACTTTCATGGATCAAGTCCACTTTGTCAGACATAGGAGTGAGACTTCATGGTATCAATTTATACACATCAATGCAAGCAACAAGACTATACAGTACTTATCTGTTATGCTGGCCAACCATCATGTGCCTCTGTACCTGATGTGTATAAATTGATGCCATGAAGTCTCACTCCTATGGCTCATGAAATAGTTGATCCACAAAAGCTAACGTTAAAACACAGTGGAAATGTTTGTAGTGCTAGCCGTGTTAGTCTGCGCAAGCATATCAGAGCGTAAACAAAACAGCAAAAAAAATGACCCAAAATAGAGCTCACATTTAAATACAGAAATTAGTCTTTAAGATGCCACATTGTGTGTATATATATATATATATATTGCAGTTTTGTTTTGTTTACTCTCTGATATGCTGTATTTAAATATTAGTTTTCGTGGATCAAGCCCACTTCGTCAGGCATAAGAGTGAAACTTCATAGCATCCATTTATACACATCAAGGACAAGATAAGAAGAAGAGAAGAGGTAAGGTATACATTTATAGTAAAGGTCAAGGTTTCCCTTGCTCGAAAGCCAGTCGTATCCGACTCTAGGGTGCAGTGTTCATCTCAGTTTCTAAGCCGAAAAGCCAGCGCTGTCTGCATGACTAGACACCGGAGCGCACGGAACGCTGTTACCTTCCCACCGAAATGGTCCCTATTTATCTACTTGCAATGTCTTGCTTTAGAACTGCTAGGTTAGCAGGAGCTGGGACGAAGACGGGAGCTCATTTCCGTCCTGCAGTACTCGGGAATCGATCTGCTGACCTTCCGCTTCCCAGTCAGCGTCTTAGCCACCTGAGCCACTGCAGTCCCATATATATATTTATAGCCCTAAGGATTCGCTGCTTCCCAACGCGCCTGCGCACTAGAAAGAAGCCAGGCTTCCCTTGCGCAAGCGCAGTTGAAAAGCGGCTACCTCACTCTTCACTCCCTCCCGCCGGCGAGAAGGGGGCGGGGCCTTCCCTGGCCCTGGGGGGAGGGGGCGGGACGCGCATGCGCACTCAAGGCGTCGGCGGTGGCCCTTTGCGGGACCGTGTGCGGCTCTTTGCGCTTCTGGCCGGAGACGGCGGCGGGCGCCATGTGGGGTCGGCTGGGCGCTGCCGGGCGGCGGCTCTCGCTGCTCACCCTTAGCCGGTGAGAAGCTGGTGGTGGGAAGCAACGGGGAGGGCAGGAAGGCTGTGTTGGCCACGGTGCGCCTGGACTGGAGAGCGCTCTGCACATGTTCAGAGGTTCCCTTCACCCTGGTTTTCTTCTCGTTCTCCTCTCCTGTTTGACATTTGGCTCCCGTGATCCTCAAATTCCTTATTTTGGAGGGCCGCGAGAGTGCTTGCTTTGGGTATGGGAGATTTTTTGGCTCCTGGATATCAACCCAAAGGTTGTGCGTTCAGTCCTGACCTGGGATCAAGGTTGACTCAGCCTCCCATCCTTCCGAGGTCGGCCAAATGAGTACCCAACATGTTGGGGGGGGGGAATGTGAATTAACTTGAGAACCGCCCAAAATATGGCTGGGGCCAAATCCTGCCCACAATGCCCTTGTCACTCCCAGAAGTGGGCCAGATGAATTGTCCTCATGGGCTGGATCTGGCCCCCCGGGCCATAGCAACTGGCCCCCTCAACCACATAACCAGCCCACGGCCCAAAAAGTTTTGAGCACCCCTGGCCCAGAGAGTGTACTCAGCACTATATGGTGCCATACAAATGCTTTGTATAAAGGTGTGCAAATGAATGGGAGTCTCTGACCATGTGCAGAAAGTCTGCCGAGGTAGGCGGGGACCCTGTTGCTTTTAACTGTAAGAAGAGACTGTAGCTAAACTTTTTAAAACTGCTTTCTCAGCAACCTTGTTGCAATATATGGCGATCATTTAAAATTGCAAGCACAGTATTTCTTTTAAATACTTATTTATGATTTATTTATTTTAAATCTTGGACGTATAGAGTGGCGGAGGGGGAGAGAGAGAAACTAATTGTCATTGGATAATTAGTTTTGTGGAATGCTGTTTGTTTTCAGGCCATAGTTTAGGACTGTGTTTTGACCTGCTTCGGGGTAGCTTTTGGCTCAGTTTCTTCATTTTTAACTTCGTTTTGTTCCTTGGATTTTGAGGAGCTACTGCCTGGAGACTAGTGCAAAAGGCACCGACGTATGAAGTGATGAATTTTGAGCCTGGGAATTTTGAACAGCAGAAATAAAGGGAGTTTCTGTTCCTTTCGTGCAGAATTCCACTTCTGGTTGTCCATTTTTGTGAAGCTTAGTCTAGTAATTAAAACAGTTGGGACTCAAAAACCCTGGTCAAGCTGTTGCAATATAACTTAGAAGTCTACTAATAGGTCCTGATATACATTTTTTGTACTGCATTTTGTGAGTGTGCCAAAGCCCATGCAGTTGTGAACCCCTTTCTGTGCTACTTTCTACTTGTTGAACTATATGTTGTAAATGCTATGCCTACCGAGAGATAAATAATAGCTGCAGAACACAAGTCTATGTGTCAGAAATTATTTTGTATTGAAAGGATTTTTACTGGAGAAACTCTGCTCAGGGAATGCCTGAATGAGGCTCCTTTCATGTCCCCAAGGTGTTTCCCACCGAAGTGGTCCCTGTTTAGCTACTTGCAATTTCTTGCTTTCGAAGTGCTAGGTTGGCAGGAGCTGGGACAGAGATAGGCGCGCAAACTGTCATGCCGTACACGGGACTTGAACTGCCGACTTGCTGGCCTTTCAGCTAACAAGGCCAACTTCTTAACCACTGAGCCACATTGTGCAGATAATTCTACCTCTTGTTCTCCTTCATCCAAAGGTTGCACAAGCAGTTGTGCACTTGGTCACACATCTGGAATTGTGAGGGATGGCAAGCCAGAGGGAAAAAGTGGATCCACAATCATGCTTAACGTACCCTGTTTTTTCCAATAGGATTTTAACCATGGGTTGTTTGCTTTTTGAATATACAAGGCTTAACTTTTATTTTTATTTCTCTTAGTATACGTTGTTCCAGATCCTTCAGTCTAGGATTGTGGAGGAGGAAGAGTAGTTCTGCTGATGAACGAGCACTGCAGTACAAGATTGGAGATCACATCCATGGGTTCACAGTCAATCAGGTACTTACCTTGTTAGTCTTCTCCTGCCTTCTTGGTAGCATGTAACCCAGGACATCTTGTGGCCAATACTTGGGTTCACATAAAGGTCTGCTTGGTCCCTGCAGACAGCATGACAGAGAGCAAAATGTAAAACACACCCAGTAGTATTACAGCGTTTACATTGTTCAATTTCGAAAATGAAGTTTAAGTTTAGCTTTGAAGATGTAGTGAGCACGTATCAAATATTCTGAGGAGTGTATCCTCTTTTTTATTATATCAAACAGCAGATATCCAGCTTTCTGTAGCAGATGAGGAACTATTAATGGGTGACCAAATAGAATTGTGGTTATCATCTGGGTCAGAAGTCCTTAAACATATGTTGGCTCATGTAATGCTGCCTTGGTTCATTGGACCATTGGTTCACCTAACGGGCTGGGAGGTCGACTTGTAGCCCTTTGGTTTAAAGAATGTAAGAAATCAGACCTTTAGCTCATCTAGTTCGGTGTATTATCACCTCTACCAAACAACAGCTAGAGTTTTAAGAAGGATTCTTTTGTAACCTTACCTGGAGACTTTTGGGATTCCATTGTGACCAAGTGCCAAGCAGCCTTACCTCTGCTTAGCTTCTGAAACCAGATGAGATCATTTTAATGAGCAGGATAGGTCTTGTTGCATTGCATTTCACAGCCTCTTATCACAGTTTGCCATGTTAGCTAAAGAGGTGGTTGGAATAGAAATCTTGGTTTAAAAAATGCCAATATCTGAGTTCATCTGGTGTTAGATACTTTGACTCATAGTGGCTCTTCCACTCCATGGATTCATGCAGAGAATTCTTCCCAGCCTGAGATCTTGAATCTGGGAATCAATCTAGCCTGAGGCCCACTGCATGTTCATATTTTAAAAAATATTGAAAAATATATATGGTGCTTTTCCATTTCAGAGCCCACAGTTTCACAATTCTCTGGCCACTTCCAATATTTATAATCCAGTAACCGGCGGTGTAGTGGCTGAAGTGTTCGACTGATCTATGAGAATCCCAGGTTCAAGTCCTTGCTGAGCCACAAAAATTGCCAGATTATGTTTGCCAATTAACTCACTATGTTGTTGTGTGGACAGTGTAAGAAGGATGAGAGCTGAGCTGTTTAAATTGACTTGAGCCCTTAGGAGGAAATATGGAATATTAAAATAACTTCAATAAATCAGGAATTACAATGTTTAAAAACAAGAATGATGAAACAGGAATAATCCTTATCGCACTGTTTAATTGAAAGGATTTAATCTAGTGCATATTACAAAATTTTAAAATACTTGCTTCTCTGAATAATCTGGTTATATAGCATTTTCTTAAGCACTTCCCATCACAGAGCTTTTTGGTACATTAAAAACCAGTGTTTTAAAGAAGCCTGCAAGACTTACTAGACTGCATTTTCTTGTAAGCATGATGAAAGCCTTCTAGTCTTAAGTTTCCATGTCCACTGCAGGGAAATAGATGTCTCCCTTGTTGCCAGTATGGCTGTTAATCTTGCAAAACAGCTTGTAAAAATATTTTTTAACAAGCAGACTAGCATTATGAGGACACCACTAACAACCAGGCTTGCCTTCATTTATAGCTAGTACGGAAGACCAGACTGTTTTTAGAGAAGTCTGTTGAGAGATTCGTTCCCCTTGTAGTCTATAGAATTTGTGATTACCTTTGGTGGGTCGGCAGATGACTTGACTAATTATAATGCTATAAAAGAGCGTCACCAGGCTTTAAGAGCTATTTTGATTCATCTTGCAGACTATCCATGTTTCATGATAGCTGACATCATTCGTGGATTGGTCATTTTTTGTCAACAGCAAAATGTCTGTGTTTGCCCCTACCCAGGTGACTCCAGTGCCTGAGTTATTCTTAACTACGGTCAACCTCAACCATGATAAGACAGGAGCCAAATATTTGCACGTTGCACGAGAAGATTCCAATAACCTGTTCAGGTAGGCGATGCTACTAAGGAGAGTAATAATACTGGTAATTATTGAAGAAAGTACAGTACAGTATAGTGATAAGTAGTAGTGCTAATAATGATGGTTATAGTAAATGTTTTACTTCCAGATCTAAGTTTACTATTTTATGCTAACAGTGTTCAATTCCGGACCACCCCCATGGACAGTACAGGGGTCCCTCATATTCTGGAACACACGGTGCTTTGTGGATCGCAAAAATACCCTGTCAGAGATCCCTTCTTTAAAATGCTGAACAGGTCCCTTTCCACATTCATGAATGCTTTCACAGGTGAGTAGGCAAGAATCAGTAGCACTCTGCATTTTGACTCTGTGTGTAAATGGTATCTGGTTTGTATGGTATTATAGTTCCTTCTGTTTTCCAGCTTGGATGGTGTGTGTTGATGTGATTGTTGTAGTAGGAAGCAACAGGGAACATTTCCAAAGAAATAGCTCTATTTGCCTAAGTTGGTGTCTTGTCATAATTAAAGAGAGAAAAGGGCAGGAAGGAATGGGAAATGAAATATTGTAGCACTTTAAACACTAGCAAATAAGCTATAGTGTTCGTTGGAACTAAATTTGGTAGTTTTTAAAATGCCACAATATTTCATCTCTGGATCCATCTCTCCCACTTTTTTATTTGGAAGGGGCTCAGTTTAAGATCTGTCATGTGCCAAAGGTCCAAGTTCCATGAGGGCGAACTTTGACACACCAGCTCTTCTTGAACTTCAATTCCCAGAAGCCCTAGTCTCTGTGAATCCACACAAATGGGTTTACTGTGTGTACGCCAGGTGTTCTTGGACTTCAGTTCCCAGAAGTTCAAGTCTCTGTGAATCCACGTGAAGTTAGTCAGTCAGACTCTTGTCTGCAGGACTTACTCTTTCCACAGTATTGAGTATTTAATGGCCATTTAATGTGTGTGGCCATCATCTTTCAGCTCCCCCGAAGAGGGGAGAGCCTTTGTTATCTAAAACTACGAAAACATGAGAGCCAAGCCAAACTAACCTCTCAAATGGGTGATACTTTTATTAGGGCTAAATGTATGTAGCTTTTCAAATTTTCTTGAAAAATTTGTCAGGTCAAACATTAAGAGAGATTTACAGAAACCAAAATGGTAGAAATTCTAGAATCACTGCTATAGAGTTCTGGAAGCTTTATTTTATTCCTTCTGTTTGTGGATAATTCCAATTTGACTACATGAATACTAGGGAATTACTGAATGTTAGAAATAGAGGGAGTGATCCTTTGCGAAGATCCCTCAATTTGATATAGGAAAGAATGAGCCATAAATATCATTAATCTATGCATATGCATCTAATTCTTTTCCATACAGCTAGCGACTACACACTTTATCCATTTTCCACCCAAAATTCCAAGGATTTTCAGAATCTTCTCTCCGTATACTTGGATGCTGTTTTTTCCCCTTGTTTGAGACAGCTAGATTTTTGGTAAGTTTTCACATCTTGCCATATTTACATAGACATGATGATGTAGCCCAAAGAGATCTTAATACCTGATTTGTATGTCTTAATTTTATGTAGGCAGGAAGGCTGGAGGTTAGAACACCAGAACCCACAAGACCCACAGACACCATTGGTCTTCAAAGGTGTTGTTTTTAATGAAATGAAGGGTGCATTTGTAAGTAATTTTTATTGTTATTCAGGTGGGCATGTTTAGGTAGGCAAAAAGAAGATGGCACTTGTTTTGTGCAGTAATTTTCAGTTTGCTCAGCACTCCAGTTTCATGATGGCACAGACTCAGGAAGGTGATTTATATTATTAATTTGATCACAATTAGTACTGTATTTCAGTCTGTTGTTGTTTGACACAATCTGCAAATCTTCAGATATTGGTTTCTGATTTTTGTTTGATGTCCAGTGCAATTCATAATTAACCATTTGTGATTTTTCATTTGGCCTGCATTTGCTATGCTGGTACACCAGCTGTTTTGAATATTCTGTCATGTTAATCCTGTATTAAATCTCTTTCTACTTTGCTATTGATTCTGTCATATTATCTAAAGATTACTGGGTTGTTAAACAAAGCCATTGGGACTTGTCTGACATGCTATTTAGTTTTTAATGGGATATCATTGGTCACAGATTAATTGCTGAAGTGTTTTTATTCTCACTAAAATATTTCTTTTAAGACAGACAATGAGAGGCTGTTCTCTCAGCATCTGCAGAACAAGATCCTCCCAGATCATACATATGCAGTTGTGTCTGGTGGCGACCCCTTGAAAATCCCAGACCTTACCTGGGAGCAGCTGAAACAGTTTCATGCCACACATTATCACCCCAGCAATGCAAGGTACCAGCAGCACATTTAGAACCGGGAGTGGTAGACTCATGCTTATTTTTCTGTTGCATAGAGTGATGGACTAGTACAGTGATGGCCAACCTTGACACTCCAGGTGTTTTTGGACTTCAGTTACCAGAACCCCAAGTCAGCACTCCTGCAGATCAGGACGTCTGGGAATTGAAGTCCAAAAACACCTGGAATGCCAAGGTTGGCCATCACTGGACTAGGATTTGGCAGGAATGGATTCAAATTTCCCCTCACTGGGGAGTGGAGCTAGTAAAACCCTCCATAAATATTTCACTTACCTTGAAAGCCCTATTGTGTTTCAAATTGATGCCATATAATATTTTAAAAATTGTTTTTCAAGGTATGTGCTCTCTGAATGCTTTGTTTCTGAGTAAATCTTGCAGGATGGACAATTCACTTTGCAAACAAGGGGTGTGGATAGGATCGGATAGGATATATAGACAAACCATAGTCTGATTGCATGGTCATACAGCTGCTTAATAAGGCAAGGTACTAACACCCCAAAAGCACAGAAGCAATGTTCAAACCACAATTAAATGGTGGTCTGTAGTTAAACATGGTTTCCTGCTTCATTCCCCCAGTGGTTGCCAACTTTGAAACAATTCAAGATTTATTTTTGAAAAAAACACCCTGTAGTTTGCATTTGGTTTAACATCTGTTGTACTGTCTGCTTTCCCCATTGATCTTCATGGGGCTTTTGAGATTTAAGCCATTTAAATTTTCCTTCCTCTTTTTGTATTGTATTCTTAATAGCAAAAATATAATTGTCGTCAACAACAACAAACTTGCCTCCCATTACAGGTTTTTCACCTATGGGAGTTTCCCGCTTGAGCAACACTTGAAGCAAATCCATGAGGAAGCCCTGAATAAATTCGAAAAAATTAAACCAAATACAGCCGTCCCACCACAACCAGTCTGGAATAAGCCCGTGAGTGTTCCTTTGCCTATTCTGAGATTTCTTTTCGCATATGACTGCTTTGAGAGTGGCGAGGTTATCCTGCTATGGTAATAGAGTAGACCGCACTGCCAGTGACTCAACGCTGAGCGTCAGGCGGCGTTTAACCAACCTGACAACCTTGAGGACGAGCGGCCTTGGCAAAGTCCACAGGCAAGGGTGGTGGTGCCCAAGTAGATTAAATCCCACTTGAACCCATCTTGATGGAGGACAGGAGCTTCATCAATACTGGCCTGGGGCTGATGAGGACTTGGCGTGCTAAAAGGGCTCAGAACCAGAAAGTGTCTCGCGGAACTGAATCAGTGGTATAGGTACATAAAAAAGGCCTTTTAAGGAGTACCCATACGTTTTAACCTGGGAGTGCAGTGGCTTAGTGATTAGGATGCTGAACTTGAAGACTGGAAGGTCGGCAAGTCAGTAGTTCGAGACCTGCATGACGGAGTGAGCTCCCTTCTCTGTCCTAGCTCTTGCCTATCTAGCAGTTCGAAAGCAAAAAATTGCAGGTAGATAAATAGGTACTGCTTTGGTAGGAAGGTAGCCACTCTGGTTTCTAGTCATGCCTGTTACATCACCATGGAAACTTCTGCAGGTGCAAACCATGCTTGCTCTTTGGCTGTGAACAGAGATGAGCACCAACTCCCTAGAGTTGGACACAGCTGGCTTTTGAGCCAGGAAAACCTTTACCTATACTTTCTAAAGGGGATAGGAAAAGTGTGCATTTTACCATTTTCCATGGTTTCTTTTTTCACAGAGGGAACTCCATGTGGTGTGTGGCACAGATTCATTTGCAACAGATCCAAAAAAGCAGACAATGGTTAGCGTGAGCTACCTCCTCTCAGAGTAAGTGAACTGGAATATGGAGAGAGATCTCTAAAACAGGAACAAAGTGTCATTTCAGTTGGAATCATTTTTGGCTCTTAAGAGACATTGAAATAGACTGGTTTGCTTCCCTTTTCTCTGCAACCCAGAGATTTCTAAAAAGTGAATGTCTACCATCAGCCAAAGGCTTGCTTGGGACGTTCATTTTCATTCCTAGCCTAAAATCCTGTCCTTTTCATTTTCTGTTGCCATTCATTAAGGCTTAACTGAGAATGGGAACATGTGATGGTGGCTTCTTTCCATTCCCCAGAGAGCAACTTTACAAGATTGAATTGCATCCTGTTTCTATTTTTTAAAACTTTTCTTCTTCCAATGTTGTTGGCTTGAGGTCCATGGTTTCAGGTTTCTTCCCAACAACAACCCTGTAGAGTAGCTTAGGGTGGGAGAATGTCTCGCAGAAGGGTTCTTGCAATGGGATGTTTCTGTTTTGGACTGGTGTTTTGTTCCGCTGCTGAGTGGAAAGAAGCTACAGTGGAGGTAACTGAAACCCGAGGTGGGATTTTTAGGAAAAAGAACTTCTACTCCTGTTGTAATGCTCCCCCCGGAGGATTGGAGTGGCAGCGAGGAAGGTACGCAAGACAGATATGTGGTGGAAAAAGCCAGTCCTGAATCCTTGGGTGGTCTGTATTTATTGACTACATTCTGGATCACTTGCGCACAGACTGTGCATGACTCCTATTACAGAAAGCTTGCTTACGTAGCATGTTGCTGGCTGGGGTACATTTGCCAGCCTAAGAAAGTACTGTGTGCCTAGGTTGGCCATAGGCATACTAATCAGCAGATGTAGAGAGACTCACTGTTCCTGTCTTATCTTAGAGTCCTTGTAAACTCTGGGCATCTATGCATAGTTGTTTGGTCTAGCTGCAGCTTTGTGTCTCCACGGATGTGAGTGAGATACTGTGAGCTGTTTACTAGACACTGTGACATTTGGGTGACTTCTGTCCTACCTCTCTCAGTGCCCCCAGCCAAGCAATATGGATTCTCTATTACTGCCTAATGCTATTGGCCCACGATCCAATTTCCCTTCCAGCCGAGCCAGGTTGGTCTCGAGCCCGTGTGCTTAGCCTGACAAACCCATTGGAAAAGGTTAATAGCCAATCAATAACGCGGACAACTCACATACTCCCACAATTGAGTGAGAACCCCTCACTGTTCTACCTCCAGCTGGTTTGAGGACTTTCATTTTTTTATTGGATAAAGACATGTAAATATCACAGGGTCTTAGGATGGGTTACAGAACTGTAGAAAATTATTTTAAAATATAAGATATTTTAAACACAAAATTAAAAAATTAAAACCCAAGCAGGGAATGTTTCACGTAGGCTGTCTTCAGCTCACTGCAGAAAAAGCAGGATATTAATATAAAGGATAACAGTATTCTATGGTTTTCTTTGTGTATTCAGCATTACAGATAATTTTGAATCCTTCACGTTGAACCTGTTGTCTTCCCTGTTGGTTGGTGGCCCTAATTCTCCTTTTTATAAAGCTTTAATTGAGGCTGGTCTAGGTACAGATTTTTCACCTGAAGCTGGGTAAGTGTATTTCCTGCTTTCAAAAAAATCTAGGCTATTGAAATACATCCTGCAACTATAATTTTATTTGTATCGTTCAATTATTGAAGCCCTATTTAGGCATTAGTGCAGTTCTGTGTCCCAAGTATGGCTAAGCCCATCCTTGTCAGTTTTCATAAAGTCTGC
The DNA here is from genome assembly GCA_035047345.1 of Bradypodion ventrale. Classification (NCBI taxonomy): domain Eukaryota; kingdom Metazoa; phylum Chordata; class Lepidosauria; order Squamata; family Chamaeleonidae; genus Bradypodion; species Bradypodion ventrale. Next base: position 124,991,898 of record JAWDJE010000006.1, read on the forward strand.
GGGGAGAGGTTCTTGTTTGTGTGTAGATTTTACGTATGAGAAAATACTATGAAAACTACATGTTCTTCTTCACATATGGAGCCAATACCTGAGCAGAAATGCCTCCTCTTCTGACTCACATCACTTGTGGCGGGAGAGATGGTAGGGGCTGGGAGAGAATGTCTCATTACTTTCCCGGGACATGTTTAGAAAAAAGTGAATTTGGTTAAAGCACAAATAGGACTTTAGATTACACTTTCAAATCAGAATTATGGGAGCTGTAATCTGAAAACGTTTCCGATTTCTGGCTAGAAATGGTCCTTCTGTGTTGTTTCAGGTTTAATGGCTCCACACGAGAAGCTTATTTCAGCGTCGGCCTTCAAGGGGTTTCTGAAGAAGACGTTGACATTGTGAAGGAAATTATTGCCAGAACTGTAGATGAAGTGATTGAGTAAGTAAACAGTTGTCCATTTCCTGGTCCCTACCCGATTTAAATCACTAATATATAGCTTGTCTGTTTAAAAACTTGATTGATTGATTGATTGATTGATTGATTGATTGATTGAATTTGTAGTCTGCCAATCTGGGATATTTTCCCACTCTGGGCAGTTACACATTGAAAATTTTACAAATAAACATAAATCAAACAATAACATTTAGGAATGATGCCAAATTTGGTTTGGAAGTAATCCTGTATCTGGGCTTAGAGCAGCCCTTAAAAAATTATTGGAATACAGTTCCTAGAATCCCTCAGGTGGTACGATCATGGGAGAATCTGGGAATTTTCCTCACAATATTTCCGAACTCTGGTTCTGTCACTGCATTAAACTACTGTTACCATGATGTACAGTTACAACTTTATACCTTGATAGTTCTGAAGCATTATATTTAATAAAACTCTGTAGAGTGCCATATGGAGGATCATCCATACCTTGCCATTATGTGGTTTATCCAGTAGTAGAGTAACCTTGCAAAGCTTCATTATTCTTATGTTTGTAAAACAGGATCCATTGTTTGTATATTTTTGTCCCCAAGGGATGGATTTGAGGAAGAAAGGATCGAGGCGTTGCTCCACAAAATTGAGGTCCAGATGAAACACCAGTCAACAAGCTTTGGGCTCGCCTTGACGGTGGTAGGTCCTGTATTCCCCGCTTCTTGAGGCAGCTGCCTCATTCTGTCTAATGTGAGGCCTGGCTGAATGCTACAGCCAACCCCTGTGCCTACTAAGAGGGGCTTCTGAGACTCCTAAGCAGAAGCTCAGAATATGGGACTTTGGCTGCATTAGGCTGGTTGTTGATTGCATGCATACAGATTTTTCCCACAAATCAGAGAGAGAGAGAGAGAGATGTGCCTGCCTTTATTCTTCTTTCTTTTGTGAAGAATATTGCTGCATGCTGGAACCATGATGGAGACCCTGTTGACCTTCTGAAGATTGCAGAGAAAGTGACTCAGTTCAGACAGTGCCTTAAGGAGGACCCCAAGTTCCTTCAGAAGAAAGTAAAGCAGTACTTCAAGGTAAGAAGGAGTTGTAGCAGAAGACTTCACCCCTCCTGGTATTTTGTACCATAGCACTCGTGGTCCTTCACCTTCAGCCCTGCTGGATGACAAAGTTGGTAAATCATCCAGATGGCCTCTGCTTGTCAGTAGCATAAGACCTTGGCTGTTCCCTGCCTGTGGAGCTGCTTTGCAAAGCATCTTCCTCTTTCTTCTGCCTAGAGAACTACCTTTTTGAATTATGAACCCTAGTTCACTCTTGGATCTCTTCCTACACTCTGTTTCTGGCATGACAGCCGCTGCTGTGGGTTCCTTCACTGCAGCTGAGCTAATAAAAGAAGACCAGGGCTTACATCTAAACATCTCCTCCTCCTTACGCCATCATTGCTGTTCACTTGCCAGAGAGACTACAGCAGTAGCTCTATCACAGTGCTCCTTTGGGCAGTATGACATTTGCTTCTGAATAGCAAACATTGGTGCAACTGTGCAATTCTGCCCTGCCATGGGCTCATTTAGGAGGTGGTTCTTCTGAGTCTCAAAGTGTCCTCTTTTCCATCGTATACCCTCTACATGAGCCCGGCACTCTTGTCTTGGGGTGGGGGAGAGCACTATCCCTTTCCTTATAGTGAAATAAGGTTCAACTGCCCATGGATAAATTGGTCTAGTACACCATCTTCTTTCGTTTCTCTCTTGCTTTTGCCTCTCCTTATTTATTGCTTGTTTTTGTGGCATGAATATAAGATGAGCAATGCTCAGCGTGAAGTCATTGGGTTTTTGCCTGCAAACCTAAGCTTGTGTTGCTTCTCAAATGAGCTGAATTTTGAGAGAATGAGTTACCAGCAAATGAGCAGGACTGACGGGAGGCGTTCACCTCGATTTCTTCTTCCTCTCCCTGCTCTGGTCAAAAGGACAATCCCCACAGATTGACTCTGTCCATGGGCCCAGATGCAGGATTCCATGACAAACAAACAGCAATGGAAGAAGCAAAGCTGAAAGAAAAGGTTGGGGCGCTTTCGGAGGAAGAGAAGAAACAAACATATGAAAAAGGTTAGTCTTTTTCTGAGTGCAGTTCCCATTTAATTAAACACGTGGCCAGAATCCAATTGGTTTTGTCTTATTCAGGCTAAATCTTAGTGTCAAATCGCTGCAAGTTAAGAAATTGGCACACCCATTAGCTGTTTTGTGCTAAGTCATATGACTCAGCATTTGAGAACAAATATGCATACTGATTTCTTAACTTTTCCACATTGGTGGAGACTTACACCATTGGTGTAAATATGTAATAGGATTTTGACCTATTGGTACAGAAATCAGAGTCTTGTCTAGCTAGGAAGCCCGCCAGATATGCTGGAAAACATCTCCCATCATCTCTATGCATCAGAAGTGGGTTGTCTGAGAATGATGGGGGGTGTAGAAGTTTGAAACATCTGGATGACTAGGTTGGGGAGAGTGCTACTTAAAGTTAGCATTGCTTATTCCAGATGTTCCTGAGTTAAGACTTTACAAGAAGTGCAGAGGAAGAAATTCTGAAAGCTACTCATAAGAGGTGGCCGGTTATTTCCTCCCTTCTATTTTACTTCTGTGGATTTTACTGAGTCTTCGGGTATGAGATGGCAAGGGATCGAATTTTGCATTTCACCTGAATAACTTTGCTGGAAAGCAATTCACCAAAAGGATCATTTTGACAGCTCCCTAGAGGATCTTGTCACATACCCTTACTGTCGGCAGACAGGATTGTCTTCTGCTTTTCTTCCCAGGGGACTTGAATGTTGGCTGGGTAATTTGATCAGAACTGCTGAATAACTTTCTGCCCTTTTTGCTAGGTTTGGAATTGCTTCAGCTCCAGAGCCAGCCTGCAGACACCTCCTGCCTTCCAGCTCTGAAAGTTTCGGACATCGAACCGAGGATTGCGTTTACTGATCTGGAGATAGCTGTTCCAGGTTAGACTAGCTTAAGCGTTTGCTTGTTCATATGAGTGTTTTGATTTCATTATACAACTGAGAAACAGCCTTCCTCAACTTTGGTGCCACCTTGATATGTTTAGTCCTCAGCTCCCATTATTCCTAGCCCTGCTAAAGTAGAGCTGACCTTAGCGTTGTATAAAGGACTAATGTAACAGAATACCACAATGACTGAGAAGGTTTGAAGAGACCTTTGGCTTTACACCTTTCCTGGATCTCATTACTTTTGCTAAATGTGGGGGAAACAGCATTGAATTTAGGGCAGATTGAAAATACTTTTCCAAAGTAAGTTGTTACCTGTTACCATGTAACAGCCATTGCCATTACTTGTCACTGTGTCACACAAAGTAAATAGTTGCATGACACATTGCAAACTTCCTCATTTTATGTTACTTTTTTACTGTGGGGAAAGTTCTTAAAATGGATAAGAGTAGGGTAAAACATGGAAAAGTTCCTGGCAAACTGATTGTAAAAATGTCTTAAAATGCACATTAAAGATACTTCTGATGGTGGCAAGAAAATATTGCTCATTATACCAATATTACAGATGTGAACATACTCATGGATCAGAAATCCTGTTGGTTAACTACGCTGGCATAAATGCAGTGGCTTAAATTGCAGCAGAAAATCATTCTGTCCCCTTGGCATCACTCGTTGGGTACCAGCCATGCAAATTGGTGCCCTGTCTGGGATGTAAGCAACTTGTTAAGTAAGGGCCACTTACCTGCTGCAAATGACATGTTTGCATGTAAACCAGTATAACTGACCAGTTGGCATCTGGCTATGATGTTATTTTGTTAAATTCAATTTTCTTGCAGTCTAATTGCAGCCTCACAAAAGTAATTAGTTGCCAGCACTATACTTTAGCTATTTCCTTTGTGTAGACGACACAAAAAATTCTAAAGGAATTTTGTCTTGAATTTTATTAAACATGGTTTGTCCAAAAATTATTTGTGTCTGTTTCTGAAATGCTGCTTCTTTTTGCTTTGGACATCCTGCGTTGGTAACAATTACGACTTCTCCTTTTGTCTGTAGCTGAGGAGGTCCCTGTCCAGTTCTGTGCTCAGCCTACCAACGGGATGGTATATTTCAGAGCTGTTTCCAGCTTGAATACTCTCCCAGAGGAGCTCCGACCTTATGTTCCACTTTTCTGCAACGTCATCACTAAGTAAGAACATTTCGTCTTGTAGGTGTTGGACGGGAAACCCTTAGGAAATACTGGGAAGGGCCATAACATAATATCTGGTCTCATATGGGTCATAAGGAAGGCTCCAGTTCCCAACATCCTCAAATAGAGGATTATCGTGTCGGCAGATAATTGCCCGGCGGCCCTGTTCCATGTGACTAGGTCCCTCCTGGCCTCGGATGCCAGGGGTCCACCGATAAGTTTGCTGATTATCTGGAGGATAAAAATCACAGATACGTTGTCCCACGAGAGCAAACCGAGAGGGCACCCTTCATATACTGTACCATCTGTTGGGGAGGTGCACCTTTCCAGCATGAGGGGAAGGGCCTTCTCGGTCATAGCCACAGTATGGAACCTCCTCCCGGTAGAATTATGCATTCAGGCCCAGTTGCTACCGTTTAGGAGAGAACTGAAGGCGTGGTTAGCAAAGTGGGTCTGGGGGCCGAGATTATCAACAAGCTCCCCTTTTTTGTAACTATTTTTAATGATTTAATGATTATATTGTTTTTAATGTCATGCTGCTTTTATACCCGTTTCAAGAGATCAATAAAGGCACAGCATGGGGCAGCATTATTATGTTAGAAGGGCATCTGCAGACATCTCCGTGGTCATGCAGCATTCCATGCACCAGAGTGCATGGAATGCCGTTTACCTTCCCACCAAAGTAGTACCTGTTTATCTACTTGCAATTTCTTCCTTTCGAACGACTAGGTTGGCAGGAGCTGGGACAGAAGGGTGCTCACTCCGTTGTGCAGCACTTGGGTCTCGACCTGCTGACCTTCCAGTTGTCAAGTTGAGTGTCTTAACCCATTGAGCCACCACAGTCCCTCAAAACCTATAACCACTAGAGAAATAGCAAGAAGAATCTCAAGTAATTGGTCAAATAGGCAGGAGATCTGTTTCGAGTTGTAGAACAACACTGGATCAAATGGAGTCCGGTGCCTGAAGTCGAAAAATATCTTCTCAGTCAAAAACATCAGGGAAAAAATGGGAGCTGGAGCTGGAAGAATTAAAAAAATCCTGGAAAATCACTGCCAGTGCTAAGCTAAATAGACATGGGGTCTGACTCGACACAAGGCAGCATCCTCTGTTTCTAACTCATGCAGAGTTAAACGTGGAGAGGAGAAGGGACATGATCTTACTGGATACCTTGCTGGTGTTGGGGGTCCTGAGCTGTTTTTTTTTTTCCTTTCAGGATGGGATGTGGAGCTCTGGGTTACAGAGAACAGTCTCTAGAGATCGACCTGAAGACTGGCGGCCTTTCTGTCAAACCTCATATCACAGCAGATGATTCCCATCTGGACATGTATGAGCAGGTGAGTTGCTCTTCGGTTAGGTGTCTTCACCCTAATTTTTCCTTCGCATCAGGGCTGCCTTTTCTATATGTGCTTCCTAATGCCAGGAGGAAGGGAGGCAGACACATGCCATCAGTTATACAATTTGGGGTTAATTGTGCTCAAACCCAGCAAAGGTTCTGACAAGGTTTTGAAAGTGCACTATTGCTACTGAGACCTACTGTGCTGGTGAGTGATGATGGGATTTGCAATATTCAGAGAGCTGCAGTTGTTGTTGTGTGGCAGTTATTACGAGCCTCTGCTCTTCTTGTTCCCAGGACTGGTGATCCTAATAAAGAAGGCCAGCATGAAGTATAGTTTCTGCAGCTAGTCATGGGCTAGTCACGCTTATCCAACCCCACCCCATAAATTGATGTATCCCCACTTTCCTGGCAAATCACCTCATTAACTCCACCAAGCAAAGAAAGTGAAACAAAACTACTGCATTGCAATTCCATTTCTATTGGCTCCAGCTCAAGAGAGGCCTGACTCAACACAGGGTAGCTTGCGTCTTCCAATCTGTAGCTTATGAAGCAGTCTCGTTTCTTAAAAATTCATACGCGTCTTAATATAAATACCATATTTGCCTGTGTATAAGATGCATTGGAAGATAGGATGCACCCCATTTTTATACACATTTTAAAGGGAAAAATAATTTTCTGCATTTGTTTCATGAATTTCCAAAATTAACTCCGGAAGCCAAGGAGAGTGGGATGGGGTGGGGGAAATAGGCTCCTCTGAAGCCCATTTCCCCACCATCCCACCACCAGCTGGGGAGAGTGGGGGTGGGGGAGAAGGATCCTTTAAGCTCGTTTCCACCCCGTCCCATCCTTGCTGACCATCAGGAGGTGGGGAGGGCAGGATTACCTGGGCATGAAAGCTCTTTTGGAAGCCGCCCTTTGCCCAGCTTCTAGCAGTCAGCAGTGGTCACCGAACTGCGCCAATGGTGATGGAGTGAGTGGTGAGGGTGGTTTTTAAAATAGCCCTTTCCTGTCCTCAGCCACTGATCCTCTCTTGCCACCAAATCGCACTGGGGGGGTGGGGTGGGGGGCTGTTACCGGCATATAAGATGCACTCTTTTGGGCATATTTTAAGTGGGGGAAATGCATCTTATATGCTGGCAGATACGGTAATTTTGTTCATCCCAGTGACCTGATATTTTCTGATCTTTCTCCTTCAGGGTGTTCTCTTCTCTTCTCTGTGCCTGGATAGATATTTGCCTGACATGATGAATCTCTGGAGTGAAATTTTCAACAAGTACGATACTTTTTTTACATACATGCTTGTTGAAAACATGACTGGCTTTTAATACAAAGCTTGGGGACACTGAATATAATAATCTCATGAATAATTATTTTGCAAAAAAAACAACAACACATGTGGGTGACTTATTTTCTTTCCCCCACCATTTTTCTCCCAGCCCTCATTTTGAAGATGAGGAATATTTCAAAGTCTTGGTAAAGATGACAGCGCAAGAGTTATCCAATGGAGTTCCGGATTCTGGACACATGTACGCCTCGATTAGAGCAAGCCGAACCTTGACACCTGCGGGGGAGTTGCAGGAGATGTTTAATGGCATGGAGCAGGTAACTCAAAAGGAGGCTCTCAGTGCAATATGTGTCACTAGGTTGGGATTCCTTCTGAGGTCACCACTTCAGTTTGGGAGCTCCAGACTCTTGTATACCTTTGGGTAGTCTCAGAGGTTCCCTTCACATGTGTTATGAATCCCTGATGGAGTTTCCTACTTATACCAGCACTGGCTTAGATTTTGGTGAGAGAAAATTGCTTATTTGGTGAGATCACTTGCACAGCAACTCGGGACTTCTCAGGTTCACCTACCAGTCTCATTTACAGGAGAATGTGTTTGGCCAGACCTCTCTGCGCTGTCTGCCTTTTTGTTATAATAATTCAGTATTGATTTATGTAAGCAGAACAGGTTTTTTCTTTTCTGATATGATACAATGGTTGAAAACAAAGCAACAAATCAGGATATCTCTAGTTTGTATCTCATCTCTGCTATCACACATACACACACACACACACACACACACACACACACACACGATGGTTAAGATGCTGAACTTGAGGACAGGAAGTGCGGTAGGTCAGCAGTTCGAGGCCTAAGTGATGTACAACGGAGTGAGCTCCTGTCATCTGTCCTAGCCCCTGCCAACCTAGCAGTTTAAAAGCAAGAAATTACAAGTAGATAAATAGGTACTGCTTTGGCAGGAAAGGTAACAGCATTCTGTAAACTTAGGCATCTAGTCATACTTGCCACATGATTGCAAAACATCTGTAGATGCAGACAGCGCTGGCTCTTTGGCTGTAAACAGAGATTACTCTAGAGTCAGATACCAGATGGCTTTCAAGCAAGCATGACCTTTACTCTTTTGCCCCTGGATGTTGCTGGGCGCATAAGATTGCCATGTCAAAGGTGCTACTTTTGTAGAGCGCACATGATCACCATTTGGTCCTTAGCGTTCAGTCAGTTCAGAAATCCTTGATTGGTTCTTCCTTCCACTCCTGTTTGCCTACCGAGTCATTGAGATCATGGCTATGGCAGATCTTCAACAGTTACTTTTTGCTGTAGTTTTTGTATTATGGGAGCTAAACAGCTCCAGTGAGTACAGGGAAGACCTATCTAACTTTCTGGTGTGGATCAGGAGACGGTGTTAGGCTAGGGACTGCTTTGAACACTGGGGCAGCATGTAGCTCACATCTATCATGGAAGCACTATCTCAAGACACACCCTACCATCTGTTCCTTTCAGTGCAGCTTTTACAGACTTTCAGAGTAAACCTGTTGAAATGAAATGTTCCCTAGTCACCATCACCAGCTTTTGGTAAATTCCTTTCTTGCAGAACGCTTACTGTAATGGGTTTTTAGAACTTTATAGATGGTGTGTCTTTTACTCTTAACTCCGTTCCTTCCCTAATTTTCTCCAGGTGAAGTTGATGAAACGAATTGCAGAAATGCCTGATCTTAAGACTGTACTTCGGAAATTGCCACGCATCAAGAAATACCTCTTAAACAGTGACAATCTGCGGTGAGACTCTGCCCCATGATTGGGGTTGACCTTTGGTGGTTATGTCGTTTCCCTAAAAGACAAGTTTTCTGGCCTAAGAAAGGGTTCTGTGGAAGGCAGTTTTACATGTAGAGTTCAAACCATACCTACTCTGAGGATCTGGAGGTTGAGTTTCCCAGACCCTGTTTGAGAGAGGAAGGGTTGGAAGGTACACACCTGATTGGAAGAGGGCAGAAGGGCCCCCAAGAGTCTCAAAGATTGTCCATCAGTGGTACAAAAAAATCATGTGGATTACTCTAAACACCCTCCTTTTTCTGTGTATAGCTAGATCTGCTTTATTATTTTTTTCTGCAGTTGTTCATTGAATGCTACACCTCAACAGATGCCCATCGCTGCGAAGGAAATAGAAAATTTTATAAAGAGCATTGGCAGGAGTAAAAAAGAACGAAAGCCCATCCGCCCACATGTGATTGAGGTAAAGGAGACTTGATCAGTACATGAAACATATTAAGTGGAATGGTTTTCAAGTTGTTAGTTAGACGAACAGCATATGTGGATATACAGCCAACAAACTTTGGTAATTTGTTTGAACATACAATTCCTCAACACAAATTCCTCTTGCAAAGGCCATGAAACATTTAGACATCTGAAACTTGATCTGCATATTAAGATAATTCTTGAGTTGTGTCTCTGGAAATTTTGGTTTTAAACATTGTTTAATGAAGTTACATCTGTTTATGGCCTCTAATGCCATCTTCAGTCACTAGGTGGCAGACTTCTGTAATTAATAAGCAGGAAACTGCAGTTAATCTGCATTTTCCCTCTACAAAATGTCTATAGGCAGTCCATTTGAGAGCTGTATACAGTTAAACCTCGAGATATGAATTTAATTCATTCTTCGAGGTTGTTTGTATCTTGAAGAATTCATATCTCAAAACACAGTGAAAACACATTGCATTACCAGATGTGGCTACTAGAGGTCGCTGTATACTTTTTGTATATTGAAAAAATCCTATTAAAATTCATATCTCAAATTCCTCATGAGATTTCTTTTTGTATTGCGAGATTTTTTTAAGTCAAGCCATTCGTATGTCAAGGTATGACTGTATAATCAATAAGGAGGGATTACAAAATGAGAATAACATATTTTCCAGGCTGCTTTTGGCTCGGTTGTCATTGCTGATTCTATAATCTTGTCTTATTTGGGGGGTAGGGGTGGAAATTGGGGGGGGGGGTACTAATTACTCAGTGTACTAGGATGTTAACAAAGTTTTGTATTTCTAGAAACCCACAGACCCTAAATCAGTTGGCACTGAGGCACTGAGTCGCTCCCAGATCCCAAGGAAGCTAATTACGGTGAGCCTTGATTTAGATAACTTAGATAATAGGTGTTAGATTTTTCCATTATTCCACAGGCAAGGGTGAATTGGTCTCTGACCTGGACTGTAGGTTAATAGTACTACCTTGAATCATTTTGTGGAAAACATTACAGTTTAATTAAAGCTCCACAAAGTCTTGACTAATAGCATCTCTAAATCACTAATGTTTATATTGGTACTTCGAGTTATGAACGCCTTGTGTTAAATTTTCGCAACACGAATGAAAATCCATTGAAAATAATGCCTCAAGTTATGAGTTTAAATTCGTAACTCAAAATGTGGTTTCCCATAGGAATGCATTGAAAACCAATTAATCCCTTCTGGAGATCAGAAAAAGGTTTTCAATGCATTCCTATGAGAAACCGCATTTCGAATTATGAATTTTTTCTAATACGAAATGTCCCAGGGAACACATTAAATTCATAACTTGAGGTACCACTCTATTTTATTCCATTCCTCTTGATTCTTCCAGAAGAGTCTCCAAAATTGCCTAAGTGCCTTGCAAACAAACAAGCAAGGATTACTTAGATTTTACCCTTAGAATCCTTTTTGCTCTTTTCTTCTTCCTTTTGATCTGGTATCTTTCTGATGCTTTGGGCTACAGATTCTGTCATCTCAAGCCACCATGGGGGTGGTGGGGAGTTAAAAATCAAAAACATTGAAGGGTTTCATTGATGGTGGAAATGGTGTTCATGCGTGTAAAGTGTACATTCTGAGCAACCTTTGTGTTATTCTTCTGTAGCTGGTCCAGGGGTTTACTTTTACATTTGCAGGTAGCTTACAAGCTCTTTTGGATGTACTGGAGATTGTATTGGAGGTGTGGAGATTGTATTGCTGGAGTGTAGGAATGTAGTTCTGTCCAAGGTGACCTAATCAAAGATGATGTGACTCTTCCACCAGGATCCCACTTTTCAACCATGTCAGATGAAGACCCATTTCCTGCTTCCCTTCCCTGTAAATTATGTTGGTGCCTGCATTCGAACTGTGCCCTACACTGCCCCAGATTATGCAAGGTATGACAACAGGAGGTACTGCCAAAGCATCTGGAACTGACCTAAGGATTTTGGGAGGATCCATCTATTTATTCATTCAGCTTTTATACCACCTTTCTAGCACAACTGCTACTCTGGCTGCTTTACATAGATTTAAAACATAGCCTTCGATCAAATAATAACTGAAATAACAAAAGTCATTACAAAAAACATCAATAAAAGAGCAATATAGCAGGCAGTGATATCTGAGATAAGGTGACCTTAGAATGGTTCTCTCCAAAGGCTAAATAGGTAAAGGTAATTGTCGCCCTTGCTTGAAAGCCAGTTCTATCCGACTAAGGTTCAGTGCTGTCTGTCTGTAGACGTTTTCATGGACATGTGGCAGGCATGCTTCCACACCTGAATGCACGGAATGCTGTTTCCCTTCCCACCAAAGTGGCCCCTATTTATCTACTTGCAATGTCTTGCTTTCGAACTGTTAGGTTGGCAGGAGCTGGGACAGAGACGGCAGCTCACTCCGTCGTGCAGTATTCAGGAATCGAACTCCAGCCGTTCAGTAGTCTTGTTTAGCATCTTAACCACTTGAGCCACTACAATCCCGAAAGGCTAAATAGCAAGGTTTTTAATAGTTTTCTGAAATCAAGGAGGGATGGAGCCTCACACACTTCTTGAGTAAGCTTGTTCTTTAGTGAGATTGAGAGCTGAGGGTGATATTTTTATCCTTTTGCTCCAGCATGCCTTGTTGGCTGGATAGTTCAGTGGTTTAGGTGTTTGACTGTGGAAGTTCAACTTCCCCACTGAGCCTTCTTGCAAGAAGAACATGTAGCCATGGGCAAACTGCACAGGATCAGGGCATTCAAAGAAGAAGGGAAGGGTGAACCTTTTCTGTGTAGTCTCTTCTCTAGAAAATCCTGAAATAAGAATTGACTCGGAAGGCCCACAAATATTATTACGTAATACTACATCTGCTTTTCATGCCTCTCTTCCAAGATCAATGCAGCCAAGCCACAAACAGCACACAATGTGGAGCTTCGAAACGATTGCATCTGGGCTTCTCCTTGGTCCTCATTAAACAAAGGTCCCATCTTTGCGCTATAGAAATGGAATGGAACCAGCAGGAATGGCTTGCGTTCACTCGTTGGCTTATCCCTACTGGATACCTTTGGAATGTGCAATGGCTTTGAATTATGGGATGTGAACAACTGGGAATTCAAATGATTTGAACTTCCAGTTGTAATAGAACATGGTAGATCTATGTGATGGTGTATTGACCTTTAAAAGCACATTGCTTTGAAGAAAAAGGCTGGGAGAACTTGGTTCTTCTTTTTCCGTGTCTAGGTTAGACATGAAACTGCCAAAATGAAGCCCTCTTTGGTGAGTTAATTCTGTAGATCTTTTTTGCCCGACCTAGTGTGAGAAAGATTAGTCAACACAAAGTCACCGTTGCCTCGGGTGCACCCAATTGTGGTTCAGAAAAACCACAATCTTCATGAACTTAGTTGCCCATAGAGAGATGAATTTTTTAAAGTAGATAAGGTTGTGAGTAATGGAAATTACTGGCGAGGGGGCGGCAGTACAAATTGAAATACATAAATAAATAAATTGCAACAGGGAGTCTTGGTGAATGAAGGTGGAGATCTGATTAAATAGATGTGCTAACACAGATTTAATTTTGGATTAATTTTGATCAGAACGAAAGGACGGGAGGTCAAGTATTATCTTTGGGGCCAACTCCTTTTTGGTTACTTTTGATCTCTCTTCTTTCAGCCTTCGCATTCTCGCCCGGTTAATGACATCAAAATTCCTGCATATGGAAATCAGAGAGAAGGGAGGAGCCTACGGAGGTGGGGCTCAGCTTGCCCATAATGGCATATTTAGTTTCTATTCCTATAGGTAAGGAAAGGTTGGACTGAGTGAGATGTGAACCATCTTTTCTTCCCCTGGCTGTCTTCATTTGTCAACTTTGCAAATGAGAATTTTTTTCCTGGGAGGGAGTGACATATAAGCAAGCTCACAAATGAAATAGGCACATGACATAAGGCAGTGGTGGCAAAACTATGGCACACGTGCCAGAAGGGGCACTCAGAGCCCTCTCTGTGGGCATGCATGCTATCGCCCCAGCACAGAGTTCGCCCCACCCCTCTGCCCAGCAGCCCAATGGGAGTGCTTCTTCCCTCCCCCAGCACAGAGTTTACCCCGTCCTTCTGCGGCACAGACAGCAGCTTGTTGAGTTTGGGCACTCAGGCTCTAAAAGGTTTGCCACCACTGACATAAGGTGTCAACAGAAATGTAGCTTATTGCTGTTGATACAGGATCAATTGATTCCAGCTACTGTTTCCAATTATCGTTAGACCCATTGTAGCAGTTGTTGAATAGTAATATGAAATCTCATTGACTACATGTTCCCCCCCCCCCTTCCCCCCAAAAATGCCTGTGGTGGATTCAGGCTTCCAGAAGAAGATAAGATTGAACAGTCGTCATAACCTTTGCGGTCAAGTAATGTAAATATGTACAGAACCAAAAACTCGGCAGATGCTTATTGGCGAAATTGAGACTTTTAAATAATTTTGTTGTTAGATGATAATCTAACACCAGCAAAAGATCAAACATTTTCTTTATTCATGTCAGAAGCATCGCAGTTAAAATAAACACTAAAAATGTAACATTTAAATTTGGAATATAGCATTTATATTATTTAAAAGTCTGATTTAGACAATTCTTGGCCACAAGCGGGCTACATCAATTGCATTCTGTTGTGCTGTCATGAGGTCCTCAAACGTACATTGAGCAGGGCATTAGGGGCAGGTATACATATCTGTGGTTGTCTGCACCTCTTCACAACTGGGTGGCTGACATCACAGGTATCCCCCTTTCTTCAAAGTATCTAGATCTTGCTCTGTCTATGCAATTGATAGCAGAACCTAGTGAGAATAATTAGTGAGGAGAGAGAAATTCTTCTGTGGTCTCCTCTCTGTACAAATGTCAAGCTTATCCTTGCCTACCTTAATTTTAGGGATCCGAATTCTGTGAGCACACTGAGTACGTTTGAGAAAGCCGCCGAATGGGCCAAGACGGGCAAATTCACTCAGCAGGACATCGACGAAGCCAAGTTAGCGGTGTTTGCAGCAGTGGATTCTCCCCTTGCTCCATCAGAAAAAGGTACACAGACTTTGCTCCTTGAAGGGTTGAATTGGACCCGTTACAGAGACCTCACCCAAGGTGGACCCCCTTAAATTCCCATCATGGTAATGTTTCATTTCTTGCTCAACCACTTTTAGATCCAGGGGGCAACTTGTATGGTGTGAAATTGAACTGTTTAAATCAGGGGTGCCCAAACTTGGGCCACATGCCAGTCATGTGGTTCAGTGGGCCGGTCACGTGGTTTCTTCCACCGGAAGTAGAAGTAAAATATGCCTTGCAATCTGTTTTGCAACAGGATGAGATAGATTTTAAGCCGCCGTTTTCTCTGCTTAAATGAATGAATGTGTGAACTGTGTTGCCATTTTTCTTAAGGCTCCTGTAAATTCTTTTCATAGGGATGAGTAACTTTTTGTATGGAATCTCTGATGAACTGAAGCAGCAGCACAGAGAACATCTCTTCATAGTTTCCAAGGATAACCTGATAGACACAGCCACCAAGTGAGTTCATATATTTTTTTCTGAAAAGGGCAACGTTTTGCAGAGCCAACAAGAGGGAAAGTGAGGCATTTTAATTCCATGTTGTTTTTAAATGTCAATATTAGATTTAAATATGGCACGCAGCTACTGAATCCAGTGAACTTTAAAAATTGATGTAAGGCCTCCCATGTTCAAAACCCAGTCATGTCCAACTGTAGAGGGGTTGCTCAGCTCCGTTTACAGCCAAAGAGCCAGCGCTGTTTGCATCTGCAGACATTTCTGTGGCCTTGTTACACTTTTCCGCCAAAGCTGTATCTATTTATATACTTGCAATTTCTTGCTTTCAAACTGCTAGGTTGCCAAGAGCTGAGGGACAGCCAACAGAAGCTCTCTCCGTCTCGTAGCACTCGGGTCTTGAATGGCTGACCTGCCATCTTAAACAATAAGCCACTGCATCCCTGTAAAAACTAATTTGAATCTAGGTTTAGATTACTCTGAAACTCCTGTCCCTTTACAAGTGCTATCGGGAGCCCTAGTGGTGCAGTGTTTAAGCTGCTGTCCTGCAACCGAAAGGTTGTGAGTTCGATCCTGACCAGTGCTCAAGGTTCACTCAGCCTTCCATCCTTCGGAGCTCAGGTTGGGGACAAAATGCTAATTAACTTTTGTACTGCCCAGAGAGTGCACTAAGCACTATGGGGTGGTATGTGTGATTGCTTTGCTTATAAAGTAAACCCATTGAAATCACTGAGACTTGAATTAGTCAATTCTGACCTAAGTTCCTTTACTTTCAGTGAGTCTTGTTGTTATGAGCTATCATCTCTGACTCAGGGTGGCCCTGTGAATGAGAAATCTCCAAATCCTTGCTGTAAACTCAAGCCTGTGGCTTCCTTTAGTCAATCCATCCCTTGTTTTCTCTTTCTCTTTTCCTGCTGCCTTCCACCTTTTCCAGCATCAGTCTTGTGCTGAGTCTTGCTTTCTCACAATGGAGCCAAAGCAGAATAACATGTGACAGACAAAACTGTTCACTGCACTAAACTCAATCTTAAGCCTGGCCAACAAACCACTCCCAGGTACAACACAGTTAAATGTTGTGTGAGTGTGTCTGCATATTAGATGCAGTTGGAACATTCGGTCACTGTCCATAGAACAGAACTGGAATAGAATAGAGGTGGCCTTCCCTCCGGAAAAGGCTCACCAACCCGATGGATGGACTAATGGCGGTTGGCTTGTTGCTTTCAGGTACCTTACGGCTGGGAAGAGTACAAGAGGTTTGGCTATCCTTGGACCAGAAAACCCAGACACTGCCAAAGACCCTTCGTGGGTTATACGATAACGCTTGGTATCGGGTTGACATCTGACCGATTTACATGACCAACAGCCAAAGTCGAAACTCTGAAACCTCCCTCCCTGGTACAAGTGCTGTCTGGACAGGCAGTTGTTTGCACTCCATCATTTTCAAGAGCTGTGGACCTACAATTATTTTTTTTGTGTGGAAGATTCAACCTTATGTCTTACATCCATGGCACTCTCGGGCATAAATCCTATATGGTCCTTTTCCTGGGTCAGTACCACAGTCATGGAAAGTGGCTAATTAACGAGTGGTTTGTGCAACTAAGACCTTATTAATTGGCCACAACGAGCTGCAGCAATTTCCACGAGTGTGCTACTGCCCACAGAAAAACAAGTAGGATGCCGTTCCCCACAAAACGTAAGCTATGTTACAGCAGTAGTCTACCTAAAGTCAGCAGTGACTAAAGAAAGCCCCCTCAGAGGGACTGCTTGTTCTCACCGGACAGTATTAGCAGGGGTGCCCAAACTATGGCCTGGGGGGCAAATCCGGCCCAGGCACCAACTCATCTGGCCCACAGAAGCCCTCGTCACTCCTGGAAGTGGAAGTAAAAGGCAGCCTGAAAAGTTTGGGCACCCCTGAGCTAGCTCATGCCCAGCACCGTAGTAATATCCAAATGTTTTTGGAGAAGCACAAACTTAAGGTATCAAGCAGATTATCTTCAATCATGGCATTAATAAAATGTTTTTAATGCAAGTGACTGACATAGTATGTTGTTGTCTGCCAGCAGCCCCCATTTGAGCAGGTTGGTCTTTTATTTAGAGACTGACCCACAGCCTGTTCAGGGTCCTCCAAGTGGCGTGGGGAGTGGGGTGTTAATTGGCCGCAATGAGCTCCTTTAACGTTATTCTTTTTCCAGTGCGCTCATTCCTCCATCTTCTAATTTGACTTTGCTCCTGCGTACCCTCAGGAATGTTGTTCTTCCCATAAAGCAAGAACTTAATAGTCCCTCAAAGGCAGAATGACAACCCCAGGCCTTCTTGGAACATGTGTTTTGGCTTGGCGATGGGCTTGCCCAGGGTTTGAGCTGTGTAATCTCTTTATTCCCCCAGTTTGGGTGCCAGATGCAGAAAGAGTGGTTAAACTTGTATTGCTGCCCAAACTGTTGACATTGTGAATTTGATCCTGATGGGGATCAAGGTTGACTCAGCCTTCCTTCCTTGCATGGTTGGTAAAATGAGTACCCAGCATGTTGGATCCATGTGTTTATGACAGCCATGGATGCACTTTACAGCAACATTTACTGCAGGGGAGCCACTAGTCCAGCCCGCTCAGCTGACTGAAGGGATGTGGTCCGGCCTGCGGCTTGAAAAGGTTGAGAACCCCTGAACGAGACAGTTCCTAGGTGTGTGATATTCAAATTGGTGATGCCTATGTTACAGTGGGGTTCTACTTCATACATTTTCCACTCACGCTGGAGTGGGGTGGAAACTCCCCTGCAACCCTGGGCTAGCTACCCATGGCCACTTGTTAGCCATGGAGCCGTTCTAGGGGCTACACATGACAAAAGGAGTTCAGACTTTATTTGTAATACTGTACATTTATTCCAGCAAGAGCTATATGCAAGTTTTCTCTTTTAGTATGACACAAAACTAAGCCTCTGTAATATACTTCTGAGTGTAAACACTATCTGGTAAAAGTGCAGGAGATGAAATAACATCACAAATAGTGCCCAGAACCAGTTTTTTGGGCAGGTTACTGCTAAGGAACACATTGGTAATTCAGGTATGCTTTGTTAATTAGGTGTTTGTGGTGGGCTGATAGGAGTGTATGTGTGTGGTGTGTTATTTTGAACAGGCCTAAGACGATACCAGGTACTGTAGATAACCTCTGCAATGGCTGCTTTGTTTTCTCCACATAAAGTGCTGGTACGATAACTTAGATGTTACACACACAAAAAGATGAAGAAGCTGTAACAAATATTCTAAAGCCTCGTAGACACACAAAGAAGGAGCTATTACAACGTCTTAACAGTCCAAGGTCTTCGGCTCATGGCTTCAAGCATCTACCGGGCCTGGCCTGCGCACGTGCTCTAACTGGCCAGAATCTGACACATCGTAACTTGTCTTGTATTTAGCCAGGATTTTCATCAGAGGCCGTAACTTCAGCCACCACTGTTCCTTGGGAATTCGGTGCCTGCCGGTCGAGAGGGAAGGAGGAAAGCCATCAAAAAAAATTTGTATCATGTTTTTGTATCATGTCAACGACTGCTGTTATAACTACTTGAGACAAACATTCAGCACAAACCGTTCACATGGGGCATCTCTGAGAGAAAAATATTAGCTCCTACTTTGATTCTTCATGTAGCTGGTTTTCATGGCTACCTTGTATGACAGGGTAAAGGTCACCCTTGCTCGAAAGCTGACCGTGTCCAACTCTAGGAAGCGGTGCTCATCTCCATTTATACCCAAAGAACCAACACTCTGTCTGCAGACATTTCCGTGGTCATGATGCAGGCATGACTAGACACCAGAGCATACGGAACGCTGTTACCTTCCCACCAAAGTGGGAACTGTTTACTTGCAATTTCTTGCTTTCAAACTGCTAGGTTGGCAGGAGATGGGAGATCACTTGGGTTTCAAACTGCTG
This sequence comes from Bradypodion ventrale, assembly GCA_035047345.1. Taxonomy (NCBI): domain Eukaryota; kingdom Metazoa; phylum Chordata; class Lepidosauria; order Squamata; family Chamaeleonidae; genus Bradypodion; species Bradypodion ventrale. Next base: position 125,010,803 of record JAWDJE010000006.1, read on the forward strand.
ACCTGCCAACCTTTCAGTCGTCAAGTTCAGTGTCTTAACCACTCAGATATTGCAATCCAGTGTATGACTACACCAGGGGTTCACAACCTATGGCTCACGGACCAGACCTGGCCCACGATCCCAATCCATGTGATCCGCCACCCTCACTGCCGCTGGAAGTAGCAATACCAGCCGAAAATACACCATAAATGCACCCATGGCTGTCGTAAATGTGCTTATGACAGCTGTGGATGCGTTTTATGGCAGTGTTTACCATGCTGGGGGAGGGGAGGACGGGACGGACCAGGTGTCCAGCCTGCTCAGTTGTCCAAGGCAGCATGTTCCAACCCATAGCTGGAAAAGGTTGAGAAGCCCTGCAATACACTCATATTTATTGCTTGTCCCTTGGCTGGCTGTTCTTTTGAACAGTGTTTAATAAGACACTGGAAATGCATCTTTCAGTGAAAACATACATCCCCCCCCCCTCCTCCAGCGAGAAGCTCAACAACACAAGTCTGCTGAATCATCTTAAGATCAGCCACTGGTTTGACTACTCATACTCTGCTCAAACAAATACGTTTAGTTACTGCTACACAAGATTTCAGAGACGGGTTCAACCAGAGAAGTCTAAGTCATGCATTTAGTTCTAGCTCTTCCTTTAAAGCCCTCCGATGTAAGGTGCCCTGGGATCTAAATTTGATACCAGTTTCATCTATAAATATGGTCCATGACCAGTCTTGCTTCTACTGTGACCTACAGTCTCAGACATGGCTGGATTTGTGGCATGCAAAAAAACAAAAACAAAAAACTGGTTGCGCTGAATCTGTCAAGACTTAGAAGCAATTTTAAGAGAACTGGCATTCATAAGAAAACAACGGCCAAACCTGTACGCCAAATTAAAGAGTTAGACTTGGAATAAAGTGGAACTAATTTAATGCAGAGTATTCAGCAGGGAAAGAAACCTGGTTACTTTCCAGCTGTTGCCGCGTTACAACTCTCTTTCTGGTGGCCTTTGGACACACAGTTTTGGATTGATGGAAGTTGGGTAAGGAAAACCAGAGGGTCACATGTTTCTCATCTTTTTTCACTGTAGGGTCCACAAGGATGTCGACCAATGCCATAGTCTGTGTAGTGTAATAAGCTGTTCTAATATGTGCTGTGAAGTCTATTCTGACTTGTTCAGAAAACCCTTTCTAGGGTTTTCTAGGTACAATGTACTCAAAGTGGCCTACCATCCCCTTCTTTCTGGGCAGTGCAGTTTGCAGTATCTCCAAGAAGATACAGAGAGGGAATCGAACTCCCAACCCAGAGACCTAATCACTGATCTATCTAGCCCAGGGGTTCCCAACTTTTCGAACCTGGGGCCGGGTCATGCTCTCTTAGTCAGCTTTGAGGGCCAGATGGCCATTTTGCTCTGCCTGCACAACGGGGTGGCCATTTTGTTTCTTGAATGCCCTTGGAGGGGTGGGAGGGTACATGAAATGGTGCTGGGGGCCGGATACAGCCTGCGGGCCATAGGTTGGGAAACACTGATCTAACCAGCTGTAACCTGATCCATCTCTACAGCAATATGAGTGCTTTCGCATTTTTCTACATACACAAAATCTGTTTCATCCTTTAGCTCGACCACAGGTTGGAAAATCAAGTTCCGCCGGCGCATACCCAGGAGACAAACGGAGTCATCCGTGTTGGTAAATATCCTCCCTTTTAAAATAAGAAAGAGAAGGTTGTTGTTTGGAATAGTTTCTGGGTTTTTTTAGTCACACAAAGAGTCAAACAGCAACATGGATCAACTGGAGAATATAGAGAGGTTAAAGTTTTCTATTAGTAATGAAGAAGCACAGTATGCATTAGTGCTGCAAACAGGAACTTGTTAAAAGTTAGAGGTTCTTTTTAATTTAAAAAGTACTGGGGGAGTTTACCTTAAATCTGATATAACTACAAAAGGAAAGAACACATTACCTTCATCTGTAATCCATGTGGCCAGCAAGAAAAGAAAGACAAAGAAGAATACTTGTAACAACAACACCACTGAATATATTGACATAGTATAGCAAAGAACTTGCAGGATTGTGGGGTTTGAGAGGCTAAGATTTTGGCATCACAAATTTTAGCACCATTCAAAGAACTATTTTACAAACAAGAAGTTACTACATCAACTACCAAGGCTAAATCAGTACAAGTTATGGCATCTGCTATAATACTGTTCTATAAAGTCTGCAGGCCAATTCTACGTGTGTTTACTTAGAATTAAGTCCAAGTTGAGTGGGCAGATCTTACCCCTGTCCCCATGTTAGCATGCATACAGGTAGAATGGCAGACTTTCTTTTATTGAAATAAATACAGGTAGAGGTAAAGGTTGCCCTTGCTCGAAAGCCAGTCGTATCCGATTCTAGGGTTCAGTGCTCATCTCTGTTTATAGCCAAAGAGCCAGCGCTGTCTGCCTTTGCAGATGTTTCCCTGGACATGTAGCAGGCATGCCTAGACACCAGAGTGCATGGGATACTGTTTACCTTTCCACCAAAGTGGTACCTATTTATCTACTTGCAATTTCCTGCTTCTGAGCTGCTAGGTTGGCAGGAGCTGGGACAGAGATGGGAGCTCAATCTGTCAGTAGTACTCTAGAACTGCTGACCTGCCTACCTTCCAGTCGTCAAGAGCAACTGACAAATCTTCTCAAACATGCAGAATTCTTTACAGTGTAAAGAAATATTATTACTTTGGTCCTAGTAAGAGAAGAGTCATCTATCCACGATGCAGAAAACTGGAGTCATGGAATCACTGGCCCTACAGATATGAGACTCCAATTCCCATCAGCCAGATGTTGAATGATGGGTATTGGAGATCATCTAAATCAGGAAGGTCACAGAAGTCCCACCCTCACAGAAAATGCCATCACATGGCTGAAAGCTTCCCCTTCAAATACCAACTCACGTCTAATGCCTTCTTTATCTCTACCAATTAAGTACAGTAAAACCCCAGGTTATGGATGCCTCAGGTAATGGAAAACTCAATTTATGGAAGGAAATTATGAGGAAACGGTGTCCCAATTTACAGAAAAACTCGCCATACAGAAAGTTTTTGTGTGTGTTGCAACACTTCTGAAGGGCGATGGGAAGGTGTTTGGAGCATTTTGCTCCACTTTTGAAATTTTTCGTCGCTTTTTGTCTCTGGCAGAAGCTCTCCCCACAACCAGGAAGTGTTGGAAATCCCCACCCCCACAACCCAATCAGGTGTTAGTCAGGAACTTTTCCTGCAATTACCACGGCTGGCCACTAGATGGTGCTGATAGAAATGTGATGAATATGCCTTGGGGGAAAAATCAGCTCTGAAGTTCACTAAAAAACAAAACAAAACCCTTTTTTCCTGTTCCAAACTCTTTCTAAAGTTCACTTTGGGATTTTTCACTATATTTTTGCCACTTTAGAAAGAGTTTGGAACAGAAAAAAATATGCTTTTTTTTTTTTGCTCTTTTCTAACCTCCAGAACGTTTTTTGAATTTTCAATGCTTTCCTATGAGAAATTGTGCTTCATGCTACAGAAAAATCACTTTGCAGAAAACATCCTGAAACGGATTAATTCCGTAAGCCGGGGTTTCACTGTACTGTAGGCCAGAGTTCTACTAAACCAAACTGATGAATTTTCTGCAGATGAATAATTATTACAGGTCTAGCTACCCGAGGCCCCATCTTCATGGCAGTACAGAATACAAGTTCATCACATCTGTGCTTGTGCCACAGTAGACCCAAACTGCCTTGGTATAGTCAGAAGTCAGTTGTCCCATGCAAGCTCAATCTAAGGGAGATGCCTTATTACGTACTAACTAACCCTACTCCAACCTGTTGTGAGACTATCAAGCTAAAGTACCGGGGAGTATTAAATTTATATGTCTCCAGTCTCAATGTAGCCATTAAGCAAAAGACAAATAATACAATCATGTTCCTCTTCAGGAGTTCCCAACCTACAGCCCATGGGTCAGGCCAGGCCCCCAATACCAATTCATCTGGCCTGCCGCCGCCATCACCACACTCAGAGGTAGAAGCGGGCATGTTAACGTTTGTGCAGTCAGCCATAAAATGTGCCCATGCATGCATAAACACGCATGTGACTGTCATAAACATGGAAGTGGTTGTATTTACGACAGCCGTACATATGTCCGGTTCCGGTGGGGCATGGTCTGGCCGGTGGCAGAAAACGTTTGGGAACCCCTTTTCTAGATGAAGAAACATTTGGAGTTACCCAGGTGCCATAAACCATTATCTATCTGTTTCATGTCTTTGCCCATTTTTCTGTGGACACTAGAAACAGAAGCACTAAACTCATTAAAGTGTTGAAAAGTGTTGTTAATAATTCCTCACCTCTTCGATAACTTTCCTTGAGTTTCTTAGACAGCCACTGCACAGCCTTTGCTGAGATTTTTGTCCCGAAATTTCTATCAAAGGGCGAAGGTGCACCACCCTGTGAAATTCAACAGAAGTTTCAAAGTTTGGGAAACAATCACCCATTGTGAGTGTGAAAGATACAATTTGTTCTTTTTTTTGCGCCATCAAATTGGAACCAAACCTTACAGCAACTCGAATAGGGCTTCAAGGTAAGTGAGATATTTAAGAATTAGTTTGCCCACTTCCACACCCAGTGTGAGCTTCCGTGGCCGCATGGGGATACAAACCCAGGCCTCAAATTACTACAGCACACCACTTATCACTGCATATCACACAGTATTTACCATCCCACATCTTGGTACAGTCTGTTATTGAAGAACTGTAATGTTCAGATTGCCCTCAATATCTGCAGGTTCAATTTCCATGGGCTGTTATCTTCAGGTCTAAAAATATTCAATTAAAACATCTCTGAAATAGCTATGTATTTCTATAGCTCATTACCAGAACTGGCCACTAAGTTCCAGTCTGAGATGTAATTTTTATACGGAATGGAGGCAGACATTTTGGTAGTTCCATAGAACCACAAAGGCATTAGAAATCCCTCATCTGCTTCTATGACTTATGTCGGTTAAAAAATAGGGTTTGATGTTATCCGCAGTTTCAAGTATCCACGGAATGTCTCAGAATGTATCCCCCCTTGGATACCAATAGTGCTGAAAAACAATGTTCTAGGTGTATCCAGATCATTTAAAAGGAATACAAAATGAGGGACATAAGCAAATGACTACTTTGACAGAGTACTTTGGTGTGAAACAGCTTATTTCACTTAGAAAGAAACTTTCTTCTTACAGAAACATCTGAACATTCTCATTTGCTTTAACACACTTTCATGTGAGCTCAACATTAGTTCCTTCCTTCAGAAAACCAAACACATGCATCCAAGCCACCCAAAAGCAGATTGAGTAGGGATTTAAATCACTGAAAACCCACAGCTGCAAAATTTACTTGAACGTTTTTTATATCAGTGCAAGCATCTTCTTGTCTAATTAAAATTATCTGATATTAATTCAGCAGGAAGATTTTAGACCATATCTAGCTCTAGAAACTACAAAAGCTGTCCTATAATCTGACGGACACAGAAAATGTACGTGGCAAATTTTCTCATGGGTGGCTCCAAGCTGCATTGTCATGGCTGGGAGAAAGAAAATCTCAAATGCCCCTGGATTCATTCCGGAGAATTTCTAATCCTTGCTTACCTGCTGCATGTGACCCAGTACATTTTTCCTACAGTCAAATACTCCTTTTCCTTCCTCAGAGTACAGCTGGTAAATGAAGTCAGTTGTGTAATTCTCATTACAGTTTTCATTCCTGAATAACATACAAATAAACACGGTTTATTTATTTGGTCAAACGATATCACCAGTGGCATTCAGGAGAATTCACGAGCAGTCCATTAAAAGCACTGCTCACATCTAAGCCTGCCTAGGTTTAAAGATAGCATAGTAGTAGAACTCTCATGTTTTCGACACAATCTCTCCCAGGTAAGCAATTCTGGTAAAAGTGGAAATACTACTGAACTCAAAATAGGTTTCTATAGCCTACTGACATCAATACAGATGTCTGCATCTTATTTCTTTCAAGATATATAATTTTGCATGAAAAAAACAATTGCTGAAACATGGGGAAGGAATGGTGAACAAAGCTCCTATATCCAAATTTGTATCTAGCATCTGACATACATGGACAGGTATGGATGGTCCAGATGTGACAATATCCCAATATCGTTACTGCATTGGAGATAGCTGCAAGCCTAACAGCCATTAGGAATTGTCTGACGTTTCCCACTGCTAAAACTAAAATGATGATTTTAAATGGCAGATACCTCTGAATTGCCTTCATGCATCTGAACATACATAGAGATTTCTCCCCAGCCCTTCCATATTACCAGGAAATGCCAAGGAGTGAATTATGGCCCATTACTTCTTTTTCTTCCCTGTCTAGGCCAGACATGAGACTGCCAAAATGAAGGCATCTTTTTGCGAGTTCATTTTGCAGCTTCTTACGCTTGACCTAATGTGAGAAACATTAGACGGCAACACATGTTGCCGTTACCAGGCTACATCAAAATGTGGTTAAAAAATACCAGTCTTTGAGGAGGCACTTTCTGTGTACCCCAGCCCATTACTGGGAAGGCATATGCCTCTTTTGGGGGGGGGGGGTATCATTCTCCATCTCTATCCCCACCCTAAAAGCACCATTTCTACTGCCATTTCAGCTAACTTTATGGTGTCTATCAGTGGCATCTCAACTCACCTCAACACCAAACCACGCTGAATGGTTGTTTTCATCTTTTCAGTCAGATGTTCCACGTTAGCCTATGAATGAGAATAGCGCAGTACAAGAAGCCTTACCAGGGCTCATAAGGAGTTCCTCATCCTATCACAAACCTTATCTTTATCTTTGCCTCACACCTATGCCCCAGGTTTGAGCCAAAACACATATTCTCCACACTCCTTATTTCTAGGATCCAGAAAAGCCTTATCTGAAATTGTACATCTATCTATCTTTATACAGGTACAGTGGTACCTTGGTTTACAAACACCTTGGTTAACATAATTATTGGTTTACAAATGAAGATCCATTGAAAATAATGCCTTCGTTTATGATCTGTGTTTCGTAAACAAGTCCGGTTTCCCATAGGAATGCACTGAAAACCAAGTAATCCATTCCAGAGGTCAGAAAAAAGGTTTCCAATGCATTCCTATGGGAAACCGCATTTCGGTTTACTAATTTTTTGCAATACAAAACATCCCGGATAATGCATTAAATTTGTAAACTGAGGTACCACTGGAACTTTTCTCAACCTGTCCTTACTTGCCTGCCTGTTGCCATCAAACAGCCCAGAAACATCAGCTTCTAGCAGGATAGCTAGGTATTACTGCATCTTATTTACTTACTCCTTTAGTTTATCAAATAGTTCAAATAGTATGAACATAGGGAACGCTTTGTACAAAATATAGAAAACAGCAAGCTTTTAAACTATAGAGTTTACGTCACCCACCATGTTCCAACAGACCGTATGGGCTTAATTTTTAATATGCTGACATCAAGTGGAGCAGTTTCCTAATACTGCAAATTATGGCCATAGGCTTTGTTACAGTGAATTAGAATCATATTCTTACCAGGCAAATTGCTGCTAAAAGAGTATGAGGTTTTTTCCCCCTATTCATTCACGTTCAGTACAGAGTCACACCTATATATAATAGTGACTATGGACTCGCACATGTGAATTAGCCAACCCAGAACAAACGGAACAAGCAAAATATACTTTCAGTTTCCTACCGTAAACACAATGCTGTGAAAACAGAGAGACATATTCATGAACATGCAAACCAGCCCACAAACACAGAATTTCATGCAAATAGATATGATCTAGCTGAATGCTTTACATACCTGGATCTCCCGGATATCAAACTTCTCTTCGAAAATGTATGCTGCATCGGCTCCCGCAGCAAGGGCTCCCATGTTTGCCAAATAGCCACAGTAGCCTCCCATGGTCTCAATAATAAACACGCGCCGCTTGGTCCCACTTGCAGACAGCTTAATTCGGTCGCAGGTCTAGCAAAGAATGCTCTGTTAGCAACTTACCAACCAAATGTTCAATATTGGCAAAAGCTGATGATTCAGTATTTACCCAACTTGGCAAATGCTGATGTTTCATTATTCACCCATTTATCGCCTAACTTTTCCTCTAGTCACATTGTCAGCTATCAGGCATCTTAAACTAAAAACAAACATTATTTTTAATTTAAAGAAAACACAACCCTGTTTCCTTTTCTTGGTTTTCTACAGTAGCTGTATTCTACAGGGCTTCACACTTTAGCCATTTTGTCAGCCAGGTGACTGTTGCGATGACATGTGTTTCTCATCATAAGTCTGGCAGTTTGCTGGAACAAAAATCCAAGATATTTAAGACAACTAGAAGAATCTTCTTGCCTACCAAATGGTAAAGGTTAAGACTGAACCAAACAAAACCAACTGAAGATTCAATGGGACATGGATACCAGTGACCATTATTCAAGTAATGATTCGCCCCCAGATTCTGAGGACTTGGTCCCAACATAAGTTAGTCAATACTTCTGGATGGCAAGCAGGGACGGGGGGGGGGGATGTTGCCTAATACTAGAAGAAAATTTCTAGAAATGTTAAGTGATAACTCATCTACCTTTGAGAAAGGATCTAAACAATGAATATTAATTGATGAAAGAGAAAATAGGCTTGTATAAACACTCAATAGAAGGTCATCATGTGGAGATTCAAATATGGCCTTCTCTGCCCTTCATCATCCTACCCACAATTCAAGTGAACTCTAGCATGTTTAATGAGATGATCTCCATAGGTGCAGTAAACATACAAGCACCTATGGAAACCATGATGAACATCAAAAGTCTCTATGACTTCTGGATGGGTTAGTGATATGAGAGGTGGGGCTTCTACACATGTTCAGGTTTAACACCTGAACAAAGGCTTCAGCAACCTTGCAGTGAGTCCACAAGCTAGGATGGAGCAAAGGTAACAGAAGAGTCTTCTTGCCTCCCTTTCCCCTATGGAACTCCCCACACCCATTCTTTATTCATGAGGATTGGAGGAGCAGAGAGAATTGGGAATGGTATAGGACAAGGTTTCTCAAACTTTGGCCCCAAATGTTCTTGAACTTCAATTCCCAGAAGCCCCAATCAGCAAGTATGCTGCCCTGAGCTTCTGGTAACTGAAGTCCAAGAACACCTAGATGCCCAAGGTTGAGAAACCTTGGTACAGGATGATGTTTGGGAGAGGTTGTTCACCAACTCACTGCATGTGGTACAACAGCATTTGGCTCTGGGAGGTCTAATTTCTTAGGAAAATCTGCATCAGTGCTGAGCTTTGGAAGCTTCCCAAGTTTATACAGAGAATTAGACCATCTTTTGGATTCAGCCCTATGTTTATAAATCAATGGTGTGAAGCCCAATTCCTCTTAAAACACGTCCTTCTCTTTAAACCGGCAATTTCCCAACCCTGGTGTGTGTGTGTATGCAATTGCTGTCTTACCTCTACAATGGCATTCAGGGCAGTATCAGCACCGATGCTGAGGTCGGTGCCAGGAACATTGTTGCTAATAGTAGCAGGCACTACACAGATAGGGATGCAAAACTCCTCAAAGTGGGCCCTTGCTTCAGCCAACTGCAAGCAGCTCTCAAAGGCCTGAAGCATGGGTACAAGGAAGTGTAAGCAGCAAGTTTCATGCACTTACTCCACTCAGTTATGAGGCCTTCTGCTAGTGGCTCCTTGTGTGTGCATAATGCTGGAAGATCTGGCTCTTCAGTGGCATAAAAGCCAAACGGGGAAATATGAACAAACCATGGAAGCTAGGGATTTTGAAAAATGGGTTCTCTCAATGGGTCACTAGATTTGCATTGGTGCAGAGGAAAATCATCAGTTAGCAGAAAAGTGCAGCAAGCAAAATGTGAGGAAATCAGGGTGGCCAAAGAAGACAACAAAAAGTGCCATGGAAAAGATCAGGTATTTCTAGACAAGTGGAAAGGCTGAGAATTATAGCCGATTTAAATTGAGTTTTCTATATCTTATGTCTCATACTGTTTCAGAAACAAGACTAGGAGCATGTCCATCGCAAGAAGATGTCAATATAATAGACAATGTTGACATAACTCAATAGACAGCCATCATTTTTGGTCACCATTAAATCCACACCTCCCCACAAGTCTTCTGTGAGTGCCAGAGAAGTTGGGAGGAGGGTGGACCTGTGATTTCACAGTGGATGTTTGAGCAGAAATCAGCAGAACAAAGCATGCTTAATTCAGAGATAGGGAAAGGCAGCAAATTTCCTTAGGATATGCCAAGCCGTGGCTGAAACACATGCTTCTTATAAGAACATACTGCTAAAAAAAATACACCTCTTTTTATACTAGTTTTTACTGTAGACAATATTAGCTGATACCATCACTTAACATTTCTCTTTTTTCTTCCAGAAAAAAAGGTTTTGGGGAGCTGAGAAAAATAAGGTAACAACTGATGAAGCAAGTGACAAATGGAAGAATCTAGAGTTTTCAGAGGATATCAATAAATAAACAATGTTGATGAATATGTAATCTGTCTTTCAGAAAGACTTACCTCTTGTTACTGGAGTAACATTTGAAAATTACTAATTGAAATGAAAATACTGAGACTACATGGGACTACTATTCTACTGGCACTCTACCTATAATTTAGGATGTCTCTAATCTAGCATGCTGTAGCATCAGCACTGTTAAGAATAACACACAGAAAGAAGAGAGTTCTACTGGCAGAAGAAGTCTCTAGGTTATGTGAGAAAAGAAAGTCCATGAAGCAGAGTTAAGACCAAAAGAATCATTAAATGAAGCATCACTTACCTGTATATGCTTATTAGAAACTGCAGAATTTTTTGGACCAGAACTTTAAACCAATATCAATGTTACTTCTTGAGACAATGAGTGCCCCAACGCTGGAGCCATTCAAGAGAAAATTGGACTACCATCTGTCCGGTCTACTTTGATTTAGATGCCTGCATTGAGCAGGGGGTTGGATAGGATGGCCTCATGGCTTCCTCCAGACTTAATTATTCTATGATTACACCTGTGTATTATTGATCTTGGATTCTTGCTGCAAGCGCCATGTTTCCTAGCACTCTGGTCCAAGAAAATCTCTAGTTCCAGCCATGTTGATGATTAATGAGCATGCACACAAAAGAAGAGAGACTTACATCAGTGATAGTGTTCAGAGCAGTATCTGCACCAATGCTGAAATCAGAACCCGGTACATTGTTGGATACGGTTGCAGGAACCATAACCATAGGAATACAGAAAGCGTCGTATTTCTCTCGGACAGCAGAAAGTTCCAAAAGTCCCAGGTAGGCCTTGCAAGCACACATGGTAAAGTATGCAAAAGTTAGAGGAGGACACAAAAAAAGGGAGAAGGGGGAAAGTGAATTATTATGGGAATACAGGTGAACATTAGATAAAAGGGATTTGGTTACTACAGCATACACAACGTAACACAAGATGTGCTCCATGGAACATGAAGTCCCGCTCAAAAAAAAAATCATCTCTCTTAAAAACTATATGACTCCATCCACTCAGAGGGCACTAGGAGAAGACCTCATACAATACAATACATAAGCAATATACACAATACAAAAGCAATATACGGGCACAGTTTAATTCCACTTCTGGGAGCGACAAGGGCAGTGCTGGCCAGATGAATCACAGCAAACCCATTTGTGTGGATTCACAGGGGCTTGGGCTTCTGGGAATTGAACTCCAAGAACATTGGAGTGCCAAGGTTTGCCATCACAAGGTTTGGCCTCAATCAATGTGGGTTTTACCAACATTTGCCTCCATGTTTATCTCTATAACCCCACTTCATTTCTATGTAAAAAAATCAACATCTTTTAAAGTAATTTTAAAAGAATAGCTCAGCATTTCTTTTAAGATCTCTATAAAAATCCTGAAGAAACCTGAGAGAATTTTTTAAATAAAAAGGACCTTCTGTTGGACTGATATAGTCTCTCCTGCTTTCAGCTGGTGATGTAGCGCTATTGTTTGCCATTTATTGTGGTCAGTTTACATTGTTTTAGGTTCTTTTAAATTGTTTTATTTTAATGATCTCTTTCTTCATTTTAACTTTTTTAAAATTGTAAACTGCCTGGACTAGCGTATTTCACTTGGTGGGCAGTATATACATCTAATAAATAAATAAATAAAAATCAAAGTTTCCAACCAAGAAGATCTTGTTGCCAAAAATCCACTACTAGTACAAAGCCATACAATAAAATAAAATGTTAAAAAATTGCTTTGAGAGGGATTTGAAAATTGCTGAAGGTTAGGGAGAAAAACACTAGACAAATCAAGATAAGAGGAATGTTGCAGGAAAAATATTGCTCAGAATCTTGGACATTAAAAAAATAAGTGGTCTTCATGGAAGAGCTCTTACTGTGTTGACTTCATTAATTTCCCCACCTCATGAAATTTCATGGGTGGCTGCTGATGAGAAAGAAGAAGAACCTGGAGACATAAATGGCCAAGTTTGGACTACAGTCTTTTTCAACAAGCATTAACAAACAAAGCACAACAATATACCTCAAAACCACCAATAACCATAAGAGCACTGATGTAGTGCTTCCGCATTTGTTCTGCAATCTGCTCCAAATACTTTGCAGGCAGTGTCCTAAAAGATATTTTTTTTAAAAAAAGGCAATCAGCATTTGTATTGGGGACATTAAAACAGTGCTTTTCAATAACTGTTTTATAAAATGACAGTCAGCATCTTGTTGCAAAATAGGCACTTCTAACAGGAATAGCATAAGTGGTTTTCATTATATCTGTGGCAGGCCATGGCATCAGCTGGTGGTGTGAGCAACTACATAATGAGATGGCGAAGCATGTGACAGACATGAAAAATAGAACAATGTACTTGTGTGACTCACTTTATGCAACTGTGTACTCTGTGGTAGATTTCAGGGCTGTGGTGGCTCAGTGGTAAAGACGCTCGCCTTGTTAGCTGGAAGGCTGGCAAGTCAGTAGTTCAAGATCCGGGTACTACATGATGGATTGAGCACCCATCTCTGCCCCAGCTCTTGGGGACATGAAAGGAGCCTCATTCAGGCGTTCCCTGAGTGGAGTTTCTCCAGCAAAATCCTTTCAACCCAGAATAATTCCTGACACGAAATTATTATTAGGGCACAAGTTTCAGAAGGAGAGAGAAAATTTTGAAATCATCACACCTCTCCCTTTAATTAGGAAAATCCATGAGTGGAACTGTGGAATCATGGGAACCCCAGATTCCAGCCTAAGTATTTGCAGGAATTAACTAAATAGTATCAAAGGATATTAATTCTGACAGCTAAAAGAACCTTCCAGGTTTAGAAACAGTATGATCTCAGAAGGGCAGATACTGAGTCCAAACATTAAAGGATGGTTGCCATCTTTACACTTTACTAATGAGCTACAAGTATTTGTGAAATGTACATTTTGTTTGAGACCTATTGGTTGCATTGATGTCCAGGTGTGATGTACAGCCACATGAAATTCTGAACATTAAATGTGATTTTTCTGCTATTAAAACTTGCCCAAAATGGAGATTTTGTGTCAAAATGGGATCTAGGCCTGACTCACTCAGTTTAAAAAAAATCCAGAAAATCCAGATATAGGATTCCAGCAACTGGAAGTAACTGTCTTAAAAATCACATTTCCCTGAGCTAATGAAGGTGGAAAATAGATCCCCAGACCTTCCAAAATTGCTTGTTCCAGTTTCAGAGCATTAGATGGGCCCTCTGGTTTTATCCAGCATTTATCTGATCCTTAAATGTCAAATAGATGCAATAGTTCCCTGGTTGTCACATGTCTTGAGTGACTGACTGCCAATCAGCTTTCCCATCAAGTCTACATGAACATATTTGCACTTAATCACCGACAGATATACATAGTTTACAACTTTCCAGATTATAATACACAGTGTTTAAAAATAATTACCGTTTTGTGCCAAGAATTGATCCTCCCTGGCCAGTCCAACCACCAACATCTCCCCAGGTGATTTCTTTGATCTATCATTACAAAACAACAGGAGATAAGTGAAATGATTTTAAATGCTATGCCCTAGTTCAAAACAGAATACAAAACTCAATCTTATTAAAATCTTAATTAATTAATTGCTTAATTATTAAATTAAACCAACAAATGGTTCCCTCTTAATTTTAAGCAGTCAAAAGAGAACTGTTCATCAAAGCTGCCTTCTATTAGTAATGTTACCTGAAATGTCCTACATTGTTTTAAAATGGTCAATGTATTTAAAGATAGGTTTAGTCAGTTCTGCGCTGACTGGGAGGCGGGAGGTCAGCAGTTCGATTCCCGAGAACTGCAGGACGGAATGAGCTCCCGTCTTTGTCCCAGCTCCTGCCAACCTAGCAGTTCAAAAGCAAGAAATTGCAAGTAGATAAATAGGGACCACTTTGGTGGGAAGGTAAACAGTGTTCCGTGCGCTCCGGTGTCTAGTCATGCCTGCCACATGACCAGGTAAATGTCTGCAAAGGCAGACAGCGCTGGCTCTTCGGCTTTGAAACAGAGATGAGCACTGGACCCTAGAGTTGGATACAACTGGCTTTCGAGCAAGAAAAACCTATTATTCTTGACTGTGATTGTATGATCATGCTATAAACTGCTCAGAGTACTGTGAGGCAGTATATAAGTTAGAATGAATGAATGAAATATTCTATTTGCAACAAGGGAGCCCACAAAACCACAACTCCCCTGGCATTTTAATGAAGTATGATGGAAAAGAAGGGGGGAAATGTTTAAAATTGGATGTAGTGTATGGTTAGCATGGAGAAGAAAAGACTGATCTACAAATACTTGAGTATTTGTCATGAATAAGAATTATGCCAAATACTTGACCAGGTTTTTTTTCCTCTTTAGGTTTCACCCTCCTGAATTATAGTTGGGGCAATTCCAACCGATTTTGTGGGAGAGGAGGCTGCTGTTTAAAAAAAAAAAATTTTTTTTTAAACCCATTCGTTACCCAGACTTCTGCCCAAAACAGTAGCACAAAACCATGGAAAGTAAAAAAAAGAGAAGTTTTTTTTTAAAAAAAACCCACCAGTGACAGACAGTAGAATATTGCAAAAGAGACTACCACTTCCTTAGATAATTTTATAGAGTGGTTCATGAGGGAGAAAATAGACTGGTCTAGATGTTACAATCCCACTAGTCTAGATGTTACATCCTGGGGGGAAATATATGCTTGCTGACATTTGGCAAAAGAGAAGGCAGTTTTTGATTGACTTCCATTTTTTTTATTAAAAAATGAGCATGGTTATAAGAATATGGCAACAGTAGCTTAAACACTGACTACAATATAAAAACTGGACTTCAGGAAAACTTTCTCCCTGGAAAAACAAGAAGGGCAGATTGTGTGATTTAGCTGCCATTTGACTCCGGTTATCTACTCTTGTGTTCTTATCTCCAGACATTTCATACTCCCTTAGTTATTTTAGGACAGGCGAAATGCCAAATGCAGGCTTTCTGCAAAGGTCACCAAAAAGCTGCTCTCACAGACAAACATATGGAATGATTTTTTTTAATGAGGTACCCAGAAAAAGCTTTTTCTAAACATGGCTAATCCCAGCCTCTGTGAAAAGACCTCTGTGCCCTTTGTTTAAGTACTAAAAGCAAAATAAAACATAGCCCAAATGAAGGTGGAACATGTTTCAGGGTTCTTTTCCATGTAGAAGGAGGCAGAAAATTATTAATTTATTATTTATCACTCACTCACTCACTCACTCATTTACACCACCCAGAGTGGGAAATATTCCAGATGAGTGGTATAGAAATGTAATAAATTTATTTGTTTATTTTCTATACCTCCCATCTTGGATATTTTTCCACTCTGGGCAGTGTACAATAGTTTTAAACCAGTAATATTCAAACAATAATACAGTAGTTGATGGTATCCCCAAGGGCGGCATAGTCCAAATATATATATTAACTGGCCATAGGGAGAATGAAAGCTTCTTTAAAGAATACAGTTTTCAGATGTTTCTTAAAAACATCCTCTGATGGGGCCTGGCATAAAATTATTGAAAAGCCTTAGAAATAGTTCCCAAGTAAACTCAGCTTTCTAGTATCTCCGCTGTGTGTGATGCAGGATATGACTCCATTCATTATGAAGAGCCTGCTGTGTCTTGTTATTCTATATTTTCAGCCACTAACACTGTAGGGCAAGGGTGGCCAAACTTTTTGGGCTGTGGGCTGGTCATATGGTTCCTTCCACCAGAAGTGGAAGTAAAATGTGCCCAGGCATGTGCAGAACACTGCCATAAATGCACCTTTGACTGGCATAGGCCCACAAAGGCAAAGAACCATTTTTATAACTAAAAGGAATATTAGAGGATTAGAATAACATCTAATAACATTCTCTTGCTCATTTACACTTGTGTAAGGCAAATTGTATAAGTCACTGTGGTAAAGTCATAATCGGTAATGATGAGTCGTTTGCAACCCCAGCCATGTACCCAACAGCACAAATGAGAAATGTGTACAGAAGTGCAAAGTGCAATGGGAACGTGCCACCAAAACATACACTATTCTCCTTACCTAAGCACAGACCAGCCATAGGATTTTGGCCTTTATCTGGTGACCTCATAAATGCAGCCAGAAAGCAGACTAAAAAAGAATTATTTGTAAATAATGTCCCCCAAAAATGATGAAAGGCAGTATTTGGGCTATACTAACCTGCCCTTTAGAAAAACCTTCAAAGCCATCAGTGACAGCAAACATTCGGTGTCCTTCGGTTATACCGATGCGCACGGCAGCGCGCACAGCAGCATTCATCCCAGCTGCTGGTGCACCTACATTTAAAACAGCTACATTCATGTTTGTCTGAAAGAGAAAGAAAAACATCCCCAGTCAGAGCATGCATGTGGAAAACAACATCAGTGTAATCTTACCAAGAAAGAAGAAAGAAAGAGTTCAATTATCATATATTCCAGAGCTGAAATTGAGTTGGCACAAATATGCAGGCATTGAGTGGCAAATGTCTGCCCGCAACATTACTTTTTGGTTTTGTCACAAGCGTCCTCTCCCACAATCTACACGTTCCTCGGGGATGTCTCATTTGACCTTCTAAGGAAGCCTTTGGAAGTTTTGGGATGGGAAAATAAGGGATGTCCTTTAACATTGGGAAATCACCGCTGGATAATCTGGTGGTCCAAGTCTGACAAGGAGCCTTTTGTGTTATTTAAGCAAAACAAAGAAACCTTGAAGCAACAAGTATTCTCTAAGGATCATCTCTGCCTAGTCCCAGTTGTACAAAAACAGGAGAACTGAATATCAGAGAGTAAACAAAACGAAACAAAAAGACAAAAACCATTGTGGCACCTTAAAAACTAACTCCTGTATTATGATGTAAGCTTTCATGGATCAAATCTACATTGTCAGACATAAGAGTGAGTTTTCATGGTATCAATTTATACATATAAGGTACAGAAGCCCACAGTGGTTGGTTGGTTGGTTTGACAGATAGGTTTGCAAATCAGTGTGTTATTTACAACCAGTAATAACATACTTTCTAACATACAATCAGCGTGGCTATTTACAACAGTAACAACAGAAGTTGAGGTTAGTTTGATTATCTGGAAGTTTGTTTCCGTTAAGTTGGAAATGTCTAGTGAACTGAAACTGAAGGCATATAAACTTATTTCAGGTAATATTTTCCTTGATTTACTCCTTTTTTGTCAAAGACTAGAGTTTGGAAGAGTTATTGGTTTAGATGACTGCATACAGAAATCCATGACTGGAGCCTTTTGCAACTGGCAAACAAACAAACAAAAGGCTTCTAAACTTTAATTAAGCCTACAGTAAATCAGCACCCTTTACATTGTAGAGAGAATTTTAAAAATATTTTGAAATTTGGCAGCGCATAATATACACACTAATAAAGCTTTTGCAGAAACATACTTGGGTGTATATTAAAGCTGTGGCAAAAGTGAAGAACAGGGCCCAAGTGTATTTACTGACCAGCATTAAGCAAAAGAGTGCATAGCTGTAAATATGTACTGTATGTATAACCATACATATTTCTATGCAAAAATAACAACCTACTTTTAAATCCTAGCAAGCAGAAGAGCTTGCTAGGATTAACTACTTTGCAGTTTATTCATTTACATACCATATAAAAGATATGTTCCTGTTAAAGAGAACAGAGAGTTTTTTAAAAAACAAAGTGCATCTGCAGACACTATTAATTAATTTAGCCATTACAGTGATATCTCATACAATGTCCAAACTTGGTTCCACAAATTTGGACTTTATACGGATTTGGACTTTGTATGAGGCATGCAAAATCCTAGCCACGATGCCTCATACAATGTCCAATTCCTTGCCGCGATGCCTCG
Organism: Bradypodion ventrale; assembly: GCA_035047345.1. Taxonomy (NCBI): domain Eukaryota; kingdom Metazoa; phylum Chordata; class Lepidosauria; order Squamata; family Chamaeleonidae; genus Bradypodion; species Bradypodion ventrale. The sequence goes on from JAWDJE010000006.1 coordinate 125,029,124, forward strand.
TACAACGTCGTTTCCATAGAGATACATTATACTGTAACAGCACAGACTTCAGGACAAAGTCAAGGAAACAGACAGGAAACTGACAGAACTTTAAGAAATCATTGTCTAAAGGCTAAATACATTACAAAAACATGTCAAACAACCCTGATTGTCCAACAACCTGAAGAATGCTGCAAAAATCCCAGGAATGCTTCTAAAAATTCTGATGAAAAATTAAAAAAAATCCAAAATGACGCTCAAAACCACTCCTAAACACTCTTTGCCTTGTGCAAAACCCACAAGAGCAATGCACGCATATGTCCTGTCTTTTATACTGCCAAGGCACAATGCAACCTGGGAAAAACTGAATGGCTCATACAAAGTCGAGCGACTTTGTATGAGGCAACTTTTTTCAAGAAATTAGGCGATGCTGTATGAATTTGATGTTGTATGAAGCGGACTTTGTATGAGGTATTACTATGTATAGAATAGACATACATAGTATAGAATAAAACTTTGTTTATAAATGTTTTGTGCAACTGACCAATCAGGCTACTATAGGCTCTCATGCAAAGCTTACACATGGGCCAAGATCTCATCGCTTCAATCTCTCCACAGCTCATGGGAAGATGGGAGATGATGAGATTAGCCACTTCTAGCAAATTATGTTGAAGGAACGGCCTCCTATAATGACCAAATTGGCCTTTAGAGCTTTCAGAGGTTTGGCTTTATATAATACAATAATGACTATACAAGACGTACGTTGGGACGTTCAGAAGCTGCCTTTTTGGTAGACAACATCTTGTAGGTGTTCAGGTTGTTCTCAAAGCTCCTGCAGAAGGAAACAATATGAAACTTAGATACAGAATGTGAGTGAGTCTCTCCCCCCCCCCCCATGCCTGCCTTATTTTGCTCTTGATTAGACTAATTGGAAAACTAAACCCACACTACTATGACAGCCACATGACAAAATGGAAATTTTAACACTGAAAGCATCATTCAACAATCTGAAATGTATGATCTATTCCATAAACCTTGCCTCTGCCCCACTATATGTAAAGGCAAATGGGTGCCATACTTCAAAAGATCTTGTCTCTTGCCTTTTCATAATGGCCTGACATTCACAGACTGCTTCTAGCAGCTAGCATGATATTGTAGTTTGTATATTATTCAATTATTTTAGTTTCCTCTTACATACTTGTAACAGACACAAACGTAATAAGCAAACAGCTAATGAACTAATAATAAATACCCATGTATGTGAAGGGCAAGATTTATTAAGTTATGGGTAAGTGTTCTATGTTAGGAATAACTTATTGACAGCCTGCAGACAACATCAAGTTGTCAGTGTAACTCCTTTAAACTCTAATAAAGTACGGTCAAAGTTGTGCTAACTATTCTGTTTGTGAAAAGATAACACAATTCAGATACCGCTATGAATGGCTAATAACATGCTTTGAGGGAACTTTCAGGAAATGTAATTATTACCCCTTCAGGTGCATCACCAGTTCATATCAATGTAAACCCCCCCACACACACACACACACACACACACCATGCGTTTTCACTGTAAGATTGCCCAAAGCAATAATAGGATTTTAAAGCAATAAATATAAGGCTAGTCTTTTGTGCTTTCACGAGTATACAGAACAGACACATAACCATGAAACCTTTGGATTTTTTTAAATTAACATTTTATCTCATATTTATGAAAAAATAATCATTTGACACAATTTGCCAGTTTTCTTTGAACAGACAACACCGCAATCTCTCCCAATATGGAGTGGAGGAAAACAGAGAACCTGCCACGAAGCTGAACAGCTTCAGAGAACTTCCTTTCATCCATGGCCTTCTGTACATCTTGTGTCTTTGGGAAAAGGACAAAAAAAAGTGCATCATGAATAGTTGAATAGCTACTGAACTGGACTGAAGAGACAATCACATATAATGCAATAGCATGCTCCATCAAAATAGACTATGGAGTTGTCCAGAATGTTGACAATGGTAACAACATCTGTTCATGTGACAATTTACATTCAAGCTATTTCAGTGACATTAACAGTGTAAACCTATGTGTGTGCACTCTGAAGTAAGCCTCACTGGTTTCCAAAGGACAGACTCTGGGTCTGCATAGGATTTCTCTGTTTAAACCAGTGATTTGCATTTATTTTTATTTTTTTGGGCTATGCCCCACCTAAGCATCTCTAAAATCCTGATGCCTTCCCCCACCCAAGGACATATAATTCTTATTCAAAAAGAGAACTCCTATTCACGTGGAGGAAGGCTAAAAGGCCATTAACTTGGTCTAAACATTCTCGAATCCCCCCTTAAAAAATCAAATTGCCTGTGGGCCACATGACCAACATTGGGAACAACAGGTTTAAACAGTTTAATCATGTTCAGGACTGCAAAGCACATTAGCGAATTGGTTTCAATGTTGGTGGCTTATATTTCATGCAACACAGGACCACCACTAAGACAAGTTGACTATTACTCTATTAAAAGGCATTGGGATTCTTCGAAGAAGTGCTGTTTGCAATTACATATTACAAGGCACTTGCCCAACAGTTCAGCCACTCACCATCTGCACACACTCCATTAAAGGCAGGCGGACAGCTTGGTTCCCAGACAGGGACACCACACAAGCCGGGGTATCAGGGGTGCCTTCTAGAAGAGCAAGGACTGCCTCCACCCCCATGCGGCTTGCCTGGAAAAGTTATAAGCGTTTAAGTGTATAAACAAGACCTGAAGGGGATAGGATTACATTGGTATATTTCAAAAGAATTGGCAGACAAATATACTTCTATGCAATCTAGCAAGGCTGAAAGTTAAATTTTAGCTTCTGGTTCTACCCATCACCAGATGCAGCATCCTACAGGCTGTTCATTTAACGCAGAGGTGCCCAAACTACAGCCCATGGGACAGGGCTTGCCCATGGGCTGGATTATTGGCGATGGCGGAAGTACTCTGACATCACCTGAAATGCTGAAATGAGCCAGTTTTCACACCAAAACGCAGAGGAAACATGCCGAAAAACTTTAAAAGGATGAAAAAATGCTCCCCCAATGCTCCCTCCTCCAAGGGAAATGTTGGAGGAGGGAAAAACTCCCAGCAACATGGAACGATTTCATGCGCCACCACCGCCGGGAGGAACCATGTGACCAGCCCACACAGCCAAGGAGCATGGGAAAAGTTTGGGCACCCCTGATTTCAAGGAAAACATTTTTCCTGCCAACTGTCTATCAACTCCTTAAAAGGCTTCACTTGGCCTTAAAGTTGACAGTCACAAAATGGTCTATGGCAGTGATGGCCAATGTTGGCACTCCAGGTGTTCTTAGACTTCAATTCCCAGAAACCCAAATCAGTATACCTACTGATCAGGGCATCCGGGAATTGAAGTTCAAGAACAGCTTGAGTGCCAAGGTTGGCCATCACTGGTATATAGCTTTATCTGCACTAAAGGTAAATGTCACCCTTGCTCTAAAGCCAGTCATATCTGACTCTAGGGTTCAGTGCTCATCTCTGTTTCATAGCCAAAGTTACAGCGCTGTCTGCTTTTGCAGACATTTCTGTGATCACATGGCAGGCATGACTAGACACTGTAGCACACAGAACGCTGTTTTCCTTCCCACCGAAGTGGTCCCTATTTATCTACTTGCAATTTGCTGATTTCAAACTGCTAGGTTGGCAGGAGCTGGGACAAAGACGAGAGCTCATTCCTTCCTGCAGTACTTGGGAATCGTACTGCTAATCTGCCACCTTCCAGTCAGCATCTTAGCCACTTGAGTCCCTGCAGTCCCTGCAGTAGGCTGGTGCTATTTCAGAATAAGGCTGCATAGGAATATTACGTCTTAAAGAACACACTATTTTCTTCTCTCATTCGATGACACCTCTTTCTATTTCATTTACCCCCCACAAAGCCTTGATTATACTGCGAGTGAGCCAAAATCCCATCTAATAACTCTTTCGAATCTTGTTTCAAACCCATCCAGTAATTGTTCACCAATATGTAAGTGAGGTTGGAAAAAGTGATTTACTAACACTACAACTAATAGCTAGGCATCTGGAAGATTCTGAAAGATCTAGTTCTAATTTCCCAAGCTTTATAGGAAATTTTGACGTAAATATCATTAAAGCCAGTGTTTTCTTCACCACATTCAACAGACCATACAACAAATGTAACTGTAAAATGTAACACCAATCAAAAATGAGTAAATCATAATCTCCTGGTCCTCTGAAACTGATTGACTGGGTTAACTCACCAAAATCCTATCAAATGCAGATGGAGTGCCTCCTCTCTGAACATGACCAAGGATAGTCACACGAGTGTCGTATCCTAGCCGTTGTACAACAAGCTGCAAAGAAGCCAAAATGCAAAGTGAAAGACCATAACATGAATGTCAGGCAAAGTAGGTTTGCAAATGTTACTGTACTCTATTGTCTGAGCAACGACTGGAAATCCTGTCTTAAACCTTTAAGAAAGACTACAATAAAAGAAAGCTCAGAATAAATTCAGATTCTTTGCAAGCAAAGTTAATCTCTAGATCACCCCCCCCCCCCGCCACTGAAACTAATGAGGCAACATTTTAAAAATCAAAGGAGAAGTAAGCCAGTTTATTTGGATACAATAGAACAGGAGTGCCCAAATTATGGCCTGGGGGCCGGATCCGGCCCCTGACACCAATTCTTCAGGCCTGTGAAGCCCTCGTCGCTCCCGGAAGTGGAAGTAAAATGCGCCCATATGGACACATTTTACTTCCACTTCCAGGAGTGACGAGGGCTTCGTGGGATGGATGAATTGGTGTCAGGGGTTGGATCCGGGCCATAGTGACCAGTCCTCTAAACCATGTGACTGGCCCGCAACTCAAAAAGTTTGGGCACCCCTGCAATAGAAGGGGTCTTGGCAGCATTGGCTCTGTCAAAAAAGACTCTTACCTGTTGAACCAATAAGAGGAGAGTTAAAATTGCTTAAAGAGGCATTAACCGCTTTGCTGCAGAAATTATTAAATAGTTAGGAACAAGAAAACAGTGCATCATTTTTGCAGAAAAATGTCTACCTCCTCCAGCCCCAAGTTTAAAAAAATCACGCTATACAGTACTGATGTAGGTTTGTGACTTCTTCATTATTTATGTACACATTTTCAATGATCCTACTCATCCATACCTGTCAGGTTTCAGGAAATTTCTGTCAAACCCCTGTATTTTACACTCTTTCCTGCCATCATCCCATATTAGTTAGACTGCAATTAGACTGGAGTAAGACTGGAGGCCAGCACAGGATAAGCATAGCTGCCAAGTTTCCTGTTTTGGCCGGGAAATTTCCCTTATTTGACAGAAATTTCCCGAAACTTGACAGGTATGTACTCATCATGGGATAATTTCCCAACTCAGTCATAATAGATGAGTTTAATCCTTTTATAGTAGTTCTGATTCACTTTCTGGCTGTGTAACTGTAGTTTCTGACAAGGTTGGGTGACAGATCATGATAAAGATTCGTAGCACTGTTGATAAGTACCAGGCTGAGTTCACACACTAGACTCATATTCAGCTGTTGATCCCAAGCCCCTGGGGAATTAGACTGTGAAATATATTCAAGACAACAACAACAAAAATAGTATTTTCCCACTCAGTGGTTGAGAGTTTAAGTAAATATTGGTTTCTGATGTCCCTAAGGCAAAACCAAGAAAGGAGAACTTCTGACTATAACTGTGGTATCAAGGCAATTCTGACTTGTGGCAACCCTTTTAAGAGTTTTCTAGGAAAAGAATACTCAGAAGTGATTTAACATTACATTTCTTCTGGTGTTGCCCTGGGAATGTGCAGCTTGCCCATGGCAACATATGTTGACTATTCTGGAGGTCTCAGTGGGGAATTGAACTGCCAACCTCTCAGGCTCCAGCCAGATACCAAACCCACCAGTTAACCAAAGAAAATACAAAATCAACATAAACCAAACTAAAAGCCAAAGTTATGCATTGTAAATCTCTTTGATCCAGGAAAAGGCTTACAGCTTTTCAATAAAAGCAAGAGAAGGAGATCTAGTCAGAATTAGGGAAGGAGAATGATTTTGCTAAATACCATATTTGCCGGCGTATAAGACGCATCAGAGTATAAGACGCACCCTGTTATTACCAAAGTAGTCCACCACAGGCCACTATCTACAGTACAAGACACAATCCATTTTTTCCAGTTTGTTGGGGGGGGGGAGTGGGTCATATATGCCAGCAAATACAGTATATCTCCAGTGTATTTCTAGCATACTGGCTTAAATCCTACTGTTAGTGCAATATTTGCATAAAATGTCATGACTAAACAGGGCCAACTTGAAGAGGTATTAGGGTGTATGCTGGTTGTACAATTGGGCACATAAATCATGCACACAACTAAGACATGTCCCGAAACATTCTCAATTAGCTTCAATGAGCCAGGACTAGTCATGCAAACTTTATGCAAAATATATAGCTTGGCCCAGAGGCTATAACAAAAGATCATATGCAGGTTACAGCAAATAGTTCATTGTGCTTATTAATCCACACACTTTGGATTCTTGCATTGATTAGCTTGCTGCTCATTAAAGACTCCCTGCTTCAACTCCAGATCATGCATAAAGCCAACTGACTACATACGTTCCTATTTAAGCTATTAGGAACTGAAACAAGAAACTCTTTGATTAGCATTGATTTTCTGTCACAGGTGACATTATTTCCCTTTTTTTGTTAGGTTTGGCCACTGCAGAGGACCCCATTACTAAAGAACCTTTTGTCCTCCTAGTACAGTGATGGCAAACCTTTTAGAGACCGATTGCCCAAACTCATGTTTATCACAGACTCAACAGGCTGTTGTCCACTTCGTACCCTCACACTGCATGTGAGCTGCCTGCCTTACCCCAAATAGGAGAGGGAGGAAGCACTCCCATTGGGATGCTAGGCAGAGGGGCAAAGCAAACTCTGCCCTGGGGTGACAGCGCATGTGCCAACAGAGAGGGCTCTGAGTGCCCCCTCTGGCATATGTGCCATAGGTTCGCCACCTCTGTCCTAGTAGCTCAGCTTTCTAAGTAAAAGCGGACAACCATTTCCAAAGTGGCAACTTGCTACACAATGCACACAGCCAGTCAGCAGTGATTGTCAAGAGGTCTATAGTGCCCTACCAAGTAATTGAGTGAATTTTGCAACTCTACAACAGTTGATCAGAAATCTAGAGAAGCAGAATGAAGAGAGAGAGCTAAGAGTTTCCTCATGATTCAGCAGACAAAAGGCCAGCCAATCTGTCACATGCATTATTGCCAAGTGACAACTCACTAGTTAGCATCCACTTCATCCTCCCTTTCTTGAGCGCATCTCTTTATCAAAACAGCCCATCAATGTGTTCTTGAAGGTTCTGAATAAAAGCTGTATCGACGTGGAACTCATGTTTGGCTGCACAGACCACTCAAAGATAGAGCTGTGATCAGAAGGAGATTTTCTTCCACAATAACAACAACAGCCTACCTGATGCAGCCTTCCTTCCCCACTAAAATATTTTGGAACACACTCACAAATATGTTTGTTCTTGTATATGAATAATACTAAGTGTCACACAAATGTGTATGCAGCATTCGGATCTGGTCAAACTATGCAACAATTTAATACAAATGGGTATTCCTATAACAATGCATTAGGTGAAAAATTTGCAATAGGTAACCAGTAGTCTATTAGTAGAATGCAGGAAAACGTAAGGTAGAAAACCTCAAGTTGACTGGCTGTTGAAATCTCATAAAGAATGATTGACTAATGGACCTTGGAATGATCTAATAAGAGACATCTTGGATTTTCAAGCAACGGTAAGTGCTCCCAAGTAGAGAGCTGTACTCTGACTGAAAAATAAGCTTTATAAAAAGATAGCAGCTTCCATCCACCACCGATGATTTTAAAAAAAGGTAATGGTTGAATTCCAGTTTCTAATCAATATGAACTTGGTCAAAGCTTTTCGCTTAAGCCAAGCTATGAGACATACCTGTATATTGCTTGCTCCTATCATTTCAAAGGATTATTACAGTTAATGTTCACTGAACAAATAAAGAAAACATCAACTAGAAGTTTCTCAGACCTCCCATGTGTGTGTTTCAAGACATAACTCTCGCAACATGAAAGCAATTTAGGTCCCTTGCTGCTTGCCTTGATTTGAAAGAAGATTTGGCCACAAAAGCAATCTGAGCTCAAGAAGGTATAATAGCTTCTGCACTGGGAACATTTAATAAACTGTCACCTGCAAAAGTGAGACTTTTGTTTTGACAAGGACAACCAAGCACGTAGCACAGACATGAGATTACTGAAACAAAACGGAGTTTCAACTATTCCTATGGATATCGATGACACATTCTAGCCTGGCCTCAACCTTTTCTTCACAATCTTTGTCTTAGTTACAAGCAAGCTCTACAAAAAAAGGCTTTAAGAATCTTTTTTCATATACACATGTACACCCATGTCCACTTTGTTTTCATGCAAGAATTATTCAGTGTTCATATTGGCAGTGGGCGGCTGTGTTCTATTTCCAAATCATAGAATCACTGAGCTGGAAGGGGTCTTTTAGCCAACCCGCTGCTCAATGCAGGGATCCGAATCAAAGCAGATCTGAAAGATGGTTCTCCAAATCTCTCCTGAATGCTTCCAGGTTTGGAGCGCTCACCATCTTTTGATGCAGTTGGTTCCACTGTCGTACTGCTCTAATTATTAAGAGGTTTTTCCTTATATTCAGCTTATCTCTGGCTTCCTGTAGTTTGAGCCTGTTATTACACATCCTGCACTCTGGGATAATACTGAACAGACCCTTTCCTTACTATTTAAGGTTATCTTTAAGTTATAATACAGTGGCTTGCAACTTAGAAGAGTATTTTGTACCACCGATTACTTCCTCACAAAAAGAATGATCATGTTGTACAATGCAAGGAACTTCATCTTTCAACAAAGACTTCAGAATTTGAGAAAACATGCTCTTTGGTTTGAATGGATAATTTAGAATAAAAGGCACACATTCTACAAATCTGACAATCTGGCTTTATGCAAGGTGGTGCAGTGGCTGGCAAGGCCATGAGCTATCAGTCAACCAGAAGAAATTAAACTGACCAGACGCAGCTTTAGAAAACTAGGATTTTACCATCTCATGCTTTGAAACAAAAGCATCTGATGCCTTTCTAACAATAAAAATAGAAAGCCCCTCTTTCAGTCATTGCTCTGGTCAGTTTGGAGGCAGACTTTGGTTAAAAAGGTTTTTTAGCACCGCATATAGCAGGATCTGTCGGTACAGATAAATGTGACCGGCAAATTCCAAACTATCCTAAAGTTTATAGGATACTGTCAGATTATTCCACCTGAGTCATGCAAGTTTAAAAGGTATAGTCTTATGGCCATGTGTGACCTTGTGACTAAGTTCAAAAGCCCTCTGTATAAAAGTAGGTTTCCACAAAAATCGATATCAGGGTTTGCCAGCCTGTTAAGCAAGAGAATGAGAGGAAATAAAAAGAGGAGAAAGAATAAGGAGGGTCTCATCTACTTTGGGTTCTGTCTCAATCTAAAGCAGGATTTGTCCTCCGACATGTGACCCAGACAGAGTCAAAGAACCATTTTTCTAACAGCAGATGTTATAATCTAACTTACAAATGCTGCACTATGCACGGTGTGGACAAAGTAGATAAGGAAAAACTGTTTTCCCTATCGCACAACGCTAGAACTAGGGGGCACTCCATGAAACTTTTGGGTACTAGTTCTCAAACAAATAAGAGAAAGTACTTTTTCACCCAGAGGATCACTGGTCTATGGAACTCTCTGCCAGAAGAAGTGGTGACAGCTGTCAGTCTTGACAGCTTTAAGAAAGGATTAGACAAGTTCATGGAGGACAAGGGTATCAATGGCTATAATTATAGATACAGTACCTAAGAACAACCTCGGGGTTGGAAAGATAGGCAGGATATCTCTCAACGCCATTTCCAGGGAATCCTAAGCAGGTGAAGGCATCTGCTTGGGAATACCCTGAAGCAAATGGTGAGCCACTGTGTGAGACAGAATGCTGGACTGGATGGGCTGTGGCCTGTTCCAGCAAGGCTGTTCTTATGTTCTTATAGTCATAGAATGTAATACAAAGAAGTTATGATGTTGGTTACAGAACGATGCAGCCTTTAAATTACATGCGTATGTCCCTAGTAGACGATATGATTGGCAGTTTGATACTTACATCTTTAACTTGTTCTGAAGTTATAGGCTTGTTGTGACAATCAATGGCACCTTCTGCTACAATTATGATATTCAATCTTTTTTTCCTTGCCCGGCTCTGTGATCAGAAAAATACATGACAGGTCATTAATATTACAGGGTTCACACCTTAAGCAAACAGCTGGGGGGGGGGGGAATCAAACTTGGGTTATATGCAGAAAGCTACTTAAAGTTTTTAAGTTACTTCTAAGCTACTTGAACCTGTGCTGTATTATGTTCCATCAACTTGGAAGCAATATACAATGACCCTGAATCAGGTTTCAGAGTAAGTTATTTAAGGAGTAGTTTTACCAGTTCCACCTCCCCTCAGTGAGGTTTCATGGCTAAGCTGAAATTCAAACCTAAGTCTCTAGTTGTAGATCATGACTCTGCCCACTACTCCATATTCAGCATTTATGCTTAATAAAATTACTAAATGGATTCTGAAAATTTAAATATGGACATGACATCTTCTTCTTTCACGTCCAGGTCAAACTTTGAACTGCCAAAATAATGCCACTTTCTTGTCTTCGTTGGCCAAAATTAAATCATAATTGATACAAGTTTCTGGTAGTAATCGGCTGACCAGCAAATGAGCCGGATTCTGTATCTCTCTACATTCCTTCATGTCGTCCACCAGTAGCCCCCACTTGAGCATGTTGGTCTTACATGGACATGAATCACACTGGGAAACTTCTTCTCAGCTAACGTTCTGTGATTCTAAACAAACACAAAGTCTACAATGACTTGCTTCCATGTTAGATCACTACTGGTCCCATTTGCATAGTGTGAAAAGACTGATAGGTGTGAAACCTTCTTCTTCTGCAGAGCCCCTTTGAATTCAGCTCTTGGGCCTTTCTATGTAACAGAGCCTGAGCAGAGAAATCTGGAACAATGTCCATTTTGGATGGGGCTCTTTTAGTGCCATCCTGAGGCTACATGTTGCAAGAGAAGGGGAAGTGGTTAGAGCAAAGCTCCTTGGTCTCCAGAAACAGTATAAGAGACAACATAAAATCTTGTTTGATGTAAGCTTCCTAGGCTGCAGACTACTTTATCTGACACATAACACTGGACTGTCCAGAGGCCTAAAACGTTATGAAAGCACTGGGTGGCAGTATGTATTGTGGGGCAAATAGCCCTCTTTTTCCAAATTGGCATTATTGTTCAATCAATCATGGGTGTTTCCAGAGCATATATTCACTTTTTATTGGCTCCCACACTGTGGGGGAGTGAATCATTATGGAAGGAGATAATTAAATATAAGACATCACAGGGGCAGGGGAAAAATGCAGTAAAAGGTTACCTCAGAAAGCCTAGAGCACATGTGCTCTTCCCATCCTTCCTCTGGTGGATATTCAGGAATAAACACATAATCTGCGCCACAGGCTAAGGCACTAACTAGAGCTAAGTACCTAAAACCAAGACAGAAAATCCAAATGAGTACAGGCAGTACACATTTCTGCATTTTTAAAATCCAAATTATCTTACTTTTAAGCATACATACCCACAGTGTCTCCCCATCACCTCCAAGACAAAAGTCCTCTGATGGCTATGAAAGAAATTATAAGAAAGATCAGTGCCAACACACCAGCCATAAGATAGGAATAAAATGTTTGAGGGGCACACAGGAAAAATGTAAAAATAAAGGAAAAGGACTCACAGATCAATGTTTTATGGAACACACTTGTGCTTTTATATCTCTACCACAGACAGTTTGCCTGCCCCTCTGCCTAGCAGCCCAATGGGAGAACTTCCTCCCTCACCCCCAGCACATAATTCATCCCGCCCCTCTTTTTGGGCACTCAGCCTCTAAAAGGTTCTCCATCACTGCTCTACCACCACCAAAGGCATTTCATTTAACTAGTTAATATCCAACTTTTAGTAGAAAACTAGATAATCCATCATTTTAGTGGACGCTGAGAAGTATTCTTTGCACTTTGCTGCAAAATTTGGGCATTAACTATGACACCAACATTTAGTGAAACTGTTATTAAACAGAAGCCAGAGAGAATGTATTTGACTTTTGGGGAAGATTACTATTTGATAAATTGCAATGTTAGGTTGACTGTTGTAAGTAAATGTCATTGGATGTTTTTGGAGTTTTTTCCTATTTATTTGCAACAAGAAATACCAAGTGACAAAAGCAACATTAAAGTAGAGGCCATTTAAAATGTCTGATGGGGAGCTCAGCTCCTTTCATCAGCTCATGGGTCTAATGATGTGACAAATACCAGTCAAAGTGATGACAAGATTTAGCTTCCATTCCACAGACTCCAGAAATACCTCTCAGGCACCACTTTCATCTGGCTACATAGTGCCAGGAGCTGCAAATCTCCAGGGGCTGGTATAGCCCGCTGATTTCCACAAGGCATAAAAGCAGGCTAAGACCTAGTTTGGTAGCTTATCTTTTAAAAAAATGATTTAGCATTATATGAATGAAATCATGCACCACAATCTGACTTTGACATCTTGAAGAAGACAAAAACTTATTGTGCGAGCCAGCATATGAGATAGTTTTTTAGGAAATATTAGAAGGAAGAAAATAATTTCTCATAGTCAAAAGACACATCTCGAAATCTTCTAGGAAAATATGTTAGCCAAAGTGTCTTTTTAACCTTTTCATGGATCTTTCTTTTACAAATCCCACTTGTCATTGCTTGTTTTAATAACCTCAGCCCAAGCCAGATCTTGGAAAGTTATTTTTAAGTAAGCTTAATATAGTAACATGCCAGAACAATCTATATCAGAAATATTTTCCCATGGCAATGCAGATACTGATGGCTTCAACACATTTTTATACTAATTCTTATCAAAAGTTACTTTCCAAGTTCTGGGTTAAGCTGACACCAGTTTGGCCTTTTCCAAAGACAATGCAAAATTGAGGTTAGTTGAAAATAGAAATAAAATAGAAATAAAATGCACATTGGCTCAGTGATGGTTTATTGGAGCTACTATTACATTTGCTCAAGAGGTTTTTGTCTTCTTCAAGAAGCCAAAGTCAGATTGTGGTACATGACTTCATTCATATAATGCTAAAGCATTTATTTAAGAAAGGCAACCAAACTGGGTCTTAGCCTGCTTTTAAGTTATGTGGAAATCAGTGGACTATACCAGCCCCTGGAGAGTTACAGCTTCTGGTGCTATGTATGCCGGATGAAAGTGGTGCCATGAGAGATATTTCTGAAATCTGTGGAATGGCAGTTGAATCTTGTCATCACTTTGACTGGTATTTGTCATATCATTAGACCCATGAACTGATGAAAGGAGATGAGCTCCCCATCAGACATTTTAAATGGCCTCTACTTTAATGTTGCTTTTGTCACTTGGTATGTTTAAAATGGTCTCTAATTTAATATTGCCTTTGCCACTTTATATTTCTTGATGCAAATAAATTTAGTGCAATATCTAAGGCAGACAGAATAGCAGACAACATGACAATTACAGAATCCTGAAAAGATATCCTCAGTTTAGCACAGGAATATCCCATGACTTAAAATACCTGTAGAATTTCGATGGTTCCTATGTCTTCCTTGGAGGTGGTAATACCCTTTAACACTTTGCATGTGGGGGTTTAAAAACATTGTCTATAAGTTGCAGAGGTAATTATTTAGCCAGAACTACATGTGACACTGAACAAGAAACAGCCAGCAAGAGAAACAACCAGTGTCAAATTTCCCCTCCTCCCCATATAACACAGAAGTAAGTCACTTTATAGAAGTTTAAGGTCCACCCATTTATTTTGGAAGGCAACACTCACTCAGATGGCCACCTATAAAACACTTTTTAAAAACTATTTAAAAATCATTGAAAGCCACTCCATTCTTTCATTTGACCAAATCATGGTTTAAAAAACACAATCTGAGAGGATGCAGGGGGCTTAGGGATGCCATGAGGCCCCGAAACATTCATTCATTCACCACCCATCTGGGGAATTTCCCGCTTTCGGCTGTGTACAACATTAAAATTTTTGGCAAAGTTTGCTTCTTACACCCCTTACGGAGCATGAAGGTTTCTGAGCCAATATAACCACACACAAAAAAACTGGGGAAGATGTAGATCTTGAGAGCACCAGGGCACTAGGTGTGAAAATGTGTCCCTCAAGGCTGCATGTGGCATATGCCATGCTAGTCAACATATGTATTATGAGATCTCCAAATTATCGATCATTTTGACCCTGTCACACCCGTTTTGTTACTATTGGAAACATGGAAGACAATAACACAAACAAGGACGACAACCACACAATGTAATGGTGTCAGGCCATAGCTAAACATTACAGAAAGAGAATGTGAAAGTAGATGGCTGATAGAGGACAGAATAACACCTTCAGCTTTGGTATCTCACACTGTTACTCTCTTCAACACAAATAATAATGCGGACAGGACTGCAGGGTACAAATGACGCCCCCACCCCCACCCCCAGATCTCCAAAAGAAAGTTGCAGTGAACCGTTGATGTTCTTAACAAAACAACAGTGGGAAAGAATCGTGAACTTCAGCCTTAGGCTGAACTGTCGATTGCCTTTAAAATGTGCAGACCTGCCCAAGTACCCTCAGAGACTGACGTACCTTTGAGCAGTGGTCATGATGGCATCAACCACTTCAATGATTCTGTGCAAGGCTGAGTCAGTACCAATGGTCATGTCGGTCCCACAGAAATCATTGTCGATGGAGCCAACCATCCCAACAATGTTGAGGTAAGCAAATTTCTTCTTAGCCTCTTCTTCGATCTCACCTGCCAAGGAAGGAAACAGAAACATACCTTTAAGAATTTGGAAAGTGCCCACTTTCACCAGTATCAGAGTAAAAGTAATACATTTTTATCATTGCACAAGTGAGTCTTCTGATATGTTTTGTGGCTGCAGGAAATAAGTTACTTCCTAGCCAATCGACTCAGAAAGATTAACTCTATATGAAGCTTCTGAACTGAATGATGGCCTTATTTCTAGTTATTTGGGAGATGGTGGCCAAATCAGGTTACAGTTTGGCATATGCGTACCAAAATAACATGAGATGGTATTTCATTAGTAAAGAAATATTCACACAAGTGTTAACAAGAAGAAATGACCTACCATTTTTGGTGAGCTCTTCCAAGAGTCCACTCCACTCCTCGCGGAAGAGATTGGCACCTGTTAAACTGCCATCTCCCCCGATCACACACAGGTTGGTTATTCCACGCTTAACCAAGTTCTGGGCCGCCTTCAAACGGCCCTCCCGGGTCCGAAAATCTTTGCAGCGGGCACTGCCAATCACTGTCCCTCCCTGCATGTTGAAAAGAAAAGAACAGGTTCCACAAACTCAAGTGTTCAGATTCTGTGAGCATTCAAAATTAGGTATACCAATATCTGCATTGGAAGGAGATCTTCATTCCTCCACCTACCAGTCCCTATATGAGTCACCATGCAACTGGCCATACATGACTGCAGAAGTTGGCCAGATAGCACGAAGGGTTGGTTACAGTCTGTAGACTTCATGTTGTCCCCTATCAACACTATTTGGCTACAGTAAAAAAGCAATATACTTGTTCGGGAAAGCATGAAGCCAAGAATGCTTTAGGCTAACATGCGTGCTCTTCAGCTCAGCAAAGACATATTGGTTGGACTCCTGATCAGGTTGGAGCAACGTAGCCTGTGGAAGTGCTCGGCCTTATTCCCAGGCAGGCAGCACTGTGCAATCAGTCGCACAGTTCACATCACAAATCTTGTGCAATCTGCCTGCAGAAGTGGTTCATGGGTATTACTTCCATTCTTCCATTTTCTCCTACCACTTCCACAGCTCTGCCTTATGCACATGCTGTTGCACAACAGGATTTAAGCCATTGTTATTTGGCAATCCATGTTATTTTAGTAACAAACTAATGTTGTTGGGGATCCAGTGATCCCAATACAATACAATACAATGATCACAAAAACAGCAGAAGACCTGTGCATATGGAATCTGATTGGAAGAGGACGCAGCCCGATGTCTAGATATGTACAATTTAGATCAGGGGTTCCCAAACTTTTCATGGCGCATGCCGGTCACATGGTTCCTCCAGCCGTAAAACGCATCCACAGCAGCTGTAAACACATTTACGATAGCCACAGGTGCATTTACGGCAGTATTTATGGCAGGCACGGGAATGTTTCCACATGCATGGGTGCATTTTATGGCTGTCATAAACGTGCCCACTTCCATTTCCAGGAGCAGTGAGGACAGCGTGGGCCACATGAAATGGTGCTGCAGGCCATGTCTGGCCTGTGGGCCGTAGTTTGGCCATCTCTGATTTAGATTGTTGATAATATGGACATTTCAGAAGCATTCAAGTTGTGAGCATGGCACTCTGCACTGTCTCACTGGCAACATCTGCTGTGTGACCAGAAACATGACCTCTTCCTGAAAGATAGCCAGAAACATCTTGTATTCTGGCTGACTCTTATTAAGGGGCAGCATCTTATCTCTGAGAAATCTTTGGTATACCCCCATTGCACAACAAAGTCTCAGCAGGGCTCAGCTCCTTTGCTATAGCAACAAATATGTTTCCTCTCCTGCCAGGAAGTGCAAAAAGCCAAGGAAGGGCAGGATTTGTTTCATGTTTGTAGCCTGTTGTCCATCCTGAACCAAAGCAGTGAACAATGAAGATTCAGACAGGAGGAAAAAAGAGCTTTAACTCTTTTGCTCTCATATCTGAGGCCATATTAAGCCAGCAACAGCCTAGCACCGTGATGGTGAACCTTGGCACTCCAGGTGTTCTTGGACTTCAATTCCCAGAAGCCACATCTCTGTGAATCCACATGAATGGGTTTACTGCAGAGTAAACCCAATTTGTGTGTGGATACACAGAGACTTTGGCTTCTAGGAATTGAAGCTCAAGAACACCTGGCATGCCAAGGTTCGCCATCATTGGCCTAGGACATGAATGGCCCTCCCCACCATGCCTGGGCAGTGTTAGTTTGACACACACTTATCATGTAGTGAAATTCTGCCAACTGTCACTAACAGGGAGCTATTTGGAGTGGGGAAAGGAATGGAGCAACTACCCAGTTTCCTTCTCGCAAATAGAGACCATTAAACACAAAAGCATTCATACCACCAATTTAAAGTCATTTGATGAGACTTGGACTGTGGAGGATAAAAGGCAAATCTCTCTGGCAACTGGAAACACATTTCCCCCTTCTAGTCCCAACTGTTCATGATGTTTTTGAGACTACCACGTAACAGACTCAAGTCTGTATTTTGAACTCCATGAAGAAAGGGCTGGATTCCAATGGAGAAGAGTATTACTGACCATAAGAGAACTACTGAAAAGATTTTACACTTAACAGATTTTCATTCTATTTGCTTGGGATATGCATAGGGCACTCTGCGTACTGTTTCCTAGTTGCTAGGGGTGATAAGAAATTAATGGTTGGCAGTCATGAGTTATATATATATTTGATTTACAGATAAGAAGTATGGCAATAAAGGCATTTGTACTGGCAAATACATGGTTAAGTAGCATATCCGCCACTGTATATGACTTTAGGGTGAAAGAGGAGAGTGCAAAAGCTGGCCTGAAACTCAACATCAAGAAAACCAAGATCATGGCATCTGGCCCCATCACTCCCTGGCAAATAGAAAGGGAAGAAAGGGAAGCAATGATAGACTTTACTTTCCTGGATCCAATATCAAGGCAGATGGTGACTGCAGCCATGAAATAAAAAGACACCTACTTCTTGGGAGGCAAGCTATGAGAAACCTAGGCAGAGAATATCACCCTGCAAACAAAAGTCCACATAGTGAAAGCAATGGCATTCTCAGTAGTAATGTATGGCTGCGAGAGTTGGACCATAAGGAAGGTTGAGCGCAGAAGAATAAGACACCTTTGAACTGTGGTGCTGGAGGAGACTCTTGAGAGTCCCCTGGACTGCAAGGAGGTCAAATCAGTCAATCCTGAAGGAAATCAATCCTGACTGCTCATTAGAAGGACAAGTGCTGAAGATGAAGCTCAAGTACTTTGGTCACCAAATGAGAAGTGAGGACTCACTTGAGAAGGCCTTGATGCTGGGAAAGACAGAAGGCAAAAGGAGAAGGGGGCAGCAGAGGATGAGGTGTTGATGCAATGGGCGTAGATCTGTGTGGGCTGCGGCGAATGAGAGAGGACAGAGGAGCCTGGCGTGCAGTGGTCCATGGGATCACAAAGGGTCAGATTCGACTGTGTGACTGAACAACAAAATATGACATTGTAGGGCTTTACCCAAGAGTGGAATTTCCTGATTTAATTTCACCTTTCACAGCAGGAATACAGTAGAAATCAATAAAAAGTCCAAACAGCAAGTACAAGCCTGCGCTTATGTCACGACAAAGATCGGACAGGTTTTCCCCCTACTGAGTAAAAGGAACATTCTATTGAGAATTTAAACCAGGGATTCTCAACCTGCAGCCAATGTGTTATATGCAGTCCACAGTGCCATTTCATTTCGCCCCTCACCGCCTCCATCACACCAGGAAGTGCCATGTGGCGGAGGAAGGGCAAAATGGCCACCTGGCCCCCAAAGCTGTCTGAGGGAGCATGACCTGGCCCCCACCTTTAAAACGTTGAGAACTCCTGATTTAAACATTGGAATTGTTTTTTGACAGAGCAGAAAAGCAGTTTCTGTACACTAGACTGGTGTGTCAGTATATTATATTAATGGCCTTTGATGACAATGTGCTAGGTGGTGATTATAAGGCAATGTCCTGTTTTAAAAAAAACTGAAGGAAGGCAGAAGGGACAGAAAGCAGTTTTCACCATCACAACGTGCATCATAAAGCACATCATAAAGCAGTAGTGTTCTTCCTGTCCAAAGGTCTTTCGTGGCACTGTAACACCATTTGAGATGTTAAGTCAGAAGTAGGCAGGGCATCATCAATGAAAGCAGAAAAAAGGCATGGAATGTGCTTCTAACAGATCAAAGCTCACTCTAATAGGGAAGCAATGTTTATAAAGCAGTCAACATTAAATCTGATTGTACAGTGACGCAGACCAGAAGAAGGAAACCAGGGCACAAAAAGATGGGACCCCCAGCTCTTTGGCTGCTTTGAGTACAGGAAATATTTCCTTTGTCTGCCTTGTGTGTCTATGAGGCTACGGGTGGGGTGGGGAAGAAGAGACCCCCAGCATGGGCAGCTAAGCTATACACACACACCATACATTCGAGAAAGTGGCAGAAGGCCAGAATCCTAAACCTGCAACTATGGGATTTCCCCCTGAAAGGAAACATGTAGGACTTTGGCATAAGCCTTGTTCAGCCGGAAACATGTTGTGTAATCAACATTTGAGGGATGACTCAATACTAATGAAATCTTGAGTTTGTGTGTGCATACAAATGACTCATCATCTACGACTTCATCATCCAGCACTTACCACTTGGAGGATGCTGGAAACACTTTCCCACGTCACTTCCACTATATTTTCGGAGCCATCCACCATTCCTTGGTAGCCCTGTGAGGGGAGAAGAACAAGTCAGAAAGATGAAGCATACCTGCTGAAACAGTGTTTATGGTAACATTTGAGCCATGTAAAAATGGTGCCACCACATGCCCATGTACTATTAAGTGGGCTCATCTTGGCTAAGGCAGAATACATTGTAAACAACTAGGGGTAGCTAACAAAGTTAAAATGGGGGAAGCCCTGCTATAAAACCCTGCTTCTGTTTAGCATTTTATTATGCATCGACAAAAGGAAATGTTATAATGTTTTGGCTGCCAACACTTTGGGAGAAGACTAGATGGCTGACAGAATAAATGAAATATTAACGCTAACCAACCACATTCAAAATCACTTTGGTAATGTATGTTTCTAAATAGACAATGTAAATAGCATCGATATGGGTAATACAGTAGAACAAATAAAAGACAACTTTTATTTGTCCTGAAGAGCATAAAACAACTATAATAAAAACTTTTCTGCCCATCAAGAGTGATTACAAAGTGATGGATAGCAATCATCACATGCCGCTAGCCATAGTATACTTTAATATTATACATATAACACTTACAGGCAACCACTCCCAAATATTATTTTATGGAACATACTAGCATATGATTCTTAAAGCCTCGTATATAGTGTGTAACACACTCAATCCAAAACCCAACCACCCCTAGCAAAAGCTCCCAGTTATACAAAGAAACAATGAACCCCAGAGGCCCAACAAACACTTTTAGCAGTGCCTGCAACTCTCAACTCTTACATTCTTATAAACCCCTACATACTAATGTCAATATTTTTTACAGAACCCTTAAATACCAAAAAGCCTAGCAAACATCAAAGTGGTGTCTTCTCAGAAGCAAATACACTAGCTAGGAAAACACAAAACCAGACACCCTGAAACATTTTCTTCCAAATATATTCTTCACTTCTTACTCCACTACATGTAACAGCAGCAGTATTGTACACAATACTACCAAGGGAGGGGTTTTTGGAGACTATTCCCAGCTAAGGGATTCTGGTAGTCTACAGAGATGTCATCTTCATACTCTCAATATATGGCACCCATCACAGCTGAAAAGAAAAATCCTTTATAGCTTCTATAGCTGAATATTACTGTAATATTGCAGGATTTCTCAACCTTAACCCTCCAGATGTTCTTGGACTTCAGGTGCCAGAAGATTCAGTCAGCAAGTGTACTGACTTGGGCTTCTGGGAACTGAAGTCTAAGAACACCTGGGGGGGCCTGAAGTTGAGAAACCCTGCAATATTGTCTGCCAAGACTGTTTCTTCTGCATTTCCTCAATTTCTGGCTGCAGTGTCATGGAGAAGCCTTCACACACACACTTTGTTTTAATCAAGAGGAGTATTACCTACAGTATATTGGGCACAACAGTTCAGTAATTGTCATGCATCCCCTCATGTAAAAGAGATCATATCTAAAAAGGTTCTTGGCAAAGGCACAACATTTGGTTACAACAAATGTAATGAAAATAACATTTGGCAAAAAATAAATAAATCAGAAAGCCTGGCAGGTACAGGTTTATAGGTGGGCTTATTTTATTTTGTTACACAACTACCAACACTATCCCAGTCACTCTTTTCCCCCATACCATTTATTTTCATAAGCGAACCTGAGAGGGTGTTTATAGAAAAGTACTATACCTTAGAAAATGTGATACTAAATTCAACAGAAATAGCTACCTTTCTCTTTACTGCTTAGAACTACAGTAAAAACCCCTACTTACAAAAAAAAGTCCGTTCCATAGGCTTTTGCTTAAATCGGATTTTTATGTAACTCGAAGCAAACCCATAAGAAAAATGAAATTTTTATGTAAATCGAAGTAAACCCATAGGGAAATGAATTTTTACTTAACTCGAAGCAAACCCATAGGAAAAATAATCTTTATGTAACTCGAAGCAAACCCATAGGAAATCGTGTAAATTAGGACATGGTTTTAATACAAAATCATTATGTAAGTCAAATTTTATGTAGCTCGAGGCATATGTAAGTTGGGGTTTTACTGTATATTGTTTCATAGAATTCACACACACACACACACACACACACACACACACACACACACACACACACACACACACACACACACACACACACACACAACTCCCATGGGCACATGTTGCATAAGAAGACACAACAACCTAAAACATGAATAACCTCAGTTCAAAGATTTACAAAGGGATGACGCAGGAAATGAAAACAGGTTCAGTCGCCCTTTCTTCTGTCAAGTAAAGTAAACCCCCAACTTACAAATGCCCTGAGTTACATAAAATTTGACTTACATAATGATTTTATACTAAAACAATGTCCCAATTTACATAAATGTCCCGATTTACATAAATTTACGTAATACGATTTTCTATGGGTTTGCTTCGAGTTACATAAAAAAAATGTTTTCCTATGGGTTTACTTCCAGTTATGTAAAAATCCATTTCCCTATGGATTTGCTTCAATTTACATAAAAATTTCATTTTTCCCATGGGTTTGCTTCGAGTTATGTAAAAATGGGCCATATAAACACAGCTTACAGCAGGAAGAGAGCTGGTGAAATATAATGGGTGAGTCACCAATAGGGATGTCCCATTGTCCCCAAATCAAATCTTAGCTCTGCAAGGAATTTAACATATTGGTAGACAAACTCTCCTAGATCCTGCCCTTTCTCTGCTGTAACAACCAGTACAGTAAAAAAAAACCCTACTTACATATGCCTTGAGTTACATAAAATTTGACTTACATAATGATTTTGTACTAAAACCATGTCCCGATTTACACGATTTTCTATGGGTTGGCTTTGAGTTACGTAAAAATTCATTTCCCTATGGGGTTTGCTTCAATTCACATAAAAATTTCATTTTTCCTAGGGGTTTGCTTTGAGTTACGTAAAAAAAATTTTCCTATGGGTTTGTTTCGAGTTACATAAAAACTGATTTAAGCAAAAGCCTACAGAACTGACTCTTTTTTTGTAAGTAGGGGTTTTACTTTATATCTAAGATGGTTGTTGCATCAACACCCTTAAAATCCCTTCAGGTGCTGGAGCTTCAACACGTGAAAAACGCCAACCACCCGACATCACCTTGAACCAGCTTCTGCTGCATATCTGCAAAATTATTCTGGTTTTCTTGTCTGCCGTGGTCATACTAAATGCAGGAAGAATGCTACAAATTGGATTTTTTCTATACTAGTTAGGCATGCTGGCACGAAACAGCAACAATTGCCATGGTTACAATCCTTTGTCAACTGAGGACATTCACTAGCACAAGAACACTACAGAAGCTGCTGTACTCATATGACATCTGATGTGGAACAAGAGTTTGCTCTTTTGATTCATGCTTTGGTATTTCCTAGCCTACGTGCAATTGGACTAGGACTCATCAGTTTATCTTCCAATACCTACAACAAACACCTCTTTGTAGCAAAATACTTCTTCGTTGCAAAGATGTGTTGGCTACGGTTTCATATTTCAATTAACAAAACAACTAGGGCTACCTCCCAAAAGCCTATGCTCCAATTTCTCCCACTGATCAGGGACAGTCCTCATTTTGTGGGGTCCCTGTTTCAATGAGGAAGAGAAGAAGAGTAAAGAAAAGGCCTATCTTTTGAATGGATGTTGCTCCGTCATGACACTAGAACAGGGGTGTCCAAACTTTTTGCGTCATGGGCCGGTCACATGGCTCAGGGATCATGGCCTGGGGGTTGGATCTGGCCCGTGATGCCAATTCATTCGGCCCATGGCACCCTCGTCACTCCTGGAATGAGAAGTAAAACGCGCCCATATGGGAGTGCCGAGGGTGTCACGGGCTGGATGAATTGGCGTCACGGGCCAGATTTGGGCCCCGGGCCGTAGTTTGGCCACCCCTGCACTAGAACCTTAATTTTGACAGAGAGACTTGATATTGATGTTTCACCTTGGGTACACATTCCAAACTGTACAGAAATAAGGCGAAGGCACCTTGAAGAACTGTGCTATCTTCTTGGCTGTGGCTGTTGAGATTCAAATTATATCACTAGAGTTGACAAAGGTAAAGGTCTCCCTTGTTTTAGAGCCAGTTGTGTCCAACTCTAGAGAGTGGTGCTCATCACTATTTGCAGCCTAAGAGCCAACATTCTCTGTGTCTGCAGATATTTTTGTGGTCATGTGGCAAACATGACTAGACATTGAAGTGCACGGAATGCTGTTACCTTTCCTACTAAAGCGGTACCTATTTATCTATTTGCAATTTCTTGCATTCGAACTGCTAGGTTGGCAGGAGCTAGGACAGACAACATGAGCCCACTCCATCATGCAGCACTTGTCTTGACCACTAAGCCACTGTGGCTCCGAGTTGACAAAACTGCCTAGTTTTTCCATCTTTCTCCTTCCAGCCATGAAACTCAGGGTATGTGTATAGGTCAGTCAGGATTTCTACCTTTCATTACACTAAAAAAATGAAAATGAATCACTAGCCCCATTGAAGTCAAGGTAGGGTACAAAATATGCAGCCACTATTCTGCCCAGTTCTTTTGTAAGAAATGAGGCAGCTACTATCAGTCTGTATGTTTAGCTCATGAGTGACATTTCAGCTATACTGTACTGACATTTTCAATAGTCTTAGAGATTTGCAGTTATAGGATGATTCATCAATTTTAATCAAAGTTAACCCCAGTTCCCTGATGAAAGGGTTCAGGTTTTTTGTGTGGTCCTGCTCCTAAGCCAAATCGGAAAATGCCCTTTCAAAAGAAGTTTATGGGAAGAAGAGGATATGCATATATCTAGTTCTCTCTGTCTGAGGAGTAGAGGATGATAACCAAAAGCTACCTGAATCCACCTGCTATTTTTTTGTAACTCATCTCTAGGAAACAGGCCCTGGAGCGGAGATCTGCCATGAACATTTGGAACTCTCATTTATAATTTCCCTGCACTACCCTCAATAAATTGATGTCTACCTGAAGGAGTGATCTTGAATGACAAAAGTTCACAAAGTGCCCCCCCCCAGCCAATAAACACATTGTGTTGCTCCTGCACTTGTATTGTGTAAACAGCATATGGCTCTCTTTATTTGCCCTTAATTTTTATGCCATATAAACTCAGGCTGCATGCTGCCACATTTATGAAGCAGCATTAGGAAGTGCTAAAGTAACAGTCATGCATGTTGTAATGGTCCAAGCATGTGGTAAAAGTTGGTTCCCATCCTCTCTTTCTCTATCAGGGAGACCCTTCTGCATTTTATAAAACCATAAGATCCCCTACTAAATGTACTCAGGTAAATTTAAAGAGTGTGTGCCTAAGCACATAGATCAGTGATGACCAACCTTGGTGCTCCAGATGTTCTTGAACTTCAATTCCCAGAAGCCCTGATCAGCAGGAGTGCTGACTTGGGCTTCTGGTAATTCAAGTCCAAGGCCACCTCAAGTGCCAAGGTTGGCCATCACTGAAAAAGAATAACTGGATGTAAAGATTTCCTTTCAGAACCACTTTGTCTTTCAAGCCACAACAGAGCCATCCATCCAGTCATCCCGTGGCGGGTCCCAAAGAAATCAAAACTTGAGTATACTGAACAATTAAAAAGAGAACTTCATTTCAAAGATAGCAAGCCTTTTGCTTACATTCAAAAACAAGCTAACCCTCAGAATTGTTTTTTAAGAAAGAAGAAAACAAAAGCCAATATTTTCCTAGAGGAAAGATACTCAAGAGAATAGTATAAGATAGTAGCATTACTAACCTACTCAGCATTTTAGTAGCATACAAAGCTTTTCTCCTTTATTAGTTCAGTAGCTTGTCTGGGCACAAGGCATGCTACAGCCCTCTGTGTAAAAGCTTTTGCTCCAAAGTTGGTGTCTGTAACAATTTTTGTTGATGTTTACTTGCCAAGTGTGTGCCTTATTCATTCAACAGGTCTCCAACAACAGCACTTTCTCTCTTTCTAATAAATTTGCACACCATCTCCTTCGTGTAGTCTGTGAATCCCCACTTTTGGGTTCTGCACCTTCACGGAACCGTTATCGGAGCTTTCAAGATGATTGGGTAAAAGAGTTTCTCCAGAAAAAATCCTTTCAACCCAGAGTAATCTCTGACATGAAATTATTATTATATAATGACAAACACATACACACAAAGAAACAAGAGTAAAAAATGTAGTGACATCTTAATGACAAACTGCTATATTTTAATGTCAGCTTTTGTAGATCAAGCCCGCTTCCTCAAATGTTAGAGTAAGATTATATCTGTCATATTTATACACATCCCCAAGACTAGGTGAGACTAATCTGTTACTCCACAAGATAACAATCACATCATTGACACACAAAACAAACTGTGGAAGTAGGAGTTCATACTAGGTAATGAGTTAGCAACCCTTGATTAGATATGAATTATTCATAGCTTGACAGTCTGGTTCACTTTATTCGTTGCATATATCTTCACCATGGGGTTCTACAGAGATAATGAAGTTTTAATGCAGAATCTCATCAAAGCTATGATGTACAAATATAGTTAATGTCACTCCCGCTCAACATGGTCTTCTTCTTCAACTACTGTCTAGGTCAGACTTTAAGCTGCTAAAATGAAGCCACTTTCTTTGGTTTTTTGTTGGCCAAACTTAAATCTTCATCAGTACACATTTCCAGTAGTAATCGGCAGACCAGCAAATGAGCTAGATCCTGTTTCTCGCCACACTAACAGTGTGTTGTCTCCAACAGCCCCCACTTGAGCATGTTGGTTTTATATTTTGGGACTCCGACCTCTAGCCTATTCTGGGTCCTCCAAGTGACGTAGGGGAGGCCGTGTTCTTCAACCATGACCTCCTTTAATGTGATTCCTTGTTCATTGAGCTCCTTCTTCCATCTTCTAATTTGACTTTGCTCTTGCGTACCCTCAAAAGTGTTTATCAGTTATCCCACCCCAACAAACCATCTCATCCATCACTTTTTACATCTTAACTTTGACCTTAGAAATCCCTACAGTATAAACAGCAATACAGACATGACTACTTCCTTTTTCTTAGTATGCATTTCTTTTCTTCAACACTGCCTAGTGTGAGCACAAGAAGCTGCTACCAAATGCTCTAATACTGATCACACTGGAAACTGAAAAGGCCGTTTGCCTTGGTTTCTGCTCAGGAATTCAGCAGAGAAGCAATGATTCTGACCCTCCAGTCTTGGCTTATTTAATCTGCAGTGATTTTTTTTTAACAAGGAGCCAATCAAAGCTATGGAGGAAGTGCTGCATATAGAGAACTTATTTCAGAACAACTTCTCAAAAATAGTTTGCAGTTTTGTACTCTAGCAGAAATAAATGGGACTAAATGGCTGTGAAAGCAATCCACCATCATTCAAGCCAAAATGGCAAAATACTTGTGAACAAAAGAGAAAGTTCCAAGCCTGGCTTGAAACATTAAATAAATATTAACAAAAGGACTGTGGAGCGCCATGGTCTGTTGGCTTGCATATTTATGTGGTTTGCTGTTGTCTGCCTGATGGCAGGCAGACATGGCTAGCAATGGACAAAGAATGAGTCGGGCCAAATTTGGGTTGGGAAGAAGCAGAGGAGATAAAGGAAGAATGCTTCCTGAGATGTTCTGCATCTCTAAATTAACATCCATTCAGATGTGGCATTATCAGCACTGGAAGTTTTAAAAGTTTAAAAGAACTGTGGGGGTAAATGAGATGTGCATGTCTATATGAAAACGGACAGTCCAAACAACCTCCCCAAAGTACATAGTTGGCTGGGAAAGATACTCCTCCTTACCTATACACATATGTGGTTGGACTGCAGTGAACTAAAACTTTTTTGGTCAACAGTAGAAAACGAAATTAGAGGTATAATTGATTCAAAATTTAATTTAAGAACTCGTATTACATTACTAGCTAATGTAGAAGATTTAAATATTGATGTATATAAAAAAGATCTCATCTCAATTATGGTGTCGACTGCAAGGCAATGTTTAGCATGAAAATGGAAATGTGAAATTACTCCAGAAATTAAGGAAAGGTATAAGGAGATGTGGACAATAGCATTAAATGATAAAATAACTTGGGAAACGAATTTTAAAAAGGGAATTAAAGGGAATATTTTTTTTTACAATTTGGAAAGCTTTCAAAAAACACGCAAATAGAAAAAAGAAATTACTGTGCGCCTGCAGCCAATCAATTAGCTTTTTGGAAATCAAATGTATAATTATAAGTATTTTCAGCCTCCAAGACAAATGTAAATATCACATGGGTGTTATGTAAGTTATAAAATGTATTAAGTAACAAAATATTAGTAGAGCTATTGGATGATTGATTATAAAGGGATATGTTAACAATATTAGGTTAAAAGTATTAAACTGTATAAATAACTTCAAAGACAATAGTAATAGTTTTGTATTCTATTTTGATGTTGTTATTTGTTATGTATTTTTCTTTATTTGTCTCATTTTCCTTTGTCAATATTTAATTATTTAAATAAAATTTATTAAGAATTTAAAAAAAAGATACTCCTCCTTCTCAGTCCTAAAATGAAATTGGTTGAATGCTCTGCTGACATACGTCCCGCCAACTTATTCTTATGTACTCAATGGGTTTGGGCTCAAGGTAGGAGTGCATGTTTGCTATGATCTGCTTCTCAGCATGATAAATCTCTATACAAATATGAACACACAACAAAAATATGAACACAGAATTGATTTGGTGGTGAAGGTCATATGAGCATGGATGACTACTGTCAAGCCAGAAGAAGGAATATTCCCATTAATCTACCTCTTGGGAGGTGCTGACCCAGGAATCAGCCTTCTTTCCTTCCTATGTGTTACCGGATCTGCCATGACTTACCAATCCCTAATTGTTTCTTTACACTTCCCATCAAATATATAGAACTGTAGGGAACAAAGAGGATGGGAACACTTGCCAGTTGATCCATACAGGTATACAGTGGTACCTCGCTTAAAGAGCACAATGCGTTCCAAGGGATTGTTCTATAAGTGAGTTGCTCTTTTAGTGAAACACTTAGAAAAAGCACTGCCACTGCTGCCATTGTAAGTGACTGGTTGTGACTTCTGGCAGGGGGATTGCAAACCCCGATTTAGTTGTTAAGCAAGTTTTTGGGTTTTTTTAGTTGTTAAACGAGGGTGACCATTCAGAGAAAATTCTGCTCTTTAAGCGAGTTAGTCTCTAAGCGAGACACTCTTTGTGCGAGGTTTTACTGTAGCTTAATCCTTCACCTCACACTTTGCTAAGGGAACGTGTCTTCTTGGGAATGCTTGATACACAGCAAAAGAAATCAGCAACAGATTAAATATATAATGAAGAACACCAACCTCATAGATAAAATAGACCTTTGCATCCACATAGATTCCCATGCGCACAACTGCACGGACTGCTGCATTCATACCTGGAGGAGTGAAGCACAAACAGCCAAGATTATCATTGCTACCAACTACCAACTTGAAGCATCTTTAACAACAACCGAGATGTAAATGTTATACTGTAGTACGACAAACATGTTCAGACATGGATTGTGCTAAGCAAAAGGATTTAGAATTATAGGCTTTGAAGCTACTAAATACTTTAACCAACAAGTGTTACTGCAACCAGAAGCCTACATGCAAATGTGTAGTCTTCCCTTAGAATCCACTTCGTATCAAAGTACTACTGAGCATCTAATGTGTCATGATGGAAACAAACCAGCCAGGAGGTTCTGAAAATACTATATCATATACAGTGCACAGCCATACTGCTGTTACTTACATGATACCATAAAAGTAGAAAATAAACCCAAGTTCAGAGTTCCATGGTGCACCACAACTATCCATTTGGAACTTTGGGCACAAACCGGTGAGTAGGACAAGTCACCAGTTTAATGTCATCAATCAAGATGAACATTATGGTCTGTTTCTACAAGAGCCTGAAGCTACCCTGAAAAACTAGCCAAATCTATTCATTCACTGTAAGTCCACAATGACCTGATGACACATGATTATTACACTGTATTCATTTTCATGGGTATTCAGCTTCATTACAATGAGCATATTTAAATACTCAAAGGTTCTTATGCTCTTGAGACTGTGCATGCTTAGTAACTTAAAACTCATGCAGCATACTCTACTTTTAATAAGAAATATAACAGCAGAAAACAATACTCCACAAATCCACTATAACAGTGGTGGTGAACCAAAGGGGGCATTCAGAACCCTTTCTGTGAGCATGCACACATGCCATCATCCCAGCATGGAGTTTGCTCCACCCCTCTGTTTGGGCACTCAGTCTCTAAAAGGCTCACCATCACTGCACTAAAAGATTGCTAGGGATGCAGCTGCCTCTAGAGTAATGACAAAGCAGGGTTTGGGGTTTGTATGTTTTTTGTTCAAATTATCAAAATTGCAGAATGGTTTTATTGCCAGATTTTATGCTTTCACAGTAATTTTCAGTGACTGAATTCCAGCAATGAAGAAGGCAAAAGACTAGAGCCCAAAGTACCACTGAGTTCAAGTGTAAAGCTGTCAACGCTAACAATTAAGAAATTTCAATCTGTAAACAGGGAGAAGGGGGCTAATTAGAAAGCTGTTTAGCTTTTTTACTGTTTTATTTTGTCTTAAGGGGTTGGGGTGGTTTTGGGGTGGTTTTTTAAAGATTTTTTTATGATTGTACAGTATGTTATTTCGTATGTATATGTTGTTAACTGCTCTGAGTGGCGCATGCACCAGAAAAGCGGGATACAAATGTGTGTTAATAATAAAAATAAAATAATAAAGCTCAGAAATAATCAAATGATGCATCTAACACACAGTAACCCAGGAAAACCTACAGAGACAAATTAAAATTCCAGGAAATTTGGTTCTGACTCCAAGCTCAGAGGCTACTTCTATGACATGAGTGTTATTTTACTTCAATTTGTTGTACTCCCTCTTAGTAACGCCTATGCAAAAGCACCCCAAAACCCTAATAAGTAGTTACACAGGCATAACTCTACTTGCATAAGATTAAGTGGCAAATAGCTACAAGTTAGGAAGTCAGGACAGGCATTCGCTATTGTGCACACTCAGGTTTACATTGGCCAAGATGTGCCAGCAGGAGTAACGTAACTAGATTGAGGTAACTGATTTTTTTTAAGGAAGTGATGAATAAAATGTATGCGGCATTACAGATGGTGTGGGTGACAATTTGAAACCTGCCATGCATGTGAAAAGGCAGAAGTGCAATGCAAAAAGCCCACCTTTTCCAGATTGTAAAATCCATCACATGGAGAAGACTGCAGGATCCACTCTAGGACCCCTCCAATTAACAAGGAGAACAGCCTTAGTTGAGCATGTAATACAACTTAAATATGTTAATCTGCTGTCTTTGGAAGAAACAGAAATTTGCCCTACCCTTCTGCTTAATCCCCTCATAAATACTCCAGCAAACTACAAATTAGCAACAGAAATTACATTGCTATACTATCTTATAGCGCTCAGTGCACTCTCTGGGTGGTTCACAAGGTAATTAGCATTTTGTTCCCAACATGCTGGATCCTTGTTTTTACTGACCTGGGAAGGATGGAAGGCCGAGTCAACCTTGGTCCCCATCAGGATCGAACTCACAACATTTTGGCTGCAGTACAGCAGTTTCACCGCTGTGCCACCAGGGCTCCTCATAGTCTGCTCTTTTTGATTAACATCTCCCACACAAAACCTATCCAACTGTCAGCCTAGAAACAGATCATGCCTCACAGTCTGGGTGTGCGTGTGTATGTGTCTTAATTTGCACAGCAATTAGCCCATTATTTGAAGCGATCTAATGTCTGAAAAGCTATCAAGTCCAAGTGTACTCTAAAGGGCCCATTCAACAATTATGTGATCCTTGAAGTGGGGGAGGGGGTCTGCCATATGAATTATGGAAAAATTACATGGGGTGGGTGGGTGGGTGGTCAGGTCAAAGATTACATAATCCATTTGGAGCTGTTGTGCATTACGCACCAATAGTGAAAAGCTCTAAAAATTAGAGTTTCGATACAAAAGCTCTGGATTGTGTAATTTTAAAGGGGGGAGGGGGGCGAAGCTAAAATTATGGTTGGATTACATGGGGGGGAATGGGGTCAATTCCCCCCCCCCCAAAATGGATCACATAAATGTTGAATGGCCCCAAAGAGCCATGAGACTGGAAACTGGGGTCCTTGAAGCTACCTATCAACAGTTAGCCCCTACCTGTTACACACAACTCATCAGCTCAAAGTCAATCTGCCAACAGTAAAATAGTATGAGCTTTTATGAATTTAACTCAAAATGTTTTTCTCAACTTGACCTCACTACTATAAATCTATACAAATCACTGCTACAAATCAGCAATCTGTACACTTTTGTACAGATCTGTGTCTTGTTTTGACCTCTATTTACGTGTGGTAAGACTGACAATGCCCTTCTTTTTCATGATAAAGCAGGCACGTTGCTCACATTTCAGAAGCAAAGAATGGTCAACAGACCTCATTAACCGTCCACAATTAGGTCAGTGCAAAGCCAGAAGAGCTATTTCTCCATATTGCATAAGACACTCCCATGACTTAAATCATACTTCTTAAAATCACCCAGCATTTATTGATTAAAAGGGAGCTAAACTAAGCAGCATGAATCAAAGACATGGTGCCAATTAAAAATATCATTAAGTACTCTGTAACTATGATAGCCTCACTTATATCCCTCCATGGGAATCCAAACTAGTAATAGCAATTACACTTACAGGTATATACCACTCCATAGCGCTTAGCTCACTCTTTGGGTGGTACACAAGCTTTTGTCCCCAACATTTTGGATACTAATTCTTTTCGACATCAGAAGGCTGAGTCAACTTGGAGCCCATCAGGATCAAACTCGGATGGTGAGCAGAGTTTTGGCTGTAATACTGCAGTTTAACCACTGCATTGCAGGGCCTCTACCTTCCACAGTAGTTTCCCCATTATAATATATTTGTCCCTCTGTTCTTTTATAATGAGATTTGTCCAAGAAGATTTTAAGGAGAAAGGAATTACAGCATGCCTAATGTTATTTTAGTCTTTTCTGCAGAACCATCCTGTTCTTAAATCTCAACTGCTCCTTAGGATTACCATCTGTATTTACATATATTCCTCAACAGAGTACTAACAAATTAAGTTGAGAAAATTTCTTCCTCACGATGAGCACCTACAACCAGGTCCTATGTCTGAGCTCTACCACGCTTTCCTATCTATAAATCAAGCACAAGCAGAGCTGACTCAAACTATTAAAAATAGAAAAATGTAGCACATGACCTCAATAGGGACGACTTCAACAGCAGTCAGTCACATGCTTCTAGACACCACCAACCTACATGAATTAGCGCACAGGTAGACAGACGAGTGACACTCGAGCAGTGATGGAAGTGGGAAGCACGGGTATATCTCTAGGTCTGTGGTTCTCAATGTGGGCCACATGTCCATTTGATTTTTATTTGGGGGAGGGGGGCAATTTGAGAATGAATTAGACCAGTTCTCAACCTTTTTTAAAGCCAGGGGCCGGGTCATGCTCCCTCAGACAGCTTTGGGGGCTGGAAGGCCATTTTGCCCTAACTCCACCACATGGCACTTCCTGGTGTGGTGGAGGCAGTGGGGGACCACATGAAATGGCGCCATGGGCTGCATCCGGCCCATGGGCTGCATGTTGAGAATCCCTGAGTTTAACCAAGTTAATGGCATTTTAGACTTCCCCCATATGAATAGGAGTTCACATTTTGAATAATAAGAATTATATGTCATGGGTGGGCATCAGGATTATAGAGATGCTTAGGTGGGGTATGGCCAAGAAAAGTTGGTAATCACTCTTCCTGACAGACAAACAGACAGACAGACAGACAGACAGACAGACAGATAGATAGATAGATAGATAGATAGATAGATAGATAGATAGATAGATAGATAGATAGATCAAAACCTATTAGGGAATGGGCACCTTTATATATTTTGTTATACTTGGCTCAAGCACAAGTGGAAAAATCAAAGATTTTTTTTTCACATTCACACAGAGACCTCTGCAATAAAACTGCCTGGTAATATAACAAGGAATATAATGAGATAAAATTAAGGATGAGAGCATTGGATGTCTTTCTGTAGAGTACTCAAAGTGCAAATGTTAATGATGAGGGAGCTCTTAATCACAGAGTGGTGATTTCCAGTGAGTCAAGATCAATCATACTTGAAGCTACCCAGCAATGGGCATCACTATTTCTGGATTTTACCAGATTCAACAGAATTTCCATCAAACAATGAGAAGGTCTGTAGACAATGCACTACAAAGCAAATTTCTCTTTCACTCCATGGTACTTAACTAGGTAAAGGTTTCCCTTGCTGAGTAGTACTTTACTACTCAGGCCATAATGTCAGAGAAACAGAAGCTGAGAGCCAATGTGGTGTAGTAGACAGGACTCTGAACTTGGGACTGGGGATGTAAGTAAGGATTCAAAGACCTATGAAGTTCAGTATATGATCGTGAGTCAGTCACCATCTCTTAGTTCAACCTACCGCATAAGATTGTTTATGATAAATATGGGATAAACTCTACAAGCATTGCCTTCGGTTCCATACACAAACAACGTCTGTGTTTGCTAATTTGATCACAAGTTTCTTAATAGCAAAAGTGCACATGTTGCCCCTAAACCTGAATAAAACTTGGGGCAGTGGATGGGTGTGATAACTATAGGTAAAAGTAAAGGTTCCCCTTGCTTGAAAACCAGTCGTATCTGACTCTAGGGTACAGTGCTCATCTCTGTTTCAAAGCCGAAGAGCCAGAGCTGTCTGCTTCTGCAGATGTTTCCATGGTCATGTGGCAGGCATGACTAGACACCGGAGAACACAAAACGCTGTTACCTTCCCACCTAAGTGGTCCCTGTTTATCTACTTGCAATTTCTTGCTTTCGAACAGCTAGGTTGGCAGGAGCTGGGACAAAGACGGGAGCTCATTCCATCCTGCAGTACTCGGGAATTGAACTGATGACTTTCCACCTCCCAGTCAGCATCTTAGCCACTAGAGCCACTGCAGGAAGCAAATATGTTGCTCAAAAATAATCTAAAACACAAAATATTAAACATTCCTATACAGTAGTTGAACTGGGGTGGGCAACTCTCAGTGAACCAGGAGGTACGCAGGCCAACATCTGGAACTCAGAACATCTGCCCACTGCATCCACCCATATATCTTGTATTTCTGGTTGATGTTTTTAACTCGAAAGGACTTCTACCACCTTGGGAATAGGGCAATTCTGCCTGTATATATATTTTTAATCATTTCCCTCATGTGCTAGGTTTCAGAGAGACCATTTTTCAATTCCAGAAGTGAAAGTAAACCACACCCAACTTGATGCTTCTTAATAAGTAAGAACTTTCTTGAAATGTCTCTGGAAAACCTCTACAAGAACAATTTCTTCTCCTGGGCAATACTCTGCTCCACCTCAAAGAATATTTATTTACTTTAAAAATGTGTGCAGGATTGTGCTTTTTAGGAAACACCTGCAGCCAAGTTTTGCACCACAATTTGAAACTTAAGGTCTGGATCCATATTTAGTCATGCAAAGAGCAGAACCTTTGCTATCAATGGGATCCATTTCAGGCAACTGGAGTTGAAGCGATTTTGACAGATGTACACCAGCATAGAAAATTACAATAAAGTATTTAATCTCAGTTAACATTAAAAGAAATACAATTAAGCCTAGATCCAAACCAAGCAATGGGATTTGATGCATGCTTATTCGGAAATATCCACTGTGTTCAGTAAGGCTTCCCCTCACATAAGCATATGACAGGATTTCACTTCTGGCACCAAAGTTTAGTGAGACTTCTTAAATAAAAGTAAACAAAATTCCAGTTCTTTCAGTTTTGTAAATCAAGCCAAAGAAAACAGAATCTCAACAAAGGCACTGCTATACGTGTGTCTACTCCCAGCTAGTTGGAGCCAAAGACCAGTTTTGAATCTATAAATGCACACAAAAGGAAAACAAGATAGTGGTGGATAGTTCATGCAGCACTTCAAACTGTTAATTATTTTCCAGGACTTAAAGCTCAAATGAGCAGGAAAGACTTTGGATTGCAAGTGGCAGCCCTTCCAATTTTTTTGGTCCTTCACGAACAATAAGAACCTGTCCTTATCTACAGACATTTTAATTTCCACTTGTCAAAACAAAAATTTAAGTGTGGGTAAAGTTATGTGTTTAGGCACTGAAGGAGCAGAAACCCTACTTTGTACAAGATTTTTCTTCCTACTCTCTGTAACTTTGGATATTTGCAGCTTTCATTTCATGTGTCCCGCCCTGCCTCCATGACCTTGAGAGACTGTGATTCACAGGCATCCACTCCACAGTTATTCTCTTTGCTGGTTGCCAATATGCAACATGTCATACCATTTCACCTTTCCTCACAGTTTCCAGGCAAGTTAAGAAAACAGAATCTCACAAAACATTTCATTAAATTTAATATTCACATTTATACGCCGCCTACTCAGGCGGCCCCCGACTCATACACTGCCTTTTCACCCAGAGTACTCCTGGTAATCTCACTGCAGATACAATAAACATCAGAAGTTTTTATAGTGGATTAAAGTTTTTCTCTTCCCTTTTTCCACTAAGAAAACAAAAGATTTAAACTGAAGCCTCTTGTTCCAGTTTACAATAATTGTAATGTAAACTTCCTTTTCTTCCTCTTGACTGTACACATTACCTGAACATTTCAGGTAATGATTACAGTCAAGAGGAAGAAAAGGAAGTTTACATTACAATTACTGGAAACTGGAAAAAGGCTTCAGTTTAAATCTTTCCTTTTCTTAATGACTCTTCTGAATGAATCTTTCCTCTACTATTCATTACCTGAACATTTCAGGTAATGAATAGTAGAGGAAAGATTCTTTCAGAAGGATGCTTAGATGGAGCAAAGAAAGAAAGAGTTCCTTTCTGTCAGAGCATACGTGCACATCGGCAGAGCTTCAGTTGCCTGGCTTATGTAAGCCCAAATCATGTGAATGCCAGGGCTCACCCTCTAGAGTTGGCTCTGTTTAAAACAAAAACTTGGAATCAGGCTGTGATTCTCTGCAAATGGGAAGTATTAGAATTCTGTGCCCAACAAGAAGCCTGTGGAAACCCCACAAGTAGGTTATGAGTGCCCCCAACACCCTTGGATATAGTCAGCTATGTGTGGTCAACTTGGAATCAACTAACAGGGCTTTCAAAGTTAAGTGAGATTTTCAGGGAGTCATTTTAACCAGTTTCACTCCTCTAGTCAGTTCCCATGGCTGAACTTAATGCTACAGTTTAACCATGTGTTGTGTGAAGAGCTACATCTTTTTGTCTGCTCTTCCTCACTCATCATGCCCTTTATGTGGGTCACAAAGTATGCAACAAAGAAACATAATCTTCT
Organism: Bradypodion ventrale; assembly: GCA_035047345.1. Taxonomy (NCBI): domain Eukaryota; kingdom Metazoa; phylum Chordata; class Lepidosauria; order Squamata; family Chamaeleonidae; genus Bradypodion; species Bradypodion ventrale. Next base: position 125,066,111 of record JAWDJE010000006.1, read on the forward strand.
AAAGAAACACTAGCATCGGCAATATTTGCTCAAGCGTGAGATGTAGCTGAGAGGTGGCTCAGTGGTTAAGAAGCAAGCTCGCCTTGTTAGCTGGAAGGCTGGTAAGTCAGCAGTTCGAGACCCGGGTACTGCATGACGGTCTGTCCCAGCTCTTGCCAACGTAGCAGATCGAAAGCAAGAAATGCCAAGTAGATCAATAGGAACCACTTCAGTGGGAAAAGATCTTGGGGACTTGAAAGGTGCCTCGTTTGGCCCTGAGTGGGACTTCTCCAGGGGGAAAAAAAAAATCCTTTCAACCCAGAATAATTTCTGACACACACTTATAATTACTCGAGAGAAAGCCCCACTGAGCTGAGCTAGGCGTGCACAATAATTCAAAGGGGAAGAAGCAGAACCCTTCGTGGGAACAACCTGTCGTTGCCCTCTGCACGCTCCCAGAGGCACACTCGTCCTCCCACGTACTACGGAGAAATCCTCGGGGTGGGGGATGGCAGGCGAGGCTCGAGTTTTTAGCAAGGAGACCCCAATGAACGCCTAGCCCAGAGTGGCTCGGGATCTCTCTCTCTCCCCCTCCCCCCTCTAAATCCATCCATCCCCGCTTCCCTAACAGAATAAAGGGCAGCAGGCGCCCGGCCGCTTCCAGCCGGAGTGACGTGGTAGCCGCACAATCCGCAGCGACTCGCGAAGGCTCACGTACACACGAGAGGGGCGGAGCCGGCTGCCGAGGACTCCCTGCCCCCTCCCCTCCCTCGGAGCCCACGCGTCCTCCCCGGATGCCGGAGCAACGGCTCGGCCCGGATGCCACCGCAGGCAAAAAGGCGAGACGAGTCCGCGCTCAATTCGGAGTCACGATGCTTAGGATCATGCGGCACGAAAGGTGGGGGGGGGGGGGGGGAGAGGGGGAGAGAGATCCGTGCCCAGGCATCTCCTGCTTTCTTAATAGGAAGCACCTGCAAATGGGGGGGGGGGGGGGGCGCTACTGATTTCGTCCCTCTCTTCTCTCCCCCCTTATTATGGGATGCCTAACCTCTGGTGTAATAATAATAATAATCATAATAATAATAATTGTTTATTTGTACCCCACTCTTCCTAGTGCACGCACTACTCAGAGCGGCTTCCAACAATAAATAATAAGCACTATACAATACAACATAATAGAATATAATACATATAAGCATAATATCATACATAAAATTACAATTAAAAAAATCACATCAAGAAAATAACACATACATTATAAGAAATTACAAAAAAAATTAACTTCGACCACCCAGCAGCCACAAAGGCACCCCGTGGTACTGCGTCGTCGCATGTCCTCTCAACTCCCCTTTCTACCACCATGCAAGCTGAGCTTTCAAAGATGCCTGCTTTGGACTACCAAGGATTCTGGGACTTGTAGTCCAAGAGCAGGGAACCTTTCCAAACGCTGCACGGTGGCGTTGAGAGAAGGGGGGGGCTGTCTGGGGAAGAAGTGGCATCAGTTCGGGAGAGAGGCGATGCGTAGCGACTTCCCTTCCTTTTAGGTATTAAAAGCAAAAAAAAAAAAAAAACCACCAGAGCCAGCGATCCCGCAGAGCCGCCGGAATGTGTCTCCCCGCCACCTGTTCGTGCCAACGCTACCCCACGATGGTGGGAAGCCCGACTGGTAGACCCCCCAATCATGCTGGGATGCTCGGTTGGTTAAAGACCTCCCCACCCCCATCAATCCCCTGTTAGCAACCAATGGCAACGGTGGGCGAGAGAGATGGAGGGCAGGCGGGATGCTCGCTGGCTTGGCTGCCCATGAGACACGTGTGTGGGTTTCCGGGCACGCTTCCCCGAAGTGGGCGAAGCCAAGCTCACTGAACCACCACCACTCCCTGAATCCGCTTTACTAAGCCCTCTAAATGCAGGGCCGAAGCAACTAATCCGAAACGGTCCAGGAGATAGATAGAGAAAGAGAGAAAGAGAGAGAGAGATACAACCAAGAATTGTAAGGAAATAATTAATTATAAGCTATCAAAACCCCACCAACTATCCCTCCCCCCCCCCCCCACACTTCCAGGCTTTCCTTCTGTATTGATTCAGACAGAAAACAAAAAAAAAATTTAAAGAGCAGGTGATGGCATCTGAAAGACTCATGGCTGTATTTTTCTGTGAGCTTTCGTGGAACCAGTCCACTTCTTCGTACTTCTTTCAGCTAGTTTTTGGGTGCTTTCTGCACCCTGGCTCTGAAAGGGGGAGGGTGTGGGAATGCCGGTCCCTTGCCCCCTCCCCTCCCCGGTGCCCCTCTTCCATGGCTGCATTCCCAGCTAGCTGGTGGGCAGAATCGGGGCGCTGTGCTGGTGGGGCAGCCGTAGTCCAAATCTTGGGATGATTGATCCCTTTGCAGACTCCAGGAGGAAACGTGCTCTACGCGACCCACTCTGGGACCTACTACCCCCACCACCACCACCACCCCCACCCCCATCCCCATCGCATCGCATCCTTTCTGGCTTACCTTGAGCATCGCCACCGCTGGTGAGCACTCCGATGGCTTTGCCTCCCCCCGAGAGGTTCTCGAAAAACTTTTTGTTGGGCATGACGGCGAGGAACGAGAGGCCCGCGCGCGGCAAGGGCTGTGGCCGGACGGGTTCGGCCCGGGCGGGCGGAGGGGGCGGCGGTGGGGACGGAGGCGGCGGCCGGGCAGCGCCCGAGCTCCTCCTCCTGGGCGGCGAGGCGGCGGCGGCGGCGGCGGCGGCTCCTGCGGCGGCTGCTTGCCGGGGCGTCGAAGGCGGCGACTGCCTCTCCCTGGAGTCTTCCACGGCCGGGCTCTGCGTCCTCCTCCGGATGCGCACGCTCTGTACTTCCACCGAATAAAAGACCTGCTTTCTGTCTGTAACGTTGCAAAAGAGAAAGAGGGAGGGAGGGAGAGGCGGACGGCCCCCCCCCCCGCGCCCCCACGATGGAGAGTCTCAGTGGGAAGCGAGGCTTTCTTGGGGGGCGTTTTCACCCCACAACCCCATCCAACACCCCCCACCCCCCTTGGGCTTAACCACGGCTTCCCCGGAGGCGCTGGCCTGGCCTGCCTCCTTCTCCTGCCTCTCTCACGCCGACGCAGAGCCGCCCAAGGACCGCCTCCGTGCTGGGGACGGGAGAGGCTGGCGAGAGCCGTCGCTGCTCGCCTGGGCCAATGCGGGCACAGAGAGCAAACAGGGCTGGCCTGGCCTGGCCTGGCCAGGGTTGGAGTGTGTGTGTGTGTGTGTGTGTGGGGGGGGGGGGATTGGCGGGCTGGGGAGGAAATGGGCAGGATTGTGACGGGGGGGGGGAGAGGAATACTAATACTAATATTAATAATATTAATATCAATACTAATATCATTATTATTATTATAATCAATAATAATAATAATCAATAATAATAATAATAATAATAATAATAATAATAATAATAATAATAATAATAATAATAATAATAATAATAATAATAATAATAATAATAATAATACTTTAATTCATACCCCGCACTCCTGGTGCCTCTGAGGCATTGGCCTCTGAGGCAGCAGTCCCCAACCTTTGTGGGGTTTTGTGGACTTCAATCCCCAGAAGCCTAAGTCAGTGGATTGACACTTGAGCCACTGCAGTCCCTTTAATAATAATAATAATAATAATAATAATAATAATAATAATAATAATAATAATAATAATAATAATAATAATAATAATAATAATTTGCAATGCAGTAAAAATCTGCAGTGGCTCAAGTAGCTACGATGCTGACTGGAAGGCAGGAGGTCAGCAGTTCAATTCCCGAGTACTGCAGGATGGAATGAGCTCCCGTCATTGTCCCAGCTCCTGCCAACCTAGCAATTCAAAAACAAACTGCAAGTAGATAAATAGGGACCACTTTGGTGGGAAAGTAAACATTGTTCTGTGCGCTCTGGTGTCTAGTCATGCCTGCCACATGACCACGGAAACGTCTGCAGAAGCAGATAGCGCTGGCTCTTCAGCTATGAAACAGAGATGAGCACTGAACCCTAGAGTCGGATACGAGTGGCTTTCAAGCAAGAGAAACTTTTACCTTAAAAATCATTGGAAACATATCAAGTAGAGAAAGTTTTTAAAAATGAGACAGTCAAGATCCTGTGGGACTTTAAAATTCAAACAGATAGACATCTGCCTCTCAACACACCTGATATAATCATTGTGGTGGGGGAGAAAGTCTGGTTTATTGGCATTGCTATACCAGGAGATGCATTAATTGAAGACAAACAACTGGAGAAAATCACAAAATATAGTGATTTGCAAATTGAAGTTGAGAATCTATGACGGAAGAAATCTGTTGTTCCCATAGTGATGGAGCCCTTGGAGCAGTACTTTAAGCAGTACTTTAAGGACTCTCTAGATATTCGGAAATTTTGGACTTAACTGATTTGAACATTCTAACTCTCAAAAAAAAAAAAAGTGCTACAGTTGGGCCAGGTAATGGAACAGCACTTCCTTGTATCTGATTTTAAAAGAATAAAACAGCACAGATTTATACGGCTAGGACAGCCAACATCTCTAAAATCTGACATAAATTAAAGTTTAAAAGTTTAAGTTATAAACATGAGGATAAAAGTGTCTGTATACAAATGCACATAATGGATATGCATTGGGTATAATAATAATTTTGTGTCAGAAATTATTCTGGTTTGAAAGGATTTTGGCTGGAGAAACTCCCACTCAGGGGATGCCTGAATGAGGCTTCCATGTCCCCAAGATCTTTTCTCATCAAAGTGGTCCCTTTTTATCTACTTGCAATTTCTTGCTTTCCAACTGCTAGGTTGGCAGGAGCTGGGACAGAGATAGGTGCTCATTCTGTCATGCAGTACCCAGGTCTTCAACTGCCGACTTGCCAACATAACAAGGTGAGCATCTTAACCACTACGCCACTATTAGTGCACTGGCGTATCAGTGCTTTGGGGGATTGAATTAGGCTTCTGGGAATTGAAGTCCAAAAACCAAAGGTTGGGGATGCCTGCTCTGAGGGGAGCAAGAGGAGGACAAGGTCAGGGGTCTGTCTGAGATCCTAATGAGCCTCAAAGGTCAAGGTGAAGGTCTCCTGGCTTGAAAGCTAGGCCTGTCCGACTCTAGTGGGCACTCCTCATCCCCATTGACAGCCAAAGAGCCAGCACTGTCTGCATCTGCAGACATTTCCCGTGGCCATGTGCAAGAATGACTATAGATGCTGGAGCACATGGAACATTGTTATGTTTCCCACCGAAGCAGTACCTACTCATCTACTTGCTTTTTCTTTCTTTCTTCTCTCAAACTGTTAGGTTGGCATGTGCTGGGGTAGATGACAGGAGCTCACTCTGTCAAGCAGCACTTGGGTCTCGAACAGCTGACCTGCCGACCTTCCAGTTGTCAAGCTCTGTGTCCTAACCATTAAGCCACTGCAGTCTCTGGAGAGAACCTATTGAGTCTTAATAATTACGTGATGTCAAGTCAATTCTGACTTATGGCGAGCCTTTATTTTAGTGTTTTCTAAATGGGAGATACCTATTCCCTTCTTTGGGGGGAGGGCTGGGGACTATGCAGATTATTTATTTATTTATTTCCCACTTATCTAGATCTTCTCCCAGCCCCCTGGGACTTTGCAGCTTGCTTGCCTATTTACTTGCTTGTTTATCTATCTATCTATCTATCTATCTATCTATCTATCTATCTATCTATCTATCTATCTATCTATCTATCTATCTATCTATCATATATACCCTGAGTCAGCGTATGCTGAGTGCGTGGCATACAAATTGAATAAATCAAATCAAATCAAATCATACCTATTTAGGAACTTCTCCCACTCTGGGAGAAGAGTGTTGCTTGCCCAACTCTTAGCTAGCCCAACTATATAGCCCAACTCTATAGCTTGCCAAAGACTGACTCTTCTCCCTGGGAGAGCAGAGGAATCAAACTCTTGGCTTCTGGCTCCACAGCCATAAGCACTGTATTCTGCTAGGAATAATTGTGCAAATCCCAGCATATGGTTGCCAGGTATAAGAACAGGATGCACTGCACTGCATGGCACAGGACAGGCATGTCAAAATTCTCTATCTGCCACACACACAAAAATGGATGGCAGGATAGCTCAGGCATTTAGGTCTCTGAGCCAGAAGCTGGGATGGATTTCGACAACCCAAGAAGAAGAGACACCTGTGTCACCATGGGCAAGCTTGATGACTAACCTTGGCACTAGGTGTTCTTGGACTTCAATTCCCAGAAGCCCATCAGGACTCTTGCTGATCAGGGCTTCTGGTAATTGAAGTTCAAGAACATATGGAGGGCCAAGGTAGCCAGCAAGGACTGCAATGCAGTCCCAGGGGGGTCCCCAAAAGAAGGCAATGGGAAACTACCTCTGCATATTCTTTCCTAAGAAAAAACTTGGAAAGGGTTGCTATAAAATCAGAACTGACTTAACAGCAATAGCAACTGCACTTATATACCATGCCATAGTACTTGTGCACTCTCTGGGGAGTTCACAAGATAATTAGCATATTGCCCCCGACATGCTGGATACCTCAGAAGGAAGGAAGACTGGGTCAACCTGAAGTCCTGTTGGGATCGAACTCAGATCATGGGCAAAGTTTTGCCTGCAGTACAGCAGTTTAACCACAAACAATTATTACTTATGCAGAAAGATTATAGTCCTGGCATAGTGGACAGAGTAATGGACTAGGACACTGGAGATACAGGGTCAGATCCCAGTTTAGCTATGGAATCTCGCAACATAAAAGGGGGAGCTGGTAAAACCTTAAATACCACACTTGCCCTGAAAGCCCTGTTAAGGTTGTTATAAGTTGGTTGTGACTTAATGGCACAAAACCACAACAACATACAAAAAGATGCAGCAGCCTTTCTGTATATTATACTTGAGCATCTCTCATTCTTCTGCCTCAACTGGAAAAATGAGACTGCCTAACTTGGATTGTCTGGTGGCCCTTTATCAACATCCCTGGTTTCTCTGTTTTCTTAATGCGACAGATTAGGCTCCGTAACGGTCAATGTGAACTGCCTGACCACAGTCTGAATTGGGTCTAAGTGCATCTATCCACTGGGGTGGTACATAATAGGATATTAGCTGGTTAATCTAGTTATACCCTACCTGAGTCACGTAGGCATAGAATAAGGAAGCTGTCTGTGCAAATATCAAGTCAGGAAGTTTCCTAGAGTTGCTAATCAGTTTCACCACCACCAACAAGGAAAATTTTGTGACACCTTTCATGTGTCTGCAGAAACAGGTTATAACCACCAGAGACTAACACCAAATATATGCTTGTTAGTCTTTTTAGTACCACAAGACCTTTATTTTTTTCTTGTCAAGCTCATGTTCCATGGAAAGAATTTTGGTTGTCATTGGTACTATTCTTTTATTAAATTATTTGCAACCCAAATGGGTATTTTTAAATGTCTTTTTTGCTAATAATCTGGTAGGAAAGGATGCCTCTCTTTCTAAGAAAAAAACCTATGCCAATTTTTTTTGTTTACAATAGTCATTTAATTAAAGAGGTGATATTTATTAGATTAGTTCTAATGTAGCAATTATTGGCACAAACTGATTAAGTGGGAAAAATCAAGAAAGTCTACTGATAGCTAGCTTCTTATTTCTACTCAAGGAACATGTATTGCATTTCACTTTAAAAAGAAAAGCAACTAAAGCTTAATTATTTCCTTTACCTACAGAATTTGTCCCCAGAAGCCCTTTTTCTACATTGTCAGCATTTTCTCACCTTTTTGTTATACTTTCCCCCCCTAGAATGAGCACTGGTAACTGCTTCCGTTTACCATCAATCTATTTGACAGTTTATGTCTCTCTATCTTTACCAGTTGTGTAACACATTGACTCATTTGGTTTTTCCATTGGGTTTGTTTGAAAAGTTTCTCCTTCCATCCCAGTTTGCTGTTCTCCACATATTAATTATATCATTCACATTGGGACTGTGATTAAAGGCTGCTGTCTTGAAATTAACTTAATTTCCTTCTCTTCTATTATCCTAGGTTTAAGCCTCCCCGTCATAATGTATTTTTCTTGCACCTGCTTTATTGTCTGTACTGTAATCACTATTATAACTGAATTTAAATGTTAAATTTTCACCTACAACCACCACTTTCTCCTCCTAGGTATGTTTTATATGCTGCTGCCTTCTGCAGGGATGCTATATGAATCTGTCTGTCCCTCTCTCTCTCTTCAAATAATTTATCCTATACATTTCTATTACCAAAATAGACCACTACATACATTACAAGATGCACTCTATTTTCCCAGTGTATTTTAAGGGAGTGGGAATGGGTCTTATATGCCACACGGACTTACTTTCTGACATGGCTTTCTTCCTGTATTTTCCCTTCCACTAAAAATAAAATAAAATACAGTAAAATAAATAAAATCAGTCTGTAGCCTCTTTCCCCACACTATAACTCTACAACAACTGAAAGCAGGGAGAGTTGCTAGCCTTTTATAACCAACTGTCATCAACTGTCGATTCCCAACTGTCAATTCCCAACTGTCAATTCCCAACTGTCATCAACTGTCACATACTTAGCTAGGAGATAATGCAGGAGGTCACTAATGTTCCATTCTTATCAGAGATATTTGGTTTTGAGGAGTTTTTTATATAAAAAAATCTGTTTTGTTTTACAAAGTACAAATTGGCTGTACATTTTGGAAGGGAGTAGTGAGTCAGCCAAGTCAGCAACAATGTCAGCTCTCTTTATGGGTGTACCTGTTTCATTGCCCTACTCATTGTCACGGTGGACTCATCAAATTAACCCTGAGCAGAGAAAGAAATGCTTTATAATAAAAAATAAATAAACAGGGCCAAGACCTGTGATTGTCAGAATCCTGTTAGTTACAACCACTAGGACAACTTCATTAGTATGAATGTTAGGGGCAAATAGCTACCAGTCAAGAAGTCACTTGTTTGTTTTTTCATAAGTATACATAAAAAAACACTGCTAAATTTCTAAGTGGTGGCAATTCACCACTGAAATAAATCACAACAGAGTTATTGCCAGCATAAATACCTAATATAATTCTAGGTATTTAGCCAAAAAGTATTGGTTATGCCTCTTTGTATCTCTATTAAAGATTTGTTATTTTGTTTAATGAGTTTAAACATCTTTAATCTTGCCTCTCAGCTAGAAGGACTTCAAAAATCATACACGCACACTTCTCTCTCAATCTCTGAAAAACACATTTCCCTTTAGAACTTTACATATATTATCGCTGTAAATTCAACAACAACTCAGTGAAGTCTGCAGGTATTACCTTAAATTGCACATCTGTCAAGGCTGAAAATGAGAAAAGTTCAGATTTGTCCAGCAAAAACATGGTAGCTTTAATTTAATGTACAGTATTAAGAAAATGCGGGTTTTAGGTTGTTTTATTCAAAGTAAACAGCAAGCAAACTTTTGTTCTCTTGCAAGCTAGAGAGAGAAAAAAAATATACAAAACTCTTGTATTATGATAAGATGCATCATGCTTGGAATACAAAATTGGCAGCTGGTGCAGAGTATGGGTGGGAAGGCAGTGTTGATGTTGAGATAGCAGAAATTCTTAGCTGAACTGAGAAAAAAAATCATTGTATAATCATAATGTGTTTACTGGACTGAGGCATAGGTTACTATAAATACACATACAGTAACTGAAGTTCAAAAATATCTCTTTAGTTAATCTTTTCCTATTGGCTAGCATCTTTTCCTGCTCAGAAATTAGTTCTGATGTCTACGCTAAATCTTGAACCCGCTGCTCCTAAATCAATATCTGAATAATATTGGAAACAGTCCTTCTCTCTTTTGTTCTGAGATAGTTTCAAATACTGTATTTCTCTCATTAAGTTCAGCTTTTCAGTGTAAGAAGTCTTGTGTTAAAATACTCTTGAGTTATCTGCAGAGATTTCACCTATACTTTCAGTCTCGTTTTGTTATCATGGATGGTAGAAGTTTTTTTTTTAAAAAAAATACACACACATGAAATTGAGGTGTTCAGGTAGCAGAAATCATCATATTTCATGCAGACGCTAACAAATGGTCAAAAACTAGCTATTTGTTTGAATATCATGCCTGGGGGTTTCTCACATCTTTTTCTTCATAAAAAGTAGCAATGAGTTCCCTTAGGCCAATGTAGATAAGAAGAGGAGAATTAATTCTTCAGTTGATCCCTATATACCAGGGGTTCCCAATGTTTTCACGCTGCAGGCCTGACCACGCCTCCGAAAGCAGAAGTTGGCGCATTTATGACAAACATAAATGTGCCCACTTCCACATTTACGACAGCCACAGGTGCATTTACGCATGCATGGATGCTGACATAAATGTGTCCGCTTCCACGTGCGGTGGCGATGGGCCAGATGAAATGGTGCCATGGGCCAGGTCTGGCCTGCGGGCCATAGGTTGGGAACTCCTGCTGTACAGGGAGCTGTAGACATTATGATTGAGCTGCCCTGGTAAAGAAAACCTCTCCACATTCTCACAGCATGTTGTTTGCCAGAAGGGCCCTCTTGAGCATGTTGGTCTTACATTTATGCACTCTGACCCTCAGCCTATTCAGTCTCCTCCAAGTTACATAGAGAAGGTCAAGTTCCTCAGCCATATCCTTTAATGTTATTCCTTGTCCAGTGAGCTCCTTCCTCCATCTTCTAATTTGATTCTGCTCCTGCGTACCCTTCAAGAAGGTTTATTCTTGCGATAAGCACACAAATAAAACATGCATATAAAATACACTCTGATTAAAATACAAAGAATATACACCAAACAATGAACAATTACACTTGAATACCACCCCATAATGCTTAGTGCACTCTCTGAGTGGTTCACAAGGTAATTAGTATTTTTGCCCCCAACATGCTGGGTGCTCATTTTGCCAACTTCAGAAGGATAGAAGGCTGAGTCAACCTTGTGTCTCATCAGGATCAAGCTCACAATGTCAGCATTTTTGACTGCAGTACAGCAGTTTAATCACTGTGCCACCAGGGCTCCTTGTATGAGCAACTCTTGTATGACCCAACACTGAAACTATTTGGTGTAATTATGGATACATAGAATATACCTTGTATTGATTAATATGAGCTTCCTCAAGGCTTCATTTTCTGACCACTGTTCTTATTTTGCCCAGTTTAAGTAGGTTGAGCATGATAAGTTACTGGTAAAATAGCCACTGGGAAATACAGCAGAAACCCTGCTTGAAACCCTGAAAAATTGACAGACACAGTTGCCAATACAGGGCTATATAGATAAGAGATCTAGCTCAGGTTAAGGCTACTTCATGTGTTCTTATAATATTGGCATGTGGCTGAGGTGGTTCAGTGGTTAAGAAGCTAACCTTGTTAGCTGGAAGCTGGCAAGTCAGCAGATTGAGACCTGGATACTGCATGATGGTTTGAGCGCCCATCTCTGTCTTAGATCTTGGGGACATTAATAGAGCCTCTGTCCTAGCTCCTGCCAACAGGGACCATTTCATTGTTAAAAGATCTTGAGGACATGAAAGGAGCCTCCCTCAGGCATCCCCTGAGAGGAGTTTCTCCAGCAAAAATACTTTCAACCCAAAATAATTTCTGACACAAAATTATTATTAGTTCTTTAGGGGCTGCAGTGGCTGATTGGTTAACAAGCTCGCCTTGTTAGGTGGAAGGCTGGCAAGTCGGCAGTTCGAGATCTGGGTACTGCCTGACGGATTGAGCACCCGTCTCTGTCCCAGCTCTTGAGGACATTAATGGAGCGGAGTTTCTTCCACAAAAGTTCCCAGAATAATAATTATGATATTGGCCAGTACTGATAGTAATCTGGTATAACAATATCATGGCCTGCTACTTTGCTTACTGATCTTTCAAGCCTCTTTGGTGAAGCTTCTAAAAGCCCTCTCCGGCTATTATTTTTTAATGTATCCTGAGTCATTCTTGGCAGTTCAAGTAAGGTTCTGCAGTGACTCATCGCGAGGCGAGACATATCAACAGAAGCATCTAGAGAGAGCGCAGAAACACTTCCCGCATGGTTTGCCCACTTGGCATCTTCACGGTAAAATCTGCATCATGTACTGCACTGTATCTCACTGTGTACCTGTCAGAACAGATTCTCATCAGTGAAAACCTGAAGGGGATACACAGATGCAATTATATGTCACAATAAATGGGAGAAAACCCATTAATTTTCTCGTCAAATTCTGTTGTATGGCCTCTTCTTCTTCTTCATCATTATCATATTTAATCCACTTGGGGACCATCACCCTTCCTTGTGGACTTTGTCACCCAAGGCCATTATTCCTCAGAGTTGTAGATTAATTAACTGCCACTTTACAATCAGTGATGAGTCATTGGCAGTATGGTTTGTTACTATAGCAGGAAAACTTGGCCAGAAAACAAAGTGAAGAGTTCTGAAAAACTCAAGAGCTCCCACATTCTTGTGGAATTTTATTTGGTTCTTGAAAAGACTTTGCCCACCTTTGGATTGTATGATGTTCTTGCAAACAATCAGTCTCGTATTTTTGTATTTATGTTCCCAATTGATTTCTGCTGCAGGACACTCAGTTAGCCTCATTTGCTGCCCAGATGCTTGAGTTTAGACTGATATGATATGTAGAAGTAATTTCTGTCTTGCCTGAGGGCTAATATTGGGAGCTCTTTCTGGTTTTGCAGCTTGCATCCTCTTCTCTCCATCTGAAACTGGCTCTGTAGTGTCTTGGGAGACAAGCTATGAGAAACCCGGGGAACAGAATTAAAAGTAGAGAACATCACCTTGCAAACAAAAGTCCGCATAGTCAAAGCAATGGTATTCCCAGTAGTAATGTATGGTTGTGAGAGCTGGACATAAGGAAAGCTGAGATCAGAAGAATAGATGCCTTTGAAATGTGGTGTTGGAGGAGAATTTTGAGAGTACCCTGGACAGCAAAGAGAACAAATAGGTCAGTCTCAAAAGAAACCTACCCCGACTGCTCCTTGGAAGGTCAAATATTGAAGATCATTGGACATAAATGAGAAGAGAGGATTCACTTGAGAAAGACTTGATGCTGGGAAAGGACGAGGGCAAACGAAGAAGTGGATGGCCAAAAATGAGATGGCTAGATGGTATTGTAGACACAATGGGCACAGAGCTGGGCGGGTTAAGGAGGATGGTGGGGGATAGGGATGCCTGGTGTGCGATGGTCCATGGAGTTGCAAAGGGTCGGACTCGACTATGCGACTGAACAGCAACAATATCTTGTCAAATAGCTGCTAGCAATGCTTGATGCTTCCTTCTCCAACAAAGTCTTGCTCCTTGCAAGTTCTGATCTTGTCTGACACAGAATGTTAGGCTTTACAATTCAATCTTAAATTCTGGAGGAGCTAGTAGAAAACATCAGACAGCACTGGAAATTACTAATAAATCTCAAGGCCAACCCAATGCCATCCCATCTGATTAAATAAAATGTTCTGTTTGTATTAGTTCACCTCAATTATAATAAAAAGTAACCCTTTTAGAACACATTATTCCTGCAGACGAGCTGTCTCCATTTTTCTTCTCTCTTCCTCCCCCCACCTGCCACTTTAGCAATGTAATATGAATTATGTAAAATGTTTATAAGTCGTTTCACCAAGCCACATCTCATCTGCATTGGTCATTTCAATGTTTCGCTTCATTTCCCAGTAAAACACCAGACTTCTCTCCATGGAGGGGGGAGATATTTAATGCACACAAGTGTATATCTTAAGAGCTTGCTATTTAAAGATCTACTCCTCTGAAGATGAACACAACACCCTGCTTAATGTGCTGTTCTGAATTGTTTGCTTCAAATAGCGTCCTTGAAAAAGAGAGTCATTTGGGAGGGGAGTTTGCCAAAAGTTCACTCTGCTAAAGATTTCAAATTTTTTTGCATGTCTTCACTTGTAAAGTAAGTGCGAAATGGACAACATTTCAGCAGTGTCTCAAATGTCAGTTATAAGAGATTATAGCATCCTATATACAGGTAAACCTTATGCCACATACATGTAGTTTTACTCTCCTTTATACGCCCAGACTGAAATAGAAGCAACCCATTTGTTCTTTCCTTGAAACGTGTGGAATAGACTGGAATCCTTAACTCCATCAGGTAAGAAATAACCATCTGAAACTGATGACCATCTTCATTTCATTAATTCTGGGGTTGTTTGGTGTATGAAAACCAAGACACAGGACACAGCCTCGGGCTGGGTTAACTCAGGTTTATTGCATCGTGGACAGAGGGAACATGAGGTAATGGCGGATCGATAGCTCTTTATATACAGTAGTAATACATTTGAACGTGGTTGCATGGTAGCCCATTGGCTACTGTCTGCGTGACGTCATTGCTGGTCACGCCCTTCTTGTCCAGGTGTAGGTGGTGGCGGGAAAACTTCCCGCGCTGTTGCCTTTGATGAGTTTGGACCAAGAGAGCTTGGACGCTCGCTGCTGCCAGCTGGTGGACATTAGCTCGCGTCCTATTACAGGGTTCATATGATACAGCTGAAGGTTACATTGTTGCTATAGGCAAGGTTACATTGGTTCAGATACATTGTAATCCATGTGGAAGGTAAAACCATTAGAACACAACACCCCTTCCCCCTAGGATGAGACAAAGTCTCGAGCCCACACTTAAACACACTCCCCCCCTAGGAGACAAAGTCTCTCAGCCAAGATGGCTTATTTCGAACACGTTGGGGTCTCGATGCAGGCTGCCTTTCCCCGGGTTTGCTACCTTTTCTTTGTTCCCCGGTTTCCTGTCCTGTAATTGGAGAGGGAGACTCGTTAGTGACTTGCCGCGGCTCCGCGGCGTTGTTTGGAGGTGTGCTCATTCTTAGGGAAGAACCGGGGGCACTGGGGGCTAACGAAAAACCCCTCTTCTCGCTTGGATGGGTGGGGGAACACTCCTGAAAACCCCCCCGGCTCGCAAGATCAAAATCAAAACATTCGGGGGCAGCGGTCGCGAACTCCTCTCCCCCTTCCCCGGCCTCTGGTAGAACTGGCGTATCAAAAGGGTATGAGTCGGGGCCGCTGCTTCTGCCTTCCCCCCTTGCTTGGGACTGTTGTCCGCTGCTGTCTCCCCCTTGGGCTAAACGGGTGGGGGAGAACCCTAACGCTGAATCTTGTTGCTGCGCCCCACTGACTGGCCCACTCACTCGGTGCCTCAGTTGGTCTGCGTGCCTCCTCCAGAGGAGGCCGGTGCTAGTCTCGACCCGGTACGACACTGGCCCTGTTTGTTCTACAACCGTCCCTGGTACCCAGGCTGGCCCTGCGCTGGCATAGTTCCTGCAGTGAACAGGGTCGCCGGCGGCGAAACCTTTCGAGACTGCCAACCCTATGTTTTTCCCTTTATCCTCGACTCTCGTCGGGTCTAGCCTGGACAGGATCGTGGTCAGTTTTCGCCGCATCAAGAGCTCTGCCGGCGAGTAACCTGACGCCAAGGGGGTCACCCTATACGCTAATAAGAACTGACATACTTGGTGATTTAGGTCCCCCGGGCCCATGCGCCGCAGCGCATCCTTTGTTGTCCGCACCAGCCGTTCCACTTGGCCATTCGTGGCCGGGTGAAACGGCGCGGATGTGACATGCCGAATGGCGTTTGCCTCCATAAATGCCCCGAACTCCGCGGAGGTGAAACAACTAGCGTTATCGCTGACTAAAGTGTCGGGTAAACCGAACGTGGAAAAGACTCTCCTCAGTTGGCTAATTGTAGTGGCGGAGGACGTGCTCTTTACTGGGATAACCTCCAGCCACTTGGAGAACGCATCCACCACCAGGAGAAACATGGTTCCTCGGAATGGGCCAGCGAAATCTACGTGCACTCTGGACCATGGCCCCCTTGCCGTGTCCCATTCCCTATGCGGGAGACGGGCCGCCTCTGGTCGGGATCCCTGGCATGCCTCACAAGTGCCGACCATGTGCTCAATGTCTGTGTCTAGCTGTGGCCACCAAAAATAACTCCGGGCCAGCGCCTTTGAACGAACGATGCCCGGGTGGCTGACGTGCAGCAGTTCGAGCACCCTCGGACGCAGGGACGTAGGGACCACCACCCGTTGGCCCCACAACAGGCACCCCCTTTCTAGGGGCAACTCTAGCTTTTTCCGAAAAAATGGGTCGAATTCTGTGCTTGGGGATGATGCCGGCCACCCCTTCTGTACCCATGAACTAACTTTCTCCAGCGTTCTGTCCTTGCCTGTCGCCCTAGCAATGTCGGCTGGCACTATTGGGGGTGCGTCTAAGACCTCAATTAACAACACCTGGCGGTCTCTTTCTACTCTCGCCTTTTGGTCGTCCGACAAGGGCAAAGGAGATCTCGAAAGTGCATCAGCATGGCTGATCTCCTTTCCGGGCCGGTACTCCAACTCGTGTTGGTATGCGTTGAGAAAAATAGCCCATCGCAGCATCCTCGGGGACAGGATCTGCGGCGTGGGCTTGCTTGCCGTGAAAATCCCTAACAGGGGCTTGTGATCAGTCACGATTTTGAACGGGCGGCCATACAAAAAATCGTGAAATTTTTTGGTTCCGGCTACTATTGCTAATGCCTCCCTGTCGGTTTGTGCGTAATTGCGCTCCGCTTGGGACAGGGACCTTGAATAAAACGCTACCGGGGCCTCCCTTCCGTCATCCAACACGTGGCAAAGCACCGCCCCCACCCCCACCGGGGATGCATCACAGACTAAGACCACTGGCCGTTTGGGGTCGAAATGCGTCAGGATTGCCTCAGATGTTAAGAGTTGCTTTAGTTCTCTGAACGCCCTCTCGTGCTCGTCACCCCACATCCATGTCTCCTCCTTTTTAAGTAACCGATGAAGCGGTTCGGCCACGGACGCCTTCCGTGGGAGGAATGTATGGTAAAAATTGAGGAGCCCCAGGAATGACTGTAGCTCGGTTTTGGATGTGGGGCGAGGGGCCTTCTTTATGGCTGCTACTTTGGATTTAGACGGCTTAATACCCTCGGGTGTGATCCGGAACCCTAAAAACTCGACCTCAGTTTCGAAAAAAACACATTTGTCCTTCCTCAGCCTCAGCCCCGCTTTCTCGAAAACAGTTAGTACTTTATCCAATCTCTTTGCCAGTTCGGCCTCACTCCCCCCTGTTATCAACACGTCATCAAAATAAGGCAACACCCCCTCCAGCCCCTTCAGGAGGCGTTCCACAAGCGACTGAAAAAGGCCGGGTGCCGAGTTCACGCCGAACTGTAAACGCGACACCTGGAACGCCCCTTTGTGTGTAACTATCGTTTGTGCCGCGGCCGTGGCGGGAGTTACGGGGAGTTGCTGATAGGCTTGTGCCAAATCGAGTTTAGCGAAACACTTTCCCCCATTCAGCCTGGCCAAAAGGTGGCTGACCACCGGCACCGGGTATGCATTAGGGCGGATCGCCTTGTTAATTGTGCACTTATAATCAGCGCAAATGCGCACCTCCCCGTTGGCCTTCAGAGCTGTTACAATTGGAGTTTCCCACTCCGCGGAATCAACAGGAATAAGAATCCCCTGGCCCACCAGTTTGTCCAGTTCCGCCTCTATTTTGTCCTTGAGTGCGAACGGCACCCTGCGCGGTTTGAGTCTTATCGGGCGGACCTCCGGGTCTAGGTCGAAGGCTACAGGGGGTCCCTTGAACTTTCCAAGTCCTTTTTCAAAGACGGCGGGATGCGCATCGCAAACCGCTTGTATTGGGTCCACTCCCACTGTATGCACTCCCCCTATGAACAAGCCTAAGGGCTGAAACCACTGTGTCCCTAGGAGGCTACAACTTCCCCCCTTAAGGACAACTAGGGGCAGTTCCGCAGAATGTCTCTTAAAGCTGACCCGAAACTTTCCAACCCCCAACACCGGGATGCTGTTTCCCTGTACATCTCGTAGCGTGGACCTCAACGTTTTAAGTTTGGGCCGCACGTGGGGGTCGATTTTCAAGAACTCTTTCTGGGGAATTATAGAATAGGAGGACCCCGAGTCAATTTCCATCCTAATAGGGGCCCCTTGTACTAGTACCTCAACGAAGTAATGGGACTGTCCCGCGGACACGCTGAACACTGGGGCGTCGTCCTCGCTGTCGTCCGAGACGCGGCCCACGCCGTCCTGCTTCCTCGTGGTCTGGGCGCCATCTTTGGACCTCGCTGGACGGTCCGGTCTGGTCGAACGGTCTTGTGACTGCCTCCGGCCCTCCTTCCGTTTTCTGCATGCCCTGGCGATGTGCCCCCGACGGCCGCAGGTGTAACACTCGGCCTTTCTGAATGGGCACCTCGCGCGCTCATGGGCCGCTCCGCAACCATCGCAGCGGCGCCCCCCTTTTCGGACCTTCTGGACCTCCTCGCCGTCGCTGCCTTCCGTCGACGACTTTGAGGCCCGTCGGGTTGCGTGCACCGACTGTCCGGACTTCCCGTGCACCGAATTTTCCGCCTTGCCGGCTCTAGGACGCCACTCGCGCCACTGGTGCATCTCGTCCACTCCCGCATTCGTGGACTCCGCGGCCTCCGCGGCCTCTACGACCTCTGCCAGCGTGGGTGGCGGCTCCTTGTTCATCAAGCTGCGCTGCACCTCCTTGTCCTTCAGGCCACACAGCACGCCGTCCCTGAGGGCCATCTCTAGGTTGTCCCATCTACAGGGGCCGGCGGCTATCCTCATGGCGGTCACGAATGCCTCAACCGACTCGTCCGGCGCTTGGACTCGCCTCCAAAACGCGCTCCGAGTGGGAAACATTGCCCTCGAGGGTCGGAAACGCTCTCGCAGCAGCTTCATGATGTCGTCTGCCTTAAATTCGCTCACCTTCTTCGGAGCGATGATGCCCACCAGCGTCCGCTTGGTTTCTAACCCAAGCATTCTGGTGAGGATGGCCCTCTTCCTCTCCTCGTCGTCTTCTTTGACTTTGAGTTCCACCAGTGCCGCCTGGAAGTCCATCTCCAACAGCTCCCAGTCTTGCGGTTTGGTGATGTTGAACCCGCTCTGTGCCCTGGCTGTTCCTTGGGGATCCATAATCCCATCCTCGTCGCCAATTTGGTGTATGAAAACCAAGACACAGGACACAGCCTCGGGCTGGGTTAACTCAGGTTTATTGCATCGTGGACAGAGGGAACATGAGGTAATGGCGGATCGATAGCTCTTTATATACAGTAGTAATACATTTGAACGTGGTTGCATGGTAGCCCATTGGCTACTGTCTGCGTGACATCATTGCTGGTCACGCCCTTCTTGTCCAGGTGTAGGTGGTGGCGGGAAAACTTCCCGCGCTGTTGCCTTTGATGAGTTTGGACCAAGAGAGCTTGGACGCTCGCTGCTGCCAGCTGGTGGACATTAGCTCGCGTCCTATTACAGGGTTCATATGATACAGCTGAAGGTTACATTGTTGCTATAGGCAAGGTTACATTGGTTCAGATACATTGTAATCCATGTGGAAGGTAAAACCATTAGAACACAACAGGTTGCCAACCTTTTTAAGTTGGGGGTCGGGTGACGCTCCCTCAGACAGTTGAGGGAGATGGACTGGTGGTCCCGTTCCCCCCCCGGGTATTTCTTGCTGCCATAAATGCACCTGTGGCTATTGTAAATGCATTTACGGCTGCCTTAAACACGCCCCCAGCTGTTGTAAATGCATTTACAACAGCCGTAAATGAGTCCATAGTGGATTCCGGTGGTTGCAGCTGGAGCAGGAGCGGGGGCTGGATTATTTGGCACCATGGGCCGTAGGATGCCTACCCCTGCAGTAGCTAAAGCTGAGTGCAAATTGATCTATGTTAAGTGGGTGTCCTATTTTGGGCATATCATGAGAAGGCAAGTTTAGTGTCTTGCACGGGAGACAAAGAAGGAGTCGCAGGAAGGACTAACACAGGTTTATTCATGGATGGTCAGTATGAACATGTGGTAATGGCGGAGGTACATCTCATTATATACAGTAACATAATGCATTTGAATCTTGTTGCACGGTAGCTCATTGGCCGCTACCGGCGTGGCCTCGCCCAGGTCACGCCTCTCTTCTTGTAGTTGTTTTCTGTAGCTCTTTGTCATGCGGGGAATCTCCCGCGGCTGCTTGTGATTTGGGGAATGTGGACCATGTGAGACTGAACGCTCGCAGCTGCCCTCTATGGGCGGCTTGCTCGCGTTCCTTAACAGCTGAGATACATTGTGATTGTGGACTGGTTACATTCATATATTTAAAGACACATTGTACATGCATACATAACAGCAAGAGTCTACAGAAAGACAATAACACTAGGAAAGATTGAAGGCAGTAGGAAAAGAGGAAGACCAAATATGACAGGGATTGACTCTATAAAAGAAGCCATAGACTTGAGTTTACAAGAGCTGAGAAGGGCTGTTGAGAACAGGAAGTTCTGGAGATTGCTCATTAATAAGATCGCCATAAGGTGACTTGATGGCAGGTAACAACAATAACAACAGCAACATCAAAGTAGCTATAGGTTGATCCCCTTCTATATCCTATATTTAAAGTGTAGATTTCCATGTGTATTCAATTTTGTGATTTATTATATCCTGCCTTTCCTTCAATGCACTCAAAGAAGCATACAAAACTTTACTCTTCATGTTGTCCTTGCCACAGCCCTGTGCGGTCAAGAGAGCATGGCCTAAGGTTTGTTTGTTTCATGGCTGGCTAGGGACTTCTTCAAGTGCCATATCCCATTCTGAATTTTGGCTATCAACATGGTGATTAGCCATGAAGATTGTCCTGGAAATAATATAATGCAGTGGTCTTCCATTTGCTTTCTGCATCACATTGTGACACCTGTACCACCTGTCACTTTTGGGTCCTGGTCTTGGCCTTGGTTTGGACTAGAACATGGATTTTCAAAGTGCTCTAACCACTGTGCAATATTGCTGTTCATCCTTCCTTTTCTGGTACTGGCATCTACAATCAGGAGGACAAATGCTCCAAGATTCCCCCACCCCACACTCTCCATTACAAGGCCCAGTAACACCTTTGGAAAACACCTGGGCTTCATTCAGCTTTTTGGGTGAAGGCATTGTTGTTCCCTTTTCAACAGAACAGGAAACAATTTCATAGTGAGGGCAAAATAAAATTTGCTTTCATTCTACTAGCATTAGGCAAATGAAACCAACAAAATTTGATTAAGTCTATTAATTGCAGCTCTACAATTTATTTTTAAAGCTATTTTGCCTATGGATTATGAATGACATAAATGGCACTAATAGCAATAGCTGTTACACTTATATACCGCCACAGAGCACTTAGAGCAGGAGTTCTCAACCTTTTAAAGCCAGGGGCTGGGTCATGCTCCCTCAGACAGCTTCGGGGGCCGGACAGCCATTTTGTCCTTCCTCCACCACATGGCACTTCCTGGTGTGGTGGAGGCGATGTGGGGGCCACATAAATGGTGTTGTGGGTTGCAGGTTGAAAATCCCTGACTTAGAGCATTCTCTGGGGGTCAGAAGGTAATTACTGGTAACTGAGTAATTAAGGCTGAATCAATCTGGAGCCTGTCAGGATTGAACTCTGATTGTGAGCAGAGATTTTGACTGCAGCTTAACCACTGGGCCACAGGGCCTAGGATTCATGAGTAAATAATTCAAAACTATAAAAACAAAAATCAGTAATAACAGAAGCAACCGTGATAGACAACCAATCATGAAAATAAACATTTATAAAGGTCAGACAATTGGCATTATAAAAGCATAACAATATGGAGTGCCAGAAACATTCATGTCTACCCCAGGTTAAAATCATTTTGGAACAGTTGTGTCATTATGACAGGAAAAGGGATAATTTTGAAGATGGCCTGCCTTCCAAAAATTAGTAGTATTTTTTTTTCTTTTGTTCAGCTGTCTCCGTTTCAAGCTTTATCTGCCATTTAGCAGACACTGTCCCTTTCTTAAAGGAGGCTGGAGAAGACTTTGTGATAGATCAACTCACTTGCATGGTGTTAATTGGTTAAAGGCCAGATAGTACAAAAAACCTAGTTCTGGCTAATGTGCTCTAATTGCTTTCTGTTCAAATAGGGGTTATAGACATTCAGTGTCCCAGAGGCCCTGCCTGTTCTCTTTCATTTTGTCAGATTCCTGAGCAAACTATTTTCATTTCTTTCTGTGTACTTTTGGTTACATCTGGGAGAGCTTAATAATTCATGCCAATGCATTTCAAGTTGCTTGTTTCTGCCATCGCAGCCACAGAGTCGGCAACCAATCACTTTCTCCTTCGTTAAATGTCCCTCTTAATACATGCCAGGAGAAGATTGTTCTCAAATGAATGCCATAAATAGTATCTCCTATTATTACATTGTCAGGATCCGCTGAGATTATAGGTTGGAACACTCTGGATCCGCATTGCCAGTGTTAATGTTAATCTCTAACTTTCGGGGTTCCTCTAAATAATTCCTTAAATGGTGGAGAGGCATGCAATGACAGAAGAAGACAATGCACTAATAGTCTAGGCCAGTGATGGCGAACTTATGGCATATGTGGCAGAGAGGACACTCAGAGCCCTCTATGTTGGCACATGTGCACAGAATTTGCCCTGCCCTCTGCTCAACAGCCCAATGGGAGCACTTCCTCCCTCCTCCCAGCAGCGTTGGGCTCATCCCTCTGCCCAGCAGCCCAATGGGAGTGCTCCCTCTCTCTCCCGCCAGTTCACCCCGTCCCTTTGTTTGGTCACCCAGTCTCTAAAAGGTTCGCTATCACTGGCCTAGGCCTTGTCCTGGTTCCAACTCCCCGGCAGCCTCACTGTTCCTTTTGGGATACTTCTAGCTCAAGATTTTGCCTTCAACTGTGAGGAGGCCCTTGAGCAGTATTAATGGAATACGCAAAGGAGTATGAGTCATAGCACACTCCATCTGTGGAGCTTTGGACTGATGCACCCATGGCTTCTAGGGCCAACCTTCTTTGGCCAACCTCTGCAATGATTAAAATTGTTTATTTGTATAATACATTTATATATTGCCCATTGGGCCACAGTAGCTTACGGCCACGGTGGCTTAGAAGTTAAGATGCTGAGCTTGATGACTGGAAGGTCAGCAGGTCAGCAGTTTGAGACCCAAGTGCTGCATGACAGAGTGAGCTCCCGCCTCTGTCCCAGCTCCTGCCAACCTAGAAGTTTGATGGTAATAAATTGCAAGTAGATAAATAAGTACTGCAGGAAAGGTAACAAAGTTCCATGAACTCTGGTGTCTAGTCATGGCTACCACATGACCACAGAAATGTCTGTAGATGCACACACATACACACACACACATGCACGCACACACTGCATGCACACACCGCACACTCACCTAGAATTAGACATGACTGGCTTTCGAGCAAGGGAGACTTTTACCTTTATACTGCCCAACTGGGAGATATTCCCACTCTGAGTGGTTTACAGTCACAAAACATAGAATAAGAAATTGAGCTTTGGGGAAAGAAGGTAATTCCGCCACCCAATCCCCAAGACATTCTTATTTTAATAATGCTACACTAAACAATTCTCAAAGAATGCCTGCCTCAGGGCTGACAGTCTAAAAACAAATGGAGCAGAAGAGGACACAGAAAGGACTGAGAGAAAGACTAAAATGAGGGAGGCAAGGAATATATACATATTGTTTTCCTAAAAGTGTGAAATCCTTGTTATTGGTTGATAAAAATTTCACATGGTTAAGTATTTGTCTATCCAAATAATTGCCCAAAGGTCACCTCAAAGCTTGGCCCAAGTTTGATTGTTATCTCTTCTCCAGCACAGAGCCTACTCATGTGTAGAAAGAAATCATGTGGATTGTTGCATCTTCTTTTTTTGTAATTTTGTTCATTGTATTTTTTTAACCAGTTTGGTCAGGTTATCCTGCTATGGTAGTACAGTAGACCAGGAATCCTCAACCTATGGCCTGTGGGCCAGATCTCGCCCACAGCACCAAATCATCTGGACTGTGCCTTTGCTCCAGCTGCCTCCGCTGCCTCAGTCCTTGTCTCCTCCACTTGGCTTGGCATGTCCCTAATGGCGCTCCATATCAGGACTGATGTTGTAAGCCTTACAACATCTGCCCTGCTACTGAATGCCATTAGGAACATGCCAAGCCAAGTGGAGGAGACAAGGATTGAGATGGCAGTGGCAAAAACAACCTCGGCCACATTTCCAGCAGCTGCAGCGCGTTTCTTTGACCTATGTGACATAGCTCCTCCATGCAGGAGAGCAGGGGGTGTGTGTGTGGTTTTTTTTTGGGTGTGGTGGGCTCAGGGTGGTTGCCGCTGCCACCACCTTCGGTGGCAGTGGGGGAACCGCCAGTCCAGCCCCACAACAGTCTGAGCGAGCGTGACCCAGCCCCCAGCTTTAAAAGGTTGAGGAGCCCAGCAGTAGACACTCCTGCCAGCACCTCAATGCCGAGTGTCAGGTGGTGGTTAACTAACTTGATCACCCTGAGGACTCATTGCCTTGGGTGCCAAAGTCCACAGGGAAGGGTGATGGTCCCTAAGTGGATTAAATTCCACTTGAATCCATCTTGATGGAGGGCAGCAGTTTCATCAATACAGTACTGACCTGGGGCCAATGAGGAGTTTGTGTGCCAAAAGGGCTCAGGACTAGAAAGTGACACACGGAACTGGATCAGTGGTACGGGTGTCACACTGCAATGCAGAAGGCAGATGAAAGTCCACTGATTATATTCTGAGGACAGTCTTCGTGGATTATCACTATGATGATCACCTATATTCGAATTTGGGTAATGCAGAAGAAGTGGTCTTATTAATATGTTTTCTAAAGATTACTTTGCTTTGATTGTTGAGGGAGAAAAAGCAAAACAAAAGCTAAGTCATAGTAAATAGTCTTTTGAAAGAGTGAATATCAGAAGCAAGGCAGATTTAATGATGGAGGGAGATAATTCCTCAATGTGGGCCACATTGAATGGTATCATGATGGGCCAGGGTCGGCCCGTAAGCTGTAGGTTGAGAACCCCTGCCCTAAAGCCTTCCTGTTTCTCATTTGGCAGAGCTTGGCTGCCCTCCTGTGGTAAATGTAAGTTTAAGCTAAAGCTCTAAAACTATTATTATTATTTTCTTCTTCCACAAGAGGGCAGCAAAAATATTGAATTTTTAATATTCAGAGCCCCAGTTCCCTAGCTTGTAAATTCTTGTAATTTAATCAGACATTCATCCATCTGCAACTAAAAAGATGACACTATTTAGTACTTTTAAATTATTAATATTGCAATTTATTGTACTTTTAATCGTTGTAATGTTTGTGTTTTAAAATCCTGTATAAGCCACTGGGGGGGGGGGGGGGGGGGTATCTCTGCTGAAAATGAATGAATGAACACAGAGCAACTTGCAGCTCTTTTTATGTTCCAAACACCTTCCTATTGAAGTGGAGGGGATAGCATGATGGATCCATGATAACTTGAGCTACAGAAGGCAGGGTCAGTGATCTGAGCAGGAATATGTTTTATCACAAGACATTTGAGGTAAAGAGATCTATTGAAAATCTAGGCCTCTGTCACCAAGCCCACAGCTTCATTTTTAAAGAAACGTTACTGAACTAATGGAAAGCAAAATGCATTTATTACCTTTCATTTTGAAAACAAACATTATTGCACAAGGATATTCAACACCATACATCTTTATAGCAGCAATATTTTGTCTCACTGGAGTGTCAGGTCTTCCACTTGAAGTCAATCCAACAACGAAGTAGCAATGAAGACCCCTAGTTGCTGAAGAATCACCAAGGAATCTTCATGAACTATTTGCCAAGCGCAATGATTGCCCTTTTTCCAAGGAAGAAAATATAAGAGCCATTGTTTATTTATTTATTTTAAAAAATAGATTTAATACCTCATCCCTTAGGGTACCAGTCTGTGTAGTCAAGTGAAAAATCAGAATGAGTTTGAAATATTTTTCAGAAGTACAATTTATTTATTTTATTTATTTTACTTATACCCCACCCATCTAGGAGATTTTCCTACTCTGGGAAACAACATGTTGAAAAAGAAATAGGTTACTTACACTGTTCAAAAATACTTCCATCTTTTCAAAACATTCATCAACTATAGTGGTAGTTTGATGATGATTGAAGCTGGATCCCAGCTATAAATGAAGTGGAAATGGAAAGTGTGAAGACAAATGGTAATTGGCTTAGTTGGATAAGACTATATTGTCATTTCAAAAAGAAAAGAGGTCTTAGAACCTCAGGTACATATTTGCTCATTGTCTTGAACCAAATTGAATGGCTTTAGAGAAATCACTTCCTTTCAACCTAATTTTGAGGTCAAGTGCTGTAAAACACTATGTGTAAAGAACATCTAAATCAACAACTGATACGTTAGCATCTGTATATTAAACAAGAACACTGGTGGTGCAGTGGTTAAACTGCTGTACTGCAGCCAAAACTGCTGACATTGTGGATTTGATCCTGACAAGAAACAAGAATTACTCAGCTTTCCATCCTTCTGAGTTTGGTAAAATGAGTACCCAGCATGCTGGGGGCAAAATGCTAATTTCCTTGTGAACCCCCCAGAGAATGCACTAAGCACAATGGGGCGGTGTAATTGCTATTGCTAAATCACATAAACCCACAGTCCCTCATTCTATGTGGCCTTTTGCATAACACATGTATCATCCTATTTCACAGCTGCTTGATGTTAAAGTACACCCATAAATGTATTTGTGGCTAATGGAGAAAACTGAGGGCCAACCTAAACATGAGGAAAAATCCAAATTCTCTGTACCCAATATTATTTCCTTCCAGTGACAGGATTCCCCCCCCCCCCCCGAGATATGTACTGTATTAACTGGCATATAAGATGCACCGGAGTATAAGACGCCACCCCATTTTTATAGACATTTTAAAGAAAAAAATCATTGTCTACATTTGAACTCACCACCACCACCACCACCACCACTGCTGGCTGCTAGGAGGTGATGGGGGTAGGATTGATTGAGCAAGATCGATCAAAAAGTTGCAATTTCACCTGCCCACTCGCCCAATGCCGCTTGCTGCCAGAAGCTGAGGGGACTGGGATGGGATGGAAGAGAAAGATCCTTTGAGGTCTATTTCCACTCCACCCCACCCCTGCTGGCTGCCCCTATGGCCGACCGTCAGGAGCCAGGGAGGGTGGGATCGGCCAGGCTCCTAGCAGTCAGCAGCAGCCACCAAACTGCACTAGCGGACAGGGGGCTGCTACCGGCATATAAGACACATTCCATTTTCCCCGGTGTATTTTAATGGGGGGAAGCGCATCTTACACGCCAGCAAATACGGTACCTCACTAATAGGATTTGTGAAGTAAACTCAGGTTTATCTTCCAGGGACTAGTCCCAAGGCAAATTATGGCTAAATTCAAGGTATAGAGGTGACGAAAAGGACATGCTATGCTCAAGTGTTATCTTTCCTTGCTTGAGGAAACACTGCTTCTGGAAATATGCAGAACATTATCCAGAACACAAAGTGTGACATTTTGAAAGGAACTTTTTGAGTTACACTTTACTTCTTGAAAGACTGTTGTTATTGCTGTTCTCATTGAGAAAGCATTTTGTACTTTGCACTATTGTTTTAAAGCATTGCCTTGGCATTACTAGACAGCCAGAAAAATGTCAGAAAATATTCTCTGGTTTCCTCTAGTGGCCATTTCTGATATTTTTGTTGTTGTTGTTGATATTTAGAAAGATACAAAAGATAAAACAACCTTGCCACTTAGGATTGATTTTTAAAAAATGGCACGAAACCCGAAAAAATGTTTTAATATTCTTCAAAATGCCTTAAAATATCCTTTAAAAGTAATGAATGACAGCAATTAGGTGTTCCTTGTTACACCTAAAGAATAACTTGGTAATTACAAGGTATATTATTTGTTAATGCAAAAGAATTAGACCATGGTTACTTATGCAATAGGACTAATGGAAACCATACTGAGGACTCAGTTAAATGCAAGGATCAAGATTATGCTCCAATACACATCTAAACAAAAGTGCATGGGATGTTTAGAAAAGAATTTCTAATTTTTATCTCCCCTACCCTTTCTCTAAAAATGTAGGTTTTAAGTCTACACGGAGATGGTTCTGTACACAAAGCTGAGTTTAACAATTTGATTTGATTTAATTTATGTATAAAAGTAACAGAACATAGATTCTTTTGAGACTGGATCTAGATGAATGATGAAAAGGATGATTTAATATGCCAAAACAACATGTTCTATTATCTATGCAGGCATCATAATGCATTTTGCTTAGCTAAATGCTGCCTTATGCATTTTCAGAGGGGGAAAAGATTGTACTACTTACACAAATCTTCAGGTCATTTTGTACCATATTGATATACTCGATAAAATCTACCACATTATGGAAGGGGTGAGTCTTCATTTCAAACAGGGCAGCAATTTCACTGAGTACTTTAAGAATAAAGGGTATATCTTCAGAGACATTCTGCGGAAAAAAACCCCCCAAAGATAATGATTCAGTCTGCCTGGACATTTAGCCAAAAAGTAAGACATGTGAATTTGAACTATAAGAAGTCATGTATGGATCTGCATCAGCCCAAATCCTGACATTTAGTGCAGTAAATCACACCAGAGTTGGGACTGAATTAGACAACTCCTCCATAAGTTCCATTGATTTAAATGAGCCTACTCTAACTGTAGGGCCATGGCGGCTTAGTATTTAAGACGCCAAGCTTGATGACCGGAAGGTCGACAAACCTTTGAGACCCGAGTGCTGTGCGACAAAGTGAGCTTCCATCGTTTGCCCCAGCTCCTGCCAACCTAGCAGTTCGAAAGCAAGAAATTGCAAGTATAGGATTCTGTGCCATCCGATGTATAGGATACTGTGCCATAGTCATGCATGCCACATGACCACGGAAATGTCTGCAGATGCAGACAGTGCTGGCTCTTTGGCTATAAACAGAGATGAAAATTGCCTACTAGAGTTGGACACAACTCTTTCAAGCATGGGAGACATTTACCTGTACTCTCAATGCGACCTGCTATAAGTCACAGGATGGGAGGAGTGACATGAAATACGACCACTGCCAAATACCCTTCCCATTCTGTCTTCACTCTGAAGATTCCCTTGGAGGCAGCCCTTGAAATAACAGAATGGTTTTCTAATTAGGCAACTTTTGGATTTGTGATGACCTCTTTTTTCTCCTCCAAGAGAAGCCACCTTTTCGGGCCTTCTACTCTGTGAGTCAATGAATCAGCCAATGGATCCCCTGCCACCTTCTTTACTTCCTTAGTAAGCATGCAGGCAAGCACATGACGAAATTGTCCTGTATGGACGAGACTGCATGTTCAATCTTTTTCTTTCCCCACTTTCTAAAATAAAGGCATAAAATAAACGGACTGAATAAGGACAGTTTAAAACATGCTGATTTTCTTTTCTTTCCCATCTGGGTCTTGAGCAGGTTTCTTAGGAATATAAAGGCAAACATTCCCTGAGTGTTTGCACTCAACATCAGAAATGACACCAAAAATGCCACGTTTCATTTTTACATTCTGCATTTTTGTAATTAACCAGATGTCTCTCTTTAATAACAGTGTGCTGCCAAGTCATTCTTGACTTACGGCATCCCTTCCCTTAGTATATTTTAAGCAACAAGATATTAAGATCACCAGAAATAAAAGGAAGAGCTACTGCTTAACTACTTACTGGTTTCACCATGTCTCTTGGGTCACACAAACTCCTTTTGTCCATAAATAAACATTCCTGAGATTCACCTTCGCTGTTCTGAAATTGATAAAAGAAGATTTATGAAGTTAACAAGAATGCTGCGACACTCAATATAGTTTAGGAGTCCTGGGCAAAAAAAATTGATTGCCTCAGTACCTTGAACATGGGCAGACCCTTCACTTCTCAAGGCAATCTGGGAGCTAGTTAGTGATTCTTATCGATGTAAGTGAGCAGCTTCGATGTCAATGTGGTAGGAAACCTATTCTGAGCTTTAGCCCAAACTTTAAAAGGACTGTCGAAAGAGATCCGGTTCAGCACTTTGCAGAGCTCCTGAAACCTAGATTCTGGAAAAAATTCACTAGCCCATGGATGTCGGAAACCAGGCCTCTGCCGGAATTTACCAGTAGCTGGTTATGCTGACTGGGAGGCAGAAGGTCAGCAGTTCGATTCCCAAGTACTGCAGGACGGAATGAGCTCCCATCTTTGTCCCAACTCCTGTCAACCTAACAGTTCGAAAGCAAGAAATTGCAAGTAGATAAATAGGAACCACTTTGGTGGGAAGGTAACAGCGATCCGTGCTCTGGTGTCTAGTCATGCCTGCCACATGACCATGGAAACGTTTGCAGAAGCAGACAGCACTGGCTCTTCGGTTTTGAAAAAGAGATGAGCACTGAACTCTAGAGTCAGATACGACTGGCTTTCAAGCAAGGGAAGCCTTTACCTTTAGTTCTCCAAACCGGGCCATGGTGGCTTAGTGGTTAAAACACTGAGCTTGACAAACAGAAGATCATCAGGCCAACAGTTTGAGAGCCAAGTGCAGAGCGATGGAGTGAGTGACTATTATCTGTCCCATTTCCTGCCAATCTAGCAGTTAGAAAGCAAGAAATTGCAAGTAGATAAATAGGGACCACTGGTGTGGGAGGGTAAACATAGTTCTGTGCACTCTGGTGTTTAGTCATGCCTGCTACATGTCCTCAGAAACATCCGCAGACACATACAGTGCTGGCTCTTTGGCTATAAACAGAGATGAGCACTGGACCCTAGAGTTGGATATGACTGACTTTTGAGCAAGGGTAGTGTTGTGTTCTAAGGGTTTTACCTTCCACATGGATTACAATGTATCTGAACCAATGTAACCTTGCCTATAGCAACAATGTAACCTTCAGCTGTATCATATGAACCCTGCATGAGGACGCGAGCTGATGACCACCAGCTGGCAGCAGCGAGCGTCCAAGCTCTCTTGGTCAGAATCATCAAAGGCAACAGCGCGGGAAGCTTTCCCGCCACCACCTACACCTGGACAAGAAGGGCGTGACTAGCAATGACGTCACGCAGGCAGTAGCCAATGGGCTACTATGGCACCACGTTCAAATGTATTACTACTGTATATAAAGAGCTATCGATCCGCCATTACCTCATGTTCCCTCTGTCCACGATGCAATAAACCTGAGTTAACCCAGCCCGAGGCTGTGTCCTGTGTCTTGGTTTTCATACACCAAATTGGCGACGAAGGTGGGATCATGGATTCCCAAAGCGCCAGGACACAGAGCGGGTTCAATATTATCAAGCCGCAAGACTGGACCATCTTTAACATGGATTTCAAGGCGGCCTTGGTGGAACTCAAAGTCAAAGACGACGAGGAAAGGAAGAGGGCCATCCTCACCCGGATGCTGGGTGTAGAGACCAAGCGGACGCTGGTGGGCATGATCGAACCGAAGACGTTGGATGACTTCAAAACCGACGACATACTGAAGTTGCTGCGTGAGCGTTTCCAACCCTCGAAGGCAATGTTTCCTGCGAGGAGTGCGTTTTGGAGGCGAGTCCAAGCGCCGGATGAGTCGGTAGAGGCGTTCGTGGAGGCCCTGAGGGTAGCCGCCGTTCCCTGCAAGTGGGACAACCTGGAGATGATCATGAGGGACGTCGTGCTGTGTGGCCTGAAGGACAAGGAAGTGCAGCGCCGCCTGATGAACAGGGAGCCGCCACCCACGCTGGCCGAGGTCGTAGAGACCGCGGAATCCGCGGAGTCCACGAATGCGGGAGTGGACGAAATACACGAGTGGCGTGAGTGGCGCCCTAGGGCCAGCAAAGCGGAAAGCTCGGTGCGCGGCAAGTCAGGACAGCCGGTGCACGCGACCCGGCGAACCTCGAGATCCTCCACAGATGGCAGCGACGGCGAAGAGGTACAGAAGGTCCGGAAAGGGGGGCGCCGCTGCGATGGTTGTGGGGCGGCCCACGAGCGTGCGAAGTGCCCTTTCAGGAAAGCCGAATGTTACAGCTGTGGCCGGCGCGGGCACATCGCCAGGGCATGCAGAAATCGGAAAGAGGGCCGGAGGCAGTCGAAAGACCGTTCGGCCAGACCGGACCATCCAGCGAGACCCCAAGATGGCGCCCGAACCACGAGGAAGCAGGACGGCGTGGGTCGCGTCTCGGACGGCAGTGAGGACGACGCCCCCGTGTTCAGCGTGTCCGCGGGACAAAACCATTACTTCATTGAGGTAATAGTACAAGGGGCCCCTGTTAGGATGGAGATTGACTCGGGGTCCTATTATTCCATAATTCCCCAGAAAGAGTTCTTGAAGATCGACCCCCAAGCGCGGCCCAAACTTAAGACTCTGAGGTCCACGCTACGGGACGTACAAGGGAACAGCATTCCAGTGCTGGGGGTCGGAAAATTTCGGGTTCGTTATAAAAGACATTCCGCAGAACTCCCTCTAGTCGTTCTCAAAGGGGGGAATTGTAGCCTCCTAGGGACGCAGTGGTTTCAGCCCTTGGGTTTGTTCATAGGGGGGGTGCATGCCGTGGGCGCGGATCCGATACAAGCGGTGTGTGACGCGCACCCCGCCGTTTTTGAAAAAGGACTGGGAAAATTCAAGGGACCCCCTGTAGCCTTCGACCTGGACCCGGAGGTCCGCCCGATAAGACTCAAACCGCGCAGGGTGCCTTTCGCACTAAAGGACAAGATAGAGGCGGAACTGGACAAATTGGTGGGCCAGGGGATTCTTATTCCTGTTGATTCCGCGGAGTGGGAAACTCCAATTGTAACAGCTCTGAAGGCTAACGGGGAGGTGCGCATTTGCGCTGATTATAAGTGTACCATTAACAAGGCGATTCGCCCTAATGCATATCCGGTGCCAGTGGTCAGCCATCTTTTGGCCAGGCTAAATGGGGGAAAGTGTTTCGCTAAGCTCGATTTGGCACAAGCCTATCAACAACTCCAGCTTAGGAACAGATTTGGTCAGGCTGGATCTTTTTCGATTCAGCATTTTACCATACACCATGTGATCCCCAGGAAGTAGATTGAACCAGACCTCTCCACAAGTGACTCAAATTGTAATCTCTCTCCCCAGGCGATCTTGCCCTAAATTTTGTATCTCCGACTACCAAACCCTGACTTATTTTTTAAAAGAAATGTGTCCTAAATGAGACATGCAGTGCTACTTACCACTTTCTCCATCTCCCGCCAAAGTTCTCGCCAACTAACATTTGAGAGACAGTTGCGCTCCTCGATTCTTCTGACATTCACAAACGCATGGTTGAGGGAGCAACCAATGGTCAGGAAAATGAGGCTTCTGAACCAATGCATTTCCTGAGCAAAAGAAGCATTGCCTTGTGGTTACTTCAAACAAACTCACCACTGCAGGTTATGAAAATAGTTGCCACTCATCACAAAGAACACCAAAACCCTTAAAATTACTTGTAGCAGACCTGTATCAGACCAGCTTTTAATGTTACTCCTGCTTTCTGCAAAATACAAGTTGAGCATACCCATATAATACCCATATAACAGGGTTTTCGTCAAAAAGTTCAGCTCCTTTCCTACAGAAACAATCATCTATAGCTTGCTCTTTTGAAATTTCACATCCCAAACAAAATAATTGACTGCATGTTTAACCGTGATGCTCATGGTACTAACGTCCAATTGAAGAGTACCAGATTTCGCTTAACATCATGTTTCAATATAATTGTACAGTAAAACCCCAACTTACATATGCCTTGAGTTACATAAAATTCGATTTACATAATGATTTTTGCACTAAAACCATGTCCTGATTTACATAAATGTCCCGATTTACATGACACAATTTCCTATGGGTTTGCTTCGAGTTACAAAAAAATTCATTTTTCCTATGGGGTTGCTTCGATTTACATAAATATTTTTTCTGTATGGGTTTGCTTTGAGTTAAGTAAAAAAGCATTTTTCCTATAGGTTTGCTTTGAGTTAAGCAAAAAAAACCAATTTACATACAAGCCTACGGAGCAGACTTTTTACGCAAGTAAGGGTTTTACTTTAAATTTTTTTCTTCTTATGTCAGAAGCAGACAAAGGTGCTTTCTGGGTCGAAAGGAATTTTGCTGGAGGAACTCCACTCAGCGGACACCCGGATGAGGCTCCTTTTATGTCCCCAAGATCATTTCCCACCAAAGTGGTCCCTATTCATCCACTTGCAATTTCTTGCTTTCAAACTGCTAGGTTGGCAGGAGCTGGGGCAGAGATGGGAGCTCATTCCGTCATGCAGTACCCGGGTCTTGAACTACCAACCTGCCAACCTTCCAGCTAACAAGGCGGGCTTCTTAACCACTGAGCCACTGCAGTCCCTCCTAAGTGAAATGAATATCATAACCACTAGCCAATGCACAGGTGTGCAACCTTTTTCACTAATGGGGGCATTTCATATTTCCTCGGTGAGGTCTCATGTAAAAACATACATATATTTTCAGCATGCAAAGATAGGGCAGTTAAATGTCCTTTACTGTCCTGATAATATCTGGAAAATAACGCCTATTTGTGAATAAATCCTTCAGCAGTCTTCACTAAGACTGCCGCTTCTTTAACAGTTTTTGTTTTCCTGCAGTGTAGCAAAAAGTGGGTGCAGTGCCTCACCTTTAGGGACATACAAGGAGCACCCAAGAGCCATGGGTTGTGTATCTCTAGGCCAGAGGGACCATACCTCACCTTTAAGCCTGCAAAATCCGATCAAATTCTTTGATTGAAGTGGAAATGTTTTGCTATGGCCAGTTCTTGGACTGGGACAATGGGTCGGTAAAAGTTGCCCTTGCTCGAAAGCCAGTTGCATCCTACTGTAGGGCTCAGTACTCATCTCCATTTATAGCCAAAGACATTTCCGTGAAAATGTGGCAGGCATGACTAGACACGGAGTGCTGTTACCTTCCTGCCAAAGTGATACCTATTTATCTACTTGCAATTTCTTGCTTTTGGCAGGAGCTGGAACAGAGATGGATGCTCACTCTCAAACTGCTGACCTGTCCACCTTTCAGTCGTCAAGTTCAGCACGCTAACCACTAAGCCACCACTGTCCCTACTGGGATGAGGGGTACTTTACCCCAAATTTTGGGGAATCCTTATGGAAATCCTACATTTGTTGCATGCCCTGGATTTGTCTATATCATACTGGCAACAGAAGATTACAGGTAAGCAACATATTTGAAAGAAAAAAATGGGATAGTCTCTTACCTTGATGGAACACTTTAGGTCCTGACACAACACTTTGAGCAAGATGTGAAGACCCCATTGTGTAGCCTCTCTTGAAGGCCATATAAATACTTTTCTCTTCACCTTCAGTTCTTGTCCTGCCCATTTTTTTACAATGAAACCATGAAACACTTCCTTCTTTCAGTATTTTGCCTGTTCAGGTATGTTTAATTCCTGGAAAAAGAAAAATGTTATGTGTGGGTGGCAATATTTGAGAGAAGAGGGAATTTTTTAGAGTCCAGCATCTTATCGATAGTAACCAGCAATCAAATTCTGCCTGATGGTTTGGTGCAGTTTTGGATGAAGATGTAACAACATTAATAGTGGCAATGGCAGTAATATTAATATTTTATATACTTTTATAAAATATTTAGACTCAGCTCTCAGAACCCGCTTTGGCAACTTGGACTGCAAATAGTCAGAGAAGACTTTGGCATTGAGAGAGCTTGGCACCAGGAGTGGGAGACTTCTAATCCAGACCTGTTCAATTTAGTGTCTCACCCAGTACAATGCCTATATGGCTTTGACCTTCAAGGAAAAATTGGACAGTGCTTAACCAGATTCAAACTAATCATGGCAGGTGACAATATTGGAAACATAAATTGGGGGGGGGGGGGGGGGATGATTGATAATTCTAATTGTGACTGTGGGTATGCCCTGCAAACTTTACATGATGCTGTGATGGAATATTCCCTTAGAACAGGAGTTCCCAACCTTTTCAAGCCATGGGCCGGGTCATGCTCTTTCAGTCAGCTTTAAGGGCTGGATGGCCATTTTGCCCCGCCTACATGATGGGGGTGGCCATTTTGTCCCAGTGGCTTCAGAGGGGTGGCCATCCATTCATGTGGATTCACAGGGGGCTTAAAGTCCAAGAACATCTGGAGTGCCAAGGTTCGCCATCACGGATCTAGTTCATCTTGAGGACACTGTTCTTCAATGGCTAAATGACTTAGACATCCTGCGCTAGGCTTAGTCCCTTTAACAACCTGGCTTCCTTACCTGAAAACAAAATTTAAAGATGCCTAGTATATGAGTGCCTGAAATTAGATGTCTGAAATATGAAGGTTTATTCTCACTTTAAAGTGTATGTTTCCACATTTCGGGTAAGCTAAGCTAAGGTCTCCCTTGCTCAAAAGCCAGTCACGTCTGACTCTAGAGGGTGGTGCTCTTCTCTGTTTATAGGCCAAGAACCAGTGCTGTCTGCATCCACAGACATTTCTGTGGTCATGTGGCAGGCATGACAAGACACCGGTGTTCTCAGAATGCTGTTACCTTTCCCTCCTAAGCCGTACCTATTTATCTACTTGCAACAGGCCCATAGCCAGTATTCTAGATTTTGAGGGGGGTGGTGGTGAATTTTTTTTTTCAGGAGGGGCAACAATATCACGCTCACATATATAACACTAGCATTTTTTTGTCTGGCCCTGCCAGGCAGGTATAAGTTTTGTCGGTGGCTGGGGTTGTTTTGGGTTGCGCACGCACACATGCGCCATGCACGCACATGCACACGAACACACAGACAGCGGGGAGAGAGAAGAGAGAGGGGGAAGAGAGAGAGGGGGAGAAAGAGAGAGCGGAGAGAGAGAGAGAGAGAGAGATGGGTGAGGGCTGATTCCTTCCCTCCGGGAGGCGAAAGCACAGACCTCGTCTCCTGGAGGGAAGTGGTTCACTTCTCTCTTGGTTGGCTGGGGACGAAAGCTTCGTCCCAGCCAACCAAGATAGAAGCGAATCTCCTCCGTGGAAGGCGATTCCTTCCCTCTGGGAGGTAAAGGTGCGGCCTTCGTCTCCCAGAGGGAAGTGGCTTGCTTTCCTTGGTGTGCGTGTGTGTGTGTGTGGGGGAGTTAAAATCTTTCACTGCCCAACCGATAGTAGCAATAGCTTCCCTCCGGGAGGTGAAGAAGGTGGAACAGCGTTCCGCCTTCTTCGCCTCATGGAGGGAAGGGAACGTCGTGCGTCAGCTTTTTTTAATGTGCACACCGGCTTCCCAGCATTCTCCGCCCTCGCGCCCTTCACCCGGATTGGCTGAGGGATGGCGCGGCACGGAGGATGCTGGGCCATGTAGTTTTTTTGTTCTGGTTTGTGGGGCGGTTGCCCCACACTCGGCTGGCGGACCCTTGTGGTGATGCTCTCAGGGTCTTAAAGAAAGTGTGGCCGGCTCAGTACAGGATTGTTGGGCCGGGTGTGGACGTGCATGCTGGACATGAATGGCCGAAGGCCCTTCTTATAGGTAAAGATTGGCACCACGGGGTGGGGTGGGGTGGGGGCTGTTAGGTCAGAACTGCTTCTGAACTGCTAGGTTGCCAGGAGCTGGGACAGATAATGGGAACTCATTCTGTCACACAACACTTGGGTCTCAAACTGCTGACCTGGCAATCTTCTGGTCCTCAGGCTCAGTGTCTTAATCACGAAGCCACCATGGCCTCATTACATTTTGGGTTCATCAATGCAAAGGAAGCAAAAGTTACAACCCATTGGGTTTACCATTGGAAGTAAGTGAGAATTTGGAGATCTGAATTTAAACGTCAGTCAGAGCACAAATCCTAATAGATGCAGCCCAAATTCTTCTGGGTTGAACTGAGATCTTCTCTGAAGAGCCAACCTGACTTCTGAAACTTGACTTTATTGCTTCATAGCCAGTCAGGCTTTATGCATAAACAAAATTAAAACTGCACTTAAAAGTAATTGCTGACATTTAACATAGATGCATATAAACAATCAGAAAAGTAATGATTTAATTTGGTCTTCACAACCCCACCTGAGAATATGACAAAATAAGCTGAGGTGCTTATGCACAGCACTAATTACTGCAGCACTTGATCTTGCCATAGTTTGTGTTCTGACATTGATAAAGGCCTTGATGCTGCTATTTCTTCAAATAGATAAAACATTTCCAGTGCAAGAAGGTAGGCTTGGTAGCTAGTGATCTTAAAGTCTTTTTGAAATTTCCATAGCATAGCAACAGGATTTCAGCCATTGTCTTTAATATTGGCTGTGAAATAGCTGAAGTGCAGTGGCTTAGCAGTTAAGATGCTGAGCTTGGCAACTGGAAGGTTGGTAGGTCAACAGTTTGAGACCTGAGTGTTGCACGATGGAGTGAGCACCCTTCATCTGTCCCAGCTCCTGCCAACCTAGCAGTTAGAAAGCAAGAAATTGCAAGTAGATAAATAGGTACCACTTCGGTGAGAAAGATAACAGCTCTGGCATCTAGTCATGCCTGCCACATGACTACAGAAATGTCTGCAGATGCAGACAGCACTGGCTCTTTGCCAACTATCTGTCTTTGATTGAAATCAACAAGATTTACAAGGCCTTTTTTTGCTGCATCCTTTACTGGCACTTGGGGAACTTGTAGCGATGCAAGCATGTCATGGTTTTTAACAGCATTGCATTTCTATATTTGATTTGTAAAATTTATAAATAAAAATATAGAAAAAGTATTTAAAGAGCTCTGTGCTTATGTACAATCGATCAGACTGTTAGTTAGCTGGAGCATTGGACAAAAATTCCAGAGTCAATTTTTACAGCCCTAAAAGGATTGAGTCCAGGAAAACCCAAAAGGTCTGCCTGGTCTCACTAAGAAAACAACCCATAACTTTGCAGCCTGTCAGGAACTGTGCAGAAAGCCAAGAACACTTTGCTTCAAGATGAGATAAATAAAGAAAGATATGGGCACAGTCCTCAGATGTCTGAAGAAGTAACGGGAGGATGAACTTTTTGTTACCTGAGGATGAACCAGAATTCATGGACAGGAATGTAAGAGAAGCAGGTTTCATGTAAAAAAAATAGAAATTTCATTCCAGATAATAGCTAGCTCAAGCATATTTTTACAACACCTCTCCCCCCCCCCCCCCCCAGCTATTCAGCAATTTCTACATATGCATTTGTGCCACTTAAAAAACAAACAAACCCAAGATCATGGCATCCAGTCCCATCACTCCCTGGCAAATAGAATATCCGAGAGTAAAGAAAACATAAAGACAAAAAACATTGTGGCACTTTAAAGACTAAATGTAGTACTTTAATGTTAGCTTTTGTGGGAAAAGTCCACTAGAGTCAGTCTTTAAAGTGCCACAATGTTTTTTGTCTTTTTGTTTTCTTTTGTTTACTCTCTGATATGCTTAAAACACAGACTAACACAGCTACCATTTAAAATGACCAATAGAAGGAGAAGAAATTGAAGTAGTGACAGACTTTACTTTCTAGGGATCCAAGATTACTGCAGAGCATTACTCCGGCCCTGAAATAAAAAGATGCTTATTCCTTGGGAGGCAAGCTATGGCAAACATAAGCAGCATAATAAAAAGTAGAGACATCACCCTGCTGACAAAAGTCCGCATAGGTCCGTGATGGTGAACCTTGACACTCCAGATGTTCTTGGACTTCAATTCCCAGAAGCCAAAGCCCCCTGTGAATCCACATGAATGGGTTTACTGCGATTTATCCGACCCTCGTTGCTCCTGGAAGCAGAAGTAAAATGCACCCATATGGCTTCTGGGAATTGAAGTCCAAGAACATCTGGAGTGCCAAGGTTCGCCATCATGGGCATAGGTTAAATTGATGGTCTTCCCAGTAGTAATGTATAGTCATGAGAGCTGGACCATAAGGAAGGCTGAGTTCAATAGTGTGCAATACCTTCAAATTGTGGTGCTGGAGAAGGCTCTTGAGAGTCCCCTGGACTGCAAGGAGATCAAATCAGGCCATCCTGAAGGGAATCAACCCTGACTGCTCCTTGGAAGGACAAATGCTGAAGATGAAGCTCAAGTACTTTGGCCACCAAATGAGAAGAGAGGACTCACTGGAGAAGGCCTTGATGCTGGGAAAGATCGAAGGCAAAAGGAGAAGGAGCAGCAGAGGATGAGATGGTTTTTAGACAGCATTGTTGATGCAGCGGGTGTAGATCTGGGCAAGCTCCAAAGGATGATGGATGACAGAGGAGCCTGGTGTGCTGTGGTCCATGGAGGCGCAAAGGGTCAGAGTCGACTATGTGACTGAACAACAATTTATGCAGCCATCAAATTAACTGAGGATTATAAGATGCAACTTCATATGGCTTCTTCTACAGTATAAATTAAAATTTTATATTATGGCCAGAGCTGGGGAGAAGGTTTGATATGGCAGTGCCAGTTCTCCCTCTTCTCCCCAATCTGCTGTTCTTCCTCCCCAACCTTCAGATTTGTGGTGACGCTTTTTTCTTTCACCAGATTTACAGTCCAAATGTAGTAGGTACAGTTTTCCCCACCGTGAAGGAGAGCCATCTTGAATCTCCTTTGCCATGTATGTGTTAAAGATGAGGAGCCTGTTCCTGGGGGGGCGGGGGGGGGATATGGCAAACCTAATCCGGGACCATTATAGATTCTATACATGCCTGCAAAGCAATTTGGGAAGGTTTTGAATCATCCGGCTTCTCAAATGGGCATGTAGATGCTTGCTCAGGTGGGCCTGCTTGCCAAAGTAAGGATTGTCTTGGATTGGGTTAAAAGGCATAAGATATGCCCAGTCCTTTTCATTCATGATAAAAATGGAAGAACAATGTTGTGTGACTTTAATGCTATCCAAAACGTTCCAACAAAAATATGTCTCATTCATCTGTATGTGACTTAACATGCAGCTTCTGTTCCCAAGTACGTACAACTCCCCCCCCCCCCCCTGTTGATTCTTGGAAATGTTCTCAAAACCCATCTCTGTCCCCCTTTCTCTTCTTTCTCTTGGTTTCTGAAACTCTGGCATGTATGGACTTTTTTCGGGGGGGGGGGGGGAGGGGGGGAAATCCTCCCAAAATATGTCATGTTTATTCAAGCTTCTGTTGTCACCTAGCCTCTTCTTTGAAAAATGCTCATTTACTGGCTTTTCAAGCTTGAGCTCCCGATTCTTCAGCATTTAGGCACTGACACACCTTAGAAACTGATAGGTGCCGGAATCACTTTTGGAAAGGTGAATCCTCCTTGCCTATGCA
Organism: Bradypodion ventrale; assembly: GCA_035047345.1. NCBI lineage: Eukaryota > Metazoa > Chordata > Lepidosauria > Squamata > Chamaeleonidae > Bradypodion > Bradypodion ventrale. The sequence goes on from JAWDJE010000006.1 coordinate 125,107,084, forward strand.
ACACCTTGGTAAAGGTAAAGGTAAAAGTAAAGATAAAGGTCACCCTTGCTCAAAAGCCAGTCGTGTCTGATTCTAGGGTTTAGCATTCATTTCTGTTTATAGCCAAAGAGCCAGTGCTGTCTGCGTCTGCAGATGTTTCCATGGTCATGAGGTAGGTATGATTAAACACTGGAGTGCATGGAATGCTGTTTATCTTCCCACCAAAGTGGTCCCTATTTATCTACTTGCAATTTCTTGCTTTCGAACTGTTAGGTTGGCAGGAACTGGGACAGAGGCAGGAGCTCACTCCATCATGCATTACCTGGGAATCGAATTCCGACCTTCCAGTCAGTGAGTTCAGTGTCTTAACCACTTGAGCCATTGCAGTCCACACCTCAGTAGCAACCAGCAAAGCAATACTTGTGCTTATCCAGAAGAGAAAATGCCTAAGGACAAATCTCCTTTCTCAAAATGTGCAGAGTTTGTGAACAGGAGAAAAGTGGCTTTTTAAAAGATGTGGCAATCCTTTCTCTGGTCCTCAATGCTTGTCTTCCACTTTCTTGGTTTTTCTTTCTTTCTTAAGAAGTAACGAAGCGAATCCCCAGATGATGAACGAAAGGTCACACAGCGACTTCACTTCTGCGTGTGAAATACCCAGCTCAAAGCGCCTGTAACTAAGCTGTGATCAGACCTGTATGAGAACAATTTTTCTATTCTTAGGGTGAGCAAATTGTGGGGCATGGACCACACATGTGCCTGCAGAGTCTTCAGCATAGCCCGCTCCCCAGTTTTGTGTTCAAAAGTTTCTTCAAAGGCTCCTTATACTTTGTAGTGGGTTAAGAGGGCAATTTCACTGTATGTTATCCACATTTCTGATTTAGTTCCAGGGATGGTGCTTTTACTTAAAAAAAAAACACCTGGAAGTAATTTCTAGTCCAGGGGTGCCCAAAATTTTCAAGCTGTGGGGTGGTCACATGGTTCAGCAGGCCGCTCACGTGGCTCCTCCCACCGGAAGCAGAAGTAAAGCGTGCCTTACAATCTATTTTGTAACAGGATGAGATAGATTTTTAGGCTGCCATTTTCTTTGTTTAAATCAGGGGTGCCCAAACTATGGCCTATGGGCCGGATCTGGCCTGCAGGCCATAGTTTGGGCACCCCCTTTTCTAGTCCTTTACTGTTTTGGAAAAAAAGGCCTCATTTCACCTGAGAAGTCAAGAGGCCATGCAAACTGGTGAATTTACCACTGTGTGGTCTTTGGAACTTCAGGGATGTCTTGTGTGGCCTCCACATCTCTTGACGTTGCTCACCTCAAACCCTGGCTAAATCTCACATGAAAAAAAATGTCATCCATCACTGCTTCCAGCCCAGATCTTTGTACATTTGGTGGGATATTTGGAAGGGAAGACTACATATTCTTAGCCAAATGAGCACAGGTTCTTCTACCTTCCTGAAAGCCCTATGGGCTCTAGTAATGGTAAAGGTCTCCCTTGCTCAAAAGCCAATTGTATCTGACTCTAGGGGGCAGTGCTCATCTCTGTTTACAGAGCCAGTGTTGTCTTCATCTGCAGACACTTCCGTGGTCATGTGGGAAGCATGAGTAGACACTTGAGTGCATGGAGCACTGTTACCTTTCCCACTTACTTGCAATTTCTTGTTTCCAAACGCCTAGCTTGGCTGGAGCTGGGACAGAGATGGGAGCTCACTCAGCTGTGCAGCACTTGGGACTCAAACTGCTGACCTGCCGACCTTTTGGACATCAATCTCAGTGTCTTAACCAGTAAGCCACCACAGCCCTGTGTGCTCTGGGGTTCTCATTTTTTTTAAAGATCTACCTATGTTCAGAGCATAGGTTCTTTGAATAGAACTATCACCAAACATACAAAAACAAACAAACAAACCAAACAGATGTGAAACTGGAAGTGATGAAGAACTGATGGCAGAACCAGCACTTCTTTCATGTGATCTTGAAAGTGCAGCGATGAAAACAGGACTCTCAATAGGGCTGTAGTTACTGAAATACATAGAAGGAAAAATGATGTTTTTGAAAGTTTTCTAATCTAACCCCAGCTGAATGTTGAAAATAGACAAATGTATTTTTGTTTTCTATGTGGTTGTTTTTACTTATTAAGAAAATGTGAATGTAGGTAAAAGCAGAACCAATGGATTTCCCCCATCCTTTAAAATATCACACTATTAACACAATGTTGTCCGGCCTCTGTTTAAATGCCTTTGGCAAAACATTTCTGTCTCCTCCTTACATGCTCTGTGGTGCTGTCACACAGCTCTTTTCGGCTAAGAAATGTTTCCTAATTTGCCCAATGAGACTATCAATTTAATTTCATGTCTGAATGGGGATTTGAACTCAATCCACCCCTGCCTCGATTCAAGCTGCTGCACAGCATGTGGGGCCCTAAAGTAGCACAAGACAAAGTGGCAACTCAGGGGGGGGATTCATTCATGTACTTCACAAGTAAGAAATAAGTTGTATGTCTTCTTATCTTTTTAATAGGTGTTTAAAATTCTTTAATCTGCTTTTAATCTATATAACTAAAATCAAGGTCCGGTGCTGTATGTTCCTTATACAAATCTACACCCCTGCACTGATCGTGCTGAAACTCGGCACATACGTACCTTGGGCCGAAGAGACAGTCACTGCAGGGGTGTCAAGCCCCATGGGGAAGGGAACTCCCCCTAAATCTATCTGCAAAGGGGATGCTCCACCAACAGGAGAAAAAGCAAGGGGAAAAAGCCAACCAGGGGGATTGTGATGTCATCGCAACAGCTCAACCAATTCCCAGCTGACCAGATTTGGGGCTCCGTGACATCACAGGGCTCCATCATACAAAGTGACACCCCTGCACCGATTGCGCTGAAAACTGCGTGCATGCCTACCTTCAACGTCTGTGGTGGCCAGCGTGGGTAACTGGCAGCCAGTCTTGGGGTCCTTGTCCCCGAAAAAAGGCTGCAATGCCCCCCTGCTGGCAGAAATGACATGGGGAGGTGACTGCACATGCGCAAGAATCCACGCATGCTCCTAACCCTTCTGACATTCCAGGCTGTGGCGCATGCATGAAATTCCACACATGCACCAAGGTTTTCCCAGCATTCTAGGTGGCACACGGCCTAGCCATCAGTATGGATGGCAGCAATTATGGCCAGGTGGCCACAGTGGCATGGCTCCTCTGCACTTCTGAGGCATGCTTCGGGGGAAGGGAGAACCTACAGTGGGGGCGGACGGAGGATGGGACCGGGCTGCCGCCTTCCACAGGCCTCTGCCCCCCTAATGGGTCTGCCCACCCACCCAAATGTTGCCTCCCTTCCACCTGACAAAACCCATGGGAGGACGGAGGGGCCAGGCTGTGATGGCTACCCACTGACTGTAGTCACTGGGGAGGCCGGCAGCAGCCAGAATCAGGCTGAGATGGCGACTCACGGCAGGGCTGAGAGAGCAGCCATGATGACAGCAGACAAAAAGGTAAGGAAGCTGGGGTGGGGGGCCGGGGGGGCAAGTCTCTCCTTGGCCCTGGTAGGGAACCCCCGGGAAATGCCAGGTCCTCTGCTAGTATTGTTGCAAAAATAATGCTGTTTGTACCTCTGGTGGGAAAGCCAATATCCTTTTGGGAGGGGTGGGGGTTAGGAAATGCAACACACGAAACAAACTACCAACAAGATTGCGAAATTTGTTTAATTCTGTCCAGAGCAAGTGTCTCAAAGCATTTCCACATAGACGTAACTTATGTATCATTCTTCTTCTTCTTGTGCCGTAGCCAAATCCAAATCTTGGCAATCCTCGTGGTATCAGCCATGAAGACTTGCCTGAGAATATAATGCAGTGGTCTGTCATTTGCCTTCTGCATTGCAGCATGACACCCACACCACTGATCCAGTTCTGCAAGTCACTTTCTGATCTTGAGCCCTTTTGGTACAGAAAGGCCTCCTCATCCTCAGGCCAGTATTGATGAAGCTGCTGCCCTCCATCAAGATGGATTTAAGTGGGATTTAATCCATTTAGGAACCATCACCCTTCTCTGTGGACTTTAGCATCCAAGGCCACTAGTCCACAGGGTTGTCAGGTTAGTTAACCACTGCCTGACACTCGGCATTGAGGTGCTGGCAATATTGTCTACTCTATTACCTTAGCAGGATAGCCTGGCCAGACTTTCTATGTATCTTTACCATAATAATTTATACTAGCCATTAAAAGAAACAAAAGAATTAACCAATAGTCACCAAAGGAATAAACACTTTGTTCTCATTTGTTCTCATTGAAGCATACTGTTTATGCTGCATACTGTTTATGCTGCATTCTAACTAATTTTAACATGAAAGTGAAATGGTTCTTAATCAAAAGAAATAATCTCTATGACCATCCGACAAAGAACTTTCATCCTAGCACTAGCTTTCCATAAAAACCAGGACATTCTGTCTTAGTTACCTGTTGCACCAGATTAGACTTTTAACTATGAGCAAAAGATAATTAACAACAAAAGTCATGGCACGGTCTCTTCTGCCTCCACCAAAAGGGGCTCATCCACCTGTAGCCATTGGCCCCTTTAGGTGGGGAGATGGAGGAAATGACATCATATTGGGCCCAATGGCAAAATGAGCAGAGGATGAACTCTGATTCCCAACGTTCATGGAGGCAGAAGAGGCCGTGCCATGACTTTTGTTATTTACTGTGGTTATTTACCACCGCCCAACACTCGGCATTGAGTAGCTGGTTGTATGGTCTATTCCATTACTGTAGTGGCATGTCTGGCCTGACATGTCAGTGGGGAATATCTAGTTGAGAGACAGTTGAGAAATTACAGTTAAATGCTGTCCCATAGCACACAGTGCACTCTCTGGGTAGTTCACAAGAAAATTAGCATTTTAGCCCAAATGCACTGCATACTCATTTTACTGACTTCAGAAGGATGGAAGGCTGAGTCAACCTGGAGCCCATCAGGATCAAACTCAGATGGTGAGCAGAGTTTTGGCTATAGCACTTTAGCTCAGCCACTGCAGCAGGAAGAATGTGGATCATTCAAGCCAGTGTTGGAAACATGTCAGAATCTGGAGGGTGGACATCAATGCTGTGGACATCAAATTTGGGAGGCTGCGTGCAGGATCAGGTAGGTTGGGGGAGATTCCAATATGGGATACCCATCTTGGAAAAATGTCCCACCTACGTGCATAAGGTTTGTAAGCATTCCACATACCAAGCTTGGAGATTTCAACCTCATTTTTAGGACACACCGGAATCTGTCATTCGAGTCCTCCTTGGTACAAACGGTTTCTCTTTCCATTCCAAAAAGGTTGCTTCTCTTGTGCAAATAAACACAAGTCAATCATGGAGCAACTTGATGTGTGTCCAAGAGATGACGTGATTTCCTTTGAAAACTAGGGAGAAAGAGACTGGGAAAGGAAAGTATGAATTACACAAGTGGGTTGAGTAAGTATTAAGCTAAGTAAATGAAACTGAAGCTTCTCCAAGTGCTTAAGAGGAAGGGACCTCAGAGAAAAAGAACCTGGAATGTGAAGAATCATCACCAACATGAACTGTGAAATATTTGGGAAATGAAACTTAAGGACTGTTGCTCCAAGTCTTCAAGAAAGTTGCAGAAACCCGAATTGGGCAGTGGCCTTTGTCAGTTATTAAACAGCAACATGACCCACAGCTCAGCTATAGGAAAGGCCACTTGTCTGCCATCAACAGATGAAACGGAATCAGTGCTTTCCATTATATTTTCAAATAGTCTGTCCAGGTTATCCTGCTATGGTAATAGCATAGACCAACTGCCAGTGACTCAACACCAACATTTTAGAGTCCTAGTGCTCAAACTCAACAGGCTGTTGTCCGTGCTGCAGAGGGGCGGGGTGAGCTATGTGCTGGGTAAGGGAGGAAATGCTCCTATTGGGCTGCTGGGTAGAGGGGCGGGGCAAACTCTATGCTGGGGGAGGAAGTGCTCCCATTGGGCTGCTGGACAGAGGGGCAGGGCAAACTCTATGCTGGGGTGATGGCACACATGCCCACAGATAGGGCTCTGAGTACCCCCTCTGGCACACGTGCCATAGGTTTGCTGCCACTGCCCTATTTCCAGCGACTCAACACCGAGTGTCAGGCATTGGTTAATTAATCTGACAACCCTAAGGACTAATGGCCTTGGGTGCCAAAGTCCACAGGGAAGGTTGAGTGGTTGAGTGGGCCAGTCATGTGTTCCTCTCACCATAAAATGCATCTGCGGCTGTTGTAAATGGTGTTTACGACAGCTGAGGGTGCATTTACAGCAGCATTTTCGCATGTGTGGGTGCATTTTACTTCAAATTCCTGAAGTGGCAAGGGTGGCATGGGCCGGATGTTTTGGTGCCATGGGTTGGGCTTGGGCCATGGGCTGTACTTTGGCCACCCCTGGGCTAAGCATTCCAAGAAGCAATTATTATTCTACAGTCATAAAGTCTGTAAGGAAACAATGTACATTTTCCTTTTTTTCCCTTCCTTTCCTTCCTTCTTCTATTGCTCGCAAAGAAATAGCCACTCTCCTTATTAAATTCTACAGGCCAAGATGCACAAAGCTTTCCTTGTTCCACATTTTCCTTGACAGAGTGCAAACTGCATCTGTCTGATCTCTGAACAAATCCTAAGGTAAGCCTCGGTGCAAAGTAGGAGTTTCTAAGGATTGTGGATGCTGTGAGATGTAGCAAGAGGAAGAGCCCTGTGCAGGCATTCAAAAAGAGTGAGACTGATTTAAAGCGATGAGCATGGGCAAGATGAACCCCTTGCCCTTGCCTGTCACTCTCTCCATGGGAAGAGAGACAATCTGAAGATAAAAACCTTTGCTACACGTAGTGTTGCTTCCCCTAATTGGATGTTTAGGCAGGGAAATCAATGAAAAATCCCCGATAGCATGGAGAAGCTTCGTGTATAGCAGACTGCCTGTCTTCACACAGAGACAACAAAAGACAGCAGGTGAGGTTTGTACTTACCCCAACCACACTCTTTCAAACTGTTAAGCATTCTAGTGCAACCCCAGCATGCCTTAACCAGAGCAATAACCAGAGAGTTAACCAGAGACTAGCCTGACCTAAAGGAAGTTGTTTTGCATTGTTTGTCTCCAATTACAATAGGAAAGGTTCTTTCCTGCCTCAGGGATCACCTGACCCTATTTGCATATCTTAAGGCCTTTGTTTGCTCCTGGCCTTCTTTCTCTTGCCTTTCTGCTTTGGAAGAGGAAAGATGTCCTTTTGAGCCCCTCCATTGTCTAGGCTGCATGGCTAAAAGAAAGATCTTACTTCACTTTTTTTCTAAACAAATTTATCAAGACTCCTGAGCACATGTATCTTCCTAGCTCATTTTGTGAGTAAATGATATTTTTCTTTCTCTCAAGTATTTAATCCAAGTGTGTTTATTAACTGGGAGAACTGGAAGACTTGCTTTTGAACATAAAATTGCCTAAAACTTGCCCCACATTGCTGTGCAGCTGCTACAAATAGTTTAACACAAATGGATCCTTTCTTCGATGCCTGAATAGGGCTTAGCTTCTCAAGAGTTTGTCTGGTAGGCAAACCATACAGAGGCTGAAGCAGTTTGCTCATTGAGATCTCCAAGTCTAGCAGCCAGAGGGAAGTCACATTGAAATATAGTCAGCAGTGTGGTCTTCAGATACGTATAAAAATTATCCCTTTGCTACCCTGAGAAGTTCACTATAAATTGGAATCAACTTGGTGACACATAATTATCACATAAAGTGTCTTGAGTATTCACTGGGTACAGGAGCAATTCAGGAAAGTATTTATAACTGTTGCTGCTATGAATATGTAAAATATGTGTATTTATTTTGGTTGGTCAAATTGTGACTAATCATGTTCACTCATCATCATACCTGTCAAGTTTTGGATTTAGAAATAAGGGAAATTTCCCAGCAAATATGGGATACTTGACAGCTGTGCTTATCCTTTGCTGCCCTCCAATGGTGGCAATAGGGCATTGCGGTCTAATTAATACGGGATGACGGCAGAGAAGAGGGTAAAATAAGGGGTTTTCCTGGCCAATACGGGATACTTGACAGCTATGCTCATCATCACCCACTGTGAATTTGCATCAAGGAATTCAAATCTGTTCAATTTAAATGGCCACACTGGAAGACAGGAGAAAAGCCTTGGTTTTGCTTGTCATTCTTGTGTACGTACTTGTGTGGTGGCTTTTCTGCATCTGTTCAGGTGATCACACACCTGAATTGAGGTGAACTGACCATTTTTTCTAAAAAAAATAGTTGAAACCATGGGAGCAGATGGGGGGGGGGGGACTATGCATTTTGGGAAAGGGGGAATTTAGGGATGATTTGCATTCCTCTTTGCATCATATGATCAGCAAAAAAAGTTAATTAGCCTGCCTCAAACCAGTAGCATTTCACATTTTTTTATCCAGTGTAGTCACACCCCTCGTTGGATTTAATATCATTGAGGTCCTGTACTTCCCTTTCTTTGCATGCATTTTTGCATTTGTCCACTAGAGAGAAGCAACTTTCTATTCTATGACTTTTTTTCCATTTCTCATTTTTTTATTAATTATCAAAGAAAAGTAAAAAAAGACAATGCAGAAGGAACATTCAAGCAGTAACAGGGACCTTGGTGTCCATATACAGAGATCATAAAAACTGTTAGGACAGGTGGGAGAAAATTCTGATCTATCTGAAGATATACTCCTCACATTTATCATACTAAAAGACAGCCTTTCCAAGGTTTCTGTAGCATGCTGGCAGACAGGTAAATGCAGAATCTTTGCTGCTGGATAAAATGAATTAGTGCCAAGCGTCTAAGAAATTGTCACCTTTCCTATTCCCTTAGTAACCTGTAATTACATATGGGTTCACCATTCCGTTAAAGCAATCTGCCAGACCTTGTATGGCCAGGTAGTACCTCCATGCAATCCATGTTTAATAAAAAGGAGATTAAGCTTTTCACTCCCTGTACAGCTTCATTTTCTCCACCCAAAATAAGTGAGGATAATAAAGCTCCACACTTTAGCCATCGTGTGTGCAGCTATATTGGACATCGGGCCCAGGATTTGAGATAGCACGGGGCTTTCCAACTGTTTGTGATGTGATGAACCCACAAAGGCAACCACTGACTATAATTAAACAAGATGACAAAACTCACTGGAAAAGGCAAAAATGCTTGGGGAAAGCAGAAAGTAGCAGAGGAGGACTGGATATAAAATGGCTTGACCCTATAAAGAAAACCACATGCTTGTGTTTGGAAGGCTAGAGCAGGGTTGCCAATGATAGACTTTTTGGAGGCAGTGGCTCAAGTCACTAAGACGCTGACTGGGAAGTGGAAGGTCAGCAGTTCGATTCCCGAGTACTGCAGGACGGAAATGAGCTCCCGTCTTCATCCCAGCTCCTGCCAACCTAGCAGTTCGAAAGCAAGAAATTGCAAGTAGATAAACAGGGACCACTTCGGTGGGAAGGTAACAGCGTTCCGTGCGCTCCGGTGTCTAGTCATGCCTGCCACATGACCACGGAAACGTCTGCAGAAGCAGACAGCGCTGGCTCTTCGGCTTAGAAACAGAGATGAGCACTGCACCTTAGAGTCGGATACGACTGGCTTTCGAGCAAGGGAAACCTTTACCTTTACCTACTTCACAGAGCAGGGACACAGTGGCTTAGTGGTTAAGATGCTGAGGTGGACAACTGGAAAATCAGCAGGTCAGAAGTTTGAGACCTGAGTGGTGCACAACTAGTAGCTCAAAAACCAAGAAATTTCAAGTAGATGAATAGGTACCAATTCAGCAGGACTGTGGTGGCTCAGTGGTTAAGAAGCTCACCTTGTTAGCTAGAAGGTTGGCAAGTTGGCAGTTCGAGACCCAGGTACTGCATGAAGGATTAAGCGCCCATCTCTGTCCCAGATCTTGGGGACTCGAAAGGAGCCTCATTTGGGTGTTCCCTGAGTGGAGTTTCTTCTGCAAAAATCCTTTCAACCCAGAATAATTTCTGACACGAAATTATTATTAGTTCTTTAGGGTCTGCAGTGGCATCAAGTTATGCCTGCCACATGAACATGGAACATCTATAGACTCAGACAGCGCTGGCTCTTTGGCTGTAAACAGGAGATGAGCACCACCACCTAGAGTTGGACATGACTGGCTTTCGAGCAAGAGAGACCTTTATATTTACCTTTAATTCAGAGGGCCATCATAAGTTAAAACTAACTTGAGATTATGTGACAACCACAAAGCAGAACTGTGGTTCCACCAGTCTGAGCACATTGACTGTTTTTCTCTTTAATTGCCAGTTGAAAGCCAGTGTGCATTATCAATAATGTGTAGCCGCAGTCTTGTGCAGAATTGTATTCATTTTTGTATTCACTTTTGCTAGCACTAACATAAGCTAGGAGCAGTGGTGGGCATCAACAGGTTTGCACCGGTTCGCCAGAACCAGTAGCAGAAATTCTGTCTGGCCCCTTCCATCCAAGTTTTGAAATAAAGTAGTCCTCATAAGGACTGCAGTGGCCTCAAGTGGCTAAGACACTGACTGGGAGGCGGAAGGTCAGCAGTTTGATTCCCGAGTACTGCAGGACGGAATGAGCTCCCGTCTTTGTCCCAGCTCCTGCCCAAACTAGCAGTTGGAAAGCAAGAAATTGCAAGTAGATCAATAGGGACCACTTCGGTGGGAAGGTAAGCAGCATTCCGTGCGCTCCAGTGTCTAGTCGTGCCTTGTTGGATTGGGGCCGTGAAGCGGCCCTTGGGGTCCCGGAGGAGACTGGTTAAGGAACGACACGAGGCAAGATGGAGCGAAGACCAGTGGTTTATTGTGGGAAAAACATCAGCATATATAGTAATAGAAGGCAACGGTGATAGAATCGTCATCTGACAGAAAAATCACATCACCCATTTACCCGGGTTAATGGGGAATCTCTCTTGGGGAAGTTAATTAACTAGGGCAAACACTGACAGGGGAAATCCATTGTTCGGGGCTTACACCAGGGTAAACATGGCCTCTATTTGCACGAGAGCTTGGGCTGATCTGTGAGTCAGTAATTGCCTAATACGTAACGGAGGTTAGCGATTCGCTTCCCTCAGCAGAATCGCTGGTCAGGTCAGATGTGGGTGAATCAATCCTATGATTATTAATCCGTTCCCCAATTTCCATACTGGCAAGGGTCAGTGGCCAGGAGTTTGCTCGACTGGTTTAACCTCTGCCAGAGGCCGTTTGTGCCAATTGTGCATGCGGAATCCGCATCCCCCCTTTTTCTGTTATTTATGGACCTGACAGATGGCCCTGCGTAGGAGGGGCATCAGCTGGTGTGTGGGAATGACGTGTCGGGGTTCCCTCCATGGGGGACATCTTGACAGCAGCGAGGGAATACATTGCATGAAACAGCATCCTGCTATGCGTAGTACAATCACTCCTGCAATCACTTTGAGCGTTGTCTGGAGCCACCCCCATGGGAGCCACGACCACAAGGAATCCCCCCCCCCCCCCCATGAAGAATCCTCCTTGATGTTCTTGACTAGGGTGTGGAGGTCCGTGAGCTGGCTCTGCACCTTACGGGTGTTGTCTGTGAGATAAAAACAACACATGCTGTGGACAGATTCGCAACCCAAATGATGTAACAACAGGAGGTAGTCGATAGCTGCTCGATTGTCTAGGATGGCATGGCGAAGTTCTGCCTGCTCCTGGTTGAGCAGCGCTATTGCTGAGGAGGTATGGTTAATGGCCTTTGCTAATCCGCAAGCCAATTGACCAATTCTCCAAGCGTTGCCGACGGCTAAGCCTGGCACGCCAAGTATGCTGACTGCCAACGAGACGTACTCAGCTGGACTCAGAACCCTAATGTTGCTATCACATGAGCTGTCTAACTGGGTGGCACGAGTGCGCCGTATGGGTGCAGAAACATTTGTGCTTGGAGCAATCATATCCCTAGTGGGGAGTAACAATGTCAAGCAACTGATACAACATGTGGAATCTGATACATTTGCGGGAATGTAGTTCCAAGTGTACTGATTGCATGTAAAGAACCAACCTGAAGGTAGGGTGACATGAGCATACATTGAACCAAGTGTCTCTGGGTTATTACAAATCCAGTTGCCGCGGCCAGCGTCAAGGCAGCGGCACCGAGTTCGGCCGACTGCGGAGCAGCCGGTCATTCGAGCACAAGTAGAGTTTGGGCTGACCGCCACTCGAGGGGTGTGGAGAGTGGCTCCATCAGCCGGCAAAGTCATAGTCAGCTGCATTCCCCAGCGAGCATATGCTGTGAAGCTTGTAGGGAGATACGGACCGAAAATCCGCCTCACCAGCCAGTCGCCATCCCTGGTGTGCGCGTCTGGAGTGTGGCACACGGGGATGAGACAGGTGCTCAGGATTGAGGCAGAACCAATGTCCTGCTTCAGGCAAAAATCAGACTGGTTGACGAGACCCGCCAATCTTTCCCATAGATTGTAGTGCATCTGGGCAGAGAGATCTCCGCCTGGCATCAGATCGCTGGCCTTTAGTGATGCTGCCTGGACGCCTCCCCCCGCAAGTAGGGAGAGGGCCAGGATGATGGTGACTGCCATGGTGTTGGCATTGATCTGGGCAAAGACTGCAGCCACGAAGTTCTCCGGTGTCGGTTCCCTCTCCTCGCGTTGGAGGACGTCCTGGGCCTCACTGCAAAGGGTCTTGATCATCCCCCAGGTGATCTTCGGCGCTGTCGTCCGCAGTCGCCGCTTCTCGCACTGGGTCCCCTCGGTCAGGGTGAGGTCCTCCATCTCCGGGATCGGACTCGGATCGGTCTGGGTCCACGCCATGTGGCTCCAAGTGAGGCTTAACGCAGCGAGCTGGAATCCAGATGACACCTGTAGGAGACATAACTGCAGCATAACCTCTTCCCCAGGTTACGAGTGGCGCCGGGCCCCTCCAGGAAGGGTCTGGTGGCACCCGGTACCGAACCAGCGGTCGCGGGAGAGCTTCCGAACGGCGGAAGTGTTTCTCCTGTGGTGTGCAATCGGAAAAAACATTAAGGTGATTGTACGTGAACAATACCTTGTTCAGACAATGCTGTGCCTGACCCTGTGACTTGGGGAGGGCTGGTGGCTCCCCCCTTTCTGTTTGTTTGTCAATGTAGGACTTGAGCGACCGATTGACTCGTTTCACAATCGCTTGCCCCTGCGGATTGTAAGGAACGCCAAAGGTATGCCTAATGTCCCAGGTGGCCATGAAGTTAGCTAACTGCCTGGAGCTGTAGGACGGGGCGTTATCGGTTTTCACGTGCCGAGGTTTGCCCATTGCCGCGAAGCAGGCAAGGAGGTGTTGCTCCACGTGGGAAGCAGTCTCCCCTTTTTGCGCTGTCGCCCAAACGAATTGCGAGAAAGTATCAATGCAAACGTGCATGTACTGCCATCTGCCAAACTGCGGGACATGTGTGACGTCCATTTGCCACACCTGGTTAGCCTCTGTCCCTCGTGGGTTGACCCCCACGAGGGCCCCCCCGGTGCCCCTGCACAATGCTGGCAAGAGCGAACTATGCCTTGGGCTTGAGAAAGTGGCAGGTTAAACTGTCTGGTGAGCGCTTTGGCATTCTGATGAAAGAATGCATGACTCTGAATTGGAGTAGTGAAAACACCCAAAACTGACCGTTGCTGAATTTTCTTTGCGGCCGCATCCGCTCTGCTATTGCCCGCGGAAATCGGACCCGGTAGGTCCTGGTGACTTCGGATGTGGGCAATATAGAGCGCTTCCGTGCGGTTTCGGAAGTGAAATTGAGCTGTGAGGAACAGACTCAGCAAATTTTTGTCTATCGCGGGAGTGATGTATGCTCCCGGTAGACTGTGAAGCAAATTCCTGACGTACTGACTGTCAGTAATGATGTTGAGGCACTCTTTGGCGAAGGTGCGCAGAGCAAGGTTCACCGCTGCCAACTCTGCCCGTTGTGCGGACTTCTGTGGAAGAGTTAGAAGCGTGCGCCAAGCCTGGCCTTTCTGCCAAGTAAAGACACCATATGTGCGACCCCCATCTGTAAAAACTGTTCTGGCCCCCTGAAGTGGAACCAGCGAGATCAATTCATACAAGGTGATTGTCTGCGTCTGAAGCGAGACAAGTCTGGGGTCCTTTGGCAAGTGGTATGCCAAGCATCCGGTGAATCCCTCCAAGGCAATTGGAAGCGAGTCACCGAGCTGCATCAGCTGCTGAATCTGCTCCTTGGTGAATGGGACCACGATTTTTGCTAAGTCGTGCCCTGAAATGTCTCTAGCTCTCAGCCTTCCGCGGTAAACCACCGCGGAGACCAACTCCTGGGGAGGAACGATGTTTCGGGAAGAGGTGTTCGGCAAGTACACCCATTCCACGATACTCGCTCCTTTCTCGGAGTCCACTCCGAGGGCTCCGGTGAACATAGATCCGGCCCGAACGATGTACAAGTTCAGGATCGGGGCGTATGGCCCCATAGCAATCCTGTCCACCCACCTTTCGCTGAGAATTTCGTTGACTTTCTCGAGAGCCAAGCGTGCCTCTCGAGGAATTCGTATCCGGTCTGCCGGCTGCTTGCCTAGCGTTAGCAGCGAGAAGAGTGGTTTTAAAAGATCCATATCCAATCTGAAGTACGGTCTGGCCCAATTAATGTTACCTAAAACCTGCTGCAATTCTACCAAGGTGACTGAGTCTTTTAAGTTGATCTGGGGCAAAACGGGTGCTGTGAAAGAGCGGAGAAGCCGATGACCCAAGTATGAGAAGGGCTCGGTTCTCTGCACTTTCTCAGGGGCAATGAGTAACCCTTTCTCCCCCAGGCTGGCCTGGAGGTCTGTAAACATTTCGCTGCCGAGTTGCGGCACTGCGACCAAGATATCATCCATGAAATGGCACACTAAAGCTGTGGGGTGAAGGTTTCGAAACTTTGCCAGTGCGTTGTGAACATAAATTTGGCACAGGGTGGGCGAATTGAGCATCCCCTGTGGCAAATATTTCCACGCGTAACGCTGCGTGGGCTCACTGTGGTTCACAACAGGCACCGTAAAGGCGAACTTTTCCCGGTCCCTGGGGTCTAAGGGTATGGTGTAAAAGCAATCCTTTAGGTCTACGACCAGGATCTCCCAACCCTCGGGAATCATATTAGGATTTGGGATGCCGCATTGAAGCGAACCCATTGGCTGTATGCATTTATTGATCTCTCTGAGATCGTGGAGGAGTCGCCACTTCCCCGACTTTTTCTTAATGAGAAAAATGGGTGAATTCCAAGGACTAGTGGACTGCTCTATATGTCCTGTGTCTAGCTGTTCTTTAACCAGTTGCTTTAGGGCGACTAATTTCTCCCCCGCTACCGGCCATTGTTCCACCCAGACTGGCGTGTTGGTAAGCCATTTAAGTGGCAAAGCCATTACCCGAAGGTAAGAGTGGCACCGTACTGCTGTAAAATGTCTCACCCCCAAAGGTTGATGTGCACGTCCAGAATGTGCGGTCGAATGACCGCTGTGCCGTCAGCCTTGGGGATCGTGACTTCCACCCACTCCCGGCTCCTAAACGCTTCTTGGATGCCGCCTACCCCCCACACATTGGAGACCGGCTCAATGGCCCACTCTCGTGGCCACTGGCTTCGGCTGACCACGCTGACATCAGCTCCGGTATCCAGCAACCCTGAGAATGATTTTTTATTCAAAAATACCTCGATAACTGGTCGCTGTTTCCACTCTATGTTGGTCTCCACTGTCGCTAAGACCTGGTATCCTTGCACTGCCTCACTTGCGCTCGAGCGGTTTTCTGACCCGGACTCGGAACTGCCCCTGAGCCTTCCCTGGCTATCTGCTGGCGAGTTACAAGGAACTATAATCAGTTGCGCTAGTGTGTCTCCCTTGTGAATGGTCTGGGGTAGGTGCGTCCAGAGTTGAACTTGGAGAACACCCGAAAAATTGGAGTCAATGACTCCCGGAATTACAAGAATTCCGCGTGCTCCTGCTACACTGCGAGGCAAAACTAAACCTATGAAGCCCTTGGGCAGGGGTCCCATGTACTGGGAATCTACCTGATAGACTGTGCCTGGCAAGTTGCATGTGACGTCCGCCTGGCAAGTCAATTCTAGCCCTGTACTACCCTTGGGGCTGGCCTGCGCCTTCGTAATGCCTGGAATGTGAAGGGAATCTAATCTAGCTCTGGCTCGCCCAGAGCAAGGGAAGCCTCTGTTTGGACCGGGGCCAGAGACGTGCCCGCGTTCCGGTTTCCCGAATTCGGACAGAATCTGGACCAATGGTAGCCTTTCTTACACTTCGGACATGGGGTGGTTGGAGCCTTGGAACGGCCGGAATGTTGTCCGCCGCTCTTGGATCGGCACTCCCTAGCGAAGTGACCGACCTTGCCACAATTGTGACATGCCCCTTTGTTCTTCGGCATTCTACCCCCTTGCACCGCCGCCGCCAGCAGACCCATTTTGTAGGAGTCTGTGCCAACGTCGGCGCAAGCTCTAATCATGTCCGTGAGAGTCAAGTCGGGACGATTGCCCAGTGACTGCAAGATCTTACGGCAGTCGAGATTGGCGTTGTCTTTAGCCAATTTCATCATGAGCTCTTGTTGGGCTTGCTCATTATCGATCTGCCTACTAATCGCTTCCTCTAAGTGATTGATAAAGTCCATGTAGGACTCCTGGGCGCCCTGTTTGACTGCGGTGTAATTTTTGGCCGCTTTGCCAGTTGCTGGAACTTTGAGGAAAGCCCTGAAGGCCGCCTCAGCTGACATCTGAAGAGTGGCAAGTGGCAAGTTGGTCTGCGCATCGATGAATTCGAAGGCACCTGAGCCATATAATTGGTCAGGAAGTACTGCCCCTCCCATCCTGGCAGCCCTTGCCTGAGCCTCGAGGCGATACTCGCTGTCCCATAGCAAATACTGGCTGGAGTTGAGCATCATCCGCATGACGGCTTTCCAGTCGTGCAGGATGAACATGGTGTTCTCGCATACTTGCTGAAGCGTGCCCCTAGTGAACTGACTCTGTAGTCCTGTCTCTGTAATGGCCTTCCGTATAGCCATGAGGAGCTTATACGGGACTGGTGAATGAACTACCTGCTGCTGCCCTGTGAGGGCATCCATTTCCAAGCGGATTGGACAAATCTGACTAAGCTCAGCTAGTTCTTCTGCTGGCAATTCCCCCTTCCTGATCTCTTCCTCAACTGTGCGCTGAAGGGCACTCTTAGTTCGGGAACCTGTAGCTGTCAGAGAAGCGCCAGCGCTTCCCATTCCATGCATTCCACCAGTGACGTCTGCAGCTGTCACCGAGGGAAAGCTCCCTACACTACTCTGCTTAAACTGAAATGACGGATAAAGCGCTGTGGGCGCCGATGGCTCTGCTGACGCTGGGGGTTCCTTAGCCTCTACCCGGACTGGATCTACCTCTGCTAAAAGTTTCCTACATTTGCTCCATGTGTGAATTATGCCCTCTGGAGCTTTCGGGGGTTGCTGAATGCAGACTCCTATCTGATCCCAGAGCTGAAGGGTTAACGTACCTGCTTCTGGGTAAAGCAGGCAGTGTTCCCTCAAGAACACCAAAAGTCACGCTAGCTCTCCACTGTGAAAGCGTAACTGATATACCCTGGCCAGGATTTTGAACTCATCCTTATGAATTCTTTGACTAGCAGATGGACGTTGCCGCTGAGGACAAGTCCCCATATTACCTGCGGGGCCCTCTGAAGTTTCCTCCTCGGGACGAGTCAACGCGTCTGTAGTTCAGGCAATAGGTTTTGCGTGACGAATCTCTGGGTAGAGCTCGGAGCGTGGCCTGCCGCCACGGGCCCTCGGTGGCCTCTGCGCTGTCAGGGGTTCACAGCCGACCCTGAGCGGAACGCGTTTTTCCATGCTGCAAGCCGCCGCGAAAGTCGGAGCAAGCTGTAGGATGCCTCTCTGAAATGCCTCGTCACGGAGCCGTCTTCCCGATCGGCTGGCTTTCCGAGCGAGCTGCCGCGCTGTCCTCTGGGATGCTCAGACACGGTTCTAGCGTAGAACCGGACCGCGTTGATCGCTTACTCTCAGGTAAGATCACGTCTCGGGGTCACCAGATGTTGGATTGGGGCCGTGAAGCGGCCCTTGGGGTCCCGGAGGAGACTGGTCAAGGAACGACACGAGGCAAGATGGAGCGAAGACCAGTGGTTTATTGTGGGAAAAACATCAGCATATATAGTAATAGAAGGCAACGGTGATAGAATCGTCATCTGACAGAAAAATCACATCACCCATTTACCCGGGTTAATGGGGAATCTCTCTTGGGGAAGTTAATTAACTAGGGCAAACACTGACAGGGGAAATCCATTGTTCGGGGCTTACACCAGGGTAAACATGGCCTCTATTTGCACGAGAGCTTGGGCTGATCTGTGAGTCAGTAATTGCCTAATACGTAACGGAGGTTAGCGATTCGCTTCCCTCAGCAGAATCGCCGGTCAGGTCAGATGTGGGTGAATCAATCCTATGATTATTAATCCGTTCCCCAATTTCCATACTGGCAAGGGCCAGTGGCCAGGAGTTTGCTCGACTGGTTTAACCTCTGCCAGAGGCCGTTTGTGCCAATTGTGCATGCGGAATCCACAGTGCCTGCCACATGACCATGGAAATGTCTGCAGAAGCAGACAGCACTGGCTCTTCGGCTTTGAAACAGAGATGAGCACTGAATCCTAGAGTTGGATACGACTGGCTTTCAAGCAAGGGAAACCTTTATCTAATTCGGGTTCAACGCAGGGCTTCCCATGGCCAAGCCCACCATACCATGCGCACAGTGTGGTAGTAAAGTTTTTTGGAGCCCACCTCTGGATAGGAGGGAGGGAAAAAATATTAATGCAATCTGAAATTCCTCCCCCCCCGTGTGCCCCCACTTTCTTCGTTTAAATGACAAGGTCTTGTGCGTGTAAATTGAAAAGAAAATGAGGAAACTGAGGAAATGAATGCAAGTTCTCACAGCTGCTTGTCATAATGGAAAGGAAGAAATGATCTCCGTCGCTCAAATTACGGTTCCCGATCATGGCCGACCAAGCAAATGACATATTAAAATAATCACAGGTAATGCTTACTTATCATGGGCTCGCCTTCCCTGCCTTTGTGCAATCTAAACTGTTTCTTTAGATGTTCTGTGCCTGGCACAGGAAACAAAGCAATGATTGACTGCATTCAGTAGGCCTTCGGTCTTTGAGGTGACACCGAACAGTGAGTGGCACAGCCCAGGTGACTTTCGTACTTAATGCTAGAAGTAAATGAGCCCAAGATAGGCACACACAATTCAATTGAATGCCAGTTTGGCTTTTGTGTGGGTCAAACTGCTCATCTTTCTTTCCTAATACAGTACAGACAAAAAGAGTTTCCCCCCAAGGCTGTTAAAAGAAGCACTCAGGGGACGTGGAGCAAATAAGAAGATTCTGTGCATGTTTAGTAAAATCCCCTGAGGAAGTCTCATGGGCAGTTTTATTGTAAAGAGTAATGAGAAGTGTACAAAAAAAGGAGGAAAATCCACCAAACTAACAAAATAATTCCTTTCACTCAAAAAATTCAAGCCAGACTTTTGCTAGAAGTTGACTTCCGCCTCCATTTATTTAAGTTTCAAGGTGCATTAGGGAGATCTTGCACCCTAGGTCTCCCTTGCTCAAACGTCAGCCACGTCTGACTCTATGGGGCTGTGCTCACCTCCGTTTACAGCC
Organism: Bradypodion ventrale; assembly: GCA_035047345.1. Classification (NCBI taxonomy): domain Eukaryota; kingdom Metazoa; phylum Chordata; class Lepidosauria; order Squamata; family Chamaeleonidae; genus Bradypodion; species Bradypodion ventrale. The sequence continues at coordinate 125,126,672 of JAWDJE010000006.1, forward strand.
AAAGTGTCAGTGTTGTCTGCATCTGCAGACATTTCTGTGTTCATGTGTCAGGCATGACTAAATACCGGAGTGCACAAAACGCTGTTTACCTTCCCAACGAAGTGGTACCTATTTATTTACTTGCAATTTCTTGCTTTTGAATTGCGAGGTTGGCAGGACCTGGGACAGAGATGGAAGCTCACTCTGTCACATAGCACTCAGGTCTTGATCAGCTGACCTTCTGGTTGTCAAGCTCCGTATCTTAACTACTAAGCCACCATGGCCCTTTCTTAAACCCTTCATAGTAGAATCACTCTTGGGGTAAAAAAAAATCAATATTTTGTGCCCCCCCCCCCAAGGAAATATTTCCAGGCCACAAAAATGACCTCTTAGACTGTGTTTCTTGCAGAAGAAGATTGTGGTTAGTTGTTGAGTACAGATCTTTGGGAGGAAAGGAGGGAAAAATGAATGAAGGAGTTAATCAGCAGAGCTGCAAATCCCTGTTTGGAGTCGTTGAAGATGTTCCAGCCTCATAGAGTACTTCTTTGCTAGGTGATGCCCTGCATCTTGAGCAACATCAGGACTTCTACTGTCTGATTGTTTGGTTTCTTCATCCAAGCTTCTGTTTTGGCCACTACCTCTCAGTGTATGCCATTTATGTCATTCCTACTTCAACCTGGTGGGCTGAAAAAGAGTGTTTCTTGCTGCGAGAAACAAGGACAAACTGGGCTCTTTTAAAGTTGAATTGACCAACCTGTACTATTGGTCTCTAATTTTGCAGAACTAATTATCAGGGCCCATGGGAAACATCATCAACCAATATCTTTCTCCACTATATACTCTGTTGATCCTTCCAAATCAACATGGAAAGGACTGCACTGGTTCTCTGGACTCCAAACTCCAGTGAGAGAAAGCTCTATCAACCACCAAGCTCTTTAATATATCAGGATCTAGTCCCTTATCCTGAAATGCAGAAACTATGTAAAGCACCAAAGGATCTACCTTCTCTTTTGAACACCACTGTTTCTTTAATTAGTTTCGGCTGAAATGTAATTTAGTTCATGTTCCAGCAATTTCCTCATGCAATATTTTAAACCGATCTTCTTTTAAATGCTCTCCATATTTTGTTCTCGAAATAGATCAGTCTGTTTAAAATAACTTTCCTCAGCTGCAGTAATTTGCTTTGTCAGGTAAATTTAAAGCACTGATTTGATTCTGTCATGTAGCTTGTGTTGTGAGAGACGCCGCAGAGAGGCTGGTTTCTAGGCAGAAATGCAGGGCAGTGATTTATTCTTTTTAATGGGTACCAAGAGAAGAACAAATTTCAGAGAATAACCCTGTTAGCAGAAACAGTGAAGAGTCCTGTGGGACCTTAAAGGCTGATAAAATTATTAGTATTTGCAAGGCTGGTTCGTTTGTTTTCGTGTCAGAGATTACTCTGGCTTGAAAGGATTTTTGAAGGGGATGCCCAAATGAGGCTCCTTTCATGTCCCCCATTGTGCAGATCTCGAGAATCGAACATGTCTTTCCAGTCTCCAAGCCTAGCACCTTAACCACTAAGTGAAGTTCTTGCCTTCCTTATCTGAGCCTTCTCCAATCTGACATCTTCCAGATATTCTTCTTCTTGTGCTGTATCTGATTCTGAACATTGGTCACCATCATGACAATAAACCATGAAGATTGTCCTGTGAAGATAGTGCAGTGGCCTTTCCTTTGCCTTCTACATCACAGCATAACACCCGTTCCACTGATCCAGTTCTGTGAGCCACTTTCTGGTCCTGAGCCCTTTTGGCAGGCAAAGTCCTCATCGGCCCCAGGCTAAGATTGGTGAAGCTTCTGCCCTCCATCAAGATGGATTCAAGTGAGATTTAATCCACTTGGGGAATCCAAGTAACCATTCACAGCCTACATCAGCTGGGATCCCTAACATTAATCTGGGGATGATAGAAGTTGCAGTCCAGGTCATCTAGAGACTGTCATATTGCAGAAGGCCAGATTAAGGAAATGGCTTTCCACTGTTCTTCACAGCAAGGCTGATCGGTCACTTCTGGCTGACCTGCACTCCAGGAAGCAATGGAAACTGCCAGTTCAGAGATCAGATGCATCCGAGAGTGTCTTCCTATACTATCTGCCATCAGAGACCGTTTTAGACACACACAAAATGTGACACGTTGGAAAGACGGTGCTAGAGGAGAGATTTTTTGGTTACCCTGGACTGCCAGAAAGATGAACAAATGGGTCCCTAGAGAAAATCAATTCTGGCAGAGGCGAAAATGATGAAGCTGAAACTGGTCTGCTTCTGGCACATCATGGGAAGGCCAAGACTCTCTGCTAAAGACAAGAGTACCAGGAAAGTTTGAAGGCAACAGGAAAAGAGGAAAGCCAAATGTGAGATGGATTGACTCTCTAAAGGAAGCCACAAGCCATAACTTGCAGGAGTTGAGCAGGGCTGTTGAGGACAGGACATTTTGGTGATCTTTCATTCGTAAGGTTTCCATAGGTCAGAGATGACATGATATCACATAACAACAACGTATATGTATGTGTGTCTGCTCTGTCACTGCCAATTACAGAAGCCCACAAGCTTCTTATCTAGAGACCCAGTGGCCTTTGGGCTGTAAAGATTCTCCACTCAGACAGACAGGCGAGAGAGAGACCCATATCAGTTTAGCAGATCTCCAATTGGAAGTCCGTTCTGTCTAATTTCTGCATTATTTCTTTTTAATCTCCCTTCTTCATGTGCATGGGAAAATACAGGCGAAAGTTCATCTTGAGACAGGTATTTTTCAACATTTTTTTTCACTTCAGCATTTCAAGACATATGTGTCTCAAAAACCAGGTCACAAGCATGTATCATAAAATGCACATTTCATGTGCACTTTGACACTTTTCTGACTCACTATTCTTGTCACAAAATTAAGGTAAATGTTAGAGCAGTAGAGCTTGAAATGTTATTTTCTAAAAGCAACACGTTAGACTTAGTCACTGATAACACATTTACATACATATCTGCAGAGTTCCAAATGACTCATTAAGCTTTTAGTACTAGCTACAAAAGTTTTACTTTTTTTGTTGCTTTCGTGTGATGTCATAAAAATATACTTGAAATTTAAAAAAAATGGGCCACAAGTCTCCCCAGAATGATCCCCCAAAACATTTAGTAGTAATGTATAAATGTTATTTATTAAACATGCATGCATACACAGGTGTGCACACACAAAAGGAATAAAATTGCCCGTTATTTTACAAGGAAAGTTCTCCCCTCATTACTTCACACTGTGAAATGTTGCAAGCAGTATTGTTTACACTCATCAATAGCAATTACATTCATATATTGCCTCATAGGGCAATATATGGTTCAAAGGGTGACTGTCATTTTGTCCCCAACATGCTGGGTACTCATTTTACGGACCTCAAAAGTGTGGAAGGCTGAGTCAACCTTGAACCTGTCAGGATCGAACGCACAACATCAGCAGTTTTATGTGCAATACAGCAGTTCAACCACTGTGCAACCAGAGCTCTTTAAGGGAACCTTTTTAGGGCAATCCAACACAGTTATGTTATTTGGCCCACTGATTTCAGGACAACCACCATAACCAAGCTGTTCCTAACACAAGGTCACTTGGAACAAATTATATTCAAATTAATGAGACTTACTTCCAAGTAAGCACAGTTTGGGATCAGAGCAAGACATCTTGTTATTCTTGCCTCCCCTTCCCATATTGAAAATTCTTTGTCTATTTCTTATTCTTCACATGACTCTGCACCTCAGGACTTCTTCAATAGCGATTAGTAGATCCTTTAATCACAATTACAATTACTATGATTCAGTCTTCGTTTAGGCTTCAGAAAAATTAAAATATAACCCATTTACATCTTAATTCTTTTAGTAGACTCACACCAAATGAGATTCAATAGCTCTCCCTTTGTTCTGTTTTTACATTTATTGATTTTAGACCAGTATCTTGAGAATAATATTTTAAAAAAATTCTTTGCTCCTCCTTTGATAGTAAATATTTAAAAAGAAACAATTCATTTCTTGAGGGTTTTTTTTAAAGCAAAAGCTGTTCTGCAAATAAAATGCTGATTGCAGCAGTGACAGGCAATTAGCGAGCTATTTAGATTTATTTTGCTTTTTCTTGCAGTGAGTGGAAAAATTTCCACTAAATGGGACATAATCATACACGGGAGCCCTTTTGAGTTTTCCATTTATGTAGATGGTAGAAACACTCGAATCCATCATTTCAGAACCTGGAATTCAACATAACTCTGCAAGCTGTCACCAGTGCCACCCTTTGCCAGCTGATTTAAGATAAGCTTCTGCCCAGAACCTGGAATAGTTATTTCTTAAGACTACAGCTGTTATCCATTGGTAGTCCAAAATGAACTTTTCCAAACAATGGGCATATTCAAACAGGGCGTATACCCCACTTGCTGGCGGTCTTGGGGGTTGCTCCTGCCTCCAGCTTCCCTGTGTTGTCTATATAAATAAAATAGAAGTGTGCATCCGTGTGTCCCGAATGCGTTTCCATGCCCCTCGACTGAGCCTCCTGAAAGTTGGTGCATGCCTAAGACTAGATGTGCTGTGCTTCTGGCTAATGGGTTTTCTAGAGAAGGAGTCTAAAATTTGGCCACAGTCAAGTCTAGCATGGTTTTGTCTTCTCTTAAGATCTTATTAAAATTCTCTGATGAAAAAAAAAATCTAGTAAGTAGAGAGTCTGCTGGTATTCCTTATGAGTCATTTGTATACTTAATAACTCTTTATCTAGGTCAGTTAAAATGGAAACCTTACTGCAAGTTAGATGATGATGCGTTGCAATCCATTTAACATGCCCAATGATTCATGATTAATTTATTGACTTCTTTCTATACAGCACCAGAGTCTGTGTGCAGTTGGCTTTAAAACACACATGTGCATGTCAACCCACATCTGCTGGGTGTTTTCGATTGCCTGGGTAAAGAGCTCGTGCATTGGCACACAGGTTGCCAGACTTAACAGGAAGTGTGTTAATTTTTAGGCACTTGTTTAATTTAATGCTGTTGTGCTAATGAGACTGTCTGGGTTGAATGGCTCCCTCTTAGGAGCCCTTTGGATCTTATGCTAACATGATGGGCCTTCAGTGGAAGGTTTGGTGATTTATGTGACATGGGCAGATAGCTGTGGGGAACTGAGTTATGCCTGCATATTCTCTCTCTCTCTCTCTCTGTGCCTGCCTGCCTGCCTGTCTGTGCAATCACTAACGGAGCACATAAGCTATATTTTATTGCTGCTAAGTGTAAAGCCTTTGGTTGACAGGTGCAGTTGTGTGTCATTCACAGCATTTAGGGGTTGGTGCTCATGTTTGTTTACAGCCAAAGAGCCAGTGCTGTCTACCTCTGCAGTTGTTTCTGTGGTCATGTGGCAGGCATGACTAGAGTAACCAGAAAATTGTTACCTTTCATTCTGAAGTAGTACCTATTTATCTACTTGCAATTTCTTGCTTTCAAACTGCTAGGTTGGTAGGAGCTGGGACGGGGACCATAACTTACTCTTTCAAGCAGCACTCGGGTATTGACCTGCTAGCCTTCTGGTCATCGGGTTCAGCGTCTTAACCACTAAGCCACTGGAGTCCTGTATATTTTAGCCCTTTGTCAATTATCCAAGAAGTTGAGGTAGGATGAAAATCAAATACTGTAAAGAAATAAGGAATGGCTAAGCTTGCAGGAAGTACTTAGAATCCCCCCTTAGTTACATGCCATCCTCCTATCCACTTCTTGGTACTGTATCAAGCTTCCCACAGGAAATGCACTCAAAAATGCATATTGGAGAGCATTAGCAAGCAGCCATCTCCATTACTGGTAGTGGCAAAGAGTTCCGCCCTCTCAAGAAAGTTGCCATGTGAACAGTTCGTCGGCTGCCTGGGATGTGCCAGTTTTAATTTCCTGGTAGCAAATAAACCCATGTCCCCAAAGAGCAAAGCTAATTCCATGCTCAGATTTGTATAGCTTCTGGTAAATTATACCCTGTCGTGTGTGCCTGAAAATGATGAACGCGGAGTGCCGGTGAATCAAAAAGGGGACATCCCAGCCTGGCTTTGAGGTATATCTATATAGAAAAAGACCCAGGCTCTTAAGACATTTCCTCCTAATTAAACCACCAAGCCATGTTAAAATAAAAGTTTCCTCTTGTGTATTTGAAGTTCTCCAAAATCCTCTTATCTTAGGAACACATTTAATTCCACAGGCTCTCAGAACATTGCATGATCCTGACCCTGTTATGATCCACACATTAAAAGGCCCATAGTGGTTTAGTGGTTAAGACCCTGAACTTCATGACTGGAAAGCTGGAAGATCAGCAGTTCAAGACCAAAGTGCTGTGCGACGGAGTGAGATCCCATCATCTGTCCCAGCTCCTGCCAACCTAGCAGTTCTAAAGCAAAAAAATTGCAAATAGATAAATAAGTACTGCTTCAGCAGGAAAAATAAAGGTAAGAGCATTCTGTGCATTCCGCCATCTAGTCATGGCTGCCACATGACCATGTTAATGTCTCCAGACACACACAATGTCTGGAGACATTTATATTTATATTTATATTTACGTGACATGGGCAGCTGGCTGTGGGAGCTGAGTTATGAATGCAATCACCTACCTACCTACCTACTCACCCACCCACCTAACTACTCACCATCAGGCAGCACTTCAGAGAAGTCTGTTCTGGATCCTAGAAGGATGAGGTTAATCAATTAAATCATATGTTTAGCAGTGTGACTAACAACACAGAAAAAACTATTAAAATACATTTTGATTGCTGCATTCTTCAGTTTTCTGAACAAAAGGGTGCTGTTTCTAAGGTGGCAGTCATAAAGGCAGGGACTGGAGGATGGAAGGATGGAAGTAGATGTCCTCCAGAGGAGGAGGGCATGAAATGCCAATACTGTACTATATGTAAAATCTACAGATCCAAATCCTCCCCCTTTTCTAATTTGCTTTGTTCTGATGGTATTTCTGACCCTATCATGGCCAAATTAGGGTGGACATGATGTTCCAAATTAAAGTGCCAAGGTGCTGTTCCAATTTCTTAATCACAGCTGCAGGATTGTAGCTTTCAAAGGTTGAACACAGGTCAGATGTTGTTTTGTCTTAAGCATCTGTCCACTTGCCCTCAACGACTTGAGTTAGATCACAGGACTTACACTCAGGTGACTCAAGAAGTACAGACTTGTGTTTCAAAAGATTGCATTTTTGGTGCCAGGAGAGGAGAGTTTTCTACGTTTCCAAGTTCCTGCCCTACAAAATTAACATTTTCAAGCTTGAGTCAGTGTAATTCCATAAAGACCTTCTCTTGGTATGAGCTAGGAGAGAGATTCTTCCTTCCTTTCTTTAGACAAGGTCTTGCCCATCTTGGGCCTAAACATCAGGAGGTTCTAACCATTGGTCAGTATTTGTATGTACAAATCAGCACAGATGAGATGGTGAGTCTCCAGTACACAAATTGCTCCTAAGACTTCATCCATTTCTTAAATGAGGGGTTTAAAATGTCTTTCCCTAGTCTTAAAGTCTTGGCTCCTAAAAAGCAAGTGTGGTTTTCCTTGGCTACCCTTGACTCTAGACTTCACTCAGGGTCAAGGGGAGAAACCATCTGTGTGTACTTAAGGTTAGCACTTTCCTCTTGGTTGTAACTGCACCCCAGAAGTGGGCAACCTGCAGTCAATGGCTTAATGGAATATGACTTTTTGAGAGGAATCCATTTGGACCTGTGACAAGATATTCGCAACTGTCTCCACTCAGACTCCTTGTTGTGTGTAGTTGCCTAGTCGTGATGTGAGTTCGAAAATGTAGGCAGCCAGTTCATGCTGCATCAACAACTGAGAAACACCTGTTCTGTAAATTGAACATTTCTCTATTTCCTGTATCTTGTAGCAGTACAGTGTTCCTAAGAAAATCCACCCCTTTCCCAGCTACAATGAGGACTGCAGCCAATGTCAAAAGGAAGCCCTGAGTGGTAGAGGCAAATGGGCATGGCAGAAGACAACACCCCCCCCCCCCCCATTGACCTTGCAAGCCCTGGCTCTGTTACTCCACTATGTGAGGAGGAGACAAAGAGAGACACAGAAAGACACAGCGGGTATCAGAAAGAAAGCAGAAGCTTGTTTTGTCTTAATGTTCGAATATTTAAACAGGGTTACCTTCTAGTTTGTACGCTATTACTGTCAGACACCTTTTGCACCATTTTGGCAGAAGGGAGGGTTGTTAAATAAATGGCCAAACAAACATATAAAGAGATGGTGGAAAGAGGGTGAGAGAAACAGATGAAGAACAGAAAAAGAAATATTGAACAAAGAAGATACACTTTCTCCATTCACTGCCTGTTTTAGCTCTACCCACTATGGTGTAGATTAGGTAAAGGTAAAGGTTGCCCTTGCTTGAAGGCCAGTTGTATATGACTCTAGGGTTCAGTGCTCATCTTTGCTTATAGTCAAAGAGCCAGCGCTGTCTGCATCTTCAGACATTTCCATGGACATGTGGCAGGCATGACTAGACACTAGACTGCACAGAATGCTGTTACCTTATCACCGAAACATTATCTATTTATCTACTTGCAATTTCTAGCTTTTGAACTGCAAGGTTGGCAGGAGCTGGGACAGACGATGGGCACTCACTCCATCATGCAGCATTCAGGTTTTGAACTGCTGACCTGCTGGCCTTCCAGTCATCAAATGGATGTTGATTAAAGGTTTCCCATGCTCGAAAGCCAGTTGTATCCGACTCTAGGGTTCAGTGCTCATCTCTGTTTCCAAGCTGAAGAGCCAGTACTGTCTGCTTCTGCAGACATTTCCATGGCAGGCATGACTAGACACCAGCGTGCACGGAACGCTGTTTACCTTCCCACCGAAGTGGGCCCTATTTATCTACTTGCAATTTCTTGCTTTCGAACTGCTAGGTTGGCAGGAGCCGGGACAAAGATGGGAGCTCATTCCGTCCTGCAGTACTCAGGAATCGAACTGCTGACCTCCCGCCTTCCAGTCAGTGTCTTAGCCACTTGAGCCACAGATTAACCACAAGTAAATGTGGGGGCCCCAGTATTGGAAAGATGCTCTCCCTGCCCTACAGCTTTGCTTGTTGGATTTTAACAGAACAAGCCATGTTTTCTGAAGCTGCTTAGACTTGGCAAGAATGAATGAAGTCTCTAATGGGGTTCAGTAACCTTGTGTGGTAACAGAGGGCACAATCTGGGTCATGGAGAATAATAATAATGTACTTCTTTTGAGTAAAACCTTGTTCCTGCATTGGGGATTTTAGTTAAGTAAGGGCTGCGGGCTAATAGAGTCAATTAATAATAACCACCATAATTAGTAAAATGCTGCATCTGTTATGTGCAGCTTTTCAATTCTGAGATCACAAAGCACTTTACAACAGTTAACTAATTAAGCCTTCCAGCACCCATGAGGTTTTCTCTAATCTATGGCAGCCCAAAGTCTCTGGTGCTAAAACAAAGCCATTTGCAGATGAGGAAGGTGAATGGCAAGCTCAAAAGAGTGAAAACACATTCACATACACAAACTCTCTTCCCATATGTGTGTGTGTTTTAAAAAGAACTTGTCTTAAATCTGTTAACTGAAGGAGTCCCTTCACACAAAGGTGAAAAATCAAATTCTGTTACATGTGCTTTGATTAAACTGGGCACTCAATTTTGTTCTTCATTTTAAGATGGTGTCATTGCTTTCAAGACCATAGGATTGAACAAATGTGCCTTTGTTTCTGGTTCAGCTTTTGACTTCAAGATGTCTGGGAGAAATGTCAGCCATCTTGAAGTCAACTGATGAACAGGTAAAGTTGTGTAGATCTTTGTCTCTGTCCCCTCATCCTGTTGTCAGCCTCGTTGGCTGCAACTCGTATCCAAGAATATTACTTTTCATGAAGCAGGAAAAATGCCATTGGCGTGAATTTGTTTAAGGTGGATCCCAGCTTGCCATGAAGTGACCCACACACTGTGATCACGGAGCCATCTCCTGCAGCACATATAAAATGAAACATGCAGGATTTAACACTGGGACTGCAATAGACTGCCACAGCCTCGAGGATATTAACAAGGTGTGCCTTCACAGCCAGTCCATCTGGCATGGTCTCTTTTGCCTTCGTGACCATTGGAAATGAGAGTTCCTCCTCAGCTCATTTTGCCGTTGGGCCCAATATGATGTTTTCCAGTGGCATTTCCTCCACTGATAGGGCCATCAACCCATCTAAAGGGGCTCATCCTCCCATAGCCGTTGGCCCCTTTAGGGAGTCAGGTTATTTACCACCACCCAACACTAAGTGTTGAGTCGCTGGCTGTGCGATCTACTCCATTACCATAGCAGGCCTGACATATCCTCCCATCCTACACACAAAATAAAGTGCTGTCAAGTTGATTCTGACTTACGGCAATCCTTTCTAAAGTTTTCTAGGTCTAGATTACTCAGAAGTAGTTGACCATGCCCTTCTTCTTGGGACACTCTAGGACTGTGCAGCTTACCCAAGGTTACATGAGATGGCTGCCTTCTCCCAGAAGACATAGTGAAGAAGTGAATTCCTAAACTCTGGCTTTACAGGTAGATACCCAACTCCTGAGCTCTCTTTCTCCCTCTGCTTAACTTTCTATAGAAGATTCTATTTTACATCTGAGAATTGTGGCGAGATTAACCTGATAATATATTGTCGATGACCTTACAAAATGAAGAACTGTGAATTTTCAGTGATGTCCAGGTTAAAGAAAGAAACCTGCCAGAGAATGCTCCAAACAGGGAAACATAGCTAATATTAGAAGAAGACAAAATCAGGATTCAAGTTGACCTCATCAGGGCAAAGCTCTGCGTTAAAGTAGGTATTTCAGCTGACAACAACAAGAAAAAAAAGCTTGATTGTATTAACAAAAATATAAGAATTCTTCTTCTTCTTCTTCCATGTCTAGGCCACACATGAAACTGTCAAAATGAAGGCACTCTTTGGTGAGTTCATTCTGCAGTTTGCTTTGCCTGACCTAGTGCGCTCTGGCATCTAGTCATGCCTACGACATGTCCATGGAGTCACAGACAGTGCTGGCTATTTGGATATAACTGGAGAAGAGTCCCACCTCCTAGAGATGGACACCTTTACTTTTATGTATTGAAAAAATACCTGTGTGATATTGTATGTGATAGTTTATTTGTCACATTCAAAGCACTAGTGTTTCAATTTAGTTGCACTTCTGCATCAGATTTTGCTGCTTCATTGTGCTACTGTTATGGCCAAGAACCTGGCTTAATCTAGCACATCAACGTCTTCTTCTTCCATGTCTAGGCCAGATGTGAGATTGCCAAAATGAAGACACTTTTTGGTGAGTTCATTCTACAGTTTCTTTTGCTTGACATAGTGTGAGAAATATTAGCTGGCAAAACAAGGTTGCTGTTACCAGGGTACGCCTGATTGTGGTGCAAAAATGCCACAATCTTCAAGGAGGCTTTTTCTGTGTACCCCAGCACATCAACTGCCATATGGGTAGGGTTTCAGAGTCATGTTTAAATGAAACATCAGTCCAATCAAACTGAGCCAAACAAAAGTCTAGAATAAATTACTGGGTGAATTTCACTTGTAGAAAATAATCCATGCCGTATCAATTTTCTTTCTTTCTTTCTTTCTTTCTTTCTCATAATAGATTTAAGTCTCTTTAAAGCTGGGGATGCTGTCAAAAGAATGAGAAGAAGACAATGAAATCAAACTTACAATTAGGGTTTGATTAACACGAGGTTAAAGAATCATCACATACCAATGTAGGAGAAATAAAGTACAAGTGCTAGGAGTTGATTACATGTCTCCTTAATCTTCTGTCATGCTGAAGCTTGCACCTACAGTTCAAACCTTCCTTGCAATCATTTCCCAATAAATGCCTTTTCACCACATAATCTACATATGCAGCTTCTTATTTATTGTAGATTTATGCACCGTTTCCTTTCAAGCAATCTGTAGGGGAGCAATGAAACCATAAGCCTTTCCATGAAGAAGGAGGCTGAGGAAAGTATTACCCTTTCTCCAAGCTTATTTTTAGACCACTATAGTGGCTCAAGTGGCTAAGATGCTGACTGGAAGGTGTCAGGTCAGCAGTTTGATACCCAAATACTGCAGGACGGAATGAACTCCCGTCTTTGTCCCAGCTCCTGCCAACCCAGCAGTTCGAAAGCAAGAAATTGCAAGTAGATAAATAGGGACCACTTTGGTGGGAAGATAAACACTGTTCTGTGTGCTGCGGTGTCTAGTCATGCCTGCCACATGACCACAAAAACCTCTGCAGAAGCAGACAGTGCTGGCTCTTCAGCTATGAAACAGAGATGTGCACTGAATCCTAGAGTCAGATATGACTGGCTTTTGAGCAAGGGTGACATTTACCTTTACTTATAGTTATTTGTGTCACTTTGCTTTCTTTGTCCCACTTAATTTTCCTGTTTCAGCAATGACCTGTCCCTTCATTTTAAACTTGATGGAAAGACAGTATGTCTTTTCTAGTATCTTGATAACCATTTCCAGCTGCCCAGCTGTGTTCACGGAGCCGTGGTGGTCATCAGGTTAATACACTGAGCTTGATGACCAGAATGTAAGCAGATCAGCCATTTGAGACCCAAGTGATGTGGGACGGAGTGAGCACCCATTGTCTACTCCCAACTGCTGCCAACGTAGCAGTTCGAAAGCAAGAAATTAAAAGTAGATAAATAGGTAACGATTAGCTGGGAAAGGTAACAGCATTCAATGCGCTCTGGCATCTAGTCATGCCTTCATATGACCATGGACGTGTCTGCAGACACAGATGGCACTGGCTCTTTGGCTGTAAATGAGCACTGAACCCTAGAGTTGGCCATTACTCGCTAGACTCATGTGCAGAAACCTGTGTACCATCTTACACAATTTGGATTCAGGGAGGGCGACCTCTGTGGTCCGTGGGGCCATTTTTCTCACCACAGAATTTTCTGGGGGACACATGAACATGAAAATGTGGTCATGGGAGAAAACCTGGAAAGGCCACACATTCATTTCTGGATTTGGAAATTGAATAGGTTTTTTTTATATGTTAAGCCTTGCTGGTGGACTCTGCATCCTATTAAAGATGGAGACTGCTATTTCTAGAAGCTTCTATGGGTGGCAAAGCATGATTCCCTCTCTGGGAAAATCTTTTTGGTAGGGAAGGCCTAATAGGGAAGAGGCTGATGATTGGGTGCTGTGTTCTCCCCCAGTTTCGATAAAGGGTGGGATACAAACATTTCACTGATCTGCATTTGAGAATGCTTGACATAGCTTGCAATTTGATTTGAATCCTTGAAAGGCCACAGATAATTCCCACCAGACCCTGAACCAGAATTGTTTACTCTCTTATCTTGCTTTGTTTAGTTTACCTGACATTAGTTCCCGATGCCCTTCATTTGTGGGCTATTTTAAAAAGTTATTGTCGAAATATTAGCCCTTCAATGAATGTTGGAATTTTTGTTTGCTTGTTTTCTCTGCTCTCATGAAAACCATTTAATTGGATAATATTTTCCACTCTGTGCTTGATTTTTATTAACACTGACAGCAAAATCCATAAGGAGACTAGAAGGTTCCAGTGTGCCATTGATAGGAGCATCAGAATTTTTTCAGTGCTGCATGTTCAATTAGACATGCTTTGCTCTCTCTGCCATAAACAACATTAAGTGCCCAGCCTCTCAAAATGGAGAATGTCCAGGTATTTCTTTTTGTTTAAGACCGCATCTCCTTTCTCTGAGACAAGAACCTGTGTGATGATGGGATGGGATTTTAGATGGAGGAGTAATTATACCATTCAGTGTAATTGCTTTTCCATTAGAAGTCTACATGAGAAATAGCTCAACACTCGGTAGCTTGGGAAAATATTTTTGAGGTCTACACCAAAATCTTCTGACCAGCATTGATGCCAAAGAATTTTGCTTGTTGTAATTCAAATAATGTGTAGTGACAGGCTTACGTGCCCCATACAGGTCATTGTCCCTGTAAATCAATGGTTTCCAACTTAAAGGTGCCAGATGTTCTTGGGCTTCAGCTCCCAGAAATCTTGGCCACCATAGTTATTGGTGAAGACCTTTGGGAGTTTTAGCCCCAAAACATCTGGGGCCCAATGGCTGAGAACTACTGCTCTAAATGGAACAATGAAATGTTGCTCTAGTTCTAACCAGTGATGCACTGCAGCAGGTTCTGTCAGGTTCTGCAGAACTGGTAGCGGAATTTCCCCAGGTCACGCCCACTTGGTTGACCACGCCCACCTCCATAGCCCATAATGCAGGATGTTTGGCCACGCCCACAGATTTGGCCCCACCCACAGATTTGGCCAACCCACAGAGTAGGTAGAAATTTTTTTGCAGTGCATCACTGGTTCTAACTGGAGGAGATGAATATCCTTTTTTGGACAGTGCCATTTCATAATGTACCTGTAGATGGATTCTCACCAGCCCAAGGCTCCACCACACAATATCCTCATAGAGCCAATCTGTGCTTAAAATACTAATAATTCAGAGAGACAACCAACTAGGAATTCAGCCTTCTGATATGCTGCTTTTTTACATGGAAATTATTTTGTTTATTTTTTCTCCCCGCCTCCATGAGGATTATACTATCATATCAAGGAACAGAAATGCCAAAAGTGCACACAATGGTAATTGAACTGCTGTTCCCACCTCACTGTGCACTCCGGTGTCTAGTCATGCCTACCACATGACCACAGAAACACCTGCAGAAGCAGACAGTGCTGGTTCTTCGGCTTTGAAATAGAGATGAGGACTGAACCCTAGAGTCGGATACGACTGGCTTTCAAGCAAGGGAAACCTTTACCTTTACCATCCAAACACCTGAAGATAAATCTGCCAATGTGAGGTATTACTTTGTTTGTCTGAGGAAATGGGCATTGTTTCTAAAAGGGGTTTGCTACCTTGTTTCTCAGCCTTTTGAGGTGCTGCCAGTGCCTGTGTTTTTTATTACTTATACACTGCAGCGGCTCAAGTGGCTAAGACGCTGACTGGGAAGCGGAAGGTCAGCAGTTTGATTGCTGAGTACTGCAGGACAGAATGAGCTTCCGTCTTTGTCCCGGCTCCTGCCAACCTAGCAGTTTGAAAGCAAGAAATTGCAAGTAGATAAATAGGGACCACTTCAGTGGGAAGGTAAACAGCGTTCTGTGCGCTCCAGTGTCTAGTCATGCCGGCCAAATGACCACGGAAACGTCTGCAGAAAGCAGACAGTGCTGGCTCTTCGGCTTTGCAACAGAGATGAGCACTGAACCCTAGAGTCGGATACGACTGGCTTTCGAGCAAGGGAAACCTACTAACCTACAGCAGCTCTTGACTTGCAAGTTTCTTTCCAGTCCTTCGTATCTTAACTGAAGCACAACCTTTAGCTCATTATGTCATTACAAGTAAACTCAACTGGCAGGGATATATTTAGGGGCACCACCATAACGTTAAACTGAGTGTGTGAAGGGGAATTGAATTTCCACAGTCTAATGTTCCAACCGGAACATGTTTTCGTGAGGAGGTAGCCAAGTATGGACATCTTCCAGAATATTCTCAGTGTTGTTGGAAGAGTATGTGGTCGGTCTGTCCAACCTAACCAGTTAACCTACCTACATTGAAGTCAATAATCTATTCTGAGCTGTTTATAATTTATTGTAATCTTATGTTTCAGAAACTCTTTGATTCTTCGTGGTCCCTGATTTCAAGGTGGCAAAGAAGATAAGGAGCTGTTATCAAGTAAAACCTTTCCTGAGCCAATCTTATTTGGCAAGGGTAATTCACACCCTTTTTACATTGTATCTTGACTACTGGAAGATGCTGTATGCAGGGCTACGCTTGAAGACAGTCCAGGGTCTTCTTTTCGTTCACTATGAGGCTACTAGTTTGTTAACTGGTACATGATATGGAGATCATATGACCCTAAAGTTGAAGGAATTGCACTGGTTGCCAGTTTTGCACTCCCAAAACTCCCAATTCTCAGGGCTGGTTTTAATCTTCAAGATCTTAAACCAGAAGTTCTCTACCTTTTTAAGCTGGGGGCTGAGTCATGTTCCCTTAGACAGCTTCAGGGGCCAGATGGCCATTTCCCCCTTCCTCCACCATATGGCTTCTGGATGTGGTGGAGGCAGTGGGGGGGGGGGGGCGCACATGAAATGGCACCACTAGCCACATACGGCCTGCAGGCTGTAGCTTGAGAATCCCTGCCTTAAACTGTTTGGGCTTCTCTATCAAAACAGTTGGAGGCCACAGAGGCTTAGTGGTTATGATGCTGAGCTTGACAAAACCAGAAGGGCGGCAAGTCAGCAGTTTGAGACCATCCTGGACGGCATGAGCTCCCATCGTCTGCCCCAGCTCCTGTCAGCCTAGCAGTTCGAAAGCAAGAAATTGCAGGTAGATAAATAGGGACCACTTAGGTGGGAATGGTAACAGCATTCCATGTGCTCTGGTGTCTAGTTATGCCTGCCACATGGACATGGAAACATCTGCAAACAACGATAGTGCTGGCTCTTTGGCTGCAAACAAAGATGAGTCAGAAATGACTGGTTTTTGTGCAAGAGAGACCCTTACTTTTTACTTTTACCTATCAAAACAATTATCTTTCTTGTTATAAAATTGTCTAGTTGTTAACATCTTGGGCAGGGGGGCAGTTTTTGCCATCTCCTACCAACAACTGCACAGTCCTCCTCGATAAACATGCAGGGGAGGGTTTTCTCTTGTGGGGCTCCCAAACTGTCAAATTCACTCCCCCGAAAGCTTCACTACATTTACATTCTTTCTGCAAGGCGAGTGAGCACACATCTTTTAATCTGGATCATAAAGTTTGATCTTTATAATGTTTCTATCTCTTTGTAAACTTAAATGTATTGCAATGGTCTTTATGGCTCTAACAATTATGTGACGGAATGTGGTTTGTCTTCAACAATTGTAGGCTGTCTTCTGCACAGCCCATTAGTGGAAAGAGGCTAAAGAACATAATTGGAACAATAAATGAAATCCTTTCAAACCAGAGCAATCTCGAATATGAAATTATTATTATTAATTAATAGTATTTATTTATTTATTTGTGTTTTCTAATTTGTATTGCCACCCAACTCCAAAGACTCTGGGTGGCTCACAGAAAATAAAACCAATGGCAGTTTAAAAAGCAATTTTAAAACCCCATTAAAATATATCATACACTGTATAATATATCATCCAATGGTTTTAACTGGAGTTAGTTTCCTGTTTCTTGGACCTGGGGAATGCCCTGAAATCTTTGCTTCCCCCTCCCCCAGGTACAGGGAGTATGGCTTAAATTGTGTGGATTCCGCGTACACAATTGGCACAGCTGTCCCTGACAGAACCGCAGTTATGGGAGAACACTCCTTCGAGCCGTTGCTTTCGAGGGGACAGAAATTGGGGAGTGGAATATTAGATATAGTTTGATTCACCGATTGCTGACCTGACAGGCAGCTAGGACAATAGAGGGCCAAAGATCGCCAGATGGTTAACTCGATAGGCATGTAATGAGTAATCTCGCATCCGCAAAAGCTCTAAGCCTTAGAGTCAACTTCAGCCACTTGTTTGCTCCTGATAACGATGAACAATGCATGTCCCCGGTAGTTAATTAGTTAGATAAGGAACTTCCCCCGGGTGATGTCACCCCTAATTAGTAACTTGTGTAATCATGATGTGCAGACTCAGGGCTTTCCTGTAAACAGCTATGCGCAATGTATGCACGCAGCCAAGCCAGGCAGGGTATAAAGTCTTTTGCTTTCTGATCAATAAACACTGGTCTTCGCTCCATCTTCCTCACGTGTCTTGCTTGACCAGTCTCCTCCACGACCTTCCGGCCCACATCAGGCCCCGATCCAACAATATTGGCCCCAAGCAAATGACTGACACGCTTCAGGTTTACTCATGAAGAGACTTAGCTCTATTGAACAACCTATACAGCCATCCAACCAGATGCGTTAGTGCCTTCCAGAAGGCCCCGTCACTAATAACACTCTTGAGTTCTTGTAAACAAAAGGCCGTGGTATGTTTTTTGAGTCAATCCTTCTCACAATTTGGCCTTCCTCTCATCCTGCTCTCCTTAACAGGCAGCGTCCCTATCTATTTGCTCTATGCAACTCGTAGCTTTAATCACAACACTTAAGTGGATGAAATGTGCTCCCAAAGGCCATTTACACTAAACTGTTCTGCTAGCCGTCCAAATTTGATAGATGTAAATTTTCCTCCCTAAATGAGTTTGACATCCATTATGGCAGAAACCATATGCTGGGAATAACTGGTACTGAGGGCTCTTTTGCCAAAATGCCTTTGTCATTCTACACATTGAACGCACTGGAACTCTGGCTATGTCTGTGTTGCTTCCAGCTAAGTCCACAGATGCTGCCCTCTCCCTCACTCTCTTTTTTACACATCAAGCAAAAGATATAGCCAATTATATCTCAAGCCACGGCCGTTTTGTTTTTATGTCTGCTTGCAATTCGTACCCCTGATCAAAACAATGGCACAGGTTGGAAATTGAGGTTCGGAGGTTTATCTTTTAGATGCAAAGCTTAAACAGCAAACCCATCAAAGATCAAGGCCTACCTAGGCATGCAAGGTTTCTCACACAGGTTTACTCAAGCCGAGCTTATGTGCTTTTACTTCAGGTGGACTTAGTAACTGAAGGGGTCAGTTTCCTGACAGAGAATAAATAGAGTAATAAATGAGCATTTCTAACAACAGCGAGGTAGGACAGCAAAGGACAGGACTGGAGGCAGCATACATTTCATGCGAGTTCAGAAATCTTAGGGGACGTTTTCCTCCCCCAGAGGTTGGAACCATGGATGACAAATTTAGGCAGCAAGTTTTGAGTCAGTTTAAAACTCCAAGCAATCAATTGGCACGGGGTCACTTGCAGTTAACTGGGAGCTCATGTTTATCGATGAGTCTCAGAATTAAAGGCATAATTCATAAATATACTGATTCTTCTTCTTCCATGTCTAGACCAGACATGCAACTGCCAAAACGAAGGCACCTTTTGGGGAGTTCTTTCTGCAGTTCCTTTTGCTTGACCTAGTGTGAGAAAGATTAACCGGCAATACAAGGTTGTCGTTGGCCATGCCCGATTGTGGTTCAAAAATCTTCAAGGAGGCTCTTTTTGTGTACTCCAATTATCCTGGTGTGTTATTTTGTTGTTCTTGTTGTTAGGTAAAGCTCTTTCTTGCTCAAAAGCCATCCATGTCCAACTCTAGGGGGCAGTGCTCATTTCCATTTACAGTTCAAGGGCCAACATTGTGTTTGCAAATATTCCTGTGGTCATGCGGCAGGCATGATGACACTGGAGAGCACAGAATACCTTTCCCACTGCAGCAGTACCTATTTATCTGCTTATAATTTCTTATGATCATACTGCTAGGTTGGGATGAGCCAGCACAGACCATGGGAGCTCACTCCATCATGGATCACTCAGGTCCCAAACTGCTGACTTGCCGACCTTCCAGTCATCATAGCTCAGCATCTTAACCACTAAGCCACCATAGTCCTATTCTTGTTGTTACATACAGTCAAATAATCTCCAACATATGGTGATCCTATGTCTGAGGAATATTCAGAATTTCTTGACTTCAGTAGCTCTGCTCAGGTCTTGCAAACTCAAGCCTGTAGTTTCTTCAGGGAGTTAATCCAACTCACATTTGGTCTTTCTCTTTTCCATACGGGCGCATTTTACTTCCGCTTCTGGGAGCTACGAGGACAGCGTGGGCCGGATGAATTGCAGTAAACCTATTTGTGTGGATTCACGGGGGGCTTGGGCTTCTGGTAATTGAAGTCCAAGAACATCTGGAGTGCCAAGGTTCGCCATCATGGCTCTAGGATCTTGCAGTTCCCTTGGGACTGAACTCGCCTCAAATCTTAGAACAGCTTCCACACCCATATATAGCGAATGGAATATAAGTGTGGATGATTTTGATGTCCAATGATGCATTCCTACACTTGATGATCTGTTCTCATTCCTTCATTGCTGCCCTTGGCAAAGATATAATCAAATAGGGGCTTTTCTTCTATGAAAAGCCATTACACCAGGGCTGCCAAGACTTTTTGTGCTGCAGGCACACCCCCAGAACAGCTGTGTGGGCCTGACCATGCTCCCCAGAAGTGTGCACATTTGCGCATGTGTGTCCACATCCACTTCTATGTGTGGCATGGGTATGTTTGCAAATGCGTGGGTGCATCTGCATCTACTTCCAGGTGCGGTGCAGGCAGTCGCAGGTCAAATGGAATGGGTTTGTGGGCCGGACCTGGCTTGCAGGCCATCATTTGGGCACCCCTGCATTATACTGAGTGAGTCAGAGTCTCTGATGCATCTAGCCACAGAGAGGAACAGATATACTCCATCCACATCTCGCCAGGGTAGAGAGTATTCAACGTTACAGAATTGTCTTGTCATCATTTGGCGGCAAAAGCAGACAAATCCCTACCTTGGCATAAAACAAGAATAGCAAAAACTTTATTTGGTGCATATCAGAGTTTGGAATCCCCTCCCCATGTGACTACCAATCCTAGATTCCTTCATTGAAAATGGTCATCAGGCTTATTGCAGGTGGAAACAAATATTTGGCCTGGATGCCCTTATTCCAACTTATTCCTTGTTAATTCTGGTTATTATAAATACTGACAAAACTGATCTGTAGAGAAGTGTCAGGGCTTTGTGTCCCATCTCAACTCCTCTGCTCCTGATCTAATAACAGCAATGATCTTTAAAGTGAAAAGGGGGAAGAAAACATTAAAGATACTCCATTCCAGATGCCTTTCTTTATCTGAATAAGAAACTTTGGGAGTTCTTTCTCTGCGGTTGGCAATCCAATAATGGCTTTTAAAACACACCATTTGCTATTGATTTTTACATCATTAAGATGATGGCTACGGGGTTCGTTGAGCTGTAGAATGTGTGGTTAATAAGACAGGAGATAAAATACCGAGGGAACAAGGAAACCACAAACACTTCCAATTAGGGTTGTTTGCTCACGGTAACATAAATAATCCCCAAGACAGGTAGCAGAATCAGATGCTTATGAAAATGGCAAAAGATTCATCAGGAATGGTTTGCCATCTCAGGAACTTCTGTTACTGTGGAAAGAAAATTCACAAAGAACTGTGTTGGGTCAGAACAAAGGCCTCTGTAGTAGACCAATCTGTAGCCACAATGATCAGCCACAGGTCAATGGGAAGGCAAGGAGTAGGGCTGCGGCAGCGGTGACGGCTTCTTCTTCTTCATCCAATTTCAAATATTCTGAATACTGGCTATCATTATGAGTATTAGCCAATATACTTTTCCTGGGGAAAGTATAATGCAGTGGCCTTCCATTTGCTTTCCACACCACAGCATGACACCATGATCCTGTTCCGCGAGTCACTTTTGGTCCTGAGCCCTTTTATCCTCCTCAGCCCGAGGCCAGTATTGATGAAGCTGCTGCCCTCCATCAAGATGGATTCAAGTGGGATTGAATCCACTTGGGGACCATCGCCCTTCCCTGTGGATTTTGCCACCCAAGGCTGTTAGTCCTCAGGGTTGCAGTTAGTCCTCAGGTTAGTTAGCCACTGCTTGATGATTGATGTTGAGTTGCTGGCAGTAGGGTCTACTCCATTACCATACCAGGATTATCTGGCCAGTAACAAGGCTAGCTCAACACATTTTGCTGTCTGAGGGGAACAACAAAATGCTGCCTTTTCCCTTTCCCTGAACTAAGACCTGATGTACTAGCTGTTATGTTTTAATTCCACAGGGCTCATGGGGTAGCCGCAAAACTTTACCTTAGGCTAGTAGGCTTAAGTTCGGAAACCCAGGGAAAGAGTGAGGATACAGGGTGAAGAGGAAGCAGAGGTAAGGAATAGGGTAGGGTTGCTGAAGGGCACTTCATCCAAGAAGTACCAAAATCTGACGTTGATCTTGCTTTGGAGCTGCTTAGAGGCATTTGGTCAGTAGGAAACAGAATACTGAATGAGATGGAGTCTCCAAGTCATCTAAGTGTGGTACAGCAGTAAGAGTGTACTAGGACTCAGGAAAATGCCTGTCAAGTGTCCCAGATTGGCCGGGATTTCCCGTATTTCCGCACTGATATTCTCCATTTCCCGCCCGGAGCTGCCGCTATCCCGTAATTTGGCAGCGGGGGAAAGGAGTTACTGCGCATCCCTTCTGCGCATGTCCTTTCTACGCATGCGTAGAACCCTTCTACACACATGTAGTACCCTTCTACGCATGCGTAGTAGGCTTCTGTGCAGAAGGGGATGCGTAAAGGTCTTCTACGCATGCGTAAAAGCCTTCTACGCATGCGTAGAACAGAACATTTCTGCACAGGTCCCATAATCTCCGGAGCTGCACTTGACAGGTATGCTCAGGAAGCTTAGATTCAAACTCCCTGACCATAAAAATCAACTTGGGCAACACACATTCTTCAGCCTGACCTACCTCACAAAGTCCCGTAGCCACAATGATTTAATAGGAAGGCAGTGAACAGGGCTAGCTCAAAACAAGGCTACCCTTTCATTCTACTTCACAAAGTTGTTGAGAGGAGAATGAAGGAACTTACTGGAGGAAAGGTGAGACAGAAGTGTGTACAAGTAAAAATATATATACAGAATAAAAGTTCTTCTAATCCGAGAGAACATCAGAGCTTGAACTGGTGATCTGGTTGAATGTGTGCATGTATGATTATCTGTACATCTTCATTTAAACTGATTTAAACGGTTTTCCAACTTAAAAATCAGAGCTATTTTACAATCAAAGAAGAAACTATCACAGTTTCCAATTTGTCCCAGTCCCAGCTGATTTGATTTGGGAGAAGGCAGAATAGGCAATGTACAGCTTTGATGTTCAGGCATAAGAGGTACACAAAATAGTTTAGTTTATGTTTGAGCATGCAACTCTACCTGGCTGTTTATCTGTGTATCTGGTTGTTCCATTTATAGCCACATGCAGTTAATAACACAGAAAATTGGAAAGTATGTTCAA
Source organism: Bradypodion ventrale (assembly GCA_035047345.1). Classification (NCBI taxonomy): domain Eukaryota; kingdom Metazoa; phylum Chordata; class Lepidosauria; order Squamata; family Chamaeleonidae; genus Bradypodion; species Bradypodion ventrale. The sequence continues at coordinate 125,149,626 of JAWDJE010000006.1, forward strand.
AGCAAACACATTCATAAAATAACCGGCAGCAAGAAAAGCATTTGGCAATCATGCAATTAGGAGTTGAGATTTCTCTGTGGAGATACTTTTTCTTCTATATAATGCAAACTGATTGTCACTTTCCCCATCTGCAGCGGTTTGATTTGAAAGAGCGCTTGGTGTTAAACGTTTCAAAAGGACTCTGAATATTTCATGAAATGAATGTATTTTCTTCATTTCCCATTTTAATAAGAAATGTACGAAGTAATTAAGACAAGAGTTTGAAAGCGGCAGATTATTTCTCTCTCTCTTTTCCCTCTGTCTCCCTCCCTCCCTCCCCCTTGTTGTTTCATGAACAGGGCAGCCATCTGCAATATGAGATTCTCCTAGCTTTCATCTGTTTGATGGTTGTGGATAAGACAATTTATGATCATCTCTTTTAGAAAAAGCTTTGATATGTTCCTCGGAATATGACACAGTGCAACATCAAAAACATCCAAAGGAACAGTAACTTTTCTTTAACATCTCTTTTGCATTTTCTTCCTTTATTTCATGTTCTAATTTGAATATATTTTCTAAAGGGCTGATGACGAAGTGCCCTGGCCATACCGACAATGGCTAGATGCAACAGAAAACTACACAAGTACCATGATTTAGGCCAGCTTTCCCCAAGATGTGACCTTCTTGATCAGGAATGGAGAATATGTGGTCCTCTGGATGTTGCTGGACTGCTATTTCCTATCATTCTTCACTTTGGTTACACTGGCAGGGGATAATGTGATTTACAGCCCCATATCTAGAGGGTGACACATTTCATTTCCTTCTTTAAGCACTTTGGACTAAACTCTCATTACCTTATCTTGGATACCTTGGAGTTGTTATTCAGCGAGGAGTCTCCGTTTTGGTAGACATCTCTGCAATGACATTCCACAAATGTAAATGGACTTGAGAAATCAAGTCCATCTGCATACAGTTTTTTTTAGCCATTTGGACATAACATCACCCATTGGCAAGGTGGGCCATGACATGTGTCCTCCGCTTTCACCTTGCCGAAGGGATCTGATGGAATCTTTGGTGAGTTTTAGTCCTGGCCTAACATCATTGACAAGAGATGGGCAACACTGCCTAATTAGACCGCTCAAGCCCACACACCACAAAAAGGCTCTCACCTAGGGGAACTCTTATTAATGAAGACAATATAGCCAATGGTCAGAATTGATAGGATTTGTAGTTGAAATCTTATCGTACCCTCCTCTCTACTGCCTTTTCACTAGCAAAGATCTCTTAGAAAATAGGAAAGTTTCCTTTTTTTACTACAATGTCCAGAATCCTATGTTCTTTATGGCTAGACTATTAATGGCTATGCAAGCTATGAAATCTGTTGAGGTAACAGTGGCTCAAGTGGCTAAGACGCTGACTGGGAGGTGGAAGGTCAGCAGCTCGATTCCCGAGTACTGCAGGATGGAATGAGCTCCCGTTGTCTGTCCCAGCTCCTGCCAACCTAGCAGTTCGAAAGCAAGACATTGCAAGTAGATAAATCGGGACCACTTCGGTGGGAAGGTAACAGCGTTCCGTGCACTCCGGTGTCTAGTCATGCCTGCCACATGACCACGGAAACGTCTGCAAAAGCAAACAACGCTGGCTCTTCGGCTTTGAAACAGAGATGAGCACTGCACCCTAGAGTCTGGCTTTCAAGTAAGGGAAACCTTTACCTTTACCTTTACTAACTTCCCTTCACTGTATATGAATGGAAAGTTTGATGCAGGTGAGTGCTATTTTCTTCTCTCTCAACAAAGTGTTTTTCATTGTCTTTTGGTTTGTGTTATGTTTAATTGTTTTTGTTTGATTCGATGGTTCCTTCTTAGCCAAGAAGTGTAGTAATAAATGCCACAATCCCCAGGATTCTTGGAGGAAAGTCAAGAATCGGAGACAGCATAAAATAAATTTTCAGAGAAGACTGTAGCATTAAATACTAACACCCTACATTAAATATTAGTAGTGGTTTGTAATAGCTACTATGACTTAAACACCAGAGCCCCAAGGCGAATCAATGGAAGCAGCAAGAACTTCACCTCTCCAGAATTGACAGCTGATGACTCCTGCCCACCTGGAATCTTACCACGATTTTTGATCGGCTGTCTAAAGACAGGGTTGATTCCCATTCATCTTTTCTTTGCTGTTCTTCAGCAGGCAGATGAAAAACTCTCGAATAGTAGGAGGCCTAGCTCATCTTGGCTGATAATACCACACAAGGATATTATCCTCACAGAGTTGGCTTTCTTCTTTGGCTGCTTCAGGCATTTGGGGGTGGGGAAGAGGAGAGGGGGGACCGCAGTGTTGATTTAGACTCAGATTTTAGAGAAAACAGATTTGTTGTTAAGGGGGAGGGAGAGGAAAGATGCTAATTTGCTTCCTGAGAACAGAAATGCTCCTTGTGATGCCCCTGGTTTTCATGAGCCTTAAGGAGTAAAGCCTGGCTGCTGAGGGAGGAAATAAATTCAAGCAATGATTCTCCTCATCCTGAAACCAAGCAAAACTAGCATGATGTCTTTACTTCACAAGGGGCTGTTGTGGCTTAGTGGTTAAGATGCTGACCTTGATGACCAGAAGGTTGGCAGATAGCAATTCAAGCTGTCCCAGCTCCTGCCAACACTAGCAGTTCCAAAGCAAGAACTTGCAAGTAGATAAATAGGTACTGCGTTGGCGGGAAAGGTAGCAGCATTCCATACACTCCAACATCTAGTTGTGCCCATCACATGACTACGGAAACATCTGCAGATGCACACAGCACTGGCTCTTTGGCTGTAAACAGAGGTGAACACCCTCTAGAGTCAGACACGACTGGCTTTAACCACTATGCCACCACAGCCCCTTCCTCCTCACAATGGACAATAACAGACATGCTGCTGTTCTTTATAACTTGCCCAGCAATGTTCACACCTGCCTACAGTTGAAATCCTGCCATCTCAGATAGATAAAGTGGAATATCATATGCAGTTTGGCTACTGGAATCAGAAACATTTATAGCACTAGAAAAAAGTGGATACAAGAAAATCTACTCTCTGAAATATTTCTTCCATGCACTGCTGGTTTTCTTCCATGCACTGCTAGCATCACATTGCCTGGATAAAATATTATCCTACAAATTGGTGGACCTAACAACGGCCAACACATTCTGTTTGTGATAGACTCCATCCAATCCACAACAGGGCCATTAAGGAAAGTCATTTGTTGTTAAGCAGCATAAGCACATCTTTCAAAAGCCTCCTCTGATTTGTCTCCTACCAGCGTCCAAATCTATGGAGTTTACTTGTAAGAATTGCCATCAAACCACCAGTCAATAATCCTGTGCCAAATCCTTATGATTACATGCAATGCATTACAGTCACCTTTTAGAGCACTGTGACAAGTAGGATTCGCTTTGTGAAACACCACAACACCTGTAATTTCTGCAGTCTTATCTATGATACTGAGCACTAGTAACCAGGAAGCCCTCTGCAGTGTGCAGGCAAAAGGAATCACCAGCCTATATAAATGTATCTGTTGTCCAGACAGCTCATTGAGTTAGGAATCTGGCAGTGGAGCCAAAGGTTGAGAGTTCAATTCCTTATTGTACTGCATGGGGTAGGGCCTCGGAGAAGTCCCAGGGCAGCCCCAGAAAAATGGAATGGTAAGCCATTTCTGAGTATTTTACCTAGAAGACCTTGGAAAGGATTGCCATACGTTGAAACTGGGTTACACCGAAAGAGCCTCCTTGAAGATTGTGGTATTTTTAATGGCAATGGCAACCTTGTGCCGGCTAATATTTCTCACACTAGGTCAGGAGAAAGGAACGCAAAATGAATTGAATGGCTTCATTTAGGAGTTCCATGTCTGTCCTAGACAGGAAGAAGAATTTGGTACCGATTTGGCGGTGCAATAATAATAATAATAATAATAATAATAATAATAATAATAATAATAATAATAATAATAATAATAATAATAATAAAGGTTTCCCTTGCTCAAAAGCCAGTCGTATCCGACTCTAGGTTGCAGTGCTCATCTCTGTTACAAAGCAGAAGAGCCAGTGCTCTCTGCTGCTGCAGACGTTTTCATGGTCATGTGGCAGGCATGACTAGACACCGAAGCGTATGGAACACTGTTACCTTCCCACCGAAGTGGTCCCTATTTATCTACTTGCAATTTCTTGCTTTTGAACTGCTAGGTTGGCAGGAGCTGGGACAAAGACGGGAGCTCATTCCGTCCTGCAGTACTTGGGAATCGAACTGCTGACTGTCTGCCTCCCAGTCAGCGTCTTAGGCACTTGAGCCACTGCAGTCAATAATAATAATAATAATAATAATAATAATAATAATAATAATAATAATAATAATAATAATAATAATAATAATAATAATAATCCTTCTTTCAGAAATTGTACATCTTCAGTCCTGATCAAGAAACTGGAACACCCAGTAGCTAAGGCCTTCAACTCAGAATTTCCTGGCCTATCTGACTTGGTGATCAGCATAAAAATATCATTAGATCAAAGCACCTTAGGAAAAAAAGGGAGAATTTATTGATTTAGCAGCTCAGTATTTTGGAGGTGAGAGCCTGAGATTATCCATCTATTTGGGAAGTTTCCATTCTCTGTAATCTACAATTTCCTTGGTGCAAACAGCGCATGCTTATTCAGAGTCCTCAATGAAGCTAAACACTGAGACACTTCAGTATAATATTTTATTTTTTCTGTTTTTCTAGCGCACATACTCTCCCATAAAGCATATTAATTCTAATATGAGTCCACAGCTATGTCAAAACGGTACACTATGTGTTTGGAGACCATGAACTGTGAAATTTCTTTATCACAAAACTTGTGGCAAATAGGAAGATGACTCAGTCTGAATCAGCGCTTGGCTATTTCCATCTTTTAAATACAAGTACAAAACATTTTCTAAAAAGTTTCTACCAATTGGGGGATCAAAGTTAGCTTAAGAAGCCTTTATGAGTCAGGGAGAAGACCAAGTTGCCCTTATATGTTATACTTCTAAATCCAAAGATCTGGGCTCATTAAATGCTAATCAGATGACTAATTTTCACATTAATAATACTTCAAGACATTTTGTGATTTTAACCTGGGCTACTGTTAAGTGTAGGAAGCGTTATTTCTGTCATAGCTGAAGCCTAGTTGATGATAAACAATATGGTAAAAATAAATTTCATGTCAGAAATTACTCTGGGTTGAAAGGATTTTTTACTGGAGAAACTCTGCTCAGGGGATGCCCAAATGAGGCTCTTTTCATGTCCTCAAGATTCATTGTGCAGCACCATACCTGTCAACCGTGGCTCCGGCGAATCCGGGACCTCCGCAGACCGGGTCTGCGCAGGTTGCATTGTACGTATGAGCATGGAGGGCGTAGCCTTCTGCGCATGCGTGGAAGGGAGCTATGGAAGTGTAGAGCCCTTCCACGCATGCGTGCAACGTGACCTGCACAGATGGGCTGCGCAGTGCCTCCTTTCCCCCGCTGCAAAATTACGGGGTTTTGGCAGCGCGGGTCATGAAATGGCGCAAATGGGCGCCGAATTACAGGGTAATCCCAGCCAAATCGGGATAGTTGACAGGTATGTGCAGCACCCAGGTATTGAACCCCGATCGTCCAGTATCCAAGCTTAACCACTAAGTCACTGCACTGTTGCTAACAATATGGTAAAACTAGTGTTAAACAATCTCTCTTCTTCAATTGTAACCACATGGAATAATGTTTTTCAGAGGTCCAGTTTCTACCAGAGGTGGGTGAGAAGTTTGTTATCATTCTTATTTTACTTTTTAATTTGCCTTTGCAACACATGCAAAAACAATTTCCTTTGCAATGGAAATAACTGGATCTTTAAAAAAAAGAATATAAAGAAAACCCAAAATTGACAGATTTAATCCATCCTGGCCCAGAGCTTTGGCTGCTCAACTAAAATGTGTGTTGAGATTGTGTTTAAGCATTTCTCCCTATCAAGAAACAGGGCTGTAAAGGAAAAAATATTATGTGGATTTATTATGGGAGAAATTGCCAGTATTGCTTTCTCCTTCATTTCAATTTTTAAACCCCAGTACATCTTGAATAAGTGATATGTGTTTTTTATTTTAAAAAAGGAGAATGAAATGAATGTGCAAATCCATTATCACTGGGTAATAGTGTCTATATGGGGAGGACATATTGTTTCTACCTGCTATGTATACATAACCCTTTTTCTTTGAAGCTCCTTTTCTTCCTAGGAAAAAGTTTTACCTATTTCACCTCTGTAGGAGTAGACACGCATAGGAAGTTTTGGTGGCTTAGTGGTTAAGACCTCTAAGAGTTTGGAGACTGGATGGTTGGGTTTCGATACTCATGGGCTGCACTTGAGGACATGAAAGGAGCCTCATTCAGGTGTCCCCTGAGCAGAGTTTCTCCAGCAAGAATCCTTTCAACCCAGAGTAGTCTCTGACACGAAATTATTATTATAGGAAGTCTTGTTTTCCTGTGTTCAAGGATGAAACGTTTTTGCTATTCTAACTTTGGTCTCCGCTAAATATATTCTCCTGAAAATAGATTGATAATTTCCTAATGTTCAGTCTTAAAAGGAAATATGCAGCAAAAAGATGGAAGCCACTGGTGAGGGATGGTTTAAAGTGGGATTTCTTGCACGGGCAACAGGCTGGACTTGGTACCTTTAGAGTCCTTTTTAGCTCTCATACTAGGTCAGGCAAAAGGAACTACAGAATGAATTCACCAAAAGGTGGCTTCAGATGAAGTAGTAGTAGTAGTAGGAGTAGGAGTAGGAGTAGGAGTAGTAGAAGTGGACTCAGCTTCTCCTTTCCTAGTTATCTCTTTGCATTTTGTGCACAGGGCTCTTCTGATTGTATATCAATAAGCCTTGCGTGTTTCATTGGAAACTTTACATGTATTATGAATTCTGGATGTTCCTAAATATGTTTTTGTTATATGGAGCACTGGAAAACAAATGTGCATTTATACATATTAAATGGACTCCCAACATTGCTAGAAAAAAAATGAGAGTGTATGATGCTTTGTTTTGCAGCAGACAACTAGGGAAGTGACAAAGTTTCTTTCTTTGTAGATCCATTCTGTTACTCCTAACTTTCTTCATTCAGAATAACGTTGTCACAAGAGAAATGACTATGAACTACCAGCTATGAAAATGACTTGCTGGTGTATTTATACAGGTATATAAATAAAAATACAATTAAATGTCAAACCGTGTTGTTCCACAAGAGGGTGCTCAGAACATAGCAAAGACATCATGCCGGCTCTTTCCAGGAAAAGCTATTCTAGCTTCGTTTTCCACTTTTTTTTTTTGTAGTTTTCTGTTTGTGCATCAAGGATGCACATATGAATATGATGGATGACAAATTTTGTCTTGAGGAGAACATATCCTTCTTTAAAAAAAAAAAAAAAACTAGGCTAAATCCATTTGTTAGTTCCAGCTATAATTCTGTAAGCATTGAGTGAACAAGTACCATTTATTCATTAGGCCTACTTTGGTTGGGATTGAGCATTAGATTTAGCTCATCATTATTACTGCTGTCATCATGCCTTTGGGGCAGTAACAAGGATCATGCAACTGAAAGGGAATGCAAAAAGAAGAGAAGAAAAGGGAGAACATTATAAATGCATGCAAAATGACGCAAGTGCAGCCTTATTTCAAACCTACAGTTTGGCTAAAAAAAAAATTGAGATAAAGAAGGTAAGACTGAGGTGGTTAGAATTATATCTGTTTGTTGCAGTGTTTAGAAACAGTCTGTATACAAGAGTGTCCGCCCGTTCAACCAGAGCGGATTGGAGGGGCTCCCTAATTGTTCCATCTGCCAGAGGGGCTCGTCTCTCTGGTACACGAAGGAGGGCCTTTTCCGTGTCTGCACCGGCCTTGTGGAACCTCCTGCCTGTAGAGTTGCGGGAGCAGATGGAGCTGCTACCTTTCAGAAAAGACCTAAAAACCTGGTTGGCGGGGCAGGTGTGGGGCCCGGATGGAAGAGTGGCCCCCGCTTGTTGGCTTATAAATTAAGCCCCCATTTCTTTTAATTGTCAATGAAGGCAGTTTTTTTAATGTGGGTTTTTAAGAGGAATGGGGTAGGTGGGTGGGTATGTTGGGTTTTAATTGGTTGTATTGTTTTATGTGTGTTTTAACTTGTTGTGAGCCACCCAGAGTCGGGTTTACCTGATTGGGCGGCATATAAATTTGAATATAAAATAAAATAAAATAAATAAAATACATTGAAGTAGGTTGGGAAGCAGCTGTGGGCTCTATATATGGAAGAGCTTATACTTCCCTATCAGGATCTCAGGCTATCAATGTGGCAGAGGGCTGGGCCATAGTTGTATCTTCTGCTGCTCCCTTTCTGTACAACATGCATTCAGTGCGCCTGCCTGAAGATTTGAAGAGGAATATCATTGCATCTCTGCTTGAGATCTTCAGCCCATTCTCAAATTGAAACTGTCCTGCATTGGACATGTCAAGTTTTCTCCTAAAGACATTGTCTCCTTTGCCTTCAAGTGGCCCCCATCCTGCTGATATTGTGATCTACAAATCTAGCTGTTACCTGAACACAAATGTTGAGGTTATGGAACTCATAGTAATTGTAGACTAGAAACCAGACATAAGCACCACCAGTGATCCAGAGGTCATCCAAATCAAAACACTGAAGACCACAAGCCTGAGACCCATGATCCATAAGATCAAAACAACATTAGCAGCCCATAGCATCTAGTTGTATAGGAAATGATACCTATGTTTGTTTAGAACAGAGGTTCCCAACCTATGGCCTGTGGTGCCACTTCATGTGCCATTTAAGAAACAAAATGTTCACCCCTTTGAAACTGTTGAGACAAAATGGCCACCCCCATCATGCAGGCAGGGCAAAATGGTCATCCCACCCTTGAAACTGACTGAGAGTTCGTAACCCGGCCCCTGGCTTGAAAAGGTTAGGAACCCCTGGTCTAGAATCTATGTCTGGAGCTAATGTATGGATGTGATGTATGAGCTGAGTATTGAATTTGGGAGACACAGAGGAAGACAATGCTTCGACCCAATGGTTTGTTCCTTTAAAGCAGTGGTTCTTAACACTGGGTCCTCAGATATTTTTGGATGACAGCTTCCAGAAATCTTGGCCAGCACAGTTGACGGTGAAGGTTTCTGAGAACCGTAGCTAAAGACTATCTCAGGATTCACAATTGGGAACCATTGCTTTAAACTAAAGCATACTACTCCAGAGAATGACATACTGGCTCAAGAGGAATAAAAATCCCTAGATATACTTCTGACCTTGTCAGAGAAATTCCACACTAGGAGCTCTCCTTGTTTCTGTAAATTCTCTTCTCTGTGTCTAGGAGGCATCTGCTCCTATCCTGAACATAACAGATTAAAAGGGATCTATGGGATTTCTTCTTTGCTCTTCTCTGCCTTTTCTTTCAGTGTCCTGTCAAGATGCATTGCTTCTTCCATATCAAAACTGCAAAAAAAAATGCAAGACCTCCTCTTTGTCTGTTTCATGAATGCATTGGTTATTAGGCATGAAATTTTCAGCACCCATCAACTACAACCTCCAGAAATCTGCAACAATTCCCTCAGCTGGACTTCTGGCCAGGCTATCCTGCTATGGTAATAGAACAGACCATACTGCCAGTGTCTAAATACTGATTGTCAGGTGGCATTTAACCTGCCATCCCTGAAGACTAATGGCTTTAGGTGGTGAAGTCAACAGGGAAAGGTGATGGTCCCCAAATGGATTAAATACCACTTGAATCCATCTTGATGGAGGGAAGCAGCTTCATAAATCCTGGCCAGGGTTGAGAAGGATTCTGTGTGCCAAAAGGGCTCAGGACCAGGAAGTGTCCTGCAGAACTAGATCAGTGGTACAGGTGTCATGCTGCAATGTGGACGGCAAATTGGAGGCCACTGCATTATCTTCTCAGGACAGGCTTCATGGCTGATCGTCTTGATGATCGTCAGTATTTGGAATCAGGTACAGCACAAGAAGAAGAAGACTTCTGTGGGCTTTAGCCAAAATTCTCATGCTTTCCTGGTGTCTGAAATCATTTTCATCTGAGAAGGTGGGGATTAGATGGCATTGCACCCACTTTTGTCTGGTCTGGAGCACCCGGCCTTAGCAGAGCATGGCTGGAATGACAACACGCAACACTGTGAAGCAGAAAAATGCAACACAGGCTGCATGAGTCTGGCACCTTATAGAGTGCGGCTGTGATGTGTTAGATCAGCATGTGTGCTTCTTGGACTGATTCTGCTACATGCCACAGGACTAAAAGCCAGTGGGTAGTTAATAACACTATTAGACGTCCCCAGTATTATTGGTGTCCCTCTATCAGCAGCCTGAGGCTTAAAGGACTTTGTTGAAATGTGTTAGCATTGTCGGCCCTCGCAAGCAAATAGATTGCAGCTCACTTAGGCAGACAATTCCATCAATTACAGACATCTCATCTGCCTGGCCTGTTATATAAATTATCTTGTTTTCCTTTATTAATCCTATGCAAATATGAAATCGCAGACTGCTGATCCAGCACTACAAAGGCCCATCACTTTCCCAAATGTGCTGTTAAACCGATTTTAATTAATTTTATTATCTGCCTCCTAGAAACAAGAAGGGGTAACAATGATACGGGGGAGGATATGGACACCTCTGACTGAATAACAATAAAACGTACTATTTGGCGACTCTCTTCTGTGTTTAGCACATTTCGTATACGCTGGTGCGGCCAAGGCATTCTCTCCAGAAGGCACTGCAGCAAAGACATGGATCGCAGTAAAAAAGAAAATAAGACAGGAATTTAAAACTCACAGTTTGCCGGCAAGCATTAGGGTCATGCTACGGCGATATCTTCACCTTTGGGTGTCAAAGTCCATAGAGAAGGTTGATGGTTTGCTGATATTGTGATGTGGTAATAGAACAGACCATATTGCCAGTGTCTAAATACTGCCATCCCTGAGGACTAATGGCTTTAGGTGGTGAAGTCAACAGGGAAAGGTGATGGTCCCCAAATGGATTAAATCCCATTTGAATCCATCTTGATGGAGGGCAGCAGCTTTATCAATACTGGCCTGGGGCTGATGAGGACTTTGTGTGCCAAAAGGGCTCAGGAACAGAAAATGACTTGTGGAACTGGATCAGTGGCATGGGTTTCACACTGCGATGCGGAAGGCAAATGGAAGACCACTGTGTATTATTTCAATGTTGAAACACTAGTGGGATGCCCTATCTGTGCATGCCAGCCAAGAGCATGATAAACTCCCATTGGCTTTCACCTCATGACATGGAGAGGGGCTGCTCTCATCAGCTTTTACAATAGTGACACATCTGTTGAATCTGTTGAAGTAGGAGCTTATATACAGCTATCTGGAAGGCCAATAAGAATGAATCCAGAAGAAAAGTGGCATTTTGGAACTGCGGTTCCAAGGAGAACACTTCTGAAGACACCCGATGCAACTGTGCTGATGCGGTGAATAAACTTGGGCAAGATTAATTGGCAACCCCTTTGATAAAGAAGCTTCTGCTAAGGGCAGCATCTTCTTTGTTCTCTGAAAAGAAGGAAGATCCTTTGAATGGCATGATTTTATCTTCAGTGTGCTGGAACATTGTTACCTTTCCTTTGTTAAAAGCCCTTGGCTAGAAAAAGAGCTTAAAAGGGGGGGGGGGGCTATAATCAAACCAGGAAGAGCAAACACTTTGCCAGATATCTAATCTGCTCTCCCTCTCCCCTCATTCAATGTCACAGTTTCATTCTCTTTCCTTCTAGGTTTTATAAACCAGGCCAAAATCTTGAGAAGAGGGAGACTATCTTGCTCCAAATCCCAATTGGCCGTAAGCCCTCATTTATAGCACACTGTCCTTTCCTTGAAAAACTGCCTGGTCCAATTTTGGCTGAAAGATAAACAGCAGGAGGAGAAATATTAGTGACATTGAAGTTGGCCTTTCTTAGTTTAGTTGACATGTAATTTATGTATAGGGGATTGTTCATGAGAAGGGCAAGACATGATGGAGAAGACAATAGTCCTGGGAAGGGTTTATGGCAAGGGTTCCCAAATTACAGCCTGTGGGCCAGATCTGGCCCACAGTGCCTAATAATCCAGCCAGCACTGCCCTCGCTGCTCCCAGAAGTGGAAGTTAAATGGGGCTGCACATGCACAAAATGCTGCCATAAATGCACCCGCGGCTGTCATAAATGTGTTTATGACAGCCGTGGCTGCATTTATGGCAGCGTTTTGCACATGCACAGGCACATTTAACTTCCACTTCCAGTGGGAGAAACCACATGACTAGCCTGCTCAACCACGTGACCAGCCCGTGACCCAAAAAGTTTGGACACCCCTGTGTTAAAGCATCAGGAAAAGAGGAAAATTGAATATGAAACAGATTCACTCCATAAAGGGAGCCATGGCCACAGTAGGCAAAAATTGTTCAGGGCCATTAATGATGGGACATTTTGGAGGTTGTTCATTCACACAGTCACCATAAGTCAGAGATGGTTTGACAGCAGATAGCAATAACAACAACACATGGATTGCAGACTGGGCAAGCACAAAGGTCACAGTCTTTCTCTTCTTCTTTTTCTTTAAGAGCTATACTGTACTGGCTAGCCTCATGGCAATTAGCCATGAAGATTGTCCTGGGAACAATATAACACAGTAGCCTTCCATTTGCCTTCCACACCACAGTGTGACACCTGTACCACTGGTCCAGTTCTGTGAGTCACTTTCTGGTCCTGAGCCCTTTTGGCACACAAAGTCCTCATCAGCCCCAGGCCAGTACTGAGGAAGCTGCTGCCCTCCATTAAGATGGATTCAACTGGGATATAATCCACTTGGGAACCATCACCCTTCCCTGTATACTTCGGCACCCAAGTCCATAAGTCCTCAGGGTTGTCAAGTGAGTTAACCGCCATCTGATGATTCTGGGCAGATGATGGGAGCTCCCTCTGTCACGAAGCACTCGGGTCATCTGGTTGTCAATCTCAGCATCTTAACCACTAAGCCACTGCAGTCCCTGCTGCCTTCTTTCCTGGGGAGATGCAAATAGCCTCCCTATCACCAATATGCATTTTCTCCAGAATTCTGTTGATCTCTTGTTGTGCACAAACTAAATCTCCAAGGGTTTCTTCAGTCAATGCGTACTTCTCCTTCCTGCACTTATTTTCCCATTTGTTTTACTTGAATGAACTGCTCTAACAACCCACATTTTCTGTCTTATTTATGTCATCAATTTATTCCAACTTTCTGCATTTTATGAGTTTTATTGTATTTGGATTTTCGTCATGTTTCTTAGTGCTCCTTCATTGGCCAGCTATCAGAAATCTTGATTCAAGAGATGCTTGGCCTCATGCAGTAAAACCATGTCTCAAAAGCTTCTCTTTTTTTAATAACTGGCTGTGTGCAAGTCTGTGATTCCATGTGGATTCTCAAAGTCCCATTAGATCTTTCCATTTAATATTACTGTATTTGATACCATCAGCTGTGGAAATCCTTTTAGTTGTTTGTTTAATACAGGGGTTCCCAACCTTTCCAAGCCGGGGGCCGGGTCACGCTCTCTCAGTCAGCTTTGAGGGCTGGACAATCATTTTGCCCTGCCTGCACAATGGGGGTGGCCATTTTTTCCCAACAGGTTCAAAGGGGCAGCCATTTTGGAGGGGGGGCACATGAAATGGCGCTATGGGCCAGATCCAGCCCATGGGCCTTAGGTTGGGAACCCCTGGTTTAATATATCTGTATAATACCCATCTAGTGAAAATCCAGCACACTGGGCAATTTACACAGACACTGCAATAAAATATAAATGGTAAGACAAAACCTTCCGGACCATGTAGACTATTCAGTACGTCATAAATCTTTTACATCTACAAATCTATGGGTCTTGAAAAGCCAAAAGAAATGATTGCAATGGTGACAGCATTCTTCTTCTTTTGTGTCCTGATCAAACCCTGGACTGCCAAAATGAAGCCACTTTCTTCGCTTTCTCGTTGCCCAAACCCAAGTCCTCATTGGTGCATGTCTCTGTCAGCAATCGGCAGACCAGTAAATGAGCTGGACTCTGTGTCTCTCCACATTCACATAGTGTGTTGCTATCCACCAGCAGTCCCCACTTGAACAAGTTGGTCTTGCATTTAGGAACTCCAACCCTCACCCTATTCAGGGTCCTCCAAGTGCCATAGGGGAGATTGAGATCTTCAGTCAACAGCATTGAGATTACGTACAGTATATGGGTCTTGTCTTTCCAATGCTGCATTTTACAGTTTCTTCGGTTTCCTCATTGGTGGTCATGATGCAACTGAGGTAGGTAAATTTGCAGACTTCTTCAATCATTTGGTTCCTGACTGTTAGTCTAGCCTTGGTTTGACAAGTAATACTCATTACGTCGGTCTTTTCATTACTGATTCTCAACCCAACTTTTTGCTGTGTTTGGTTTCCAAGATGGTAGACGTATCTTGCAGTATTGTTTTAGTCTTTTCCAGTAAGGTTACGCCATTGAAAAAGTCAAGATCAGTTAAGCTTCTTGTTATTTTTCCACGGAATTCCCCATTGTGGGTTGTCTATTGAAATTCTCTTGGCATAGTCTAAAAAACACAGTGAAAACAAAAAGGGTAAAAAGAATACACCAGAGCACACCATGTAGCTCAAATTCATGTGCCCAAGTCCGCTAAAAAAATAGAGTAAAAATAATCTCCAGTGCTGTTCCTTTAAATGAGCTTTCTTTTAGCAATGTATTCGTCTAGCCCAGATTTCCAAGCAAACTGTTCTAAGTGCCGTGTACATGTTGATAACAATCTCTGAAGAAAATTATTTATCTGTACTACACAGACGGAAGGAGGCTTTGTCCTTTTATTTTATTAATAGGACAGCTTAATCAGATGTCATTGAATATTTGGGGTAGAATAGTACTAAGCTTCATAAACATTCATTGGCTGCCAACATCTTGGTAATCTCTTTCTATTTGTTTCCTCTTCTTTCCTTAATGTCTTTGAAAGGAAATATTTGAAGCACCAGGGTATCTCAACTTTCCCTGTGCTGAAATGCACACACAGATGAGGTGTTGGGGAAAGGGGGATAGGGAGAGAAAGCAAAGCTGACAACCTTGATTGGACTTTTCTTTTCAGGTTGAGAGATAAGACTCTATAGCAATCCGCTGCATGGTTGCTGAATTTACAAGATACCAACCCATAATAGTACTCCTTTTAGGAGTCAAGAATGTCTTCCTTGGTATCAGGGAAAGTGTGCTCTCCTTTGTTTGAACAAATCTTCTCTTTTGTCTGAGTGCTATCTCGGATCTAAATTTGAAGAGGAGTCTCTGTCCCATCTCCTGCCAACCTATCAGTTCAAAAGCAAGAAATTGCAAGTAGATAGGTATTGCTTCAGTGAGGAGGTAACAGTGTTCCACGTGTTCCTGTATCCAGTCATGCCTGCCACATGACCATGGAAACATATGTGGGCACAGACAGCACTGGCTCTTTGGCTGTAAATGCAGATGAGCACTGTACCCTACAGTTGGATACAACTGACTTTCGAGCAAGGTTGACCTTGACCTTTACATTTTATGTAATCTGAGACCTCGAAGTAGGATGTGATGATACAGGTTGCACTCTGAAAGCAGCCACAGTCATTTGCATCGAATACACCTTGCTTTCTGTTTTGATGTCGAAGATGGGTTGTTGTTGTTTTAGTTGGGTTATTACCAGATAGGACTGGTTTTGTAGGTACATTAATTCACATTACACTATGAAAAGATCAGAGGTGAGGGTCCTCAAGATTTCTGATAGCTGGTGTCAGCCAGAGAGTGAAGATAGCCTTCATCTTTATTCTCCCTAAATACTCACTTCTAGAATTTAAAAACTATAAGATATACCTCTTACGTTTCTGTTAGCATGGTAAATAGAATACATAATACCTTCTGCAATTCTAGCTCCTGTTTCCAGCCCAATCTTTATCCCCTAAGTTCTCTGTTTCATTGCTAAGGCATTGAGTTGGTCAGGGTCCCATCCAGGAATCAATTGATAAGAGTCTTACAACTTTAGTTACATCTAGCTGTAGATATCTACCATTCACAGCAATTGCGTCAGATGGCAACTTTTCCTCCCCCTTCCCACTGGAATCCTCCAACTCTTATTTTCTCTTTCACTCTGCCTTTTTTTTTTTAAAAGAGCATTTACTTTAGCCTTTCTGTGAACTGGAGAAGAACAAAGGACAATAGCGCAGTAATTTAGGGGCCAATTTTCCCTAAATACATGTTCTGTTAGCTATTGAACCCTTTTGATATTGGGAAGCTTTGGGAAGCTTTGGGGCTGGCTTCTCTGAAAGAAGCTGCATAATTTGCAGGAATCTGACAATACTGCTTGGCCTAATAGCTCCTTGATCATGATTCTTTCCATGGTTTATGTAGTTCTGCCTGATTGGGATGCTTGGTGAGGTGTTTAGTACAGATGAAGCCCATTCAAAGTGACACAGTTAGGGGCGGACGCGCATTTCCATTATTACACCTATTGTCATGGCCTTCATAATTTGCTTTTAAAATCCATCCCACCCACCCACACAAACCAAAGATCCGTCCTATACAAACCAGATACAGGTCATGCCATGGGGTCAGTGCAAGGTTGGCAGCAGCACTGATCATGAAACAACCAACTGCTTGAGAAGGTAGTCTTGACCGGCACAATTTGTGACACACTTACTCTTTTGTGTCCCGATCAAACCCTGGACTACCAAAATGAAGCCACTTTCTTAGCTTTGTAGTTGCCCAAACCTAAGTCCTCGTCGGTGCATCTTTTTGGCAGTAATCAGCAGACCAGTAGATGAGCTGGATTATGTATTTCTCCACATTCAGATAGTGTGTTGTTGTCTGCCAGCAGCCCCCACATGAGCATGTTGGTCTTGCATTTAGGGACTCCAACCCTCAGCCTATTCAGGGTCCTCCAAGTGATATTGGGGAGGTTGGAGTACACAGAAAGAGCCTCCACAAAGATTATGAATACAATCGGGCATACCCTAGGTGACAAAATTGTCAGTTAATCTTTCCAAAACTGGATCAAACCAAAGTAAGCTGCTGAGAGCAGCCCATCAACTATAAATGTACTCTCTCTTGGCTACTTCTCCAGTCATAGGCAAGCAACAGCAGGGGGTGGTTTACTAATCTTCTGGAAGCCCCCTTAATCGGTTGGTGCAGATATGACCAATTTGTCATTTGCTCCCTATTTGGTTGAATGCAGGGATAGATACCATCTTTCAACCTGGAATAGCAACAGCAATTACACTTATATGCCACTTAGAGCACTCTCTGGGTGGTATATGAGGTTATTAGCATTTTGCCCCCGACAAGCTGGGTACTCATTCTATTGGGATTGAACACAGATTGAGAGTAGAGTTTGGGTTGCAGTACTACAGATTAAACACTGTAACATGGGTGCTCCGTGGCTCCATTAAATGATATATCCTGTCCACATACTTGCAATCTACTAGTTAATAATTGTTTGATTAATGAATTAAATTAAAATATGCCTATCTCACCCTGAGTCACATGAGCTCAAGGTGGGGGTAAAGTCAAGACAAACAATTTCAAAAAAGATTCAGAAGCATTTAAAGACTGGTTCCAACTGAAGAATTACTCAGGCCTTTACATTTCAGTAGCAAATTGCTGCTAGTTAGGAAATTGGCATGGATATTTGTTGTTGCACATCAAGTCACACAACTGATGGATGATAAACTTGAGGATGCTGGGAACAGTGTATACAGGAAGCTTTCAGCCAACAAGGATGTTTCTGGGGTAAACATCTGGTATGCTGAAGGGACTAACATGACCCTTTAGTATATTGGATGTTAAAGTTAAACACTTTCCTACTCCTCTAAAAAGTGGCAGGGAAAGTGTAGTTATTCTCCCCCAGTCAATCATTGTAGTGCTGGATTGTTTAGAAGAGGGGAAAAATTTACACTTTCCTTGCACCTCTGTAGAGAAGCAGGGGAAGTGTTTAACTGCATCCACATGTGTGAATGTGTCATCTCAGCTGGGCTGCAAATGGAGATGGGTCACCCGCCTTTCTCTCGCTCTGCCTGTCTTCCCTCCCACCTGTTCCTCTCTACCTCCCCACTGTGTCATTGTCATCATACTCCCCTCCACTCTGTTTATACCTCTCTGCCACTTGGGGTGTTTGGGAGGAGAGCAGAAAAAGCCTAAATGGTACTTAGCTCCCCACCCTTTCAAAAGTGACCCCAAAATGAGCAGACCATAAGGTAAACACACAGCTTTGCCTTCTAGCCCCTGCTACTATTTCATGGACTTCAGTGTCTGTCATCAGAGGCAGAAGCTTCAGTTTGCCTCACAGCAGGACCGGCACGACTCCTTTATATCAGTTTAAGCAGCTCTTTGCCTGCCTCTATCTCTTCTCTACATTCTAAGGAGCTTTAGTTTCAATAATGGAAAAGCCACATCCTTTAAAACCTGCCTTCTACCAATGCACAAATATACCCCCCCCCCCCCCCGATCTCACCCCCAACCCCAACCCCGAAAAACCTGGCCACATCTTCGGCTTCTGCCAAATATTAGAGGTAAGAACATCCTTAAATGGACTTTCCTATGTCCAGAGTCTGCATGCACTCTCAAGTCGGTGATTGTCTTACCAACCTATTAACGTACTTTTTCAAAAGTCATGTCTTTCACTCAGAGAGAGCTGACAGAAGGAATCCAGAGATGCTGCTGATACCCAGAGAGACTTTTTAAATGGCATTTGTGGAAGTGTCACAGGGAAAAGGCTTAGCAGAGAAGAAGGATTTGTGAATTGCCAGGAAAAAAAATGGACTGAAGTGTAGAAAAGCTGGGTAGAAATGATTTCTCATTGTGGCAAAATAGGGCTCTGATTTTGTAACATGAAACTGGGTTCTTCAGTAATCAAAGCTGCATACTATTTATGTACTACAGTCAGCATTGTCCATTAAAAGCAACATCTACTGGAGAAAGTTGTAGCATTTAGGTGGCATTAAACATTCCAACCACCTAATGGTTGTTCGGGTCTTTTTGCAGGAGGAGCCCTGGCAAACCCCTAACCTAGCTCAGTTTCTTGGTCGGAGGGGTGTGGTTTCGGCGAAAAGCCTTTCTATTGCTCCCTGGGGAACGTTTCTTGGGGGAGTTTTTCCTGAAGGCATCTAAGCGCAAGACTCTGGTTGCTTCGAACCCCTCACAGTCGGAGAGGCGTCGGCCTGTTCCTCCAACGGCTGCTGTACCAGTGACCATGGCAGACCTGTGCATCCTTGCCACTCAAATAGCCTCCCTTGAGCATGCTGCCGGAATGGCTGCACTTCCCATGCCCCACATTTCTTCAAGGAGAACTGGACATGGTCCTCTGATTGGGGGGAGGTGGTGGCGGCTGCTCTACTCCAACGTATTGAGCAGTTGGAGGTGGCTAACTCTGCATCAGCCCCACCGGCACCTGGACACGAGTTAGAACCCGATCCTTAGATGACACCAGCACAGCAGGAGGTAGCAGAGTTTGACCCAGGCCTGGATCGACTGTGTGATCCGCCTGCCACAGTGGCCTACCCTGCCCTCCCCCTGGTCTTCCAGTGGAGGTTGCTGGGGGGCATCCTTGGGGTGAATATCCAGTACAAATCAGCACATTGCACCACCCCATGACCAATGCGCCTGCTAATTCCTTTCCTGCAGGCACCCTGCCCCATATAGTTAGTGTCCTGGGGACTTCCTATCCGGTATTTCCCTATCAATGGCCTTGGCCATTGGCCAATGCAGGCAGCCCCATGTACCTCTGCCTTTCCCCCAGCTATGGAATCCTCCCCTGCACCTTGGGGTGCACTGTATCCACGCCTGGCTCCAGCGGCCTTTGGTTTGGTGATGCCAGCTCTGATGCCTGAATGACCTTACTTGGACCATGGAGATACAAGATATAATTCAGTTCCTAAAGCTTGTATGCCTTTTGGCAACCAATCCCTTCCCCTGGGTGATCATTTACTGCCTGCCACTAGGGACAAGATTTGGCGGAGGGAATATATTGATATTTTTAGCCTGGTAACAGGGATTTGACCAAGGCTGAGAAGGATCGGGAAGATGAGTGTGATAAGTAGCTGGCTAGGCGTAAGAAGCTGCCATGCATTTGTGCCAACTGGCTGCCTTCATACTTAATCTATGCGGCTGTTTCTATCAAGGTGTGGCCTGATTTGGCATTGCCCCTTATCCAGTACATGGATATAATCTATCGAGCCTATGTAGACTTCCCTGGCCAATCTTGGCTCCTTTACGACCAAAGTTTTAGGATGAGGGCCGCAATCTGCCCAGATATGTGTCAGGATGAACTATATGCGCAGCTGTGGCTTCAGTTCATGACACCAGTTCATGACACCAGGAACAGGTGATGGGTGACTACTATGATTGCGGTCATCTGGTTCAATGCCAAACCCCGGGATAGGTTCCCCACCCGCTGGTAGGGCAGGTGGTTCAGCCATGCCTTCAGTGCTGGAACTTTGCATCCACTGCATTAATAGGGCCATTGCCCATTTTTCCCATTCTGAACATATTGGCACAATGGTGGAGCACCTTTCTATCAGGGTGGAGGAGTGGAGATAGTTTCGCAGGGATGGTGTTCACCTCTCAGAATACAGCTTTTCCTTGCCGCTCTGTACTGTGGTCTGTAGACCAAGCTTTCAGCCTGGGGTGGGTCAGGGTCCAGTTGACTTCTGAACACCATGTGGTGGTTAGCATGGGTAAGGCTATTTCACAGAGCCCAAAGGAAGGTCAGGAAAGGACACATTTGTTCCAACAGCCTCGCAGCATGACAATGCGATTAATCAGGGCTGTTGAAAAATGAGGACCATGAACAAGGGACTACCTAAGTTTGACAACTTGGCAGTCACTAGTTATGTTCACCTGAGATTGGAGCCAGAAGTGGAACGTCACTTCTGTATTGAGCATATTAAATTAACAAGGAAACTAAGAATAGAAATATTAGCTAATTGGAACATTGCCTTACCCGTGCTACACTTGATCCCATTGCAGATCAGTTAATTTACAGTTGAGTTCTTGTTAATAAAGTGGCCCAATGTTTTCAATTCAAAGCTAAAGTTTTCTGTCGCATGGGGGGGGGGGGAGGTGGCAAATACTGTATATCAATCAGCCAGCTGAGAATCCCATAAACCAAACAGTGGAATATATACTAGATACTGAACCAATGTTTAATTGGCTAATGCAGACTCGGCTCACATGTCATTTTATCTTAAAAGAACCTGGTACTTTTTGGTAATGCTGAACTCACATGTCATTCTATGCTTGACAAACTTGTGGCTTATTTTTGCTGTCATTTTTTTTTTTTTGGCGAATGCTGCAGCATCTACGTTTAGAATATGATGAGGGTAGCAAAGTGCAGTGTTTGATTGTTGCATTGCCAGCCTTTGGGCGGCTGCTACTGTGATATAACTTATTTCCAGCAGGTCTGTGAGATTCTTAAGCTCTCCAAGGCAGCAGCTCAAGCAAACATTAAAAGCTGTCGGGTTCAAAAATGGCCTGTGATCGCCAGCCAAGCCGGCAGATATGCATCACATTAATTTAAGAGCTAGGTAGGAGATTATTACTTAAATGGTTTTTAAGGCACTATTCTGCAGTTGGGTACTGTCTCTGGAAAAGGCTGCCTTCTAGTCAAAATGTATTGCTATTTATTCCTCACTTTTCTGTCCTGCCTTTGTCTTCACAATGGCACACATGCCCGTCTCCTTCCTTGTTTATTCTTACAACAACCTGGGAGAGATAGTGATTGGCCTAAGGTCGTCTAGTGAGCTTCATGGCTAAGTAAGGATTTGAATTCAGCTCTTCCAAGTCTTAGTCCCATCTGCCTGTACCTAGCCAGTCACCTGAAAGGGTTTCAGAGGGGTGTGCAGAATGATCCTGCTCCATCTTGATCATACATTAAAAGTAAAAAATTCTCTTGCTTGAAAGTCAGTTGCGTCTGACTCTAGGATGTGGTCCTTATCTTTGTTTACAGCCAAAGAACCAGCCTGGTTATGTGGCAGGCATGACCAGACACCAGTCTGCATGGAATGCTATTACCTTTCCTGCTGAAGGAAAGTTTGTCTTCTTGCAATTTCTCACTTTAGAATTGCTAGGTTGGCAGGATCTGGGACAGATGATGGGAGCTCACTCCATTGTGCAGCACCCGGGTTTCAAACTGCTGACCTGCTGACCTTCTGGTTGTCAAGCCCATCATCATAACCATTAAGCAACCATGGCTCATGATCTTAAATTAGAACAGGGTGAACTTGGGATGTCCAGATGTTTTGGACTTCAATTTCCAATAGCTTCATCCAGCATGCCAATGGTAAGGAACTGTGATGGTTGAAGACCAAAGTGTCTTACAGGCTGAACAAAAAGGAGCCTCATCATACTGACTCAGACCATTGGTCCACCAAATGTAGTTCTTGGTCTCCATGTTTTAGAGAGCAATATTTCCCATCCCTCCCTCAAGATGCCTGGGAATGAACCTGGGCTGCATTGCATGGAAGGGGTGTGCCTTACTACTGAGCCATACCTTCATCACAGTGAAAGGACCAATGGAATTTTACTGGTAAGATTAAATAAACAATATTCAACTCTAGGAAGTCTTCAATTGCAAGGGAGTTTCTAACTCAAGCAATGAAAAATCTATGCTTATTTTTGAAGCATTCTAAACATGAAACTTGAGGTTCAAGCTGAAGTTGAAAGATAATTTGGTGTATACTGCTTTTAAGGCTGATCTGAAAAGAGGGTAGGCAAAAACAGACTTAATATTCTCTTTTGTGTGAATCTATCCTCTAAGGAGTTTAAATAATTTATCAAAATGTTGATTCCTTAATAGCAGAGGAATCCAAGAAATATAGGACTTAAGACCCACAATGGAATAATTGCTATTTTTTCTTAATTTAGATAACTCTGTGCCAGTTGAGCCTCTGGCTACTTTGAAGGTTAATGTGGATAAACTTTTTAAAATGAAGATATCAGAAATGAATACATTTTAGACATTATAGCTTTCAAAGGCATCCTCAGCAGCAGAATGCAACTATTAAGATGGAAGCTATTTGGGGGGAAATTATCTCTCTTCTAAGCCTAGTGAAATTGCAACTGCAGAGGGGGAAATAACATATAAGTTTTAAATCCTATAACCAGTTTTCCTTCTTATTGCTCATTTGGAATCATGAGCTGACAGATTTTTGGAAACAGGATTAGAATTACCTTTAAAGTTCTGGGGAGGATCCCCTGTTGTCATTTAATTGACTAAGAACATTCCTGCCAATCTAAGATGCTACTCCTAATGCACATACTGTTATTTGGCCTCTTTTAATAAATCTCCTAAAGATTACAGAATTTAGAAGTTGTCAACCGGTCATCAACAGATGCTGCACATCTTTTAGTTTAGCTTAGTTTAACCAGCTTCTGGACTGTCCTGAAATCAATAGGCCAACCTGAGAGAAAAAAGGAATGTGTACCGAAACATGACCAGTCAGGATTGGAAATCTAATTATGATAGATCTGGCAATTGTTCAGAAATTACAAGGAGAAAAAATTACTTTCATTTCTTATGACTGGCCACTATAATCATTCTCATGACAGCCAGAGAGAAGCCATTGCTCATTATTTTTTCAAATCTTTAAATGCCAAAAATTTCCTCCATTGGATAGGAAGAGATTTCTGGAATTAAAAATTTCCTTCTCCTGTCCCCTGACTCCATGCAATTCTTTTTCTTCCATGTCTGGGCCAGACGGGAAACTGCAAAAATGAAGGCACCTTTTGGTGACTTCATTCTGCAGTTCCTTTTGTCTGACCTAGTGTGAGAAAGATTAGCCTGCAACGCAAGGTTGCCATTACTGGGGTACTGCTGTTTGTGGTTCAAGAATACCACAATCTTCGAGGAAGTTCTTTCTGTGTACTGCTTCTATGCAATGAAACAGTTACTTGACATCAGACAACCACAGAACAGAAAGACGAATTCTTTAATTATTGAAAATCTTCCTCTGCTGGTAATATTATTCTATTCCATTGGGGTAACTTTTGTTGTTCAGTCGCACAGTCGATTCTGACCCTTTGTGACCCTATGGACCATTGTCCTCCAGGCACCTCTGTCCTCCACTATCCTCCTCAACCCATCCAGCTCTATGCCCATTGCATCTACAATACAATCTAGCCATCTCATTTTGGCCTCCCCATTCTTCTTTTGCCCTCCAACTTTCCCAGCATCTAGACTTTCTCAAGTGAATCCTCTCTTCTCATTTGAGGTCCAAAGGATATGGCTTATTGATCTTGCTTTGGAAGGGTTAATAGAGATATGCATCCCATTTACTACATCAAGCAAACTTAAAAAGAAAATGGTGGGGGAGAAGTTCCTTGAAGAAATAGCAAGGGCAGTGTCTTCTAATAAAAGTAAGAAGCTCCATCATTGTGAATATATCTGAAAAATGGCCCCAAGGGATGCTAATCAATCCTTTGCAAGAAGTTACATACTAAGATCTTTAGGGAAATTTGAATAAATTTTCACAGACATTTAGTGGGTAATCTGATCAGGCTCCCATTTTTCTTTAGAAGAGAATAATATATTAGCACGGATGCTCTGTACCAGGAAAATGCTATATATCAAAATATGAATACCGTCAAAATATTGCTCTCAACCCAAGGTAGAACTGGGTAGTATGCTCCACAAGAGAGAGGGAAAGTGAAGAAATATTATAATGACAACAGTGTAGAGAAGGAGAAGTATATTATTCTGTTTGGCCCCAGCTACACATATGGAAAGAATCAAAGGGAACTCACAGTGATTTCAGCTGCTGCATCAAATGCAAGCCCTGATACAATTTCTAAAAAAAGTATGCCATTTGAAACCACATCAGGGTATCCATCACCGGCTGGCAAGTGCTGGAAGCTCCCCAGTTATTGATAGCTTTGGGTTTGGGACTTGACATGTAGCAAAAACAGAATGGCGAGAGTTGATCCTCAGGTAAGCACAGCATTACTGCTCTGAGAGTTGCCAGGGGTAGGGTCAACTCAATGGCTCATTTCCCCCCCCACATTGCAGGAATGTGAGACTGCCTTGGCTGTAAGGAGTTGTTGAAAGTCTTCCAGCACTGACCCACACTGGCCAATCACTATTCCACATTGTGCTTTCATACAAAGGATTGTGTTAAAGCAGGATATGTGAAACTGGATTTCTGTAGCGATAGATTATCCATTGTTAGGTTGCTGGGCCTGTCACAATTTCACCAGAGCCCCTTTGGCAGATTGTTTCAGGGTGACCCAGGATGGCTCTCATGGCTGCCGTAGTGGTCCTGTGGCATACTTCGCCCAATCCTAGCAAGATCTATCATTTGGCCTGTTACCACACTCACAACATGGATGCAGGGTTGGACTCTGAGAAACATAACATCACAAAAAAATTACAAGAATGTCAAATAACACTGGTGGAGGCCACTAGGAGTGCCAGGGCAAGAACCTTGACTTTCCCTTGACACCCGAAGGAGAAGAAGAAGAAGAAGAAGAAGAAGAAGAAGAAGAAGAAGAAGAAGAAGAAGAAGAAGAAGAAGAAGAAGTTAAGTGGTTGTTTTCTGACAGCCTGCAGTAAAAAACTGACGACATGTTATCTGAAACATGTAATTCCTGCTTATG
This sequence comes from Bradypodion ventrale, assembly GCA_035047345.1. Lineage (NCBI taxonomy): Eukaryota > Metazoa > Chordata > Lepidosauria > Squamata > Chamaeleonidae > Bradypodion > Bradypodion ventrale. Next base: position 125,175,253 of record JAWDJE010000006.1, read on the forward strand.
TCCCTTATCTGAGAAGGGCAAGCATACCTGGGGATAATCAGTTTCTGGAATCCAGCTTCCAGTATCCCCAGTCAGTGTAGCTATTTGGCAGATTCTAGGGACTATTTTTCATAAAGGTACCTTTTCCAGGATACACAGATAAACCTTAAGGTGGCAAGCTAAATAAGTCTGATCAATTAAGTTTCAAAGCAATTTTCTCCATCAAGATCAGCTAGTCCAAACTTGATATAAAAGACATCCAACTGGGGTGGAAGATTTTTGAGTCTTGGATGGTGTTCTAAATAGCTGGACTGAATGGAACTCATGGTCTTTCCATGCAAAAATACATTCCTAGTATTAGGCAATTGTGAAGCAGAAATTGTTTTCCTCCCAAATCTCTGATCTCCCCATAGATTTAGATCTATTCTCCGCCCTTTCCTCCACTGTCCAGGATGGGACTGCAGCTTTAGAGTGTTACTTTGCTGAGTTGTTGTTGTTTTGATTTTATGTTATCAAAGAGGACAACTGTCACTTCCCGTGCCTGCCGTGAAGCTGCATCGAGGTGATGCTCCCTTTCTGTGGGCAAGCATAAAATTGTTGAGCCTTAAAGCTTTAGTGTTCAGCTGCATCAACTTTGCGGCAATCTTCCCTGGTTGTCAACTCACTGGGTTTCCAGCTTGGAGAGGAAACTGCTGACCTCTTCTCTTGCAGTGAGTTATGATGGAAATAAAAGAGTTAGCCTAGAGGAATGAGGAACTAAATTTCCAAGCAGCAAAATAGCATCTGTCATAAGAGATATCGGTCTCCGAAAGTTCAGTTCTTCCTGCTCCCCTCCCCCTCCAAACCTGCGTAGGAGCATGTAAGATAATTGTGCTAATGGATTTGTAGCCTGAGCTTGTGAAAATGTACAGAGAAGGCAGTCCAAGTTGATTCAACAACGCTAGCCTTTTAAACCTGGGTTTACATTCTTAGAATAGGAAGGCAAATAATAACATTTACCCAAATTTAGTAACAATGTCTTAACAGCTTGTTTCTTGCACCACTTAAACTTTGATGGTTTTGGCTTGGATTAAAAATCCTGGAGACCTAAGATCCTGGAGACACTGGTGGTTTAGCTGATTTGGATCTTTCTGGTGCATGTGACTTCCTTTGTGGTACATATGAAATACTAGGATTCTGGTGCTGCAGAATCTAAAGTCATGGGTCTTGAAGGTCTTGCGCACAAAGCTTGGGAAAATAACTTTTAGGCTACACAACTCTCAGAAATTCCAGTAACATGGTCAGCAGTCATGGTGACTATGGGATCTTGGGAGTACATCTCCCAGAATTAACATTTTCAAACTCTGCTTCTACAGACTAACCAATAAAAGAAAACATAACAATAATAAGATATCTTGTGTTGAGAACTTCCTCCTCCTCCTCCTCCGCTGCTGTCACTATGTCTAGGCCAAACATAAAATTGCCAAAATGAAGGCACCTTTAAGTGAGTTCAATCTGCAGTTTCTTTTGCCTGACCTAGTGTGAGAAAGATTAGCCAGCAACACAAGGTTGCCATTACCAGGTTATGCCTGATTGTGGTTCGAAAATACTGTACCACAATCTTTGAGAAGGCTCTCTCTGTGTGCCCCATATTGAGATCTCTAATGCATTAACAAAAACTTTAGATCTGAAACCACAAATTATCTGGGGAATAATGTCCTTAAATAGCTCTCTAAAGAAGCCTGTTTTCAAGGACTTTTAAAAATATCTGAGGAGGAAGCTTCTTGCAGCTACAACCGGCAAGTTATTTCAAAGGGTAAGTGTCACCACTGAGAAGGCCCTTTTCTTAATTATAGTCTTCCTTGCCATTCTCAGTATCGGCATCCGGATCTGCACATTTCAAGAGGACCAGGCGATGTGGCCAATAGATCATTGGGAGAGATACTTGACCAGGTAATAAGGTCACACACTGTTTAGGGCTTCATATATTAACATTACATGTGCCTGATGTGGTATATACCTGGGAGCCAATGTAGCCAGTCCAAGGTTGAGATGATGTGATTATTATTATTATTTTCACTCCAGAAATCAACGTGGCCACAGCATTCTGTACCCTTTGTAATCTCTGTATCTAGGACAAGGACAGCCCCACACAGAGAGCATGACAGTAGTCAATTCTTGAGACTACCAATACATGTATCAGAAACCCCCTGTCCGCATAGCTGGGCAATCCAGTGAAGATCAAAAATTGCTGATCTTGTCATGGCAGTGAACTAAGTTTCCATATTAAGTGCTGGATCCAGAATGACACCTAAACCTGGCTTCTCAAAGATATCTAAGGAGGGAACCTGGCCCCTCAGTTGGACAAAGGGGCCCAGCCAGTAACAAGGACATCATCTTGTCAGGATTCAGCCTCAACCTGCTAGCCTTTGTCCATCCGGTTGTTGGAGCTAAACAGTCATCAAGGTATTGGATTGCATCCACTGCAGATGATGTAAAGGAGAGATAGAGTGTGTGTCATTAGAGGGCTCCAAACTTTACATAAATGTTAAATAACTTTAAGGAGATGGTTGATCCCCCAACAAACTCCACAATGGAGTATCCACATAAACAAAACAGCCTCCCTATGTTGAACCTTTTGAGACTGGCCACCAAGGAAGGATTGAAGTCATTTGTATCACAATCCCTCTGATTCTTAACTTCAACAGTCTCTCTTAAAAGGACATTGTGGTTGGTGGTATCAAAAGCTTCTGAGAGATCTAGGAGCACCAGCAATGACAAAAGACTACTAGTCTGCTTCACAAATAAGATCCTCATGTAGTGTAATCAATGCAGTCTCAGTGCTATGTCTGGAGCTAAAACCCAACTGGATTGGATCGAGGCAACTGATATTACTTTCTTTTCTGTTTCTTGTTCTAGGAAACCCAAAGTATAACACAACATTCATTTAGTATTGGCCACTTCATCAGCAAGGACATCATTAACAGACAGGATGATATTGAGGGAAGGGGGAAAGGGATGGGGGAATAGGGAAAGGGCAAAAAAAACCTCATTTTCCTCAGTGTTGCTGCCAACAGCAACTGTTAATATAATAAAGTCATTCATCCTTGTCATCATAACCCAAGATTAAATAGCCTTAAAATCACTGAAACAGCAATTTTGTGATTAGCTTGATGGGTATTTGTGGTTTTTAATGAAACATTATATAGTGATTTGAGTACAGAGTGAGCATATTGTGTCCCCAAGTTGACACAGAGCCAAAAATAACAACACAGCAACATGCTGTTGTGGACTGTGTGATGTTATATGCTTGTGAGAAGAAAAGGAAGAAGAAGCACTTGGAAAAAAATTCATGTCTGCATTTATGTTTTTTTGTAAACCTTAAATTTCTGACTTTGTATCCAAGTGCTATTCCTGTAGCATCTCCCTCCTTGCCCATTGTGCTTTTGATTAAGGGGTTGTATTTTTTTGTAGAAAAAGTACTTCCCCAAATGAATGAAAATTGAGGGATGGATCCAGATTTAGTCACTCTTAGTGTGACCTACTGAAATGAGTATGACTATCATTAGGTCGATGACGGGTGGATAGGCGATGCAAAATTCACAGGACCTTAGGCATATGTTCCCAGCCTCCCCAAAACCCCACATGACATCTGTACAAAATAAATGCTATCCAATATCATGTATAATGCTTCAGTATTGATATAATAGCTACGGAGGCTTAGCAGTTAAGACCCTGAGTGTGATGACCATGGAAATGTGTGCAGATGCAGACAGCACTGGCTCTTTGGCTGTAAACCTGTGGTTCCCAGTGCAGGGCACATGCCATAGAGGGGGCAATTTGGTTTTTAAGGGAGACAGTTTGAGAATGAGTTATTAACAGTGAATGGCCTTTTAGGCTTTCTCCATGTGAATAGGAGTCGATTTTTTGAATAATAAGAATTTTATGTCTCCTGGGGGTGTGTGGATCAGAATTTTAGAGATGCTTAGGTGGGGCATGCCCCCCCCCCAAAAAAAAAAGATTGGGAACCAATGTTGTAAACGGAGATGGGAATCACCCCCTAGAGTCAGGCACATCCCTAAATTTGTTCACTCAAAGATTCTAAATCTTCACTTAGTTTCATTCTCACAGAAAGAAGAGAACATTTCAAAGGTTGCCTCCTCACTGGGTGAAGTTAGGAGAATGGCTCTACTCCCCACCACCCAATGTGTAGGCCTGTGAATAATTTGCAGTAGTCTTTTAAATGAAGTACAGGTTCTCAGCAAAACCCTGTGTTTCCTCTTATTTTGGGTCATACTGTAACTTTTCCTTCTTGTGCAAGAGCAAAAAATTCCCAGTTACTGGCTGTTTCTTTTCAGTGGGCTTTCTCAGTGTCTCAAGGCAACCTTTTTCATGGAGGAAACTGGTGAAGATTCATTGCAAAGGCTGTAAAGGATGCCTCCCTGGATTCATACATTTTCCCTTAGTGGCAGAAGGGGCCTCTGGCTCTCGATTTGTTAATGTCCTAGACATCTTTTTTTGTTGTTGCTGTGGTTTATTTACCTCTGATGTCATAACAAAGTTTCTTCAACAAAGTGCTTTGGCAGAATTCTACTTTTGTAAGTACAGTACATCAGTGGCAAATTAAACTTTCATCTCACTTGAATGAGAGTGCTTCAGTGCTACTCTTTATGACGTGAACTGCCTGCCTTGTAGATAATTTTAATTAGCTTTGATTAAAAAAAGAGAAATAATATCTATGTGTGTGCATGCCTACGTGCATGTGTGTGTGTGTACACCAAAACAAGGAACCATTTCAGTGTTGTAGAATGGCTAATTGTATTTAAATGCTTAACATTTTTTGAAAAAAATAAGAAAGTTATGAATATAAGTATCCACATGTTTCCACTGTTACAGAGATCAGTCCTTTATATGAAGGTTTTCCAAGTCTCATTTAAAGAACTAGAAAGAGAGAGATTCATTACCTTGAAGTTGACCATCCATGGTTACATGTTCAGTTCGGTGCGTTATAGCAGGTCCAGATGGGTGTTTAGCTCACCCTTTGGACTCTTGGGGTTTGGTCCAGTCTACATGCACCCACATTTTGTGGACACCGGAGTACTGCAACCTCCACCACCATGACTACCACATGGCCACAGAAACATCTGCAGACACAGCCAGTACTGACTCTTTGGCTGTACATGGAGATGAGCACTTCCTCCTAAAGTTAGACACGATTGGCTTTTGAGCAAGGAAGACCTTAACCTTTACATTTAAAGTAGATCTGTGTATCTCAAGCTGCTGAAAGAGATTACAAAAAACAAAACAAAAACAGAACAGTCAGACATTTCTGATTGCAAATAATCTATACATAGGCTAGAATATGACTCATAGGCATGGGCATCTTTAGATTCCTCTTAATGTGGTGGCTATTTTGGCCACTGTTTTATTCCTCTGAGGAACGGATATGAAGTCTCTGAACAAAAGCCATAGAACAACAATCAAAGCACAATAAAACTACACAGCAAACACCAAGTAAAAGTGTGATGCCCATAACACAAAAGCGTATATAATAAATCGGCATCAGAAGGCATACCTCATAAAGAAGAGTCATAAAACAAAAACTAAAATCAAGTTCTTTGAAGTCCCCAGCATGAGTGGTTTATATACACATAGAAATTTGTGAGATATAAATGGTTTTAACTGAACTGTGAGTCCACTACAACTATATATTTTAATAATACGTTATCACCAATATTATAAATAATACTTGGCATAATCCACCCAGAGTTAAGTATACTTCTCAGTGAAATTCACTTGATAGATAGATAGATAGAATGGCCTATATATATTGAGCAAAACCAGGATCCAAGTATATATAATCAGACACAAGTGTGTAACATATCACCAGTGGCCTGAGTGATTTTTGCTGCTCCCTCCCAGAAGCAGGGATGCAGGGCCACGTCCACCAGCAGGGTTACATTCACCACCAGGCTAACAGATTCTACTGTGAGATTAAATTAGGCTCAAAGGTCCTCTGACCCTCTCCCATCCCCACCTGTCATCCCTTTGCTTGGGCCCTGGTTTTACTCAATATTGACCTCAGCAGAAACTGGCCCATCTTCACAGCTTCTCCTTCATGTTGGCATAGCCATCATCCTTTATAGTCAGGGTGGGATGCTCTGGTTATGAGGTGGAGGAGCATCACACCCTGCTTGCCCTGACACTGCCTGGTTTAGAGATCCAAAAGAAGAAAGAGCTGGTTGTTCTCCTATTCTCCATAATGCAGAAGACTAGCAGATACTCTCTTAGGGTGTCTGGCCAGTCCTTTTCTGCCTCCTCTTTTATTTCCTCTTCCCAATGCATACTGGAATCTGATTAGTTTATCCTGCTATGGTAATAGAGTAGACATACTGCTAGCAACTCAACGCCAATCATCAGGCAGCAGTTAACTAACCTGATAACCCTGAGGACTAACTGCTTTGTGTGGTGAAGTCCAAAGGGAAGGGTGATGGTCCCAAAGTGCATTAAATCCCACTTGAATCCATCTTGATGTAAGGCAGCAGCTTCATCAATACTGGTCAGGGGCTGGTGATGACTTTGTGCACAAAAAGGGCTCAGGGCCTGAAAGTGACTCAGTGGTACAGGGGCCACGTTGTGATGCAGAAGGCAAATGCAAGACCACTGCATTATAATGTTCCCAGGACAATCTTCATGGCTAATCGCCATGAGGATAGCCAATATCCACAATTTGATACAGTACTTGAAGAAGAAGAAATGGTTATACTTGCTCCCTCCTTTCCACCAATTGCCTCTGCACCCTCTTCTCAGGTCTGTATTTCCTTGGCCTCCCCCTGCCTGTCCCTATGCAATGATCTGGGGTGTCTTCAGCTTTGGGCTGCCCTGGAACTGGGATCCTGAAAAACTGGGATCTTTCAGAAAGCAGTAATATCCTTTGTATAGTAAAGTATTTTAAAGGGGCAGTGTACTGTGGGGGATAGGAGTTGCTGGTAGGAATTATGGGGTAACACACGCATGTAAATTATTTAGAAAGTTGGGAATGAAGGTCTAGGTTGTTGACCACAAGCAAATGTGAGCTGAAAAGCAGACACTTGGGCAAGGCGTCAGACTTGACAGTTCAAATCTAGAAATAATTATGTAAACCTTGGCTCCAAACCAGAGAACAATATAAGTTGCCAGGGCTGATAACCATGACCACATATTGTCAAATTCATTCAAGCTTTGTCACAGACTGTAGTTTCCTAAGGAAGCTGCTAAAAGACAAGGTGTTGTGCTACAGCAGATGTCAGTCTACTCTAATGCAAGCTTTTCATAAACAACAACAGAGGAAATATTTGGCAACATTCAATTTCAAATATTCCAATGTGTAACAGAAGGACTTGTGGTGGATCATATCCACCAGATGGTGTGAAATTTTATTCCACAGACAGAATAAACCATGGCCCTATTCAGGCATGGCATAGCCTGCAAGCAGTAAGCATAGGGATGCACATACGCCCTCACTCAGTGTCTCTCCTAGATGCCAATGAGGCCTTTGTGTGTTCAGTATGAAAATCTGAACAGATGGCTGTGGCCTAAATATACTTTTAATGCTCAGATGAAGTGCTTATAAACACCTCTTCAGACCTTTGTGATAAGCATGTAAAGGTCTGACTGATGTCCAGCGAAGATGTTGAGGGGATGATCATGTGTTAGAGCGGGGGTTCCCGACCTTTTCAAGCTTAGGGCCAGGTCATGCTCTCTCAGTCAGCTTTGAGGACTGGATAGCCATTTTGCCCTGCCTGCATGATGGAGGGTGGGGGTGGGTGACCATTTTGTTTCTTGAATGCCCTTGGAGGGGTGGGGGGCCACATGATCTGGCCCACGGGCCTTATGTTGGGAACCCCTGTGTTAGAGCTTCTGCTGCTTTCAGTCTATAACGCCTGAACAGGGAACATCTGACCATATCTAGTTCACACACTTATTTTGGTTTAACAGTAATTCTTTTTCTGCTTCTTCACAGGGAATCCTGGAGATGTCACTTTATATTCAAGTAGTTTTAGTTTGGGATATTTTTGTCTTTATCTTGGTTTGTTTTTAAAATTATTTTTCCCCTCTATGTGTGTGTATGTTTTCCCTGTCTCATTGATTTTAATCCTGTTTCTGGAGTAGTTTTTATGAGTTCTCAAGGGCTATTAGTGCCAAAAAATATGAATGTGATAAAACAAAATGAAGGAACCTTGAGAATGGGCAGGGAATCCCACCTCTGTTAAACAAAAAGATTGGTGCAGGATTTTGGGTAACAAGTCATACCTCTGAATCTGTCCTACTTCTAGTCAAATCATGGCTCTCTAGCAAAGTTGTTGTTGTTACATGCCAAAAAGTCCCTTCTAACTTATAGTAACCCTAAGAGATATTCAAGGAATTGTTTACCATTGCTACCCACCAGTGAGATTCCATGGCCAAATGGGGATTTGAACCTGAGGTCTTCCAATTGCTAGTTAGAAACTCCAACCATTACACCACATTGGATCTGGCTGTCTAGTAGCCTTGTAAAATTTCAGAGTGGCATTCCAAAACTTAATCTGATGTTCAATTTTCCCATGCCATTTTGTAAGCTGAGCGCTGCCTGAATCCCATGATGGATGAATCAGAGCTGGGAAAAGTCAATGTCTTTGAACTATGATGCCAATCTTGCCTCTGACTACACTGGCACAGGAGTTGTACATCCTTGTTAGGACTACCTCATACACGCAACAGAGTTTCTCTTTTTCAATGCTGCTTTAAAGCTGGAGTTGCTTTCCACAGTATCTAAAAAACTATGCTGTCTAATACTTAGCAAATAAAGCAGTTCCTGCCCCCCCATTGCCTGTTAAACTAAAGAGAGACTTCCATATTTAAAGCCCTAAATTGGCCACTCTATGTCAGAAGTGCTGTGTGCAAAGCCACACCAAATACATTGTTTGCAGGCATGTGACTTGGTTTTCTGAAGACAACTTTTAGGAGTAGAAGATTTAAAATGTAAGGGGCAACATTTTTTACTTCTTTCCAGATAAACTGCACAATTAAGTAACTGCTATTGAACTAACCCAAAGACAATAAGCCTTGTAAAGACATGATGCAGTTTGGAGATGAAAGGGCCTACCTTTATTAGTGTGTTTGTTCTCTAGCTTATTAAGACTATACAAGTCTTTAGAAAATGTATGTTGTTAAAAAAGAGTTCCTAAAACAGAACACGATAAACTGGTTAAGGCAATTTGATACATCTAAGTGAGGGATTCTCAACCTATGGCCCCTTGGAAACTGTGAGAAGGATTGCCAAGGGCAAGGCAGAAATGTAGAAGTTGTGGTCCTAACAAGTTTGGATGCAGAGACTTCCTCTATACACCTGTAAAAACACTCTCATCATCTTAATAATGCTGCTGTTTGAGCCTCCTCCACTACTAATATTTCTTCTTTGCAGGCGCACCCCCCCAATGATGGACTCAGACACAAATGAAAGTGGATAACGGCATGGGCCACATTTATTGATTCAAGCCCTAGTCCGAATTATAAATTTCTATTGGTAAAACGACCAATCATAATTCTTAAGGCAAGCAGGCCGAAGTAACACTGGTAAGGTACCACCCAAAATTGCCAACGGCAATTGTTACAATGTATCTATTTGTATCAATTTGTTTGTTGACAACAAACAAATTGTTGACCGTAGTCAATATCTAACTAATGACCCCACCCTCTGACGTGTATCCGCAAAATCAGGGGGTGATTCCAGCTGTCTAGTGGTAACCATCACCCCCTCGCCTGGTTCGTCGTTGACCGGACAACGTTTAAACAACTTATGCCTATCTAGTGTTGTCCAGTCAATTGCGAACCTGCCGGATACCTGTGGGTCATAAATGTTTACCTTACCAGTGCTACCCGCCAATGTGACCAAAGTCAACAGTAGCACAGACAAACCCCTATATCAAACCATAGCAACAGTGTGGGATGGGCGAAAAAGCCAGGACTCAAAGGCCAATTGCGAGTCCCAGCCAAAAATTCCCACCCGGCCCCGAAGCGACCAAGAAATCACACTGTTAACTAGGGAGGGGGTGGAGGGGAAAAACTTCTCCGCTCCGTCGGTTCGCCAAAATGGCAGCACGGCTGCCTCGTGGCCAGCCCCTTTTATTAGGGAGCTGGCCACGCCCCTAACTACCCGGATGGTTTCGTCCGGTGGGGGGGGGGGGCCGCAAAGAGCGCGGCGGCCATTTTGGCGCTGCGCTTCCATTGCAGGCACACCCCCCCAATGATGGACTCAGACACAAATGAAAGTGGATAACGGCATGGGCCACATTTATTGATTCAAGCCCTAGTCCAAATTATAAATTTCTATTGGTAAAACGACCAATCATAATTCTTAAGGCAAGCAGGCCGAAGTAACACTGGTAAGGTACCACCCAAAATTGCCAACAGCAATTGTTACAATGTATCTATTTGTATCAATTTGTTTGTTGACAACAAACAAATTGTTGACCGTAGTCAATATCTAACTAATGACCCCACCCTCTGACGTGTATCCGCAAAATCAGGGGGTGATTCCAGCTGTCTAGTGGTAACCATCACCCCCTCGCCTGGTTCGTCGTTGACCGGACAACGTTTAAACAACTTATGCCTATCTAGTGTTGTCCAGTCAATTGCGAACCTGCCGGATACCTGTGGGTCATAAATGTTTACCTTACCAGTGCTACCCGCCACCCGGAGAGGCTTCAATAAAGGCTCGACGCCCCCCCCAAGACCGTCAGCTCGGTCGACAGGCCTGCTCGCCAATCACTCAGCAGGAGGTCCATACCTCCTCGCGACAGATGGGCCCCCTCCCCTGAATAAAGCTCATAATTTTGCAGACTGATGATGGGGAGGTGAATGACGCGTCCCCAACCCATATCAAAAAGGAACCGGGCAATAGCCCTGGAGCGACGAGCCCGGTCAAGCGCCTGGAGGCCAAACGCTACCCTGTAAGCGTACTGCGGTATCATGTCCGACCAATGAGGGGTGTGGCAGGCCACACATAATGCGAGTAGGCCAGGTGACTGCAAATCGCAAGCTTCCGCGATAGGCCAGTGACCTGTCCGAAACCATTGCCCCCAAGGTGAATAACCAGGACATCAGGCGAGTCAGCATCCCTGATGTAGAAAAGGAATGGCAACAGTTCCCGCCACAACATGCCGCGCTTACCACACCACCTGAGATGTGCGGATGCACCCAGTCCCAGTCGGGGTCCCACTCTGTCGCCGCAGCGTAACGCGCTGCCCTGTGCAGCGTAACGCGCTGCCCTGTGCAGCGTAACGCGCTGCCCTGTGCACGTGGCAACGGCCCACCAGCCCTACTGTCACCGGTGTAAAACGACACCCAGGGTCTGTCAAGGAAAAAAAAGGGGGGGGGGTGAGAAACATTGCAGTGACTAAACTGGCACTCACGGTTGAAGAGGGTGAACACAAAACTGAAAACAATGTGATCCCCACCTTCCCATGCGGCGTATTTCAGCCCCAGAGTACCCAAAAGTAGCTGCAGCAGCAACCGCCCCCATCCTGCAGGAATGGCTGAGTGAAGGGAGACCCACCCTGGTGACAGAAAAACGGGGCATGGTGCGTGCCACACAGTGCAAGAAACTCCTGTAGGGCACCAACCGGACAGATGTCTTCCAAGGAACATCGTAGCAGTATTACTCAACTGCCTACGCCGTGCTGACCTGTTTTAGAGGAGCGTATCCTCAACTGAGCCCAATCATAGACATCTTCGAGTTCCAGTGCCCTACGACTTGCATCCGCCTTAGACAGCATCATAAGCTCGCTGATGCGGAGCGCTCCAAAAAAGGCCACCGTAGTAGCCGCACGAAACAGGGCTGCCTCATACCTATCGAAACATAGGTCATGCCAGCCTCCTGCCAGTTGGGTAAGTACCCCAGGGGAAATTGGGTGACGGTCGTCCAGGCAACGCCCACGTTTCCGCACCCCCACCTCTAAAACATGTCTCACACGGAAATCAGCGGTACTGTCCGTGTGACCTCCCACCTTGGCCATAAAAGCCAGCGCTGATAGCCTAGATGCTATGGTGCGGGGTGCCAGGCCCTGGGCGTGCAGGTAAACCATGAAACGGAGGATGTGGGCCACTGGGATCGGCCAGGTATCTGGCAGGCGAGATTGGGAACAAAAGGTCCGAAATGCAACCAACGCGTGGTGATACGCCTTACGCGTGCGTGGCGCCAGTGACATGCCTATCGCCCGGTTCACCTCTCCTTGCCAATGGTCCATATCTCCTGCGGTAGTGGCGAGGGAAATTCCTCCGCATCCGGAGCCAAGGTACGGAACCGGGAGATCTGCAGGCGGGACAAAGCGTCAGCAATATCATTATTCACCCCCGGGACATGCCTGGCTCTGAACAGTACATTGAGGCGCAGGCTGCGCAATACAAACTGGCGCACAAGATCCATGACCCTGGGAGATTTAAAGGTCTGTGAGTTGACAATGTGGACAACAGGCGCATTGTCACACCAGAAATGCACCACAGAGTTGGCCCACTCCTCACCCCATAGCATCAAGGCCCCCAGTATGGGAAACAATTCCAAATATGTGAGATCCCTCAGGCGACCCGTGCCTGACCAGGCTGGCGGCCATCCACCATATGCCCACTTCCCATTGAAGTACATCCCATAACCAAGGGATCCCGAGGCATCAGACTGAATTTGAAATTGGGGCGAAGCCAGGAGGTCAGACCTCCAAAATGAGACCCCATTGAACTCCCTCAGGAACTGGAGCCATACGTGCAGATCTGCCCTGATGCCCCGTGTCAATCTCGCCCTATGATGGGGCCTGGATAAGCCTGCCATGGCGTCGCACAAGCGCCGAGCAAATGCCCTGCCAGGTGCGACCACCCTGCAAGCGAAATTGAGATGTCCATGTGGCACCTACAATCCCCGAAGGGATGCCTTGCGCTTAGCCAGCAAGTCCGATATAAGGGCCACTATCCTTGACACCTTGTCTGCGGGCAACCTAGACGCCTGCGCTACCGTGTCGATTTCCACCCCCAGGAATATTAACTTATTAGACGGGCCTTCGGTCTTTTCGGGCGCTAAAGGGACACCGAGTTCCTCCATTAGCGTCTGAAATGTGTTGAGGAGACGTGTGCACGTGTCCCAGCCCCGTTCACTCCCGAATAAAAAGTCATCCAGGTAATGGGCTACAGACCGAGACCCTGACCTACGGATAAATGCCCACTGCAGGAAGGTACTGAAACGCTCGAAAGCCGAGCAGGATATGGAACAGCCGAATGGCATGGCTTTGTCAAAATAATATTCACCCCGGAATTTGAAACCCAGCAACTCGAAGTCACCCAGGTGCACGTGCAAAAGGCGAAACGCCGACTTAATGTCACACTTAGCCAACAGTGCACCCGGGCCACATGAGCGCACCATGCGCAATGCCTGGTCAAAGGATGCATACCTGACAGAACAAAGGTCATCAGGGATAGCATCATTGACCGAGTGGCCGGCTGGGTAGGACAAATGGTGAATCAGGCGGAACTCGCCCGGGGACTTCTTGGGCACTAGTCCTAGCAGAGACATTGTAAGGTTGTGGAACGGGGGTGCGGGGAAAGGGCCAGCGACCCTGCCCGCAGCAATCTCCTTATTAATGCTGGCGGCAGCCACCTCCTCCCTTCCCCTAAGTGACGAAAGGTTAGGTGCATCCTGCGGTGACCTATCCCCCGTGAAAGGAATACGAAAACCCAGTTGAAAACCCTGAAGGAGGTACACAGCGTCTGCTCTCCTCGGGTACAATGCGAGCCAACTCTCCAGCATGTCGACATTAATCGGGGAGGGGGCCTTTTGGTGAACCCGCTCCCTCAATGGCAGTCTTACCTGCCCCTTGTCCGCCCCTACCCCTGCCCCCACATCCTCCTGGCCTGGGACAGGCGGAGGCAGCATGGGGGCCAGAACAAAAGGGGCACTCATGCTTGTACTTGCAATTTGTTCTGTTGCAAGAACCATTGGACGAGAAGGTCCAGCACAGCAGGCGGGCTGGAACCCCCCGCCCCGCCACTTGGCGGGGTACCCGTACCGGGGCCGCTCGTTGGACCGCATGTCCACAATGGTATCTCTCCCCAGGCGCCGGGCACGTGGGGGTCATGTACAGAAGCCACAGCTTCTGGCAGGGCTCATCCCACCTCATCTCTGGGTGCAGTGGAATCCTCATGCTGAATTCTTCGTCGTAAGCCAGCCATGACGGACCCGGGAAGTCAACCATAGCCCGGCAAATATTGTCCAGATACTGGACCATAGGGATAGCCAAATCCGGCCTAGCCCTGAGGTAAACGGCCATGTAAATCAGGTATGCTGGCAACCAATTTGCCCACGTGCGTGGCGGCTTACGACGACGTGCCTGCTCCTTATCCTTCTCGTCCAGCCCTTCCCTCTCTTCCTTGGTCAGCTCCCTATTTAGAAGGGAGAAGATATCTACATACTCGCCCCTCCAAATCTTTTCCTCGGTAGACTGGGCCAAATGGTCCCCCAAGGGCAAGGAATACCCTGCTGTTGGCAAAGCCGACACCGGCACTGAGGGAACTACGGGCAAAGGAAAATGAGCCTGAGCCAGCCCGGGGATTCCCAACACATTTTCAGCACGTTGGGGGCACCACCCCGACCCAGGCCCTGTGTCATGGGCAAAGTCGCTGGGTGGGCCGGGGGCCATTGGGCCGCCGGGCCACCCGAGCGAGGCCAAGGCCATTGAACAGCCCCCCCAAGGAAGTCAGTTGTGTGGGTGCATTAGCTTGGACTGCATACTCACCCGCTGCACCCCCGCGGGCCGCCCCCACCGGGGGTTCCGGGCCGCTGGGGGCGTCGGAGCTCACGACCGAAGCTGAGCTCGTCGACGGGGCCAGACCAGCACCAGACTGCTGCACCTGTGGGGTGGGGAGCTGCGAGGCAGTGGCCACCACCGGCCCGCGCGCCTCAGGCGGCTCAACCCGACCCATCGCCGGCCGCTGTTCGGCGGCCAAAGGGGGCACCTGAAAACCTAGAGACACCCCTGTTTGGTTGGCCCTTGCCAAGGACGCTGCAAGGGCCGCCACCCGGGCCAGGAGGGCCTCCACATCGACATAGGCCCCGGCCCCAACAGGGGGCAATTGGGCAACCAGCCCATAATTCACGGGTACCTGTCCAGGTCCCTGAGCCCCAGGGGCCAGATAAGGCCAAGAGCCCATGCTCAGCCCCTGGGGAGCCGTGGGAACGCCCTGCAAAGGCAGGGAACCCAACTACCCTCCGTGGCTCGCACCCCCCATAGGGAATAGCGCACCCGGGCAAGAGGGCCCCGCCGCACAGACCATGGCAGGGGCCAAGGGCCGAGGCCCCGTCCGGGGCAGCAGGTATGCTCCGCGCATCAGGCCAAGGAGCTACCGATCCCATCCCACCATTCCCGGTGGGGTCTGCTAAAGGTGGCTGCGGAACGGGTGCAGTCGCGATCCTCCGACCCGGCTGACGCCTCCGCGCCGATCGAGCCATGTTCGCGGCTGCCTTCTTCTTCGAGGGCATGGCTAAGGTAGCTAGGAAGCCTAAAACAAGAGAAAGCTGCCCGAAAAGGCTTCCCCCAAGAGGACACGAGCGACGGAGGTAAGGAGGAAAGAAAAACTTCTCCGCTCCGTCGGTTCGCCAAAATGGCAGCACGGCTGCCTCGTGGCCAGCCCCTTTTATTAGGGTGCTGGCCACGCGCCTAACTACCCGGATGGTTTCGTCCGGTGGGGGGGGGGGGGCCGCAAAGAGCGCGGCGGCCATTTTGGCGCCGCGCTTCCATTCTATCATTCTTCTGGACTGCTTTTCCATAACTGCTATGCTTTGGAGCAACATTTTAGGGGCATGATGTATGGGAAAGCTACAAATGTACTTTGTGTGGGAAGAGAAATGGTAAATCTAACCCACAGTTATAGAGGATGAAATGTGAGCATTCTTCATAGTCCATGTCATAAAATATGGAATTTTACGACCTGGCCGGAGGCAATTTTATTGCTGACAAAGTCGGATAAAAACATGGCATTTAGAATCAAAAGAATAGAATGGGAGATAGACTTGTTGTTCAGTCGCATAATCGAGTCCGACCCTTGGTGACCCCATGGACTATCGCACACCAGACACCCCTATCCTCTACCATCCTCCTCAGCCCACCCTGCTCTGTGCCCATTGTGTCAACAATACCATCTATCCATCTCATTCTCTGCCACCCCCTTCTTCTTTTGCCCTCAACCTTTCCCAGCATCAAGACTTTCTCAAGTGAATCCTCTCTTCTCATTTGATGCCCAAAGTACTTTAGCTTCATCTTCATTATTTGACATTCCAGGGAGTAGTCAGGGTTGATTTCTTTTAAGATTAACCTATTTGTTCTCTTTGCTTTCCAGGGGACTCTCAAAACTCTCCTCCAACATTTTAAAGGCATCTATTCTTCTGTGCTCAGCTCATCCATACATTACTACTGGAAATACCATTGCTTTGACTATGCAGACTTTGTTTGCATGGTGATGTCCCTACTTTTCACTATTTTCCCCATGTTTCTCATAGCTTATATAGACTATATAGTATCAAAATAATCAGAGAGAATGAAAAAGGAAACAATTCTTATCCATTTTCTAATAGTTCTTAGAAGTTGCACAAATCTCAGGTGTGTGTGTGTGTGTGTGTGTGTGTGTGTGTGTGTGTGTGATCAGTAGACCTAAGGTATTACAGTAAAAGGGGTGAAGGGTCAGTCTCTCTCTCTCTCATTTACTCTCGCTCACACACATTATGTAAGTACGATCACTATACAATTGCTGGTCTAGCTGTTCAGCCTGAGGGTCTGTCCAGGAATTCAGTACCTTAAGTATGTAAGACATGATGACAATATTCATTTGGTGTTTGCGGGAACATAACTTCCCCCCTGTTACATTCAATTCCAGCCCTCATCTTCTCAGACTGCTTTTATTATAGCAAATCACTCTGAAGATTAGGTTCCTTAAAAAAAATATCAGCGTACATAAGGCATGAATTGTTTCCTACCTCGTGGCCACTCTTTTGGACATAAAAGGATTAAAGCCAAGAACGAGACAGGTAAATACAAGCAAGACCAATGGGTTTCTCAGCCCAGTTCTGGCTCCCATACATTTCTTTGATTCAGTGTGCAGGTATCAAGGTGTTAGAGGTGGGACTTTGAGACATTTCTGGGGACTGGATTAAAAGGAAGCTGGAACCATCCTCTGACCATCAGCCACATTTTCTTCTTTGCTGGCAAAGGAATTAGTAAAGACATA
This sequence comes from Bradypodion ventrale, assembly GCA_035047345.1. Lineage (NCBI taxonomy): Eukaryota > Metazoa > Chordata > Lepidosauria > Squamata > Chamaeleonidae > Bradypodion > Bradypodion ventrale. The sequence continues at coordinate 125,192,491 of JAWDJE010000006.1, forward strand.
AAGTGTTGATGCTTTAAAGGTCAGAGTTTCCCTTACTCAAAAGTCAGTTGTGTCTGACACTAGGGGCGGTGCTCATCCCCATTTACAGCCAAAGAGCCATCACTGTCTGCCTCTGCAGGCATTTCCATGGTCATGTGGCAGGTGTAACTAGATGCCTGAGGGCACAGAATGCTGTTACCTTTCGCACCAAAGTGGTACCTCTTTATCTGCCGTACTTGCAAATTCTATATGCACCACACTTTGTACCAATGACATTGGCACAGCCAGGAATGGTTCCTTTTTTGTACTTTTGCTCTCAGCTACTGCGAGTTGTAGTATCCCTACAAAAACATTTCCATTTTCTGGGCCAGAACAGAAAACGATCAGGGCATCCCATTTTCCTTTTTATTCTTTCCTTTTCACTGCCCCTACTCCACCCCCACCCCCGAACAAGTTGAGAGGTATGATCTTGGCAGAGACTGTAATTACTAATACAACAACCTTTTTCAATGGAGCAACCAGGTGGACTATCCATCCATCCATCCATCCATAGCGGCTGTGGCCAGGAGGACTTTTGCCCAACTTCGGGTGATTCGCCAGTTGCGCACGCTCCTGGACCGGGGCTCCTTGCTTACGGTCACCCATGCTCTGGTCACTTCCTGACTAGATTATTATAATGCGCTCTACATGGGGCTGCCCTTGACGACCATTCGGAGGCTGCAGCTGGTCCAGAATGCGGCAGCCCAGGTGGTGATGGGATGTGGGCGATATGCCCATGCCTCACCGCTACTTCGGGAGCTGCACTGGTTACCAGTTTGTCTCCGGGTGCAATTCAGGGTGCTGGTTTTGACCTTTAGCGGACCGGAGGGGCTCTCTAATGGTGCCATCAGTTAGGGGTGCACATCTGTCTAGCACCCGAAGGAGGGCCTTCTCCGTGGCCACACCAACTCTCTGGAACCTCCTGCCAACAGATCTAAGACTTCAAAGAGAATTGCTGCCCTTCAGGAAAGGATTGAAGACCTGGCAGGCAGGGCAGGCGTGGGGGGGGGGGGGCGAATGGGAACACGGTCCCCGCCTGCTGGCTTATGTAAACCATTAAGAACTCTCTCTTCTTCTTCTTTTTATAGTGGGTGGGATGGGTGGGTGGGATATGGGTCTTTTAAAGTGGGTGGGATGTGGGTCTTTTAAAGAGTTTTTATGTGTTTTTAAAACTTGTTGTAATGCCGCCCTGAGTCGGGTTCGGCCTGAGTGGGAGGCATATATAAATATGACTAATAAATAAATAAATAAATAAATAAATAGCTCCTGCCAACCTAGCAGATTGAAAGTTGCAGCAACTTTGTATGAGGCAACTTGTGTCAAGGAATTAGGCAATGTTGTATGAATTCAATGTTGTATGAAGCGGACTTTGTATGAGGTATTACTGTAAAAAGACTGAAGAAGGATCTTGCCAAACTAGGAATAACATTCAAGGAGGAGAGTGTTGAGGAAGTTGACCTCCCCTACATCACTTAGAGGACCTTGAATAGGCTGAATGTCAGAGTTACTAAATGTAAGACCAACATGCTCAAGTGGGGGCTTCTGGCAGACAACAACACACTGTGGAGAGACAAAGAATCCAGCTCATTTGCTGGTCTGTGGTTACTACCAGAAACTTGTATTGATGAGGATTTAATTTTGGTCAATGACAAAGCCAAGAAAGTGGCTTCTTTTTGGCAGTTCAAATGTTGGTCTGGACATGAAGGAAGAAGAAGAATCTCCTGCAGCGAGCGAAAACCTTCCACAATGTTCAACAATGGGTGTGTGATCCCAAGAGAATGACTCCTCAGTATAAGGGGAATTGCCTGACAGCATCTTTATTTTCCACATCAGGTCGGTGTGACATAACACATCAATCACAACTGATTTCAGAAGCTTCTGGCAGCTTTTGATTTCTAACACAAGTATTTCCAAACTGTATTTTTTTACCCCTCAGCCTTTCTTAGGCCAGCATGGCTACCTTTGTCACTCACATCCATCCACAGCCGATAGCAAAATTGAGTCCCAGATGAGTAGCTTATGTCAAACCCACACACACTTGCTCCGACACAGAGCTGGGAGACCAGGAGGCGTGGAGAAGATATTAGAACCAAGTCCCAACCTTATGATCTTTCATTAGGGAACCTGTCAGTGATGAGCAGGAGAAAAATAAGGGCATGCATTTATTATCAATAAAATGCTTTGGGAGGAGGAAAAAACCACTTTCCTTCAATTGAATCCCTTTCATTTAAATGAAATAGGAAGAGGGGGAGAGAAAGAGAGAGAGAAAAAATGCTGCTAATGAGGTGCCAAATTATAGTGGCAAGAGCCGGTACACATCCTAGGCAGCTGATTATCTTTCATCAAGGTGGCTAAGTAATATAGTCCTCATAATGAACTAATGGATTTGCAGGTCCAGTTAACACCCAAAGTTCAACCTTAGACAAGTTTAAAGTTAATCATGTACTTTAAAAAAAGGGGAGTAGAAAAGATTAAATTAGTACATTGAAATTCAACCGACAGAAGCATTAGAACCAATTTTTATTCCCTTCCACGCCTTCTCTTCATTCCCCCTCATCTCACTCTCATGTTCTTTCAGTGTGGAAGGAATTTTTTTGGTCCGAGTGTGCAACTCAACGGGGTCTCGCCACTTGACTACATTACCATCCATGCATAGGGAGTTGCTAATGATAGAAAGCCTACACATTGGGGAATGCAATTCCAGGCAGACATTCCCCCCCTAAAATGGATTATTTCAGCCTGGTTGGCCACAGATTCTGTAGTTTCCCGGCGATTCATCTTACTATTAATAATGTCAGAGAATTTTTAGGCCCTTGAATTAAATAATGATAAATAGGAGCCACGGAGCGAGCACGGCTGAGGCAGTGGCTGTTTATTTCGGAGCAAGGTTCTGTCAGACCTGATAAATCGGATCTCTGAAAATAGTTTATAAAGTAACGAATTGATGTGGCAGTCAGTGAGGGAGAGAATTAATGCGACAAAATGGGCCTTGTTGCAACCCAGATTTTCAAGAGAGCCCGAGAAAGCCTTTTATATAAATGCAAGGTCTGTGTAGCAGGAAATGGTTGCTGTCGAAAGTGAAAAGAGCCTACGCAGGGGTGGAAGGGGCTTCTGTAATATCAGTGAGCTACAGGTCAGTGAGAGAGGAACACCATGGATAACCAGGAGTTTGGGAGATCAGCAGATCGAGAGTTAATGCTTGGTAGATTGAAGGGGTGGTCACAGCCAGCGCACTTGTTATAGGGAGCGCTGAGGGACACGTTGTATAACAGGAGGGGGAAAATTGAAAGCTTCTTTTAAAAGGGGGACTCTGATGCTTCCAAGTTTCCCATGGCGGTCTGTGCTGGGAATTTGGATGAAATGGCACACAGAGAACAATCACTGCAATGTATAATCTCTCCACACCCATAGAAATCCTTGCTCTTCAGACTGCTTTCTGGAGGGGAAAAAGAAGCAACATATAACTCTTCATGTGTTAAGCTTAGTTCAAATAGCCACAATCCTATTTTATTCATGCACCTGGAGAAAGCCAGGTTTGGCTTTTGCTGAGGAGACGGGACTTCTGGACAATGGTTCAGTCCTGCAGCAGACTAAGATTTCAGAAGAGTTCTCGGAGGTCAGATGCTTAGCATGGATGGGATCAAAGGAAAACAGATGCGTACCAAAATCCCAACATACTTTCCCTTTAAAGTTCTTTGTCCCCATTAATTTCACCTTTGTGTGCGGCAGGTCAACCTTTTAGAGCGGGAGGAAAATCATACAGACACCGGAGAAACCAATGACCAGTAGGAAAGCCTCAGAAGTGTGTAGATTTAGGGCCTCTTTTGCTTTAAAAGATTCCCTTGTGTTTTTTAAAATCCCTCTCTTGCACAGCCCATTAAGAAGATAGTCTCCTCAGGTGGCAGATGATGGGAACCAACTCAGATATTATTAGATATGAATGCTGCCGTGTGTCATGCAGTGTTCCAGAGCTTGAAAGTAATCAGTTACAACTAGTTAACTGGGGTCTAGTGACTCTGATTTTGCAATGAATCCACTGTGAGTTTTAATCTGAGCTTTACACGAAGTGGCGGTGAGCTTTCAGCTCCACTCACTTGCTTTAACCACTCCCTCTCCATTTGTTGTGTTCTGTAAAGCTGTGCCTTTAACAATGTATCTAGCCATGTGATAACAATGTATCCTTTCTGTATGCAACATAATAACCTTCAGCTGTATCACTGTAACCCTAATACATGGGCGCGAGCTAGTGACCACTAGGTGGCAGTAGCGAGCGGCCAGCTCTCATGGCTCACTCTCACCCTGGATCAGCAGCGCGGGAAGATTCCCGCCATACCTTCACCTGGACAAGAAGGGCGTGACCTTCTACGACGTCACGCAGGCAGCAACCAATAGACTGTCAACGAGCCACATTCAAATGTATAGTCAGCTGTATATATTGAGCTACCCATCCGCCATTACCACATGTTCCTCCGGATCATCATGCAATAAACTTGTGTTAAGCCAACCCTTCGGCTGTTGCGTTGTCTTTGGTCCCCTACACTAAATTGGCGACGAAGGTGGGATATGGCTGCCCACGGGACCAAGACATGCGCCGGTTTCGAAATCAGGAAACCGGGAGACTGGGAGATCTTCGAAATGGACTTCCAGGGAGCCCTGATCGAATCCGAAGTCTCGGATGAGGCAAAGAAAAGGGCCATCTTCACCAGGATGCTGGGACAAGACACCAAAAGAACCTTGGTGGACCTGATTGCACCGAAGAGGGTGAGCGAATTCAAGGTCAAAGAACTCATGCAAATGCTGCGTGAGTATTTCCGGCCCTCGACGGCGATGTTTCCTGCTCGGAGCGCATTTTGGAGGCGAGTCCAAGCGCCCGGGGAGACGGTCGCCGCTTTCGTGGTGGCCTTGCGACTGGCTGCCGGCCCGTGCAAATGGGAGAATACTGAAGTCACCCTCAGGGACTGTGTGCTATGCGGCCTGAGCGACGCCGAGACCCAGCGCACATTGATGAACCAGGAGCCGCCCCCCACGTTGCAGGAGGTCATCAAAGCGGCACAGGCCGCGGAAGCCACCAAGGCTGGGGTGCAGGAACTCCAGGACTGGTGGCCGAAGACGAGCAAGGCAGAGACTGCAGTGCACGCCGCCCGGCGAACTTCGAAATCGTCCGCGGAGAGCAGCGACGACGAGGACGTCCGGAGGGTCCGAAGAGAGGGCCGGCGGTGCGACGGCTGTGGAGCGGCCCACGACCGCGCCAAATGCCCGTTCAGGAAGGCCGAGTGTCACAACTGCGGCCGCCGCGGACACATCGCCAAAGTCTGCAGACGACGGCGCGAGGACCGGAAGAGCTCGCCGGACCGCTCGGCGAAACCGGACCGCTCGACGAGGCCAAAGGATGGCGCGCGGCCCACGAGGAAGCAGGATGGCGTGGGCCGCATCTCCGACGGCAGCGAGGACGACGCCCCAGTATTCAGCGTGTCCGCAGGACACCCCCGTTACTTTGTCGAGGTACTAGTACAAGGGGTCCCCATTAGGATGGAAATTGACTCGGGCTCCACATATTCACTTATTCCCCAGAGGGAGTTCTTGCGAATTGCCCCCCACAAGAGACCCAAGCTCAAAGCGTTGAGGTCCACGTTACGGGACGTGCAAGGGAACAGCATTCCAGTGTTGGGGGTGGGGGAGTTTCAGGTCAAGTTTAAGGAGCACGCCGCGGCCCTCACCCTAGTCGTGCTCAAAGGGGGGAATTGCAGCCTCCTCGGGACTCAATGGTTTCAGCCCCTGGGTTTGTTTATTGGGGGGGGGGGTGCACTCCGTGGGGACCGTTGGGACTGACCCGATACAGGAGGTGTGCGACGCGCACCTCGAAGTCTTCAAAAAAGGACTGGGAAAATTCAAGGGGCCCCCAGTGACTTTCGACCTAGACACGGCGGTCCGCCCAATACGACTCAAACCGCGCCGGGTGCCGTTTGCACTCAAGGACAAAATAGAGGCGGAACTGGACAAACTGGTGGGCCAGGGGATCCTTGTTCCTGTTGATTCTGCGGAGTGGGAAACTCCAATTGTAACAGCACTAAAAGCCAATGGGGAGGTCCGCATATGCGCCGACTACAAGTGCACCATCAACAAGGCGATTCGCCCTAATGCGTATCCGGTGCCGGTAGTCAGCCATCTGCTAGCCAGGTTGCACGGGGGAAAGTGTTTCGCTAAGCTCGACTTGGCACAGGCCTACCAGCAGCTTTCGGTGTCCCCTGCCGCAGCTGCTGCGCAGACCATTGTCACCCATAAGGGGGCGTTCCAGGTGACGCGCCTTCAATTCGGCGTTAATTCGGCACCTGGAATTTTCCAGTCACTCGTGGAACGCCTCCTGAAGGGGCTGGAGGGGGTGTTGCCTTATTTTGATGACGTGTTGATAATGGGGGGAGTCGGGCGGAGCTGGCCAAGAGATTGGGAAAGGTTTTGGAAAAATTCGAAAAGGCGGGGTTGAGGCTGCGAAAAGACAAATGCGTCTTCTTCGCGACTGAGGTTGAGTTCCTAGGTTTCCGTGTGACTCCTGAGGGGATAAAACCATCCAAGTCTAAGGTGACCGCCATTAAGAAGGCCCCTCGCCCCACCTCCAAGCCCGAACTACAGTCATTCCTAGGGCTGCTCAACTTTTACCACTCTTTCCTCCCCCGGAAGGCAGCAGTGGCCGAACCATTACACAAACTGCTTAAAAAAGACGAGGCATGGAAGTGGGGCGACGACCAAGAGAGGGCATTTTGCGAGCTTAAAAATCTCCTGGCGTCCAATGCTATACTGACCCATTTCAATCCCAAATGCCCCGTGGTCCTGATCTGTGATGCATCCCCGGTGGGGGTAGGGGCGGTGCTGTGCCACGTGCTGGAAAACGGAAGGGAGGCCCCGATAGCATTTTACTCCAGGTCCCTGTCCCAAGTGGAGAGAAATTACGCACAGACAGACAGGGAAGCGCTAGCGATCATTGCGGGGACGAAAAAGTTTCACAATTTTTTGTATGGCCGCCCCTTCACCATTGTGACGGACCACAAACCCCTACTAGGTATCTTTACCGCAGATAAGCCCACGCCACAGATCCTGTCCCCGAGGATGCTTAGGTGGGCCATTTTTCTCAACGCGTATCAGCACGCGTTAGTGTACAGGCCCGGGAGGGAGATTAGCCATGCGGACGCCCTGTCGAGGTCCCCCCTTCCCCGGGATAGCAGCCACGTGGGCGGAGAGGAGCCAGACCACCAGGTACTGATGATAGAGGTCCTGGACTCACCCCCCATATTGCCCGCCGACATCGCCAAAGCGACCGGCAAGGACAACACCTTGGCGAAAGTTAGCTCATGGGTACAGAAAGGGTGGCCGGCGTCTTTCCCAGCAGCGGAATTCGACCCATTTTTTCGAAAAAAACTAGAGTTGTCCATAGAGAGGGGGTGCATTCTGTGGGGCCAGCGGGTAGTGATCCCTACGTCCCTCCGACCGCGGGTGCTCAAACTGCTGCACGTCAGCCACCCCGGGATTGTACGCTCCAAGGCCCTGGCACGGAGCTATTTTTGGTGGCCCCAGTTAGACGCCGACATCGAGCACATGGTGGGCACTTGCGAGAGTTGCCAATGCTCCAGACCGGAGGAGGCCCGCCTTCCCCACAGGGAATGGGATGCGGCTAAGGGGCCATGGTCCCGGGTGCACATAGATTTCGCGGGCCCGTTCCGAGGCACCATTTTTCTGCTGGTTGTGGACGCTTTCTCCAAGTGGTTGGAGGTTATTCCAGTCACAAGCACCTCCTCGGCCCAGACCATTAAGCATTTGCGGAGGCTCTTTTCCACGTTCGGCATACCCGACACTCTAATTAGCGACAACGCTAGTTGTTTCACCTCCTCAGAGTTTAAGGCATTCATGGAGATTAACGCCGTTCGGCATATCACCTCCGCCCCGTTTCACCCGGCCACCAATGGTCAAGTGGAGCGCCTCGTCCGCACCACGAAGGACGCTCTGCGGCGCATGGGCCCCGGGGACCTCAACCTACAAGTGTGTCAGTTTCTGCTAGGGTACAGGGTGACCCCGTTGGCGTCAGGATACTCCCCCGCAGAGCTCTTAATGCGCAGGAAACTGACCACCGTCCTCACTAGGCTAGACCCCACGAGAGTAGAAGACAAGGGTAGGAACATTGGGCTAGAGGCCACAAAGAGTTTCAGCGTAGGCGCCCCCGTGTATTGCAGGAACTACGCCAGCGCGGGCCCAGCCTGGGTGCCGGGCGTTGTCGTGGAGCAAACCGCCCCCGTGTCATACCGCGTGGAGACCAGCACAGGACTACTGTGGAGGCGGCACGCGGACCAACTCCGGCGCAGGGTCCCCGAGGAGCAGGGCACAGACCGAAAGGAACGAAAATCAGCGTTAGGGTTCTCCCCCACCCGTTCAGCCCAAGGGGGAGGAGAGGGGGGCCGCGGGTCCCCACCAAGGGGGGAGGAGGAAAGGGAGGATGTTCTCGTAGATATCATGGGGGATCTTTCGGAGGAGGAGGAACCCGACCCCATACATATCTCGCGGAAGTTCCCCACAAATACGGATACCCCAACTGAGTTAGACTTTGAGTTCCAGGACCGGGGGAGTTTTTCGGAGTGGTCCCCCACCCGTCCAAGCGAGAAGAGGGGTTTTTCGTTAGCCCCCAGCGCCCCCGGTCTGCCCACAATGGAGTTTTTCCCTTCCCCCAAAGCCGCCAAACCGCGGCAAGCCACTAACAAGTCTCCCTCTCCCGTTACAGGACAAGGGACCAGGGAACAAAGAAGCGATAGCGCCCCCGGGGCAGTTCAGCCCACATCACGGCCCAAACGCACGTGCAGTAAGCCATCTTGGCTGAGAGACTTCGTCTCATCCTAGGGGGGAGGGATGTTGTGTTCTGTAAAGCTGTGCCTTTAACAATGTATCTAGCCATGTGATAACAATGTATCCTTTCTGTATGCAACATAATAACCTTCAGCTGTATCACTGTAACCCTAATACATGGGCGCGAGCTAGTGACCACTAGGTGGCAGTAGCGAGCGGCCAGCTCTCATGGCTCACTCTCACCCTGGATCAGCAGCGCGGGAAGATTCCCGCCATACCTTTACCTGGACAAGAAGGGTGTGACCTTCTACGACGTCACGCAGGCAGCAACCAATAGACTGTCAACGAGCCACATTCAAATGTATAGTCAGCTGTATATATTGAGCTACCCATCCGCCATTACCACATGTTCCTCCGGATCATCATGCAATAAACCTGTGTTAAGCCAACCCTTCGGCTGTTGCGTTGTCTTTGGTCCCCTACACTAAACCATTATAAACTGCCTTCTCTGAAAATCAGACATGAAGAAAGTTCTCTTCCATAGCCTTATTATAAGGAATACCATAAGATATTCAAAGGGTTTTGAATAATCAGAAAGCACTAGGCAAGTGTTATTAATAAATACTGTAAAGTATCTGAGAACAAACTTAAGAACATCATTAACATAGAGCAAATGACAATAATAAATATGCGCTAAAAATTCACTTTTCAATAGTACTGTCACAGAACTGGGATTAATGAGTAGCTCTGTAGGAGAGGATTGAGCTGGTGTTGGGCTTAGTGCACACACGCACACACCAAGCACATAGCTGCTGCCCCCCCCCCCCCCCCCCCCAGCTTCAGTGTGCGTACACAAGGGTGGTTTGGGACCATGGCCATTAAACACAGCTCATTTTCAGATAGAGAAGTTCAGTATGTGTGTTTTCCTCCTGTCTTTAAAAGACAAACAACGACGTCACAGCTCTTTTCCTCTGTGACAAAAGGCATGGACCATGAAACAGGATGAAATGGAGCAGAAGTTAAGCAGCTATTAATGTGAGGATGAGAATGTATGGTTTGGTATGCAGATTGGCATTCTGATTATGCAAATCTGTGAAGGCAAACTGTGCAGATCAATGTGGAAAGCACCCCATCACGCAAAAGCCATTTTGCTGCTGTGAATGCATGTAGATGTGGATTTTGGATGGGCATCTCACAAATAATACTAGCTAGACTTTTCATAAAGGGGACCAGCAGTTACATAAGTCGGGGGGGGGGGGGGATTGTCCACATGGTATGTTTTAGAAAGGATAGTTCTTATTCTGACATTTCTTTTCCAGATACTCTCCATTTAAATAACTACACTGTCTGGGCCTGATTTAATTATAAACGAGGAATACTAGATACTGTATTCTGAAATTGTTCATCAACCATCAGCTCCTGAATAGCTGGCCTAGCAAACACACAAGCAACCCAGTCACCACCTTCCCTCCTCGAATGAGATGCTTGTTAATTGTGCTTAGATGAATTAAATGCATAAATGAGAATGGAATGTACAAACAAATCATATTTAATGGGCACCTGTTCATATAAGCCAGAATCCCATTGGTTCGTTACACCAGCATACATCCAATGATATAAATCAATGTGGCAAATCATGCTCGTGCACTCTTTGTCATGTGCTAACTCACGAGAATGGCGCATGGTGACGGATACATGCAGGGAATTGTCAACTAGTGGCAATTCGTACCTGCAATTTACACTATTGCACCTAAGCTGGTGTAACTAACCAACAGGATTCTATCCATTAATTAGCATGAGAAGTCGTATACAGGTTACATACCCATACACTCACAGAAGCTGGTACTATTACCTGTATTTACAAAATAATGGAATCTTTGGCCTTCCTTTTCCCTCAGCCTCTGCCTGCCCCATAGAAAGCCATCACAGTTACCACAAAATTTCAGCAGCAGCTAGGGTGGCAGCAGGAAATTCTGTAGTTGTTGTTGTTCAGTTGCCCAGTCGAGTCCAACCCTTTGTGACCCCATGGACCACCGCACGCCAGGTAGTACTTGTTGGCTTTTGGTAGCCATGGCAATAAACCCAGGTTGACTTAGGTGGTAGTGGTACTGATGCAGCCTCCTAACCTCATTCATCCATCTCTAACACTGGCAGTATTGTACTAGATCAGTGGTTCCCAATGCTGTGCTGGCCAAGATTTCTGGGAGCTGTGGTCTAAGAACATTTGGGGATCCAAAGTTGGAAACCACTGTACTGGATGAATCCACAGCAAATGCAGGTACTTAATTCTCATGCAGTTGGTAGGCATAGGTGACTTGAAATGAGCAAATAGAGAGGCCACCTCCCAAAAAGTTGGTGATGAAGTCCACCCCCTCCCAGCACCCCAACCCAATCCACAAGTCATCCAATTTGCATGCAATGGCTCTTCAATGATAAAGGGACAAAGCTAGTGATCTTGAACTCCTCTTTACATTCTGCATGGCTTTGGTGCATATTTTTCGCTGTGTATCTTTTCTCACTTTGCTACAAAATTAGTCTTATAAATTAGCATCTGAGGAAGGATCTACCACCAGAGCCAACTTCTTCTTGTCCATGTCAGACTTTAAACTGCATAAATGAAGCCACCTTCTTGACTTCGTAATTGGCCAAACTTAAATCCTCATCTGTATATGTTTCCGGCAGTAATTGGCAGACCAGCAAATGACCCAGATTCTGTATCTCTCCACATTCACACAGCATGTTGTCATCTGCCAGCAGCCTCCACATGAGCATATTGGTATAATATTTAGGGTTTCCAACTCTCAACCTATTCAGAGTCCTCCAAGTGATATAGGGGAGGTTGAGTTCCTCAGCCATATTCTCCAGAGCCCACTAATTTACTATTATGCAGGAAGAACTTGCAGTACACTGAGAATCCCATCTTCTTCTAAATGTTACATGGTGGTTGTTATTATCTGCCATCAGGTTATCTCCAATTTGTGATAACTCTGTGAAGAGTGCCTTCAAAATGTCTTGTCTTCAACAGCTCTGAGCAGGTCTTGTAAACTCAAGACTGTGGGTTTCTTTAGGGCAGTGATGGCTAACCTTGGCACTCCAGATGCTCTTGAACTTCAATTCCCAAAAGTCCTGATCAACACTCCTGCTGACTCGGGCTTCTGGGAATTGAATTCCAAGAACATCTGGAGTGCCAAGGTTGGCCATAACTGCTTTAGGGAATCAATTTTTCTTGTGTTGGTCTTCCTTTTTCCTGCTTCAATCTTTCCCATCATTATCATTTTTTCCAGGGAGCCTTATCTTCTCATGATGCATCCAAAGTAGGACAGCCTCAATGTCATCATTTTTACCTCCAGAGACAGTTCAAGCTTGATTTGACCCACTTGTTTCTCTTTTTGGTAGTCAGGCTATCACCAAATTTCTTCTAGTGCACCATCATTGGGTGGGTGTGTTAAATTGCTAGTTAATATTTTTAATTTTGCACCGAGTGACTGTTTCTGTTTTGTATGCTGTTGAAACTTATCCACCTTTTTAAAAAAATGGGTGCTTTTATTTCAAGTTAAATCTGGAAAGTGCTTCTTCCAATCTTTATTCTCCACTTATAAATTAATATAAAACAAGACCTTTAAGGTGGCAACATTTGACTGATTTTTTTTAGACTTTCATTCTCTTCCCATTTAGGTTTTGGTTTCACTTTGTTTTTAGTATATTTCCAGTGGCAGTCCTTAATTTTAGACTAGGGGTTCCTAACCTTTTCAAGCTGGGGGCTGGGTCACTCTCTCTTAATCAGCTCTGAGGGCTGGATGGCCATTTTGCCCTGCCTGCATGATGGGGGTGGCCATTTTGTCCCAACAGGTTCAAAGGGGTGGCCATTTTGATTCTCCAATGCCATTGGAGGAGTGCGGGCACATGAAATGGCAATGCAGGCCAGATCTGGTCCACAGGCCTTAGGTTGGGAGCCCCTATTTTAGACAGCAGTCTTTTTTAGCCATACCTGAAGAGATTGGAAATTAGACCTTGATTGTTTTGCATGCAAACATATGCTCTACTATTGAACTAAACTCTTCCCCTGTTTTTATAGGCCTGGTTGCATTGACTTAAATAGAACCTCTCCTTTTTTTAAGTGCCCCTTTCATGCCTTAAACAGCAGCCTGGCATGGAGTAATTAAGCAGGTGGAACTTTTGGTACCATGAAGGAAAAGGCTTAACGGCAAGGTTACATACTTTCAGACAACTTAGGTGAATGGATGAGCTGCTGAGTCATGGTTTGATGCTCCTAAGAAAGCATTTGGAGTTGCCTGAGCCACACTTGAGTTAATGAAAAATGTTAGCTCAGGCAGAGAGACAGCCAGTGAATGTCTTGCCAAAGGGCCATGTAAAATATCTGCCTGAATTCTGGTACTCTGCAGGCATTAAATAAGCCATGCATCAGCACTCAGCAGCCTTGGGAAATTGCATGCATCCCAGTAACCTGGAAATATCTTCCAATCACACATACCTGAGGTTGACTATACCTAAATTTGACTGATCTTGGAGGCTTTGCAAGTCCAAGCCTAGTTAGTATTTGGATGGAGGATTGGAATCTGGACACTTCTTACTGGTAGTCAGACTAGTTTAGGGGATTCTGTGAGTTGACAGCACAAATCATGTTTCAATCAAGTTGCATGACTTTTGACTAGAATCCTACTGGCGGGTTACACACGTGTAGGTGAAATTGCATAATTCGTGGCAGCAAATTGCCATTATTCAACCAGGCTGTGGAATCCAAGGACATTTCCCCTACCCCAATATAAAGAAGCTACTGAAATATGTATGGGTGAAGCTGGATCTTAACTTGGCTTTAAGAGCCTGAAGCCTCAAGTCAGGAATTCCCTAGTTCAATTTTCATTTCTGCCCAAAACTCTGTTGGTGATTTTGTCCTCTCTTAATACTAGAGTATGCACTTTCACTACTGATCTATAACAGGGTGATATCCTATATATATTTATCTAGAGTACTGTGTGACAGCGTGAGCACCTGTCGTCTGTCCCAGCTCCTGCCAACCTAGCAGTTTGAAAGCAAGAAATTGCAAGTAGATAAATGGGAACCACTTTGGCAGTTAAGGTAACAGCATACCTTAACTTTAAGTCTCATTGAACTCAATGGGCCTTGTTCCTAACAGATCTGTGATGTTCTTATTTGGACTTTATTTACTTCAAGAGGCTAAGATGTGCCCTATTTAAATGCAAACTTTATTTTTGAAGCAATAACATTAATGCAATAAATATTGTGTAGCATGTTAATTAATTGAGCATATATTAAATCTGATAAAAAAGAATCCCCTTTAAATTCTTCCTTCTGTTGTTGAACACATCCTGAAAATCCTAATGGAAATAAATAAATAAAAGAAGCAAAATTTACAGTTTACTGTACTTTTTGTCATTTTTTGTTTGTCTCTATATTTCTTCCACTTGATGCAATATCATAACTAAAAGTTTAATAAATCCAGTTCAGTTTCATACAGATAAATATATCATTAGTAACAGAAAATTTGTTATAAAAGAACCTGTAAAAAATGAAAGGTCAGTCCAACCTTATTTTTTTTTAACTGAAATAATCTCTTTTAATATTTTTTCATCTCCTTTAAAAAGATGACCAGATTCTATCCACCTAATCCTTAAATCCTGACATCCCTCCATCACCATAGAAACACCTGCTGGTAAAATCAGTGTGTTGATCAGAAAAGGGTGTTTAGCTTTCTTTGCTAGGGAAAAAAAAGTTTTAGAATTATAAAGTCTGAGAGATAAAAAGAGGGGACAAGCAAATTCTTTATTTTACCCTATCCCATGCATCTTACTTTATTCATTAGGAAAAAAAAACATAATCGTGATACATCACTGCAATTTTTGTTGTTCAAAAATTCTTATCTGACTTTTTTTTCACACATATACTTTTGAGTTCATAAAAGGGTACTTTAAAATGATAAACCTTCCCTTCTTAATTTATGAATGTTTTATTAACTTCTTGATAGAAGAAAGGGACTGATTTTTCCTTGATCACTTCAATCTTTTCTGCATATCAGAGACTAAACATAAATGTAGCATAGGGGTGCCCAAACTTTTTAGGCCGTGGGGTGGTCACATGGTTCAGCGGAGTGGTCACATGGTTCTGCAAGCCGGTCACATGGTTCTTCCCACCGGAAGCAGAAGTAAAACACACCTTGCAATCTGTTTTGCAACAGGATGAGATAGATTTTAAACTGCCGTTTTCTCTGAATAAAGCATGTGTGCCCAAACTCCGGCCCGTGGGCCGGATCCATCCTTGACACAAATTCATCTGGCCCACACCATCCTTGCTGCTCCATACGGGTGCGTTTTACTTCCACTTCTAGGAGTGGCAAGGGTGGCATGGGCTGGATGAATTGGTGTCAGGGCCGAATCCGGCCCACGGGCCATACTTTAGACACTCCTGTTGTAGCACTTTAAAGACTAACTGTTTTTTTAACGTTAACTTTCGTGGATCAAGTCCACTTCATCAGACATTGTTTTTGTTTTGTTTTGTTTACTCTATGATATGCTTGAAACACAGACTAACAAAGCTACTATTCCAAAAAAATATATATCAATCTTTGCCACCATTCAGGGTTTTTATGCATGTAGCATGGTTTTTTTTATTTTAAAAATAGACTTTTATTAAAGGTTAATCAACATCATAATCTGATTAAAGATAAACTGTGTATACGTAGTGAAAGGACTGATTTTTGAATAAATGATATAATTTCTGTACTACATAGTAGCATTCCCCCTCTGTTGTGGACAAAATATTGGCCTGGAGACAATTTTTCATCCTGTGGCAGAAAAGTATACAATTATTGATTTTAGTAGCATAATGGCTGATTCCCCAATGGTCGTTGCAATTCATAAAATGATACTGCTTTTAGTTATAATGTTGCAACTCAATTTTGTACTGTGATTGTTGTTTTTGTTGACTGCAAGCCGCCCTGAGTCGCCATGGCGAGTGGGCGGTGATATAAGTCTAATAAATAAACAATCAAATAAATATACTGTTGGCAGAGCTCCAATTGGAGCTAATCCTTGGTAATAGAAATATAATTGTTTTGAAATAACATTTAAGACATTTGACCACTCATCAGCAAATTGAAATGGTACAATCCATTCTATCACTTTATAATGGCATGATGTTCTCTACCACCTCAGGGGTCTATTAGTCTGGACTGAAGCATGTGTAGACTGAGGCCATGAGTTCTTCTGAAAACATAGAAGACCCCACAAAACATCAGAATATAAAACAGCTGAGTGGCAGAAAAGAATGATGATTAGGCAGTAGGTAGGTCTGGCTGCACAGTCTGTGGTAGCATATACTGAGGCATCACATTATATTTCTGAGTCACCATGTCACTGAAGAATTAGGGTGTTATGATAGAAAATCTATCAAGCTGAACTCAACTCACCAGTCATGCATCACAGCTGCCAAGTACCCAGTGGTGCTACCCGTTTTTGTTGTCCAACATAGGCAATTAAATCAAGGGTTTATCGATTCCTTTGGGCAACCAAATAGGGTGGCCAGCTATGTATGCTGGGCCACTGTATATAGATGGTGTTTTGGACAACAGAAACTGGTGAGTTGTGCTCAGCTTGATAAATCACCCATCATAACATACCAATTCCTCAGTGACATAGTGACTCAGAAGTATAATGAGATACCTCAAGGTATATTTCCTCGTACTGTACAGCCAGGTGTGTGTGTGTGCGTGTGTGCGTGTGTGCATGTGCGCGCACCCCAGATAGGCCAGGCAGTATAGTCTGAGCAAAGATACATTGAGACATCTCATTATAAATACAGTGGAACCCCATATAACAAATGCTTTGTATAACAAATATTCATACAACAAAGAGCTTTTGCACTATTGGTGGTACCCCACATAACGAATTTTCCCCCCATTATACTGGGTTTTCATTAAGTGAGGTATACTTCACTTAACGAAACCCTGTATAATGAACTTTTTATTCATTATGCGGGGTATCACCAATAGCACTTTGTATAATGAAAAAACCATATAGTGAAGAGCCCTGCGGAATGGAGTATATATATGCTGCAGTGGTTTAGTGGTTAAGATGCTGAGCTTGAAGACTTGAAGGTTGGGTTTTGATACCCAAGTGCTGCAGGATGGATCTTGGGGACATGAAAAGAGCTTCATTTGGGTGTCTCCACGATTTTTTCCGCTAAGCGGTTTTTTCCATTGAATATTTGTTGTACGGATTTTCCATAGGAAAAATCATTATGCAGGGCGCCATTTTTTTAAAAAAAAAACCTATTTGTTATGCAATTTCTTCACTATAGGGGACATTCGTTATACAAGGTTCCACTGTATATTTATATAAAGAACAGCTAGTTCCTTAATGGTTATTCTCTAGTCAGCCCACTCTACTAAAGAGGCGCTAAATTAAAAAGGCTGCTGTATGAAGGTGAGGCAACAAATTACCTCAAGCATTCAAATGTCACATAATGTAAAAAGCACAAATGAGTCTTAAAAATGCAGCTCCAGCCATAATTAACAGTCTGATGTGTTCAAATAATCAAACGTTATTCTCCAAGGAGCTTATTGAAGGAGATTTTTATAAGTGATAGTTTGCTAATCAGTGGGTGACTATTTTTTATGCCATTGATCCAGGCTGCCTTGTCTATTTTGTCAGTGTTACTCACATAATATTTTTTAAGGTGATATTTCCCCCCACATGGAGACAGCTCGTCCTACAATTCCCAATTGATGTCAACCTTTGCTCACAGTTATCATCTGTACACAGCCAGGCTTCGTTTTAAATCAGAGGAGCAGGGATAAATAAAACTGGATGGCATTCGGTTTCCGACTCATCCTGGTTCCCCCACCCCCTCTCCACCAGCCAATATGTTATCATGAAATAATGGATTTTATCTGTTTGAAAGATTGGAGAGAAGACTTTTTACATCTTTGAACTAAAAAGGGATTTCTCCTAACATTGGAGATATCATTCAATTTCCTTGGCCAGTGAGGGGTAAACTGTGGGGTGGATTCTCTGCCATTTCTTAAAGAAAGAGAAAGGGTAGAAAGAAATTGTATGACCCACTGAATGGAGAAAATGAAATCTTTCCACTATATTTTGTATTGTTGAGCAGCCCAAAATGGTCCTAACCGTAGTAATTGAATTTCTCACCCCCATTTCCTGAGCTTGCCCTTGGAACATCCTCTCTAATCAATAAAGCACAACACAGATATAAACACCAAGAAGCATTTCCTCTCAATATCCCGGTAAGGTGTGCTAACTGTCCCCACAAGAAAAGAGGTTTCTAGCAATTTCACCTCAAACTCAACACCAGGTAGTTCTCGGCAGTATATATTCAGAGGTACCAGAAGCCATTTCTAACAATAGTTCCTTTGCAATAAATGTGAACATCTGGCACTTTTTTGTGACATTCAGAACTCACTGTTCCCATCTTTTATTCCATATCAGATTGCATGTTGAGTATGTTTATTTGCCCCCATGCAAATTGTTCCCTTTTTGGTATATAATTTTACTAATACATGCATTTCTTACTCATTTGTTATTGGCGAAAGTGTTTTTGTGGTTTTCCCCCCAAACATATTCTCAGCTGTATTTTCCATATATACTCTGATTTCCCTCTTCCAATTGGAATACGTTGTAAACTTTGGCATTGCATAATTTTTCAAGGTAGGGTATGTGTCATGTTGTTGCTCAACTTAGAAGATGTGAAATTAACATTTTATAGAACATATGAACTAGACAAATCTCTTCTGATGTCTAAGCTCTAGATATACATTCTCAAAAAGGACATATGGGTGGGTGGGGGATACAGTTTTCATTTTAATGTGAACTTGCCAATTGACATTGCTCAGACAACGTACCTATAAATTACCTATAAAGTGGAACCTCGTATAACAAATAACTCATATAGCGAAAAATTCACATAATAAAAAGAGATTGAAAAACCATGGCACCTCACATAATGAAAATTTTCGCTATGAGAAAATACGCTCCCTATGGGAAAGCTCATATAACAAAAATTTCTATAGAAAAACTCACATAACAAAAAACAATTCATTATGTGAATTTTCCCATAGAACTGTTCGTTATACGAGTTTTTCCATAGGAATTTTCGTTATACGAAAAAAATTGTATAATGAAAAAAATCACATAGTGAACAGCCTTGTAGAATGATTTTTTCCCCATTATATGAGGTTCCACTGCATTAGTATATCTACAGATACACACAGGTATGTGTATGTGTACAAAATTTTCTCTACACGCAGATTTTCATCATAACAGCAGTTGATTAAGAAGTAGACATAGGAAAACTGAAACTGATAGTGTAAGACTCCTTGAAGGAAGCTCTTAATGGTTTCATATACTGTATATCCATATATAATCTTGCAAGATAAGCTTGCTAAATAAATATTGCTAAATAAATATTGGAAAAAGAAGAATCTTATCTGGACATTTAGTCTAATGAGTTAGAAATATAGAAATTAAGCATAGAAGAATATTCAGCATAAAAGAACTTTACATTTATGTGGTAATGTGGTATTGACTAGATAACTAAGTGCACATAATGCTGTTACCTTTCCTGCTGAAACAGTACTTATTTATCTACTAGCAACGTCTTGATTTCAAACTGCTAGGTTGGCAGGAGCTGGGACAGATGGCAGGCACTCACTCTGTTGCTCAGGTCGCGAACTGCTCACCTGCCAATGTTCCAGTGATCTCAGCATCTTAACTGCTAAGCCACTGTGGCTCTGAGAAGCATTTACCATATGCTTTAAAAAAGCCATCCAGAATTTTGAAGACTAGCAGTTAAATTCCAGCCAAGGCTGTCTTCCCAGCATGCTCACTTAAAATTCCTGGAAATAAATAAATTGAAAATGGAGCACTGAAACATGTATTCTTACATCAATTGTACAAGCAAGAACGGTGCTGTGGTCTTCTCTTGTTCACCCAGCTTGGCTCCTATAGTAAGATGCGAAATTAATAATTGCTCGGAATTCCTCTCATTTAGTTCTTTAACCTGCAAAGTTTAAAGCTGGTAATTTCCCCACTGTGCACACAGGATTCTCATTTTGCCTCTTGTTTAAATATCAAGCAGCTGCCGTGTGTGTGTGTGCCACCTGGAAAATAATTAAACAATGGCTCCTTGGCCCACCTGCTTTAAATTGTTGTCTGCACTTAATGGGACTGAGACTGTTAAACAGTAGCATACCTTGCCATTCTCCCTAAATATTTCCCATAGATAAATAGAGTTTTATCAAGACGTTGAAGACTAAGTGGTTTTTTCTCTCTGCCAAGTTCAATACATGAATCAATATTTAATAATAAAGCAATGTGATTGTTGTATGTACTTTGCAATTTCCCTTGGCAAGCTTTGAATAATCCTCAATTCCCAAGGGTGTTGAAAGTTTTAATTAATGATTGTCTGTGAAGCCTTGTGTGTTCAGTCTAAGATGGACACAATTGAAGTGAAAAGTCCTTCGTTCCTCTTCTTTTTCCTGCTGGGCTTAATTGGATCCCATTGTAGCATAATGAAGTCTCTAATTCAATACAATAACCAGAGCTTGGAAATGCTTTAGGACTGCATCAGGGTTGGCGTGGGAATTCTTGGAGCTGAAGTCTAAAAAAAAGTGTTATCAACCTCTAATAATAATACTTTGCAGGTGCACCCCCCAAAGAAAGACTCAGACACCGGTATATGGATAAAGGCATCAGGCCACTTTTATTGAATAATGCCCTAGTCCGAATTATAACTTTCAATTGGTGTAATCATCCAATTGTAATTCTTTAAGGCAAGCAGGCCGCAGTAACACTGGTAAGGTTCCACCCAAAATGCCAATGGCATTTGGCTACATGTAACTATTTGTATCAATTTGTTTGTTGACACAAACAAATTGTTGACCGGAGTCAATAAACTATCTACTGACCCCACCCTATGACGTGTATCCATTAAATCTCAAGGTGATGCAGGCTGTTAAGCTCCTGCCATCACCCCTTGCCTGGTTCGTCGTTGACCGGCCAAAGCTATTACTCCTGTACCTGTCTAAGTGTTGGCCAGTCAATTGCGAACCTGCCAGATACCTCTGGGTCATAAATCTTTACCTTACCAGTGCTACCCGCCAAAGTGACCAAAGTCAACTAACCTCTTTGCTCAAACACTAGCAACAGTGTGGGATGGGCAAAAAAGCCAGAACCAAGGTGCCAATTGTAGGTTCAGGCCAAAAATTCCCACCCGGCCCCGAAGCGACCAAAAATTCACACTGTTCACTAGGGAGGGGGTGGAGGGGAAAACTTTTCCTCTCCGTTGCAATTCTAAAATGGCAGCTCGGCTGCCTCGTGGCCACCCCTTTTATAGAGGGGTGGCCACGCCCCTAACTGACCCAGATGTCTGAGTCCGGGTGGGGGGGCCCCCGCAAAGAGCGCGGTGGCCATTTTGGCGCCGCGCTTTCATTGCAGGCGCACCCCCCAAAGAAAGACTCAGACACCGGTATATGGATAAAGGGATCGGGCCACTTTTATTGAATAATGCCCTAGTCTGAATTATAACTTTCAATTGGTGTAATCATCCAATTGTAATTCTTTAAGGCAAGCAGGCCGCAGTAACACTGGTAAGGTTCCACCCAAAATGCCAATGGCAATTGGCTACATGTAACTATTTGTATCAATTTGTTTGTTGACACAAACAAATTGTTGACCGGAGTCAATAAACTATCTACTGACCCCACCCTATGACGTGTATCCGTTAAATCTCAAGGTGATGCAGGCTGTTAAGCTCCTGCCATCACCCCTTGCCTGGTTCGTCGTTGACCGGCCAAAGCTATTACCCCTGTACCTGTCTAAGTGTTGGCCAGTCAATTGCAAACCTGCCGGATACCTCTGGGTCATAAATCTTTACCTTACCAGTGCTACCCGCCACACAGGGAGGCGTCCATGATGACTCACTGCCCCCCCCCAGACCGTCAGCTCGGTCGCCAGGCCTGCTTGCACCACGGCCAGAAAGAGGTACATACCTCCAGCCGACAGGTGGACCCCATCTCCTGCCTACCAGCAAAAATTTTTTTGTAAGCCTATCCGCAGGTTTCCAATGGCTGTCTCTCAGCCATGCTCAGCAAGGGACCGAGCAACAGCCCTGTCCACCGACTGCTAGAACAGTCCGAACCACGGAGATCCACGTCTCCCCTAAATTGGTGTCTCGGCACGATGTTAGACCATAGCGACCGTGTGTAAGCCCTACATGATATAAAACGCCAGGTCATAGCCTCAATTTCCTTAGCTATGCTCAGTGCAGCAACCTCCTCGTTACCTTTCAAGGGAACTAAATTAGTAGCATCTTGGGGCGCCTAACAGCCCCGAATGGAATACGAAAGCCCCATTGGAAACCCTCCAGCAGGTACCTCGCATCATCCCTTCTTGGATAAGCTGAGAGCCATCGCTTCAGCATGAGTACACTAATTGGGGAGGGGGGCTTTGACATGGCTAGTTCCGTCAGACGGAGCTCTGATCGCCCCCTGTGCACCCCTACCTCTGCCCCCTAACCCACCAACCCACGGGCACGCGGAGGCGGCGTGGGGGCCAGCGCAAAAGGGACACTCGTGTCGGTAACAACACTGGCACGTATTACACAAATCGCTAGCTGAGAAGGTCCAACACAGCAGGCGGGCTGGAACCCCCTGCCCCACCGGTTGGCGGGGAGCCTGTGTTGCAGCAGCCCGCTGCACAGCATGACCACAATGGTACCTATCACCAGGCGCCAGTCACGTGGGAGTCATGTACAAGAGCCACAATTGCTGACAGGGCTCATCCCACCTCGTCTCAGGATGTAGGGCCACCCTCATCCAAATTCCTCATCGTAAGCCAACTACGATGGGCCCATGAAATCAACCATTGCCCTGTAAATATTATCAAGGTATTGAACCATTGGGATGGCCCAACCAGGCCGGGCCCTGAGGCATACCGCCATATATATAAAGTATGCCGGCAACCAGTTGGCCCAGGTGTGCGGTGGCTTACGACGACGGGACAGCTCCTTGTCTCTGTCGTCCTGTCCCTGATTGTCGTCTAATCCTCCATCTAGCTTACCCTGCTGGTAAGTGATCAGTGATGCCATTCCTGATGACCTTTTTCAGTCAGGTGAACGTCGTTTGTTTAGCCCCTACGGGTGGTACGCTCATGCGGTCCCTGTGCTTTCCCGGCACAGTGTGATATGCACTCGGCTTTCCGATTATTGCCAGTGCACCCAGGGGATTTTGAGCTATTGGGTTTTGGGTTCCAAGGGGAATTTTACTTAGATAAGGCCATGCCTTTTGACTGCTTTATTTCATGTTCGGCATTCGAACGATTCGGTACTTTCATTCAGTGGGCCTTTGCTTGCAGGTCTTGGCCCAGGTGCGCGGTGGCTTACGACGACGGGACAGCTCCTTGTCTCTGTCATCCTGTCCCTCTCTCTCTTCCTCAGTGGGCTCATGGTTCAATAGGGAGAATATATCTACGTACTCCCCTCGCCAGATCTTATCCCTCGTGACCTGTGACAGATGATCACCCAGGGGCAAGGAATAACCAGC
Organism: Bradypodion ventrale; assembly: GCA_035047345.1. Classification (NCBI taxonomy): domain Eukaryota; kingdom Metazoa; phylum Chordata; class Lepidosauria; order Squamata; family Chamaeleonidae; genus Bradypodion; species Bradypodion ventrale. The sequence goes on from JAWDJE010000006.1 coordinate 125,215,925, forward strand.
CGTCGGCAAAGCCATCGTCGGCACATTCAGTATAGAGGGCATACGCAGCGGGACCTGGACAGCCCTGTGATTCTCGGCACTGCCCCAGGGGCGGACACCCCCGCCCTTAATGAGGGACCATTTTGAAACCATGGGATACTGGGATAGGATGGTACTGATGCCCGCTTGCATCAACTTGACGAGGCCAGGGCCACTGAACCCCACCACTGTAAGTGGGCTGTGGTGTTGGTGCACTAAATTGAACCTGATACTCACTAGGTGCACCCCCGTGAGCCGCCCCCACCGGGGGTTCCAGCCCACGGTGGGCGTCAGAGCTTGCGACTGGAATCGAGCTCTGGGACCACCCCTGACTGCTCCCAGCCTGGACATCAGGTCGAACAGGGAGCTGCGAGACACCAGCTGGGGCCGGCTGGACCGTCTCAAGCAGCTCGACCCGGTTGGCCGCCTGCCAAGCGTTGCGGCCGGCAAGGTAGCCGGGGCCGACGAAGGGGCCCCTGTTGAAGAAAGAGTAGCGCCCCCCTCTGAAGGAGGCTGTGCAATGCCCCAGGATGCATCCAGCACTGCTATCCGTGCTAACAGAGCATCCACTGCCCCAGAGCCCCCAATATAAAGCGGGCCGGGTGGGCCGGACGGCCCACTAGGCAGTTGAGGAAAAGGCAACCCAAAAGGAGAGCCAGGGCCAGAATAGGGCCATGCCCAAAACTCTGGCCCATGGGGGGCTGGAGGAGCAGTGGGTTGAACACCCGCACCAGCCCCCCCGGGCCACCCAGTCCCATGCCCAGCAAAGGCGGGCTGAGGGCCGAAGCCCCAGAGGGGCCGGCCTGTAGCTGACCAGCTACCAAGCTGGAACCCTGCTGCCAAGTGGTAGCCTGACCAGCCCCACTGGTACCAGTGGGCAAGGCTGGCACATTGCCCTGCCGAGGGGGCACAGCCCTGGTCCTCCGACCCAAAGGCTGGCCCCCATCCGGCGCAGGGCCGGTAAAAGTCTTTCCCCTCGGCCGCGGCTTCAGCGCCGCTTGGGAGCCATGTCTCCCTAGGAGAAGAAAGGCTGGATCCCTAGCCAGGGATCGAACTCCTAACGCTCAAGCACCACGGTAGCCAAGCAGTCCGAGGCTCCGCGTGCTTAATCCTCCTTTCCCCCAGCGGGAAAATGAACTGCAATGGCTCAATAGCCGAAGACTAAGAGAAAAAACAGCGGCAGAGAAAACTTCTCCTCTCCGTCGCAATTCTAAAATGGCAGCTTGGCTGCCTCGTGGCCACCCCTTTTATAGAGGGGTGACCACGCCCCGTAACTCACCCGGATGTCTGAGTCCGGGTGGGGTGGGGCCCGCAAAGAGCACGGCGGATATTTTGGCGCCACGCTTTCATTTTAACCACAGAATTGTAGAGTCATTTAAAAGGATCTCTTCTACATTTGTTGCTCCCATGTTGGTTACAGAAGGTCTTTAAAGCCTTTAGTCAATGTAGGTCAGGGGTTCTCAAACTATGGCCTGGGGGCTGGATGTAGCCCGCGACACCATTTCATGTGTCCTCCCACTGCCTCCACCACACCTGGAAGTGCCATGTGTGGCAGGCAGGGCAAAATGGCCATCCAGCCCCCAAAGCTGTCTGAGAGAACGTGACCCAGCCCTAGGCTTGAAAAGGTTGAGAACCTGTAATGTAGGTCAATTCTAGGTCCCTCAAGGGACTGGGCATTATCTATGCTAGGAATGGGGACATTTTGGCCCTCTTGGTAATTTGAACTTTAGCTCCCATCAAGCACAACCAACACAGCCTTTGCTGGGGTTGTGGGAGTTCTAGGTCTGTGTCTTTGGAAAGTTCTGTGGGTTCCCCTGTTAATATTGTCCATAGGGTTTTCTTGGCAAGGACACTGGAGTGTGTTGCCAGTTTCTTCTCCAGTGGAAGGTCCCCTGGACTGCAAAGAGATCAAATCAGCAAATCATGAAGGAAATCAACCCTGACTGCTTCTTGGTAAGGGGGTGGGGGGACAAATACTGAAGCCGAAGCTCAAGAACTTTGGCCACCAAATGAGAAAAGAGTATTCACTGGAGAAGACCCTGATGCTAGGAAAGCATGTTGGTCGTGTATTTAGGGACCCCAACCCTCAGCCTATTCAGGGTCCTCAAAGTAATGCAGGGGAGGTTGATTTCCTCAGCTATATCCTCCTTTAATGTTGTTCCTTGTCCAGTGAACTACTTCATCTTCTAATTTGGTTTTGCTCTTGTGTACCCTCAAGAATATTTGTTCTTGACATAAAGCTCTTCCTGGTTCTGAGCTGGTGAAATTGAGGCTCATATCCATTCAGAGGATGTTGAGGGTCATTCTCTTGCTTAGTTCTCTCTGTGTCCACTGCTACTTCTCCCCTGATCGTAGGTGGAGTGATACCAACAAGAGGATATATTTTCTCAACTGGTGAAGGTTTGAGGATAAGATGGTTAGACAGCATTGTTGACACAGTGGGTATATATCTGGGCAGAATATGGCAGATGGCAGATGACAGAGGAGTCTGGCATGTTGTGGTCCATGGGGACATAGAGGGTCAGACTCGATTGTGTGACTGAACAACAACAAAATGGGTTCCCCAGAAAGACCAAGTGGAGAGAAAAAGGATAACATTCTGTTTCTCCCCTTTTGCATTGGTGCTTGGCCACCACACTTGACACTGGCTTAGAACAGCTCCTGCCCTCAACTTCTGCAGTTTGCTGAGTTAGACTTCAGTTTTGATCACACAGAGCTCTTTAATGTCAGACACTAATGGATTTTCTTAAAAATTGTTAGGCAAAGGGCTTGACCTTCCTGATTCTCAGTTTAGCGCCCTGTGTTACAGCACTGTGCTTCATTTGTTACCTTACCGCACATCACTGGGAAAGGTAATTACAGTTAAAATTAAACTCTACAGACTGTGTCCTGCTGCCTTTTAACGGCACAACGCAACAAAGAGGCCATTTCCTACGCATTCTCCTCTTGTTTAGAAGATTCATGTTTATCTAATGCGAAGTCAATATTATCGCCCTGTAAAGAGTTAGGGCACTGCTAACAATCCAACAGGGAGTGCTACTTTATCATGCCGGGGCTATGCTCTACTGACTCAGAAACCATTTAACACTGTGCTAATGTCTAGGCTCAGCTTTGCCGCGTCAGCATTCAGTCCACGGTTCCTCTCGCTCAAAATGTTTAATACGAGAATATTTCAAAGTGCTTTTGCAAGTGAGGTGTTCTAGAAACAGCCGTGACTGAAACAGCACACACAATACACAAAATAGACTTGGAAGAAAAGAAAGAAAGCAAATAGAAACTTGGTCTCTGTATTTTATTTCTGTGAATGTATGTGTTAAGTGCTTATGAGAGCGGGAATGACACAGAGATGAAAGGAGCCCCCTTCACTAAACACAGGCCAGCACCCCGTTCAACATTTGCACAGAATGAAATGATTGCAAGTCAGCAAATCTATGGTATCCAACCCCGAGGGCTCTGTTAGAGATTGTACCTGCTTATGGACACTAGCCCATATGTGTGTGCAACCTTTTGCAAGTGCAAGATCCCCAGTTACTGGGTAACACAAATTCGAGAATACTATATTGCACTTTTATTTGTATGCTTCTCAAAAAGGAGAATGGGATGCTGTATGGTAAACCTTTAGTCTGTTCATGACCTTTAAAGCCCTACATGGTAGTGGGCCAGGATATCTAAGAGACTGCGTCTTCCCAAAAATGTCAGTCCATCCAACCAGAGCGGACCAGAGGGGCTCTCTAATTGTATCATAGGGGCTCGTCTCTCTAGCACAAGAAGGAGGGCCTTCTCTGTGTCTGCACCAGCTCTATGGAACCTCCTACCAACAGAGCTATGACTGCAGATGGAATTGCTGCCCTTTAGGAAGGAACTCAAAACCTGGCTGGTGGGGCAGGTGTGGGGCGCTGATGGTGTGACCCCCGCCTGTTGGCTTGTCTAAATCATGATCATGATCCTCCCTCTTTCTTTGTGCAGATGGGGTGGGTTTTTAATGGGGATATTTTGAATGCTTTATTGTGGATTTTTATGCTTTTATGTCTGTAAGCCACCCGGAGTCGTCTCAGTGAGGGGGTGGTGATACAAATGTGAATATTAAATTAAAATTAAATTAAAATTCAGGGCCATAACTAGGATGAAGCAACTGGGTTTATGCTAAATTTAAAGACATCTCTTTAAGAAGTTGCACCCTTATTCCAATGGTGTCCTACAGTCTGGTTTACCACCAAAGGAAAATAAAGTAGTAGACAGAGCCTCTAGAGTGAACCTCCTGTTTTTGGCAGGCTAAGCAGCCTGGAAACCATTCTGGCCAGGGCAGAGCATAGGAAAGATGGCTGGTATTCCATACTTTCATGAGGCAGCAGTGAGTAGCTATATCCTACTCTCAATAGACCAAAGCCACTAGTCAGGAAGTAGCATAGGATGGGTTCTGCTGGGGCACCTTGTCAAGTAGATTTAACTCAGGAATCTGGGAAGATGTTAGAGAGATGTTGTTCTTCATTATATCAATAAATCTTCTATGAAAAAAGAGGAAACAAAGGTGAAAAAGAAGACATTTGGCCTCAGGTGAATTGAAAGACAGTCCCTCAGTTGCAACTCAAGTCCATTTCTGGCAAATTGAGAACCAAATGGACAGAGGTAAGGAAGGGAGTAAAATAAATGCTGGTGATGAGATTTTGAAGCAATCAGAGGAAGAGAGTGACTATACCTACTTAGCAGTTTATCTTCATGAAAAAGGAGAGAAGGAACAGGAGTAGGAGAGAGAAGTGGCTACCTTGAAGGAAGAGGCACCACATCCCACATTCAACAGTTTCCTGTCAGAAGGACACAGCTGAGATATCCACACATGTCCTCCTTATCTAGGGGTGCCCAAACTTTTTGGGCTGCAGGCATGACCACGCCCCCATGGACAGGTGATCGGGCTGGTCATGTGGTTCCTCCCACCTGAAGTGGAAGTAAAACATGCATGCATGGGCACATAACGCACCTGCACATGCACAGAATGCTGCCATAAGTGACCCACGGCTGTCGTAAACACATTTATGACAGCCGCGGGTCATTTATGGCAGTATTCTGTGCATTCGCAGGGATGTTTTACTTCCGTTTCCAAGAGCCGCGAGGGCAGTGTGGTCCAGATGAATTGGCATCGGGAGTTGGATCCGGCCCATTGCCCATAGTTTGGGCACCCCTGTCCTAATCCTTCACCAATGGGTGGAGGATGAAAAATCACCCTCAACGTAGCCACAGAACTCAATTTCTCTGCATAAGCATCCACATTTACTGCTGAACAGAAGATAATAAAAGTATGTTTTGGATCACAGTTGCCATAATCCTCTAGCTTCTGTGACCACTAACAATCATGGTTCAAAAAACTAACTTTTATAAACTGATTCTGTCATTTGGAAATAGAGGAGATGAATCTTTTTTATTTTTAAAAAATCCTATTCTACTCAAAGTTATTAAAAATTATAAATATTTTTTACTATTATTTCCATTTTGTTTTGGCAATGTCACAGTCAGAGAGAAGGTCATTTAACCCACGTTTTGTTTGCAAACACATCAAGTTCCTAGATAATGCAAACTTTTTTCAAATTGGTTCAGGAATTAGAGTGACAGAATGAATGAACTCCACCATTGAAGAGCAAACATTTAATGTGGCATGTTTGGCTCTGTTCCGTTTGATTAGATGAAACACCCTTTTTTTCATGCATGGAGTAAATATTGAATTATAACTCTTGGCTGTTTGGTCGGGTGAGATGATTAAATACGGGTTAATAAGGATCACCTCTGATACTTTCTAAAACCAAATTTATTTCTCAGCTTCACCTAGTGCAAATTAATAACTAAATTTGGCATTGTTTGACAGAGAGCTGTGGGCACAGTAAGTCTAAAGCACATCTCATTGAAAAGAATATCACCATTTTCTAGTTACTTAATTCATCTGGATTGTAACTTATTCTCCTAAATGGTTTGGTATCCAAACAATAATTACCTTCCTGGAAACTAGTTGCCTGAGAGGGAGGATGTTATGAGAGAGATGTTACATGTTATCAAGGGAGAAGTAATGTATAGGTTTTCTTGGGAAGTGAGGTATTTAAGGAGTACCAATTCTATCCCCCAGTGAGTTTCCATGGCAGAGCAAGGGAATTGAACCCATGTCTACAGAGTCTTAATCCATCACTCTGTCCACTAGACTACATTTGCGTACTTATGATGTTGGGGATTCTAAACTTGTAGGGAGAAAGAAGCACACCCCAGGTTTATGCACTGTTTTCTCTCTCATGTGAAGCATGTTTTAATCTCTTCCATTTTGTAAAGCATTGTTTTGAAATACAGTAGTTAGTTATTCATAACTACTCTGTTAATTACTAATGTAAACAATAAGAAATGTTGGCACTGTTTGGCCATTTATAGAAAGATCTTGTTTTGAAGCAATTACTTACTCATATATATGATATTATGTTTAATAAATGTCAAGAAGGGATTTTTTCCTTTGTCATGCTTGCTACCTCTCTCAATAATTGTTAAAAGGGAGGTACACCTGAGAGCCTTATGAGAACCTTTTCTTGGGGATTTTGGATGTTTGAACCTAGATTTGGAGATTCAAAGGTAAAGGACAAGTGTCTACTGTGCCTTATGCATGGGGTGCTGTTCTCACTTGGAGTCCATTTGACCTTGATGGAAATCCTAAAATCTGTCAGTGCTACTTCTTGGGGTCTGTCATTCTGATACTACCACCCTTGCTCAATGCTTCCTGGGTAATGTTCTTCATCACAGAATTGAAGTAATATCTTCTAAAACCTGCAATGGTGCCTCTGCTTTTTTGAGAATAAGGCTGCTGTAATTTTACCTACACTATAGAACAGGGGTGCCCAAACTACAGCCTATGGGCTGGATCCGGCCCGCAGGCCATGGTTTGTGCACTCTTGAACCATGTGACTGGCCCACAGCCCAAAAGTTTGGACACCCCTGCTGTAGAACAAGGATAAGGCAGAAAAGCAAGTGAAACTCATGGGAGGCTTGGAATTGAAACTAAATTATAATTTTCAGCCAGCCATGATCTTTGAGGGCCCTCTCCTCCCTTATTACATAACCACTTAAACTTACACCAGACCCATAATGTATTTGCTCAGCTTGATATTCTATGTACAGATTGGGAAGGGAACATATTAAAAGAATGGAGAAAATCTCTATTTTAATTCATTTTATTGGTCTCCAGGTACCATGTGGAATTTCTTCCGTAGGCATGATACTAAATACAATTCTTCATTTCCTAGAACTGCTTTCTCTTATCCCTCAAAACATTGGATAGGAAGAAGTTGTATGTGTGTCCTTCTATAAGAATAACTCTTCTGCAAGCCTTGGTAGTCTCCAAAGTTTTTCTTACAGTTCTGAAACACCAATTTTTTAAAAAAAGATATGTACGTATCCTTGAACAAAACGTCAATCTCTCCATCAGGAAGTGATCTGGTGGTGACTTTAATAAATTTAGCAGATCTTCTTTTATGTCCTGATCAGACCCTGAAGCCACTTGCTTTGCTTTGTTGTTGCTCAATCCTAAATCCTCATTGGTGCATGCCTCTGGCAGCAATCGGCAGACCAGTAAATGAGCCCGACTCTGTGTCTCTCCACATTCACAACATGCATTGTTGTCTGCCAGCAGTCCCCAGTTGAGCATGTTCATCTTGCATTTAGGGACTCCAATCTTCAGCCTATTCAGGGTCCTCCAAGTGATGTAGGGGAGATTGAGATCTTCAGCTATATCCTCCTTTAATGATGTACCTTGCCCAGCGAACTCCTTCCTCCATCTTCTATTTTGCTTTTTGCTCTTGTGTACTCTCAAGAATGTTTGTTCTTGCCGTAAAGTTCTTTCTGGATCTGAGCTAGTGGACTTGAAGCTCATATAATCTGTTCTGAGGGTGTTGAGCGTCATTCTCTTGCTTAGTTCTCTCAACATAACTGCAATCCTGTGCAGCTATAATATAGTCAGTGAAGCTTTAGAACTTAAAGAAGCTGTTTCTTTTTTTCTAATTGTTGTCTTTGTGAGTGGACCAAGAAGTCTTTCAAACCGATAGTGAGGAGAAACCACACAAACACACATACATACAAACAAACACACAGTTCAATGGCCTGAATGTTCAAGGAACATAATCATTTATTGATTGCACCATTTTTCTAAGAGATATAATCAATGTATGGCATTTTGCAAAAGGAGGTACAAGCTTTCTGCACACAAAAGTATTTAGCTGAAATCCATCAAAGCCTTCTTGATGAAGCTGGTCTTTAAAAGCCTTGTGCGGCAGATAGATCACCATCATCATTATTATTTTTTAAAAATGTCAGTGCTTATTCGAAAAATTCATACTTGGAAGACAGTATTTAATAAGTAGATCGATAATATTCATTTCAAGAGGAAAGAATTAGGTTCGGAAGCGAGCGAAAGAGACAATAGTAGAATCACATCAAATGCTCAATCACAGAAGTGATGACCCATTAGAAGAATGCAATTCGGTGTGGCATTTTATGCTGGAGTACATTAGGAAGCTTAGATCATCAAACACTGGGCAAGAGGCAAAGAAAGTCTAATCTGTCACTGGGTGGAAAAGCAAGGACAAGAAAGCGCTGCAGCAATTTAGCTTGCTGTTTACTAGGCAGCACAGCTGAATTTAAAGTAGAGGAAAGACTGGAGGTAGATAATCTCCCAGCAGTAGTACAGATTATCGCTACATGTGCATCAGAAGGGGACAAATTTACTAATGTATGCCAGATGACCTAGTGATGAATTCCCTCAATCTAGTTGGAGGCAAGGAGTTGTCTATTCTCAGACACTTGGTTGTGTACCTTGGGCAGAATGTCCAGTGAAGCCAGCTATCTTTTTCTCCCCTGAAGAAAGCCTCTGGGAGTAGTGATGCATTGTCCTATAATGGCATTTATAGGAGAGATGCTACCTTGAAAAATCAGTCAGGCTGAGCTGCTGCTGATTTTTTTAAAAAAATGTGTAAAGATAAGGTAAGAATTGAACAATAGAAGTGACTCTGAGCTACTTCATATACCAAACTAAACCCCTTTCAAAGCACTTAGAAACTACTAGTTACTTTCCAGCTCTACATATTTTCATAATGTGCTCTTAGATCAGAGATGGAAAAGTTTTTTAGCTCTGAGTACCATTGAAATATATCTAGTGCTATACTGGCATAAGAATTTGTAGGGTCAAAGCACTAGGATTATTATTTTTTAATTAGCAAGGGCCATGAGAGGGTTGTACTATTTTGTGGCACTTTAACTGAAGCCTCTTCCGAGCGATTTTGTTCACTTCTTCTTCTTCCGTGTCTAGGCCAGACCTGGAACTGCCAAAATGAAGATACCTTTTGGGGAGTTCATTCTGCAGTTCCTTTCACCTGACCTGGTGTGAGAAAGATTAGCTAGCAACACAAGCTTGCAGTTACCAGGCAATGCTTGATTGTGGTTCGAAGATACCACAGTCTTCAAGGAGGCTCTTTCTGTGTACCCCATTTTGTTCAGTTGAGAAATTCCCTGTGTCTGCGTATTTTTGATCAGACTCAATCAGCAGTATACATAAATGGATTTTTCCCCCTTTCACCAAAGCGATGCAATGCAACAACATTGTATGGAAAAATATAGCTGCGGATGATCAGGATAAATTATCAATTCATTATATCCTGTGTAATTTGCTTCAGAATACTAGTAATTGGGTAGCTAGAGGGGAAAAGATGCTACTAGGATGCAGAGGGCCTGCCAACCAACATTTTGCTCCTTTCCCTAACCATAAGCGACTTTTCAAAAGCCATGCTGCACTGGATGGGGAAGGCCAATGTAGACAGACTCAAAATTATGACAGCCTATTATAGGTTTTAGGACAATCTTTTCCTGTCTGGTCAGGAAACACAAATACTGTAAACAAAATAAATCACAGGAAGGAAGGAAAGGATGGAAAGAAGGAAAGAAAGAAAGAAAAAATCAACCTTACACATGATCACAGTTTTTTCCACTAGACAAAGTTGTCACTGCATATAATACATGCTATAATTAATCCTTTTATGCTTCTCTGTCTGTGCTGTATAATCTAACTATAGGTTGTCTGTCACCTAGTGATTTTGGCAGGTGAGCAATTATCATGATAATTAATAGTTAGAGACACTACTAGGGCAAACCCGTCATGTTCCACATAAAGAAAAACTCACTATTGTGTCAGCTTCTGGTTTCCTAAGCATTGCCACTGGAAATGCATAGTTTTGCATCTGCCATTCCAAATTGCATGCATTGACATCTGTAGGAATCGGGGCCGCTGAGGGCCGGAGGTCCCGGAGGAGACTGATCAAGAAACGATACGAGGCAGTATGGAGCGAGATCAGATCAGTCCTTTATTGAGGAAAAACTTCAGCATATATAGAAGAAAAGCGCAACGGTGGCAAAACCGTCATCTGACAGAAATCACATCACCTATTTGCTCAGGTTAATGAGGAATCTCTCTAAGGGAAGTTAATTAACACGGACAAACATTGACAGCGAAAACACCATTGTCTAAAGCTTAGACTGGGGTACACATTACTTCTTGTTTGCATCTGGGATAAGACTGAGACTCGGAGATGAGGGATTACTCTAATGGGTAACTGAGTCTGGAGAAATGCTCTCTCAGCGGAACTGCTGGTCAGGTCAAGGAATTGGGTGAATCAAACCCTATCATTTATCCACCCCCCTTAATTTCTCTGCCCGCAGAAACCACGGCCGGGAGCCTTCTCACCTAAGTGGCCTCTGCAAGGGCCGTTTCCATGCCAGATGGGCATGGTGAATCCATAGACATCCCTTTCTCAGGCACTGCAAAAAGAGTATGTCTTATGTTAATCCTTGCCAAGCAAACAAATATTATATGTAAGCGATATTGGAAAGAGCACTATAGGGTTTGGGAAAGTATGAAGTTTTTGTGTTCAGGGAATGAAGAAGCAGACGAGTGAAGTAGTGAAATTCAGCTCTTTAACAGTGGGGTTTGAACACAGTTTGGATGGTGCAAAACTCGGACTTATATACACTATAAACAGTAACAGTAACAATAATACAACAAGCCCATTGGCTAACAGAGTGTGCACATTTTCGATCCACTTATTTGTATAAGAATAGATACACGAGGAAAGATACATTCCACTCCTGTCAGAAAACACAGTTAACATACATAACAGAAGTGGAACATTTTTATGCCACTAAAAGAAAAATCAGTGCGCTATGACAAAGAGTGTGTCATAATTGTACCTCCAGGGGCTCAGGAAATATAGACAGTTGGTTTGTGACAGTCAATGGTGGTTTAATTGTTTAAATAATATAAATAGCAGTTTTTACACCAATGTTTTGATTCAGGGAACAATTTTTGGATGAAGTAAAAATACTGGTCAACAATATGTGGACATAAGATGAAATGGGAGTTTATGTTGGCCATTTCCCCCATTTTTCTTCAATTTTTAAATGCATTTATACATGATACATTTCTTTATTATGCAGAGCTCTTAGATGTGATTTTAACTGCTGATCCTGTTATCTTTCTTCCATTATGTTGTGCCTTTTAGTTTGTCATTGGCTAGAGCGAAACATCACCATTCTTAGAGTAGACTGACTGAAATTAATGGATCTATTCTATGTATGGATTAAAGTGCAATTCCAACTCAAAGATATTTTGTAGTTGTTTTTTTAATGCTACCAAATGAAAAACCAGATTGCCATGACAAAGAGCGCATCATATGCAACTTTACTGATTGGCACCACTAAAAGGTTGTTCTTATTTTATTGTAAAACTGGTGATGGAGCACCAATCTTTCCAATGTTTGCACAACCCAGGACAACAACAACCATGTTTTTAAGAGGTATGGTTAAAGAGAGAAAGGGAAGTTTGTTTGTTTGTTTGTTTTAACAGCAAATAATCCCTTTGTAAAAAGGTGTTCCCCCCATACCATAGAAAAGTTCAGATTAGACAGTTTTATTAAGCCATATACAGCCATCTTGTGTGTAGCTGACAGTTTTGAATGACAAGCACTTTATTTCGCATGCCCCAGACTGATATAGGAAATTTCACACTTAGGAAACTAGTGCAGGATTGAAGGTCAATGTCAGAAATGCAGCAGCTAAAGCCTCAGGTAGAATTGGGCGGCACGTGCAATAAGGCAAAACATATAAATGATTTACTGTACACAAAAATAAGCTCTTTCCCCTTTTACTGGCAATGTCTCAGATTTTTCAGGGCCCGTAAGATGGAGAAAGAAAAATTCAGCACCCATTAAAACAGAATCCAGACAAAGACAGGCTCAAGCATTTGGGTAGCCTTGATTTAGTGCCAGAGGGCAACAGTGCTTATTCCTCTCTGTTTATCTCTGTAATATCCCATAGTAAGCACCATTAGTTTGTACCTAGAAAATAGCAAGTTGTTTTCCTCTGATCACAGACTCCTCAGATAGTGAGTACTGTAGTCATATAAAATAGATTTTTGCATGGACTTTTTTTTAATAATTAGAAGCATTGGATGGGTTGTTTGTACCTTTTTGATCAATTAGCCAGTCCTTTCATTCTTATTGCATGTATGCACTCCCTGTTACAAGGTGGAAAGTTGATTAATTTTTCACATGGACATATTATACAAATTGCAGAAACCTCAATGAAAAACTATCCTTGTCTCTTCTCAGGCTGGAGATGGAGAATTTTGAATAACTTCTCATTGAGCTGTCTGAACACGTCACATTAACCTGTTTCATCGAAGACAAGTAGATTTGTGAGGATCCATTACATCGCCAATATTCATTGGCTAAAATCCTGTTGAGCAATCACACAAAAGACATAAGCTTTGGAGGCCAACTTCCATAAATTTGAAAATCTCTTTAGGCATTACCAGTTGCAAGCCAGTTGGTGACTCAAAATGCAACAGATAACACCTACTAAGATTTCTTTTCTTAAGGCAATTCACTGCTAAAAGTTATACCTTTTGTGTAACTGTGCAGTAGGATTTTGGCCACTGTGTCCAGAATGTCTTAGATAGAAAGAAAGGTATACAGGCTTTGCTCTCATTGTATGCAACTTAGCTTAGTAAACGCAGGAAAGATGTGTTAGAATAGATAGTTTTTATTTTCCTAGACACATTTTACCTGGAGCTTCTTAACACAATCAATGAATATAGGAATAAAACATCAAACAGACATAGAACAAAGACTGCTTTATTGCTACATTAGCCTTCTAAAATCATTTGCCTTGCTTTGTAATACCTTTATTAAACTAATGGAGCCATTTATACCAATTCACTAATTAATATTTTATTATAAACATCTCAATAACTGTGTAAAACACTGCACCATTAATTTTAAAAAACATCTATGCTCTTGTTTCCTAAATGTGCATTTAGGCATGCAACACCCTGTTGCCATTGCTTTGGAAAGTAAAGCAAGTGGAGTCATCTAATTCTGTGTAGCAGAAATTGAGTTTTAACTATAGCAGGAGTAAATAAAATATTCATAATTCATCAGCGAGACGCTATGTCTCATGGTGAGCACACCTGAGCCCCGAGGAAGAAGAAGACAGAATTTCCTATAATATATATTCAAACAAATTTTAATGTTTCCTCTTTTTGGTTCTGTTCAGTGTCATATTTATACTGTTCTGAGAATCATTGTCAATGACAACGAACTTCTTAATTAACTTTCCCATTGAGACCTTGTTGGGCTCTTTCCTACAAGTTCTTTCAGCAGATGCCTTGTCTAGTGAAAACTTATGGAAAAGGATTGCAATAGCAATTACTGTACACTTATATACTGACCCATAGCATTTGTGTACTCTCTGGGCAGTTCACAAGGTCACTAGCATTTTGCCCCCAACACAATGGGTACCCATATGGCCGGCCATGGAAGGATGGAAGGCCAAGTCAACCTTGATCCCCATTAAGAATGAACTCACAACGTTTGGGCTGCAGTACAGCAGTTTAATCACTGTGCCACCAGTTGTTTCTCTCAACCATAATATGTTAATTCTAATTTATTTATTTATTTAAAAATTTATATCCCGCTTCCCTCACTCGAGAGTGTCCCGAAGCGGCTAAACAACATAAATTAAAACAGCAGTAAAAACAACTTAACGATCCCCTTTAAAAACCCATTTAAAACCAACTAAAAACCCTCCCCTCCCAGTACTGTTAAAAAAGAATCAGGACAAAACCCAAGATGGGTTAAATGAGCCAGCGAGACTGGGATGTTGATGCATCCATACCCCATGTCTGCTGGCATAGCCATGTTTTCAGTTGTTTTCTAAAGGGGAGCAGCTCCATCTGGAGGCATAGTTCGAGTGGCAAGAGGTTCCAAAGGGCCGGGGCTGACATGGAGAAAGCCCTCCTCCTGGTCCCTGCAAGGTGGGTTTCTTTCGCTGAAGGGACCATAACCGAGCTCCTCTGGTCTGCCCTCGTAGGATGGGTATAACACCTTGGGGTGATGCGGTCTCTAAGATCACCTGGACCACTGCCATGAAGGGCTTTAAAGGTCAAAACCAGCACCTTGAATTGCACCCGGAGGCACACTGGCAACCAGTGCAGCTCCTGGAGAAGCAGTGAGGCATGAGCATAACGCCCCTGCCCCATTACTACCCGGGCAACCACATTCTGGACCAGCTGAAGCTTCTGAATGATCATCAAGGGCAGCCCCATGTAGAGTGCATTACAATAATCCAATCTGGAGGTGACCAGGGTGTGAGAGACCATGCTTTCTGGGATAATTAAACATTTCCATATGAACAATCAAAACAATTTATGTTTTATAGAAAAGATTGCATCAAGCTGGGACATCTTCTGATGTAGTCTCCATGGACTGCATGATGGAATGAGCTCCCAGTCTAGCAAGAAATTGCAAGTAGACAAATAGGGACCACTTCGGTGGGAAGGTAAACAGTGTTCCATACACTCCGGTGTCTGCCACATGTCCACGGAAATGTCTGCAGAAGCAGACAGTGCTGGCTCTTTGATTATAAACAGAGAGGAGCTCTGAACCCTAGAGTTAGATACGGCTGACTTTTGAACAAAGGTGACCTTTACCTTTAACTATGACAAAAAATGCAACCTGTGTCTTTAACTAACTCATAAGGAAAGAAGGAACAATGTAGACTTCAGGGTGTAGGAATTGGGCCGTGAGGAGGCCCTTAGGATCCCGGAGGAGACTGGTCAAAGGAGCGACACGAGGCAAGATGGAGTGAAGACCAGTAGTTTATTGAGAAAAGGCTGCAACATATATAGGGAAAAAAGAGCAACGGTGGCAAGCTGTCATCTGGCAAGGCATTACCTCATGCGTAGACACATGTTAATGGGAAAACCTTCAAAGGGGAAGTAAATTAACTCGGGCAAACAGGGAACAAGATTGACCATTGTCTTGGGATTTAGGCAGGGGTAAACATGGCTTATTTGCACCAGGGATTTCCCCAAACCGGGAGATGAGTCATTATAGTTAATAGAATGCATGAATCAGCTATCCGCTTACTCGGCAGAGTCGCGGGTCAGGTCACCTTAATTGGGTGAATCAAGCCCTATACTTTTATTCACCCCCCTTAATTTGACGACCGGTGAGCCCACTGGCCGGGAGCCTGTCTCACCGCAGTGGTCTCTGGTCTATTCCGTGCCCTGTGGGGCACGGGGAATCCATATCTCCCCTTTATTTTCTATTTTAGAACCTGACCGGCGACCTTACGCAAGATAGGCATCAGCTGTTGAGCGGGGATGACGTCACGGGATTTCTCTCTGGGGCGGCACTTGGAGATCAGCGAGGGAATACACTGAGCAAAGCAACAGAGCGTAATGCCTAGTATGGCTATTCCCACCACTATCTGAAGCACCGTCTGTAGCCACCCCCAGGGAGTCCATGACCACAGGGAGTCCTGCCACCCCCATGAAGAATCCTCCTTGATGTCCCTAACTGGGGTGTGGAGGTCCGTGAGCTGGCTCTGTATCTTGTGGTATAGTCTGTGAGGTTAAAGCAACACATGCCATGGACAGACTTGCAGCCCAAATGATGTGACTACAGGGGATAATCGATAGCTGCTTGATTATCCAGTATGGCATGGCGAAGCTCTGTCTGCTCCTGGCTGAGCAGCGCTATTGCTGAGGAGGTGTGGTTAGTGGCTTTTGCAAAAGGCAAGCCAATTGACCAATTCATTCTCCGAGCGTTGCTTATGGCTAAGCCTGGCCCACTGAATATAGCAAGGCAAGATAACGAGATGTGTCATTGATCTCTTACTGTGACCTGGGGAGATTCTAAGCTATCTCTGCAGCTTCTGGCATTGTGTAATTGTCTTCCTAGCACCTATGGGGAGGTGTGAAACTAACTGGGGATTACCAGCTACCGGGTACTCAATCTTTCCAAGCAATGGGCCGATGCAAAACATGGGCCGGTCTGGCTTCCTTTGGTGGAAGCTGGCCGTTATTAGCAATATACAGAAATTCAAGTGTCCCTTGCAAATCCCAACTGGAGCATTGTACAAGGCATGAATAAATAATAGCAACTACAGATAATAAAAAGACATTCAGCAGCTTTTCGAAGGATGAGGCTTCTCTTCTTGGTGGGGTTTCCTGTGTAACTTGAGTTTGGAGAAGTCTTGTTTTGGGGAGCACTGAGTATGCAAAATGTTCATAGAAATGTCTTTGAAGATGTGAGTCATAAAGGAAGACGGGCAGCTGATGACATCCAAGACAGTGACTGGTGCTGCTCTTGCAATCATCCGGGTCTGATTCTGGCCTCTGGGACCTGCATGGGGAAGAGACTTGTTTGGGAGATAAAAATTCTGAAAGAGTTAGTTGGTTTTTGCACTTATAGGATAGCAATTGCTGTGCAACTATGGGACGTGGTTTCCCCCCTTTCTGTTTGTTTGTCAACGTAGGACTTAAGCGTCCGATAGACCCGTTCCACAATCGCTTGCTCCTGCGGATTGTAAGGAACGCCAAAAGTGAGCTTAATATCCCAGGTGGCCCTGAAGGTGGCCAGCTGCCTGGAGCTATAAGCTGGGGCGTCAAGGGACGTCGTGTGCCGACGTTCGCCCTTGGCCGTGGGAAAGGAGGTGCTGCTCCACATGGGGAGCCGTTACTCCCTTCTGTGCTGTTACCCAAACAAACTGTGGGAAGGTTTTAATGCAAGCGTCCATGTATAGCCAATTGCCAAAATGTGGGGATGTGTGACGTCCATGTGCCACACCTGGATGGCCTCTGTCCCTCGTGGGTTGACCCCCCCACGAGGGCCCCTGCACAATGCTGGCAAGAGCGAACCATGCCTTGGGCTAGAGAAAGTGGCAGGTTGAACTGCCTTGCGAGTGCTTGGCATTCTGAAGAAGGAATGCATGACTCTGAAGTGGAGTAGTGAAGAACAAACTTAGCAAATTTTTGTCTATCGCAGGAGTGATGTATGCTCCCGGTAGACTGTGAAGCAAATTCCTAGGAAAACTGGCTGTCAGCAATTATGTTGGAGCGTTGCTCGGCAAAGGTGCGCAAAGCGAGGCGCACGGCTGCCAGCTCTGCCCGCTTGCGGAAGAGTCAGGAGCGTGCGCCAAGCTTGGTCCTCTTGCCAAGTAAGAACCTAATATGTGCGACCCCCATAAGTGAAAACTGTCCTAGCCCCCCCCCGAAGGGGAACCAGTGACATTCATCCACACAAGGTGACTGTCTGCTAGAAGTGAGACGAGTCTGGGGTCTAATGGCAAACCTTGGCGCATGAAGCACCAGGCTTCCCTTGGGTAAATTTCTCAAGAAGGCCCCCCTGCGCACATCCGCCCATGGTGTGCGTGTACACTTTCACTGGAGCGATTTTGGTGCTCCTGTGAGAAGGGTGCCAGATGCTGGCTTAGCCTTTTGCCTGTGCTTAGACTAGCAGCAAAGAGGGAAGGGGTGGCCTAAAAATGCCTGTATCTGATTGAAGGTGTGACCTGACTGCACTCTTAAAATGGTCCTAGGCTGTCCTGACTAATGAGTGGCACTCTGCACATTCTCAGGAGCTCAGGGACTAATCCTTCCTCTGTGCTCTGGAGTTTGCAAAATGTGTCTGCATACTAGAGAGGGTGCTGTGGGCCAGGTGCCATACTTAAAATGACCGACTAAGACTTATTAAAGACAAGCCAACTATGACGTGCCAGCTGTAAGGAAATAATACACAAAAAATGAAAAGACACACAGGTTAAGCATTTCCAGCAGGGAGTTCCACTGGCGGAAGGAGAAAAGGAGGAAAGACAAGTCAGAAGTTAGCACAATGAGAATGCAACAACTCTTATCATAACGAAATCAGATTAGGTCAGGTAACCAAGGCAACCAGGTCCTTCTGTCAAGAAAATCCCTATCAGTAATTAACCTTGGAGCCTGTGAAAGGAAACAATTTTGAGACTTAGAAGGAAACAAATTGGTTAGTTTTGTTCCTGTAAAAAGGTAAGCATTTTCTGAACATACAGAGCGCAAGAACGTTTGCGTGCTTTTTCCTGTGAAAGGGGTACAATGAGCGAGTTACTTTGCACAGATTACCAGAACAGTGTCTTCCTTAGGAGAATGAAGGAGAGTTAGAACGATTCTCAACCTGCGGCCAGATGTGGGCCAGATGTGGCCCATGTTGCTCTGCCACTCCCCCCGCCAAGCCAAGAAGGGCTGTGCGGTGAAGGAAGGGCAGGATGACTGTCCGGACCCCAGAGCTGCCTGAGGCCCCGGAATTTGGCCCCTGACTTTAAAAGGTTGAGAACCGAGGTTACAAGATGATAACACAGTACACACATGGAGACAATGCAATTCTCTCACTCCTGGTGAGATACGTTACTCCAAGACGCTAAGAGACATTCAAAAAACCTAAAACACAGAGATGGGGTTTGAGGAACGCAGACGTAGGGAGGGGCCCCATAGCTTATGATACAGTGAGGAAAACTCATAGAAGTGATTTCTTGTTTTCAGATCGCGCTTCTGAAAAGAAAAAATCAGTTTTCCTGATTGCAAAACCGGTTTCCAAGAGAGGCTTAATCCTTTGACAAAGAGAAGAGTCTCAAGGGAAGGGGGAGGAACCACCCTGCCCCATCCCCCCCCCTCTCCTGCCTAGGCTGCTAAGCAGGCAAGGCAAAGGGTTTTGCTCATCATGCTTCCTCAAAGTTTAAATAGCTCCTGCCCATGAACAGAGTGCAAACTGTTTTAACACATATTTCACAGTGACATTACCACGCAGTTACACACAAGGAACACCTTTTCAGTCATACTGTGGTCATAGAGACAAGGCTTTTGCAATCATACGCAGTTCTTGCAGTCATACATTCAGTGGTGCACCACGCATACACACATCTATTTACGCATTCGCACATTCCTCCCCTGATCTGCAGTGTCCAATACTACACATGAGGAGATGGCTAATACACAGCTGGCTATTTACAACCATCTGGGTGCTTTTACTTAGGGGCGAGTTTCTCTGGGCTACTCCCAAGGTGAGACAAGTAGACTCTGCCTGTGCCCTGGGGGAACTCGGGGTACTATTGCTGGGATGGTTCTCCTGGCATGGCCAGGGCGATGGCTGCCTCCTTTCTAGCCTGGGCCAGATGCATGCCAGGGTGGCCATTTGGCATTAAGACAACCTTTTGAAGATCTGCCTGGTCTAGATTGGCTTTCTCTTCTAAGGTGTCTCACTTTATTACACTGGAAGCAGGCGCCCTGGGGTTTTGGCACTGCTCTGCGCCTGAGTGTGGTAATGGGTCTGCTTTGGAGCCCTGCGTGGCCAGGGGCCGTGCAGGTTTCCGTGAGCAGTGGGCGCTGAGCAGCCCTGCCTGAACGTGTGTCTGCCTTCAGATGGGCTGAGCACGGCAGTTGGGCGCTAACTAATTGTGCCACTGGCAATTTCCCCGTGAATGGATCTTCCTCACCCATGCGCTGAATGGAGTTCTTTCTTTGCAGGGAACTTTTAACTGTCCGAGAAGCGCCAAGGCCTCTCATGCCATGAATTCCTTCAGTGACGTCTGCAGCTGCCACTGAGGGAATGCTCCCTACACTGCCCTGCTTAAGCTGAAATGACGAATAGAGACTTCTTGGGGCTGATGGTTCTGACTGCGCTGGGGTTTTCTGGGTCTCTATCCGGACTGGGTCTACCTCTGCTGAGAATTTCCTACGTTTGCTCCATGTGCGGGTTATGCCCTCTGGAGCTTTCGGGGGTTGCTGAATGCAGTCTCCTATCTGATCCCAGAGCTTCAGGGTTAACGTACCTACTTCTGGGTAAAGTAGGCAGTGTCCCCTGAGGTACGCCAAAAGTCTCGCTAGCTCTCCGCTGTGAAATCGCAACTTAAAAACCCTGGCCAGGATTATGAACTCTCCCTCTCGAGTTCTTTGGCTAGCGGACGGACTTGGTCTATGAGAGCAAGTCCCCATATTACCTGTGATGGGTCCTCCGAAGTTTCCTTCTCGGGCCGAGAGTTGACGCGTCCTTTTACAGGCAACAGTTCTGGCGACGAGTGTCTGGGGTAGCTGTCGGAGCGTGGACCTTCTGCCACGGGCCCTCGGCGGCCTCTGCGCTGTCAGGGGCTCACAGCCTGCCCTGAGCGGAACGCGTTTCCCTCTATGGCAACCTCCTCGAAAGCGGGAGCAAGCTGTAGGAATGTCTCTCTGGAATGCCTCGCCACAGGCCACTCCTCCGATCGGCTGGCTGCCGGCCGGAGTGCTGTGCTGTCCTCCAGGATGATGGGACAAGGTTCTGGCACAGAACCTGGCCGCGTGGATCGCTACTCACGAGTAGACCTCTCCAGGGTCCCTTACTCACGAGTAGAATCACGTCTCGGGTCACCAGATGTAGGAATTGGGCCGTGAGGAGGCCCTTAGGATCCCGGAGGAGACTGGTCAAAGGAGCGACACGAGGCAAGATGGAGTGAAGACCAGTAGTTTATTGAGAAAAGGCTGCAACATATATAGGGAAAAAAGAGCAACGGTGGCAAGCTGTCATCTGGCAAGGCATTACCTCATGCGTAGACACATGTTAATGGGAAAACCTTCAAAGGGGAAGTAAATTAACTCGGGCAAACAGGGAACAAGATTGACCATTGTCTTGGGATTTAGGCAGGGGTAAACATGGCTTATTTGCACCAGGGATTTCCCCAAACCGGGAGATGAGTCATTATAGTTAATAGAATGCATGAATCAGCTATCCGCTTACTCGGCAGAGTCGCGGGTCAGGTCACCTTAATTGGGTGAATCAAGCCCTATACTTTTATTCACCCCCCTTAATTTGACGACCGGTGAGCCCACTGGCCGGGAGCCTGTCTCACCGCAGTGGTCTCTGGTCTATTCCGTGCCCTGTGGGGCACGGGGAATCCATATCAGGGGAAAAGGTAAGCACATAAACATAAAGAAGCTAAAACAAGCTAAAGATAAATGGCTTGTTTAAGAAAAAGTTTAAAGGGTAGCTTATTCATGTTCAGAGAAATTATGACAATTAAAATACAATTTGCCATTTTGAAGGGGGAAAATTGAAACTTTAAAGGCATTTAATATCCCCATATTAAATCTTCTTGCTAATGACTTACCAGTTTTAAATACTTCACAGTAATGATTTATATAATTTGAAGTGGTTATTTTCCATACTTCATTACTTTTCCCCAAATGATCATTGATTTGATAATTAGTTGATCTTTTAAAGCCTGCAGACATGATGTCCTTGAAAATATTTTAAATGTCTTGTTCGGGGGCAAAAATAAATTAACATCTTCCGCATGCTATTCTCTAGCAATTTTAAGGAATATTTTTATCTATCATTGGATATGAGTCTTTTTATCATTTTTATGCAGTTGGGCACAACACGCTGAAATCAACACTGCAGCAATATCTAGCTCATAAAATCTGTTTCTGTGCTCAGAACTTAACTATAATACACCTTGGACAAAACCCAGAATTTCTTGTGATAGAAAAAAGTTTCCTGGTCCATTTTCTTTCTTTCTGCTATCTTACTTTTTAACACAGTTGTGTTCAGCCAGGAAACTGCCTCACACCAGTGCAAACCAGAGCCTCAATGTAAGTCATAATATGCAAAGCCTGGCCCAGGGATGCTGGGGAAACAGTCCAAAAATAACCATGAATCCCAGTGTTGGTCTACTTGGAATACTTCTGACTTTTCATGTGCCCCAGGCGAAAGTCTCTTTCTGTCCACTTGGCCCTTTCTAAATAGGAATCCCAGCAATCAGGTTCAGCCTTTTGGGTTGCCAGCTTTCCAAGCAATGGCTAAAACATAAGAGAATCGCTGCATTTCTCCATCTCAACAGGCAGGGAGATGTTTCTCAGGCTTGATAGCGCTTGAAAAACAAAACGTTTGCTTCAGGTTGCATAACCACTTCATCAATGTTTGGGTGCCCATCTGATCTCTAAGGGTATGGGAATTATATTTGTCCAATGCACAGCTCTTCACATGTCTCTCATGTAGCTCATGTTTCTTTAGGATGTTGTGCCTGGAATTCTGTCTCGCTCACAAACACACACTTTATACACAAAGGCCAATATCCTATTGCATTAGAGTGGGGCCACTTCTTCTTTTGCATCCAGGTCAGACTTGAAATTGTCCAAAATGAAGTAAAGCAAAGAAATTGCTTATTTGCTGATAATTTTGTATAGTTGTATTTTGTTTAGGTTTTGTTGGGTTGATAAGTGTCTCTCTCTCCCCTCCCCCCCCAATCTCGTTGTTCTGTGCAGGACAATGACAATAAAGATTTATCTATCTATCTATGTATCTATCTATCTGTCTATCTATCTATCTAATAGATCTATCTAAATCACACTAGTGCTTAGTGCATTCTCTGGGCTAAGATGCTGACTACCAACCTAGCAGTTTGAAAGCAAGAAAATGCAAGTAGATAAATAGGGACTACTTTGGTGGGAAAGTAAATAGTGTTCCGTGTGCTCTGGTGCTGCCTGCCACAGGACCATGGAAACGTCTGCAGAAGCAGACAGCACTGGCTCTTCGGCTTAGAAACAGAGATGAGTAAAGGTAAAGGTTTCCCTTGCTCAAAAGCCAGTTATATCCGACTCTAGGATGCAGTGCTCATCTCTGTTTCAAAGCCAAAGAGCCAACACTGCTGCTGCAGACGTTTCTGTGGTCATGTGGCAGGCATGACTAGACACCGGAGCGTATGGAACACTGTTACCTTCCCACCGAAGTGGTCCCTATTTATCTACTTGCAATTTCTTGCAAGGTTGGCAGAAGCTGGGACAAAGACGGAAGCTCATTCTGTCCTGCAGTACTCGGGAATTGAACTGCTGACCTTCCTTATTTTAGTGGATTTAAATGGTCCTGCTATGACTGTGGCCTACTCTAGCATAGTAATCTTCAGTTAGATAAAGCCCATTAGAATCAACCTATGTAGGAATGGACTCACCAAATCCCCACTGATTCAGTGGGCCTACTCTAGTGCCACTTACTGCAATAAGCAACAAAATGTTGACAATACAGTAAAACCCCTACTTACGTAGAAAGACTGTTCCATAGGCTTTTATGTAAATTGGTTTTTTAATTAACTTGAAGCAAACCCATAGGAAAATGATATTTATGGAAATCGAAGCAACCACATAGGAAAAATGATTTTTTTATGTAACTCGAAGCAAACCCATAGGAAATTGTGTTATGTTGTTCAGTTGCACAGTTGATTCCGACCCTTTGCGACCCCATGGACCATTGACTTACAGGCATCCCTGTCCTCCACCATGCTCCTCAGCCTGCCCAGCTCTGTGCCCACTGCAACTACAATACCATCCAGCCATCTCATCTTTGGCTGCCCCCTTCTTCTTTTGCCCTCCACCTTTCCCAGCATCAAGGCCTTCTCAAGTGAATCCTCTTTTCTCATTTGATGTCCAAAGTACTTTAGCTTCATCTTTACTATTTGACCTTGGTTTTAGTGCAAAAATCATTATGTAAGTCAAATTTTATGTAACTCGAGGCATATATAAGTCGGGTTTTTACTGTATTTTGCAGTATTACCCAAGGACTAGCCCCTGGTCTCCACTTTAGGCTTTGGAATCTGTGGGAATGAGATGCTGCTGGTTTGGCGAGCCTATTTGAAGGCACAGCTCATATACAAAGTGTTCAAAGGCAAAGGTTTCCCCTGTAGGGATAGGGAAAGGCCCCTTGGTGAAAGTCCACACCTTGAAGGCTGACCCAAAATTTTTGCTTTGAAATGAAGAAAAAAAAGAAATAAGTCAAAAAACAGTCAATGGCTCAGATTAGATTAGACCAGTGGTTCCCAATGTGGGGCCCATGTTCCACAGGGGGATTTTAATTCCCATAAACTTAAGTCAGCAAACTGTCTAATCAGTGCTTTGGGAATTGATTTAGGTTTCTGGGAATGGAAGTCCAAAAATCAAAGTTTGGGAAACTTTGGATTAGATGATCTCCTCTTTTCTTAAAAATCTACTGAGATGATAAGAATCTTCCCAATGGACCCTCTTAAAAATATAATTGCCTATACAGCGCCTCTTGATAGGCACATGGGATCCTTTCCTTCCATATTGTTCTAGATCAGGGGTGCCCAAATCATGGCACATGGACCAGATCTGGCCCCAGACACCAAATCATCTGGCCCACACCGCCCCCCCCCCCCCCCGTACAAGCACATTTTACTTCTGCTTCCAGGAGTGGCAAGGGCGGTGGCGTGGGCCAGATGACTTGGTGTCAGGGGCCGGATGTGGCCCATTGGCCGTAGTTTGGTTACCCCTGTTCTAGATTATGAAAAGTATGCCTTCTTAGACCATATCTGTCAAGTTTTGGGTTTGGAAATAAGGGAAATTTCCCAGCTAATACGGGATACTTGACAGCTATGCTTGTCCTGTGCTGCCCTCCAATGGTGGTACTAGGGCATTGCAGTCTAATCAATAAGGCATGACGGCAGGAAATTGGGTAAAATAAGGGGTTTTCCTGGCCAATAAGGGATACTTGACAGTTATGTCTTAGACCTGTAGTCATTCGCCACCCTTCTTGTTTTCAGACAATGCATGCTTTTCAGTCTAGCTTTGACATTTGTTCTAACTGTGTTTATTTTAATGATGTGTACTGTTTGCACTGTTTTTAAGCCATCTTGTTTGCTGCTTTATTTACTGGAAAGACAGGATATAATGTTATTATAAGCAATTAAATATAGACTAATCCTAGTCCATATACAGACATTGGTAGGAAAAGTGGCTTAAATTAATTCAGAACTGAAGGCTAAGACAGCATCGTCCACTACACTCAAGTGCAGTGGATTTGATTAGTGCTGTTGAGGGCAGGCTACACAATTCTATCTTGCTCTGACATTTTGGTACCACCTCCTTCAGCACTTGTCAGATGAAGGCCACCACCTCATTCCACCTAATAATAGACAAGTCATCGGTACAGATCACCTATATTTGCATCAGAGCTTATTTATGAATGAATGCACCAACCTAGTCATAACAAGATCAGCTGGTCACAAAAAGTCTATTTGTTGCCTTATTATATAGCTAGATGACAAAATCACTTTTTGAAGTATTTCATAGCCCTTCAGTTTAAAATGGCATGACATAAGAGACAGTAAGGATATTTGATTCCTTGAAGATGCTTACAAGTTTTGCTTCAGCCTACATTTATTTCTACTTGCTCTATAATGAAGTTTCCTGTGAAGCTTTTCTCTTTCCCCCATAATGTAAAGCAGGAGTTCTCAACCTTTTAAAGCCAGGGGCCAGGTCATGCTCCCTCAGACAGCTTCAGGGGCCGGATAGCCATTTTGCCCTGCCTCCACCACATGGCACTTCTGAGTGTGGTGGAGGCAGGGGGGGGCACATGAAATGGTGCCACAGGCCACATCCAGCCCATGGGCCACAGGTTGGAAATCCCTGATTTAGAGCCTGACCTAGGCAGGGATAATTGGGTCTTCTAGTCACAATCTCTGTTAGCAAAAAGAAATGAACAGCTATGTCTCCCCTCTGAAGGTGAATGGGAAGGAACATTTCCATTTCTGAAAAAAAAGCAAAGCATAGAAGAGGAGTCAGAAGGAAGATGTTTTTCTTTTACTTTATCTTGAAATAATTTTACTCATATCCTATGTTAGTGGTGGTAAACCTATGGCACGCATGCCAAAGGTGGCATGCAGAGGCCTCTCTGTTGGTACATGTGCTGTCAAGGTGAAGCCCTGGCCTTCCCCGGCACCAACTGCAGCACCGCTTCCCCACCACCCCTCTCCCTCTGCCAATGGGGAGGCAAGAGAGCAGGTTGAAATCCCGCCTGGGAGGTGGTGGCGGGCCAAGGTCAGGTAACCAGACACCTCCCACCCACCCCTCCTAGGAGTCGGGTGCACCTGCATGGGGGTTGGGTGCATCCATGGGTCAGGAGCATGGCTTTGCCAGAGGTGTGCTGGTGACATCACATGGGGATGTGAGCATGCACAGCACCTGCCCGCACACTGCCTCCTCCTCCTTGGGCACTTGGTCTCTAAAAGGTTTTCCATCACTGCCCTATGTTGATTCTGGAAGAACTATACAGTACCTGAATATTTATTTACAATCTCCTTATTTCCAGTTTGCAAAGGTAATGACAATGATGGAAGGGAACCTGATTATGAATAAGATTTTTTAAAATGTGGTACCAGATAAATTGCAAGAACAGTTATCAGAATGCTGCCAGCTGATTTTGAACATTGTTTCAGGCACTGATTTGGGCATTTATTGCCATCTATTTTGCACGCATTGTGCCCCTCTCCCCATTTAAACTGCATCGTTGCCCAGACAAGGGTCTGAACAGGATTATTTCTTTCAGTCTTTAGTTGCAGAAGGTGAGAAAGAATAATCCACCAATCCAAAACTGTGCTCTTTCCCCCCACTGGCAAACCTTCTGCTGGTTTCAAAGTGGCATAGCTTTTGATTAAGCCAGGAACAAACAAAAAATGGTCTTGATTTGACTTTGATAGAGCTATGCCCGTTTGCTTCGTTGACTTTACTGAGAGCAAGTCATGGCCTGTTTTATGGTTTCGTGCAGTTTTACGACCTTGAGTGATTTCCTAAAAAAACACAGTCAAGTTGCGTGACAGGTCTCACAGCAGGTTGTTGTTGGGTTTTTAAAAGGCCATTTGATACGTTTTTGACTTGTGTTGAAATAAGCCCAGTGGCATGACTGCAATTGCACATGACCTGCAATGCTGGATCATAATGGTTGTGTAGAAAAAAATATCTTGAATTCTTGGCTTATACTTGCCAATTTACAGATTTAATTCTAAAGACCAGAGCTAGTTAATGGGAAGTGAATGATATATCCAGTAAAATTCATAGGTCTGAACCTCATTCTTTCCATTTATGTCTAGGTTAGCACAGAACCAGGGACAGAAAGTCTAAAATGTGTCAGATGTATCTTCTAGGAGGCTTTGTGACTTTTCTCATAGATCCACCACCATATTGTATCGTTTTATTTAAGAAAGTAGGAGACTGGGATAATCTACTCAGGATTGGGAATCTCTGGTATAATCATTTCAGATATAATCTCTGGGCAAGATATCAAATGGACCTTTGTAGAAGGAGCTGATTGTTAATAAAACTCACATATTATGTTCAGTGATGCGCTGTGAAATTTTTTACTACCCACTCAGTGGGTGTGGCTATCTGTGGGCATGGCTATCTGTGGGTGTGGCCTCACCCCCCCCCCCCCCAAAAAAAAAGAAACCTACCTTGCTCTCTTTCTTCGTGGAGATGAGGAGGAGGATGTAGGAGTCCCAGAGCAGCAACTGGGAGGTGAGCTGGGTGAGTTGGTGTGATGGCACTGGCTGGGCTCCCCTTCCCAGCGCCACCAGAAATGCGTCCCATTTGCCTCGACCAGGGCCAAAGGTGCAAGGGAAGTGCAGAGATGAAAGCGCGCCTTCGGCCCTGGGCAAGGCAAATGGGACGCATTTCTGGTGGTGCTGGGAGGGGGAGGCCGAGAGTTGGGCATGGCCGGCCAAGTGGGCATGGCCTGGAATTTCTACTGCCGGTTTGCCAGAACTGGTCAGAACCGGCCACAGTACCACACTGGTTATGTTTTGATTCCTAGGATGTGACATGCGTTTACCAAATATATGTGCCTGACCCAAACTTTGATCCACTAAAGAAGTCTACTAGCCCCAAGGCAAATAGTCCAAGTGTATGGTTGTTAGGTTGCTTTTGGCAATGGAAGAGAATCATTAGTTGCAGGGGTGAGCTTTAAGTTACCCTTTCCCAAATAATGCATTCCAGATGGGCTTCACTCTAGCTCCCATCACCTACTAGCCAGCATTGCTAAAGGATAGCTCCAGATGGAGAAAGGCTGATACAGTACTATATATGACATTAATGGCAGAGAAAACTTTGCAAATGCGCTTGCTCCTCGGTAATATCTTTTTGACATTTTTTGATTTTTTTAATTGAAATAATTTTCACTGAATGTATACAGTGAACTTTGTTTGCTAGGACATGTGAAGGTCACCTCGCGGTTGATTGTGGTCTCCTGAACTTTTGAAAATCTGTGAGCTTAACCCTGGATTTGGCAGCCGTTCAAAATGAAAAGGCATCAATCACCTGCATACTTCACAAGAATGAAAAATCATGATCCTTTGTTCACCAGAGATATTCTCCTGCAACCTAGATGTGACCTACCATCTTAAGACTAATTTATCCCAGACGAGGTTTGGTCTACTGCACATCTGTTACCATTAGCAACTGAGAGCAAAATAATATACTGCTGAGATAGCTGCAGCAATAAAAGAAGAGAAAAAATAATTTCCAGTTGATTTGGTTTTATTTTGTATTCTTGGTAATAAAAAGTTAAACATGGAGTCCCTTCTCACTAAGGACTGTTCATCCCAAGCAGCAGTAGAGCCAGCATGCCTGACCTCAAGAACTGCAATGAAACATATACATGCCCGTATTTTGACAGCCATTACTAGAATAATGGGCCATCATGACTACTCACATTGCCTGCTAAGGTAGCCAAGAGTCAGGGCACAGGTTGATGGCAGAGAATTGCCATGCTTACTTGGATCTCTGGTGGGAAGATGAACCTCAAGTTAAGGAATCCTGGAGCAGATGAAATGGATTTTAAGCCCGCATGCCTACCACATATCCACAGAAACATCTGCAGATGCAGACAGTGCTGCTCTTTGGATATAAACAGAGATGAATACTAGACTCGGATACGACTGGCTTTCAAGCAAGGGTGACCTTTAACTTTACGCAGCTCCACACATTCCCAAATGGCACAAGAGTCCACTGGCTCATTACAAAGGTATTTTTATGTGCATTGTGCTTGCACACAAAAAGACAGGAGTGAGGTAAGGGGCTTGGGGTGGGAGTTGGTGGGTGCATTCGCTTAAACTTCACATGCCATCTGCATCTTGACTCATGAGCCTTCTTGTTGTCCAACCTCTAGTAGGAGTGTGGTGCAGGGCCCAAGGAGGTGCCTTGGGACTGAGATAGGTAATACAGCATTAGATTAGTATCATGCTTGAGATAGGATGCCATGTTTTAGATATGTAATGCCATGTGGGATGTGAATCCTGGAAGAAATACTGGCAGCCACTACAATTCTTTCCACAATCAACTTCACAATTAGCTCCTCCAATTCAAGGAGCTGTTCCCAACCTTGACTGCTCTGCCACATCACAAGGTTCCAGTCCCTGATCTGTGGTTTCCCCCCTGAAATTCCAGGAAATGGGATGCTATTACCCTCTAGTCTCAAACCATTTGTTTCTTGCATTTACAGGCTTCCTTTCTCCCAATTGGGGGGTGGGTCAAGGCAGCTCTCTATTTAAGGCTAAATCCATGGCTAATCTTACATAGAGTAGACTTACTGAAAAAAGTTGGATTTATAAATAGTAACAAAAACAGGGACAGTAATGTGATGAATGACAGGAAGGTTTAAACTCTACACTCAGCATGGCTGAATAAAGACCAGACGAAGAGATGCTGAAGTCCTAGGCGATGTCAAATTTAAAGACTTCCAAATAATTTCTAGAAATGCTGCATTATTATAACAGAAATAGCACAAAGATGGAAAGGATAAATTTGTATTCATGCATATATACCAGTAACTAGGTAAGGTAAAGGTCTCCCTTGCTCGAAAGCCAGTCGTATCCGACTCTAGGGTGCAGTGCTCATCTCTGTTTCTAAGACGAAGAGCCAACGCTGTCTGCTGCTGCAGACGTTTCCGTGGTCATGTGGCAGGCATGACTAGACACCAGAGTGCACGGAACACTGTTACCTTCCCACTGAAGTGGTCCCTATTTATCTACTTGCAATTTCTTGATTTCGAACTGCTAGGTTGGCAGGAGCTGGGGACGAAGACGGGAGCTCATTTCCATCCTGCAGTACTCGGGAATCGAACTGCTGACCTTCCGCTTCCCAGTCAGCGTCTTAGCCACTTGAGCCACTACTGCAGTCAGTAACTAGATAAGGATACAACTGAAAATGTTATCCAAAATGTAGGTGGCATTAAGGGTAATTTTGTGTTCAAGTCTATTCTCCCTGTATATTTTGTAACTGATTGTGTAAAACAGGGGTGCACAAACTATGGCCTGGGGCGGGCGGGCGGATCTGCCCGTGATGCCAATTCATCCGGCCCATGGAGCCCTCGTTACTTTTGGAAGCGGAGGTAAAATGCGCCATAACAGGTAGTGTTTTACTTTCGCTTCCAGGAGCAACGATGGCTTCGCGTACTGGATGAATTGGCATCAGGGGCCGATCTGGCCCCCAGGCCATAGTGACCGACTCCATGAACCATGTGGCCGGCCCACAGCCCAAAAGGTTTGGGCACCCCTGGTGTAAAATTTGACATTTCATATTTAGTTTTTTTTCCCCTGCATACAAAGGCCCTTCACAGTCTGAAGCCTTCAACTGCAAAGCAGTAATAATCCAGTACTGGAGTGAGTTTACTCTGCAGAGTACAGAATTTTCCATCATGCAAGAAGCACGCCACAGGCAGATCTGTAAATTATTAATTCTAGCATGAGCCTCTCCATGGAAAAGGAGGTGGTGGAGGAGGAGGATGCCATATCCTCTCAAAAGAGGATCATGCTTCCCCCCAAAAAAAGTGAAGGAGAAAAAAGAAGATAGGAAAAGAAATGACAATATCTCCCAGGCCTAACACTCATGTGCCCACACCCACATCCAATTTTGGTGCCTTGGGTCACAGCCCCAATTACTCTACTCTGGTTGTAGCCCTGCTCAAAGCAGCCACAGATAGTTTTTACTGCTATTGAAACTGAGAGTGATGACAGGTTGTGTCAAAGAATTAAACCATTAACATATTGGTCTGGTAAAAAATGTACTCTGTAAATGCTCTGAGGAAATGTGAAAGAGAAAGCAATGTAGAATGTCTCATCTTCTGAGCCATCGGCAAATAAGAGAGATAATTCTCCCTGGATCGGACTCGACTATGCGACTGAACAACAAGAACAAAAATTGGAAAGACCAGAAAGTTCCAGAGCCCCAATCTCTAGCTTGTTCCTCCCTATCAGAGACCCTTCTACTTTTTTAAAAAAAATCCTTTCACTTTGGTTAGCATGGATTGCTTTGAACCAACCAAAGGAAAGACAAAGCAAGCAAGAACGCAGACACACATAATGATGCTTTGACAAAGTACTTTCCCCCACCCCTTGGATACACACACACACAAGCAACATCAGCACTCACCTCTCTCCACAAATCTCCTCCTTTCCCAGGACACTATTTTTTTTAAACAGCTGCCTCTTATGTAGGCAGTCCTATTTATTATTTTTTAACAGCTCCCACAAACTCAACCACCAGCAAGATAAGATATGGAAATTAGGAAAGAAAGCCTTCTTAAGGCAGTTTCTTTGAACCATGCCACCTATAGGCACTGTACTTTCAAATGGAACTGCAAGTAAAAGGCTTTTTTATCCTCTGCTTGTGTGTCACATATAACAAAGTGATCCCATCACCACTTCACAGCGGGTTATTTTCATTTCCTTTGCTGTGTAGTTGCACTCAAAGTTGTGAAACCTTTCAGAAGAAAGAGGCAGAAAGTCTAATTCTGCACTAAGATGGTTGAATCCGCAGAGGATAAAACCAAAACATATAAGAATTAACTATAAGTACTCAAAATTCTGTACCCAAATAAATTCGTGTGTCAGTTTCAGTTCCCCTCCACTTGTAGCTTAAAAAGTGGATGTTTTCCCCCAAACTTATTAGAGATAAGTAGGCAAATTTTGGATGGTTTGTATAAGAAAATTATCTCCCATTTAATCTTAGAATCTAAGCATCCATCATGGTTACTAGGCCACATGGGAACATAATGCTCCTTTGATGAAATCAATGAGATATGTTCCCTTTTCCCTCTTGTTCTTTCTTCTGCAATATCCTCCATAAATATACCCAAGTGCTGTATGTGTGCCTGGCCATTATTTTTACTCTGATTGATCATCAGAAAAATTAGCTGTTATGAAACTGCATTATACACTGCTAAAATATTTCATTCCAGAAGCAATGCTATATCACCTTACTCTGCGCATTTTTCTACACGTTCAATGGCTTCGCAGATTTTTTAAAAAACAGAAAAATCAATTTCAATTGTATTTTATGATATTAGATTGTAAGCAATGTGCTAAAATTGTAGCTGTAAGCTTAAACAGTACAATGCACCAAAAAAGGAGAAAAGACCCATTGTGATAAATCAGCACTACCGATAGTTTTAGAGAAATGCTTGGCTGTTTGTAATGTTGTTCTGGCAGTGTTCATTCTGATGGTAAGAAAAATATT
The DNA here is from genome assembly GCA_035047345.1 of Bradypodion ventrale. NCBI lineage: Eukaryota > Metazoa > Chordata > Lepidosauria > Squamata > Chamaeleonidae > Bradypodion > Bradypodion ventrale. Next base: position 125,248,647 of record JAWDJE010000006.1, read on the forward strand.
TGAATCAGCAGTTCAAGGCTTATTTCTTACCTTCTGAAAAGGAAAATGTCACCAATTGAATTATAAAGATTTTGACTTTGGGGTTTGGTTCCATCTTGACCATTTGTTGGTTGTGTTTAATCTTCTGAAGGTGTTGTCTCCTATGTCCTAGCACTGCCATGTAGGCACAACTTTGGGTTACAGATCTAAGAGCATGCTTAGTAGAAGGAGAAGGTCACCCCCACCCCCAAATGCTACAGAGTTGACTTATTACATTTTGATAAAAGTTGGATGTTAATGAAATGATACACATTACCAATTTAGGGTTGACATAGGTTAGCAGCAACCTAATCTCCAAGATTTCAGGATGAAAGCAGGAGACCAACTGACAGATCTTTGTGATGTCTCAGAAGGTGGACTTGTCAGTACCAACTGCTAAATCAGGGGTGGTCCACTTTTTGTATGCTGCGGGCCTGACTATGCTCCTGGAACAGCTAAGCGGGCTGGATCATGTCCCCTGGAAGCAGGTGTGTTTATAGCTGACGTAAATGTGCCCACTCCCACATCTACATCATCAGCCACAAGCATGCTTGCACATGTATGGGCACATTTTACAGCTGAAATAAACACGCCTGCTTCTGCTTCCTGGTGCAGGGGAGACAGCGATGGGACAGTTGGAATGGTGTCGCAGGCCGGGTCCAGCCTGTGGGCTGTTGGTTGAGAACCCCTGTGCTAAATATTTGACAGTACGTGCGTGTGCATGTGTGTGAGAGAGTGTGTGTGCATGAGTGAGTGAGGGGGAGGGAGGGAGGGAGGGAGAGAGGGAGAGGGGAAGAGAGAGGGGGGGAGAGAGAAGAGAATGTAGATTCTTGAGAATATCTGCAGGAATTTATTGTGGGAGAAAACGCATATTTCGGCCTCAAATTCAACATTAGGTCTGTATAGGAGCATTCTCCTGAATCTAGACGCTGTTGACATCCATCATCCTAAGGCAGAACTGACATAGGTGGGGAGCAAACCTTTGTAAACTTTATTTTTTAGACTATAGCTCTCATAATATTTATTTATTTATTTATTTATTTATTATTTCAGCTTGTATGCCACCCACTCACAGTGCAACTGAGGGCGGCTAACAGAGCAACAGTAACAAAAGTAGATACAATATTACAAAATGCCATAAACAGTAACAGACCAACAGTGGGGTTCAAAAGAGTCTCTATAGAAAAAGAAATCAAGAAGGGACCCAATGGTAGCATAGTCTCAACCATCCTGGGCTCCACCGTCCTGGGCTTCGGCAGCCTTTATTCTTCTCCAGGTGGGTGAAGCCCAGAGTTAGGCGGGCAGGAGCGTCCTCCACTGCCCGAGTAGCCACAGCTGGCTTTTCTTATACAAACCATCCAGTCATCAAAGCCCACTCTAGCCACTGCGCACAATGATCTTATAATCAAAGTAACATAAACTTCCATCTAATAAGATACAAGCTTGGTATGTGTTATGTGTAATTTAACATACAGTTACCAGGTTATAGTACAGGTAATGTAAAAAAGGGAGAGTGACCAACTCACAACTTCAATGGAAGTTGTTTGTAAGTTGCAACATCAGAACTGACACTAGAGTGAAAGGAAGATTATTTCTCCATTCTTTTAAAGCAATGACTGTGTAATGGTTGAATAAGGAATCACACAAGAAATTGCCTGGAGGGTTAGAGTAACAGTAAAAGCAACCTGACTTCTGATCAGTAATAATTAAGAAAACTAGTCCCTTTAAAATAATGATATTTCAAGCCTTGCTCACAACAGTAAAGGTCACCTATGTATCTAAAGAGGATACATGAAACTCCAGAAAGCAGTGAACCCTGTATTATAATGAGAGGTTCTGTTGAAGGTACCTCTGTCAGTCTTTCATTTGTGCTCATGAACTGGATTCCCTAAAACACAATCTGTTCCTTTTCAGCATTACATTGTAGACATTGTAGATAGTGACCTTTGAATGTCTGACCACACATTCCATATGGTAATAGAGTAGACTGTACAGCCAGTAAATCAACGGTGAGTGTTGGGTGGTGGTAAATAATCTGACTCCCTAAAGGGGCCAATGCCTACAGGTGGATGATCATCTTTAGGTGGGGTGATGGCCCCCCTCAGTGGATGAAATACCACTGGATCCATCATATTGGGCCCAATGGCAAAATGAGCAGAGGAGAAACTCTGATTCCCAACGGTCATGGAGGCGGAAGAAGCCATGCCAGATGGACTGGCTGCAAAAGTGCACCTTGATAATATCCTCAATGCTGCGGCAGTCCATTGCAGTCCAAATGTTAAATCCTCCATGTCTCATTTTATATGTACAACAGGAGATAGCTCCATGATCATAGTGTGTGGGTCACTTCATGGTAAGCTGGAATCCACCTTAAACAAATTCATGCCAATGACATTATTCCTGCTTCAGGGAAAAAATGCATTCCCAGATACGAGTTGAAGCCAATGAGTGGCCTTTAGTGAACAGCTCTGGCAATGTACCTTAGAAATATATATGAATTTCAGAAATATTCCACTGAATATTTTAGATCCATGGATAACTGAAATTACAGATAATGAACTCATATGGTGGAGAGCGCAATATAGATGTCTTTTGTGATTTATACATTACAAACCTCCTTTACATGTTCTTTCTCTGTGTGTATGTGTGTCACCCAAATTCCCTTGTTTGATATATTTTTCACATCTGTTTGCATGGTTTAAATTTTAGCAAATAGTAATGGTGGTGGGTGTATTCTTCAACCACTGAGCATAAAGTGGAATGGTATTTAATAAATCAGAAATGTACACCTTGGAACTTTCCATGTACTGTATTATTGGAGACCAAGTCCCATCATCTTCCACTATTGGTTATACTAGTTTGTTTATGTTTGTTTATGTTTATTCAATTTTATATCCTGCCCTACTCAACACATGGCCGACTCAGGGCGGCTAACAACATATAAATGACCCTGGGACACCCCACAGGGTTTACATAAAGATACAATATTCAAATTATAATAATAAATACAATGTTATAAGTAAATACAGTATAAGGCAAGACAGTCAACAATAGTACAAATAATACAAATATCAGCCCAACATCAAAATAATATATCAATAATTACAATAGAATCACAAAGGATGAAAACATCACGTAATATAACAAAATTACCAAAGTACCAGAAGCGCCAGGAGCCAGGTGCATAGCGGCAAAGTTCCTCCCGGCACCCCTCGCCTTTTAAGTCCTAGGTAAAGGGGGGAGGGGGGAGCCCCAGGACGCTGGCCGATGGAGTGGCCGGAGGACCTCTTTGCCCTCGCCGGGGCCGAGCGCGCGGCGGCGATGTTCCTCCCGGCACCCCTTGCCTTTTAAGTCCTAGGCGAGGGAGGGAGGGCAGAGCCCCGGGACGCCGGCCGATGGAGTGGCCGGCAGGACCTCTTCGCCCTCGCTGGGGCCGAGCGTGCAGCGGCGATGTTCCTCCTGGCACCCCTCGCTTTTTAAGTCCTAGGCAAGGGGGGGAGGGGGGAGCCCCAGGATACTAGCCGATGGAGTGGCCGGCAGGACCTCTTCACCCTCTCCGGGGCCGAGCGCGCGGCGGCGATGTTCCTCCCAGCACCCCTTGCCTTTTAAGTCCTAGGCGATTAGTTCCTACTAATCGAAATATAGGAACAGAGGAAACCAACTTATACAGAGACAGACAGTTGGTCCACTACCCCAACACACTTATTTCTGATTGGGGGGAAACTCTCCGGAATCTCAAACAAGATGCTTTACTAACCCTACCTGGACATCCCTGGTAGTGTTTAGAGATCTCCCATCCAAATATTAACCATGCTTGATCCTGCTGAGCTTCTGAAAGCAAATGAGATTTCCTTCTGGGTATACCACCCATACCGGTGGCAGCAGGAGCTGCGGTTCCACAAAATCTTAAGGACTGCGGTTTATCCTCTGTTGTTGGTGTCCATCTCAATTTGCTGACCATGGAAATATGGAGGAACTCTTGAACTTCTACTAGAGAATGCAAGTTCTCTCTTCCTCTGTTCCTGCTTCACTTTACTGCCAGTTTCTTCCCTTGAAACTCAGAGAATCTGACAAGAGGGCACTACAAATTTGGCAGACACTCTTTTTATGAGTGATTATAACTCTCTGCTAAAGCCAAAGATTCTGCTCAAATTCCTGGCATTTGATGTCAAGTGCTCAGTAAATGACAATGTTTTATTGCTATCCTCAGTTATATACACAGTACTATTATACTGTGCCGAAACGATAAATAAAGAAAGGGGGAACCCACCTCACAGGTGCTTATGTTTTATGATTCTCTTGAAGGCTGCTGATGGCCAGAAGATTGGCTGGTTTAGCTCACTTTCAAGGTTTTCTTCCCCAGTGCTGGTAATGAAATTAAAACGGGAGGCCGTGGATCTACAAGGGGTCCATCAATATTTCAATGCTCAAATACCAGTTACTCATATGAAGCACGAAGCTGTGAAAACTCATTTTGGGGCAATAATCTGTGTTCTTTTTGAAGGATTATGAAGATCGGCTGCTGCTACGATGAAAGGAAAGATGTACAGCGGGAAAAGCCTTGTTGTGAAAGGTGAATTATTTAACTGCAAATAGTTATTCTAATGGGGTAACATTTTCAGAAAAGACTCCAGGAATCTTGTACATTGGGTGCTGAGGAATTGCATTTCTCCTCAAGTGAATGCGTATTGGTGGAGGAATAAATTGAGATTGAATAGCTGTGCTTTTATAACAGGGGTTGCAACCTTTTTAAGCAGGGGCCTGGGTCACACTCCCTCAGATAGTTGAGAGGGCCAGACTGGTGGTCCCCCCCCCCCGCTGTTTACGGCTGTCATAAACACATTTACTACAGCCATAAACAAGTCCATGGTGATTATGGCAGCAGCAGAGCCTGGAGCAAGGATGGGGTTTGGATTATGTGGTGCCATGGGCCAAATCAGGCCCACAGGCCATAGGGTGCCTACCCCAGTTCTTATAATTAAGGACAGAGACAGAGAATGGTAAAGCTTGACCCTCCCACTCCAGATTACAACTAGAGCGGAACAAAATTTAGGGGATACCTCAACCGAAAGGTGAATCTACTGGTAAGTGTTTGAAAAACAAATGGAAAATTAACTTTCTTTTTCTTTTGGGAAACACAACATTCTCTTTTCCCATTTTCCCAGTCTTCTCTTGACCATAATTCATGGTGCCACTTGCTCTGTGTACCAAAATGGGTAGTTATACCTCTGAAATAATTCTAATATGTATTTTTTTAAAAAATTTTTTTTGGAACATCCATCTCTTTCTTCTTTCTTTTTAAGAATGACAATGTAGGCCAACAAAGTACTACAAATGAGGATTCATCCAAATGTTGTTGGATCTTCACTTCCAACATCCTTGACTATTGACTAGGGCTGTTGGGAAATAGACTCCATCAAGACTCCCTTCCTAGGTAGGTGGCAGGGAGCTCTTCATACATCAGATGTGGCAGAAGCATCCCTCCCATCTATCTTGGCTCTCAGGTGACTAGAAAAGGGGAAGAAGGAATCCATGCTTGGCATGCAGTGCTTGCTATAATAATTTTGTGTCAGAAATTATTCTGGGTTGAACAGATTTTTGCTGGAGAAACTCCTCTCAGGGGATACCCAAATGATGCTCCTTTCATGTCCCCAAGATCTTTTCCCACCGAAGTGGTCCCTATTTATCTACTTGCAGTTTCTTGCTTTCCATCTGCTAGGTTGGCAGGAGCTAGGACAGAGATGGGCACTCATTACATCATGCAATACTCAGGTCTTGAACTGCCAACTTGCCAACTTTCCAGCTAACAAGGCAAGCTTCTTAACCACTGAGCCACCGCAGTCCCCTGGTGGCTTAGTGGTTAAGGCACTGAGCTGGAGACTAGAAGGTCGGGTTTCGATACCCAAGAGCTGCACTTGGGGACATGAAAGGAGCCTCATTTGGGTGACCCCAGAAGAACCTGAGCCTATCAGACTTGGCTTCTGTTGGCCTGTTTGGCAAGATACCTCTTTCAAGAGGAAGGAATACCGTTGACCTGGGAATCCCAATTCAGAGCTGTAGCTGGTAATTTTGACACAGGAATCAAGCAGCCCACTGTCCAATGCAACCCCTCCTGCAATATGGGTGTCCATCTCAATTTGCTCAATTCCTCAAATAAATGTAACACATATGCCTTATGCAGAACAGGAGGGCTCCTTGATAAAATTCATCTTGGCAGAACAGACCTTGACTTCTGCTTCTGCTTTTTTTTTGTCTGCACACAATTTGCACATTTAAACATGGAAAGGATAGCAAATATGTTTACACCCTGAGCCACAAAGGGGATTTCAGTAATTGTCATCTAAAGGTAACTTGTCCAAAAGTCCCTTGTCTGAGCTTTCCATCTAAGAACCTCCACGGTTGTCCTTAAGGCAGGAGGAGGTGTGTGTGACTCTTAGCCCAAGGGCTCCAAAAATTTAGAGTGGGATCTTCCAGCCCTCTTCTCTTAGATAACAGGAATTCTGGAAGTTGTAGTCTAAAACAGTAACTTTTCCAAGCTCTTTCATTTTAGCTTGCCTTAGGATGCCTCTCTGTTTCATAAGAACATAAGAACATAAGAACAGCCTTGCTGGAACAGGCCACAGCCCATCCAGTCCAGCATTCTGTCTCACACAGTGGCTCACCATTTGCTTCAGGGTATTATTCCCAAGCAGATGCCTTCACCTGCTTAGGATTCCCTGGAAATGGCATTGAGAGATATCCTGCCTATCTCTCCAACCCGGAGGTTGTCCTTAGGTAGCCATAATTATAGCCATTGATAGCCTTGTCCTCCATTTAAACAAACCCTCCCCCATGGCATACATAATGTCAGCTATGAAGTGAGGACTCTGGAGTTAATTGTTTCATTACTGCAACTGTGAAATTCTTTAGATCGGTCTTCAGTCACACATAAAATGTTAATAACACAAGTTTTGTGCTGAAGATACAAGGGAGACAAAGAGAGGGAATAGTGATGTGTTAGCATTACTGATCTGAGCCTTGATTACTGAAACAGAAAATGTGGATTGAAGAGGGGCAAAGCCATTTGTTCGTTTGTGTATGTGTTGCTGTAAGGTACATATTTTGCTGAGGAGGGAGGCTGACGCATTCCCAATATGCTGAAATCAGCAAACATTTTACAATTCAAATAATTTTACAAGCACGATCCCGGGAAATTCAATCCCAACCGAAAATTAATGGACTATGCTGAAATAGAGGCAGTATTCTTCCAAATGTTTAAAAGAGATTGTATAACGTCAAGGCAGAAGCATAGTCAGTGTAACAGGACAACGCAGAGGAAAAAATGCGAGTTAAATATTCTGTGCATAATATATGCAAACACATGAATGCAATTTCTTTATTCTATGGTGATATTTTACAGGAGTTATGTGGCCATCTAGCTCCACAATGCTGGAAAAAGATGGCAAAAGATGTTTGATCTCAACCAGTAAGGAAAAAACAAAAAACAGATGGCTATTAGCAAACATCTTATAATTCAAATAATTATACAAGCATGCTGTTGCAGTTATGCACTTTGGTAAAGTCTATTTTACAGCTTCTACTGATAGCTTAATTGAACATTCAAGAACAAAACAGTACACCTCTGAGTATCAGATAATAAGACAGTGATAGCATACCTATGGCACACATGCCAGAGGTGGCACTCGGAGCCCTCTCTGTGGGCACCCATGCAGTCACCCCAGCACAGAGTTCACCCTGCCACTCTGCCCAGCAGCCCAATGGGAGCACTTCCTTCCTCCCCCCAGCACAAAGTTCTCCATGTCCCTCTGCCCAGCAGCCAAATGGGAGCATTTCCTTCCTCCCCTGTTGCTATGTTGGCACTTTGCGATAAATAAGTGGGTTTTGGGTTGCAGTTTGGGCACTCGGCCTCTAAAAGGTTTGCCATCACTGTACTAAGACTTTTTCAGATAGTGAGACCTCTGAACTATAGATGGTCTGATCCTACAGGGTAAAAATGATCTTCATGGAGCTTGAACTAGGGAAAAAGTAAGGCAAAGGTAAAGGTAAAGGTCTTCCTTGCTCAAAATCCTGTCATGTACAACTCTAGGCTTCAGTGCTTATCTCTGTTTACAGCCAAAGAGTCAATATTTCTACGTCTGCAGATAGTTTCATGGTTATGGCGCAGGCACGAGTAGATGCAGGAGTGCACAGAACAGTGTTACCTTTCCTTCCTATTTATCTACTTGCAATTTCATGCTTTCGAACTGCTAGGTTGGCAGGAGCTGGGACAGATGACCAGAGCACACTCTGTCATACAGTACTCGGGTCTTGAACTACTCACCTGCTGAACTTTTGGTCGTCAAGCTCATTGTCTTAGCCACTAAGCCACCACAGCAGAAAATGTACTTGAAATTAAATATCACTAAGCACAGTTATGGAGCAAATGTGCATAGGACTACAGGCTGATAGTGATTTCTACATTTTTTTTCCTCTTGGAAAACCTAACCCATGGTACAGAGTCAACTGAATTGCATCTAACACTGCACAACCTACTTATATCTTCAAAAATAGTATCCAGATTAGCATATCCCCTGAGCCAACCACATAGGAATAAATCAGGTATATTTTCAAGAAGGTAAATGAAAGCCAAATGTCAACATTTTTGCAGCTTCTCATTGGATTTCTGCTTGCAACCTACTGCAGGTTAGGTCCTCCATTGCTTTCATGGAAGTAGACAAATGGGGAGAAATTGGAAGACAATGGACAACAGGACTTGGAAGCATTGATTCACTATAGATCTTCAAGGAGCAAGAGGAGGCTATCTGGGAGAACATGTAACTTCAGTAGAATCTAATCCAAGATTCCCCTCTGCCCATTTTAAGCAGAAGGAAATAAATAGAAACAACATATATACACGTAACCTCTTTCATAGCTTGAAACAAATTCAGATGATGAGGATTTCAATTTCTCCTTCTCAAATATTTATTATTAATAGATGAATGACAAGAAGACCCTCTGAACAATTTGAAACCCTAGATGTCACTCATACCAACACCATGTGAAAATGTCAACCTGTCTACGAGTTCCTGGCATCAAGTTACAAGAGGATCCTCATCTTGCGCAATAGGAGAACCATAGATGGAAGTAGATTCAACCAGTCTCTCATGCAGTGGTGGGCTCCCAAAATTTTTACTACCACGCTGTTTCCTCCTGCCAGAAGTGGAAGTAAAAGGCAATCTGTTTTGCAACAGGATGAGATAGATTTTAAACCACAATTTTCTCCGTTTAAACCAGGGGTGCCCAAACTACAGTCCAGGGGCCAGATCCAGCCCCCAACGCCAATTCATCTGCCCCACACACCCCTTGTTGCTCCCAGAAGTGGAAGTAAAATGCACCCATATGAGCATGTTTTACTTCCGCTTCTGGGAGCAACATGGGCACTGCGGGCCGGATGAATGGGCATTGGGGCCCAGATCCATCCGCTGGGCTGTAGTTTGGGCACCCCTGCCCTAAAGGCTATAAAATGGACCTGTATTTACCCCAAGAGTCCAAGAAGAGTGAGAGGCAGGGGGTACCTGACCTTTGATAACAATAGTTATACTAACACTTGCTTTATACAAAACTTCTTTCACAGCTGACAGCTGAATTTCCTTCAGGGCGAGAGACTTACCACATTTCACACAACTTCTGTAGAAGACTGTTTGCTATGGCCTGAACTCTCCTTAGAATAGTATCTGATATTGTTGATGGGTGGCAATAAATAAACAATTTTTAGTGAGATCAGGAAGTTGGCATCACTATTTTTTCCTCCTTATTTAAAAATAAAGCTCTTATACAGTGGAAACTGCATGTGGGTTTTAGCTGTAGTGACAGGTAGGGTTTGGACAAGGAATCAGCGTTAACCTTATGTAGTTTAAAATGTAAACCTGCTCTGGTTGGGACCTACCTGTCTCTCCACAGAAATACAGCAAGGTGCTTTATACCAGGCCAATTTGTTCTTTTAGGTTAATATTTCCTACTTGAGAGTGAACAGAACCCGAGCTTGTAGGGTCAACCTCCTGTCTTTCTTTCCTTTGTTTTTGCTGTAGTCTTAAGTTCTGTCAACCAGCATATACTTCAAATGCAAAGATTTTCAGCTTCAAATTCAGAACTTGACATCATGGGAACACTCTTTCTCCTACCAATGATACTATGGCAAATGTTGCTGCTATGTACTGTCAACGTTGCTTTCAACTATGAATTAAAGGTAAAGGTAAAGATCACTCTTGCTCAAAAGCCAGTCATATCTGATTCTAGGGTTCAGTGCTTATCTCTGTTTATAGCTGAAGAGCCAGCACTGTCTGCATTTGCAGACATTTCTGTAGTCATGTGGAATGCATGACTAGACACTGGAGTGCACAGAACACTGTTTACCTTCCCACAGAAGTGCTCCCTATTTATCTACTTGCAATTTCTTGCTTTCAAACTGCTAGGTTGGCAGGAACTGGGACAAAGACGGGAGCTCACTCCGTCCTGCAGTATTCGGGTCTTGAACCTGCCACCTTCCAGTCAGGGTCTTAGCCACTTGAGCCACTGCAGTCTTAGTGACCTCCAAAAGGTGACCATGAATTTGCAAACTATACAATATTAGGAGGAGGAGATGACAGAGACAGTGCAGAAGTAATTGTGCGACAATATTGTGAAGGTCCTGTTAAGAAATATCACTCCAGGCAACTTCTCAACTTAATTACTGTTCTGCTATGCCCTGGATCCAGACAGACTGATGACTGATAGGTAGTCTTCTTGGTAGTCTCCATTGTCAGCTGCTGTAAAGGTATGTTTGTGAAGAGAGGACAAGTGGGAAGGAAGTCAGTCAGCAGAATTCAAAGCACAAATAACTTCTCAACAAAGTACAGGGACTGCAGCTCTCAACAGCCAGAGCCAGCAAAGTGAATGGTGAGGAACGATAAGAGGTGAATTTTATTTATTTATTTATTGATTGATTTATTTTTCACGCTTATATACCGCCCACTCAGGTACAACCCAACTCAGGGCGGTTTACATAGCGGACACTAAATACATAAAAGACACATGATAAAAAAGTTAAAAGTTAAAATGCTGGAGAAATAGAAAAACATAGCGGTTCCCTGAGATTTCTGCCAGAGCTCTGAGACCTGGCAACTTTAAATGGCAAGAATGCCAATCCATCAGTGGTTGCCACCATTAGCAGAGGCCCTCCACACTGCCCCCACTGGTTAAGAAGAGAGAAGTGGTTATAGCAAAGCGCATTAATGTCTTACAGACAAAACGGGCACATTTTTCCCTCTTCATTTCAAAACTGTGGTAGGTATAATTAGTATGTGTCATACCTTGATATAACTCTCAGGAATGTCACCTTTCCATTTGAGGAACAGGCTGTTGCCTTGGAAACATCCCCCCCCCCCCCGCAAAAAATTATTTTGCAGCTGGGGCAATGCCAGCCTATAGCAAGCGGCATCCAGTGGAACTTTAATAGCTACACATAATTGCACTAATTGGAAAGACCAAGATTTTATCTGCAGTTTTATAACTTGTTTAAAGGTTCGATAACTCAGCCTCATTGCGCCAGTTGTCCGCTCTGTAAATAAACCACACACCCACATGCTCCGTCAGGAGTGCAGGCTGTCTCAGTAATGGCTCTCTAGATTTCTCCCTGGATAGGCTAATCCAGGGGTGCCCAAACTTTTTAGGCCATGGGCTTGTCATGGGGTTCAGGGGGCAGGTCATGTGGTTTAGTGGGCCGGTCACATGGTTCCTCCCATCGGAAGTGGAAGAAAAATGGACCTTGTAATCTGTTTTGCAACAGATACATTTTGCAACAGGATGAGATAGATGGTTTAAGCTGCCATTTTCTCTGCTTAAACCTGCAGGCCATAGTTTGGGCACCCCTGGGCTAATCTGTAGCAAGTTGTAATGCAATCATGAATTTGGGTGACGGGGTTTGCCTTTTTACCCATCTGCCGTTGCCTCTGGGGAAGGATAGGACTAGGAAAATACAAAAACCTGAGGGTCTATACTTGTGTGTATAAGAAAAGAGATTGAAAAAGTTTCTACAGTTTGTTCTTCATGTTTATGCATTTATGACAATATTTTCCCCGGTTGTTCATGAAGACTCTATGAATGAGTAATCTCCAAAATGTTCTCTTCTCAGTAACCCTGCTCAGCTTTTGTAAATTCAAGCCTGTGGCTTCATGCACAGTCAATCCATCTCACATTTGGTCTGCCTGTTTTCCTTCCATCTTCAGCTTTTCCCAGCATTGTCGTCTTGCCAGAGCATCTTGTCTTCTCATGATGTGCCTGAAGTAGGACAGTCTCCATTTCATCATTTTTGCTTCCAGAGATAGTTCAGGCTTGATTTGCCCTGGGACTCACTTGTAAATCTTTCTGGCAGTCCAAGGTATCAGCAGAACTTTTCTCCAGCACCATTTGTCAAACAAATCCATTTCTTTCTTTCAGGTTTTATTATTATTATTATTATTATTATTATTATTATTATTATTATTATTATTATTTCACTTTCACAGCCTTCCTTACATGGTGAGGGGAAATTCAAAGGTGAGAATTATCTTGGCCTTGGTCTCCAGTGACATATTCTTACATTTGGCAATTTTCTAATTCCTTCATTGCAGCTTTTCTGAGTCTCGGTCTTCTTCTGATTTTTTGGCTGCAGTCTCCATATAGACAGATGGCTGAATGAAGGAATACAAAAATCTTTCACCCTTTCAATTTCTTCACTGTCAGCATTAAAGGTGTGTGGTTCTTTTGTTGTTGTTATATTTGTGTTGGTAATGTGAATTTAATGTCTTCTTAATGTTAATTTTCCCATGCTCCAATCTCTTTTTCCCCCTACTGTTTTTGATTTAATTTGACAGAAGAAACCCATGTAGCTGTTCAGCATCCTTCTGTTTTATCACTAGATTCACTAGCTATGACACAGATGAAATATTCTGTCAGCCTACATCACTACCAAGGATGTACACAATGTTCCCAACTCAGACCAGACTCAAATAGGAGTATGGAAGCTGATGTCCAGCCAACTCTGTGAAGAGACTGATGTCCAACCCAACCATGACAAGGTCTATGATGGCATTTGTGAATTTCTGGTTCTCAGTGATATATTCCATTAATGGGAATGGAGAAACACAAATGGCAGACCAGACCACAGACTGGTAAAAGAAGGACAGAATGCAAGCGCGGCGCCAAAATGGCCGCCGCACTCTTTGCGGGCCCCCCCACCGGACTTGGACATCCGGGTAGTTAGGGGAGCGTGGCCAGCACCCTTTAAAAGGGGTGGCCACGAGGCAGCCGTGCTGCCATTTTGCGAAGCGACGGAGAGGAGAAGTTTTTTCCCAATCGCTCCGTCGCTCTTCCCTTTAGCCGGGAAGCCTCTTTTGGGCAGCGGTTTCTTCTTCGCTTCTTTTCTTCGGCTTCCCACCGATTTGCGGCAATGCCTTCCAAAAAGAAGGCGATGGCGAACGCGGAGGCGCCAGCCGGGTTGGAGGACCGCGACTGCGCCCCCTCAGCAGGCCCCCTTTCCGGGGGCGCCCACCGGGACCGGCGGGATGGGGTCGATTGCTCCCTGGCCTGAGGCTGGGCAGCCTCAGACCGGCCCTGCAGGGGCTGCAGCCCCCGGCCTGCAATTAGCGGCCACTGGCCCGGGCCTGGCGCATAGCCAAGCTGGGCCTTTGGGCCTTGGCATGCAGCTTCCAGTGGTGGGCTTTAACCAAGGGGGTTGGCTGGGTACCCTTCCCTGGCAGGGCATGCCCCCGGCCCCTCCGGGGCCGGTGGTTGGGGCATGGCCGTATTCGAGCCCCAGGGTCCAGAGACCTGGCCCGGCGCCAGCGACCAGTGGGCCGGCCGGCCCTCTGCCCCAATCAGCATTGGGGGCTATGTAAACGTTGATGCCCTACTGGCCCGCGTAGCGGCCCTGGAGGCATCTTTAGGGGTAGTTAATCCATCCGGGGCACCTTTTGGTTTACAGGTCAACTCAGCGCCTGCCGGTCCTCAGCAGGCGGCCGAAAGGGTTGAGCTGCCTGAGGCAAGTAGGTCGGCGCCAGCCGCGGCCTCGCAGCTCCCCCTGTAGCAGATGCCGCCAGCAGGTAGTGGTCAGGCCCCATCTACGAGCTCGGTTGCGGTCGCGAGCTCCGACGCCCGCAGTGGGCCGGAACCCCCGGTGGGGGCGGCCCATGGGGGTGCAACTTGTGAGTATATGGTCCAAGCTAGTGCACCCACACCACAATCCACGACGGGGGGAGGTTTACAGTGGCCGTGGCCTCGCCTGGCTGGGGTGGCGGGTCAGCCGCCGCCGGCCCATCCAGGAACGGCTCCAACACTCCAAGGCCCATCTTGGGGCAGGGCACCCTGTCCTGCAGGGAACTTATTGGGGGTGGCGGGGCTGGTCCAGGCTCCTTTCATGGTGCCCAGCACTGTCAATGTTCCGGTGTCGGCCTTGCCGACAGCAGGTTATTCGTTGCCCCTCGGGGATCACCTGGCCCAGGCCACCAAGGAAAAGATCTGGTATGTGGACATTTTCTCCCTCTTGAATAGGGAACCCACCAAAGAGGAGAGGGAGGGGCAGGACGAGAAGGACAAGGAGCAGTCGCGTCGACGTAAGCCGCCACGCATGTGGGCTAACTGGTTACCCGCGTACCTTATATACATGGCGGTGTACCTCAGGGCCCGGCCTGACCTGGCAATTCCGATGGTCCAGTATTTGGACAACATATACCGGGCGATGGTTGATTTCCCTGGCCCGTCGTGGTTGGCTTACGACGAGGAATTCCGCATGAGAGTGCCCCTACACCCAGAGATGAGGTGGGATGAGCCCTGCCAGAAGCTGTGGCTTCTGTACATGACCCCCACGCGCCCAGCGCCCAGCGCCAGGGGAGAGGTACCATTGTGGACATGCGGTCCAGCGAGCTGCTCCAGCTCAGGCACCCTGCCAGGTGGCGGGGCAGGGGGTTCCAGCCCGCCTGCTGTGTTGGAGCTTCTCGGCCAATGGTGCGTGCAACAGGAAGCAGTGCCGATACAGGCACGAGTGTCCCTCTTGTGCTGGCCCCCATGCCACCTCCGCGTGTCCTAGGGCAGGCGGACTGCGGGGCAGAGGTAGAGGTGGACAGGGAGCGGGCAGAACTGCCGCGGAGGGAGCTGGTCAAGCAAAAGGCCCCCTCCCCAATTAATGTGGACATGTTGGAGCGTTGGCTCACGATGTACCCGAGGAGGGCAGATGCAGCTTACCTGCTTGAGGGTTTCCAGCAGGGGTTTCACATTCCTTTCACAGGGGACAGGTCCCCTCAAGATGCACCCAACCTGTTATCACTCAGGGGAAGGGAGGAGGTGGCTGCCATGAGCATTGCTAAGGAGGTTGCTGCTGGCAGGGTCGCTGGCCCTTTCCCTGTCCCACCATTTCCCAATCTCAAGGTTTCCCCGTTGGAGTTAGTGCCCAAGAAGTCACCGGGGGAGTTCCGTTTGATACACCACTTGTCTTACCCGGCTGGCCGTTCGGTCAACGATGCTATCCCTGACGACCTTTGTTCGGTCAGGTATACATCTTTTGACCAGGCCCTGCGCATGGTGCGCTCATGTGGCCCGGGTGCACTACTGGCTAAGTGCGACATTAAGTCCGCGTTCCGTCTCCTGCCAGTGCACCCGGGCGACTTTGAGTTGCTGGGTTTCAAGTTCCGGGGTGAATTTTATTTCGACAAAGCCATGCCTTTTGGCTGCTCCATTTCATGCTCGGCATTTGAGCGCTTCAGCACCTTCCTGCAATGGGCCTTTGTTCACAGGTCAGGGTCCCGGTCTGTAGCCCACTACCTCGACAATTTCTTATTCGGGGGTGAACGGGGCTGGGACACGTGCACGCATCTCCTAAATACATTTCAGACGCTAATGAAGGAACTCGGTGTCCCTTTAGCGCCCGAAAAGACCGAGGGCCCTTCAACCAAGCTCACATTCCTGGGGGTTGAGATTGACACGGTTGTGCAAGCATCCAGGTTACCTGTTGATAAGGTTTACCGGATCGTTGCACTCATTTTGGACTTGCTGGCAAAATGCAAGGTGTCCCTTCGGGAGCTCCAGGTGTTACATGGTCACCTCAATTTCGCTTGCAGGGTCGTCGCACCTGGCAGAGCATTTGCTCGACGCTTGTGCGACGCCATGACTGGCTTGGCCAGGCCCCACCACAGGGCCCTACTGAACAAGGGCATGAGGGCTGATATGCTCATCTGGCTTCAGTTCCTGAGGGAATTCAACGGGGTCTCCTTTTGGAGGTCCGACCTTTTGGTTTCCCCTCGTTTTCAGGTTCAGTCGGATGCATCAGGGTCCCTGGGTTATGGGATTTACTTCGAAGGGAAGTGGGCATACGGCAGATGGCCGCCAGCCTGGTGGGGCACGGATCGTTTGCGCGATCTCACGTACCTGGAATTTTTCCCCATTCTGGGAGCTTTGATGCTATGGGGCGAGGGGTGGGCCAATTCGGTCGTCCATTTCTGGTGTGACAATGCGGCAGTTGTCCACATTGTCAACTCACAGACATCAAAATCTCCCAGGGTTATGGAACTGGTTCGCCAGTTTGTGTTGCGCAGCCTACGCCTCAATGTGCTGTTTAGGGCCAGACATGTTCCAGGTATTAATAATGATATTGCTGACGCTTTGTCCCGCCTGCTGATCCCCCGGTTCCGTGCCTTGGCCCCGGACGCAGAGGAATTTCCCTCGCCGCTCCCGGACGAGATATGGACGCTTGGCAAGGAGAGGTGAACCGGGCGATCGGCATGTCGCTCGCCCCCTGCACGCGTAAGGCGTATAACCATGCATTCAATTCATTCAGGGCCTTTTGTGCCCAGTCACGGCTGCCTGAAAGCTGGCCCATCCCAGTGGCTCACATCCTCCAATTTATGGTTTACTTACATGCCCAGGGCTTAGCCCCCCGCACCATAGCATCCAGGCTGTCAGCGCTGGCATTCATGGCCAAGGTGGGTGGTTTTGCTGACAGCACAAGTGATTTTCGCATTCGACATGTTTTGGAAGGGTGGGTGCGGGAACGTGGGCGCAGCCCGGACGACCGCTACCCTATTTCCCCAGGGATACTTACCCACCTTGCACGGGGTTGGCATGACCTGTGTTTCGACAGGTATGAGGCAACCCTGTTTCACGCGGCTACTACGGTGGCCTTTTTTGGGGCGCTCCGCATCAGTGAGCTGGTGCTACTGTCTAAGGCAGATGCGAGTCGTAGGGCACTGGAACTCGAAGATGTCTATGTTTCCAATGATTGGGCTCAGCTGAGGATACGCTCCTCTAAGGTTGATCAGCACGGTGTAGGCAGTGGTGTAAGACTGCTACGATGTTCCATGGCAGACATCTGTCCGGTTGGTGCCCTACAGGAGTTCCTTGCACTGCGTGGTACGCACCCTGGCCCGTTTTTCTGTCACCAAGATGGGTCTCCCCTTACTAAATTTCAATTTTGGAAGGTGACCGGTAAGGCACTCGCCAGTGTTGGCCTCCCTGGGGCTCGTTACGGCACCCATTCATTCAGGATAGGGGCGGCTTCCACCGCAGCGGCGTTTGGGTACTCTGGGGCTGAAATACGCAACATGGGAAGGTGGGGATCACGATGTTTTCAGTTGTATGTTCGCCCTCTTCAACAGTGAGTACCAGTTAAGTCACTGCCCTGTTTCCTTTTTTCCTTGACAGACCCTGGGTGTCGTCTTACACCGGTGACAGTATGGCTGGTGGGCCACAGCTATGTGCACAGGGCAGCACAGTTTGCTGCAGCGACAGAGTGGGGACCCCGACTGGGACTGGGTGCATCCGCAAGTCTCAGGTGGTACACAAAGCGCGGAATGTTATGGCGGGAACTGTTGCCATTCCTTTTCTCCATCAGGGATGCTGACCCGCCTGATGTCCTGATTATACACCTTGGGGGTAATGATTTAGGACAGGTCACGGGCCTATCGCTGAAGCATGCGATTTGCGGTGACCTGGCCTACTTGCATTATGTGTGGCCTGCCACAACCCTACTTTGGTCGGACATGATACCGCGGCATGCTTACAGGGGAGGGCTTAACCTCCAGGCCCTTGATCGGGCTCGGCGCGCGGTGAACAGGGCTATTGCCCGGTTCTTTCTGGACAAGGGTTGGGGACGAGTCATACGACACCCCACCATCAGTCTCCAAAATTATGAGCTTTACGCAGGGGATGGGGTCCATCTGTCGCCGGGAGGTATGGACCTCTTGTTGGGAGATTGGCGAGCAGGCCTGTTGACCGAGCTGACGGTCTGGGGGGCGGGGGCGGTGAGCCTTTGTTGAAGCCTCCCCGTGTGGCGGGTAGCACTGGTAAGGTAAACATTTATGACCCACAGGTATCCGGCAGGTTCGCAATTGACTGGACAACACTAGACAGGCACAAGTTGGTTAACGTTGTCCGGTCAACGATGAACCAGGCAATGGGGTGATGGCACGAGCTAGGCAGCATGCATCACCCCGTTATTTTACGGATACGCGTCAGAGGGTGGGGTCAGTAGTTAGATTATTGACTACGGTCAACAATTTGTTTGTTGTCAACAAACAAATTGATACAAATGGATACATTGTAACCAATTGCTGTTGAATAACAATAGAAATTTATAATTCGGACTAGGGCATGAATCAATAAATGTGGCCCAATGCCGTTATCCACTTTTACCAGTGTCTGAGTCCTTTATTGGGGGGTGCGCCTGCAATGCAAGCGCGGCGCCAAAATGGCCGCCGCGCTCTTTGCGGGGCCCCCCCACCGGACTTGGACATCCAGGTAGTTAGGGGGGCGTGGCCAGCACCCTTTAAAAGGGGTGGCCACGAGGCAGCCGCGCTGCCATTTTGCGAAGCGACGGAGAGGAGACGTTTTTCCCCTCCACCCCCTCCCTAGTTAACAGTGTGATATTTTGGTCGCTTCGGGGCCGGGTGGGAATTTTTGGCTGGGACCTACAATTGGCTTTCGGGTCCTGGCTTTTTTGCCCATCCCACACTGTTGCTATGGTTTGACATAGGGGTTTTCTCTGCTGCTATTGACTTTGGTCACATGGGCGGGTAGCACTGGTAAGGTAAACATTTATGACCCACAGGTATCCGGCAGGTTCGCAATTGACTGGACAACACTAGACAGGCACAAGTTGGTTAACGTTGTCCAGTCAACGATGAACCAGGCAATGGGGTGATGGCACGAGCTAGGCAGCATGTATCACCCCGTTATTTTACGGATACGCGTCAGAGGGTGGGGTCAGTAGTTAGATTATTGACTACGGTCAACAATTTGTTTGTTGTCAACAAACAAATTGATACAAATGGATACATTGTAACCAATTGCCGTTGGCAATTTTGGGTGGAACCTTACCAGTGTTACTTCGGCCTGCTTGCCTTAAGAATTATAATTGGTTGAATACCAATAGAAATTTATAATTCGGACTAGGGCATGAATCAATAAATGTGGCCCAATGCCATTATCCACTTTTACCAGTGTCTGAGTCCTTTATTGGGGGGTGCGCCTGCAAAGGTTTGGGGCCAGGAGAGGAATAGCTGGATGCTATCATTTATTTTCATTTTTCTTCTTTTTTGCAACCACCCCTTGAGCCAAAGGGAAATGATGGAATGAGAAGCCTCAGGAGGATAACAGACACAGTTTCTTTTGACAGAATGCAGAAGTGGTTGAAACACAATCATGAGTAAGTCTGAGGACAAGGATTGATGGAAGATGAAGTCCACCAACAGCTGCACCATCACAGAACTGGCTTAGATAATTATCTTGAAGGCATGTGGATATTTGCCCATCATAATTGTAACAGCACTTCCACATGCCTACATCACCCAAGATACCGTTCATGGTGTAAAAGTCTGAAGGAGGGAAGGGAAAGAATAGAGTTTTCAATGAGAGCTTGGAAGAAATAGATTACAAATAATGAATCCCTTACTATTAATTCCTTTGGTCAGTTCTTGTTCCGCGTCTAGGCCAGACATGCAACTGCCAAAAATAAGTCACCTTCTGGTGAGTTCATTCTGCAGTTCCTTTCGCCTGACCTAGTGTGAGAAAGATTAGCAGGCAACACAGGGTTGCTGTTACCATGGTATGCCTGATTGTGGTTCAAAAATACAGTAGAATCCCACATAACAAAAAAACTCTACGGAGCTCTTCGCTATGCGGTTCTTTCGTTATACGGTTCCCTATGGGAGATACCAGCATAATGAAAAAAATGTTTATTAACCGGGATTCCCATTGAGTGGGTATACCCCAATTACCAAAACCCCCACATAATGATTTTTTTTGTTATGCGGGGTATCTCCTTTGCATAATGAATGCTTTGTTATGCAATTTTTTTGCTATGTGATGCGTTCATTATGCAAATTACCACTGTACCACATTTTTTGAGGATGCACTTGATAAAGGAATAGTTGCATTACAAGAACATAAGAGTTACACGTTTCTTTTTCAATGTAAGTGTGACTCTTTTAAATAACTTTTATATTTGCATAGACATATAGTGTCTACTAAACAGAACAAACTTCTTAAGCGTGTCTCCATCCATATAATGTTGCCTTATAGCCTTGTTTTCTAAACCAACAAAAAGTAACTATTTTAGGGTGGGTTTTTTACAAATAATTAGAAAACAATTGCTTTCAAATGGGGTACCTTGGGAGGTCAAGGAACCATAATGATCATTAGCTACTTTTGAAGCTTACTTTTGAAGCAATGGTTTTAACAACCTTCTTGCCTTTATTTTTCATTCACTCATAAAGCCAGAGACTATATTCAGTATGTATACCAGGGATTCCCAACCCGTGGCCCATGGGTCAGATGCAGCCCACAGCACCATTTCATGTGGCCCAGCACCACCCCACCAGGAAGTGCTATGTGGCGGAGCATAGACAAAATGGACATCTGCCCCCCCCCGAAGCTGTCTGAGGGAATGTGACCCGGCCCCCGGCTTAGAAAGGTCGATAACGCCTGATGTATATAGATTCTATGCTATATCATTGAGCTGTGATTAAATGATTCTAGCTGAATGTACTCCCTGCCAGATCCAAACATCCACATGCTTCATATTAAATAAATGGTGAATATTTTTGGGCTATTTTCCCATGTTGTTTTGGAATACAGTGATACCTCATACAACGTCCAAACTTGGTTCCACAAGTTTGGACTTTATACGGATTTGGACTTTGTATGAGGCATGCAAAATCCTAGCCGTGATGCCTCATACAACGTCCAAATCCTTGCCGCGATGCCTCGTACAATGTTGTTTCCATAGAGATACATTGTACTGTAACAGCACAGACTTCAGGGCAAAGTCAAGGAAACAGACAGGAAACTGACAGAACTTTAAGAAATCATTGTCTAAAGGCTAAAAACATTACAAAAACATGTCAAACAACCCTGATTGTCCAAGAACCTTAAGAATGCTGCAAAAATCCCAGGAATCCTTCTAAAAACTCTTACGAAAAAATTCAAAAAAATCCAAAATCGTGCTCAAAACCACTCCTAAACACTCTTCACCTCATGCAAAACCCACAAGAGCAATACATGCATGTGTCCTGCCTTTTATACTGCCCAGGCACAATGCAAGCAGGGAAAAACCCAATGCCTCATACAAAGTCACACGACTTTGTATGAGGCAACTTTTTTCAAAGAATTAGGTGATATTGTATGAATCTGATGTTGTATAAAGCGGACTTTGTATGAGGTATTACTGTATATTATTAAGAGGCATGGAAGCCATATATTATTGCTTCCATGTGAAAAGCTTTTCTTTGCATTCTTCAGCACCACCTAATGTTGTGCCCCTGCCCACACAATGGCATCTCCACTGGTTCCCATATCATTAGCAGAGTTGTGTGTAATTATGTGTGAGATATTAGCTCACCACCAATCGTGGTGGACGAAGATAAGTTCTGCATGATTCACTGGTCTTTTCAGAGGATGCTGGTTGCCTGCAAATTGCTGTCTATGAAGGTCACCAGGGCCTGCTATATCCATTTATTTATATTAGCAAGAAAAATAGAATCTCTAGAGGAAGAAAAGGAGGGTCCTTTGCAGTTTTTACAACACTTTTTAAAACCATGGGTACAGAAAGTGCCACCAGTGTCTCTCCAGCTCTTGTGTAGGTAGAAATTGTGGAGATTGCTCATTCGGCTTACAAGGTTCAACCAATGTCATCCCACTTGTGCTTTGTGTCACCCACCTTGGGCCACAGGCCACAGCATTGCGGGAAGGACTGAAGAGAAGCTTCTCCTGTCTTATTGTATGGGATTTTTTTTGAAGTTTGCAGTCAGATTGGTTTGGTGTACAGTTTGCTCTGGGGGAGGCATTAACCCTCTAACATTTGCTGCAGCTCTCTGGGGAGACCTGTGGTGCTCATTTGGGCTGACACAGAATCATGATGACAATGACACAAATCATATTTCCCATGGTTTCCTGAATGTTGGTGATTGCAAGCAGTCCTGGGAAGCTGGGAAGGATCAGGCATCCACACCATCTCCATTTACTGCCACTTCTCATAACTCATGGGGACACACCAGCCTTTTTACACTGAGCAAGGTCATGTCCAGTTTTTTAAAATGCTATTAGCATTTCCAAAAGTATGTAGAGATTGAAGTAGCATTCAAAAGGGGAAATAATGCGTACTGGAGACTTCTGGGGCATGACTGTCCATTTCAGAGCTGTTTGTTCTTATGGTGGTGGTGGTGGAGGTTGGATGGACCTGGGAGCTGATGGAACACAGGATTTTGCAGGTCAAGTGTAGTTTGTGAGCCATGCAATTCCAACCCAATGTCTAGACCAGTGGTTCCCAATGTGGGGCCCATGCCCCAGAGGAAAACTTCAATTCCCAGAAGTCTAAGTCAGTACATTGGTTGATCAGTGCTTTGGGAATTTGACTTAGGCTTCTGGGAATTGATGTCCAAAAAACAAACATTAGGAAACACTGGTCTAGATTCATCCTCTTCACCACCCACCCACCCACCCACACCATATACACACATACCATAAAAAGGCAATAAATACCTGGGTGATACCAGTGATCAAATATAGTGTTGGTATTGTACATTGGATGGTGACTGAGTTGGGTGCTTTGTACTGGAGAACTAGGAAATTGATAACTGCAAATCATGCTCTCCATCTGCAAAGGATGTGGATAGATTATACTGATACTTACATTTTCTTACTCTACAGTCAGGTAGGCAGGAAACAATGATGCAGATTAAGTTGTATACAGTGCACGTTGACTTGTGGAAGTTTTAATTAAACATATATTTTGAGATCACTGCTCTTAGGTAAAGGTAAAGGTTGCCCTTACTCGAAAGCCAGTTGTATCCAACTCTAGGGTTCAGTGCTCATCTCTGTTTATAGCCAAAGAACCAGGGCTGTCTGCATTTGCAGACATTTTCATGGACACATAGCAGTGCATGGAATGCTGTTTACCTTCCCACCAAAGTGGTACCTTGGACCATTTATCTACTTATCTACTTGCAATTTCTTGCTTTCGAACTGCTAAATTGGCAGGAGCTGGGACAGAGATGGAAGCTCAATTCGTCCTGCAGTACTCAGGAATTGAACTCCGACCTTCCAGTCAGTGAGTTCAGCATCTTAACCACTTGAGCTACCGCAGTCACTGCTCTTAGGCAATAGCTATATTTACTTGTATGGATAAGCTGTGGTAGCTGAAAAAATGAAACAAAATTTTGTATGCACATATGTGGGCTTGGAGCTGTCCATAGTTGTCTGGCTGAACTTCAAAAAAGAATTAAAATAACTTTCCACTGCATGTGCTCTGCAAAGATTGCTTGGTGACATAAATGAATCTAATTGGTCCAGGCACCAATGAATCATCTTCCCCAAGTTTTTACATTGATGAAAGACAGAGAATGCAAGCACTGAATTGCATCTTATTGAAAAGTTAAGTAGTTATATTTAAGAATTTTTAAACCTTCAGTTATTAATTAATTAATTAATTATAAGTTCAAGCCTCCTAAATGGATTATCTCCTATTACAGTCATATTTTTAAAAAGTTTCTTAAATTTTTAGATTTTTTCTTCATGTCTAACTGAATTTTTTATTAAAATTCCCCATTTTACAAAATTAACTAAATAGTTACTTTACATTGGCTTCTTCTACAAAGTGCTACTACTTACAGTACCATTACCTTCTCCTTAACAGAAAAGACACTGACAGTTACAATAGTAAGTTTTCTCCAGGCACTCACAGAGAAGCCTGATTTTTTTTTTAAAAAAATGGATTTCATATTCAAAATCCCTTTCTTTTTCAGTATCTTCACAGGAAACCTTAGGCATTGGGACAAAACTTGTCTTGTTGGAGTGTCAAAACAGCCCTTAGAGCATCCCTGGAAGACCATGTTCTCTTTCTCATGACACCATGATTTGCTGAGTTCCAAACTACTGTATTTTATTTCTCCATTCCAGAAAGCTTAGTTATTGGCAGTAACAGTTTTAAGCTAAAATATGTTGATATTCTCAATGTGTTTACTTTTTGGAAAGCAGCCTCCGAGAACTGCCCTAATACAGAATCCACCCTCGGCCTGGGTAGAGGTTCTTCACTCTTGTCAGAAGGTGAGACGCCTTTAGCAAGATAATATTCACAAACTGCATTGGAACACTTAAGAATTACTATGTGAAAATGCTATTTTGGGTTGTTCCTGTGAGCACAGCTTAGAGCATCTCCTTACAGATGAACCAGAAACCATGGTTTAGTTTTGATGCTTTGATGGTCCATTTCCAAGACCTTTTGTGAGAAAATTCATCATGCTAGTTATCCTCTGCTTTGAAGGTTGTCCTTCACATACCCACATTCTTCCTTCTATGCATATTGATTTCCTTTGGGTGATGACCTCCGTTTCTATTTAGTACATGTTCCCCCTGCAAAGTGCCTCGAGTGTTTATGTCACTTTCCTCCCTACTCTCTCACGACATTCACTTTAGTTCACACAATTTGCTGTCGGTATGTAGGGAATTAGATGCTTTCCTTTTCAACATGACAGTTTGTCCTTTTCTACTTAGCTGTTTGTTTTGACACATGCAGGGCCTGGGTGGAAAAACTCTCTTCCAAGAACAAATTTTGAGGCAATGTCATTATTTATATTCAGCTTTACAGGCGAAATCTTTGACTTGGCGATTTGAATGCTGGGTTCTTAATACCCTTTGACAGGGAAGGTTCTCGCTATTTCCAAAGCTGACAGCTCAACTTGTTGTCCAGGAAGATGAAATCTGGAAAGATTAGGCGAGTAGGATCACTTAAAGTGGTCTTACGTTTTACTATTGTTGGTTTACCAACTTGAAAATGTAAAGTCGACATTCCCTTACAAGTAGAATTTCTGTAAGGAAAAGACAAGGGCAGGATTGTAGATCACTTGTTTTCTATACAAAGCATTCTGATTTTATCTACAGTCAATAAAGAATTAAGAGTAGGGAATGAAACAGATCTCTGCCTAAGACAGTAAAGCCACTTTGGTGCAGGTAGCCAGGGCTGCTCTGATGTAGCTTCCCTCGCTAGGTGAGAGGCTTGTCAGGGCACTGGTGCTTGAGTGGCCTATCTTGGCAGTGTTGCCCATCTCTTGTCAATGATGTTAGGCCAGGACTAAAACTGACCAAAGCGTCCTCCATTGGATCCCTTGGGCAAGGTGAAAGCAGAGAGCACACACATCATAGTCCACTTAGCCAGCAGGTGACATGATATCCAAATGGCTAAAAAAACGCGTGCAAATGGACTTGATTTCTCTGGTCCATTTGCATGTGTGGAATTTCATCACAGAGATGTCTACCAATGCGTGGACTCCTTGCTGAATAATAACTCCAAGGTATCCAAGGATGAAGCTTAAGGAAGCTTCATGAGTTTTAAAGGATTTGTTTACATAACCAAGCCACCAGTGCAGATCCCAGGGGGGGCATGGGACTCATTTTGAAACAACACTTCCCAAAATATTTCAGTCAGCTAGATTCTGGGAGTTATTTGTTCCAAAGTTCTGCTCTAATGTAAATGGATAAATTGCCTGTGGGATGAATCAAACCAACTAGATTAAAGACTACAGAACAAAATGTAATTAATTTGATAATAAATGTTGGGATGAACACCCTGAGGATCAGAGCTTTCCAAGATCAGCTGAAAGGGCTCTCTAAGAAAGCAGTGAACTTTCTCCTCATTGGAGATTGTTGAACAGAGATTGGCCTCCTGTGGATGCTTTACTTCCTGTAGATTTCCTGCTTCAACAGTGGGTTAGATAAGATAACACTTAGAGAACCCTTTTACCTTTACAGCCCTATGATTTTAAATCACATTTTATAAATAAATAAATGGAGTGGGAGATTAAATGTGAATCAGCATCCTTTCCTTTATTTAATGGAAAGCTATGCTTCCTGCAATGACGGATGCTGATACACACATGCATAGAGATATACAGTACTGTACTTTGATATCCTGTCTCTCAGCACCTTATCATCCAATTAGGAATAATCTCAAATGTCCCATTTACTTACTTACTTACTTACTTACTTACTTACTTACTTACTTACTTACTTACTTACTTACTTACTTACTTACTTACTTACTTACTTACTTACTTACTTACTTACTTACTTACTTACTGGGAAGCATCACATTTGACATTCTACTGAAGAGACTCAAGTCCACCCTGACAGTGGGTGTCGCACATTCTCCCATCTGGCCTAAATCTGGGAGACATTGAAAACAAAGAAGAGGAAAAGGCGGCAACAGCAAAGAGAAAGATGAAAATATGATGAAGGGAAACCTGCTAGATCTAGAATATAGAAGGAATAAGTTTTGCTTTGCCAGTAATGAGAATGAGACTTTGGGAGCAGCAGTTTCCAGTTGCCTGAGATTTCAAGGTAGAACCCAAAGACCAGCAAGTGGTCCCTTGTATAATAATAACTGACTCACAACACACCTGATATAACTTTTTGTGGAAAAGAAGAAGACCTGGTTTATTAACACTGAGATGCACACATTGAGAACAAACAGCTGGGGGGGGAAAACACAAAATACTGTGATTTACAAATTGAAGTGGAGCATTTATGGAGGAAGAAATCTGTTGTTGTACCCATAGTGAGCACTCCCTAAACCACTCCCTAGATATTTGGAAATTTTGGATTTATTGGACTTGAACATCCTAACTCTACAAAAAACAACTTTACTAGGAATGGCCTATATACTTAGATGTTGTTAGTTAGACCTTGAACTATTAATTTTATACTAGTCTTCGACTGTGAATTTAATGATAGATTATTGAATAATAATAATAATGTGCCTTTTCAGAGTTTTTTCGGTAGAATGTATTCAAGCTTTAAGGCTGCCTCCTGATATTTTCTCCTCCTGGTCTAGCATCAGTTGCCCTGAGATTGAAAACTGAAACTGGAAGTGACCATAAAATGTTTGCTGTTTATTTGCCTCCCTGTCTGCCTGTCTCTCTCTTTTTCATTCTTTCCTCTCTCTTGAAATGATGTTTATAGCCATTTCCACTTCTTGGGCACAGGAATTTAGCACCCCAACCCACCAGTATATTGTTCACCATGATTTAGACCAGGGGGTTCCAAACTATGGCCCGTGGGCCAGATCCAGCCCATGGCACCTAATAATCCAGCCCATGCTGCCCTTGCCGCTCCTGGAAGCAGAAGTTAAACATGCCTGCACATGTGCAAAACACTACCGTAAAAGCACCCATGTCTGTTGTAAACATGACCGGCCCGCTCAACCATGTGACTGGCCCACAGCCCAAAATATTTGGCGACCCCTGATTTAGACTCTAAGTAGTGGCAACCATTTGATTGTTGTGTTGTTGCTGTTTGGTTGACTTACCTTATAATGTGCAGTCTACAGCATCTGTTGGGCCATAACTTTTTGGCGGACTATATGCTTTGAACCAGTAAGATCCCAGTTGAGCACCTGGGACCTCCAGTTAAATGATCTCTAGTTTTTGGGAGTCATTTCTGTTCAAAGCTGTGGAACCATGCTGGCAGCCAAAGCAGAGCAGAGAGCAGTCGCCTAGAGAAATGGATGGTCCTGACATCTGATAAAGTGACCCATATAATCAAAAATGCATAAGTATCAGCCCCAGCTTATGCCCACCAGCAGTTATGAGACATAACCTTGTTTGAAATCACATTCCTCTGGCCCAGAAGAAGAGACACTGAAGGACATTAAGGGAACATTTTAAATGATTTATTTTAGAGTCAAGCGTCTTGTCCTCATTACATCTGATACGCACATGAGAAATACATCCCTCACTTAGGGAGGAGTGGGCACTGCCATGTCCACATTTTATTGAGGTGACATGCAATCGAAGGCACTGTCATTTATAGGGTAGCACTTTTGTAATTTGTAACTCACTGTCTCAGCTTCAAGGAATGGGTGGCGGTGCTACGAGACCCTCTCAAGCTGGGCTTTCAAGCAATAAAAACCTGAGCCGGGGGTTTGCAGATGATGCCACAGCATAAAAGGGAAGAGGGCGGAAACTTTGAATTTTTGCATTACGGGATGAGTGGGCCGACCTTCTTGGAATGCTGATCGTCTGCGGCAGAAGGTCTTGTTAGATGTTAATTCCTTTTCTTTCTCTGTGCTTTGCCGGTTATTGCCCCACGACCGAACACACCTTCCTCAGATAGCTTTGGATAATGAGATGTTGATTGGGGATTCTAGAATACAGTTGCTGATGATTACGTGTTATTTTAACAGGAGCATGACAATAATTTCCTGTAATGCCACTTGTTAAGGTAATTATTATGCGGTAATTGCCTTATCAAGGTGTCATACAGGAGAGGAGAGAAACTCAAAGATTTCACAGCTGGTATCATACTTCTGTTAAGTGTTATCTCAGGAATGCATTAACAGCAGAATTTCTAGCCAGATTCCAAAGCAGAAATAACCTTTTGTGGGTGGGGCACAGAGAGCATAGAAATGGGGTAGTTCAGAGGTAAAGGTAAAGGCCACCTTTGCTCAAATGCCAGTTGTATCTGACTCTAGGGTTCAGTGCTCATCTCTGTTTATAGCCAAAGAGCCAGCGCTGTCTGCATCTGCAGATGTTTTTGTGGACATGTGGCAGGCATGGATACAGAACACTGTTTGCCTTCCCACCGAAGTGGTACTTATTTATCAACTTGCAATTTCTTGCTTTCAAACTGGCAGGAGCTGGGACAGAGATGGTAGCTCATTGCATCATGCAGTACTCACGTCTCGAACTGCTGACCTACTGAACTTCCAGTCATCAAGTTCAGCATCTTAACCACTTGAGCCACGGAAGTCACCGTGTTTCAGAACAGACCTCAAACTTCCCCTCCAAATCAGGTAGTCTACGAAGAGGGAGTTTGCCTTTTGAGGGGGAAAATATTTGTATCATGGATTGAAAGTGAGAACATGTTAATATGGACATTGGGGTCCTCCTGGTGTTTGCTATTTCCATCAACTCTAGCTACCATAGCCAATGGTAAGGGATGATGGAAACTGGAGTCCAGAAACTACATATGGTGGGACCATATGTTACCTACCATTGATTTCTCCCATGATACACAGAACATCACTGCTTTTTCCCTTCCAAGTGAACATAAGTAGTAGATCATTTCTTTGTGGAACCCACTGTTATATGGTGTGAGGTGGCTCCTACTTTACTGGGCTTTAACTGGAAAAAGAATGAGAGTGAGAAATTCATGAATGATGGATCTGTTAGTGAGTGGCTGTTAGCTATGGCAGTGTTATTGGACTCGGGGTACTTTAGTGGGGAATGGCATGATAAAGCAGCCTTCTCCAACCTAGGTCCTGTGAGATGTTCTATTCTTCAACTCCTTTTAGACCGAGACAAATACCCAGGGTTGATTGAAGTTATAATGAGAAATGTCAAAAGCAGCCAAACAATGGGGTTGGGTAAAGGAAGGCTGTAATAGGAGGCTTGTAAAGGGTTTTTCACTGAGTGTTAAGAACAGATAGGGAAATGTTGATGAGAACGCAAACTCATCCAATGGAATGAATGAGCAGGAGGACCAGAACAGAGGGGTTGAAGGAATTGCTTCTTAAGCAGTAGATAATTTCTTTTTTGGAACCTGGTGTTATATAGTATAGAGGTGGCACCTAGTTTAATGGGCTTTAAATGGAGAAAAAATGAGAGAGACAAATTCATGAATGATGGATCTGTTAGTGAGTGACTGTTAGCCATGACAGCACTATTGAACTTGTGGTACCAAATATCCATTGTTGGGAAATAATAGCAAGAAATGGCAATTGCAGGGTAAGAAACACATCCGTTTCTAGTTGGCCTGTAGCTCCCATCACTTTTCTCCCTTGAGCATGCTAGAATAGGGGATAAGAACTGAAATCTAACAATATCTCTCAGGCCATATAAACATTTTCCTCAGCTTCATGGGCTATAATCTTTACAACCTGTTTATGTATTTCCTTAAGGTATCCATCTGTACACTATGGAAAGCAGTATGTTGGGCTAAATAGATGTTTAATGACATCCAGCATAGGTAAAGGTTTCCCTTGCTCAAAAGCCAGTTGTATCTGACTCTAGGGTTTAGTACTCATCTCTGTTTCAAAGCCGAAGAGCCAGCACTGTCTGCTTCTGCAGAAGTTTCCATTGTCACATGGCAGGCACGACTAGACACCGGAGCACACGGAATGCTGTTTTACCTTCCCACTGAAGTAGTCCCTATTTATCTACTTGCAATTATTTGCTTTCGAACTGCTAGGTTGGCAGGGGCTGGGACAAAGATGAGAGTTCATTCCATCCTGCAGTACTTGGGAATTGAACTGCTGACCTCCCACCTTCTAGTCAGCATCTTAGCCACTTGAGTCACTGCAGTCTGAGATCCAGCATAGATCATTTTATATTTTTCAAAATTATCATTCCCATTTCCCCCTAATTATTACAATTTGATGGGCCCGTTGGTAGGTATATGAAAACAGACTGACTGCTCAGTCCTAACTTCCAAGTGACCACAGAGATTAAAAAATACAATCATTGAATGTTGGGGGTGGATGAATATAAATTAGTTTTTCTGTTTTCAAATTTGGTTGTACTTCGATTTATTTTCTTTTGGATTGCTGGACACCACACACACAGACACACACACACACACACAGAGAGAGAGACACTCCTATGGGAAACCGTGTTTCGGTTAACAAATGATGGTTTTCAATTCATTCCTATGGGATACTGCATTCAATGCATTCCTATGGGAAATTTGCTTTACAATTTTTTTGTAGTACAAAAGGTCCCGCAGAATGCATTAAATTTGTTAAGTGAGGTTCCACTTAAAATGTCAAAGGTTCTTAGATAATGAAACTCAGTCAGTTTTAAATAGACAGCAGGGGACATTTCATAAGAGAGGAGTAAACACATGGACAGAGTAAAAAGATTTTTTTAGCTAACTGAACTCCCATCCATCCATTCATGAGAAATATAAGTTGCCTTTCATTATAGGACAGAAAGCAACCTTCTCCTTCTTCTTCCGTGTCTAGGCCAGATGGGAAACTACCAAAATGAAGGCACCTTGTGTTGAGTTCATTCTGCAGTTCCTTTTGCCCAACCCAGTGTCAGAAAGATTAGCTGGCAACACAAGGTTGCTGTTACAAGGGTATGCCTGATTGTGGTTCAAAAATACCACAATCTTCAAGGAGGCTCTTTCTGTGTACCTAAGAAACCATCTAGATATCCAACCTAAGACAACTAATAAATGCTACAATTTTTAGGCTGTGTCTAAAGAAAATTTTAACATAGTTTTTCCCCTGTATCCATGGGGATTACATTTCAGGACCTAGTGTGGATACCTGAAACAATGGATAACATGGAACCCAATATTTTACATTGCATACAGTAGCCTCTAGTGGCCATTTTTGGTAATGTGTCATAGAAACACATATATTATGCATTTTATGGTTTTTATAGACTATTTTTAGGCCTATAGATAACTGAACCATGGATACTAAACCTGCAGATATGGGGGGAGGGCAACCTGTATAGGATGTTTTATTTCTATATGAAGCTTTTTTCATTGAAAAGTATTTCTTGAATGGACAAGCCACATTAGGGACTCCTGGCTGAGGCATAGACTCCTGTGAGCCAACTGGGAGTATGGCAGGCTGAGAACTGCAGTTCTGAAGGGTTGCCATTCAGAAATAAAAGTTCATTGTAGCAAGACCTAATAAATCTGGCATTTTAGAGCCATGGAAGATTTTAGGAGGTGGAGGGCAGCCCTACACCTTGCTCCTGGTCTGTTTGCATTGTCCAAACCTTAGGGGGGACCTGAACTAAAAACGTAGTGACCCACGCCAATATTGGTGGGAATATAGCAGGAGTTGTAGTCCAAAATAATCATTTTTCTATATTCTGGCATCTCTTAGGCAAGTTACCAGAATATGTATTCCTCTGCTTTGTTTGAAACTAGATGTCTAGTTGTGAGTTAGATCCACATCTAGCTTAGAGCAAAACATACAGGTACTGTGGGAAGCAGGGAGCAGAGGTCACAAAAGAAACCAGGTAATGTACAAGTGCTTTATGCTGCTATATGCATTTTGAGGTTTTAAAAGATGTGATGATTGCTGTTGAATATGTGATTATTGGAAGTTTCTTTGTATTGTGCTAACCACCACCATCTGACCTCTCCAAGAATGACTTTAAGCAAACATAGAACCTTGAATGCAAGCTAAGCACATCTGTTCAATGAGATAACAATGCAAATACAAAGGACAAATGTGTATATAAGTATTCAATCAGTGCCGTAGGCTCAGCTCTTGACGGAGAAAAGAATTTGCTCTCCTGCCCTCCCATGGTTCAGATATTCCCCACTTCACCCCAGCTGCAAATAAAAGACAGTAGCTTCAGGGAATGTTCTCACTCAGCTAGTTTGCAGAATTGTTGAAATCTATATTCTAAAGTTTTTCTGAAGAAATACAGATCTTAGAGCAGACATCTGTCCAAGATAATTTCAAGACAGAGAATTACAGGAGGTATTAGCAAGTGGCTAAGAAACATCCTAAACAAAGAAACAAGACAACCTCCATCCTCCAATTGAGTCCAACAGCATCAGGCTTTACAGCATCTTGGCAATAACCCTTTAAAACATTATCCCATGAGATAATCAGCAACATGGCAAGTGAATTGAAAAGATCTGTACATGCCTTGGTCTGCATATGGATTCTAAAGCATCATAGAATTGTTTATTAAATCAAAACAAATAAAAAAAGATGTTTCTGTTAGAGAAGAGCCTTCCATAAAATATCTGCATGCACGCACATGAATGCACGGAGCAAACTATGGTAGAGAGAATCTGCTTGTAGAAAAGCTGCCCAGTTCAATGTTAGCCCCCTACACACCACTTTGAGGGAAACAAGACAAACAAGCAATATCATCTCCTACATAGCTTTTGGCCTTTCCACCTTGCATAGATTGAAGAACTGGCTTGATATTTAAATTAATGTCTTGACATAACCTGGATCATTATTTCCAACCAGTTACGTTGGAAATATCAGTGCTGCCTGCGTTTCCTTCCCACAGCCTTCCTTCAATCTTGTGGAGCACCAGGGTCGGCCTGTGAGCAATGACCTCTGTGGCCCCACAGGTGTGTCAGATGGCTGGCTGCAAATGAAAACCATCTGATTAGCTCAGTTTAAAATCTTGCTCTTCCAAATTAGCACCTGAACAGCAATCCCTTCAGTCTGCAGGGAAGGTTATGCCAAGAAACAAATAAGGTAGCTGTAACAATCTTACAAAGGCTCATTAAGCAGTTATGTTACTAGCATATTATTTATCTAGAATGGATTATTTCTAAGGGAAAAAATGTGTGGATCAATTATCTAACAAACATGAGACACATAAGTGATGGGCATATAAGATATGACATTCTCAAATGTGTAAACCAATTTTGGCTAGAATACTTATTTTCAAATACAGTAAAGCTTCCCATAAAGAGCGCCTCGCTTAGAGACTAATTCACTTAAAGAGCAGAATTTTCTCTGACAATATATGCCAGTGATGGTGAACCTTGGCACTCCAGGTGTTCTGGAACTTCAGTTACCAGAAGCCCTTGTCAGCAGGACTGCTGACAAGGGTTTCTGGGAAAGAAAGTCCAAGAACACCTGGAGTGCCAAGGTTCACCACCACTGATATATGCCATCTTTTTTTTCTTTTTAAAAAGTTTTACAAACATAAACAAACAAGGAATAAAAAAATAAACATTATGTAAATGAAAAAATATAGATGTGCTTTCTACTCCTGTGGGACTTATAAACATTATCCCATGATTATCTTTTATATATCTTTACCTTGCTGTATTTGCCCCTTTACCTCCAAAAGGAAATGTCTTCTTCTGGCTTTACCTTTAGCTGTGTCATTCTTACGATATTTTCTAAAAAGAAGGGGTAAGTGAGTTAGCGTGTTTATATGTTCTGTTTTCATAATCCTGTTTCTCATTAATCTGTGATTGTTTTCTTTAACTGGTATATTGAAATACATATTTCTAAACATGCTTAAATGTACTTTTTCCCTCTCAGAAGAGTAATTTATATACTCTTTCCAAATACACATTTATAAATGTAGCCTGGTAGTGGTTTCCTCTTAAAGCCAAGAATTCAAGACATTGTTGGATAATTACCTCCTAATCCTCACAGTAGCTTAGAAGAAGCAGGTGAGGTCAGATTGTCTCCGAATTCACAATAATTAAGTTTCTCCAAGAGCCAACATGAGATCCAGATGTTCATGGGAACCATGGGAGCTGCTCTGGCCACCTTCACTTGAACAATAGTAGCTTAGCTACATCTCTCTAGTTAAGGTCCTGCTGCATCCAAAAACTCACAAGCTAATTTGGCAGCTGTGTAAATACAAAATGAAACAGGAGGAAGCAGTCTGAAGGAAGAGCCAACAATGAAAGTAAGGTTACCCATGAAGAAGGCATAACTGTTTCAAGTTACTGATTAAAAAAATGTGGGTGAGGCGGTAGAAACCTACTGAGGAAGTGAGAGTAAGGAGGCTGGTTGTGGTACATGAAACTGCTTGGTTGCTCAAGTATTTCTTTCAGATTATGCACCTGCAGTATAAGAAAAAAACCCTTCCCCATCCCTCTTTCACTCACAGGCACACACAATTCATTAAAAGCTCCTTAATCGCAGTCTTGGATGTTGAACGTTTGACCTGTTATCTTTTTCTGCTGCTGGATTAGGTGGATAAATTTGGCTGTTTGGTGCAATTCGTGTCAGATTTTTTTCATATATTCGATTGCTATGGTAACACAATAGTATTGTATGAGGGAAAACTGTGTGCATTAAATAGAGAGAAGAATCTGGAGACTACTTTTTGAAGCCAGATGATGCACAGCTTCCAGGGATCAATGGGATGAACATTATCTGCAGTTTTCCCAATGCAATACCATCCAGATGATCTTCTCTGCTTCCTAGCAAAGTGATCTCTTGGCACTTGTTCATGCTCCAAGCAATGTATCATCAGTACACAACCCTCAGAACAAACCCTTTCTGTAGCAAACTAATTTTGATTGCCATGTGGCATGTTCATTCGTAATAGAGGTAGAAAATTCATTTTGTTTCCCTCTGTGTTTAAGTTTTGTTCCTAAGGTCTTTTCCTCTTCAACATGAAGAAATATGAGAATGTGGTCAATATTTCCAAAAGAAGTACAAACAATATTCTTCCTCACAGGCTATCCAGTAAACATAATCAACCATGTTGTACCTGCCTGCTACACAGATGTTAAACATAAGGAGACTCTCAGGAAATTTAGCCCTATAAATGCAGTTGAATGCACAGGATTTCCACTAGGAATAAGAAAAATTCTTGCTAAATAATTTATTTTTGATGAGATTAGATATCTCATCTGCAATTTAAGAATGAGAGAACTGCATTTTAGCCCCTTGAGGCTTTTGATGTTTTAAAAAAGACCTCTTTCTTTTGTGATGCTAAGCACAGAGACACAGCAAGTTCAGAAGAAATGGCTCATTTATTTATTTATTATCTCCAACCCATCTGGAATATTTTCCCACTCTTGGAGGCAAATAACAGATTAAGAAATGTTTACAAACCACAATATAAAATTAAACATAGTATAATACTCAAAACCAACAAACCAAATAGAATAAATTATATGTATTAAAAAGATATGAACAAACCATCCATTGCTTCCAATTTTAGGAATAGGTCTTGTTCAGCTACTCTTTTCATTTGATACCTACAGTTTATGTAATTTGCACAAACATCACTTCTTCAAAACTCTTGTTATGATTGACAAAACTCACCATTTTGCAGTTGAGAAAAACATATTCTGGCCTATGAGAAGACAACAAACAAGGACCTAAATCCCTAATTCCAACTCAAACTTCTAAGATTTAAACACTTTAAAGCATGTATACCCATAATCTGGTTGGAGAAAACCATCAGTATTACTTCTGCTCTCATTATAAAACAACAACAACAACAACAAAACCTCACAAGTTCTTTCTACTTTTAATATCAAGAAATATATGAATGTAGACAATTTTCAAAACTGAAATACAGGTATAGTCAAATCAAATTCATACCTGCCCTTGTTTTGCAAATATTACTTTGCTGTGAGACAAACAGCATCTTGGATTGCCTTGACAGCTTTTTTATACACCAGAAAGACTGTCTGAAATTAATAGTAGTAGTAGTAGTAGGAGATGATGATGATGATGATGATGAAAAAGAAGAAGAATGGCTTTAGAAAAGAGAGACAAGTTTTTAAGGCTAAAAAAATGGAGTGAGGAAGGAAGGTTGAGTAACTTTCTACACTTTAAATATTGTAAATAGCTTTATTTCCTGTTAATGGGGTAATTTATACAGTACCTGGTATCTCCATTGACAGCACTTTTTATCCACCAGCAAATGGACAGCATTTACTGAGTCAATTACTTGAGTTATGAAGAAGAGCACAAAGCCTCAGTGCTACTCCATTCTTCTCAATAACAAAGGAGAAAGCACATTAAAAAAAACTAGCATTGACGGGCTGTTGAGAGATTCAGTCAATGAACACTCCCAGAGTTGAAATTAAAAGGCAGTTAGGGGAAAATTGTTTTCTCTGGTCATCAGTCACCACATGAATGGGCCTCTCTCTCTTTTTTTCTCCCCTTGCCCGCACCCTGATTAATTAAAAGCTGGTAGTGGGTGGGAAGAAGAAGATTTGGGTGGGGGAGAATACAGCTTCAATAAAGAATTGGGTAGAGATCATCTTGAGTTAATGGACAGTGGCTTGCCTTGACTAAGTGTTATGACTCCAGTCCATAATTTCATCTTGAAAATAGGCAAGGGAGTGAATCTTCCTCTTCGTAATTGAGTATTGATTTGAAAATAAATGGCACTGAAACACCCACTGAACTGTCAGGATATATTCCGACAATAAATGGTTTCTGGTTGGTGTGAAAGTTATGTATCAGCTCAATACTTAAACACATAGAGCTCATCTGCAATCTGTCTTCCGATTTATCAAGCTTCGGAGAGGTCAATACATGACACCGCATAAGGAAATAACATCTAAGTGATTGAAACTGAGATGGCTTGAATGGTATAGACCAGACACCCTTCAGTGCCTCCTTTCATTCGCAGGATTATTTAGAAATCCACAATGATAGAGTGATGCTTCTGATGTCCACTCCCTAAAAAAAAAAAAGCATATCCCATGTTAAGGATACCTAGGGACAGTAAAATATGTTGTTTCATTTGATAGTTGCAATGAAAGTTGCTAGTTCATTCCTGCCAGGATTTGTTATGAGACAAAGCAGAACTCATCTTCAAAATGCACAATTTTGCAAGGCTTGCTAAGAATTTTGAGGAGCTAAAATGCGAACCCAAACAATGCATCCATATGAAAATGTGAATAGTTTAAAATATGTCCCTTTTTTTGGGGGGGGGGGGGGTTATACAAAACATTTCCCTCAAGCGGAGAATGTGTACATTTGGAAAATGAATAAATACATGTGGTGATAATTTAAGTATGGATAAGTATGCAATTTTTTACAAGATCTATCTGTCTGTCTGTCTGTTTTCTTTGTCCTCACTGGAGATCCTAGACCAGGGGTGGCCAACCATTGTGCTCCAGCTGTTCTTGGATTTCAATTCCAAGACACCCTGATCAGCAGAAGTGCTGACTTGGGCTTCCGGTAATTGAAGTCCAAGAACAGCTGGAGCACCAAGGTTGTCCACCCTGTCCTAGACTATCCAGATGGGATAAGTGAAAGGATATGGGAGTTGTCATTGATGAATCTTACCCCTCCAAATTTCTAAAATACTTTACAAACCCTAACAAATTACCTAGTATAGTATATGAACTAGTCTGCAACTATTTTCATTGGAATGCTTACGTATCTAGAGAGAGGTTGCATAATCATCTCTTAATAAACAAACTCCATCCGAGGCATCAGGGAAAAGATATTTTTGGTATATACTGTCCACTTACACTTGATTTGGAAAGGAAGGAAATTCAGGGATCTTGTTCAGAAGTCAAAGTGCTACTCACCTTCTCCCCTTCCTGTTCATTACCAAATTGCCTACAGCTGAGAATGTTTTATTAATGCTGGAGAAGAGCAAAGCTTTGTAAAAATGAAGTGGGAAAAACTATTTGTGAGTGGAGAAGTTAGAGCACTTGATGGAAACTGAATAGAGGAAGAAGTAGTATTACCAACTTCAGTTTGAGGGCCATAAGTTGATTTGAGTTTGATGCCCAATTGAATTAAACAGATAATTAACATAAAGTATGTGTACATAAAAAGCATACATATAGAGTAAGTGTATGAGAGTTGTATATATTTCTAACATTAAACTGCATTATGTTTGGAAAATTGCTGCCAATATAACATCCAGTACATTGAGGGAGATGCATGTAACTTTTCTTGAAACCTTTATTTAAAGTTTCAAATTTCAGGATGAACTATTTAACAATTGGAAAATTCTCAAAATTTGTGATGAATCAGTACTAAGACTGAAAAAATTAGATGTGGAGAGAAATTCCTACAAATCCCCATTTAAGTGCTTTAAGAGGAGAAATAATTTATTGACAGAAATAATTTATTAACAGAATTTGCAGGGGGTGGGTGGGACCAAGAACCAGTCTACAGCTATGAAAAATGTTCACTAAATTCCTCATTCTCATTAATTTATGTTATTTTAACTTTAGTGAGATACTGTACCTTAAAAATGAAAGCGAAAACTATGTGAGATAGCTCACGTCCATCCAAAACTGAGATATGTGGTTTTTATCTTTTTTTAAATGTTCATGGATTGGGCATCATATATCTGTGCAAAATTAGTGTCCTTTTCTTTGGAGAAGCAAAGATGAGATGGCTAGATGGTATTGTAGACACAGTGGGAACAGAGCTTGGCGGGCTGAGGGGGATGGTGGAGGACAGAGGTGTCTGGAGGACAATGGTCCATAGGGTCGCAAAGGGTCAGAATCGACTATGAGACTGAACAACAGCAAAAAATACAAAAAACTAAGCAAGAGAATGACCCTTGACATCCTCTGAAAGGCTAACATTCATGCTGCTTTTAGCATCTCACCAGTTTATCTTTAACTACAGAACTGGCATTATCAACACATGTACTTCCTGAATGAGCTAGGAAGTGGTCCACTACTAGGGCCTTTAAGCATTACCCTAATATGAGCCTCAATTTCACCGACTCAGAT
This sequence comes from Bradypodion ventrale, assembly GCA_035047345.1. Classification (NCBI taxonomy): domain Eukaryota; kingdom Metazoa; phylum Chordata; class Lepidosauria; order Squamata; family Chamaeleonidae; genus Bradypodion; species Bradypodion ventrale. The sequence continues at coordinate 125,288,337 of JAWDJE010000006.1, forward strand.
CTAGGAGGAGCTTTATGGCAAGAACAAACACTCTTGAGGGTACACAAGAGCAAAATCAAATTAGAAGATGGAGGAAGGAGCTCAGTGGACAAGGAATAATATTAAAGGAGGAAATGGCTGAGGAACTCGACCCTCCCTATGTCACTTGCAGGACCCTGAATAGGCTGAAGGTCAGAGTCTCTAAATGTAAGACCAACATGCTCACGTGAGGATTTAAGTTTGGCCAAGGACAAAGCCGAGAAAGTGGCTTCATTTTGGCAGTTCAAAGTCTGACCTAGACGTGGAAGGAGAAAAACCAGCTCCCATATTCTCCATGAAAGCTACTAGGTCCTCCATGATATACATCACACCTAGATTCTCTTGGGGCAATCTTATCCCAGCTGTACTTTATATCTGCAATTCTTAAGGAAAGCACATTTCAAATTCTTCTTATATTTCAAGAATCTGTGACTTGAAAAACAACAACATGGTATTGTTTATTTTCTCACCATCTTCAGATTCCTTTCCATACTGCATCTCTTACACAGTTCTAATAGGAGAAAGATTCTTCCACAGTCCAACATATTCTTCAGTGTAAATACAACATTGACTGGACAGCTTTCAGATGATAGGAAGTGCTGGAGTGCGACCGACGAACTGTGATATACTTTTTCAATTTTTGAGAAGCATTTGGATAATTACTTTTGCCACCAGTCGCCAGATGAAAGGAAGATAAGTCTTGTGTAGCTTCTTCAGTGCAGAATGTGTATTTAGCTGTTTTCACTGTTCTAATAAGGTCGCTCCACAGAGCTTATTTCATTTTTATTTAGTGTAGGTATGTTCCAAAAAGAAATCGAGGGCTATGGAATGCTGAAAGTATAAGGCTAATTCACAAATGTATGCATAGTCCTTCATGAATTCCATACATGATGATAGTTAGGCAACTGTTATGAATAAGTGAGGAAGCAGCAAGTACAGGTCTGTTATCTGCATGATGAGGCAAATTTTGGGCTCCTGTCTCTGAGAGGGCTCACAGAAAATACTTTTTACGACTTTCATTTTAATAAGGCACTGCTCTTCTCCAGTGTTAATAAAACATTCCTGGTTATACACTGTGTGGTAATAAATAGAAACCGGAGAAGGTTTTGAGTAGCAGCTTGACTTCTAAACAACATTCATAACTTTCCTTCCTTTCCAAATCAAGTTGAAGTGGACAGTGTATACCGAAAACATACAGTATTTTTCCTGATGCTTTAGTGGAGTTTGCTGATTATGCAACCCTTCTCTAGATAAGGTAGTTCCCCTCTCTTGTTTTAGGATATGGAAATAGCCACATCATGCATGCAGGAGAGTGATTGTAGCAGCGTTAATGCAAACAGAACACATACTGTTTGTAATTAGAGGAAAGTGCTGCAAAAGGTGTGGGTAAAGGTAAAGGTAAAGGTTTCCCTTGCTCGAAAGCCAGTCGTATCTGACTCTAGGGTGCAGTGCTCATCTCTGTTTCTAAGCCGAAGAGCCAGCGCTGTCTGATCCTGCAGACGTTTCCGTGGTCATGTGGCAGGCATGACTAGACTAAAGGTGTGGGGTAAGGTGTAAATACAAAACCTAGGCCACTTCAAACTATGACTTTTGGGAAATGGTCTTTTTGTTGTGACCAAAATATTTAATTTGGTGGTAAAGGCTAACAGTAATGCTGTTTTCAGCATCCCGCTAGTGGTCCATCACTAGTGCCTTCAACCTTTACCCTGGTATGACAGATATACCATAAAGCAAATTCCAAGCATAACGAAAACCAAATAGTGCTATACCTGGCAACCAAACTAGACCTTCACATTATGCAAAGCAGATTATAATACTGAGACTGGTGAACAATAGACAAATGTATGAGAGTTGACACATATAACGACTGTTCATAAGAAGGTGATCATCTGGAGCAGTCATTTGGACCACTGGTTAAGAAGCTCACCTTATTAGCTGGAAGGCTGGCAAGTCAGCAGTTTGAGACCCGGGTACTGTATGACGGATTGAAGGAATGCAAAAGGCAAAGGAGAAAGGAAAAAATCCAACCAATTGAATACAGAATTTCAAAGAAAAGCAAGGAGGGATAAGGAAACCTACCTAAATGAACAATGCAAAGAAATAGAGGAAAACAATATAAGGGGTAGGACTAGAGATCTTTTCAAAAAAATTGGGGAAATCGAGGGAATGTTTAAAGCAAAAATGAACATGATAAGGGACAAAAACAGCAAGGAGTTAGCTGATGCAGAAGAGAGTAAGAAAATATGGTAAGAGTACACAGAGGAACTCTACAAAAAGGACCTCAATACCCCTGATAATCACAATGATGAGAACATTGAACTTGAGCCAGACATCCTAGAGAGTGAAGTCAGAAAGGCCCTAAAAAGCACTGCAAACAACAAATCTAGTAGAATGGAGATGATGGTATCCCAGTTGGATTTTTCAAAGCCCTAAAAGATGATGGAATCAAATTATTGCATTCTATATGCCAGTAGATTTGGAAAACAAAACAATGGCCACAGGATTGGAAAAGATCAGTATACGTTCCAATCCCAAAGAAAGGTAATGCCAAAGAATTATCGAACAATTGTGCTCATCCCACATGTTAGCAAGGTTATGCTCAAGATAATACAGGATAGACTGCAGCAGCATGTGGAGAGAGAATTACCAGAAGTCCAGGCTGGGTTCCGAAGAGGCAGGGTAACTAGAGACCACATTGCCAACATACATCTATTGTTTCATTAACTACACCAAGGCCTTTGACTGTCTGGACCACAACAAAATGTGGCAAATAATTAAAGAGAGGGGAATGCCAGAACACCTTATATGCCTCATGAGAAATCTGTACATGAGTCAAGAAGCAACAGTTAGGACAGAATACGGAATGATAGAATGGTTTGGAATAGGAAAAGGAGTAAGACAAGGCTGCGTTTTATCACCCTGCTTATTCTACTTATACACAGAGCACATAATGCACAATGCAGAATGGAGGAATCACAATTTGGGATCAAAATTGCTGGGAGGAGAAGCATCAACAATTTGAGATATGCAGATGACACCACCCTAATGGCAGTAAGTGAGGAAGACCTAAAGAAGCTGCTGCTTAGGTTGAAAGAAGAGAATGCAAAAATTGGCTTTAGACTCAACATCAAGAAAACCAAGATAATGGCAACAGCCCCTATCAGTCCCTGGTAAATAGATGGGGAAGAAGTAGAAGCAGTGACAGATTTTATTTTCTTAGGATCAAAGATCACCGCAAATGGGGATTGCAGCCATGAAATAAAAAGGCGACTGATTCTTGGGAGACAAGCCATGAGAAGCCTGGGGAACATAGTGAAAAGTAGTGACAAGTAGAGACATCAATGTGCAAACTAAAATTTGCATAGTCAAAGCAACGGTATTCCCTGTGGTAATGTGTGGTTGTGAGAGCTGGACTATTAGGAAAGCTGAGCACAGAAGAATAGATGCCTTTGAAATGTGGTGTTGGAGGAGAGTTTTGAGAGTACCCTGGACAGCGAGGAGAACAAATAGGTCAATCTTAGAAGAAATCAATCCTGACTGCTCCTTAGAAGGTCAAATAGTAAAGATGAAGCTGACATCAAATGAGAAGAGAGGATTCACTTGAGAAAGCCTTGATGCTGGGAAAGGTGGAGGGCAAAAGAAGAAGGGGGCGGCCAAAAATTATATAGTCAGATGGTATTGTAGATGCAATGGGCACAGAGCTGGGCAGGTTGAGGAGGATGGTGGAGGACAGAGGTACCTGGCGGGCAATGGTCCATGGGGTCGCAAAGGGTCGGAATCGACTGTGCGACTGAACAACAACAACTCTGTCCCAGCTCTTGGGGACATGAAAGGAGCCTCATTCAGGCGTCCCCTGAGTGGGATTTCTGCAGCAAAAATCCTTTCAACCCAGAATAATTTCAGACACATAATTATTATTATTTGACCCATAAGGTGACAGGGACTTCAACTCCCAGAAGTCCAAGGTAGCATGCATAATTGTCAGGGAGAGAAAGAAGGAAGTAACAGAGGTTCCAACTTGATGCTTTGCAAACAGACAGATGACTTGTGGACCAACTGGAAAAGAAGCATTTTGTTATCAAAATGGAAACTTTCAGTCAACATCATGAAATCCAAGAAGAAATATTCCATGGCATTTAATCTGCATTTGTCACCTAAAGCAGATGAGGCATAAATGAGTTAAGCCATTAGTGAAGCAGCAAAGAGCCATATTGTTTTATCAATAGTCTTCTCATTTATTAGCACTTTTAGATTCCTACTAAATGAGATAATTCACTCTCCACTGGAAGCAAACAGGAACATAAATGTCAGGTTGCATCACATAAAAAGCATTAAGCAGAGTTAAACACAAATTTAATCTTCAACAGAGTGACAATTTTAAGTAACGAAAAGTATTGGTCCAATGGTTAAGCCTGTGATTGAAGAACATCACCTTAGGTTAATGTGTTTTTTTTTAAAAAAATTATCCAAATTAGGCATTAGCTGGTAATTAGTTAGTATTGAAATGCTCCCCCACCCCCACCCCAGGTTATTTTGACAGTTCTCAAGATGCTGTATAGTAAAGTGAAGGTCTCCTTTGCCCGAAACCCAGTTGGTCTAGGGGGCTTTGCTAATGTCCATTTACAGCCAAAGATGCACTGTCTGCATCTAGAGACATTTCCATGGTCATGTGGCAAGCATGACTAGCCACAATGATTCCAGATTGGTTGGGATCACCCACCTGATTGGTGCAGAATACATTGTCCTCGCCGTTACACTTCATTTGGCCTCATTTGTTCAGTATGCATAGTGTGATTATATTGGATAAATAGCATTGTGAAGTCCTAATACAAGGGTTCCCAACCTATGGCCCACAGACCGGATCCAGCCCATGGTGCCATTTCATGTCCAAGGACATTCAAGAAACAAAATGCCCACCCCTTTGAAGCTGTTGGGACTAAACACCTACTTCTGAGATTCTGGTTTTCATTTGGTGGGAATGATAGCCTAAAAGACAGACTTTTACAGAGCAACATCCAGTTTGTCTCCCAAGAGAAATGGATTCTGTAAAGAAGTGCAGTCTACCGCTTTTCTCTGCCTCTCTGCTCGAAAGAAAAGATGGTGTTATGTCAAGGAACATTTTTGGGTCCTCCAAGATTTTTATGTTGGGGTGGTGTATCTTGTTGCCAGTTTACTCATGATTTTAGTCCTGCCATTTTTGAGGATAATAATATCAACATTATTTTTTTTTTAAAAAAAATGGTCTGTAACCACCTCAAATAACTCATTTAATATTACTCATTTTCAAAAACAGTGTGAGCAGCCTTGTACTGAGTATAATAATAAGAGAAATAACAAAACAAAAATAAGAAAACACAGAGAAGGGGACTAGAAAAAATTTACGTTGTGTATGGGCTCTGCCAGAGATGTATTGGGCCTGGGGAGGATCAACTCTACCCCAAAGATCTGTCCAGTATCTAGGGTGCCCTTCTATGCATCCTCATTTTGTTAGGGCTATAAATGTAATATGTGGTGGCCATGAATTCTAAGAACAGAGTGACAGTGGAGCATATATTTTCAGCCAGATAGCCTCCTGCTAGACTCAACTAAAATATGCAGCAATATGATGCAATGTAACAGAGGTGACTGAATGATATTTCTCCACCAAGGAAAGTGTTCAGCAAGGCAAAACCTCTCTTGTGATGTGCTTTGACCTCGAGCTTGTCAAATCAAGAATTCTTGATCTTCCTTCCAGGATAGCTAGGAATCAATCTGTAGCTGCTGGCAAAAGAGGCGGGGGTGGGGATGGAAGATTCATATGCTAGTTTCTTGAGATGATAAGATATCAGTTTGCATGGCTACTAGCTGATGAGTAGCAACAATCAGAAGGTACCTTCTGATCAATTGGCTTTGCATATCTCTGGTTGTTTTAACAAGATGAACAAATGTGGATGGATGGCTCACCATAGCAAGGTACCTTAAAATAAGAGTGTGAAAAAAACGTATTTTAAAAATGATAATACTCATGCCTAGTATGGTAATTCTGGGGGCCATCACCTCCAAAATGTAGCATCTTCAAGCTTTGATTAAAATAGCACAAATCGTTTTCTCTTGCTGTCCTATTCGCTATATGCTCAGGTATCTCAGCTCGTTCCTGAATTGTTTAAAATTATTAAAACTAGAATTGACCCTATACATAATGAGAAATGGGTTTAACGGGGTGGGGGGGATAGGGGGACTACCATAGTATCCAATTTGTTTGCAAATACTACTTTCTGCCCAAATTGGGGCCATCCTGCTCTGAGCTAACCTAAACAGATTTGTCTATCTAAAAGTAGTTGTATGTTTTTAGATTAGAAGGGGGAATTGTTTGATAATGCAAGGTTATGACAAGGGGGCACGTTGCAATGTCATCAACTTTGGGAAAGTGATAGACCTTCAGTTTGTAGGCAGATCTCCTACCATCTTCCTTCCTTCTCTGCTTGTCAATCATAGCAGACATTTTTTTGTTTCAACTGGACATTTTCCGTCATTTACTAAACTTAATGAAAGATTAAGGAAAATTTCAATACCTAAAAACCAAAACTGGGCGGGAAATGTCTTTAGTATGTAAGGTAATCCATTAGAACTTAGATCTGCCTGGAAGGTTTTTTTTAACCTTGTAATGTTTTCTATAATAGACTAATGACTAAAAAGGAAGCAACTGAAAGAGGTATTGCATGTTTAATTTACTGCTAAGGGCATGTAACTAATGAATTATATTTCATGCCAATGTCCTTTACTTTGACCATAATCTCCATTACAAACAACTGCAAGAAAATCTTCTCCCTGCTCTGCCCCCTTGTTGTTTTCTTTTTGGCAGATCCCTGAAAGCAACCGAGATCATATCCATTGTAACATGTTTTATCAGAAGCAATTAGAAAATTATCTCTCTCTCCTAAGCACATAAGAGAATGTGAAGCTGTTCATGGCTTCCCATCCATGACTTGTGCTTGGATCAAAAATCCTTGCAGCTAATTGATCCAGAGTATTGTGGCCACCAGATGATCTATTATTCATCAGCAGATAATAGTTACTACTTTACAAAAGAGCGTATCCCTGTTTCCTCAACTCACAGGGCTAACTATGCTACTTACTCAGGGCTGATATTAGGATAGGTGTTACTGATATCGTTGGAGGTCTACCTCCTTACAGGAAACCACCTGTCAAGGCTAAAGCCTCTACCACTTCCTGTTTACCTGCCTTATCTATCAGGTTAATACAGGGATTTTCAACATTTGGCCCACAGGCTGGATGTGGTCCATGGCACCATTTCATGTGGTCCCCCATTGCCTCCCCCACACCAGGAAGTGCCATGTGGCGGAGGAAGGCTAAAATGGCTATCAAGCCCCCAAAGCTGTCTGAGGGAGCATGACCAGCCCCCAGGTTTAAAAGGTTGAGAACTCCTGGGTTAATCCATGCCATGCAAGTGGAAATCATTTGGAAGCCAATCAGTGGCTTTTGGTCCATGCAACAATGAAATGAATAAGTGGTGTTCAAGAGATGTTCCCTATATCCCTGGTGGCTAACCTTGGCCTCCAAGTGTTTTTGGACTTCAATTCCCAGAAGCCTAAGTCTCTGTGAATCCACACAAATGGATTCATTCATGTGGATTCAAAGGGACTTTGGCTTCTGGGAATTGAAATTCAAGAACAGCTGGAGTGCCAAGGTTCACCATCATGGCCCTATATAATGTATGAACACACCTCACAGCAGGGCTTGAGAGCCCATAAAGTTTCTTTGCTGGACATTTCTGTAGGTCAGATGGGGAGCTTCAGATTTTGCAAGCTAGGCACAAGTTTCTCCTCTTGCATTTAGAACTATTTCATCAGAAAAGTTCAAGGGCAGGGGAGAGAGAAGAATGATAGGCATGCTGTTTACTTCTTTTTCTTCTTCCATGTCTAGGTTAGACTTTATTGGCCAAACTTAAATTCTTATCAGGACACATTTCTGATAGTAACAGGCAGACCAGCAAATGACTTGGATTCTGTATCTCTCCACATTCACACAGTGTATTTACTAATGCATCTTAACATCTTGCAGAGCATCCATTTATATCTCCATTAAATATGCTATTTCTATATTACACTTAAGCTCCTGATCTACAGTACAGGTTGTCAAAATAATACCCACAGAATGTATCCACAGTCACTGATGGTTATATACAATTGACCTGTTTAGTCAGACAGAGTTTGTGATTACATGGCTCAATAGTATGGGATTTTCTCCACTTATAAAATGGGTGGATTCAAAGTAATTGTTACTGATTACATAATGCAAAGACTGAGTTGAATCAGTCCAGGCCTTTTTCCTACTAAAGTGACTTTTTCCCTATCTATTTTCCCCTGTCTATTTTCTATTTATCGAATCAGAAAGATTCAAATGGTCTTTTCCTTGTAGTGAAGGTGGGTGGAGGGGGTGTCTGTAGGTGTTGTTTTCGTGGCATAGGCACTTGCAATATGATGTTCAGGGCCAGAGGGACATATCCACACACTTATTTCTCTCTCCCAATCATCCTCCATTAAAAAAAAATGAGATTAGTGCTAGATCATCCTTTCACCTTATCACTGACTGGATCATCATTATTATTGTTTCTCATATTTACATCCCCATGAAAAGATCAGCAGAACCAGCACCAGAGGATGGAAGAAAAGAGTGGAGAGCTGATGGCTGGAATGCAAGTCACATCACCTTCTGTATGAACAATAAACTCCCAAATTGATCTGCCACCTCCGCCTCCATGTGAGCACTGACTGTGATTTCAACTGTAATGTAGGATGTGAATCAAATTACAGCAAAGTCGAATTGCTCCGATTCAGCTTTCCAGCATAGTTGCAGCCTTAAACTTATCCATATCAATTGTCCTCTGTTACATTTACTCCCACTCAGTTCTAGCCAGAGTTAATGAGAAGTGCAGAAAATTATTTCAAAAAGCTGCAAAGGTTGTCATCACAGTGTGCTCTTCACAGTTCCCGATTTCCCCTCCCACTACAGACACACTTGTTAAGTGCTCGAAATTAACATTTATCAAGATTGAGATCTTCATCTTGACTGCATTCACAGTAAAATAGAACGGGATTTTTTATGCCACCAGGAAGGGAAGTTGAACTGGACCACCAAGAAGATTGGTGAGAAATGTTAGCGATGGCTTGGAAAGGATGCTATTCTAACCATTCAGCACTCCAGATCAATGTTTCTTGGAGAAAAATAGATATGGCACAATAAATTCAAGTTTTCAGGTGAGTGTGGGCATTTAGAAAAAAAAGGGACTAATATATGTTACTAGGGCCTTGTTGGCTTAGTGGTTAAGATGCTAAGCGTGATGTGGCAGCTCAGCAGTTCAAGACCTGAGTGCTGTGTAGCGGAGTGAGCGGCTGTCGTCTGTCCCGGCTTTTGCCAACCTAGCAGTTTGAAAGCATGAAATTTCAAGGAGAGAAATAGGTACTGCTTCAGCCAGAAAGGTAACAGCCTTCCGTTTGCTCCAGCATCTAGCCATGCCCGCCACATGTCAATAGAAACATCTGAAGATGCAGAAAGCACTGACTCTTTGACTGTAAACACCATCCCATAAATTGGACACAACTGGCTTTCAAGCAAGGGAGACCTTTACCTTTTCCTTAAACATGTTAAGTAGTTTTTAAAATAATGATAAATATTTCTAAATTCTGACATTGGCTGGAAAATCTCAAGATAAATTGTCTTCACCTCTCCCATCTTCTACCCTCTCCCAAAGTAAACGTTATTTATCAAGCCCTAAGTATAAATATTTTTGCAAAATTCTCTTAATTTAGTTGACTGTTCTAATTACAGCACATTGTAAGAATAAAACTACTGCCTTCAGCAAGTGACTTATTTTCCTATGGACATCTATAGGTAAAGGTAAAGGCCATCTTTGCTCTAATGCAAGTTGTGTCCGACTCTAGGGTTCAGTGCTCATCTCTGTTTATAGCCGAAGATCCAGTGTTGTCTGCGTCTGCTATTGTTTCTGTGGACATGTGGCAGACATGATTAGGCACCGGAGTGCATAGAATGCTGCTTACCTTCCCACCAAAGTGCCCCCTATTTATCTACTTGCAATTTCTTGCTTTCAAACTGCTAGGTTGGCAGAAGTTGGGACAGAGATGGGAGGTCATTCCATCGTGCAGTACTCGAGTATCGAACTGCTGATCTGCCGGCTCTCAGACAGCATCTTAACCACTTGAGCCACTGCAGTCCCATATGGACTATAGGAACAAAATATAATAATAAAGTCAGCAGAGGACACAGATGAAAAAATAATTATATACCCCCAAAAGTTTCACTACAGCTTAACATGACTTTTACCTTAAACATTGGGTTTAGTTCTGGCTTCTATAAATATGTATACAGCTGTCTAGAGCTGAAGATTTAGATGTAAGTTGATTGATCACTACTTTGAAGGCCACCAGAAACAATTATGGTAATCTAGAATGATTTCCTCCCTATGACAGACTGTAGAGTATATTTTTCCTCATGTTTATTTTTCTTCTTTTTCCAAAGTGTCCTTATTAGGAAGGGTTTTTTGTATTTTAAAAAATGCTTCCTGAATGTTCATCTTGACTCGAAATCTTTGTATGCAAAATTTAAGGCTACAACCCTACTGGGGCTAATGTGATGCTGCTGCCCAGATAAATATAAGCATAGCTTCTGGCTATGACACTTTCCTCTTAACAACCCTCTTAGTACAAACTAAGGCCTTATTTCTGTGCCAACTTCAAACCTGGATCTTCATCCAGTGAACATGGCTTGGCTATAGGTTCTAGATTTCCATATATTCTATTCTATAGAGTTACAATAAAACCTTGGGTTATGACAGAGGTCCATTCCAACAGCCACCATCGTAATGCGGAAAAAATTGTAACCTGATGCACATTTTCTGATAGGAATGCATTGAACATAAAATAAAAAATTCCCAACTGGACCAAAATATTTTTTTAAATACAAACTCCCAACCCACACTCCCCACCTAAAAAAGCCAGACACGATCATCCTTCACCCCAACAAAAGCAATCTCCCTACCTTTTCTATGCTATTTGAGGACCTTATCCGCTCTGTTTTGACATGGAAGAGGTGTGTGTTGAGCCCATTTTCCTCCCCTGCTGGCATAGGGAGAGTCTGGAGACCTTGTCTGCTCGGTTCCCTCCTTCCTCCGAGCTCCCTGGGCAACACTACAGTCAAAAGCGCACACCTCCCCCAGGCATTGGGACTTCAGGTGAAGGGGCGATGGAAATTTTAAATGCTAAAATGGCAGCGGTGGCCATTTTAAACTCTAAAATGGCAGTGGTGGCCATTTTAGAGTTTAAATAGCACAATTTTCAGTCGTAAACCGAAAATTAATCATAACCCAGGGAATTTTTTGAATTAAATGTGCAGTCATAACCCGTGGCAAACGTAACCCAGGGCAGTCGTATGCCGGGGTTTTATTGTACAGTAGAGTCTTGCATAATGATGTTACTTGGTTCCCCAAGTAGCGTTGCTAAGCGAAAATGATGCTATCCAAACACGTTGTTACGTGAGGGTTGACTGTATTCTTATAATTTTCAGGGGGGAATCCTTGATCATCTTTAGCAGGGGTTCACAACCTTTTTGCACCATGGGCTGGACCACACCCCCTCAGACAGCTGAGCGGACCAGACACATGGTCCCCCCCCACACACACACACACACTGTAAACGCTGCCATAAACTGCAACAGGCACAGGCACATTTGTGCAGGTGCATTTATGGCTGTCGTAAGTGAATCCATTTTTGCTTCTGGTAGTGGCAGGGTCACTGCCGTGGGCCAGGTCTGGCCCACAGGCCATAGGTTGTGAACACCTGATCTATAGTCTGTGAATAGCAAAATCAACAAAGAGTCTTGGAGCACCTTAAGAAATAACAAGCATTATTTGCCACTAGCTTTCATGGCTTATAGTCCACTCCTTCAAATGTATGGACCACATTAGATGCAACTTGAAAGGAGGAAAATGTGCAATATAATATAATTATTAGAGTTACAGATATGTTATTAAATACATGAATGATGTGCCTTCTTCCAGACATTCAGGAGAAATCTCCATGTAACCAGAGAGTTCAGTTCACTCTTATAAAAAAACTTCAGTCCTATTAATCAGCAGCCAGGCAAAAAAACAGAAGTCCTCTGTGATGGCATCTTAAACTTCGAACATATGCAGGATCTTTGAGCCACTGTCAGCTGAGGATGGAGAAAGTGTGGTCCTATCACCAGACATGTTGGACTGTAACTCAAACATCATTCCTTACTGCTCACTGCCCTGGCACAAGATGATGGGTGTTGCAGTTCAACACCTGGAAGGCCACATGTCCTCCCTCACCGGCCTAGCTATTTTAGGAGGCAAAGCACACATCCACTTTTTAAAAAATCAATTAATCCTTTAATTAAAAGTAGTCCTGTTATTCTTTTGAAACAAAACTGAGTGTCACTGCTCTCAGTAAAAAGAGCTTGCAACTGTTATAGCTATGACTTACACACTTTGCTCATAGTCTTCTTGGAACATGCATTATTTACCACTAGGCAATTTAATTTGGCCTTTGTAATTACTGTTTTCCCATTTATCGTGATCAAATTACGCCTGGCATGTCTCCATTTTGCAAGGTAAATTACCTCACAGTAACTCCAATCTACACTATATGAAATCTGATTGAAACAGACAACTAACTTTTGATTCATGCCCACAGCACCTCAAAGCACCACAGCAGGAGAAGGAGAGTATTAAAACAAATCAAAAAGCAGCCCATATAATGTAGCTGACCTCTCCGTGGCCCTGATTTGTAAAGGCATGCCTGGCTTTTGTGAATTTCAAACAGCGCAAAAGCTTCACACACTGCAAATCCCCCTCTTGTCACTTCCCTTAGCTGTTGGCATATATGGCACACACACAAAACACAATCCTTGTCTGCAGGCAAGCCAGTGATTTCTCGTCTGCACCTCCTTTGTGCAAAAGTAAGAAATTTTGCAAATTATTGAAAAAGATTTCACGGTGGATATTTTTTTTAAATTGGAGATGCAGAATGTTTTACAAAAGTCACCCGAGATGAAATCCTGGCTTGTGTAAGTCAAGTACAGCTATACTTCTCTAGCACTTGAGTGGTGGCTTGATTGGTTGGCAAGGAAATGTGTATGTTTTAATTGCTTTAATTATGCGCTTACTGTAGAGGGATGCCATCTCATATAGTTTGGATGGGAAAGTGGATTTTATTAATCTGATTCTTTATTCTATTTGTATTCTAATCTAAATCAAAGGAGTCCATAGCATGTATAGCATGTCCCCACCTTCTTCTTGGACTTCTAAGAGGATAAGAGCCTTAGGGCAACACTTGTATGTCATGAGCAGCAGCTCATGAGCACCGACCTCTAAAGTCGGACACGACTGGCTTTCGAGCAAGGGAGACATTGAATATAGGGGTAATTTGCCATTCCATCCTCACAAGGCATTTCATTCATATGGCATTTCTGAGGGTAGTGGGAAATGCTTCAATTCTGGGGACTGTGGTGGCTTAGTGGTTAAGACACTGAACTTGAAGACCGGAAGGTTGGAGTTCGATACCCGAGTACTGCACAATGGAGTGAGCTCCTGTCCCTATTCCATCTCCTGCCAATTTAGCAGTTTGAAAGCAGGAAATTGCAAGTAGATAAATAGGTACCACTTCAGTGGAAAGGTAAACAGTGCTCCGTGCTCTCCGGTGTCTAGGCATGCCTGCTACATGTTCATGGAAATGTCTGTAAATGTCTGTAAATGCAGACAGCGCTGGCTCTTCGGCTGTAAACAGAGATGAACACCGAACCCTAGAGTCAGATACGACTGGCTTTCGAGCAAGGGTGACCTTTACCTTTACTTTTACTAGTAAAGTGTTGGGAAGGTAGTTATAATCTTATTACACAGGCTTCCTCTTCTGTTTGAAGGACAGTTGGTTCATCCACAGCAGATCTAAAAATTTAGTAAATGGTGCTTTAGTGTAATCAGAAAAAAAGAAGCCTGTATTACATTTTCTGCAAACATATCCAGTCAACTTAGATCTAAACTCGCAGCTTCCTTGCTTTCTCTGGCCTTCATCTCCACCATTAAGAATCTCATTTGATCCATCTTAAAATGTTCTTTACAGTGTCCTTGATTTCTATATGACACCAAGAAAAACTAGGATGCTTCTTTTATTGTGCCTGCTCAAAGAATGCAATGTTCAGCAAATTGGAGGACAAAAATCAAACTTTCATGAGTACTCCCTCATGTGCTCCTAGAGGAATATTCTGGAATATAAAATTTATTCACTGCAAAGCAAATCTTTCTTTCATTTTTGCATATGTCACATTTAGACATAGCTTTGTTGCCCAAAATACAAACAGATAATGAGTAGAATAATACAAGAGCACGGTTGTGATATCCATCTCTTAATTAAGATGAAGAATTTTAAAAACATTTACTGCACATAACAAGGTCTCTCTTGCTCAAAATCCAGCTGTGTCTGACTCTAGGGTTCAGTGCTCATCTCTGTTTACAGCCAAAGAGGCAGTGCTGTCTGCATCTGCAGATGTTTCTGTGGTCATGTGGCAGGAATGACTAGACGCTGGAGTGCACAGAACACTTTTACCTTTCCCACCAAAGCAGTACCTATTTATCTACTTGCAATTTCTTGCTTTTGAACTGCTAGGTCAGCAGAGGCTGGGACAGACGATGTGCGCTCTGTCCATCATGCAGTGATCGGGTCTCTAACTGCTGACCTTCCAGTTGTTGAGTTCAGCATCTTAACCACAAAGCCACCACAGTCCCTTAAAGAGGCAGAGTACCGCCCTATAAATACTGGGCATAACCTGAGAGATGGGATGCAAATATTAAATAATAAATAAAAGCAATGCCCCTGAGAAAGCTACGGTAGTTGATTCACCAGTGTCTGTCTTCAGTAGTTTACTTTTTCCACTGATGTTGAGTATCTCCTTCCAAGATACAGCTCAAGAAGCTGCCACAGCACATCACCTTTGCCTGAAGAAGAAAGACCACAGCAGCAATGGCCATAAACCTTATATGTGGTGGTGGTGTTGGTGGTGTTGGTGGTGGTGGTGGTGGTAGTGTGTGTGTGTGTGTGTGTGTGTGTGTGTGTGTGTGTGTGTGTGTGTGTGTGTGTGTGTGTGTGTGTGTGTGTGTGTGTGTATGTGTCACAGTCTATTCTGATTCCTTGTCTTTTCATAGCAGCCCTGGGCCTTCCTCCTGTTTTTGTTTATGGTAGCAGGACTTAACAGGCTGGTCATTTAATAAAAGTTAGCTAGAGAACATGGTTGACAGAAAGTTGATTTTTTTCCTCTCTCTCTGCCTTCTCTGTTCCCTGAATTAAATGTCCAGCTCTTCTGAGAATAATAAAACAGCCTGATTATTCTCAGTCATTCATCAGGCCTCAGCCAATTTCCTTCCTCTCATATAATCCTAACCCCAGCTGACTTTTTCTTGGCCTCCATTTTGTGATGGCAAGCGATAAAGCCGAACATGATGGACAGTAAGACGCTGGCCTCCTTAAGCCTTACATAAGCTTTTATCAGATTTCTCCATCTCTGCCCATTAAAAGCGCCAGGAAACTGTGGGGGAAACAACACTGGAAAAGCTAAAATAAGGACTGCAATAAAAGCAAATTCATTCTTTCCTGTGAACGCTATTCACATAGGTGTTGTTGTTGTTGTTGTTCCCCCCAAAAAAATCTCTAAGACAAGGCATGTAAAAGAGGGTTTATTTAATAAAAGCAGTCTTTCACAATTATTCCAAACAAGCAAAAAAAAAATTCCTATGAGGCTAAATTTTACCAGTAAAAGCACATTTTGAAGAAAATGGCTACTACCTAAGGCAACTTTTAGGCAGTATTTCATGAAAACAATGAAAGGAGATGGGTCTATAATTTCCCCCAAAAAAAGTTTTCTTTTCCCATTATTCAAACACCAGTATCAACATTTACACTGTTAACAACTGTAGACAACAAAAAACACTACAACAACAAACACATCTGTTCTACTCTCCTGGATATGGAAGGAGATAGGTCTATTGATTGTTACAAGCCACAGCTGCTAAATCGAATACCCATCATCTGGTGCCTTGTATCACTGATTACCCTTTTTAAAATGTATGTATATGTTACATTTATATATATATATATATATATATATATATATATATATATATATATATATATATATATATATATATATATATATATATATATATATATATATATATATATATATATATATCCTGCAGTGAACTCAAGGGGATATTATACACAGCTCTTCTTTTTCCTGTTCTAACTTCACAACAACCCTTTAGGGTAGCTCAGGTAGGGATTCGGGTACAGAGCCAACTGCTTGTCAGGATGACCTTGAAATTTATAGGTAAAGAAAACAACTAAACATACAAAAAACCTTCAGTGGCTTGGTGGGGGGGGGGGGGAGAATCTGGGGGGGGGGGGAGTCCTGGGACCCACTCTCCAGCACAAAAGTCCATGAGATAAAATTTCTAAAATTACAAGCAAAGAATTCCCCCCAAACCGCCCAGAAGTATTGCTGAAGGTGAAATATTGGGTTTTGGGTATATTTTGGTTGTTGTTGGTTTTTGTTTTTTTTTTAAAAAAAAAGGTTTCCAATCAGGTTTTTAAAAAATTGAGTTAAGGTCACTTGGCACTTGTGTAAACTTTTTTTTACCCCTACAGCTACTGCCATCAAGATGCCTCATGAATTCCCCCATCTCCTCTGCTCCCCCATAGTGTATTATTTTATTTTATTTTAACCTATCCCCACCCCTGTCAGTCAGCTGTTAGGCAGCTGGCTTCCCATTCCAAATCTGCTGCTACCACAGTCATCACCTCTACCTCCACCTGTGCCGCACCCGCGGGAGCAATCTCTGTTACGGCTGCTCAACACCCGCTAGTTGATACCAATGTTTTTAAAATTAAAGTATTAGGCCACAGTGGCTAAGTGGTTAAGTCACTGAGATTGATGATTGGAAGTTCGGCAGGTCAGCAGTTTGAGACCTGAGTGGTGCATGATGGAGTGAGCTCCCGTCATCTGCCCCAGCTCCTGCCATCCTAGCAATTTGAAAGCAAGAGGTTGCAAGTAGATAAATAGGTAATGCTTCAGCAGGAAATGTAACAGCATTCTGTGTGTTCCAGTGTCTAATCATGCTTGCCGTGTGACCATGGAAATGTTTTCCCCTCCATATCCTTATGCTTATAATGCTATTACAGTTCAGTACTTTCTGGCTATTGTAATGTGTGGTGATGATTTTGTTGGGAGTTTTACTGTGTGTAATTTTTAACTTTTGATCATTATATGACTAGTTTTATGATGTTAGCCATGCTGAGTAGGGATGATTTTTTCCCCTAGAGGGGTGGGATATAATGTATATACTCACGTATAAGGCAGCCAGAATATCAGCCAAGGTACCTAATTTTGACCTGGAAACCCAGGAAAATAGATAGACCCAAGTATAAGCCTAGGGTGGGATATTCAACAGCTGTTAGTGAGTTTCAGTAATCAAAATACATGAAACTATGGTAAAATTGATTAAGTTGTTGGTGTGTCTCAATCTGACGTGGTGTTGGGACCCTCATGCTCATTGACCCAATTATAAGCTGTGTCCCCTTTTTGAGGCTAAACACCTTGGCTTATACTCAACTATATACAGTAAGTATAAATGATAAATAAATAAATAATACATTTAGTGGTTTGTTTACTGCCATGCCAAAGAACCATTTCAGAGTCATAAAGGTAAAGTTCTACAGTTATATCTGACTCTAGTGGGTTGTACTCATCTTTTTTTACAGCCAAAGAGCCAGCGTTGTCTGTGTTTACAGATGTTGCCATGGTCATGTGACATGCATGACTAGACGTGCTCTGGTTATGCAATTACTTGCAATTTCTTGCTTTTGAACAGGTAAGTTGGCAGGAGCTAGGCAGACAATGGGTGCTCACTCTGTCATGCAGGACTTGGGTCTCAAACTGCTGACCAGCTGACTTTTCAATCATTAAGCTTAGCTTCTTGACCACCATGACCCCCATAAAATGTTGCAGAGTAGACCATGGCAAATGGGCAGAGCTAGGCCACACTGAACTTGAATCCCAGTGCCAGAATAGCCTTGAGCAATGCTGGTTGTGGCATTCTGGAAACTGGAACCCTCCCCAATTATATCTCATCTCTAAAATTGGCCTGTAATAACCCTTGTCCAAGTTGCTTGAGGGAAAGCTGAACACAACGCTAAGGATTTTCACATCATCTCACAGAGCTCAGCAAATGAAAGCCACAATAAATCCTGCAAGCTGATCTTTAATTGTTAAGGCAAATTTAAACTCACGCTCCTACAAATAAGCCCTCTTGATCTCTACCTGAGGGCAAAATTCTCAAACGGTGACATTTGTGTTTTCTGGTAATCCAGATTGCATTCTGTGGCAAAATGCATGCCTCCATTTCTGAGCCTTAAAGACCAATGGAGTTAGCTGGAGATTCCTAATACAAGAAAGAGCTGCATTCAGGCCCTCTTGTTTTTGGTTCCAGTTTAACCTTGAAGAAGAAGAAAAAGGTACATTTTGTGCTGACAACATCCTTCTTGATTGCTCTCCTTGTAGGTGGAGGCCACCGTAGGCTGTCATTCTGTCTCTGTAGGGAGAGGTAAAAGGAAATATACATACAAATACAAAATGCCTCCAGCCAAAAGAATGTGTTAAGAGCTGACAGCATGACCTGGAAAAGTCCCTAGTTCTTCTCCAGTGAATTTTTCACAGTGAGCGTAAGCTGTATTGTGCTAGTAAAGGTAACATAACTGCATATTTCCCTTGTGTTTGCTCTTACGTCTTCAGATGTAGCAAATGATGATCTTGGGAGTGTCCCCTCTTTTTGACAACTCCCCACAACTCCAGGGCCAAGGTCTGTGCTAGTGCAATGTGTGATGTGATAGCCATGTTAGTCTAAAGTGGATTTGGTCCATGAATGCTCACATTTTAATACAGGAGTTAGTCTTTAAGGTGCCACAAGATTTTTTGTATTTTTGTTGCTGTTTTGTTTTGTTTACTCTCTGATGTGTTATCGCAGAAATCAATGGATTGTTTTCCTCCTGCAGCCTAAAATCGTGCTTCCAGAAATTACACCATGTAAGGTTGATGATGTCATCAGCTGTGGGAATTTTTTTTTTGGTGGGGGGGGAATAAAAATTTCCATTCTCCTCAAAGGTCTCAATGATCTTGTAGAATCCATTTTATCCTTGGGAAGCCATTGAGAGCCAAAGGATGGGTCCTTGATCTCAAAAGCTCACAGTCAATTGGATGATTTCACTGGCAGCCATGACTTTGGAAATCAAATACTCCCCGCCATCCCCATCATGGAACTTCTCATGGTTTCTTCACAATGAAAGTGATATTGGGAGAATCTTGCTACTTTTTTGGGTCGGGTAAAATCAAATTTTTTTAGTCTGAAAAATTATGGTGGCTGGTGACATCATCAGCTTTACATGGAATAAGTGACATTATAGGATTTCAGCCACTGTTTTGAAGATCAGGTCCTCAAAGACATTCTGCAGTCCTACATATGTTTATGAGAGAGACAGGATTATTAATTAAAATGTAACTAACTTCTGGGTATCCTTTTGTACTACAACTCCCAACACTTAGCCCTGACTACTCCCAAGAACAAGGCACTAAGGAAGTAGACATCTCTGGACAGTGGGTTTCTAGGTATGCTCTGAGCAAGCAGCACACATCATTCTAGATGTTATTTTACATTTTCCAAGAGCTTAAACCAGCATAGGCAATGGTGAGGGATGATGATAACTATTGATCAAGAACATCTGGAGGTCAACAGGATCTTCATCTAAGATCTAGAGAAGAAAGCATTCTGCCCCCCGCCACACACACAGAAATGCCTCAACAATTAAGTAGTAATTTTTAGAAGCTCTTCTCAAATCATGGGCCATTGTGTGGAAGAAACTATGTCACATTCACATTCACCTTACTTCTCCTCTGATCTCCATTGTGCATACTGATTGGTAGCAGTATAAGAAATAATTATACATAATTATGAATATTACAGACCTTTAGAGTGAGATGCAGTTTCTGATTTAAAGTATTTTGACCACCCCCTTCCAATTCCTTAGGAAGTTGGTTTGCTTCCTTAGGAAAACACTTATACTTTGAGAATTATTGTTCCTCAAGTATTAAATCCTCAATCACTGCTTTGAGGGTGACATTTTGGGTGAAGTCTGTAATTTCCCTTGGTACCATCTCAATTTCCTCAAAATATTATCTCCCTCCAATCATGTCTAAGTTTTTTCTTCTCCCATCAGGATTGTGATGTCTTTTGACCTTGAAATGGCAGCATAAATACTCTTGCCTCATTGTTTAAAAGTGTAGCTTTGGTGATGTGTTTTTCTTTCTTCCTAGCACATGACCATCTCTGATAAGAAAACAGAGGTGTGTAAAAATAAGACCCAGAGTAGCTTTCCCAGAAATAAATAAATATTATTAATAAAACCCAAATGTTGCTTAAAAATAAATCTTGTTAGTAACAAAATGTTATGGCCCAGACATGCAGGAGAGCAGGTTGGCTTGTAGCCACTGAACCAGAGGCAGAGAGAAAAGGCTTACAAGAGTCCAAACGGTTGAGCAGAGCTGTGGTCAAGGATAGCTGAGTTCGAAAGCCGGTCAATGGTAGACTGCAGACACAAGACTGATCCGGAGATGTCGTCAGGTGTACAAGCAAGTTCCAGGAAACAGGCAGAGATTCTAGCAATGCAGTGTCTATCCTTTACCCAGTGCCAAAAAGGGCAACACCAAACATCTAGCCATGCTACCTGCCTGCCTGAGGCCTCAACTTCTGTTCTCTTCCCACTAAGTATGAGTATGAATGATTCTCTATGTGAGAATGACAGTGTTTTGACTACAAGGAATATTCCTTTCTCCTCTCCCTTTGCACTTTTTGCTACTCCCAAATGTACTGGGCTTTCTTCCGCTGCTGAGAATAGGAGTTAACTGTCCTTCCAAAATTCCACACATTTAGCATGTATTTACAGAAATGCCCTTCTCTACAGCAGCTATCTGCCTAACATCTGCAGGGCAGAAAATCTAAAGAAGAACTGATCCATTAAAATAGGAACACTGGAAGCATCTAGAGCAGGGGTTCTGATGTGTATTGAGGCACATTTGCAAAAGGTGCGGGCAGCGCCTTGCAAGAAGAAAATGGCGGTTTCCCGCCATCCAAATTAGGAGCCTAAAGTGGCGTGAAAACCCCCTGCACAGGGCGCGCCATTATGCGCCATTATGCTAAACCAAGCCCTGTAATTGGTTACAGTTTTGGATCCTGTTCCTCATAGGTTAATTACACATATACTCTGTTATGATTGGTTAGTTAAGATTGCCCAGCGGGTCGCTACTTAGTATCAAAGAGCTACCACTGGGGAAACACTATATAAGGTCACGAGTCAACAAGGGTGTGGCTGGACCAGATCTATACTACCCATTCCATGCAGGTAACCAGGGTGCGCTAAGCCTGGGTCTCCTCCACAGAGGTATGCTTGTATGGTAGCTAGCATTTGCCTTCTTCACTGCAGAGCCTGGAGGGACTGATTCCATTGTATAGTCATCTCCGTGTCCGGAGCGTCTTGTAAGCATAACCTCTAAAAGACTATTGAATAAACCTAGTTGCTGTTTTGTTCATCGTTGTCTGGACTATTGCTTATAAAAGCTGGACATAACAGGTTCTCAATCTTTTCAAGTCGGGGGTTAGGTCAAGCTCCCTCAAACAGTTAAGGGGGCTGGACTGGTTGTCCCTCTGCCATTTATGGCTGCCGTAAATGAGTCAGCAGCCAATTCCGGCAGCAGCGGCAGCTGGAGTGAGGGCAGGGGTTGGATTATCTGGTGCTGCAGGCTGTATCCGGCCCATGGGCCATAGGTTGAGAACCTCTGATCTAGTAGATCATGGGTTGCTCATCCCTGTATTAGATGAGAATCTCACCCATGAAAACTTGAGAGTCAAACCAGATATCAACATAATTACATAATATACATTTGCCCTCTCCTGATGACATTTCCCAAAATATACATATCTCAGCAATCAGACATGCAAATAGGTCACTGATTACCTTTCATTGACCAATAGGGAAAAAGCATGCTAAAATCATGACGTGTAGGTTAGGAAATGACATGATGTGTTTCAACAGTTGAGGGAGTGCTGTGCTAAATATATTTGATTTTTACCTTCTGAAATTTCCATCTTCACCTCTGATAATCTGATTTTTTTTCTTTGTGAATATCCCTAAATAAACTTAGCACTGGCTAGATTTCTTACTACCAGAAACACAATTTTTGTGACCAGGAAAAAGTTTGTGAACACGCTCAAAAGTCAGATCTTACATCTTAATTACCTTCGAGTTAGACTAAGCACGAATGCTTATCATTAAAAATGGTATTTTTGTTACTATATTAAATTCAGCTATATTCTGCGACTGCCACTTCACCAAAGAAACATGGCCATTAATTCTGAAATAAGTAATTTCTCTGGGAATAAGATTCCAAAAGAGTATTTAGACTTATCAGTCATATAAAGGTTTTCATATATTTCAGTGGGATTTTAATATTCACAGTGAGTGGAGCTTAACAGTCTCCTTCTGTTCCTTTTCATTCCAATTATGATGAAATATAGTAAGACAGTTTATTGGGTTTTTGTTGAAATTAAGCAGAAACATTATCAAAACACAATATGTCAAGCTTCGGTTTATATTTTAAATATTTTATAGTGCTAGACACAATCAAAACAAGTTGTTTAAAGACCTGTGTTGTAGGCCTGTGTTCCAGAGTTGTTGTCTGCTATTCAAACCAAAACCAAGACTGGATCAATTGTAAAGAGATAGCCCTGGATTAAACCTGAACCCACACACTGGAGTTTGTATTCTATTTGTAGATACTTTTTGGAGACACATGGTTGAGATAATGAGGACAAAGACTTCAGATGAAATGCAGAAGGTGACAGAAAGTGGTAAGTCAAGAAAAACCCTGATTGTCATTTTATACCAGGTGTGTCCAACATAGAGTCTTGTATGTCTGTCCTAGCTCCTGCCAACCTAGAAGTTTGAAAACAAGAAATTGCAAGTAGATAAATAGGTCCCTCTCTGGAGGGAAAGGTAATAGTGTTTCATGCACTCTAGTCATGCCTGCCACATGACCACAGAAATGTCTGCAGAGGCAAACAGCACTGGCTCTTTGGCTGAAAACGGGGGTGAGCACCGCCCCCTAGAGTCGGATATGACTGGCTTTCAAGCAAGGGTGACCTTTACCTTTTCCAATCTGTTCAGACATTACATGGGTTCCTCAAACTTTGTGTCTCTTCTTTGCAGGCGCACCCCCCAATAAAGGACTCAGACACTGATGAAAGTGGATAACGGCATTGGGCCACATTTATTGATTCATGCCCTAGTCCGAATTATAAATTTCTATTGGTAATTGACCAATCATAATTCTTAAGGCAAGCAGGCCGAAGTAACACTGGTAAGGTACCACCCAAAATTGCCCACGGCAATTGTTACAATGTATCTATTTGTATCGATTTGTTTGTTAACAACAAACAAATTGTTGACCGTAGTCAATATCTAGCTAATGACCCCACCCTCTGACGCGTATCCGTAAAATCACGGGGTGATGCATGCTGTCTAGCTGTAGCCATCACCCCATCGCCTAGTTCGTCGTTGACCGGACAACGTTTAACCAACTTATGCCTGTCTAGTGTTGTCCAGTCAATTGCGAACCTGCCGGATACCTGTGGGTCATAAATGTTTACCTTACCAGTGCTACCCGCCCATGTGACCAAGTCAACAGCAGCACAGAAACCCCTATATCAAACCATAGCAACAGTGTGGGATGGGCAAAAAAGCCAGGACCCGAGAGCCAATTGTGGGTCCCAGCCAAAAATTCCCACCCGGCCCCGAAGCGACCAAAATATCACACTGTTAACTAGGGAGGGGGTGGAGGGGAAAAACTTCTCCGCTCCGTCGCTTCGCAAAATGGCACCTCGGCTGCCTCGTGGCCGCCCCTTATATAAGGGTGCTGGCCACGCCCCCTAACTACCCGGATGCCTTCGTCTGATGGGGGGGCCCGCAAAGGGCACGACGGCCATTTTGGCGCCGCGCTCGCATTGCAGGCGCACCCCCCAATAAAGGACTCAGACACTGATGAAAGTGGATAACGGCATTGGGCCACATTTATTGATTCATGCCCTAGTCCGAATTATAAATTTCTATTGGTAATTGACCAATCATAATTCTTAAGGCAAGCAGGCTGAAGTAACACTGGTAAGGTACCACCCAAAATTGCCCACGGCAATTGTTACAATGTATCTATTTGTATCAATTTGTTTAACAACAAACAAATTGTTGACCGTAGTCAATATCTAGCTAATGACCCCACCCTCTGACGCGTATCCGTAAAATCACGGGGTGATGCATGCTGTCTAGCTGTAGCCATCACCCCATCGCCTAGTTCGTCGTTGACCGGACAACGTTTAACCAACTTATGCCTGTCTAGTGTTGTCCAGTCAATTGCGAACCTGCCGGATACCTGTGGGTCATAAATGTTTACCTTACCAGTGCTACCCGCCACACGGAGGGGCTTCAAAGAAGGCTCGACGCCCCCCCAGACCGTCAGCTCGGTCAACAGGCCTGCTCG
Source organism: Bradypodion ventrale (assembly GCA_035047345.1). NCBI lineage: Eukaryota > Metazoa > Chordata > Lepidosauria > Squamata > Chamaeleonidae > Bradypodion > Bradypodion ventrale. The sequence continues at coordinate 125,313,078 of JAWDJE010000006.1, forward strand.
CCAATCACCCAACAGGAGGTCCATACCTCCTCGCGACAGATGGGCCCCATCCCCTGCATAAAGGCCGTAATTTTGTAGGCTAATGGCGGGGTGACGACTGACCCGCCCTCAACCCCTGTCGGCAAGGAAGCGCGCCACAGCCCTATTTACCATGTGTCTAGCGCGGTCAAGGGCCTGGAGGTCAAAACCTCCCCTGTACATGTGCCGCGGGACCATGTCCGACCAAACGAGGGTTGTGGCAGGCCACACGTAATGCAGGTAGGCAAGGTCGCCGCAAATCGCGTGCTTTAGCGATAAGCCGGTGACCTGGACCAAATCGTTGCCCCCTAGGTGTATGATCAGAATGTCAGGCGGGTCAGCATTCCGGCCTGAAAAAAGGAATGGCAACAGCTCCCGCCATAACATCCCAGGCTTACCATGCCATGTGAGACTTGCGTATGCACCCAGTCCCAGTCGGGGTCCCCACTCTGTCGCCGCGCGTAACGCGCTGCCCTGTGCACATAGCTATGGCCCACCAGCCATACTGTCACCGGTGTAATACGACACCCAGGGTCTGTAGGGAAAAAGGAGGAAGAAAGGTGCGGTGACAAAACTGGTACTCACGGTGGAAGAGGGCGAACATAAAACTGGAAACATTGCGAACCCCACCTTCCCATGCTGCGTATGTCAGCCCCGGAGTACCCAAAAGCAGCTGCGGTGGAAGCCGCCCCTATCCTGAAGGAATGGGTGCCATAACGGGCCCCTGGGAGGCCAACACTGGCCAGCGCTCTGCCGGTCACCTTCCAAAATTGAAACTTAGTAAGGGGAGACCCATCTTGGTGACAGAAAAACGGGCCATGGTGCGTGCCACGCAGTGCAATAAACTCCTGTAGGGCACCAACCGGACAGATGTCTGCCAAAGAACACCGTAGCAGTCTTACACCACTGCCTACACCATGCTGATCTGTCTTAGAGGAGCGTATCCTCAACTGAGCCCAGTCTTTGGCAACATAGACATCCTCGAGTTCCAGTGCCCTACGACTTGCATCCGCCTTAGACAGCATCACAAGCTCGCTGATGCGGAGCGCTCCAAAAAAGGCCACCGTTGTAGCCGCGTGAAATAGGGCTGCCTCGTACTTATCAAAACAGAGGCCATGCCAGCCCCGGGCCAATTGGGTAAGAACCCCTGGGGAAATTGGGTGGCGGTCGTCCGGGCAACGCCCACGCTCCCGCACCCACCCCTCCAAAACATGTCTCACACGGAAGTCAGCGGTACTATCCACATGACCGCCCACCTTGGCCATAAAAGCCAATGCTGACAGCCTAGATGCTATGGTGCGAGGTGCAAGACCCTGGGCATGCAGGTAAACCATGAACCGAAGTACATGGGTCACTGGGATCGGCCAGGTTTCTGGCAGCCGGAATTGGGTACAGAAATCTCTGAAAGAATTGAATGCGTGGTGATACGCCTTGCGCGTGCGTGGCGCTAGTGACAAGCCAATCGCCCGGTTCACCTCTCCTTGCCAATGGTCCATATCTCGTCCGGGAGTGGCGAGGGAAATTCCTCCACATCCGGGGCCAAGGCACGGAACCGGGAGATCTGCAGGCGGGACAAAGCGTCAGCGATATTATTATTGACCCCCGGGACATGCCTGGCCCTGAAGAGGACATTGAGGCGCAGGCTGCGCAACACAAACTGGCGCACTAGGTCCATGACCCTGGGTGATTTGGAAGTCTGTGAGTTGACAATGTGCACAACGGCCGCATTGTCACACCAGAAATGGACAACTGAGTTGGCCCATTCCTCACCCCATAGCATCAAAGCCCCCAGGATAGGGAAAAATTCCAGATATGTGAGATCACGCAGGTGACCCGTGCCTGCCCAGGCTGGTGGCTACCCACCATAGGCCCACTTCCCATTGAAGTACATCCCATAACCCAGGGATCCCGAAGCATCGGACTGTATCTGAAAGCGAGGGGAAGCCAGGAGGTCAGACCTCCAAAATGATACTCCATTGAACTCCCTCAGGAACTGGAGCCAGATAAGCATATCTGCCCTGATACCCCGAGTGAGTCTCACCCTATGGTGGGGCCTAGATAAGCCTGTCATGGCGTCGCACAAGCGCCGAGCAAATGCCCTGCCCGGCGCGACGACCCTGCAAGCGAAATTGAGGTGACCATGTAGCACCTGCAGTTCCTTCAGTGATGCCTTGCGCTTAGCAAGCAAGTCAGAGATAAGGGCCACTATCCTTGACACCTTATCCCCCGGTAACCTAGAAGCCTGCGCTACCGTGTCAATCTCTACCCCCAGGAATACTAGCTTAGTAGATGGGCCCTCGGTCTTTTCGGGCGCTAAAGGGACACCGAGTTCCTCCATTAGCGTCTGAAATGTGTTGAGGAGACGTGTGCACGTGTCCCAGCCCCGTTCACCCCCGAATAAAAAATCATCCAGGTAATGGGCTACAGACCGAGACCCTGACCTGCGGACGAAAGCCCACTGTAGAAATGTACTGAAACGCTCGAAGGCTGAGCATGATATGGAACAGCCAAAAGGCATGGCCTTATCAAAGTAATATTCACCCCGGAACTTAAAACCCAGCAACTCAAAGTCGCCCGGGTACACAGGCAGGAGGCGAAACGCCGACTTGATGTCGCACTTAGCCAATAGTGCACCCGGGCCACATGAGCGCACCATGCGCAGGGCCTGGTCAAAAGACGTATACCTGACTGAGCAAAGGTCATCAGGGATAGCGTCATTGACCGATCGGCCGGCTGGGTAGGATAAGTGATGAATCAGGCGAAACTCGCCCGGTGACTTTTTGGGCACTAAGCCCAAGGGTGATACCTTAAGATTAGGGAAGGGGGGTGTTGGGAAAGGGCCAGCGACCCTGCCCGAATCGACCTCCTTAGTAATGCTGGCAGCAGCTACCTCCTCCCGCCCCCTAAGGGACAAAAGGTTGGGGGCATCCTGGGGGGACCTATCACCCACGAAAGGGATACGGAACCCCTGTCTAAAACCTTGAAGAAGGTAAACCGCATCCTCCTCCCTTGGGTACAATGCGAGCCAACGCTCCAACATGTCCACATTAATTGGGGAGGGGGCCTTTTGGTGAACCAGCTCCCTCCGCGGCAGTTTTGCCAGCCCCCTGTCCGCCCCTTCCTCTGCCCTGCATCCCTCCAGGCCTGGGACAGGCGGAGGCCGCATGGGGGCCAGCGCAGGAGGGACACTCATGCCTGTACTTGCAATTCTTCCTGTTGCAGGAACCATTGGACGAGAAAGTCCAGCACAGCAGGCGGGCTGGAACCCCCTGCCCCGCCACCTGGCGGGGAGCCTGTGCTGGGGCCGCTCGCTGGACCGCATGTCCACAATGGTATCTTTCCCCGGGCGCAGGGCGCGTGGGAGTCATGTACAGCAGCCACAGCCGCTGGCAGGGCTCATCCCACCTCATCTCAGGGTGCAGGGGAATCGGCATACGGAATTCCTCGTCGTAAGCCAACCATGACGGGCCCGGGAAGTCAACCATCACCCGGTAAATGTTGTCCAAATACTGGACCATCGGAATTGCCAAATCCGGCCGGGCCCTGAGGTATACCGCCATGTATATGAGGTAGGCCGGCAACCAGTTGGCCCACGTACGTGGTGGCTTGCGACGACGCGCTTGCTCCTTATCCTTCTCATCTTGCCCCTCCCTCTCCTCCTTGGTGGGCTCTCTGTTAAGGAGGGAGAAGATGTCCACATACTCCCCCCGCCAGATCTTCTCTTTGGTGGTCTGGGCCAAATGGTCCCCCAGTGGCAAAGAATACCCTGCTGTCGGCAAAGCCGACACAGGTACGGTGGAAACTGCGGGCATCTGCAAAGGAGCCTGGACTAACCCGGTCACCCCTAGAAGATTCCCGACTGGGTAAGAAGCACCCCCTACCACGGGGCCCTGGGTGATAGTTGAAGTCACCAGGTGGGGCGTTGGCGACTGGACCGCCGCACCACCCGTGCGAGGCCAAGGCCATTGAAAAGCCCCCCCCCCCCAATGTGGCCATGTGTGTATGTGCACTATTTTGGACCGCATACTCACATGCTGCACCCCCATGGGCCGCCCCCACCGGGGGTTCCGGCCCACTGGGGGCGTCGGAGCTCACGACCGCCATAGAGCTCGTCGACGGGGCTTGATCAGCACCGGCCTGTTGATTGGGGAGCTGCGAGGCAGTGGCCGAAGCCGGGCCACGCGCCTCAGGCAGCTCAACCCGTCCCACCGCCTGCCGCTGCCCAGCAGACGATGGATCAACCAGCACCCCAAAAGGGGCCCCAGGGTGACTAACCTGGGCCAGGGATGCCTCAAGGGCCGCAACGCGGGCCAGGATGGCCTCCACGCTGACATAGCCACCTAAACCAAGGGGGGGGGGGGGGGTAAAGGGCCAGCCGGCCCACTAACTACAGGCGTCGGTACAGGTCCCTGTACCCCGGGGCCGGAATAGGGCCACGATCCGAAGCCCGGGCCCGGTAGGGCCGGGGAAGTACCCTGCCATGGAAGGGGGCCACACCACTCCCCAAGGCTGGAAGCCCCCGCATTAAGTTGCGCCCCAACGGAGGAAGGCCCAGCAGAATGGGTCACGCCAGGAGCGGTGGCCGCCGCTTGCAGGCCGGGAGCCGCGGCCCCTACTGGGCCCGCACGCGGACCCCCGGCCTCCGGCCAAGGGGGAATTAACCCCATCCCACCAGTCCCGGTGGGCTCGGGCATAGGAGACTGCTGGGGAGGCACAGCCGCGGTCCTCCGACCCGGATTGCGCCTCCGTGCAGAACGAGCCGCGTTCGCAGTCGCCTTCTTCTTTGAGGGCATTGCAGCTAGCCGATGGGAAGCCGACAAAGGAGAAAATCAGCAGCCAAGAGGCTCCCTGGTGAGAGTAAAAGCGACGGAGGTAAGAGGGAAAAACTTCTCCGCTCCGTCGCTTCGCAAAATGGCAGCTCGGCTGCCTCGTGGCCGCCCCTTATATAAGGGTGCTGGCCACGCCCCCTAACTACCTGGATGCCTTCGTCCGATGGGGGGGCCCCGCAAAGGGCGCGGAGGCCATTTTGGCGCCGTGCTCGCAATCCATGCTTTCCTCACAGGGAAGTGATATATCAGAAGAGGAGTAGTTCTCATTCCCCTTGTTCCTGCTCCCATGTTAAAAAAAAAACCCTTCTCTTCTTCAGATATCTCACTTTCCATGTGACCAAAGTGATGATGAAATATGTTTTAGGTGTAGGTGCTCTCCAGTTCATATGTTGCACCCAGTCATGCCTGGTGAGAGCTAAGCTTATCCAACATTTACAGAGGTCAAGACTGCATACTACTAATTCCCTCTGTGCTTAAAGAAGGTTCTAGGGATTGAGACTAGAGTAGACAGATTTGGCAAGCCCAAGGTGGACTGTTGTTGACTCTTTGAGATATGTTGCACCCCCTAAAAATGGGTTGTTAATTTGCTTTCCTCCCCCTCCCTTCTAGATCTAGAAATAATCAGAGGTTTATTTCCAGTTTTAGGAAAGATGGAAAAGGCCCATAAATACTAAAGAAAGAAGCATATACTATCGGCCTCCGACCCAAACTCTTGAGGGAGACTGGCAGCTGGAGAATGTTGTAAAGGAGGCATCCAAAAAGGGAAGCCTGGTTATAATGGGGGAATTTAATTACCCTCACATAGACTGGGTGAACTGTTGTTCAGCACATGATAAAGAGATAAAGTTCCCAGATATGCTAAATGATTGTTCCCTGTGACAGATGGTTGAAGACCCAATAAGAGGTACAAGAATCCTTGACTTGATCCTTAGTAATACTCAGGATCTGGTGCAAGATGTTAATGTGACTGATCCAATAGGGAACAGTGACCACAACTCAATTATGTTTAACTTGATCATAGACGGCAAGTCACTGATAAAATCTAACACAGAGACCTTAAATTTTCAAAAAAGAAATTTCCCAAAGATGAGGAAACTAGTAAAAAAGAAGCTGAATGGGAAAATTGAGAGAGTCCAAACACTCCAAGAGGCATGGAGGCTGTTTACAAAAACAATAACAGAGGCTCAATTGGAATGCATACCCAAAAGGAAAAAGGGCACTGCCAGGTCCAAGAGGACTCCAATGTGGCTTACAGGAGCTGTTCGGGAAGTGATCAAGAGCAAGAAAAGCTCATTTAGAAGATGGAAGGCTTGTCCGAATGAGGACAGCAGGCAGAAACATAAATTCTGGCAGAACAAATGCAAGGCAACAATCAGGAAAGCAAAGCAAAACTTTGAGGAGCGTATAGCTAAAAATACTCAGAGAAACAACAAAGACTTCTTTAAGTACATTAGAGGTAAGAACCCAACTAGGAAGGCCATTGGACCATTAGATGACAATGGAAGGCAAGGGGTTATTAAAGAGGAAACAGAGATTGCAGAGAGACTCAATGAATTCTTTGCTTCAGTATTCACTGAAGAAGACAGAGACCACATGCCCAAAACAGAGCCTATCTTCGTAGGGAGGGAAACCGAAGAATTAAGCAAGATAGAAATAACCAGGGAGGAGGTCCTTGCATGTCTTGTTAAACTAAACACTAACAAATCACCAGGACCAGATGGCATCCATCCACGAGTTCTCAGGGAACTTAAAGATGAAACTGCTGATCTCCTAGCCAAAATATATAATCTTTCCCTCAAATCAGGCTTTGTGCCTGATGACTGGAAGGTAGCGAATGTAACACCAATTTTCAAAAAAGGATCCAGGGGTGATCCAGGAAATTACCAACCTGTCAGTTTGACATGTGTCCCAGGTAAAGTGATGGAAACCATCCTAAAAGATAGAATTAATAGACTCATAGAAGAGAAGGCGCTGCTAAAGGAGAGCCAACATGGCTTTTACAAGGGCAAATCATGCCTCACTAATCTGTTGGAATTTTTGGAGAGTGTGAACAAGCATGTGGATAAGGGGGATCCAGTTGACATTGTTTATCTGGACTTTCAGAAGGCTTTTGACAAGGTCCCACACCAAAGGCTCTTGAATAAACTTACCAGTCATGGAATAAAGGGACAGGTCTTGTCCTGGATCAGCAACTGGCCAAGGGACAGGAAACAGAAGGTAGCACTAAATGGACACTTCTCGAAGTGGAGGGAAGTAAAGAGTGGGGTCCCCCAAGGTTCAGTACTGGGACCCCTGCTTTTCAACCTCTTCATAAATGATCTAGAGGCAGGAGTAAAAAGCAAGGTAGCCAAATTTGCTGACGACACTAAATTATACAGGGTAGTGAAAACTGTGAGAGATTGTGAGGAGCTCCAGAGGGATCTCTTTACAATGGGGAAGTGGGCAAAACAGTGGCAAATGAGCTTTAACACTAGTAAGTGCAGAGTGATGCATGTTGGGGCAAAAACCCCCAATTACATTTATAAACTGATGGGGTCTGAACTCTCTGCGACAAACCAGGAAAGGGACCTTGGTGTCCTGGTGGACAACTCAATGAAGGTGTCAACCCAGTGTGCCTCAGCAGTGAAAAAAGCAAACTCAATGCTAGGGATCATTAGGAAGGGTATAGAAAATAAGTCAGCAAGTGTCATTTTGCCTCTTTATAAATCTATGGTGAGGCCCCATCTGGAATACTGTGTACAGTTCTGCTCGCCATACCTCCAGAAGGATATTATGGAGCTGGAAAAAGTGCAGAAGAGGGCAACCAGAATGATTAGGGGACTGGAACACCTTCCTTACCATCTGAGGCTGCAACGGTTGGGCCTCTTCACTCTTGAACAACGACGTCTAAGAGGTGACCTGATTGAAGTTTATAAAATCATGCACGGTGTGGACAAAGTAGATAAGGAAAAACTGTTTTCCCTATCACATAACACTAGAACTAGGGGACACTCCATGAAACTTTTGGGTACTAGTTCTCAAACAAATAAGAGAAAGTACTTTTTCACCCAGAGGATCACTGGTCTATGGAACTCCCTGCCAGAAGAAGTGGTGACAGCTGTCAGTCTTGACAGCTTTAAGAAAGGATTAGACAAGTTCATGGAGGACAAGGGTATCAATGGCTATAATTATGGATACTTAAGGACAACCTCCGGGTTGGAGAGATAGGCAGGATATCTCTCAATGCCATTTCCAGGGAATCCTAAGCAGGTGAAGGCATCTGCTTGGGAATACCCTGAAGGAAATGGTGAGCCACTGTGTGAGACAGAATCCTGGACTGGATGGGCTGTGGCCTGTTCCAGCAAGGCTGTTCTTATGTTCTTATGTTTTAAGGGCTTATGCTTTGCTTTGGAGGAGAATAATTTCACCTGGAGCCTCCTACATGTGATAATTTTATTTATTTATTTATAAATAAATAAGTTCAACTTCTATACTGCCCACTTAGCCTAGGCCGACTCAGGGCAGTTTACAGTCATAAATAAAAACAGCATGGTTAAAACTTATTAAAACTACCCACCCCCTAAAAATACCCACCCCCTAAAAATAGGGAGCAGGGACCGAGGTGACCGAGGGGGAAGGAGTTTCTACTACACTAGCCACCCAACGGAGACCACCCTTCCACCTACACCCCATACTTGACTTGTCAGCTAACGTTGGGGAACATGCTTTGGGTGGGTGGGTGGGTGGGTGATCTAGGAGCATCCAGAGGCTTCTGAAACAGCCAGCAGCCACTTGCCACCTCCCCATCCTTGACCAAATGACTCTTCAAATGGCTTTCAGGTTGGAAAACCTTCCCATAGTTGTTCAACTTGTGTATGCTTTTAGTAATTATGTTTGTGGCTTATTTCCCTAAAGAAAGGTGCAATCTTGAATTTGTAATTGCTGACCAAGGCTGTTGAGGACAAGACATTTTGGAGATCTCTTATTCATAGTGTTGCTATAGGTTGGGGATGACTTGACAGCATGTAACAACAACAACATCAGGGTGAGCAGTTTTAAAAATGCAACCACCACTACCCCTGGTCTGAAATTGTACAGAACAAATTTCTCCTGCTTTCTTTGTTAACTTGTAGACACAGCATCTCCCAGCAATCCTCCATCACCATAATCTCACTGGGATTGTTTAATATGTGGCCTGACTCTTGCAATGTGCCAATAAAACATCTTTTAAAGTGACTGTTTAGCACACTAATAACACTGGTGCTTATCACCTATATACATTCAGGCGGCTGTACAAACATTAACTAATCAGCAAAAGCAAAAAGCAATCAAAACGTCAGGCGCTCTTTGGCTAATGACCTGCCTCGCACATCCATAATAACAAAGAGATGTTGTAGCTGTGAGCGGAGGCAGAAGACGCAAGGAAAGCACACTTTTCAGTCCACACAAGTTACCAAGAAGGGTCTAGGAATGGCCTTAATGAAGCCAGGGAATGGGCAATGGGGTCTTGTCTGCTGAGGAAAAGACACAGGGATGTGAAGGCTATGAAACACCTAAAAGGAATTATCAGTCTAGCCAAAATGGAGAAAGGGATCGATCCCAAAGTACTATTGAGACAGAAGTTAGTTTTTTGTGGACTTGACATGTTTGGGAAAGTAGATTTTTTCTTTGGACTAAAGCAGCCAGCATTCTGTGAGCAAGGGTGATGGGATATCAATCACACAGAAAAAAGTTACAAATGGTTCTTTTGGTTTTTCCATTAGAGCCCCCCCCCCCCCCCCCCCGGCCAGCTAGCTTAACATCTATACCATATACCACTGTAATAATAATATGTGTTCTCAAATTAATATTGACTTATGGAGACCTTTCCCAGGGTTTTCTAAGCACTGAGTACTCAGAAATGGTTTACGAATCCCTTCTTCTGGGGCCACTATGGGGCTTTGCAGCTACCCAAAACAGGAGATTCTGCCCACAAAGTGAGTCTCAATAGGAGAAACTCAAGGCTTCAGCCCACCTTGTGAACTGACATGTCTTGCATATATACCTCACTCTGCTGGGTATGGGAATGACCCACATGTTCCTTTGGTTTTAAAGTTAGCCAGTAATTGTGCTAGTCTATGGCTTTCCCAGGTGCCGTGGTGGCTTCATGGTTAAGATACTGAGCTTGACGGCCAGAGTTCCCATTGTCTTTTGCAACTCCTGCCAACCTAGCAGTTTGAAAACATGAAATTGCAAGTAGATAAATAGTTACTGCTTCATCAGGAAAGGCAACAACATTCCATGCACTCCAGAGTCTAGTCATGCCTGCCACATAACCACAGAAATGTCTGCAAATGAAGACAGCGCTGGCTCTTTGGCTGTAAATGGAGATGAACACCAAACCCTAGAGTCAGATACAACTGGCTTTCGAGTAAGGGAGTACTTTACCTTTACCTAACCATGGGCCATTGAACACAAATGAAGTAGGCAGGATGGATGAAAGAAGATGGCATTTGTGCCAGCTGCAACCACATAGAGACCTCCTTTTAATGGATGGGAGGGGGTCTCCATAAAACAATAGCCACCAGCTAAGGCCACCACCGGCATTATTGGTTGTTCCTCAAGACACAATCAGCCTACATAGTTGAATTTTTTTAGAAAAGTAGCCATGTTAGTCTGTGTTTCAGATATATCAGAAAGCAAAAACAAAAACACTGCAGCATTTTAAAGATTAACTGCTATATTTTCTAATGTGAGCTTTCATGGATCAAGTGCACTTCATCAGACATAGGAGTGAAACTGCAAGCATAAATTTATATACACCAGATACAGAGGAACAGGGTGATCAATTAGAATGACAGATAAGCATGCAAATCAGAACAGCTTCCCACAGCTGGCAGCAGCACATGACCTCTGGTTGTTATTCAGATTAGCTCTAAAGGTCCCCTTTTCAAATTTAAATAGTGGTGAGATACCAAACAAATACCAGCCTACAGTGTGCTGACCAAACTGCGACTTTTCAAGAAAAGAATTGCTGCTACTTCTGCCCCGATTAAACCATCAGACTATGGCACAGAATGGAAAATGAAGTAATCAGGGACCTAGTCTAAGATAAGTCATTCCTCATGGGTAATAACATGACCTTGTGATTCTAGACATAATTCAAGTAACCAGCGGTTGACTGAAAATAATGGATAAATTTATGCTGAAGATACAGTGCCACGCTGAAGAGTTTTCTCCACTCTCCTTGTTCTCTCAGTTATGGAATTTGAGCTGTCTCAGTATATCTTCCCCTTATGAGCGACTCAACGCCGAGTGTTGGGTGGCGGTAAATAACTTGATTCCCTAAAAGAGTCAACTGATGGTCCCCTCAGTGGAGGAAATGTCACTGGAAAACATCTTCCAGTATTGGCAAAATGAGCCGAGGAGAAACACTGATTCCCAAAGGTCATGGAGGTGGAAGAGGCTATGCCAGATGGACTGGTTGTGAAGGCGCACCTTGATAATGTCCTCAAGGCTGTGGCAGTCCATTGTAGTCCCAGTGTTAAATCCTGCATGTCTCATTTCATACGTGCCTCAGGAGATGGCTCCGTGATCATAGTGTGTGAGTTACTTCATGGCAAGCAGGGATCCACCTTCATGCCAATGGCATTTTTCCTGCTTCAGGGGGAAAAAAGGCATTCTCGGATACGAGTTGCAGCTAACAACGATGATGAGCATAATCAAAATTGGATTTATATGACTTTTGGAATTCACTTTGTCACTAGTCTGGTCTATCTTTCCTCCACTTCCTTTATGTATCTGGTACCTCATACTGTACATCTTTGGACAGAAGACATGTCTTTGTCTTGATTTAGGCAGAGCACCTGATCACTGTATGATATCAGGAAGATATTTAAAAATATTAGTTAGAACAATTTAGACAGATGCGCAAGGAAGATCTTGGAGCAAAGCACCAGCTAGCCTGCCGACCCTTGGGATCACCAACTTGATTTCCCAAATGTGTTTTCTTACATCTTCCAGACTTCTAGAACTGGAGAGCTGCTTCCTTTTTCAGAATGAATGGGAACAGTTTTTGAATCAAAGTTCCCCATTCACACTGTCCCTTTTTACAAGTGTTTAACCTATGACATTATTTTTTAAAGACGACACTTGAAATACAAAATATCCAGTGGTTCATGTCTATGGCAGCCATGATCTTGGCAGAGGAAGAAAGAGAACAATAAAGAATATTTTCAGTTTGTTAACACCTTGGAGCGGAGCCAGCTTCACTATGACTGTGAGAACAATTTATCGCTTCGTATATTTCATTCTATGATCATTATCCCTTTTTAAATTCTGTGCAATATGGGAGCATTTTTTGAGCGGGCTGCTTTTAGCATATTTCTAGCTTTTTCTTCCCCACATTTTAAAAGCAATCACATGGATTTGGAGGGGGATGAGAACAAAACAGTGATTACAAAATAAACATAATCTTCATAATTTCCAATGGTTCTAAACATTCATTTGAAAAATTGCTTCATGGATGTCAAGACAGTTTAGGATCTTGGCAGTCTAACTCTGCTGTTAATCCATTTGTTTTGAATTAATCTTCTGATAACAAGGAAGAATAGAAGAAGCAGGTAAATAGGAATGGGATCCGCTAATTCGTCTAAGCCAGTAAATTAGTTGCAGAAAGTCAGCTTGCTAAAAGAAGAAGAAACCCACTGCCTCACACGATGCTTAATTAAATATCTCATTCGCTCAATAAAGCAGCTGTAATGCCAACCAAAGAGAGGCAAGAATTGTTTCAATATTAAATATGCCAAATGAAATGGAGTCTTCTTTGATGTGTCAGAAAGGAGATTTCAGAAATCATATTATCTCCATAAAAAAAAGTCTTTACCCTATCCTATTGAAATGTAAGAAATTTCAAGGAAGGATAACAAAAAGGGAGGGAGAGAGATGACAATGAAAATGGAGTAAGGTATATCTATGGATACAACTGTGAAGGATTATAATACAAAGAGACAGTTTGGAGCTGAAGATCAGAAAATATCTTCTAATGAAAGTATCTGCAGCCCTCCCTCTTTTTGGTGGTGATTAAAGGTCCTTTAGAACAAGAAAGAAATACAAACAGGAACAGAATAGAACAAAAGGAAGGAATAACTGCATCAGACAGCAGGTTGGTGGTAGGAAAGAATGAAGAACTGTGGGAGATCTTTGGTTAGGTAAACATTTGCTTCATTTGGATGGAAATTAAATGGTGTATTTTATGCAAAGAGGTGGCTACCTTTAGGTTCAAGAAAGAAATAAAAGGACTATGCTGTACTAAGCTTTTTTTATCAGCATGCAAAAATTGGAACAGGGCTGCCAAGTTAAGAGACTGATAAATTAGTAGAAAAGGGCTCAGTATCCATTTCCATAAGAACACAAAAAACCAAAATGTGAAAGCGGAAAAATGAAATAAAATTACATCATTGTTACGTATGTTAACTGTGTTTTCTGACAGGAGCGGAATGCATCTTTTCTCATGTATCTATTATTATGCAAATAAGTGGATCGAAAAATGTGCACACTCTGTTAGCTAATGGGCTTGTTGTATTATTGTTACCGTTACTGTTTATAGTGTATATAAGTCCAAGTTTTGCCCCATCCAAACTGTGTTCAAACCCCACTAATAAAGAGCTGAATTTCACTATTTCATTCGTCTGCTTCTTCATTCCTTGAACACTAAAATAATCTTCCAGAAAAATGACTTCCCCTTCATTATAAACTTTTGTGAATTACAATCGACTTCTTTGGATATTTTTTCAAAAGGCTTATACTGAACTTAGTCTGTTTGTCTTAAAGGGGCTGCACTGCTTTGGAGTGACCCAAAAGACAATCTGAGCCTTCCTAACACAGATGGAGGCAGACAACATCAACACTTCAACACATCCAATTCCACCACTCCAGTGTTTCTCAACCTTTGTTCTTGGACTTCAATTAAGTTCAAGTCAGCACATCTGCTCATTAGGGCTTCTGGCAATTGAAGTCCAAGAACATCTGGTAGGTGGGAGCCCAAGCTTGGAAATCCCCGAGGACCTGATTTTCACCACCTCAGTGAGAACTGTCATTTGGAAAGGCAAGAAAAGTATTAAATAGCATTTCTCAAGTGGCTCTCCCTCCTTCCTAAATTTTGTTCATGCACAGAAGGCCTTAGTTTTTCAGCATTTAACTGTGACTTCCAATTTGTTTTCACTGCTGCTTCTGTAGCCACATCAGAAGCAAAGCAGGATCAGACCTGGCTAAGATTCGGGTGAGAATATAGTAGGGAAAATGAGTAATTTCCAGGAAGGAATAGGAAAGAATCCTGCCTGGATAGCTACTGCCAGTCAGAGCTCGCAGTACTGGGTTAGATAGACAGCTTCTAATGTTCTGTGTTAGATGGTATCGTCTGTCCTCAGCTGGCAGGAAGACTGTGCCACAATCATGACCTCGCAGTCCTGCTATGAGTTACGGTCCTGTTGCGTGTCCCATTTTAGCAAGAGCAGAAAATCGTTTTCAAAAAAACAACAACTGAAAGGTCATGTAATAAGCACAAAATAAAATACAGAGTTGGTTATTTTGGTGTCGATAGGATTCTGCTTTGGGGATGCACAGCAGGAGATTTAGTTTAGGCTACAAAGAGAATCCAAGTGACACAAATTGGATTTAGCTACTAGTTTCATAGGAATTTATAGGAACAATAAAGCAGGTGAAGTCCTCTTTGATAGTTTTAGAGGATTGAAACAAGGGAGTTTCAAGGCAAAAGCCATATAAAATTGACACTGAGAAGACCCAAGTTTACCAGAAGGCAATGAAAATATGTGCAGCTCCCATAGGCATTTGTGAGCACTTTGGTGAGGTATTTTTCTTGAAGACATTTATAGAATTTTGTCCAATTACTGGTCATTGTAGGTGATGTTTTGCATAAGCAAATTATCTTCTAAACTCTCTCACTTTTCATCTCTCTCATCTCTAGGCCACCATGTGCCAATCTTGCGTTTAACATCCATCTTTCACGTATTAAAGCATGTCATTCTATGATTGTCCAATGGAAAGCACAGCACACTGTGGGTTGCATTACTGCATTGTGTTGTTTCCAACACTTTGCACAGTTATGCAGAATGATGGAGGATGTTATCCTTGGGCTAGGGGTGAAGAATGGCCATAAAGCATAAACATTTCAGTGTGTTTCTGCTACAAAAAGAAAATAAAACCAATTTGCAGAACAGCCAGCAGCCAAGGTCATGGGAATTCATTCATCTCTAAACAATTGGTGACACATCAAGAATCCATTTTTGCTGCAAAAAAATGTACAGGGGTATAGTACCCATCTTCCTTACTTTTGGCTGCACTGACTTTGGCTGATGGGAAATGTAGTCCAAGAGCATCTGAAAGGCACCAGGTTACTCACACTAAACCATGACTATTCTTAAGTACAGTACAGTACTTGTTAAAATATATGGTTGCCTGACATCCCATTCTGTGACAATTCAGATCAACCCCAGATACAACATCCTTGTAATGTCCTGATATGGGGCAGGGAAGAGTTAGGAGAAGAAGCTGGGAGTTCTTTTGGGTCCACTTATTTTGAAAAGGAGAAGAAGCTGGCTCAATGGGCCAAAATCTGGGTTGTTGTTTCATAACAGAGATTACTCTGGGTTGAAAGGATTTCTTAGGAGAAGCCCAAATGAGGCTCCTTTCATGCCCCCAAGTGCAGCTCTCAGGTATTGAAATCCATCCTTTCAGTTTCCAGCTCAGCATCTTACCACTAAGCTCCCAGGGTTAAAACCTGGCCAAGCTGATAATATGATGACCCTGAACCAGGGGAAAAGAAAATCTAACCTATTTTTTTGGGGGGTGGGGTACACAGTCCTCAAAAATTGTGATATTTATGAACCACAATCAGGTGTACCCTGGTAATGGCAACCTTGTGTTGCTGGCTAATCTTTCTCACACTAGGTCAGGCGAAAGGAACTGCAGAATGAACTCACTAAAAGGTGGCTTCGTTTTGGGAGTTTCACGTCTGGCCAAGGCATGGAAGAAGAAGTGGCAGGGTGAACAGGGTTTCTCAATCTTGGCCCCCAGGTGTTCTTTGACTTCAGTTCCCAGAAGTCCAAGTCAGTACACCTGCTGATGAGGGCTACTGGGAATTGAAATCCAAGAGCATCTGGTAACCCTGAGTTAGTAAGTTATCTAACTACGGCAGCAGAGGTAGAGAGTTTGATTTCCCATTGTGTCTTCTGTGGGAAGAGCCAGCTTGTATAGCCATGGGCAAGCTGTACAGTCTCAAGAAAACTTTAGGAAAAGGAAGAATTTAAAAAAGGAAATGGTAAACCACTTCTGAGCATTCTATATCTAGAAAACTTTGAAAAGGATCGCCATGAGTCAGAATTTTCTTAACTGTATCCAATTAATATTACATTCTGCCAGACACTCTAACACTTTCTCCTCTCCAGGGCATGTGTCCCATATTATTTATGGCCACCTGGACAAATGAGGACTTTTTTTCAGGCCGTGGCCACCGCTAAAAGCCTCACCAGCAGTCTATAGGGAGGTGGGTGTGGTTTCTTTATCCTAGGTTCCTTTTTTGCTGCCAAGGCTTATGTGATGCAAAAGCTATGGAGACCTTTGCTGCCTGCCCAGCTTTTGTGGAGCATAAGGCACCGTCCCACTGCTTAACTTGCTCCAGACAGCACCAGGCTCTTAAATGCATGAACTAGCAAGGCCTTTCTCCTGCTCACTCTCTTTCAAGCCAAGTAAAGGTCTCCCTTGCTTGAAAACCACTCGTGTCCAACTCTAGGGGGCAGTGCTCATCTCTGCTTACAGCGAAAGAGCCAGCGCTGTCTGCATCTGCAGATGTTTCCAGCATGACTAGATGCTGGAGCGCACGGAACACTGTTACCTTTCCTGCCACAGCAGTACCTATTTATCCACTTGCAATTTCTTGCTTTCATACTGCTAGGCTAGCAGAAGCTGGGACAGATGATGAGCGCTCACTCTGTCACTCAGCACTGGGGTCTTGAACTGCTGATCTGCTGACCTTTATGTTGTCAAGCTCAGTCTCTTAACCACTAAGCCACCACGGCCCCTTCCCTTTCCTTTATTCCTTGCTTTTTTGGCATGGCCACACAAAGGAAGTGCAGCATCCTTGCATGCTACATCACAAAGTCTCAGCCCCAACTGGAAACGAGTAGAGATTTTAAGCCCATCTCAGACAGATTAAAAACCATCACACATTCTCTTCTTGCAATCCCTCTTACCCGAGGATTTGTTTTCCTGCTTGGGAGATCTGCAGAACCACAGCAGAGGTCTCTGCGACCTCAGTCAATGCCCTCAAGAGCTGGCACCTTAGAAAACACTTTCCTCCTGGTACAGGAAGGTGAGCTGTTTTTCTGCTAGTTAACTATGATTTATCACAAGTTCCTGGAGGGGCTGCGGTACTGTATAACTCTAAGCCGTTCGACACTCTGCTCTGACAAAGAAAATCTCAGAAACTGTTTTCTTCGAACAAATCCATAGCCCTCCCCTTCTCTGCTTCTCCCTCCGTAAAGCCTTCGTTTTCAGAGCGGGATTTCTATTTTCACAGCAAACTAACTTCAAGCAAGTCAAGTATAAAGTCAGTCGAATGAAACCATGAAAGGCTAGGCTACTGGGATATTTTTTCTCCTTCTCCTTTCGAAGGATTCATATGTGATGAGAGTCTGTGTTATGGGGGAAGAGAGGGAGTGATCTCTAAGATTCATTACAACTCTGGAAAGTGCAGAGAAAAGGTGTGGTGTTCCAACAATTTTATATGCACGCACGCGTGCACACACACAGATACACACACAAGACCATTTTTTTAAAAAAACACCCAATTATGTTTCCTGCAGTATTTTTCTTTCTTCTAAAACTTTTTTTTTTGTAGAATAGGAAACACAATTGGAGATACTGTACAGATTTTGCCAGCTGTGTGAGGAAGAGATGAATACAGTTGTGGGAAGCTAATAGTTGCCCAGATTTGAATGTTGTCCTCGTTATATATTCTCTGATTACCTTTCCAATGCAAGAAGGCCATGTCTATCCACTCCTGTCTTTTGGTGATGCAAATGTCTTCTTTTCAATGATGCATATTTGCATTTTTTTTCCTATATGAGGAATATGCAAGGAATGCCATCTTGTCTTTGCTTTAAGTAGCAAATTAAACAAGAATTCTCTCAAAAAATTTCCTAGGCAGAGACCTGTGATTTAGTCTGGCAAGGTCATCCTGCTATGGTACTATAGTAGACTATACTGCCAGTGACTCAACACTGATCATCAGGTGGTGGTTAACTAATCTGAGGACAACCCTGAGGACCAATGGCCTTGGGTGGCAAAGTCCACAGGGAAGGGTGATGGTCTCCAAGTGGATTAAATCCTACTTGAATCCATGTTGATGGATGGTAGCAGCTTCATCAATAGTGGCCTGGATTGATGAGGACTTTATGCACCAAAAGGGCTTAGGACCAGAATGTGTCTCATGGAACTATATCAGAGGTACAGGTATCACGTTGCAGTGCAGAAAGCAAATGGATGACTAGTGCATTATATTGTTCCCAGGACAATCTTCATGGCTGATCACTATGATGATAGCCAATATTTGGAATCGGATATGGCACTTGAAGGAGAATATTTGCAGTTCCAATTGTATTAAGTATCATTTAGGTATAAGGAATGTATTATCAGGATCTGAAGCAGCTCTGGTATTTGCAAGATGATTCTCCCAGAGTTAGCTTTGATGCTCACAGGATTGGACTGGAGGCCTGGAGGGCAGCTTTCTTTAGCACTTGCAGAGTTGGACTCTTACCCTGCTGCAGCTACTAGGCTCCACCTGAAAGCTCTGGGGAAAGCTTTGGATCATACCGGTTTCCACTTGGAGGCCCTGGGAGGCTGATCTATATGAGAAACAGTTCTCTGCCCGCCCCAGAAGCTGCCTTCAGGGGTGAAGAAGACTGGACTTGCTATTGCTTGGCTCCTGAATCGCTTGCTTTGCTCCTGGTTCCTGTTTTTGAAGATCTCATGCCTTGAACCTGGTTACTACTTCAGAAGATGTCCCACCTGTTCCTAGTTCTTGTGGACTGCTGTTGTGTCTCACCTGGATCATTGCTCCTTGAACCCTGTCCTTGTCCTGCTCCAGCCCCTAAAGGTACTCTGCCTTGAATGCTCTCTCAGTCGCTTGACTTGGACTATGCCCTACTGTCTGGACTAACCCTTGCATTTGATTTTGGACTGTGATATGGACACTGTTTGGCCTGTTGCCTAGTGGTCCTGAGTCCTGGTGTTTGTGTTACATGCTAGCCACCCACATCCCAGTCTCTGACATCCATGTATATTCACCTAAGACTGATTGGAGTACTTTTGCCACGTTCATTCTGACATGTGAAGGGTGATGAGTCTAAAGTTGAGATCCATTTATGGAACCCCTTACCAGTGGAGTTGTGCCAGGCATATTTAAGAAACAACTGAAGATGTTACTTTTTATAGAACTGTTTTGGGACATCCTCCCCAATGCTGGTTAGTAATTTACTTTAAATTTATTTTCATGATTTGCTTTTGATGTTGCCAGTGGAGATTGGTGTCTGTATTTTTAAAACTTTTAAATGTTTTACACCAACCAGAGTGGGATATACCCAGATGGGTGGTCTAGAAATGTAATAAATAAATCCTCCACCAACCAAGGGCATTCCCCATTTCCGCAATTGCCAGACTCCTAACCCATTGGAAAGTGCTCACAAATAGTGGACATCTTCCTTTTCAGACATAGCCCATACCACATGTAGGAGTGCAGCAAAATTGCAAATAGAAAGGGTTGTGTCTGGGCTTCTTTCTTGTACCCATGGGAAGTATATTCAGTATTCAGATGTCTGAAAAGAGCTATCATTGCAGGTGTAAATGAGCATGAAGATTTGAAATCAATGCATACCCTCCACCTCCTGCCACCTGGTCTTTTCTTTGTGTGACTTCATAGACAAAGCCAGGAAGAATGAAAAAATAATGAAGATGCTTTTCAAGTGCCACAAAAGTAAGAGACATTCTGAAATGCTCAGGACTGTGTGACTGAACCTCCAGCATAAAGTTTTTAAACATTTGCAGTCACTCCTGGGGAAGACATAAATTTCATATGATTTACAATACTTAGCAAACTGACCTCCAATTTCCACTCTCATAATTACAGTACATGTTATTAGTGCATTTTATAATCTAGTCTGTTGATGATACATGCTCCTCTGACACGAGCTGTAAATAAAAATCCTAAGATTGTGCAAACTGTTATTTATATCCACCAAGTTTGCTAATTAATTTTACATTTAGCATAAAAGAGGAAAGGGGGGGGGGTTTAGTTGTTTAGCCAGGTTAGCTCCAGAAATGATTTACAAACCCTGAAATTCTTTTTCAAACTTATACAGTTTTCTGTTTATTTTATTAATAATGAAGTGACAAATAGTTCTTTTAATTTTTTTATTCATCTTTATTTATTAATTGCCCCCTGAAACAATGTTTAAGTAGTAAGCACATTGCAAATGAGACAGTTTGTTTGAGGCTATAAATTCTCCACAGGGAGGCGGAGTACACGACAGCATGAATGCAAAATCCTTCAGACTATCAGAGTGGTCACCATGCACACATTTTAGCACTTATGGCTATAGTGAGATACTGCACGTGAGAGCAGATCAAGAGATATAATCCAACAGCATTTGGCAGGCTATATTTTGTGACCAAAAGGTCAGCAGGTCAACAGTTCGAGACCCAAGTGCTACACAACAGAGTGAGTGTCTGCAATCTGTTCTAGCTCCTGTCAATCTTGCAGTTCAAAAGCAAGAAACTGCAAGTAGATAAATAGGTACTGCTTCTGCAGGTAAAGTAACAGCATTCTGTCTGCTCCTGCATCTAGTCATACTTGTCAAATGACCACGGAAACATGTACAGAAGCAAACAGCACTGGCTCTTTGGCTGTAAGTGGAGATGTGCTCTGCCCCCTAGAGTCAGACACAGTTAGCTTTCGAGCAAGGCAGGCCTTTCACTTTACCTAAAGGGGAGCTGGAAAAGGCCTTTTGCTAGTTCATGCACTTGAGAGCCTGGTGCTGTCTGGAGCAAGCAAAGCAGGTGGAAAAGGTAACCGCACTCCATGCGCTCCTGCATCTACTCATGCCTGCCACATGATCACTGAAACTTCTGCAGGCACAATCTTTTTGGCTGTAAACAAAGATAAGCACCGTCTTCTAGAGTTACTTTTAAAATGCACATCACTGCATTTGAGAAGGTTTTTCACACGGACTCATCATGTTTTATGCCATTCTGCTGTTTTATGTCAATTCTATTATCAGTATTGTTTGTTTCAGCTGTATGTACTGTACTTTTCAAAGTATTATCAAGGGGTTGTATCAGAAGTGGCCATTAGGGGGCATCTGAGAGTTATTTTCTATATTTCCTCTGGCAGGTGAGTAAAGAAAACACAAAGTGTTACTAATACACATTGCAATGTCTTCCTTTTGTGAATGGAGTAATGATAAGTAGAACGATCATTTAACTTCCTTGATGTAATGAATAATGCAATGAATTCATTTTGGAAATGAATATTCCAAGCTCTCGGTGGTGCAAAGAAAGAACTGTGCCATGCTGCAAGCCTAGCCGACTATTTTCCAGCACTGTCTAAAGATACTAAGGATTGGAGTTTGGATCTCAGCTTGCAAAGCCCATATATCTGCTGAGCTACACTATCCACTTTGCCAGATTTGTCTGATCAAAGTCACTTTAAATTCTGTGAACGTTTTAGACATGCAAAGAGCAGCAGCAGCCAGGATCGAGATCAGAGAGCAAGCATGGGAAGTTTAACTTCCCTCTTGTAACTGTACCGACAGAAATCCCCCCACCCCACCCACCCAGTAGCTAACTTGAAGCTTTCCCCTGGATTCTCAATTCAAATCACAGCATGGAAGAGGAAATGTTACTGTAGGGAATGAGTTCACCTCATTTTTCTGTTTGCTGAAGAAGCCGGTCAGTCCATCTTGCAACAAATGGAAAAAACAAACAAACTTTGGTAAACAGAATAACTCAAAACCAGCACACATCGGATTAGATTTCCCCAGATCAGCAGGCTTTATTCACTGGAATCCTGGAAGCAATTCTTGCCTTGAAAAGATCTACAGGTGTCATAGATGCTACCTGTTGGTGTAAATAAAGATTAAAGATTTGAGGGCAGAGGGGGGATGTGAAGGATTTATTACTGACTGCCAGAATGAAAGTGTCTGCTGGGCTTTCTTAGAGAAGAAACTTTCTGCTAGACAAACAACAAGTCTATGCATCATCTGATTATACTTTACCTGTAGCAGAGTTGAATAACAATAAAGGCAAAAAAAGAACAGAGAAAGAAAAATGAATCTCTCAAACTGTAAATACAGTAATACCTCATACAAAGTCCGCTTCATACAACATCAGATATACACAACATCACCTAATTCCTTGAAAAAAGTTGCCTCATACAAAGTCGTGCGACTTTGTATGAGGCATTGGGGTTTTCCCAGGTTGCATTGTGTCTGGGCATTCTAAAAGGCAGGACACATGCATGCATTGCTCTTGTGGGTTTTGCATGAGACGAAGAGTGTTTAGGAGTGGTTTTGAGCACGACTTTGGATTTTTTTGAATTTTTTCATCAGAAATTTTAGAAGCATTCCTGGGATTTTTGCAGCATTCTTCAGGTTCTTGGACAATCAGGGTTGTTTGACATGTTTTTGTAATGTTTTTAGCCTTTAGACAATGATTTCCTAAAGTTCTGTCAGTTTCCTGTCTGTTTCCTTGACTTTGCCCTGAAGTCTGTGCTGTTACAGTACAATGTATCTCTATGGAAACGACGTTGTATGAGGCATCGTGGCAAGGATTTGGACGTTGTATGAGGCATCGCGGCTAGGATTTTGCATGCCTCATACAAAGTCCAAATCCGTATAAAGTCCAAACTTGTGGAACCAGGTTTGGACGTTGTATGAGGTATCACTGTAATCTGGGATACTCATTTTTCAGTTCCTGGTATAGATTCTTGCTTGTTACCACACTCTTGTTACCAAGACCTGCGCCTTCTCCCTTCACGTTCTTCTCCTCCTCCTTCTCCTCCTCCTTCTCCACATCCGGATCCAAATCCTTCTGATTCTGCTGATTCTGCCTCTCCTTCTTCTTCTTTTACCCTTTGGGTGTAGAGGGAAATATATGATTCTTGCTCTGGCACCTCTAGGAACCTCCAACAGTATTCTTTGGTACATACCTGTCAACCTTCCCGGATTGGCCGGGATTTCCTGATTTTCAGTGCTGATTTGCACCATTTCCCGCTCGCAGCTGCCAAAACCCCAGAATTGGTATTGGGGAAAAAGAGGTACTGCACATCCCTTCTGTGCAAGTCGCGTTCTACGCATGCGCAGAACCATTGTGTGCAGGTCCCGGATTGTCCGGAGCCATGGTTGACATGTATGCTTTGGTATTGTTGTGAGATTTTTGTTGTTGCTATTTCTCTACTTTCTTCTGGGTCTGCATCATCTTCTTTCTCCTCTTCCTCCTTTTACATATGCCTTGTATGGTATGAATCCAAATGTCAGGGCTGGCCCTAGCACTAGGCAAAGTGAGTCAACTGCTTGAGGCAGTAGATTTTGGGAGGTGATAGTTGCAAATTGCAGAGCCTGAGAAAATTTGGGCTACAATATAGCAACTGGTCACCTGCATGCACAGCTTTCTGATGGGATCTGTGAGAATTTATGGTTTCCAATCCTTTTACTTCCCAATAAAGTTACATCTCTCAAAGGATGCAAAAAAAATGGCAGACCAGTCTCCAAGGGAGATTGCCAAGCTATGAGCTATCAATCCTTCCAGGTAATGGGGTAACATTAGAATAATCTGACAGAAACATTACACACAAGGGATAGTCATCATATACTTCAAGTGACAAGCCACTCATATTTCACTCTGGGATTTGGGATGGGTAGGCATAATAAAAGAGTGTGACTTAAACAGGAAGCACTAATAAACCTGGGACAAACTTTCTTAAGCTAGGATTCCCATGGGACTTTCCTCCCGTAATGCACACTTTGTCTTGAGGAAATAAACTGCAGCATGTGTTCGCTTTCTACCCAGTCTTGCTTATTTGAGAAGAAAAGGTGTTCCACCGCAACCATTTCTGTTTTTTCACCATCCCCCTGATCACCTGAACCCCATGGGATCTTCATTCTTTGAAAGGGATTTATTCAAGGCACATGGAGCAGGGGAAACAATGAGACCCACACAGTTAGATTATGGTCCTAATGGCATCCTCTCTCTCAGAGGGGTGGGTACATAGGAGCTCAGAAATTGGTGGCATGAATGAAGACAATCTTGCCATCTCCCCATGGATACAAACTGATCTTAATCCCTCCAGCTGTGAAGCTTTGATTGCTCTTTGTGCACTGATCACAGAAAATAGAAAATTCCATAAATAACAGGATATTTTTTTCCAGGTATAAATACACATTTGCCTTTCTTGAGTTGTTTCCCTGTAGACTTCAAAAGATCTTTAAAGAACTAAGTATTGTGAAATATGTTGCCCACTTGGATAGCTAGTACTTGGTATCTGAATTTGCATATTTTCTTGCATATTCTCTTCACTTAGGAGATGAGGGTGCCCAAACATTTTGGGCCATGGGCCGTTCATGTGGTTCAGGGGGCCAGTCACTATGGACCATGGGCTGGATCTAGCCCACGATGCCAATTCATCCAGCCCGCGAAGCCCTCATCGCTCCCAGAAGCGGAAGTAAAATGTGTACGTTTTACTTCTGCTTCCTGGAGCACTTCCATGCTTACCTGTGGCCATGTGCATCTGCTGGAAAAGCTGCTCTCACTTTCACTTGCACTGCTGGTGCCTCGATCCTTGTCCTCTCCGCTTGGCATGTCTCTAACGAAATGTCGTAGCAGGGCTGATGTTGTTGGAATGGTGCTGTGGGGTGGATCTGGCCCATGGGTCATAGGTTAAGGATCCCTAACTTAAAGCATGGCAGTGGTACTAGGGATGAATAGACATTGCCAGGCATTCTTTACGTGCAGGCCTTTAACTGGGATCTTCCTGGTGCATAAACTTTAGGTGCACAGTGAGTGCTGGTCTAACAAAGGCACAGCTATGGTGTATACTGCAATTTGTGCAGACATAAATCTGAAACTTTTGCCATCATTTCCTCAAATTCCATATTGCAGATTTTCTATCATTCCTTGCTGAATCAAATCATTACATTTATGTTTTACCATTACAGCTTCAGCTTTTATATAACCTGAAAATAATTTTGCCCTGCAATTTTGCTGGGCACATTTAATGAAACTGATAGCATTGCCATTTTTGTTTTTTAACCTACAGGATTCAGCTGTATCAGACATTGTGAAAAATGTGCCGTTCCCCTAATGTGTTTTCTCTTTGTTTTTTCATGAAACCCAGAATCTGTGTGCAAGAGGAGCAATTTATTAAATGTCATGGATGGGTCATCTGACCAGTAGTTTGAGCAAGAAATTCATATTCCATGATTCTGAAGGCTGAAAGGTTAATACATAACAGATGCTGCTTTGGAGGAAACCATTACAGGGAATGCTTTTCAATCAATGAGTTGCTATTATAAGCAATAGAGCCAATTTCTTTTAATCAATGAACCTTTATTACTACATTTACTAAGAAAGAGGCCTTATGCAGTTCATATAAAACATTCTTCTGGCAATGGTCCCTGATTCCCAAAAGAGCTTTGCTCTTTCTCATACTCACAAAAGTGCTCTACTCTTTCTCATACCACATAACAGGCGATAGTCTGTGTTCTTGTAAATAAACTCCCATGTGAATATAAATCCAGAGTCAAGAAATGAGAGAATCATAGAGTTGGCTGGGCAAGGTTCATCTTTTCTGTTCTGAAACCAGGATAAACAGTTCAAAATCTGTATTACGGTGATAGCTTTACTACTACTAATAATAATAATAGGCTGGCAAGTCAGGTTTGGCTCATAGTGACCCTTTTTTGGGTTTCCTAGGTAGAAATTACTTACAAATGGTTTACAGCAGTGTTCGCATAGGTTTGCATAGTCAAAGCAATGGTATTCCCAGTGGTAATGTATGGTTGTGAGAGCTGGGCCATTAGGAAAACTGAGCACAGAAGAATAGATGCCTTTGAAATGTGGTGTTGGAGGGGAGTTTTGAGAGTCCCCTGGACAGCGAGGAGAACAAATAGGTCGATTTTAGAAGAAGAAATCAATCCTGAATGCTCCTTAGAAGGTCAAATAGTAAAGATGAAGCTAAAGTACTTTGGACATCAAATGAGAAGAGAGGATTCACTTGAGAAAGCCTTGATGCTGGGAAAGGTGGAGGGCAAAAGAAGAAGGGAGTGGCCAAAAATGAGATGGCTAGATTTTATTGTAGACACAATGGGCACAGAGCTGGGCAGGTTGAGGAGGATGGTGGAGGACAGAGGTGCCTGGAGGACAATGGTCCATGGGGTAGCAAAGGGTCGGAATCAACTGTGCAACTGAACAACATAACACAGAAGCAGGCAGCGCTGGCTCTTCGGCTTAGAAACAGAGATGAGCACTGCACCCTAGAGTCGGATACAACTGGCTTTCGAGCAAGGGAAACCTTTACCTCTTAAACCATGTGCCTCACAACTGTAGAACAAGAATACAGCTATCCTGCAAGTTGTGACGGGAACCTCTAAACCGCTTTCCCACTGATAGTGAGATAATATCAATGAATGGGTTGACTCCAGCAGATAGTGGCAGTTATAGTCTTAGAAGTGGCCTTTTTCTCCTCTTCTTTTTCATTTACTCCTTTGGGTGTCAAGGGAGATACAAGGTTCTTGCTCTTACTCTGGCCACCAATTCACCATTCACAAAAAGAGGTTTTAAAGATAAGAAAGTCCTGGCAATGGTAAGCTAATTAACACAAAATGTCTAACCCCACTTTTGATTTAGAGTATTTCTTAGCTCCTTTTCAGGACAAAAGAAGGGCCTTCATATATAACACCCACAGTAGCAAATTTTACAAAACTGCTTTCAATATACTATCCATTTGAAGGCAGTTTCTTATTATTCACCTATAGCTTTGTTATAACTTAGTGGATTGTAGGACTTCCCTGTGGAGCCAAGGTAGGAATTTGAATTCCCACTGTGCTTTCTGGGAGAGAGGCCAATGAGGATTTGATGGGATGCTATGTCTTGCAACCTATGTGACCCTGGGCAAGGTGAATTCCTATGGTTTTTACTCAGATGTAAACCAAATGGCATTCCACATCTTGATAAATGTAAGAGGAAATATAGCATTAAATATGTGTTTCATTATTATCTGGACATTTTTCGTATGCTAATGGTGCCATCTCGCTGAGACAATACCCTTTTTGTGTGTGACGCACAAAGATTCACTGAGAGTGAACTGCTGTCATGAAAGCTCAATTTTATTTGTCAAAATCCATAAGGATTAGGAGCTTGTGTTTCCCTGTGAATGATTAATTTTCCATCAAAAGTCTTCATTCTCAAAACCAAATTTTTGTCCCTTTGTCATATCCATAGGGATTTTTCTTCTATTTATAAAAAGCTGATCCTCCCTCAGTCCACTTTCATCTCATATTTTGCTTTTCCCAATTCTTTCTCATTTGTTTACTTCTATCTCTGTTGTGGTAAGCATTGAAGAAATTAGAGGGGAAAATATTTTCATTTTGAAAAATGGAGTTGGGTGGGTGGAATTAACCTATTTTACAATTTCTGGCCTAGAAATAAAACATCCAAAAACTCCATAGGGTTGATGGTCACTGAATGTATTCTTGCTTCTTAAGGATAGTAGTTTATGAAACTTTGATAAATTTCCATAAATCTGTCAGAGCCTGGCACCAGCAGAGCTCTGCAGCTGGTTAGAGCTACAATGGGGGAAGGAGAGCTTCTCCTTACTTCAGGTTTCAGAAGGAGCAGAGCAGAGTCTTTGTTGCCAGTCCGGAGGTCAGCAGCCAGTGGAGTCATACTAGAGATGCAGGGGTCATCCAAGAGGATGGTCAAGGTCACAGTCCCGATGTTCAGAATCCAGGAAATTAAGGTCAGGAAGCCAGGAGCACAGTGTCGGGTTCACCAAACTGATGAATTGGCCCGACAAGGGCTTGCCGGCTTGCCTCTCCTTTAATAAATACAAAAGCAGCCACCTACCCATCAAGGCTGCTTAAGTGACTATAGGAAATGGATGGTTCTTAGGAAGCTATAGAGATCGGAAATATTTTGGGTGGACTGGGCTACAGTTTCTGGAATCTGACAGCCATTATGGCCATAGGCCATAGTGGGTGTGGAATTCTGGAAGTTGTGGTTGTTTGTTTAAATTCCCATCTCTAGTCTGGTCAGGTTATCCTGCTATGGTAATGGAGTAGACCCTACTGCCAGCGACTCAACACTGATTGTCAGGCAGTGGTTAACTAAGCTGACCACCCTGAGGACTAATGATCTTGGGTGGCAAAATCCACAGGGAAGGTTGATGGTCCCCAAGTGGATTAAATCCCACTTAAGTCCATCTTGATGTTGGGAAGCAGCTTCATCAATACTGGCCTGGGGCAGATGAGGACCTTTTGTACCAAAAGGGCTCCGGACCAGAAAGTGACTTGTGAAATTGGATCAGTGGTACGGATGTGATTCTGTGATGCAAAAGGCAATTATATTCCTATGACACTCTTCATGGCTTATTGCCGTGATGATATCCGATATTCAGAATCAGATATGGCACTTGACGAAGAAGAAACAAGTGGTATTGAGAGGGAAGCGAGTTACAGCGGTGGTGACAAAGAAGAAACAGGTAGGCTACCTCACTATAGATGGTAGACCAACTTATCAGAAATGTTAAAAGAAACTACTTTGAGACATGGAGACTTTTTAAAAGTAGGATTTTTTTTCATCTTGTTATTATTTTATTTACATATGGCCAATACTTTTTGGAAAGAGGAAGAAATATCACACACACACACACACACACACACACACACACACACACACACACACACACACACACACACACACAGTTCTTGGAAATAGGGATCGGGCATCTACCAAAGTCAAGAAATAAAGTCAACTGAGTACAATGTCAGACTAAGACTTAAGAGACCAGGGTTCAAATCCCTACCTGAAAATAAAGCATGCTGAGTGACTTTGGGCAAGTCACACTCTCTGTAAATTTGGGTTGTGTTGTAAGGATATATTTGGGTGGGAAGAGGCATGTGCTTGAACTTGTAGGTGGAAATCGATATAAATGTACCAAACCAATATGAAATGTTGGCAAGATATCTTTATTATGTTCCTTTCAAATAATGACATGGTCACTTTTAGCTATTCCATTCCATTAACTTGAAAGGCACTGTTAGCTTTACTGGGACAAATGTTTTGGATTCTGTGTTATTTATTTATTTGACATTATAAAAAACACAGGCTGACATAAAAATTCTTGTGGCAATTTCAGACTCGTTTTGATTCTGTGCATATGACAGAAACACATGGTCATAAAGATGGGGAAATGCCAGAGCTCAAAGAGCTTTAATACTGAAATAATACTAAAAACAGCTTGTCATTTTGTATGACTTTAAATTGCATGTTGAGAAACAGATGGCCAGTTCTTAGGCGGTAAATTCAGCACTGGTAATCTTATGGGGAGATAGGGAGGAAATCAATATCTGATACTAAATGTTTTAATGTTTTATATTTTAAGAGTTTTGGAAATGATTTAGACATATTTCCAAGTTGATCACCCAATGTTCATAACTTTAAGAGCAAGTAGCAACAGAGTGGGGGAGATGGCTACACCAAACTTAATATGAAACAAACAAAAGGATAACCTTCTATCTCATGTTAATTGTGTAAAATGGTCACTTGCATTTAAAGAGCCTGTTGTGTCATTACCATTATACTTCCCCTGATTAGGGCTTGAAATTTTTTTTCTTTTTTTAGATTAAGGGAGGACTGAAAGTATTGTTGTTGTTTATTATTTTCAGGCATTAAAGAGTTCACTCCCCTATTCTGTGGATCCCAACACCTTCCCCAGAATTAAGGGGATCCCTATGGATTCCCAGAACTAGTTCGAGAAGATAGGAACAGTCCTCAAATTGTTGTCATATGTTCGCAGCTGATAACATCATCACAGTTGAACAGCATGATTTGTGCTATTGGATTCCAGCCACTGAGGTATTTCTGTTTGCATAGAGGTTCAAGAAACATCAACTCTATAGAGTGAATAGAGTTTAGAAGTTATTTTTTGGACTACAGTTTCCAGAATTCCTCAACTACCATGATGGTGGAGTTGAAGACCAACAAAGCAACTTCTCAAGGTTCTGCACATACATTTCCACATTCAGATGGTAGCTGCTGTTTTATTCATATGTGTAGAAGTGACTCAAGCAAGTATCTCTCTCCTAACTGTTTTGTATTATTTGTTTGCTCTTTTGTTTTATTTGTCTAGTTTCCAGCCCTCTCGGCGAAGGCTGTCTAAACTTGATCAGAACATTTAATTTCACAAAGAATCTGGTTGTTTGAGGACCTGGAAATACCAGGTGGCCTGTACTGATGGCAGATCCCCATGTGCTTGATTTAGCAAGCTGCCCTCTGATTTGACCATCCAGCATGGAGCTTAATGTGGAAGGAAAAAAAATGAACAACAAAATCTCAGATGACACATTCTTGCCAAGCTGTTTAACATAATGGATACAGTGATCTGTGCTATCTGAAGGATTGGGTTTGAAGAAGAGCTCTTTCTTGTAGCGAAAAAAAAATAAGTGAAGATTAAATTCAAAGCCAGTGGGAACAACTGAACCTGCTGAAATAAAAGGAATGCATCAAAAAGCACACACCTTAAAGCTCATGTTCCTCTACCACCTGAAATACATAAGGTTTCATATTTGGGTTCTGCAGATCTGTTTATTGTAAAGGGCTATATTAATCTCACTTTTATGAGCTATCATTTTCAGTTTGATCTGTTCCCCAAAAAATTAAACAGACCTTTTGTCAGGCAAATGGATGCATATGGCAGTCGCGCTTCAAAATTACTGGCATATTCTTGATATGTTTTTCAATAAGGGAGTCAGAATCCTGTTGGTCTTGTCCATCTGGTGATCTATTGATGAAAAATTGCTTGGCTTCTTAGTTACTTTTGAAAAATGAAAGTCATGTTTCTAGGTTAGTTGGCTGCCTTCAGTCATTTAAACAATCCTTTCTCCAAAACCTTTTTATTCATTACCAATGCCAAAGCTCAGTCTACCATAGAATGTTATTTCCTACATGTTATAATTATTTGAATTTTCTGAAAGGGTTTGATAGCCTAGAGTTGGGTGTATAACTGTTGCAGAGTATTGATCACTTGGGACAGAGATACCGGGTTGTTGTTTTTGGGGTTTTTTGGGGGAGTTTTTTTTTTGGGGGGACAAAAGAACAAGCTTAGTGGTTAAAAAGAATCCTAGTGCTTATGTGACTGCATAAGGGCAATTGTGAAAGCATTTCTCCCACCTCTTCTAGACTCTCCTTTGCACAACCAATCTCAAAATGGCTGCAAGAATGGGAACCACAGCACAGTTGCTCTGATTTACATGTTTTTTCTCTATTTGGGTTTTTGGCCATTGTTTATTAACCTAGAAAATCAATTCATTGAAAGTTCAGGAACACACACATCCCAGAGTTGGTTAGACATGTTCCTAATGGTGGGATTTTTGCAAATAGGTCTGCTAGTAGGCCCATTTCTCCAATGGACAAGGGAGAAGCCTAAAAATTCCCATCAACATATAGATCTAGAAAAGTCAAGAGGTCTGGCCTATCTATCTATTTCCTCCCTTCCTAGAGGAGAGTTTTGTAGATACCCTGGACTGCCAGAAAGATGAACAAGTGGGTCCTTAATCAAGCCTGAAATATCTTTAAAAGCAAAGATGATGAAACTGATGTTGTCATACTTTGGGCATATCATGAGAAGACATGGAAAGACCAATAAGAGATGGGTTGACTTTTTAAAGTAAGCCACAGCCTTGACTTCCCAAGGGCTGAGTATGGCTGTTGAAGACAGGACATTTTGGAGATTGCTCATTCATAGGTTCTCAATAAATTGGAAGCAACTTGACAGCACATAACAATAACAGTTCCTTCACCCTGCACACCCGTACAGATCACATGAAGCATTTGTTGGTTTTCTATACCAACAGTGTACATATAGAATCATAGAGCTAGAGGCAGAAGCATCAGCTGAACTTGCTGCTGCAACTTATTTTGAGCCTGGTCATGGCTTACTTAGAAGGCATACACAGCTTTGCTCTCCAATAGTTTGGTGTATGAAAACCAAGACACCGGACACAGCCTCGGGCTGGGTTAACTCAGGTTTATTGCATCGTGGACAGAGGGAACATGAGGTAATGGCGGATCGATAGCTCTTTATATACAGTAGTAATACATTTGAACGTGGTCGCATGGTAGCCCATTGGCTACTGTCCGCGTGACGTCATTGCTGGTCACGCCCTTCTTGTCCAGGTGTAGGTGGTGGCGGGAAAACTTCCCGCGCTGTTGCCTTTGATGAGTTTGGACCAAGAGAGCTTGGACGCTCGCTGCTGCCAGCTGGTGGTCATTAGCTCGCGTCCTATTACAGGGTTCATATGATACCGGTGAAGGTTACATTGTTGCTATAGGCAAGGTTACATTGGTTCAGATACATTGTAATCCATGTGGAAGATAAAACCATTAGAACACAACACCCCTCCCCCCTAGGATGAGACAAAGTCTCGAGCCCCAAACTTAAACACACTCCCCCCCCCTAGGAGACAAAGTCTCTCAGCCAAGATGGCTTATTTCGAACACGCTGGGGTCTCGATGCAGGCTGCCTTTCCCCGGGTTTGCTACCTTTTCTTTGTTCCCTGGTTTCCTGTCCTGTAATTGGAGAGGGAGACTCGTTAGTGACTTGCCGCGGCTCCGCGGCGTTGTTTGGAGGTGTGCTCTTTCTTAGGGAAGAACCGGGGGCACTGGGGGCTAACGAAAAACCCCTCTTCTCGCTTGGATGGGTGGGGGAACACTCCTGAAAACCCCCCCGGCTCGCAAAATCAAAATCAAAAGTACCTTCGGGGGCAGCGGTCGCGAACTCCTCTCCCCCTTCCCTGGCCTCTGATAGGACTGGCGTATCAAAAGGGTATGAGTCGGGGCCGCTGCTTCTGTCTTCCCCCCTTGCTTGGGACTGTCGTCCGCTGCTGTCTCCCCCTTGGGCTACACGGGTGGGGGAGAACCCTAACGCTGAATCTTGTTGCTGCGCCCCACTGACTGGCCCACTCACTCGGTGCCTCAGTTGATCTGCGTGCCTCCTCCAGAGGAGGCCGGTGTTAGTCTCGACCCGGTACGACACTGGCCCCGTTTGTTCTACAACCGTCCCTGGTACCCAGGCTGGCCCTGCGCTGGCGTAGTTCCTGCAGTGAACAGGGTCGCCGGCGGCGAAACCTTTCGAGACTGCCAACCCTATGTTTTTTCCTTTATCCTCGACTCTCGTGGGGTCTAGCCTGGACAGGATCGTGGTCAGTTTTCGCCGCATCAAGAGCTCTGCCGGCGAGTAACCTGACGCCAAGGGGATCACCCTATACGCTAATAAGAACTGACATACTTGGTGATTTAGGTCCCCCGGGCCCATGCGCCGCAGCGCATCCTTTGTTGTACGCACCAGCCGTTCCACTTGGCCATTCGTGGCCGGGTGAAACGGCGCGGATGTGACATGCCGAATGGCGTTTGCCTCCATAAATGCCCCGAACTCCGCGGAGGTGAAACAACTAGCGTTATCGCTGACTAAAGTGTCGGGTAAACCGAACGTGGAAAAGACTCTCCTCAGTTGACTAATTGTCGTGGCGGAGGACGTGCTCTTTACTGGGATAACCTCCAGCCACTTGGAGAACGCATCCACCACCAGGAGAAACATGGTTCCCCGGAATGGGCCAGCGAAATCTATGTGCACTCTGGACCATGGCCCCCTTGCTGTGTCCCATTCCCTATGCGGAAGACGGGCCGCCTCTGGTCGGGATCCCTGGCATGCCTCACAAGTGCCGACCATGTGCTCAATGTCTGTGTCTAGCTGTGGCCACCAGAAATAACTCCGGGCCAGCGCCTTTGAACGAACGATGCCCGGGTGGCTGACGTGCAGCAGTTCGAGCACCCTCGGACGCAGGGACGTAGGGACCACCACCCGTTGGCCCCACAACAGGCACCCCCGTTCTAGGGACAACTCTAGCTTTTTCTGAAAAAATGGGTCGAATTCTGTGCCTGGGGACGATGCCGGCCACCCCTTCTGTACCCATGAACTAACTTTCTCCAGCGTCCTGTCCTTGCCTGTCGCCCTAGCAATGTCGGCTGGTACTATTGGGGGTGCGTCTAAGACCTCAATTAGCAACACCTGGCGGTCTCTTCCTACTCTCGCCTTTTGGTCGTCCGACAAGGGCAAAGGAGATCTCGAAAGTGCATCAGCATGGCTGATCTCCTTTCCGGGCCGGTACTCCAACTCGTGTTGGTATGCGTTGAGAAAAATAGCCCATCGCAGCATCCTCGGGGACAGGATCTGCGGCGTGGGCTTGCTTGCCGTGAAAATCCCTAACAGGGGCTTGTGATCAGTCACAATTTTGAACGGGCGGCCATACAAAAAATCGTGAAATTTTTTGGTTCCGGCTACTATTGCTAATGCCTCCCTGTCGGTTTGTGCGTAATTGCGCTCCGCTTGGGACAGGGACCTTGAATAGAACGCTACCGGGGCCTCCCTTCCGTCATCCAACACGTGGCACAGCACCGCCCCCACCCCCACCGGGGATGCATCACAGACTAAGACCACTGGCCGTTTGGGGTCGAAATGCGTCAGGATTGCCTCAGATGTTAAGAGTTGCTTTAGTTCTTTGAACGCCCTCTCGTGCTCGTCACCCCACATCCATGTCTCCTCCTTTTTTAGTAAGCGATGAAGCGGTTCGGCCACGGACGCCTTCCGTGGGAGGAATGTATGGTAAAAATTGAGGAGCCCCAGGAATGACTGTAACTCGGTTTTGGATGTGGGGCGAGGGGCCTTCTTTATGGCCGCTACTTTGGATTTAGACGGCTTAATACCCTCGGGTGTGATCCG
The DNA here is from genome assembly GCA_035047345.1 of Bradypodion ventrale. NCBI lineage: Eukaryota > Metazoa > Chordata > Lepidosauria > Squamata > Chamaeleonidae > Bradypodion > Bradypodion ventrale. Next base: position 125,348,007 of record JAWDJE010000006.1, read on the forward strand.
GAACCCTAAAAACTCGACCTCAGTTTCGAAGAAAACACATTTGTCCTTCCTCAGTCTCAGCCCCGCTTTCTCGAAAACAGTTAGTACTTTGTCCAATCTCTTTGCCAGTTCGGCCTCACTCCCCCCTGTTATCAGCACGTCATCAAAATAAGGCAACACCCCTTCCAGCCCCTTCAGGAGGCGTTCCACAAGCGACTGAAAAAGGCCGGGTGCCGAGTTCACGCCGAACTGTAAGCGCGACACCTGGAACGCCCCTTTGTGTGTAACTATCGTTTGTGCCGCGGCCGTGGCGGGAGTTACGGGGAGTTGCTGATAGGCTTGTGCCAAATCGAGTTTAGCGAAACACTTTCCCCCATTCAGCCTGGCCAAAAGGTGGCTGACCACCGGCACCGGATATGCATTAGGGCGGATCGCCTTGTTAATTGTACACTTATAATCAGCGCAAATGCGCACCTCCCCGTTGGCCTTCAGAGCTGTTACAATTGGAGTTTCCCACTCCGCGGAATCAACAGGAATAAGAATCCCCTGGCCCACCAGTTTGTCCAGTTCCGCCTCTATTTTGTCCTTGAGTGCGAACGGTACCCTGCGCGGTTTGAGTCTTATCGGGCGGACCTCCGGGTCTAGGTCGAAGGCTACAGGGGGTCCCTTGAACTTTCCAAGTCCTTTTTCAAAGACGGCGGGATGCGCATCGCAAACCGCTTGTATTGGGTCCGCCCCCACTGTATGCACCCCCCCTATGAACAAGCCTAAGGGCTGAAACCACTGCGTCCCTAGGAGGCTACAACTTCCCCCCTTAAGGACAACTAGGGGCAGTTCCGCAGAATGTCTCTTAAAGCTAACCCGAAACTTTCCGACCCCCAACACCGGAATGCTGTTTCCCTGTACATCTCGTAGCGTGGACCTCAACGTTTTAAGTTTGGGCCGCACGTGGGGGTCGATTTTCAAGAACTCTTTCTGGGGAATTATAGAATAGGAGGACCCCGAGTCAATTTCCATCCTAATAGGGGCCCCTTGTACTAGTACCTCAACGAAGTAATGGGACTGTCCCGCGGACACGCTGAACACTGGTGCGTCGTCCTCGCTGTCGTCCGAGACGCGGCCCACGCCGTCCTGCTTCCTCGTGGTCTGGGCGCCATCTTTGGACCTCGCTGGATGGTCCGGTCTGGTCGAGCGGTCTTGTGACTGCCTCCGGCCCTCCTTCCGTTTTCTGCATGCCCTGGCGATGTGCCCCCGACGGCCGCAGGTGTAACACTCGGCCTTTCTGAATGGGCACCTCGCGCGCTCATGGGCCGCTCCGCAACCATCGCAGCGGCGCCCACCTTTTCGGACCTTCTGGACCTCCTCGCCGTCGCTGCCTTCCGTAGACGACTTTGAGGCCCGTCGGGTTGCGTGCACCGACTTTTCCGCCTTGCCGGCTCTAGGACGCCACTCACGCCACTGGTGCATCTCGTCTACTCCAGCATTCGTGGACTCCGCGGCTTCCGCGGCCTCTACGACCTCTGCCAGCGTGGGTGGCGGCTCCTTGTTCATCAAACTGCGCTGCACCTCCTTGTCCTTCAGGCCACACAGCACGCCGTCCCTGAGGGCCATCTCTAGGTTGTCCCATCTACAGGGGCCGGCGGCTACCCTCATGGCGGTCACGAATGCCTCAACCGACTCGTCCGGCGCTTGGACTCGCCTCCAAAATGCGCTCCGAGCGGGAAACATTGCCCTCGAGGGTCGGAAACGCTCTCGCAGCAGCTTCAGGATGTCGTCTGCCTTAAATTCGCTCACCTTCTTCGGAGCGATGATGCCCACCAGCGTCCGCTTGGTTTCTAACCCAAGCATTCTGGTGAGGATGGCCCTCTTCCTCTCCTCGTCGTCTTCTTTGACTTTGAGTTCCACCAGTGCTGCCTGGAAGTCCATCTCAAGCAGCTCCCAGTCTTGCGGTTTGGTGATGTCGAACCCGCTCTGTGCCCTGACTGTTCCTTGGGGATCCATGATCCCATCCTCGTCGCCAATTTGGTGTATGAAAACCAAGATACCGGACACAGCCTCGGGCTGGGTTAACTCAGGTTTATTGCATCGTGGACAGAGGGAACATGAGGTAATGGCGGATCGATAGCTCTTTATATACAGTAGTAATACATTTGAACGTGGTCGCATGGTAGCCCATTGGCTACTGTCCGCGTGACGTCATTGCTGGTCACGCCCTTCTTGTCCAGGTGTAGGTGGTGGCGGGAAAACTTCCCGCGCTGTTGCCTTTGATGAGTTTGGACCAAGAGAGCTTGGACGCTCGCTGCTGCCAGCTGGTGGTCATTAGCTCGCGTCCTATTACAGGGTTCATATGATACCGGTGAAGGTTACATTGTTGCTATAGGCAAGGTTACATTGGTTCAGATACATTGTAATCCATGTGGAAGATAAAACCATTAGAACACAACAAATAGAGAGATAGCTGACCAGTCCAGGAGGGACAGCTGAAAAGCTGCCATTACAGTCTCTGAACATATGCTGCCTCACTGCATCTAATGCTAGGTCCAGCATTTATACATTTGTCTTGCAAAGGTGCTAGTTTGCGTATTCACCTGTCGAGTTTACAAAAAGCATAGAGAAATCAGGTGATACATGAGCATTGTGACACGCATCTGGATCATGTGGGAGGAAAATAAATGGCTGTTGCCATGGCAGCATCAACACTGTACCTGAAGGTGCCTACTACTGGCTGACTATTTTCTTTTTCACTAAATATCCAGAAGTATTTATTTAAAATCTCAGAACAGCACAGTTGTAAGTTAGCCAAAAGCTGTTCTAGTCTACTCCACTGATGATGGAAGAAAAGCCTTGCTAAGGCATGTCTGACAGATGGTTATCCAACTTCTGTTTAAAAACTCCCAATTTCCATCTCCTTCATAGGTAGCCCACTCCATTGTCAAAAAGAAATTACTGTCAGGAAGATCTTCCTAGTGGGAATCTACTGTTTCAGGCACTACCCCCTAGAACAGGAGAAAAACCTTGCTCCATTTCCCATGATATTTGTAGATGCTTTCACATTATCTCTTTATTCTTTTCCAGCAGGGATTTATCTGTCTCCATCATCTTTCATATTGCTTGGTTTCTGGTCCTGTTACCACTATCTTGGAGCATATTTCAGCTTTTGTTGGTATCCTTCATAAACTGTGGTGCCCCAAACTGTAGATGACACTACAGGTGAGGTCTAACCCATACCTGTCAACCTTCCTGGATTGGCCGGAATTTCCTATTTTTCAGTGCCGATTTTCGCCATTTCCCGCCTGGAGCTGCCGAAACCCTGGAATTTAGCAGCGGGGGAAAAGGCGTTACTGCGCATCCCTTCTGCGCAGCTCATTTCTACACATGCGTAGAAGGCTTCTACGCTTGCCTAGAACCCTTCTACGCTTGCCTAGAACCCTTCTACACATGCGTAGAAGGGTTATGTGCCGAAGGGGATTGTAGAAGCCTTCTACGCATATGTAAAAGCCTTCTACACATATGTAGAAGTGAGCTGCGCAGAACGGTTCTGTGCAAGTCGCTTTTATGCATGCGTAGAAGGCTTTTACGCATGCGTAAAAAGCGACCTGCGCAGAACTGTTCTGCGCAGGTCCTGGATTGTTCGGAGCCGCGGTTGACAGGTATGGTCTAACCAAAGAAGAAGTGAATGGTACTAGTTGGGGCCATGACAATTTGATCTGGATAATATACTTTTGCTGATGCAGCCTAAATTTTGCCTCCCCCCCCCTGACAATTTTTATAGCAGATGAACAGGAATTTAAATGTTGGTGAATATATGATATAATACTTGGGTCCCCAACCTTTTCAAGCCAAGGGCCAGGTCACGCTCTCTCAGTCACCTTCGGGGGCTGGACAGCCATTTTGCCTTGCCTGTAAGATGGGGTGGCCATTTTGTCCCAACAACTTCAAAGGGGCAGCCATTTTGTTCCTCAAATGCCCTTGGAGGGGTGGGGGGTCACATGAAATAGTGTCGCAGGCTGAATCTGGCCCATGGGCCTTATGTTGGGAAACCCTGATATAATGCATACAAAATGGAGGAAAAGCAACTAAATTTTGAGAGTGGGATAACACATAACAACATGTGTTAAAGTGTGAGGCAAAGCTGTTCTTACAAGACTATTTATTGGCTAAGAAATACATTAAATAAATAAAATGAATATAACATGAATCTCAGCATTCACATTTACTTTTCTACTCACTCTCTCAGTTAAAGGTTACTACATTCTCAGCTGTACAGCAGTTTGCTCTAAAGATTAGGAAAAGGTGATTATGGCTTGCTATCCAAGCTGGGATACAAGAAACCAAATCCTGCAGGCTCAGATAAAATTTAAGGAAGATTAATCCCAAATCTAATGTGTAGGATGGGGTGGGAAATTAGTTCAGTTAAAAATAGCGTGCAGGGGTACAGAGAACAGTATTAGAATGAAATAGTGAGACCTGATCCTCCACAATAAATAAATGCAAAATAAGATGAAATCAAAACTATATAAAGCATGTGAAGGTTTTATTTATTCATGACTAAAGGATGTTATGTTTTCTGGATAGAACAGGATTGGAACTTCGATCCTTCATATATATTGTCCTGGTCAAAATGCTAAGGTCCATCTTGAAAATAACTTATTCCAGAGTAATTTAGCTATTTGTGTAATCAAAAGTGTTTGCTCCAAAATAATAGATTTTAAAAATATGTGAATCCATACTTTAACACAGACAAGGAAATACTGAGAATACACTATCACAAACTTTACTCTCATCATCTGAAAATATGAACTTCACTATTACAAAATTGGTAAACCAAATCGGGAATGTATTATAGGAATGTAAAAAGGAATGTATTTTTCCTACTGTAAGTGTAGATTACTTTTGAATATCCCAAGTTTTTGGTGCAACAGACATTTGTGTCTGGCATGTGCGTTATATTGAAATTTCTTGTGGCTATACAGGATAACAGGGAATATATGAAATCATCAGTCATGCTTAAGACAGGGATGACAGGCCAAGAGAGAAATTGTCAGAAAAAATAATCTGTGCTTCAGAAGCAATGGGAAACTTCTCCAGAGTTCATCTATTCAAAAAAGAAGATTAATGCAGCCATCTCTCAGCAAAGTAATTTATCTGTATAAAACTTATTAGTACAATGAATTATCTCCTGAAAGTAGCACTGCTGATGGAACTCAAACCCATCCCCTTGGTTAGTGAGAGTTTGCCCATTCATCCTGATGGAAGACTTGAGAATTCCTGAGGATTGTGTTAAAGTTGTGGCAACTTTTATGGAATCCCCCCAAGCTGTGGACACAAAAGGGCCAGCTACTGAAATCAAGGGTGCTATATTTCAACCCAGAGATTCTCCCCATCACTTTAAAAGCTGCCAATGGGAGACACAGTAGCAACAGTTCACTAGAGTTGAGATTTTTAGTTATTCTGTACTACAAATACTACAGTTCTCTATTCTGGGTGTTCTACATGTCTTAAAGACACCTCAAAGGTAAAGGTCTGCCTTGCTCGAAAGCCAGTTGTGTCTGACTCTGGGGAGGGTGTGTGTGTGCTCATGTCAGCTTGCAGCCAAAGAGCCAGGTCTGTCTGCATCTACAGATGTTTACACGGTCATATGGCAGGCATGACTAGATGCCAGAGCACATGGAACAGTGTTACCTTTCCCACCAAAGCAGTATCTATTTATCTATTTGAAATGTCTTGCTTTTGAACTGCTAGGTTGGCAGGAGCTGGGTCAGACAACGTGCGCTCACTCTCTCATGTAGTACTTGGGTCTTGAACTGCTGACCTGCCAACCTTCCATTCACCAAGCTCAGCACCTTAACCACTACATCACCGTGTCCCCTTAAATACACCTTACAGACACTGAAATGTGATGCACTTGGGAGAAAGGTCTAAACTGGAAGGGTGCAGTGGGCATAGAGCTGGGCAGGCTGAGGAGGATGGTGGAGGACAGAGGTGCCTGGAGGACAATGGTCTATAGGGTCACAAAGGATCGGAATTGACTGTGCAACTGAACAACAACAAAAAACATTCACCCACTATGATGAAGGGGACTTGATCCATGAAAGCTAACATTCATTAATCTTTAAGGTGCCACAGTGGTTTTTGTCTTTTTGTTTTGTTTTGATTACTCTCTGATATGTTTCCCCTGTTCCTCTTTGAGATTTTGGTGACTTCACCAAAGAAGAAAATCAGGAGTATGCTCTACATCACCGTTTCCCAAACTATGTTCTGTGGAACACTGGTGTTCCATAGAAGGTCAATAAGTGTTCCGTGAAAAAAAATCTGGTAAAACTCATTGGCAAATGTGTAATGCCACACAGTTTGTTTTGCATCCATCCTTTTGCTGTGATGTATCAGCTTTCAAGAGAAGTTTGTTTTGCAATCATTTGCAAATCAGTAGGGGTTAGCTTCATAGCCCAACAGTTCTCCCCCTCCCTCGGTACCATTTCATGTGGCCCGCCACCCTCGCTCCTGCCTCCGGAAGCTGTGCCATGTGTGGTACTTTAACAGCTTTGTAATGTAAACAGCAGGTGGTAGATTGAGAACTCCTACTTTAGTATATGGTTTCTGCATGGAGAAGCTTCTGCTACTTGAAATGGATCACTGAGCTAGTTAGGAGGAGGAGGGATCCTGTAACCCAGCTGGATAAGTGTCTATCCTTCCTTCCTTCCATCCACCCTTCCTTCCACATTCTGCATTCATTTGGATGGGCTTGACAAAGCAGAAATAATTCACAGATTGTGGCCTTTTTGCAAAATGAGATGATATATCAGAAAAGCCCAGCTGTGACATGGAACTACAATGGCAAAAAAACAACAACAACAACCCAAAAACAACAACACTAGAACGATCAAAGTGTTGCATTCAAATAAGAGAGAACTTTGCAAGTTTTTTCTTCCCTGAATCATGGAATAGTAAAAAGAAGAAATAACTTAGTAATGCAAATTGCTAAGGAAAAAAATAGTGTGGGCAGGGGAAATCCTTCAAGCTTTTATCCTTTTTTATATCTGTACTTTAAAAAAGGAAAAAAGAAGGAATATAATTGCTTTGGAGGGGTAGAGCTAATTTAATACCAGCTAGGAGGAAAGATTAAAGAGCGGAAGCTTTTGGTGAATTTGCAAAGAAGAAACTTCACAGTGATACCACTGAAGTTTCAAAATGGGGGAGGGATGGCTTTCATTGAATTTTTATTTTTATTTTTTGAAAAAAAGAATGAGATGGCATCACTGGCATCCAGAGGAGAGAATTGATGATGATTGCCTGCATTGGGGAAAAAACAGTAAATATTCAATGTAAATAGAATGCAGGGTGTCTTAAGGTGTCTGTGTATTCGACATTTTATAGTTATCTGAATGAAGAGCAGTCCAGTCCCAGCCTAGTTTAAAGATGAAGGAGTGTAAAATAGGAGCCTTGAGGTTGCCCATGAACAGTTAGGATCTTCTAGTCAGCAGGCTGTGTTGTAGTCTATTGGTGAATTTTTGTTATTCTGTTTTCGTTTGCAGAGTATGAGGTGCCAAAAAACCACAGAGATGCATGGGGAGAATAGTTCAGTCTCATTTGGGCACTTCCTCCTTTGTTTCCCCTCACAAACTAACCCTTTGCATAAAATCACACTAGGAGCATTTTAAATAGAAAAAAAGGTATTTTTACTTACAGTTATTGTCTGCAGTTGCAGTCAGAAGAACAAAAAAGGTGGGAAATTGAGCCTCTAGCCCCTCCAGAGAACTTCCATGCTTCCTGCTAGCTGAGAGGGGGGAAAAGAGCTATCAACAAAATTAATGGAAGCAGAAACAAACAGAAAGAAGGGGCAGGTGCTCGACTCAAATGCCAGAGGCAGCAAAAGAACTACCAATCAAGCTAGTAGAAAAGGTTAATCACATTAAGCTGTAAAGCCCCCTCCCATTGATACCCAGTATCAGTGCATATAAGACTGATATTACTTCAACACAGTTGTCCTACTATGGGAAAATATATTTAAGTTCTTAGAAGCAATATGTAACTAGTTATTTTTGGTGCCAGGGCCATACCCACATTACATTTTGACAATAATGTAACATGTAGATACAAAATTATATTTGTGAAATGAGCAGCATTTCCTAATTACTTTGTATAATTACTGCATTGCGTTTGAATGTAATGTAACGTATGGTTACATTTTGTGTAATGAGTCATATTTTCTAGTGATTAAAGTGTAGTTTTAAAAGGTATTTTCAGACGTTTTAAGGGATTTTTTTGAGTTTTGTAGAATTTCCTTGTGACCTTCAGTCACAAATAAGATACTGTTTTGCTTAATCTTCACTATTGTATTTCATATTTTTGAAGTATTTTGAAAGTGCAATATCGGGATTGTCTACTAGAGGGCAAATTATCTGTATTTTATGGTGTGATCCCATGGAAAACAAAACCTTCCTACAATGAGAGAGATCCCAAGGGAGTCTAAAACCTTTGGGTAGAGAATATTTAAAATGGTAATTTCCGGGGGGGGGGGGGGACTTCTGTAGTTGATTATATCTTCAGTTTTATACAGCATAAACTATTCTGGTGGATTTCAGCCAATGTCTAATAGCTCCCAACCAGAAATGAAAAAGTTAGTTGAAAAAGATTAGCAGTTAACTGTTAATGAGCTCAACAATCTAATTCAGTTAAATTTCAGGGGAAGGCATTTTAACTGTTAAGTTTGACATTTATGCTGGCTGACTACAATAAAACTTTATCAGAAAATGTAAAAACAAACCATTCATCAGATTGAACAACATATTTAACAAGGCCAGAATAAAATACTGAGATATAAACACTGATATCAGAAGATACAAACTTCCTAGTAGTCTCGCCTGGATAGAAAAGGTTTCCAGAGTTTGGAAAAATTGCTTTTGTTCATTATGATTTCCAGAATTACAACTCTATCCAGCCAGGGGTATGACCAACAAAGCATCTTTTCCAAACTCTGAGTGATGCAGTGGTAAATAATAATTTTGTGTTAGAGATTATTCTGGGTTGAAAGGATTTTTGCTGGAGAAACTCCACTCAAGAGACACCCAAATGAGACTCCTTTCATGTCCCCAAGTGCAGCTCTCGGGTATCAGCTCAGCATCTTAACCACTAAGCCACCGGGGGAGCTGCAATGCAGGGGTTCAACTGCTGTACTCCAACCAAAAGGTTGTGAGTTTGATCCTGACTAGGGATCAAGGTTGACTCAAGGAATCCATCCTTCTGAGGTCGGTAAAATGAGTACCCAGCATGTTTGGGACAAAATGCTAGTTAACATGTAAGCCACCCAGAGTACACTAAGCACTATGGGGCGGTAAATAAGTGTGAATGCTTTGCTTTGCTACAAGAACCAAATGGTCTTTAATTCTCCAGTGTGTGGTAGAAGCTCATTCTCTTTCTTTCCACAGCCCAAAGGAGGGCAGGAGTGGAAGAGATATAAAATGATGGATGGATTGTTTCTCCTTTTTCAGGTAAAGATTTATTGTAGTTTAGCTAGTGCCAAATATTTTTTTCTGGCAGGAAAGCAGGAAAACAACTAACAGCATCTGATTGCCTTTTATGCAATATCTTGAGCCCCACTGGTCTTCTCTTTGCCATAGAGTTCCAAATTTCACATAATATAGTGTTGTTGTTGTTTTGCCATATTTTCCTTTTAAACAAATACCCATCCACAGTTCAACTCAAGAGTGGAAGATGGGGGAGATGTTTATGATTAACCCTTTCTTCAATCTCTTTGTCTTTTTCATAAATCATACTTCCCGGTAGCTTCACTGTTCTACCGGGGTCATTACAGCCCATTTTTATGGGGATAGAAAAGTGGCTTAAAATGTTCATCAAGTGTTCTCAAAGGACTGTTTGGGAGAAGTCTCATACAGTTTGGGACCTTATGATCTGTCAGAGCGTCTCTCCCTCAGAGCACCCCCCTGCATTATTCAGTCATTACAATCTGTGTAACACCTGGTGTCAACCCCATGGATGGCTAGAAAGTCTATAACTAGAAATAGAACCTTCTCAGTGGCGGCACCTATGTCATACCTGTCAACCACGGCTCCGGCCAATCTGGGACCTGCGCAGAACGGTTCTGCACAGGTCACCTTCTACGCATGCGTAGAAGGGTTTTATGCTTGTGTAGCCCCCTTCGACGCATGTGTAGCCTTCTACGCAAGCAGCGTAGCCTTCTACGCATGCGTTGAAGGGTTCTATGCAAGCGTAAAACCCTTCTACGCAAGTGGCATAGCCTTCTACGCATGCGTAGAACCTTTCCCCCGCTGCCAAATTTCGGGGTTTTGGCAGCGTGGGGCGGGAAATGGCTCAAATTGGCGCCAAAAACCATGAAATCCTGGCCAATCTGGGAAGGTTGACAGGTATGACCTATGCTCTGTAATTCATTACCAGTTGAGTTGTGTCAGGCCCCATACTTGGACATTTTTAAGAAACAGCTCAAAACCTCTCTTCAAGGAGGTATTTAAGGATATTTTACCATTGTCAATAAGTTAGATGTTTAGATTTAAGCTTGCTTGCCTCAGATGCCATCAGATATTTGACTTATTATTTTGATTCTTCTTTTATGTCCCGATCAAACCCTGGACTGCCAAAATAAAGCCATTTTCTTGGCTTTGTTGTTGGACAAACTTAAGTCCTTATCGGTGCATGCTTCTGGGAGTAATCAGCAAACTAGTAAATGAGCTGGACTCTGAATCTCTCCACATTCACACCGTGTGTTGTCATCCACCAACATGCTGGTCTTACATTTAGAAACTCTGACCCTCAGCCTATTCAGGGTCCTCCAAGTTGACATAGGGGAGGTTGAGTTCCTCAGTTATATCATTCTTTAATGATTATTTTGATTGTTGTCTGGTATTGTTGTTTGTTCATTTAATTATTTGCATACTGCCTGAGTGGGAAACATCCCAGATGAGAGGTATAAAAAACTGAATGAACAAATGAATGAATAAATGACTGACTGAATGAATGAATACTGCTTAAAACCCTCAGCAACACTTGCCTTTCATGACAGTTCCTCCTGGCTTCTGCCCTTCTTTGACTCCAAGTTAAGGATAAAAAACACAACACAAAGCATGTCCAGTTAAAAAACTGAATTCGTGACAGATACTAAATGGGTGCTTGTGAAATTGATGCCTCAGAATAAGGTGCCTGATGACTGAAGCAGGAAGGAAAGCAAGAAAGAGTCTATGAAATGGCAATGGATTATGAATGAGGCATTCAGCATCATGGAGAGAAAATGATTATGAAAATCAAGGAAAAGGCATACATGAAAACCTAACAAGCTGAGGATGGCAGGATCTTTGATTGGGCAATGCGACTGATCAAGCAAGGGAGGCAGAGATTCATCAGGAGAAGATGAAAGTATAGAATTAAAGTAGGAGAGTCAAGGAAGGTAAAAAGTCAACTTTGGATGGGGTTGAGGAGAACTGCATGAAGTCACTCTGTCCTCGTTTCCAGTGTCGTCAAAAAAGCAGATGGTAAAGAGCTAATGGAGCTGAGAAACATTGACAACTGCTTCACAGAACACTTTGCAAATGATACGAAGCAACGATAGAGAATCGAGAGGGGATGGATGTGTGTGTGTGCTCGTCTTCAGAGAGGGCATGCCTCATCAGGCGAAGTTGGACACATTTCAAATCTGAGTATCCCTACATATTGCTGAAAAGGAGAACATACATTATAAAAGTGAGGAATGAAGGGTGGCATGGGTTTGTATAAAAGGGCATATGCTAATTTATAAACACAGATGCAATCTTAGAAAGAATGTCTACATTTAAACCTAATTTTAAGGCTTGGGTTAATGTATTAGCTAGGGTGTTTGTAGATGCAGTAGCCAAAATCAGGTTCCTTATGCTGGCTTTTGCAGAACAATTGGCGTAAATCTTATCAGGGAGTTGCCAGTGAGTTAAGGAGTGAGTGTAGCACAACGGAAAATGCTCAAGCTTGCTTTTTAATTAGATTTGTAACAATTGCATTAGGTCAAGATCTCCCTTGTTCAAAAGCCAGTCATATCCAACTCTAGGGTGCAGTGCTCATCTCTGTTTACAGCCAAAGAGTCAGTGTTGTCTGCATCTGTAGATGTTTCGTGGTCATGTGGCATGCATGACTAGGTGCCGGAGCGCACAGAACACTGTTACCTTTCCCACTTGTTTATCTACTTGTAATGTCTTGCTTTCAAACTGCTAGGTTGGCAGGAGCTGGGACAGAGATGGGAGCTCACTCTGAGTTGTCAAGTACAACATCTTACCCACTAAGCCACCCAAGTCCCTCAACAATTGCATTACACAAGTATAAAACACAATAGGATTTGTTTAGCTTTGTTTTGACTCTAAATGCTTGAGAATATGATTTCTACCTGCTAGGTAAAAGTTAAAGGTCACCCTTGCTCGAAAGTCAGTCGTATCTGTTAGACCCACACTTAAATTGTGCTCACCTGGAGAACAGAAATCATAGAATCATAGAATAGCTAATTTCTCATGAATTCAGTGGAATATGCATCTGAATAAGCATACTGTATGTACAAGTATATTTGAGCTCTTTTTGTATCATGGGTTTTGTAGTCTTATACCTGCATGATTACTGTGCTGCTCTGTCTCATATACCATATTATGGAATTCAGTGGGAAGAAAGACAGCTGTACATTATATGGATACTAAGAATGAAGCTCAGATAGTGCCAAAAATATTAAAATAACTCAACATTTCAAATATTATAAGAATGTAAAATGGTGAACCATTTTGGATAGGTCAGTTCACTCTGATGAGTTGTAAAAGGATGCCTCATTCTTCATTCAATCCCTTACAGCAAATGAGGTTGGAGAAACCCTGGAGCTCAACAGCAGTTTTCATATTTCACTGTAAGAATTTTCTAAAAACCTTCTCCTACTTTTTCTTTTCAGTTCACAGACCAAGACTGAGCAGACCATTTATCAAAGGAAAAGTTTATTAATGGCAAATTGGGCTGGTTTTGCTTAACCTGCAGAATTTCCCCCAACCATTTTGAAACATCCAGCTCTCTGAAGACCTTCCGCTCCCGCCCCCCTAAATTCTCTTGACCTTTCAGATCACTTGCAACCTTCTTCTTTTAATTTATAACAAGTCTTGAATTCCAAGGTATGTTTTACCAGCCTTTTGGCATTTCTATCCCCCTAGACGTTGCCCCTGAAGATTTAATGGCTGAGCAGGTACACGCAAGAGCAACATTCCCCCCACCCTTTGAGTCATAGGTGATTCTGCTTTTGCTAAGCGCAAAGATTTCTAGCTTTGGGAGTTGATCAACCTCTGTGTTGAGTCAGCAATTTTCTTGGACAGCTAATATTATGGGAGGCATTTCATTTTTATACAAAGCCCATTAAAACATTGTTCAGAGCAGAGGTCAAAGTATCCTTTGCTTGTCTTGGCATAAGATTCTACTCCAGTGTTTCTCAGGGGCTTGCTATCTGGGCAGAGTAGGTGTAATCCCATCGGTACATAAATAAAAAGAGGCAAGCTTTAGTGCATATGTATGAATTTTCTCAACCAGACCTTCAAACAACGAGTTGATCTCTTGCTATTATTCTACCTGGTGTCTTCTGGGCATAGCTCCACACCTACCACTTCTACTTCATCCCCATTCTATCTCAAGGATGAGATTTGAGAATTTTGCTTCAGTTCATTTCAGGTAAGAATGTAGAAACTCACAGGTTTCTTCATATTCCAGACAGCAAGAACCTGTGTTTGGGTTGGTCCTTGTAAGTGAATACAGGAGAGGGAGAACATGGCAGATTTGTCCATCCACCAAGAAGGTTTTGAATGCTAAGGTCACCCATGCTCGAAAACCAGTCGTATCCGATTCTAGGGTTCAGTGTTCATCTCTGTTTACAGCCAAAAAGCCAGACATTTCTGTGGACACGTGGCAGGCATGCCTCAACACCAGAGTGTACAGAATGTTGTTTACCATCCCACTGAAGTACTACCTATTTATCCACTTGCAATTTCTTGCTTTCAAACTGTTAGGTTGGCAGGAGCTGGGACAGAGATGGGCACTCACTCCATCATGCAGTACTTGAGAATCGAACTCCGACCTTCCAGTCGTCGAGTTCGACATCTTAACCACTTGAGCCACTGCGTTGCTTAGTTCTCAAAAAATCAGCTTTAAATCCTTGCGAGTTTAACCATATTAGTTGTCGATTAACATATGTCACCCATTTGTTTTCTTTTTGTTGCTGTATAAGGGGATATTCCGTGTGTTGTAGTGGAAACAGTGATAATGTAGGGCTCCGGAGATCTGGGTTTGAATTCCTGCTTGAACATGGAAATTCACTGAAGGAGTGGGACTGGTAAAATTACTCATTAGATATCTAAATTACCCTGAAAGCCCTATTAGTTGGTTATACTTTGGTTCCAACTTGACAACATATAACATACACATAACAGATAAGTCTCAGAGTGATCTTCTCCATGTTGAGGGGAAATAGTTATTGAATTTCATTTCCATTTGTTTTAGGTAACCACTAAAAAAAATTGTTCTTTCATAGAGGGAAATGAAAGACATTCAGTGTGTAAATCTATTAATTAATTAATTTTATTTGTTTAAATTTATATAGCCGCCCCCTCGCCGGAGCAACTCTGGGCGGCTTATATCCACTACAAATCCAATTATGACAATAAAAAACCATTAAAACCCATAAAACACATAAAACTCATTAAAAACTCACCCACCCACCCCAACTGAAGAAACCTTCTGACCTTTAAAAAATCCCATTTCTAAGGGCCTTGATTCTTTCAAGACCAACAAATCTAGCTCCATTTGCTTCCCCCTGCCATTTACTTTTAAAGAGTTTTCAGCACAAACACCCATAAACTAATGAAAGGCCATGGGACTACCACTACTTACTACTAGATAATGAAAACTCTGAGGGCCATAGTTGACAACAAAAAAACCATTGTGCAAGCACAAAAGTTACATTTGAAAGGTATTAATCCAGAAAGAGTAAAAAGAGAAAAGACATGGGGCAAGTGGTTACTGTCATCATCGAAGAGATTTACATGAAACCATAATTTACTCACTCTTTCCTTCCCTCCCTCCAAAGTTTTGATTGGTAGCCTCATTTGTAACCAGCAATAATGTTCCTTTTGTAATCTTCAAATCCCTCTTTTTTATTTCCTTTGGGTGGCTTTGATAAGCACAGTTGAGGTTAGGACAATTTTGTATGCCAGCTCTCAATGCAAAAGTCAATTTGAGCACACTGGATGGGAAAACAGGAAAAATGAGTGAAACAGCTACAGAGAACGAATTAGAATCTGGCGATTTTCTCTCCCCATTTCCTTCTTACTGTAATAATAAGAAGGTGGGAGAATAACATTTCATTCCTCCTCCTCTCTCTCCCCCATCACAGAAATACTTTTTGCCAAAGACTATCTCAGTACAAAAGCCCAGAGAGTCAAATATGTTGTCTTGTCTTATCACTTCTGAACAGACTCTGGAGTTTGAAAGGAGTTTGGAAATTTGCTTAACTCGCCATTCAGGGAGATAATGAGGGAATCACTCCGTCTTGCTTTCAGAAATGCTGGTGGCTTCAGAGCGACTCAAGAGGCTGCGAGGATAAGCAGAAATGAGATTGCGAGAACTTGCTCATCGCCCAGATATATCTGAGATGAGTCCCTGCCGAAAAACCCTGACACTAGTGTAGTGTTCTGAAAAGTTCTCTGTATTGGGAAATAGCCTTCCAGCCTCAGCATTTACCGAAATAAACATCTAAATGGGAACATGAAGGAACAACCTGGCTCAGCACAACCAGACACAATTATTATTTACTTTAAGGTTTACCGACCGACAAACCAACCAGGCACACAACAAGGATGGCCTAGGTAGGATGTTGTGTGAGCTCCGCATACTTTTTGCAATAGATGAAGGCTTAGAAGAAATAATGTAGCAGTAAATTCTGAAGTTCAGGGGCTTACCATGGTAATGCCTGCAACCAAGTCCCCAAGGAGAGCCCAAGAACACAGCTGTGTTGATTCATTTCTTTGTGTTTGTGTGTACATAGATCAGTACATACAGCATTAGATCCAGTTTATTAGGATGAGTTGATAGACATAGAATACTGAGATGGTACAGGGCAAGGTAAAGGTAAAGGTTTCCCTTGCTCTAAAAGCAAGCTGTATCTGACTCTAGAGTTTGATTCTCTTCTCCATTTACAGCCAAAGAGCCAGCCCTGTCTGCATCTACAGACGTTTCCATAGACATGTGGCAGGCATGCCTAGACACTGGAGTGCACAGAATGCTGTTTACCTTCCCACTGAAGTGGTATCTATTTATCTACTTGCAATTTCTTGCTTTCAAACTGCTAGGAAGGAGCTGGGACAGAGATGGGGGATCATTCCATTGTGCAGCACTCAGGTCTCAAACTGCTGACCTGCTGACCTTCAAGTCGTCAAGTTCAGTACCTTAACCACATGAGCCACTGCAGTGCAGGGCAATGTAGTGCTTAGCATATTGTACTTTAGCTAGACATTTAGCAAGAAATTTTTAAAAAGGTTCACAGTACATTCCCAAACAAACTAAATCTACCAGCTCAAGGTTATCCAGAAGGTTTATTTTAAAAATAATAATCAGAACACCAGGAACTGAAAGGTAAGGATCAACTTGTAGCATTGCTTTGTTCTTAACAGAGGTAGGTTTTTTTGTAAAGCTAATGGGATTTAATTGCCCATTCAAGACCTGACCATCCCAAAATGTTTTGCATTGCAACAGGGATATTATGTTGTTATTTAGCCTCCAAAAGGATTCACCTTGACTTTGGGTTTTGTTCCTGCAAATCTCACAGCATGGAAAGCTGCTGACCTGACAAATGAAAAGCCTGTTTCCAAGCTGCAAATACCTGAAAGCTAAGAGATGGATCCTGTAAAGGGACAGCCTCCATTAAAGTGAAAAGGGAATCCAATTTTGCTGATCCACACAGAAGATGTTATCCAGAGTGCAAACAAGAGAATTATCATTTTGTAAATCAAGCTTTCACTGGATCAACAATATAGATAGGCAGAGGTTATGGTCAGAAAGCAGTTTTGGTTAAGTCAGCAGGACATCTGTGGTGAAAGGGAACAAGGAACACTTGAGAGCTAGGCAAATACCAAATACCAAAGATCAAGGCAGACTCTTCCAGGATATGTCACTAGTCAGTTAACCTCAACAGCTAGATCAGGGATTCTCAAAATATGGCCCGTGGGCTGGATCTGGCTCATGGTGCCATATAATCTGACCCTCGCTCCAGCTGCCGCCGCCACCACCACCACCACTGGCGGAATTGGCTGTGGACTCAATTACAGCCATCCTAAACATATTTACGATGGCCATAAATGAGTCTGTGGCCTTCATAAACATGTTTACAACAGCCGTAAATGATTGGGGGGGGGGCAACCAGTCTGGCTCCCTCAACTGTTTGAGGGCATGTGACCCAGCCCCCAACTTGAAAAGGTTGAGAACCCCTGAGCTAGATTATCTTTGATGAAGATGTTCACTTCATCCAAGCTTCACCTCGAACTATTGGCACTCTATTGGTCTAGGTGCCCCTCCTCAGAACCTTCCTCCATATGGCAAAAATTGGTCTCCTCTAGACAGTCCAGGATCTGCCTACTCAGTCACTGGCCTGGAGATGCCAACTAGTGTCGCAAACTCATCCTCTTCCTTCTTGTGCCATATCCGATTCTGAATATTGGCAATCATCATGGAGATGAGCTATGAAGATTGTCCTGAGAATCAGAGACATTTTGTCCTCCAAGGAAAAGCTTACTAGGTGAGGCACGACAGCCATGAAGAATAGATTGAAGGCTCAGTTTAGCAGTACTTGTACAGGAAAGAAAAACATTTTATAATTGTAGGCACATAGCACTCCTTCCTGCACATAAGGGCTGTCCCATTAGTTAGGTAGCAGGGGACCATCTGAGTCACAGCGGATGTTAGCAGAGAGCTGATCTGATATTAGCACATGTGCTTCTCATGGTTGGATGGATGCACAGACAGACAAATATTCAAAATGCTCTGGAAAACAGCACACATTTGTAATTCCCTAACCTCAGCACGCTCGGAATAAGACACAGATTTTAAAGAGAGTGTGGGAGGGGGGAATCCATTAACTAAGTTTTCTCTTTTGCAAAATATTGTTACTTTTGAGATGGCAGCCATTTTGTCTGCTCAAGCCACACAGCAAGGAGAGTAAGATTGCTACCACTAGGGGGCACTCTTATGCTAACCTACTAAAGGGTTTATTTTATACTATTAGTTACTGTTGTAAAGCTAAAGGAGGGGGATTTTTTTTAAGGACAAAAAATGAAAAGAGCCATCTGGCATCATGACTGGAAGATATGACCTGATGCAAAGAGGAGGAGTTCAGAGACTAGTCCCAGAAGGACCTAGGGAGAGAAAACTACTAAACTAATTCTGCCCGTTGGCTTATTTATAATATATGACACTTTAAATATAAGATAACTTATAGTTAGATTAGAATTCACATCTAGAAGCTTTGTCCAAGAGCTGTTGATAGAGCTGGAAAATATTTTAAACATAAATTTATTAAAACACTCTGCATATATATATACACCGACCATTCACAGTCCATGATAGTTCAAACTCTGTTTTCCTTCTCACAGACAAAGCAAAGTTCTTATGCTTTTGCAGATGCTGTGAAAATATTTCTCTCTGGGTGAAAAGAAAGTGTTTCCTATTCAGCAACACAAAACCTTGGAGTGTGGGCAGTTGCCATGCTACGAGCTACAAAATTATGAATGTTACAAGAAAGCAATGTTGAGAGTTTTGGGACATAAATGCAAATTGTGCTCAGAATAACTTTTACCTAGACTACATAACACCCACACACACATAAAAGTGTGCGCACTCAAGCTTCTTCTGTTTTAAAACAGAGAAAGCAAGGCAGACCCAACTGAAGAAACTAGAAGTTAGTTCAACATCCCTCCTTGGACATTTGCTTGAAAGAGCACCAGAAGAGTCATGTCAGGTCAGCCATGTTGTATCTTCCAAACTGTTCCAGCTATTCAAAATTATGTTTTGGCATTGGAGCTCCAAAACGATCAGATTTTATTCATCTTTTTGTTAGTGCTAGTGGCACAGTGGTTAAACTGCTGTACTCCAGACAAAACCACTGACATTGTGAGTTTGATACTGACCAGGGTCAAGGTTGACTCAGTCTTCCATCCTTCTGTGGTTGGTAAAATGAGTACCCAGCTGTGGGATCCACGCACACAATTGGCATACTGTCCCTGACAGAACCCCAGTTTGGGAGATCACTCCTTCGAGCTGTAAGGTTTCGAGGGGACAGAAATTGGGGGGCGGATATTTGATATAGCTTGATTCACCTATTGCTGACCTGACAGGCAGCTAGAACAATGGAAAGCTAGAAAACACAGATGGTTAACTCGATAGGCATGTAATGGGTAATCTTGCATCCGCAGAAGCCCTAAAGTCTAAGAGTCAACTTTGGCCACTTGTTTGCCCCCAATAATGAGGAACAATGCTTGTCCCCGGTAGGTAATTAAGTTAGATAAGGAACTTCCCCCGGTGAAGACTTCCCCAATTAACTTGTGTAAACATGATGTGCAGACTCAGGGCCTCCTTTGTATCGCTACGCACAGTATATGCACGCAGCCAGATCAGGCAAGGCATAAATGCTTCTGATTTGTCATCATTAAACACTGGTCTTTGCTCCATCTTGCCTTGTGTGTCTTGCTTGATCAGTCTCCTCCGGGACCCTCTGGCCCACATTGGGCCCCGATCCAACACCCAGCATGTTGGGGGCAAAATGCTGCTTACCTTTTAAGCTGCCCAGAGAGACCACTAAGTGCTTATATAACTGTAATTGCTTTTGCTACCTCATTACCTCAATACCTGCCAAAGAGGTACCTATTTATCTACTTGCAATTTGTTGCTTTAGTACTGGATAAATAGACAGTCACTACAGCCCAGAAAAGTCCCTCCCAGACACCCCAGCTACAGGTAGCATGTAAGGCTGCAAATAAAACTCCAACAGATTTATGTCAGAGATAACTCTGACATACCTGGTTTATCCTCCTCAGCACAAGATTGCCAGATTTTGTGCAAATTACAGTTGAGCTAGTTGCTCAAATCTCACATGACTGCTGCTATGTTAAAGAGACTGAGATTCTAAATCCAGTCCTTTTGTGTTTGCTCTCTGTGTGCATGCTTTCCTTTGCAAGGAAAAGAACACAGGAGATGTTTTGTGCAAATTACACACACCTTGAGGGGAGCAGAAAAAGCCTCTTTGTCTTGCTCTCAACTGAAAGCAAAGACTCTTGTGGGGATTCCTCAAGTCAAGGCTGCCTAAATCAATGAGCACAATCAATTTACCAACCATGCTTTCCCTTCTTAGCACAGCCTTTATTTCCATCAAACCAGTCTTAACCTACTGAAAGAGAAACACCTTTCTACTGTGAAAGATTCATTCACTCCAGTCTTTGGTAAAGTTGTTCAAGGGGACACTTTTTCAAAATTAATTTAATCCAAGTCATTAACTATGAAGCCTCGAGAAGTTTATAACCCTTAAAAATACAAATAACAGAGTGTTCTGTGTCTTTAATTAGTAACACTCCAGATCAGAAATGGTAACCTAAAGGCAGGGGT
Source organism: Bradypodion ventrale (assembly GCA_035047345.1). Lineage (NCBI taxonomy): Eukaryota > Metazoa > Chordata > Lepidosauria > Squamata > Chamaeleonidae > Bradypodion > Bradypodion ventrale. The sequence continues at coordinate 125,368,641 of JAWDJE010000006.1, forward strand.
GCCCAAAGTTTTTGGGCCATGGTCCGGTCACATGGATCAGCAGGCCGGTCATGTGATTCAGTGGGCCGGCTACATGGGTCCTCCCACCGGAAGTGGAAGTAAAACATACCTTGCAATCTGTTTTGCAACAGGATGAGATAGATTTTAAGCTGACATTTTCTCTGCTTAAACCAGGGGTGCCCAAAACTATGGCATGTGGGCCAGATCTGGCCCCTGATACCAATTCATTCAGCCCATGCCACCATACGGGTACATTTTGCTTCCACTTCCAGAAGCGGTGCGGGTGGTCCAGGCTGGGCCATAGTTTGTTTACCCCTGGTTTAAGGCTTCATACTCCATTTCCAATCCCCTGAGCCATACTTGTCTGTCAGAGGGCTTTTTCCTCTTCAAACACTGTGAAAGGAAGCCCTTGCTCAATTCACTCTTCACTTCTCTTTCGGTTGCCCAAACACTTTAAAGCCACTTTGAGAAAAAAATCTGTGTATGAAATGCAAAGTATATTTAAATGGTAGAAATGGTTGGGTTCTCTGACTAAAAAAAAGTATTCTGTGTGCATTAGCTATGATAAGAAACACTACTTTTGAAAAATAAATACCAGGCTTCCAGTGTAACAAAAGGAAAAGGAAACTCCTCTTCACATATTTTGCATCGTAACTATACCATGAGCTTAATAAAGCCCTCATTTACACTGGAAATGACAAATGCTCCATTTGGAAACATTTCTCTGTGACATAAATAGACCACGTTTCCAATTGGAAGAATCTACAAGAGAAGTGGGGCTGTAGTGGCTTAGTGGTTAAGATGCTGAACTTGATGACTGGAAGGTCGGCAGGTCAGCAGTTCGAGACCCGAGTACTGCAGGATGGAGTGAGCTTCTGTTTGTGCCCCAGCTCCTGCCAACCTAGCAGTTCAAAAGCAAGAAATTGCAAGTATAAATAGGTACCACTTTGGTGGGGAGGTAAACAGCATTCTGTGCACTCCAGTCTGCAGTCATGCCTGCCACATGTCCATGGAAATGTCTGCAGACGCAGACAGCACTGGTTCTTTAGCTATAAACAGAGATGAGCACTGAACCCTAGAGTCAGATACAACTGGCTTTCAAGCAAGGGAAACCTTTATCTTTACCTTATAAGAGAAGCTAAAAAAGATACTGTGCAGAATATTTGTCTGGGTCTTGTAAAGTTTAGACTAAAGTCCAGAGTATGTTCACTACCTCTTTAAAATTAGCATAACCATCCTCTACAACTATTGTTTTCAAAGACTCCAAAAGTTTTTAATATCTGAAAATCTCCACTTCCATAACAGGATTTACCATCAATAAATACTTACAGATTTCCCCATCTGAGTGAAAAAAGTTCTCAACACTTTAAGATATCCTGTTGAAAACAACAGCTTTTATTTTGCTCCTGCAAAATTCCTGTATGACACCATCCAAATTATGAAAAGTCACTGCAGTATCTGCTAATTTCCATACCCTTTTCTGCCCAAGAAAAATTAGCTAACTATGAGAGAGAGACAGAAAATACTTCACTGCATAAACAGTCTGGTGGCACTTAATGCACTCCCAAATTAAAGCGATGGCATATAATTGCAGTTTAATTTAAGTAGAGGGAAAATGGGTTGAAAATATAAAGTTTTGCAAGAACATGGGGTTGTGAGGATACAAATACTTCTGGAGTGATATTGCTGTGTTCTGTGCTTTCTTGTTTGGCAATCCTAACATAACCTTCCAAAATATTTATCATCAAATTCCAACGATCTTCTTCTAAATTAACCTCATGATCTTTTTCCTGCTTTGAAATCAATGTGACTTTAAACACAAGTCCATTTATTAAGTCTGTTTTATTAGGTTTTTCATTATGCACGCTTGTAAAGATCTTAATAGAGATGTTCAGTAATGAAATTTTGCAAGTTCCTAAAATCTTCATAAATCTCCATAAATTGTCTCTTTATGAGAAACCTGCTTTCATTGTGCCTGACTTTTTTAATTCACATGCAACAAAAATGTTAATATACTTTAATTACACTAATATGATTTATCTCTTCACTCATTATACAAGTTAATTTTGTTCTAAAAGGGTCCTGTTTTCAAATTCTCTCCAGCAATGGAGAATTAAAGTAATTATAGTTTAGTAAAGGAAATTAGTCATAAAGGTCTATGATTTCTAAAATAAATTGAAGTTTTCATAGGGCAGATTAGAACATATGCCTTACAGAAACATGGCTTAGAGAAAGACAATGGCTTAACATTGCAGTCTTATATGTCTATTAGCACTCATATTTTCGGTCACCACTCTCAGATGGAGAAGGTTTTAGCTGAGAAATTGAGTTGTTAACAGGGTTTGTGTTCAATGTAGCATTTGCACATTTACTTTGAACCTCTGTCTAGGGCATACAGGCCATAAAGGATTCCAACATGGAAGTACACCAGTGCCAACCTCACCCAATGATTTCCCAACCCTCTATGTCTTCATTGGTTCAGTAGTCCATAAAATGGTTTTGTGGTCACTTCTGGCCCACCAAACAAATTATCTCAACATCCTGTGTATTCAGCAAGATTTACAGGAGAGCAGAATATGATCTCATAGGACAGTAGGAGTCATTCACTTGACTCCCCATTCAGCGAATATGCAGAAGGGCAGAGCTATGAAGGCAGACGCAGTATATAGGGCAAGCCCAGTGGTCTGGTCCTTCTCTTCTTATATGCACACCCACTCTTTGCATTGGGCTGCAATGAGTGTACCATCCAGCAGCAATGTGCACATGTGAATGGGCCTTCAAACATTTAGCATGTCAAACTCTCCCATTGCATTATGCACAATCCTATCCTATGAAGACTGGCAGTAAATATGAAGGGGAAGTTACATGATTGCAGTTACATGGTTTGCACATCCGCACCAGATATATAGTGAGAAACTGTATAGGGTTGGTGGATAACTTCAGCTCCACAGTGATCATTGGAGTTAACTGAGTCATGGGGTTGAAAAAGGCAAGACTGTTGTCACTGATAGGGCTGGCTCTTGATTTCTGAATCACCTGGACAAAATGCCAGCCCATGGCCCTTTACCTTTGCCAGGCAGACTCACCTGGCAGTGGGTAGCAGCAGCATTTTGGTCTGGCATTGATGGTGCAGCCACCACTGAGTCTTGCTACCACTTCAGTTTTATCTGCTACTCAATGTCGATGCTGTGTTGGAGATATTATGGGAAAAAATCAAAATGCTAGCTAACAGGGTCAGCCCTCACTAGGCAGAAAGGAGAGGTTACCACAGGGAGGAAGTACTTGGAGATGGCAGTAGTGTTGATGGGGAAAGCTATGTTCTATGGAGCAAATTTTGCACCTCTTAAATGAGCATGCTTCTTTTGGTTCCAGTGGAAAATGGATTCTCATTGCCAGCATCTAGGGAACTACCAATTGTTGACCTCTTTTGTGTTCTGTTGTTGTTGTTTATTTCCACATAGAATAGGAGGAGGGTCATCTTATTCTTTGCCTCAAGCAGGAAAATATCTTGAATTTTTCCTGGCGACTATGCCCTGATGTTTGGAGAAACAGGCCAGAATAAGAAACTTAATTGGGAAAGAACTCCATATGAAGCCCAAAATGTATACCGTGGGTAGATGTGCTAGGAAGCTACCATGTCACCAGCTGGCCAAGAACTTTGGATCCTGCCCTAGCCTACTGTCCTGTCTCCTACCTGAGGTGGGATCCAGAGTTCCTGTGTGCTAACCAGACAGAGATGTACTTGTCTGGGCATGGGAAAGCCCTATAAAACCTTCCCTCCAAGAGAGATTCTACTTGTCATAAAATGATGAGAATTATTTCTCTGCTAGTTTTCTGTATATTCTCCAGTGTGCAAGGATTCTAACTAACAAGCTTATTTTCCCCTTCTACTTAGACTATGATTTAGCACTATAGTCTATTTCTGATTATGAACAATAACATTTCAGATAATACACCAAGAATTAATGATGCATGGAAGACATAATGTAATGAGGGAGAAAAAGAAGCTGCACTCTGTTCATTTTTACATTTTGCAGTGATGGTTTTTCTATGCCTACTTGCTTAAATCAAAATTATTTGCAACTAGCTCTAAAACAGAGATAACTGTGAACTTTGGATAAGCTTCTACAAATTAATGACACTGTTTTCCTCTCTTATTCTTATTCTTTTATTCTTGGCAAACTCATCCACTACTTGAATTTTGCCCTATGCTGTGTTCTCAGAAGGAACAATCAATTTTCCATTGTATTATTGGCAGCTGGGAACTATATGGAGCCTTAGTGGCCAATAGCAGATGCAGTGGCTCAAGTGGTTAAGATGCTGAACTTGCTGACTGGAAGGTTGGGGTTCGATTCCCGGGTATTGCATGACAGAGTGAGCTCCTGTCTCTATCCCTGATCCTGCCAACCTAGCAGTTTGAAAACAAGAAATTGCAAGTAGATAAATAGGGACTACTTTGGTGGGAAGGTAAACAGCATTTCGTGCACTCCAGTGTCTAGTCATGCCTGCCACATGGCCACAGAAATGTCTGCAGACGCAGACAGCACTGGCTCTTTAGCTATAAACAGAGATGAGCACTGAACCCTAGAGTCAGATACGACTGGCTTTACCTAGCAGACAAATAAATATGGCATGTATCCAAACAACTCTCTGACACCAATGGTAGAGGGGCCTGAAATTTCATTTTCTTCATCTGTTCTCAATCTCCTCCATTGCAGTTAATAGTTTGAAGGCCAAACTCATGGAACCAGCAACCTCTGTTATATGAAAGGATATCTAAGTTACTTACCCTCTAGATAATCACTAATCCATGGTACATTGGTGCATATGGAAATTATTACAAAAATGAAGAATTCTGTGTAACAATCCATGAATATTATTTTGTCAAAGCTGAACTCTCATTAGCTGAAATTTTCACTTCAGAACCATGGATAGTTCCATATTCTAATTACTGAGGGCTCTGGAAATCTTCATGTTGTGACTAAACAAAGAAACCGGAGCTTATTGATGTTATGCTACCTCCATCAAATCATTGTCTCTGCTAAATTTTGCAAAATTGGGGTTGTAAGATAGTACACCATTCAAAAAGAATTCCCTCCTTCCTAACTATCCAAGCTTTCCAGCTTTCTTCCATATACCCCTGTCCCTAAATGGGCTGCCTGGATTCATCCCAGACTGTTTATATAATAATTAATAATTACATGCTGTCTAGCTGATTCTGATTTATGATAATCCTTTCCAGGATTCTCTAGGTATGTAGATCTCAGAGCTAGTTTAGCATTCCCTTCTTCTGGGGGAAGCTGGGAGTTATACAAGCTGTTAGTTCTCCTAAGAGGCACATTGGGGAATCAAATTCCCAACAGTCAGATATCCAACTCACTGAGCTATCTAGCTGGTCCTATTGATAAAGCTTACATGATTGTGCCATTATTATTTTTCACTGCTGACAATATTTACATTTAAACATCAGCTTACATTTAACAAAGGAAGACTAATTAGTTAACTGAAATGGCTCAATATTACCTGCTCAATAGATGTTTTTGCACATTATCTGGTTCACTGCACAAGGAGAAACCAAGTCCAGTTTTACTCTCTTACTTCCTCCAGTGCAGATTTACAGCAAATTTTTAAACTCATCTCTGCCTTTTCTCATATTCTGAAGGATCAGTTTCTGAACAGTCCATGGCTGATTTTTTAGACTTGTTGATTGCAGTATTCTTGGCCACTCAATTTGCTGGAGGTGAGTCATTGACAATAAATAAATAAATAAAAATGACCAACAGAGAGAAGTCTTTCAGCTCATGATTACTATACCAAGTGAATCATTGGTAGTATGTCAGCCTTTGTTTGTAGTACATTTTCACTTGAGAAATGCTAAGTTTTATTTTATTTGCACTAGCTTTGATTAGAAAATAAAACCAGGGCAATAAAACATAGAGACTTTGGTTGGACTTTACTCTTCTTAATGGTTTCCTAACTCACAACAACTGTTCCAGTTATTGATGTCTTTTCTAAAATTACATGCAGCATATTGAAGGTGGACATGACATATTTTCATAATTGCAGCCATTAAGGAAAGTAGACTCAGCCGCATCAGCAAACGTCCTTTGCCATAAGAAGAGATAAGACCAGACATTAAACTAATGATATAGCTGATCACCACTTGTAGTGTATGTATATATTGTGAAGTATCACACACACACACACGCCGACCAAGTTTCCCAAGCAGTGAAAAATCCAGGAGTGAACCTCATCTGAATATAGTTAGATTTGTTTTGTTTCCTTTGAATAGGATCCCCAGTGGTGCAGTGGTTAAACTGCTGTACTGCATCCAAAACATTGTGAGTTCAATCCTGATGGGGATCAAGGTTGACTCTCTGCCTTCCATCCTTCTAAGGTCAGTCAAATGAGTAACCAGTGTGTTGGGGACAAAATGCTAATTAACTTGTGAACCACCACTGAGCATTATTGGGTGGTATATAAGAGCAATTGCTCTTGATAATTGCTATGAATAGGAGAGTACACGAGAATATTGGGGTCTTTGCTTTGGTTGCATTTATAAATATGAACCAAAGTGTAGTGGAACTAAATAAAATCAGACAATCCACTGTATCTGTGTTTCAAAGGTCTCTTAACAGAGTCAAATCCAGATTATGGACTGCTTCTGAATTCAAACAGGAAGGAAAATGCAATATCCCAGCTCTGCAAATTTGCCTCTCCAGATGTTCTTGGACTTCATTTGCCAGAGTCCCAAGTCAGCACAGTTGCTGATCAGAGCTTCTGGGAACCAAAGTCCAAGAACATCTGGAGAGCCACTTTTGCAGACCCCTGTCCTAGCTATTACAGAAAACATCTCTAAACCTCTAGCCTTTGCAGGCGCACCCCCCCAATAATGGACTCAGACACAAATGAAAGTGGATAACAGCATGGGCCACATTTATTGATTCAAGCCCTAGTCCGAATTATAAATTTCTATTGGTAAAACGACCAATCATAATTCTTAAGGCAAGCAGGCCGAAGTAACACTGGTAAGGTACCACCCAAAATTGCCAACGGCAATTGTTACAATGTATCTATTTGTATCAATTTGTTTGTTGACAACAAACAAATTGTTGACCGTAGTCAATATCTAACTAATGACCCCACCCTCTGACGTGTATCCGTAAAATCAGGGGGTGATTCCAGCTGTCTAGTGGTAACCATCACCCCCTTGCCTGGTTCGTCGTTGACCGGACAACGTTTAAACAACTTATGCCTATCTAGTGTTGTCCAGTCAATTGCGAACCTGCCGGATACCTGTGGGTCATCAATGTTTACCTTACCAGTGCTACCCGCCAATGTGACCAAAGTCAACAGCAACACAGAACAACCCCTATATCAAACCATCGCAACAGTGTGGGATGGGCGAAAAAGCCAGGACTCAAAAGCCAATTGCGAGTCCCAGCCAAAAATTCCCACCCGGCCCCGAAGCGACCAAAAAATCACACTGTTAACTAGGGAGGGGGTGGAGGGGAAAAACTTCTCCGCTCCGTCGGTTCGCCAAAATGGCAGCACGGCTGCCTCGTGGCCAGCCCTTTTATTAGGGTGCTGGCCACGCCCCTAACTACCCGGATGGTTTCGTCCAGTGGGGGGGGCCCCCGCAAAGAGCGCGGCGGCCATTTTGGCGCCGCGCTTCCATTGCAGGCGCACCCCCCCAATAATGGACTCAGACACAAATGAAAGTGGATAACAGCATGGGCCACATTTATTGATTCAAGCCCTAGTCCGAATTATAAATTTCTATTGGTAAAACGACCAATCATAATTCTTAAGGCAAGCAGGCCGAAGTAACACTGGTAAGGTACCACCCAAAATTGCCAACGGCAATTGTTACAATGTATCTATTTGTATCAATTTGTTTGTTGACAACAAACAAATTGTTGACCGTAGTCAATATCTAACTAATGACCCCACCCTCTGACGTGTATCCGTAAAATCAGGGGGTGATTCCAGCTGTCTAGTGGTAACCATCACCCCCTTGCCTGGTTCATCGTTGACCGGACAACGTTTAAACAACTTATGCCTATCTAGTGTTGTCCAGTCAATTGCGAACCTGCCGGATACCTGTGGGTCATCAATGTTTACCTTACCAGTGCTACCCGCCACCCGGAGAGGCTTCAATAAAGGCTCGACGCCCCCCCCAAGACCGTCAGCTCGGTCGACAGGCCTGCTCGCCAATCACCCAGCAGGAGGTCCATACCTCCTCGTGACAGATGGACCCCATCCCCTGAATAAAGCCCATAATTTTGCAGACTAATGGCGGGATGATGACTGACCCGCCCCCAGCCCTTGGTAGAAAGGAATCGGGCCACCGCCCTGTTCACCATGCGCCGAGCGTGGTCCAGGGCCTGGAGGTCGAAGCCTCCCCGATAAGCGTGCCGTGGGACCATATCTGACCAAACAAGGGTTGTGGCGGGCCATACGTAATGTAAGTAGGCGAGGTCGGCGCAAATCTCATGCTTCAGCGATAAGCCAGTCCCAAGTCATTACCCCCAAGGTGTATGATCAGGATGTCGGGCGGGTCGGCACTCCTCGATGAAAAGAGGAATGGCAAAAGCTCCCGCCACAACATACCGGGCTTACCGTGCCATGTGAATTGTGCGTATGCACCCAGTCCCAGTCGGGGTCCCCAATCTGTCGCCGCAGCGTAACGTGCTGCCCTGTGCACGTAGCTGTGGCCCACCAGCCATACTGTCACCGGTGTGATACGACACCCAGGGTCTGTCAAGGGAAAAAACAGGGAAGGAAAATTACATGGTGTCTCAGAAGGTACTCACGGTAGGAGTGGGCGAACATAAAACTGGAAACATTGTGAGTCCCACCTCCCCATGCTGCGTATGTCAGCCCCGGAGTACCCATAAGCAGCCGCAGTAGAGGCCGCCCCAATTCTAAATGAATGGGTGCCGTAACGGGCCCCAGGGAGGCCGACTCTGGCCAGTGCCTTCCCTGTCACCTTCCAAAACTGAAATTTAGTGAGGGGAGACCCATCTTGGTGACAGAAAAACGGGCCATGGTGCGTGCCACGCAGTGCAAGGAACTCCTGTAGGGCACCAACCGGACAGATGTCTGCCAATGAACATCGTAGCAGTCTTACTCCACTGCCTACGCCATGCTGATCTGTTTTAGAGGAGCGTATCCTCAACTGAGCCCAATCATTGCAAACATAGACATCTTCGAGTTCCAGTGCCCTACGACTTGCATCCGCCTTAGACAGCATCACAAGCTCGCTGATGCGGAGCGCTCCAAAAAAGGCCACCGTTGTAGCCACACGAAACAGGGCTGCCTCATACCTATCGAAACATAGGTCATGCCAGCCTCGTGCCAGTTGGGTAAGTACCCCAGGGGAAATTGGGTGACGGTCGTCCAGGCAACGCCCACGTTCCCGCACCCACCCCTCCAAAACATGTCTCACACGGAAATCAGCGGTACTGTCCGCACGACCTCCCACCTTGGCCATAAAAGCCAGCGCTGATAGCCGAGATGCTATGGTGCGTGGTGCCAGGCCCTGGGCGTGCAGGTATACCATAAAACGGAGGATGTGGGCCACTGGGATCGGCCAGGTATCTGGCAAGCAATATTGGGAACAAAAGGTCCGAAATGAAACCAACGCGTGGTGATACGCCTTACGCGTGCGTGGCGCCAGTGACATGCCTATCGCCCGGTTCACCTCTCCTTGCCAATGGTCCATATCTCCTGCGGTAGTGGCGAGGGAAATTCCTCTGCATCCGGAGCCAAGGCACGGAACCGGGAGATCTGCAGGCGGGACAAAGCGTCAGCAATATCATTATTCACCCCTGGGACATGCCTGGCTCTGAACAGTACATTGAGGCGCAGGCTGCGCAATACAAACTGGCGCACAAGATCCATGACCCTGGGAGATTTAGAGGTCTGTGAGTTGACAATGTGGACAACAGCCGCATTGTCACACCAGAAATGCACCACAGAGTTGGCCCACTCCTCACCCCATAGCATCAAGGCCCCCAGTATGGGAAAAAATTCCAAATATGTGAGATCCCTCAGGCGACCCGTGCCTGACCAGGCTGGTGGCCATCCACCATATGCCCACTTCCCATTGAAGTACATCCCATAACCCAGGGATCCCGAAGCATCAGACTGAATTTGAAAGTGGGGCGAGGCCAGGAGGTCAGACCTCCAAAATGAGACCCCATTGAAATCTCTCAAGAACTGGAGCCATACGTGCAGATCTGCCCTGATGCCCCGTGTCAGTCGCACCCTATGATGGTGCCTGGATAAGCCTGCCATGGCGTCGCACAAGCGCCGAGCGAAGGCCCTGCCAGGTGCGACCACCCTGCAGGCAAAATTGAGGTGGCCATGCAACATCTGCAATTCCCGAAGGGATGCCTTGCGCTTAGCCAGCAAGTCCGACATAAGGGCAACTATCCTTGCCACCTTGTCTGCGTGCAACCTAGAAGCCTGCGCTACCGTGTCAATTTCCACCCCCAGGAATATTAACTTATCAGACGGGCCTTCGGTCTTTTCGGGCGCTAAAGGGACACCGAGTTCCTCCATTAGCGTCTGAAATGTATTGAGGAGATGTGTACACGTGTCCCAGCCCCGTTCACCCCCGAATAAAAGTCATCCAGGTAATGGGCTACAGACCGAGACCCTGACCTACGGACAAATGCCCACTGCAGGAAGGTACTGAACCGCTCGAAAGCCGAGCAGGATATGGAACAGCCGAATGGCATGGCTTTATCAAAATAATAGTCACCCCGGAATTTGAAACCCAGCAACTCGAAATCACCCGGGTGCACAGGTAAGAGGCGAAACGCCGACTTTATGTCACACTTAGCCAAAAGTGCACCCGGGCCACATGAGCGCACCATGCGCAATGCCTGGTCAAAGGATGTATACCTGACAGAACAAAGGTCATCAGGGATAGCATCGTTGACCGAGTGGCCGGCTGGGTAGGACAAATGGTGAATCAGGCGGAACTCGCCCAGGGACTTCTTGGGCACTAGTCCTAGCGGGGACACTTTAAGGTTGGGGAAAGGGGGTGCGGGGAAAGGGCCGACGACCCTGCCCGCAGCAATCTCCTTATTAATGCTGGCGGCAGCCAGCTCCTCCCTTCCCCTAAGTGACAAAAGGTTAGGTGCATCCTGCGGTGACCTATCCCCTGTGAAAGGAATACGAAAAACCCTGTTGAAAACCCTGGAGGAGGTACACAGCGTCTGCTCTCCTCGGGTACGATGCGAGCCAACGCTCCAGCATGTCGAGATTAATTGGGGAGGGGGCCTTTTGGTGAACCCGCTCCCTCCAAGGCAGTCTTGCCTGCCCCTTGTCCACCCCTACCCCTGCCCCTGTATCCTCCTGGCCTGGGACAGGCGGAGGCAGCATGGGGGCCAGAACAAGAGGGGCACTCATGCTTGTACTTGCAATTTTTCCTGTTGCAAGAACCACTGGACGAGAAGGTCCAGCACAGCAGGCGGGCTGGAACCCCCTGCCCCGCCGCTTGGCGGGGTACCTGTACTGGGGCTGCTCGTTGGACCGCATGTCCACAATGGTATCTCTCCCCAGGCGCCGGGCGCGTGGGGGTCATATACAGAAGCCACAGCTTCTGGCAGGGCTCATCCCACCTCATCTCTGGGTGCAGCGGAATTCTCATACGGAACTCTTCGTCGTAAGCCAGCCATGACGGACCCGGGAAGTCAACCATAGCCCGGTAAATATTGTCCAGATATTGGACCATGGGAATAGCCAAATCAGGCCTAGCCCTGAGGTAAACGGCCATGTAAATCAAGTACGCTGGCAGCCAATTTGCCCACGTGCGTGGCGGCTTACGACGACGTGCCTGCTCCTTATCCTTCTTGTCCAGCCCTTCCCTCTCCTCCTTAGTCGGCTCTCTATTTAGAAGTGAGAAGATATCTACGTACTCGCCCCTCCAAATCTTTTCTTTGGTAGACTGGGCCAAATGGTCCCCCAAGGGCAAGGAATACCCTGCTGTTGGCAAAGCCGACACCGGTACCGAGGGAACTACGGGTAATGTAAATTGAGCCTGAGCCAGCCCGGGGATCCCCAATACATTTCCCAGCACATTGGGTGCACCACCCCGCCCCAAGCCCTGTGTCGTGGGCAAAGTCGCTGGGTGGGCCAGGGGCCATTGGGCCGCCGTGCCAGCCGAGCGAGGCCAAGGCCATTGAACAGCCCCCCCAATGAATTCAGTTGTGTGGGTGCATTAGCTTGTACTGCATACTCACCCGTTGCACCCCCGCGGGCCGCCCCCACCGGGGGTTCCGGCCCGCTGGGGGCGTCGGAGCTCACGACCGAAGCTGAGCTCGTCGACGGAGCCAGACCAGCACCAGACTGCTGCACCTGTGGGGTGGGGAGCTGCGAGGCAGTGGCCATGACCGGCCCGCATGCCTCAGGCGGCTCGACCCGACCCATCGCCGGCCGTTGTTCGGCGGCCAAAGGGGGAACCTGGAAACCCAGAGGTACCCCTGCTTGGTTGGCCCTCGCCAAAGACGCTTCAAGGGCCGCAACCCGGGCAAGAAGGGCCTCCACGTCGACATAGGGCCCGGCCCCGACAGGGGGCAATTGAGCAACCAGCCCAAAATTCACGGGTACCTGTCCAGGTCCCTGTGCCCCGGGGGCCAGATAAGGCCAAGAGCCTATGCCCAGCCCCTGGGAAGTCGTAGGAATGCCCTGCAAGGGCAGGGGACCCAACCACCCTCCGTGGCTCGCACCCCCCACGGGGAACTGCGCACCCGGGCAAGAAGGCCCCACCGCACGAACCATGGCAGGGGCCGTGGTCGACGTGTGCAGGCCAAGGGCCGAGGCCCCGTCCGGGGCAGTGGGTATGCTCCGCGCATCAGGCCAAGGAGCTACCGATCCCATCCCACCGTTCCCGGTGGGGTCAGCTAGAGGTGGCTGCGGAACGGGCGCAGTCGCGGTCCTCCGACCCGGCTGACGCCTCCGCGCCGATCGAGCCACGTTCGCGCCTGCCTTCTTCTTCGAGGGCATGGCCAAGTGTAGCTAAGAAGTCTAAAGAAAAGAAAAACTGCCCGAAAAGGCCTCCCTCAAGAAGACACGATTGACGGAGGTAAGGAGGAAAAACTTCTCCGCTCCGTCGGTTCGCCAAAATGGCAGCACGGCTGCCTCATGGCCAGCCCTTTTATTAGGGTGCTGGCCACGCCCCTAACTACCCGGATGGTTTCGTCCGGTGGGGGGGGGGCCCGCAAAGAGCGCGGCGGCCATTTTGGCGCCGCGCTTCCATTTGTGTTTTAGCTATTAGTTAGCTATTGAAACAGCATTAGGCAAGCTAGTGCCCTCCAGATTATGAAAGTTGCAATCCCAGTGATGGTTAGGCTGCTGAGAGCTATAATTCAAAATATCCAAATGGTACCTTTTTTTGCCTACATCCCACTGTCTGTAAATCTATCCTTTCTTTCAATCTCTTAAATCACATGTGTATCTCAAAGGTGTTATTTTTAAACCATAAATGTATCAGAGAGCAAAAATGAAGTTGGCTGGGATGTTTTGTCCATAGAGATTTTGAAGTTTTTATGCATGTCAGACATCATTCTCACTTTTTTTTGTTTAACAGCCCCTCTCTGCTTATGTAAGAAGACTTTTCCCCTGTATCCATTCATATATGCTTGCCTGAGGTCTGTAATGCTTGCCAGTTTTAAGCTAAAGCAGTTTGAATTTGTCTGGTTGGTTGGTTGATGGCTCTAAATATGGTTAATAGAGCTTTATAAATTAACATGCAGCTGTAAAGAGGATGGTTAAAGACGCTAATCTTTGCACAACAGCTATTTGTAACTCAGCTGTCAAGCATACTTCTGTCATTGCCATTACTAGCAATGCAAAGCAGGCCTACGCTTATTCAAACTTGCTGTGAAGCTTGGCCCTGTTGAGTTGTAAATAGTTGCAAAACAAACTCTTACAAGCTGATGCATCACATCCAAAGGATGGATGCAAAACAAACATTCTGGCATTACACATTTGCCAACCAGTCTGCATCTATTGACAATGGTTTCAGTGACCCAGGCAAAATTGCAGCATATAACAACCTGTTAGCTATCCTTTGGATGCGATACATCAGCTTTCAAGAGAAGTTTGTTTTGCAGCCATTTGCAACTCAACAGGGCCAGGCTTCACAACAGGTTTGAATAACATGTGGGGATTTTCCATTATTGCCAGTTGTAAACAGCTACCATGTTATTTTTCTGTTAGGCTGACCAACCATTGTATGCCTCTGTACCTGGTATGTATAAAGTGATGCCATGAGGTCTCACTCTTATGTCTGATGAAGTGGAATTGATCAATGAAAGCTAACATTAAAATACAGGAGTTAGTCTTTAAGGTGCCACAATATTTTGTTTTGTCTTTTTGTTGTTGCTTTGTTTTGTTTACTCTCTGATATGCTTGCACAGACTAACATGGCTAACACTTCGAAAATTTCAACTGTTAATACCAGGACACTTTGGAGGTCATTAATTTGTAGATTGTCATTAATCGGAAGCAATTTGATGTCCCACAAGCAACAATAATCTAATGGTCAAGATACAATATACAAAGAGATAAAAACAGATGAATAGAAATTATCCCTCACAGAGATTACCAGCATTTATCATACATTTCATGCAATGGCCATCAATTCATTTGGAACTCAGATTATATTCTAATCCTAAACTTTGTTTTTATACCAATGCTGATGAATACAATAATCTTCAAAGCAATCACCAGGCAAAGGAATCAATCGCTGTGTCACCCGTGGGTGATGATGAAAATCTGAGCCATCTTTTATTTTTATTCACACATAAATCAGGATCCAGTGAGTATCAAAGCAAGAGCACTCTCAGGGCTCTAAGGACAACAAGTGACCCAGTGGAAAGGTCAGATGTGTTTGAAAGAACACTCATCCCCTTCAAACCCACTTCACTCTCCCCTTAGTTTAACTCAAATTATTGTTCCATGTTGATATAAGGGACAGATGCTAAACCTTCACAAGAACACGTTATCATGGATGGAGCTTGGCCTACTTGAACGACTCCAATAAACAGAGGATTTTGGAGAACTCTCTTAATGTAGGCCAGGGATAGGAAAAATCTCTCATTTTCAATTTCATTGAAGATCCCCAAATCCCACCCATGTGTTCCTGCACACTTTATTTTTCCAAAACTCCCTGTAAACCTCACAAATGTGCTAATGTTTGAGGCAAGTTCAATTTCTGGTTGAAATCAAGGGCTGCAAAAGGCGGCTTTCTTTGAAACACTTGTAGCCAACAAAATTTGTTTCTATACCTTATTTCTAGATCCCCTCCAGTCTGCTATTCATTGGCTAAAAGATATTTGGTCACAACAGATTGTCTGGTGGCCCAGGTTAGGTTTTGATTTAAAATTTTGCTCAGTGCCACCTGGATTCTTATAATTTAATTGTTATCTTGCAATAACACTCAACAAGGAGCTGTAGTAAAGTGATAGCAACTGTGTAGTATCCTCTTGATCCTTCTCCTTATGCCTTTTGGGAGACTTGAGAATCTATTTGGTATTTGTAGTTAAAGTTTCAGGAGATTAACCTTCTGTTAAAGAGGAAGGTACACATTTCCTCAACCTCATGTTTTCTTCCAGAAGTATCTATTCTGTCTGTCTTGGGGAGTGTGAGGAACCCTACATTTCTGCTCTCATCACTAAAGCTTATTAAAAGCAAATGAGAGAGAAAGCAGAAGCAAAATGTGCCTGATATTGCTTTAAAAAAGGGAATAATGAAAAACATTGTTGAACAAATTGAGAAAAGTGATGATACTACTGATATGTAGGTTTGTCTGAGGTTATAGCAGACATTTTATTTCCCTCTTTTTAGAAGGTAGAAAATTAATGGCAAGAAATTATGGAAATGGAGGTGGGGGAGAGAATAACTTTTTTCAGACTACATTAACCTGAACATATTTGGGTTGCATGGCAGCTGTTTCAAAATTTCAAATACTATTTTCAAATTATTGCAGACATTAGGGAACCATTTCCTAAAGAAACGGAGGGCCCCATCTGTGACAAGAAACCAATCACTCTTTTCCCCACCAGCCTCTTGGGGGGCCCCGGCTCTGATTGGGAAGCATAACGCGCATCCACCTTTACAAGAAGATGATGAGAATGCTGTTGTCACCTTTAAGTGACTACCAGCTGGTGCGATCCGATTGAAAATAGTTGGGAAAATTGAGAGGGACACAGGAAAGTAATCCTTTCAAATTGCTGCAATATTTACTGGGAAGAGCGGCTTTCAGGGGAAATCAAGCATGTAATCCAGTAAGCCCTCTGCCCAGTTCTACCTTGAGCACACAGGGGGACCTATTGAAATATGGTAATCATCGCTGCCCAGGGAAGGAATAGAAATTATGAGCACAATTTACAAAGCAGGGAATGAGTTAAGAGGAAGCCTGGTTTCTCCCCTCCTCCTTGCATTTGGTAATTTTGGGATGAAAAACAGGCTGCGAGGTTCGTTAGCCTCAATCGAATGTTAACCGCCGTTGCTTCTGTTATCACACAGAAGCTGTGACTAGTCATGAAGCCTAATCCATAGATGCTACAGCTCCCCCGGTGGCTGATGGGGGACATGAAAGGAGCCTCATTCGGGCATCCACTGCAAAAATCCTTTCAACCCAGAGTAATCTCTGACATGAAAATGAATGAATGATCCATAGATGCTGGGGTACACAGAAAGAGCCTCCTCAGAATTTTTTTGAACCACAATCGAGTGTACCCTGGGCAACGGCAACCTTGCCGGATAATCATTCTCACGCTAGGACAAGCAACAGGAATGATGGAATGAATTCACCAAAAGGTAGCTTCATTTTGGCAGTTTAAAGTCTGAACTAGACATGAAAGAAGAGGATCCATAGACGCTGTGTGACTGTGGAGAGATATAGAATCCAACTCATTTACTGGTCTGCTGATTACTATGAGAAACATGCACCGGTGAAGATTTAATTTTGGCCAATGATAAAGCCAAGAAAGTGGCTTCATTTTGGCAATCCAGGGTTTGATCTGGACACAAAAGAAGAAGATCCATAGTCACAGCACTTTGCAACATAAGCCCAAAGTCGACCAAGTCTGTTCAACACACTGTCCTCTAGTCTTCTTTACTTCCTATTTTATGCATTCGAGTGTTGACGGCACAGTCCTCTAGTAGCGAGAGAAAATAAAAATAGGAGCAGGAGAGCTTTATTTTATTTAGCTTACACCATGTAAAAGGTTCACCATTCTGGCCAGTAAAATGGGCAGTAACCAAGTAAAATGGACATACAAATAAAATGGAAAACACAAAAACATCCTCCCAAACTGGTGGCAATGAGGCATGTGTACGTCATTTTTTAAAAAAACTGTGGAATCAAAGTAAGGCTTAAAGGCACACATAAAATTAATCATTAAGGGGAGAGATATTCTTATATGCTTCCCTACATAATTCTGTTTTAACCACTTTTTAAATGACAGATTTATGACAAATACTGTTTGCAGGCGCACCCCCCCAATAACGGACACAGACAACATTGAAAGTGGATAACAGCAAAGGGCTACGTTTATTGATTCAATGCCCTAGTCCGAATTATAAATTTGTATTGGTAAAACGACCAATCATAATTCCTAAGGCAAGCAGGCCGAAGTAACACTGGTAAGGTACCACCCCAAAATTGCCAACGGCAATTGGTTACAATGTATCAATCTGTATCAATTTGTTTGTCAACAACAAACAAATTGTTGACCGTAGTCAATAACTAACTCATGACCCCACCCTCTGACGCGTATCCGTGAAATCACAGGGGTGATGCATGCTGGTTAGCAATGACGATCACCCCATCGCCTGGTTCGTCGTTGACCGGACAACGTTTAACTAATTTATTCCTGTCTAGTGTTGTCCAGTCAACTGCGAACCTGCCGGATACTTGTGGGTCATACTGTTTACCTTACCAGTGCTACCCGCCCATGTGACCAAAGTCAACAGTAATAATGAAGAAAGACCCCTATATCAAACCATAGCCACAGTGTGGGGTGGGCAAAAAAGCCAGGACCCGAAGCCAATATGGGTCCCAACCAAAAATTCCCACCCGGCCCCGAAGCGACCATAATCACACTGTTAACTAGGGAGGGGGTGGAGGGGAAAAACTTCTCCGCTCCGTCGCTGAGGCAAAATGGCAGCACGGCTGCCTCGTGGCCACCCCTTTTATCAAGGCGGTGGCCACGCCCCTAACTACCCGGATTCTCTGTCCTGTGGGGGGGGGGCCCGCAAAGGGCGCGGCGGCCATTTTGGCGCCGCGCTTTCATTGCAGGCGCACCCCCCCAATAACGGACACAGACAACATTGAAAGTGGATAACAGCAAAGGGCTACGTTTATTGATTCAATGCCCTAGTCCGAATTATAAATTTGTATTGGTAAAACGACCAATCATAATTCCTAAGGCAAGCAGGCCGAAGTAACACTGGTAAGGTACCACCCCAAAATTGCCAACGGCAATTGGTTACAATGTATCAATCTGTATCAATTTGTTTGTCAACAACAAACAAATTGTTGACCGTAGTCAATAACTAACTCATGACCCCACCCTCTGACGCGTATCCGTGAAATCACAGGGGTGATGCATGCTGGTTAGCAATGACGATCACCCCATCGCCTGGTTCGTCGTTGACCGGACAACGTTTAACTAATTTATTCCTGTCTAGTGTTGTCCAGTCAACTGCGAACCTGCCGGATACTTGTGGGTCATACTGTTTACCTTACCAGTGCTACCCGCCACACGGAGGGGCTTCACAGAAGACCTGACGCCCCCCCCCCAGACCGTCAGCTCGGTCAACAGGCCTGCTCGCCAGTCACCCAACAGGAGGTCCATACCTCCTCGCGACAGATGGACCCCATCCCCTGCATACAGGTCATAATTTTGCAGACTAATATCGGGGTGATGACTAACCCGCCCCCAAGCCCTGGTGGTAAGAAACCGCGCCACCGCCTTGTTGACCGCGCGCCTCGCGCGGTCAAGCGCAAGGAGGTTAACGCCCCCTCTGTAAGAGTGGCGCGGAACAATGTCCGACCACACCAGGGTTGTGGCAGGCCAGACATAATGCAAGTAGGCAAGTTCCTCGCAAATCGCATGCTTAAGCGATAAGCCGGTGACCTGGCCCAAATCATTGCCCCCCAGATGGATAATTAGAATGTCAGGCGGGTCAGCCCCCAGGCCAGAAAAAAGGAAAGGCCTCAGCTCCTGCCATAACATCCCAGGCTTACCATGCCATGCGAGACTGGCGTGGTCACCCAGTCCCAGTCGGGGTCCCCACTCTGTCGCCGCAGCGTAACGCGCTGCCCTGTGCACATAGCTGTGGCCCACCAGCCATACTGTCACCGGTGTAATACGACACCCAGGGTCTGCAATAAATGAGAAAAAAGGAAGGTAAGGTGACTGAATTGGTACTCACGGCGGGAGTGGGCGCACATAAAACTGAAAACACTGTGAGCCCCACCTCCCCATGCTGCGTATGTCAGCCCCCGAGTACCCAAAAGCAGCTGCTGTAGAGGCTGCACCAATACGGAACGAATGTGTGCCATAACGGGCACCTGAAAAACCCACCCTGGTGAGGGCTATGGCTGTCACCTTCCAAAACTGAAATTTAGTAAGGGGAGACCCATCTTGGTGACAGAAAAACGGGCCGTGGTGCATGCCACGCAGTGCCAGGTACTCCTGTAGGGCACCAACCGGACAGATGTCTGCCAAAGAACACCGTAGCAGTCTTACACCACTGCCTACGCCATGCTGATCTGTTTTGGAGGAGCGTATCCTCAACTGGGCCCAGTCTTTGGCAACATATACATCTTCGAGTTCCAGTGCCCTACCACTTGCATCCGCCTTAGACAGCATCGCGAGTTCGCTGACGCGGAGCGCTCCAAAAAAATGCCACCGTTGTGGCTGCATGAAAAAGGGCTGCCTCATAATGATCAAAACAGAGGCCTGGCCAGCCCCGGGCCAACTGGGTAAGAACCCCTGGGGAAATAGGGTGCCGGTCGTCCGGGCGACGCCCGCGCTCGCGCACCCACCCCTCCAAAACGTGTCTCACACGGAAGTCAGATGTGGTATCCACATGACCCCCTACTTTGGCCATAAAAGCCAACGCCGAGAGCTTGGATGCTATGGTGCGAGGTGCAAGGCCCTGTGCATGGAGGTGGACCATGAACCGCAGTACATGGTCCACCGGAATAGGCCAGGTTTCTGGCAAGTGAAATTGAGTGGCAAAAACCCTATATGAACTGAGTGCTTGTTGATACGCCTTACGCGTGCGTGGCGCTAGTGACAGGCCAATCGCCCGGTTCACCTCTCCTTGCCAATAGTCCACATCTCGTCCGGGAGTGGCGAGGGGAATTCGTCCGCATCCGGGGCCAAGGCGCGGAACCGGGAGATCTGCAGGCGGGATAAAGCATCAGCAATATCATTATTAACCCCTGGGACATGCCTGGCCCTGAACAAGACATTGAGGCGCAGGCAGCGCAGCACAAAATGGCGCACCAGCTCCATAACCCTGGGCGATTTAGAAGTCTGTGCATTGACAATGTGTACCACAGCAGCATTGTCGCACCAAAAATGCACCACCGAATTAGCCCACTGTTCGCCCCATAGCATCAAAGCCCCCAGAATGGGAAAAAATTCCAGGTATGTGAGATCCCGCAGGCGACCTGTGCCTGCCCATGCCGGTGGCCACCCACCATAGGCCCACTTCCCATTGAAGTACATCCCATAACCGAGGGATCCTGAGGCATCAGACTGGATCTGGAAATTGGGGGAAGCCAGGAGGTCCGACCTCCAAAATGAGACCCCGTTAAACTCCCTCAGGAATTGCAACCAGACGAAAATGTCTGCCCTAATAGCACGGGTGAGCCTAACTCTGTGGTGGGGCCTGGATAACCCTGCCATGGCGTCGCATAAGCGCCGGGCAAAAGCCCTGCCCGGTGCGACCACCCTGCAAGCAAAATTAAGGTGCCCATGTAGCACCTGGAGTTCCCTCAGGGATGCCTTACGCTTGGCCAGCAATTCCGAGATAAGGGTCACTATCCTGGACACCTTATCGCCCGGCAACCTAGAAGCCTGCTCTACCGTGTCAATCTCAACCCCCAGGAACACTAACTTGGTCGATGGGCCCTCGGTCTTTTCGGGCGCTAAAGGGACACCAAGTTCCTGCATTAGCGTCTGAAATGTATTGAGGAGACGTGCACACGTGTCCCAGCCCCGTTCACCCCCGAATAAAAAGTCATCCAGGTAATGGGCTACAGACCGGGACCCTGACCTGCGGACAAAAGCCCACTCTAGGAAGGTACTAAAACGCTCGAAAGCCGAGCATGATATGGAGCAGCCGAAAGGCATGGCCTTATCAAAATAATATTCCCCTTTAAATTTAAAACCCAGCAGTTCAAAGTCACCCGGGTGCACCGGCAAGAGGCGAAAAGCTGACTTAATGTCTCACTTGGCCAGCAAGGCACCCGGGCCACACGAGCGCACCATGCGCAGCGCATGGTCAAACGATGTATACCTGACCGAACAAAGGTCATCAGGTATAGCATCGTTAACCGATCGGCCGGCTGGGTAGGATAAATGGTGGATAAGGCGAAACTCACCTAGGGACTTCTTGGGGACCAAACCCAATGGTGAAACCTTAAGGTTGGGAAACGGGGGTGCAGGAAAAGGTCCAGCGACCCTGCCCGCGTCTAATTCCTTTTTAATGCTGGCCGCGGCTACCTCCTCCCTTCCTCTAAGGGATAACAGGTTGGGAGCATCCTGAGGGGATCTAACACCCATAAAAGGGATACGAAATCCCTGCTTGAAACCTTGAATTAGATACTCACTATCCTCCCCCCTTGGGTACGATGCGAGCCAGCGCTCCAGCATGTCCACCTTAATTGGGGAGGGTGCCTTTTGGAGAACTAGCTCCCTCCGTGGCAGCCTTGCCAGCCCACTGTCCACCCCTCCCTCTGCCTCGCCCCCCCCCAGGCTTGGGACAAGCCGAGGCTGCGTGGGGACCAGAACACGTGGGACACTCATGCTTATACCTGCAGTTCTTTCGGTTGCAGGAACCATTTGACGAGAAAGTCCAGCACAGCAGGCGGGCTGGAACCCCCTGCCCCGCCGGTTGGCGGGTAACCTGCGCTGGAGCTGCTCGCTGGACCGCATGCCCACAATGGTATCTATCCCCCGGGGCAGGGCGTGTGGGTGTCATATACAAGAGCCACAGCCTCTGGCAGGGCTCATCCCATCTCATCTCGGGATGGAGGGGAATCCTCATACGGAATTCCTCATCATATGCTAGCCATGAGGGGCCCGGGAAATCTACCATCGCCCTATATATGTTGTCCAAATATTGGACCATGGGAATAGCTAGGTCCGGCCGCGCCCTCAAATATACCGCCATATATATCAAATAAGCGGGGAGCCAGTTAGCCCAGGTACGCGGCGGCTTGCGGCGGCGTGCCTGCTCCTTGTCCTTCTCATCCTGACCCTCCCTTTCTTCTTTGGTGGGCTCTCTGTTCAGGAGTGAGAAGATATCTACATACTCCCCCCTCCAAATCTTTTCTCTGGTAGCCTGTGCCAAGTGATCGCCCAGTGGCAAGGAATACCCTGCCGTCGGCAAAGCCGAAAAGGGGGCAACAGGCCCGATAAAGGGAGCCGGAGCTAACCCTGCCACCCCCAAGACATTGCCAGCAGTGTAAGACCCTAGGCCCACCCCCGTGGGCATGGTGGCAGTCGTTGTCGCCGGGTGGGGCACCAGAGGGGTAGTCCCTGCACCACCCGAGCGAGGCCAAGGCCACTGAAAGGCCCCCCCTGTATTGGGAATATGTGTAGATGTACTCGTTTGGACCGTATACTCACATGCTGCACCCCCGTGGGCCGCCCCCACCGGGGGTTCTGGCCTACTGGGGGCGTCGGAGCTCACGACCGATGTAGAGCTCATCACCGGGGCTTGACCCGCACCAGGTTGCTGGCTGGGGAGCTGCGAGGCAGTGGCCGTAGCCGCACCACCCGCCTGCGGCAGCTCAACCCTCCCTGCCGGCTGTTGTCCTGCTGCCGTTAGCGCCTCCAAAGGTACCCCAAAAGGGGCACCTGCCTGACTGGCCCGGGCCAAATACGCCTCGAGGGCCGCAATAAGTGCCAGTAAGGAGTCCACATTAACCATGGGTAAAGAGCCGGCCGGCCCACTTAATCCTTGCATGGGGACAGGTCCCTGCACCCCAGAGGCCGTGCATTGCCATTGACCACCGCCAAAACCCGGGAGGGCTGGTGGATTAGCCTGCCAAGGCAGGGGGCCGGGCCACCCCCCAAGGCTAGAGGGCCCCGGGAGAGGCTGCGGCCCAACGGGAATAGGCCCAATCGCTTGTGCAGGATGATGAGCGGTGCCCACCGCTCGCGGGCCGCGGGCCGGAACTCCCTCCGCGCCCGCACTTTGATCGGGCCAAGGGGCGATAGCTCCCATGCCACCAGCCCCGGCCGGGGATGGCAAGGGTGGCTGCTGGGGAGGCGGCACCGCGGTCCTCCGACCCGGATTACGCCTCCGAACCACCCGAGCTGCATTCGCAGCAGCCTTCTTTTTGGAAGGCATCTCACCGCAGCAGAAAGGGAAGCTAGCTAGTGAACGGAACTAAAAGGCTTCCCGGTAGCACCAACGAGCGACGGAGACGCAGGGGAAAAACTTCTCCGCTCCGTCGCTGAGGCAAAATGGCAGCACGGCTGCCTCGTGGCCACCCCTTTTATCAAGGCGGTGGCCACGCCCCTAACTACCCGGATTCTCTGTCCTGTGGGGGGGGGGGGCCCGCAAAGGGCGCGGCGGCCATTTTGGCGCCGCGCTTTCATTGCACATTCAAAGACTTCTGTTTTTACCAGAAAATGATGATGGTAGCAGTAGGGATGTTTAGTACACTACATGAAAACATCGAATAAGTTGTTGGGTGTGTCCCCCCCCCCCCCGCCCGCCAGATAAGTCTTTCTCGGCTGGCACTTTCCCAGCTCAGAGGTCCCAATGGAACTGACATGATATTTATTTAAGCTCCTAGTTAAAACCAGGTTGCTTACTTCAGCATCTGGCACCTAAAGAGAACATGATGTAGGGCCTAATCCTTCATTTTGCTGGTATCCATTTACTTTGAAATGTTGACAGGTTTTAAAGTGATTTTGAGATGCTTCAAATTGTGGTGAAGTATCTGGTTTGTTTTAGATCCTTTTAATGTGGAATACCCCCCCCCCCTTGTCATAGGCAATCTCCCAAGAACTGTAGAAACAGAGAGGGATAAGAATATTGTAATAAGAAAAATAAATAGTTTGTCTCAGGGGTTTGTCTGGGGAATGAAGACTAGAGCTTGGAAAAAATACACTTCAAAAGCATTGATCTCCTTGAAATGCAATTCATTATTGTTACCTGGACTTCTGAAATGGTCCCTTGTGTCATCATTGTACTACTTGTTGCATTGGTGTTCGGATTTGTCTTTAATTAGAGAATTAAATTAAACACATTGTGTTGTGCATTCTGTTGTATTTTAACATGGAAATGAGTATTCCTCCTACTCAGAGCGTGGGTGAGCCCATATTTCTTCCTTCTCTGGAACTTACACATACCAGAAAGTGTGAGCGGAAGCCATCTCAAATGTTTTGGAGTTGCTAAAGCAAAAAATGGACAATCTAGAGGGCCTCAGAGTGAAATTTATGCCTCCCAATCACATCATGGCCAGAAATTGATATTTTGGACATTTTCTTTCAAATAAAAAGGTAAACTGGAAGTGCCCTTTCAAATACTTCTGATCTCATTTTTTCATTTTGTGGGGTTGGAACCATAGCCTTCAGGGCTTTTGGGCCTCCTGTTGACAAATTGTAGATCTGATGGAAGGAATTTGATAGAGAAATTATAATGCTTGATGAAGTTCCAACCACATAGCTACATTTACATTTATTGCTGCATTTTTTCTTGTTTGTTAAAGTTTAATATCAACATCCTCAAACCCAACAACATTTTAAAATACATCTGGAACTGGAAGTTGTCAGCAAATTGTACTTGGTCAACCAATAGTGTTCATTAGTTGAAAAACTATTCAGCTATAAAAAAAATATTTACTATCTATCAGCCGAGGCTACTGTTTAATCAGACACTCTTGATACCATCATCATACATGATAAAAGAATGCCACTTTAAATTTGCAGTGGTGTCAGAGAAATGTCAGCTTCATGCAGAAATTTTACAGTGAGACACATTCCACCTGACCCAAACTCGTCACATCAGTTTGAGCTCATGAGAATGTCATTTATGGTTTATTTTTGCTTTCCCTGTTCCTTAACCGATTTGAAACCTGAAAAGAGTCTCCCTCCCCCAATCCCGAGATTCAGTGACCACTACATCTCTAACCTTCTGAACTCAGTGTCCAGAAGGATTATTAGATTTATCTAAGCATGTCTCTAGGTTTATCCTCACAGTCTGGTATACTAGAAAGGATACAACAAGATCTAAACGTATCAGCTTTTTCTCAATGCATTGATACACACACAAGCATTGCTTGCTTGCTTATCTATCTATTCATCTATGAAGTAAGTAAGCAAGTAAGCAAGCTAGCTAGCTAGTTAGTTGTTTTGCTTGAGCTCTTATGGCACAATGGTTAGGTTGCAGCATTGTATCAAAGGCTAGGTGAGAGCCTTGTCGGCAAGTGGGGGCATGAGTGGTCTAACTAGGCATCTCTTGACAATTACGTTATGCCGGAGCTAAAACTCACCAAAGCGTCCTCCATCAGATCCCTTGGGCAAGGTGAAAGCTGAGGGCACATGGCATGGTCGCCTAACCAGTGGGTGACGTGGTGTCCAAATGGCTAAAAACTGCATGCAAATAGACTTGATTTCTCAAGTCCATTTCCATGTGTAGAATGTTGTTGTGGAGATTTCTGCCAGGACTCCGACTCATCGCTGAGTAGCGACTCCAAGGTATCCAAGGTATTACATCAAAAGCTCTGCTCATGATTTGAGCTCGATCATGACAGATCTCAAGATTTACTCAGCCTTCCATCTTACCAAGGTCAGTAAAATGAGCACCCAGCATGTTTGAGGCAAAATGCTAATTGCCTTGTGAACTGCCCAGAAAGTGCACTAAGTGCTATGGGGCAATATATAACTATAATTGCTATTGTTTTTTGTTTCAGCGTTTGGTTGAACATTAGTTCAATGTAAATTTGCAATTTGCTTTAAAGAGATGAAAGACAGGATATAGATATTTATATTTTTAAAAATGATGTTGGCAGCTTGTCTATCTGTACATGGACACAACACACACACAAAGAAAGAAAGAGATTTGGACCAGGTGCATTAGATTAAGTTCCTCCTCCTCAGAAGCCTGAATTTGTGCCTAGAAATTTTAATAGCAGATTCCCAATGTGAAATGTATCACCTCCGTAATTTACTGAAGCTATTTTTCTATTAGGTTGAGTAAGAAAGACTCACTTGTTGCAGTCAGTTCATTTCACCTGACCTGTCACAGAACAAGAGAGAGTATCTCTAAATACACTGTATTGTTTTCACAGTTTTTGCTCTACAGTAACCAATACTTTTGAGGTAAAGTTCATGATAGATCACCTGTGATGTTTTCTTCACAGATTTTGCTGTCATCACCCCACTGGATGTTGTGGAGGTTTTTATTTTTGTCTCTCTCTTTCTCTATATGCATGCGTATATGTACACACATGCACACACATGCACATAAATTCATTCTGCCATTTCAAATGACATACAGTTTATCTGGGCTGTCGGGACTTTCCTCAACACCAGGCAAACATGTTAGGTCACTGACGTTTTGATAGCTGCTGGCCAGGAATAGCATAATCTAAGCTGATGTCTTCTTTTATTTATTTACAGATGGGCTGGTAGGAGCTGATCACGTCTTATCGCTGCTAACATCCTGAGAAAGGAAGATGAAGGATGTGTCCCTTTTCATATTTCTGTGACGGAATCAGACCACCATAAGAGTTGCCAGCCCAACTTCTCAAAGCAGGACAAGTATTGTCAGCAAGAGACTAAGGCAGAGTTCATTTCCCTGGTATTGGGTAGTAGAGGAGAAAGCATGAGATTGTCTGCAAACTTGACATTGAATGACAATGTGTTTCTTTTTGGAACACTTAGATGAAATATGCTGGGTGACATGTAAGTGATTCCCCCCCCCCGATGTATCTGATGTATCTGTCACCTTGCCAATGATATTCATCCTGCAGTAGTTAGAGGTCTCCAGTCCCATACCAGTCCATCCAATTACTTCCCCCATCAGTTATCAACATGGACGTCGGAGATGGATGTGGAAGAAGTGGTGATTTTGACTACAAGCTTGGTGGCATTCTATCTTGAGATCAATAAGATGGGGACCTGGCATTGCAACTGCAGCTTCTACATCACACTGGCTGAGATTGTTTACCAGCTATAAAACTATTAAGAATGTGGGCATTCATTTGAAATAGGCTAATGAAAAAAAATGGGCACAAATTGGGCATCAGAGTTGGCATGATTGAAAATGCTAACCTGTCAAGTGCATCTCCGGACAATACGGGACCTGCGCAGAACCGTTCTGCATAGGTCCCTTCTACGCATGCATAGAAGCCTTCTACGCATCCCCTTCTGCACAGAACCCTTCTACGCATGCGTAGAAGGCTTCTACGCATACGTAGAAGGGACCTGCACAGAAGGGGATGCACAGTGACTACTTTCCGCCCACCGCCAAATTACGGGCTGGCGGTGGCTCCGGGCAGAAAAGAAGGAAAAGCGGCACAAAATTACGGGAAATCCTGGCCAATACGGGATACTTGACAGGTATGAAAATGGCATTCATCTTCAATGGGACTACTATTCGTTCTCCTCAGGGCACTCTGTTAATGACTTTTAAAGTATCTGTAGTAGAGGAAGGAACTTCAAGGAGAGATCAGCAAGTGAGAAACTACGGCATTAAAATTCAATAGGAGGTTTCAGTCTATCACCAGAAGTTTGAATTAGGGTAACAGATTGTTATCACACTGAACACGTTAATTGGCATGCCTGGTGCCAGGATGTTTGTACTATCAACCACAGTTTTCTAAATGACCAGTGTTAATTGTGTAATTGTTACTGTTAGTACTTTTCTGTTTAATTTCCTTCTGATCTCATTGTCTACAATCAACTGTAGATGTACAAGAAATCAGGGAGTAGCAGTCCATGCATTTGTTTAACTGGGCTACATTCTACAATAGCTTGAACTATAATACGCTTAAATATAATACTTAAGAGGTTTAAAGACTCTGTACTGGAAAGATTAATATTCATATTGATGGGTAAAATGCAGTCTTTAAGTAGCATTGATTTAGTCTAGTTATGAAACAGATGCATTTTATTCATCCTTCTTTTGCAGGAGTACATTAATACTATGTGCAATGTGGTATCTTTGAATTTTGTACCACAAGGTGTCATGTTAGTAGTTATTTGTACTTTCATTTTTTTATCCTGACCTTCCTCTGGGGAATTAAAGACATGCACAAGTTCTTCCTTCCACAGCTAGACATAAGGAGCTAAATCCAATCTTTTTTCTTTTTTGCAGCTAGGGTAGAGCCACTGAATCAATGGGATTTGCATAAGTGATGATTTAATAAGACCCAATGGATGTACTTTCATTCCCCTTTCCCCCATTTTACCTGTTTGAAACTGTTTTAAATAATCAACCCTAATACTCCTTATGAAGTCTTAGTCCAAGATATCTCCCCACACCCCCACACCCCCACACACATCAAATATCTCACCCTGTCCAAATTGCTAAGACCAAGAATTAAAAGTCACATAAGATTTGGCCAGACTTGAAATCCAGCCAGTCCTTATTAATTCAGGAAACCCAGAGCCCACATATCGTAGAGGACATGCCAAACTCTCAGTAGGCAGTGAAATCAAACTAGATGAGTTATTCATTTATAGGGCAAAAGGCATGTGTTTATGCTAGCACAACATTTTTTCACTTCTGCATCTTGTATATTAGCTTTGTTTTGTGGCGGAAGAGTGGAAGTTAAATATGGGCTTAATTTGTAACTGTGATTGCTCTGGCCACAGCTTTGAGGAAATCTCATCATCTCATCACCGGGGAACAAACTTGCTCTTAGCTTCCAAATGCAACCAAAGAGTCCCATCTGGTTTCAGCCAGGGGTTTTACTGAGTATTGTAGTCATCAAGAATGCATGCACCTTGCCACATGTGCCTTGAGCCATAAAGAATGCAATCTAAAGACCATCTAAGAACTTTGTAAAAAAAATTACCAGTAGACAGTAGAACTCAAAGCTCTGCAAACCACAAATAACAGAAAGAGTAATAATTCTTCCTTTTCGCCTTCAATTTTGTATTTTTACTGGTTATACCTTCTGCTGTTTTAGAGGGCTGTGTGAGGGAGGGATGGCAGAACCCTCCTGGTCTCAAGCAATTGCTGAAACATCGGATTAAAAACACATCATCTATGAATACTCATGAATTTATCCAGCTTCATTTGAAAACTAATCATGTCCTTCGCCCTTCATCAAATGTTCTTGGGAGACTACTGTAGAACCTATCTTCTTTGATGGCTAACATCCTTCATTAAATTCCATCCCAAAGCTCAAATAAGAAATATCAGAGAATGCAGTTCTACTTTCTGTTTTTACATTCCATGTGAAGAACCAGCTTCCACTCTTGATTACAGGTGTTTTTTCAGTTGAATGATGTTTTATTGAAAGGGGTTTTAAATATGGTCCAGCATGAGCTCAGTCCATAAAGCATTGCAACAGCACCATTTTATCAATTCCAAAAAGCAGTCCACTACACACTCTTTAACTCAACATCACAATGCATTATTAGGATGTCCTGGTTTCTGTTTTCACCTATGATAAGACAAAATGCGTAGGTACAAATTCCACCAGGCTGATATAGTAGTAGACTTAGACTGTCCATTAAAGTAGATCAGTGGACCTCAAGATTCTTTGTACTCACATAGAAATATTTTACCTCCAGCAATATTATGTATCTTCAGATCTGTTATTGAACTATGGACATGTGCATCATGCAAGAATACATCAAAATATTCATGGCCAACCTGGAACAATCCTCTCTGTTCACAATTCAATATGTGGGATACATTGATGACATTTTTATCATCTGGATTCATGGGAGAGAAACTCTTGATAAATCTCACCAGAATCACCTGCACACTGAGCGTGGATGCAACAGACATATTGTGGAGACACACAGTGGACATCTGAACATGATGTTATATCAAAAATACACCTACATGCCTCCAGTTTTTGTTCAGAAACTACCACAAAATTTATTGCCAATTACATCTGCCTGGATCTACAAGATGGAGATTCAAATCTCATAGAACATATTCCTTAAAATACAGTATTAGCTAGTGAGATAAAAATACAAACTGACAGCACAAGATTAGTACCCTGGAACAAGCTACTGCAAAACATATCCTAAAAGGAAAAACGATATTCTAATATACTGGAAAATATTAGGCAGGCTTTGAATGATAGGTCTGTGCTAACTTATAGGTACCTCCCAAGCTTAAATAATGACAAGCAACAAGCCCAATGGCATAGATTTGGGATCAGTAGCAACCCTCTGCTACAAAGCATATTCTGGCAGCACCTTTATGGGTCACAAAAATGTCACCCGCTACAGCAAGACCTTGTTTAGTTGTTCATTTGCTAAAAAGAAAGAGAAGCTGCAAGATTACGTTTCTAACTCAAAAATTAGAACTGTGGGCCCAGCCCACTTCTATTTTCTTCCTAACATCTGACCTTGTCCTCAGCCATTTTCTAAAGCTAAGCATTCGCCCACTATCAATGGAACAGAGCCTGTTAGAAGAAGAAATGAGCTAAAAGCCACTGCGAGCTTCTTGGAAGGAAACCTCTTGTTTGCAAAGTTGCATGCATCACTTGTTTGATCTACAACTATTGATGAAACTATTTTGCAGTTACACCCCTCATTGCCTCCTGCCAGTTGTCCCGGAGGTGCCATGCCTCACAAACTCTGCTTCAGTTTTTTTTCACTGAGGACTTCACCAAATTGGCAATGAATCTTCAGATTAGCAGAATGCTAACAGCAATGAGTTCAAAAGCAGGAAATTGCAAGTAGATAAATAGGGACCACTTTGGTGGGAAGATAAACAGCATTCCATGCCTGCCACATGTCCATGGAAACTTCTGCAGATGCCGACAGTGCTGGCTCTTTGGCTATAAATAGAGATGAGCACTGAACCCTAGAGTCAAATACCTTTAACAGCAATGATGGGCTTTTCAGGGATTCAAACAAACTGCTCAAGGTTTTTAATAGGACTTTGACCTTCTATCTGCACTTCTTCTTTCGTGTTCTTCATGATCAAACTTTGGACTTCCAAAAAGAAGCCATTTTCTTGGCTTTGTCATTGGCCAAATGTAAGTCCTCATTGGTGAATGTTTCTGGAAGTAATCAACAGACCAGTAAATGAGCTGGATTCTGTACATCCCCTCTGCACTGAAACAACGAGAGTCCCCTGAAAAGAGTTGCAACCTTTTCTTGGACATCTGGAATCCTTTCCTTCTAGGGTTGGAGAAGGATTTAGTTGGGTTTGAGATGAGATGCTGAGGAACAGAGCAAAAGTAGACTGACAGATTCCTACTTTCCCATTTTCCACTTATGTGACAAATTATATATGTTCTTTATCTGCAAAGGACCGAAGGTTATAATTTGTGTAACTTCTCTCCTTACTTCACCGTACATTACAGGAAAGATTAGAGTACTTGGCTGGGATGGGGGACACAAAAAAAAAAAAAAACAATCTGAGGAATGAGCTTCTTAGGGATCTGTTTAGCACTTTCCCCAAGCTAGGCATGTAATTGGGTTGAGAAAACCAAACAATTTTCACCAAAATATGGAAGATAGCTCTGTTTATTCTGAGACCAATTATGAGCCAAATCTGATAATGCTTAGCCCAATCTAATTCTTAAACCCAATTGCTCTCAAAGCCCCTTCATCCATCACCTATTGATCCTTACCTAGCTAAGAGGTAATGGAAAGAAGTTCTTCATCCCCAAAACCAGTGCCTGATATACTGAAGTGGGCAAAATGAACTGGGGAAAGTGCAGAACTAAAGCAGCTCTTCGGCTCGGGCTAGGTTTAAGGCTATGGCCATAAACTTATTCTAGTCAATAGCTGCTAATTGTTGTTCATGAAGTTTGTGACATGGGATCAAATGAAAAACATCACATTGCTGACATGGCTTGCAGAGCTTCAAAGTTGATAGTCATAAGTCAGGTGACATGAAAGCAAAAGGTAAATCAGGAAAATTAAACATGGCCCATCTTATTTTCTGCATTCAAAGCACCACAGTCTGACTTTTTCCCTATATTTTATCCATTCATTCTTTTCACCAAATAACTATAGCAGGGGTGCCCAAACTACAGTCTGTGGGCCAGATCTGGCCCATGGCATCAATTGATCTGACCCACACCACCCTTGCCACTCCTGGAAGTGGATGTACAATGTACATGCATTTGCACATAATGTGCCTGTGAATGCACATAACGGTGCCGTAAATTACCTGCAGTTGTCATAAATGCATGGGCATGTTATGCACACACATTTTACTTCTGCTTCCGGTGGGAGGAACCACGTGACCTGCATGCTCAACCATGAAAAGTTTGGGCACCCCTGAACTATAAGGTGCTCTGCTTACCAAGCACATCTTAAAAGAAAGAGAACATTTTCACTCACTGTCTACTATGCCTTTTCCCAACCCTTTTATTTTAGAATGCTATTTCTGTGTAGGGAAATGAAAATATAATGCCATCAAATGTCATCCAGGCATTTATGCAGGATAAAAATTCATGCCTATTTCAAGTACTTTAGCAGCAGGAAGCTCAATCAAACAACTCAACAAGCAAACCCCCTTGGCTGTCTCATCACCAAGTGTCTGACACCATAATAGTTACATCTTTACTTGGGTATGTCTACTAATTGTGTCCCTCTGGACATATAAGGGCCCTACTGGAATAAGTTCAAATTGTCCTACATTGCATGTGCCTGGAGCTACTCCAAATGAATGACATCCAAAGTAAATTTGAAGAACCTTAACTCACACTACAGTATTCTATTAATAGAAAACACAATATTTTCCAACCAGCCTACTCCTCCTCGTATTATACACATCAGCGGTATCATGTTATTTTAGCCAACAAGATGAATCTAAAAGAGATGACCATTTGCCTTGTCTCCAGTGGGCCAATTAAAAATATTCAATGCCAAATTAAATTAAAGGAGATAAAGAGAATCAACAAGCACTCTTGCTATGAAGAACAACTGACATTCTACCTGATTGCCTCCCTTCATAAGAACAAATTTGTAGGAATAAGTATAAGTGAAACATTTAGTAGAAATAAAATTGGTCAGTTTATTTAAAGAGCTTAACCTTGGAGAATGGGTATGGATTATTAGCCATCCCTTACTATTTTGTACAGACTACAAGACAACATTCCTCAATCCTTGTCTCCTAAAGTTCTCTCAACCCTGGTTTTCATTGCTGTGAACATGGCTGTGGCTTATACTGACCTAAGATCATGTCAACAATGGGGAAAAATATAGAGTGATAGTAAAAACAGATGCATGCACAGAAAGGCTGACAGTAAACACAGATATATACCACATGATGACCTTTGCATTTTACTAATGCACACATTCTCCTAGAAAGAGATTGAATTTGTTGGTGGGATGGGATATAAAACAGTGGAAGATGATGCTTTGATCTGCCACGTCAACCTGACGTGTGAAACACAGATCACCTAAGTAACCAAGTAAGTAATATTCAATAATAATTTGGGTTATAACAGCCATTTCACTGCATTTCTGCAGACTTTTAAAACATAAACTGTTCTGCTCTGAGTTAAACTAGAACTGGTCTTTTCATCAGAAAGCATTAGGCAACTGTGTCTAGTTAATGCAATTCTTGCAAGGAAAGAAATGATGGAAGAAAATTAAGAGACAAAACACTGTACTTCATGAAGACTGACCTTCCTCCTCCTCCAGTTATCCTGTGGCTCTTTGAAACAGTGAAATATGTTCCTGAAATAATATTTGACTCATGGCCTTCTATACATGGACTGAAATGGGAAGACCAATTGTTATTTACTCACGTTAGTAAAACATTTGTGTTGGACGATTTTTCTACTGGATATCCATGAGATGATTGCTAGCCTCCTACTAAGAATCCCTCCCGCTCCCCCCCTTCCAGAGTCAAAGACAGATGCACTGTCTTCTAGCTACACATGTGTGTGCATGATTAGGTTCACACCAACTGTGAACCCCTGGAAAACTCCTTGTCTGAAAACCAGCATTTCCCACTCTGTCTGGTAGTAGCTGTTACGGAGTATCAGGGAGAAAATGGTCCTGTCCATTGCACTTGGTTCTCGAACTTCTGACTTATTGCCATCCAGTCATCAAGCTCTGCATCTTATCGTGCTGATGGGATAAATCATTGACAAATAATGCAAGACAAATCAGATTGACACTCTTGTTCATTGATGGCATGACATTCAAGTCAGTGAGAATCAGGCTCCCATCCCCTTCTACTTTTTAAAATAGAGAACGAAGTCCCCTTGTTTCAGGCAGTGTGTTCACATGGAGGAGCAACTTTACCAGATTTATTCTCATTTTCCCCACTCTCTAGTCTCACCCTGAGTTGGTTGGCTGTGGAACCAAAAGTCAGGAATTTCCCCACTGTGCCTCCCAGGTGGGGAGTCTGCTTTTGTAACGTTGGGTGAGCTGTAATTCCCAGAGTAGCTTCAGAAAAAAAGGGAACTACAAACCTCTTCTGAATTATAAATTGGAATTGCCATGATGGCACTTATTAATTATTTTTAGAAAGGTAGGCAAAGAATAAAAATGGCATTTGGAATGAAGCAACAATTCTGAGACCAATAATTTTTCCTACCTCTGTTTTTCATAATCACCACTAAATTTAGAATATTTAAGGAGATTTATTGCTGTCGATGGCAATCTTTCATAACTGGTTTAATTTGCTGGTTCTTCTTTTCTGCACGGAACTCCTCCAGTCCTAATAAAATCTATGGCAAGCAGCTGTATAGGTCTTTTACCTGAGGAATGTGTACGGCTTCAATGATTTTACTGCACTGTGTACTAGAAAGCATCATTGGGCAGCACTATGTATTAAATCTACCTTTCAGCATGCTGTGCCCTGTAGCAACAGGATTCTCTATCATTTCCTTTTATCAGGGAACTTCAGTCTGCCCGGTGTCGCACTTTCATTTTCCAGGTTCACATGAAGATACTCGTGGAATGCCTGAAGGTCAGCCCACATTAAAATAAGGGCAAAGCTGGAACAGATCACACCCAGAGGCCACCATTAATTGCCCTCTTCAAGCAAATGTTCTTGAATAAATCTCACTACGTTGACCAGCAGGTTGATGGAGTCCAAAGGAAGCATGGGAAGAGATGAGAATGAAACAGAAATTAGGAGGTAATTGACTTGGATATAGAGATTTCAAATTAAAACCACACAGCATGAAACTGGAAGCAGACATGCTGCAAACAAATAAGTACAAAAATAATGTTTGCAAAGTGTAGACCTGAGCCAATTCGCACACATGATCCATTTTTGACTGATGGTTCATTTTGTTTTCTATTTTTTTTGTAGTAGCCATTTTTAAAAAGCTTTTTCCATTGTTATTAGAGAATGTTTTCTCCATCATTATTCCAAGGGTCAGAAGAATTACTTAGATTGCATTCATCTCAGTGGTACATTCCATAGCTTCAAAATATCTAGTTATAACTAACTGATTACTCATAATTAATTCCCTCAAAACTAAAGTGTACAACTATGTTACATTCTGAGTACAACATGAACAAAGGATAACTTTACTCCTTCTGTGATACTTCTGTAGGTAAAGGTCACCCTGGCTCAAAAGCCAGTCGTATCCAACTTTAGGGTTCAGTGCTCATTTCTGTTTATAGCCAAAGAGCTAGTGCTGTCTGTGTCTGCAAACGTTTTTCATGGACATGTGGCAGGCATGCCTGAACACAGAACACCGTTTACCATCCCACCAAAGTTTCCCTATTTGTTTACTTGCAATTTCTTGTTTTTGAACTACTAGGTTGGCAGAAACTGGGACAAAGAGGGGAGCTCACTCTGTCATGCAGTACTCAGGAATCAAACTCTGACCTTCCAGTCATCGAGTTTGGTGTCCACTGCAGTCCCTGATGCTGCTGTAATAGTTTAGTTATTTTTATAGTTACAGAGACGTGGCATTAATAAACAATGGAATAAGAAATTGAAATGCCTTTGTGCCCTGTGATGTTCAGTTCAACAAGATGGGTGGGAAGATAGTATGCTTTGCTCCATCGGCCAGTGTTTTGCAGCATCTAGTGCTCCCATTTTCCAAAGAATCAAAAGTAATTATATTGGTATACTTAAACATGGCATAGTTACAAGAAGAAAGCCAAAGTATCATCTTAATAATAATAATAATAATAATAATAATAATAATAATAATAATAATAATAATAATAATAATAATAATAATAATAATAATAATAATAATATATAGTGTCAGAATTTATTCTAGGTTGAAAGGATTTTTGCTGGAGAAACTCAACTCAGGGGACACTTCAAATGAGGCTCCTTCCATGTTCCCAAGATTTTTTCCCAACAAAGTGTTCCCTATATATTTACTTGCAGTTTCTTGATTTCGCTCTGCTAGGTTGACAGGAGCTAGGAGAGAGAGAAGCGCTCATTCCATCATGCAGCACCCGGGTCTCAAACTGCTGACTTGCCGGCTTTCCAGCAAACAAAGCGAGCTTCTTAAAAACTAAGTATAGCAGCAACTAAATAATTGGGCAAGATATAAGTGTAGTTGCTATTGCTACCTGAAAGAAATTATAGCGTAACAGATCACTTTTTAAAAGTAATTTTCAACCCTGCTGCATCAGAGCACGCCAGTTTAAATCCCTTCTGAACACACTGAGTTCCTTCAATTACACTGGCTTTTTTTTCTGGCTCAAATCTGCAACTACTGCAGATATTCGCAAAAACAGTCTGCAATATGGGACATACAACATCAATCCAAGATCATGACAGAAGCCACATATCCTGCAAAGGTCAGTGTGCAGCCCATTCTGAGATAATGTGCCATAGTTACTGGGATTACCTCTCACAAACTGATTTGCGATTGTCAGATCAATGCAATTACATGACTCCAGAGCTTTTCCCATTCCTGTTTTGTTTCTCACTCTCCCCCTTCTTGATTTCCTACCTCCTTTACCGCCACCATAATTGTAATGTTCAATCATCTCTTAGACATTACTGCAGTGTCTTATTGACTAGAGTTATACCTACTATTCTCTTTTTAAAATGGCTCTGATTTTTATTCAAACCATTGAAGTTCTCTCCCATCAGCAGAAGAAATGGAAGAACAACACAATTACGTTAGCAATGCCATTGTTCCCACTTTCATCTTCATGTTGCTTTTTTATATGCACCTGAACTTCTTGAAGTTAATGAGAACTTTTTCTCCAATGTATTCAAAAATAGGTAAATGGTCAGTCCATGAAGACAATGCACATGGCCACAATTCTTTAATTTAGCCATCTTGAGGCAATATACCTAGCCAGGTGATGATTGTATTTGGGATGGCAGTTTGTAATGCTCTTCAAACTGACCAGACCCATGTATATCCCAGTTTGTGTGTCCCCCAATTTTACAGAGGAGACATCTGAGAAGCAAAAAGAATATTAACCCAAAGATCATGTGTATCCTTCTTCTTTATTTCTTCTTTTACTCCTTCAGGAGTTGAGGAAGATACAAGGTTCTTCTTCTGGTACTTCTAGCGGCCTCCACTGGCATTATTTGGTGTCCTTGTAATATTTCTTTTATGTTATCTTTCCACCTTCCTCTGGGCCTGCTTCGTGGTCTTTCTCCTTCTCCTCTTTCCACATAAGCTTCATATGGTATGGAATTCAAAGACATTCTCTCCAAATGGGCAAACCATTTTATTTGTTGTCTCTGCATGTAGTTTAAGAATGATTCTATTCCAATTATTCTGTTCTTTCCCTTATGTTGCCAGTGCCAACTATGGACACTTACAACAAAACTTCAACGATTGGTTCTATTCCAAGTCTTTCTCTTATGTTACCAATGCCAAACATGGACACTTACAACAAAAAATAAATGAAAGCTGGTCACCACAGAAATGAGTTATCTGAGGAAGGTTTCTGGAGTGACTTGTTGTTGTTCAGTCGCACAGTCGGTTCCGACCCTTTGCGACCCTATGGACCATTGTTCTCCAGGCACCTCTGTCCTCCACCATCCCCCTCAGCACTCCCAGCTCTGTGCCCGTTTCGTCCACAATACCATCTAGCCATCTCATCTTTGGCCTCCCCCTTCTTCTTTTGCCCTCCACCTTTCCCAACATCAGGGCCTTCTCAAGTGAATCCTCCCTTCTCATTTGATGTCCAAAATACTTTAGCTTCGTCTTTACTATTAGCCCTTCCAATGAGCAGTCAGTGTTGATTTCTTCTAAGATTGACCTATTTGTTCTCCTCGCTGTCCAGGGTACTCTCAAAACTCTCCTCCAACACCACATTTCAAAGGCATCTATTCTTCTGCGTTCAGCTTTCCTAATTGTCCAGCTCTCACATCCGTACATTACCACTGGGAATACCATTGCTTTGACTATTCTACTTTTTGTTTGCAATGTGATGTCTCTGCTTTTCACTATGTTCCCCAGGTTTCTCATGGCTTGTCTCCCAAGAATCAGTCGCCTTTTTATTTCATGGCTGCAATCCCCATCTGCCGTGATCTTTGATCCCAGGAAAGTAAAATCTGTCACTGCTTCTACTTCTTCCCCATCTATTTTCCAGGAACTGATTGGGCCTGTTGCCATTACCTTGGTTTTCTTGATATTGAGTCTCAAACCAGCTTTTGCACTCTCCTCCTTCAGCCCAATCAAGAGGTTCTTTAGGTCTTCCTCACTTTCTGCCATTAGGGTGGTATCGTCTGCATATCTCAGATTGTTTATGTTTCTCCCAGCAATTTTAATCCCATATTGTGATTCCTCCATCCCTGCATTTCGCATTATGTGCTCTGTGTATAGATTGAATAAGCAGGGTGATAAAATGCAGCCTTGTCTTACTCCTTTTCCTATTCCAAACCACTCTGTCATTCCATGTTCTGTCCTAACTGTTGCTTCTTGGTTCATGTACAGATTTCTCAGGAGGCATATGATGTGCTCTGGTATTCCCATCTCTTTAATTACTTGCCACATCTTGTTGTGGTCCACACAGTCAAATGCCTTAGTGTAATCAATGAAACAAAAGTAAACTTGTTTCTGGTATTCCTTTGTTTTCTCCATGATCCAACGTATGTTGGCAATGTGGTCTCTAGTCCCCCTGCCTCTTCTGAAACCGGCCTGCACCTCTGGTAGTTCTCTCTCCACATGCTGCTGAAGTCTGTCCTGTATTATCTTGAGCATCACCTTGCTGGCGTGTGGGATGAGTGCAATTGTTCGGTAATTTGAGCATTCTTTGGCGTTGCCCTTTTTTGGGATTGGGACGTATACTGATCTTTTCCAATCCTGTGGCCACTGTTTTGTTTTCCAGATTTGCTGGCATATTGAGTGTAGTAATTTGACGCCATCATCTTTTAGCGCTTTGAAAAATTCGACTGGGATACCATCATATCCACTAGCTTTGTTGTTTGCAGTGCTCTTTAGGGCCTTTATAACTTCGCTCTCCAGGATGTCTGGCTCGAGTTCAGTTTTTTCATCATTGTGGTTATCAGGAGTGTTGAGGTCCTTTTTGTAGAGTTCCTCTGTGTACTCTTTCCATCTTTTCTTAATCTCTTCTGCATCAGCTAGCTCTTTTCCGTCTTTGTCCCTTATCATGGTCATTTTTGCTTTAAATGTTCCCTTTATTTCCCCGATTTTTCTGAAGAGATCTCTAGTCCTGCCTCTTTTGTTGTTTTCCTCCATTTCTTTGCACTGTTCTTTTAGGTAGTTTTCCTTATCTCTCCTTGCTTTTCTTTGAAATTCTGTGTTCAGAAGGTTGTATTTTTTCCTTTCTCTTTTGACTTTTGCCTTCCTTCTTTCCTCTGCTATTTTAAGAGCCTCATCAGACAACCATTTTGCTTTCTTACGCTTCTTTTCTTTTGGTATGGTTTTCTTTGCCGCTTCCTGCATGATGTCCTTTATCTCTGTCCATAATTCTTCTGGCACTCTGTCTATTGCGTCCAGGCCATTATATCTGTTCATCACCTCTACCGTGTATTCTTTAGGGATGCTGTCTAGGTGATA
The DNA here is from genome assembly GCA_035047345.1 of Bradypodion ventrale. NCBI lineage: Eukaryota > Metazoa > Chordata > Lepidosauria > Squamata > Chamaeleonidae > Bradypodion > Bradypodion ventrale. The sequence goes on from JAWDJE010000006.1 coordinate 125,409,001, forward strand.
TCTGTCTGGTCTTCTTGTTTTCCCTATTTTCTTTAGTCTTAACCTGAATTTTGCGATCAGTAGGTTGTGATCTGAGCCACAGTCTGCTCCAGGTCTTGTTTTTGCTGATTGTATGGAGGTTCTCCATCTTTGGCTGCAGAGTATGTAGTCAATTTGGTTTCGGTGTTGGCCATCTGGTGATGTCCATGTGTAAAGTCGCCTCTTGTGTTGCTGGAAGAGAGTGTTTGCTATGACCAGTGCGTTCTCTTGGCAGAACTCTATCAATCTTTGCCCTGCTTCGTTCTGTACTCCAAGACCAAACTTGCCTGTTATTCCCTCCACTTTTTGATTTCCTACTTTGGCATTCCAGTCTCCTAATATAATTTGGACATCATTTCTTGGTGTCTGTTCTATGAGGTGTTCTAGGTCCTCATAGAACTGGTCCACTGTGGCTTCATCTGCACTAGTAGTTGGTGCATAGACTTGGATTACGGTGATATTGAAAGGTTTGCCTTGAATTCTGACTGACATCATTCTGTCATTTTTGAGGTTATATCCCATTACTGCTTTTCTTACTCTCTTATTGACAATTATGGCTACTCCATGCCTTCTAAGGTTTTCTTGTCCACAATAGTAGATATGATGGTTTCCAGAGCTGAATTCACCCATCCCTGTCCATTTGAGCTCACTGATGCCCAAGATGTCAATGCTTATTCTTTCCATCTCATTTTTTACCACTTCCAGTTTACCTTGGTTCATTGATCTCACATTCCATGTCCCTATGCAGTATTGCTCCTTACAACATTGCATTTCCCCTCCCCCTTTCCTGTCCCTCCCCTTTCTCCCCTCTGAGGTGTTAAGCATCCTGTATCACCTAGCCTGCCCCTTTGTTTTGCCTTTTGTTTTGGTCCATAGGGTTCTCTTGGCAAGATTTATGGCGTGGTTGCCGGTGTCTGCGCCATTTTTCTCTCCTCATACATTTTATCACAGTTTTTAAAAGTTTAAAAACATTTAAGACAACATATTATCATGCATATTATCACACTTTAAAGCACAGTCTCTATGTCAGTTGCTATATTAAGTCATTTTAAAGTCTTTATGTGAGTTACTATATTAAGTCATCAACATTTCTGCATATTTAACTACTTATCCTTTGTATGGGGCTCTGAGTCTCACCCCCTGGTTTAACTCCTTTGCCTTCTTCCCTTCTGCCAATTGGACCTCTCCTTCGGCGCTTGGTTGTTTTCAGGGCTTGGAAAAGGCTCTCGTCGGGGCGACTGGCTGGCCTCTCCCCGCCCGGCTGGTCTTCCTCCTCCCTCACCGGCCCGGCTGGAGATGGTGGGGACCGGCTCGGAAGGGCTCGCGTTGGGGCGACTGGCTGGCCTCTCCCCGCCCGGCTGGTCTTCCTCCTCCCTCACCTGCCCTGCTGGAAATGGTGGGGACCGGCTTAGGAGGGCTCGCGTTGGGGCGGCTGGCTGGCCTCTCCCCGCCCGGCTGGTCTTCCTCCTCCCTCACCTGCCCTGCTGGAAATGGTGGGGACCGGCTCGGAAGGGCTCGCGTTGGGGCGACTGGCTGGCCTCTCCCCGCCCGGCTGGTCTTCCTCCTCCCTCACCTGCCCTGCTGGAAATGGTGGGGACCGGCTCGGAAGGGCTCGCGTTGGGGCGGCTGGCTGGCCTCTCCCCGCCCGGCTGGTCTTCCTCCTCCCTCACCTGCCCTGCTGGAAATGGTGGGGACCGGCTCGGAAGGGCTCGCGTTGGGGCGACTGGCTGGCCTCTCCCCGCCCGGCTGGTCTTCCTCCTCCCTTGCCTGCCCTGCTGGAGATGGTGGGGACCGGCTCGGAAGGGCTCGCGTTGGGGCGGCTGGCTGGCCTCTCCCCGCCCGGCTGGTCTTCCTCCTCCCTCACCTGCACTGCTGGAAATGGTGGGGACCGGCTCGGAAGGGCTCGCGTTGGGGCGACTGGCTGGCCTCTCCCCGCCCGGCTGGTCTTCCTCCTCCCTCACCTGCCCTGCTGGAAATGGTGGGGACCGGCTCGGAAGGGCTCGCGTTGGGGCGGCTGGCTGGCCTCTCCCCGCCCGGCTGGTCTTCCTCCTCCCTCACCTGCCCTGCTGGAAGTGGTGGGGACCGGCTCGGAAGGGCTCGCGTTGGGGCGACTGGCTGGCCTCTCCCCGCCCGGCTGGTCTTCCTCCTCCCTTGCCTGCCCTGCTGGAGATGGTGGGGACCGGCTCGGAAGGGCTCGCGTTGGGGCGGCTGGCTGGCCTCTCCCCGCCCGGCTGGTCTTCCTCCTCCCTCACCTGCACTGCTGGAAATGGTGGGGACCGGCTCGGAAGGGCTCGCGTTGGGGCGACTGGCTGGCCTCTCCCCGCCCGGCTGGTCTTCCTCCTCCCTCACCTGCCCTGCTGGAAATGGTGGGGACCGGCTCGGAAGGGCTCGCGTTGGGGCGGCTGGCTGGCCTCTCCCCGCCCGGCTGGTCTTCCTCCTCCCTCACCTGCCCTGCTGGAAGTGGTGGGGACCGGCTCGGAAGGGCTCGCGTTGGGGCGACTGGCTGGCCTCTCCCCGCCCGGCTGGTCTTCCTCCTCCCTTGCCTGCCCTGCTGGAGATGGTGGGGACCGGCTCGGAAGGGCTCGCGTTGGGGCGGCTGGCTGGCCTCTCCCCGCCCGGCTGGTCTTCCTCCTCCCTCACCTGCACTGCTGGAAATGGTGGGGACCGGCTCGGAAGGGCTCGCGTTGGGGCGACTGGCTGGCCTCTCCCCGCCCGGCTGGTCTTCCTCCTCCCTTGCCTGCCCTGCTGGAAATGGTGGGGACCGGCTCGGAAGGGCTCGCGTTGGGGCGGCTGGCTGGCCTCTCCCCGCCCGGCTGGTCTTCCTCCTCCCTCACCTGCCCTGCTGGAAGTGGTGGGGACCGGCTCGGAAGGGCTCGCGTTGGGGCGACTGGCTGGCCTCTCCCCGCCCGGCTGGTCTTCCTCCTCCCTTGCCTGCCCTGCTGGAGATGGTGGGGACCGGCTCGGAAGGGCTCGCGTTGGGGCGGCTGGCTGGCCTCTCCCCGCCCGGCTGGTCTTCCTCCTCCCTCACCTGCACTGCTGGAAATGGTGGGGACCGGCTCGGAAGGGCTCGCGTTGGGGCGACTGGCTGGCCTCTCCCCGCCCGGCTGGTCTTCCTCCTCCCTTGCCTGCCCTGCTGGAAATGGTGGGGACCGGCTCGGAAGGGCTCGCGTTGGGGCGGCTGGCTGGCCTCTCCCCGCCCGGCTGGTCTTCCTCCTCCCTCACCTGCCCTGCTGGAAGTGGTGGGGACCGGCTCGGAAGGGCTCGCGTTGGGGCGACTGGCTGGCCTCTCCCCGCCCGGCTGGTCTTCCTCCTCCCTTGCCTGCCCTGCTGGAGATGGTGGGGACCGGCTCGGAAGGGCTCGCGTTGGGGCGGCTGGCTGGCCTCTCCCCGCCCGGCTGGTCTTCCTCCTCCCTCACCTGCACTGCTGGAAATGGTGGGGACCGGCTCGGAAGGGCTCGCGTTGGGGCGACTGGCTGGCCTCTCCCCGCCCGGCTGGTCTTCCTCCTCCCTCACCTGCCCTGCTGGAAGTGGTGGGGACCGGCTCGGAAGGGCTCGCGTTGGGGCGACTGGCTGGCCTCTCCCCGCCCGGCTGGTCTTCCTCCTCCCTTGCCTGCCCTGCTGGAGATGGTGGGGACCGGCTCGGAAGGGCTCGCGTTGGGGCGGCTGGCTGGCCTCTCCCCGCCCGGCTGGTCTTCCTCCTCCCTCACCTGCCCTGCTGGATAAAATCAGGAATAAGATTATAAGGGAAAGAACATGCATCCTTAATTATGGATTTCTCAAGAAAAATATTTATTTTTAATTTGAAATTACACTTTTAAAAATTAAATCAGGATTGCCCGTCAGAGGAAGAGTGGTGTCGAGGTGTGAGGGTTTCTCAAGAGCCAGAACAGGGAAGGGGGATGAAATGCAGAAATATTTTCCCAACAGCTGCAGTATAGAAATTTAATGCACCATTCAAAATAACAGACATAGATATAGCTAAAAACTGCAATAATTGATGCTACTAAACCACAGTTAAATATGTTGTATTAAAGTGACAGACATGAAAGAGTTTAAAAGCACCTTATAAGAAAGTTAAAATTATAACATCTCTGATTAAAGGCCTTTTTATCCCCCATCAATTGCTAAAAGCTCTCCTGAAAAGATATGTCCTTGTTTGGCAGCTGAAGGACAGGACTGAACTGTAAAAATCACTGTCACTTTTTACAGCACAATACCTGTAAATTCAAAATGTTAAGTCTGAAAGGTAAACTCATTATGAAAAGTGTAACATCACAATGATTATGTTGTGTCTATCCACTAATTGTGTTTGCTACTTTTTACAGAATAGAACAGTGTAGGTGAACCTATGGCACACATGCCATCATGGGCATGTGCTGTCCCACACCAATGGCATCGCTGCTTCCCCACCTACCCCTATCCCTCTGCCAATGGGGAAGTGAGAAAGGAGGCTGAAATCCCACCTGGGAAGTGGCAGCGGGGACGAGGTGAGGCAACCAGATACCCCCCACCCACACACACACATCCCTTCTAGGAGGTGAAGGAGGAGGCAGCAGCAAATGGGGTGTGCAACCAGGGGCGTGTGCACACACCCACATAATAATAATAATTTTGTGTCAGAGATTACTCTGGGTTGAAAGGATTTTTGCTGGAGAAACTCTGCTCAGGGGATGCCCAAATGAGGCTCCTTTCATCTCCTCACACACATAACATCACCAGAGGCATGTCACCAACGTCACATGGGCATGTGGGCACACATTGTGCCTGCCATGTGCCTCCTCCTCCTCATTTTGTGATGAATATTGTATTTATGTGTTCACTGTGAAACTTCAATGAACTAGACACTAGACTAGTACATTGTTCCGGATACTATTAAGAACAAATGATAAGAAAAGACTATCATTTTCATATTTCAAGTATGAGAATTCAAAAGTGTTTAGTTCACTTAAGTTGAATCCAAAGAACTTCATTTGCAGAACATGAATTGCTCTAGTCGATATGGCTTCTTTTCTATTACATTCAAAAAGAAAAGTTGAAATGTTCATGGGAGGAATGTTAGCATACCAATGTTCCAAATTGCCAAATACAGGTCTCTCTCTCTCTCTCTCTCTCTCTCTCTCACACACACACACACACACACACACACACACACACACACACACACACACACACACACACACACACACACACACACACACACACACACACACACACACACACACACACACACACACACACACACCATATCCATGGGTTCTGTATCAGTTATCCATGAGTCTAAAAATGTGAAATAAAAATCCTGAAATACATAATATATATGTATTTCTTTGGTCCATTACCAGAGCTATTGTGGTACATTACCAGAGCTGGCCACTAGAAACCACTATCTGCAATATAAAATATAGGATTTATTGCTATCCACGGTTTCAGGTATCCATGGTATGCCTTGGTATCTCCTGCAGATACGGGGGGAGGGCAATCTTTTATATGTATCTCAAGCAAATGTCGATTCAGTTACAATAAACAAAAGTATGGGGTTTGATTATTTTCTCACAGATGTTGAGATGTGCTTTGAAGATGAAGATGATGAATTAAACATACATAGACCATTCAATGTTCATGAGAAAGGTTTTCATTTCTATATGTCTCTCTTCTTATCCACTGTGAAGTAGTTTCTTTCCTCTGCCACCATCCCCTTGATCTTGTCACACAGATGTCATTATCCAGCTATGAGTTTGTGAACTAATCTGAGCATAACCACAGCTGTAATTTGTGTTGTTAAACACAGTGTGAGGAAATTACCTATTGTGCTCAGTTTGTACTTTTCATTAGTAACATGTAACTCAGCTTTCTCCAAGATTAAAATCAACGGTGAATAACTTGGAGCTCTTCGAAAGCACACAGTTCGCTAATTCAACTGAGATCAATAATGATTAAATGAATAATTTAATGAATCTCAATGTGCATGTTCAAAACCGCTTACTTTGTGCTATATTATTTGCATCCAGCAGTGCTTGGGAAAAGAGAACGACAGTATTCCATGTATTAATCCTTGTTGCTTGATGTCGTCCCTCCACTTCCCTCCTTTTTCAAACCATTGTTGTCTTTTGAGTATCCATAGTTTTACCAGTGGAAGAACCATTAAATTCTCATTATATCCTAGGATCCTGTCTGCTTTTAATACTGTCCAATATAAAAGATTCTCTGCCTTCACGTGTTTCTAAATAACATGCAGAAGTAGTAAAGGTAAAGGTCACCCTTGCTCAAAAGCCAGTCGTATCTGACTCTAGGTTTCAGTGCTCATCTCTGTTTATAGCCAAAGAGCAAGCACTGTCAGCATCTTCAGACATTTCCATGGGCATGTAACAGGCAAGACTAGACACTAGAGTGCACGGATGCTGTTTACCTACCCACCGAAGTAGTGCCTATTTATCTATTTATAATTTCTTGGTTTCAAAATGCTAGGTTGGCAGGAGCTGAGACAGAGATAGAAGCTCACACTGTCATGCAGCACTCAGATCTCGAACTGCTGACATGCCAACCTTTCAGTTGTCAAGTTCAGTGTCTTAACCACTAAGCAACCTCAGTCCCTAAACCTGATGTACGATAGCAAAAACAGCCTGCTTACTAGCAAACCTTGGAAATGGAACATGTCTATGTCTTACAGTAAAAATCACAGGAGATGAAACTTACCTGTCTGTAAATGGCATTTTATTTTATCATAATTTGATGTCCTGGACATAGTCATGGTGCATGGTTTGTGTCCCCTTCCAGAAATTATTTTGTGATTTTTCTTTGGCATAATGTGCCTTGTTACTTCTAAATGTTGATGAAATGTGATATCTAATAGACCAATACTATTATTTGTAGTTTCAAAGAAAATGTATGCATTAGATAGTCTAAGTAGCCTTTCCAGTTTCCGGAGATGTCAGCAAAAGTTAAACAGAAAGGCTATAATAAGGATTTACCCATCTGGGGGGCAGAGGAATGAAGGTAATAGCTTTCTATAAATCAAATTCCTAAAAAATGCTGACTTGGTTTCAAAATCATTTTCTGTACTTATCTATTGAGTCTTTCCTTGCTTTGCTAGAAATTATGTAGTGAGTTCTACATGAAGTGTGGAAATGGATTTGTGGCCTTTAAAAAATTATTCTATCTAAAGCACAATAGTGGTTGATGTACCAGAGAGAAGTGGAGTGAAGAACGGGGAATCAGTCTCTGTGCAACACAACCAACGCTAGAGGAGAAAATTGAAAGTTTAATGAGCAACATTTCTATACATTAAAAATGCATATCCTTTGCGTCTAGCCCCCAAGCTACATTTTACAAATGGGCAGGGCTGGAGGTGGGGCTGAGGACAGAGTAGGTGGCATGAAAGCAACATGGGCAGGTAAAGGTAAAGGTCTTTCTTGCTCAAAAGCCAGTCATGCCTGACTCTAGGGTTCAGTGAACATCTCCGTTTACAGCCAAATAACCAGCGCTGTCTGCGTACATTTGCATGGTCATCTGCCAGGCATGGTTTGATGCCAGAGCACAGGGCATACTGTTAGCTTTCCCACCAAAGTGGGCATCTGTTTATCTACCTGTTTATCTACTTACAATTTCTTGCTTTCAAACTGCTAGGTTTGCAGGAGATGGGGCAGACGGCGGGAGCTCACTCCATCACACAACACTCAGGTCTCCAACTGCTGACCTGCTGACCTTCCAATCATCAAGTTCAGCATCTGAACCACTAAGATATAATTCCTGCTGATTTTGACATTTTTCCTTCTGGAGATACAAATAGTTTAACTTTATGCATGTCCACTTGGGAGTAAGAGTGAGAAAGGTCCAAGCCCATTGGGTCAATTTTCAGGGACTAGACTCAGACTTCTGCAGTCCAGATCCAACACTATTCATTGATTCTCACTGGCTCTCAAGTCAATACATTCAACTTTCTTGTCTGCGAACCATGATTAAATTCTATCAATACCCTCTTAGAACTGGTCAGGATCAGGGCAGTGGTGCTTCATGACTAAGGCAGCTGGGATCCCTTCGAATTTTTGGGGAGAGTCACTTTACAATCTTCCAATGAATCAGAGATAAGATGCCCCTCCTGGGGGTTCCTGTGTCTGCTCCGAGCAGCTTTTGGGTCCAAGCTATTGCACATGGCTGAAGAACTCGTGAGACTGGTATGGAATGTCCTTCGATGAACTGTTCTGAGTATTTAAGAACAGCTGCCATAATGACAGCTAATATTTGAAAGGGATACAGCACTTGAAGAAAACATTTTTCCCCACTCCTTTATGTTTTTTGGCAAAGCAACTTGTATGTCCGAATCCAAAAATCATGGGTGAGAAGCAGATGACTCCCTGTGCTGTCTGAGCCTATGTGGTAATCCACTAGCATCCCCAAGGGTCCCGTGGCTGAGGGAGCTGAAGACGCCGCCGCCGCTGCGCGAAGCCGTCCCTCCCCGCCCCCTGCCACTGGGCAGGGAGGTTAAAAGGGCTCCCGTGGCCAAGGGAGCCGAAGACGCCGCAGCCGCCGCGCAAAGCCGTCCCTCCCCGCCCCCTGCCACCGGGCGGGGAGGTTAAAAGGGCTCCCGTGGCCGAGGGAGCTGAAGACGCCGCCGCCGCCACGCGAAGCCGTCCCTCCCCACCCCCTGCCACCGGGCGGGGAGGTTAAAAGGGCTCCCGTGGCCGAGGGAGCCAAAGACGCCGCCGCTGCGCGAAGCCGTCCGTCCCCACCCCCTGCCACCGGGCAGGGAGGTTAAAAGGGCTCCCGTGGCCAGAGGGAGCCGAAGGACGCCGCATGATGACGTTCTCGTCCGTGGCCCCACCATGGTTGTGGGCTTGGCTGCTGAGGACATTGCGGTATTTGTCTTGTTTCTTTTGTATTTTGCAGAGTGTATCATGGTATTATTGATTATTACTGAGCTGAGCTCCAATGTAGTTGTTGAGCCCGGCTCGCATTAAGAGTTGTGTAAGGTCGTTGAGCCTTGGGCTCCGACCCTCCCCCCCCTTTGGATTATTATTTTCTTTTCCTGATTATATCTTGTAACATTGTAAACTGTTATTATGTTCTGTATTTGTTTATTTTTATTTAATTGTTTATATTATGTTTATGCTTGATATGTTGTTATTGTCTTGTATTGCATAATGAACTGTATTGTGTCGTATTTCCCCTTTCCCTTCCCCTTTCCCCCTCCCCTTTCCCTTTACCCTACTTATGTTTAGTAGCTGAGGGATCGTGTAACCGTTTTGTTATGTTACAACTTAAATGTTATTGCACATTTTATTGTTTCACTGCTGTATTGTAACATTGTATCATTTGTAATTTTGTATATTGTATTTGATTTAACTGTTGTAAGCCGCCCTGAGTCGGCCCTGGTCGAGTAGGGCGGGGTATAAATCGAATAAATGAATGAATGAATGAACATTCCTAAAGTTCTCCTGCAAGCCTCTGAGAAGCCAAAGCTGCCACTACCCAATCCACAGCCTAGCTGTTGGCCTTGCTTTCATACACAAAAGCCTACTTGAAAGAGAACAGTGCTTTCTTATCTGCAGCCAAACTTATGCCATGCTGCTGTGTTTCAGTGGTGAGGTGCTGAGGATTGGTGAGACCCAATGGTGGGGGATCAGGGATAGTAATTCCAGGCCCCAAATCATAGCAGGTGGCAGTTCACCCTCAATCATTTGAAATCAGTAGGACATCCAGCAACCAACTTGGCTTCGGACCTCAGGTAACACCACAGGTGGGCAGTCTATGAACTTTCAGAAGTTGCTGGACCACAGCTCCCAGCATGCCTTTCCATCAGCTTTTCTGGATAGGGGTCATGGGAATCACCAACCAGAAACATCTGGAAGGCCACAAGTTTCCTTGCCCTCATTTAAATAAAGGAACTGGGAGCAATGCGGGGGAAATACTGACTGAATTATGACCTTGATCTCTCCAGTTTGGCCACCTTCTTATTATAGTGTGTCACTGAAATAGTTATTTTGAATTTTAAATAAAATCTTATTAAGCGGTACATTTATATTGCCAGAAGGCCTCCTATCTTACATTCATAACCGGCTTCATTACAGTGTTAACGTATACTTTGTCAGTATTTTCGGCAGTAAGCAGTTCAAACGACTAATTAAAATGTGATTCTCAATTCTATTTGTTATTATTTCCATTATCTTTCTTACAGCACACAGGCCTAACTACATGTTTATGGGGTTCTGCAAGCTCATCTAATTTAATATTTCTTTCGGAAATGAAATATCCTCATTGGGCAAGAGCTGCCCTGGAAACAAAAGCCTTAATTTAAGCTTGTCTTTGGGAGTTTAAGTACCTTTTTAACCAGGCTTTCTGTTTTTTCAAGACAGCAAATTAATGCTGTTATGGATAATGATAATAACAACAGTAATAATGAGAAAGAGGATGATGATGCAGGTATTGAGGACAAACAGCTGGAGAAAAATCACAAAGTAATCATAATTTGCAATTTGAAGTTGAGTGTTATGGAAAAGGAAATCTGCTTTTCTACCCATAGTGATCAGAGCCCCTTTATGCAATACCTAAATGACTCCCTAGATATTTAGAAATTTTAGATTTATTTGACTTGAGTATCCTAAATTTACAAAAAACAAACAAACAAACACAACTTTATTAGGAATTACCTACATGCTTCACTGATACCATAACAGTTCTTGGGTCCTTGATTAGGTCTTGAACGGTTAATTTTATACCAGTCTTTGACTGTGAATCTAATGGTAGATTTTTATAACAACAATAGCAGCAGCAGTGTTCCAGTATTCCAGTCTGAACATCTGATGGCCCATGTACATAACATTCTTTACATTAGAATAGGTTTTTATCCCTCACCAGAAGCCCTGGTGTCACAGTGGTTAAACTGCTGTTCTGCAACCAAACGTTTGCGAGTTTGATCCTGACCAGGGCTCAATGTTGGCTCAGCCCTCCATCCATCCTAGGCCAGTCAAATGAGTATCCAGCATGTTGGGGGGGGCAAAAATTCCTAGTGTCAGAATGTCCTAGAAAGACTCCCTTATGCTGTATGAATAGTTCTCTGTTATTATACCTAGACTTTGTACTTGGATCCAACATTTTTTGTGGTATCTCCTTTGCTATGACTTGCTAACCAGAGGTCAGGATCCTGTTCATCAAGGCATAACATAAAGTTACACCACAGGAAATATGTTGAGCATTACTTCCCAACATCTGTGCAAGTCAATTGTGCAACTGGCCTTGTGGTTAATGTGTTGATCCACAGGCAGAAGTGCTTTGTGAATAGCATTTCTGTCTTGGAGTGATTGTAACTATAGTATGTGTAATGTAAAAGGATTTCAGCCAGTGTATAGAAAAATTACTTTTTGTGGGCTTCTAGTCCCAAAATCCTTTAGCCTATATAGCCCATGGTCATACACCCTGGGGGATTCTGGGATTTTCCAAGCTCTCCTTCTAACCTGTCAACAAATTAATTTATCCTCTTCATAAATCCTACTGTCCTATTCAGGGATCCTTGTTCTAAAGTTAGTAATCCTTTGGTAATCAGCAGCAACATGGTTAATAATGTCTGCAGGCTCTGATACGGAATTAATTACTGCAAGGTGGAATATCTTGAGGAAGAAACTTGCACACACATATTACCAATTAACCCACAAATCTGAGAAGCAAAAGAGTGCAATTAATAGAACACTCTCCTGTCACTGTAATTACAAGCTCAGTGTAAGAGTCCGATGTAAGACCTGCCAATGTAAGAAGATGCGAAATCCAATAATTAGTACAGATTTCAAAAGTGAAGTGAAAACATTGTGTTCCAGTCGCTTGGGGAGGAGGAATATTGCAGCATTATATGGTGAGCTGTGGGCAGGGAGATAATGGTGGAGAAAAGCAGACTATGATACATTTTGCATGGGCATGTTGTACTTATGGGTACTAAAAGAACACAAAATACATGATTTGGTTTTGTGATCACCAGAAAACAATGCACCAAAGGATGAAGCAGAAGATTCAAAGTCATCATAGGATCTAGGAAGCAGGGAAAGATGTCTTACATATCCATGTTAATGATCTCATTTTAGCTGAGAAAGTATAGCCCATGAACCTAACCACATACAAGTGTATTAGTCTTAAAGGTGCTACAATATGTGAAATGTTACATTTTTCATTAGAGTGCCAAAATCTTGAAAAGCAGTCTGAATGTGATTCCTTTTTTAACACAGCACAGCATACAATGTCCATCAAATTCATTCAGTTCTCATAGTCTACAGCCTGTTATGACTACAAGTACAATAACCACCCAACACCTGCCCAGTTTTATCCCTGTTCCAGGAGAGAGCCTACACAGAACAAGATAATTCTCCACATCTGTTGCATAATAGCAACAGTGGTGATTCTTCAACTTTTCTCGTGTTGCTGAACAGGTTAGATCCTGCCCCCACTCCCCAATTCTGTATCAAAATCACCCCTCCATAAGGCTTCAGAATCCCACCTTTACTCATTTCTTGTTGCTTCTGTTCCTCTTCAAAAAAGTCAGAAGAGCAGTCAAACACAGCTGGGTGTTATATGTTACAAGAACCAATGGCGATCCAAATCACATCAGTTTACAAAAATTATTATACAGTTTAACGGCTAAGCTCAATGTTCTCAGTTGCTCCCATAGATGCTTGACAAAAGCCATTATTTAAACACATATTCAAAGTTATTGAAATGTTTCCACATCCTACACTGCATAATTTACTGCGGGCTGGATATTAAATGATGACTTGAAAAATTCGGCAGTGATAGAGGGGGAATGAGGGAGGGTCAGAAACCAGCCAGTTTGGCAATATGTGTGCAAAGTGATTTCAAAGCAGTCATAAAGTAGGGAGAATTGTAGCTGAGTGATATTCAGCTGCCCAAAATAGAAACAGAATGACTGGGAAATACAGATAAATTTTGCAATGAAAAAAAAACCCCTACATTTCTATGGCTGGAATCTGTGACAATGAGTGATGGCAAGGGAAAGCAAGACAGAGCTTGGAAAAGTTACTTTCTGGACCATAATTCCTAGAATTTCCCATCTAGCATAGCTGCAGTGGTGGGATTCAGCAGGTTCATCCCAGTTCACCAGAAACAGTAGCAGAAATTCCAGCTGGCCCTGTTCATCCAAGTTTTGAAATAAAGTAGTCCTAATTCAGGTGCAATGCAGGCCAACATACCATGCCCACAGCATAGGTAATATAAAAAAATGAATACCACCACTGCATAGCTGGGATAGACAGGATCCAATCTGATCTCAATATAGCTCTTTATCCTAACCTGTTTTTGCTTTTGCTTTTGCTTCTTCTGATGCTGCTGTTGATATACCAACCAGAACATAAGCAACCCCCACCACCCGAAGGAACTGTATATTTTACAAAATTAAAAGGGCTTCCCCTTCTTGGATGGACCTTGAAGGCAGCAGGAAAAGAGGATGACCAAGTAATACATCAATAGCTTTGAGCCTACAAGAAATGAGCAAGACAGTTGAGGACAGGACATTTGGGGAATCGCTGAATATTGAAGGTGACTTGGCATGTAACAACAAAATGACTTGCATTGAGCAATAAGGAGACTACCCATCACTTAAGCTTATGCTAAAAGCCATATCATAAAATTAAAGAGTGTATAAAATATAATGGAAGGAAAATAGAAGTTAATTTGTTGTACAGAACTTTTGCAATGACGTGTTGGAACAGATCAAGGCAAGGAAAACGCAACTGTTGCTGTTTTGCTGAGCCAATCCTTCTTCCTCCTCAGACTGATGATGGGAGGTGTTCTTCAAATACACAGATTTTCCAGGCTCTGGAGGAATATAAGGCATGTAAAAGGATGCTCATCTGCACTATGTAGCCTTTTATTGAAACCACTTTTTCCTGTGAATGTCAGATGCTTTATGTCTCTGGATCTCTCACCCAGAAAATTCAGAAAACTTGTATTGAACCATGTTCAGAATTATTTCTTGGATATTCTGAGGCAAACTATAACTTCCGATTGCTTTCTGGGCAGAATATAAGTATGTTGTTTAATGCAACAACATTTTGCACAGCTGCAGTCAAAATTCAAGAAAGAAAGATTTTAGCTTTAGCTAATAGCAGCAATTTTTTAAGAGGGAACATAGACAATACTTGCTATGCTCCTATGACATTTCTAGTTATTTTGTCTCTATGATTTTAGGGTGATAAAAGCACACTGTTTGAATGTGGAGATATGTAGAATGTCGCTCATGTATCGGTCTGCTGATTACTACCATAAATATGTACTGACAAATAGATAAATTATGACCAATGACAATTTGGCTGCAGTAGAGCAGTTTAGCCACTGTGCTGTACTAGTAAAGCTCATATTTTTGGGCTAAAGTAAAGGTAAAGGTTTCCCTTGCTCGAAAGCCAGTCGTATCCGACTCTAGGGTTCAGTGCTCATCTCTGTTTCAAAGCCGAAGAGCCAGCACTGTCTGCTTCTGCAGACTTTTCCGTGGACATGTGACAGGCATGACTAGACACCAGAGCGCATGGAACGCTGTTAGGAGCGTAAAACACTGCTCTGTTTACCAACTGTAGAAAAAATTGTCACCTTCCTATTGTTATTATTACTGTAAATAAACAATGTCCCATAACTCATATTGGATTCAACTTGATTTTCACATGTTCAGCCACAGAATTTCCATTTCTCAAGGCTGATTGTGAAGCTTGATCTTACTGTCTCATAATGATGCTGGAAAATATGGAAGTACATGCATTAAGAGATCACTTTACACTTTAAAGTAAGCATTTCGTTTGATTAGCCTGGGGCACCAGAAGAGATAAAAGATATATAGTACAGCGCACACAACCTGCCCCCACTGTATTATGATGAACTGAAATGTAAGACTTCTGGTATATTTATAGCATTCATTCATCTCTGCTGCTTGTCAAATCATAAAAGGAGTGTGTTTGACCTAAATACTTAAAACTAGTGTACAATTTGTAAAGAGAAAGCAGGTTTAGGGCAGTGGTGCAGAATATGATATTGTATGTTTTTTAAAACAAAAAGATAATTTCGATCAAATAAAATACACTGCTGCAAACACAAATAGTGTGTGCAATAGAATTATTTATGTATTTATTACATTTTTATATCACCCATTTGGGAAATTGCTGCAATCGGCTGCACAATGTTCAGGTTACCAGGGGCAAATGTGGCAAATGAAGGCTAGTTTGGATGACCATTTCCTCTAGCTCACAGGCTACTCAAACCATAAAAGTTTAATTCCAGTTTCATATGCTAAAATGTTTGCTGATTTCCCCATTCCTACTGATTCAGGCTGTCTCAACAAGCTAAGCCACTTGACCGAGGAATTCAGAAGTTCCAAGAGAAGGCAAGAAGCTTATCACTACAATTTGTGCAAAATGTCCATAATGCATAAAAGTAATGCCCCTTCCCTTTGAGATGCAAATAATGGAAAGGGGTAGATTAAATTCCTCTTTGAACTAGAATGGGTAAAGAAATCATCTACAGCGGAACAGCGGATTTGCTCAGGTCACATGCATGAGTAAATAAAGTGAAATTCCCCAGAAATTCACATAGACCTATAAACAGTAGCTTTACATATAAAGTCCTAGGTTTAGATTTACACACACACATACACCAAGGAGCTCTCTCTCTCTCTCTCTCTCTGGGCCAGATTTGGCATGAACTAGGGTCAGGTTGGTTCATAATCTCCAGTACATTGTCTGGTCAACAGAAAATATCTTACACCAGACTGTGCCACATGTATTTCTCTATCTGATCATTCCCTTTGTGAGTGAAATGTTGTTGCTTAGTCTAGTACAGGGGTGCTCAAACCTTTCAGGCTGCGGGCCTCACCATGTCCCCTGGACAACTGATCAGGCCGGTCATGTGGCTGCTTCCATCAGAAGTGGAAATAAAACGTACCAAGTGCAGAACACTGCCATAAATGCACCCACGGCTGTCACAAATGTGTTTACGACAGCCACAGGTGCATTTACAGCAGCATTCTATGCTTGCACAGGTGCATTTTGCTTCTGCTTCTGGGAGTAGTGTGGGCAGCATGAGCCAGATTAATTGGCATCAGGGGCCAGATCCGGCCCATGGGCCATGTTTTGGGGCAGTAAGTCTAGTAAGTCACAAGTAGAGTAGGCCCATTGAATCAGTGGGGATCTGGTGAACTAGTTCCTCCATAAATTCCATTGATTCAACAGACCTACTCTAGTTGTGACTTACTACCCTTAATAACAGAAATTCAACCAGAGTAATGGAGATTTTAAAGTCAAAATGAAAATACTTGATTGTTCAACCCAATTGTGCTAAAACGCAAGCTGTTCAGAATACTAAATTATTATACTTCAGAAGTCTGAAAACCAACACACAGCATCATTACTAGCTAAAGGTCTATAAAAGTAAAGGTCGCCCTTGCTTGGAAGCCAATTGTATCCAACTCTAGAGTTCAGTGCTCACCTCTGTTTATAGCCAAAGAGCCAGCGCTGTCTGCGTTTGCAGATGTTTCCGTGGACATGTGGCAGGCATGCCTAGACACCAGAGTGCACGGAACTCTGTTTACCTTCCCTCCGATGTGGTACCTATTTATCTACTTGCAATTTCTTGCTTTCGAACTGCTAGATTGGCAGGAGTAAAGGTCTATGCATTTTACAAATGCTGTGTAAATGGTTGGCTACTAATATTTTGAGATGAGGGCACTTTTGCAGAGCAGGGAGTTTCTCCTGTTTTGGAGTAAAAAAACCACATGATAATTGTTGTGTTCTAATGGAGTAATCTTCTACATGGCTAACAATGTATCTTAACCAATGTAACCTTGCCAACGGGTAACAATGTAACCGTCAGCTGTATCACATAAACCCTGTAATCGGACGCGAGCTAATGACCACCAGCTGGCAGCAGCGAGCGTCCAAGCTCTCTTGGTCCAAACTCATCAAAGGCAACAGCGCGGGAAGTTTTCCCGCCACTACCTACACCTGGACAAAAAGGGCGTGACCAGAAATGACGTCACGCAGACAGTAGCCAATGGGCTATCATGGAACCACGTTCAAATGTGTTACTACTGTATATAAAGAGCTATTGATCCGCCATTACCTCATGTTCCCTCTGACCACCATGCAATAAACCTGAGTTAACCCAGCCCGAGGCTGTGTCCTGTGTCTTGGTTTTTCATACACTAAATTGGCGACGAAGGTGGGATAATGGATCCCCAAGGAGCAGCCAGGGCGCAGAGCGGGTTCAACATCACCAAACCGCAAGACTGGGAGCTTTTTGAGATGGACTTCCAGGCGGCGCTGGTGGAACTCAAAGTCAAAGAAGACGATGAGGAGAGGAAGAGGGCCATCCTCACCAGAATGCTTGGGATAGAAACCAAGCGAACGCTGGTGGGCATCATTGCACCGAAGAAGGTGAGCGAATTCAAAGCAGATGACATCATGAAGCTGCTGCGTGAGCGTTTCCGACCCTCGAGGGCAATGTTTCCCGCTCGGAGCGCGTTTTGGAGGCGAGTCCAAGCGCCGGACGAGTCGGTTGAGGCATTCGTAACAGCCATGAGAATAGCCGCCGCCCCCTGCAGATGGGACAACCTAGAGATGGCCCTCAGGGACGGAGTTCTGTGTGGCCTGAAGGACAAGGAGGTGCAGCGCAGCTTGATGAACAAGGAGCCACCACCCACGCTGGCAGAGGTTGTAGAGGCCGCGGAAGCCGCGGAGTCCACGAATGCTGGAGTGGACGAAATGCACCAGTGGCGTGAGTGGCGTCCTAGAGCCGGCAAAGCGGAAAATTCGGTGCACGGAAAGTCCGGACAGTCGGTGCACGCAACCCGACGGGCCTCAAAGTCGTCTACGGAAGGCAGCGACGGCGAGGAGGTCCAGAAGGTCCGAAAAGGAGGGCGCCGCTGCGATGGGTGCGGAGTGGCCCATGAGCGCGCGAGGTGCCCATTCAGAAAAGCCGAGTGTTACTCCTGCGGCCGTCGGGGGCACATCGCCAGGGCGTGCAGAAAACGGAAGGAGGGCCGGAGGCAGTCACAAGACCGTTCGACCAGACCGGACCGTCCAGCAAGGTCCAAAGATGGCGCCCAGACCACGAGGAAGCAGGACGGCGTGGGCCGCATCTCGGACGACAGCGAGGACGACGCTCCAGTGTTCAGCGTGTCCGCGGGACAGTCCCATTACTTCGTTGAGGTACTAGTACAAGGGGCCCCTATCAGGATGGAAATTGACTCGGGGTCCTCCTATTCTATAATTCCCCAGAAAGAGTTCTTGAAAATCGACCCCCGCGTGCGACCCAAACTTAAAACGTTGAGGTCCACGCTACGAGATGTACAGGGGAACAGCATTCCAGTGTTGGGGGTCGGGAAATTTCGGGTCAGTTTTAAGAGACATTCTGCGGAACTGCCCCTAGTTGTCCTTAAGGGGGGAAGTTGTAGCCTCCTAGGGACGCAGTGGTTTCAGCCCTTAGGTTTGTTCATAGGGGGAGTGCATACCGTGGGGGTGGATCCAATACAAGCGGTGTGCGACGCGCATCCCGCCGTTTTTAAAAAAGGACTTGGAAAGTTCAAAGGACCCCCTGTAGCCTTCGACCTAGACCCGGAGGTCCGCCCGATAAGACTCAAACCGCGCAGGGTGCCGTTCGCACTAAAGGACAAAATAGAGGCGGAACTGGACAAACTGGTGGGCCAGGGGATTCTTATTCCTGTTGATTCCGCGGAGTGGGAAACTCCAATTGTAACAGCGCTGAAGGCTAACGGGGAGGTGCGCATTTGCGCTGATTATAAGTGTACAATTAACAAGGCGATCCGCCCTAATGCATACCCGGTGCCGGTGGTCAGCCACCTTCTGGCCAGGCTGAATGGGGGAAAGTGTTTCGCTAAACTCGATTTGGCTCAAGCTTATCAGCAACTCCCTGTGACTCCCACCACGGCCGCGGCACAAACGATAGTCACACATAAAGGGGCGTTCCAGGTGTCGCGTTTACAGTTCGGCGTGAACTCGGCACCCGGCCTTTTTCAGTCGCTTGTGGAACGCCTCCTGAAGGGGCTGGAGGGGGTGTTGCCTTATTTTGATGACGTGTTGATAACAGGGGGGAGTGAGGCCGAACTGGCAAAGAGATTGGATAAAGTTCTGACTGTTTTCGAGAAAGCGGGGCTACGACTGAGAAAAGACAAATGTGTCTTTTTCGAAACTGAGGTTGAGTTTCTAGGATTTCGGGTCACACCAGAGGGTATTAAGCCGTCCAAATCCAAAGTAGCCGCCATCAAGAATGCCCCTCGCCCCACATCCAAAACCGAGCTACAGTCATTTCTGGGGCTCCTCAATTTTTACCATACCTTCCTTCCACGGAAGGCGTCCGTGGCCGAGCCACTCCATCGGTTGCTAAAAAAGGAGGAAACATGGATGTGGGGCGACGAGCAAGAGAGGGCGTTTAAAGAGTTGAAGCAACTCCTAACATCTGAGGCAATCCTGACGCACTTCGACCCCAAACGGCCAGTGGTCCTAGTCTGTGACGCATCCCCGGTGGGGGTGGGGGCGGTGCTTTGCCACGTGTTGGACGACGGAAGGGAAGCCCCGATAGCGTTCTATTCAAGGTCCCTGTCCCAAGCAGAGCGTAATTACGCACAGACCGACAGGGAGGCATTAGCGATAGTAGCGGGAACCAAAAAATTTCACGATTTTTTGTACGGTCGGCCGTTCAAAATCGTGACTGATCACAAGCCCCTATTAGGAATTTTCACTGCAAGTAAGCCCACGCCACAGATCCTGTCCCCAAGAATGCTGCGGTGGGCTATTTTTCTCAACGCATACCAGCATGAGTTGGAATACCGGCCCGGGAAGGAGATCACCCATGCCGACGCACTCTCGAGGTCTCCTTTGCCCTTGTCGAGCGCCCAAAAGGAAAGGGTAGAGAGAGATCACCAGGTTTTGTTAATAGAGGTTTTAGACTCACCCCCAATAGTACCAGCCGACATTGCCAGGGCCACCGGCAAGGACAGAACGCTAGAGAAAGTTAGCTCATGGGTACAGAAGGGGTGGCCGGCGTCATCCCCAGGTACGGAATTCGACCCATTTTTTCGAAAAAAAATAGAGTTGTCCCTAGAGAGGGGCTGCCTTTTGTGGGGCCAACGGGTGGTGGTTCCTACGTCCCTGCGACCGAGGGTACTCGAACTGCTGCACGTCAGCCACCCGGGCATCGTACGGTCCAAGGCGCTGGCCCGGAGTTACTTCTGGTGGCCACAGCTGGACGCGGACATTGAGCACATGGTCGGCACTTGTGAGGCATGCCAGGGCTCCCGACCAGAGGCGGCCCGTCTCCCGCATAGGGAATGGGACACAGCAAGGGGGCCATGGTCCAGGGTGCACGTAGACTTCGCTGGCCCATTTCGAGGAACCATTTTTCTCCTGGTGGTGGATGCGTTCTCCAAGTGGTTGGAGGTTATCCCAGTAAAGAGTACGTCTTCCGCCACTACAATCAGCCAGCTAAGGAGAGTCTTTTCCACGTTCGGTTTACCCGACACTTTAGTCAGCGATAACGCTAGTTGTTTCACCTCCGCTGAATTCAGGGCATTCATGGAGGCGAACGCCATTCGGCATGTCACATCCGCGCCGTTTCACCCGGCCACGAATGGCCAAGTGGAACGGCTGGTGCGTACAACAAAGGATGCGCTGCGGCGCATGGGCCCGGGGGACCTAAATCACCAAGTATGTCAGTTTTTGTTAGCGTATAGGGTGACCCCCTTAGCGTCAGGTTACTCGCCGGCAGAGCTGTTGATGCGGCGAAAACTGACCACGATCCTGTCCAGGCTAGACCCGACGAGAGTCGAGGACAAAGGAAAAAACATAGGGTTGGCAGTCTCGAAAGGTTTCGCCGTCGGCGATCCTGTGCATTGCAGGAACTACGCCAGCGCAGGTCCAGCCTGGGTACCAGGGACGGTTGTGGAACAGACGGGGCCAGTGTCGTACCGGGTCGAGACTAGCACCGGTCTCCTCTGGAGGAGGCACGCGGACCAGCTTAGGCACCGAGTGAGTGGGGGGCCGGTCAGTGGGGCTCAGCAACAGGATTCAGCGTTAGGGTTCTCCCCCACCCGTTTAGCCCAAGGGGGAGACAGCAACGGACAACAGTCCCAAACAAGGGGGGAAAGCAGCGGCCCCGACTCATACCCTTTTGATACGCCAGCTCTATCAGGGGCCGGGGAAGGGGGAGAGGAGTTCGCGACCGCTGCCCCCGAATTTAATTCTGATTTTGATTTTGCGAGCCGGGGGGGGTTTTCGGGAGTGTTCCCCCACCCATCCAAGCGAGAAGAGGGGTTTTTCGTTAGCCCCCAGTGCCCCCGGTTCTTCCCTAATAAAGCACACACCTCCCAACAACGCCGCGGAGCCGCGGCAAGTCACTAACGAGTCTCCCTCTCCAATTACAGGACAGGAAAACAGGGGACAAAGAGAAGGTAGCAAACCCGGGGAAAGGCAGCCCGCATCGAGACCCCAGCGTGTTCGAAATAAGCCATCTTGGCTGAGAGACTTCGTCTCATCCTAGGGGGGAGGAGTGTTGTGTTCTAATGGAGTAATCTTCTACATGGCTAACAATGTATCTTAACCAATGTAACCTTGCCAACGGGTAACAATGTAACCGTCAGCTGTATCACATAAACCCTGTAATCGGACGCGAGCTAATGACCACCAGCTGGCAGCAGCGAGCGTCCAAGCTCTCTTGGTCCAAACTCATCAAAGGCAACAGCGCGGGAAGTTTTCCCGCCACTACCTACACCTGGACAAGAAGGGCGTGACCAGAAATGACGTCACGCAGACAGTAGCCAATGGGCTATCATGGAACCACGTTCAAATGTGTTACTACTGTATATAAAGAGCTATTGATCCGCCATTACCTCATGTTCCCTCTGACCACCATGCAATAAACCTGAGTTAACCCAGCCCGAGGCTGTGTCCTGTGTCTTGGTTTTTCATACACTAAAATAATAGAGGTTGAAGTTGGTGTAGGATGTGGACACCACAGGGTTTTGTGAAAAGGGAAGATAAAGTATTATCATGGCCCTTATTCGCACAAAGTGATTCCCTCCCCCACTTTATTTTTGGTAAATCCAGGTGCAGAAAAACCATAGCAATTAATATTAACCTGAATGTGATTATTTTGCTCTTCAGTATTTCATTGGATTATGTTGACTTTATAATTTGATTGCTGTTCCGATGTAAGCTTTGCTGATTGCATTAAAATATGCAACAGGAAGTTGGGGGAGCTATAAAAAATCCCACTGATCTGCAAAGCTACTTTGTCTTTCCTGCACATTTATTTCATTTAGGATAAAAAGCAAAAGAGGGGGTCAGACATATCATCCCTGGTTCTAATCACTGGGAAGGTGATTTTTAATTAGGTTGCAACATTTTTGCATAGAATTTAAATTAAGCGTGTAGCAGTTAAGGGAATGAAAGATGATCAAGAAATTGCCAAGACTCTGAGAGGATCTGAGAGATTTGTTGCCCTCAAAGCCACTGCTGCCAAAGAGGTCATCTCAGTTGTCATGATAAATCATGTCTTTCTTCCAGCATGGTATGCCGAGAGCTTGTTCTTCACAAAGGACTCCTCTTTCTAGCAATGAAGGCATTGGACTGCAACTTTATAAGGGATTGCTTAACTGTCAGGTGTAATATCAAACTGACCTGAACTACATATACCACAATGCCTTGCCGCTGTAACCCTATTCCTTTGAACCTTATGCCTCTGACCTCATCCGACCCTATTAAAGGACCACCTCAACCTCATACCCTTCCCTTCCATCTTTGACCCTTGATACAGCCACTGACCGCCATGCGGGCAGTGAGAATAAAAGACTTTAATTATAATATACTGTCTCTGGAGTTATTGGGCCGAGCCATCTGAAACACTCTTACAATATGGTTGCAGAGGTTTGGTTCGCCCACAAACAACTCCAAAATTAAAACAAATGACCAAAAGAAGGACCCGGCTGAACAAAGGAGGGTCCAGAATACGAGCCAGACCAACTGGACCCGATACTCCGGAACAGGCAATCGCACGACCCCAAACGGTAATGGAAGAGGACAACCCGAAACGGACCATCACGGAGATGGACCCAGATGGCCAAACGAAGGCCGAAACCGGAGGGGCACCCACCGAAAGGGATGTCCAAGACGAAAGCCTGACAACCAAAATCCACAGGGCGATAGCCGGGAGAGGAATGATCCCCACGGCAGAGCTACTGGCCTTGATGAACACCGGAGATGAATCCCACACCAATGGCACGGTAAGCTCTACCCCGAGATCCTCCATGGCGGGAACCCCAAGCACCGCGCCGAGTTCAAATCTAGCCGAGATAGCCGACCAATTACAAGCGGCGGCCCTAGATTCGAACACACCGGCGGGAAGGCCCACCGGAACAACAATACCCACAGATAACCCGCGCGCCCCAACCACGCGAAGAAAAGAAAAGGCCCTGGGACCCTGGAGGGTGGACACACAGACCCTAGAAATGCGGGGCATGCCGACCCTCAGCCCCCAGGGACTAGAAGAGGAGCAGGGACCCCCAAGCAGGCACCACGCCCCCAAGAGAGGCGCTGCTGACAACCAGGCCGAACTCCTCATGTGGGCAGAGGCCCCCTTCGCAATCAAAGGCCGAAGGGGACACGACCTCTCCCCGGAGGAAAGCCACCGCAAATCCTTCCCAGCTAGACACCGAAGGGGACGCAGCCCCCCTCAGAAACACGCTACCGCGAACAGGAGGGGCGCGAGACCCGCAAGGCACGCATCCACGCGGGAAGACCGGAAGCACACGCAAGGCAGAACAAAGAAAGTGAGGCCTACCACGACTCGCTGTCTGCCCGAACCAAGCGCAGGGAATGTCCGGAGAAGGAAGCTGAACTCCACGCGGAGCTACGACGACCCGAACCCCCATCAGTCCAGCAAAGATGGCGGCCTCCATGCGACAGCTCCACAGGGCCCTCCGATGAGGAAAGCAGCTCCAGCGACGAAAGCGACTTCTCACCAACGCTCCAACCTGAAGCAGCAGGACCTCTGAGACAGAGATCCGCTCACCTCGGCAGCCAGCAAACAATGAGATTCACGCAGGCGCAAGAGGAGCAGGAGAACTCCCTCTCTGGCGAAGAAGAGGAACTGCAGGTCAACTCAGGTCGCTCCATGCACAGAGGACCAGCAAACTCCCTCTACAGGCGACCAGAAAAACTGAAAAAGGGACATCCAATAGCAAATATATGTGTACCCATTCCCCACTGCCAATATAAGGACAGGCCAGGGCACCAGGCCAGATCCAGCAAAGGAAGCAATGCCGGCCAGCACAGCCAACTACCTCACAACTTCCCAATCCTTCACATGACTGGGGAGAACCTGATGGACTGGGCACAACAATTCCAGGTAATTCTGATGAGGGAGGGGGCACTGTACCTGATCCAGGACCCACCAAGAAAGCCATGAACCCTAAAGGTGGACAGACTACACCACAGAGTTTTCTGTTTGCTTTTAAGCTCTATTGACACTTCAATGTATGGGAGTATCCCTGATGGGCTAACTGTGCATGAGGTTTGGGGAATATTGTATGAAATGTTTTATTGCAATGAAAGGACTACGACCTGCTTGCTATTGAGAGAGTTGTATGCATACAAAATGAAAGAGGGCTCAACTATGAGCGAGCACCTGATGAGACTAAGCAGCATGAGATCCGACCTCATAAGAAGGGGGGAGATCGTGACAGATCAGCACCAGATTAGCATTATATACAACTCCCTCGATTCAAGCTGGGACTACTTCCTGACTCAGCTGGATAATTTGGGAAGTAACAATGCCACATTGGGGTACATCACTAAGAAACTCATAGCTGAGGATAATCTTAGGAGAAGTAGGGCCACCATACGCAGAGAGGACAGGCCACGCAAAAGAGTCAGTTTCCCTGAGCAGGGGAGCCCTAGTTTCGAGTGTCACACATATGGACCAAGGAAACACAAACCCACGCGCGATCTAACACGCCATGAGGACACTCCGAGACCCAGACGTGAGTCACAGGACGAATACCCACGCAGACACAAGGGCAACAACGACAGGGGGGACAGACGACGAAGGTCACCTAGCCCAAAGAGAGAGCTTAAGCCACAGAAGGGGCAAGATAGACACAAGCCAGACTCAGTGAACGTGGTCAAGCACAGTGAAGGGACCAGCAGCCACAAGGCAGACAGGTCTTCAAATGCACACCTACAGCGGTGGCTGATCGACTCCAGGGCAACCACCCACACATCATGCCACAAGGAAATATTCAACTCATTTGAAGAAGATTCCTTCAGAATCAAAGTCGCCAACCAGGAACATGCAAGAGTAACAGGCAGGGGCGACGTACTCATCCCTGGAATTGGTCAGGTCAAAGGCGTCCTTTACTCTCCTGAAATCCCATATAATGTCCTGGCCACCACCAAGCTCACAGAAGACCCCAGCCTCAGGATAGTCTTCGAGAACAAGAAGGTGTCCATCGAAAGAAGGGGAAAGCAGGTTGGAAGAGTGGAGCTCATAGGCAGCCTACCGTACCTCATTGCCAAGGAAGCCGAGGATGTACAGGCCACGATAGGCCTAATCGACGGCACTGACATTGAAGAGATGCAGGACTGCACCGCAGACGACCCCAGGGAACCCGAACATGAAGACCCAGAAGGGAAAAACAATGATCACAACAGCCCCACAAGAAATGAAGGGGTTGGCAGCGCAAAGCATAGAACACTGAGGGTATCCATTGGGAAACAAATACATGATGAGTGTGCGCATCAGTTGCACAGAAAATTGGGACACATAGGTTTTCCGACTGTCAAGAAGATGCTAGGATGTTCAGAAGGACTAAGGATCAAGGATTGTGAGAACTACCTGGAGTGCTCCGTGTGCAAAAGCTCCAAGGCGAAAACCGAGGCACGACCGAAGACATCCTCCAGGAAGTCAAGCCACCCCTTCGAATTGGTCCACCTCGACCTGGTGGGGCCACTCGAGAGATCTTTGGGCCAGAAGAGATTCTTCTTGACGATAGTAGATGACTACAGCCGATACGGTTTCGTATACACACTCAAAAGCAAGGACGAGACCTTCAGCAAGTTCAAAGAGTTCTACCAAAGGGTGCAAACCCAGAACAACACCAACATAAAGAAACTGATGACGGACAGGGGATCGGAATTCCTGTCCAAAGAGTTCCAAGACTGGATAACCGAGAAGGGGATGCTACACTACAAAACCGCACCATTCTCAGCTTTCCAGAATGGGGTCGCCGAACGAAGGAACGGAGTGCTCCAGACCATGATCAGATGCGCAATTGAAGATGCAGGCCTAAGCTTCTCATACTGGGGGGAAGCTTTGCTGTACTCCAACTACACACTGAACAGGCTATGGTCTGGTGTTATCGGAAAAACGCCCTATGAAGCCATGTACAGGCAGAAGCCCAAGTTGAGCCACCTTCACGTCTTCGGTGTGTTCGCAGACGTACACATACCAAAACAACTAAGGAAGAAAGGGGACAAGATAACGAAGAAGCTAAGGTTCATGGGGTACGAACCAGGCTCGAAGGCATATCGCTTCCTAGACCACAACCTGAGAATAGTGATTTCCAGGTCGGCCACGTTCCATGAACACGCGAACTGGAGTAAGATACACGCAAACGAGGTACTGACAAATGAGTCGGTACAAGAAGGAACCAAAGCATCCTCATCCAACTCAAGGCTCAACAGACCAGCAGACACGCCACCAGAGAGGGACGAGACCAGGCAGTCACATCAAAATACCACTAGTGTTGTGGAGACTGAACCTCCAAAAACCCCAGCAGAGGCGCCCCGCAGGTCAACCAGGTCAACCAAAGGCCAAACTCCCAGAGGACTAAAGGAGTATGTGCTGGGCATAAACACCTACCCCAAGACACCAGCAAGCTTTGATGACACAGACAAACTGCCTCCCGAAGAACAGGACAAATGGCAGGCGGCAATGGAAAGGGAAATGGAGAGCCTCAAAACCCTCGGAGTGTATGCCCCTGCTGAGGTCCCTGAGGGACAGAGGACAGTGGGAACAAAGTGGGTGTTTAAGGTAAAATCGTTGGAAAATGAAGGGGTAATGTACAAAGCGCGACTAGTCGCCCAAGGGTTCACCCAACGATACCCTGACGATTACGAAGACACATACTCCCCCACAGTGAAGCCAGAAAGCGTAAAGGCCGCTTTAGTAATGGCAACCATCCTCGAAGAACAAGTGTACCAGTTTGATGTACAGACAGCATACCTCCATGCAGACCTTGACAAGGAAATATACGTCAGAGCACCACCTGGTTTTGGGCGCAACAGAGGGGAAACGTGGCTACTCAGCAAAAGCCTCTATGGCCTAAAACAGTCTGGCAGGAGGTGGTACGAGTGTCTGGCCGAGGCAATGAGGCAATTGAACTTCTTCCTGGCCGAAGCCGACAAATGTGTATTTCTAAGAAAATCACCAGAGGAAGTTGAAAAGGTCCTAGTTTATGTCGACGACCTTTTGTACTTTGGGAAAAGTAAGTCCAAATGCGACGAGTTCGCTCATGGACTGCAAAATGAATTCTCCCTGAAAAACTTGGGGAGAGTGAACAAATACCTAGGGGTACAAGTCTCAAGGATACCCAATGGCTTTGGACTCTCCCAGAAGGAGAAAATAGCTGAACTCCTTGACAGATGCAACATGTCAAACGCTCACCCCTGTGGGACGCCTATGCAAACGGATTTCCTGAAAAACGCCTACGAGGAAGGGGAACCGTTCGAAGACGTCAGCCACTACAGATCCATCATTGGATCGCTGTTACACATAGCCAACTGGACCAGGCCCGACATTACGCTGGCAGTGAACCTTCTCTCACGCCATTCCAGTAACCCAAAGATGTTTCATTGGGCGGCCGTCAAGAGACTGCTGAGATACCTGAAGGGTACCATGGAGACAGAATTACTGCTCACCCCTTGAATAGACGAAGAAATCAACCTGTCATGCTTCGCTGATGCTGACTGGGGCGGATGCTTAGAAACCAGAAAGAGCACATCCGGCTACATGGTGATGTTGAATGGCAGCCCAATATACTGGCGCACCGAGAAGCAGAAACTGGTTTCTACTTCCACCGCCGAGGCCGAATATGTCTGCCTGTCAAACGCTGCATGTGACCTTATCTGGATAAACGAACTGATCTCCCTCATCTGGGAAAAGCCCAAGCTCCCCATCACCATCCACGAAAATAGCCAGGCGGCCATAGAGATAGCAAAAGGTGACACTATAAATCGGAAATCTAGACATATAGATATCAAGTGCAAAAACGTGAGACAGATGATAAGAGAAGGCTTTATAGAGCTAACACATTGTGAGACAAAGGAACAAGTGGCAGACATACTGACCAAACCACTCCCCTCAGCTCAGCATGAGTACCTGTTTGGCAGTTTGTGTCTTAGAAAATGAAATGCTCAGGTATGCACTCAATGTAGTCAGCCCATATGATATTAGAAGGGGTTTTGTCAGGTGTAATATCAAACTGACCTGAACTACATATACCACAATGCCTTGCCGCTGTAACCCTATTCCTTTGAACCTTATGCCTCTGACCTCATCCGACCCTATTAAAGGACCACCTCAACCTCATACCCTTCCCTTCCATCTTTGACCCTTGATACAGCCACTGACCGCCATGCGGGCAGTGAGAATAAAAGACTTTAATTATAATATACTGTCTCTGGAGTTATTGGGCCGAGCCATCTGAAACACTCTTACATTAACTCCTTTCTCTGGATAAAAGAACCTTTGAAAGTATTGGGCAGGGTCTTACTAAAGAGTGGAGAAGGAATGCTACTCTGGCAGCAAGCTGGTTTAAGATTTATTTATATTATTTATTTATTGTTCATATTTGTATCACCACTCCCTCACCGAAGTGACTCCGGGAAGCTAACAGATAAGGTATAAAAGATATAAGCAAAAAATGCCCCAGTAAAATAATTTAAAACCGTCAATATTTTAGAAAAACCACACAGGCCTGGAGGGAACAGCAGCTGTGCAGCTTGGGTGGCTATAAGACCGCCACCGCCACCCTTAGCGGATGCTCCCTTGGCCAGCCAGCCTGGAGGGAACAACAGCTATGCACCTCAGGCAGCTCCAAAACCACTGCTGCTGCCACCGCCATTATCGGACGTTGTGGTTTTGTATGGTTTAATTATCACAGTTTATTATTGAAGTGCTTTTGTATTGTGACGGTTTGATATTTCGCAATTGTAATTGCAATACTTGTTTTTTTGAAATGTTTCTGAAATGTTTTTGATATTATGTCATTGTAATTGTTTTTGATACCATTTAATTGTGATATTTTGTTTCTTTGTTAGGCGCCCAGAGTTGCTTTGCGAGTGGGGCGGCATACAAGTTGAACAATTAAATTCAAAAAGCCTGCAAACATATAAATGCCTTTTCCATAACAGTCATACTCAGACTCTTTGCCAAAGTAGAGTCACATAAGATACGAAAAGGGGAGAAACACTGTGACACCAATACCCCTGTTGATTGTCCTTCCTTCCACAAGAGGTGAACCATCCTTGTCTCACCCAAGGGAGGAAAAACATACTGAATTAATAAAGCTTGTAGGCAGCAGTGAAGTAGCACTGGAAGCTTGGTGAAATCTCTTGAGCATATTAACTCCCTGTCGTATTAGGTAGACACCTTCTCCATAGCCATCTCTTTTTTCCACAAATTTATCTGAAATAGGGGCTGGTTATAAAGCTCTCATGGTGGCCTACAAGGCCATAAAAGATTCTCATCATTGTGGCTTATGATATGGCCACATTTGAGACATTCAGACATCAGATATATGTGAGCTATCTAACCATCATAGGCCTCTAAAATAAGATTTTTTCTTAAAAATATCAAGTAATGTACAGATGTACAAACATTCTAAAATCAATGGACAGATTCAGAGATAGTCCAGTTTTGCATCCCAGCACTAAGCATTTGAGGTAAACAAAACCAGTTCTTTGGATAACAGACAATATTTTTGAACTTCCAGGTGTATTTATTTATTCTTAGATTTCTATTCCGCTTCACTCAACACACAGTATGACTCGAAGTGGCCTACAACATGAATAAATAATACAATTCACAATATAATATAATACAATACAAAAATATGGTTACAATAAAGAGAAAAATACAAAATTATCACAGATAAAGACATAAACCTCACCACTCAACATCCAGAACAGAACCCTCTGACTCAAACGTCCATGACAGAGCCAGAAAAAACTGACTGTAGTGAGAAGAAGATAGTCTTTGGCCCACAACAAGTCCAGTGGTTCAAACAGCGGTGGCTTTTGAGGGTCCCGGCAATGGGAAAACACGCCTCAGCTGAGCTCCCACCTCCCAGGCCAGGGATGGAGCTGATGGTGGTGTGACGGCTCCAACGGCGGTGGCTTTTGAAGGTAAAGCAGAACCTCTTTATAGGAATGCTTCAGTGGAACCACTGCAAATATTAATTTGGAGTCATGATTAATGGGATTAAATTCTAGCCTTTTTAACAAATGTTAAAACTCTGCATGTAAATCTGCCCTTCATAGCAACCTTAGAGAAGGCTGTTAATCAGATGTGTACAGAGAGTTTCTAATTGTTTCTACAAGCTTCTCTCCTGTCTAATATTGTATTAAACAGCAGTGGTAGGATTTGGGAGACTTATGCAAAAAAAAATCACATCTGCAATTGATAGAAATATGTATCAGGGTGTTCACTAAACTGAAAAACCAGTGAAGTGAGTAATAACATTTAAAACAAATAGGAAAGCACAAATGGAAATGAAGCAACTGAATAATTACACAATATGCAGAATAAATGATATCAAAATTCCAATTCTGTTTCATATCAATAACGCTGAAATGTGACAGCAAGCAGATGCAGCCACAGAGCAAAAAGTAAAATAATGCTAATAATATAAGCAACAAAATTTAATCTGATCAGAATCTCTTTGTAAAATCGTATCAGACAATTGAATCATAGCAATTGTTCCTTAATGAAGATCAATTGGTTCCTGAAAAATAATTTGCTTCCTCTGTTGCTAACAATCCAAGAAATTATAAAGCTAGTCAGGAGTACTGCTCCTAAATTCATTGTTTCAATTTGTTCAGTAACAAGAAATAATATGCCCTTGTATCATACTGGCTATGTCACAATTATTGAAAGCAAACTTGGAATAGAGAATGCAGCCTGAATTTTAGCTGCAGCTTCGGTGCATACTGAACGTTATGCACACTTGAAGGACACATAGAACGTTTGGACATGTAGGCTTCCTGTTTTACTGAAAAGTCCAGCATATTTTTGCATTAACACAAAGAACTTGCTCCATTGTTTCTGACTACTTATGTATGCCAGCAGAGGTCTGTGAGTGTAAACTGGCAATATTGTCTGATATTTATCTCCCTTCTTGTTCCAACAAATTCCTGCCTGTCCCCAAACATAAGAAATCACATATATTTCCATGCAATATATCTGACGCTACAACTCTATGTTCATTTTTGACAGTGTGCCTTTCTCCCAGGAACTAATGCATATTTATGTACATGGAAATACATACATACATACTAGTATTATAAAATTTTCATAAACATTTTTTCATTTTACTTATTTCTCAAAATTAACACATTAATCAGGGAAATTTATCTCTTCCTTCCTTGCTTGCTTCTTTCATACAATTTTTGTTCTGCCTTTTCTCATAAGAGCACAGGACCACTAACAATCTCACCAAAATATACAGATCTGTGAATTAAAAACGTCTAACACCAAAAGCTATAGATATCTTTTAAAGTGCCATAATAAGCCCCAAGACAAACAAGCAGAAGCAAAAGACAAACCAAGCCTGTGCCTATTCCTATAAACTACTGGCTTCCAACCTTGGATCCCCAAATGTTCTTGGACTACAGCTCCAAGAAATTTCAGCCAGAGCCTATATGAATAGATTTGATTTGTTTTTAAAGGATACCTAAAAGACCAGAGTATGGGAAACTATCAAATCTCTAGCACAGGATTTCTTAGCCTTGGCACTCCAGGTGTTCTTGGACTTCCATTCCCAGAAGCCCAGATCAGTAGGAGTGCTGACTTGGGCTTCTGGTAATTGAAGCCCAAGAATGCCTGGAGTGCCAAGGTTCGCCATCACTGAAATAGACTGTGCTTACTTTGTAGTCTCTTGTGTTGTGGTAAGCTATTATATCTAGACCTCTTTAGCCAAACCTAATCTGTGCTGAGCCCTGATTATACAATCAACCGCACTCATTGAATGAAATCCAGTTGTAAGATGTAAGAAGCCTATTGAATCACTAGGAATTTGGTGAGTCAACACCTATGCAAATTCTATTGAGTCAATGAGTCTACTCTAGTTGTGACTCACTACCAGATTTCAGTGGATGCAATCTTTGAGACTATTGCCAAGTTGGCATTAAGCCTCTGGATCAAAAATCAATCCCTACCCCAATATATCCCGAGTTTTAAAATATCTAAAAAAAACTGGAGGGCTCTATAGGGTTCTCATTTGGTTGGTTGGATTTAATTATATTATCAGCCTGCATCCCTTCCATTGAAGCCAGAGCCCACTTATTTTTATGTTACCTATAATCTCACACTAGCACCTCCTAGTTCTTCTATGCCCTCTTTCCCAGTTTCCAGACAGAGAATCTTCTGTGGTATATTTCTAGATTTGATTGTTTTTCTTCCCTTTGAAAAAGTGTGTTTAATAAAAATATCAAAGAAGGTGGGCAATGGAGCAGCTGTTTGGACACTGCTAATCTTTATCTCTGAGAAAGCAGTAGTCAACATTTAAAAAGGATAAGGCATTTAAGTGAATACTGATAATCTTAGTTTTGATCATACTTGAAATGAACTTCCACAGATAATGAGGAAAGTATTGGGTATGCAAGCCTCAGAATATGTAGGATTTAAAGATAGCGATGGCTATAATATCACCAAAATTTGTTGGCAGAGTTACTGTAGAGATATGGTTTGCACATTTCTCCCCTAAATCTCTTGAAAGTCACTTTCAAGTTTGTAAAGGCACAACTATTGTCATGCACAGAATAACTGAAGGTAGATATCTTCTTCTTTGGCCACTGTACTGAAATTCACAGGTAGACACATCATGTCTCAGGATGCCAGCTGAAGTCTCAGGAAAAGTTACACTGAAACTTGGTGGCCAAAGTACTGTTGCTTAAGCATAGCAAATTACACAAGAGTAGGGTCATTGAATTGATGTGGATTTGATGAATCAAATCCTGTTAAATTCCATGTTTTCCTTTCATGTCGAGGTCAAACTGGACTGTCAAAATAAATCTTGGCTTTGTCGTTGGCCAAAATTAAATCTTCATCGGTACATGTTTCTAGTAGCAATCAGCAGACCAGTAAATGAGCTGGATTCTGTATCTCTCCACATTCACACAGTGTGCTGTTGTTTGCCATCAGCCCCCACTTGAGCATTTTGGTCTTACATTTAGGCCCTCTGGCCCTCAGCCTGTTCAGGGTCCTTCAATTGATATAGGGAAGGTCATTCCTCAGTTAGATCCTCCTTTAATGTTATTCTTTGTCCAGTGAACTCCTTCCTCCAATAATTTTGCTCTTCCTGGATCTAAACTGGCAGACTTGAGACACATATCCATTCAGAGGATGTCAAGGGTCATTCTCTTGTTTAGTTCTCCTGGCTACTTCTCTCCTGATCTTAGGTGGAGTGATACCAACAAGGGGATATATTTTCTCAATGGTTATAGGTTTGAGTCATCCTGTCACAACTCACATTATTTCACTAACAGTGATGTCAACTTGTTTCACGTGTGAAGATATGCTCCATACTAGAGCGGCATACTCTGCAACAGAGAGACTCAGTGCCAAAGCTGATTTGCACGGTGTAGAAGGTTGAGTTCCCCAATTAAATTATATTGATTCAGATTGATCTACTCTAACTGTGACTTACTTTCGGATAATAAACTCACCAAAACCCCATTGATTCAATGGGCCTAGATTAGTGTGATTTACTAACAGGGGTTTGGCCATTGCCTTCTTTGCTCTCCACAACACTTGCACAACACTTATGAGAGGTTCATCACATATCAAAGTGCATCTTTGATTTTGCATCTTGACTTGTAACTGAAAAGCATATTATTTCAATATGCTATCAATGAAAGGCAATTGATCTGTGGTGACTCATTTACCCATGCATGTGAACACAAATTCAACTGGAAGATGAGATGGTAGGCAGGAACATAGACCAACATATATGTACACAATCTTCAAGATGAAAGCAAACCATGGCAACAAAGTGACAATATAGTGGCTAATTACACATCTCCATTTTGCCCTAATAAGTTGTGAAGGGCATTTATTTAACAAGCCTCTTCTGAGGCTTTTGTACATGATTGCAAATGACACATGTGACGTCCAGCAGGCCTTTCTTTTGCATAATGGTCACAGATTATCCTTAGGAGCACTAACATGGAGGAAAAGTGACAGCTCCCATCACTTAATGAGAAGTTTATTAAGAAACTAGGGCTGATTATCAGCTGCAAATTAACCATAATGTGTGTAATCAGCAGAGATGTCACGGTGGAGGAAGAAAGATGATAAACAGCCTGAAATGCTCATTCCTCTGTTAATCAAAACGTACCTACTGCTCATTTTAAGGTTCTGTCTGCAAGAATTCATATACATACACATATCTATATGTTTGAGGCTTGGGTTAAGCTTCACTTGAGATGAATACCAGCATTTAGCTTGAGAAAGATCCTTCATAGGACAAATCTGCAGGTTCTCCCAGCCAATATAGCCAAGAGACATGCTGAATAAAATATTTTGGGAGATATAGATATCCAAAAGATACTTGGTATGGTGTAGTGGATAAAGTGACATACTAGACTCTGGAGGCCCAGTTACAAACCCCTGCTCACTGGGGATGTGGAATTAGTAAAACCGCTCCTTAAATACTGTATTTCACCTTGAAAGCCCTATTAGGGTCAGTATGTCAGTTCCAATTTGATAGCACTTAACAAACAAGTTACCCCAAACATAGGTAGGGTTCAGCTGAACATTAGTAGACATTTCTTCGTATCAAAAACATGTCATCATGGACCTGATTACCATAAAGGATGGTGGACTCTCTTTGGTATATAATGCCCTAATTTGTACACTCACATGTTTACATATGAACCTGTATACCCAATGAACCCACACATATAGAGAGCTTTTGATGAGCTATGGTGTGAACCACAGTATAGAGAAGTTTGATGGTGATGGTGGTTTTGATAATGATGCTGTCTGGAAAATTCTGGGAGTTTGTAAGAAGTTTTTAAAATTCTTTCCACACTGTGATTTGGGCATAGTAAGCATTATGTTTGAGGGATGGTTAGTGGTTTAGTGAATGACGCTGTTGATTCAGGAAAGGCAGATTATTGTGTTTCCAGCAGATAAAAACTGTTGGAGAATTATCAGACACCAAGATTTTTACAAAACAAATCAGCACACATCTTAGGGACTGCAGTAGCTCAGTGGTTAAGAAGCTCACCTTGTTAGCTGAAAGGTCGGCAAGTCAGCAGTTCAAGACCCGAGTACTGCATGACAGAATGAGTGCCCGTCTCTTTCCCAGCTCCTGCCAACTTAGCAGTTTGAAAGCAAGAAATTGCAAGTAGATAAATAGGGACCACTTTGGTGGGAAAAGATCTTGGGGACATGAAATGAGCCTCATTCGCATGTCCCCTGAGTCCAGCAAAAATCCTTTCAACCCAGAAAGCACCTTTGTGTGCTTCTGACACAATAAAAAGGCACACATCTTAAAGAGGCGCTCTATAAACAAGGATTTAAAAGAGGGTGAAAATACCCCTGATCACTAGTACATACTCCATTTGGTTGTAATTTACCTAGCACAAATCAAATCATAAATGTCAAAAACCTTCAGAAATTTAGGAAGTGAAGGCCCTTTGTCTCACTGAACATTGTGCAATGAAGCATAATAGACTATTGGTTATCCTTTGCAAACTGAACACTGCGTCTGGTTGCCTCTTGCCAAATATTTTTGGAGGGCAACATGCAAAATAAATTTTTAATCTGGAAAACAATTTGGTCATGTATAATTCATCCCTTTACTCCCCTCCCTCCACCCCTTGCTGCCACACAAATCTACAGCTGTTTGATTTAATCACTTTGCAGTATCAGAGCATTTAACAATGAGCAAAAGTCTTGGTTAAGTCTATCATTCCAATGGGGAACACTGTTCCTATATGAACAGGAAAGGCCTTCTTAATGAATAAGGTACAAATTCTGTTTGGCCATAAGCACAAACACCTTTAAGGAATATATATTCCCCTCCCCTCCCCAAGTTTTATGTAGTATTTATAATACAATCAAACTTTATGTTCTGTGGAAGTTAAAAAAAAACTTAGGACAATTTAACTCTATTACAATAGGGTTATGGCGGGGTGGGGCGATTTGTGAAGTGTGAACTGTGTGGGATTTTCTAACCTAAACGAGATATCCAGTACATTGGGAATGTGAATGAGAATTGTTTAGAATGCGTGCTTCTTGTGGTGTTGGTGTTTGCTGTAGTATTATCACAAATGAAACCAACCCAGTGGTTGAAACCAACCCAGTGGTTGAATCACAGTTCACCAAAACCCAGCATGGGATGTGTTTTATTCATTATTTTATTTTACATGGTACGGCATTTTTGTACCAATACACTAATTGGCTGGGACCAAAATGTAATCCAGAATAGATTTAGTGTGATGATGCTTTTCTCAGCTATTTTTTGTTTGCTGGTTGTAAGAAAGCAAAACCTATGGCTTCATAAATTAAAGCTCTCATTCTCATAAAATAAACAGACACTGAGGCTATTCATCACTGATTCCTCACCACACATCAAACCAAAACAGTAAAATTCGCTGCATAGGAGAAGCCCCTTCCACCACTCAAATTGTCAAAATCAAACCCTCCCTCTACTCTGTTCTTCAGGAAAGAGAACATACATTGAAACTATTAACAGAAACGAGGTCTCTATGTATTATCATCCAGATGTTGAGGAAGCAAAAACATCTCTGGAAGAAGAGGTGGTAATGGCAGCAGCTGGCAAGCAACTATCTTCACCATCACCAACAGCTGTTGCTTCCCATATAGGTGCCATTATAATCAATTTTCCCTAGGTTTGGATTCTGGAATTGAACAGGCAGTTGGACTCAATTGCATTATAGGCCTATGTTCTGTTGTGTTTGTGGGATCAAGGAGACAGCGGAGAGGCTTGATTCATCTTGAAGCAAAGAGCAACCGGGCAAGGCAGCAGCGCAAGGCAGAAGCAGCCAACGGCAAGCCCCAGCCCAGTTGGTGTTTATTAGGAATAACAGACAAAGAAAATTCCAGAGAGGGTATGCAATATATTCTCATTGGTTACCTGCGATAACAGAAGACTACTTAATTGGTTAACTATCGGCATGTCTGCCTCGTGCACACTTTGCTAATTGGCCAGAAAGCTGCGTGATAGCTGAATGACTACGTGCCATCTCTGGGCATTGGGAATGACCAGAAGGCTTGAGTGAGAGGCCCCAATTGGGGGCTCCTTTTCTGTGTAAAACAGATGAGGTAAGGAAAACAATTATACACGATTTATGACCAATGAGTCACAGCAATCGCACTGTGAAACTCCCCACAACTTCCCCCTTCTGTTTTTAAGAAGCTTATAAGCATAATAAATGTGGTCCTTGCGTTTGCGAGCCGGAAGCGAAATCCTTGCAGGCTAGCAACGAAGGTATGCATTGAATAAAGCAACAGGCAGTTATCAGAATTTACAAATGCACAAACAAGCTTTAAGGCAACAAGTGGTTAAAATGAAGGTCCTCCGTTTCTCTCCCGGTGTCGACCCCGGGAGGGAAACAGTGAGGCTCTGACTTACAGTTCACAACCCTGACACATTTAAGCCATTGCTAACAGCTACAATAGGAGCATAGAGAGACAGAGCATCAAAAACCCATTTACATGTGTGGGGTACTGAAAACTTTTAAGGTACCTTGAGATATGCAGTTACATAAGCAAAAATAGGTCTTTCCCTAAGCAAGAGAATAAGCAGAATATTTAAGCATCACCAAAATATGAACATTCCTCTTCTTCCTTACATGAAGGAGGCATTCTAGAAAGCATTTAAGGCATTATATCTTTTTCTTCTCTCACTGGTGTAAAAGTGAGAGAGGCATTAATAACTTTTACTAGTATAGCATGGTAAATCAGCACAAATATCATTAAAGCATTTCACACACTCATAGCATGAGCAGGTAAAACAGGTACTAATATCAGCAGAGCATTTAAAGGCATTTGAATATAAAACAGAAAATAGCATGATCATACAGTTGAACTATTTATCCAATTTTTAAAAGGTTTTCTGGTTTTATAATGCAAACAAAGCCAATTCTTTGCTTAGAGTCACACAAACTTTTAGTCCAATTAAAATGTTCAAATTAAAAGACCAAACGTTGATTGAAGACAATTTAAACACAAAACACTATTTTCTCTCCAGTTCAGTTCTTGGAATGGCAAGTTGAGAGTAAGCCATAAATTACTTCTCACTGACTTCACAAGACAATCCCACACAACCCCCCTTCTCAGCTTTTCAGGCAAACACACATTCCTTCATGCTCCGGCCATCCTGATGCTTGAAGCTTGGAATAGCCCATTCGGATCTCTTTGTTGGAGGGTTGGGCAATTCAAAATCAGCCAAAAACTCCTTGTATTTTTGCAGCAGCCTGCTGTCCATCGCGGCAGGATTCACCCCCCTTCTCCTCATCTTTAGTATCTTATTCTCAACTTTATGACCAGCTGCATCTGTTAGTTGGTACTTGCAATCAGACCCCTTTTTGGGCTTGGGTTTCCTGCCTTCCTCCTCTGGGCCATCCTCCCACTTCTTGGCCACACGTGAGGTATCAAGTTTACCGCACAGCTTCTCCTGCTTTTGTGAAGAAGGTTGCTTCAGGGGGGGGCTGAGATCTTCTATGCTGCTCTTTGAAACACACTCCTTGCTTCCTGCCACTCTGCATGCATCAACAGCTTCAATCTGTGATGAGGTCCCCACCATTTGTTCCCCATCAGCTGGCATTTGTGGTTCTCTAGGCTCGGCTGGCAATATTGCAGCAGTGAACAGGTCTTTTGTAGGGCTAAAAGCACTTGATTGCTGCAAGGCAGGATTTAATGTCCCATCTCCATTTCCACCCCCATCTCCATATGAGGGTTCCTGCTGTTGTGTCCCATATGATGGAGAGACAGTCAGACTCCACCCCTTGGCTGGGGGCAAAATCTGTGGCAATTGTAAAGTAAACTTCTGGGAGAACAAAAGATTCTTTGGAGTAAAGTCTTGCCCTTCTTTTGTTTCTGCTCTTTGCCCATCATCCCATTTGAGTGATCCAATTTCTGGGTGCCAGGGACATTGGCATTTGACTCCCTTAGTGAAGCCTTCTGTACTATCAAGCGTGATGTCTGGACATCCGCTCTCCTTGATGGATCTCTGCAATTCGTTTGCATGGGCCTTTTGCCCTGAAGAAACTTCCCCCCCCCATACTCACAATCGGGAGCTCGAGAAAGCTGAGGGAGCCTAGAAAGGCTGTAGCATGCCAGGGGGCTATTCCAGCCGGTGAGTAGGGGAGTTGGGATCCGGTAATCACGTCGCGGGTCACCAGATGTTGTGTTTGTGGGATCAAGGAGACAGCGGAGAGGCTTGATTCATCTTGAAGCAAAGAGCAACCGGGCAAGGCAGCAGCGCAAGGCAGAAGCAGCCAACGGCAAGCCCCAGCCCAGTTGGTGTTTATTAGGAATAACAGACAAAGAAAATTCCAGAGAGGGTATGCAATATATTCTCATTGGTTACCTGCGATAACAGAAGACTACTTAATTGGTTAACTATCGGCATGTCTGCCTCGTGCACACTTTGCTAATTGGCCAGAAAGCTGCGTGATAGCTGAATGACTACGTGCCATCTCTGGGCATTGGGAATGACCAGAAGGCTTGAGTGAGAGGCCCCAATTGGGGGCTCCTTTTCTGTGTAAAACAGATGAGGTAAGGAAAACAATTATACACGATTTATGACCAATGAGTCACAGCAATCGCACTGTGAAACTCCCCACAATGTTCCACCTCAATTATCCTATGATTCTACAATTCCATGGCCTCTAGCTGCCCAGCCTAAATGACTATCACACCCCTAACAGCTTCTCAAGGATGATCTATTGGGCAAGCCCAAACAGCTGGACTACATCAGAAGAAACAATGGAAATAGAAGCAAAGAGTTCAATGATGCAGGTGAAAGAATAGTCAATGTGTAAGCCAAGCTAGGTCATAAATGACAATCCTACCAGGGTGTTGGTCCAAAAAGAGGGTAGCCAAAAGAATAACCAAAGGAACACCAAGAACAGGGTGCCAAGAACTGAATTAAGCAGGAAGCCAACCAGGAAAAGAACACAAGAGAAACTGGAAGTACTCAGACCAAGTTGTTCACTGGAGGGTAAACCAAGCAGAAGGTTCAAGATTCTCAGCAAGAACATTAACATTCCAGGTATAAGTAGACAATTTACTCAGTCTTCATCTGAACCTCTTGTAGCAAAACTGGTTTGGGCCCCACCGAGAACTCAACTGCAGGCTTTCCAGCATAGAGTCTCCCCAGAAAGAAGTTTCTCCTCTAAAGGAAACTCTTACAGAAGAACAGACCTGTGACCCCAAGGAACCCCTCCTTATAACTAAGGATTGGACTGGGTTACTTCCTGTCTAGTCTGTTCCTTTATTTAAGGCTGCTCTCTTGAATTGGGTAGAGCAGGGTTTCCCACCCTTGAGGCCCCAGATGTTCTTAGACTTAAATTCCCAGTGGCCCTGATCAGCAGGTATGCTGACTTGGGCTTCTGATAATTGAAGTCCAAGAACACCTGGAGGCCCAAGGTTGGAAATATTCGGTGTCATGTTTCTGAAACTTGATATTTTGCACTGTAATTGTGATATTGTGTTTTTCTTTGTTAGCTACCCAGGATCACTCTGCGAGTGGGGTGGCATACAAATTAAATTAAATTAAATTAAAACAAAACCCTGGGGGTAGAGACTCTACCATTTCCTCAGACTCCAGTCTTGTATTTCTAGCCTGTACAAAGAAGGGATCAGTCTTGGATCATCAACAGCTGCTTGGTCCTCTGGCCCTGAATGCTCAGAGTTCTCAGAGCAATTTTTCCAGTAGAGATATAGCACCCCATGAGCAGCAAAAGGTGGTGATTTGAATTGTGAGAGTGCAGTGCATCCATTCAATGGTTCAGCCTGAGCTTCGAAGGAATGACCCAAGGTGCTGAACATGTCTGTGGGGGAAGGGTTCAGCATTGTGGATAGATCCTATAAACCCTGACTAAACCTCAGAGTGGATTCATCACCTCCTTAAAACTGGAGTTGTTGAACTTTCTGCCTTTGCGAAAAAGAAGCACAGAAGTCTGTGGTCTTCACAATATTTTTAAGCAAACAATGTAAAAGAGTGATCCTCAGTTGGTGTGGTAGATAGAGAATTGAACTAGGACTTGGGATATGTAGGTTCAAATTTTGGCTTGGCCACAGGAACTCTCTGAGGGATGTTGGCACTGACAGAACCACATCTTAAATATTTCTCTTTAAAACCTTATTAGGGCTGCTGTAAGTCGGATGCAGCTTGATAGCACATAAAACCACACATCTAAAAGCCACATTCCTTTTTTAGTGATTGAATGATTTGTTCCCATTTCCATTGATCTCACACCAACTGCTCTAGAGGGCCTTCTCAGATGAAAAGGGAGGTAAAATCCTTCAAATAAATACACAAATAAAATAGCTTCGTGTTGCAAATTAGAGGCTGGAAATTAGCATTACAGAAGGTCTTTGCTGTACAAAGTTTATCTGTGAACAGGGATTATAGCTATTGGCCAAAGGGAAGGTCACTGCTTCCCTTTGTGCATAATAACGTGGAACCTCTGCTTACTTCTACTTCCTGCTAACTGCACAGACAAATACTTCAGTAAAGATTTCTAACCTATGGCAATGATATTAATGCTGCATGCAGTTGAGTGTCTCAATTTACCCCCAAGAGGTAAGTACAAGGGTCTTTCCTTGCAACAACACCTTGACTGAGGGATATCCTCTCAAGGGAAGGTAGCCTGCCTCTATCCCTTTTAAGCTTCCAGCAGGTAGCCAAAGGTATACTGTTCAGAAATGACTATCAGTTCTTAGAATTGGCTTCAAAAATAGGCTTTTTAAAAAATTAAGGTCCTTTTTTAAGCAGTGTTTTGAATGGTTTTAATCTGCCTATAGTAAAGATAAAGGTCACCCTTGCTTGAAAGCCAGTCGTATCTGACTCTAGGGTTCAGTGCTCACCAGTGTTTATAGCCAAAAGAGGCAGCGCTGTCTGCGTTTGCAAACATTTCCATGGACATGTGGCAGGCATGCCTAGACACCGGAGTGCACAGAATGTTGTTTATCTTCCCACCGAAGTGGTACCTATTTAGCTATATGCAATTTCTTGCTTTCAAACTGCTAGGTTGGCAGGAGCTGGGAGAGAGGCAGGAGCTCACTCCATTGAGCAGTACTTGCATCTCAAACTGCTGACCTGCCGACCTTCCAATCAGCATTTTAACCACTTGAGCCACCGTAGTCCCATAATCTGCCTATAGAAGATTGCATTCAGAGCCTTGGTGGACCAAAAAGTTTTAAGCTAATATTTAAATACATAAGGAAATGAGTACAAAAATGAATTTTGTTTATTTCAGACCAAGTCTATAGCTAATAAATATACATTCACCCATAGAAGAGGTCACCAGGGACATTAGTGTGGTCACCAAGAAAAGAAATTAGCACATCTTTTCCTTGATACATGATTCTAAGATCTGTAGCATACCCAACTTCTGTGGCAAATGTTAATAGGATGTTCCCACCCAGTTTTCCAGTTTTCCCAAACAGTTATCATTGTCCTACTTGGTGACCTTAGTGAGATGTCAGAGGGTTAATAAGAAAATCAATTTATCTTTTTTAAGTGCAAGAAGTAATTAAAGTCTAAGAGAAATCTGTATCATAATTGAGAATGAGTAATGAGCATGTGAGATGTGAAGCAGAAAGAGAGAGAGAGAGAGAGAGAGAGAGAGAGAGAGATGAAGTTGGTAATTAAGGCAGGAAGTTTAGGACAACAAAAAGGTATAATGTATTTTTGACACTGCTGGCACCGTGATTGTCTGCTGATAACTAAACTGGCCAGCTTAAATAGGAGAACAATTGTTCCCATGGTGCAAAGCCAGGGTTTTGATACCAGCAGTGCTTTCTCGGCTGGCAGGAGGAACGGCTTTCAGGGCGCAGTAATAGACAGGCTGCCGATAAGATCAGGGTGCTCAGATTAATGAAGCCAAAATGTATTAAAAGGATTAAAGAGCAATTGTGCCAGCAATTTATATTAACATTCCCAAAGTCATAAGTCCTTTGGAATCTGAAAAGCCGCACATCCTTGAATTATCTCCGAAGGAACAGCCACTGTCTCTCTTGAAAGAAATGGACCAAGTGTAACTTCTCTTTTAAAAAAAATCCGAGTTGGGCCATTTCAAGAGTTCTTTATAAAGTGGCTGCTTTATGCTTTTGATTGGGCAATATTGCACTCTTCAAGGAGAGGTTAGAGGTTGACTAACCCTTTTTTATGCAAAAGATTC
This sequence comes from Bradypodion ventrale, assembly GCA_035047345.1. Taxonomy (NCBI): domain Eukaryota; kingdom Metazoa; phylum Chordata; class Lepidosauria; order Squamata; family Chamaeleonidae; genus Bradypodion; species Bradypodion ventrale. Next base: position 125,452,728 of record JAWDJE010000006.1, read on the forward strand.
ACATTTCAATCCTCAGAATTGCCCAACAGAGATCATTTGAAATCCTGTGATACCATCAATGGTTATTGGGCTGGGCCTACCTTGGCACTCAGGATGTTCTCGGATGTCAATTCCCAGAAGCCCTGATCAGCAGGAGTGCTGACTTCAGCTTCTGGTAATTGATGTCCAAGAACATCTGGAGTGCCATGGTTGGCCATCACTGACCTAGAGCATGTTGGTTAGACCAGGCATGTGCTGGTATATATCGGGCAATCAGGCTTTGTCCCACCCCGCCCTCACCTCTGGCACCCTGAAGTGCCAATAGCACCCAAAACCCCCCAAACAGGCGCCCCCACCACTCCCTGTCCAGCGCCTTCCCATGGTGCCCTGCACCCCCTTGGGCTAGACCAGAATCAACTGGACTTAAAATAGAGACAGCTATTTTACATCTCATTGATTTCAGTGTCTGTGCAAAGTATGATTAAATCTGAACCCAACTCTGTGTAGAGAAGGAACTAAGAGAACCCAACGCTGTAGAGAACCCATTTCTGTGTAGAGAAGGAACTAAGAGGTGCTCACGATCTGATTCAGAATAGGCATTCTGAAGGGCTGATATGAGCACAAGAGGAAGGGAGAACAATCAAGTCATGCTCCTCTGATGTTGCATTTTTTGTAAAGCAGGCAACAATTTGGCAGGAAAAACTTTGGACACACATGTACCTTCTCCATGAAATTGAGAAGCCTGAGCTTTCTCCATTTCTTCTTATGTGGAGAGGCTTTTGCTCCTTTTATAATGAGAGTAACAGGCAAAATTGTGGCTAGACCTCCATTTCTTAAGGTAAAGGTTGCCCTTGCTCAAAAGCCAGTCATATCCAACTCCAGGGTTTGGTGCTCATTTCCGTTAATAGCCTAAGAGCCAGCGCTGTCTGCATCTGCAGATGTTTCTGTAGACATTTTGCAGACATGACTAGACACCAGAGTGCACGAAGCACTATTACCTTCCCATCAAAGTGATACCTATTTATCTACTTGCAATTTCTTGCTTTCAAACTGCTAGGTTAGCAGGAGCTGGGACAGAGATGGGAGCTCACTCTGTTGTGCAGTACTTGGGTCCCAAACTGCTGACCTGCCGACCTTCCAGTCATCTAGTTCAGTGTCTTAACCACTAAGCCACCACAGTCCCTTAATCTGATGAGAGTAGGGGTTCCCAACCTAAGGCCCATGGGCTGGATCCAGCCCCTGAAACCATTTCATGTGCCCCCCCCCCCCCTCCAAGGTCATTCGAGAAACAAAATGACCACCCCTTTGAAGATGTTGGGTTAAATGGCTGCCTCTATCATGCAGGCAGTGCAAAATGGCCATCCAGCCCTCAGAGCTGACTGAGAGAGCATGACCCGACTTGAAAAGGTTGGGAACCCCTGGATTAGAGTAACAGGCAAAAGGTGTGGCTAGACCTCCCTTTCTTCTACACACAGTCCTCTCTCTGTGATGTTGTTATCAAAACTGCTCTCGGCCGGCGCATGCCTTGGCTCCCCTGTTTCAGAGGCCCACAGGTACCGCACAGTCGAGAGCAACTCAATTGCTTTGACTAACATGGCCGGAAAGGGTGTGCTTTCTCAAAGTTGGCCTGAGAAAGCCAGGTCCAGCATAGCTGGGCAACAGGTTTTCAGGGAAATGGCGATCCGTGACTGATGTCACAGTTAAAATTAAAGTATCCAAAAACTCCTTGTCACGAGACTTTGGATTCCCATGCAAAAAGACCCTTACCTGGTTTTGGGGAACAGTACGGCCTTGAAGCTGGGCTAGGTTTGTGGGAGTAAAGCTTTTACCCCGGCTGCACCTCGCTCATCTGAAGCTGGATTCCAGGTGTTGAAACAAAGTTTCTCCTCTGGCAACGCTTCCACAAAATAACCCAAAAGCTGTAATCCTTCTCTTTGGAAAAAGGCTGTATTGTTAAATATCCCCATTTAATCTGCTCCGCTTCAGGTGGAGCAGAAAGAGCACTCTTGACAAGCAAAAGTCCTTTTATGATTTATTGCAGAATAAAACAGAGTCCAATAAATGCGATGAAATAGAAGTAAAGCATAGTCTCGGAATAAATTCTAAGTGTCGATGTCTCTGCAGAGCCTGAGTCTGAACAGTTCTGAATTTTAGCTAAGAGCGGCGGTGCCCCACCGCCCCATATGAGATAGTCCGATACAGAGGTCTACTTCAGATGTAAGGAGAGATAGAGCCTCCAGCAGCAATCCAAAAGAGACTCAAAAGAGAGCTTTGAACAGAGCAAAACCTGTTGGGGCCACTCGCAGGGATGAAATAACATGCACACATGGGTCGATACCCAGGAGCATACCTGTCAACCGAGGTTCCGGAAGCGGCGTAGCCTCCTATGCAAGTGGCGTAGCCTCCTACGCAAGCGACGTAGCCTTCTATGCATGCATAGAACAGGGCTATGCAAGCGTAAAACCCTTCTACACATGCGTAGAAGGGCTGCGCAGTACATCCTTTCCCCCGCTGCCAAATTCCGTGGTTTCGGCAGTGCGGGGTGGGAAATGGCGCAAATCAGCGCCGAAAACCGTGAAATCCTGGCCAATCTGGGAAGGTTGACAGGTATGCCCAGGAGCACTGAGTGGTCTCATTTATTGACTACCTAGAATACCTTGGATCGCGTGATTCTAAGAACTATCGCACGTCCGTTACAGGCTAAAGGAAGCAGGCAGAACAATGGACTTTGTGTATGTTAGTCATAGATTACCAAACCTACGTGTCAGAGGGCAACCGGGAAGCAGGGTCAAGCAAAGAGTCAAGGAATGGGGTGATGAAGGTGGTCTGGTAGGAAAGATAGGGAGCTTCATGACTAGGGAAGCAGCCTTGTAGGTCTGATAAGGGGCTTGCTCTTATCAGCCTGATCCAGGAGAGGTTTATGCTGCGATCATGCCTTTGGGCACGATCTCTAGGTCACGTGGCCCGTGAACCTGTCCTCTACCTGTCAAAGGCTGGTGGGGGCTGTGGGCTAAGAGCAGTTCTTGGGGTGAGCTAGGAATACTTTGGGGGTGAAAGCTGAGCCATTTTTACAAAAACCTCTGATTTTTATACCATTTTTCCTGGGAAAGTGTCCTTGAGAGGTCCTAATTGACATCTCAAACTGACAGGTTACGTGCATAGATCAAAGGATACCTGGTGGCTATCCTATCAGTTTTCGATTTCAACCTGTGAGATGGAACATCTTCCCGGACAGAGACCTTGGGAACAAGAATCGAAATGTACTTTACCAAGAGAAAGGGATGATGCCATTCAATGGCAGGTGCCAACTTAAAATGGCTCCACTTAGGCTAAGCAGAGAGTATCGTAGAAACGAAATAAAAGCAGATTTAACAACCTATATGAATATATGAATATAATGTAATAAACATAAAAAATGAGGTCTTCCCAAATGGAATCACAACAGTTGCTTCCTATTCAAAAATGCAAATCCCATGGAAAGTTCCTAATCACCTTTCTCATGTGCATTCAAAAATGCTAGCCACACAGAACCCTGGAGAGTACTATGCTAAGACCCTGCCTGAATTAATATAATTGTTTCTTGCATGAAATGTTAGCAAAGGCCTAAGTGCCCAGAGCATTATCGGTCTGAAATTTATGGTTTGCTGAATCCTTAAATTACCTGGCATCCAGCTAAGGCTAGAAACAGAGCTCCATCTGTGCAAATCTTTGACATTGAAGGGACAATTAATGGACTCCTTTAATTTAAGATAAGGTGTGGGGCTGAACAAGGAGGCAGGAAGCAAATGAGACGTGTCACCAAAGTCTTGACATCCTTCGACATTAACACACCCTTGTTCTCTAGTCATGCAGGGCCACTGGCTCAGTGGTAGGAAGCACATGATTTGCAAGTAGTAATTCCACATGTTCAGGTATAATATCCAGGTAGGAACTAACAAGCTAGACAGAGTGCAGGGATATAAGTTTTGATACTTTTGGACTAAACAAAAAGATCTCCCTTGCTCAAAAGCCAGCCATATCTGACTATAGGGGATGGTGCTCATCCCCCTTTACAGCCAATGAGCCAGTGCTATCTGTATCCCAGACATTCTCATCAACATGTGGCAGGCATGACTAAACACTGCAGTGCACAGAATGCTGTTACCTTCCCACCGAAGCGGTACCTATTTATCTACTTGCAATTTCTTGGTTTCAAACTGCTGGGTTGGCAGGACCTGGGACAGGGATGGGAGCGCACTCCATCATGCAGCACTTGGGTCTTGAACTGCTGACCTACTGACCTTCCAGTCATCAAATTCAGCATCTTTACCACCAAACCACCACAGTCCCATTTCTGCACTACAAATCCCATTGTTCTCCATTCTGGTTCTAATAATACATAGACACCTGGCAAACATCTGAATGTGGATCCCTTGGGAGAATGTCTTAAACTGGAGGAATTTGAGGCCTCTCTCCCTGTTCAGTCCCAGCTCCTGCCAACCTAGCAGTTTGAAAGCAAGAAATTGCAAGTAGATAAATAGGGGCCACTTCAGTGGGAAAGTCAACAGCATTCCGTGTCTAGTCATGCCTGCCACATGACCACAGAAACAGACAGCGCTGGCTCTTTGACTTTGAAACAGAGATGAGCACTGAACCCTAGAGTTGGATATGACTGGTTTCCAGCAAGGGAAACCTTAACTTTTACCTTTACTCCCTGTTCAGAAAGATATCTCCCTAGCTAGCACTGGGACAGGATCAGGAAACTCATGTCTAGCTAAGCCTTCTAGTTTAGGCCTTTCCCCAGGTGAGCCACACTTAGCTGTCTATAAGGTATCTCTCAGGTAGAACTCCCAGGTTGCGGATTATGGGACCCATAGTCCTGAAATCTTCTCCTTAATACTCTCCTCGCACTCCATGGAGAAATAAGAAAAGTGCCAATTTTCTCTTAGCATGGAAACAGAACATATACCGCCCTGAGTCGGGTTGTACCTGAGTGGGCGGTATATAAGCGCGAAAATTAAATTAAATTAAATTTAAACATATATGTTCACTGCAGCTCGACAGCTGTTCTCTAGCTTCACTTATATTGACCCAATGTGTACTTCTGAAATGAGTATCAGATTCCGTTCCCAGTTACAATTCTATATCCAAACCTAATGCAACATGTTGGAAATATAACATTTGGACATCAGTGATCCCACCTACCCACCACATGGACACCAAAGAACTTTTGAGAAAAGACAGGGGAAAAGAAAAAGTAGCTTGGAACACCTAAAATGCATGAATTATTCTCTTCTTGAAAAATGGGCAAAGCCACTGTAAATAAAAGAGCAATATATAAACTTAGAAGTATAACAGTACTTACACTCCAAATGTGGCCTTCCTAAATTTATTGACTTCTGAAAAGAAAAGGGAAAAAAGGGAGGTGAAAAACAGATGACAGCATGAAACCAGCAAGAAGCCGATAATAGACTGTCTTCAAAGTGAATCCTTTTATTCCACACACAGCAGTCGGTGATAAATGGTTCCAATGCCAGCACTTACGTTTGCCTTCATTTTTCTCCCACCTTCCTTCCTCCAGGCATATCTCATATCAGAGACTAATAGCCCCCCAGGATAAGTTATCTTGACACAACCTCTTCTGACCAGAGGTGGCTGCTGTTACTAAACATCTGTCAGTAAACAGGCAGTGGTGGGAAGGATTTGTGTCCTCGACTGCTCGGGCTAGTGTCCTAGCTGTGAATGTGTTAGGGAATCAGATGGCACCAGTGTTATGGGAGCTTACTGATGGGCTGAATTGTGTGTGTGTGTGTGGGGGGGGGGGGGTTTGGGTTTATTTTAAAAAGAAAATAAATTTGCTCAAAATAATAATGGCCAATTGTTTGCTTCATTAGAGCTACGGTGCAAGTGCCAGTAGGGTAAGGATGGGGGGGGGGGGGGGAGAGAACAAAGGCGCATTTGGCTGGAAACAAAAATCAATTCTTCTCCAGCAGGATTGCATCTGACTGCTGCCTTTACTCTTTTACTCCAGCACCCGAAATGTTAATAAACATCTGTTACCTCTGCATTGCTTCCTTTGGTTCAGTGATCAGTCTCTGGTGGGTTTTTTTTTTTTTAATAAAATGCAACTTTTAATGGTGTGTTTGTGTGCACTTTGCTGCCAGGAAACTCTTCTGACCTGAATTCACAAGAAAAATAGGAACAACTTTTTAATTTTACTGTGAGATGGGACACTGGTGGGCTCCAAAAAATTTACTAACACACTGTGGGTGTGTGGCATGGTGGGTGTGACCAGGAGAAAGCCCTGCGTTACACCTGAATTAGGACTACTGTACTTTATTTCAAAACTTGGTTTGGCAGGGCCAGCCAGAATTTCTGCTACTGTTTCTGGCGAACTGGTGGGAACCTGCTGATGCCCACCACTGAGATGGGCCAAGTATTTTTTTCTAGTTTAGTAAAGGTAAAGATCACCCTTGCTCAAAAGCCTGTTTTATCCGACTCTAGGGTTCAGTGCTAATCTCTGCTTCACAGCCAAAGAGCCAGTGCTGTCTGCATTTTGCAGACATTTCTGTGGTCATGCGGCAGGCATGACTAGACACTGGAGTGCACGGAACGCTGTTTACCTTCCCACCAAAGTAGTCCCTATTTTTCTACGTGGAATTTCTTACGATTTTAGATGGCACAATATTCATGTGAATATAAGGCTGGGTAAGAATTTTGTTTCAATCATTTTTGGGAGGGGGGGGGGACACAGGGATTTGCCCAAATTACAAATTGCTTTATATTTAGGATTGCAGAATGAACATACAGTACTCAAAAATGGAAGAAACTGAAACTGACGCATTTATACACCTATGCTTAGAATTTTACCTGCTTCTCACTTAAAAGTTTGGCTTTAAATTCCCATGTATTCACATAAGATTGTGGCTCTTATTTAGAGTTGTTGTTGTTGTTGTTTCCTTAAACATGCTCAACTTCCTTAATCATAGTAGGCAGGCATAACATGGCTCTCTGCAAGCTGGAAAAAGCAGCATCAATTTAATTTCTACTGGGGTGAACAGGGGAGATCTTTGCTGCAGTCTGTTTATGAAAACTGGCCCAAATTCACTGATCTCTTCCATTTATGAATGTCAACAACTTGGAAGATTTTTTTAAAAAAATGAAGGAAAAAGCAAAAGTGATAGATTTCCCCATACCCCAAATTCCCTATTTAGATTTTTCTCTTCTATCTGGTCAAATTCAGTTGCAAGAAAAGGAATCACCAACTCTTTTTGGTGCTTATATTACATTTATATATCTCATTTTTATTATGGAACTCCAAGGAGCATACATCCCAGGCATTCAACTGGGGATGTAAATCTTCTTGAGTCTCCATCTCATGGATGACAATGAGCAAGCCTAATATTTCTATTCTCAGTTTCGAGGTGAGATCTAAGGCACGATTTTTCCCCTTTGCCATTCTTTATGAGAAGCCACAGCTTTGTGAGATTACAGGAATGTGGAAACCTTGACAGAAAATACCTGCTTGTCTCATTCTCCTGTTGGAAGCAAGAGAGATTCTGCCAGTTTCTCTACAGGCTATCTCAATATATTGAGACAGCCTGTCTTGCCAAGATTAAGTAAGATTGGGAGTATCCTTCACATTTCTTATTTGTACTATCCACTGGCTTTTTTTTTTTTGCTACATTTAATACCAGAGTTAAATGTGTTGCTGAAATACAAAGAGAACTAAATTTGAGTGAATAATTGCCTCTACATGCTCAGTACACAAATATCCAAGAAAGATCCATATAGTCATAGACATGATGGGGAACTTAAAGGCCAGCTAGACTTCTACAGGATGTCCATCTTCAATATGGACATAGCAAGGATTCTTGGGGGGGCGGGGTGGATATTTTTTCAGGAGGGGAAACAATATCACACATACACACATATATAACATTAGAATTTAGCCCTGGGTGTGTGTGGGGGTGTTAGCTTGGGGGGGGTGATCCCCCCCTGGCCACCCTCTGGCTCCAGACCTGATCTTCATGGTTATCCACCTTCTACTTCAAGGTGTTTACCCTACCTCATGTAGGTAATTTCTTCCATACTATTTTTATCATTCCAAATATCATTATAGCACTAGATTTAAAATCTCTAATCTCTGAATTGCTGTCCATTAGGCTAGGTTCTTGCCTTTGAAGTAGCTATAGCCAGGAACCACTTTCTTCTACATCTAACATCTTGGTCACAGATATAGTACACTCTGGTCACATGAACAGCACACTGATGTCTGAGCCCAGCCATCTCTTAAAGTACAGCTTTTGGAATAATACCCCAGGAGATTGGACTAGCATGGAATAAACTGGTACAATTACTAGCTACATCATCAGGTACAGATTTGTATTATACAATTTAGTGCTATAATGTTTATCTTAATGTGACTGTAACTGCTAATAATCTTCTGTTTAAACTTGTTCTCCTTCTATTGTCTATATCCCACCTTCAACTACTGTAAATGTATAGGATATAGGTCAAAATGTGCAAATAATACATTAATTTTAATCCATTAACGTTGGTTTTTTCTGGTTCAACAGCCAAGAGCAATAATGTAAGAATAGCATTTCTAAAGGAACATTAACAATGTTTTCAGTCATTAAAATTGTTACTGATTGCTATGCTGTGTAAGGAGGGCACATGCATAGCTACATTCCTCTACCTTGAGAGGGAAACAGCCTTGTTAAAACTGGGCTCTAAAAACTATGGTTCTGATATTTGAATGCTGGGACTTTTTGGACTACAATTCCCAGATGCCATCTTTAGAGCATAATACAAAGATATGTGGCTTCCCTAGCTTTGAACAATGGTCAAAACAATCTGACCACTTCTACATAGATGTATGTAGCAAATCCCACCTCATGCCTCAACATGGCACGTGCCTCAACCTGGCCATCTGACAGCTCTGGTGGCAGGGGTGTATTCCCCTGGTAGGTTCAACAATGCCACAAAGGTGTCGGTTAGTGGTCCGGAATGTGGAGTTCTCCATTCCAGAACCAAAGGTCAGCTAAGTGAGGTCAGGTATTTGGGCAATGCACCTGGCCAGTGCATTGTTCTAATATGGCCTAGCCAGCTGTGTCGTCATATTTAAAATGGCTAAAGGAGCATCAAAAGATAGGCCTCAGTCCCCTGTGCACCATCAGACCCTGCTACGGTAGCAGTAGGACCTCCCAACGGCAAGAGGTTGCTAAAATCTCAAAATAGTGGGAAACGATGCATCGATCCACTACGTCAAACTGATGTGTGAAACAGAGATCAACCAAGTAACCAAGTAAGTAAGTAAGATCTGAAAAGTTATTGCAGAAAGTATAGGGTGGGAGCCTAAAGTAAAACCTCAACTCCATCTCTTTGATGACTCTTTCAGTCACCGTGATCAGTTTCTGCCAGACCCAGCACCTTGACAAGAGAATCTTACAACTGAAAACTGTTTTTAGTCTCCGATAGATAATGTCCTGTAGGTTGGAGAAATACTTTTAGAAATCGGGGCTTGAAGCAAAGTGGGCCTGTTGAGGAAGATATTTTGAAAGGATGAGATTAAGCTTGGATTATTTGCAGGACCCCTCTCCTGAAGACAGTTATTATACAACTGCCTTGAATGTTTTATCGGCAGCAAAATAAAAGAGAATTTTTAACTGCATTTGAAGTTTTTTTTAAAAAAAAAAAGATGTTTAGATCTATGATGCATGAAATACAAAGAAAAATAATACACAGTAGAATGGAAATTTTTAAAAGCTATTTGTGTCCATTGCCAGGAAAGTTTAATACTAAAAAAATTAACCTGGTATTCCAAACTGTGCTATGCCTCAACCATAACCATCCATGTAAGTGAAACCACGAACTTCACCCCAAGCACATGAAAAATTAAATTTTGGGCCAACGAAAGGTGAGGTTAATCTTAGAGATGTCACGCTGACTCAGTCCTTGTCTCCTCCACTTGCCTTGCATGTTCAAAATGGTCCACCCTGGTACGGAGCGCCATTAGTGACATAGCAAGCCAAGCAGAGACAAGGATTGAGGCAGAGGTGGCAGAAGCAGCGGCTAGAGTGAGGGTGCAGGCTGGATCATTTGGTGCCATGGGCCAGATCCGGCCCATGGGCTGTAGGTTGAGGATCCCTGATTTAGGAGGTAACACATACTACTGCCTTACAGATATACAAAGTTCTCCCTACATGGTTTAGAACCCTGAAAAACAAATGAACAGCTGTAACCAATGTACAGTTGAGGTTATGTCGTATAACAAATGCAAACTGTGCAAATCAGTGAAACACACACACTTAAGTGCCCCTCCTCCATCCATTAAAGGAGCTTTGATAATGCCCCACTATAGGTATAACTCCATCCCATCACATCTATGGTAATATGATCATTTATGTGCCATCCAGTTGCTTCTAACTTTTGGTGACCCTGTTAGGATTTTCAAGATTCAGCAAATTTATGCAGTGAACCAGCCATTTTGGGGCATTTTGTTCACAATGCTGTTTTGTGCATTGCTTATACCACAGTTTTATTTTCTGGATTCCCTCCCCCCCCCCCCCCCACCACCACCATATACATTCATGTTCATAAGCTACCTTCAACCCTCTCTGTTCCCTGCTTGAAACACAATGTGTCTTCTTCATTGTGTTAGGAATAGTAGAATCTTTTCATCTCTATATGGGCAAAATACATCAGATGTGAGTGCCTGCTGTGGTCAGCAGGTTCCAAGACCAACAATGATATAGGTTTGGTGGTGGTTGTTATTTCTTCTGCGAAAGGGTAACTGGAGCATATTCCCCTCATGAATCACGATGGCCTCATTGCTTCAGCAGTTTACTCTGTGACAGAGTACATATATCAAATGTAATTTGTACGGCATGCTTTGATATGTTCTTGGTATAAGATCGAAGGCTCCTTGTATCCCCTGTAATAGCCAAGAATTTCTACTGTTTTATACCTACATCCTGGCTAACTCCACAGTCAAAGAGTTTGGAATACAAACACATTTTGACAGCCTACTGTGACAAAACAAAGTTTATACCATACCATACTAAGTATAAATACTAAGTATATGCTCCCATTGGGCTGCTGGGTAGAGGGGCAGGGTGAACTCCTTGCTGGGAGGAAGGAGGAAGCATTCCCATTGGGCTGCTTGACAGAGGGGTAGAGCAAACTCTGTGCTGGGGCAACGTCACACATGCCCACAGAGAAGGCTCTGAGTGCTCCCTCTGGCACATAGGTTTGCCACCACTGACATAGACTATCTTTCAAAGTAAAGAGAATGCATTAATAGCAAAGCCTCTCACTTTTCCTTGTATGCCTGCAATTCAGTGAGTGCTGAAGCAGTCCAGGGTATCCATAAAGCTCTATTCCAACACTATATTTCTCTGTCAGCTTTCTTTCCTGTCCAACGTTTGCATCCATACAATTATTGTTTCACAATTTAGGAATAAGAACAGAATTACATACAAGCTGAGAAAAGTCATTATGTAAAAGTTGGGGTGGGGGAATGTGTCTATTCAGAAGTGGGTCACAATTTTGAAGCTGCCAAACCACTTGCAACTCAACCCTTTCTGTTGCTTTTTTTAAAAAAACTACCAATTTCTAATATCATGCACATTTTAAACTCTTTCTTCCTGCAAGGCAGTCATGAAAATATTGGCTTCAGTCATACCCACTTGTAATGGCGCATTTTCCAGCACAAAAGAAGTTGTTTTTTCTAAAGGCTTGCCTCACAGTGGAGGTGTTACAATCCAGGATAAAAAAAAATTGTTGCTTTCTCAATGGCATTTCCAGTTAATTACAAGTTACAATAGCCACTTTTGTCCCACAGCTAAAATTAATGTCTGTTTATACTGGTACAGATTGTTAAATAGCGTATTACAAATGCAACCAAATTACGCTGGCACCAACTTTAGGAATCATAGGCATATCAGACCTGCGAGTGGGCGTAGATGGGGGCGGGTTGTTATGTAGGCAGGTGCCTCTGGGGAACTTAGCATCTAATGGACGTCAAAGGCACCACAAACTTGGGTAAGCAACTGCAAAGGGACACAACAAAAAGAGTGATCAATCACAATACCACACCTTTCATTCACAAATTGCTTCCAGACCTTTGGAGTGGGGAGGGGGAGAGAAAGGGAATCCAGGGCAGATGAAGCCACCTGGAAAAGGCTTGGCACGGTGCCAGACCCATTACTGAATGTCATTTCTCTCTGTAATTATTCCATGCCAAAGAAGTTGCATTTGCATCCCATTTACTGGCATCTCACATTCAACTACGGCTACTGAAATACCCTTCTACGTGCATTGCAGATGATTCACCAGGTAAATCAATGCCAACTTTTGACTTCCAAAGATGCAGGCCAGCGTAGCATGGCCAGGTTCTGAGGTTTGAGCAGAATTTGCCAAATGGCCCCTCTTAGAGATTGGACTGGATACTTGGAATATGTGGATATGAATCTACAGATCAGGGATTCCTAACCTACGGCCTGTGAGCTGGACCCATTCACAGTTGCCGCCGCACCCGGAAGTGGAAATGGGCATAAAATGCACCCGCATGTGGGTAAATGTGCCCGCAGCTGTTGTAAATGCAGAAGTGGGTGCATTTATGACAGCCATAAAGGCACCCACATCTGCTTCGGGGTGTGTGGTCAGGCCTGCTCATCTATCTAGGGGGTATGGTCAGGCCCATGGCGAAAAAGGGCTGGCCACCCCTGCTATTGATGCAGGGTGGATATGGCTCAAACTATGGGCCATTATTGACTCCCCTTGTTCTGTGACTGGTCTTACAGGACTGAGTATCTTCCTCATCCCAGACCTATGCTACCAATTATGTTTGAACTAACTATTCTCCATTGGTTAAATTACATACAGTATAGTGTACTGGTTAGAGCAAATGTGGTCAACATGCAGCTTTTCAGTTCATTCTGGATTGCAGTTTCCATCCATTTTAAGCAGCATCACTAACTGAGAGAGTTGTGGGATCTGCAATTCAATAATACCTGGAAGGCTGCACATTGGTTACTTTGCGTAAGAGTCACAGAGTGCACAGAGTGCTGTTACCTTTCCTGTCAAAGTGATACCTATTTATCTGCTTGCAACTTTTTTGCTTTCGAAATGCTAGGCTGGGCCAACAAAAGGACAGGTTAGATAGGAGCTCTCTCTGTCACACAGCACTCAGGACTTGAACTGCTGACCTGCCAACCTTCTGGTCGTCAAACTCAGCATCTTAACTACTACGTCCCCATGGCCTGAACATGTAGTTGTATGAGAGAGGCTGCAACTTGAACTCTTTCCCTGCTCAGATACACACACACACACACACACACACACACACACACACACACACACACACACACACACACACACACACACACACACGCACGCACGCACGCACGCACACACACATACACACACACACATACACACTCAGAAAACCAGCAGAGAAGGAAAACTGATTTTTAGATTGCAACATAGGCTTGTGGTAAAGGAACATGAAGCAATCAAAGTCACATTCACCCCATTCACTTGTCAATAGGCCTTTTGGAAATCCTGTAACCAAGAGCAGCCCTTCACCAACACAAAAGACTGCAGGTTGCAAACAATGAAGCCTAGATCTCTCTTCTGTGGCCTGTTAATGAATGACCTTCTCCGCAACAGCTACACCTCCCCTTCCAAAGAAGCACACACACAGCTGTGTGTGACCAGTGTTGTAATTTAAAAGGATGTTAATGGAGAGGGGGAAGCATTGTTTAATTCTTAACTGCTGCTGTCCCATTTTAATCTGATTTTGCGTATTGGATGTGATTATGGCTGATTATAAATGAGAAGCTTTTGCTCCAATCTATATAATGCCTTTAACCTCTAGCACACCTACACATTGCAAATTCAAATGTTTTCTTCATTCTCAACTGACTTTCAGCCTGCAACCCATTCCTCCCATCTCACTTTCTTTCTGGTTTTTTTTTTGGGGGGGGGGGGAGAAAGAGAATGGGGGAAAGATGCATATCGTCAAACTCAGGATATGGTTAGATTTCTGGACACACCCATGTGTTGTATTACCATATATAACATATGCAGTAACTTAGTGGTTAAGATGCTAAACTTGATGACTGGAAGGTCAGCAGGTCAGCAGTTCGAGATACAAGTACTCCATGACAGAGTGAGCTCCCGTCTCTGTCCCAGTTTGAAAGCAAGAAACTGAAGGTAGATATTGTAAATAGATACCACTATGGTGGGAAGGAAAACAGCGCTCCATCCACCCCGGGTGTTTAGTCATGCCTGCCACATGTCCATGGAAATATCTGAAGACACAGACCATACCTGTCAACTTTTGGCTTTGAAAATAAGGGAAATTTTGTGGGCGTGGCCAAATCGGTGGGTGTGGCCAAATTGATGGGCGTGGCCAAATTGGTAGGTGTGGCCAAATAAGTGGGCATGGCCAAATCCCCCAAACCCTTCCAGAGCTAGGGGAACTGGCACAGAGGGGATCCCCCATTAACCACCAAGTGGTTTCTTCTCTTTAAAAAGGGAGTGTTGGGGGGGGGGATGGAATCGATCCCCTCTCCTGGGTCCCCTGGGTTCAGGGGGTTGTGGGGACAAAAGGGGTCTGTCCCCCAAACCCTTCCAGAACTAGGGGAGCCGGCAGAGAGGGGATCCCCCCACAGGACATCCCGTTATTAAACAGAAGAAACCAAGTGGTTTCTTCTCTTTAACAACAGAGTTTGGGGGGGTGGATTTGCTCCCTTCTCCCGGGTCTCCTGTGTCTGAGAGAGTTGGGGGACAAAGGGCGTCTGTCTCCCCAACCTTCCTGAACCTACCACCCTCTCTGCTGGGTCCCCTGGGTTCAGGAGGGTTGGGGAGACAGACCCCTTTTGTCCCCCCCCAACACTCCCAACCCCAGGGGAGCCAGTGGAGAGGGGGATCGCAACCCCCACCCCCTGATATTAAAGGGGAAACCCTGATCGGGTTTACCCTTTTAATATCAGGGGGTGGGGTGGATTCGATCCACTCTCCTGGGTCCCGTGGGTCCGTGAGGGTTGGGGAGACAGACCCCTTTTGTCCCCCCCAACCCTTCTGGCCCCAGGGGAGCCAGTGGAGAGGGGGATCGCAACCCCCCACCCAGTGATATTAAAGGGGAAACCCCGATCGGGTTTTTCCTTTTAATATCAGGGAGTGGGGTGAGGAGGAGAAGGAGGACCAGCTGACTGGCCCCCCCGGCTCTGGAGGCCCTGCAGCGGCGGCGGTAGCTGGCCTTCCCGCCTCTCAGCTCCTCCACCTCCTCAACCCTGGCTGGGGGTAGTGGTCTCCGGTCCAGGTGGCCCCCGCCCGGCTCTGGACGGAGGAAAATAAGGGAAAATACGGGGAAATTAATAAAACAGGAAGGGGCAGGAAGAGGGGTAAAATTCAGGGGTTTCCCTGGGTAAAATGGGATGGTTGACAAGTATGACACAGACAGAGTTGGCTCTTTGGCTATAAACAAAGATGAGCACTGGACCCTAGAGTTGGATACGACTGGCTTTCAATTGTATATATTACAATCAATGATCAGATTAAAATTAAAAAAGATGTATGTAATAATAATAATTTAAACCTTATTAAATACAAGTTGAGTATACATTAGGTATAATAGGGGCTGCTGTGGCTCATTGGTTAAGAATCTCACCTTGTTAGCTGGAAGGCTGACAAGTTGTCAGTTCAAGACCTGGGTACAGCATGACAGATTGAACACCCGTCTCTTGGGGCCATGAAAGGAGCCTCATTTGGGCGTTCCCTGAACAGAGTTTCTTCTGCAAAAATCTTTTCAACCTAGAATAATTTCTGACATTAAATTATTATTATTATTATTATTATTATTATTATTATTATTATTATTATTATTATTATTATTATTAATAATAATAATAATAATAATAATAATAATAATAATAATAATAATAATAATAATAATAATAATAATAATAATAATAATAATAACTCATAAAAGGACAAGTTCAAAAATAATCATACAGTTTCATGATACCATTTTATGCAGACAAACTAATGCTGCTGCAAAATCAACAATTCTGCATACTTTGTTTCTGACTTACAAAGATGCAAATGAGTCTATTCAAGTCAAGAGTGCTGGCTCTTTGACTGTAAATGAAGATGATCACCAACGCCATAGAATTGGACATGACTGGCTTTCATGCAAGGAAGACCTTTATTTACCTTTTACTAGGCTAGTGCTGAAAACATTCTTTCTGTTGTTGCTACACAGCCTCCCCCCCCCCCCACTCCACTCTGTTCTTTTGCTTTGATCATCCTGGCCTGATAGTTTGCCATCAAGAGAGCAGCAACAACCACAGAACCACAGATATGGAGGGAAATGCTCTCATTTGAGGATGCGTATAGTTCCACACTGAAATGTGCATGAACATTCCAATGAACCATTCAGGCAACAAGTTCAGCTATCTCAGAGGCCATTCCAGGATCCAACCAGGCAGGTGTGCAGGCAGGTTTTTTTCTGAAGGGTTTCAGCCCCTTCAGGCGATTGACTCAGGCTCCCATGGAGGACAATTTCACCTCCCAGAGAGAGACTCACCTGTTCTTATCTGTCAGAGTCTCGGCTGTCATCCATCATTGAGTTCCTCCCAGGTACATTAAATATCTGCTCATTTTCCATGGCCTGAAAACAGGCAAACAGTATCTTGCAGTGCATCTGTTTAGAAGCAGATGAATCAATAAGTCTGAGCCTCATGGGCAAGAAACTAATCTGACCTGCTAGAAATGAAGGTCATCAACAAGGATGCCTCGAAGGCACATTACCGTTCAATCGGTCCCTTCATCTGTTTCTGAGGCTGATAACTGGTGGAACCTGAATTGAAAGCACATGGAAGGTAGGCAGGTATCTAGACACCAATCGGTGGGGGGAAAGTTATTAGTCATTTTGTCTGAACTGTTCAGGTCCAAATGGATGCTTTAGACCTATTCAGAAAATGAGCTTGATCTCTCCAGTGGAGTCCATTATAACTGTTAATATTTAGGTGCCAAAGTCGGATACGACTGGCTTTCGAGCAAGGGCAACCTTTACCTTTACAAGTGATAGCATGAATAGTCAGAGAGAAATTGAACGTGCTATTTGCTAGCTTTCAATTTTGTTTTAGCCTGAATAAAGGCTTTGCCTAATTCCCATACACATGTACACACCAATGTGATTTCACACAATTTACAAAAGGCTTAGAACTTAGAAACGCTACTTTCTTGGATAGCAGCTCGGCGTTCCCCCAGGGTCTATTCTAGCTGACAGATTCTACAAGCTAAATGGATGGGTGGTGGGGAGAGATAGTTTTCCATACTGGATTTCTCTTTAGCTGTGATAAGGCTTTATATATACTTATATATGCATGATGAATGGTACTTATATGGATTTGTATGCAGAATGTCTCATCCTTAGTGAAAATGTATCTCAATGTCAAGGTATTTCTCTGAGGCCTCCTCAGGCACAGCAAGATTTCTCAACTTCCTCTAAAAAATGAGACCCATACCTGTCAAACCCCCGTATTTTACACTCTTTCCCACCGTCATCCCGTATTACGTAGACTGCAATTAGACTGGAGTTAGACTGGAGGCCAGCACAGGATAAGGATAGATGTCCAATTTCCTGTTTTGGCTAGGAAATTTCCCTTATTTGACAGAAATTTCCCAAAACTTGACAGGTATGATGAGACCTCCATCTCATTTTCTCCATTTATGGTTTCTTCTCTTCTAATGTCTCTCCATTTGCCCAACAAAGTGCTTGAATTCTGTGTAGGTGAATGGCATTTCTGGGGCATTTTGTGCAGGAATTGTAATAAAACACCACTGCAAAACATCTAAGAAATTCCATGAGATTTCTCAGGGGGGTGGACCCTCATGCAGAGAAATATTGCTGCTAGAAAAGAAGAAGATTTTTTTTCCTGTTTCTCACTGAGAGTGAGAAGTTGTGAGGCTCAAATCACTACCTGGGAAAGTGATGTTGAAGAAGCAAAGTAGAATACTCCAAAACCCATGTTGTTTTTCAATCACACAGTCGAGCCCAACCCTTTGTTACCCCATGGACCATCACACCCCTGGCTCCTTTGTCATTTGCCATCCTCTGTAGTCCACCCAGATCTATGCCCACCGTGCCAATGATGACATCTAGCCATCTCATCCTCTGTCACCCCTTCTCCTTTTGTCTTTGATCTTTCCTAGCATCAGGACCTTCTCCAGTGAGTCCTCTCTTCTCATTAGGATTGACTGATTTAATCCCATAACACATGGTAACTGCTCAATTCTGCACCCGTGACAGAAGGGTTAATCCATAACTTGGTTATTGAGTAATTATAATACAAATAATAAATAATTAAGGCTTAATTTATAACCTACCAAGGTTTAGGACTTCACAAGCCAATGAAGCAGTGCCTGCGACCAGATAGGCATTTGTGTTCTCACCCTGAGAGAACCTCAAAAGACTGACACAAGGAGTGATGCCTTCTTGGTGGTGGCTCCATCAATGTGGAATGCCCTTTGAACATACATTTTTCGAGTCCCCACCCTTCAAATATTTCAGAAATTAGTGAAGGCCAAATTTTAAAGAGAGGCAGTCAACAACAGTCTGCCTCTCTCCTACTTTGACACATTTGGCTCCGTGTTTTCACAAAGAAATAGGCATGGAAATTCATGCCTATTTTATATTCGTGTTTCCCTACTACACTGATTTTTATGTGCATTTTCCCAAGCTCCTTAATTTTACAAGAAGAATTTTCCTGATGTAAAATGTATTTTGCATTCTTTCCCTTGACAATTACATTTTGTGCAGTGAGAGTGTGTGAAATCATAAAATCCCACAAATGTCACAGGTTGAGATGCAAGCAGGCAGAGAGGCCAACAAACCTTTGCATTACATCAAAGATGAGATTCCTTGGACCAGGGACAAAGGTTGAAAGGAAAAATGGGGAAGAGAAAGAGAGGAGATTCAGAAAGGTTGATGAGAAAGAACCTTATACTACCACAGCAGTCTGCTGATGTTAGAAATCTCTAATGTTGGTGTTGGAGATCTCAAAAAATCATCAAAGCTCCTTTTTGACCTATAGTTCCTTGATTCCCTTAGCTAGCATGGACATGTTGAAAGGTACGGCGTCCATGCATATGCCTTTTCTCTCAATGCTCAAGATACAGTGCCAGAACGAGAACTTTGTATTTCCCATGACACCCAAAGGAGTGAAGAAGAAGAAGAAGGTGATGATAATGATGATACAAAGCTAGAAGGGAAATGCTTCAAACATGTGGCCTCAGAGAAGGAAGATAAAAATGAGAAAGATTATCCGACTGGATGTCAAACTTGCATAACTACAAAACACAATCTGTTTAAGAAACCTAAGCTGGGTTCTCCTGGCAAAACCTTATGGTGAGAGATCTAAGCCTACTCCCTACAAATGTGACTGAAACTCATGTAAAATTCAGGTGGATTTCTTTTCTTTTAATTGAAGAACATTTGATAGAAAAAAGCCACCACAATCGATCTTAAGAACAGAATTCTTTGTGTGGGGTCCTTTTTGACCTCAACTACAAAAATCTTCGCATATAACCTTATGTACCTGCATTCTGCATGACTGGATTAATGAATTCCAGAATAATAGGCCTCGGAAGTGATTTACATGCATTGATTAAATGTCAGCACTGAAATGCAGTAGGCTCAATTACCACAGACATTGAGAACAAAGGCGGAAAGATTGTAGCCATTGTCTCAACAAGTTACTTATCAATTCTTTTTAGCATATGATTACCTTCCCTCCTTGAACAACGAAAAAGGATACTGTGTAAATAATCCAAATATGGAGCATACTAGATGGGAAAGAATACTCGATTATCAAGCCATTTGATGCATTTAGATGTAGAATTTTCTAGCCTCTCTCTAAACCAGGGATTCTCAAGCTGTGGCCTGTGGGCTGGTAGTAGCTGTGGCACCATTTCATGTGCCCCACCCCCACCCCACCTTCACCACACCAGGAAGTGTCATGTGGTGGAGGAAGGGCAAAATGGCTGTCCAGCCCCCAAAGCTGTTTGAGGGAACATGGCCCGGCCCCTGGCTTTAAAAGGTTGCGAACTCCAGCTCTAAACACAGAACATGCCTCCACATTGGACTCTTGCACAGTAGCACAATCCACTTGACAGCTAGATGTCACTGAAGTAGCAGCCCCAGAATTATCACAGGTTAATGTTTGAGGCTCTTAGATCCCTTGGGCCAACCATTTAATTAAGGGTTGGCAACTTGCAGCCATGGCTGCCAAGGTGGTTTGTTCCCTAATTTAAAAATCCTCTGCTACTTGTCAGTTCAGAGCTTTGGTAAGACCCAATCATCCTATCTTAGCAAACCATTGATCAAGAAGGAAGACAGACATGAAGGGAAACACAAGACTCACATTATGGATGGGGCCCAGAAAAAAACAGAAAGCTAACATGTAGGACAGGACTGTGGTGGCTTAGAGGTTAAGACGCTGAACTTGACAACTGGAAGGTTGGTAGGTCAACAATTTGAGACACAAGTACTACACCTCCAACAAACTACAGCGGGCTATTGTGTTTCTGTGGTACATGTGTCTGTGTTTATACTATGGAAACTGTCCCTTTTCCCTAACAACAGCCAACTTGTTGAACAGCTCACCAACTTTACAGTGAACTATAAAAGGAAAGCTGGGAATCAGCAGAGATTCCCATAGAGGAATCAAAGGAAAGAAGTCTTTGACACAGTTAAACCACATCAGAATGAGAGTTCAGTGTGGACACTGGCACCGAAACACTGGCTTTGGGTCAAGGCACAAAAAAGCCAAATTGGCTTCCTGGTGTTGTAACAGCCTATGGAATTGATTCCATTCCTGAGCCAGGATTGTACCCTGCTCTTCAGGATCAGAACTACATTTGGCATTCTGAACTTGGTTGAAGAGTGGGATGGCAGGAACTCATTGGTCGCTACTTTAGCATTTCATTTCATCAGAATTTTAATCCAAAGTAGTACGTTTGGAGCTGCCCTAAATAAAGTGAAAAAACAAACAAAAGGGTAACAATGAACAAGCATTTTATGAAGTCATCAAATGGTTAATTTCTCCTTGTTGTGGAAGAAAACAAATGAAGAAGAGAGAGGGGGGAAGGCTCCCTCAGGGCCTATACTGCATCTTGGTATTTATTGAACTTTAAGCTACAACCAACAGGCTGGTTAATAACAATTCATGTAGCTGCCAATCTTTTTGACCAATGCCATCAATATTTCACACTGCAGAATAACAACAATTAAGTGCCAGAACCCAGAAGAAGCACTCTGGGCAAAAAAGAAATTTTAATACTAGTTCGAAATCAGCAGTACAAAGCAAACCTTTCCCAATAAGCACTGTTTAAAAAGTTTATGTGTGTGGATAGCTGAAATCCTTTTGTTTAGTGTAGTAAGTTTCACTAGACCCATTGGATCAGTGGGGATTTGGACAGACAACTTTGCCGTAAGCTCTGTTGTTTCAAATGGGCTTCACCTAGTTGTTATTTACTCTAGGATAGGAAGCCACAACTAGTGTCAGCCCATTTGAATCAATGGAATTTATAGAAGAGTTGAGTCTCCAAATCCACATGGATTCAATGGACCTACTCTAGTGCAACTTACTGTGCTAAGCAACAAGGTTTCAGCCTTTGTGCGTGTGCTTCCTTCAAAGTGATTGTCCATCTTACAAACCAGTATGAAAGATCAGTGCACATGTTTGCATACAGAACAGACACTGTTGATTTGATGGCTTTCACAATGCATTTACACAAAGGCGAGGAAGAGCATCAAAAGATGCACTATACGTTTGTGCCGCCAGGAGTGAAAACTGCACAGTGACTACTTAGACAGATGATCAGTCTTCAGGTGTTAGCGTGCATCCAGCTCATGGATATTCAAAAATGACCAGTTCAAGATATCATCATTGAAGAGACTTCTAGGCCTATGAGACCAAATACTAGAATCTGAAGTTTAACCAATCATCCTCTGCATTCTCCATTGGGACCAGAAGCAATTATTCAATTATAACACAACAAAAGAATAATTTGTGAGATCTTTAATGCCATGAGTGGAATTCTGGTGAGGAAACACATTTTAGTAGTAGTAGTAGTAGTAGTAGTAGTAGTAGTAGTAGTAGTAGTAATAATAATAATAATAATAATAATAATAATAATAATAATAATAATAATAATAATAATAATAATAATAATAATAATAACAATAACAACAATAACAATAATAACAATAATAATAATAATGGGACTGATAAACACTGAGGGTACCTTGGACAGCAAGGAGATCAAATAAGTCGATCCTGGAGGAAACCAACCCTGACTGCTTCTTGGAAGGACAAATATTGAAGATGAAGCTAAAGTACTTTGGACATCAAATGAGAAGGGAGGATTCACTCGAGAAGACCTTGATGCTGGGAAAGATCAAAGGCAAAAGGACAAGGGGATGGCAGTGGGTGAGATGGCTAGATGGCATTGTTGACACAATGGGCGTAGAGCCGAGCAGACTGCAGAAGATGGTGGAGGATAGGGGTGCCTGGAGTGCAATGGTCCATGGGATTGCAAAGGGTCAGACTCGACTATTTGACTGAACAACAAAAAACACCCCTCTGGTAGAGTGGTTAAGTTGCAGTACAGCCCAAACTCTACTCATGATCTGAGTTCGATCTAGATGGGCTCGGGTTGAGTCAGCCTTTCATCCTTCTGAGGCTGGTGAAATGAGCACCTGGCTTGTTGGGGACAAAATGCTACTTACCTTGTGAACCACTTAGAGAATGTTCTAAGTACTAACTACTGAATGATATATAAGTATAATTGCTATTGCAGTTGCTATTGTTACACATAGTTATTAGAGCACTTTCTGAGCAGATCTACATGAGACTTTTCATTTGCAGTTCTCTCTCTTTTTAAAATAAGAGTTTTCCAAAAATCAAAAATTTATTTGTATTCATGATGAAAAGAAATTGCAGTTTCAAAAAAAAAGTCAGTGCAGAAGATTTTTTTTTCTTGTCCAAGTTTCATGGCTCAATGAAGACTCATAACTGGATCTCCCAAGTTTAAATCTAACAGCTAAAGATATAGGTAAAGCCTCCCTTGCTCGAAAGCCAGGCATTTCCAACTATAGGGGGCAGCACTCATCACAATTTACAGCCAAAGAACCAGCGCTGTCTGCATCTGTAGATGTTTCCATGGTCATCTGGCAGGCATGATTAGACACAGAAGCACATGAAATGCTGTTATCTTTCCTGCCAAAGCAGTACCTATTTATCTACTTGCATTTTCTTGTTTTTGAAGTGCTAGGTTGGCAGGAGCTGGGACATAAAAAGGGCACTCACTCCATCATACAACATTCAGCTCATGAACTGCTGACTTGCCAACCTTCCGGTTGTTAAGCTCGGTGTCTTAACCATTAAGCCACCATGGCTTCTTAAATCTAACTGCAAAACCATATTAATTCTAATTAGCATTTTCTTATAGTTTTAGAAGAATTAAGTAACCACCAGGCTGGCTGAAAAAGGGATTGCAGTAATTTAAGCAGCACCAGAGCTTAGATATTAGAATTGTGCAGATTTCTGTTTTTGGACTACAAATTCCAGATGCCTTGGGAACTCAGGGCGTTGTAGTCTGGAAACACAAATCTGCATGAATCCAGTATATATGGAAAGAGAGATTTGTGTCTGCTATAATCTCATCAATTCTCTCTCCCTGCCACCCAAAACAGAGCAATTAGTATTTTTTTAAAAATATTTTCTGATACATCAAGTCACTGCATTAAGAACACTGAAAAATGTTTCTGACTCAAAATGTGCAACAGATATACTATGATCATCTTGACAAAGCCTTTAAAAAAACAATCAAAGTCTTTCTTTAGGAAATTACTGAGCTCTGTTCAAAGGCAAATAATCTATAAATGCTAACACTAATTATTTAAGCTGAGCGAAACACTGCTTCCCTCTACCCCACAACCACAGGAAAACTCCAGCTTTGTAATGAAACCCTGTTTGAACGCGGCAGGTGATCTTTCGCAAAAACATTGCACATTACTCACAGCACAAATGGAAACACCACTTGGATTGGGGTGTTACCTAAATGAAAGGAGGAGAAGGAGAAGGAACAAATGTAGACAGCAGTCAGAAGGAGGTAGCATCATGCACTTTTTATGTCTCTCTTTGTGTGTACAGTTGGGGGGAAATGCACAGTTGCGAACTGACAGGTAAACCTGGATGCTTCATTATAAGAGCCATGTTGTCTCCTCTGAGTTGATCAATATCAATTTCCAGGAGCACTTTTCCCCACAAGGCAAAAAGACGATTGTGTTTAACGCTACACTAAAATAACAGCAAACTAACTAAAACTTGTTGTCACCATTGTGTTCTAGGCTTGCTCGTGACTTCTTTCTCTCAGGAAGAGCAGGTGCCCGCAATGAACACTTTTCCAAATTCTAATTTTAACACACCTCCGAAAAATGCTGGCTGGTGATGGAGTTTATTGTGAGGTCTTGGAAAACCTGCACAATCCCAGAGTGTTATCAGAGGAAGGGAAACACTCTTTTGAGTGAATCTAAGTACTCTGTCTCAAGAAACCCTGGGAAGGTCACTGTAAGTAGGGATCTACTTGGCAGTGCATAATTTAAAGCAGAGGTTCCCAATCTAAGGCCCGTGGGCCAGATCTGGGGCCCAAGTGCCATTTCATGTGGCCCCGCACCCCTCCAAGGGCATTCAAGAAACAAAATCGCTTCCCCTTTATTGGGACAAAATGGCCACCCCCATCGTGCAGACAGGGGGAAATGGCCATCCAGCCCTCGAAGCTGACTGAGAGAGCGTGACCCAGTTCCTAGCCTGAAAAGGTTGGGAATCCCTGATTTAAAGGAAAGATAGGGAAAAGTTCATTTGTTTGGTCACAATAACTGGTAGGACTCATAATTCCTGTCCCTGGTATAAACTATAAGGCCACAATTTCTTGTGGCTCCATGGAACAGGCTAGCTCAGTCTCACTGGGTGTAGAAAGATATAAGGTCTCCTAAAGGAAAGGTCTCCTACCAACCTAGCAGCTCGAAAGCAAGAAATTACAAGTAGATAAATACGCCCTGCTTTGGTGGAAAGGTAACAGTGTTCTGTGTGCTCCAGTATCTAGTCATGCCTGCCACATGACCAATGTCTATAAATGCAGACAGCACTGGCTCTGTAGTTGTAAACATAGATAAGCACCACCCTCTAAAGTTGAATATGACTGGTTTTTGACCTTTACCTAAAGCAACAGTAGATGGCTAATATACTGCCATGGCTCCTTTGTCATCCATATTCTGATAACAACAACAACTGACATACTTGAAATTTGGTGACATGATAAAATCTGAAGAGGGGAGCAGAACTAACATATTTCAAACTCTCCTCTTTCCTTCACTGATAATAACAATATGGTAATAATAATAACTGCAATAACGCACTGACTTTTTGTGACATCCATAATCTGCTGCCTTAGGTGGTTGTATCATTCTGGTTATTGCTAGGTTGGCCAAAAAACTGTTACTAATTTGACTATAGGGACTGTGGTGGCTTAGTGATAAAGATGCTAAATTTGATGATTAAAAGGTCAGCAGGTCATCAGTTCAAGACCCAAGAACTGCACAACAGAGTGAGCTTCCGTCTCTGTCTCAGCTCCTGCCAACCTAGCAGTTCAAAAGCAAGAAATTGCAAGTAGATAAATAGGTATCACTTTGGTGGGAAGGTCAACAGTGTTCTGTGTCTAGTCATGCCTACCATATGTCCATGGAAATGTCTGCAAACACAGACAGTTCTGGCTCTTTGGCTATAAGCAGAGATGAGTACTGAACCATAGAGTCGGATATGACTGGCTGTCGAGCAAGGGCAACTTTTACCCTTTACCTAATTTGACTATGTATAATGCAAATACCTGTAGAGAGGAATTTGTTTCTACATATGATGTAGATACTCATAGGATATTTGTATAGTTGTTTGTTTGGACCCATCAAAAGAAGTAATAAAGCAATTTTTATTTAAAAGGACAGATGGAAATTGTTAATTATTTCATTAGAATTTTCACTTTTTGCTCATTTGTTCACATTTTGACAGATAACAAACTCATCACCTCCAATACTTTTATACAGTGAAATCCAATGCAGCAAAAGCTTCTTTCTTTCTGAGCCCATGTATCTAATAAAGCCGAGTGCCTCTTCTCTTAGGTGGAGGATTAGCATTATAAACCAATTCTGGTTAATTTATACTAATAGAAAGGATTCTCCTCTGGATGACCTTTGGCTGTGAAATATGGCACTTAAGTTGGGGCAAGCTGTTAAAAAATATTGGTCTATTTCTGCCATTAGTAATCACACAGCAACATATTGCTCAGCATGAAAACGAAATGATAAAGATAAGGCAGTTAATATCTGGAAGATATGCTACTGTATCACATATTATGAAAATGAGAACCAGACAATGATTCTGAATGCATATTTCTAATTATTATTATTATTTTGTTGGGCCAATAAGGAACTAGAAAGCCAATGGCAAGGATTAAACTGAAGGCATATTTTATTTTTCATTCTCATTCTGTGGTCTCCAAATATCTCTTCCACCATGCAGCTCCTCTGAATTCCCGGATATCATATAATTAACAGGTTTCAAATTGGAAGCCATGAATGCTGGGTCCTTTCATTCTCTTTAACCCCCTTCATTTACATGTAAAGTAGTTACTCTTTCAATTACTGAAACTTTCAAGATCTGAACTCTGATTCCCGCTCAGCTGTGATGCTTCTAAGTCAGTTTCTACAAACGTAGGAACCACACACACACACACACACACACACACACACACACACACACACACACACACACACACACACACACACACACACACACACACCTTGATCTTGGGTTGCCACCCCATGTCCCTAAATCACCAATTGTTGTTGAACAAAAAAGGCTCATTCTATTAAAGAATGAAATGAGGAGGGAGTGACCTGGGGGGGGGGGTGTCTTCTGGATTTGCCTTATTTGATAGTATTCAAATTGCTTTGCACAAGTAATTTATTATAGTATACATTGTTGAAATGTATAAATCATTGAAACCTATAAACCTGGGCAAGAAACATCATTAAAGGAGGATGTAGCTGAAGGTATCAATCTCCCCTATGTCACTTGGAGGACCCTGAATAGGCTGAGGGTTGGAGTCCCTAAATGCAAGACCAACATGCTCAAGTGGGGGCTGCTGGTGGACAACAACACAGTGTGAATGTGGAGAGTCACAGAATCCAGGTCATTTACTGTTTTGTCAATTGCTGCCACATGCACTGATGAGGACTTGGGTTTGGGCAATGAAAAGGCAAAAAGGTGGCTTCATTTTGGCAGTCTAGTTGATTAGGACACGAAAGAATTATTATTGTTGTTGTTGTTGTTGTTGTTGTTAGCAGGCCAGGAAAATTCAATAAATAATCTCTGGTTCCCTCTAGTGGACAGTCATGATATTATAACTTGCAAATAGTTATGTGAAAGCCTTTATAAACTTTTGAAAACAGCAAGAAAACATTACTTGTCACTTACAAAAAGTTACATAGTAATTACTTCCTTAAAAGGTAACTAATTACATGTAACTATGTTAACAGGTTTCACATTGAATGCTAAATAAGCAAAAGCTGTATCTTTTCTCTCTAACCCCTTTCATTTAGATGTAAAGTAATTGACAGAATGGTTCCCTATCAGCAAACTGTCAGACAAGGATGCATTTTATCCACTTATCTGTTCAGTCTGTACACCGAACATATCATACCTGTAAAGTTTTGGATTTGGAAATAAGGGAAATTTCCCGGCAAATACGGGATACTTGACAGCTATGCTTATCCTGTGCTGCCCTCCAATGGTGGCAATAGGGCATTGCAGTCTAATTAATAAGGGATGGCAGCGGGAAAGAGGGTAAAATAATGGGTTTTCCCAGCCAATAAGGGATACTTAACAGCTATGCATATCATGCAGGGAGACATACTCGATTCAGATCAAGAAATGAAACTTGGTGGAAGAAACAGCAGATGATCAGCAGATGATACCATCTTACTGGCAGAAAACAGTGATGACTTGACATGATTTCTAGTGCAATTAAAAGAAGAAAGCGCCAAAGCAGGACAGCAGCTGAACATGAAGAAGACAAAAATCATGACTACAAGAAAAATTAAACAAATTTAAGATTCAAAATGAAGAAATTGAAAAAAAATGTATATGTTAGTTCAATCATCATTTCAAATTAAGACTGTAGCTAAGAAATCAGAAGAAGACTGAGACTTCAACAATGAAAGAATTTGAAAAGATCATCAAGTATAGAAATGTGTCATTGGAGATCAAGACCATCCATGTATCCAAGATTGCTGCATATGATTGTGAAAGTCTGACAGTAAAGAAAGATGACAGGTGGGAATTTTATTTGTTTGAAATATGATGCTGGAGCAGAGCTCTGTGAATACTTTAAACTACGAGAAAGATACACATGTGGGTCCTGGAGAAAATCAAGCCTGAACTGACTCTGGAGGGAAAAATGAGGTAGATGAGGTTGTACTACTTCAGGCACATCAGTCTTCTTTCATGTCCTGATCAAACCCTGGACTGCCAAAATGAAATCACTTTCTTCGCTTTGTCATCGGCCAAACCTAAGACTTCATCGGTGCATGTTTCTTGCAGTAATAGGCAGACCAGTAAATGAGCTGGATTCTGTATTTCTACACATTGACAATGTGTACTTTTGTCCGCCAGCAGCTCCCACTTGAGCATGTTGGTCTTACATTTAGGGACTCTGACTCTCAGCCTATTCTGGGTCCTCCAAGTGACATGAGGGAGGGGGTGTTGAGTTCCTCAGCTATATCCTCCTTTGATGATGATTCTTGCCCAGTGAACAACTTCCTCCATCTTTTAATTTGGTTTTGCTCTTGTGTACCCTCATGTTCTTTCCATAAAGCTCTTCCTGGATCTGAGCTGGCAGATTTCCTGGATCTGAGCTGGCACATCACGAGAAGGCAAGATTGAAGACGGTAGAAAAAGAGGAAGACCAAATATGAAATGGATTGACTGCCTAAAGATTGACATAGGTTTGAGATTATAAAAGATGAGCAGGACTGTTGAGGACAAAAGATTATGGACATCTCTCATTCATGGGGTCACCATTAATCAGAGGTAACTTGATGACACATAATAACAACAATATGTGAGCTATATAAATTTACTTTCAAACTCTGGCCCAATTTCACACTGCAGTAGAATAAGACTTGGAAATATGAGAACGCGTACTTTGTTGTACCAGAACAGCTAGCTTGGCAAAACATAAACCCCATCCCATAATATCCACTTGCTGTTTCTAGCTTCCCCAGCCCACAAAAGCTAGAACAGAAGTGCTCTTTAAAGGGGCAAATGTTTACACAAAAATTAACTTCACATTTTGGCCTAGCTTTAATTGCAGTCTGACCAGTAATGTGATATATATAGAGGCAAGAATTAATCTAGTTCACTGCCCATGTGGTCTGCCCAAAGAAAAATCAAAGGTTTTTAACTGCTTAGTAATAAAGACTTACAACTCCTTTAATGCAGTCTGGTAATTTATAGTGCATCTAACTCAGACTCATTCTGAAGCTATGCAAAAGTACATGTTCTAAATTTTTTTCTCCTGCTGATGAGTAGGTTAATTAGTTTTGTGATTAACATTCTATAACTGCCAGCTAAGGTTCTTGCATAGAAAGAAAACATATTCATTAAAATGAGCAGATGTTGTTTTAAAAGTTATTCTCTGTTTCTGCGGTTACTCCATGAGGTATCAGCATTTGCTCCTATGTTGACTCCATGCCTCCATGATGTTGGTGCAAGAATCTGCTACTCAGAGGTTGGAAATGAGAATGAATTCATACAGGGAAATAGATCACAATTTGGACCACTTGAGGAGCAATCTGGTGCAATCTATTTCCTGGTAATCTCACTACATATTTGAAACTGAACTCAAGGCTGGCTCTGATCCCTACACAAGCTATACCTTTTCAATCCATCTGTAGGGCCACTACTTTGGGGGACCAAAAGAACCCATCCTGACAGACAAAATTATAACTTTAAAGAAGATTGTTCCTTGCAAACTGTCACTTTCCAATGCAATCAGGTATGCATCCTTCCAGCTCTCTGATCGCATGTTGATGTAGAACACTGGTTAAGCAATTCACATTGTTAGCTGGAAGGCTGGCAAGTCGGCAGTTCGAGACTTGGGTACTGCATGACAGATTGAGACACCCATCTCTGTCCCAGCTCTTGGGGACATGAAAGGAGCCTCATTTGGGCGTTCCCTGAGTGGAGTTTCTTCTGCAAAAATCCTTTCAACCCAGAATAATGTCTGACATGAAATTATTATTATTACAGAAAAGATGTGTGTATCCACATTTTCATAGCGGGTTGGGTTGGTCCTACCTCTGCAGAGAGGAAAAATATGTGCTACATTGAACAGTCAATCTATGTGAAAGATCAAGTGGGATCTTTTCTCCACTTGGCTGGAAAGGAATGTTTGTTGGAGAATTGCTCAAATGATACCAAAGTGTTTATATCCAAGATTGAGAAACTCACCATGCCTGGATTGCAGTAATGTTGTTTTGCTCATCTAGATGAAACATTTTGCTGCACTGCCATAATGTTTTCCTTACCACTCTTTGCTTATCAGTTTCACTTTACTGGATCACTACAAGTTTACAGACAAAATGAGCTTTTGAGTCCTGCAGAACTCTTCATTAGGTATAGGTACCATACAATTTAGGGTAAAGGGGAATAGTTTTTCACATTGTTCCAGATGGTCTGCCCTTGTCTCATGATGTCAGAAAGCCAACATAGCAAAACACAGAACTACTGGATAGTTCAATGGTTTAGTTATCTGGTTGGAAACTTACTTCACCTCTGTAGAGAGCCCTGGTGGTGCTGTGACCAAAAGGTTGTGAGTTTGATCCTGACCAGAGGTCAAGGTTGACTCAGCCTTCCACCCTTCTAAGGTCAGCAAAATGATTACCCAGCATGTTGGGGACAAAATG
Source organism: Bradypodion ventrale (assembly GCA_035047345.1). Taxonomy (NCBI): domain Eukaryota; kingdom Metazoa; phylum Chordata; class Lepidosauria; order Squamata; family Chamaeleonidae; genus Bradypodion; species Bradypodion ventrale. Next base: position 125,483,791 of record JAWDJE010000006.1, read on the forward strand.
TTAATCAACTTGTGATCTGCCCAGAAAGTGCACTAAGTGCTATGGGTGGTATATAAATGGATTTGCTTTGCTTTCTATTCCCCAAGTCTATTCCCCAAAGCACTGGTCAGCCAGTGTACAGACTTAGGCTTCTGGGAACTGAAGTCCTTCATGGGGCGTGTGCCCCACTTTGGGAACCACTGATTTATAGGCTCTCTTCCAGCTCTACAGTTCAATGATGATGATGATCATACCTGTCAAGTATCCCGAATTGGTCGGGATTTCCCGTATTTCAGCGCTCGTTTTTCCAATTTCCCACCACCATCCGCCGCCATCCCATAATTTGACCGGCAGGGGGAAGTAGTTACTGTGCATGGGTTATGTGCAGGACCCTTCTGCGCATGCGCATAAAAGAGATGTTGCTGTGCATGCACGGCTGGGCCGGAGCAGTTCATGAATTTTCCGGAGCCACGATTGACAGGTATGATGGTGGTGGTGGTGACTATGGTGGTGGTGGTGGTGGTGGTGGTGGTGGTGGTGGTGGTGATGATGATGATGGCTTCAACCCCCTGTGAGGCAGAAGCAACACAGGTATCATTTTGCTGGCTCTCTCCCCCTGTGTTTTTGATTCTACTTTCTGTTGCCAGGAGTAAATCTACCTGCTGTGATTTGGGTACCCATGTATACTGGTGATGTTCTGACCAACCATGTTGTGCTGATTAGAGCTATGGGGTTGTTTTCATGTACAGTCAATAGTGCACTGAGATCATACGTCCAGCGCAGCCTCAAGGTCCATGCTTCCTTTCTTCAATTAACCTAGCTACAACCCTACCATAAGTCTGCAAGAGCCGTTGGCATGGGTCCTAGACTAAGGATGGCACCTTACCAAATGGTGGGGAGGGTGCTTCAATCTTGTTATGAGCTACTTGTTTTAAGCACCCTGCTAATGTGTGGTGTGTTATGTTTCGTCAAGTCAGAACTGACTTATAGTGACCTTAATAAGGCCTTCATTATAAGTGATACATTTCATCAGCGGTAGCTACTACTCGTATCTGAGTATACATTTTTTTTCTTGGCCTCTTCTGCCTTTATGACCATTGGGAATCAGAATAGTGAAGTTGTTCCTCCTCAGCTCATTTTGCCGTTGGGCCCAATGTGATGATTTCCAGTTGCATTTCCTCCACTGAGGGGACCATCCCACTACCTAAAGAGGCTCCACCCATAGCCATTGGCCCCTTTTGGGAGTCATGTTATTTAACTCTACCCAACACTCAACATTGAGTCGCTGGCTGTACGGTCTACTCCATTACCATAGCGGGATGTCCCGCCAGAGAAAAAGTGACACATTTAAGGAATGACTTTTCCAGTTCCACATCCTGAGGGAGTTTCCATGAATGAGTGGAAATTCAAGCCCAGGCCACCTGAGTCCTAGTCTGTCACTCTATCCACTATCATACTCAGCATCCAACGTGCTATATAAACCCCAAATAACCTACCACGACTTGCACAAAATCTGAGATCCATAGCTGTGATTTTCAGGCGAAAGGGAAGGTATGTCATTAAGAAACTGATTTGCAAGGAACATAGTTCCAAAGAATGATGTATCCATAAAAGGTAAAATAATTTACAATTTCATAAATTGTAGCATTAATAGCCATCATTTAACAAATCAATTACATGCTTCAATTTTTTCATTTATCTTGGCTGAATAATGCCACATTTCTGTTCGTACATAGCAGCTGGATCTTTTGTTAGCCTGAACAATGGTTCTTTCCCCTAAAAATAAGCTGTCCACATATGGCAGTAGAAATATAGCAGAATAACAAATGTTGAATGTTGAATGAGTATCTGCTTTTCATGCTCGTACATTTTCTCCTTCTGCAGTCGCATCTCCCTAGCATTTCATGGCCAACTTGTTTGGAAACTGGCCCAGATGCCATCTCAGTCCGTCCCAAAAATATAGGCGATACTAAGAAAAGCAGAATTGTTGTTAATGTTATTTGCCATCACACCACAAACAAAAAAGATTTCTGCTTTTTTTGTCATTCCAATTATCTTAGTTAAAGTAACACTATGAATTCATGATGTCTAAAAGGTCCTCTTTTAATAGTCTTGCAAACTTAGCCCAATTGATTTCTTTACTGAGTCGATCCATCTTCTATATACATTCTATTCCACTGCCTTCAACTTTTTTACAACATCGTTGTCGTGTCTTCTGGTGACTCTTATCTTCTCATGATGTGCTCAAATTACAAGACCCTCAGTTTAATCATCTTTGCTTCATGAGAAAGACTAGAATAGATTTGATTTAGTACTCAATTCAAGACCAAAATTGTACAGTTTTTTAAAAAGAAGACTAAGGTCATTCTCTGTCCAAGCATAATGGTGACATTTTACTCATCGTCGTCTGCAACTCGTATCCAAGAATGCATTTTTTCCTGAAGCAGAAAAATGGACTACCACAGCCCTGAGGATATGGACAAGGTGCACCTTCACAGCCAGTCCATCTGGCATGGCCTCTTCCACCTCCATGACTGTTGGGTCCTCCTCCACTGATTCTGCCGTTGGGTCCAATATGATGATTTCCAGTGGCATTTCCTCCACTGAGGGGGCCATCACCCCACCTAAAGGGGCTCATCCGCCCATAGACATTTGGCCCCTTTAGGGGGTCAGGTTATTTACTGCCACCCAACACTTGGTGTTGAGTCGCTGGCTGTATGGTCTACTCCATTACCGTAGTGAAATGTCTGGCCAGACAGGTGACATTTTACTAGTGCCTAGAAATCCAACAAGGGAGGGCCCCACATCTGTGGAGAAGAGGGCATATTGAGAATTAAAATAGATGGAACTGTGATCTCTTTATAGAAGCCATGTTATAAGTTTGAACTGGGACCCAGATATGGATGTTTGGAGCCTGCCACATTGTAAATTTTTTTTTTTAACATGAATCTATAGAGTATGTATCTGTTAAGCCAAGAACTTGGAAATTTTACTTTTTTTGGACTACAGTTCTCAGAATGTAAGAGAAAGCACAACATTCCAGCCATTTGGGGAGTGTAAGCATCTGGTCAGTTCAAAACAAAATCTGCAAATGTCTTCCATAATCATACTGGCAAAGCTGGATGAACTTATCATTGCTCAGTTTCCTACTCATAGGTAACTCCATGTATAATATGTAAATATTTACAGATTTCCCCAGTGAGTAGATTTTTATTGCAATAATTATTTGTTTCTCTGGGTTGATTTGCATGTCGCATCACTCTCTTATTTCCAAAGGCTCTCTCTCTCTCTCTCTGTAGAGTCACTAACAGTTATAAATTGCTAGTGATTTCCAAGGTGGATTGGAGGAAGTTAGATGAAACAGTTAACATATTGCACTGTCTTTCTCCATTGCCAAAGCAAGGAATCAGGCATTTCATACAGGTTTCACAAGTCTGTATTTACCTTCTGCTGTATTTCCATTTACCTTCTATTTCTTGAAGGAGAAGTGGAAGGGGAGGATGCGTGATGAGGAAAAGTTGCATATCATTTTTTTTTACTTTATCCAGGTAACTGGGATGCCAAAAAGAGGAAATCATCTTTAATTTTAACAGCATTTTAATAAGATTAGCTAAAATATTAATTCATTATTAATAGAGTTTCTTATATGACTCTATGTCAGGTGTTCCCAACCTTTTCAAGCCAGGGGCTGGGTCACACTTTCTCAGTCAGCTTCATGGGCCAGACGGCCATTTTGCCCTGCCTGTACAATGGTAGTGTCCATTTTGTCCCAACAGCTTCAAAGGGATGGCCATTTTGTTTTTCAAATGTATTTGGAGGCATGGGGGACCATATGAAATGGCACCCTGGGACAGATCTGGCCCATGGGCATTAGGTTGGGAACCCCTGCTATATGTAAACACATTTTCTTAAGCATTTGTTTTGCTATATGATAAATCTTCCACAATAATGCCAGTGGCCAAAATCCTATTGTATTTTGTATTGTATCTGCTGGGTAGAGAGGTTTAGGTATCTGATAGCAGAGTCTTGGGTTGAGAGTTTGATTTCTCACTATGGATAGCTGGATTCCATGATTCAAAGGGTCCCTTCCAGCTCTGCAATTCTAAGATGATGATGGTAGTGATGATGATGAGTCTAACATATAACACACAGTCAAAGCAGCTCAGCAGTTTGAGACCCAAAGTGCTGCACGACGGAGTGAGCTCCTATCATCTGTCCCAACTTCTGCTACCTAGCAGTTCGAAAGCAAGAAATTGCAGTTAGATAAATAGGTGCCGCTTTGTCAGGAATGGTAACAGCATTCCATGCAGTCTGGCATCTAGTCATGCCTGCCACATGACTATGGAAATGTCTGCACATACAGACAACATTGGCTCTTTGGCTGTAAATGTAGATGAACACTGACTCCTAGAGTTGGACACAACTGGCTTTCAAGCAGGAATCCTAACAAAAATGGTCAAACTCAGTGATGGCAAACCTTTTAGAGATTGAGCGCCTAAACTGCAATGCAAAACCCACTTATTTATCGCAAAGTGCCAACTCAGCAACAGGGGAGGAAGGAAATGCTGCCATTGGACTGCTGGGCAGAGGGGCTGGGTGAACTCTGTGCTGGGGGAGTGAGGGAGCACTCCCATTGGGTTGCTGTACAGAGGGGTGGGGTGAACTCCGTGCTGGGGTGACTGCACGGGTGCCCACAGAGAGGACTCCAAGTGCCACCTATGGCACATGTGCTATAGGTTCACCACCACTGATCTAACTTATATGGCAAAATATTTGGTAGTAAACGGTTGCAAGTTACAAAATAAGTGTAGGGATTTTTCTCATCGAGTCACACAACTCCACATGCGGCAGATAACATGTTCACTGATTTTGTAACTTGCAGCAATTTACCTCCAAAAGTTACATCGTTTGCATAACTAGGAGTAATGGGAACTTGGCCAATTTAAAAAAAAAATAACACTGCTTTGGACGTCAGCTATTTAAAAGGGGATGTTATGGTCTATGATTTCTTGGTAAAATTACTTGTTTCACTTATTTTTTCATTTAGCTATACCAACCAACCACCATCTAAATGTCCTTGATGCACAGAGCTGCACACACGTGAGCATTGGGCAATTTATCTTCCAGATATTTTCCATGTCCGTAGAATAATAGAGGTCATAGAATCATAGTCCAATCTAGAAATAGATGTGGAGAGGGCAATAACTAGGTCACAGCAACTAGGGCTATGTACCAGGGCATCGAGGTTTAGAGGGCAGCAATATCTAGACATAAATCTACTCATGAATGTTAGGGAAACAACTTTTCTAGTAGTGATATCTTTTGAAAGCAACATCAGGGCCTTCAGCCAACACCCTGGATGGGCGGCAGTTTGAATTTCCTTAGCCCAGGTAGGGAAAGACGGCTGTACTTTGTCACATGAGCATTGTAATGTTTTTTAAAATCACCACACACTCACTGTCATTTCTGCAGTAGAAGTCTTGGGGGCATTTTAGTGTTCTGAAGCAAGGGGTGAAAAAAAAAATCTAGGCAAGCTTTGCTGAGTCTCCAGGTTTTGTAGCCTTCCCAAGGGAGATACAGCGATATAGTGGAGGCAGAGCTCTCACAGGATCAAAGCAATAGGAGTATTTTATTTATTTATTTAGCAAGGACAGTAATTTCATCTGTCACTTCCCTCAGGGTCCCCAGCTTTTAGGGATGTAAGGAATGTATAGAACTTTTCTCATCCTCAGCAACAACGGATGGCATTACACACCAAGACACCCAAATGGAAAAATTGACAAACGTTACAAGATTTGTTTTGCTCCTGCACCACAGTGAAAAGACCAGAGCCTTTTTTTGCAGCAGTCATATTAGCAAAATCCATTTTATTTTTCATGGGCGGGAAATTGCACCAAAAGACTATGTTTTAGCACAGTAAAGCCTGTATTTTGAACCAAAAAAATGTCCCCAAATGCACAAAACCTTTTGTAATCTTCTAAGGAGAAAACTTTCCAGCTGTCTCATTCTCACCTGCAACAACAAAATAAGGAGAGACTTACTGTTTCCTTTGGACATAAATACAATCCTCATAGTACATAGAAAGAAAATGCCCCCCCCCCAACAATTTTTAAAAAATATATAAACCACCACTATTTTTCACGGTGTGGCTGTTCTACCAAACTCTCGACTATATAACTAGTGTGACACCTTCCTCACAGGTAAGCGCAAACAATTTATCAATCTATATTAATAATAAGTATAATTTTGCCATGTCAATTCTGATTTACAGTAATCATTTCTAAAGTTTTCCAGGTATGGATTACTCAGAAGTGTTTCACTATATTCTTCTTCTGGGGATACTCTGGACTGTGCAATTTGCCCAAAGCTACATAGGTTGGCTCTTCACTCAGGGGACTTAGTGGGGAATCTGCGGGATCCGCGAGCACAATTGGCATAATACGGCCCCTGGCAGAGGTTACACCGGTCGAAGAAGGTTCCTGGTCACTGGCCCCTGCCAGTATGGAAATTGGGGAGCGGATTAATAATCATAGGGTTGATTCACCCACATCTGACCTGACCGGCAGTTCTGCTGAGGGAAGCGAATCGCTAACCTCCATTAGTCATTAGGCAATTACTCACTCACAGAAGAGCCTAAGCTCTAGTGCAAATAGTGGCCATATTTACCCTGGTGTAAGCCACGAACAATGGATTTCCCCTGTCAGTGTTTGCCCTAGTTAATTAACTTCCCCAAGAGAGATTCCCCATTAACCCGGGTAAATGGGTGATGTGATTTTCTATCAGATGACGATTCTATCACACATTGCCTTCTATTCCTATATATGCTGATGCTTTTCCCTCAATAAACCACTGGTCTTCGCTCCATCTTGTCTCGTGTCGTTCCTTTGACCAGTCTCCTCCGGGACCCTAAGGGCCGCTTCACGGCCCCAATCCAACAGGAATCAAACTACCAACTCACTGAATTATCCATCCAGTTTTGCTGCCTCTGCTGGAAACCCATTCATGCTAGGAACATTTTTGGTGTGTGGTTCTTCTCATGAGGTCTTGTATGGTGCTGGTGAAGAAGCTTGATGGAACATGACACCCAGTCTCCTCTACAAATTTGGAAAATCCATACATTAGTATTTTGAGGTATAAACTTTATACACGTATTTGGAGAATGATGAAATAGTTTAGTGTAAAACAGGCCTTGCCTGTGGGGAGCTGGTATAGTTTTGTGGGTTTGGAGAACCCTGATTATGGAACCAGGGTCCAGGAGTTTGCATTCCCATTGAAAATATTGCCTTTCAGTCAGAATTGACTTGATGCCAGATAACTAATTATTATGATTATGCACAGCAAGCAACCTCGAATTAAAATAGAAAGAACTGAATGTGTTGTCTTCAGCCACCTAATTACCTTCAGTTAAAAATAACTGCATCGGAAACTAACTAAATCATCCTCAATTCAAATACCACTTAGCATAGCCTCTTCTTCTCAGTATGGATGCCAGAGTGGGATATGGGGAGTCCTTTTTAATCTCCTGCTTGGATTTATGTAAGAAAGGCACAGCGTGCATATATTTTGACTTAAACCAACATGAAACCACCCTCAAAAAGCATTTGAAAGTCTTGCCTGGTGTCTTAAAGCAATTTGCAGCATAAAGTGCACATCAACAGACCATGGCCTGTGTAGTTTTTCTGCCATGTTGTTGTATGGATGCACTGCTGAATGGAGGTCTCAGTGATATGTTGCACTGGAAGGAAATTCTTTTGAGAACAACAGGCCATATTCCTCAATCCTCTAGAGGATTACCAGGAGTTCTCAATCTTTTAAAACCAGGGCCTGGGTCATGCTTCCTCAGACAGCTTTGGGGGTTAGATGGCCATTTTGCCCTTCTCCACCACATGGCACTTCCTAGTGTGGTGGAGGCAGTGGGGGGGGCCACATGAAATGGTGCCGCAGCCCATGGACTGCAGGTTGAGAATCCCTGCTCTAGACCAGTGATGGCGAATCTTGTCACTCCAGCTGTTCTTGAACTTCAATTCCCAGAAGTCCTGATCATCAGGAGTGCTGACGGGCTTCTGATAATTGAAGTCCAAGAACACATGGAATGCCATGGTTCGCCATCACGGCTCTAGACCCTGGAACAAAATATATACCTCCTCTGTCCGAGACTGGGAAATCTCTCTGTCTTCTCTTTTCTTTTGTGTTCAGGCCAAATTTTAAACAGCCAAAATGAAGCCACTTTCTTTGTCATTGGCCAAAATTAAATCCTCACCGTTACATATTTCTGGTAGTAATTGGCAGACCAGCAAATGAGTCTGATTCTGTATCTCTCCACATTCACACAACATATTGTTGTCAAGCCCCCAATTGAGCCCATTGGTCTTACATTAGGGACTCCAACTCTCAGCCTATTCAGGCTCTTCCAAGTGACATAGGGGAATTCCTCAGTTATATCCTTTTTAATGTTATTCCTTGTCCAATGAGCTCTTTCTTCCATCTTCTAATTTGATTTTGCTCTTTTATATCTACAGGAAACTGTAGGTATAGAAGGCTGATAGATGCATGTATATTCCTTTGGTGATTTTCTTTGAGGTTATGAGATCTGCCAAAGACAATGAGCACCTGGATATGTATCTCTTCTTCTTCTTCTTCTTCTTCTTCTTCTTCTTCTTCCTCTGCCACTGCCACTGCCACTGCCACTGCCACTGCCACCATATCCAAATCTGAATATTGGTGATTATAATGGCATGAACATAATGCAGTGGCCTTTCATCTACCTTCTGCATTGCAGGATGATCCCCATATCACTGATCCAGTTCTGCAATTCAATTTTTGGTCCTGAGCCCTTTTGGGATGCAAAGTCCTCATCAGCCCCATGGATTCAAATGGGATTTAATCCACTTGGGAACCATCACTCTTCCCTGTGCCCTTCGGCAGCCAAGGCCATTAGTCCTCAGGGTTGTCATGTTAGTTAACCGCCGCCTGACACTCAGCGTTGAGTCCATCTTAGGTACTGAAATCAACTGGACCAACAGTGGAATCTGATTTGAACACCAGTGAGAGGACATCATGGTCTATTAAGCAGTACATATGCAGTTCTGTCCTCCAAATGAGTGGGAGAACAACTGTTGGTTCAGTTTTCTAGGTGAACTCTGTTTTGTCCTGCTTGCCCATTTGCTTGTAAACCAATGAAAGCCAAGGCAATGTAAAACCCATGTTTTCAGCCCATCCCTGCCCATGTGAACTTATTGGGAATTCCCTTAGTGTCCTCAGACAAATACTGCTGCTTAGGAAGATCGTTCTTCGCAATCAATCATCACCTCTTTCACGAGCCCACCCTCCCCTTTTCCCATATATTAAGTGCTAAATAAATGGTCTATGGCAGGTAGATTCCTGTTTAAGGAGCGAGGGGAAGTCATTCAAAGCCAGATAACAAATTAGTGGTGTGTCCTCCTATTTTTTGTACATTAGAAAAAAGGATAATAACTTGGGCCCCGGGAAAAGGAGGTTTACCAGGGAAGTTGCAAAGGCCAAAGGGGTAAATGCACCAAAATGCACACTAAATGCATCTCTAATGACGATTGAGCAGAGCTTTTATCATTTGTCTTTAAGGCGATTTATAGGACACAACGTTCTTTTTTCCGAGTGCCACTTGCCATTGATGGGAGCTTTTCTGAAGATTAAAAGGGAAATTAAATTAAAGAGTGACATTTTGGGGGAAGACATTTAATTATTTCCACATTATTGTGCCTCTGGGGATTTGGTGGTTTTTTTTATTTATTAAAAAAAAACTGTTCCTATCTTTACTTGATGTTTTTGGATGAGCTTTTTTACTGTTGCAGCCTATACAGCTGCTCTGAAAATGTAATGTCATTACTTATTTCATTCTTGCAAGTGTGAACAAAAGATTTCTTTTGAGAATTTTTGCACAGTGTGGCACTTTTTGGAAAGGGTTTTTTTTTGCCAGACAAATTATTCTGCATACTAAAGTACACTGTTTGGGGCTTTGCAGAAGATGCTTTTTAAAAAATTACTGCTCTTTTCACAGATTATACAGGAGCAAAACTTTTTGCTGTTGATCATGCCTTCTACAGGCCAATATTTCAAGCAACCATTCCTTATGGAGGGCAAGAAAAGGTAATTCTTACATCTTTGCTTTGTTGCTGGCACCCAAAATATTGATGTGGAGCAGATCATTTCATTTCCACTTTTATGTTAGGCAGTGTAATCTCTGTGCAAGATTGCAGTTCATTATTAAATGCTGCAATATCGATTATCTAAGTGTCCCTAAAGTGGCTGTTCAATTTGGATAACTTCATATACTGTATATTGATAAGTAGATATAGCTACTCCTGAAATAATTCTTAACTAGTAAACAACTGAACCAGAACAGAAATTTAGCTGCCTTTTCTACCTAGGTCTTTTCCACCTAGGGAGGGTGAATCTGCTTTTACCCCTGCACAAACATAAATTTACATTTATATAAACACCCCCCCCCCAAAAAAAATACCCTCCACCTGGTGGGCGGAGGATAAAGGGAGCCCCCGTGTCCACGGGGAGCTCTGAATCGCTGCTGTTGCTGACACCACGCTGCTGCACCCCTCCTACCCCCTCCACCTGGCGGGAGGATAAAGGGAGCCTCTGTGGCCACGTGCAGCTCCAAATCATTGCCGCCTCTGCCGCCGTGCTGCCGCACCCCTTCTGGCTCTGTTTTACCGGACTTTGTTTGGGATTTCATGGTTGAGGTCTCCCTTTTGTTTTTTTGAAATGTTTTAAATTGTATTGTATTGCTGATATCTTGTGATGCTGCTTGTAATTGGTATATGCTATTTTTATTTTGTCATTTCATTTCCTATGTAAACCGCCTTGAGTCGGCCATTAGTCTGAGAAAGGCGGTATAAAAATATGAAATGAAATGAAGAATATTGTCTGTGAAAGATCAACTGTGGGGTGGTACCACCACCACCTCCACCACCACCACCACCACCACCACCACCACCACCACCACCACCACCACTACTACTACTACTACTACTACTACTACTACTACTACTACTACTACTACTACTACTTGGCTGCAACTCGTGTCCAAGTCTACATTTTTTCCTGAAAATGTTTTCAGGGGGAAATGCCATTGGTGTGAATTTGTTTTAGGTGGATCCCAACTTTCCATGAAGTGACCCACACACTGTGATCACAAAGCCATCTCCTGTGGCACGTATGAAATGAGACATGCAGGATTTAACACTGGGACTGCAGTGAACTGCCACAGCCTTGAGGATATTAACAAGGTGTGCCTTAACAGCCAGACCATCTAGCATGGCCTCTTCCACCTCCATGTCCTTTGGAAATTAGAATAGTGAAGTGGTTCCTCCTCCACTCATTTTGCTGTTGGGCCCAATATGATGGTTTCCAGTGGCATTTCTTCCACTGAGGGGGACCCCACCTAAAGAGGCTCATCTACCCATAGCCATTGGGAGTCAGGTTATTTACTGCCACCCAACACTCAGTGTTGAGTCACTGGCTGTACAGTCTACTCCATTACCATAATGTGATGTCCGGCCAGATCACCACCACCACCACCACCACTTCCTCCTCCTCTTCCTCTTTCTTTTCCTCCTCCTCTTCCTCCTCCTCTTCCTCCTCCTCTTCTTCTTCTTTACCCCTTCAGGTGTCACAGTTCTTGCTCTGGCACTTCTAGTTTCCTCCAGTGGTGTTACTTGATGTTCTTGTAATATTTATTTGACCCTTCCTCTGGGTCTGCCTTGTAGTCTTAGTCCTTCTCCTCTTTCCACATATACCTTATAAGGTATGGAATCTCAAGACATTCTCTTCAAATGGGCAAACCACTTTATTTGTTGTCTCTAGTGGTGGGAATCAGCAGGTTCACACCAGTTCGCCAGAACCGATAGCAGAAATTCCGGCTGGCCTCACCCATCCAATTTTTGAAATAAAGTAATCCTAATTCAGGTGCAACACAGGGCTTTTCCCTGGCCATGGCACACCCACAGAGTAGGTATTAAAAAAAAATTGAATCCCATCACTGGTTGTCTCTGTATGTAATTTAAGATTAGTTCTCTTCCAATTCTTTCCTTTATGATCACATTCCTTATTTGATCTCTTCTAATCACTCCAGCAGCCTTCCTGAGACACCTCATTTCTGTGCTGACCAACTTTCATTTTGTTGTAAGTGTCCATATTTGGTACTGGTGACACAAGGTGGGAATGAATATGCTTTGTATGAGATACTCTTTTGTGCTGGTGTAGCACCAGTATCAAAAATGCTCCCAGTGGGGGAAAAACATAGCTGGCTACTCACATCTTTTTTTTAAAAAAAAAGGTGGTTGTTTTTGGTGTGAAATGGTGTGACCTATTTAAATGGAGAGTTTCTCCTCTTGCAGCATGGCACCCATAATGCTGACCCTGTTACACAAGTCACTTACTAGTCCTGAGCCCTTTTGGCACACAATGTCCTAATCAGCCACATGCCAGTATTGATGAAGCTGCTGCCCTCTGTCAAAATGGATTCAAATTGGATATAATCTCCTTGAGGATCATCACCCTTCCCTATGGAAGGATAGCCTGGACAGACTTGTTTTATGATCTGGATGCCTCCTAAATGTGAATGCTCACTTGTTTGCCATGTCCTTTCCAAAGCTATTTCATTTACCGTTGGCAAGAAGAGAAATTTGGAAGAAGTCAAAGCAAAAGATTGGTTTTATTTCTCTTTGCACAGCTCTGGATATTTTGTAACTAATACCAGCACTCCGCATGAAAGACCAGGCCTATCTCATCAAGTGCCTCATTACCACAACTAATGAGGTTGTATGTTTTAGTAGTTGATTTAATTCCAAAAGTTAACATAATTTATTTGTCAGTTATGCCATGCCAAAGTTTCACATTCACACGAAATCATTTTCAGTTTGTAAATCTTTCTACTCCCAGCCACTAAGCAGTCTATAAACGAAGATTCCAAGATGATGCCATGATAATAAACTCATCTAATTTGTCGTAAATCCACCATGTCCTACATGCCAAATGCCCTCCCGATGATTCACAGCTTACTTTCTACATGCAAAAAAGACCTCTTGGCTTACTTTTCCTGATAAATGGGTATCTTTTGTTAAGCAGGATTTCAAAGCTCATAAAATGTGAGGGAGGATTAAAACTTGTTTGTCCCATGATATTCCCTTTCATTATTTATTTAGAATTATTTTATGACTGTCTTTAGATATGAGATCAGATAAAGGATAAATGTATTTGCTTTCAAGTTTACAGCAAATTTCCCTAATTCATACTTAAATGGAAATTTATTTATTTATTTATTTAGATTTCTTCACCACCCACTCAGTCATTCTTTGCATTTCTCTGAGTTCTGTGTCGCAGTTTTCTGATTAATATTTTTAAAGGCATCAATATGTCTGAAAAACAGTGCACAGATGTCCAGTTTTCAGGGTGGGAAAAACCTTCAGCAAATGCAACATTTTGTACAAATAAAGCCAGAATAAAGCAAGGTACAACAACTACAAAGTATTTCAAAATTAATATCTCAATACTGGTAATTAAGAATAGGTACACAATTGTAAATTATAATGGAACCAAATGTCTTGTTAGACAAAGGTGAGCTGTTTTTCTCACCATGAGATGTTCTTATGATAAAAGCTTAATTTATGCCATTATTGATGTTCAAAAGTAACTGTAGTTCATTTCATATCTTGTCTCTACCCCAATCCTAGCCACTTGCAGAAAAGTTTAGACTGCCACATCAGAATTTCTTAATCATTTTATTGTAATTTGCTGATGGTCTTTTAATGAAAGCTGCAGAGTTGGGAAGCTCAAAAAGTCTACTTGAGAAATCTGTTGATTGAAGAGTAGTTGCCTGTAGTCTGCTGATTTCAGAACTTGATTTCTTATCCGGACCAAGTAAAATGTAGTGTGCCAGCATGCAGTAGGTTGATTATCAGGTGGCAGCTTTAATATTCCTCCTTTAAAAATATTTTTTTTTGTATTTATTCCTCTTTTTTTGCAGTTTGAAAAGGAAAAAAAAAGAAAGTAAACTTTATTTCAAGATTTCTGGGTTGAGTTGGCATGACGAAGTTTAGCAGACATAAAATGGCACAATTGCTAATCCAGTCATAATTATAAGTGTATGATGCTTCCATACATTATGCTACCACAACGCGAAGAGAACACCTATTAGTCCTAATTCTTCCTCTTCTGTGTCTAGGCCAGGCCAGACATGAAACTGCCAAAATGAAGGCACCTTTTGGTGAGTTCATTATGTAGTTCCTTTTGCCTGACCCAATGTGAGAAAGATTAGCTGGCAACACAAGGTTGCTGTTATCAGGGTATGCCCAATGATGGGATTCAAAAAAATTAACTACCTACTCTGTGGGCATGGTATGGTGGCCATGGCCAGGGGGAAAGCCCTGTATTGCACCCAAATTAGGACTACTTTATTTCAAAACTTGGATGGGTGGGGCCAGCCAGAATTTTTCTACCAATTCTGGTGAAATGGTGCGAACCTGCTGAATCCATCACTGGGTACGCCCTATTGTGGTTCAAAAATACCACAATCTTTGAGGAGGTTCTTTCTGTACTGCAGCCCATTGGCCCTAATGCTTACCCTATTCTCATTAATTTCATAGTGTATCTTATTATACTCTCCTCCAAGAAGCAAACCACTACAGGTAACCACCTTACTTGCATCTTGATCAAGTTATGTGCCCTCCAACAAACCACCATGTTGTCATCTGGAACTGGCAGAGAAATTGCCTGCCATTTTATAGAGAAGGAAGGTGGGCAATATTAATTCATTAAAATATCACAATAATCTAACTTCAAGTCCTACAGGATTCTTCGTCAGACTGAGCATTGCAAAACTCATGGTGAAGTGGAAGAAGAAACACAAAAATCCATTTTGGCTAGATACTGATGCAATAAATTCTTGTTTAAAGGAAGTTCCAATTCACAAAAGTATGGATTCCCAGGGTGAGATGTGTCCCACTTCATCACATAGTCTCAAAGGTATGAAATGAGCATTTTCTCTGGGGGGAAATTGTAATCCGATTGGCTTACTTTTCACCTTCAGTGAAAATGCACAAGTGTTCATATGTGACCATGATCACATAGTTTTCCATTTTCCAACCTCCAGATACCTAAACCACTGAGTCAGCTATTTGCAAGGTGTAATATCAAGATTTACCACTAGCAAAATATTACCTTGTCCTGCTATTTTCTTGGCTAGTAGGAAGTGACAATCAATATAGGAATAGTGTGCAATGAGTTAGATGTATGGTCAAGGCAAAAGTAGTGATTACAATACTCTGGTTAGCAAGACTTAACAAACAACAAAACTATTTAATTTGAAAAAATAATGTTTGGAACTAGGTGGAACACACTTAGTTAGGCAGACACAAATACTCTTTTGGAAATGGGGCATTTTTATACCCCATAATACATAGGGATCCTCACTGGAGTCTGAAAATGCTTCACTACTCACACTTATTTTCTTTTTAAAATAGTCTTAGTGCATGAGGGTACAAAACAAAGTTGCAAACTGATCTCAAAACAGGATGTGCTAAACCTGTGCTTGACAAAATGTGGATATTGTAGAAAGCCGGTGGGCTGTTAGGTAGCCCTGATGGACAAATCCTCAACTTAAAACCTTATTCATTACAAAAAATTAAACCCCATTTCACATCTTCAGCCAGTGAATAACCTTCAGAGTTTTAAAAAATGTTGATTTTTCATAGATTATGGAATATCTGCTATAAGTAATGAAGCTGCTAAGTAGCTCTTCGTCTTTTGAATTAATTAAACTTTCCTAATCTCTTTGGTTGCCCTCAGTTACTGCAAGTTTAATACTCTTTTAACATCTCTATATTTAGTCTGTCAGATCCCAATTGTTGGGGCTGTAAAAATAAGATTGTTTTCTCCCTTTATTGCTCCATTAATTTCACACGTACACCATCTCCCTTTTTGCTGGGTTTTTGATTAAGTCACTTTCTAAAATTCATTCCTTCATTCCTTTGGCTTGACCTAGTGCAGTGGTGGCATACCTATGGCATGCATGCCAGAGGGGGCACTCAGAGCCCTCTTTGTGGGCATATGCACCATTGCCCCAGCACAGATTTTGCTGGTTCTGGGAGCGCTTCATCCCATCCTTCTGCCTCTCAGCCCAATGGGAGCACTTCCTTTCTCCCCTGTCTAGGGTAAGGAGGCCAGTTCACATGTGGCGTGAGGGTATTCAGTATTCAGGTTAAATTGCTGTGTTGGTGCTTTGCAATAAATAAGTGGGTTTTGGTTTGCAGTTTGGGCACTCAGTCTCTAAAATGTTCGCCATCACTGACATAGTGTGAGAAAGATTAGCTGGCAAAACAGTTGGATCCCAACTATTCACCTCTACTACATTTGTCTTTTTACTTGCGAGACAGTCTCTGCTTATTTTTTTTAAAGGTCCTGATGTGTATCACAGGATGAGTTTCACAAAAAAAAAAAAACAGATTAGAATAAACACAGATTATATTACAGTGGTTCCCAACATGGGGCCCACACCCCACAGGGAGACTTTAATTTCCAAAAGCCTAAGTCAGTACATTGGCTGATCAGTACTTCGGGGAATTGATTTAGGATTCTGGCCAATGAAGTCCAAAAACCAAGGGTTGGGAAAGACTGGATTAGAATAAGAGTTGTCAATTTGTAGAGGTATCACATTCACTCCAGGATGTTTCCACACTCCCAATAACCTCCAATTTAAACACAGATCATCAAACATTTTCCCCAGTGGGAGCCATGCATTCATTTCAGAGCAAAAGCAGTTGTCAAAGCTGTGGGGTGTGCAGAAAACTATACAGGTATTGGAGTTCCTGGGGTTTTTATACATGTCAACATCTGATTTAGAATAAAAGGCTAAATGAGTTGTTGGTCTACATGACAGTTGCATTATTATTTTATTATTCTTAACATTCATATACGCTAATATGACAAGATGCTTTAATCTTTTTTATTATTATTATTGCTAAAAGTATCTAGCAAGCAAACAGCAAAAAAAAATAAAAAAAAATAACCATGCTCCAAATCCAGCTGATGCTAATTATGAGTCCCACTGAACATTTTCCTCTCGTTGGAATTATTGGAACATAGGACTAATGTTAATTGCATTGATAAGTGAGGAGATAATTAACAGATTACTTGACCTACATGTTATTCATAGAGCACATATTGAGAGAACTCCAGTTTGGAGAGTTTTAAAAAAAATAAATAAATGTTTATTTGCTATTCTGTCCCAAACAGAATGGTCACAGCAGTGCAAAATTATAGCTTTCAAGCATTTTCCCACATACATCTTCATAGTCGCAGGAGATTTAAAAAGGCTGATGCACAACACTTTGGTTGATAATCATGGCTGAACCCAGAAACAGAGAGATAACATACAGAGAGTCGGATAAACTAAAGTTCACAGATTAAATTAATTTTTAAGAAGTGTGCAGGGCTGAAATCTGTGCAGGTGGACAAGCTTAACACAACCTGAGGGCTGGCTATTTGCCCCTAATCTTTAGCCTAAATCAAGTCAGCAGTCCCACCTAGTGTAGGCCCATGGAGTCAATTGGTAAATGGTGAGTGAACACATGAGGAAAACCAGCTTCACCAGTTTTCACAGTTGTGCACCTACTAGCATGCATGACTAGATACCAGAGCACATGGAACACCATTACCTTTCCCACTGAAGCAGTACCTCTTTATTTACCGTACTTACAATTTCTTCCTTTCAAACTGCTAGGTTTGCAGGAGCTAGGACAGACAACAGGAGTTCAATCCGTTGCAAAGCACTTAGGTCTTGAACTACTGTCCTGCCAGCCTTCCAGTCATCAAACTCGGTGTCTTAACCACTAAGCCACTGTGACCCCAAAATGCCCGATAGAGCGGACTTAATGTCCGTCTGGATGACCCCTTACTTCTAGGCACAGTGTTTCATTTGGGAGGGAGCTTATTTCTGTGCCCACTTTTCCATCCCCAGTTTTGCCCCTATGAGTGATCAGGCAGGGATTAATAGATCTTCCTACCCATGTAGAAATCTTGGACTCCTTAAATGTCTGCATTTGAATTCCTGTGTTTTGTGGTGCTAAATTTTGACTGTCTCTCTCTTCTTCCTCTGCAACCTTTTCTTTTCTTGCAGACTTCTTCAAAGCTATACTGTATGTCAGGCATGCACAACATGCTATTCTTTATGTTGAGGATAGCAATAGGTGCTGAATAGGATAAGCACAGATGGTTGAGAATTTCATTGGGTCCATTTTTAATAAGAACTAGCATAAAGGGTTTCTTTTTTTTTTCTTGAACCAATGGTGCTGGGCTGTTTCAAATGGTGTTGTAAGTTTTTGTGATTTTTTAGCTTCGAGGTGCTGCGTCCGCCTGTGGGTTTTTTTGGGGTGTTTTTTTTTTTTTGCGTGCCGGCTTCCTCAGTGCCGGGCTCTTTGAATTGGTTTTTGAAGGTTTTTGTTTTCTGTTTATGCAAATTTTATTTTATTTTAATTTATTTTATTTAATTTAATATTATTTAGTTCAAAATTTAATTTTGGTTTTTTAAATCTTTATTTTTATGCATTTTTATTTTTGGTTTTGGGTTTTTTGAGTGAAAAGTGATTTTTGTTATTTTTCGTATTTTTTGAGATTAGTGTGATTATTTTTGAATGTTTTTATAACTTATTTGATTAATTTTTGAATTAATCTTATTAGTTTCAATATTTTTGAATGTTTTTTCTCTTTTGGCCTCTGGGTGGGGGTGGCGAGCTTTTCTGTCTCTCTACAATTGTTCTCTTCTGTCCTCTGGGTGTCGCTTCCGTTTTTTAAAATTATTTTCTCATTTGAGTTCCGGTCTTCATGGATGGAAGACGTGTTTTGGTAAGCTCTCTTGTTTTTTTTTTTGGGGGGGGGGTGTTTGGGATTTTTTTGGGGGGGGTTCTGTGTGTTTTTTCTTGTTTGTTTTTGGCTGTTTTTGTGTTTCATTTTCTGTTTTTGTGTGTTTTTAAGTGTTTTTGTTTTGTTTACTTTTTGAGGGGTGGCGGCTTTCTTTCCTGCGGGCCATGCTGGCTGGCCTGTGGGAAAGAAGGGCAATGGCGGGGGTGGTGCTTTTTTTGTTTTCTTCTCCACGGGCCATGCTGGCTGGCCTGTGGGGAAGAAGGGCAGCGGCGGTGGGGGGTTCCCTTTTTTTCCCCGCAGGCCATGCTGGCTGGCCCGTGGGGAAGAAGGGCATCGGCGGTGGGGGGGTTCTTTTTTTCCCCCACGGGCCATGCTGGCTGGCCCGTGGGGAAGAAGGGCATCGGCAGCAGGCGTTTTTTTAATTTATTTTTTCCGCATGCAGGCCGCCTCAGCGTTCAGCGTGCTAATGGCGCACAGGATGCTGGGGCTTGTAGTTTTGCCTGCGCGTGTTTGCTTACTGTGGCGGTTTTTTTCCTGCGGTTTTTTTTTTATTTTGCCACACCGCTCAGCCTGATTGGCTCTGGCGTGGCCTGGCGCAAGGAACGTTGGGAATTGAAGTTCCCTTTTTTTGTTTGCGACTGGGGGGCTCCTGCCCCCGGGTCGAAAATTTCAACCCGACAGTTACCTGCGAACCGGGTTCGGGTGAGTGAACAGAGGCCCATTACGGGCTAGTGGGGCCTGGTGCAACATCCTTTGTCACATTCCAATGGTTAACGCACCATTTTATAGGTATAGATTTGCCAAAATCCTGAACCGTGGGAGAAAGAGAAAATGACATTCTTTCTGGAATGACTACAAACAGCATGCAAAGAACCTTTTTTCATTCATTATTCTTTAAACATCAATGGAGAAGGAAGCGTCTTTCCATTAATATGTTTCTCCACCCTGTTCAAGGTAGAGGTTGGGGTGTACGGTATTTTTATCCTTAATGGGTCCAAGTGACAAATGCAGCCACAATCTTTCTAAACAAAGAATTTTGCTGTAAATGTTTACATTTCCTTTCTGCCCTACAAAGTCAACAGTGTGGGAAGCCTTTTTTTCTGGACGGGGTGATTTCCCACCCACCACCCACCAGTCTATTTTATGCAGTATGTCCTGTACATTCCAAACTAGGCTATCAAAATATAATGCCAATTTACATTATAACCATCATTTATATTTGTAGTGTGGGATGGGGAACAAGAAGGGTGGTGGAAATGTGGTGGTAAATTAATCTTTGTGCAGCAAAAGAGCTCCTTAAAATAGATTTTCAGCATGCATAGTAATGAACTATTGCTATCTCTCCGGAACAGACATCTTTAAATAACTATGTCCAAAGTTGTTTAAAATCCTCTCCCTCGAATTTCAGCCTCAGCAAGGCAAGGCGAAGTGATGCTTCACTTATAGCATAGATCAACAAACTCCTCCTTCTTTTTCTTATCCTCTCCTGAATATGAGGAAATCATGAATCAGCTATGCGTTTTTACATGCTTTGCCTTTGACCTTCCAGGAGATAATCACAATAGCACCAGGCTGCCAGAAATCAATCAGTTTTCATAAAGGCACGGGACTTCAGATTAATCTCTTTTTATTAATTCGGTGAGTCAAAAAGGCAAGCAGACGAACAAAACGACTATCCTCTCTCCTCTTTTGCCTTCCTCTCCCCCCTCCAACCAATGCTTCCCCTGAAAAATCTTTCCAATAGCCAATAAACAAATGAAGAAATTCTGATCCGGCAAAGCTGTAAATGTATGGCTTTCATAGAAATTAATTTGAATAGATATCTTGGTGAGGTTTGGATTGTAAAGATTACAGACAATCCTGTACTTATAATTGCCTCTTCACTTCATCTAGCATACTGCCATTCAAGAATGCGACAGCTGCCTTAATGACTGCAATCATAATCTAATTCTCAGATCAAATTCCCATCTTCAATATATCCTCTAATAAACCTTCCGCTCCTCGTCTTTAATCCTTAATTATGGTACCCTATTGCTGTCTCCCCTGACAACCAAATTAAGAAAGTACACATACATCAGTTATATGCTAAAGATTAGATCATATAAAATCAAAATGGCAACAAGCCATTTTGAAAAATCCACACAAACCTTGGTATGTGGGCCAGATGGTTTTGAATAAGCCTGAGCCCACCTCTCTTGATACCTGGAATGATTTTAACAAAACATTGATTGTTCTTTTCCCCACTCTGCCTTTACTGGTTAAAATAAAAAAAGTGCCATAGCTTTAAATTTATTTTTGTGTGTTAGAATTCTGAAATTGCCATAGATACCTTATTAAGACCATAGATCAGCCTATTAAAAACAAGAATAACACAAATACAATACAACTAGTGCCACAAAAGAGGTGTTATTTGCATTCTAATGCATACCTGTCAACCACGGCTCCAACAAATCCGGGACCTGCGCAAACTGGGTCTGCGCAGGTCGCGTTGTACGCATGCACGTGGAGGGCTATGCCACTTGTGTAGCCTTCTACGCAGGCGGTGTAGCCTTCTGCGCATGCGTGGAAGGGAGCTACGGAAGTGTAGAGCCCTTCCACGTATGCATGCAACGCGACCTGTGCAGATGGGCTGCGCAGTGCCTCCTTTCCCCCGCTGCCAAATTACGGGGTTTTGGCAGTGCGGGTCGGGAAATGGCACAAATCGGCGCAGAATTACGGGATAATCCCGATCAAATCGGGATGGTTGGCAGGTATGTTCTAATGGGTCAGGTCCACATTTCCATTAGAATGCAAATGCATATTTTCTGGTTGGTGGAGTGATTTAACCAAATACTTCCTTATTATACATATTACTAAGGATTGAATTTTTGGATTTTCTGGACTATAAATACAGTTTTCTTATTTTGGGAGTTCTGCCTACTTTACATGCACCTTACAAATATCTGAGTATCTGAATTAGAAGATGTTGAGATTTTGCTAAGTCAAGCTCCACTCGAGCCCCAGCACTTCTTAGGAGCTTTCTTTCTGAGCCAGAAGCTTGAGCAGAGCTTGACCTTCACCTAGTTAATTTTGGCTTTTCTTCCAGGTGCCTCACATTCAAATATTTGTAAAATGTCTGGTAGAGCTTCCAGAAAGGAGAAGTATGGCATTTGTAGTCCAGAAAATCCAAAATTCCCACCCTTAGAAGTGGCACAGAGTTTTGCCGTGTTGGTTGTAGTTCCATTTGAGGAGTCAGAAATGAGCAAGGAAATATACGATTTACCAGATCCACTTGGACATTTGTTTTTAATTAATGTGATATACCAATTGTGAATGTCCTTATAAGAGGAATATAGCCAAAGAAAAGCCATTTTGAACTTTAACTGCACTAAAGGTAAAAAGTCCTTCTTCATTCCCTCCCCATGTCTCTGTGTATGTGCCAGGAAGACAAAGGGTTCTAGTCAAACCAGTTTTGACCTATTGTTATTCATATGTCTTTTGGTTGTCCCAGCCTTGTATTTGAAAAGGGTTTTGTCTCTTGCACTTTACTGCAAGGTGGAGAGTCCATATGCATACATACAATGAAGCCTTTCTGTCTCTCTCATACATTTGGTGGCATCATTCTTTTGGTACCTACAGCCACACAAGCTGCAATTTGCCCATTTTTGGCAACACAAACATGGTCAACGGCCAGGGAGGGGCATAGACATTGCTCATATGGGACCTGAGAGAAGACTGCTGAAGGATCTACTTTAAAATGAACCAAGGTGAAAACTTTGTGGCAATTCCATAGCTAGTAACCATGTTAAGAGGGGGGAATGATGAGAATTACATTTCAGACAAATATGTTTTTCATACTTTCCATAGTAACTGGCTTGGTTAGGGCAGAATCATTTAGAAAAAAACCTGTTAATTGCCAAAGCCAAATGAAGGCATATCTCTTGAAATGCAGTTGTTGAATGGATTTATTTATTTCCAGTGCTGGCATAGAAGCGCAACAGAATCTGCTGACATATTCATAGCTTCCCTGTTTAAAGGAGATTCTAATTCCTAGCTCATTAGATAAGATTCTTAACATACAACTTTTAATGATGACTTTAAAGAAACAGGTTTAATCATGCATGTATTAGATCTACTGAATCCAATCATCTTTTTGTACCTTATAGATACATGTTAGCTTTATATCAGTTTAACCACAAATTCTTGGAAATTGTAGTGTCAATAATCATGTTCCTGATCACATATTAAAGTGTGTGTGTGAGACAGAGAGAGGGGGGAGGGAGGGGGGAGAGATGATGTTACTGAGACCCCATGTTTGTTGTGAGGGTACATTATCACCTAATTAATGAGATATTGATTACCTTTTCAACACAACCAGTCTCTAAGGAGATCAGAAGCTAACCGAATATGAAAACTTTTTAAATCCTTGCTATACCCTCACTGTTAAGATCTTTACCAGAAGATATTGTGCTGGTGACCCCTTCAATAGATCGCTAAGTTAGCTGACAATCAGAAGCAGGGTCTTTTTTGCATTGGGATCAGTGGTGGGCATCAGCAGGCTCTCACCAGTACACACGTACCAGTAGTACGCCATTTTTACTACTGGTACGTGTGTACTGGTGAGAGCCTGCTGATGCCCACCACTGGTCCCAATGCAAAAAAGACCCTGCTTCTGATTGTCAGCTAACTTAGCGATCTATTGAAGGGGTCACCAGCACAATATCTTCTGGTAAAGATCTTAACAGTGAGGGTATAGCAAGGATTTAAAAAGTTTTCATATTAGAACAGAAGCTCTGAGATCCCATAGGAAGCAACCAAATAAAAAAAAATACACAAATGTGTCATTGAGTCCTCTCTTGTCAAGAGCTGCAAGGTCCTTCTCTTATTGACACATTTGTTTTTCTCATCTCCACCATAAAGACGTTTTCATTAGTTATCTGTGCCTCTAGAAGCTGGAACCTGAGGCGTTTACAATATTGATTAGTTTATCAAGTAGCTGATGTTATGGATGGAACAAGCACCATAGACAAATTGGTAAGAAAAGGCAATTCTATCCCTCTTTAACCTTTTCCCTAAAGCCTCTTGCTTTTCTTATGCTAAAGGTTTCTTAAATTTGAAGACAAGAACATTTGATAGAATTAATTATTTTACCATTTTGTACCTAATGGCTAGTGAAGAATGGTCTTATTGGAATTTTCATAACCTTAATCTCCTGGGCGCATAATAGAGGGGTAAACAAGGAAGGTTTCTCACTTACAACTTTGGTTATGAGCCACCATTGACTGCACATTTTCAGAAGGCCTTTGGAGTTTCTTGAGTATTGCCAGTTCAAATCTTAAGTGGATTTTTTAAAAAAAAAATAAAATAAAAATAACAGTTTTATTCAAAGTTGCTCTTTTAATTCATTTAGGATAGGCCAATCCTATTTAAAAGGAAGACCAAATGTGTTAAGTGGAGCTGGTTGTTATACATGGGGCTGCCCTTGATGACCATTTGGAGGCTACAGCTGATCCAGAATGTGGCTGCCCGGGTGATGGGGTGCGGGCATTATGCCCACACCTCGACACTGCTTCGGGAGCTGCACTCGTTACCAGTTTGCCTCCAGGTGCAATTCAAGATGCTCATTTTGACCTTTAAAGCTCTACATAGTAGTGGGCCAGGATACCTAAGAATTGCATCGTCCCAAGAATGTCTGTCTGTCCAACCAGAGTGGACCGGAGGGGCTCTCTAATTGTACCATCGGCTAGAGGGGCTTGTCTCTCTAGCACAAGAAGGAGGGCCTTCTCCTTATCCGCACCAGCCCTTTGAAACCTCCTGCTACAAGAGCTACGGTTGAAGACGGAACTGCTGCCCTTTAGGAAAAATCTTAAAACATAGCTGGCGGGGCAGGTGTGGGGCCCTGATGGAAATGTGGCCCCTGCCTGCTGGCTTGAACAATAATCACGATCCTCCCTCTTTTTTATGATTGGGTTAGGTGGGTTTTAATGGGGGTGGTTTTATCTGTTTTTACTTTTTACATTTTTATCTGCTGTTTTTACCTTTTTGTTATTTGTGATTGTGTATTTAGTGTGTCTTTTTTGCTTGACTGCTATGTGAGCCGCCCTGAGTCGGGTTTCCTGAGTGGGCGGCATATAAGTACGAAAATTTAATTTAATTAAAATTTGTTGTTACTGGCTAGTAATACTAAACACTAGGTAGTTCCCCAAACTGGGCTGCAGTGGCTTAGTGGTTAAGACACTGAGCTTGATGGTCAGCAGGTCAACAGGTTAACAGTTCAAGACCCAAGCACTGTGTGATATTATATTATTTATTTATTATATTTATACCCTGCCCATCTAGGAAATTTTCCTACTCTTCTGATTACATTGTGTAATGCATAGAATAATGGACTAGGAACACCGGAAACCTGGATTTGAATCTCTTCTTGGCCATGGAAACTCACTGGGCAGTATGCCACTGGTAATGCCACTTGTTAGATCTCTCACTTACCCTAAAAGTCTCACGAGCATCACTATAAGTCAAGATAAGTCAGATGTGACTTGGCAGCACATAACATACATGTCCATGGTGTTAAATGCGGGTTGGCATCTCACTGACACTCTTATTCTCTCTTGTGTGTTAATGTGAAATTGGCTCCTCATTTTTAACATCTACATGACAGACTGGCAAAGCAAGGTTCTCTCCATGTTGAAAGAAAGATATAAATTGACCAGCGCAGATTGAAAAGGTCACTGGCTCAGATGACTGACAGTACAATTGAGTTTGTTTTTATTAGAACCTTCCAAAATTTGCAAAAGGGGTAGAAAGAAATTGATCTTTAAAAAAGAGAGAGGGAGAAAGCAAAACAACCCAAATGACCCCTGTTTCATCATGATAACCACCTAAAAGATGTTTCATCTTCTCTATTTCTATCAACCTTCATGCTCCTCATTTCATCATTCAATAACATGTCATCCTCCCCAGTGATATTTTTATTTTTAAGAGACTGGTTTGATTACCACATGGGTGGGCATCTCAGAGCAATTTTCTTCCCCTTGCATCCTCTGGGAACTGCTCACAATCTGTAGAAATGCCCCAGTGATGCAAAGTAAGTGAGTGTGAGAGAGAGAGAGAGATTGAGGAAAATCAAAGAATGCAAGCGCGGCGCCAAAATGGCCGCCGCGCCCTTTGCGGGCCCCCCCCATAGGACGAAGGCATCCGGGTAGTTAGGGGCGTGGCCAGCTCCCTTATAAAAGGGGTGGCCATGAGGCAGCCGAGCTGCCATTTTCCGAAGCGACGGAGCGGAGAAGTTTTTCTCCCCTCTTGTCTCCGTCGCTCTTACCTTGTCAGGGAAGCCTTTTTGGCTGCGAATTTTCTCTTTTGGCTTCCCTTAGATTTCCTGTCGAAGAGGAGGGCGGCTGCGAGCGCGCCTCGCGCTGTTAGGAGGCGCAATCCGGGTCGGAGGACCGCGGTTGCACCTACCCAGCAGCCGCTTTTGCTGGTACCCACCGGGACCGGTGGAATGGGGTCTATTCCCCCTTGCCCGGAGGCGGGGGACCCGAGCATGGGTCCAGTGAGGGCTGCGGCCCGC
The DNA here is from genome assembly GCA_035047345.1 of Bradypodion ventrale. Taxonomy (NCBI): domain Eukaryota; kingdom Metazoa; phylum Chordata; class Lepidosauria; order Squamata; family Chamaeleonidae; genus Bradypodion; species Bradypodion ventrale. The sequence continues at coordinate 125,510,228 of JAWDJE010000006.1, forward strand.
GGCCCGCAAGCGGTGGACGCCGCTTCTGGTGCTTCCCATCCTGTTGGGCCTTCAGCCGCGGGGGCGCATCTCACCCCGGGGCCTTCTAGCCTTGGGGGGTGGTGTGGCCCCTTGCCCTGGCAGGTGCCTACATCGGCCCTACCGGGCCTCGGCGTGGGGCGATGGCCCTATTAGGGTCCCGGGTACAGGGACCTGTACCTGTGCCTGTAGCAGGAGGGCCGGCCGGCCCTTGGCCCCATGTCAGCGTGGAGGTCTTACTGGCCCGTGTTGCGGCCCTTGAGGCGTCCTTGGCTCGGGTCAGCCATGTTTGGGCCCCCTTTGGGGTTCATTTCGACGCGTCGTCTGCTGGGCAGCGGCAGGCGACGGGACGGGTTGAGCTGCTTGAGGCGTGGCACAACATCGGCCACTGCCTCGCAGCTCCCCAACCAACAGGCCGGTGCGGGTCAGCCCCCAGTGACGAGCTCTGCGGCGGTCGTGAGCTCCGACGCCCCCAGTGGGCCGGAACCCCCGGTGGGGGCGGCCGCGGGGGTGCAGCACGTGAGTATGCGGTCCAAACTAGTGCACCTACACACGTGGCCATGTTTTTTGGGGGGGGCTTTCCAATGGCCTTGGCCTCGCGTGGGTGGTGCGGCGGTGCACCCGCTGACGCCCCATCCGGCGATGACAACTACCACCCAGGGCCCCGTGGTGGGGGGTGTTCCCTACCCCGAGGGGAATGTTTTGGGTGGCCGGGTTGGTCCAAGCCCCTATTCCTTACCGCTGAGTGACCACTTGGCACAGGCCAACAGAGAGTAAATTTGGCGGGGGGAGTACGTGGATATCTTCTCACTCCTAAACAGAGGGCCCACCAAGGAGGAGAGGGAGGGGCAGAATGAGAAGGATAGTGGCAGGCACGTCGTCGCAAGCCACCAAGTATGTGGGCCAAATGGTTGCCGGCCTGCATCATATGCATGGCGGTGTACCTTAGGGCCCGGCCGGATTTGGCAATTCCGATGGTCCAGTATTTGGACAACGTCTACCGGGCGATGGTTTACTTTCCGGGCCCATCGTGGTTGGCTCGTGACGTGGAATGCCGTAGGCGGATTTCCCCGCACCCCGAGATTTGGGTCCAGCAGGCGGCCCCAGCACAGGTCACCGGTCATGGAGCAGGGCGGGGGGTTCCAGCCCGCCTGCGGTGCTGGACTTTCTTGTCCAATGGCTCCTGCAGCGGGAAGAATGGCAAATACAGACAGGAGTGTCCCACCTGTGTTGGCCCCCATGCGGCCTCTGCCTGTCCCAGGCCTAGAGCGATGCGGGGCAGAGGGTGGGGCAGACAGGGGGCTGGCAAGACTGCCGCAGATGGATCTAGTCCACCGACGGCCTCCCTTCCCGATTAAGGTGGGCATGTTGGAGCGTTGGCTCACATTGTACCCGAAGGGAGAGGATGCGGGTTATCTCCTTCAGGGTTTTAGGCAGGGTTTCCGGATCCCTTTCATGGGTAACAGGTCCCCTCAGGATGCCCCCGATCTTTTACCCCTTGGGAGGAGGGAGGAGGTGGCTGCTGCCAGCTTCGACAAGAGGGTCTATGCGGGCGGGGTCGTTGGCCCTCTCCCTGCACCCCCGTCCCGGGGAGCATATTATTTCAATGATGCCATGCCTTTTGGCTATTCCATTGGGGCTCGGTATTCGAGCATTTCACCACTTTCCTAGAGTGGGCCTTTGTCCGCAGGTCAGGGTCCCGGTCTGTAGCCCATTCCCTGGATGGTTTTATTCGGGGCTGAACGGGGCTGGGACACGTACACACGTCTCCTCAACACATTTCAGACGCTAATGGAGGAACTTGGTGTCCCTTTAGCGCCCGAAAAGACCGAGGGCCCATCTCCACAGCTAGTATTCCTGGGGTGGAGAGTGCCACGGTAGCGCAGGATTCTAGGTCGCAGCGGGATAAGGTGTCAAGGCTAGTGGCCCTTATCTTGTACTTGCTGGCCGAGCGCATGGCATCACTGAGGGAACTTCTGGTGCTACATGGTCACCCCAATTTCGCTGGCAGGGTCGTCGCACCGGGCAGGGCATTTGCTCCGCGCTGGTGCGACGCCAGGGCACGATTATCCAGGCCCCACCATAGGCTTAGATTTACCCGGGGTATCGGGGCAGACGGGCTTGTCTGGCCATAGATCCAGAGGTAGTTCAATGGGGTGTCATTTTGGGGTCTGATCTCCTGGCTCCCCCTGGCTTTCAGATGCAATCCGATGCCTCAGGATTCCTGGGTTATGGGATGTACTTCACTTGGAAGTGATCCTATGGTGGGTGGCCACCATCCTGGGCAGGCAAGGGTCGCCTGCATGGTCTCACGTATCTGGAATGTTTCCCTATCCTGGGTGCTTTGATGCTATGGGGCAAGGAGTGGGCCAACTCGGTCGTGCAATTTTGGCGTGACAATGCGGCTCTTGCCCGCATCGTCAATGCACAGATTCCCAAATCGCCCGGGGTTATGGAGCTAGTGCGCTGGTTTGTGTGATGCAGCCTGTGCCTCAACGTTCTCTTCAGGGCCAGGCATGTCCCTAGGGTTGATAATGATATTGCTGCTGCTTTGTCCCGCCTGCAGATCTCCCGGTTCCGTGCCTCGGCCCCGGATGCGGTGGACTTTCCCTCGCCACTCCGGACGAGAGATGGAACGTTGGCAAGGAGAAGTGACACGGGCGATTGGCTTGTCACTAGCGCCATGCATGAGTAAGGCGTATCACCACGCATTTAGTTCTTTCAGAGCATTATGTACCCAATTTGACTGCCAGGAACCTGGCCGATCCCAGTAGCCCATGTTCTGCGGTTCATGGTTTACCTGTATGCCCAGGGCCTTGCACCACGCACCATAGCATCTCAGCTGTCAGGGTTGGCTTTTATGGCCAAAGTGGGAGGTCGTGTCGACAGCACCGATGACTTCCGTGTGGGACATGTTTGGGAAGGGTGGGTGTGCGTGCGCAGGCGTTTCCCGGGCGACCGCCACCCGATTTACCCAGGGGTTTTTACCCAATTGGCCCGGGGCTGGCCTGGCCTCTGTTTTGATAGATGAGGCAGCCCATTTCATGCGGCTACTACGGTGGCCTTTTTGGAGGCGCTCCACATCAGCGAGCTTGAGATGCTGAATAAGGCGGATGCAAGATTTTCCCAGGGTTTTTACCCAATTGGCCCGGGGCTGGCCTGGCCTCAGTTTTGATAAATGAGGCAGCCCACTTCATGCGGCTACAACGGTGGCCTTTTTGGAGCGCTCCGCATCGGCGAGCTTGAGATGCTGAGTAAGGCGGTTGCAAGATTTTCCCAGGGTTTTTACCCAATTGGCCCGGGGCTGGCCTGGCCTCTGTTTTGATAGATGAGGCAGCCCATTTCATGCGGCTACTACGGTGGCCTTTTTGGAGGCGCTCCGCGTCAGCGAGCTTGAGATGCTGAATAAGGCGGATGCAAGATTTTCCCAGGGTTTTACCCAATTGGCCCGGGGCTGGCCTGGCCTCTGTTTTGATAGATGAGGCAGCCCATTTCATGCGGCTACTACGGTGGCCTTTTTTGGAGGCGCTCCGCGTCAGCGAGCTTGAGATGCTGAATAAGGCGGATGCAAGATTTTCCCAGGGTTTTTACCCAATTGGCCCGGGGCTGGCCTGGCCTCTGTTTGGATAAATGAGGTAGCCCACTTCATGCGGCTACAACGGTGGCCTTTTTTGGAGCGCTCCGCATCAGCGAGCTTTAGATGCTGTATAAGGCGGATGCAAGTCGTAGGGCACTGGAACTCGGAGATGTCTTTGTGGATAATATTGGGCTTAGTTGGGGATACGCTCCTCTAAAACGAATCAGCACGGCGTAGGCAGTGGAATAGACTGCTACGATGTTCCTCGACAGACATCTGTCTGGTTGGTGCCCTACAGGATTTCCGTGCACTGTGGCACGCACCATGGCACGTTTTTTGCTGTCACCGAGGTGGGTCTTCTATTCCTAAATCCCAATTTGGAGGGTGGTGGGAAGGCACTAGACAGTGCTGGCCTCTCAGGGGCTCGTTGCGGCGCCCGTCCGCTTTGCATAAGGGCGGCTTCTGCTGCGGTTGTTTTTTGGGTACTACAGGGCTGAAATACGCTGCATGGGAGGGTCGGGATCACAATGTTTTCAGTTTTGTCTTCGCCCTCCTCAACTGTGAGGACCATTTTTAGTCACTGCACTGTTTCTCCCCCCCCCCTTCCCTTTTTTACTTGAGAGACCCTGGGTGTCGTTTTACACCGGTGACAGTATGCCTGGTGAGCCGTAGCCAGGTGCACGGGGCAGCGCGTTACGCTGCATGGGGGCAGCGCGTTACGCTGCGGCGACAGAGTGGGTACCCGACTGGGACGGGGTGCATCCGCACGTCGGACACGATACCGCGGTACGCTTACAGGGGGGCGTTCGGCCTCGGGGCTCTTGACTGAGCCGACGCTCCGTGAACGGGGCTATTGCCCGGTTCCCTTGACAAGGGCGGGGGATGCGTCATTAGCCTCCCCGCCATCAGTATGCAAATTTATGAGCTTTACTCAGGGGATGGGGCCCATCTGTCGCAGGGAGGTATGGACCTCTGGATTACTGGACTGGCGAGCAGGCCTGTCGACCGAGCTGACGGTCTTGGGGGGGGCGGTGAGCCTTTGCAAGCCTCCCCGTGTGGCGGGTATCACTGGTAAGGTAAACATTATGACCCACAGGTATCCGGCAGGTTCGCAATTGACTGGACAACACTAGACAGGCATAAGTTGGTTAAACGTTGTCCGGTCAACGACGAACTAGGCGACGGGGTGATGGCGATAGCTAGCCAGCATGCATCACCCCGTGATTCCACGGGTACGCGTCAGAGGGTGGGGTCATTAGTTAGATATTGACTACGGTCAACAATTTGTTTGTTGTAAACAAACAAATTGATACAAATCGATACATTGTAACCAATTGCCGTTGGCAATTTTGGGGTGGTACCTTACCAGTGTTACTTCGGCCTGCTTGCCTTAAGAATTATGATTGGTCGTTTTACCAATAGAAATTTATAATTCGGACTAGGGCATGAATCAATAAATGTGGCCCGATGCTGTTATCCACTTTTACCGGTGTCTGAGTCCTTTATTGGGGGGTGCGCCTGCAATGCAAGCGCGGCGCCAAAATGGCCGCCGCGCCCTTTGCGGCCCCCCCCATAGGACGAAGGCATCCGGGTAGTTAGGGGCGTGGCCAGCTCCCTTATAAAAGGGGTGGCCATGAGGCAGCCGAGCTGCCATTTTCCGAAGCGACGGAGCGGAGAAGTTTTTCCCCTCCACCCCCTCCCTAGTTAACAGTGTGACATTTTGGTCGCTTCGGGGCCGGGTGGGAATTTTTGGCTGGGACTCACAATTGGCTCTCGGGTCCTGGTTTTTTCGCCCATCCCACACTGTTGCTATGGTTTGATATAGGGGTTTCTGTGATGCTGTTGACTTGGTCACATGGGCGGGTATCACTGGTAAGGTAAACATTATGACCCACAGGTATCCGGCAGGTTCGCAATTGACTGGACAACAATAGACAGGCATAAGTTGGTTAAACGTTGTCCGGTCAACGACGAACTAGGCGACGGGGTGATGGCGATAGCTAGCCAGCATGCATCACCCCGTGATTCCACGGGTACGCGTCAGAGGGTGGGGTCATTAGTTAGATATTGACTACGGTCAACAATTTGTTTGTTGTAAACAAACAAATTGATACAAATCGATACATTGTAACCAATTGCCGTTGGCAATTTTGGGGTGGTACCTTACCAGTGTTACTTCGGCCTGCTTGCCTTAAGAATTATGATTGGTCGTTTTACCAATAGAAATTTATAATTCGGACTAGGGCATGAATCAATAAATGTGGCCCGATGCTGTTATCCACTTTTACCGGTGTCTGAGTCCTTTATTGGGGGGTGCGCCTGCAAAGGGGTGGGGGTGATAGAATAGGAAAAAAAAGAAGAAACCCAAAATGGCGAGAAGTTTACACCTAGTTTGAAAAACTAGGAATTTAGATTCATATTGTGAGGAATCACAATATGGGATAAAAATTGCTGGGAGAAACATCAACAATCTGAGATATGCAGAGGATACCACCCTAATGGCAGAAAGTGAGGAAGACCTAAAGAATCTCTTGATTTGGTTGAAGGAGGAGAGTGGAAAAGCTGGGTTGAGACTCAATGTCAAGAAAACCAAGATAATGGCAACAGGCCCCATCAGTTCCTGGAAAGTAGATGGGGAAGAAGTAGAAGCAGTGACAAATTTTACATTCATAGGATCAAAGATCACTGCAGATGGGGATTGCAACCATGAAATAAAAAGGCGACTGATGCTTTGGAGACAAGCTATGAGAAACCTGGGGAACATAGTGAAAAGTAGAGACATCACATTGCAAACAAAAATTTGAATAGTCAAAACAATGGTATTCCCGGTGGTGATGTATGGTTGTGAGAGCTGGACCATTAGGAAGGCTGAACGCAGAAGAATAGATGCCTTTGAAATGTGGTGTTGGAGGAGGGTTTTGAGAGTCCCCTGGACAGCAATGAGAACAAATAGGTCAATCTTAGAAGAAATCAACCCAGACTGCTCATTAGAAGGTCAAATAGTGAAGCTGAAGCTGAAGTACTTTGCACATCAAATGAAAAGGGAGGATTCACTTGACAAAGCCTTGATGTTGGGAAAGGTGTAGAGCAAAAGAAGAAGAGGGAGGCCAAAGATGAGATGGTTAGATGGTATTGTAGATACAATGGGTACAGAACTGGGAGGGCTGAGGGGGATGGTGGAGGACAGACGCACCTGGAGGACAATGGTCCATGGGGTCGCAAAGGGTCGGAATTGACTGTGCGACTGAACAACAACAAGAAGATCCATAAACAAACAAAGACAGCCATGTGATCTTTACAGAAAATAATTGCAGATGGAAGGAAATATCTTTATTGGATCACTAATAAAATTAAACATTGCCAAAGCTTTCGTGATTCAAGATCATTTCTTCAGGTATGCATCAATTTCTTGTGGATAGTGTGGTGGAAATTATCAGTGTCAGTCCCAAAACTGAATGACAAGATGTTGTGTCAGGCTGTTTCTTAGAAGTGATTTTTTTTTTTTGGGGGGGGGGGGTAGGAAGAGCAGGCTGCATCTGATATCCTCCCTCATTTAATAAACAGATCAAATCAGGTATCTGCATATTGATCTCCTGCAGATGGCCTTTATTTGAAACTGTAGAGTCTTTTGTGACCAGAGGCCATGAACGTTTGGCAACATTGCCTAAAGAAGCGATCTTGAATCACAAAAGCTCTCACAATGTTTATTTTTTTAATGATTTTATAAAGGTATCACCTTCCTCCTGCAATTGTTTCAGAGGTGATAGTGCAGAAGCATCTTTATAAAGTGACCAAAGATTCTGCCTCCATCCACAAGTATACCTTTTCTGAATCACTTCTCCTGGAGAGTTCAAAGTCTGGGGCTCACCTTTTTTTCCTTGCTTGGAAAAGAGGAAGCCATAAAAAGTTTGGAAACACCATATAGACAACTGGAGTGGGGGTGTCACATGGATTCCCAGAATAACATTTTGCCCATCCCTGAGTTATAGGATCTCCTGCTCTAAGTTTGACTTACTGCCCTGTGTCTCTTAGGTACTCTAAACAAGGAAACACTTTGGTAATCCAAGTTGTTCTCATTAATGGTGATGGTCTGCTTACACTAGCAGAGCATCTTAGTAAGAAAATGAGCCACACACATATTACATAACGGTAATAATTACTTGCAAGGATAATTTCAAAACTATGGTCTTGATTTCTGAATTTGCTCAGGGTTGTGTGTGTGTATATATATTATAGTGGGGGAGAGAAATTGGCACTTTAATAACATGTTCTACTATTTATAGCAGTAATTATTGAGGATAGGGGACTACTGCCCCTTTTCACAACGATACAGAAGAGTTTCATTTATCTGAATGGCTTTGGGAACATCCAAAATGCCAGAATAATGAGAGGGTTGGATGAAGAGACATCTTATTTACACAGAATTTGATTCACAAGACAATATGCAAAGAAACATATGATGAATCCGCTAAGCCGAATGCTGTTCTGTATTAATGCTTTTCACTCTATTTCCTATTTTCGGAGGAATATCTCTCTGTGTGTGTGTGTGAGAGAGAGAGAGGGGGGGGCAGGGAGAGATGATGTTACTGAGACCCCATGTATGCTGTGAGGGTACATTATCACCTATTTAATGAGATATTGATTACCTTTTCAACACAACCAGTCTCTAAGGAGATTGGAAGCTAACCGAATAATTCAAATCATATTTTCAAAGCAACCTTTTGGATGGGATAGGACAAACCAGAAATCAGTCACGACTACATCATGAACCCAACACTGCAAATATCTGGGATCTGGAGTTGTTGGCATCGTCATCACCACCACCATCATGAATGCACATGTCTTCTTACCATCATCATGCCTGTTATTCAAAAGTACAAATTGTGTTGAGAGGCTACATCTAGAGCAACATCTACATTGGTCCTGAAGAGTAATGGCATTTTATAGAGTGCTTCTCCAGCTGTGAAAGGCGATTCTTTTTTATTATTGGATACAAATCAATCATTTGATTCACAGTTCAGGACTGGAATAAAATTAACAGCTCAAGCCCTAACCAAGAACCTAAGAACTGTGAAGGTAACGTCTGAGTATATATGCAGTTCCTAATAGAGTTGTTTTTGGGCGAGTTCAGACGTTCAAGTCCAATAAGTCCAAAATTTCCAAATAGCTAGGGAATTGTTTAGATATTGCTCCAAAGGCTCCGATCACTATGGGAACAACAACAAATTTCTTCCTTGACTTCAATTTGCGAATCACGATATTTTGTTATTTTCTCCAGTTGTTTGTCTTCAATGTGTGTGTCTCCTGGTATAGCAATGTCAATAAACCAGACCTTCTTCTTTTCCACAACAGTTATATCAGGTGTGTTATGAGGTGAATGTCTGTTTGAATTTTAAAGTCCCACAGGATCTTGACTCATTCATTTACTAAAACTTTCTCTACTTGATGTTCCCAATAATTTTAAATGCATTCAAATCCAAACTTCTGCAAAGTTTCCAATGGATAATTTTGGCAATCCAGTTATTAATACAAGAATAACAATAATCACACATTACAATAAACAATAAAACAAAAACACTATTACAATATACAAAAGTATTGTGTGCTCCCTTCACCCGGCAGGACAATATGTATGTTTCTTTTACCTCATTTATTCTACAACCTCTTTATTTTGTAATTTATCCTTCTTTCCAAAATGATATTTGTTCTTGGCATGTTTTTTCCCTTTCCCTTTTATCAGTGCATAGTCCAGAAACTCTCCCCATATTTCCTTAAAATTTGATTTGTTTAGAATTGTTTAGAATTCCCTTTTTGACTTAATTCCAATGTAAATTGTCGTTTATTACCATGTCCCACATTTCTCTGTACCATTCTTCTTTCTATTTTACTATCAGATTTCCATTTCTTATCTATGACTAATCTCATCGCAGTTACCATCATACAGAGCATGTCTTTCTTTTCTCTCTTTATTATTTTAGGGCTACTATAGGACATATCTGCAAATGTATTGAGAGGATTTGTTCAATTCCTATGCATATTTTACCCCAAATTTCTTTTACAAAAGTACAATATCACCATAGGTGTAGATATGTTCCCAATTCATGTTTTGCACTTCCAACATTTCATGTTATACTTGGGATTATAATGTCTTAATTGTATTGGAGTCAAATACCACTTCCAAATTGTTTTGTAGCAATTTTCCTTAACCCTAACTAACATATTTTTCATTATTATTATTTTGATTCCAAATACCATTCCATTCCTCTTCTTTAATTTTTATCCTTAATTTCTCTTCCCACATTGATCTTGTGCTTGGTGGCTCTGTAGCGTATTGTAAATTTTGCTAAATAACATTTTTGATGTAATTTTCTTCCTCTCCAATTCTATATCTAATTCCCCAAACTCTGTTAATTTCCTACATTCTCCATGTTTTGCCCAATTTTTGTCCATTTTTCCAATTGTAATCTTTTATACCAAGGTATAAACGTTATTTCTTGTAGTATTATTTCCCTTTCTTCCCAGAGGATTTAAGCCAAGTTTGCAACCTATGGCCTGCAGGCTGGATCTGGCCCATGGTGCCAAATAATCCAGCCTCTGACCTTGCTCCAGCTGCCCCTACCCCCACCAGAATTAGCTGCACACTCATTTACAGCCAACATAAATGCATTTATGACAACCATAAATGAGTCCGCAGCCATCATAAATGGATTTACAGCAGTCGTAAACGAGTTTGCGGCTGTCATAAATGCACCACTCAGATGTCTGAGGGAGTGTGGTCTAGCCCACAGCTGATAAATGCTGAGAACCCCTTATTTAAGGGAGGGAAAGTTGTGTAGGGACCTGGATGGAAAGGAAGTATTAAGGGTAAAGGAATGGATGGGAAAGTGCTCTAAAAAGGGAAAGAGAATCTTAAGCAAGCAAGAAGCAGGAACACCATATAATCTTATGAGTGTGCCTATAAATTGGGAAGTGCATGATGGGCCAATATTATCCTTATTCAACTGAATAGTGGTAGAAACCTAAAGGTCTTCTTCGTTGTATCAAATGTGAAGAAATGTCAGCATATAGTTTTTTCTTCCTTCCCCACCAACCATCAGGTCTTTATTTACATAGCAAGCAACCACATTATTGTTTCTGAGAGATGGGAACATTGACATCATTTTTTTCACATTGCAAGATATGGCCCACTGCTTTAATTAGCTTTTTTTTAAAACTATTATCTTTTATTTTTAAAACAGAGCAAAATCTAAAATGACAGCACATCTACAGACTGCCTCTGCTCTCTCTCTCTTTCTCTCTCTTTCCTTTTCTCTTTCTCTCCCTTTCAGTGGCAAACACAGTTTGGAATCCACTGCTGAGCTCTTTAAGTTTCAAATTAACTATGCAGCATTTCCATAAATGGTGCCTGCATAATTTTACAGATATTTGTAAACTTTAATATATTCGCTTTAACTTGGCTTTCAGATGGAAAGCATGAAAAATCAATTCCCCGAGCTGTGCAACTATGAACGAAAGGAAAAGCATAATTTGTGTTTGATCCTGCTGAGATATATCCAGGCACTGAAAAAGACGAGAGTGGGGGGGGGGGGGGAATTGTAAAATTGTAATTTCTAGAATCTTAAGCAACTTACAAAATGTCCTACTACTTTGCATCATTACCATGATCGTCTAAAGCAGGAAAGAAAGAAACAGGCATACAGAGATGTAAATCTACAGTCTATACATTCTGTATAATCTAAGTCAGGCGTTAAGCCAGATAGCCATTTTGCCCTTCCTCCACCATATGGCATTTCCTGGTGTGGTGGAGGTGGTCGGGGGCCCACATGGAATGGTGCAGTGGGCTGCATCCAGCCCATGGGCCACAAGTTGAGAATCCCTGATCTAAGTGATCCAATGTTCTTGCTCTTGCCTCTGAGAAAAAGAAGCATCATACCTTGATTGAACTGAAAATGTTTGACACTTGATTGCAGGGCAAATGAAACCTGCTTATTTGGCCACTACTCATAGGTAACAAACACTTTTATTCTGTTGTTCAGTTGCACAGTCGAGTCCAACCCTTTGTGACCCTATGGACCACAGCATGTCAGGCTCCTCTGTCATCCTCCATCCTCCAGAGTCTGCCCACATCTGCACCCACTGTGTCAACAATGCTGTCTAAAACATGTCATCATCTGCCGCCCTCTTCTCCTTTTGCTTTCAATCTTTCCTAGCCTCAGGGCCTTCTCCAGAGAGTCTTCTCTTCTCATATGGTGGCCAAAGTACTTGAGCTTCAGCTTCAGTATTTATCCTTTCAATAAGTATTTATCCTTCTAAGGAGCAGTCAGGGTTGATTCCCTTCAGGACTGTCTGACTTGATCTCCTTGCAGTCCAGGGGACTCTCAAAAGTCCCCTGGACTGCAGGCCTGAGATTAAAATACCTCCTAGCAGTGCCTAAATTGTAGATTGAAATTAAGGATGTAAATATCAGGTTGGTTCATTTTTGCACAGTCAATAGGACAACTCAGAAATGTTCTTTCTAGATATGAGATCTATGTTTTGATGGAACAGTATTATTCATCAGTTGTCTGCGACCAGATTTCTTTTCTTGTTATTTTTCCTTTTTAAAAATTATTTTATTAAGTTTTTAAAATCAAAACATACAATAAATACAATACAAACATTAAAAAAGAAAATAAAAACAATAAGACAATAAACTCAGATACATCGGTGTCCTTATTTCACCAAACCTATATGTAACAGTTATCACATTCGTTGTTCTTATATTCTTAATCTTTACCTATAAAATGGTGGATGGGCTGTGCGTGTCCAGCATGTGTGGCCACACACATCCTGACTATCCTGTAATGAGCTGGCCACACTTACCTTTTGACCCTGTGAGCATCGCCACAAGGGACCGGAAGCCGAGAGTGGGACCAATGCCCCATGAACCTGAACAAAAAACTATGCTTCCCAGCATCCTCCGCGCCATGCCACCCCTCAGCCAATCAGGCTGAATGACACGAGCACAGAGGAGGTGGGACAGCCTGTACGTGCATTAAAAATGGCTGATGTGCAATCACCTTCCACGGGGGGCGGGGTCGAATGCTTTTGGCCCCTGCCAACTGAGGGAAGCGAACCACTTCCCTCTGGGAGGCAAAGGCAGAATGGCGCTCCATTCTGCCTTCGCCCCACGGAGGTAAACGATCATCTCCCATGCATACCTGTCAACCATTCTGATTTGGCCGGGATTACCCCGTAATTTGATGTCAATTGATGTCATAACCCACCCCGTGCTGCCAAAGCCCCGTAATTTGGCAGCGGGGGAAAACGCTTTCCACGCATGTGTGGAAGGGGTAAAACCCTTCCACGTATGCATGGGAGCACTACGCTGCTTGCGTAGGGGCTGTGCAAGCGGCGTAGCATTTCCATGCATGCGTGGAAAGTGACCTACGCACAAGTGATCTATGCAGGTCCCGTTTTTCCAGAGCCGCGGGTTGACAGGTATGCTCCCATGGGGGCTGGGGGCCAAAAGCTTTCAGCCCCCACCAACCAAGGGAAGCGAGCCACTTCCTTCTGGGAGACAAAGGCAGAATGGTGCTCTGTTCTGCCTTCACCTCCTGGAGGTAAGCAATCGTCTTCCACATGGGGCAGGGGCTGAAAGCTTTTGGCCCCCACCAACCAATGGAAGCGAGCCACCTCCTTCCGGGAGATGAAGGTGGAATGGCATCCATTCTGCCTTTGGCTCCCGGAGGTAAGCGATCGCCTTCCACGTGGGATGGGCGCCGAAAGCTTTCAGCCCCCGCCAACCAATGGAAGCGAGCCATCTGGGAGAAGGTGCCAGGCAGGGATCTGCCAGAGTAAGCTCCTCCTACCCTGATGGATTCCTGCCTCTCACCCTTGCCATTCTTCTTCAGCTGTTTTGAAAACAGCCCTCGAAACAACAGAGGGAAAATGTCAAGGGTGAGAGACAGGAATCCATCAAGGGAGGAGCCAACCCTGACGGATTCCTGCCTCTCACCCTGCAATTTCCCCTTCGTTGTTTTGAGGGCTGTTTTTGAAATAACGGAAAGGAGTGAGGCAGGGATCCGCCAGGGTAGGCACCTCCCCTGACGCTTTTCCAGAATCACAACTGCAGGCTCCTTTTAAGACTTACAATGAAAAATGAAAATAGAACAGTGACAGAGTATAACAAAGACTGGTCTAGTCCAGTAATGGCGAACCTTTTAGAGACCAAGTGCCAAAACAGAGGGGCTGTGCAAATTCTGTGCTGGGGGGAGGGAGGAAGCACTCCCATTGGGCTGCTGGACAGAGGGGCAGGGCGAACTCTGTGCTGGAGTGACAACACGTGTGCCAACAGACAGGGCTGGGAGTGCCCCCTCTGGTATGTGTGCCATAGGTTCACCAGCACTGGTCTAGTCTTTATGAGTCCTGCTCAGCCCTTAGAAATGCAAGGTTGTGATTCATAATGAAATCAATGAATCTCACTCCTGGTCTTCCTTCTTTCCTGCTACCTTCAATTTTGCTAACGCTATTGTCATTTCCAGGGAGTCTTGTCTTCTCATGATGTATCCAAAGTAGGACAGATCCATTTTTGGATGATCTTGGCCTTGTTTTCTGGTGACATATCCTCACACTGGATTATCTTTTCTAGCCCATTCCAAGGCTGCTTCTGATTTCCTGACTGTACTCTCCAAATAGATTGATTCTTGAACCAAGGTATATAAAATCTTTAATAGCTTCCATTTCTTCTTGCTCTACATTAAAGCTGTGTAGTTTTTCTATAGTCATGATTTTTGCTACAATCGTAACAACAATTGTTTCCTTGTAAGGTAAAGATCACCCTTGTTCAAAAGCTAGTCATATCCAAGTCTAGGGTTCAGTGCTCTTCTCTATTTATACCCAAAGAGCCAGTGCTGTCTGCGCTTGCAGACATTTCCATGGATATGTGGCAGGCATGTCTAGACACCAGAGTGCACAGAGCACTGTTTACCTTCCTAACAAAGTGGTACCTATTTATCTACAGTACTTGCAATTTCTTACTTTCAAGCTGTTAGGTTGGCAGGAGCTGGGACAGAAATGTGAGCTCACTCCATCCTGCAGTACTCAAGTCTCGAACTGCTGACCTGCTGACCATCCAGTCATCAAGTTCAGCATCTTAACCAAGTCCTGGTTGTTTGGCTTAACAACATGGCCTGAGATTGAAAAATCAGAACAAAGTGGAATACCACACTATGCCATTCAGCATGGAATCCTACATCTTTCAATCTGTAACTAATCTTCGGCAATAAAGAATTGTGAAAGACAGCTCCTAGTCTCATTTTATGTAATTTTGTAATTATTAGAAGACATTTAAGATGTGTCTTCTGACAACAAACAGCTCCCCTTATAAACAAAATTATGCAAGAACAGATGAAAGGAAAGTGTAATGGTTTTGATCTCATTAGGACATTTGCCATTAGTCAGGAGAGCAATTAAAAAAGTAATTGCATCACCCTGAATCCACTTCCCCTGCAGTCAGAGGGGGTCATTCCAAATATCCATCAGACTCCATCTTTAGTGTCATCATCACTCATAATCTGCTGTGTGCCATGTGTTCAAAGTTTGTTGTCCTTGAGGGCATCTAACAGGCTTCCCAATTTGTAAATGGAAAAGAAGAGAGAAATAAAGGCCTATCCTAGATTAGTTGCTGCAGTGGACCACAATTTGGGCTGGACAAACAGAACATTCAAAAAGTAGATCAGGATTAGCACTATGTGGATGAGGGAAAATATCGGAAATAAATCAGTCAGTCGGTTTTAAACTACAGTAGATTGGCTTTGAATTTAACAGCGTGTAGAAAGTGGAATGGATGGTGTTTTGTTTATTTCTTTGTTTGTATCCTGCCTTTCTTCTGAAGAGGCCCCCAAGTGTCTAACAATATTAAAATAAACAATATTTAAAAGCTTAAAAGCAATAAATTATTGCAATATTAAAGAAGCATTAAATATATCAATTTTTAAAAAATACTGAGTAGGAACGGTTTTAAGGTATTAAAAAACACATTAAAAAACAATAAGATAGTATCCTCATTTTTAAGAAACTCTTCTTAGGCAGCAGTTATTCAGAGAAAACCTGACTGA
Source organism: Bradypodion ventrale (assembly GCA_035047345.1). Lineage (NCBI taxonomy): Eukaryota > Metazoa > Chordata > Lepidosauria > Squamata > Chamaeleonidae > Bradypodion > Bradypodion ventrale. Next base: position 125,525,921 of record JAWDJE010000006.1, read on the forward strand.
AGAGAAATGTTTTTGGTATACTAGTGGAAGAAAAAAGATTAAGATTAATTTATTTCCCTTTCTCTGCAAATTTGTAGACTCTTCATAAGAAAATTGTAATAAATATTTGATGTAGTCTAGTGTTCAAATCTTATATTAAGTCTTGGAGGTCCACTGCCACAAAAGGTATTTAAAGGAGGTATGCATTGAAACAAAGGTTGAGAACCCCTGTTCCAACACATAGAAAATGTTTTCTAGGGCATATCCTACTTCTATTCCCTGTGGGCTAGTCCTAGACCGGGAGTCAGCAAACTTGGCTCTCCAGGTGTTCTAGGACTTCAATTACCAGAAGCCCAGGTCAGTACACCTGCTGATCAGGGCTTTTGGGAATTGCAGTCCAGGAACATCTAGAGAGCCAAGTTTGCTAACTCCTGTCCTAGACAAAACCTAACACCATTCCTCTCTCCTTTTGTAATTTCACTTGTGTCTATGAAATCTGGATATCTCACAAGCTTACATATGATGTGGTGTTTTTTGTTGGCCTAATTGAACCATTATCTTACATTTTGAAATTAAAATGGTGGCTGCCACTCTGGGCCAGATTTCCCCACCACCAGTATAATAAGTTCTCTTAATAATAATAAAAATAATAATAACTGCAAGCATGGCTTCTGGTGATCCATTCCGGGGTTTTCAGGGTAGAGAATACTCAGAAGTGGTTTACCATTCCTTTCTTTTGGGGTTGCCATTCTTCTAAATAATGTTTATACTTTACTAACCTTTTACTTGTGGTGGTTGATTTATGGCTCTTGTATCATATGGGACCCTTGACTTCCTCTCCCATGGTCTTTCACCCACTGTTTCTTTCAGTTCACACCCTCTGCAAAAGTTGACTATTCTTTTCCCAGAGGTCCTATGGCTGCAGAGGGAGAAGAACAGCACTAAAAGAGTAGGGGCAGCCCTAGTCATCACAGGATTTAACTAAATCAACATCAAAATACTTGACATGACATTCTCTTTTAAGCAGCATTGCCTAAAATATCAAAACTAAAGTTAGTATGAGGAACAAAATCATCAGGAAACTGTCAATCTATAAATGGGGAACTCAACCATCCACATGACATACATCAGATTTAGCCCTGAGCATCTCTGCGGCAGAGAATGCTGCTCCAGTATGGAGCACATCCACACATGATAAACAAGTTGACATTGAAGCAGTGACAGGATGCCTCAAACCTACACCAGTTGAAATAAGATAGCCTCTTGTTAGTATTGTTCCACCTAAGATAGGGATGGTAGTAGCAGTGGATGCTGAGACACCTAAGCAAGAGAATGACACTCAGTGTCCTCTGAACGGGACATGTGCCTCAAGTTCACTAGCTCAGATCCAGGAAGAGCAAACATTCTTGAGGGCATGCAAGAGCAAAACCAATAGGGCAGCCTATGTGAATGCAGAGAAATACAAACTATCTCCCATATTATACAATTCACATGATGCCCTTCAATGTGCAAGAGGAAATGCTGTTGATGTGGCCCAATATTGGGCAGATGTCATCTAGTCCTTTTTAATTCTATTTTGTTTTTAGATGTGTTAATTTTAGCTTTGTATGTTATTATATGCTGGTGGTGCATCTGACACAAAGAAAGAAAGAAAGAAAAGATTTCTATCTCACTTCTAAAAGATAATGTTTAGAACCAGAGGTTTTTTATTTTTGTTTTTTAATCCTCTTTTGATAACTTCTAGAATTCCTCAGCTAACAAAGCAAGTACTCTGACCAGGAGATTTTAGGAAGTGTAGCCTGAAAAAGTTTGCTTTTGTATTTTTTTTTATCCCAAGATTTGTTCAGAAGTGCATGTTTATGCACATCCCATCAATTCTTTTTTTTCTCCCTTTATTAAAATGCTTACATACCCACAGGTGTAGCCGGGTTCCCAAGGCTACCTTTTCTGTTTCAATTGTAAAGACTGGGGAAAATGTCAAATAATATTTAATAGCTGCTTTAAGAAAAGATAGAAAAACTAATAGTTATTTTTATTCCTTGTCTGCTGGGCAGCAGCATAGATATGAATGCTGCATTGTTCGCTTTGTACGCAAGACAAACAGAAAATGTCTTCCGGCAAGTTTTGAGCAACTTGCTGAGAAACAAGACTCTTTTCTTTAACGGAGGGAATTGCTTGAGGAATTACAGAGAAAGATCTTGAGGAACACAACAGCTGTAGGACCAGTTTGAATTGTACATTACCCTCTGTTAAACACCATGGGATGCAGGAGAAAACAAAACTGCCCTGCCTACAGATAGACGGGAAATACTGTAGATTGTGTCTCTAGCCTAAAAGATCCTATGCCTTTCTATTTTTATTTTTTGTAGGGGGCATTCATCTCTGGAGGGAGGATGGGGAAATAGTTGACTGGTTTTAGGGGGGAAAAACAACTTGAAACTTTATTTTGCTACTGTAGATTGCTTTTCTAAAGATACTTGAAACTCGTAAGGGGGCAGGGGAGATATTTCTGCTTTAGCTGTAGGCCTACTGGAGGGCAGTCTGACCTCTTGCTTAATCAAACCAATCTATTGCAACAAGAAGTTGTAACCAACTTCCATTCTCTTTCTGACTTGGAGTTATCATTCGGATGATATTTCCGCTTACACCAGGGTTGCACAAACTTTTCGGGCCATGGGCCGGTCACATGGTTGAGCGTGCCAGTCACGTGGTCCTTCCCACTGGAAGCGGAATTAAAACGTGCCTGTGCATGTAAATGGCCTGCGGCTGTTGTAAACACATTTACCACCGCTACGGGTCATTTACGGCAGCATTATGCGCATGTACGGGCACATTATGCACATGCATAGGTACATTTTACTTCTGCTTTCAGGAGCAGTGAGGGCGGCACAGGACGGAATAATTGGCACCATGGGCCGGATCCAGCCCATGGGCTGTAGTTTGGGCACCCCTGGTTTACACTTACATTTGGTGAAGGTATATGTTTGGACTGTAATGCCCAGTTCCCTAAGCCATGTTCAGTCCAAAATGCTCTAGGTTTAGGCCTAGATCCGAAGAACCATTTGCTTAGGACTTTAATGAAAATTTACCTATGAGAGCTTTCTGGTCATGAACCCACATTAAGCCAGTTATCTATAATATTCAAAATAAAGTTAAAAACAATAATATGTTTGCCTTTTCCTTAATATTGAGATGTAGGTCTTCAACCAAAGAATAGATTTAGAAATTAAAGCAGGGTGCCAATTGTGTTTCATTTTTTTTAAAAAAAATCCCCTTAGCAAAGGTTATAACATCTGAATGGGTGAAAAGGTTAAATTGAGATAATTACCTTTTTTATCATGTCAGACGCTCACAAAAGTGCTTTCTGGGTTGAAAGGATATTTGCTAGAGGAACTCCACTCAGGGGACAACCAAATGAGGCTCTTTTCATGTCCCCAAGATCTTTTCCTACCAAAATGGTCCCTATTTATCTACTTGCACTAACAAAAATATACTATTCCATAGTTGTAGGTAGTAATGAAAATAATATATAGAATAGCATTTTATTAGGAAAAAATGCATTGAAATTGAAAATGTGCATATGAAACCATTTTTCCTTCTCCTCTCCAAACATTCACTGTCCTTACTATCATTGTGAGCATCCATAATTAAAAGATATGTGTGAGCTGATAACAGTGAAGTTAATCAACTGTAAAAGCCATAGGGTTGCCATATGTCCTGGAAAACCGGGATTGTCCTGGATTCAAGGTCAGAAAAATTGTCCTGGCCAATTCAATTAAAATCATGCTAAAGTCCTGGATTTTTAAAACTTACTGATTGTGTATTATAACACACATTAAAACAAATTCAAACTCTTGCCATCAAACAATCGATTTTCTGCCACATTGGGGTTGGAGTATACCTGGAGACAAATCTTAACGTCCTCTCCTCACACCACTGCCTGATAAGTGTGGCCAGTGTGTTTCCTGGAACTGAGGATGTTAAGAGTTGATCATGATGCGACTTCTCAGAAGTACAACAGATCATCTTACAATAAGAATTAACTGTTGTAAATAAATTTATTTATGTATTGATATATTTAATGTGAAAGTGTTTTGTGGCTGTCATTATGTTAATTTTTAAAAAAGGCTGTTTTGTAGATAACCTGCCCATTTTTATCAAATATACTTCTGTCCTGGTTTTGTGGGAGAGAATTATGGCAACCCTAAACAGCCATCATCACCTGCTGGGCTGCCGGTTACTACCGGAAACATGTACTGAAGAGGGCTTAGGTTTGGCTAACAACCAAACCAAGAAGGTGATTTCATTTTGGCAGTTTAAAGTCTGACCTTGACATAAAAGAAGAAAAAGAATAGTTCACCTGAGACCAGTCAAAATGCTCTTGCATATATTTGTCTTGCCAGCAGTAGGAAAATGGTATAACCTGTAGCAGCAGATTGCCACCAATTAAAGAGTTCCTGATTTGATTCCTCGTTGCTTAAACATAATTTCCTTAGACACTACACAAATTCTTCACACAACCTGGAATCAAAGCAGGTGGAATCTTTAATTAATGGCAAGATATCGTTGTGAGTGACACCATTTTCCTTACAACAACATAACTTATGTGGGAGGATTTTGGTCTTTATATCCGGTTTCAGCTACTACACATCACTAATGCAAAGAAGAAATGGAGATGAGAATGTCTAGCAACACACCAATTAGCACTTATATCATGGGTGTAAATTTTGTGCTTGAAATTAATGTGCAAGAGGCCCCATGGGCTAATATAACTCAATTTAGAAATTTAGATGAAATCTGTTGCCTGATCAACAAAGCGTTACCAATGGTTGAAACTTTTTATTGTAAAAACTTTGTTTATTGGGAATGAGGGGATTATGCTTCCCAAATGCTCTTTGTTTGAATATAAAGCCCCAAGGGAATCATCCATTTAACACCATGTAAAAATGATCCTTAACCTCCAGCTGTTTAATGAATGATTGGATAATGTTTTTAAACAAAGAAATAGTCATAGGGACCTTGGATATTCCTATGATTTATTAGCTTTACATCACAGGTAGGATTTTCATTTCTTGATACTTCAGAGATAAAACCTGTCCCAGAAGCAAGGCTGGCAAGGACTGGGGAACAGAGTTTCATACCAGGCTTCTGCTACAGTTTCCAGAGCTTCTTCAAAAATGTGGGAAGAATTGGTAAAGGTTATGGTCACCTTTGCTCGAAAGTCAGTCATACCTGACTCTAGGGTTCAGTGCTCATCTCTGTTTATAGCCAAAGAGCCAGTGCTGGTTGCATCTGCAGATGTTCTGTGGCCATGTGGTAAGCATAACTAGACATCAGAGTGCACAGAAGGCTGTTTATTTTCCCACCAAAGTGATCCCTATTTATCTACTTGTAATTTTTTTGCTTTCAGACTGCTAGGTTGGCAGGATCTGGGACAGAGATGGAAGCTCACTTCACCATGCAACACTCAAGTCATGAACTGTTGACCTACCAACCTTCCAGTCATCAAGTGCAGCATCTTAACCACTAAGCCACTGTAGTTCCTTGTGAGAAGAATTACACCACTTTAACATTGACAATGAAGAAATTGAGATAGTGGAATATTTTATACTCTTAGTTTCAGTCATCAATCCAGATGAAGACTTCAGCCAAGAGATCAGAAGACAGAGATTCGGAAAGGCAGAAATGAAGGAATCTGAAAACATCATCAGGTGGAAGGATGTCTCACTGGAAGTCAAGAGTAAGATCATTTACACCCTTGTATTTCCTCTCACCATGTAAGGCTGTGAAAGAGGAGTAGGGGAAAAAAGCTGACGGGGGGGGGGGGGAGTGATTTGTTTTAAATATGGTGCTGGAGGAGAGTTCTGTGTATATTTTGGACTGCCAAAAAATATATGAACAAATGGGCCCTAGAGTAAATTAAGCCTGAAATGTGTCTGGAGGCAAACATGGTGAACCTGAGGCTGTCCTAATTTGAGCACATCATGAGATGGCAAGATTCTCTGTAAAAGTCAATAATGCTAAGGAAAGGCCTTCCCTCATGATCTTAAAACCCAGGCAGGTTCATAAAGGGAGATTCAGTCTTGGCGATAACTTGGATTCAAGTCATTTAGGGATTTACAGGTGAAACCCAGCACTTTGAATTGTGGCCAGAAATGGTTATTGGTGTTGTTCTAACAGGAGGGGGTTATCTGATCTCTGTAACCAACCCCACTTAACAATCTGCCTTAGCGTTTTGGACCAGTTGAAGTTCCTAAATACTTTCCAAAGACAGCCCCACAGAGAACATATTAAAGCAAAGCAATCACGGTTGGTGCGCTCTCTAGCTGGTTCACAAGTTGATAAGTATTTTGCCCCAATGTGCTGGGTACTCATTTTACCAACCTGGGAAAGATGGAAGGCTGAGACAACTCAGGATTGAACTCACATTATTATAGTATTACAGTATTCCAACTGGGATGTAACTCAGGCCGGTCTCATTGTGTCCAAATCAGTCAACCCCAAGGAAAAGACATGCCTGGTGCACTAGTTTTAAGTAGTTTACATATACTGTATGTGTGTAAAAATACGGATTTTAAGAAACAACCACCGCAGCCACTGCAACCCTTGTTTACCACTTTTTTTTAAAAAAGGGACAAATGACAGCTTCTGGAACGTATGCAGATGTTTATTCAGTGAAACAGTAAAAGCTTCGTTTTGTCACTGGTCCCTCCAGGCAAGAAAGCTGTGCCATAAAACAAAGGCAATGGATATTCACCTCAAACAGGCTCATTCTCTCTTGTCATTTCCATTCATCACACCTCCTACCACACAACTGCTTTTTTCCCTCGCTCACAAGTTTGTAGCTAGGGCAACAACAGCAACATGATTTAAAGATTTATGATCCCTGAGAAATGCCCTTCCTAGCAATAGCTATTACACCTTTACACCACCCACAGCATTTAGTGCACTCTCTGGGAGGTTCACAAGTTAATTAGCATTTTGCCTCCAACATGCTGGGTACTTGTTTTACCAACCTCGGAAGGATGGAAGGATGGGTCAACCTTGAACCCTGGTCAGGATTGAACTCACAACATTCTGGATGCAGGGCACCAGTTTAACCACACCACCACCAGGGCTCTTGAGGATGGGTTGCTCAAAATTTGTGTGTGTGTGTGTTTGTACACATGCATTTTGTGTTCAAGGGGCAGAAAGATAGCACATCTATTGTAAATATTGAGGGGTCTTTGTCAACAGAAGTCTAAGCGTCCCACACCAGAGCCAGGTGAAGATATTTTTGTGCTTCAGGCCAAAGCAGTTTATATTATTCGTAAAATTAACCAAGTTATTTTGTTGATTGAAGCAAAAAAAATCCAATAATTACCTCTCTCCATCCATCATGTACCTTAGAAAATCCTAGAAGGACCTCTTTCTAATTTATTTATTTATTTCACTTATACTCCACCCATCTGGGATGGACTCCCACTCTGGGGTAACAGTAATTGCCTTTACTAAATATAAAACAACCAACCAACAATCGCCAACAACATTTTTAACTGATTGGGCAAAAGGTAAAAGTAAAAGTCTCCCTTACTTGAAAGCCAGTCATTTCCAACTCTAGTGGGTGGTGCTCAGCTCCATTTCTTCTTTTTTCTGTGTCCTGTAAATCTCCATTTACAGCCAAAGAGACAGTGCTGTATGCATCTGCAGACATTTCCATGGTCATGTGGCAGGCAGGACTAGAGACTGAAGTGCATGGAATGCTGTTACATTTCCTGCCAAAGTGGTACCTATTTATCAACTTTCAGCTTCTTGCTTTCAAATTCCTAGGTTGGCAAGAGCTGGGACAGATGACGGAATTTACTTTGTCATGCAGTGCTCAGGTCTCAAACTGTTGACTGCCGACCTTCCGGTTGTCAAGCTCAGTGGCTTAGCCACTAAGTCACCACAACCCTGTTTGGACAAATAAGTATACTGTATCTTAATTTGACACACTAATGTTGCCATTAGTCACATATCAGTAAGACGGCCAGTTCAGAGACTGGGAGTCACCTCAAAGAAGACACTACACCCAGTTCGTAGACCATGAGTTTCCTCTGCCCAAGGAACCCAAAGAACATATTTCTCTGAAGATCTGGGACTGGCTGTTTGCTCTTCTAGCCCATAACTAATTTGGTTGTTTAGGCACATCTTATAGGGAAAACATGTCACATATTGACTTATGCCCACATGACATCCATTGAGCAAGGAAGTGCATGCAAATAGCTTTGCAAAACCGAAATACCTGGCAGGAAACTAGGTACAGTGCCTTCAGTTACAGTGATCACATGTGCTATTGTCATTATGGTTTTTGAGCTGCAATATCCTTTGGAACCTATGGGATACAGTCTATTGAATCAATGAACTGTGGTGCATCAAAGGAGCCTCTAAATAATTCAAAATACCAAAATGCATAGTGAATAATTCCCCTAATAAGCTGGTGAGATTGATTTTGCCTTTGATTATCCTTGCCGTGCAGCAATACTTTTGCCAATTAGGGTTAAAAAGTTAATGTTACAGAAACAACCATGACAAAATACCACATTAATCAGGGACTTAAAAAGCCATTGGAATTCTGTCTGTTCAAACTGATCAAGTCACATTGGAACTGCGAGTGGAGAAGCAGAAGAGAGAGTGTGTGTGACAGGTTCTGGCGTGCTGATTACCGTTCCAGAATGGTTACATTTGATTGTTCTCCTGATGATATATACTGCCCATGAGATTCATCAGTGTGACAGGAGAATTGTGTGTGTTGTGGGGAGGTTTGCAAAAGAGGTGGCACTTTCTTCCTATGTGTATGCATTCTTGGCAACATTGCATAAGCTTTTGGGAAGGTTTGAAGAGAGATAAACCCAAGCTAGCAAAGTTACATCAATTCTCAGAATGTGCCATTCAAGTGACACAAGCAGAAAAGATGCCTGTTGAAACTACAGAGGCCTTGTTTTCCATTTCATGTAGCCTTCCTACCTCCTTCCTACCCAAGAGAGAGAGAGTTATCCCCATATGGGCCCATCTACATGTAGAAATTGGATGGCAAGAACGCTGTATAAATTGCAGTTAAATACCAGTTCATGGCAAACAAAAATGGAAAGGGGACTACAACCCTACTTATCACATTCCTATTCATTTCTAGGAGCTGTGGTGGCTAAGTGGTTAAGAAGCTCGCCTTGTTAGGTGGAAGGCTGGAAAGTCAGCAGTTCAAGACCCGGGTACTGCATGATGGATTGAACACCTGTCTTTGTCCCAGTTCCTGCTAACCTAGCAGTTCAGAAGCAAGAAATTGCAAATAGATAATAGGGACTACTTTGGTGGGGAAAAATCTTGGGGACATGAAAGGAGCCCCATTCGGGTGTTCCCTGAGCAGAGTTTCTCCAGTAAAAATCCTTTCAACCCAGAATAATTTCTGACATGGAGGTAGAAGAAGAGAAGAAGGATGTTGGATTAGGTCCATCTTCTGATCTGGTTAGGTTTGTCTTATGTTCTTAGATGCTCCAGAAAATTCACTGAAAAGAAAGCCCTTTTTTCTGTTGCTATCAAAAGCGTCCTAGGGAGAGACAAATCCTTCCAACACTGCCTCTGCAGAGTGACAAGCAGTCTTCTAAATGTAGCTTTCAAGCTAAGCCTGGTGTTGCTACGAGCAAATAAATAAATAACCCCCAAACCTGGAAGGTTTCCCACCATCTCATTTCCAATTTATAAATTATGGAAATGCATGTGTTTTTGGTACAGGGTGATGAACTTGCCTCTTTTCCCACCTTGGAAACAGATTTTGTTTTGTGGAGGGGAAGAGAACCTGCAAACAATACTGAAAGCAATTAAGTCTGCCACTAACCCCTCAACTGCCACCACACCTGCTTTTCATCTATCCTTATTAACAAATCTAATGCACAAGATTAAAAACCAGAGATACTCAGCATCCAGATTCTCATTACCATCTGGTACACACAGATGTCAAATTAGGGGTTTCAGGTGGGTTACCTGAACCAGAAACAGCCTGTAAATAAAAAGAATAAAAAAACCTTAGGTCAGGCAGTGAAGATCCTGCATTTAAAATCTGAGCTTGAATCCAATATTCTTTTTTTACTGAATGGAGCTGAGCCAGAAGGAGGGAGGGCATATTTGGCAAAGAAAGGAAATTTCTAGAATAATATGTTCATACTGTACGTGTAGCTTCCCTCTCAATTGGGCTAAGCAAGGCTGCTATCCTACCAGTGCCCACACCATCTACCTTTGATGCAAACAGGTGTCAAATTGGGATTTTGACAGCTCCAGCAATGACAAACATTGTCTTCACAGCTGTGGGAACTGGCACCCATTGTTGTTCCAAGTCACTCTGGCAAGTGAAAGAATTAATTCCATTATTTTGTAATTGCATGAGAAATTAGCATGTGGAACTGTTAGCATTGTCACTAGTGGCTGTGGGCGAAATTGCCATGGGTTTTCTACCAGCAGCAGAAATAATTCTCCTTCTGCCCAAAACACTTCCACTTCCTAGTGAGTGTACAGGATGTCCCTTTTAAACCATGATGGTGGAAAAGAGGGCATAACCCATGCATTTCAGATATTTCCTCCCTTCTAGGCAAGATACAGTAAAACCTCGAGTTATGAAGGAGGTCCATTCCAACAGCCTCTGTCGTAACATGAAAAAAAGTAACCCAAAGCACATTTTCCCATAGGGATGCACTGAAAATAAAAAAAGTCCCAACCAGACCAAAATATGTTTTAAAAAATACAAAAAATCACCCAACCCCCCAACCCCCAATGCCAGATGTGATCATCCCTACCCCCCCCCCCCCACAAAAGCAACAAAGCAATATCCCTACCTTTCCCACAATGTTTGGGGACCTTATCTGCTCCATTCCGACCTGGGGAAGGCACAGGTCGAGCTCATTTTCTGCCCCTGCCAGCACAGGGACAGACTGGCAACCTTGACCACTGGGTTCCCACCTTCCTCCGAGCTCCCTGGGCAGTGGTACAGTCAAAAATATGCACCTTCCTCAGGCATTAAGACTTTGGGTGGAGGGGTGGTGGTCATTTTAAACTCTACAACGGTGGTGGGTGCCATTTTAAACTCTAAAATGGTGATGGTGGCCATTTGAAACTTTAAAATGGAGAGGGCAGCCATTTTAGAGTTTACAATAGCACAATTTTTAGTCATAAACTGAAAATCAGTCGTAAACCAGGGAATTTTTTAAAATTAAATGTGCAGTCATAACCCACAGCAAACATACCTCAGGGCAGCCGTATGCCAGGGTTTTAATGTATTAGTTTCCTTTTAAGTTAAGAACCTGAAATCCCATAGCTGGTAATAAGTAATAATTAAAAGGGATATAAAATGTAAAGAAGGACCTAGTGAAATAAAACCACTCATTCATAGAGCCAACCATTGTGGAGATGGGAATTTGGGATGTCTAAATTTTTGTAAGCCCCATAAATTGAACCATGATGCTGTTGGAATAAGAGCAATATTGCATGCACTAACACTGGGTATCTGTGGGAGGAACTTTACAACTTAATGTGATTATCCTTTGACACTAACTTGATCTATAAAGTTCTTGTCACACCTCTGATATTTGAGCCAAGCCCTCCACCCACTCTTCCCCTTTGTTCCTTGTTCCTATTTGTTCAGTTGATAGTTTTCTTTCTCTGACCTGCAACCAAGCAACAGACATGTTTTCTTTATGTGTTGGAGACTCCATTTCCCCTATTTTTCCCTACCGGCTGCAACTGCAAATAGTAAGTGTAAGTAAAAGTACCTTCTTCTACTTAAATGTTTCTAGAGTGATTTTAAAATACAAAGTGCTAGTTTGTGTAGAAAAGAAACCAGGGGGCCATTTTGATGAGGCTGAACTGAGCTTACCACATTTTTCTGTGTTGCTGTTATTGATCCCCCGCCCCCTTCATATTCTGCTAAGAGGAATAACCAAAATTTCTCAACAAATCTATGTTGGGAACATTGGAAGGAAATGGTGCAAGCTGAGCAGAGATGACTCCCTGGAAAAAAATATCATTTAATCAGTGATAACTATAGTTTGTCAGTTTTCCCCACATAAGGGAAAGACCAGAGGTCTGTAATGGGTAGAAATGTGGAAATTTTTCACATTTGTTTTTCTTGAATCTTTCAGAAAGAAAGGTTGCAAATTTCTTTGCTTCTGATTTCACATTGGGATTAAAGATTTCTTTTTTATTTTCCACACTAAAATTTATGCATGTTTGGACATGCATTTTTACTAAAATATGCATATATCATTACTGTGTAAAGATGTTTTTCTACAGGGCAATGCTTCTGGATCAGAAGGATTAATCATTTCTACTGCATTACCCAGCGGATGTTCCAGAGTACCCACATTGCAAGAAGCTCCTTCTATGTTCCTGCAGTCTAAGGATATGAGAATTGACAGGACTAAAGATGACAAAGAGAAATCATTCAAAATACAATGTTGGAGGAGACCTTAACAGATACCATGGACTGCAAAAAAGACAAGTAAGTAGGTTCAAGATTAAATCAATCTTGAATTCTCATTAGAAGCAAAGGGGAGTAAATGGGGGTATTGTACTTGAGGCATACTGATAGAAGAAAAGGCATGGAAAAAAGGAAAAAATGGAAGTGGTAGGGATAGAGGAAGACCTAACCTGAGATTGATTTTCTTCAATGTTTGGGAATTATCAAGTCCCAATTTAGTTTTCTAACTATTGTGTTATGCTAGATTTGAGAGAGGAAGCCAGTTATCCTGACAATGTTTCAATCCCACCTTACTCCCTGGATGTAGGAACTAGGAGCAGTCTTCCTCTTGGTTTGGGTTAAAGTTGCTGATTCCTGGGGTCCTTTTCTGTTCTAAATTCTATTATTCAGTGTCAGTTTTTAATGATGGTGGAGTCAAAGCTTAATCACTGTTCCATAAGAAAACATTTTCCAACCTTTCTTTCCTAACATGGTGAAATGAGCCATAAATTTCTCTTGCCTTGTTGTGAAATTAACGATTAAACAGCATTTCAAATGTAGCTATATATATTACGTATATATTAAATGTATATTATTGAACGGAGATGTGTATATCAAACTGTTTGTACTAACTTTACCTAAATATAAATTCTCATAACCAGTGTGCTTCTGTGATGCATTGACAATCAATAATTCTACAGAATATTTATATTTAAGAATAAATATACCACCCCAGATCCATAAATATTATATTTGGATAGATTTATTTTAGTATTTATTTGCAGTAAATTCTTCAAGCTTCCAGGATTTTAATTAATCTGGATTTGGGGCATAAATTCTTTATGCTTTGATTAATATCAAGCAGGTTTTATTTAATTAAAGAGACAGACTGGTGAGAGACATTTTAATCAAAAATTTCATATGCATATAGTACATCTGTATTTTTTAATGCAGGCTCAGTGCACATTAAAAAAAAGATTTATTCATTCTCAGCTGTTTTCCTCTTTGAATGATGGCATCTCAGCAGTTCACATAAGGAGTTACCGGCATGCTGGTTTTTTAAAAAAATATCATCTCTCCTCCTCACATCAAACTGTAAAGCAAAGAAGCAATGCACTAGCAAGGACGTGAAGTGCTTTTGTTGATTTATTTCAAGAGGAATTGTTTTAATATAAACCAGACCTAAGGGTGATAATGGTTGGATAAAAGAGCCTATTAATAAACCCACATCTCTCTATGAAACTGAGGAAGTAACAATATATAGAAACTTACATGTCATTTAGCTGCTATGACTCCATGGAATATTCATAAACATTTCACCTGCTCAAGGCACTGAGGTTGAAGCTGGAATTCTGACAGGTAAATGGGCATCTTTAGGAGGAATCATAGATCTTCTTAAAATCAAAGGACATTTTCACATTACGCTTTGGGAGACGGGGACTGACTGAGTATCCATGTGCCAAAGGAACTGCCTAGATGAGGCCATGTTGTGAAGAACCTCTAAGCAATTGGATAAAAATGATTTTCTTTTTGAAAATCAAAGGATAATTTCACTATCAGAATTGTATCCACCATTAGTGCTTGTTGAATATTCTAGTGCAACTGCAGCATGCAGTAACCAGAGAGAATGGAAAGACTAGCCTGACCTAAAGGAAGTTGTTTTGCATTGTTCGCCTGTAATTACAATCAGAAAGGTTATTTCCTGTCTTGGGGTCACCTAACCCTATTTGCATGTCTTAAGGCCTTTGTTTTGCTCTGGCCTTCTCACTCTTGCTTTTCTGCTTTGGAAGAGGAAATATGTCCTTTTGAACTCCTCCATTTTCCAGGCCATATGGCTGGAAGAATGGCTTTACTTCTTTCTAAACCAACTTTACCAAGACTCCTGAGCACATGTATCTTCTGACCTCAATTTGTGAGTAAATTATATATTTCTTTCTCTCAAGTATCTAGTCCAAGTACAGTGGAACCTCGGTTAACATAATTAATGCATTCTCTGGGACGTTTCTTAAAGCGAAAAATACTTTATCCGAATTTCCCATAGGAATGCATTGAAAACCAAAATACCTTAACCGAAATGGAGTTTCCTATAGGAATGCATTGAAAACCAATTAATCCGTCCCAAAAAAATTCTGTAAACCAAGCTACTATTTTCTATGGATTTCTTTTGTTATGCAATTTTTTATGTTAACCGAGCATTTGTTAACCGATGTTCCACTGTATGTTTATTATCTGGGTCAAAAAATGGGTGAACTGGGAGACTTGCCTTCAAGCATAATATTGCCTAAAACCTGCCCACTTTGCTGTGCAGCTGCTACTAATAACTTAACAGTGCTGACACTGAAAGTTTGTGGTAGCCAGAGACTAGAAAACTTTCTTTTTTTAACAACTTAATGGTTTATGTTAGCTGGGAAACATACTTGTAAGAAAAGGAACTTTTCCATTCCTCTTTTCCTCACACAACTCTCTGATAGCCAGGTCCTAGGCTATTTAAAGATTACAATCAGCACAATTCTTAATCAGTGCAGACCTTTGAGTAGTGGTGTCATTTGGTCATGATGACACTATTTTATAAGCTTTGGCAGTTTTAACTGCTTCAGAATACACTTCTCCAGAACAAGGCAAGTAGTTTTTAGAAATATATTGAAGGTCTTAAAGCCACAGAACTACTGAGGCCCCAGGGGGGGGGGGCACAGAACCCTTAGTGGTTGTTTGCAGAAGGCTTTGTAGACAATGACTTGGCTAATTTTCAAGTAGTGGTCAACAGGATTGGCTGCCAGCTCAGCAGGATCGCATTTTGTCGGATTTCACTGTCCATAGCCAGAGACTGGTCTAAAGGGCAAGACTTTGTGAAGTCACAGAGACAGGCAAGTTGGCAGTGGTTGGGAGGATGCCCACCACTACTTCCGGACCAGGTGATAGTGGAAACAACTAAGAGGGATCTGTACAAACTGTCCCAGTAGCTGGGTAAAACCCAGCTAACCTAAAAATCTGTCAAGAAGAGTCTTTTTCCCCCAACCAGGCACCTACAAAATATACCCTGGAGGTGCAGCAGGTACTGCTGTCCTGCTAGGACTCACTTCCCTTGCAGACTTACCTACTACGTACAGAACAAGTGGGGAATTTTCTTGGGTCCTGTTATGCTCTTGCACCTTCTTGAAGGCTCATTTATTTTTTTATTTCCCCCATCCTTCCAAGACCTGCTTATATTGCTCCTGCCAAGACTTGGGCAGCAATAAGTTTAATGAGTTGCGATGCTAGTGTTCCATCTTGCCTTGCTTCTTCTCACCCTTGACTTGTTTGGGCTTCAGCGTTGTACAAGTGCAACACCCTAAACCTAACTCTAAGGCAACTGGCTTGAGGTTGACTCAGCCTTCTATCCTTCGGCTTCTTGGGAGCAAAATGATAAAAGTACTCTAAGCACTATGGGGCACTGTATAACTTTAATTCCTATTACTATCCCACAGAATGTTGGACTTTTTTTATTTGCTAAAGTATTTAGAATTATCTGCTGTGGTTCAGGATTATTCACTTGAGCTCTCTAGCAGAGAATTCAAAGTAACTAACTGAAGTACAAATTCCAGGATTCCATAGGGTGGGCTCTCCAGTTAATCCTGCTTTGTTAATAGAGTAGACCATACTGCTAGCACCTCAACGCCGAGGGTCAGGCAGTGGTTAACTAACCTGACAACTCTGAGAACTAACAGCTTTGGGTGGTGAAGTCCACTGGGATGGATGATGGTCCCCAAATGGATTAAATCCCACTTGAATCCATCTTGATGGAGAGCAGCAGATTCATCAATACTGGCCTGGGGCTCAGGAGGATTTTGTGTGCCAAAAGGGCTCAGGACCAGAAAGTGACGCATGCAGATGGATCAGTGGTACAGGTGTCCCACAGCAATGTGGAAGGCAGATAAAAGGCCACGTCATTATATTCTCAGGACAGTGTTCATGGCTGATCACCATTAGGATTGCCAATATTCTGGTTCAAATATGGCAGAAGAAGAAGAAGATAGGGTGGACTCAAAACCATTTAAAAGGAACCAAAATGATATAACTATGTAGTGCAGACCTGCTCTCGGTCACCTGCCCAGGAATACTTAGAACCACTTCTCTGCACAGATTTCCAGTGCATTTACCTGAAATTAAAAGGGTGGTGGCAACATTGTGAATGTCTTCTGGAACACAGATTACATTTTCTGTATCAGAAAAAGCAACATGTGAATCAGCCTATAAATTTGAAACAAAGATGCAATGTTGGATGTTGTTAATTACTTTGTTACTGCTAATTATTTGAGGAAACAGGTGGGCTTGGGGAAGTTAATTAATAGTTCATCATTACACTACAAATTAACTTGGCAATAGTCTGCTGTATATTTGTTGAATAATGAACGATGCAGCAAAGGTAAGAATCCTTCCCATCTATTTCCTGCTCTACATAAAATCATAAATCTTTCCAAAATATCCATGACTAAAATCTACCAGGAAGTGAGGGGGATAAAGTAATTGTTTGAGGGATATTTTCTTCTCACACACACTTGTCCCTGAGAATCAAGGCTCTCATATCAAGAAACACTGGGACTTAAAACAGTGGCCAGAATCCTGCTAGATTCAAAAAACAAAGGTAAAAGATTGCACCTGGTCATATGCTTGATTGAATGACAGACAGATAGTGAGAAGTGGGGGGGGGGGGGATAGAAAGCAAGAAATTACAAGCAGATAAATAGGTACCGCCACAGCAGGAAAGGTAACAGCATTCCATATGTTCTGGCATCTAATCATGCCTGTCACATGACCAACTGTAATCTAGAACATGTAGATAGCAAGAAGCCAATGGCTCCTGGATCAGGATCTCCATTTTCACCCTGAGACCCAAAGTATGCAAGTACCCAAAGAACTGTGGGAAAGAGTATTTTGCTAGGGAGAAGAGTTGGGGAATTGGAGTCCTAAGTCCTTGGGTTTATCTGAAAAAGAAGCCCCACTTAGACTCATTCAGGTTCATAACACAGGAGTCTAAAATGAATAATATATTGGGGCTAGCAATCACAGGCTTAAACCATCAGGACTTTTTCAGTAGCCAAGATGACAGTGTTCACAGTAACAAAGGGTAAAATAGATTTTCCTCAACCACAATATTCTGTTCATTATTTAGAAACACGCAGCTCCAACTCTCGAAACTGCTGTGGTAATCTGACAAGGTGCCATTTAAGCACAACCGGGTATATGCTGAGCATCTTGTCAGATCTTTGCAGTAGTTTCCATAGTTTGAGTTCTGCTTGCATAAATGTTGAATAGAGCACTGGCTATTGTATTGCTGTGAGTTATCCTATTATTATGCAGAGTATGTTGCATTGGCTTGAAAAGTGGGATGGACAATCAGCTTTGTTTTGAATTGATCCTCACCAGGAATGGGGAAGAGATGCCTGTCCAGTTGCTAAAGCCACCATACTCTGTACAATCAGAATACTGTCATATTCCCTGTGATTTGTCTCCCCCTCCTGGAGATCCAGAGTAGCTCAGCAATTGCCAAAGACTTCAGTCAGCATCCTGAGAGAGGACAACCTTTCTTGAGAAAGTTTGTTTTCTCAGGGTACTGTTTCCAGAATCCCTCAGTCAGTGGTACTGACTGAAAAATTCTAAATACTGTACTTCAAAAATAAACCTTTCCAAGCTTTGGCATGAACTCAAGCTTTTTCCTCGAGTGTCCAAAATTGTCAGTAGGAGAACAGTTTAGAACAGTGTAGGCAAACCTGCAGCACACATGACAGAGGTGGCACACACAGGTCTTTCTGTGGGGTCGCATGCCATTGTGGGCAAGCCCTGCTCCAGCAGCAGCAATGGCAGCACCACTTACCCACCCACCCCTCTCCCTCCACCAATGGGGAGGCAAGGGGGAGGCTGAAATCCCATCTGGGAAGTGGTGGTGGAGACGAGGTGAAGTTGTGGTGGTGGTGGTGTACCCACAGGGGGCATGGGCACATGGTGGCATGATGTTGCTGGAGATGCATCGGTGACATCACATGGCTGCATGGCCACATGCAGTGCCTGCCCACGAGCTGCCTCCTCCTTCTTGGGCACTCAGTCCCTAAAAGGTTCACCATCACTGGATTAGAAGATTCACTGCCAGCTGTTCAGCTTCCCACTTCTCATGTTACCCTAGATACAACTTCATGAAAAGTCCCATCATCCCCAGACAGTGTGGCCAATGGCAAGAGCCTATTGGAGCTTTAGACCAAAATCTGAAGGATCATGTGTCCTGCTATTGAAGCACATTAGCTCCATCAGTTTGGGCCAGCTCCATTTTATGTAACATTCTAAGTCAATGGTTTCCATCCTTGGACCCCAGATGTTAACATGGACACCTGCTCCTTGAAGTCTTGGCCAGCAATGCCAATGGTAAAGGGCTTCTGTGAATTATAGTCCAAGAACATCCGGGGACCCAAGTTGACAACCACTGTTCTAAGCGATGTTCATTGTTCTCTCCTTTTTTTCTAAAAAAAAAAAAGTACTTGTATATAATTACACTATTAATTTCTCAACCAGATTGATGAATTTTAGCCTCAACATGCCATGATAATATACTCTGGAAGGGAAATATTGTGTGTCTCTGTGTTATTGTTGTTGATGTTTTTATCCGTAAACACACACTTCAAAAAAAATCTGATCTCATACATTTAAAAGGCAAAAGATTATACAGGTGAGGTCTGGTGGTAGAAAGATTAAGAGGTAGCAAAATGTCAGTCTTAGAACAGCCCACAGAAAGCGGCACAAGCCGTCATATTATCTGATCGTTCCCAAGACAGGGATTTACAGAGAAGTGATTTTTATCAGCTAAGAGGCTTGATAGCACTTTTTTGCCTCTCAGAGGGAAAAGAGTTATTTTGGTGTCATTTTAATCTTGCCCTTTCATTCACATGTCCAAAAGGATGTGGTTGCGTGGCACGGCTTGTCCATCCCATCATAATTGCTCTGCAATTATAGCATTGCAAGTGGGACTGCAATAATATGTTACAAGGCAGCTGTTCTAGATTCTGGTCACTCCTTTCCATACTTCTCCCTCCAGTTTCTTTTCCCCAAGCAGCTGGCCAACATTCAAGTGGTAATGAACATGAGCCCACACTGATATTTTTATTTTATCTTATTTTATTTTGCTACTCAGACACTACCTGTATTTGGGGTCATTTTCCTTTTCTTAAAAATAACTTCTTCAAATCTTGTGTTTTATAATACCATCTTGCGCATTGTTAGTGCCACTCTTGGCTACTTTAGACAACATTTGATTATCCACAGCATGTGAAAGAAAGAGAATGACATGTTGTGTAATAATCTGAGTACATCATAACCCAGTTTCACTTCTTCTTTTGTGTCCTGATCAAACCCTGGACTGCCAAAATAAAGCCACTTTCTTCACTATATCATTGCCCAAACCCTCATTGGTGCATGCCTCTGGCAGCAAATGGCAGACCAGTAAATAAGCCGTATTTTGTATCTCTCCACATTCACACCTTGTGCTATTGTCCACCAGCAGCCCCCACTTGAGCATATTGGTCTTGCATTTAGGGACTCCGACCCTCAGCCTATTCAGCATACCTGTCAACTTTCCTGGATTGGCAGGGATTTTATGGTTTTCGGCGCCAATTTGCTCCATTTCCCCCCCTGCGCTGCCAAAACCCCGGAATTTGGCAGTGGGGGAAAGGAGGTAATGCGCAGCCTTAGTGCGCAGGTCACCTTCTACGCATGCGTAGAAGGGTTTTACACTTGCATAGCCCCATTCTACGCATGCGTAGAAGGCGACCTGTGCAGAACCGTTTGCACAGGTCCCGTATTTTCTGGAACCGTGGTTGACAGGTATGCTATTCAGGGTCCTCCAAATGACATGGGGAGATTCCTTCTTTAATGTTGCTCCTTGTTCAGTGAGCTCCTTCCTCCATCTTCTCATCTGGTTTTGTTCTTGTGTACCCTCAAGAATGTTTGTTCTTGCCATGAAGCTCTTCCTGGATCTGAGCCGGCGGACTTGAGGCTCATATCCATTTAGAAGGTGTTGAGAGTCTTTCTCTTGCTTAGTTCTCAATTCACTGTATAAAGAGGCACACAGACAGAGCCTCCTCATAGATTGTGGTATTTTTTTTGAACCACAACCAGGTGAATCCAGGGCAAAGGTCACCTTGTGCTGGTTAATCTTTCTCACACTAGATCAGGTGAAAGGAACTACAGAATGAACTCCCCAAAGGTGGCTTCATTTTGGCAGTTTCATGTCTGGCCTAGACAAGGAAGAAGAAAAAGACTGTATATAAATGTCAGAACAACAGTCAAAGGTGATATTCTTATCAGGGCTTCTCTGGTCATATGACTTTAAAAAATCTTAACCCCATGTCACACAGTTCAACAATATATATATGGAAACCATGTAATCATTTCGAACCGATGGCAATCTTACAGTGACCTTAAGGATGTGAAAATATCTGTCAGCTCTGTTCTCGATGTGTTTCTCACCCAGCGTTCTTGTTCTGTGTAGGTTCTGTCTCACATTGAGACCCTGTTTCCAAGGGAGCATCTCCACATCCAAGGAAGGAAAAACACAAAGAAAGACAACTGGTGGTCCAAAAGTCTCATTCAGTCTTCCGGTCATTTTTTGTGACTCCCACTGAATTCCTGTAGCTTGGTGTTGAAGTTGTTGCCGTCGTCTGCATTTCCCCCCCTGAAACAAGAAAAATACCATTGGTGTGAATTTCTTTAAGGCGCATCCCCCGGTGGCATAGTGGTTAAGGTGCTAGGCTTGGAGACTGGAAACACAGGTAACACAGGTTCAATTCCCAAGAGCTGCATGATGGGGGACATGAAAGAAGCCTCATTTCGGTGTTTCCTGCAAAAATCCTTTTAACCCAGAGCAATCTCTGACATGAAAATGAACGAAGGAGGTGGATCCCAGCTTGCCATGAAGTGACCAGCACACTATGATCACAAAGCCATCTCCTGCTGCACATATGAAATGAAACATGCAGGATTTAACACCGGGACAGCAATGGATTGCCATAGCCTTGAGGATATTATCAAGATGCGCCTTCACAGTCAGTCCATCTGGCATGGCCTTTTCCATTTCCATGACTGTTGGGCATCAGAATTCCTCCTCTGCCCATTTTGCCGCTGGGCCCAATTATGATGGTTTCTAGTGGCATTTCCTCCATGGAGGGGACCATCATCCCACTTAAAGGGGCTCATTAGCCCATAGCCATTGGCCCTTTTAGGGAGGTTATTTATTGCCGCCCAACACTCAGTGTTGAGTCATTGGATTTACAGTCTACTTCATTACCATAGTAGTATGTCTGGCCAGACAGAACTTGGTGGTGTGATGGCAAGACAAACCACATTTTCTTGCTTAAATGTGCAAACAAGAAGTGCATACCTTGTTTTTCAGGGGAAATGTAGTGCCAGAAGATGTGGCCTCTAAATCAAGACACACTGTTCCCCACACCTTTGTGTCCTGTTTTACAAATGAATCACATGTTGGAAAAACTAGGCTTTCCCCCACCTCAAAATGGAATATGTTGTATGGCAACAGGAGGGTAGATGTGACCAACAAGAGGGTCCAAGGAAGGACTGTAATTGTCCCTCCTGACCAAACAAAGTTGTCCATCCCTGAGCAATAACTGTTAGCAATCCATTGCTTTAAGTCCTTGGAAGGGGAAATGTATAAATCCAAATCAACCAATCAGCATTGGTTACCTAGGTGCAGAAGTTATTGAACCTTACGAGATGTATAAATCATAAATATCCTGAAGGTCTGTCCTTGAACAAAGAAAAACACCCTTTCTTATTTAAATAACATGTGCTGTGGCATTCATTTAACACAGAGCTTCCAGAGTTCAAGAGGCTTCGTCCAAGATTGTTGTTGTAACTACCATGAAAGCAGTATGAAGTGACCTCTGTACCAATATAATCCCACTCGCCATCTTTATGATCACAAGCTAAGCAGGGTTTTGGCTCAGGAACATTACAGCATTTACTTTGTAAAGACACAGTATCTCCCCTCTGGGATGGATTAGAGGAAGTCTTTAATTTGGATCCTACAGATAAAGCCAATCTCTTTTACTAATCCTGGCTATTGTTTACAGCTATCCACAGAAGAGGGAGTTTGCATGGCGTATGAAGCATGTTCTCCAAGAACAAGAAAGCTTTCCATAGA
This sequence comes from Bradypodion ventrale, assembly GCA_035047345.1. NCBI lineage: Eukaryota > Metazoa > Chordata > Lepidosauria > Squamata > Chamaeleonidae > Bradypodion > Bradypodion ventrale. The sequence continues at coordinate 125,548,540 of JAWDJE010000006.1, forward strand.
GAGACTAATTTGAGAGATTAGACCTTCGCTGAAGGCTTAATTTTTGATACTTTGGACAGAACTTTATGAGAAATCTGTGCAAATCCATCCCTATACTTTCCCAAGTTGCTAAAATGCTGTGGATTCCCTAGCACAGCTTCTTCTTCAAATAAGAACAATATGGCAAAATAAAAGTGTGCATGTGTGATTGGCAATACAGCAAAATGTAGTTAAGGATGGTCTGCACTGATCTCAATATATTTCCTAATTTACATTCTAATGCTGCATGTTTCTGTAAAAACACTCATGTAGAAACGAAAATATGAAAAACAATAAAGTAAACAGAACCTGTTTAATATATTTCTATGACAAAAACAGGAAAGTTTACAGTTCAACATGTTTTTACTTGTTCTTCACGTCTATTTGACAAGATCACTAATGAGAATGGACTAGGACAGATCCCATTGCAAAAGTCACAGATGGGGAAAATTACTTTTCTGTACTGCAGCTCCCCAAACACCTGAATGATCTAGGCTGTCCAAACATTTAAGCTTTTCTGTCTTTTAGTAAAAATAGATAGCTTTGCGGTAACTATACTAAATGACACAGATAGATAGCAGTCATATATCAAGTACGTTCTTGTAAAACTGTGAAGTCTCAGGCTTTGACTATCAGATTCATGTTTTGGGAGTCCATTTGCCCAACTCCTGCCAATCTAGCAGTTTGAGAGGAAGAAATTAGAAGTAGGGAAAGGTATTATTATTATTATTATTTATTATTATTATTTATTTGATTTATATGCCGCCCTTCTCAGCACATGCCGACTCAGGGCGGCTCACAACACATCAAACAAAATACAATATAGCAAAAATACAATAGCAAATACAATGTTGCAAAAAACAAAATACAATATAGCATAGGGCAAGGACAGAAATACAGAGATACAGTAACAAGAACTCAATAATACAATACAAAAAGAATGGCAGCAGAGTCTCACTGCCTCAACCGCCTTTAAATCCTGGCCAGAGGCAATCAAAGGCAGCTGGAGGCGGGTCCCAGGAACGCCGGCGGTGGTCTCTGCATTCGGCGCTGCAGGGGTCCCTTCACCCTGCCAGGAGGGCCGGGGGCGGCGGCAAAGTCTCGCTGCCTCAACGGCCCTTTAAGTCCTGGCCGGAGGCAGCTGCAGGCGGGTCCCAGGAACGCCGGCGGTGGGGAGCCGGCGGTGTTGTGGAGGCTCGGCAGCGGCGGCGGCTCTTCTAGCCCCGCGGCGGGAACTCGGGGCAGCTGTGGCAAGCTCCCACCCACCCCTGACCAAGGCAAGTCAGGGTGGGGAGCCGGCGGTGTTGTGGCGGCTCGGCGGCGGCGGCGGCTCTTCTAGGTAGAAGCGTTCTGTGCACTCTGGTCATGCCTACCACATGACCATAGAAATATTTGCAGATGCAGACAGTGCTGGCTCCTTGGCTATAAATGGAGGTGAGCACCGCCCCCTAGAGTTGGACATGACTGGCTTTTGAGCAAGGGAGAACGTGGCCTTTGCGGAGTTCCCTTCACCAAGACTAAGTCAACTGTAGTTCACTGCTGGATCTGAGTAAGTCACTGAAAAAAATATAGCCACACAATGAGGTGTGGTTGTGTGTCTGGTTGCACAATGTATCATGCAGGCATGCACATGTCCAAATGTTTAACCACACCTCAGCATAGAGCTGCAACCATTTCAACAATTTGCCTTTACTGCATGATAATTTTAATAGGTTATTTGGCTAAGAACTCACCTGCCACAAAAACATTTGTTTCTGATAATACTTCTGCTATTTATAAATTTATTCTCTTCAAGGTTTATAGTGAGCAAGAAGCATTATTGGCAATTTTTCAGCTACTAACGATTTTGTTTGTCTCTTCTTCTAAATGCATTTTATGTCCTATAAACTTAATATAGGCTACCCATGACCATATACTCGTCTCTCTTGGGTGGGTGGGATCAATTCCCCCCCCCCATCTTGATGGGAGCCAACTTCTATGATCGAGTAGTTGATGGGTTGTAAAATATACAGTAGATATTGAGGGACATTGCTATAAGGAATGCTAAGACACACGTTTAATGACACGAATGAAAATGGACTGGCAAAGCTGAACTGTTCATGGAACCCACAACACTTCAAGAGAACTGTGAAATTTCAGAAAGTTTTTCTCAAGTTTCAGAAACCCTTTTCTCCAGGTATGTAAATTTCCAAGTGCATCTTCCGAGACCAGGCTTGACAGAGAAATGGAAGCCACTAATTTGAAAAATCCCTGGAAGTACACAGCAGTACATAGCAGTGCCTATTTGTCTATTGAAGCTATCTTTTTCTCCTCAACAGTCCTTTAAGAAGATAAATCTCCATTGAACTGAACATCTTTCCACTTATGTTACCAAAGGTTCTTTGCTGCCTTGACAGGGTAGTTACACAGTCCACAGATTTTATGGGTCCCTCCTAATATATTTTTGAGATGCACTAGAAATCTGTCAGCCAACTGCACATTACAGCACTTAAGTATCACTGAACCCACCTCATATTTTGAGATGGAAAGAAAAGAATGAAAACATTAATACACATCATGTTTGACATCTGATATAACTTACTACAAACATTGGAAGCTGCCTTATACTAAGCCTCCATTGGTTACTCTTTTACAACATCTTCCATCCCTCAGCCATCATGAACAATGGTGCATCATCTATTTAGTAAAGTAATTGTTGACTCCTTTTCCACTAACTAGGGGCTACCAAAGCATTGCTTCCACACATATCACTTACAATTTTTAAATATATATATTCAAAACCTAACATACATTTTAAAATCTTTTTTAAAGTCTTTAGAAGAATCAGTTACACTCACCAACCAGAAGATCTACCAGGGGTAGAACCATCCCAAGATCTCTTAGGTGGGAATTTTATTGTTATGATGCTGTAAAAAAAGTTCAACTTCATTTGTGGTTGGACACATGCCAAAGCTTCTGCTAAAGATCTAGCCCAGTAAATACTGTTTGATAAACCAGACTCTATTCCAGTGGTGGCAAACCTATGGCATGAATGCCAGAGGTAGCACTTGAAGCCCTCTCTGTGGGTACCTGTGCAGTCACCCCAGCATAGAGTTCACCCCACCCCTCTACCCAGCAGCCCAATGGGAGCATTTCCTTCCTCCCCTGTTACTGTGTTGGCATTTAGCAATAAATAAGTGGGTTTTGAGTTGCAGTTTGGGCACTCGGTCTCTAAAAGGTTCCCCACCACTGCTATATTCTATAACCTCTAATTGAGAACAATGATGCAGTTAAGCAGTTTTACACTCTGCATTAATAGCCTTGTTAGGGAATTCCCTAAGTTAGGGAAAATCCAAACCTGCTTTCTCTTCATGTGTAGTGCAGTATGTAGTCACAGAATGATAGACTAGGACTCAAGAAGCCTGCGTTTGAATTCGTGTATAGCCATAGAAACTCACCTTGAGTGTGAAACTGGTAAAACCACTCCTCAAATATCTTACTTACTTGGAAAACCCCATTGGGTTTGCTATAAGTCACCTCTGACTTGAAGGAACATAATATAATGGGCAACACAACAATGCAAAGAGAAATAGAGAGAGAGAGAGAGAGAGGGGTTGTTTAAAATAGTAAAAATTATCATTATCAAAGAGATTTTGAGCATTTTCAAGCCTGGCATTTGCATGTTTCTGTAAGTAAGTAAGTAAGTAAGTAAGTCTTAAAACTGCAGTACTCATCATCTAATTGTCTGGACTGTTATACAGGCTCCCTTTTTACTTAATGTATTTCTTTCTTAAATTTCTTGAAAATAATGGTAAACCACTTCTTTTGCCATTGAGATAGCCTCCTGCCTGTTCTGCTAAATAGGGTCATGGACCACAACTTCTGAATTCCAGTGTTGGAGTCACCTTTAGTTAAGAAAACAAGTATTCAGTATAAGGGAAATTTTTTCCCTAAGCCATCTGCCAGTCGCAGTATCCACAACTGGGCATGGAACTCCAAGCTTCCAGTGGCCATCCTTGGGGCTAGAACGGGGATTCTCAACCTGTGGCCCGTGGCACCATTTCATGTGGCCCCTCACTGCTTCCACCACACCAGGAAGTGCCATGTGGTGGAGGAAGGACAAAATGGCTGTCTGGCCCCTGAAGCTGTCTGAGGGAGCATGACCTAGCCCCTGGCTTAAAAAGGTTGAGAACTCATGGGCTAGAAGAATGCTACATCACTCTGGACATGCAAAGAAAAAAATAAAGTATTTCTGGGTTTCTAAATCATGGCCAGAACGAATTGAGCATCCATATAGAAGCAAGGGAGTTGAATAAATGTAATTTCCCCTCCTACTCACACACCATACTAATGTCAAGCATTCAGTTTTTTCGCACCTTATAAGATGTAGCAGAAAATAATAAGGTGATGGTTTTCCTAAACCTAAGCGTACTGTAAAGTCATTTTTCAGATTTAAATTTTTATGCAGAGCTAAATCTATTCCATTATTTCTCAACAACGGAGCTATTTTTATTAGTTCAATAATACATCTTTAATGGTGTGGAAAAGCTCTCCTGCTGCATACTTTCAAAAATTAATTTTATTTTTTGCTTTGTTATCCACATATCTTGCTGCCATATCTTTAAATATAATGCCACTTCCTACCTCCACTCTGGTTCCCTTTATTTTTTGATAGCTCTTTCTCAGTGCGATGGATTCTTTGTTTCAGTGGGCAACAAGTTATTAGCAGGCTTACATTTAATAAAACTTTTACAATTGCTTACATTGCAGTCACCTGTCAAATAAATTCTCCCCTCTTTTTCCTGATTACAGGAAAAGGATCTGAAATTGTGACCACATTGTCCATTTTAAATGGAATTAAAAGAAATGCAAGCAAACCACATTTCTCCAAAGTTGGTTCAAAAGAGCATTAAATGTGTTAAGCATTGCTCATCTCTTCTAGTAGTGAGAGAATGACACACAGTTCCTTCAGGAGAAAAATCAATGTCTCCAAACACACCTTGCTTGAACCAGTATTTAGGGCTTTTGGTTCTTATGTTGTTCTTATTCATTCATTCATTCATTCATTTTATAAGCCACTCATCCTATTTGTCATTACTTGAAACATCCTGCTTGTTATTATTATCAGCATTCTGTGATCTCTTATAACACATGGGTTGTATGATCTTCCCTGGTGAGCCAAAAAATAATAACCTCTGCTTGCCTTTAGTGGCCAAATCTGATAGTGTACCTTTGAAAGAGGTCTCCCTTGCTCAAATGCCAATTGTATCCAACTCTAAGGGTCAGTGATCATCTCCATTTACAGCCAAAGAGCGTCTGCAGACATTTTCGTGGTCATGTGGTAGACATGACTAGATGTTGGAGCACACAGAATGCTGTTACCTTTCCCTCTGAATTGGTGCCTATTTATCTACAGGTACTTGCAGTTTCTTGCTTTCGAACTGCTAGGTTGGCAGGAGCTGGGACAGACAACAAGAGTTTACTTCGCCATGTAGCACTTGGGTTTTGAACTTACTGACCTTCCAACCTTCTGGTCATCAATTTCAGCATCTTAACCACTAAGCAACCACATTATCACCTTGGAAATACTATTTTGGGGGGGGGGAGCAAAGCAGTACTATGCTCCACTTGCTACCTAGCACTGATACCCCATCTAAAGATAAACATCTCAGGATGCAGGGAAATGGGTATTTCCTAAAAGATCCCAACACATTTTAACCAATTAATTATCTTATTTCTTTACTGTCAAGATTCCCATAAGCATTCACATATGGTTTCTGTAGCTTCCCGCAGGGAACTATAAGTTGCACATAAAGTGTCAACTAGCCCTTGTGAGTTAAACAAACTACCTCCATACCCCAGTAGGATTCCAGCAATTTTATTTATTTACTCAATTTATAAACCACTCTGTCCCAAAGAAATGATCAAGGAACCTAATCATTTTGTGGGCTTCTCCATGGGCAGTTAAAAGAAGCAAGGGACAAGTGGTAAGTCCACTTCTTCAACCATGAAACAAGTAACAAGAGAGTAGTTTTCCAGCACCATGTGCAGAATTGTCTTCACAAAAAATACCTGTCTAACTTTCACATCTGTACATAGAGGAGATATGTGGTCCTTCAGATAGCTTAATAGGTTTGTTCAGTCCCTCTTCATTTTCTATCCCTTAGAATCAGTTCCTCTCCCCAGCCAATTAAAATCTATGCAAGGAAACACAGGCTTTTATCCACAGTCTCACATCTACTCAATCCTAATAGTGATCTGATTTGTAAACTGACTAAACTAGGTAAGAAAGACTAATAAGAGTCTAGAACAGAAATCATAGCTAGCAATGATAATGCTAGTTCTTTCACTTCACTGAGGAACACAGAAAGAGCATCCTCAAAGATTGTGGTAATTTTGAACCATAAATCGAGCATGCCCTTGTGTTGCTGGCTAATCTTTCTGACACTAGGTCAGGTGAAAGGAACTGCAGAATGAACTCAACAAAAGATGCCATCATTTTGGTAGTTTCATGTCTGGCCCAGACACGGAAGAAGACCCTACACACCCATGTGGGGAAAAAAAGATATGCAGCATATACTGATCACTGGGGTGACATTTGGGGGATGTATTAGAAATCCTAAGGGCTGTGGTGGTTTAGTGGTGAAGATGATGAGTTTGATGATCAAATGTTCAGAAGGCCAGCAGTTTGATACCCAAATGCTATGCGATGGAGTGAGCTCCTGTTGTCTGTCCCAGCTCCTGCCAACCTAGCAGTTTGAAAGCAAGAAATTGCAATTAGATAAGTAGACAGGAAAGGTGACTGTGTTCCATGTCTAGTCATGCCTGCCACCTGGCCATGAAAACATCTGCAGACACACACATTGCTGGCTCTTTGGCTGTAAACAGAGATAAGCATCACCCCCTAGAATCAGACATGACTGGCTTTTGAGCAAGGGAAAACTTAACCTTTACCTATTATGAATCCCATTATTCTCCATTCTGAGAGTTCTACCTTGTTGGCCAACACCTTACAAACACTTAGACAGTGGTGGGCTCCAAACAAATTTACTACCACACTGTGGGCACAGTATGGTGGGCGTGGCCAGGGGAAAAGCCCTGCATTGCACCCGAACTAGGACTACTTTATTTCAAAACTTGGATGCGCGGGGCCAGCCAGAATTTCTGCTACTGGTTCTGGTGAACTGGTGTGAACCTGCTGATGTCCACCACTCCACTTAGGTGTGGATCACCTGGAAGAAAGGCCTAACCTGGAATACTTTAAGGCAGGGGTTCTCAACCTTACAGCACCATGGGCTGGACAACTCCCCCTACGACAGCTGAGTGGGCCAGACACATGCATACCCATCAAGCATGGTTCCCAAAAATACAGGAAAGTTCTGCGCATGCATGCGTGCATGCACAGAACCCGTTTGTGTATGCACACAACCCATTTGTGCATGCGCAGAACACATTTGTGCATGCACAGTAACCTCTTCCCCACTGTTTAAAATATGGGACAGCGGTGGGAAAGAGGAGGAATGAGCGCTAAAATATGGGATTTCCTGGCCAATCTGGGATACTTGACAGGTATGCACATGGTTCCTCCTGCCACAAATGCTTCCATAAACCTGGGGCATGTTTGCGCATGCACGGGTATGTTTATGGCTGTCATAAATGTGTATGCTTCCACTTCCAGGTTCGTTGTTATGGACCGGATGAAATGGCAGGCCATAGGTTATGAACCCCTGCTTTGAGGTCTAGCTAGACTTAATCCTCCCTAGCATCCAGTTCAGAAAGAAAGCTCCCAGCTAGTACTGGAAATAACAGAAAGCTTGGCCCACCTGGGCCTGAAAGCCTTCTAGTATCAGCTTTTGTCCCAGGTGTGCCACATTTAGGTATCCAGTGGTGGGCATCAGCAGGTTCGCACCAGTTCGCCAGAACTACTAGCAGAAATTCTGGCTGGCCCTGCCCATCCAAGTTTTGAAATAAAGTAGTCCAAATTCAGGTGCAATGCAGGGCTTTCCCCCTGGCCACGCCCACCATACCACACTCACAGTGTGGTAGTCACATTTTTGGAGCCCACCACTGTAGGTATCTATCTCAGGTGGTATAACTGCCAAAATGGAGAATTGTGTAATTTGCAGTTAGAAAAAACTCCTTAGCAATTGATGTCAAAACCTTTCTTGTGGCCTCAAGAATTGATGTGCCCTGATGTTAAACCGTACCAGACTTTTTTCTTCTTTGGTATCAGCAGCTCTGTCTTTTCAACTTCCATTTCCTCAGTTCATGTTGTTGGGCATCTTTAGCTGACAAAACTGTTAACCCACTAGGATCCGTACTAGTGGTGCCCCAACCCATCTGTGACCAGTGGTGCTTGTTCCAGTTCTGCCCCCAGCCCTACCACTCATTCTGTCCATTTTTGCATGCTTGCCTGGTAACAGTTCACATCCCTTGTTAGCAAGCGCTTCATTCAAGAAAGGCGTTCGGCCTCATTTGCAAAAAGTTCTGAGGGGTTTTATGAGCACATTGCTGAAGGTCACCTTGTACAGTCTCACAGACTGGAGAAAACAGCTGATAAGCACAATCTGAGGCAAATAGCTCCTTAGCCCCGCTCCTTTCTTGCACATAAAATAAGTCTCTTGGTTGACAATAAATACATCTAAAGAATAATTAAGGATTTAATGCTGGGAGCTGAATTCAGAACATTTGAAGCACATTATTCAGTACATTTCAAGTGTCCAGTGGGCTTCATATCTCAGTAAGCCTCAACACCACCCTATAGGATGGCCCTTTACTGTAGTACATATTGATAGGGTTATTGGTAGGGATGAACATAGATGAACAATGTTTTCTTCACTCCTTCCAAGATCTGTCATTAAGAATAACTGCAGTTTAAATCATAGTTTTATCTCAAGTAGAATAAAAGTATAAACCAAACTACACTTCTTCTTAGGGACAGATCTCAGAGGCCTTTCTCTTAATCCCACCAGCCTCACATTTTTATTAATATTTGAGTGATCCCTTTTTTTGCAGTGGCTTAGTGGTTAAGATGTTTGAGACCTGAGTGCTGTGTAACAGAGTGAATTCCCATTATCTATCCCAGCTCCTGCTAATCTAGCAGTTTGAAAGCAATAAATTGCAAGTAGATAAAAAGGTACCCCTTCGGTAAGAAAGGCAACAGTGTTCTGTGCACTCCACCGTCTAGCCATGCCTGCCACATGATCACCGAAATGTCTGCAGATGCAGACAGTGCTGAGCAGTGATGCACTACAAAAAAATTTACTACCTACTCTGTTGCCTGGCCAGATCTTTGGGCGGGGCCAGATCTGTGGTCATGGCCAAACATCCTGCATTATGGGCTATGGAGGTAGGCATGGCCAACCAGTGGGCATGGCCTGGGGGAATTTCCGCTACCGGTTCTGCAGAACCTGACAGAACCTGCTGCAGTGCATCACTGGTGCTGAGTCTTTGACTATAAATGGAGATGAGTTCTGCCCCCTAGAGTCTGACATGACTGGCTTTCAAGTCAGGGAGATCTTTAATGGTGTAAGCCACCTTGATTCTTTTTATAGAGAATGGTGGGTTGAAATATTTTAAATAAATTAAATAAAAAATAAATATCGGTATTTACTTTGATAAGAACTCCTTAAAAAGGTCAAACTCTTAATTTCATGAGCAAGGACCATAGAGACACTTGAGTTACCATATATACCTGACTATAAGGCATCCCGGATATAAGTTGAGGTTCCTAATTTGGACCTCTAAAACTAGAAAATAGATTGACCTGAGTATTAGTCGGGGTGGAAAATGCAGCAACTGCTAGTGAGTTTCAATAATTAAATTACATGAAAATACGGTAAAATTAATTAATTTAGACATTTGTGTGGGTATGATTTGAGTGTTTACATTGACCCGAGTATAAGTCGAGTCCCATTTTTGGACCTCATTTGGGGGCTAAAAAACCCGACTTATACTTGAGTATATACAGTACAGTATTTAAAAATTGAATAAGGGAGAAAGAGGAACTTGCAGATTCACCCATCCATGTCTGGAGCTTTGAATTTAAGTTAATTTCTGGGATGGAACCCCTCATTATTATTATTGCTATGTTAATGTCATGTTATTGTTGCTACTTCTTTGAAAACAGGTACAATGTGGTCCTTGCTGTGCTGATAACAGCTGAACCTTTTGAATCTGGCAATTCAGTTGGCTGAGAATTTGGTTTTGGAGTTATCAAGAATTTACCAAAATATGTGGACTTCGGCAATTCTTGAGCATAGAACCACATTGATACATTCAGACAATGTGGAAAAAAGTTTCATATCTAAGTTCTGATCTACATTAGTCCAGAAGGTGCAAAAAATAGGTCAGGTCTTCTTGGAGGTCCCAGAGATCATATTTCTAAAACATCCCTAATTGAAAGAGCTTGTTAACTGTTGAAAGAAGAAAAGAACAAACGAATTGTTTGGGTTGCTTACAGCCCTACTGTGCTCCTGGATTTTTTCATCACTATGCCTAATGACTACTCTGTATGTTCCAATGATGGGTCATTAAAAGTTCAAGACAACTTTGATCAAAGTTACATTTGCCTCATTAACATTTATTCAGCAGTGTTAGGAAGCTGGGAGGGGCAGGTTGGATCACAGAAAGGAGAGTTTTATTGAATGGAGATATGACTGCCTGGAAATGTGCTGATTTGTGGGGGGAGAATTTAACTACATGATCCATTATTCTCTAGACAGAATTCATTTTAGCTTACCCTCCGTCTGTAAAAAGAATTTTCCGCTATTATCCATTTATGATTTAACTGATGTGTGGAGGAATTTAATCCATAAAACAGGCAATAGACACAGCTCCGTATGAATGCTATCTTCCTTTCTAGCAAGGAAAAAAAATGAGCTTTATACATTTTAGAATCATTTATGTCTTGTTTTTAAAACATGAGCTATATTCTTCCAAATTGTCTTATTTTCCTCCATACCTGATCAGTTTGCTCATTCTTAACTATGTTACGCCTTCCTTGGAGATATTCGTGCCGAGCATTTATGATGTTCTTATTACATTTATTTCAGAAACTGGAGTGTAATTGCTAGAACTGAAGATATGATTAAGTTTTTAAAATGCTAAGTTCAAAAGTCTAGGTTTTTAATGCAGTAACTTTTCAACTTTTCACCTTTGGTGAACCTTTGGATTTGGGGCATGTAATGGACTGGACAAATTCAAACGTATGCAGAGGTAACAACATCTGGAAATGGGCTTTCTATAATGTTTTCTCCATTTTTTCCCCTTCTTGTTCCAAAGGATTTCCCAGTCAGCAAAATGTGCCCTAGTTCCTCCCATCAAAGCTTGTGGATCCAAGCTTTGAATTGAAGCTATTCATAAGGAGGTTGCTTATCAGTGTCTATTGTCAATTTCAGGTTCTTACACTGACTTTCACAACCATGCAGCAAATAAGTGACAGGAGGGAAGGAGAGGAAAATGCACATAGCAATCCTCCTGTCTACTGTTCTGAGAAATGTCTAGGTCCATGATGGTGAACCTTGGCACTCCAGATGTTCTTGGATTTCAATTCCCAGAAGCCCAAGTCAGCACTCCTGCTGATCAGGGCTTCTGGGAATTGAAGTTCAAGAGCACCTGGAGTGCCAAGGTTCACCATCACTGGTATAGGTCTTCATGGGAGACTTGGAAAGACTTCTTCCAGGGGCAAAATATCAGATGTCACCAGGATAAAAAAACACTAAAATTGAAAGAAGGATGAACTCATTACACCTGCCATGTTGGACTGCAATGTTACTACCCTACTATTGAATATTTTCCCAAGGAATGAGATAAGGTGGGGTGGGGTTCTTGTTTTTTGTTTGTTTGTTTGTTTGACTATTTACTTAATGTTGATGTTTTATCTTTTTGTTTTTAACTGTTGCATCCTGTCCAGCGTGGTCTTGTCACTAGATGGGTGGGATATAGTAAAGGTAAAGTTGTTGATAGACTAAAATTTCTATCAGCCACATCAAACAAGCCATAATCTTGAAAAAACAGAACACCACAAGCTCCCTTGTTGTTGTTGTTGTTGTTGTTCTTGTTGTTGTTGTTGTTGTTGTTGTTGTTGTTGTTGTTGTTGTTGTTGTTGTTCAGTCGCACAGTTGATTCCGACTCTTTGCCTACAGGGTAGGGACCACAAGCTCCCTACCCTGGTCTACAGTAAAATTTCCTCCTAAACCATAACCTAAATAAGGTTATCACCAGTGAAACCTTAGCAAGGAATAGACGACAGTTCAGGCCATCTGCAAGTGAAATTACATCTCTTCCCCCTTTCAAAAAATAGTTTGGTTTTCTGCTCTTTTTCACTCTCTCACTGCCTTACTAAAATCTAAAGCAATGACGCTTTTCTAGGAGAAGAATAATTGTGTTGACAAAGTGATTTGGAAAAGGCATTTGAAAATGGATTAAAACTACCTTGAAATGGCAGCTGCTTGGATGACTTTTCACTTTTGCTGTTTCAAGACACACACTTTGTTTTATGCACAAGGGGGGGAATGAGAGAGAAAAGTCATTCTTCAGTGTTCAGCATGTAATTTATAAACAAGTTGAATTACCTGCATTTTGTCTACCACTTTCATAATTCTTCAGCGTTTGCATTCAAAAACGACTCATCAATGTCCTTCAGGTAAGGCTTAATATTCATGGGTGGGTGGAATGGTGGGTACAGGAAGGAGGCGACACTATACCCGACGCCTGTGTTCAAAGAGCGTTATGGGGAAATCATTTGTTAATAATATTAAAATAAGAGCAATCAAACTCACTGATGACTAAATATGGCATGGAGCAGCATTCAAATATTGATTCAGCAGGAGGTTATTAAGCTGTGCAAGAGCAGCTGAAACCTCTTTCGCTTTAGGTGACTAGGAAGGCAAGAAGAGGTTGGGAGATGTCAAAAGTATATTACTCATTATCTTAAGTGGAAAATGCTGACTTTACTTTATTGCACAAGGGAGACAATTCTGTCATCGAACCCAAAATGGAATGCAAAGCTAAAAATGTGATTTTCTTCTTTCTCTTGCTCTCTCTCTCTCTTTTATTAATATAGGGGGGTTGGGGACAGGAATGACCAAATGTTTTGGGTCATCCCCAAAACATTTGGATTTATTTGAAGTGGTAGCCGTGTTAGCATACCTGTCAAGTATCCCAGATTGGCCGGGATTTCCCGTATTTCTCTGCTCGTTCCTCCCCTTTTCCGCTACTGCCCCATATTTGAACAGCAGGGAAAGTGGTTACTGCACATACATGCCCATCGCAAATGGGCTCTGTGTGCGCGCAGAGGGGTTCTGCACATGTGCAGATGAGATGTTGCATACACAGAGGGGTTCTGCGCATGTGCAGATGAGTTGTTGTAGCGCATGTGCACCCGGGCCAGAGCAGTTCCCGTATTTCCAGGAGCTGCGCTTGACAGGTATGCATGTTAGTCATACCAGAGAGTAAACAAAACAATAACAAAAGACAAAACATGTTATGGCACCTTAAATACTAAATGTGAGCTTTTGTGGATAAAGTCCACATCAGACATAAGAGTGAGACCTCATGGCATCAATATACACACATTAGGTACACAGGCACACAATGGTTGGCAAACCCAACAGAAAAGTAACATTGTAGCTTTTTATAACTGGCAATTATTGAAAATCCCTGGTTGTTATTCAAATCTGCTCTGAAGCTTGCCCCTGTTGAGTTGCAAATGGTTGCAAAACAGACTTCTCTTGCAATGTGATGCATCACATTTAAAGAATTCAATTAAGTTGAACGAATAAAACAACAACTGTACAGTTGACAAAATCTGGTTTATAGACCATATCTAATGGCTATGGAACTATATCATATGTAACCAATAAGGTCCTGTAGCAGAACATCGAAATATTTAACTTTTCTGGACCCCACAATTCCTAGCTTCACCAGTGGCTATATTGGTTGAGCGATTCTGGAAGCTGTATCCACAATGCAATTCTTATGACCTCCCTGTAAAACTGAATAAGGGAATCAGACTTTTTAAAGATCTCCCCTTGGCTCTGGTAGAAGAAAATCCAATAAATTAATTCTTTGAGGTAGTAACTGGAGACACAAACATGACAGGAAGACATTGACATACTGTGTGTTAAACATTTAGCGCCTTTTAATTTATTTCCTCAGTTCGATTAAAAAGTAGTCATCATTTGTCTGCAAGGGCGAAACAAACTGGTAATGCCAGCCAAGAAATATAGTGAATGAAAATGATACAGAACAGCAAGATTTGCTCTAATTCTAAAAAAAAAAGAAGAAAAAGTTTACTTACTTAAAGTAAATTTCTCCTAAGGGTTGAGGTTAATCAATTGAACCACCTTCTAAAATCATGCTAATTTATCAGTTGTTTTATTTTATATTTTGTAGCTGAAATTGTTTAAATATTTTTTAAACCCAGAAATAGAAGAAGAAATATATATTTACAATCTACTGTGGAAATCAAATTATGGTGCTTCTAATACGCAGTGGTTAAAGGCTGAGAGAAATACAGATGACAACAGAGGTTTGATTTAAAATGTATGTTAAATACTGAATTGTGTCAATGATACTTTATCTCGCCTTGCCGTAATTCTCTCTCTCTCTGTTTTTCTCTCCCTCGTTCATTACAGAAGGACCTAAGCACAAAAAGATGATAATTGCGCTGAAAGACATTATGTTTCCCTGTCAAGAGCTAGAATATTATTAAATAAGACAGCAAAACCATCTTCTCAAACTCTAGACTCCATCACTCACAGGGACACACAAATTTACAGATGCACACCCCAGTCCTTCAAATAATAAACACAATGAAAAGAGCCATGAAGAGACTATCTGAAATTGGGTTATTGGGAGGGGAGAGGGAACTATCAGCATGGGTGAAGAAACTCTGAGGCTTGCCCAAGTACAAAACAAAACTATTGTAAGGGGAAAGTTAAACCTTATCCACCCAACAAATAGCCCAATGGAAATAAATGTGCTTAGTGGCTGCAGTTTACTGGATGGGTGATGCCCAGTAATAATAATTTCATGTCAGAGATTACTCTGAGTTGAAAGGATTTTTGCTGGAGAAACTCGCTCAGGGGACACTCAAATGAGGCTCCTTTCATATGCCCAAGTGCAACCCTCTGGTATCGAAACCCGACCTTCCGGTCTCCAAGCTAATGACCTGAAAAGCAATAAGAGAATACACTAAGAGCTATGGGGTGGTAAGTATAATTGCTATTGCTATACCACAGCTCACAAAAGTTGGGGAATTTTGGCACTTGACAATAGTTTTTGCACTGAATGGTTTTTGTGGTCTACTGGCAATGGCACTATAATGCATTAAGGATGCACAGTAGAGAGAATTACTTGAGTGACTAGAACAACAGAAGCATTAATGACAACTTGACAGCTGAGAAGTAATTGAGTGACACAATGAACTCCTAAAGTTTTACAATCCAGTCTCTACTAGAAACAAGTTTAGGCAATTGCAATTGAGACTGGTGGCTATGACGTCAGTCAGGGAGTTAATCCCCACTGGGTTTTACTCAACATTGGAAGAAAGTGTCCAAACTGCTGCACGTCTTTGTAGGATGGTATATTCACATAAAGATGCCTCAGTCAGTGGCTTATGATCTGCTCTTGGATCAGGATGGTGTTAAACTTGAATGACTTGCCAAATTTCAGAATAAAAATGAAACACAGACTTCAGAGTCATAAATCTCTGGGAAACAGGGTGCTTTGTTGTTATTATTGCTTTTGTTTGGAAAGGGAAATGCAGTTCCCTTTTGCTTTGTCATGAGAGCTGAAAGGCTGTGCTACCTGATTTAAGAACGATCTATACTGTTTACAATCTGACAGCCAAGGAGAAGGAAGGCATATTGGCCACCTTTCATCCTCCTGAGTCATTACTGTATTCATGTCAAATTCTCATTTTCAACACTTGGTTCAGTTTATTGATTATTGATGCATGGAGGGCCAGAGTCGGTTCCTAGTCTGAGAAAATGTCTAGAAGGAAAGAAGGAAGGTGAGTGAAATGATGACCTGAAGAGGACAAGGGCATAGAAGGGAAGAAAAGAAACATCTCCCTAATTATGCAGTCTAGATGAATGAGCCACAAATGGTGGATGAGCTTCAGGAAAGAGCCATTGTATCATGCAAGAGAGGTTCCTCTTTGCTTTTCTCATCTTGGGAAGTCCTTTAATTTAGACCAACAAGAAAATGGGACCAACTCCAAGCTCCACATTTGAATGATAACTAAAGCCATCTTTCCAAAAAGAAAAGACCGGTCACAAAGAGGGTAATGCTGGTAAGGGATGGCATTACTAAAGGCAGGAAGAGATGTCCAAAGGGAAGGGGAGAGAAACAAAACTAAAGACCCATTCTCATTTTCTTCTCCCAATTATCACAAGATGGATAGCACCAGATCTGACAAAGTGTGTTTAACTGCATACATTTGGATGTGTCTCCCCCTCCTCTGATCATTTGACCTAATAAAAGTACAACCCAAATAAGAAAATTGGATATGGGGTTTTGTTTGTTTATCAGTAGTATTCTGTAAAGCTTTGGTTAGCTTAACCAAGTGTTTGACTGTGAAATACTCCAATAACTAAAAAAAGCAAGTTACCTGACAGACTACATTCTCCCACATAAGGCCTGCCTATCTAGGTTCATCTTTCAGTTTTGCTGTTATTAGGGACATGTCTTCAACAGGGGGGCTGCAGCGACTTATTGGTTAGGAGGCTGAGTTGATGACCGGAAGGTCTGCAGGTCAGCAGTTTGAGACCCAAGTGCTGCATGAAGGAGTGAGCTCCTGTCATCTGTCCCAGCTCCTGCCAACCTAGCAGTTCAAAAGCAAGAAATTGCAAGTAGATAAATAGGGACCACTTCAGTGGGAAGGTAACAGCGTTCTGTGCACTCCGGTGTCCAGTCATGCCTGCAACATGAGCATGGAAAACATCTGCAGACAAATACAACACTGGCTCTTTGGCTCTAAACAGAGATGAATACCACCTCTTAGAGTCAGACACAACTGGCTTTTGAGCAAGGCAGACCTTTACCTTTACCTCATAGTGACACAAAACTGCTAATTCTTAGAAGCCATTCTCAGAAACTAGAGTTCCCTGCTGTGAAAGGCTATGTTCACTTCCTCTCTGTCATCCTTCCACTCCCAGATTCATATTTTGACCATTTGGTCTGTAGCCGAGGGGAGTCCAGTTGTTTGGATGCTGTTTCTCTTTTAATGATGAAAATCTTGTCTTTTTTTAAAAACTCACAACAACTCATTGTGCTTGCGAATGTCAGTTTATGTCAGTGGCTTGCTCCTTCTTTGTTTACACAGTAGCCCTTTGTTTTAATGGCATTGTCTCAGGCTTGCATAATTCATCCAAGTTAAAGTGCATAACCAAGTTATTTTGGCACCTGAGGCTTCTAATTCCCCCAAGTGCCTCTCCATTTCCCTGACAGTAAACAAAAGGTTTTGTTTTTTTTTGCAATATCAATAAATACTGTATTTGCTGACATATAAGCTGCATTGGAGTATAAAATGCACCCTGTTATTAGCAAAATAACCAATTTTTCCATTGTATTTTAAAGGGTGGACTGGGTCTTATACACCAGCAAATGCGGTAACTATTTTCTGCTTGTCAAATCAGCACAAAATCTGAATGACCTCTGAAAAATGAGACAGCCAGACTTGAGTTTCTCTTCCCACCAAATTGGTGCCTATTTAGCTACTTGCACTTTCTTGCTTTCGAACAGCTAGGTTGGCAGGAGCTAGGACAGAGGCAGGAGCTCACTTCCGTCATGCAGTACTCAGGTCTCGAACTGCTGACCTACTGACCTTCCTGTCAAGTTCAGCCTCTTAACAACTAAGCCACCACAGTTCCTCAGAATAAGGTGGTATAGGTTAGGAAATAGGAACAGAATTGTTACTTGTACTTATACAGTGCCTCTTTACTGCATTTCCTGCAGACCAAGCACCACACAGCAATGCCCTTGGAAGATGTCGGTCATCAGTAAATGGCAAATCTGATACGCTCCCAAAATAAATCTGTTGCAGATTAACTTAATTACCCAAAAGCTCTAAGGGGCATCGAAGGATTTCATATCATGGCATTCCTCCCAAACAGCCAGCTGCTGTGACAACATAGACACCTTACTGTTATACTAAAAATGAAATTTAGTAAGATGGAATCTGCACCAATCTTAATGTTGAACTGGGATGATTAATCCAAGATGAAATTGTTTTTTTCAAGCCTGATTTCTAAGGGTTGGTCCAGATCAGTGGTGGGCATCAGCAGGTTCACACCAGTTCACCAGAACCGGTAGCAGAAATTCTGGCTGGCCCCACCCATCCAAGTTATGAAATAAAGTAGTCCTAACTTTGGTGCAACACAGGGATTTCCCCTTGGCCACACCCACCATACCACACCCATAGTGTGGTAGTAATTTTTTTTTGGAGCCCACCATTGGTCCAGATATCATTATACCTGGAATACCCCAACCAAAGATCATGAGTACACTAACTGAAAACAAACAAAGCATAATCCCAACTGGCCAAGATGGCTGACAATTGCCAGGTGACCTGACAATAGGTCAGTTGAAGCTCTAAACTCTTCCCAACTTTAGGATGTGGAAATTTCTTAGGGCTACCTTTCTTCTGACCAGAAATTGGACTAAAATGTTTATTATATATTTTTTAATTGGGACATTTGTATCCAGCCCTATTGGCGCAAGCGCCACCCAAGGTGGCTAGCAGCAGAAAGGAGAGGGCTCCATTACACCAAGAAGCCTTCTCCGTATAATACATAAAATGCATAGGAAAACAGTAATAAAACATCTAAAAACACCCCAACAATACCCTCCCTAACCCCTTAAGAAGTAAAAGTTAAAAGGTAAAAAGAATACATGAAGGCATAAAAACAGCATCCTAAAAAGACGCTATACTGAGACTACAGAAATATCACAGAAGAGCTCAACCCAGGCAGCTAAACTAGCCAGCGAGCCTGGGCCATATCGCATGACAGGTCCGATACCCGCTGACAAAGCCAGGTCTTAAGAGCCTTTCTGAAAGGGAGCAGCTCTGTCTGGAGGCAGAGTTTAGGGAAATTTGAGTTTAGGGAAATTTGGAAGTGGTATAGCTCAGCTTTTCCAGCACACTTGCCAGTCTCACCAGGCCCATGCTGGGGCGCCAAATTACCAGGATGGGCGGCCATGTGCCACCTTGGCAGTTTCTGCTTCAGCTCCTCTCACAGGGCTCCCCTCTGCCCTATGGGAGAAAGTCCACGCAGCTACCGAAGCACTTCGGACTTTCTCCCATTGGGCAGAGGGGAGCCCTTCCAGAGGAGCCAAAGCAGAAACTGCTGAGGTGGCAAGGCCCGAGGTGACATGGCTGCCCGTCCCAATAATTTGGCACCCAAGCATGGGCCTAATCTCAGCCTTTCTCAGATCTTCTGCTAGCAGATCTCAGCCAGTTCTACTGGTGGTTTGCTTTGCTAGCTGAGTTTCCTGTTGCCTTCCAAGCATTATTGTTTTTCTCCAATGAATCAGGAAGATTTGTGAGCTCATGAACACCTTTCTTCTTGAGAAGCTTCCCATTTTTACCACTTATGTGACTAGCCTTCAAGTGACTGACTCTCCATGTGATGGTAACACAGGGCCATGTGGACATGCTAGACATAGCAAAGAGGGGATTAGCAATGCCTACTATTTTCTCTAAAAGCTCTTCATTATTGGGAGTATTCTTATAGTTTTCCCCCTTTTTTGCTTCTTTCCTTGGGCATGTGTCTTTGCTTCGCTATTGCCCTCCTCATTTGGAAAGCATCTATTAAAGCATTTCATGCTAATAAAGAGCAGTCCATCTGGCAAATCTTATGAAAGTTAATTATGCCTTGCGCATTGCTGAAGAATAATAATGATACCAAATATATTTTTCCTAAGCCATTTATAGCTGGGAGTCTGACATAGCCATCTCCAGCTGTGAGCAATTGCTTAACAACTTGTTCTAGATTTATTTTTCCCATCCCCCTCTTATTTATTTATTTGCTTGGGGTAGATGACCTTGTTTATTTCTTCTCCCCTTTTCTCATGCTCTCTGTCATCTTAGTCTATCATAACCAAATAAAGCAGGTAGTTTGAGAATCCAGAATGATTGGTTTTGCATGATGCATCTCACACAATTGTTAATGTTGACTTGGTTGTTTGGTTGTTGTGGTTGCTTAACCAGCTCATTTACTAGTCTGCAGATTACTGCCAGAAACATGCACCGATGAGGACTAAGGTTTGGCCAATGACAAAGCCAAGGAAGTGGCTTCATTTTGGCAGTCCAGGGTTTAATCAGGACATTAAAGAAGAAGAAGAAGACCACTACACAGTACCTTATCTTCTCTTGTATCTTTAGTGTAGCCTTTTGGTTATAGCAGATCAGTTTCCTTGGGTAACATGAATAAACAAATGTAGAAGGAGAATAAACTTTTGTTTATGAATAAACAAAAGTTCCATTTAAGCCATAAAGACAGCCAATTGGTTGAAGATTCCTGTCCATGCATTGAAGAAATCTGCAGTGCTTGTGGTAACTAGTTATAAATAATCAGTTACCTGTAATTAATACTTTTTGTGATAACAAAACTACTGTGGTATAACAGTTGGGGGTTTAATTACTTTTATAATTACACAAGGGTGGCTTCACTGAATGACATAGAAGGAATATCTAAAAGCTCAAGTGCTGGCTTAATTTGTGTGACATGCTATTGTCTCCTCTGTTAAGTTGTGTTGAAGTGACAGCAACATGGGAAGACAATTTGTTCTGTGTCATAAGGCCAGATGTTTGTAGCACTGAGTGCTTTAGGAAAGTAAGAAATGACTTTAAAATTGTGGCCCTAATAGCAACTATATATATATATATATATATATATATATATATATATATATATATATATATATATATATATATATATATATATATATATATATATATATATATATATATATATATATATATATATATTGCCAACAGCCTTGCCAGATGTTGTTCTTGTTAGATTACTGAGTATTAGTAAATTCCAGCACCTTTTTCAATAGCTCTGAAGGCATTTAAATCACAAGGCTTTGCTCCATGTTTAGATATTGGAGGCTGATCTTCAAATTGACTGATCAAGATCATCTAGACTTAGTTCAGGGATGCTCATCAGCTGTCAAAGTTAAAAGTAGTCCCCTTCACTCAGCTCTGCTCCTTAGGAAATAGTAATGATTTAGTACTCAAGAAATGAGGAAGCTGACTTCCATCTTACCTCACTACTCATACCTTCTGTCTGCATATATTCCATATTTCTGATCATAACAACATGTTATTCTACATTTTGAGGACAAACCAAGGATATTGGTAGACACTGGATTGGCTGGACACAGGGCATTTGATGATTTTTTTGATTTTTTTAAAGTATGGTAGTCAATTGTACACTACTGTTATGCGAGACACAACATTAACAAATACCATGGATTCTCTCCTTATACTTTGCTATTATAATGTGAGTTTATATTTCTTTGCTCTCTTCTCTCTCTTCCTTTGGACATCCTTACAAAGGGAAACAGATGTGGACCTAGTCATGAGGAGATCAGCAATTATGTTAAATACTCTGTAGAGTAGGCCCCTGCTGTATGGTTTAATTATCTAGAGCTTCCCAATGTGAAATGGGTTCTCCTCTGGTTCCTTCTACCAGTTTGACTCACAATTTCCCTTAAATTTGGAATATAGTGGTTATACCTTTATTCTTGAAGAAGGAACAGTGATCTTCTTAGCTTCTGAGCCTGGAGCAAATCTACAGTAGTGATGGTAATGTAGCAAGAATGAAGTATGAAATATCCTTTATGCTTCTGAAGATTTCAGTAAAAGGATTCCATTAGGTGATGAAAACATTTTGACAACTGGTAGATAGGTGTCTACAGTACTGTGCAACAGTCTTAGGACACCATGAGCTGTTGGGTGTGTGTGTGTGTGTGTGTGTAATCAATGAGTGATATGGGGGTTACCTCATACCCCAAGCCACTGAGACACTCCGAAATTGGAGACAGTTTTCTTCTGACTCTCCTTTCAACCCTCTCCAAGTCTGGTGAAGTTTGGAGCTAGATGTCCAAGTTATGGCCTCAACAAATCATTCATCTATGCACTTTACCAAATGTGAACATATATTTACCTAGTTTTCCTAATTTTATGTCTTGTCCCTTTTTGACAAGTGGGCTTGCATGCATTTTTAAAATTGCTTTTATCCATACATATTTTAAAATGTCAGCATTTTGTCTGCATTTCTCTGAGAAAGCTCCATAGACCTTACATGTTTGTGATTCCTTGAGTTAAGATGTGTTGGTTCTCGCAACATGCCTCAGAAGTACCAAAAATGTTACTTTCACAGAGAGCTTCACTGCCAACAGATTGTTCTTCACTCCTTGTGAAAGCCTAGCAGTGGAAACTCCTCTTTCATGGATTTGAGACTCAGTTGCTTTGGAAGTCCAAATTTCACATGCAAAAGTGTAACAGAGCTGGTCAGAGTTCCAAAAAGTTACATTTTTAAAACAGAAATCCTCAGATCTCCTGGCCAATGGGGCCAGTACTTCCATGCTTCTTGTGAGGTCACACCTGGCTACTCATCCCCATCTTTAAGACTACATGGCCCAGCCTCCAGTACAGCAGTTCCCAACCTTTTAAAGCCAGGGGCCAGGTCACATTCTCTCAGGCAGTTCCGAGGGCCAGATGGCTATTTTACCCTGCCTACATGATGAGGGTGGCCATTTTGTCACTTCAAAGGGGTGGCCTTTTTGTTTCTTGAATGCCCTTGGTGGGATGGGGGCCATATTAAATGGTGCCATGGGCTGGATTCAGCCCATGGGCCTTAGGTTGGGAACCTCTGCTCCAGTAACAGGAACCTAATGGGGGAGAGTCAGAACAGACGGATAGATTCACACATATCTGCAAATATTTTACACACAGAGAAAGTCACAGAGCAGACACTTCCAATCCATCATCATGACTGGCACTTCAGCACTTTACAACACAGTGAACTTTTAAAACTCCTGCCACCCCTCCTCATTCAGCCCTTTCTCTTTTCAGTTAGTTAAAAGTGTAATCACTTATTTACAGAATACAGTTGGCATTTAGTCATTGTCTCTTCCAGATAATTTTGCATGCTTTTATCAGGCTTACTGAGAGACAGAAGAGCCAGCAGACATCATATGTCTTGCACTATCCCGCTGTAAGGAAAGGCCATTTTTCTTATCTTTATCTCCAATGTTGTTTTCAATGAAGAGCACACTAAACCTATTTGCATATGCCTTCAAATGTCCATCAATCTCCATAAAGCAAAAATCTCACTAAACCTGGCAGTTGCCTTCTTTGTCCAACATAATTTCTACCACCTTTCCCACTCTCTCCACTTCTCCTGTTACTTCCAAGGCAGCAGTAAAAAAAACTGAGATAAAATGGAGAAGTAAAGAATTAGAGTTGTGATAGGTGGTACAAGATTTAACAAAAGGGACATTCCCAGTTGCCCCAATTCACTTTTAATATGGGCATAGCATTTTTCTTTAATACATATCTGTGTACTTATTTTTTCCATAATATACATTTTGCATCCATTTCCCCTTTAAATCACAAATCTGTTTGCATTTTGACTGCATTATTCCTACAACATTTTCCTCTGGATTTTCTCCTAAAGTGTGCCCTTTGGTCCACATTATTGAGGTAAGAAATCGGAGAAGTGAGCTACATGAAGGACCATTATTCTGAAATGAAGATTAACTTTAAAAATTGGGAAATGGATCAACTCTCTTAAAAATTTAGCTGTAACAAAACTGATGAGAATCCATAACAAGCAATTAATATAACTAGTAAGATGTTTGGTTCATTTAGACCATTCCATCTGCAGAATCCTACTGTAGATTAATGCTTGTGTAAGAGAAAACATGTACTGTATGTCTTGGTGGCAAACTGCCACCCATCAAAGTGTTGGTTTCATTCTTAGATGAGCACCTGATTGCAAGACTTACATGATTTCCCTCTTGCAAGTGTAAACATGACTAGCTAAGCCTGAGTATTCTTGAACTTGCTTGCTGGTTAGAAAGTGAATGGATAGAGTAGAAGACAGCCCTCATAAAGGATGTAAATCCTGCCATGGTTCATCCTTGTTCAGTAAATAAAGAAATGCAAGGGAAACATCAACACATTATCTCTACCCCTGTCATTATGGGATGTTTCCCTTTCTTTCTTGACTTCAGAAAGAGAGAAATTGCACATTTAGACGACACTTTTGCTTCTTAAGTACACAAAATGAAATGTGACACCTTTTCCTTTGTTGTATCAACTAGTGAAAATCACAGCATTGGATGAGTTGTTTGTGTCCTCCTAATCATTCAGCTTTTGTGCTTGTTCTGTGTATTTCTATGATTAGCTTCAACAGTTATCACAGACTAAAAACAGATGGTTTTTAATGATTATCACAGACTAAAAACAAAAGGATGTTAATTTCCCATAAAGACAGAAATGTTACATTAAATATATTGTGGTTTCTGGAAAGTACAAATAGTTGGCGAATACGCTTTTGGCATCTCAGTTTTGTGTTTGGAGTAAGATCTCTTATTGGGGCCAGCAAATTCTTGAGATGCTGCCTCACCATTTTGCGACAGAAGGCCTCACCTGGAATTGCAAGACTTCTTCTCTCTGTCATAATAAATAAGAGTTCATTCATAAATTTGTTCTTCCCATCATCTACCTTCTAAATGCCTAAAATTTCTTTTGCCAGTTTCTTCTAGAGTCTAGACAATGAAGTCCCAATGGTTATCATAGACCAAGAATCTTAAAGTGCAAGGTTCAACTCCTTTAAAAGGTTCAGAATTTAATGCTGAATATTATCCAATTAACACCCGAGCACAGATCATTTGAAAATTACTCACTCAAGGAAATGATTATAGGTTTTTTCCTTCAATACATTGATCGTTCCCAGTTCATGACACCGGCATATTAGCCAAAGTGCATTTATTACAGCTTTTTACCCAACCTTTGCAACTTTGATTTAAAGTCATGCATTCTAATATGTTTTGACAAGTAAATTGGTTGCCTTTTTTCTTTGATAGCCAACCATATAAATAATGCATGCATAGTAATAGTGCAAGCAATAATGTAAAAGTCAAGTAACATGGCACACACAGAATGTTAATGATAAAGCTGCCGTATCCATTTCAAAGTGGGAGAGACAGTCTGAAAAGTGAAAGGTGGGCCTGCCTTTTCCACCTGCAATGAGCATCAGCAACTGTCTAACATCATATTTAAAACAAATCATCTGTTAGCTTTCTCAAAGAGTTTTGCTATTGCATAGACTATTGGCTATCAACTGATGAAAAGTTGACTAGTTTTTCTGGAATGGCTGAAATTTCTGTTTTAGTTCATTTTTTCATAGGATTTTACCAATAGTTACACTTTCCATGTACAGTGGAACCTCAATTAAGGTAATTAGTGCATTATCCATAGGGTTGCCATGTGTCCTAGAAAACCTGGATTGTCCTGTATTTGAGGTCAGAAAAATTGTCCATGGTCAGTTCAATAAAAATCATGTTAAAGTCCCAGATTTTTAAAACTTACTGATTGTGTATTATAACACACCATTAAAATAAATTCTCACCATCAAATGAGTGATTTCCTGCCACATTGGAGTTGGAGTACACCTGGAGACAAATCTTAATGTCCTCGCCTCACATGACCACCCGATAAGCATGACCAGTGTTTTTCCTGGAACTGAGGACGTTAAGAGTTGACCATGACACAACTTCTCAGAAGTACAACAGGTCATCTTACAGTAAGAATTAACTGTTGAAAATAAATTCATTTATGTATTGATATATTTAATGTGAAAGTGTTTTATAGCTGTCATTATATTATGCTTGTTTAAAATAAGGTTATTTTGTAGATAACCCACCCATTTTTGTCAAGTATACTTCTGTCCTGGCTTTGTGGGAGAGAATCATGGCAACTCTAGTTATCCAGGACATTTCTTACAGCAAAAAATTTCCCATATAATGCATTGAAAATTAAAATACAGTACATTAACCAAAATACAGTTTCCCATAGGAATGCATTGAAAACCAATTAATCCGTTCAAAAAAAAAAATCCATAAACCAAGCCACTATTTTCTATGGATTTCCTTTTGTTATGCGATTTTTTTGTTAACTGAGCCATTTGTTAACCAAGGTTCTACTGTATTTGGGATGGAGAACTTACAATTCTCCTCCTCCTTCTCTTTCTCCTCCTCCTCCTCTTCCTCCTCCTCATCTTCCTCCTTCTTCTTCAAGTGCCATATCTGTTTGCAAATATTGCCTATCATCATGGCAATTAGCCACGTAGATTGTCCTGGGAACACTATAATGCAGTACTCTTCCATTTGCCTTCCACATTGCAGCCTATCACCCATTCCACTGATCCAATTCCACTAGTCACTTTCTAGTCCTGAGCTCTTTTGGCGCACAAAATCCTCATCAGCCCTCAGCCATGATTGATGAAAATGCTGCCCTCCATCAAAATGGATTCAAGTGGGATTTAATCCATTTAGGGACTGCCACCCTTCCCTGTAGACTTTGCTACCCAAGGCCATTACTTTCATAGTTGTCAGGTTAGTTAACCCCTGCCTGACATCAGCATAGAGTTGCTGGCAGTATGGTCTATTCTATTACCATAGTAGGATAACTTGGTCAGACTCTAACCAGTCAGTTGCCTCTAACCAGACTATGCCTGTGCACATATATAGATTTCAATTTGCACTGGGAGAGACACAGAAGAAGGTTATCTTGCTATAATATTACTTCTGCAACTTAAAGTAGAAAATAAGCTAAGCTCTGCAAATTTTTTAATTTTGAAAATTAAACAGTCTTTTGTTTGCAAGGAAAGACACATGATTAATGCTAATTCAGTTTCCAGAGACCAGTTCCACCCGCAATCTTTTGCTGTAATAAATAAAAAAAAAGAAAATGGAGCAAAGTAGTTTAAAATGTAATTATTAGTTCAATAAATACTCCAGATGCAAAGAGAGCAAGTCCTTTTTGTTTTCCATTTTTAGTGCAATATCTAACCTGCCAACATTTCTTTCTGATCAGTTTATCACCATATAATTTAAATGCTCATATCTTCCCAGAGAAAATGTATGATTAGCCACTTAAATACCCCCTATTTTATTCTTTTAAACAATTGCAGCAAAGAGCATCAGTCTTCTGTATCATAGATGATTCTGAATGAGAATTAGACAGCATGTGGACTGCAATTCTAAACAATCAGACCGAATAGACAGGAATTTTAAAAATATATAATTTTATTGAAATGCTGCTGAGATACCAACATCGGGCATTTTATGAAAAGAATTACCCATATCATATGCAAAGCAGCTTGTGCAGTAAATCAGATTCAGCACAATGAAAATGTAAAAAAAATGAACTGGATGTCCGGGGTGGGGGTGGGGACATGCAGTCAAATTCAACATGTCAAACATGTGTTTCTTGAGATCCTGTGGCATGGTAGTTACTGCTGTACTGCACCCAAAACTCTGCACATGATCTGATTTCAATCCAAAAGGATTCAGAGTTTTATCCTTCTGATTGCAGTAAAATGAGTACCCAGTTTCTGGGGGCAAACTGTACTTAGCGTAAATACCTTATCAATCACCCAGAGAGAGCTCTAAGCACTAATAGGTGGTATTAAATGTCACTGACAAAGAACCATCCATATGGCAAACTCCTTCCAATTCTTATTTTAATTTGATGCAAACATAAATTGACATACAAAAAAATTGACACGTAATAAGAAGCTATAATGCACATATGGCAAACTTCTTTGGAACTGAAGAGAGTTTTACAAGTAAAATATGAGAAGTCACGGGAATTTATTCAACTAATAACTTTAAGGCCCATTGCTTGTCCTGAATAGACCATTCCAACTGAATCAAGTATTGAATGGCGACTGAACTCAAATGTAGATCTCACTGATTCACAGAAAGGTCTGTTCTAGTTTGAACCCTTCTGGGTTATATGAGGGTTTTGAGTTCAACTAAGGCAGGAGTGGTGTAGGGAAAACAATTTATTCCTCAATGTAAAAAAGACAAAAGAGATCATTGTGGACTTTAGAAAATGCAAATTGAACATCCAGCCACCTATTATTGAAGGGAATTGTGTGGAACAGTTCTCGGTGTTTCGATTTCTGGGAATTGAGCTGAGGGATGATCTAACATGAGGAGCAAACACCAAAGCTCTGATGAAGAGAGCACAGCAGAGGTTATACTTCTTGAGAATCCTCAGGAGGAACAATCTTTCAAAGGACCTGCTATTGATATTCTACCACTGTACCATAGAGAGTGTGATAACCTATGGTCTGTGTGCATGGTTTGAGAGTTGTACAGCTAGGGAAAGAACAATGCTGTCCAGGGTCGTAAAGACTGCGGAGGGGATAACCGGACATACTCTTCCCACTCTAGATCAAATCTATGCCGCCAGGTGTTATAAGAAAGCTGTAGAGATTGTGCAAGATAGTACGCACCACGGAAATGATCTCTTTCAGCTTCTGCCTTCTAGAAGAAGGTATAGGGTCATAAAGACCAGGACCAGCCACTTGAGAAATAGTTTCTACCCAAAAGCGGTTCTGGCTTTGAATGCAGTGCAACGCAGTCTATGAGGGAGCTTCTGTATATAGTTTTTAGAGTTTTTAGAGTTTTTAGAGCTTTTAGGGGTTAAATGTGTATATGTGGGGTGGGAGTATGTTGATAATTTTGTATAGTTGTTTTTTGTTTAGGTTTTTGTTGGGTTGATAAGTGTTTTTCACCCCCAATCTCGTTGTTCTGTGCACGACAATGACAATAAAGATTTATCTATCTATGTCTTTTGATCTCTCCTAAGACTGGTGCTCCTTCACCTCTACATGAGCTTCTGGCACTACCAATAATTAGAAACTGAATGTTCAGGCTGTAGCTAATAAAATGCTTCATATTTTATTTAGAAACTCTGCTTGTGCTTAGGGAAGTTTAAGTGGACCAGATTAATTCACACTTCTCATATCTATACTGGTCCTACTCTCAGGAATTGCTCATCCTGCTGTATCCAATAGGCAACCAAAGGAGCACATAGCCATGACCTCGTAATCCTTTATTAGTTCCTACATGTTTGCCCACGGGCTCTTCATGGAATCAAGAATGCTGTGTAATTAGGGCTCTGGCACTCAAGAAGAGGCAAAATGTGAATATAAACTCCTTTTCTTTGATTGTGTTGCCTCCCATGTGGAGAAAGCTACGATGGGAAAAAGCAGGGTTGCTCATGTAGTGGAGAAAGCAGGTAAGTAGGGCTGTTATCAATAGCTAGTTACTCCTGCCAAATGAGGTGAGGCAGATAATTGCAAGTTAAGAGGCTTTTCCTTGGTGGCACCATGAACTGCCCTCTCTAGAACTAATGAACTGTTTAAGACATTTTCATCATCATAGGTTTTAGAAAACTGCTTTTAGGTGCTGCTAAACCATATATTGTTTTACATCTGCTGGTATATCCCCCCCCCCCCAATTGTGCACTGCTTTAGTTTTATTTTTTTTATATCTGCTCAGTTTCATTCTCACTGTTTATACTTTCTGTACAGCTTAGTGGTTTAGGTAGAGGTCAGGAGTTTGAAGATTGCTGGGAGAAGCAGTCCAGATAACATTTGTTCTTAGCCCATCATCATTGAGAAGTCAAGCGTTAAGCACTGGAGGATTGTACAATGGCATGTTAAGAGCTTGTGGTTATTGCATTTCCCTGACTTACAAAACTGAAATACCTTGGGTAAGAGAAGCATTCTTGTTCAGTGTGGGCTAACGGAGGCCATAGGATGAGTTCCAGAACCAGGAAGGCAGTCTTAAGTGATTGGGTCATGCAGTCCTGGATTCTTCATTTCTTAACAAAGCTGAGATTAAACAACTTCATCAGGAATGAAACAATGTCAGGAAAGATGCTTTGTATTCAAGATGTCTGATTAGAGGGTTTGGTGTTCATCTCCGTTTACAGCCAAAGAACCAGTGCTGTCTGCAACTACAGACATTTCCATGGTCATGTGGCAGACAAGACTAGATGCTGGAGTGCCTGGAACACCATTACCTTTTCTGCCGAAGTGGTACCTATTTAGGTAAAGGTAAAGGTTTCCCTTGCTCGAAAGCCCGTCGTATCCGACTCTAGGGTGCAGTGCTCATCTCTGTTTCTAAGCCGAAGAGACAGCGCTGTCTGCTTCTGCAGATGTTTCCGTGGTCATGTGGCAGGCATGACTAGACACCGGAATGCACGGAACGCTGTTACCTTCCCACCGAAGTGGTCCCTATTTATTTACTTGCAATTTCTTGCTTTCGAACTGCTAGGTTGGCAAAGGCTAGGACAGAGACAGGAGCTGACTCCATTATGCAGCACTCAGATCTTGAACTGCTGACCTGCTGACCTTTGGGTCATCAAGCACAGCGTCTCAACCACTAAGCCACCATGGCCCCTCAGCATGCACATTGCAGCACAATTGCCCAATACTATTATCTCCTTTTTTCATCTGAATTGAACACACCATCCATATTTGTAGAATTCTGAATGATCTGGGGCAGTTTGCTAATGGCTGTACATTTTTCATAATGGCACCCTTCCCCCATTGATTTATATCCTTCACATTCTAGCCACAGATACCTTGTGTTTAATTTAATATTTTGTTTACTTATATGAATAGTTTAGACTGCATTGACAACTCTTTCACTTTGACATCTTAATCTATTCCTCACAGATTTGCTTTGACAGTCCTTACAGGTGTTGTGACAGGATGGGCATATTCCACCTTAATACTGACATCAATCCTGGTGCTGCATTTTGAATAGATGAAATCCTGCCACTGATAGTCATGGGTTAAGTCTGGATTTCATCTCAACAGAACCCATGGAACTCTTTGAATGTCTTCTAAGTTCTGCTGCGGATGATAGAGCCTAGGATAGTGAACAGAGCAATGGAGAATGGAGAAAGCTCTTAGATTTGAGGTGACTAGGTACCAACATCAGCACAGCTTCTGCATGCTTTGCCCTAAGTATGCAGAAGGATAGGACCATACATACTGGCAAGAAGAAATTGCAAAGACATTGGCTATTAGCCATGAAAAAATCTTAGCAATTAATTGTGCACCATCAAGTCAACTCTGACTCATGGTGACCCTTTTGTGAATCTTCTAGACAGAGAATACACAGAAGTGGTTTACTATTCCCCTTTTTTTGGGGTGTCCTGGGATCTGCAGCTTGCCCATGACTACACAGGTTGACTCTTTTCCCTGGAGCCACAGTGGGGAATTGAGCTCCCCAGAACTGACTCCACTGCTAAATAACTAACTAGGCAGCCAGCTATATTAATGACCATAATTGACGCAATTTCCACAGTGGAGTTATTGTGTTTGCCACCATATAAGACACATCGGAGTATAAGACACACCCCATTATAACCAAAATAGTCTACTATAGGCCACTATATTCAGTACAAGATGCACTCAATTTTTCCAGTTTATTTTAAGGGGTGGGGGTGAGTCTTATATACCAGAAAATTGGGTATATGCTGTGTGAAACATTCTGTTCAAGTTCCTTATGTCTCCACCAGTCTCCAAAAGAGAAGTTTTTTTTATTTTTCTTACAAAATGAAGTAATTAAACAGTACACTATAAACATGAAGCTATCACACATCTACTTAACTAATTAAATCTGATAGATGGTGATGCCATTTATGCTTTTATGGACCACAGGCTGCTTTGTCAGATATATGAAAGATTTACCTAAAAGGGAATGGTGTCTTACAACATGATGGAAATTTATGACACAATACCCTCACCATCACCAAACTCAGTGCCTTAATCACTAAGACACCGTGGCCCCTTAGTCATGACATTAGGATTCAGGGCTCATCTCAGTTTATAGCCAAAGAGCCAGTGATGTCTGCATCTGCAGATATTTCCATGGACATGTGGCAGGCATGACTTGACACTGGAGTGCACAGAACGCTGTTTACCTTCCCACCGAAGTGGTACCTATTTATCTACTTGCAATTTCTTGTTTTTGAACTGCAAGGCTGGCAGGAGCTAGGACAGAGAAGGAAGCTCACTCCATCATGCACCACTTGGGTCTCAAACTGTTGACCTGCCGACCTTCTAATTGTCAAGTTGAGCATCTAAGCCACCACAGTCCCTAGTCATGACATTACTAGTCTTTAAATTATTATTGTGATATTTGTATCCTGACCTTCCTCCAATGAGCTCAATCAAGAATTCACAGGGGTTATTCCATTTTCAATCCCTGACAGTACCATGAAATCCAGTGAGCTTCATGACTGAAAAGGAATTCAAGCTAGGCAGCCACAGGCTCACCAAGTCCTCGACATCATACTGACCTTTAGAGTTTGCTGCTCTGTCGCTACAGCCACATAATTTGTCACTATTGGTTCTTTCCCTCCCCACATGCACACTTCATCAAACGTCTTCCATAAGTCTTGACATATTTTCTTGCAAATAGGAAAAGGTGAAAAATAAAACAACGTCTAAGGTTATTCAGAAATGACAGTGCAATTATCTTGGAAGAAAAATCCAAACAGAGTCCATTATTATCACCAATTTCTTTTTTGAAGCACTTAGAGGGATTTGACGGATAAAATGCATGGTGAGGAGTGAGGTGCTAATTCTTCAACATTATGCATTTTGGCACTGCCTTTCATCTGACAACAATTAATTCACAAACTAAGAAAAGCATTGCTGCTGCATAGTTAGGATTTGCATGGGTTAGCAAAGGTGACTGCGGGCCCCTTCACATTTTATCAAATCTTTATCCTTTCAGACCAAAAAGAACTGTTTCCTGAATTTGTTATGTATTATGCTTGTCCATGAGTAGAAATGCAACAACAACTAGAACCAAATAAGCTAATAAGCTAGCAGTCTTCCAAGGAAATCAAAATCCTGATGTCTCTCCCCCCCCACCCACCCTCCCCCCACCCCCGTTGCTTTGCTTCCAGAAAATGGCTTTAGCAAAGCTTGATAATGTTGGCCTTACTACAGTTCCCAGAATCCCCAATCAGCAATGTTTCCAAGTCTCGGACATGACGATCCTAATGTCATCGGTGTTGTAATCACTAGATAGTACATATATGAATAAGAAATGTAGGTATAATCACTTGTACTCAATTTTTTGTGTGTGAAAACCATACACAAATTTTTACAAAATATTTAACTGTCATGTTATTTATTTATTTGGTTGATTGGTTGGTTGTTCATTCAAAAAAAGTAAATATTGCTAATTATTTATAAGCTGTCTGTAATGGTCAAATGAGTTTTTCCCAACTTGTTCTAACAATCTTATCTAATGATCACCTTTCTTTCATGCCCAGTCTGTAGAAATTTCTGCATAAATGTTTTCTGCTGGGTTTTTTTTTTAAAAAATCTGGAACAAAAGGACCTTGTAACAAAATGTTGCATTGACCAACAATGTTTCTGTTCTAGATTCTGAAGTATGCTTTAAAAATAATAACTATGTTCCTTGTTGGGGGTCAATGGAATAACCCACTGCCATTAACTTGTTGCCATGCTAATTATGTTGCTTGATGCAACACTCATTACTTTTGCATTGGTATCTATAACTTTAAAAAAAAACCACCAACTTTGAATTGTAAAGAGATTAGCATAAAACTTGAAAAATCACACCAAAGTGGGTTAACGTGGCCTTTAAAAACTTTGAAAAAACTAGAAAATGTTACTTGTTACACCAATAAATTAACTGTAATGTATCTCTGTTAAACTGTCATTGTCCCCCCCAAAGTATCTCATTTAATTCATATAAAGGAAGCTGCCTTATATTGAGCTAGATCAGGGGTTCCCAATTTTTTTCAAGCTGGGGGCCGGGTCATGCTCTCTCAGTCAGCTTCAAGGGCCGGACAGCCATTTTGTCCTGCCTGCATTTTTATTTATTTATTGTTAAATTTTTATACCGCCCACTCAGCCAAAGCCGACTCTGGGCGGTTCACAACAGTGGGTAAAAACCCACAGTGCATGATGGGGTGGTGGCCATTCTGTCCCAACAGCTTCTAATGGGTGGCCATTTTGTTTCTTAAATGCCCTTGGAGGGGTGGAGGCCACATGAAATGGTGCCACAGGCCAGATCCTGTCCACGGTCCTTAGGTTGAGAACCTCTGAGCTATATCCTTACTTCATCTTTTGACAAGGTCCCACACCAAAGGCTCTTGAATAAACTTACCAGTCATGGAATAAAGGGACAGGTCTTGTCCTGGATCAGCAACTGGCTAAGGGACAGGAAACAGAGGGTAGCACTAAATGGACACTTCTCCAAGTGGAGGGAAGTAAAGAGTGGGGTCCCCCAAGGTTCAGTACTGGGACCCCTGCTTTTCAACCTCTTCATAAATGATCTAGAGGTAGGAGTAAAAAGCAAGGTAGCCAAATTTGCTGACGACACTAAATTATACAGGGTAGTGAAAACTGTGAGAGATTGTGAAGAGCTTCAGAGGGATCTCTTGACACTGGGGGAGTGGGCAAAACAGTGGCAAATGAGCTTCAACATCAGTAAGTGCAGAGTGATGCATGTTGGGGCAAAAAAACCCAATTACATTTATAAACTGATGGGGTCTGAACTCTCTGCGACAAACCAGGAAAGGGACCTTGGTGTCCTGGTGGACAGCTCAATGAAGGTGTCAACCCAGTGTGCCTCAGCAGTGAAAAAAGCAAACTCAATGTTAGGGATCATTAGGAAGGGTATAGAAAATAAGTCAGCAAGTGTCATTTTGCCTCTTTATAAATCTATGGTGAGGCCCCATCTGGAATATTGTGTACAGTTCTGGTCGCCATACCTCCAGAAGGATATTATGGAGTTGGAGAAAGTACAGAGGAGGGCAACCAGAATGATTAGGGGACTGGAACACCTTCCTTACCATCTGAGGCTGCAACGGTTGGGCCTTTTCACTCTTGAACGACGGCGTCTAAGAGGTGACCTGATTGAAGTTTATAAAATCATGCACGGTGTGGACAAGGTAGATAAGGAAAAACTGTTTTCCCTATCGCACAACACTAGAACTAGGGGACACTCCATGAAACTTTTGGGTACTAGTTCTCAAACAAATAAGAGAAAGTACTTTTTCACCCAGAGGATTACTGGTCTATGGAACTCCCTGCCAGAAGAAGTGGTGACAGCTGTCAGTCTTCACAGCTTTAAGAAAGGATTAGACAAGTTCATGGAGGACAAGGCTATCAATGGCTATAATTATGGCTACCTAAGGACAACCTCCGGGTTGGAGAGATAGGCAGGATATCTCTCAATGCCATTTCCAGGGAATCCTAAGCAGGTGAAGGCATCTCCTTGGGAATACTCTGAAGGAAATGGTGAGCCACTGTGTGAGACAGAATGCTGGACTGGATGGGCTGTGGCCTGTTCCAGCAAGGCTGTTCTTATGTTCTTATGTTCTTATCTTGCCCAATACTTTCAACTCTGACTGGCAGCAGTAGCTCTTCTACCAAGTTTCAGACCAGATATTTCGAAGCTGTACCCAGATATCCTTGATATCCCCTCTTCATCTCTTCTTAAAGTGCTGAACAGACTGATCCTGCCGAGCTACAGAAATTACTCAAGACTGGAGTAGTAAATTGGCTATAATGTGTTATGTAGTTGTAGGCAAGCATGTTACTCATAGTTTAAGACTTGCAGCTCTGCCTCAGCTTGCTAATACTACCCTCTTGTGGGAAGATAGTGTTGTTTTAGTACCAAGTGACTGCTTGGGTCTCTCCACAGTTGCTGCTAGACAGAGTACATAATATTAGATCAGATAGATATAAGTCCAATTGAAGTGTTAATAAAAAGCTTGACCTGAAAGTATGAGCACAGAAAGAATTCTGGAGCTGTCCCCTTCCTGCCTTTATTCCCAGAGGGAGAGGAACAGAGAACTCTGCTGCTACACATAAGGTTTCTCCAAGCAAATGGGGATCTTAAAAATAAGCAACAGGCAAGGGCTATATTAACCATTTTCCAAATGCCAGAATAGGGCTGTGCCATCTGACTTGGTATCCTATTTAGGCAAAGAGTATTCTTCACCATGCAAAAGTTGCCTATTCATTTCAGTGATGACAGAAGCTTGATTTAAAACAAGAATTGTTCCCACCTTTGATCTGCATAGGGCCACAGTGGCTTAGTGATTAAGACACCGAGCTTGACGACTCAGCAGGTCAGCAGTTCGAGACATGAGTGCTGCCTGACGGCAGTCAGCTGCCATTGTCTGTCCTGGCTCCTGCCAAGCTAGCAGTTCAAAAGCAATAAATTGCAAATAGTTAAGTAGGGAGCACTTCTGTGGGAAAAGTAACAGTGTTCCATGCACTCGGCCATCTAGTCATGCCTGCCACTTGACCATTGAAGCATATGCAAATGCAGAAAGTGCATTTGATTGTAAATGGAGATGAGTACCGCCTCCTAGAATTGAACATGACTGGCTTTTGAGCATAGGAGACTTTTGCCTTTACCTTGATCTGAATGGAGAAGTCTGTTCTTAAACCATCTGTGAGTGTAGATGAAATCCCTGAATGAGGGTCCATACTTTTTATCCAGTCACTTTTCACCTCGCACAGTGTGGTGGCAATAACACAAATGGGTTAACCGCAAACTCTGATCTACTCTGTCAGTTTACATGCAGAAAGCCCTTCTCACTATTGTAGTAATGGTATGCAAATTGCACCTCTGGCACTGCATAATTACCTGTGCATAATCACCTGAATGCAAAGGGGGATTCAACTTCTTAATTGCATTAAAATTTATTCAAGTAATTAAAGCCAAAGCATTGTAACTAAGAACTTGCAAACAAAATAACTATTAGACAAATGAGAATGGAGGTGGAAAAAATTCTTTCCACACTCTTAGGGTTGGTTAATAAAACCAATAAGAATTGTTCTTTAGTGCTTCGGAAATAATCCTTATTCTTTTGTTAACAAGATTGGGCTGCTTTCAGAATCATAAAACTCCTCAGGAAATTCCAAAGTGAAGAAAAGGTGACTAAATATTTCCAGCCTGTCTTGTTTTCACAGGTGCTCACTTGTGAATCTGCTCTCTTGCATTTCTACATTAACCAGCAGGGTTTTTTTTGTTTTTTTTTTGCATTCAAATAATGTGAGGAGGAACTCCATTGCCCATTATGGGCAGTCCATTGGGCAGTCCATTGCCCACTATGATCTTTGACCAGAATTCCAGACTGCCAACTCACTTGTCCATTGGGGACTGGACAACAGTGAGAGGCCAGGGGTTTTTCTCTTGAGGAAAGAAAGCATGCAGGGGTAGGTCCTATCCATAGGCCAGGCAGGGTCAGGAACCAAGGAGAAGCTTCTGGAAAGTGAAGAGGTGGAGGAGTTACAGAGGGTAGAAAAGGCATTGGGAAATATGGTGGAGGAAGAGACTCTGGAGGAGAAGGTGGACATACCAGAACTGAAGGAACAAGGTCTAGGGCTAGATCTGTTACCACAAGATGAGCCTTGTGAAAGAAAAGACATTGGTGCAGAGGAGCTGACCTTGATGTTGGAGTGGACTTTTATATTCAAACAAGGCCCATTGAGGGGTTGGGGTTGGATTCTGGTTTTGTTTTTTTTGTTGTTGTTGTTGCTGGCTGAGAAACAGGCCAAAATGTGTAAGGCAGTAAAGCCCTCGTACTGGAGAGAACAGAGCTGGTAGGAACATTGGAGGCAAGAAGACCATACCATCCTGGTGAATTCTATACAATTGCTACCTGTCTATTTATTATCAACATGCTTGCAAAGATGCAAACAGGCTCTCCCCTCTCCATCATCACTTTCTCCATACGCAGAAAAGACTCCTGCTGATGTATAGGCTGTAGGCATGAAGAAGAATCTTTTCATGCTCGTGTATAAAACCTAATTATGATTCCTGTGTTTTTTTTAAGAATTGCTTTTATGTTTTATCATTATATATTATTTTTATGTATTAGTTTTAATAGGCTTGTGTGCTCTTTTTGAATTAAATTGCAACATGGACCAAAGCAATCATATTTGTGAATTTGCCAGGTAACTACAGAGTGGAACAAAGAGCTACTGTCTACCCCCAGGAGCAAAAGGCACTACAGTGAATCTTTGCAGGCGCACCCCCCCAATAACGGACACAGACAACATTGAAAGTGGATAACAGCATAGGGCCACATTTATTGATTCAATGCCCTAGTCCGAATTATAAATTTGTATTGGTAAAACGACCAATCATAATTCCTAAGGCAAGCAGGCCGAAGTAACACTGGTAAGGTACCACCCCAAAATTGCCAACGGCAATTGGTTACAATGTATCAATTTGTATCAATTTGTTTGTTGACAACAAACAAATTGTTGACCGTAGTCAATAACTAACTCATGACCCCACCCTCTGATGCGTATCCGTGAAATCACAGGGGTGATGCATGCTGGTTAGCAATCGTCATCACCCCATCGCCTGGTTCGTCGTTGACCGGACAACGTTTAACTAATTTATTCCTGTCTAGTGTTGTCCAGTCAATTGCGAACCTGCCGGATACTTGTGGGTCATACTGTTTACCTTACCAGTGCTACCCGCCAATGTGACCAAAGTCAACATCAGGAACACAGAAAGACCCCTATATCAAACCATAGCAACAGTGTGGGATGGGCAAAAAAGCCAGGACCCGGAAGCCAATATGGGTCCCAGCCAAAAATTCCCACCCGGCCCCGAAGCGACCAAAATATCACACTGTTAACTAGGGAGGGGGTGGAGGGGAAAAGACTTCTCCGCTCCGTCGCTGAGGTAAAATGGCAGCTCGGCTGCCTCGTGGCCACCCCTTTTATAAGGGAGCTGGCCACGCCCCTAACTACCCGGATTCTCTGTCCTGTGGGGGGGGGCCCGCAAAGGGCGCGGCGGCCATTTTGGCGCCGCGCTTGCATTGCAGGCGCACCCCCCCAATAACGGACACAGACAACATTGAAAGTGGATAACAGCATAGGGCCACATTTATTGATTCAATGCCCTAGTCCGAATTATAAATTTGTATTGGTAAAACGACCAATCATAATTCCTAAGGCAAGCAGGCCGAAGTAACACTGGTAAGGTACCACCCCAAAATTGCCAACGGCAATTGGTTACAATGTATCAATTTGTATCAATTTGTTTGTTGACAACAAACAAATTGTTGACCGTAGTCAATAACTAACTCATGACCCCACCCTCTGACGCGTATCCGTGAAATCACAGGGGTGATGCATGCTGGTTAGCAATCGTCATCACCCCATCGCCTGGTTCGTCGTTGACCGGACAACGTTTAACTAATTTATTCCTGTCTAGTGTTGTCCAGTCAATTGCGAACCTGCCGGATACTTGTGGGTCATACTGTTTACCTTACCAGTGCTACCCGCCACACGGAGGGGCTTCAAAGAAGACCTGACGCCCCCCCCCAGACCGTCAGCTCGGTCAACAGGCCTGCTCGCCAATCACCCAACAGGAGGTCCATACCCCCCTGCGTACAAGTCATAATTTTGTAGGCTAATATCGGGGTGATGACTGACCCGTCCCCAAGCCCTGTCGGCAAGAAACCGCGCCACCGCCCTATTGACCGCGCGCCTAGCGCGGTCAAGGGCCAGGAGGTTAACGCCCCCTCTATAAGAATGGCGCGGGACAATGTCCGACCAAACCAGGGTTGTGGCAGGCCAGACATAATGCAAGTAGGCGAGTTCCTCGCAAATCGCATGCTTGAGCGATAAGCCGGTGACCTGGCCCAAATCATTGCCCCCAGGTGGATGATGAGGATGTCAGGCGGGTCAGCACCCAGGCCAGAAAAAAGGAAAGGCCGCAGCTCCCGCCATAACATCCCAGGCTTACCATGCCATGTGAGACTGGCGTGTTCACCCAGTCCCAGTCGGGGTCCACTCTGTCGCCGCAGCGTAACGCGCTGCCCTGTGCACATAGCTGTGGCCCACCAGCC
This sequence comes from Bradypodion ventrale, assembly GCA_035047345.1. NCBI lineage: Eukaryota > Metazoa > Chordata > Lepidosauria > Squamata > Chamaeleonidae > Bradypodion > Bradypodion ventrale. The sequence goes on from JAWDJE010000006.1 coordinate 125,588,531, forward strand.
ATACTGTCACCGGTGTAATACGACACCCAGGGTCTGTAAGAAAATTGAGAAAAAGGCGGTAAGGTGACTGGATTGGTACTCATGGCGGGAGTGGGCGCACATAAAACTGAAAACATTGCGAGCCCCACCTCCCCATGCTGCTTATGTCAGCCCCAGAGTACCCAAAAGCAGCTGCTGTAGAGGCTGCACCAATACGGAACGAATGTGTGCCATAACGGGCACCTGGTAGGCCCACCCTGGTGAGGGCTCTGGCTGTCACCTTCCAAAACTGAAATTTAGTAAGGGGAGACCCATCTTGGTGACAGAAAAACGGGCCGTGGTGCATGCCACGCAGTGCCAGGAATTCCTGTAGGGCACCAACCGGACAGATGTCTGCCAAAGAACAACGTAGCAGTCTTACACCACTGCCTACGCCATGCTGATCTGTTTTAGAGGAGCGTATCCTCAACTGGGCCCAGTCTTTGGCTACATAGACATCTTCGAGTTCCAGTGCTCTACCACTTGCATCCGCCTTAGACAGCATCACGAGTTCGCTGACGCGGAGCGCTCCAAAAAATGCCACCGTTGTGGCTGCATGGAAAAGGGCTGCCTCATAATGATCAAAACAGAGGCCTGGCCAGCCCCAGGCCAACTGGGTAAGAACCCCTGGGGAAATAGGGTGCCGGTCGTCCAGGCAACGCCCGCGCTCGCGCACCCACCCCTCCAAAACATGTCTCACACGGAAGTCAGAGGTGGTATCCACATGACCTCCCACTTTGGCCATAAAAGCCAACGCCGAGAGCTTGGATGCTATGGTGCGAGGTGCGAGGCCCTGTGCATGCAGGTGAACCATGAACCGCAGAACATGGTCCACCGGGATAGGCCAGGTCTCTGGCAGGTGACATTGAGCCGAAAATGCCCTGTAAGAATTGAATGCTTGTTGGTACGCCTTACGCGTGCGTGGCGCTAGTGACAGGCCAATCGCCCGGTTCACCTCTCCTTGCCAATAGTCCAGATCTCGTCCGGGAGTGGCGAGGGAAATTCCTCCGCATCCGGGGCCAAGGCGCGGAACCGGGAGATCTGCAGGCGGGACAAAGCGTCAGCAATATCATTATTAATCCCAGGGACATGCCTGGCCCTGAACAAGACATTGAGGCGCAGGCAGCGCAGCACAAAATGGCGCACTAGTTCCATAACCCTGGGCGATTTGGAAGTCTGTGCATTGACAATGTGGACAACAGCAGCATTGTCGCACCAGAAATGCACCACCGAATTAGCCCACTGTTCGCCCCATAGCATCAAAGCCCCCAGAATAGGGAAAAATTCCAGGTATGTGAGATCCCGCAGGCGACCTGTGCCTGCCCATGCCGGTGGCCACCCACCATAGGCCCACTTCCCATTGAAGTACATCCCATAACCCAGGGATCCTGAGGCATCAGACTGGATCTGGAAATTGGGGGATGCCAGGAGGTCAGACCTCCAAAATGAGACCCCATTGAACTCCCTCAGGAATTGCAACCAGACAAACATGTCTGCCCTGATACCCCGGGTAAGCCTGACTCTGTGGTGGGGCCTGGATAACCCTGCCATGGCGTCGCATAAGCGCCGGGCAAAAGCCCTGCCCGGTACGACCACCCTGCAGGCAAAATTGAGGTGACCATGTAGCACCTGCAGTTCCCTCAGGGATGCCTTACGCTTGGCCAGCAATTCCGAGATAAGGGCCACTATCCTGGACACCTTATCACCCGGCAACCTAGAAGCCTGCACTACTGTGTCAATCTCAACCCCCAGGAATACTAGCTTGGTAGATGGGCCCTCGGTCTTTTCGGGCGCTAAAGGGACACCAAGTTCCTCCATTAGCGTCTGAAATGTGTTCATTGGACGAGAAAGTCCAGCACAGCAGGCGGGCTGGAACCCCCTGCCCCGCCGCCTGGCAGGTAACCTGCGCTGGAGCCGCTCGCTGGACCGCATGTCCGCAATGGTATCTATCTCCCGGGGCAGGGCGTGTAGGCGTCATATACAAGAGCCAAAGCCTCTGGCACGGCTCATCCCATCTCATCTCGGGGTGGAGGGGAATCCTCATACGGAATTCCTCATCATACGCTAGCCATGAGGGGCCCGGGAAATCAACCATTGCCCTGTATATATTGTCCAAATATTGGACCATGGGAATAGCTAAATCCGGCCGCGCCCTCAAATACACCGCCATGTATATTAAATAAGCGGGGAGCCAATTGGCCCAGGTACGCGGCGGCTTACGGCGGCGTGCCTGCTCCTTGTCCTTCTCATCCTGTCCCTCCCTTTCCTCCTTGGTGGGCTCTCTGTTCAGGAGTGAGAAGATATCTACGTATTCCCCCCGCCATATCTTTTCTCTGGTAGTCTGCGCCAAGTGATCACCTAGTGGCAAGGAATACCCCGCCGTCGGCAAAGCCGAAAAAGGCACAGCCGGCCTAGGAAAAGGGGCCTGAGCTAAACCAGCCACCCCCAGCACATTCCCCGGAGTGTAAGAACAAGTACCCACCCCAGTACCCAAGGTGGCAGTCGTCGTCGCCGGGTGGGTTGCCGATAGCGTGGCCCCCGCACCACCCGCGCGAGGCCAAGGCCATTGAAAGACCCCCCCCCATATTGGGGATGTGTGTGGATGTACTCGCTTGCACCGTATACTCACATACTGCACCCCCGTGGGCCGCCCCCACCGGGGGTTCCGGCCCACTGGGGGCGTCGGAGCTCACGACCGACGTAGAGCTCATCACCGGGGCTTGACCCGCACCTGGCTGCTGGCTGGGGAGCTGCGAGGCAGTGGCCAAAACCGCGCCACGCGCCTGCAGCAGCTCGACCCTCCCTGCCGGCTGTTGTCCTCCTGCCGACATCGCCTCAAAAGGGACCCCGAAGGGGGCGCCCGCCTGACTGGCCCGAGCCTACGACGCTTCCAGGGCCGCGATGCGGGCCAATAAGGTGTCCACGTTGACCAGGGGCAAAGGGCCGGCCGGCCCGCCTGGTCCAGGCGCGGGTGCAGGTCCCTGTACCCCAGGACCCGAATATGGCCATTGGCCAGCACCGAAGCCCGGCAGGGTCGGTGGAGAAACCTGCCAAGGCAGGGGGCCGCACCACCCCCCAAGGCTGGAGGGCCCCGGGGGAGGCTGCGACCCAAGATGAGTAGGCCCAACAGGGTGGGCAGGTGCAGGAGCGGTGTGCACCGCTCGCGGGCCGCGGGCCGGAACGCCTTCCGCGCCCGCACTCTGATCGGGCCAAGGGGCAATAGACCCCATTCCGCTGGCCCCGGCAGGGGCCGACAAAGGCGGCTGTTGAGGAGGCGGCACCGCGGTCCTCCGACCTGGGTTGCGCCTCCTAACAGCGCGAGCTGCACTAGAAGCTGCCTTCTTCTTCGAAGGCATCTCCACCGAAGCAAGAAGGGAAGCCAGCAAGGAAGAACCGCTACCAAAAAGGCTTCCCGGTAGGCTAAAGCGCGACGGAGACACAGGGGAAAAGACTTCTCCGCTCCGTCGCTGAGGTAAAATGGCAGCTCGGCTGCCTCGTGGCCACCCCTTTTATAAGGGAGCTGGCCACGCCCCTAACTACCCGGATTCTCTGTCCTGTGGGGGGGGCCGCAAAGGGCGCGGCGGCCATTTTGGCGCCGCGCTTGCATTTGCATCTTATTTTGTATGGTTAAAAAGATAGCCAGTCATTTAAATTGGTTAAAAGGGAAAGCTGAAGTAATATAGTAGACCAGTGGTAGCAACCTTGGATGCCCAGGTGTTCTTGGACTTCAATTGCCAGAGGCCAGGTCAGCACACCTGCTGATCAGAACTTCTGGGAGTTGAAGTCCAAGAACATCTGGAGGACTATGTCCAAGGAAAAGGTGAGTGACAGGTGAAGCCCCTAATAATGCCCAGGATCTCCACTGGACCCTGCTAGGTACCCAGTATGGTTCTTCAGAAATTGTTGAATGGAGCTTTCAGAATTCCTCATGATTGAAAACGATGGCAAGGAATGATGTGGAATGACAACATTCAGAGGGCCAGACTTTGCCCATCACTGATACAATATATAATGACTCCTACTACTAATCTAAAATAAAAGGACTTCAAGAGGGAAAGGATGACCTTAACTTCTTCTTTAAAATGTGCAATTTGATGCTTTTGTAAGACTTTCTACAATCTTTGGCAGGCCCCATGTTTTCTAAGTGGGTTTTTCCCTGGGACGGTGTGCAAAGAGCAAAGAATATTCAGCAGGTTTGAAAGCACAAGCAAAGAGAAAAAGGAGAGAGAGAAAAGAAGATGGTATGATCTGAAAGTTCCCAAAGGTGAGAATTGTTCGATGTTCCTATAATTAGCAGAATATTCAGGCCATAGGATATAAAAAAGACATTGATGTTTTGAGGTCCTGACCCCTGACATTGTTTTATTTCCTGCATTATGAGGATCTCACCATACTTGACTAATTAATTCCTTCCCCCCTCTCCTGTTCTTCTTCCCCTTGAGCTCCTCCTCCACTTTTTCAAAAATTCAGTTTGCCGTTGATCTTAGTTTCTGACCTTGATTATCCTTTGTTCAAACAGAAACAAGTGTTCAGAGAAAAGTGGAAGCAAGAGACAGAAATTGTTCAACACAGAAGCATGTAGTTTCACATATTTTTCCTCCAGTGGAAAAATGTAATGCATAATTGCTTTCCACTGAGAGTCCAGTTTAGTTAAACTGATCAAGATATGGTCATGATTTAAGCTACTGTATTTTCTGGTGTATAAGACTACTTTTTAACCCCGAAAAATCTGTGCCAAAGTCGGGGGTCGTCTTATAGGACAGGTACTTAACTGCAGCTTGTTTCCCCTTGCTTCATATGTCCGGCGCATATGGTGGGGGGTGCCGCGGCCGAGTCCCTGCTCTGTGCGGGGAGTATGAAGCAAGGGGAAGCAAGCTGCACACATCTTCCTGTACCTCGTGGAGGAGAACGTGAGCGTGGATTGGCTCTCCACCAGAACCTGCCCATTCCACTCGGAGGGCTGCGCGTCTTCGGGTTTTAGTGTGGGTTAATTTTTATTTGGTGTGCATTGGAAGAGAGGTAGTCTTATACGGCAAGTATATTCCAAACTCTATATTTTAACTGGAAAAGTTGGGGGTCGTCTTATATGCCCAGTCGTCTTATACGCCAGAAAATACGGTATTTTATTATTGGTACTTTTAGAAAAGAATTACTAGCCCCCTGCTCTCTCTGTCATCACGTTCTTCTGTGAAGAGCAACACATACAAAGAGGAGAAACCGAACCCCTTGAGTAAGTTCTACATGTGAGCAAGAAGTCATGAAAAACTAGGGTTCTTGTCCACATATAGAAAATTAAAAGAATGCTGACAACAATCTTAGGGAATTGCCAAATAGGACTTTAAGTACCACTTCTTGACCAATTCTTTATCTATCATTATCAATATAACACCATGTCTTTATCCAGCTCAGACAAATCAAACCTGTGATCAAAAACCTACACCTCTTACTGTTAGTCTTTATGCTACCTGTCAAGCCACTCTCAATCAGGATCAGAAACTGGGGGTGACTTCACCCAGAGGTCCTACATAACCTTTACTCAGTCCAGTGACAACTAGCTGTGGGGGATATTACTGTAGATTAAAAAATTTAGAAACCTATAGCGAGCATGTCTACTTCCCATTCCTAGTAGCAACTCTACTTCTCAGTTCAAAAGAGATTGTTATTTTACTTCATTACTTAGTGTGAGTTGTGAGAGAGAAAAGCCTAATATACAGTGGAACCTCGTTTAATGTAATTAATGTGTTTTTCAGGACATTTCTTACAGTGAAAATCACTTTAACTGAATTTCCCATAGGAATGCATTGAATGCATTGAAAACCAACATACATTAACTGAAACATAGTTTCCTATAGGAATGTATTGAAAACCAATTAATCTGTTCTGAAAAAATTCGGTAAACCAAGTCACTATTTTCTTTGGATTTCCTTATGTTAACCGAGGTTCCATTGTAGTTCATATTACAACACTCTAAATTTAGAAGTAATGTGTTTTGAAGTTAGTTGGCCCATCAATTCTTTGTGTGTGTGTGTGTTTGTTTGTTTGTTTGTGTTCCACTGTAGTTCATATTACAACACTCTAAATTTAGAAGTAATGTGTTTTGAAGTTAGTTGGCCCATCAACTCTTTGTGTGTGTGTGTGTGTGTGTGTGTGTGTGTGTGTGTGTGTGTGTGTGTGTGTGTGTGTGTGTGTGTGTGTGTGTGTGTGTTTAATGACCTTTGCTGGGTGTTGGGGCCTTTTAAAAATACATCTGGAAAATTGCCTTAAGCACTGATCACCACCATCATGGATTGTTCTCTCCCTCCCCAAGTTTGCTTAATAAAAAGCTATTTGATAACTGCAGAAATCATTTCTGTTCTATGCCTCCAAGGCCAAGTGTGGAAGAGAAGGGGGAAAACTAAGGTAGAATTAGCCACTCAGTAAGATTTCCATCAAGATGTGGGAAGGGAAGACATTGATTGAGACACATCGGCATTTCATTAGCATTGTTTGTCTTTGAGAAAGTTCTTGTCGGGCTGACGGATGAAGAGGTGCTGCAGAATGAAGAGAAAATGAAGATAACTGCTGCAAAAAAATAGAAAAATAATGAAGGGCCATAGCGTTAAAAAGTAATTACATTAAGATTGATATCACTTAGCAGAAGAACATTATTTCATCTTCCCCCAAATGCTTGATTATTTAGACAGCACACCGAGAGGTTTCAGAATTTGAGATGTCATTAAATATCTCACAATTATAACATTAGCTCAACACAATCTGTGAAGGTTTTACATACCCAAAATATTATAGTTTCATTGTTTATGGTTTTGAGAGGTAAATCAACATCAATGGCAACTTTAAAGCTACATACCAGCAGAGAAGCAAACAATACAGTGATAGGCCAGCCAGTATGTGTAAGTATGTAAGAAGCAGGTATGTTTTGGTTTTTAAAGGGGGTGTTTTTGTCCATTTTGTTGGGGAAATAATCATCATTATCTTTTGTTGGGAAAATAATAATCATGAGCTAAGGAAAAAAATACCCTCCTGGAATTATCCAGCTTTTTTGAGGTAGAGAGTGACCATACCACCACACTTCTTTCAATATAAGAGACATCTTTATTAGTTTTTTACACCATATGGAGAACATAAATTTGAAGAGTACAACTCCCCAGAATTACCCTAAACTGCATATGCAGTAGTTGTATTGGATGGATCAATTCTGTGAGCTGTAGTCCAAAAAGTAACTTTTTAAAGATCTACTTTCTCAGATTATGGCTCAATAGTACCTGTAGCCATTTGGATTATTTGGTAACCATTTGGATGAAGTTCCTTGAAGACACTATTGGGAGCTATAGAAGGACAGAGGGCCAGGGATTGCAAGGAAGTAGACCGAATACACATTTATTTTCGACAAGATGTATACCTCACAACTAAATGCATGACTTTTTAACATACTTATAGAGTTTAGTGGTTAAGATGGTGAGCATAATGACCGGGAGGTCACTAGGTCAGCAGTTCAAGACCCAAGTGCTGTGTGATGGATGAACATCCATTGGCTGTTCCAGAGCTCTTGCCAACCTAGCGCTTTGGAAGCAAGAAATTGCAGGTAGATAAATAGGTACTGCTTCGGTGGGAAAGGTAACAGTGCTCTGTGCACTCTGGCTCTAGTTATGGTCACAGAAAAGTCTGCAAATACAGACAGCACTGACTCTTAGGCTCAAACAGAGATGAGAACCACCTGCTAAAGTTGGACATGACTGGCTTTCAAGCAAGGGAGACCTTTACCTTTACTGGATAGGTACGTGAGTCAGATATTATGTGGCCAAGGTTGGGAGTTCAGTTCTCTACCCAGAAGAACCAGCTTGTGTAGTCATTGGGCAAGCTGAACAGTCCCCGTAATGCAAAATCATTTCTGTTTCTCTCTACATTTTAAAAAAAAAACTGGAAAGGGATGCTATCAGTCTGAATCATATTTTTATATAAAAATGTAAAATGTCTTGAAGCAAATACACCAAATATTAATAAAAATGAATTCCTAGGTACAATTGTTTCCTTTTAAGAGATAGTTTTGTTACAGGAATAAAATGAATGATTGTTTCTACTGCCTTACATTAGAAGAGTTCTATTGGATAAGAAAAAAGGATCCGCATAGTCTGTAGATATTTGTTTTTAAAAATGAATATACTGCTTAATTATTTATGATACAATGACTGAAATCCAGTTGCTTAACACTGTGATAGAGTAGGGCGCATTTTACTTCTGCTTCCAGGAGTGATGGGGGTGGCGTGAGGCAGATGAATCGCAGCAAACCCATTCGTGTGGATTCATGGGGGCTTGGGCTTCCAGGATTTGAAGTCCAAGAACATCTGGAGTGCCAAGGTTTGCCATAATGGGAATAGGCCCACTGACACAGTAGGGGCTCAATGAGTCAACTCCTCTGTAAGTTCTACTGACTTCATGAGCTTCCTGTAGCTCAATTTACTAAGTGACAGGATTTCAGCCAAAGATGTAACACAAACTGCTACAGATTATATGTAAAACATGGTCAGGGTCTCGGGTAGGTTCAGAGCACCAGTTGCTTAGAAGGAAGCTCTGATTACACTCACAGCCTGTTGCAGCTGAAGTCCTGATCTGCTTCACCTGAGAAGCAGATCAGGATTCCTATATAGAACAACTGGCTCTTTCCCCTGGAAACTGCCTCAGCAATGAAGATTTTTGGATTTGTTGTTGTGCCTTGTGTGGGGTACCCCTTCCTTCCTTGTTCCAGTTGTTTCCTTTATCATTTGACTTTGGCCCATTTGAACTTCCTGCATTGTTCCAGCCCTCAAAATATCCTGCTTTGGTTGCTTGACTCCTGGCCTGTTTGGACTAAGTCACCTCTGCTGGACAAGTCTTGTCATCCTGTCTGTCTGCTCCTGGCTTTGACTGTGGACTTGGATAAGGTTTCTCATTTGACCTTTAGTTTGGTTGCCCTGGGCCCTGGTGCCCATGTTTCTAGTTAGCTGCATATGTCCTGGACTCTGATAAGCATTCACTTTAGTTTACCTGTCAGTTCCCAGAAGAGAAGATAATGTCAGGTGATGGCAGGATTCTTAATGAGGGGGAGGAGGCAGCAGTTTGTGGATGTCACACAATGTTTCAGGTGATGTGCTGTCTCCTTACTATGAAGATCTAGGATAGTGGTGGCGAATCTATGGCACCTGTGTCAGAGGGGGCACTCAGAGCCCTCTCTGTGGGCATGCACATGGTCACCCCAGCACAGCATTTGCCCCCCGCCCCTCTGTCCAATGGGAACGCTTCCTCCCTCCTCCCAGCACAAAGTCCGCCACATCCCTCTGCCCAGCAGCCGAATGGAAATGCTTCCTCCCTCCTCTCAGCACAGAGTTCACCCCACCCCTCTGCCCAGCAGCCCAATGGGAGCACTTCCTCTGTCCTCGGCACTTGGTCTCTAAAAGGTTCGCCATCACTGATCTAGGATGTGAAATTGAGGACAAACAGCTGGAGAAAATCACACAATATTATGATTAGCAAATACTGTATTATAATTAGCAAATCAGGTTGGTGAAAATGAATTTCTTAGGTTTAAATGCTGCCATTTTTAGAATTATTCCCTTTATAGCAAGGGCGACCAAACTACAGCCTGTGGACTGGACCCAGCCCGTGGTGACAAATCATCCATGCTGTGCCGCCCTCACTGCTACCAGAAGTGGAAGGAAATTTGCCCACACATGTGCAAGCACTACCAGAAGCGAAAGTAAAACGCACCTACACATGTGTAAATGCTGCCATAAAAATGTACATGTGGCTGTCGTAAACGTGTTTATGACAGCAGTGGATGCAGTTCATGGTGGAAGGAACCATGTGACTGGCCCACTCAACCACATGACTGGCCCGTGGCATGGAAAGTTTGGGAACCCCTGCTTTATACCATCCTCATAATAGCAATGATGTTCTCCTGCATTTATACTTTGCATCACCATGGAGCCTTGTTCACAAAAATATAGACGCCCTTCTGCATATTATTTGCAAAATATTAATTAATAGTGAAATATTTTTGTTAATCTACATTTATAAAGCTATCATGGTTTAGGAGTTATGATAAATCATTCAATAACAGACAATGCTTTTAAACCTTTTGAGCCAAAAAAAAATCTGTATTCACAAGATTCTCTAATGGTAAGTATCTTTGTTTTAAAAGAAAACTGAAATTGTACTGCAGTATAATCTCTCACCTGTAAGCAAAAGGAGAGAGGGTGCTTTCTTTTTTTAAGGAGTGATTAATTCCAAAAGCTTTAACAGCTCCTAAACATGAACATTATTAAGCCTCTTCCTGTGAGCTTTTTTACACAGGCACATTTCCCGTTTAATTGAATGTTTAATCTGCCTTGTTGTGGCATTCCCTAATAAGAACAACAACTGTTCATCTAGAATGCCTTTCAAGCTATGTATACCAAGGCCCTTTGAAACAGCTTGCACACCTCAGATTTCCTACAGATAAGACAAAGTCAGAGATCTAGATCAGATGGAATCCTTTCAATCGGATCCCACTGAAATGAATGGAGATACTCTGATTGGTTGCGATAGGCCTGACCTCATGCAGCATTTCCCTACAGCGCTACCAAACTCCTTCATTTTTTGTTATGGCATTTGGCATATCCAAGAACACATTTCCAGTGTTGCATCGTCATGTTTATGAATAAGGTGCACATTCTGCCCACATCCATTTACCAGGCACAAAGGACAAATACCATAGGCTGACAATCTGTTTTAGTGATGCATATCTTATATGAAGGAGCCAGGTGATTTAGTGGTTATGATGCTGAACCTGACAACCAGAAGGTCAGCAGGTCAGCAGTTTGAGACGTGAGTGGTGGAGTGAGTGCCCGTCATCTATCCCAGCTCCTGCCAAACTAGCAGTTCAATAGCAAGAAATTTCAAGTAGACAAATAGGTACCACTTTGATATAGAAGGTAACAGCATTCCTTGCACTCTGGCATTTGGTCATGCCTGCCAAGTGACCATGAAAACATCTTGAGATGCAGATAGCGCTGGCTCTTTGGCTGTAAATGGAGTTGAGCACTGCCCCCTAGCCCTAGCGCCGGACACGCCTGGCTTTTGAGCAAGGGAGATCTTTACCTTTAGTTGGATTTGAAAATATGTGAGAAATATGCAACATGTAACAACTGCAGCATTGAAACTCTGGAGACAGAATCCTATTGGCAATTTGCACTTGTCTATTGCCATTCATTCAACAAGGTGCTGGTTGCCCTCCTGGACACACATGCTTGATTGCATGATTGGAAAGAGAGTAGATACCACCTCCTTCATTAATCCATTTGTCTGCATAAATCAACAATGAGCTTCTGGAGGCCCCCCTGCAAAATATGATGATTCAATCTTGAATTCCCCCCCCCCGCCCCATCAGAAATCTGTCCTACACCCTGGAGATTTGGGTACAGCTTCCCTAGCCAGCACAGATATTATTCCACTTGACTTGGTCAAGCTGGCTGGGGATCATGACATCTGTGCTCCAACATAATGGTAAGGAACCACATTGGGGGCGGCTGCCCCTAGAGATTGTTTATTTGTAGAATATATATCCATGCAATAATAAAATGTGTGTTGCATTCCGTGTGAACTGTATACATCCACCCTATGGGAAGAGGGGGGAAAACATTCTGTTTTTGCCAAGGAATCTTTTATTTTCCTTTCAGCAAAACTCTGGCTTTTATTAACATCAAAATTATGTTTGGCCATTGATCGCTGGAGGGATTATGGTGTAAAGTGACAATTACAAATTGAGATAAGAATGGGAAATATTTTGAAGAGATTTGTTAATGCATCACTTGAGGATGAAAGAGCCATAACCACGGAATATAAAAGAAGCTGAAGTATTCCACACATGTTGCATTCTAAATCTCTCCCGGCTTTGGGTTTGGTTTAAGAGGCAGAATAGCCACGGCATAAGGGTATAATTCAAAATACAGCAAGTCTTTGTGACAGTCCCCATAGTTACCTTGATTCATAAGGAGAGTTGAGACATGCATCCTTTACAAATTGGTGCATATATCAATCATCGAGGAGCAGGTCTTTGGCAAAAGACATGGCTCTAAATTGCTCATTCAAGGCCAAGCCAACCACCAACACTTTATATATATAATAGATGTGGCATATAACAATAAATATATTGTTGGAAACCCCAGTTCTTTCTCTGTCTACTGAGAGGATTGTATCCATACTCAAGGAGAGCAGAAAATCCTGAGTATAGTGGTATATATTGTTATAGACCTTTCTATTCAAAACGTCCCAGGGTTTTGACGCAGCACAATACCATTGTATGATAGATAAGACAGTTAGCAGTAGAGGTAATAGACATAAATGGGGAACTAGTGATACTACTAAAATCTAACTTCAATTGGGTTCAAACCTCCTCTCTTACCTTCCATTCAACCTGCTGCCATTTCTTTCTCGTCCTTTGACCTTCATTCTCATTCTGTCTGCACCATCTCTCAACCTTAACTATCTCTTCTGACCTAGTACATTTTCTTCTTCCTGCAATCTTTTTCTTTCTTACTAATTCTTCCCCTCTTCTAACTCTCCTTGCCATCCTGACTAGGTACCAGAAGCATCTATGTCCACATATATATGCATGGTCTCTCCAGGTTTCCCAAAGCCATAGAGCCATATTTGCATACTATGCAACATTTTTCCCATTATGTAAATCTTGTGGTGGGTGACAAAAGGTTGGCTAGCAGACTGAGCTGGACATTTTCCATCTAAAAGTCCTGGTTTCAATGCTGTTTTCTAAAAAGGAAAAAGTAGATTGGATTTTTTTCTTCAGGTTCTTTCCTTATAGCAGGGATTCTCAAACTACAGCCCATGGGCTGGATCTGGCCCGTGGCATCAAATCTTCCGGCCCACACCCTCACTTCAGCCACTGATTTCGCTGCCACCGGAAGTGGTTGCAGGTGTGTTCCCCGAGGCTGTGAATGCATTCACAGAGGCTGCAGACACATTCTCAGAGGCTGTGGGGGTTTTTTCCAGTGGCTGCTGACACATTTTGGCAGCCACAGATGTGTTCTCAGTGGCTGCAGATGTGTTCCTGGTGGCCATGGAGGCATTTCCAGTGGCCAAGAAGGTATTTCTAGTGGCCTCATTCCTAGCGGCTGTGGAGAGGGGGGTTCATTCACCATGCCAGGCTGGTAAGCAGGGGAGCAGTGGGGGGATTTTTTGGGGTGTGGTGGGCTCGGGGTAATCCTGCCACCACCACTGCTGGCAGCACCAGTTGTGGGGGGATCCAACATGCATTTGCAGATATTTCCATGGTCACTGAAGTGGTACCAATTTATCCACTTGCAATTTCTTGCTTTCAAACTGCTAGGTTGGCAGCAGCTGGGACAGAGACAGAAACTCATTCTGTTGTGCAGCACTTGGATCTCAAACTGCCAGTCCTGTGTTATGCTTTAGTTATGCTTTAGTTTTTGCTTTATTTTCATTTTGATATCAATATTTTTAAAATAAAATAAAATCACCCCAAACTTAAAATGTTTCTCCATGTAATGGCTGCTCAGCTGCCATTTCAATTGGAAAATGTGGTGCAGAATCACAACTAGGACTACCCATAACTGAAGCTCCTTGGTTTCTTTATCAACTGTATCAAGATTTAAATGGTGCAAACATTTTCTGGCATGTCCCTCTTCAAATAACCCTCCATGCCGACCTTCAACATCTCTCTTAAAGGTGGATGAGCAAAACCAATGACAGGTGTTCAAAAATGTGGACTAACCACACATATGGAGGAGATTGTTGGTCACATCTCCAACATCACATCATTGCACCATCACCACCACCACCACATAGAGCAGTGGTCAACAAACATAGCTCTCCAGATATTCTTGGACTTCAATTTCCAGAAACCCTGATCAGCAGGTGTACTGACTTGAGCTTCTGGCAATTGAAGTCCAAGAATATCTGGAGAGCTATGTTTGCTGACCCCTGACATAGAGCATGCTGAATTTGACAAGGTAGTGCCTCTGTTATTGATGGTCACTATCCATAGAAAATCAGAGTTCCAACTCTTATAAAGATATTGCATGGAAAGAGGGGTACTCTCCCAACACTTCCTTCTATTTATAGGGAGATGATGAAACCAAGGACCAGAAGATCAGGCTAGAATCTTCCCTCTGCATCCATAGTTTCAAAGGTAACTACATTAGAACTGGGTTCACTCATATGGTCTTCAGAGCATGAACCTGAAACTCACAACCTTGATGTCTTGTAGACTTGATAAAGAATCGATCCTAGTTTTTATTACATCTCAGAGAAAAGTATGAGAAAAGTAGCATAATGGTATTTCTGAGGTCTTCATCAATAGGATTCCAAAACGTACACTAAAGGACAGCTGAAGCCCAGATACTGAAGTTACTAGTTATGCAGCTCTGATGTCACCTACTAGGAATGCCACTATATCATGATGTAGCATCATTCCCAGGGTCATTCTTATAGCAAAGAAAGACAACTGTCCTCATTTGTTTAGTGAAAAGAAGAACTACTAAATAGTTATGGGCTGTAGCTTAAGAGATGGCATGCTCTGTAAAATATTATTTCCACTAGCTAAATATGATCAGCTCCCACATGCACAGCTCAAAGGGATGAGACGATACAGTCATGCAGGTAAGCACAGCACAGTCTTAGCAGCAAAATCAACTCTATGTTTTTCACCCCATGTTTTGCAGAGACGCATTTATTCAAAGCCTATAGAGAAAAATAGAGACTCTTCTTCTATGGGGTTTTCATGTTCAGGACTTCAAAAACCATATTTACTATCACTATTATCGCACCGAAACTGGGGGAAAACACTATCTTTTGTCTGCAGGCAGCAGATTTGGTAAAATGTCAGTTTCTTCAGAACAACCAACACAGGAGATTTCTCTGAAATAATAGATAGTTTCTATCTACTATCTTTTTTGTAAAAGTCACAGTTTTAATTTGTTGTCATCCAAACAATGTTTTGAGTTAGATGGGAATGTGAAGATGTGTCTTTGTTTAAATTTCATGTCCTTTCCTAGCACCATTTCACTTTCATGGTGGCGTAGTAGAGATAGTTTGAGTAGAGTTAGGAATCCAAACTCAACCATGGAAAAAGAAATTCTTACCATATGGTTGATCTATAGAAACATTTCCATCCTATGTTTGGCAAACCTTAGTCTTTCAAGCACAAAATATTGGCTGCTGTGACCAGGTGACTTCACAGATTCTTTCCTCAAGGTAGTATAAAATGACCACACTGCTGTCATTTCATGGATCAAATTAAATCAAAATTGTAAATAGGCTACTGGGTAACAGATGTTATTCTGTTGTAGCAAAATTGACAGAATCGAGCAGCACCTTAAAAATGAATTAATCTTATTGTCACAAGCTTTCAGCAACAGCAGCCCATGCCATCAAATGAAACTTCTCAGGTTTTAAAGTGCTACAAGACTCTTTGTTGTTTTCCCCAGTGATGTTCATGATTTTAAACAAAATACTTTACTGTTTTATTATTGCTTTATGGTTTTATCATTTGGTTTCACTGTGGTTCATGAGTATTAATGCGACAATACTGTAAAACACCTCAGAGTGGTGGCATATGGTTTGATGGTTCAATCTCAGGGGTGCTGTGAATCGACTCCACATTTTTGTTTGGCACAGGAGTCATCTAAGGTGCTGAATGTCTTTCAGGGATCAGGTTCAGTATCCTGTAAATGCAAATTAAAATCCAGAGTGGATCGCAGTGTCCTGAAAATTAGAGTCTCCAGGTACCACTGCTCTCAGTTATTATTATTTTTATAATGAAAAGCAATACAGAAATGTATAAATAATTATAATTGAATAAACTTTGCTTAGGAACCAGCAGTTTTTCCCCTTCTGAATTTAATACAATCCTAAGCAAAAGAAAGAAGAAAAGTTTACAGTCCATTACATATTAAAATGATTCATATCACAAAAGTGTGTAACCTGCCTACTTTTGGTCATGCAATTTTTAAAAAAGACGAAATGGAAAATTCTCAAATGCATGACTCTGCTTTCTTTTTTATTTTATCTTGTACTTTCTTTGAAGAGATGGAAAACTGGCCAAGCCATTCTGGAGAGAGAAAAGGGTTGGTGTCATGCTCTTTTTCTAAAGGAAAGAAGAAAGGGAACTGCAAAGAATCAGAGTCCTCTCCAGAACATAGAAAAAAAGATTTTATTCAATGTACAGGGGGGGAGGGGAAGACAGGCAATAATAGAACCACAGGTGGCATAAGGATTATCCTTTGCATTACCAAGATAAAAGTTAGAAATGCACCCATTTGAGATTTTCTAGTCTATTGATTCCAGAGGACAAAGGGGTTCATATTCACATATACACATATATTTGTATGGATGTTGTTTGTCCCCCCACACTTTCTGTATGTATACACACATGATGGAACATCTGTCCAGGTATGGGATTGTCTCCTGAGTCTAATTCAGCATAGTCTTAATTCACATATTCATGATTTTCAATAGATAGCAAATTTAAAGTGTAAAATAGATACTCCACCACAGTTCTTCTCTTTCAGAATAAACTGTTTGATGAAACCTTACTTAGGAGGTGACTACACAGGGGAAATACATGATTTGCTTCACCGTTTTTCAAAGTGGGTCCCTGTTGGTTTCTGCTGTTGAAATAGCTGTGTATGGATGCAGCCTTTTCATTCCCACGGGCCTTTGCGAGTCCCAGGCAAGCAGCTGGGCGATTTTCTCCTGGCTAACTGGAGAAACAGCGAGGGAATAAAACTGAATTGCTGCTTTGAAGTTTTCATTTCTATAATTTGGCTTGGGATGCTCCCACCACATTATGACAGTACATTCCCAGCTAGCTGCCTGTTCATTTTAAAGCTTTGTTTATTTCTATGTTTATTTGTTTTTTCTTTCTTTTCTTTCTTCCAGAAATTAGGACTCAGGGCTGTTTACAATACTTTATAAATAAAGTACAGTTTTTAAAAACATACATTATGGCCAGATTCCTATTGGTGTTCATGAGAAGTTTGAGTATTTTCTAAGTGTTAATGTTCTGGAGCAGGGATCCCAACCACTGGGCCATGGACTGGTAAAGAGCCAGGGTGGTAGTGGTGCTCAGAGCCCCGATGGCAGCCTTCTGCCTTCAACATGCTCCATTGGGTCTGCCCGGCGAACAGAGCAAGAGCACAGTCTTCAGACACAGCAGATAGGCAGGTGGCCAGGCCCCTCCTCCACGTTGCTTAACTATGGTGGGGCTCTGCCCCCTGCCTGTATGCAGTGTGATACACGAGTCGAATGGTGTGGCTGGCAGGCAGCTGAGTCCTCCTCCTTGTCACCAGTCCATGGTACAAAAAAAGGTTGGGGAGCATGTCAGAAAAAAGAGGCAGTATGCTTAATTCACAACCAACATGGTTGAATAAGAATAATAATTACATGCTACTTAGTCAATGTTGACTTACAGTAAGTCTTTCCAGGACTTTCTAGGTATTCAGTACTCAGAGGTGGTTTACCGTTCGATACTTAAGTGGTCACCATGGGACTACGCAACTTGCTTGCTTGCTTGCTTTTCTCTTAGGAGGCACACTGAGGAATCCATCTTCATACCTGTGGGTTCACAGATGGGAACCCAATTCACTTAGAAATGGGCTTTAATTTTGTTGCACAGTTTTGCAAAAAGTGCGTCTTTTAGAGGCAAATTGCCATAAGTTAAGAAGTCCTGGAAGCCCTTATTTGTGCATGCCAGTGGAAATTTCTTACCTTAAGTCAATTTTCTTCCAAAAGTTATGCCGCTTGTTTAACTGTCCAACAGGATTCTAGCCATGGGAAATTAAATTTAGACTGTCAAGAGATGTGTTGAAAACTTATTTAGGAAAAACTGAACATTTTTTTTAATTTGATTCCCTAGTTATTTTTGTTTCAACCATGAAGAATTGCCAATTTTGGGAAATTCTTATAAAAATGACATTCTCTATTCTGAACATAGTATTACAAATAGAATGAATATGAGAACTAGAGTACAGAAGAGCTCTTTGAGCAATATGCTATGATCTATGCTATGAGGAGAGGGATATTGCCAGATTGTCACTTGTTTTCATCTTTTAAATCTTGGAGAATGTATCTAGCTGTGAGGTGGGAGGGATGTGTTTTATGCTAAATGCTCCCTGTTAAAATGCAAAGATCCTGCCTTCTGTAACATGTACCCTTCATGGTCAAACACATTAAACATGACGAGAATGGCTGCCTTATCATCACCAAGTCATTTGTAATGGCCTTGCAGGAAATGAATGCCAATGATATATATTTCAGACAGGCTTTGTATCTTTGTGGAACAGGCATAGTGAATTTGAAATAAATGGGATGCCTGCCAGAGTAGCTAAAGAAGCAGCGAGAGTTCATGAACTACCTGCCATGTGCAGAAAGAAATGTTTGATGCTGAAAATTAGCTCTATCCACAGTCGACCATATTCTGAAGAAGAAGAAAACCCGGTAAGTGTGGCACATACCTACCCATATATCAGTTGGCTGTCTCAGTATCAAGTGGAAATTTGTACGTGTGAACAAGTCCTCAGTAACCAAACACCACAGGAGGAATTTAATATCACTTCAGCTTCATCCATTCACTTTTCTTATCTTTGTGCATGTGTACCTCTAGTGACTTTCTGTGATTCTTCTCATTCAGTTCCCACTACCATCAGCGATATAAAGATTTCTTGCATCTTGAATTAATACTAACCATTTTTGCACAATGCCTCCTAATACCTCAGCTACCTTACAGAACACCTCCCATGTTTTCTTCAAACTTCCCTTTTTTGAGGGACAGGCAAGATATGTCTCAGGGTCACATGCAATTCCCAAAACTATTTTAATGGTCCATGCCTACATCAGAGTCTTCTGCCTCCATCAAAATAATAACCAAACCAAACCCAACCCAGCCCAACTCAACCCAACCCAACCCAACCCAACCCAACCAACCAACCCATCCATCCATCCATCAAGGTGAAGTGCCTCTCTTGGAAGCTTTCATAAGAGAGGATTAAACTTTTATGCAAGTCACAGGGCCTCATTTATTTATTTATTTATTTATTTTAAAAAATTCAAATCACAATAGTTTTCCAGCAGTGGTAGCTGATGACTCCAATTCCATGGGGAGGTTGTGAATCCTCTCCAGGTTTTAGTCTTCATTTTATAGGAGTTAATGCACCTAAATCAAGACTGAGACATCTTCACATCTTAGCTTAGAAAATATATTTTGGGAAAACATGGAAAATATAAATTATGGCTCTGTAGCTTGGCTTCAGTAAAAACAAGACAAGACCTCAGAACCCTTTCTAACCTACTAGAAACACAGATATGTATTTTGTTGTTGATTTTATTTTGTTGTTTGTTTATATTTTGCTACTGTTGTTTATTTGTCTGTACATTGCCCAGAGTGGGAAATATCCCAGTTGGGTGGTATAAA
Organism: Bradypodion ventrale; assembly: GCA_035047345.1. NCBI lineage: Eukaryota > Metazoa > Chordata > Lepidosauria > Squamata > Chamaeleonidae > Bradypodion > Bradypodion ventrale. The sequence goes on from JAWDJE010000006.1 coordinate 125,608,008, forward strand.
CAAACAAACAAAAAGGCTGTGCTGATTTATATTGCATGGAGCTAGCATATTCATAGACATGTATCCCAGTTTGACCCAGCCTTTTCCCTAAATATATTATTTCTGGTGTCAAATTTCTGATTGCTGTTTTTAGTAGGTCGGGATATGATCCAGAGTGATGCCCAAATATTTTGCAGTAGGTCAATATTAAAAAATCTTGCCTTCCCAGCTAACTCAGAGTTTCCTCCCTGCTTCTCTGTTCTTTAAATAAAACTATTTTTAAATGGTGTTTTAAAGACTTTGGTTTCAGCTGCCTGTTCTTATAAATTAAGGAAAGATTTCATAATGCAGAGGTAAGTTGCTGTTTGATGGACTCAGAGGCTTTCCTCCAGCACTGTAAAAGAGAGATAATCAGCATAGATGAAACTTCCAGAGCATGGAAATGCTTAGGCATATGGGTAAATATTAAAAAGTAATGGTGCCAGGATGCTACCTGTGGCAGACTTTGTTTGATTTTTCCAATGATTGTTTTGTTGCCGTTCAGTCGCACAGTCGATTCTGACCCTTTGCAATTGTACCTCCCTTGCGATTGTACCTCCCTTGAAATTCAACAGCCTTTGATTTGAACTAGAAAAATAGCCAGTTCTGATAGTCCATTATCTTCAGTAAGGAGGTGGAGCTGTTTGAGCAGCAGTGGACAGTGTTGTATGCTGCTATAAGGTCAACAAATGCTGCTCCAGTTATTTTATGTGTTTTCAAACTATATTTTATATGGTTGGTTAAAGATTTGAACCATACACCTCTTGCTTCATCTAAAGCCTTTCTGCTCTAGAATTAGGAGTCCGGTTTCAGAGGAATCATACTTTCAAACACTTTATATAATTTATATAGTAGAGAGAGTTTGCATGTGCTTTGCCTTTGTATAAGTGGCATAGTAGAGAGATTTCAGGATTTGATAGTTCTTTCTCTGATTTCAGTATAGAGAAACCTGGATCATCTTTTGCTATATTTGAGGGATTTATTTGCTGGTCCAGCGGTTATTAAAGAGTAGAAGGAGCCATTCCTTTGTGTTTTGCCCAAAATATTTAATTTAATTCAATTCAAATATCATCAAGAACTGTTACTTTGCCTTCCCTACATCTTTCATGGCTTCCTTCAGTTCTGCCAGGGCCTTGGTGGCTTAGGGGTTAAGATGCTGAGCTTGAGGACTAAAAGGTCGGCAGTCCAGCAGTTTGAGACCCAAGTGCTGTGAGATGGAGTGAGCTCTCATCATCTGTCCCAGCTCTTGTCAACCGAGCAGTTTGAAAGCAAGGAATTGCAAGTAGAAAACTAGGCGAGAAAGGTAACAGTGTTCCATGTGCTCCAGCATCTTGTCTGCCTGCCACATGATTACAGAAATGTCTGCATATGTAGACAGCACTGGATCTTTGGCTGTAAATGGAGGTGAGCACCACACCCTAGAGGCAGACTCGACTAGCTTTCGGGCAAGGGGAACCTTTACTTTAGTTCTGCCAATATGAATGCAATAAAAAGGTTCACTGCATTTGTTCTAAATATCCTTTTGATGTTTTTATTATGTGTTGACTGCTCTCTCCTGCCAAAAACAGTTGGTTTACTCTTTGGTTAGGGTTATATTTGCATACAGTATCCTTTTGTTTGGTTCATTGTTCAGTCTTTTCAGTAGTCTCCAAGCTTTTTGACTGCTTCTTGCCATGCCAACCTTTGTCATACTGTTTATCTACCATTTATCCATAAACATGCAATAATCAGGCAGGCATTACATTTTACTTACTAAGAACCAGCCAGAACATTTATCCTTCCGTTATCTTTCCCTTAGTGCACTATATGTGTAACATAATTAACAGCACAATCCGCTATGTTTCAATAGGACTATTTTTCTCCCGAGAATGAATAAAGGAATGATTGGAGGGCAAATGGAGGGGGTTTTTACAGTGAGAAGTAACAATGAGAGAGACACAAGATTCTTATTATCTGCTATTAGCTGGGGCTCTCAAGTAAAAGAAGAAAGCACCTTTTCCGGCTTAGATCATTCATTGTACAATTTTAACAACTCCTGTCTCTGAAATATGATGGTGAAACGAAAAGGGTGTTTTTTTCAGAAAGGAGGAGGCGGAGGAAGAGAAAGAGGGAATGAAAATAATTGTTCATTATACTTTGCTTTAAAAAAGGATCATCGAAACTAACCTTTAAAAGGGTGACTTTAAAGCGGTCACTGATGTCAGAGGCAGGAAGCTTTTGGAGAATGTATATTTTTGAGAGTTCGTTTCAGCTGTGTCTCTTCCTCACACCACCATGTATAGGTAAAGTCCACCCTTGCTCGAAAGCCAGTCGTATCAGACTCTAGGGTTCAGTGCTTATCTCTGTTGGTAGCCGAAGAGCCAGCACTGTCTGCATCTGCAGATGTTTCTGTGGTCATGTGGCAGGCACGATTAGATACCGGAGTGCACAGAACGCTGTTTACCTTCCCACTGAAGTAGTACCTATTTATCTACTTGCAATGTCTTGCTTTTGAACTGCTAGGTTAGCAGGAGCTGGGACAAAGACTGCTCACTCCGTCATGCAGTACTTGGGTCTCAAACTGCTGACCTGCCAACTTTCCAGTCATCAAGTTCAGAGTCTTAACCATTAAGCCACCACAGTCCCCACTACCATGTATAGCAGGGGTTCCCAACCTTTTCAAGCTGGGGGCCGGGTCACGCTTTCTCAGTCAGCTTCAAGAGCCAAATAGCCATTTTGCACTGCCTGCACAATGGGGGCAACCATTTTGTCCCAACAGCTTCAAAGGGGTGGGCATTTTGTCTCTCAAATGCCCTTGGTGGGGTAGGCGGCACATGAAATGGTGCTGCAGGCCAGACCCAGCCTATAAGGTCTTAGGTTGGGAACCCCAATGTATAGCATTACATTGATCTGCATCCTGTGCAGAAACCAGCCATTTGTCTTGCTTTATATGCCCCCCCCCCCCCCCTCGACTGAAGGAGCTACAACATGTTCCTTATATGCCTTTGTTACTACCGGCATGGAGAGAGCCATTAATTCTCCTCTTGCAAAGAAGAAATGAAACTGCAAAAAAAATGGTAGGCACAGTTCTAATTTGGCTCAGTACTCCTTTCCAATGTGAACAGTTTCTTTCTTGGAAGACAACTCCCAGAATAAACCAGCTGTTTTCATCTCCACCAGCAGCAGATCTTTTGCGAAAGCAATGGGTCTTAATTGCCCATTTAGGACCAAAATGCTTTTTTGTCACAGTAACACAGAAAGCTCATAACAATATATTGTTTTTGTGAAAATGCATTTTACCTCCCACTTAATGTAAAGACTATAGCTAAACTCAGAGAGAAGAGAGAACCCTAAGGAAGCTGCAGACGATGGCATCGTTCCTGACATGGATGGTATCCTGGTGCTTCAGCCTGGAAGTCCTGTTCTATTACATCATTGATGTAAACAGTTCTGGAATCGAACCAGAGAAAATATGAAATCTAGGCAAATAAATAACAGACAGACCACTCATAAGCTTTTCAGAATGCCATCCAAGAAGGGATAGGATGAAGCATCAAGTGCTTCCTCAACCCCTGAAAGACTGCAAAGGAGCAGTGGACAGCTGACAAGGATCTAGGAGTGATTTTAACTCTCCTCCACATTCTTCTGCTCTGCCTCCCACCTGCCAAAACTAGAAGCAACTGAAAGTCCATTCCTAAAAAAATAAAGAAGAAAGAAACTTTTTTGGTCTGAAACAAAGTTCATAGGGCCAGGAATTTGAGAAGAATCTGGCTTCTCATGATTCTCCATGATTTGGCATTTAAAAATTCAAAAGGAATATGGACTCCAGGAGCTATTTTTTTTAAAAGGTGTATACCACATATGTCTCTCTTGGTGAAATCTAAATACTAAATGTGCTCTATTAACTGAGAAATGGTTTGTAGCATCATAGGTTGGTGACAATATGCTGGTAACACTTAACTTGATCTGATTCCTGCAACCTGATATGGAGCAGGTGCTTACTGTTAAGTTTTGAATACACAGCAGTAAAGCGGGACAGTTTTTAAAAATTGCTATAGTTTGAGTTTGTAAGTTCTCCAAGCCTTATACTCCCCACACTAGCCCAGCAATTAAACTCTCCACATTTGTTTGTTTGTTTGTCATATTTATACTGCTGCTCCCTCGCCATTACGACTCTGGGCGGCTAACAGTTAAAAGCTATAAAAACCTAAAAACATGTACAAAACCCCCAATAAAACATTTAAAACATCGTCAGCATTAAAAAAAAACACTCACTTAATCCACAAAAGGAGAGAAGGAATCTTTTTAGACAAGCCAGCAGGCAGGGATCACCTTTCAATCAACCCAAACACATCTGCCCTGCCAGCCAGGTTTTAAGATTTTTTTCTAAAAGGCAGCAATTCCATCTGCAGCCGTAACTCTGTCGGCAGGAAGTTCTCGTTATTATATCAGTCAAAGGATATCTGGATATAAACAGAAATCATTTTGGTTGTTGGGATGGATGATTACTTTGTCAAAGTAGTGTTCCAGCAGGGAGCCCACTTCCAAAAATGATTAATTACCTGTGTGAATGTACATGTTATTAATCATTTTAGGATGTGTACTCCCTACTGGGGCACTACTATCATCTACTTTCCTTGAATTTCCTGGATCCCATATAATTCTTGCCTACCTGCTGGTCAGTGCAAGCCTAAATCAAAGATTCGCCAGCAATAGGGAGTTAAACACACATCTTCTCCTCTGAAGAAGGTAAAAATGTATTTTTACCAGCACAACTTTCTTCTGTTAGATAATCTCAGTGTTTTGACAATGGAGAAATATCCATTACAACTGTTCTGCTAGCTGAGATCTTCAAGTAGAAGCACAAAAAAGGGCAGTGAAGGAATAGGCGGAAGGAGGAACTCTGTTATGCTAGTTCCAAACATCCTCTAGAAATGGGCACAACACCAGCACAGAATTAAACAAGGACAAGAGAACCTCAAGCAATTTCCAACATCACCGAACTGAAAGAGGTTTGGATTTAGTACAATTTCAACTGGCCTAGGGATAGCCGGCCCTCAACTATCTTGGCCGACACAACTCCACCCTACCTGAAACACTCCCCGGACTCCCTTCATAGTTCCCAACGTGACCTCAACCTAAGACATTTTAGTAGCATTGTCCCAAGTTCAGCTTAAAGCCAATCAAGAAGCATGGTAAAATGCCCCTCTGGGATAAGGGACATACCACTGAGTCTTTACCACCCATCACTGATGGATGAGATTTCAGTCATCACTAAGGCCTGTACCAGAGTAAAAAGGTCCTTTGGACTTGACCTCTGTAGTTGGTAGAAGCAGTTTGTTTGCTGCCTTGGAGCTCCTGTTGATCTTGCAGTTCATGCTTCTGACTCTGGCTGTTGTCATTGCCTATAATTTGGTATCTGGCTACCTGAGCGAATTGCTCTTGACAGTGGTATAGTCACTGACTGTTGTTGCATGTAGCACCCTGAAGACTCTACAACAACCCACCAGCACATGACCTTTCCTTGTCTTCTCCAGTCTCCATAATTATAGCATAGCTTGTAACCTACTGAAGTTAGGCTCCTGAAAACTACTTAGCCTACTGAAATCCCATCTCTGCCCACTCTGCCCACTCTGACTTTGAATAGTCTCAACTATGCTTAGAAATGGTGGTGTAGAAGAATCAGATTTCATGGGGACAAATCATCAGGAGGACATGTACCACCATCCCCTTCCATGGAACTACATTTTAAACTGAACATTGCAAGCACAATTAACTTTGCAAAAATTGGCATTTGCATTTTTTTAAAAAGAAACAAAATAACAATGACACAAAAATATACAAACTGGGTAAGATATATAAAGTTATCCTGTGAATTTAGAACACATCTGTCAACATTTCTTTACTCCCAAATTCAAGGAACCAGTCCCACTCAATAATGTTTAGCTTTACAAAGGATCTGCTGGTAGTGAATGGAAAAATTACTATACATCTTAGTTATCTAAATTTGAATAAATAAATAATCTAGATGAGTGATGGTGAACCTTTTAGAGACCGATTACCCAAACAGAGGGGCAGGGTGAACTCTGTGCTGGGGAGAGGAAGGAAGCACTCTCATTGGACTGCTGGGCAGAGGGGCGGGCAAACTCTGTGCTGGGGAGGAAGTGCTCTTATTGGACTGCTGGGCAGAGAGTTGGGGCAAACTCTGTGCTGGGGGGAAGAAGTGCTCCCATTGGACTGCTGGGCAGAGGGGCAGGATGAACTCTGTGCTGGGGTAAGAGTGCACATGCCAACAGAGAGGGCTGGGAGTGCCACATCTGGCACACATGCCATAGGTTTGCCACCACTAATTAATACAGCTGCCTGAGCTATATTCTCTCTGAGGGTCTGGCTTTTAGAACTACTGTGATGAGGACACCTCTCAAAATTTGCCACTGCACCATTGCTCCTTGGTCCAAGGCATTAAGAAAAGGCTGTGCAATAAAAGCATGACTTTTATTCTTGGAGAATGACATTGCTTTTGTTCATTGCCTATTGCACCCATTTTAATGAGCAAACAGTATAATAATTAGCAAAGGCCAACAAATATGGCATAATACCTGAATTGCTCTCCAGCCTCTGCTTCATTAGGCTGCACTTAGCTTCCAGTCATCATCCCTTTAGCAATGGTTACCCTGCAGAAACCCCTCTTGCAACTCTTAATAAGCCAAACTACTGTAGCATCAGTTAGCATCTAAAGTGCATTCTCAAAGAAGTGCATTGAAAAATGCATCCCATTTATGATTTTCTCCCTGGCAATTGGTCCTAGGTTACAGACTGAACAGACAGCCGCCATCCATCCAACTTGCAAGGACTTCCGGATAGGTGGCATACACTGATTAAAGGAAAATTCATACTTGTTTTGTTTGAATTTACGGCATCGCCTGACATGTATTTTATAACAGAGATCTGGCTTTACTACCCTGTCCAAGGGCCAAATCACAACCTGATTTATAACCCATCCCCAGTGGTTGGGTTTCTTTAGATATATTTCCAGGAGCTTGTTTGGCCCCATATATCATGATGAAGGTGCTGTCTCTTGATTGATTTTTGTGAATACTCGGTGGCAAACACTTCTGTTGAGTGCAAAGATATTGCCTATGATAGTCTTATTCATGACCTCGAGATGAATTGGAAACAAACTTTACAGTGTACCTAGTGTTCACTGGCCACCTTAGTACTGCCTCGTGAAAGGAGGCCTATCGATATTAGAAACTCAAAAAAAGCAAAGTTAAAAAGAGCAACGCAGCATGATCAAAAGTCTCTGATGGTAACATTTCTCAACCTGTGCCAGTCAAACATTCCAGTTCTTTTGATTACTAGCAATTTTGGATTAGAGTTGTCTGATCTCAAGACAGCAGCAACTATGGAGTCTTGGAGAATTGTTTTGCTTCTATGGGTTTCTAAGGGACAAGTTCCAAGGCTGGCATCCCTGGAAAAGGAAGGATGAATTTATTGTCTGTTATAGCTGTAATACCAGGGCCTTCATCTCTAACAACCTTTGCAGCTGGCACCAAGGCTCCCAGGGTATGAGCACTAATGGCCAGAATCCTATTGGTGTTCACATAAGGAATATACAACTTTTCTTATTCAATTGTGACTAATGTTAAGTTGCAGGGGAGTATTTCAGTTGGCAAAAATTAGCTGTAGCAATTTATGTAGTCCTTATGGGAACAGCCATATTTTAAAAAAAATCATGTCAGAAGCACACAAAGGTGTTTTCTGGGTTGAAAGGAATTTTGCTGGAGGAACTCTGCTCAGGGGATGCCCCGATGAGGCTCCATTCATGTCCCCAAGATCTTTACCCCACCGAAGGGGTTTCTAGTTATGTACTTGCAATTTCTTGCTTTTGAACTCCTAGGATGGCAGGAGCTGAGGCAAAGATGGGTGCTCATTTCATCATGCAGTACTCAGGCCTTGAACTGCCAACTTGCCAGCCTTCCAGCTAACAAGGCGAGCTTCTTAACCACTGAGCCACTGAGGTCTCACAACAGCCATATGATTCTGGCATTATTTATATAGGACAGTGGTTTGTAACCTTGGGTCACCATATGATCTTGGACTAAAACTTTTCTGACTAATGGTAGGCCCAGAGGTAATTTTTTATTTTCACAGGATTCCCCCAGCCTGCAAGGAAGCTCTAGTACTTGCAGGAATAGACCCTCACTCAGCTGAAGCTGGGAGCTCTAGGGAAAGTTCAGGAACATCATAAGCTCTACCTAAAAACTGGGAGGCTGAGCTGCTTAAGAACTGCTTCTTCCCCCAGAAGCTGCCTTACCAATGAAAGTTGCTGGACTTTCGGCTCCTGAATTATCACTGTTTCTGGTTTCCAAAAATCTCTTGCCTTTCTCCTGACTCTGAAGATTTCTTGCCTGGTCTTGCCTGGTTTCTGCTCCCGAAGTCTTTCTGCCCTGTTCCTGGTTCCTGTGGACTGCTGTTGTGCCTTGCCCAAATCCTCACTTATTGAACTCCATCCTCTGCCTTGCCTGGTCTCTTGGTCAACTCACTTCTGGTTTGCTTGGACTATGTATGCCCTACTGTCTGAATTATCAGTTTCCCTGGTTACCTTGGGTTTGATATTGGACTCCTAAGGTCCAAAATTGGAAAATGCACAAAAGTGTACAATTCTACAAAAGATTCAATTTTCATTCCATACCCTTGACCAAAAGGCAGTCTCCAACTCTAGGGTTCGATGCTCATCTCTGTTTATAGCCAAAGAGGCAGTAGTATCTGAATCTATGGATGTTTCTGTGGTCATGTGGCAGGCATGACTAGACATTGGAGCACACAGAATGCTGCTACCTTTCCTGCCGATGTGGTACTTATTCATCTACTTGCAATTTCATGCTTGTGAACTGCTAGGTTGACAGGAGCTGTGGCAGATGGCAGGAGCTCACTCCATCACATGGTACTTGGGTCTCAAACTGCTGACCTGCCAACCTTCCAGCCGTTGAGCTTAGCAACTTAACCACTAAGCCACCGCAGCTCCATTGTCTAACTCATACCAAAATGCAAAAGTAATAGCGTTCTGCCAACTTTCTGCTATAATGCCCAGTTTTACAATGTTGCATGTGTATTCCAGCAACACAAAGGCAAGCTACAATGAGCTGGAATGTGGCCAGAAGAGGCCACCAAAGATGGGGAAAGGTCTGGAAAGCAGCACTTGTGAGTAATGGTAGAGGAGGTGGGATAGTTTAGCTGAGGGAGGAGAAGACTGAAAGTTGTTATGATTTCAGTCTTCAAATATTTGAGGGCCTACCAGTTGAAAAAAGTTGTCTGGATAGCTCAGACACAATAAAACTTTGTTCTCCAACTTCTTCCATTCTCCATGTTCTGTCATGTATTATTAATACATCTGTGGATAAATATAGATACATCTTACTCCATAGTTTAGGGCTGGAAAAGGATGTCCTTCCAGATGTGATTGGATGATAATTCTTATCAGCAACAGCCAGTGTTATTAAGAGTCTTGAATGCTGAAATCATGAACAAGCAATGGCTGAAAAACTATTCCTTGCTCACTCCACCCTAAATCATGGGGCAGAGAGTCAGAATCCAGCTATGCCCCAAAAGCACAGTTCTGCTTACATGAAGAAAAAGCTTGTAGGCAGATGGCATTTGATTGGCAGAGCAGAGGAAAGCTCAAAAGAAACACTTAGGCATATCAAGAAGAGCTCTCGGCCTGCAGTTATAACTATTTAAAAGTGTTCATGATACACAGGCTAATGAAACAAAAGCAACAGCAGGATGAAAAGACTTAATTAAACTTCACAAACAGAGACGTGAATGCATGAGCTGCACACATAAAAAGACAGACTTTAGCAGTCTCATTATTAGTGTCCTTAAAGAAAGCTTGTGAGGAAAAACTGTATGAAAATAATATTTCTTTACACCCATCGTAGAATTATCAGCAAAGGATGGAGACTTAGAAGGGCAGCAATGAAGGAAGTAGGAAAAGACATCAAGTCTAAGGATGTGTCACTGGAGAGCAAGAGCAAGATTGTCCATGCTATTACAACTTTCCCAGACAACTTTCCACACCAAATATGGGTGTAAAAAGTGGACAGTGAAGAAGGCTGTGCCACTACAGCATATCGGGCAAGGAGGCTCCTCGTTGCTTCATTAGCAATAAAGTTTTGTGGTGACGGGGTGCTAAACTGATGCCCAAGCCTCCTCTTTTCTCATCCTGGTTTGGGACTGGCAATGGTAGAGTTTGGAGAAGGCTGACTGGAAAAAAAATATTTGCTTGAAATATGGTGCTGGAAGAGAACTCTGTGGATTCCCTGGCCTGCCAAAAAGATGAACAAGTGGGGCTTAGATCAAATCAAGCCTGAACTATCTCTGGAAGCAAGAACTAACAAAACAGACTGTCCTACTTTGGGCATACCATGAGAAGGCAAGATTCTTTGGGAAAGATAGGTGGAGGCAGCTACTACTCATATGTGAGTATACATTTCCCTTTGAAAATTATTTTCCTATCGCTATTGGAATTTGAAAGAAGAAAGGAAAAGAGGAAACTGAGATGAACACTGAACCCTAGAGTCAGATATGACTGGCTTTTGAGCAAGGGTGACTTTTACCTTGTCAACAAATGTAAATCCCATCCCATCGCTGATGAGATCTGTTCTGTTGTCATCTTGGCTTTGGGGCCATAACTCAGTGATAGAGAACGTGCTTTGCATAAAGAGGTCCAAGGTTCAATTCTTGCTTTTCTCCCTGGTAAGAGCTAGAAAAACTCTCATCTGAAACCTTGAAAGAGCCTGTCAGTGCTAGATTAATGGATCAGTGTTCTAAGATGGAGTGAGGCAGATCCTTTTAACATAATTGTACTGATCCTATACTCCATGTAGACTGAGTAAGGGGGGTTATTTCCTGATCTGAACTATGATCCAGCCGGAGTAGAGATTAACCAATTTAGGTTAGGAAAAGTACTGGCTTCAAGGAGACCTCTTGTCTTCATTGCACTTCTTTGATGACTCAGACACTAGGGATGGCCCTACCATTAGGCAGAACTATCTCAGGCAGCATACTTGTGGCTGTCACAACTGGGCAGCAAATTTCTACTTCTTTTATTAGTATTATTATTGCCAGGGATCCTCTATCTGATGTCGAGGTGTTTATGGGAATTTCTGCTTCATTTACCCAAATAAATAGCTATATTGTACTTCTTCTTCTGCCATATCCAAATCCAAATATTGGCAATCATCATGGTGATCAGCCATGAAGACTATCCTGAGAATATAATGCTGTGGCCTTTCATTTAACTTACGCACCACAGCATGATACCTGTACCACTGATCCAGTTCTGCAAGTCACTTTCTGGTCCTGAGTCCTTTTGGCACACAAACTCCTCATCAGCCCCAGGCCAGTATTGTTGAAGCTGCTGCCCTCCATCAAGATGGATTCAAGTGGGATTTAATCCATTTGGGGACCATCATCCTTCCCTGTGGACTTTGGCACCCAAGGCTATTAGTCCTCAGGGTTGTCAGGTGAGTTAACCGCCACCTTACACTCAGTGTTGAGTTGCTAGCAGCATGGTCTACTCTATTACCCTAGCAAGATAACCTGTACACTTATTTTTTATTTTTTTTTTGAGAAGGGCATCTTCTGTTTCTGGTGCCAGCACTGCAAAAGCCTTCACCAACTTGTAAGATGACCCACCTAGTTATCCATCCATCATGATCCACCTAAATCAGTAAACTTAATGTTAATTTTAGATACTCAGTAGATCTCTTCTTAATTATTATGTTTATAAATAATCAATATTCACCTTATAACTGTGATTATCTCCACAAGAGTGCCAGATAATATATATTTATAAACACTTTAATGCCACTTTTTTATATAAATATATGACAAACAGCCAGTTTGGGCTAGTAACCATTGCATCTGCAGTTCTTCAAAGCAACTAACAGGATTGCTGAACAATTTATAGCAGACTATAAAGAGTAATAACAGCATGATAAAAGTGATGTAGGGTTACCAAATAATACTCCACACTTGGTATTCCAGTGAGAAGTAATCAGGTTATATAGATATATTTTTATGAGAAACGAGTAGATAGCCCTGTTTCCAAAGAATTATAAGGAATCATAACATATCCAAAGGCATAATCAGTATTCTGGCATCTGACAACCATGTTTGGGGGGTGGGGATGGGGTTTATCTGATTCTCATGACTGCTCTATATCTCTAGCTCACTGAAAGATGTAAAAAAAAAACACCTCATTTTTGTCTCATTTTTGATCAAGATGGGCAGTGTTCAAAAGGTGAAACAATCAGTCAACCAAAGGAGGCCAGTGACTCCAATTTTACATGGGTGGCTAGCTGTTCCTGCTGAATAGGTTTGGGTAATTAGGTTCTAAAGCAGGAGTTTTAAACCTTTTTAAGCCAGGGGCTGGGTCATGCTCCCTCAGACAGCTTCAGGGTCTGGATGGCCATTTTGCCCTTCCTCCACCACATAGCACTTCCAGGTGTGGTGGAGGTGGGGGGACATGTAATGGTGCCATGGGCCGCATCTGGCCCATGGGCTGCAGGTTAAGAATCCCTGTTCTAAACCTTGATTAACTAAACTGAACCCCAGCATGATTGACTCTTCACACCATGAAATCGATTACACTAGCAAATATTGTCCAAGCTCCATGAGAGTTGCCATCTCCAGCTAAAGATGAAAATAACAAGCATTTTGGATTTTGCTTTGCTTGAATTTTGATCTATATTCTATGTATTATGAAAATACCTCAGCAAGAAGCAGTAAAGATTGGTTCATGTGCCGCCATGCTTATGGATTTAGATCGCTTAATGCTAGATAGGGAGGAACAAGAATTAATTGCGATATTTATGTCCACAGGAAGACAGTGTATAGCAAGAAATTGGAAGGATTCAAGGAAAATAAAACTGGATGAATGGTATAGAGAAATGTGGTAGCTGGCCCTGAATGATAAATTGACATGGGAATTAAATGAAAAGAAAGGAATGGTTCGAGAAAATAATTTTGGGAAAATTTTGAAACCATTTCTTGATTATACATTAAAGAAAAGAGGAGGATATATGGCAGTACCGGATCAATTGAATTTTTGGCTATAATGACAAGAGACAGGATGCAGTTCCCCTTTGGCATTGTAATATATCACGTGGTGATGTTTTCTTTTCTTCTTCTTTTTTTTCTTTTTTCCCCTTTTTTTCCCTTTCTTTTCTTCTCTTATTCACTTTTTTTAGTTTTACCAGTTGTAAAATTTGTTGAGAAGATGAAGTGTAGAGGAGTGGATGATGTTTAGTAGTAAGGTAATTAAGTTTAATATTACTGGAATGCTGATATATGTTAGGGAATGTAAGGGGTTTAGTCATCAATTTTATATATTCTTTCCTCTTTGTATTACGTTTATATGTATATAAAAAGAGTGATTTATATTTTGTTATATTTTTGTTAGTTAATGTATGTCTTATGTTTTCTTTTTTTATTCTGTGTAGTAGCAAAAATCAATAAAAAATTATAAAAAAAGAAGCAGACTATAATCCCATTTTGACTCCCTGACCTAAAATGTGTAGACTATTTTAACCTTTCTATCCTTATATTGCTCTGCGTACTGCAATGGGAGAACACATACCTCTCCTGTAAAAGGTGTAGATTCTATCCCCATTAAATCAAGGTGAGGCTAAAAAAAAGGTTGGACAGAAATTTTAGACAGTAATACAGAGTTAGTTGGACCAACCACTTGATTCATTACAGACAGCTTCCAATATTCATACTGGAAATAAGTAGATCTATCAGTTGCACTCTTGCTCACCATCTCCTTCTATTTATTGTTTCTAAATGATTAAGTTCTTTCCATCAAACATATGTGGAAACTTGAAAACTTCAATATATTCTTCAAAGAAAAAGCCAAATGACATTCTCACCTCTCTTCACTGACCAGATCCAACAGGTACAGCAAATCATGTGATGAAAAATATTTATTTGCTTACTTACCACCCATACACATACATGACAATTTTTTTTAAAAAAAATACTGTATTAAAACAGCATCTGGAAAAAAGGTTAAAAAACCCCAATATTTTAAACAAAATATTTTAAACTAAAGCCTCCAGAAAAGTCTGAAGTATCAAAAGTATTAAAAAAAAATTTTTTTTAACACAGAGAAATCTGGGGCGGAGAGATGCATTTTTATTCTCATTTAAAAGACAATGGGTTGAATCTAGGCATTAGGCAATCCTATCTGATAAGGGCAAAACCTTTTCAAATACAGTTCCCAGAATCCCCAAGCACCCTTACATTAATCTACTGAAGCCATTTGATCCATTTATTTCATACCCCTTTCCAGTTGTGGCTGTTTAGCACAGGGATTCTCAACCTGTGGCCCATAGGCCGGATGTGTTCCACTGCACTGGTCTATGGAACTCCCTGCCAGAAGAAGTGGTGACAGCTGTCAGACTTGACAGCTTTAAGAAAGGATTAGACAAGTTCATGGAGGACAAGAGTATCAATGGCTATAATTATGGATACTTAAGGACAACCTCTGGGTTGGAGAGATAGGCAGGATATCTCTCAATATCATTTCCAGGGAATCCTAAGCAGGTGAAGGCATCTGCTTGGGAATACCCTGAAGGAAATGGTGAGCCACTGTGTGAGACAGAATGCTGGACTGGATGGGCTGTGGCCTGTTCCAGCAAGGCTGTTCTTATGTTCTTATGTTCTTATGCACCATTTCAGGTGGGCCCCCACTGCCACCACCACACCCGGGAGTGCCATGTGTTGGAGGAAGGGCAAAATAGCCATCTGGCCCCTGAAGCTGTCTGAGGGAACATGACCCGACCTACGGCTTTAAAAGGTTGAGAACGCCTGGAATTTAGCAAATAACTGTCTTCAGCATATACAGGACCATCCTATAGTAACAGAACTTATTTCTTTCCAAAGTATAGTATCTGCTGGAATAGGTCAAAATGCAGTAAAGAAGTCAAGGAACTATGTGATTTCAGTGAGTACTATATATAATGTAACTACAAAAAGTTGTCATTGGTAGTTTCTCAGTGCACCTATATATTAATCCCAGTAGCTGGAAAATTTCAACAAACACCCATGTTCTTGAGGTTCTCCAATACTGCTATTGTCTTCATCAGCAATGTTTTTCACAGAGCTAAACAGGAAGCTTGCCAGAGCAAAATAGACGTGGTCCAAATAGCTAATTAATTCATTCATGCTGAAGGAGGAAACTGGGGAATTAGTGCAGATGGATTAATATTTAACTGTGCTTTTTATGAAAGGGATATCAGATACTGAGGGTAGGTCTGTACCAGCTGGTTTTCACACAATCTGTCATTGAACATAATACGAACAGCTGGTGTTTGGGATGGATGAATCAGTCTATTTCTGGTCCATGTCATTTTCTCATGTCTTCAATCATAAGTACATCCCACATAATTTTTCCTCTATAATTTTCTTAAATGCATGAGAATTCATATTTATTGTATGCAATTTCTCCTCATTTGTGCTTTCCTATGCACAACTTCCACATAATTATGTGGACTTTTGTGCATAATATTGTACGATACCATTAAAAGCTCAAACCTTGTTGCAAAATTTAGAGAAATGCAACAATTGGAGAAAAGTGTAATGCACAGAATAAACACATTTTCACTTGAGCATTAATTCTATGAATTGTATTGGTTTCCCCAAAGTTTGAGGAAATGACCTTCTGAACTCCAACACCCACATTTCCTCAGCTAACATGGCCAGTGGGATTCTGGAATCCAAATAAGTAAGTTTCCCAATCTCCGGATTCGTTTCTAAAATCCTTCCCTATATCCCTAGCACGTATGGTCCATATTCCTGTGAACCCATTGTTTTCTCCATCAATCAGATTATGAATTTCTTTCTAGGAAAGGAAGGAGCTACCAAGGTTAGCCTTGGGTCGGATACTGGGAGACCTCAACTCTTCTAGCTTGGATCAAAGGATAGAATCATATGACACACTGCAGTCATGTCCTTTTCCTTCCTGTTTTTACTTTTTCCATCAGAGTTGACTGAGAATCCTATTCAAAGCTCTAAAGCAAATAGAGGACAGACTTTCATTCCTCTCATATTTTGCTTTCTAGTAGAGATTCATGGCTGTGTCTGTGCACATCAAGAAACAAAACATGCCTCTTCGGGTAGCTTAGTTGTTCAGATTCTGAGCTTGGAGACTGGAAGATCCGGTTTCAATACCCAAGGCTGCACAGGGACATGAAAGGAACCTCATTTGGACATCCCCTGAGCTGAGTTTCTGCAAGAAAAATCCTTTCAACCCAGAGTAATCTCTTGACATGAAATTATGCATATGGCAATGACCAATATGCACATGCCAATATGCCGGCTGTTTCTCTTAATCTTCCTCCAGCTTTTCCTCTCACTTTAAGACTCAAGCAGCAAATGCCATTTTCACCCTGTGAAGTTGCAACAACAGTGTGCTGTCAAGTCAATTATAATATATGGTTTTCTAAGTAGAGAGTATTCAGAAGTGGTTTACCATTCCCCTCTTCTGGGAACATCCTGGGAGCATCAACCTTGCCCATAGTTCTACAGGCCTGCTTTCCCCCCAAGATTGTATCCAACAGATTTTGTACACAGATGATTGTGAAATTGTGTGAACAACTGGATGTGCCTTGATGTCATCCAATGCAACTTCTCAAGAGTGAGAAATTACTCTCTGAAAATCTATAGCTGCTAGTGCAACAGGGCTTGTTACAAGCATAATAACATCCACTGGACAGAGACCAATCTGTAGAAAAGGCTTCGCCGACTTCCTACAGCTAATTACAATTTCAAGTTTGTGTTTCTTACCTAGATCATCAGATCAAAAATGAAACGCATACATTTCAAGAAATCAGATTATGAGCCCTCGTGGCTCAGTAGTTAAACAGCCGTCCTGAAACCAAAAGGTTGTGAGCTCAATCCTGACCAGGTATCAAGGTTGACTCAGCCTTCTATCCTTCCAAGATTGGTAAAATGAGTACCCAGCATGTTGGGGACAAAATGCTAATTAATTTGTGAACCACCCAGAGAGTACAGTAAATGCTATGGGGTGGTGTGATTGCTTTACTGCAATTTTTATATAACCTTTAGATAAGTGATTCTCAACTTGCAGCCCCCAGGCTAAATGCAGCCCACAGCACCATTCCATGTGGCCCCCCACTGCCTCCACCACAACAGGAAGTGCTATGTGGTGAAGGAAGAGCAAAATGGCTGTCCAGCCCCCAAAGCTGTCAGAGGGAGCGTGACCCAGCCTCTGGCTTTAAAAGGTTGAGAACTCCTGCTTTAGATCAATTTCTTTGCCTCTTCATTCTAAACGAAATGTGCACACACATCTGTTTATCTCAACCAAAAAGATGCACCTGACTCAAAGATTACATTCTATATATAGTCATTCATATATACAAAATGGAAAAGAATACACACCAACAAAGTGTGTAACTCACTCATTAGCACAACATGAAATGGTGGGAAGGTTTCCCCCCAAGCAGTATACAGTATAAAGCAATCTTAAAGGTATTCATATATACTATTTTAACTTTGTAGATTGAATAAACATTTTAACTCTCTCTAATTGTAACCTGAAAATAAGTGTTTTTGATTCTCCCCAACATGTCTGTCATCACAAAATACTGGGGAAAGATTTTATTTTTTTAAAAAACACCACAGGGTTTTAAAAAATGATTATTACAGGACTTCTGACTTTGGAACTGCAAGGTGTGCCAGGAGATAAGGATTTCAAATTTAAAATGAATTTGATAAGACATTTTTACTTTCTGAAGCTACCTGTTCCACAGAGCCCATGTGTTTGTAAGTGTGTGTGAGTGAGAAAGAGGGAGATTTTCTGATCTATCGATGCACTAGAGACAGAAAAACAAAAGTTTTAAGGCATAGAACAAATAATGCTGGCACACAGATTGTGCAAAAATGTATGTTGTATGGGCTCTTCAGGATGAAAATAATAGAAAAATGCATTCTGTTTGCAATCCTTTTGAAGCAATCAACCATCGAGCTGTTCTCTGTTTACCGTAGGCTTTGTTTCTCAAGAAGAAAGGACAATAGTTTTGACAATAGTTTTGTACCGATATTGTGTGTAAATTATGAGCAAAAACAGCACTCCGGCTCACTCCTGCCTGGAGATGAGGGATCTTGCTGGGCTTAAAAAGTCCTGGCTGACATATCTCATCAACGGTAGCAGCCAAAACTGCTGTAAACAAACTTGGTGTTCTTAGCAAGTATTCTTTATATCTGGACCCTTACCTCTGCATCTCCATCTTTTCACAGATTTACTGGCCCTGAATCCTTTGTAATACAGGCCCATGTTTGTTATGCGTAATGTAGGAATCTGGCTCAAGGTTTTTGTCTCCTGCGGTTTTGCAAACTGTTCTGGTTTCTTTTGTATTTTAAGAAATACTTCAATATACTGTGTGTGCTGGAATTTCAGACTAATCCTGGGATGAGCAAAGCCTAAACTTTGCTAAACCCTGGCTTAGTCTGAGATTCTGGAATCAGTAAAAGTGCCAACCCTTTGTCTTCTCTGACTCTCAGGAAGATCCTGTAGTGTCTAGGAGTGTCCTGACCCAAACCTAATTGGCCAATAATTTGTAGAAGTAAATTCTACTTATCAGGTTGCTAATATTTCTCAGAAACCATTTCTGGAGAGCTGGGAACCATGAGAAGATCTGGCAGTTTGGTCAGGTTTTCTTCCCACTGTGGCCTTGACAAATAAAACATGAGGATTTGCGAAGACCTATTTAAAAGGGCTGAAGTGGCTTAGTGGTTGTGACCAGTGATGCACTGCAAAAATTTTTACTACCTACTCTGTGGGCTGGCCAAATCTGTGGGTGGGGCCAAACATCCTGCATTATGGGCTATGGAGGTGGGCATGGCCAACCAAGTGGGCATGGCCTGGGGGTATTTCCGCTACCGGTTCTGCAGATCCTGACAGAACCTGCTGCAGTGCATCACTGGTTACGACACTGACCTTGATGACTGGAAGGTTGACAAATCAGCAGTTTGAGACCCAAGTACTGTATAACAGAGTGAGCTCTCATCGTCTATCCCAGCTTCTGCCAACCTACCAGTTTAAAAGCAAGATATTATGTATCAGAAAACAAAACAAACAAACAAACAAAAACACTGCAGCAAAGACTAACTGCTATATTTTTACTGTGAGCTTTCATGGATCAAGCCCACTTCTTCAGACTGAAGGAGTGGACTTGATCCATGGAAGCTACCAGTAAAAATATAGCAGCTAGTCATTAAAGTGCTGCAGTGTTTTTGTTTTTGTTTTCTGATATGCCTGAACCACAGACTAACACAGCTACTATTTCTAGAAATTGCATGTAGATTAATAGGTACTGCTTTGGCAGGAAAGGTAGCAGCATTCCATGTACTTCAGCATCTAGTCATGTCATGCCTGCCACATGACCACAGAAACATCTTCAGAAACTGTCTGCAGATAGCGCTTGCTCTTTGGCTGTAAACAGAATGAGCACTGCCTCCTAAAGTCAGACACAACTGGCTTTCAAGCAAGGAAGACCTTTGCCTATGTAAATGTTCTGTAAACATATTTTTAAATTTTTTAAGTGGGGATGTTCTAGTCCTGCTCCCCCCCATGGTCATTTTCACTGCCCTCTATATGTACAGGCTGAGAATACTCAGCCTTTGTACTGAGCCTTTTTCTCTCAAAGTGTCTGGTTTTATTTAATTACTTCATTACAGTCCCCTCAAATTTAGCATTCTTTCTTTAGATTTAGAGGACCTTCTGCATAAGACTGCCAGGAGGAAATGCCTGTCATAGGGGTGTTTTTTTTAAAAAAAAAAACTTGTATAATTGATTGTACACATTGGTTGGTAGTGAAAGTACGATAAGTCAACACCTTTTTTTCTTTTGTGAAGTAATTCTGATGAAACCTGAATGTGCCATGTCCTGAAATGGAAACAGACATAGACATTTCTATTTCATATTCAGAGAAAGACTTTGCAGATGTCATTTAGAACATTTTAATGTGCTTAAAATTCTAATTGGCATTGTCATTATAACTGGTCAAAACAGCTTTATGAATGAATAATTTACAACCAGTTTTTCCCCCATTTTGAAGTGAAAATGACATATCCTTTGTGTGAAAATGGGAGTTTGCAATGCTCTAATGTTTGAAAATGTCAAAATAGTTGTGACGTCTTTGAGACAAAAAATTAAGAACTGCAAAATGGCAGTGACATTCCACATCTTTCTCAATGACAGATGCTTTCAAAAATCCATTGTCACAGAGAACTGAAACCGCACTATCCTCTTACTCAATTTTATGTTTGGTATTTGCATTTTTATGATGCCTATTCTGGAAGAAGATATGGCTTTGCAACTGATTCAGCATCAGGATAAGTATGTGGCAGACTAGAAAAGCAAACTCTTTGTGATCATAGCCAGAAATTCAAAATTCTCTGCAGAAAAGGACAATTCCCTCTTTTACACAGCATCCGTTATCCAAGATCTACCCAAGGAAAGCATGCCCCACATAAAAATATGTAGGCGCATGAAGAAGCAAGAGGATTTCAGCCAAATATATTCCCTCTCCTCATGTCCAAAATAGGCTTGTTGGTTGGAGAAAGCACAAGAAGGAGAATATATGAAGGCAATCACTGTCCTCGTCTTATCATAAGGATGCGAGCAAAGAGAAAAATACAATCAAAGCATCCCCTAATGAAGCAGATTAGGATATGTGAAGATTTATCTTCTCTTTCACTTTTCTTCTTTGAGTCTAGCACAGCAGCAAGCAGCTACAAAAATAATCCCCAAACAAATGGGGGAGGGAAATCCCCCAAAAGATCAAGACCAAAAAAATGATTCATAGAGTGTAGACAAACATGCAGTGACAGATGGAGGATGCCAAGCGCTCACAAATCATCAAGAAATGAGTGGAACAAAGAAAGAGCATCTTGTTCCAGTCTAGATCCTCTCACAGCTTCAACACTCCGACCCCTACTGGATAGCCACGTGATGTTCATGGATGAAAAATTTCCCAGGTGATTTGGCAGACAATAGTGGAAATAAATGTTAACTAAAAGAGGGAAATATGAAGGAACACTAAATTGTTATGGCCTCCTTTATTTAAACAAATTGTTCACATTTCAGAGGATTTCTTTCAGAAGGAAACAAAAGAACACTGAAAAACAAAATAAGACCCTATTCTATATACTGTATTTTCTTTCATGTCAGCATGATTGTTCCATCCCTAGGCATGTGGCACCTATATGTTATGGCACACCCTCTACAGATGTATCTCCAGTATAATTTGAACCTGCTCTACATTAGTAGCAATGTAGATTCAGACATTGACCACATTCTGAACCAAATGCTAATTTGGAAATTGTAGACCATTTGAGTTAATGTTGAAATATGACAAGAGTTCCTAACCTTTTCAAGCCAGCGGCCAGGTCATGCTTTCTCACTCAGCTTCGAAGACCAGACGGCTATTTTGCCCTGCCTGCTCGATGAGGGTTACCATTTTGTCCCAATAGCTTCAAAGGGGTGGCTATTTTGTTTCTCAAATGCCCTTGGAGGGGTGGAGGGCCACATGAAATGGTGCCGGATCTGGCCCATAGGCTTTAGATTAGGAACCCCTGTAATATGACAACATGAATTCCCCAAGCATTCCAGGTTTGATATACTAAAATAGATCATACATTTCTTTATATCATGTGGATGGACCTAATGCAACCCTTCTCTTGAGTCACAGTAAAACCCAATGTCCTGTAAAACTATATTGAAATAATGTAAAAATACTGGCTACAGTTTTGATTAAATTGCATGATAATTTGCTTTCAGTACACTAACCTGCCAAATAATTTGCTTTAATTATTTTCTCCAGCGCAGTAACAATGCTATTACAAAATCATCCCAGGAAGGCAAACAGCCCTATTACCAAGTGCAGAGAGGTTGTTTCACTTAAACAAACATTTCCATTAAAGCTCCTTGCAAAAGAATCTACATCCTGACATACAGCATAAAAGCTCATTCCCCTGGCAGTTGCTCAACTGAAATTCTTATGCCACTAATATTTAAAATGGCTGGAATTAGACTTAATAACATATATTGCGATGCAACACATGTTAATGTTTGAAAACCCACTGAGAACACTTAGTAAGGTGGAAATTTAAATGCAGGTATAATTACGGCACAATATGATAAAGAGAGGCTGAGTGCAATATGCCTGATCTGAAGCTCAATGGTGTCAGGCATGCTGAGAATGAGAGTGTAATGGGGGCTGTGTTTTTCTACTCAGAACTTTACAAAGTTCTGTGCTTTTTTATTCAGATCTAGAATAATGTACTATGACAGACTGCAGGTGTAACTCTCCGGAATTGCAAAACTCTGCTCTTTGGCATTAAAAATCAAGATCATGCGTTATGGAGAATGATGTTTTGCACAAAAATTAACTTTTTTTAAAAAATCCCAAATTTCCCCCCATAAAGTTGCCTTTTATGTAATATCTACAATTTACATGAACTGTGAAAATTGCCCAGAACTGCTGCTTTATTTAAGAATTTGAAGCACTTGATGAGTTGCTTGAATCTTTCTTAACCATCAGTCTGTCATTATGGCCTCACTATGTATATGAAAGAAAGAGAGATTGCTCCTTAAAGGGAAATAGGAGACTTTGAGGAAGGCAAAGAATTGTTTGTCAGCTGGACATGAAGAATCTTTGCAAATACCTCACTATGTTGAAACAGCCTACATCAGTGAGAACAAGGAATGTAGCAAGTATATCACCATCTCTACTTAAGAGGATTATAGTATATGAAAGTCTCCATGTTTGAATTTCAAATAATCTAGAAACCAGGTCAACAGAATCTCTGAGATTTCAGGACCAAAGCTTGAGACCTTGTGATGTCAGGTGAGTGAACCCTCGTGATGATATAAGGCACAGGTCCTTGTGAAATGATGGTGCAAGCTTTGGGCAAACCATCAAGAGATGGTATGTATAACAGCTATACAACTTAGAGACTCAATGGTAAGTTTAAAAGCCACTACCAGTGATACCTCATACAATGATTTTAATCCGTTCCATGGGCTCGTTGTTGTACAAAACAATCGCTATATGATACATGCATCATATAGCGATTTTCCCTATGGGATGCATCGTACAATGTTTGGTTTTTTTTGCTAAGTGGTTTTCCCCACTGAAAAAATGTTGTACAATTTTTTCCATAGAGAAAATTGTTATGTGGGACGCCATTCCCCCCCCAAAAAAAAACAACACACAAAAACAACAACTTATTGTTATGCGATTTCATTGTTATACGGGGCAATTGTTATATGAGGTTCCACTGTATATGAAATCTAGTTGCCACAGCTCTGTGACAAGCAAGCTAAAAGAAAACATAAAGGTGGTTCTGAGCATGCCCAGATGTCTGTCAGAGTCTGGGCAGCTGGCAGGTAATATGAATACCGGGAACCAAGGCAACAAGCTAAGAGGCCAAACAATAACAGTCTAGAATCCAAGTCCAAAATCAAGATTAGATGACAAAAATATAGTCCAAGTAAGCGAAAAGTCAGGTGACCAACAAAGCAGACAAGGCAAGGTCTGGAGTAAGGCAAAGATGGGGTTCAAAGAACAAGGATTCAAATAAGGAACAGTCAATGGAGCAGGAAGTCTTAAGTAGCAAAAATCAGGAACAAGATAAGAGATCATCAAAGGCAGGAATCACATACCAGCAACTCCCGTGATCTTCACCATTGAAGGCAGCTTCTGGGAAGAAGAGCTGATTCTTATATAGCCCGGCATTCCAGGTCTTCCAGGTGGAGGACCATCAAGGTCCAGAATGTTCCCCACGGCTCTAGGGTGGGGGCTAGCAGATGCAGCAGGGTAAGAGTCCAATCCTGCACACTCTAGAGTAATTTTTTGGACAAGGAGCATGTTAGTCTGTGTTCCAGGCATATCAGAAAGCAAAAAGAACAAAAAAAACCACTGCAGCACTTGTTCTTTAACCATATTGGATATGGGTTTTGAAGTTTGAGAAATGCATTTTGTAGGTCCTTGAGCTTGGCATCTTGTGGGTCTGAGCAGATGGGCTGAAGACAATGGATTTTGTTGTGTGTTCTGGATCACATAATTGTTGAATGCCCCCTTATGCATGTATCTGTCTGTGGGTTTGTGATATAGTGATATAGCGTGGTACTGAGATGACCATTTTGTAGTTTCACAGTGGTGTCTAGGAAATTTACTTGTTGTGTCGAATGATCCAAACTGAGTTTAATATTGGATGAAAATTATTGAAATCCTGGTGGAATTTCTCTAGGTTTTTTTTTCCATGTGTCCAGATCAAAAATATGTCATCGACATACCTCAAATAGACAAGTGGTTTATACACTTCATTCATTCATTCATTCATTTATTCGATTTATACCCTGCCCTACTCGACCAGGGCCGTCTATAGACAAGTGGTTTATGTTGTTGTTCAGTCGCACAGTCGATTCCGACCCTTTGCAACCCTATGGACCATTGATCTCCATGCACCCCTGTCCTCCACCATCCTCCTCAGCCTGCTCAGCTCAGTGCCCGCTACGTCCACAATGCCATCTCATCCTTGGCCGTCCCCTTTTTCTTTTGCCCTCCACCTTTCCCAGCATCAAGGCTTTCTCTAGTGAATCCTCTCTTCTCATTTGGTGTCCAAAGTGGTTTATACATTAGAGTAAATGCTTCCAGGCTGGGGACCCAGTCCTGCAGGAACTAGAGCAGGTGCTGAAGATCCAGACAATAGTATGTCCTGGAGTCTAGAAAATGAAGTGCAAAATCTAGAATTACCCAGATTGAACCATCCCTGTAATTTCAGAAGTGAAACCGAGACCAGGAGAATGGACCATTAGACCTGAGTAGAGGGCAACGTATCCTCTGAAGGACTACTAAGTGAGGAACAGAAACTGTCTCTAGGGTGGATTCGGTCAAAGACACTGAGAAACAGCATTAAGAAACTTTGGAAGTCACCTGTCCACCCACAGAATGAAGGGGAAAAAACCATGGGCACGTTCATTTTAATTTCACATGGGGAGGGACGGCAACGAAGATGGTTCTGTTGTGGTCATCATTTCAGTAGTAGCATGCAGTTAAGCGTTTTATTCTCCCCCTGCTTGGGGGGAACAGAAAGTTTTTTTAAAGAAACAGAGTCGGGGGAGGCTAGGATGGAAAAGAAATGGGAAGCAATGCATTTGTTTTCCCTGACAAAATGCCTTTTATAACCTGTGAGAGTTTAACTTGCTTGTGAGGCATATCAGCTGCCTCCAATTCATTTTGAAAATGCACGCCACACTCGCAAGCTTAGAGAGAGCTTAATTACAATCAATGGAATAATTAAATGGAGAGGAATGTGCAATAGAGAACAGAAATGAATAGGAAGCATATGCATAAGTGCACCTTTGGGCAAATGCATTAGAGGCACAAGGCTGTCATTACCCCTCTCAAATCACATCTCTATTTGCTTACGTGTGTCGTCGAAAGAGACAGCCTGGCATATACAGCCTGCGAATGCAGATCCCGAATTCTGCTGAAGTTGGATGCAAAAATGGATGCTACGGGCAGTCGTAAGACAAAATAAATGGGTGCTGGATCAAATCAAGCCTGAATATGCTCTAGAGACAAAAAAATGCTAAATTGAGTCTATTGTACTTAGGATATATTATGGGAAGGCAAGAGCCACTGGAAAAGACAGTAATGTTGGGAAAAGTTGGAGGTAGCAGGAAAATAGGAAGTCTTCACATGACACAATACATGAAGCCACAGCCTTGAGCCTGCAAGATCTGGCCCCATCCTGGTTACCCTAGATTTCACAGTTCATTTTCAAGACTTCAGGACACACCAACTAGATTTGCTCAGGAGCACTTTTATTTTTGCTTGCATGCTCCAGAGCTTTTGTTCTGACAGAGGCAGATAGATTTCATACCATGGCCTTCAAGCTTGCCATGGCATCTGCAATAGGTCAGCCTTGCTCGAAAGCCAGTCGTATCTAACTCTAGGTTCAGTGCTCATCTCTGTTTATAGCCAAAGAGCCAGCCCTGTCTGCGAGACACTGGAGTGTACGGAATGCTGTTTATCTTCCCACTGAAGTGGTACCTATTTATTTACTTGCGATTTCTTGCTTTCAAACTGCTGGGTTTGCAGGAGCTGGGACAGAAATGGGAGCTGACTCCGTTGTGTACCACTCAGGTCTCAAACTGCTGACATGATAACTTTCCAGTTATCAAGTACAGCATCTTAACCACTAAGCCACTGCACTCCTCTGCTAATTCTTGGGGGAACCATAAGTCAAAAAGCAACTTGTTAGCAAGTAGCAAAAATAATCAGATGTCAGTTATTTTTCTCTCCAAAGTGAAGCTTAATTTATTAAACTGTTCCAAAAAAAGTTCCCCCTATGAGTTTCCTTTTCACAGGTTTTTTCATTTTATAGACATAATAATTGGCCTAAGCAGAGCATTAATCAATACTTCAAATTAATTTGCAAGTCTTAAGGTAGCAATTTCTCTAGTGCAGCCATGCAGGCATGTAAAAGGGGCAGGGGACTTAATAATATCCACAGAAAAGGACATAAACATCTTTCCTGAGCTTGACATCAGGGATCAATTTAAATCTGTGGTGGCTTTTAAAAACTTGGGCTCGAAGAGAAGTTCAGGAACTTGAAGCGGACTCTTACAGAAGTGCAATGCTTAGTTCCGGTGAGAGGATTTTGTATGTCGTTGCTAAAGATGGAAAACATTTTCCCTTTCTCCCCAGAGAGCTAAAGTTGGCATGAGGAGCAGAATATTGTCCTTTCTGATAAATAAGCTTTACAGGATTTTCTAGTATTGCAAAAGCCTGCAAAACTTTTTTAGAAAATAGAAATGATGGTAGGACAAAAAAAAAGATAAGAGTGTATACAGTAGCAGCATGCTATGATCCAAGAAGGGAGGGATGGGATGCCCTACTTTAGAGAGAAGCATTCCTCCTGCTTGAACCCTGAGCAACTCTTTTTTGTATATGACATGAAGCAATGGGTTTGTCACACACTTGGAGAAGGTCTCTTCTGGGCTCTATGAATTCTGGTTCTTCTGAACTTTGCAGGTCTAATTTTTGTTAGTGAGCCTATAGCTCAAGGATTCTCAACTTGCAACCTATGGGCTGAATGCGGCCCACAGTGCCATTTCATGTGGCCCCACCACTACCTCCATGACAGCAGGAAGTGCCATACAGCGGAGGAAGGGCAAAATGGCCCCCCGGCCCCCAAAGCTGTCTGAGGGAGCATGACCCAGCCCTCGGCTTTAAAAGGTTGAGATCTCCTGTTATAGTTCAACAGTGCATTAAGAATGTAGTTTGGGGTGGCCAACCTTGGTGCCCCAGATGTTATTGAACTTCAATTCCCAGAAATCCTGTTCAGCAGGCATGGCCTAGACCTGTGATGGTGAACCTTGGCAATCCAGGTGTTCAATTACCAGAAGGCCAAGTCAGCACTCCTGCTGATCAGGGGTTCTGGGAATTGAAGTTCAAGAACACCTGGAGTGCCAAGGTTGGCCATCAGCGCAGGCTTAGACCATGGCTACAATTAAGGAAAAGATTTCCACATAGCTCTCCGAATGTAAATTTTAAACAGAAAAGGTATCTATGGAGAGCAACACACTTTGCCGGAAAGATGAATGCTAAAGAGTGTCTCCACCAGGACATGATTCTGGCTGCACCATTTGGAAGTCACTTAATAGATTTCTAAGTGAAGTAGGATGATTAAAAGATAACCAAGTGAAATGGGGCTACTTAGGTACAGGACAAATTTTCTATGAATGTTGAAGATGCAGCATTTATGTGCATGCAGTTTATGCACTGCAAAAGCTGCTTGGATAGCTTGCTTGTTTAGGTTTCTTGTTGTGGAGCCAGAGGCTGAGAGTTCAATACCCTTCTGTGCCTCTTGCAAGAATAGTCTTCCTATGTAGCTGTGGGAGGCTGCACAGCCCCAGGAAATCCCCCAAAAGAAGGAAACGGAAAACCACTTCTGTGTATTTGCTACCTGAAAATCCTGGAAAGAGTCATCATAAGTCAGAATTGACTTGATGGCACACCCTCACCCTCACCCTCACCCTCATCATCACCAATCAACCTCATCCTCATCCTCATCCTCATCCTCATCATCATCATCATTATTATTATTATTATTATTATTATTATTATTATTATTATTATTATTATTATTATTATTATTATTATTATTATTATTATTACGTGTACCAAAAAAGTCTCATAAATGGCCAAGATAATTCTCTTGAAGCAGCCCACGTTTGGTCAAAAATAGTCTCATCATTTTACTATTTAATTTGTTTGCATTTTATCTATGCTGTATTTCACATGCATCCATAATTTTAAATTGTGCAATGCTCTGATAGAAAGAAAGAAAGAGCTGGAAAATGTAAAGGAAAATTATGCCAAGATATATATTTAATTCATCTTTGTAATATTGACAACCGTGCATGTTTCCAGAGGGAACTTGCTGCTACACTATCCATTTCACACTGCTTAGCATATGCCTTGAAGGGCTGGCTGTTGAATTGGATTGATGAGTTTTGTTATGGTTATATAAGAGCCCAATAAATTAAGAGCCTCTATTTGTGATGTTCCTGTTTTGAAAATCATGGGTAAATATCCTAAAATAAGGAAAATCCACTTTACCAAACAATCAGCTCTGACTTGTATGAGGTCTTGAATGTGTTCAGTGGAAATCCACCATATTCTTCTCATGACAAGAGTCGTTGACTACGTCATATTACACAAAATGCTTCTTTGCAATGCTATCACAAATACCACCTGAAACTACGTCATTTGTGACTAAAAGGAGGGGCTTTTTAATTGTAACACTGTGTCTTTAGAATACCATTCCCAGAGAGCACTGATTAGTACCAACTTTGATGTTGTTACAGCCTCTGACAATGGCACACATTGTGTGGGAGAGACTGATGGTTTCAACATTGAGTAATTTTTATTTATATGTTCTCCTGATGTTACTGATTTCCTGATTGTTATTGTTCAGTTTCTAATGCACATTCTCTTCATGAAAAATGAAATGAACAGCAGGTATTCTTTGATAGTACAGTAATACCCCAGATAATGACAAAACTTGGTTTCACAAATCGTATCGTTGTCCGATTTTTGTCCTTATCCAGTACATGCACCAGAGAATGACAAAATTTGGGGGAAATCACCTTTTTTGTGTCTTTACCCGGTGCACACACCCAATATCGCTTTTAAAAAGCCGCTTTCCCTCAAAGCAAGCCCTGGCTTGGTTTGGGGGAAAGAGGGTGCACACCCGTGACCCCTCCCAGAAGGAAAGCAGCCAAGCGTGTACCCACCGCCGTTGCAGGCAAGGAACCCACCCCCCATGGATCACC
This sequence comes from Bradypodion ventrale, assembly GCA_035047345.1. Classification (NCBI taxonomy): domain Eukaryota; kingdom Metazoa; phylum Chordata; class Lepidosauria; order Squamata; family Chamaeleonidae; genus Bradypodion; species Bradypodion ventrale. Next base: position 125,637,448 of record JAWDJE010000006.1, read on the forward strand.
CACCGCCTCTGTAACACGCACCCTTCCACTTCCCAGAGTGACCAGCTCCCGGCCTGCAGCAAGGGTGGGGTGGATCGGTGCACACCCTCTACCACTGTTAAACATGCCCTTCCACTTCCAGGAGTGACCTTGCTGTTATTATTTGACTTTGTTCTCACAAGAAAACTATATAAGTGCAATTTACTATGTCCATAATGGCGAACCTTGGCACTCCAGCTGTTCTTGGACTTCAATTCCCAGAATCCCAAGCCCCCATGAATCCACACAAATGGATTTGCTGCAATCCATCTGGCCTGTGCCGTGCTGCCCTCATCGCTCCTGGAAGTGGAAGTAAAACGTGCCCGTATGGGCGTGTTTTACTTCCGCTTCCAGGAGCGATGAGGGCGGTGCGGGCCAGATGAATCTCAGCAAACCCATTTGTGTGGATTCATGGGGACTTGGGCTTCTGGTAATTGAAGTCCAAGAACAGCTGGAGTGCCAAGGTTCGCCATCACATCACTATGTTACTTTCCCTGCCATAGGCAGTTAAGCAACAAATATTTACAATGAGTATTATTGATATTGTTCAGTCTCAGCCTCATTGTAGGTCTGCTGCTGTCTGCGTGTAATAGCAAAAGGTGATGATTTATTCCCCAAATACAGGTGGAAAACAGGCTAACTGGAAGCGTATGCAAGGTGTTAATATTTCATTTACTGGTAACAATGAATCATAGCAATTTTTTTAAAAAAAAATCAATTTCCAATCACTATTTGCATGTATTATTTTGCACATTTTGCCTTTTTTCTCTTTCGTTTCTTCAGCAGCAGCAGAAGAAGAATAGCAGTTCACGTACGGTGCTTGGAAAGCTAATAGTCTGTCTCAATTTTCCATGTAGGCTGGATGAAGGTGGGAAGATGAAGTCCTAAGATGTGAGTGTGGCCCATCTCATTGTTGAAGAAAGATGAGAGCTACTTTGGTGAAACAGACCAAAGAGTCCCATATAGGCCAGTGTCTGGCTGAGCAAATCACTACTCTGGGTGGAAGACAAAGAAAATGTAACATGTAAACACCGGATCCCAACCCATAAAATACAGGTAGATATCAAAACAAAAACGAAACAGAAAATAATGGAAAATAAACAAAAATAATTGAATCTAATGGTGACACATTAGAAGCAGGTGGCTTGATTGAATTCTACATTATGTTTTTGGAAAATTACATATTACCATGTTATAATTATTTTCATGTCAGAAATTATTCTGGATTGAAAGGATTTTTTTGCTGGAGAAACTCCACTCAAGGGATTCCCGAATGAGGCTCCTTTCATGTCCCCAAGATCTTTTTCCCACCGAAGTGGTCCCTATTTATCTACTTGCAATTTTCTTCTTTCAATCTGCTAGGTTGGCAGGAGCTGGGACAGAGACAGGTGCTCATTCTGTCCTGTAATAACCAGGTCATGAACTGCCGACTTGCCGGCCTTCCAGCTAACAAGGCAAGCTTCTTAATCACTGAACCACCACATTCCCACTACCATGGTATGTTCCTTCTATCATTTAGTTTGCAACTGTATAAAATGGTCTGCTCTTTGCCTTCTCTCTTCAGTCCGGCTACTGTGTTTTGACATGGCCAATGCCCTTCTGCAATTTGAAAATCAATGTCTCAAGATCTTTGGGATGGGCTGAGCTGCACAACTGTGTGCTCAGCATAAGCCAGAGAGTGTCTCATATTAAGATCAATTGGCCATCCTGGTCCCTGGAGTAGCTCGGCAAAATCCGATGGTGTTAGCCCCAAGAGGGTGATTTCACTCTCGCCTGCAAAACAGAAAATGAGAAATTGAATGTAGGACTTCCAGTCTCCTTGTGGAGATTTACAGTTATTTTCTGAATGGGTATCGCTGACTACAGTATTTGTATTCCTGTCTACTCACATCAAGATTGGCTGAAATATCTGCCCTGTTGCATAGCATGAATGCTTCACTCAAGCAGTCTGAAATTGTGCATCCCAGTCAAAGGGCAGCACACAACTGCAATGGCTGGTTACAACTCTCTCCCTAAATAGGCCAGCTCAAACTCATAGTACCAAGCAATTTTTAACTCATAAAATAACTTGTAAGACTCAAATGTCTACAACAACAGAGTTTTACAATTTTCCAGTGGGTTTGAATTGCTTATTTTTTGACCTGCGACATCTTATCAAATTTTCAGTTAGATTAATTGAAGATTAATTTTAATTAACCAGGCAACAGGTAAGTACCTAGGTAAGTCGGCAGCATTGTGCTCAATTGGTGGCTTTGCTTTAGCCTTGGGATGAGGAACCTCTGACCTTCCAAATGCTTCAAATTCAAACTTCTGAAAGCATTTCTCAAACTATGGGAGATTTTCAGTCATGTGACTCTTCTGTGGACATGGAGCTGGAGCCAGAAATTGGTGGCTGTAGGGCTATGTTCTAAATAGCTGGGCAGGAGTGGGAGCTGAGGTCTTTCTTAACCTCACTTGCTATACTTTCTGCTGAAAAATCTATCGGGAAAGTGTTCAAAGACTTGTTCCTTCTGTTTTGGGGTGATTCCTTGCAGATTGTTTTCTTGTTGTAAATAAGATCCCATCCCACGAGAGCAGACTAACTTTGAATAATGAAGTAATAGCACCAATTCAAGTAAAACAGTAATTTTCCCCCTCAATGCTAACATTTAACATTGCAATTCCAAACTCTAGTCACAAGATCCTTAGAGTTGGAATGAGGTTCCCTGCTGCTCAACTCCCACCCTCCCATTTTTCCTTAATTGCAAACCATAGACCTTTCAATTTTTCCTCAGATCTTGCTTCGATCCAAATATTTGTAAAGGTAATGCCAGTCATGTCCAACTCTAGGGGACAATGATCATCTCCATTTGCAGCAAAAGAACCACTGCTGTCCCCAGATGTTTCTGTGGTCACGTGGCAGACCTGACTAGACTCCATAGCACATGGAATGCTGTTACCTTCTCTACTTTATCTACTTGCAATTTCTTACTTAGAGACTGCTGGGTTGGCAGGAGCTGAGACAGACAACAGGAACTCACTCTGTCTCGCAGCACTTGTGTCTCAAACTGCTGACCTGCTGACCTTCTGATCATCAAGTTCAGTTTCTTAACCACTAAGCCACCCACAGTGCCTAAATATTTGTACCTTTAGGTAAAGAGACATTTTAGGCATGAACCAGCCATTTTCTTTACCCACTTATCAAATGAGCAGACAACGACATGTGCTTTATGTAGATTTGTTAACTCGTTTGTTGTCACAAAATGACACCAGTAATGGAAAGCAGTCTTTAGTCTTCTTTGTGTGCTCAAATAATAAACGGAACACACTGTAAACAGTGGTCTGCTTCTATCATTTCCTTAAGAACCAAACTAAAATGCAATCAGAATGGCCATTCTTTTCCTGTAATCATTTTGCCCATCAGGACATATGCTTCCTATCACATGCCTTCTTCATACTGCACAGTGTATGCTTAGTAATTGCTGTCGGGTCTCCAACTCAAAAATGAACATTTTATTTCCCACAATATCTTGGCCTCAAGCTTTTACTAAACTGGAAAACAAATAAAATTAATTTGCACCATTTTACATCCAAATTAGTTCAAACTGGTGTCTAGAACATGAGAGACATTACTATGCATAGCAGCCACTTTGCAATTTTGTGCTTGCAGCTCAGAACAAACCCACACTCCCTGAGAGTTCAGCTTATCCCTTGATACCTGGTAACCCTCATACTTGAATGCCAAGACTGTTGTTAAAAGAGCCACCATTGCATAGGTGACACAATCCAAGTTCCATTCTGATGAGATCAAGGTTGACTCAGCCTTCCATCCATCTGACATAGGTAAAATGAAGGGGGACATGAAAGGAGCGTCCCTGAAGATTGCTGCTCCAGCGATCAGGTGTCCTCTGGGCAACAGAGATTTTTCACCTGCTAATCCTTTCAACCCAGAAGCACCAGAAGTAGAAACCACCTTAGAACTATGGAAGGCAAACAAGGAACTACCAGATAACTGGGCAGAACCACATGACTCCCTACTGCCCGGCCAAGAACAACCATGGCCTGTGTGGAAAGCTTTAAATAGACTCCATGCAGGGGCAGGAAGATCAAGGGCTAATATGAGAAAGTGGGATTTCCCTGTAGACAACAGCCTGTGTCACTGTGGAGAAGTACAAACTATATCCCATATGACACAATGCACATGATATCCCTCAACATGCACTGAGGAGGACCTTATGTTGGCAAGAGAAAATGCTGTTGATGTCGCCCAATATTGGGCAGATGTCATCTAGCCCATTTAAATTCTATTTTCTTTTTAGATGTGTTAATTTTAGCTTTGTATGTTATTATACAAAGTGGTGCATCTGACACGAATAAAGAAAGAAAGGTAAGCTGAATACACAGTTTGTTGGGGGCAAACTGCTAATTACCTTGCGAACCACACAGAGAGTGCTCTAAGTGCTATGGAGCAATATATACGTGTAAATGCTAGCGCTATTATGGCATACTGATCAGAAAACTGACACTGCACATTGCAGACCCAATAGAAGACCCACATGTAATAGAGATGGGATTTTCTGAATTTCTAGACTGCAGATATCAGTATCCTCCATTCTACCAGTTCTACCTAGTTACAAACACCTTACAAATACTTGAATATGGCACCACCTGGGAGAAAGGTCTGAATTTGAAGTCTTTGGATTTTACTAGGCTGGGCTTCATCCAAGCTCCCTATTTCTGAGGGCTTTGTCCATCTAGCCAGAATATGCTCTTCCAAGAAGAAGAGGAAGAAGACAAATCTTGTAAATTCGTGGCAAACTCTTTAAATCCTGGATTTCCTTGGCTAGATTTGGGAAACCTGCAACCTAGAAGAAGATTGTGGGCAATTGGGCATCTTAGGAACATTGCTCCAATCTATCTGGATTCTGGAATGGGCCAAACATTCTTGGTGAGGGAGGCACGAGGTGGTATTTCTGCTGTGGTATTTCCTCTGTCTGGTGTGCAGTGATGATGCTTATTGTGTGTACATTGGCTTTACATAAATAACAAACTATTTGCCCAAAGTTCTGACGTTTCAAGTATTTTGCTGTTCTCATTGATAGTGTTGAGTCTGGAAAACAAATAGATCACACTAATAATAATTTCGTGTAAGAAATTAATCTGAGTTGAAAGGATTTTTTGCTGCAGAAACTCTACTCAGAGGATTATTATTATTATTATTATTATTATTATTATTATCATTATTATCATTATTATCATTATTATTATTATTGTTGTTGTTGTTGTTGTTGTTGTTGTTGTTGTTGTTATCGTTATTGTTGTTGTTGTTGTTGTTGTTATTGTTGTTGTTGTTGTTGTTGTTATCGTTATTGTTGTTGTTGTTGTTGTTGTTGTTGTTATTGTTGTTGTTGTTGTTGTTATTTAAATTTCTATACCGCTTTCCTTCCCCTAAGGCAACTGAAAGGATGCCCGAATGAGGCTCCTTTCATGTTCCCAAGATCTTTTTCCCACCAAAGTGGTCCTTATTTGTCTACTTGCAATTTCTTGCTTCTGATCTGCTAGGTTGGCAGGAGCTAGGACAGAGACGGGTGCTCAGACCATCATGCAATACCCGGGTCTTGAACTGATGACTTGCCAGCCTTCCAACTATATAGTCATAGATCATAGTGTGACTGTATAAAACACAGGCAGCAGTGGCCCAGATTGGGAACATTAAATTTTACAGTGGCCACGGATTCACTCTTAACAATGTTAGCTGCAGGCAGAAAGTTGAAAAGCTTTTTTAAAAAATCACTACCCACCCTATAATACATATCAGGCATTCAGCATTTAGTTTACAATAAAGTGGGAAGGAAGGATCCTGTACTTGACCTTTGAGAACTCTAGATAACCCAACTGAGACTGGATAACAGCATCATGCTATAGAAAACAGTAACACTTCTTTTAGTGTGACACCATGAAGAAGAATCAAACCCTGCCCTTACCACGGATAAGCACCGGTCTTGCCCTAGAGTAGAAGGCCACCAAACTATGCATTTTCCTTCCCTTTGAAATATCTGAGGTTGTGGTTCTGTTGTTCTACTGTCCATTGATCAGAACGATAGCCATTGTGAAGGTGCCTATGTACCATGTAGTCAAAATCTCTTTGATTAATCCCCTCCTGGTTAGTTTAAGTGAAAGAAAGCCCCCTGCGGACTTTGGTTTGCTCTCCTCTTTTGCAGAGATCAGAGACAAAATAGTTTCTTCCTGTGTTATTCGTGCCTTGTGTAAAGAGGATTTGTACAAGTAAGTCCCTGGTGTAAAAGGGTATTGGAAAATTGTTCTAAAGGATTAAAGCTTCTCTAATGATGTGACCCAGAGAGAGTGTGTGTCTTTTAACGGGCGGCACAGATATAGTCAGGTTTCCGCTTCAAGTAATGAGGCATGGACAAATAATAACTGCCAAAGTGGATATGAAAAATACAGATGCCAAATCCATCTGTGTTTTCTTTATTAGACTGAAGCTGGAAGAGGATGATGAAAAGTAGGGAAAGGAAGGAGTCCTTCAAAAGAAAAAGAAAGAATACAGTCTTCTTCCCAGGCGTTCAACTCCTTCTGGGAGTCACTGGATCACAAAAAAAGGCAAGTTGTTACCCCTCCTTTGCCAATTGTGGGAAACATCCTGTGGAGACTTTTCTTTGCCCTCTCACTCTTACTTATTCCAATTGCAGATTTCTAGCTTAGCTAACATCAACACGGCTGGAATGGCATCCAAGTGTGCAGGAATGATTATCACCACCATGGAGGCAAAATTCCATCACTGTTCTTCCATCAAAAAGAAAGGCACTCAACAACTTCTTTGGAGAATTTATTTTTGTTCGCTTATTCACCCATATCTCCTGGTAAAGGTCGTCCTTGCTCAAAAGACAGTTGTATCTGACTCTAGGGTTCAGTGCTCATCTCTGCTTATAGCCAAGGGACTATAAGGGGCTGTGGTGGCTCAGTGGTTAAGAAGCTCACTTTGTTAGCTGGAAGGCTGGCAAGTCGGCAGTTTGAAACCCGGGTACTGCATGATGGATTGAGCGCCCATCTCTGTCCCAGTTCTTGGGGACATGAAAGGAGCCATTTGGGCATTATCTGAGCTGAGTTTTTCCCACAAAAATCCTTTCAACCCAGAATAATTTCTGACTCAAAATTATTATTATTATTATTATTATTATTATTATTATTATTATTATTATTATTATTATTATTATTATTATTATTATTAATAATAATAATAATAATAATAATAATAATAATAATAATAATAATAATAATAATAATATAGCCAAGGAGCCAGTGCTGTCTGCCTCTGCAGATGTTTCCATGGTCATGTGGCAGGCAGGACTAAACACCATAGTGCATGGAATGCTGTTACCTTTTCCACTGAAGCAATACCTATTTATCTACTTGCAATTTCTTGCTTTCAAACTGCTAGATTGGTAGGAGCTAGGACAGAGACGGGCGCTCATTCTGTCATGCATTCTCGAACTGCTGACCTGACTACCTTCTAGTTGTTAAGATCAGCATCTTAACCACTAAGCCACTGCAATCCTTATATCTTCTGACCTAGTGACAAACACTACTCTGGGTGGAAGGGAAATGAGCTAATGCGTGGATACCTACAAAAATCCAGACTGAACAAGAGACCTAACCCTACCTGGCTGCTAATGCGCCCTATTGGTTATTTAACACAGCAGTGTGGTGCGTAAATTGTGCTATCACAAGTGTCATCTTTCTTCAGGCATGAACACTGTCATGAACACACAAGCTCTGCCCTACTCCTGCCCCACTTCCATCATGTCCCTAATTCCATCCTGGATGCCTTTCACAAACTGGGATGGAACTGCATATGGCATCTTCTCATGTGAATCAGAACTTTAATTTATTGGTTGGTTGGTTGCATTTCTGGATTTCTTTGTTAAAGAATTTGCCTAGTTTCTGATTTGGGGAAGGGTTGTACAAAAATGTGTTTTATGCACAAAATACACTATATACAAGGACCACCTTGTAGAGCCTGTTGATACTTGCTTACGCAATGGGCAATTATAGGGTTTATCACAAACATTTCCTATTGATTTGCCAGCATTCACAACATCCATCCACTTTTAGAACTTTGTAATACAGACAATATATTCACAGTGTGTTGCAAAAGATGTTCTTTCCTCTTAATGACAAATGTGGGGGGGAAGAGAAATTGGAATGTACAGCTGAAATGAAATACAGTAGTGCCTGGGGGCGAGGGCGGGATGGGGAAATCCAGTTGTCACTGCTCTGTCACTTTAAGACTTAAGGCAAATTTTTCTTTTTTTAACATCAGGACATTGTCCGATGTCACTTCTGATGCTGTAAACAGAAAAACTTCGTACAACTGTCAAAATAATCACTATAGTTCAGTGAACCTTCAACAACTCAATTCAAATGTGATGTTTATTTAGAAAATTGCTGCTGCTGCTGCTGTTACTACTGCTTGAATTGAAAATTTTAACTGTGTTAATGCCAGTTGGAAACTTGAAGGCTTGCAAGCATCTTATTACATCCTGTGACCCATATATACTCATACTTATAGTAGAGTCACTGAAATCAATGAGATATAAATTAGCCATAACTATCTAAAGTCCCACTGATTGCAAAAGATTGCTTAATCCAGAAGCAAAAAACATTGTCCAGTTCAGTTGGGTATCATTTTTTTAAAAATCAGCCCCAATTCTGCACATTTAATACTCAGCTCAGCCTATAGTAAAAGTATGCAGCTTCCAAGATTTGTGGGGTAGTGACTTCACAAACATCCTGGAATCTTGGAAGGTTAGTTTGTTCGTAGTCCTACTGCTATCAGGGAGCAAGTCCCCATATTTTTCAGCATGCAGTTACATAATCACACCTAATCCCATTTTGCTGCTTATTTTTTTTAAAATCTGAATCCTTATTCAGGCATGTTTGAATTCATTAACTATCATTTAATTATTTCTATTGATTTGCCATTTTAAGGGAAATTGTAATAAAACTAGTTTACAATTAAACCAAAGTTAAATGCATTTTATGTCATTTAACAAATACTGGAAAATAGCCATAAGCAGCCCCCACTTGAACATGTTGGTCTTGCATTTGGAGACTCCAACCCTCAGCATATTCAGGGTCCTCCAAGTGACATAGGGAAGGTTGAGATCCTCAGCTATATCCTCCTTTAATGTTGTTCCTTGTCCAGTGAGTTCTTTCCACCATCTTCTAATTTGGTTTTGCTCTTGTGTGCCCTCAAGAAAGTTTGTTCTTGCAATAAAGCTCTTCCAGGATCTGAGCTGGTAGACTTGAGGCTCATATCAGTTCAGAGTGTGTCTGCTACTTCTCTCCTGATCTTAGGTGGAGTGATACCCACAGGAGGGTTTATTTTCTCAGCTGGTGTAGGTTTGAGGCATCCTGTCACTATATGTATGACTTCATTAACAGTGATGTCAACTTGTTTTTCACATGTGGATGAGCTTGCAATGCATTTTGGGTAGAAAAGAGACACACAAAAGATGTATACAGTTCAAAAATGTACACATTTGAATAATGCACCCAAACAGAATGGTCAAAAATTGTGCTAAACTGGCAAAATATACTTTATGGCTATTAAATTAGTCACTTCCAAGGAAATATCTGAAAAGTGAAGTAAGCCACACTGCTAATATCACAGAGCAGTGGTTTGCAACCATTTCGCACCATGGGCCAGTCACACACCCTCAAATTGAAGAGTGTGCTGGAGGCGTCATTCCTCCTGCCACTTCTGGTTGCAATGGCACCAACAGCGAGTGCAATCATGATGTGATCTCAGCTGTTTTTGCCACTTGCACAGCTTCCCATGGCGGCATGAGTGGAAGCTGAACATTTTTTTCTGCCACGTTTTCAGTGCTTCCTGTGGTGGGAGTGGTGGCTCTGGGATCCTCACTACATGACCAAATTAATTGGCATCATGGGCCAGATTAGGCCCGCAGGTCATAGGTTGTGAATACTTGTCATAGAGAGAGATATTGATATGTAATACATACACTGCGTCTTCTAGAATAACTGTTCAGGAAACATTAGAGACTTGACAAAATCAGGACTCACAGCCAACACCATTCATCTTGCTGCTGTTGCTGCTGCCAGCTTTGAAGTGCACTCTCCAGAATTAGTGCCCACTTAAAGTAGCCTCTCCAAACACAAGCGATGAAATTGCTTCAATACAAAAATTACAGTGGATGTCGTTAATTCTATGGCATACACAGAAAACATACAGTATGTAGAAACAAACACAGAAACATCAACAAATTATATTAATACATCCCTTATGGAAAAGACATAGATTCCTCTAGAAAAGACAATACTGTAATGCTGGGAAAAGTGGAAGGCAGCAGGACAAGAGAAGAACAAAATATGAGATGGGTTCATTCTATGAGGCTTGTGTTTGCAAGAGCTGAGCAGGGTTGTTGAGGACAGGATATTTTGAAGATTTCTCATTCATAGGGTCACCTTAGTATGGAGACAATTGGACAGCACATAAAAACAACTTTATGCACAATGCCATTTTTTTCTATAAAGCCAAACGTTTCCAAGGAGTAAGTAGACGTGACCAAGAAGAGATGTTGTATTTGAATCTAGAATCACAAAGGTCTTCAGAACAAAGGAAGAGCTAGGCAAAACTAGAGGAACAGCCACTTATCTAGCCTGGTGGTGTATTCCCACAGAGGCCAACCAGAAATCATGAGAAACTCGCAAGGAGGAAATCCTCTGTCAGTTTGTAACAAAGAGTATTGAAGAGCATGTTGCCTTGATTGGACATGATACTATCTTGACAACTAGCCAGCTGTCATTTCCCCCCACCATGAATTTAGCTAATCTAGTGATTTCCAAGCTTCGGTGTTCAGATATTTTGGACTTCTGCTTGTAGAATGTTTGATCATTAGATGTTTCTTCTGGTAGACTTCATCCATTTGTTAAGGATACAAGAGTTGAAGCAAGCAAGCTAGCTTGGTCCTCTCATTTTTTAAAAAAAAAATAATATTGATTAAATTTTTTAAGACATACAAAAAAAGAAAAGAAGACAATGACTAAAAATACAATACACAAACAAATCCATAGTATCATCTTAACAAACATTACTAAATATTAGCACATAACAATATCTAAACTCATTAATTACTATATAACCACCGGATATTAAAAACCATTATTTCCAGATCCAAAATAATAAGAACTTTCTGTGCTACTACTAATCTTTGGATAAATAATAATCACCCTGTGAGTATATACATTGCCCGGAGAGTTTATTTTCTGTTCATCTCCAGAAACTTCTTTGAGATGGTACTGGTCCTGATCTATCATTTGCCATACAGGAATGGTCCACAAATGGTTTCCATATATTCCAAAATCTATCCTCTTTTAAATTATCTCTTTTCACTTTAATCTCCCATGTCAGTTTATCATTCAGTGCTAAACTCCACATTTCTTTATACCACTCTCCAATCTGTATATCAATATCATTTTTCCAATTTCTAGCTATACATTGTCTACCCGTTGTCAATACAATTTCCAGTAATTCTTTTTCCTCCTTGTTTAAGCCCAAACCTTCCACATTTGTTAACAGAATAGTACTTGACACCAGCTTAACACTTTTACCCATTATTTCACCAAGCTCACTTTCTATTCTTCCCCAAAAATCCCTTATTTTTTTACAACTCCACCACATATGTTCATATGTTCCATCAGATTCTCTACATCTCCAACATAACTTATCTCTTTTATTATCCATCTGGTAAAGTCTTAATGGCGTCAAGTACCATTGCCACAACATTTTGAAATTATGTTCTTTAATTCTAACAGACATTGTTCTCATAATCCTCTTTTTCCATTTGTTTTTCCACTCAATCTCCCCAATTGTTATATTCAAATTTTGTTCCCACTTCCGTTTCAAATCCTCCTGTGGATCTGTACCTCTATTCAGTATGTTATAAAGCTTACTTACAAGACCTTTAATACTACTTTCCCCTTTTCTAATCTTCCTTACCAGCTCCTCAAATTCTGTATGTATTCTATCTAACCCTACTTCTTTTTTATATTTTTTGTTCCAATTTTCCACCTTCAACTTCTGAAACCAATTCAGGTTTAGTATCTCAAATATTTTTTCCGCTCCACATCAGAATCACAAGTTTTTAACCAATCCTTCAATAAAAGCATCCCATTTTTATCCAATATTTCCATTTTTTCCTTATCTAACTTTATTGGGAAACACATCATGTCGGTCAATTCCACAATTGGAGAGAGATTTGGGACCATGTCCTTTTTTACCTTCTTCCACACCTCCATGAGACCTTTCATCATAGCATTATTTGACCTTTTCACCCTGTCCTTTGTTCCCAAAAAAATCATATTTCCCATATTTCTGTATTCCTTCATCTCCAATTGCTCCCAAATTGTCTTTTCTCTTGCCAAAATCTTCACAACATTCTTAACTTGAAAAGCTCGATAATATGCTAGCAAATTTGGCATACCCAAACCCCCTTTCTTTTGAGACAGGTACCATAGCTTCTTTGGGAGCCTAGATTTTTTGCCTCCATTGCAAAAGCCATTGAACATCTTTTGAAACTCATTAATTTCTTTCTCTTTCAAGTGGATCGCTAGTGTATCAAATAAAAAAATCTTTGGTAACAATATCATTTTACACATAGCAATCCTTCCGAACCATGACAGCTTTAACTTCTGAAGTTCTTGTATTTTGTTCTTAAATTCCATTTTCAAGCTGTCATAGTTCAATCGTTTAAGTTCTTCTAATTTGTTTGAAATAATTATCCCCAAATATTTCAATTTGTCTTTAATCTGTATATTGAGTGTCGACACTGTCTTACTCATCTCACTTGATTTCAAATTACATAACATCAGTTCTGATTTATCCCAATTTATCTTTAATCCAGTTATAGCTTGAAATACCTGTAAATGATCTTTAATCCTGTCCGCTCCGGGTGCTTCACCATAAGCAGTGTATCGTCTGCATACATACTCACTTTATTACCCATAATCCCTTCTATGTTTAGATCTTCCCTTATGCTTTTAGCTAAAATCTCCATTGCCATAATAAACAGAATAGGAGATAATGGACAGCCCTGCCTAGTGCCAGCTTCTAGCTTTACCACATCCGTGAGCTCCTCATTTACTCTAACCCTAGCATTTCCTTTTTGATATAGTAAATCTATAACCCTATTGAATTTATCCCCAAATCCATATTGCTTAACTATTTCCTTAATTGAAGACCACTGCAATGAATCAAAAGCCTTAAAAATATCCAATGATAATAATCCCACCTTTTCCTTTGTTTGATTAACACTGTCTATTAAATCTAATACCCTTCTAGTCAGATCCGCCATATGTCGTCCTTTTAAAAACCCAACTTGATCAACATTTATATATTTCCCCATGAAACTATTTAAACGGTTAGCCAATATTGCTGTGAAGATCTTCGCATCTTGATTTATAAGTGAAATTGGTCTGTACGAATCCACTCTTTCCAAATTCTTACCAGGCTTTGGCAGAAGAACAATTGTAGTGTTATACCATGAAGTCGGAATTGGTCCTCCATCTAGTATGTGATTATATAACTTCACCAGTTTCGGGGCCACCACCTCCTTAAATTCTTTATAAAACTCTGTCGATAATCCATCATCCCCCGGAGCTTTCCCTATCTTCAATCCGCTTATTACCTCCTTAACCTCTTTATCAGTTATCCTTTCCTCCATTTTCTCCCTATGCTCTTGTTTTATTCCATTCCCTAACTGTCTCTCCAGTATCTTTTTAAGCTTCTCCACATCTACTTCCTTTTTTGCATATAATACTTGGTAAAATTCCCTAACAATTTTACATTTATCCTTATTCTTGTTACACCTTGAACCTTGGCTATCAACCAATACCCCAATTTCTCTTTTCTCCCTTTTAACCTTGGCTGCTCTTGCTAATAATTTTGAGTTCTTATTACTAAATTCAAAATATTCTCTATTTAGGTAAATCAAATCTCTTTTAACTTTATCAATATCCTTACCCATTACTTCTGCCTTAAGTCCTTGTAATTTCATTAAAAAAAATTATCTTTGTTTTTTGCATGCTCCTCCTGTAATTGTTTTATTTCTCTTTCTTTTTCTGCCTGTTCTGCTTTATATTTTTTATATTTGAAGCTTGCCAATCTTATACTTTCCCCCCTAAAAACTGACTTCATGGTATCCCATACAACGTTAAAATTAACCTCATTATTATCGTTCCATTGCCAACTTTCTTTCCAACTTTCCATAATTGCCTCTTTACTTTTCTGATCTTTAAACAAATTAGGATCGTACCTCCAATTTCTTACTCTTCAAATATTTTTTTGTGCTTTCAGTTCCAAATATACTTTAGCATGGTCCGATTCCTTAATAATCCCAATTTCTGTACCTTCTATATCCCCAATTAAATTTTCCGAAAGTAAAACATAATCTATTCTTGAGAAGGTCCCATGGACGTGTGAAAAAAAGGAATATGCCCTTTCCGAGCCCTTAAACTCTCTCCACGAGTCCTTCAAGCCCATAACATCCATCCAATTATCCAACACCTTCCCTTTCAAACCAATTCCACTTCTAGCTATATTTGTGCAATCTAATCCTGACCTTATCAAATTAAAGTCACCAGCCAAAATAGTTTTTGCAACATTTTCCAACTCCACTATTTTCCAAATTTTTTCAAGAAACTCTGCTTGGTGGTTGTTCGGAGCATAAATATTTACCAACATAATTTCCTCATCCTCTAATTTTCCTCTTAACAACAGATATCTACCCTCTTGATCAACAATCTTTTTTGTAATTTCAAATCCCAGCTTCCTAGAAATCATGATTGCCACCCCTCTTGCTTTCGAAGTACCAAACGCCATCTCATAATGTTGCATCCATCCCAAATAAAGTTTATTCGTATCTTTTGACTTCTGATGTGTTTCCTGTAAGAACAATATATCTGGTTGATCTTTTTTCAACGGCAATTCCAATCTCCGTCTCTTAAGAACAGAACCTGTACCCTTCACATTCCACGATATTATTTTAATACTTCCCATAACCAAATTCTTTTCCCAGCTTTAAACTCTCCATCGGGCGTGCCACCAACAACCCTACCACCATACCAACTACATAAAACACACACTTTCACTCTCCCCACTTTCCCGCGAAAAGCCGCCTCTGTCGACCAAAGAGGGGAGAGGGGGGGACATGCAAGATGCGCCTTACTACCGGCGCTATGCGCTATTTGCCCATTCTACCTCTATTAACTGCTTAAAATTACTAAAGTCTAATGCTCATTACTCCTTACCTATCTCCTCCTCCACCATGATCAAAGACGGCTCCTCCTCCTCCTCTCCTCGCTGTGGTGTTCCACCTGTAGCCCCACCGGCTTCCTCCCTCTCATATTCCCTCCCCAAAACTCCAGAATCCATCAATTCCTTCTTTAGATTTTTCCATTCTTCCGAGTCTACCTTTACCAGTTCCAACAAACTCAAATATTCCAATGGATTAGTGCCTTCATCAATAACTTGCATTCTTTTGTCATTAAAAAAACGCAATTGTTGCGGAAATCTCCAATTATACCTTATATTTTTACTCATCAATAATTTAGTGATAGGCCTCATCTTATACCTCCATGTTCTTTCTTTTAACGAGATATCATTATAAACTTCCACATCTGAGCTGTCAAATTTCAACGCATCAGAACCGACTCGTTTCAGATGGGCCATTACTTTTAACTTATCTGCCCAATTTGCAAATTTAACCAACACATTTCTTTGAACCACCCTCCCTCTTCTTGGGCCCACCCGGAAAACGCTTACAAGATCTTCCTGAACAAATTCTTTCCCCATATTCAAACCATTTAACCACTGAACCACCCTTTCTCTTAACAAATCCGGAGTGCGTTCCACCACCTGACGGATCACAATGTTCTGCTTTCTCATCATATCTTCCACAGCATCTATCCTTCTCTCTTGTTCCTCCAATTTCAGCTTGTTCTCCTGCACCACCTCCTGAGTCCCTTTTACCTCCTTCTTTATGGCATTTACCTCAGTTTGAACCAATTTTACATTTCCCTCAATTTTTTTCAAACTTAAGTCCACTTTTTTTGCAAAATCTGCAACTGATGACATCACCTTATCTTGTTTTTTCATCATTTCATTTCTGTCTTTCACCCTTGAATCCTCATTTTTCTCCAATTTTTGAAACAATTTGCCAATTTCCACCATAATTTGAGTCTGATCATATGGCACTGTGGACGGGGATGAAGACTGAGTGGATTCCTCCATTGGTGCTTTTTCTTTCTTTTTAGGCTTTACAACTGGTTCTTCTTCCTTTGTTTTCGCTCTTGTAACTTTATCCATAATAATGTAATATGTAAGAAGCCCAATGCTGCAGTTCGTTGTAAAAGTCAGTCACTGAAATAAAGCTTGTAACACTGCAACCACTGGTTCCACAGATCCAAAAGGGAAATTTATATGCAAGCAGAAGATCAAAAAGTTACTGTAATCCACAGAGGTAAAACAGAAGGAAACAGTTCTCCCAACAGGCAGCTCAGGAAAAAAAAAGAAGAGCAAAAGATGTTAATCCACAGCAGGTCCGTTTCCCCAAAGCAAATAATCCAATCAGTCGTCTTCCAACTGCAGTAAAATAGCTTCAAGGGAACAGTCAGCCCAAGCTTCTCCTTTAAAAAAACCAAGCCGCCAAAGAAAAAAGGAGGGGGGGAGACCAGAGGGAGAAAAAGCCCAAAATCCAACCAGTGAGGAGAAGGGGTGAGGAGCAGTATATTCCACAGTAAACAAACAGATATTTATAATCCACACGGTGAGGGAACCAAAAGGCAAAAACCACCCAATCCTTCTCTTGAAGCGGACAATCAAAACGCCATTTTCCAGCGGCTGCCTTAACTTTTGGGTAAAAAACCACCCCTTCTTTTTCTAAGGAACGGAAAACTTTCTCCAAGCAGTTTAAGCTGGGGAACTCCCAATCGCCTTCCAATGTTGTAGCCCAGACAAAGATAATTAATCCTCTTTGTTGTCATCAAAACGTGGCGCGATCTTCTGGTGTGTAAAAGAAAACATAGCCCAAACACGCTCACTTTCGTTTTCCAGGACCGCCGCCATTAACGGAACCTCCGCTTGCTTTCATCCACTTCCACCCGCTGCCATTTCAGAGTCCGAGCTCATTTAAGAAAAAAACCCAGCCAATTTTAAAGTTTAAAGTTCCATTCATGCACTTACATGCAAGCTGTTCTCGTGCCAAACAACTTCTTGCCAGTTCCAAAGCCTACTCCGCAGTTCTCGACTCCCAGGCAGAAAAGCCGCGACTACCGTCACAGCTTCAACTGCCCAGAGAAGCCTCCCGAACTTCGACCATCCAGCCTCAAAAGATCCCAAAATTTTCCATAACGACAGGCAAGGTTCTTATCTTTAAAGTTTGCCACTTTAAAACTTCTCCATTTCCCTCCGGTGCATTAATTACCACTTTGTTAAGCGCGATCGTCCGAATCTAGATGTTACTCGGCGGCCATCTTGGCCATGCCCCCGGTCCTCTCATTTTTAAGCTGAACACATAAAAACTGTTGTCCAAAGACAGGAAGGATAATATGTCCCCAAACTGTTAAATCGGGATTCTAGCTCACATAAACAACCTATCTATACAGAGTTTCCTGCCCCTGCAGCCTGTTGCAATGTGATAAAAAGGGGGGGAAGTTAGTCACTCCCTTCAATGAGTTTGGGCTCCACACCCATGTAATGACTGGCTGCAGCTATAGTTAAAATCCAAAAGATCTGGAGAACTAAAGATTGAGAGAAACCCTGGTGTAACCCCCTTTATAAAGCCATTCAAGCTGTTGGCCACGTTTTGTAGCAAACTCCTAGAGCTATGTAAATTACTATTTAAATAGTTATTTATTTGCTGAAATCCTGTTTGTGCATCTATGCCATGTAAGCCTAATGATGTCATCATGTGATTCCCTCCCACACAAAGGTTCTGAGGCTCCCACAGAATACCCTTCATTGTAGAGAAGTTAATTGGGGTAGTGTAATGGAGTAAGCCTCTAATTTCCAAACCTCACTGCCTATAAAGTTCATGGCCTCAACCTAGAGAACAATATTTGATGTCATCTATGGGAAGTTCAGTTCTCTGTCTTCTGTGGCTGCCAACTTAGAAATAGCACATGCTTATTCCAAGCAGAAGAATGTGGTGGAAGCCAAAGCCCTTTGTCATGATACTTTATTTTTCTCCCTCTTTTTAAAAGTTATCCTACTAAAAACTATCTACCATCTCTCTATATAATTTGAATCGATTTCCTTAAGCTAAGGATTTGCAGATTGGCTAAGGAGCTTTTTCCATGTAGTTGAATAGTTTGAATGTGAAGCAGGGAGTTAGCAAATGGGGGGAAAAAAGAAACATTGAATAACCAATATACATGGTGCTGGCTTGCACTAAACCAACGGAGAGCTGAGGAGTTGTTCTCATTGCAAAACCAGACACACAGACAAATATGCTGTTTCGAAACCTCAGCAGAAATTGGACAAACATTGATGGAGGAGCAGTTCCTATCACTCCCCTGAGGCTTATGATGGGGTAACAATGTTTCATGCTCAGCATTTATGTACTAAAAGAAAAGGATTAAACTCATAAAAGTGAAGGAGGAAGAAAAGGAGCAAGAATCTTGTATCACCCTCGACACCCAAGGGGGAGAGGGGAGAGGAGGAACAGGAAGACAAGGACAAGGACAATGCAAGGTCCACATGAGTGAGTGTTGGTCATTTTAAGACTACACAGAGCTTGTCTTAAGAAATGCTTGTTAGTTTTATCTTTTTGTTTTTCTTCCTCCAGATTTTGTCTGATATTTTATTTCACTCAAGCAAATGTTCTTTGGCAGATACCTTTAAGTGGCTGCTTAAACTTTTGTTTGTTTCTCATCCAGCACAAATGCTCCTCTTTGCAGATTGGCAAGAATTTCGCTTTCTCCAATTTTTAGGAATTGGAAGAGAATAACACCACACAAAGAGCCATGCCACACCAGACCATAGGTCTGTGCAGTCCACCAGTTTTGAGGCCAATTGGTTGCTATGGGAGTGAGCTAACAACACAGGAGTGTCTCTGTCTCATATTCTGTACTAATTGATACATACAGGTATACTGCTTCTGGTGCTGACTGATGACCACTAATGCCCTTTTCTTCCAAGAATTTATAGTCCATCTTTAAAGCCAGCTAAATTGGCAGCCAGTCACTGAATTCCACAGTTTGTGTATTGGCTAGAATGCTATTGGCATTCATGTAAGGTTTGTATAACTCGCTGTGATTAATAGTGGCAAATTGATGAAGTAACAGGCACATGTCAGTCACATGCTTCATTATGCACTAGATTGTGCAAGCAAGATGTGTCCCTATTAGCTGTTATTAGCCACAACAAGTTGCATAAACCTACAACAAATACTAATATGAATCTTGCCACAGTGTGAAGAAAAAAATTCTTTTATCTGTCTTAGATCTCCAGCCATTTAGCTTTTCTGGATGTCCCCAGAGGCTACTATTATTGGAGTGGGAGAAAACTGCCTTTATTCTATTAGTAGGTGTGAGAGGCAAGAAATACAGAAGAGAGTTTAGTTTGCTGCAGACAAGATGTAAATTGGACTACCAGGTAAGCAAGAACTTGTATTTTCTGGCTGGAGCAGGATCCATGTATGACTTTATATTATTTAATCAGGTCTCCTCTTAGTTGTTTTGTGCTTTTTTAAAAGTTTCAAATGTGGGAGAAAATGAAATTGGAAGGTTGGCCCATTTATTTATTTATTTATTTATTTATTTATTGTTCACATTTGTATTGCTGCCCCCTCACCGAAGCGACTCCGGATGGCTCATAGATAAAAACACAAAAAATAAAATAAAAACATATACAAAAAGCCACAATAAAATCATTTAAAACCATCCCCATTAAAATCCCACCCAACTCATCTGTAAAAAAAAGAGGAAGGATCTTGATTATGTTTTATATAAGCCAGCAGGCGGGGGTCACACCTCCATCAGCGCCCCACACCTGCCCCGCCAGCCAGTTTTTAAGTTCTTTCCTAAAGGGCAGCAATTCCGTCTGCAGCCCATACCCAATATTTACCTAAAAGAAATTCCAGTGAGTTCAACTGGGTCTTCTCATGTAAACTTTTTAATCTCATGTAATATATTATGCTTCTGGTTTAAGGGCAACTGATTAATAGGTGAATTATGATCACTTCCATTAAATGAAGAAAAGCAACACACAAGAAAAGTTAAATTGCCTTTGAAAATGTACATTTTATGATGCTATATATTCTTAGTTCTACTGCGTGGCATGGAACCATGGGATTTTAGCACAGACAATTGCATATATATTAGAAAGAAACATTAGAAATGGTATATTTTCAAGAGGTTAAAGCGGGGATTCTTAACCTGGTGCCCATGGGCCAAATGTGGCCCACAGCACCATTTCATGCAGCCCACCACCACCTCCACCACACCAGAAAGTGCCATATGGTGGAGGAAGGACAAAATGGTCATCCAGCCCCTGAAACTGTCTGAGGGAGCGTGACCCGGCCCCCAGCTTTAAAAGGTTGAGAACTCCTGGGTTAAGGACTTCCTGGAGAGAAAGCATGAAAACTAAAGAACTGCTGAAGTGAACAAATGAAGACAAGGAACCATTAAACATAGAAAATGCAGAACGTTAGAACGCCTTGGTTACACAATGAGATTAGCAGAGCTGATCATCCAAGGTAAAATAAGACAGAAAATAAGTGCATGAGACAGAAGAATGTATTGGTTTAGATGCCACATGATGTCCACCTCCAGTAAACGAGGAAGAAGAAATAGAAGACTGTCGTAGCTGGTTGTATCTCTCATCTGTCAATTGATTTAAGTCACTATATAATGATTTTTTTGTATAAAAATAAAGGGTGGAAAATGCCAATGTTTTTCTTGGTCCTTCATGCATGCCCTCTCATTTGGCATTAGACTTCACTCTACCTAAAAGAACCAATGTGTTAATGCTTAAAACATGCATTTCATTCATCGTTACATGTTAAAAGAGGCGTGTGTTTGGGTTTTGTTAAAAGGAAGACAGTTATTTTTGAATTTTGGCAGACCAACCATAAATGCTAAATACGTCTCAGAGCTATGAAAAAGCACATCCATCTGCTATGGATCTCCGCCACCCAAACAACAGACAGATGCTCTAACAGAATATGTAGGAGTGTAAAAAATGATGGCCGATAGCAATATTCAAATGCGTATTTAGTCCGAACATCAATAATGTAGCCTCCATAGATTTTGGTGCAATGGTTGTAATGTTTTAATTATTTGCTGTTTGATTTTAAATTGATTTAAATATCTTATGTTTTAAAATTGTTTTATACAGTTTTTTAACCTACCCTGAGATCCTGTGATATAAATGTCTAAATAAAATGACTAAAATAAATAATTGGGCAAAGAAAAAGATTTTTCCAAGGATGAGTGAACATCGCATGCATGTGTAGCACATAGAAACACAAGCACTCACTGGCGCACACGCACACACACACACACACACACACACACACACACACACACAGAGGTCTAGTAAAGCAGTTCTGTGCAGCGCCTGGCCTTTGTTCCACATGTAGCCTACCAGCCAAGTGCCAAGCCTATTTGAAATGCCATGTTGTTTTACAGCCTTGATTTCTAAGTTTGCTCAAGTGCTTGTTCAAGTGGTTAAGATGCTGAACTTGATGACTGGAAGGTCAGAGTTCAATTCCCGAGTACTGCATGATGGAATGAGCTCCCATCTCTGTCCCATCTCCTGCCAACCTAGCAGTTTGAAAGCAAGAAATTGCAAGTAGATAAATAGGAACCACTTCGGTGGGAAGGTAAACAGCATTCTGTGAGCTCCGGTGTCTAGCCATGCCTGCCACATGTCCGTTGAAATATCTGCAGACACAGACAGCACAGGCATTTCTTTGGCTATAAACAGAGATGAGCACTGAACCCTAGATTCAGATATGACAGACTTTCAAGCAAGGGCGAGCTTTACCTTTACCTTACATACATTTTGCCTTCTCTCCAAGTTAAATGAACAGCCATCCTGCCATTAAAAAGACATCTCATGTCATTATTAAGAGGTATCCAGAACTACTGCCAGTCTGCTTCTCAGCCACCGTGGCTAGGGAAGACAAGTGTGAGGGTGCCATTCCAGTCATGCCTTGCTTGCGGGCACTGAGATGGCCATTGTAGCAACAAAAGAGGCCATCTTTGGATCCCACAGAACTCTTCGATTGTTCTTCAGATACACTGCAAGCTGAGTCTGATGGGGACCTTTTTCATGGGTGCCAAGATCCTGACGCATGTTATTGTTATTTTATTGCATAGAGATATCTCATTGCCCCACAAAGGTACTGCATTTTGGCACTGGGAGACCATTTTTGTCCCAGCCAATGAGATTTATCAGCTAAAAATGCCTAATGCTGTTCTTCATCAAACCTTGGCAGTGTACTGCAGCTGGCAGCAGGTTGACTCCATCCAACAGAGAGGGAGATTGGAATTATCAGTGGGTGAATATAGTAAAAATTGTGATTTTGGGATCACATCTATCTATCTATATTTTATATTTTTAAACCTATAAAGCAAAGATGTGGATTCGGTGTCCAGAATGGACTGCCGCACCCCTTGACCAAACTGCATGAGATTCGGCACACATGTACCTTGCACACATGAGCAGGTCACTGTTCAGGTCCGGAAGCCCATGGGGGGGGGGGTGTCTGCCCACTAAATTGATCTGCAAAGGGGGGTATAATTGACAGGAGGGTTTGTGTCTGCCCCAGTGCTAGGCCAACCAGGGCTCACATCCCATGCCCACCCCTGGCAAGTGGGTTTCCCGGGCAACACTGACACTCAGCTAGCCGGGTTGGGCCCACCCGGGCACCCCTGTTAGTCCTAAATATTGCACAGAGTATTTCTGTTAAGTGCTATTGACTCAGCATGATGTAACGGACAGAGTGGTGACTTGGGACTCAGGAGATCTGGATGCAATTCCATGGCTCAACCATGGAAACTCCTGAAGGGTGGGAATACTTACTTAATCCCCTCCTCTTCTACCTTACAGTGTAGAGAAGGGTGTTCTTGGACTTACTTACCAGAAGCTCAAGTCAACACACCTGCTGATTAGGGCTTATGGAGTGCCAGGGTTGGCCAACACTGGTGTAGAGGAATCCACAAAGGATCTCCATTGGGATCTTTCCTTAGACAACTCCATGGTTCACCTCAGGGCACTCCAATAAAGTTGTGATCCTTGTTGCTTGCCTGGCTGTCATTGGTGACATTTGTCCAGTTTTTCTCTGTGTGTTTCTTTTAATCAGTTAAATTTGGGTGTACAGGTGATTGGCCCACAGCAACCTAGCAAAGTGAAGGGGCTGCCTTCTTAGCACCTCAGTGCAGGCACTGCTGCTGTTTCAGGTGCACTGATCTTAATGCTCCTTACTTCCTGAGACAAAGACTATTGCTTCCTCAGGATCTGCATCTCTTAGGATTATACCACCCATGCTTAGTGGTACAGAACTTAGTCACTGCCATAGTGATGGTGCCCACACCCCAGGATGAGGACCTGCCAGCTGATATTTGCCTGGGTGTGAACAGTTACAGTCAAAGCCCCCTGTTCACTCCAGGTTGGGGGGCAGGGTGGGAGTAGAACTAGTAAATCACTCCTTAAATGCCCCCTTACCTTAAAAGCACAATTGGGGTCACTAAAAATCACTGCAGATGGTTATTGCAGCCATGGAAAAAAAAGCAACTAATTCTTGGGAGGCAAATTATAAGAAACCTGGGGAACATAATTAAAAGTAGAAACATCACCTTGCAAAAAGTCCACATAGTCAAAGCAATGGTATTCCTCATAGTAATGTATGGTTGTGAGAGCTGGACCATAAGGAAAGCTGAGCACAGAAGAATAGACACCTTTGAAATGTGGTGTTGGAGGAGAATTTTGAGAGTACCCTGGACAGCAAAGAGAACAAATAGGTCAGTCTCAAAAGAAATCAACCCTGACTACTCATTGGAAGGTAAAATATTGAAGATCATTGGACATGAAGTGAGGAGAGAGGATTCACTGGAGAAAGCCTTGATGCTGGGAAAGGTTGGGGGCAAAAGAAGAAGGGGGCAGCAGAAAATGAGATGGCTACATGGTATTGTTGATGCAATGGGAACAGAACTGGGTGGGTTGTGGAGGATGGTGGAGAATAGGTGTGCCTGATGTGCAATGGTCCATGGGATCCAAGTCAGACTCGACTATGCAACTGAACAACAAATATAAATCAGTTAGCCACTCATAATGAATACAGCTATTGGCATTTTTACATGAACTGAAGCAGTTGTGTATGCTAAATCACCTGGCATCCTAAATTCAAGAAGACTTGTATCAGATTTACATAGAAGAATGTCATATTTATGGAATGTTATAGACGTGCAACATCAAAAAAATCACCTACTCCTCTGGCCAGACTCATTTCAATCATGGCTTAGCTCTAGAAGGAAGAAAGAGAAAAAACATCAGCATTAAACACTTGAATGACTAAGAAATCCATTAGAATCAAACATGGTTCCTTTATGATGCCTTCTGAAGTACACAGTGGTATACTTTATGGAAATGAGACCTGCTACCAAGTTCATAATGTCAGTCTTCATTTGAAATAAATAGGAGAAAGGGCCTACAATGGATGGTTTATATTTGCTGGCAGAGAGGAGAGCTAAAAAGGAGCAGGAAGTCCTTGTCAAGGGAATGAGACAACTCATAGGGAGGCACCTCATGGATTCATAACTATTATTTAATTATTATTTATTTAAATTTGTATGGCAGCCCACTCACCGAAGCGACTCAGGGTGGATCACAATGCAATTGCACTTCACGTTACAGGTTGTTTTTAAATCATTATTGTGTCCAGTTTCAATTGCCTACCTGCTTCCTCTTTGGAGGAAGCTTAGGAGGAAGTAGAAACATAGTCGTCTTCTTCTTTAAGTGCTATATCTGATTAAGAATATTGGCGAACATCATGGCGATCAGCCATGAAAATTGTCCTGAGAATATAATGTAGTGGCCTTCCATTCGCTTTCCACATCGCAGCATGACACCCATACTATTTATCCAGTTCCACAAGTCACTTTCTGCTCCTGAGCCCTTTTAGCACAAAAAGTCCTCCTCAGCTCCAGGCCAGTATTGATGGAGCTGCTGCCCTCCATCAAGATGTATTCAAGTGGGATTTAATCCACTTGGGGACCATCCCCCTTCTCTATGGACCTCTCCACCAAAGATTATTAGTCCTCAGGGTTGTCAGGTTAGTTAACTGCTGCCTGGCGATCAGCATTGAGTTGCTGGCAGTAGGGTCTACTCTATCACCATAGCAGGATAACCTGGCCAGTCTACAAAAAGAATAACCCACAATCCCTAGTTTTTTGGAGTCTAGGTAAATAAATTCATAATGGGTAACTGATTCAAATTTATAAGGGAAACTGCTATGAAGAGCCTTAAAAATTTGTCAAGGTGACCTTAATCAACAGAAAATTTCTCAAAAGAATTCACTTCAGACTTCTGTGGTCCCCTGTACATAAGGGTGGGTGAGTTTACAATTGCAATCTTGCAGCAGCTGTAGAATTTGAAGAGAGCTGCACTTAGAGCTTTTAGCATGAAGACGAGAGAGAGAAAGAAAAGGGCTTTTAATTGTATAATTGCATTTTTATAAAATGGTATTTATATTAGGGAAATTTATAATTTATATTACTGTAAGCTGTAATGGATTAATATACACTTATCAGCCTACAAACAGACCCATTCCCATTATGCCGAAGCTCACTAAAATTTGGAATAATCATGCTAATAGAACAAACGTAATGTTTGCTGAGCTGTCTTTTTTATATACGAATGAATATGGGAGAGACATCAGCATGGGTAGAAAAAGAGATCAATGGTAGGCCGAGGACTGGCTGGGCAGAAGAAGAGGAGACAAGAGACAGAAAGAAGGTATTTGTCAAAAAAAAATTGGTGTGGAATTTTATTCAGAGCAACTGGATGTTTAAGGTGATACTACTGAAAAAGATTTTCACCCAGCTTTATACTCCCACAAATTTATTTATTTATTTTATAGCATTTCTATAACATCAGATTTAGTGCACTACTCACAGTGCTTAACTGGAAAATATACCACATAATAAGAAAACAAATAATTCCGAACATCAAAATAAAACATATAGTGATATATATAAACCTCAATGGTGACAATTTTCCCTTTTGAGGGTAGCAATCTAATCTTCAATCAAAAAGGTTATAGGGAAGCCCAACAAAAAGCGCCTCTTTTTAGCTTTGTCCTATAACTTATTTTGTTGTTTTATTTTGTTTACTCTCTGATATTCTTTTTAAAAATGGGTATTTAACAGTTTTTTAAAAGCCTGAATAGATGCCACATGATGGATCTCATTTGGGAGTTCATTCCAGGCAGCGGGAACCACCACCAAAAAGGCCCTTCTCTGAGTATCACATTTCCCAGCTTCTCTTGGGGTGGCTACCATCAGCAGCACAGTCTGAGAGGATCTTAAGGAAGGGGGGGGGGTGAGGGGGGATTTCCATGGGAGGGTCACTCCATCAGGTATCAAGGTCCCAAACTGTAAAGGGCTTTATATGTCAGTATAAGCACTTTGACTCTGGTATGGAATACAGTGGGTGACCACTGCAAACCTGCCAGAGTCAAAACCTCTAGCATAGCACAACCAATTCATCTACAGATAATAGAATGACCATCTTTCTTTACAGGGTTCAATCATCCACTGGAAAAGACCAGAGCTCAAAAGGTTACTTTTTAGACTGTATAACACCCAGAAGACTCCAGGCCAGAGATGGGCAGTCTTGGCCCTCCAGCTGTTCTTGGACTTCAATTCCCAGAAGCCCAAGTCAACACACCAGCTGGTCAGGGTTTCTGGGAATTGAAGTTCAAGAACAGCTGGAGGGCCAAGACTGCCCATCACTGCTCCAGGCAGCATAGGACCTACATAGGACCCAAAACATTTTACTGTTTGTGAAAGAGTGGCAAATCACATCCCCACTTCTGTCTGCCATGTATATTCTAGGAAGAGTAGCAAATCATATCCCACTTCTGTCTGCCATGTATATTCAAGTTCAATCCCCAGTGGCTCTAACAATAAATAACTGTGTGCCATCAAGTCAGTTCTATATAGAGAGTATTTAGAAGTAGTTTGCCCTTCCCTTCTTCTGGAGCACCCTGAGTCTATGCAGCTTGCCCAAGGCTACACAACCTGATTCTTCCCCCAGATGGCTCAGTAGGGATTTAAACTCATTGGGCTACCCAGCCAACTACGCCTATGAAATTCCAAACAGCCATTGCTGTCAGACAGTGACAGAAATAGTGGGCTAGATGGTCTATCGGTGATCTGACCCAGTATATAAAGCAGCTTCCTCTGATCTCAGTAAGAAACTATCCAACTGACTAAGTAAATTAGGAGTTCTCAACCTTTTTAAGCCAGGGCCCGGGTCATGCTCCCTCAGACAGCTTTGGGGGCCAGATGGCCATTTTGCACTTCCTGATGTGGTGGAGGCAGGGGGGGCACACGAAATGGTGCTGCAGGCTGCATCCGGCCCCCAGGCCACAGTTTGAGAATCCCTGATGTAAACAGAAAGAGTTAATAAGGGGCAATGGCAAAGACCACATTGTTTCTACTAAATAAGAAGCTTGGTTCTGAATATCTAACAAGTGTTGAAAAATGCCTGATAAAAAATTATGCCATCAATAATGTAAAATAGGATCAGAAAAATGGAACAAGTCAGGCCCGAAGCATTCTGTTTATGTAAAAGAGCTGCTGCTAACCTCGCCCTTATAGAGAAGAAAAATTGTCTTAGACTGCAATAATTTCCCCCAGAAACTACATTGCACTTCTTTCAAACTGCTACATACACTACACAATACAGTGGAATCTCGGTTAACAAATGGTTCGGTTAACATAAAAATTGCATAACAAAAGGAAATCCATACGTTTTTGTAATCATTATTGGCAGCACTGCAGCAGCAGTGGTGGGAATTATGTGGTTTTTGTCACAAATGATGCTGCAATGCAAATGATTGACTTTCTGTGGTTTTCTTGCTTGACCTTTAAATTATTAGGAAACAGAGAGGAAATCATCTATCTATTTTTTACCAAAATGGCCAAGGACTTTGTGTTTGTTATGAGTGTCCACACTTTGAATCTCAAAGGGAAAGCACACTAGTTTTGCTTAGAGCAGGGGTTCCCAACCCCTGGCCCACAGGCCTAATCCAGCCTGCACATATCATTAATTTGTGCACATCTAGACCCGCCCCCTGCCGCCGGAAGAAAAAAAGTCACTTTCTGCTGCAGCGGTGGCGGTAACCGCACAATTTTTGCCACTTTGTGCACAGCCTCGACTGCTTCCCTGGGTGGTGGGAGCCTTTCTGGAGCATGTTTGACTTCCAGTTTGATAATTTTCTGATACTCCTCTGCTATGCTTCGGCAGCTGAAGTCACCCACGGCCGTACTCCAGCTGCCGAAGCACAGCGGAGAAGGCTCAGAAAATTACCAAACCAGAGTGAACATGTTCCAGAAATGGGAACCCCTGCTCTAAGCAAAACTAGTGTGCTTTCCCTTTGAGATTCAAAGTGTGCACACTCATAACAAACACAAAGTCCTTGGCCATTTTGGTAAAAAATAGATAGATGATTTCCTCTCTGTTTCCTAATAATTTAAAGGTCAAGCAAGAAAACCATAGAAAGTCAATCATTTGCATTGCAGCATCATTTGCACGCAGAAAAATCATTCTTTTTCTCTTTCTTCTCTTGAGCCCCATTAAAAAATCTTGGCTTCCCAAAGGCTAAGGAAGGTGATTTTGTGGTTGCATCATCCTCGTGGGTAAGTAGGAGACAAATGGAGATTCACTTCCTGATTGCTCACATAAACTGGCTATTTACATATTAAACACACATAATAGAGCAACCAAGTCAACCCTTGAATCTCCAGAACTAATTTTGGGTGTGACTACACAGCAGGAGAAATAGGGTTTGATCTAGGTACTGTATTTATTTGCAGTTTATCGAATTGGGTGTTCCTAGGCTGTGATGGTGAGCCTTGGCACTCCAGGTGTTCTTGGACTTCAATTCCCAGAAGTCTTGATCAGCAAGAGCACTGACTTGGGCTTCTGGTAATTGAAGTCCAAGAACACCTGTAGTGCCAAGGTTTGCCATCACAGTCCTAGGGCAATCGCTGTAGCCATCCAGATATCAGCTTAAGGGAGTCAGCAGAGGAAAGGCAGAGTGCTCAGATTTCATACAGCTCCAACAGCAGAAACTGCCTTAAGGTGCTAACAAGTACTAATTGGCAATGTCCAAAGCTATTTTTAGTTATTCTAAGTGGCCTCAAAATTTTGTTACACAACTTTAAAACCTTTTTAAGACACTGTGTGGAGACTAGAAATGCTCAGCTGAGAGGACATTACACCCCTTTGCACCAGATTGGGAGACCATACTGGCAGAAAGCAGACAAAAGTGATGTCAGCCCAATTGGGACCTGATTGGAACCAATTTAAACCTGACGGCTGAACAAAAGAGATGATTCCTCACTCAAAAAAAGATGATTCCACAGCAGGCTTCCCTTCATTGAGTCATCATTTAATTCAAATTCATCTGTGCTCAATCCAATGTAAATTGGGAGTACATAGTCAATGTACTCACCGTCTAAGATTGTTATAAAAAGTAATGGTTTGAGATTTGATTACAAATCTATGCAACCCTTTTATATCTGAATCAGAAGCTGTCTCAAGACCATCTGTAGCACTTTTAAAGTAGGCTATTATTAGGCATTCTGGAAAGACAGACTAAAGACGAAAGGATTCAGATTGTCAAATTGAGAAGGCAAACCCTATTTTTTAAAAAAATCACATTATTCAGGAATTGATCATGTTAATGCACTGACACAAGTGGTTGGGGAGGGGAAGGAGAAGCAAACACATGGGAACGTCTGCAGCCTGAACCACAAAAAGACACAGAGGGGGGCCAAAATACATATTTCTGGCTGCAGAAACACACACCTCAAATGAAGAATGGATCGTCAGCAAAGCTGTTGCTTTTACGAAAAAATGAGTTAAAGAAAGGTCAGCGTAACTATAGGATTTAGAAACACTAATATGAAATGGGGGGAAGAAAGATAAAAAGGAGTGCAGTTATTAAAGTGCTTATATACAAATAGAAGGAGCTTAAGAGTAAATCTAAGAGAGCAGACAAACATTTGCAACTGGTGATGATAATACAAGAGCAGCCAGACCTTGGCTAGGAACTGTGCGGGGGGGGGGGGGGGGGGGAGAGAAGTGGAGAGAAAGAGTAAAGGATTACTGTGAAAGGAGGAGATATAGTTTTGAGAAGACAAGCAGGGATAAAAAATGAAGCTGGCAAGACTTTATTCATGAAGTAGAGAGTTTGGAAGCTGCTGAAAGCAGAACCAGCAGCAGCCTCTCATGGGAAAGTTATTAGCTAGGACATAATAGCATTTCTCCAGTCCTCTGAGGATGTCAAGTGCATTTCTGAAACAAAACGGTTTCAATGAGTATGACCAGAACAGCATGTTTAAATGAGTAATGGAAATAATGAGAAAGCAGTAAGTTGTTTGATCAAGCTTCTCTAGCTCCAGGGTCATCTTCTTCTGCCATATCTGAATCTGAATATAGGCGATCTTCATGGTGATCAGCATTGAAGACTCTCCTGAGAATATAATGCAGTGGCCTTTCATCTGCCTTCCACATTGCTGCATTGCCCCCCATACCACTGATCCAGTTCCATGAGTCACTTTCTGGCCCTGAGCCCCTTTGACATGCAAAGTCTTGATCAGCCCCAGGCCAGTAATGATGAAGCTGCTTCCCTCCATCAAGATGGATTCAAATGGGATTTAATCCACTTGGGGACCATCACCCTTCCCTGTGGACTTCCCAAGGCCATTAATCCTCAGGATTATCAGGTTGACACTCTGCATTGAATCACTGGCAGTATGGTTTACTCCATTACCATAGCAGGATAACCTGGCCAGACTGGCTCATCCAGGGTAACCAGCTATAAAGACCTGCTCCCATACGTTAGTAGAAGTATGTTCCCTTGTCTGTCAGATCAGTGAGAAGGAGAAGGAGTTGTTGTTGTAGTTATACAACAACAAATTGTCTCAGATCTATGACAACCCTATGAATGAGAGATCTCCAAAATGTTGTGCCTACACAGTTAAAGACTTTGCAGGAGTCTATGAAGCACAGGCTGATCTCAATCTGAAATTTGTTTGTGCAACAGATACTTCTAATATGATTTAGAAGTAAATCTTCTTCTTTTTGAAACTTGAACATCAGGAATTTCTTGTCCCATATGAGGTATGTCTTCATTGCAGCATCTCATAGCACTTTGAGCATCACCTGGCTTGCTAATTTAGTCACCCCTCCATGTGTTAATGAGTTAAATGTCTCCCTTGCTCAAAAGCCAGTTGTATCTGACTCTAGGCTGAAGTGTTCATCTCCATTTACAGCCAAAGAGCCAGCGTTGTCTACATTTGTGCAGCAAATCCACTTGGGGACTATCACCCTTCCCTGTAGACTTTGCCACCCAAGACCATTAGTCCTCAGGATTGTCAGGTTAGTTAACCACTGCGTGATGAATGGTGTTGAGTCACTGGCAGTATGGTCTACTCTATTACTATAGCAGGATAACAAGGATAGACGGGCAATGCCGTGGTTACATGAACGTTATGATAAGTAACTGCTTGGTAACTGCTACAGCTGGATTCTTCTGCACAAGTTACTTTCCTTGTTGCAGCCTATTCCTATATGAAACAGAAGGAATCTCTATCCAAAATCATCAGGAAAAAATGGAGGAGCTGCAGACCACAGTGGAAAAGATTTTCAGGGATTTTATTTAAGTGCTGCCCAGGAACCACCTTCACTCTTCTACAATGCAGATACGCTCAATAAAACTGGTAATTGCATTATATAGACCCTTAGTGCATTTAAAGATTTTATAGACCCCAAATTATTTTCCACACCTCTTTCTATGAACCATTTTTATGGAGCAAAGGTTAGAGAGATTGGACAAAGCTGTATTTAGCAATGTTTGGTATTACTGCCTATTATTTTATAGAAAGAAAATGTTATGGGTTTGACTGAAATACGTTAAAAAGTAATGGAGCAGCAGACAAGGCTTTGGAGGATTCATTCAAAAAACTCAGCCACTGTATTCAAGCTTCAAGTCAGCCCGAGCCTTCACTGGAAGATCCTGGAGTATGATGAAAGACTGATGTTCTCTGGAAGCTTTTTGACTTCAAACTAACATCACCCTAATCACTGGCCATGTAAAATGGGTCAATATCCAAAACATTGGGGTACACAGAAAGAGCATCCTTGAAGATTGTGATATTTTTCAACCACAATTGTGTGTACCCCAGGCAATGGCAACCTTGTGCCAGATAATATTTCTCACACTAGGTTGGGCAGAAGAACTTCAGAATGAATCCACCAAATAGTGGCTTCATTTCACAGTTTCACATCTGTGAAGAACCCAAGACATCTGGAAAGTGCAATCACTCTTATAGAATAATGCATACATGGAGGGGTAGCCAGACAGGGTACATTTTTCATACTTGCACATTTGAGAGAATATTCACAGGAGTGGTGCATATGCAACAATAAGATACACACCCCAGTTTTTCTGAAAACCCACTTTTGCAGGGAAAGGCTCCTTCTAGCAAATGGTTTGCTGGCAGGGAGTCACACAACACACAGAGTGAGCCTCAATAAATTGTTGTTGTTGTTCAGTCGCACAGTTGATTCCGACCCTTTGCGACCCCATGGACCATTTTCCTCCAGGCATCTCTATCCTCCACCATTCTCCTCAGCCCACCAAGCTCTGTGCCCATTGTGTCCACAATACCATCTATCCATCTCATCTTTGGATGCCCCCCTTTTCTCTTACCCTCCACCTTTCCCAGCATCAAGGCCTTCTCAAGTGAGTCCTCCCTTCTCATTTGATGTCCAAAGTACTTTAGCTTCATCTTCACTATTTGTCCCTCCAATGAACAGTCAGGATTGATTTCTTCCAGTATTGACCTATTTGTTCTCTTTGCTGTCCAAGGGACTCTCAGGACTCTCCTCCAACACCACATCTCAAAGGTATCTATTCTTCTGCGCTCAGCCTGCCTAATGGTCCAGCTCTCACACCCATACATTACCACTGGGAATACCATTGCTTTGACTATGTGAATTTTTGTTTTCAAGGTGATGTCTCTGCTTTTCACTATATTCCTCAATAAATTAAAAATCTCTATTGCTTTCAAAAGCAGGTGATTCCCAACTCACTGCAGAAAAATATGGAGGAAGGGTCTTAGAATAAAGACGCAGGTACCCCTTTTATCTCTGTCCACATTATGAGTGGAAAGTTCCAAAATGCACAGTTGAACATGCATCGGATTACAATCAGTATTTTAATGCTGATTCAGGCAAATACAGGAAAATAAAGTGTCTTTCCCTGATAGGACAAAAGGAACACTACGTGTCTTTCTGATAGGCTGATAGGCTGCATGAATGGTGCATGATCAGGAAGTGCTTGTCTTACCAACAGGAGGAAATTATCTCTTCTACAATGGAGCATCGGTTAACAAATGGTGTGGTTAACACAAAAATTGCATAACAAAAGGAAATCCATAGAAAACAATGGCTCAGTTGACAGATTTTTTTCAGGAACAGATTAATTGGTTTTCAATGCATTCCTATGGGAAACCATGTTTTGGTTAATGTATTTTGATTTTTCAATGCATTCCTATGGAAAATTGCATGCAATACATTCCAATGGGAAATTCAGTTTAAGTGATTTTCGCTTTAAGAAACGTCCCAGAGAAGGCATTAATTATGTTAAGCGAGGTCTTACTGTACTTCCATAACCTGCCCACCTCACATTTTCCCCCTTTTATAATCTATAACTATTTCTTTCCTCAGTTAAACTTTGACCTTATGTTGCCACACATTCATGGTCAGCCTTTGACAGACCCATCAAGTTTAGGGAAAGACTTTCTTTGGCATTGATGATGCAAGAAATGTCACACAGGTCTATAATTCAAAACGTTTGGAGAGAACAAGTTTGGGGAAGGCCATGTGGTAGCTTAGTGGTTAAGATGATGAACTTGACGACTGGAAGGTCAGCATGTCAGCAGGTCAAGACCCAAGTCCTGAATGATGGAGTGAGCTTCCATCTGTTTGGGGATGTAAGTCTTCGCCTCACATCCTAACTGGTTGCAAGGCATATTGTGTCTGTGATGCCTTTAAGACCCTACTGCAGGGGCACACAGGTGCTGGGACATTTTCCTGATGTGCTCCATGGGCCAGTGTATTTAGGTCAGAGCAGGACTGCAGACTTCCAGCAACAATGCTCGACTTCCTCTGCTGAGAGTCTGGATGAAGATTCCTGCATCCTCCAGAACCTGCTATGAGGACTGAATATTTGCACTGATCCTGATGATGGCTTTTGCCTGATATGCCATCTGTGCTTGCTGGACAAAGGAGGACTACTTAGGATAAGCCTCCGCCAGGAGGACAGAAGCTGTAGAACTCTTTGGCTTTGTCTGTAATTACAACTTGTATTTACCCTGCTGGACTGGACTGCTACTGAACTGTATGGACTTGTATATAGCCCAACTGAACTGTCTCAGTGAGGTCAACTGAGCAGCCCAAGAGAATATATCTGTTTTGTGTTACAGTTGTTGCACTGTATATACTTGCACCTTTTTACTTCCTGAGTAAACCTACTTTGAATTTTCTTCTGCACCAAGATCTGTCTGCCTGTTTTTCTCACAAGGGACCACCTTGCCAGGTGCGAACCTCTTTCTGGCCACTGCATACCACTCTGCTAACCATTTACATCAACACCGGCTCTGTCCCAGCTCGAGAATATTCAAAAGGGTTTGATACTTTCACAATAAAAAAGGCATGTTCTGCACTTTCTGTGTGCTGCCATAAGAAGAGATGATAGAAAACTCTCTTCTTTCTTGTTGATTTAGGCTGTCGATGAGACCCCCTCTATGAAGACCTTTCAAGCCCTGTGAGATTCTTTACCTACTGTTGACAGCAAAAGAAGGAATACTTTTCCCCCCTCTCATCCAGGTCTCCACAAATTGGCCAAATTATCTCTGCATTTTGTGCAAAACCCTTCTGTTTTTTGGTTTCTCAAAGTTGCCACCATGGTTATAATTCTTTAAAACATGAGTTCTCAATGTTTTCCAGCCATGGGCCGATTAACACTTCCTCCGATAGCTGTGCAGGCCGGACTGGTGGCTCCCTGCGCCATAAATGCTGCCATAAAACATGTCCGTGGCTGTCATAAAAGTATTTGTGTCAGCCACAGGTGCATTTATGATTAGGCCCCGCGGGCCGTAGGTTGAGAACCCCTGCTTTAAAACAATGCTTTGTCATTTCATAGAACTAACAGAAAGTGCTACATAATTAGTTTCCTTGAAAAACAAGATTGAGAGAGATCTCAATGGCCAGAATGCAGTTAATGTGCAGTAAGTCAATGACATAAATCACATCAGTGAATTGCCACCAGTTCATGAGTTACCACTTGCATCCCTTATTGTGCACCAATTAGTTAAACAGTCTTAGCAGAGGCCCAGCTAATGTCATCTCCAATTTTAACGGTCCCCACATTTTTACCTCTACTTTATTATTTTCATCTAATTGGAAAATTGACTAAGTACTTGTTGCGGGGGAGGGGGAGCAGAATGGAACATGGTGCCTTTTGATTGTGGATAAGTGAAACCCTCCATTTGGAAACACACTTTGTTACACATAAGTCTATTGAAAATAACTCATTCCAGTGATTTCAATATTAGTTATCCACTACTACGTATTGTAGGTATTGTATTTAAAGAGCTACAACTCCCTTCAATTTTCTACATTGGGTGAAATGTACCATCTATGGCCATTTTGTAGCTGGGCAAAATACAACAGAGGAAAATGATAATCTTGCAGAGAGCTGTATAACTCATATATTTCATTGAGCCCCTGTGCACCTGAATGCATTTTATGGCAGGGTGCATTATTATGTTTTAAGTTGTTACTTGACAAGTTAGTCCAGAGGGTAGTTCTAATGAAGATGAGAATTTTTCCCAGAGCACCACTGAGGCATTAACACATATCCAAATATTCTCAGCTAGACAAACAACTAAAATGATGTATATTAGACAATTCCAAACTAACTTTCTGTATCTTTATTTCCATTTTCCCCACTGGTAGCCTGTAGTCTGAGCAAATGGGATGCCATCTCCTTTCACAATATTGGAGTAAGACAAATAAATGAGCAGGTAATACCTTTATTAATAATAATTGCATACCATCAAGTCAGTTCTGACCTCTGGTGACCTTTTCCAGGGTTTTCTAAGTAGAGAACACAAAGAAGTGGTTTATCATTCCCTTCTCTCTCTTTTTTTTTTGGGGGGGGGGGTTGCCTTGGGACTGTGCATCTTCCCCACAACTACACAGGTTGGCTCTTCTCCTGGGAGGCACAGTTGGGGATGAAATTCCCAGTTTCTAGCTCTGTAGCCAGATACCTAAACCATTAGACCACTAAAAAATTAAACAAGTCATTATCACTGAAGGCTAGCCAGTTGTCTGAGTTTTCATACGGGCGCATTTTACTTCCACTTCTGGGAGCGACGAGGGCTTTCTGGGCTGGATGAATTGGAATCAGGGGGCCAGATATGGCCCCCAGGCCATAGTGACCAACCCCCTGAACCAGGCAACTGGCCTACAGCCCAAAAGGTTTGGGCACCCCTGGCCTAGAATGTCAAGGCTACCTGTATGTGGCAGAGTGACAGCTTCAAGGTAGTGTCACCTCTCTCAGTTCAACAAAGTTGTTGTTAATACAGAGACAGCGAAGGAGGCCGTGTGTGCCATCTTGAAATCTTTAGTCCAACTAGAACCACTATACCTGTTGCCAATCAACTTGTATTTATTAGGAATGCACAAAAAAAGCAGGAATGTTGCCTTACACAATAAAGATTAAATATGACTAGGTAAGGTAAAAGTCGCCTTGCTCGAAAGCCAGTCATATCTGACTCTAGGGTTCAGTGCTCATCTCTGTTTCAAAGCTGAAGAGCTAGCACTGTCTGCTTCTGCAGATGTTTCCGTGGTCATGTGGCAGGCATGGCTAGACACCGGAGCACACAGAATGCTGTTTACCTTCCCACCGAAGTGGTCCCTATTTATCTAGTTGCAATTTCTTGCTTTCGAACTGCTAGGTTGGCAGGAGCTGGGACAAAGACGGGAGCTCATTCCATCCTGCAGTACTCGGGAATCAAACTGCTGACCTGCCGCCTTCCAGTCAGCATCTTAACCACTTGAGCCACTGCAGACCTACCAAAAAGGTTGACTAGATCTTTATTTGTCAACATGCTGTAGTTTAGTTTATTTTTTCCCTTTATTTTTTTCTTCTTCCACTCTCCTGACATCCAACATGAAAGCCTTCCACTCAGGAGGGTTCAAGGCTGATTGTTTTTGTATTAATTGGAGGTGTGTAGGGGTGGTGGGAGGAACTGCAGTCATAAACATGAAGATGCAGTTCAGCCGCTGCATCTATAAATAGGCACCAATTATAAAGAAATAAGGGTCAGTAGGAAATGCCAGAGAGCATTTCTTATAACCTGTGCTTGCTATATTTAGCCAGAAACATAAAAAGTACTTCATTTTCAAAGAAGTATTTATTACAGATGAAGAATTTACTAAGGCATCAATTATTAATTAAGTGGAAAGCTCACAGGAATTAGCGTAGCTTTTTAATACTTCCTCTGCTTCCGCCGACAGGTGCCTCATCCTGTATTTTTATTTTGCAATTCTCAGTTGAGGCTATAAATATAAGGCAATTCAGGAAAAGCAATGCAATCAGAGCAATGAACTCAACTTTCTAGAAGTGGAAAAACAAGAATGAAAAGTGTGCTTAGAAGTAAGTATAATAATAATTTCATGTCAGAAATTATTCTGGGTTGAAAGGATTTTTGCTGGAGAAACTGCTCAGGGGACACCCTTTCATGTCCCCAAGATCTTTTTCCACTGAAGTGGTCCCTATTTATCTACATGCAATTTCTTGCTTATGAACTGCTAGGTTGGCAGGAGAAGGGACAGAGACTGGTGCTCAAGCCATCATGCAGTACCTGGGTCTCAAAGTGCCAACTTGCCAGCCTTCCAGCTAACAAGGTGATCCTCTTAACCACTGAGCCACCACAGCCCCCAGAAGCAAGTAATGGTAAAGGTCTCCTTTGCTCAAAAGCCAGTTGTATCTGACTGTAGGGGGCGGTGCTCATCTCTGCTTACATCCAAAGAACCAGTACTGTCTGCATCTGTAGATGTTTCCATGGTCATGTTGTAGGCATGACTAGTCACCAGAGTGCACAGAATGCTGTTACCTTTCCCGCTGAAGCAGTACTTATCAATTTACTTGCAATTTCTTGCTTTCGAACTGCTAGGTTGGCAGGAGCTGGGGCAGACAACAGGAGCTCACACCACTGACCTGCTAAACTTCTAGTTGTCAAGCTCAACATCGTAACAACTAAGCCATCGTGGGCAGTGTTCTGAAATCTTGCCTTAACAGCATAAGCTTTCGTGGACTCTAGTCCATTTCTTCAGATGCATATAGCAAAGCACCAGCAAATAGCTATTTATACATAAATACCACAAATGTGCAGTATAGAAAAGTAATAAATAAATAAATAAATAAATAAATAAATAAATAAATAAATAAATAACAGAGTGTGAAATACAACAGAATTGCTGAAGGCTCTAGCACAGGGGTTCCTAACCTAAGGCCTGTGGGCTGGATCTGACCTGTGGCAGCATTTCATGTGGGGCCCCATCCCTCCAAGGGCATTCAAGAAACAAAATGGCCACCCCTTTGAAGCTGTTGGGACAAAATGGCCACCCCTATCATGCAGGCAGGGCAAAAATGGCCATCCAGCCCTCAAAGCTGGCTGAGAAAGTGTGACCTGGCCTGTTCTCACATGATGATGATTTGATCCAGGGGTTCTCAACCTTTTCAAGCCAAGGGCCATGTCATGCTTCCACAAACAACTTCAGGGGCTGAATGGCCATTTTGCCCTGCCTGCACAGTGTAGGCAGCCTGTACATTAAAAAGGAATCACATATGGCACTTCTGGGTGCAGCGGAGGCAGTGGGAGGGCCACATGAAATGGCATTGTGGGCTGCATTCAACCCTCAGTCTGCAGGTTGAGAATCCCTAGTTTAATCAGTGGTTATTCAGGCACTCTGTCCAAATAAAATTTGCAAATATTTAACACACTAAAAGTCTCATCACTCGTTCTGCTGCAATACACTAAGTGTGGCCACAACTCCATAAACATGATAAATTTATAAATGGTCCTTTGCTTTCAAAATCTTCTGTTTTAGGCAGTCCCTTTGCGGTGCCTAATGGGAGAGCCAGCAGTGGCCAAAACAGGATTAGAAACAAAGCCTGATCTTGTGCAGTATGAAAGCAGCTTAGTTAGCCAAGTGTTAGCCACAGATCGGGAGGGACCCTGGTTTAAGCTATTGTGACGTTGCCTCCAAGAATCCTACTGATCAGTCAGCTGACAATATCTATCTTTGGCAAGCAATACAAGACACCAATTATGTGCAATGAGTCTCAAGGGGGAACTCTTTCTGACCACAACTCTTCATCACAGGTTGTAATTTGTGTGGGCCTGTTCTCCGCACACTTGATTTGGACTCCTGCTTAAACCTCTCTCCTGGGATTGCCTCCTCATGCCGCAGAGCAATCTTTCATTAGAAAAGCCACTTCCAAACTAAAACTCCATTTCTTGCTTGATTTAACACTGTCTCTTAATCTGGTGTTTGGGATTAGCAAAATTGCATGTGCAGCAGGATTCTGTGTGCCCTAAAAGCTGGCTGGAAGGTTTTGATCATGAAATGAAAAATGATCTTTCTGTAGAGAAGTACCAGGCATTGGGGGGGGCGGGATCTTTAAGTCTTCAATGAAAATGAAACTTCTTCTCTAGCACAAAGATGCCTTCATATGAGTAAGTATCCACAAAAAAGGATTAGTGCGTTTAGGAATATGTCTCCTCTACACTGGAAAGAAAGGCAGTGTATTTACTCATTTGAATTGTTAGAGCAGGAATTCTCAATCTGTGGGCCAGACGTGGCCCATGGTAGTGTGGCACCCCACCACCTCCATCACACCAAGAAGTGTCATGTGGTGGAGGAAGGACAAAATGGCCATCTGACTCCTGAAGCTGTCTGATGGAGCGTGACCCGGCCCCCGGCTTAAAAAGATTGAGAACTCCTGTGTTAGAGGGACCAGATCCACCTTATGAAACCTATGTTTAACCTGTATATTTTCACCTAAGATGTTTTATTTCTTGTGACTGGAAAGTTGTGGATTTCCCCCCTTAAAAATTATCTTTTAATGTGCCAATTTGGGTATATATGCCAACATGAAGCCTTCTCAATTCCACAGAACCATTCATCAAGGAAGGTGAAGAACACCTTTAGACCATAATCTTAGGGATATCACCTGGCCTCTGAATGTGGATGGTGATGTCTTCCAACCAGGCCACCACCTAATGATGCTGTAACCACAACATCTTACAGTCAGCTTTCCAGACTTCCTTGTTTGACTGCCAACCTGCAGAACCTTCCTCTGTTCTCCTTCTGAATTCTGAGTATATCTTCTAAAGTATTCTGAGATGGTCCTGAGATGGTCCTGAGATGGGCAAGATCCAACCAACTGAAGATAAAGTAAAAGATCCTACCAGGGCTTGGAAAAGTTACTTACTCAAACCATAACTCCCCAAATCCCCAAGCCAGTGACCATATTATCTGGGGATTCTAGAAACTGTTGTCCAGAAAAGTACCTTTTTCTGTACTGTGATCCTATTTACTGTATCCAGTAAAACAAAGACACTCAGAGATACAGTGTAATTCAGATCCCATATATAGTAAAAACCCAGGTTACAACGGAGGTCCATTGAACAGCCTTCATTGTAACCTGAAAAAATTGTAAACTGAAACAGCCATAGGGATTCATTGAAAAATTAAATAATGGTCTTGAATTGATCATTGTAAACTGGAAAAAAATACATTA
Source organism: Bradypodion ventrale (assembly GCA_035047345.1). NCBI lineage: Eukaryota > Metazoa > Chordata > Lepidosauria > Squamata > Chamaeleonidae > Bradypodion > Bradypodion ventrale. Next base: position 125,678,667 of record JAWDJE010000006.1, read on the forward strand.
AAAATTTGTAAACCGGGATGGCATTTCCATAGGATTTGCCGTTGTAAACCACAGCAAACTTAAACTGAGGCAGTTAAATCTGGAGTTTTACTGTACTTCACATGAACCAGATGGGGAAAATATGTAATGGTTTTTTAATTGGGATGCGTATTTTAAGGAATACCCTCCCCCAAGCAACTAGTTTTTGCAAAGGCCTGGTCCAAGACATTTTGCTGCCTGAGGCAAAACAATACACTCTCAGCCAGCCAGCCAAACAATTCTTCTTGTGGTCCAGACAGCTTTCTTTCACCTACATTCCTACAGAAATTTACCCATGATGAATCTCTACTAATAGGACTCAATTCTGAGGAGTCGTGTATAGCAGGGGTGACTAAACTACGGATCTAGCCCACGGGCCATAATGACCAGCTCCCTGAACTACGGGACTGGCCCACGGCGCTAAAGGTTTGGGCACCCATGGTGTATAGGATTTAGGGATGGCTGGTCAGTTTGATGTGTATCACTTTCCTGTTTCCAATAAACTTGTGGCTCTGATGAGGATACTATAGCCTGGGATCTATAATAAAAAAGTAACTTCTCTAAGTTCTGCCAACGGCAGACCTCCATCTGAAGCTCCCTGGAACTCTCTAGGTTCCATTTTAATTCACTCTCTCACACACACATACACACTGGTTTCTTTTTAAAATTGTGTATTTCAATAGATATCTTTTTTGGAGAACATCTTATCATCTCAAATATCCATAGTAATATTGAATAAAGTGCAAAATGAAATCAATGATCAATTTACATTACAGAAAGTATGCCCAGAATAGATGCATTTCTTTTTTTAAAAATGCCAGTTGATAATGCAGATACAGTTCATTCAGTTCTTTGAATAATTTATGTACATACATCCTCTATTCACAAATGTATACAATGCAGTGGAAATTTATCGAAATGAATTTGCTACCAATAGTGAGAGCCCCTCTAGTAAAACCGAAGCAAATTTTAATTTTGTTTGCACTTTACTGGAGTTTGAATTTAGTCACTCTTCAAAATAAGAAGGGTTGAAAGCAATTCTCTCTCCTTTTGTAATTTCTGTTTTCATCAATATTTTTACATTTAAAAGTTTGTTTATCTGAAGGGGAAGAAACCTTCATAATAATTCTACAAAACTATGGAAAGATGCAGTAAAAAAGAATGACAATGTAATCCTGAATATAAAATGCTTTTAATAAACATCTACCTTTCATACTTGAGAAAAGAACTCTGCATGTGCCTAATATACTACCTGCTTTCTAAAAGTTTGAATTTTAATCTTGTCTTAACTCCCTAAAACTGGATGGCACCAGCACTCTGGAGGGAGATAAAATGAATAAGCACGGTTCTGGTAGATGATATTACATCTCGGCAGATGCTTCTTGTCGTGGCACACCAGCCACTGCTGGGATTCAAACTGGGAATCTTATCCATGGAGAACTGCCCTGCATGGTGAACCAGTAGACCATGGGTGGCATCAGAGTCACAGGATCATAGAGTTTGAGAGACCCTTGGTGATGGGACCCCTATCAGATAGCCATCTAACTTCTGTTGGGGAGAAACTCCAACTAATGGGAATCCATCATCTCCCAAAGCAGCTCATTCTAACATCAAACAGCACTTAACCATAAAGAAGTTCTTACGAATGTATATTGGAAATCTCCTCTTTTCAATTGAATCCAGTGGTTTATAGCCTATTTTGGGAGGAGCCAAAGAAAAATGTGTTTTGTCCTCCATGTGGCAGATCCTCAGATATCATATAACCGTTAACCTCTTCTTCATACCCCATTTGGATGAGATAGATTAGCCACCATTATGACCATACGGACCACTCTCCTGGTCAATGGAACCCTATGAGAATGTCTTGACATAGATGAACATTCCTTCAGTAACATGGACTTTCGGGGGGGCTGGCGTGGTGCTGCTTGATTGTTTGAGTTTGCACTGGTAACTGGTCAGACTGGATGATGTTTGAGACCCCGGTTATGTGCCCCCAGTTAATGGCAGAGAGTGGTTCACTGCCACTACTTCAGGTAACAGATACCAGACAGCAGCAGAGGCAGCAGTAAGATGTTAGAAATCAAGGACATTTGGTGCAATACACCAACCTCACTCAAAATTAGCTTGTCCTTTTTGCCACTGTGGCAGGAAGACTCAACTGCCATTCATGGTGATCTCTGAATGTGAAAATTATCTTTCATCTCATGCACCAAAAATTACTTGTACCAGCCCTGTTGCTATTCCAATGATACTACTAAGCCACAAAATACTGTACTTTTTAGCATATCTGTGCACTTAAATAATGGTCAGACTTTTGAGGGTTGAGGAATTCACCTTGGCAATTGTGCTTCTCTAAGTTTCCTCCCTCCCTTTCTAGAAGTAAACTTTGTCTTGTAGCAAAGGGTGATTCGTAAGAGCCCGATCCATCTTTTCAAATGTTCCAGGGTCATGGGATGTAGGATTTATTCATTAAGTGAGATAGTTAAAAACAAGAACCTTTCCCTTCTCTATTGCTTGCAATAAAATAAATTCAAAGTGCTTCATATTTCATTAAAATTATCAGCAGAACAATTTTCGTCTACTGTTATTTCTGCTTCTAATAAAAATGTGAGTCCTTTTTTAAAAAAGAATATCCAAGAAATCTTTCTCCCTCTCTTTTTCCTTCTTTACAATTATGACGCTGAATATCCCCACGAATAAGGAAATGACCTGTGAATTGAGTTATGAAGGTCACTATCTATGAAGTACAGATATTTTCCATATTTTTACCCCCAAAAATAGTATTGTCAGGTTTCCTTGACAGAAACTATTTTCGTTCATGGTGAATTTAAAGCCTATGTATCAGGTAGGGTATGGGGGATAGAGATCATTTTCAAAAGCCTGTCTTGACTTTGAAGTGGAAGCATTAAAAACCCTCTATGTCCTCAATTCGTTTCTTTTCTCTCTTTTTTATTTTATTTTTAAGCATCCTAAGCTTCCAACAATAGCCCTCCTTAAATCACCAAGTGGCAAAAGTAGTTTTGAAAGCTTTCTTTTACACATGCCAGAGCTGTGACAATTAGATTATTTCTCTCTGATGTTGTCCATTGTTTGCTGATTAGGAGCTTTGCAACCAGAAGAATGATTAAATCAAAAATAGATCCTTTCTTTTTTTAAAAAGCAGTAACATTTTTAGAAAGATTAATGTTATTTACTATGATCTCCTAAGTCTCATTGCAGCCTGGGATAAATAAAGGCTTTGTTCCAGGTATCTTAGATGGGTGTTGATACAACATATAAATAGATGAAGTCATCTTCGGTATCAGACCACTGACTCATATAATCCAGTGTCGTCCATCTGGAAGCTGATACTCCAAATTCTAGAATAACACATTTGAATTCACCCTGGCCCGCCCCTGCTTGAACCACCAGCTACTTTTGCTTGGGGGACCCGAGCAAGTGGACCATAGCAATCATGAATTGAAAAAGGAGTAAATTATGGAAGATTGCCAGACAAGAAAAGGAAAAGAAGAGACATAAGTCAGTTTTGCTTACTACTTATTGATTTCTAAATGGAACATAACAAATGAGACTTGCTTGTTTGACAGGATACACTTATTACAAACATTGTTGAATATTTTGGAATAGTAACTGTGTTAGTCTGTGGTTCAGGCATATCAGAAAACAACAAAAACATTGTAGCACTTTAAAGACTAACTGCTATATTTTTAATGTGAGCTTTCGTGGATCAAGTCCACTCCATCAGACATAGGAGTGAACTCTCAAAGCATGAGTTTATATACACCAGGTACAGAGGTAAAGAGTAATCAATCAGAATGACAAATAAGCATGCATATCAATACAGCTTCCTACAGCTAGCAGTAGCAGATGATCTCTGGTTTTGTTATTCAGATTAGCTTTAAATCATACCTGTCAAGTTTTGGATTTGGAAATAAGGGAAATTTCCCAGCAAATATGGGATACTTGACAGCTATGCTTATCCTGTGCTGCCCTCCAATGGTGGCAATAGGGCATTGCAGTCTAATTAATAAGGAATGATGGCAGGAAAGTGGGTAAAATAAGGGGTTTTCCTGGCCAATAAGGGATACTTGACAGCTATGCTTTAAATGTCCCCTTTTCAATTTTAAAAGTGGGGAGTTGCAAAACAAGCACCTGGTATTGAGCATATGCTAATGTATCTACCATCTTACTGTGGGAGCACATCCTGTTCTGTGGGGGCATGTTGTGAAACAAAATATTACAGGAAAGAAAAAAACTGATATTGAAATTGTAATACTCAGTATATATCAGGGATTCTCAACCTGCAGCCCACTGCACCATTTTATGTGACCCCCCACCATCTCCACCAAACCAGGAAGTGCCATGTGGTGTAGGAAGGACAAAATGGCCATCCGGCCCCTGAAGCTGTCTGAGGAAGCGTGACCCGGCTCCCAGCTTTAAAAGGTTGAGAACTCCTGGTATATATGGATAACAAAAGATGTATACAAGTCACATTTGACTTCTGTAATTACAAGAGGTGCTCATGCCATTTCAATTCCTTCCCAAAGTATCATCAGTGTAGCCTGTTTTCTACAGTGCACTACATCCTTTAAAGTCCCCCATAGGTAGAGGTCAAGGGATGTTAAGTCAGGAGAACAGTCTCGGATTTCAAATACCACTTCAAAATAGTCTTGCACTCTTTGAACAGCAACCATACTTCTGCCATTTTCTTTGACTGTCCTGACTGTCACACAATGATGCTACCATTCGTTCTTTTGAGTGAACGTCCTGCTATACATTTCTACCATAATTCAATTCATCTTCAAAAAGTAAATGTGTATACATTTTTGGAAATCTCTGTCTTTTAGTGACATTTGAATAGCATTAATTTTTAAGAACTTCACTTGTAACAGTAAACAGCCAACATGGGGAATGGGTGGCTGGAAGTGGTGTGGTAACTAATTTCTTTTTAAAAATAAGTCTTCCAACATAAAATTAGATTATTCACAACAACGAAGTCAATTGCCCAGGATTTGTTTCCTTGATTTTTAGATGATAAGGGTGGTGATGATCTAGTCAGGATTAAGGAACAGAAGTCAACATAAACTATCTCAGAAGATTATGAACGCACAAGAGACAGAATTCACAAAAGATAAGTACAGCTAATATTTTCTCCCCATATCACCTTTAGTACATTCTTTGTTGCAAACTTCAGAATTAGTCAAGAACACAAAAGATAAAGGAGGTACTTAATTTAGGTCAAGAAGTTAAAAATGGATAAGGGCGGAGGAAATCACTGATTACACAGCATTGCAATTTGCAGATGTATAATCACAGTACAGTATTTCACTTTGTCTGGAAAAGCTCTAGAATTGACGAGTGAAATCTAAATGGCACCAGAGGGGTTCCTGCTGGAGTCTGAAATGCCACAGAGTGGGAAATGCACTTCTCCCCTCCTCAAGTAAAGGTTAAGCCATGGATGATTCTTCAGAAGAGAGAAGGAGAAAAAAAGAAGTAATCCTACATTTGGGTGAAGGTTAAATAAAAATGGGGGGAAATATTCTGTAGAGTTCTTAAGAGCTGTCGCTAGGCTGCTGAATCACCTGTCCGGCACCGTTTAAATGTTGTTTATCAGAATCCTTTACAAGCCACTTTAATTGCTTTCTCCCAGTATCTGTCTGCTTAGTTATAGCGCTGCTGCGTTCTGCAGGTGTCCCATAGGAGATACCAAGGTTTTGGCCTCATCAGTCCCCTGCCGAGACCTTTATCAGTTGCAGGCAGTGAGTTTTCTGATTGGATTAGAGATTGATTATATACTAATCATGCCATCTTGACAGGCAGACAGGCAGCTTGTGGTCAATGGGATTGTGTAATCAGCACGGAGATAATGAGGTGTGTACAGCTGGGCTCGTTGAACAGCACATTTCGACATACAAGACATGGCTAGGTTTAGAAAAGGACCCATTTACAATTGAAAAGATTTAGGAGGAGAAATGGAGAGGAGATCTACGTACGGGTGCATTTTACTTCCGCTTCCAGGAGCAACGGGGGCGGCAGGGGCTGGATGAATTGCAGCAAACCCATTCATGTGGATTCATGGGGGATTGGGCTTCTGGGAATTGAAGTCCAAGAACATCTGGGGTGCCAAGGTTTGCCATCACGGTCCTTGAGAGTGCACTAAGTGCTATGGGGTGGTATATAAGTGTTATTGCTATTGCTATAGAGTACATTTTGAAAGATGGGAGGGGGAAGGAGGAGAGGGAGGGTGAGGGAGAGGGAGATATTTTACTATTTCTCTCAGCTTGTAAACATTTGCAGGTAGTGATTATCGCATGTCCTCAGCTTGCAGGCTATAATTACCAATGCTACTATTGCAGTGAATAGAACCCTAATCATGAAAGAATGCTATTAACCTCCATAAATTTAAGCAATATTATAGTCTGACCCACCCACCTAGAGAAAGAACATAACTGCAAAATCTTGGTACATCACATATAAAATAAGGTACTCTTTTTTTAGCCTTCATTCAGCATAGTTTAGGATAGGTTTTTTGTGTGTTTATTTATCTGATTTTTTTTTGTGTGTGTGAGGGGCAGTTGCGTGGAAGGCTGAAAGAGTTGAAACACCTGGCTGCAGAGCCAAGGGTCAGGTGTTCAATTCCATACTATATCCCCTGGGAGAAAAGTCAGTTTATGTGATGTTGGGCAACTACACTGTTGTGTAACACACACACACATCTAAAAAAAACAAAGAATGGGAAACTGTTATGGAATTCTGAACTAGACAAAATCGCATTCCACACGCTAAGACAGATTTAGGAGTTTTTATTTGTTAATATTTGGCCAAACAGATTCAGGAACGCTTTACCAAACTAATAGTCCCTGAATGACTATACATTTTCAGAGCCATCCTTTTTATAGCATAAAATTTGGAAATTTCTACACATTACATCACTATGGGATAAGCCAAAATTATTAATTAATCTTCTGACATTTTATTAAGTTCATGTTAGAACATTCAGTAACTGTTATTTAGATCATGTCATATAAGGAACATGTCTCATGTTACATTATGTCATGTCACACGAATATTATTTATGGTTCCCTGTCAGCTGTACAAACTGTGCTGAGCTTGTGGACACAAAGCCTTCTGTTTACTTTAGCCTCGTCATCAGTTCTATATGATAGGTCAATCTGGTCTGTTTAACTTTACAGAGTACTGAGAAATAATTTTTCTTTTAAAACAGAATTAATATTATCTTAATATCTTAATTCTTTCACCCCTATTTCACAAGGGTCAGGTGTTCAATTCCCTACTATATCCCCTGGGAGAAAAGTCAGTTTATGTGATGTTGGGCAACTACACTGTTGTGTAATACACACACACATCTAAAAAAACAAAGAATGGGAAACCACATCTGAGAAATGGATACCCAAATAATTGGAGAGTTGTTGTCATAAGCCAGAATTGTCTTGAAGGCATGTGGTTATTATAATTATTACCCCCAGAACCTACATAGTTAAAAACTTTTTCTTAATTTTAGACTTCATCTAGAGCAGGGGTCCACAAACTTGACTCTCCAGATGTTCTGGGACTTCAATTCCCAGATTCCCTGATCAGCAAGTGTACTGACTTGGGCTTCTGGTAACTGAAGTCTAAGAACACCTGGAGAGGCAAGTTTGTGGACCCCTGATATAGGAGGTTGTGTCCATAAAGTGGATGAGTTTGGTGCTATGTTATTTTATTTATTTCATTATTTTCTAGAACCTCTCAATATAATTTACATGATTTCTCAATGCTTGTTAACATATTGCCTTGTTAACTCAAATTTTCATTTATCTCAGCTTGTTTGTTCATACTTACACCTTGACTTGCTCTTATCAGTTGCTGACTTGAAAGCCCCACCACCACTCCTCTTTGGGCTGAAAACCTCTGCAGTCTTAATGCTCTTCAGTGACTCTTTCCATACCATTTCCTCTTCATCCTTGTACAATGCTTTGTACTCATTTAAGAAGTTTAGATGAAACTGTAACTCTTTAGCAGAACATTAAATGACAGGTGCCTTTTCTTCTTTTGGCAACCTTTAGCTATGCTATGAGGAAGTAGCTGCCATTACCCGTATCCCTGTCTGTATTTAGATATAAATCGGTGTGTGAGATTTCAGTGTGGTATAGTGAACAGAGTTTTGGAACAAGGCTAAGAAAACCCAAGTTCAATGCCCTACTTGGTCATTGAGACTTAATGGGAGAAGCATGACTAAGCCTCTTTCCAGTCAAAACCCCAGTAAGGCCACCATATTTTGGAAATGACATTATGACCCTGAACAACCACAGTCTCTACCTCTCTAGGTTATGGCACATATTCTAATTTATACACATCTCTTGTCTCGTGAAGTTGGAGTTTCCTGGGAAATGTGTGAATCACGTAGGGTTGAGGAAATAACACAAGAGCAATAGAAAGAGAAATAAATGGAACAAAGGGGTGTTTGTCAACTTTACAACCCTTATTATAGAATTTAAAGCCTTACCTTTAGTCCGAGCATCTCATTGCCTTGAGTAAAACCCTGCTATTCACTAGTGCATTTGGTAATTAGAGAGCTTAAGGCTTAATCTTCACTTTTTCAGTCTTTTCAGATGCTTTGATTGTCTTACATTATGTTGCTTTCTTTTAACATTTCATTGACAGTATCTCACCTTGAGGTGTGTCGATGTAGGGTGGGTTATAAATGTTTTAAGCAATAAGAAATACAACATGCACACCCAAGCTGAAGCAGACTTATTCTGAAACAAATCCTTCTGAGTTCAGTAGAAGTTAATCCCTAGTTGGGCACATAGAGAGTTAGAAATCCATCCATAAACTAAAATGAAATGCTAAGGGATTTGTGTGGAAACATACACCATATGAAACCATGGAGGATTCGGATGACTACAATTTCTTTTTGCAAGAGGAAAGAGTGAGGATGTAGCCAAAGAGCACCCACAGAGCACACATCTCCCAAGCTATTTCCAAACAGGTAACCTATCTACCCTAGTGATAATATTGTCTAGTTGTCTAGTAAACAAGCATAACTGAGCAAAAGTATCATGTATCTGTCTTCAAGTAACAAATCAAGCCAGCCTCTCATTCTCTTCAAATGCCATTTAATAGCATACTATAATGGGATTGCAGTGGCTTAGTGGTTAAGATGCTGAACTTGATGACTGAAAGGTCGGCAGGTCAGCAGTTCGAGACTCGAATGCTGCATGACAGAGTGAGCTTCTTCTCTTCCAAAAGCAAGAAATTGCAAGTAGCCAAAATAGGTACCACTTTGGTGCAAAGGTAAACAGTCATGCGTATCACATGTCAACGGAAATGTCTGCAGACACAGACAGCACTGGCTCTTTGGCTATTAACAGAGATGAGCACTGAACCCTAAAGTTGGATATGGCTGGCTTTCGAGCAAGGGTGACCTTTATAATAGGAGAGGGCTCTCTGTGTTGAGCTAGATTTCATAAAGTTTCGACTACTGTACCTTCATATTGGCAGCAACAGAGGAAACCTTAAGAAGATGTAGGAGTGGTGGGATTCAATGACATCTGCATAGAGAAAACATTATGGGCAAAATACAAAATAACAGGTCCTTCAAATCTTTAATAACTGCTAGATGAGCAAATTTAAAAATCCCAAAAATAGGATTGAAGGAGAAAGTAATTGATATACTGGAACCATGCAAAGAAACATCAGATCCCAAAAGCTACATACCAGTCTGCCTACTCTGCCACTTACAAAATCTTTCAACAAATGATATTAAATTGTATAGCCGAGTGCCAGTTTTCAGCCCAAGGAGGGTTGGTGGAGGGTTTTCAAGTCAGCAACTGATAGGAGCAAGTCAGGGTGAAAGCATGAACAAAAAACCTGAGAGAAATGAAAATTGGTGTTAACAAGGCAGTATGCTAACAAGCACTGAGAAATCATGTGAAATGCTTGAAGGGATAACAAAATCTGAAGAGCAGAAGCAGATGAAGCATTGAGGAACACAGTTCCCATTTCTGCTGTAAGCATTTAGGAAGAAAATGCATGTAGATCTGTATTTGAGAGAGGCAAAAATGGTAATGTTACAAATGAATATTGTTATGGCTATGGCTGGAGAGCAATAAAGTGCAAGCTATTTTGGGCCAAAATTCTCCAATCTGCTTAATTGGAGAGATGCTCAGCATAACTAATGGCAGTGCATTGTGAAGGTGAATCACATAGGAAATCACATTGTGTTTAGTAAGGCAGGGATGGGAGAGAAGCCAAGGTGAAACTCAACCCAAGGGGCAGGAGACGACGGTGGTGGCACAAACCAGAAGGAGAGTTTAAACAACTCGCAACCTGTGAGCATTATCAAACTTTTAACAAAGGAGGAGAAAGATCTGGCATTGGTGTGGGGAATCTGAGTTTCAACGGCGTTTGACTGTGGAAAGAGGGAGATAAGTAATGAGCAGGGAAGCACTGACAGCTCTTCTGTTCTTTTGGGGTCAGAGCAAGAAACAGATGCTTGCCAAATTCCCCAATCTTGTCAATTTAGGCTGTCTCAGCAAAGGATGTAAAAAATATTTGCTCAACGTTTTGTTCTTACCAATTTAGGCTGTCTTGACTCATCAAGACACCCAACGAGGAATCACCAGACTTAGCAAGATTCCTTGCCTCCAGGCAAGAATGAGAGAAAAAAATGTGATTGTTTGTATGTCTGCAATTTGCACAAACTGCCTGAGTGCTGAACTAGTATTCTCACACAATCATTAGTGGTGGAGGCAGGAAGGAAAGCAGCTAGACATCTGAAAGAACAGCTTAGCTTGTTCAGTTTTCTAGACAGGCCTGCACTGCAGTAAGGTCTAAGCTGATTATAGGGGGGAGAGAGAGAAAGATCCCTCCCATTGCTCCAAACCCTTAAATGTCGTGGCAAAAAAGTCCAGTGCGATTTGTCAATTTTAACTGCCGAATACAGCCAGACAGCTGTCCAGTGCCACTTTGCTCTGTAGAAAGAAATGGGATATCAAAGGAAAGGTCCCAAATAGCATACAGTACCTGCATTCTTCAGCAAGTGTCACAGAGGAGTCCTGGTGGCTTAGTGGTTATGATGCTGAGCATGGTGACCAGAAGTTCAGCAGGTCAGCAGTTTGAGATCCTAGTGCTGAGCTCCCATCATCTATCCCAGCTCCTGCCAACCTAGCAGTTCAAAAGCAAGAAATTGCAGGTAACTAAATAGGTACTACTTTGGCAGGAAAGGTAGCATGCACTCCAGCATCTAGTTGTGCCTGCCAAATGACCATGGAAACCTCTTCAGATGCAGACAGCGCTAGCTCTTTCACTGTAAATGGAGCTGAGCACTGGCCCCTAGAGTCAGACACTACTAACTTTCGAACAAGGGAGACCTTTACCTTTACCTATTCTTCAGCAATTATTTTTTTTGCTCTAGCAGGACAAGTTCCAGCAGGGTGGAGATAAAGGCCAAGCAGTCACAGATGGACTCCACCCCCAAATAATCTTTTTTTTATCATCTTGCATTTGCTTCACTTTTTTGTAAATCTAGTTACTTCAACTTTGCAGACTCTCTTACTGTATTGCTGTCGCTCTGCCTCATGCTGCTTGGAGAGCCATGTGATGAGAGAAATATTGCCAGAAGGATGCAAAGCTGCCTCTCACCACAAGATCTGAGTCCCACTGCTGTCAAAATAATGTGCCTGAGTGTTTAGGTACCATTCAGCATAAGGGCCTGAGAGATTCCATCTTTGAATTTTCTAGCCCTTCACACTAGTGCTGCCTCTTCATGTCTCCCTCTAAAGCCAATAATTTCACCCCCTGAGATCACATGTCCTAGCATGTGTGAGGTATTAAAAACATCAAACTAGCCTGATTAGTATCTAGCTAGTAAATCATTTATATCTCAAAGATCCCCTTCCCTCCCCCACCAACCCAAAAAATCCCCTACCAAAACTGCTCATTAAAGCAGAAGAGGCTTCTGGTGGGGATTTCTGGTGGGACTAAGGCAGTGTTACTGCAGCAAAACTATTGCCTTTGATGAGAAGAGTTATCACAAGAGTAGGACATAAAAGAAAAGTTATGAAGTATTGTAAGATTGTAAAACTGGAGCACTGTAATGCCTGCTGATATCTAGAATCAGAGAGTAACTTAGGACAGTTCATAGAATCAGGCATTAGAAAAGCCTTGAAAAACTAACTGTTCAAATACCCATAACAAACCAGTTTGAAGATTTTTGTATAAGGATTCTGCAAAATATTTTTTGGACAGAAAGAACTTAGGTTTGGAATCAAATCCAATACAGACAAATACAAAAATGGCAGAATCAAATTCATCAGTTGCAAGGAGTCTTGTTTCCATCAACATGTTATCATATGCCAATTTGGGGGTGTGGTTGACTGGGTGAGGGGTTATAATTTGTAGGGTCAGAGGAAATGAAATACAAAAAATACAAACAGTTGGTCATTGCAGGCGCACCCCCCAATAAAGGACTCAGACACTGGTAAAAGTGGATAACGGCATTGGGCCACATTTATTGATTCATGCCCTAGTCCGAATTATAAATTTCTATTGGTAATTGACCAATCATAATTCTTAAGGCAAGCAGGCCGAAGTAACACTGGTAAGGTACCACCCAAAATTGCCAACGGCAATTGTTACAATGTATCTATTTGTATCAATTTGTTTGTTGACAACAAACAAATTGTTGACCGTAGTCAATATCTAACTAATGACCCCACCCTCTGACGCGTATCCGTGAAATCACGGGGTGATGCATGCTGTCTAGCTGTAGCCATCACCCCGTCGCCTGGTTCATCGTTGACCGGACAACGTTTAACCAACTTATGCCTGTCTAGTGTTGTCCAGTCAATTGTGAACCTGCCGGGTACCTGTGGGTCATAAATGTTTACCGTACCAGTGCTACCCGCCCATGTGACCAAAGTCAACAGCAGCAACAGAAACCCCTATATCAAACCATAGCAACAGTGTGGGATGGGCGAAAAAACCAGGACCCGAGAGCCAATTGTGGGTCCCAGCCAAAAATTCCCACCCGGCCCCGAAGCGACCAAAATATCACACTGTTAACTAGGGAGGGGGTGGAGGGGAAAAACTTCTCCGCTCCGTCGCTTCGCAAAATGGCAGCTCGGCTGCCTCATGGCCACCCCTTTTATAAGGGATCTGGCCATGCCCCCTAACTACCCGGATGCCTTCGTCCGATGGGGGGGGCCCGCAAAGAGCGCGGCGGCCATTTTGGCGCCGCGCTTGCATTGCAGGTGCACCCCCCAATAAAGGACTCAGACACTGGTAAAAGTGGATAACGGCATTGGGCCACATTTATTGATTCATGCCCTAGTCCGAATTATAAATTTCTATTGGTAATTGACCAATCATAATTCTTAAGGCAAGCAGGCCGAAGTAACACTGGTAAGGTACCACCCAAAATTGCCAACGGCAATTGTTACAATGTATCTATTTGTATCAATTTGTTTGTTGACAACAAACAAATTGTTGACCGTAGTCAATATCTAACTAATGACCCCACCCTCTGACGCGTATCCGTGAAATCACGGGGTGATGCATGCTGTCTAGCTGTAGCCATCACCCCGTCGCCTGGTTCGTCGTTGACCGGACAACGTTTAACCAACTTATGCCTGTCTAGTGTTGTCCAGTCAATTGCGAACCTGCCGGATACCTGTGGGTCATAAATGTTTACCTTACCAGTGCTACCCGCCACACGGGGAGGCTTCCCAAAAGGCTCACCGCCCCCCCCCCCAAGACCGTCAGCTCGGTCGACAGGCCTGCTCGCCAGTCCACTAACCAGAGGTCCATACCTCCCTGCGACAGATGGGCCCCCTCCCCTGAGTAAAGCTCGTAATTTTGCAGACTGATGGCGGGGAGGCTAATGACGCGTCCCCCGCCCTTGTCGAAAAGGAACCGCGCAATAGCCCCGTTCACGGAGCGTCGGCTCAGTCAAGAGCCCCGAGGCCAAACGCCCCCCTGTAAGCGTACCGCGGTATCGTGTCCGACCAATTGAGGGACGTGGCAGGCCACACATAATGTGAGTAGGGCAGGTCACTGCAAACCGCAAGCTTCCGCGATAGGCCAGTGACCTGTCCTAAGCCGTCGCCCCCAAGGTACATAACCAGGACATCGGGCGAGTCAGCATCCCTGATGCAGAAAAGGAATGGCAACAGTTCCCGCCATAACATGCCGCGCTTACCATACCACCTGAGACGTGCGGATGCACCCAGTCCCAGTCGGGTGCCCACTCTGTCGCCGCAGCGTATCGCGCTGCCCTGTGCAGCGTAACGCGCTGCCCTGTGCAGCGTAACGCGCTGCCCCATGCAGCGTAACGCGCTGCCCTCTGCACGTGGCTATGGCCCACCAGCCATACTGTCACCGGTGTAAAACGACACCCAGGGTCTGTTGAGGGAAAAAGGGGGGGAGAAACATTGCAGTGACTAAACTGGTACTCGCGGTTGCAGAGGGCGAACACAAAACTGAAAACATTGTGATCCCCACCCTCCCATGCGGCGTATTTCAGCCCCGGAGTACCCAAAAACAGCTGCAGTAGAAGCCACCCCTATCCTGAACGAATGGGTGCCGCAGCGAGCCCCAGAGAGGCCAACACTGTCTAGTGCCTTCCCGGCACCCTCCAAAATTGAAATTTAGTAAGGGAAGACCCACCTTGGTGACAGAAAAACGGGCCATGGTGCGTGCCACACAGTGCAAGGAGATCCTGTAGGGCACCAACCGGACAGATGTCTGCCAAAGAACATCGTAGCAGTCTACTCCACTGCCTACGCCGTGCTGATTCGTTTTAGAGGAGCGTATCCCCAACTGAGCCCAATATTGTCCAGACAGACATCTCCGAGTTCCAGTGCCCTACGACTTGCATCCGCCTTAGACAGCATCTCAAGCTCGCTGATGCGGAGCGCTCCAAAAAAGGCCACCGTTGTAGCCGCATGAAATGGGCTGCCTCATATCTATCAAAACAGAGGCCAGGCCAGCCCCGGGCCAATCGGGTAAAAACCCCTGGGGAAATCGGGTGGCGGTCGTCCGGGCTACACCCACGCTCCCGCACCCACCCCTCCAAAACATGTCTCACACGGAAGTCAGTGGTACTGTCCACACGACCTCCCACCTTGGCCATAAAAGCCAACGCCGACAGCCTAGATGCTATTGTGCGAGGTGCAAGGCCCTGGGCATGCAGGTAAACCATGAACCGCAGTACATGGATCACTGGGATCGGCCAGGTTCCTGGCAGCCGGAATTGGGGACAGAATGCTCTGAAGAAATGAAAGCGTGGTGATACGCCTTAGGCGTGCGTGGCACTAGTGACAAGCCAATCGCCCGGTTCACCTCTCCTTGCCAATGGTCCATACCTCATCCGGGAGTGGCGAGGGAAATTCCTCCGCATCCAGGGCCAAGGCACGGAACCGGGAGATCTGCAGGCGGGACAAAGCGTCAGCAATATCATTATTGACCCCCGGGACATGCCTGGCCCAGAAGAGGACGTTGAGGCGCAGGCTGCGCAACAGAAACTGGCGCACTAGGTCCATGACCCTGGGCGATGTGGAAGTCTGTGAGGTGACAATGTGTACAACGGCCGCATTGTCACACCAGAAATGGACGACCAAGTTGGCCCACTCCTTGCCCCATAGCATCAAAGCCCCCAGGATAGGGAAAATTCCAGATACGTGAGACCACGCAGGCGACCCGTGCCTGCCCAGGCTGGTGGCCACGCACCATAGGCCCACTTCCAATTGAAGTACATCCCATAACCGAGGGATCCCGAGGCATCGGACTATATCTGAAAGCGAGGGGAAGCCCGGGGCTCAGACCTCCAAAATGACACCCCATTGAACTCCCTCAGGAACTGGAGCCAGACAAGCATGTCTGCCCTGATACCCCGGGTAAGTCTAACCCTATGATGGGGCCTGGATAATCCTGCCATGGCGTCGCACAAGCGCCGAGCAAATGCCCTGCCCGGTGCGACGACCCTGCAAGCGAAATTGAGGTGACCATGTAGCACCTGCAGTTCCCTCAGTGATGCCATGCGCTTGGCCAGCAAGTCCGAGATAAGGGCCACTAGCCTCGACACCTTATCCCGCTGCAACCTAGAAGCCTGGGCTACCGTGTCAATCTCCACCCCCAGGAATACTAGCTGTGTGGACGAGCCCTCGGTCTTTTCGGGCGCTAAAGGGACACCAAGTTCCTCCATTAGCATCTGAAATGTGTTGAGGAGACGTGTGTACGTGTCCCAGCCCCGTTCAGCCCCGAATAAAATCATCCAGGGAATGGGCTACAGACCGGGACCCTGACCTGCGGACAAAAGCCCATTCTAGGAAGGTGGTGAAACGCTCAAATGCCGAGCCCGAAATGGAACAGCCAAAAGGCATGGCATCATCGAAAAAATATGCTCCCCGGAAAATATGCTCCAGCGACCCTGCCCGCATTAACCTCCTCAGCAATGCTGGCAGCAGCCACCTCCTCCCTTCCCCTGAGGCACAAAAGGTTGGGGGCATCTTGGGGGAACCTACCACCCATGAAAGGAATATGGAACCCCAGTCGAAAACCCCAAAGCAGGTAAACTGCATCTGCCCCCCTCGGGTACAATGCAAGGCAACGCTCCAAAATGTACACATTAATCGGGGAGGGAGCCTTTCGGTGAACCAGCTCCACCTGAGGCAGTCTTGCCAGCCACCTGTCCGCCCCTCCCTCTGCCCCGCATCCCTCCAGGCCTGGGACATGCAGAGGCCGCATGGGGGCCAGCACAGGCGGGACACCCATGTCTGTATTTGCAATTCTTCCTATTACAGGAACCATTGTACGAGAAAGTCCAGCACAGCGGGTGGGCTGGAACCCCCTGCCCTGCCATCTGGTGGGGGACCTGTGCTGGGGCCGCACGCTGGACCGCATGTCCACAATGGTATCTCTCCCCAGGCGCGGGGCACGTGGGAGTCATGTACAGAAGCCAAAGCCTATGGCAGGGCTCATCCCACCTCATCTCGGGGTGCAGGGGAATCCGCATATGGAATTCCTCGTCATAAGCCAACCACGACGGGCCCGGGGAGTCAACCATCGCCCTATAGATGTTGTCCAAATACTGGACCATCGGAATCGCCAAACCCGGCCGGGCCCTGAGGTATACCGCCATATATATGAGGTAGGCCGGCAACCAGTTGGCCCACGTACATGGTGGCTTGCGACGACGTGCCTGCTCCTTATCCTTCTCATCCTGCCCCCCTCTCTTCCTTGGTGGGCTCTCTGTTGAGGAGGGAGAAGATATCCACATACTCCCCCCGCCAGATCTTCTCTTTGGTGGTCTGGGCCAAATGGTCTCCCAGTGGTAAGGAATACCCCGCTGTCGGCGAGGCCGACACAGGTACAGCAGAAACTGGGGGCATCTGGAAAGGGGGCTGGACTAACCCGGCCACCCCCAAAACATTCCCCACAGGGTAAGAAACACCCCCCACCACGGGGCCCTGGGTGGTAGTTGACGTCGCCGGGTGGGGTGTCATCGGCTGGACCACCGCACCACCCGCGCGAGGCCAAGGCCATTGAAAAGCCCCCCCCCCCAACGTGGCCACGTGTGTAGGTGCACTAGCTTGGACCGCATACTCACATGCTGCACCCCCATGGGCCGCCCCCACCGGGGGTTCCGGCCCACTGGGGGCGTCGGAGCTCACGACCGCCGTGGTGCTCGTCGACTGGGCCTGACCCGCACCGGCCTGTTGGTTGGGGAGCTGCGAGGCAGTGGCCGAGGTCGTGCCACGCGCCTCAAGCAGCTCGACCCGTCCCGTCGCCTGCCGCTGCCCAGCAGACGACGTATCGAACTGTACCCCAAAAGGGGCCCCAGGTTGGCTAGCCCGGGCCAGGGATGCCTCAAGGGCCGCAATGCGGGCCAGTAGAGCCTCCACGCTGACATGGGGCAAAGGGCCAGCCGGCCCGCCCACTACAGGCATGGGTACAGGTCCCTGTACCCCGGGGCACGAAAAGGGCCACGACCCCAAACCCGGGCCCTGTAGGGCCGATGGAGCAACCTGCCAGGGAAGGGGACCACACCACCCCCAAGGCTGGAAGCCCCCTGAGCGAGCTGCGCCCCTATGGAGGAAGGCCCAGCGGAATGGGCAACACCAGGAGCGGTGTCCACCGCTTGCGGGCCGAGGGCCGCAGCCCCTACTGGGCCCGTGCGCGGGCCCCCGGTCTCCGGCTAAGGGGGGATTAACCCCATCCCACCGGTCCCGGTGAGTGCAGGCAAAGGCGGCTGCTGGGGAGGCGCAGCCGCGGTCCTCCGACCCGGATTGCGCCTCCGAATCGCACGAGCCGTGCTCGCAGCCGCCTTCTTCTTCGAGGGCATCTCAGCCGAATGACGGGAAGCCGAAAACGAGAAAATTCAGCAGCCAAGAGGCTTCCCGGTAAAGGTAAAAGCGACGGAGGCAAGAGGGGAAAAACTTCTCCGCTCCGTCGCTTCGCAAAATGGCAGCTCGGCTGCCTCATGGCCACCCCTTTTATAAGGGAGCTGGCCACGCCCCCTAACTACCCGGATGCCTTCGTCCGATGGGGGGGGCCGCAAAGAGCGCGGCGGCCATTTTGGCGCCGCGCTTGCATTATCTTATCAGTGATCAAGCACAAACACTAATAATAATAATAATTTCATGTCAGAAATTATTCTGGGTTGAAAGCAGGTGCATGCTGGTATATCGGGCAATCAGGCTTTGTCCCACTCCGTCCTTGCCTCTGGTGCCCTGGGGCACCAATAGCAATGCATGGGATTCCCCCCAACCCCAACCCCAAATAGGTGCCACCACCACTCCCTGTCCAGCGTCTTCCCATCATGCCCTGCACACCCCTGGTTGAAAGGATTTTTGCGGAAGAAATTCCACTCAGTGAATGCCCAAATTAAGCTCCTTTCATGTCCCCAAGAGCTGGGACAGAGACAGGCACTCAATCCATCATGCAGTACCCATGTCATGAACTGCTGACTTGCCAGCCTTCCAGTTAACAAGGCGAGCTCCTTAACCACTGAGCCACTGCAAACCCCTAGGACAAACACTTATTGAGTAGTAAAGGTGGCCATTGTTGCCTTGATCAGCTGTTTGACATCAGTAGTGTGACAGAAAGCCTTTGCTCCACCCCACTTCCTAAAACCATCCTCTTATTGAATTCTTGTTCACCTGCTTTGCATTGGAATCTGTCTTTGAAGTTCATCTGTTCAAGAAGGGGCCTATCCTGAGATCACAAAACAGAGTTGTGGACAATTGCACCCTTTCCCCTTAAGTAAGGGTGTGACTACACACTGGGGAAACTACACTTGGATATGATGTGATTTGTATTTTCCCCCTCCAAATCAGGTTTCCAAAGGTGAAATTGCTGTTACTGTCCAGACTTCAACAATTTGCAGGAATTAGGAGGGGCAGAAGCAGAGAGTTGCATATGCAATGCAGACACTGCTTCTAACAAGGTACTAATTGGCATTTTCCATCTTTTAAAAAATTACTTTTCCTGAAGGAAAAACAGTGTTCCGGCACAATCTTAAAAGTCTTGTAAAAACAAACACTCGTATGAAGACAACAGGCACTTAGTTGAGGGGACCTGACATGAACCCCTGAGTGTCACTTTGCCTTCAGATCAGGTGAGCTCATTGGCAGAAAGCAGGATAACCTGGCCAGACTTGCATTTGTTTATTTTTACTCTCACTAAAATATGAGCTGGAGAAGAATCCTTTACCTTGGTCACACTCCTTCAATTTCAATACCTCAATCTTATCTGTCTTCTCCTTAAGACTTACCTACTACAGTACATTGGCCATTTATTTCACAAGTTGCAATTTGCATCAAGCACAAATGAGCTTGAATTAAAACCCAGCTCAATATGTGGATGCCCATTATGGAATAACCTCTTTTTATTTGAGAATTGTCTTTTTTTGGTCATCTGGGAAAGATGATTTAATTATGTTCCAATTAGGTTGACACCTCTTTCACCTGCTTTCAGCCAATGAGCTCACCTGAGCTGAAGGAAAAGAGACACTCAGGGGTTCATGTCAGGTCCCCTCAACTAAGCTCTATCTTTAGTTTTGACGTTCGTTATGTATAGATTTCCACTTATTAAAAAAAATGAATTTCACAGAAGCCATGAGGACCCCTAAGGCTTCCAAACTGTTAGAGAAGAGAAAGATCTTATAG
The DNA here is from genome assembly GCA_035047345.1 of Bradypodion ventrale. Lineage (NCBI taxonomy): Eukaryota > Metazoa > Chordata > Lepidosauria > Squamata > Chamaeleonidae > Bradypodion > Bradypodion ventrale. The sequence continues at coordinate 125,698,856 of JAWDJE010000006.1, forward strand.
TGGGAGAAATGCCAACAACCCTGAGGGCTAATGGCTTTGGGTGCCTAAGTCCACAGGAAAGGGTGATGGTCCCCAAGTGGATTAAATCCCACTTGAATCCTTCTTGATGGAGGGCAGCAGCTTCATCCATACTGGCCCGAGGCTAATGAGGACTTTGTGTGCCAAAAGAGCTCAGAACCAGAGAGTGACTCATGGAACTGGATCAGTGGTATGAGTGTCATGATGCGATGTGGAAGGCAAATGAAAGGCCATATGGCAGTGGGCCAGGATACCTTAGAGACCGCATCGTCCCAAGAGTGTCTGCCTGTCCAACCAGAGCAGACCGGAGGGGCTCTCTAATAGTGCCATCAACTAGGGGTGCACATCTGTCCAGCACCCGAAGGAGGACCTTCTCCATGTCCGCACCAACTCTCTGGAACCTCCTGCCAACAGATCTAAGACTTCAAAGAGAATTGCTGCCCTTCAGGAAAGGATTGAAGACCTGGCTGGCAGGGCAGGTGTGGGGCCCGAATGGGAACACAGTCCCCACCTGCTGGCTTATGTAAACCATTAAGAACTCTCTCTTCTTCTTCTTTTTATAGTGGGTGGGATGGGTGGGTGGGATATGGGTCTTTTAAAGTGGGTGGGATATGGGTCTTTTAAAGTGTTTTTATGTGTTTTTAGAATTTGTTGTAATGCCGCCCTGAGTCGGGTTCTGCCTGAGTGGGCGGCATATATAAATATGACTATTAAATTAAATTAAATTAAATATTCTCAGGACAGTCTTTATGGCTGAACACCATGATGATCACCAATATTCAGATTTGGATACAGCAGCAGAAGAAAATAGAATAGCATTCAAAGCCCCACATTGTTTGCCTCTTCTCTGAGGCCAGCACTACAAACCTCTCCCCAAGTGTATGTCCAAAAGTAAGAGTTTCACTAGCATTTGAATTGATTTGTGACAAGAAAGGGGACACATAGCTAAGCAAATAAAGGGTTGCTGGAAGAGCAAGAAGGACTCTTCTTTAGGAGGTTTAAAGCTAAGGGAAAGCATCCCAACCACTCCATGGAAATCCAGATCGCTTGTGACAGAATTGGAAACTTGAGTTCTTGAAACCCTTCTATCTGATCTGGTGTGCAGTATATATCATGTACATTTTATTGTCCTGTTATTGATTGTACGTATTTGGTACTAATTGGTTTTTAAAGTTATGTTATTGTATTGTTTGTGTTGTATTTGGGTTTTATTGGTTGTTTTTGTATACTGTGAACCACCCAGGCTAAGTGGGGTGGGTGGGGGTGGGATAAAAATCTCATGAATGAATGACTGAATGAATGAATGAAAGTTTCTACGGCAATCACACCATATGCACATTTTCTGCTTACTTGTCTTTACAGAACTATCTATGTTAGAAGAAGTCTGAGCAAGAGTCTACCACTCTAAGTTCTGCCCAGTCAGTTCTTCAAAAATGCAGTGCGTTCTCTAGAAGTTATTTTCCTCTTTGCGAAACCCTTAGTAAGAAGAATGCTTTATACTCCAGATGTAATATGAAACAAGTTCTCATAACTCATTGCTGTAGCTAATCTCCACTTGTACTTCTCGTATCTCCCAGCTGTCGAAATTGCACTTTTATAAATCCAGGAATGCAACACATACACAATATCACAGTGCATGTTATATATGCTCTGCCTTCACTTACAATGATGTAAAATAAGGTTCCTTGGGTTCTTTATTCCTTCTTCATACTGACTTTAAAGGAATGTGATACCATCACATCAGGAATCGCTTTGGCATCTTTTCCTTCACTGTATACTGTAGCATTGAAGAAGAGATGTAATTTACTGGAGGAATAAGTACAAATGTAACTTATTCTAAAAGTGTCATTTGAAATTCATTACTCTGTAGCAAGGTTACAATAAAAAACCCAAAACTCCATCTTTAGTTTTGGCGTTCGTTATGTATAGATTTCTACTGATCAAGTGCAAAAAAAAAAATGAATTTCACAGTACCCCCGAGGACCCCTAAGGCTTCCAAACTGTTAGAGAAGAAAAAGATCTTATAGTGGGTGAAATGGTTACTGAAAAATATATGATTGGATAGATAGAAATAACAGCAACATCCTTTTACAAAAGTGGGAAAGAAAATATATCTATACTGTGGGTGAGAATAAAAAAATGTAAAAACTTTTGGTTTAATTTGATTAATGGTGAGAATGGGTTGGAAAATGCACATTGGTTCTAGCAACTGCAAGAATACGATAACTTAGTTAATTTTTCTCCCCAGGGCTCAAGCAAAATGTGAACTGTAAAGGTTACAGTGCACTTTGCTCAGCAAACCTTGTAGAGAGTCTCCCCAGACACTTTGTATAAAGCTAATATTGCTTGAAATGTGTGTATTTAAGAAAATGGGGTTGACACACTGTGTGTGTGTGTCATTTCTCCTTTTCCTTATAAAGAAGAGCCAATTATTTGTTATACAAGATAGCAAAGATGGAGTTCTACCATTTGTGAATGACCTCCAAATATAACTTTAACTTACACCTTATCACCTTATTTTAACTGACGTATCTGGATAGAAATAATGTGCAAGAACAGAGAGAGAAGCTCATTTTGCAGTAAAAAGCGGAATACCGTAACTTGGAGATTATTATTTTTACTGCAACTGCCAGAATCTGGTACTGTAGTATGGAAAAGTAACTTCACCATGTTTAGAATATACGGAGCACCTACAATAAACAGCACCGGAAAGGCTGAAAATAGATTGTCCATTCAGAAGGAGCAGGAGTACCATACTCAAAACACAGTTAAATTAGCAGTTGCTCATCAACAAAACCCACCTAGAATTTTTTCAGCAACTGATTGATCGATCAATCAATCAATGGGGCAGGTGATCCCCTATGAACAGTGTTCCCAAACTCTAGTACTATGTCCTACAACAGGGTTTTCTCAACCTTGGGCCTCCAGATGTTCTTGGATTTCAATCCCAGAAGCCCTGATCCATAGATGTGCTAACTTGGGCTTCTGGTAATTGAAGTTCAAGAACACCTGGAGGCCCAAGGTTGAGAAACCTTGTCCTACAAGATCATCTATTTGGGAATGAGATGGTGAGGGGAACATAAACAGATTTCTAGACATAGAAAGGAATATGTAAAATAAAGCATTTGTCAGGTAATCTATCAAGTAGAAGATAATCAGTTCCCAAGTTATTTGATATCTTAAGTTCTGAGCCTGCCATTTGATCCCCAAAACATGATTGGCCCCAGAATATTTAGGTGCCTGGAGAAAAGAAACTTCATTCAGAAGTTGACCAGAATGAGTTAGTTTCTTCACATCCATTCCTTTACAACCTCTTAATTGGTCAATGAATTGGTTTCCATCATCTCCCATCAATGGTTAAAAGAGACAGATAAATCTGACTGCCATTTAACACTTTAGCCCACATGATGACCTAACTAAATTGTTTCCACATAAGTGAAAAATGAAGAGGTGTGATGGAATTTTGTGGCACTCTGTAAGAGGCTCTCAGCCCCGTCCACGTCAATCAGATTCCAAGAATTACTGGAACTGCCACAGCCTTGCAATACTGATGTTCTTCTGTAACATCAAGTTGCTTCTGACTCAAGGTGATCCTAAAAGGTGTTTGAAGGCGTCCAAGGAGTGATTTTCTTAGGCCCATCACCAACAGTTCTGGAGCAGAAGTCATCAGTGTCTATGGGTCAACCCAAAAAGTCTGGTTGAAGTAACTCATCACCTTCAATCACAAGGTACAGGCAGAAGCAAGTCACCAGATGGTCCAAGATGTAAATTGTTTTGAATAGCCTTGGCATGGTAAAAAGGAGAATAAACAAGAGGTTGTTAAATACTCTTATTTCTCTTCAGATCGTATAAATCTTTTGTCTGTTACTAAGAATTGAAGAGGTTGTTAATGAGAGGTCTCTTAAAAATTGATGTAGCTCACTGAGTTCCTATATCTCAGTCATCCAGGTGTTTCCATTCAATTATCAAGAGACCCTGAGACACTGTCACTGTGTTGGTTCATACCTTCTGAATCCTCACCTTTCTCTCTGATACCTCACTGGCAGAACTGACCTCAGTCCATCTTGTCATTCTGCCTCCTGTTCACTGTCTCCCTCTAGCTGCAACGTACCCTTTTCGCTTTCTGATGATGAGTGAGCTATATAAGGCACAACAGGTTGATTACTGCTTCCCCTACCTTGAGTTTCCATGGCCCAGGATGAACCTAGGTCTCTTCAAATGTAGTACAGCATTCTAGTCACTACCCCCACGCAAGTTCATTTCAAATTTATACAACTGGAAAGATATCCAGAGATATAAATGATTTGTTTTAGGGGGCCGTCAACATTTTCCATCTCTAAGAATGCTTTCCATCTCTAAAGACATCTCATAACATCATCTAAGGAAAAGGGCTCTCCTGACTCTTCCCATGTATCCTGAGCACTGGAATCCCATTCCAGCAATATTCCCTTGGGCACAGTTGGTGACTCCATAGTGGATACCGTATGCATTGAGCTCTCAATGTTTGGTACATATACAGACATCTCAGCTAGCTTTGCAGGTTATATACAGTTCAGTTCACCAACATGCACCGTACACTTCTTCCTTGGATCACAAAGGTTTGGAAGAGTTAACAGCTATCCCAGATGAATTAGCATGCTTTTTCTGAGCAAAAATCTGAAAGGAAAGGAAGGAATAGACTGCAGCTATAGTAGATTGAGATTTCTTCCTATTAAATTAAATCTAACTGAAGATATAATGCACCACAGAGTGGACAGCCACAGTAATAGGGGCTATGTTTCTTGCATGTCCACAGATGAATTAAGTCTCTTTGCTAGCAACTCAGAAAACCACCAAACTCTTTTTTTTTTCCTTCAGAATCTGCAGATGCCATTCTAAATTGAGACTACACATTTCTCAGCCTCTGACAGCCAAAGGGAATGTGTCGTGTCACATTGTGGAGGCTCTGTTTTGTATTTGCTCTTGTTGCATTACAGGTCCCCATCCTGTCACATGTACGTTGCGTCATTCCCCCACGGTTGGGTGATTCTACCAAACAAGATGCCTCTAGCAGACATGTCTGGCTGTGACATATTTCCTTTTCAATCAGCTCTTTATCCAGTTAGGCCACCTAGTTTCCAAAAGACATTCCCCAGCCTGGCAGGAAATAAACACACCTGCAGCATTCATGAGGCAGGATGGGTGTTCCTTGTTCTCTTGCTCGATTGTCTTCAAGCTGCTCAAAAGACACACTTCTGGCTATTATCTCTTGTGTTGTTTTATACTGCTCATCTTAGAGGCATAATATACAATCTGGCCATGTGGGGCTGTTGGTAGAGACACTTCTGCTTTTCTAGCTAAATTGATTCCCCCACCTTTTCTAAATCCCATATTTACTTTCCTTACAAAATGCCACCAGGACTTCCACCCGAGTAATGCTTTAGACAGCTGTGTAAAGAAGTAGAGCATTTGTGAGGCCTTGCAAACAACAATAACAAAAAAAAATCTCAGCAGGAGGATAGTATTTTTAAAATGAACTAGAACAGAACAAAGAGAGAAGAGAGAAAGGGTGAAAGGCAGACTTTTTTGGGTATGGATTTTGCAGCTGTATATATAAAAATCAGAAAACAAAGACAACTAGTGCTGCATTTTAGCTCCTGTTTGTCCCTCAGCCAGCAGACCCTGGCAGGAAAGAGAATTGGGGCAGCAAGCCAGTAGAAAGATAAGACTACACAAGAACAGGAATCAATGTTACATCAATAACCATTGTTTTTCCATGGTATTTGATTCTAATAAATACAATTAGATGAGCTATAGGTAAAGGTCACCCTTGGTCAAAAGCCAGTCATATCTGACTCTAGGGTTCAATATTCATCTCCGTTTACAGCCAAAGCACCAGTGCATCTGCAGATGTTTCTGTGGACATGTGGCAGGCATGACTAGACATGGAACATTGTTTACCTTCTGACCAAGGTAGTATCTATTTATCTAATTACAATTTCTTGCTTTTGAACTGCTAGGTGGACAGCAGCTGAGATGGAGATGGAAGCTCCCTCTATTGTGCAGCACTCAGGTCTCAAACTGCTGACCTGCCAACTTTCCAGTCATCAAAGTAAGCATCTTAACCACTAAGCCACCACATTTAGCTCATCTATACCATAACTCATCTATACTGTTTGGCATAGTATAGATGAGCTATACCATGCCAAATATAATAAGTAATAATACAATCCTAACAATGGTTTATGGGCCAGTTTTATCAGAACACTGATTTCTGGACTTCTCCTTTTGTGTCCAGATCAAACCTTGAACTGCCAAAATGAAGCCACTGGTGGTAATTGGCAGACCAGTAGATGAGCCAAATTCTGTATCTCTCCACATTCACACAGTGTCTGCCAGCAGCCCCCTCTTTATTTATTTATTTATTGCTCAAATTTCACTTGATCATGTTGGTCTTGTATTTATGGACTCCAACCCTCAGCCTTTTCAAAGACCTTAGGAGAGGTATAGTTCCTCAGCTATATCCTCCTTTAATGTTATTACTTGTCTGGTGAGGTCCTTCCTCCATCTTCGAATTTGGTTTTGCTCTTATGTACCCTCAGTAATGTTTGTTTTTGCCATAAAGCTCTTCCTGGATCTGAGCCGGTGGACTTGAGACACATATCCATTCAGAGGATGAGATGATTGTTAAAGCTGGTCTTGACAAGGACCCTTTTTTCTTGCCTGGATTGGGGTTCAGCAAGGCATTAAAAGATATCTTTCCTTTGGTTGATTAGTTTTGAGCATGGTTTATTTATGTGCCTGATATTCCACTAATTGACAGCTTTTAGATTTATTTTTCTTTATACAGTATCATGATGCCACATTTAGGGTCGGTTGAATATGCTTTTATTGTTGTTGTATTATCTTAACTCTCAATTAATGAGACATGGAGACCAGAGATAGTGAATATTAAAAAAAATGATTAATTATGCCATAACTGTTGCAAGGAAACTAATGTAAGTCTAGAAAACTCCATAGATATTGCCAGTTGCACATTGAGTGGTGTGACTCAGCATACAATCAAGAACATCTATGGTGATTTGTTAACTCATGGCAATTTGCTTCCAAAATGTATGTCTTTTATATTTATTTATTTTATTCGATTTGTATAGCTGCCCCAATCGACATGCAACTCCGGGTGGCCTACATAAAACCCCCAACAATAAACAACAAAAATACTCTCAAAAATTCCTTAAAATGCAGAAAAGAACATCTAGTTAAAAGCTAAAAACCTGAGTGATCCTGCTCTAGACGAGCCATTGAAAGGGGGGGGGGGGGTTCATATAACTACTCAATGGGATTTTAGCCATAATGTTATTTCATTCTTATTGTAAAAAATGGGACTGCAGTGGTTCAGTGCTAAAGAAGCTCGCATTGTTTGCTGGAAGGCTGGCAAGTTGGCAGTTCGAGACCGGGTACTGTATGACAGATTGAGTGCCCGTCTCTGTCCCTGCTCTTGGGGACATGAAAGGAGCCTCATTTGGGTATTCCCTGAGCAGAATTTCTTCCACAAAAATCCTTTGAACCCAGAATAATTTCTGACATAAATAATAATAATAATAATAATAATAATAATAATAATAATAATAATTATTATTATTATTATTATTATTATTATTATTATTATTATTATTATTATTATTATTATTATTATTATTATTATTATTAATTACCTAACTTGCAAACTGACTGGTTTAGTCTTATACATTTTCCAAACTAAGTAACACTGCACAATTAGTTGTATGCTGCATGATTTGTTGTATTTTTGCTTTGCATGTTATCTTGTTGATGCCGATCACCCACCATAATAAACAGATAAATTCATTCATTCATTCATTCAAAATAAGTATCTATATAAATAATGGAATATCCATATTCTCCTGGATTTTCCATTACTCAGGAATTGTTAAGGCATTAATGCAGATGAAAGAACTGGCCCGCGGTGTACAGTTGCCTATAAATTTAGTGCAGCAACATCTGTACTAGCAGCTTGGGGGCTGGGTGTATGCAAATCCACTTTTTAAAAGAGCTGATTACAAAATATATCCTATAACAGTGCTGGAAGTGGAAGTAATTTTCTGGAAAAAATAGTTTTGAATATTTCAGACAAGGTCTAGTTTTAAAGGTTACATATATGTATGCAGAAGCAATTTTTGGAGAGCTTGCGGAAGATGTGCATGCTTAAAATTAATTAAACGTGAAATATTTTAGTCTTTTCAAATGAATTCACAGTGAATTGCAGTGATTACCGAGTGCACTGGGTGTGAGCCAGTTCTTTTTCAAGGTTGTTTTATTCATCACCGTGTTCTAGTCACTGTTTCTATTTTAAAATGTAAGGAACATGAGACTTACATTGTAGATCTTGTGTAGAGGTTACCTGGCATTAAAATTCTGTGAGTGCTAGGAGGGAGGGAAGCAGCAGTGGCTTAGTGGGTAAGATACTGAATTTGATGACTGGAAGGTCAGCAGGTCAGCAGTTCAAGCCCTGAGTGCTGCATGAAGGAATGAGCTTCTGTCTCTGTCCCAGCTCCTGCCAACCTAGCAGTTCAAAATCAAGAAATTGCAAGTAGATAAATAGGTACCACTTTGGTGGGAAGGTAAACAGCATTCCGTACACTCCGGTGTCTAGTCATGTATACCACATGTCCACAGAAATGTCTGTAGACGCAGACAGCTCTGGTTATTTGGCTATAAACCGAGATGAGCACTGAACCTTAGAGTCAGATACGACTGGCTTTTGAGCAAGGGCAGCCTTTACTTTTAGTAGGGAGGGGTATTTCCTGGTCCCAAATATAAATCAAATGGAAACCAGTCAAATCTGCATTACAGTAAGTACTCTGACAGCCCTATAGTATTGAAAGCAAACTTTTGTAATATGTCTCATCACATTAGCCAGAGACAAGAGCCCAACATATTTTGCGGCCTGAAATCTGGTAACAAATGGTTCCTATTCCCAGGCAAAGTGCACAGTACCCAAGCCAACCAAGAGACTCCAGCACCTGAGGCAGAATAGCCCATAAACATCTCTATTCCCTAGCAGTAAAAATAAAAAAGGTTAGATTTAGACAAAGCGCAATCTAGGCTGCAAGTCTATTTAGAGCCTCCTCTGGGTACCTAGGGAAGAATAGCCCTTTTCTTAGTCCCTTCCATCTGTTGTCAACATGTTCCTAAAGACAGGCAGTCATTGGTTGGTTGGTCAGTTAGTCAGTTGATTGGTTGGGTTTACCATTACTGAGTCCATGAGAAGCTCCAGGACTGAAAACCCAGATTAGATCCAGCTTTAGTAATGCTTAGTGTAGAAATGTTAAAATCGACGAGGCTCTTGTTGGTTTCATTAGGTTAACAACTAGCAATTCACTGGTTTCTTTTATGACACCCAGAATGGGGATGTGGTGGTTAGTGGTTAAGAAGCTCACCTTGTTAGCTGGAAGGCCAAGGTACTGCATGACATATTGAAAGCCAGTCTCTGTCCCAGCTCTTGGGGACATAAAAGGAGACTCATTTGGGCATTCCCTGAGCGGAGTTTCTTCCACAAAAATCCTTTCAACCCAGAATAATTTCTGACATGAAATTAAATTATGACACCCAGAGTGTGTGGCCAGAGAAAACAGTTTCTCTATTGCACCATCCACTAGAGTCAGACATGACTGGCTTTCAAGCAAGGGAGACCTTTAGACCTTTAAACCTGAGCAGAAACATTGAATGTTATCAGAGCCCAAAAAATACCTTTTTTATATATACTGAAAATTCTGAGCCTCTGCCTTCCTGGCCACCTTTGGGCTACAGCCCTCAGAATGACCATCCTGGATGCTGTAATCCAAAAAATACAATCTCCCAAACTTTTACCACCATATTGTGATATTAACGACTTATGGCAAACGAATAAGCACAGAATTACAAACACTGCTCAACATCGCATACTGTTTAATTGAAACCAACTTGGTTTAGCAATATTGATGGGATAGAGACAAGCTACTGAACATATTTTTAGGTACATTATACTTCCCTGACAAGTCGGGAGAGAGGAAAGTCCCTACTTTTGTTTTAAAATAATTAGCTTTTATTTTTTTTCATTTTAAAGACATGAACATCTGCAAATCAGAACTTGTACACAGCAGACAAAGTCAACCTCTTTCTGCACCTTCAAAGTAAAAGAACAGATGTCGAGAGCTCACCATTACCACGCTCCAGTGTTTGGGACACATTATTGGCAGTGATTTCTTTCTCGATTAAAAAATACAAGTAGGAGAAGCTAATGTGGAGTGACAGAGAGTGAAAAAGTGCCATATGAACAAAACCGTCGAGGTGTAAAGCTTGCATATTAGCAAAAAGGCATAAAAAAGAGTTATCTTGCTGAATCTGTCTGTTGAGAAGAAATATTTGATTGTTATTTCTAGCCAGAGTTGTTGAAGAGTTGTGAACATCATTTTGCAGAATTAAAACACACAAGGCATGATGGTGCAGGGTCACTCAGCTCGAGTTTTGCTTTAGGCCACTGGTTATTTATTTGCTAAAGATTATAGAGGGAAAGGAGACTAGCTTTGTTAAAGTTGAATAATATTTTGATGCCATGCTACTACCATATGGACAGTTATTGGGGAAATTGATTTTCTTGACCACAACTCTCAGATGGACATACACACTTGTACAGCCTGAACAGCAGTGTTACAGGTTTATGACCATGCCAAATGGCCATGGCAACTATGAAATGCTGGGCCTCTTAGTCTAAAAAAATTGCTTTTCTGAGCTCTTTGCTTGGAAGACATAGTATGAGAGAATAGCAAAGAGTAGTACATGCCCTAACCAACTGCATAAATTATTATTTATCATGATCTCTTAACTACAATGGAATCCCAGATTATAAACACCTCGAGTACGTAATTTTCACAATACAAAAGGAAATCCATTGAAAATGACGCCCTGACTTACTTTTTTTTTTTTTTTTGCTGTACAAACAAATACTGGGTTGTTGTTGTTTTTACAGAGTCAGCACTTCCCATTGTGTTTGGAGGGTATGGAGAGCATTTCTGCTCCATTTCTGGATTTTTTCGTCACTTTCTGGAGCATTGGTGTTTTCAGCACTTCCAGTGGTGGTGGGGAACTTGCAGCTGATTGTCAAGTCCGGGTCTGTCACATTACCAGAGCTGGCCACTAGAGGCCACTGTCAGAAGTGTTGAAAATACACTGAAAACCATATAGCCCCTTCCGGAGGTCAGAAAAAAAGGGGGGGACGTCTTTTATTTGTTCAAATCTCTTTATAAAGTGGTAAAAATGTGGCAAAAAAATTCCAAAGTGCACTTTATAAAGAATTTGGAACAGAAAAAAATACATTTTTTTGACAATTTTCTGACCTCCAGAAGGGATTATTTGGTCTTCAGTGCATTCTTATGTTAAACTGTGTTTTGAGATACGGAATTTTCACAATACAAAAAAAACCCAAGGAATGTATTACTTTCGTATCTCAAGGTACCATGTCCTGCTACCATGTTCTATGTCCTGCCTCCAATAAGCTCAAGGTGACAAGCATGACCCTGTTCCCCCTTCAAGCCTCGTAATAATAACCTTTTGAGGTCTATCAGGAAGAGCGTCATTGGCACAAGGTCATGGCTCAGTGTAGACTTGAACCTGGATCTCCCAGATTCTCGTCTAACTATTTCACCACCAATGTGACACATGATGGGCTCTCATTCAGTTCATTATACTGTGATGCAGAAGAGGGAAAAAGCATCAGTAGTTTCAGCAGTGAATGGGTTAGTGACAGCAGTCTCATCTATGAGGGCCTGACTGTCCCAGGGACAGACTTGTTATGGTTGGGCAAATGCCAGGGCTGAGCTCTGACAAGTGATACTCAGCATTTGATTTGTTAATGTACAATGAAAAAGTAAATGCATGGTGGTTGTGCTTATTTCTCATTTTACAGTCTCAACTACGTCCCAATTATGTACATCCATGTTGTTCTCAAGCAGGGCTAGAAGCATAATTCCAGCCAAAGATGCTACTGTTGTTTATTCCAGAAAACCTTCCCAACCTATTTTTCCAATGGGAAATATAATTTGAGGCTACAGCCTCTATCTCTGCTTTGCTTTGCTTAGCTTTATACCCATTGTAATAATAAGCATTTCTTACCTGCTGATGAGTAAGTATTACCCCAGAGGGGAAGCCCACCCTGATGGGTTGGAGAGAGACACCAGGGTGGTATAAGAGTCCCCTAAAGATCTTTTCCAGGCCATCTTCAGTGGCATGAACTCTGCAATCCCCTGCCTACATCAACTTATTTTCTTTCCCATATCTTACTTAAGGATGGAAGTGACAATGTTCATGAAGAAATGTGAACTGTGTGGAGAAATTCTGGAAGCCATAGTCCAAGAAGAAGAAGAAGATCATCATCATCATCAAGACTAATCTATGTGGCACCTCCTTCATTCAGAGTGCTCTATTCATTTCACAAATCAATTCACTGCTACTTTAGAGAACAAAGGATAATACTACAGTATATGTTACATAACTTAGAAGGCAAGAGTAACTCATTGTCAGTAAAGGGAAATCTAAACAGGGGAGGAAGAGATAAACTGTAGCCCTACAACTGCAAGCAGCAACCCCAAGATGGTCATCCAGACCCCAGACCCATCCACACACTCTCACACCAAACCTGTTTTTTCCGAGCTGAAGATATGAATTATAAGTCTTGCAAAACTGCAGGCATGTAAGGCTTCACCTTTTAGAGTGGTCACACAACCTTGCAATGTTTAGCATGTACAAAATCTCACTGTTCAGATCTGGAGATGTGGTGTTTTGCTTTGCTTTGCTTTGCTTTTTTTGTTACAATGTGAAAGTCCATGTGGTTCTAGCTAATTCCTGAAATTCAGCCCTGGGACTGATTGAAATTGCCCATCCTGTAGGTGGCGGATATTAGGTTTCCCTGGCTTGAAACCCAGTCATGTGCAACTCTGGGGGGGGGGGGGAGGTACTCATCTCCATTTACAACCAAAGAGCCAACCCTGTCTGCATTTTCAGACATTTCGATGATCATGTGGCAGGCATGACAGAATGCTGTTACCTCTCCTTCTGAAGTGGTACCTATTTATCTACTTGCAATATCTTGCTTTCAAACTGCTAGATTGACAGGAGCTGGGAGTTCAATCTATCATGCAGTGCTCAAGAGATAAGTGAAGTATTCTGGATTAACATTTCCCACTTTTTTCACTGTTGATGGTTTGACAACCCAAGTAAAGTGGCTGCTCCGTGGTTCCTTGGAAATTCGCAGGCTTTCCTCTGGCTATTTCAATCAAATAAAACTGACCACTTGCAGAGTTTCCATCTGAAAATGTTCTGTTTCATCATGGCATGTGAATTTGAAGAGAAATCATTACAGTCATAGAAGCATTCTAATTGTTAAAGTTCAGGAAACCAGTATTTTTTCCCCAAATGCATGAACTAATATGTCTCCAAATCTATATCAAATAAAGTTAATAAAGCTTTTTGGCAATTTTGTATAAGCCTGCTCATTGGCCTTTTCTTTGAGTCATGTCAGGGATGTTGTTTGGAAGGGCAGCGAAACCCCTAATTGCTTCACAATCAGATTTCTGCTCAGACTCACGCACAACCCTCATATTTCACAAAAGAGGAAGGTGGAGAGTTCATCAAGGCCTCCATCTTAGATAACAGTGTGGGTTTTTCTCTAATGTCACCGAAAGGAAATTACACTTCCTAAGCCTGTTACAGTTATAATGTGGCTGCAAAATGGGATTTCAGATAACTCCTGGCCAGCTCGTGTCACTTGATTGTCAAACAAATCAGCACACTCAGTGTGGAATTTAACTAACCAAATGCTTAGACATTTTCCCAAAATGGGATGAAATCTTGTACAGTTTTATTGTCAGCCCAATGTTAGTGGCTAGTGAAAATCCACTGGTTATTAAAGAGGCAGGCAGTGAATATTATAGAAAACCACCAATCGTATAATACTTCAAAGAATAAAGCTAAGTGAATGTTGTGCTTTCTGGAAAAACTCTATGTTCAGTGGGGGGTTTTTTTATCCCTAGTGGAAGTGCTTACTAGATAATTTAAATATTAGAATGACCAAATGAAATAGAGGATAGGGCTTTCTATGCTGGGGGTTAGAGAGAAGCATACTTTTCACTACATCAGTGAGTCCTAGGGAATGAGTGGAGATAGGTGACCACACTTTAAAGCCATGTTGCAGGCATGAGTGCATGGAACACTTACCTTTCCCACTGAAGCAGTACCTATTTATCTACAGTACTTGTAATTTCTTGGTTTTCAACTGATAGATTGGCAGAAGCTGGAACAGATGATGGGAGCTCACTCCATCATGTAGCACTTGGGTCTCAAATTGCTGACCTGCCAACCTGCCAGTCATCAAGCTCAGTATTTTAGCCACTAAGCCAATGCAGCCCAGGCAATTCACATACAAATAGCAATCCCTCCCCTAGTTCCACTCACTCTGCAATTTGTCTCCCCTCCCATTGACCCAGGGGAACACAGTCAATCCTTGCATCTTCATCTAGCACCCTGAGATTGGCAATCCTGATTAAGACGAAAGAAACCACTGGTGTTACCTAGCACTCTTTATGGATAGACTGCTCCACAAGCACTTTATTTTCTTCAACAATGTGGGACAAAAACCATCTTTTTAAAAAGTGCACTTAAATGAAATAGTAGGTACATTTTCTTGGGGGGGGGGGGGGGGGTTAAATTGTGTCAGAAGTAGACAAAGGTGCATTGTGAGTTGAAAAAGTTTTTTGCTGGAGGAGCTCCACTCTGGGGATGCCTGAATGAGGCTCCTTTCATGTCCCCAAGATCTTTTCTCACCAAAGTGGTCCCTATTTATCTACTTGCAATTTCTTGCTTTTGAACTGCTAGGTTGGCAGGAGCTGGGACAGAGACGGGCACTCATTCAGTCATGCAGTGGTCGGGTCTTGAACTGCCAACTTGCCAACCTTCCAGCTAACAAGGTGAGCTTCTTAACCACTGAGCCACCACAGAACCATTTTCTTGGTGAGTGTTTATTTGAAAAGAATTCTCAGCAATCCGATCCTGATCATTTGCAATACGCTAAAATCTTTGAGGCCAGAGGCTAAATCTGCCTTGCAGTCCCAAGGCATGCTGCTCTCCTCAGACATGCTATTCTCATTATATGTGTTACTTTCAGGAGATATGCTTTCATTTATTCACATGCACACACCCTGCTATCATGGTAAAAAGGACTTATCACTAAGACTGGCAAAAAAAATATATCCCTGCCAAGCATTCTCAAAATGTATATGAGAGAGCCTTACATTTTTCACATTTGGAACAAAATGTCATGCAAGCGAGAAAGAACTTGAAGTAGCTGAAAAGGGAAGTGTTGGTGGGATTTAAGAACTGCTTAACGGTACAATTTCATCACTTTCTGTCCATATGGCAGATCTTACCCTTGTCACGACATACAACAATCAACAAGCAGGGGTCTTAGGACAAGCCTATGTCATTACAAAATTAGACCTTAAGGGGTTATTGAACCTGTGTTTGTTTTAGCTGCAACAGGTAAATACATTCCATCTATGGAATTTAGGTTGTCAACATCTGGATAGCTCAGTGACTTAGGTATCTAGCTGCAGAGCCAGAGGGTGGGAGATCAATTCCCTCCACTGAACCTCCTAGGAAAATAGATATCCTATGTGGCATTGGGAATTCTGAACATGCCCAAGATACTGCCTGAAGAAGGGAATGGTAAACCACATCTCAGTATTCTCTACCCAGAAAACCCTTGAAAGGGTCTCTATAGGTGGGAATCAACTTGACAGCACAGTATCCAGTGGCTGTTACTCGTATCCAAGTATACATTTTTTCCTGGAAATCATTTTCAAAACAGGGGAAATGCCACTGGCATGAATTTGTTCAAGCTGGATCCCATCTTGCCATGAAGTGACCCACACAATATGATCACAGAGCCATCTCCTGTGACACGAATGAAATGAGACATGGAGGATTTAACACTGGGACTGCAATGGACTGCCGCAGCCTTGAGAATATTAACAAGGTGTGCCGTCACAGCCAGTCCATCTGGCATGGCTTCTTCTGCCTCCATGACCATTGGGAATCAGAACAGTGAAGTGGTTCCGCCTCTGCTCTTTTTGCCATTGGGCCCAATATGATGGTTTCCAGTGGCATTTCCTCCACTGAGGGGGCAATCACCCCACCTAAAAGGGCTCATCTGCCCATAGCCATTTGCTTCTTTAGAGAGTCAGGATATTTACCACTACCCAACACTTGGTGTTGAGTCGCTGGCTGTATGGTCTACTCCATTACCATAGCAGGATGTCCAGCCAGACAATAAGCACATTATTATTATTATTATTATTATTATTATTATTATTATTATTATTATTATTATTATTATTATTATTATTATTATTATTATTATTATTATTATTATCATCATCATCATCATCATCATCATCATCATCATCATCATCATCATCATCATCACTGTTGTTATTTTTGGACACATGGAGGAAAAACGTTTCCAGTAGAATAGCATTCTGCTACATTGTCATGATTATCCCACAATACGATTGTGAGAGGCCCTTATGTTTGAACATTCACCAGTACCATGTTTTAATACAGAAACATTTCTGGTGCCAAAAATAATCATTTCACAAAATTAAGCAGTAATTATTTAGAAGTGGATGCCATACCAGACAGCTTGAACAGTTTCAAACTTGCAATTAACTCATTTTAGATTACTATTACTTGAATCCTACTGGCAATTTATGCTGAGCATAAAGAAAATGATGCCAGTGATGGTGATAAAATGATCATTCATTAATGCAGTGCTTGCTGCATTCCAGGATGCGTGCCTGTTCTCAACCAGCATCTCATTGATAAGTAGCAATTTGCCTCTGGAAGTGCTAAGGCAATTTCCCTTCTATGAGCACAAACTACCACTAGAATTCTGGCCAATGTATTGTAGAATGATGTGCCAGTTTGAGTGAGCCTCCTAGGATTTTGAGTGAGTCTCCGAGGAGTATGCCTCTAGGATTTTCCAAGAGTATAAAATACTCAGAAGTGGTTTGCAAGTCTCCCCCACTTCTCTTTTGGGTACACTCTTGGACTTTGCAGCTTGTCCAAGCATCTTTACCATTCTCTCTGGATGATGGGTGTTCACTTTGCACAGAAGGGGCTGTGGTGGCTCAGTGGTTAAGAAGCTCACCTTGTTAGCTGGAAGGCTAGCAAGTCAGCAGTTCGAGACATGGGTACTGCATGACGGATTGAATGCCCATCTCTGTCCCAGCTCCTGCCGACCAAGCAGTTTGAAAACAAGAAATTGCAAGTAGATAAATAGGGGCCTTTTTGGTGGCAAAAGACTTTGGAGACATGAAAGGAGCCTCATTTGGGCGTCCCCTGAGCGGAGTTCCTCCAGCAAAAATCCTTTCAACTCATATTAATTTCTGACACAAAATTATTATTATTACTTTGCACACACTGATGGAGGCTGTCCAGTGCTCAAGGAGTGAAAAAGAATACTCAGTGGCATTCCTTATGTCTTCCCATACCCACAGATGGTTGATGTACAACTATTAAATTCAGAAGCTAGAGTACTGCTCCTTTTCACAAAAACACAAATCTGCCTAAGCCTTCTTGATCTCCACTTGCAGTTAGGCAAGCTAGACATTGTCCCCTTGCTTTACATGGTACTTTCTGCTGGTGTAAAGATTCCTTCTTCCATCAGTGGTGGGCAGGGAGGAACCACACACGGAACCAACTAGTCTGCAACAAATAATGGCTACTAGCCATAGTGCATATCTGCACTATACACTGTAGATATGGTTGTTTGATGCCACTTAAACTATCATGAAAGGTTTGAAGTGATAGCCGTATTAGTCTGTGCAATCATCCTTTGGATGTGATACATCAGCTCTCAAGAGAAGTTTATTTTGCAACCATTTGCAATAGGGACAGGCTTTGCAGCAGGTTTGAATAACAATTGGGGATTTCCCATTATTGTCAGGTGTAAAAAAACTATAGTGCTACTTTTCTGTTAAGTTGGCCAATCATTGTGTGCCTGTGTGCCTGATGTGTATATATTGATGTCATGAGGCCTCACTCTTATGTCTGATAAAGTGGATTTGATCCACAAAAGCTCTCATTTAAATACAGGTGTCAGTTTTTAAGGTGCCATGACATTTTTTGTCTTCTTTTGCTGTTATGTTTACTCTCTTTTAAACTATTATGGTTCTGTTCTATAGATCATTTGAGTATTACATGTACTGCTGCTGTACATGAGGGCAAATAATTCTGATTGGGTCATGATCCCATGAGCAGGGAAGGGTTCCATGTTTTACAGCAGTACACAGAAAGCAAATATTGCTGCCTTCAGATGTACACACAATATATGGCATTACTTCCATAATAGCAGCTCCGCTTGTGGCTTAGTGGTTAAGGCTCTGAGCTGGAGACTGGAAGGTCGGGTTTCGATACCTAAGAGCTTCCACTAGGGGACATGAAAGGAGCTTCATTCGGGCATCCCCTTTAAATCCTTTCAACCCAGAGCAATCTTTGACATGAAACAAAACGAAACCTCCATAATACGTGGTATGAAAATGTGGCATTACATTATTTGTTGAAGCTATAGTTGTTGTTGTCATTGACTGCAACTCATATCCGAGAATGCATTTTTTCCTGAAGCAGGAAAAATGCCATTGGCGTGAATTTGTTTAATGTGGATCACAGCTTGCCATGAAGTGACCCACACACTATGATCACAGAGCCATCCCCTGCGGCACACATGAAATGAGACGTGCAGGATTCAACACCAGGACTGCAATGGACTGCTGCAGCCTTGAGGATATTGACAAGGCGCGCCTTCACAGCCAGTCCATCTGGCATGGCCTCTTCCGCCTTCATGACCATTCGGAATCAGAGTTCCTCCTCCGCTCATTTTGCTCTTGGGCCCAATATGATGGTTCTATGACACAAAACAAAAAGAAACTTCCATAATACGTGGCATTAATGTGTTGTTCACTATTTGTTGAAGCTATATTTGTAGATAGCATAATTTATTGCATGACTGTTGTTCTACAAGGTGTTTTCCCATTTATTGTTGAATCAACCCATGAGATTAGTCATTTTTTAAATGTGTATATATGTGGGTGCGTGTATTTCCATATGAAACTGAGTATAGCCATAAAATACCACATTAGAGTGTAACAATGCAAGCGCGGCGCCAAAATGGCCGCCGCGCCCTTTGCGGGCCCCCCCCACAGGACAGAGAATCCGGGTAGTTAGGGGCGTGGCCAGCTCCCTGATAAAAGGGGTGGCCACGAGGCAGCAGAGCTGCCATTTTACCTCAGCGACGGAGCGGAGAAGTTTTTTCCCCGTCGCTCTGTCGGACCCCTGTGGCTCAGGGGATTAAGATCCTGAACTCGCTGCCTGGAGGGTCGGAGTTTGATTCCTGAGCACTGCAAATGCTCTCGTGCTCCGGCTTTCCAGTCAGTGGGTGCTGAGCCCTGGATAGGGATCGTGTTGCTCTATACTCCTCGAATGGCTGGTGAGTGTAAAAATAGAGCGACGGTGAGGAGGAGTTTTTTCCGTCGCTTTATTCCCTTCTGCCTCTTTGCAAGAGGCTTGAGTTGCCAGCCTTTGTTCGAGGCTTCCTTTCGGCTTTCCAGCCTATTGCCTTCAGAGCGCGGGGGAGCAGAGAAGTTTGTTCCGTCGCTCACTGATTTTTTCCAACTTAGGGGTGCCCAAACTTTAAGTAGGACTGCAGTGTATCCAGTGCTACAGAAGCTGACTGGGTTGTTTAAGGTCAGTGTTTCAATTTCTGCGCACGCAGGACAGGATGAGCTCCCGTGCCGTGCCGTTTTCAACCCCAGGCCGGCCCTGCGGGGGATGCGGCCCTTGGCCCACGGCGGCCCGCCAGGGGCCGGGACAGTTGGGGGGAGGGCCTGGTGCTGGCTCACAGCATATTTTTGCCAATTAGGGGCTGGAATTTTGGGGCATGGCTTATTCGGGCACAGGCTCCGAATTCAGGGCCTCTGGCACACTTCCTGTCGGGCCGTCCGGCCCGCCTGGCCCACCTACTGGGGGTTTACTGTGGCTGGGGGTGCCTGGTTGGCACGTTTGGCTGTACTGGAGGCATCCTTGGCAATCCAGTGGGTGGGGGGTACTTTTCCGATCTACCGGGCCCTCTTTGTGTCCGCCGGCTACTTCCACCGCTGTCACTCTGTAACAGGCGGCCGGCTGGGTCGGGCTTATGGAGACAGTCCAGCCTGTGCCTGCCGCTGCCTCGCAGCTCCCTGTTTGTCCGGTACAGCGATTGGAATGCGTTGGAGGTCGTCCTAGAGCTCGATTTCGGTCGCGAGCTCCGACGCCCACGGTGTGCCGGAACCCCCAGTGGGGGCGGCTCACGGGGGTGCAACTAGTGAGTATGGGGTCAAGTTGAATACGCCCACATCACAGTCCACTTTCAGCGGGGTGGTTCAGTGCTCTTCGCCTTGCCAATTAGAGGCTAGTGGGGCATCACTTGTCATTCTATCCCAGTGCCCTTGGTTGCATTATGGCACGACCCTGGGGGTGGGGATTTCTGCCCCGGGGCAGTATGTGGCACTGCATGGGCTATCCAGGTCCCGCTGCGCATGCCTGGTCTACATTTTGTACCGACAACGGCCTTCCCGATGATTGGCTAGCCACCACGCACGTCGTGGTTGGCTTATGGAAAAAAGAATTCCGTACAAGAGTGCCCCTACACCCGGAGATGAAGTGGGATGAGCCCTGTCAGAAGCTGTGGCTTCTGTACATGACCCCACGCGCACTGCGCCTAGGGAGATGTATCATTGTGGAATTGTGGTCCAGCAAGCTGCTCCAGCGCAGGCACCCCGCCAAGTGGCGGGGCAGGGGGTTACAGCCCGCCTGCTGTGCTGGACCTTCTCGGACAATGGCTCCTGCAATGGGAAGAATTGCAAATACAGACAGGAGTGTCCCACCTGTGTTGGCCCCCACGCGGCCTCTGCCTGTCCCAGGCCTAGAGGGATGCGGGGCAGAGGGTGGGGCAGACAGGGGGCTGGCAAGACTGCCGCAGATGGATCTAGTCCACCGAAGGGCTCCCTCCCCAATTAAGGTGGACGTGTTGGAGCGTTGGCTCACATTGTACCCGAAGGGAGAGGATGCGGGTTATCTCCTTCAGGGTTCTAGGCAGGGGTTCCGGATCCCTTTCATGGGTAATAGGTCCCCTCAGGATGCCCCCAGTCTTTTATCCCTTAGGGGGAGGGAGGAGGTGGCTGCTGCCAGCTTTCACAAGAGGGTCTATGCGGGCAGGGTCGTTGGACCTGTCCCTGCACCCCTGTCCTGGGGAGCATATTATTTCAATGACGCCATGCATTTTGGCTATTCCATGGGGGCTCGGTATTCGAGCGTTTCACCACTTTCCTAGAGTGGGCTTTTGTCCGCAGGTCAGGGTCCCGGTCTGTAGCCCATTCCCTGGATGGTTTTATTCGGGGCTGAACGGGGCTGGGACACGTACCCACGTCTCCTCAACACATTTCAGACGCTAATGGAGGAACTTGGTGTCCCTTTAGCGCCCGAAAAGACCGAGGGCCCATCTCCACAGCTAGTATTCCTGGGGTGGAGAGTTACACGGTAGCTCAGGATTCTAGGTTGCAGCGGGAGAAGGTGTCAAGGCTAGTGGCCCTTGTCTTGGTCTTGCTGGCCGAGCGCGTGGCATCACTGAGGGAACTTCTGGTGCTACATGGTCACCCCAGCTTTGCTGGCAGGGTCGTCGCACCAGGCAGGGCATTTGCTCTGCGCTGGTGCGACGTCATGGCGGGATTATCCAGGCCCCACCACAGGCTCAGATTTACCCAGGGTATCGGGGCAGACGTGCTTGTCTGGCCATAGGTCCAGAGGTAGTTCAACGGGGTGTCATTTTGGGGTCTGATCTCCTGGCTCCCCCTTGCTTTTAGATGCAGTCCGATACCTTAGGATTCCTGGGTTTATGGATGTACTTCAATGGGAAGTGGGCCTATGGTGGGTGGCCACCATCCTGGGCAGGCAAGGGTCGCCTGCAGGGTCTCACGTATCTGGAATGTTTCCCTACCCTGGGTGCTTTGATGCTATGGGGCAAGGAGTGGGCCAACTCGGTTGTGCAATTTTGGCATGGCAACGCGGCGGTTGTCCGCATCGTCACTCCACAGATTTCCAAATCGCCCGGGGTCATGGAGCTAGTGCGCTGGTTTGTGTTTTGCAACCTGCGCCTCAACGTTCCCTTCAGGGCCAGGCATGTCCCAAGGGTTGATAATGATATTGCTGCTGCTTTGTCTCGCCTCCAGATCTCCCGGTTCCGTGCCTCGGCCCCCGGATGAGGAGGAATTCCCTCGCCACTCCCGTATGTGAGATGGACCGTTGGCAAGGAGAGGTGAACCGGGCGATTAGCCTGTCACTAGCGCCACGCATTAGTAAGGTGTATCACCACGCACTTAGTTCCTTTAGAGTATTATGTACCCGATTCCGACTGCCAGGAACCTGGCCTTTTCCAGTAGCCCATGTTCTGCGGTTCACGACTTACCTGTATCCCCAGGGCCTTGCACCACGCACCATAGCATCTCAGCTGGCGGGTTGGCTTTTAGGGCCAAAGTGGGAGGTCCTGTGGACAGCACCAATGACTTCCGGGTGAGACATGTTGGGAGGGGTGGGTGCGCGTGCCCGGGCGTTCCCTGGGCGACCGCCACCCCATTTACCCAGGGGGTTTATGACCCAGTTGGCCCGGGGCTGGCCTGGCCTCTGTTTCGATAGATGAGGCAGCCCACTTTATGCGGCTACAACGGTGGCCTTTTTGGAGCCCTCCGCGTCGGCGAGCTTGAGATGCTGAGTAAGGCGGATGCAAGAGTTTTCCAGGGTTTTTACCCAATTGGCCCGGGGCTGGCCTGGCCTCAGTTTTGATAAATGAGGTAGCCCACTTTATGCGGCTACAACGGTGGCCTTTTTGGAGCCCTCCGCATCGGCGAGCTTGAGATGCTGAGTAAGGCGGATGCAAGATTTACCCAGGGTTTTTACCCAATTGGCCCGGGGCTGGCCTGGCCTCTGTTTTGGAAATGAGGCAGCCCACTTCATGCGGCTACAACAGTGGCCTTTTTAGAGCGCTCCGCGACAGCGAGCTTGAGATGCTGTATAAGGCGGATGCAAGTGGTAGGGCACTGGAACTCGAAGATGTCTATGTTGCCAAAGAACCGGCCCAGTTGAGGATACGCTCCTCTAAGACAGATCAGCATGGCGTAGGCAGTGGTGTAAGACTGCTACGGTGTTCTTTGGCAGACATTTGTCCGGTTGGTGCCCTACAGGAATTCCTGGCACTGCGTGGCAGGCATCACGGCCCGTTTTTCTGTCACCAAGATGGGTCTCCCCTTAATAAATTTCAGTTTTGGAAGGTGACAGCCAGAGCCCTCACCAGGGTGGGCCTACCAGGTGCCCGTTTTGACACACATTCATTCCGTATTGGTGCAGCCGCTACAGCAGCTGCTTTTGGGTACTCTGGGGCTGACAGACGCAGCATGGGGAGGTGGGGCTTGCAATGTTTTCAGTTTTATGTGCGCCCACTCCCGCCATGAGTACCAATCCAGTCACCTTACCGCCTTTTTTCTCAATTTTCTTACAGACCCTGGGTGTCGTATTACACCGGTGACAGTATGGCTGGTGGGCCACAGCTATGTGCACAGGGCAGCGCGTTACGCTGCGGCGATAGAGTGGACCCCGGCTAGGACTGGGTGAACACGCCAGTCTTACATGGCATGGTAAGCCTGGGATGTTATGGCGGGAGCTGCGGCCTTTCCTTTTTTCTGGCCTGGGTGCTGACCCGCCTGACATTCTCATCATCCGCCTGGGGAGCAATGATTTGGGCCAGGTCACCGGCTTATCGCTCAAGCATGCGATTCGCGAGGGACTCGCCTACTTGCATTATGTCTGGCCTGCCACAACCCTGGTTCGGTCGGACATTGTCCCGCGCCATTCTTACAGAGGGGGCGTTAACCTCCTGGCCCTTGGCCGCGCTAGGCGCGCGGTCAATAGGGCGGTGGCGCGGTTTCTTGCCGACGGGGCTTGGGGACGGGTCAGTCATCACCCCGATATTAGCCTACAAAATTATGACTTGTACGCAGGGGACGGGGTCCATCTGTCGCGAGGAGGTATGGACCTCCTGTTGGGTGATTGGCGAGCAGGCCTGTTGACCGAGCTGACGGTCTGGGGGGGGGCGTCAGGTCTTCTTTGAAGCCCCTCCGTGTGGCGGGTAGCACTGGTAAGGTAAACAGTATGACCCACAAGTATCCGGCAGGTTCGCAATTGACTGGACAACACTAGACAGGAATAAATTAGTTAAACGTTGTCCGGTCAACGACGAACCAGGCGATGGGGTGATGACGATTGCTAACCAGCATGCATCACCCCTGTGATTTCACGGATACGCGTCAGAGGGTGGGGTCATGAGTTAGTTATTGACTACGGTCAACAATTTGTTTGTTGTCATCAAACAAATTGATACAAATTGATACATTGTAACCAATTGCCGTTGGCAATTTTGGGGTGGTACCTTACCAGTGTTACTTCGGCCTGCTTGCCTTAGGAATTATGATTGGTCGTTTTACCAATACAAATTTATAATTCGGACTAGGGCATTGAATCAATAAATGTGGCCCTATGCTGTTATCCACTTTCAATGTTGTCTGTGTCCGTTATTGGGGGGGTGCGCCTGCAATGCAAGCGCGGCGCCAAAATGGCCGCCGCGCCCTTTGCGGGCCCCCCCCCCACAGGACAGAGAATCCGGGTAGTTAGGGGCGTGGCCAGCTCCCTGATAAAAGGGGTGGCCACGAGGCAGCAGAGCTGCCATTTTACCTCAGCGACGGAGCGGAGAAGTTTTTTCCCCTCCACCCCCTCCCTAGTTAACAGTGTGATATTATGGTCGCTTCGGGGCCGGGTGGGAATTTTTGGTTGGGACCCATATTGGCTTTCGGGTCCTGGCTTTTTTGCCCATCCCACACTGTTGCTATGGTTTGATATAGGGGTCTTTCTGTGTGCCTACTGTTGACTTTGGTCACATTGGCGGGTAGCACTGGTAAGGTAAACAGTATGACCCACAAGTATCCGGCAGGTTCGCAATTGACTGGACAACACTAGACAGGAATAAATTAGTTAAACGTTGTCCGGTCAACGACGAACCAGGCGATGGGGTGATGACGATTGCTAACCAGCATGCATCACCCCTGTGATTTCACGGATACGCGTCAGAGGGTGGGGTCATGAGTTAGTTATTGACTACGGTCAACAATTTGTTTGTTGTCAACAAACAAATTGATACAAATTGATACATTGTAACCAATTGCCGTTGGCAATTTTGGGGTGGTACCTTACCAGTGTTACTTCGGCCTGCTTGCCTTAGGAATTATGATTGGTCGTTTTACCAATACAAATTTATAATTCGGACTAGGGCATTGAATCAATAAATGTGGCCCTATGCTGTTATCCACTTTCAATGTTGTCTGTGTCCGTTATTGGGGGGGTGCGCCTGCAATGAAAGGCAGAGTGCTGACAGACATTGTTCAGAAATCTTTTACTTAATATTCTTACTCTGTTCTGAAACAATAGCCAGCTTTTAAGGGGGCAAGACAAAAGAAATGAGATGGTGTCAATTTAAATACGTATGAATTTATTTCCTGCTTTGTGTGCTAAAACTTCTCCTACCAGAGAACATATTTGTTTAAGATGATGATTATATCTTATTATAAGCTTATATTTAAGAAGCTAATGTGTACTTTGCCAAGGTTTGCTTTATCATACTTTGTGAATTAAGTATTATAATCTTAGTCTGTGTAAATGGATAAAACACAAACCAGAGCAGCTTCCAATAGGACAATGTTGTACTGCTTTGAATGTATTTGCTTTGTTCGGGTTCTTCGATGTCTTTCTTCTGGAACTGCAAACATTTATTTATAAAAACAATGCTGGTGCAAAAAAATCCCTTTCTGAAGAGGATAAAACAGGGGTACCCAAACTACAGCCTATGCGCCGGATCCGGCCACCGATGTCAATTCATCTGGCCCATGCCACCCTCATTGCTCCCAGAAGCAGAAGTAAAACATGCCCGTACAGGAGTAACAAGGGCAGCATGGGCCGGGTAAATTGGTGTTGGGGGCCAGATCCAGCCCATGGGCAGTAGTTTGGGCACCCCTGGTTTAAGTAGGGAAAATGGCAGTCTAAAATCTATCTCATACTGATGCAAAACATATCTGTTGCAAAACAGATCGCAAGGCATGTTTTACCTCCGCTTCCGGTGGGAGGAACCATGTGACCAACCCACTGAACCATGTGACCAGCCCATGGTCTGAAAAGATTGGGCACCCCTGGGGTATATGATAGTTTGTCTTTTGGGCTCTTTGCTTGGGGAAAAACATCTGATGAATCTTGCGTCTGATGAAGTGGAAGGTTTGCTAAGACTGCTTATGTTATAATGATTTTTTTCATTTTTTAAGGTTCTACAGAAGCCTTTCTTATTTTTGCCACAACAGACTAACATGGTGACCTCTCTGGGACTTGGAAAATAGGTGTTTTATGAATAACAAAGTTTAGCAGTAGCTTTCGAGCTTTGTCTACACAAACCGTGAAACTTGAAATAAATGGAAAACGGAGAGCCCCGTGAATTGATTCTCTCTGGTTAAACATAAATATATTGTTTTGTATCTGAAGCGTCTTTTAAGAGGGTTAACAATGATCACCAGTACTGCAGGGGGTGTGGGAATGCGGAAGCATTTCCACTATATGACAATATGGTTCTGAATTTCAGAAAACACTCCAACCTTAATTTCGTACCTCTCAATTTCCTTTTTACAAACTTAGTAAAATTTGTTATAAATTTTAAAGATTTCCCCCTATAATTGTTTCTTTTTTAATAAACACAGTATAGCCTGAAAGTAGACAGGATTTTTTTAAAAAAAGAGCAGAGATGTAAAATAAACCGGAAACACAATATACAAGAGAGAAAATAGTACTAGTATCAAATGAATTAGAGGAACAATGATAAGGAAGGAATGAGGTGGCGCACAAGTTAACATTTCGCCATCTATGGGTTATAGTCTTTTTTTAAAACATTGCACCTCCATGTGGCACAAGGAGTATGGTCTGTAGAATATTTATTATTGAAATTCCTGAAGAAGTTTTGGAAGTCAACTTGCAGAAAAAGAAACAAAGAGAAAGAAGCCGCTGAAGGACACTCAGATAGCCTTCTCCCGAGTAATACTTAACCCTCTTATTTAGATCCCATATCCTGATCAAAACCAAGAAAACTGGGTATATTTGATTCTAGTCTCTACGCAACACAGCAGTAACAAAGACTATGTGCGGATACATATTTTCAGTAAAGGGTACAGCGAATGGGTAGGAGAAAGCAAACTCAGCACAAACATGTTCATGTACATCCAAAACTGC
This sequence comes from Bradypodion ventrale, assembly GCA_035047345.1. Classification (NCBI taxonomy): domain Eukaryota; kingdom Metazoa; phylum Chordata; class Lepidosauria; order Squamata; family Chamaeleonidae; genus Bradypodion; species Bradypodion ventrale. The sequence continues at coordinate 125,726,360 of JAWDJE010000006.1, forward strand.
AGCAATACCCTAGTGATAGCATCTAGGACAGAAGGAAAGGGCAGAACAGATGAAAAGGCCCATATTCTGATGGTAAAAAGCACCCAATCTTTCTTGCTTCATCATTTCTTCTGCCAGCAACAGCTCTCTTTTGAAGGCTTCTGGGGTAGAGGATGTGGGGGGGGGGGGGGGGAAAGCAGGTGGAAGGACCAAAGCCCTCATGGTAACACACACCCATGGTCGCTCTCACTCTTACCTGTTGAGGTTGTCTAGCTGTTTCCCAAGAGGCCATGGTGGCTTAGTGGTTAAGACACTGGGCTTGATGACAGGAAGATTGGCACTTCAGCAGTTCAAGACCCAAATACTGCATGACTACACTGATTTTAGGGAGGGCTAAGATACTGGACATGATGACTGTAAGGTCACCAAGTCAGCAGTTCGAGACCCGAGTGCTGCTGCATGATGGAATGAATCCTGATGCCACATGTCCACGGAAACATCTGCAGACACAGATAGTGGCTGGCTCTTTCGCTATAAATGGAGATGAACACCTAACCCTACAGTCGGATATGACTGGCTTTCAAGCAAGGATGACCTTTTTACTGGTGTAACACCGAATAAATTATTTTTCAAAACATTTTTAATTTAATAAGTAGTTTGGTCCACAGATCACACATTTTCCATTTTGTGGCCTTCTGGTTACACTTCTATCCTCCATCCCCTGGTCTTCTTTTTGTTTGAATACATATCTATCCAGTTAGCCTACCAAGTGAGGATGAAATACTTTCTCCTACCTTAAAGTCTTTAAGCATATAAAGTGTCACACTAGTCCTATATTTCTTCAAATTTCAAGGTGTGTGTGCGTGCGTGCGTGCGTGCGTGCGTGCGTGCGTGCGTGCGTGCGTGCGTGCGTGCGTGCGTGCGTGCGTGCGTCCATGCATGTGTGTGTGTGTGTGCATGTGTGTGTGTGCGTGCACGTGTGTATGTGCATGCATGCATATGGCACAGACCCAGAATGGTCCCCAGAAGAAGTCAATGTTAAATCATAAATCAGAATGTAGGTAAAACCACAATCCTTGTAAAATATTCTATTCCAAGTCTTCAAAAGAGATTAAGAGGGGGAAAAAAGTTTTGAGGGAAACTCATAATGAGAAAAGCATTAAACTGGCCTGAACATTTCATTGTAGCACATTGTGTGAATGCAAAAGTTAATGTCCAAACCTTACAGGGTAATGTGAAAACTTTAACAAGTATATATTTGACTTTGATTGGATTCCTCCCCTGCTCTATTAGCAACAAAATAAGTTTATCATGAGGGAAGAACCTATTAGCATTTTTATAATTCTCCCCATTGCATCTAGCCAATGACATTGGGTCTTCCTAATTTGAACAATCTTTTATTTAAATTTAACTACCTTTCCCAAAGCAAACAACTCCATCGACCCTAATGTCATGAAACATCATCTACTCAGTAATTTGCACCAGTAGTCTCATTGTGTTCCTTTTAGCGCACTGCCTTATCAGAAGAAGTCAGAGAAGAGGAAAAATCGGCAGCTCTTTGTAAAAATAAATGGAAGTCATAAAACAAAGATAATATTATTAACAAGTCTGTGGAAGAATTCTGTTTCAGCAGTAATTTAAAAAAGAGACAGAAAGAAAAATGGGCATGAACCTTCCCACCCACCTCCCAATGATTATTGCCTTGCTGTGGCAAGAGAGCTTGTGTGGTTTGATGTGTCTATGGGCTATGCAATGTGGGGCCACCCAAAGTGGATAAGCCATAGTGGAGAATTCAGACTAAATACGACCCACTGGAGAAGGATCTGGCAACCTACTTCTGTATCCTTGCCAAGAACCCCCCATGGTCAGTATCAACAGACTAAAAGATATGACACTGCAAGATGAGCCCCTCAGCTTGGAAGGTCTCCACTATGCTACTTGGGAAGAGCAGAGAGCATGTACAGGTATAGTCCCACAAAGAGTGAAGCAACTGGGCCAAAACTGAAAGAACTCTCAGCTGAGGATGCGTCTGAATGACCTGAAAAAGAGTATGACAAAGCTGTATATTGTCACCCTGCTTACATCATGTGTAATGCTGGGCTGAAGAATGAATCGCAAACTGGAATTAAGATTGCCAGGAGAAATATCAACAACCTGAGATATGTTGATGACACCACCCTAATTGCAGAAAGTGAAGAATATCTTTAAAAAAACCTTGGTGAGAGTGAAATTGGAGATGTTAAAGTCAGTTTGGAACTGAACATTAAAAAAACACCCAAGGTCATGGCATAGGAGCAGCAACAGACTTTACTTTGCAGGCGCACCCCCCAATAAAGGACTCAGACACAAATGAAAGTGGATAACGGCATTGGGCCACATTTATTGATTCATGCCCTAGTCCGAATTATAAATTTCTATTGGTAATTGACCAATCATAATTCTTAAGGCAAGCAGGCCGAAGTAACACTGGTAAGGTACCACCCAAAATTGCCAACGGCAATTGTTACAATGTATCTATTTGTATCAATTTGTTTGTTGACAACAAACAAATTGTTGACCGTAGTCAATATCTAACTAATGACCCCACCCTCTGACGTGTATCCGTAAAATCAGGGGGTGATGCAAGCTGTCTAGCTGTAACCATCACCCCCTCGCCTGGTTCGTCGTTGACCGGACAACGTTTAAACAACTTATGCCTATCTAGTGTTGTCCAGTCAATTGCGAACCTGCTGGATACCTGTGGGTCATAAATGTTTACCTTACCAGTGCTACCCGCCACCCGGAGAGGCTTGAATTTCTCACGAGCTGTGAGATTGTTGTGGTGAAAATGCTGAGTGATTTATGATGCGGCCCTGGCTGGGACGACCAGGAGAGATTTAGTGCTACTGTTTGAGGTGAGCAAGAGGGCTGCGACTTGATTGAAGAAGCCTGGGACATCAGTGAACTAAATATTACTGGGGCTGGTGATGGCAATAAATTTATAATTAATAGTTAACAAGTTTGGACTATCGAGCCTTGGAAAACTGCCCAGGCCTGGAGAGGAGGAACGGATGGGGGAGACGAAGAGGCCCGCTGGCCACGCCACCGGCCGGCGTTTCCGGGCCCCGCCCTCCCCCCCCCTCGCCAGGACTCAAAAGGCGAAGGGGCCTGCCGGGCGAATCACCACCGCCGCTGTGCTCGGCCCCGGCGGGGGCGAAGAGGCCCGCCGGCCACGCCATCGGCCGGCGTTTCCGGGCCCCGCCCTCCCCCCCTCACCAGGACTCAAAAGGCGAGGGGGCCTGCCGGGCGAACCACCACCGCCGCTGCGCTCGGCTCTGGCGGGGGCGAAGAGGCCCACCGGCCACGCCATCGGCCGGCGTTTTTGGGCCCCACCCTCCCCCCCTCGCCAGGACTCAAAAGGCGAGGGGGCCTGCCGGGCGAACCACCACCGCCACTGCGCTCGGCCCCGGCGGGGGCGAAGAGGCCCGCTGGCCACGCCATCGGCCGGCGTTTTCGGGCCCTGCCCTCCCCCCTCGCCAGGACTCAAAAGGCGAGGGAACCTGCCGGGCGAACCACCACCGCCACTGTGCTCGGCCCCTGCGGGGGCGAAGAGGCCCGCTGGCCACGCCATCAGCCGGCGTTTCCGGGCCCCGCCCTCCCCCCCCTTGCCAGGACTCAAACGGCGAGGGGGCCTGCCGGGCGAACCACCACCGCCGCTGTGCTCGGCCCCGGCGGGGGCGAAGAGGCCCACTGGCCACGCCATCGGCCGGCGTTTCTGGGCCCCGCCCTCCCCCCCCCTCACCAGGACTCAAAAGGCGAGGGGGCCTGCCAGGCGAACTACCACCGCCGCTGTGCTCGGCCCCGGCGGGGGCGAAGAGGCCCGCTGGCCACGCCATCGGCCGGCGTTTCTGGGCCCCGCCCTCCCCCCCTCGCCAGGACTCAAAAGGCGAGGGGGCCTGCCGGGCGAACCACCACCGCCGCTGTGCTCGGCCTCGCCTTCCGTGCCCCGGAGGGCTCAAAGGACATTGCCCCGTGCCGCCCGAGGACCTGTCCTGCCTCTCCTCGGGTCTTGCAACACCTGGTCCCGGTGGATGGGAGGCTGGGCGCCGCCGCTACGTCCCTGCCTTCCGAGCCCCGGAGGGCTTAAAGGACGCTGCCCCGCGCCGCCTGAGGACCCGTCTTACCTCTCCTCGGGACTCGCAACATCTGGTCCCGGTGGATGGGAGGCCAGGTGCCGCTGCTACGTCCATGCCCGGACGCTACTGTGGGTGGAATGTCTCACCACAGTTGAGGGCTCAACGTAGATCTGAAAGAATGCCCCACCACTTCCATCACCGCCGGAGCCGTGCGGAGGGTGGTGGGGGGAGTGAGTGGGGCGGTTTTATATGGGGGTGGAAGGGAGGGAGGGAGAGACTGCTCGGCCAGCCAGAAAGGAGAGGCAGCATTCTGTCCAAGGCAATCAGGGAGGCTCCAGAGGCCAATATAGAGGTTGTGATGGGCATGGGGCAATATAGCGGGTACCGAGGGGCGGGCCGCACTCGGGGAATGCGGGGCAGATGCTTAGTATCTGTCCCTCGTTCCAGCCCCACGGTTACACCTCTAGGTCCTGAGCAGCTGACCCAGGGTGACCCTGCCCTTAGGCTGCTGCTGATGAATGCCAGGTCGGTATGTAATAAGGCCCCCCTGATACAAGACTCCATTATGGGGGAGCGGGCCGACCTGGCATGTATCACTGAGACCTGGCTGAGACCAGAGGATGGGGTTCCTCTGTCAGAAATGTGTCCAGCTGGGTTCAGTATTTGGCACCAGCCTAGGGATGAGGGTAAGGGTGGTGGCGTTGCCATCATAGCCAGGGAGTCACTGGGAGTCACCAGGGCTGTTGTTGTTCAGTCGCACAGTCGATTCCGACCCTTTGCGACCCTATAGACCATTTTTCTCCAGGCGCCTCTGTCCTCCACCATCCCCCTCAGCACTCCCAGTTCTGTACCCATTGTGTCTACAATCCCATCTAGCCATCTCATCTTTGGCCTCCCCCTTCTTCTTTTGCCCTCCACCTTTCCCAACATCAAGGCCTTCTCAAGCGAATCCTCCCTTCTCATTTGATGTCCAAAGTACTTCAGCTTCGTCTTTACTATTAGACCTTCCAATGAGCAGTCAGGGTTGATTTCTTCTAAGATTGACCTATTTGTTCTCCTCGCTGTCCAGGGTACCCTCAAAACTCTCCTCCAACACCACATTTCAAAGGCATCTATTCTTCTGCGCTCAGCCTTCCTAATGGTCCAGCTCTCACACCCATACATTACCACTGGGAATACCATTGCTTTGACTATTCTAATTTTTGTTTGCAATGTGATATCTCTGCTTTTCACTATGTTCCCCAGGTTTCTCATGGCTTGTCTCCCAAGAATCAGTCGCCTTTTTATTTCATGGCTGCAATCCCCATCTGCAGTGATCTTTGATCCAAGGACTACCGCTCCACAAATTCTGGGTTGTGAGGCCCTGCTTCTGCGTCTGGGCTTTAAGGGTCAGTTGGGAGTCTTACTCCTGTACCTGCCCCCTTGCAGGGTAAGGGACTCCCTGCCTGAGCTCCTCGAGGCCATCTCAGCGTTGGCGTTGGAGTTCCCTAGACTGATGGTTCTGGGGGACTTCAATTTGCCTTCGCTAGGGACTGGCTCCGGGATGGCTCAGGAGTTCATGGCTTCCATGGCAGATATGGACCTGATTCAGGTAATTCAGGGCCCGACCAGGGGCAGTGGCCACACACCAGATTTAATCTTTTTGTCGGAGCGGTGGCAGAGTGATCTGAGACTACGGAAATTAGATATAACACCTGTGCCATGGTCAGATCACTATTTGGTGGCTCTAGACTTCCTGGGTGCGACGCTTCATCGTAGGGAGGCAGGGCCTATTAGAATGGCCCGCCCCTGGCAACTGATGGATCCTGATGGATTCCAGAGGGAACTGGGGGATTTCCCTCTGGATCGGCAACACGATTCGCCCGAGGCGCTGGTTGACCTGTGGAACAGGATGACAACAGCGGCCTTGGATGAAATCGCACCACTACGGCCTCTCAGAGCTCATGGAGCTAGGTCATCTCCGTGGTTCACAGATGAACTGCGGGAGCTCAAACGGGCAAAGAGATGCCTAGAGCGCCGCTGGGTGAAGACCCAGAGAGACTCCGATTGGACACTAGCTAGAGCCGCTATTAGGGCCTATCTAGTGGCGATGGAGGTGGTGAGGCGGCAATACTTCACCACCCTTATTGCCTCCGCTGATAATCGCCAGGCCACCCTGTTCCGGGTTACCAGGTCTCTCCTTGGTAGGGGGACCCCGGTGCCTGGTTGGCAGGGGTCGGCTGAGGACTTTGCTGACCATCTAGTGGAGAAAATCGATCGGATTCGCTCTGGGTTTAATCCTGGCGTGGATGGGGAGAGTCCGGAGGGAGCTGGAGTACAGTCTTGCCATACCATCTGGGACCGGTTTGATCCAGTTGCCCCTGATGAAGTGGACAGGCTCCTTGCAGCTGTGTGCGCCACTACCTGCCCATTGGACCCCTGTCCCACCTGGTTGGTGAAAGCCTCCAAGGCGGTGACAGGTGACTGGGTTGGGGCTGTGATCAATGCATCATTGCGGGAGGGGGTGTTTCCTGCACCTTTAAAACATGCTTTGGTGCGCCCCCTCCTGAAGAAACCTTCCCTCAACCCAGCTGTCCTAACCAACTATAGGCCTGTCTCTAACCTCCCCTTTTTAGGGAAGGTGTTGGAGAAGGCAGTGGTGTGTCGGCTGCAGGGGGTGCTGGATGAAGCGGATTATATGGACCCCTTTCAGTCAGGATTCAGGCCGGGATATGGTACCGAGACGGCATTGGTCGCACTGATGGATGATCTCTGGCGGGAGCGGGACGGTGGTCACCCATCCGTCCTTGCTCTTCTTGACCTCTCAGCGGCTTTCGATACCGTTGACCACGGTATCCTTCTGGGACGGCTCCGAGGATTGGGAATCCAGGGCACTGTGTGGTCCTGGTTTTCCTCATTTCTGAGGGGTCGTACCCAGTCGGTGTGGTTGGAGAGTGAGAGGTCCAGTCCTAGGCCCCTCAAATGGGGGGTGCCTCAGGGCTCAGTGCTCTCTCCTCTCCTATTTAACATCTACATGAAGCCGCTGGGTGAGATCATTCGTTCCCATGGGGTGCGGTACCATCAGTACGCGGATGACACTCAGTTGTACATCTCGGCCCATGGGGACCCCAGTGATGCCGTCAAAGTCCTTTCCAGATGCCTGGAAGCTGTGGGGGTCTGGATGGGGGCTAACAGGCTACAACTGAATCCCAGCAAGACTGAGTGGCTATGGATAGGGGGTCCTGCGTTAACCCGGGAGCTACCATCGTTGGTTCTGGATGGGGCTATTTTGCCCCAGACAGACCCGGTGCGCAACTTGGGGGTCCTCCTGGATTCACGGCTACTGCTAGAGGAACAGGTGGCGGCTGTGACCAGGAGGGCTTTCGCTCAACTTCGGGTGATCCGCCAGTTGCGCCCTCTCCTGGACCGGGACTCCTTGCTCATGGTCACTCACGCTCTGGTTACCTCCAGACTAGATTATTGCAATGCGCTCTACATGGGGCTGCCCTTGACGACCATTCGGAGGCTACAGCTTGTCCAAAATGCGGCAGCCCGGGTGGTGATGGGGTGTGGGCGTTATGCCCGTGCTTTGCCACTGCTCCGGGAGCTGCACTGGTTGCCAGTTTGTCTCCGGGTGCAATTCAAGGTGCTGGTTTTGACCTTTAAAGCCCTATATGGTAGTGGGCCGGGTTACCTAAGAGACCGCATCGCCCTGAGGACGTCTGTCCGTCCAACCAGAGCAGACCAGAGGGGCTCTCTAATTGTTCCATCAGCCAGAGGGGCTCGCCTCTCTGGCACAAGGAGGAGAGCCTTCTCCGTGTCTGCACCGGCCCTCTGGAACCTCCTGCCAACAGAGCTACGTCTCCAGATGGAATTGCTGCCTTTCAGAAAAGATCTTAAAACCTGGCTGGCGGGTCAAGTGTGGGGTGCAGGTGGAAGGGTAACCGCCATTGGGTGGTTGGTGTAGAAGAACTCTTCCCCATGGTGCCTTTGGATCCTGCAGCCCTTGTTTTTAGGGGGTGGGTAGTTTTAACTGTTTTAACTGTTTTAACTTGTGTTTTTAATTTTTATTGTGAACCGCCCTGAGTTGGCTTTGGCCGAGTGAGCGGTATATAAATGTGATAATTAAATTAAAAATTAAATTAAATTAAAATAAAGGCTCGACGCCCCCCCAAGACCGTCAGCTCGGTCGAGAGGCCTGCTCGCGAATCACCCAGCAGGAGGTCCATACCTCCTCGCGACAGATGGACCCCATCCCCTGCATAAAGCCCATAATTTTGCAAATTAATGGCGGGATGATGACTGACCCACCCCCAGCCCTTGGTCGAAAGGAATCGGGTCACCGCCCTGTTCACCATGCGCCTAGCGCGGTCCAAGGCCTGAAGGTCAACGCCTCCCCTATAAGTGTGCCGTGGAACCATATCTGACCAAACAAGGGTTGTGGCGGGCCATACGTAATGTAAGTAGGCGAGGTCACTGCATATCGCATGCTTCAGCGATAAGCCAGTGACCTGTCCCAAATCATTACCCCCAAGGTGTATGATCAGAATGTCGGGCGGGTCAGCATTCCTTGCCGAAAAGAGGAATGGCAAGAGCTCCCGCCACAACATACCGGGCTTACCGTACCATGTGAGACTTGCGTATGCACCCAGTCCCAGTTGGGGTCCCCAATCTGTCGCCGCAGCGTAACGCGCTGCCCTGTGCACGTAGCTATGGCCCACCAGCCATACTGTCACCGGTGTGATACGACACCCAGGGTCTGTCAAGGAAAAAACAGGGAAGGAAGAAATGTGTGGTGACTAAAACGGTACTCACGGTGGGAGGGGGCAAACATAAAACTGGAAACACTGAGAGCCCCACCTCCCCATGCTGCGTATGTCAGCCCCGGAGTACCCATAAGCAGCCGCAGTAGAGGCCGCCCCAATTCTGAATGAATGGGTGCCGTAACGGGCCCCAGGGAGGCCCACACTAGCCAGTGCCTTCCCAGTCACCTTCCAAAACTGAAATTTAGTGAGGGGAGACCCATCTTGGTGACAGAAAAACGGGCCATGGTGCGTGCCACGCAGTGCAAGGAACTCCTGTAGGGCACCAACCGGACAGATGTCTGCCAAAGAACATCGTAGCAGTCTTACTCCACTGCCTACGCCGTGCTGATCTGTTTTAGAGGAGCGTATCCTCAACTGAGCCCAATCATTGCAAACATAGACATCTTCGAGTTCCAGTGCCCTACGACTTGCATCCGCCTTAGACAGCATCACAAGCTCGCTGATGCGGAGCGCTCCAAAAAAGGCCATCGTTGTGGCCGCATGAAACAGGGCTGCCTCATACCTATCGAAACATAGGTCATGCCAGCCCCGTGCCAGTTGGGTAAGGACCCCAGGGGAAATTGGGTGGCGGTCGTCCAGGCTACGCCCACGTTCCCGCACCCGCCCCTCCAAAACGTGTCTCACACGGAAATCAGCGGTACTGTCCGCATGACCTCCCACCTTGGCCATGAAAGCCAGCGCTGACAGCCTAGATGCTATGGTGCGGGGTGCAAGGCCCTGGGCATGGAGGTAAACCATGAAACGAAGGACGTGGGCCACTGGGATCGGCCAGGTATCTGGCAGTCGAGATTGGGTACAAAATGTCCGAAAGGAAACCAACGCGTGGTGATACGCCTTACGCGTGCGTGGCGCCAGCGACATGCCGATCGCCCGGTTCACCTCTCCTTGCCAAAGGTCCATATCTCCTCCGGGAGTGGCGAGGGAAATTCCTCCGCATCCGGGGCCAAGGCGCGGAACCGGGAGATCTGCAGGCGGGACAAAGCGTCAGCAATATCGTTATTGACCCCCGGGACATGCCTGGCCCTGAACAGTACATTGAGGCGCAGGCTGCACAATACAAACTGGCGCACTAGGTCCATGACCCTGGGAGATTTAGAAGTCTGTGAGTTGACAATGTGGACAACGGCCACATTGTCACACCAGAAATGCACCACAGAGTTGGCCCACTCCTCACCCCATAGCATCAAAGCCCCCAGTATGGGGGAAAATTCCAAATATGTGAGATCCCTCAGTGCCTGACCAGGCTGGTGGCCATCCACCAAAGGCCCAATTCCCATTGAAGTACATCCCATAACCCAGGGATCCCGAGGCATCAGACTGTATCTGAAAGTGAGGTGAAGCCAGGAGGTCAGACCTCCAAAATGAGACCCCATTGAAATCCCTCAGGAACTGGAGCCATATGTGCATATCTGCCCTGATGCCCCGCGTCAATCTCACCCTGTAATGGGGCCTGGATAAGCCTGCCATGGCGTCACACAAGCGCCGAGCAAATGCCCTGCCAGGTGCGACCACCCTGCAAGCGAAATTAAGGTGACCATGTAGCACCTGCAGTTCCCGAAGGGATGCCTTGCGCTTTGCCAGCAAGTCCGATATGAGGGCCACTATCCTTGAAACCTTGTCCCCCGGCAACCTAGACGCCTGCGCTACCGTGTCAATCTCCACCCCCAGGAATACTAGCTTAGTAGATGGGCCTTCGGTCTTTTCGGGCGCTAAAGGGACACCGAGTTCCTCCATTAGCATCTGAAATGTGTTGAGGAGACGTGTGCACGTGTCCCAGCCCCGTTCACCCCCGAACAAAAAGTCATCTAGGTAATGGGCTACAGACCGAGACCCTGACCTACGGACAAATGCCCACTGCAGGAATGTACTGAAACGCTCGAATGCCGAGCAGGATATGGAACAGCCGAAAGGCATGGCTTTGTCCAAATAATATTCACCCCGGAATTTGAAACCCAGCAACTCAAAGTCACCCGGGTGCACCGGCAGGAGACGAAAAGCCGACTTAATGTCACACTTAGCCAACAGTGCACCCGGGCCACATGAGCGCACCATGCGCAATGCCTGGTCGAAGGATGTATACCTGACCGAGCAAAGGTCATCAGGGATAGCATCATTGACCGAGTGACCGGCTGGGTAGGACAAGTGATGAATCAGGCGGAACTCGCCCGGGGACTTCTTGGGCACTAGTCCTAGTGGAGATACTTTAAGGTTGGGGAACGGGGGCGCGGGAAAAGGGCCAGCGACCCTGCCCGCATCAATCTCCTTATTAATGCTGGCAGCAGCCACCTCCTCCCTTCCTCTAAGTGACAAAAGGTTGGGTGCGTCTTGCGGTGACTTATCCCCTGTGAAAGGAATACGAAACCCCAGTTGAAAACCCTGAAGGAGGTACACTGCGTCTGCCCTCCTCGGGTACAATGCGAGCCAACGCTCCAGCATGTCCACATTAATTGGGGAGGGGGCCTTTCGGTGGACCCGCTCCCTCAGCGGCAGTCCTACCTGCCCCTTGTCCACCCCTACCCCTGCCCCTGAATCCTCCCGGCCTGGGACAGGCGGAGGCAGCATGGGGGCCAGAACAAGAGGGACACTCATGCTTGTACTTGCAATTTTTCCTGTTGCAAGAACCATTGGACGAGAAGGTCCAGCACAGCAGGCGGACTGGAACCCCCTGCCCCGCCACTTGGCAGGGTACCTGCACCGGGGCCGCTCGTTGGACCGCATGTCCACAATGGTATCTCTCCCCAGGCGCCGGGCGCGTGGGGGTCATATACAGAAGCCACAGCTTCTGGCAGGGCTCATCCCACCTCATCTCTGGGTGCAGTGGAATCCTCATGCGGAATTCTTCGTCGTAAGCCAGCCACGACGGACCCGGGAAGTCAACCATAGCCCGGTAAATGTTGTCCAAATACTGGACCATAGGGATGGCCAAATCCGGCCTAGCCCTGAGGTAAACAGCCATGTAAATTAGGTACGCTGGCAACCAATTTGCCCACGTACGTGGCGGCTTACGACGACGTGCCTGCTCCTTATCCTTCTCGTCCTGCCCTTCCCTCTCTTCCTTGGTGGGCTCCCTGTTAAGAAGGGAGAAGATGTCCACATACTCGCCCCTCCAGATCTTTTCCTTGGTGGACTGTGCCAGATGGTCCCCCAGGGGCAAGGAATACCCTGCTGTCGGCAGTGCCGACACCGGCACAGAGGGAACTGCGGGCAAGGCAAAGGGGGCCTGTACCAACCCGGGCACCCCCAACACATTCCCTACCGCATAAGGGGCGCCACCCAAACCCGGGCCCTGGGTAAGGGATGAAGTAGCCGGGTGGGCCGGGGGCAGTTGCACCGCCGGACCACCCGTGCGAGGCCATGGCCACTGAAAAGCCCCCCCCCAGGGAAGTCAGTTGTGTGGGTGCACTAGCTTGAACTGCATACTCACCCGATGCACCCCCACGGGCCGCCCCCATCGGGGGTTCCGGCCCGCTGTGGGCGTCGTAGCTCACGACCGAAGCTGAGCTCATCGACGGTGCCTGAACAGTACAAGTCTGCTGCGCCTGCTGAGTGGGGAGCTGCGAGGCAGTGGCCGCCACCGGCCCGCGCGCCTCAGGCAGCTCTACCCGACCCGTCGCCTGCCGCTGCCCGGCAGCCAAAGGGTCAACCTGGAACCCAAAAGACGCCCCCGCTTGATTGGCCCTTGCCAGGGATGCCTCGAGGGCCGCTACGTGGGCCAGAAGGGCCTTCACGTTAACATAGCCCCCAGCCCTGACAGGGGGCAAAGGGGGAGCCGGCCCACAAGTCACGGGCACCTGTCCAGGTCCCTGGGCCCCAGGGGCCAGATGCGGCCAAGAGCCCATGCTCGGCCCTTGAGGGGCCGTGGGCACGCCCTGCCAAGGCAGGTAACCCAACCACCCCCCATGGCTCGCTCCCCCCGTGGGGAACTGTGCACCCCGGAAAGAAGGCCCAGCCTCACGGACCATGCCAGGGGCAGTGGTCACCGTTTGCGGGCCAAGGGCCGAGGCCCCGTCCGGGCAGCCTGCGCGCACCGCGCATCAGGCCAAGGGGGCACCGATCCCATCCCACCGGTCCCGGTGGGCTCCGCCAAAGGTGGCTGCTGGGCGGGCGCAGTCGCGGTCCTCCGACCCGGCTGACGCCTCCGCGCCGATCGAGCCACGTTCGCAGCTGCCTTCTTCTTAGAGGGCATAGCTGGTTTAGCTGGGAAGCCAAAGAAAAGGAAAGCTGCACCGGAAAAGGCTTCCCTTGAAAGGACACGAGCGACGGAGGTAAGAGGGAAAAACTTCTCCGCTCCGTCGCTTCGCCAAAATGGCAGCACGGCTGCCTCGTGGCCAGCCCTTTTATTAGGGTGCTGGCCACGCCCCTAACTACCCGGATGCCTTCGTCTGGTGGGGGGGTGCCGCAAAGAGCGCGGCGGCCATTTTGGCACCACGCTTGCATTCTTGGGATCCAAGATCACTGCAGATGGTGACTGCAGCCATAAAATAAAAATATGCTTATTCCTTTGGAGTAAGCTATGGAAAATCTAAGAAGCATAATAAAGTGATGGTCTTCCTAGTAGTAATTTATGGCTGTGAGAGCTGGACCATAAGGAAGACAGAGTTCAGAAGAATAGATGCCTTTGAACTGTGGTGCTGAAAAAGACTCTTGAGCAGGGGTTGGCAACCTTTTTAAGTCAGGGGCTGGATCACACTCCCTCAGACAGTTGAGGAGGTGTACTTGTGGTCCCTCTGCCACAAACGCTGCCATAAACGCATCCATGGCTGCCATAAACATGTCTGCAGCTGCCCTAAATGTGTCTGTAGCCACTTATGGTGGCAGTGATGGTTGGAGCAAGGTGGGGGTACCGGATGATTTGGTGCTGTGGGCCATAGGTTGCTGACCCCTGCTCTTAAGAATCCCCTGGACTGCAAGGAGACCAAACCAGTCCATCCTGAAGGAAATCAACCATGAAAGGCACTGAATTTGAAGCTCAAATACTTTGGTCACCAATTAAGAAGACAGAACTCACTAGAGAAGGCTCTAATGTTGGTACAGATTGAAAGCAAAGGGAGAAGGAAAGCATCCTTGATGTGGTGGGCATAGATCTGGGCAGACTACAGAGGATGGTGGATGACAGAGATGCCTGGCATACTGTCATGGGGTCATGAAGGATCGGACTTGACTGTGTGACTCAACAACAACAACAACAACAGTGAAACAGGAAAATATTAAGAGCCAAGTTAGTCAGCAGAAACAATGAATCTCTTCTTTTTGTTCCTTCTTCTCGACCAATTTTCTTCCAGCTGCCTTGGCCAAAAAAAGTGCCACTCTGTTAGCAAATGTCTTTTTTCGATCCTTTGCTAATTTTACAGGTTAATGACTGACACCCTCATGGTTACCTTCATTAGATTCAGAGGTAGTTAATGGAAAGGGTGGGGGGCACAGTGAAACATTATTGGCAAAGACACACAAATGCTGGCAGCCATATGTCACAAAATCTTCTATATGTTCAGCCATAGAGTGGTGTTTTTCAGGTTAGTGTGCGAGAAGCTAGGTGGTAAAAACTCAGGGTGTTTAGTGACAATGCTTTTACAATGACAATAATTTCTATGCCATTTTTTCTTGTACGAAGCATCTTTCCAATTTTAATCTTATCATCTGATACCACTGAGCTCACAGATTTGTGTCCTGAAATCACGTGCAAGGGTATATAGAAACAGAGCTGTAACTAGCCATTTTGACACTGTGGGCAAGCGGCACCCTGAGGTAAGGGCATGAGCCTCTAGCCATGAAAAGGGGAGAGAAGAATGTGCTGCTGCCATAAAGAAAAACCACATTTATTGTTTCAGAAACAAACAAAGAGTATAGCCAGGAAATGCTGCCATTTATTTTCCTAACATTCATGACCAGATACACCTCTAGAGTTTGTGCTTTCTGCAATCTGGTGCCCTAAGGCAAAAAACACCAGTTGCTGCCCCCTACCTATAGCTTTTAATGGAAAAGTATTTGTGTCTAGTAACAAACAGATGTGGTGTTGACATATGTGTCTGAATAAATACCATAGCCATGTGAAGAAATAGCTTGATAGGAATGCTACAGTATGTAGTATTCCATGTATTGGTAACGGGTTTTGGAGAACAAATAACAGTGAATTGCAACAAATAGGCACAAAGACCTTAAAATAGGGAAAGAGCTAAAGGTGAATGTCTCCCTTGCTCAAAAGCCCCCGCTCGCCCCCACAGCTGCACCATTGCTCGGGGATCGAGCACACCTGCGCCTGCCGCCACCCCCCTCCAAGCCACGCCTGGCTAGGGGTGAAAAGAGCTGCCGCCACGCAGAGAGGCCCATGCTCGCCCATGCAGCCGCACCATCGCTCGGGGATCGAGCTCACCTGTGCCCGCCGCCGCCCCCCTCCGAGCCACACCTGGCTGGAGGGGTGAAAAGAGCCACCACGCAGAGAGGCCCACACTCGCCCCTGCAGCCGCACCATTGCTCAGGGATCGAGCACACCTGCACCTCCGAGCTTCCTCGCGGCTGCCTCTCCCTGGCCCCCTTCACTGGCCAAGGGGATCTGAGGCACCTGAGCTGCTCTCCTCCGACCCCCGCCTCCGCGAGGATAAAGAAGATGATGCACCCGACGCCTGCGGGACCTTGCGACCGCCTCTCCCTGGCTCCGTAACCACCTGGATGTTTAGATTGAGGGGTCTCGAGCTCTCCCCTGAGATGCTCCATCGCTCAGGGGATGGGAGCCTCCTGCAAGCCACTTGTCACTATGCTAAAGGACTCCGTCTTTCAGACTCTATTTTTTATATAAGCGCGGGTTCTTCTTTTACTTAATTGTGTATTTGGGGCTCTTGACTATATGCATTTTGAATATTGTATTTTGTATTTGATTATGCTTTCATTGTGTTGTGTTCTGATGTAATTTCTATATCTCTATTATTGTATACTTTTCTGCTGCTGTCTGCTTTCAGATAACATGCACCTATGTAAACCGCTCTGAGTCACCTTCGGGCAGAGTGGAGCGGTATACAAAAATAAAGTGGAATGGAAAAGCCAGCCATGTCTGACTCCAGGGAACAGTGTTCATCTCCATTTATAGCATCTGCAGATGTTTCCATGGTCATATGGCAGGCATGACTAGAAGCCGAAGCACAGAGAATGCTGTTACCTTTCCTGCTTGCAATTACTTGCTTTCAAACTGCTAGGTTGGCAGGAGGTAGGACAGGCACAGGAGTTCACTCCGTCTTGCAGCACTTGGGTCTCGAATTGCTGACCTGCCAACCTTCTAGTCAATAAGTTCAGTGTCTTAACCACTAAGTCACACCAGTAAAAGAGATAGATAAGTATGAGGAATGGCTTTGACTTATCTAGACAACATCAGACGCTCCGTAGCTCTATAACAGAAGGATATGGTTTCTTATTTGCCATATTCTGAAGTCTTTGCTAACTGCAGAAAAATGTCAAGAAATCCCTAAACCCCTGGTTTCCTGAAGTTTCACTGAAGCCGGTTTGGAAATAATTTGGCATAAGAAACAGGAGAGGAGAGAGTGTTAGTGTTTGAGGTCTCTGAGATATCCCAACTGAATATTTATTTTAGTGAGAAGGCTAGCTGTTCAAGGTCACATAGCAAGGTGATGTGAAATTAGCTAATTGCTGTTTAGCAGAAACTGGTACCAGCTGGAATAAAAGAGCCCAGGAGCAAGTTACTCCTGTGCAAAAATGTTACTTGATTCTGGAAGCTTCTGGGAACTGAGAGCTAATTGGTGGAAAGGGGTAAAGGGTATAAAAGTGGGCATGGAAGATTATATGTTGTTGTTTATGGCTAGATTTTAGCTGTGTGTTTGTTCTTGAAACTTTGCTTGTAGCCTGGGGCTATGCTCTACGTTAGTAGGATAGGATAGGATAGCCTTTATTATTATATGGGAAACTGTTTCCTTTCTTTACCAATGGTTTTATGATGGAGTGGCTTTACATGCTTGCAAAATTTGTAGTGTTTTTGAATCTACTTTTGAAACTGCATTTTCTTAAAGTCTCTCTACTCTTAGTACCTTTTTTTTAAAAAATCTATAAACATTTTAATGCCTCTTTTGCCTCCTTCCTTGGTGCATACTGTGATACTTTATCTAGTTATTGATTTGGTTACGCTACAGATCACTTATTTTGTGAATGTTTTGCCAGTTGCCACTTTGTAGGGTTGGTGTGCTAACTAATAGCACAACACCTTGAGTTTTTGTGTTATCTCCCTGGGACACTGGTGGGGGTCTTAGAGTTAAGTGTGGGAGAAGGAGTGGACAGGGAGATATTCCTAACCACAGCACATTTGCCTGCTTGGATTTCACCCACACCAGGATCACTTTTTGGTAGGGTAGTTGAGTGGTTAGTGTGGATCTTTCTGTCCCATTCTTCACAGAATATTATTCCATAATTCAAACCCTCCCTTATGTTATCTCATACTCATCTGTGTTGAGGAGATAGAGAAGTGAACAGAAAAGTTTGACTAGTGTCAGATGCTTGTAGCATTCAGGTGGTTTATGCAATTTATTGTCCTTTAGTGGCTCAAGTGGCTAAGACGCTGACTGGAAGGTGGGAGGTCAGCAGTTTGATCCCTACTGCAGGATGGAATGAGCTCCCGAATTTGTCCCAGCTCCTGCAAACCTAGCAATTCGAAAGCAAGAAATTGCAACTAGATAAATAGGGACCACTCCATTGGGAAGGTAAACAGTATTCTGTGCACTCCGGTGTCTAGTAATGCCTGCCATATGACCATGGAAACATCTGCAGAAGCAGACAGCACTGGCTCTTCGGCTTTGAAACAGAAGTGAGCACTGAACCATAGAGTTGGATATGATAGATACGGGCATGTTTTACTTCTGCTTCAGGGAGCGACGAGGGCAGCATGGGCCAGACGAATCACAGTAAACCCCTTCGTGTGGATTCACAGGGTGCTTGGGCTTCTGGGAATTGAAGTCCAAGAACATATGGAGTGCCAAGATTCACCATCACGGTCCTAGATGATAGTTGTTGCAATGCAGCAGACATCTAGGAATTGTGTGGGGGACTTAAAGATTTCCCTTTACTGAAATGCTGTGGTTATCAGCGGGCAGCTCAAAGAACTCCAGCTGGCAGCTGAAGCTGTGGTTGTGGGGTAGTCAGGATCCTTTTGTGTAGCCATGGCCATGGTGAGAGGCAGAAGGGGGAACAGCAGCAAGTGTCCCTGTGTCCAGAAACAGGGGAGACAAGGAAATGGTGGCCCTTTCTTTGCTTATCTAGAGGAAGACCCAGAACAACTCAGACTTTCAACAGCACCGAAGTTTGGCGACTCTAATTCCTGCATTGTTCAAACACCAACCTGTACATCCAAGCTAAGTTTATCAGGGTAGTGTAACCTCATCCAGCAAAAGTAAAATCCACATTCCCTGGTCTGGCTTTTGAGTGATCAGGAGTATCTCTGACTTGTCTGATTAAGTTTAAGTTGTCTTGCTGTCATCTACGCCACTACTGACCTGAGGCACTGATTCAAGACAGAAATAAAGGTACTATACTCTTCTCTTTTGAGAATATGTGCCTTTGGGGGGTGGGAGAAATGCAGAAAGAAATTGCTGTTTCCAGAGCAATTAGGAAAACGGGAGGGGCTGAATTTCTAATACTGACTCAAACTGGCTTTCCAGAGCCATTTTTCCTCATCAAATGCTTAGCATTCTTACAATATTCAGATATTATTTAAGCTCTTTGTTTTTCAAAATTGTGTAAAAGCTCAAGTTGTCTTTCCCACTGCAAATGTATAAATGGAATCAACTTTAAAACCCCTGCTGTAATAACATTAATTTGTACAGGTAACTGAACAATGCTTGAAATTAGATTAACACCAGGTCATCTTCTTTGCATTTCAAACAATAGGAACACATTTTCATAAAGGGTAGTGTTGACCCACAGTGCTGACCCTACCAACATCCCCACCACTTCGTATATCTTTATCTTAAAATTTGGTTTGTGTCAACAATAATAAAGGCCTTTAAAATAGCCTTTAGATTTATTCTTTTCATCACACATGACACAGAAAACAACCTTTTCTGAAAGTAATCAGGACCAGTTGAAATGAGTGGAGGCAGAAGGTAAATAGAAGACAACAGAGTTCTCCCTTGTTCTCCTTTAATTCGTAACTATAAATAGTCGCACGACATGGCAACTGCAGCCTTAACACTGATTTTCACCATTTTGTTCATGCCTGCCCAGCAGATGTGAAAAGTCATGAATTAAATAAGCAATTTATCTGAAACAAGTAATTTTAATGTATATAATAAGACAAAAGAGGTCTGAGACTTACCTGGACATCTGGTTTGCGACTGGCATTGCAAGAGAGCAACAGTAAGGAAGCCGCTGTCTAGAACAGTGAGACGAACCTATGGCACACATGCCAGAGACGGCACTCAGAGTCATGTCTGTCAGCACACACACCATTGCCCCAGCACAGAGTTTGCCCTACCCCTCCGTCCAGCAGCCCAATGGGAGCACTTCCTCCAGCACAGAGCTCGCCCTGCCCTCTGCACAGCAGCTCAATGGGAGTGCTTCTTCCCTCCACCAGCCCTGCGGCACAGACAGCAGCCTATTGAGTTTGGGCACTCGGTTTCTAAAAGGTTCACCATCACTAGTCTAGAATACTGTCCAAGGGAACAGTGGTGAGCATGGCCTTTCATCAGTGATCCTCTCTGAAGCCAATTACTAGGCAGTCAAACAAGAGCTAATGATCACAATGAGTGTTATGACGCAGTCTACGTGCCATGAGGATAGATCCAAATTGGATAAAAGGGAGAATCACTATGTCTGATTTCCTCTGCTTGTGGTATTCCCCTTAAAGAAGTAAAGAGAACAGGTGTTACCCCACTTCAAGGGCTGTGATGTTGTCTTAATTTTCAAGTGATAGGTTGGCTACACAATTATCTGCCTTCCCCTGAGCACTAGGAGCAGAGCTGGAAGATCAGTTGGGTTGGCTGATTAGGGTTTCATCCCTGATAGAAGGGCCCAAATTATGCATGCAAATAGGTAACCTATATACCCGTGATGGCAAACTGTGGCACTCCAGCTGTTCTTTTACTTCAATTTTCAACAGCACTGAAGTTTGGCAACTCTAATTCCTGCATTGTTCAAACGCCAACCTGTACATCCAAGCTAAGTTTATCAGGGTAGTGTAACGTCATCCAGCAAAACCCAAGTCTCTGTGAATCCACACGAATGGGTTTATTGTGCATACATGCGTGTGGAGTCACAGGAACTGTCCAAGAACAGCTGGAGTTCCAAGGTTCACCATTACTGCTATATACTGTCTTGGTGGCAAACCTAGGCTCTCCGCTCTGGGCACCATACAACAGATTAAACAGTTACAATAAATATAAGTAAATAAAAAGCTTCACTTTACTAAATAAGAATTCAAGAAAACCAAAAATGCAGAAACAGAAAGGCAGATGGTGATGAGTATAAGGATAAATTGGGTATATTTATCTAATAAAAATGCTAAAACTTTGGAACGTGGTACAACAGCTATAGCCAATCAAGTTGTGGTGCATTGTGGTATATTGCGGTGTTATCTCATCATTAACATGTTATTACCAATGCTGAATCACATTTCTAGAGTTAGTACAACAATATCTTTAATTGTGTCTTCAAAAAAGTAACATTCTGGTTGGGGTTTTTAAAAATTATTTTATAAGAGCAGTTTTTAAGCATGACCAGGGGCATTTTGATAGGACTTTTTCAAGATTCTGCCCTAAATAATCCATGATATTCGGAAGGTAAATAAACAGCATACTTTATGCTGAGGTTATGTGTGGGTGAATTGAAGAGATGGAGCAGTTCTATAGCAAATTTAATTGCATGCATTATTATAGTATGCCTAGCACAAACTGATGCTTTCAAGAAGAGCTGAGCTATAGCTGCCACCATTTCTAGCAACTGGGTTACAGGAAAAGTCCACATCTAGAAAGTGCAAGGCTTGAAAAGAAAACTTAAGCTCCCCAAGTAATGTTTCCTACATGGAGGAAGGCAGGATAGAAAATCAACTCATCTGTCCATCAGTCAAATCTTGAAGAGGCAAGCAATAAAATGAATTATGTAGTGATCTCCACCTAAGTATCATTTCACTGTCAGCCCTATGGTTTTTAACGGTAACATCAGCAATTAGTATAATGGCAACGTAACATTTTAAACGCTACCCTTACCAAATGTTAACATTAGATTATATTGTTTAGCTTTGGAACTGTTAACAAACTATATGAAGCTTTCGGCCTCCGCCCACCAAGGAAAATGAACTGCTTCCCTCCAGGAGATGAAGGTCGAGAATGGAGCGCTGTTCTCGGCCTTCATCTTCTGGAGGGAAGCCGTTCATTTTCCTCGGTGGGCGGTGTGACGCAGCACGGAGGATGCTGGGAAGCATAGGCTTTTTTTGTTCGGGTTTGTGGGGCATTAGCCCCACTCTCGGCTTCCGGACCCTTGCAGGGATGCTTGCAGGTTCTTAAGGTAAGTGTGGCCGGCTCGGTACAGGATGGTTGGGCCGGGTGTGGCCACATATGCCAGACACGCACAGCTCAACCCTCTTCTTATAGGTAAAGATTGTCTGAGTTGTCCCATCCCAATTTAGGGTGAGCTGCCATTTAGCAGTTGCAAGTGTAAAAATAAAGCTAGCTTCTGCCCAACTGGCACTTCCTAAATGGGAATATTTAGCTCAATACTAAGAATACTTGCTGGGAAAGGTGCCTGTTTGAAACCCCGCAGAGTCATGGCCAATCAGTGTGAACAACATAAAGCTAGGTAGATTCATATGGTCCATATGAGACACTCTCTCCTGTTTGGCAGATGGGATATCATAAACAGAATTCCATAAAATAGCAGCAGATGACTAGGAAGTATGAATAGGAAGAAGGCCTGAATTTAGTTCTTTACTATGCTAAAAAAAACTGATCAGGAGAATTGTGATGTTAAAAACAAATGGAGACGTCTACGCATGTAAAAATGTGAACTGGAACAAGGGGGTTTAATAGAAATTTTGTGACATTTTGAGAGATCTTTTATCCAGGCAAACTCTGAGCCATTTCTGTCCTTTGAGGCCCTACCTGTCCATATGTTATTATGTTATATTCAATTATGCATGTATTATTAAATGTTTTCTTTTTTCAGGTAAATATGGCTGATTTAAGCTATGTTGAGGGTAATGTCTCACAGAACATGTCTTTGCATAATATTATGCAATGAAAATGAGGGACAGCACACAGATACACTGGATACATAAGATATATGGATGGGTAGGGACCCTATATATGAAGGCCTACTTTTGGTAACCTCAGGTCATCAATATTCAGGATGTTAGAAAAGCATCTTCAAATGGTTAGTAAAATTGTTTTGTGTAGGGACCATATGACTACACAAAACCATTTTACTAAACCATTTGGGGTTAGTTTTGTGTAGTGGTTTTGTGTAGTCATAGTTCCCAGCAATGTGCAGCAATAATTCAGAAAGATGCTCCTTATGTTTATGGCTTGCACTGGCCCAACATGGATAATTTTAAAATAGAATTAAGTAAAGGTCACCCGTGCTCAAAAGCCAGTTGTATCTAGGGTCCGATACTTATCTCTGCTTATAGCCAAAGCACCAGCACTGTCTGCATCTGTAGGCATTTCCATGGACATATGGCAAGCATGACTAGATGCTGGAGCACACGGAATACTGTTACTTTAGACCAAAAATGGCCTAAAAGTTGTTCTTGTCATCAATAGTCTTATTATTATTTTTCCTGGTGCTACTGCTAAGATTGTTGTTGTTATCATCATCATTATTATTACTGATGGCAGAGAAAAGTTCTTATCCTCCTATATTTAAACACTACATAATCCGATGATGCTCCTCCATTTAATTACTGTGCCAGTACAATAAAATAACACACAAAATTATTATTTCATGACATTAATGAAGTCAACTTTTCTAGTGCAATTTGAATAGGCAATTGAACAACAGTGCTCTAAAACACATTAAAACCAGGTCATCTGCTTTGCATTTCTAACAATATGCCCACACTTCCATGAAGGTTAATCTTAAACTACATTTTTTTCCAGAGGAGACAGTACATCTTTATCTTAAAATTCCAAATGTTTCAACAATGGGTGATTGTAAAGAACTAGACAATTATTTTTCAGCACCCATTGATTAATGACTTAGTCTATGACACACAGGGAAAGTGCAGAACAAAAGAGTCCATTATAATAATGCATAAGCATTAAACCATCTTCATTAATAGGACCGTTTTTGGCTTCATCTTAGCAAAAAACAAAATGCACCATAAAGAAAGTGGAGATGCATTCACTTGAGATGTCTTTTCAAATGCAGTAAATGAAAAGCATGCATGTTATTTATTTTTAAAAAGCTGAATTTCTTATACATACAGTCCTATAAACGACAGCTTATCTGAAGAGGGGCTGTGAGTTCAGGTTCTGCAATCTCCATTGATGAGACCTCTCTTTAAAGGATCCTTTGTACTGTACAGGAAATTTTAGCAGATGTATCTGACTGTGCAGTGCTCACCTGTTGTAAATCTCTTTTCTACTGTTGCAGTTAAAAGAGCAAGAAAAAGGCTTGAAAGTAATGTGCTGCATGTGATTTTATGGCTAATAATAAGTTATTAGCTGCAGTGGCTCAAGTGGCTAAGGCGCTGACCAGAAGGCAGTTCGATTCCCGAGTACTGCAGGATGAAATGAGCTCCCGTCTTTGTCCCAGCTCCTGCCAACCTAGCAGTTCAAAAGCAAGACATTGCAACTAGATAAATAGGGACCACTTTGGTGGGAAGGTAACAGCATTCCATGCACTCCGGTGTCTAGTCATGCCTGCCACATGACCACGGAAACGTCTGCAGAAGCAGACAGCGCTGGCTCTTCGACTTTGAAACAGAGATGAGCACTGAACCCTAGAGTCGGATATGACTGGCTTTCGAGCAAGGGAAACCTTTACCTTTACTAAGTTCTCCTCTCTCTCCAAATTCCTCTTTTTTACCTAATGGGAGCACAACCCAAGTTAAATTTCAAAAGTAACTTGAGAAACTGGATAAGATCTCTTCATTGGCATAAAGCC
The DNA here is from genome assembly GCA_035047345.1 of Bradypodion ventrale. NCBI lineage: Eukaryota > Metazoa > Chordata > Lepidosauria > Squamata > Chamaeleonidae > Bradypodion > Bradypodion ventrale. Next base: position 125,750,349 of record JAWDJE010000006.1, read on the forward strand.
AACCCCAATGTAAAAAGTGCATTACATAGCTGGCATCCCTCCATCAAAATTCTGTTGAGAAAGTAGGGGGTCAAAGCAAGTTCCTCAGAAACAAACCTGCTATTTGATCACCAACCACCAAAGCAGAGACTGAAATCAAGGCACAGTTTCCTCACAACGTCTTCCGCTCTAGACAACCAGTCGCAGTCCCCACAGATCACCTTGGAATATGGAAGGCAAGCAAAGAGCTACCAGATAACTGGGCAGAACCACTTGATGACTCTCTACCACAAGGCCAAGAACAACCATGGCCTGTGTGGAAAGCTTTAAATAGACTGTGTGCAGGGGTAGGAAGATCAAGGGCTAATCCGAGAAAGCGAGGTTTCCCTATAGATGACAGCCTGTGTGAATGTGGAGATGTACAAACTATCTTCCATATGATACAATGTACACAATGCCTCTCAACATGCATTGAGGAGGACCTCATGTTGGCAAGAGGAAATGCTATTGAAGTGGCCCAATATTGGGCAGATGTCATCTAGCCCTTTAAATTCTATTTTGTTTTTAGATGTGTTAATTTTAGCTTTGTATTTTATCATATTCTGGTGGTGCATCTGACTGGAATAAAGAAAGAATTGGCATAACATTTTGCAGGCGCACCCCCCCCCAATAATGGACTCAGACACAAATGAAAGTGGATAACGGCATTGGGCCACATTTATTGATTCAAGCCCTAGTCCGAATTATAAATTTCTATTGGTAAAACGACCAATCATAATTCTTAAGGCAAGCAGGCCGAAGTAACACTGGTAAGGTACCACCCAAAATTGCCAACGGCAATTGTTACAATGTATCTATTTGTATCAATTTGTTTGTTGACAACAAACAAATTGTTGACCGTAGTCAATATCTAACTAATGACCCCACCCTCTGACGTGTATCCGTAAAATCAGGGGGTGATTCCAGCTGTCTAGTGGTAACCATCACCCCCTCGCCTGGTTCGTCGTTGACCGGACAACGTTTAAACAACTTATGCCTATCTAGTGTTGTCCAGTCAATTGCGAACCTGCCGGATACCTGTGGGTCATCAATGTTTACCTTACCAGTGCTACCCGCCACCCGGAGAGGCTTCAATAAAGGCTCGATGCCCCCCCCAAGACCGTCAGCTCGGTCGACAGGCCTGCTCGCCAATCACCCAGCAGGAGGTCCATACCTCCTCGCGACAGATGGACCCCATCCCCTGAATAAAGCCCATAATTTTGCAAACTGATGGCGGGATGATGACTGACCCGCCCCCAGCCCTTGGTCGAAAGGAATCGGGCCACAGCCCTATTCACCATGCGCTGAGCGCGGTCCAGGGCCTGGAGGTCAAAGCCTCCCCGATAAGCGTGCCGTGGGACCATATCTGACCAAACAAGGGTTGTGGCGGGCCATACGTAATGTAAATAGGCGAGGTCCCCGCAAATCGCATGCTTGAGCGATAAGCCAGTGACCTGACCCAAGTCATTACCCCCAAGGTGTATGATCAGAATGTCGGGCGGGTCGGCATTCCTCGACGAAAAGAGGAATGGCAAAAGCTCCCGCCACAACATACCGGGCTTACCGTACCATGTGAGATGTGCGTATGCACCCAGTCCCAGTCGGGGTCCCCAATCTGTCGCCGCAGCGTAACGCGCTGCCCTGTGCACGTAGCTATGGCCCACCAGCCATACTGTCACCGGTGTGATACGACACCCAGGGTCGGTCAAGGAAAAAACAGGGAAGGAAGAGATACGTGGTGACTCCAAAGGTACTCACGGTGGGAGTGGGCGAACATAAAACTGGAAACACTGTGAGCCCCACCTCCCCATGCTGCGTATGTCAGCCCCGGAGTACCCATAAGCAGCCGCAGTAGAGGCCGCCCCAATTCTAAATGAATGGGTGCCGTAACGGGCCCCAGGGAGGCCAACGCTAGCCAGCGCCTTCCCAGTCACCTTCCAAAACTGAAATTTAGTGAGGGGAGACCCATCTTGGTGACAGAAAAACGGGCCATGGTGCGTGCCACGCAGTGCAAGGAACTCCTGTAGGGCACCAACCAGACAGATGTCTGCCAAGGAACATCGTAGCAGTCTTACTCCACTGCCTACGCCATGCTGATCTGTTTTAGAGGAGCGTATCCTCAATTGAGCCCAATCATTGCAAACATAGACATCTTCGAGTTCCAGTGCCCTACGACTTGCATCCGCCTTAGACAGCATCACAAGCTCGCTGATGCGGAGCGCTCCAAAAAAGGCCACCGTTGTAGCCGGATGAAACAGGGCTGCCTCATACCTATCGAAACATAGGTCCTGCCAGCCTCGTGCCAGTTGGGTAAGTACCCCAGGGGAAATTGGGAGACGGTCGTCCAGGCAACGCCCACGTTCCCGCACCCACCCCTCCAAAACATGTCTCACACGGAAATCCGCGGTACTGTCCGCATGACCCCCCACTTTGGCCATAAAAGCCAGCGCTGATAGCCTGGATGCTATGGTGCGGGGTGCCAGGCCCTGAGCGTGCAGGTAAACCATGAAACGGAGGATGTGGGCCACTGGGATCGGCCAGGTATCTGGCAGGTGAGATTGGGTACAGAAAGTCCGAAAGGAAACCAACGCGTGGTGATACGCCTTACGCGTGCGTGGCGCCAGTGACATGCCGATCGCCCGGTTCACCTCTCAATGCCAAAGGTCCATATCTCCTGCGGTAGTGGCGAGGGAAATTCCTCCGCATCCGGGGCCAAGGCACGGAACCGGGAGATCTGCAGGCGGGACAAAGAGTCAGCAATATCATTATTCACCCCCGGGACATGCCTGGCTCTGAACAGTACATTGAGGCGCAGGCTGCGCAATACAAACTGGCGCACAAGATCCATGACCCTGGGAGATTTAGAGGTCTGTGAGTTGACAATGTGGACAACGGCCGCATTGTCACACCAGAAATGCACCACCGAGTTGGCCCACTCCTCACCCCATAGCATTAAGGCCCCCAGTATGGGAAAAAATTCCAAATATGTGAGATCCCTCAGGCGACCCGTGCCTGACCAGGCTGGTGGCCATCCACCATATGCCCACTTCCCATTGAAGTACATCCCATAACCAAGGGATCCCGAGGCATCAGACTGAATTTGAAATTGGGGTGAAGCCAGGAGGTCTGACCTCCAAAATGAGACCCCATTGAACTCCCTCAGGAACTGGAGCCATATGTGCAGATCTGCCCTGATGCCCCGTGTCAATCTCGCCCTATGGTGGGGCCTGGATAAGCCTGCCATGGCGTCGCACAAGCGCCGAGCAAATGCCCTGCCAGGTGCGACCACCCTGCAAGTGAAATTGAGGTGTCCATGTAGCACCTGCAGTTCCCGAAGGGATGCCTTGCGCTTAGCCAGCAAGTCCGATATAAGGGCCACTATCCTGGACACCTTGTCTTCGGGCAACCTAGACGCCTGCGCCACCGTGTCAATTTCCACCCCCAGGAACACTAATTTATTAGACGGGCCTTCGGTCTTTTCGGGCGCTAAAGGGACACCAAGTTCCTCCATTAGCGTCTGAAATGTGTTGAGGAGACGTGTGCACGTGTCCCAGCCCCGTTCACCCCCGAATAAAAAGTCATCCAGGTAATGGGCTACAGACCGAGACCCTGACCTACGGACAAATGCCCACTGCAGGAAGGTACTGAAACGCTCGAAGGCCGAGCAGGAAATGGAACAGCCGAATGGCATGGCTTTGTCAAAATAATATTCACCCCGAAATTTGAAACCCAGCAACTCAAAGTCACCCGGGTGCACGGGCAAGAGGCGAAAAGCCGACTTAATGTCACACTTAGCCAACAGTGCACCCGGGCCACATGAGCGCACCATGCGCAACGCCTGGTCAAAGGATGTATACCTGACAGAACAAAGGTCATCAGGGATAGCATCATTGACCGAGTGGCCGGCTGGGTAGGACAAATGATGAATCAGGCGGAACTCGCCCGGGGATTTTTTGGGCACTAGTCCTAGAGGAGACACTTTAAGGTTGGGGAACGGGGGCGCGGGGAAAGGGCCAGCGACCCTGCCCGCAGCAATCTCCTTATTAATGCTGGCAGCAGCGACCTCCTCCCTTCCCCTAAGTGACAACAGGTTGGGTGCATCCTGCGGTGACCTATCCCCCGTGAAAGGAATACGAAAACCCAGCTGAAAACCCTGAAGGAGGAACACAGCGTCTGCCCTCCTCGGGTACAATGCGAGCCAACGCTCCAGCATGTCGACATTAATTGGGGAGGGGGCCTTTCGGTGAACCTGCTCCCTCCGTGGCAGTCCTACCTGCCCCTTGTCCGCCCCTACCTCTGCCCCTGTATCCTCCCGGCCTGGGACAGGCGGAGGCAGCATGGGGGCCACCACAAGAGGGGCACTCGTGCTTGTACTTGCAATTTTTCCTGTTGCAAGAACCATTGGACGAGAAGGTCCAGCACAGCAGGCGGGCTGGAACCCCCTGCCCCGCCACTTGGCGGGGGACCTGTACCGGGGCCGCTCGTTGGACCGCATGTCCACAATGGTATCTCTCCCCAGGCGCTGGGCGCGTGGGGGTCATATACAGAAGCCACAGCTTCTGGCAGGGCTCGTCCCACCTCATCTCCGGGTGCAGTGGAATTCTCATGCGGAATTCTTCGTCGTAAGCCAGCCACGCCGGACCCGGGAAGTCAACCATAGCCCGGTAAATGTTGTCCAGATACTGGACCATAGGGATGGCCAAATCCGGCCTAGCCCTGAGGTAAACGGCCATGTAAATCAAGTACGCTGGCAGCCAATTAGCCCACGTGCGTGGCGGCTTACGACGACGTGCCTGCTCCTTATCCTTCTCGTCCAGCCCTTCCCTCTCTTCTTTGGTCGGTTCCCTATTTAGAAGGGAGAAGATATCTACATACTCGCCCCTCCAAATCTTCTCCTTGGTGGACTGGGCCAGATGGTCCCCCAGGGGCAAGGAATACCCTGCTGTTGGCAAAGCCGACACCGGCAGAGAGGGAACTGCGGGCAAAGCAAAGGAGGCCTGAGCCAGCCCGGGGATCCCCAACACATTTCCTAGCACATTGGGGGCGCCACCCCGACCCAGGCCCTGTGACAAAGGTAAAGTCGCTTGGTGGACCGGGGGCCATTGGACCGCCGGACCACCCAAGCGAGGCCACGGCCATTGGACAGCCCCCCCAAGGAAGTCAGTTGTGTGGGTGCATTAGCTTGAACTGCATACTCACCCGATGCACCCCCACGGGCCGCCCCCACTGGGGGTTCCGGCCCGCTGGGGGCGTCGGAGCTCACGACCGAAGCTGAGCTCGTCGACGGGGCCAGACCAGCACCAGACTGCTGCACCTGTGGGGTGGGGAGCTGCGAGGCAGTGGCCGCCACCGGCCCACGCGCCTCGGGCGGCTCAACCCGACCCATCGCCGGCCGCTATTCGGCAGCCAAAGGGGGTACCTGGAATCCCAGGGACACCCCTGTTTGGTTAGCCCTCGCCAAGGACGCTTCAAGGGCCGCAACCCGGGCCAGGAGGGCCTCCACGTCTACATAGGCCCTGGCCCCAACAGGGGGCAACTGGGCAGCCGGCCCATAAGTCACGGGTGCCTGTCCAGGTCCCTGAGCCCCCGAGGCCAGATAGGGCCAAGCACCCATGCTCGGCCCTTGGGTAGCTGTGGGCACGCCCTGCAAAGGCAGGGGGCCCAACCATCCTCCATGACTCGCACCCCCCATGGGGAACTGCGGGCCAGGGCAAGAGGGCCCCGCCGCGCTGACCATGGCAGGGGCGGTGGCCGTCGTTTGCGGGCCAAGGGCCGAGGTCCCTTCTGGGGCAGCCGGTATACACCGCGCCCCGGGCCAAGGAGCTACCGATCCCATCCCACCGTTCCCGGTGGGCTCCGCTAAAGGTGGCTGCGGAACGGGCGCAGTCGCGGTCCTCCGACCCGGCTGACGCCTCCGCGCCGATCGAGCCACGTTCGCGGCTGCCTTCTTCTTCGAGGGCATGGCTAAAGTAGCTAGGAAGCCTAAAACAAGAGAAAGCTGCCCGAAAAGGCTTCCCCAAAAGGACACGAGCAACGGAGGTCAGGAGGAAAAACTTCTCCGCTCCGTCGGTTCGCCAAAATGGCAGCACGGCTGCCTCGTGGCCAGCCCTTTTATTAGGGTGCTGGCCACGCCCCTAACTAACCGGATGGTTTTGTCCGGTGGGGGGGGCCGCAAAGAGCGCGGCGGCCATTTTGGCGCCACGCTTCCATTCCAGTTACTTCTCAGTCTAGTTTAGTAAGCTATGAAAATCAATTTACTAGCCAGTTCCAGATGGTGGCATCTGCCACAACTGGAGAGTGTCAAGTAAAGCTCTCTAGAATTCTTGTAGAGGCCCTACCCAGGCTGTGGCCATATATAAAGGTAAAGGTCTCCCTTACTCAAAAGCAATGTGTCTGACTCTATGGGGCAGACCTAAACCCTAGATATGAACAAAGCCAAATTTTCCACATCCTGATTCTCTAATATTTGAGCATGGGCTGACCAGAGGTTCAGGGATTGTGGCGGCTCAAGTGGTGAAGACACTGAAGTTGATGACTGGAAAGTTGGCAGGTCAGCAGTTCAAGACCCAAGTACTACACAATGGAATGAGCTCCCCTCTCTGTCCCAGCTCCTGCCAACCCAGCAGTGAAGCAAAAAATTGCAAGTAGATAAATACCTTGGTGGGAAGGTAAACAGTGTTCTGTGCGCTTGGGTGTCTAGGCATGCCTGCCACATGTTCACAGAAACATCTCCAAGTGCAAACAGTAATGGCTCTTTGGCTATAAATGGAGATGAACACTGAACCCTAGAGTCAGATATGACTGGCTTTAGAGCAAGGGTGACCTTTTTGTTCAGTCGCACAGTCGCGTCTGACCCTTTGCGACCCCATGGACCACTGCACACTAGGCTCCTCTGTCATCTGCCATCCTCCGCAGCCTGACCAGATCTATGCCCACCATGTCAACGATTCCATCCAGGCACCTCATCCTCTGCTGTCCTCTTCTTCTTTTGCCTTCGATCTTTCCCAGCATCAAGGCCTTCTCCAGCGAGTCCTCCTTTCTCATTTGGTGGCCAAAGTACTTGGGCTTCAGCTTCAGCATTTGTCCTTCCAAGGAGCAGTCAGGGTTGATTTCCTTCTGGATTGACTGATTTGATCTCCTTGCAGTGCAGGGGACTCTCAAGAGTCTCCTCCAGCACCACAGTTCAAAGGCATCTATTCTTCTGCACTCAGCTTTCCTTATGGTCCAGCTCTCACAGCCATATTTTACTACTGGGAAGTCCAATGCTTTAACTATGCAGACTTTTATTAGCAGGGTGATGGCTCTACTTTGTATTATGTTGTCTAGGTTTCTCATAGCTTGCCTCCCAAGAAGTAAGCATCTTTTTATTTCTTGGCTGCAGGCACCATCTGCAATGATCTTAGATCCCAAGAAGGTAAAGTCTGTCACTGGTCCTATTTCTTCCTACTTTACCTAACCAGAGGTTCTCTGTTTTATACAGTGGCTAGCATCATGGTGTAGTTCAAAAGAAAGACAGAAATAGTTTTTTTTTAAATTCACTTTCAGGAGCAAATACTGGAAACTAATTAGTCATTGTCATTTTAATTAGCAAAGCAGTCTATTTTATTTGTTTTTTCTTCTCTCTCCCTCCTCCCTTCATTGAAATGACAAGTCATGATTTTCTGACAACCGGTTCCACTTGGGCTGAAATCATACATTGCATACTGTATCTTAAAATGTTAATTGGTGTTAGTTTTCCTTTCTAGCCAGATGTAACAGTGTGTTGATTAAGTGTTTTTAAAACTTTAATTGCATCAGCTTAAATGTGTGTGTGTGATAAAATATTTACTGACAGCTTAGCTGGCAAGGACATGCATGGTTCAATAATCATGAGTGGTTGTGTAGTTTGTACATATTTTATAACTTTAATTTGCTGGTCAATGTTTACAGCTTAACGGTACTGAATATCATCTTGTATTATGTGGGATTTATTGATAAACCATCATAGTATATATTTAAATTATACTTCTTTTTTTTAAAAAAAAAACTCTCACGTTCTTTATGATCTCCCTGCTGACACAGAATAAAAAGTTCCCTTAATTGAAATACATTTATCCTACTGTGGCCCATTATTTTGGATGCGGGGAGATGAGAAAAAAATTGTGCTACAGAAGAGTTCCATTTTTCTTTTTATACTTCCCCCTCCCAAAGTGGTAATTAAGTTACTTTTTAAAAAGCAAAGGGTTTCCATGTGACAAAGGATTCTGCTTTCCTTTATCGGCTAGTTTAAAACACATTGTTCTCTAGAGGCTCCTTCATTATGAATTTTTATTATCTTGTTTCCTTCTTTTATATATATTGAGGTATTTTGCATGTTGGAGCATCTATTTATGCACCTCCAAGTTCCAGACGTTATTTAAAACCAAACTGCCCAGTTGCATAATTTGCCAGAGCTGCTTGTTCAAATATTGGGACCAAGTCTAATGAGCAAGCTAATGTAATCATGGAAGGCTGGAATAACTGAGTTGGAAGGGACCTTTTAGGGCAGGGATGGCAAACCTTTTAGAGACCGTGTGCCCAAACAGAGGGGTGGTGCGAACTCTGTGCTGGGGGAAGGGAAGAAGTGCTCCCTTTGGGCTGCTGGGCAGAGGGGCGGTGCAAACTTTGTGCTTGGGTGAGGGAAGAAGCACTTCCATTGGGCTGCTGATGGGGTGAACTCTGTGCTGGGGAAGGAGGAAGCATGCCAACTGAGAGAGGTCAGCATGCCCCTTTTGGCACACATGCCACATGTTCCCCAGCACTGTTTTAGGTCATTGAGTCAACCCCCTGCTCAATGCCCTGGAGGAGCTCTCTTGAATGCTTCCAGTGATTAACTGCTCACCACTTATGTCATACTGTCATACTGCTCTAACTGTTAAGATTTCCCCCCTAATATTCAGCCTATAGCTGGCTTCCTGTAGTTGCAGCCCATTATTATGCGTCCTGCACTCTGGGATGATGGAGAACAAATACTTCCCTTCCTCTTTATGACTATCTTTCAGGTATTAGAAGAGTGTAATGAACAACATGAGATTTTGGTGTATTCTAGTTCAAGCGGAAAAATATACTTCCAATATTAATCTAGAGATTCTAAGTATTTGTATACTGTTTAACTGAACGAATTGTCACTCTGGGTGGTATAAATTCAATAAGGTAAAATTGCAACCATCCATCATATGCCCACATATAAAACCATATATTTAAAAAGACAAACAGTGGTAATTAAATATTCAAATGTAGTGTTAACATTGATAAAATCAGGTCCATGTAGCAAGATCCTAAACCAGGGATTCTTAACTTGAAGCCCATTGGCTGGATGCGGCCCATGGCACGATTTCTTGTGGCCATGTGGTGGAGGAAGTGCCATGTGGTGGAGGAAGGACAAAATGGCCATCTGGTCCCCAAAGCTGTCTAAGGGAGCATGACCCCAGCTTTAAAAGGTTGAGAACTCTTGTCCTAAACCATTCAGGGCTTTTTAGGTTAAGACCAAAACCTTGAAGTGGACCCAGAAGCCTACAAGTAACCAATGCAGCAGTGATATTGCAGGGGAGATCCAATCCCAATGTCAGACCATAAGACTTTTGCAAACATCTTGATTTCCAGTTGAGGATAATGAATCCTCCCTTCTCATTTGGTGGCCAAAGTAACTGAGCTTCAGCTTCAGTATCTCCCCTTTCAAGGAGCAGTCAGGATTGATTTCCTTTAAAATTGCTGGTATTCAGAGGGAGACAATTCTGAACCTAAAAAAAAAAAAATAGCCCTTAAATGCCCAGTTAATGTCGGTGGTGATACAGTTAGCTCTCTCTTGGCTGTCTTTCCCCTGTGGAGCATTGAGGATCCCCAGGAATCGCATCAATGGTGAGTTGCACAATTCCCAGCCCTGCCAAAGAGTGTCATACTTCAAGTGGAACAAGAAGGCCAGAAGGTACATGTTGGGATACTACAGGGACACATATAATAAAGTGAAGATGTCAAGACATCTTGATGTGATAACTGTGATATACACTGTATTAATAATAATTTCATATCAGAGATTACTTTGGGTTGAAAGGATTTTTTGCTGGAGAAACTCCACTCAGGGGACACCCGAATGAGGCTCCTTTCATGTCCCCAAGTGCAACCCTCGAGTATCGAAACCCAACCTTCCAGTTTCCAAGCTCAGCGTCTTTACCACTCAGCCACCAGGGGAGCTGCATAACTGTGATATAGGTTTGGGCAAGTAGGATTTATTACAAAGCTGTTTATCAAAGTTATGTAACACAACATACCCTGTTTGTTACAGGCTCACACCTCTCTATTTTTTTAATTAAAAGAAAACCTCAAGCCAAACAAATCAACTACCCTGAATCTTTACCTTTCTTAGCCAAAGCTAAACACAATAGCTACATTTGACCTTTGCAGCTTTGCACATAGTACACAGGCAAACAAGCTTTGAATTATTGCTGTGGGACCACATAACCATTCCATTGCTGTGACCCCTGGTGTCTGGCAAAATACAGCAGAACAATAATCATCATCCTTCCTGTGCAATGTGTAATGTTTGACAGAGGTCAGCATAAGCTGGCTGACCTTTGGCTGGTACTCAAAGAGGTAATATCTCTTCTCCAGTTCAGTTGATAAAATGTTAAATAGAATCAATGTTGGCCACAGTTTTGTGGCGCTGGAGACAAAACCAATTTTTTACACTAAAGCGTGCCTTTTAACAGACAGAAAATAGCTTCAGTGACAGCTTTTCTCCAACTACCTTGGTAAATATATTATCTGAAATGTCAAAAATTTAATTTTCTCAAGAAAAGTGGCATAATTCTTACTTCCAATCTATGGAATGGCATGACTAATGTCATCAGGTGCTGCTGTATTATGTGAAATGGAATAGCTTTGGCACGTGATCTTTAAATAGAAGGAGAGGAAGGTTGAATTTGTACAGCTTCTAAACTTGTGTGTGCATGTGAGATCAGTTTTTTCAACAGTAAATTCCTTTGTTGCCTTATCCATTCTTGATGTCCTTCAGCCCTGCTTGCCTGAAAATACACCCATATCATGAGAAGTGGCAGTTAGTAGAACACTGTTCAACCTGTTGCTGTCACTATTAGGAGTAAAGTAAAATAATGAAAAGAGTGTCTGGGTACATCCAGATTTGGGCAAGTAGGCTAGAAAAGGAAATGTTCAGGGATTCACTGGAGGATTTTGGCAGTTGCAGTGGGGTGGGGACACATTTCAATAATGTGGCAGAGACACTACAATCCTAGATAGACCTATGGTCTCATTTGGCATATGTTTCCCAAATATACAGACCTGCACAAAGTTCACATAGCCACCTTGTATTCAGTAAATATATTGGAATTGCAGTGGCATGGTTTTTCCACACAAAATGGACATCTATTCCACTGGTTGAACAGCTGGGCAAATGCATGGAGATCCAGAACAATCTTTTAGTACCTAATGTTTTATTTAATACACACAGGTTTTAGGAAGCACAGCCCACTTCATTAGATTCCTCTGGTCTGCAAAACCTATGCCAAGTTAAATGTGTAGTTCTTTAAGATACTACAAGATTCCTCGTTGTTGTGCTGCACTTGCCAAACATGAAGATGAGCAGGGCTTTCTGCCACGATCACACATTGCTGTGTGACCCCTCCTGGACATGTAATTAAAGTGCTCAAACTTACCCAGCAGCAAGTCCCATAGAGATCAGTAAGCACTGCTTCCAAATATGCATCCTTTATTTATTATTTAAAAGAGATGTGTCTTTGCAATTATAGCTAATACAATACTGAAATACAGCAATATTCCACAACCAAAGCAATAAAAGCACACTAACACAGTTGATGAATAAAGATCTCAGATTTAAGTCAAATAACTAAATAGGGAGTTCTTGATCATGCAGCAAAATGTGGTCAAAGGCTGTATTTAAATAATATCATCTCCTGTGGCAGCGGATTCTACAATTTAGAAGGTTTTGCCCATCCCATCAAATGTTTGTGATCTATGGTAGAGACGAGCCTGTCCACCAGACCTGAGAGTGCGGGCCAGCTGTTGTGAAAAGGAGCAACCCCAAAGTAAAGACCTTGGATTTAGGCCATTTTTAGATTACTAAAGGTTATTGACAGCAAATTGTGATCAGAAAAAAATGGGTCCCAGGGCAGGTCTTGCAAGGCAGATTCAGTCTGTCCCTAACAGCAGATGTGCACTGCCATTCCCACTGGACCATTTTGGACCAACTGCTATTTCTGGAGACTTTTCAAAAGCAGCAACATAGAGAGTGCGTTGTTGCCATCTTAACTAGGTGTTACTAAAGCGTGTTTGGAAAGTATATACCATTTGGGAAATCATACCAAGGACTTTTAGTAGTTGGCCTTTTCCTTGAGTACTATAGTGTGCTTTGGTTAGATCTGTCCAGGTTACTGGGTTCAGCCTTGGACACTGCAATTTAGAAAGGATACAAATGGGCTGTGGCAACCAAGATGGGTAAGTAGTATAAAAACCAAGCCCTGGCCTATAAGGAACAGTTGAGGAAACTGATTCTGTTTAGCATGGAGAAGAGAAGGTTCACTAGTGACATGATAGCCATCTCTAAATATTTGTAGAGCTGTCACGTGGAAAATGGAAGTAGCTTGCATGCCAATTTTCCATTGGATTCAAACTACAAAAGAGATTCTGATGTATTTTGTTAATGGCTACAGTTCTGAAGGTTTATATCGTAAGCTGTTATTTACCTTTACAACTGAGCAAATACTTCTGTTTGTAAATGCCTGATGGAAAACAGTTAAGCTTATCTGGTAGAAGAATAATACAAATTATATACTAGAGAAAGAAGAAGAAGAAATCTGCTGGATGGACACGTTATGAAAAAAGAATTACCTATTGACCTATTTGCCTGGTCAATGTCTGGCTGGACATCCTGCTACAGTAATGTAGTAGTCTGTACAGCCAGTGACTTAACACTGAGTATTAAAGGTAAAGGTAAAGGTTTCCCTTGCTCGAAAGCCAGTCATATCCGACTCTAGGGTGCAGTGCTCATCTCTGTTTCAAAGCCGAAGAGCCAGCGCTGTCTGCTACTGCAGACATTTCCATGGTCATGTGCCAGGCATGACTAGACACTGGAGTGCACAGAGCGCTGTTACCTTCCCACTGATGTGGTCCCTATTTATCTACTTGCAATGTCTTGCTTTCGAACTGCTAGGTTGGCAGGAGCTGGGACAAAGACTGAAGCTTATTCCGTCCTGCAGTACTCTGGAATCGAACTGCTGACCTTCCACCTCCCAGTCAGCATCTTACCCACTTGAGCCACTACAGTATCCCACACTGAGTATTGGGCCATGGTAACTAACCTTACCCCTTAAAAGGGCCAACAGCTACAGGCGGATGAGCTCCTCTAGGTGGGTGGTGGTCCCCTCCATGGAGGAAACCATCATATTGGAAACTATCATATTGGGCCCAATGGCAAAATGAGCTGATTCCCAACTGTCATGGAGGCGGAAAAGGCCATGCCAGATGGACTGGCTGTGAAGGCACACCTTGATAATATCCTGAAGACTGCAGCAGTCCATTGCAGTCCTGGTGTTAAATCCTGCATGTCTAATTTCATATGTGCTGCAGGAGATGTCACCATGATCATAGTGTGTGGGTCACTTCATGGCAAGCTGGGATCCACCTTAAACAAATTCACACTAATGGCATTTTTCCTGCTTCAGGAAAAAATGCATTTTCGGATGCAAGTTGCAGCCGATGACAACGATTTTATTTGCCTGGTATCCGTGCATTCTGCTTCTAAAAGAAAGCAAGAGTTTGAGGGGGGGACATCACAATTTGACTTCTTTCTGAAATATCCATCCAGTGTTGTCTTTAAACATTTGTCCTCATCAACTGTTTCATAACATTTTTCCATGGATTTTACTACTTCAGATGGGGAAGACATGTCTGAAATTCAGATCATTAGTATTGGATAATTTTTGTTTTGCCTGTACAGACAAAACATGTCTACTACTTGAAAAACTCTCAAAGCTGAGAAGCCTCCAGTTAGGTGGCATACCAACTTTTTAAAACTCAATTCTAATTATACAAATAAAAAAATTGTAGGTCAAAAAACACATGACAATACATAATACATAACAAAATGCACCCCCACCCCCGGGACCATATTCCTTTATCCATTATTATTCACACCACATTGTTTGTTTGTTTATTTATTCCAAAAGGTAATATATTCTTGACCTGGCTTAACTCCATTAGATTCTTGAAATACATAACAAATTCCTCACAAATACGGTATTTATAAACTCATTTTAATTTGTCATTCCTTTTTTTTAATTTCACATGTCAGCTTGTCATTTAGTGCAATATTCCATAATTCCTTATACTACTCTTCCAGTCCAGTATGCATATACATTTTCAAAATTTCTGCTATTAATAATCTCATAGTTGTTACCATTGTAAAGATGCAAAAGATGCAAGAAATGGGTGATACCTTTATTGGATCACTAAGAAAAACAAAATGTTGCAAAAGCTTTTGTAGTTCAAGACCACTTCTTCAGGCATGTATTAAAATGTTCATGGTGCGGCATACCTGTCAAGTATCCCATATTGGGGATTTCCCATATTTTAGCGCTTGTTCCTCCCCTTTCCTGCCACTGCCCCGTATTTTGAATGGCGGGGAAAGAGGTTACTGCACTTGTGCACCCATTGCAAAGGGGTTCTGTGTATGCACAAATGGGTTCTGCGCATGCACAAATGGGTTATAGAGCATGCGTGACTGCACATTTGCAGTAATTTCCCATATTTTCCAGAGCCGCGCTTGACAGGTATGTGCGTGGTGGTCTTGCATGGCATCTGTATTCCTTTGTCTGGCCACAAAAGGAAGCTACTATGCTTCAGAGACTGGGAGCAAACATGGACTGGGAGCAGACGCCCAGCTTCCTGTAGGAGTGGCATCCTAACCCCATGAAATCTTTTGCTGTCCTTAAGATGAGAGCCTGGCAGACCACTGCGCCATGAACATTTTAATACAGTACATGCCTTAAGAAGTGGTCTTGAACCATAATAGCTTGCACAGTGTTTTGTTTTTCTTAGTGATCCAATCACCTGTTTCCTGCATCTTTTGCATCTTTACAATTTGAATATGGATCACACAGCTAATCTTCCCAGTTGTTACCGTAATTACAATTAAGTTCTTATATTTATTTATGTTTAAATCATTCAGGCATACCAACTTTAATATG
The DNA here is from genome assembly GCA_035047345.1 of Bradypodion ventrale. Classification (NCBI taxonomy): domain Eukaryota; kingdom Metazoa; phylum Chordata; class Lepidosauria; order Squamata; family Chamaeleonidae; genus Bradypodion; species Bradypodion ventrale. The sequence continues at coordinate 125,765,603 of JAWDJE010000006.1, forward strand.
GAATTTGGCCAACTGTGAAAGGTCACTTTGTACAATGATACTTCTCTCTTCCACACTGCAGCCTAAAGAACAGAAGGTTGGTCTAAGCCAACTGGACTGATAAACATTTACAATGAATCAACATGTTCGACAACATTGGAAAGCAAAAAACTAATTGCGGGGACTTGGGGCGTATGAGGTAACTGAGCTTAGTGGTTAAGATGTTGAACTTGATGACCGACTGGAAGATCAGCATGTCAGCAGTTTGAGACCTGAGTACTGCACTACGGAATGAGCTCTTGCCCCTGTCCCAGCTCCTGCCAACCTAGCAGTTCGAAATTGCAAGTAAATAAATAGATACCACATTGTTGGGAAGGTAAACAGCATTCCATGCACTCCGGTGTCTAGTCATGCCTGCCACATGTCCATGGAGGTGTCTGAGAATGCAGACAGTGCTGGCTCTTTGGCTGTAAACAGAGATGAGCATTGAACCCTAGAGTTGGATATGACTGGCTTTCGAGCAAGGGCAAACTTTACCTAGGGCAAGTTATATAGTACACAGTTCTCTCCCCCTATATCTTGCACTTGAGGTGATGGGCTCAATTTTCCTAATGGTGGAGCCAACCCTACAGAGAGCTGATCCTAGCTATCTATATTAGCCAAAGCTTATCCTCAGTCACCATTTTCTCCACTGCTAATGTTGTTTTTGATGCTATAATTAAAATACCTCATTGAAGGAAAAGATCAGAAGCCAGTGTATGAAACAATGTTTGTTCTCAGAGAGAAGTGGGTTTTGACAACTCAAAAGAAGAAATAAAAAGAAATACATATTCTAAAGGGTCCAAAAGATTGGTTTTTGACACAATATTTTCTGTTGTAGTTTGTTGTGTGATGGGGATTTTGTATTATATTTTATGTTAGTTTTTCCTGTGTATATTGATTTATGATTTGTCTTTTTTAAAAAAGAGAATTTGATGTAATACAAATATCAAAAGTCTTTGAAAAAAACCGCTCTCAGATATTTTTTTTAAAAAACATTAAACAAATGTTTTAGAGGGAAGAGCCATATTCCTCAAATGCTATAGTAAAGATGGATAGAAGAAACAATAAATAAAATACCTGACATTTGAAAGGGAAAAAAATAAATTCATAAATGACAAGCAGTATTGATCAGTGATAATGAAATAGCAGCAAAGTCCACAGACTGCTTTACGTTTTCTTCCCCTGCTTTCATCTGGTTCAAATGTTAGATTTAATCTGTAAACCTATAAATGAGAATCAGGTTAAAAAATAATAATTCCAGAGCCTGAGATTTCAGAAAATAACTGCTGCTGATTCAAATGTCAGCATTGAAATAAAGAAAAAGATTCTCATGGAGTTATATTCATTAACATTTTGAATTAATAGATATATTTTGGTACTGTTCTTTCTGACCACAGAAATCTATCATGGAAAGTACACCCATTGTGGTTTGGTTTTAGTTTCTGTGCATCTACTTGCAAGCAATGTCTTAGTCCCTACAATTTTTTTACAAAAATAGGAAGTAATATAGGGCTCCCATGCCATTGAAGTCCTTACACAGCTTTCCTTTGTAATGAAATAAAGTCACTTTTCATTATTAGATTTTGGGGGGCTCTGGCACTTCAAAAAGATACCCATAACTTATTTTCAATAACAGGAACATTTAATCCATCCAACAATTGATTACTCAGTTGAAAGAGAAGTCTTTAAACAGCAGCAAACACAATCTATAGCTACCGGACAGTTCAAATAAACACTGTAAGATGCGACAGAATCACAATAAACATTCATTAATGTTATACACAGCCTTCAATTTTTGTTGACATAAATTATTAACTTAATGAGCATTATGTACCCAAGTGCGTTAGTAATCTTATTACAATTTCTGAGGGAGGAGTATGTCTTGCTCTACTAAGGCTGTAAAATCCTGACTGTCTTGTCCTCACATGGCAGGGAGAAGAACTGTAAAACTATTTAAGGTAAAGGTTTCCCTTGCTCAAAAGCCAGTCGTATCCGACTCTAGGATGCAGTGTTCATCTCTGTTTCCAATCCGAAGAGCCAGCGCTGTCTGCTTCTGCAAACGTTTCCGTGGTCATGTGGCAGGCATGACTAGACACCGGAGCGCACGAAACGCTGTTACCTTCCCACCAAAGTGGCCCCTATTTATCTACTTGCAATTTCTTGCTTACAAACTGCTAGGTTGGCAGTTAAGAGAGCAAGGTATTTTGTAGCACTTGCAACAAGGGACAAATGGGGTGGGTGGAAAATTACACAAAAATTGCAAGTGGCATTTTAACTTTTCAATTGAAATGTTTTTAGAATTTATTTTAACCTTGGCTTTAACATTGAGAAAGCTTTACTTTTTTAATATAACATCATTTTAATGACATTTTTTAAAATGTGAGACTTGTATAGTTGTAATTGTTGTGAACCAGCTTTGGTCTCCTATGAGGAGAAAGGTGGTATATAAACAAACAAACACAAGTTATGCAAAATGACCATGGCTGCCTTCTTCCATGGACCTTTAAGGACAAGAAGCACTGAAAGGTATATGTCTTTTGAATGAGATGTCAAGTGGGCTGCTTTCCTTTTTAAAATGAAAGGAGATTAGTTGGGGTAAAGATAGTTAGCTCAAATTACAAAACCTATGATGACAAAGAAAAAAGGTTCCTGGTTTTGCTCTTGGCAGCAGATAAGGAATTTTATAGAGAGGGAACAATTCTACCAAGTTGGTTTGTCAAGTTAAGACAGTCTGAACCAGTGTTTCCCAATGTGGGTCACACGCCCCACAGGGGGACTTCAATTCTCAGAAACCCAAGTCAGTACATAGGCTGATCAGTGGTTTGGGGAATTGACCTAAGCTTCTGGGAACTGTAGTTCAAAAACCAAAGGTTGGGAAACACTGGTCTAAACTGAAGAGTGTAGAATTTGGTGGAATTATCTGCATTCTTTGGGTATAGGTCACCCTTGCTCAAAAGCTAGTCGTATCCGACTCTAGGGTTCAGTGCTCATCTCTGTTTATAGTGTCTGCAGACATCTCCATGGACATGTGGCAGATATGACTAGACACCACAGTGCACAGAATGCTGTTTACCTTCCCAGTGAAGTGGTATCTATTTACCCAATTTCAATTTCTTGCTTTCAAACTGTTAGGTTGGCAGGATCTGGGACAGAGACAGAGCCTCACTCCATTCATGCAACACTTGGGACTTGACCTGCTGACCTTCCAGTTGTCAAGTTCAGCATCTTAACCAATGAGCCACTGCAGTCCCATCTGCAGCCTTTAACCATATGCAATAGGTAGCATTTTGCATGCATGCATGCTTGAAACCTTTTTGGCAGAACTGTACACTGCACAACTAAGTTGCTATCACCAAACAGTGACGGTGATAATTGAATTGAGAGCCTCCAATCCTCCTCTTTGACTTCCAAGGTTGTGAGCTTGGGGATGGTGGTGACGATTTTAATTGCCAAAGAAATCCTGTCACTAGGATTGAGACCAGCACTGCCAATCTAGTGGTAATTATTTTACTATTAATGGTTCTACCTGCCCATGCTGAGGCTCCCAAAGGCTTTCCCAGGGGAAAAGGCAGTCATGGGGAGCTTTGGAAGTTGAAGGGAAGGATAGGAAGCTTTCAGTTCAATTCAATATTACTGCCATTGGTTGATGACATCATCCAAGTTGTGTGGTGTAAAATTATACCAATTGGATTTCAGCTTAAGTATGTATAGACATGGGTGCAGTGGTGGGCTCAAAAATTTTTTACTACCTACTCTGTGGGCATGATATGGTGGGTGCGGCCAGTGGAAAGCCCTGTGTTGCACCTGAATGTGGACTACTTTATTGGAATTTCTGCTACCGGTTCTGCCGAACTGGTGCGAACCTGCTAATTTAATTTAATTTAATTTAATTTAATTTAATTTAATTTAATTTAATTTAATTTAATTTAATTTAATTTATCAACTTGTTCGCCGCCCACTCAGGCAAGCCAAACTCAGGATGGCTTACATAATCTAAAAACCCCACAACAATAAAAACAGTTAAAACCCCCACCCACATTAAAAGAAAAATCCCACCCACCTCAAGAAGCAGAGAGAGATGGTACATCTTAATGAGGCGAGCCGGGGCCACATTACCCTCAGGGCTCCACACCTGCCCGGCCAGCCAGGTCTTCAGTCCTTTCCTGAAGGGCAGCAGCTCCATCTGCAACTGTAGCTCTACTGGCAGGAGGTTCCAAAGTGCAATAAAGGCCCTTTTTCTCGTGCCAGAGAGGTGGGCCCCCCTGGCTGATGGAACAATTAGGGAACCCCTCCGGTCTGCTCTGGTTGGATGGACATATGTTCTTAGGGCAATGCGGTCTCTTAGGTATTCTGTCCCACTGCATGGGTGAATGTTAAAGGGGTTAAATATTAAAAGAGAAGTCATACATTTCTTGACTGTTTTTGGTAGAAACAGCACACAGTGGAATAATTTGGCCCATTTCAGTTATCCAGCAGAGGGAATTTCTGATTTAAATGAGATTCAGTGTCTTGCCCACTTGGGAGGTGGTCACTCACATGCCGGATGAGTGGTTAACAGCATGAATTGCATTGTAATGTGGAATAGATGAGGGTTGACCACCTGCCCCCCATCGTATTCAGCCAGGCACTGCTGCCACTTGCAATTACGAAGGACAAGTGCAAAAGACACTTCGGCGGTGGGGAAATCATGACCTGTGAGGCACAGCTCATTTTGCACTGCACTTATTCAATATGCTAGTGCCCTATAATTTGCTATAGCATTGTTATCTGTTAGCAGCTTACACAGTCACACCTTCATTATGTCCCTGGTTGCCAGCATCGGCTTGCTTGTCACATCTATTGATTGCACTCAAACAGCAATTTACATGGATCGCTTGTGACTGTCCTCTGGAAAAGGAAAGGGGGGGAGGGGGGAAACACCAAACAAAACTGATATCCCTTCAGAAGAGTCATCAGCTTTCTCCTGGGGACCTCAAAGGCACAACAAACCGTCTACTGGAAACCAATGTGACTATAAGCACCACCATCAGCAAATATGCCACTGCTCATCAAACTCTAAGCTGGTTCTTGCTTTGCCCAAAATGTCAAGGTGTCACTCTCTTCCCTGCTATTTGCTAAATTATTTGTGAAGCTGCTTAAGGCAACCGAAGGTCAAGAAGGTTATTAAATGGGTGCTCTTTGGCTTTCCTACCTGCCATCAGCAATATTGAAAATTGCTTGTTGTTCAAAGAGTTTGCATTATGTTTGGGTGTTGGCAGGAGAGACCCAAAGATAATAGATTGTTATTAGTTCTTTCTGGGAATTATTGGCCCAGTTATTACTTTCTGGGAATTACTGGCCCAGTGCACCCCTTGCTTTGTTCATTAATGATTATAAATTACTAAGCTGAAGAATGGTCAGAGCATTTATTTATTTTTAATACTAGAACTCTAAGAATCCCCCAAACAGCATAATCATTTACTAGGCTGGCCAGAGCATGATGTGAGTTGATAAAACATTTTCCTAGGGGGTGATATTATCCTCGTAGATCTCAAATGTATTTTCTCTCTCCAGTCAGCCTATTGAATCTTATTGACCTGGCTTTTGTTTTGTTTTTTAACATATTAATTACAATTATATATCACCCATCTGGGTGAGTATCCCATTCTGGGTGGTGTACCACATTAAGAAAACATTAAAAAGATTCAAAATTAAAGGGGGAAAAGATTCTGATAGTGATGTATGAGAAAAATCAAACTAAATTTAATTTTTTTATTAAAAAAAACCTTACCCCATCGCCATTCAAACTCTTTCATAATTTGACTCACCTTTTTGTTACCAAATAAAATTTCTGCTATTCAAATACAGTACTCCCCTTTGAAATTTTGGAATTTTATTCAATTCTTTTCTATTCTCTTTGTCTTCACATCCTGCTTATGAGGAAAGTTGGGATGTGTGGGGGGAAATGCCTTGAGAGTGAGACAAAGGGTATTTTTTTTCTTATGAAAGTCTCAACAATATTTATTTATTGCATTTTTATACTGCCCATTTGGGTAATTTCCCACTCTGGGTAGTGTACATATAAATATAAAAATATCATAATAAAACACACAACAAATTAAAAATAAACCAACCAAATAAATACATCCTAAAATAAATTAACTGCTATCTATGGGCACAGAGAATCCTAAAATACTGACTGGTTAATTTATTGCTAAGGGGATAACATTCTGAAAAGCTTCCTTGAATAGGAAAGTTTAAAATTGTTATTTGAAGATACAGTGATACCTCGTACAACGTCCAATCTTGGTTCCACAAGTTTGGACTTTATACTCATTTGGACTTTGCATGAGGCATGCAAAATCCTAGCCATGATGTCTCAATCAACATCGTTTCCATAGATACATTGTACTGTAACAGCACAGACTTCAGGGCAAAGTCAAGGAAACAGACAGAAAACTGACAGAACTTTAAGAAATCATTGTCTAAAAGCTAAATACATTACAAAAACATGTCAAACAACCCTGATTCGGTGTTGAGGCATGCCTGCCATGTGTCCATGGAAACATCTGCAGATGCAGACAGTGCTGGCTCTTTGGCTGTAAACAGAGATGAGCACTGAACCCTACAGTCGGATATGACTGGCTTTCAAGCAAGGGTGACCTTTACCTTTATCATCTCCAAATTACCTTATAACAATGTTCTTTGATCCTTACTGATAAATTTTTCATAATTCTTTGACCCCATATTGATTCCATTCTGGCTCTGTTATACAACATTTCAGCTCCGATTCTCATATTTCCTTCAATGATTTCTGGAGACTTCCCTGTACTATTAAAATTATGTAAATCTTACTATAGCTTTAAATGAATTTTTTTTCTGATGTAGTTGGTAAATAATTTCTTCAAACCTTGTCCTTTTCCACAATTCTCTCTATTTTTGCACCCATTCCTCTCACCATTTTTCTGGCTGTAGTTTTTGGAACCAATTCAACTGACATACCTTATAAATCTCTTCTCTTTCTTCCCTATTCTTAATTTTTTCTACCCAGTCCTTTAATTTTTTTATTTCTCTTCCCTCCATCTCATCCAAGTTCTCATTTTTCAATTTGACTGGCAAGTTGTCTATTCCTTTAATCTTTACCACTAAAGGTATTCTAGGGCATAAATCAGTAAAGGTATTCCTACAGCCATACCACCCTGAACATGCCCAATCTTGTTAAAGCAAATAGTACATAACTTAGAAAAGCCTCTAGTATGATACATGATACCCTCAAATGCATATATATTGCTTTACTGGTGAGTTGTTTGCTTGCTTATTTATTTTCTTGAAAGTTGTGGGTCATTTAAAGTCAAGAACAATAGCTGAGGATAAAGTAGAAGAAAAGCTTTCTCCTGGTATTTCGATGCTGGCTGAAACCAATAATTCAGTGTCTCAGGTTATGGTGTAAGGAGTCAGCAAACATGAAATATCTACAGAAGACCCTTTGTTCAGCTATTTTTTCCTAACCCAATGTGTCAGGTTGTCACCAGACAGTATAAAATAAATTCTAGGTTATAAATAAGGCATCATTATGTAAGATCTTTTGGAAGAAAAATGGACAAAAACAGTGTTGGGCATAGATGCAGAAATTTGGTTTCCTGAAGTTCTTTAGCCAGTAATCTTGAATGATGATGCTAATGAAGTTGATCAAGTATGTAGGGAGAAAAATTATTAAAACTGTGTTGAGCAATAAAAAATATTGGTTGCCAGAGTTTTGTGTATCATTTTTCCTAGCTTGACCCTGATTTGAGTTTGTGTGTTTAATAGAGTATGCATGAGCTCAATTCATTTCTACACAAGTTTCAAATATGAATCCTTGGCTTCTTAAACTTTGATTTAAGATAGTGGTTCCCAATGTTTTCCAGCCAGGGCCAGACCTGCCCCCGACACTTCCCACCAGTTGCCGGAGGCGTTGCTGTGCCCACTACTTATGTTTTCGTCATTGTCGGTGGCAGTGGTGGCAGGAATCACATGGTTTTTTAGGGGTTTTTAGGCAGGCTCCACCACTTCCCAGGGTGGCAGGAGCTTTTTCAGAGCATGATCGCTCCAGTTTGGGATTTTCCCGAGCCTTCTCCACTGCGCTTTGGTAACTGGAGCAGCGCTGTGAGCTACTTCCTGGTTCCGTGCAGTCATCCCAGAACCTGACATAAGATCTGCCCAGCCCTGGAATTCACCCATGGTCGTGCTGCAGCTGGCAAAGCGCAGCGGGGAAGGGGTGAAAAAATCCCAAACTAAAGCAAAATTGCTCTGAAAAGCCTCCCACCACCCTGGGAAGTGGTGGAGCCTATCCAAAAAGCTGGAAAAAGTCACGATTCCTGCCACTGCTGCCAGTGATGTATCATGACTTTTTGCAGTGGGGGTGGGTGGGGTGGGTCTAGAGGTCTTTGGGTGGTCACCGCAGGCTGGATTAATGATATGCATGGGCTGGATTAGCTCGGGGGTTGGCCACCCCTTATTTGAGAAGTCAGGGTCAAATTCCACAGTTACCTATTCCACTTTTGCCCTCCTCTCCCATACAAGCATCTACAATCTTTGCATTAAATTATGCCCTAGTATCCTGCTCTGTAGCTCCATCAGCATATCAGTAATGATAACATTGGCGGCAGCAGATTGTCCACAAAGAGTTCTTACTTCAATTTCATGTCAAAGAGCATGTACAATGCTTTTTTAATTAGCAGCAATCTTCTGCTGTTGGTGACAGCTGTCTGCAGTAGCCAAGCTACAGAAGAGTGTAGCTACTAGGCAAAATACTGTTGGCGTAGATACACCAGTGTAAACTATACCTAAATGCTAGAAATAATTAAGAATCTTTCAATTAATTTAAATTATTTCCCCACTTTAGATTCTGAGGCTCCTCAAGATCCCTTTTACCCTGAGGAAAAGAGAGCATCCTTTTGAAGCATCTGATGGAGGAAGATCAGTCTTTAATAATCAAAAATTCTAACCATATTGGCATTACTGAGATTGGAACTGGTGTCAATGATCCGGTGGAGATTAGACTGTTAAAGATTCTACCTCCCCATTTTGAGACTCACAAAGAATTGTGAGACAAGAGAGGCCTAGAGTTGTTATTCAATTAAATTAAATTATATATTCCTGGCACCTGGATTCCCTTTGTGGTGGCGTAGCAACACTATCTGGATTTTGCCCATTATATCAAAACCAGGGAAATTTCATCCAGTGTTGATCTAAGGCTGTTCATTGGCTTTGCTAAAGTTGAGTTTCCTTTGGCATTCTTCTGAATAAATGCAAGCTGGTATTTTGTAAAACTAACATGTAGACAGCAAGGAAAAAGCATACAGAAACATCTGAGGTTTTAGGCCGCCATTTAGGAAGTTGTGCTGAAATTCTGTTACTGAACATAGTAAGTCACACTAAAGTAAGATAATTGCATTCGTGGGTATTTGGAGAGTCAATTCCTTACATTTTACTGATTCCAAGGGACCTACCCTAATGGTGACTAGTAAGACACAACTAATAAGTCATCGCTACAGTAAGTCTATTCAAATCATTGTAATTTATGGAAGAGTTAATTTACCAAATCCCCACTGATTTAATGGGCCTCCCCAGTGTAACTTATTGTGCAAAACAATTGGATTTCAACTAGGGAGTAACATTCAACCCTAGCTAATATGTAGCTTTAAAACACCAGTTTTAAGAATAAACAAATGCATGTACGTTTGATATTGTTTCAGAGGTTTTGTTGTACTCTTTCTGAATCCATCAATTGCAGATTCTGATCTTTGAAAGATATTCCTATATTCTGCTGTCAGTAGATCTTTATAATAAGTTTTAGATGCAACATTTTGATATTATGTTTCTAATCAAGACAGCTACTGTTGAAAAGCAATATTGAAAAAGTATTAGATCTGTACAAAAATCCATAAAAATATTAAACATTGTTTTCATATGCAATTTAAACAAAAGATTTGAATGAAAACAAATAAATTAAGTTTCAATGATTTTATTAGTCCAACTCTTACACAGAAGGAATTTTGGTCTAAAGCAGGAGTTCTCAACCTTTTTAAGCCGGGGGCCGGGTCATGCTCCCTCAGACAGCTTTGGGGACCAGATGGCCATTTTGCCCTTCCTCTGCCACATGGCATTTCCTGGTGTGGTGTAGGCAGGGGGAGCATATGAAATGGTGCTGTGGGCCGCAGGTTGAGAATCCCTCATCTTGAGACACAAGCAAAAAAGATAACCTAACCACTGTTCCAATTGCTGGTGGTTTTGTGGCTGATGAGGATGGATGATTACGCTCTACACCAGAGCACATTGCAGTAACACCAACAGAGATACAAATATGTAAACACATATAACAACATTAATATATTATTACATAAAACAATATCATCATAAAACTCCATGGAATGGATAGTAATCTAAGAAGAGGTAGAAGAGAATACCAGATAAAAACTTCAAATAAAAAATAGAGTGGTCACACACCTCTCCCTACACCTGACACTTTTAGCTCCCAGTTGAACAGATAGATTCTGAAACCTCATCTAAATTTTTCTAATTATGTTTCCATGTACTGGCAGAGAGAATTCCACAGCTTTAGAGCCAAGTGGGAAAATGTCCAAAGTGTGAAACTGTCCATCTTAGTTCAAGGGACCAATAAAAGTCCTCTTAAGAGGAATACATCATGCCACCAAGTCTGCTCAATAATTAGAGCAAGAAGAATGTAGATCTTTAAATGTCAAGAAAAGGATTTTAAGATACTGTATGTTCTTGACCTGATAGGCAGCCAATGCAATGCTCTATGAAAATGGGAAATATGAGAGTAACATGATATAAAATAATTTTTACTGCACTATTCTATACATGGGTGGGAGAACATAGTGAAGGAGGAGGAAAAATTGCCAAAAGACTGTTACAGTTATCCACTAAAATGCTGAGATCCATGGTGACCCAACAACTTTGGAGGAAGAATTGCAGAGTGGTAAAAAGGCAGGCAAGACAATGTGAAGAAAAGACCAACATTTCAGTTTTATCCGTGTCTCAAATGATGAGAGGACATCCATGACACATAATAACAGGCTGAAATTACAGGAAGCCAAATATATAGTCTGAATATCAAGAAAAACATTTTAATGGTTAGAGTAGTATAATGGAACCAATGACTTCGGGAAGTGGCAATCACTCCAACGCTGGAAGCATTAGAGAGAAAATTGGACAATCATGTGTCAAATCTGCTTTGATTTGGATTTCTACACTGAGCAGGGGGTTGGACTCAATGTCCTCATATATCCCTTCCAACTCAAATATTCTATGATGAGATATCCAAGAGGCAGCTTGCCAAGGAAATCCAAACTTCATCCCTGAAATAAGGATAAGACTGTTTTCCTTGGGCATCTTCGGTACTGTATAGATATCTGTTGGTAATCAGTGTACAGTATCTGTATTCAGCACATGAAGAAAAATGGAACAAAAATAAAAACTACTCATAAGCTATAGCTTCCCAACCACCACCACCACTACCACCGCCAACATCAAATGCCATTCTCACAGAGGTCCTTGACTTGATTACAGGCTGTCTTGATGGTCCAAGATAGCTGGGTCTCATCGAAAATAAATAATTTTGCAAATATTTTTCACATTCTTAGAATACTCTTTATTGCCCAAAGTATTCAAATGTTGGGCCTTAGGATGTGTGTTTTTAACATTTCATCTTACATGTGTTTAATTGTTTAGCTGCTCTTTTTAAATTTATATATGCGAATCCTCTTCATATTTTTACTGCATTTAGCTAAATTTCAGTGATGTTTCATATTGCATCTATGTATGCTACACTGACAGATTTGACAATGAGTGATTTAGCAAACAATCAAACCAACAATTCAAATCCTTTCTGTCAATTCTGTGATTCTTTAGCTGCAACTGATACTTAAATAATATGTATGTCTATACTTATTGATCTGTCAGCAGTCTTTGATACTGTGGATCATGGCATTTTGTTGACCTGTTTCCTACCATCCGGAATTAACAAACAAAAATCTCTCGAGTCCATTTGATATATGCAGCCCCTCAGGGGCTACAACCTGCAACTGACCTCTATGCTCAACCTGACCTCTATGCTCTTTCTTTTACCTATGTATGGCCAAGTGAAGAAACAACTTTGATGAGCACAGTACAGTACTTGAAAAAGTTATTTCTAAAAATGCAGCTCCCAGTAAGTGAAAGCCATGCTAATTGGGAGTTGTCATCTAATACATAATTTCAACAGGTAGACCCTTTGAATCACCATGATTCACAAATATGTTGAATTGACTCGATTGATTCTTTTGTTGTGACTCATAGAATTATGCCTAAAAATGTAACTTTCCCAATCTTTGATTGCTGATGTTTCCTCTATGATAGACTTTTAAAACATTATAATGGATGGATACTAGCACAGGTTTTGTTTGTTGTTCGTTTTTGTTTTTGTATGTTCAGGCTAGAGGGGTTAGAGAAACCACTTACAGAAATTGGAATGTAGCAGCTAGAATATCTTACTTTAGCACAGAAGGATTATATAGTGACTCCAAGTTTGTACTGTTTGCAAGCAATGCTTCATAAAAGTCAGCTGTCTATTTGTGTGCTTAGCTAGTTCTATATATTCAATGTTTACATTTATAAATTATCAGGTATTTTAAGATTCCATAACTTTTACTCTCTCTTTAAAATCAGCTGCTTACAAAGTATTCCAAGAAACAAATATAGAAACAGCTGAAATATGTTACTGACATTTACCACCATCTACTGTCTGAGGCACCTGCCTCACTCTGCCTAATGGTAAGGCTGGCCCAGGAAACTATAGCATTTTCAGCTTGATTTAGTATTTCTAACCTGTTTTCCCTTGTTAAAACCTTGTATCTCAACAGAAACTGTTGCAGTAGTCTTCTTCTTCCGTGTCAAGGCCAGATGTGAAGCTGCCAAAATGAAGGCAACTTTTGGGGAGTTCATTCTGCATTTCCTTTCACCTGCATTAGTTTGAAATTAATATGTTAGTTCATAACTATGCTTCCATGTTTTAAATAAGCTTTACTTCTTTTATAAAAAGTACTGCTTCCACTTTAAATTTAAAGACCAATGGAAATATATAGATTTCATTCTGGAAAAGGAGTCAGACTAGTGTTTCAAGATTGCCAGTTATATCTCTGGAAGCTGCTGCTACTGCTTCGAGTGTTGCTAATGCAAGTACTTTTGTTCTTTGGTATTGAGCATGGTAGGGGTTAATGATAGTTCAAAAGGTCTTCCTCGCAGCATCAAATACTGCATGTTGCAATTGCTGCAACAGTGAGGGAGGAAAGAAGCCAACTACTGCTACTACTTGATGAGCCAAAATCATTTTAACTTCAAAAGGCAGCAGACGGTTTGGTTCGCACTGAGCAAATTTCTCCTCCTTTTCCAAGATGAGAAAAATGTTAATGAGAGGGTATGGATTACTTCCTGTCTTTCTGCCCTGCAATCCTGGGTATCTGGCCTTTCAAGCTATGGTTACTCTGCAAATAGTTCTTCCATCAGCAGTGTACTCTCTCTCTTTTTTGGAAAGTAGGGCAAGAGTGGATTAATGCAGGAATTTTGCAGCAGGAAGCTTTGGTGTCTCACCTGTGTGAGCGCAGGACTGCATTTTTGTCCTGCTTCAATGCTCTTAAGCAGCTCTTATCTCGTGATGTATAGAGGCCTGAGCTTCTCTCTTCCCTCTGCATCAGACAACAAGGAAGGAAGGGTGTCACAAATACATAACTAAAATCCATACTTCCAATGCTGCCATTTTAGGGAATGGGAGCCAGGCATTAAGAGTGCCAGGCAGTCATAAAACTTAAAGACATGACATTCCAATCGTTTAGCCCTCTTATCTACCCCCATGTCACTTACAGAACAAACAAGGCTGGCCATTTGATGGCCTGGGTGGTGGTGGGTGGGTGGGAGAGGATTCTTCCATCTTTCACAAGCAGCTTGACAGCCAGAAACCTGCAGCTATATCTTCACAGCACGGAGGTAAATATCATTTTATTTGTTTATTAAGCTTCTCTAAAAAGCACAGATACAGACACCAGGCTGTGACTGCCAGCCATAAGCAGAAGACATTGTTCCAATTGGTACTTCATACATGTTTATCAGTGTATTGTGTACAGTATTTATTTTTATATATTAAAATGAATTATTTATTGCTTTTCTGACTGCCAGGACTCCAAAAGCAATAACCAATAAATTAGACACAAACATTAGGCAGAAAAAGCATAAACACCATTTGAAAAAGCCACAGCTTTTTAAAGCCAATATTCTGCCAGAATAGATGGAAAATAGTGGCGAAAGCTGAGTTTAAATCAGGCCAGAGGCAATGTGGAACAATGCTGTCTTGACCACTCACTTAAAACTCAGTTGGATGAACCCAGCCAGACTTCTCCTACGGCACGAGTTTCATCATTGAAATGCTGCTACAGAAAAACTCTGTCTCAGATGTTTATCATCCTAACCTTTTTGGGCGGTTATACACACAACAGAACCTGCACTGCATATCTCAAATTCATACAGAATTTGTATATCCTGATCCAACTATTGTGGCTCCCTAGGTCAAAACTGTGGGACTGCAGTGGCTCAAGTGGTTAAGATGCTGAACTCGCTGACTGGAAGATCAGAGTTCAATTCCTGGGTACTGCATGATGAGTGAGCTCCCATCTCTGTTCCATTCCAGCTCCTGTCAACCTAGCAGTACAAAAGCAAGAAATTGCAAGTAGATTAATAGGGACCACTATGGTGAGAAGGTAAACAGTGTTCCATGGCATGCCTGCTACATGTCCACAGAAATGTCTGTGCTGGTTCTTTGGCTATAAACAGAGATGAGCACTGTGCCCTAGAATTGAATACAGCTGGCTTTTGAGTAAGGGTAACCTTTAACTTTACCTTAGGTCAAAACTAGCATCTTTAAAGGAAAGCAAGCTGGATAGCCTTTTACAGACTGACCTAATACAAAATTAGGAATCACATTGGAATTATGCACAAACTCAGATTGGGGCTTCACATTACGAGCCTCTTGATTAAAAATTAAACAGGTTGTTTGAATAATGTACATTTCTATTCTGTTCCACTTTTCTTAATGCTACATGCCCTCTTAAATTTGACACAGCTCATGGCTTCAGCTTCTCTTAGCCTGGCCCACATTGAAATCTACAATTCCAGTGGATTTATGGATGCCTAATTTCCAGGTGGTGGGAAGCAGCAGTGAAAATATTTGCCTAATCATCAGGGAAATGTGATAGGAAAAGCTGTTTTGCAGACTGCCCTAGCAAGTGGTGGGCTCTCCTTCCTTGTAGATCTTTAAATAGAGGTTAGATAGCCACTGTTTAGTGATGCTGTGGCTGTTTATTTTCTGCTTCAATAGAGTTGGACTTAATAACCCCTAGAGGTTATTATGGTCTACAGTTCTATGATTCTGTGCGCTGGATGGCATAATACACATAATCTCCAGACACACCAGAAGGGTCTGCATTGTTGCCAAAATTGAAGTAAAGCTCACCTGCCACTCACTGATGCTTCTGATTGTTAAATGAGAAAGGAACACAATCTTGACTTCAGCATAGGACTCCACATTAGCCTAAACCAGTGGTTCCCAACATGAGGCCCATGCCCCACAGTGGGATTTCAGTTCCCAGAAGCCTAAGCAGTACATTGGCTGATCAGTGCTTTGGAGAATTGACTTAGGCTTCTGGGAATTGAATTCCAAAAACCAAAAGTTGGAAAACACTGGCCTAAACTAAACTTCTTAACTCTGCTGTTATAGTCAAGATTTGAGAGTTGGGTTAGGTTAGGATTTGATGCTGCAATCCTGTGTATTTGGGAATAAAGGCAGTGCTGGGCATCAGCCAGTTCACATCAGTTCACCAGAACTGGTTGCAGAAATTCTAGCTGGCCCCGTCCATCCAAGTTTTGAAATAAAGAAGTCCTAATTTGGGTGCAACACACAGCTTTCCCCCAGACCATGCCCACCATACGACACCCACAGTGTGGCAGTAAATTTTTTGGGAGCCCACCACTGAGTAAAGGCCAAAGTAGACAAGTGAGCAGAGTCTTTAAGTAAAAATATAAATAAAAAATACAGTTGGGAGACAGGGATTATATGAACAGAATTAGAGCAGCAGTAGGAGAAAGATGATGCTTTATATTTTCTCTGCAGGATGTCTTTGAGCTCAATTTAAGAAACAAGCCAGGCAAACCTCTACCATGATTTTTTTCCGGCAATTCATTTGTAATTTTTCTGCAGCATACACAAGATATTGATGCACAATGTGAGGAGGTGATATTTCAGTCATGAAAGCTAGCTGATTAATTGATTTTTAGTGATCTGATCCATGTATCAACTCCTACATTTGTGTTGCAAATCAAAAATAACTCTATAAAGGGAAGTCATATAGAGAAAAACATCTGGAGTAGTTATTGTAAAAGCAAACCAGAGTAGAAAAGATTAAGTGTGTGCTGCCCCACTCTACTGCTCTGAAAGAAAATTGTGCAAATGCACATATATACATTCCAACCAAATTTTCTTAAAAGACTGTAGCATCTGTTTTGGTCCAAAAATCACTATAACGTACTCTGGAGTAAGCAGGTGTAGGATACATCTGCAGGCATGCATATAAAACAGACTCAAGTCTATATCAGTATCCATCTTCTGCAAGTTTTTTTAAAAAAATTATTATTGGTTTATTAAATATTACACAAGAGCAAAATCAAATTTCAGAATTATGAAATACTGTATTTGAAATTCCAAATTCATAATAACTGGGAAAGTTACCGTTAGTAAAACTGTCTTGCAGCAGGAGTGATAACCGAGATTGAAATAATTTTTAGATTACAGGGGTTCCAATAAACAGGGCCATGCTGCTCTCATAAGGCCAAGTGCCATCAGAGCAGCGATTAATCAGGACATGAATAATTTAATGTGTTTTTTCTCTTCACTTTTTCTTGGTTCTGTGTCTGTAGTTTGGCTTTTGCTTGTGTCTCTTAATAAGATGTTGGAAGGTGGAAGCCATCTTACTATAGTTTAGCAAAAAACAAAGTCATGTGACTATAAAAAGTATATAAATCAAATCAGACCAAATTTGATTTGATTTGAATAAACAAATATATAGAATAAAGATGTAACATAAAGATACAATAAATGTGTTACTCTTTGCAATGTCCATGAATAGTGAGTACCCCTTCAAAATATTCTGTTTTTCTTACAATTATGTGGCATACAGAAACTGGACCTTTTGCTGGCATTTTACAAATTAAGATAAAATTAGCACTGCCACATAAAAAAGACAGGGCTTCTGTACCTTTACTACACCTGTACTACACCTGTACTACACCTTCTTCAAGCCCTTCCATACAATTATTAAAGATACAAAAGCCCTTTTCATTTTTTCCTATAACAACCTTAAAAAAGGAATTCCCTTGCCATTTTTTTTTTGGGGGGGGTTGTTTGTTTTTGTACAATATACTGATATATGGGTTCTTCAGAAAAATGAATTACATTTAGGCAAACTGCTTCTTTAGTTTCCCACTTGTCGGGTTTTTTAATGATTAGATGGAGATCATGTTTATTTGATGGTTTTATATCTCTGGTGCCATGGATTTATTCTTTCTTATATAGATTTTTTTGGATTTTCTTTAATGCGTTTAGGTTTTTTGATAATTTACTTCCATGTTATGGGTTATGTTTTATTTCCTGTTTCTATTCATTGTTATTATGTTTTATACATCTGTAAGCTGTCCTGAGTGGTACCTTCACCAAAAGGGTGGGGTATAAATGTAATAAATAAATAAATAAATTTACATCCCACAGTTATACCCTTGCACTTTCCTGATCTAGGATAACAAACATCCATGGCTTTTTATTCACTACTAATAATGTAACTATGACTCCTGTAGCATTGAATTGAATGTTATACACATTCAAATACTGGAGATACTTTTATTGTTCAAAGTATTTTTTTTATAAGCAGTCAAACTTAAAATATTCCCTTCAAAATCTGCTTCAAGACAGTTAAATTGTGATTTTGGGAAAATGTATACATTTATTTTACAAACATCTACTCATTTTTTCTTTAAACTGCAACTACCACTAAACCCCTAGAACCAAAATTTCACCCTTCAACATATATGAAACATGATGTTCCCTTCTCCATTTTGTTTTCTGTAAACACCTCTTTGTTCCCCTGCTGTTCCTTCAGTTTATTTTTTTTTCAGTTATTGTTTTTCTGCCTTCTTTCAACAACTATAATGTCAGATGTCCTAATCCTAACCTTTTCTGTTATGTATGACTACTTCCCAAGGCATCAAAACTATTCCTGTCTTATGTTCTCCATGACAAAATTGATAACTTTCTTTCTCCTCCTTTACATAAGCTATTACTTCAGTCATCCTTTCTTTTTTTCCAAAGGGGAATGTCTGTAACTATACTGTACCATTACAACTCAGGCTTAGTCAGTCATTAGAAGATGTTAAGATACAACACCAATTTTTTTAAAAAAAACAGTTCTTGTTTAGCACCTTGTAAGTCTGATTTGTTGTAATTAGAAAGTGAGGCATATTTGGATTACAGTCTAAAAGATGTTAATGCACTTACCTCTGGGGTTGATTTTGTAGCTTGTTGCTTTTCTGAAAGTCCTAAGTCCACCACAAAAAGGTAACGTCCATGAGGAGTAAATTTGTTGTTGTTTCTTTTAGCTCAAACAGATTTGAGCTGCAAGAAATTGCTTGAGGATTTCTTTTTTTTTTTTTTTTTTTTTGTTCAGCATTAAAATGCTTTTGTGGTGGCATGGCACAGAGGCAAAAGAGGGATAATTAATTTTGTTGTCCCATGTGCCCTTAAATGTTTTGCCCAACTTTTGTTTTGCTTACTTTTGTATTTCATGGTTTCTGGGTTTCTCAGTAGACAGCTGTTTCTTGACTCTCCGTCTTCTTTTATTTCCTGCTTTCTTGGCTCACTTCAGTCTCTTTATACCAATCACCTCATGACACTGTTTCCTCAACACAGCAGTTTACAGCCTCAATTCTCTCCCCCCCCCCCAACCCCCTATTTTTTGAGAACCAATACCAATTCAAAACAGTTATCTTACAAGCTAATTACAATGGATGATAGAACCATGCTGGAATTTTTTTAAAATGCCTTTTCAGAAAATTTCGCATTATACCTGTATTTTCTTTCTGTTTCATCTCTTAAGAAAGCACAATGAGATTCAATTGGTTATAATTATTACTAGCAGATTTTGCCTGGCAGTGCCGGGCTGTTTTAAATTGTTTTGGAAGGTTTTTTTTTAATGTGTATTGTTACATGAAAAGACGTTAAAATGTGTTGGATAGTAAAGGGTTTGGTTTTTTTTTTCTTGAACAAATGGTGCCGGGCTGTTTTAAATGGTGTTGAAAGGTTTTGTGATTTTTAAAATGTTTATTTATACGCACGGGCTGTTATAAACTGTGATCAGGTTTTTTTTTTTATTTTTTGGATTAACAAAAGGAGAAAAGGATGATATAATTTTTTACAATTTTTTTAAACCAAATAATGTTTTACTATGTGAATTTTTTTTAAAATAGTTGTACCTTGGATAATAATTTTTAAAATGTTTAAGTATGTGTTTTTTAAATTCAATGTTTTTAAACTGTGTTTAGATGTTTGTTTGTTTTTTTGAGTGAAAACTGTACACAGGATTTAAGAAATGTTTTAGAAATTTTAGGGAGTTTTTTGTGAATATTTTTGACTGTTTTTTCTCCTGTGGCCTCTGGGTGGTGCTGTTTCTTTTACTTTGACTGTTTTTCTCTACTGGCCTCTGGGTGTCGCTTCTTCCGGTAAGTAGTCTCTTTCTTTCCTCATTTCAGTTCCGGACGTCGTGGAGGAAGGTCGTTTGGGTGAGTTCTCTGCTTTAATTTCTTTTGGGGGTTTGTAGTGTAATTTTTTTGGGGGGACGGGTGGATCCTGTGTGTTTCTTCTTGGTGTTATTTTTGGGTTTGGATGTTTTTGTTTGTGGTTTTTGTGTATTTTTGGGGTAAGTAAAGTCAGCGGGCATAGCACCGTCCGCTGGCTTTGCTTACCTGGGAATGGGTTCACTTTCAAGGGGGGGCAAGGCACCATTGCCTTTGCCCCCGCTTGAAAGCGAAAAACTTTTGGGGTAAGTAAAGTCAGTGGATGGAGCGCCGTCCGCTGGCTTTGCTTACCTGGGAATGGGTTCACTTTCAAGGGTTGGTGAAGGCAATGATGTCTTCGCCCTCTCTTGAAAGCGAAACACTTACTCGGAAAGTAAAGGCACCGGGTGGAGTGCCCATCCGGTACCTTTGCTTTGCGGAGGAATTGTTTCGCTTTCAAGGAGGGGAAGGCAATGATGGTGCACAGGACACTGGGGCTTGTAGTTTTACCGTTTGTGCAGTGGTTTTTTTTCCTGCGGCTTCATTTTGATTGGCTGCGGCGCGTTTCCCAACGTTCCTTTTGCTCGCACCTCTCAGCCTGATTGGCTGTGGCGCAGCGTGGCCCAAGGAACGTTGGGAAATGGAGTCCTTTCTTTTTGTTTGCGATTGGGGGGCTCCTGCCCCACTGTTGCAAAATTCAACCCGACAGTTACCTGCGAACACCGGGTGGGCTAGTGCACGGAGGCTTGGTCGGGGCTAGTGGGGCCTGGTGCAACATCCTTTGTCACATTCCAATGGTTAACGCACAGATTTATAGGTATAGATTACTGTATCTTATCGTAATTTTGCTTTGCTGTATCTTCTTGTATATTCCATGTATTATTGTATATTATATCTGTATATTGTATTTATTTTTGTTGGAAGCTGCCTTGAGTCGCACTTGTGCTGAGTAAGGTGGAGTATAAATTTAATAAATAAATAAATAATGTCAAAGTTGACTTAGACTTCCATCCTTCTGTGGTCAGTAAAATGAGTACCCGGCATGCTGGGGGCAAAATGCTACCAGTAATTAACTTGTGAACTGCCCAGAGATGGCATTAAGCATTATGGGGTGAGATAGAAGTGTGATTGCTTTGCTTTTATGACTGCTGATGGAGACACAATAATAACTGCATTCTTATTCGCAAATTAAGATGATGAACTTGATGACTGGAAGGATGGCAGCTCAGCAGTTTGAGACCCAAGTACAGAGTGAGCTCCCATCTCTTTCCCAGCTCCTGCCAACCTAGCAAGTCGATAAATAGGTACCACTTTGGTGGGAAGGTAAACACTATCCCATGCCCATGTCCACGGAAATGTCTGCAAATGCAGACACTGGCTCTTTGGCTTTATACAGAGATGAGAACTGAACCCTAGAGTCTGATACGACTGGCTTTTCAGCAAGGGTGACCTTTACCTTAGTTGAACTCTCTGTAAAGGCATCTACTCCTATTAGCCTGCAATAGGCATGGGATAGTTGTATATTACAGTCTAAAACATCTGGAGATGAACTTTTGGGAAGATTGCTCTACATAGTTTTGGTCCTATGCAAAGGAAAAATGGCAACCTCATATGATTCTCAAAGTGGTGCTTTTCTCATTCTGACTGGAATCTGCCCAGCTTGGTACACCTTCTTTGTACCGAGCCAACCTTTTCCATGCATAACACAAAGTCTCTCCCCAACAGTCATTAATTCCTCAATTGCTTGTGTTCAGAAGCTAAAGAAAAAACAACAACTGACAGTTGCATTCCTACATGCACACATACCCAAGTATGCTTTTTTTTAAAAAAAGATGGCAGTCCACAAGCATGGAAAAAGCCAGATGATAGATTTGGGGTTGTGGGGAGGACTTCATAATTTTGGTACTATCCTCTATAGGTGGGAATATGTCCTGTGTAACACAAGGGGAGATTAAACATATTCAGGAATAAAACCCAGCAGAGTACGTAAGTGACTATATTCAAGGGTCTGGGTAAAAAATGTGCAGGGGATACATTCTATTGCATACTACTGTGGGTCCGTGAAACTGCAGATAACAGCAAACTGTATATTTTACATTACAGACAGTGGCCTCTAGTGGCCAGCTCTAGTAATCCACCATAGAAATACATATACTGTATTGTGTATTTCAGGATTTGTTATTCAATATTTTTAGACATGATAACTGAAACTATGGCTTACAGCTATGGTAGCAACATGTACTTGGCTGGTTTCACATTTTTTGGAATGATATTTAGGGAAAGTGTAGAAATGTTTGAACTTGTTCAACTTGGCAGTTGATCAAGATAAATTAGAACAATGGCAAGGATCCTCTTGGATCCTCCTGATTTCATCAGATTCATAACCATGCCGAATCACTGAACAATTGTGTGCAGATAGATTTAACAACAAGGACTAAATAAACCTCTGTCCATAGTGGCAAATACAAGGACATTGTGCATAGATCCCCTTTTATCAGGTAGATTGGGTGAAATGTTGACCTTCACTGACCTATTAAAGGTATTGGTGTCCTGTCCTACTTTCATGTAGCTATCATGTAGCTATCATAGAGGAAACACTTGTCCAGCAAGACTATGGCATTTACCATAAGCAAATCATTGCACATTCATGTCAATGGACATGGCAATGATGACTGTAGATGTGAGATCTTGAGATCCATATACAGTATTTGCATCTCATAGTGCTTGGACATGAAGAACTGCTGCTGAGATTCTCATACAACTTACAATTAATGCAACATAGATCAAGAACAAGTCACAAGTCAGATTTTTGCCCATCTATTTCTCCAACAAAATAAATAAGAAGAGAGGATTCACTTGAGAAAGCCGTGATGCTGGGGAAGGTGGAGGGCAGAAGACGAAGGGGGCAACCAAAGATAAGATGGCTAGATGGTATTGTAGATGCAATGGGCACAGAGCTGGGTGGGTTGAGGAGGATGGTGGAGGACAGAGGTGCCTGGAGGACTATGTTCCATAAGGTCACAAAGGGTCGGAATCGACTGTGTGACTGAACAACAACAACAACAAAATAATTACATGTCACTGAATCCAACTTTTTGGTGACGACCTCCAGGCTTTACCAGGTATACAGTGTATCATGTCACTGAATTCAGGTTTTGGTGACCACCTCCAGGTTTTACCAGGTATACAGTATTCAGAGGTGACTTACCATATAATTCTTCTGGGTCACTTAGCCACATAGAGCTTTCTCTGTAAGGTTGGCTCTTCTCCTGGCTGGTAAAATGTCATTGCAACGCCATTAAGCTCTGAAATCTGTGTGGTAGTTTGTGGGCAGAGATTGGATTTATGAATGGACAATGGTTGCATCATGGATCCATGAAGAGCCATGCCTCAGATCAATGTTTTTTGACAAGATTTTCAGCTGCTCTCAGTCCTGCAAGACTGGACCCTCACTCTGCTGCAGCTACTAAATACCACTTGAGAGACCTGGGGAAGGTTCCAGACCAATGCAGGTTCCACCTGGAGACCTTGGATGGCTAAGCTATTTAAGAACCAGCCTTTCCTCCCAGAAGTTGCCTTTAACAATGGACATCAGTATATTTGTGTTTGCTTGGCTCCCTTGCCTTGTTCCTGCTGTCAAAGATCTCCTGCCTTGTTTTTGGTTCTTGCTCCTGCTTTGTTTCTGGAGACATCTGCCCAGTTCTTGGTTCCTGTGTACTGTTGTGCCTCGTCTGTATTCTTGTTCTTGGAATTCTGTCCCTGCACACACATCTGAACTAATCCTGCATCTCTGGTTTCAGTTGGACTTGGACTGATGTACAGTTATTATGGCTTGTTACCTGGTTGTCCTGGATCCTGGCATTCATGTTGCCTTCCAGCTGCCCATGCCCCATACCCTGACATTTTTGCACCACTGTGAAGCCATGCATAGAAACATCCCTGTGTTGTAATATGAGGGGCAGATTGGATCTTTGATTTAACAGAGATTTTGGTTCTTTCTCCTAGAAGGATCCATGCCTTGAATAGGCATTTTTGCACCATTAGAAAGATATGCACCAGAGGACTGATGGTTTTTTATGTTGTAATCTGTGAGCAGATATGATTTGCACGATCTCAATTTAGTTTTGGGAGGATGGCATCTGAAATCAATCAGATCTGTACTATTTGCACCAATGCAAACTTTCTCACCAAGGGACTAAGATCTGTGGGCAGATCCGGGATCGATGATTTGGCCATGGTTCATCTAGGACCATGCCTAAAATTCACACGAAATCACTCTCTCTATTCTATATACTCACGCCCCACGCCCCCCCCCCCCCATTCTATATTGCAGAGAGAGCTTCTAAGTCAGCAAGGGTAAGAATGTTGCAATGGGGCTTGCACATAACAAAAAGGTTGGGCATCGAGGGCTATAATTCTGTGGGCTTCTACACAAGAGTAAACCTTCCTCTTTTTGCCAAACCACTTTGCCCCACCGCAGATCTCCTCTCAACCCAAAGCTCTGGAAAGTGCCTCGAATCAGGGATCGCGACGAGGAGGATGACGACGAGGGAGAAGAGGCAACTCTAAAAGTGCTCTGTAGGGGTTGTTGCTCGAGCATTCCGTCGGTGTTGACTTTCCTGGCTTCGTATATTCCTAAAAAGACACACACACAAAAAAAGGGGGGGATCCCCGTTTCCACTCCCCCCCCCCCCCCCCCATCACATCCTCAGCATCTCCGTTATCCCAAATGGGAGCTGAGTTTGCAAGCTTGACAAGGGACGGATGGTCTGGGATGGATGGTGTGTTTGGGTGGGTGAGTGGGGGGCGTTTTGAGTTGGATGTTGCCGCCGCCCCTGCTTCTAAGTACCCCACTTGGTGGGAGGGGGTGTTAACAGTTAGGGTTGCAGGAGGGGGGCTGTATTCTGTTAGCGCTGATGTCAGAGCCAGTAACCAGTGGTGATTGGGTCTAATTAGACTTTGCAGCAGCAAATAGCCACGCACCCTGGCTGCGCCTGGTGGCTTTCAAAGTGGCGGGGAAGGAGAAGGGAGGGGGCAAACAAGTCGCAGAGGAGCCCCCTCCCAAAAAAGAGGGGGAGTTGAGTAGTTGGTGTTGTTGTTTTTAACTAAACCCCCCCCCCCCCCAAGTCCCTCAGAGTCTCGGATAAAACCCGAGCGTCTTGGGTAAGACCGAGGACGTGGAAGGAGTGACAGCCGCCGAAGGGGGAAGCCAGCCAGGCGGGGTGGTGGTGGCGGCGGCGGCTGAGAGAAACTGGGTGGGGTGGGTTAGACCAGGGGGGCGGACGACGACGACGACGACCTCCTCTGGCTCCTGAATTCATTTATGTGAGATTTTTTTATATATTAAAAAAATGTGATATTTAAAAAAAAAATCTGTGAGGGGAAAGTCTGCCGGTTCCTCCTCCTCCTCCTCTCACAGACTTCGCTCGCCCTCCCCCCGTCAGCGTTGAGGGGAGGGCGGGAGAAAGAAAGAAAGAAATATATATGAATATATAATGAGGCACCCTTGGGGTCCCGCTGAGGAGACAAACGACGACGCCTGACTAGGCGAGAAAGAGAGAGAGAGAAGACCGACAGCGCGGTGCTTTCTTTGCGCGTGAGGGGGACGGACGGAGAGGACG
Organism: Bradypodion ventrale; assembly: GCA_035047345.1. NCBI lineage: Eukaryota > Metazoa > Chordata > Lepidosauria > Squamata > Chamaeleonidae > Bradypodion > Bradypodion ventrale. Next base: position 125,791,132 of record JAWDJE010000006.1, read on the forward strand.
ACTCTGAGCAGCAGTCAAAGACTTCTTTCTTCTCCACCCGCGAGAGGCATCGTCTCGCGCCCCCTCCCCGCCCCCACCTCTCCCCCCCTTTTTTACACCCGCGTGCGCGCGGTGGGGGGGGGGGCTTCTTCTTCTCCTCCTCATCCTCGCCTTCTTTCCCCCAACTCCCTGGCCATGACCTCCGTCCTGGGAAGCAACCGGGCGCCGGGGGTCCCGAGCGGGCAACTGAGGTGCAAGTCCAAGAGGAGGAGGAGGAGGAGGCGACCCAAGAGGAAGGGTAAGCTTGCGAACGGGTGGGTGGGTGTTTGCAATGTTTTCCCCCTTTAAAATAAATTATTATTATTATTATCATTATTAATAATAATTTACCATCTTCCGCGTGGTCTCTTTTTCCTCCTTTTTCCCACCCCCATTCTTCTTTCTCACTCTTTCGGGCATGTGGGGGTTGAGGTGAGGGGGTGAATAGGGTTTTTAAAAAAAATAATTTTGAGGTGAGGGGTGGGGGATATTGAAATTGCACTTGGTGGTTTCTCTCAGATGTGTGCCATCACCACTGACTCTCTGTTTTTTATTTATTTATTTGCATTCCTGGTTGTTGTTTTTCCTCCTCGCAACCACGTGTCCCCCCCCCAAAAAAAACCCCACAACTCCTCAGGCATCACCACAAACAGGTAATGTTTGTTGCCAGGTTGTTTAAAAGAGAGAGATAGAGAGCAATGGGAGTTTAAGTTGTCTATGGGAGGTTATAGATGAAGGTCTTTGGAAAAACAAAGGTGAGGGATGGGGATGAAAGCTGTTAGTAGTGTTTGAGGCTTTTTTCCCCACCTTCTTTTTTCCTTTCTCTCCTCAATGGGTTGGAGACTCAAAAAGAGGTAGCATAGGTCAACGCCTCTGCTTAGAGGGTGCTTCATTGAGCCCTGTCCAAGAATATTGGACAGCTGAAATTGGGACATGGGACAAATAACTGGAAGAGCCATCTGAATCCCATCAGTTTTTTTTAAAAAAATAATCACCCTTTTCCAAACAAAATAGGAGTCACAACTGCTTGACTCCCTTGTGATTGACTGGGATGGGATAAGCGCATATTTCCATTAGGATCCTGTCTGCACAGGGTCACTTAAATGCTCTGCAGGAAATAACATAACATGAAGGCATGTGCAGGAGGATGTCCTATTTGATTACCAAGGTGTCCTATTCATTGGAATGCTGTGGTTTTAGTGTGAGTATGTGATAATTGTTGGCCTAGAAGAGGGAAATGACATTAATTGATAGCAGGTTGTTTTGAGAAGCTCTGACTCTGTGCCTTGTTGTGAATTTTTTTTTCTTTTTTTTCTTTCAAGGATGGTTAGGGAGCGACTGCATGATGCTCCAGTTCTCTAAGGAGACCAGAATTCTATAAATGGTAGATGAGTAATTATCCTAATCCCAGACAGAAAGGAGGGCAGCTTCCAAATGTCATAGAAAGCTGAAATTCTGCCTGAGATTAAAGGTCTTCCAAAAGCTATCCTGTTTCCTTGTAAAGAAGGGTTCAGATGTCGCAGGTGGATTGCTAATGCAGTGACTCCACAGCTTTAGTGTTAAAAAGATGTTGTGAAATAGTTGAAAGTCAAATAAATAGGACAAGTGAGCAAGAGCCTCACTCAGTGAAGTGTGTTATGCCTCAAAGATGCTCAACCCAAAGTCTCTTATCAGAGCAGTAAATTCCACCTAGTCTATAGTTGTCATCTGCTAAAGAGGCCTTAGATAAGTTGCTGTCAGTGCACTCAATCACCTCAAGACTAATCTTTTTTGGGTGGGTGGTGGTGGAAGATGGAATAGAATTTTTTCCCCATCATTGGAATTAAGCAACCTGACTTTCACATGCCTAAAAATGTTGGCTACACAAATTAGGGCTTTTCTTCCCTTTAATATATCAGATTGATAGTGAGTATGCCTGAATAAGTTTTGCAAGAGGCTTCAGTGCCAGATGTTGGAATAAGGCCTCTTTTTTAAATATGGTTGCTTGAAAGTATAGGCAGGATATACTTTCATGAAGATCCAAGAATAAAATAAACTCACAGATGAATAAAAGAGTAGCTCTTGTTATAAAAGGTTTCTGGAACTCATCAGAGTACTAGAGGTAGTGTTTAAAGTGTCAGATCTGAGGAAAACATGACATGGTTAAAAAAAGTGAACTATTTTACCTTAAGAAATGTTTAGCTGTAAACCTCTTAAATTATATATTAGTAAGTCAGTACCTTTCTAAAGTCCATATTCTGCCTATAATTCGATGACCAAGAGCTTATAAAAGTTGTTCCTGCTTTCTAGGAATCTAGTATTCTAACTTTTCATTTAGACATAGATTATTAGATTATTTTACCTCAGAAATCTATATTATAATTGTTTTTGCAGTCAAATTCCACAGTCATTCTATTTCTGAGCCAAAAAATTTGGAACATCTGTACTGAAAAGTCATTCTTTTCTTTCTTCTGCATCTCTTGGTCTCTCTTACTGTTAACTGGAAATGTATATATTCTTGAAAAAGAGTGTTTTTAAGTGTTAGCTACTTTGGGGACACATAGTCACTTGAACCTGTTGATATTACCTTGTGATTACTACTATATTTGGGCATTATAAAACTCACTTTTAAAAAAGGTTCTGAAACCTGTATCAGTGTGTGATTATATATTTAGTATTTTGCCTGTTGGTGTGACAGACACTTCTCTTATTGGAGACCATAGAAAAGATACATAAGATTTGTCCCAATAAACAACATTTTCATTTAAATTAAAGCACCTGGTATGCAACCTGTTGTATCATATATTTTGATCCTAGTAAACATCAATTTGCAAAATATCATATTGTTACTAAGAAGAGGATAACCAGTTTAAGGCAGGATTAATAAATTGGATTTTTTTTTTACATACTGTGTAAATGACAAATAATATCACATGTCTCTGTCAGTTGCTTAAATGAATGAATATCTAACATCAGTATGGGATCCAAAAGATTAAATGATGTTCTGTTGGATAAGGTTTACTTATCATATCAGAAGATGTTCTTAAAATGTATTTAATATTTTCTTCCAAGTTTAATATTGCCTTCGACAAATCAATTGCATTTTTACAGTAGCACAGGCTTGTATTACCTTTATCGCAGTCCATAAAATATGGGGTGACTCCATCGAGAAATGCATATTTAACAATGAACAGTGTAGAAAGATGTCCATATAGCCCACACTTCACTTGATGAATGAGCATTAATTATATATGAAAGATAGAGTATTCTGCTTAACATACCTGTGTGATGAATTGGTTACTGAGTTGGCTGTTTGCAAAGCTGTAACCTTTTAACTACACACGTGTAGGCAAAATTGTTGATACCTGTTAATCTTGAGTTTCCCACCCTGACTGAATTTCTAGAATTCTCTTACATTGTTCGGTGTTATGACTTACGTTTGACATATATACTCTCTGAGTATTAGCTTCTTTTTAGAAGCTCTTTGTTATTGCTTTTTTGCTCATGAAGAGTTAAACATTGGTGATACATTGTAGATGGAGTAGATTTTTAAAGTGGGATATTTTTAGAATTTAAATGGCTTGTTAATTTTAACTTCTATGACTAATTCAGAGGTAAGTAATAGTGCTTTGTAACTTGGGGCATGATCAAACACAAGTTAAACTGTTAACTCCCATTTTCCCCTATAAGTGTGGAGTATATATATAACGTTTCTTCTGCTATAATCTATTAGAAAAAAACCTAGTGCTTGGCATAACTAGTGCTTGGCATATGTGTATTTATACTTGTTCCTTTTAATGGTAACTGGGGGGAAATAACTCTCTGTATTGCAGGATATGTTGAGGTTGGAAGAGAAGTAAACACCCTTCCCCACTGTGCATTTAAAACTTGTTCTGCTTACCACTCAGTTCTCAATTTGTGATTTCAGAGCAAATACTATTAATTTTAGTAGAATTTCCAAAAAGTAGTGTGATTTGAAAAAGGATGTTTCTGCCAGACATTGCCCACCACCTCGCTGTTTAGATCTATTGATAAATGATAGTTAAATATGCATCGGTTATAGTGGTGAACATAGGTAAATATAATTTGTCCGAAACTATGTATTGAGAAATTATGTAAAGTGAAGAAATATGAAACTGCAACATATACATACCTATATGTAATTATAATATTCCTTGCAGCATTTTGTTTTTAATGGCCAACAGTGGCGTGAAATGAGACATGAAAATGGGCACAGTGAAAGGCTTACTGTTTAGCATGTAACAGCTTGTTTGGTTTAAGCTTCACTTTATTTTAATCATAAATCATGGGCTAAAATGTAATGGAGTTGGAGAAACATAATGAGAAATTATGGTGTATATGTTGTGCAAAAGTGGGTGTGAACAGAATGAAGGTTTCTACTGATTAGAGGGAAACAGTTCAAAAATGACAAAGATGCAAGTAGGTGATTATGCTGAAGCTTTTAGATACTGATTAGTAGTAAATATTCTCCCCACCCATCCTTAAAATTTAGTTTGTGGATTAAAATAATTTCTTGGTTTTTTGTTTGCTGGTTCACAAACAGCAATTAAGCTGACTCATTGTCTGTGTGAGCGGTTCCCGAGGTTAGAGTAAACTGAGGCATCTGCGGAAAGAGGAGTAAATAAAGTTATATGTTAGAAATAATGAAGTGAAAAGAACAAAATATGCACACAAAGTTGTGCATGTATGTGTATCTGTGTGAGAAATTAGACAGTGTCATTATGACATTTCTGTGAAAATTAATGAAATTGCAAAATGATGTTCAAAACGAATCTCTTGAGCCTACGTGGATTACAATGCATGTTTTCATCATAATGGCAGAATAATAAATGAGTGTGATTCATCTTGATCTAGATATTCATGGACAAATATTATTTCCCACAATAGGCTGGTGTTGTGGTTCGAGACTTGTTTTGCTTGTTTTACCCCCTACAAGCATGAAAGTAAAGATGAGCTTTTTACATAAATTTAATTTGATTAAAACTTAATACTATCTTCTCATTTTGAGCTTTCCTTCCTTGTTTCTCGTTCCTCCATTATCCCTTCCGCTTCAGTTTTTTTTTTTACAATTACCTCTGATTTCTAGTGATCCATGGTAATGATAGCAATTTGAGATTGCATGAGGGAGATTAGATGCAATGGCTGAACTTAAATTTAGAATAGGGAAATTATTAAATTCACAGTTCTGTATCTATATAGTACTAGAGCAATAAATGAATAGCAGAGCTGCCTATCTCCAACGAAAACAAAAAATTTCCCCATCACAACAAACCTAAGTAGAGAAGGTTAGTTGGAGTATAAGAGAACAATAAAAATGAAGCACTCTGATATTAACAGAAAAATATTTTAGGCTCCAGATTAGTATGCAATAGCCTAATCACTAATTTGATTACTGGTTGTTGTCTGTCTATTGGAGAACTGCATTTAAAAAAGAATTAAAATTTGATAATGTTTCTAAATGTGCTTGCTTTTGTTGTAATACTTCAAGGACTCCAATGCAAGAAATGATCATGTACCATTTAAAAACATTTCATTCTTCTTGGATCAGTTGAAATTCCCATCCCCCAAGCCCTGGTCAGTCATGCACAGTTTGCTTTTTAATTGAGATGAACTGAGTATTTAAAAGATGTAGTGATGGGACTTCCTGAGAATGACACATGTGAAATGTTGCATTTTAAAAATTTGAAAGGTCATGTGAAAATACTCAGCAAAGGATCAAAACATATAAGTGAAAGTCTATATGAGATAACTCTCCCCATTGCTTCTTTATGTCTGTGTGCAAAAAATTCTGAGAATCAAGAAATTTTTTTCTTTAATATTTTATAGAAAGAAACGATCATTTTCCCTGTTAAGTGTTTACATTGTATATGCAATATATAAGTACTCTCTAGTAATAATAGAATTAATACAATAACAACTTAATGTGAAGACTATTACATAGTTTGGAAAATGCCTTATTTCTAAACATCCTATTCTACCATATAAGATTTCACACACTTCCCACCCAAAATGCACACTTCCGTCTATTTGTTCTTCTAAATTCAGTATGATTACACCCTTATAGAAGTAAGAAATAGTATATTTGCAAAATAACTAAATTCAAGGTGTAGTAACAACACTTTGACCAGATTAAAGTATGCTTCTTGGGAATTATCCAGGCTATGTGAGCAGCAGTGATCTTTAATTCCTTTTCAGATTTATAATCAGCTATTGCTACGGTACCTCCAGACTGTTCACAGATTTGATGTGTGTATAAATGGTGAGTTATTTGGGCTAAAAGGAACCTTGATAGATACTTGGAGATCTATCATTCTTTAAGAGCTTGGGTTTATAAAGACACTGATTTGTGTGAAACTTGCATGATTTCTGAGAAGATAAATAAAGGACTTTCTGTCCTCCAGAATCTGTTTTTTTCCTGCCTGTTTGTTTAAAATACTGACAACCTAGCAGGTCTTGCAAAAATGTAGTTGCAGTGATGAATAACAGGTAATAATATGCTATTTTCTCACAGTGGTTCACAATCATTTTGGTTCTTTTTGTGAATAATGTGTTAAGTATGAATATGTTACATTATTTAGCCGTATTTATTGTTTGGAATTTTAAATGCCAGTAATAAATACTTGCTTCTTGAGAGTTTGTATTATTTCTTTTTCTCTCTCCCCCCACCCCATGTACAGTATATAAGAGTACTAAAATCAGGCTTCAAAATGTAATTGCTTGGTATGAAGAGCAGAGGCTCAACAATCAGCTTGATGCATGTATTAGCAACTTTGCTGCTTTCATAAAAAGCAACAAAAACTAATCTATTGAGTTGTAAGAAGACTTGAATTAAATGTAATGTGGAAGAATTGAGAGAGTTGTAATACAGTAATACAAGAGGAGGTGGGAATGTCTTCAGCTAGGCTAGAATATAATGCAGTGTTTTAAAAAAAGAAAAAGAAAATGAAGAATGAAATCGTAACAAATTGTCCTAATACTGTACTTCTGTTTCTGTTAAACCTAAAATTGTAACAATGAAGCTGAGCTAGCAAAATGATAAATAGTTGTAAAGCAGGTGAAGTGGGAGTGTGAATTTTCCTTGCTGAAAGCAAAAGAACAAAGAGATAGGAACTGGTGATGGAAAACAATGGCCGTACACCAAAGCTCTATGAAATCTGTTGTATGCAAATAACTTTAGGGAAGGAGAGGCAGCCCTATCTAGAGCTGGTGTGAATTCCACAGCAGCGGAAGGGATAAGGTGTAGTTTTGGCATGCACTGGAAACCATCTAGGTATGCCAGAAGCAATGTGCTGGGTTAGAAGAGTATGATACAGCAGAGGTAAACTCCTGTCTGTTAACCACTAATTCTTAATTCAAGCTTTGAAAGGCAGTAGCTGAAATTCAGTTGTATAGCTACATGGACTTAACTTGACATTATGCCCACAATAGCTATGATTGCACCAAGGTGGAATAACTGTCCACAAAGCACTTCTGTTACTACATTGTGTAGTTTGGTCAGATGGGACAACCAATTGTACAACTTTGCATAATTTCCGTTTTCAGGGCAGAACTCTTGGCATATTGATGGTGGTGTAACTTTACATTGTGCTTTGATGAACTGGAGTCTAGTCATAGTCTCTAGAAAGTACTAGGTAGAAATTACAGAAAGATAAACAAGAAATGTCTTGCTTAGATGAACAATCAGGTTCATGGCAATTAAAAAGGTGGGGTGTATTGGCAGTCTCTGCTTGCAGAAAATTATAACCATAATACTGTAATGACCTATGCTATCCTAGGACAGTATGTTAGCAGTATGTTAGTACACTGTGGCCAGGTTCAGCAATGTGACTGTTGCACAAAGCTGGTCAATTGTTGGTTTGACAAGGTGATGAGCTTACTGTGGGGCTCTTTTTGGCATCCCCAAAGATCTATGATTACCATAGAGAGCAAAATATTATATAGCACCCTGAGAAACAGAGAGAAAGAGTTGGGTGGGTTTTCAGAGGAATTTTGAACTAAGGAACTGCAATTGTGAAAGAGTTCACATTGCATTTGACTTGTATGTGAATCCTTTCCTGTTTCATTTCGTTCTTCTGTAAGATTGGACCACGATTTGTAGTATATTACCAATCTTTTTTTTTGCTTTGTAAAAGAAACATACATAAGACACTTCCTGCATATAAACTAATTATCATAAATATTTTCTATTACATGCTTTATGCATTATTTCAAATGGCTATAGTTAAATAGGAAGGACAAAAAGCAATAGTGTCCCAACAACCAAGGAATATGCCAGATTTATAAGAAAGTGACCATAGCCTTTATTCTCAGACAACATATTTTGTTCTGTGCATCCAGGTCAGTTTTGGGCTTGTTCGTGAAATTCAGAAGCTCCCTTTATTGTAAAGCAAACCAGTCCTGAAATTTGGGGTAGCTCAAATGCAATTTGAGCTATGGTCTTGAGGATCTGGTGCTAAACAAGGGAAAAAACTGGAGTCTCATTGAAAACACACAAACTCTGGGGAGGACCTAAAGTAGTGCTTTGCATTCTACTTTGTACTTGCTCCAAGTACTTTATTGTAAGATTTGGCTCACACTTAGCTTTTCAGTATTCTTCTTCCAACCCAATGGTGGCTGGTCCATTAGAGCAAGCAGGTCTCTTATTAACCTTCATACCCAAGAGTCAGGGCCTTGCTTAGGTTCTCTATTTCTGAATTCCCAGCCTCATTATACAATGGTACTTCGCTTAAAGAGCATAATGCATTCCACGGGATTGCTCTTTAAGCGAATTTGCTGTTTAAGCGAAACACCATTGTAAGTGACCAATTATGACTTCTGGTGGGGGTGGGGGTGGTTATGAGACCCGATTTAGTTGTTAAGTGAGTTTTTGCTTGGTTTTAGTTGTTAAGCGAGGCGACCATTCAGAGAAAATTCTGCTCTTTAAGTGAGTTAGTCTCTAAGCGAGGCACTCTTTATGCGAGGTTTTACTGTACTTAGAGAGAAAACAGGAAAGTAGCAACAGTTGCTATGACATTGCTGATTTGGGGAACAGAAAATATTTTTTTCCTTGCCTGTATATATATATATGGGGCTTTACTTGGCTGTTTGTTTGTTTTTTGGCACTACCAGCTCCAAGCTGAACTATTTTCTATTCTTCACCTCTTCCATTTGTTTCTCATCTTCCCATCCCATCAAAAATAGCAAACAAGATCTAGTGACTTTGAATGTGACTTCTTTTCCTCTCTAAATTATTTTTAGTCTTATGCCATAAATGTTGAAGAAGTTGTATTGTTTTGAAGACTTGGAAATGGCAGGGCAGCACAAAATTGCTTTGTATGTGTGTGAGTGGGGGTGGTGGTTATGTTTTCGCCCCTGTAAGGAAAGTGTTTTATTCATAACCTGGTATTACTTGTATTTGTTCATTTCTCCCATTGCAAATAATCAGGGATCTGTTCAAGAACTATGTTGATGTTTTGAGTGGAGTGGAATGTCCTTGAGCCTTCTAAATATACATTGCAGACTGCCGGTACTGTATTTAGGTAATTTGCCTTCAGGAAGAGGATATTCTTATATTTAGAAGGAATTCTTGCCTCTCAGAATCAGGAGAAAACATGAGGCTTGTATTGTTAAAACTACTTAACACATCAGGGCAGAGTTGAATGCAAAAAAATAATAATCATAATGCTTCTGTGTTTAAATTTTAGAGATTCACATGTTTGTATAATATGTTAGACTAAAGAATAACCAGTGGCCTGTATCACACTTTAAGGCGAAGTGCTCTATTGCAGTGAATAGCAGTCTCCCTGATAGAAGGAGTCAGACTGACTGAGATTATTTGTTGGGCAAGACACTATTCACTGAGAGGTACAGTGACTGAATTCAGTGACTGAATTGTATCCCATTTCAACACAAAGCAGTTGTACAGTCCTAAAGCCTGTCTAGGTTTTCTTATTGCAACTATACCTTATTGCACCTCCAAACAAATTAAACTATATTTATTTAGCATAGCATAAATCAAATCAAGGTCATTCTTTATTTTGGACCAGTTTACAGAGAATGGTATCATATATCATAGTCATCAGCCACGTGGATGTAATCCTTTGTGAATGTCTTCTGCCATGTCCCATCAATCTGAGTAGAAACTAAACAATATCATGACACAGCTGACTTTCAAAGGTACGACAGAGTTTTCTTTCCATTTCTGTAGATTGCAAATATACACTGTTTTGAAATCCTGGCTGCAGAATATGGTGAAAGATATTAAAATAGAACAAATAATATAAACCTAAACTATGAAAAACTGAATTTTTAATAGACAGAATAGTAAGTAAAAACAGTACAGTTAAAAGCAGTGCATTTCACAACCTCATTATGTGGTATTCACCAATATAGATGCTATTACACCCTGTGTTCCACCACACCCCAGCAAGTCTTTACCAGCTCTTTTGGATGCTTAGATTTATACAAATGGTGACCTGGAATCAGGAGAGGGAGTGAAAACTTTTGTGGCCTCTATTGTTAAGCAGAGCAGACAGTAATTAGATTGCATCCTAGTGTTTGCTGTTTACATCTTAAGTTTAAAGGGGAAAGTGGGAATAGATGTTCCCTAATGTCATTGACAGAGGATTTTCCTCTAGCTACTGCTGCACCAGACATATTGATTAATCTGTGTCATACCATTTATTTATGCTAAACGTCTGATGTTTGTTTCTGCAACCTGGTCTTTGAAAATCATGATAACAGGTGAAGTGTTGGCACCAGCTGCTTGGTTTTAAAATTACAAACTAGCTAGACTGCTTAGTTATCTTTCTCCCAACAGTTTACACAGCAAACATTGCACAAACAGTGTGAAATGTCTGCATAGAGAGTCTGTGCTTTGAAATGTACCCATTTACCAATCCTACCCCAAAACCATATGGTATTAATTGTAAAGTTCCATACTGCATATTAAAGGAAAAGGTGGAGGCCTCTCAGAATTTTTACATTTTGAAATATTTTGGAGAAATGGAACTATGTCCTGCAATGTTGGAAGGTTACATCAATGCTCACAGGATTAAAGCCATTTGTTAGTCCCAACTGGAGTAAATACATTTAATCACTTCTGTAAGCATAGGAATATATGTAAGTGAGTCTTATTGATTCAAATTGTCTGCTCAGGCTGAGATTAAGAGTTGTAGTTAACTCTTTATTGTTACTGATCTGGTATATATATGGCTGTCAGGATCCAATTTTTAATTGTCAGTCATGCTAAATACTCTTTGGGCAAAATCCTTTTGTGAAAACTAATTGCATGGTTGCCCTTATATTTGTGGGTACAGTGGACCCTCACATAACGATGTTACTTGGTTCCTCAAGTAGCGGTGCTAAATGATTTTTGTTGTTATGCGGTTTCTATGGAGTTTCCCGCATAACAACGTTTTGAGCGCCATTGTCCAGTTATTTTAGCATTGTTGTCCGGACAACAACACTAAAATCATTGTTATGCGGGGGAACACATGGTGCATAATGACACGTTGTTAAGCAAAAATGATGTTATCTGAACGCGTTGTTATGTGAGGGTTGACTGTATTCATATTTCCCAGGCTGTTAGTCACAAACCATGTGACTGACTGCTTGATGAGTTGCACAACCAGGGGAAGAGTGTATTTCTGAAATAGGTAAAGGTAAAGTAAAGGTTTCCCTTGCTCGAAAGCCAGTCGTATCCGACTCTAGGGTGCAGTGCTCATCTCTGTTTCTAAGCCGAAGAGCCAGTGCTGTCTGTTTCTGCAGACATTTCCGTGGTCATGTGGCAGGCATGACTAGACACCGGAGTGCACGGATCACTGTTACCTTCCCACCGAAGTGGTCCCTATTTATCTACTTGCAATTTCTTGCTTTCGAACTGCTAGGTTGGCAGGAGCTGGGGTGAAGACGGGAGCTCATTTCCGTCCTGCAGTACTCGGGAATCGAACTGCTGACCTTCCGCTTCCCAGTCAGTGTCTTAGTGATACAGCCTATGAAACAAGGGACCCTTACACAATTGCTTAACGAAATAGGACTATAGAAATCAGGGTTGAGGCGCATATCAAGGTACAGTATGTGCAAATAAATCACTACAATTTTAGGGAAAAGGATAAATGCAGAGAAACCCTCTAGAAGGAAACTAAAATTACTTGAAAACATTTATACTGCTTTCTGAATGAGACAGATTTTCTGTGCCAGGAAAATGTGTACATGCTACTTTTGTTTCATTTTGTACTGTATCTGTTGCAGTCTCTTTAAAGATTTCAGTTAGTGCACTGAGGACAGTGCAGCAGCTGTGGTCATGGTATCAATCAGGCAACAGCTCCTCCAGTGGCTTAGTTGTTAAGATGCTGAGCTTGGAGACTAGAAGGTTGGGTTTCGATACCCAAGGGCTGCATTTGAGCACATAAAAGGAGCCTCATTCAGGCATCTCCTGAGCAGAGTTTCTCCAGCAAAAATCCTTTCAACCCAGAGTAATCTCTGACACAAAATTATTATTATCAATGAGACTTTTGTATCCACTGACAGGGACCCAGTTTTCTGTGAGTCTGGAGGGCTGGTAGAACATATTCATTGAGAATTTACAGTCATAGTTTGAGCTTGAAGCACATATTTATTTATTAAACTTATATCCCACCATTCTAGGAAAAACTTTCCTACGGGGGGGGGGGGGGGAGCTTACAGCATAAAACTAAAAAATACAAACTGAATACTCCTTTGAGCTGCACAGGGATATACAGTACTGTACCTGGTAAATAGAAATGGTAATTTCTTTTTTTTTTTAAAGGAGAATTTAGAACTAAAATAAGTGGTATGTAAGGGGAGGTGCATGCAGACCTGTTAGAGGACAGTCATGTCTCTGGAAGTTCACTTTTCCTTTCACACAAAATAAAATCAATTTTGTAGTAGGAAGGAGGGATCATACTCCTTTGTTTTAGATTTAGAAGCATATATGCTATATTTCCAATTCACTACACTTGGCTTTATGTTTGCTTAAGTTTAATATACTGTACAGTGATTTTGTTGATTTTCATGTGAATCTCTACAAGAAACAAATAGTGTAAAAGTGATTAATATCATAATTTTAAGAATTTTTGAGCTGCTGCTGGTTAGTGTAGGACAATGGAAACTTTTAAGTTTTGCTTTAGATTATTAAAACCAGATTGAATAAGAAGAGTGCAGAATACTAAATTTGTGTTTGGAGAGAGTAAAGGTATATGCTGGTTTAGAACTTAAATGATTTAGCTGCTGATTCTCTTTATATTCTTTCCATTCTTCTTGATTAAATATTCTGTGAAACCTCAAAGATAAAAGATATAATTTGTATATTGTATAGAGTAAATGAAAATGCACTGAGGGCTAGACCTTCACATAGACCTTCACATTTGGTTTAGAATAGACAGAGGGAAGAAATTGTACTTATAAGGCAGTTTTAGCATTGTTCTGTTCAGTGTCAGACACATAAAATAGATTTGTGAGTAACATGCAACTGGAGGGAAGTGGGAGCTTAAACCTCTTGTTCTTGCTTGTCTTTCACTCCTCTAGCACAGTCTATAGATTCTTGTTCTATAAAAACTACATTTTTATTTATTTATTAAGATTTATATCCCACCCCAATTAGTGTAAGCAACACTACTCCTTTAAGAGGACAAAATATTTTTGGTTGTTATTGTTAAGAGTTTTGAAATTTTGCAAGTTCCATTTTTGCACAAATTATGTCAATTGCACAAACAGGGCAACTTATAAAAACTGCAGAAAACTCTGCTCACTGCTGTAATCTTGTATAAACCTTTAAATGTTAAAAGTATTATATGGGTTGTTTCTGTCAACTTAGTACCGCCAGATATTCCTGTTGTGTAACATACATGGCTGTATGTTGCTTCACAAAGGATAAACACAGATATTTTACACAGCCAAATTTTCTGCAAATTACAGAAGCCTAAATGAAAAAGAAGGTACTTCTGGTCTTATGCTGAAGGTGAGATCTCTTGCAGGAACCAGCAGTTTCCTGACTGGTGTCTTTGAGTACCAAGAATGAGTTGTGATTAATTTTGTGATAATCCTTCATAGCCAAACAAAATTTCCTTTATGTCCCTAGTCAACAGATGTAAAAACTGTATGTAGTACACATCAGAAAAATGCAAAAAAAAAAAAAGAAACAGTTTTGGCTGTGATAGTGATATGCAAGAATATTCCGAGGTCTCATCTTTAAAGTCTGAGCACCAACCTAGCATTTCGAAAGCAAGAAATTGCAAGTAGATAAATAGGGACTACTTCGGTGGGAAGGAAACAGCGTTCTGTGTGCTTCAGTGTCTAGTCATGCCTACCACATGACCACGGAAACGTCTGCAGCAGCAGACAGCACTGGCTCTTTGGCTTTGAAACAGAGATGAGCACTGCACCCTAGAGTCGGATACGACTGGCTTTCAAGCAAGGGAAACCTTTACCTCTGTTGGAGTGAGTAACACATCAGTGGCAATCCTATCTTTCTCTATACATATACCTATTGAGGGTTGCCAAATCCATTTGACATTCCAGTGTAGGTTGATAAGACTCTTAAGAGTTTAAAAACAACTCATTTATTGGCCTCATTGGTTTGTACAGGATGCTTAAATTACAGTGGAACCAGAGGGCCTGTTGTCCCTTTAGTTCCCATTCTAAAGTAGTTGTGGAAGGTGATTTGGTTAAAATGTTGTGTGTGAGAGAGAGAAACAGAGGGACTTATTGATTTGATTAAGCATCTCTTCTCATTTGACAGCTCTTTATGTGACGATGCATGAAATATGTCCATTTATTTTAGTATCTTTGCTGAAAAGATTTACCTTATGTAATAATGTACCATTTCTCTGGTATTTCAATAAACTCTTCATTGTACATTTAGGCAATAGATACTTGCCCTAACAGATCATCTCACACATTCAAGTTTCATTATGGGTTGCTTTTCGGTTGCAGGAATAGCACAGAAAACAGCCTTCTTGCAATACTTACACTCTTCTGATCCTTAAAGAAGAGGGTAGTAGAGTTGGAACACTTAATCTCTAAAGAAACAAAACAAAAGTAAAAGGTGAGACTATTCATTCTTACCTCTGATGAGGTGGAATTGATCCACAAAAGCTCACATTAAAATATAGCAGTTAGTCTTTAAGGTGTCACATTTTTGCCTTTTTTGTTTGTTTTTACATTTGTTTTGTTTCTTGTCTGATATGCCTGCACAGACAAACATGGCTATAACTTCAAAAATTTAATCTCTAAAGTTCATTGCTATTCTGCCAGCGTGCGCAGTTAGTGTCAATGGAACAGAAGGAATGCTAACTTAGTAAGGCATTTGTACTAGAGACTTTGTTTAATAATGAAAACAAGCACATTGCAAAAGACAAATTATTTTGCCTCATTAGTTTAGACATGCAGTCGCCTAAGGCTTTGTGGAATGCTGACCTACGGCACATATGGAAAGAGCTGAGGAGAAAAAACTTTAATCTACTGTTGCTTTGTCCCTGTAAAATATATAGTGAAAAAACCAGGACTCAGAAGAAGCTGAGATCTTCTCAGTGGGTAGTTATTAAAACAAAGTCCTGCAGATTGTCTCCCAACCGCAACCATATGCATAATTCACATGATATAATTTCCTTTGCCTCTCAGTACTCAATCAGAACTGTATTTCTGTTGTTGCCCTTTGCTCATTTCCTTTTCTTAGAGCTCGATTCTTTTTCCCTTGATGTAAAGGGCTATGGGTTATTGTGTATTTGCTCATACAAACATTCAATTCAGTGGTGGGATTCAATTTTTTTTTACTATCTACACTGTGGGCATGGTATGGTGGGTGTGGCCAGGGAAAAAGCCCTGTGTTGCACCCAAATTAGGACTACTTTATTTCAAAACTTAGATGGCCAGCTGGAATTCATGCTACCAGTTCTGGTGAACTGGGGCGAACATGCTGAATCCCACCATTGGTTCAATTGTATTTTGTTAGGTCTTGTTAGAAGAACAAAGATGAAGGACTACTTGTTTCTATGGTTTTTAACTTGTGTGTGAAGGTGGCTGGGTTTTATAAAGATCTGGATCTCTGTAACATTCAAATGTGTGAGAGCAACTTTGGCAATATAAGAGACGCTAGCTGGAAGGTGTGAGTTCAGCAGTTCGATTCCTGAGTACTGCAAGATGGAATGAGCTTCCATCTTTGTCCCAGATCCTGCCAACCTAGCAGTTTGAAAGCATATCATTGCAAGTAGATAAATAGGGATCACTTCATTGGGAAGGTAAACAGCGTTCCGGGTGCTCCAGTAACTAGTCATGCCTGCCACATGACCATAGAAACCTCTGCAGAAGCAGACAGTGCTGGCTCTTCGGCTATGAAACAGAGATGAGCACTGAACCCTAGAGTCAGATACAACTGGCTTTCAAGCAAGGGAAACCTTTACCTATCTTCTGGAGATGTCTCAGAATGTGGCAAAAAAAACCATTTTGAGGAGTGCTGGGGAGCTGAATTTGGCTTCTTGGGAGCCATATGCAATCCATTTGTGGATTATAGTCTAGTTCAGAGTATGGGAAACCTTTTTAATTATAGGCCCCAAACTCACCAGCAACCATGGCCGTTTGGAAGTTCTCACAAAACTGCTGATTTTAAATTACTCAAGTTTTTTCTGTTGTCTATTGGAAGATATAGCTTTCACTTGAATTTAGACTCTAGTTCAATGATGGCAAACATTAGCACTACAGGTGTTCTTGAGCTTCAATTCCCAGAAGCCCTGATCAGCAGGAGTGCTGACTTGGGCTTCTGGGAATTGAAGTCCAAGAACAGCTGGAGTGCCAAGGTTTGCCAGCACTGCCCTAGTTCCTAAGAGGACATGCAGTCCAGTCACAAACAGCAGAAAAATAGTAACCAGAAGGTTAAGAACTTCTTCAGGTCAAGCTATTTTTCTACTCTGAGCTGTGTTTTCCCCAAGCTATGTTTCTATAAAGGAATCAGTAGCCTGGTTGTTGTTTTTCTGTTTCTTCATGTGTAATTTTTCATTTTAGCATTTTATGTATTCTCAACACCAATACTCAGGCAATCCTTTATATTGTAAGGGCTGCAACTTTCAATAAACAAACATATGAGTCACTAGCTTGGGGAGGGCTATCCTCATCCTCAAAGAAACCTACAGACCCATCCCAGGACCTTGCAGTCACACCTCCTCTGAAATGCCTTCCAAACTCTTTCTTTTTCTTTTACAAAAATGTGTTTTTACTCCCCTGGAAATTTACTTTTGCCTTCTAGTAAAGGTAAAGGTAAAGATCACCCTTCCTTGAAAGCCAGGCGTATCCAACTCTAGGGTCCAGTGCTCATCTCTGTTTCAAAGCTAAAGCTGTCTGCTTCTGCAGATGTTTCCATGGTCATGTGGCAAGCATGACTAGACACTGGAGTGCCCAGAATGCTGTTTGCCTTCTAGAGGGAGTCTTTTTTTCAGAGAGAGTGATGGAGTCTGTCAGTCTGTCAGTCAGAATGTGGCAAATTTGTTCTCTGTGCAACCTAGTGGCACAAAGGGGATTTCTGAGACACATATACATACACTAACATAAAATTAGAAACAAACATAAAAGAATAACAATGTGTTTTGTAGGGGTACTGGAAGTTCCCCAGCAAAAGTGGCCCATGGGATATTGCTATCCACCCTATGGGCACTGTTTGCTCTGCGACTATACCTGTGTACTCATTTTTCTATAAACAATTTACTTTCAAAAAAGCTACTTGAGTAGTGAAGAAATAGAATTAGCTCTTCTGCCTGAGTATTTCATTCTGTCTTGAAGTGACACAAGCCTGTCATTATGGTATGTGGCAGTGTCTCTGTAGTATGTGAACAAGGCTCCAGACAAGGGCTTGGGGAAAATAAGAATAAGTTTGTCAACCTGGGCATGAAGTCTATACTTTCATTTGTTTCTGTTTTTAACCTCTGTGGTGGAGAACAAGAAACAGCATTAAATACGCATGTTCTTACAGAGGAATTTACAAACAATAGGTGTATTGGCTTTGCTTTCTCCTCTTGTTATTCAGCAGCAAGTCAGCTTTTGTAGTGAAGATAAAACTGATTTTTGACAAGGTATGCGGTTAAAAGGGGGACCTCTTAGTTCAGGGATTCTCAACCTGTGGCCTGTGGGCCAGATGCAGCTCTAGGTGCCATTTCATGTGCCCCCCACTGCCTTCACCACACCCAGAAGTGCTATGTGGTGGAGTAAGGGCAAAATGACCATCCTGCCCCCAAAGTTTGAGCTGGCCCACAGCATAAGAAGGTTGAGAACTCCAGTCTTAGCTAGTCATATATTGGCAGAAATAGAATCCTTTTTGCAAATTTTATTCAACAGTGCTGGGTATTCAGACTGACAGAATTGGTTATGCAGGGAGAATGCATCTGTAACAAAAATTGCATATGGTCTAAATTTTGAGCATAATTATTTATTTATATCCTGCTATTCCACAATTGTAAAAGTGCTTACATCAAAAATCCATAAAAAATAAATGAGAAGCAATAATAAAAAAATACAATCAAGAAAACAGGTTGCAATTTAATTGTTGAAAGAAGGTTTGAGTGCACATTGCTGGAATCATTTCATGTATTTTTCCCTAATACAACATCATTTTATAAACTTACCCCTATAATGTAGATTAAGGTATAAATTCCATTTTCACTGCCTAAATGCATATTCATCAGTTGAAAGCCCGGACAATTATTCTGATAGTTTCACTGCCAGATGGAACCTGTTTTAGGATTTGATAGACACTTGATTTGACAGAATAATCCCTAAGAAATTTTCTGGATTATTATTCTCTCCTCCCCAATGTAGAGGAAGGGAGAGCTGTAGAACAAAGTATGAATCTAGTGATTTCATTATGGTTTTAACATTAGTTCTCCCGTCCTTTGTACCATTTTAAAGCCTTAAAATAAACTAATAGTTTGAGAAAGTATAAGTCTCTCAGGATAAACAGTGCACTGTTGAAATAAATGCTGCATAAATAGCCCAGAATGAGATAGCCTTAATGGGATACCACACTCTTCCAAAGCAGAATTTTAACACATTTCTCCCACTAAGCAGAATGAGAAGCAAAAGAAATCTTGTTTTCACCCATGGTATATCATGTTAGGTTTGATATGATTATATACAAAGCAATATATACTGTAGTTTGTAATAAGGCAGTAACTTGAGTTGTTGGGTTTGGTGAACTTCATCAATGAATGTTCAGAATAAATGTTCAGAATCAGTGTCTTTTTCTCTCTTAAACTCGAGATCCAGAAAACATGCTTTAGCTTTGTATTTTCTCCACCTGTACAAGGAAATTACTAAAAAATTGTTTTCAGAACTACTACAATTCCAAATGTACTTTGAATAATTGTGATCAAATGTCTGAGCCCCTCCTCAGCTAAAAATCATGTTTATTTTCTCTTAAAATAATTGCAATCGCAGTGCTATATGCAAGATTCTGGGAACTGTAGTCTGAAATAGGAACTGTCTTCAGCTCTGTTTGAGTCTTTCTGTTGTTGTTGTTGTTGTTCAGTCGCATAGTCAAGTCTGACCCTTTGAGACCCCATGGACCGCTGATTGCCAGGCACCCCTCCGCAGGCCATTCAGCTCTATGCCCATTGCGTCAACAATGCCATCTAGCCACCTCATCCTCTGCCACCACTTCCCCTTTTGCCTTCGTGTTAGCTGGATTTATAATGTGGTTCTTGTGCTTTTTATTAAGCAAGAATATATGTCTAAAATGGCTCTGTTAAGGTTTGTTCAAAGTATATAGGTGTGTCTGGATTAAAAATCAAATGTTCATAATCATTTATTGCCTTATAAATTTACTTTGCATTTAATTTATTACTCAGGAAAAAGAACAAAGGCTTCTGTTGCTTCTAATGTATTTAACTTACTAGCAAGTCATCTAATTTAGAGCATTAATGGTTAAAATTATCCATCTTGCTTTTGGCCAATTAAAAGGATCGATTAAAAGTAATGTTTGTATATTGCCCAAACCCTCAATATATAAGTGCCTTTTTGTTGTATGGGAGAATTCAACTAGACAGCTTTAGTAAAATTGAACAAATTTTGGTATTGCATTAGAAGCAAAGGCTAGCTTTCAAATACATTTATTTTCTTTTTCTATTATATGAAAATGGCAGTACTAAAATAACCTCAGCAATGCCCTTGACTCAAAGCCTTCCTGATTAAAAGTGTCCCCCTCTAATAATAAACTACGGCTTTACTTAACTGATTTAAAGTGATGCCATTTGCAACCTTATTCATGGCAGTATCGGTGAGAGTCAGATCAGGTTCATCAGGAACATGTTATGTGTACCAGATAAATTTTTTTCAGACTTAATTTCTGCATTGTATTGTTTGTATTTATTGACTATGTTTACGTATTGCTTTTCTGGCAGTGTACTCAAGGTGGCAGTTCATTGTGTAAAATAATCACCTCCTACAGTATAATGGACATGATGAATTTGCTTATTCTTACTGTTTTATTATTTTATACTAGTCTTTATAAACTGCCATGACAGTTTTTATAAAGATGGACAGAGTTAACATTTGATAAATAAATGAAAACAGGCGATCCTCCATTGTAACTGAACTATAAAAATTAACAACAAACAAGTTGCAGCATCTTAAAGATGAATGTATTTATTTCAGTGTGATCATTCATGGATTATAATCTACTTCCTCAGACACAGGACATGGATTATAACCCATGAAAGCTCCTACTAGAATAAACATGTTGGTCTTAAATTGCCAGAACTCTTTTGTTGTTGTTGTTGTTGGGTTTTTTTAAAATATGAGACAGACAAATACCTTATCGAAAACTGGATCTGAATTGGTTCATTCAAGAATATTTTAGTTACTTCTCTGCGTGTGTATGTGAGAGAGGGGAGGGAAGGAGAGAGACAAAGATGGTTGTTAGTCCTATATAGGAAATATGAGTTGTATAATCCAGCCTTCCTCAATTTGCTGCTATCCAGATGTTATGGACTGCAACTCTTAACTCTTTCTGGCTGGAGGTCATGCTAGACAGGGAATGAAACTTGTAGTGTAAAACATCTAGAGTGATTCGCAGGGTAAGGTTGATGTAGCATTATTCTATATAAATCTAATAATAAATAATTTCCATTAAGTTTGATGGGGATTTATTGTTGTTGTTCGGTTTCCCAGGTGAGTCCGATCCTTTGTGACTCCATGGACCATAGCATGCCAGGCTTGCTGTCATCCACCATCCTTTGATGTCCACCCAAATCCACACCCACTGCGTAAACGATATGTCTAACCATCTCATCCTCTGCCATCCCTTCTCCTTTTGCCTTCAATCTTTCCTAGCATCAGAGCCATCTCCATTGAGTCCTCTCTTCTCATTTGGTGATCAAAGTATTTGAGCTTCAGTTTCAGTATCTGTCCTTGCAAGGAGCAGTCAGGGTTGATTTCCTTTATGTTTTGACTTATTTAATTTCCTTGCAGTCCAGGGGACTTTCAAGAGTCTTCTTCAGCACCACAGTTCAAAGGTGTCAGTTCTTCTGCGCTCAGCCTTCCTTACTCCCAAGTAAACAGATAAAGTTGCAGTCTAAGATTTAAGGAAATTGAATCCTCATGTATATTTCATAGTACATAAAAGATTGCAAGTAGAGAATTGAGTTATAATGTAAATGCTTTTTTAATGCAGCCTGTGCCTGGTTTTGACATGGAACTATACCCAAAGTTGATTGTCCTCATTTTCCTGAATTTTAGTGCTCTTTAAGTAGCTGTAAATTCTTGTTCATGTTGGGGTTTCCAGTTTTTAAATGTTAATTTGTTCTTGCATTTTAATAGTTTATTAGATTACAGTATTGAGAAAGGAAAAAACTATTTTCCACTTCTTTCTGCTTCAGAATTTTTTAAACTTTTTAATTTTTATCCGGAATGTTAAGAAATGTGATACTACTGGTAAATTTTCCCAAACAATGTTAAATGTCATCAAATCACAACTCATGGTGACCATAATAGGGTTTTCAAGGCATGTTAAATGTTGAAGAATAGTTTTACGAGTACCATCACCTAATAAGCTTCCATGTTGGATTGGGGTATGAATCCAGTTCTGACTTCACTTACTACACCACACTGGCTTCCCATGGCAAAAATCAATAGGAAAAACTTTTGTCAACATGCAATAAAAAGTAAGAATAGAAGTGTTGAGGTAACTTTGGAAGCTGAGTATGATGGTAACTCTAATTCAGACCTCCAAGCGTGGTTGCTTAAACAGTGATTCAAAACCACACTTTTAGGAGTGAAGCAATTAAATGCTTGCATCTGAATGTCAGTTTTGTTTTTTTATTGTTTTTTCAAATTCTTTTTTTCCCCCAATTCTTAATTCAAATGCTTTTGATCCTGAAAATAAAAAGGCTTATGAATTTTGTAAGTTATTATAAAACTTGTCTTGAAATGAAATTCTTACCCATCCTTAGTCATGTAGGCTACAAGGAATCCCATGCAGTTTTGTTCTTGGTTTAAGAGGGATTAGTTATCATGTACATCTGTTAATCAGTTTATTATTAGTGGCTCAGGAAGTAATGTTCTTCCTCATGATCAATTTATAAGTTGGTCTACTATCTTCTTAGCAGGATTTAAAAATATAAACCTGCACTGGTAACCTTTTGGGATCTTACCCAAAAGACTGATGGTGAACATTACTATTTGCAGCTAAAACTCCAGGCATAGTCAACATGGCTATCAGCCAAAAATGCAACATTTCCCAACCTGTACTCAACTGTGTTACTGTTGTCCCAATATGTAGAAAGAAAGAAGAGAGAGGTAGAGTTCAGTTTGTTTCAGTAGTTTCCCATGATGTGAATGGGATTAGCTGCCCCATCTGACCATTATAGATTCCCCACTGGACCATGGGTAGCTTTTATTTCAGGTCTTTCCATCTCACTGGAACAAGAGTGCTCTGTAACTGGAAAACCTTGCTAGCTGGCTAAGATACCTGAACTGCGACTGTCTAAATCTTTCTATAGTCTTTTTAATAATACGGCATCTATATTAAAGTATATATCCACATGTATTCTAATAATGTGGATAGTAACCTACCTCCAGAGTACATGTCATATCTGACCATCTTTTTTTACCCCTTCAGGTATCGAAGGATGTCTAACATTAAGGACTTGAATTGCTGCTTTACAGTTGTCTTTGAAAAGAGCTAGCTGAGAGTACATGTTAATACTGACACCGATTCCTAACTGTAGAATTTTTTTAATAACCTGCCATCAAGAAGAACAGGCTACATAAACTGAAGCTGTGATAACCTTTCCTTTTTTTATACATGGCTGTTGTTTTCATATAGCTAAGCCATTGCTTTGGCCCTTCTCCAGCCTTGACTGCTTTATCTCCTGTTTTTGTATTACTTCCTTTCAAAACATATATAATTTTGGCTCTTATTTAATTAAGATATGTTAATTGATAGATTAATTAGCAACCTGAGGTACAGGTTTACTCTCATTTGAACCTTTTATAAAGGCTGCAAAAAATGCTGAAGTAAAAATAGAGCCTTGTAATCCATCACCTCATTTCTTGCATTCTTCATTAGCAGCCCTCCTTTTAATATGGTAGTTCATAAGCTCAAGTTGCTAAGACGCTGACTGGGAAGCGGAAGGTCAGCAGTTCGATTCCCGAGTACTGCAGGACGGAAATGAGCTCCCGTCTTCATCCCAGCTCCTGCCAACCTAGCAGTTCGAAAGCAAGAAATTGCAAGTAGATAAATAGGGACCCCTTTGGTGGGAAGGTAACAGCGTTCCGTGCGCTCCGGTGTCTAGTCATGCCTGCCACATGACCACGGAAACATCTGCAGAAGCAGACAGCGCTGGCTCTTTGGCTTAGAAACAGAGATGAGCACTGCACCCTAGAGTCGGATACGACTGGCTTTCGAGCAAGGGAAACCTTTACCTTTACTTTAAGACTCATTCACAACAGCCATTATCCATGTATTACAAAGTTAATAGTGGTGAAGGTGGTCTTTTCTCTCACAGCTCACTTGGCCTTTTGTATGGGCTTTTGCTTCAGGGCAGGATGCATAATTTGCAAGATAGGATCCAGAATAATGAGCCAACTATGTTACCTCCTTGACACAGACAACTCTGGCCATATTATTTAAGCATGTAAGTCAAGAGAAAATCAGTACAACATGAAGCACAGCATGAAGATCTCTTTGGAATATCTGTTTGTGATCTTAGTTAAGATAGCTGTAGAAACAAAAATATTTGGTTCAAAGATGGACATGCTTTATATGTTGGAACACAAAATGTTGATTGGTACTGAATCGAACTCTTAGTCTATTCCCATTGTTGTCAACCCTTACTAGCAACAGTTGTTCTCCAGAGTTTCAGACAGGATTCTTTCCCAGTTCCACCTGGATATCCATAATCAAATAAGATCACTGTGTTCAAAGTACTGTAATATGGTTGTAAGATGTAGATATCTATCATTGCCTTTTTCTAAATGCTTCTACTGGATATACTAATTGGCAGATTCCAAAAGCTGTTTTGTAATCATCCCTTACTCTTCAACCAGTACTCTGATCTTCTGTCTAATGTAATATTGTGTTATTTTTTATCCAATAGGCCTACTGGATAAAAAGGATGTAACTGGATGCAATTAGGCAGTTGTTTCTGTTTGGCTGAATTGCTGTCTCGGCTCAATTGCCATAGCTTTGCCCAAAGAACCTGGAAAATGATATTTTTGAGAGTGCAGTGAGAATACTCTAGTTTTACTTTATGGAACTAAAATTCTCATATTCACATAGTTGGCAGCCAGCCATTGTAAGATAATGTGTTTAAAATTTGTGAAGACATGCATTTGGTCTAAAATTCCCTGTAACATGTTTGTTTTGCAGTATAGACAGTAACAAGGCACAGTAAATGCTCCTGTGGTGTACCTCTTTCAGAATAAAGTAGAACAAATGGATACAATATTTATTTTCTTGTTCTTTATATAGTATTCTAAGTTACTGTTGCAATATCTGACTTAGAGCACAATAAGATTTATCCGTATAGGAAGAATAAGTCTCACCAAATGTTTCATAATTTATGTAGCAATTACAGTTTACTTGCTACCAAAGCAAAACCACTTATGGATATGTCAGAGCAAGGAATGAGAGCTTCTAATTCAACATGAGGAATCAAATAAGGAATGTACAAGCTCTGCTACTTACAGGTTTACCCCATCAAACTGTCGTTCATATGTATTTATTTTGTGAGGCATTGGAGAAGCATTTCATGTGAGCCCCTGCCACAATACAATTGTCTCCTAGACAGAAAGCAATAGCTTTATTTATTTTGGTGTTTTCTCTTACCATATCTGCTTATCTGTTTTCTGGCTGCTTGAGTCTTATACTGATGCAGAATGAGAGCAGGGTATTAGACAGAACGGATTAAGCACATCTACCCTTGTTCCAAAATATAGAGGTTCAAAATGGACCCCAGTTTGTTCAGATCCATCACCAAGAGTGAAGCATATGCATACACTTTACTTAATCAGCTGGACATCTTTGAATCTACGGTCGACACGTTGGAAATCCAATAGCTGTCTTGGTACTGTTCTTATCCCCTTCATTGATAAACTGAGAACCCAGTCCCATTTTTGCTATAATGAATGTTTTCTTTTAGTTAAAATTTGAGGAAAAGGGACATAAGAAATTTCATCATCTCTCCCAGTTGTGACTACCACAGTTCTTCAGGGGGGAATTCATTCTCATGCTAGTTATAACCAGGTGCTGCTTATCTTCTGAAATTTAATGAGATCTCTAGAAGTCTAATCCCATAAAGTATTTTTTTATCACAACTAAAATATGCTAAAGCAATGGAATGTGGAGCAATGCCACACTGCAAGGAAATCTCCCCACAATACTGTATGTTGAAGCTATGAAAGAATCTAAAGATTATTAAACTAAATACTGCAATGTAAGCTTTCAAAAACTAGAATTCACTTCACCAAGAGCCTGAAACGGTATGCTTACTCAGTACATAGATATGAAATGGGCCTAAATCCAGCATAACACAGCTGGAACAAAAATTCTACCAAGTGCACTTATGTAAAATTAAACAGTTGTGCAAGTAACTGTACAGCCTCTTACACAAAGATTGCACAATAAAACCAATATGAGATGCAACTTGTGCATTAATTTTTCAAATGCACAGTTGCTAGTAGAACAAATCTTCATGGTAGTACAGCAAAATTACTCCATTTAGACTACAATAAACAGAGGCCAGTGGTTCTGAAAGATGGATGCATGTGCGTGTGCACGTGTGCGCGCACACACACACAAAACGAATGCAGATAAGTACAACCTTCTGAAATAAAATATTTGATGATAAATAATAATCTTGTTTTCTCATAGTGTTAACTGGTTGAGGACTGTTCTGTATATATTTGATTAACCCTCTCTATATTTGCTGGCTAAATTCAAGGTAATATAGGAGGTTGTCTATTTCATGTCAGATTACTGGTTCATTAAAATTATTTGGACCAGTAGCAGCTCTCCAGAAACTCATGTTGAGGTCTTTGACATCAGTTTGTAAAGGAGTGGAACATCAGTGGTTCTCCAATTATTTTGGACAACAATTTCCAGCTTTTCTTGCTCTGAGCTTCTTGGAATTGACCTCCAAAATATCTGTGAGCAAATATTCTAGCTACTTTAAATTTCTTTTTTAAACTGAAGATGCTAGGGGTCAGTCCTATGGCTCTATGCTGCCCTGAGTCGTGTTCTGCCTGAGTGGGCGGCATATATAAATATGACTATTAAATTAAATTAAATTTATGCATGCAAAGAATGTGGTATAGCACTGAATTATGACCTATCCCTTAATAAACCATAGTGTCACTTAGAATTTTTCAGTTGAGATTAAACTGGGAATTACTATTCTTTTACTTTTATTTTGCATCTCTATTTTACTTTCATCCACTGCACTCATGATGGCATAAATACCCTGCATTTTCACCACTTAATCTTAACAACTATCTTATGAGGTAGGTCATTCAGAGAGAAAGTGGCTGGCCAAAGGTCAACATAGTAAGTTTTGTGGTTCAGTGGGGACTTCAACCTGGATCTTCTAAACCTCAGTCAACCATTATGCCACACTTACTGTTCAGTCTATCTGTGAAGGAGTTGCAGTAGTGATACCAGAAGTACCATAGGAAATCAAGGCAATGCTCTGGTACTCCCCTGGATTGTAACATAAAATTCTTAGTGCCATAGCAGTTAAAAACATTGGTACAGTATAGTACATTCTGGGCTAAATCCTTTTGACATTCCCAGCTCAAATGGACCTAGGGGCTCATTGGAAAAGGATCTGTAAACACTTGTATTACTTTCATTCATTCAATGGAATTGTACTTATTTAGTCTTGCTTTGGGTTTAGACCTTTGGGTCTGTGTCTGTTAATTTCTATGAGTGTAGATTTCAGTTTAGCACAGAAAGTGTTTTTTTCTCGCATGCTTTTGTTCTTACCTTTTGTGTTGCCCCTTTAACTGCTGTTGAAAAGCATTAGGCACTCAGTATTCAGATCACAAAGATTTTTTTTTTCAAATTGAAATCAGTAGCAAAACATGTATCAATATAAGGACTGTAGGACACAAATGCTTCTGGTATTGAATAAAATTAATAAAGTGATTCATTAACATGAGTCCAACTACAGCCTCTCTCTCTCCCTCTCTCATCCCCTCCCCTACTTTCTAATTTTATTGCCACAGATCCTGATTAACTGAAAAATACTCCAAGGTTTTAGGGCACACCGTCCTCCACCAACAGCTTTAGCAGGAAGAGGTTATTAGCATTGAATGGGGACTGTTCTCTCAGGAGAGCTTTGCAGATAAAATGACCAGGGAAGGAAATAGCACAACTTCACAAATTAGCATAATTAGTAATTATCTCTTAATAGCCCCACTTGGCTTTAGAGACTTGGCACTTGAAATTCAGCATTAAAGTTCAGTGAGGAAAAACAAATTTCATGCTGAAATATTTCAATAACACAGCTGAGCTACTGGAACAATAGTCAGGTGTAGGTAAGGGGAAAGCTGCTCCAAAAACACTAGGAAGAAATAAATCACTAAATGTGAATGGAATACCAATAAAACTATTTAAAGCCACAGACTGGATATGTCAAAATCCTAACAAGATTATGCCAAAAAAAAAATGGAAGTCAAAACAGTCATCCACAGAATGGCAACACTCATTATACATTCCAGTTCCCAAGAAAGAAATGCCAAAGAGTACAGTAACTGTAGGATCAATGCTTTACTTTTCCATGCAAGCAAAGTGATGTTTAAGGTGTTGCAAGAAAGGCTTTTGCTTTACATGGAATGAGAAATGCTTGATGTTCAAGTTGGATTCCAAAAGGGAAAGGCACTTAAGATCAAATTCCAAATATCTACTGGCAACTGGATCACACCGGGAAAAAATCAGAAGAATGTCTATAAATTTATGCTTTATAAACTATAGCAAAGCATTTTAATGTGTGAATCATGAGAAACTATGGGTGGTTCTGAAATAAATGTGTGTGTGCCTCAGCACTTAATTGTCTTGATGCCTAACTTGTATTATGTACAAGAAGCTACTGTTAGGACAGGGAGACAGAATGGTTTCTTGTAGGCAAAGCTGTCAAGCAAGGTTATAATTTATTCCCTTATCTGTTTAATCTGTACTCAAAACATATCACACATAAAACTGGATTGGATTTGGGTGAAAAAGTTAAACTTGTTGGGAAGAAACATCACTAATTTAAGGTATGCATACAAGACAAGTAACAAAACAAAAGTAAAAGCAAAAAAATAATAGTAAAGAAGACAAAAACATTGTGGCACCTTAAAGACTAACTGCTATATTTTAATGTGAGTTTTCATGGATCAAATCCACTTGCTGAGATGTAAGAGTGAAGCTATGTGACAATCATTTATAAATGCACTCAGGATAAAGTGACAGTGATTGGTTAAATGTCAATGAGGAACTTGACCATGCTTGTGTCACCTGGAGTACCCCTGAATAGGGTCAGAGTGCCTAAATGTAAGACCAACATGCTTAAGTGGTGGGCAACATGCTTAAGTGGTGGACAACAATACACACTGTATGAAAGCAGAGAGACATGGAGCCCAGCTCACCTGCTGGTCTGTCGACTACTACCAGAAACATGTACCAATGATGATTTAATTTTGGCCAACAACATAGCCCAGAATGTGGCTTCATTTTGATAATTTAAAGTTTGATCTGGACAGAGAAGAAGAAGATGAAGAAGCGGTGAATCTCTCACTTTGTAATGACTTAAGACAACTATTTGATATTCAGTTCTTTTTCAATGAAGATTAAATTCAGCAACAATGTGAGTGGATGCAGAGACCTCAGGCAATAGATAGCAATACAAATGCAAGTCATATGAGTATAAGATATGCAGATGGCACCATCTTTCTGGCAGAAAGCAGCAATGACCTGAAACAACTTTTAGTGAAAGAGATGGAAGTACCAAAGCAGGAATGCAGTTAAATATCAAGAAGACAAAATTCATGAACCACAAAACTTAAACATTGACAATGGCAAATTGAAATAGTGAAAGGTTTTATAAATATTAGTTTGATGATCAATTAAAATAAAAATCAGAAGAAGACAGAGACTTGGAAGGGCAGCAATGAAGGGTTTGAATTCTATCAAGTGTAAAGATACGTCAGTGGAGACCAAAATCATCCACACTCTTGTATTTCTGGATTTGAACATTGGACAGCAAGTTGACAGGGAAAAATTATTTGCTTCAAATACTGTGCTGGAGGAGAGCTTTTCAGGTATCCTGGACTGCCAGAAAGATGAATAAGTGGAGCCTAGAGCAAGTCACACTTGAAGCTTATCTAGAGGCAAAAGGGATGAAATTGAAATTGTCCTCCTTCAACAACCATCATGAGAAGATAAGGCTCTCTAGAAAAGACAATAATGCTGGGAGAGGTGGGAGGCAGCAGGAAAAAGGAGAAGACAAAATACAAGATGGATTGACTCCCCTAAAGGAAGTCACAATCTTGAGTTTACAAAAGCTGAGCAAGGCTGTTCAGTATAGGACATTTTGGAGATTTATTATTCATAGGGTTACTCATAAGCTGAAGGCAACTTGACAAAACATAACAACAGCAGCAAGGTAAGGGAGGGGGGATGAGTGATTTTTTGTGTTTGGGTACTTAGCAAAGATTTTGATGGTTCCATTGCAGCCTTCCATTTAGGTCAGTTCTCTTTATTTCTCCCTCCTGGGGGGAAAGGAAGATAAATGTGGTAGTTAACTAGCACAGATGCACAGTTCTTTGCTCTAAAATAGTTCAAACTCCCTGGCTCTCACCTATCAGAAGAAAGAGGGAGGAAGAAAAACAGACACATTAATAACAAAAATAGCAATCTGTATTCCATGTAGCCGGTAGCATATTAAAACCTTTCTATTACAACTGCTAAATGTTAAGACTTCAGGCAAAAATCAACTCAGGAGAAGTAGGCACCTCATTTCCTTCTCTTGATTCTTGATTCAAAAGCACATCCCCCAAGATGTCATTGGCAACTACTGTATTGTCTTTACTGTTATGCTGTTTTTAACACATGTTACACTAAAAACACACCATAGCCTCACAATTGCATCTCCCTCACCAGCAAAGCAAGTTGATTCTGAGATCATGCATTCCTTTTAATCAGTTAAATCTGATGAACATAAATGTTATATTGTCTAAAATCACAGTTCATAATATAAATTATCAGAACAATACTCCTCTCAGATCGATTTCCCCAAAAATTTAAGTAGCATTCCATTAAGCTTCTGCACAGATAGTATTTTACATCACTCTGTTTAAGTCATATCAGTAAATAAATCAGTTAAACCTGTTGTAAGAAATGTGGAAACAGCCGTACAAGTCAGTTGTAATGGTCCAGAGTTTTTACAAAAATAGAATTAATCAGTGGGCAAAAAAATATAAGGTCACCAGATTGAGTTCTTCTGTCCTTATTATTGGGCAATAACAAATAGCTAATTTATAAACAATTGTATTTTTCTGTATGGCAGCGTGTTTGCCACAAATTGGATGGGCATTTGTAATTGAACTTTATAGACATGGAGAGATAGAATATTGCATATAGAAAAATTAAGACATCAGTTCAGATTATTTAGACAACCACACTCTCAGGTTGATTTTTTAAAAGACGTGGTTTCCTCTTTGTTTCTTCCACCAGCCTCCCATGGCAGTCTTTGGTATGAATGATTGTTTAACCTGATGCAGATAACAATGATGTGTAGGTGTTATATTGAGTTATATACTTCCAGTGAAATAATTGTACTATTATTTTGTTGTTGCTGCTGTTTCCAAGTTCTTTCAATAAAGAAAAGGAAAAAGAACCCAGGTCTCCTGAGTCCTAATCTATCACTCTATCCACTACATCATACTGGGTACACTAATGTGGTATCATTTATTAATGCTTTATGAGTATAACAAAAGAAGGACCATTTATTCTTTCATTGGAACTCTCATGTTACAAAATGAACCATATGAAGAAATGGCTCTGACATCTGGCAGACACCAAACTGGTGGTGCCTAGGACAATTCAGAGGCATGTGACCTTTTATAAACCATTTAAAAAAAGATAAATTGGTTGATATATTTCCCTAGCCTGGAGCAAAACCTTACATATTGCGGATACTATTTTATATGAACAGCTGGAAAATTAGAAGTCGTTTTTTAAACATTATAATGCAACTTATCTGAGTGAGGATGACTTGATTAGCTGCTAGATCAAACCTATCAAGTCAACTGTTCAGGTACAAATTATGAATGGGCAGCTTTAGGGGTCCTAAGTTTTGTTTCTGACTATCATGTAGACAGAGCATAGGTTCTCTGCCTTAGGCCCCCAGATGTTATTGGACTTCAATTCCCAGAAGCCCTGATCAGAAGGTGTGATGACTTGGGCTTCTGGGAATTGAAGTCCAAGAACACGTGGGGGTTCAAGGTTGAGAAACACTGGTGCAGAGGATATCTCTTTTTTTAAAGTCCTCTGACAGCCCTTCAAATATAGAAATGCTCTATTTAAAAGAAGAAGAACCATGATGAGCCACACCTGGAGCAATTGATGCTTGGTAAAAGTTCTCCCTCACTTCAAATAAACAAGCACTGTTTTGGTGCCAACAGCTCAGAGGAAATTGATAGTTATTATAGACACTGTTCCTCCGGATTTGGCTTGAAAAACTCTAATTAAGACCAGCTAAGCTCTATTAACTCATCTTCACGTGTAGCATCTTGATTCCCACCCTGTTATGCTAGTTTTAGGTGAGAAATGAGATTAAGCAATCTGCTAAAACTTTTTGCAGGCGCACCCCCCCAATAACGGACACAGACAACATTGAAAGTGGATAACAGCATAGGGCCACATTTATTGATTCAATGCCCTAGTCCGAATTATAAATTTGTATTGGTAAAACGACCAATCATAATTCCTAAGGCAAGCAGGCCGAAGTAACACTGGTAAGGTACCACCCCAAAATTGCCAACGGCAATTGGTTACAATGTATCAATTTGTATCAATTTGTTTGTTGACAACAAACAAATTGTTGACCGTAGTCAATAACTAACTTATGACCCCACCCTCTGACGCGTATCCGTGAAATCACAGGGGTGATGCATGCTGGTTAGCAATCGTCATCACCCCATCGCCTGGTTCGTCGTTGACCGGACAACGTTTAACTAATTTATTCCTGTCTAGTGTTGTCCAGTCAATTGCGAACCTGCCGGATACTTGTGGGTCATACTGTTTACCTTACCAGTGCTACCCGCCAATGTGACCAAAGTCAACAGTAGTAACACAGAAAGACCCCTATATCAAACCATAGCAACAGTGTGGGATGGGCAAAAAAGCCAGGACCCGGAGCCAATATGGGTCCCAACCAAAAATTCCCACCCGGCCCCGAAGCGACCATAATATCACACTGTTAACTAGGGAGGGGGTGGAGGGGAAAAAACTTCTCCGCTCCGTCGCTGAGGTAAAATGGCAGCTCGGCTGCCTCGTGGCCACCCCTTTTATAAGGGAGCTGGCCACGCCCCTAACTACCCGGATTCTCTGTCCTGTGGGGGGGGGCCCGCAAAGGGCGCGGCGGCCATTTTGGCGCCGCGCTTGCATTGCAGGCGCACCCCCCCAATAACGGACACAGACAACATTGAAAGTGGATAACAGCATAGGGCCACATTTATTGATTCAATGCCCTAGTCCGAATTATAAATTTGTATTGGTAAAACGACCAATCATAATTCCTAAGGCAAGCAGGCCGAAGTAACACTGGTAAGGTACCACCCCAAAATTGCCAACGGCAATTGGTTACAATGTATCAATTTGTATCAATTTGTTTGTTGACAACAAACAAATTGTTGACCGTAGTCAATAACTAACTTATGACCCCACCCTCTGACGCGTATCCGTGAAATCACAGGGGTGATGCATGCTGGTTAGCAATCGTCATCACCCCATCGCCTGGTTCGTCGTTGACCGGACAACGTTTAACTAATTTATTCCTGTCTAGTGTTGTCCAGTCAATTGCGAACCTGCCGGATACTTGTGGGTCATACTGTTTACCTTACCAGTGCTACCCGCCACACGGAGGGGCTTCAAAGAAGACCTGACGCCCCCCCCCAGACCGTCAGCTCGGTCAACAGGCCTGCTCGCCAATCACCCAACAGGAGGTCCATACCTCCTCGCGACAGATGGACCCCATCCCCTGCGTACAAGTCATAATTTTGTAGACTAATATCGGGGTGATGACTAACCCGTCCCCAAGCCCTGGTGGCAAGAAACCGCGCCACTGCCTTATTGACCGTGCGCCTAGCGCGGTCAAGGACCAGGAGGTTAACGCCCCCTCTGTAAGAATGGCGCGGAACAATGTCCGACCAAACCAGGGTTGTGGCAGGCCAGACATAATGCAAGTAGGTGAGTTCCTCGCAAATCGCATGCTTGAGCGATAAGCCGGTGACCTGGCCCAAATCATTGCCCCCCAGGTGGATGATTAGAATGTCAGGCGGGTCAGCACCCAGGCCAGAAAAAAGGAAAGGCCGCAGCTCCCGCCATAACATCCCAGGCTTACCATGCCATGCGAGACTGGCGTGGTCACCCAGTCCCAGTCGGGGTCCCCACTCTGTCGCCGCAGCGTAACACGCTGCCCTGTGCACATAGCTGTGGCCCACCAGCCATACTGTCACCGGTGTAATACGACACCCAGGGTCTGTAAGAAAATTGAGAAAAAAGGCGGTAAGGTGACTGGATTGGTACTCATGGCGGGAGTGGGCGCACATAAAACTGAAAACATTGCGAGCCCCACCTCCCCATGCTGCGTATGTCAGCCCCAGAGTACCCAAAAGCAGCTGCTGTAGAGGCTGCACCAATACGGAACGAATGTGTGCCATAACGGGCACCTGGTAGGCCCACCCTGGTGAGGGCTCTGGCTGTCACCTTCCAAAACTGAAATTTAGTAAGGGGAGACCCATCTTGGTGACAGAAAAACGGGCCGTGGTGCATGCCACGCAGTGCCAGGAATTCCTGTAGGGCACCAACCGGACAGATGTCTGCCAAAGAACAACGTAGCAGTCTTACACCACTGCCTACGCCATGCTGATCTGTTTTAGAGGAGCGTATCCTCAACTGGGCCCAGTCTTTGGCAACATAGACATCTTCGAGTTCCAGTGCCCTACCACTTGCATCCGCCTTAGACAGCATCACGAGTTCGCTGACGCGGAGCGCTCCAAAAAATGCCACCGTTGTGGCTGCATGAAAAAGGGCTGCCTCATAATGATCAAAACAGAGGCCTGGCCAGCCCCGGGCCAACTGGGTAAGAACCCCTGGGGAAATAGGGTGCCGGTCGTCCGGGCAACGCCCGCGCTCGCGCACCCACCCCTCCAAAACATGTCTCACCCGGAAGTCAGAGGTGGTATCCACATGACCCCCCACTTTGGCCATAAAAGCCAACGCCGAGAGCTTGGATGCTATGGTGCGAGGTGCGAGGCCCTGTGCATGCAGGTGAACCATGAACCGCAGAACATGGTCCACCGGGATAGGCCAGGTCTCTGGCAAGAGAAATTGAGTAGCAAATGCCCTGTACGAATTGAATGCTTGTTGATACGCCTTACGCGTGCGTGGCGCTAGTGACAGGCCAATCGCCCGGTTCACCTCTCCTTGCCAATAGTCCACATCTCGTCCGGGAGTGGCGAGGGAAATTCCTCCGCATCCGGGGCCAAGGCGCGGAACCGGGAGATCTGCAGGCGGGACAAAGCGTCAGCAATATCATTATTAATCCCTGGGACATGCCTGGCCCTGAACAAGACGTTGAGGCGCAGGCAGCGCAGCACAAAATGGCGCACTAGATCCATGACCCTGGGCGATTTGGAAGTCTGTGCATTGACAATGTGTACAACAGCCGCATTGTCACACCAGAAATGCACCACCGAATTAGCCCACTGTTCGCCCCATAGCATCCCCAGAATGGGAAAAAATTCCAGGTATGTGAGATCCCGCAGGCGACCTGTGCCCGCCCATGCCGGTGGCCACCCACCATAGGCCCACTTCCCATTGAAGTACATCCCATAACCCAGGGATCCTGAGGCATCAGACTGGATCTGGAAATTGGGGGATGCCAGGAGGTCAGACCTCCAAAATGAGACCCCATTAAACTCCCTCAGGAATTGCAACCAGACGAACATGTCTGCCTTGATACCCCGGGTGAGCCTGACTCTGTGGTGGGGCCTGGATAACCCTGCCATGGCGTCGCATAAGCGCCGGGCAAAAGCCCTGCCCGGTGCGACCACCCTGCAAGCAAAATTAAGGTGCCCATGTAGCACCTGCAGTTCCCTCAGGGATGCCTTACGCTTGGCCAGCAATTCCGAGATAAGGGCCACTATCCTGGACACCTTATCACCCGGCAACCTAGAAGCCTGCACTACTGTGTCAATCTCAACCCCCAGGAATACTAGCTTGGTCGATGGGCCCTCGGTCTTTTCGGGCGCTAAAGGGACACCAAGTTCCTCCATTAGCGTCTGAAATGTGTTGAGGAGACGTGCGCACGTGTCCCAGCCCCGTTCACCCCCGAATAAAAAGTCATCCAGGTAATGGGCTACAGACCGGGACCCTGACCTGCGGACGAAAGCCCACTCTAGGAAGGTACTAAAACGCTCGAAAGCCGAGCATGATATGGAGCAGCCAAAAGGCATGGCCTTATCAAAATAATATTCCCCCTTAAATTTAAAACCCAGCAACTCAAAGTCGCCCGGGTGCACTGGCAAGAGGCGAAAAGCTGACTTAATGTCACACTTGGCCAGCAGGGCACCCGGGCCACACGAGCGCACCATGCGCAGCGCATGGTCAAACGATGTATACCTGACTGAACAAAGGTCATCAGGGATAGCATCATTGACCGATCGGCCGGCTGGGTAGGACAAATGATGAATAAGGCGAAACTCACCTAGGGACTTTTTGGGGACCAAACCCAGTGGCGAGACCTTAAGATTGGGAAATGGGGGTGCGGGGAAAGGTCCAGCGACCCTGCCCGCGTCTAACTCCTTTTTAATGCTGGCCGCAGCCACCTCCTCCCTTCCTCTGAGGGATAAAAGGTTGGGAGCATCCTGAGGGGACCTATCACCCATAAAAGGGATACGAAATCCCTGCTTAAAACCTTGAAGGAGATACTCCCCGTCCTCCCCCTTCGGGTACGATGCGAGCCAGCGCTCCAGCATGTCCACCTTAATTGGGGAGGGGGCCTTTTGGAGAACTAGCTCCATCCGTGGCAGCCTTGCCAGCCCACTGTCCACCCCTCCCTCTGCCTCGCGCCCCCCCAGGCCTGGGACAAGCAGAGGCTGCGTGGGGGCCAGAACATGTGGGACACTCATGCTTATACCTGCAGTTCTTTCGATTGCAGGAACCATTTGACGAGAAAGTCCAGCACAGCAGGCGGGCTGGAACCCCCTGCCCCGCCGCCTGGCGGGTAGCCTGCGCTGGAGCCGCTCGCTGGACCGCATGTCCGCAATGGTATCTATCCCCCGGGGCAGGGCGTGTGGGTGTCATATACAAAAGCCACAGCCTCTGGCACGGCTCATCCCATCTCATCTCGGGGTGGAGGGGAATCCTCATACGGAATTCCTCATCATATGCTAGCCATGAGGGGCCCGGGAAATCGACCATCGCCCTATATATGTTGTCCAAATATTGGACCATGGGAATAGCTAAATCCGGCCGCGCCCTCAAATATACCGCCATGTATATTAAATAAGCGGGGAGCCAGTTGGCCCAGGTACGCGGCGGCTTACGGCGGCGTGCCTGCTCCTTGTCCTTCTCATCCTGACCCTCCCTTTCCTCCTTGGTGGGCTCTCTGTTCAGGAGTGAGAAGATATCTACGTACTCCCCTCGCCATATCTTTTCCCTAGTGGCCTGTGCCAGGTGATCACCCAATGGCAAGGAATACCCTGCCGTCGGCAAAGCCGAAAAGGGGACAGCCGGCCTGGTAAAAGGGGCCTGAGCTAACCCAGCCACCCCCAGAACATTCCCTGCAGTGTAAGGACCAATGCCCACCCCAGTGCCCAAGGTGGCAGTCGTCGTCGCCGGGTGGGTCGCCGACAGCGTGGCCCCCGCACCACCCGCGCGAGGCCAAGGCCATTGAAAGGCCCCCCCTAGATTGGGAATGTGTGTGGATGTACTCGCTTGCACCGTATACTCACATGCTGCACCCCCGCGGGCCGCCCCCACCGGGGGTTCCGGCCCGCTGGGGGCGTCGGAGCTCACGACCGACGTAGAGCTCATCACCGGGGCTTGACCCGCACCTGGTTGCTGGCTGGGGAGCTGCGAGGCAGTGGCCGAAACCGCGCCACGCGCCTGCAGCAGCTCGACCCTCCCTGCCGGCTGTTGTCCTCCTGCCGACAGCGCCTCAAAAGGAACCCCGAAGGGGGCGCCCGCCTGACTGGCCCGAGCCAACGACGCCTCCAGGGCCGCAATGCGGGCCAGCAAGGTGTCCACGTTGACCATGGGCAAAGGGCCGGCCGGCCCGCCTGGTCCAGGCATGGGTACAGGTCCCTGTACCCCGGGACCCACATATGGCCATTGGCCAGCACCGAAGCCCGGCAGGGTTGGTGGAGAAACTTGCCAAGGCAGGGGGCCGCACCACCCCCCAAGGCTAGAGGGCCCAGGGAGAGGCTGCGGCCCAAGAGGAGTAGGCCCGACAGAGTGGGCAGGAGCAGGAGCGGTGTCCACCGCTCGTGGGCCGCAGGCCGGAACCCCTTCCGCGCCCGTACTCTGATCGCCCACTCCGGGCCAAGGGGCAATAGACCCCATTCCGCTGGCCCCGGCCGGGGCCGGCAAAGGTGGCTGCTGAGGAAGCGGCACCGCGGTCCTCCGACCTGGGTTGCGCCTCCTAACAGCGCGAGCTGAACTCGAAGCTGCCTTCTTCTTCGAAGGCATCTCCTCCGAAGCAGAAAAGGGAAGCCGGCAAGGCAGAATCGCTACCAAAAGGCTTCCCGGTAAGCTAACGAGAGACGGAGACACAGGGGAAAAAACTTCTCCGCTCCGTCGCTGAGGTAAAATGGCAGCTCGGCTGCCTCGTGGCCACCCCTTTTATAAGGGAGCTGGCCACGCCCCTAACTACCCGGATTCTCTGTCCTGTGGGGGGGGCCCGCAAAGGGCGCGGCGGCCATTTTGGCGCCGCGCTTGCATTCTGTTCTCACTCTCTCACTCTCTCTCTCTCTGAAATCTTTTCAGATAATCCTTTATCAACAGTTACATTTAATTCAAAATGCAGGAAATGTACAAAGTAAATCGGGAATACAAGAAAGAAAGGAAAGGGGAGTGGATCAAAAGAAATAACATTTAAAAAGTATGGAAATGAGGTGAATCTGAATTAATGGTGGAAGAAGTAAAAAAAATGTCAGTAAGTTAGATGTAAATATTTACAAGCAGGGAGAGATGAACAGGAGTCAAGAAATCAAGGTTGTTGGGTTTTTTCAATAATTAAAAACTAAGAAGAAAACCTGGTTCCAACAAGTCTTACTTGGTGTAACAAACTCAGATACTTTGATACAACTTTAAAAAATAGATTTCATCCCTGCAAGGAAGGATTTATATGAAGCTAGGAGAGACTGTGATAGTTTAATGGTTAAGACACTGAATTTGACAACTGGAAAATCAGCAGTTCAAGACCTGAGTGTTGCACGATGGAGTGGGTGCCTGTTGTCCACCTCAGCTCCTGCCAACCTAGCAGCTCGAAAGCAAGAAATTGCAAGTAGATAAATAGGGACCACTTTGGCGGAAAAGGTAACAAAGTTCTGTGTGCTTCGGCAACTAGTCATGCCTGCCACATGACCATGGAAGCATCTGCAGATGCAGACAGTGCTGGCTCTTTAGCTGTAAACTGAGATGAGCACCACCTTCTAGAGTTGGATACAACTGGCTTTTGATCAAGGGAGACTTCTATCTTTTCAATTGCCATAAAGTTCAGCCAGTCATAACTGAAAATTGAAAGGTTACTTTTTTAAAAAAGTAATTTGTTCCTGTTACAATATTTGAAAAACAATCCACTATTAGTATTCATTACAACTGGGTGAAAAAATGTGGCCTTCATGAACCTCCAGGGCCCAAATGTGACCCTTGGGACCATTCAGTCCCCCTTGCAATGAGGAGAAAAATATCAGTATATTAAAAGAAAATGTACCAGTAAATCAGAAAACCAAGCAGACCCAAGGTCTACATCTTGTGAGAATATGTTAATTTTTTATGCTGGTGCTTTAATTCATTCTTTTTTCTTTTTGAGTTCTTACTAATGAAATCTGATGACTAGTTAATATAATTAGAAAGATGCAGGGTTTCAGAAAAGAAATGTTTGCTAAATACGGTATATGAAACATTCTAAGTGGTATCTATAGAAGTTCTAACATGATTACTAGATCTCCTTGGTATTAATCAAGTCTAGTAACCTTAAATTGGTATTAGTCAAATCTAGTACAGTAATCTTCTGCTTGGTATTGCTCAGATCTAGTAACTTAGAATGACAGTCCATAGAGAAGAACTTCAAAGAAATTTAGTCTTAATGCACAGAAGGGCTACACAAATGTAGGTCTTACATCAAACAGCTTGGCCCCAAATAGTTTAGAGTTTTAAAGGCCAACACCAGCATTGCTTGCTCCACTCTTTCTTGATGAGAGCAATGATGTTGATTGGGAAATCTGTGAGATGCCGTCCTACATTTGATAGTTTCATCATTATAATTTAATTTCATGTCTTCTGGTAATAAGGGGCCATCTGTCAGAACTGAAATAACATCTTAGTCAAAGTTCTAGCTTTTGCTGTAACAAAAAGACACCTCTGTGTAGCATTGGCAGAGTCACTACAGCAAAGAATCTATCAGTTATATCCTTTCCCCCCATAATCACAGAATTTCCACCTTGTCTGTTGAGCCAAGGACACATACCAAGCAATTTAAGACATTAGCAAGTAGAGGGGCCTTGTAATTAAGGGATAAATAGGACAAGCGCCCTATTTTACCATGTAGTAATCTAGTTGGTGAGTGGATAAAAACAGTCAAAGCATGCTGTGTTTAGATCTCCCTATATAACTGTTGAGGGACTGCAGTGGCTTAGTGGTTAAGACACTGAACTTGATGACAGGAAGGTCGGCAGGTCAGCAGTTAGAGACTCAAATACTGCATGATGGAGTGAGCTCCCATCTCTGTCCCAGCCCCTGCCAACCTAGCAGTTTGAAAGCAAGAAATTGCTTTGGTGGGAAGTAACAGTGTTCCGTGCACTCCGGTACCTAATCATGCCTGCCACATTTCCATGGAAATGTCTGCAGATGCAGACAATGCTGGCTCTTTGGCTATAAACAGAGATGAGTACCAAACCCTAGAGTTGGACACGACTGGCTTTCAAGCAAGGGTGGCCTTTGCTGTTACTATATAACAGTCAAAGTTGACTGCAAAACTTCTAAAATGTGTGCCTTGGGGTATTCAGGTGTATGATAAGGAGATCTTGGAATCAGTCATTGCACGTGGAGAATATGTGTTATGTCTAACTTTACATGGGCAAACTATCATTCAGATGTCTTGCCATCTGAAGGCATATGTGGGAGTGGACTGGGGTTTGGAATAGGGGAAGAACTGTACACAGGTGTGCAACTGTACCCCTCCAAATCTTGATGGTCTGAAACTCCTATCAGCCCTAGTCAATTTAGCCAATGCTGGGGGATTGCAGTAGCTGAAATTCAAAATTTAGAGGGCTACAGTTTTGCATCTCTCTTCTAGTATCTGGAAAATATGATTCCTGAAATATACTGTAGTTGCACTTGCACATATCATGAATCTGAAAACATTAACTGAGGCAGTGTTGTTTCTCAACTTGCCTTAGCTTCTAATTGTGTCACTGATTCCATTTAATTCTGTGGAGTAAGCAAGTCAGACCATACATATGAAATGCACATACAGTACCTGGATAACAACAGTACCTGGATAACAACTAAAGGAGACATCCTCCACTGCTGAAGGTGATAACATAAACAAACATATCTACTTTTCCTGTTTATTTGATTATCATATCTGTATGTTGTGCATTATTTTGTCCATAATCAAAATTTATCTAATTATTGCTATGGACACCCTTCAGAATTCTGTTGTTTCCTATCAATGTACATACATGCCATGCTGCCCCATCTGGATATATACACACACAAAGAAAAAAAAACTGCAACAGAAGGGACTTAAAAGGAGCTAAAATAAGTTAAGAAACATAGATCAATCCTACTATTTTGCAGAAACAGACAAAGCTTTGCATGTCACTTCCATAAAACAAACAAGGGATTGGGAAAGGGAGGTGTTAGAAATGTGTACTGAGCCCAGAAAATCTTTGCTTGGGTGAACATTGCTTGTCCATGTTTTCTCTAACCTTGTCAGATACCCTTGATCATTGCAGGCGCACCCCCCCAATAACGGACACAGACAACATTGAAAGTGGATAACAGCATAGGGCCACATTTATTGATTCAATGCCCTAGTCCGAATTATAAATTTGTATTGGTAAAACGACCAATCATAATTCCTAAGGCAAGCAGGCCGAAGTAACACTGGTAAGGTACCACCCCAAAATTGCCAACGGCAATTGGTTACAATGTATCAATTTGTATCAATTTGTTTGTTGACAACAAACAAATTGTTGACCGTAGTCAATAACTAACTCATGACCCCACCCTCTGACGCGTATCCGTGAAATCACAGGGGTGATGCATGCTGGTTAGCAATCGTCATCACCCCATCGCCTGATTCGTCGTTGACCGGACAACGTTTAACTAATTTATTCCTGTCTAGTGTTGTCCAGTCAATTGCGAACCTGCCGGATACTTGTGGGTCATACTGTTTACCTTACCAGTGCTACCCGCCAATGTGACCAAAGTCAACATTAGGAACACAGAAAGACCCCTATATCAAACCATAGCAACAGTGTGGGATGGGCAAAAAAGCCAGGACCCGGAAGCCAATATGGGTCCCAGCCAAAAATTCCCACCCGGCCCCGAAGCGACCAAAATATCACACTGTTAACTAGGGAGGGGGTGGAGGGGAAAAGACTTCTCCGCTCCGTCGCTGAGGTAAAATGGCAGCTCGGCTGCCTCGTGGCCACCCCTTTTATAAGGGAGCTGGCCACGCCCCTAACTACCCGGAT
Organism: Bradypodion ventrale; assembly: GCA_035047345.1. Classification (NCBI taxonomy): domain Eukaryota; kingdom Metazoa; phylum Chordata; class Lepidosauria; order Squamata; family Chamaeleonidae; genus Bradypodion; species Bradypodion ventrale. Next base: position 125,833,825 of record JAWDJE010000006.1, read on the forward strand.
TCTCTGTCCTGTGGGGGGGGCCCCGCAAAGGGCGCGGCGGCCATTTTGGCGCCGCGCTTGCATTGCAGGCGCACCCCCCCAATAACGGACACAGACAACATTGAAAGTGGATAACAGCATAGGGCCACATTTATTGATTCAATGCCCTAGTCCGAATTATAAATTTGTATTGGTAAAACGACCAATCATAATTCCTAAGGCAAGCAGGCCGAAGTAACACTGGTAAGGTACCACCCCAAATTGCCAACGGCAATTGGTTACAATGTATCAATTTGTATCAATTTGTTTGTTGACAACAAACAAATTGTTGACCGTAGTCAATAACTAACTCATGACCCCACCCTCTGACGCGTATCCGTGAAATCACAGGGGTGATGCATGCTGGTTAGCAATCGTCATCACCCCATCGCCTGGTTCATCGTTGACCGGACAACGTTTAACTAATTTATTCCTGTCTAGTGTTGTCCAGTCAATTGCGAACCTGCCGGATACTTGTGGGTCATACTGTTTACCTTACCAGTGCTACCCGCCACACGGAGGGGCTTCAAAGAAGACCTGACGCCCCCCCCCCAGACCGTCAGCTCGGTCAACAGGCCTGCTCGCCAATCACCCAACAGGAGGTCCATACCTCCTCGCGACAGATGGACCCCATCCCCTGCGTACAAGTCATAATTTTGTAGGCTAATATCGGGGTGATGACTGACCCGTCCCCAAGCCCTGTCGGCAAGAAACCGCGCCACCGCCCTATTGACCGCGCGCCTAGCGCGGTCAAGGGCCAGGAGGTTAACGCCCCCTCTGTAAGAATGGCGCGGGACAATGTCCGACCAAACCAGGGTTGTGGCAGGCCAGACATAATGCAAGTAGGCGAGTTCCTCGCAAATCGCATGCTTGAGCGATAAGCCGGTGACCTGGCCCAAATCATTGCCCCCCAGGTGGATGATGAGAATGTCAGGCGGGTCAGCACCCAGGCCAGAAAAAAGGAAAGGCCGCAGCTCCCGCCATAACATCCCAGGCTTACCCAGCCATGCGAGACTGGCGTGTTCACCCAGTCCCAGTCGGGGTCCCCACTCTGTCGCCGCAGCGTAACGCGCTGCCCTGTGCACATAGCTGTGGCCCACCAGCCATACTGTCACCGGTGTAATACGACACCCAGGGTCTGTAAGAAAATTGAGAAAAAAGGCGGTAAGGTGACTGGATTGGTACTCATGGCGGGAGTGGGCGCACATAAAACTGAAAACATTGCGAGCCCCACCTCCCCATGCTGCGTATGTCAGCCCCAGAGTACCCAAAAGCAGCTGCTGTAGAGGCTGCACCAATACGGAATGAATGTGTGCCATAACGGGCACCTGGTAGGCCCACCCTGGTGAGGGCTCTGGCTGTCACCTTCCAAAACTGAAATTTAGTAAGGGGAGACCCATCTTGGTGACAGAAAAACGGGCCGTGGTGCATGCCACGCAGTGCCAGGAATTCCTGTAGGGCACCAACCGGACAGATGTCTGCCAAAGAACACCGTAGCAGTCTTACACCACTGCCTACGCCATGCTGATCTGTTTTAGAGGAGCGTATCCTCAACTGGGCCCAGTCTTTGGCAACATAGACATCTTCGAGTTCCAGTGCCCTACCACTTGCATCCGCCTTAGACAGCATCACGAGTTCGCTGACGCGGAGCGCTCCAAAAAATGCCACCGTTGTGGCTGCATGAAAAAGGGCTGCCTCATAATGATCAAAACAGAGGCCTGGCCAGCCCCGGGCCAACTGGGTAAGAACCCCTGGGGAAATAGGGTGCCGGTCGTCCGGGCAACGCCCGCGCTCGCGCACCCACCCCTCCAAAACATGTCTCACACGGAAGTCAGAGGTGGTATCCACATGACCTCCCACTTTGGCCATAAAAGCCAACGCCGAGAGCTTGGATGCTATGGTGCGAGGTGCGAGGCCCTGTGCATGCAGGTGAACCATGAACCGCAGAACATGGTCCACCGGGATAGGCCAGGTCTCTGGCAGGTGACATTGAGCAGAAAATGCCCTGTAAGAATTGAATGCTTGTTGGTACGCCTTACGCGTGCGTGGCGCTAGTGACAGGCCAATCGCCCGGTTCACCTCTCCTTGCCAATAGTCCACATCTCGTCCGGGAGTGGCGAGGGAAATTCCTCCGCATCCGGGGCCAAGGCGCGGAACCGGGAGATCTGCAGGCGGGACAAAGCGTCAGCAATATCATTATTAATCCCTGGGACATGCCTGGCCCTGAACAAGACGTTGAGGCGCAGGCAGCGCAGCACAAAATGGCGCACTAGTTCCATAACCCTGGGCGATTTGGAAGTCTGTGCATTGACAATGTGGACAACAGCAGCATTGTCACACCAGAAATGCACCACCGAATTAGCCCACTGTTCGCCCCATAGCATCAAAGCCCCCAGAATAGGGAAAAATTCCAGGTATGTGAGATCCCGCAGGCGACCTGTGCCTGCCCATGCCGGTGGCCACCCACCATAGGCCCACTTCCCATTGAAGTACATCCCATAACCCAGGGATCCTGAGGCATCAGACTGGATCTGAAAATTGGGGGATGCCAGGAGGTCAGACCTCCAAAATGAGACCCCATTGAACTCCCTCAGGAATTGCAACCAGACAAACATGTCTGCCCTGATACCCCGGGTAAGCCTGACTCTGTGGTGGGGCCTGGATAACCCTGCCATGGCGTCGCATAAGCGCTGGGCAAAAGCCCTGCCCGGTGCGACCACCCTGCAAGCAAAATTGAGGTGACCATGTAGCACCTGCAGTTCCCTCAGGGATGCCTTACGCTTGGCCAGCAATTCCGAGATAAGGGCCACTATCCTGGACACCTTATCACCCGGCAACCTAGAAGCCTGCACTACTGTGTCAATCTCAACCCCCAGGAATACTAGCTTGGTAGATGGGCCCTCGGTCTTTTCGGGCACTAAAGGGACACCAAGTTCCTCCATTAGCGTCTGAAATGTGTTGAGGAGACGTGTGCACGTGTCCCAGCCCCGTTCACCCCCGAATAAAAAATCATCCAGGTAATGGGCTACAGACCGGGACCCTGACCTGCGGACGAAAGCCCACTCTAGGAAGGTACTAAAACGCTCGAATGCCGAGCATGATATGGAGCAGCCAAAAGGCATGGCCTTATCAAAATAATATTCACCCTTAAATTTAAAACCCAGCAACTCAAAGTCGCCCGGATGCACTGGCAAGAGGCGAAAAGCCGACTTAATGTCACACTTGGCCAGCAAGGCACCCGGGCCACACGAGCGTACCATGCGCAGCGCATGGTCAAACGATGTATACCTGACTGAACAGAGGTCATCAGGAATAGCATCATTGACCGATCGGCCGGCTGGGTAGGACAAATGATGAATAAGGCGGAACTCACCTAGGGACTTTTTGGGGACCAAGCCCAGTGGCGACACCTTAAGATTGGGAAACGGGGGTGCAGGGAAAGGTCCAGCGACCCTGCCCGCATCTAACTCTTTTTTAATGCTGGCCGCAGCCACGTCCTCCCTCCCTCTGAGGGATAACAGGTTAGGGGCATCCTGAGGGGACCTATCACCCATGAAAGGGATACGGAATCCCTGCTTAAAACCCAGAAGGAGATACTCCCCATCATCCCCCTTCGGGTACGATGCGAGCCAACGCTCCAGCATGTCCACATTAATTGGGGAGGGGGCCTTTTGGAGAACCAGCTCCATCCGTGGCAGTCTTGCCAGCCCACTGTCCACCCCTCCCTCTGCCTCGTGCCCCCCCAGGCCTGGGACAGGCAGAGGCTGCGTGGGGGCCCGAACATGTGGGACACTCATGCTCATACTTGCAATTCTTTCTATTGCAGGAACCATTGGACGAGAAAGTCCAGCACAGCAGGCGGGCTGGAACCCCCTGCCCCGCCGCCTGGCGGGTAACCTGCGCTGGAGCCGCTCGCTGGACCGCATGTCCGCAATGATATCTATCTCCCGGGGCAGGGCGTGTGGGCGTCATATACAAAAGCCAAAGCCTCTGGCACGGCTCATCCCATCTCATCTCGGGGTGGAGGGGAATCCTCATACGGAATTCCTCATCATAGGCTAGCCATGAGGGGCCCGGGAAATCAACCATCGCCCTGTATATGTTGTCCAAATATTGGACCATGGGAATAGCTAAATCCGGCCGCGCCCTCAAATACACCGCCATGTATATTAAATAAGCGGGGAGCCAGTTGGCCCAGGTACGCGGCGGCTTACGGCGGCGTGCCTGCTCCTTGTCCTTCTCATCCTGTCCCTCCCTTTCCTCCTTGGTGGGCTCTCTGTTCAGGAGTGAGAAGATATCTACGTATTCCCCCCGCCATATCTTTTCTCTGGTAGTCTGTGCCAAGTGATCACCCAATGGCAAGGAATACCCCGCCGTCGGCAAAGCCGAAAAAGGCACAGCCGGCCTAGGAAAAGGGGCCTGAGCTAACCCAGCCACCCCCAGAACATTCCCCGCAGTGTAAGCACAAGTACCCACCCCAGTGCCCAAGGTGGCAGTCGTCGTCGCCGGGTGGGTTGCCGACAGCGTGGCCCCCGCACCACCCGCGCGAGGCCAAGGCCATTGAAAGGCCCCCCCTATATTGGGAATGTGTGTTGATGTACTCGCTTGCACCGTATACTCACATGCTGCACCCCCGCGGGCCGCCCCCACCGGGGGTTCCGGCCCACTGGGGGCGTCGGAGCTCACGACCGACGTACAGCTCATCACCGGGGCTTGACCCGCACCTGGCTGCTGGCTGGGGAGCTGCGAGGCAGTGGCCGAAACCGCGCCACGCGCCTGCAGCAGCTCGACCCTCCCTGCCGGCTGTTGTCCTCCTGCCGACAGCGCCTCAAAAGGGACCCCGAAGGGGGCGCCCGCCTGACTGGCCCGAGCCAACGACGCTTCCAGGGCCGCAATGCGGGCCAGTAAGGCGTCCACGTTGACCAGGGGCAAAGGGCCGGCCGGCCCGCCTGGTCCAGGTGTGGGTCCAGGTCCCTGTACCCCAGGACCCGAGTATGGCCATTGGCCAGCACCGAAGCCCGGCAGGGTCGGTGGAGAAACCTGCCAAGGCAGGGGGCCGCACCACCCCCCAAGGCTAGAGGGCCCCGGGAGAGGCTGCGACCCAAGAGGAGTAGGCCCAACAGGGTGGGCAGGTGCAGGAGCGGTGTCCACCGCTCGCGGGCCGCGGGCCGGAACCCCTTCCGCGCCCGCACTCTGGTTGCCCACTCCGGGCCAAGGGGCAATAGACCCCATTCCGCCGGCCCCGGCAGGGGCCGGCAAAGGCGGCTGCTGAGGAGGCGGCACCGCGGTCCTCCGACCTGGGTTGCGCCTCCTAACCGCGCGAGCTGCACTCGAAGCTGCCTTCTTCTTCGAAGGCATCTCCACCGAAGCAAAGGGAAGCCAGCAAGGCAGAATCGCTACCAAAAAGGCTTCCCGGTAGGCTCAAGAGCGACGGAGACACAGAGGAAAAGACTTCTCCGCTCCGTCGCTGAGGTAAAATGGCAGCTCGGCTGCCTCGTGGCCACCCCTTTTATAAGGGAGCTGGCCACGCCCCTAACTACCCGGATTCTCTGTCCTGGGGGGGGGCCTGCAAAGGGCGCGGCGGCCATTTTGGCGCCGCGCTTGCATTACCTATAGGGACAGCTTGCATCTGGCAATCAAGAACAGTTTCTCTTGTGTTTCAACACCCATGTTCGAAATTATCTTCCCCGGCGGTGGGGGTGGTGGAATCATATGATGCTCTTCTTGGTTCCCTTTCAGCAATGGGTGGAAAACCTCTTTCCTGGTCGAGGGTCTTTAATCTCTGAGTATTTTGTATGGAAGTGATTGGTTCTAGTTTGAATGTTGATGGTCATACTGTGATTTATATAATTTCATTTGTAAACAATCCTAAGAGCTCTGATGAATGAGTGGTTATTAAGCAAGCTGCATGTTTTTAGACTAGATAGATTTGCAAAATTTATTTAGCCTGAGGAAAACATTCACACAGAGAGAAGAGAAAGAAACTAGCCAACTTGTTCTGTCCACTTTTAGTAATGGCCCTTATTGTACCACCTGGTTTGTCCTTAATGAACTGTTTTAATATCATGCCATAGAGCATTCCCAAACCTTTTGCACCAGGGGCCTGACCATGCCCCAGAACTTCTGAGTCCCAGAAGCGGGCTTGTTTACCCATACATGTCTGGAACCACTCCCAGTAGTGGTTCCATATGCCCCGCGCATGCGCAAACACGTCTGTGCCACTCCTGAAAGTGGCGTGGGTGCATTTGTGCATGTGCAGGGGCATCCTCATTCACTTTTAGTAGTGATGCGGACACGTTTGCGCATACGTGGGGGCATCTGGAACCACTCCCAGGAGTGGTTCTGGCTGCGCATGCACATTGGCGGGCACATCCCACATCCACTTCCAGGAGTGCCGAGGGTGCCATGGGCCTGATGAATTAGTGTCATGGGCTGTATCTGGCCCACGGGCCATAGTTTGTGCACCCCTGCCACAGAGTCATGGAGAGGACTTTTTCAGCTGTAGCAGTGCATTTATGGATAGTTGTCCCTCAAGCTTAACTGGTGATGACACTAACTTCATTTTGGTGTTAAGTGACGACATGGGTGATTAAAAATAATGGCTTTAACAGGCAGTCAAAGACTATTTGTTGTTAGTTCTAATGTAATGTATAGTTTTTAATGTTTTTAAATGGGTTTAAAATATTGAATTGTTTTATAATGCTTTTATTGTTGAACTTCACGCAGAGATTTTAGAACATAGAGCAGAATAAAAATGTCATAAATAAATAGATAAATAAAATTAACACTGAAATTAAGTGTAATGGAGAAAGAAAGCTTTGAATTACCCTATACATGTCATCTGTGACCATTTCAAATATTTCTTCAAGTAACAGTATCTATGCCTGATGACACTGAATGTAATATGCTGATCTAGCAGAAGAAGGTATTTCTAGGAATCTCTCAGTCAACATCATTGTTGTTAATTACAGATTACCTTTACAAAGGTTTAACATGTTCCTAGTTTTATATAAATTGGCTGTGCATTTGTTCTGTTGCCTTAAACCAGGGGTTCCCAAACTTTTTATGCCGCAGGCCTCACCATACCCCCTCGGACAGCTGAACAGGCTGGACCATGGCCCTCGAAGCAGAAAATACACCTGCTTCCACATTTATGACAGCCGTGAGCACATTTATGGCTGATGTAAGTGCATCTATGCATGTGCAGACATATTTTACAGATGTCATGAATGTGCCCGCTTCCACTTCTAGGTATGGTGGCGGTGGGCCAGATGGAATGGCATCATGGGCCAGGTCTGGCCCATGGCCCATAGGTTGGGAACCCCTGCCTTAAACAGTGTTTACACAAAAGATCTTTGTAAACTCTTTCCAGCACTATCTTAGGGCACATCCAGGCAGGCATAGAGTCCCAGAGATGTCAAGGTGCTGGCGGCATATACATTTTTATTTTAAAAATAGCAAAGGAAGTCATAAGATTGTTTGTTACCACATATAGCATGGAATCTGCACTCTGCCCATACCTTGTCTCTTAGTACACCCCTTTCAATTGAATTTAAAACTGTTGATTTAAAAGAAACCTTCCATCATTTCTCTTTCTGTCATCCGTCATCCATTTCTGTATTTTCTCAGTTTAATGAACTTGGTTAAGCCCATTCTAAATTTATATTGTCATCACTAGCTAAAGAAGCCATTTAAAAATAAATGTTTTAATAGTTTTGCATAAACTACTGGCACCAATGATGCTGAAAATCTGTTATTTCATCAGTCTTAACATCTTTTATTGTTTCCGCTTCTGGCAGTATTTTGAACTTTTTTTAGAGCAGCAGTTTCATCAATTAATCAGAGTAATCCATTTTAAAACCTTGTGTGCCTGGAGCCACTGGTGGTGGGAAAAAGGAATTAAACATGTGACAATGAAGTTAGATGGAAAACAGGTCATAACTTCTACTAGTACAGGCATAACTTCACAGCAGAACCAATAACATGGGGCTGGGATTCTGTTTTTTATGAACTACAGAAAAGATAGGCCAAGGCAGCCTGCTACATAAACATATGAAGGTGGATGATAAAAGCTGCACACCATTATTTTAGCTTTTTATTAAAGTATTCATATACCACTCTGTATGGGAAAGACCTCAGTAAAACACCTAAAAGAATGAGCAATTGTTAAAACAGTTTGAAACAGACTAGGATACTATGAATTTTATTATTGCTCATACATGTCTCAAGACGTCTCTTTATGATGGTGACCAAAATGATCTCCAAAATGTCCTGCCTTCAAAAATTTTGCTCAACTCCTGCAAGTTACAGTTTGTGGCTTTTCTCAGGGAATCAGTCCATCTTGTCTTTGGCCCTCCTCACTTCCTGCTGCCTTCCACCTTTCCTAGTATTATTGTCTTTTCCATAAAGACTAGCCTTCTCATGATGTGCTGGAGGACAATTTCAATTTAATCATTTTTGCCTCCAGAGACAGTTCAGGCTTTACTTGATCCAGGATGCACTTGCTTGTCTTTTTAGCAGTCCAGGGTATCTACAATGATCTTCTCCAGCACCATGTTGCAAACAAATCATCTCTCATCCACCGTCCCGTCAGCTTGCTTTACTGTCCAGCTTTCACAGTTGTACATGACAATTGGGAATATAATAGTGGATGATCTTGTTTCTGGTCTCCAGTGATACATCCTTATAAAAAATTTCCCCAATTACTTCATTGCTGATCTTCCAAGTTTCAGTCTTCTTCTGATTCCTTGGTGGCAGTCCACATTTGGTATACACAATCTTTTACTATCTCTATTTCTTCATGGCCAACCTTACAGTTGTGTAGTTCTTTTGTAGTCATAATTTTTATTTTCTTAATGTTCAAGTGCACCCCTTGTACTTCTCTAACTTTCATGAAAAGCCATTTCAAGTCTTTGCTCTTTTCTCCCAATAAGATGGTATTTTCATATCTTAAATTATTCATGTTTCTTCCACCAATTTTCACATTTCTTCCAATCTGACTCTAGTTCATATTTCTGTATAATATGTTCCACATGGAGATTGAACAGATAAGGAGATAAAATTCATCCTTGTCTAACACTTTCGCCTATAGTAAACTAGTTTGTCTCTCAAATTCTGTCCTAATGGTAGCCTCTTCCCCACAATAGAGGTAATGTATCAGGACAATCAAGTGTTGAAGCACACTTATTTCTTTCAGAATCACTCATAATTTCTCATGATCCACACTTTAAAATGCTCTGCTGTAGTCTGTAAAGCACAGGCTAATCGTCTTCTAAAATGATCCCTAATACCTCTTTCTTGTCAGAATCCAGCTTGAACATCAGGCACTCCTTGCTCCATATAAGGCATAAGCCTTTGTCGCAGCACCTTGAGCATCACTTTGCTTGCATGGGAAAATAGGCCAAATGTCTTACAGTTGCTGCACTCCTTGGCATCTCCTTTCTTGGGGATTGGAATGTATATTGAGCATTTCCAGTCTGTGGGCTACTGTTCTGTTTTCCAGATTTGTTGGCATATTCTTGTTAAAAATTTAACAAATTCAGTCTCTGTGGCTTGTAATAATTCTATCAGTATCCCATTTACTCCTGGTGATTTATTTCTTTTTAGTAGTTTCAGAGCAGGACGGAATGAGCTCCCGTCTTTGTCCCAGCTCCTGCGTACCTAGCAGTTCAAAAGCAAGAAATTGCAAGTAGATAAATAGGGACCACTTTGGTGGGAAAATAACAGCGTTCCTTGCACTCCATGCCTGCCACATGACCACAGAAATGTCTGCAAAAGCAGACAGCGCTGGCTCTTTGGCTTTGAAACAGAGATGAGCACTGAACCCTAGAGTCGGATACGACTGGCTTTCGAGCAAGGGAAACCTTTACCTATGTATATGATTTGATTGTCATAATTGTAACAACACTGGAGGAGTTTTTTATCTTCTTCCCTCTGCAAATCTTTGTTGTGTTTGTTGTTCCCATACTTCATGCAATGTTGGTACTAAGGAGACTGTCTATTAGCTTCTCTGCTCTTGTTTACCTGCCTTGATATTGTCCCTCCCTCTTCTGTTTCCTGCTTATTGCCTATGAAAATAATTTCTTACAAAGGCATGTACTCTTCCTCTGAATTTTGATTGTAATAGACACTGACCTTTGAAACCACCAAACCTACAAGGGGCTACATTATAGTCTTTAGGTCCCTGAGTGCCCCTTAGCTGTCATAATGAAAGAAGTTTACTGTAGAAAAGTGAATGGAGCAAGCATGTTTTGAACCATATGGTAATTATCTCCTATCCATGCAAAAGATATAAAGTGTTGTTTACCAGTTGTGAAAAGAGCATCTGACTAGGAATTCCCTGGAGAAGTTGAGAAAGGAGATTTGGCACTTTGGCTGCTCTTCAGACGGTTGCTAATAGACCCTATAAATTTGGAATATGCTGTTGTTAATCAGCAGAGATTGAAGATAGTTGGCTCGTAATGTTTCAGTTTAAAGGGGCAGATGATTGTATTGCCAAGCAGGTTTTTAAAATATAACTGTAATTGAATTATGCAAATAATAATTGTCAAGAGGAAAAAGATGTGAGAAAATATGGTGTTATCTCTTTGAAGTCTGCAGTGTGTTCAATATAGAAGAAAGAGAATTCCTGCATATAAAATGGTAACACTGGACTTCGCAAAAAGAAGTATAAATAGCAAATTGAAGAAAACTTTCCTTAATGATGAAGCCCTGATATTTAACTCTTCTGAATGGGGATAATTCAGGTGGAAATATTTCTATTTGCTTGCAACACTCATGCAGAATGCTTCTCACAACTTTTGTGTTTACAAAAAAAGGAGGAAGGAATTGTGTCATACTCAAAAGGCAAACTCCACAGCAGTCCAAAATTTGAAAAATATTGAATTTGGAGCATTAAATTATTCAGAAAAAGTTGCCAACCCTTGACAAATCCAGCATTACCAACTCCATCAATACCAGTATAGTTCAGGTGTTGTCTGTCATTTCCCCCAGAATTTTCCACACAGTATGCAAATATCTACAGATAGCTATTAAAAACCTACTCACAGAACATGTCATTCTCTTTTCAGGACTTGCCTAAATAATAATTTCATTTATCAGTGCTTTTTGTTCTCATTGGTTGTTTGTCAGAACTTTTCCATAGCACCATGTTGACTTTTTCTTACATCTTCAACTTAACGTCCACTTTTTGCAAGAAAGGTGCAATATACAGTAAATCTAGTAAGCAAATAGAAAATAAACAAAACTGATAAGTATTAAGGATTATTTAACAAGTATTTCCTGCCCTTCCCCCCCCCTCAGGTGTTGATCTTTGGTCATCACCAGCTAGTTAGCAGATGCCAATGAGACTGTATGTGATTGAGACTGAGCAGCTGGATCTCAGTTAGTTTACAGGAGAAGTTTTCCCACGCTGGGCAAAAGTTATCTACAATTTTGGTTTTCAACTTTAGACTACAGCTTCAGTCTAACCACCAAAATTGTAATCACAGAAATACATGTTTGAATATTACTTTATTCTCTTATTACTTATAATTGTAGCCAATGCCAATAACAGTGTTACTGTGAAGGTTAAACAATTTGTGATTGTAGAACATTTTCTATAGTTAGGCAGACTAGGCACACTTACTTGGAAATAACATTATTAGAAGCCGTGCAGCAAACTCTGCTTCTTTTTCCAAAGCCTGCAGTCTGCTTATTTATCTTTTCCTTATCATGAAGGAGCATAGCAATCTAATGAAGGGCTTAGAGCTCAAAATGTTAATTGATTATTTAATAATTAATTCATTCTGGAACTGCAGTGGCTCAAGTGGCTAAGATGCTGACTGGGAGGTGGAAGGTCAGAAGTTTGATTCCTGAGTACTGCAGGTTGGAATGAGCTCCCGTCTTTGTCCCAGCTCCTTCCAACCTAACAGTTCAAAAGCAAGAAATTGCAAGTAGATAAATAGGGAAGCAGACAGCATGGGCTCTTCGGCTTTGAAACAGAGATGAGCACTGCACCCTAGAGTTGGATACGACTGGCTTTCGAGCAAGGGAAACCTTTACTAATCAATTAATTAATCACAGTTTTGAAGTAGTTAGAGCTACTCAGCAGCAAGAAGACTTTTCATAACCTAGCAGTGCATATAGCAGACTGGACATTTCCTACCTCTATATTCTTATTCCCCTTATTCTTCTTACAGCATGGAGGAGAACTATGTAGGTGGACCTCCCTGCTACACATTTATGCATCCCGTTGAGAGTGGGTCTTTTAAATCAACTCATTTACAATAATGTGTGCGATGGAATCAGTCACCAAGAAGCCTCCTCATCCCACTTCTTCTTGGGATTCTTTTTCTTTGTAAACTGAAAATATATTGAGTCCCAATACATCTGAGCATGGAATTATGTGATTTGTGAAGCTACGTAAACCTACCAAGGTTTTTTTGAGTGACCTCCAGTGTCCCTGGTTGCACAAATGTTTCCAGCAGATGTGATGTTCTGTTTTAAAGTGATTCATATATTTCTACCCCATGTAGGCCCCAAACAGTATTTTTGGGGAAACAGGCAGTTTATCCCCTTCTAGATATTTTCAGTTTGAAAAAAATAATATAGATGCTGCCCTCTCTGGTACGGGGAATGGAATATCAGTTGCTTTCAGCTCCCTGACTGTCTGTAGTTGCTCATGACTGCCATACATTTTTACTGTGGGGTCACAGTAGTGTTTTCAAGAAATGTCTGGATGACTTTTGAAGCGATTGGCTGGTTTGAGGAAGTACTTATATTTCTTTAAGAATCTGAGTTTATTGCATGGTAAATTTCATTATGTTTCTCTGAGTACAATTGGTAAGATTTTGGTTTTCCTTCCTGCATAAAAACTGGCATACATTTTAATACATTTTTCCTAATGTGCATGTTTATTCATATTTTTATTAATCTTTCTTCATTGACTTAACCATGTTTGTACATTTGGTTTTAATTGTATGCAGTTTTAACTATGTGTGTTTTAAAATACAGTACAGTATGTGCATTCTTTTTTATCTACTTTAGTTTTCAGAAACACACCACAAACCATAAATTTGTGAGACAAATGTGTGTGTGGGGGGGGTGTGCAACAAGTCTGACAGGGTGCAAAAATAATACTTTTGTTTTTACTCCTGAATTCAATTAAATTTTCTGATCTTTAAGAGCCAAATCAGATCAATTGTAACCCAGACATAAATAATTTTGAGTGTCATTGGAGGGGAGGGACCATGCATGTGTATTCCGAAATCTAGTATGTGAACCTTCATTTTTGGATTCTGTCATGCTACAACAGTATTTTACTGTATGAACAAAACACTTGTAAGCAGTGAGGCTTTATAATAACATGGTGTCTCCTTTCAGTAGTAGATCCACGTTTAAGTCCTCTTAGTGATCCACAATATGTACATGTGTGCCTTCTGCAAACTTTTTTACCCTGTTTCCTCAGTGATGCACTGAAGATAGTGTAACTATGAAGTCTGTACTTCCAGAGAAGATCATATCATTATCAAGCCTAGCTGCTCAGAAAAGTGCAGAATTTGGGTGGGCTGGGGAGGTTCAGTACATCTGGATGGTGTCACGTTAGAGAAGCCTCACTTACTGCATCTGTAGAATTAGATAAAAATAACTCTGTTAAAGAGGGGGATATATTTTTTCTTTTTAAATGTTTGTTGTTGTTTTTTTAAAAAAACTTACAAGTGAACTTGCAGGCAAGCTTTTAGGAAGATGTATAATTTGGGAACCAGTCTTTAATCCAATTTGACCATCCCTGTAATAGATAAAGGCAAATTACCTATAGGGAATAAGAGCATGTATGAATTAATGCCAGCTGAAAGAGATATCTGTTATAATTATGAGCATAACATTTGGAACATAACCTCAAAAACAACCATCAAAACATGGGAAAATCATTACTATATGAATGAACCATTAAAGTTGCCTTATGCAGCAAAAGCTGTTTCTAACTGTTGAATGTATTTCTAGTAAATCTGTCTGAATGCATCCAGGAAAAGAACTTGTAAGTTTAAACAGCTAGAGAGCTTCCTATTATTTATAAACATTCCTCTGAATATTTAGCTACTAAAACAAAGCCTGTGAAAACTGCTTTGCTTGCAGTCTGCTGCTTCTGAATGTGGGATAACTTTACTTGACACCTTAGTATCAGCAGAATTAAGGTGTTTCCATCTTTTTCCTAAACTTCTGCTTTTGTGATTGTGTGGGATGTTTAATCTACAGTCTGTGGGAAGCTTATTTTGAGAGAGAAATCACATATTCGTTAGAAAGAAAAGGAAAATGGATGTGAGTCTTCTGGGATTTTCTGTCATCCTTTAAATGCAAGCATCAGTATAATTACTTCTCCTGTAGAGCAACAGTCTTCAGAGATTACTAAAATCTTATTCCTATACTTTCAACAGCAGTTGCATATCATAGCTGGAAACTCTAGAGCAGTGGTTACCAACCTTTTTTTGGCCATGCGCCACCTAAGCATCTCTAAAATCCTGATGCCCCCCTCCCCCGTGACACATAACTCTTATTATTCAAAAAGTGAACTCCTATTCATGTGGAGGAAGCCTAAAAGGCCATTCACTATTAATAACTCATTCTCAAATTTCCTCCCCCTTTAAAAATCATATTGCCCCCTCCCTATGTGACATGCCAACCATAGCTTTAGAGTTTTGACTCGGTTCCCCAAATCCCCCAATTGGTGGCCACTAGTAGCTTCTAGGTTGAGAGACTACTTAGTGCAAGAACTTCCTCAGGATGTGTTGCGTATTTCCTCTGCATCTTTCTCTCACAACCCTAAACTCTGTTAAGTACATTGTGTGATGTTGTGGTGTCTCCTGTTTTCTTCCTTCCTTCATTGTCTGTGATGGCTGTTGTTCGACTGGTTATGCAATATTTATTGGTGGAATTAGATGTTATTAAAAAAGGAAGAAATGGGTGGCTATGTTTTCTAAGAACTGCCTCCTCTTGAATTGCGTGGTTTCAGGCTAATAGTAATTGTTTTGAGAGGTTAGAAGTTCTGGCTACATGACTACTAGATGGTACCATGGGTAAAGAAACTGATAGATAATCATGCATAGAGTGATCATGGCTGATTCCAAGTTTAAGGGAATCTGGGGAAGATTTCATCTGGAGTCATGACACAATATCTGTGACCAATTTCCTCCCCCAACAGGCCTGTGGCATTCTGAATGAATGTTTGACAGCAAAAGAACATTGTCCTGCATACATTCTGCTTTATAATGTGTTGAATTGTTCAGTAGATACACTAAATGTTTGCTCTTCTTTGTTTTCACCATTCATTCTTATCCATCTTTTGTGGTGGATTTTAATTTGTACTGGCTCCACCAAATTTGTCAGATCTTTTTCTGGGAAACTTCTTTCTCAGTAATATGATGGGTTCCCAAGGCTGCTTTTGAAGTTGCTAATTTTTCTCTGGGCTCTTTTTATTCCAGAAACAACAAAATATATTGACCAAACTTGGATAGTTCAGGAACAGTGATTAACTCTTTAAATAGGTTGCTATCCCTGTACCATTGACTTAAAAATAAGAAATAAAACTAAAAGTAGATTTTGAGTTGCTCTGAATTTTGTTTACTGTGTTTTCTGAGATTTTAAAGCTTCTTCTGTCCCCAGAAGAGTCCAAGGCAGAAAATTGGTCCCCAGCTACACCTAACTTGCGCGTTCTGGCTCTGCACTGTGAAAGAACAGTTAGCTCAAGAAAAAAGAAAACACAAAGGATCTGAATTGTTGGGGAGTGCTAACTATTTGAGTTTACACGCGACACAAGACATAATACTGTACATCCATCAAAACATCTATTTCTGGCTGGTGTGGATATACCAGATGGATGTCCATACTGTTCCATTTAATTTTAATGGGTGAGCTTTGAAAGGCAGGCATTTACGTAGTTGTGCCAAATGATACAGTATTCACATGCTTTAGAATAAAAATTTCTGGTTTAATTGATGATCAGACTGGATGAGATAAGATTAATTACTCAGAGTTAGTATGCACAATTATAATGATGTGGGAAAGTGGTGATGTCATAAAAATTGTTAGTTTGTTTTTTAAATATTAACATATCACAAATAAAACTCTGAAGGATTTTGGCAATTGTAGAATCTACATCCAACATTTTTTATGCTTTGTTGTTTTTGTTAAATACTAACTAGCCTTATTGTGTGTAAGTGAAAGTAGGGGAGGGGAGTTTTAATTTCTAAAGCGAACACATACGTCAGATAAAAAGTACTTTTATTTTATAAAAGACGTAAGCTAAGGAAATCAGAAAATACTCCTGAACTTGACCCATTTACACCTATATAAGACCTCCCAAACTAATGAAAAAGAAAAGCTTTGGTAACATATCAACAGCTCCACTAAGCTATCCTTCACCATATCCTCAATATATGTACCTTTATATATATATATGCCCACAACCAACGACCAGGCCCGCACCGGGCCAACTCCCCGGATGAGGCCGGGGACATGTCTGGCCAGGTAGGGTGGGCCGTGAACAGGGACTGCAGCAGGAGGCATGGCACACAGCGCCTCGACCAGCTGCATGGAGGCTGGGCATGCCCATGGCCGGGGACCCACGCCCTGGACTGCACCGGGAAAAGACCCCGGGCAAAGCCGGATACTAAGCTTGTATATATTCAGTTGAAATTGGAGCTGCAGATAGAGCTTGAAGTTTTTTGCTACCTAAATTGAAGGATAATATAGTGCTCCCATTTTAAAAAACAGAAACAAAGTGAATTAAAATTTTAATTCTGTCGTGATGCTGGTGATGGTCCACTGTTTTCAAGTACAGTACATCTATGAGGAGTAGTGAATAGAGTGTAAAAATGACACAACGGCATAACTCTGATAGTGTCTTATGGAACTGTGTCATTCAACAGGCTACGTTGCAGATACATGTCTGTCATCTAGCAAGGATGGATAGCCAAGAGACTGGGGGAATAGCTGGTGACTCAACTGCCTACCCTAAACCGATTGCCTTATATTGTTTAATGATAGGGCTGACCTTAGTACTGTAGATTGTATTATGTGCATATCATTCCTCATTCTCATCATCTATTTATTTATTTTTAGCTTTTCCACACAGTTATTCCTTAAGTGGTTCACAATACATTAAATTATATTAAATTATAACCATAAGTATAGCAATTTAAAACAGTAGAAATAATTGCAGATAACAATTACACCAATAGAATACAAAGTATCACAATACAATATTGAATAAAATACAAATAAGCTGACCTATCTGAACAACATACACGTAGGATCCTGCTTTTAAAATAAGGTTTTATTTTGTCCACTGTCCAGGGTAGGTTTACTCTTGAAGTGGTTTCCTAATGCATCATGGGAAATAACCTCAAGCAGATCTACATCTTGATTAAGAAAAAAATGTCCTAGTGTAAGTATACCTTGTTTTCCTAAGGTGCTGATAGGACATCTAATCACTCTTTCGCTGATGACATTTTTTCTTACTCAAATTGTAGTATAATAATAGTGGGTGTGTATGGAAGCTGCTTCTTGTACCTCCTTATAGTAGAGGTAAAGGCTGTCCCCAGTTGTATCCGACTCTTGGGTTCAGTGCTCATTTCTGTTTATAGCCAGAGAGCCAGCACTCTCTGTGTTTGTAGACGTTTCTGTGGACTGGAATGACTAGACATGGAATGCTGTTTGCCTTCTCACCAAAGTGGTCCCTATTTATCTACTTGCAATTTCTTGCTTTCGAACTGCTAGGTTAGCAGGAGCTGGGACAGAGATGGGAACTCATTCCATCGTGCAGCACTCGGGTCTCTAACTGCTGACCTGCCGACCTTCCAATCATCAAGTTCAGTGTCTTAACCACTAATCCACTGCAGTCCTCTTTATACAGTACACAAATTCAAAATAGCCTCTTATCTCACATTTCAAATTTTAGTGAAACAGTGGGGGGAGATTTCTGTGAAAGGAAGCCAGATCATTAGAAATGTTGAAAGGTCTGCTCTTGGGTGTTCTCAGTGCTTAATGAAGAAATAAGCGGTGTCTTTTAAGACCATTTGCTGTAGTTATTTTTTAAATGATCTATAGCCTTTAATAATCAGAGCTTCATAGTTTCCTAAACCATAATTAAATGAAATAAAGGTTATTTACTCGCCCTTATCTCAATAGTGGCACCCATGATAATTATGTACGTTGTTGTACATGGTGTCCATTTTAGTGATGTTGGAGTTAATTACATGCTTTGAATTACAAATTTCAGTATCTACATAGGGCTTTCTAGTGTTCTGGATCTTATTATCAATTTCATAAAAATATTCTGTGCTCAGGGCATAAAATTTGAGCACATACAGAGAGCAAATCAGATATTCATAGCAGGTGACACACACACACTTTATTATGGTCTTTGACCAGTCTTTACAATAGAAAAAGATTTCACACTTTGTTAACAATAAGAAAAAGCGGTAAACAATCCTCTAGTTAAAAGTTTTCCGTAATTGAGTGGCATGATAATGCAAGCGCGGCGCCAAAATGGCCGCCGCGCCCTTTGCGGGCCCCCCCCACAGGACAGAGAATCCGGGTAGTTAGGGGCGTGGCCAGCTCCCTTATAAAAGGGGTGGCCACGAGGCAGCCGAGCTGCCATTTTACCTCAGCGACGGAGCGGAGAAGTTTTTTCCCCGGTGTCTCCGTCGCTCGTTAGCTTACCGGGAAGCCTTTTTGGTAGCGATTCTGCCTTGCCGGCTTCCCTTTTCCGCTTCGGAGGAGATGCCTTCGAAGAAGAAGGCAGCTTCAAGTTCAGCTCGCGCTGTTAGGAGGCGCAACCCAGGTCGGAGGACCGCGGTGCCGCCTCCTCAGCAGCCACCTTTGCCAGCCCCGGCCGGGGCCAGCGGAATGGGGTCTATTGCCCCTTGGCCCGGAGTGGGCGATCAGAGTACGGGCGCGGAAGGGGTTCCGGCCCGCGGCCCACGAGCGGTGGACACCGCTCCTGCTCCTGCCCACTCTGTCGGGCCTACTCCTCTTGGGCCGCAGCCTCTCCCTGGGCCCTCTAGCCTTGGGGGGTGGTGCGGCCCCCTGCCTTGGCAAGTTTCTCCACCTACCCTGCCGGGCCTCGGTGCTGGCCAATGGCCATATGTGGGTCCCGGGGTACAGGGACCTGTACCCATGCCTGGACCAGGCGGCCCAGCCGGCCCTTTGCCCATGGTCAACGTCGACACCTTGCTGGCCCGCATTGCGGCCCTGGAGGCGTCGTTGGCTCGGGCCAGTCAGGCGGGCGCCCCATTCGGGGTTCCTTTTGAGGCGCTGTCGGCAGGAGGACAACAGCCGGCGGGGAGGGTCGAGCTGCTGCAGGCGCGTGGCGCGGTTTCGGCCACTGCCTCGCAGCTCCCCAGCCAGCAACCAGGCGCGGGTCAAGTCCCGGTGATGAGCTCTACGTCGGTCGTGAGCTCCGACGCCCCCAGTGGGCCGGAACCCCCGGTGGGGGCGGCCCGCGGGGGTGCAGCATGTGAGTATACGGTGCAAGCGAGTACATCCACACACATTCCCAATCTAGGGGGGGCCTTTCAATGGCCTTGGCCTCGCGCGGGTGGTGCGGGGGCCACGCTGTCGGCGACCCACCCGGCGACGACGACTGCCACCTTGGGCACTGGGGTGGGCATTGGTCCTTACACTGCAGGGAATGTTCTGGGGGTGGCTGGGTTAGCTCAGGCCCCTTTTACCAGGCCGGCTGTCCCCTTTTCGGCTTTGCCGACGGTAGGGTATTCCTTGCCATTGGGTGATCACCTGGCACAGGCTACTAGGGAAAAGATATGGCGAGGGGAGTACGTAGATATCTTCTCACTCCTGAACAGAGAGCCCACCAAGGAGGAAAGGGAGGGTCAGGATGAGAAGGACAAGGAGCAGGCACGCCGCCGTAAGCCGCCGCGTACCTGGGCCAACTGGCTCCCCGCTTATTTAATATACATGGCGGTATATTTGAGGGCGCGGCCGGATTTAGCTATTCCCATGGTCCAATATCTGGACAACATATATAGGGCGATGGTCGATTTCCCGGGCCCCTCATGGCTAGCATATGATGAGGAATTCCGTATGAGGATTCCCCTCCACCCCGAGATGAGATGGGATGAGCCGTGCCAGAGGCTGTGGCTTTTGTATATGACACCCACACGCCCTGCCCCGGGGGATAGATACCATTGCGGACATGCGGTCCAGCGAGCGGCTCCAGCGCAGGCTACCCGCCAGGCGGCGGGGCAGGGGGTTCCAGCCCGCCTGCTGTGCTGGACTTTCTCGTCGAATGGTTCCTGCAATCGAAAGAACTGCAGGTATAAGCATGAGTGTCCCACATGTTCTGGCCCCCACGCAGCCTCTGCTTGTCCCAGGCCTGGGGGGGCGCGAGGCAGAGGGAGGGGTGGACAGTGGGCTGGCAAGGCTGCCACGGATGGAGCTAGCTCCCCAAAAGGCCCCCTCCCCAATTAAGGTGGACATGCTGGAGCGCTGGCTCGCATCGTACCCGAAGGGGGAGGACGGGGAGTATCTCCTTCAAGGTTTTAAGCAGGGATTTCGTATCCCTTTTATGGGTGATAGGTCCCCTCAGGATGCTCCCAACCTTTTATCCCTCACAGGAAGGGAGGAGGTGGCTGCGGCCAGCATTAAAAAGGAGTTAGACGCGGGCA
The DNA here is from genome assembly GCA_035047345.1 of Bradypodion ventrale. NCBI lineage: Eukaryota > Metazoa > Chordata > Lepidosauria > Squamata > Chamaeleonidae > Bradypodion > Bradypodion ventrale. Next base: position 125,854,506 of record JAWDJE010000006.1, read on the forward strand.
GGGTCGCTGGACCTTTCCCCGCACCCCCGTTTCCCAATCTTAAGGTCTCGCCACTGGGTTTGGTTCCCAAAAAGTCCCTAGGTGAGTTTCGCCTTATTCATCATTTGTCCTACCCAGCCGGCCGATCGGTCAATGATGCTATCCCTGATGATCTTTGTTCAGTCAGGTATACATCGTTTGACCATGCGCTGCGCATGGTGCGCTCGTGTGGCCCGGGTGCCCTGCTGGCCAAGTGTGACATTAAGTCGGCTTTTCGCCTCTTGCCGGTGCACCCGGGCGACTTTGAGTTGCTGGGTTTTAAATTTAAGGGGGAATATTATTTTGATAAGGCCATGCCTTTTGGCTGCTCCATATCATGCTCGGCTTTCGAGCGTTTTAGTACCTTCTTAGAGTGGGCTTTCGTCCGCAGGTCAGGGTCCCGGTCTGTAGCCCATTACCTGGATGACTTTTTATTCGGGGGTGAACGGGGCTGGGACACGTGTGCACGTCTCCTCAACACATTTCAGACGCTAATGGAGGAACTTGGTGTCCCTTTAGCGCCCGAAAAGACCGAGGGCCCATCGACCAAGCTAGTATTCCTGGGGGTTGAGATTGACACAGTAGCGCAGGCTTCTAGGTTGCCGGGTGATAAGGTGTCCAGGATAGTGGCCCTTATCTCGGAATTGCTGGCCAAGCGTAAGGCATCCCTGAGGGAACTGCAGGTGCTACATGGGCACCTTAATTTTGCTTGCAGGGTGGTCGCACCGGGCAGGGCTTTCGCCCGGCGCTTATGCGACGCCATGGCAGGGTTATCCAGGCCCCACCACAGAGTCAGGCTCACCCGGGGTATCAAGGCAGACATGTTCGTCTGGTTGCAATTCCTGAGGGAGTTTAATGGGGTCTCATTTTGGAGGTCTGACCTCCTGGCATCCCCCAATTTCCAGATCCAGTCTGATGCCTCAGGATCCCTGGGTTACGGGATGTACTTCAATGGGAAGTGGGCCTATGGTGGGTGGCCACCGGCATGGGCAGGCACAGGTCGCCTGCGGGATCTCACATACCTGGAATTTTTTCCCATTCTGGGGGCTTTGATGCTATGGGGCGAACAGTGGGCTAATTCGGTGGTGCATTTCTGGTGTGACAATGCGGCTGTTGTACACATTGTCAATGCACAGACTTCCAAATCGCCCAGGGTCATGGATCTAGTGCGCCATTTTGTGCTGCGCTGCCTGCGCCTCAACGTCTTGTTCAGGGCCAGGCATGTCCCAGGGATTAATAATGATATTGCTGACGCTTTGTCCCGCCTGCAGATCTCCCGGTTCCGCGCCTTGGCCCCGGATGCGGAGGAATTTCCCTCGCCACTCCCGGACGAGATGTGGACTATTGGCAAGGAGAGGTGAACCGGGCGATTGGCCTGTCACTAGCGCCACGCACGCGTAAGGCGTATCAACAAGCATTCAATTCTTACAGGGCATTCGCTACTCAATTTCTCTTGCCAGAGACCTGGCCTATCCCGGTGGACCATGTTCTGCGGTTCATGGTTCACCTGCATGCACAGGGCCTCGCACCTCGCACCATAGCATCCAAGCTCTCGGCGTTGGCTTTTATGGCCAAAGTGGGGGGTCATGTGGATACCACCTCTGACTTCCGGGTGAGACAGGTTTTGGAGGGGTGGGTGCGCGAGCGCGGGCGTTGCCCGGACGACCGGCACCCTATTTCCCCAGGGGTTCTTACCCAGTTGGCCCGGGGCTGGCCAGGCCTCTGTTTTGATCATTATGAGGCAGCCCTTTTTCATGCAGCCACAACGGTGGCATTTTTTGGAGCGCTCCGCGTCAGCGAACTCGTGATGCTGTCTAAGGCGGATGCAAGTGGTAGGGCACTGGAACTCGAAGATGTCTATGTTGCCAAAGACTGGGCCCAGTTGAGGATACGCTCCTCTAAAACAGATCAGCATGGCGTAGGCAGTGGTGTAAGACTGCTACGTTGTTCTTTGGCAGACATCTGTCCGGTTGGTGCCCTACAGGAATTCCTGGCACTGCGTGGCATGCACCACGGCCCGTTTTTCTGTCACCAAGATGGGTCTCCCCTTACTAAATTTCAGTTTTGGAAGGTGACAGCCAGAGCCCTCACCAGGGTGGGCCTACCAGGCGCCCGTTATGGCACACATTCGTTCCGTATTGGTGCAGCCTCTACAGCAGCTGCTTTTGGGTACTCTGGGGCTGACATACGCAGCATGGGGAGGTGGGGCTCGCAATGTTTTCAGTTTTATGTGCGCCCACTCCCGCCATGAGTACCAATCCAGTCACCTTACCGCCTTTTTTCTCAATTTTCTTACAGACCCTGGGTGTCGTATTACACCGGTGACAGTATGGCTGGTGGGCCACAGCTATGTGCACAGGGCAGCGCGTTACGCTGCGGCGACAGAGTGGGGACCCCGACTGGGACTGGGTGACCACGCCAGTCTCGCATGGCATGGTAAGCCTGGGATGTTATGGCGGGAGCTGCGGCCTTTCCTTTTTTCTGGCCTGGGTGCTGACCCGCCTGACATTCTAATCATCCACCTGGGGGGCAATGATTTGGGCCAGGTCACCGGCTTATCGCTCAAGCATGCGATTTGCGAGGAACTCGCCTACTTGCATTATGTCTGGCCTGCCACAACCCTGGTTTGGTCGGACATTGTTCCGCGCCATTCTTACAGAGGGGGCGTTAACCTCCTGGCCCTTGACCGCGCTAGGCGCGCGGTCAATAAGGCAGTGGCGCGGTTTCTTGCCACCAGGGCTTGGGGACGGGTTAGTCATCACCCCGATATTAGTCTACAAAATTATGACTTGTACGCAGGGGATGGGGTCCATCTGTCGCGAGGAGGTATGGACCTCCTGTTGGGTGATTGGCGAGCAGGCCTGTTGACCGAGCTGACGGTCTGGGGGGGGGCGTCAGGTCTTCTTTGAAGCCCCTCCGTGTGGCGGGTAGCACTGGTAAGGTAAACAGTATGACCCACAAGTATCCGGCAGGTTCGCAATTGACTGGACAACACTAGACAGGAATAAATTAGTTAAACGTTGTCCGGTCAACGACGAACCAGGCGATGGGGTGATGACGATTGCTAACCAGCATGCATCACCCCTGTGATTTCACGGATACGCGTCAGAGGGTGGGGTCATAAGTTAGTTATTGACTACGGTCAACAATTTGTTTGTTGTCAACAAACAAATTGATACAAATTGATACATTGTAACCAATTGCCGTTGGCAATTTTGGGGTGGTACCTTACCAGTGTTACTTCGGCCTGCTTGCCTTAGGAATTATGATTGGTCGTTTTACCAATACAAATTTATAATTCGGACTAGGGCATTGAATCAATAAATGTGGCCCTATGCTGTTATCCACTTTCAATGTTGTCTGTGTCCGTTATTGGGGGGGTGCGCCTGCAATGCAAGCGCGGTGCCAAAATGGCCGCCGCGCCCTTTGCGGGCCCCCCCCCACAGGACAGAGAATCCGGGTAGTTAGGGGCGTGGCCAGCTCCCTTATAAAAGGGGTGGCCACGAGGCAGCCGAGCTGCCATTTTACCTCAGCGACGGAGCGGAGAAGTTTTTTCCCCTCCACCCCCTCCCTAGTTAACAGTGTGATATTATGGTCGCTTCGGGGCCGGGTGGGAATTTTTGGTTGGGACCCATATTGGCTCCGGGTCCTGGCTTTTTTGCCCATCCCACACTGTTGCTATGGTTTGATATAGGGGTCTTTCTGTGTTCCTACTGTTGGCTTTGGTCACATTGGCGGGTAGCACTGGTAAGGTAAACAGTATGACCCACAAGTATCCGGCAGGTTCGCAATTGACTGGACAACACTAGACAGGAATAAATTAGTTAAACGTTGTCCGGTCAACGACGAACCAGGCGATGGGGTGATGACGATTGCTAACCAGCATGCATCACCCCTGTGATTTCACGGATACGCGTCAGAGGGTGGGGTCATAAGTTAGTTATTGACTACGATCAACAATTTGTTTGTTGTCAACAAACAAATTGATACAAATTGATACATTGTAACCAATTGCCGTTGGCAATTTTGGGGTGGTACCTTACCAGTGTTACTTCGGCCTGCTTGCCTTAGGAATTATGATTGGTCGTTTTACCAATACAAATTTATAATTCGGACTAGGGCATTGAATCAATAAATGTGGCCCTATGCTGTTATCCACTTTCAATGTTGTCTGTGTCCGTTATTGGGGGGGTGCGCCTGCAAAGATATTTGGCTATCTGGTGCATGATTGTAAAATCCACGTCCTTTAGAAGAAAATGAACATAAAATCTATCATTATGGCCAACAAATTTAGAAATAACTGGGACAATTAAAGCATCTCTTGGGACATCATAAAAGGACATCGTAATAGGACTTGCAGTGGCTCAAGTGGCTAAGATGCTGACTGGGAAACGGAAGGTCAGCAGTTCGATTCCCAAGTACTGCAGGATGGAAATGAGCTCCCGTCTTCGTCCCAGCTCCTGCCAACCTAGCAGTTCAAAAGCAAGAAATTGCAAGTAGGGACCACTTCGGTCGTAAGGAAACAGCCATGCACGCTGGTGTATAGTCATGCCTGCCACATGACAACAGATATGTCTGCAGAAGCAGACAGTGCTGGCTCTTCAGCTTAGAAACAGAGATGAGCACTGCACCCTAGAGTCTGATACGATTGGCTTTCGAGCAAGGGAAACCTTTACCTTTACTTTAATAGGACATGGGCTAGGGTTTCTAACTCCCTGGATCCACAGGGACAATTAGCTGTCTGACAGCAGCAAGGGCACTAGACCTGATGGTATTAAGTCCTGAGATTAAGATTCTGGTCCACTCCACCATGTTTGAAGTGCATTTGGGGGTGTCAAACAGAGCCCTAAGGAAATATGATTGAATAATTTCATAGGCTCTTAAGTTTGAGTATGGGCCTAGTTGTATCCCATAGAGAAGTTGGGCGACTGTTTTTGCCATAAATAGTTTAATTGCAGCTGGGATATAATTTGCCCCCATAGCAGGTGACTATATCAGATTCATAGTCAAATGATATAAATATCTGATTTGATCTCTGTATGTGCTGTGATTTTCACTTTGTGTCCTGAGCACAAAATATTTGTGTGCTAGAGTTTTTTTTAATGCTGATACTATGTTCTTTGAATTCTTCTTCTTCCACATCTAGGCCAGACGTGAAACTGCCAAAATGAAGGCACCTTTTGGTGAGTTCATTCTGCGGTTCCTTTCATCTGACCTAGTGTGAGAAAGATTAGGTTGCCATTAGGTTGCCATTACCAGGGTATGCTGGATTGTGTTTCATAAATACCACAATCTTTGAGGAGGCTTTTTCTGTGTACCCCTTCTTTGAATTACACAAGCAAATCAAGCAACTTTCTTTTTTAAAAAATATAACTTTCCTCTCTCTGTTTAGCGCAATTCTTCCAATTTGTTTACTACAAGTATTGTATGTTCTTCTGGGCCCCAAATAAACCCATGTTTTCTTACACATTGCTTTGTTGTAGGTCAGGGGTTCTCAACCATTCCAAGCCACAGGCAGCACCATGCCCGCTCAGACAGCTGAACGGGCCAGACATGTCAGTTCCCTTTCTGTAAATGCTGCTGTAAACTATGGTGGGTGTGTTTGTGCATGCGCGGATGCATTTGTGTATGTGCAGACACATTTGTGCATGTGTGGACACGTTTACAGCTGTCATAAATGCATCTGCTTCTGCCTCTGGGGTTGTCGCCACAGGCCGCATGATCTGCCACTGGGGGCCAGGGCCAGCCCACAGGCTGTAGATTGCGAACCCCTGAAGTAGGTCCAATTTTCAAGTAGCAAGGATTCACAGTTCTCCAATGGCTATAGGCAGAGAACTGCTGCCTGAGAACTGCTGCCCAACCCCCGCCATGGACTGCCGGGATGCTGCCTTTCCTCCCAGCCACACCAGTGGGAGTGCCGCCCCCTACATCTCTAGGTCCTGAGCGTGCTTGTTGCCGGGGAGGGGGTAAGAGGAGCAGACGCTGAAGCTGCTGCCGCCACCATGTTGCCTGCTCCAGGACCCACTCCATCGGCCCCGGAGATGCGGGACAGCTGTGTCGCCATCGCCCTCCCATGCTTGTTGCCGGGGGAGGGGGAGAGGAGCAGACGCCAAAGCTGCCCCCGCCGCGTTGCCTGCTCCAGGACCTACTCCATCGGCCCCAGAGACGCGAGGCTGGTGCATGGCTCCCCCAAAAGAGGACAATGTTGTTTTCTTTGGAGTACATTTTGGACATGGAGCCCTGGCTGTGTTTGGGGTTGTGGGTTTAACTTTGTTTTTGGTATGAACTTTGCTTAATTGTATGTTACCTTTTCTGAATTGTGTTCTGTAATTTGTAATTTTGAAAATGTGTAATTTTTGTGATATGTTGTAAGGCCGCCCTGAGTCGGCCTTGTGCTGAGTAGGGCGGGGTACAAATTAAATTGATTGATTGATTGATACACATTAGCAGTGTGTATGTCATACCTGTCAACCCGCGGCTCCGGAAAAACAGGATCTGCGCACATCGGTTGTGCGCAAGTCGCGTTCCACGCATGCATAAAAAGGTTTTACCCCTTCCACGCATGCGTGGAAGTGCTACGCCGCTTGCGCAGCCCTTATGCAAGTGACATAGCGCTTCCGCGCATACGTGGAAGGGGTAAAACCCTTCCGCTCATGCGCGGAAAGCATTTCCCCCGCTGCCAAATTACAGGGTTTTGGCAGCGGGGGCCGGGTTATGACGTCAATCGACATCAATTTACGGGGTAATCCCGGCCAAATTGGGAAGGTTGACAGGTATGGTGTATGTACTGACAGTAAAGAAATTTGGACACTAGAAAAGGTTTTCTAAGTGCTCTACAAGGAAGCTAAAAATTATAAGCAGAGTCCTCAAGACAAAGAAGTTTGATATGCACATGTTTGAATATGACATTCATCCTATGCAAGTGTTAAAGGTTTATGAAATAAACTTAATTGTGAACTTTAATTCCTCTTTCTTTGATGATTCTCATATTCTGAATTTCTATTTTAGAAAATAATTATGATCACCTCAGTACATCAGTGGTGGACAAATCCATATCCATTGCTTATTCCTTAAAAAAAATAGCCCACAACCTACAGCCAGGCTATGGTTTTCTGTGGACCAGACAGTGTTTAAGTCTGATTGACAGAAGAAACCCTGAGGCTGCCCACTAAAGTTGGTTATTATCTTTTTTATTAAGCAGGTATTGAGATGGAATGGTCTTTTTATTGTAATGCAGATTTACAGTGCATTAGGCAATCTATTTTTCAATTTAGTGTACTGCCTCGGATAAATTAACAGATGTCAATTGATTTCCCTCTCCCTCTATGCCTTGGTCCTTCTGTTTACACCTGACAGCCAGTGCTTTATAGTTGAACAGTTATTTGAAGTTATAAACATTACAATTAGCAATTTTTTAATTAGTCTGACAATTAACAGGAGATTTGCAAAGCTGCTAATTTGACATGTCATATACTCCACAGTGTTTGCTAACCAGCACTTGAGTGAAATCAAATTGAATAGAACTGGTGTGTGTGTGTTTTGTGTGTGTGTGTGTGGGGGGGGGGGGGATTAATCTCACATGAACCCTCTCCCATTTAGCTATTGTTTCCAACATTCTAGTCTAGGCAGAGAAAAGAAAACATCCATGAGATGTTATGGGGTGATAACAGCTAACACAAAGTTCAAAGAAAGGATATGGGAATTAAGTAATATGTTTGAAATACACACATCATGAGAATATAGAGCACTCAAAGATCTTGAGAAGAACCTGTCTCAGTGATTCTTCTGAAATTCAAAATTGTGAGATTCAGGGCTCCATTACAAATCCATTAGTTCAGACCTATTTCATAATGGGCTATGTTGGAGCTATCAGTTATTTTCTCTGGGTTTTCTGCCTTTCCCACCAAACAGGGCCTGTGGTGTTGACAGGGAAGTTTGACTCACTAGCGAAGAAAATAAAAATTGATCAGCCTTATTATGTTTCTTGAATGCAAAGAACATATAATTAAGGTTCATGTCTATGCTCTTTTGCATACATAATGTGGAGCTACATTTCCACACATCTGTCTTCCATCATCATCAATTTGGTTTTAATTTATGGCAACACTTTTCAGGGGGGGGTTTAGGTACAGAGTACTCAGGAGTGGTTTAACCATTCCCTTCTTCTGGAAACACTGCAGGATTGTGCATCTTGAACAAGGCTGCACAATGTTGAATCAAACTCCTGACCTGTGGTCTGTCACCAGATGCCCAATTCACTAAACTATACAGCCAGCTGTAACAACTAAAGTTAGAGTTTAAAATGGAGGTGAGAAAAAGAGTTGACAAAGGCATGTTGAAAAGTCTTTCAAGTTATGTTCTCCATTAAGTTTGAGAGATAAATGAGAAGTGTGCAATATAGACAACACAGACCAGTACTAGCCAACATCAAATAATCTAGAAGCCTTTTGCATCAGCTCCCAGAATCCAAGTTTGGGGGAGGCTATTTTTGTTTTGTTTTGCTAAAACAAAGGATGGGGTGTTACCTTGTTATTACTGATGTATTTTTACTGCCAGGGATGGAGGCAGGTACTTCTAGGATCCTCTGCCTCCTTTACTGAAATAACATGGCTGGCTAGGGCTGCTGTGTCCCTAGACATAAGTGACCAGAAGCAGCTAATACTTACTGCTATCATCCAGGTGGCAAAATATCCTGGGGCATTTTTCATGTATATTTTTTCCCCTATTAATAACACTGATGTAAATTTGCATGAAAAAGTAACCATCTTAAGATATCTTTGTGGCTGAATGGTAACTTGAACCTAGCTCTCTCTATATCAGTGGTGGAAAACCTATGGCATGCATGCCAGAGGTGGCACTTGGAGCCCTCTCTGTGGGCACCCGTGCAGCCACCCCAGCACAGAGTTTGTCCCACCCCTCTACCCAGCAGCCCAATGGGAGCGCTTCCTCCCTCACTCCAGCAGAGAGTTAACCCCACCCCTCTGCCCAGCAGCCCAATGGGAGCGCTTCCTCCCTCACTCCAGCAGAGTTAACCCCACCCCTCTGCCCAGCAGCCCAATGGGAGCACTTCCTACCTCACTCCAGCAGAGAGTTAACCCCACCCCTCTGCCCAGCAGCCCAATGGGAGTGCTTCCTCCCTTCCCCCAGCACAGAGTTTGTCCCACTCCTCTGCGGCATGGACAGCAGCCTGTTGAGTTGGGTACTCAAGTCTCTAAAAGGTTTGCCATCACGGCTCTATACAAATTCAGCACCACACTGAATGCACCCTTGAAGACCTGAATTCTGTTTATTGTAACACTGAAATAAGAAAGGAAAATGATAAATAGCAGTGCATAGGAACCAATGGCAAAAAGAAACACATCAGCCATACTTTAATTGGAGGGAAACTATTTATTTTGAGTTGTTTGTTTAAGCACAGGAGGATTCCTAATGGAGCCATCAGCACTCACTCATTGGCTAATAGTTTAATTAGGCCCATCTGGTGGAGGCTGTGGAGAGAACTGTCCCAGCTCTGAAATTGGCGAAGAGGCAATTTGTCATTCCTTGGGCTGATGACTGGCACGCTACTGTCTTTAAATCTAAACAGAAGCCGCACAATCTGTCTCACAAGAGAATTGCTGAGAGCTATTGGAGACATTTTGCACCGTTCACTTTGGCACCCCCAAGGAGAAATGACACAATCCCATTTATATCCTTGAGGTAACCTCTGTGCAAAAATCAGATGAGAATTTTTGAAAGTCAGGTCAGTCTTGCCTTCATCAGCCAACCCTGTAATAATTGAAAGCTTTTCTGTTCTTTGGACAGGATGGAGATAGAAAGAAAACCATTTAAATGGTAATAATGTGTCCCTGATCAGCATCTTGTGAGTTTAGGTACTTAAGAAAAGATTTGTTTTAGGTATGGAAAACTTTTCTGTGTGTTCATGTTGAATGAACTCCCATTTGCACTCTGTGGAGAAAGGAGCAGCCATTAACAGTAGACCCTCTCAGTAATTAGGAGACAGTTCAGAGTCCAAAATGTTGAACTGGTTACTGAGATACCCAAGCATTTTCTTTTTGGAGGAGCACACAAATTCAGTGGGCAGGTTTTTACTGAATGTCCTTACTTTTTTAATCATTACTATTATAGTCATGTATGCAAAAAAAATTGCTAACAAAAAATGAGCATTCAGAATAATGCCAGTTCTCACAGCACCAACATCTCTGCAATCTCAAATGGAATGTTTTCCATCTATGAATGAAGTAACAACCATTCCTTCTGCTGAGTACTTCTTTACTTACAACCATTAACTCTGGGACTGATGACCTGCAGGGAGCTGTTTTTCAGGCCACCAGTCAAGAGGTTACACTTTACTAAGCTAGTTAGTTAGTTAATTAATTTGTTATTATTGGTCATCAAGTCATTACCAATTTATAGCAATCTGAGATAGGCTTTCAAAGTAAAAGAAATATTTAAGGAATGGTTTTTACCAGATCCCCTCCCTGAGTGAATTTGCATAGCCAACTACAGAATTGAACTTTCTTCTTCAGAGTCCTAATCCATCACTCTATGCACTACACCACACTGGCAATATGAAGAATAGTCCAGGAGATTATGTGCTCATGAGGCAAGCATGGAACAGTTCTAGAGGGCAAGACAGAAATATAAATTACTAGCTATTTTGCCCGGCCTTGCTGGGCACATTTTGTTTTTGTTTTGGGGTTGGGGTGGTTACAGGCATGCATGCATGCATGCACGCAGAGGGGGGGGAGGCCGGTGGCTGGTGAGTAGGGGAGGCAGCGCCCGGGGGGGAGAGGCAAACGTGTTCCATTCTCCCTTCTCTGCCGGTGTTTGGGGGGGATGCAGGGAAGGGAGGGAGGCCACCGGAGAGACCATTGCTGGTCTCTCCTCTCCACCTCCTTCTCCCCCGGCCGACCTACCTGGCAAACTCTGCTGGGGCGGTGGCGGCAGGAGCGGCGGTGGGAGGCGGCTTTTTAGGGCCACCGGAGAGACCATTGCTGGTCTCTCCTCTCCACCTCCTTCTCCCCCGGCTGACTTACCTGGCAAACTCTGCTGGGGGGCGGCGGCGGTGGGAGCGGCAGCGGGAGGCGGCTTTTTAGGGCCACTGGAGAGACCCTTTGTGTTGTGGGTCTCTCCTCCCCACCTCCTTCTCCCCTGGCTGTCCTGCCGGGTGAACTCCACTGGGGGGACAGCAGCGGGAGCGGCAGTGGCGGCAGGGAGGTGGCTTTGTAGGACTGCCAGACAGCAGCTGATGAGGGGGGAAAGGCACACGAGTTGGTCTTTTTTTGTCACATGCGCCAGCTGTCCCGCCTCATCCATGCTTGCGTCCTCATGCCTGATTGGTTGAGACGTGCTGAGGCACAGAGGACACTGGGAAGCATAGGGGTTTTTTTGTTAGAGTTCATGGGGCATTGGCCCCACTCTTGGCTTCCGAACCCTTGTTGGGTTGATTTACGGGATTTAAGGTAAGTGTGGCCGGCTCATTATGGGATAGGCTGGATGTGTGCCACATCTCATTTTTATAGGTATAGATTTGCCTCATTATGAAATGGCATGATACTTACAGTGCTCTTGATTAGAGTTCTTGTAAATTCAGCTTTTGTGCAAATTACTCAATGCTTAAATATTGCAAATTGTCCAAAAATACAATAACCACTGGTTTATTGTATAGAGTCTTAAAATTTTGAAGTGTGGGCTGTTTAGGAGGTTTTTTTTTTTAAATCAATCTTATACAGTAGTCCTTCCCTACTTAGTATCACTTTGCAATCCTTGGTTTAAAGCACCCACTGCTGAACTCTGCCTTTAGAGGTGAGACTAGTACTGTTTTGTAGAGAAGGGCCACAGGTCAACATTGCAACAAATGCCTGCTATGCGGAGGGTCCCAGACTTCTCCAAGTGTGTTAGGAAAGAATTTGTTTTAAAACCTGAAGAGCTTGAGGCAGTACTGAGTTAGATGGACCAAAGGGCTGATCTGGTATGTAGCAGTTTCCTATGCTGCTAAATTGAAAATAGCAGAATGTCTTTTGAAAAATGAATCCCAAGCTAGTAACTATGCTTCAGGTACAAATGCATTGTAACACGCCACTGCCGAAGTACAATGTTACAGTCAGTGATAGGGCAGGAAAATGTGTCAGCAGGTGCTGTGATAAAATTGAAAATGTGAATCACATCATGCACTAGACTAGAAGGAAAAGGTGTGGAACAAACCTTACTTGTCACGAGGTCATTAGACAGTGTAAAATTGATTTCTGCCCTTGAGTATGGTAATACATTAGCAGCACTGTTGGTAAGATTCTGTTGTTAGAATAGGTTTCTGTTCAAGAGTTCAGAAGCAGAGTTTGACATAACAGCAGAGCCCTCCAGGATAGCCGCTACAGATGGGTAACAGACAGCCTTATTATATTGAAATAGAATCAGCCACTACTGCATAAGGGAGGAAAAACAAAATAATATACTATAACTTCATGGATATGTTGTTGTTGTTGTTTTCATACATTTTGTTTTACATGAGGGAAATAGAAACACATATAGAAAAACCTCACAGGTCCTGTATGTCTTTGTGAAGAATATTATTGTGATTTATCTCTTTTTTTAAATTACACCTCAGAAGGTGCAAACAACACTAATAATTAGAACCAGGCAATAGCAGTGGATGTTTGTTTTTGTTGAGTCACTCAGTTTGCAAACCCATGGACCACAGCATGCTAGGCTCCTCTGTCATCCACCATCCTCCAGAGTTTACCCAGATCCACGCCCATCACATCAACGATGCTGTCTAACCATCTCATCCTATACCATGCCCTTCTCATTTTTGCCTTCGAGCTGTCCTAACATTAGGTCCTTCTCCAGTGAGTCCTGTCTTCTTAATTGATGGTGAAAGTATTTGAGCTTCAAATTCAGTATCTGTCCTTCAAATGAGCAGTCAGGGTTGATTTCCTTTAAGATTGACTTCATCTCCTTGCAGTCCAGGGGACTCTCAAGAGTTTCCTCCAGCACCACAGTTCAGTGGCGTCTATTCTTCTGCACTCAGCTTTTCTTATGGTCCAGCTCTCACAGACATATATTACTACTGGGAAGACCATCACTTTAACTATGCAAACTTTTTTAGGCAGAGTGATGTCTCTACTTTTTATTATGCTGCCTAGGTTTGCCACAGATTGTCTCCCAAGTAGTAAGCATCTTTTTATTTCATGGCTGTAATCACTGTCTGTATTCAAACCATAAAACATTTTAAATACAGATAAAACAACTGGATCATGAAAATCAAAAACCAAGTAACAGAATTTTACAACTAAAAACCTGCAACATTTTAGTACAGCAGATTAAAACAAATATTTATTTAAATAAACTTTTTTGAAAACAAAGCACCATTTTTACCATGGTTTGTTTTTATAACTTACTTTTGTGCAACTTCCTCACAAGTAGGTAGCAACATCTTTAAATACAAAGCACACATTTAAACTATGAAATATATTAAATACAAAATAAGCATTAAATGTGGAATCAAGTGACGGCCCAAATATTCTTTCACTGATTTTTTTTAAAAGTTAAGAAGGCATTTGTATCATGTTTGCAATTCATAGTTGCCAGAATCCCTGAGCCAGTATAGCCAGTTGGCAAAAAAATCATTTTACACAGTTATCCTTTTAAGAGATACATGAGCCAGTGGGTCACTTAGAGTATCAGTCATTTGCCAGGGTCAGAAAATGTAGTGAAACGTCATTAGCTGTTGAAACTGGGGGCTGGAGTGAAATTTATTCTGGCTCATGTTTTAATGCGAAACAGTCATCTTCACGGTTCCTGAACCATGACACAAGTTCTCCTTTACCAATTGCCCTTCTCTGAATTTCGTGCCGTAGTTCTCTGATTATAAAATACATACAGAAACGTACTAAGGATAATAAAACTACAATTATCTTAACGCTAAATTGTTTGGAAAAAGATGTTTATAATGTGTAGCAATGTGTACACTGGTCTTGTATATTGTGTAGCAGTGTGTAAATTGGTCGAAGGTTACTCTCTAGTCCCCAGTTTTTGGGACATGAAACCAAAATGGTGTAACAAATTTTAGTTATCATGGTGCTAATTACCTGGTAATAGCCAAAAGGATTTTGCAGGCGCACCCCCCCAATAACGGACACAGACAACATTGAAAGTGGATAACAGCAAAGGGCCACATTTATTGATTCAATGCCCTAGTCCGAATTATAAATTTGTATTGGTAAAACGACCAATCATAATTCCTAAGGCAAGCAGGCCGAAGTAACACTGGTAAGGTACCACCCAAAATTGCCAACGGCAATTGGTTACAATGTATCAATTTGTATCAATTTGTTTGTCAACAACAAACAAATTGTTGACCGTAGTCAATAACTAACTCATGACCCCACCCTCTGACGCGTATCCGTGAAATCACAGGGGTGATGCATGCTGGTTAGCAATCACCATCACCCCATCGCCTGGTTCGTCGTTGACCGGACAACGTTTAACTAATTTATTCCTGTCTAGTGTTGTCCAGTCAATTGCGAACCTGCCGGATACTTGTGGGTCATACTGTTTACCTTACCAGTGCTACCCGCCCATGTGACCAAAGTCAACAGTAGTAATGGAGAAAGACCCCTATATCAAACCATAGCCACAGTGTGGGGTGGGCAAAAAAGCCAGGACCCGAAGCCAATATGGGTCCCAACCAAAAATTCCCACCCGGCCCCGAAGCGACCATAATCACACTGTTAACTAGGGAGGGGGTGGAGGGGAAAAACTTCTCCGCTCCGTCGCTGAGGCAAAATGGCAGCACGGCTGCCTCGTGGCCACCCCTTTTATCAAGGCGGTGGCCACGCCCCTAACTACCCGGATTCTCTGTCCTGTGGGGGGGGGCCCGCAAAGGGCGCGGCGGCCATTTTGGCGCCGCGCTTGCATTGCAGGCGCACCCCCCCAATAACGGACACAGACAACATTGAAAGTGGATAACAGCAAAGGGCCACATTTATTGATTCAATGCCCTAGTCCGAATTATAAATTTGTATTGGTAAAACGACCAATCATAATTCCTAAGGCAAGCAGGCCGAAGTAACACTGGTAAGGTACCACCCAAAATTGCCAACGGCAATTGGTTACAATGTATCAATTTGTATCAATTTGTTTGTCAACAACAAACAAATTGTTGACCGTAGTCAATAACTAACTCATGACCCCACCCTCTGACGCGTATCCGTGAAATCACAGGGGTGATGCATGCTGGTTAGCAATCACCATCACCCCATCGCCTGGTTCGTCGTTGACCGGACAACGTTTAACTAATTTATTCCTGTCTAGTGTTGTCCAGTCAATTGCGAACCTGCCGGATACTTGTGGGTCATACTGTTTACCTTACCAGTGCTACCCGCCACACGGAGGGGCTTCAAAGAAGACCTGACGCCCCCCCCCCCCAGACCGTCAGCTCGGTCAACAGGCCTGCTCGCCAGTCACCCAACAGGAGGTCCATACCTCCTCGCGACAGATGGACCCCATCCCCTGCATACAGGTCATAATTTTGCAGACTAATATCGGGGTGATGACTAACCCGTCCCCAAGCCCTGGTGGTAAGAAACCGCGCCACCGCCTTGTTGACCGCGCGCCTCGCGCGGTCAAGCGCAAGGAGGTTAACGCCCCCTCTGTAAGAGTGGCGCGGAACAATGTCCGACCAAACCAGGGTTGTGGCAGGCCAGACATAGTGCAAGTAGGCGAGTTCCTCGCAAATCGCATGCTTGAGCGATAAGCCGGTGACCTGGCCCAAATCATTGCCCCCCAGGTGGATAATTAGAATGTCAGGCGGGTCAGCCCCCAGGCCAGAAAAAAGGAAAGGCCTCAGCTCCTGCCATAACATCCCAGGCTTACCATGCCATGCGAGACTGGCGTGGTCACCCAGTCCCAGTCGGGGTCCCCACTCTGTCGCCGCAGCGTAACGCGCTGCCCTGTGCACATAGCTGTGGCCCACCAGCCATACTGTCACCGGTGTAATACGACACCCAGGGTCTGTAATAAAATTGAGAAAAAGGAAGGTAAGGTGACTGAATTGGTACTCATGGCGGGAGTGGGCGCACATAAAACTGAAAACACTGTGAGCCCCACCTCCCCATGCTGCGTATGTCAGCCCCCGAGTACCCAAAAGCAGCTGCTGTAGAGGCTGCACCAATACGGAACGAATGTGTGCCATAACGGGCACCTGAAAAACCCACCCTGGTGAGGGCTATGGCTGTCACCTTCCAAAACTGAAATTTAGTAAGGGGAGACCCATCTTGGTGACAGAAAAACGGGCCGTGGTGCATGCCACGCAGTGCCAGGTACTCCTGTAGGGCACCAACCGGACAGATGTCTGCCAAAGAACACCGTAGCAGTCTTACTCCACTGCCTACGCCGTGCTGATCTGTTTTTGAGGAGCGAATCCTCAACTGGGCCCAGTCTTTGGCAACATAGACATCTCCGAGTTCCAGTGCCCTACCACTTGCATCCGCCTTAGACAGCATCACGAGTTCGCTGACGCGGAGCGCTCCAAAAAATGCCACCGTTGTGGCTGCATGAAAAAGGGCTGCCTCATAATGATCAAAACAGAGGCCTGGCCAGCCCCGGGCCAACTGGGTAAGAACCCCTGGGGAAATAGGGTGCCGGTCGTCCGGGCAACGCCCGCGCTCGCGCACCCACCCCTCCAAAACGTGTCTCACACGGAAGTCAGAGGTGGTATCCACATGACCCCCTACTTTGGCCATAAAAGCCAACGCCGAGAGCTTGGATGCTATGGTGCGAGGTGCTAGGCCCTGTGCGTGGAGGTGGACCATGAACCGCAGAACATGGTCCAACGGGATAGGCCAGGTCTCTGGCAAGTGAAATTGAGTGGCAAAAGCCCTATATGAATTGAATGCTTGTTGATACGCCTTACGCGTGCGTGGCGCTAGTGACAGGCCAATCGCCCGGTTCACCCCTCCTTGCCAATAGTCCACATCTCGTCCGGGAGTAGCGAGGGAAATTCCTCCGCATCCGGGGCCAAGGCGCGGAACCGGGAGATCTGCAGGCGGGACAAAGCGTCAGCAATATCATTATTAACCCCTGGAACATGCCTGGCCCTGAACAAGACATTAAGGCGCAGGCAGCGCAGCACAAATTGGCGCACTAGATCCATGACCCTGGGCGATTTAGAAGTCTGTGCATTGACAATGTGTACCACGGCAGCATTGTCGCACCAAAAATGCACCACCGAATTAGCCCACTGTTCGCCCCATAGCATCAAAGCCCCCAGAATGGGAAAAAATTCAAGGTATGTGAGATCCCGCAGGCGGCCTGTGCCTGCCCATGCCGGTGGCCACCCACCATAGGCCCACTTGCCATTGAAGTACATCCCATAACCCAGGGATCCTGAGGCATCAGACTGGATCTGAAAATTGGGGGATGCTAGGAGGTCCGACCTCCAAAATGAGACCCCATTAAACTCCCTCAGGAATTGCAACCAGACGAACATGTCTGCCCTGATACCCCGGGTAAGCCTGACTCTGTGGTGGGGCCTGGATAACCCTGCCATGGCGTCGCATAAGCGCCGTGCAAAAGCCCTGCCCGGTGCGACCACCCTGCAGGCGAAATTAAGGTGCCCATGTAGCACCTGCAGTTCCCTCAGGGATGCCTTACGCTTGGCCAGCAATTCCGAGATCAGGGTCACTATCCTGGACACCTTATCACCCGGCAACCTAGAAGCCTGCGCTACTGTGTCAATCTCAACCCCCAGGAATACTAACTTGGTCGATGGGCCCTCGGTCTTTTCGGGCGCTAAAGGGACACCCAGTTCCTGCATTAGCGTCTGAAATGTATTGAGGAGACGTGCACACGTGTCCCAGCCCCGTTCACCCCCGAATAAAAAGTCATCCAGGTAATGGGCTACAGACCGGGACCCTGACCTGCGGACAAAAGCCCACTCTATGAAGGTACTAAAACGCTCAAAAGCCGAGCATGAGATAGAGCAACCGAAGGGCATGGCCTTATCAAAATAATATTCCCCTTTAAATTTAAAACCCAGCAATTCAAAGTCACCCGGGTGCACCGGCAAGAGGCGAAAAGCTGACTTAATGTCGCACTTGGCCAGCAAGGCACCCGGGCCACACAAGCGCACCATGCGCAGCGCATGGTCAAACGATGTATACCTGACCGAACAAAGGTCATCAGGTATAGCATCGTTGACCGATCGGCCGGCTGGGTAGGACAAATGATGAATAAGGCGAAACTCACCTAGGGACTTTTTGGGGACCAAACCCAATGGTGAAACCTTAAGGTTGGGAAACGGGGGTGCGGGAAAAGGTCCAGCGACCCTGCCCGCGTCTAACTCCTTTTTAATGCTGGCCGCGGCCACCTCCTCCCTTCCTCTGAGGGATAACAGGTTGGGAGCATCCTGAGGGGATCTATCACCCATAAAAGGGATACGAAATCCCTGCTTAAAACCTTGAATGAGATACTCTCTGTCCTCTCCCCTTGGGTACGATGCGAGCCAGCGCTCCAGCATGTCCACCTTAATTGGGGAGGGTGCCTTTTGGAGAACTAGCTCCATCCGTGGCAGCCTTGCCAGCCCACTGTCCGCCCCTCCCTCTGCCTCGCGCCCCCCCAGGCTTGGGACAAGCCGAGGCTGCGTGGGGACCGGAACATGTGGGACACTCATGCTTGTATCTGCAGTTCTTTCGACTGCAGGAACCATTTGACGAGAAAGTCCAGCACAGCAGGCGGGCTGGAACCCCCTGCCCCGCCGATTGGCGGGTAACCTGCGCTGGAGCTGCTCGCTGGACCGCATGTCCACAATGGTATCTATCCCCCGGGGCAGGGCGTGTGGGTGTCATATACAAGAGCCACAGCCTCTGGCAGGGCTCATCCCATCTCATCTCAGGGTGGAGGGGAATCCTCATACGGAATTCCTCATCATATGCTAGCCATGAGGGGCCCGGGAAATCTACCATCGCCCTATATATGTTGTCCAAATATTGGACCATGGGGATAGCTAGATCCGGCCGCGCCCTCAAATATACCGCCATGTATATCAAATAAGCGGGGAGCCAATTGGCCCAGGTACGCGGCGGCTTACGGCGGCGTGCCTGCTCCTTGTCCTTCTCATCCTGACCCTCCCTTTCTTCCTTGGTGGGCTCTCTGTTCAGGAGTGAGAAGATATCTACATACTCCCCCCTCCATATCTTTTCTCTGGTAGCCTGTGCCAAGTGATCACCCAGTGGCAAGGAATACCCTGCCGTCGGCAAAGCCGAAAAGGGAACAACAGGCCTGGTAAAGGGAGCCTGAGCTAACCCTGCCACCCCCAAGACATTACCAGCAGTGTAAGAGCCTAGGCCCACCCCCGTGGGCATGGTGGCAGTCGTTGTCGCCGGGTGGGGCACCAGAGGGGTAGTCCCTGCACCACCCGAGCGAGGCCAAGGCCACTGAAAGGCCCCCCCTATATTGGGAATATGTGTAGATGTACTCGTTTGCACCGTATACTCACATGCTGCACCCCCGCGGGCCGCCCCCACCGGGGGTTCTGGCCCACTGGGGGCGTCGGAGCTCACGACCGATGTAGAGCTCATCACCGGGGCTTGACCCGCACCAGGTTGCTGGCTGGGGAGCTGCGAGGCAGTGGCCGTAGCCGCGCCACCCGCCTGCAGCAGCTCAACCCTCCCCGCCGGCTGTTGTCCTGCTGCCGTTAGCGCCTCAAAAGGTACCCCAAAAGGGGCACCTGCCTGACTGGCCCGGGCCAAAGACGCCTCGAGGGCCGCAATACGGGCCAGTAAGGTGTCCACATTAACCATGGGTAAAGAGCCGGCCGGCCCACCTGATCCTTGCATGGGGACAGGTCCCTGCACCCCAGGGGCCGTATATTGCCATTGACTAATGCCAAAGCCCGGGAGGGCTGGTGGATTAACCTGCCAAGGCAGGGAGCCGGGCCACCCCCCAAGGCTAGAGGGCCCCGGGAGAGGCTGCGGCCCGACAGGAATAGGCCCAACCGATTGAGCAGGAGGATGAGCGGTGCCCACCGCTCGCGGGCCGCGGGCCGGAGCTCCCTCCGCGCCCGCACTTTGATCGGGCCAAGGGGCGATAGCCCCCATGCCACTAGCCCCGGCCGGGGATGGCAAAGGTGGCTGCTGGGGAGGCGGCACCGCGGTCCTCCGACCCGGATTACGCCTCCGAACCACCCGAGCTGCATTCGCAGCAGCCTTCTTTTTGGAAGGCATCTCACCGCAGCAGAAAGGGAAGCTAGCTAGTAAAAGGAACTAAAAGGCTTCCCGGTAGCACCAACGAGCGACGGAGACGCAGGGGAAAAACTTCTCCGCTCCGTCGCTGAGGCAAAATGGCAGCACGGCTGCCTCGTGGCCACCCCTTTTATCAAGGCGGTGGCCACGCCCCTAACTACCCGGATTCTCTGTCCTGTGGGGGGGGCCCACAAAGGGCGCGGCGGCCATTTTGGCGCCGCGCTTGCAATATATCAAATATTATGAAATAGGAAACTAATGTCATTAAATTGAAGAGCTGGCCTAGACCAACAGCAGCTAGGCCATGGATCAGTGGTTGTGATAATTTCCAGGTTTTTCATTGCATTTTTATGGTTCCAGACTGAATTTTCTTTTTTGGGTGTGTGTTTTTTTTTTGTGGAGCTATGAGACCTTTTTTTCTTTCTATAAAATTTTGTTTGTGTTTTTGAAGGACTCTGATTATCTTAGATGATTCTATAAGAATCATTTTCTACAATATGTCTATTAGTTGCCACTTCTGCATGGTGGTAAGTACTCACATTTTCAGAGGAATCCAGTATGCTTAAATGAGTGGTTGGAAGCAAAGTGCTTCTTTTAGAGATAAATGAGTACAAAAGGGGGAAAAATCTAAACTAATCAACTGTCCAGAAACTGAGTTGAGTCTCAGTTTTATAGTGTAATTGCTATAAACTACTATTTGCCTTCTTTTGCAGTTGGGTGAACAGGTGTTTTAGATCATTCCTTTGGCAGTAGCAAGCTAATTCATTGTAGATTCTATCTGAACAACAAAACATAAGTTATAAAGGATGTTTCATATATATTTCATTGACAGTAAACTTCTAGATTTCATTTAGGGAGGTAAAATAGAAATAGAAACCCAGAGCATAGATCATCCAGGCCATTCATTAGCATTTTAATAGCCTCTTAGTTGTTAACAGATTTGATGTAGCTACTAGAGAAATACAGTTGGGCTTTAATGTCCCTTTTATGGTTTCTAGTTTCCTGTAGCAACCAGCCAAATTTTATTTTACTAAAAGCAATGTCCTTCTATTTTTTAATTTTATGTTAAGGGAAATCTGGCACCAGCCTACACAGCCTGCTACCCTCAGGCATTCCAAATTTCAAATGATTCATTGAAACTGGTGTTGATGCCATGTCTTGTAAATGAGAGTAAGAAGTTGCAAGGTCAAGAGTTTTTCCCCTGAAGTAGAGCCCAGGTTATAATGGCTTGAGTCACCATGTGACTCAAAGAACTGATCAGCCAATGTACTGACTTAGGCTTCTGGGAATTGAAGTCTCCCTATGGGGCATGTATCCCACTTTGGGAACCACCGGACTGCAACTTCCAGTGTCCCACAACCAATATTGCCATTGACTGTGCTTGACTGTGAGGATTCTGGGTTTAGTTCAGTGAAATAACTTTTCAAGTCCCATTCTGCTCCTTCCCTCTCTGCTCCTTCCCTCTCTGTGTGTGCTTGCACATGTGCATGTGGATAGAATCTTATTTATGTATTTATTTGAATAAATCTTAAATTCATTAATTAAACAATTGATTTCCATCCATGCCTAGCTGAGCTCGAGAATACCCACATTATATCATTGACTGTGTCCAGGCTTCTCTCAGAATTCCTCATACTATGATTGAAGATGACATTTTACTTTTATTTTGCAATTCAGTGACAAATCCAGTAGCAAAATACATAACGTTCAGCTAAGATTTCCGCTGAGCTGAATTTTGTATATTTTTACGTATGGTTTTTAAATAGTTTCTCCTTTTGTGGTGGAACTCCTTTTTTACAGATTACCAAAGCTTCTCTCCATGGACAAGAGATTTTTTTCAAAATATAGGATGAGGAGATGAATAATTGAGGAAGCAAAGTTGTCTTAAGGCAATTCCTTTGAAAAGGTGTTTCAGTAGAGTTGCACTAAGGAGGCTTTTCCTGCCTCCTAGTTTGGTCACTGAAATCGAAGAAACGTGAATCTTCCCAGTGTGTCTTCACAGCTAGTGAATGTGAGTTAGTTCACATCTCCCTTGATGTGCAGTTGTAGCCTGAGATAAGCAAATTCTTCATGCCACCATAGGTTGGAGATAGAGAACATTACTAAGCTGAATTACCAGAGGAAAGAGGAACTGTTGCATTACCTTGGCTGCTATCCTTTGACTTTATGCTGATATTTTGGAGGCAGCAATTGGGGGGGGGGGGAGACTCTTTGGTAATACCTTTTGGGAAAACTTTATGCAACCACCCAAGACCCTTATTGGGAGAAAGGTGGGATATAAAATGAATTAATAAAGTAATGAATATAATGCTCGGATAGTTTTTGACATAACCTGTATTGGTACTAAAGGGACTTAATGTGTTTTTAAAGTGAGCTATCAGTTTTTCTTCCCAATTCCCCATGGCCCTAAAATCTTGAAAGCAACAATGTATGATAGATGCAGGGGGCTAAAAACAGTGTGCCATTGTGCATGATATAAAAGCAAGTGAATAGTATTTGGCTGTAAGAAAGATGCCAAGGAAGAGCAGAAAACATATTTGAAGTAGCAAGCTTAGTTTCAGTGACAGAGGCTGTTCACAATATAATAAATCAGAGACAGCATAAAATAAGCAAACATAGAGAAATGTTTTCTGCATTTAAAAAGGAAGTTCAGATATACCTGTGATTTAAGAAATTTTGCATTCTGGCTACCTTCTGCAAACATATTGCAATTACAAATAAGGCCTTGTTTCTATTAGAAAATAAATGTTCTCTGGTTCCCAGATTTAATGATCACTAATCGTAAGTAAGTATCATGAACTAGTTTCTACAATGTCTTTGGTGAGGGTCACATTGCAGTTGTTGTAAAGCAATAGTTTAAAAAATTAGAAGTGAAAGCACACCATTTATTTATTTCAACAACTACAGTATTATAGCAGCATTCTTTTCAATAATGTAGCGGCGATTCAATTCCAGATGATTCAATATGGTATTTTCCAAGGCACATAAGAAACAAAAATCACCAGTGTGGTACATAAAGAAGAAATAGTCTAGGAGTGAGTACAACATTCCACATTTATGAAAGGGTCTTAGTCTTATCAAAAGCAAGACAAATCAGTTGTGATTACTGAAAGTTGATTTTAGCATTATGGGCACATTATCCTTCTGTGACAATCTAGGTTCACTGTAATTGCTCCAGTTGGAGTTACATCCATCTTGTATTTTTATAATGTAGACTGTCTTTCTTTAAGGAAGGAGAAAGGTGGCTGACTAGTAATTTCTGTCTCATTTGGGAGGAAAGGATAAGCTATAAGGTATTGGCTTAGGAAAATGCCTTTATATATTGAGGTAATTGAAAGACCTGTGTCAATAATAAATACAAAAATATGCTGTTAAATTGACTTGTTTGAAAAGCCATAGAATTGTTAGCCAAATGATTACAAATTCTTTATTGATACATCCATACTTGTTTTTAGTTCAAGAAGTGTGTGTGTGTGTGTGTGTGTGTGTGTGTGTGAATATTTAAATGATTTGCAGTTGATGCCCACATGTTATTTCAATATGTAAGCAGGACCAGTTAAGTATTACTTTTCCCCCCATTTAAAGAACAAAGGTCCAAAGCATTGCAAGCACTGGTAGACTGTTCTTATCAATAGTTCTAATGAGATTGCAATTATGCCATCTGCATATACTTCATCCATTGGTCATCCATTCATTACCTGTGACAATGTTTGAATTTTTTATTTTGTAGCAGATTTCTCTGTATTCCAAGCCTGTTTAAAGATACTGAAGCTGAAAGTAAGTTTCATTACATAAAGATGACCGCATTGTTGGATTTTCTATTTTGTGTTAAAAGAAAGCAGAAATTATCACCTTTAGAAGTAATGAACCCAATTTCTTAGTCTCTGCTTTTTAATAAGATTCTTTCCCTCCACTTGCCTTGACTAATTTTATTCACTCTGCTTGACAGTTTACACAGAAGTTTCATACTAGATCATTCTTTTTTAGAGTTCAGCAATCCCTTTCAAGCACACTCTTACAGGTATAATAAAAATAATTTTGTGTCAGAGATTACAATGGGCTGAAAGGATTTTGCTGGAGAAACTCTGTTCAGGGGATGCCCAAATGAGGCTCCCCAAGTGTAGCCCTCGGGTACCAAAACCCAACCTTCCAGTCTCCAAGCTCAGTGTCTTAACCACTAAGCCACCGGTGGAGCTACCCACTGGGGGAGCTGCACTCTTACAGCTGTGACAATGGTATTAAAAGAAACAGCTTTATCTTAGGCTACATCTGGCTCCAGGAGTTAAAACTGAAGCTTGCTATCTTTAAGATAGATATATAAACACACTATATATTGGATGATCCTCTAAGTTGGACAGGAGTGCCCAAGAAGATGAAACAGTTAACAAGCAATTAGAAACAGAACTCTGTTAAAAGGAAGAATGCTGCTCATTCTGATACAACCTTGTTCCAGGCTACAATTATCAAATTAACTCAGTTTTGTAGTTAATCAGCTTGGAAATATTTGTCGAAAACCTTGCCTGAGAAGAATTTATTTATTTATTTATTTATTTATTTTTCACGCTTATATACCGCCCACTCAGGTACAACCCAACTCAGGGCGGTTTACATTGCAGACAGTAAATACATAAAAGACACATGATAAAAAAGTTAAAAGTTAAAAAGTAAAAAAGAATCTTCCACATCTCATATAATAATCATATTACTAATGAAGAAGTACCACAAAGATCAGACTCAGAACACTTGTCGAGAACTGTGAATGAATGCCAAAGGCAATTTGTTGGCCAAATCCTACATACGCCTAAAGATAGATATCTGAACGTTGCACTGCAATGGATACTTCCTGGAGGAAAAAGGAAACAAGGCCAGACTCAGAAAACTTGGCGCCAAATGCTTAAGGAAGTTCTTAAAACCATTAATGTCTCTTGGGATGATGCCAAAGCTGTTGCAAATGACCAAAATTACTCGAGAACACTTGCTGCCCAATGTGCCTTGCACAGGACCTAACAATGATGATGAACTAGGAAAAATTATGGCTTTGTTTGAGTATCTAATGTCACAACTTAGGATATAAATCCTCACAGCCAAAGATAAGAAATTGCACTATTTTCTGACTGCTTATGGGAATGGCAATAAATGTCTTGTGGCTTTCAGTAGAGTTCTCACATCTGTTGGAACAATGTTTTGTACAGAAATGCCCATGTTTGTGCAAAATTGCCCAATTCAAGTACAATTAGTAGTTCATGAAGTCCTAGGTTCAAATCCTCATGTGACTGTAGAAATTTCCTGGGGCTTGGAAGGATTAAACCACTCTTAACTATTTCATGTGACTTGAAACTGGAACAGGGTTAATTAGAACCTATTCGGTGGGAGATAACACACAGTACCAGTAAAGCCTTCTTGGTAGTGCTCCAGCTCTCTGGAAGCCAAACTGGCCTCAAGGCTGAGTGCCAGCAAAGTCAAAGCCCCACTTTTTAAGTCTTCCCCTGCAGTATCAGGTTGCACAAGAATGTGTGGAGCAATGTTTAAGGCAATGGTTCTCAATTATTGGTCTTCCAGGTGTTTTGGATTCTATTCTAGAATATGTCTCCATTGGCTATCAGTTTAAATGCATGGGTTGTCTAGTTCCTAGCAAAACACAAGACTGGGGAGCTCTCCAGGTGACAAGACCTACAATCCTTAAATCATACCACTGCTACATATTGATCTTTCCCTAGGGCTAAGGGTTGTTTTTTTTAAAAAAAACTACAAATTTAAAAGCTGCATTTGTAGTAATGTATTTCTGAAGTGTCATATTTCTCCCTTTCTTGGAGAGATGAAAGTTGGAGTACGGTAGTTTCTTTTGTTTTCTTTTTTCTTTTCTTTTTTTAGTATCTTTTGTTGTAGTTTCTTTTGTTTTGCCAACCACCCTGTAATCAGCCCCTAGCACATCAGGGAATTGAAGTTCAAGAACACCTGGAGTCCCAAGGTTGGCCATCATTGCTATAGGATCTTGATCTTTGTACACAAAACCATACATCTATATGGTTTTTCCTTTGATTTTCACCAGATGACATCTTCGCCCTTCTGTGAGGGAATCCAGCAACACACTAATAATCATATATAATTGTTTTGCGTATTAACTGAATGATTGCTACTTAGGACTTCAGGGCAGGAAGAGATAGAGTGTATGTCATTGCAGGCGTACCCCCCCCCCCCCAAAGAAAGACTCAGACACCGGTATTGGATTAAAGGCATCGGGCCACTTTTATTGAACAATGCCATAGTCCGAACTATCACTTTCAATTAGTGTATCATACAATTGTAATTCTTTAAGGCAAGCAGGCCGCAGTAACACTGGTAAGGTTCCTCCCAAAATGCCAATTGGCTACATGTATCTATTTGTATCAATTTGTTTGTTGACACAAACAAATTGTTGACTGGAGTCAATAATCTACTGACCCCACCCTATGACGTGTATCCGTTGAAATATCAAGGTGATGCAGGCTGTGAAGCTCCTGACATCACCCCTTGCCTGTTCACCCTTGACCGGCCAACATTATTACACCTGTACCTGTCTACGTGTTGGCCAGTCAATTGTGAACCTGCCGGATACCTATGGGTCATCAATCTTTACCTTACCAGTGCTACCCACCAAAAGTGACCAAAGTCAACTTACCCCGTATCTCAAACACTAACAACAGTGTGGGATGGGCGAAAAAGCCAAAAACCAGAGAGTCAATTGTAGGTTCAAGCAAAAATTCACACCCGGCCCCGAAGTGACCAGAAAATCACACTGTCCACTAGGGAGGGGGTGGAGGGAAAAACTTCTCCACTCCGTCGCATTCTAAAATGGCAGCTCGGCTGCCTCGTGGCCACCCCTTTTAAAGAGGGGTGGCCACACCCCCTAACTCATCCAGATGTCTGAGTCCGGGTGGGGTGGGGGCCCGCAAAGAGCGCGGCAGCCATTTTGGCACCGCGCTTGCATTGTCTTCTGGACTTCAAGCTTTATTATTCAAATAAAATTCATTTTTATCAAGATTAGATTTTGTTTCAGTATCAGATTTAACACTCCTGCTTTGAGAATCATACTATCATATAAGAAGAGCCAGAAAAAGGGACTTTTTGTTATTACAGGCCTCCAGTACATCAAGAAGAGAACCAAGATTCTCTTCCTTGTTTATGACCTGATTCCAAACGATACACTCAGCTGGAGAGAAGGTAATTTAATGCCCATTACTATCCTATAATTCCTCAACCTTCCTTTGAAGCTGTCAGCTTCAAAATCAACTCCAGCTGCCTAGGTTTATTTGAAAAGCTCAGCTGAGCTTTTATCACACGCAAACGCATGCATACACACACACATGTGCACACTCACACACAATTAAATAATATGAACTTTCTTTTACCTCAACACCTTTCCCCTGCATCTTTAAACTAACCACATTTTCCTGTTCCACTAAACAACAAAGGAAGACACAGTTTCACATTCAGACCGATATACAGATTGCTGCAGAGAAAGTCACAGAAGAATGTATATGCTAATTAAATTGCTTAAAATGTAAGAGTAAGTGATACCTTTATTATACCATTAAAAAAGTAAGCTCAAGCACTAGCTATACACTCTGGGAAGGGCATGGTCTCACACCCCAACTCTGGCAGCATGATTGAAATTTTTCACCCACATCTTCATACAAAGTTTTGCCAACCACCCTGTAATCACCCCTAGCACATCTGCATATTACCTGCTTTTGAAACACAAAGTTCTCTTTTTGGCTGTGGGCCTGGAGAAAAGGCAACAGAGACATAGCAGCTTTTGTCAGAAGACTGGAGTTAGAATTTGCTCAAATCACCAGGTAAGAAAAGCCTATTTGAACCAAATTGATGCCAATAATTTTTTACTTGGTGAGTGTCAGTTTGCAGTCCCAGTTGGCTGATGTAAAAAATCCACATAGTTCTAAAAGTGCTACTATAAGTGACCATTGAAGTTTCTTACATAGTCCAAAAAAATAAGAAAATGCCATACCATAACATAAGGTCTTTAGTTAAAGGTAAATGTCACCCTTGCTTGAAAGCCAGTCGTATCTGACTCTAGGGTTCAGTGCTCATCTCTGTTTATAGCCAAAGAAGCCAGCACTGTCTGCATCTGCATACATTTCCATGGATATGTGGCAGACATGCCTCAACACCGAAGTGCACGGAATGCTGTTTACCTTCCCACTGAAGTGGGGCCTTTTTATCTACTTGCAATTTCTTGCTTTCGAACTGCTAGGTTGGTTGGAGCTGAGACAGAGACGGGAGCTCACTCCATCATCCAGTACCCAGGAATCGAACTCCGACCGTCCAGTCAGTGAGTTCAGCATCTTAACCACTTGAGCCACCACAGACCTTTAAAATGACACAAATGCAAGGAGAGATGATACATTTATTGGACCACTAAAAGAATTAAACAATTGACAAGCTTTCTTGAGTAAAATTCCATCTCTTCAGGCTTATATGCCAATATTTCATGGCTCATGCAGAACATTTTTAAAGAATCTGAAAAATTCATGACAGATGTCTATGTCCATTCTGTTTGAGGTGAATTCAAATGTTTGCCATCTCTCGCACCCACCCGCACACACACCCCACACACACACACACCAGGGTTTATAATCTAAAGCCAAATGTACAGCACCATAGTTGGAATTTCCACCCAGGTCTTCTGACAAAAGTTTGCCAATCTTTATTTAGATCCTTAAAAAGCATTTACTTCCATCACAGAAATGTGCATAACTTTGCTGATGTGTTAATTTGGTTAGCAAGTAAATTATTTAAACTGATTATTAATAAATCATTAACTGGGTTTTTTTGGTATGAAGTTCTCTTGTTAAGCTACTGAAGTACAGGAATATTTTTGAAGTCTCTATTAGCAGAGGGGAAATCAGATCTGTATGTTATGCACTGAAATGAATTGCTTTAAGAAAGCTTATGTTTTCATTTCATTCTTAAATAATTCCACAGGGTTCTCTCTTTTTTTCATTTCCTAGGATTCTGAATTTATCCCATATCTTGTTCTTCAGCCTTGACAGTGGAATATAGGCTCATCAGTTTATGTGGCCATGAATACAGCAGTTGTAAAATGTAGTGGTTTTTTCAATTATTGCAACTCCTAGAATCCTGCCTTTTGTTTAAAGGATTTCAGTGATTCCCAAAGGAATACTTTCCAGGACTCTGTCCTGACTATACACTGTTACCAGAATCAGCCATAGTAAAGAGTATTTTGGAGAAACCCGCAAACATGTGAGCTGCTACCATGCTAGACAGATAAGCAGGGGGAGCAGTGATCCTTTCTTAACTGGAAAAAAAGCCAGCTGCAGGCTTTGCTAGGGCTCATGAAATGGTTGCTTAAAGGTTGAAATGCATGCCACATGAAAGCCACAATGCAAAAAGTTACCTTTTAGGATCACAACTCCTTGAATACTACAATGATCATGACCAGTGGCCAAGGATGAAATTGCCAGGAAGCTGTAGATTTAAAAAGGTAGCATTTCTCATTTTTTAGTAGAGGGTATTACTGAGTTCTACCCTTGTATTTCCAGATTAAGGACATTTGTAAGAAAGCTGAGAATGAAAGCGCGGCGCCAAAATGGCCGCCGCGCTCTTTGTGGGCCCCCACCCCCACCCGGACTCAGACATCCGGGTGAGTTAGGGGGCGTGGCCACCCCTCTATAAAAGGGGTGGCCATGAAGCAGACGAGCTGCCATTTTAGAAATAGTGACGGAGAGGAGAAGTTTTCTCCGTCGCTGTTTTTCCTCTTAGTCTTCGGCTATCGAGCCCTTGCAGTTCGTTTCCCGGCTGGGAAAGGAGGATTAACGCACGAGGATTATATTGCTTGGCTACCGCGGTGCTTAGACGCTAGGAGTTCGATCCCTGGATAGGGATCCTGCTTTTCTTCTCCTAGGGAGACATGGCTCCCAAGCGGAAGGCCCCGGCGATGAAGCCGCGGCCGAGGGGGAGAACTTTTTCCAGCCCTGCGCCGGACGGGGGCCAGCCATCGGGTCGGAGGACCAGGGCTGCGCCCCCGCGGCAGGGCAATGTGCCAGCCTTGCCCACTGGTACCAATGGGGCTACTCAGGCTGACACTTGGCAGCCGGGCTCCAGCTCGGTAGCTGGGCAACTACAGGCCGGCCCCTCAGGGGCTTTGGCCCTTGGCCCGCCGTTAACGGCCATGGGACAGGGCAGCATGGGGGGGCCTGATGCGTATTTCCAACCCACTCCTCCTCTGGCCCGTCATGGGCCGGAGTTTTGGGCATGACCCTATTCTGGCCCTGGCTCACCTTTTGGGTTACCTTTTCAACTGCCTGTGGGCCGTCCGGCCCACCCGGCCTGCCTTATGCTGGGGGCTCTGTGGCAGTGGATGCTCTGTTAGCACGGTTAGCAGTGCTGGAAGCATCCTTGGGCATTGCACAGCCTCCTGTGGAGTGGGGTGCTACTCTTTCCACTGGGGCCCCTTCGTTGGCCCCGGCTACCTTGCCGGCCGCAACGCTTCACCGGGCGGCCAGCCGGGTCAAGCTGCTTGAGACGCTCCGGCCGGCACCAGCTGGTGTCTCGCAGCTCCCCGTTCATCCCAATGTGCAGACTGGGAGTAAAGTGTGGTCCCAGAGCTCGATTCCAGTTGTGAGCTCCGACACCCGCCGTGGGCCGGAACCCCCGGTGGGGGCGGCTCACGGGGGTGCACCTAGTGAGTATCAGGTTCAATTTAGTGCACCTACATCACAGCCCACTTACAGTGGTGGGGTTCAGTGGCCCTGGCCTCGTCAAGTTGAGGCGAGTGGGCATCAGTTACCAGTCTCTCCCAGTGCCCCATGATTTCAAAATGGCCCCTTGTTAAGGGCAGGGGTTTCCGCCCCTGGGGCAGTGCCGAGCATCGCAGGGGCTGTCCAGGTCCCGCTGCGTATGCCCTCTATACAGAATGTGTCGATGACGGCTTTGCCGACCGCTGGTTATTCCTTGCCCCTGGGTGATCATTTGTCACAGGTCACGAGAGAGAAGATTTGGCGAGGGGAGTACATGGATATATTCTCCCTATTAAACCGTGTGCCCACTAAGGAAGAGAGAGAGGGACAGGACGACAGAGACAAGGAGCTGTCTCATCGTTGTAAGCCACCGCGCACCTGGGCCAACTGGTTGCTGGCATATCTTATTTATATGGTGGTATACCTTAGGGCCCAGCCTGATCTGGCCATTCCTATGGTCCAATACTTGGACAATATTTACAGGGCGATGGTTGATTTCCCTGGCCCATCATGGTTGGCTTACGATGAGGAATTTAGAATGAGGGTGGCCCTAAACCCGGAAATGAGATGGGATGAGCCCTGCCAGAAATTGTGGCTCTTGTACATGACCCCCATGTGTCCGGCGCCTGGGGATAGGTACCATTGTGGCCATGCTGTGCAGCGAGCTGCTCCAACACAGGCTCCCCGCCAGCCGGCGGGGCAGGGTTCCAGCCCGCTTGCTGTGTTGGAGCTTCTCAGCTAATGGCGTGTGCAATAAGCGACAGTGTCGATACAAACATGAGTGTCCCTCTTGCGCTGGCCCCCATGCCACCTCCGCGTGCTCGCGGGCTGGTGGGTCACGGGGCAGAGGTAGAGGTGGACAGGGAGTGGGCAGGGCTTCTGCTGATGGAGCTAGCCAGTCAAAAGGCACCTTCCCCAGTTAATGTGTATATGTTGGAGCGATGGCTCTCAACTTATCCAAGAAGGGAGGATGCGAGGTACCTCCTGGAGGGTTTCCAGTGGGGCTTTCGTATCCCATTCAAAGGGGTGCGGGGACCCCAAGATGCCCCCAATTTGGTTTCCCTGAAGGGTAAGGAGGGGGTAGCTGCCCTGAGTATTGCCAAAGAAGTAGAGGCCAGGAGGATAGCGGGCCCCTTTTCCGAACCACCTTTCCCTAACCTGAAGGTCTCCCCTCTGGGGCTAGTACCTAAAAAGACCCCGGGTGAATTCCGTTTAATCCACCATCTATCGTACCCGGCGGGTTCTTCTGTCAATGATGCTATTCCTGATGACCTTTGTTCGGTCAGGTATACGTCGTTTGACCAAGCCCTACGGATGGTGCGCTCTTGTGGTCCCGGTGCCCTCCTGGCAAAATGTGACATTAAATCAGCATTCCGATTGCTGCCAGTGCACCCTGGGGACTTTGAGCTGTTGGGTTTTAGATTCCAAGGGAAGTTCTATGTAGATAAGGCCATGCCTTTTGGCTGCTCTATTTCATGTTCGGCATTCGAACGTTTTAGCACTTTTCTTCAGTGGGCCTTTGTTCGCAGGTCCGGGTCTCGGTCTGTAGCCCATTACCTCGATGACTTTTTGTTCGGGGGTGAACAAAATCAGTTTAAATGAACGCATGGACATTCAAGTTTTAAAAAATCCATCGAAAACTTTGTGAGTTTTATTCTTTGTGAGGCATACAATACTGTATGCAATAGGCAAGATTGGATCCACAGCTGATCTTACTGGTCCAGGTTCTAAGTTACCTAGCTGAAATAATTGGTCAATAAAAGTCCAGTACTTTAAAGCATTAACATTAATTATAGTCAATAGAGAGTGTTATGCTTGCATAATTACATTATATAATTGCCTTGTAAAAAATTCTTACTTTATCTCATAGGTTTTTTAGATATTAATACTGGATCAAATGGTGACCCTTGATTAACAAAAGACGCAGAGCTGAACAATGCTTTTTTATATTACAACTAGCATATTTTGCCCGGCACAGCCGGGCTTTTTAAAATTGTCTTGGATAGTAAAGGGTTTCGTGTTTTTTCTTGTACAAATGGTGCTGGGCGGTTTTAAATGGTGTTGAAAGGTTTTGTGGTTTTGTGGATTAAGGCGCTGCGTCCACCTGCGGCGGACTTGCGCTCCCAGTGTGTGTTTTATTTTTATTTTTTGTGCACTGGCTTCCTTAGTGCCGGGCTCTTTAAATTGGTTTTTGAAGGTTTTTGTTTTTTGTTTATGCAAATTTTATTTTAATTTTTTTATTTTATTTTTTTATTTAAAATTTAATTTTGGTTTATGCAAATTTTATTTTAATTTATTTGATTTAAATTACTTTTTTAAATTTAAAATTTATTTTTGTTTTTTTAAATCTTTATTTTTACGCATTTTTTATTTTTTGTTTTGGTGTTTTGGGTTTTTTGAGTGAAAAGTGATTTCTGGGTTTTTTGGTATTTTTTGAGATTAGTGTGAATATTTTTGAATTTTTGGCTAATTTATTTGACTTGTTTGGGAATTAATCTTTTATTTTGAAATATTTTTGAATGTTTTTTCTCTTGTGGCCTCTGGGTGGGGGTGGTGAGCTTTGCTTCCTCTCTACAATTCTTCTCTTCTGTCCGCTGGGTGCTTCCGGTAAGTGTTTCCTTTCTTTGCTCATTTGAGTTCCGGTGGTCATGAAGTCAAGACGTCTGTTGGTAGGCTCTCTGTTGTTATTGGTTTGTTTGTTTGTTTTTTGGGGGGGTTCTGTGTGTTTTTTATTGTTTGTTTTTGGCTGCGTTCGTGTTTTCTTTTTGGATTTTTGAGTGTTTTTGATTGTTTTTGGTTTGTTTTTTGGGGTTAACTTTTTCAGTGGCTTTCTTTCCCGCGGGCCATGCTGGCTGGCCCGTTGGAAGGAAGGGCTTGGGGGGGCTTTTTATGCTTTCTTCTCCACGGGCCATGCTGGCTGGCCCGTGGGGAAGAAGGGCAGTGGCGGCGGGGGGGTTCCTTTTTTTTCCCCACGGGCCATGCTGGCTGGCCCATGGGGAAGAAGGGCTTTGGGGGGGGGCTTTTTTTGCTTTCTTCTCCACGGGCCATGCTGGCTGGCCCGTGGGGAAGGGCAGCAGTGGCGGGCGTTTTTTTTAAACTTTTATTTTTTGCACGCCAGCCGCCTCAGCGTTCTATGCGCTAATGGTGCACAGGACGCTGGGGCTTGTAGTTTTGCCTGCGCGTGTTTGCTTACTTTAGTGGTTTGTTTCCTGCGGCTTTTTTTGATTGGTCGCGGTGCATTTTCGAACGTTCCTTTTGCTGCGCAAGGAACATTGGAAATTGAAGTTCCCTTTTTTTGTTTGCGACTCGGGGCGCTCCTGCCCCCGGGTTGAAAATTTCAACCCGACAGTTACCTGCGAACCGGGTTCGGGCGAGTGAACAGAGGCCCATTACGGGCTAGTGGGCCTGGTGCAACATCCTTTGTCACATTCCAACAGTTAACGCACCATTTTATAGGTATAGATTTCCAGAGTCCTTTGACCAGCATGATCATTGATAGAAGGACTGGAGCCACAAGAGCTGTTGGAAGTGGGGGCTAGTATCCAGTGTTCTTCTTCCCCACTACATACTTTTTGAATTTCTTAATTTGGCTTCTCTCTTAATCTGCTGCTATGGGATAAACTAGACACAGAGGAAAAACCTTATGTTAGGGTCTGAAAACAATATGGTAGCCTTTCTCTTTTTTCAGAGGTCTGTGTGCACATAAGAATTCTTGGTTGATTTTGTTGTTGTTGTTCAGTTGCACAGTCGATTCCGACCCTTTGCCACCCCATGGACCATTTTCCTCCAGTCACCTCTGTCCTCCACCATCCTTCTCAGCCTGCCCAGCTCTGTGCCCATTGCATCCACAATACCATCTATCCATCTCATATTTGGACGCCCCCTTCTTCTCTTGCCCTCCACCTTTCCCAGCATTAAGGCCTTCTCAAGTGAGTCTTCCCTTCTCATTTGATGTCCAAAGTACTTTAGCTTCATCTTCACTAAAAAGTACTAAAGTTTCTGGGTCAGGATGAATATTGCATATATTGATCTGCTTACACTGTGGTTTGAAACTATGCAAATGAGCCATGAAAGACCCTGAATTGATTCAGTAACAACCTATTCTATTCCAGAAATGTATTAGTTTCAGTTAATATGCATTGGTTCTCAGAGAAATAGTGAGCCTGTCTTTCAAGGGTTTCACTAAAAATTGGCTTCTATAAATACTATCCAAGTGTGGCAAAGAAAGGGGAGGGCAATAAGCAATTAAGAGAAATAAAATGTGTTAGTTTTAGATGTGCAGACTGATTTCATTAGAAGGTTTTATTGAAGCTGGTGAAATATTTTGCTGTTGTTTGTTTTAAGTTAGCATCTGATTATTTATTTATATTGCATTGTTTCCACATTTCAATGTTTGTTTAATTGTTAACGTGATAGATTAAATTAAACAAATTCAGCCAAATTGTATTGGTTGGGAAGAGGGAATTAAACTGATAGTTCGATGCAAAAAATTAACAAAGGCACTAACATTAATATAGAGTAGATAAATACCAAAACAAATAAAACATAGATCAGATGATCCATTATACTGCATGTTGTTGTTCAGTCGCACAGTCGATTCCAACCATTTGCGACCCCATGGACCACCACCCTCCAGGCACCTCTGTCCTCCACCATTCTCCTCAACCTGCCCAGCTCTAGCCATCTCATTTTTGGCTGCCCTCTTCTACTTTTGCCCTCTACCCTTCCCAGAATCAAGGCTTTCTCAAGTGAATTCTCTCTTCTCATTTGATGTCCAAATTACTTTAGCTTCATCTTTACTATTTGACCTTCCAATGAGCAGTCAGGGTTGATTTCTTCTAAGATCGACCTATTTGTTCTTCTCACTGTCCAGGGGACTCTCAAAACTCTCCTCCAACACCACATTTCAAAGGCATCTATTCTTCTGCACTCAGCTTTCATAATGGTCCAGCTCTCACAACCATACATTGCCACCGGGTATACCATTGCTTTGACTATGCGAATTTTGTTTGCAAAGTGATGTCTCTACTTTTAACTATGTTCCCCAGGTTTCCCATAGCTTGCCTCCCAAGAATCAGTCACCTTTTTATTTCATGGCTGCAATCACTATCTGCAGTGATCTTTGATCCGAAGAAAGTAAAATCTGTCACTACTTCTACTTCTTCCCCATCTATTTTCAAGGGACTGATAGGGCCTGTTGCCATTATCTTGGTTTTCTTGATGTTGAGTCACAAGCCAGCTTTTGCATTCTCTTCTTTCAACCCAATCAAGAGGTTCTTTAGGTCTTCCTCACTTTCTGCAATTTAGGGTGGTATCATCTGCGTATCTTCAAATTGTTGATGTTTCTCCCAGCAATTTTGATCCCATATTGTGATTTCTCTATCCCTGCATTGCACATTATGTGCTCTGTGTATAAGTTGAATAAGCAGGGTGATAAAGTACAGCCATGTCTTACTCCTTTTCCAAACCACTCTGTCATTCCGTATTCTGTCCTAACTGTTGCTTCTTGGCTCGTGTACAGATTTCTCATGAGGCACATAAGGTGTCCTGGTATTCCCATCTCTTTAATTACTTGCCACATTTTGTTGTGGTCCACACAGTCAAAGACCTTGGTGTAGTCAATGAAACAGAAGTAGACTTGTTTCTGATATTCCTTTCTTTTCTCCATGATCCAACGTATGTTGGCAATGTGGTCTCTGGTCCCCCTGCCTCTTCTGAAACCAGCCTGCACTTCTGGTAATTCTCTCTCCACGTGCTGCTGCAGTCTATCCTGTATTATCTTGAGCATAACTTTGCTAGCTTGTGGGATGAGCACAATTGTTCGATAATTTGAACATTATTTGGCATTACTCTTTTTTGGAATTGGAATGTATATCGCTCTTTTGCAAGCCTGTGACCATTGTTTTGTTTTCCAAATTTGCTGGCATATAGAATGCAATAATTTGATTCCATCATCTTTTAGGGCTTAAAAAATTCAATTGGGATATCATCTCCACTAGCTTTGTTGTTTGCAGTACTTTTTAGGGCCTTTCTGACTTCACTCCCTAGGATGCCTGTCTCAAGTTCAATGCATACCTGTCAAGTGTCCCGTACTGGCCAGGAAATCCTGTATTTCACCCCTCTGTCCTGCCATCAGCCCGAATTCGGAGCAGCCAGGGGGTGGTTACTGCATATGTTTGCTCATCAGAGGTTGAGGCACGCATGCGAGAGGGGTTTCTGCACGTGTGTGCCCATCAGAGGTGGAGGTGCTTCCTGTATTTTCTCAACCACATCTTGACAGGTATGGTTCAATGTTCTCATCATTGTGATTATCAGAGTTGTTGAGGTCCTTTTTGTATAGTTCCTCTGTGTACTCTTGCCATCTTTTCTTTATCTCTTCTGCACCAGCTAACTCCTTGCCGTTTTTGTCCCTTATCATGGTCATTTTTGCTTTAAATGTTCCCTTGATTTCCCCAATTTTTTTAAAAAGATCTCTAGTCCTACCCCTTATGTTGTTTTCCTCTATTTCTTTGCACTGTTCATTTAGGTAAGTTTCCTTACCTCTCCTTGCTTTTCTTTGAAATTATGTATTCAATTGATTGAATTTTTTCCTTTTTCCTTTGCCTTTTGTGTTCTTTCTTTCCTCTATTATTTTAAGAGCCTCATCAGACAACCACTTTGCTTTCTTGAGCTTCTTTCCTTTTGTATGGTTTTCCTTGCTGCCTACTGTACGATGTCCCACACCTTTGTCCATAATTCTTCTGGCACTCTGTTTATCGAGTCTAAGACATTAAATCTGTTCCACACCTCCACCGTGTATTCCTTAAGGATGTTGTCTACGTCATTCCTGTCTGGCCTAATTGTTTATCCTATTTTCTTTATGGTGCATATGCTTATGATGTGTGTATTGATGCAATAGTGCAATGTAAATCACAGTTGTGCTGGTATAGGTTGTGTGTACAGTATCTTTTTCCCCCAGGCTTCCTGCCTTCAAGGAATCCTGTTAACATTTATGTGTGGAATAGAAATCCGAAAGAATACTGAAGTGCACATCTTAGATTTCACATTGCGTACTCTAACATTGGTTGCAGTGAACTGTGCTGTAAGTGCAATGAAGCATTCCCAAGAACGCTACAGAAGATGCCAAGGCAGGTTTCTCAAATGA
This sequence comes from Bradypodion ventrale, assembly GCA_035047345.1. NCBI lineage: Eukaryota > Metazoa > Chordata > Lepidosauria > Squamata > Chamaeleonidae > Bradypodion > Bradypodion ventrale. The sequence continues at coordinate 125,892,668 of JAWDJE010000006.1, forward strand.
TGTGTGGCATTCTCTCTGAGCAAGATGTACATGCAAGGAATATGCATATCAGTAGGCTGTTAATTTAAAAAGTCTCTGTTGATATAATCTAATGGAGGTTAATAGTTTGAAGGTCAATCTAGTTAAGGGTGGAAACAAATTTTGATGGATTCAACAGTCTTGATGAAAGGAGTTATTTTATGCCTCCCAAGTCTCCTTGTGACAAGGAATATGCCTCACTTGATTATATGCAAAATTTTAAAGCTTATGAGGCTTTCTGATAAGTAAAACATATACAAAACAATATGCATTTTTAAAGCCAATGATAGAAGCATTGAGCACTATTACCCTTTGGTTACTAGAGAAGAGATGTGCAGTCAAGCTAAGGAGCCCAAAGAATTTTTATCAGTGATTATGGTAACAGCATAGAACACACACACACACACACACACACACATTTCAGTGCAGGGAGGAAACACCAAGACTCACAAGCATGGAAAGAAAAGCAAGTGGAATTCAGAGATGTTCAGTGAAATCAACACTTTGAGATTTTTCACAACTCTAGCCAACAGGGAAGACAACAATCAAGGCAGATATAACTTATACATTTTTAAGTTTATGCATTTGTATTCTATAGGGCAATGATGGCGAACCTTTTAGAGACTGGGTGCCCAAGGACGAGGAGGCAGTACCCAGGCAGGCACTCATTCAACATTGCCGGCGTGCTAATGGTGAAGTCATGTGGGTGCCCCCCTGCAGGTGTTCCCAACCCTCTCATGGCTGCGCCCAACTCCTAGTAGGGGTGGGTGGAGGTGTCTGGTCACCCACCTCGCTCTGTCACTGCCGCCTCCCGGGCAGGATTTCAGTCTCCCCTCTCACCTCCAGATTGGCAGAGGGAGAGGGGGTGAGGAAGCAGCATTGCCATTGGCAGGTGGGGTGGGGCAGGGCTTCTCCTCAATGGCACGTGTGCCAACAGAGAGGCCTCTGCTTGCCACCTCTGGCATGCATACCATAGATTTGTCACCACTGCCATAGGGCTTCTGGTGCCTCTCCACTAGTAAAAAAAAACAAGCAGAATATGCCTAATGACAGCAAAAGGAGAAATGTATGGTTACAGAATTCTATTCATCACATATATCATGTGTGCACTTCTACTTTCAAGAGAAAGCAAACACAACTTCTGTTTCAAGCTCAGAAGTGAGAAAAGCATTCTTAGGCAAAGAGATCTAACATTTTGATGCTCAAACTTTAAATCAAACACTTAGCTTGTTTCAATTAATATGGTAACACATAAATACTGTAAAATACAGAGGCAAATTAAATCATAAAACTGCTAAGAAAATCAGGATTGTTGCTGTCCTTGCCTTCAGTTAATGCTGTATCATATTACAGAAAACAGGCCATATCCTTTCTCTTGGCAAAGCTCCCAAGTGACATCATGGACAGCAGATCCTACTCCTTGGAGCGCATGACTGGCTCAAAAGAACAATCACCACTAGGAGTCAGCTGGTAAGGTAAAGGCAAAGGTTTCCCTTGCTTGAAAGCCAGTCGTATCCGACTCTAGGGTGCAGTGCTCATCTCTGTTTCTAAGCCGAAGAGCCAGCACTGTCTGCTTCTGCAGACATTTCCGTGGTCAGCTGGAGGAAACTTAATTTAAAGCCTGAAAGGGGGGAATGACATATCTGGAATCCCTCTCCCATCTTTTTGTGAAATTTTAGGCATGCTTCTGCAAATTGCAGCCAGAGTAGGAAATGCCTTCTCCCTGTTCTGAGGAATTCCTTAAATGGAAATTTTTGCTTCCTGCTGCTTTTTAAACATTTCAAGGCCACATTTAAACAGCCAATTTACTACTTTTCCTGGGATATGTGTCTTCATTGAAATTATATCCTGGCAAAACTATATCCTTCAGTAAGGGAATTCCAAAGCCCGGGAATTCTTCACTCTGGAAGAAATGCCTTAGATAGTGTTGGCAGCAAGATTGTCAGGGGGCATGTCGGCTTCTGTTGGATTATGATCCTTGAGATAGCTTGGGCTGTAGTTCTGATTAAGAAGTCACTTATCTAATTTTGTCTAAGTTGTTGTGTATGGAGCTGAAATTCAATGGCTTAAAGAACAAAACAGAATGGAGGGTCCTTTTGGCAATTAATGCTTTCACAGACATGAAGGTATTGCTCTTTCCTGGCTTTGGTTTTATGCCAATGTTTGTTCTGGACTTTCTTGGGAATAGCTTAACAGCTGCAGCTGGCACAGGGCTCTGAAAATCCTTCATTTCAAAAATGTTTTGCCTCTCAGGCCCTTTCTTGGATGGTGGAGGTGACATTTGCACAAGCTATTGCTGTGAAACAACAGTCTGAAGATTTACAGTGGCTATGCAACTTGCCTTGTTTTAAAATGTCCACCATTGGGGGCATTTGGAGAGAGCAAAGAAAAAAGAGGCAAAATAATAGGACACAGAAGGTTGTCTGTGTAGGAAATATCATTACTCAGGAGAATACATATTTGAAAGATGGCAAAGTCCCAGAGATAGTTCCAGTTTTGTTTTTCCAAGAAGAATGAAAGGCCTCCATCCACATTTTGAGTTCAGCAATTTGTGGAGTGGAGGGAAGGGTTGTCACACTCTCACACAGAGAGACATCTGAAAGATGCTGCCAAATTCCAACTAACCTAAAATTGAGAAGCATGTTTCATCCAGGAGGCTTTAGTTATGATGTCACTTTAGTTTTAGTGTTTCCTGATTACAGTTGGTAAAATGCCTTCCACCAGCACCTCGTTCTTTAACCTACCTCATAGGGCTATTGTGGGTACAGAATGGGATGAATTTCTGTGTAGTCCTTGCAAGTATAACAAGACATAGATGTGTGATTAAATGAAAGGAATGCAATTCAAATACTGTGATACCAAGGCTTTGCAAATGTGGGACCCTGTTCTTTTCAGTCAGGAGAGTGAACTGTAATGCTTTTGAGAAGTACAGCAGTAAGAAATGTATAAATCTATGTGTTAACTGTTGGAATGTAACAAAGGAAGTTTAGCCAGACCCCACTAGCCCCGACAGAGCCTCCGTGCACTCGCCGGACCGGGGTTCGCAGGTAACTGTCAAGTTGAATTTTGCGCCAGTGGGGCAGGAGCCCCCTGAACGCAAACAAAAAGAAAGGACTCCATTTCCCAACATTCCTTGGGCCACGCCGCACCACAGCCAATCAGGCTGAGAGGCGCGAGCAAAAGGAACGTTCGGAAATGCGCCGCAGCCAATCAAAATGAAGCCGCAGAAAAAAACGTTGCACAAACGGTAAACAGAAACCCAAAACTACAAGCCACAGCATCCTGTGCGCCATTAGCGCACAGAATGCTGAGGAAGCCGGTGCGCGAAAAATAAAAATAAAAAACACCCTGGGAGCGCAAGTCCGCTGCAGGCGGACGCAGCACCTCAAAGCCACGCAAACACCCACCGGCCTTCTTGCACGGAGCAACAGGGAGGAGAGGGACTCCCTCTCCTCCACGCTACCCCACCGAAGACACGGCGAGACCACCACCGGCCTCAACAAAAGTTGAACCGGGGTGGAAAAACAACAACAACAACAGAGGGAGTTCAAGGGGGGAGATATGGATGCCTTTGGCGCCCCCCCCCCCCCCCCATGAAAGCAAAACAATTCCTCCGGAAAGCAAAGGAAACGGATGGCGCTCTGCCCAGTGCCTTTACTTTCCAAGTAAGTGTTTCGCTTTCAAGGGAGGGCGAAGGCATCATTGCCTTCGCCAACCCTTCAAAGTGAACCCATTCCCAGGTAAGCAAAGCCAGCAGATGGCGCTCCGCCCGCTGACTTTACTTACCCCAAAAGTTTTTTGCTTTCAAGCGGGGGCAAAGGCAATGGTGCCTTGGCTCCCCCCTTGAAAGTGAACCCATTCCCAGGTAAGCAAAGCCAGCAGACGGCACTATGCCCGCTGACTTTACTTACACCAAAATAATTCAAAAAACACAAAATAATTCAAAAAACACACAAAAATCACAAACAAAAACATCCAAAAATAACCAAAATCAAACCCAAAAATAACACCAAGAAGAAACACACAGACCCCCCCAAAAAAAATTTGTCCCACTACAAACCCCCAAAAGAAATTCAACCAGAGAACTCACACAAACGACCTTCCTCCACGACGTCCGTAACTGAAATGAGGAAAGAAAGAGACTACTTACCAGAAGAAGCGACACCCAGAGGCCAGTAGAGAAAAACAGTCAAAGTAAAGAAAACCTCAACAGCACCACCCAGAGGCCACAGGAGAAAAAACAGTCAAAATATTCACAAAAAATCTAAACTTTCTAAAACATTTCTTAAATCCTGTGTACAGTTTTAACTCAAAAAAATAATAATCTAAACACAGTTTAAAAACATTGAATTTTTTAAAAAAACACATACTTACACATTTTAAAAATTATTATCCAAGATACAACTATTTAAAAAAAAATTCACATAGTAAAACATTATTTGGTTAAAAAAATAATTGTAAAAAATTATATCATCCTTCCTCCTTTTTTTAATCCAAAAAAACAAAAAAAAGCTGATCACAGTTTATAACAGCCCGTGCGTATAAATAAACATTATAAAAATCACAAAACCTTTCAACACCATTTAAAACAGCCCGGCAACATTTGTTCAAGAAAAGAAAACCAAACCCTTTACTATCCAACACAATTTAAAACAGCGCGGCACCGCCGGGCATAATCTGCTAGTACTGTATATTCTTCTCTTCCATTCGCTTTGTCCATCAAAGAGTTCAGAACATGTAGGGTGTGCAATAGTTATGGGTTTAGGTCTCTGCCAAACTGTTAATTTCAGTTTGTTTGTTTTTTTGTTTTACCTAGTATAATAATACTCTGTTCAGGAGTTTAGGGGTGTATTTTAAATTTTTGATTGAAGGATTCTAGGAATTGTAGCTACAAAAAGGAAATTTTTCCAACCCTTGCTCTAGTCTAGAGCAAACATGAACCTATGTCAGTCAGCAAAAGCAGCAGAAAGGTTTGTTTCTGCACTATTTTTCTTGCAATCTTGCTCATAAATTATTGTTGGTTCATTATCTTGTTTCTGTATCTTGTCTTCAGAATATCTACACTTTACTATCTCTCTCACTTATGTTCAATTGTTGGGTTAGGCTGGATCAGGGATTCCCAACCTACAGCCTGTAGGCCAGACGTGGCCCACGGCACAGTTTCATCCGGACCATCGCCACCGCACCTGGAAGTGGGCATGTTTATGCATGCATGGGTGCATCTTATGTCTGTCATAAAATATGCCTGTGCATGTGTAAACTTGCCTGCGACTGTTGGAAACGTGGAAGTGGCCACATTTACGACAGCTGTAAATGCTTCCACTTCCAGGGTGCGTGGTTCAGCACCCTCAACTGTCTGGGATGTGTGGTCAGGCCCACAGCTGAAAAAAGGTTGGGAACCCTTGAGTCAGATTATTACTGCTTCAATCAAATATATATATGGCTGTCACTGTCCCTATTGCTCTGAATTGCTGTTATTGTTTGGTGTGTTGTGAGCTACTATGGGCAGAATTAGTGGGAAACTGGGTATGAATAAATAGATGAATGAGTGAATGAAAAATCTAGTCCTCAGTGCTGTTACCAAACATATCACTGAGTTTATAAACATACCACTGTGCTCTTCACTCCACAGCCTCCAGTTAAGTATGTATGCATTATACACTGGTACATTGTCAAGCTCTTTGGTGAGTTATAATAAAACACAATAATGTATAATAAAATGCTAAAATGTAAAATGCTAACAATCCAAATAACAGGCAGTAGATGTGTTCTTTTTATTTTTATGTACACACACTTTCTCTTAGTTATATTGTTGTATATTGGGGAAGGGTTCCCTACTCCCTCATGAAACGTCGCATGAAGTAGGGTATTATAGCCATCTCAAAATACCTTTTGAACATTTATCAGGCTGGTAAGTACTACTAAATTGCCCTTGTTTTAAAATTATCAGTTGCAGCTTGGTACATTGAAATGCTGACTTATCAAGTTCCTCTCTATGCCATTACATTTCTGGAATGTGAGACTATTATGAAAACATCCCTTAAAGCTAGACAGCAATAATTAACAGCATTACAAGTATTGAGAGGCATCTAGTAGATAATTCCTCAGCCTAATATCAACAGAATGCAATTAATCATAGATACTACTCATAAAGATTTATACTTCATTATTTAAAACAATTCACTTGTGAGACCTCATTTACTATCCTACATGCATTGAGTGTACATTAAATGTGTACATTAAAATATTTTTCCACATGAAAAAGAAAACAGAAGGGAGCATTTGGAGGTTTTTATCACCTAATATGTTTATTGTTGCTCCATTATGCAGCTATTCACCAAGATTCTCAAAGGACAGTTGTATTAAGGACATACAATAGCTCATCCTTCTGATCTTTCCACAGACATGAAAATTGCTAGCATATATACTATTGCCTAGCCCAGAATTCTGGATATTAAGCTAAAACTAGATGCTGAATTTATGTGTTGATTTTTCAGGGCATTGTGTGAATTTTGAATTCACTTATAAAGTGAATTCATAAATAAGTGAATTTTGGTGATCAGATCATTTCAAACACATTTGTGTCAGGCTGGTATTGTTCCTCATGGTACTGGTTTCCACACCCCACACCCACTGTCCTGCATCCCTCTGCTTGCTGTGACAACTCTTGTGATTTTGCTTCAGTAGCCACGGACTCATTTACAGCTGTTGTAAACATTGTTTATGACAGTCGTAAATTAGTCCGTGGCCTTCATAAATGTGTTTATGACAACCAGTCCGCCCCCCTCAACTGTTTGAAGGAGTGTAACCCAGCCCCTGACTTGAAAAGGCTGAGAACCCTAGCATTAAACAAAGTATAGGATTCAGGCCAGCAAGTTACACAGCTAAGTCCCCATTCACAGAAACAATGTGTGGGCATTAATCATGTGCATCCATTTCCTCACATCAGAGAGTTTTGAGAGTCCCCTGGACAGCAAAGAGAACAAATAGGTCAATCTTAGAAGAAATCAACCCTGACTGCTCATTGGAAGGTCAAATAGTGAAGATGAAGCGTAAGTACTTTGGACATCAAATGAGAAAGGAAGATTCACTTGAGAAGGCCTTGATGCTGGGAAAGGTGGAGGGCAAAAGAAGAACGGGGTGTCCAAAGATGGGATGGATGGATGGTGTGGTAGACACAGTGGGCACAGAGCTGGGCGGGCTGAGGAGGATGGTGGACAGAGGTGCCTGGAGGGCAATGGTCCATAGGGTCGCAAAGGGTCGGAATCGACTGTGCGACTGAACAACATCCATTTCCTAGCTGCCAAAAGAGCAGGATACTACAACAACTAGCAACAACAATAACACTGATCTCATTGTGCAGACAACTGTACTGACATGTGATTACAACATGTAGAAATCAAACACACACTATGAAAAATTAATCCCTGTGCAGTCTTTCTACTCCACTGTTTCCTATGAACTTTTCTCTTCTATGAAAATTATCTGTCAATTATTCCATTCTGTAATGATAACACCATATATTTTTCTAAAGTTCATATTATTTTCCTTCTTTGCACTTCCTATTGTGTTCCACTTGATCAATCCACTCTAATAGCTATTTGGCAAAAGGAAAGTGACTTGAATCTTAACCTTCTGAAGTGAGTTTATAAGAAGTAGGGAGCAAGTTATTGAATTCGAGATATCTTCAAAAATGTGTCTGACTATGAAAGAAAAATATGCTCACACATGTGTGGGAAATGGAAAAAATCACCAGTATTTTGTTCCTTGTCCAAGAAGGGCTGTCTCAGTAGAGTAAAAGACCCTGTTGAAAATTCTTCAGAGTAGGCTGCTAGAAGCCACTGTCTGCATTGTTTAGAAGGAATGGAGGCAGACATTTTTTCAGCACCCATGTAGAACAACAATAACATTTGAAACTACCACCTGCTTCTGTGACTCAGGTAAAGGTAAAGTTAAAAGTTTCTCTTGCTCGAAAGCCAGTCGTATTCGACTCTGGGGTTCAGTGCTTATCTCTGTTACATAGCCGAAGAGCCAGCACTGTCTGCTTCTGCACACGTTTCCATGGTCATGTGGCAGGCATGACTAGACACCGGAGCATACAGAGTGCTGTTTACCTTACCACCGAAGTGGTCCCTATTTATCTACTTGTAATTTTTTGCTTTCAAACTGCTAGGTTGGCAGCAGCTGGGACAAAGACAGGAGCTCATTCCGTCCTGCAGTATTCGGAAATTGAACTGCTGACCTCCACCTTCCAGTCAGTGTCTTAGCCACTTGAGCCACTGCATATACTCAGGTATATGTGCTAAATATGGGTTTCACTGCGATCTGTGGTTTCAGGTATCCATGGAAAGTATCATCTCCACAAACAACAGGGACAACCTATACTTTCAAATAATCACCATGCCTTCTTCAGTGTTATCTGTCTTCTGCAGCTCAAGTTATAAAATAGGATTTCAGCCTCTATGCAGAATTAAGAAAGACATTCTTACAGGCAGGTGGGGGAAAGTGCTTGCACTTTCTCATTTAGCACTGGGAAACAAAAGAAGCAAAGGTTTATAGGGAGTCTAATGAGTCATTACAATTGGTCCCTATTGGCCCAGATAAGATTATACCTTGGATACCTTGCCAAAATCCATCTTTTTCAACAGAGGCTCAGGTAGTCCCTGTAACAAGGAGTGCCTTTCACTCCATTAGGCTGGTCCCCTGGGACTGTTGGCCGTGGTTTTCCAGCTTTAATTCATCCCTGCTCTTGTTCCATGGCCCCAAAGGCTGATCCGGAACAAAGGGGATCCCCAGGTATATCCAATACCTGGATAAAGGGGTTCTAGGAAGCTTTTTATTGTCTCAAAATAGCCAAGGCATCTGCACTGCATGGAGCAGCTGTGCCAACAGTATTTCAGCCACAGTGGCTCATTTTCTCTCTCCAGTTATATCAGTATTCACATGTCATCACTAACTAAACAATCAACCTTTTTGATATATTTTGCAAAATTGGAGATTTTTCATTAATTTTCAAGAACTACAGTTGATGGAGTACTGAAAAGAATGACTTACCCCTGGGCAGCATACTACCTCATATTTTGTTTGATGTCAACATCAATGATCAATCACAAGTGTACAATACGATTTACTAATGCTGAAGACGTTGCACTTGTTGTTCAATTAGAGAGCCTTCCAATGGTAGAACATCTTATAACAGATGTATTGGAAGAATTTGCTCCATATTATGGTGGAAAACAAATTAAACTCAACACTGCTAAGAAGTGGTTCTTTGTGTAGCTTTGGAGGACTTGTGGAAATAACAGGTTTTGGTTAAATTCCACGTGTAAGGTAGATGAGATAAGTGTTTTTTAAAGCACTATTAAAGAAAGTTGCTTCCAGGCTTAGATCTGCACTGGCTGGCTGCACAAGTATTTATGTCTCACTTTCTCTTCTGATGTTTTCTCAAATATATGCAGAAGTGTATTGTTTTCCTGTCATAGAGGAAAATGATGTTTCTTAACTGCCTTGGCTGCTGCAACTCTGAATTAACATCTTGATATGTATGTTACGGTCATGAAGAACATTTAGTCTTTCAGTATAATATTCAGTCAAGAAAAGTCATTTCCAGCTGAATAGGCATTCTATTGTACTGAGTTATTATTTGGCTCCTTGCCAAGATGTACAGTATGGAAAGGTCATATTTTTAATAGCTTTGTACTTCATAATAATCACATTTGTAAGCCTGCAGAAATAAACTACTTGAATATATCAGTGTGCATGTCTTAACCACTGCTTTGCCGCATTCAGAGTGCTGAAGAATGCAATGTTTTTCCTCTTATCTGACTTATTGGCTTTGTACATGAAGACAGAACATGGTAATCATAAGCTAACAGAAACCAGCTCAATCAAAAGCGGTGTTTTTTAAAGGAAAATTGCTTCCCTCTACTGACAAAAGTTGCAGGATTTTTTCAACCAGAAAACATCTTATGCACATTTAGTATAGACCTAAAAGTGGGCAAGGTGATGCTCTGAATCCATATCTGGGAATTTCTCTTCTACATTACCTTAAAAATATGCCGGTTGTCGAAATGTAACATTGAAGAGTTTAATATAAGTCAGTAGTCCACTGATAATGGAACCACTTAATTCACTTCTACAATTAAAGTCAGTGATTCCCATCTTGAGTATTTGAAGCAAATAAAGACTATCTCACTTTATGATCCTGCCCATGTTGTAAGGTCATCAGGTTAGGCCAGGGGTGCCAAATCTTTTCAGGCCATGGGCCAGTCATGTGATTCAAGGGGATGTTTACTGTGGTCCAGGGGCCGGATCCGACCCCCGATGCCAATTCATCCAGCCCACAATGCCCTCGTTGCACCCAGAAGCAGAAGTAAATAACTTTAAATGTGTTTTTAGTAAAGTTTTCGATCTACTATTTTAATATTTTTATTTAATTCTTTTAACTATTGTAATAATGTATTGCTTTTAGTTTTATTATTGTTTCTTTTTAATGATCTAGCCTGCCTTGGTTCCCTTTTATGAGAAAGATGGGGGTAAAAGTAATTTTAAAGAAAGAAAGAATGAGTTTGAACTCTTAAATTTTATCTAAACTGTCCCTTATCACATCTGATGCAGAAAGCATTGTACCAATGGGGATATTCCTCATTTGTTAGAAAGCAAGTGAGGTCTCACACATTTGGCTTGAAAAGGGACTTAATAGAATCATAGTACTTGCAGTGTTTCCCAACCTTTGGTTTTTGGAGTTCATTTCCCAGAAGCCTAAATCAATGCTCCCAAAACACTGATCAGCCAATGTACTGGCTTAGGTTTCGGGGAATTGAAGTCACCTGTGGAGCATGTGCTCCACGTTGGGAGCCACTGATAAGGCAACCCTAAGGGAGTTAGTCTTTTGAAGGATGTTGTATACTCTCATGAAATGGAAAAAGTAAGAGGCAGAGAAGTGAATGAATGTGAAACATAATTCCAGTATCCTAACCATACATTGGTTATTATGTTATTTATACTAGGCCAGAACGTGGTAGTTATAGAGATTAAATGACTAACTGTAAACTCTGAAATGTTTACGCCCATTAGATTGGCAGTTTGCAAACCTGTTCTGCTTTTCAAAATAATTTATGTTTTGTGGTCCTTCTAAAACTCTGAATGTAGAAGTTTATGTGTGCCCCCCCCCCCAAAAAAAAAAGCGCTGTTCATATAAATCTGTAGTCTGGGTCTTAATCATTCATGCAAAGGTATGAATGTCAATGTGGAGAGGAGCAAAAGAGAAACAGCAGAACACAACATTTTCCCAATCTTTTATTGGTGATAGGTAGGGTTTTCTTTCAGCATGCCAGCTGAAAGTCTTTTTAATTTTAGATTAGCTTCTATTTTGTAGTTTTGTGATAGCAATTATTGTAAATTGGCTTAGATTCAGCACACAATCTGATTGGCTGGAAGCATTGTCAAGGAGTAGCACAATGGCTGAGAGTTGAGTGTTTGCCAAATGGACTAATTAATGCCAATCGTATTGATGTTTTTTTTCCTGATATGGCTTGTTTCGGTCTTCAACAACAATGACATGTTATCCTGTGAGTAGCATTAGTTTTTAAGGTCCTTGACCTCATTTGACCCAACAATCAAGGACTCAGAAGGGAAGGTGTGTACCACTTATTTTTCACTTTCCTTGCTTGACTTTAGAATGTACTGTACTCTAAATTACGTTTATTTTTGGGTGATGATCAGGAATTGGAGGTCCACTGGTCCATGTGTTATGCTCCTTCCAGGCCTACATAGCCATGGGGCAATGCAAATGAGATACAATTCAGAAATCAACAACCATTCAAATCTTGAAGACAGAGAATCTGAAGCTTTCCTAATACAGTTGAATTCCGTATAGCAATTTTAATCCGTTCCACAGAGCTGATCACTATGCGGTTTCCGTCATTGCATGATCTTCCCTATGGGAAAATCTGTTCCACAGAGCTGTTCACTATGCAGTTTCCGTCATTGCATGATCTTCCCTATGGGAAAATCCATACAACGATTTTCCCTATGGGGAAAACCATACAACGATGTTTGGCACTAAGTGGTTTTTCCCATTGGAAAATCATTGTATGGATTTTCCCATAGAAACGATCACAACATGGAACCACTTTCCTCCCTCCAAGCCTCATCACTATGCGATTTCATCGCTGTATGGGGCGATTGCTATACGGAATTCTACTGTATTGGTAAACTACTGGTCCCATCATCTCACTCCACAGCCTAGACTTTGTATAGCTGATAGAAATTGGTGCTGGAGGATAACAGGTTCTGTTAAATGGTAGTTGTGAAGAAATTACCTCAAAGAAGTTAAAGCAAGTTATTAGAGGATGTAGAAAAGAGTGCAGCCAGACAGCTTTGAAAGTGAAACATTGCAGGGCTAGGAGTGCTGGTATGTTACCTCTTTATCTGTGTATGCCCCCACTCCAACCTTGGTGAAAATTAGCACAGCTGAGGACAGACTTATAGCAAACACCTGTGAAGGATGAGCTCACCCGCAAGGCAGGCTGTATCTAGGCAGAAGAACAACCATGAGACCCTGCACCCCTATTTGTCTGTGGGTTATTGCGAGATAGGACCAGGAGTATAACTGCCCCTTTTGGACAACATGGGGTTGGTGAAGGTTTAGGCTGCTAATGCTGAAGTGTTGGTGGGGCAGGACAACCGTGTGGTGGTGCCAAAAATATTCTTATTTTAACTTAAAGCTCTTTCTTCCAAACAGAAGATAGGATGAGGGCTTAACCATTTGTCCTGCTGTTTGCTGCCAGGGTGGGTTGGTTCATTTCTTTTGCAAGTGATTGATGAAATAATTGCTTTAATGAACAAGGCTGTCCCCAGAATGTCCTACCTACATCATTCTGGACTCTACCAGGCTTATTGTTTACTTGCAGGGCCGACAGCAGAAATTTCTGGGCCGGGTATGCAGCCCCCCCATTTTGGCCATGCCCCCCGTGGTTTCTGCGAATGTGTGGTCTGTTTGTGCATGTGTACATTGGTGGTTTCCCGGCACCGCCACGCCCCTGTGGTTTTCTGCGAATGCATGGTCTGTTTGTGCATGCACACATCATTTGTTTCCAGGCGCCGACAGGCCCAGGACGGGAGTCCTACTTGTCCCCCCCCCCCCCCGATTGTGGCACTGCTTACTTGTATTGAGAAAGAATAAGATAACTGTGTTTTGGTTCATTTCTAGGATTTGTGACTGCTGGGACTGAGCCAAAGCAGAGCTTGCAATTTTGAATTTTCCCTCTTCTTTCAAATGCCATAACCTTCTAGATGTAAATGGACTACAATTCCAGTTATCTCTCACCACTGCCCATGCTGTTTAGGGATGACATGGATTGCTGTTTAAAAGCATCTGGAGGATCTCCAGCCTTGCTTAAAAGAGACTTTTTTTATTTCTGGATGCCCAGGTTTCAGCAGTAGCCTGGAGTGCATTTTCACAGTTAAAACTGATTGTCCACTGCTGCTGCTGCTTCTATGTCTAGACCAGACATGAAACTTCCAAAATGAAGGCATATTTTGGTGAGTTCATTCTGCAGTTCCTTTTGCCTGACCAAGTGTGAGAAAGATTAGCTGGCAAAACAAATGTTGGCCATTGCATTGGGGAACACCCGATAGTGGTTCAAAAATACCACAGTCTTTGAGGAGGCTCTTTTTATGTACCCTGATTGTCAACTGTACCTGTTGCTTGACTTGCCTGCAGCAACAGATGCCCAAGTTACATCCTGCTTAGATTACTGTAACATGCTCTACACGGGGCTGCCTCTTAAGGAGGTTTGGAAACTTTAGATGACTCAAAATGCAACATTTTGGTCCTCAGAGTGGAAGACTTTCCAGTCGCAGTGTTTCTTCACCCACACACATACATTTTAATATATACCTCCCCCTTTCAAAGAGACCTAGGGAAGCAGACATTAAATTGAATAGTGTAACAGCATTTTAACAGTGGCAATACTATTTGTGCATTTATATATTTTAATGTACTTATGTGTTTTAATTATTATGAGCCAATTTGAATCCCTTTATGAGGAAAAGGTGGCCTTGAAATGAGACAAATAAATGCATTAAATATTACTTGTTATATTAGTATGCGAGCCGTCTTCTGACTTCAGAGGTACTATGTATGAGGTTATTCCTTCATTTTCTTTTTTCTCCTCTTAACAATTCTATTGGAACTCTTAACATTTCTCTAGTGAATTGCCAGAGGGCCATAATCAACTATTCCTTCCAGCATGTTGCATGCCACCAGGCTAAACAGTCCTGTAGAAAGCAGCCAGACAGTATTGTTAACAGGGTCCCCAAACAAAGCCTCTCCAAAGTAATGAGAAGGGCAGAGTTTATCCCAGCAAGCCGAATTGCCTTTAATTGCCTGCCTTTAAGGAGACTGATAGATTGAAGGAATAATGCAACTGATGTGTACTTAAACCAAACGTGAAATTACCTAGTGATTCCTTAATTGCATTCATTTGTATGACTACACCACAGGAAAAAAAAGAATTCTTCCCCCAGTAAATTGCAAGAAGCAATTTTGAACCCAACATTCAGTCTGTACTTTTAAAGAGATAAGGATAGGAAAGGACATATAACAAAGAAGGAAAAATCTCTTAAATTCCATGCAGCATAAAACTGTACTTTCAAATGAAAATAGATTTATTTGAGGAGAATATGACGATCTGCATTTTTAGCCATGTAGAAGCTAACACTGTTATTATACCATGCCTACTTCTAATGCTTTATTATTATTGGATACAAATCAACCATTTGATTCACAGTTGAGGATTAGAATAAGCCTTAACCAAGGACCTAAAAACTGTTAAGGTAATGTCTCAGTATATAGGCAGTTCCTAGTAGAGTTGTTTTTTGGACAGTTAGGATGTTTAAATCAGATAAGTCCAACATTTCCAAATATCTAGGCAGTCCTTTAGGTATTACTCCAAGGACTCCGATCACTATGGGAACAACAACAGATTTCTTCCTCCATAGATGCTCAACTTCAATTTGCAAATCATGATATTTTGTTATTTTCTCCAGTTGTTTGTCTTCAATTTGTATGTCTCCTGGTATAGCAATGTCAATAAATCAGACCTTTCCCCCCCCACACACACACACACACAAACAGTTATATCAGGTGTGTTATGAGGCAAATGTCTATCTGTTTGAATTTTAAAGTCCCACAAGATCTTGACTCTCTCATTTTCTAAAACTTTCTCTACTTGATGTTCCCAATGATACTGCATTCAAATCCAAATTTCTGGCAAATTTTCTAATGAATAATTTTTGCAACCTTGTAGTGCAGGGATTCTCAACGTATGGCCCACAGGCTAGATGTGGCCCACCACCACCTCCACCATGCCTGGAAGTGCCATGTGCTGGAGGCAGGGCAAAATGGCCATCTTGTCCCCAAAGCTGTCTGAAGGAACATGACCCAGCCCCCATCTTAAAGAGGCTGAGAACTCCTGCTGCAGTGGTAAAGAAGCTTGCATTGTTATCTGGAAGGCTGGCAAGTCAGCAGTTTGAAACCCAAGTACTACATGATGGATTGAGTGCCCATCTCTGTCCCAGATCTTGGGGACATGAAAGGAGCCACATTTGGGCATTCCCTGAGTGGAGTTTCTTCCGGAATTTTTTTTTCCAACCCAGAATAATTTCTGACACGAAATTATTATATTATGGTGTTGCAAATAATCAGTCTGTGAAATTTTGCTGCATCCACTGATCAGATGATCTACTGTTTCAAACCCAGTTCTTCTTAGTCTTAATTTTTATTGCCAGAATAAGAGCACATTGAGAAGCAGGTTAGTACACTTCCTGCAAAAATTCAGAGCAAAAGAATGAACAAATGAAACCAATGAACTGCTTGGCAGGACAATAATGATTCCAGCTTGATGGGTATTTTTTTAAATCCCTTCCTGCTCATTTATCTTCCCCTTATGTATTTATCTCCCAACCCAAGGACAGCAAACGGTTAAAAGCCAAAGACAAAACCCACTGTGACGGGCAGGTCTCTGTGCAATCATCAGTAGAACTAGCTATTATAGCCAATTTAATAGCTTGAAAATGAACTCATTAGTGCTCTTTTATCAGTGGAAAAAAGTCTATTAAATCCGGATGTGTGAAGTAGCAGCACAGAGGCTCATTTCCATCCCACATGTGACCTGAACAAATCGGAAAAATGGTTTTCAAGGGACAGGGTCAGGCTTGACTGCAATATGATATTTTTCCTCTTACAGAAGCCAATGGATTCCTTTCCTTCAGATTTCCAGTGCAATTAATTTCCATTTGCAAATTGTCCATTACTGTTGCCTCTCCCCCTGCTTTGTTGCCAACATCCATAAACATGCCTGCTTTTATGCTCACCATATTGGCTTGCAGTGGACTTGAACTGTAATGCTGCTATTCTGCTTTGAGTGCAAGAGCAGTTTACCTGGATTAAGAAAAGATTCACACCTTCACTACTGTACACCAACACTTACAGTGGCAATTGAATATACTAAGTAAGAAAAGGAAGCATGTACCTTCAGGAGTGCTGTGGATGCGTACCAGTAAGCTGGAACCATGGATTTCCCTCTTCACATATTAAATGCACTTACATCAGACTTGGTATACCACAGAACTGCATGAATTTTGAACTGGGAAATATTTTTATATTAATCAGCACTTAATCGGAGGCATATAATGTTCCCCACTATGTCAAATTCAGACCACATGTAGTGAAAGATAAGATACCACTGTTTAGCTGTCTCTCAAATTCTGATAGAAATTCTCCCCCCCCCCCTCTCTGTTTTTCCTTCAGTTACTTTGGTCAGATGTTAAATTCAGTAATGGAATTAAATTATGTTTCAGATTTAATGCAAGACATTTTATCCACATGTAGTTATGCGTAAATTACCAATGCAATCTCAGCTTGCTCTGAAACATAACCTCATTATTCCAGTTGAAGCTCCTCAATAGAACAGAAACTCCACATCATAATAAAAACCCTTTCAAATTTAAACTATTCTCCCAGGGACACAAGGAGTCCGAAGAGGAAACCGAAGGAGAAATGTGTTCATTTCAATGTTTCCTACAAGAAATAGTCTGGATTGCACAAAGTACCCTGTGGTTGTTGTTTTTTTCCAAAGTGGGTTGAAGTTTTGAACATATTCCCACTAACTTTATTTGTTTGACAAATTTACATTTTGCCTTTCTTCCAATGAACTCAAACCAATGACATTCTTCTTGCTTTATCCTTGCAACATCTTTTGAAGGAAGTCAGGCTGAAAATAGTCCTTGGCCCAAGGTCACTGGGTGGGTTTCTTGGTTTAGTAGTGACTAGATTGAATCTGGAGCTTCCAGTTTCCTGGCCAGATCTAAATGTAGGGCTCTTCAAGATGCTTAAGATAACTTATTCTGCTGCCATCCTCACTTGTCCTTGCCCAATGGTGAATAAGTATGCCTTCCAGCAGAGAAAGTAGAAGGCAGAGGTCACAACTACAGACACTCCTAACCCTGGATGGAACCTATGTTTTGCTGAGGAATGCACTTGGAAATCTCTCAGACGTTTTGTGTCCCGTCCGCCTCCAGAACTCTACCCCTCTTGGAGTATGTACATATCTTAGCATTAATTCACCACACTGAAGATTTTTATTGTCACAGCCCTTGGTGGGAAAGGGAGCTTTTCTCAGGACTGAGAATTGTCACAGCTGTCATCACTTCTGATCATCCAATACTACATGAGCATTTTGCAGAGTTACTCTTTTGGACCAGTTCATTATAGTCAAAGAGGGTGACTGTTCCAACATTTGCCACTAGAATAAAGATGTTCCTCTCCAAGAAAGTTCATGATTAGAAATATCATGGAACAAGGACAATGGCATCATCATGCTCACCTACCACTTTCAGAATGCCTTCTTACCTCTAATCTGTCACAGTTCTTAAGATGACTTTTCCCACGATAGTTAAATGGTATATTATTATGACTTGTGAATGTGTAATGCAAAATCTTTGGAAGAGGCTTAGTCCTGAAAAGGCAAATAAAGCTATTCACTTTAAGAAGCCCTTGCTTCTGGGGGAAATGGTGGGGGAAAGCCTTGTTCTACTTTGTAGGCAGAATTTATCACCATGTTAGCAGCTTTTGACATTCCTTTAACTTGTTACAAATCTTGTTATTTTACATACAGTGCTGTTACATGTAAATACTTTTCACCTTTGAGCTATAATGAGAAAGGGGCAAAGAGGGAGGATGGTACACATGATGGATGAAACTGGTGAAGCTTGGGATCTAAAGATCTTGCTAACTCATCTCAGAAGAGAATTTTAAATCAGTAGGCAAAGACAATGAATACTTTAAACAGGGGCTCCCAACCTAAGGTCTGTGAGATGGATCTGGTCCATGGCACCATTTCATATGGCCCCCCACCCCTCCAAGGGCATTTGAGAAACCAACAGGCCACCCCTTTGAAGTTGGTGGGACAAAATGGCCACCCCCATTGTGCAGGCAGGGCAAAATGGCTGTCCAGCCCTTGAAGCTGACTGAGAGAGCATGACCCAGCACCCGGCTTGAAAAGGTTGGGAATGCCTGCTTTAAAAGTAGAGAAATAGAGGAAGAATGGCAAATGCCACTGCTTCTCCCCATTCCACCATCAGGAGCTTGAGAGCACTTTGGAAATGCCAGGATGGTTCATAAGAAAAGTAAATTTTTACTAGCAATGTCCAATATGGTGTGGCTTTAAATTGTACACTTTCCTAAGTAGTGCACAGGCAACAGAAGGGTGAGAATGAGACTTATGTTTAAATAATGTTGCTTTAATTCTTACAAACAACTTCAAAGGGATACTTAGCATTACTATCCACATGTTGCACATGGGGGACACTGTACAATGCAAGCATTCTATACAAATTTATGGGAAGTTTTATACTACATTCATTGCAATGAAGTTTGGCTAAGTAAAGAAAAATTGTGGGTCTGCCTGCTCTCAGATGCTCCTCATTATATTCAAGCACATCACAATAGGAGAGCAAGCTTATTATAAAGCATTGTTGCCTATGTACAATTGCTGCACAGAATCACTCAAATACCTTTGCTTGGAGAAGCTTTTGAGTCCTACGCATTGTAAATTTGTATTAAAAAATTCAAGTGGGTTTTCCTTTTTTCTTCTTCTTCTTTCTCTTTTTTACAGAGTACAACTACAGGCTAGTAAATGGCCTGAGCATATTAATTGCTGTGAACTTAATTTAGTGTTATCTGAAGTCCTATTTTCCCTGTTTCAAAGGCTTTTTATACACATCACTACAATTGTTAAGCTTTCACAAAGCAGAGGGGGAAGGGGGAAAGCCTTTAAATAACATGCACATTGTTAACCTGCTGCCTTTTATTCTCTTTTCTCACACAGTATGTACTGTACAAGAAAAGAACATGGTCACCTATCTCCTTGCTAGAGGAACTGTCATTCTTAATTCATTTATACAGGGTACTTAAGATGCCTTAAGCAAAGCAAGATAGCTTTAAAGGGAATTAATGTAGTTTGACTGTAGCACAACTAGGGTCTCTCCCCCCAGATGTATAAAATATTATTCCAAAAGAATAGGTCACATAGACCTATCCAAGGCAGTTCAAGAGAAACAGAAGGCAACTGAACAAATGTGGGATGTGCAAAACAAAAATACTTTGAGTTATTCCCCAGCTTTTTTTTCTATTGCATTCAACTGAAAATCTTCTCTTTTACTTTCTAATGGGTCTTCATACTGGTTAGGTAGTTGATCTCATTGGCTCCAACCAAGATGAGAATTTAGAGATTTCTTTTCAGGGAATTGCAGTGATTAGAGTCATAGCCTAGTGTTTGTGAGGCATATCTGGTGATATGCCAGATATGAGGAAGTGATTGGGGAAACAGGTAACAAGACATTTCCTCCCTACATGTGATTTTAATGTTGTTTCTTCCCTTTTTAATTTATTCTAATTCATCATGTAGCATCCTGCAACAAATTTGTTTTTGCTTTTTAAAAAATGTGCCTTGAATGCTGAAATGTATAAAAACCATACCTGTCAACCTTCCTGGATTGGCAAGGATTTCCCGATTTTCGGCGCCGATTTGCGCCATTTCCCACCCGCAGCTGCCAAAACCCTGGAATTGGCAGCGGGGGGGAGAGGTACTACACATCCCTTCTGTGCAGGTCACCTTTTACACTTGCGTAGAACCCTTCTACACATGCGTAGAAGGCGATCTGCGCAGAACCATTCTGCGCAGGTCCTGTATTTTCCGGAGCCGCGGTTGACAGGTATGATAAAAGCAGCATAATGTTATGCAATGGACACTTAAAATGAGTTAGAAATTGAACCAGATTATGTCCATAATCCTAATGGGTTATTCTCAATTGAAGAATATAAATTAAACTAATAATTTATGTAAGTATTGGAACACCATTCAGTAATTGATTCAGTTGGTCTACTCTGGCTGGGACTTGCCATTGGATTCTAGCTGAAAAGTCATGGGGAAAATTTTTGCTATCTGACAAAAAGACAAAGTTACCGGGGAGAGTGATTCTGTAACCCAAGACCCATCACATGTGAAAGGTCTCCCTAACAATCAACTCAGCAGTCTAGTGTTCTGGCGTTTTGTATGCTCAGTATCATCAGTCCTAGCAAGCAAAGAAGTTTGAGAGTTTTAGTTCAAAACATCCAGGGAGGACCCGTTTGGGGAATAGTGACATAGCACAAATCACCTGGCAGAGGTAGCTGAAGAGTCTCAGAAGCAGGTAATATTCTATGCATGTACATGTAGAGACAGGAGTTCTTTAAGTATCCTATGCCTAAGATAAGGAAAGTCAAAGCTTGGACTTTGAATTCCATTCAGAAATTGTCTATACTTGGAAGCACTCAGTGGAATAATATGCTCTTATTTGCCTTGTGGCAGTCTTGTGTTTAGGTTTGGAGCTATTTAGATTTTTTTTAAAGAAAGAAAATGATTTTATGCTCTGTACTAATCCCAAATGGAAAATAGATACTTGAATGTTTTCTGAGGGAGGAATACATTCATATGTCTGAAATGTTATTACTGAATCCTGGGTTGGACTTTCCCCTTTTCAGACTTTGGGTGAGGTCCTTTCTCTTACTGCTTCTGTAGGAGATGGCCACTGCTAAAAGCTATTTTAGCCCACAGATGATTCACAATCATATTTCCGAATTTATTGATGGAAAGATCATGAAGGAGCTGGCAGACTTCAGGCCAGGCAGGTCATGTTATGGTCAAATTCTTAACCTTATGCAAAACATTGAGGATGGCTTCAAAAGAAAGCTAATTATGGGAGTGGCTTTCAACATACAATATTGTCAGTCATTGCTCCATAAAATAAATAATCACACCAAAGATAACAAGCTTACTAAGGTCATTGGCAGCGTCTTTCAGAACCAGAGATTCTATGTGATGAAGAATGGAAGTAGCTGGAAAACTTACTGGAGCACTTGAAGAATTAGGACAGTATTACAACATCAACCATTTGAAGCCTAATCCAAGCAAGACTCAAGTGTGTGCCTTCCACCTTCGAAAATGAGAGGCAAGGGTTGAGTTGGTTATTATGTGGCAAGGGAATTGATTACAGCATTTTTCAGCACCAAAATATCTAGGTGTAATGTTTGACAGGACACTCTCTTTTAAGCAACACTGCCTGAATACAAAAGCCAAAGTTAGTAGAAGGAACATCATTAGGAAACTCACAAACTATAAATAGGGAACTCAACCATTCACACTGCATACATCAGCTTTGGCCCAGAGCACGTCTGCAGCAGAGTATGCTGCTCCAGTATGGAGCACATCCACACATGCAAAACAAGTTGACATCACTGTTAATGAAGCCATGTGTATAGTGACAGGGTGCCTCAAACCTACACTATTTGAGGAAAATATACCTTCTTGTTGGTATCACTTCTCTGAATGCATATGAGCCTCAAGCCTGCTGGCTCAGATCCAGGAAGAGCTTTATGTTAAGAACAAACATTCTTGAGGGTACACAAGAGCAAAACCAAATTAGAAGATGGAGGAAGGAGCTCACTGGACAAGAAACATTAAAGGAGGATACAACCAAGGATTTCAACCTCCTCTACATCACTTGGAGGACTCTGAATAGGCTGAGGGTTGGAGTCCCTAAATGCAAGACCTAAATGCTCAAGTGGGGGCTACTGGATGACAACAACACACTGTGAATGTGGAGAGATACATAATCCAGCTCATATATTGGTCTGTCGATTCCTGCTAGAGACATTCACCGATTAGGACTTAAGTTTGGGCAACGACAAAGAGAAGAAAGTAGCTTCATTTTGGCAGTCCAGGGTTTGATTAGGACACAAAAGAAGAAAAAGAAGCACACTAGTCAACATTTTCCTTCAGAGAAGTTCACACAGTCTACCATCACCAAGTGTCGTTTCAGGATACATGGATAAGAATATCTAAGAGTAAATAAAACAAAGCAGCAAAAAAAAAGACAAAAATGTTGTGGCCCCTTAAAGACTAACTCCTACATTTAAATGTGAGCTTTCATGGACCACAAATCAGTATGCACACATCAGGTACACAGGCACACCTGATGTGTGTATAAATTGATGCCATAAGGCCTCACTCTTACGTCTGATGAAGTGGACTTGGGCCACAAAAGCTCACATTTAAATACAGGAGTTAGTCTTTAAGGTGGCACAACATTTTTTTGTCTTTCTTTTTTTGCTGTTCTGTTTTATTCACTCTCAGATATGCTTGCACAGACTAACATGGCTACCACTTCAAACATGGATAAGAATGAATATGAAGCACACAAAAATCATTGATGTCCCTGAATATAAATTGAAATAATAGCAGTATGTCTAATACGGTAACACATCATCATGCTGTAAAAGTCATACTTGTGATTTATGTTTTCCTATCTTCAAAAAAGAATTGCAGCACTCCTTATAATTTGAGAATGGTAATTAAGCATTGTTTTTGTATCAGTTTGTTGGAAATGTCAGTATAATGTTAATCAAAAGCATAACGACAATTAACTAGTGACTTGTACATTGTATGATGTATAAATCTTCTGAAAGGTCATAGAATGCTGTTCTTACTCAATGGGAAGGAAGGGAGAACCCAGGATAAGGATACACAGATGGATACCACAGTCAAAGTTTTCCCCCCTTCCCTTGTCATGTCCAAATAAGTTGATGATAATTGAGAATTTTATTCCACTTGCTACTAATAAAATGGCATTCATTGGGCAAATCCTTCCTTCTGGTGTTTTCTTCTCCCTTTATTTTTCACAGAAGAGCAGTGAGCAAAGGGAGTGCTATTTCACCAGTCTGCAAATTGCTATAAGTATTTAGATGGTTACTTTCATTAAATAGAGAGAGAGAGAAGTAGAAGAAGAAGAAAATGTTGCAATGAATAAATTGCTGTGGTACTAGCAAGACAACACCATCTGTTAATGACTTATATTTTCAAAACCCTCCTAGTGTCACAGTTTCCTTATTTTGAGAGATGGATTTCATAACGTTACCACAGACAGGCGCTATAAATATAGCAGCTCTGCCTCTTGATCTATTGGCACCTAACGAAAGCAAGCTTTGAAGATAGTGAGGCATGATTATTGTGATTTACAAGATGAGAGATATTTTTTTTCCTATGAAGATTATCAGCTGTGGAAGGAAGTATTTAGATGTTTGTGGCATCTAGGGATTGAGAAGGCTTTATCATCATCAAATGTGGCTCCATCTGTTGTCTTTTTAAAATCCCATTCATCTAGCTATACCCTGCCCTGACTGAAAGGCCCAGGATCTGTTAAAATAATTATAACTAAAGTGTCTCTGAAATGTTAAGGACGTCGCAAGGAGCTGCATCATTTGAGGCTGAGATCTAAGATGTGTTTGGATAGAGTTGCCACAATTCATTAAGTCACTTTTAGCAGGTCATTTGGAGCAGTAACCAGGTGTTATAAGAAACATTGCATGAAGGGACATACACTATGCTTGGAAAAAGAAATCGTCTCTTGTCTTATTCCTCTGTAGGATAATAAAAACCCACAAAATTCTTCTCCTTGTTTACAGGATAGCAAGATATTTGTGAGAATATTTTTTATATAAATTGTGCAGACTGTGCAAAACTAGAAGCATCAGATGGGTTCTTTTCATTGTATAAATGGCCTTTTCATCCCTTTGTCACATCAGCCAATCCTATGTTTGCTGTGTATGGGTGCTTTTCATAAATGGAAAAGATGGTAGTTTTGCAAGATTATGGGAGTTTTGGTGAGAAAAACACAGTTTTTCTTTTATTTTTGTGCTGTAAATTAATTATATCCTCACGATATCTTTACATTTTGAGACAGATCGTCTCATCAAGAATAAGTTATTTTGCAAGTATTCACATCCATAATTGGCCTTTCTAGAGTTCTAAATTAAGCGGAGAGCCTCTACAAGGAAAGGAAAGAAGGTCTTCAACCACATAATGGAGGGTGAAAGAAACAACGCCAAAATGCTGTTTTCCTCTCTCACTGAAGCTTTACTTGACCTTGGCAAGCAATGGGGTAAGAGGCAGAAATACAACCATCATCTGAATTAATTTCTACTCTGCCAAAATAGTCAATAGTGCAAGATGAACAGCTTGATCATTCAAGTCCACCAATGCCTAAAAACAATGTTCAAGAGTGTGGGGTTGAGATGATACTTTTTTGAGGTCAGTTTCATCTGACTCAACAAATTCCCGGTGTCATTGTCTTCTTCCAGCAATAAACAACCACAATCGATACACAGTGACCATTACAAGAGTCAAATGGTTGTATAAAAAGGGAGATTAGTATAGGGAGTTGAATGTCTGTCTATTTGTCTGTCAACATCCCAATTGACTGGGGGTGTATAGCTTGATATACCTGTATTGCAGCCAGAAGCTTAAGGGTTTTGATATGAAGACAATTCCCAGTTAGGAGATCAAGTTGGCCGGTCACCTGGTTTTTGCATTGCATGCATGCATGAGTATGCACACACTCACAAAATTACTAAAACTGGAAACTAAAGTGAAATGCCCCAAGGATGCAGAAACATAATCACACCCCACTGATAACACTAAGCTGTGATAACTGCTGTGCAGATCCTAATATTCTGGGTGTAACAGCCAGACAAAGGATGGTTTAGATCTGAAAGAGCAGAGAGGGAAGCAGTGAAGTAGCAGATGGCTATATGCAGATAAGTGTTTTGTAACCAATAGTGGCAAATGAATCTTCCCACCAAAAAAGAGACAAAATGTTTGCCAAGATAACCGTCTGGAACTAGGACTGCAGTATTTGGAAAGGAATTGAATGGGAGAGATGCCTTTCCTGTGCACATACTGGGACAGGAGGGTAGGGCTCACAACAAAATATTCCATTCCGTAACATTCTGCATGAGGCTCTGTACAGGTGCAGAAACCAATATATGTTTTGCTCAGTGACGATAATGAAAAGCTCTGGTTTCCACAAATGTTTAGCTTGCTTGTAAAGTATTTTTATTTATTTAGGTATTTGTATTCCACTTTCCTTGTAGAACTTTACAAATTCAGACCCTATTTTTCTAACTCTGACATACAGACAAGCTTTGGTTTCTGCAAACAAAGGTGTGACAAAGAAATAGCAATTATATTTGTATACTTAAAGCATTTTCTGGGCAGTTCACAAGTTAATTAAGATTTCACCCCCAACACAATGGGTACTCATTTTATTGACTTCAGAAGGATGAAAAACTGAGTTAATCTTGAGCCTTTTAGCATTGAACTTAGAGCGTAAGGAGAGTTTTGGCTTAACAATTGCACAACTTCATTTCATTCCTAAAATGAAGTTCATAAAAACTTCATAAAAATTACTTTCAGTTTTTGCTATTAAATAAGAAGTTTCTGTATATATACACACAACACCCTTATGTGATGTTTTGTATTTCTGGATACTCAGCAGAGTTATATTAACACACAAATAAAACAAAGTCATCAGGGATGTATTAAGAAAATAAGCTAATTTTACCTATTGAGACTAATACCTGAATTAAGATACAGCTAACATTTATCCTATGTACTACATCAGATGTTGAGCTTCAGTTCTCGATTTGAAAAATAGACACAACACTATTTTGAGGGAAATGTTTATAAAAATGTTTGTGTGGGCGGGGTGGAGGTTAAATGAAAACAGTTTACATGTAGATTGCATATGTATAGTTGAATAGTTCAATGAGTTGGACTACGTGGGTTGTGAGTTTGCTTTTCTACTATACCTCCGGGGAGAAGTGCCAGCCTTGAGTAAGCTACATAGTCCTAGACTACCCTTAGAAGAAGGGAATGGTAAAACACTTCTGAGTATTTTATAGCTAGGAAGTCCAGGCAAAAGTCATCATAACTCATTTACAGATAAAAAGGGTTTCTCTGAAAAGGGGGGTTGTCTTCCACTCATGTCTCTTCAGGGAGTCATGAGCGGCCCAGGCAGCAATCCCATTGATTTCATGTTTCTGTACATCCCAAGATGTCTAAAAGGGCTTACTTTGGAGTTAATTTGGACTGAGGAAAGATAAAGTTTCTTATTTCAATATGTGATTACTTTGACTACTTCATCTGTATGTGATTGTAGAAGTTTTACTCTTTTTACTTTGTTTTATCCATCTTTTTAAAGTAATTGATCATATCTTGTTCATTTTTGCAGCTTGTCTTGATTTTCTGTCTTACTTTTTAAATAACACTTTTAAAATCCATTCCAACACTTGGGACTTGATTTTGTCACAAAAATGTCTGCTGCTAGCCCTCCACCACTCTCTTTCCCAACTTGTCCATAAATGAGATAATAGCAACAAGCCTGGTGGGTTGTTGTTGTTTGTTAGATCATCCATCACATCAGAAGGTTTTTTCAAGATCAGGTGCACAACCATCTCCTTCAAGCAGGAGGACAAACATTTTATTATACGAGTAGCCCAATCTACCATTGATTCCTTAGCTGTTTTAAGGAGCCAATATGGGCAAGGATCTAAGGTAGAAATGATGACTTTGCAACATGCAAACACTTTGTCCATGTCACCAGACCACTATTTTATCAAGTTTTTGGGATTTTGCCACATTGTATAGAGAGATTTGTACATTTATCAAGTCCAAATTTCATCTGAATATATTTGCTAAATATTCACACTGTGCTTAACACTGATACTACCTCAATGAAGGTTTCTGAATATAGTTTTAGGTCTTTCATGTATAACAGATGAGTTATTATTAAAAATCTACTGTTAAATTCACAGTTGAGGACTGGGATAAAATTAACAGTTCATGACTTAACCAAGGACCTAAGAACTGTTAAGCTAATGTCTAAGTTTATAGGCAGTTCCTATTATTATTATTATTATTATTATTATTATTATTATTATTATTATTATTATTATTATTATTATTATTATTATTATTATTATTATTATTATTTACAAATCTATAATTTGATTCGTAGTTGAAGACTGAAATAAAATTAACAGCACAAGCCCTAACCAAGGACATAAGAACAGTTAAGGTAACGTCTGAGTATATATGCAGTTCTTATTAGAGTTGTTTTTTGTTGCAAGGGGCCATTCAACAATTACATGATCCATTTTTGGGGGGAAATTGACCCCCTCCCCCATGTAATCTGATCATAATTTTCGCTTCAAACCCCCCTCCTTTTAAAATTACGTAATCCAGAACTTTTGTATTGAAACTCAAATTTTTAGATTTTTTCACTCTTGGTGCCTAATAATCTCAAATTGGATCAAAATTCCCAGAGATCATTTTTAAACCTAAAAAAAATCACCATGTTTTGAAACCACAACAGCTCCAAATAGATTATGTAATCTTTGACCTGACTCCCCCGCCCACCCCATGTAATTTTCCGTAATTCAGATGGCAGACCCCTCCCCCCCTCAAGGATCACGTAATTGTTGAATGGCCCCCAAAGGGTCAGACTCGACTTTGCAACTGAACAACAACAAAAGCATGTTCAAGTCTGATAAGCCAAAAATGTCCAAATATATAGGGCAGGGGTTCCCAACCTAAGGTCTGTGGGGAGACAGTCTCTACAAAGAGCTTATGCCACCTAGATAATGGGTTGTTGTCCAGACTCTAATTTCCTTACATGTTCAGGGATGTTAATGTTGCATTCTTAACTGTGGTTGATTTGTTACTGTGTTAATTATGCACTTGAATTTTCTGCCCTTGCACTCTTCCCTCCTACTCCAAGTTAGTATTTCTGGAGTTTTAAGGGACTCCGGATAGCATGGGTTTAACAGGATGAGATCTGTAAAGGATCCTAACTTTTCTATATTTCATGTGTTGTGTTGCCACGACAACGAGTTAGCCTCTATCTGACAAGTAACAAAGAAGGCAGAGATGTCATAGCCAAAATAGTACAAGGACTGGCAGTGAAATATTTTTAAAAGATCTTTTTTGCCACAACACTCTATTTCCTTTTCTTGTTGCCTCATTCCTTCTTATAACATCATCACTCCAGCTGTACAAGCTGGTTGGCAGATCCCACTAGAATCTTAGCCCAGTTTCTGCTCCATGAACTCCTTGCTGACAGAGCTGGCATCTGTCTCCCTTCTCTCTCTCCATTCCCCCCTCCCTCCATCTCTCTCTAGCCTAGAGATATTGGGTCATTTGCCTTCCCTTGCTATCAGTCACTTGGGGTTTCATCATCTCTCATCACCTAGTTCAGTGCACAGCGTTCAGTGTTTTTTCCTCACTGGGACTCAGAAGCTTTTCTCACTGTAGGGTTTTGGATTCTAAGATATAACTGTATCATCTTGGTAGCTCTAAGCTTTGCCTTTCTTTTCAAATTTTAATATTGATTTATTTTATTTCATTCTTTGGCCTCCATCTGCTGAATCTGTTATGACTACATTAAAAGATCCCTATTACAGTATATTTATTTATTTATTTATTTCTGTAATGTATATCCCTCTCTTCTCTACAGAACCTAGTCAGGGGTAGCTCTTGGAGATTTAGAATACAATAGAATAAAGTAGCAAAAAGGAACCACAACAATAAAATCACAGGACTTATTTAAAAATGGCAAGATTTTTTTAAAAAAATAATGCATAAACTGGATGTTTTACAAATTACCACTTATCAAAACACACACATACTGGGTGCCTCACAACTGGAAATTTTTTAAACACCCCTGGCTAGTCCTATGCCTTCACCCTACAGCCCCAAGGGATCCTGGTGTGCTGACCCACCCCAGTGGACACAGTCGCTACACAGCCGCACTACACAGAGAGTCTATTCAAGGAGAATTCAAATAGCAAGCTGAGGTCTGTTTACCAGTAGTTCAAGCGAGCATCTAGTCCAAAGGATGTCTAGGGGTGTCATCAGGGTTGGCAGAGAGGTCAGGGCACAGCAGGCAGGTCAGGGTCTAGGCAGGCAATCTCAAGATGTATCTGAAGTCAAGCACGGCATCTGTCGTTGCACAGAAGGATTGTACTGATGCTTGAATGCTGGAACAAGCTTGCTTAAGAGCCTCCCAGCTAATCATTATCAACTGGAAATCTTCTCTGGTAATGAGTTCTAGCTTGCTTGCATCTCAACTGCAGCTCCTTTCTGCACCTTCCCCTGGCTAAGGGCTGATCACTGTCAGAGTCAGACTTCTGGGGAAACAGAGTTGGGCCACAAGCAGGCTGAGATTCCTGGTTCAGGACGTTCTCAGGTTCAGGTGTAGGCAGAACCGGGCTGGGCATAGGAAGTGCCTCCTGATCCATGTCATCTTCAGAGTCTGACGAGTACTGGATCACAACAACTGGAAGGAAATGAGTCTCTCAGGCCCATGGCAGTTGGAGAGGAACATCAGCAGCTTGAAAGGAAGGCCACTATTGAGATAAAACAGCTAGAGCAGGAAGACTTGAGGTCTTCA
Organism: Bradypodion ventrale; assembly: GCA_035047345.1. Classification (NCBI taxonomy): domain Eukaryota; kingdom Metazoa; phylum Chordata; class Lepidosauria; order Squamata; family Chamaeleonidae; genus Bradypodion; species Bradypodion ventrale. The sequence goes on from JAWDJE010000006.1 coordinate 125,922,578, forward strand.
ACAGAGGAAATGGAGGAGATGTGGGTGAGGCAGTGGATACCATCTTCTGTGATTCCAGAGGGGGACGATATTAGGTAGAAGACCTATTGAGCAGCATCCCGCTGCCTAGCCTGTATGACTGAGGAAAGGACCACAGTCCTGTACATATAGTCTGAGATTTCTCACTACCACAGCCTTGGCATCCATGCTGAGGGAACCACAGCTCTCACCTCAACGCAACTATGATGCTAAAAGTACAAACACCAACACAAACAACAGAGGAGATTCTGGGAGAAGCAGCTCAGCAAATTGCTGTCCCTTTACCCAGCTATACCCACCATCATTAAAAGGTCTGCAGGCCATGCTGGACCTTGATATCCTTTCTTGCTTTTCAGGGCTGTGGCTTACAGGACTCCCACTGATATCATCTAGGCCCCTCTTAAACCCAAGGACTTAGTGTCAGGAACTCATCACCCAGGATACCTGGGCAAGGAAGAAAGGACAGTGGACACAAGTTCTCTTGAAGTAATGTTGTTCAGACTTCTGAGTTATATAACCCATGGAGTTATTGACAAGAGAGCTGCTAACCACATAGTGAACTCTTCCAAATACACAGGGCTGAGCAAAAATTGTGGAAGGAAGAGCTTACATTTCATGAAAACAATAGCTGGGGTACCAGAAATACAAATATTGTTCTGTTCTTGCTTAGCTGGGGGAATTCTTCAGGGTACTACATCAACCCTGAGATAAAAGCCACTGTTCTACTCTTTTACCAGTGGCAAGATGATATAATTCACTTTCATTATCCTGAAAAATACAGTATCACTGAAGAAAAAATCTGGTTCTGATCTTATTGCATGTAATATGACAGCCTCTGTTTGTTCCTGAAAGCCAAGAGATGAGTTTTGTTACCTTTTTAAGGAAATAAACCAAGAATATACAGTAGAGAAAACAAGAAGGTAGGGACACAATTCACAAGAAAAATGAGACTAAAGATACACAAAAACCTCTCAGTTTAGGCAAGTTCAAACTAATTTTGTGAATCATTCACCCAGTTCTACTTTCTTTTCCCCATCTCATTTTCTCTTCTAGCTAAAAACAAATACATCAAATACCAGTAGACCTTGAAAAACACATTAAAATTATGTGCATGATACCTCCTTCTTCTAATATATATCAGCTAAATTGAAGCACTGCTGTTATTTCCAAAGTGACAGGTTTAAAATAAAAAAGTGACACCAAGCTTGAACTTTTTTTTATAAAAAAGAAGAAAATATCAGAATTCTCTTGGTGTACTTTCAGAAGTTTAAAGAGAAAAGAACCTTTTGACCTTCTGTCTAAAGCACACTTGTCAACAGTTTTCACCAAATATATAGTGCTGCACTCCAACCAGTATCACATAGTAGACTGACTTTTAAATTTAATGACAATTAAAAATCCAACTCTGGTTAAGGGCAGAAGGTGGGGAAAAAAGTTATTCATTTCAAATTCAAAATTTGGTTTTTGTTTTGTTTTGGGTTTTGTGTTCTTGTTGTTTTGTCTTTTCTGGGGCATTGGCAGTTGAGGCTGCTTACAAGAGCTTTGATTCTAAGAGTTCTTCCTCTCACATGTTAAGTCAAATGTGACATTTTCCATATAGAGAGCATCAGGAGCTTTCTGCCTTTCCTTTGAATGTAGGCTTCATTCCTTTCTTTTCCAGTGAGGTATTCACCAATCTAGGTGTGTTTTAATACTTAGGCTACCTGTATCTGAATACTGTACCATATGTTGTCTGATGGTCAAACCAGACATTAAAGGAATGCATCTTTTACTTTAATTAACCCATTTTCGTCCTGCACCAGGATATCTTCAGAGGTTTATGCCCCAGCAGACACATTTGCAATTTAAGCCTGATTTGTTTTCTGATGACCAGTCACAAAACACCTCACTAACTTCAAAATATGTGGGTGAGAAACATTACATAGCATGAAAACCAGACACATTTTATCACTTGGGTCAACAAGAAAACAAAAACTATACCAAATGTATGGTCTAGTTTGAAACCAATACAACTTCCTTATAGAAGTGTGGAAGTTTATTGCTTATGTTGCCATAATAATGCTGCTTGTTGACAATCAAGATTGCATATGTTTGTTTCATTGGGGATTTCTCCTACATCTCACCTTGTACTTTGAAGTAGTATTACTCCATTGAGTAGCTCATGTGGTGATTTCTTAGCAGTCTGTGAAATATTTTATTTTAAGATTCTGTTTAAAGGCTCAGATTTCCCTGACAGAGCAAAAATATTCTCTCATGGTGTCAGTCGTCTCATTGTTCTCTCTTGCAGTATGTAGATAAGGCTTACTGCACCTGAGGCTTGTTCATTTAGCACTGATTCATTAAAATGAGTGAAAAGGGATTTGTTAAAGGAAATTCAGACAATCTACTATTTCTAGATCCCTAGAAAAGATTTCTTGGCTGATGATGAAGATTACAGTGAGATCTTTAGGAGTAAAGGCTGCAAGGTTAGTACTACAGCTGCTTGTATATTTTCAAATTCTCATACAGTAAAACCCCCACTTACATATGCCCCGAGTTACATAAAATTCAATTTACATAATGATTTTGTGCTAAAACCATGTCCCGATTTACATAAATGTCCCGATTTACATAAATTTATGTAACACAATTTCCTATGGGTTTGCTTCGAGTTACGTAATAATAATAATTTTTCCTATGGGTTTGCTTCAAGTTACATAAAAAACCAATTTAGGCAAGTAGGGGTTTTACTGTATTTGAAAATATAGCCCTCTTATATGGCTTGCCAATATATTTATCTGTCCCTTTCTTTTAAAAATGAACAGCTTTGTAGGGATGGAATTAGAGACAAACAGTGCTTGTTATTTTCTTTTGTCAATAACTGTGGAAGTGGCTGAAAACAGTTTATGTCTGGGCTCATGAAATCTAACCAAATCTTCTTGCTCCTAAAGAAGGAGACATTCTTTGAAAATAACAAGAAACCATTACCCTCAGGGTGCAGTGATTAAGTTGTAACGAAAACTCTGCTCACTATCTGAGTTTGATCCTGATGGGGATCAAGCCTTCTGTGCTTTCAAAGTAGGTAAAATGATGACCCAGCATGTTGAAAGCAAAATACTAATTAACTGTGAACCACCCAGGGAATGCTTTAAGCGCTGTGTGGTGGTATATAAGTGTCATTGCTATTGCTACCCTTGAAGGTGTAGCCCATATTTCTTCAGTAGCTGAAACCTCTAACCTGAATGGCCTTGGCTCTTATCTAACCCTAACCCTAACCCTGCCAACCTAGCAGTTCGAAAGCAAGAAATTGCAAGTAGATAAATAGGGACCACTTCAGTGGGAAGGTAAACAGCATTCCGGGTGTTCTGGTGTCTAGTCATGTCTGCCACATGACCACAGAAACATCTGCAGAAGCAGACAACGCTGGCTCTTCGTCTTTGAAACAGAGAGGAGCACTGAACCCTAGAGTCGGATAAGATTGGCTTCCAAGCAAGGGAAACCTTTACCTTTAATATCATGACAATAAACAGTACATCTTATTGGTTGTGCTTCACTGTGGAGGGTTTTGCATATGCTGTCTTCAGGCCTGGTTCCTTGGGCTTATGCCAACAATGTCTTCCTTGCCCTCTCAATCAAAATCATCCTTGCTTGGCCTTTCCTCTCTTAGCAAGGCAGCTATTTACAGGCATACTTCTCAGCTCCCTTGCTTTACACAGTAGAATCCTAGATGTTTTGCACTATAATGCCCATCAGCCCTAGACAGAATTTGCACTTCTTCCATGTGTAGGCCAGACACGAAACTGCCAAAATGAAGGCACCTTTTGGTGAGTTCATTCTGCAGTTCCTTTTGCCTGACCTAGTGTTAGAAAGATTAGCTGGCAACTCAAGGTTACCATTACCAGGGTATGCCCAATTGTGGTTCAAAAATACCACAATCTTCAAGTAGGCTCTTTCTGTGTACCCCAGAATTTGTACTGATCGGAAACAATAAGAGATGACTGATATTGCATTTGAAGGAAACCAGGTTGATATCTTCTGATTGTACTGCTGGGAACTGCTTGATGAGAGTGCCTGGAACAATTGAGGGAGTGGGACCAAGTCATAAAATCATAGAGTAACTGAGATGGTCGGAGCTAATAAGACTATCTTGTCCAACCCTCTGCTTTTGTCCAATTTTCTATTGGAATGATTGATTGAATGAATGAATGAATGAATTGTTGTTCTTTTTTTCTTTTGTATGCCTCCAGCTTTGGTTCCATTGTCGTACTGCTCTAACAGTACAACAGGAGGATAGGAGTCTAATGTCTCCTATATGTTGTTGTGTCTTGCATAGGTAGAAAAGCTGAACAAACTACAAAATAAAAGAAACAATGAAAGAGTCACAGTTCATTCTTTGTAGTCAGAAGGTCATCTGACATGTCTAAGGAAGGCTTGGAAAGACCTGTTTGCTATCCTGCTGAGCTGCTGCCAGACAGTGATTGGTGTAGATCAGAGCTATGGATCCATGTCCTACTGACACCTCCTCCAAAATGCTAGGCTGAAAAGACCTCTCACACATGCTTAGAGGCATGAAGAATAATTCTGCCATATTTTCAGGTAGAGTCCCCACCCTCCCAAAAAATTCACAATCACTTCTGGTTTCAAAATATCTCCCCCAGCATAAAACATGAATGTGGGAGAGAATGTGACAAAACTTGACATTCACAACACCTGGAGAGCACACCGAGGCTTTCAAAAATGGAAATAATAAGGAGGAAGAATGCGAGCGCGGTGCCAAAATGGCCGCCGCGCCCTTTGCGCCCCCCCCATCGGACGAAGGCATCCGGGTAGTTAAGGGGCGTGGCCAGCACCCTTATATAAGGGGCGGCCATGAGGCAGCCGAGCTGCCATTTTGCGAAGCGACGGAGCGGAGAAGTTTTTCCCTCTTACCTCCGTCGCTTTTACCCTCACCGGGGAGCCTCTTGGCTGCTGATTTTCTCCCTTTTCGGCTTCCCATCGGCTAGCTGCAATGCCCTCAAAGAAGAAGGCGACGCCGAATGCGGCTCGTTCTGCGCGGAGGCGCACTCCGGGTCGGAGGACCGCGGCTGCGCCTCCCCAGCAGCCTCCTATGCCCACCGGGACTGGTGGATGGGGTTAATTCCCCCTTGGCCGGAGGCTGGGGGTCCTCATATGGGCCCAGTAGGGGCCGTGGCCCTCGGCCCGCAAGCGGTGGCCACCGCTCCCCTTTGCCCCCCCTTGGTTTAGGTGGCTATGTCAGCGTGGAGGCCCTCCTGGCCCACGTTGCGGCCCTTGGGGCATCCTTGGCCCGGGTTAGTCACCCTGGGGCCCCTTTTGGGGTGCAGGTCGATGCATCGTCTGCTGGGCAGCGGCAGGCGACGGGAAGGGTCGAGCTGCCTGAGGCGCGTGGTCCGGCTTCGGCCACTGCCTTGCAGCTCCCCAAACCACAGGCCGGTGCTGATCAAGCCCCGTTGACGAGCTCTATGGCGGTCGTGAGCTCCGACGCCCCCAGTGGGTCGGAACCCCCGGTGGGGGCGGCCCATGGGGGTGCAGCATGTGAGTATGCGGTCCAAACTAGTGCACCTACACACATGGCCACGTTTGGGGGGGCTTTTCAATGGCCTTGGCCTCGCACGGGTGGTGCGGCGGTTCAGTCGCCGACGCTCCACTCGGTGACTTCAACTATCACCCAGGGCCCCGTGGTGGGGGGTGCATCTTACCCAGTCGGGAATCTTCTAGAGGTGACCGGGTTAGTCCAGGCTCCTTTACAGATGCTCGCAGTTTCCACCGTACCTGTGTCGGCTTTGCCGACAGCAGGGTATTCCTTGCCACTGGGGGACCATTTGGCCCAGACCCCCAAAGAGAAGATCTGGCGGGGGGAGTATGTGGACATCTTCTCCCTCCTTAACAGAGAGCCCACCAAGGAGGAGAGGGAGGGGCAAGATGAGAAGGATAAGGAGCAGGCGTGTCGTCGCATGCCACCACGTACGTGGGCCAACTGGTTGCCGGCCTACCTCGTATACATGGCGGTCTGCCTCAGGGCTCGGCCGGATTTGGCGATTCCGATGGTCCAGTATTTGGACAACATTACCGGGCGATGGTTGACTTCCCGGGCCCGTCGTGGTTGGCTAATGATGAGGAATTCCGTATGCGGATTCCCCTGCACCCCGAGATGAGGTGGGATGAGCCCTGCCAGAGGCTGTGGCTCCTGTACATGACTCCCATGCGCCCTGTGCCCGGGGAATGATACCATTGTGGACATGCGGTCCAGCGAGCGGCCCCAGCACAGGCACCCCACCAGGTGGCGGGGCAGGGGGTTCCAGCCCACCTGCTGTGCTGGACTTTCTCGTCCAATGGTTCCTGCAACAGGAAGACTTGCAAGTACAGGCATGAGTGTCCCTCCTGTGCTGGCCCCCATGTGGCCTCTGCCTGTCTCAGGCCTGGAGGGATGCGGGGCAGAGGAAGGGGTGGACACGGGACTGGCAAAATTGCCGCAGAGGGAGCTGGTTCACCGAAAGGCCCCCTCCCCAATTAATGTGGACATGTTGGAGCGTTGGCTCGCATTGTACCCGAGGGAGGAGGATGCAGTTTACCTCCTTCAGGGTTTTAGATGGGGGTTCAGGATTCCTTTCGTGGGTGATAGGTCCCCCCAGGATGCCCTCAACCTTTTGTCCCTTAGGGGGAGGGAGGAGGTAGCTGCTGCCAGCATTACTAAGGAGGTCGATGCGGGCAGGGTCGCTGGCCCTTTCCCGACACCCCCCATTCCCTAATCTTAGGTATTGCCCTTGGGCTTAGTGCCCAAAAAGTCACTGGGCGGGTTTCGCCTGATTCATCACTTGTCTCACCCAGCCGGCCGATCGGTCGGTGATGCTATCCCTGACGACCTTTTCTCAGTCGGGTATGCATCTTTTGACCGAGCGCTGCGCATGGTGCGCTCATGTGGCCCGGGGGCGCTGTTGGCTCAGTGCGACATCAAGTCGGCGTTTCGCCTCCTGCCGGTGCACCCGGGCGACTTTGAGTTGCTGGGTTTTTAAGTTCCGGGGTGAATATTACTTTGATAAGGCCATGCCTTTTGGCTGTTCCATATCACGCTCGGCCTTCGAGCGTTTCAGTACATTCCTACAGTGGGCTTTCGTCCGCTGGTCAGGGTCCCGGTCTGTAGCCCATTACCTGGATGAATTTTATTCGGGGGTGAACGGGGCTGGGACACGTGCACACGTCTCCTCAACACATTTCAGACGCTAATGGAGGAACTCGGTGTCCCTTTAGCACCCGAAAAGACCGAGGGCCCATCTACTAAGCTAGTATTCCTGGGGGTGGAGATTGCCACGGTAGCGCAGGCTTCTAGGTTACCGGGGGATAAGGTGTCGAGGATAGTGGCCCTTATCTCGCACTTGCTTGCTAAATGCAAGGCATCACTGAGGGGACTGCAGGTGCTACATGGTCACCTCAATTTCGCTTGCAGGGTCGTCGCACCGGGCAGGGCATCTGCTCGGCGCTTGTGCGACGCCATGACAGGCTTATTTAGGCCCCACCATAGGGTTAGACTCACCCGGGGTATCAGGGCAGATATGCTTATCTGGCTCCAGTTCCTGAGGGAGTGCAATGGAGTATCATTTTGGAGGTCTGACCTCCTGGCTTCCCCTCGCTTTCAGATACAGTCCGATGCTTCGGGATCCCTGGGTTATGGGATGTACTTCAATGGGAAGTGGGCCTATGGTGGGTGGCCACCAGCCTGGGCAGGCACGGGTCGCCTGCGTGATCTCACGTACCTGGAATTTTTCCCTATCCTGGGGGCTTTGATGCTATGGGGCAAGGAGTGGGCCAACTCGGTTGTCCATTTCTGGTGTTACAATGCGGCTGTTGTACACATTGTCAACTCACAGACTTCCAAATCACCCAGGGTCATGGACCTAGTGCGCCAGTTTGTGTTGCGCAGCCTGCGCCTCAATGTCCTCTTCAGGGCCAGGCATGTCCCGGGGGTCAATAATGATATCGCTGACGCTTTGTCCCGCCTGCAGATCTCCCGGTTCCGTGCCTTGGCCCCGGATGCGGAGGAATTTCCCTCGCCACTCCCGGACGAGATATGGACCATTGGCAAGGAGAGGTGAACCGGGCGATTGGCTTGTCACTAGCGCCACGCACGCATAAGGTGTATCACCACGCATTCAATTCTTTCGGAGATTTCTGTACCCAATTCCGGCTGCCAGAGACCTGGCCGATCCCAGTGACCCATGTACTTCGGTTCATGGTTTACCTGCATGCCCAGGGCCTTGCACCTCGCACCATAGCATCTAGGCTGTCAGTGTTGGCTTTTATAGCCAAGGTGGGCGGTCATGTGGATAGTACCGCTGACTTCCGTGTGAGACATGTTTGGAGGGGTGGGCGCGGGAGCGTGGGCGTTGCCCGGACGACCGCCACCCGATTTCCCCAGGGGTTCTTACCCAACTGGCCCGGGGCTGGCATGGCCTCTGTTTTTGATAAGTACGAGGCAGCCCAATTCATCCGGCTACGACGGTGGCCTTTTTGGAGCGCTCCGCATCAGCGAGCTTGTGATGCTGTCTAAGGCGGAAGCAAGTCGTAGGGCACTGGAACTCGAGGATGTCTATGTTGCCAAAGACTGGGCTCAGTTGAGGATACGCTCCTCTAAGGCAGATCAGCATGGCGTAGGCAGTGGTGTAAGACTGCTACGGTGTTCTTTGGCAGACATCTGTCCGGTTGGTGCCCTACAGGAGTTTCTTGCACTGCGTGGCATCCACCATGGCCCGTTTTTCTGTCACCAAGATGGGTCTCCCCTTACTAAATTTCAATTTTGGAGGGTGCCGGGAAGGCACTAGACAGTGTTGGCCTCTCTGGGGCTCGTTGCGGCACCCATTCGTTCAGGATAGGGGTGGCTTCTACTGCAGCTGTTTTGGGGTACTCCGGGGCTGACAAACGCCGCATGGGAGGGTGGGGATCACAATGTTTTCAGTTTTGTGTTCGCCCTCTTCAACCGTGAGTACCAGTTTAGTCACTGCACTGTTTCTCCCCCCCCTTTTTTTTTCCTTGACAGACCCTGGGTGTCGTATTACACCGGTGACAGTATGGCTGGTGGGCCATGGCCACGTGCACTGGGCAGCGCGTTACGCTGCATGGGGCAGCGCGTTACGCTGCACAGGGCAGCGCGTTACGCTGCACAGGGCAGCGCGTTACGCTGCGGCGACAGAGTGGGGACCCCGACTGGGACTGGGTGCATCCGCACGTCTCAGGTGGCATGGTAAGCGCGGCATGTTATGGCAGGAACTGTTGCCATTCCTTTTCTACATCAGGGATGCTGACTCGCCTATGTCCTGGTTATGTACCTTGGGGGCGATGGCTTGGGACATGTCACTGGCCTATCGCGGAACCTTGCGATTCGCAGTGACCTGCCCTACTCACAGTATGTGTGGCCTGCGACAACCCTCAATTGGTCGGACACGATACCGCGGTACACTTACAGGGGAGCGTTCGGCTTCGGGGCTCTTGACTGAGCCGACGCTCCGTGAACGGGGCTATTGCCCGGTTCCTTTTCGACAAGGGTGGGGGACGCGTCATTACGAGCTTTACTCAGTGGATGGGGCCCATCTGTCGCAGGGAGGTATGGACCTCTGGTTAGTGGACTGGCGAGCAGGCCTGGTTGACCGAGCTGACGGTCTGGGGGGGCGTCGAGCCTTCTTTGAAGCCCCTCCGTGTGGCGGGTAGCACTGGTAAGGTAAACATTTATGACCCACAGGTATCCGGCAGGTTCGCAATTGACTGGACAACACCAGACAGGCATAAGTTGGTTAAACGTTGTCCGGTCAATGACGAACTAGGCGATGGGGTGATGGCTACAGCTAGACAGCATGCATCACCCCGTGATTTTACGGATACGCGTCAGAGGGTGGGGTCATTAGTTAGATATTGACTACGGTCAACAATTTGTTTGTTGTCAACAAACAAATTGATACAAATAGATACATTGTAACAATTGCCGTTGGCAATTTTGGGTGGTACCTTACCAGTGTTACTTCGGCCTGCTTGCCTTAAGAATTATGATTGGTCAATTACCAATAGAAATTTATAATTCGGACTAGGGCATGAATCAATAAATGTGGCCCAATGCCGTTATCCACTTTCATCAGTGTCTGAGTCCTTTATTGGGGGGTGCGCCTGCAATGCGAGCGCGGCGCCGAAATGGCCGCCGCGCCCTTTGCGGGGGCCCCCCCATCGGACGAAGGCATCCGGGTAGTTAAGGGGCGTGGCCAGCACCCTTATATAAGGGGCGGCCATGAGGCAGCCGAGCTGCCATTTTGCGAAGCGACGGAGCGGAGAAGTTTTTCCCCTCCACCCCCTCCCTAGTTAACAGTGTGATATTTTGGTCGCTTCGGGGCCGGGTGGGAATTTTTGGCTGGGACCCACAATTGGCTCTCGGGTCCTGGCTTTTTTGCCCATCCCACACTGTTGCTATGGTTTGATATAGGGGTTTCTGTTGCTGCTGTTGACTTTGGTCACATGGGCGGGTAGCACTGGTAAGGTAAACATTTATGACCCACAGGTATCCGGCAGGTTCGCAATTGACTGGACAACACTAGACAGGCATAAGTTGGTTAAACGTTGTCCGGTCAACGACGAACTAGGCGATGGGGTGATGGCTACAGCTAGACAGCATGCATCACCCCGTGATTTTACGGATACGCGTCAGAGGGTGGGGTTATTAGTTAGATATTGACTACGGTCAACAATTTGTTTGTTGTCAACAAACAAATTGATACAAATAGATACATTGTAACAATTGCCATTGGCAATTTTGGGTGATACCTTACCAGTGTTACTTCGGCCTGCTTGCCTTAAGAATTATGATTGGTCAATTACCAATAGAAATTTATAATTCGGACTAGGGCATGAATCAATAAATGTGGCCCAATGCCGTTATCCACTTTCATCAGTGTCTGAGTCCTTTATTGGGGGGTGCGCCTGCAAGGACCGCTGGAGTTCAGAAGATGTGACTTGGTTTTTGAACTCTAGAAGTTACCCACTGCTTAATAATACTGAGCTTGGTGAACCAATTGTAACACAGGATATAAGGCTGAGTACTGTATATTTATTTCTGTATTTCCAAACTGATATACATTTTAGAATTGAATTTTACTTGTTGGAGAATTTGAGTAGTCTCTTTTTAATACAGTCTATCTGGAGTCTTAAATGTTTTAATAAAATGGAGAGCAAAGTTAAGAATATAGGTGTGGTAGAAAAGCACAAATAATATTTCAGTTCTTGGTTCGGCAACTGAAAACCTATTTTCCATTTTTACTAGCTCTCACAGATGGCTTCCAAAAGGTAGTTTACCTCTGATTTGTTTCTGTAATATCGCCAGAACCAGTGTCCTTTTATAGCGTGCACATTGTTTGGAAGCCAGATAATGTCTTTTGTCAAGACCATAATATTTTGCATATTTCCAATTCTAATGAAAAATAGTGGTTTATATACTGATTTCATTAGACTTGTTCCTTTTAAGTTTTAGAGCTTATTAAAATGTAAGTGATGGCAATGGAGAAATCATAATGTCTTATGGGGACATTTTAAATAAAGCATTTGATGTTTGTATCAAACAAAAGGGAAAGAGATAAAGCAAAACCAATTAGTTTTATACAAAGATTATATGGTGCAAATAAGTCAAGAGGTTTTGCTGCATGAAGTTAGAGATGTGTGAAAGAAAAAGCTGTCCCCCAAAGTTAACATTAGGAAGGTAGGACTGCGGTGGCTCTGTGGTGAAGAAGCTCACCTTGTTAGCTGGAAGTCTGGCAAGTTGGCAGTTCAAGACCCAGGTATTGCATGACAGATTGAGTGCCCGTCTCTGTCCCAGCTCTTGGGGGAATGAAAGGAGCCTCATTCAGGCATCCCCTGCATCAGGGCAGTACTACCAGTACTGCTGTATAGGGCCCGGAGCTGACAGGGGCCCTGCCACCGGCAGCCATAACTATGTGGGGGCAATATGATTGCTTAGTATGGGGCCCAGAAATTTCTGATGGCGGCCCTGATCCCCTGAGCAGAGTTTCTCCCACAAAAATCCTTTCAACCCAGAATAATTTCTGACATGAAATTATTATAACATTAGGAAGAAAGCTCATGTTGAGTTCCTTTGCACACAACAGGTAAATATTCACTGTACTCACATCTGAGTAGCTGCACAGGGTTTCGATAGGACTTTTTTTCCATCTCTGCTCAGACTGCCATAGAATGATTCTGAAACTATTTGCATATAAACCACGTGATCTAGTACTGAACTATGAGCTTTCCCATTTAGAAAAGGCTATTATAGAACTAGAATGAAAATGAAAAAGGTGAGATTCCTCCACTATAAAGTAAAGCTGAAATGTTTAGTGACCTTTGAAAGGGGCAAAGGCAGAGGAGTCAAGAAAGGTGTGGGTGGGTTTTGTTGTTTGTTTTGTTGTTCATAAAATTGATGAATGGTGTACAAAAAGTAGGTAATTATGTATTTTATCTATTGTATAATACTAGAACTTTGCCTATCACCCCAAAAAAATCAAACAATAGATTGAGCAAACAAGATAAAATATTTCATGCAGGCAAAAATTGCAGCAATTGCTACTATACAGTGTCATGCTGCTAGTAACTTTTAGAAGGGTAAAAACTAGGGGGGAATTGGGGAATTGACATGTTCATGATTAAAGAACAGAACTTTAACATAGATTATGAATTCAAGAAAATAGGGCATTTTTGCTTCATTCTCTGTTCTTTAATTCAGAGAATGGAAGCGTGGCGCCAAAATGGCCGCCGCGCTCTTTGCGGGGCCCCCCACTGGATGAAACCATCCGGGTAGTTAGGGGCGTGGCCAGCACCCTAATAAAAGGGGCTGGCCACGAGGCAGCCGTGCTGCCATTTTGGCGAACCGACGGAGCGGAGAAGTTTTTCCTCCCGACCTCCGTCGCTCGTGTCCTTTTGGGGGAAGCCTTTTCGGGCAGCTTTCTCTTGTTTTAGGCTTCCTAGCTACCTTAGCCATGCCCTCGAAGAAGAAGGCAGCCGCGAACGTGGCTCGATCGGCGCGGAGGCGTCAGCCGGGTCGGAGGACCGCGACTGCGCCCGTTCCGCAGCCACCTTTAGCGGAGCCCACCGGGAACGGTGGGATAAGAACATAAGAACAGCCTTGCTGGAACAGGCCACAGCCCATCCTGTCCAGCATTCTGTCTCACACAGAGGCTCACCATTTCCTTCAGGGTATTCCCAAGGAGATGCCTTCACCTGCTTAGGATTCCCTGGAAATGGCATTGAGAGATATCCTGCCTATCTCTCCAACCCGGAGGTTGTCCTTAGGTAGCCATAATTATAGCCATTGATAGCCTTGTCCTCCATGAACTTGTCTAATCCTTTCTTAAAGCTGTGAATACTGACAGCTGTCACCACTTCTTCTGGCAGGGAGTTCCATAGACCAGTAATCCTCTGGGTGAAAAAGTACTTTCTCTTATTTGTTTGAGAACTAGTACCCAAAAGTTTCATGGAGTGTCCCCTAGTTCTAGTGTTGTGCGATAGGGAAAACAGTTTTTCCTTATCTACCTTGTCCACACCGTGCATGATTTTATAAACTTCAATCAGGTCACCTCTTAGACGCCGTCGTTCAAGAGTGAAAAGGCCCAACCGTTGCAGCCTCAGATGGTAAGGAAGGTGTTCCAGTCCCCTAATCATTCTGGTTGCCCTCCTCTGTACTTTCTCCAACTCCATAATATCCTTCTGGAGGTATGGCGACCAGAACTGTACACAATATTCCAGATGGGGCCTCACCATAGATTTATAAAGAGGCAAAATGACACTTGCTGACTTATTTTCTATACCCTTCCTAATGATCCCTAACATTGAGTTTGCTTTTTTCACTGCTGAGGCACACTGGGTTGACACCTTCATTGAGCTGTCCACCAGGACACCAAGGTCCCTTTCCTGGTTTGTCGCAGAGAGTTCAGACCCCATCAGTTTATAAATGTAATTGGGGTTTTTTGCCCCAACATGCATCACTCTGCACTTACTGATGTTGAAGCTCATTTGCCACTGTTTTGCCCACTCCCCCAGTGTCAAGAGATCCCTCTGGAGCTCTTCACAATCTCTCACAGTTTTCACTACCCTGTATAATTTAGTGTCGTCAGCAAATTTGGCTACCTTGCTTTTTACTCCTACCTCTAGATCATTTATGAAGAGGTTGAAAAGCAGGGGTCCCAGTACTGAACCTTGGGGGACCCCACTCTTTACTTCCCTCCACTTGGAGAAGTGTCCATTTAGTGCTACCCTCTGTTTCCTGTCCCTTAGCCAGTTGCTGATCCAGGACAAGACCTGTCCCTTTATTCCATGACTGGTAAGTTTATTCAAGAGCCTTTGGTGTGGGACCTTGTCAAAAGCCTTCTGAAAGTCCAGATAAACAATGTCAACTGGATCCCCCTTATCCACATGCTTGTTGACACTCTCAAAAAATTCCAACAGATTAGTGAGGCATGATTTGCCCTTGCAAAAGCCATGTTGGCTCTCCTTTAGCAGCGCCTTCTCTTCTATGTACCTATTAATTCTATCTTTTAGGATGGTTTCCATCACTTTACCTGGGACACATGTCAAACTGACAGGTCGGTAATTTCCTGGATCACCCCTGGATCCTTTTTTGAAAATTGGTGTTACATTCGCTACCTTCCAGTCATCAGGCACAAAGCCTGATTTGAGGGAAAGATTATATATTTTGGCTAGGAGATCAGCAATTTCATCTTTAAGTTCCCTGAGAACTCGTGGATGGATGCCATCTGGTCCTGGTGATTTGTTAGTGTTTAGCTTAACAAGACATGCAAGGACCTCCTCCCTGGTTATTTCTATCTGGCTTAATTCTTCGGTTTCCCTCCCTACGAAGATAGGCTCTGTTTTGGGCATGTGGCCTCTGTCTTCTTCAGTGAATACTGAAGCAAAGAATTCATTGAGTCTCTCTGCAATCTCTGTTTCCTCTTTAATAACCCCTTGCCTTCCATTGTCATCTAATGGTCCAATGGCCTTCCTAGTTGGGTTCTTACTTCTAATGTACTTAAAGAAGTCTTTGTTATTTCTCTGAGTATTTTTAGCTATACGCTCCTCAAAGTCTTGCTTTGCTTTCCTGATTGTTGCCTTGCATTTGTTCTGCCAGAATTTATGTTTCTGCCTGCTGTCCTCATTTGGACAAGCCTTCCATCTTCTAAATGAGCTTTTCTTGCTCTTGATCACTTCCCGAACAGCTCCTGTAAGCCACATCGGAGTCCTCTTGGACCTGGCAGTGCCCTTTTTCCTTTTGAGTATGCATTCCAATTGAGCCTCTGTTATTGTTTTTGTAAACAGCCTCCATGCCTCTTGGAGTGTTTGGACTCTCTCAATTTTCCCTTTCAGTTTCTTTTTTACTAGTTTCCTCATCTTTGGGAAATTTCCTTTTTGAAAATTTAAGGTCTCTGTGTTAGATTTTATCAGTGACTTGCGGTCTATGATCAAGTTAAACATAATTGAGTTGTGGTCACTGTTCCCTATTGGGATGGGATCGGTAGCTCCTTGGCCTGATGCGCGGTGTATACCGGCTGTCCTGGACGGGGCCTCGGCCCTTGGCCCGCAAACGACGACCACGGCCCCTGCCATGGTCCGTGCGGCTGGGCCCTCTTGCCCGGGCCCGCAGTTCCCCATGGGGGGTGCGAGTCATGGAGGGTGGTTGGGTTCCCTGCCTTTGCAGGGCGTGCCCATGGCTCCCCAAGGGCCGAGCATGGGCGCTTGGCCTTATCTGGCCTCGGGGGCTCAGGGACCTGGACAGGTACCCGTGACTTATGGGCCGGCTGCCCATTTGCCCCCTGTTGGGGCCGGGGCCTATGTCGACGTGGAGGCCCTCCTGGCCCGGGTAGCGGCCCTTGAAGCATCCTTGGCGAGGGCCAACCAAACAGGGGTGTCTCTGGGATTTCAGGTGCCCCCTTTGGCCGCCGAACAGCGGCCGGCGATGGGTCGGGTTGAGCCGCCTGAGGCGCGTGGGCCAGTGGCGGCCACTGCCTCGCAGCTCCCCACTCCAGAGGTGCAGCAGTCTGGTGCTGGTCTGGTCCCGTCGACGAGCTCAGCTTCGGTCGTGAGCTCCGACGCCCCCAGCGGGCCGGAACCCCCAGTGGGGGCGGCCCGTGGGGGTGCATCGGGTGAGTATGCAGTTCAAGATAATGCACCCACACAACTGACTTCCTTGGGGGGGGCTGTCCAATGGCCGTGGCCTCGCTCGGGTGGTCCGGCGGTCCAATGGCCCCCGGCCCACCAAGCGACTTTGCCCTTGTCACAGGGCCTGGGTCAGGGTGGCGCCCCCAATGTGCTAGGAAATGTGTTGGGGATCCCCGGGCTGGCTCAGGCCTCCTTTGCTTTGCCCGCAGTTCCCTCTGTGCCGGTGTCGGCTTTGCCAACAGCAGGGTATTCCTTGCCCCTGGGGGACCATCTGGCCCAGTCCACCAAGGAAAAGATGTGGAGGGGCGAGTATGTAGATATCTTCTCCCTTCTAAATAGGGAACCGACCAAGGAAGAGAGAGAAGGGCTGGACGAGAAGGATAAGGAGCAGGCACGTCGTCGTAAGCCGCCACACACGTGGGCAAACTGGTTGCCAGCGTACTTGATTTACATGGCCGTTTACCTCACGGCTAGGCCGGATTTGGCCATCCCTATGGTCCAGTATCTGGACAACATTTACCGGGCTATGGTTGACTTCCCGGGTCCGGCGTGGCTGGCTTACGACGAAGAATTCTGCATGAGGATTCCACTGCACCCAGAGATGAGGTGGGACGAGCCCTGCCAGAAGCTGTGGCTTCTGTATATGACCCCCACGCGCCCGGCGCCTGGGGAGAGATACCATTGTGGACATGCGGTCCAACGAGCGGCCCCGGTACAGGTACCCCACCAAGTGGCGGGGCAGGGGGTTCCAGCCCGCCTGCTGTGCTGGACCTTCTCGTCCAATGGTTCTTGCAACAGGAAAAATTGCAAGTACAAGCACGAGTGCCCCTCTTGTGGTGGCCCCCATGCTGCCTCCACCTGTCCCAGGCCGGGAGGATACAGGGGCAGGGGTAGGGGCGGACAAGGGGCAGGTAGGACTGCCACGGAGGGAGCGGGTTCACCGAAAGGCCCCCTCCCCAATTAATGTCGACATGCTGGAGCGTTGGCTCGCATTGTACCCGAAGAGAGCAGACGCTGTGTACCTCCTTCAGGGTTTTCAGCTGGGTTTTCGTATTCCTTTCACGGGGGATAGGTCACCGCAGGATGCACCCAACCTGTTGTCACTTAGGGGAAGGGAGGAGGTGGCTGCTGCCAGCATTAATAAGGAGATTGCTGCGGGCAGGGTCGCTGGCCCTTTCCCCGCGCCCCCGTTCCCCAACCTTAAAGTGTCTCCTCTAGGACTAGTGCCCAAAAAATCCCCGGGCGAGTTCCGCCTGATTCATCATTTGTCCTACCCAGCCGGCCACTCGGTCAATGATGCTATCCCTGATGACCTTTGTTCTGTCAGGTATACATCCTTTGACCAGGCATTGCGCATGGTGCGCTCATATGGCCCGGGTGCACTGTTGGCTAAGTGTGACATTAAGTCGGCTTTTCGCCTCTTGCCCATGCACCCGGGTGATTTTGAGTTGCTGGGTTTCAAATTCCGGGGTGAATATTATTTTGACAAGGCCATGCCATTCGGCTGTTCCATTTCCTGCTTGGCTTTCGAGCGTTTCAGTACCTTCCTGCAGTGGGCATTTGTCCGTAGGTCAGGGTCTCGGTCTGTAGCCCATTACCTGGATGACTTTTTATTCGGGGGTGAACGGGGCTGGGACACGTGCACACGTCTCCTCAACACATTTCAGACGCTAATGGAGGAACTTGGTGTCCCTTTAGCGTCCGAAAAGACCGAAGGCCCATCTAATAAATTAGTGTTCCTGGGGGTGGAAATTGACACGGTGGCGCAGGCATCTAGGTTGCCCGAAGACAAGGTGTCCAGGATAGTGGCCCTTATATCGGACTTGCTGGCTAAGCGCAAGGCATCCCTTCGGGAACTGCAGGTGCTACATGGACACCTCAATTTCGCTTGCAGGGTGGTCGCACCTGGCAGGGCATTTGCTCGGCGCTTGTGCGACGCCATGGCAGGCTTATCCAGGCCCCATCATAGGGCGAGATTGACATGGGGCATCAGGGCAGATCTGCACGTATGGCTCCAGTTCCTGAGGGAGTTCAATGGGGTCTCATTTTGGAGGTCAGACCTCCTGGCTTCGCCCCAATTTCAAATTCAGTCTGATGCCTCGGGATCCCTTGGTTATGGGATGTACTTCAATGGGAAGTGGGCATATGGTGGATGGCCACCAGCCTGGTCAGGCACGGGTCGCCTGAGGGATCTCACATATTTGGAATTTCTTCCCATACTGGGGGCCTTGATGCTATGGGGTGAGGAGTGGGCCAACTCTGTGGTGCATTTCTGGTGTGACAATGCGGCCGTTGTCCACATTGTCAACTCACAGACCTCTAAATCTCCCAGGGTCATGGACCTTGTGCGCCAGTTTGTATTGCGCAGCCTGCGCCTCAATGTACTGTTCAGAGCCAGGCATGTCCCGGGGGTGAATAATGATATTGCTGATGCTTTGTCCCGCCTGCAGATCTCCTGGTTCCGTGCCTTGGCCCCGGATGCGGAGGAATTTCCCTCGCCACTACCGCAGGAGATATGGACCTTTGGCAAGGAGAGGTGAACCGGGCAATCGGCATGTCACTGGCGCCACGCACGCGTAAGGCGTATCACCACGCGTTGGTTTCCTTTCGAACCTTCTGTACCCAATCTCACCTGCCAGATACCTGGCCGATCCCAGTGGCCCACATCCTCCGTTTCATGGTTTACCTGCACGCTCAGGGCCTGGCACCCCGCACCATAGCATCCAGGCTATCAGCACTGGCTTTTATGGCCAAAGTGGGGGGTCATGCGGACAGTACCGCTGATTTCCGTGTGAGACATGTTTTGGAGGGGTGGGTGCGGGAACGTGGGTGTTGCCTGGACGACCGTCACCCAATTTCCCCTGGGGTACTTACCCAACTGGCACGAGGCTGGCATGACCTATGTTTCGATAGGTATGAGGCAGCCCTGTTTCGTGCTGCTACAACGGTGGCCTTTTTTGGAGCGCTCCGCATCAGCGAGCTTGTGATGCTGTCTAAGGCGGATGCAAGTCGTAGGGCACTGGAACTCGAAGATGTCTATGTTTGCAATGATTGGGCTCAATTGAGGATACGCTCCTCTAAAACAGATCAGCACGGCGTAGGCAGTGGAGTAAGACTGCTACGATGTTCCTTGGCAGACATCTGTCCGGTTGGTGCCCTACAGGAGTTCCTTGCACTGTGTGGCACGCACCATGGCCCGTTTTTCTGTCACCAAGATGGGTCTCCCCTCACTAAATTTCAGTTTTGGAAGGTGACTGGGAAGGCACTGGCTAGCGTCGGCCTCCCTGGGGCCCGTTACGGCACCCATTCATTTAGAATTGGGGCGGCCTCTACTGCGGCTGCTTATGGGTACTCCGGGGCTGACATACGCAGCATGGGGAGGTGGGGCTCACAGTGTTTCCAGTTTTATGTTCACCCACTCCCACTGTGAGTACTTTTTGAGTCACCATGTATCTCTTTCTTCCATGTTTTTTCCCTTGACAGACCCTGGGTGTCGTATCACACCGGTGACAGTATGGCTGGTGGGCCATAGCTACGTGCACAGGGCAGCGCGTTACGCTGCGGCGACAGATTGGGGACCCCGACTGGGACTGGGTGCATACACACATCTCACATGGTACGGTAAGCCTGGTATGTTGTGGCGGGAGCTTTTGCCATTCCTCTTTTCGTCGAGGAATGCCAACCCGCCCGACATTCTGATCATACACCTTGGGGGTAATGACTTGGGTCAGGTCACTGGCTTATCGCTGAAGCATGCGATTTGCGGGGACCTTGCCTACTTACATTACGTATGGCCCGCCACAACCCTTGTTTGGTCAGATATGGTCCCACGGCACGCTTATCGGGGAGGCTTTGACCTCCAGGCCCTGGACCGCGCTCGGCGCATGGTGAACAGGGCTGTGGCCCGATTCCTTTCGACCAAGGGCTGGGGGTGGGTCAGTCATCATCCCGCCATCAGTTTGCAAAATTACGGGCTTTATTCAGGGGATGGGGTCCATCTGTCGCGAGGAGGTATGGACCTCCTGCTGGGTGATTGGCGAGCAGGCCTGTCGACTGAGCTGACGGTCTTGGGGTGGCGTCGAGCCTTTATTGAAGCCTCTCCGGGTGGCGGGTAGCACTGGTAAGGTAAACATTGATGACCCACAGGTATCCGGCAGGTTCGCAATTGACTGGACAACACTAGATAGGCATAAGTTGTTTAAACGTTGTCCGGTCAACGACGAACCAGGCGAGGGGGTGATGGTTACCACTAGACAGCTGGAATCACCCCCTGATTTTACGGATACACGTCAGAGGGTGGGGTCATTAGTTAGATATTGACTACGGTCAACAATTTGTTTGTTGTCAACAAACAAATTGATACAAATAGATACATTGTAACAATTGCCGTTGGCAATTTTGGGTGGTACCTTACCAGTGTTACTTCGGCCTGCTTGCCTTAAGAATTATGATTGGTCGTTTTACCAATAGAAATTTATAATTCGGACTAGGGCTTGAATCAATAAATGTGGCCCAATGCCGTTATCCACTTTCATTTGTGTCTGAGTCCATCATTGGGGGGGTGCGCCTGCAATGGAAGCGTGGCGCCAAAATGGCCGCCGCGCTCTTTGCGCCCCCCCCCACCAGACGAAACCATCCGGGTAGTTAGGGGCATGGCCAGCACCCTAATAAAAGGGGCTGGCCACGAGGCAGCCGTGCTGCCATTTTGGCGAACCGACGGAGCGGAGAAGTTTTTCCCCTCCACCCCCTCCCTAGTTAACAGTGTGATTTATTGGTCGCTTCGGGGCCGGGTGGGAATTTTTGGCTGGGACTCGCAATTGGCTCTTGAGTCCTGGCTTTTTCGCCCATCCCACACTGTTGCTATGGTTTGATATAGGGGTTTGTCTGTGCTACTGTTGACTTTGGTCACATTGGCGGGTAGCACTGGTAAGGTAAACATTGATGACCCACAGGTATCCGGCAGGTTCGCAATTGACTGGACAACACTAGATAGGCATAAGTTGTTTAAACGTTGTCCGGTCAACGACGAACCAGGCGAGGGGGTGATGGTTACCACTAGACAGCTGGAATCACCCCCTGATTTTACGGATACACGTCAGAGGGTGGGGTCATTAGTTAGATATTGACTACGGTCAACAATTTGTTTGTTGTCAACAAACAAATTGATACAAATAGATACATTGTAACAATTGCCGTTGGCAATTTTGGGTGGTACCTTACCAGTGTTACTTCGGCCTGCTTGCCTTAAGAATTATGATTGGTCGTTTTACCAATAGAAATTTATAATTCGGACTAGGGCTTGAATCAATAAATGTGGCCCAATGCCGTTATCCACTTTCATTTGTGTCTGAGTCCATCATTGGGGGGGTGCGCCTGCAAATAGATTTCTATTCACTATTAGAAAACCAGGGCTAAATGGTCTGTTCATCTGATCCATCAAGATTCTTTTTAATCATTAAACTGGAAAACCTGTTAGTAAATGATGTTGAGTAATAAAGCACTTGTAAGGATCTCAGTATAGATCGAAACCAAACAGTTTGGGGCCTTTGAACAAGTCCAAATGTAGCTGAAATATTCATGAAATCAACTGGCACGGTCACTTTCTTTCTCATGCAGAGATACTCATCTACTGTTAATCCATCTCCCCACCCCATCCATCACATAAATGAAATGTAGATCAGCCCCATGTTTCTTTAAGAGGCTATTAGCCTGCTAAAGCAAGTATTTGAGACTTGATTAGATTAAGTAAGTAGACATGGACTTTACATTACAAATGTACTTTCCATTTAATTTATAGCTCAAATGTCAGAAAATCTGATGAACTATAATCAGTAATAAAGTGACACATCAGTATCTCTAGTCCCAATATATTAGGGTCACTAATGTGCTGCAGTAAAGTTGCTATGTCAGTATTCTTATATGCTCTTTCTTTTCAGGAAGCTATAAATCTCAGACGCAAGGCAGAAAAAATAATTTCCAAGCTGCAGTTTCTGTAGTAAACATTTACCAAATAACATGCTACTATCAGCAAATGAGAGGGAGAGAGATTTCTTATATGTTCTATATTTTTGCATTATTTTCAAATAATTATTTTCATGAGTCGGATTTCCCCGAGTGGGCGGCATAAAATCTAAGAATAAATAAATAAATAAATAAATAAATTTTCTAAAATGCTATACAAGGCTATTAAGATAATAAACCATTATCTGATAGATTGACTGAATGTAAGGCTGCACTTCCCTGATCTATAGTATACTCATGGTTAATCCAGTTAACCTCATGGTTAATCCAGTTCTTCATATTGGGGTTAACAGTAAACATGGTAGTAAATGTTTGTGTACTATACATTAGAAGGCCACTAACAGTCTCTTTGTTCTCATTGATTTAGTAGTTTCAACATGGTGAGTCACATTAATGAGTAACCACAGCTCAAACCCTTCCTCAAAGTCTCTGCAATTTACACAAAATGTCTTTAGTCTCCTTTCACTTTAAGAAGCAAAATGCCCATACACAGCAATCAAAGAAGGACTGGTTGATTGTTAAAGAAAGATACAAACAACCATCCCATGCTTCAAATTTTTAAACAAATTGTTTTGGTGCAAACTGGACAGTTGTGTAAAGTGTAGAATTTTGCACAAATGTGCAGTTTTGCACAAAACCTCATTCTTGCCACTGATAGGTCTATCAAGAGTTCCAGGAAATTCCTCACCATCTTCACAGACAAAGACTAGAATGTCCACATCCTAAGCTGTGACTGTAAGACAAACTAATATTTGTAAACCTGTTACATGTCTTTGTCCTGACATCTTGACAGGTTATTACTGCATATAAATGTCACATAGTTTCTGGATAAGCATTATCAATAGTTCAGAGTTAGCCCTACCAAAGACTTGATAAACCTTAGTTCTCCAGCATGACGGTACAGCAAAAACAGGTTTATCAGCCTGTATGGATCACATTACATGTCTCGTGCATTTATTTGTCTTACTCAGTTGTATGTTGTGAAGCTATTTCTTGACTTTAGAATTATTGCTTTTTTACATTGTGATAATTCCCACAAACTGATGGTTAGAGGTAATTATGAAGCTGAAACCATTTCCAATACTGTAAGTGCAGTTTGTACATGCTCAGCTGTTCTCTCTCAATAAAATCCATTTCTACTTATGATTCAATGTTATTCTTGAGAATCAATCCAGAGCTGAACCCTTTTTAGCATCTGGATGGTTATAACTACCATCTTTATCATTATTAGGTGAGCTGGGGATAACTTAGAGCCATTGCCTCCTTGAGATGCCATATTAATGTAATATCAAAGTCAACTCTTAGCATTTGTAGAACCTACAGTTTTGTAGTTTAAAGGTTACATGTGTTGTCAGTATAGTGCCCTTAATGGAAGAAGTGCTGAAAGAAATTTACTCCATCAAATGAAAGTATAGTTTTAATTCCCATCAGTGCCAGCCATTCACTTATATTATCTTGCAACAGCCTCCATCCCAAATCAAAACAGCCAACTGCACAGAGTCACAGTTGCATTCCGTTTAGTTTCAGAAAGTCATCCAAATGTTTTCTCCCAGCCTCACATGGGTTACTTTCAGAATGTACTAAAATGTTAGTTCATTCCCCTGAGTGGCTTCAGCCAATAGAGAGGTATATAAATGCAATAAATAAACGTACTGAGTGGATGATTTTCCCCTGACAATGAAGGGCAGAAGTTAGAGAGCTGCAGGCAAATGTGTGAAACTCAGCACTCAACATGACCCCAGATGACCCAACCATTAGAATTTCTGCAGAGCTTGGGTAAATTATGTTAGTTTGCAGAATCAACAAACTAGCATGGGAGATACTGAAAAAAGAGTCTAGACTAGAATATAATCCTATATCTGCTTGCACCCTCTCTGTTTCTTGCTTTTGTTCTGTCTCTCAGTAGCCCACAACCCTTCCTCTCCTTAGGTTCTATATGTAATTTTGCCCCACTTTGTTCTTGGGTTGTTGGGTTTTTTGGGCTTTTTTTAGTTTCCTGACTTTCCTGACTTCTTCTACTTTATTCCATTTCTTTCCTACCCATGTGGCAAACGTTTTCTCATGATCATAGGTGCTGCAAACTTTCTTAAAAGTCTACTCTCTAATAAACCCTTTGTAGCTTCTCTGTTCTGCCTCACCCTCGCCACATTTCCCATATCCTATCAGTTCCTTCAGGTTCTTCTTTCTCTAGCTCCTCCATCCTTTTGGCCCTCTGGCTCTTTGACCTCTTCTCAGTCTTTTTTACTCTGCTCTAATTTCAAGCATATGGGCACATTTTCCCTTTCTTTACAGAAGTTGGATTGTTCGATCCCTTTTGTTCTTTATACTACTGAATATTTTGTGGCAGTGCACCAGTCCAACAACCAAGTCAGACATTTCACTGCTCCAAATGAAATGCCATATTTATTTCTATGTGTCTGATGCAAGAGCCACTTAGAAATAACATCACAAACATACAAGAAAAGGTAAATCAAAATACAAACTTTTAAACTGATGCAGAATGTAATATTCTGATAAGAACTGTGTTTGTCTTACCCAACAGCAGAGAATTTGGGGTGGGTTCATACTCTGCTTCCCTAGATTTCTAGTAGTTGCATGAGCACTGTAACACTCAGCTCAATTGATGATTGTAGGCAACAGACAACTGTCTCTCCATACATATAGAGCTACCATGTGGTAAGTCTTTTAGGAGGGCATCATACAGCAAAATGTTTGTGTGCATCTGTACTCTTACTGTGGTATACCAGTGGTTTAGGTATCTGGCTGCAGAGCCAAAGGTCTGGAGTTCAATTCCTCATTGTACCTCCTTGGAGAAGGTACAACCTGATTGGCTGTGGGCAGGCTGCACAGTCCCAGGATTCCCCCAGAAGAAAGGAGTGGTACAGCACTTCTGTATGTTCTCTGCCTAGAAAACCCTGGAGAGGGTTGCCATAAGTCAGAATTGACTTGACAGCACATGAATATTATTAACACCCATTTGACATTCAAAATAAAGTAAAATAACATTTTCTTTTTTCTTTGGAAACAATAAGACAAGATAAATTTCAGGAAGACTTAAGATTTTGTCCTCACACCAATTATTGGGTATAGATGTTTAATATTTGTTTAAATATTTATCTCAGCATTACCCTAATTTGTTGTTTTATACAGAAAGTTACGTATTTCCAGTGTTGCTATATGACAAAAGCATCTGAAAAAAGAACTGAAGCATTTGAAATGTGTATCTACAGATGGCTGTTAAGGATATTATGGGTTGCCCATGTGACTAACATAGAAGTATTGCGCCAAATGGATAAAGAACAAGAACTCCTTAAGACCATTAAGCAAAGAAAGCTCCAATACCTTGGCCATATCATGAGGAACAACTTAAAATATAGAATACTCCAATTCACTCTGCAAGGAACGATTCCTGGGAAGAGAGACCCTGGCGGTAGATGGACTTCATGGCTGAAGAACCTGAGAGACTGGTGTGGCATGTCCTCGGAAGAACTGTTCTGAAGAGTTAAGAACAGGAAGCCTATCGCCATGAAGACAGACAATATCGGGAATGGATCCGGCACCTGAAGAAGAAGAAGAATACAGAAAGGTTGAAAAGTCCATTCCACGCAATACTTCTTAGCCAAACTTTAAAGTGGAGGTTCAGATGTTATGAAGTCCAGATAATCTAAGATTAAATAATTCTTTTAATTATCATGCAAAATATTCATTATTATTTGTGTTGAACGTTGAAAGGGAAGAAAGACAAGTAGACCCTGCAGCGATGAAGTCTGTGCCTGTGGACTAGATGCACCTGTTTCCCCTCATCACTTGGTATAGCTCCCTTTTTAGGGGTTTTTTGTTGTTGTTTTTTGTGCCCATCAAGACTTTGGGATGATGAGCTTTCTCCTGAATCAGGTTTGCCAAATTCTACTCATAGTAGTTTTGATGTATGAGGATGGAAAACATTGAGGAAATTATATACACAGACAAAGTGTTTTGCATGGGCTGTCCTCCCCACACACACACACACACACACACACACACACTTACACACATACAATTAATTCACTGCAGTATCTTGTAATTTATTCATACAAGGAAACACTGATGGATGGTGTGAATTATTCTTTTCCCATTTTGACATAAATAATAATTGCCAATAATTGCAATTTGTGAATTTTGTTTCTGCTACTGTAGAATGGTGTTGTTTTGGATTTTGTAAGAGTTCCTTAGGGTGTGATCATATTTAATTTTTATAAAACCATTTATATGTTGCCTAGCAAAACAGTGTTCTGTGCACTCCAGTGTTGAGGCATGCCTGCCACATGTCAACAGAAACATCTGCAGATGCAGACAGCCCTGGCTCTTTAGCTATAAACAGAGATGAGCACTGTACCCTAGAGTTGGACACAACTGGCTTTCGAGCAAGAGTGACCTTTACTTTTACTAACAAAACAGGAAAAAACAGAAATTCTGATATAGATCTTGATTTCTTTGATCATATGCCAAGTAGCTTCTAATTTATAAAAGTCTATGAATTAATGACCTCCATATAGTCATA
This sequence comes from Bradypodion ventrale, assembly GCA_035047345.1. Taxonomy (NCBI): domain Eukaryota; kingdom Metazoa; phylum Chordata; class Lepidosauria; order Squamata; family Chamaeleonidae; genus Bradypodion; species Bradypodion ventrale. The sequence continues at coordinate 125,949,324 of JAWDJE010000006.1, forward strand.
TCACTGTCAACCTTGTTCCTTTCTTACAAACTGTGGATTTCCTTTTTTAGTCAACTCATCTCATACTGGGACTTCCTCTTTTCTTGATGCTTTGAACTTTTCTTAGCATTCCTGTCTTTACCAGTACGTCTAGTCTTCTCACAATATGTCCAAAGCATGATTGCCTAAGTTTACTCATGTTAGCTTGATTTGATCTAGTACTCCTATTTGTCTTTCTGACAATCTGAGGTACCCTCCAAAATCAGATCCCTCCCTGCCCCCAGGTAAGCTTTCTTCCTTGCCAGCTTTCACATAAATGGATAATAACTAAGAATACCATACTGTGGATTATATTGGCCTTGGTCTCCAGGGTCACATCCTTATACTTGAAGATCTTTTCTAATTCTTTTGTAGTTACTTCTCCAGGTTTCAGTCCTCATCTTGTTTCTTAGCTGCCATCTCCACTTTAGATTGTTGACTGATCTGAGATATAGCAAATCTATAATTCTTTTCTAATTGTTATTTTGGTCTTCTTAGGATCAACTATAATTCTGTTTTTGTAGTTTCTTCTTTAACTTTAATCAACAGTCATTGCTCTTTTCTGCCAATTGTATGATATTGTTTGCATATTTTAAATTATTAGTGTTTAAATTATTAGTGGCACAGGATTTTTTTTTATCATCTAGTTAATGTGCAGAGTTGTGATATCATCCCACTGACTGCATTTAATGACTCTCTGAGAAGTTGCTATAAGGGATGGACTCATAACCTGCATTCAGCTTGGTTGTCATAAATTGTACAGGCCTAATCTGTACAAAGGATGGAAGCACTGCCCTTTTGCTACACTGACTGGGTTTTCCTAAGAGTTGTAGTCAAAAAGAGCAATGTTACAAAGATCCAGACAATATTGCTAACTGGAAGGGTGCAGCAAAAACTCATAGATATATGTCATTTAGTTTCCAGCACTGCAAACAGTGACATTAATCAGGGTGGACTTATTCCACTCTCTCTTTTTCTTGCACTGTGGTCTGCAATTTGAATCCTGCCTCTAAAGTGTTGTGGTCCCCCCACCCACCTTTTGCTCAAGTCCACTACTGGTGCTAATGTTTAGTGACAGTTACTCAGTGTTAATTATCACCTTTGGGGATTTTTCAGAGTGCTGGCCTCTTGCTGGTCACTGGTGAAATATAATCAATAAATCTGCCAGCCAAGCTTTTCATGTTGGCTTTTGTTTTGGAAGGGAATGAACACCCCTGTTACTGATTTGTGACAGAGTCTCCCTTAACAGCCAAAGGACTCAGCCTTTGGGAATTGGGCCAGTGCAATTGATCTAGGAAATGGGCTGGTAAACTTGAAATGAATGAAGGGGAAAACAAGAGGTATTACTTACCGCAGATAAGAAATCCCATGGTACCTAAACCTTGTGTCAAACAAGAGACAAAGAAAAAACAGAGTCAAAGAGTAATTTATAGATGCATTCTTTCTTATGTTGAAAAAGTAACTTTCTTCCATATGTGACTGTTAGCTTCTCTTTAAAGGTTTAATTTAATTTAATTTTCCCACTTGTATGCTGCCCAATCAGGAAACCCGACTCAGGGCGGTTCACACAATAATATAATATACACAATAATTATACAATAGCCAACCTACAAGAACAGCATATAATAATATAAATACAATACTGCAGCGGCCTCTCCACCCCGGCCTCAGGCAAAGTCCGAGGGTGGCAGCAGCGAAGTCCTGCCTCTTGCCGTCATAGCAGCCTTTTGAAGCCCCAGCCAAGGGCAAGGCCCAGGGCCGGTGGTGGAGGGGTCCTGGTGCCTGTTGCTGCAGCAGCCTCTCCGCCCTGGCTGCACGCAAACTCCGGGGGTGGCGGCAAAGTCCTGCCACCTGCCGCCATAGTGTCCTTTTCAAGCCCCAGCCAAGGGCAGGGCCCAGGGGTGCCAGCGGTGGAGGGATCCTGGTGCCCATTGCTGCAGCGGCCTTTCCCCCATGGCCACAGGCAAAGTCTGGGGGCTTTTTCATTTATCTCCTCCCACAGCTTTTGTGGATGAGCATGTGAAGCCTGTGTGTGCTAAGGTTAAGGAATGTCCAGAGAAAAGTCTAGTAGCAAGGCTGATAGTAATTAGAAGTCATAGCCAAGGAATGTTTCTACTCAAGGGATGAAGGGAAAGCAGAAATGGAGCACAGGCAAACAGTCTGAGCAAGGAAACCGATAGCCATGCTTATCGTCATCAGCAAACATTAGTTATCGTAAGCAAGTCAACCAAGCTTCAAAATGGTGAGTTATAATGCTTCTACTTTGCACCTGGCAGGGTTAAATGTCTGAATTGTAGACACTGCTCATCCATTTCCTCCACTGAGACACAGTTTTTTTGGGGGGCAGGATTTTTTTAACCAGGAACTATATACAAATTCTTAAGGGGCAGTCACTTTACTCCACTCATCTCTTCACACAATCATTATGCTCTTGATATATCACAGTGATGTTCAACAACACTTAAACCTTAGTCATTTCAGGGATGGGCTCTAGGAACTTGCTCAGACTTCAAAGTCAGTTGTTCAGTCTTTAAGGATCTCTGATTGGCTCACCTACTGCTGCCAACCTCTTTGCCTTTGTCTCTGCCCTTCTTTTTTGGGTGTCCAAAAGTTTTCTCCAGCTTTCTGATGATATAGGTATTCTCTGTGAGCTTCTCCCCACCCCCACCCCCACCCCCAACAAGAGGGTGTTGGGGCTTTGATGTACTTGTTATGAGTTGTGCCACTCTTGCAGGCACACGAAACGTCAAAAGAGTTCCAGTTCAAGGATCCACTTTGGTCAGTTCCACCCAGTTCCCATCACTAGGGTCTCCTTTTTGGGATGGCTCTGTACCATTCTCATTGGTTTCCTCCTTAGGGCTTCCCATGTTGAAGTCTCCTGACAGCATCAAATGGTCTTATTATTGGGCTTGTTATCTTACCATTCTGACCTCTAGACAAGCAGTAATAGTGGAGCAGGGATAAATTTGTTGGCATACTATTACTACACCCATAGCCTTGCTACTTCACATTATGCTCAGGTTAGCTGTTACCCTACTAACTGTTGTCAATAGCCATAATCCTGTTGATGTAAATTTACATTGGCAAAAGGTAATGATGTAATCAGCTGCTGTGCTGAAATTTAATTTAAACCAATTGACAGCTTCCCATCCTACCAGTTTAGGTTTGGAGGCTCCCTGGAGAAGCCTTTGGGAACCTTGGGGTTGGGGGGTGGTGGGTGGAACACTCCTTCAATCACGATATATCACTGGTGGGATAGGGACCAACAACAATCAGCAGTGCTTTTTGCCTTCTGCTGGATGATGCTGAGCTAGACAGGCAGTTTGAGGGATGCAATATGCTACAGGTTGTTATGTTGAAATGGATGTTTGCATCTAATTGGAGGATGTGAGGAGCTGAGCACATCAAAGGGCCAGCAAGTGAAGAAGGATATGTGCTATTTCCAGATATTAATATCCTGTACATGACCATCGAACAGGCCAAGCACCAGTCTTTGCTCAGAACTACAAGTCATTAAAGATCCATGCATTAGTTGATACGTTTATAAAAGCTTTTGTGTATGAGCTTTGCTTTATGGCATACAGATTGTGCTTTTGGCCTTACAAATGTTTTAAACTCTCATTACAGATTTTAAATCCTAAATTTGTTGAAATCATCTTTTTAAGAAAAATTTCTGTGCGGTGGTTTGTTTGTTTGCTTGCTTGTTTATTCTTTGAGAAAGCCCTTTAAGAAGATGACATTGATATGGTAACATAGATATGTTTAAAGAAGATGAGTTATAGATAAATGTTGTGTGACTTTCAGCTGCCAGTTGTGATCCAAATTGGCATTCATTAATTGTTTTTATTTTCTAAGTGACTTTAAGCTTCCCACGTAGAATAATTCCTGTGACATCTAGGGGTGGAGAAGGGAAAAGCCCCAAACAATGGCTTTCTCCATTGTGAAGGCCTTTATAAATTCCAATTATTCTCTTTCCCTTGGTCTCTGCATCACAATCTCTTGCCTGATAGATCTGTAATTTTTATAAATCTATGGTGCATTTCTAGGCCTCTAGGTAGAAATGTCCTTGCATTTCTCCTGGGAATAATTGGTATGAAGGGAAACATCAGCTGTTCTGCTTGGGGTGTTTCTGAGCAGTGCCAGGCTAAATGGTCAGGGCCTAGAGTACAGGCACATGATTGGCAGGTCTATTACCAGTGCTCTTTCTTGTATTTCTTTTTATTGGTAATTACAATATGGGGATTCAGGCTTTGGAACATTGGCCATGAGACCTAACAGCATTCATGAGAAGCTTGTCAATAATAATCGCCAGAAGTCAAAAAATTAATTTGGAACCTTAGTTACCAGAATTCAGCACCCAATATGAGAAGGGTAAACTTGGGATACAGAGGCAAGATCTAATACAGGGGTGCCCAAACTTTTTGGGCCACAGGCCCGTCACATGCTTCCTCCCACCTGGAAGTGGAAGTAAAACACGCATGCACAGAATGCTGCCATAAATGACCCACGGCTGTACAACAGCCTCAGGTAATTTATGGCAGTGTTCTGCACATGCGTGTTTTACTTCTGCTTCCGGGAGCAGAGCAGTCAGCGTGGGCCAGATTAATTAGAGCTGCGGGCCATAGTTTGGGCACCCCTGATCTACTAGAGCAGTCAGGTGTCTTTGTATGCTTCAAAATATTGTTCTGTTATTCAGCTAAATAATTAATAGAAAGTCATCCTACTGGATGAAAGCACATTGTCCATCATTTGTTGTTTTTTTCATAATCCACCACCCACCCACCCACCCCGCTAACCAACATGCAAGGAACCATTTTGATTATCTGACCGGGGGGGGGGGCAAACCTGTTGAAATAAGTTGGGAGCTGGTTTGGGTTTTTTTTTTTTTAAGTGTTCATTATGTTGGTATGCAAGTCCTTGTTGTCTACTTGTAAACTGTGTGGTATATCAGTCCAGGTGACTACATAGGACTTCAAATCACTGCATTTGTAAGCAGGTTGGCACCTTGGACATCTGATTTTTTTTCCTCCCTTGTCATACTGAAAAGCATGTTTTTATTCTGTATGGCTATTCAGTTATGCTTTGTCCTTGGGTAGAGAATTCTCTACAACCAGTCTAAATTGCCACCCAGGATGTTTGTTTTACAGATTACAGCTTTCAGTATTTAAGTGATACAGCACTAAAGTTGCACGACACAAAAAAAGTTATGAGTTCAGACAACAGAGTATCCCACAGTCCACCAAAAATGTAGCAAACTCAGGGACACAAAATTACTCCAAAACAATTATTTTTAAAAAAATGTCATTGGAACTGATTCAAAATGAACAACCTTTTCACTTTCCAGTAAACTACTATCCATGTGAAGGAAGCCTAAAATACCTTTCAGTGCCCCCCTGTGGGGCTGTGCCCCATGTTCAGAACTATGGCCTTAAAGACTCGGTGCAATGTCAGAGCAGAACTCAGAGTTTAGATGGTGCTAGATTGCAAATAGAAATCTTTTATGCAGAAAACTAGTTACATGTCATCTCTTTCCCCCAATAACAAAAGTGTAAATAAGTTATATTCAAACTGCAACATAATGAGGGATAATACAACTCCTTTAGTTGTGTAATTATAACTTTCCATTTATTTTTATGGTTATAATTTAGGAATATCACATAGTCTTAAGTGCTGTATTTCATGCTGTTGTCTCCTGCTTTTTTGCTCATATTACAACAAGATAGGAGATGGACAGAGATTGAGAGAGAGCAAGTTTTATAGTACAGACCAGCAGCATGTAATATTCAAGTGTTTTTTCAAAGTAACTGTTGTGTCCAAACGTATGTTGATTTAAGTTTGCAATCACCATTAAGTCTTTGCTGTAAAAGCACACCCTTTCATATGTATTCACTGTAATCTGATTGGTTTAACACAGGTTTCCCGCGTTAGCAAAAGTCCAGGCAAATGTATCACTGTAACTGCCATTCTATCTGTATATAAGTTGCTACCTCGTCCCTGTTTCCCCAGTCTGAACTGAGCAGTAATAAATGTCTTGTTGGTTAACCCCCAAACTGCTGTCACGTTGCAATTAATACTCGGACTCAACAGTAACTATAGGCAGATATTTAGTTACTTTTCAGAAAGAAAGCAAATAACTACTTTTGAAGTTGTAACTTGAATGGTAAGCTACCAATTTTGGATCATTGGATCTATAACTAATTATTTTAAATAGTAATTTTCCAAGGTCTTGCTGAACCCCAAAGGCATTAAATGAAAGCCAAGAACTAAGATATCATCCAAAAGTCAAGATCCACTAAAGCCCTGACTCTGCAGCCTGTCTAAGTATGTGCATCTTTCATTATATGCAAACCTTTTAAAGTAGTACTCTAAGCATTTCTTGTTTTACTTTTGGAGAATTGATGCTACCATAAATATCAGAATTGTGTTTCTCAGGCAGCTTTCCTAATCCCAACTGTTCAGCTTATTACTGTGATGCCAGAAGCCTCCAACGTGTACTCTGCTTACAAGGAAAATGGCCTTGTAGATGCTGTCAAAAAAGCACATGTGACTGAAAAAAGGAACCACAAAACCTAAAACCAGCATTTCTCTTAGTAATACTCATGCCTTTTGTTGCACTTTTGTTCAGTTCTGCAGTTTAATGGGGTTTTGGTGTCAGTAATATATTAACCAGCTGCAGCCTCATAGCCTCAGCATTTAGCCAGAAGCAGCGAAATTCAGGGCAAAGTGACACTGCTTCCCATGCTTAACTCAACCCCATTGTGTTGGGAGATATTGAACTTGACAGCATTTTCACAGCAGGGAGATTTTCATCCCTGCAATCCAGAGGGCTGATGGAGTGAAATAAGAATGGTGAGGAAACTCCCTCCTTTTTGTTGGCTTTGTCAGTATTGAGTGTAATTACCTTAAAAAGTGGCACTAACAGTTAGCATTCAATGATGAGGTGAACTCTGTTACAAATGGACATCATTTGATCACAAAAAAAATGGGGGAACTCACTCATCTACTAAGAATCTGCTGGGTCCATTTAAGGCCAGCGTCTGAGCATCATCTGCTCACCAATATACTGCAATGCATTAATCTTTTTTACTGCTTGGCTGCTTGATTTGTGGTTCTCATTTCTCTAGCCTGAAGGCTGTGGTTTTCTAAAGTGATGGTTACACTTAGATCCTTACAGGAAGCAAAATTACATACATAATACATTTATGGATCCCTTTTAGTTACTCTGCAATAGATTCCATATTATGGATTTCTCCAAGCCATGAAGGATTTTGCAAGAAAAGAACATCAGGATTTTATGGTGGTTGTGACTCTAGGTGGGATATTGTGCTTATTCCCAACAAAACAACACCAATGGAATGTCAGTTCAACTATATGAAGTGTTTTACACCCTTGTCATCCCTGGAGCTTTGCTTTTTTCCCTGGTACTGGATTAATAAAACACCTAATTTTCATGTGCAAGTTTGAAAATATACTCTGGACAGGAAAAGACAACATGGTTAAAACAATGTGGCATACTTACTGGTTACTGTTTTAAATGTGTTTTACAGTTTTGTTTACAGTGTTGGCCACCTCTGGTTCCATTTTGGCAACAGAGAACTGAGCCAAAATAGGTTATTCCTTGAAACTGTTACCTCAGAGTCCCCTGGACTGCAAGGAGATCAAATCAGTCGATCCTGAAGGAAATCAGCCCTGACTGCTCATTGGAAGGACAAATACCGAAGCTGAGACTCAAGTACTTTGGCCATCAAATGAGAAGAGTGGACTCACTTGAGAAGGCCTTGATGCTGGGAAAGTTCGAAGGCAAAAGGAGAAGGGGCGGCAGAGGATGAGGTGGCTAGATGGCATTGTTGACGCAGTGGGCATAGATCTGTGTGAGCTACGGAGGATGACAGGTGAGAGAGGAGCCTGGTCTGCAGTGGTCCATGGGGTCGCAAAGGGTCAGACTCGACTGTGCAACTGAACAACAACAACAGCAATAAATGTAAGCTGCATTGCCTGCACTCTTGTGTGCCATAGCTCTACATTGGATAACCCTGTCATCTGATTGCTCCCTTTCATGTGATGGACGCTGAGAGCGTTCCTGCATTCCCTGTCCACCCTCTGCCACTATCAGATATACAAGCATGTGCTCACTGCTCAAATAGTAATTTAGCTCACTGTCCATATAGCTTAAATAATTTTCAGATTGTCTACTAAATCCCACATAAGATAAGGATAGTATGATCTAGGCCAGGTGTGGCCAAACCATTGGTTTTTGGACTTCAATTCCCAGAAGCCTAAGTCAGTACATTGACTGATCAGTGCTTTGGAGAATTGATTTAGGCTTCTGGGAATTGAAGTCCAAAAACCGAAAGTTGGCTGGCCACCCCTGAATTCTAAGCCAATGAGCACCTGTTCATAAGATGTATATGCATGCAAATATTACCTTATCCAGTGTCATCAGGGATAGTAGATAAAGGGGCAAAGAAGAAGATTGTATCATACGATTGGGTCAGTTCATTTGTGTAGCATTTTTGGTGTATTTAGATCACTTTCATGCAAGATCTCTTTTTATCATTCACAATATCACTTTAAGGTAGCCAGGAAGGTCAACAGTAGTAATTTGTCCCAGGCCACACAGTATAGTTCAGTATCTTAAACCCTGTACTGTCTTCCTATCTCCCTTGGGAAATTTATTTAGGTATCTGCCACATTTATATGCCAGGGAGGGAGCTCAAGGACCAAGGTGGTATCCATGTCTCTCCTGCTCCCAACATTGTCTTCACTACAATCTGGTAAGTTAGGTCAGGGTTTGAGAGAATGAATGATCACCAGGTGAACTCTATGTTCATATGGTGAATTTGGAGATTTGAATTCAAATCTCCAAAGTCATAGTCCAGCACTCTGCCACTACATCAGATAGTCACATCCTGGTAAGGAGAAGTTCTATATTCAGCTGCCTTTCAGCATGAATTCCAAGAATCCTGAGATTTCTTGAGAGCTTACTAGATAGCTATCAATGAGAAAGTACAATGGCAGACTATTTTCCCTGCTGGTTAGTATACTAACCACTAATCTCATGGAAGCATAGAATAATTGAATTGAAAGGGGCCTGTAAGGCAATAAAGTCAGTGCAGGAATCCAAGTCAAAGCAGATGTGACAGATGGATGTCCAGCAATGCACCGTGTGAACTAGGTGTGTCAACTTAGCGAAAGAAAAGGTGTAAATTTTTTTTAAAAAAACAACCATGTGGCAGATTCATAGAAGGTTGGGGAACACCCAATGACAATGCAACTTTTACTCTCCCATGCATCCAAATAATTCATGGAGCAAATGGCATGCTATGTTTGTTGTCCCCTGTGTTCCCATACTAATTCATTCTACCCTGATCTTTCCACTTCAGGAAGATCTGAAAGGGGTTGTTTGTATAGTTCATTGAATATATTTAGAATCTCCCTTGGGATTTGGGACCCTGATTGGGATGAGATATGTAGACATGCTTCCCCTCTGTGTTTTTTTTGAATGTGTGGAGAAATGATGCTTAATGTATAGCCTAGCTATACATTAATGTATAGCCTAGCTATACATTAAGATTACCATAGATTTCAGGTTCTGTGGCTATTTTAAAAAAGAGGTTGAATGTAAAGCTCCTCCACCCCTCAGCCTTGAAGTATATAGTCTATGTCTAAGAGCCTGTCAGCTGTATAAGATGAAACATAAAGAATGTGAATAATTTTAAAATAAGTGGCCAGTCATCATTAATTCATTTTGTGCACATTATAGTGCCATTAATCATGATTTATGAATTGGGTACTAATATGGAGTTGCACTGAAACTGGTTTGCCTCTGATTTTATTTTAAAAAAATAATTGGATTGCTTAAAACTTGATCTCTTCTGCCCTGTTCCTTAGTATTTGAGAAGTGTTGGCCATGGGGGAATTGTTTTGGCAATCAGCAAAAGAACCCTTGGTTTTGTTAAGTTTCATGCTGCATCTAGGACAGGGCAAAATTGAAATCTGTGACAGGCTCCATTGAATGAGGTATGAGTGGTCCTGTTCAAGTCAAAATAATGCTTGTATTGTTAAAGCCATAAGAGTGGTCCAGACATAGTTGTGGAGGAAGTTCACCACTCTATGCTTGGCTTACTAAGAGCACTGAGTTTAAGTCCAAGTAGAAGAATGTAAGAACTGAGAAGAGCCAAGCTTTATCAGTTCATAATCCTATCTAGCCTAGAAATCTGTTGCCATACGTGGCACACAGATGCCATTTCAGAACCCACATACAGAATAGGAGCACACTGTTTTCTCCCACCCAGAGGTCCAGTGTTGTAAGTTTCTTATAGCTAACATGATAGCACCCAGTAATATTTCAAAATCCCACATTCAAAAAGGACCCCACCTAAAGAAATATCTTCCTGGGGTACATTGGACTCCTATAGGATACTATTAGGAATGGAAAGAGAGTTCTTTATCCATGCCTACGTGAGCTAGTGGTCAGACGTCAAAGCCACTACAAACACAGGGGCAATTATTTTTATTTATAGTATTTGCTTTGAGAATGATCTGAGGTCTCCCATTTTAGAGCCAGGTATGGAGGATACACATACCACATCCAAGTTGAAAACAGAAAAAGCTTGGGGAGACTCACCCATCCTTAACAGGATCACAGACTCTTTATGCCATTGAAGATTAATATTGCCATCAAAAGGTGATCTCAGAAACAGACTGTAAATTAGTGTCCTTGCTTGAACATCAAAGATAATGTTGGTGGAAACATGCTCCTGCTATTAATCTGGCAATATTAGCATATATTTTTTAAAAAAAATCCATGGACAACAAAACACAGAGTGTAGTGCTTGCTTGCATTCAGATTAAATGCAAACTGGTAATCTCTAATTAACTGAGTGACTTGTGAGTAAAGTAAAGGTAAAGGTTTCCCTTGCTCGAAAGCCAGTCGTATCCGACTCTAGGGTGCAGTGCTCATCTCTGTTTCTAAGCCGAAGAGCCAGCGCTGTCTGCTTCTGCAGACATTTTCATGGTCATGTGGCAGGCATGACTAGACACCGGAGCGCACGGAACGCTGTTACCTTCCCACCGAAGTGGTCCCTATTTATCTACTTGCAATTTCTTGCTTTCGAACTGCTAGGTTGGCAGGAGCTGGGATGAAGACGGGAGCTCATTTCCGTCCTGCAGTACTCGGGAATCGAACTGCTGACCTTCCGCTTCCCAGTCAGCGTCTTAGCGACTTGAGCCACTGCAGTATTATGGTACTATTCAGTTATTAGTTTTGCTCACTTGTCAGCAGCAAAAAAAAAAACACATTTCTTCCAAGTAGCATAAAATAATAGCATTTCAGCAAATTGCTGTCTCAATCTAGTTATGGTAACCCTGGACCAGAATTGCATAATTCCATGAATTGCATTTTGTATCTAGTTATACAAGACATTTCCTTGCATATTTGTTTAAGTTATTTATTCTAACAAAGACTTTTCTTTGCCTGTTTTGCTAATCTAACTAAATAGGGTAAAATACGTTATAGTGAATAAATATACATAGAAACAAAATAATAAATTGTTTGGTAATTGATAATGTAGTGGAGACAGGGCTTATAAAATTAAAGTCATGGGACTTTTTGATTAACAATGCAATTACATTATCTACCACCACCTGTTCTTTTTACACTTACCTGCAATCTTTGTAGTATGGAGAAAGAAGACAGCAATATCTTGTTGTATAGCAAGACCAGATGGAAGGATCTTGGGAATATGTATGCACAAGACTATACTATCAATAGTCACTAATCGTGACTTTAAAATGCAATACTCTGCAGAGTTTGGAAAGATATCAAATCAACACTTGTTCCTTGTTCAAACTTGTGCACAGAAAAATGAGTTCAAAAGTATTATCCTCATCATGTTAAATATTTGTTGCAATATATTTTGGGGGGTTTTTTTCTTAAAAAATCAACGTGTTAATATAGATGGGAAAGCAGATTTAAGTGCTATTATTAGACATTTTAAAAGCTAAACCAAACTTCAAATTGACACTCACTATTTCTGGACTAGAGCACTTTTTAAAAATGACATATGGAAGGAAGTAGACATGATAATGATCACAGAGTTGCCATTGAAAATGGCAGCCCCTGCTGGGTTCACCTTCCATGCTGAGTTCCCTTCTCCATCACATGTTCCCTTTGCTATCCCTACATTATTATCTCTACTGCTGTTGGTAGGGCAGCAGGCTGAGACAAAGGACAGCATGATGGCTCAATGTCACATAGTTCCATATCATAATGGGAGAGAAGGAGGAGGTAAAGAAAAGTTAGTGATGGTTGCATCACAGTCTTTATTAATTTCTGAGTTAAATCAGGGACAGAAGGTCCAGAGCAGTGGTTCCCACAGGTAGACTTCAATTCCCAGAATTCCTGATCAGTGCTTTGGGGAATTGACTTAGATTTCTGGGAATTGAAGTCCAAAACTCAAAGGTCGGGAAACACTGGCCTAGAGTGAAATTTGGGGGCATAACTGGATAGTCTTGAGAACGGCAGTTGTCCAAAAATTTGGCAAGCTGATGCCAGTTAATATAGACAAATCAAACTCCATTGACAAATGGATGGGTTGAGTCTACATAAGGGAGACACTTTCCTATGTATCTGAGACATCAGATATATAGGAAGTTGCTTCTATATCGAAGCTGCCTCTGTATTGAAGGGTAGTTGAATGCCATATAGAGCCTCCTCCCCACACCGAGGATGATAGATGAATCTGATACGCAGCTTAATTTTTCACAGTTTAATTCAATCCCTCTTATGTCACACTGCCATACATCTCAGCACAGAGACTTGGGAATCTCTGTCTTAAATCTCTACTTGTTTCCTTTCAAGGTTTTGTTCATAAGAATTTGGCCTTTTGAAGCAGTATTTGGTGGGTTTAATTCTAGCACTTTCTGCCCCTCTTTCTCCCCTTCCCCCCTCACGTCTCTGATGCTGATAATAAATAACTGGCTGCCATAAGACATCAGAGCTACACTCTTGAATGCTGCTGCTGGTGTCATTATGGTTATAACTGCCATATAGCAGAATGACGGAGGCTGTCTCGTTTCTTGGGTAAAATACAGAGATAGATTTAATACTTGACACATTTACATCAACCATACTTGCTAGATGTTTGAGGTTACGGTTCCTTTGCTTTCTATTTTAATAATGCCTTGGCTTCCAAAAAGAGCATGGAAAAGAGGGTTTTCCTCCCTTGACAGTTGTTAAAATCTCTCATCGTTCTTGAAGGGTACTATATTAGTCTTTAGCACCAAACCAATACTAGCTAATTCTGTGAGTCCTCATCTTCACATCATTCATCTGCAAGCTTTCCCTTCTATGAGCCATCCCTGCTCCTGTTTCACAAAGGGCATTGTTGAATAAAAACTGTTTTAGGCAGTGGTGGGATTTGAAAAAATGTACTACCTACTCTGTTGGTGTGGTATGGAGGGAGTGGCCAAGGGGAAAGCCCTGCTTTGCACCCAAATTAGAACTACTTTATTTCAAAACTTGGATGGGTGGGGCCAGCCAGAATGTATGCTACTGGTTCTGGTGAACTGGGGTGAACCTGCTGAATCCCACCACTGGTTTTAGTGGTTTCAAGACTTTTATTTATCTGAATGCAGGACAGGTTGGTGTTTTGTGCAGATGCTGTTGCTGTTAGTACTCCAAGGATATTCCTGAGAAGTCCAATTTTCAAGACATGAGGCTTTAAATCACAAGGCTACCATATGCTCAGTAGGACTATTGATTTAGTTCAGTATTAGTTCAATAGGTTTCCAGGTTTTCAGGCAGACATCTTTCCCAGTCCTCTCAAGACTGACCTAGGACTTGCAACATGCTCTTTGTGCGTTCTGTCACTATGATTCACCCCTCCTCTTCAAGTGTCATTATCTATAACAGTTATTAAACAAGATTACAAACACAGGGAACTAAACCCAATTGTTAGCCCCAGTTAGAATTGATGCAAAGGCTAAGGTCCTGTTGCTCAGTTTCACAAATTGCTTAACATTTGGAATCTCATTGATATAAATTAAGAAATCTCCATAAACTTTATCTATTGCATGAAGAATTGCATGATTCAGCATTCAACAAACAATGCTGATAGAGAATCTCTTTATGGCAATTATGTCTAAATGTTAGACCTGTGATAGCGAACCTTGGCACTCCAGATGTTCTTGGACTTCAATTCCCAGAAGCCCAAGCACCCTATGAATCCACTCAAATGGGTTTACTGTGATTCATACGGCCCGCGCTGCCATCGTCGCCCCCGGAAGCAGAAGTAAAATGCTCCCGTACGAGCAGATACTAAATAAGAAAGATTTTAATAAGTCAGATGAATTCCATTGATTTATTCAGTCTGTTCTAGTAAGGACTAACAGTTAAACTTAGTCCAGAGTCTTTGACCAAAAAAGTATAAAGATATACACTAAGCACAATCCTCTCCATACCTACTAAAATAAGCGTAAATAGGATTGCAAATTTAAATTTTTAGGGGGAGAAAATAGTAATGCATTATATGACTGACTGTCTTCAAATTATGAATCAAAATGAATATGTCTGAATTGGCTTTTTACTGTGTCACTAGAATATTTATATCTGTTTTGTAACTCTTATTAAGGCTAGAGATCTATAAAGACCATGAAAACAAGACTGTTTTGTGGTGGTCTCTGTGCGTGAATCTGTCTCCTAAAAGATTTCTGACCAATCTGTGACAATGAATTGCTAGATTAAGAGCCTGTGCTACTTTAGACTCTTAAATGTACCGTATTTTCTGGCGTATAAGACGACTGGGCGTATAAGACGACCCCCAACTTTTCCAGTTAAAATATAGAGTTTGGAATATACTTGCCGTATAAGACTACCTCTCTTCCAATGCACACCAAATAAAAATTAACCCACACTCAACCCGAAGACGCGCAGCCCTCCGAGTCGAATGGGCAGGTTCTGGTAGAGAGCCAATCAAAGCTCACGTTCTCCTCCTCGAGGTACAGGAAGATGTGTGCAGCTTGCTTCCCCTTGCTTCATACTCCCCGCACAGAGCAGGGACTCGGCCGCGCACCCCCCACAATATGCGCCGGACATATGAAGCAAGGGGAAACAAGCTGCAGGTAAGTACCTGTCCTATAAGACGACCCCCGACTTTGGCACAGATTTTTCAGGGTTAAAAAGTAGTCTTATACGCCAGAAAATACAGTATCTGCTTTAGCAGTTTTATTCTCATTATAGTTTTAAATTAAATGTTGTTGCATTAAATGTTGCTGTGCACAAACATGTTATGGGACATGTTATGGGACATATCAAATGGCATAATTTCTGTGAGTGAAAGAACAAAAGAGTTAAAATGAAAAATGAAGGCAGGCATTTGAAGATCAGTACATACCTCCGACTATTTCTTTCTGTGCTCTCATCATCCTCTGCCCTTAGTATGATGACAAATGATGCTTCGACTTCTATTGACTGAGAAGAGACCACCAGGGTCAGAGGCAAGGAGATTCAGGGAGGCCAGCCATCCAGGAGAAGCCAGTCACACCTCATTAGTAAGCATGCAGGTATTGGAGGCTTTGGATTTGTTTCAAGCCCCTTTGCAAAAGGTATACTGACAGCTTGAGTTATGTTGACAGCTTCCCCTCAAAGGAAAGGAGTGTGTCATGCAGGAGAGATGAAGCATGTTTCACTGTCATCTACTGCACAAAATAAATGGATGGCCTAGAATATTTCCATCGGCGACATTCCCATCTGGGTGGGGATGGTGGGGAAAGAAAGAGAGTTGAATTTGATGCTATAAATCACCGTAATTTGTTACAATTTCCAAAGACAAATATGACAGGGTGGAATTACTTTGAGATGCTGAAACAGTCATTTGCAGAAACCATAAAGTGCTGCTATAAATCGAGGGATGATATATCCTTAATCTGAGGAAACACAGCACAATATCCCACTTGCTGTATTCTATTTATGAAGAATTTAGATGCACTGATGTGTTACTACAAAATACTTCTGCTTTATTCTTCCAAATCTACAGTAACTCATTCTCATGTAAGCATTATATCAGCATCTAGACCAGTGGTTCCCAAACTTTTTTTGTTCATGCCCCACCTAAGCATCTCTAAAATCCTGATCCACCCACCCCCCATGACACATAATTATTTAATAATAATTGTTATTCAAAATATGAACCCTATTCACATGGAGGAAGCCTAAAAGGCCATTCACTGTTAATAACTCATTCTTGAAGTGCACCCCCTTTAAAATCAAATTGCCCCCTTGTGGGGTGTGTGCCCCACATTGAAAACCATGATTCTAGAGCAGGGGTTGCCAACCTTTTTAAGTTGGGGACCAAGTCAAGCTCCCTTAAAAAGTTGAGAGGGCTGGACTGGTGGTCCCCCACCGTTTTTGGCAGCCATAAACAAGTCCACAGCCAATAACAGTGGCTGCGGCAGCTGGAATGAGGAAGGGGCAGGATTATTTGCTACCATGGGCGGCCATAGTCATGGGCTACCCCTAGTCTAGAGGATTCTTACAACCACTCTGTTTAAATTGTTAGGGTAAAAATTAATACATACACATTTATTGGATCATTCCTGGAGGATGTCTGATAATCTGATATGTTTGGTGTGTGTGTGTGTGTGTGTGTGTGTGTGTGTGTGTGTGTGTGTGTGTGAAATATTGATTTTCCTCATTTGCTTTAAAAAAAACTTAATAAAATTTTAAATAGCTGGTATTATAAAATTATAGATCTTAACCATTGTAACTTATTGACAAAATCCAGAGTACAGTATAAACTCAAATTTTGTTATAGTTTGAGGAAAGCTTTTGTTGTTGTTTTTTTATTCACTCCTGAGGGTGAGAGTGAGAGTGAACAGCTGCAAGGGCATATGCCTGATCAACCTGGAAAGAGTTGGTTTAACAAGAGTGATCTCTTAAAGCAGAAGTGGCCAAACCTTTTGGGCCACGGGCCGGTCACATGGTTCCTCTCATTAGAAGCGGAAGTAAAACATACCCATGCATGCACAAAACACTACTGTAGATGCACCTGCAGCTGTCGTAAATGCATTTTTGACAGCTGCGGGTGCATTTATGGCAGCATTTTACTTCCGCTGCCAGGAGCAGCGAGGGCAGTGTGGTCCGGATGATTTGGCATCCCAGGCCATAGTTTGGTCACCCCTGTCTTAAAGTAACCCTTCTCTCTGCTGTGAATTCATTCCATTGTAGCCCACAAAAGAAAGAGACCTAGAACTAGACTAAAAAGGCTGGAGTGCATTTCCCCGTATGTCATGGTCCACTGTGATCCCCAGGAAGTAGATCACACTGGATCATTCCACAGGTGGTGCAAATTGCAATCTATTTCCCTTGTGTGATCACACTCGTAGTCAAACAGAGTCGAACTCTTCTTGAGATTGAAACACGTAGGATATAAGTTAATCATTACTAACTTCAACTCTGTAATGAATATCGCTACACCACCTAAGTGGAAGATTTATCAAGTCTCCTATAGCCTTCCAAAAATAGAAGATATAAACTAATAATATGGACTGCAGTGGCTCAAGTGGCTAAGACACTGACTGGGAGACAGAAGGTCAGCAGTTCGATTCCCGAGTACTGCAGGACGGAATGCGCTCCCATCTTTGTCCCAGCTCCTGCCAACCTAGCAGTTCGAAAGCAAGAAATTGCAAGTAGATAAATAGGGACCACTTCAGTGGGTAGATAACAGCATTCCGTGCACTCCAGTGTCTAGTCATGCCTGTCACATTACCATGGAAACATCTGCAGAAGCAGACAGCGCTGGCTCTTCAGCTTTGAAACAGAGATGAGCACTGAACTCTAGAGTTGGATACAACTGGCTTTCGAGCAAGGGAAACCTTCACCTTCACCTTAATGGATCACGAGTCATACAGTTCTATCGCTGAAACATGTAATACCCTGAAAGAGCATTCAGGGTAATATATGTCACTTTTGCACAAATGTAGTGACAAGGGCTGTTACCTTTGTACAACTAGTTGAATAGTTCTGAAATAATCTTCTCTACTCAACAACTTTTGTTCCTTGTAGAAATGAAATCAGAAGCTAAAGTGATAGGGAGAAGAAGTAAGTGAGACATCTAAAAAAAATCAGACTTAATGAAGGCTTTAGGGTTCTGGGAAAGAGATGTTGCTGAACATCTGCATACAATGAAAAGGTGCCATGCTATTATATTAAAAATATTTTTTTAAAAACAACCCCAGAAACAAAAACTGACGCCACTAAGCCTGCCATTATGCATGAGCTTTTTTCCATGTCTTTATTTTCATGTAAGGAAAGAAATCAATGGTTCAGATGAAAGAAGACATGGCTATATAATTTTCGAAGTGTTAACTGATTGTATGTGTTTTGCTTGAGGGTGAGTAGCACCCCCATCACCCACTAATTTTTTTGAAATGAAAGGAGAGGCCAGTGAGGATTTAAAAATCTGATCTGTCACCTATGGCAATCTCTTCTCCAAGCCTAGATTATCCACTCCTCTAAATCCTCATATTGGGATGTCAGGAAATAGATTTGGCTGTTATCAAGATGAAAAGTATCATGCTGTTGTATGCTGTACTGAATAAATCAAGCCCCTGCGATGCAATTTTCTGAGTAGAAGTGTTTCTCCTTCCACATGCAAAAATCAGCTGTATTCTGTTAGCTAGAGTTCCTGATATGTTTATTCTGCTGCCTTGGAGGAGACCAGGAGGCATTTTAAATCTGGTGATACAACAGTACCTTTGGCAGATACTAACAAGAAGAGTGCAGGTGTTTCTTCCACTCTCGGGCAGACTCTCTGCAGGGGGCACCTTGTATCATCCTTTGGAAAGTTGCTGTTCACAGAGCATATCATCAGTGTCAAAGCAGCTGCCAGCAGTTGACTCCACAATTGTCTTTTTCTCTTCGCCCACCCTCACCCCAATATCATACAGTAAACCCTCTGTTTACCTCATTCTTGCCAAAAGGAATGACAGAAAACTATGGTAAGCATTCATCACACCCAAAAGAAGGACACTGTGCTTAGTTATTATGTGTGAAAATAGACCACAGGCTAGCTAGAGAAAATGGATAAGATTCTAGAAAATGCTGGGGGTTAGCAGAAATCGTAAGACTTGGAAATAGGGTTGCCAGATGATATCATAAAGGAGGACATGTCCTCCTTTTCTATAATTTGTCCTCCCATCCTCCCTTACCTACTGTATGTCCATATGTACATACAGTAGGTAAGGGAGGATGGGAGGACAAATTATAGAGAAGGAGGACATGTCCTCTTTTAGGATACCAACCCTACTTGGAAACGGCTTTTAGGCCACTGAATCCAATCCCTTATTCAATAAAGGACAATCCAGAGAGATTGCATCATGAACAGTCTCTGCTCGAAAACTTCCAGCAAAGGACAGCTTGTCTGACATACCTTTGTATGATTAGCACTGCTGTGGAATTTCAAATTACCATTGAAAAGGATGCAGCCTGCTCTCCTACAATTCAAACAGATCCAAAATTATTTCTGTTGTTTAAAAGCAATTGCCCAATTCTATTGGGCACCCTTTAAGATAGTCAACAAGCCCTGTCACATCCCCATTAGTCTGCTTTTCTCCTGATGAAGCATACTAGTTTCTTCAAACTTGCCTCATATGACCTATGTCCCATGGCCTTGATCATCTTCATTGCCTGTAGCCAAATCTGGTCCATTGTCTCAAAATCTTTCTTGAAGTCCCATATACAAAACTGAGCAGAGTGCTTCTGATGAGCTGTGAGTAGTGTAGAATAATAGAAATGAAAGGCAAAGGCTGGATATTACCATGTCATCATCATACACACAAAGAATACTGAAGTATTCAGGGAAGTGCTTGTGAATTCATCAGAAGCTTCACACATTCTTGGAAAGCATTTCTAGAATAAATCAAAAAAGAACCTCAAAGCACCCAATAATCTCTTTGATGCATAGGTATATAAAAACAAGGATATCTTTTACAAGGTTGAAATAATGCATAAAGATTTTGGAGGATATCCTTTAGAAGAAGTGAGAGCATTGTATCATGTTTTGTCTTGCAGCCACAGATAGATTATTCCTATCAAGAAAGGGGGGTGTTTCAGTTTATTTGTATAAACATTGTATAATCATTTCCCACAATACCTTGTGCTCAAATAGTTTCACAAAAAATAAATAAGTGCGACATAAATTATTGCAATTAGAATATCAATACATTCTAATTATATACCTATAACAGATCACAGCATTGAAATTAATGTAAAACATTTCAAAAAGGACAACAAAACATGCAGTGAATAGGTCAGGACTGATATCAAAATCATACTAACATTATAAAATGTATTCATTTAGATAGATTACTATAATTTAAATGCAACAATAGAATGCTTCAATGTGAGAAAGACTGTGATATAAAAGCATAGATCTCTGCCTTATACTTCTTCAACCATATATTTACTGAGGCCAGTATTGTCCATATTGAATAATAGCAGCTTTCCAAATTCCAGGCAGAATTCTTCCTAAACCCTTCTTGAAGATTTTGGCAGTTGAATTGAAGATCTTCTGCACTGAAGCATGTCCTTCACCAATGAAATATAGTTCCTACCCATGTGTTCCATAGCCTATGTGCCTGTTCAAGCTGCTGTTCAGGTACTTTGATGTTCAGGAATCAATACGCAGCAGCCAGCATAATGGGGCCAAACACAACTTTATTTCGGGAACTGAACATGGAGAGTAATGGTGCAGCAGCACCTTATATACAATATTGGGAAAGATACATTCGGTCGGGGAAACAACTGTATTGGTTGGGAGAGAAGTGGAGTGATCGTGGAGTGACCTGAGACTATGGAACTTTAGCATGTCTCATTTAAAATATGCAGGAGCCAAAGTCTCGCGAGTGTTTGGTTCTAAGAGGAACACAAAATGGAGGATCACCTGATCCCAACAACAATAACATACAGTTGCAAAGCATTACATTTCTTTACAGACACAACAGGTACTAACTGCTGATGGGCAACCTCCAAGCCCCTGCTGCTTTCTCCTTCTCCAGCTGTGTCTTTAGAAAGCAGTGGAGCTGTACTGGATACTTCAAACTGTGGGTTATCCTGAGAAAACATTTCAAACAGAGGCATATCACCTGTAAAATAAGACACATAGCCACCCCATGAGTAGAATTTTTAAAAAAATAAACTTGCAATACTGGTTCACTGAAATTTTTCTGTGACCACTTTTCTCCCATGGTTGCAATGAGGACTCTGCCATAGAAGTTAGATTTATATTTGGAAGTCTTTGAAATTAATCCTTCCAAAGGTGTTTTGATTTCAATCTACCATTAGTCCAGAATGGAAATGTAGACTCAGCCCTCTTTTACTGACATTGATCTTAATGTGGCTACCTCAGTCCTGAACACGGAGTTGCTTTATTCTTTCTTTTTATTTGGGTTTCATTCCAACTACCTTGACCCACCTTCTATTCCCAAAGTCTAGTGAAGGTAGTTTTTCAACTCCTTGGGAGAGAGCAATAATTGCCCAGTAGGAGACAGCCTAAGGTGAAGCACATTTCTTAATGAAAGACATTGAGGAGAGAGGTAGCTTTAACTGACACAAAATGCAACACTTGATAAGTGTTTGCTGGTCAACCCACTGCTGTGTGAACCATTAACACTGCCGTTCCCACCTCTCAGCCCCTCAGGACTCAAACAATCTTTAGTTCAGTGTTTTTATTTTGGATGGCTCTTCAGTATTTTTAAATTACCACTTAATTTATACAGAAAGAGAGAGAAAGCACTTCCCTTTTTTGTGTATGGGACCAAAGACACCAGGACAGCCGAAGAGCTGGCTTAACACAACTTTATTACATGCTGGTCAGAGGGAACATGTGGTAATGGCGGACGAACAGCTCAATATATACAGTGGCTATACATTTGAATGTGGCTCCTTGACAGTATATTGGCTACTGTCCGCGTGACGTCATTTCAGGTCACGCCCTTCTTGTCCAGGTGAAGGTGATGGCGGGAATCTTCCCGCGCTGTTGCTCTTAGGTGAGTCTTGGACCAATGAGCTTGGACGCTCGCTATTGCCATCTAGTGGTCACTAGCTCGCGTCCTATTAGGGTTACAGAGATGCAGCTGAGGTTACAATGTTACACATGGAAAAGGTTACATTGGATACACATGGATAGGTACATTGTTTAAAGGCACATGCTTTAGAACACAACATCCCTCCCCCCTAGGATGAGACGAAGTCTCTTAACCAAGATGGTTTCTTGCACTCGCGTTTGGGCCGCGATGTGGGTTGGCCCACCCGGGGGCCGCTACCGCTTCCTTGTTTCCTGGACCCTTGTCCTGTAATGGGAGAGGGAGACTTGTTAGTGGCTTGCTGCGGTTTTGCAGCTTTAGGGGAAATGGTAAATTCCATTGTGGGCGAACCAGGGGCACCAGGGGCTAACGTAAAACCCCTCTTCTCACTTGGATGGGTGGGGGACCACTCCGAAACCCCCCCCCAGTTCTGTAACTCAAAATTAAACTCTGTTGGGGAATCCCGCGGGATATCTATGAGGATGAATTCTTCCTCCTCCCCCCTTGGTGGGGACTCTGGCCCCCCCTCTCTTCCCCCTTGGGCTAAACGGGTGGGGGAGAACCCTAACGCTGAATTTGCCCCAGTGCTGTCGGTGCCCTGACTTCCCGGGACCCGGTTCCGGAGTTGGTCCGCGTGCCGCCGCCAAAGGAGACCTGTGTTGGTTTCCACGCGGTACGACACAGGACCGGTCTGTTCCACAACCACCCCCGGTACCCAGGCTGGCCCCGCGCTGGCGTAGTTTCTGCAATGCACCGGGGCACCCACACTAAAACTCTTTGTGGCTTCTATCCCGATGTTCCTCCCCTTGTCTTCAACTCTCGTGGGATCTAGCCTAGTGAGAATGGTGGCCAGTTTCCTGCGCATTAAGAGCTCCGCGGGGGAGTATCCTGATGCCAACGGGGTCACCCTGTACCCTAGCAGAAACTGACACACTTGCAGGTTGAGGTCCCCGGGGCCCATGCGCCGCAGCGCGTCCTTCGTGGTGCGTACGAGGCGCTCCACTTGGCCATTGGTGGCCGGATGGAAAGGGGCGGAGGTGATGTGCCGGATGGCATTAATCTCTGTGAATGCCCTGAACTCAGCGGACGTGAAGCAACTAGCGTTATCGCTAATTAGAGTGTCGGGTATGCCGAACGTGGAAAAAATTCTCTGCAAATGCTTTATTGTCGCGGTCGAGGAGGTGCTCGTGACTGGGATGACCTCCAACCACTTAGAGAAAGCATCCACAACAAGGAGAATCAGAGTTCCTCGGAACGGGCCCGCGAAATCTATGTGTATCCGGGACCACGGCCCCTTAGCCGCGTCCCACTCCCTGTGGGGAAGACGGGCCTCCTCCGGTCTGGAGCATTGGCAACTCTCACAAGTGCCGACCATGTGCTCGATGTCGGCGTCTAACTGGGGCCACCAAAAGTAGCTCCGGGCCAGCGCTTTGGAGCGCACAATTCCGGGGTGGCTGACGTGCAGCAGTTTAAGCACCCGCGGCCGAAGGGATGTGGGAATCACCACCCGCTGCCCCCACAAGAGACACCCCCTCTCTAGGGACAGCTCCAGCTTTTTTCTGAAAAATGGGGCGAATTCTTCCCCTGGGGAAGACGCTGGCCACCCTTTCTGTACCCAGGAGCTAACCGCCGCCAACGTCCTATCTCTGCTTGTCGCTTTAGCGATATCGGCGGGTACTATGGGGGGCAAATCTAAGACTTCTATCATGAGCACCTGGCGGTCCGGCTCCTCCTCGCCCACGTGGCTGTGTGTCTGGGGGAGGGGGGACCTCGACAGGGCGTCCGCATGGCTGATCTCTCTCCCGGGCCGGTACACCAACGCGTGCTGGTATGCGTTGAGAAAAACGGCCCACCTGAGCATCCTCGGGGACAGGATCTGTGGCGTGGGCTTATCTGCGGTGAAAATGCCTAGTAGGGGCTTGTGGTCGGTCACGATGGTGAAGGGGTGGCCATAAAGAAAATCATGAAATTTTTGGGTCCCTGCAATTATCGCCAGCGCTTCCCTGTCTGTCTGGGCGTAATTCCTCTCCGCTTGGGACAGGGACCTGGAGTAAAACGCTATTGGGGCCTCCCTCCCGTTTTCCAACACGTGGCATAACACTGCCCCCACCCCCGCCGGGGATGCATCACAGATCAGTACCACCGGCTGTTTGGGGTCGAAATGGGTCAGAATGGCGTCAGACGCCAGGAGTTGTTTCAGCTCCGTGAATGCCCTCTCCTGGTCATCGCCCCACTTCCATGCCGCATCTTTCTTGAGCAACTTGTGAAGCGGCTCAGCCACCGCAGCCTTCCGTGGAAGGAAGGAGTGGTAGAAATTTAAGAGCCCTAGGAACGACTGCAACTCGGGCTTGGATGTGGGGCGAGGGGCTTTCTTGATGGCGGCCACCTTGGATTTGGACGGTTTGATCCCCTCGGGCATTACTCGGAACCCTAAGAACTCAACCTCCTTCGCGAAGAAGACGCATTTGTCTTTTCGCAACCTCAACCCCGCCCGTTCGAATGCCGCCAGGACCTTGTTTAGCCTTTCAGCCAACTCAACCTCACTCCCCCCCGTTATCAATACATCATCAAAATATGGTAAAACGCCATCCAGCCCTTTGAGGAGGCGTTCCACGAGCGACTGGAAAATCCCAGGCGCCGAGTTCACGCCGAATTGGAGGCGCGTCACCTGGAACGCCCCCTTATGCGTGACTATGGTTTGTGCAGCAGCTGCGGCAGGGGTTACCATGAGTTGCTGATAGGCCTGTGCCAGGTCGAGCTTAGCGAAACACTTTCCCCCATGTAACCTGGCTAGCAAATGGCTGACCACCGGCACCGGATACGCATTAGGGTGGATTGCCTTATTAATGGTGCACTTATAATCGGCGCAAATGCGAACCTCCCCATTGGCCTTCAATGCCGTGACAATTGGAGTTTCCCACTCCGCAGAATCAACAGGAACAAGAATCCCCTGGCCCACTAATTTGTCCAGTTCCGCCTCTATTTTGTCCTTTAGTGCAAAAGGCACTCTGCGCGGTTTGAGTCTTATTGGGCGGACCTCCGGGTCCAGGTCGAAAGTTACTGGGGGTCCATTGAATTTCCCAAGTCCCTTTTTGAAGACTTCAGAGTGCGCGTCGCACACCCTCTGTATTGGATCAGTCCCAACGGCGTGCACCCCCCCCCCCCAATGAACAGACCCAGGGGCTGGAACCATTGAGTCCCGAGGAGGCTGCAATTACCCCCCTTGAGAACGACTAGGGGGAGTTCCGCGGCGTGCCGCTTATACTGGACCTGGAATTTCCCAACTCCCAACACCGGGATACTGTTCCCTTGCACGTCCCGAAGCGTGGACCTCAACGCTTTGAGCTTGGGCCGTACGCGGGGGGGAATTCTCAAAAACTCCCTCTGGGAAATGATGGAATATGAGGAGCCAGAGTCAATCTCCATCCTAACAGGGGCCCCTTGCACCAGTACCTCAACAAAGTAACGGGGGTGTCCCATGGACACGCTGAAAACCGGGGCATCGTCGTCGCTGTCGTCGGAGATGCGGCCCACGCCGTCCTGCTTCCTCGTGGGCCGGGCGCCATCCTTTAGTCTCGTCGAGCGGTCTGGCCTCGCTGAGCGGCCGGGTGAGCTCCTCCGGTCCTTGCGCCGTTGTCTGCAGACTTTGGCGATGTGCCCGCGTCGCCCGCAGTTGTGGCACTCGGCTTTTCTGAATGGACACCTGGCACGGTTGTGAGCCGCCCCGCAGCCGTCGCAACGCCGGCCCTCCTTCCGGACCCTCCAGACGTCCTCGTTGTCGCTGCTTTCGGCGGATGATTTCGAAATTCGCCGGGCTGCGTGCACCGAACTCTCTGTTTTGTCGGCCTTCGGCCGCCAGTCCTGGAGCTCTTGCACCCCGGCCTTCGTGGCTTCCGCGGCCTGTGCCGCTTTCAGGACCTCCTGCAACGTGGGGGGCGGCTCCTGATTCATCAGCGTGCGCTGGATCTCGGCGTCCTTCAGGCCGCATAGCACGCAGTCCCTGAGGGTGACTTCCAAGTTCTCCCTTTTGCATGGGCCGGCAGCCAGATGCAGGGCCGCTACGAAGGCGGCGACCGACTCTCCAGGCGCTTGGACTCGCCTCCAAAATGCGCTCCGAGCAGGAAACATCGCCACCGAGGGCCGGAAATGGTCTCGCAACACCTTCAGGAGCTCCTTTGCCTTGAATTCAGCCGCCTTTTTGGGTGCGATGAGGTCAATCAATACCCTCTTGCCGTCATGCCCGAGCATTCTGGTGAGAATGGCTCTTTTCTTCACCTCGTCCGTAACCTCGAACTCCACCAGCGCGCCTTGGAAGTCCATTTCGAATAGTTCCCAATCTTGCGGTTTCTTGATGTCGAAACTGGCGTATGTCTTGGTCCCGTGGGCAGCCATGATCCCACCTTCGTCGCCAATTTTGTGTATGGGACCAAAGACACCAGGACAGCCGAAGAGCTGGCTTAACACAACTTTATTACATGCTGGTCAGAGGGAACATGTGGTAATGGCGGACAAACAGCTCAATATATACAGTGGCTATACATTTGAATGTGGCTCCTTGACAGTCTATTGGCTACTGTCCGCGTGACGTCATTTCAGGTCACGCCCTTCTTGTCCAGGTGAAGGTGATGGCGGGAATCTTCCCGCGCTGTTGCTCTTAGGTGAGTCTTGGACCAATGAGCTTGGACGCTCGCTATTGCCATCTAGTGGTCACTAGCTCGCGTCTTATTAGGGTTACAGAGATGCAGCTGAGGTTACAATGTTACACATGGAAAAGGTTACATTGGATACACATGGATAGGTACATTGTTTAAAGGCACATGCTTTAGAACACAACACCTTTCTATCACCTTTCAGAAGCTGTTACTAAACATTTTAAAACTTCTACTATTGGTTTGGAGGCAAGGTCAACAAGAATGGAAGGAAGTTGTGAGAGGAACCAGAGAAAAAATTCAGGCTGGAAGCTTTTCCTGGTTCACTCAGAATGAGGGGAAAACTTTATATTTATTATAGGAGGGTTGATGTTTCTTTGAAAGGTATGGAGAAAGTAAGAAAGTAGATGAGAAAGAAAACAAGGTACTAGTTCTGTTTGCCAACTGGTTAATTATTTGGACTATTTAGTACATTGTACTCTATTTAGTGATTCTAAAATTCTTAACATTCTCTCTCTACAGGTAACAGTATTATAAATGTATTTGTACATTTAATGTAAGTACATATGGGGAGCATTTTCATATTCTTTTTTTCAAGTAGCTTTAATTTTTAAATAGGAACAGATGTCAGTTTATGAGGTATGTGGAAGATAGTTAAT
This sequence comes from Bradypodion ventrale, assembly GCA_035047345.1. NCBI lineage: Eukaryota > Metazoa > Chordata > Lepidosauria > Squamata > Chamaeleonidae > Bradypodion > Bradypodion ventrale. Next base: position 125,976,733 of record JAWDJE010000006.1, read on the forward strand.
TTAGTCATATAATGCATTTTCCACAGTGCTTTGTACTCAATGTATTTTATAAATGCAAATATATGCAATATCTATTATCACAATATTATTATAATAATAATGGTACATCAAAATGTAATATTCATATTCATTAGCAAAACACATATAGAACTTTTTACAAATTCAGATAAAAATACATACCAATAGGTTAATGAACATTCATCAATGTTATACTTCATAATAATGTTGCCCCATCATAATTCTCTCCTGACAAACTTGCAGTTCGAAAGCAAGAAATTGCAAGTAGATAAATAGGGACCACTTCAGTGGGAAGTTAACAGCATTCCATGTACTCCGGTATCTAGTCATTCCTGCCACATGACCATGGAAATGTCTGCAAAAGCAGACAGCACTGGCTCTTCGGCTTTGAAACAAAGATGAGCACTGCACCCTAGAGTCGGATACGACTGGCTTTCGAGCAAGGGAAACCTTTACCTTTACTAAACCGGGACAGCCACGTGACATCATTGCATTATTTTGCATTCTTCAAATTGCGCATGCGTCGGATGGGACTGTCAGGGAGACTGCATCTCTAAGACCCCGCAGAATCCCTGTCCGGGGCGGACAGCCTTCGTCGGTTTAAAATAAACAACTCAGTGGAGACTTGAACCTAAGTTGCCCCAGTCCTCATCCAGTTTACACCATATTCCTCTCAAGTCTTCTTGCTATAAATCTCAGAAGGATGGGTTTCAACATTTACTTTGAAAAACTATTCAGTGCAGTACTCTCCTAGTTCTACCCATTAGCAAACACTCATGATGTTCAGCATACTTTATCATGGATCATTACTTCTTACTCCCAGTGTTTATGCCAGCACTCCCTTCTCCTGGTAACAAGATATTCATTCAGAAAAATAATCTACTTCTCACTCAAATGTTTGGTGTGCCTTTAAACAATAAATCTCAATTGCTTAGTATCTTAAGCAGCAAAGTTGTTTGCATTATAGCACTTTAGAAGCATAATTTGTAGTGGATGAAATAGTGGAGGGGGCTGGGAGGGAAAGGAGTCTGCATTATGTTCAATATAGGGCTATTCTTGATAAGTGAATGCTATAAAGGCATTGATATATAATGTGGGTGATAAAGATTGGGAGTTGATGTATTTGTGAGGTAAGGCAGAGGTGTACATCAAACCTAGAGGGAGAGCTTTGCCATAAATAAAAATTGTGTGTATATGTGAGGTGAAGCTAAAGGAAAGGAGGAGTAATCTACAGCCAGGCGGTGGAAAAATGAGAAAATAAGTAGTGTTCCAGAGAAGAATCAAATTGGAATCCCTATCTGTTGAGCAGCAGCTCCATGGGTAGTTGAAATACAAGCTAGTCTCCAGACAGGGAGAAAGTGATGTCAGTTTAGGACCATGATGGTGAACCTTGGCACTGCAGATGTTCTTGGACTTCAATTCCCAGAAGCCTAAGTACTCTGTGAATCCACACGAATGGGTTTAGTGCAATTCATCTGGCCCGCGCTGCCCTCGTCGCTCCCGGAAGCGGAAGTATAAAGCGCCCATCTGCATTTTACTTCTGCTTCCAGTAGTGACGAAGGTAGCGTAGGCCGGATGAATCGCACTAAACCCATTCATGTGGATTCACAGGGTGCTTGGGCTTCTGGGAATTGAAATCCAAGAATATCTGCAGTGCCAAGGTTTGCCATAATGGGTTTAGGATGTCTATTTATGCATATCTAAGAAAAGGGGGGAAATCCATCATGTCGTAAATGGAGAAAAGAAAACAGAGGTTTGCATAAAGCTCGTATAGGATGACCACATGTGTATATGCATGTTTAAAAGTCATTGCCTTAGTAGAATCAAGTTAGGAATTCTGAGAGTTGTGAGCCACTCATGTCTGGGGGACTAGCACTGGAAACCTCTCATTTGGACAACCACATTGCTAATGTTAATTAAGTGAGGGGGTTTTTGGTCTCTGCTTTTGAATGTATGGTATTTATGAGTGGGACTAGAGAGCCTTTGAGATTTTCATCTTTGTGATGGTGCTCTTTTCTTTTCTAATAAAGATTTAGTCTAAGCCTTCTCTTAAAAAACTGCTTATGAAATGTTCATTGTAGAGGACTTCTATATCATCTTCTTGCAGAGTTAGACATAATTTTTCAGTCATCTCTCTAGCCATCCAAAATACTGTTTCATTAATTTTAGGGAAAGGAGAGAGCAGATTTAACATGAGTTCAAATAATTTTCATGTATATGTCAAGAAAGATGTATCTATTGAGCAGACCTGTAACCTTGCAGCAATTAAACACTGTAGCTGACAACATGAATTTCATAACATAAACACTACCATATGTTTCGTTCTACCATATGTTTCATCGTTAGTGCAGCAATACAGTATATTGCAGACTATTCAAAAGTTTCTAATGCTGACATCTGACAGCTGAAAAATATCATGTGCTTAGCAGTATGTATAATACATATATTGCTTCATTGCAGAAAATGTGTTTTTGTATATTTGTAAGACAGAGGAAATATTTGGATGCTCTGTATCTTCCTGGAAGATACACGTCAATCTTTGCATGACCATTTAAAGCAGGAGTTCTCAACCTTTTTAAGCCGTGGGCCAGGTCACGCTCCCTCAGACAGCTTCAGGGGCTAGATGGCCATTTTGCCCTTCCTCCACCACATGGCACTACCTGGTGTGGTGGAGGTGGTGGGGGCCCACATGAAATTATGTCACGGGCCTCATCCAGCCCACAGGGCGCAGATTGAGAATCCCTGGTTTAAAAGAAGCAGTGGCTATGGATAAGTAAGAGGAGGAAGCTGCTATGAATCCTCTTTCTGTTAAGCCTTTTAAGCTGACAGCTGTATTACTTTAGAAAACTTTGGCTGCAGTTCATTTCTCTAGTATAATGCAGGAGGTGGGGGAGATACTACTAACTGCACTCTCCCTCAAAAGATCACTTTGCCTCCAAAGGTTTAGCCTAACAAGCTAAGTTGGAAATACATGTTATGATAATTACAAAGCTGCTGCCAGATCCTTGCTACGTGCTTTGCCTTTTTAACTTATAGCAAAATAAGCTTGTGTCCTGACATTGTAATATTATGTATTTTCCAAAGCTTGGAAATGTTACTGTTTTGGTATAAACCTCCCAGAACCCCTCAGCCAATGTGACCAGTCATTAAATTATGCGTAAAAACCCACAGAAATATGGAGGTATCACATAACCTGTGACAAAGCAGCTCCTAGGGGAGGACATCATGGTGGCTCCCTTTCTCTAGAAACACAAAGGGCGGGAGCAACAGAGCCACCCAAATCACCCTTAAGGGAAAAACCTGAGTTCTTCAGAGACATTTAAAAGAAGTACAAAAACCCCACTAGAGATTTAATCTTTGGCTAATGAAGTAGATAAAGTCGATTAAGGTTAAATAAAAATATTTTACCTGGTTTTTGAATCCTCTTAGACAGTAGAAACACATCATTCATCAGCTGCATTTCTCAAAGACCACATAATTTATGAAAGAAGCCTTGGAACCACAAAAATTTCATAACTCGGGGGTTTTACTGTATTGTTGCAATATGCAGTTCACAGAACACTTATCCATTGGTCATTCTGTTTTGTTTTGAAATATCCATGATCTGGCTGGCAAAAACAGAAACATAAAATGTAGCCTGAACAACACACATTGCAAAAGAAGCAAATAAAAAACTCTGTGTTGTATAGTCTTGGGAACTTGCCATGGCACTGTACAGAATATGTCTAAACCAGTGGTTCCCACAGATGGACTTCAATTCCCAGCAGCCTAAGTCAGTGCATTAGCTGATCAGTGCTTTGGGGAATTGACTTGGGCTTCTGGGAATAGAAGTCCAAAAACCAAAGGTTAGAGAACACTGGTCTAAACTGGTCTAAACCTAAACACACATGTTGGTTGTGATATCCTCAGAGTTTTCACGAGCACCAAGTTCAAAGAAGGTATAGATTCTGACTACCTTCACATATGCTTATGACACTTCTAGTGGTCATGGCTCAAATGCAAGCGCGGCGCCAAAATGGCCGCCGCGCCCTTTGCGGGCCCCCCCCCCCCACAGGACAGAGAATCCGGGTAGTTAGGGGCGTGGCCAGCTCCCTTATAAAAGGGGTGGCCACGAGGCAGCAGAGCTGCCATTTTACCTCAGCGACGGAGCGGAGAAGTCTTTTCCCCTGTGTCTCCGTCGCTCTTGAGCCTACCGGGAAGCCTTTTGGGTAGCGATTCTGCCTTGCTGGCTTCCCTTTGCTTCGGTGGAGATGCCTTCGAAGAAGAAGGCAGCTTCGAGTGCAGCTCGCGCGGTTAGGAGGCGCAACCCAGGTCGGAGGACCGCGGTGCCGCCTCCTCAGCAGCCGCCTTTGCCCGCCCCTGCCGGGGCCGGCGGAATGGGGTTTATTGCCCCTTGGCCCGGAGTGGGCGACCAGAGTGCGGGCGCGGAAGGGGTTCCGGCCCACGGCCCGCGAGCGGTGGACGCCGCTCCTCCACCTGCCCACCCTGTTGGGCCTACTCCTGCCTCTCCCGGGGCCCTCTAGCCTTGGGGGGTGGTGCGGCCCCCTGCCTTGGCAGGTTTATCCACCGACCCTGCCGGGCTTCGGTGCTGGCCAATGGCCATATTCGGGTCCTGGGGTACAGGGACCTGTACCCACGCCTGGACCAGGCGGGCCAGCCGGCCCTTGGCCCCAGGTCAACGTGGAAGTCAGGCGGGGGCCCCCCCTCCTTTGGGGTTCCTTTTGAGGCGCTGTCGGCAGGAGGACAACAGCCGACAGGGAGGGTTGAGCTGCTGCAGGCGCGTGGCGCGGTTTCGGCCACTGCCTCGCAGCTCCCCAGCCAGCAGCCAGGTGCAGGTCCCCCGATGATGAGCTCTACGTCGGTCGTGAGCTCCGACGCCCCCAGTGGGCCGGAACCCCCGGTGGGGGCGGCCCGCGGGGGTGCAGCATGTGAGTATACGGTGTAAGCGAGTACATCCACACACATTCCCAATATGGGGGGGGCTTTCCAATGGCCTTGGCCTCGCGCGGATGGTGTGGCGGTGCACCCGCTGACGCCTCCCCGGCGATGACAGCTAACACCCAGGGCCCCGTGGTGGGGGGTGTTCCCTACCCTTACGGGAATGTTTTGGGTGGTCGGGTTGGTCCAAGCCCCTATTCCTTACCGATGAGTGACCACTTGGCACAGGCCGCCAGAGAGTAAATTTGGCGGGGGGAGTACGTGGATATCTTCTCACTCCTAAACAGTGTGCCCACCAATGGAGAGAGGGAGGGGCAGAATGAGAAGGATAGTGGCAGGCACGTTGTCGCAAGCCACCAAGTATGTGGGCCAAATGGTTGCCGGCCTGCATCATATGCATGGCGGTGTACCTTAGGGCCCGGCCGGACCTGGCAATTCCGATGGTCCAGTATTTGGACAACGCCTACCGGGCGATGGTTTACGTTCCGGGCCCAGCGTGTTTGGCTTGTGACGAGGAATGCCGTAGGCGGATTTCACCGCGCCCCGAGATTAGGCGAGATGAGCCAGGCCAGAGGCTGCGGCTTTTGTACGTTACGCCCACGCGCCCTGCACCCGGGGAGATATACCATTGTGGGCATGCGGTTCAGCGGGCGGCCCCAGCACAGGTCACCTGCCAGGGGGCGGGGCGGGGGGTTCCAGCCCGCCTGCTGTGCTGGACTTTCTTGTCCAATGGCTCCTCTAATGGGAAGACTTGCAAATACAGACAGGAGTGTCCCACCTGTGTTGGCCCCCATGCGGCCTCTGCCCGTCCCAGGCCTAGAAGGATGCGGGGCAGAGGGTGGGGCAGACAGGGGGCTGGCAAGACTGCCGCAGATGGATCTAGTTCACCGAAGGGCTCCCTCCCCAGTTAAGGTGGACATGTTGGAGCGTGGCTCACATGGTACCCGAAGGGAGAGGATGCAGGTTATCTCCTTCAGGGTTCTAGGCAGGGGTTCCGGATCCCTTTCATGGGTAATAGGTTCCCTCAGGATGCCCCCAACCTTTTATCCCTTAAGGGGAGGGAGGAGGTAGCTGCTGCCAGCTTTGACATAGGGTCCATGCGGGCAGGGTCGTTGGCCCTGTCCCTGCACCCCCGTCCCGGGGAGCATATTATTTCAATGATGCCATGCCTTTTGGCTATTCCATTGGGGCTCGGTATTCGAGCGTTTCACCACTTTCCTAGATTGCGCTTTTGTCCGCAGGTCAGGGTCTCGGTCTCTAGCCCACTCCCTGGATGGTTTTATTCGGGGCTGAACGGGGCTGGGACACGTACACACGTCTCCTCAACACATTTCAGACGCTAATGGAGGAACTGGTGTCCCTTTAGCGCCCGAAAAGACCGAGGGCCCATCTCCACAGCTAGTATTCCTGGGGTGGAGAGTAACACGGTAGCGCAGGATTCTAGGTTGCAGCGGGATAAGGTGTCAAGGCTAGTGGCCCTTGTCTCGGTCTTGCTGGCCGAGCGCATGGCATCACTGAGGGAACTTCTGGTGCTATATGGTCACCCCAGTTTTGCTGGCAGGGTCGTCGCACCGGGCAGGGCATTTGCTCTGCGCTGGGGCGACGCCATGGCGGGATTATTCAGGCCCCACCACAGGCTCAGATTTACCCGGGGTATCGGGGCAGGCGTGCTTGTCTGCCCATAGATCCAGAGGTAGTTCAACGGGGTGTCATTTTGGGGTCTGATCTCCTGGCTCCCCCCTTGCTTTCAGATGCAGTCCGATGCCTCAGGATTCCTGGGTTTATGGGATGTACTTCAATTGGAAGTGGGGCTATGGTGGGTGGCCACCATCCTGGGCAGGCAAGGGTTGCCTGCATGGTCTCACGTAGCTGGAATGTTTCCCTATCCTGGGTGCTTTGATGCTATGGGGCAAAGAGTGGGCCAACTCGGTTGTGCAATTTTGGCATGGCAACGCGGCTGTGGTCCGCATCGTCACTGCACAGATTTCCAAATTGCCCGGGGTTGTGGAGCTAGTGCGTTGGTTTGTGTTATGCAACCTGTGCCTCAACGTTCCCTTCAGGGCCAGGCATGTCCCAAGGGTTGATAATTATATTGCTGCTGCTTTGTCCCGCCTGCAGATCTCCCGGTTCCGTGCCTCGGCCCCCGGATGCGGAGGAATTTCCCTTGCCACTCCCGGACGAGAGATGGAACGTTGGCAAGGAGAGGTGAACCGGGCGATTGGCCTGTCACTAGCGCCATGCATGAGTAAGGCGTACCACCACGCATTTAGTTCCTTCAGAGTATTATGTACCTGATTCTGACTGCCAGGAACCTGGCCGATCCCAGTAGCCCATGTTCTGCGGTTCATGGTTTACCTGTATGCCCAGGGCCTTGCACCACGCACCATAGCATCTCAGCTGTCGGGTTGGCTTTTATGGCCAAAGTGGGAGGTCGTGTGGACAGCACCAATGACTTCCGGGTGAGACATGTTTGGGAGGGGTGGGTGCGCATGCGCGGGCGTTTCCCGGGCGACTGCCACCCCATTTACCCAGGGGTTTTTTACCCAGTTGGCCCGGGGCTGGCCTGGCCTCTGTTTTGATAGATGAGGCAGCCCACTTCATGCGGCTACAACGGTGGCCTTTTTTGGAGCCCTCCGCATCGGCGAGCTTGAGATGCTGAGTAAGGCGGATGCAAGATTTTCCCAGGGTTTTTTACCCAATTGGCCCGGGGCTGGCCTGGCCTCAGTTTTGATAAATGAGGCAGCCCACTTCATGCGGCTACAACGGTGGCCTTTTTGGAGCCCTCCGCATCGGCGAGCTTGAGATGCTGAGTAAGGCGGATGCAAGATTTTCCCAGGGTTTTTACCCAATTGGCCCGGGGCTGGCCTGGCCTCTGTTTTGGAAATGAGGCAGCCCACTTCATGCGGCTACAACGGTGGCCTTTTTTGGAGCGCTCCGCACCGGCGAGCTTGAGATGCTGTATAAGGCGGATGCAAGTTGTAGGGCACTGGAACTCGAGGATGTCTATGTTGCCAAGACTGGGCCCAGTTGAGGATATGCTCCTCTACGACAGATCAGCATGGCGTAGGCAGTGGTGTAAGACTGCTACGGTGTTCTTTGGCAGACATCTGTCCGGTTGGTGCCCTACAGGAGTTCCTGGCACTGCGTGGCATTTATTTATTTATTTTATTTATTTATTTTTCATTTTTCTATCCCGCTTTCCTGACACAAGTGCCACTCAAAGCGGCTTACAACATATATAAAAATACAATAAACAGAGCAAAAAACAAAAACAATTGCACCACGGCCCGTCTTTCTGTCACCAAGATGGGTCTCCCCTTACTAAATTTCAGTTTTGGAAGGTGACAGACAGAGCCCTCACCAGGGTGGGCCTACCAGGTGCCCGTTATGGCACACATTTATTCCGTACTGGTGCAGCCTCTACAGCAGCTGCTTTTGGGTACTCTGGGGCTGACATACGCAGCATGGGGAGGTGGGGCTCGCAATGTTTTCAGTTTTATGTGCGCCCACTTCCGCCATGAGTACCAATCCAGTCACCTTACCGTCTTTTTCTCAATTTTTCTCAATTTTCTTACAGACCCTGGGTGTCGTATTACACCGGTGACAGTATGGCTGGTGGGCCACAGCTATGTGCACAGGGCAGCGCGTTACGCTGCGGCGACAGAGTGGGGACCCCGACTGGGACTGGGTGAACACTCCAGTCTCACATGGCATGGTAAGCCTGGGATGTTATGGCGGGAGCTGCGGCCTTTCCTTTTTTCTGGCCTGAGTGCTGACCCGCCTGACATTCTCATCATCCACCTTGGGGGCAATGATTTGTGCCAGGTCACCGGCTTATCGCTCAAGCATGCGATTTGCGAGGACCTCGCCTACTTGCATTATGTATGGCCTGTCACAACCCTAGTTTGGTCGGACATTATCCCGCGCCTTTCTTATAGAGGGGGTGATGACTGACCCGTCACCTCCTGGCCCTTGACCGCGCTAGGCGCACGGTCAACAGGGCGGTGGCGCGGTTTCTTGTCGACAGGGCTTGGGGACGGGTCAGTCATCACCCTGATATTAGTCTACAAAATTATGACTTGTACGCAGGGGATGGGGTCCATCTGTCGCGAGGAGGTATGGACCTCCTGTTAGGTGATTGGCGAGCAGGCCTGTTGACCGAGCTGACGGTCTGGGTGGGGGCGTCAGGTCTTCTTTGAAGCCCCTCCGTGTGGCGGGTAGCACTGGTAAGGTAAACAGTATGACCCACAAGTATCCGGCAGGTTCGCAATTGACTGGACAACACTAGACAGGAATAAATTAGTTAAATGTTGTCCGGTCAACGACGAACCAGGCGATGGGGTGATGACGATTGCTAACCAGCATGCATCACCCCTGTGATTTCACGGATACGCGTCAGAGGGTGGGGTCATGAGTTAGTTATTGACTACGGTCAACAATTTGTTTGTTGTCAACAAACAAATTGATACAAATTGATACATTGTAACCAATTGCCGTTGGCAATTTTGGGGTGGTACCTTACCAGTGTTACTTCGGCCTGCTTGCCTTAGGAATTATGATTGGTCGTTTTACCAATACAAATTTATAATTCGGACTAGGGCATTGAATCAATAAATGTGGCCCTATGCTGTTATCCACTTTCAATGTTGTCTGTGTCCGTTATTGGGGGGGTGCGCCTGCAATGCAAGCGCGGCGCCAAAATGGCCGCCGCGCCCTTTGCGGGGGCCCCCCCCCACAGGACAGAGAATCCGGGTAGTTAGGGGCGTGGCCAGCTCCCTTATAAAAGGGGTGGCCACGAGGCAGCAGAGCTGCCATTTTACCTCAGCGACGGAGCGGAGAAGTCTTTTCCCCTCCACCCCCTCCCTAGTTAACAGTGTGATATTTTGGTCGCTTCGGGGCCGGGTGGGAATTTTTGGCTGGAACCCATATTGGCTTCCGGGTCCTGGCTTTTTTGCCCATCCCACACTGTTGCTATGGTTTGATATAGGGGTCTTTCTGTGTTCCTAATGTTGACTTTGGTCACATTGGCGGGTAGCACTGGTAAGGTAAACAGTATGACCCACAAGTATCCGGCAGGTTCGCAATTGACTGGACAACACTAGACAGGAATAAATTAGTTAAACGTTGTCCGGTCAACGACGAACCAGGCGATGGGGTGATGACGATTGCTAACCAGCATGCATCACCCCTGTGATTTCACGGATACGCGTCAGAGGGTGGGGTCATGAGTTAGTTATTGACTACGGTCAACAATTTGTTTGTTGTCAACAAACAAATTGATACAAATTGATACATTGTAACCAATTGCCGTTGGCAATTTTGGGGTGGTACCTTACCAGTGTTACTTCGGCCTGCTTGCCTTAGGAATTATGATTGGTCGTTTTACCAATACAAATTTATAATTCGGACTAGGGCATTGAATCAATAAATGTGGCCCTATGCTGTTATCCACTTTCAATGTTGTCTGTGTCCGTTATTGGGGGGGTGCGCCTGCAAAGAAGGTTTTCAGAGCTGGAGTCAAAGGAAGGGTTGCTAGAAATGGACTCGTTACAAGTATTCAAAATGTAAATGAAATGTAGAAGAGTCAGTTTGGTTCAAAATGGCAGCTACTCATCACACACAATTATTGCTGTAGTTAGCTGGGTTCATGGCTTTGAAGACAGTAGTAATGGAAACATACCTGTAGGTTCGCACCTTGCACATATAATGGTGTTGCAACAGTCAAGGACAGTTCTGTACATGGCCAAAGTGAGGCCAATGCAGGCTTAGGTAATATCTGGGAAGTGTGAAGAGAGGCAAGGAACTGAGTGCTATACCGCACCGAAACAAGTGGTTGCAAGTAATGAAAAGGGTGCAGAATTGAGCTGCAGCTAGCTAAACTAGTGGAATATTAGACTTAAGTACTCAGTAACATGAGGATGTAGATGCCCATATGAAGGGGTTGGAGAAAGTTTATCTGCCTTGCACATGCTCAGAAACCAGCCTGAAGGAGGTGACAGCAGGCATAATTCTGAGCAAGCAAGCAAAAAATTCAAGAATCCAGGAAGTAAAGAAAACAGTGAGGAGAAGAATTCAGTGATTCCACATTAAATGTTAGTTTAAAATGCTATAATCTGGTGGCTGAGGGAACATTTTCATCTAGTGGCCAAAGGACACTCTAGGAGGGCAATGATCCACTACTATAGTATAGGAGCCATCACCAAATTTGTGTTGGTTCATTCACATGTGTGCCACATTAAATTGAATAGGATGTGCCTCCAGATGACAATCCAAATTGACAACTCATCCAGGTACTGGTTCACTTGCTATGTTCCACTGTGTTCAACAACAGTCAGATAGATGACTATCCAAATGCATGACCCAGCCACAGTCTGATGCACCTCGTTATGTGCAGTTAAGCATAATGAGTGCTACATCAGACTGAAGACCTTGTTGCACAATGAAGTAACTGGAAGAACAAAAGCAGCAGAACTAATATCAGTAGAAAGATTATTTGATTTTTATGGCATATTTTTTATGATCCATAACTGAAAGGATAAATGAATACCCTTGAAAAGTATTTTCTTGAAAATAATGATAGTTCAGTGTTAAATTCTAGATCTGTGATGGTTCATGTTCATATGTAAATAATCACTCCATGCTGGGGCTCTTAATATAAAGAGTATGGCTGTGTGATCAAACTCTGACATCTGTAAAAGCATACCTGTACTTGTAGAGGTTTTCTTAATATGTGAAGCAATCCATAAAGCACCAATGTTGCATTGCCTCCATCCATTTTTATTGCACTGAGTTTACCAGAGGAATGTGTGCAGCACCTATAGAGATGATTGTTTACCTTGTAGCAGTGCTTGATGGATAGGATCCTTGGCATCCTACCTGCTTAAAGGCAAAGGTGGTAGTGTTGGGGGGTCTTGTCAAAGAAAAGTTAAGAAAAGGTAGATCACCTCTTCCTCCTCACTCTGCTCTAAGGTAACATACTTTAGCTTCACAGAATTACAAGAGCAAGTTACAGATGATGTATGAAATGAAAAATGTTTGCCCATTGCACACAGAGAAGATAACAGTGCGGTGCCTTCTCAATGGTCCAGCCTGTCTGTTGTGCTAATCAAATAAGACAGAGTCAGAGTGTAGAAGAAATTCTAGAAATAGAAAGAAAGAAACAGCCACCAGCATCAAAAGAGTCACATAGAAAGAACAAAGTGCTTGCTCATGCATTCATGTTCATCACGTGTTGCTCACCAAACATGATAGTTAGGGGGGCTCTGGATTTACTACCTCACTTTTGAATTCTATGTGCCAGATGCTACACTATTTGGAGGAGAGCGAGACAAGAGTAGATCAAGAAGTATTGAATGGGTGAATGTATTAATATGGCTTTGATTAAAAACATGTTGTCATAAGTGATAGAAAAGCTATGTCTGTGATGCTTGGTCTGTGATGGTTGAACCTCCCAGGCAAGTTGCTGCTTTACGTTGCAGCCTCTGGGTGGTTTAAATGGGCAAATCAGTGAACTAGAGCTGCAGTTGTTCAGATAGGCAGGGAAGAGAAAGCAGTAGTGATGCACATTTTCTCATGTCTTTGTGCTCTCTAAAAATGTACTCATCTATGCTATTATTCTAACCAGCCAGGTATTATGGGAACCACAGGTCTCATAACAAGCAAACATCCCAGATACAACCACTCGGGATGCCATAAAGAGATAACAAGGCATATAAGGATGTTCACAAACATAGGGTGCCTTGTTTGAGGGCAAGAAAATATGTGCACATTTTTACCTTGAATTTGACCTGATTTAGCAGTCTATCGCAGAAAAAAGTTTGAAGTCTGGGATTAATTATTTAATTCTTTGTTGCTGCAGATTATTACCAGCATGGATTGTAATAATAAAATTACATTCCCTAGCTCTACTTTGTTCTTGTCTATTAGAATCAGTAACAGATGTACAAAAGAGGGTAGCGTTTGGGATTGATAGTAACTCATTTGTATGCATTTGAATCCAGCCCTGTTTTAAGCCTTCATCCCATTTCAGATCAGTGAAAGTAGGTAGCTCATCTAAGCACTAGATAGGTATCAAGTTACCGCCTTCCTGCCTTCCTTCATACATGCATACCGGTACATGCATACAAAAACAAAACAAAAAAAGGATAAGAATCTAAAAATAGAATTATGAACTGTGTATGCTCGGATAAGGCAGTTGTATCCAGTTACTTAACAGATATAACATCTTTCAAAAGAATAACTTTATGAGGTACTCATAAGGAGTTAAAAATAGGGTGCATAGTAAAGGCCACAGGCTTGGAATTTAAGAGACATTAATTTTAAGGGAGTTCACAGAAGGTATGTTTCCCGTCTTCTCTTTTTGATTCCCCTGTGATGTTGAGAGGGGAATCATCCCTAATCAGGATTATATTTTCATTTCAAAATGTTCATGGCTTGTCCACTTCTCCTCCAGAGTGTTTTCCCATCCTCTGTTAAAAATTTTAAAGCAGAAGTGCATCAAAGTGTTTCTACTTTGCCCCCATAAAGGCATGACTAAAAGAATCAAGAGTAAGTAACAACTGCAAGGAAAGGAGAGAAAAGAGATTGAACAGTGATTAGCACCACCTGTATAGTATTGCCCACACAGGTCTGAACATGAATAAATTAATGGTTTCAGGCCACTGTCAAGTGAGAGCATCAGAAATATCTGGTTTATCTTTTTCCAAACAAAAGGAAGAAGGGTTGGCAAATTATCCATCAACTAACACTGAAGAAGTAACATTCCTCTCTCGATCTGCACTTCTGTTATGTCTATATTTCTGAACTATGATATAACAGTAGCACAGGATCACCTGGGGAATTCCATAGTTCAGAAATACTAACTAGAAACAGAAACTCAGGAATATTTCCTCCATAGCAGCATATGCTGCTTCAGTGAGTGATCCTTGAACAGATCTATTCAGGTTGGGTATTTTTTCCATAAATTTCTGAAATATCAAAGAGGCTACATATAAAAATCTGGTGAGAGGTGTTTTTTTGTTTTTGTTTTTTTGCAAATGTACGATAGCACATTTATAACTGATTCATGCTTAGTAAAAACACTGTGTTATTTAGTCTAGTATTGTCAGCTCTGACTGGCAGCATCTGTTCAAGATTTAAGGAGGCAGACTTCCTGCTCCATGAGCTTCTTTTAACGGGAGATACTGAAGTTTGACTCTGTGGCCTTCAGCTTGTAAGGCGTGTAGTCTGCAGAATCAGAGAGTTTCTTACTGGTAAGATAGAAGAAGGTATGTCTACCTAAGTCTGCTTCCAAGTTTTACGTGCATCACTGAATTCCTGCCTGCTAACTCCAAATCCATAAAATCATATTTATTCCAAGATGATAGAAAGAAATTCATTCTCCACCATCATGTTTATGCATGTGTCATACTACAAAGCCATAAACCTACCAGATATTTGATATTTGAATCTGAGATTTTTTTTCAGAGCAAATGCAAGCGCGGCGCCAAAATGGCCGCCACGCCCTTTGCGGGCCCCCCCCCCCCACAGGACAGAGAATCCGGGTAGTTAGGGGCGTGGCCAGCTCCCTTATAAAAGGGGTGGCCACGAGGCAGCCGAGCTGCCATTTTACCTCAGCGACGGAGCGGAGAAGTTTTTTCCCCTGTGTCTCCGTCGCTCGTTAGCTTACCGGGAAGCCTTTTGGTAGCGATTCTGCCTTGCCGGCTTCCCTTTTCTGCTTCGGAGGAGATGCCTTCGAAGAAGAAGGCGGCTTCGAGTTCAGCTCGCGCTGTTAGGAGGCGCAACCCAGGTCGGAGGACCGCGGTGCCGCCTCCTCAGCAGCCACCTTTGCTAGCCCCGGCCGGGGCCAGCGGAATGGGGTCTATTGCCCCTTGGCCCGGAGTGGGCGATCAGAGTACGGGCGCAGAAGGGGTTCCGGCCCGCGGCCCACGAGCGGTGGACACCGCTCCTGCTCCTGCCCACTCTGTCGGGCCTACTCCTCTTGGGCCGCAGCCTCTCCCTGGGCCCTCTAGCCTTGGGGGGTGGTGCGGCCCCCTGCCTTGGCAAGTTTCTCCACCAACCCTGCCGGGCTTCGGTGCTGGCCAATGGCCATATGTGGGTCCCGGGGTACAGGGACCTGTACCCATGCCTGGACCAGGCGGGCCGGCCGGCCCTTTGCCTATGGTCAACGTGGACACCTTGCTGGCCCGCATTGCGGCCCTGGAAGCCTCGTTGGCTCGGGCCAGTCAGGCGGGCGCCCCCTTCGGGGTTCCTCTTGAGGTGCTGTCGGCAGGAGGACAACAGCCGGCGGGGAGGGTCGAGCTGCTGCAGGCGCGTGGCCCGGTTTCGGCCACTGCCTCGCAGCTCCCCAGCCAGCAATCAAGTGCGGGTCAAGCCCCGGTGATGAGCTCTACGTCGGTCGTGAGCTCCGACGCCCCCAGTGGGCCGGAACCCCCGGTGGGGGCGGCCCGCGGGGGTGCAGCATGTGAGTATACGGTGCAAGTGAGTACATCCACACACATTCCCAATCAAGGGGGGGCCTTTCAATGGCCTTGGCCTCGCGCGGGTGGTGCGGGGGCCACGCTGTCGGCGACCCACCCGGCGACGACGACTGCCACCTTGGGCACTGGGGTGGGCATTGGTCCTTACACTGCAGGGAATGTTCTGGGGGTGGCTGGGTTAGCTCAGGCCCCTTTTGCCAGGCCGGCTGTCCCCTTTTCGGCTTTGCCGACGGCAGGGTATTCCTTGCCATTGGGTGATCACCTGGCACAGGCTACCAGGGAAAAGATATGGCGAGGGGAGTACGTGGATATCTTCTCACTCCTGAACAGAGAGCCCACCAAGGAGGAAAGGGAGGGTCAGGATGAGAAGGACAAGGAGCAGGCACGCCGCCGTAAGCCGCCGCGTACCTGGGCCAACTGGCTCCCCGCGTATTTAATATACATGGCGGTATATTTGAGGGCGCGGCCGGATTTAGCTATTCCCATGGTCCAATATTTGGACAACATATACAGGGCGATGGTTGATTTCCCGGGCCCCTCATGGCTAGCATATGATGAGGAATTCCGTATGAGGATTCCCCTCCACCCCGAGATGAGATGGGATGAGCCGTGCCAGAGGCTCTGGCTTTTGTATATGACACCCACACGCCCTGCCCCGGGGGATAGATACCATTGCGGACATGCGGTCCGGCGAGCGGCTCCAGCGCAGGTTACCCGCCAGGCGGCGGGGCAGGGGGTTCCAGCCCGCCTGCTGTGCTGGACTTTCTCGTCAAATGGTTCCTGCAATCGAAAGAACTGCAGGTATAAGCATGAGTGTCCCACATGTTCTGGCCCCCACGCAGCCTCTGCTTGTCCCAGGCCTGGGGGGGGCGCGAGGCAGAGGGAGGGGTGGACAGTGGGCTGGCAAGGCTGCCACGGATGGAGCTAGTTCTCCAAAAGGCCCCCTCCCCAATTAAGGTGGACATGCTGGAGCGCTGGCTCGCATCGTACCCGAAGGGGGAGGACGGGGAGTATCTCCTTCAAGGTTTTAAGCAGGGATTTCGTATCCCTTTTATGGGTGATAGGTCCCCTCAGGATGCTCCCAACCTTTTATCCCTCAGAGGTAGGGAGGAGGTTGCTGCGGCCAGCATTAAAAAGGAGTTAGACGCGGGCAGGGTCGCTGGACCTTTCCCCGCACCCCCGTTTCCCAATCTTAAGGTCTCGCCACTGGGTTTGGTCCCCAAACAGTCCCTAGGTGAGTTTCGCCTTATTCATCATTTGTCCTACCCAGCCGGCCGATCGGTCAATGATGCTATCCCTGATGACCTTTGTTCAGTCAGGTATACATCGTTTGACCATGCGCTGCGCATGGTGCGCTCGTGTGGCCCGGGTGCCCTGCTGGCCAAGTGTGACATTAAGTCAGCTTTTCGCCTCTTGCCAGTGCACCCGGGCGACTTTGAGTTGCTGGGTTTTAAATTTAAGGGGGAATATTATTTTGATAAGGCCATGCCTTTTGGCTGCTCCATATCATGCTCGGCTTTCGAGCGTTTTAGTACCTTCCTAGAGTGGGCTTTCGTCCGCAGGTCAGGGTCCCGGTCTGTAGCCCATCACCTGGGTGACTTTTTATTCGGGGGTAAACGGGGCTGGGACACGTGCGCACGTCTCCTCAACACATTTCAGACGCTAATGGAGGAACTTGGTGTCCCTTTAGCGCCCGAAAAGACCGAGGGCCCATCGACCAAGCTAGTATTCCTGGGGGTTGAGATTGACACAGTAGTGCAGGCTTCTAGGTTGCCGGTGATAAGGTGTCCAGGATAGTGGCCCTTATCTCGGAATTGCTGGCCAAGCGTAAGGCATCCCTGAGGGAACTGCAGGTGCTACATGGGCACCTTAATTTTGCTTGCAGGGTGGTCGCACCGGGCAGGGCTTTTGCCCGGCGCTTATGCGACGCCATGGCAGGGTTATCCAGGCCCCACCACAGAGTCAGGCTTACCCGGGGTATCAGGGCAGACATGTTCGTCTGGTTGCAATTCCTGAGGGAGTTTAGTGGGGTCTCATTTTGGAGGTCTGACCTCCTGGCATCCCCCAATTTCCAGATCCAGTCTGATGCCTCAGGATCCCTGGGTTATGGGATGTACTTCAATGGGAAGTGGGCCTATGGTGGGTGGCCACCGGCATGGGCAGGCACAGGTCGCCTGCGGGATCTTACATACCTGGAATTTTTTCCCATTCTGGGGGCTTTGATGCTATGGGGCGAACAGTGGGCTAATTCGGTGGTGCATTTCTGGTGTGACAATGCGGCTGTTGTACACATTGTCAATGCACAGACTTCCAAATCGCCCAGGGTCATGGATCTAGTGCGCCATTTTGTGCTGCGCTGCCTGCGCCTCAACGTCTTGTTCAGGGCCAGGCATGTCCCAGGGATTAATAATGATATTGCTGACGCTTTGTCCCGCCTGCAGATCTCCCGGTTCCGCGCCTTGGCCCCGGATGCGGAGGAATTTCCCTCGCCACTCCCGGACGAGATGTGGACTATTGGCAAGGAGAGGTGAACCGGGCGATTGGCCTGTTACTAGCGCCACGCACGCGTAAGGCGTATCAACAAGCATTCAATTCGTACAGGGCATTTGCTAATCAATTTCTCTTGCCAGAGACCTGGCCTATCCCGGTGGACCATGTTCTGCGGTTCATGGTTCACCTGCATGCACAGGGCCTCGCACCTCGCACCATAGCATCCAAGCTCTCGGCGTTGGCTTTTATGGCCAAAGTGGGGGGTCATGTGGATACCACCTCTGACTTCCGGGTGAGACATGTTTTGGAGGGGTGGGTGCGCGAGCGCGGGCGTTGCCCGGACGACCGGCACCCTATTTCCCCAGGGGTTCTTACCCAGTTGGCCCGGGGCTGGCCAGGCCTCTGTTTTGATCATTATGAGGCAGCCCTTTTTCATGCAGCCACAACGGTGGCATTTTTTGGAGCGCTCCGCGTCAGCGAACTCGTGATGCTGTCTAAGGCGGATGCAAGTGGTAGGGCACTGGAACTCGAAGATGTCTATGTTGCCAAAGACTGGGCCCAGTTGAGGATACGCTCCTCTAAAACAGATCAGCATGGCGTAGGCAGTGGTGTAAGACTGCTACGTTGTTCTTTGGCAGACATCTGTCCGGTTGGTGCCCTACAGGAGTACCTGGCACTGCGTGGCATGCACCACGGCCCGTTTTTCTGTCACCAAGATGGGTCTCCCCTTACTAAATTTCAGTTTTGGAAGGTGACGGCCAGAGCCCTCACCAGGGTGGGCCTACCAGGTGCCCGTTATGGCACACATTCGTTCCGTATTGGTGCAGCCTCTACAGCAGCTGCTTTTGGGTACTTTGGGGCTGACATACGCAGCATGGGGAGGTGGGGCTCGCAATGTTTTCAGTTTTATGTGCGCCCACTCCCGCCATGAGTACCAATCCAGTCACCTTACCGCCTTTTTCTCAATTTTCTTACAGACCCTGGGTGTCGTATTACACCGGTGACAGTATGGCTGGTGGGCCACAGCTATGTGCACAGGGCAGCGCGTTACGCTGCGGCGACAGAGTGGGGACCCCGACTGGGACTGGGTGACCACGCCAGTCTCGCATGGCATGGTAAGCCTGGGATGTTATGGCGGGAGCTGCGGCCTTTTCTTTTTTCTGGCCTGGGTGCTGACCCGCCTGACATTCTAATCATCCACCTGGGGGGCAATGATTTGGGCCAGGTCACCGGCTTATCGCTCAAGCATGCGATTTGCGAGGAACTCGCCTACTTGCATTATGTCTGGCCTGCCACAACCCTGGTTTGGTCGGACATTGTTCCGCGCCATTCTTACAGAGGGGGCGTTAACCTCCTGGCTCTTGACCGCGCTAGGCGCGCGGTCAATAAGGCAGTGGCGCGGTTTCTTGCCACCAGGGCTTGGGGACGGGTTAGTCATCACCCCGATATTAGTCTACAAAATTATGACTTGTACGCAGGGGATGGGGTCCATCTGTCGCGAGGAGGTATGGACCTCCTGTTGGGTGATTGGCGAGCAGGCCTGTTGACCGAGCTGACGGTCTGGGGGGGGGGGCGTCAGGTCTTCTTTGAAGCCCCTCCGTGTGGCGGGTAGCACTGGTAAGGTAAACAGTATGACCCACAAGTATCCGGCAGGTTCGCAATTGACTGGACAACACTAGACAGGAATAAATTAGTTAAACGTTGTCCGGTCAACGACGAACCAGGCGATGGGGTGATGATGATTGCTAACCAGCATGCATCACCCCTGTGATTTCACGGATACGCGTCAGAGGGTGGGGTCATAAGTTAGTTATTGACTACGGTCAACAATTTGTTTGTTGTCAACAAACAAATTGATACAAATTGATACATTGTAACCAATTGCCGTTGGCAATTTTGGGGTGGTACCTTACCAGTGTTACTTCGGCCTGCTTGCCTTAGGAATTATGATTGGTCGTTTTACCAATACAAATTTATAATTCGGACTAGGGCATTGAATCAATAAATGTGGCCCTATGCTGTTATCCACTTTCAATGTTGTCTGTGTCCGTTATTGGGGGGGTGCGCCTGCAAAGGAGGGAAGCTGGTCTGTGGAAGCTTTACTGTTTTGCTTTTTATATTTTGCCCTAGCTCTCTTTCTGCATGCCAACCTCAGACAACTATTTCATGCAGTCATATGGTTTACTTGTGATTGGGATGAGAGAGTTAAAATGGCATGTTGTTCCTTTGTGCTCTTAGGAGATGAGATCATTTCATGTCCAGGGCATTTCCATTTGCAAAGTTAGTCTGCTGCACACACGTACACTTTATCTCTCATACTTTCAGGCTCTGGTTGTGAGTGACAGGATCCCTCATGCGCTATCTGCTGAGGACTCATAACTTTGAATTTAAAACTGCAGATAGGAAATCTTCCTGGAGTAGCAGCTTGACTGATTTGGGCTCATGCCTCTCTATTGGTTCCAAGGAAAGATGAAAAGCTAGGTAGGGAAAGAAGGTCTGGTAGTTTTAAGAAATGAAGTAGCTCGCCATTTCAAATTAATATTGACTGTCCAAATACTCAGCCACTACAATCACCAAGCCTGAACAAATGTCTTATAAAGGCACTCTTCAAGATGACATTTGGGTTCTCTAGAATGGGATTTTTATATAAACGCTTGTGAATTTAATATAAGCCTCCCCATTCCCTCCCACCCTGAGTATGGAGTTTATTGAAATTCACATGGCTGTCTGTATCTTTTGTATTCCCATCAGGCTAAAGGGAGAAAGTATATGGAAGAGACCCATTTTTACTACTGCATACCAGATGTTTCTGATGCTGTCACTTGATAGGGCCTGAAACTATTAATATATGTTCCTAAACCACTTCTAAATGTTTGAATTTCAAATAGACACAGTGCAGTCTTCCTTAGCCATCAATTTCAAGAGCTTAATGTGGGGAACCCCGTACAGTGCAGATGCTGATAAACTGGATGGAAATCAATCCAATCAAATCAAAGACAAATTCCTGCAGAATATACAATGAGGTTTCACCTCACTGAAGGTTATATGTCCAGGAAAATTGCAACCCTTCATACTGAGCTGAGGCTGAAGGGAAACATGAAAATCAAACCAAGCCATAATGATGATGTCCAGACAACCCATACTCAGGAAATAGAAGAGATTTTCTTTGAATTCTTTTTATTGATTAAAGGAACAGTGAGAGGAATCAAGAAATTGTGGTGGTACTCATTCATTGTTTCCAGAAAGATAGTTGCATTAATATTGTAGCAACAAAATAAGATATACTGTGGCTAGTTAAATACTAATACGTTTATTATTATGTGCATTGCAAGATGAGGAAACTCATGACATGGTGATATTATACAATGTTTATAGCTATCTTCAGCTAGTGTAGTTGTCCCCAAAATTGGGTTCCCAGACATTTTTGGATTATAATTCTCAGAAATCTTGGCCAGCACAGAATGCAAAGGCTTCTGGGAACTGGGAACATCTGGTGACCTAAGGTCACTGGACCTTCTTCTTCTTCTGTGTCTAGGCAAGATGTAAAACTGCAAAATGAAGTCACCTTTTGGTAAATTCATTCCACCGTTCTATTTGCCCAACCTCGTGTGAGAAAGAGCTGTCACAAGGTTGCCATTGGCCAGTGTATGCCCGATTGTGGTTCACAAATGCCACACTCTTCAAGGGCGCTCTTTATGTGGACCCCACCAGTGGACCTGAAAAGTAGATTGCTGCCTGACTGTACAGAAAGTGTATTGGGCCCGTGCAACTACAGCCATTTACTTTTTTAAAAAATATGACTAGAATGAGTGTCCCAAGCAGAATAGAAAGTGCAGCTTTGTGTATAAATATGAGGTATAAACACCCTTGCACTTTTGGTTCTGCTTCTGCCACCTTCTTCTTTAACTGTTAATGGCCTTCCCTCTGCTCCCTTTCAAATCCTTGGATTTTCACACTTCCTAAACATTTGGCATAGTTTTCTCAAAACCAGGAAATTTTTCACAAGAATGCTTATCTTTTTCTACAAATCATTGTTTTTGACAGCATGGAGAGTCTCCTGAAAGCACCAGGAAATTCCGCACTATGCCTGCCAGCCAAAGACAAATGATACAGTTCTTGTCCTTGTCAATGAAAATGAGAGAAGCAGGGATGTACATCCTTAGAACCATGTTGCAGGTAGCGAATAAATATGGATCTGAAAGGTTGAAGAGTACTGAATTAACCATTACAGTACAATATAATGCACAGCAGCCATTTTCAGTGTTAGTCATGTGTTGTGCAGTATCCTATTCTGTTGATCTTTTCTGTCTGAAATCCCTATTTTAAAAGATAAATGCTCCCCTCACTCTTTTCCTCTGTCAGTTGTGTGCACACAATATAAGGGAACCTTTATGAAGCAGAAGGTTTATTAAAGGCAAATAATCACCTCATGCTACAAATCCTTCGGAATATAATGTTTTGAGTAAATGACATTTAGCAGCTATGTAGCTCTAATGGTAAAGAAAACAGAAGCAGCTCTATACTTAAACCTTCATCCCAAGGTGAATATAATTTTCAATATCCTGTGGAAAAAAATATTTCAAGTGTTTGTACCCAGCCTTCCTCAGTGGATTTCCTCAGAATTAGTTAACAGGAAGGAAGCATTGAACTAAATTTATTGTTTATATTCTTTCATGATTGTATAACAGAGGGAGGGGAATTTAAAGGAGTCCTCTGTAGAATATTTTATCAGGCTCCATAATGACATTATCTCTGACAGTGAAGCAATAAAAGCAATATTAGTGACCCCCTGATGAAACGTGTTTACAAGCAAAGTAAAAGTGATGAATCATTCTATCCACAAAGTGATATTTGAGGACTATGTATCAGTTGCTTCTAGTAAATTTTAAAAAAGAACACATGGATAATCTCATGTATGTAAGAAAGGCAAATGCCTCAAATGCAATGTAGAACTTATGCGTGTTTCACTCCTGGTGGGGGGAAAACCTCTTCCTTATTGACATGTTGGTTCACTGACAAGTATTACTAGGAAGCCTTTTAATTTGGGAGCCAGAGTAGAACAGGGCAAATAGCAAAGCAAAAAACAACCAACAATGTCTCCTTAGCTCAGGAATGTGAAAAACACATGGCTTTCTGCAGCAAATGTTGTTGATGCATCTATCCATCCATCTATCCATCTACCCTACAGCTTTATGCACACATGGTACTGTACATTCATAAGTATGAATGGTAGATCTACACATATTAGAATCATATATACATGTGCTAGATTTATATATATAATATTTATCACAGGTATGGTTCAAGTATAGGTTCAAAACATGGATAAAATATAATAAATTATACATGTATACACATCACACTGCTATGTCCAGGTTCTTGATCCAGTCAATTGCAGGAGGAATTAAAGTAAGAAAATTTGTTAAGTCTCCCATAAATGCCCTGTTTACACTTTCATGGACTATATGAGAAACAGTTTGGCATGGATTCCCACAGTCACATTGAGCTGTAGGCAGTAATGCACTGCAAAAATAATTACTGCCACCTCTGTGGGTGGGGCCAAATATATGGGCGGGGCCAAATATGTGGGCATGGCCAATGCAATGGGGTATGGAGGTGGGCGGGGCCACCCAGGTGGGCATGGCCTGGGGAAATTTCCGCTACCAGTTCTCCCAAACAAGACAGGACCTGCTTCAGTGCATCACTAGCTGTCAGCAGCTTCCCCCATTCATATTATAAGTCTGCATACCTGCCATGGCAAGTTGTTATTCAATTTCAATTTTTAATTTATATCCCACCCTTCTCAGCTTGCGCAGACTCAGGGCGGCTAAACAACATGTCAATATTACAATACAATCAGTACAGCAAGAATCAAAAAACAATATCAGCATATCAAAGTATCAATAAACACAGTACAATAAAAATGCAATAATACAATATCAGAACAGGCAGTAATAAAAATACACTAGTCAACCCATGGGCCTTTATCCTCCCCCCAGAACAGTCCAGGACATTTCCTATCACTCCAGTAGTTGCCGAGCTATAAACTGGCATACAGATGGCAATGATTCTTGCTATCCCCTGCCATAGCGCCAACCATCACATGTGCTCTCACCTCTCATGATCAGCCAGGCCACATAAGAAGCCAAGAGGGTGCCAGCTGGCAGAGCGATGGGAGCGGTTGGTGCTCCACATGTAGCGGCAAGGGGAGTCCAACAAAAACCAACGCCTTGGCTCCTGCCCTTTGAAGCCCTCGCCCCGCCGCAGGTGGAAGTCCTGCTAGTGGCCTTCCAGATATGTCATAGTACAGTAGTTCGAAACCATTGGGTTCCTTGTTGATCAGCATATACCTATGAATATCAGATGGAATGGTCTGCAGCCATACCTCCATCCATTTTTGTTGCTGATAACAGTTTGTTCTCCTCCCCCAATGTTTTGTAATTTCTATTCCTTTGCCAGAGGGCTTGATTTGGAAGGTACCCATAAGGCCTAGTCACCATAACCAATGTTGAGGATTGTTGGCAGATTGAGTCAGCAACCTCTGAAGCAGTGGTGGGCTCCAAAAAAAAATTTACTACCACACTGTGGGCGTGGTATGGTGGGCGTGGCCAGGGCGAAGCCCTGCGTTGCACCCGAATTAGGACTACTTTATTTAAAAACTTGGATGGGCAGGGCCAGCCAGAATTTCTGCTACCGGTTCTGGCGAACTGGTGCAAACCTGCTGATGCCCACCACTGCTCTGAAGGCTATTTTATTCTCCACAGAATATCTTAGCCACTACAATGAGTACAGACTTTGTGGTACAGAGGAAATGGAGAGTAACTTTAGATTGTGCCTTTAAATAGCTCCATTTAAATATGATCATATTGCTGTGTTGCACATAGCATACTAATAGTAAAGTAGGCAAAACAAATTAGTATAATGTTAAATGGTAGTAATATTAAAGTGTGCTAAACATTATTCTGTAATAAGCTGAAAGGCAGTGGGGCTTACCAAAGACAATTTCCCAGTGGTTACTCTAAGGCTTTATTAAGCGTCTAGCTGACACCCAGTCTCATTTGACTTCTTACCAGAATGGCATCTCCAGCTTTCAGTTCCAAGCATCTCTTTGATACTTGCCTCCCTCTTAATGTCCATCTCATTGCCTGCAAAGAAGGGTCAATTTGAACTGTAATAGATCGGGATGGATCCAAATGTCAAAAAGCACCACCTCTTACAATTATTTTGTTTGTTTGTTTTCCCTTTTCAGTTTAAAGGGGGGAGGAAAGGCAGTTACTGGAACCAGAAAATAAATGAGTCATTTAGCTGGAACTTGTTCAGTCAGGGAGAAAAAGAAGCAGCAGCAAGTATAGATAAGAGGAAATCAGGAGCTTTGTTTAAGACCCCAAGTCAACAAATCAAGCATAAAATCCTTCTTTCCACTAACCTCAGAAGAAGGTGACCAGGCATTACCAATGTGATTAAAGCAGCACCCTTCAGTTTTCAGTGCAAAGACAATCTTAAAGTCTGCTGGTTGTAATGATATACAGGGGATTTTAAAGAAGGCAAGGCCACGTCTTAGAATAACTTCTTTATGGACTGCAGTTTCCAGAACCCACCAGCTATTAGCTAGTCTTGTTAGGGAGATACTGGGTCTTGTAGTCCAAAATAATAGCATTTCTACTGTGCAGTGCATAACTGGATGTGTATATGTGGAAAAATATCTCTGGAATTCTTCAATTCCTCAGAAAAACAGAGGAGACTACAGAGCCCGGCCAAGACATCTTGCTGTCTGATGCAAGGACAAGGATGGCTGGATTGATAGCAGAACCTTAGTTTAACAGTGATGGTAGCTTAAGGGTAAAGGAAAGGGGGGGCTTGAGACCATGAAAAATGGCCCAATGGTTAGCACTTGTGCTTCCCCCAGTATTTGCTGCCCTGAGGCCCATATCTGGCAGAATGAGCAGAACTTGGTCAATGGTTAAGAAGCTTGTCTTGTTATCTGGGAGGTCAGCAAGTCGGCAGTTCCAAAGCCGAGTGCTACATGGCGGAATGAGCTCCTGCCAACCTAGCAGTTTGAAACCAAGAAATTGCAAGCATACAGATCCACTTACACTGTTTAAAATATGAGATTTCATTTATGGGAACCCACACCTGCATGTGCCGCATCTCCACCCCTCTGACTGCGCCGTCGGGGACATTGATCCCCGGGCTCTGTCAGGGACGTTGATCGCCGGGCTCCATCGGGGATGTTGATCCCCAAGCTCCATCAGGGATGTTGATCCCCAGGCTCCATCAGGGATGTTGAGCCCCAGGCTCCGTCAGGGACATTGAGCTCTGGGCTCCGTCAGGGACGTTCATCTCCAGGCTCCATCGGGGATGTTGAGCCCCAGGCTCTGTCGGGGACGTTGAACCCCGGGCTCCGTCAGGGACACTGGGCTCCCTTAAGGACTTTTTGTTATCTATTTTCCATTAATATTTTAGTGCTCAAGTGTGTTTTATTGTATAAATTGTACTGTGCTGCTTTTGTAGATTGAATTTCTGTACATTGTATATTGTAAGTAAAGATAAAGGTTTCCCTTGCTCGAAAGCCAGTCATATCCGACTCTAGGGTGCAGTGCTCATCTCTGTTTCTAAGCCGAAGAGCCAGCGCTGTCTGCTTCTGCAGACCATGTTTCCATGGTCATGTGGCAGGCATGACTAGACACCGGAGCGCACGGAATGCTGTTACCTTCCCACCGAAGTGGTTCCTATTTATCTACTTGCAATTTCTTGCTTTCGAACTGCTAGGTTGGCAGGAGCTGGGATGAAGACGGGAGCTCATTTCCGTCCTGCAGTACTCGGGAATCGAACTGCTGACCTTCCGCTTCCCAGTCAGCGTCTTAGCGACTTGAGCCACTGCAGTACCCTTGTATATTGTATTATTGTATATTTATTTTGTATTGTTGATTTATTTTGTGATTGTTGTGAGCCGCCCTGTGCGTTACTGCTATAAAGATGAGCCAGTAAAAACTAGAGATTCAAGCAAAACTTTATGAAATTGACCCTGCAATTTGAGGAGAAATTGGTTCATCACTCGAACACACGCAAACAAGCACACACATTCACATACGTTGTGAGAGCGACAGAGACTTTTGTTCCACTGTTTGCAGATTGCCAGCATGCTTATTTAGGAGTACGGTTGTAGTCGACTGCAACTCGGATCCAAGAATGCATTTTTTCCTGAAGTAGGGAAAATGTCACTGGCATGAATTTGTTTAAGATGGAGTACTGTATATCCCATTTAATTCATTGGAGCTTACTTTTGATTAGACATGTGCAAGATTAAACTATTAATCTCTTATTTCCTCTTTGTACAAATATTAGATTCTTTGGTAATACTCTGCTCTTTCTTACGAGTTTCTTGAATTAACACATTTGCATTGAAAAATAATGTTCCTCACAGCAGCATTTTTTCTTTACAACTAGGCTTACTAGTTTAGACAGAGGGAGAGAAACTATGATTTGCCAGAGCAATTTGGTCAGCTTAATGTCTGAACAAAGGATTGAAACAAAAACTCTTTGGTTTTAGATCCACCAATTTCTCTGCTATACTATACTAGGTTTGCTGTGAAATTCCAGTTTTTGAGGTGGTAGCCATGTCATTCTGTGCAGACATTTCAGACAAGAAATGAAACAAAACTAAAGTAAAAACTAAAATAATAATAATGAAGAGGAAATGTTAATAAAGGTAAAGGTTGCCCTTGCTCGAAAGCCAGTCATATCTGACTCTAGGGTTCAGTGTTCATTTTTGTTTACAGCCAAAGAGCCAGCCCTCTCTGCATTTGCAGACATTTCCGTAGACATGTGGCAAGCATGATTAGACGTCTAGAGAGCATGGAACACTGTTTACCTTCCCACCAAAGTGGTACCTATTTATCTACTTGCAATTTCTTGCTTTCGAACTGCTAGGTTGGCCGGAGCTGGGACAGGGACAGGAGCTCACTCCGTCATGTGGTACTCGGGAATTGAACTCTAACTTTCCAATTGTCGAGCTCAGCGTCTTAACCACTTGAGCCATCACAGCCCCATTAAATGTTGTAGCACCCTAAATTACCCTGACCACTATATTTTAATGCAAACTTTTGTCAAGCAAGTCCACTTCCTTTTAATGGTGCCGCAAAGTTTTGGTCTTCTCTATTTTTCTTTGTTTCTTTTAAAATAAAATTAAATGCTTGTTTAAAGCATACAAACATACTTGTTGGGGTTAGAGTGGGAGATGAGAAATCGTTAAATGACAATTGATCTATCAATGCCTGTTTTTGGAATATTGTCAAATCTGTTCCATTTTTCATAATGGGTATGGGTGCCATTAGGGCAAAACTTGGATTCTATATATCTTTGAAAGAATAGATGATTTGAGCTGGCTGGAGGTCATTCATTTCCCTGCTGTTAGAGGCAATGTTATGATCTCAAAGGCTATTCAGAAAGTGGAGCCACATTATCAATGCAGCTCAGCTTGTGCAAATGTTTTGTGGATTACTGCTCCAATCTTTTCTTTACATAGACAATAAATGCTTGGTATTAAGGTGAACTTTTTGAAAGCATGGTTACCAACCTTGTTTCCTTGAAGAAAACAAGTAGAACAAGTTACAGCTTTCCTTTTTACTTAAACTTTCTGCATGCTCAAAGAAAGCATTGCTGTCTTAGATTTAGTGCCCCATTGAACATCTATCATATTTTCCCTCGTAATGAGTTTTTATGGGGTGAGAAATAATGGGGAAATTTGTAACATAATAGTTACAAATGGGAGACATGAGAATTGAGAACCTTGTAAACGTTGGTGAGTGAGTAAGGCACAATAAAAACTTAGTCTAGGACAGGAGTTCTCAACCTTTTAAAGCCGGGGACCGGATCATGCTTGCACAGACAGTTTCAGGGGACGGATGGCCATTTTGCCCTTCCTCCACAACATGGCCCTTCTGGGTGTGGTGGAGGGTGTGGCCGGTCACATGAAATGGTGTTGTCGTCCACATCCGGCCCATGGGCCGCAGTTGAGAATTCCTGGTCTAGAACTACTCCAGGCATAAACCACAATCATTTTTCTATTTCCAGAGTTTAGACATGAGTGTCAATTTTTAAATAACCAAAACTGTATGTATGTGCATGAAGAAAGTGTTAGCACTCTTGAAGAAACCCTGGGCTTACAGAAATAATACTTTATATATTTTAAAGAAAACAATACACTCTCTAGTGCAGGGGTGCCCAAACTACCGCCCATGGGCCGGATCTGGCCTGCAGTGCCAAGTAATCCAGCCCATACCACCCTTGCTGCTCCCAGAAGCAGAAGTAAAATCTGTGTGCATGTTTGCAGAATGTGCCCGCGCAGGTGCAGAATGCTGCCGTAAATGACTGCAGCTGTTGTAAATGCATTTACACCAGCTGTTGGTCATTTAAAGCAGCATTCTACACATGTGCAGGTCCATTCCGTGCATGCACATGCATGTTTTACTTCTGCTTCCGGGTGGGAGAAACTATGTTACCAACATGCTCGACCATGTGACCAGCCCACAGCCCAAAAAGTTTGGGCACCCCTGCTCTAGTGCATATCAATACAAATTGTTTGGGTTGGGGTTTTTGTTGGTTTCTGTAATTGCTATGTCTTTTTTCCCCTTTTAAATAATGAATGGGATGAGTTCCACTGGCACCATGCTACAAAGTTTAACCCTTTGTAACTTGTCACAACTATAATACACTGCATTTACAATATATACAGTACAATCCCTCCCTCCCTATCTCTCTCTCATATACATACATACATACATACATACATACATACATACATACATACATACACACACACACACACACACACACACATACATACATACATACATACATACATACATACATACATACATACATACATACATATGAATTGGTTCGGTCGGTTGGTCGGTCGGTCGGTCGGTCGATCAATCGCATCATGTTGCGTCACATTTCTATCCTGCCGATCTGGGATATTTCCCCACTCTGGGCAGCTTACAACACATTAAAAAATCTTTACAACAAATTAAACATAGAGAATAAACAAACCAAGTACATTTATGACAACAAAAATGCATGTCCACATTTTAAAAATCTAACAACAAAAATTGGCGATGGAAAAGGTTAATCAAAATCTAATGTAGGGACTGCAGTGGCTCAGGTGGCTAAGATGCTGACTGGAAGGTGGCAGGTCAGCAGTTTGATACCCGAAATCTGCAGGACAGAGTAAGCCCCTGTCTCTATCCCAGCCTCTGCAAACCCTGCAGTTCGAAAGCAAGAAATTACAAGTACATAAATACTTTCGGTGGAAAGGTAAACAGCGATCTGTGTGCTTCGGTGTCTAGTCATGCCTGCCACAGGATCATGGAAATGTCTGCAAATGCACACAGCGCTGGCTATTCGGCTGTGAAACAATGATGAGCACTGAACCCTAGAGTCAGATACGACTGGCTTTTGAGCAAGGGTGACCTTTACCTTTACCTAATGTAGACACAAAGTGTCCAGTTAGGGTTCTCTTAATTTTAAATTGAATGGGAACAGACCAAATTTTGTTGCAACTTGCTGTGTCCCAATGAACATCTACCACATCAGCAGGAGATGCTTATAGAGTAATTAAATAAGAAAAACATGAAGACAATTTGCAAGTAATGTGATGAGCATCATATGTAGTTAGAGTGTCAGATGCCCCTAAAGAAAACTCTGGGAGGATTGAACAGGCACAGTGGCTAAAGAGTGCAGGCTGACCGTGAGAAGGGAATGAAGTCTTGTGGAAGAGGGCATGGTTGGCAGGTAATAATAAAAGCATTTATCAAAGTGTCGTTTTGTTGCTGGTCTCATTTATGTTTAATTAGGGCTAGAAATCTGTTCACCCTCTTAGCTGCCCTTCATACTGTAATTTCAGAAGATACGTCATTTCAGTTGACTTAACTAGAAGTATTTTATCTGTACAGTTCCTTATACATTCTCATTATGACACATTGTTGTTGTTACATGGCTATAGTAAACTTCCTGTATTTACAAGGAAGTGGAGCTTAAGGCATGTCTGGACTTGGTGATCTGCCAAGCTGAAAATAGCATTTAACAGGCTTTTAATCTATTTCATAGGTTATTGTCCCCGAGAGTGCTGTTAAGAGACTGCAGAGGGGGTGGGAGGTGGGGAGAGAGGATAAAACAAAGGTTGTTTTTCACTTACAATTCATCCAATAACAATATTATTACTCTGCCTTTGTTAATCAAATAGCTGCATCATTCGCCCAGGTCTTTTAAACTGATTTCAAAATCTGATGTTAGATTTGTAGTTTCTTGTTATTTTGTGCTGTTTTATACTGGTTTCATGATATCTTTGTATTCTGTATTTTCTTTAGTTCTCATAAGTATATTTATGCTGCAGTTGATACAGTATTTGTTATTATCATAATTTTCATAATAATAATTATTTATTAGTGATTGTTTTATTGTATTGTGTTATTATTGCTTTTGCTGTTGTAATTATTATTATGCTTTTTAAGTTTTTATTTATTTGTTATATTTGTATACTGCCTTTCTCACCCTAGGGTGACTCAAGGCGGTTTACATACAGTATAACAAAGGGCAAAATACAATGTAGCAAAAAGGCAAAATACAATGTAGGAAACACAGTACCAAATACAATGGAAAACAGCAACAGTAACGACTTATAACTCACTCCAACCCCAGACAAGTCCACAGATAGAAAGTGACGGCCGCGAAAGTCCTAGCCAGAGGTGGGGCTTGGGATGCTGGTGTTGATGGGCTGGCTCAGTGTCTGGCATCCGTCTTCACGGGGGCCTCCCCGGCCTGCCGGGAAAGTCGGAGGCGGCAGCGAGAGTTCAGTTGCCTCAACAGCTCTTAAAGTCCTGGCCGGAGGCAGTGCTTGAGACAACTTTAATACTTTAAAACCTAACATGAGACTAGACAACTGTTTCTGTCAAAGTTTAGTGTGAGTTCATTGCTCTTACAGTAGAAAGATTTTGAAGAGGGGAAAATAAAAATCTAGTCAGTCACCCATTCTCATTTGTCTTTAAGATCTGAATGCCTATGAAACAGAATAATATGTGGTATGAACACTAGGCCCATGATGGCCATTTGAGACAGTAGGACAAGTCTTGGTGCACCCCAGCAACTGGCACACACCCCCACCCCAGAGGCAGGCAGAATAATTACATTGATTTCTGCCACAGCCCCTAGCAAGAACCTTCCAGCCAGCAGGGCACTGTTTCCACGGGGTGGCTATTGCTATGCACCAACCAGCCCCAGCTCCTGCCATGGCCAGGGGGACAGAGCTGGTTGGTGGACAGCAATAACCACCCCATGGAAACAGCACCCCACCTCCGAGGGTGGAGGCAGGGGGTGGAGGCCTTGTCCCAGCAGCTACTTGTTGTGTATGCATGTCACTGTACTGATAGAATGTAACCACTCCATTTACAATGTATCTCAGCTGTAAAGGAACGCGAGCAAGCAGCCCATAGAGGGCAGCTGCGAGCGTTCAGTCTCACATGGTTCACATTGCTCAATCACGGACAGCCGCGGGAAATCCTTCCCCGCATTCAGCAGCAGGAAAGAAGAACTACTGAAGAGAGGCGTGCCTGGGCGAGGCCACGCCGGTAGCGGCCAATGAGCTACTGTGCTACAAGATTCAAATGTTAAACCCTACTGTATATATAGAGATGTATCACCACCATTACCTCATGCTTCACCCGGTCCTCATGCAATAAACCTGAGTTAAGCCAACCCTTTGGCTGTCCTGTTGTCTTTGGTCCCATACAGTAAATTGGCGACGAGGATGGGATATGGCTGCCCACGGGACCAAGACATGCGCCGGCTACGAGATCAGGAAGCCGGGAGACTTGGAGCTGTTTGAGATAGACTTCAATGGAGCGCTGGTGGAGCTCGAAGTCTCAGATGAGGACAAGAAGAGGGCCATCTTCGTCCGCATGCTCGGACACGAGACAAAGAGGACCCTGGTCGACCTGATCGCGCCGAGGAGGGTGAGCGACTTCAAAGCCAAAGAGCTTCTGGCTGTGTTGCGCGCCCACCTCCGGCCTGCGATAGCGATGTTCCCCGCTCGGAGCGCGTTCTGGAGGCGAGTCCAAGCGCCCGGGGAATTGGTCGCCAAGTTCGCCGCGGCCCTGCGGCTGGCCGCCGGCCCCTGCAAGTGGGAGACCCCAGAAGTCACCCTCCGCGACTGCCTGCTCTGCGCCTGAGGGACACCGAGACCCAGCGCGCGCTGATGAAACAGGAGCCGCCTCCCACGTGGCAACAGGTCCCCGACACGGCGCAGGCCGCGGAAGCCACGACGGCCGGCGTGCAAGAGCTCCAGGACTGGCGACCAAAAACCGCCAAGGCAGAGAGCTCGGTGCGCGCGGCCCGGCGGGTTTCGAACTCGTCCACGGAGAGCGGCGACGACGAGGACGTCCGGAGGGTCCAGAAGGAGGGCCGGCGCTGCGACGGCTGCGGCGCCGCCCACGCCCACGCCAAATGCCCGTTCCGCAAGGCCGAGTGCCACAACTGCGGCCGGCGCGGGCACATCGCCAAGGTCTGCCGGAAGCGGCGCGAGGCCAAGAGGAGTTCCCCAGACCGCTCGGCGAGGCAGGACCGCACCACGAGGCCCAAGGACCACGGCACCCGGACCACGAGGAAGCGGGACGGTGTCGGACGCATCTCCGACGACAGCGAGGACGACGCTCCGGTTTTCAGCGTATCCACGGAGCACCCCCGATACTTCGTTGAGGTAGTAATACAAGGGGCCCCTGTTAGGATGGAGGTGGACTCGGGTTCTTCTTACTCTATCATCTCCCAGGGAGAGTTCCTAAAGATAGCCCCCCACGTGCGGCCCAAGCTCAAAGCGTTGAGGGCCACGCTGAAGGACGTGCAAGGGAACCGCATCCCGGTGTTGGGGGTTGGGAAATTCCAGGTCCAGTTCAAGAAACGCACCGCAACGCTTCCCCTAGTCGTCCTCAAAGGAGGTAAATGCAGCCTCCTCGGGACTCAATGGTTCCAGCCCCTGGGGTTGTTCATTGGGGGGGTGCACGCCGTGGGAGTACACGCCGCCGGGACTGACCCAATTCAGAGTGTGTGCGATGCGCACCCCGAGGTTTTCAAAAAGGGACTCGGAAAATTCAAGGGCCCCCCAGTGACTTTCGACCTGGACCCTGGAGTACGTCCAATCAGACTTAAACCGCGCAGAGTGCCGTTCGCACTAAAGGACAAAATAGAGGCGGAGTTGGACAAATTGGTGGACCAGGGGATTCTTGTTCCTGTTGATTCTGCGGAGTGGGAAACTCCAATTGTAACGGCGCTCAAGGCCAACGGGGAGTTCCGCATATGCGCTGATTACAAGTGCACCATCAATAAGGCGATCCGCCCCAATGCGTATCCGGTGCCGGTAGTCAGCCACTTGTTGGCCAGGTTGCACGGGGGGAGGTGTTTTGCTAAACTCGACCTGGCCCAAGCCTACCAGCAACTCCCGGTCACCCCCGCCGCAGCTGCTGCGCAGACCATAGTCACCCACAAAGGGGCGTTCCAGGTATCGCGCCTCCAGTTCGGCGTGAATTCGGCGCCCGGGATTTTCCAGTCACTTGTGGAACGCCTCCTGAAGGGGCTAGAGGGGGTGTTACCCTACTTTGATGACGTATTGATTACAGGGGGGAGCCGGGCCGAATTGGCAGAAAGGTTGGGAAAGGTCCTGGAAAAATTCGAAAAGGCTGGGTTGCGGTTGCAAAAGGACAAATGCGTCTTCTTCGCAACCGAGGTCGAGTTCCTAGGGTTCCGCATTACTCCCGAGGGAATAAGGCCTTCCCAATCCAAGGTGGCCGCCATCAAAAAGGCCCCTCGCCCCACCTCCAAGCCCGAGCTCCAGTCGTTCCTCGGGCTGCTCAACTTCTACCACTCCTTCCTTCCTCGGAAGGCAGCCGTGGCGGAACCGCTACACAAATTGTTAAAAAAGGATGAGGCATGGAAGTGGGGCGACGACCATGAGAAGGCTTTCAATGACCTGAAGCGACTCCTGGCATCAGATGCTGTACTGACCCACTTCAATCCCAAACGCCCAGTGGTCCTGATATGCGATGCATCCCCGGTGGGGGTGGGGGCGGTGTTATGCCACGTGCTGGAGAACGGGAGGGAGGCCCCGATAGCGTTCTACTCTAGGTCCTTGTCCCAAGCGGAGAGAAACTACGCCCAGACAGACAGGGAAGCACTAGCGATAATTGCGGGGACCAAGAAATTTCATGATTTTGTGTATGGCCGCCCCTTCACCATAGTGACTGACCATAAGCCCCTGCTAGGCATTTTCACCGCAGATAAGCCCACACCCCAAATCCTGTCCCCGAGAATGCTCAGGTGGGCCATTTTTCTCAACGCGTATCAGCACGCGTTGGTATACCGGCCCGGGAAGGAGATCAGCCATGCGGATGCCCTCTCGAGGTCCCCCATTCCCCGGGATTGCTGCCACGTGGGCGAGGAAGAGAGGGACCACCAGGTCTTAATGATAGAGGTCCTAGACTCCCCTCCAGTAGTACCGGCCGACATCGCCAAAGCGACCGGTAAGGACAAAACGTTAGCTACAGTTTGCTCCTGGGTACAGAAAGGGTGGCCCGTGTCTTCCCCAGCAGCGGAATTCGACACATTTTTCAAAAAGAAATTAGAATTGTCCCTAGAGAGGGGTTGTCTTTTGTGGGGACAGCGGGTAGTGATCCCCACGTCCCTCCGGCCGAGGGTGCTTAAACTGCTGCACGTCAGCCACCCCGGGATCGTCCGCTCTAAGGCACTAGCCCGCAGTTACTTTTGGTGGCCCCAGCTAGACGCCGACATCGAGCACATGGTCGGCACTTGCGAAGCGTGCCAAAGCTCCAGGCCAGAAGAGGCTCGCTTGCCACATAGGGAGTGGGACACAGCAAGGGGGCCCTGGTCCCGGGTACACGTAGATTTTGCAGGCCCGTTCAGGGGAACACTTTTCCTCCTTGTGGTGGACGCGTTCTCCAAGTGGCTGGAGGTCATTCCAGTCTCGAGCACCTCCTCGGCCACAACAATTAAACAGTTACGGAGGGTCTTTTCCACGTTCGGTTTACCCGACACCCTCGTCAGCGATAACGCTAGCTGTTTCACGTCCGCCGAGTTCAGGGCATTCATGGATCTCAACGCCATTCGGCACATCACCTCCGCCCCTTTCCACCCGGCCACCAACGGCCAAGTAGAGCGCCTCGTGCGTACCACTAAGGACGCGCTGCAGCGCATGGGCCCCGGAGATCTTGACTTACAACTATGCCAATTCCTCCTACGGTACAGGGTCACCCCACTAGCGTCAGGGTACTCCCCCGCGGAGTTGCTAATGCGCAGGAAGCTGGCCACGGTAATCTCCAGACTAGACCCCACCAGAGTTGAAGACAAAGGGCGAAATGTAGAGATGGATTCCTCAAAGAGTTTCAGCGTAGGCGCCCCCGTGCATTGCAGGAACTACGCCAGCGCGGGACCAGCCTGGGTGCCCGGCATTGTGATAGAACAAACCGGCCCCATCTCATACCGCGTAGAGACCAATACAGGCCTCCTGTGGAGGCGGCACGCGGATCAACTCAGGCGTAGGGTCCCCGGAAAGCAGGACGAAGACGAGAGTAGCAACGAATCAGCGTTAGGGTACTCCCCCACCCGCTTAACCCAAGGGAGAGAAAAAGGGGGACATGGGTCCCCACCAAGGGGGGAGGAAAGGGAATCGATCCTCAGAAATCTTTTGCGGGAGTTTGCGGCGGAAAGGAAGAGCCCCGATCCCACACACATCCCCCGGGAGCGTCCCCAAAATACAGATTTCCCAAGAAGTTTAGACCTTGATTTTCAGTACCAGGGGGAGTTAGCGGAGTGGTCCCCCACCCGTCCTAGCGAAAAGAGGGGTTTCAGTTCAGCCCCTGGTACTTCCAGTCCCAGTAGCCCCTGTGAGTTAGAGTGCAACATAGCGCCAATGTCCCGGAGACTGACACCCCCAAGACAGGAGGCGATGGCGAGTCCATCCGCCACAGTCTCAAGGTCCCCCGAGCGGGGGACAGAAGGTAGCAGATCCACAAGGGCATCCTCATTGGTCCCGCGGTTCACGATAGGAGGGTCCCCGGGGTCCGAGGGAAACAGGCAGGGGTTCACTTCTCAGCTGTTCATCCCATTCCCATCCCCCAGCGCAAGGCAGGCACAGACGCCCCACAGAGCCACTAATGAATCCCCGTTTTCCGTTGCAGGACAAGCACCCACGGAGTCAGGGATCACAGGCTCTCCTGTACTAGGGCAGGCGCAAGCGCGCCCCAAGCGCATGTGCGGCAAGCCACATTGGTTGCGGGACTTCGTCCCATCCTAGGGGGGAGGGATGTTGTGTATGCATGTCACTGTACTGATAGAATGTAACCACTCCATTTACAATGTATCTCAGCTGTAAAGGAACGCGAGCAAGCAGCCCATAGAGGGCAGCTGCGAGCGTTCAGTCTCACATGGTTCACATTGCTCAATCACGGACAGCCGCGGGAAATCCTTCCCCGCATTCAGCAGCAGGAAAGAAGAACTACTGAAGAGAGGCGTGCCTGGGCGAGGCCACGCCGGTAGTGGCCAATGAGCTACCGTGCTACAAGATTCAAATGTTAAACCCTACTGTATATATAGAGATGTATCACCACCATTACCTCATGCTTCACCTGGTCCTCATGCAATAAACCTGAGTTAAGCCAACCCTTCGGCTGTCCTGTTGTCTTTGGTCCCATACAGTAAACTACTGAAGGGGCTCCCTGAAGAGAAGGCCTGCCTGTGCCGCTGCTTCTCCTTAGCCTCTGTGTGCCTCTCATGTGTGCCTCTCCCTTCCATGCATGTGTGGAAGAGACTGGACCACTGCGGCCTATGGTGGAAGGCCGGGGAAGGTTCAGTGCAGGAAGGAAAGTACCCCCCCCCCGCCGCCATCCTGCCACCGGCATACCCACATGACCAGGCAGCAGCAGAAGGGAGGCTTGTTGCAGAGTGAGGGCAATTATGAGGTGTTTGTATGGTAGAAAGATGAAGTCAGAGAGCTTGTAGAAAAGTTATTCTCAAAGTTTGTTTCATCATCTTCAAAATTGAAGTGGCTTATCAAATTCAGTGGTGTCTGAAATCGGATTTCCTTATCCTGGAGTCTATGTTACCTCTTTGCTCTCTACCAAAAAGCGCTCAGCTGAGAAGAATGAGATAGGAGACTTTTTAAAGGCTGCAGAAATGTTGGGATGAGCAGACTACACTGCTGATTTGCAATGCTGATTTTGGCAGCATGAAACACCAAACGTGGGTTCCCAAACATCTTCTTGTGTGAAGCTTCTATCTGAAAGCTTTTAAGTACAGTAGCTTCATGCTATAGGCACACCACTCGACTTCTGAACAAACCATTGTGATGGAAGAAGAAATCAACTTCCCACATCTTCAGCATGGTCCTGCAATCTTGAATAGCAGCTTTAAAAAAAGAACTGGAAATAAGAGCTATATGTTACTTCCCCCCCCCCCCCCATCTCTATGTTTTTCCTTGCATCAATAGTTTGTTTCTGTATAGCTATCCTGTAGATTAGCAGCTGACCAGTTTGGTCCAAAACTGTGTGGCAGACAACTTAACAAAAACTTCTTAGCAGCAAATGGAGGAGAAATTGGCCAGCCTCATTTGATAACAACAGCAAATAACAATTGGGGTATTGTATTTAATGGAGCTTCTCTAATAGCATGAGGTCTTTTGTCTATTTTTATACCAGTTCAGTGATGCCATTGCTGAAGGTCACTCTTCAGGAAAGTCCCTAATTAAGATTTCTGCCTGCAGCAAATTGTAAGAACTATAATACATCATGCTGGAGCAACCCAGCTACAGATCATTGACTATCTGGAGCCAGTCATGTCATAGGAGGAAATAGTGTGGTTTTTTGTAGAGCCAAAGATAATTTGACAGTGTGATTAAAAATGCAGTACCTTGGGTTTTCCTTTACAAAGTCATTTTTTAAAAAATTAATATATTCTTGATTGCCAAAAAAAAATGCTTTAAACTGTGTAGTAGAAGTAGATCACAGAGTTGTTTCGCTGACTGAGAGTTGCTTACAATAAACAGATTTTTTCAAATACTTATATGCAGATGTAAATTTTAGCAGGGCAGTTCTGCTTGTGCAACTAACTCCACTGTAGTATAGTGTTTGGGATGTGGGACCAAGAACAGACCGATTATTCCTAGAAATAATTATCACACAGCTGAAGATGTGCAAATGAAGCCCTGACCAATATCCACGAGCAAACCTATGTCCAGGAATACCCCTTTAACCAGAACAAGTTTTATGTGCAAGCCTGGATGAGCTTTCCTACTGACCAGCAGCACTACTGTCTTGTATGCATCACCCCATTGAACATTTATTTTAAAGTCTACAACTGTCCCTTGACCTGTATGACCTAGTATTCAGATCCCTTTCAGATTTAGTCCTTTTCATGGAAAGGAAGTATACAGTAAGTAAGAAAAGACAGATCATCTGGAGATTTACACTCATCTGGTGTGATAGCAGTCCAAAACAATTAACTGTAAAAAGATGTTGTTTAATTGTGTAGAGCTTGTGCACAGCTTACAAAGCAAGATGTAAAAATAGCTTGCTGAATTCCCCCTTCCTCAAAAACCTAAAGAAAATAGGTCTGAAATCTAGGAACAAGATGTACAGTTTTTTGGGGGAAATAAAAACAGATTATACTTCCTTCAAAGAAAACACAGAGGAAGCAGATTCCTAAGGGCATTCTACCCCAAAGTACGAAATCTCCAAATAGGACACACTGAAATTTATGAATATAAGCAGCATGTCTTTCAGGGTGGGGGGAATCTTTGGAAACATTACCACAGTATCTCCCTTTTGAAGACTATAGATCAGGGGTTGCCAACCTTTTTAAGTCGCGGGCCGGGTCACACTGCCTCAAATAATCGAGGGGGGCAGACTTGTGGTCCCCACCACCACTATTTACAGCTGCTGTAAACACATTGCAACAGCCCATAAGCAAGTCTACTGCGGATTCCGGTGGCGGCAGCTGCAGCAAGGGCAGTGGCTGGATTTTTTGACACCACAGGCCACATCCGACCTGTTGGCCATGGGTTGACTACCCCTGCTATAGATAATAGATATTATTATATAAGTATTGGTGAAGTCCCTGAAAGCAAAACAGAACAGAGAGTATGTCTAATGGGAACACCACTTTCTGAGATTGCAGCACTGTCATGCCTTAAACTCCAAAATCCTACCTGCCCTGCTTTCCTGTGGATAAATTGTAGATACACGGTCTTTTAACCTGACCACTGTCTGACCAAAACATTTTTTTAAAGCTTGCCATTTCTTTCAGCACATAAAATTGATTAAAAATAGGATTTTTTTTTCTTATTAATTTTAGACTAGAGCATTTATCATCCTCATGTTAACAGTGGAAGAAAGAGGAAGCTAGAATTTTAACCTTGTGGGTCAAAGACAAGACAGTTATCAATGGCAATGAAGAAGAGTCCCTGAACCATTTAATGTCACCCTTTTATAGAGCAGGAGATACAGCCTTGAACATCCATGTGAGGAAAAACTGTGACAGGCTTTTAATACTCTGTATGCAACACACACCCCTCAGTTGGGGAGGATGGCATCATTTTCTATCTTCCCACTGAAGAATGCACTGTGTTGATGCAGGACATTTAGTGAAAGACAACAGTGGCATTTAAAAGCAATAACAAAAAAATAAATATAGCTACCTTTTAAAAGAGAGAGAATTCTAGTGCATCTTCCATCTCCCCCTTCCCCCAAGACCTGCTTTACTATTACAGTGATGAAAAAAGAAGCCGTCACATAACTAGCAGCCAGTTTATCTACAACTTTGTTGTATGTCACTTTCCAAAAACATCTTCAACAATTCATCTCTTCCCCACCTACTACTTGCCCTACCCCGACATAATATAGAAGTATAGCCTGCACATGAGAGATAATATTGTCCTGGGAAATATCCAGCAGATTAATACATTTTGACTGAAACTAGGGTGAGTATTGTGCTCCAGGATCTGCTTATTGTAATTACATCAACTAAGGAGCAATGTGCTAAACATAATCTATATAAGAGTAAAAAGGTGTATCTATGAAGACAGTGTCAATCTGATTCTAGAATCTGTTTGATGTATAATTTCATTCCTTTATACCTCACACTACCTAATAAAAAAGATTTGTATCTCATGATTTCTCCAATAAATATTGGCTGTATTAATTATCTGTTTCTGTGTGTACACTGTCTTGATAGTTTTGTTGTGGATTTAAAAGGATCTTGTTTAGCCTTAAGGGATGTCAGATAGTATGAAGGAGGGTGTGGATGGGGGAAAGAAACAGCATGAAAGCAATTTCTGGCTTTAGAAATACAAAGCCAGAAAGTGAATACCCAGAGATGATTTTTTTAAAAAAACCTCAGACTCTAAGGATATCATTGCACAATAAATAGATAACTGCAGTGAAACCAAGCCCAGAGTGAGCTGTGGAGGTTCATCAAGAAAGGAAATGTGTGAAGTATCCAGCATGTGCTATCCACATGCACTGTAAAGATAGGGCTCATATTTTGGTTGAGATAAATGGGTATTTTTGTGTTTGTAAAATGTTTTCTTTAAAGAATATTTGCAGAGATTCATTCTAAAGATCCTGACTTTAAGCCATTATCTCACCCTTAGTCACTGCTGTATACTATTTTATAGGGATGATCCATTGAGTTCTAGTCCATGTCACTTATGGCTACTTT
The DNA here is from genome assembly GCA_035047345.1 of Bradypodion ventrale. NCBI lineage: Eukaryota > Metazoa > Chordata > Lepidosauria > Squamata > Chamaeleonidae > Bradypodion > Bradypodion ventrale. The sequence goes on from JAWDJE010000006.1 coordinate 126,018,432, forward strand.
CCATAACAAGTACATTCCATCCTATTTGTGTCTTATTCTATTTCTTTTCTCTTTTTATTAACTGATAAATTCTTAGGTATAAATCTCAACGCACCAAGGTAACTGAGGTGAAAAGCAAGAAACTAGCATTCTACACTTAAAGCCAGGTGCTGCAGTGGTGCAAGTGGCTAAGACGCTGACTGGGATGCGGAACATCAGCAGTTCAATAACCAAGTACTGCAGGATGGAATGAGCTCCCGTCTTTGTCCTAGCTCCTGCCAACCTAGCAGTTCAAAAGCGAGAAATTGCAAATAGATAAATGGGGACCACTTTGGTGGGATGGTAAACAGTGCTCTGTGCACTCCGGTGTCTAGTCATGCCTGGCACATGACCACGGAAATGTCTGCAGAAGTAGGCAGCGCTGGCTCTTCAGCTTTGAAACAGAGATGAGCACTGAACCCTAGAGTCGGATACGACTGGCTTTCGAGCAAGGGAAACCTTTACCTTACACTTAAAGCCACCTGGACTGACAGTTGAATTTTACTTTTCATAATGGCAAAAGTATAATGTCCTCCATTACATTAAAAGGTAATAATCTACCTTACTAAGAAGAAATAAGGATGTAACAGAATTTTACCACTCATGAGACTTTTTTTTTAATCTAGCCATCTCACAAGACTGTGTTATGATCATTTGGCAATCCCTTCAATAAATTTTGAGTTCCAGTGCAAGACTGATATGGCAAAGGCTTGCTTGGTTCATGTTGTTCCTTGTAGTTGATGATATTTAGAGGGCTTTGAGGCACATAAAATTATGTATCCAAAAAGAGGTGAAAGGCTGTGGGGTTAAGCAAAAGCACTAGAGCAGGGATTTCCAAGCTGCAGCCCATGGGCTAGATGTGGCCCACAGCACCATTTCATGTGCCCCCCTCCCCACTGCCTCCACCACACCAGGAAATACCATGTGGTGGAGGAAGTGCAAAATGGCTGTCTGGCCCACAAAGTTATCTGAGGGAGCATGACCTGGCCCCCAGCTATAAAAGGTTGAGAACTTCTGCACTAGAGCAAAGGACATAAATCTTCATCTCTCTCATCTGCTTATTCATAAATTTATTCTTACTTTACAGAACAGCAAGCTATTTTATTGTTCTCTTAACAAGCAACAAGCATCTGAAGAGTTGATCTCTGCTTGTTGCTTGTATTTCCTATCTCAAAAGGAAAGGACACTTGTTTTGCACAGAAACTGTGTCCATAATAGAGATCTATATAGATATTATAAAGATTTGTATACAGTGGAACCTCGGTTAACGTAATTAATGCATTCTCCAGGACATTTCTTACAGTGAAAATTACTTTAACTGAATTTCTTATAGGAATGCATTGAATGCAATTTTCCATAGGAATGCATTGAAAACCAAAGTAATTTAACCAAAATGTAGTTTATGCATTGAAAACCAATTAATTTGTTCTGGGGGGAAATTCCTTAAACTGAGCCACTATTTTCTATGGATTTCCTTTTGTTATGTGATTTTTATGTTAACTGAGCTGTTTGTTAACCGACGTTCCATTGTACAGGTATACTCTTTTATATACTTGGGGGGGGGGGGAGAGAGGATGTCAGAGGGCTTAAAAATTTCCTAATGAAAACTTTCAAGATTTCCATGAACTCTGCACAAAGAACTTGAGATGCTTTAAAACTGAGTATTGGGCCTGGGGAAGCAAAACTGAGTGATTTGTCTATGTAAGCTGAGGTCGTTAACACTTACTTCTTTAAGATCTCACTTTGGATTTCTGCATAGACATTCTGGCTGAATGTTTATTGATTCATATTAAATCAGAGCCTGTTTAACTCTGATAGTTTCATGGGCTCACACTTGTCAAATGCAAGGTAACGCTTATATAAGAATTATGAAAAACTGAAAACTTTTTGAAAAGAACTTGAGATTTGTGCAATTCAAATGCCAGAGAAAGTGAAACTAGCTGATATGTCCCACCTTAGACTCCATACGGCTTGTTCTTACAGATACAAGCCCATTTAGTAAGCAAAGTTCCTTGCTTCTTTTAACCTTTCAGTTTCCTTTATGTTTGCTAGCTGCTTCTGAGAAACTTGGCCTTAGTGAGAAATAGCAGCACAGAAAGAATAAATTTATCATTTAGGAGAAGAGGGGAGAAAGGTTAACTATTGTCCGGGTGTACCTTCTACCAAGGATACATTTCCAATTACTTGTATTGTGAGCGCAGAAGAAATATCCCCTCATGTCCTGCCCAGATTCAGTGCATTACAAAGGTAGGAGTTAATTGAAAGAGCCGCCAACAACAATTGTGCCCCAGAGCCTCTAAATGACTGTCGGCAGGCTGAGAACAGTAGTAAACCATGTGTTTCTCTTTTAAAATGATGGACTGCCTGGAAGTGTTGTCATTCTACCCTGGGGAGCTTTCTTTGCTATTGTCAAGTCTTCTTTCTGTAACTGCTCTGTAGAGGAGTTAATTTTTAAAACAAGGTAACTTGGCAAAATGGGTTGTAGTAAGAACAGGGGGAACACAACAACACAAACCAAAAACTTCATCTCTAGAATGAAGGTTGGATTCAAGATGAGCTACTCAGGAGGAAGATGTACAGAGACTGACTTTCTGGTGAAATGATTTCAGGTGAAAGTGTTTTCATCCAGTGTGCTAATTGCTTGGCAACCAGCTCCCCACAAAGTGAAGTATGCCCAGTATAGAACATTTTGGGGAGTCCTGCATCAAATTAAGCTACTTCCCATTGTTGCTAAGTACGCAAGAGACTGTATGAAATACATAGATGTGCAGTGCAGAGTGGTGTAAAGTACAGCTTCCCAGAGCTGCAGATCTGACTCAATAATCTGAACTCTGTTGGGTAAGCCTGACAGTATATATCATCTTATATCTGGGTTCCTATGAGAATGAAAAGCATTAGCCATCTGTACCACTATGAATCCTGAGGAGGAATTAATAGTTAATTGCTAAAAATAGGTACAAATTTTATAACCGGATTGGATGATATTTTTATTGAACTTCTGAGACATCACATAAAGGCAAGCCTTGGGTTCTCTAGGCTGAATATTATAGAACAGGGGTCATGCACCACATGTAGCTCCTCAAGCTCTTTTTGTGTAGCCATCCAACCTGCTTGTTTACTGCTATCATCCTCAAGACATTTTCCCTCTGACCCACACTGTACTTGCCTCAAGCAGCACCATCTACTACTGATTTTCCTGTCTCTTTCCCATTAAAAAAACACAATAGCAATATAGTTTCTTCTGGTCTCCATGGTCCCTTCTGTCAACCTCCTCTTGGTCTTATTCTTCATTTTGGCCATTTTAGGGGCTTTGCTAGCCAGCAGAACTCAGGTAGCCATAATTTATCATGCCTTCATTGACCACTGATTGTTTATTTTTGATCTAAATTGGTAGATTAATAATGTTATGTTTTTATTTAAGATGTGGCTTTCTTTAAGCCATTGGGCACTCCAATTTGGTCCCCATTTCCCAGAAGACAGGGCCCCCACTGTTATAGAACATGTGAGGAAACAACAGAAAAATCAAAAATTATTCTGGCCAGATGTTAATGCTATAGAATCTGCCATTAATGTCCTAAGATGGAGGCCTGGAAAATTAGCTTAGGGTGTGACTGAGTCAGGTTTTCCTCTTCTGTCATCAACTCAGCTCTGACTTATGACAACCCTTTCTAGGGTTTTCTAGGTTAAGAATATTCAGAAGAAATTTAACATTTCCTTATTCTGGGGACACCCTGGGACTGTGTAGCTTTCTCATCCCTACACAGGCTGGCTTTTTTCCTAAGAGGCACAGTGGGGAATTGAACACCCAACATCTGGCTCCACAGTGCCCCAGGGATGCACCCTCGGCTATATAGGTGATCTCCAACACCTCCAGCAACATTTAGTTGAAATTTAGTACCAGAATCCTGGCTGGAGAAGATTAATTGTTATGACACACACAGTGGTACCAATAACATAAAATACCTCTTAGAAAGCCAACCCGGCCCTTTGTGTGCAAGGTATGTTGATCTTCTACAACCACTTACGCATGGCATGCAAGAATGGGAAACTGCAAAATTGCAAAATGAGATATTTTATGGCACCCCCAAAAAGAAAAGGAGAACAATGTTTTGTGAAAATTAAGTAAAACCTGTGTAAATAACACAAATGCAAATAGCACAAAGTGGTGTAGACTGATAATTTCTTTCATGGATAATTAAGGGTTAGAAGGGTTGTCTGTACCCTTTTCAACAATCAGACATGTCCCATTGCCTAGAAAGGGTTCATTGGAACAGACTCATTGCAGGAACTTTACTAGCACACCAGCTCTGCAACTCCTTCCCCATAGAAATTAGATTGGCACCCATATACGTGAAATGATCATTAAAGAGAGTTCTGCACTCCGTTTTTAGTGACATCTAATGCTTGTATCTAATATTAATGTTCTCTATTTTTATGTTAACTTATGTTGCTGATATCTTTGTTGTTATGAGATTTTTATGATGGCTTGAATTTTATAACTGTTTTATTTCATTTTAATATTGCATCAAGCTTCTATTAGATAGAATCATGATTAATAAATGTATTAACAATGTTAGAGGGTTTAATAACCATCTGTGCACTAGAGAAGAAACAGAAACTGTTGATTTGGATTCTAATCCTGCACACAATTAACTAGTTAAATTCCATTTTAATCAATAATGTAGAATTTTGACCATTTTAGTCAACAATGTAGAATGTTGACCTTGAACAAGCAGAACAATTACCCCATCAGATGTTTTATTTTGAAATATCAATATAGTAAACATTTGCTTTTAGAAAGAAGGGGGATTGTTGTCCATTGTTGTTGTTGTTGTTCAGTCGCACAGTCGGTTCCGACCCTTTGCGACCCTATGGACCATTGTTCTCCAGGCACCTCTGTCCTCCACCATCCCCCTCAGCACTCCCAGCTCTGTGCCCGTTGCGTCCACAATACCATCTAGCCATCTCATCTTTGGCCTCCCCCTTCTTCTTTTGCCCTCCACCTTTCCCAACATCAGGGCCTTCTCAAGTGAATCCTCCCTTCTCATTTGATGTCCAAAATACTTTAGCTTCGTCTTTACTATTAGCCCTTCCAATGAGCAGTCAGTGTTGATTTCTTCTAAGATTGACCTATTTGTTCTCCTCGCTGTCCAGGGTACTCTCAAAACTCTCCTCCAACACCACATTTCAAAGGCATCTATTCTTCTGCGTTCAGCTTTCCTAATTGTCCAGCTCTCACATCCGTACATTACCACTGGGAATACCATTGCTTTGACTATTCTAATTTTTGTTTGCAATGTGATGTCTCTGCTTTTCACTATGTTCCCCAGGTTTCTCAAGTATAATTCTTGTCTCCCAAGAATCAGTCGCCTTTTTATTTCATGGCTGCAATCCCCATCTGCCGTGATCTTTGATCCCAGGAAAGTAAAATCTGTCACTGCTTCTACTTCTTCCCCATCTATTTTCCAGGAACTGATTGGGCCTGTTGCCATTACCTTGGTTTTCTTGATATTGAGTCTCAAACCAGCTTTTGCACTCTCCTCCTTCAGCCCAATCAAGAGGTTCTTTAGGTCTTCCTCACTTTCTGCCATTCTGTCCATAGTCATGAAGAAACTGTGTAAATAGGTTTCTTCTCAACAACCACCCCATGCCAGATGATTAAAAATGTGTTGCTGGAGGAGTGACAGTTATAAATAGGCATCGTTGTAACTCAATACATTAGTGCTAGACTTTTGATACCTGTATAATTTCGGAGTGAAAGCGTCAATCCCTATAGTATGTGACCATTAAAAAATTACAGCTGAGCTCGTAAATTCCCACATTGGACAGATTGCTTTCAACTCACGACGAGAACCACAGAACCACATCCGAACTAAATTCCCCTTGTGAGTTTAATGTGTTTTATTTAAAAGTACTATGGAAGTATAGGGAGTAATAGACTTTTGAAACCAATCTGAACTTTTTTTTTCTCTCCCCTAAATATTCTGGAGAAAATCTTTAGAATTTTCACATAAAATTTTCTGCTGATTTCTTCTCATTTTACAAATTATTTGGAATGAAATTATGTGCATAATTCAAATTAAGGGATGAGGAACCTGTGGCTTTTCAGACCTGCTAGATTCAAACTCTTGTCAGACCACATAGCCAGTGATTTTTAGATCAGTGACATTTGATAGACCTTAGCCTCCATCTGCTAGAAAACCAGTAGAAATTTTAGACCAATGATATCTGGAGGACCACAAGTTGCCCAGATGTGATTTAAATAAAAATGCAATATATTATATTTCACTTGCATACTTGCTCAGTCTGCTGTCCAAATGATAACAGTTGATAGACCATTTCAAGACTGCAGGTCTTCCTTTTCCTGATTTCTGAGCCACTTTTAGCTTAGCTACAGATTTGCTGAGCTGCACAATTGCACACAGTCCTTCAATTCATCTTGTCCCTTTCTACTTCAAATGTTCAGCCTGAGAAGTCATACAGATACCAGCAGAAGATGAAATAACTGTGCCTTTACTTGTATTGGCTAGGTCGCCCTTGCTCGAAAGCCAGTCATATCTGACTCTAGGGTTCATTGCTCATCTCTGTTTACAGCCAAAGAGCCAGTACCGTCTGTCTCTGCAGATGTTTTTGTGGACATGTGGCAGGCATGCCTCGACACCAGAGTGCATGAAACGTTGTTTACCTTCCCACCCAAGTGGTCCCTATTTATCTACTTGCAATTTCTTGTTTTCAACTGCTAGCTTGGCAGGACCTAGGACAGACAGGAGCTCATTCCATCGTGCAGTACTCAGGTCTCAAACTGCTGACCTGCCGACCTTCCAGTCATCAAGTTCAGCATCTTAACATCTAAGACAACCCAGGCCCCTGGTATTGGCTACAACACCCCAAATAAGTGTGCTGTCTAGACAAACAAGCACGGCGGAATATTGGTGCCCATTGCAATATCCTGAGGAAATACAAAACAAAAACAAAGAAACCCCTACATGAGAGTGTTGGAATGTGAGCAAGGTCAACTTGTGTGGCATTACAGATCCCACTGAACCTGCAATGTGTAGTTTGTTGCAGTAGTCCTTTGTGGGGAAGCATTTTGGGTACCTTGTGGGGGCCAGAGCTTGGTATTGGTAAAATTCAACACATATGGAGTATGTCAGTGTATCTTATTTCAAGCAACAGTAAGAAAACATTATTTTAGAACAGGTGCTCTCAGACTTTTTAAGCCGGGTGCCAGGTCACACTCCCTCAGACAGCTTTGGGGGCCGGATGGCCATTTTGCCCGTCCTCCACCACATGGCACTTCCGGGTGTGGTGGAGGCAGTGGGGGGCCACATGAAATGGTGCTGTGGGCCACATCCAGCCCATGGGCCGAAGGTTGAGAATCCCTGTTATAGAAGCTCAAGAAAACTTACAACTTGATGTTGGGGAAAAAATAAGATTTAGGACAGATATTGAAGCCCTTTCCTGTGTGCATTAGACCCCTTGTGCATTAGAGCCCTGAGGCTTCTGTTCAGCTTTAGAAAGTTCACTAAGTTTCTCTTTTGGAAGACAACAAATGTATGTGTATTTAGTGTCTGAACGAGAGAAAGGAAATTGGATTGCATCAACAGATGGAGATTGAACAGTGATATGTATTAATACACTGTCTCTTCATCAAAGACTGTTCCAGCTCTAGAGTGATTCTAGGTCATTTCTGCCACCAGGTCATAGTTTTTCCCCATTGTTTGTTACCTGATCTTTTTTGGGGAGAAACACATACGTAAGATTGAATATGGAATATTCTATAAGCAAAGAATGTGGTCTGCTTCTAGTTCTTTGTGGTTCTGCACATGTTTTTGTTTACTAGAAATAGAACATTATGGATTGTAGCAATGGAAGAGGGGCAGGAGAAACAGGGGTCATGCACTACATTTATTCCATGTAGGCAGTTATTTAGATAATGAGGTTTACTTTAAAATCATATATTTCAACATTACTTGGGTTTGCCAAAGATTCATAACAGTCTCTTAGGGCATGACAGGAAATTTTACCAGACAACATTGTATGTGCCAGCTAATTAAGAGTATTAAACATGCATCCAATTTATACATCTTTGACATTGGCAGCTCAAAACTATTTTTGAAAAGCATCTTTAAAACTGAGCAGGAAAAGGCTTTTTCTTCATGATGGCTCTGGCTAGAACATCCTGGGAATAGTATTGGGGCTTTTTAAAACAAGTTCATTTTTCATTCCTGGATTATCCAGCTCTGATTGCCTTTTTTGAGCTCTTTGTTGAGCAGCAAAAAAGAAAAAAAATATTCAATTATATAGTACAATGAGTGTGCAGTCAGATGCTTTTTCTGTTGCAAATGCCAACCATCCCAAACAAACAAACAAACTCCACTTTCTGTGTACACAACATTTTCATGATAATGCTTTGAATATTTAAAAGAGAAAGCAGTTAAAATACACTCAGCATCACATATTTTTGACACACACAACAAAGGATATAAATATAGTAGGAACAGAATAAGCACTGCATCCCTGTATTGATTCTACCAGGCACCTTAGATCTACTACAGGCCAAGAAATACCTTGTTGTGCTCTCAGAAAAATAAGATGGTTTAGCAAATATCTTTTTTATAATGTCCTTGAGAAGTTTAAGTAAATGTATGTATTGAATGATTCAGTCATTCTTGCAGTAAAGGGTTTGGGTTTGCTTTATGTGAATGTTTGCCAAAGAAAAATCTTTTTACTTCTTCAGAGATGTACTGTAACTGCCAGAGGAGAAAAGTGCTCTAGAGAGTCTCAAAACTACAATTTCTTTACAATTAAAAAACTGAGGCAAACAATATTTTCATTTTTTCCTTCCCTGTGCATAGAGGCACTCTGCCTATGAAGTTAACGGGTTTTGAAGCTATTTTTCCCTCTATCATCTTGCCAGGCAGCTGATAAGCGGAAGCAGCCTTGCATTAACTGGATGCTTTTACAGGCACTTGGTAGCCCCCAAAACATGGCTTCTGTGTTTGATTTTAATTGAGGCTCTGTGGCATACAAACCTTCTGAGTAGCTTGATCTTTGACTATGCCAATTGCCAAAAAGAATTCACTCCTTCCATCTATGTGGGATCAATGTAGATTTTTTAGAAAGAAAAAAAGCTGACTTTTGCATGTTACCTTCCACTCTGACTTTCAAAAAAATCATACACCTTAATGGCTAACATGTCACCTCTGCCATCTACATTTTAGGTACTATTATGGTCCTGATGTTTTTGCTGTTTCTTCAGGATTCACATTTTTCTTTTCTTTTTAATCACTGATTTTAGTTTGGGAGGGATTAGGTGGTAGACAAAAAGTGGACATACATTTGATGCAGACAATTTCTCCAGAAAAAAATCCTTTCAACACATCAAGCACATTTGTGTGCTTCTGACACAACAAAAAAAAATTCTGGGTCTTTTACTATTAGCTGATAACCCTCTCCATATGTCACTGGGAACAATAATTACTTGATAATTGATTTTAGCAATGGACATTGGCTTCAGGCATCTGCTGTGAATTTTGCAGTTTTCATTGTTTGCTGTCTCTTTTGCACAGGAATGGCATATTAGCCTGCAGAGTAGCATAGGGTTAAGGATGTAGTTCTTAATTTTAATTTTGCTTATGAAAATTGCCTGGGGTTTTAGAGAAGAAGTTGCATTAAGTGGTTTATAAACAGAAGATAATGTGCTAATAACAGCTCCACTGTTATTATCTCTATATCACCTGTTCTATAAGAGCAGTAGACAATATTTGGAAGTCAGGCTTGACTAATGAAGTACAGTGGAATCTCATCCAACAATCATCCCCTATAGCAACGAAATTGCATAACAATTAGGTTTTGGGGGCAAATGGTGTCCCTATGGAAAAAAACGTACAACAATTTTTCAATGGGAAAAACCACTTCGCAAAAAAAATCGTTGTACGATGCAGCCCATAGGGAAAATCGCTATACGATGCATGCATCATATAGCAATTGTTTCGTACAACAATGAGCCCTGTGGAACGGATTAAAATCATTGTATGAGGTACCACTGTACTTCCATACTGTCTATGAGATCTTTCAGCTGCAATTCTCATGACAGATATTTTGGAGCATAGGTGATTACTGTCTTTTTTGAGTATATCAGAATCAAGTGTCTTGCAAAGTTGTTGCACAAGCTGTACTTTAGGTGTTGGCAAGCCCTCTATATTAATACATATTGTAGCTAATATTGGCCCTAGCAAGGGTACTCTCTTAATTAATGGCACGTGTGGGCCACTGGCGAAATCATATGGTTACTCATCTAATTGTATTTGTATAGTGAGTTAGTTGCCTTACATTCATGTTTCTGGAATGAAAGGATCACCCAACAGATTTGTTTCCCTCAGTACACCTGAATGTATTGACATTCTTCAGAGAGGCTCCTTCTGTATCATGGTACATACAATGTGTGTTATGGAGGATCAGATATTAGCTGTCCTCAAATGCTAATATCAGAATGAAGTCAAAAGCTTGCTCACTACGTTGTGCAATTTTAGTTGGTCTCATACCTGTCAACCATCCCGATTTGGCCGGGATTACCCCGTAATTTGGCGCCGATTTGCACCATTTCCTGACCTGCGCTGCCAAAATCCCATAATTTGGCAGTGGGGGAAAGGAGGCACTGTGCAGCCAAACTGCACAGGTCACGTTGCACTCATGCGTGGAAGGGCTCTACACTTCCGTAGCCTTCAACGCATGCGCAGAAGGCTATGCCGCCTGCGTAGAAGGCTATGCAAATGACGTAGCCCTCCATGCGCATGCGTATAACGCGACCTGTGCAGACCCGGTCTGCGCAGGTCCCGGATTCGCCGGAGCCACGGTTGACAGGTATGGTTGGTCTGCTTAAAACTGTTGCCCTAATGTAATTTATGTGGGTCTGTGTATTTTTTAAATAATTCTTCATTCTGGATTGTGTAGAAGCAGACTATAAATGAAGTCTGCATTTTTGTTGTATCAAAGCTTTGTAAGCATGTTTAAAAAACTGAGTCAAACATCAGAATGACCACTTGAAATAAATCATTGCTGATCTTTCCTAAACAATTATCATACATAATCCTGATAAATTAAATTTTCAAATTCAGAAGGCATTAAGGCCCGCTGGTCTATTTTAAAGTGACATCAAACGATTAAATTCTTTCCAGGTGCTGCTTGATATGCATCTGGCAAAAGAACTGGGAAGCAGCTGTTCTCTAACAAGTTGCTTCTTTTTCCCTTGGATATCCCACTAACAAGCATCTGATTGCTGATTGCATGCATAAGTGGGACCTGGATCATGCTCACAAAAAAAAATGTACCTGTAAAAGTCACATTGTCAGGAACCAATGCAGTGATTCTTGACACAACATGGGACTTCTTGAGGCAAATCAGGAACACAGTTGTGAGGGGAAGCCATCGATTGCTTGAAGACTACAGTTGTTGGCTACATCTCTTATCCGAGAATGCATTTTTTCCTGAAGCAGGAAAAATCCCATTGGCATGAATTTGTTTAAGGTGGATCCCATCTTGCCATGAAGTGACCCACACACTCTGATCTTGGAGCCATCTCCTGCAGCACATATGAAATGAGACATGCAGGATTTAACAGCGGGACTGCAATGGACTGTCGTGGCCTTGAGGATATGGACAAGGTGTGTCTTCACAGCCAGTCCATCTGGCATGGCATCTTCCACCTCCATGACCATTGGGAATCAGAGTTCCTCCTCCGTTCATTTTGCTATTGTGCCCAATATGATGGTTTCCAGTGGCATTTCCTCCACTGAGGGGACCATCACCCCACCTAAAGGAGCTGTGCTGGAGATATGCTCAGAACCTATAGATTCCATTTCAATTTCTATCCCTCTTTTTTGGATGTTCAATCTGTGTATGCCACAGAACCTGCTGCCAATCTCCTAACCTAGGCTGCTGCATTAGATGTGGAGGTCACTATTCTGTGAAAATTTTGATGGAAAAAGGACTACCTCCTAATGCCCTGATTTTCTTTAAATAGATTGAAATGAGGGTGCCATGTTGTTCTGTAAGACACAAAAAAAAATACTTGCCATCTCATAAACATCATTGCCTGCCAAGTTTTTTTTTTCCAAGGATCAAGACTGGGCACATGGAAGCAAATTTCAATTGGTCATTTTACAGGAAGGTTCCATGTGTTGGATCTATTGGTTTTAGCTCAATTCTGCTAACATTGTTGACAATGAGATTGTTGAGAGGACAAACATTTGGCATGTTTCACTTCCATTGCATAATGGAGTGTTCATTTGTGCATGCGGCATTGGCTGCCAGCCAACAAAACGCACCATGATAAATGTCTTTACACTAACAGAGACTAACACAGAGAGATTCCATCCACAATCGGAAACTCCAAATCCTCATTATCCACCTAAGATTCCTATTCAAGATAAATGAGATGCCAGTTGAAAAGCAGCACACACTAACCCTTCAAGGTTAGTTTAACTAAATAGATTATTTAAATGCAGTCGGAAGATGCTTTTTTAAAATCTTTGGGTTGCTGTCTCTTTTTTACTATGATCTCTAGGACAGGTTGACATGGTGACCTTTTCTCCTGCTAAAGAGCATCATGGCAGTAGCATTTCAGGTTTCTCTTCTATGTCCGATTAATGCCTTTTGACTGTGAACTTGTATTGATGTCTTTGCTAAGAATCAATTAAGGTTTGTACATAATATTATTTAGCTGTAAAGGAGAGGAAAGGACAATTTTACCAGTAGAATCAAATTTACAACTGAATGGTAATGGAGACTCAAGGCAATGTTCCAAAAGTTGTGTGGTGGGGAAGTAGTGAGAAATTTATGTAAGGTGCACATATGTTCTTACAGAAAGTTTAATGATCAATCCACTATGAAATGCTGGTTTTTACCATTAAAATCTTAACAACATGAAATCTAAATGACCATCTTGAGAGAAAAATGAGGACACAATGGTTATCCAGATGTTGCTAGGCTGCTATTTCTATCAGTCCTAGCCAGCATAGAAAGGAAAGGAGGTATAGTCCCACAGCATTTAGAGCATGGATGGTCTAAACTTTTCATGCCACGGGCTGGTCATGTGTTTGAGTGGGCTGGTCACGTGGTGCCTCCCACCGTAAAACATATCCACGGCTGTTGTAAACACATTTATGACAGCTGCGGGTGCATTTATGGCAGTGTTATATGCATACACAGATGCATCATGCTTCTTGTAGCAGTGAAGGTGGTATGGGCTGGATGATTTAATGCCATGGGCCGGGTCTGACCCAAGGGCTGTAGTTCAGTCACCCCTGGTTTAGAGAGTTATGCTCCATCTTTTATCTTGAACCTGCCTGTTATCTCAAACCAGCTAAAAATCATTCCTTTTGCATCTTACTTACTATGCTGTCATCCCATTTTAATTTCCCAGTACAGTATTTGGCTTATTGAACTGCAGTTCAACTGATTACTTCAGAAATTTAATTCTGCCAGCCTTTTCTTTATTTGTTTGTTTTGTTTATTCATTTAATTTGTCTGTAAACTGGCTTGGGCATCTTTAACCAAAAGATGGGGTATTTTTCAAAATCTGAGTATTGTATAAGAAATATTGAAGTAGGTCAGGGTTGGCCAAAACTCCTTGGGCTGTGCGCCGGTCACGTGGTTCAGTGGGCTGCTCACTACATCCTGGGGGCTGCATCTGGCCCCCAGTGCCAATTCATCCGGCCTGCAAAGCCCTCATTGCTCCCGAAAGTGGAAGTAAAATGTGCCTGTATGGGCCTGTACTTCTGCTTCCAGGAGCAATGAGGGCTTCGCAGGCCAGATGAATTGGTGTTGGGGACCAGATCTGGCCCCCAGGCCATAGTTTGGGCACTCCTGAAGTAGGTGATAGGGAAAGGAATTTTACCAAGCTGATAGTGGGCTGTGATATGAGTCAAAAGCTTTAAGCAAAGCAAAGTGAGTGAGTGTGGATCTACGTATTTGTTATTTTTGTCATCAGCAACAGTAGGTTGATAATGGTCTATATTTGACAGCTTCCATGTAATGATACTTGGCATGTAATACTGTGTGGGTTAATTGCAGCTACTTTATGATTATAGTAATAATGTATTACTGCCTTTTACTGCTTTCATAGGTTTTTCTAACTATTTTAACAACCTAATTGTGTGGGGTTTTTAAAAAATTTAAATGTCTCTTATGCACTACTAGCCATAAATATGATAACGATACAGAGTACAAATGGTAATTTAAGTATGTATGGTTTACATGCATTACAAAATGTCGTATTTGGTACCTTCTAACTGTGATCCCTGGGGAAGTCATTAGACTATTTGTTTTGATCAATAGCAATAGCAAAAGCAATTACACTTCTATATCACTCCATAGGGCAGGGGTGCCCAAACTATGGCCCAGAGGCCAGATCCAGCCCCTGGGCCATAGAAACCAGCTCCCTAAAGCACATGACCGGCCTGCAACCTGAAAAGTTTGGCCACTCGTGCCATAGAGCTTAGTGCACTGTCTGGCGGTTTATAAGCTAATTAGCATTTTGCCCTCAAGATACTGGGTACTCATTTTACCCACCTCATAAGGATGGAAAGCTGAGTCAACCTTGATCCCTGTCAGGATCAAATTCACAATGTTTTGCCTGCAGTATAGCAGTTTAATCACTGTGTCACCAGGGCTCAACATCCTTCACCAAGTTTTAACATCCTTCACCACAGTTTACATAATTTTTGATTAAAATGGCCTCATGGCTTTCTAAAAGCCGTTCAATAATTTCTTGAAAATATTGCTTGACGGACAAAGCTGTACATGCAGTTTATACTGGAAGTGCCATAGTCAAAAAATACACCAGTATTTTTAAAAAATTCTAGATCTGAACACACCTAAATGTTTCTGGAGTTATGCATCACCACTCTTCTTTCTCCTAAATCTATTTCCCATGAAGGTTTCCTTGGAAATTGCTTACATATAAGTGCCTTGTGGTACAGCCTTCCTTTTTTCAGATATCATTTTCCCTGTGACAACTTTGCTACAGTGTGGTATTTTCTTCTTATATGACTGATTATTATTCATGAAGCCATCATGTCATAATGTTGTTGTAAATAATATTTTACTGATTTGAATAGTGTAGATTAGCAATTGGGGAAGAGAGAGAGAGAAAAGCCCTGTTGAGTCATTAATGAAGTCAGCTTCGTCAGCAAAGTTAGAGGGTAGTGCAAAGCCCTGCCCTCTCCATTGTTACTTTCTTCTTCACATGATGATTGAGGAGTCTGGAGAGAAGTTCTGACTAGTATCTACACTCTATCCATGGATCCAACTGTTCCAGAATTATTGTGTCTGAGCAAAGCCTGCACAGAAACCTCTGGTCTTCTGTGTCGCTGCGGTCTAGACAAGCAGTCTAGACAAGTTTTAGGATGAAGCAAGATCCAACTATGACGCCCCCTTGGTCACCCCTAATATATGGGGTTAAATTAAGTTAAGTGGCACTGGTGCCCCGCCTGGCACCCATGCACTCGACCCACACACGTCTCAACAAATAAGGTCATTAACATACATGTCATACACTCGCAGTCAAAATATTGGAAAAATCCCAAAATATTGTTTTTCCTTTCTGGGAGTGGGCGCCTGGAGCGACCGCTCCGTTCGCTTTATGGTAGGGCCAGCCCTGTAGACAAGACTATGTATGTCAAGAAAACAAAATTCATTAATCCCTAAATAGGGTTGTATACACACACATTTATAGGTGTGTGTTTGTATATCTCACAGGACACATTATACCTTTATTTTCAACAACATTTAAAACATTTTTGGCTTGGGTTAACATGATTAACATTCTTGTTTGTAGGATTCACAGCCTAGGGAGGCTTTGAAATACAACAGAAACAGGGAGATAATATTTCTCAGCTCTTTAGATTCAGGGGGAGTTGACCTCAAGGGAGTCTCCCTTATGGAGGACTGCCAAGTTGGATGATTTGTTGTCCATGACATTTCCTTCTTATGCCTCTAATATGTGTGTAATTACTGCTCTTTCAAAAGAATCCATAGACTTCATATATACATAAGCCACCCACCATACCGTGTCTTGTGACAGATTCTTGATAGTCCTCTACTTTTTAAAAGCTTCAGGCAAGCTGTAAATCCAGGGGCTTCTGTGAAACTTTGCAGGGGTGCTGCATATGTGATAAGCCCACATTTGCCATGGTTGGGTGCATGTTCCTCAAAGATGACTTGTGAGATTGATCTTGCTAAACTTAATGGGAAAGGTATGCCCCCATGCGATATAGGAAAGTTCCAGAGTTTGGAAAGTTAAGAGTGACCATGCTGCCTGGAGAATTCTGGAACTCATAATATCAAAAGTTGCAAGAATATAATTTTTCCACTCTTTGAAACATTTTGGTCCAAACAAGGCCCCACTGACCTGACACTTTGCCATCTGGAATACAGTTGGCTAGCTTAAGGAATAGAGCATTTTATCCTGTGAAATTCAGATAGGTAAAGGTCTCTCGTGCTCAAACACCAATCATGTCCAACTGTAGGGGACGGTTCTCATCTCTGTTTAGAGTCAAAGAGCCAGTGCTATCTGCATTTGTAGACGTTTCCGTGGTCATGTGACAGGCACATGGAATGTTGTTACTTTTGCCGCCAAATTGGTGCCTATTTATGTACTTGCAATTTCTTGCTTTTGAACTGCTAGGTTGGCAGGAGCTGGGACAGAAGATGAGTGCTCACTCCATTATGCAGCACTCAGGTCTCAAACTGCTGACCTTCTAGGCATCAAGCTCAGCATCTCAACTACTAAGCCACTGCTGCCCTCAAAATTCAAATAGCTACTGGGAGGCAGAAGGTCAGCAGTTTGATTCTCAAGTACTGCAGGATGGAATGAGCTCCTGTCTTTGTCCCAGTTCCTGCCAACCTAGCAGTTCGAAAGCAAGAAATTGCAAATAGATAAATAGGGACCAGTTCGGTGGGAATGTAAACAGCATTCCGTGCGCTCCGGTGTCTAGTTATGCCCACCACATGATCATGGAAATGTCTGCAGAATCGGACAGTGCTGGCTCTTCTGCTATGAAACAGAGATGAGCACTGAACCTTAGAGTCGGATATGACTGGCTTTTGAGCAAGGGACCTTTATGGCATTTTTTTTCTACTGGGTGCTTCTGCAAAGTTCACAAAGAAGGTACAACAGGAAGCTCACAAAACAAAATATGGTGCCCCAGTGACTGCTTTTTTGTGGTAAACTGGATCTCAACCTGGTTTTTGTCAGTACATGCCATATTTAGGACAATTAACCATTACTAGCTCTTGCCTGGGGATGCCATATAAAAGAATAGAAGGCAAGAGTTAAAAGTCAATTCTTTACTCTCAGTTACTATTCAATGGAAGAAATATAGTGCCTTTGAGCATGGAGGCTCTTATTTTCTTCTTTGATTATCAGAACTAATTGCTGTTGATACATTTTCCCCATATATATACCCAATCAATTTTTAAACTAGCTGACTTGGTTGGCGTTTTTGTATTTTCTTGTGGCAACCTAACATTATGCCAATAATGTCTCCCATAGGAATGTTGGTGTTTCTCAGTCAATTTGATGGGGAACACAGAAAGAGACTCCTCAAAGATTGTGGTTTTCTTGAACCCCAATCAGGTGTACCCTGGTAACGCCAACCTTGTGTTGCCAGCTAATCTTTCTCACACTAGGTCAGGCAAAAGGAACTGCAGAATGAACTTGCTCAAAGTGGTCTTCATTTTAGCAGTTTCACATCTGGCCTAGACACAGAAGAAGTCAATTTGATAGAAAAGAAATTCACTTGGGAAAGGATGCCCTTCCATGACACAAGGAAGAGAAAGCAAAACAGTGGCCAGGCTGCCAGCAGAATTGCCATTGCTGGCATTTGCAGTAACACGGTAAATATCCACTGGGAAAAAGAATAAAGCTTTATTTAAACATTGCTCACAGTGAGTTCCATCTCTGAGAAACTGTTGCAGATATTCTTCACCTGGAGAAATTCAGCAAGGCAATCCCCACCCCCACTCCAAACTTTCTTCCTACAAATAGTCACTAATTTATGTGATAAGAAGCATCTTATCTGGCTACCATCCAAAGAAGACCACTCCACAACTTGTACATGGGTTACCCCAGCAAAGACTGTGTCCTGTTGTGTGACCCACTGAATGTACAGCTATTAAGGCTATTATTCATACATCTGCCCCCAATGATTCCAAGGGGTAGAATTGTTTTTCCCCAAGCTCAGAACAAAATGGGCTCAGGATCTTGGATCAAAATCATATTAATGGAGGATCTCAAAAATATAGCTATATTGTCTCAAAAATTATTATTATTTTGCCTTGAGAAACCAGCTAGGATGAGGGCTAGGATGAGGGCAGTAGAAACAGAAAAGCAAGAAAGCAAGTAAGTAAAGCTTACTTTACTTAGCGCTAAAAGATGATGGCGTCAAATTACTACACTCAATATGCCAGCAAATCTGGAAAACAAAACAGTGGCCACAGGATTGGAAAAGATCAGTATACGTCCCAATCCCAAAAAAGGGCAACGCCAATGAATGCTCAAATTACCGAACAATTGCACTCATCCCACACGCCAGCAAGGTGATGCTCAAGATAATACAGGACAGACTTCAGCAACATGTGGAGAGAGAACTACCAGAGGTGCAGGCCGGTTTCAGAAGAGGCAGGGGGACTAGAGACCACATTGCCAACATACGTTGGATCATGGAGAAAACAAAGGAATACCAGAAACAAGTTTACTTTTGTTTCATTGATTACACTAAGGCATTTGACTGTGTGGACCACAACAAGATGTGGCAAGTAATTAAAGAGATGGGAATACCAGAGCACATCATATGCCTCCTGAGAAATCTGTACATGAACCAAGAAGCAACAGTTAGGACAGAACATGGAATGACAGAGTGGTTTGGAATAGGAAAAGGAGTAAGACAAGGCTGCATTTTATCACCCTGCTTATTCAATCTATACACAGAGCACATAATGCGCAATGCAGGGATGGAGGAATCACAATATGGGATTAAAATTGCTGGGAGAAACATAAACAATCTGAGATATGCAGACGATATCACCCTAATGGCAGAAAGTGAGGAAGACCTAAAGAACCTCTTGATTGGGCTGAAGGAGGAGAGTGCAAAAGCTGGTTTGAGACTCAATATCAAGAAAACCAAGGTAATGGCAACAGGCCCAATCAGTTCCTGGAAAATAGATGGGGAAGAAGTAGAAGCAGTGACAGATTTTACTTTCCTGGGATCAAAGATCACGGCAGATGGGGATTGCAGCCATGAAATAAAAAGGCGACTGATTCTTGGGAGACAAGCCATGAGAAACCTGGGGAACATAGTGAAAAGCAGAGACATCACATTGAAAACAAAAATTAGAATAGTCAAAGCAATGGTATTCCCAGTGGTAATGTACGGATGTGAGAGCTGGACAATTAGGAAAGCTGAACGCAGAAGAATAGATGCCTTTGAAATGTGGTGTTGGAGGAGAGTTTTGAGAGTCCCCTGGACAGCGAGGAGAACAAATAGGTCAATCTTAGAAGAAATCAACACTGACTGCTCATTGGAAGGGCTAATAGTAAAGACGAAGCTAAAGTATTTTGGACATCAAATGAGAAGGGAGGATTCACTTGAGAAGGCCCTGATGTTGGGAAAGGTGGAGGGCAAAAGAAGAAGGGGGAGGCCAAAGATGAGATGGCTAGATGGTATTGTAGACACAATGGGCACAGAACTGGGAGTGCTGAGGGGGATGGTGGAGGACAGAGGTGCCTGGAGAACAATGGTCCATAGGGTCGCAAAGGGTCGGAACCGACTGTGCGACTGAACAACAACAAAGCTTTGTGATAGGGTATATAAAGTGCAAATTTTCAAATGTTGTTAAATTGCAACTCCCATTAACACTAGCCAGCATGGTAAATGGTAAGGGATGATGGGATTTGTAGTCCAACAAAGAAAGATGACACCTTGACACAAAAAGATAGATCGACAGACAGAAACTTAACTAGCCAATTGCCGTTAATCATAGTTGACCCTACACTGAAGAACTGGTTGGAGAATTCTTTGTTCCTCTAGAAAGAACTGATAAAAACTTGCACCCGTCTCAATCCCTCTGCCCATAAGTAGGGTAGAGAGTTTTGAAAGGTCATTTGTGCACACTAGAGAAGGCAGGAAGCTGTAATAGAAGCCAGATGGAGAGCTGCCTGGAGCTACATCCAAAAGAATAGCCATGTTTGTTTGTTTATTTGCTATGATAGAAGACTTAGTGAAGCATAAAAGCTTACACTGCAATAAATCTGTTCATTTTAAAAGAATGGCACAAAATTCTCTGAGGTTTCTGGAGACAACGTATTGACCCCGATGAGAGTCAGCACCCTCTTGCTCACAAAATGAAAACAAGGTTGAGAAATGGCCAGAACAGAAGCCAACTCCTTGCCTGTCAACCATTTTGTGCACTGCAACATTGTGATGGTGGAAAACACAGGGACGTTTATTTTACATTAAATGCATGAAAGTCCACATTATGATAGCGAGAGAGCCAAGTGACTGAGCCAGAAGAGGCCGCTTTCCCCATGCATTCTAATGCTGCTCTCTGCCAATGTTTTGGAATCAGTCTCTTCCTCACATCCCCAAAAAGCAAATTTTATTTTCTCATTTAGATGAATAAATTGGTAATCTTTTTCTGTTGGCACATAGCCTCGTGCTACTCATAGTGTAAAAATACTCAGTGTTTCCAAATGTTTCTTCCTGCTCAGCAGACATTGGCAAAGGTGGGAAATCCTGTTTCCAGAAGTAACATATCATGATATACTTTTTTTGTCAGCCAATTAGTATGTAAAAGTGGGTAAAAATTCAGTATAATAATGAACTGCATAAACATAATTCAGACACTCGTTTCAATTGAATTTGCATCAATAAGCAGATAAACTGAGATTAAAAAGGCAGTGTGCCTAAAGATCAGCACAATTGGGGTCTATGGTTCTTTACTTGTCATACATTTAGTATGTATATTCTATTTATCAGCCCTAATCCCAACAGGTGTATAAAATAAGAACCAGAGGTGAAAGTAAAAGCAATACCTTCATTAAAAACAAGACAGGACCTAAAATAGCCACAAAAAATCTTCAATGAAAAGTGTGCCCCAATAGGAAAAGTCTTACTTCACTAATAAAAGAAAGTAAAAACAGGTAAAAGGTAAAGGTAAAGATTTCCCTTGCTCAAAAGCCAGTCGTATCCAACTCTAGGGTTCAGTGCTCATCTCTGTTTCAAAGCCGAAGAGCCAGCGCTGTCTGCTTCTGCAGATATTTCCATTGTCATGTGGCAGGCATGACTAGACACCGGGGCACACGAAATGCTGTTTACATTCCCACCAAACTGGTCCCTATTTATCTATTTGCAATTTCTTGTTTTCGAACTGCTAGAATGGCAGGAACTGGGACAAAGACAGGAGCTCATTCCATCCTGCAGTATGTGGGTATCGAACTGCTGACCTGCCGCCTTCCAGTCAGTGTCTTAGCCACTTGTGCCACTGCAGTCCCTTAAGATGCCATACTTTGTGGGTATTTGGTCTGAACCATTTGTGCTCTTCATACATTGTTAGCCTTAAGATGGCACTCCAAACCTCTTCTCTCCTTCTGTCACTAGGACTTTGTAGGACGAACAGCCATTAGCTAAACTAAAAATGAAGTGAAGAAGCCACTCAAAATCCATAGATGAAGGTGCATGAATTTACATGAGGATTTATTATCCCCAGCATTTTTTTCTTAAAGTACAAATTTTTGTAATAACAATGAATTACAGGCAATAGCCTCCCCTTGTAAAATTACTACATTGATCTGGCACAAAAAACTCTCACTCGGTTTAAGGGAATTTTTCCTCCTCTTTTCCCCAAGCCACAAATAGTGGGAGGGTGGATTAAAAATAATTTCATCCTGAAAGTAGCAAAAGCATTGCCAAGCAACTGAAAATATAAATGGCATATATCGTCATTTTATCAGATGCTGGGATTCTCTTTGTTCTTACTGGCTTGGAAAAGTCGAGACTAAAACTGTAAAAGCACATTGCTGGATTATTTGTTCTGTTTGGTTTGGGACTGTCTTGACTTGGCAAGAAACCTTAACAAGGAATTTCCAACAAGCCCTTTGAGATGAAGGCAAAACAAGGATTACTAATTTTTTTATTTCAAGTCATCTATAATTTGCGCAAAGTTTTTTTTTATTCAGAAGCAAAATACACATGCAATTAATGAAGTAAAGAATGACTGGTTAAATTTCTTTTAACACTGTGCAGACCCCCCCCCCCCTTTGATGCTTTTCAGCCACAGCATTATGCAGCAAAGTCATCATTTTAAAGAATTTGTGTTTATGTTAAAACACAGTTTTTATTAAAATTACATTTTCAACTTGTTGCTTCATTTGCATGAAAAAAAATACTTCTAGTTCTTGCTTGCTTTTCCTCTTGAGAGCACCACAAAATATGTCACACCTTGGTAGAGAAAGGAGAATACTGTAATTTGGTTATTCTTCATTTTTGCATGTGAGAACTATACAAGCAAGGAAGAATGTATATTATTATTATTATTATTATTATTATTATTATTATTATTATTATTATTATTATTATTATTATTATTATTATTATTATTATTATTATTATTATTATTATTATGTGTCAGAAATTATTCTGGGTTGAAAGGATTTTTGCAGAAGAAACTTCATTCAGGGAACACCCAAATGAGGTTCCTTTCATGTCCCCAAGAGCTGGAACAGAGGCAGGCACTCAATCTGTAATGCAGTACCCGGGTCTTAAACTGATGACTTGCGATTTTCCAGCTAACAAGTCAAGCTTATTAAACACTGAGCCACCGCAGCCCCCTTATATAGTGAGACAGGTTTTGTCAGTGAAGACCAAGCTGTGATACATTCACCCTTCCTTAGTTTTTTGGATTTATTGGATAGTAACTTTATTTATGCTCAAGCAGTTTGGCCATCAAATTTGGAACTATAGCCCAGCATGCCAGGGAGCCACAGTCACCTTGCTCCCCTAATGGCAGCCCTAAAACATAGCAAGTAGAGAGTACAGATGATATAGACTACAGATGATATAGGTGAAAACACTGCCTTTTCTTCACAAACTGGAGGTTTAAAACATAGTGCCCAGGGCAAAAGGACTTCACCTTGCAGTGAACCTAGGTAATAACTGTGATTATCTTTTTTAGGATACCCAGTCACTCTTGGCAATTTTAGAGCATCATGACACAATCAAGGTTACAAGGATTAGTTTTCTAAAAAAAGAAATCACTTAGTTTTCTCCCTACTCACAGTTTTTATTTTGCATTTTCCTGCTGTCTCAAGTCAGAAATGAGTAGCTAGGGCAGAGGTGCCCAAACTTTTAGGGCCACGGGCTGGTCACATGGTTCAGCGTACCAGTCACGTGGTTCCTCCCACCGGTAGCAGAAGTAAAACAACGCCTTACAATCCATTTTGCAACAGATTGAGATCGATTTTAAGCTGCCATTTTCTCTGCTTAACATGGGGTTCCCAAACTATGGCCTGTGGGCCAGATCCGGCACCCCAGTGCCAATTCATCAGGCCCACACCGCCCTCATCGCTCCTGGAATTGGAAGTAAAATGTGCCCCTGGGCTAGGGCTTAGACTCGGGACTCTCAACCTGCGTCCCATGGGCCAGATGCAGCCCACGGTACCATTTCATGTGGCTCCCCACCGCCTCCACCACACCAGGAAGTGCCATGTGGTGCATGAAGGGCAAAATGGCCATCCGACCCCCGAAGCTGTCTGAGAGAGCGTGACCCGTCCCCTGGATTTAAAAGGTTGAGAACTCTTGGCTTAGACAATGCTTCACTGGGAATCTGCTGCTAAACCAGGAAAAGAGGCACCGATAGCCCTTGCCCTATGTTTTCATTATTGCGAGGAGAAGCAAGGCCCATCTGGTGTAGCATGATGACTGAAGGCTTATGTTGTTGGTGCCAACAAGAAACAGGGGGAACAGACAGAATTTACAGACTTGTCAGTTGACTAGCCCTATTCTTAAAAAAAAACTTGTGAAAGTAAAGGGTCATTCCACAAGGCTTCATGAAAATCCTATCTGGAAGATTTGGTGGGAGGCACTGAAGCCCAACTTCTTGACTCATTAGAATTCCTATAACCTCAGAAATCTCAGCAGGCATTGGCTACAAACCTTTCAAGCATGTTCTTCAGCTATAGGGACTAGAAAAATTGTTGTTCAGTCACACAGTTGAGTCCAACCCTTTGCAACCCCATGGACCATCGCACACCAGGCACCCCTATCCTCCACCATCCTCCTCAACCATACATTTGTTTTTAATTTTAAAATTGAACTCTGTACCAGCTTTCTTTGGCCCTTCGGGTTTTCATAAAAGCAAGGCACGTATACAGGTATATGCACCACTCTGAATGTGGCTAGATTAGTCAAAGAAATGTGGAAGTGTAAACATTTCCAGCTGCTTCTGCAAGGCATAGGTAACATCTGAACATTCTCGCATTTTTCAGTTTACCAGAAGATCAAGGCTTTATGCTTGGATAACATTCCCCATTGCACTCAAAATAGCACACAATAGCATTGCTTGTTCAGAAAGAATTCAATATTCAGAATATATTTCCCACTACTCCATCCCCAAATACATAATTACAAGATTTTTTTCCATATTTTCCCCCCAAAATCATAGGAATATAGCTAGGGTGAGTACCATAGAAATACAGAGCCTGACATGGAGCATTGTGCGAGAATCTTTGCCTTGAAGGAGTGTATACTCAATAATAAATCAAAATGCTGCAGGGATACTTAAAGCAGCTGCATTTCCATCTGAGAGAAATCGGAGCTTTTTATTTAAATGGAATAGCTGATTTAAAGGCAGAATGTAAAACCTTAAATGACAGTTAAGGCAGCCTATCCTCAGGGGAAATTTAGATGTACCGAGGTACATTATCGGTTTTAATACTGATTTTTCCCCCACTTAAAGCTGTTCCAATTTAAGGGTTCTTTGAAGGCTAGAATTAAGCATTACACTCAGCATTATACAGTGCATTATACAGTGACCCTCTTTTGCTATGAATCAAAACCCAGTGTTTAAGAAAGAGAAGAGTCAAATTCTCTAGATTCATTGTGAAATAGCCAACTCATGCAAGCTACAAATATGCAGGCAAATGTCATTTCATTACTTGACGTATCAAATCAAGAAAATTTTATAGTTTCATTGAATTTGTGTTGGAGGTGGTGGGTAGAGAGGTAAATCTTATTTCATTTTTGCAGATTCATACATTTTTTTCTCTTTGCTGGGTGAGACGAGGAGCAGTTTGGAACATTTTCCATGTCAGGACCTTTTTGCAAAAATAATAATAATAAAAGAAGTGGATTTTATATTTAAAATATTCTTCACATAATTTCACATTAAAATTATATAGATTGTGAAGAAAACTGTAGATGTGTGTTCGTATTTGGAAATATTCATAATTCGCTGACTATACCATATTCAGATAGTTCCAAGTCTATCCAAAACTCACTTAGACAGTTCCAAATATCTATAATAATACTTAATATTCAGAATCCCTTTTACTTCTATAGATTAGAAGTTTTATGCATGAAGTAGAAAGATTTCTACCTCAGTGAGATTTTCTCCCTTATCCCTATCTATAAGACACACATAGAAACCAAAACTCATCTTCATTAATGTGCATTAATCCTTTGCATTCAGCAGTTAGCAGAAGGAACTGCGACAGTTACAGGCTTTCACATCAAGATCCTGAAGTTACCCTTTCTTAGATCCAGCATCAAGTGATGAATTTCAATTTGTACTTGCCAGAATAAAGAGTACTTGCTGGTGTTCTACCTCATCACTAGTTTTAAAAAATATATATTTCTACTTTCATCTGTCATAGAAATAAAGAACAAACTCTTCAGTGAATTTTTAAAAGTTCCATGTCTGTAATATGTTGGCAGTTCTGTATCATATATTTATATGTAGGACACCCACTTAGTAAGATGGTTGGACTGGGACTTTAGAAGTCTGGGTTCAAATCCACACTTGTGCATGAAATTCACTAGGTGGGTCTTAGGCCAGTAACATTGTCTTAGAGATGAACCTTCCCTATAGGATTGTTGTGATGGTAAAATAGGGAAGCATAAGACCACATAGGCTTCCCTGAGCTGTTTGGAGGGAAGAGAGGATACAAATATAAGAAATATTTGTAGCAAAATACCTTGTATTCTTTATTAAATATGTAAAAAGATTGCATTTGAAAAGTAACATAATGAATGGTATTAATATTACTTGCTTTGCCTAATGTCTTCTAGATGATCTTTGGGGCAGTTTAAGACATTTTGGGTGGAATTATCCATCTTTAAGCCATTCTTTTATCTT
The DNA here is from genome assembly GCA_035047345.1 of Bradypodion ventrale. Classification (NCBI taxonomy): domain Eukaryota; kingdom Metazoa; phylum Chordata; class Lepidosauria; order Squamata; family Chamaeleonidae; genus Bradypodion; species Bradypodion ventrale. The sequence continues at coordinate 126,044,865 of JAWDJE010000006.1, forward strand.
TCTGTTACCATTCCTAAAAAGATTTTTTAAGTAACAAAATTAACAAGTAAAACCAAGTGTTACTCTTCAGTTCACTGTGATAATTTTAATGTCAACGGGTTCAGTGTACTTTTTACACTGTAACAGGAACATGTTGCTTTTAGGGCATAAATTTCCAACCTCTGAGTTTAGCAAAGCTCATAGAAAGTCCTCCTAAAAATCTGCCTCTGGTTACCACTAACACCACCAGCCCTACTTTATTCATTTCAGTAGTATTGCTTAGGGCAGCAATGGAAGGGAGAGTATCTTGTTACTGTTGCCTTTTTTAAAAATGGAGAATTTGGAAATCTGTAGTTATCTGGAAATCCTTAACATTCAAACTCTACATTACAGATAGCATGATTTTAGAAGGCAAATTCCATCACTGTTCTAGAAAGGTGATTCTGGCACCACTGCCAGCTTTCAGAGCTTGGAAATGTGTCTGGATATAGCTGCCAGCCAGTTTTAATCCCCACACCACCCACCATCTAACCTGTCCTTGTATATGCCAAAGATAAGTTGATGTGGAAATGGAAAGAACATTTGAAAAATACTGCTTCTGAATTCCCCTTAACAGCAACCAAAGTCATGGGGTAAAATCTGTTTGGCATTCTTTCCTAGTGCCACAAACAACCAGTCAATTTATGAGCTGTTCGTAAATGAAAATGGCTTCTGAAAAGCTGATCAGATTCACACAGACATACTCAACCAGCTCATAAAAAATTTGGAGAGTTTATTGCCCGTATAAAAAATATGTCAGTTTATCACACAAAACTCTACAATAAACATAAGATGAACCTCTTTCCTTTTTCTAGTTGATAAATTATTCCAACCCATTCTACCAACACTGATCTGGTTCATAAACTATTTGCAAAATCAAGCCAAAATGTTAAACAAAGCAATGAGCATATAGAGAAATAAGTAGATCATTCCTTGATTACACATTATGTTTCTGCCTGGGATCTGCTTGCTAAAGCTGCTGATTTATTACTTACAGTTAAATCTCACTTTCCTCCTATGTAAGATCAAGAATGGAATACAAGGTTTACCTCCCCAATTTGTACTCACAACAGACAGTAACATTCCTGTGACAATGAATGGCTGGCTCATGATCACAAGTAAGGGGCTACGGTGGCTCGGTGGTTAAGAAGCTCGCCTTGTTGGCTGGAAGGCTGGCAAGTTGGCAGTTCAAGACCCGGGTACTGCATGATGGATTGAGCGCCCATCTCCATCCCAGCTCTTGGGGACATGAAAGGAGCCTCATATGGGCATCCCCTGAGCGGAGTTTCACTCACAAAACTATTATTATTATTATTATTATTATTATTATTATTATTATTATTATTATTATTATTATTATTATTATTATTATTATTATTATTATTATTATTATTATTATTATTATTATTATTATTATGATGATGATGATGACGATGACGATGATGATGATCACCAGTAAAATTTATGGGTCAGTGAGGAGCATAATCATGTTTTGCCAAGGCCCAATCCAGCATTCATGACACTGACTTGAGGGGTACTGGAAAATTCAAACTCCTGACAATGGTGAAATGCTCCACAGGGATTGCAGTTTCTGGTAGTTCTGATAGGAGCACCAGAAACTTGTTGAGAACCCAATGTTCAGCCATACAGCCACCCACCAAATAATTTGTTTTTTCCCCCTTCAGTAGGCCTGAGTGCTCTTTGGACTTAGAGAAAGTAAGAGGAACAAGAACTTTTGGAGTACATCATAGGAGGTATTATTGCTGTCCTGTCAGAAACATAAAGAAAAAGGTTCTGTAATACTATCCTGAGCAAACATGCTCTAAAATAGGATACTGAGAGAATTCCCACAGGAGTTTTTTTGTGAGAAGCCTCCAAGTAGCTGCAGCAGCATGTAGTTCAGATAGCTAGTGAAGTTACCTATAGATAAACTGAACTGAGTTCCCAAAGAGACAAATTGAAGTGGAAAGGAAGCATATATTCAAAAATTGCAGGAAGACCGGTAGAACTCTGTTGTTGTTGTTGTTTTCTGGTATTGCCTTCTTCTGCAGAATAGGGAGGGAAGAAATTGACAGTGGAAGGAAGTGTCTGAGGTGTATGTATTCTAGTATCTTTCAGAAACAGTCTGCATCTAGTATAAAAGTGACATATTCTATGAGCACAACATTTGCATCCTCTTTTGTCCCTTTGAACAAAACTTTCTATTTTTTATTTCTTCAGCTTTCACTCAAGAATGACATTCTGGATCTAATCCTCCCATAGGTCAAACTGTAAGTCCTCGATCGATTCCACTAGTTGTTTACCTTCCATTTATCCCTCAAATCTTTGCCAGGCTGTGATGAATTTAGACAGCAAAAAGGAAGGTGGTGTTGTTTTTTCCAGCAAAACTGGATGCAAACCTCTACAGGTAGATGGGAGTTGCCCCAAGGCTTTCTGAAGTGCTTTCAGTTTGAGGGATGTTATTAAAGTCTTTTAAAATAAAAATCCAGAAAGAATCAAACACTCGTGTGTGTGTGTGTGTGTGTGTGTGTGTGTGTGTGTGTGTGTGTGTGTGTGTGTGTGTGTGTGCGTGTGTGCGTGTGCGTGTGCGTGCCTGTGCCTGAGTGCCTGTGTGTGTAGCCTGTGTGTGTAATTTTAACACACTGAGTGCCACTAGATCTAAGACCCTAAAGGAAGGAAGAAAGAATACTTGCAAAAATCTGTCACATCCAGTTTGCACTACGATGCACTAAGGGAAAATGCTGTTGACAAGCAAGGCTTTTTCATAATGTGGTTTTATTTAGTTGACCCTGACAAAGTTCTCTGGTGTAACAGAAGAAGGAGAAAGAGAGGTATCTGTATACGATATAGCAAGGCTGGGCAAAAAGCATTAGTGTAGGCACGTGCTGTCCCCAGGTCTGTTATTGCAGCCCTTTGTTGTTGTTCAGTCACACAGTCGATTCCGACCCTTTGCGACCATTGTCCTCCAGGCATCTCTATCCTCCACCATTCTCCTCAACCCACCAAGCTCTGTGCCCATTGTGTCCACAATACCATCTATCCATCTCATCTTTGGATGCCCCCTTCTTCTCTTGCCCTCCACCTTTCCCAGCATCAAGGCCTTCCCAAGTGAGTTCTCCTTCTCATTTGATGTCCAAAGTACTTTAGCTTCGTCTTCACTATTTGTCCCTCCAATAAACAGTCAGGATTTATTTCCTCCAATATTGACCTATTTGTTCTCTTTGCTGTCCAAGGGACTCTCAGGACTCTCCTCCAACACCACATCTCAAATGCATCTATTCTTCTGCGCTCAGCCTTCCTAATGGTCCAGCTCTCACACCCATACATTACCACTGGGAATACCATTGCTTTGACTATGCGAATTTTTGTTTTCAAGGTGATGTCTCTGCTTTTCACTATATTCCCCAGGTTTCTCATAGCTTGTATCCCCATAATCAGTCATCTTTTTATTTCATGGCTACAGTCTCCATCTGCAGTGATCTTAGATCCCAGGAAAGTAAAATCTGTCACTGCTTCTACTTCTTCCCCATCTATTTTCCAGGGACTGATCGGACCTGTTGCCATTATCTTTGTTTTCTTGATATTGAGTCTCAAGCCAGCTTTTGCACTCTCCTCCTTCAATCCAATCAAGAGGTTCTTTAGGTCTTCCTCACTTTCTGCCATTAGGGTGGTATCGTCTGCATATCTCAAATTGTTGATGTTTCTCCCAGCAATTTTGAACCCATATTGTGATTCCTCCATCCCTGCATTGCGCATTATGTGCTCTGTGTATAGACTGAATAAGCAGGGTGATAAAATGCAGCCTTGTCTTATTCCTTTCCCTATTCCAAACCACTCTGTCATTCCGTGCTCTGTCCTAACTGTTGCCTCTTGGTTCGTGTACAGATTTCTCATAAGGCATATGAGGTGCTCTGGTATTCCCATCTCTTTAATTACTTGCCACATTTTGTTGTGGTCCACACAGTCAAAAGCCTTGGTGTAGTCAATAAAACAAAAGTAGACTTGTTTCTAGTATTCTTTTGTTTTCTCCATGATCCAACGTATGTTGGCAATGTGGTCTCTAGTCCCCCTGCCTCTTCTGAAACCGGCCTGCACCTCTGGTAATTCTCTCTCCACATGTTGCTGCAGCCTATCCTGTATTATCTTGAGCATCACCTTGCTGGCATGTGCGATGAGCGCAATTGTTCGGTAATTTAAGCATACTTTGGCATTGCCTTTTTTGGGGATTGGAACGTACACTGATCTTTTCCAATCCTGTGGCCACTGTTTTGTTTTCCAAATCTGCTGGCATATTGAATGCAGTAGTTTGATTCCATCATCTTTTAGGGCTTTGAAAAATTCAACTGGGATACCATCATCTCCACTAGCTTTGTTGTTTGCAGTGCTTTTTAGGGCCTTTCTGACTTCACTCTCCAGAATGTCTGGTTCAAGTTCAAATTTCTCATTATTGTTATTATCAGGAGTGTTGAAGTCCTTTTTGTAGAGTTCCTCTGTGTACTCTTGCCATTTTTTTTATCTCTTTTGCTTCAGCTAACTCCTTTCCATCTTTGTCCCTTATCATGGTCATTTTTGCTTTAAATGTTCCCTTGATTTCCCCTAGATCTCTAGTCCTGCCTCTTTTGTTGTTTTCCTCCATTTCTTTGCACTGTTTGTTCTGGTAGTTTTCCGTATCTCTCCTTGCTTTTCTTTGAAATTCTGTATTCAGGTGATTGTATTTTTTTCTTTCTCCTTGGACTTTTGCATTCCTTCTTTCCTCTGCTATTTTACGGGCCTCATAAGACAACCACTTTGCTTCTTACGCTTCTTTTCTTTTGGTATGGTTTCTCTTGCTGCCTCCTTCATGATGTCCCGCGTCTCTGTCCATAATTCTTCTGGTACTCTGTCTATCATGTACAGGACATTAAATCTCTTCATGACCTCCACCGTGTATTCTTTACGGATGTTGTGTAGGTCATATCTGTCTGGTCTAATTGTTTTCCCCATTTTCTTTAGTCTAAGCCTGAATTTTGTGATCAGTAGGTTGTGATCTGAGCCACAGTCTGCTCCAGGTCTTGTTTTTGCTGACTGAATGGAGGTTCTCCATCTTTCACTGCAGAGTATGTAATCAATCTGGTTTCGATGCTGGCCATCTGGTGATGTCCATGTGTAAAGTCACCTCTTGTGTTGCTGGAAGAGGGTGTTTGCTATGACTAGTGCATTCTCTTGGCAGAACTCTATCAATCTTTGCCCTGCTTCATTCTGTGTCCCAAGACCAAACTTGCCTGTTATTCCATTTACTTTTTGATTTCCTACTTTGGCATTCCAATCTCCTAAAATAATGTGGACATCATTTCTTGGTGTCTGTTCTATAAGGTGTTGTAAGTCCTCATAGAACTGGTCAACTGTGGCTTCATCTGCACTAGTGGTTGGTGCATAGACTTGGATTACAGTGATATTGAAAGGTTTGCCTTGGATTCTGACTGACATCATTCTATCGTTTTGATGTTGTATCCCATTACTGCTTTCCTCACTCTTTTATTGACAATTATGGCTACTACATTTTTTCTGAGGTTTCCTTGCCCACAGTAGTAGATATGATGGTTTCCAGAGCTGAATTCACCCATCCCTGTCCATTTTAACTCAGTGATGCCCAGGATGTCAATGCTTATTCTTTCCATCTCATTTTAACCACTTCCAGTTTTCCTTGATTCATAGACCTCCTATTCCATGTTCCTATGCAGTATTGTTCCCAGCAACACTGTATTTCTCCTCCCCCTTTCAAGTCCCTCCCCCTTTTCAGATCTGCTGTGCTGAGCATCCCCTTGTTTTGCCTTTTGTTTTGGTCCATAGGGTTCTCTTTGCAAACTTTGTGGCGTGCCTTGCCGGTCTCTACGCCAGTCTCTTCCCATCACACATGTTATCACAGTTTAAACAGTTTTAAAACAAAGTATTATCATGCACAATATCACAGTTTATCACATAGTATCAAAGTAACAGTAGGACTAATTAATGAAAGGGAAAGAGAGAAAGAAAAAGTCCACTATATCAAGTCTCTATGTAAGTCAGTTTCTTGTACAGTCACTATTTCAGTTGCTATAAGCCATCTATGTTTAGTCAACTATATTATTTCATTTTGATTACTTATCCTTTGCATGCATGCAGCAGCTCTCGCCTCCCTTCGGCCGCATGGAGTTGGTCAAAGGCACCGACTCGGGCCTTGATGTGATGGTGGTTGTGGATGGAATCTCCTGGGGGTGGTCGGGGGTCTCCGGATGTGTCCATGGTTGGCTGGAGCGGCAGTGCGGCCCTTCTTCTTTGCCCTCTGGGGTGTTGCTACTCTAGGAGGGATCCCCCTGGGCCTCTGGATGGCAAATGGGCAGCAGAGCTAGGCCTGTGTCTTCCTTTTGGTGCCTTCTCTCTGGCCCTTGGTCTTTGGATGGTGGGAGGGGCAGTATCTTCCACTCACCTCCCCTGGGCCTCTCTGGATGGCAAATGGGCAGGAAAGCAGAGCTAGGCCTGTGTCTTCCTTTTGGTGCCTTTTCCTTCTCTCTGGCCCTTGGTCTCTGGATGTGGGGGGAGGACAGTATCTTCCACCCACCTCCCCTGGGCCTCTGGATGGCAAATGGGCAGGAAAGCAGAGCTAGGCCTGTGTCTTCCTTTTGGTGCCTTTTCCTTCTCTTTGGCCCTTGGTCTTTGGATGGGGGGTGGGAGGGACAGTATCTTCCACTCACCTCCCCTGGGCCTCTAGATGGCAAATGGGCAGGAAAGCAGAGCTAGGCCTGTGTCTTCCTTTTGGTGCCTTTTCCTTCTCTCTGGCCCTTGGTCTTTGGATGGGGGGGAGGGACAGTATCTTCCACTCACCACCCCTGGACCTCTCTGGATGGCAAATGGGCAGGAAAGCAGAGCTAGGCCTGTGTCTTCCTTCTGGTGCCTTTTCCTTCTCTCTGGCCCTTGGTCTTTGGATGGGGGGGGAGGGACAGTATCTTCAGCTCACCTCCCCTGGGCCTCTGGATGCAGCCCTTGCCCCTAGTATTTTCACCAGAAAAAGCCCCCAACTTTAAAATACTACTGGTTTTTTTAACACCATTGGAAGCTTTTGGGAATTGTATTTAACCATTTACATGGATTATGTGGAACCTACGCACTATTGGGGAAAAAAATAAACCAACATTTTCAAACAATTTTATTATTTCCAGGTTTTGGAAATTTGGAAGCTTGCAGAGGGAGAGAATTTGCCCCTGGTTCAACCCTGCTATGTCATGTTTAAATCAAAACACAATTTACTTCTGCTTCTGTAACTGAGACAGTATTTTCTGGACCCAGTTCAGCATAGATTCAGAGCGCCTAATCAATGCACACACTTTCAAACAGCTGAAGTGTATTCCAGCAGGCAGTAACTTCAACAATACAGCACTTCTCTTTTGTTCTGCCAACAGATTTGGAAACAAATTAGTCTGGGCTACTTCCATCTAAGACAAAGCACTGTAGCTGAAGGCACTACTAGAATTGACTGCTTTTTGATAGATGGGAATGTGCTTATTTATTAGATTTACACCTAATAGTTTGGGGAAGGGGGTGTACCAGACAGATACGTGCATGTTATGCATGTATACACATACCACAGCTTTTGACTATTCAACATTTTGTGTGCATTCTTCTGGCAGCTATTACAACAGCCCTACAAAATAGATCTATATTACTTTTTTTCCTCCAGTAGCAGGTAAGGGACTAAAACTGCCAAGTGAGTTGAGTGTTAAACTGGCTCACAGCTTATCCTCTTAGCAATGAAACTATACCAACTCAACTGATATGAACAGAGAAAACACTCTTTCCTCTTCTCTTTCTGTGGGATCTGAGTACACCATTGGCACACTGTCCCTGACAGAACCCCGGTTTGGGAGATCACTCCTTCGAGCTGTAAGGTTTCGAGGGGACAGAAATTGTGGTGCGGAATATTAGATATAGCTTGATTCACCTATTGCTGACCTGACAGGCAGCTAGGACAATAGAGAGTTAAGATCACAGATGGTTAACTTGATAGGCATGTAATGGGTAATCTTGCGTCCACAGGAGCCCTAAAGTCTAAGAGTAAACTTCAGCCAGATGTTTGCCCCTGATAACGAGGAACAATGCTTGTCCCCGGTAGTACTTCCCCTGGTGAAGACTTCCCCAATTAACTTGTGTAAACATGATGTGCAGACTCAGGGCTTCCTCTGTATCGCTACGCGCAACATATGCACGCAGCCAGATTAGGCAGGCATAAAAGGTTCTGAATTGTCATCATTAAACACTGGTCTTCGCTCCATCTTGCCTCACATGTCTTGCTTAACCAGTCTCCTCCAGGACCCTCTGGCCCACATCGGGCCCCGATCCAACATCTTTCCTATTCCACTATTAAAGCAAAAAATATAAAAGTATTCATTGCAAATGGTAGTTTACTGAGTTATATTGAAGATTCTTAGCATCGGTTTAAAACAGACAGCTCCCAGGTTTCCTTTATGTCTGCAGCATAGATGCATCATTTGGTAAGGTGGCAAAATCACAGTAAAACTGAACTCTCATTCTTGATTTCAAACAGGAAACATGCAGAAGTTTAAAAGAAAGTGCCTGGGGAAGCCACATTCACCAGCCTGACATTTAAAATGCATTGATCTTACAATGATTGTTACAGAATTTGCTTCTTTTGGTTTCATTCTTTCTCTTTGACAAATCTTTTAGTTCTGTTGCTGTTTGTGCCATATGTGCCATTCTGTTGTTGTTTGTGCCATATGTAATCAAACAAATATGTTGCATCAGAGACATGTGTATGTGTGCACGTGTCTGTGCAAATTCTTTTCCTTGCCCTTTGATTTCTAAATCTAAGGGCTATCATTTCAAAAATACTCAGCGGAATGTGAAGATGTGAAAGCACGCGTGCACTCACACACACACACACACACACACACACACACACACACACACACACACACACACGAGCTCACTCCATCATGCAGTACTCGGGAGTTGAACTCAAACCTTCCAGCCATCGAGTTCAGCATCTTAGCCAGTTGAGCCACCGCAGCCCACCCCAGATATATATATGGGGTGGAGAGAAGCAGGATAAACACAGTCTGTTTCCTATTCAAATGTTTTTGCTTCCTGCTAGGATTCCAATCTTGTACATGTAGATGCATGCACCTGCCCTGTGTCTTCCTGTTTAATGGCATTTGAAACAGCTGGCGATTTCAGTCAGTTAACTCCCAAGAGGCTGGCAGCCTCCATTTGTGACTAGCCTCATCTTCAAACATCTCAGGACAACCAAAACGCGACAGGATGACAGATAGTCCTCTCAGTGGATACTGACAAACAAATTAGTGCCAAGATGCTTTTGCAAGCATAACAGATGTGTTGGGTTCTATCATATGGAGCAAGCAATGAAAAGCTGTCTGTGTCCCATCTGTGCTTTTTAAGCAATCACTGTTTGTGCAGTAAAAGGCATTGTAAACATTTGGTCTGTATTTTTAAACAGTCTTAGGTCTTGGCCCTATCATGTGCTGAAAGCTTTTTCCATCTAAATTTTTCTTTTAAGGGAGGAGTGAGAGAGAAAAGGAAAGGTAGAGTTGGAAAATAGGATGTGAACTTACATTACCTGGAAACTGAAATAAGTTTTATACACTGTGGATCCTGAGCAAAGAATATGGATCCGGGTTTTGCTCTGAACTGTCTTGTCCTGATCCTTGGGTTATGTTGCCTTCAACACAACCTCTCTGACCATTTGCTTAGTGTGAAAAATATTGGTAACTCATTAGAAAATGAGTTTGGAGATTCAGAAAGCCCATTTCAGAAAGAATGAATATCCTCCAGCACCACCCAACTAAATATAAGTGCTCAGCTACAAATAAACTTGATGAATTGTTCTAGATTCATTTAGCATCAGGAAAGGTCCCATTCTATTACTCTCATCAGTCAGTGCCAGAACAGACAAGTCCATGCTCCTTTAACCAGCCAGCAAAGCCCCAGGAAGCCCTCATAAGAGAATAGGAATCCAATGGATAACCTGAATTGTGAGAACAGAAGTTTCAAAGAAAAGGTGGTTATTAGCCATGGCATCAGCGACTAATACCCTCAGCCTCTAGTTCAAATACAGGCTGCTAGTAATTTTTGTATATTTAACAAGTCCTGAATTGTAGCATTTCCATACCTAAAACCAGTGGTGGTGTTCAATTCTTTTTACTACCTACTCTGTGAGCGTGGCCTACTCTGTGGGCATGGCCTACTCTGTGGGCATGGTCATGTGACAGGTTGGGCATGCCCAAATGTTGGCCATGTGACCCACACAGCAGAAGCCACAGTGAAATGTATGTTTCACTGTGTATGAGAACCAAGACAATAGAAACAGCCGAAGGGTTGGCTTAACACATCTTTATTGCATGATGGTCCGGGGGAACATGTGGTAATGGCGGATGAACAGCTCAATATATACTGTGGCTATACATTTGAATGTGGCTCCTCGATAGCCCATTGGCTACTGTCTGCATGACGTCATTCCCCCGTCACGCCCTTCTTGTCCAGGTGAGGTGGTGGCGGGAATCTTCCCGCGCTGTAGTTGTTTGGGGGATGGAACCATGTGAGCTGAGCACTCGCTATTGCCCCTAGTGGACACTAGCTCGCGTCCTGATACAGAAGATTACAGTGTTACAGCTGGTGGTTATTATATCCACTCATTCGAGTGTTACATTACTTAAAGGTATAATATTCTAGACACAACAAAAGCGGATGTGCCAACATAGAAAATGACCCACACAGAAGCCACAGTGAAATCCATGCACAGTATTGCTTTAAAACATTTAGAGAAGTAAAATACATTTAATTTCAATGCAGTTTCAAATAAACCAAGTAGAGAAAACTATTCACCAGTAGGAAACTTAGAGCATAAAATTGTAATTGCTAACTAATGGTCTGACGAAGTGGACTTGATCCACAAAAGCTAATATGAAAATACATCAGTTACTCTTTAAAGTGCCCCCCTCAAAGTAGAACAAGAAATTGGAAAAATTATGGATCTCACTCTGAAATTAAATGGGAAAATTGCCTTGCTTACAGACAAATTCTGGGATAGTTGGAAGGCAAGTACAAAATGGCCCATGCCACCATTTTAGAGCATCAAAGTGTAATTGCTAACGAATGGTTTGATGAAGTGGACTCGATCCACAAAAGCTCACATTAAAATATAGCAGTTTTAATGTTAGCCTTCGTGGATCAAGTCCACTTTGTCAGACCATTAGTTAGCAATTACACTTGATGCACTAATTTTCCTTTAAAGAATAAATGCAGCATTTACTCTTTAAAGGAAAATTAGAGCATCAAAGTGTAATTGCTAACTAATGGTCTGACGAAGTGGACTTGATCCACAAAAGCTAATATTAAAATACAGCAGTCACTCTTTTAAGCACCCCCCCTCACTTGTGCCTTGTTTCCCTCCCCCATCAGGGCGGGTACCTACCTTGCAGGCAGAATGGATGGCCAGCTTCTAAGCCCGGGATCTGCACAGGAGCTGCGTCTTCCCCACAATTCAAGCTAGGGCCTCCGCCACCACCACCTCCCACCATTCCCCCTGCTCCGAGTCCTGCAGGCTGAAGACTAGCGGCAGTGGTGGTTGCAGCGATGATGGCTTTGGGTGGGCCCTCTGGCCATGGCTGCTGAGGAGCCCTGCTGCACCACTCCGCCAGTGATGCCACCCCACCATTGCCTCCCATGCTGTGCTTGCCTCAGTGGGGGTGGGGGTGGTCCCAGCGGGGTGGGAGATCCCAGCGCAGCAGCCCCAGCCTGTGCCATGCCGCAGCCTGCCTGGCTGGAGGAGGTCCAAGGGGTGTCATGGGTTGGAAATGCTGCCACCTTCAGAGTGCTCCCAAGTCCCTCCCCTGCTGCCACCAGACACACAAGTGCGATGGTGTGCAGGCATAAGGGCACACAGGTGTGAGGGCGCAGGGAGGGAAATGGGCGTGACTAGTGGGAATTTTTGCTACCAGTTCGCCTAAACCAGTGTGAACCAGTAGAATCCCATTACTGCCTAAAAATAGACATATAAATTTTTTAATGTTCTTCTCACACGATAGAATGAAAAAATGTAGATATTTTCTCCCAGTTGAACAAAATATATAACTTTCTGTGTTTTTTTGTATTTTAGCAATTCTAAAATGTATTTTTATCAGAAAATTCCTTGTCAAGGTACGATATTTTCCTTTTACAAAAAGCAAATAACTGTAAAATAAGTAAGGGGTTTGTGGAATAAGTAGCCCTAAAATGAAAGTGCTTTAAAATTTAAAACTGAGGCTTGAACAATCGTTTTCTATAGTCATTATAAAACAGTTGACTAGTTCTCCAGCTGAGCAAGATACCATAATATTTCTGTACCATAATGTATCTGACAGTTGAACATGTTTATGTTTCAGTGTACAATATTCAGTCATTGCTGGAACTTGGTGCCTTAACGGTTTTATTCTAAAATACCTTATTCTTCCATTAATAAATATGCTTATTGTCCTGGGGAGGTTCTGGAAAAATCCAGTTCAGAACTGAGCCACCCCTTGTTGCATGTAGCACCCCATAATATAGTCACTGTGAAGTCTGAATGTGATCAGTAAGTATTCTTCCAACAAAAGACCATGAGCGTATCACATTCCTTTATAACTTACGGATGGCCATTTTGTCCCAACAGCTTCAAAGGGGCAGCCATTTTGTTTCTTGAATGCTCTTGGAGGGGTGGGGGGGGCATATGAGATGGCACCACAGTCCGGATCTGATCCATGGGCCTTAGGTTGGGAACCCCTGTTCTACCACATAAAATATGAAAATGGAAAGGAACACAAAAACAGAAAGGAAAAACGTCATTTAATTTCCCTGCTACACCTAGGGAGACAAGGAATTACCACCTATCATTATAGGGGATTTTCTTTATTGTGTGAATATGTGCTTGCAGATCTAACGTTTTGAGAGAAAAGGCCCACAGAAACCTAAACCTTTTATCTTAAATACCTCTTCCATTGTAAATGTACTGTCTCAATAATTATACGTACCAGACCCCAATAATCCATTAACTAATTAGCAACTGCATGGGGGTACCGGAAGCTCCATCTTCCAGCAGAATGCTTTTTGTGGCCTTTTATTCTTTCATGTCAGTGTGAATGGGATGAATTGCTGTTGGGAGCCGCTATACGTTAGGAGTTAAAAATTACTTTGGTAAAGAAAACATTGAGAAAAGATGCAATGTGTACTAACGGATAAATGGGAGCTATTTCCACCAGTAGGTAAGGGGCTTTTAAATTCTCATTTGATCATTTACAAAAAGCCTCTGACTTGATTGTTAAATGTTGTCTCTTGTGCTTAAATTTCATGCCGGAGATTATTAAAAATTGACTTTACCGTATTTATTTTACTTATCTACTCCAGCCAGGCTGTGCTGAACTCATAGATTTGGTAAATTATTAAAGTTTTAAAAGCCATTGGTATTGGATTTTATACTGGCTTCCTCTTCATCTGTGGGGACAAGCACCTCAGTTGCTAAAGTTGGAGATGAAATGCTTTGATTCATCTTTAAGAGATTTTTTAAAAGTGTGTATATATTCAGAGATGTAAGACATAAAGATAGTCTCCAGTGTAATGCTTAACTAACTGCTTGTTAGTGTTAACATTTAGAAGTACATGATGAAGAAAAGGGAACAATGTGACTTTCAATAGGTTACCTAAGCACTAATATTGGACTAAAATAAATCCTTCTGTCAGATAACAAAATCTATTTTGGAACATAATGAGAATCTAATAAAGGTCACTATGACTACAAGCCTAATATTATATACCCACATAAACAGGGTTCTATACATCTTTACTATAGGTTTGCTTTAATGACAGAACTTTCCTAAGCATACTCCTAAGACTATGTGTCTCTTTGTGTACTTATGTATTTGTATGACAATTTATGGAGAGAAATAGCATACAGTATTTACAATTTCTACATGTCTCACATTCACTCTTTCCCTCATTTGAAACCAGTAGAACAATAAGGCTGTTATGAATGGAGAGAGAAAATCTAGAATTCCCTTAATTTATCCATACCATTTCCTCAACCTCTCATTAATTAAATGGGACTGCTAATGGCCATTACTAGGAATAGGAATGGATTAATTAGTCTGCAATCTGTCTCAGCTTCACTTTTATTTATATGTCTCTATTGGTGCTTATATGTATTTTAATGCATAGAAATTCATGTTTATCACTGTACTGTACATTTATTTCCAGTTAAGAGAAATCTTTGTTTGAGAAATTATAGGAAGGTGCCTAAACTGGTATTCACATATTCTTATTTGCAAAGAGTGAAGACTGCAGAGAATCATAATTAATAATTGAAGTTTAAATAACAATTTGCATTAGGATAATACAGTAACCATAAGTGTCTGCCACTCTTGGAAAAGGAGACATATTCGGTAAACATTATTAGACTTTTTCAGTGGAGGTAGGTTTCAGGCAGCCAGTAATAATCCTGCTTGATTCATTGTTTGACATGTGATGATTTATTATATAGCATTAGCATATCATGTTGTGGAATAGCACATTGTTCTTAATATTTGTGGGTCTGACCTAACCAGTTTCCTAAGTATTTTTAGTTTTAACTACAACTTTGCATTGAGTGTTTAGATGTTCTTTTGTAGGTCAGGATTTGATCCAGGGTAATGCCTAAATATTTTGGCATAGAGCAAATTTTATATGATTCAACATTTTATTATATTTTATATGATTCAACATCATCTTCTATACACTGAGTTAGATTTCATATTTGAGCTCTTGCCAGGTCGATAATTAGAGTAGAGGTTCAATTTTAGGAACTAGACGATTTAATATTTGTATAAGTGTCATAGTAGAGAGATTGACCTGTAACTTTCAGGATCTGAGGGTTCTTTTCCTTGTTTCAGGATAGCGATTATTTTTGTTTTCCACTACACTTTTGGAATGTGAAGAAACTATTTGCCTGTGTTTTGCCCAAAATGTTTAATTTGCTCAATCTAGATACCAAGCTCCACCACTTTGCTATTTCTATATCTTCTTACAACTCCCCCTGGTTCCGTCAATATGAAGGTAGTAGGAAGTTTATTGATTTCATTCTGAATTTCCCTTTGGTGTTTTATTTTTTGTTATGCTTTGGGTGGTCTTCCCTACTCAGGAGCAATTGGTGTGCTATTTGTTTTGGGGTTAGATTGAGGAACTATAGTGTAACATAAATATTTCTCTTACACAAATGACACTTCCGTGTTGTTTGTGAGACATCTCAGAAATTAGACACATCCCAGGAGCTTTGGGGCAATGTGATTAGTTCTGATGTAGGTTTATAGAACTAAAGGACATCGCATTTCTGTTTGTGGCAAAATGAAGCCTAGACTTCCTCTTTGAACAAAAAGTTGCCTTCTGTATTAATTGAAATTATTGCCATGTGTAGTCCCGAAATGAAGACATAAAAGGAGCCTCCTCAAAGAGTGGAAAGTATTGCAAGTAGACTCATTTGTCTCCTAGCCAATTTTGTATAACCAGCTAATCTTTCCTATTCAGAAGTGTATATTTTCTGTCTACATTAAATAATGGGAGTAGGAACAGGAATTCAGCATACACAAATTTCCCTGTTCATGCAGTTTACAGATTGGGTCTGCCTCCCATTATGTGGTAACAAAACATACAGTATATGAATTGTGATCAACTTTTTAAAGAGAAAATATTATTTCACCTCTTGGCTTGCTAAAACATTTCTTTGTCTGTAATATCTATACTGTCATGAAAAATAGAAGTCAATTGATTCAACTATTCCATCTCTGTCCCAGTCAACCTCAGTTTCAGATGCAAGAGAACATAATGCACTGTACATTTCGGGTTGAGGCTAAGGCCACCATACTAGCCAAAACCATTGTAACCTCCTCAGGACTCATGTTATTCTAGAAAGTACAGCATATATTGAGGCTCAACAGAAACAGAAAGTCTATGACAAATGTTAATCTGATTTGAATTTGAAGCTCAAAGGAGCCCTTTTGGAGAAGATGGAGATGATTTTTTTATACAGGGTTGTGTTTTTTCATCTGTTTACTATTGTTCCTTGCTGCTCCCTCTTCATCATTGCCTCCTCTACCCTGATTAGGATTTTCCTCCACCCATGGGATGATGTAGTAAGACTGCAGTGGCTCAAGTGTTTAAGGCTGACTGGAAGTTCGGAGTTTGATTCCCGGGTACTGCATGACAGAGTGAACTCCCATCTCTGCCCCAGCTCCTGCCAACCTAGCAGTTTGAAAGCAAGAAATTTCATTTTATTTCATATTTACATTTGTATGCTACCCAATCGCCA
Organism: Bradypodion ventrale; assembly: GCA_035047345.1. NCBI lineage: Eukaryota > Metazoa > Chordata > Lepidosauria > Squamata > Chamaeleonidae > Bradypodion > Bradypodion ventrale. The sequence goes on from JAWDJE010000006.1 coordinate 126,061,219, forward strand.
CGCGACTTGGGGCAGCTCACAACAATAAATTACCACATCAAAGTTACAATCATTATAAAACATCAAAAACATAGCAAACATAAAATTATTCAATAAAAAGTCCATATCAGCATATATAATAATCATAACATAGCAATCATCACGGCCCACACTAAAACCGTTGGTAACCTCAGTGGCTCCTCATCTCCCCAGCCGGGGGGGGGGGGGCCTGGGTCAACGGCAGCATGTCCTGCCTCCCACCGGGCCATGGAGGCTCTTTTCAACTAGTTGGTGGTGTGCAGGGCACCATGGGAAGGTACTGGACAGGGAGTGGTAGGGGAGCCTATTTGGGGAGAGTATGGGGGAATCCCATACATTGCTATTGGCGCCCCAGGGCGCCAGAGGCAAGGGCGGAGTGGGACAAGGCCTGATTGCCCAATATACTAGCATGCGCCTGATTGCAAGTAGATAAATAGGAACCACTTCAGTGGGAAGGTAAACAGCATTCCATGCACTCCTGTGTTGAGGCATGCCTGCCACATGTCCATGGAAATGTCTGCAGATGCAGACAGCGCTGGCTCTTTGGCTATAAACAGGGATGAGCACTGAACCCTAGAGTCGGATATGAATGGCTTTCGAGCAAGGGAGACCTTTACCTTTACCTTACCTCGAGTGATTGCTTGAAAAGGTTGTCTTTTGGGACAACAACCTCTGGACTTGAACCAAAAAAAGTCATTTAAGCCACACCTGAGCTTAGAAACACATATCTGAATCCAACTGGCAGTCTAAACTAGAGTAGACCCACCAAACAAGTGGTATTTCCTTACATTTTTTATCCATTCCAAAGCAGTTGTTTTCAACTGATTTCTTCCCCATTTCTTGTGGATTGGACTACTCCCACCCTCAGGCTTCACTTCTAGTCTTGAGAAATTGAAAGCTTTAGGTGGGTAGACATCTAGTTTGGAGTCTAGCATTCCTGTGCATGTTGCATAAATCTCTGGCTGTTATATACTACCATGCAACATTTATGACAGAATCTCAAGCAGTCCCAGGGAACCTACTTCTGTAATACATAGCAGAGAAGCAGACTTGGGAACCCAAACCTGCATCTGGTGATCTCTAACAGCGGTTAAGCAGCCCCCCTTTTTTTGGGGGGGAGCTGTCTTGTAGTGCCTGTCCCTTGTGTCACACCTTTATCGGCAGAGCCAGTCTGCTGGAGATCAAAACTGACAATGGCTTGGATTGGAAGGACAAATCTACACAAAGGGTTATAGATGGTATCGTTCCTATTAAACTGTTGGAGGAATGCTTCTGTCAGCAGAGTCTCCTAAAGGGGAGGTTGCTAAATGACCTTGCTTCTCACAAAGAAAAAATAGCATGTAATAGACTGTCCCTTGCTAAGGTCCTTCTGTACATTCTTTGTATTAATATTTTCCCTCATATAATTAGACCGACATTCTATTCAAATTAAGGTCTTACACAGCATTACATGTATCAGATATGACACATTGTGGAAGCCCAGGGAAGTCTAAGTTCAGCACAAGAACTATTCTGCATTTTGCACAGAAGGAGGTAATATGATTCCGGACTATAATATATATCAGGTTGCTGCTTAGGATATATACAGTGGTACCTCGTTTAAAGAGCATAATACGCTCCACAGGATTGCTCTTTTAGTGAAACACTTGGAAAAAGAGCCGCTGCTGCCTTTGTAAGTGAACGATTGTGACTTCTGGTGGGTGGGGGTTACGAAGACTGATTTAGTTGTTAAGCAAGCTTTTGGTTGGTTTTAGTTGTTAAGCGAGGGCAACCATTCAGAAAACATTCCGCTCTTTAAGCAAGTTAGTCTCTAAGCGAGGCGCTCTTTTTTAAAGGTTTTACTGTATTTCTTAATGCTACCCATGTAAATTGCTTCCAGCATGCTATAAATTCGTCGACTGCAACTCATATCCGAGAATGCACATTTCCCCTGAAGCAGGAAAAATGTCACTGCCATGAATTTGTTTAAGGTGGATCCCTTTTTGCCATGGCTATAAATTAGTGTCTTGACAAAGAATGAGTTCAGTCTTTACCACATGTAAAGAGCATGTTTTTACCTCCTTCAGGAAGTCATAGAAGCTGATAACTATGCACCATGAATATAATTTATGGGAGTTCTTATTGGTGTTTTCACACACACACACACACATACACACACACACACACACACACACACACACACCATGTTATCTTTGTTTGTGAGGAATAACAATTATTAGATCAGGGTCTGCCATTATAATTGTTATTATTGCTGCCTTCCTTTGCTAGAATCCAGGGTGTCTTATGACTCACAAAAACACAGTTAAAACTGTCAATTATAAATATTTAAATTGATAAATTGCACACATCTAAAATTATAGATACATAAGATATGTTTAAAATTATGCTAACATATTGTAACATGAATATAAATCAAGCAGGCATTTTTAAGTGAAGTGTGGAGGACAACCAGATCTCTGACAGATGTTCTATCATCTGAGGGCCACCACTGACAGAGTAATGCCCTGTGTGGTAACTCTGAGAGATAAAAAAAAAAATTTCTTGAACAACACAAGCAGGACTTCTGTGCTTAATCTTAAATCTCAGGTACTTCATCAGCTGATGCTTGAAGTATTTGTGTCCTGAACCACTTAAGGCTTTATGTGCTGATGTGAACACTTTGAATTGACTGGTCATAATCTTCAGCTGTTTGAGAATCTTTTAACGTCAGAATACTAGATAGAGTTCAGGAGTTTTGAGAGTGGGAATAATGTAGCAACTTAAAAACTGTGGTCTTCCATGAGAGTGGGAAGCCACTTTATCCAAAGTAAAGCACGGCACTTGGTGTAAATCCACAAAGCCAGTGTGGCATTATCTTCTAAAGTAATACATGACTAATATTTTGCAAAATTTGCACATGTATACAAACTAGTGGCAATATGAAAGAAAATAGTGTCGATTATTTATTAATTTGGAGCCCTGTGGTCATTGGGAGAGACAAAGATCAACATAGAACCCCGGTGTAGACACAAGCAGAATGGAACATGAATCAGCTGCAATGAGAGCCTTTGCATAAATATATACACAGGTATCATCACATCCTCCTGTAAAATATCACATAACAGACTCTTGCCTCTCTGGTGGAGAGGAAGTAACAAATGTGATTGTCTTATGGTGACCTTGTAAAGCAATGAAGCAATTTGGAGGCAGAGTCTTTAAGTTATCTCTGCTGTGGTGCAACAAATAGTTAAACTAGAGCTGCTGATAGCATTATTTTCTCTTTGCCAAAACTCTGAAGGTTTGTCTCTTGTAGCTAGGAACTGATTACTGTACTTCTGCTGACAGTGGTGCAAAAGAAAATAGCGCTAAATGGGAAAATGCCCTGTGGCTTTACCATCAACATCTGACTACTGCAAGTCACATACTAGCCAAGAAACTATTGCAACAGAAGAGACTGGCAAGAGATGCAGTTAAGCAAGCCCGTTTCTTAGGAATCAGGTTTCTCTTTTTTTACAGAATAATACTTGTGATCTGCTCCCGCAATTTTTCATCCTTCTTTTTGGAAAGTTATTTTTCATAGCCTATCAAGTAATTTTGTTGACACTAAAGAAGGAGTAAAAATACATGCAGAAATTTTGAACTAATGGTTGAAACAATGTTGTTTCCTCTTCGTTTATTGGGTTTATTTGTTGACATTGTTGTAGTAGTACAATGTAATTTCTCCCTTCTAGCAACTAGATTGTTGGCAGGAAAATAATCCTCTTGACATTTAAAATATCCCAGAGTCACTGTTACAGAATTCACAAGAAATACAACCTATAAGTGTCGACGGTCTATAGCACTGTTGCCTGGACCATTCTGAACAAAGTATGGATTCCCCGTGCCCCACAGGGCACGGAATTGACCAGAGACCACTGCGGTGAGACAGGCTCCCGACCAGTGGGCTCACCGGTCGCCAGATTAAGGGGGGTGAATAAAGTATAGGGTTTGATTCACCCAATTAAGGTGACCTGACCCGCGACTCTGCCGAGTAAGCAGATAGCTGATCCATGAACCATAATGACTCATCTCCCGGTTTGGGGAAATCCCTGGTGCAAACAAGCCATGTTTACCCCTGCCTAAGCCCCAAGACAATGGTCAATCTTGTTCCCTGTTTACCCCGAGTTAATTAACTTCCCCTTTGAAGGTTTTCCCATTAACATGTGTCAACGCATGAGGTAATGCCTCGCCAGAGGACAGTTTGCCACCGTTGCACTTTTTCCCTATAAATGATTCTGCCTTTGACCAATAAAGTGTCTGATCGATCCAGCAGCTTGTCTCGTGTCGTTACTTGATCAGTCCTCCTCCGGGACCTTCCGGCCCCCAGCGGCCCCGATTCCTACATCTGGTGACCCCGAGACGTGATACTACTCGTGAGTAAGAGGACCCCGGAGAGGTCTACTCGTGAGTAACGATCCACGCAGTCCGGTTCAACGCCTGAACCGCGACCCGTTGCCCCGGAGGACTGCGCGGCACTCTGGTCGGCAGCCAGCCGGACAGAGGAGTGGCCGCGGCGAGGCATTCCTAAGAGACTTTCCTACCTACCTTTCTCCCGGCTTTGGGGAGGTTCGCGAAGGGAAAAACGCGTTCCGGTCAGGGCAGGCTGTGAGCCCCTGACATTGCAGTGGCCGCCGAGGGCCCGGGACAGGACGATCCACGCTCCGACAGCTACCCCAGACACTCGTCGCCAGAACTGTTATCTGTAAAAGGACGCGTCGACTCTCGGCCCGAGGAGGAAACTTCGAGGGACCCATCACAGGTAATATGGGAACTTGCTCTCATAGACCAAGTCCGTCCGCTAGCCAAAGAACTCGAGAGGAGGAGTTCAGAATCCTGGCCAGGGTTTTTAAGTTGCGATTTCACAGCGGAGAGCTAGCGAGACTTTTGGCGTACCTCAGGGGACACTGCCTACTTTACCCAGAAGTAGGTACGTTAACCTTGAAGCTCTGGGATCAGATAGGAGACTGCATCCAGCAGCCCCCCAAAGCGCCCGGCAGGGTAGTCAGCACATGGAAAAAGTGTAGAGGACTCTTAGAGCAGATCGAGCCAGCCCGGACAGAGGCCCTAGAACCCCCGTTAGAAGAGCCCTCAGGTCAGCCAATCCACCCGGCTGCGCCCACGGCGCTCTGTCCGTCATTCAGCTATCAGCATAGCAGCGAGGGAAGCCTTCCCCCGGTGACAGCTGCAGACGTCACCGAGGGAACGCAAGGAATGAGAAGCGCAGGCGTTCCTCTGACAGCGCCAGCTTCCCTAGTTGTAAAGAGTGCCCTTCAGCGCACAGCAGAGATAGAGCTCAAGAAGGGGGAATTGTCAGCAGAACAGCTAGCTGAGCTTAGACAGATTTGTCCAATCCGAATGGAGATGGACGCGCTCACAGGCGCGCAACAGATAGTTCATTCCCCAGTCCCGTACAAGCTTCTCATGGCTTTACGGAAAGCAATCTCAGAGACAGGGCTCCAAAGTCGTTTTACTAGGGGCACGCTTCAGCAAGCGTGCGAGACCACCATGTGGATTCCTCACGACTGGAAAGCCGTCATGAGGATGATGCTAACCCCTAGCCAGTACATGATCTGGGACAGCGAGTACCGGCTCGAGGCACAGGCCAGAGCCGCGAGAATGGGAGGCGCGGTAATCGCTGAGCAGCTATATGGCTCAGGTGCCTTTGAGGCCATTAACGCCCAAATCAACTTGCCTCTCGCCACTCTCGAAATGTCCGCTGAAGCCGCCTATAGGGCGTACTTCAAGATCCCAGCATCTGGCAAAGCGGCTAAGAATTATACCGCTATCAAGCAGGGAGCCCAGGAACCCTACATGGACTTCATCAATCGCCTGGAAGAAGCCATCACCAGGCAGATTGACAATGAGCAAGCCCAGCAAGAGCTCTTGATCAAGTTAGCCAAGGACAATGCCAACTTGGACTGCCGTAGGATTTTGCAGTCTCTGGGCAATCGTCCTGACCTGACACTGACAGACATGATTAGAGCCTGTTCTGACGTCGGCACGGACTCCTACAAGATGGGTCTGCTGGCGGCAGCAGTGCAGGGGGGAAAGAGATCTCACCCCAAGGGGAAGACCAGGGGAACTTGTTACACTTGTGGCAAGGTCGGGCACTTCGCTAAAGAATGCCGATCAAAGGGAGGCGGACAAAGGTCCAGCCAGTCCACAGCCCCGAAAACCCCATGTCCAAAGTGCAAGAAAGGCTATCATTGGGCCAAGTTTTGTCCGAGTTCGGGAAACCGCAACGCGGGCATGTCTCTGGCCCCAGTCCAAACAGAGACTTCTCTCATTCCCCAGAATCCGGACTTCCCAGAGCTGGACTAGGTTCCAGGCACATTCCAGGCACTACGAGGGCACAGGCCAGCCCCAAGGGTAGCACAGGGCTAGAATTGACTTGTCAGGCAGACGTTACATGCGACCTGCCAGGCACAGTCTATCTGGTCAATTCCCAGTACATGGGTCCCCTGCCCAGAGGCTTTTTAGGTTTAGTTTTGCCCCGTAGTGTAGCTGGAGCACGCGGAATTTTCATAATTCCAGGAGTCGTTGACTCGAATTTTTCAGGCGTTCTCCAGGTCCAACTCTGGACACACCTGCCCCAGACCATTCACAAGGGAGATTCCTTAGCGCAACTGATCATGGTTCCTTGTCACTCGCCAGCAGGCAGCCAGGGGAGGCTCAGTGACAGCTCAGAGCCCGGCTCAGCAGGCCGCTTGAGCGCGGTTGAGGCAGTGCAAGGATACCAGGTCTTAGCGACAGTGGAGACCAACATTGAGTGGAAGCAGCGCCCCGTTATCGAGGTATTTTTGAACAAAAGGGTGTTCTCAGGCCTCCTCGATACCGGAGCTGATGTGTCCGTGATAAGCAGGAGCCAGTGGCCGAGGGAGTGGGCCATTGAGCCGGTCTCCGATGTGTGGGGGGTGGGTGGCGTTCAGGAAGCGTTTAGGAGCAGAGATTGGGTAGAAGTCACCATCCCAGGGGCTGACGGCACGGCGGTAGTTCGGCCGCACATTCTTGACGTGCACGTCAACCTTTGGGGGCGAGACATTCTCCAGCAGTACGGTGCCACCCTTACCTTCGGGTAATGGCGTTGCCACTTAAATGGCTCACCGACACTCCGGTCTGGGTAGAACAATGGCCGGTTGTGGGAGAGAAACTGGTTGCCCTAAAGCAGCTAGTGAAGGAACAGCTAGACGCAGGACATATAGAGCAGTCCACCAGTCCCTGGAATTCGCCAGTTTTTGTAATTAAGAAGAAGTCGGGGAAGTGGCGACTCCTCCACGATCTCAGAGAGATCAATAAATGTATTCAGCCCATGGGTCCGCTTCAATGCGGCATCCCGAATCCAAATATGATTCCCGAGGGGTGGGAGATTCTAGTTGTAGATCTCAAGGATTGCTTCTATACTATCCCCTTAGACCCCCGGGACCGGGAAAGGTTCGCCTTTACAGTGCCGGTTGTGAACCACGGAGAGCCCACGCAGCGTTACGCGTGGAAATTTTTGCCACAGGGCATGCTCAATTCGCCCACCCTGTGCCAAATTTATGTTCACAACGCGCTGGCAAAGTTTCGAAGCCTTTACCCTAAAGCTATTGTGTGTCATTTCATGGATGATATCTTAGTGGCGTTGCCGCAACTCGGCAGCGCAGTGTTTTCTGACCTCCAGGCCAGCCTGGGGGACAAGGGTCTACTCATAGCCCCAGAGAAGGTGCAGAAAACCGAGCCCTTTTCATACTTGGGTCATCGGCTTCTCCGTTCTTTTGCCGCACCGGTTTTACCCCAGATAGCTTTACAGGACTCAGTCACCCTGGTAGAGTTACAGCAGATTTTAGGGAACATTAATTGGGCCAGACCGTATTTCCGATTGGATACGGACCTCTTAAAGCCGCTCTTCTCGCTGCTAACTTTAGGTAAGCAGCCGGCAGACCGGATAAAGATCTCTCGAGACGCGCGCTTGGCGCTCGAGAAAGTGAACCAAGTTCTCAGCCAGAGGTGGGTGGATAGGATCGCCCAGGGGCCTTACGCCCCGATCCTGAATTTGTACATCGTACGGTCAGGGTCCATGTTCACTGGGGCGTTAGGCGTAGACTCAGAGAAGGGAGCTAAAATTGTGGAGTGGGTTTATTTGCCTAACACATCACCACGGAACATCGTTCCGCCCCAAGAGCTGGTTTCCGCGGTGATTTACCGCGGCAGGCTGAGAGCTAGGGACATTTCAGGAAATGATTTGGCCAAAATTGTGGTTCCTTTCACCAAGGAACAAATTCACCAATTAGTGCAGCTCGGTGACTCGCTTCCGATAGCCTTGGAAGGTTTCACTGGGAGTTTAGCGTACCACTTGCCCAAAGACCCTAGACTCGTTTCCCTACAGACAGGAACAGTCAGCTTGTTCGAATTGCTCTCGCTGGTCCCACTTCAGGGGGCCAGGACAGTTTTCACAGACGGAGGTCGCACCTACGGTGTCTTGACCTGGCAGGAGGGCGAAGCTTGGCACACGCTGCTAACTCTTCCACAGAAGTCCGCTCAGCGGGCAGAGTTGGCAGCCGTGAACCTTGCCTTGCGCACCTTCGCCCAGGAGCGTTTGAATATTATCACTGACAGCCTGTACGTAAGGAATTTGTTGCACAGTCTACCGGGAGCTTACATCACTCCCGCGATAGACAAGAATTTACTAAGTCTGTTCCTCACCGCTCAATTTCATTTGCGAAACCGCACGGAGCCGCTTTATATTGCCCACATCCGAAGTCACCAAGACCTACCGGGTCCGATTTCCGCGGGCAATAGCAGAGCGGACGCGGCCGCAAAGGAAATTCAGCAACGTTCAGTTTTGGGAGTTTTCACTACTCCAATCCAAAGTCATGCATTTTTTCACCAAAATGCCAAGGCACTCGCCAGACAGTTCAATCTGCCGCTTTCTCAAGCCCAGGGTATAGTCCGCTCTTGCCAGCATTGCGCAGGGGCGCCGGGGGGGCCCTCGTGGGGGGTCAACCCACGGGGGACTGAGGCCAACCAGGTATGGCAGATGGACGTCACGCATGTGCCGCAGTTTGGCAGATGGCAATACATGCACGTCTGCATTGATACCTTTTCCCAGTTCGTTTGGGCCACGGCGCAGAAAGGGGAGACGGCTACCCACGTGGAGCAGCACCTCCTTTCCTGCATCGCGGCGATGGGCAAGCCACGGCACGTGAAAACGGACAACGCACCGTCCTACTGCTCTAGGCAGTTGGCCGCCTTCATGGCGACTTGGGACATCAAGCACACTTTTGGAATTCCCTACAATCCGCAAGGGCAGGCGATTGTAGAGCGTGTCAATCGGACGCTAAAGTCCTATCTTGACAAACAAATAGAAAGGGGGGAACCTCCTGCCCTCCCCAAGTCACAAGGAGCAGCACAGTTTTGCTTAAACAAGGTTTTGTTCACATACAATCACCTTAATGTTTTTTCGGATTGCACGCCGCAGGAGAGGCATTTCCGCCGTTCGGAAGCTCTCCCGCGACCAATGGTCCGGTACCGAGTGCCACCGGACCCCACTTGGAGGGGGCCGGTGCCGCTCGTCACCTGGGGGAGAGGGTATGCTGCAGTTATGTCTCCTACAGGTGTCATCTGGATCCCAGCTCGGTGTGTCAAACCCCACACGGAACCGCATGGCGTGGAACCAGACCGACCCGAGTCCGATACCGGAGATGAAGGACCTCACCCTGCACGAGAGGATCCGTCGGAGGAGGCGACAGCCGATCCCCAAAGTCACCTGGGGGATGGTCAAGGATCTTTGCCATGACGCTCAGGACGCCGTCCAGCGCGAGGGGAAGGAGCCGACGCCGGACAACCTCACAGCTGCAGTCTTTGCCCAGATTCACGCCAACACCGTGGCGATCTCCATAGTCCTGGCCCTCTCCCTGCTTTTGGGGGGAGGCGCCCAGGCGGCCTCAATCCAGGCCGACGGTTTGTCGCCTGGTGAAGACCTGTCTACACGAATGCAGTACAACTTGTGGGAAAGGTTGGCGGGTCTCGTCAACCAGTCCGATTTTTGCTTACAGCAGGACGTTGGTTCTGCATCCATGCTCAGCACCTGTCTCATCCCGGTGTGCCATACCCCGGACGAGCACACCGAGGACGGTGCTTGGTTGCGAAAAGCATCCTTTGCCCCTCACTCTCCTACCGCCTTCTCGGCATATGCACGCTGGGGGGGACAGCAACTTACCCCAACCTTGCCGGCTGATGCAGCCACCCTCCATACCCCTCGGGTGGCGGTCAGCCCGAGCGCCGCCTGTACCCGCATGACCGGTTGCACCGCAGACGGTCAGGCACGGCGCCGCTGTATTGACCCTGGCGTTGGCAACTGGACTTGCAACAAACCGGAGACCCTCATCTCATTGTACGCTCATGTCACCCTGCCCTCAGGGTGGTTCTTTACCTGCAACCAGCACACCTGGAACTACATCCCTGCCAATCTGTCGGACTCAATGTGTTGTATTAGTCGCTTGACACTTGTACTCCCTACCAGGGACATGATTGCCCCACGCTCTAGTGACACAAATGTATCCCATGTGAATGTTTCCCCGCTCATTCGACACACACGCACAACCCAGTTAGACAGCTCTTGTGACAGCAGCATCAGAGTAATGAGTCCCGCTGAGTATGTTTCCCTATCCGTCAGTTTGATCGGCGTGCCGGGGTTGGCCACCGGCAACGCACGGAGAATTGGTCATTTGGCCTGCGGTTTAGCAAAAACCATCAATCATACCTCCTCAGCGATAGCGCTCCTTAATCAAGAGCAGGTGGAACTCCGCCAAGCTGTTCTTGATAATCGAGCGGCTATCGACTACCTCCTCTTATTGCACCACCTGGGGTGCGAATCTGTCCATGGGATGTGCTGTTTCAACCTTACTGACAACTCCCGGAAAATACAAAACCAGATCAAGGACCTGCATTCCCTTGTTGCAGGCATTACGGAAGGCTCCGCGTGGGGAGCCTGGTGGGATTCCCTATGGAATTGGATGTGGTCATGGATCCCCTGGGGGTGGCTACAGACGGTGCTTCAGATAGTGGTAGGAATAGCCATACTAGGCATTACGCTCTGTTGCTTTGCTCAGTGTATTCCCTCGCTGATCTCCAAGTGCCGCCCCAGAGGGAAATCCCGTGACGTCATCCCAGCTCAACAGCTGATGCCTATCTTGCGTAAGGTCGCCGGTCAGGTTCTTAAATAGAAAATAAAGGGGAGATATGGATTCCCCGTGCCCCACAGGGCACGGAATTGACCAGAGACCACTGCGGTGAGACAGGCTCCCGACCAGTGGGCTCACCGGTCGCCAGATTAAGGGGGGTGAATAAAGTATAGGGTTTGATTCACCCAATTAAGGTGACCTGACCCGCGACTCTGCCGAGTAAGCAGATAGCTGATCCATGAACCATAATGACTCATCTCCCGGTTTGGGGAAATCCCTGGTGCAAACAAGCCATGTTTACCCCTGCCTAAGCCCCAAGACAATGGTCAATCTTGTTCCCTGTTTACCCCGAGTTAATTAACTTCCCCTTTGAAGGTTTTCCCATTAACATGTGTCAACGCATGAGGTAATGCCTCGCCAGAGGACAGTTTGCCACCGTTGCACTTTTTCCCTATAAATGATTCTGCCTTTGACCAATAAAGTGTCTGATCGATCCAGCAGCTTGTCTCGTGTCGTTACTTGATCAGTCCTCCTCCGGGACCTTCCGGCCCCCAGCGGCCCCGATTCCTACAACAAAGACTGAATTTTAGCCATTTACCAAGTTAAGATGGCTTTGTTTTGCTCGTGTTTTGTTTGTTTTCTTAGAAACAAATCCCAGACTTTCTCTGTTCAGGGAGATAGTTTTAACTTTTGAAGTAATTGAAAAATTGGATACTTTCATATGGGCTTATTGAAATTTACTTAGGAAAGTCTTTTCCAGGTACTCCTTTCTTCAGATTTCAGATTGCAGCCCGAGCCTTTTCAGTGGGGGCACCTGTTTGTAGAATACAGTGGTACCTCATACAATGATTTTAATCTGTTCCACGGGGATATAGCGATTTTTCCTATGGGATGCATCGTACAACGATTTTTTCCGCTAAGTGGTTTTTCCCATTGAAAAATTGTTGTACGATTTTTTCCATAGGGAAAATTGTTATGCAGGACACCATTTTCCCCCCAAAACCTAATTATTATGCAATTTCATTGTTATACGGGGCGATTGTTCTATGAGGTTCCACTGTATTGTTCTCAAACAGATATTTGAGACAGCAGCACTGTTATAATAGCAGATCAATGCATTTCTGTTCTCCAAGTTTTTAAAATAGATACAGTAGTCAGCTTTCATCTAATTTGCTGGGTCTTTAAGACTTCTGTGCTGACTTTGATTGCTATTGCTTTTTGTTGGTTTTACTGTGAGCTTTCCTTGTATAATTGGATGATTATTTTTTAAAATCACTTCATACATTTTAGTGCAAAAATGCCATACCAGTATTTTAAAATGAATAAAACATAATCTGTCTTATTTGTTAGGAGAGGGTTCACAGAGGTAATTTTCTGGGTTTGATGGCAACTTTAGTTTTCCTCTTCTCTTCCCTGCCCCAATTCCTGGCAAGCAACAGGCCCTTGGCATTAGTGTCTCTAGCCTTGCCATGTATAAGAATCTCACATATTTTAATCAATGTACTTAGAAGCTTAGCCATGGCAGTGAATAGGATCACTAACTGTATAATTACAATAATGATCAGTACTTTAAGTGGATTGGCACCAGCCTATTATTGGTAGCAGCATGGAAGACTGCAAACATTCTTGGGGAGCAGTTGTAGCATTAATTGTGCCAAACTATATTTTAACTTCCACCGCTTGGTTCAGAGACAGGAAGGCAAAGTAGAGATTTTAGAGACTGTAGTTGGTATGATTATGGGGAAATCTGACCATATTATATATTAACTACGTTATGGATAAGTAATGTATATTGGGCAGTTACTCTTGCTACTACAAGATTGATTTGACATTTTAATTACATACATCTGGAATTATTAATAAATTAGTATTTTGTAGACTATAAACAGTAATGTTTATGATCTTTCCAATGGATCCCCCTTCCATTTCCTGATCCTACATTACAGATTAGAATGGACAGAGCACTGGACAACTTTTGTTGGCTAGGTGGAGGCATAAGAAGTCATGTGAAGAGAAGTTACTGTTGAGAAAGTAAAGGGAACATCAGCAGACTAAGGAATCAGTGTCCTTCCAAGATGTTGCTGGGTGATAGCATCCTTTAGCCCCAGCCAGTGGTCAGGAATGATGGGATTTATAGTTTAAACTTGGGGGGGGCACAATTTCTCACCCCTGTGCTACAATGCAGAGAGAATTGTAGCAACGTCCTGTACTGGAATATGATTAATGAGGTTGAATCCAATGTGAATAGTCACATCAACTGAAAGTATAATTTTCTTATAGATATTAGATGTTCAAGACCTCTGTCTGTGTGTTCACCTGAATACTGTAGCTGGTGATGAGACAAATGAGGTCCTCATCTAAACAGCCGACTGACTACATGGGAGGGTATTCAAAGAGTGGTTGATTCTACATTCATGAAGGACTGACCTCTGGTTTTATGCACCCTCTGTAAAGGAAATAAAATAGGCCACTCAATCAGGAAGTCTCTCATAACCAGCTGCCATTGCAGACATCTTCCAAAGGGAGATAACCAAACCCAAAAGGCAATACAAAGTTAAGTACTGTTTTCCTGCTAGACTAATCATTTCTATCTCAGAAGGGAAGTGTGTGTGCCCGCTGAAAATCAATGCCCTAAATCAACTTGGCACCTTCCTGAGCACTGCCAAAATGTCAGCTACTAACAAGGGAATAAAGAAAATGGATATTAGATACTTAGAATTCTTTTGTAAGTGCTTGTGTAAAATAACATATTTAATTTAGTGCAAAGTTATAAACCTAATATGCTTTATGGATGTTCCAGCAGGGAAGCGAAGAACAAACTGTCTCCTCCCTCTGCTCAAGGAACTGTTTAATCGTTACTTGATCGTAGATCATCGTTATAAAAAAGGCATCTAATCTACAACATTTCAGCAGCCTCTCCTTTTGCCATTTGTTCTCCAGGATGACCACCTCGCCTCTGCAGCTCTTAGTCAAGTGCAGCTTTCCAGTCTCCTATATTTCTTTCTCCTCTTCTTTTGTTTCTCTGAACTCATTCTCCCAGATTTCATTTCTTGAACAGTCTTGCCTTCCTCCTAACTCTGCAACTTTCTCAAGCCTCTAGCTCCGAGATGCCATTTCTCCTGCCCCAATCTCTACCCCCTATGCCACATGTACAATGATCTAAGCAGTTCAATAAATCAGTCCTTTATAATGCTAGATGGTATTGTAGATGGTATTGTAGATGCAATGGGCACAGAGCTGGGCGTGTTGCCTGGAGGGCAGTGGTCCATGGGGTCGCAAAGGGTCAGAATCGACTGTGCAACTGAACAACAACAAATAATGCAAGAATCTGAGTCGTCCCAAGCAACTGAGTGACAGTTCACCCTGCCTCTTTGCTGCATGGATGGCAGCCTGTTGAGTTTGGGCACTCCGTCTCTAAAATGTTCGTCATCACTGGCCTAGGCTGTACATAGAACTTCTAATTGTTCAGACTGGCAACTAAACTAACTTTAAAGTTTTTATAGAAGACAAGAAATATAACAGTGGCCTGTTGTGCAAGGAGACCCTCTTGACTGATGTAGCCAGCCCTCTTATAGTCACTTCCTTTGGCCAAAGATGTCTGGTGACACATAAGCAAAATTCCAGTCTGGTATCCCTGGACTTCTTCAGTTAGCATGAATCACATAAAGTGTCACTTTGTTTATAGGTTGTTTCCTTGTGAGCACAGTTCATACAAAAGTAAACAAGAGATCTGGACAAGCTGTGCCATTCTGTACTACTCTTGTTCCCAAACTGATTCTGTTCTGAGTGTGTTGGTTCCCCTTTTTACCCATTTTCTAACATGGAAAGTGGAAACCAAGCCATCGTTAAAGTAGAAGTGTGGAAGCCAAGCCTCGGTGTGCTTAAACAGATTAGCATGATGCTGCCACCCTTTTTAAAATTACACTCACCAAGCCATTTAACATTATGCCCTATGAAGACAATCCGGAAACAGAATGAGCAATGGAAGATCAGCCCAGGATTTAAAACAGAGACCAGAAGAGGATTAGGGTTAAATATGTGTTTTTGCAAAAGTATCAGAGAAGGTCATGCATCCCCCAGTCTGTAGTAGATACAGGATTAGACAGAGAGCTTTTAATCACTAAAACATGCATTATACCTTTCAGATGCAGTGCATAACAGTGCATAACATACTAACAATGGTGAGTCAGCTGTTGTTGTACATCATGCAGATCAGCAGGAAATGCTGTGAAAGAGCTCGAGATTGCTCTTTGTTAAAGTGTCCACTACTATTCCTTCAACAATGAGGACACAAATAGGTGTGACATTTCAATATATAAGCATCAGAACAAATTTAGAAGTAATTGCCAGAATTTCACTAGAAATGAAGAACATCTCACAGTCAATAGGTACCTCTGTAAGCTCAGTTTACTGTGTATCTTTTATCCCTTGATAGACAATTTCAATATCCCTGTTTTACTTCTTGTAATATGTCAGTCTGGCCAGGTTATCCTGCTATGGTAATAGATTGGACCATACTGCCAGCGATTCATAACCTGACAAGCCTGAGGACTAATTGTCTTTGGTGGAGAGGTCCACAGGGAAGGGTGATGGTCCCCCAAGTGGGTTAAATCCCATTTGAATCCATCTTGATGGAGGACAGAAGCTTCATAAATACTGCCCTGGGGCTGAGAAGGACTTTGCATGCCAAAAGAGCTCAGGACCAGAAAGTAACTCACCGAGTTAGATCACTGGTACGGGTGTCATGCTGCAATGCGGAAGACAGATGAAAGGCCATGGCATTATATTCACAGGACAGTCTTCATGGATGATCACCATGATGATCGCCAATATTCGGAATTGGATATGGCACAAGAAAAAGAAGAAGAAGAAGAATGTGTTAGTCACTAATTTGACCTTAGATTGATGAGATCCTGGGAGCTAAAGTCCCAAAAGCTAACTTTTCCAAGTTCTGGGTGGTCATACTTAACAGAGATTAGTCCTCCATTTGGCCATGCTGAGTAGAGTTTCTAGGAGCTTTAGTGTTAAAAAAAACCTCAAACATTTGCATGCTCTGTGACCACCCTACACTTTCTTGACAAAACTATCAAAGCCTACATCTTTAGATCATTCCTCTATATCAGGGGTGGCCAACCTTTTTATGTTGTGGGCCTAACCATGCCCCCAGAGAGCTGAGTGGGCCAGACCACGCCCCTCCAGAAGCGGAAGCAGGCACATTTACAGCTGTCATAAATGCATCCACTTCTGCATTTAGGACAGCCGTGGGCGTGTTTGTGTGGGCACGGGCGCATTTTACGGCTGACGTAAACATGCCCACTTCCACTTCCAGGTGCGGCAGAGGCAGCAACAGGCCAGATGGAATGGCATTGTGGGCCGGGTCCAGCCCATGGGCCATAGGTTGGGAACCCCTGCTCTAGATTTTCAGATTAGAGGTAGGCAGGTTCTTCAGCATGGTTATTCAGTTGCCCATCTTTATCTGAAAAGTTCAGACATGGCTAGCTAAACATATGACGTTTAGCTAGCCATGTCTGAATTTTTCAGATAAAGCAGCAGCAAATCAGATTAATTAATTGGAGGCCTCATGCACACAAGAATACAGACAAGTGAGTTATGATCAGGAACCCAAGTAAGACAAGCATTTCTGGTCATGTGTACTACTCCTTACAATTTGATGTGATACATCTCAAATACTCGCTAACTCCCAAAGAGGCCCATCTGCAAGGAGATTCACTTACCTGTGTAATTCTTTTTTCAGTACATAAAATCCTATTATTACGATAAATAAGGAAGCTGCTTCAGGCAACCAATATGGGGAGCCAGGAAAGGAAAGTGAACTAATAAGGCTTTTTATTGTTGTGTTTTTAATGTGAGGGAGGAGGAAGGTTCTTACATGATTTCTATATCATGTTCCAAACAGCATGACAATCTTTGTGAATTCTGGACATCAGTGGGCATGTTTGAGGCAGAAACCAACCTTCAGTAACACCCTCTTAATGGAGATAGATAATATCTGAAATGCTCATCCAATCCTGTAAATGCCACACAGGAATACTGGAAGGTTAAAATTGACCACATTGCTGGTAAATCCTCAGAACAAATCTCAACTCTTCCCCATTTCAGAAGCAATCCAAGACTACAGACATCAGGGACTGCCTTGTTCACTGTCCCACAGATCTCAGAGTCAAGATATCAGGATGGTGATGTGAAGCAGGGCATTCTGCACGGGTGTGAAAACCCCTGCTCATTTAGAAAGCAACTCCCTGAATCCCAGTGATGCCATGATCATTGCCCTGCTTATTGTGGGAGGTATTGTCTCCAAAAAACAACATTTTCCATGCCTACCACTCTCTGCAATAGCGCACCATTTATGGTATGTCCTTCCAGGCCACTCGGGGGGCTGCTCCTACAAAGACCTTGAGTCTTGTGGACTTTCATGTAAAGTGCCTTTGGTGTGTTCTCAGAGAAGTCCAATGATTCAAGAATTCCAACTACAGTACAATTACTGTAAATTTAAAGAGATTTAGATTTTGTATTTGATAGTTGTTCTTATACTACATGATGCCAGTTCGCCAGTGGCTCAGTTGTGGAAGAAAGACAGCTTATTAAATAAATAAATTACTCACATTTTATTGTTTTATATCATCTAAAGTCCTGAAATTCTCAGTGTTCTTTTAAATATAAAAGGTATTACATGTTTCAGCTAGTTTCCACAAATGAATGTAAATGGGAATTTGAACAGATATCACTAGCTAGTAGTTCTTCAGCATTCCATAACGACCCACTCCAAGGCAGCATAAAATGTATGACTATTTACACAACAAAGTAGGTTGCATTGTAAAATATTAGTTTTTGATTACTTCTAATAAACAGCTAAAAAAATCAAATCCCAGTCCATGAGATGGATTTTCAATAACAGAAGCAAAGTGTCTGTGTGTTGCTCTCTATTACATTCCATAGAAATCAATCCAAAATCTGGTTCAGGCTGCTAAAATTAGATCTAAAACTATTTAATTTGATTTCAGGAGTGTTTTTGCCCATTCCCTCAGCTAGCCTGAGGACACAAAGAGATAAAAGACCTTGAGTTATTATCACTTTATGAGCACATCCGTCTCTGAGCAAGGATTACACAGTATTATGTATTTCTCAGTGGTTTGGCTCAAGCTGTATTAGCAGTCAAAATTATTCTCCTGTGTCTTTTAAAGCATTGACCCTTCTTTTCCAAGTACTCTTCCTTTTATTATGATTGGGGAAATGAAATATGCTTTATAGATTTGACATGTATTGGTTCATTTTAGTGGTAGTTGAAGTGTATGTTATTCCATAATGGAACTGGTCACTGTCACACCAGCATTCATGAACATATATAGATGACTAGCAACTAAACAAGGTAAATAAAACTCTGTTATTAACATGAGCCCTTGTTTTGTGAGGGTTTTCAACAATGTTTCACAGTTTAGCGAGCTGTGTGATTTGGGATTCAATTGAGGAAAATACTATTTCAAGCTCATGTTAAAGAAGGGTGAAATAACCAGTGTAATAAATTCTCATTGAATCATGGACATTCATAGGTTTTACTCTCAAACAATGTGCTTAGAATCATGAGTCAACATTTGGGAGAATGGTGAGATGCTGTCTGCACCTCTTTCTACTCTAGAAATTCAAGGAAACATGATATGAGCATATCTTGCCCAAGCTAACCCTAAAATTAAACACTGTGATACAGTCATCTTAGGTAGTGTAAGTTGGGAGGAAGCAGCAAAGTAATTGAGCACAGAATGTGTATGCTTCATGAGGGCTCTCTAAGTTAGCCAACTGCCTTTAACTGTGGTGAAGCATGTTGTTCCCCCACTGCTGTTGATGAGGTATTCCACGTACAGTGCAGGACGTCACATGGCCCAATTGTATAACTTGTGCTCAAAGAGAGCAGAGGTGTCAGACCAGCAGCACCCCATTTCCCACAAATTTAATGTGAAACTCCTAACACCAGGAGGTTGGGCATTGTGAAATTACAGGGGCAGGCTGTGATGTCACAAAGGCAGAGCAGGTGAGGATTTTGGAGGGGCACTAGAATTACTTTGGACCCGGCCGATTACAGAAATAAGAACAAGGGGAATCCAGGGGAAACCTGGCTAATCAGAAAATATGGCTTAAGGAAAGTGCTTTAGATGCCTGGATAGGTGATAACATGTCCCAAGCAGTTACAGTGCTTGTCCTTATGTTTATGTTTATTCAATTTTATATCCCGCCCTACTCAACACATGGCCGACTCAGGGCGGCTAACAACATATAAATGACCCTGGGAAACCCCATAGGGTTTACATAAAGATACAATATAGTCTTTGTACCCTACATACTCTTCATTGCAACATACCTAACAAGCAGGGGATTTTTTTTCTGGACCCTGCATTGTTTCTGGAGTTTCTGGAGACTATATCACATTCTCTGATAAAGGCACCACCTACTCTTGCATTTGTGTAACTTTAAAGCAATGTTAACTTCAAAGCAATGGTATTCCCAGTAGCTATGTGTGGCTGTGAGAGCTGGACCATAAGGAAAGCTGAGCACCTTTGAATTGTGGTGCTGGAGGAGACTCTTGAGAGTCTTCTGGACTGCGAGGAGAACAAATCAGTCGATCCTGAAGGAAATCAACCCTGACTGTTCATGTGAAGGGACAGATACTGAACATAAGAACATAAGAACAGCCTTGTTGGAACAGGCCACAACCCATCCAGTCCAGCATTCTGTCTCACACAGTGGCTCACTATTTGCTTCAGGGTATTCCCAAGCAGATGCCTTCACCTGCTTAGGATTCCCTGGAAATGGCATTGAGAGATAGCCTGCCTATCTCTCCAACCCGGAGGTTGAAGATAAAGCTCAAGTACTCTGGCCACCAAATGAGAAGAGAGGACTCACTAGAGAAGGCCTTGATGCTGGTAAAGATAGAAGGCGAAAGGAGAAGAGGGTGCCAGAGGATGAGTTAGCTAGATGGCATTGTCAATGCAGTGGGTGTAGAGCTGAGCAGGGTGAGGAGGATGGTGGAGGACAGAGGAGCCTGGCATACGATGGTCCATGGGGTCACAAAGGGTTGGACTCAACTGTGCGATTTAGCAACAAAACAAAAAAGACCACACAGCAATTTCTTGTTCTTTTATAGGAAACTTGGTGCCAAATTTTAGTGAACCTTTGTACCAATGCTGCCCAGACATATGTTTTAGAAAAAGCTCAGGAATCAGGATTCTGGTGCTCTACTCCCTGCCCTGTGTCAAAAAGTCAGGATAGATCCAACAATGAGTTCTGTTCTCAGTCCCCTCCCTTTATTGGTGTACAAAGCATCCCTTTATTGGTGTACAAAGCATACATACAGACATGTTTACAGAGCCAGCGAGCAACTGACTTAGAGAACGGTGGAATTTTCTGCCTCTTTTGCAAAACTACTAATAGCTGTAGATTCCCCAAAATCCGAACCTGTAGCTCTTTCTATTTCCCCGCATACATGTGGGATATATTCTACTTCTATCAAATTCTCTGATTGTGACAATTATTCACTATTGTGGAATCCAAATTTTAGGGCTTCCCCATTTCCCCTTTCTTTGTTAACAATCCATTTAAGAAACCTCCAACATGCAGAAAGCTTAGCATAATCAATTAGAATAGGATGATAATGGAAGTAATTCAGTAAAGCATCATTAATGCTGATGTGGCAAACTACCGGTCACCATCTGTCTAATCCTTGCTATATAGTCAGATAATGTTTTTAAAATACAATTATTAATAGCACTCATTAACATCTATGCAAAAAGAACATGCCACATTTCTACATATTTATGGGGGATTTCGGTGACAAATGGCTGCATTTTCCTTTCTTCTTTGATTTTCTGAAATCTCAGCTCCATTAATAATTTAGCATACTGCCCAAAGTATATAGGAAGGGTGCAGAGTAAATCTCCCTTCTATGCCTTTTTTGTAAGTTTCCTTACTTACTCATTCTCAAGGTTTGGCTAAATACCCTATTTGCTGGTTTGTAAGATCCACTTTTCCCCCCCTAAAAGAAACTGGAAAAATGGAGTGCATCTTAAACTGTATATAGTGACCTATAGTGGGCTATTTTGGTAATAACGGGGTGCGTCTTATACTCCAATGCATCTTATATGCTGGCAAATATGGTAGTTTAACTAAAACTAGTTTGGGGAGTCAGGAGGTATTGCAGTATAGTCCTCTAGTCTAACATATGTGCCAGAGGACGTAGCCACCAAAGCCAGGAACACAAGACTGGTCAGCATAGCCTTACAACTTCCCTCATGTGCCTACAACCCCCTTCAGCTTTTGGGGAGGTAGTTTGAACCCATCTACGCACTTACAGGGCTTTGAGCAAAGTATTGGAACACAATTGCAAAGAATTCATGGGGAGCACAAGCATAGGGACATAACAAAAAGGAAAATGGAAATAAGTGAATGAGTTTATCTAGAACAGAAAAGATGGGATCAGGCCACCTGAGGTTGCAAGGAAATAGAAAAGGTTGAAAGTTTGCATCATTCACTTTCAAAGCATAGAACATTGTCTTGCCATAATAGCAGTAACTAAATGGAACTAAAATAGATCTGTTTAAAGTTCATTGTGACTTTCTCATGGATGTATCATATTTCTTAGAAATGACACTTTCTTAGAGATACTAAATTGTAGCTGTTTAGAAGCCATGCTGTGTTAATACTTATCAAAACACTTATGACATGAATAGTTCTTTTGGGGGGAATGGCTTATTGAACCTGACATTTGTCAACTTTCAGCCACAACCACAGCCTATGCTTACTGGCTGCGGTGGCTCAGGGGTAAAGAATCTCACCTTGTTAGTTGGAAGGCTGGCAAATCGGCAGTTCAAGACCTGGGTACTGCATGATGGTTTGAGCGCCCATCTCTGTCCCAGCTCCTGCCAATATAGCACTTTAAAAGCAAGAAATTGCAAGTAGATAAATAGGGACAACTTTTGGTGGGAAAAGATCTCAGGGAGTCCCCTGAGCAGAGTTTCTCCAGCAAAAATCCTTTCAACCCAGAATAATTTCTGACATGAAATTATTATTACTGGATCTAGCAGCCCTTAGGTACATCAACTACAGCAGTTTAAGGATATGTTCTGTTTGTTTATTTGCATATAAGGACTTTCTAGGTTATGTTTAACTACATTATAAAGTATTCTTCATATGAGTTTTTGTCATAAATATTTATGGTCCTTGACATTATAACATAAGCAAAAAATGAAGGAGTGTCTCCAACTCCTAAGAGTTCAGATTCTAAATTGTAAGTTGTAAATGCCACAGAGAAAGAAAGGTGGAAGGGAGAATGCAAAGAGGGAGAGGATGAAGAGTGCCTGGAAAGGAATGTAAATAAATACAATTACTGATGCTTATAGTAAGGGGAGAATGTAAAACTAATGCCAATTAAATACTTTGGCAGCCTCAGTCAGGAAAAGAAATCTATAGAAAATTTCACATGAAATAAACCTATATTCTTCTTCATTTCTTCTTGTTGCAGAAAGAGTAAGCATTCGCTCAACATTCATCGCACCCTTCAAGTATTTAAGCCCTGGTACAGTGAATATGGAAGATGAAGACAATTTAAGTAAGCAATTACTCTTTTTCATATGGGGATGAATAATAGTGCTAAAAGGAAGCATTGTTTGATATGCATCTGTTGCTGATATAGCTTAGAATGCATATTTGGTATTTTGGTTTATAAACCACATATACAAATTTACCAGAAACCAGCATTTACAAAATTAAAATTAATAATTTTAAATTGGACAGAGCATCACAAGTTAACACTTCTTTGTTCAGTTTCACTACAGCCAGATTTCTGTTGGATTTGTCACAGGGTATTGGATTCATCACACTGGAACTGTTGTTTGTTTATGCAAAGCTCTGGTTTTTAGTTGCACATGGTTTTGTAATAGAAATGAAGAAACAAGACTTGGCCCTCATCTCCTACAGTTCTCTTGCCCATCAATACTAACCTGATACAGGCTCATGCTGCTTAAAGCTCTTGTGTACAAATGATATTGCCACAGATATGTGGAACAAGCTGTGTATGTGTCATTCCCATCCAACCAATGACTAGCTCAAAGGACAGTCAATAATTAGATGGCAAGGGCTTGTACACTTAACTGTGTGGCACTATTGGGTCACACATTCCAAAACAGCATGGAATCATACCACAGAAAGCTGCTTTGTCATGTTGGAGGACATAAGGATGGGGCTGCAGTCTTTTCCAGCCTCCTGGATCTCCTCATAAGCAGACTTTCATTGCAGAAACCATTCATAATCTCCCTGCTGGATAAACTGGGTAACGTTTTATATAATTTGAGTCCCAAAAGGATGAGAAAGGAGGTTCACATGTATGTTTTACTTCCTGATTCCCACTGCATTTTCTGTTGCATCCAAAACAACATTTCCTGATGGGGAATGAGATTGAGATCAGCTATATGAGATGAAGGGGAAAGAGGATAATTAAGAGAGTGGCACCAGGTGGTGAGCATGTGGTATATTATCATATTCATCAGCCCAATCATTAATTTTTTAACATCTTTTTACCTTGCTGCTAATCATGAGATTTTGAAAAAGGAGAAAGATGCATTCTGACCCAATGATGCATGTTGGCGTAATTCAACATCATCTATCAGAATGTTCCTTACACTGACTAAAAACTATGCACAAACAGAAAGATGGGTGAGGAAATTACATTTTTCTTTATAAGGTTAGGAATAATCTACTTTTTTTCTGTCATTCTTTCATAATGTAACATGTCATAGATCTATTGACATGCTGCGATTTTGTGCATTTCCTGGCCACCACTTCTTTTCAAAGAGATGGTATGACATTTTACTTGGAAGTAGCATGTGGAGGACCAGTGTTTCACCCTTTTTTCACCTGCCACTCATCTGCCTCAGTATCTGGTTACTGAGTTCTGGTGAGACAGAACCCTGAGCCTAGCAGCTATAGTAGCTAGTCACAAAAAGGAACCAGGAGCCTAAATCTTGGCACTTGGTAGACTCCTTAGAACAGGGGTTCCCAATCTATGGCTCATAGGCCTAGTCTGGACCACAGAGCTCATTAATATGGCCCACAGTGGCCACCTAGGCACCACCAGAAGCTCCCACCATCACCAGAAGTCTGAAAATGTCACTTGCAACAGCAGCGGCGGCGGCAATTGCACTGTTGTTTTTTTTCAGCTTCTTGCACAGCCTCCACCGCTCCCCACAGCAGTGGGAGGGTTGCTGGAGCATTTTTGCTCCATTTTGGGATGTTTTCACCATGTTTCCACTGCGTTTCGGCAGCTAAAATGTGCCAATTTGGGACTTCCAGTGTCAGGAAGAGTTTCCAGCAGTGTCTGGGTTCCCAGTGTGGGACCAGGTAGTCCCAAACAGGCAAAAAAAAAATCAAAAATGGAGAGAAAATGCTTCAGAAAGCCTCCCACCACTGTGGTGAGAGTGGAGGCTGTACAAGAAGTCAAAAAATGGTGAAATTGTGGATGATGTAAACATAAGCACTGGGAGCAACCATGCCTCTGGCCCCCACAGCTGAGTGTCAGGGACGGGAACACGTTGGGAACACCTGCCCTACAATTGCTCTAAGGAAAATGGAGGGCTTTCTTTTTGGGTGGGCACTCAAAACATGAAAGAAATTCAGTGAATTCTTTTTCTTAAGTGTTTCATAGGCAGAGCTTGAAGAAGTTTCTTTCCAGACTGCAATTTTCCAGAAATCCCCATGGTCACTGACCAAGCTCATTGAGAGAATGTGAGAGCCATAGTCCCAGAACATTCACTTTTCCAAGCTTTGTTTATACAATACTATGCAGGTGTAGAAAGAATGATCTATACAGTATATTGCATTGTTCAATTGAATATTTGCATTCACAAGGGGAAAAGTTTATTACATTCTCTAACGTGATCTTCAGTTTTGCATCCTAGAGGAACGACCATAGAGAAGTACAGTTATTTAAATGGTCTCCACTTTAAAATCTTATTATAACCTTTATCTCATCAGGTGGGGAGGGGGGAACTGCCCAGTCTGTCTTGACATGACTTCTGGGTTCTTGGAGAACAGGTCCTGTCAACAAGTACAAGCTTCCAAAAAATTGCGCTCCAGGTGAAATTTGTCATTCCAAGAATGTCAGAAAATTAAAGAGGTGAAACCTTTCCCTTTTAGTACTCAGTGTGATACAGACGGGCAGCAAGTAGCATATTCTATGTGAGAAGGGCAAAGAGAGAGAGCTGTCAGAACATTGTTTGGCGGAAATGAAGAGTCTCTGCTCACCATTCTGAATCCACAGGTGACAGTCTTACAAAGCCGGCCAGCATTATGACTATAGTAAACTTAAATTATTACAGTTACTTTCACATGTGGCCTAAAAGAAATGAATCTGGCCCAGGTTTTAGCTTGATAGATAATGATGAGGAATACCAGCTGTTCAGGCAGACCAGCCAAGCTTACATGCCACGCTGTACTATAGTATTTCTGTGAAAAGAAGCTAAAAAAGACATACGGCACACATGCGCACAGAAATAACCACATTTTCAGCTACATTTTCTCTCTTACAATACATCGGAAAGATTTTGAAGGACATTTTCAAAAGCAGCATCATGAGTATCTTTCTTACACTGCCTCTTCACCTGTCGTAAGTGTGAATGAAAGGTTCTGTCTGATCAGCCTGTCTAGTCAAGTATTCTGCCCTCAACACCAGCCAACCAAAAGCAGGTCACAAGCAGAACATTAGGAGCAAAAGCCTTTTCTTTTACCCAGATCCTGGATGTTGTTGCTTTTTTGGACTAAAACTCACATGGCTGGTGAGGAATTCTTTGAGACACAGTCCAATTGAATAACATTTCTCAATCTTGCTTCTTTCTGTCTGGTTTTCAGAAACATACTGCCCATCACACTTCAGGTAGTCATCAAGACTAACACTCACATTCTGCCAGTGTGAGACTGGTAATTATAGTTTATCAAGAAGTTCAGTTCTTGGGTTTAGTGACTAAATCAAGAGGTATTATTCAACATCATGTATAAGTGAACTTAGCAATGCCAAGATTTGTCTATTTTGTGAATAATCACATTGCAGACAAACTATATGATTTTCATGTTTAACATAATGGTCACGGTATATTTTGCAGTTTTGTTCCCTGTGAATTCATTACACATACATGTCTGTGTGCACACACACACAAACTCGCACATAGACTGGCCAACAAATTTGTGCATTTGAACTAAATTCTACTTCACAGACGTTTGTGCCATTAAAATGTCATTGATCTTTAGGATGCCATGAAACTATTATGTGTATTATACCCTTATACTGTAATTAATTTTCATTCTTCGTATTACAGGCCCCCTCTTTATATTATGAAAATCACTAGAGGTGTAAATCCTGGTCTTTCTAATCCTTTGCAGACAAGGATAAACAATTATATTTTCCCCTCGCCCTCAGAGGGGGTGAGATATTTTCTAGTGCTGTTGACCCTGTGGTTTATTATAATAATAATAATAATAATAATAATAATAATAATAATAATAATAATAATAATAATAATAATAATAATAATAATAATAATAATAATAATCTTAGAATTGTGAACCTGGAAGTGACCTTATGGATCATCAAGTCCCTCCCCTGTCAAGGAGGCATAGTAGGGAACCAAACTCTGGCTCCAGACCCAGATACCTAAGCTGAGGTATCCAGTAGTTCTCTAGAAACTCTCTTTTATGCTAATTTAAAGTGACCTATAAAAGGTATCGCCTTTCTCCTGCAGTTGTTTGATTTTATGCACGGTCACAATGGCTTATTTTTACTAATTTTGGGGGTAGACTTCCCCAGAAGTATTTTGCATAAATCACATAAACCTTGGCGAAACAGGACACATTTTTTTACTGGAAACCTCAGGGGGTTTGAAATTCCTTGTCCAGGCATCTCCTCATGTGTAAACATCCTAAATCAACAAGAACAAGGGATTTAGTGAATATTCATTGTATCGCAAAAAGCCACTGCATGTGATGTGTTGTTTACAGATATTTTTAATTAGAAGACTGCCATCCATTTGTTTTGTTTTCTTGCCCAAAGATCAGGCTTTGTGGCAGTGGAATAACCTTCAAGAGGAACAATATTATCAGTTTAAATGTAGCATGCAGTATCGGGTGGCTAGTTTTTCCAACCCTGTGTGACCCGGAGACAAAGGCACTGTCATTATAGTTCTCAATAGCACTTCTGATTGCACATGTGAAGGGATAACACTGTCATCCATAATGGCCGGAAACTGAGGGGTGAGCTATGACTAGGAGAGAAAAGAAGAAAGTGAAGTAATAGACATATCTCATAGGAGTATTCACACATTCATGGATAAATATAATTCACTAACTGCATATTCTCGCCCTATTGAATAGAATAAAAATAAAAGAACAAATCTTTTTTGTTTATCTAGCACAGGCATTCTCAACCTATGGTCCACAGGCCAAATCTGGCCCCTGAGACCAATTCATCCGGCCACTGACACCCTGGAAGCAGAATTAAAATGCATTCTTTGCATGCACAGAATATTCTATGCATGTGTGGTGTGCATTTTACTTCCACTTCTGGGTGGGAGGAACCATGTGCCCAGCCCGATCAGCAGTGCAGGAGGCATGGTCAGGCCCACAACTTGAAAACCTTGAGAAAGTCTGATCTAGCATAAACCAATAGCCCTGCCTGCATAATGTGGATGGCCATTTTGTCCCAACAGCTTTGAGTGGTGGGGGACCACATGACTTAAGTTGGGAACCCCTGAGCTAGAACACACAGTGTATTGTAGTTAGATACTTTTTAAAGTTTTCCCCATTGTGTGTTAAATTAGTGAAGGATGGAAAATTATATCCAATTCCAAGACCAGCCTGAAACATTTTGTTGACTGAGACTGAGTTGAAAATTGCACTCCTTCCCAAAGGTACATAATAACTATTGTTATGTGCCATCAAGTTGCTTCTGATGTATTTTGAGTTTCACAGAGTTTGAGGTACATGAGATATTCAAGGCGTGGCTTACCCTTGCCAGTGAGTTTAAATGGCAAGCAGGGATTTGAACCCAGATCTGAGTCCTAGTCCCAGTCCTATATTATTTCCACTACACCCTATTGACTTTCTCATAGTAACTAAGGTCAGTCAAATTATTTTGACACCTGTGTTGTAAAATGCCACGCATTTCTCCATCTCCCTGACAGTAAAAATATAGTCATTACTAAATCAATAACTTTTTTTATTTTTTTCAGCATGATAACTTGGCATTTCCTGCCTTAGATGGCTAACTTGCTATTCTTATCTGTTTAGTTGCATTTCTGTTTCTAGGGATATTTTGTTTATATAGCTTTCCTATTTGTCATATTTTTCTGCTGGAAGTTTTAATCTGTGTTGTGATGATTTTATGTTCAGAACTGCACTGGGAGTGACATTTTGGTGATATATTTTTAAAATCCAAATAATTAAATAAGCTATACCTCCAGCTGTCGTTTGCTTCTAATATTTAATTTGTAGCACAAAAATCTTAACATCTGATTTTAATCTACTGCAAAGAGGGAGCAAGATATATTTTGTGCTATTCAGTGTTCATATTTTAGTGGCAGATGTAGGTACATCACATCATTACATTGTCATTTCACTTTATTTCCAGCTGTTCTAAAGTCAAAATGTAAAAGTTAATTTTTAAAATTAAAAGTCTCTCTTTTTTAAAAAAGGCAGATTTAACCAATCAGAACAATAGTGACCACATGAAGCCAAATTAAGACAAGTTAGATAATAGCAAAAACAAGTTACTCCATCTGAAGAAATCAAAGACCTGTCTACAGTAAAAGTCTTTGTGTGATGATAGAAAGCTAGATTAAGCTAGAGACAGTTTAAGATACATCTACATCAGGGGTGCCCAAACGTTTGGGGCCGGGGGCTTGACCACACCCCCAGAACAGCTGAGCAGCCCAGTCTACATCCCCTGAACAGGGCATTTGCACATGCACAGCCATTTTACTTCCTGGTTTGGCACGGATGCTTCTGCACATGCGCAAAACTGGCCATTTTAATTCGCAGACACATCCGTGCCAAATCAGGAAGTAAAATGGCTGCTTTTTGTGCATACACAGAAGCATCCATATTTACTTACTGGTTCGGCATGGGTATCGCAGGACTGATGGAATGCCTTTGGGGGCCATATCCAGCCCATGGCCCATAGTTTGGGCACGCAGGGTCTACATGGCTGAATTAGTATTTGAACATGGATCTCTCCACTCTAGATACAACACTCTACTATACCACACTGGCTCTTAGGAGATGTATTCTCTCATTTTCCTTCATACAGGAAGGAATGTCTGTGCTTAGATGAAAGTTATCATTCACAATTTTAATTTTAATGTATTTTAAAATTTAAAAAAATCCCGCCTCCATTAACCAATGGAGGTAGGGCTTGTTATTGGGGTTTTGGTTTTTGTTTTGACTTTAATCAAAGGTTTTCTTCATTTAACCTAGATCCCCGGTGGCCAACCTTGGCACTCCAGCTGTTTTTGGACTTCAGTTACCATAAGCCCAAGAAAAGCACACCTGCTGATCAGGGATTCTGGGAACTGAAGTCCAAGAACAGATGGTGTGCCAAGGTTGGCCATCACTGACCTAGATGATTACTTAGCTAAACTTTTCAGGAAGCAAAAACACTGCAGCACTTTAAAGACTAACTGCTATATTTTTAATGTGAGCTTTCGTCGTCAGTGGTAGTGGGAAACTGTATTGATTTGCATGATGATGGCATTCTATGACTGTATTTGGTGTATATAAGCTCATGCCTTGCTATTCCATTCCTATGTCTGAAGAAGTAGACTTGATCCATGAAAGCTCACATTAAAAATATAGCAGTTAGTCTTTAAAGTGCTGCAGTGTTCTTATTTTAATTTTTTTTGTTTTTGCTTCCTGATATGCCTGAACGGCTAGCATTCAAAAAAAAAGTAACTAAACATTGCCATTTTAAAACACAATAATGACACAATAAGATGGAAAGATGTGCTTTCTCACAATGTCACAGGTATATCTCATATCCTTGTTTATAAGAATACAGTACATGGTCCTTGCATTGTTGTAATGATATTTAGAGAGATCACAAAAAGCTGTTTCTTAGTTTCATAAATCAGCCCATAGGATAAACCCCCCTCCCCTACTTCTTGTACAAATAGTAAATAGCAAGATTGGACTATTTGTAATTGGATTGTTGGGTTGCAAGAAGTATATTCCTCTGCTTACATAGAAGCAATGGGAGGGAGACCCTTTCAGATGGTAATGGGAATGATTTACTTCTTGTTTTAGAACTTATTGAGTGTTGACAAAGGAATGCTGGGACCTAAAAGATGAATTTTCTGTGTTTACAAAGCCATGTAACTAGAATTATGAAAGCAAAGGGGATGGAAATAGAGATTGGAAAAGGCAATATGAATTATAAATACAAATAACCCCCTGTGTTTTCTTATTCAGTGGTGCAGAATCACTACAAATTCTTTTCAAACTTGAATAGAGTGTGAAACTAGAGCAATCTTTCTTTCCATGCTTCCTGGCTTTAATATCATTATGTATGATAATTGGTCTGTAAGAACCTATTAGATGAAGGGGGGGAGTGTGAATTTCAGGACCTGCCACACTTTCCTGTAGACGAATATGTCTGCAAATAAAATAGGTTATTTTTATTGTTACTTCATTTAAATTCATGAAGAAAAGAAACCAAAGGAGTTGTTGTTGTCAATACTTTGGGTGTTATTTCTGTTAGAAATAGATGACATTAAAGTACTGTATTTAATATTTTAAAAGGACAAAATACTCAATAGTGATACACTCAGAATAATTGCAGTTGCAAAATAGAACATTGGACTTGATTTGGAAAGTCAGATCATACTTAGCAGAAAGCTCATTGATGATCATGATTTGAAAAGGCTTATACAATATGTGAAAGCTGTAATTGATACATATGTGAGATCCAGATGTGGAACTGCAATTCTGAAGATACCAGATCCATTATGACCATACAAGCTACTTTTCCCATTCCTTAGTACAGTGATGGCAAATTTTGGCACTCCAGCTGTTCTTGAATTTCAATTCCCAGAAGCCCTGATCAGTAGGAGTGCTGACTTGGGCTTCTGGGAATTGAAGTCCAAGAACACCTAGCGTGCAAAGGTTCACCTGGTAGAAAAACCCAAAGCATTCTAATGGATCAAAACAAAAACATACCTAGTCTGTCATCTTTTTTTTCCTATGTTGACTAAACAGATACTTAAGGAAAGCTCATGGGCAATGAAATGAGACCAGGATCATCTGTTCCAATCTTCCTGGAAGCTGATATTTACTTACATGGACATGTTACCTTTCCCCCTCCTCCAAAAGTAAGATAGAGCCATCCTGAATAACTAGCCATAGTTGAGCTTCTATATCAGTGATGGCGAACCTTTTAGAGACTGAGTGCCCAAACTGCAACCCTAAACCCACTTATTTATCTAAAAGTGCCAACACAGCAACAGGGGAGAAAGGAAATGCTCCCATTGGGCTGCTGGGCAGGGCAAATTCTGTTCTGGGGAGGCAGGAAGCACTTCCATTGGGCTGCTGGGCAGAGGGGCAGGATGAACTCTGTGCTGGGGAGGGAGGAGGTGCTGCCATTGGGCTGCTGGGCAGAGGGGTAAGGTGAATTCTGTGCTGGGGGAGGGAGGAAGTGCTCCCGTTGAGCTGCTGGGCAGAAGAGTGGGACAAATTCTCTGCTGGGGTGACTGTACAGGTGCCCACAGAGAGGACTCCGAGTGCCACCTCTGGCATGCATGCCATAGGTTCGCCACCTCTGCTCTATATATTTATCAATACCCAAGTTTGCACGGTAGATCTTGGGGACATGGAAAGAGCCTCATTCGGGCATTCCCTGAGTGGAGTTTCTCCAGCAAAAATCCTTTCAACCCAGAGTAATTTCTTACACAAAATTTATTATTTATAATCACTTTTCAAAAAAGGGCCATAGCCAGGATTCTAGATGTGGGTGGGCGAATATTTTTTCAGGATGGGCAACGAAGCCTCTTTTCAATGCATTCCTATGGGAAACCGTGCTTTGCTTGGCTACGACCCTGTTTCAAAGTCATCTGTGCTGATGACCATCATGTTTATTGTAGCAAATTATGTGACCTACCTGTATCCCGTGTGAAGTATTTCAATTATTTGTCCCAACTCGCTCACCATTCAACTTCTTTGTGGTCCTGAGTGAGAGTATTATGTCGAAGAGAACAGAGAGGGAGAAACTTTCTATTCACCTTCTCTATGCCATTGTGCTGACCCACCCGGGCAGACACGGTCACCACACGGTGACACTACACAGAGAGTCTTGTTCAAGGATAGTCCAGATATCAAAGTCCAAAAGGCAAGCCGAGGTCTGTTTACCAGTAGTCTGAATCAGTAGTCTAATCCAACGGGTATCCAGGGGCGTCATCAGGGTTGGCAGAGAAGAAAGAGTCATGGCAGGCAGGTCGGGGTCTAGGCAGGCAGTCTGGAGTCAAACAGGATGTCAGTCTTCACACAAGATTTGTACCAACGCTGGCAGGATGCAAGAAGCTTGCTTATAAACCTCCCAGCTAATCAGTATCAGCTGGGAGCCTTCTTTGACGCTTCGCTCTAGCCTGCCTGCATCTCAAGTGTTTCCTGGACCTCTCCCTGAGTGAGGGCTGATCACTGTCAGAGCCAGACTCCTGATCTGACAGGTCAGCTGCTGGGGAAAACAGACTTGGGCCAGGCTGAGATCCCTGGCTCAGGGCATCCTCGGACTCTGGTGCAAGCAGAACTGGGCTGGGCATAGACAGTGCTCCCTGATCCAGGTCCTCTTTGGAGTCGGAGGAGGGCTGGATCACAACAGCCATGTAGTAAGCTAATAAAATATTCAAGCTGAGTTACACCTATTTAATTTTTAAAACCTTTTTGAAATAATAAAACCTCAAAATGAACTTTTTACCAAGCCTCAGATGGAGTTTTCCTTTCATAAAATTATTAGTGAAGTAGCTTTCTTGTATTCTTGATTTTAAATTTCATGATGGCACAAGTAATATTGCCAAGCTTTCTTTCTCTTTCTTTCCAAACAGGTACCAGCAGTGCAGAAGTAAAGGAGAACCGTAACGTTGGCAACTTAGAAGATCATCCAGTCGCCTCTAATGAACGGTCAAGAGTAGGGACTTCTAGTGTCAAGAGGAAAAGGCCTCTTGAAGAAGGGAACAGTGGACATTTTTGCAAACTCCAGCTCATCTGGAAGAAAGTTTCATGGTCAGTAACGCCAAAGAATGCTCTGGTTCAACTCCATGAACTTAAACCAGGTTTACAGTACAAAATGGTTTCCCAAACGGGCCCGGTCCATGCTCCAGTGTTTGCAGTTGCTGTGGAAGTAAATGGACTTACCTTTGAAGGCACTGGGCCAACAAAAAAGAAGGCCAAAATGAGGGCTGCAGAACTAGCTCTCAAGTCATTTGTTCAGTTCCCGAATGCATGTCAAGCTCACTTTGCCATGGGGAATTGTTTCAACCCTTCCACAGACTTTACATCAGACCAGGCAGACTTTCCAGACACGCTGTTTAAGGAGTTTGAACCGTCTACAAACAATAAAGACATCTCAGGCTGTAGCTCGGGTAATAACGAACTGCTTTCTATGGCTTATCGGCACGGGAGGCTATTCTGCCACACTTTGGATTTCATGGGCCGCAGCAAACAAAACAAGCACAAGACGGCATCCGCTGCTGAGAGCGGAAAGAACCCAGTGGTGTTGCTCAATGAGTTACGATCAGGACTGAGGTACGTCTGCCTTTCGGAGACTGTGGAGAAGCAGCATCTCAAGAGTTTTGTGATGGCTGTGAGAGTGGATGGGAGAACATTTGAAGGCTCGGGACGTAGCAAGAAGCTGGCTAAAGGTCAAGCAGCACAGGCTGCGCTGCAGGCCCTCTTTAACATTCGGCTGACCAGCCATATTCCCAGCAGGAGTAAATGTAATCATTTGCCACAGGTGAGAGCTCTCAGGTAGCCACCACCAAGCTGAAGGCATTCTTTAAGATTAATGTGATTTGTTGTGTTCTAGCTGCAAATTGTGTCTTTATCACGGCACTCTCCTCCCCAGGTATGCCGCTGCCACAAAAGCCCTATTACTCATAGAAACAACGCTTTCACAGATACTTCCCTTATTATATCTCTAAGAGTCATTTATAAGAGTTACTTTCAGAAGAAACAGATGAGAATAGAAACACCTGAAAAACCATCAATGTTTCAACCACAGAGTATAACACAGCAAGTGGTAGTGGAGGCAGAACTCCTCTGTTCTTGTTGTTGTTTTGTGATAATAATATTCTTAAGGAAGAAAGCTCAAGTAACATATCATGGGATGTCTTTTTCTCTTCCCCCACCCTCCATCAAATAATATTTAGATTATTTGGGTCATCCATTTAAAACATAATTTATAACATATTCTTTGGTCCTAACCATATTCCCAATTAATTCTGCTTCTGGCAAATTTTAATGAACTGTGTGTGTGGCTATCAAACATGACTGAAAGATAAGAACTGTATGATGTCTTGCTGATTGTATGTTCATGAGAACAAAGGAAATATACAAAGGAAATGGCATAGCAGATGTTTTTGTATGCTGAATTATAGAGATAACAACCCCATGTCTTCTGCGTTTCACTTTGAGGAAATGTTAGTTTCAAGGCGTCTGGAGTTTTCCAGATAGTTATATGACATAAGCTTTGAGTGATTAAAATGACAGAGGAAACATATTTACTGGGAATTTTGTTGCCTGAGTTTCCTGTTCAGTGTTGCCTGTAACCTCTTTTTGATAAAGGTTAAAGTCCTGGTTGCATTTCTGCCATTGCTAACAGTAGCTAAGGTTGATTTTTCTATACTGCTGCAGTTTCCATTACTTTTTCTGGGCTTTTGAAGAGTTTGGGTTGAAGATAGTTTCCCTGAGGCCTTTTTCAGTGTTTGAACTCTCTTCTTTTAGAAGATACTATTAGAAGGTACTGTTAACATGGCACTTTTGGAAAATACTTTTAGAAGTTACTGTTAACATGCCACTTTGAGATTACAAAAATTGAATTCATATTCTATAGCTTAAGTGAAATCTCAAAGAACGAGCTACATGCCAGGTGCGTTTACTATAAATGATTGTGGGATTTTGATGATGGATTTTTGTGGTGGCTATTTCTTGCAACTGAGGTCAACCCACTCCCATCCAAAGCATAGCTGTCAAGTATCCCGAATTGGCCGGGATTTCCCGTATTTCTGCGCCTCCGCCTCCACTTTCCCGCCACCATCCCGTAATTTGACTGGCGGGGAAAGTAGTTACTGTGAATGCGTATATGCGTAGAACCCTTTCTGCGCATGCACAGAAGGGTTCTGCGCATGCGCAGAAGGGTTCTGCGCAGAAGAGTTCTGCGCAGGTCCCATATTTTCCAGAGCTGCGCTTGACGGGTATGATCCAAAGCCATGTTAAGATATATTTTATTTTCTTTTTTCCTTGTTCTCTAGTTTTTAAGCTGCCTTTAGGTTCATCATCTTTGCAGGATGACCTTTTCAAGTATGTTATACATGTTGTTGAAATAAGTGTTTGTATGTTCCCAGTATGCCTTGTTTTCTAACAAGTGGAGTTGTCAATTTTTTCTAATCTGTTTCTTGCCATGCAATTTATGTCTCATAACGCAGATGAGTGGAGTTGAGCAGAAAAATAATACAGTCCGAGTTGCCAATTTCTGAATAAGGTAGAGGAAGAACAGAGGTGACTTCATCTTTCTTCCACATTGAAATTTGTAAAATCTCAAAATGAAATCTCTCATGAAGTCTGAGATTTTGGGCATATATCAAATAAAAAGTTTCAATCATAAAAAAATGAAACAAAAACATTTAATTGTTGATGCTGGTCTAATTTGACAGTGACCAGTACAAATAGCATTGTGCCACATCCCCGCTGTCATATAACTGTCCGCGATGTCTGAGAGAGAAAGAGAAAAGGTGGCATCTGTAATTCAATGGCACAAACATGGTTTAATACACGGGCACAGATTTTCATGAACCAACTAGTCAGAACCCTCTGTCTGGATGCGCAAAAGTAAGTTTTGCTTTCTCACATATTCAGAGCTTTTAACCCTTTTCTTTCTCCAGAATTTATGAAGCAAATTTTGAACTGTGGAACATTCTTGCAAAAAAGAGAGCCAAACGAAATTACCAATTCATGTGGGAGAGTGAACAGAAAGTTAAAATGCAAAGGAATCCTCTTTTTTTATCTTCACAAGAACAAACGCAACTGAGAGATACTGACTGGTTACCCAATGCTTTGCAGTATGTGTTGAGACTGTGGAGGGACTTGGGATCCACTTTCTGTGATTCGACACTCCCTTCCCCAACTTTATCTCAATGAAGACTGGCTGGAAGGAAAGTGGTCAGAATCCTACTAGATTCTGGCTAATATCTGTTATTTATCCCTAGATACCTGCATCACTTTCCCTTTTTTAAACCCAGAGTTGCTTGGCCATTCAGAAATGCCTAACAGACAGTACTTTAACAAGCATACTGCTATCTTAGCTGGAGATGCAGGAGTAAAGAAAGCTTCAGCTATTGTTTCTCTGGCTGTCAGATAGCTTCCTCTGACACAGGGACTCTGAAAGAACAGATAAGTGGCAACCTCATTTCTTCTCTGGGTTCTGTTGTGGCTTATTTCTCCAGCCATAATGGTTGGTAATAGCAGTGGCTCTTTCATCTGCATCTCTTCTTTTGTTACAATGCTCATCAGGAAGAAAATCTCACTTACAGATAAAGAAGCCCAGGCTTGTTCTTGAATGGAATAATTCCTCCATTTGCCAGTCAATAATATTGCTCCTCACTTCCATCACTAGGGATAGATTTGTCATCACTTTTTCTTGCAACTTGTTTTGGACAACACCTCCCAGAACACCAGGTCAGCATACCCATGCTGCATGGGGATGGTTCTCTCATAAAATATCCTGGCAACGTCCAGTCCTGCTTCCCCTTAGATTGTTCTTTAACATGAATTCCTCCATGTATAAGCAGCTGCCTGCCTGCCTGCATGCATGCATGCCTGCCTGCCTGCCTGCCTTCCTTCCTTCTTACAAAATGCTTCTTCCCTTCACAATGCAAGCGCGGCGCCAAAATGGCCGCCGCGCCCTTTGCGGCCCCCCCCCCACAGGACAGAGAATCCGGGTAGTTAGGGGCGTGGCCAGCTCCCTTATAAAAGGGGTGGCCACGAGGCAGCCGAGCTGCCATTTTGCCTCAGCGACGGAGCGGAGAAGTTTTTTCCCCTGTGTCTCCGTCGCTCGCTAGCTTACCGGGAAGCCTTTTGGTGGCGATTCTGCCTGGCTGGCTTCCCTTTTTTGCTTCAGGAGAGATGCCTTCGAAAAAGAAGGCAGCTTCGAGTTCAGCTCGGGCTGTTAGGAGGCGCAACCCAGGTCGGAGGACCGTGGTGCCGCCTCCTCAGCAGCCACCTTTGCCACCCCCGGCCGGGGCTGGTGGAATGGGGTCTATTGCCCCTTGGCCCGATCAGAGTGCGGCCGCGGAGGGCGCTCCGGCCCGTGGCCCGCGAGCGGTGGACACCGCTCCTCCTCCTGCCCACTCCGTCGGGCCTATTTCTTTTGGGCCGCAGCCTCTCCCGGGGCCCTCTAGCCTTGGGGGGTGGCCCGGCTCCCTGCCTTGGCAGGTTTCTTCACCAGCCCTACCGGGCTTTGGCGCTGGCCAATGGCCATATATGGGCCCTGGGGCGCAGGGACCTGTCCCCATGCCAGGATCAGGAGGGCCGGCCGGCCCTTTGCCCATGGTCAACGTGGACACCTTACTGGCCCGCATTGCGGCCCTCGAGGCGTCTTTGACCCGGGCCAGTCAGGCAGGCGCCCCCTTCGGGGTACCTTTTGAGGCGCTGTCGGCAGCAGGACAACAGCCGGCGGGGAGGGTTGAGCTGCTGCAGGCGGGTGGCACGGCTCCGGCCACTGCCTCGCAGCTCCCCAGCCAGCAACCTGGTGCGGGTCAAGCCCCGGTGATGAGCTCTACATCGGTCGTGAGCTCCGACGCCCCAAGTGGGCCGGAACCCCCGGTGGGGGCGGCCCGCGGGGGTGCAGCATGTGAGTATACGGTGCAAGCAAGTACATCTACACACATTCCCAATATAGGGGGGGCCTTTCAGTGGCCTTGGCCTCGCGCGGGTGGTGCGGGGGCCACGCTGCTGGCGACCCACCCGGCGACAACGACTGCCACCATGCCCACTGGGGTGGGCCTCGGTCCTTACACTGCTGGGAATGTCCTGGGGGTGGCAGGGTTAGCTCAGGCCCCTTTTAATAGGCCGGCTGTCCCCTTTTCGGCTTTACCAACGGCAGGGTATTCCTTGCCATTGGGTGATCACTTGGCACAGGCTACCAGAGAAAAGATATGGCGAGGGGAGTACGTAGATATCTTCTCACTCCTGAACAGAGAGCCCACCAAGGAGGAAAGGGAGGGTCAGGATGAGAAAGATAAGGAGCAGGCACGCCGCCGTAAGCCGCCGCGTACCTGGGCCAACTGGCTCCCCGCTTATTTAATATATATGGCGGTATATCTGAGGGCGCGGCCGGATTTAGCTATTCCCATGGTCCAATATTTGGACAACATATATAGGGCGATGGTCGATTTTCCGGGCCCCTCATGGCTAGCATATGATGAGGAATTCCGTATGAGGATTCCCCTCCACCCTGAGATGAGATGGGACGAGCCGTGCCAGAGACTGTGGCTCTTGTATATGACACCAACACGCCCTGCCCCGGGGGATAGATACCATTGTGGACATGCGGTCCAGCGAGCGGCTCCAGCGCAGGTTACCCGCCAACCGGCGGGGCAGGGGGTTCCAGCCCGCCTGCTGTGCTGGACTTTCTCGTCAAATGGTTCCTGCAATCGAAAGAACTGCAGGTATAAGCATGAGTGTCCCACATGTTCTGGTCCCCACGCAGCCTCTGCTTGTCCCAAGCCTGGGGGGCGCGAGGCAGAGGGAGGGGTGGACAGTGGGCTGGCAAGGCTGCCACAGATGGAGCTAGTTCTCCAAAAGGCCCCCTCCCCAATTAAGGTGGACATGCTGGAGCGCTGGCTCGCATCGTACCCGAAGGGGGAGGACGGGGAGTATCTCCTTCAAGGTTTTAAGCAGGGATTTCGTATCCCTTTTATGGGTGATAGGTCCCCTCAGGATGCCCCCAACCTTTTATCCCTCAGAGGAAGGGAGGAGGTGGCTGCGGCCAGCATTAAAAAGGAGTTAGACGCGGGCAGGGTCGCTGGACCTTTCCCCGCACCCCCATTTCCCAATCTTAAAGTCTCGCCATTGGGTTTGGTTCCCAAAAAGTCCCTAGGGGAGTTTCGCCTTATTCATCATTTGTCCTACCCAGCAGGCCGATCGGTCAACGATGCTATACCTGATGACCTTTGTTCGGTCAGGTATACATCGTTTGACCATGCGCTGCGCATGGTGCGCTCGTGTGGCCCGGGTGCCCTGCTGGCCAAGTGCGACATTAAGTCAGCTTTTCGCCTCTTGCCGGTACACCCGGGCGACTTTGAATTGCTGGGTTTTAAATTTAAAGGGGAATATTATTTTGATAAGGCCATGCCTTTTGGCTGCTCCATATCATGCTCGGCTTTCGAGCGTTTTAGTACCTTCCTAGAGTGGGCTTTCGTCCGCAGGTCAGGGTCCCGGTCTGTAGCCCATTACCTGGATGATTTTCTATTCGGGGGTGAACGGGGCTGGGACACGTGCGCACGTCTCCTCAATACATTTCAGACGCTAATGCAGGAACTTGGTGTCCCTTTAGCGCCCGAAAAGACCGAGGGCCCATCGACCAAGTTAGTATTCCTTGGGGTTGAGATTGACACAGTAGTGCAGGCTTCTAGGTTGCCGGGTGATAAGGTGTCCAGGACAGTGACCCTTATCTCTGAATTGCTGGCCAAGCGTAAGGCATCCCTGAGGGAACTGCAGGTGCTACATGGGCACCTTAATTTTGCTTGCAGGGTGGTCGCACCGGGCAGGGCTTTTGCCCGGCGCTTATGCGACGCCATGGCAGGGTTATCCAGGCCCCACCACAGAGTCAGGCTTACCCGGGGTATCAGGGCAGACATGTTCGTCTGGTTGCAATTCCTGAGGGAGTTTAACGGGGTCTCATTTTGGAGGTCTGACCTCCTGGCATCCCCTAATTTCCAGATCCAGTCTGATGCCTCAGGATCCCTGGGTTATGGGATGTACTTCAATGGGAAGTGGGCCTATGGTGGGTGGCCACCGGCATGGGCAGGCACAGGTCGCCTGCGGGATCTCACATACCTGGAATTTTTTCCCATTCTGGGGGCTTTGATGCTATGGGGCGAACAGTGGGCTAATTCAGTGGTGCATTTCTGGTGCGACAATGCTGCCGTTGTACACATTGTCAATGCACAGACTTCTAAATCGCCCAGGGTTATGGATCTAGTGCGCCATTTTGTACTGCGCTGCCTGCGCCTCAACGTCTTGTTCAGGGCCAGGCATGTCCCAGGGGTTAATAACGATATTGCTGACGCTTTGTCCCGCCTGCAGATCTCCCGGTTCCGCGCCTTGGCCCCGGATGCGGAGGAATTTCCCTCGCCACTCCCGGACGAGATGTGGACTATTGTCAAGGAGAGGTGAACCGGGCGATTGGCCTGTCACTAGCGCCACGCACGCGTAAGGCGTATCAACAAGCATTCAATTCGTACAGGGTTTTTGCTACTCAATTTCACTTGCCAGAGACCTGGCCTATCCCGGTCGACCATGTTCTGCGGTTCATGGTTCACCTGCATGCACAGGGCCTCGCACCTCGCACCATAGCATCCAAGCTCTCGGCGTTGGCTTTTATGGCCAAAGTAGGGGGTCATGTGGATACCACCTCTGACTTCCGTGTGAGACACGTTTTGGAGGGGTGGGTGCGCGAGCGCGGGCGTTGCCCGGACGACCGGCACCCTATTTCCCCAGGGGTTCTTACCCAGTTGGCCCGGGGCTGGCCAGGCCTCTGTTTTGATCATTATGAGGCAGCCCTTTTTCATGCAGCCACAACGGTGGCATTTTTTGGAGCGCTCCGCGTCAGCGAACTCGTGATGCTGTCTAAGGCGGATGCAAGTGGTAGGGCACTGGAACTCGAAGATGTCTATGTTGCCAAAGACTGGGCCCAGTTGAGGATCCGCTCCTCTAAAACAGATCAGCATGGCGTTGGCAGTGGAGTAAGACTGCTACGGTGTTCTTTGGCAGACATCTGTCCGGTTGGTGCCCTACAGGAGTACCTGGCACTGCGTGGCATGCACCACGGCCCGTTTTTCTGTCACCAAGATGGGTCTCCCCTTACTAAATTTCAGTTTTGGAAGGTGACAGCCAGAGCCCTCACCAGGGTGGGCCTACCAGGTGCCCGTTATGGCACACATTCGTTCCGTATTGGTGCAGCCTCTACAGCAGCTGCTTTTGGGTACTCTGGGGCTGACATACGCAGCATGGGGAGGTGGGGCTCACAATGTTTTCAGTTTTATGTGCGCCCACTCCCGCCATGAGTACCAATCCAGTCACCTTACCTCCCTTTTTCTCAATTTTCTTATAGACCCTGGGTGTCGTATTACACCGGTGACAGTATGGCTGGTGGGCCACAGCTATGTGCACAGGGCAGCGCGTTACGCTGCGGCGACAGAGTGGGGACCCCGACTGGGACTGGGTGACCACGCCAGTCTCGCATGGCATGGTAAGCCTGGGATGTTATGGCAGGAGCTGCGGCCTTTCCTTTTTTCTGGCCTGGGGGCTGACCCGCCTGACATTCTAATCATCCACCTGGGGGGCAATGATTTGGGCCAGGTCACCGGCTTATCGCTCAAGCATGCGATTTGCGAGGAACTCGCCTACTTGCATTATGTCTGGCCTGCCACAACCCTGGTTTGGTCGGACATTGTTCCGCGCCATTCTTACAGAGGGGGCGTTAACCTCCTGGCTCTTGACCGCGCTAGGCGCGCGGTCAATAAGGCAGTGGCGCGGTTTCTTGCCACCAGGGCTTGGGGACGGGTTAGTCATCACCCCGATATTAGTCTACAAAATTATGACCTGTATGCAGGGGATGGGGTCCATCTGTCGCGAGGAGGTATGGACCTCCTGTTGGGTGACTGGCGAGCAGGCCTGTTGACCGAGCTGATGGTCTGGGGGGGGGCGTCAGGTCTTCTGTGAAGCCCCTCCGTGTGGCGGGTAGCACTGGTAAGGTAAACAGTATGACCCACAAGTATCCGGCAGGTTCGCAATTGACTGGACAACACTAGACAGGAATAAATTAGTTAAACGTTGTCCGGTCAACGACGAACCAGGCGATGGGGTGATGACGATTGCTAACCAGCATGCATCACCCCTGTGATTTCACGGATACGCGTCAGAGGGTGGGGTCATGAGTTAGTTATTGACTACGGTCAACAATTTGTTTGTTGTTAACAAACAAATTGATACAAATGGATACATTGTAACCAATTGCCGTTGGCAATTTTGGGGTGGTACCTTACCAGTGTTACTTCGGCGTGCTTGCCTTAGGAATTATGATTGGTCGTTTTACCAATACAAATTTATAATTCGGACTAGGGCATTGAATCAATAAATGTGGCCCTTTGCTGTTATCCACTTTCAATGTTGTCTGTGTCCGTTATTGGGGGGGTGCGCCTGCAATGCAAGCGCGGCGCCAAAATGGCCGCCGCGCCCTTTGCGGGGCCCCCCCCACAGGACAGAGAATCCGGGTAGTTAGGGGCGTGGCCAGCTCCCTTATAAAAGGGGTGGCCACGAGGCAGCCGAGCTGCCATTTTGCCTCAGCGACGGAGCGGAGAAGTTTTTTCCCCTCCACCCCCTCCCTAGTTAACAGTGTGATATTATGGTCGCTTCGGGGCCGGGTGGGAATTTTTGGTTGGGACCCATATTGGCTCCGGGTCCTGGCTTTTTTGCCCATCCCACACTGTTGCTATGGTTTGATATAGGGGTCTTTCTGCGTTCCTACTGTTGACTTTGGTCACATGGGCGGGTAGCACTGGTAAGGTAAACAGTATGACCCACAAGTATCCGGCAGGTTCGCAATTGACTGGACAACACTAGACAGGAATAAATTAGTTAAACGTTGTCCGGTCAACGACGAACCAGGCGATGGGGTGATGACGATTGCTAACCAGCATGCATCACCCCTGTGATTTCACGGATACGCGTCAGAGGGTGGGGTCATGAGTTAGTTATTGACTACGGTCAACAATTTGTTTGTTGTTAACAAACAAATTGATACAAATGGATACATTGTAACCAATTGCCGTTGGCAATTTTGGGGTGGTACCTTACCAGTGTTACTTCGGCCTGCTTGCCTTAGGAATTATGATTGGTCGTTTTACCAATACAAATTTATAATTCGGACTAGGGCATTGAATCAATAAATGTGGCCCTTTGCTGTTATCCACTTTCAATGTTGTCTGTGTCCGTTATTGGGGGGGTGCGCCTGCAAAGACCCACAATGTGGGCTGCCTTCCCAGGAAGGAAGGAATTTAAAATAGAATACTGTCAGGAGATTTCATGCATTTCTGGTAGAATCCAAAAGAAGTCTTATGTCAGGGTAGCTTGTGAGAAAACCATAGCACTTCATTTTTAGTAGAAGGAAAGCAAAGTGTGCAAAAATGACAGAATAAACTTTTCATGTGTTTAGATAGGATGAACTCTGCATACTCGTATCAGACAAGTAGAGAACATACCTTTTAGATCAATGCAAGGCTTCAAAACACAATTGATCAAATAGCTGTTGTCTCCGTTAATTTAAACCTGACAGTAAGAGTCATGCAGGATCAGCTACTGTATTGATATTCCTGCAGTCAAACTGTGCTGTCTTCTGTCTCAGGTGAAAGTGACAAATGCCAACAGGGGGGAAAACAATTTTAAATTCAATCTTTTATGCTCTCATAGCTGCACCTGCCTATGCAGCCTGGTACCCTGAATATTAGCTACACCAGCCTTAAACCCCAATCATGAAGTAATAAATGCTAGAACATTGCTTGGTTATTCAGTCTCCAATCCTGTGTACCCTGTCCTAGGAGTACGTCTCCACTGATCCGTGACTTACTTTGGAACAGATACATATAGGATAATCCTTTCAAGAAAACTATCTTGTTTGTCTATAGGATTGCCCTAAGTTACACACTGTTGTTTGGCAAGTTCTAATTAAAAGAAATAGACTGTGTAGTTTTCATTACCTAGCATGCAAAAATCAAGTAAAACAAAGCATTTCATTACTTCTAAATCGGCTTCTATTATCAGTAATTAAACATTTTCATTGCTAAGACTAAAAATGTTGCCTTTGTCAGACAAGCAAAAACTTTTTAAAAGACACACACATCTTGCACAACCTAGTCCAGTGGATT
Source organism: Bradypodion ventrale (assembly GCA_035047345.1). Classification (NCBI taxonomy): domain Eukaryota; kingdom Metazoa; phylum Chordata; class Lepidosauria; order Squamata; family Chamaeleonidae; genus Bradypodion; species Bradypodion ventrale. Next base: position 126,105,869 of record JAWDJE010000006.1, read on the forward strand.
ATAATGAATGAAGGACTTCCAATGTATGCTTGAAGCTCCTGGCATAACGTATGAGCCACCAGCTGAGGGAAGCAGGGATGTAAATAGATATATAGCAAGAGGTGTGATGCAGGAAATGCCAGGTTTACCTCTAGAATAAGTTCCAAACTACCTGGAGGAACTTGGAGAGGTGCAGAAAAAGTCCTTCTGCAAACATAAAAATGCCAGAATTGCTCATCACCTATAGGAGATGATAGCCATGGATGACCAGCAATTCTCTCTAGTGGAGAACATTGGTTTTCTGTAGGTTCGTGGCAGAAATGGCCCCTCGTTACCAATTGCCATCCCAAATTACCCTTAACTGCAAGGTGGCACCAGATTTATACTGCATTATCAGGCAATAGGTTCAGTTGGCCAAGGCACAGATGCTTGAGTTTTAAAATGGCATATGAAGTAACTAGGGTGCAACTCTCCCTGACATGATACTGGTAAGAGAGGGAGGCATCAGTCAGCACACAAAGACAAGATGCAGGTGGCTCGTCTTGAATGTGGCTGTGATGGCACACAGCTCACAACATTCAAGAATCTCAGAGGGACATGCTGTAGCAGTTGAGTATAGCTACAGAAAAGCAAGGTTTCTTAGTCATAGACAATGGGACAGGGTGTCAGCTCTGCAGGCTGGGAAGACAAAAAGGGTGCAGTGTATGTCCCACTTTCTCAACCTCCTCGTGTGGGTTGCTCTGCAGGGCATAGAAGATATAGATGCATACTTCATATGATTCAAGTGGGACAAAAACGTGGCAGGGTATTTCACCATAGTGTTTGGGGCAATGAGCTGTTGGAACAGAAACAAAAATAAATAAATAAGATTATCACAGCACCATCTAATCCAGAATGTGGCAACTCAATGAAACTCCAGTTTCTACTGGTTTGAAATAGTGCCGGATCAGCACTGGAGACTTCCATTGGTGTGGATGCTGCTGTGGACAGAAGTGGGAAATGATGAGTCTTTGAGAGTGCAACACAGATCCTTTGGAGACAGCCATCCTAAGAAAGGTGATTTCAATGTTCAGAGCATGGTTGCATGATGGAGGGCCTAATGAGGGGACAGTCTAGATCAGGGATGGTGAACCTTGCACAGACTGAGTGCCCCAGGAGGAGGAGGCTGCGCATGGGCAGGCACCACACATGCCCACACACCCATGTGATGTCACTGGCATACTTCCAGTGACATCACATTGGGGTGTGTTCATGCCCCCATGTGGGTCCACACACACATACACCCCCGTGGGTGCCCCTGCACCTCCTCCGCCTCCTGGGGGGGGGGGTATCTGGTCACCTCACCTCATCCCCGCTGCTGCCTCCCAGGTGGGATTTCAGCCTCCCCTCTTACCTCCGGATTGGCAGACGGAGATGGATGGGTGGGGAAGTGGTGCTACCATTTGCACTAGCAGCATGGGGCAGGGCTTGCCTGCAATAGCGCACATGTGAATAGAAAAGGCTATGTGTGCCACCTCTGGCACATGTGCCACCTCTGGCACATGTGCCATACATTCGCCTACACTGGCCTAGATGGATGGGGGATTCCATAGAGGAAGTTTCCTTTGCCTGAACTGTTGGCCCCAACCAGCAACCATAAGGGATGTGCTCTGTTGCTGGTTTGCCTCCTTGTGCAATAAGCAACCTTTTAACCTTTTAGACACCTGAATTAAACAGCAGGCAGTGGGTATCAAGCAGCAACAAGAGTTGAGGCAATGATAGCACCCTTCTGTCGCAAGCAGCAGCTAGGAAAGAAAGTCTAGCTAGCACTGAAGGAGCCCACAGAGCAAAAACAACCCAGCAACAGGCATAGCATCCCAAACAGAAGTAGCAACCGTTGTATTCTAGAGTCCAAGTCCCTCATCTCTGCAACAACAGGACAGGTTTTCTGGGAAACTGTCCTGCCAAGCATGGTAGGTACACCATCCAGAGGAAGTCTGTGCCATGGCACAGACAGAATGAAGCTCAAACATACAGGAACCCTGCAAGCCAAAAGAGACCCATCCCTTGTCTTATTGGGCTGAAGAGGCATTTTAGGGGAGTCTGGCCAAGGGGGAAATGAGATGTCTGTCTTACCCACCAACTAGTGTGCCCAGTGAGAGAATGTTTCTCAGGCAGGGGACATTGTCAGAATCCTGGAACCTGGATCTGTGGGGGGGAAGCATGTCTTCCTTAAGGCCAAACGAATATTGCTGGGTTTCCCTGAAGTCCTCTGCAAATAAGAGAGAATGGTATTCTCTGTTTACAGTTTTTAAGGATGCCATGCTTCAGTCTGCTGCCCTCAAGATTCTGCTCACTCGCTGAACTGTGTTATGCCCATGATATTGGCACATTTCCTACCCATTACAGGCTCTCTCTTGCTTCACTCAGCCTGCCAGTGCTGCCAAGGGGTTTTTTCCCCACTTCCCAGTATGAGCTGCCCTCTCCCCGCCCCCCCCCCCCCCAGTGCTCCTGGCATTTCCTGCTGGCTTTCTAATTGTTCAGGGTTCAGTCAGTATGCACACAGTCATTTCCTAGTACCCAGGCTGTGGGTGTACACACTTTTTGTTTGGCACAATCCCTGAGAAGGTATCAGAGAATACAGGCAAATCTTTTTTGAAAATATCTTACCTCTTTGTGTTTTTTAAAAGGGGAAATAATGACTATATTAGTATTCATACTGACTGTAATAGAGTTTTGAATATTCAAAAATTCCAAATTATTAAAATTCCAGATCTGAAGAGCTGTAATTCCAAATTCCTAATCTGAATTCTGATGCTAATGTACATCCCTAATTTGCAGCCCTTTCATGAAATATAAAACCTGCTGCCTCAGATGACTGCTGCGCTTTGTCTAATGGTAGTGCCAGCAGTGGCTTCTTTCTGATCTCTCCTTGTGTTGTCTTATTGTAAAGACAGTGGGAAGTCCTTACTGCTCCTGGTAATGCTGAGAAATAATAATTTTGTGTCAGAAATTATTCTGGGTTGAAAGGATTTTTGTGAGAGAAACTCTGCTCAGGGGACACCCGTATGAGGCTCAATATGTCATGCAGTACCCGGGTCTTGAACTGTCAACTTGCTAACAAGGCGAGCTTCTTAACCTCTGAGCCACCACAGCCCTATTATTTACTGATTTATACCCATTTCTGACCTCTAGTGAGACAATAGCAAAGATTGTCTAGATCAAATTTATGCCTCCAGGTGTTATAAGAAAGCTGTAGAGATTGTTCAGGATAGTATGCACCCCAGAAATGATTTCTTTCAGCTTCTGCCTTCTAGAAGAAGGTATAGGGTCATAAAGACCAGGTCCAGCCGCTTGAGAAATAGTTTCTACCCAAAAGCGGTTCTGGCTTTGAATGCAGTGCAATGCAGTCTATGAGGGAGCTTCTGTATATAGTTTTTAGAGTTTTAGAGCTTTTTAGGGGTTAGATGTGTATATGTGGGGTGGTAGTATGTTGATAATTTTGTACAGTTGTATTTTGTTTAGGTTTTGTTGGGTTGATAAGTGGATTTTCAATCTCGTGCAGGACAATGACAAAGATTTATCATCATCATCATGGTTGTGCCAGCAGGTGTGGGATGAGTCCCATTCCACCTCACAGGCCGGCTGGCTCGTATAGCCTGCTTGAGGGATCCATTGTATTTCTGTATCTTGTTGTTGTCTTATCTTGGAGGGAGGGGAGATCGGGGTAGCTTTTTAATGTTCGAATGTTTTAGGTTTTTATATACTGTTTTAGTGGGTTTTGATTGTTTTTCGCTTTTGACGTTTTTAACAGTTTTTTTCATGTTGTTAGCTGCCCTGAGTGGTGTTCCCCACCAGGAGGGCGGGATATAAATTCATAAATAAATAAATAAAATCATCATTTATCATCATCATTTGCCCACCAAACTAGTAGTTGAATTACTACGCTGTGAGACATTGTCATTGAGAGGACCTTGTTTAGGAACAGAACACCTCAGACAAAAAAAGAGACTATTAGATGAAAGCCTGGAGTCTCAATCCAGAGTCATCATCTCATAAAGATGTCTTTAAAAACAACCATTTCCACAATCATCAGAGACTCCTCTGTTGCTTTTGTCCAACTTGGCAAGAAAGTGAAAGTCGTGCTTCATCACCCTCTTTGTCCTCGTTAACTCTGCCACTTTCTCTTGGATTCATATACTCAAGTTATTTATGAGGTTTCATTAAGATTTATACCCCGGGAGTATAAATTATATCTGTGATACTGTATTTATATGTGTTGTAAGCACTTGTGCTAGGAAAGCGGGGTAGAAATTAAAACTTATTATTATTATTATTATTATTATTATTATTATTATTATTATTATTATTATTATTATTATTATTATTATTATTATTATTATTATTATTATTATTATTATTATTATTATTATTATTATTATTATTTCCTTTGTACTGGCAAACAGCATCCTGTCCATTTGGGGTAGAGGGCCTGTGATGTAACCAGTGAACGGGAATGTACGTCCCTTTGGCTGGTCCCTGTATGAAATTCCTTACCCTTGAATTAGACTGCTGGCACTTGTCCTAAAATGGCATTCTTTACCTATTTACAGCTATTTATTCAGTTTGCATCCAGGAAGCCTTAAAATTTAATTTAGCAGTTTTTCTTCTCCAGAATGCCAGAACAGCTGGTTGATTGAAGCTACCGCTGAGTTCTGACTCCCTCTTGTGGTGCTTCTGACACATCTTACGTGATAGTTTCATGTTAGCTTCACAGGAAGTGAGACTTGGAAGGAGGCGACAGCAAAGCGGTCGAGACTGTTCAAATACCTAGCCAAGGAAATAGTACAGTATCACACACAGCAGTTAATACGGAGCCTTTCAACTACACTGTTTCTGAGGACTACATGTGTTCAGTCTGAAAATACTTTCATATACAGTACTGTATTTCAAATGTGTGAAGCTAACAAGGGACTGAGAAAGAAAGAGGATCAAGTACGAAACAGGATCAAAATATGTGCAATGTTAAAGGCAACAGTCAACCTTAGAGTCTTTCTTTTTTTAAAAAAATCCATTTTGGAAACTCCAAACTCTGATGGGGGCAATGAGGAAGGGGAGGGGTACCCTTTCTTTTCCACTGTTTTCCCACAAAGGTCTCTCTGAAAAGCTTCTGATTGCCCTAAAGTGGCTATTTTCTTCAAATAACTAGTACAGGGAGAAAATAGTACTTTCTAGTGTGGTAGATTTTTAGTTGGTAAATAGCAAAAAGGGAATGAGTTTAAATTCTATCCCACACATCTGTCTCTCTCTATCCCTACTTATTAAGAAAAGAATTGTGGAGAATCCCAAGAACAGAATTCAACCATTTTTTTTCCTAGAGCTGGTCTTATCGTTAGACATATAGAGGCAGTTACCTTAGCAGCACATGCTAAATGATATAGGGAGGATTGAGAGTTATTTCTCTAGCTGTTTTCCAACACTGAAAAAAAATGAGAAATATGTTCCAGGCAATCTGCTTTGTATATTCTAAAGCTAGCCTGCTGCCCTTTGGTGAGGTTTTGTATACTGTCATATCACCATTTTTGAAGTAAGAATCAACTGTGAATCTGATCTGCTAAATAATAATAATAATAATTACTCCTGAAGAGTATAGTAGGCACAAGAAATCAGGGTATCAGGGTACAAGTTCTCAATCAGATATGAAACTCACTGAGTGACCTGAGCGAGTCATTCGTCTCTTAGACTAACGTACTTCACACATTTATTGTGAGAATAAAGTGGGGGCGGAGGAGGAAATGACTGCCCCCTTCACAGGAGTGGCTCCCGTCATACATAAAATGAAGGACATAAACCTAATTTAATTAACCAAAAGAACTTATTTGCAGAGGGGGCTCACCCTTCTTCTGGTTCACTGTGATCTTTCTCCCTTTAGCTGAGCTGCAATGCTGAACATTAGCCTGGATGTGAGTAAAGCACTTGCTAGTGAAAAGGCTGCAAAGGGAGAGGGTTTGGTCTCATCCTTATTGCTTATCTCACAATCCCACTGGTGTTCTAATTCTGACCCAGTTCTGTGTTAGTTTACAATATTTTTTTTCCACCTCCACAGCTGGGAATTTATGCACAATTTTGTGCCTTCACTAAAACCATGGCTTTTTTACGTCATTTAAAATGGACAACATTTCTGAATTGTATCTGTGGCTATGCATAAATTTTACCTCCAAAACAAATTCCCAGAATTAGATGTGCCCCATTCCTCAGTCCATTTCAGAAGGTGTGGAATGTGGGGTTTTTTTCTGTATTATAATATTGACCTATTTCCTTTCAATTCATGCTGTTTTTCTCCTGGTGAAGAACCCAACACATCTCATAAACTGTTAAAAAAAACAATTCCTTAAAAGCTCAATAAGTTACAATATTAATAGACTACTAAACATATGGTAATATTTTAAAAGATTAGCAATTTTAAAATAGCTTTAAGTACACCATTAAAAACAATGAACAGGTGTTTTTTTTAACAAAAACCAAAACAAATAATCTTTTTGAATCCCTAGGCTAGAAAACTATTATTATTATTATTATTATTATTATTATTATTATTATTATTATTATTATTATTATTATTATTATTATTATTATTATTATTATTATTATTATTTTAAAAAACTGTTGATAGACTATATAAACTCAACCTCTGGGTGGTAAGACTCACTATAGAAACATCTCTGCTGCATACACAAAGTTATGTCATTGGCACCATTGACGCCATGCCCAAAGGGGCTTTCACATTCTACCTTTTTAAGCTCAGGAAATCAACAGAGTCCTTATGGTGTGTCCTAAGGTAGTACCATCTCCAACCGCTCTGATTACTCATGTTTTGCTTACTTTGCCTGTTTCCCGTCTGGTTTGTAGTAGTCAAAATTCTGTTGCTTAGCATGGGGCCATTGAATCGATGGGGATTTAGTCAATCAACTCCTCCATAAGTTCCATTGGTTCGAATGGGCTCCTCTTAAATGTAAACTATTTTAGCATAGTAAGTTGCAGTTAAAGTAGGCCCATTTGAATCAACAGAATGTAGAGATGAGTTGACTCACCAAACCCCCATTGACTTAGTGGGCATATTGCAGTGTAATTTACTACACGAAGCAAAAGGATTTGAGCCTATATTTCTTCCTATGAAAAGCAGTTGCTTCCTTGCCTCCAGCAGTAGTATCTCTTGTGTTAGTAAATTCATGCCTTCAGAAAGGATAATTTTCCATTTAGTAGTGTAGTGTTAAATGTGTAGAGCAGAAGTTCTCAACTTTTTTAAGCCAGGGGCCAGGTCATGCTCCCTCAGACAGCTTTAGGGGCTGGAAGGCCATTTTGCCCTTTCTCCACCCCATGGCACTTCTGGGTGTGGTGGAGGCAGGGGGCACATAAAATGGTGTCGTGGGCCGCATCCGACCCATGGGCCACAGGTTGAGAATCCCTGGTGTAGTGCTTCTGTGAGTTAAAATTGCCATACTCCTACATTGTCATAGAAACATGACCTATAAAATGAGGATGGGCTGATAGTTGGAATTAGTATGTTAATGCCAATAAAAGAATTGGAAAGAAGGTGACTTATAAAACCTCCATCTCTCTCTCTATCTCCCTCTCTCTATCTCTGAGGTCATACAGCTAACATCAAGTTCTGTAGAACACTGATAGAAGTTGCTAGCAATGCTATAGTCACCTGTTGATAAGCCAAGTACATACATTTTGCATTTGTTAAAAGAAATGAGGTTGTTCTGTAGAACGTCCTTCAAATTTATTGTCTTTGATCTTCCTTGTTTGAAATTTCTTCTGTAGGTGTAGAAAGCTAGGGAACGGTGTCAGTTCTTTGGTGCTGGGGAGGAGGGACACGCTTTCCAGCAGTCTTTTTGAAGTGACTGTGGATTAACAATGCTCATAAGCTAAAACACAATAGTACGTCCAACCGATCCCTTTTCATGTATCAGAAAAGCCAGCAAACAGTGCAAACTATAAAGCTGATTTCCATCAAGAGTAAAGTGACACCCAAGGGACAATTTTTATTATAATAAGTCAAAACAGAGTGGGAGTCTACTAGTGCAAAACTGGTGTGCACGAACATCGGGGTGACCCACACGAGTAAAAGGAACCAATTAAGTAAACATGCCATAGTGACAGTTTCTCAAGATAAAGCAGCAGTGGCACCAGCCTGGTTGACAGGGAAGAAAGAAAATATAGCAAAGGCTTCCCATCCTTCTTCAACAGAAATTGGTTGGCATCATTTAAACACTTTTTTCTTCAGAACTTAGAGTTAACAGGAGAAAGTCACTGATGTCAGAAAATGGGACCCTGTTTTATCAGTTTTGGGGGTGACTAGAAATCCACAACCACAAAAGATACAGTAACTGGAATAGGTGGGGATAAGGTAGGAAAACAGGCAAACAACTTTATTTGACTGACCTTTGCCTTGCTCTACAATGAGATTGTTGTTGTGATGAATTGAATAAGGAATTGCTTTGCAGACTTCCTTGAACTGGCACAGGAATTCTATGGTTCTCTTTTCATTCCTGTACACCAGGCCCTTCCCTCGATGTGCTCTAAACAAATATAATACCATCTCAGACTAGGGTAGTGATGGCGAACCTTGGCACTCCAGTTGTTCTTGGACTTCAGTCCCCAGAAACCCAAGTCCCTGAGAATCCACATGAATGGGTTTACTGTGTACATGACTTGGGCTTCTGGGAATTGAAGTCCAAGAACAACTGGTGTGCCCAAGGTTCACCATTACAGCACTAGGGCATCCCCAACCGCTAAAATTGGATGTAAAGCCTTCTATGCCTGCATTGTCTGCTTTAACAATCTGCTTATACCATACAAACCTATGTTCCATCTGTAACACCTCCTTCCTATTATATAAGAAGATTCTTATGATTTTATGTATGCAAACAGTTTGATTAATACTTATGTCTCTGCCATATGTCTGCCATGTAACTCAGCTTCAAGCCTTATTGCAAGTATTACTACAGTATATCACTTATTTTATCTATTCTCATATTATTTATTTTTGGTAGCTTTTTGCCTGATTAGCCCATTGGATGCCTAAAAGACCGCATCCCCCCCCCCCCAGGACATCTGTCCATCCAACCAGAGTGGACCGGAAGGGCTCTCTAGTCGTACCATCACCTAGAGGGGCTCATCTCAATAGCACACGAAGGAGGGCCTTCTCCATGTCCACGCCAGCCCTCTGGAACCTCCTGCCAACAGAGCTAAGGTTACAGACAGAATTGCTGCCCTTTAGAAAAGGTCTGAAGATCTGGCTTGCAGGGCAGGCGTAGGGTCCTAAAGGAAATACAGCCCCCGCCTGTTGGCTCACACCAAGTTAATAATTCAGAGTCCCTTCCTCTGTCTCTTTTATGAATAAGGTGGGGGTGGGTTAATTGGGTTTTTGAAATCTGTTCTATATGTTTTAGACCTGATGTAAGCTGCCCTAAGTCGGGTTTTGCCTGAGAGGGCGGCATAAAAGTTTAAAAATTAAATTAAATTAAATTAAAATTGCTATCTCTCACAACTATACCTCCAAACTCACAGACATAGCTATGTATTCAGATGAGTTCCGCAACACTTGCACTGATTCATTTAAGTTTTATCTATGTTCTGGTTGCTCGTTGCTGTTTGAGAACTGGCTGTACTCTGTCTTTACACGAGCAGTATGTAGTTGCAAAATTAGAATTAATAGAACAGAGATGTATGGTACCTGTGTCATAAAGGTTACTGCAGTCAGAAAATAGCTGATGAAGGCTGGATGTAATGGGCTGGAACGCCCTGAAAGTAATTCCTAGCAGTACTAAAGACAATCATATAACTTTCCCTGACATACATAATCCTCCTTAGACAAAGGAAGAAGAGTCAGGGAGAAAGTTCTTTTTCTTGAGAAGAGTGTTATGTTCTGTGGAGAGTTGGTATTAGATATGGAGAATATATTGTCAGGTAAGAATAGCTTGTAAATAATGAGTAGTAGAACTTATACAAAGTCACAATGACCATTCTGAGTTTATCCTAGGAAGAAATATTCACTGCATATGATACATTACTCAAACTGACTGATTTTTTGAAAAGACCTATGCAAAAAATTCAGGTATTTGGCAGAAGGATAAATATGGGAAAAGGGGAAACTGACAGATACAGTGGACCCTCGATTAACGACACGTTCGAATAGCGTCATTTTCGATTAATGACGCTACGACGCTCCCAATGTGATTGTTTGAATAACGACATTATTCGAATAACAACGTCATTATTTGATTAACGACGGTATTTTTACTGTCGTTATTCGAATAATGATGTTTTTTGTCGTTATTCGAATAATAACATTATTTGAATAGCAACGCTACTTGGGGAACCAAGTAACGTCGTTATTCGAGTGTCCACTGTACATCTATCTAGGCAAGGAGTTCTCAACCTTTTAAAGCCGGGGGCCGGGTCATGCTCCCTCAGACAGCTTCAGGGGCCAGACAGCCATTTTGCCCTTCCTCCACCACATTGCACTTCCAGGTGTGGTGGACACATGAAATGGTGCCATGGGCCACATCTGGCCCATGGGCTGCAGGTTGAGAATCCCTGATCTAGGCAGAAGGCTTTGACGACTTAGCCTTTTGAAACTACACTTTCAGATCCCTTCTGTCCAACTGTTTCTGATACCAAATTAGGGTTGCCATCTTTTTTCTGAAACACTTTTCATCTTTAAAAGCAGCATGATTGCACAGGCAGTCATAATATGGTCATTTCCATCCTTTAAAAACTGCCTGTTTCATTCAAACAGTGCAAAGGCTTTGCCATTAGTGAAGGGCTTCAAAGGCATGTCCATTAGAGGCTGTCTTCAGCATGGACTAGATCGGTGTTTCCCAACCTTTGGTTTTTGCACTTCAATTCCCAGAAGCCTAAGTCAATTCCCCAAAGCACAGATCAGCCAATGTACTGACTTAGGTTTCTGGGAATTGATGTCCCCCTGTGGGGCATGGGCCCCATGTTGGGAACCACTGGACTAGGTTCTGGAACTTTCTGTGTACATCAGAGTACCCAATGAACTGGGTTTCTAAGGGAGGGCTAATGCCAGCAAGAGACATGAAATTCCTTGCTAAATTCCTTGCCATTGCTAATTTTTTGTTCTTGAGCCAGCCAGGATTTTTTAAAAAAAAACTGGCAAGAGGAAAACAAAAAGTTAGTTTCTTTTCCTGTTGAGGTCATTTTTTGGAAGGATTTCTTTTCTTCTCTACTAAAATGCTTTTCTGGTCAGGGGATTTTGGAAGTTATACACACACACACACACACACACATATACACCCTGTGTCATTTGGAGGGCTAATTAAAGTCTCAGGTCAAACTCGACTATACAGCTGAACAACAGCAACAAAACTGCGCCTAAAACACATGTAAAACTGGTATATTTCCCTTCGAGAAGCAAAATGTGCACACATACAAAGAGCAAGCTCAGAAGGACAGGGTTTTTTAACAGTTTTTTTTTTTAACAGTTGCAAGATTCAAAGTTGTTTAACATCTTTGAATCAAAGGAGGTTGTCGTAGTATTCCTCAATCTGTGCATATTTGGTGCAAAACATCCTTACAACTTTGAAGACAGAACTGGCAGACTATTTTACACATACCTCACAAGTGAAGATAAAATTGTTGCCATTTTTTGGTCCTTCCCTGCAAGGAAAAGGCAAATACTGTACAGATTTTACATCACTAGCACCAGCATTTGGTATCCTTTGGCAGCTGCTAGCGCTGTGATGGCAAACCTTGGCACTCCAGATGTTCTTGGACTTCAATTCCCAGAAGCCTAAGCCCCCATGAACCCACACGAAGGGGTTTACTGCGATTCATCCAGCCCGCGCCGCCCTTGTCGTTCCCGTAAGTGGAAGTAAAATGCGCCCATACAGAGGAAGGGTTAAACTGGAAGAGTCTTAACCATACGGGCGCGTTTTACTTCCGCTTCTGGGAGCAATGAGGATGGTGCAGGCCAGATGAATCGCAGTAAACCCCATCATGTGGATTCATGGGGACTTGGGCTTCTGGGAATTGAAGTCCAAGGACTGGTCTTTAAATTCCTCACATTGGCCCAGAGCAGCAGCTCTCCAATGGAGTTGTCATGGCAGGAAAGAAAATGGTGGCAAGACTCAACATTCCAGTGCTTGTCAGAATACCACCAACAACAATCTTTGCGTCAGCAAAGTACTGTATTTGCCAGGGTAAAAGATGCATCGGAGTATAAGATGCACTCTATTTTTATACACAATTTTAAGGAAAAAATAATTTCCTCCCCTGGAGAAGCATTGCACCCCACCCCACCCCACCAGCTCCCTTCACTCAGTGCCAGCTGGATTGCAAAACCAGCTCCAGCACAATCCTGCTGAAGAGCTCACCCAAATCACTCCCGAATTCCTGCTTTGAGGCTAGAAAGCTTCTTAAAGGTGCACTGGAATTGCCCCTTACCTCCTTCCGTCCTCGCGAGCCCCCAGAACTACATAATATTACCAAAATGGCCCACTAGAGGCCACTATATACAGTGAATACCGTATTTGCCGGCACACAAGACCCACTCCATTTTTCCAGTGTATTTTAAGGGGGAGTCTGTACAACGGCAAATGCGGTAAATCTGTCAGAGGCTAAGGTGGAGGAGAAGGTGCTTTACCTAAGCCCCCTTGAACTTTCTTCTTCCATACTTTTGGTGCCTATCTTTTTTCATCGTGCTGAAATGATATGTTATCATTTTGTGTTTTACTTTTCTCAGCTGCCTTGGGGAAATGTGGGAGCAGAATGTTGGGTGGAGGCAGGATTTTAAAAGGCAAATAATTAAAAAAATAAAGACATAATATTTGCATTAGGTCCCTGTAGGAAATGCTGATATAAATAAAAATAAAGTATATGCAATGAAGCAAAAGTTGATGATAAGTGAATAATTTGGCACTGATATATTTAGCACAGATGTAATATTTAAATTAGGAGTCTTAACTGCCAATTACTTGCAATTTTCACCTATCTTCATAATGTTCATATCAATTCCAAAATAAAAGTGAACAGCATTGTAATCTTGACAAGGAAAAATGAATATAGTGACATAAATCATCAACATTCAAAGCATTTAGTATTGCATAGGGAAAATGAATATAGTGACATAAATCATCATCATTCAAAGCATTTAGTATTGCGTAGGGACTGTTAAGACAACGTTCTGATACTCCTCTTACACACAGTGTTTCACTTCTGATGTAGTTTGCTGCCCTACTTTAAGCAGGAGAATGAGACAGTCTATCATTCCCACCCCAGCGAAACCTCTTGCGTCTGGCTCCTTTCTGCCTTTTAAAGAATTGTTTTTACCATCTATCTTTTACTTTATATCATAGTATTATCTTTTCCTGTTAGAAGAAGAAAATGAATGGACTTAAAGCATACAAGAGAGTGACAGCAAATCATTGCTTAGATAGTCCCTTCAGAACATCTGCGAAACCCTGGATGGCATAGTAACTAAATTGTGAGAAACTCTCTCCCTCCCGCAGACAGTTTTTAAATTGGAAGCATTACAGGAAGGGGATGCAAGGTTCATATTTTCTTTGGCTGTCATTTTTCTTTGACTATGCATATCTGCCTTCCATTTTGACTCTCAGAAGAGGAAGCAGTTCTGGAATGGGACGGAGCCAAGACTTGACAGAGGACATGGTCCACTGGGGACCATTTCTGAACAAGAGTGTCAGAGCATCTGGGCGCTCTCCAGGTTCATTTGTCATACAAGCATAAAAGGGGGAGAAATTGGCTCAGTGAGAGAGAACAGAGTTACCAGCTCTGTGGTCAATAGACATATTGTTGTACAAATCCCCTACCTCCATGGCACAAGGCCAGGAAGTGGTGCCTTCTCCATGCATTTTGTCAAATCAAATGGGGTTGAACCTGGCTCTGGTTGCCACTTTTCCCCTAAAGAGCACATCCATTATCCTCCAAACTCATCACAGTTTGTCATTGCACAGGAGGGGAGGACCACATTCAGTGCAAAGATTTCAATAAGTTTTATTTTCCTTTTCATAAATGATTAATAGGAAAATGAACATGTTTTTCCTTTGACGTGTTCTTGGTCTGTCTTCCCATGATGTAGAGTGAAGGTGTTTTGTCATTTTTCAAACAAGTGCTCGCCCTACTCCACAAAAACTTCTCCAGTGAAAAGCCTGAGAGGCATTGCCCACGTGACTAGCATGTATCTTGAGCACAGTGGAAATTTTAATAGCTCTAAAGCAGGGATTTCCAACCATTTCAAACCAGTGGCCTGGTCACGCTCTCTCAGTCAGCTTCAAGGGCTGGACAGCCATTTTGCCCTGCCTGCACAATGTGGGCAGCCATTTTGTCCTAACACCTTCAAAAGGGGGTGGCCATTTTGTTTCTCAAATGCTGTGGGGGGGAGGGGCCACATGAAGTGTGGTATAATGGGTAGACATGCGGACTAGGACTCCAGAGGCCTGGTTCAAATCTCTAATCAGCCATGGAAGCTCACAGGGTGTGTGTGTGTGAAAGTGGTAAAACCATTCCTCAAATATCTCACTTATCTTGAAAGCCCTATTAGGGATTGCAATAAGTTGGCTCCAACTTGATGGTACATAACAAGTGTGAATTAGATTGTATTTTGAAAAACTCAAGTTTTTTATTTCTTGTCCGTGGGTCATCTGAAATGTCGGATACCTTAAATATGTACTTTTCAAAAAAAAAATCACTTAAATCTGTACTGTATTTCTGTAAAATATTTCCAGATTTGCCAGCTTTTTCCTCTTTGATCCGCTGACACATAGACATTATGGAAGTGAAGCCTTTCCTGGCAGACAGAAATTTGACATGAATGTCAGGTTGTTAAAGACATAGAAGGAGGGCCAGAAATGAGCTTGGAGAGCAACATAAATGTAATGGGGGGGGGGGGGAGAGAATCACTGTGTGTCTTATGCGTCTTTTAAGCTTATCATTGTTTGTCATTCCCTGTCTCTACATCACTGGGTCCTTAGACTTCATGGCTTCATATTCTGTAAACCGTTTCTTCTTTCTCTGCTGAAAAAATCTGCTTCAGTTCACTAATTAGTGCAGCATTTTCATCAGGCTTTTAGGGTCTTCCATTTGAAAGTTGAGTTTGAATCACTTCCTGACCTACATCCACATTGCAGTATTTCCGCTTCCCTGAGCTGGTTTGCATAGTCTTTTAGGGTATATCTTGGCTGCCTTTTCTTGGCTACAAATACTGCCTTGGCTTAGCCTTCAAGAAAGAAAGGTTTAAGATGGGGCTCCTAAACTGTTTTCAAAGTCTTGTAAACCTCCTGTGATTTACTTTTGCTTTTAGAAGTAGTACCAGGAACCACATTATCTCCTTTACAGACTCACCTAATCACCTAGACAACATATTCAAAGTGCTCAGTCCCAGAGTTGCATTATTCCCAAACTACAGAGTGGCTGAGTTACAAAAAAAAAAAACTTGATCTTCCTTCAGTTGCTGAGACTACTTGCTTTTTTATGTTCTTCATTGCTGTGGTTGTCAAGCATCTTCTCCATAGTTTGCTAAATTCTAAGCCTCCACTCTGCTAGCAGTGTTATGGCACATTGTAGCTTTGTTTGGTAATGTAGTTTCATCTTGCCAAACAAAATAGTAATCCAGATTAGGAAAATAACACCTGATTTATTTTTGTCTGATCACAAAAATCCAAGCCCTTATCTGTAACCTCTGCCCCATGGCCACCTCTCCAAATAAAAACTCCTCCCACACAGACTTTGGCAAGACTACTAAATTGGCATCTCCTGAAACTGAGCATAAATGTGTACTCCTTTTATGAGAAGGGGAACACTCTTCTTATTGAAGATTGCAGAGCATCTGCAATTTGCAAAACAAAACAAAATTCCAGCACCAGAAAAGAGGACAATTCCACTGCCATTCTGTCTTGAGGCTTGCGCTTTGTGCTTCTGCCTGTGGAACTATATAAGTCTTCCATATGCATAAGGATATAACTGATACTTCTGTATCAAACAGGGGGAAAGGTTAAACTGCTAGCACAGCAATCTACTGAACAAGACTAGGAAAAGATTTTCCAAGAGGCATTTATTCCTGTCCAATGTCAGTGCAGGAAATCCACAACTACAGCATCTCTGACAAGCAGTTAACCAAGCTCTATTTGAAAGGCTCCTGGGAAGGAAAGCTCACCATCTTCCAGGTTAATCTGTTCCACATCAAACAGCTCTCCGTATCAAGAAATTATTTGTAATGTTTAGGCAGAATCGCCTTTCTTACAATCTGAATCCATAAATTGAGGTCCTGTCCTCTAAAACAGAGGTGGAAAGTTGGCCACATCTTCCATTTGACAGCCCTTGATCATTATACCACTTTTCAATCTTTTTTCCATAATTTCTGGCACTATACAAGCTTGTTCTACTGTCAGCTCCAGGTGGAATGAGACATTGACCTCAGGATCACACTGGTTATGGGATAGTCAGCAGGCAAGAGAGAAGGATGCCTAATCCTTCCCCCCATGCCCACTAGTTCAAAACCCTCCACCTCCTGCTAACTTCCAACTTTACAACTCAGCTAGGTGGAGACATAAAAGTACTGGTGGTTATGAATTGAAGACAAGATTTGGCAGGGGAAGAAGGGTTAAGAACTTTTTTTCCTATACATCAGATTTCTTGCAGAAGTGATTCCCAATCTCCTCTATCAGGCAAAAACAGAGAGGGAACCTAATATTTCTTTGGAACATCCAGTTCCTTGCTTTCCATACAGGTATTGCAGTAGGTCTGGTTTTTCCTCTTGAAATGCTCTAAGTTCCAATACAACATTTGTTAGTTTGGCTAGTTTTGATTGGTGCTTTTCCAACTCTGGAAGTGGAGTTTCCTTTGATTCCTCATTGACTGTTTAGAGGTGTTGGATTGGGGGGGGGGGGCAATAATAACAAGGAACACCTAAAGCCATATATCAAATGTCAGTTGTGGCAGCCTTGTGGAACCATATCAATATAACATGATATATGGCTTGCTGGGAGGCTTTTGAAACATTGGCCATGCCAGAAATGACACCCGCTATGCTTTGCATTCATTCAGCCATGCTATGTGCCCAGAGCTCCAGGAAATGAATGCAAGAGTCATCATTATGCAGGCAGAAAGAGAGAGAGAGAAAGAAAATGGAAGTGAATGAGTGAGTGAGTGTGTCCATACTAGCAAACCAGCGTAGAAAAGAAGACCCATTGAAACCACTGACGCATAATTTGATTGCTTTTGCTTTTTCTGCACAAATTTTGCCACAGCTTGAATGGTAGTGAGAAAGAGAAGAAAGCACAAAGAACATAAGGAGTATTTCCAAGTTAATTTTGAATCTAACAGACAAAAATAGCTGCTCATTTTTTTACTAATGAAATTTCCATTATCATTGATGAGTGGCCTGTGTAATATAGGGATCCTATATATTTTTTTTACTTGTTTACCTTTTAATGGTTTTTCAACCCTATGGGGAAAAAACAGGAGGGGGATAAAATAAAAGCAAGGGGACTCAGTGGAAACATGATAGTAACGAATTTAAGCTTAAATGTCAATAAATAAAAGCAGATGTTCCAATAAATATCCGCACACAATTGCCCTCTATATGCTACATACTGAAATGTTAAAGTCTTGTAAGCTTCTTAATCAGTTGATTAATCAGGGGCGGACATTTATCTTTGCAAGGTTATTCCTAGTACTCATTTAACCATCAAAAGGCTTTGGAAAACTTATTTCCATTGACCATTTTTAATTTTTGTATATGTTCATGTTCCTTTACATGATCTATATCAGTGGTGCCCAAACTTTTTTTTCACGGGCCGCTCCCACTCCCGACACACACCTGCAGGGGCTGGAAGTGTGCTGCTGCCGCTACTGACAGTTTTTACATCAGCAGCAGTGGTGGCAGTGATCGTGCTTTGCAGGCGCACCCCCCCAATGATGGACTCAGACACAAATGAAAGTGGATAATGGCATTGGGCCACATTTATTGATTCAAGCCCTAGTCCGAATTATAAATTTCTATCGGTAAAACGACCAATCATAATTCTTAAGGCAAGCAGGCCGAAGTAACACTGGTAAGGTACCACCCAAAATTGCCAACGGCAATTGTTACAATGTATCTATTTGTATCAATTTGTTTGTTGACAACAAACAAATTGTTGACCGTAGTCAATATCTAACTAATGACCCCACCCTCTGACGTGTATCCGTAAAATCAGGGGGTGATTCCAGCTGTCTAGTGGTAACCATCACCCCCTCGCCTGGTTCGTCGTTGACCGGACAACGTTTAAACAACTTATGCCTATCTAGTGTTGTCCAGTCAATTGCGAACCTGCCGGATACCTGTGGGTCATAAATGTTTACCTTACCAGTGCTACCCGCCACCCGGAGAGGCTTCAATAAAGGCTCGACGCCCTCCCCCCCCAAGACCGTCAGCTCGGTCGACAGGCCTGCTCGCCAATCACTCAGCAGGAGGTCCATACCTCCTCACGACAGATGGGCCCCCTCCCCTGAATAAAGCTCATAATTTTGCAGACTGATGATGGGGAGGCGAATGACGCGTCGCCAACCCATATCAAAAAGGAACCGGGCAATAGCCCTGGAACGACGAGCCCGGTCAAGCGCCTGGAGGCCAAACGCTCCCCTGTAAGCGTACTGCGGTATCATGTCCGACCAAATGAGGGGTGTGGCAGGCCACACATAATGTGAGTAGGCCAGGTGACTGCAAATCGCAAGCTTCCGCGATAGGCCAGTGACCTGTCCGAAACCATTGCCCCCAAGGTGAATAACCAGGACATCAGGGGAGTCAGCATCCCTGATGTAGAAAAGGAATGGCAACAGTTCCCGCCATAACATGCCGCGCTTACCACACCACCTGAGATGTGCGGATGCACCCAGTCCCAGTCGGGGTCCCACTCTGTCGCCGCAGCGTAACGCGCTGCCCTGTGCAGCGTAACGCGCTGCCCTGTGCAGCGTAACGCGCTGCCCTGTGCACGTGGCAACGGCCCACCAGCCCTACTGTCACCGGTGTAAAACGACACCCAGGGTCTGTCAAGGAAAAAAGGGGGGGTGAGAAACATTGCAGCGACTAAACTGGCACTCACGGTTTAAGAGGGTGAACACAAAACTGAAAACAATGTGATCCCCACCTTCCCATGCGGCGTATTTCAGCCCCAGAGTACCCAAAAGCAGCTGCAGTAGAAACCGCCCCCATCCTGCAGGAATGGCTGAGTGAGGGGAGACCCACCCTGGTGACAGAAAAACGGGGCATGGTGCATGCCACACAGTGCAAGAAACTCCTGTAGGGCACCAACCGGACAGATGTCTTCCAAGGTACATCGTAGCAGTATTACTCAACTGCCTACGCCGTGCTGATCTGTTTTAGAGGTGTGTATCCTCAACTGAGCCCAATCATTGCAACATAGACATCTTCGAGTTCCAGTGCCCTACGACTTGCATCCGCCTTAGACAGCATCACAAGCTCGCTGATGCGGAGCGCTCAAAAAAAGGCCACTGTTGTAGCCGCACGAAACAGGGCTGCCTCATACCTATCGAAACATAGGTCATGCGAGCCTCGTGCCAGTTGGGTAAGTACCCCAGGGGAAATTGGGTGACGGTCGTCCAGGCAACGCCCACGTTCCCGCACCCACCCCTCCAAAACATGTCTCACACGGAAATCAGCGGTACTGTCCGCATGACCTCCCACCTTGGCCATAAAAGCCAGCGCTGATAGCCTAGATGCTATGGTGCGGGGTGCCAGGCCCTGGGCATGCAGGTAAACCATGAAACGGAGGATGTGGGCCACTGGGATCGGCCAGGTATCTGGCAGGCGAGATTGGGTACAGAAGGTCCGAAATGAAACCAACGCGTGGTGATACGCCTTACGCGTGGTGGCGCCAGTGACATGCCGATCGCCCGGTTCACCTCTCCTTGCCAAAGGTCCATATCTCCTGTGGTAGTGGCGAGGGAAATTCCTCCGCATCCGGGGCCAAGGCACGGAACCGGGAGATCTGCAGGTGGGACAAAGCGTCAGCAATATCATTATTCAGCCCCGGGACATGCCTCGCTCTGAACAGTACATTGAGGCGCAGGCTGCGCAATACAAACTGGCGCACAAGGTCCATGACCCTGGGAGATTTAGAGGTCTGTGAGTTGACAATGTGGACAACGGCCGCATTGTCACACCAGAAATGCACCACAGAGTTGGCCCACTCCTCACCCCATAGCATCAAGGCCCCCAGTATGGGAAAAAATTCCAAATGTGTGAGATCCCTCAGGCGACCCGTGCCTGACCAGGCTGGTGGCCATCCACCATATGCCCACTTCCCATTGAAGTACATCCCATAACCAAGGGATCCCGAGGCATCAGACTGAATTTGAAATTGGGGCGAAGCCAGGAGGTCTGACCTCCAAAATGAGACCCCATTGAACTCCCTCAGGAACTGTAGCCATACGTGCAGATCTGCCCTGATGCCCCGTGTCAATCTCGCCCTATGATGGGGCCTGGATAAGCCTGCCATGGCGTCGCACAAGCGCCGAGCAAATGCCCTGCCAGGTGCGACCACCCTGCAAGCGAAATTGAGGTGTCCATGTAGCACCTGCAGTTCCCGAAGGGATGCCTTGCGCTTAGCCAGCAAGTCCGATATAAGGGCCACTATCCTGGACACCTTGTCTTCAGGCAACCTAGACGCCTGCGCCACCGTGTCAATTTCCACCCCCAGGAACACTAATTTATTAGACGGGCCTTCGGTCTTTTCGGGCGCTAAAGGGACACCAAGTTCCTCCATTAGCGTCTGAAATGTGTTGAGGAGACGTGTGCACGTGTCCCAGCCACGTTCACCCCCGAATAAAAAGTCATCCAGATAATGGGCTACAGACCGAGACCCTGACCTACGGACAAATGCCCACTGCAGGAAGGTACTGAAACGCTCGAAAGCCGAGCAGGATATGGAACAGCCGAATGGCATGGCTTTGTCAAAATAATATTCACCCCGGAATTTGAAACCCAGCAACTCGAAGTCACCCGGGTGCACGGGCAAGAGGCGAAACGCCGACTTAATGTCACACTTAGCCAACAGTGCACCCGGGCCACATGAGCGCACCATGCGCAATGCCTGGTCAAAGGATGTATACCTGACAGAACAAAGGTCATCAGGGATAGCATCATTGACCGAGTGGCCGGCTGGGTAGGACAAATGGTGAATCAGGCGGAACTCGCCCGGGGACTTCTTGGGCACTAGTCCTAGCGGAGACACTTTAAGGTTGGGGAGCGGGGGTGCGGGGAAAGGGCCGGCGACCCTGCCCGCAGCAATCTCCTTATTAATGCTGGTGGCAGCCACCTGCTCCCTTCCCCTAAGTGACAAAAGGTTAGGTGCATCCTGCGGTGACCTATCCCCCGTGAAAGGAATACGAAAACCCAGTTGAAAACCCCGAAGGAGGTACACAGCGTCTGCTCTCCTCGGGTACAATGCGAGCCAACGCTCCAGCATGTCGACATTAATTGGGGAGGGGGCCTTTTGGTGAACCCGCTCCCTTCATGGCAGTCTTACCTGCCCCTTGTCCGCCCCTACCCCTGCCCCTGTATCCTCCCGGCCTGGGACAGGCGGAGGCAGCATGGGGGCCAGAACAAGAGGGGCACTCATGCTTGTACTTGCAATTTTTCCTGTTGCAAGAACCATTGGACGAGAAGGTCCAGCACAGCAGGCAGGCTGGAACCCCCTGCCCTGCCACTTGGCGGGGTACCTGTACCGGGGCCGCTCGTTGGACCGCATGTCCACAATGGTATCTCTCCCCAGGCGCCGGGCGCGTGGGGGTCATATACAGAAGCCACAGCTTCTGGCAGGGCTCATCCCACCTCATCTCTGGGTGCAGCGGAATCCTCATGCGGAATTCTTCGTCGTAAGCCAGCCATGACGGACCCGGGAAGTCAACCATAGCCCGGTAAATATTGTCCAGATACTGGACCATAGGGATAGCCAAATCCGGCCTAGCCCTGAGGTAAACGGCCATGTAAATCAGGTACGCTGGCAACCAATTTGCCCACGTGCGTGGCGGCTTACGACGACGTGCCTGCTCCTTATCCTTCTCGTCCAGCCCTTCCCTCTCTTCCTTGGTCGGCTCCCTATTTAGAAGGGAGAAGATATCTACATACTCGCCCCTCCAAATCTTTTCCTTGGTAGACTGGGCCAAATGGTCCCCCAAGGGCAAGGAATACCCTGCTGTTGGCAAAGCCGACACCGGCACTGAGGGAACTACGGGCAAAGGAAAATGAGCCTGAGCCAGCCCGGGGATCCCCAACACATTTCCCAGCACATTGAGGGCACCACCCCAACCCAGGCCCTGTGTCACGGGCAAAGTCGCTGGGTGGGCCGGGGGCCATTGGGCCGCCGTGCCACCCGAGCGAGGCCAAGGCCATTGAACAGCCCCCCCCAATGAAGTCAGTTGTGTGGGTGCATTAGCTTGGACTGCATACTCACCCGCTGCACCCCCGTGGGCCGCCCCCACCGGGGGTTCCGGCCCGCTGGGGGCGTCAGAGCTCACAACCGAAGCTGAGCTCGTCGACGGAGCCAGACCAGCACCAGACTGCTGCACCTGTGGGGTGGGGAGCTGCGAGGCAGTGGCGCGCCTCAGGCGGCTCAACCCGACCCATCGCCGGCCGCTGTTCGGCGGCCAAAGGGGGCACCTGAAAACCTAGAGACACCCCTGTTTGGTTGGCCCTTGCCAAGGACGCTTCAAGGGCCGCCACCCGGGCCAGGAGGGCCTCCACGTCGACATAGGCCCCGGCCCCGACAGGGGGCAATTGGGCAACCGGCCCATAATTCACGGGTACTTGTCCAGGTCCCTGAGCCCCAGGGGCCAGATAAGGCCAAGAGCCCATGCTCAGCCCCTGGGGAGCCGTAGGAACACCCTGCAAAGGCAGGGAACCCAACCACCCTCCGTGGCTCGCACCCCCCATAGGGAACTGCGCACCCAGGCAAGATGGCCCCGCCGCACGGACCATGGCAGGGGCCGTGGTCGTTGTTTGCAGGCCAAGGGCCGAGGCCCCGTCCGGGGCAGTGGGTATGCTCCGCGCATCAGGCCAAGGAGCTACCGATCCCATCCCACCGTTCCCGGTGGGGTCCGCTAAAGGTGGCTGCGGAACAGGTGCAGTCGCGGTCCTCCGACCCGGCTGACGCCTCCGCGCCAATCGAGCCACGTTCGCGACTGCCTTCTTCTTCGAGGGCATGGCTAAGGTAGCTAGGAAGCCTAAAACAAGAGAAAGCTGCCCGAAAAGGCTTCCCCCAAGAGGACACGAGCGACGGAGGTAAGGAGGAAAAACTTCTCCGCTCCGTCGGTTCGCCAAAATGGCAGCACGGCTGCCTCGTGGCCAGCCCCTTTTATTAGGGTGCTGGCCACGCCCCTAACTACCCGGATGGTTTCGTCCAGTGGGGGGGGGCCGCAAAGAGCGCGGCGGCCATTTTGGCACCACGCTTCCATTGTCCCAGCTGCTCCTAGCAGCCACTGGCTCGGTCCCATCCCCTCTGCAGTATTTGCCAAAGCCAATTGCTGCGTTGGGGAAATTTTTGGAGCCTCCTCTGTTTCAAAATCTGTGGTGCTGGAAGGGTAAACCTGGTGCATTGCTGTGACATCATCCCAGGTGTGCCAGGGGGCTCTCCTAGTGCTGTGAATTTTAAAACAGAGGAGGCTCCGAAAATTTCCCCAACGCGGCGATCGGCTTTGGCAAAGGGACCAAGCTAGAGGCTGCTTGGAGCAGCTGGGACAAAGCGTGATTGCCGTTGCCTCTGCTGATGTCAGGCAGTGGGGTGGGTGGAGGGGTGGTCCGCGGTGAGCCCAGGTACTCACCATGCACCGCATTAATGATATGCATGGGCCTAATTGGGCCCATGGACCATAGTTTGGGTGCCCCTGATCTATATGTTGGGGGAATGTATAAATTACATAAACCTCCAAATGCATTATACAGAGCTATAGTAGCTAAAATTCTGTAGCAGAACTTAGACTGCACGTGGCTGATGAAGACTGATAATGTTTTTTCAGATTTTACTAGCAGTGGAAATCTTCAGGAATTAAAGACTCTCCTCTGTCCCACAGCCCTAACAGCTTCACAGTGATGAACCTCAAGACCATTAAAGGGAGGGATCAGGAAATTTTAATTTCTGAAAACTGACATGACATGACATCATCAGATTTTTGTAGCATAGTTTCTACTGGATTTCAGCCACTAGCTTCTCTTAGAAGCATCTACTCTGGAGTCCAATGCAGCCACTGTTAACAGAGTAATGTGTATATTTTGTCCCTGTTATATTGTTGTCATCCAGTGAAGAAACCCTTTTTAACTCCTAGGTCAATTACTCATTTATGGGGTAGTTGGAGACTGAAAGGACACATCCACAGAATGACATTAGAGGGAGCTGATCCTGTCTCCTTATTACTTGTAAAAACAGGCCTGGCACATGAAGCAGAACAAAGTGGTAGAACCCTAAGGTGCTAGACTCTTCAGTAAGTGA
This sequence comes from Bradypodion ventrale, assembly GCA_035047345.1. Classification (NCBI taxonomy): domain Eukaryota; kingdom Metazoa; phylum Chordata; class Lepidosauria; order Squamata; family Chamaeleonidae; genus Bradypodion; species Bradypodion ventrale. Next base: position 126,130,363 of record JAWDJE010000006.1, read on the forward strand.
TAGAATCACTATTTTATCATGCTCTGCTGCATTTATTAGGGATGTAAATTGTCCTCCCTTGTTTCACACAAGGGAGGACAAGAAACTGCAAAAAATTTATTCTTATCCTGTAAAATGCAAGCGGCCAAAGTATTTTGCTATATTACCAACAAGAGAATGAGAGGGATTTTTCACACCATTTAAGGAAACTTGCAAAAATAAAAGAAAATAACATTTTGACGCAAAAAATTGCTTCAGTACATATAATACAACTTGTAGGAAATGGTGATGGCTGCTACTTTGTTTCATGAATATTTAAGAATAAGAAGCATCACCTAAAGCATTTCTGTCTCTCACAATCAGCCCAGCCGTGTTCTCTCGCTCGCACTCTCTGTATGCATGTGTGCTTTCTCTTGCTTTGCTTCTCAAAAAGGGCACAAATATTTCTACGGGCATTTTGCACACATTTGGGAGACACTGGTGGCAGGATGGTTAGGGATCACTTCTTGTCTCATTCCCATCTGGAAGCAAGTAATCTCATGGCATCTGAAAAATCCTTATCAAAGTGACTTATTGAAACTGACTTAAATAAGCACTGGAGAATTTCCAAAGATGCTGTTTCCAATGCGCCACTTGACTGAAGCAATCCATCCCACTATCTCTGGATTCGAACCAACTAATTTGTGTTATTTCACTCTCTGCCATTATTGTGAGTGAGGTAACTGAATCAAGCTAGTGTTTGAGGGAGTCATGAAAAGGCATCAAATTTGTTCTCTAACTTATTACTGTCATATTGTTGAGCTCCAGAGAAGCACATATGGTTCAGAGGGGGTGAGTTGCCTCTAATGACAAAATATTTTGACTGACTTCAGACATCATATACATCATCAGCCATATCGGAGAGGATGTTCTTTTTCCTAGCTGCCAGTGCACAATGGAACAGGGAAGTACACCAGACAGGAGTACAGTCTCACAAGGGCTACTGAAACAAAAGAAGTCAAAACAGCCCATCCAGGTCAGTATACAGTGGAGATAGAAGCAAGGAGTTCCATGGTGCAAGCAGGAAAATGTTCAAAAGCCCTGCCAGTTGTTTGTGGAATAAACAACACTCATACTGTGGTGTCCATTCAAACTTGGAATATTTAGGAGAACAGTTTAGGGAGCATTGAGGTCAAGTTGTGAGAGCTCAAGCTAGTAAGAAAACAGAGATAAACTCTGAGTCATTAACGGGGAGGAAAAGGCAGACAAAGTTCAAGATGCTGGTAGTAATGTCAGTGTTCCAGATACTATTAGATGATGCTCCCAGTAATTTCCTTAGCCTTCAAACAAGCCTTTGGTAGCTGAGATGACCTGTGCACCTCAGAACTCAACTGCAGGTTTTTCAATGGCAGGTTTCTCCAGGTCTCTCACGTCAACCTGTTATTGAAGAAGCCTCTACTCCTAAGGAGGCCTCCCTTGTAAAAATGCACTCTGCCTAAGAGCCTTTTACTGTATTTCACTTATGCCACATATTGCTTAGACTGGAAGAAGGCCTCACCTCCTCTTTTAACTCCAGTCCTGGGATCTCTATTTCTGCAGGAGGAGATTCTGCATTCTTTTCTGAGAGTCTTGGGTCATCAGTGACATTAGAGGTTTGGGGTTTTGTCTGAGAAGGATTCCTCCAGCAGAGATGTGATGAAGCAGGGATTTGCTGCTCTGCCTCAGGAACTAAAATGTCTTGATTTAGTTCTATGTAACCACCCGGATTCTGTTTCATGCAGTTCAGGCTTTAATCCTCACAGTCATATGGGAACCTACAAAGAGAAACCCCATTTACAGAATTCAGTAGAAGGTTATGGACACTGAGACATCAATCATTTTGTAGTCCCTCCCTTTAATCTGCATACCACCATACAAGGCTCCTTCATTATGAGATCAAGAACAGCAAAAACATGGACAGTTAAAATACCTGTAATGTGTGTTTTTTTAAGTAGATGGCAGATGGAGACGGAGAATGAAAGAAAGAGAAAATGAAGTTGTATGACGTTTGTTTTTCCAATACATAGCATAATCAGTTTCTTTTATGGCAAAGGCATTGGGATACCATGGTGATGTACAAACTTTAATTAACATATGTCTATGTGTATTTCTATATATAATATATAATAATATATATTATGAAGGTTCCATCAAAATAAAATGAAACTATTATTATTATTATTATTATTATTATTATTATTATTATTATTATTATTATTATTATTATTATTATTATTATTATTATTATTATTATTATTAGTTTAATTTGTATACCGCTTAAATAAAAGCCAATTTTGTGGTGCCCTTTCTTTTTTAATGCTTTACTAATGGCCTGTTCCAAAGTCTCATGCGATCAACAGAGTCATGGCAACTAATTTCAGTCAATCTTATAACTAATTAATGGTGCTAATTACTTTTGATCCCCATTCACACATATTCCAAAATCTTAAGTGGCAATGACTGACAAGAGTTGAAGTAAAACAGGGCACCACAGAGTCTGTTACTGAGAAGAAACATACATAAATAAAGAGCCATTCAGCAAGGGACAAATGCCTTGCCCCTTGAAACCTAGAATAGGTTTCAACCCTCAAAATTAAAATAAGGCGAAAAGATGTTTATATACAAACAATAAAGCTGTTAGTTTAAAAAATTGCAATGGAAACAGGATCTCCAAATTTGTGACCTTTGTACAGCATGCACTGCCCCAAGATCATTTTTGGTGCCCCCAATTTTTTTAAATTTAAAGTTATATTCAGAAAGATATATTGTGCTCTCTAGGGAGTGTAAGGCAGAATGTAGCTATGTCTTAAAATCTTTGAGTAGCCTGGTGCCACGATACCTTAGATACCTTAGAGTCGTTACTCAGTGATGAGTCCACACATGGACAGACGTCTCCATGACAATATTCTGCACTGAATACATCTCATGCATACATCTCTAAAATTAAATTTGCCCCCAAAAATTGTCCACTAAAGGATACAAGGGCCTTTTTAGTTCACCTGAAGTGAATTGCCCCAGGTATGAGAGTGTAAAAAGAGTGAGCCCCTCTGAAGAATATTTTGGAGGTGGGAGAAAGCAGGACAAGCATTATGTACTCCAAATATCAATGGGAAAGCATTTTCAAATCTCGTCTCCACGATACAGGAGAGGGAAAGGAAGTCAACAAAACAGCATGTTGATGTTTCCTTAATGTGCGCTTTATTGAAGAACAAGGTAAAGGAGTGGAATGAAGACACCCAAACTGTTAAAACCACCCTGGACCTAGTTTAGACTAAAAAATGCAATGCAAATTTAAAGTTGTTGATTAGCGCTAAAAAGCACTAAGAGGCTAATTGGGAATCCCATTAGAAGGTAATTAGTCAACATAGAGGCACATGGGAAATGCATTCTGATAACTAGCAGTTCCTGATAAAGAGAATTCAGATGAAATCTGGTTTGCTACTGTAATAACAGCTTTTCATGCTTAGAAATGGGGCTGAACAATTAAGCAAACAGACATGCACGCACTTTTTTGCTTACATTTAAATTCAGATATCTCATCTCCCGTGAAATAATGCTCAGATGAGCAGATATTATTATGAAAATTTACAAAACAACAAAAGGATGAAGTGTTTTAAAGCTACCAAACACAATTTAAAAAGAGAGGAATAAAAATAAGGATTTAAGGGTCAGGAAAGGCACAAAGATTATCAAGCACTTGGAAAAAGAGTTGACTTTTTCAGTATTTACTACCTTTTTTAAAAAAACCAGCCAAGGTAACACAAATTTTCCTTGAGGGAAATCCAAAAGGCATGATAAGGAAGAAGTGCCCTACACAACATTCTGCTTAGGGAGAAAGTCTTCATTCCTAGGTAAGAAAACAGCTCCAGAAGAGGAAGTTAATGCCATTTACAGGTAAAACTCAGAAAATTAGAATATCGTGCAAATGTTCATTCAATTCAGTAATGCAACTTAAAAGGTGAAACAAATATTTGAGATATACTCATTGCATACAAAGCAAGATAGTTCAAGCCTTACTTTGTTATAATATTGATGCTTATGGCTTACAATTTATCAAAACACCAACCCGCAATCTCATGTACCCCATAATCATCACATAATGTCATGTATGCTGTACGCCATGATAATCAGAATTATAATGAATTAAGGCATGACATCTCTCGCTTTGCATGTAGTGAGTCTATCTCATATATTTGTATTTGCAGGCGCACCCCCCAAAGAAAGACTCAGACACCGGTATATGGATAAAGGCATTGGGCCACATTTATTGAATCATGCCCTAGTCCGAATTATAAATTTCAATTGGTACTCAACCAATTATAATTCTTAAGGCAAGCAGGCCGCAGTAACACTGGTAAGGTTCCTTCCAAAATTGCCAACGGCAATTGGCTACAATGTATCCATTTGTATCAATTTGTTTGATATGACAAACAAATTGTTGACCGTAGTCAATAAACTATCTACTGACCCCACCCTCTGACGTGTATCCGTCAAATCACGGGGTGATGCATGCTGAAGAGCTCCTGCCATCACCCCATTGCCTGGTTCGTTGTTGACCGGTCAACGTTATTAAACTTGTACCTGTCTAAGTGTTGGCCAGTCAATTGCGAACCTGCCGGATACCTATGGGTCATAAATATTTACCTTACCAGTGCTACCCGCCACACGGGGAGGCTTCAATAAAGACTCACCGCCCCCCCCCCAGACCGTCAGCTCGGTCAACAGGCCTGCTTGCAAATCTTCCAAAAAGAGGTTCATACCTCTAGCCGACAGATGGACCCCATCCCCTGTATAAAGATCATAATTTTGTAAACTAATGGTGGGGTGTCGGATGACCCGCCCCAAACCCTTGTCTGCAAAGAACCGGGCCACTGGTCAAGGGCAAGGTCAAGGGCAAGGAGGTTAATACCCCCTCTGTAAGCGTGACGCGGTATGATGTCCGACCATAACAGCGTTGTGGAAGGCCACACATAATGCAAATAAGCTAGGTCACTGCAAATTGCATATTTTAAAGAAAGGCCAGTGACCTGGCCTAGGTCATTGCCCCTGAGGTGCAGCACCAGGACATCAGGTGGTTCAGCATCCCTGATGGAGAAAAGGAATGGCAACAGTTCCCGCCATAACATTCCACGCTTACCATACCACCTGATACATGCGGAGGCACGCAGTCCAAGCTGGGGTCCCCACTCTGTCGCTGCAGCGTACTGCGCAGCCCAGTGCACATAGCTATGGCCCACCAGCCATACTGCCACCGGTGTGCGGGGACACACAGGGTCTGTAAGAGAAAAAGAGAACAGTGACTTAACTGGTACTCATGCCTGAAGAGGGCGAACATACAATGCAAAACACTTAGATCCCCATCTCCCCATACGGCGTATATCAGCCTCAGAGTACCCAAAAGCAGCCGCAGTAGAAGCAGCCCCTATTCTAAAAGAATGGATGCCGTAACGAGCCCCGGGGAGGCCAACACTGGACAGTGCCTTACCGGTCACCTTCCAAAATTGAAATTTAGTCAGGGAAGACCCATCCTGGTGGCAGAAAAACGGGCCAGGGTGCGTGCCACGCACTGCAAGGAACTCCTGTAGGGCACCAACCGGACAGATGTCTGCAATGGAACATCGTAGCAGTCTAACACCACTGCCTACACCGTGCTGATCAACTTTTGAGGACCGTATCCTCAACTGAGCCCACTCATTAGAGACATAGACATCTTCGAGTTCCAGTGCCCTACGAGCCGCATCCGCCTTAGACAGTAGTACCAACTCACTGATGCGGAGTGCTCCAAAGAAGGCCACCGTGGTAGCCGCATGAAAAAGAGCTGCCTCATACCTGTCAAAACATAGGTTAGGCCAGCCTCGTGCAAGGTGTGTAAGCACCCCTGGGGAAATTGGGTGGTGAGTGTCCAGGCGGTGTCCACGTTCCCATGTCCACCCCTCCAAAACATGTCGTATACGAAAATCAGTCATGTTGTCAGCAAAACCCCTCGCCTTGGCCATGAATGCCTGTGCTGACAGCCTGGATGCTATGGTGCGGGGAGCTAGGCCCAGACTGTGTAGGTAAACCATAAATTGAAGAACGTGTTCAACCGGAATGGGCCAGACTTCGGGCAACCGGAGTTGCACACAAAATTGTTTAAATTGATTAAATGCGTGTTGATACGCCTTACGCGTGCGGGGCGCGAGTGACATGCCGATCACCCGGTTCACCTCTCCTTGCCAAATGTCCAAATCTCGTCCGGGAGTTGCGAGGGGAATTCCTCCGCTTCCGGAGCCAAGGCACGGAACCGGGGGATCTGCAGGCGGGATAAAGCATCAGCAATATCATTATTAATGCCTGGTACATGTCTGGCCCTAAAGAGCACATTGAGGCGCAAGCTGCGTAACACAAACTGGCGAACTAACCCCATCACCCTGGGTGATTTAGATGTCTGAGAATTGACAATGTGGACCACCGCAGCATTGTCACACCAAAAATGGACTACTGAATTGGCCCACTCCTCACCCCATAGCATCAAAGCTCCCAGTATCGGGAAGAACTCGAGGAATGTGAGATCGCGTAGATGATCCGTGCCCCGCCATGCTGGAGGCCATTGGCAGTAGGCCCACCTCCCCTCAAAATAAATCCCGTATCCGAGGGACCCAGAGGCATCTGACTGAACCTGAAACCTAGGGGAGACCAAGAGGTCAGACCTCCAAAATGATACCCCATTGAATTCCCGCAGGAACTTAAGCCAAACCAACAGGTCAGCCCTCATGCCCCTGGTCAGTCGGACCCTGTGGTGGCGCCTCGATAGCCCAATCATGGCGTCACATAGGCGTCAAGCAAAAGCTCTGCCAGGCGTGACCACCCTGCAGGCAAAATTAAGATGACCATGTAGAACTTGGAGCTCACGAAGTGACACCTTACGTTTGGCCAGCAAGGCCAACACCATCGCAGAGATCCGTGTGATCTTGTCCATAGGTAACCTGGATGTCTGCGCGACCGTGTCAATTTCAATACCCAGAAATGTGAGCGTAGTTGATGGGCCCTCGGTCTTTTCGGGCGCTAAAGGGACACCAAGTTCCTCCATTAGCGTCTGAAATGTAGTGAGGAGACGCGTGCACGTGTCCAAGCCCCGGTCACCCCCGAACAAAAAATCATCGAGGTAATGGGCTACAGACCGGGACCCAGACCTGCGAACAAAGGCCCACTGGAGAAAAGTGCTAAAGCATTCGAATGCTGAACAGGAAATAGAGCAGCCAAAAGGCATAGCTTTATCTACATAAAATTTCCCTTGAAATTTAAAACCCAATAACTCAAAGTCACCCGGGTGCACTGGCAACAACCGGAATGCCGATTTAATGTCACATTTTGCCAGAAGTGCACCCGGGCCACAAGCGCGCACCATGCGCAGGGCCTGGTCAAATGACATATAACTGACTGAACAAAGGTCATCAGGAATGGCGTCATTGACTGAATGACCCGCCGGGTATGATAAATGGTGAATTAGACGAAATTCACCAGGGACCTTTTTGGGAACCAAACCTAAAGGGGAAACCTTAAGATTGGGAAAGGGAGGCCTAGAAAAGGGGCCAGCTACCCTCCCTGCATTTACCTCCTTGGCAATACTTAGGGCGGCCACCTCCTCCCTACCCTTCAGGGATAGAAAATTAGGAGCATCTTGGGGTCCCCGCACCCCCTTGAATGGGATATGAAAACCGTACTGGAAACCTTCGAGTAGGTACCTCGCCTCGTCCCTCCTCGGGTAAGTCGAGAGCCACCTCTCTAACATAAATATGTTAACCGGGGAGGGGGCGTTTTGACTGACCAACTCCTTCAGCGGCAGTTCTGCCCGCTCCCTGTCCACCTCTACCTCTGCCCCGTGACCCACCGGCTCGCGGACACGCAGCGGCGGCGTGGGGGCCAGCGCAAGAGGGACACTCGTGTTTGTATCGGCACTGTTTTCTATTGCATACGCCATTGGCTGAGAAACTCCAACACAGCAAGCGGGCTGGAACCCCCTGCCCCGCCACTTGGCGGGGAGCCTGCGTTGGAGTAGCTCGCTGGACGGCATGGCTGCAATGGTACCTCTCCCCAGGCGCCGGGCGCATGGGGGTCATGTATAAAAGCCACAACTTCTGGCATGGCTCATCCCATCTCATCTCCGGGTGTAAGGGCACCCTCATTCTGAATTCCTCATCGTAAGCCAACCACGATGGGCCAGGAAAATCCATCATGCCCTGTAAATATTGTCCAAATATTGGACCATAGGGATGGCCAAATCGGGCCGGGCCCTGAGTTACACCGCCATATAAATGAGATATGCGGGTAACCAGTTGGCCCAAGTGCGAGGTGGCTTGCGACGACGAGACAGCTCTTTGTCTCTGTCGTCCTGCCCCTCCTTCTCTTCCTTGGTGGGCTCACGGTTCAATAGGGAGAAAATATCAACATATTCCCCCCGCCAAATCTTTTCCCTCGTGGCCTGGGACAAATGATCCCCGAGGGGCAAGGAATACCCTGCCGTCGGCAATGCCGACACCGGCACTGTATTCACACGGGGCATTGGCAGCAGTGCCTGTACAGTGCCTGTGATACCCGGTACAGTCCTGGGGGCGGAAACCCCCACCCACCCACCCAATGATGTGCCAGTATTGGACCCATTGGCACCAGGGTAAGCTGGGAACTGATACCCACCCGCCTCGACATAACGAGGCCATGGCCACTGCAAACTAACACCTGAAGTGGACTGTGGTGTGGGGACATTAGCTTGAACCTGATACTCACTGGGTGCACCCCCGTGAGCCGCCCCCACTGGGGGTTCCGGCCCACGGCGGGCATTGGAGCTCGCGACCGCAATCGAGCTCTGGGGCCACATCTGGCCGCTCCCCGGCTGGAGTTCAGGACGAACGGGGAGCTGCGAGATCACAGCCGGCGCAGGCCGGAGCGTCTCCAGCAGCTCAACCCTACTGGCCGCCTGCTGCAGAGTGGCGGCTGTTGAGGTGGAAGGCGGGCAAAAAGGAGCCCCAGTCGGCAGTTCAGTCCCCCCTCCCAAGGGGTTGTTAATGACCCCCAAGGATGCTTCCAGCACGGCTAAACGTGCCAGCAATGCATCCACAGTCGCAGAACCCCCGGTATAAGGCGGGCAAGGTGGGCCACATGGCCCAATTGGTGGTACACTGGGGACCCCCATCTGGGTGCCAGGTCCTGAATAGGGCCATGCCCAAAACTCCGGCCCATGAGGGGCCGGAGGCAAGCCCTGCTGGGTGACCGGACCAGGCCCTCCCCCATTGTCTGGACCCATGGCCGGCAATTGCGGGCCGGGGGCCGAAGCCCCTGCAGGGCCATCCTGAGGCTGGAGAGCCGAGGGCCATGACCTAATCTGCCCCATCCCACCGGTAACGGTGGGTGCCACCGATGCGGGGGCCTGTTGCGGGGGCGCGAGCACGGTCCTCCGACCCGATTGCTGCCCCCTAGTAAGCGCAGAGCCAGGCAAGTGCCTCCCTCTTGGCCGCAGCTTGGTCGCCGGGGCCTTCCTTTTGGGAGGCATAGCTGCAGAAGATGATCCCTTTCTGGGGATCAGAAGCGCTGAAATGGCTGAACAGCCGAAGACTGGGCTGAAGAGCCGAAGAGAAACGAAGAGCGACGGAGAAAACTTCTCCTCTCCGTCGCTTCTTCTAAAATGGCAGCTCGTCTGCCTTGTGGCCACCCCTTTTATAGAGGGGTGGCCACGCCCCCTAACTCACCCGGATTCTGCGTCCGGGTGGGGGGGGCCGCAAAGAGCGCGCCGGCCATTTTGGCGCCGCGCTTTCCTTCTGGACACCAGGACAGATAAAGAGCTTGGAAAGGTTACTTTTTCAGGACATAATGACAGGAAATGTTGGGAGCTTGTTATCTCAGAAAACAACTATCACACACACACATTCACAGACAATCTATGTGTTTTTAAAATATTCTACTGAGGAAGAATCCAACTGGGGACCCTCCCGAACAACTTAGTGTTCTGATTAATTGCCTGACAAAGTCTGAGACGCAGCCTGTCATAAACCTACCGGACAGCAATGAACTGGGCAGTAGCAGCAAGACATGAGTTCACAAAGAGCTTTACTCTTGGGCTTAATCAGCTTTCTACTTTCTTTTGTTCATTTGTCAGTTTTTGTTATTAAAAAGAGGATGTACAGTATGTTTGTCTTACTGTTAAAGGGTTATAAACAAAATTATAAATAGCAAATGAGCTTGCCTTGAGTTGCCTACTCCTAACACATGGTTCAGTGCTACCTCATCCTGTCTGCCCAGTCCCACTGTCAAAAGGAAATATTTGTATGATGTGTTGAGCATAAACCTGTCTGTCACTTATTTTCATCTTTCTACACGCCATTAAACAAGTGGTCAATGATTTCCTCCAGGGATTGTATGCAAACAACTAAGTTATCTCTCCGGTTTTCTTTCCCTTTCCACCCCTCCAGCTGTTTTTTGTCTGCCATTCAGTAGTCCTTGGTAGGAGACACCCTGTTGACACTTAGTGAGGCATCAGCATGTAGTAGTCCATTGTACAGGCTGCAGAACTATCTGGATTTCGCTGCTTTAAAGGTTGGACATGGTTTTAGGCAAGATTTTATCACATTGTGTTGAGGAAGCAACAACTCAACACAGTATATCTTCAAAGGTGATGTCAGGTGTGTGTATTTATCTGTTGAAAAGTATTTTTAAAAGATTGACAGTTAAAAGCAGTAGGAAAGGAGGTATAAATCTCTTCAAAATGGTTTGCCAGAGGAAGTGGAATATAAAAAAAAACTGAGTTTAAGCTTTATCAGACTTTGGTTAGACTTCAGTTTGTATTGAGGGGTTGTATTCAATTTCAGCGCATTCACTGCATATTTGCAAGCAAGCTTTTGTGTACATTACACATAAATGCACTCATACACATTTCCAAAAGATATCAATAATCTGAAGATAACCTTAAAATATTATGGAGTGATATAGTTTTTTACTAGTTATGTATGTGACTAATGTAAATCTATACCTATTAAATGGTGCATTAACTGTTGGAATGTGACAAAGAATGTTGCACCAGGCCCCACTAGCCCGTAATGGGCCTCCGTTCACTAGCCCAAACCCGGTTCGCAGGTAACTGAAATTTTCAACCCGGGGGCAGGAGCCCCCCAGTCGCAAAAAAAAAAGGGAACTTCAATTCCCAACATTCCTTGCGCCGCGCCATACCAGAGCCAATCCGGCTGAGCGGTGCAGCAAAAGGAATGTTCGGAAACGCTGCGGCCAATCAAAAAAAGCCGCAGGAAAAAAACCGCTACAGTAAGCAAACATGCGCAGGCAAAACTACAAGCCCCAGCGTCCTGCACACCATTAGTACTGAGGTGGCCTGCGCCCAAAAAATAAAAGTAAAAAAAATTCCCGCCACCGCTGGCCTTCTTCCCCACGGGCCAGCCAGCATGGCCCGTGGGAAAAAAAAAGAAAAACCCCTGCCATCACTGTCCTTCTTCCCCATGGGCCAGCCAGCATGGCCTGTGGAGAAGAAAGCAAAGAAAGCACACACACACCGCCATTGCCCTTCCTTCCCACGGGCCAGCCAGCATGGCCCGTGGGAAAGAAAGCCCCCCCCCGCCATTGCCCTTCCTTCCCACGGGCCAGCCAGCATGGCCCATGGGAAAGAAAGCCCCCCCCCCCCGCCAATGCCCTTCCTTCCCACGGGCCAGCCAACATGGCCCGCGGGAAAGAAAGCCATCACCCCTGAAAAAGTGAACACAAAAACACAAACCAAAAACAATCAAAAACACTCAAAAATCCAAAAAGGAAACACAAAAACAGCCAAAAACAAACAAGAAAAAACACACAGACCCCCCCAAAAAAATCCAACCCCCCCCCAAAAAAAAGCCAGAGAGCTTACCAAAAGACGTCTTCTATCCATGAGGACTGGAACTCAAATGAGAAAATCAAGAAAAAACTTACCGGAAGCGACACCCAGAGGACAAAAGAGAACAATTATAGAGAGGAAGAAAAGCTCACCACCCCCACCCAGAGGCCAAAAGAGAAAAAACATTCAAAAATATTGAAACTAATAAGATTAATTCCAAAATTAATCAAATAAGTTATAAAAACATTCAAAAATAATCACACTAATCTCAAAAAATACAAAAAAAAAAACAAATCACTTTTCACTCCAAAAAACCAAAACAAAAAATAAAAATGTGTAAAAATAAAGATTTAAAAAACCAAAATTAAATTTTAAACTAAATAAAATAAAATTAAATTAAATTAATGAAATTAAAATAAAATTTGCCTAAACATAAAACAAAAATCTTCAAAAACCAATATAAAGAGCCCAGCACGCAAAAAAACAACAACACTGGGAGCGCAAGTCCGCCGCAGGCGGATGCAGCGCCTCGAAGCCACAAAATCGCAAAACCTTACAACACCATTTAAAACAGCCCAGCACCATTGGTTCAAGAAAAAAACCGAAACCCTTTACTATCCAACACAATTTTAAAAAGCCCGGCACCGCCAGGCAAAATATGCTAGTTAAATATAAAATGACTAATATTAGTTAAGTACAGCATTCATGTGATGCTTTTAACTGGCCTTATTTTATTTTACTAGTGTGTTTTAAATGTTGTTTTCATTTTGATTGTGTTTAATGTTTGAACTGATTTCGTGCTTCAGCTTTGTGTTATTCAATATTCAATCAACGTTGCTCTGAGTCTTATTTTGGGAGCTGTGTGGGATATAAATGCAATTTTAAAAATAAATAAACCAGAAATGAAAGAATTTTATGCCAGTTGAGGTCCATACAGCTGTGTAATCATTACTGCAAATCCTGTTACTTGAAGGCTGCTCTGCCTGGCAATTAGTGCTGTTAGCTGCTTTCTTGTTACTACTTCTATATCTTTAACAACAAGCCATAGAATTGATAAGAGTATGTATAGAATTAATACATAAAATCCAGTACTTCCTTTATACCCTGTCCTAGAGTTCAGTCGCAAATATCTAACAAATGTGGTAGGCTCCCCTAGTCCAGGAGTTCTCAACCTTTTAAAGCCAGGGACTGGGTCATGCTCCCTCAGACAGCTTCAGAGGGTGGACAGCCATTTTGCCCTTCCTCCACCACATGGCACTTCCTGGTGTGGTGGAGGGGGGGGGCACATGAGATGGTATTGCAGGCCTCACATTGAGAATCCCTGCCCTAGACCATGGGTCACATATGGCTTCCAAGCCCACTTTCGGTCCACCGTATCCCCTCAAAAAAAATCTGGCCAATGAAATGGTGAATTATATCTCTAGAAGTCCTCAGCAGATATGATTCACACTTTCAGGCTGTTTTAAGTGGAGTTATCAGGCTGCCGGGGGGGGGGGGGGGGGTGTTGTGATCAAAACTAAAACTGAATAGAATGTTGCTTGCAACATTGAACCCTCCCCTTTTTTACAATGAGGGGGTGCAGATGGAAGAAATGCCAGAAATGCCAGGTGCGGAACAGAGTGGCCAACCAATAGTCCCTTGAACGTTGTCCACCCTTGCCTTACTTTTAGCATGTGGACTTATTTACTCACAGGTCTGAGATTTGCACACAGATGGGTGCAAAAGAAAGTGGAGCACCGTCCTGTGGTACCATTCTGATGTATAGCCCTATAAATTGAGAAATTGTCCTCAATTTTGATTTGCTGTCTTCCATTTTTGTCTGCCTAAGCCAAGCTGCTTCAGTATTCCCAAGGCGCAAAGATGGTCAAAGCACGATTAAGCTAAAAGGTGGCAGATGTGCTTAATAAAGTGTAGTTAGCAAGCTTGTTTGTGCATACTTGGGCTTATCTTGTGGTATACTGGAAAGGGAGTGATTTACAGGCCTGTAGCCAATGTGCATTACCTAGCTGCAACTCATTGGGATAAAAATGTATAAAGATTGCTTTGCTCCACCTACTGATGCTTCGACGTCTTGCACTGATGTGTGAACCAGGCTATCATCTGTTCCACCTGTTGAGTAACTACATAATTTGCTCAGTAAACATATCTCTTTGTAAGTAAACTTCAAGCTGGCTTGTCATTCCTCAGGATCCCTTCAAATTGTGCACTCCTGAGAGTATGGGGGAGAGATACCTGAGGACTTCAAGACCGAAGTGTGGTGTCAAAGTATGTTGTATTGCATCTATAGAGTCTTCAAATAATTACATAGAAAAATTATCTCTGAAAATGGAAGTGCTTCAAATAGTTTACTTTAGCAGCTATCCAGCTATCCTAATGAACAAGATCACTTTATTATAATAGATATTTTGACAGTCAAACACATATTATCTTGAAATGTGTAAATATGAATGTTTAAATTGAAGAAAACATTAGCAATCCTAGAGCTCAATCTGTTGGAAATAACAAACATCTACAAGATTTTAGTGTAGAAATTTTTAAAAGTACAAGGGAGTACTCCAAGCACTGTGGAGTAAAAGCCAAAAGCAAATGATGTTATTGTTATAATAGCAGAAGGCCAATTTCATGTCCCAAGCCCTTAGAGCAGGGGTGGCCAACCTTCTTGTGCTGTGGGCCTGATCACACACCCCAGAAGTAGAAGTGGGTGGATTTAAGGTTGTTGTAAATGCGCCCACTTCCATGTTTACGACAGCCACGTGTGTGTTTGCACAGTCACAGGCACGTTTTACAGCTGATGTAAATGTGTCCACTTCCACTTCCGGGTGCGGGGAAGATAGTGATAGGCCGGATGGAATGGCATGATGGGCTGGGTATGACCCGCGGGCTGTAGGTTGGAAACCCCTGCCTTAGACTAACAAAATACTGCATTTCTGTTGTGCCATCAGATTCCTGTACCTACAACATCTGCAGAATCAGTTTGTATACAGTTGGAAGAGAGATGTTTATATCTGACAAAAATGTAAATAGAGTGAGTTAAGAGGCACATACAGATTGGCATTGAGATGACACAATTTCACACAAGACTACACCATACACACACTGGGTATCAATAAGATAGATGCCATCATATAGCCATAACAACAGCAGTAGAGAAGGGAGACATGGAATTTTCCCATAGATTCAAACTGACTGTGGCTGGGTGAGCAAATGGAATACCTTCTCCATGTGTTAATTAAACTTACTTAAGGCTTAGGACTTCAAACCTATAATGGTTTTTCCTGTTAAGAACTTTAATATTTTAATAAATGCTATTTACTTCATAAATTCTCACTTTTAAGAACTTTAATATTTTTAGAGATGTATTCTCTGTTTGTTTTTTCTCAAATCTGTCCTTTCAGGTTATAAGCTTTTCCAATTTTAGAATGTAAGTTAAACATTCTTCTTGGTATTTTATTATACTTTCTATGTACTTATTTCCTGACCCTGACATTTATGGCCATTAGCCTTTCACAAAATAGCAAGTATGGATTTATATTTTAAGCATTTGCCCATACACTTTTCCATAGCTATAACAGTTTTGGATGTCTTCAGAACTATGAAGCATTATTGTGCTTATAGAACATAGAAGCAATTAGATAACTTAAGCTTGTAGAAATAGACAAGCTGGTTTTGCCTAAATTATTGCAATACAGCAAGGACTTAATACCAGATGGAACTTGGTATGATTGGAAATAATTGTCTGGTTCATTCTGGATTTAACTCTTTGTTGGGATAAATGCCAGCTGCGACAAATATAGGCATCTGTAGGGGTCTGGGGCAATGATTGGGCATCAGACTTTCTGACCAGCCACTATGACTCCTTCAGAAGAACAAGCAGGTTAATCCCCAAATGTAGCTGGGCTCACTTACCATGTGCTGAAAGAAATGAAATAACACATGATCTTACTATCGAAAGAATGTTGCCATCTCTTGTAGGACCATTGCATCAATTTAAAGAGTCCATTTTGATACAGTTAATAAAGATACCATAATCCAACATTTTTAAAAACCAGATTGCCCTTATTAAGGATTAGAAATCGTCTGTCAGTGCACCTAATGCATGTTTTGCCACAGGCCCTTCCCAGATTTACAGCTCTCAATACAATACCAAACAGCCTCCCATCCAAATACTCACCATTACTGAGCCTTCTTAGCTTTCATGAACAGCCAAAATCTTTCAGAGGCCTACCTTTGAAGACATAAGTAAAGGACTGTGATGTAAGTCTCACAAGGTATTTACTAAGACACCCAAAAACTATTTTAGACTGTTATAAAATAGCACACAAATTATTTTCTTTCTGGCACTAAGCAAGTGGGGTTTCTCTGTAGATGGCAGCCTGTGTGAATGCAGAGAAGTACAATCTATCTCCCATATGATACAATGCACATGATGATGGCCCTCAATGTGCATGGAGGAGGACATTATGTTGGCAAGAGGAAATGCTGTTGATGTGGCCTAATATTGGGCAGATGTCATCTAGCCCTTTTTAATTCTATTTTGTTTTTAGATGTGTTAATTTTAGCTTTGTATGTTATTATACAGATACGGCTGTGGTGCCTCTGACACGAATAAAAAAGAAAAGACTAACCAAGTAATTATTTCACCAACAGCAGGCTGCTTTCTAAAATGGTTCACTGCTAGTGTTGAAGAATTTTATGGAGCTTTTTAAAAATTCCTTTTATAGAAAGGAGTTGACAGGAAAAGCTAGTTTTCCTGTATGATGAAAATGAAGAACAATTCACTGTGACAGAAGTAATCCTTTACCAAAGAGCTCTTTGGGGCAAATGGGATACTGCAGGTTAGTGGATGTAATTCATGAGAATTGACAAGTGAGCTACAATCTGGACATTGTCTTAAAATGCATTCTGAAGACCTAAGTGATGTATTAAAAGAGCCAGATGTTAAAAACAACTCCTTTTTCCCCATAGACTGTCTTTTAGAATTGTTTTGGAAAACAAGATAATGTCATGTTACATCCTCACCACATACATCACAACTGATAATCCTAGTGTTTAAGCGTAGCAGTTTTATCAATTCTCATATACAGCCGTGTTGCCTTAAAGTTCCATTTGCAGCAATCTGAGAGTATCAACTCTCATTTATATGTACATATATGTTGAAAATGCATGCATCAAATTCATCACAGGGCTTCTCCTGGTTAGAAGAAGCGGAATGAATTATTGGAACTTATGCAGATTTGTTCAATACATATCCATCATTTCAGCTTACAACTTCCCTTGGGATCTTTCTTCATTACATAGTACTGCAAAATTTAAAATAAGGAATGTACTATATATGAAATATGGGCTAAATTAAAAACAAATCAAAATGTTAAAATAATGAGACTATTTTTGACCAGTAGCAGGATTCTTCAATAGGATTATCTCAGCGGTTTACTAGATCTTCTTTTGTACACATGATGGCTCATAAATTGCAAGCACATAAATGTTGCATTGATTGAATTTCTCCACATTCACAGAAAATTTGGCTTATATCCAAGAAGTCCCATTTTACTTGATTATTCTTTGATTTTCTTACTTTGTTTAAAAGTCTAATGACTTTCAGATGATCCAAACAGAATCTTGTCTCGTGGGAGGCACTCTGGCATTCATGCATTTTGCAAGGGGTTTGTTTTTGCTCTTGGTAGGTTTAGACTAGCCTCTTCTGGTTTAATATTAGAGCCTGAGACATGTACAAAAGTTTCCTCAATTTTAGCCATTTTCTAGGGGTTGTGGTCTATGAAAGAAATGGGTTTGGTGCTGTATTACCTTATTCTGTTCATTATTTGTTTCGCCTCAATGTACTCCTGGAGTAGCAATAACAACTGAATAACAGATTTTTAAAAAACAAATGCAGAAGGAAGGCGATACCTTTTAGGGGAGCACTTAAAAAAATAAAAAAATTGCAAACTTTCTTTACACAAAGGTCACTTCTTCAGGCAAATTTCATGGCATGTTCTTCAGGCCAGGCTGTATGCTTAGATGTTCCATGGTGGCAACTTCCCACTGATGTTTAGACAACATTTTTGTATATCAGTAATTGATCCAGATGCCAACATACTTTGGAGTAGGGCAGCGTTCCAAAACTGTATATTAGGTGACTTATAAATCAGTGTTACTATACATGCAGTCAGTTCAACTCTCAAGATTTGTATGTTGTCCTCTTCAGTATTGTCTGTTAAGAGGACTGTAATACCTGGTCTTGCAAAAAATGGCACTTCCATGTTGCTTATGGAGCTTCTCAGGAACTGAACAAATCCCAGGAACTTTTACTCAGTTCCTCTGTGAGTTTCTTGAACACAATGTCATATTTCTGTTCACAGCAAAATGAAGCTAATGGGCCCTGTTAGGATGAAGGGATACCCTCTATATTTATAGAAATTGTTGTTATTTGTGGACCTAAAAAGAACCAGTGAGTTATTTTGCTTGTCAGCAAGTTTACAGTGCAAGTCTTCTGGATTTGAAGGATTGGTCAGCCATATGCTATTGCCCAAGAAATCCCCGAGTGTACTCACAATGTTTTGCATTGTTCAGGGAGGCTCTTTCTTTGTCCCGCTCCCCTGCTAGACAACTCAGTGATTTAGGATATTTGACTGTGGAGAACAGGTTGGGAATTTGATTCTCCAATGTGCCTCCTTGACAGGGGCTGGATTTGATGAGCCATAGGGGTATTTCCACCTCAAAAGTTTTGATATTATTCGCTTGAGGTAAAATTAGATTTGACAAAATTTATAGCCTCATAACACAATGGAGTAGGAATATCAGCCACAGTGTTGAATTATGATTTTGGCCAAATAGTACTCTCCCAACATCTGTCCTCTCATCCCTACAATGGAAAACAATATAGAACAGTATAGAACCTTTCCTTATGACATCACCTACAGCAGTAATGACGAACCTTTTAGAGACTGAGTGCCCAAGGAGGAGGCATGCGGGTAGACACAGCACCTGACCACACAACCATATGACGTCGCTGCACACGTCCCGTCCCCCACACACATGCACCTCCTCCGCCTCTTAGGAGGGGTGGGTGGGGGTGTTTGGTCACGTTACCTCATCTCCGCTGCCTCCTCCCAGGTGGGACTTCAGCCTCCCCTCTTGCCTCGCCATTGGTGGAGGGAGAGGGATGGGTGGGGAAGCAGTGTTGCCATTGGTGCTGGCGGGGTGGGACTTTCCTGCAACAGCGCACGTGCAGACAGAAAGAGCTCTGCGTGCCATAGGTTCATACTGACCTACTGCATAATATGAATAATTTTAAGTGTTGCGTAACAAAAATGTTTCATTTTCACAATGGTTAATTGTTGCTTAGAAAATTGAGTCAAAAGCCACTTCTTTATGATGCAGGAGGAAAGTGATACCTTTATTGGATCACTTTTTAAAAAATCAAACATTACACAAGCTTTCGTAATCAAGATCACCTCTTCACGCGTGCATCAATTTTTTTTGTGGATAGTGCAGGAAAATTATCAATGAAAGTCCCAAAAGTGAATAGCAAGATGTTTTGCCAGAAAAATATTAAAATGTCTATAGATTGCAAAGAGGCTGTTCATTCAAAAGTATAGAGTAAGCAAGGAACTCAAAGGCATAGAGATGCATTGATTTTTATTACACTGATCGAGATTGTGATATGAACTGAAAATCTAATTTTATACTTTTTTATATAGTATATAAAAGGCTTTTCGAAGAGTTAGCGATTCCCATGTGCCAGTGGCTTTATAAAGCTTTTATCTAGTTAAAGAGAAACCAGTTGTGATAATTTAATTTCTTTAGTAGTACAACAGCTTGGCACCTGAGGCTTGTCCTAATGCAACCGCAACTCCTCAAATCGAGGGAGAAGATCTATTGTTTGTTTTGAATTATTCAGCATTTGCAGCCAACCTTGTATTTTTTCCCTGCAGGCACAAGCTGGTAGGCTAAGGATTTGTAAAGTGGAGGAGAGCACCAGTACATACATTTCTCTCTCTATGGCACTTGCTAGTAGGGTCGGGATCAACGTCACAGGCATTCTTCATTATCTAAGCCAGGGATTTTTAACCATTTTGTGCCATGGGCCAGACCACGTCCCCCTTAAACAGCTGAGCATACCTGTCAAGTATCCCGTATTGGCCTGGATTTCTTGTATTTTGGCATTCGTTCCTCTCCTTTCCTGCCATCCCATATTTTGAACAGTGGGGAAAGGGGTCACTGTGCATGCATGCACTCACAGAACCTGTTGCGCACATGCAAGTGGGTTCTGTGCATTTGCAAACGGGTTCTGCGCATGCGCAAGTGGGTTCTGCGCGTGCGCACCCATGCATGCACAGAAATTTCCCATATTTTTGGGAGCTGCATTTGATGGATATGCAGCTGAGTGGACCTGACATGTGGTTTCCCCCTGTAGTAAACACTGCTATAAACCATGGCAGGCATTTTTGTGCATGCCACTTTATGGCTGTTGTAAATGCATCTACTTCCAGGGTCGTCGTGTCATAGGTTGTGAACTCCTGATCTAAGCAATAAAATACAGAAGCAGCATCCTAACTATAGAGAGGAAAGTAGCTCAAAATCCTAGACTTCCTTGAGGAAACAACTCCTATTTCCCTGTGTGTTTTCAGTCTATTCATTGGAAGGGTGCTGGTTTGTTTGCATATTTTAAAAGCAGTATACCTGGTACAAACAGCAATGAATCAACATGAAATAGAAGGACTCATATGTTAACACTCTCATATTAACATGTTGATGTGGATTTAAACTTTCTAATTAAATCTAGATACAAAAGCTTGCAAGATACAGGATATTTTTCTCCTCTCTTCCCACCAACTTTGAGGTTGAGGGCTGTAGGGAAAGGATCACTAAAACAAATTGATAACAATAGTCTGTATTAAATTTGTCTGTTTCATTGTAGTTAACATAACACATTGAATGCTCCTTGAGCTAATTTTGGAAGTTGAGTAGGATTACTATTTAGATCTACAGGGCTAAGAAAGAAGCCTGCCTGAAACCATACTAGTCAAAAGTTAACAGTACTGGACTTGATAAAAGCAAGAAACTCCACAGACAGAATCCAAGATCAATATATAACAAGATCAATAGATAACAAATAGAATTGAAGAACGTCAGAGATTTAAATTTCCTTTTCCTGGCCACGTTTCCTACATACCAGGTCCAGAAATTGAAGGAAATGGAAACCAGAGGTACCCAGACATCTATTTCTGGATTTGATTTTTAGAAATGACAATTTAAAAGTCCCATAGCCCTGTGTTATGTTTTTCAAAAATCTTGTTTCTTCTAGTTTTCAGGAGTTGAAAAACTTTTATTACCAGGAGAGCTCTATTGAGGGGTGGGGACACAAAAATAGACCTAGGAGATAGGAATAAATTAACTTTGGCCCTCCTCCTCCATGTGTATTTCTCTCTTACTGCCCACAAATCTTCAAACATATGATGTAATATTATGCATGTTTACTCAAAAGTAAGGTCTACTGTGTTTGGTGCAAAATATTGCCTAAAGTATGAGTTTAAGAATGCAGTCTTAAAGCAGAATTTAGTCATAAAAAATCATCAATTTATGAATGTGAGATATTGTGCTTCTGTATCAATGATTTAAATCACCAGGAAATGGTCCAATATTGCTGTGTGACCTACGTTGCCAGCCAGAAAAAGGATGCTGGGAGCCTGAATGTTGATAAACACCAATGGCTGCAGTCAAAATGGTCTATATTCACATAGAGAATAAGGGAGGGACCATACCTGTCAAGCGCGGCTCCAGACAATACGGGACCTGCGCAGAACGGTTCTGCACAGGTCCGTTTTATGCATGCATAAAAGCCGTTTATGCATGCGTACAACGGACATGCGCAGAAGGCTTTTACGCATGTGTACAACCGACCTGCGCAAAACCATTCTGCGCTGGTCGCAGAAGGGTTACACGCATCCCCTTCTGCACAGAACGCTTCTACGCATGCGTAGAAGGGTTCTACACATGCGTAGAAAGGATCTGCACAGAAGAGGTGCACAGTAACTCCTTTCCCCCTGCTGCCAAGATCCGGGATAGCGGCAGCTCTGGGTGGGAAAGGACGAAAATCAGTGCCGAAATACGGGAAATCCTAGCCAATCTGGGATACTTGACAGGTATGGG
Source organism: Bradypodion ventrale (assembly GCA_035047345.1). Lineage (NCBI taxonomy): Eukaryota > Metazoa > Chordata > Lepidosauria > Squamata > Chamaeleonidae > Bradypodion > Bradypodion ventrale. The sequence goes on from JAWDJE010000006.1 coordinate 126,152,357, forward strand.
AGGGACTTGTGGCTCAGTGGTTAAGAAGCTCACCTTGTTAGCTGGAAGGCTGGCAAGTTGGCAGTTCGAGACCTGATTGCTGCATGATGGATTGAGTGCCTGTCTCTGTCTCAGCTCCTGCCAACCTAACAGATCAAAAGCAAGAAATTGCAAGCAGATAAATAGGTACCACTTTGGTGGGGAAAGATCTTGGAGACATGAGAGGAGCCTCATTCGGGTGTCCCCTGAGTGGAGTTTCTCCAGTAAAAAATCCTTTCAACCCAAAATAATTTCTGACACAAAATTATTATTACCAAGTAAGGGAAAATCCCAGAAGCTGACTCTTTTTTTAATCAGTTAATCCCTTCTCACCCAAACACAAAACAATTGTTATTGGGGGGGGGGGGGGGTTAACAGGTGTGAGTGGTAATGAGCTCAAGGAAGTATCCAGTAGAGCCTCTTAGATCTTTTTGCTAATCTTCAGAATTACGGAAGTGACTCTTTTGGAACAGATTAATTGGTTTTCAATGTATTCCAGTTAAAGTATTTTGGTTTTCAATGCATTCCTATGAGAAATTCATCTTTGGAATTTTTTCTAAATTATCAAACAATTGTACAGTGTCAGGATGGGTGAAAGAGGTATCAAGGTATGTCAGCATCAAGTAACTGCAAGCCAAAAATGGAACTCATAGATTAAATGAATGAGCTTCTGAATATTTGTTCTCTATACTTCATATATATTATATATGAAAATATCTGTGCGATTTTAACTCGTTCCTAGCTAAACAGGCATTAAAATGAGATTCTGCTTCTGATTGTAATTACTGTGTGTGTGTGTGTGTGTGTGTGTGTGTGTGTGTGTGTGTGTGTGTGTTTGTGTGTGTATATAACCATTTGTTAACCGAGGTTCCACTTTATATATATATAAATATAAAAATCCGTAAACCAAGCCAAGCCACTCTTTTGGAACAGATTAATTAGTTTTCAATGTATTCCAGTTAAAGTATTTTGGTTTTCAATGCATTCCTATGAGAAATTCAGTTAAAGTAATTTTTGCTGTAAGAAACATTCCAGCGAATGCATTAATTACGTTAACTGAGGTTCCACTGTAATTAATGCTGTTCAGCTAGGAAGGAGTTAAAACCTCACTGACAGATTTTCAGTTATCCTTTGATGATTCGGTAAAGGCCATTACTAAAAAATGGGTAGGTTTGAAATTATTGTAGATTGCTGTTTATTGTAGGCCTTCTCCCAGGAAAATTCGTCTTTCACATCATGTGTAGTGTAGCCCTTGTTAAAAGAAAGAAAGAGAGCTCCCTACTTCTCCAATTAAACTCCATGCACACATATCAACCCTTTACAAAGTACTAGTTACCTCTTGTAACTATTTCTGGACTCTAGATTTCTTTCAGTCCTTGTGCTTTAAAATGGTAGGAAACTGCCAACTAAAATCAGAGGGGAAGAGAAAGACACACCTGGTATTTGTGATTGTTTCACTTTTAAAGATAACAGAGTACTTTCAGGAAATCAGAGAGCCCTTATATTCCTTGTGAGGGTTTTAGCAAAGCTACTTTTTTAGTAGTATTGAAAGAGCGTGCAGTGGCAAGATGGTTAAAGTCTTTGGTTCCTGTTGGGTTTTGGGTTTTTATTTAAAATAAGCAAAGCAGTAGCACAACCTAAAAAACACTTGAAAATGAAGGAAGCATACATTTTATTGCACTTCATCCGTGTGCACTGCTATTCAGGTAGCATGAAACACATCTTGAATAATGCGGTGAGTGCTTTAAATAGCTTCCCATTTTCCCTTCTTAACCCTTATTATAAGCTCTCAAAAGAAAGATTAACAACAGTTTTGAAAGGCAGATCAAGAGAACTTAAAGATCACTGTTGGGAGGGCCGTTTCACAGCGCCTAAAATGTAAGTGTGAATGAATTGCACGTCATCCTCTAAACTTAAGTAAAGTCTGAAGAAGGAAGACATGTATCTTCCTTGTAAGAAGAGGTGTTGACACCTGATATGCAGCCTGCTTTCCCATCTTCTCATGATGGAAGTTCACAACCTTCTCTTTAACAGTTACCATGGAAATGTAGAAAGAGGAAGTCTGACTCATTTACACTTCCAGTTTTAGCCCTTACATAACATGTGAATTTTACTGGGAGAAACAGAAACAATAAAAGGACAGTTTCTGTAAGTCTAGAGAACATTGTAAAGGTAAAGGTTCCCCTTGCTCAGAAGCCAGTCGTATCCGACTCTGGGGTTCAGTGTTCATCTCTGTTACAAAGCCAAAGAACCAGCACTGTCTGCTTCTGCAGACGTCTCCGTGGTCATGTGGCAGGCATGACTAGACACCTGAGCGCACTGAATGCTGTTACCTTCCCACCAAAGTGGTCCCTATTTATCTATTTGCAATTTCTTGCTTTCGAACTGCTAGGTTAGCAGGAGCTGGGACAAAGACGGGAGCTTATTCTGTCCTGCAGTACTTGGAGATCAAACTGCTGACCTTCCGCCTCACAGTCAGCGTCTTAGCCACTTGAGCCACTGCAGTCATAAGTGATCGTATATTTCACTTCAGGGGAAAGTATGGAACATCTCTTTTGTATTATGTCCATACATTTAGTTCTTTAGTAAACAAATTGATGGGGTTTTAAACAGAAATAGTAGAATTTGCATTTGTCTCTGTCTATCCACTAATTTTATTGATTTCTGCTTCTGAGCAAAAATCCAAGAATACTGTACTTGTATTCTCTTTAATTCCTGTTAGCTTACCAAGTGCTTAAATGGGCACTAGACTAAGTTGTCTCTTTCTATCATGGCTATCTGGAAAGTCCTAATTTCATTTTTTATCTTGTTCTCCTATCTTGCTGCCTTCCTCTCAGAATGCCTTATCCTGCCACATCAAAATTTGTGCCAAAAACCAAAAAGATGCTGCAGCACTCATTGAATTGCAGGCAAACATGGAAAAGTGAAAGGCCTTGCTATTGATGCGTTCTCTTTATGTTTGAAAAAAATATATTCTCGGATACGAGTAGTGGCTGATGACGATGACTTTGAAAGACAGTCTATGTCAATGATGGTGAACGTATGACACATGTGCCATAGTGGGCTCTCAGAGCCCTCTCTGTTGCATAGATTTCGCTCCACCCCTATGCCCAGCACCCCAATGGGAGCGCTTCCTCCTCCCCCCAGCATGGAATTTGCCCCATCCCTCTGCCCTGCAGCCTAATGGGAGTGCTTCTTCCCTCACCCAACACAGAGTTCACCCTGCCCCTCTGTTTGGGCACTCAGTCTCTAAAAGGTTTGCCATCACTGGTCTATGTATGTGATCTGGTCTGCATAATTCTTTCCTCATACTCTTGGGGAAATCTGAAGAAACAATTGTCTTGAGGGCACAGACAAAGGAATGTGCATCCAGATTTTCCCAGCCTTCAGTTTAATGCTGATAGATTGGAGTATGCACTTGTTACCACAATATACTCCTTCTGTCCAGTTTTGGATTGGACATCTTAAAAGTCCTATTGCCTTTTCAGATTTGACATATGCAAAATCCTATTGCTATTTTTCACTTGGATTTCATTGTTTGTTTTTTTAAAAAATTCTTGCAAGTGGTTTGGCTTTCTTTTTTATACAGAAGGGTATTTTGTTTAATACTAAGGCCTTTTCTTATAAATCTATCATTTATATATAAATTAAAAAGCAATGGGACCAGGATACAACCTTGGTGTACTCCCTTAGATGTTTTAACTGTGTTAATACAATTGGCCTGAAATGCCAACTCTAACCTTTAAGGGAGTATCAGTGTGCAGATCTTTAATTCTCTCCAACAACCTGAGGTTTATATTAAGATTTATCTGTTTTTTGCCAGGGGAGATCTCTTGGAATGGTACTGAATGCTACTTTAAGGTCAACAAATGCTACTTATTTTTGTCCTGATGACCCTTTAGTATATTTGATAATTAAACATTGTGGGGGGAAAGATATGGTCTCAAATAGAAGCCCTAAAGCTAATTTGTTCAGAGGCTAATAGCTGGTTTTCAGTAACACATCCTTCCAGTTTCTGGAGAAGATGTCTTGCATAATGATTGCCTACAACACTAAGCATACTATGTGTCTGTAATTCGCAGGATCATTTAATTCTCTTTTCCCGTAAGTAAGTACTACAACTGAGAATGACCATTCTACTAGATATATTTATATAAGTAAATATAGTGGCTAAAATAGGTTCCCACCAGGCCTGAAAAGATTTGAGATTACCAGGGAGAATGAAGTTTTCCCCTGGGGTTTTTTGCGGGGTTTTTTTTACTCTTGATTGCTAAAATTAACGATTTTATTTCCATAATTTTAACTGGTGTCCACATTGGCTGAAATTTGGAAGGCGACTTGGGAGATAGGGCTATTTCTCTCATGTCAGTTGTATTGTTAAATAGCGTAAAGTAATGCTCTTCCCATCATCCAATAGATATGTAAGAATCGATATCATGATTCTTTCACTTTTGCAAGCAATTACTAAAACTTTATCACTTGTTTCTGGGACAAAGCCAGAGCTACTTGCTGACATAATTCTTTTATTGAGGCTAATTTTTTTATTTTTGAGAAGCTGTTTATAATTGTTACAAAGTTCGGAAATGGATCTTGGTAGGTTTTTATATTTGTTTTGCTCATTTAACCTAAGAGCTCCTTTTAATTCCAGTGTAATAATTTCATATTCTTTATCAAAACAGCTGTTATTGGGGGTTTTCTCCTTCTAGATGCTGATCTTGCTTTCTTAGTTAAGTAGGGTTTGGGGAGCATTAGTTAATTTATTGTACAGTGCCAAGGCAGCATCTCAGGCTACCAAAATCTCCTCCCTCTAGCATTTGAAGCACTGTTCAGAATGTGTTGTACTTCAGGTTAAAGTGTAGAGTTTGTTTGATGTCCCCTGCCATTTCCTTTTGATCTCTAGGAAGGAAACCATCTGTCTCATTATATTAAAGAAACTCTTGGGGTGCATACATAAAATAAAAAGGGCCGATGGTCACACTCTGGTGGTTGTGATCCCACTGTAAAATATAGAATATTGTCTTATACAGGGCAATGATTGCTATGAAATTGATTGACCTAACTTGCTTTTGGATAAATACATTATGATGAATATAAAAGAAGTTATAATCAAGGGGGAAACAGTTATCATGTGCCTTGTTTGTAAAAGACTCCAGTAGACGTCTTGACTGCATGGTGTCAAGGATACCATGAATTGAAAGAAACTTGATATATTGAACCCAACTGTTACAGTTAAATCGTATTAAATTCCTTCCTGGAATTACAAGAATGAGAGAATTTTCAAACATTTGATAGCCATCATACATGGCTACTGAGTTATAACTAGCTTCATAGCTCACACAACACAAGGGCCTATATTGACTGCATCACAAAGCAAACACTTAAATGATCAGATTCTAGGTGAATTTGAACCACCATTCCATTAGACTATAATTAGAAATCATGCAAAGTTGCCCCATCTTAAGGTTTTTAGAAGAATTGGGTATGCGTGGCAAAACATACAATAGGCCAGTGATGGTGAACCTTGGCACTCCAGCTGTTCTTGGACTTCAATTACCAGAAGGCCAAGTCAGCACTCCTGCTGATCAGGGCTACTGGGAATTGACGTTCAAGAACAGCTGGAGTGCCAAGGTTAGCCATCACTGCAATAGGCTTTTGTTTCATGTGGCATTTCAAACAACTTTGTGTTTCTGTCTAATGCAATAAGAATTGGGTGCAGAAGAGGAGGCAGGAAATTTGGAACAAAGAGAAAGGGATTCCAAAGAAATGAATCACTGCAGACCTGAAGCTGAAAGGCTCATATTTCAAGCTCATGTGGGCAATGACAAGCTTCTGAAGAGAGGAAGTGACATGATTTTATAATGACGTGCTTAGCATAGTAGGCTTCAAATGTAATGCTAAAATGTAGTTTAGCACTATGTACATGAATTGGAATAAGCCCAAGGAAAGCTGTCAAGATGTGAACTTTTGAACAGAGTATTAAAACAAGCAAGGGGGTGTAGGAAAGGCAGTCATGAATATGTACACTATATCTTAAAATTAGGTTTGAATAGCTGTTTATTAGGTAAAGGTTTCTGTCGCTCAAAAACAGTTGTATCCAACTCTAGGGGGTGGTTCTCTCACACACACAAACACCTAGGTTTTAGTACTTGCAGTGGTGATGACACTCTGGGAGATTTGGATCTTCAGTTCAGGAAATCACTTTTAAGAAGAATGAATGTAAAGAACAACAAAAGCAATGTACAAAAGACCCGCATTAAAATGATGTTCAGGGAGCCAGAACATCATACTAGTAGAGCTTTGTTGTGCTTCAGAACATCATCTATTGATTCTTTTTAAAAGTGAACCTGTGTGAGTGAGTGAACCTCTTTCTTCTTGCTCTGCTGTTTCTGGTGACATTTCCTTTACCTCTTCTCCTCTTACCTGAAAGGAAGAAGCAAACAGCAGCTTGTAAAGAGCAGGAGCTGCTACTATTATTTCACCACCACCATCCTCAGCACTATGATTGGGAAGGCTGTACTTACTGACCTTGAATCAGGAATACCAGAAGAAGGAGGGCTGCGCTGCTACCGAAACCTTCCCTAAGAAGTCTAGACACACATATGCACCACCAAAAAACTAATTCCCCTCAACATTCTGATACAATTATTTATCACAAAACATCTCTCTTTCCTGCCAAAATCTCTTTGCTCTGTAATGTCTAAGTATAGTTAATTGTGCCATTAAGAATTTCTCCAAGAGCAGCAAATGACTTTGAATGATGGTCTGGAGGGAAACAGAAATGAATGATGTGATGACTGCAGGGCACAGGGAGCTGTGGCTACACCTCAGAAGGGAGGTGGGAAGAAGGTAACACACAAAAGGGGAAAAAACCCTGTCAAATTGACAAGACCTATGTGAGAACCAAACAGAGAAGCAAAGGTCAAAATCATATTTATAGTGCCAGAGATACAGGAAGTCTTGAGTATGACTAACTCTTTGATTGACTTTTGGAGTAAGTATTTTGATTTCTATTCATGTAAAGAAAGAGATGGCTGTTGGAGATTTTTGGCATGTGCTAAGTGGGCATAAATACTTTATTGCCAGATTTCTAATTTCTCTTTTGTTGTGCTCAATATTTGTCTCCAAATGTCATCAGTTTACTGCAAAATGCAGGGCTGGTAGTGGCAAAGAGTGAGCGCATTCTTGATGGCGCCTGCTTTGCAGAATATTTCATCCCACCCATATGCAAATCTAACCTTTCTAATATTTGAGCCCAGTAAGCCCAAAGATAGGATTTCGGTAGAAAATGTTTACTAAAGACTTTCTTCCATATAAGCTATTGGTTTTAATATGCTTGCCATTCCTGTTGAATGTCAGCTTCCCCCTAAAGACTGCTATTGAGCATCTGAAAACATTTCATTTATTTATACCATTTGAAGTAAGCTGAGAAATGAATAAAAGGTGTGGGGTTTTTTTGGGGGGGCTGTTATAATATTGAGGTCTGCTGTGTAATAATTTGTTTCTTGTGGGGGCAGGGGGTCAATCTTACTGACAAAAATGAGATGGCTAGATGATATTGTAGATGCAATGGGCACAGAGCTGGGCTGGGTGGGTGGAGGATGGTGGAGGATAGGGGTTCCTGGTGTGCAGTGGTCCATGGGGTCGCGAAAGGTCAGAATTGACTGTGTGACTGAACAACAACAAAATAATTACGCTTCCTACCCCTTCGTTGTCAAAAAAGAGGGGAGCCCTCATTACCAAAATTGCTCAATACTGTATCTACAAGAGGAAATCAGAAATATTTTATTTCCAATATATTGTCATGGCAGATGACATCAGTCTCATGCATCATAACTCGTGAAACAGGATGTCAGCTGCTGTCTTTAGTGAACTGAAAAATGATTGTGTCAGTCTCAGCTGCAGGAGACTGGGTAGCTGGACAGGTATAGACAAGATATTTGCGTGGGTACAAACCTGAAAAACAAAGTATCTGCCCAAAATAATTTGGTGAAAATCTCTCACCTAGGATATAGTGTATTATCAGTTCTCTAACAAATTGGCAATCCCCCACAGCCATCAAATAGCTCTGATTTTCTGTAGCAAGCACACAAGTTATTTCTACTAATTTTGGTAGTGGATGTAATGTACTTTAAAGTCCCCGGTCAGTCTTTTGATTTCAGCAAAATCTGAGCCCTTTACTGTCTCTGTGTCTCAAAACAAGTTGTTATTTTGCCTTGATATGGTCTCTGCTTTAATTTTTGGAATTTGCTGCCAAATGGAATTGTGGAAACTATGGTCAAAGTGATTCCTAAAGCCACTGTTAAAATTTGTTTGTTCTCTCTAACATTTTAAGAGCAATTCTTCCAGGAGTCATTCTGTGCCTCTGAGCTAATTAACTTCTAATTACTAAAACGTCCTGGGATCCAGACATGAAGGGCATTGCAGAAACAAAGATGGACCAGATTGTATGATTGGGAACAATTTAAAATTATGATTTGATCCTTTGGAGAGAAAAAAAACACACAAAATGTGCTATTGAAGTATCTCCACCCCACCCCATCCCCATATATAAATATTTATGTTTCCCCAAATATTTGTGTATCTGAAGAATTGCATTATAACTCACAAAAGCTCACAATTAAGTAAAGTGCTGCAATATTTTGTGGTTTTGTTTTGGTTTTGTTGCACATGCTGAAGCCAACTCACATGGCAACATTGAGTTGACAAATTGTTCTGTTCTAATTGAAGATGATAAAATCAGTAGTCCATGCTGCAATGTTGATTTATCCGCACTCCTTTTTCTAGATCATTAGAGATATCCAAACCAATCATCTCTCCTCAAAGGTTTCCTCAGTTCTTTTTGAGTATCACTGACTGCAACTGTATATCCTTGTCTGTGATCAAATATTTGCTCCCAATTTTATTTTCCATAGAAAAGGCAGCGGTGGAAAGGGAGCAATCCTGGTGAGTGCCAACCCTTTCTCTGATCCTTTTCTTCCAACCTATTTCATAGATTTGAGCTAGAGTCCTGTGAGCATCATGTATTTGCCAAGATGGTTTTGTAGCCCCCTCCCATTGTCCTGATTTGGTGTTGGTATTGAAATTGAAATTCGTAGCCCTTCCATAGTTGCCGTAAAAACCACCGTGTTCCCCAGTGGAGGCTGGTGATTCCCCTTTCATTGTAGGAGTAAATCTACTCAAGGCTTTAATCTGAAATTAACTATAATTAATTTAATCTGAAACTAACCCCAACCCTAACTCTAACCCTAACCCTAACCCTAACCCTAACCCTAACCCTAACCCTAACCCTAGTTTAATTAAATTAAACTATACCAAAAGAAAAGAAGCGCAAGAAAGCAAAGTGGTTGTCGGATGAGGCTCTTAAAGTAGCAGAGGAAAGAAGGAACGCAAAAGGCAAAGGAGAAAGGAAAAAATACAATCACTTAAATAAAGAATTTCAAAGAAAAGCAAGGAGAGATAAGGAAAGCTACCTAAATGAACAGTGCAAATAAATAGAGGAAAACAACACAAGAGGCAGGACTAGAGATCTCTTTAAAAAAATTGGGGAAGTCAAGGGAACGTTCAAAGCAAAAATGATCACGATAAAAGACAAAGATGGCAAAGAGTTAGCGGATGCAGAAGAGATAAAGAAAAGATGGAAAGAGTACACAGAGGAACTTTACAAAAAAGACCTAAACACCGCGGATAATAACAATGAGGGGGAAATTGAACTTGAACCAGACATCCTAGAGAGTGAAGTCAGAAAGGCCCTAAAAAGCACGGCAAATAACAAAGCCAGTGGATATGATGGTATCCCAGTTGAATTCTTCAAAGCCCTAAAAGATGATGGAATCAAGCTACTACATGCTTTATGCCAGCAGATTTGGAAAACGAAACAGTGGCCACAGGATTGGAAAAGATCAGTATATGTCCCAATCCCCAAAAAAGGGCAATGCCAAAGAATGTTCAAATTATCGAACAATTGCGCTCATCCCACAAGCCAGCAAAGTGATGCTCAAGATAATGCAGGATAGACTACAGCAGCATGTAGAAAGAGAACTACCAGAGGTGCAGGCTGGATTCAGAAGAGGCAGGGGGACCAGAGATCACATTGCCAACATACGTTGGATCATGGAGAAAACAAAGGAATACCAGAAACAAGCTTACTTCTGTTTCATTGACTACACCAAGGCCTTTGATTGTGTGGACCACAACAAAATGTGGCAAGTAATTAAAGAGATGGGAATACCAGAACACCTCATATGTCTCATGAGAAATCTGTACATGAGTCAAGAAGCAACAGTTAGGACAGAGTATGGAATGACGGAGTGGTTTGGAATAGGAAAAGGAGTAAGACAAGGCTGCATTCTGTCACCCTGCTTATTCAACTTATACACAGAGCACATAATGCGCAATGCAGGGATGGAGGAATCACCATATGGGATCAAAATTGCTGGGAGAAACATCAACAATTTGAGATATGCAGATGATACCACCCTAATGGCAGAAAGTGAAGAAGACCTAAAGAAGCTCCTGATTAGGTTGAAAGAAGAGAGTGCAAAAGCTGGCCTGAGACTCAATATCAAGAAAACCAAGATAATGGCAACAGGCGCTATAAGTCCCTGGAAAATAGATGGGGAAGAAGTAGAAGCAGTAACAGATTTTACTTTCTTAGGATCCAAGATCTCTGCAGATGGGGATTGCAGCCATGAAATAAAAAGGCGACTGATTCTTGGGAGACAAGCTATGAAAAACCTGGGGAACATAGTGAAAAGTAGAGATATCTCACTGCAAACAAAGGTCCGCATAGTCAAAGCAATGGTATTTCCGGTGGTAACGTATGGCTGTGAGAGCTGGACCATTAGAAAGGCTGAGCGAAGAAAAATAGATGCCTTTGAGATGTGGTGCTGGAGGAGAGTTTTGAGAGTCCCCTGGACAGCAAGGAGAACAAATAGGTCAATATTAGAAGAGATTAGCCCTGAGTGCTCCTTAGAAGGACAAATAACAAAGATGAAGTTGAAGTATTTTGGACATCAAATGAGAAGAGAGGATTCACTTGAGAAGGCCTTGATGCTGGGGAAGGTGGAGGGCAAAAGAAGAAGGGGACGGCCAAAGATGAGATGGCTAGATGGTATTGTAGACACAATGGGCACGGGGCTGTGTGGACTAAGGAGGATGGTGGAGGACAGAGGTGCCTGGAAAGCGATGGTCCATAGGGTCGCAAAGAGTCGGAATCGACTGTGCGACTGAACAACAACATAGGAGTTGTCCAAGGTGCTGACCCTTTCCCCCCAAAATGAGCTGGATAACTCTTGTAAGTGTAGACCAGTGGTTCCCAAAGTGGGGCACATGACCCACAGGGGGATTTCGATTCCCAGAAGCCCAAGTCAGTATGTTGGCTGATCAGTGCTTTGGGGATTTGAATTCGGCTTCTGCGAATTAAAGTCCAAAAACCACAGGTTGGGAAACACTGATGTAGACTAAAAGTCAGAGTAAATTCTGGCAGAACAAATGCAAGGCAACAATCAAGAAAGCAAAGCAAGACTTTGAGGAGCGTATAGCTAAAAATACTCAGAGAAATAACAAAGACTTCTTTAAGTACATTAGAAGTAAGAACCCAACTAGGAAGGCCATTGGACCATTAGATGACAATGGAAGGCAAGGGGTTATTAAAGAGGAAACAGAGATTGCAAAGAGACTCAATGAATTCTTTGCTTCAGTATTCACTGAAGAAGACAGAGACCACATGCCCAAAACAGAGCCTATCTTCGTAGGGAGGGAAACCGAAGAATTAAGCAAGATAGAAATAACCAGGGAGGAGGTCCTTGCATGTCTTGTTAAGCTAAACACTAACAAATCCCCAGGACCAGATGGCATCCATCCACGAGTTCTCAGGGAACTTAAAGATGAAATTGCTGATATCCTAGCCAAAATATATAATCTTTCCCTCAAATCAGGCTTTGTGCCTGATGACTGGAAGGTAGCGAATGTAACACCAATTTTCAAAAAAGGATCCAGGGGTGATCCAGGAAATTACCGGCCTGTCAGTTTGACATGTGTCCCAGGTAAAGTGATGGAAACCATCCTAAAAGATAGAATTAATAGGCACATAGAAGAGAAAGCGCTGCTAAAGGAGAGCCAACATGGCTTTTGCAAGGGCAAATCATGCCTCACTAATCTGTTGGAATTTTTTGAGAGTGTCAACAAGCATGTGGATAAGGGGGATCCAGTTGACATTGTTTATCTGGACTTTCAGAAGGCTTTTGACAAGGTCCCACACCAAAGGCTCTTGAATAAACTTACCAGTCATGGAATAAAGGGACAGGTCTTGTCCTGGATCAGCAACTGGCTAAGGGACAGGAAACAGAGGGTAGCACTAAATGGACACTTCTCCAAGTGGAGGGAAGTCAAGAGTGGGGTCCCCCAAGGTTCAGTACTGGGACCCCTGCTTTTCAACCTCTTCATAAATGATCTAGAGGTAGGAGTAAAAAGCAAGGTAGCCAAATTTGCTGACGACACTAAATTATACAGGGTAGTGAAAACTGTGAGAGATTGTGAAGAGCTCCAGAGGGATCTCTTGACACTGGGGGAGTGGGCAAAACAGTGGCAAATGAGCTTCAACATCAGTAAGTGCAGAGTGATGCATGTTGGGGCAAAAAACCCCAATTACATTTATAAACTGATGGGGTCTGAACTCTCTGCGACAAACCAGGAAAGGGACCTTGGTGTCCTGGTGGACAGCTCAATGAAGGTGTCAACCCAGTGTGCCTCAGCAGTGAAAAAAGCAAACTCAATGTTAGGGATCATTAGGAAGGGTGTAGAAAATAAGTCAGCAAGTGTCATTTTGCCTCTTTATAAATCTATGGTGAGGCCCCATCTGGAATATTGTGTACAGTTCTGGTCGCCATACCTCCAGAAGGATATTATGGAGTTGGAGAAAGTACAGAGGAGGGCAACCAGAATGATTAGGGGACTGGAACACCTTCCTTACCATCTGAGGCTGCAACGGTTGGGCCTTTTCACTCTTGAACGACGGCGTCTAAGAGGTGACCTGATTGAAGTTTATAAAATCATGCACGGTGTGGACAAAGTAGATAAGGAAAAACTGTTTTCCCTATCGCACAACACTAGAACTAGGGGACACTCCATGAAACTTTTGGGTACTAGTTCTCAAACAAATAAGAGAAAGTACTTTTTCACCCAGAGGATTACTGGTCTATGGAACTCCCTGCCAGAAGAAGTGGTGACAGCTGTCAGTCTTCACAGCTTTAAGAAAGGATTAGACAAGTTCATGGAGGACAAGGCTATCAATGGCTATAATTATGGCTACCTAAGGACAACCTCCGGGTTGGAGAGATAGGCAGGATATCTCTCAATGCCATTTCCAGGGAATCCTAAGCAGGTGAAGGCATCTCCTTGGGAATACCCTGAAGGAAATGGTGAGCCACTGTGTGAGACAGAATGCTGGACTGGATGGGCTGTGGCCTGTTCCAGCAAGGCTGTTCTTATGTTCTTAAGGACATAACTAGGTACTCGTACAGTGAGGGCACGTACATATAAGAAATTGCGCGTACACGCATGTACACCTCTGAGTACCCCAAACGTAGCCGCGATCAACACAACGCCTATCCTAAATAAATGGGTGCCAAAACGGGCCCCCACACCGCGAAGCGCGGCACCGGTCACCCTCAGTAACATTACTTCGGCAAGGGTAGACCTATCCTGGTGGCAGAAAAACAGGCTGGGGTGCACAGCAGGCACTGTCGAAAATTCATGTAGGGCACCAACCGGACAGATCTCTCCAATAAAACTTCGTAGCAGTCTGACTCCACTGCCTACGCCGTGCTGAACAACCTGTGAGGACCGTATCCCCACTTGAGCCCACTCATGTGTGACAGAGACATCGTCGAGTTCCAGTGCCCTACGAGACACATCCGCCTTACACAGATGGTACCAACTCTGGCACCCACTCACTGATGTGGAGTGCTACAAAAAGGCTACCGTGGTAGCTGCGTGACCAAGAGCCACTTCACACCTATCCGAACATAAGTAATGCCAGCCTTGTGCAAGGTGGGTCAGAAACTCTGGGAACTGGGGTGACGCATGTCCGGGCGGCGGACACGTTCCCGTGTCCACCCCTCCAAAACATGACGCATGAATGCATGGTGATACGCCTTACGCGTGCGAGGTGCCAATGACATGCCCGGTTCACCTCTCCTCGCCAAACGTCCAAATATCGGCCGGGAGTGGCGAGTGGAATTCATCTGCTTCCAGAGTAAGGCACGGAACCGGGGGATCTGCAGGCGGGATAAAGCAGCAGCAATGTCGTTATTAATACCTGGAACATGTCTGGCCCAGAACAGCACATTTAGGCGTAGGCTTCTCAAAAAGAATAGACAAACTAATGTCATGACCCTGGGGGATTTGCATGTCTGGGTGTTGACAATGTGCACCACTGCCACATTATCACACCGAAAATGGACCACTGAGTAGACCCACTCATCGCCCCATAGCCTCAGTGCTCCCCAAAATGGGAAGAAACTCAAGGAAGGTAAGATCGCGGAGGCGATCCATGCCAAGCCATGCGTGCTGCCATTGGCCGTAAGTCCACCTACCCTCAGAGTAAACCCCCATAAGTCAGGGAGCCAGAGGCATCCGACCGTACTTGAAATCTAGGGCAGACCATCAGGTCTGATCTCCAGGAAGAGACCCCGTTAAAACCCAGGAGTAATTTGAGCCAGACCGGAAGGTCCACCCGTATGCCCCTGATCAGCCGGACCCTGTGTTGACGTTTTAACAGGCCAGCCATGGCGTCACACAGGCGCCTGGCCAATGCTCTGCCGGGTGGAACCACCCTGCAGGCAAAATTAAGGTGGCCATGAAGTAACTGCAGCTCACAAGGGAACACTTTATGTTTGGCAATCAATGCCAAAATCGCCGCGGAGATCCGAGCCACCTTATTCATTGTTAACCCGGATGCCCGTGCGACAGAGTCGATTTAGAAATGTGAGCTTAGTAGCTGGGCCCTCGGTCTTTTCAGGCGCCAAGGGGACACCCAGTTCCCACCTGAGTGTCTGAAATGTAGTGAGGAGACGCGTGCACGTGTCTGAGCCCCGTTCACCCCTGAACCAAAAGTCGTCGAGGTAATGGGCTAGAGACCGAGACCCCGACCTGCGAGCAAAGGCCCACTGAATGAAAGTCCCGAATCGTTCAAATGCTGAACATGAATTAACTCAGTCAGAAGGGGTTGGCCTTATCTAAGTAAAATTCCCCTTGGAACCTAAAAACCCAATAGCTCTAAATCCATTGGGTGCACTGGCAGTAATCTGAAAGCCAAGTGCATATCACACTGTGCCAGGAAAGCACCGGGACTGCATTAGCGTGCCACCCATAGGGGCTGAACCAACTACGAGTACCTGACTGAACAAGTTCATCAGGAATGGCATCCCTGACCGGATAACCCACAGGGTAAGCTAAATGGAGGATTAAATGACATTCACCCTGGTTCTATCTCGGTACTAGCCTCATAGGGGAGATGTTCAACTTAGGAAAGGTGGTTCCAAGAAGGGACCCGCTACTCTCATAGCCCCAACTCCCGTAGCTGTGCACAGTGGAGCCACCTCTTCGTTACCTTTCAAGGGAACCAGATTAGTAGCATCCTGGGACCCCTAACACCCCCGAATGGAATACAAAAGCACCATTGAAAACCCTCCAGCAGGTACCCCGCATCATCCCTTCTTGGATGAGCTGAGTGCCACCGCTCCAGCCTGAGTACACTAATTGGGGAGGGGGGGCTTTGACAAGGCTAGTTCTTTCAGTCAGAGCTCTGATTGCCCCCTGTGCACCCCTACCTCTGCCCCGTAACCCACCAACCCGCGGGCACACGGAGGCGGCGTAAGGGCCAGCGCAAAAGGGGACACCAAGTCGGTAACGACACTGGCGCTTAGTACACACGTCACCAGCTGAGCAGGTCGAACACAGCAGGCGGGCTGGAACCCCCTGCCCGACCAGTTAGCGTGGAGCCTGTGTCTGAGCAGCCCGCTGCACAGCATGGCCACCATGGTACCTATCACCAGGCGCCAGTCACGTGGGAGTCATGTACACGAGCACATTTGCTGACAGGGCTCATCCCACCTCCTCTCAGGGTGTAGGGCCACCCTCATCCACATTCCTCATCGTAAGCCAACTGCGATGGGCCATCAATTCAACCATCGCCCTGTAAATATTAGCGACGGATGGAACCATCGGGATGGCCCAATCAGGCCGGGCCCTGCGGCATACCACCATATATATAAGGTATGCCGACAACCAGTTGGCCCCAGGTGCACAGTGGCTTACAACGATGGGACAGCTCTTTGTCTCTGTCGTCCTGTCCCTCTCTCTCCTCCTCAGTGGGCTCACAGTTCAATAGGGAGAATATCCACATATCCCCCTCCAGACCTTACCTCTCATGACCTGCGGCAAATGACCACCCAGGGGCAAGGAATAACCAGCCGTCGGCAAAGCCATCGACGGCACGTTCTGTATAAAGGGCATACGCAGCAGGACCCGGACCGCCCCTGTGATGCTCGGCACTGCCCCGGGGGTGGACACCCCCGCCCTTAATGAGGGACCATTTAGCACCATGGGATACTGGGATAAGATGGTAACTGATGCCCACTCGCATCAACTTGACGAGGCCAGGGCCACTAAACCCCACCACCGTAAGTGGGCTGTGGTGTTGGTGCACTTAAATTGAACCTGATACTCACTAGGTGCACCCCCACGAGCCGCCCCCACCAGGGGTTCCGGCCCGCGGCGGGCGGCGGAGCTCACGACCGGAATCGAGCTCTGGGATCACCCCCGACTGCTCCCAGCCTGGACATCAGGTAGAACGTGGAGCTGCGAGACACCAGCTGAGCCGGTCGGACCGTCTTGAGCAGCTCGACCCGGTTGGCCGCCCGCTGAAGCATAGTGGCCGGCAAGGTAGCCAGGTCGATGAAGGGGCCCCCATTGAAAAAAAAGAGAAGCGCCCCCCGCTCCGGAGGAGGCTAGCATAAGGCGGGCCGGGTGGGCCGGACGGCCGACTAGGCAGTTGGAAAGGTAACCCAAATTGGCAAGCCAGGGCCCGAATAGGGCAATGCCCAAAACTCCGGCCCATGGGGGGCCGGAGGGGAAACGGGTTGGATGACCACACCAGGCCCTCCCACGCTGCCCTGGCCCATGGCTGGTAACGGCGGGCCGGGGAGACGGCCCACTAGGCATTCGACCAGGAACCCCAAAGTGAGAGCCTGGGCCCGAATAGGGCCATGCCCAAAACTCCGGCCCTTGAGGGGCCGGAGGGGGAACGTGCTGTGCACCCGCACCAGGCCCTCCCCTGCTGTCCTGACCCATGGCCGGCAACTGTGGGCCGAGGGCCGAAGCCCCTGAAGGGCCGGCCAGAGGCCGGCCAGCCGAGGGCCAAGCACCAGCCTGCATCGCCCCACCGGTATCGGTGGGTAAAGCTGGGGTAGTGCCCTGCCACGGGGGTGCAGCCCTGGTCCTCCGACCTGAGGGCTACCACCCGCCCTGCGCAGGGCCCGCAAAAGTCCTCCCCTTTGGCCGCGGTTTCGTCGCCGGGGCCTTCCATTTGGGAGGCATATCTGTTAGAAAGAGCAGGATCCCTTTCCAGGGATCAACCTGGCGCCAAAAAACACAGAGCGGCCAGCAAGCCAAAGGCTCTGTGCGAATCCTTCCTTCCCAGCCGGGAAAGACCAAGGGCTAAAGAGCCGAAGAGTCGAAGGAACAGCGACGGAGAAAACTTCTCCTCTCCGTCGCTCTTTTTAAAATGGCAGCTCGTCTGCCTCGTGGCCACCCCTTTTATAGAGGGGTGGCCACGCCCCCTAACTCACCCAGATGTCTGAGTCCGGGTGGGGGGGCGCAATGCAAGCGCGGCGCCAAAATGGCCGCCGCGCCCTTTGCGGGGGCCCCCCCCCCACAGGACAGAGAATCCGGGTAGTTAGGGGCGTGGCCAGCTCCCTTATAAAAGGGGTGGCCACGAGGCAGCCGAGCTGCCATTTTACCTCAGCGACGGAGCGGAGAAGTTTTTTCCCCTGTGGCTCCGTCGCTCGTTAGCTTACCGGGAAGCCTTTTGGTAGCGATTCTGCCTTGCCGGCTTCCCTTTTTGCTTCAGTGGAGATGCCTTCGAAGAAGAAGGCAGCTTCGAGTTCAGCTCGCGCTGTTAGGAGGCGCAACCCAGGTCGGAGGACCGCGGTGCCGCCTCCTCAGCAGCCACCTTTGCCAGCCCCGGCCGGGGCCGGCGGAATGGGGTCTATTGCCCCTTGGCCCGGAGCGGGCGATCAGAGTGCGGGCGCGGAAGGGGTTCCGGCCCGCGGCCCACGAGCGGTGGTCACCGCTCCTGCTCCTGCCCACTCTGTCGGGCCTACTCCTCTTGGGCCGCAGCCTCTCCCTGGGCCTTCTAGCCTTGGGGGGTGGTGCGGCCCCCTGCCTTGGCAGGTTTCTCCACCAACCCTGCCGGGCCTCGGTGCTGGCCAATGGCCATATGTGGGTCCCGGGGTACAGGCACCTGTACCCACGCCTGGACCAGGCGGGCCGGCCGGCCCTTTGCCCATGGTCAATGTGGACACCTTGCTGGCCCGCATTGCGGCCCTAGAGGCGTCGTTGGCTCGGGCCAGTCAGGCGGGCGCCCCCTTCGGGGTTCCTTTTGAGGCGCTGTCGGCAGGAGGACAACAGCTGGCGGAGAGGGTCGAGCTGCTGCAGGCGCGTGGCGCGGTTTCGGCCACTGCCTCGCAGCTCCCCAGCCAGCAACCAGGTGCGGGTCAAGCCCCGGTGATGAGCTCTACGTCGGTCGTGAGCTCCGACGCCCCCAGTGGGCCGGAACCCCCGGTGGGGGCGGCCCGCGGGGGTGCAGCATGTGAGTATACGGTGCAAGCGAGTACATCCACACACATGCCCAATCTGGGGGGGGCCTTTCAATGGCCTTGGCCTCGCGCGGGTGGTGCGGGGGCCACGCTGTCGGCTACCCACCCGGCGGCGACGACTGCCACCTTGGGCACTGGGGTGGGCATTGGTCCTTACACTGCAGGGAATGTTCTGGGGGTGGCTGGGTTAGCTCAGGCCCCTTTTACCAGGCCGGCTGTCCCCTTTTCGGCTTTGCCGACGGCAGGGTATTCCTTGCCATTGGGTGATCACCTGGCACAGGCTACTAGGGAAAAGATATGGCGAGGGGAGTACGTGGATATCTTCTCACTCCTGAACAGAGAGCCCACCAAGGAGGAAAGGGAGGGTCAGGATGAGAAGGACAAGGAGCAGGCACGCCGCCGTAAGCCGCCGCGTACCTGGGCCAACTGGCTCCCCGCTTATTTAATATACATGGCGGTATATTTGAGGGCGCGGCCGGATTTAGCTATTCCCATGGTCCAATATTTGGACAACATATATAGGGCGATGGTCGATTTCCCGGGCCCCTCATGGCTAGCATATGATGAGGAATTCCGTATGAGGATTCCCCTCCACCCCGAGATGAGATGGGATGAGCCGTGCCAGAGGCTCTGGCTTTTGTATATGACACCCACACGCCCTGCCCCGGGGGATAGATACCATTGCGGACATGCGGTCCAGCGAGCGGCTCCAGCGCAGGTTACCCGCCAGGCGGCGGGGCAGGGGGTTCCAGCCCGCCTGCTGTGCTGGACTTTCTCGTCAAATGGTTCCTGCAATCGAAAGAACTGCAGGTATAAGCATGAGTGTCCCACATGTTCTGGCCCCCATGCAGCCTCTGCTTGTCCCAGACCTGGGGGGGCGCGAGGCAGAGGGAGGGGTGGACAGTGGGCTGGCAAGGCTGCCACGGATGGAGCTAGTTCTCCAAAAGGCCCCCTCCCCAATTAAGGTGGACATGCTGGAGCGCTGGCTCGCATCGTACCCGAAGGGGGAGGACGGGGAGTATCTCCTTCAAGGTTTTAAGCAGGGATTTCGTATCCCTTTTATGGGCGATAGGTCCCCTCAGGATGCTCCCAACCTTTTATCCCTCAGAGGTAGGGAGGAGGTGGCTGCGGCCAGCATTAAAAAGGAGTTAGACGCGGGCAGGGTCGCTGGACCTTTCCCCGCACCCCCGTTTCCCAATCTTAAGGTCTCGCCACTGGGTTTGGTCCCCAAAAAGTCCCCAGGTGAGTTTCGCCTTATTCATCATTTGTCCTACCCAGCCGGCCGATCGGTCAATGATGCTATCCCTGATGACCTTTGTTCAGTCAGGTATACATCGTTTGACCATGCGCTGCGCATGGTGCGCTCGTGTGGCCCGGGTGCCCTGCTGGCCAAGTGTGACATTAAGTCAGCTTTTCGGCTCTTGCCAGTGCACCCGGGCGACTTTGAGTTGCTGGGTTTTAAATTTAAAGGGGAATATTATTTTGATAAGGCCATGCCTTTTGGCTGCTCCATATCATGCTCGGCTTTCGAGCGTTTTAGTACCTTCCTAGAGTGGGCTTTCGTCCGCAGGTCAGGGTCCCGGTCTGTAGCCCATTACCTGGATGACTTTTTATTCGGGGGTAAACGGGGCTGGGACACGTGCGCACGTCTCCTCAACACATTTCAGACGCTAATGGAGGAACTTGGTGTCCCTTTAGCGCCCGAAAAGACCGAGGGCCCATCGACCAAGCTAGTATTCCTGGGGGTTGAGATTGACACAGTAGTACAGGCTTCTAGGTTGCTGGGTGATAAGGTGTCCAGGATAGTGGCCCTTATCTCGGAATTGCTGGCCAAGCGTAAGGCATCCCTGAGGGAACTGCAGGTGCTACATGGGCACCTTAATTTTGCTTGCAGGGTGGTCGCACCGGGCAGGGCTTTTGCCCGGCGCTTATGCGACGCCATGGCAGGGTTATCCAGACCCCACCACAGAGTCAGGCTCACCCGGGGTATCAGGGCAGACATGTTCGTCTGGTTGCAATTCCTGAGGGAGTTTAATGGGGTCTCATTTTGGAGGTCTGACCTCCTGGCATCCCCCAATTTCCAGATCCAGTCTGATGCCTCAGGATCCCTGGGTTATGGGATGTACTTCAATGGGAAGTGGGCCTATGGTGGGTGGCCACCGGCATGGGCAGGCACAGGTCGCCTGCGGGATCTCACATACCTGGAATTTTTTCCCATTCTGGGGGCTTTGATGCTATGGGGCGAACAGTGGGCTAATTCGGTGGTGCATTTCTGGTGCGACAATGCGGCTGTTGTACACATTGTCAATGCACAAACTTCCAAATCGCCCAGGGTCATGGATCTAGTGCGCCATTTTGTGCTGCGCTGCCTGCGCCTCAACGTCTTGTTCAGGGCCAGGCATGTCCCAGGGGTTAATAATGATATTGCTGACGCTTTGTCCCGCCTGCAGATCTCCCGGTT
Organism: Bradypodion ventrale; assembly: GCA_035047345.1. NCBI lineage: Eukaryota > Metazoa > Chordata > Lepidosauria > Squamata > Chamaeleonidae > Bradypodion > Bradypodion ventrale. The sequence goes on from JAWDJE010000006.1 coordinate 126,173,714, forward strand.
CCGCGCCTTGGCCCCGGATGCGGAGGAATTTCCCTCGCCACTCCCGGACGAGATGTGGACTATTGGCAAGGAGAGGTGAACCGGGCGATTGGCCTGTCACTAGCGCCACGCACGCGTAAGGCGTATCAACAAGCATTCAATTCGTACAGGGCATTTGCTACTCAATTTCTCTTGCCAGAGACCTGGCCTATCCCGGTGGACCATGTTCTGCGGTTCATGGTTCACCTGCATGCACAGGGCCTCGCACCTCGCACCATAGCATCCAAGCTCTCGGCGTTGGCTTTTATGGCCAAAGTGGGGGGTCATGTGGATACCACCTCTGACTTCCGTGTGAGACATGTTTTGGAGGGGTGGGTGCGCGAGCGCGGGCGTTGCCCGGACGACCGGCACCCTATTTCCCCAGGGGTTCTTACCCAGTTGGCCCGGGGCTGGCCAGGCCTCTGTTTTGATCACTATGAGGCAGCCCTTTTTCATGCAGCCACAACGGTGGCATTTTTTGGAGCGCTCCGCGTCAGCGAACTCGTGATGCTGTCTAAGGCGGATGCAAGTGGTAGGGCACTGGAACTCGAAGATGTCTATGTAGCCAAAGACTGGGCCCAGTTGAGGATACGCTCCTCTAAAACAGATCAGCATGGCGTAGGCAGTGGTATAAGACTGCTACGGTGTTCTTTGGCAGACATCTGTCCGGTTGGTGCCCTACAGGAATTCCTGGCACTGCGTGGCATGCACCACAGCCCGTTTTTCTGTCACCAAGATGGGTCTCCCCTTACTAAATTTCAGTTTTGGAAGGTGACAGCCAGAGCCCTCACCAGGGTGGGCCTACCAGGTGCCCGTTATGGCACACATTCGTTCCGTATTGGCGCAGCCTCTACAGCAGCTGCTTTTGGGTACTCTGGGGCTGACATACGCAGCATGGGGAGGTGGGGCTCGCAATGTTTTCAGTTTTATGTGCGCCCACTCCCGCCATGAGTACCAATCCAGTCACCTTACCGCCTTTTTTCTCAATTTTCTTACAGACCCTGGGTGTCGTATTACACCGGTGACAGTATGGCTGGTGGGCCACAGCTATGTGCACAGGGCAGCGCGTTACGCTGCGGCGACAGAGTGGGGACCCCGACTGGGACTGGGTGACCACGCCAGTCTCGCATGGCATGGTAAGCCTGGGATGTTATGGCAGGAGCTGCGGCCTTTCCTTTTTTCTGGCCTGGGTGCTGACCCGCCTGACATTCTAATCATCCACCTGGGGGGCAATGATTTGGGCCAGGTCACCGGCTTATCGCTCAAGCATGCGATTTGCGAGGAACTCGCCTACTTGCATTATGTCTGGCCTGCCACAACCCTGGTTTGGTCGGACATTGTCCCGCGCCATTCTTACAGAGGGGGCGTTAACCTCCTGGCCCTTGACCGCGCTAGGCGCGCGGTCAACAAGGCAGTGGTGCGGTTTCTTGCCACCAGGGCTTGGGGACGGGTTAGTCATCACCCCGATATTAGTCTACAAAATTATGACTTGTATGCAGGGGATGAGGTCCATCTGTCGCGAGGAGGTATGGACCTCCTGTTGGGTGATTGGCGAGCAGGCCTGTTGACCGAGCTGACGGTCTGGGGGGGGCGTCAGGTCTTCTTTGAAGCCCCTCCGTGTGGCGGGTAGCACTGGTAAGGTAAACAGTATGACCCACAAGTATCCGGCAGGTTCGCAATTGACTGGACAACACTAGACAGGAATAAATTAGTTAAACGTTGTCCGGTCAACGACGAACCAGGCGATGGGGTGATGACGATTGCTAACCAGCATGCATCACCCCTGTGATTTCACGGATACGCGTCAGAGGGTGGGGTCATAAGTTAGTTATTGACTACGGTCAACAATTTGTTTGTTGTCAACAAACAAATTGATACAAATTGATACATTGTAACCAATTGCCGTTGGCAATTTTGGGGTGGTACCTTACCAGTGTTACTTCGGCCTGCTTGCCTTAGGAATTATGATTGGTCGTTTTACCAATACAAATTTATAATTCGGACTAGGGCATTGAATCAATAAATGTGGCCCTATGCTGTTATCCACTTTCAATGTTGTCTGTGTCCGTTATTGGGGGGGTGCGCCTGCAATGCAAGCGCGGCGCCAAAATGGCCGCCGCGCCCTTTGCGGCCCCCCCGCCACAGGACAGAGAATCCGGGTAGTTAGGGGCGTGGCTAGCTCCCTTATAAAAGGGGTGGCCACGAGGCAGCCGAGCTGCCATTTTACCTCAGCGACGGAGCGGAGAAGTTTTTTCCCCTCCACCCCCTCCCTAGTTAGCAGTGTGATATTATGGTCGCTTCGGGGCCGGGTGGGAATTTTTGGTTGGGACCCATATTGGCTCCGGGTCCTGGCTTTTTTGCCCATCCCACACTGTTGCTATGGTTTGATATAGGGGTCTTTCTGTGTTCCTACTGTTGACTTTGGTCACATTGGCGGGTAGCACTGGTAAGGTAAACAGTATGACCCACAAGTATCCGGCAGGTTCGCAATTGACTGGACAACACTAGACAGGAATAAATTAGTTAAACGTTGTCCGGTCAATGACGAACCAGGCGATGGGGTGATGACGATTGCTAACCAGCATGCATCACCCCTGTGATTTCACGGATACGCGTCAGAGGGTGGGGTCATAAGTTAGTTATTGACTACGGTCAACAATTTGTTTGTTGTCAACAAACAAATTGATACAAATTGATACATTGTAACCAATTGCTGTTGGCAATTTTGGGGTGGTACCTTACCAGTGTTACTTCGGCCTGCTTGCCTTAGGAATTATGATTGGTCGTTTTACCAATACAAATTTATAATTCGGACTAGGGCATTGAATCAATAAATGTGGCCCTATGCTGTTATCCACTTTCAATGTTGTCTGTGTCCGTTATTGGGGGGGTGCGCCTGCAAAGAGCGCAGCGGCCATTTTGGCGCCGCGCTTTCATTCTTACACTGTTTAATAGTTATACAGTATAAGTAAAATCATCATTTTTAATCTAAGGTATTTGGAGCCCGGTCTTTAAATTAGCTCTTTTCAGACACAATGACAAGCCGTGGTTTGTTATGAGAAGCCAAAGATTTGTCTGTATAAGTATGATTAGGAGTAAGCTTTGATCCCTCACATTCCCACATTCCCTTCTCTATATGGATATAACCAAAGGAAAACAGAAGCTTCTTCTGCTTAATTTATGGGCACACCAATTAATTTAAGTGAAGCAAACTGATTTACATACATCTTAATTTATGTACCCAAACTATTGCTTGTCATTATGGCTTGAATTTTTTAAAGTACATGCTTAAAAACATAATTTGTGAACAAGATGTATTAAAGAATCAGAAATATCTGGTCAAGCATTAGTATAAATTTTGTTACCACATTTTCCCAACAGTTTTGCCTGTATATTGGAAGAACATATCCTGATATTCAGAGAGACACTGTTTGTGATGATAACACACCCTTTTAAAGGGAGATATTGGATTGAAAGAAGTATGGAACGATGACAGCAGAGAGATCATGTACATCTTACATCTGTACAGGGACAGCTTGTTTTGTGTACTGTTATAGCAAGACAGCTTTTCTGTATTTACAGCATAGCTTAATAATTAATGAGCATTTATTATAATAGTGCTCCATATGGGATGCAGCACGTGAACAAATCTTTTGAGACAAAGCACTCAGGTGGAAATTTCTTCTGACTTTGCTACTTTTTTGTTGGAGCAGAAAGTAGATGTGTATTCACAGCATTGAATATTTACCTACCAGTTTTCAGTTAGACAGGGCTTCTTTTCTGTCCAGAGTCTTTGGTTGCGTCCAGCTCTTCCACATTTGGAACTGCAGTGTGATCCCACAGGCAGGCAAAGGAGATGATGCCTTTGGTGTTAGAGGCCAGCATGAAGTCATAGGATAAATATGCAAAGTTACCCTCCCATAGTTTTTCACACATGCAATTTGGGAATGCCAGGGCCAACTGTAGTAGGTCAAACCAGTCCTTTTGTTGTTAAACCTGGACAGCTTAGGATACAGCATGTCTGTCTATGGGAATGGGAATGTGTTTAGCTGTTAAAATCTAGAGGAGAAGCCCTTTTGAGGATACAAATGCTCAAACTTTCCCCAGTGTCGCACTTTTATTGCAGGATGCACTTTTAATCAGTTACCACTCACTTCTAAGGAGAAAAATGCCAAAGCAAATCTTTTTACATTGAAATTTATTTTTCACTGGGTTCATTATTGCTGTCAGTATTTTCTTATTTCTCCTTATTAATATTTATGATGCTTTGGAATTGTCTGTGCATTGTCTTTGCTGTTTTTGCAAAAAGGCAGCATAAAAATGCTCAAGATAGAGAATAAATAGAATGCCTGGTGTGAACAACACTTCCAGTTAAGTGCCAAGCAGGAGTTCAAGTCTAAGCAAACATCCAAGTATATTAAAGCCTGATACGAAAGAACACAAAACTGGTTTAGCTGCTGACTGACAGGCTGCTAGCAGCTATTTTATTAGATAGATAGCTAGATAGATAAATCTTTATCGTCATTGTCCTGCACAGAACAACGAGATTGGAACCAGATTGGATTTGGAGTCTGCAGTAAAGTAGTTGCTGGAAATGATTCCTGACAGAAAGGAGAGTGGACTACTTTAGTGTCTAGACTTTGCCCAAAAGATGTGGCTCTCTCCTGATGTTAATTTTGGCTGAATTGTGAGTAAAGTGGACTGTATTGCTTCAAACAACAAGTGTAATGTGTATGAATACCGCTCCACATTTCCAATTCCAAACCCTCTCTGAGTTTGGAGAAAGCTATAACATTACAAGGATACCTTCTGCTTCTTTTTGAACTTGTTCTCTACTTGCAGAGACAGAGAGAGATGGGAAGAGAGAGATAACCTTTAAGAAAGATTAATAAATTTTATCCTCACTTTATTCTTCAACCTGATTGAATGTATAGAATCTAGATCTGTATGATTGTCTCAGAAAACAAAACAAAATTCTAAAAAGGACATTCCCTGGCATCTTTCATATAGAATTAAAGTTATATAGATATATACCATCATTTTAGCCCAAAAAAATGAGCCCCAAAAAGAGGGACTCGGCTAATACTCAGGTCAATGACCACAAGGTCCCAAGACCGCACCAGATTGAGATGTGCCAACAATTTAATTTATTTTACCATATTTTCATGTATTATTGAAACTCACTAGCACCTGCTGCATTTCCTACCCTTGGTTTATACTCCGGTCAATCTATTTTCCAGGGTTTTCAGGTCAAAATTAGATACCTCGTCTTATATTCTGGTCGGCTTATATTCGAGTATATACGGTAATCGGTTCCACAAGCTTAACCTGAAAAGTGTCCCATTTTAAATGTCAGTTATCTCCAGGTAATATCCAAAAAAGAATACAGTAGACCCTCACATAACGACGTTACTTGGTTTCCCAAGTAGCGTTGCAAAGCAATTTTTGTTGTTATGCAGGTTTCTATGGAATTTCTCGCATGACGTTTTTGTCCAGATAATGATGGTTATTTTAGTGTTGTTGTCCGGACAATGACACTAAAAACATTGTTATGCGGGGGAACACGTGGTGCATAACGATGCATTGTTAAGCAAAAATGATGCTATCCAAACGCGTTGTTATGTGAGGGTTGACTGTACTGTCTGATGCCCTGAAGAATTTCTTTCAGTATGTGTACATGATAGACAGACCAATGGTCTGACATGATCATACCTGTCAACCTTCCCGGATTGGCCGGGATTTCACGGTTTTCGGCACAGATTTGCGCCATTTCCCACCCTGCGCTGCCGAAACCCCGGAATTTGGCAGTGGGGGAAAGGAGGTACTGTGCAGCCCTTCTGTGCAGGTTGCCTTCTACACATGCGTAGAAGAGTTTTACATTTGTGTAGCCCTGTTCTACGCATGCATAGAAGGCGACCTGCGCAGAAACGTTTGTGCAGGTCCCGTATTTTTCGGAGCCGCGGTTGACAGGTATGGACATGATACCAAACAGTATCCTATGTCCACACATGGATCTAGCAGTCATATTGAAAACAGCATACTGAGTTCATACTTTTATAACTCAATGAAAGGTGTACAAACTTTAGAGTACACTTTCTGTTCCTCAGGTGACACGCTAAAAGCAAGCAGGGAAAGTGAGAGGGAGAACTGGGAAACAGAATCGTTGGCATGTTCTCTCAGGAAAGAAGGGGTGGTACAGACAAAGAATATAGTCAAATCAGGTGATATGCTGGTGTTACATTTCACCCAAAGTAGCCCATAGACTTGGAGCTAGTAAATGAAAATGTATGGTCCTCCCTTTTGCATTGTCGGGTTCCAAAGATTCTGACATGAAACTGCTACTAGTACCAAAGAGTAGCAGAAAGATTTGTTTTTATTAAATGTGAAAGTAGGGACATTGGTTCATAATGTAGTTTAAAATAGTATCTTTATACTTGCTGCAAGCTGGATGTAGTTAATGACAAAAACCGTTCTGGTTAATGTTGGTCAGTGGAATTATGAAATGTTCATGCACAGACCTTTGCTCAATCAAGCCAAGTGAAAGCACTTCTTCTCCTTGTGTCTATTCAGGAATTTGCCGACACAGTATATCAACTCATTACACAGAAGTTTCAGGAGGTGACAGATACTTGTGCTGCAAGCCACGCACGTCACAAATCCCTGGCAGGAATTGTTATGACCAGAGGTAAGTTTCCACATTGTTTCTTTCTGGTTGGCATCCTATACTGCTGTTTTTGCCTTTTTTTTCTGGAGGAAAGTAATACATAGTGTACTAGCAGGGTGGGAGGAGGAATGTGTATTTAAGACTTCTTTTTATTTGCAATGAGCAATTCAGGCTTGTTCAGACTTATTTAATTTAAATTTAATTTAATTATCACATTTATATACCGCTCACTCGGCCAAAGCCAACTCAGGGCGGTTCACAATAAAAATTAAAAACACAAGTTAAAACAGTTAAAACTACCCACCCCCTAAAAACAAGGGCTGCAGGATCCAAAGGCACCATGGGGAAGAGTTCTTCTAAACCAACCACCCAATGGCGGTTACCCTTCCACCTGCACCCCACACTTGACCCGCCAGCCAGGTTTTAAGTTCTTTTCTGAAAGGCAGCAATTCCGTCCGGAGACGTAGCTCTGTTGGCAGGAGGTTCCAGAGGGCCGGTGCAGACACGGAGAAGGCTCTCCTCCTTGTGCCAAAGAGGCGAGCCCCTCTGGCTGATGGAACAATTAGAGAGCCCCTCCGGTCCGCTCTGGTTGGACGGACAGACGTCCTCAGGGCGATGCGGTCTCTTAGGTAACCTGGCCCACTACCATATAGGGCTTCAAAGGTCAAAACCAGCACCTTGAATTGCACCCGGAGACAAACTGGCAACCAGTGCAGCTCCCGGAGCAGTGGCAAAGCACGGGCATAACGCCCACACCCCATCACCACCCGGGCTGCCGCATTTTGGACCAGCTGTAGCCTCCGAATGGTCGTCAAGGGCAGCCCCATGTAGAGCGCATTGCAATAATCTAGTCTGGAGGTAACCAGAGCGTGAGTGACCATGAGCAAGGAGTCCCGGTCCAGGAGTGGGCGCAACTGGCGGATCACCCGAAGTTGGGCGAAAGCCCTCCTGGTCACAGCCGCCACCTGTTCCTCTAGCAGTAGCCGTGAATCCAGGAGGACCCCCAAGTTGCGCACCGGGTCCGTCTGGGGCAAAATAGCCCCATCCAGAACCAACAATGGTAGCTCCCGGGTTAACGCAGGACCCCCTATCCATAGCCACTCAGTCTTGCTGGGATTCAGTTGTAGCCCGTTAGCCCCCATCCAGCCCCCCACAGCTTCCAGGCATCTGGAAAGGACTTTGACGGCATCACTGGGGTCCCCATGGTCCGAGATGTACAACTGAGTGTCATCCGCGTACTGATGGTACCGCACCCCATGGGAACGAATGATCTCACCCAGCGGCTTCATGTAGATGTTAAATAGGAGAGGAGAGAGCACCGAGCCCTGAGGCACCCCCCATTTGAGGGGCCTAGGACTGGACCTCTCACTCTCCAACCACACCGACTGGGTACGACCCCTCAGAAATGAGGAAAACCAGGACCACACATTACCCTGGATTCCCAATCCTCGGAGCCGTCCCAGAAGGATACCGTGGTCAACGGTATCGAAAGCCGCTGAGAGGTCAAGAAGAGCAAGGACGGATGGGTGACCACCGTCCCGCTTCCGCCAGAGATCATCCATCAGTGCGACCAATGCCGTCTCGGTACCATATCCCGGCCTGAATCCTGACTGAAAGGGGTCCAGATAATCCGCTTCATCCAGCACCCCCTGCAGCCGACACGCCACTGCCTTCTCCAACACCTTCCCTAAAAAGGGGAGGTTAGAGACAGGCCTATAGTTGGTTAGGACAGCTGGGTCGAGGGAAGGTTTCTTCAGGAGGGGGCGCACCAAAGCATGTTTTAAAGGTGCAGGAAACACCCCCTCCCGCAATGATGCATTGATCACAGCCCCAACCCAGTCACCTGTCACCGCCTTGGAGGCTTTCACCAACCAGGTGGGACAGGGGTCCAATGGGCAGGTAGTGGCGCGCACAGCTGCAAGGAGCCTGTCCACTTCATCAGGGGCAACTGGATCAAACCGGTCCCAGATGGTATGGCAAGACTGTACTCCAGCTCCCTCCGGACTCTCCCCATCCACACCAGGATTAAACCCAGAGCGAATCTGATCGATTTTCTCCACTAGATGGTCAGCAAAGTCCTCAGCCGACCCCTGCCAACCAGGCACCGGGGTCCCCCTACCAAGGAGAGACCTGGTAACCCGGAACAGGGTGGCCGGGTGATTATCAGCGGAGGCAATAAGGGTGGTGAAGTATTGCCGCCTCACCACCTCCATCGCCACTAGATAGGCCCTAATAGCGGCTCTAGCTAGTGTCCAATCGGAATCGCTCTGGGTCCTCACCCAGCGGCGCTCTAGGCGTCTCTTTGCCCGTTTGAGCTCCCGCAGTTCATCTGTGAACCACGGAGATGACCTAGCTCCATGAGCTCTGAGAGGCCGTAGTGGTGCGATTTCATCCAAGGCCGCTGTTGTCATCCTGTTCCACAGGTCAACCAGCGCCTCGGGCGAATCGTGTTGCCGATCCAGAGGGAAATCCCCCAGTTCCCTCTGGAATCCATCAGGATCCATCAGTTGCCGGGGGCGGGCCATTCTAATAGGCCCTGCCTCCCTACGATGAAGCGTCGCACCCAGGAAGTCTAGAGCCACCAAATAGTGATCTGACCATGGCACAGGTGTTATGTCTAATTTCCTAGTCTCAGATCACTCTGCCACCGCTCCGACAAAAAGATTAAATCTGGTGTGTGGCCACTGCCCCTGGTCGGGCCCTGAATTACCTGAATCAGGTCCATATCTGCCATGGAAGAAGACTTATATAGTCTTCTTGGTCCTGTTATTTTGCCCCATTTATGTGCCTCTTATCACTCAAAAAAGTACCTTCTATGACATCTCACAGCAATAAAAATCTAACATACAACACTGGTGGCGAACAGAACAAATCTCCCCCACACCATTGTCTTATTGCAAACTGATTGAATAAGAATGTCTGATTTCTGATAAGTGGCATGCCAGTCACCAAAGTTAAGAAATAATGAATTAATTATAAAGGTCCAAAGCCAAGATTGCACGGAAGTACTAAACGATGAATAATTTGACAAAGACTATACTTCTTTTCAGAATAATTTTGCAGCAGTCTTAGTTGTTCCACAATTACACATATGAAATTTGTGAGCATGATCCAGTTCCATGTGTTTTGTCTCCTACTCCTGCTCAAAAAACTCCAAAGGCAACAAATTGTGTATCAAAAGCAGAGTGTTATCTCATATACATATGTTTAGAGTTTGACAGACAATTTTTCAGAGAAGGCAGGAGGTATTCACTGCATATTCAGAGGGGGCTTGCTAAATTGTGTGGAACAAACTGGCATTCTGCTCTAGACTCAGGCTGGGCAATATGTTAACTGCTATGGCCTTAAACAAGATCACCACACACAACTGAACCACTGTAAGGCTAGGACATAAAGAAGAAATCTCAATCACCTTGAGAGACTAGTTCTTTGTTAAGATAAGCCACCTTTATTCATAGGTTACATAACTGTTAAGTTACTTAACAGTCCTCTGGATCATTTAGTGAGTGATAGCATCTGCACTGTTTGTTAACCAACTATTCTTGGTTCTATACATCAAGAGCAAGTGTCTACAAAGGTCTTCATCTGGTTGCCAATGGCCACCTATTCCACACAAGAATGTCTGTCTGTCTGTCTGTCTGTCTGTCTGTCTGTCATTTCATAATGTAAGGGCTATGATCTCAAGCTGCCCCTCAGCAGCTTCCAGCTCCATAATTGTTGCAGGCTCACTCTCGTTCTCTGCATTGTCCCCCGAAAATAAATTTATTTTCTGCTTTATATGTACGTGAGTGAGAATGGATGCATACACACACACATGCTGTGCAAGATGTAGAGACTATATAGGGTGTCACAGAAAATTAACAAGCTATGTAGTGCTTCTAGGAACTGAAAGAATGGTTGTGAAATTTTTAATATCTCCACTTAATCAGTGATCATCTCAATAAGGAATACCTGTATTAGCTCCCCATGAGATTCCTTGCCTCCAGCCAATAATCTTTTCTTCTTTTCTCTCTCTGTAATTTGCACAATGCATTTATACTGTTCTTTCCCTTTGAGTAGCAAAGGGTGCTTGCAATACATGTACACCCATATATACACAAATATGAAGGAAGCACAGAAGGATTGGGTGATTATTTAAAAAGATGCAAGCAACCCATCCAGTTCTTAAAATTCTTTTTAAAAGCAACAGTGATCCCAATTTGAAGTAAATTGTGCAATTTTTTCCATTAAAAGGGCAATTTTATGCAATTGTTGTGCATAACATCATTCTCACTAATGTAGGGTTGCCATAATTCTTTCCCACCAAACTGGGACAGCCACATGACATCATTACGTTCTTCAAATTGTGCATGTCAAGGAGGCCACGGCATTAAGACTCCATGGAATCCACATCTGGGGGGCAGCCTCCATCTTCTTTTCCCTTTTCCAGTGGGTCCATTGCTCAAGGTGAGACAAGGGATTTTGCAAAGAGTTAATTCACTGCCTCCCTGCCTTTTTTTTTCCAATTATCCTGCTTGCAAGCATCTCCTCCTTCCCGGCAGGCTTCTCAGGGTACTGTTTTGCCTTCGCCACTTGCAAGCAGGATAACTGAAAGAAAGGCAGGAAGGCAATGAATTAACTCTTTGCAAAAATCCCTTGGCGGGGTGATGTTGCTTCCTTTTTTGAATTAAAAAATCCAGGACTTTTACATGTTTTTTCTTGAACCAGTTGGGACACATTTCCCGAGCTTGAATCTGGGAAAATCCCAGAAAAACGGGACATATGGCAACCCTACACTAATGGAAGAACTCTATCAAGAACATAAAGAAGTCCTCTGCCATCTTTGTACTCCCTCATCCTCCCATGCAAGAATAACACAATTTCTAAGTACTTAAAACTGTGCATACTTTGGGCTTCAGCCTCTGCCAGCATTTTACTCTGGCTCCTTTGCTGTGTCAAAAGAACAAAAGACCCATGATGGGTCAAATCCAAGACTAGCTAATCTACTCTTTTGTACACTTGCCTATGGGTTAGCAGTCTTCCATAGGAAAAAGAGTCCCTTCCTGTCATGTAATATTTTGTAATGCCAAAATTCATCTCCACCTGACTAGCTGGCAGAAGAAAAGACTCCCTGTCACACATTCTACAGCTAATCTATTTTTTTCAATGCCCTTTCTGTAAGGAAAAAGCCCTCCACACTTAAGAGTAGATGTGGGGAAGTTAGTATTTATACACTATTTTTCCCATTTGACCTTGATTCATCTTGGCAGTTTAAATATAGATAGAAACCTTTCCTCCTTATTCTCCAGAATACATAAACTAAGAAGCTTTATCCTTTTCAGAAAAGGAGCTGAGGAAACTCACAATAGAGTAATATACCTTGATTTCTTTCTTTACATCTCAGTACAGATGTAGTTTTCTCTCTCTTTCTTTTTGTCTCGCTCAATCCCTCTCTATCTCTTTTGGAGGCTGACAATCACTTTGATCTTAGAAACAAGCAGGGAGGCCTTTCCCTTATCTTATAAGAAATAAAGATGAAGTGAACAAAAGAGGCTCTAAACAGCAATTTCATGCTGTGATAAAAGACGGCAAATTATGGCCCATGTCCCGTGAAATGGATCTTAATAATTGCTAAGTGGGGTGGTAGGAGAAAAGTATGGCACCTAAAAGTAATCCAGACTATTGATGGGCAGTCATTTTCTAGCTCCTTAGTTTACTGGTGGGTTAAAAACTAGTAAAAAGTATTAGCAAACTGATACAATAGACCCTGTGGTTCAATGATCCAAGGTGCTATCCAAAGCATCATTGAAAGAGCCAGGTTACATAGGCATATTTTACAATACTCTTCTATGCTCAGTATCTAGGGGTTACCTCCTATATATTATACACTCATGAATTCATGCTGGATATGTGTATGGAGTATCAGTCTTTCCGGGCTTCCTGAAGCACATGCTTGGCATGTATTTTGCCAGCCTGTATATGTTACATGCATCCATTACTGTTTTATGACATGGAATAAAACACAAGGGGAAGCAGAGAGATTATACCTTTCTGCATTCATATTTGCCCTCATCTGGGTTTGCTCTCTATAGAATGTACATCCATAGTAAATGCTATGTGCATGTATCCCATACACACATGCATGCTCATGCACACATTTACACACACACATAGTGCCACCTGGCAAATCACAGAAGGTGCATTACCCAGTGTATGTACAAAACACTTGGTGTACATACAAAACTTAGAAAAAATATTTTTCTGTATGATATTAATCATACTAGCTGAGAGATTCTGAGGCTTTTCACCCAAAAAGCAACTTTTGCAAGCTCTGTATCCTATATCATACATCACATGTACACAAATGCAGCCTAGAAGCCCATATGCAAATAAGGAGAGATCACAGGAGCACGTGCAGTCCTCCAAGTTCCTGTATGGGATGAAGTCCGTAAACCTCTAAAGATTGCCCACCCCTGCCTTGTCTGCCTATATCAGTGTTTCCCAAACTTTGGTTTTTACACTGGCTCCGGGTTTGGGGAGGAATGAGTAAAATGTTCTCTGGGGTGCTTCTTCCTTAGAATTCCAGTAGGTGCTGGCAGACTTGTTTGGCTATGGCTGTGTCTAGTGCTATTACTGTAATTGCCATAGGTCCATAGTGCAGCAAACCTGTAGATCACACCCAAACTACAGCCTGTGAGCCAGATCCAGCCTCTGCTGCCAATTCATCTGGCCCATGCCACTCTCGTCACTCCCAGAAGCGGAAGTAAAACGTGTCCAGATGGTTTAAGAAGAGAAAAATGGCAGCTTAAAATTTATCTTATCCTGTTGCAAAACAGATTGAAAGGTATGTTTTAATTCCGCTTCTGGTGGGAAGAACCACGTAACTGGCCCGCTGAACCATGTGACCAGTCCACAGCCCAAAAGGTTTGGCCAACCCTGCTGAGCAAGACAGTGTATTTTAAAAAAAAAAAAAGACTGCAGGAGCAAACATGAATATGCAGCTCATTGCTTGTCACCTCTCCAGAAGACTCTAGGCAGGGTTTTTTTAATGCAGTTTTGAATTAATGTGATGGCAAGAGAGGAATTGGTTCATAAGTGTAGTAGAGCCGGGCACAATGGTGGCATCTTCTGCTGTGAAGTTCACAAAAAAAGACAAGGACCAGACAAAGGAGGCCAGCAAACAACCTTTGTTTTTGTGATCAAGGCAGACATAGCCCGGAGAAAACCTGGCAGACAGGCAAATGATTCTGCTAAGTCAGTGAGTTCCCAACTAAGGCTTCAGAGGGGAGTAAATGTAATGGACCATAGAAATTAGAAGTGGAAAACACCGCTAAGTCATGACATCCCTGCCTCTGCCAAGCGCCGAATAGCTCCCACGAGTACGCTCTTGAGCATATTTATTTTCCCAGTCAAGATCTGAATGTACCAATCAGCAACCGGGCTTTCAAGCACTTTCTTTGGAAGACCCTTCTGTAATAAATAACTTCCCTGCTGATATAATTTTATTTTCTTATTCTTTTTCAAAACCCTATTTTCCTGCCTTTGATATGATTGAAGTGCTTTGTACTATTATAGAACAAACCATCCTAAACAACTCTTAATTCATCTTCTCACTGCCAAATGCTTCCTTTGGGCTTACAACCCTTCAGAGGCCTGTAAACAGTTTTTCTTTTCTCTTTGTTGTCCATTAGTTCATTAGTGATTTTAATCGTTCCCTTTTAAACTCATGCTCTACTTACAAACTTGTATTGTCAGCATTGGCTTTCAAAGTGATCTCTTATCCTGAGAAAGCTAATCCTAACTAGGAAAGACACCATGAGAATATGCCTGAGTGGAATTTGGTGGAAAAGACATTGGTATTTAGCAACTCCGGTGTGACAAAAATGATTCTAGTGTAACAAAAGGAGCCTGAAGGCACTTTTCTTACCACGTACTTCATTTTTAGAAAAAACTCCTGCCTATGTCCCCTTTACAATCATCCAATCCAATTTTAAGGGGTACATAGAAAGAGCCTCCTTGAAGATTGTGGTATTGTGCCGGGCAAGATTGTGGTATTGTGCCGGGCAATGGCAACCTTGTTCTACCAGCTAATCTTTCTCACACTAGGTCAGGCAAAAGGAACTACAGAATGAATTCACCAAAAAGGTGGCTTCATTTTGGCAATTTCATGTCTGGCCTAGTATAAATTGTTGTTGTTTTTTTCAGTTTTGCTTTACTTTGTCTAGCTTTTGGATGATACTGTGAATTGTAGTGCAATACAATAGCCTGTTGGAGAAGGCTATTTTAAATTAACAACATAGCCTCTTTAGAGAAAAACTAAAATGCAGATGGCTATCTGTTTTTGTTTCTTTTATTAGAAGTCCTCATTCAATCCCTATTTGATGATATCTCTTTGTTAAATGACCTTGAGTTAGGAATGTAGGGAAAGAGAGATTTGAAGTTTACTGAGGTAGCAAAAATCCTCTCTTAAAATATAGAGTGCACTTCTTGAACCACAGCTGGGAATTCAAAACACTTCCACAAAGAAGAAGTCCTGGGCGGTATAGAAATTTAACAATAAAAAAATAAAAATAAAATTCCATTAAAATAGTATCAAAATGCTGCATAGTATTTTATAATGTAGACGCAGTCATAGTATCTCAGTAGTTATGTTAACTCTAGTACTTTACATGATAATATAGTTTTGTAAATGTGGACATTTCATAATTTGAGCTATAGCGCATCTCATCCCTGCATTTTGAGGTACGTTACGCCCTTCACTCCAATCATGTGGTGCCTGCACTTTTAAACACAAAGAGAGAGAGAAGTCAAGGAGCTTCTTTGTTCCATAGAGCTCTTCATCAGGCAAAAGAGAAAGATACTAACACAGGGGTGCCCAAACTTTTAGGGCCGCATATCCACCCATGCGCATAATGCTGCTGTAAATGACCTGTGACTGTTGTAAACGTGTTTACATCAGCCGTTGGTCATTTACAGAAGTGTTGTGCACATGTGCAGGCGCATTATGCACATGCATGTTTTACTTCTGCTTCTGGAAGCGGCAAGGACAGCAAGGGCCAGATAAATTTGGTGCTACGGGCCATAGTTTGGGCACCCCTGTACTAACATTTTATCTTTCTTGAGGGAGAGCAAATTAGGTTACATGGGATTGATAACATTTGCATTGCTGATAATGGATTGTTTACAAGGCTGAAAACATTTGCATTACTGATAACGGTCTATTTGCAAAGCTGGGTTACAAGTAACTGGAAACATCTGCAATTTACAGAACTATTCACTAGAGTATTGGAGACAGTCGGGTTTTAGGAAGGAATTTTTGTGATCAAACATTTGGCAGAAAAAGGAAACTTAACCCTTAAAATAATGTTAAGCTTCAACAGTTCCCAGATTGCTTTACATATCAGTTACTTTGGTTGTTGTTTCCATCTGTCAGCATGGTGCTTTGTAAAGAGCATCCATGACATCACTCAATAGGGAATACAGTCTGCAAAAAGACAGAAGAAAAAATAAATGGAAACACGAAGAGGCAGAGGAGGCATATGCGATAATTCAAATTATGATTGTGTTAACAATCATAATTAGCTGCAGTGGCTCAAGTGGCTAAGATGCTGACTGGGAGACGGAAGGTCAGCAGTTTGATTCCCAAGTACTGCAGGACAGAATGAGCTCCCATCTTTGTCCCAGCTCCTGCCGACCTAGCAGTTTGAAAGCAAGAAATTGCAAGTAGATAAATAGGGACCACTTTGGTGGGAAGGTAACAGTGTTCCATGTGTTCCAGTGTCTAGTCATGACTGCCACATGACCACGGAAACATATGCAGAAGCAGATAGTGCTGGCTCTTCGGCTTTGAAACAGAGATGAGCACTGAACCCTAGAGTCAGATGCGACTGGCTTTCAAGCAAGGGAAACCTTTACCTTTACCTTTACCATAGTAGGAAAAGGAAAGCACTACCAGTCAATCTTGAGGAAACAGTTCAGAAATGAGGAATTTTTATACTTTTTGATCAGCTACCTTACATATTTGGAATCATAACTGTCCAATCAAGTGCTTTCTATACATCACACAATGAATGCCTTCTTCTTCTCCTCCTCCTCCCCTCATTACTAGAGTACACCTGATTGTGGTTCAAAAATACCACCATCTCTAAGGTGGCTCTTTTGGTATCTAAGAGGATTGTTATTGTAAAACAGGCACGTTTACCACAGGGACAGACATTAGCCTCAATCCCTCTGTTTGTGGTTTCATTGCTGTCCAAAGAGGGTGAAAAGTCTTAAAAGTGCCTACACTCTTCCTGATGATTCTCCACATTGGATCAGACTGCTGATTTTCTAGGGTCATGATTCACATGGAGTCCATCCAGAAGATCCATGCCCACTGCGTCAAGGATACCGTCTAACCATCTCACCCTCTGTTGGGCTATCTAAATTAGCATATCCATATTTTATGCAGCTCTTTTGATTAGTAATATGCAAATAGCCATTTTACTTTCTTGCCATTGGTTCCCAGGTAGCTTCCTTATTTCTTCATTAGGGTGCAGGAATGTAACCACCCAGTAGCCATTGATGAGGTAAAGAAACCAAGCACACCAAAAGGCATTTAAGTTGCTCCAGTGTCTTAAAAAGCCTTGCTGGCTCCTAGATTTTGGACATTTGCACCAGTCCAGCCTTTTCTATAACTGTTCTGCCATTATGCACAAAAGTCAAGTTTATTCAAAATCTTTTTTTCTGGATACAGATTTTAAAAAACAATGTTTTTGGAAGCGTATTTGGTTACGATAGGGCAAGTAAGTTGAGATATGTTGAGGAGAGTCTGAGAGAAGAATATGTAAAATTATATATATATATATATATATAAACCTACAAAGGGAAGCTGTGCTTGCATTTTCTGTATGACCTCTGAAGAAGAGCTCTAAAACCTGTTTTGTATTTAGTAGCCTTCAAAAATGAAAGCTTACAGGGCATGTATGTTTCTATTATTAAAAAGAGCAACTACCATTTTTAAAAAGCCCACAACTAGCATTTATTCACAGAGCAGGAGATTTTTCTTATTAGTTCCACACAGAATGTACATCTCTTGTGATGTAGTTATGGATTTAATAAATAAACTTTCTGGCTGCCTTTTATGTGAGAATTAGCAGTCAGGACTAAAATGGACCCTGCATTATTCCAACAGCCAAGATACAAGATTGCTTCATATTCCAAAAAGCTATGTAATCATTCTATTAGAGATTTCTCTGTTGCCACATGAAAGAGCGATCTTTAAGGGCTGAAGCAATTACGCATGTAGCACCATCAGGCAATACTAAAATCTCCTTTGTGTGTGAAGATTTTTTTTCATGTTGTTGTTGTTTCAAACCTTCCTGCAGGTTTGGACCTTCGGCAGGCTCAGGTTATTGTGCTGACATCAGGAACCAAATGCATAAATGGAGAATACCTTAATGACCAAGGTCTTGTGGTCAACGACTGCCACGCAGAAATTGTGGCCAGGAGGGCCTTCATCCACTTCCTTTACTCACAGCTGGAGCTTCACTTGAGGTAAACAAGATTTGGAAAGTGCTCAGGAAAGGATGACTATCAGAAAGCTCTAAAAATTTCTTGCAGAGAGCACTGTGGAGATTTTAGACTTCCCCAATTATTAAATAAGTCATAAAATAAGGCAATGTTAAATCAAATTTGTTCTATAAATCAAATAATAACATAAGTTGCATCATGCTTCCTATCATGCCAAACCAGATGCTTATGGGAAACACATCGGAAGCAGGATGTTTAAGAGCACTCACTCATATTTTCCAGCAAATGTTATTGAAAGCTATACTGTGTCTGATATTGGAAGTGATATACAGTACTGTGATTTGTAGCCATTGATAGCCTGTTTTCCACATATATGTCATTTAAAAAATATTAATCATGTGCCATTAGGTCAATCCTAGGTTGATTTTCTAGGTATAGAGTACATAGTTGTCAAGTATCCCTTATTGGCCGGGAAAACCCCTTATATTACCCTCTTCCCTGCCGTCATCCTGTATTAATTAGACTGCAATGCCCTATTGCTGCCATTGGAGGGCAGCAAAGGCTAAGCATAGCTGCCAAGTATCCCGTATTTGCTGGGAAATTTCCCTTATTTCCAAATCCAAAACTTGACAGGTATGATAGAGTACTCAGAAGTGGTTTACCATTCCCTTCTTCTCAACTAAAGGGCATTTAGGGACTGTGTAATCTGCTCAAGGATACACATCCTAGCTCTTCTTTTGGAAGACACAATGGAGAATCAAACTCTTAAGCTCTGGCTCTTCAACCAAGAATGTAAAGCCACACAGCTACATTGCTATTTTGTATGTACCTCCTTTTTCCTCCCTTTCATTTCCTTCCATCCTGCCTTGTTTTTCGTTTTCTACCATTTTTTTTCAACTGTGTCCATATTTGTTGCACCTATATTTATACAAACCTGTCCGACCAGGTTATCCAACTATGGAAATAGTGTAGTCCATACTGCCAGCGACTCAATTCCAGGCGTCAGATGTTGGTTAACTAACCTGACAACCCTGGGGACTAATGGCCTTGGTGAAATCCACAGGGATGGCCGATGGCCTCCAAGTGGATTAAATCCCATTTGAATCCATCTTGATGGAAGGCAGCAGCTTCATCAATACTGGCCTGGGGCTGAGGAGCACTTTGCATGCCAAAAGGGCTCAGGACCAGAAAGTGACTCGCGGAACTGGATCAGTGGTATGGGTGTCATGCTGCGATGCGGAAAGCAGGTGAAAGGCCATGGCATTATATTCGCAGGACAGTCTTCATGGCTGATCACCATCACGATCATCAATATTCAGAATCAGATATGGCAGAAGAAGAAGAATATTTATACAAAGGAATTCTAGTAGAGGAGTTTTGTTTTTTTTGTTCCTTTCCTGGTTGTTCCCAGCATGAAATTTTAGTTTATCCACCACATAAACTACCCCATGCTAGGTCCTTATTTTCAGTAAGGTTTCCACCACAATCCCAAAATCCCTTGCCTTGTTAGTCATCACCAGATCAAATGACACTGATTAGGGTTTACTTATATATTTTGGCTTCTATGTGCATCACATTTCATTCCTTTACATTGACTGTTTCTTTCTATCTTTATTTCATTTACTGTATTTATTTAATAAGTATTAAAATAGCAAGCTGAACCATTATTACCATTTTAATACTTATTTCATCAGTATTTTTTTCGGAGTCTTTTTATTACAACTGCCTTGAATAATTCAGTTGTTATCAGATGTGACCATTACACTGTTTACTCTTAACTCTAGATCTTGTATGAACAAGTTAAGGGGTGGAAATTACATGTCTCATTATAGATTCCTAAGCATCCCTCTCAATTACTTGCTGATGCTACACTTCCTGAATTAATACAAACATTATCTATTGGTTCATTTTCTGTAGCAATTTTGAGTGTTTTCTCAACTCAAAGATACTCATGGTACTCAATTATTTTAAAGCCACATTAAGCCCTATTAAGACAATTAAACCTTTTAAACAGAACGTATGTTAAAATATCCCCAAGCAAGCTATTGAAATAACTTGTAACCTTAGAATAGTCTGATGTGTGATCAAGGGTACTTTCAGAAAGTAGAAGAGTATTTCATTGTAGAAGTAGTATCATCAGTCAGTGTTAGAATGACCTTAGAGAATATCAAGTGGATTTTCGTTACCAGGACTATTATGTTATTATGTGTCCTTGATTTTGAACACCTGTGAGTAACAGTTCTTTAAATTAGCCCTTTAGCCCCCTTACTTAACTTTGCCAAAAGAAGCATATGGCTGTAATTAGGGTAATTAAACTAAAGTGGTGATTGCCCCGTTAATTTAACCTTATGAAGTCCCCATGGCAGAAAATCACATTGTAGATAGCCCATAATTAGAAAAGGAAAATCCTTACAGGCTGACTGTGTCTCAGTGTCATGGCAGAATCTATAGACTACAGATTGCTTTGTTTTGTGATTTATCTTTATGACTTAAGCATCAGATTGCTTTTAAATCTTAATTCACACCTCTCCAATACTTTATGTTTAAACTTTAATTGTGAGTTTCGTGTATCATATGTTTGTTCTGTGCCCGGTTCCATTCCATGAACCAAGTTGCTTTAAAAGAGCTGATAAAACATGTAACGATAGAGGGATGTTGTCAAATCAGTTTGCAAGCTGGAATGCAGTTATCTTTTATGGGCACAAACAGTAGCTATATTATTTGGGGAAAGTGCAAAAAAAACTATAAATCAGGGGTTCCCAACCTAAGTCCTATGGGCTGGATCCAGTGCCATTTCATGTGGCCCTCCAAGGGCATTTGAGAAACAAAATGACCACCCCTTTGAAGCTGTTGGGATAAAATGGCCACCCCCATCATGAAGGCAGGGCAAAATGGCCATCTGGCCCTCGAAGCTGACTGAGAGAGTGTGACCCAGCCTCCGCTTGAAAGGGTTGGGAACTGCTGCTATAAATGCATATGTTTGGAGAAAATCATACGAAATTGCATATTAATTTCCCTGCTAATTTATTTTTAAAAAAAACACCAGTTGATGTGGAAATGAGATTAAATAAAGTAAAAGACTAGAAAAATGAGAATTTAATAGAAACCAGAACTGATTGGTAATAAAGGCAAAGGCCTCCTTTCTCAAAAGCCAGTCATGTCTGACTCTTGGAAGCAGTATTCATTCTACATTACAGCCAAAGAGTCAGCACTGTCTGCATCTGCAGACATTTCCATGGTCATGTGGCAGCCATGACTAGATGCTGGAGTACACAAAATGCTGTTACCTGTCCCATCGAAGCGGTACCTGTTTCTCTGCTTACAATTTCTTCCTTATGAACTGCTAGCTTGGCAGGAGCTGGGACAGACAATGGGAACTCACTCTATCATCCAGTGCTCAGGTCTCAAATTGCTGACCTGCCGACCTTCCAGTTGTCAAGCTCACACCCATAATATTTCAAGGGGCTGTGCTCTTCTTGTCAGTATGTTATACAGCTACAAAATCTGGTATCCAGCAGGGAAGTCAACACCATGAGCCCACTAGCCAAATATTGTGACCTGCCGAGTACTAGATAATTCTCTGCATTTACAATTCCAATCACACAATTAAATTTCATTTCCTTTAAGCTAGTAATGAACACTATCATAGTTAACTGGCAGTCAGCTATGTAGGAGCCCATCAAATTATGTAGGTCTGATATAGAACTACATCAGCATGTTGAGTTTAAATCTGAAGCATGTAGAAGGCAGAATAAGTGGAGGGGTGGAACAAGCCCATACACACAGAATCAGACCATCACTCAATTAGCATGAAGGTGAATAGAAGAGATTTTAAAAATATTCATCTGACCTCACTTAAAACAGATCATCCGTGATCAGGAACCCTGATTAGTTGAGAGACCGTGGGATACTAGGATGCATACCTACCATCCATTTAACCTTTTGTACTCTAATCAGCATAGAAATTTCCATCTCAAGCTTAGAATTTGCAAGCTTGTTTAACCTACACACTGTCTTAAACTTCTTTCCCCATCAATGAAAAGCCAAACAACTATACCGGGGTTCTCAACCTTTTTAAGCTGCAGGCTGGATCATGGCCCCTCAGACAGCTGAGTGGGCCAGACTGGTGGTTTCTCCTGCTGTAAGCGCTGCTATAAAACACGTCCATGGCTGTCGTAAGCGCATCCGCTTCTGGTGATGCCGGCGGCAGCGTGGGCCACATGAAATGGTGCTGTAGGCCAGGGCCGGCCCACAGGCCATAAGTTGAGAATCCCTGACCTATACAAATGAAGTTAAATTTAGTCCAGAGCCATTTTAGTACCTCCCTATTTTCCTTCACCTGCTATCTAATTTTAATCATAATGTCATGTTTTATGGAGTTGTTTTTCAAATAATTCTTTAAACACAAAACCGATGGTAACTGTGAATGGCCAAGGAATGAAAGACTAGCCATCTTCTCATTATAGGCATTTTCCTTCTTCACCCCTGCTGATTCATACTAGGGAACGTTATTTATGACGAACCTACTCCCTTTTATTCTGTTGGTCATTAATACATTTGTTGGGTCATAAAAGAGCTACCTGCTCGTGTGTGAAGTAGACAGCAGCCCTGAAATCCAACCAATATACAGTAATACTCCCTGTGCCTGGCAAAATCATCATAGTACAAGAAACAAGCGGAGAATAAACTTGACCTAGATGTCTCTTGGTTGCTAATGTCTTTTGCTAGTCTTTTCCATTAGGTTTTTGACAGGTGGGGTTTTTTAACAGATTGTTTGATGAAGGCGATATGAATTGAACTAAAAATCTAAAAGATACACTGGAACCAACATTAATTTGAATTCAATATTCAAATAATGAAAGCATTATTATTTAAATACTAGATTTTTAAAAGTTATGAATATCTTTTTTTCCTGGCATCACTGGTGAAAAAGTCTTATTGCTCAAAGTTCTATTTGCATTGGTAGGTATATCTCACAAGCATTAAAGGAGGCTTTCTTTGAGATAATAATTATGTGCCATCAAGTCAATTCCAACTTATCATGACCCTTTGCAAGGTTTTCTGAGTGGAGAATGCACAGAAGTGCTTTATCATAGTTCAGTGGTTTAGATAGCTGGCTGCTGAGCCAAAGGTTGGGAATTTAATTCTCCACTGTGCCCTCCTGGGAGAAAAACCAGTCTGTCTGATCCTGGGCAAACTGCACAGTCCCAGGGCACACACACACACACACACACACACACACACACACACACACACACACACACACACAGAAGAAGGAAATGATAAATCACTTCTGTGTATTTTCTACCTAGAAAACCTTAGAAAGGGTCACCACAAGTTGAAATCGATTAGTGGTTCCCAACCTGGGGCACACACCACACAGGGAGACTTCAATTCTCAAAAGCCTAAGTCGGTACATTGGCTGATCAGTGCTTTGGGGAATTAACTTAGGCTTCTGGGAATTGAAGTCCAAAAATAAAAGGTTGGGGAACAATGAACTACTGTAGATGGTATATAATTATAATTGTATATATTTATATTTTGTCATATCTAATCATGCTGCCTGATAAGCTACATAGTATGGGAAGTCTAAGTAAGTAATATCTAATCAGCATAAGGCAATGCACATGGTGCTCTAGGTCACCAATGATCGAAAGCCAGTTGTATCTGACTCTACGGTTCAGTACTCATCTCTATTTATAGCCAAAGTGCCAGCGCTGTCTGCTTTTGCAGACATTTCCATTGACATGTGGCAGGCATTACTAGACACTGGAGAGCATGGAACACTGTTTACCTTCCCACCAAAGTGGTACCTATTTATCTTCTTGCAATGTCTTGCTTTTGAACTGCTAGGTTGGCAGGAGCTGCGACAGAGACAGGACCTCACTCCATCATGCAGTACTTGAGTCTCGAACTGCTGACCTTCTGATTTTCCAGTCATCAAGTTCAGTGTCTTGACCACTAAGGCACCACAGTCCCACCACATGGTGCTCTATTTCCCCATAGGTCAGGCTGGAAAAAAATATCTGGCTCAAGGACACACTGGAAAGTAAGGACTAGAACATAGGATCTCTCACATTTATGTCCCACATTCTAATTCCTACAGCATAATTTTAGCTGCATGACCCTTCTGTGCAACTGTAAGGCTACAGTTGTTGAGCGATGAATAAACCAGCATGAACTTGCCAACCATTTAACATGAAAATCTCCCAAAAGACTGGGAAACATTAACTGAGCTGGCATCATTGCCTGGGCAATTTTTGGGGTGAAAAAGTCTTTAGCTGGTACTGAAAAGACTGTCACTAACCCCCGTCATGCCATTTTCGGGAGGTACACTCCAAAACCAGCTTGTACGTCTATTGCACCTAAACAACAACACCTTTCAACACGGCAGTCAAAGAATAGGTACACAAAAGTGAAAATAAAACGAGAAAAAAAGCCAAGAATCCCAGAGAGATTGGGCTGACATCATTTTTTTTCCTCCTACAGCCTCTTTTTCTTACTTTATTCCTATTTTGTGAGTATATTAAACATAATTATATTTTCTCCACTTAGCTGTCTCTGTGCTTGGTTTATGTTAAGAATGGCATTTGTGTCTCTAGGGACAGAAGTGCAATCACTATTTCTTAAGCCCTTTATTGATCCACCTCAACAGCACATTCAGTCGTGTTATTATGTTATTTGGATCAATGCTATGTTCTTTTGTGAAGGGAATTCACAGAGCAGCATAAAACTCTCTTCACAAACAAAACAAAAACTCATACAAATGACTGTCTCTGTTTCGCCCCGAGCCAGTTCCTCTCTGTACTAGCCACATAGATACATACAAGCATACACACATGCACAGAGACAGACTCACACAGAGAACTGTTTGTTATCAAGCATGCCTCCTAGTTTCACCCCTTTTACAACCGAGTATCCTTTTATGATCTTTTTATTCTCACATATGTCATGTTCACACAGGAGGTTGATTGGATCTCCTCAGTTCCACTAGAAAAAGGGTAGAGGAGCTTCCAAAGAAGATTATATCTGCTCCTTGCACAAAGTAGCCAGCAATGTATTTGGCCAGGAGTTCCCAACCATTTCAAGCTAGGGGCCGGGTCATGCTCTCTCAGTCAGCTTGCCTTTAAGGGCCATATGGCCATTTTGCCCTGCCTGCAAGATGGGGGTGGCTGTTCTGTCCCAACAGCTTCAAAGGGGATGGCCCTTTTGTTTCTTAAATGACCATGGAGGGGTGGGGGGGCACATGAAATGGCACCGCAGGCTGTATCCGGCCAGTGGACCTTAGGTTGGGAACCACTGTATTAGGCTTAAATGCAGATGCAGACACACAACGCTTTGTCAAATTGTTCCTTCTTCAATCAGATTGAATGGTGGTACCCATGGAGGCCAGTGACTCCTATTTCACAGGTGTGGTAAATCCCCCAATAGGTTCTGTACTTTTAATGTTCAGCCTAAAACCCAGAGTGGATTCACCAAACCCAAAAATTCACAGTCATCATTTTCCGTGGAGCACCAGACTCAGAAAGCATCAAAGAAAATCTTTTTCCACATGGTGCACAATCGATGTATCAAATTTACTGCTACATTTTCGGTTGATGGCCAGGAACCCCTGGCTTTCCTCATTAGAGTGTTTATTCTGTCCCCTTTCTCTCGCCCTTTCTATGTGGCATCAAGTCATTATTCTGATGATCTTCAGTAATGCCTCAGAAGGTCTACTTTTAGGAGAGCTCAGTGATTGTTTCCATGTTTAAAAATCCGTTGTTGTTTTTAGTGATGCATGCTGAGGTTTTTGTGATCTTCACAAAGCAGTTCTTCCAGCATTACATTTACAATTCCTACACAGATAGGCAACTTATAACATATCAATGAGTCTGTGCCCCATCCCATTCCCTGCCCCACCTGTTTCAGAGATTATCATATAATGTAATTTCACTCTATCCCACACAAGCTGTTTTTGTTGTATTGGTGCAAATGTGTATGTATACCTGCATTCTATTTAAGGCCCATGTTATTCTTTTTCTAGGTAATTTTCACCATCTAAATAGTGACCTCTAGATAGACCACTAGATAGACTAATAGTCTGACTCAGTACTGTATGAGGCAGCTTCCAGAGCTCCTAACCATTGACGTATATGAGCCAGCATGCAAAGAACTGCCACCATAGAAACCAGGTTTCAGTCATAGAAGGGAAAGACCTAATGAGGGGAAACATTTTAAGAAAAAGGTTGGATTGTGATTGTGTTGTGTCAACAATTTACTATGGTTCCAGAGAACGAAAGTCCTAAAGGACCTTTCTAGGGTTATCTAGGTGGAGAATATACAAAAGTGGTTTACTATTCCATTTTTCTGGGGATACTTTGCATCTGTGCATCTTGCCCAAGGCCACACAAGCTGACTGTTCTCCTGGGAGACACAGTGAGGAATCGAACTCCCAACCTCTGTCTCCACAGCCAGAAAGCTAAACCACAAAACTATTCAGCCGGCTGTACAACTAAACACCAGTGATTTTTTTAATGGATTATTAAACCATCCTTCAGGGAAAAGATTATATTCTCAAGGCAATTTAGAGTGGCCAATAAAATGATATTATTTAACTATTTGTTTGTTTTATTTACATGTCTATGTCCTTCCAGTGCTGAGACCCAGGGCAGCTCGCAACATGATTAAAAACTAGATGCAACTAAAAATACAGTAAGCTGTATTTAGTTGTGCTCAACTGGGTATAAACCACAATGACACAGATTGTCATATTATAAGAACCACCATATAAAATGTAGCAGCATCATAATATCAGGCATTAAATATAGAGAGGCTTCTATGTTTCCCGCCTAGTCCAAGCTGATTTTGTTGAATTTTTTCTAAGGGAGGGAAGGATGCAGTTGCTCTTAAATTCCTGATAGGACAGATCTTCAGGTAGTCCATTGTTTCTGAGTTTGTGTCAGGGTGATAACGCAATTAAAGTGGATGGGAGCTTTCACAGAAGGTGGTAGAGAAATGAGAGAGCTGCAGGCGTCCACCCTCTCCTCAGGAGATCCTAGTGACTCGGTGTTCCTGTCAAGCAGGGTAATGTGCCTGTAAATTTCACTCGACAGAAAACGCAGCACAGCATCAGAAGCCAAAACAAAAACAAAGTCAGCAAAGCACAGAAGAGTGACAGCCAGATAGTTTTAACAGCATGCAGACTGTGCTAGAGGAGGAAGAGGTAAGCATCCCAGGAAGAAGACAAGCTGGCAGACGCAAGGAGTTGCTAAGCACTGTTGATTGTCCTTGTGGAAAAGAAAAATATCTTAACTGCATTCACATTTCGTCGGAATTAAAATGAATGTTAGAACTCTACACTACTTCCTCCATTGAGTGTTTCAACATGTGGAAGGGATCTCATGTCAACCAGCAACCTGCAGAAATGATGGCAAGGGAGAAATTAACCGCTTGCTTTTCTGTTGCATTCTGGGTTTATGTTCATCAAACCCATTTAGATTAAAAGGCACAAAGACCATACCTTCCCAGGTGTTCGTAGAGTAGATCGTACAGCAGGTCTGCTGCTGGGTGAACTGTTATAACTTAGCACTGACCTGAGGCAGGCTCTCATTGTAAACAGACTCCGTAATGCCCTGAAGGAACTGAGCAATAAGGCTGCTAGGAAAGACCAGTCTGAGTGTTGTTTGGTCCCTGGGGATTGGAGCCCAGTGTAAATTCAAGAGCAAGCCTCAGGCTTCAGCTCTCCACAGCATGGCTAGAAATTAATAAGCCAACAGGGAGATTCCTGTTTTCATTTGAACATGATTTTCAGTTATTAGTGGGATATATTACAACCCACTACTTACAATTACAGCAGTGGTGGGCATCAGCAGGTTCACACCAGTTTGCCAGAACCGGTAGCAGAAATTCTGGCTGGCCCTGCCCATCCAACTTTTGAAATAAAGTAGTCCTAATTTGGGTGCAACACAGGGCTTTCCTCCTGGCCATGCCCACCATACTATGCCCACAGTGTGGTAGTAAAAGTTTTGGAGCTAACCACTGAATTACAGTGGTACCTTGTACAACAATTTAAATCCGTTCCACAGGGCTCGTTGCTGTACGAAAAGATTGCTCTACGATGCATGCATCGTATAGCGATTTTCCCTATGGGATGCATCATACAACGATTTTGTTTTCTAATTGGTTTTTCCCATTGAAAAATCATTGTACAATTTTTTCCATAGGGAAAATTGTTATATGGGATGCCATTTTCCCCCCAAAACCTAATTGTTATGTGATTTCATTGCTATACAGGGCGATTGTTGTATGAGGTTCCACTGTATTCTAATATCAGTAAATTCAAACAAGAAAAAATAGTTGAACAATCTTACTGTAATATGTTGAGACAACCCCAAGATAGCCCTTCTCCTTCACCATTAGCCTTACTGTTCCCCGGTGGCTAGGTGGTTAAGATGCTGAGCTGGAGACTGGTAGGTCTGGTTTTGATACCCGAGAGCTGCACTAGAAATTAATAAGGGACATGAACGGAGCCTCATTCAGGTGTCCCCTGAGCAGAGTTTCTCCAGAAAAAAATCCTTTCAACCCAGAGTAATCTCTGACATGAAATTATTATTACTGGGCTGTCAGGATTGAAGGAATCTGTCTTAAGTTCTGTCCAGAAACGATCATTTATCTGCAGGGGACTTCTTTGTATTCAGCGAGAGATGGCTGACTCTTTGAATTTTATCAGGAGAAGGGAGGCTGAATATTTAGAAATATTCTGGCTTTCATACTTTGCCAGATTTTGCAACATCTTCGGACTTTGAAGATATTGACCTAGGAGAAGCTACACTTAGAGAACAAAATGTGTTTTGTTATTTTACTAGACAAAGTGTTAGGTAGGCTTTGCGTCTAGGAGATTAGTTTTCTAGGAACTAGGATGCTTTTAGATTAGATTTACCCAACAATGGGAAGTTTTATTTTGGCTTTGTTTTGCCAAGTTTGCTTTTCACTATTGCTATGTTTTGCTTGATGGAACAACACATTGCTTTATAGACTTTATTTATTCTTTATTCCAATAAATGGGGGAAGCCACACAAGGTCTCTTCCTTAAAGACAATGGAAGTGTGGTGTCCAAGTGTGATGTGGAATTTCAGCACCACCTGCACCTGCTTACAAATTGGGAATCGGATTTTTTTTTTCCACGCTACAATCAAATCTCTCATGACTCGTCTTTGAACTCACAGGAGGGAGAGAGAAGGGGACTTTCTCAGGCAGAAAGCACAATGTTCCAGGGCTGGATTGGAGGAGTCATGGGAGTCTACCATTGCCCTGAGTCCTAAGAAAGAGGGAATTTACGGAGGGTTTGTGAACTGGTATTCTCTTCTTATGCTCTCAAGCCCCAGTTAAGAGCAACCCAGGTCTGTGAGATTCAGCACCCAAGACCATTAGTCCTCAGGGTTGTTGGCAGTGGTGGGCATCAGCAGGTTCACACCAGTTCGCCAGAACTAGTAGCAGAAATTCTGGCTGGCCCCGCCCGTCCAAGTTTTGCAATAAAGTAGTCCTAATTTGAGTACAACACATGGCTTTCCCCCTGGCCATGCCCACCATACCACACCCACAGTGTGGTAGTAAAAGTTTTGGAGCCCAGCACTGGTTGTTGGGTTAATAACTGCCGTCTGATGATCCAAGTTGAGTCGCTGGCAGTATGGTCTACTCTATTACCATAGCAGGATAACCTGGCCAGACACTCTAGCCAGTCATTACAATAAAGGGAGTTAACTCCAAGTGGAAGTTAAAACTCATAATCTCCTCTTCATGGTCACACCTGGGCAAGATTGTGGAGGGAAGAAAAGAAGCGTGGTTTCAAGGTAAACTGTAATTTACTGTAATGTCTGAAGACAGCCATAAATTCATCATAAAAGAATCGCTATCAATAGGATTACACTTTGAAAATAGAGAAAGCCTATTTTTATCCCTATTGTAGCATTTCTTTTCTATTGCTTGAACATTTCTTTTTTCAGCTACTGATAAATAATAGTACTGCTGGTTTTCCCTTTGTTTACAACAAATATAATCATAATTATGTATATACTTAGGATGACATTTCTCCCACAACTTTAAATGTGTTGTGTGATGATGAAGACTTTTGAAATACATCTAAGATTTTTAAACTCTTAATTATTTGATCATCTGAAAGCTTTTTTCCATTAATATAACCATGCCAATGTGATTTGCTATTATTGTTTGTATTCCTAATCATAATATTTTAAAAACAAAATTATAAAAACAAAATTATTCTAGACTTTGGGAGGATTGATGTAAAACCAGTTTAGCAGCTAAAGCTTTAAACTTGCTATGGCACTTTTGAGATACTTTAACTAGAGACAAATGATACTAGATACCATGAAAGAAATATAACAAAGAAGCTGTAAGGAAACCCATGAGGGGAATAGAATTAGTTCTGATTTGGAATGTAACAAATGACCTGCAACCTCTCTTTGTGATTCTAGCAAACGACGGGAAAATGGTGAGCGATCAATCTTCACGCGGTTAAAAGAGGGAGGCTACAGGCTAAAGGAAAACATACTGTTCCATCTCTATGTGACTGCCTCACCTTGTGGAGATGCACGCCTCAATTCCCCATATGAAATCACAACGGACTGTAAGAACTATACTTCCCTAGTTTGATTTTACTTTTTTTACATGTTTGACTTTTACTAACATTTTCATTCTGTGATCCCTATTAAGGAGGTTACGTGCTACAGAAGGAAGTAAAGCAAAAATGTACCTCTCTTGTTGGACTGAAGTAGATAAAGCCCTCGTTTCTACTATTATTTGGTCTCAGGATGCTGGCTAAAATCTTTCTGCATTTCATGGCAAGGAGTCAAATCTTAGGGCGATGCTCTAGGAGGAGAAAGATTGATGTTATTACTTGTGAAGTGACCTTAAAGGCTGGTTATACATCTATATCAATTCAAAGTTAGTGCAAAGGCTCACTGGTCTAGTGCTTGGTCTCTACTCTACCCTTGCTTGCCATGCCTCTGTGACATCACAAAAACACACCTCTTTGATCTCACAAGGACAGGCCTGCTGCTGTTTGAGTTTAGCCCTGAAAAATTAAGAGCTGCTGCTGACCTGACAACTGTATTCATTTCCACATAATAGTAGTTAAGGTATTAAGAGCCAGCCTCAGAAACATGCAGTCCCTCCCAGAAAAGATAAAAGTTCATTTTTTGCCATGTTGGCTGGGATAGTCTGAAAGATGGAATTAAAACAAAAAGAAACCATTTCCCCATCTCTGGCCCTTCTTTGCAGTCTCTCTCCACCATGGTGAAAGGAATTCATCAGCTCCAGCTTTAACCACAACATTAACTGTGCATTGTTAACCAGATTTCCAGTTTAACTAAAATCTGAAACCACAGAACCTATCCTTCTTAACCTTTATTAATATTAACTAAAGTTAATGCTAGTGTTGACAAAACATTACATCAGAGCTAAGGTAGAAGGAAGCATTTGCCCCAGGAAAGAATTTTGTGAGAGTAGCCCTGGATTTGTTACAAGAGGCCATTATTATCACCACCACCACCCAGAACATCCAAAATAATTATGTAAATTGTTAAAATTGTAGTATATAAGCAACGGAACCATAAAACATCAGGTCTCCCCCGTTTCACTTTTCTTTCTCCTGCTCCAAACGCCAGCATTCTTATGTTTTGTGAGGCCCTCTAGTTAGATCTGATCACTGTCTTCACTTAGCTTTTCTCCCTCTCATTTTGAGTATTTTTAATAGTGTCATTTACTGCTTGGGCAAACTTTTGAAGTGCTGTGCTTGCAGAGAAAAGCACTTTGCAAAGCAGCTCCTCTACAAGCCAATTAAAATAGAATATGTCAAAGCTGAGCTGGTGGAGTAAATCTGAGCTGGTTGTAAAACCACACCTCCTTTGCTAGTTTAATTAAGGTACTCTTCTCTAAATCTGGCTTGCTGGGGCAGCTCCTACTTACAGCTCCATAAGCCACTCTTGTGAGACTACAGATGGGTGAGCTAAACAGAAGAAACCTGGAGTAGAATTTGCAAAGTATTTTTTTCCACACAAGCAAATAGAGACAGTGATAAATATTACATTGTATGACACAAAATACTGATTTAAATAAAGCAAACCAGATTGCGTCCGCCTTGCAGTAAAATTAGAATTCAGCCCAATGTTCTTTGAAATAAAAGAAACACATGCCAGTAAAGGGGAAATCAAATTAAATTAATTTGCCATTTAATCTTAATAGCCACCTGTCACACTACAGATGCTGAAGGTACACATAGAAAAGTCACCTTAGAATACCTTTGGTAATGGGATATGAGGTAGAGAATGGGAACTCTATCTCCCAGAATTCCCAAGGCAACATGGCCATTGGCTATGCTATCTGGGGAGTTCTGAGAATTGTAGCCCAGCTCCTATAAATTGAATAAATAAATAAACTCAAGGTGCAGGTCATGTAAAGATCAACATCATTTTGAACTGAGCCTGGGAACAAGAAATGAGTAATCAACATGCATGTCTCAAGATGTAGCTTCTTAACCGTGTCCAAGGACAGTTCCACATGAAAAGAGTTGTATAATCCACTGTTAAAGACATTGGACAGTATGAGTTAAGAATTGAGTAGAAGCAACACTGATAAAACTCTTTCCTAGTTTCAGTCATTATTTTTTCTCCATTCCTTTCCATTTGTTGGTCTCTCTAATGAAGTTAAGTTTTAGATTTCTCTTTCTTTCTTTCTTTCTCTCTCTCTCTCTCTTTCTTTCTTTCTCTCTTTCTTTCTCTCTTAAAAGATGCTCAGGTTTTTACTGGAAATACTTGATCCAAGCCTAGGCTTCATCTTTTTCTAAACTTTTGATTATTGTTGTTGAAAAAAATACATTTTATGTCCCTCAACAAACTAGCAAACGGTCAGGTAACTCTAGTCTGCCCGAGGGCTGTCTCTCTTCTTTGTCCCTCTGGGCTGCTTTTTCTTTCTTTTGTTAACATGTTGTATTGCCTTGTGCCATTGACTTCCTGATAGCCCAGCTCCTCTTTTATCCACCAGTCCTGTTAGGTCGGAAACACACCATTGCATCTTCTCTGCAGGCTGTCTTCCTCCTGTTTGTCTATTAACCTACAACTGTGCCAGAGCTATGATGCAGACACATTCAGTAGCACTTCCATCTCAACAGGATCCTCACGCAACCACAAGAACTGGGTCGTTGGGTTTGTAGGTAATCTACGGTTGAGGGAATGAGTCAGAGGTCCAGGGAAAGACATGCACTACCCAGAGACAGTACTTTTTCTAGAGGAATCATGTGAAAAGAGACATGTATGTCATCAATTCTATTGCAGAAAAAAGACAAATTTATAATGTATGTCATAAATAGATGCATCAAGCAAATATTTAGATGGTTATTTGGTAGTGGACAAGTTTAGTTCAAAGAAAAAAAGTTTGTATAGAGCCTAAGTGTACATTCTTTTTTCAAACTGTTAGAGAAAGCAAAATATCATTTTCAGTTTAATAAATAAAAGCTTAAATTCAATGGAGGTTTTCAAATGGAAAGGCCATTTTAAGATATTTTTTCTGTTTTTAAAGTGTGTAATATAATCAAAATATTTTTTAAAAAAAATATCTCCCAGATCTAATGTATGTGATGTTAACACCACTGGGATGAAGAGGGAGAATGTGAAAGAGCTTCTTCTTTAACTCTATAGAAACTTTCTACCCATGTAATTATTATCACATTCCTGCCATACTCTTTTATGTATTCATATTAGAATGGAATTATGTGAATCCTGTACAAAAACCAGCAGTATTTAATATTCAGGCAGAATAACACAGTATCACTTTTTCAGGTTTACATAAGTGTACTGGTTACTCCTGTAGGGAAGCAAATGTAGAAAGTTACTATCTAAACAAAGAGATGTACCATTCATTCTGTGCCCATCAGGAGAGCAGAGAAATAAAACAATTGTTGAATACATGCACAGCCCACACAGACAACAGTAGAAATCATAGAAGAAACTCCTTCCCCATAGTGCCTTCGGTTCCTGCACTCCTTGTTTATGGGGGGGGGGGGGGGGGGCGTGTAGTTTTAATTGTTTTTAACATGTTTTTAATTGTGATTGTGAACTGCCCTGAGTCGGCCTTGGTCAAGTGGGCGGTATATGAATTTGACAATTAAATTAAATTAAGATAGATAGATAGATAGATAGATAGATAGATAGATAGATAGATAGATAGATAGATAGATAGATAGATAGATAAATCTTTATTGTCATTGTCCCCTTGCGGGAACAACGAAATTTCTCAGTTGCTATATATCAACTCGAATAAGGCATACCCCTTAATTTAAAACAGCTACAGAAACACCAATTAAGATAGTACTATACAGTACAAATTAAAAATTTCAAAACTTCAAAACCTTAAAATTTTGAAATTTTGAAATTCTAAAATTCTAAAATTCTAAAAATTAAAAATCTAAAAAAAATAAAATTTTAAAATAAGATAAGATGACTTCAGAGTCCAAAGTTTCCATTTAAGGCCAAAATTGCTCTGGAGAAGAAACTGTTCTCGAGACAGCTCGTTTTTACCTTTAATCATGCAACAGTGAGGACTGTGCATTTATACACCATATTCATCCTGGTTAATTTCAACTTCAGTAAAAGAACACAGCACCTACATTTGGCTATCAAAAAGAATTCCTGTTATCACATTAAGACAAGGTGGATCCAGATTTAAGGGGTTAAGTTTGCAGAGGTTGATGTTTAGGAATTAAGTGTTCAGAAAGAATAGGATTTTCTGAATTCAGGAGGGAGGGGAATCATACTCCCATCCCCACACTTGAACCCACGGTGTAAACTAAATATAAATCTGAGGTCTGAATATTGTTTCTTATGTCTGTGACAAGGTAGATCATAATCCATGAAAGCTCATACTGAAATAAATCTGGTCACCTTGAAGGTGCTGTATGATGTTTTTTCGATCAACCAACAAACACCACTACTTCCTGAAAAAATAATTCCATACAGTAGATCTTGGGGGTTTGGTTTGGTAAAAAAATAATTTAAACGTGAAATATGTTTGCCCTGATATAGATGCATTCAGTGAAGAAAGTCTGTCTAAGCTACAAAAGTAGCTTACAGTTATTTATGAGGATTCAGTGAAACAGACTTCCATGACTATAATCCAATCCAAATGCTTGAGTTGCTAAAAATGGTATTGGCTGATTCTCCTTCATTGTTAAATATTGCTGGTTTTGTACAGGATCATTTTCATGAGTAATGTTTTCATGGCACAGGAAGACCTAAAGTTTCCAGAAAAATTATGCAGTGCATAATTTTCATTTGATTTGACACAGGAATAATATATTGTAACAGACAAGTCCTAGTTTTCCTGCTGTTTTCAGTTGTCTGTGTGATACTCTGAAACCAGGACCAGCTGGGGGCCTCCACCACACATAGAACAAAACACATGTTTGTCATATTATATCATGTGAGGAACTTGTGCACATTCTAGCAATCATTTTAAAATCTGCAGTGGTCATGATAATTAAATTTAGTTATTATATCTGGTTTGCAAAAATGCCCACCAAGTGGTGGGAATGCCCAAGAGCTTTCAAAACATTCTTTCCAGAATCCAGTTGTGGAATAACATGCATGTAGCAGTGCAGTTTTCACAGGGTGCCATCTGCCTTTTGTGCTACCTACATGATAGGATACACACACTTCACTGCAGAAAACAATAGGGTAGCTGACAGACAGCTAGCAAGCTGTCTTGTAACACAATATGATTCTGGCTACTGTTTTGGAGAACATCTCCCAGAATTCCCAAGGCAACATGGCCATTGGCTATGATATCTGGGGAGTTCTGAGAATTGTAGTCCAAAATTAGCTTTTCTAAGTTGTGGGAATGCCTATATAAAGTGCAGTCCAAGTCACAATTGTGAGGTTGGAGTTTTCAAAAATGCTAAAACAAGAGAAGACAGAGGGGAATGACTGGTCACAATGACCCTTACTTCTGCCTTCTGAGAGATCTACTTTTCTTTCTCTTGTTCTCTGTTGTTGTTTCTTGCTACTGTTCCTAGAGTGAGGCTTTTCAGAAAGTTCTGCAAACTGAAAGGGCACATACTCCTTTAATAATCCATAACATCCCCCCGTGTAGCCTATTTGTTTCTTGCATATCTTCATCTTTGAACAGACACTCAACTGCAGGGCCTGGTAAGCAGTTCAAGAGATGCAGGTGGACAGAACTATCTCACCCACTTGGAATTATTTGGACATTATTACAAAACATCATTCAGTAAACAGAATTGGAGAAAACTGTGGTTTAATATATAAATGACAAAAGCCAGGTTGGTTGCCAGAAATAGAAGCTACGATTTTATAGCAAACATTAGATTAGCCTTGGCTGAACTGATGGTCCTTCGCCATCTAATTGTAACCATTTTTAATGACAAGAATTCTGTGGATAATGATCCATAACTGATGCATTAAAATTATGGCACAGTTGCCTTATATTTATTCCTTTTCTTTCTTAATATTGATTTCCAAAAAGCAAATATAAAATGGCAACCAGAATTTTGAAGCTTTCTTGAAATATTTGTTCTTTCTTTTTCTTCCTGTCAGATGTCCATGCTTTGCTCTGTAGAACTTGCAAAACTCTCAAAATGGAGGCACTGAAGTGCTAATTTTAGATGAGCAAAGCAATTAGTAATTAAAAATAATACTCTTGAAAACTTCAAGCTGCACTTGCTGTGATTGGTATCTCCAAGCAAGCCACCTGTGCAGAAGCTTAATTCCTCTGATTAATTTGTGGTGATTTCTGCTTCAGACATTTTTATATAGTTGAGATCCAGACAAGAGATTGGATTTTATCACTAAACAGAGAAATCAATTCAGAGGGTAGTGGAGAAACCCATAATCAGGGGGGAAATCAGCTTTTATTCTGTTTAACCTTCAGGTATACCAGCAGATTTTTCTCTTTATCACTGTGAAGAGAAGAGACTAAGTGACATGAAAATTCAACATTCCTCAACTTGTTTTTGTAAAATCAGTGATTAGAGAGCAAGAAATTCAGGCTTCTAGCAAGAATGGCTAGAGACTGAAAGGATTGTTTTCTTGGCCTATGACTCCCATAATTCTCAGTGTTGAATAAACACAAATCTGAGTAAGAAGAAGATATGGGTAAAGAAAGTGAGTAGAGACAGAGAAGATAGCAGAAAGAGAAAAAGGGAAGCAGAAGCCCATCTACTGTTGGCTTCACTCCCTTCTACAATTATGCAACTCCAGACAAATTACTACTGACCACCAACAAAAAAATGTTCAACTGTACATCTGCGGAAGGTAGCATTTCTGAGCTCATGAGAGTTTCTTCAAGCAGACATACATAGGATATTGTCAGTAAGGTCTTTCTCACATGCCATGCTGCCTTTTCCATTTCTTCCCAAAATTTGTGCTCTCTGAGTAGGCACAGTTCAGCTCTGAATGCAGGCTCTTAAAAACAGGGCACATATGTTTATACATTAGAGCTGCAATTGCAATCTCATGTACATGTTGTCAGAATCAATCTAGGGCAACTTGCTTCATAAACACAGGAGTGTGTTTCATTCCACTCAAACTATGTGCCAGTGACATGATGTGCACTACCCAAAGTTCAATGCCGTCACTCTATTCATCATAGAGGTTTTTACTTTCTCAACAAAGAAAGAGTTGAGCAGGGTGTGGTTTTACAAATCACTCATAAAAATGCTGTGGCATCATCTCGCTTTACCACCACCATTAGCCATTAGTATTGTGCTGGGGTAGAAACACAAACCCTCAGCTGTTTCATGTCAACCTTCAAAACAGTTGAGGGGAGATGCAAAAGCGGCAAAGAGAGTGGCAACCCTGACTGATCGCTGGCTGCCATCTTTCCATTACCCCTTCAGCTGTTTCGAAGGGCTGGCAGTCACCCCACCACCAGCACACAATCCAAACCTGCCCGGCAAGGCCGGGCAAAAAATACTAGTAGAACTATATATCATTGGGGCCAGAAATAGTTTTAAGTGGAAGAATTCTGCCCCTTCACAAGTTGTCATTGTAGGACTCCAATTTTTTTCTGCAGTAGGGGGTGTTGTGGCATCATACAAAAGGCCATGTGTCCCATAAACCAAAAGGTACGAAGTGACTTTCCTCCCCTATACTATAAGCTCAGGGGCATGTAGTCCAAAAGGTCAAAGAAAGTAACTTTTCCAAGCTTTTATCTGAACTAACTTCAGAAATATTCCTTGGCATAACCATTCATGGGCTGCAATCTGCTTCATTGAATGGACAAGTCCATGGCAAAACAGGCTTTAACTCTCAAAAGATTGTGATGAAACATATTCATGTGATTCCTTGCTGAAGGCTTTGCTACAACCCACTGACAAGGTTTCCTGCCTGAAATGTATTTTGTATTTCAGTAAAACCAGTTGAAAAATAAAGAAGTGTGCTCTTAAGGTTTGGAAACCTAACTTTTGCCTTCTCCGCTTCATCAAGGAAAGTTTTCTCCAAAATATGGAAATTATAAGTTGCAGCGCTATTATTTGATATTCAAAGATTGCTGAATTTCACTGCTGTTTATACCCACTTCTGTTTCAAAGTGTTTTTCTGCACTTGGTAGTGATGAGAGGCCAGTGTAAAAGGAGGTGTGCGGATTAAAAATAGCTTCCCCCACCCTTCCTCAGCCCTTCGTAGATGGGGGGGAAGAAAGCAGAGTGCAGTGAAGCAAAGAAATAGAAAATGAACTTCTGAGGCAGTCACATGTGAATTTCAGACAGGTTTTTACTCATGTGATTCTGTTTAATCACCATTCCATTCCAGCAATTTTTTTTTCTTGGTGGAGGAATGAAAAAAATAATAATTTGCTTTTCACTAAATATCCATTGTCTGTCATAACAAAAAAGACTATTAGCAGGTCATTTTAAAAATAATTGAACTTACCCTATATTGCATTTTAGATTTATTTGGGTCCCCCCCAACCCCAAAGGACAGAAAGATTTGTCTCTATCCATTCAAAATACAAAATTGCTACAAATAATTCTGTACATCCGTTTTCCCTTCTTCACTTTCTGTGACAAGCTGAGCAGTGATTTACACATCTAATGTCTAGTCAGGCACACATCATAAACCCCCTCCAAATGATTTTTAAATTGGCCCTGTCTAATGCTGGGGTTGAGTTGACATCTTGTTCCAGATGAAGTAGCATCTACAGCTGCTGTCTCTCTCAACTGCATTCTTTCTTCCTCCTCCCCACCCCTTACAATTAGTGAAGATAATCAAGGAGAAGGCTTAAGTTATACAAAAATCAGAAAGTCTAACAGCCACAGAGTTTTGGATCAAAGTGAAGGAAAAAGCAGCAGGTGTCTAGAGTCACCTTACCTGTAGAACAGTGTTTCCCAAACTATGATTTTTTTACTTCAATTCCCAGAAGCCTAAATCAATTCCCCAAAGCACTGATCAGCCAATTTACTAACTTAGGCGTCTGGGAATTAAATTCCCCCTGTGCGGCATGTTCCCCACATTGGGAACCAGTGCTGTAGATAAATAGATATTTTTGAAGATACACCTTGTATACTATAATAATAATTTTGCATCAGAAATTATTCTGGGTTGAAAAGATTTTTTGGAAGAAACTCTGCTCAGGGAATGCCCAAATAAGGCTCATTTCCTGTCCCCAAGAGCTGTGACAGAGATGGGGGCTCAATCCGTCATTCAGTACCCAGGTCTCAAACTGCTGACTTGCCAGCCTTCCAGCTAACAAGGCAAGCTTCTTAACCACTGAGCCACTGCAGCCCCTTATAGGAAACTGACCACAGACAACTGCTACAGAAACTGGATGGATTTGTGTTATCTGAAAGCAGATGATGTGCTAGCCCAAGCATTTCAGTGAGATACTAAAAAAAACTGATTATGATGAACATCAATTAATTCTTTAGTACATCTTTGGCATGATTTGAGGAAGACTTTCTTTTTTCCCTTTTTTTTTCTTTTCTTTTTTCTTTTTTTTTTTTTGAGACTACTGCTGCCAAATCCTAACCCATGATGCCACCAGTTGTGCTGAGTGGAAGATTGAGGAACATAGAAAACGGCCTTCTTTTGAGTCAACCTGATGGTCTTTGTACAGTACTTTGTAGCTCAAAACTATCAACTCTGACTGGCAACAGTTCTCTTGTGTTTCAGGCAAGATTCTTTCCAGGTATACAACAGAGCAATCTCTCCCAGCCTGAATGTGTTGGACAAACTCCAATGAATCTGACTGGCCTAGTGGTGCTGGATGGGGATGTAACATGCTAATAGCCAAACTCATCTGGACAGTACCAGAGTGATAAAGGATGCCTTAGAGCAGTGGTTCCCAACATGGGGCACATGCCACACAGAGGGACTTCAATTCCCAGAAGCCTAAATTAGTACTTTGGCTGATCAATGCTTTGGGTGAATTAACTTAGGCTTCTGGGAATTAAAGTCCAAAAACCAAAGGTTGGGAAACACTTCCTTCAGGGCATGTTGTTGGATTTCACAGCCATGGAGCTTTGATATAAGTGAATTAAACTGTAAACAAAATATAGGTATCAGGTCATTCTGAATCTATCTGGAGTAGGAGTGAAGTTTGCAGAATGCCTTGCAAGAATGGGTTTTTATTTGTGCCTGAATCCTTTTGCATTTGGTAATTATGTCTGCCAATGCACTTTGCTCCAGCTTTGATCCTTGTACTTAGTATAATCAAAGTCATATAAATTACAGCATATTCCTTCCTGTCCTGGAATTACTGATGTTTTCAGGGAGCTCATTCTGTCTGTGCACTTCTCTCTCATTCTCTCTCTCTCTCTCTCTTTCTCCGACTATGTGTACATCTCAAGCTT
Organism: Bradypodion ventrale; assembly: GCA_035047345.1. Classification (NCBI taxonomy): domain Eukaryota; kingdom Metazoa; phylum Chordata; class Lepidosauria; order Squamata; family Chamaeleonidae; genus Bradypodion; species Bradypodion ventrale. The sequence continues at coordinate 126,214,744 of JAWDJE010000006.1, forward strand.
TGAAATATGAAGCTTTGGTGGCAATTTGAGGATTTCAGTCTGAAAATCAAAACCTATGCCTGTTGGGGTTAGAGAAGGAAAAGAATGGTTTAAAGGAATGTAACAAGGAGAAAATTAGGCAACTTAATGGAACATCTGAAAGTTTTCCAGAGGCCTCTTATTTTTAAAAAACGGCACTCATTTTCCAGTCCCCTTCCATCCTGCCCAGATAAGTGAAGGCTGGTAATCATATCAAGCCTGTAGTCTAGGGCTGGAGACTGCTATCCTGGACAAGTTACTTTTTAGCCATGATGTGTAGGAGCTTCTGTCCTAGGCAAAAAGGAGCATTCCATTTCTGTAAGACATATTCTATGCAATTGGCAACCATGAGACCTTGTCCGTCTCTCCCCGGACCCACACCATCAGTCCCGGAATGGGAGACAGCTGGGGTGGCTAGCCCCGCCCGGCCAGGAGGTAGAAGAAGCGTCGGAGCCATCACTTGGAGGACCTCGTCCGTTTCTCCCAGGACCCACGCTATCGGTCCTGTGTCCATTTCCTGAATCTCACTCTTCTCAAATCATTTATGGTGTTGAGTGTCAGAGCTGGTACATTGAGACTGGCTGCAAACTGGTAACTGGTGCTGGTGGTAGAAGATTGTTGTCATATGGCAACTTCCAGCTCCCAGTTTCCTATTTCTGGGGAAGGAAAAAAGGAACTATTCAGCTGCTTAAGCTGCATTTTCTCATGGCACAGCACTATTCAACTTAAAAGGTAAATTGATAAAATTGATTGTATTTTTCTTCTTTCCAATGTCCCTCTATTTCTTTGCTCTTTTTTAAATCCAGTAAACAGCATTAAGCACATAGTAAGAAAGTACCATGGGCACCTTCGAACAAAGATCGAATCTGGAGAAGGAACCATCCCTGCTCGATGTCCCAGTGCAATTCAGACATGGGATGGCGTTTTGCTTGGAGAACAGTTGGTCACAATGTCTTGCACAGATAAAATTGCCAGGTAACGTGAAAGTAAGATTGTAAAGCAAGAAGCAAAATGCATGAAAAGTGTTAATATTACCCCAAAAAATTGTAATGGGAGGGTAAATTAAATCTTTTTAAAATGGTTGCCACTTAAAGCTTTCCATGGTTTTTTGGCATAACCATTTGTTCCATGGGTTAATATTCAGTGAATGTGCCCTGACAAGTGAAGAGGGTGGTAAAGTCATAGCTGGTGCAGAGCTCCATATGGTGTTTCCATGTCTGTCAAATATATTAAGCCTATTATAGTCCAGTGTATTGATTCTTTGGAAGCTCAAACTCTCTGGAGAGTTTTCCCTCCATTATATTATTTGATTTATAAAAAGCGGATTTTGACATAAGAACTAAATGTATCCTCTAAGATATCCAACAGCTCAAATAATGAAATAAAAAGTATTTAGAACCTCTGCTTGTGTTGATCCAGTGGTGCTTACTTGAATAAAAGTCGCAACGATTTGAACTGAAGAAATTATCTTGAACTAGAAGAACATTTGTATATTGCTAACATAGACCAATTGCTGGCACAGAGCAAAATGTCCATACCTGAGATATAGTTGAAATCCAGCTGTCATCAGCAGTATCTAGTATGGGCAGTGGCCAAGAAGGCTGCAAACTGTAATCTAGAAACATCTGGAGAGCAATTGGCTTGGGATTCTCAGCATGAACACTCAGTTTAGTAAAATGGCAAGGCACTAGTGCAATGTAACTAATAGGGTCTCTTAGTTTAACGAGAAAGATCAAAGTCTTGCTTGAAAAGCTTTTTAATCAAGCAGTCTAAATGTTATTTTCATTCACCAGGTGTTGGGTAGTTTACTGTTGTGCTGATATCTGCAGAACAACCACAACAACAGACTTAAATTCTATCTCAATTAGTATACCCTTAATAATACTTTGGCACGGCAGCTCCAGGGGGTCCTGGAGAAAGCTGATCTCTGGACCCTTTCCAGTCAGACTTCAGGCCAGGTCATGGTATGGAGACTGCATTGGTCGTGCTGTTCGATGATCTCTGGCAGGAGCGAGATGGAGGGTACCCCTTCATTCTCACTCTTCTTGACCTCTCAGTGACTTTCGATACCATCAACCACGGTATCCTTCTGGACCGGCTCCAGGGGTTGGGGATCCAGGGCACTGTGTTGGCCTGGTTCTTCTCCTTCCTGAGTGGCCAGACCCAGTTGGTGTGGGTCGAGTCCGAGGCATCTTACGTGTGGGGTGCCACAGGGCTCTGTCCTCTCGCCCCTACTCTTTAACATCTACATGAAATCACTGGGTGAGATCATCCAATCCCGCGGGGTGAGATATCATCAGTATGCTGATGATACTCAGCTGTATATCTCTGCCCGTAGTGATCCCAGCAATGTGGTCAATGTCCTGACCAGCTGCCTGGAGGCGGTTAGGGTCTGGATGGGGACAACGGACTACAGCTGAATCCTGGCAAGACTGAGTGGCTGGGGGACCCGATCCTCATAAGGAGTTATCACTGCTGGTTTGGGATGGGGCATTGTTGCCCCAATCCGACAAGGTATGCAACCTGGGAGTCCTCCTGGACTTGTGGCTTCTGCTCCAGGAGCAGGTTACGGTCGTGGCCAGGAGGGCTTTTGGGCAAGTCCAAGTTATTAATCAATTGCACCCACTCCTGGACCGGGAGGCCTTGCTCATGGTCACTCATGCCCTGGTCACCTCCCATTTGGACTATTGTAATGTGCTCTACATGGGGCTGCCTTTGATGACCATCCAGAGACTGCAGTTGGTCCAGAATGTGGTGACCCATGGGGTGGTGGCGTGTAGTTGTTTCACCCACACCTTGCCACTGCTGCAGGAGCTGTACTGGCTGCCTATATGTCTCTGGATGCAATTCAAGTTTGTCACCTTTAAAGCTCTTTATGGTAGTGGACCAGGATATCTCAGGGGCAACATCATCCCTAGGACATCAACCTGTCCCACGAGAGCAAACTGAGAGGGCACCCTTCAGGTACCATCCGTTGGGGAGGCCTGCCTCTCCAGCATGAGGAAAAGGGCCTTCTCAGTCGTAGCCCCCACATTATGGAACTGCCTCCTGGTAGAACTACGCCTCCAGGCCCAGTTGCTACAATTTAGGAAAATGCTGAAGACGTACGTGGTTGGCAAAATGGGTATGGGGGCTGGGATTGACAACAAGCTCCCCTTTCTGGCTTGTCTGAAGCTTCCCCCCCCCTCCTGTAATCAATTTTAATGTTAATTTTATGCTGATTTTATATTTGTTTTTTAGATAGCAAAATGGCACAGTGGTAGGCAATATTAATTTTAATTCATTCTATGGGTCTGTTAGCTATGCAATTTTGTCGTTGTATGATTTTTCCTATGGAAAAAATCATACAACGATATATTTCGCTGAGTGGTTTTTCCCATTTAAAATTCATTGTACGATTTTTTTTCCATAGGAAAAATTGTTATGTGGGGCACCATTTTCTTTAAAAACCTATTCATTATGCGATTTAGTTGTTATAGGGGGTGTTCGTTATACAAGGTTCCACTGTATGACAAATAAGATCAGGGATATATATGCATTCCTTAAGAACCTTTATGGAAGGGAATGGTAATGCTTTACAGAAGCATGCTTTTCTGACAATTGGATATTATTGGCATAAATATGTCCCTTCAGGCTCAACTTTACCTAGATGATTTGTTTAGAGCCAATAACTTTGTGCAATCACAGTACTGTAAATGTTCACGTGTTTGATCCAACCGTCAGAATAATAAAAGAGTCCAGCAACAATACACCACAATAATCTGATTCACATACACATACCTGTCAAGTATCCTGGATTGGCCGGGATTTCCCGTATTTTTGCACCGATTTTTGTCATTTCCCGCCTGGAGCTGCCGCTACCCCGTAATTTGGCAGTAGGGAAAATTAGTTACTGCACAGTTACTTCTGTGCAGAAGGGGATGCGTAAAAGCCTTCTACGCATGTGTAAAAGCCTTCTACGCATGCATAGAAGTGAACTGCGCAGAACATTTCTGCGCAGGTCCATTGTACGCATGCGTAGAAGGCTTTATGCATGCATAGAATGGACATGCGCAGAAATGTTCTGCGCAGAAATGTTCTACGCATGCGTAAAAGCCTTCTACGCATGCGTACAACGGACCTGCACAGAAACGTTCTGCGCAGGTCCCGTAATCTCCAGAGCAGCTTTGACAGATATGCATACAATCAAATAGTCTCTAAATAAAGTTGGATCAAATCTTTCCCTAACACATTGTCTCAAAGAGGTAAGATGGAAGTCTCCAACATCGTTTCCCCATTGTATCTGAGCGTGATCGAACTTTCAAAATCAAATCACAGGCACAAAAGAATTACTAACCAAATTAAAGCTTCCAAGACCAAACATTGCTACTTCTGATTTTCTGAATGTCAATACAGAGTAAATTAAATATACAGTAAATTCAGAAATCCATATTATGTTTTAATATTGATGGGGAAAATAAATTGTAATGTAGAGTGCACAATGCTTTGTTTTTCTCCAAACCAATCTGCTTCTACCCTCTAATCTAAAGATTCATTCTGGACTCTTGCCTACAGCTGTACAAGAATGTGACGTAATATCATGTTTTATGTTTCCAATAACAAATGAGAAAGATCCATTTTGATGTTCAAATGATGCTAATTGTTGTTGATTTTAGGAATTATTAACAACTCATGACTATGATTAGATAATTCTAGTGCATGATGAGAAAAGATAGAATGAACAAAAATGGAGGTGCATTGTGAATCCTATAAGAAATCCTGAGAACATCATCATCACTTTAGAAAAATCAACAGCAGATTTTTAGAGAATTCATTCTGAATGGCAAATGCTCACAACAATAGGAAAAATTGAAATAAGAATGCTTGCTTTCCAAAATATGTTTCATATACTGCCATTTTAGTTAGGTTTGCTTTGTTTTGCACTGGACATAAAAGCTGAAATAAAATTGCATTTTCTTAAATCATATGTTGACAAAAACGTACTGTATTTTGATTCTATCCCCCGATAGGGATTTTAGTGATTTAGAGAGAATGCCTTATAGAGAGCATTGGTCACAGTTGCTTTAAAACTGTATATTTTGCATGACTGACAAGAGTAGCAGTTGTTTCTGGTAAATTGGAAAGAATTACTGGAGCTAAGCGGATAATGCGTAGTTAATAATTTATCAAACAGTTGTTATCGTATTTTCTTGGTTGTGTGGTATTTGTAAGCAAAAAAGCAGTTTTGCAAATTTGATTACCGTACATTCAAAGAATTCAGCATTTATTTATTTTTTGTGGATGGTAAAATGTCCATCACAGGCAAATTCTCTTTCAGTATTTTGTGCTACTGTCTGTGGACCACATCAGTTGAGAGGCATTCTGTCTAGTCACTCATCAGTTTTGGAATTCTCTTTTTCTCATGATCAGGAAAAAAAAATCTCATCCTGGAGCATCACAGGGTGACATATGAGGCTAGCTCCATCTATCTTCTGGGGAGAGTTCCTGCCACATCGGTTCATCTCCAGTTTACTGCAGCAGCAGTCTGTGTGACTACAAGACTGCTTTAAGTTTTTCAGAAAGTCTCCAATGTACTATTTCCCCGTAACTTTTCTATAAATGAAAAATGTCCATTCAGAACCACCCAACTCATGAATCTCCACTTAGACATTTATTCATTTAGACCCCAGCAACACTAGGGCCAGGGTTGCTCCCTGTATATTCTTGGTAGTGGCATGATGTCTGCTAGGCATTAACAGGAAATGGAGTAGTATATATATTTTGAATAATGCGAGAAATATCAGAAACAAAACAGTCAAAGCATTTGCCCAGAGTAGAATCTTGAGGCACTCAATAGTATTTAAGAGGTCCTGACTGCATAAGGCTGTATATAAATTTCCTTAAGAGGACTCTCTCTCAACTGATGAGCAATTTTACACCATAATAATAATAATTTTGGGTCAGAAATTATTTTGGGTTGAAAGGTTTTTTTGTGAAAGAAACTCTGCTTAGGGAACACCCAAATGAGCCTCCTTTCATGTTCCCAAGAGCAGGGACAGAGATAGGCACTCAATCTGTCATGCAGTACCCGGGTCTCAAAATGCTGCCTTGGTAGACACCATGATTTAAGCTCTGAAGACCACTGTTCTGGAAATCTCCCTTCCCTTCTCTTTGACATCTTAAATACATCAAAAGAAGGACAAACAACACTTCTTCCTTTTCCTCTCCCCCGCTTTTGGGAGGGACACCCATACCTGTCAATTATCCCGGATTGGCCGGGATTTCCCGTATTTCCACACCGATTTTCTCCATTTCCCTCCCGGAGCTGCCACTACCCCATCATATGGCAGCGGGGAGGGGGGGAAAGGAGTTACTGTGCATCCCTTCTGCGCTGGTCCTTTCTACGCATGCGTAGAACCCTTCTACGCATGTGTAGAAGGCTTCTGTGCAGAAGGGGATGCATAGAAGCCTTCTACGCATGCGTAGAAGTGACCTGCGCAGAACGGTTCTGTGCAGGTCCATTCTACGCATGCGTAAAAGCCTTCTAAGCATGCGTAAAAGCCTTCTATGCATGCGTAGAAGGCTTTTACACATGCGTAGAATGGACCTGCGCAGAAACGTTCTGCGCAGGTCCCGTAATCTCCGGAGCTGCACTTGACAGGTATGGGGACACCTCTGGATAGGAAACAGACACTGTGCACCACAGGGAACTATCTCAGTTGACACCAAAGGTCAGTGTGGCACTGTAGAATTTGGTTGCAGTGGCAAATCCAGCAGCAGTGCCCCTCCCAGTTACTTCTGTATGGTCTTCTAGCCAAAGACATTCTTTGGGGTCCCAAACACTCTCTGATATCCTATCTTAATGCCTTCTGTGCAAAATAAATTCATACTAAAGAACATACATCCAGTGGTGAGCTCCAAAAAAAATTACTACCACACTGTGGGCATGATATGGTGGAGGTAGCCAGGGGGAAAGCCCTGTGTTGCACCCAAATCAGGACTACTTTATTTCAAAACTTGGATGGGGCCAGCCAGAATTTCTGCTACCAGTTCTGGCGAACTGGTACAAACCTGCTGATGCCCACCACTGCATACATCTGGATTTCCATCACAATTGCTAGAAGCATTTTATGAGGAGTACATTACAAAACCATTGCTTAGTACCCAGAACAGCACCTGAGTTTGTGCGTGTGTTTGTTTTCAATATAGTGCTGAGCTGTGCACTGGCTATGATAGATTATTTTTAATGTCATCTACCGAATTGAAGACTGGCTTTTCTCAGGTTCCTTCAATTTCATTTCTGGCACTTCAGTTATTGACAGTTGGGAACCACATATATTTATATTGGTATTATCTGTGCTGAAAACTGAAGCACGAATCCTTTCTATCCTATAATAAAAATTGGAGTAATAGCAGTGAAAAGAAGAGACAGGATTTTGTACTTAACCCAAAGCACCTGTTCTTCCCTCCCCATATTCAAAACAAAAAAAAGGCTTCAGAATGAACACTATTGTTTTTTTATAGCAGAAATTATTTAGAAGAAAAACCTGTAGGCTAACAGCCTGCTCCACGGTGCAATTTTAACCAAAAAAAACCACAACGTTGTGTTTAAGACTTCTCAGCCTTACTGGATTCAGTAGGGATGGGCTGACTTAAACCCAGATATTTCAGTTGAAGTAGGCTATACATCCAGCTACCTTGGTGCAGATAAGCCAATTTTCCTTCTGTGGAAAAAACGGTATTAAAAGTGATAAGTTATCTCAGTGGAGAACATTGTCCTTGAAAGGGGCATTTTGAAAGTCTTGCACAATTAGAAGTAAAAGTCAAACAATCCATCATGCATCTTCCTCCCAAGACAAGTCACTTTGATATATTGAGTACCCAGAATGTAACAGTGCATTTAGTCTGCATAGTGGTGTTAATTTTGAAAATGCTATTGATGGGGAAAGCAGTGGAATCACAACTAAGTTCTTAATTTGCATGTAGATACAACCTACTGCCTCATCGTCCAAAGCCTCACCAGCTTACTGCAGCATGACAGGGAGATGGGAGTGCCTTTATTTTGGTTCTTTTAAATGGCTCTGCTGGCTGATAACTTGCTACACCAATTCCACGGCTTCAACAGCACTGGTCTGAACTTGGGCAGCATCAGGCGAAAAAGTCTGACTTCACTACCAGAAGTAGAGTGATGGTTTAGGTGGGATCTTTCCACCTGAGAGAGACCTCCAGTGACAGACCATCCCTTCTGCAGAAGGAGAAGGAGAGCCATAGCATCCTATAGACCCGTGATGGCAAACCTTGGCACTCCAGATGTTCTTGTGCTTCAATTCCCAGAAGCCCAAGCTCCCTATGAATCCACATGAATGGGTTTAGTGCGATTCATCCACCCCGCGGTGCCCTTGTCGCACCCAGAAGCGGAAGTAAAATGCACCCGGGTGCATTTTACTTCCGCTTCCGGGCGCGTTTTACTTCCACTTCCGGCAGCAACAAGGGCAGCGTATGAGTGTGTTTTACTTCCACTTCTGGGAGCAACAAGGGCAGCGCAGGGCAGATGAATTGCAGTAAACTCATTTGTGTGGATTCATATGGAGCTTGGGCTTCTGGGAATTGAAGTACAAGAACATCTGGAGTGCCAAGGTTCGCCATCATGGCTATAGGTGGTGTCACAGCTTAGCGGTAGAGTGCATGTCCTTTGCATGCAGAAGGTTCCAAGCTCAAACTCCTGCATCTCCGGGTAGCACTGAAAGAGATCCAAAGCTGAAATTCCAGAAAAGTCACTACCAGTCAGTGTTGACAATATTGGGCTAGACCAAATGTCTCACTGAGTACATGACAGCTTTGTTTCCTGTGTTATAATTCTCCACATGCTTTCCCTGGGAGATTGATTAATCCAGGTGTAGGCAGGTGCAATCTAAAACAGCAGGTTTTTTTTTATTTTGACATCAGAAATATTATGAGAGTGGTTAAACTGCTGTACTGCAGCCAAAAACTGTTGACATTGAAGTTTAATTTTGACAGGACTCAAGATTGTTGGAAGCAAAATATAAATTACCTTGTGAACTGCCCAGAGAGTGCACTTAGTGCTACGGTGTAGTATATAAGTGTAATTGCTAATTGCTAGAACATTCACTTTTGTGCAAAGGTAAACATTGCAATCCTGTCATAAAGTTGTGCGTGCATACATGTGCCAGACTTGAAACCTGATAACATGGAATCACACCATTCAATTGTGCAATTGGTTTCATGACTCCCATCAACATTAATGCACAATATGCCTACAGAAGAGATTGATTGATTGATTTACAGAAATGACACCCATGTTGTTGTTCATTCGCACAGTTGATTCCGACCCTTTGCGACCCCATGGACCATTTTCCTCCAGGCCTCTCTGTCCTCTACCATTCTCCTCAGACCGCCCAGCTCTGTGCCCATTATGTCCACAATACCATCTATCCATCTCATCTTTGGACGCCTCCTTCTTCTCTTGCCCTCCACCTTTCCGAGCATCAAGGCCTTCTCAAGTGAGTCCTCCCTTCTGATTTGATGTCCAAAGTACTTTAGCTTCATCTTCACTATTTGTCCCTCCAATGAACAGTCAGGATTGATTTCTTCCAGTATTGACCTATTTGTTCTCTTTGCTGTCCAAGGGACTCTCAGGACTCTCTCCAACACCACATCTCAAAGGTATCTATTCTTCTGCGCTCAGCCTTCCTAATGGTCCAGCTCTCACACCCATACATTACCACTGGGAATACCATTGCTTTGACTATGCGGATTTTTGTTTTCAAGGTGATGTCTCTGCTTTTCACTATATTCCCCAGGTTTCTCATAGCTTGTATCCCCATAATCAGTTGTCTTTTTATTTCATGGCTACAGTCGCCATCTGCAGTGATCTTAGATCCTAGAAAAGTAAAATCTGTCACTGCTTCTACTTCTTCCCCATCTATTTTCCAGGGACTGATCGGACCTGTTGGTTTTCTTTATATTAAGTCTCAAGACAGCTTTTGCACTCTCCTCCTTCAATCCAATCAAGAAGTTCTTTAGGTCTTCCTCACTTTCTGCCATTAGGGTGGTATCGTCTGCATCTCCCAGCAATTTTGATCCCATATTGTGATTCCTCCATCCCTGCATTGCGCAACCCATCTGTCATTCCGTGTTCTGTCCTAAGTGTTGCTTCTTGGTTAGTGTACAGATTTCTCATGAGGTATGTGAGGTGTTCTGGTATTCCCATCTCTTTAATTACTTGCCACATTTTGTTGTGGTCCACACAGTCAAAAGCCTTGGTGTAGTCAATAAAACAAAAGTAGACTTGTTTCTGGTATTCTTTTGTTTTCTCCATGATCCAACGTATGTTGGCAATGTGGTCTCTAGTCCCCCTGCCTCTTCTGAAACCGGCCTGCACCTCTGGTAGTTCTCTCTCCATGTTGCTGAAGTCTATCCTGTATTATCTTGAGCATCACCTTGCTGGCATGTGGGATGAGTGCAATTGTTTGGTAATTGGAGCATTCTTTGGCATTGCCTCTTTTCCAATCCTGTGGCCACTGTTTTGTTTTCCAATTTGCTGGCATATTGAATGCAGTAGTTTGATTCCATCATCTTTTAGGGTTTTGAAAAATTCAACAGGGATACCATCATTTCCACTAGCTTTATTGTTTGCAGTGCTTTTTAGGGCCTTTCTGACTTCATTCTCCAGAATGTCTGGTTCAAGTTCAAATTTCTCATTATTGTTATTATCAGGAGTATTGAGGTCCTTTTGTAGAGTTCCTCTGTGTACTCTTGCCATCTTTTTTGATCTCTTCTGCTTCAGCTAACTCCTTTCCATCTTTGTCCCTTACCATGGTCATTTTTGCTTTACATGTTCCCTTGATTTCCCCAATTTTTTTGAAAAGATCTCTAGTCCTGCCTCTTTTGTTGTTTTCTTCCATTTCTTTGCACTGTTCTTTCAGGTAGTTTTCCTTATCTCTCCTTGCTTATCTCTCACCCATACCCACCAAAATTAAGTTATGCAAATATGATAAACTAAAGTAAATGTTTCATAAAACCAATGACTGTTTAAATGGTGAGACTAAATTGTTTGTATATAAATATTACCTTTTATCTTCCATTTGAGTTTTATGTAGGATGAACACATTACTTTAATGACCTGCATTTAGAGAGGAAGAGAAGGGCAGTCTCATTCCGAAATCCTCAGCAGCCAGATGGCTGCCTTGTCTTCCATGAGATTAAAAGATGTTTCTCATTCACAGGCCTTGCTTCTGAAGCAAATTAATACAGCTAACTAAATTGCCTGTGATTTGCTCTTTGTGTGTATGGGGGGTGTATGTGTGTGTGGAATAAAAATTTTAAAAGAACTTCTGAAAGCAGTTTTTGTCACAGGTTCCGTGAGCAGATTGCTCTCCAGGTACAGCATGCTGGTTTTAAACATTCAGTAATTAATGGAAAGTATTTCGTGTTAATTGACTGCTTCAGGAAAGGGAAGTATAATGGCTCCTTATTAATCATGGAAAGAGACATACAGCACAGAGGCACCGCAATTATTGCACCAACGGTTGAGAAATGTTAATTAATGAAAAGAACAATGATGTAAGAAATTAGCTACATAAAGCTTCCTGCTGGTACAGATTTGCACTTTAAGTGCATTTCTTTAAAGAACCGTCGAATGCTGCCTGAAATAACTAAATCTCTGTAACCTTTTTAAAAATGCCACCTATATTCTGGCTCATAAACTCTAAACTCACTAAAGACAAATGTTGTGATAAAGCTTTTCTTAAGCTGTGTTGTTCAAGAATGGGATCATGCATTATGTCTATGGTCCAATTTTCCTTTGAGGGGAAAATTGTGTTATTATTGTTGTTTCATATATTTATACCCAGCTAGGATATAGCAAAATAGTAAGGTCTTAAGCCATTACCTCAAGGGTGGTAAAGAACTAACCCTGTGGGTTTTATAGGACAAAGCAATCAACAAACAAATGTTCTTAATGGTTGCCAAGAAGAAGTCCTAGAGTGGAGCATCAACTAAAAATGGAGGCATATACAGGAGATGGGATTAAGGCAGAGTTGGCGAGTTGTAGTAGTCCGTGGTGTATCTTTCCATCCCCAGTACTTCACATAAACCCAGAAAAGACATACTGGATGCTTTTTGGTTGGGAGAGAAAACTTCCTTAAAAGGAAAAAAGCCACATGATTCATAAATATCGACACCAGCACTTAAAAACTGAGAACCAAATTATATGCTTCAAATAATGAGTAATTCTAGTCAAAATCATTCTTGACATTCAAGAGAGGTGACTCTGGCAAGTTTTTGTGTCTTGAAAAATCTGACTTATAAACAAAGGCCTCTGCTGGCATCCTAAAGACCAATCCCAAAACAAAGTCAGTTGATGGGCAAACTAGAGCAGATGTGAAAACTTCCTGCTGTGATAATCCAATACTTTTGGTACTTAACAGATTTCTAACACCATGTTTGCTTCTTTGTAATCTTGCCCAGTCCGATTCAAAGGAGAGAGAAATTTATTTTTCCATAGCAAAAGTGTAAGAGTTAGCATTCTCACCCCATCCACATCTGATGTCTCTGTTATCTACTCACCCAGGTGGTTTTCTCCAGTTTTTGTGCTTAGCTTGGAGGAAAAACACCTGAGAAGAAGCCTCAGGCCACCAAGCAAGAAAACAGGACCAAAGGTTATGCATTTCTCCCCACGTGCTCCTCTTCATGTTTCCTTCTGTTAATTTTCCTACATGATTCGAGTACATGTGTGCTTAAACGCACTTACCTTCTACCATTCAGCTGTCAGCCAAGTGAGCATGTGTGTGCTACAGTCTGCTCCACAACTGACTGTTAATTATCTTTTCAATATTTACATACATACCGGGCCTTCAACTGTGGAAGGTGCCACAGTGATCTATCAAGATACCAGTCTTGTGCTTGGTTGCATGCAACTGGCACTGTGACCATGGCTTCTGAAGTTAGAGCTCCATGTGCATGTAAATATTGAACAAACTACTAGCCATAAGATTTGGAACACAGTAGGGAAATATTCTGTTAATTTAAGACAATGTACGTACTCACTGGCATCCATAGGCTCATGCTGGTTTAAACACATATAAATCTTCTAGGCATTAAAAGGTATTGGGCACAGCAGGTTCAATCCAATTCAAGTTAAGCAAATTTGAGTCTCATTGGTTTCAGTGGAAGAGTTGTATTCTTGCACTTAACAATTTCCCACTGAAATAATGGAGACTTAAAAATGCTTAACTCTGGACTGTTGATTTCAATAAGGCACACTAACCATGGGATGACTCCATTTCTACCATAACTAAGGTATCTTTGCAATACCATACCTGCATCCAAATGATAGACCATTCCATTATCAGTGCTAGACGTCCGAGTTCTTTTGTTTCCTTCTTCCCTTTCTAGTCATTATAAGAACTTTGAAACTGTATGAACATTGGCTTATTTTCTTCTTTTTCCTTTTGGTGTATTTTTTCCTTTTGACTGGGATACTATATGTGGCAGTTTGGTCTCATCTTATTCTAATGTGCTGACTGTATAGCCGTGACTGTCATGTTGCCCGGGATGCACCACCTGAAGGCTAGTCCATGTAGATGTGGTAGATGCGCAGCCACTCTGTTCACATGGGATGGAAGTCCTCTCCTCAAAATGACTGTAGAGAAGACCAAACCATGGACCACATTATATTTAGGTGTCCCTTACATGTGTTTGGAGGCACATTGGAGGACTTGCATAGTGTCACAGAGGAAGCCTTTCAATGGCCTTCAAACTTGGATGTGGAACTCTAGCTAGGAACTAGAGATGGTCAATTTGTGCTTGCTGTTATATCAACATGAATGTAGATAATCATCATACGATAAATAAAATTCTTTTTTTCATATCCTTTTTAGCTTGTGCTTCCATTTTAGGTTGTGAGCTTGAAAGTAAAGACTATTGTGATAATTTTAAAATTTTATCTGTAAACTGTCCTGGTAGTTCTGATAGAAAGTGGAATAATATACTTTAAATAAATAATATTCTTTTCCTTCTCCAGGGTGCATGAGTTTTGAGGCCATTCTGAAATGTGATCTAATACAAATGGATCAATTGCATTTATTCAACATGCCAACTATTTCTACTTAGAACTGAAAAGGCCAATTTAAATACAAACATTAAGAAGTGACTGCCTTTTGGGGCAATCCCCTCCATTTTACTCACTTTTCATTTCCTGTCTTTTTGAATGCGTTTTTTTTCTCACTGTCAAATTCCTTTTCCAGGTGGAATGTCCTTGGGTTACAAGGGGCTCTTCTTAGCTACTTCATTGAGCCAGTGTATTTGCACAGTATTATTGTGGGAAGTCTGTCTCACACTGGTCACCTTTCACGGGTAATGAGCCATAGATTAGAAGATGTTGGTCAACTGCCAGCCTCATACCGGCGCAATCAGCTCCTCCTAAGTGGTAAGCACATGCTCACTTGTGTAGATCGTGAGTGGATAATCTTTATCTTGGCCATATGTTGACCTACAGTTCTCATATACCTCTTTCCATACTGGTTGAAGCTTCAGGGAATTGCAATCCAAACCTTTTGGAGAGCCAAAGGTTCCCCATGCCTTTTACCAATAAATATAATGCAAAGCTTAGGAACATAGCTTTTGGAGTGCTCTACTCCACCAACCAACATGACCATTCTGAGAGTTCTCATCCAAAAGTTGACCGTTTGTAAGATAGAAATATCTCCTCTCTAACTTACATCACTGCAGACCCATAGTCATAGAGGTCCATGGAGATTAATACCCCTCTAGCAACCCCTCCCAGAGAAGAGGCAGACTGGTCCTTTATCACACTGGGCTGCGCATGCCCTGCCCAGCCCACAGGTTTCTTTCCTGAACCTGGATGATGAAGAATTTATTTAATAATGCATTTAATCATGAATTCTCATGTCACTACGCTGGCCAACCTTATTATAATGAGGCCACAACAACTCAGAATTTCTGGGTAAAGGCCTAATATTTAATGTATGGACAATATCAAACTCCTTGGGAGAAAAATCCTGATTGTTATAATAAAGGGCTAAATAAAATAAGATAGATAAGATACATCTTTATTGTCATTGTCCCCTTGCAGGAACAACGAAATTTCTCGGTTGCTATGTATCAACTCGAATAAGGCATACCCCTTAATTTAAAACAGCTACAGAAACACCAATTAAGATAGTACCATACAGTACAATTTAAAAATTTAAAATTTTAAAACTTTAAAACTTCAAAACCTTAAAACTTCAAAATTTTAAAATTCCAAAATCCCATCCCAAAATTTTAAAATCTAAAACATTTAAAATTTTAAAATAAGATAAGATGACTTCTAAGTCCAGAGTTTCCATTTAAGGCCAAAATTGCTCTGGAGAAGAAACTGTTCTTGCGACAGCTCGTTTTTACCTTCATTGTTCTATATCTCTGTCCCGATGGCAGAAGCTCAAAGAAGCAGTGGCCAGGCTGCGATGGGTCTCCTACTATATCTAATGCTTTTTTGTGGCACCTGATGGTGTAAATTTGTTCTAAAGTGGAGAGTGGACAGCCGATGATACTCTCCGCTGTTTTAATAATTCTGTGCAACATTATCCTATCCCGATGAGTACTACTCCCATACCACACACATAAGCCATAAGTGAGCAATAGCACAGCGATAGAAGGCAAGCAGCAGCTTTTGTGGAAGATGGTTTTTCCTTAGAGTTCTCAAAAAATACAGTCTCTGCTGGGCCTTCTTCGCAAGCCCCCTTGTGCTGGCACTCCAGGACAAATCCTGGAGTGCCAACATACTTTGGTATGTACCATCATACTTTGATATTTTTATTGGCAAAGTTTCTGCTGGGAGCAAAGATCAAACAACAAATAGTTTGATATGGTCACAGAAGGATATATCAGAAGACATTCTAGCAGTCTTAAAGAAAACTTACACAAAATTCAGCTCAATTGCAGCTTAAACCTGCCCTTCTGAAAATAAATCCATGACTCCATGAGAATCATTGCTTAGGGCTATCAAACCACCTGGGGCATGGTATGCATCATTTTTAACCTTGCTGTCATGTACAGTATATAATTTTGGCAGAAAATGTTAGAATAGAAAACATAACAAATACAGTATTGCTTTCAAATCCTGAAGTTATCATCTTGGATATTTGAAAAACAGCATCTAAGAAATATAGTGGCAATCAGACAAACTTTGGCCTCATTCTGGAAATCTTCAGGCGCTCCCTTAATGCTAAATTCAAAGACATGACTGTGATGGCATGATTGAAATTGCCTAGTCTTTGTTAAGCAGCTGCAAAAATGGCTCTCTACAGCACTACTTAAACATGTGAATTGGACTTTTATGATGACTTTATCTATGACTGAATCCTAAAAGACTTTTTCTAATGACTTGCACTATTAAGCATTGTTAAAAGAGATCTTGGGCTGACCAGTAAGGCTATATAGCTGGAAGCAATCATTATGCAATAGAACAGTCTTTCCATTTGACTTGGTAGTTGTCTATGTATGTAACACCACTCATCCAAAGACTTTAAAGCAGTACATAAGTGTTAAAGTTAAACTAGAGCCTTGGATCATAAAATTTACATAGGAACACATTTAAACCTATTCTCCATTCAATGATGTGCTTAAGTACATCAATGTAAAGGGGTAACCAGAAAGTGTAATACTGAATGAAATGGGGATCCATCAGAGAAGTCGTGAAAGATACCTGGTGGCTAATGGAGCATATGCTAAATGAGAAAGTGGTGTTATTTGGGAGACGTAGGAGTCGCTAAGACGCTGACTGGGAAGGGGAAGGTCAGCAGTTCGATTCCCGAGTACTGCAGGACGGAAATGAGCTCCCGTCTTCATCCCAGCTCCTGCCAACCTAGCAGTTCGAAAGCAAGAAATTGCAAGTAGATAAATAGGGACCACTTCGATGGGAAGGTAACAGCGTTCCGTGCGCTCCGGTGTCTAGACATGCCTGCCACATGACCACGGAAACATCTGCAGGAGCAGACAGCGCTGGCTCTTCGGCTTAGAAACAGAGATGAGCACTGCACCCTAGAGTCGGATACGACTGGCTTTCGAGCAAGGGAAACCTTTACTTTAGGAGCAGATGGTCAAAACAGGGCTCTGGCTAGAAATGGAAATTCTTACATGGAATGGGCCCCTCTTCCAAAGTCCTTAGAGTAGGGGTAGGCAACCTACAGCCTACATCCCACAGTGCCAAATAGCCCAGACCCCACCCTCGCTCCAGCGGCACCGGAATCAGCCGTGGACTCATTTATGGTTTACAACAGCCATAAATTGGGAGACCACCAGTCTGGCCCCCTCAACTGTCTGAGGGAGCATGACCCAGGTCCCAACTTAAAAATTTTGGCAACCCCTGCCTTAGAGTATCACATGCATCTTTCCATGTTATCTCTCACCATGCCTCTGGCAGAGGCTAGGAAACATGTTATGATGTTGTGGTCCTGGGGAAACTTTGTTTAAACATTAAAGAGAGAGAATAGGAAACTCAATATGGACCTGGAGGTGTATTGTTAATTTCTCCAGCCCTACTGACAAAGGTAGACACCAATGTCACAGAGAGCTGGTGATCAGAGCTGAAAACACATTAATGTTGGAGACACATGGCGCAGGTGAAATGTCAAACTTCAAAGGACTCCTGTGCTTAGGTTGCAAAGACTGGTCCCAAAACAACACAATCTAATTTACAAATTGCATGAAATGAGAAAAACTCGTATCATACAGTCAGATCCTTACAATTAAGGAATTCCCACTTCTAATGACAAGTTATCTCTCACACACTCCCTATAAGACTTGGAAACATACTTAGGCGATTATGTTGATCGTCCATGCTCATGTACTAAAAAGTAAGACCCATTATAATTATGTGGGACCGACATGGCATAATTGAGATCACAACTTCCATGAACTGAAAGGCTTCAATGGCCAATAATACAAACTGGCCCACAATAGACAGAAACCAAAAGGGATCTTAGGATGTCTTACTTTTCAGGCAGGCACACACATATTCATCTCCCTAGGCTTCTGCCACTGTCAAAAATCAGCGACCGAGACATTTGTCCTCTGGACCATGCTTGGGGCTGCATATGGGGCTATGGGATCCTGGAAGTTATAGTCCAAAAAGATAATTCTTTCCAAGCTCTGTCTCTAGGGATGGAGAAAATGGCATGCGGAGATAAGTAGGAGCCAAAGACAGCAGGTCTGCATGTGCCCATTGCCCTGTTTGAGTAGACTCCAGCTACTACTTCAATTTAACTTTTTCTATTGGATTTTTAATCTGCAGAGTAATTCATTGTATTTTGTCTCACTCTGTGGAGGCCTATCTCATGGATTCCATTCAGAAAAGGGATGGGGGGGGGATGGTGGTGGTGGTGGAGACACTGAGTTCTGGAGATAGTTCCCCAAGCCACACAATGAGACCACATTGCACAGAGTGTGGGCCTGAAGTGTCTTTCAAAGCTAGAGTAGAATTGCTAGTGACAGTTCTGTAGGACGGTGCTGTGCTATGCTAAATTCTCCAAATTCCCTATGTTCTCATTTCACTGGGGGGGGGGGGGTATATTTGAAAGACAGAAAATCAAGATTTTGCAGTCTCTACACATAGTTTACAAAGATCCTGACAATGAATCACCAGAGATACACAATGTTACTGTTTTACAATTCCCAACAATTCAAAGGTAGTATTGATGCTGGGAGTTGAAGCCCAAAGGGGCAACTTCTGAAGTATTTGTGGATTAACAGATTTTAACTTCCAGGAACTTGTGTTATTGCCATCAGAAATAACCATATTTCCATAGTAATCATTGGGGGAATCAGATATATTTTGCTTTTATTTTCCAGCGACATTATCCATGCATATGTATGCAAAGCTATTCATTCAACTGAATGTTTTGCTTCCTTTGGCCATTAAGTTTGCTGCTTCCATGTTTTCTCTATTAACTGTAGCTTTTTCCCAGACAACATATGCCAGTTCTCAATCTTTTAAAGCCGGGGGCCAGGTCACGCTCCCTCAGACAGCTTCAGGGACCGGATGGACATTTTGATCTTCCTCCACCACATGGCACTTCCGGGTATGGTGGAAGCAGGGGCCCCCACATGAAATGGCACTGCAGGCTGCATCCGACCCATGGGCCACAGATTGAGAATCCCTAGCATATGCTGTCATATTTTGGCACTCTGACCAGTAAGCTTTGGGGTGACACCTTGACTGGAATTGGCACATTAGTGTCAAGCCATGCGTTCAGATCTGCTTGCAATGGGCTCAACTGTTTAAATTGCACTTCAGTGGCAGCTTACACATTTATTTTATGCATCTTCAGCAGTCTCTTTTTTAAAAAAAAAAGATTCAAACTGATCAGTTAGCATGATAAAAGAATTGCAGTTGCTATTAATCTGACATAAATGTGATTACACTACCAATGTGTGATGATAACTCAATTATATTTTCATCCAAACAGTCATTTATGGTTGTGCCACTTAGCCAGACAAATGGATGTTACTGTCAACAGGAGGCCAAAAAATGCCAGGCATCGTTAAAAAGCATCCTACGCTCAGTGTTTTTTACTAAGACGTTTGTATTTTGCTCTGAAACAATGCAGCAGGTCCTGTGCTTCAGCACCTCTCATTAGGCCCATAACTAGCTAATTTGCATCCACAGCAAAATATACATATAAAACTGTATATCCTGCATCCCCTGCTTTCTCCTGTTTGCTGCTCCCCAAAAGGAGAGAGAAAAGTGGGGGAGCAGGGAACACAAAACCGTGGCTATATACACAATACCACACAAAGGCTGGAATCTGCAGCAGCTGGTTGAGTTTGGACTTGCATGCCTTATCAAATCATTCCCTATCCAGATAAGCTCACCATGCTTTTAGAGGAGAGCAGATAGTCTGAACTAAACCCTGGGGGGCTCTGAGTACATTCCCATTTTGCTCATAAGTAGAGCCTATGTGTGGACAGGAGTGTCTCCTCTGCAGACCTGCTGCTTTCCACGTAAAGAACACGATGG
Organism: Bradypodion ventrale; assembly: GCA_035047345.1. Classification (NCBI taxonomy): domain Eukaryota; kingdom Metazoa; phylum Chordata; class Lepidosauria; order Squamata; family Chamaeleonidae; genus Bradypodion; species Bradypodion ventrale. The sequence continues at coordinate 126,234,782 of JAWDJE010000006.1, forward strand.
TGGGACATGAGGCTGGCCATTTTTTTGTCAATGTGCTCGGCTTGTCCTAGCAAAAAATGATTGGAAATTTGAACAGGGTTTACAAAATACAGCCCTTTCCCAGTAAGGTCACCTTTGCTCAAAAGCCAGTCATATCTGACTCTAGGGTTCAGTGCTCATCTCTGTTTCATAGCTGAAGAGCTAGTATTGTCTGCATCTGCAAACATTTCCACGGGCATGTGGCAGGCGTGACTAAACACCATAGTACACGGAACACTGTTTACCTTCCCACCAAAGTGGCACCTATTTATCTACTTGCAATTTCTTGCTTTCAAACTGCTAGGTTGGCAGGAGCTGGGACAGAGACGGAATCTCACTCTGTCATGCAGCACTCAGGTCTCAAACCGCTGACCTGCCAACCATCCAGTCATCAAGTTCAGTGTCTTAACCACTAAGCCACCTCAGTCCCTTTCCCAGTAGCATGACGTGTTTGAGGCAGTAGTTGCATATTTATGTCCCGTTTCTTCTACATCCCTCAACTCTGCACCTTTCACTTCATCTTTATTACAGCCATGCCCCTCATCAACTGAATGTGCATATAGGACTGGCCTGTCACACTAATTAGCAGTTATGAAATCTGTTTAAGGCATGGGAAACTGTGACCCTTCATGTATTTTGGGTCTTCTACTCCCTCTCCATAGAATGTGTTGGCCCAAACTAATGGGAACTGTAGTCCAAGGACATTTGGAAGGTTGCAGTTGTATCACCACTGATGAACAGGATCCTGTGGTGATGATCATGAGGCTTTAATACTGGGCGGTGGGCTGCTGTTTTTCTGGATAAAACATCAAACATATTACTCCTTAGTGAACTGTTTCAGAGGCCATCGCCACGCCCTGCAAATTTTTATTGCATTTCTACAAAACGTGGGCTTCCCAAAAGTTGGCTGTGCTGGCTGTCCAAGGGATGGGGCCCACCATCATGACTACAAGTAGATATGTTCTCAGCTGGAGATGTTCTTTCCATGCATCTCAATGGGCTCAACATGGCCCATACTACACACATACAAATTTTAATTCTAAAACCACTCTGAATGATCTATAGTCTATTCATGCATGCTGGCATCTCATGGGTATGGTGACTAGACTATGCCATCCAAAAATGTAACTTGTTATATCTCTAAGTTAATTAGAATGCTAAAGTAGAGATAATACTGGGTAATGGTTCTTATAAAAACAGATTATCTTTGTAACTGTGGGGTTACCATTCACTTCCTAGTAAAACGAGACATCTACTTCTTGTTAGGAAGAGAAACATAGTTGGGGAGCTATTAGATTTTTTTTTCTTCACAGGTTGGTATTTTCTGTTTTCCCTTTGACAGGAGTAAGCAATGCTCAGATGCGCCGGGCAGGGAAATCGCCCAGCTTCAGTGTGAACTGGATAGTGGAAACCCCAGACCTTGAGCTTATCAATGCGACAACAGGGAAAAGAATCTGTGGGGGCTCTTCGCGACTCTGCAAGCACATGTTTTATGCTCGATGGGCAAAGCTTTATGGAAAGGTACAGGCAAACTTTGCTAGGGTAATGTTTTTAGCCAGTGGTGGGCATAAAAAAATTTCCTATCACACTGTGGGCATGGCCAGGTATTTTTACTACCGGTACGCACATACTGGTGCGAACCTGCTGATAGCCACCACTGTTTTTACCCCAAAACATTATAGATTCACCCTTGGCTTGGCTGTGATGCAGTCTTTGGTGTATCCAGAAAGAGGCGATGGATTCAGTCCTTTTCCAATACTAAAAAGTCCTTTCTTTCCAAGTGAGGAGAAGGCAGGGCAACTGGACTGCTCACACAGGTCTTTGTCTCCTAAGCCAGGCATCTGTTTCAGAACAGGAACACGTTGCTCTATGTTCAACCAGATAACCTCTCAGCTAAATACACTGGCAAACCCCGCATATTAAGTTATTGTCCTTTTTCTCATGTAAATAATATTTCTAAACATCAAAAAGATGAGATAGGTCCTCCCTTGTCCTCAAAAAAAAGGGAACTGAGGATTTGACTTTGTTGGTTATTCACTAGAGAAGGGAAGAGTCAAAATTGGAATATAGGAGCACACACCGAACTGTCGAAAGAGAGACGTAGAAATAAACGTCTTTATACCTTAACTTGGTTGAGAGAAGAACTAATAATTGTGCGGGACACAAGCACCACTGGTTGCTGCATAGCCTTTTGGCCAAGTGCCAAAGCCCCTGCTGTGCATACGTGTAATTCACTGAACCACAATTCCAGTTTTGAGATTTCAGTTTTACTATTCCAGTACATTTTCCAATACCCAAGATTTTTGGATTGTGGAAAGATAACAGCATGTCAACAGATCGTTAGAAATAGAAGATGCATAGAAATTGGAGGTGGGGAATTGGGAGGGGATATGGTTTTTCCCCCATATACTATAAAAAAAACAAGGGAACATAGGCACATGGACGAGGAGGTCAGACAAAAGTTTGGCAATTTCATGTTGGTGTATATCAGGGGTTCTCAAGAGGTTCCACCGGCCAGACCACTCCCCCTCAGACTGCTGAGCAGGCCAGACATGTAGTTTCCCCCTCCCCATTGTAAACACATCTGTAAACTGCAGCAGGCCCATTTGCATATGCATGGGTGCGTATGCATGGGTGTGTTTGCACATGAATGGGTGTGTTTGTGGCTGTCATAAATGCATCCACTTCTGCTTCTGGGGTCATCGCCATGGGACAGATAGAATGGGGTTGGGGGCCGGGGCTGGCCCATGGGCGATAGGTTACAAATCCCTAGTATATATGAATCAAGGCTATGATTTGGGGACTATACTTTGAAAAATGTGTGGAGATGTTTTAGTCAGTTGATATTAGAATCATATCTATGGGATTGATATGACTGAGTATGAATCTGCAAAGTGTTCAGTTTTGATGCCTTCTCTAACATCCCAGACACAAAAGTTTTAGGAGGTAATAAACAAATGGCCCAAAGCATCTATTAGATGCATCTGTCCCTTCCAAGTGGCCAAGAAGGAAACATTAGAGAGGGACAAAGATGCAGTTTGGAAGGAACCCAATCATTCCAGTGGTCTTTTGTTGCCACTTGCTTTAATGTGCCTTCAGACTGGCTTTTGAAACCAAGAAACCAGGGGAACTTGAGAGGAGCAACACCCTGGCTTTCATTACAAGTGTTGCGCAAATGTATTTTTTTGCTCTGCATTCCAAGACAGCACTGAGTTTCTGCCAATGGCAGCAGGGCTGTAGCCAGGGGGTGGCCAGGGCGGGCTTTGCCCACCCTGAGTTAGCATTTTGCCCACCCTCAAACTCCCAGCTGCTTATATAGAAATGTTATATATATTTGACATTGTTGCCCAACCTGAAAAAATATTTGCCCCCCGCATCTAGAATCCTGGCAATAGCCCTGAATGGCAGCCATCTCTTACCAAGTTTCTACTCCCACAATAATACTAAAAAACAAACAAAAACATAAAGCAACAGTGACATGTTATAATTTATAAAATGAAACAATTTTATACAGCTGCTGAAACCCTGCTGTTTCGAGTTTTGTTTGGGGGGGGGGGCTTGGTAGTAGTAGTAGTAGTTGAGATTTTCTTTCCTCTCCTCTCTGATCCTCGTTTCTCTTTCAGCTGAGCACACGGATACCAAGCCATGGAGATATGCCATCAGTGTACAGTGAGGCCAAACTGGCTGCGCGCACGTACCAGTCTGTCAAGCAGCAGCTGTTGAAAGCCTTTCAGAAAGCTGGCCTAGGCATCTGGGTGAGAAAGCCCCCAGAGCAAGATCAGTTCCCACTGACTGTGAATCATTTGGCGCCTCTGACACAGTCCGCTCAAAACTGACTCGAGAGAAAGGCGGGTGCTCTACGGGAACTGAGAAGGCAGTGGATGCAGTCTGAGACTTACCCCCAGGAGAAAGCGCACTTGAGCTCAGCTTGGAATCCTGCATTGGGAAATGTGTTGCGTCTAAGATAATTGTTCTGCTGAATGCACTGAATGTGACTGTAGGAAACTGCTTTTCCATGCCCATCCCTTCTCAAGGATATATAAGCCCAGGTTACAAAAATGACCTTCACTGTTTGTTCCTTGTCTGTAGCACATTACACATTGCTGTAATTATCCCAGGGGCACCTGTATTTCAGGCAACAACAGGTCGTGTTTCTGGCCAAGGAAAAGAAGAAACCTTATTATGTTCCCCTTCATTGTTAGTGCAATAATTACCATTGGAAGATAAGAGGTTTTTCTAGGTAGCAAACAGGTACTGTGTGCTTCAGTGTCCATGGAATTTCAAGGCGAAAGCTGTATATGCACATTGGAGTAGATTCCAGGCACTCCAAAAGGGCAGAATCACAGTTACAGCAGAATGGGAGGGCTGAGCCCCACAAGCATGCGGTGGGAGCTTCTGGGTATATTTATTACATAGAACAAAAGTATTTAAAGAAAGAAAAAGAAAACAGTGAGGAAAATATTGGCTGTACCAAACATTGGAAAAATACAATTGCAGGATGTCTTAGTTGCACATGGTGGTATGAACAGCATATCCATGACACTGTAGAACTGCCATTATCTGAACCTCAGGAAATGGCCAGGGGTGCATTTGTGATCCTCAGCCAACACTGGACCAAAAAAAGTGCCCAGACTCACTGAATGTTACAAATGCACAAAGAGTCTGTTGTACGGCATACCCAGAGCATTAAACATACTGCAAGGATGTCTTGCTGAGCCTTAGGCAAACAGATTGACAAGCACACTGCAGTACAGCCAACCATAACTAGTTTATACTTCCCGCCAAGAGACCCAGTTGCCCCTATGCTTCCCCAGGACCCATGCATGCACAAAGGCTTTGTAGTTATGGGGGTCCCATTATGAGAGATACAGGTAAGCCTCCCAATTCTTTTGCAAGTTCCAAGGGTTGGGCTAAACTGCAATCTGCAATTGTTGACAGCACAAAGGTTTCCTGAAAAATCTGACTGCACTGTAGTCCTCTGTTTATAGGATAGGAATACTTGGCTTTCTAGATGTTTCGGCCAATAGCTTCCAGAAACCCCTGCCAGCATGGCCATTGGCAGGAATTATGAGAGTTATCATCCAAATCATCTGGAAGTCCAATGGTTCTCCACAACTGGTGAGCAACTGTATGCAGAATTTTAAAACTAGCCAACAGATCTCTGTTCCAGAAGCTATAGGTTAACCTTCTTAAACAGAAGAGTTGGTGGTGTTCATCAGCACCTGTATGAAGATTTTGAAAGACTAAATCCAATCAGCATGCCTTTTGCAATCTGATTTTCATTTTTCTGTTAGGGACAGCCATTGAAAATTTTGAATCTGGAACATCTAGGAATGAAATGTGCTGCTTCAGTTGCATAGAACTCTGCTAAAAAGAACAATGTGCACATCATTAAAACATAACAGGTTTTGGGATACTATAAATGGTTGGGCAGTCCATTTGCTAATGTGCTTTTGAGTGGTTGGAGGTAATTTTAGGCATCTCCAGTGCACAACCAAAAGAGATGGGATTGTCCTGCCTTTGCTTCAACTTCCAGAGAAAATAGGCAGGGAAAATTCATGTATTCACTGACCTCTTTATATTCACTGACCTTGGAGGCACCTGCAAGTGGCAAGAGTCTTGTCTCAGAGTGACTTCTTGTGCAGCACAAAACAAGACAATGACCTCTCTCCCAAGTACTTTGCACGTCCTCTCTCACCTGATGGGCAAGAAGTGTCCCCATACCTTTCCCCCATCTCCATGCCTCTGATTTTTCCATGATGCACAGAAAGATTCACAAGGAAGGAAGCAAACAGGTCTCTTGCATTCTGATCAGCCAAAGCGTGCAGGTAATCTATTCTCATTTCTACATAAAGTAGGGAGTAACTAGCAGAATCCTAATATATCAGCTTGCATAGAGGTACTATTTTTTCCAAGAAAGGAAAGACTTTCCTTATATATTTGAAGATCAGCTTGAAAGCATATGGTCAATGCACATTAAAACTTTACAACCCAGACAGAGAAGGGTTGAGTGAGATTTCTCATGATTAGCAAACTAGCCTTCATAACTATGATCATCTTTTAGGGTGCAGCCTTTTGTGCAAAGAAATTGCCTGTCTCTTACTACCAACGGGAAATCGATTTGTCCTGTCAACTCAATGGCCACAATTCTGCTGCCTCTGAAAAAATGTCAAGGATGTGACTAACAGGAGTAAATTACCACTAATTAACAAGTCACTGTCTGGATTTCTCAGTGTGTACCAGTTAATTAGCAACAATTTGCTTCCATGAGTTGCTCCACCGCACTTCCCCCAGATCAAAAACACTACAAGATCTCAGCCATTCTCATAGAATACAGCTGCCTGTAAACTATTTTTCCTTAGAAGCGCCCCATAGCTTCCTAATTGACATAGGTACACTGGCTGACATTTTCAACTCTAGTTCCTTCTTCCTGTGACTAGATTTAGGGTAACGGGGGTTTATCTCCTGGAAGCCTTTGGTAATGGATGGAATAGTTCTTCCCTACTGTCAGTGTAGAGTTCGTTTGCATTGAGCACATGAGCTCAATAGTTGATAATGCAGATGAGAAATGTCACTTATGATGCCCAAAGAGAAAAGTTATAGAAGACCCAAGCAACTGCAGAATTAACCTCTACCCAAACTTCTTCTTTTTTTAAAAAAAAAATAGTTTAGTTTTCCAAATAACAGGATTTGCGGGTTTAGAACTACTATTTTCTTCTTAACCTCTTGGTTTCATGAAATGTATATATATTAACATGCTGCTACTGATCTGTGATCTGTCTTGGTGTTTCCTCTTAGAGCTATCCTCCTGAGTTACTTTCTCAAACACAAGCACACAACCTATTCTCCTCCTTCCACTATACACATGTCCTTACCCTGTTGAACTTCCTTTATGCTATACCCCTCTTTTGCAAGTAAAGTTAGATGCTCTTATATAAAATTTGGAGAGCCATATTCAGTAAATACATTTGTTTATTAATGCCCACACAATAGTATTAGCTACTGTATTTTGAAGAAATTTTTATTTTTTAGATTATAAATTACAGGATGTATATTTAGTGTCTTGTACATAAAAATTATTGTGATAAACTAGAATTTTTAAATTAGATTTTAAAAATAACTCTCCACTTACAGAAATGTTTTCAATAAACAATACATTCCATGTAAATTACCAAAAAGATATATATCCTTAGACTAGAAATAACAGAAGATCTGAATTTGTTCAACAAGTTAGGAATGAAAACCTTTTGGTAGCAAGTGCTTAACTTCTAAAATGTAATATGTCTGATCTTAAACCTTCAAAAGGTTATGTGAAATATTTCATATATAATCCCAGGATGTGGGAATTTGAGCATGTGGTGGAAAGCAGATTTTGGAGTGGAATCTAAAGAAAATTAGGGTACATGTTGCTGAAATTCATCAAATATCACAATTCAACTTTTGTCCTATGCAGTCTGATCCTATGCATTTTTACACAGAAGCAAACACCACTGCTGTTAGTGGTACTTACTCCAAAGTAAATATGCACAGGAGTGCAGTCTAAATCCTACTCGTTTCAGTAAGATTTAGGCATAATTTAAAGTCAATTTACATGTTTCTTAAAAACTACATGGTCCAGGATGAATATGAATGATCACATATTTGAATGTTTCCACATTTCCCTACCTCCTAAAAAAGAAAGAAAAGTGCAGTATAAACAAACAAGTATAATAAAACTACAGCCCTATTAACTGACATATTAACTATCCACAGATAGGGATAGGGATGTTTTTAATTTAGAGAGGGTTTAATCATCCTCACATACAGTCAAGTGACTCAGAATCAAATGGTCCTCTATCACATATTTTTAGAGCATGTTAATCAGTTCTAAGAGACCCAGCATATTGTAACAGATAGGATGATGGCCCTAGTGTACGGAGATCTGCCTTCATATGATGGTCAATGGGAAACCATGGGTCAGTCAAAGTATTTCATCCTAAATTATCTTACAAGGTGTTGTGAGGACAACTGGTGGGATGGATTTGAGATTCGCCCATGAGTTCCTTGAAGAATGGTCAGAATGTTAGATTAAAATTATCTAACTTCAAAACACTTCAAAAACAGTCAGACTGTTAGATTAAAATTATATCTGCAGCTTCCACATAGAAATCATGGAAGGAGGATGATCAACTACAACCGTGATGGCAAACCTTGGGACTCCAGATGTTCTTGGACTTCAATTCCCAAAAGCCCAAGCCCACATGAATCCGCGCGAATGAGTTTACTGCGATTCATCTGGCCCTCATCGCTCTTGGAAGTGGAAGTAAAACATGCCCATACGGGCGCATTTTACTTCCGCTTCCAGGAGCGACGAGGGTGGCATGGGCCGGATGAATCGCAGTAAACCCATTCGTGCAGATTCATGTGGGCTTGGGCTTCTGGGAATTGAAGTCCAAGAACATCTGGAGTCCCAAGGTTCGCCATCACAGAACTACAATGACAAGAAAGGAAAAGAATTTTTCCACTTGATATACAGGGCAGTCACATGATTGCCTCCACCATCCCTCAAAATGCAGACTTCTCTCTTCTCATTCCCACCCCCCACCCCGTCTCTGCTGACTTCAACTTACATAAAAAGATTTCTGCCTCACTTCTGTGGAAAGGATAACTCTGATTAACACAATGGGAAGAACATTATGAGAGGCCTAAAGAAGGGTGGAGGAATGAAAGAAAAGAACAAAGTTCTCAGACATTAACCTGATTGCACCAAAACTGTGTGAAAATGGGTAGGTTGTAACTAAGTCCTCCTGCCACACAACACTCAGATCTGTCTCCCACTTTGGCACAGAATATTTCATACAAATACATTTAAAATCTAATTTGGGCTCTTTCTTCAATTTACTGATCAAGTAGGTAAAATTAATCACTCCCCCGCCTCTCCTTCGATCTCCTTTGAGCAGTTCACTGTTCACATTGCAGGTACAGAGATTTTGTTAAATTTTAAGAATGTCACAACGATTCAAACCATCACTTGTCATTAAAGACCTATAAAAGGGCAAAAAAAAATTTGTCAAGCAGCTATTCCTGACCCATTGTGCTAAGCCACCTTGGACAGCTTTACCAAAAGGCCTGGCGGAAAACTTTGGTTTGGTTCTTTAAGATCCTGAGTGCAGCCATAAATCCACTTCCCCTTGCAACGCCTGGATACATTTGGAGGATCGCTACACCCTCCCTTCTGCCCTGTTTCATCTCCTATTTCCTGAAGTGCAAGTAAAGAACAACTAAGCAGGAATTCTAACAGGAAGACAATGTTCATAGCAAGCATGAGTGGATGGCAATACGTATGAATGGGTGTACATTTGTAAGATTTGTACAAATTTTAAAAAAAATCTGACTTTACAGGTGTGAATTTGCTGCTGAGTTCTGTAAATTGCACTTCAGTGATACTGATAAGTGAATGTTTCTGTTACAAGTGAATAAAATGCCAAGAAAAAAAAGTATTCTTTCTTTTATGGTTTGCTGATCTTTCTCTACTCTGGACACAAACAGTGAGGAACAGCATGTAGATTTAGCATTATGGCTCCTTCCATATTTTGGAATTAAAATTACTGAGAGAAACATCAACTATTTGATGTATGCAGATGATACTACCCTAATGGCAGAAAGTGAAGAAGACCTAAAGAGGCTCCTGCTTAGGTTGAAAGAAGAGAGTGCGCAAAGCTGACTTGAGACTCAACATAAAAAAACCAAGATAATGGCAACAGGCCCTATCAGTCTCTGGAAAATAGGTGGGGAAGAAGTAAAACCAGTAACAGACTTTACATTCTTATGATCCAAGATCACTGCAGCTGGTGACTGTAGCCATGAAATAAAAAGTTGACTGATTCTTGGGAGACAAGCTATGAGAAACCTGGGGAACATAGTTAAAAATAGAGACATCACCATGCAAACAGAAGTCTGCATAATCAAAGCAATGGTATTCCTGGTAGTAATGTATGGTAGTGAGAGCTGGACCATAAGGAAAGCTGAGCGCAGAAGAATAGACGCCTTTGAGATGTGGTGTTGGAGGATAATTTTGAGAGTCCCCTGGACAGCAAAGAGAACAAACAGGTCAATCTTAAAAGAAATCAACCCCAATTGCTCCTTGAAAGGTCAAATATTTAAGATGAAGCTAAAGTACTTTGGACATCAAATGAGAAGGGAGGATTCACTTGAGAAAGCCTTGATGCTGGGAAAGTTGGAGGGCAAAAGAAGATGAGGGCAGCAGAGAATGAGATAGCTAGATGGCATTGTTGACACAATAGGCATAGAGCTGGGTGGGTTGAGGAGGATGGTGGAAGACAGAGGTGGCTGGAGAGCAATGGTCCATGGGGTTGCAAAGTATCGGACTCAACTATGCGACTGAACAACAAAATTAAAAGTTTCATAATGTATGAAAAAGATGCAAATTAGCTCCTAATGCCTACCTATGCTTTAATTCAGACAGTCCTGAGTCACAGAAGTCACAGCAGAACAGACAAAAGAGTAGAGAAATATGTCCCAGTCTTATCAAGCATCTCTCGCAACAAACAGTCTAGCCCTTTTGTCATAAAACATTATTTAAATTCATCTTATGAAAAGAGAAATGAAGTTCACTCATAGTACTCAGCTGTAGCTATAGACCAGGGGTGCCTAAACATTTCAGGTCACAGGTCGGTCATATGGTTTAGGGGGCCAGTCACTATGGCCTGTACATGCCCATCCAGGCACATTTTACTTCCACTTCTGGGAGCAACGAGGGCTTCATGGGCTGGGTGAATTGGCATTGGAGGCCAAAACTGGCCCACAGGCCATAATTCGAGCACCCCACTATAAACAGAAGGTGGGAAATTGAAATTCCATGCATGGGTCTCAAAAAGTGGTTGAGGGTGAGGTGATAAAGAACAAAGGAATCCAAAATAAACAGGAAGGAGGAGATGATTCTGAGGTGGGGAAAGCTCTACCAATCAAATTAGTGGCGAGGAATAAAACAATAAGGCATTCCCCCTCTCACTGAAACTCAGTCATGCAAGTTTGCAGTTCTCCCAACAGTACCAATGGGTGACAAGAAGAAGAAGGAGAGCAGTTGCAGTCAGCCATCAGACCATGAATGGCAGTGATGGGAGCAGCTCTGCTGTTAATACCACTACTCCCTCACCTGAGACAACTTTCTCAATCAGGCTAACATCCAGGCTGGCCCTGTGGATACCAGAGGTCCATTAATATGAGGGAAAGAATAAGGAGCTGGCTGTGAACCGGCCAGGGAGTGTACTATGCACTATGAGGAGGTATATAAGTGTAATTGCTATTGCTATTATGTTTGGCCTCAAGGAGAGAAGGTAAAGAGATAGCTAGTTAACAAATAGTTATTGTTTTGTTGTTGCGTTCCCCATCCCCTCCCCCTTGCTCCACATTGTTGGCTGCCTTTCGCAGTACATTTTTGTTCCTGACAATGCACATACCCTTCCTCAGCCTCCCAACACTTGGTGTATAGGAGATCTTAGTTAACATACTTGTCCAATTTTCTGTATTCCCCAATAGCATGACGAGTATCCTATTGTTAGTCTCAGCTACAGAGTAGACCCATTGGCCTAATTGCTGAGTGGCAAATAAACACTCAGCTAAATCCCATGGAGTCAATAAGGATTGCATCTAGATGAGGGTAGCAATAGGGCAACGGACCTTGTGTACAAGCCAGCGTACCATTGCAATTCCATCCTATCATCAGAGGGAACAGCAGAGACGCTTCTACAGGCAGAAACAGCCATTCGTTGTTGTTTTTTAAAAAGAAAGAGATATTTTGATACATTTGCTGAGACTTCACACATTGCCAATAAATATTCACAATCCACAACATATAAGCACTTCTTGTTGGCCGGAGGCTCTGCTAGATAAGTAATGCAGCCTTGGAGAATGGGGATTAATAATCGCTGACTTCCCTTTGCGGAAACGGTTCTACATGAATAATCTGCTCATGCCAGCATCCTGGATAATTAAATCCCTCATCGGCGCAGTTTATGTTCTATTTTATCAACTGTCTTCATGACCCTGGCCACTTCAACTATAGGCCATTTGAAATGTTGTTTCCACCATATATGGAAGCATTCAGCCTTTGGCCTGCACTCAGAAACTTTCAAGGCCTCTCATAAACAATGACAGCTTACATTCGCAATCCTGCTAAATATGATATTTAGCTGCAATGGAGATTAATAGGGTATATATACATATTATATAGACTCTCCTTCATGTTGTTAAAAATTCACTTTTGCCATCTGAAGTGTAAATACCCTTCCTTTCTTTACAAAGGGTAAAGGGTCTCATAAAGGTGTATATCATTTGGCTGATATATATATATATATATATATATATATATATATATATATATATATATATATATATATATATATATATATATATATATATATATATATATATATATATATATATAAATTTTTCCCTGCAAAGGAAGGAAAGTGTATTTTAACAATAGGAGGGAGGGTCTTTGATTTAAATAGTAGAGTACTAAAAGTTTTCCTTTTAGCTATGTCATCTCTGTCCATTCAAAATTGAGGGGTGCATTTATCATGTCCCCATTTGAACTACCAATGCAACCAGTGTTTTGAAAGCGGTCTTCTAGTGTATAGATAGAAACACACATATGCATCAAGCACAAAAGAGTGAGATTCACCATCTGTGTGGAGAATACAAATGGGTTGTTCTCCATTGGAATGGTTGTTGTTGGGGTTTTTTTCTTCTTTTCTTTCAGATTTGCAGCTAGTTCAAAAAGCTCTGGGAAATGGCTGGGGTCCAGATGAGACTGTGCGCTTAAGGGCAAAACACTGTTTGGAGACTTTCAGGGTAGATCTTGGCTTCAGCTTCTTGTACTCTTACATGCTTGCCGGGCTTTTTTGCGCCTGCGGGAGGGAAGTAAGAGCACGATGTCAAGCTTGGCATGTCGTTCTGAGAACAGAATGTTACCTTGCAGCAGTGTGAGCAATGAAAAGGCTCGGAGCCAGAAGGAATCCCTGCTTTGTGTTTCTTGTTTTAATGGGATTAAGTGGAACACAGACATTTGATTATTACTAAAACTGTACAGCGCAGGTTATATGGAACACAACATACCAATTATCTAAATCAAGGGTTCCCAACCTATGGCCCACAGGCCGACCCCGGCCCACAGCACCATTTCATGTGGCGCATGCCACCTCTGCCACACCTGGAAGTGAAGTGGATGCATTTTATGTCAGCCATAAAATATGCCCACACATGCATAAATGCACCCACAACTGTTGCAAATGTGGAAGTGGCCACATTTATGACAGCCATAAAGGCGCCTACTTCTGGGGTGTTTGTCCCAGCCACTCAGCTGTTGGGGGGCTGGTCTAGCCCGCAGTGCAAAAAGGTTGGCCACCCCTGATCTAAATGCATGAGTTGGTTTTGGAGAATCCTGGCCATGTTGAAAAATAACCTCAGGAAAACCTTTGCTAACAGTGCAAACATCCAGGTAGGACTAGCCAGAGAGGATCAATGTGCAGATGATCAGACTCAAATTCTGGCATGAAGTTGCATTTTTTTCTTCCTTATTTGTTTGTTTGCTTGCTTGCTTGCTTGCTTTCCTGCTTGCTTGCTTGCTTGCTTACTGTAGGGGGAATCCGAGGAGGCTCGCCACAATTAAAAAAATCATACAATAGTTGCAAGTTAAAATTGCATACAAAACTGTGTGTTTAAAAAATCCAAGTAGACATTGGACAAGATTAAAAACAAATTTCAAAACATTTTTAGAATGTCAAAAATACCTAAACCGCTTAAACAGAGTGTTCTCAAACTCATCACTTATTGCTTAAAAGCCTGCCTGAAAAGGAAGGTCTTTGCCGGATAACGGAAGGACAAGAGAAAGGACCAGTACATTCCAAAGGCTGGAAGCAACCTTTTAGAAGTCCCTCTATTGTGTCCTCACCAAACAAACTCAGAACCCAGAGAAGGATCTCCTTTAAAGATCTTAAAAGTTGAATAGGTGCTGTAGTTTCCAAAAACTCTTCAAAGGCAGCCCCACTCAGAGAGCTGCCTGTGCAGTAATCCAAATGGGTTGCAACTAAGGCATGTGTCATTATGGCCAGGCCAAACATCTCAAGGAATAGGTATAGCTATTGCAGGGGAACCCAAACTATGGCCCATGGGCCAGATCTGGCTCCCAACACCAGTTCATCCGGCCCGTGCCACCCTCATCGCTCTCGGAAGGAGAAGTAAAAACACGCCCAGATGGGGCATGTTTTACTTCTGCTTCTGGGAGCAACAAGGGTGGCATTGGCCAGATGAATTGGTGTCAGGGGCCAGATCCAGCCCATGGGCCATAGTTTGGGCGCCCCTGGTTTAAGCAGAGAAAATGGCAGCCTAAAATCTCATCCTGTTGCAAAACATATCTGTTGTAAAACAGATTGCAAGGTGTATTTTACTTCCACTGCCAGTGGGAGGAACCACGTGACCAGCTGAAAAACGTGACCAGCCTGCTGAACCATGTGACTGGCCCACGGCCCAAAAGGTTTGGGCAACCCTGAGCTAGTGTGACAGTTATAACTCTGCAAAGGTTTTCCTGAGACTTGTTCAGGGTTAAGCTCAGGAGCACAATTAACCTGGACAGGCTGAATCTCTATCCCTTGCTTTGCCTTGTGACTGACCAGAAGCACCTCCATCTTGTTCTGGATTTTCAGTTTGTTAGCCCGCAACCAGTACATTACTAACAACAGGCACTGTCTAGTTATAGAACAGCTTCCTTGGAATCAGATGGACTTTACTACAACACTGGTTGAACCTTGGCAACAGTGAGGCAAAAGATAGGATAGGTAACATGTACGGTTCCATTCACCACGAGAAAGCAAAATGATGAGGTGAGGTGGGAGGCCTGGCAACCTGAGACATTTTCTCACACTGTCTAATAACAGAACCGGCTCTGCAAAAGAAGAGAAATATCGTATAGAGCAGGCAAAAGAAGAAAATCATTCAGAGAATGGGAAATTGGCATCAATATGGAGAGCTATAGCAAGACTTTGAGAGAGAGAGTATGTAGCTGCCAACATTGTGAGAGTCTCGAAACCCGAAATTAATTGCCAGCTGTTACTGGGAACTCATGATCACCTTTCCACCTTCAAGGTTCTCACCTCCTATTTACTTTGTTGTTGTTCTTTGCGCTCTCTAGATGTTTTCTTGGACGTCATCTAACAAGCAAATGTTTCACAACACAGCAAGTAACTGTCAACTCTTCTGTTCTTCAGTTCTTCCAGACTTTGCCATCTTTGGATCAAGAGTTTGCAAGATTGCCCTCCCCCCCCCCCCATCAAATACCAACACTGGCCTGTGTGCATTCTTAAGAATACTCCAAAATAAACAATTAGGTAACATAAATGTATTTCTCATAATCGAACTGAAGAGCCAACATAGATCCCTACATGCTACAGACAAAAATAATCAAATCAATAATCTTCTACTATTTCAGGGACATGATTCAGGCAGACCTTTGAATGAGCAATCACACCTATGGCCTGAGAATCAAACAGAAACCAAAGTACAGGAAATGTAACAAAGCTCCTATTATGAAAATTAGACATTTTAAGGAACCCCTTCTTCTAAGGATGTGCTGTTTATGATATACAGTTTGACCTCTTATATTCAATTTTCCACAGTGACTTCTATTTCTTTATTCAGAAAAAAAAATCATTTTGATTCCCTCCCACCACCAATTGGCTTGAGAAGATTACCCATTCCCTCAGGAGAGCGATTTCCATCACTAGATAATATCTATGCTATATCTATACCCATTAAGGAAAATATTCCAATGAACACAATAAGTTGGTCATATTTTGAATACACCTATGAAAACTGATGACTAATTTAAGTTCCAATTATTTCAATGTGGTGGAAATCATTCCAAGTATTTCAAAAATGCATTAGATTGCAGCATGAACTATCAAATGACCTCGCCGTATCTTCACCTTCTTATTGTTGTTGTTGTTCAGTCGCACAGTCGATTCTGACCTCTTGCAACCCCATGGACCATCAACCTCAAGGCACCCCTGTCCTCCACCGTCCTCCTCAGCCCGCCCAGCTTCGTGCCCACTGCGTCCACTATCCCATCCAGCCATCTTATCCTTGGCCACCCTCTTCTTCTCTTGCCATCCACCTTTCTCAGCATCAATGCTTTCTCAAGAGAGTCCTTTCTTCTCATTTGGTGTCCAAAGAACTTAAGCTTCATCTTTACTATTTTTCCTTCCAGTGAGCAGTCAGGGTTGATTTATTCTAAGATTGACCTATTTGTTCTCTTTGCTGTCCAGGGTATATCTTATTACTGAATCCCTTATTTCATTTCACAAGCCTCCTTCTCCTTCCTTTCCTCATAGTGAAGTGGCTGAGCCTGAACATCTGCATTCTTGCTAAAGCCACATGTAACCAAAGAACAAAGATTTGTTCAAGATCACCTTGACCTCTGGTGGTACTTAAGCTACCATTCCATATTAGTTAGGCTGGGCTAGGATAGGATATACACTCACCTGGTATTAGATATCACCAAAATTCAGTTGGATTTACTTACTCACTCTGGGATTTGCCTAGGATTATGTTATTAAAGCTATATTCAAAAATATTTTGTTCATCTGGGACACCTTTTGGAAAACTCCCAAATGATAAGGTAATAGTTCAGAAAGCATCTGGTTGTTTTTGTTGTTGTTGTTCAGTCATACATTTGAGTCTAACCCATACCTGTCAAGTACCCCGTATTGGCCGGGATTAGCCCGTAATTCCTCGCCGGTTTTCTCCATTTCCCACACGGAGCTGCCGCTATCCCGTAATTTGGCAGCGGGGGGAGAGTAGTTACTGCGCATCCCTTCTGTGCAGGTCCTTTCTACACATGCATAGAACCCTTCTACGCGTGCGTAGAACCCATCCCGTAGAAGGGGATGTGTAGTTCAACGTTTCTGTGCAGGTCGCTTTTACACATGCGTAGAAGGCTTTTACGCATGCGTAGAATGGACCTGCTCAGAAATATTCTGCGTAAATCCCATAATATCTGGAGCCGCGCTTGATAGGTATGGTCCAACTCTTTGCGACCCCATGGACCACAGCATGCCAGGCTCCTCTGTTATCTGCCATCTTCTGTAGTCTGCCTAGATCTACGCTCACTGCATCAACGGTGCCATCTAGCCATTTCATCCTCTGCTGCCCCCTTCTCCTTTTGCCTTCAATCTTTCCTAGCATCAGGGCCTTCTCCGGTGAGTCTTCTTTTCTGGTACAGCTTGACAACGGAACATAGCCAATGTTTAATCTCAGAACAGTCACATCTTTGGTGCATTTTATTTCTTTATTACTTCTCCAGCTGCCATGCTGGCTTGAAGATTCTAGGAGTAGGAGTAGTAGGAGTAGTAGTAGTAGTAGTAGTAGGAGGAGGAGGAGGAGGAGGAGGAGAGGTTTTATTTATTTATTTATTTTTAGATTTGTATGGCCGCCTTTCTCACCTAGGAAGAGAGAAGCTCTGGGAAGAACAGGTAGCTTTTCAGCTTTTTCTATGCAGTTTTGCCCTTAATCCAAGCCCAGTGCCCTGGGACCTGGTCTTGTATTATGGTCTGATTACTTTCACAATGAACTAAACTAAAGGAGGCAGAAGAGGGCTGACTAAAAGTATTCCCTGGAATCCTTTGATTGTTATTAAAGCTTCCTTTATTGCTTGTATGGTTGTGTTTGTCTAAAGAGTTTGTCAGGAAGCCATTGTCCCAAACGTTAGACACTAAAAGAGATTTAGAGGTTTGAGTTAAAACAATGAACTTCTGGTAGGTTTCAGCTTGCTTTCCATTACCGTACCTGTCAAGCATGCCTCTGGAAAATATGGGACCTGCACATAACCGCATGCGCAGTACCTACTTTCCCCGCCGGTCAAATTACGGGATGGCAGCGGGAAAGTAGAGGAAGCGGCGCAGAAATACAGGAAATCCCGGCCAATCCGGGATACTTGACAAGTATGTCCATACCACATGCACATCAAGTAAAGACTTAAGCTGTATTTTTTATTGAAGCATCAGCTTTTTGATGCCACAATGCCCACAGTGATAACCTTTCAACACTCAGTTCCAGATGCCCACTTTAGTACTGGGGAAGTTGTGAGACCCACCCACCTGGCCAATCTTGGACTTGAAAATAACTCTGGGTGTCACTTGTGTAATGCAAATACAGGATACCATTTGCATAAAACTACATATGCCAATTTATATGTCCAGATGCAAAATTATAAATTATTTTTAAAACATACACAGAATTACAGTACATCTCACCATAGCAGAGAACATAGTGAACACAAGTTCAGGATTTACCTCCTTATGGTTCGCTTTTACTTTTAAATCATACATGGTCTGAGCAGCCCTTCAAATGTAAAATACAATACTGTACTTTCAAATGGCGCATTTTCCTCTGGGATATTTGCAATTGACAAGGGCATGTAGCCACCTTAAAGGCCTTCGAGCTCAGAAAGGTCTTGCCACTGGTAGGATGTAAAGCAGAACATAAAATACTCAACCAGAACATTACTAGTTATGGCAACCATTTCATTTGTCACACATTAGCCCTGGTTCTGGGAGTGTTGGTGCAATCAGATGGACAAATTGTCCTGCACTGGATTGGGCTATATCCATGATGGCAAACCTTGGCACTCCAGATGTTCTTGGACTTCAATTCCCAGAAGCCCAAGCATCCTGTGAATCCACACGAATGGGTTTACTGCAATTCATCCGGCCCACGCTGCCCTCGTCACTCCCGGATGTGGAAGTAAAACAATGATTCCATCATCTTTTAGGGCTTTGAAAAATTCAGCTGGGATACCATCATCTCCACTAGCTTTTTTCTTTGCAGTGCTCTTTAGGGCCTTTCTGACTTCACTCTCTAGGATGTCTGGCTCAAGTTCAATTTCCTTATCATTGTTATTATCAGGAGTGTTGAGGTCCTTTTTGTAGAATTCCTCTGTGTACTCTTTCCATCTTTATTTCAAAACTTGTGTGGGCGAGGCCAGCCAGAATTTCTGCTACCGGTTCTGGCGAACTGGTGTGAACCTGCTGAATCCCACCACGGCATACAGCTTTTAAAAGAATTGTACTGTATGTGATTAGGTGCTATGATTTGCACAGATGTTATACAGGAGGGAGGCCCACTACAGCAGGCCTAGTTTGGGTTTGTTTTTCTGTTTCCCTTTCCACCCATCCTTCCCTAGTCTCGGCCCAGCATCTATTACCCTGTAAGCCTGCAGGCAAGGACTGTGTTGTTTTCTGGTCTGTGTACAGCAGCTAGAAAACTTTGGGCATAATAATTATACTTGCAATAATATTACGGAGCAGGGTATTTAAGAAAACAAAGTTGGGGGGGAGAGAGAGAGAGAGATTGAAATGGAGGGCAAGCTTAAACCGGCCAGAGGCATAGCAGCACCCTAAGGAGCACATGTTCTGACTGGTAATGTGCAACTGCTGTTTTAGATGCTGCTGTGAGCTGCATCTGCTAGAAACCTATACTGGTGAGGGGGGGAGCAAGAACTCTGCAGAACAGACAGCATGAGACTACACAAGTTTACAGTGCAAGGCGTAATGAACTCTGAGAGTTGAGTAATGTTATCAGAGCCCAAAGTCTAAAGCACTGGCTTAATAAAATAAAATAAAAACCCTTCAAATTTTGTTCTTTTAGCTTCCTCTTAGCTTTTGTGTAGTCTCTATTTAAACTAAGATTGGGCTCAATAAACCATTATCTTTCTCCTTTGTTTTCGTCTCTACTTATCCTTTTGTTTGTGTCCAATTATTGAAGGAATTAACGTCTGGCCAGGTTATCCTGCTATGGTAATAGAGTAGACCATACTGTCAGGCGGCGGTTAACTAACCCGACAACCCTGAGGAACAGTGGCCTTGGTGAAGTCCATAGGGAAGGATGATGGTCCCTACATGGACTGAATCCCTTTTGATGGAGGGCAGCAGCTTCATCAATGCTGTTGAGGTAACAACAGCTTGGTATAACATGAGCTTTGTATGACGTGTTAAATCTTTGTTTGTGAAAACCCGGTGTGATCATACCTGTCAACCCGCGGCTCCAGAAAAACGGAACCTGCGCACATCGCCTGTGCACAGGTCGCATTCCACGCATGCGTGGAAAGGTTTTACCCCTTCCATGCATGTGCAGAAGCGCTATGCCGCTTGAGCAGCCCTTATGCAAGCGACGTAGCACTTCCACGCATGTGTGGAAGGGGTAAAACCCGCGCATGCGCAGAAAGCGTTTCCCCCGCTGCCAAATTACGGGGTTTTGGCAGCGGGGGCCAGGTTATGACGTCAATCGACGTCAATTTACGGGGTAATCCTGGCCAAATCGGGAAGGTTGACAGGTATGGGTGTGATAGATCTAAATATTAAATATAATCAATGATATAATAATCAAATATTAAATAATAATCAATTAAATATATTCAATATAATCAATTGGCTTTAAATATGTTGCAGACCATTCAAATACCATTTTTTCCCTAATAAGAACCCAGTCCTCTATTCACTTCTTGTACTATTTTTCCCATTTTAAAAAGATAGTTTAATGTTGCGTTTCTCACAGTCCATATAGCCCCCAGAGGATTCCAAAGGGCACACATGTCCAGAGTATGTAGTTGTGCACCAAAGTGTGGCAATTATCCATATATGAATTGTTTACAAGTTCACCCTGAAGTTCCCCTCATGCTCTGCACACTTCCCAGACAAAAATAATTACTGACCAAAATTTTGACGTAAAAGAAGGAGGGAAATTACTCACTATATGCTCAGAAATTTTAACAGGTTGGTTTCAGGTTCATTAGAAAAAGATGAACATTTAGATTAATTACAGGGGGGAATGAAGAGGACTTTCTCCGTTACAGCCCTGTGACTGAAAAATTACACAGCATTCAAAAACGGCTGCCTCTTCCTCAAGAACAAATGACCAACAGCTGCCAACAAATAAAAGATGAAGGATTAGGATTAGGCAATCAAATTTCAGGCAGGAAAGCAGAGGCTTTTCCTGATTAGTTAGTAACCAAAACATGCAATCAAATAGTAACAGAAGCTCCTTCCTCCCAAGGATTATATGACTCTTTGCATGCTGAATTGTCATATATCCCAACACAGACTGGATCGAGTTAGAGCTTCAAGCACAGAAAATGGTTTGGATCTCAACACCAAGAAGACAAAATATCTGGTTATAAGCCGGACACCTACTGTTAGCGAGCTAACGGTAGGAACCCAAGAAATCGAAAGAGTGAATAAATTTGTTTATTTGGGGCATGTGTTAAATGAAAATTGGGATCCCACGGTAGAGATTAAAATACGAATAGACAAATACATCTTTTATGAAGATCCACCTTCATAAAAATGTGACTTTTGTTATCCAGTAGAGATCTAACTCTCGCTACAAAGATCCAAATAGTGAGATGTTATGTATTCCCAGTGTTGCTATATGGAGTCAAAGCTTGGATATTGACTAAAAAAAGAATTGAAGCTTTTGAAATGTGGATATACAGATGGCTGTTAAGGATATCATGGGTTGACCATGTGACTAACATAGAAGTATTGCGCTGAATGGATAAAGAACAAGAACTCTTTAAGACCATCAAGCAAAGAAAGCTCCCATACCTTGGCCATATCATGAGGAACAACTTAAAATACAGATTACTCCAACTCACTCTGCAAGGAAAGATTTTTGGGAAGAGAGGCCCAGGATATAGATAGACTTCATGGCTTAAGAACTTGAGAGACGGGTGTGGCATGTCCTCAAAATAACTGTTCCAAAGAATTAAGAACAGGAAGTCTATCACCATGACGTTAGCCAATATCCACAATGGATACGGCAGCTGAAGAAGAAGAACACAGACTGACTCCAGCCTCTGCTCAGATTTAATCAAACCATCTGTCTATGGTTTGTTAATTGTGAAAACCAATACTCTGGCCTGTAACTGATGTAACTGATCAATAAATCTAGCATAAACTATGGTTTGGCAACCAAATGTATACAGTGTGTTCATTATCCAAAATAACTCTATCCCCACCACCAGCAGCCACAGAAACACGGGGTGAAGCTTCACAGTCATGGGTAAACTTAAAACACATTTTTAAAGCTTAAGATCATGCATAATGCCTACACCCACCTTTTAATTTCTGCTTTAATATGTTTCTGTTTTGCATTGGAAGTAAAAGCCACAATTAACAATGATCGACAAACAAAACATGACCATAAATAACAATAAATGGAAACCAGAAACAAAAATGCTTGGATGGTAGCTGAAAGAAAGACTGTGCAAACTGCAATGCTTTCTTAACCTGTCTATTTTACCTTCTGTAAAGCCGTAAACAGATTACAGTCAGTTTTATAGCATTTTAATTGGTAACAGCATAATGAATCCTAGTGTTTTTCATTCACAAGACTTCAAATTCCACAACTCCTTAGGATGGGTAAAAGTTAAAGTACAGTACCAAACTGATACAACTCTGTATTATAGATACCTGTACATCTTTCTTTCTTTCTTTCTTTCTTTCTTTTCATTCAATATGTCTCTGGACATGGTGTAGGATTTGACATCTCTCATCTTTTTTTTGTGGGGGATAAATCTATGTGGTGTGTTGAGTGCTTTTTTCCTCATAAAAAAAAGAAACTCAAACCGTAATTCACCTAAACCTCTTCAGAGTATAGAAAGCAGGGTAAGACACCCTTTACCATTAAAATATAATTTAGAAAGGTATTAAATGATCTGTTCAGAAGATAATTTAGCAACCTGTCTGGTTTTCTCTGAAGATGCATCACCCGTGCCCAGCCAGATTCTTATATTTGGCTGTGTAATTATCTTAACTGTGCACCATTATCATTTTATTTAAAAACCAGTTTTGGTAAGCTTCTTTGAGCTTTAGGAAAAGATATAGATTCCTTAAAATTAACCAAGAGTTAAAACAAGTTTGATTAAGGCTTATTTTCATGTAAGGCGCTGCCCAGAGAAAGTGTATTTCCTTACAGCACCTAAAAGTACATAAATCGTAATTATGGTTCACATTTGTGCCTGCCAGTGAAACAATCACAGTATGTACTTGTATAATTAAATATACACACACAGCCAGCTCTCCCAGAGAGGTTCCGTCTATAGCTCACCCTGTCCCCTAGTGTTGGAGAAGGAAGAAGAAGAAAAAGAAGAAGAAGAATGTGGATTTTTTTTTTTTTTTTAGGTGATTTAAGATCAAAACAGCACAACATGTTTGGGGTGCATGGTCTAGGTTTCACAGCAGGATCAACTTGGCATTCCAAGAAACAGAAGCTAAACGCAATGCAGCCGGAATCAACAAGTCTGTCCATAAATACATTTAAGAAAACTGTCATACATGACAAGTATTTTCAGAAACCTTCTAGCAATAAGAGATGTGTCAGAGGCAGAAAACCAAGATGCTGACATATAGTTAGGCAGAATGGAAGGGCCTATAATGCAGGCAGAGCAAGAACTGAGACAGAAGAAATCTTTGTGCACAAACGGAGAAAGATCCCTGAGGGATTGTTCAGGATAGAAGCATGCGCATCTGGGACCCATGGGAGAATTACCCACTCAATCCTCGAGCTGAATTTTAAGCTCCCCTCAGGCTGGAAAGTAGAATGAGTGGAAGAAGGGAGCTTGTATGAGGAGAAGCCAAGCCAGAGTAGCATAGCCATTTTAACTTACTAGAAGATCTTGAATGAGTCATCCTTTCTCAACCTCAACCCACCCGAGGTTATTATGAGCATAATGTGGGGGATTGCTATGTACATATCTTGTGCTCCCAGGAGATGAAACACAGCAATTTCATTGTGATAAATAATAGAGCTGTACTTTTAATATATATATATATATCAGGTCAACACCCCCACCCACCCCAGTTCCCTCAAGTGCTCAGTGCTAAGGTAATTAGTTGTAGTTCTAATAAAGTTTCCAAACATGATGGTTACATTGAAAACTTAACTCTTCATAATTTCTTAAAAATAAACAAAATTGTTACTTTGACATCCCCCTCCCCCACGACTGTTGTTTCAAAACATTTACCACTCACACTGTAGCATAGGATGACAATGTAAAGAACACAACCTATGGCTTGAACTGTGTTATATTTTACCCTCCACTACTTATTGAAGCCATAAATCCTACGAAGTAATCCTAAAAGTTACCCTTGAACAGCACACGAAATAAAATCGTTCCTCACTGAGTTGCAGCCACACTATAATTTGTTATTGGGGGAAATAACCAATTATAAAAGTAACTGGGTTTTTGTGAAAACTCACTAGTTACAAACTATTTCCAACCTTTTCTTCCTTAGTCTACCTAACTATCCGACTCTTTAATTACAAATTACAGATTTAATTACAAAAGGTTCTGTCCTCAAAACTGGACAGATGATTCTGATGCAAAAGATTACACCTGCCAAATCCTATCCTTCCACCCACAATGCCTTAGCAGAAAACAATCTAATATACTTGCATCATTACACTGGGTGTACCTCTGCTAGTGGGTGCCAATGATAAAGTGAAGTGAAAAAAGGAGAATAATCTACACTCCCTGCCATTTTGGCTGCCAGATGATTTTTCTGGCAGCATTGGAAAGACAAATACAGTAAAACCCCTACTTACGAAAAAAAAGTCTGTTTCGTAGGCTTTTGCTTAAATCGATTTTTTTGTAACTTGAAACAAACCCTAGGGAAAATTATTTTTTTACATAACTTGAAGCAAACCCAGAGGAAAAAGAATCTTTATGTAACTCGAAGCAAACCCATAGAAAAACGTGTCAATCGGGACGTGGTTTTAGCACAAAATCATTATGTAACTCGAGACATTTGTAAGTCGGGTTTTACTGTACCAACCTTCGCATCAATGGACTGAGAACTTCAACCTAATTTACATGTTCATTTCTATGTCGGTTTTTCCTCTTCTTACTTTTCCCTATCTGTTATTCTTGCAAAATTTAAAAAGTTTTAAAAACAGCTGAGCTCTTCCTGGGTTTTGCGGTCAGACATCTTTCCAAAATGACAGCGTAATCAGCCTATAGTAAAAACAGAGGACAGTTCAGTCCCCATCTCCGTTCTACAGCAATGTTCAAATGTACCCTCTCACACATCCGGGTATTAAGGGGGAATTTGCTTGCTTGTGGTTCCTCCGTCCTTTTGGTTGTTTGCATCTTTGCGGGGAGCTGGGCTGATTTTGTTGAGCAGAAACACACAAAACACCAGAGACTGATGGTTGACTGGTTCTATAGGCATACAGGCATTAGCGACAGATGTTGTGTCAATTTCGCAGCACTGGCCCGCCAACGGATTTGCTATTCTGGAAGGGAGATGAGCTGCTGTGGCAGATTTCCCATGGTTTTGTGACATGCAGCAGGCAGCATTTGTTTAACAAGAAGAAAAGAGAAGCTCGTCTCCTAATTCTACTTGCTGCAGTGGAATTCAGGCTCAAAGCAAAATGACCGAAACGTTTGTCTTTTCCGTGTTATGTTGGGCTTCTTAAATAAACCACCTCCCGCTGCATATTTTCTGAGGCTCTTTTGGGGTTAGTCTGAAAGAACCAGTCCACGGCCCTCAAGAGAAGTGTGTGGAGAGAATTCTCAGCTGCCCTGCTTTTTGTTATGAGACAAGCCATATTGTTATTTGCCTTGCCTACTGTTGCAGAATTACTCCATTTTGCCAACAAAATATAGTTCATTGGGTAAAGATTGCCCTTGCTCGAAAGCCAGTCATATCTGACTCTAGGGTTCAGTGCTCATCTGTTTATAGCCAAAGAGTCAGCGCTGTCTGCGTCTACAGACATTTCCATTGACATGTGGCAGGCATGACTGGACACCGGAGTGCATAGAAAGCTGTTTACCTTCCCACCAAAATGGTCCCTATTTATCTACTTGCAATTTCTTGCTTTCAAACTGCTAGGTTGGCAGGAGCTGGGTCAGAGACGGGGGCTCACTCTGTCCTGCAGCACTCATGTCTCGAACTGCTAACCTGCCGACCTTCCAGTTCATCCACCTTTTTCCCTCTCAAAAGCGTTGCTAAGTAAATACAAGATACTCTTGGCCTTCCTGTACATCCTGTGGCTTGTTCCTTTCCAGCCTGCACTACAGGGAAGCAAAGAGAACTAGTTGGGTCATTTGGTCAATTCCCACTTTCAGTCATTATTTGCAACAACAAAAAATCCCCAGCAACAAACGTTTAAATCCAAAAGCTTAATATGCATGGCCTCACTTGCGCTACCTGAAAAATTCAAAGCACAAATTCCTCAAGATGCTGTTGATAATTTTGTTAAGCATATTCCAGAAACGATGTTAATCTATACATGTTTCCATAGCAATCCTAACACTTCATTTTTATATGAATGTGACAATCTTTGGATCACTTGTCAGACTTTGGTTTATTGTAATCGGTATCCGTTATTTCTGTTCAGCCTGTAAAGTGCTTCGTGATACTCTGAGGGCTGACGTATCAAAATAAATTGTACTGAATCTATGTTTTGACTCCTTTCTTTAAGCAAGAAAAATCAATTTAATGTAACACTGGGGAAACAAACTGCATGGAGGATGTTCATAACCTGTGAAGCAAGATGCAATTAAAGATTTGGTTGTACAGAACATGGAAGGAAATGGAGGCACACCAAAGTGCCTCCCAAAGCTACTTTCAAATTATAGACTTCAAACTGTTAGCACACTTTACAACAGTCTGGTTTTCTAGAGCTAGCTTCACCTTATTCCTGCCATCAATGGCTAAGGATAGAATTACATATTATAAATATGTAATTCTATGTACTGTATTATAAATATGTATTATAAATATGTTCACCGAGGTCACCGGACGCCCCCTCGCCACTGGCTCGAGTCGGGGGGCTTTGAAGGGCCGCCAAAACTGCAGAGGACATTGAGCCCCGGGCTCAAGTCGAGGACGTTGAGCAGCAAGGACTTTGCAATTTATTTTTTATTGATATAATGTTTTATTTATATCCCGCTTCCCTCAATCCAATGGACGACTCAATCCAATGGACGACTATTTTAGTGTTAAATTGTGCTTCATTTCGTATGTTATTGTGTTGATGTGTATTGACGTATCTGTGAGCCACCCAGTCGCACTTTGCTAGTGGGGCGGCATAGAAGTCGAAAAATAAATAAATGGCAATGCCACGGAAAATGGCAGACTTCTGTTTCATTCTCACATTCTTCAGTGCAATGTATACACAACACATGATTGATCTCATGCTATGAATTTTTTTATCTTGTAACTACAGCCAATTAGCAAAGAAGGGACACTAAAAAAATCAGTGGTGATATGTCAAACACTGCATGTTCCTAGATTTACAGATGAGAGAACAAAAAGGGGAAACAGTCTATATGTTGCTAGTCTATTACAGCAGATGAATTTTTTTAAAAGGCTGAACTATATTGGGAAAATTCTGTGTGACTACTTTCAACCTGGCCATAGTTCAAGAACAGCAAGAAGAGAATAGTGAAAATCGCATCAATGCAGTGGTTCCCAACCTTTTTTGTTGTTGTTGGCCAGGCCCTACCTGCATTGATTTTAATTTTTAAAATGTGTTATGTCACAGTATATATTTATATACAGTATATGAGGCTCCTAGAACCGTAAGAAATGCCCAAAAAAAATCACTGTTAATAACTCATTCTCAAATTGCCTCCCCCCCCCCCTTAAAAATCAAATACTTAAGAGACTACGTCATCCCAAGGTTTTCTTCCCGTCCTACGAGAGCAGACCAGAGGGGCTCTGTAGTGGTCCCACCAACCAAAGAAGCACATCTGACCGGGGCCAGAAGAGCCTTCTCGGTGTCTGCTCCGGCCCTGTGGAACCTCCTGCCACCTGAACTGTGCCTCCAGACAGAGCTGCTCCCCTTCAGGAAGGCGCCGAAAACATGGTTATGCGAGCGGGTATGGGGCATGACTAGTTTCACAGCCTGCTGGCTCGTGTAGCCTGCCTGGAGGTTTGTTAATTGTCTCTGCTTGGCTATCCTTCCTTTTTAATGGGTCGGGGAGGGTTTAGGGTAGATTTTAGAGGGCTTTGATGTATGTTTTTAATTGGGTTTGGATAGGGTTTTAGCTGATGTTTTAGTTTGTGCTGTAAACCGCTTTGGGTCACCAATTGGTGAGGAAGGTGGTATATAAATGTTGTAAATAAATAAATAAATAAATTGTCCCCCTGTTGGGAACCACAAAGTTACAACTTATTTTTTTTTAAAAAAAAAAACATTCTGAAACTATGGTGAATGATTTAATGGCATTTTCAAGTTACACAAAGACAAACACTGAACATCTAAAAAAATACAATTGAACCACCAGAATATCAATAAACAAAGAAAAATACACTGACATATAAGTACAGGATCTTCAGCAGAAGTTGGTTTTCAAAGATGTTGTCTTCAAAATAATCAGATTCTGAAACATTTAGATTTGTTTTCCATCTGCAAAAAATGATGTGCACCATTTGAAGAACACATATACAAAGAGAAAGAGACAGACACACACAGGTATTTGTGATTTGCCCAGTGATACAACCACTTTTTTTGAAAATTAAGTCACAATACAGAAAATATGCAAGTCATCTTCCTTCTATGTGAAATGCAGACCTAATTAGTTCAATACTTGCACAGTAGTTGGAACACCCATTCATTTTAAGTTGGTAACAAGAAAAAAAATGAAATGTAAGGCTACAATTGTTTTTACCATTTATCTCTTGTTGAGATGGGGATCTTGATTCAACGCTTAAGATACTTATAGTTGTTCAATCACAGCATCACACACAAAAATACATTGTCTGCTACTTGGTCTAATCCATGGGTCCCATACTAAGTCAAGTGCTCTGATTCTAAACCTGAAGTTCGATTCTGCCTAGGACATCAGGATCTTAAGTTAATTACACATATAGACACGATTGTCCAGTTTATTAACACAGCTGCGCCTAATCATCTTTAGCTCAAAACATACTCACTATGCCCTAGCTGTACTATCCAATAAGATGGTTTCGCACTCCATCTTGCCTTATATATCTATTTATGACATCAGCATACTGACTTGCCCAGACATGCCAAAACGCTGCTGGAACATGCATGCCACCAGGGGACATGATTCAGCTGAGGCAGCAGCAAGCTCAGTGGTAGCTGCAACTGTTATAATGTTCCCATGTAAAAATACATTACCCAATTACTGACCATTTGAACAGCTGTAGCCCGCATGTAACTTAAAATCTGTACGTGATAGGCAAATTTTGAGTTCAGATTTGTAATCAGCACACTCGAGATCATGTAAATCACATGTGTTATTCCCAGTAGCAAAATCGTTGTTGTGCAGTGTAATTAGTTCCCTCCTTCTAAAGAAGACATGAGCCATACCTGAAGCTAGAATGGACGTGAGGATTTCTCTGCTATGAAAAGTGGGTCTTTTTATGACATAAAGCTCAGCAATAAGGGAGTACTGCCAATCTAATACTCCTGTATTATTTCACATATAGTTTAAATCACGTGACTTATTTATTGAACGGAAGTCCACTTCCCTCACTGAAGAAAAGCCCAAATGGTATATGGAAAATCCCGAGTCAGGCACACCAGGGAACAAACACATTTTAAGTCTACATAGCTAGACATTTTTATTGCTCTCGTGCTATGCATGAATTCAACTGAAATGTTCTCAACTCCACTAACCACAGATCTCACAAGTAAAAACAGGATGTTTCATAGTGACAAATCCACATGCATTATAGCATTCAACCCCACTCTTGCCTTTAATGCTGTGCACACAAAAACTGCCAAAGTTTGAACCGGTATGGCAGCTTCTCCCCAAGTATATTTCTCCCTTCCAGTTACTTTATGGCAAGACCAATATAGCAGCACATGCTGCAAAAGGATATAACGAAACAAGTCACTCACAATTCCTTTGAGTCTTGCCATGAAGCAGAGACAAATAGTGAGGCCTTTTACAAATATCAGTAAGGATTTGTCAATGAGGTAGGTGGAGAGGGTTTTTTCTGATGGGCTGAAAATCAAACTCCAAGTTATCATTTGTTTTGTAACTAATGATCCATTAGCCATTTATTCACTTCCATGCTAAAACACTATGTAAGCTCTGAGTTGATATGACATTTTACCATGGATAGAACAAGCTTTCTCCACACTTTAATTCAGGGGTGCCCAAACTACAACCCATGGGCCGGATCTGGCTCACGCTACCTTTGTCACTCCCGGAAGTAGAACTAAAACACGCCCATGCATGTGCAGATTGTCATAAACGTATTTACAACAGCCACGAGTGCATTTACGGCAGCATTCTGCACATGGAAGGGCACGTTTTACTTCCGCTTCTGGTGGGAGGAACCATGTGACCAACCCACGGCCCCAAAAAGTTTGGACACCCCTGCTTTAATTTATCATGGATAGAAGCTCCTTGCTCCCTATTTTTATATACTCAGAACCTAAAACAAAATTAACTGCCTTAACTCCCCTCTGCCACTCTAACGTTTTATGGCTCAGTTTGGCTCCAAGAGTTTAGTTCTCTTGCAAATGGATCTTCCAGGCCTCTCAGATTCACACGGGGCAGTGATGTGAGAGACCAACATGTTCAGTGGAACTGCAAAACAGAGTTCAAGGGAGTACGCTACAGTGTTTTAAGCGATTCGTTTTAAACTGTTTGTAAGCAATCAACATTGCCAATTTGAATACTCTAGTCTCAACTCTGAGATATGGGCAGAGGTTTAAGAAAAGGATTTCCTGTCTTCAGCTAGAAAGGAAACATGTAAGAAGGAGTTGTTAAATAAAATTTTGGAAGTGGTAGCTGTGTTAGTCTGTGCAAGCATATCAGAGCACCTTAAAGACTAACTCTTGTATTTAAATATTTGCTTTAGTGGATTGAGTCCATGAAAGATAACATTAAAATACAGGAGTTAGTCTTTAAGGTACTACAACTTTTTTTGTCTTGTTTTGTTTACTCTCTGATATTGTTAAATAAAGCTTTCCAATTTTCCTTCAAAATTGCCAGTTGCAAATGTACTTGCAAATATGCATCAAATATACCTTTCTAAGAACAATAACCATCTAGAATTCCATCGAGAAACTGCAAAAGAAAACCTAGATAGATGTGTGCAACTACACAGAGCCCGTCATCCACACTCTAACTAAGGGGTTCTCAATGTTTTTCAACCATGGGCTGGACCACGCCCCCTCAGACAGTTGAGCGGGACAGACTGGTGGTTCCCCAGCCATAAACGCTGCCATAAAACACATCTGCGGCTATCATAAACATGTTTATGATGATCGCTGACTCATTAACAACTGTAGTAAACAAGTTTATGACAGCCGCTGACTCATTTACGGCTGTTGTAAACACATTTATGATGGCCATAAATGAGTCCGCAGCCGATTCCACCGGCGGCGGCTGGAGTGAGGTTGGGGGCTGGATTATTTGGTGCTGTGGGCCTAACCCAGCCCACAGGCCGTAGGTTGAAAACCCCTGCTCTAACTCAACATGTTATGTTTCACTATTGCAAACCTTCATTACGCTTGGTGTAGTCCAAGCTTGAAATTTAGTTTGATTGTTTTCTACTCTTTAAAACAGCCCACTCTAATGAGATCCAGAGTGCTTTATCTACATTAAACAGCAAGATTTAAAATAGCTCCATACTTGTTTTTGAGGTAGTATTCTTACTTACAATGGTCAGAATCCAGAGAACTATGACAGGTCCAGCCAAGAACTTAGACATGCCTAAAGGGATTTTAACATCTTTCCAGACCATTATGCCACTGACACCTTTTGAAAGACCCCTTCGTTTCAAAGGTTGCTCACCATGGGGTGAGGGGAAACAGACTTCTTTGGTCATACAGACTTATAAAGTTGATCAGATCTGGGTTATTGGCTTGAAAATGTAACTGTTATGGTGGAGCTCCCATCAAATTTGAATTATGTTAAACACAGGTTATTTTTTTAAAAAGACAAGATTTATTTGCTTGCTTTAAATTAATTCACAAAAATGTAGCCATGTAAATCCTTCTTAGATATAACTCTCACATTCTTTCCGAAATGTCCTCAGATGCTTGTGGTTTATAACAGCTGCTATAAACTAAAGTGCTTAAAAATTGCTCAAATTGCAGTGATTGCAATATTTTGTTGTTTGCCATAAACAAGATTCCAAAATACATAGTAGTGGCTCAGGCCAACAGGATAAGAATGGATCAGTTACTTCTTGAAATGTATCAGGATATTCTCCATATGGACACCATGCCCAGTGTCAAAATATTATATATTGTTTCCTTCACTGACCTTTAGATTTATTCCAAAAGCTAGACTAACTTGGAAATCAAAATTAATACTACATTTGAATTAAGTAAGACTTCATATAAATGCAAATAAACCAACACACTTCTCAGTGAAATTCACCCTTCATCTTAAGAGTTTTACCCTAAATTCTCTTTACCACAAGGCAGATATGTAAAATGATAGGAGAAAGGCAGACTATATATTTTTCACAATAAGTACACAGAATTCACATTAAAGTCAAACATAATGCCCTAATGTTCATTTAGGCTGAACCACCTCTGAACATATATATGCTCCATAAGGAAAGCCAAACATCCTTCTATTTACTAGTGGATGCTAAGATATAAAAGTTCATACACAAGAACCTAACTTCTTTGCAAAGGTCACATTTTTTTTTCCTGTACATTTCATGCAACTGTGCACAAAGTGGTAACAAGTTTTGTAACACACCCCTTTCAAGGAGCACCTTTTACACTGATAGCAGACCAGCTTATAGGAAAGTCTGCACAAAAGTCTATGGCATCAAAAAAAAGGGGGGGGGAAAGGAGTTGGGGGGGGGGAGAGACTTCTTCCAATATCTCATTTCTCCTGAAGCAAGGCTGGGATGTTGATGTTCCATCCAATAGCCTGACGATCAAATCCACACGTGAACAGATTACATATGGGATTGTCTTCACTCCAGGCTGAGCAACAAACCATTCTTCTGTGGCCCTGTGACACAAGAAAAAGCTGTATTAGGATTTGTATTGTTCCCCCTAGTAACCTAGTTAGTATCTAGAACAGGGGTGCCCAAACCTTTTGGGCCATGGGCCAGTCAAGGGGGCCAGTCACTATGGCCCTGGGGCTGGATTCAGCCCCCGACGCCAATTCATCCGGCCCGCAAATCCCTCATCGCTCCCGGAAGTGGAAGTAAAATGCGCCCATATGGGGCGCATTTTATTTCTGCTTCCAGGAGCAATGAGGCATCGCAGGCTGGATGAATTGGTGTCAGGGGCCACATCCGACCCCTGGGCCATAGTTTGGGCATCCCTGAATAGAACAGCAACTTATAAGTGTTTTATTCATTGTTAAAAATTACAAACATGTTATCAAACTGAACAAAAAACCCAAAAAGAACATGATTCTTCCAAAGTGAATTACTTTTATGTCCCACTCATTCGTTTTTGTGTCAGAGATTACTCTGGGTTGAAAGGATTTTTGCAGGGGACACATCATGTCCCCCATCATGCAGCTCTCGGGTATCGAACCCGTCTTTCCAGTCTCCAAGCCTACGCCTTAACCACTAAGCCACCAGGTGACCTGCTATGTCCCTCTGACTTCAGTTAAAATATATACTGGAATATCACTCAATCAAATCAAGAGAACTGCATATATGTTGCTATCCCACATACCAGGATCCATTTTATTTACAGTGATATATATGAAAATGTATACAACATTACAAGCAAAGATTAGTAGCAAACAACTTCCCAAATGTAAGTTCTCTTATCATCTGATAAATTAATCAGCGTTTCCCAAACTATCTTCTGCAGAACACTGGTAGACTTCAATTCCCAAAAGTCTAAGTCAGTACATTGGTTGATCAATGCTTTAGGGAATTGACTTAGGCTTCTGGGAATTGAAGTCCAAAAACCAAAGATTGGGAAACACAGAGTTAAGTCAATTTTGTCAGCAGAGGCTAAGAATATGAATACAGCATTTACTGTTTTACAGCCCAACTGTGGCCAATGATCCAGGATGAGGCAATTTTCACCAAATATTAAGATAATGATTCCCCTACTAGGTGAGAGCCTTTTCGGGGTGTGGAGGCTTGAGCGATCTATCTAGGCAGTGTTGCCCATCTCTTGTCAATGATGTTGGGCCAGGACTAAAACTCACCAAAGCCTTCTCCATCGTATCCCTTGGGCAAGGTGAAAGCGGAGGGCACAGGTCACGGTCCACTTAGCCAGCAGGTGACGTGATATCTAAATGGCTAAAAAACTGCATGAAGATGGACTTGATTTCTCAGGTCCATTTGCATGTGTGGAATGTCATTGTGAAGATGTCTACCAGTGTGCAGACTCATCGCTGAATAACAACTTCAAGGTATTAAGGTGATGGTAGATGTTCATGCCAGCATAATGGGAATGTCCCAAGAGTTAACCCTAGCAACAAGGGATTGTGCAATGCAATTGCACATTCGGTTGCATATGCCTAGCATGACTGACTGCATGATGCACCATATAGATGTGTTCCAGGAGTTACACTTTCAGGCTCAGTCACTGCACAGCTACTGGAGGGACAACTATGAATCACACATGTGCAGTTGCACAATGGGATTTTGGCCAATGCTGAAAGGAACAAAGGATGATGCCATATGAACCTTTCTGTTATGCCCCAGATGAGACCATCCTTTACACGGATTGCAACCAATATTATTTTTGCTCACAGGAGGAATCTGAGAAAGGCCTCAGAGAATGATCTCAATCAGCTGGAAAGGTTCACATGGGAGAATGAGGTTCAACTTCAAATCTGGTGCCACTGCACAACAAATTCACTTCAGTTAGATTGGTTTAGCTTACAGAGAATGGAATTTCTGTCCCCCAAAAATGAGATGCTTAGAACAGTCCACACAGGCATGGTGTGAACTAAGCTCAATGTGAATAAATGAGATATCCCACAGTCAACATTCTGAATCGTGGAACACAGCGGTGATGGTGAATCGTCACGCATATTCCTTGCATAAGGAATTAAGACTTCTGGTACCTGTCTGTTGCTGCGAGGAAGTCGTGCTAATCGCACTCCAGACATGTCAAATAATCTAACCTGCCGGTTGTCATGTGGAAGAGCAATGATTCTTTGGCCAACACAAACATTAATCCTGCACAGAAGAGATTCAAAATAATAGGTTAGGGACTCTGACTAGCGGCAACTGAACTTTGCAAAAGATCACTCAATATTATTTAATTGTAGATGTATGCTGTACTCTTTAGATGTGTGTAAACCCCAGGTTTTGGACTTTGAAATCCCAACCATAGAAGTGGACTGCATCTGCCAAAATCCTCGAAGAATCCTGGGAACAACAGTTGAAAAACAAAAATCTACACACTTCTACATACCACTACCACATGGGTAGGATGCATGGAAGATAGGTAGGTAGCACAACACAGGATGAGCAGATGTGCCTACACAAAAATACACACACTCATCCACTTCTTGTGCTTGCACACTTCTGCCTTATTTTTTTTTTTTTTGGGGTCTCCCTCTCTTTTTCATGGGTATACACACAGTTGATTTGTTCCCTCCCTCCTGTGCATGTGCCTGCCAGTCTGCATGCATCTGCATAGTACAAATTTGTGGTTTTAAACTGCAACACTCAGCACCCTGCCTGGCAAATTCTTAGAGAATTTGGGGATTTGCAAATCCACTCTGAGAGGTACCGCCAGGGGAACTTTGTGAGATACAGTCCAAACACATGAATCTGCAGACATCTAGTACTTATTTCCACAACTGCTTATAACTTAATTTTTTTGCAAAGAAAAATATAATGATAACATGGTTTCTTTTCCTCAAATTTCACACTGTTACTATGGCCACTGGATACAGCAATATAAGCTCTCAAACAGAGTCATATCTAACGAGGTACAAGGTATAGAGCCGTAATGGTGAACCTTGGCACTCCAGCTGTTCTTGGACTTCAATTCCCAGAAGCCCAAGTCCCTGTGAATCCACACGAATGGGTTTACTGCATTCGTGTGAATTCACAGGGACTTGGGCTTCTGGGAACAGCTGGAGTGCCAAGGTATGCCATCACTTGTATAGAACCCTCATGCTGCAGTGGTTAAACTGCTGCACTGCAACCAGAACGTTGTGAATTCGATCCTAACATGGATAAAGTTTGACTCAGCCTTCCATCCTTCCGAGATTGGTAAAAATGAGGAGCCAGCATGTGTGGAGGCAAAATGCTAATTACCCTGTGAACCACCCAGAGAGTGCACTATGGGGCGGTATATAAGTGAAATTGCTGTGGCTACGAGGGGTGCAAATGAAGTAAAATTAGTAAAAAACTAGACCTAGGTCATGTGAAGGGCTTAACTGTGTGAATGGGAAGCTTTATATCTGAGCCCTTAAAAACAAATTATATAATATGCACTATCCCAAGACAATATCACTAAGCACTCAGACAAATGAAAACATGAAATAAAGAAATTGAAAAGAAATTCATCTTGCATCAGCTTACGTCAGCATAGATGCTTTTTATCTAAGACCCACAGAATAGGCTTAAGATGGTTATGGTACAAAGATCTCTTCCCGGATGGGCAATGATTAGCAACATAAATAGTCTCTCAGAATCAACACAGCTTTCCTTTTTAGGAAGTTTAACTGTTTTGGACATAATATCTCATCTTCAGACAATTCCATCTTTTGGAAAGGTCTAACTGGGAACCAATGTTGTAACATGCCTCTCTGCTCATGAAATAAGACCTCATTTCTATAATGGTACTGGTAAAATGACAGGAATTGCCATATAATCCACAGTCTCTGCAGAATACTCTTGCATAAACCAAACATTAATTTCAGATATATAGCATCTACCTAGCACTAGCAAGAAATAGAATGATACAGAGGTAAGGAAAAAAGTCAGAAGCCCCAAACCAACAGGATTATACCTAAACATCAGGTTTGGATACCAATTTACCCACGATCCTGCATAGGAATGTACTGTTCTGGCTTACCTGTTTACTGCAGAATCTGTGCGAATAGTGGCAATAGGTGACCTCATATTTTTCAAGTCCCAAACTTTCACAGTACGGTCATCACTCCCTGAAACAACATTGTCTCCCACAGTGAAGACAGCTGAAGTCACAGTGCTTAAAGGGGAGGAAATATAAAGCCACAGTTATGAACTGATGCCTGAAACACTCTTACCATTTAAAAATGTATAACAATGCTGTACTGTTTTGTAGAGGGAAAGCAGATTTTAAATAAAATGATTTTAAAATTTAACAATAGGAATTGCAACTACAGAAGCCCAAAGTCTTTTCATATGTTAATCTGCTGTAATGTAATACTGAATTCAATAAACACCTCCTTATAACAAGTAGTTTAAGTATTTTTAACATACAAAAATGTGGTAACAACTCAGTCAAACACTCTCTCTCTCTCTCTCTCTCTCTCTCACACACACACACACACACACACACACACACACACACACACACACACACACACACACACACACACACACACACACACACACACACACACACACACAGATGGGCATAGCACAATATCTCAAACCAAATATACAAAGAAAAATCTTGTTCCCATAATGGAAAAAAGCCTGACAATGTTGCTATACTATAGCAAATGATTATTCCAAAATATTTAAACAATTCTTTTGAGAAAACCTTTGGCTTATTTGAATTACAAAGAATAATTGAAAGATCAACAAAAGATGCAAACGTTTAATCCTTGGAACCAGAGCATACAGTATTAACTGTTACATCTGAACAGACAAAGACTAGAGTTTTAAGCTTTTTTTTTTTTTCATTCTAGTCTAGAAAGCTTTCAGCTTGTATCCACCTACACAGCAGGCTAACAAAGCATTTGCTTCTCCCACCTTCATTATTATTGTGGGTTTCTCAACTCAATTTCTATGGATTGCATTTAATGACCTATCCTGTATAGCTTCGGGGTCACACACAATCAATTGCTTATAATTTAGTAATTTTAATTTAAGGTGTCAAGTTGCTCCTGTCACTTCTATTGTACTGTGAGAATTTGATTGCATGTCCTGTTCAGCCTACTGATTGAGATTAGTATTACTCAAGTCACAGCGGACTAGTATGTGCAAGCCTTCTTAATTTAAATTGACATCAAATTAAAGTCTAATTACATCCAAACACCATTGTGTCAGTGGCACAAAGTTTTTTAATGCTGGATCAGAGAATCACTGATCTGGTCACAGTAATTATGTGGCACAAACTAAAGGTCTTTCTTTGTTCAAGCCTTCTGAGCCCAATACCCAATTTCATGAACCTAGGCACCTGAACTGCTTGGGTGTGGGGGAAGCCATCAAGAATGGACACCAACCAGGTTTATGGAAGATTTCCAAAATTATAACACATTCACAATCAGGAGAACACAAGCTTCTCCCAAAATATATGCATTAGATACTGAAATATTAATGCAAGCTGAACGTTTCACTGTTCCACAACATACGACAATAGATTTGATTCTTTCATCATGCATTAAAATTATTCATCAAGACTTAAAGCTTGTATTTTCCAGACATCTATTGAAAGCTCTCTGCTTTTCAAATTCTGCTCAAAATCATGAACATTTTTTTCATTTACTTAAATTTGCATCCCAACCAACATCCCAAGGTGTAGTAATGGTTGCATATGATTGCTATTTATACAAGACAGAAAAAGCAAGCAATTAACTCTTTATTAGCATAGCCTATAAAATGATACTTTAAATTCAATGATCCAAAATTGTCTACAACTCTTTCAAAATATAGTGCATATTATTCCAGTATCTTCACTGACTAGCCATTCATTCTCAGGTTCCATTTAAGTTGCACATGTTTGCCTTTAAAGACCTAACCACCTCAGTACCAATTTTCACAAAGAACTGCCTCCTCCCACGTAAACCTGGTCATCAGTTAAGAGTTCATAGAAGCGAAGAACCACAGAATAACTGAGTGACGATGAGGGGCTTATGAGGCCATTGACTTCAACCTCTTGCTCAATCCAGAAATCCAAATCAAAGTAGTTCTGACAGACCTCAGGTGCTGTTGGCTCTGCAAGAGAAACTCCTATCCTACTCTCTTGTAAGTGAGGCCCCTGCAATGAACTCTCAATCCTGACATATTAAAGTGAAATGTTCAACATTTCATAATCATAAAAAACATGTTAATACAAGCTCTTGATTCAGTCTACTAGGTGTTATTGTCCTCAATGTATGGATATAGAAGGCTTCTCTTTGCAAGAGCCGTCTCTCAATGTCCATTTTCTCATAATGTTTGGATTTTTCCAAACAACTATTGAAAGCTCTCTGCTTTTCAAATTCTGCTCAAAATCATGAACTCTTTCTTCCATTTACTTAAATTTGCATCCCAACCAACATCCCAAGGTGTAATACCTTATGCATTTTTTTCGTTATGCGGATCAAATGGGCGATACCCCACATAACGAAAAGAAAATGTTCGTTATACGAGGTTTTCGTTAACCAGGGTATACCCCGCTTAATGAAAAACCCGTATAACAGAGGGGGGATTCATTATGTGATGCATCGCGATTGGGACACAAACGCTTCGTTGTACGAATGTTTTGTTATACGAAGCATTCGTTATGCGGGGTTCCACTGTACTTCCACTTTTATATTCTTCCTTTAATGTGGCAATCTTTAAATCTTCTGATTAAATCTCCTTTTAATCTGCTTTTTTTAAATTGATTTTGGTATTTCTATTATTTATCTTTTATTATTGAATTATTATTTTTCTAGACCACTCTGTATAATTTCACAACAAAAGGTATGGTGTCATTTTTCTAAGATATTAAAAGAAACTATTAGTACAGTGACAGGCAAAGAAATGAAAAACAATTCACATTATGTCCTTACAGAGAAAAGGCACATATACACTGAACATTGCAATCAAACACGAGATGGCAGAATTAGCAAATACAGCCATAGAATATAAAGCCAGTACAGTATATCTTGCAAGACAAACCAATCCAATGGTTTGTTTGCCTAATCTGTGGGTCCCTAAACTATCAAGCAGCTGTTCTTTTAGCAAATACATACTAGATTTTTTAAATTTATGGATTAAACTGAGATGAAAAGTAAGGGGTGTGGTCTAAGTGGCACATTTGACCAAGACTGGTCTTCTGTTTGGAGACTTAATCTGGGCTGAACTGGAAATGTTCAAGTAAGGAACTAAGCAAGAGGATTAACCTCCCTCCGTTTTTCCTTCATTTGGACCTGTTTTTTTCTTTAGCAACTCTAGCCAATGTTATACAGTACTGTGGTTAATATCTCCCCAGTTAAATTAATGCAAAATGTCAACAAAAGATCATTAGACGTCATGTTAATGGAACGCTAAAAGGCATTAGGCTTTTAATAACTCAAAATGGATGACAGGTATCTTTGGGCATTACAAAAAAAATGCTGGCAAAGAGACAGTAGTCTTACAACACGCTTAAACTATGGGTCCCCCACGGGGAGTTTGGTGTGCTACTAGCATTCTGTGGAAAAACTTCAGTCTCTGCCAAGCCCCAGCAAAACTCATTTATCTTGTCGTAGGGAGCAGCCGAGCATGGACTTCCAGCTGACAGAGTGGCACTTTCTCACCGCACACCACTGCCTGATCTGGAACATTCTGCTCCCTCCGTGGGTCTCAATCAACGGAAATACTGTAATGCTAGCACTCCTCATTAGGACTAACAGCTGTCTCCCCAGTCGCACAGAGACACAAAACTGTTTTGCATAACAATCTGCTAAAATTTCACACTCAAGGGAGAAAAAATATGATGCAGAGAATGCTGGACCATGAAATGCTGATGCGGTGCGCTGCCTGGAAATGCTTCAAAAAATTAACCCTGCCATGCCCATTTTGGTCACACGTCAGGATTTTTTTAAAGGGAGAATTGAAGGGGGTAAAACAAACAAACAAGCTGTTACATTCTGTAGACAGGTGTATTTATTATGTATACGTTTTAACTTATGAAATTTATGATTACACATATCGAACATTTCATCAATGGATAGACTGCAGTGGCTCAAGTGGCTAAGACGCTGCAGGACAGAATGAGCTCCTGTCTTTGTCCCAGCTGCTGCCAACCTAGCAGTTTTAAAGCAAGAAATTGCAAATAGATAAATAGGAACCACTTCAGTGGGAAGGTAACGGCGTTCCGTGCGCTCCGGTGTCTAATCATGCCTGCCACATGACCACAGAAAGTCTGCAGAAGCAGAAAGCGTTGGCTCTTCGGCTTTGAAACAAAGATGAGTACTGAACCCTAGAGTCAGATACGACTGACTTTCAAGCAAAGGTGACGGTGACCTTTACCCTTACTATGGGTAAGAAGATGGGATATAAATTTAAGAATAAAATAAAACAACAAAGTAAAATAAATGTTCACTACAGAACACTAATATCCAGAGGCAGCAATTATTACAGATTTAAACTTTAGTTCTGGGGTGTGTGAAGGAACTTCCTAAAAAACAAAATAAGTCGTTATATCCTTCAAGGTTAAATAGGAATAATCAACACTAGAAAAGCCATGCACCATACTAGTCTTACCCACCCACCCACCCAGAAATATATCAAGGTGCAACAGAACACTAGCAAAATGTCAAGGCTCTCAAACTCTCTCACTAGGACTCCATTTACGGTATAATGCTGCCATATCA
Source organism: Bradypodion ventrale (assembly GCA_035047345.1). NCBI lineage: Eukaryota > Metazoa > Chordata > Lepidosauria > Squamata > Chamaeleonidae > Bradypodion > Bradypodion ventrale. Next base: position 126,276,507 of record JAWDJE010000006.1, read on the forward strand.
TAAAAAGTAAACAACTCTTCAGTAGAATAAGTCTAACAGGAAATGTGCCACAACTGTACAGCCTTCTCTTCTCACATATAATAAGCAGCAGCTATATCGAAGTGTTTCCACCACCCACAGATATTGTGCTGCTAACTTGCAGAACAGTGAAGGGATTGCGTCTCCAGGGAGAGGTGAGCTATTGCCCTTCAGAAAAGATATAAAAACCTGGCTGGCAAAGCAGGTGTGGGGCACTGGTGATGCAGTAGCCCCACCCCCCTTGTTGACTTATATAATGAAGGCCGGTCGTGTTTTTAGTTATAATTTTAATTTGCAGGGGTCGAGAGGGTATTTTTAGCGGTTTTAATATTTCTTTAAATATTAAGGTTCTTGTAATTTTATGTTTGTGTGATGTTTTATATTTGTGGGCCACCTAGAGTCACTTTGGCGAGTGGGCGGCAATATAAATTCAAATAAATATTTACCTATAAGGAGAGGCTACCTTGGTGCGTGTCCGGCAATAGCGGCCACACCCAGCCCAACCATCCCAAACAGTGCCGGCCACGCTTACCTTTAAACCATCCGAGGGTTGCCGCAAGGGTCCGGTCGCAAAGAGTGGTGCCTTCGTCCCCCTCCCACCGAGGAAAGCGAACCACTTCCCCTGGAAACAAAGGCAGCGAATGGGGCTCCGTTCACTACCTTCGCCTCCCGGAGGTACACATCCGGGCACAGCCTCCTCAACTACAGCCTCCTCTCTCTCTGTTTCTCTCTGTTTCTCTTTCTTTCTTTCTTTCTCTCTCTCTCTCTCTCTCTCACTCACTCACACAAACATACTCACACACACACACACACACACACACACACACACACACACACACACACACACACACACATCTACTGGGCTGCACATTTCAAACCTGCCCGGTGTGTGTGTGTGTGTGTTTGTATGTGTGTGCACACAAACCAAAACCACCCCTAACCACCAACACACACAATAAACATGCCCGGCTTGCCAGGCAAAAATGCTAGCAAATAAATAATATGTAGTGCCTTTTTTCTAAGACCAAGAGATCAGATGTATGCTTCTCTATAATGTAACAGATTTCTGAAGTAGGATGAATGTGAGAATTTTGTTGCCCCTTTTATATGAAATTCTCTTTTTATAAAAATCAAGTTTTAATTCCCTTTAAGTCTTTCCTCAGAGTGTTTCTTTTAAGAAATCTTTTTTAGAGAGCACACTAAGCACTATGGAGCGTTATATAAGTGTAATTGCTATTTGCGAGATATATTCTCTAGTTTTAATTCTGAAGAATTACATCTTTATCTAGCTATGTTACATATAAAACATATGAACCATCATCACATTTTTATATCATTTTATAGTTGTGCTATTTCTTCCATATTGGTTGTTGCTTATTTTAGAAAATACAGTTTTAAGACAAGACATTCTTAATATTCTCAATGAAACTTATTAATGTAGCTTTAAACTTTAAACTAACCTGGCTAAGCTTGGCATCCAAACCTTAAAGACAGCTTTCAAACTTAAAGAGCAGAATTAAGACGCCATCTGCTGGAAAACACCCAGCTTATAATATTTTCCTTGCATTAACTGAAGGAATACAGCTTATAAATGGACAGCATTGATATAAGACCTCTGTGAGAGAAACAAGAGAAAGGATCTAAAGGTGATATCAAAGACTACTCTATTTTTAATGTATCAAACATGTTCCATATTTGTTCTTCTTTTACAATTAAAAATTATAAGTATGTATGTTAAAAAAAATTCCCAGAATCATGAAGCTGGATTCAAAAAACTGCAAGAGAAAGAATTACAGCAGCTAGTGTTGTTCTTTATTCTCCAAACCAGTTTCAAGTGCAGAATATAGTTTGGATCTCAACACCAAGAAGACAAAATATCTGGTTATAAGTCGAGCACCAACCCATGGCAAGCTAATGGCTGAAACACAAGAAATTGAAAGAGTGGATAAAATTGTCTATTTGGGGAGTATGCTAAATGAAAATTGGGATACCAAGGTACAGATTAAAATACGAATAGAAAAAACAAGATCCACCTTCATAAAAATGTGACATTTGTAGAGAGATCTCCTTACAAAGATCTGAATAGTAAGATGTTACGTATTGCCAGTGTTGCTATATGGAGTCACAGTTTGGACATTGACTAAAGCCTCTGAAAAGAAAATCAAAGCTTTGGAAATGTATATCTACAGACAGCTGCTAAGGATATCATGGGTTGACCATGTAATGAATGTAGAAGTGTTGTGCTGGATGGGCCAGGATACTTAAGAGACCGCATCACCCCAAGGATGTCTGCCCATCCCACTAGAGCAGAGCGGAGGGGCTCTTTAAAAATACCAAAGAAGAGCCTTTTCGGTATCCGCTCCGGCCCTATGGAACCTCCTGCCAGTTGAACTGCATCTCCGGACAGAGCTTCTGCCCTTCAGGAAAGAGCTGAAAACTTAGCTGGCAGAGCAGGTATGAGGAGGTGGAGAGGGAGCAACACCCACACACACACACACTGGCTCATTTAGAGCAGGATCACTCATGCTTTAAAAGTTTTTAACTAGATTTTTAATTGATGCAGGTGGGAGGTCGTTTTTCAGTGATTTTAGAAATTTTAAGGGTTTCTATAGTTGAAACGTTGGGGATTTTATGTATGCAGCCCAGAGTCGCATGTCGATTGGGGCGGCTATACAAATTGAATGAAGGAAGGGAGGAAGGAAGGAAGAACAAGAACTGTTTAATACCATTAAGCAAAGAAAGCTCCAATACTTTGGGCATATCATGAGGGATAACATAAAATATAGAATATTCCAACTCACTCTGCTAGGGAAGATCCCTAAGAAGAGAGGCCCTGGACGTAGATGGACTTTGTGGCTAAAGAACCCGAGAGACTGGTGTGGAATGTCCTCGGAAGAACTGGTCCAAGGAGTTAAGAACAGGAAGAAACATGATGATAGCCAATATCCAGAACAGATAGGCACCTGAAGAAGCGGCGTTGTTCTTCAAATGTTCATATAAGAATTCACAATGCTGTAGCCCTTTATTTATAGCTAGTGAGCTACAATGTTCTAGTACAGTGATAATGAACCTTTTAGAGACCAAGTGCCCAAACTCAACAGGCTGCCGTCCACAGTGAAGAGGGGCAGAATGAACTCTATACTGGTGGAGGGAGGAAGCACTCCCATTGGGCTGCTGGGTAGAGGGGTGGGGCAAACTCTGTGTTGGGCAACGGTGCACGTGCCCACAAAGAGGGCTTTGATTGGTCCCTTTGGCTCACGTGCCATAGGTCCGCTACCACTGTTCTAGTATACTAGAAGAATAAAAATTCAGAATATTACATCAAATGTGCAGATACAAAAGTCACTTGCTTTCAAAAAGGGAATGTCTTTATTTAGTGGTGTTCAAGTCCATTTCTGGAAGACAAAAGGTTGCTATTATACAACTTAATTCTGTCTGGAAGTTATTAGAATGCTAACAGACTTTAATTATAACCAAGCTCTAGAGCTGCAAAAACTCTAGCTACCTTTTCAATGAAAAACTGAAACAGATATATAGAAACGCTCTTATCTCATTACTTCAATTATTATTCCTCATTAAATTTAGATATGGGTTCAAAACAAGATTGTTTTATAAGTTATGATAAAATTAATTATATAGCAGAGGTAGGCAACCTATGACCCGTGGGCCAAATCCGGCCCATGGCACCAAATAATCCAGCCCCTACCCTCGCTCCAACTGCCGCCGCTGGCAGAAGTGGCCACGGATGCGTTTACGACAGCTGCAGACATGTTTATGGCAGCGTTTATGGCATGGGGACCACCAGTCCGGGCCCCTCAACTGTCTGAGGGAGCTTGACCCAGCCCACGACTTTAAAAGGTTGCAAACCCATTATATAATGATACAAGAATATAAGAGCTATAACCTGTGATACGTCTATTGAAATAATATCCTTATCTCAATGGTATCTTCCAATTAAAACTGGAGAGGTTCCAAACATTTCATTTCCATTTACCGTGAGAATATCACTCATCCAATCTTAACGTGATTAAGATTGCTTGCTAGATGGCAGCCTGCCATTCAATTCACCTAGAGATGCAACAGGGCGATGTAGTTTTGTTCCAGTTTCTTTTATTACAGATATTTCTACATCCAGGTAGGAATCCCTTTCCAACAGATGATTATGGGATTTCTCCCTGATCCAAGGGGCCGTATTTAATGTTAGAAAAAGTTCAGAAATCCTTGCTTCTGCATAAACCAGGAGTATTTCAAAGATCAACCTGATATGAACATCCTTGGCTTCTCCTAAATCTAAGCATCTTCTTGCTTGCTGGCTTTCAGAGTAATAGCAAAAGCAACAAAGAATCCTTAGGGGACTTTAATGTCCAACACATTTATGATGCCACATGTTTCAGTGAACTAGCAGATTCAGGAATTACAAGCCTCAATTGGTATGAATTTATTAATTCATGCATATAAAGGAGAAAAGCAAGCTTTGGAAGGATAAGGCTACTCTTTCATCTCTCCAGATACAATGAACCCTCGCTTAACGACGCATTCGGATAGCGTCATTTTCGCTTAACAATGCGTCGTTATGCGCCACGTGTTCCTCGCTTAACGTTTTAGCATCATTATCCGGATAACGATGCTACAAATAACCGTCGTTATCCGGATAAAGACGCTAAAAACATCGTTAAGCGGGAAACTCCATAGAAACCCGCTTAACGACATTTTCTGCATAACGGCGCTACTTGGGGAACCAAGAAACGTCATTATGCAAGGGTCTACTGTACAGTGAAACTGCTGCTCAAAAACCCCATAGCAAGTCTACTGCACATTGCAGTACAGCTGCAGTGTCTTATGAACAATCATTCAGAACCGATATATTATCTCAGAGTCCAATTCTCTAAAAAAAATAGAAATGAATGCAACTTATTTTTTCTTGGCACACTGTTCTATGGAATGAGAAAGGAAGAAAGGGGTTTCTGTCTAGTCCTAGAATTAAAACTACCACTGTTAAAATCCAGAAGAAAGAAGGTGTTTAACATAAGTACGTCAACACAACTCCCCCTTAAAAATAATAGGAAACAGGTGTCACTTACTCTGTATGGCCCTGAAAGACATTCACAGAATGGATAGACGGATCCCTGAAATCCCACAGACGGAAGGTTGTATCGCGTGATGATGTCACCACAAGACGTTGGGTGGGATGAGTGCAACAATGTGTGAGTTCTTGGTCATGTCCTACAACCACAGATGAAAACATTAAGGCACTGAGAATGCATGGCATATCACTTCCACAAACACTGAGGATGAAAAACATCAGAGACAGAATCATTACGTTTTGATGGAAATCTGGAAAGGGTTGGCAAGGCCAGTGACTACTCTTAAGTGAATTAAAAATGGATTGTCACTCAAGGCAAATTAGAAGAAACTCACTATCACTTACGCTTTGTGTTTAATACAGATGTATGGCCACTATTACTAATACAGATCTTTATTTCATCTGAAGCCTGTATTTAAGAAGTACAGTACTGTATACAGATCCAATCTTTACCATTCCTCAACAATCATGGAGTTCAGTTCACTCTGTTATAATCTTTGGAGCAGCAAATCAAAATGGTCTCCTTGCTCTAAATCCAACATATAGTCCCAATTACAGCAAACCCATTGAGTTACCTAATAGATGGTAAATCAACACTTATTCAAAACCCAATGATTCAGCAGGTCTACTCTCACTGGGACTATGAACAATATTCAGGCCCTTGATTCCATGATTAAACATGCAGAAATGAGAAAATGCAGAGACAGTCTGAATGAGGAAGGGTCTCAACCAACAGCTGAACTATGTTTGTGAACCACCATTAAAGTCTGTTTTCTTGAATCTTCTGCATATCTGAGAAAGATGCACCAACATTATTTGCATCTTGCTTTGCTTCTTTGATTAGAAAAGCTGTGATCAAAACTGATGGGATTTGTCAACCTTTATTCATGATTAATTCCTGTGTTCAGCCGAGCCTTCCCCAACCTCCCACCTCAAGACCTTTTTGATGTCTATTCCCATCAGGCCAACTAGAACAGCCAATGGCCACAAATCCTGGGAACTTTAGTAAAAAAAAAATCTACAAGGCATCAGATTGGGGAAGGGTCTTCTAGACTAAGCAGACCTATAGCAGTTGTTTAAAAAAGATTGACTGAAAATGTAAAGCCCTGCTGAAGACTGCAAAATCATCACGTTACAAGATCTAGAAACCACCTAATCAGGGGAATGTGGGGATGTGTAAACATAATCTGCTAGCCTACCAAAGCACTCATCCAGCAGAACCCATATCCCACTACCACTAGTGAAACTGAAGAGGAGGAAAAACTAAATAAATATTTTTAAAACTTTAAAACAAGGTACATGGGGAGCCAAACCAAAATTTTGGAAGGTTGTAAGAACAATTGGACACTTGTTCTACAGACTGCAAACTGCCCGTCTCTGATCTGATTCATCCCACTAAGTATTTTATACTAGGTTTACTTCCTGTTAGTTACCAAACTATCCCTAGATTACAGATTGCCACTAGCAAACTGTGTACAGCACCACATGAATTTATCATAAAAGGACGAAAGATAAAGAAACCAACTTGGATTTCTCAATTCCATAAGCTCACTCCTCTAATTTAACCTCTTCAGGTGATTACATTTGTGGAGAAATGTTCTAAATAGGGAACATGAACCATACACAAAGTTAAAATATTTCACACTCTGTTATTTAATATCTTATTCTTAGAAGTTGTAATATCCACAGTTAATTCTCTGGAAGCCCTAAATGTGCAAAACAGCACAACTTTAAAATATATTTGTTTTAAATCAGAGGTTCTCAACCTACGACCTGTGGGCTGGATCCGGCCAACAGCGCCAAATCATCTAGCCCTCACAACCCTTTCCACTCCTGGAAGCAGAAGTAAAATGTGCCCATATATGTGCAAAACACTGCCGTAAATGACCCGCGGCTGTTGTAAATGGTTTACAACAGCCGCGGGTGCATTTACGGCAGTGTTTTGCACATGCACAGGTGCGTTTTACTTCCACTTCTGGGTGGGAGGAACCACATGACCTGCCCGTTCAACCACATGACCGGCCCGCAGAGGAAAAAGGTTGGAAACTCCTGTTTTAAATTGATCCAAGTTTGGTCAACCTATTTCCACAGAACTTTTCACTGGACAAAAAAAAAAGACCCAATAATTTATACATTTCCTATATCAAGTTATTCCAAGTGTTCCACAACACATAACGCTCTTCCAGGTGTAATAAGGTGCTGAAGCTGGATCACAGGCTGGAAAACAACTGTATAGGAATACTGTTTGGCTATTTTAGCTTACATTTTGCAACAAAAATCTCATTTAAACATTTAAATGGATATACCTTCTATATGAATAAAATACAAAACTATATCTTCCAACATTACATATTTGTTATTAATCATATTTGATCAAAAGATAAAATAAATCCTTCAGCAAAATGTCAGATATGGAAATACATTCGTTAATCTTTTCTACTTTAGATTTCATGTTGTGAGATTTCCTGATCCTAAGTTCAAGTGAACAATAACTTTGATTCTGGCTCATTCCTGTTCCCCACGTAATTTTTAAAAATTGTATTTCTACACTTCATTTAAGTAGTAAGGCAAAAATAAAGCTTCCACAGAGATACCTGTCAGAGAGTGCACAAGTTCAGATGTCTCCACATCATACAGATTTGCTGTCCTATCCCAAGATGCAGTCACAGCTTGCTTCCCTCCAACCAGCCAATCCGCTGCTATGACAACACCCTGATGGCTTTTTAGGGAAGTTGAAGGAGTCCGGATAGTGGGACAATCACCACAGACATCTCCATCTCCATCAGCTTCATCTTTGTCAGAGAATTCAACTTCATCTTCTCCAGACATTTGCTGTCAATTTTGAGATTAAAATGCATTAATAAAACCTCAAGTTAAATGTGGCTTTCAGTATTTGTTACTGGCTGTAATATGAATTATTATCTCCTGCAAACACAAAGTTTTCTGTCATCTGGATTCATACTGTGTAATGAAATTTCAAGGCAGATAGCTTGAGGAAGAGAAAAAAGACTTAGGAGACTGAATGACAGAGAAAAATTGTAGAGAAAGTTCATGAAAGTATGGAATATACTTGGGGAAGACATACAACACAAGAAAAAAGATCAATACTGTATACTACTCATACCAGCAACTCAAGACTAACAATATTAAAACCAGCAACTGCAAAAACACTTTCACAGCTGCTGTGTAGTCACAATACTGTAGGCCAGGGGTCAACAAACTTGGCTCTCCAGATGTTTTTGGTCTTTAATTCCCAGAAGCCCTGAACAGCAGATGTACTGACTTGGGCTTCTGGTAATTGAAATCAAAGTCAAAGTTTGCTGACCCCTGCTGTAGGCAATTCCCCATGTAACAGATCAGGAGCCTATCATTTGGTTGTTATGTGGCTGGAAATGCTGTTCTTGATTAAATAGAGCAGAGGTGCCCAAACTACGGCCTATAGGCTGGATTGCTGTCAACGCCGGAAGTGCTCCGACATCACTGGAAGTGCTGAAATCGTTCACCGCTGCCGGGAGGACCACGTGACCGGCCCACACAGCTGATTGAGGGGGCATGGTCAGGCCCCTGACGGGAAAATTTTGGGCACCCCGAAATAGAGGTTTCATAAAATCCTTACAGAAAATATGTTTATCCTTTAGGAGTCAAGTAAAACATTTTGTCTTGTTTTGTCTCAAGGCCCATAATCTCAGGAGTCCTTACATTTCTGCACCTAACAAGTAAATAAGAAAAGCCGTCCTGTAAAATCTTCCAACTTGTTGAGTATTCTAGTACAACCTCAGCATGCTGTAATCAGACAGGAAAGACTAGCCTGACCTAAAGAATGTTGTTTTGCATTGTTTGCCTGTAATTACAATTAGAAAGGTTCCTTCCTTGCCTCAGAGGTCACCTCACCCTATTTGCATGTTTTAAGCCCTTTGTTTTGTTCTGGTTTTCTCTCTCTTGCTTCTGCTTTGGAAGAAGAAAGATGATTTTTGAGCTCTTCCATCTTTCAGGCCACATGGCTGGAAGAAAGACTTTACTTTTCTCTAAACCAACTTTACCAAGAATCCCGAGGAGATGTATCTTCTGACCTCATTTTTGTGAGTAAATGCTATTTTTCTTTCTCTCAAGTATCGAGTCCAAGTGTGCTTATTAGCTGGGTTAAAAGGGGTGAAATGGAAGACTTGTATTTGAATGCAAAACTGTCTAAAATCTGCCCCGCTTTGCTGTGCAGCTGCTACATATAACTTAACACAATTAACCTCCACTAACATAAACGACAGCAGGCATCTGAACAGAGCCACAAGATCAAGCTACACTCCACAGTTAAACCTACACCATCATATAACAAGCACACACAGTGGTTATGAAGATGAGAACTCGCAAAATACAGTACATGGCAAAAACAGTGACAAAGGGCTAAAAAGACACATTTTTCTTAAATACACCAACAGACTATACAAAGATAAACAAGGAATTCAAAAATCTTCAGCACTCAGAAGCACTTCAGAGTTCATCACTTACATTGCAGTCTGTGGTAGGCTGAGGTGTGGGCAACTGCACTAGGTACCTCCAAATATGAGCTGTCTGGTCCCCTGAGGCTGCAAAGCAAATTAAGATAATATGAAGAGGCCTTTAACAGCATGTGACACAGCATGGATTCCTATATTCTTAGCTGCCTGATAATACAAGGCAGCTTCCTATGGCCCTAAACCAGAAGTCCTCAACCTTTTTAAGCCAGGGGCCGGGCCATGCTCCCTCAGACAGCTTCGGGGCTGGATGGCCATTTTGCTCTTCCTCCAACACATGGCACTTCCTGGTGTGGTGGAGGTGCTGCCACTTGAAATGGTGCTGTGGGCTGCATCCAGCCCACAGGCCACAAGTTGAGAATCCCTGCCCTAAACACTATAACTTGACAAAACTGCCAATCGCAAGCACATACATAGAAAACAAAGATAAAAGGTCATTTATACCCAGATCCCCAAATATATACATACCTGTGAGAGACACTTGCTCTGTTGGATGGAACTTTATGGAATTTACTGTATTATGAACAAACAAAAAAACACAATTATTAGGCCATCAAAGACAAATGTTTTACTGAAGTTTCTGCAACTGAACTGTGTATTTGTCAGATTTGGACCTCCTCTGAGGTAGAAAATCTGTGTAGTGGCAACAAAATTCTGCTGGTTTTAATGTATAAAAGGTATAATATCATGGGGGTGGGGGATGAAATTCTTGAAAGAACTCAAAGGGGAAAGAGTTAAAGAAGAAATAATTATTATAGGAAATCACTAAGCCCAAACTACCCTTGCCGCACCACCCTTGCAGCTCCCGGAACTGGAAGCAAAATGCATATGCACATAACATGCCCGTGCATATGCATAACGCTGCAATAAATGACCCCCAGCTGTCATAAACAGCCGCAGGTCATTTATGTCAGCATTATTATGTCACGTTATATGCATGTGCAGGCAAATTATGTGCAGGCACTGGCACGTTATGAGTAGGTGCATTTTACTTCCGCTTCCAGTGGGAGGAACCATGTGACTGGCATGCTCAACTACATGACCAGCCCACAGCCCGTACAATTTGGGCACTTTAGACAGCGTGGCTCTGCAAACAGGATTTAGTCATCTTAGTTCTCAATCATCATATGTGAAACCTGAAAGCCAATCTAGTAAACTATTATATTTTTTAGGGTTTCTCCATCTTGGGCTCCCAGATGTTCTTGGACTTCAATTCCCAGAAGCCTTGATCAGCAATGTGCTGACTTGGGCTTCTGGGAACTGAGGTCCAAGAACACCTGGATGCCCAAGGTTGAGAAACCCTTTATTTTAATAAAATGTCAGTATAAATGACATAGTTGCAAGTTTTATCATGGAATTCACTTGACTCGATTTTTAAAAAAAGAAACTGTGTTTTCTATACAAAAAAGGTTTTCTAAAGTTTGACTATGTATTTGTCTGGAACCTGTTCTTATTGGAAGATATCACTCATAAACATTTTAATTGTGTTCTTACTCAACACAAGGAATTTATTCTCACCTGATCCAGCATGTCCAACATATTTGACAAGGCTTCTCCCCGTCTCTATGCTCCACAGCAAAGCAGTATGATCTGTGAAAATTGCACAGGTAGAGAAGCATACAGATTTTAAGTTTTAATTTACATGTGGTAAGCCAGGTCTGATAGCAAAACATGACATCATTAGTTAGGACAGGGCTTTCAAACTACAGTATGCCTCTGGGCTAAATGTGAAAAGAAAAGGAGACAAAATGTGTACATTCAATTTTAAATCAGAGAAAATGCCTTTGAAAATATTTTTAAAACCATTTTTCCTATGGCTCTCAATGAAAGGGAAACTTTACCCCTGCACAAAGACTTTTACTTTGGGCTGGTTCCTATAATATGCACTGCTGTACTTCTCCGTTTCATTATTTATCTGAATGGCCATATTGACTCTGCTCGACAATAACAAGGTTCAGGTAATCAACCCTATTTGTGCTGCTTAAAATCATTATGACTTACTCACACATGCAAACCACAATCAGATTCTATAATTGGGTAACAGGTATATACAGTATCTATGAAGTATCCATAGTGCATTTTAGGGCAATGTCTACTCTTGGATATAAATGAAACCTAGTATCGGGTGAACAGATTTCAGTTTATGCAACAAAACACTCCCTTCCTGTTCTTCACATGGCAGGCTTTTCCAAAGCAGAATGTCAGAGTTGGGGTAGCTCAGTTGGGTAACAAAAATTACTCCCCATCCCTTCACTTTATTGGTAGGAAGGTTACCTAAAAGGCATGTTATATGAAGGTTTCCTGTTTCTTTCGATCATGCCTTTCTGCTTTCTTTCACACCCTGTAGATGGCACTAAAGCATTGCACAATCTTTATTTTAGTTAGAGGGAAATCCTGACTTTCAGGTTTTACAGTTGAATCATAGAATAATGAAGCTGGCAATAGCCCCTAGGTAAACAGCGCTGTGCACTCCAGTGTCTAGTCATGCCTGCCACATGACCATGGAAACGTCTGCAGAAGCAGACAGTACTGGCTCTTCGGCTATGAAACAAAGATGAGCACTGAACCCTAGAGTCGGATATGACTGGCTTTCAAACAAGGGTGGCCTTTACCTTCATATCAACAGAGGTCCACCTCCCTGCTTAATGGATCCTTTACAAAAAATCACAAAATGCAATGAAAGCAAGACATAGGAATATTACCAGCAGATGCAGTTCCCAGCACCACAGGCTGAGATTTTGCGACACTGACATCCCAAATCCCATCCCGATGACCAATATACTCTTTCACTAGCTGGCAGATTGCTCTTGATGTTGTTGTTTTGAAGCTGGACACAATCTAAGAATGACAAGACAGATATAAAATGCATGTACAGATAATTGCTTACCATTCCCCAATGCTATCCTATTCAAATGGCTGCCATGCATTCTCTTAGCTTTCATTAACACTTCATACAAGTATATAGAGACAAAAATCTCTAAAATGAAAGTAGTGAATAAAACTATAGCTAAAGGAAATGTTTGATGCATTTCATACCTTGCTGGTAGAAGCCTTGTAAGTAGTCTTTAATTTCTGAGAGAGTTGACTGGTACTATGGCTGGCTGTTGAGACAATTTTTTTTTTAAAAAAGTTTGTTTTAAAGACAGGTTTTATTATTTTACTTCAATATTGGTATTAATACTCTTTCAGAAGATTGTCATCTTAAGCTATTAAACGCCAACTAGAAGGGGCAAAATTATCAACTTGCTTACCTTTGGTTTTCAACTGTCCCTTGCTCAGTTCAGCTCCATCAATCGTTTGGCCTTCAGCTGCTAAGCGCTCGTTAAGTGTATCAATCTCTCTGCGTACTAGCAGTAGCATAAAAATTATTGTTAATGCAAACAATGAGCATTTAGTTACATTCTATTTCCTGTTTAAGCTTTGCATATTCCCCTTTTCCAAACCATCAACTCTGTAGGCTAAATGTCTTCCGTTTCCATCTAAAAGGGACTTCTAATCTAAGATTACAATGCCATGTACTTTACAATTATTAAGATAAATCATCTCAAGAGATCAGCCACCAGATTCAGAGAAGGTTCCATATTGAACCTTATCATCTGGAATTTGCTTTAGAATCGCACTTCCTAAGACAATTCAGATGCAGAATAACCACAAGTAAAAGTAAGTGAAAATTCAGGAAGTAAAGGCTGCTATCTCTTCAACAATCAACACTGGTTTAGAGACCTACCTATGTGAACCCATTACATTTCAAGCTAAAGAAATTGTAGAATAACTACAGCAGGATCTCAAACAGGGACATCAAGTGCAGAGCAACATCAGATAATTTGGAGAATGTAATTGACTTTTCTGAGTTTATACTGACTTGACGGTTCAGCATAGCTTATGGAGAAAGACATCCAGGTTAATCGCACTGTACATGGTAACATTTTTCATTATCTGGTATATTTTATCAGCACTTTCTTTCAACTTTGTATTTTAGTGATAACTTGTATAAATACAAACTCACATTCAAGATTTTCAATGTAGAGGGTTTCAAACTCTCTCTCTATTTGACCAAAAAGTTCCAGAAGTGTATTCCTAAGAGATGATGGCAGCTTTGAATCCTGAAGAGAATGAAAATATTAAAGGTACAGAAGCATAGTTTGCAGGATATTATTACTTTGATCTGTACTTCATGCACAATTTGCCATTTGACTTCAAGGCCTATATTGAAATCATGTACTTATTATTTCAAAGCAGAGATTTAAAATTAATTCAAACTTAAACCATACTTTCATTGTCTGCTGGGATCTTTAATGAAGTTATGGAACTACAGTGTTGGAAGAGACCTCTTGAGTCACAGAATCAAAACCCCTGACAGAGCAGGAAGAAGTCATACATATCACCACACAGGGCCGTAGCCAGGATTCTAGATGGGGGGTGGCAAATGTCTCACATGCATGCACGCACATGCACACACACACCATTGTGTACCCCACATACTTCCCAGTACACACACACACACACACACAAACACAAACACACACACACACCATTGTGTACCCCACATACTTCCCAGTCCAGTCATGTTTTACCTGGCTTTCCAGCATTTCTCTCTGCAATCCTGACCGTTCTTGCTCAGAACTGTTAGTCCGTCGTATTGAAAGACTGTGCGACTTGCGCTTCTGCTTTGCCTGGCGAGCAGTGGCACAACTTCCACTTTCTGTGGGCATTACTTCAAAGAAAACCGTTCCCGACACTCCTAAGATAAACTGAAACCAAGCAGTCAGCATTACACTCAGCTTCATGCAACAAGTTATACTTTTAAGTAAATAAATGTAATGGAAACATTTAGGCCTGCCAAAATCTTTAAATGTTTTCAGAGTAGCTCTTTGCTCTTGCTATGAACACTTTTCAAAAACACTTCTTTTGAGTGTAATTACATTTCTAAATAAACCTTCACTAAAAATATGTTGCCTATTGTATGACTACAAGGGATATTAATACTCCAAAGCATTATAATACCACACATTTTATAACACAAAGTACAAAGCCAAACATCAAAAAAAATTAATCTACTCAAGTTCAACTAAACATTTTCAAAATGCAAATCCATTGAGAATTCCAAAATGCTTCCACTGAACAATTAAGTTATTTCTGTAGTGCCATAAGATGCATGCAAAGTCATAAATAAGGCTGTAAATATAAGGAGATTATGTTTGAAGGGCAATGTCAGGTACATTATTTATAGTCAATTATTTTCCAAGAACTGTTTGATTATATTATGGTTAACAACATTCATTCATGTTAGACCTCTATTTTCTCAAGCAATATGTACATAAATAGTGCTAGAGACAAAACAGATACTGTATGTTCGGTTAGGGTGGACATACAGTTTATACTGTCAAAAGACTATATCTTTTAATTGTAAATTTAAATTGGCTTAATTACCTGACAATGCCTGACTTCAACCATACGCACCCATGCAAGATTCAGTTTCCTCCCTTAAGAAAATCAAATTGTGCTTCATTTATTGCAATGGGCAAAAAACTGTACTACATTCAAATTTTTATTTTCTGACCCCCAAAGCCGATCAAGCTGGGCTAGAAAACTTAGTACATTTTGATTTTTGATTAAGAAAATGACGATCATTCATAACAGCAGATTTTTATGAAATATATTAGTTTTAGTATGAGTACCTAGAAAGCCAGACACCATCTTAACCACGGCATTTCTCTCATCTTCCATGGGAAAGAATGCCACTTCTAAAATGGAGTCTAGAACACATGTGCATAATCAAAAAAAACAGAAGGCTTTTATTGTGTTGCTATTGTTGAGAACACTGTTTTATTCATATGCAATTTTAATCTGTTATACTGCAATGATTTGTTTAATTGCTGACTATCCTAATTTTAACCTAATAAATCAGTGTCTACTTTCACTAGTCAAAAAGTTCTCATATTGGGGGAAAGCTACATTCACTCCCAGAAGATTTTCAAAACAATAAAGACAAAACAAAACAAGATCCATAACCTTACAAAACAAAGAAAATAGAAGTTGTAATCTTAGGAAAGCTGAATAGATTTTATATCAACTGTATGTTTATATCTAATCTAAGGAAATCTGGCAAGCATACTAATGCTTCAGAGAACTAAGTAAGGTGACAATGTCACCTTTCTAAGTTCTAGAGAATTGCCAAGTTCTGAAAAAACAACTAGGTTATGAAATATAAAGCAAATAAAATGAAGTTTCCCAAGTCAGGAAAGAATACATAAATTATATGAAATCAACGCAGAAGAGTATTACTAGGTTTGCTTCTCTCAAGCACAATTCAGTATATTTTTGCCGCTTTATATGAATATGATCAAGGAATCTTCATTTTGAAGAAACCTTTTTGACATGCCTATCAGCTAATCACTTTTTTTTAATTGCAAGCAATAAAATTATATCAACAGTTTGGAAGACATTTTGGTCTCCACATAAAACATATTATAATGGCAACCTAAGAAAATAGTTTTATGAGTCCCAATTGACATTATAGTGTTTCTTCTTCCAACTCCCACTACACAATACCAGGCTTCTTTCGTAAATCTCCTCAGATAGTTTCCGAGCATCAGCAAATTACACCTTCCCCATGTTGCATGAACTTTAATCATCTGCACAGCTACTCCTGCATAATTTTTTTAGTTCCTGTTTTATGGTATCAAGGAAATAACTTCCTATTATTAAAAGTTTCCTTTAAATTGCCTCCAATTACAAAGGAGAGTGAAAGAGAACCCACAATTAAAGGGATGCAAGACAAATTTCACAGGTTGTTAAGAACTCATATTAGTATTTAATAATATTTATTATTGTGAAGCACCTAAATGAATTTGTATACAAAACACTTCAAGGCAAGAACTGCCCAATGGGCTTAAATCTAATTTAGACAAAAACGAAAAACAAAAATTGAAGGAGACAAATACTAATCCTAAAACAACATTGTCAGAACCTTAAGAGGTACTATAGCTTGAGAATCTGAATAAACTTATTTATACATAAAATGTTGACAGCTTAGTCTGTTCAATATCACCATTCTGCATTCTATTGCACAAATGTTTCATTTTTACTTCATGCATGAATATGACTGCAAAATTCATGCACTATTCAGATAAAATGTCACATGCATGCAAGCCCTCCACCAATCTTGCAAGTCATTTAATCTAAAGCTTCAAAAGCTGCAAACAAACACACACGTAGGAGAAAGGGAGAAATATAACAGGCAGGATCAGTTTCCAAGGGCCAGCAGACTTGTCATGTTTAATCCACACTGAGAACATTGATGTACATACATCATCACTTATGACAACAGAGGTGGATATATACTTTCTCACAAACAGACATACTAGGACGGGGTACCCAACCACCGGGTCGCAGGGTGGTACCAGGCCACAGGTTGACCCGAACCCGGCCATGGGGATGGATGGCGCTGGGAGCCCCAGTGTCAGCCTTCTGCCCTCAATGTGCTCCGCCATGTCTGAATGGCAAAGAGCAGATGGGTAGGTGGCTGGGCCTCTCTTCCACGTTGCTTAACTATGGCGGGGCTCCACCCCACTACCACCACCTGTGTGTAGTGTTATACCTCTCTGCCGGAGTTGAACCGTGTGCTGGCTGGCAGCTGGACCCCTTCTCCTTGTTTGTGAGCTCCTGCCTCTGTCTGTGTGCAGTGAGGTATATATCATATATTCATCATATTTTAGTATGTGCTTGCATTGTCCAATCCCACAACCACCATTTACCGGTCTGTGGAAAAATTGTTTAGCATGAAACCGGTCCATGGTGCAAAAAAGTTGGGGACCCCTGTACTAGGACATGTTAAGAAGCCAGTGTAGAACAAACATAACACATGAAGCAGCTATACATTTATTTTGTGTTACTTTCAGGCTATAATCCTATATCCCCTTAATGTGGAAATAAGGCACACTGAGCTCAGTGAGACTTAGTTCTGAGAATACATTTATAGAATTGTACTGCAGATGTAACCCATAACCCACCTCACTAAAAATATAGAACTTCTGTTTCTGCTTCCCAAACAGACAATCTTAACCTATAAAACCAAGTGTTCACCGTTGGAATGGGCTATGGGCTGCTATACGTCGCCTTACTTACCCGTTCCCTCCCTTCGAGAGCACGGGCTAAGTGCCTACGCAGGTCAACGAATGGTTTAAAAAATCGCGTTTGGGGCATCAGCCCCACCATTTGAAAGAAAGGGAAACAACTTCATTACCCGAAATCCATTGCGTTTCTGCGTGTTTTTCCCTGTGTCAGCCAATCACGATGTAAAAAACAACGGAATCATTCTTTCATTTACGAGCCGCAACCAATCAAAAGTAGCGTAACAAAATCTTGCTGAGCGACGGACGGCAGAAACTAATCACAAAATACATATCCCAGCATCCTTTACACTGTTACACCATGGAAGGTTTTGCGCTGCAGCCAATGAAATGCTTTGGACTGCATGCATCATCATTAACGTAATCAAACAAGCTTCAGCATGGAGGAGGCTGGGAAAGCCAATGCGCCAACAACTTCCCTCCAGGAGGCACTTCGTCTCCCGGAGGGAAGCCATCCCCAGCTCATCACGGTGGGCGGCTGGCCATGTCGGTTCCTGGACTGCCTGCTTTTGGCGGCCCCCACCCAACCGGCGAAGACCTCGGCACCAGCGGAGAGGGAGAAAAGGCTGCGCAACAGAGGCATGGAAGGTGAGGCCCGGCACAGAAGGCTGCACTGGGGAGACGTACAGTACGAAAGGCCCAACTGGCAACGGGTAAGTGGGGCGGGGGAGAGGAATTGAGGAGGGGAACGGGCCTGGGGAACACGCCACCCACCCAGGTCATAGAGAAGAAAGGGGGAGAACGAACCCACCTCCTTCCCCCCAGTCTCAGTCCCCTGCCCCACTTACCTGTTGGCAGCTGGGCAATTCGTACTCTGCGCCTCCCCAGAGCGGCCTTCTGTGCTGGACCACTCACCTTCCATGCCTCCATGGTGTGGCCTTTCCTCCCTCAATGCCGGCGCCAAGGCCGTCATCGGTGGGGTGTGGGCCACCAAAATCAAGCAGCCCAGCCGGCAAACGATGCTCCTGCCCGCCCAGCAAAGGCCTCCTGGGTGTCCTCACCAAGGCTTGGGGGGAGGAGGAATAGCTCCTCCTCCCCCTGCAAAGCATCAGCATGTGTGTGTGTGTGTGTGTGTGTGTGTGTGTGTGTGTGTGTGTGTGTGTGTGTGTGTGTGTGTGTGTGTGTGTGTGTGTGTGTGTGTGTGTGCTCACCAAGGCTTGGGGGGGGGGGGAAGAAGAGCCCGTCCTCTCCCCATGGAGCTATGGCATGTGTGTGTGTATTGTGTGTGGGTGTGTTTGTGTTGTGTGTGTGTTTGTGTTGTGTGGGTGGTTGTGTTGTTTGTGTGGATGTGTTGTGTGTAATTGTGTGGTTTGTGTGGTTGTGTTGTGTGTGTGTGTGTGTGTGTGTGTGTGTGTGTGTGTGTGTGTGTGTGTGTGTGTGTGCGTGCTCACCAAGGCTTGGGGGGGGGAGAAGAGCCCGTCCTCTCCCCATGGAGCTATGGCATGTGTGTGTGTATTGTGTGTGGGTGTGTTTGTGTTGTGTGTGTGGGTGTGTTGTGTGGGTGGTTGTGTTGTTTGTGTGGATGTGTTGTGTGTAGTTGTGTGGTTGTGTTGTGTGTGTGTATTGAGTGTGTGTGTGGTTATGTTGTGTGTGCTGTGTGTATTGTGTGTGTTGTTGTGTGTGTATTGTGTGCGCGTGTGTGGTTGTGTTGCATGTATGCTTATATAGTGTGTATGTCTACCCCACAAAACCACCCCAACCACAAGCAAACATGTTATACCTGCCCGACAGGGCAAAAAATGCTGATCTTAACCTATAAAACCAACCTATAAAACTTTACAAAGTTAAAAAAATAAAAAATTTACAAAAAACAACAAAGCATTCATTGTTTTATATAAAGCACAGGGGGAAAAAAGCCCGGCAACGCCGGGCAAACTATGCTAGTATAAATGCTAAAGGAAAGAACTACCACCCTTTGAAATTTGTGTAGTAAGTCACTTCCTCAGATTGAAAAAGTGATTTGAGTTAGAATCAAATTGTACATCTCACTATAAATATCTTTACAAATCTGAAGGTATAAAATGAACAGAATGAATCTTTGGACAATATATTGTTACTAGAAGGGAACGGGCAGTTTCTGGCAGCTACCCAGATTCAGCCATTTAATTAGCTTTTCAAAATAATAGAAATTACCTGTCCAGTATATCAGTGTCATGTTAAATATCCTATGAAAACCACATTAAATATTGATTAGTGAAACAATTCAAAAAAATGGCCAAATACTTCAAAATGTGAACACTGATTGTATTTGAAGCATGCACAACTATGGTCTATATCTTGTTCTAGCAATAAAAAAAATTTCAAAGGCCACAATGAAAACTCATTGATAAATGTGAATCAGCACGTTTAAATTATCTTAAGAGTTAAATATAAATGTGATCAAACTCTTGCAAATTCATAAGCTTGGAACAGTAATATGGAAGAAGTAAACACATATCTTTACATAGAGATAAGTAAAGACATCTCTATCATATACTTACTTAACATATGGAATCGGTAGGGCTTCTAGCAAGCTTGTCTCAGGATTCACTTGGTTTAAAAAAAACTCCACCATTTCAGCAACACATTATTTGATAAAACTGTTACCGTACTTTATTTCTAAGATCACCTTAGCTGCTTTGATTACAGTCTCCCCAATCGCTTTCAACTTGGCTTCTACAATACCTGCATACATAATGTTTTCTAATAGGAAATGATCCTATCCACCATTTTGAGACAATTAAAGACAAGGAAGACTCAGATATACATTTGAACTACATTCAAAAACAAAACAGGGCATTTTTCAAAGCTACTTGCTCATATAATAGTGAAACAAGCTATTCAAGGCAGAGCTGCATTTTATTTTTGCTTTCTGGAAGTTTATCCCCAAACTTCACCATAGCAAGGTAGCAACAAATCTGAGAGCCTAAAAACAGATTAAGCTGCAAATGACCCTTCTTTAGATACATACATTCTCAAGAATTATAGATTTTCCAGCAGAAAAGTATCCTAAAACTTTAACTTTTGAGAACAGATGTTTCCTACATGTAAGAAAATTGAATATATCAACTACATCTTAAAGAAAAATAAATGCAAGATAGTTATCCACTATAAAAGGCTACAATAATACATAAGAAAACATCACTGATGAAACAACGATGTTCTCCACTAAATGTATTTGGTATTCCTTTGTGCTTTTTCTTTTGGCATTTAATCAAAATGAGTAATCTAAGGAAAGAAGCAAAAATTCCTCTAGCTAAGGGACTAACTGTTTCAGGAAAGAATGACTAAGACTTCCTTTTCTGTTAATTGGCATAAAGATTGGGTAAAGGAGGGAGAAGGTGCCAATTTAAGCATAAATACAGTACTGTACATCCATCCTTTTCTCATTGCTGTTCAACATCCAGTTTGATTTTGGTTTCAAATTTTAAACAGAGCTAGCATTATTATTACAAAGAAACACTTTCAAAAAGCATGTAGAAATGGATACAAAAATAATTTGCTACTTAAATTTTCTATTTCACAGATGGATATAAAATATAACACTTAACAGTAAGCTATTTCCAACTTGCAGCATGTAAGTTCATTGCAGGGAAAAACAATGTTTTAAACAATCGTATGTTTTAAAAGAAACCACTTAATTAAGAGGGCAGCAAACAATGAAATGCAGAGTGTCCCAAAAGCAGCAACACATAGAGAAAATGGGAAATTGTGACTAAATGTACCTTTATTGACAAAATATTTATTACAAAATCTTGCAAAATATTTATATGTTGGCCACCTCTTTCTACACAGAGACATGAAGTTTTCTATCCCACTCAAATCAAACAGGTTCTAAGATATCTATTGTTGTGAATGGTGACTTTTATCCTTCAAAAATGAGGTTTTTTCAAAAGATTTGTTGTTGTTGTTCAGTCGCATAGTCGATTCCGACCCTTTGCGACCCTATTGACCATTGTCCTCCAGGCGCCTCTGTCCTCCACCATCCTCCTCAGCCCGCCCAGTTTTGTGCCCATTGTGTCTACAATCCCATCTAGCCATCTCATCCTTGACCTCCCCCTTCTTCTTTTGCCTTCCACCCTTCCCAGCATCAAGGCCTTCTCAAGTGAATCCTCCCTTCTCATTTGATGTCCAAAGTATTTCAGCTTCATCTTTACTATTTGACCTTCTAATGAGCAGTCCAGGTTGATTTCTTCTAAGACTGACTTTTTGTTCTCCAAGGGACTCTCAAGACTCTCCTCCAACACCACATTTCAAAGGCGTCTATTCTTCTGCGCTCAGCTTTCCTAATGGTCCAGCTATCACAGCCATACATTACCACCGGGAATACCATTGCTTTGACTATGCGAATTTTTGTTTGCAATGTGATATCTCTGCTTTTCACTATGTTCCCCAGATTTCTCATAGCTTGTCTCCCAAGAATCAGTCACCTTTTTATTTCATGGCTGCAATCCCCATCTGCAGTGATCTTTGATCCTATGAATGTAAAATCTGTCACTGCTTCTGCTTCTTCCCCGTCTATTTTCCAGGAACTGATTGGGCCTGTTGCCATTATCTTGGTTTTCTTGATATTGAGTCTCAAGCTTGAATCCTGCTTATTCAACTTATACACAGAGCACATAATGCGCAATGCAGGAATAGAGGAATTACAATGCCGAGGTTAGCCAAACATAAACTGCATAAAAGGTGAAATCTTCCAAGTTTTCTAGTACTGTAATCTTCATTGAGACAGATGTAAAATAATATTTTCCCCTCTCCAAAATTTTACTATGTTGGCTTGCTGAATATTTAAAAGCTTCCACATTTTGTACTGCTGCTAACAAAGTTATTGCGCTTTCAAAAAAATTTGACTTTTTTTTCCCATTATGTTTTGTTAAGTCAGAAATGTATTATACAAAACTGAATAGGGCTTTCCACCCACTTCTCAATAAGCTTCTCTGGCTCAGGGGGGGATTCAAAGGCAGATTTTGTGAATCCAAGTACAGTATGTCACTCTACTACATGTCACTGAATAACGTATTCACATTAAAAGGTAAAGGTTTCCCTTGCTCAAAAGCCAGTCATATCTGACTCTAGGGTTCAGTGCTCATCTGTTTCAAAGCTGAAGAAGCACTGTCTGCTTCTGCAGATGTTTCCATGGTCATATGACAGGCATGACTAGACACAGGAGCGCACAGAGCGCTGTTACCTTCCCACCAAAGTGGTTCCTATTTATCTACTTGCAATTTATCTACTTGCTTTCGAACTGCTAGGTTAGCAGGAGCTAAGACAAAGACGGGAGCTCATTCTGTCCTGCAGTATTCGGGAATCGAACTGCTGACCTTCCGCCTCCCAGTCAGTGACATTACAGCTATATAATGTAGCATGGAGGTATAATTATAGGACTAATATGATACAAGAATCCAGCTTTAGTTCTCTTTTACTCTCTCTGCACTCTTATCAAAGGGCATTAAAATGTATTTTATATGCATAAAACCTATTATGTATTCCCCACAATATGCATTAAGATCACGAGCTAATAAAACTAGCTAAGTTGGTATTGTGGTTGAGTTAGCTATCCCTTTTCCAGTGACAACTGTATATGACATTGCTAAAATAGATTAACATTCATAACCTTTTTGTGTACATGTTTTAGTCATCAGTAAGTCATACAGAGATTGAACAGACATTATTGCAGACTGTTTTCTTTAAGTATGCACAGACAATTTAATATAAAACTA
This sequence comes from Bradypodion ventrale, assembly GCA_035047345.1. Classification (NCBI taxonomy): domain Eukaryota; kingdom Metazoa; phylum Chordata; class Lepidosauria; order Squamata; family Chamaeleonidae; genus Bradypodion; species Bradypodion ventrale. The sequence goes on from JAWDJE010000006.1 coordinate 126,299,947, forward strand.
TTTGAATTATTATTCTTAAAGATGTTCACATAAATATATTTATGGATTCTTATCTTTTATATTCCCTGAACAAAGTATTAAAAACAGTAGCAGGCCAAAATGCACCAGGCATTTTAACATTGAATACTGTTTTACAACATCTTTAGAAATGTATTTTCTATGAGATATTCCATGTCTGACATTCTGCCTGGAAGACTTCCATAACATTTGCTAAATGGAAATGCATTAAGTACAGAAGTGAAAAGTCAGCATCAAACAGGATGAAGCAGTTCCATAGTCAAGAATATTATTCTGGGATTGAAGCCCAAAATTTGCTTGGGAAAGGTCCAATATAGAGAGCCAAAGTATACAGAAAGGCTACACAGGGAACAAAATATGCACTAAGAAATGTGTGATATCTCCTACTAAGAAAATGCTGAGGCACTGAACAAGGCCAAAATTCTCTAGCACAGCAATGCAAATGGCAAAACCTTTGGGCACTAACTAACCAAGTTAAAAAAATCATTGTAGTCACAGAATCACACAATAATGGAGTTGGGAGCTATAAGGCCACTAAGTCCAAGCCTCTGTTCAATATAGGAATACAAATCAAAGTATATCTAACAGATTTTGAATGCCTCCAGAATTGCAGCACTCACTATCTACCGAGGTAATTTGTTCCAATGTTGTACTGATCTAACAGTTAGATTATCCCTGATATTCAACAGAAATCTGACTTCCTGTAATTTGAGCTCATTATTATGTGTCCTGCACTCTCAGATAATCAAGAACAGATCCCACTGCTCTTCTGTATGATAATATTTTAAGTACTGTACAGTATTTGAAAAATGTTTATTATCAGTTCCATACTGAATCATACAACTCAGTATGCTATTGATAATGTCTACAGTGATTTCTTAACTCAGGGTAATTAGTCTGCAAAGATTACACCATTTGTGCTACACCAATGTAACTAGGTAAGAGTTTTTAGAGGCATGCAATCTGATTTCAGAACTGAATATTTCAATCAATACCTAGCACTGATGACATGTACAAACCTAATAGCACAGAGTTGTGTCTCAGTCTTCTATCCCCAAGTCCAAAGTTTTGAGTTCCATGGAGTATTAGATTTCTTCCTCCATAGTTGGGTCTGCTTTTTAAACTAGGATTTTGACAAGCAGTTTAGGACACAATTGATCATTTAAAATACACTGGTGGGGAGGACTGTTACACAGACTAATACATCAATAAATTACTTAGATCAGCATTTAATCTGTCCAAGTAAATTATTCCAACCAGCATTTTCTGCACTGAATTTTCATTCACTAGGTGAAATCCTATTGAACAGTTCTACATGCACAACAGAAAGCTGCATAAGTGCAGCAGTAGGCAAACTAAAGTGCTATTCACAAAGCACTTCTTTTGTGCCACGCAAGAGTCACAATGGTAACTGTGAGATCAATTGCTGGCTGTCTAGGCATAATACCTAGAATGCTTTCACAAGTGTAACTTTATGTTACAGTATGTCAAAAAGAACAGGATTTCAACCACTGTTAATGTTGCCCAAACATCCAGTAGTGTTTTAACTCAAAAGGCCATGCTAATTTTCATTATACTACATTATATCAATTCATAGTTCACTTTTCTGTTCTTATCATGAGAACAGTAGGCCAATATGTATGCTTTGAAATCACATCTTATCTTTAATTAGAAAACACAAATCCAGTTATTTCTCTGGCTATTTTATTATTATCTCATTTACTAGCTTACCTGGTTGAGATAGTTTCTTATTACAATGAGTTTATCCAATGCTGTTAAAGTCCTAATTCAATGAGAACATTCTAATTCACAAGATGTTAGCATCTGGTAATTTTAAAGCAGGCAAAACACATAATTTTGTTGCTCAGTATCCATGTAGTTTCCTCTTAAATTACTCAGTATAATTTTCTAGATGCTACTTATTTTAAATCTCAAAGTAAAATGCTATATATTTAAATCAAGTATGTACATACAATAAACATCAATATGAGTATATGGTTGCTTCTCTGACCATTTTCTTCTTTATTCCTATTCACTTCTGGTTTAACTATTAAAAAGCAACCTTTTTCTCTTTCCAATTTACAGTATTTAAATGGTTTATCTGGGCCTTTATTATTTATTTGTCACATTCCCTTCCAATAATGAGTCCATGGCCAAAGTAAACACATTTACAACAGCCATGGATGCATTTTACGGCAGCTTTTACAGCGGGGGGGAAACCACCAGTCCAGCCCGCTCAGCTGTTTGAGGGGGCATGGTCTGGCCTGTGGCTGGAAAAACGTTGAGAACCCCTGGTCTACTCTATTACCATAACAGGATAGCTTGGCCAGACTATATCATTATCTGCTTTCAAAAACATTCTTTCAAAAAGCCCTATACACTACCTTCTATGTTCTTCTGTCTAGTTTATTAGTGCAATTTGAAACAGAAGCCACAAAAAGGATTGCAAAACACAGACTAAAGTACAGTAATCCCAAACTGTAGAAAGGCTGTCATTAGAGGGAAGGACTGCTTGGGGATGAGCAGCTCATTAGAACAGTGCTCTCTCTGAAACTCATTGGCAGCACGCCCAACACTAATTAACCTGGTTGCTTCTTCTGTTCATAAACTATGCACCTTGGAGCAAGTGTACCACTTAATCTTCCTGCATTCAAAAAGCAGCATCTGCTTTCCAGATATTTTGAAAGAAAGTGGAAGGATGCAAAAGACACATTTGTAAGAGCTAACATGACAGTGAATCTTTTGATCATGCCGATATACACATACAGACCATTCTTTCATTTCTCTCCTCTAGGAAACAAGCCCCGTTTTATCCCCACTCTTGTAAATGAAGTGGAGTTGGTCCACAAAAGCTCACATTTAAATACAGGAGTTAAGTCTTTAAGGTTCCACTACATATTTTGTTTGTCTTGTAAATGAGTAAATTTACATGTTACCTTGTAGGTAAATGTGGATGTAGTTGTTTTATATCTCCCTGAGCATAAAGATAAAGGTAAAGGTTTCACTTGCTCGAAAGCCAGTTGTATCCAACTCTAGGGTGCAGTGCTCATCTCTGGTTCAAAGCCAAAGAGCCAGCACTGTCTGCTTCTGTAGATGTTTCCATGGTCATGTGGCAGGCATGACTAGACACCGGAGCACACAAAATGCTGTTACCTTCCCACCAAAGTGATCCCTATTTATCTGCTTGCAATTTCTTGCTTTCGAACTGCTAGGTGCTGGGACAAAGACGGGAGCTCATTCCATCCTGTAGTACTCGGGAATCGAACTAGTTTATATTCCCAGATTAATAACATCATTTTGCACTTCTTGCAAATATTAAAAAAAAGCATTTGTCCACAATGTAAATAGATATTGTTGGCCACAAGGGATCAACTTTGGGTAGTGTAATATGTTAAATTATCACTAGGTACATCTCTGCTCACTCGAAAGCCAGTCGTATCCAACTCTAGGGCTCAGTGCTCATCTCTGTTTCAAAGCCAAAGAGCCAGCGCTGTCTGCTTCTGCAGACGTTTCCGTGGTCATGTGGCAGGCATGACTAGACACCGGAGCACATGGAGCGCTGTTACCTTTCCCACCAAAGTGGTCCCTATTTATCTACTTGCAATTTCTTGCTTTTGAAACCTCTACCTCTACTTGCATCTCTGCTCACAGACATGCATGGTGTTAAGACAAAAAACAGGGTGGTGGGGAAATAATAGGGGTGGGGGAAGCAAGTTGAACAGCGTTAATAAACACAGTAACCCTTACCCAGCAAATATACTCCGTTAACAGCCCTGCTCTCCATACATTTGTGCACAACCCTGATTTTTTTCCAAACCAGCCACAACATTCATTCACAAAAAAAACCCGACACAACCCTGAGGTAAATGAAAAATAACACCCCCCCCCCCACAAAAAAAACCTCCCGCCTCCCGAGCTGAGGAGAGCCAGAAGGACACCCCCACCCTCAGCATAGAAACCGGTGGGGAAGGAGGCCCCGAGGCTCACCTTTGAAGCCCACCGAGGGGGGAGGGGCGGCGCCCTTGGCCGGAGTGGGAGGGGGAAAGGTCACGACGAGGGTGTGTGTGTGTGTGGGGGGGGTGATGATGATGATAATCCGCCTCACGGAAGGACGAGAGCGAAGAGAGCTACGGGGACGGAGGAGGTGGTGGGGCGGGCATAAGGGAGCCTTTTTTTCCCCCACAGAACCGAAATGCGCCGCAACTGCTCGTCCCAGAGCACCACATAAGACCACTTCCGTTAGAACCGGAAGTGGCGGCGCCACCATAGAGACGACAGCCCACCCGCGGCCCGCCCGCCCCGCTCCGTGTCTAGAGTGGGGGACGGCGGGGAGGGGCGCGCGGAGGTCACGTGACTCGGAGACTCGCGCGCGCCGACCCGTTTTGCCCGTTGGCCAAAGCAAGCAAGGACTGCAGCAGCTCTAAAGGGTGCGCTAATGGCTGCTGAAAGGCAGGCAGCGTTGTCGACGGTGATGGATTTGACCAGTCAGATAATGAAGAATGCATCAAAGCAATAATACCAGAACCTTGGCACTCCAGATGTTCTTGGACTTCAATTCCCAGAAGCCCAAGACCCCTGTGAATACTGCGATTCATCCGGCCCGCGCCGCCCTCGTTGCTCCCGGAAGCGGAAATAAAACGCACCCGTACATGAAGTCTAGGCGACCACCAGATTGACTCAAGAGGGGCCACATGGCAAATTATTGGTGGGCATGCCCCCTCCTCCCATGAGGAGTAAGATGCTCAAAACAGCATGTACAGAATGCATACCTGTCAAGCGCAGCTCTGGAGATTACGGGACCTGCGCAGAATGTTTCTGCGCAGGTCTGTTCTACGCATGCGTAGAAGGCTTTTATGCATGCGTAGAACTGACCTGCGCCGCTGACTTCTACGCGTGCGTAGAAGGCTTTTACGCATGCGTAGAAGGCTTTTACGCATGCGTAGAACGGACCTGCGCAGAACTGTTCTGTGCAGCTCACCTACGCATGCGTAGAAGGCTTCTACGCATCCCCTTCTGCACAGAAGCCTACGCACGTGTAAAAGGGTTCTATGCATGCGTAGAAAGGACTTGCACAGAAGGGATGCGCAGTAACTCCTTCCCCCCCCCCCCTGCTGCCAAATTACAGGGTAGTGGCAGCTCCGGGCGGGAAATGGCAAAAATCGGCGCAAAAATATGGGAAATCCCGGCCAATCCAGGATACTTGACAGGTATGACAGAATGGAGAAAACTCAATTGCATAGGCCATAAATCTAACATTAAAACCTTCAACCTGGAGTCCGTCACAGGCAGCCCCTCCTCAGGCAGAAATACACATCCTAAAAAGGCCTAGGGAGAATCTACATCCCAACCTGTCCCACGCTCAGCATTGTAGAATACTGTGTTTGTACTGAAATTCACAATTAGCTCCATTGGAAAGCACACTTTAACTAGGGGCATCGTTCCCTTTACATATGAATGAGTTAAGTACCAGTGGGGAACAATGGGATCCTGCCCTTTGATCTGTGATGGGAGAGCAAAGCAAATAGAATTATAATAATAATTTTAATAATAATATAAAGTAAATATTCTAATGGGACTGCAGTGGCTTAGTGGTTAAGACGCTGAACTTGACGGTCAGAAGGTCAGCAGTTTGAGACCTGAGTGCTGCATGACGGGGTGAGCTCCCGTCTTTGTCTCAGCTCCTGTCAACCTAGCAGTTTGAAAGCACTAAAATGCAAGTAGATAAATAGGTACCACTTTGGCAAGAAAGATAACAGTGTTCTGTGTGCTTTATCATCTAGTCCTACCTGCCACATGTCTGGAAATGTCTGCAGATGCAGACAGTATTGTCTCTTTGGCTATACATTTATAAACGGAAATGAGCACCACCCCTGAGAGTCAGTCACGACTGGCTTTCGAGCAAAGGAGACTTTGCCTAATCATACCAATGTGGGGGGGAAGTTGTGATTGGGACATTAAAGGAAAGATTTTTAAAAAAAGATCTGTCTTTACCGGTTTTATCGGGTGTGCCCAAAAGCCATGCTACAGACGAAGTCTTTAAGAGAGTTAATTGCCGGATCCCAGGCATGTTGACTGGGAAACAACATGACAATCATTGAATACATTTATTTATCTAGCATATAAGAGAGTAGATAAGATAAAAAGTGGCACCTTAAAAGACTAACTGCTGTATTAAATATCTCACCTTGAAAGCCCTATTAGTGTCACTATAAATTGGTTCCAAATTGATGGCAAATAACAAGAATCTTATGTTCAGAAATAAGACATAACCTTGAGGGGGAAACCAGCATGATAATAAGACTACTATATGTTGTGTTCTCTAGTCTAAGGCATTTTATGAGTTGCAAAAGCCCTGTCAAAATAAACAGAAGCCCTGGACATTTTGCAAGATTATTGTAATAATTATATCTTAGTGAACATGATGTTGGAGTAACTGAAACTTTATATACTACATATTACTACCATTATTACTATAATAAAATTAGCTAAGTGCTTTGAGTATTTCTATCAGGCTTCAGCAAAGAGGAAGAGATGAGGTCTATTTCACTATTCTGCTGTGGAGAAACTAGCTCCATTTGTCTAATTTTCCCTGTGCTGGTTTCTCTCCCTTCTGCCCCTCGCTTATGTGAACTCTGCAACTTTAAGAATGAGTGCCTAAGTTATTTATTGTTATTTTTGTAACTTTCTCCTTAGATTTAAATTACATCTGAGAGCTGGCATTCTCTTTGTAAAAGCTATAGAATTCCCTTCCAAAAGAGGCTAGGCTCCTGGTGGCCTTTCCATCAGCAGGCAAAGATACACTTACTGTATTTTGACAAGTCTTTTGTCACTTATAAACTACATGAAAGAACCTCATTCAGGTGTCCCCTGCAAAAATCCTTTCAACCCATAGTAATCGACACGAAAACATGCACACACTCATAAACAAGGAAAGAGGGCCTTTTAATGGTTAAGGTTCTCTTTAAGTGGCTTTTAAACTATTAATTCAGTGTTTTTCAATGTGCTAATGTTTAATTGCATAATAATATCTGTTTTCAGATTTATGTGGCTTGCTCTCTTGGGTTCTGCAAGAGAGACATGTGGGTTATAAATAACAATCAAAAAATAAAGTCCTCTGGGAGGGCTTTGCAGTAATACCAATCAGGGATCTTATGTTATTACCACTTGTAAAAAGCCACACTGATTTGTACACTTCTCTCTTGTGCTGGCCAACCATTGTGTACCTCTGTGCTTGATGTGTGTAAATTAATGCCATGAAGTCTTGCTCTTATGTCTGATGAAGTGGACTTGATCTATGAAAGCTAACATTAAAATACAAGAGTTGGTCTGTAAGGTGCCACAATGTTGCATTTTTTTGTCTGTCTGTCTGTTTGTTTAGAGACTGCAGAGGCTTAGTGGTTAAGACGCTGAACTTGGCAGGAAGCTCAGCAGTTTGAGACCTGAGTGCAGCATAGCAGAGTAAGCTCCCACTGTACGCCCCAGCACTTGCCAACTTAGTAGTTCGAAAGCAAGAGATTGTAACTAGATAAATAGGTACTGCTTCAGCAGGAAAGGTAATAGTGTTCCATGCACTGCCACATGTCCATAGAAACATCTGCAGATGCAGACAGCGCTGACTCTCTTGGGCAGTAAACAGAATTAGACTTGGATACGATTGGCTTCCAAGCAAGGGAGACCTTTACTTTTGTTTTCTCTCGGTAGGTTTGTGAATGCCCCACTGTATTTGAGTGCCTTTTGTTGTTCTTGTTCAGTCGCACGGTCGATTCCGACCCTTTGCGACCCCATGGACCATTTTCCTCCAGGCACCTCTATCCTCCACCATCCTCTTCAGCCTGCCCAGCTCTATGCCCATTGCGTCTACAATACCATCTATCCATCTCATCTTTGGACACCCCTTCTTCTCTTGCCCTCCACCTTTCCGAGCATCAAGGCCTTCTCAAGTGAGTCCTCCCTTCTCATTTGATGCCCAAAGTACTTTAGCTTCATCTTCGCTATTTGTCCCTCCAATGAACAGTCAGGGTTGATTTCTTCTAATATTGACCTATTTGTTCTCTTTGCTGTCCAAGGGACTCTCAGGACTCTCCTCCAACACCACATCTCAAAGGCATCTATCCTTCTGCGCTCAGCTTTCCTAATGGTCCAGCTCTCACACCCATACATTGCCACTGGGAATACTATTGCTTTGACTATGCGAATTTTTGTTTTCAAGGTGATGTCTCTGCTTTTCATTATGTTGCCAAATTTCTTGTAGCTTGCTTCCTAAAAATCAGTCGCCTTTTTATTTCATGGCTGCCATCTCCATCTGCAGTGATTTTGGATCCTAGAAAAGTAAAATCTGCCACTGCTTCTACGTCTTCCCCATCTATTTTCCAGGGACTGACAGGGCCTGTTGCCACACTTGCCTCTTGGAGTGTAATGGGAAAGTGCTTGCGTCATTTCCCCTGCTGCTGAGTGATGCTCAGCCCGTGGGTTTCTGTTGCCCATCCATCATCATCCTCTCTCTCTCTCTCTCTCTCTCTCTCTCTCTCTCTCTCTCTCTCTCTCTCTCTCTCTCTCTCTCTCTCACACACACACACACACACACACACACACACACACACACACACACACACACACACACACACACACATCTGTCCCTGAGGTGAGGCTGTCACTAGTCTCCCTCTTGTTTCTTCCCTCGCTTGACTTTAAATACCTCCTCTCTTTAGCCCCGCCCCCTCATGACTTTGCTCTCCTTCCCTATTGGCCAGTCGGCTCTCCAATAACCGTTGGCTGACTGGAGCGCCTCGCGCCTCTCCGCGGTGGTGCGATCGGCCCACGTCGTGACGTCACCGGTTCGGGCTGTCGTTATTGGCCGGGCGTAGCGGTGAGGGTGGGCGTGTTGCCTTGACGATGTGGTGCGCGGCGGCGCGCGAGCTGGCGGCAGCTGTCGCTCCGTCGGTCAATGTCGTCGTCGGCCTCAGAGGTCTGAGGAGCGGTTTGGTACCTCGGGTCCTCCTCCTTCGTGTCTCCCCTCAGGGGCGCCGCTGGCCGCTGTCGCCTCAGCATCCTCCGCCGCCCTTCTCTGTCGCGACGCCAGGGTGGCCTAGAAACGCCGTGAGGTAAATAAGGGAAGGAATAATAACAGTGGGTGTGGGGCGGAGGGGGGGTCCTATGGCAGGCACGACGAGGAGTGCACGGAGACGCTTCGTGATGGAGACGCTGGACTTGACGACTGGCAGGTCTGCAGGTCAGGAGTTCGAGACCCGCATGGCGGCGTGAGCTCCCAGCTCCTGCCAACCCAGCAGTTCGAAAGCAAGACATTGCAAGTAGGTAAATAGGTACCACTAACACTCAGTGGGTAAAAGCACTGTGTTTGGAGACTGAAAGGACAGGGTTCGATATTCCCTGAGAGCTGTATGGTAGGAGACATGAAAATATATAAGCATGCTAAATAAATACTAAATAAATAAGGAGCCTCATTCGGGCGTCCCCTGCAAAAATCCTTTCAACCCAGAGTAATCTGTGACACGAAAAAAACAACACATACAGTCACTTTTTTAAAAAAAATCAGCTCTGATGGGCTTTCAAGGTAAGTGGTTTTTACCAGTTACACACAAGCACCCGCCATTATGTGAGTCTCCATGACTAGGGGGGGGCAGGGGGGGTTGAACCCTGGTCTCCAGAGCCCTAGTTTATCATTCTAAATCCCAATATGTCACACTGGATAGTCCTGATTATTATGCACATAATCTTACAGAAGATGAGGCTTTGAACTAGAGTGCAAAATCATAATCTGTGGAGGTTTTAATCTCCCCCAAAAAAATCTTATGACCCATATAGTTTCCATTCCTACGTTCACCTCTTTCATTCTCCCCTCCAGACCTTAATACAGTATGTTTGTCTTCAGATGTAATGAGAACAATTGTTTGAGCTTTACAGATGTAATGAGAACAATTGTCTTCAGATGTAATGAGAACAATTGTTTGAGCTTTACAGATGAGATGTTATAGAAGCTGACGGGTGTTAGCAGCCTAGTACTTCAGGTGCTGCACAACCAGTGGTGGGCTCCAGCAGGTTCAGACAGGTTCAGGAGAAAACCGGTTGTAAAACTGGCAGGCCCCGCCCTGCCCCGCCCACCTCCAACCCCACTCCAGGCATGACTCCAACATGCTTGCTGCTGGGTCTGGGCACCCAGAGTGGGGTGAGGCTGAGCCAGCAGTTACTCTGCTGCAGTTACTCTTTAAAGGAAAATTAGAGCATCGAAGTGTAATTGCTAACTAATGGTCTGATGAAGTGGATTCGATCCACAAAAGCTCAGATTAAAATACAGCAGTTTAACCACACCCACCCAGTCACCTGTCCACACCCACAGAGTTGGCCACGCTCACAGTGTGGTAGTAAAAAAAATTGAAGCCCACCACTGCACAACAACACTTGTTTTAGTCTGGTGGTGGTGGTAGTGGTGGTGGAGGGGGATAACAGACCACTATTGTTATCTTTAAATCTTTATCACAGATAGGAAAAGGGAGCTTGTTCTACCAGTGTATATGATTAGATTGAGGAATCAATTGCACTAGATCTTCTGGGAGTTACAGTCTTCTAAAGCATCTGGTGGGTAAGAGGTTTCTCACCCTAGCATATAGGGACATATTATATATATATACCAGTTATGAGTTTACAGGAGCCTTTTCAGAAAGTTAAGGATCACTATTGGGCCAAGAAGGAGGTGTTATGGAAACAGGTATGATGCTGTAAGAGATGTTGTATAGTGCTGCCTCCTTTGTGTTGCTGTTGAATTTTTCTTGGAATATAGCTCAAGAGTAATTCACATCCTTTGCATACAGAAGGTCTCAAGCTCAATCTAACGTTATTTCAGACAGCTAGCATATCAGAAATCTGGACAACACCCCATTAGTTCAGGTAGACAGCACTGAACTAGGTAAATTAATTGCTAAATTTTGCATAGATGTCCAGACAAGAGAGGTCAGGAACAGTGTACAGAAATAAATGTGGGATGTACGGCCACTACAGAACATCCTGTGGGGTTACTGTATATTTTCTGGAACAGCTGGGATAGCGCAAGTTAAAACGGTTAGTGAATAGATATACATTCTGTGCACAGTGCACTCAAAACCTCACAGTGGATGTGTTGAATAAGGACTAAAACTAGCTTTATCTTACCATTAGGAATGGTATAACACTAAAATTACCTCGATAACTGGAAAGTTCTGGGTATTGTTTCTTAAGTTGTTAGTTTTGTAGGGAGGTATGTTGTTTCTTCTCCTCTCCCCCCCCCCCCAACCAGTAATGCCTTTATTCACCTGACTCATAATGCTAATCAATGAGTGCAACATATAACCTTTTTAAGAATAAATCTTGAATTCTGGTATAGTTTGTTGAATCATGCAATTGTGGGTGGATGGTTTTGAGTAAATGTGACTAATTCTTTCTGACTATTATTCTTATTAGGAATAGCCATACTTCAGCCATGCCTGAAATAAACACAGAGGATCTGGATGAGCAGCAGGTACGGTTACTGGCAGAGATGTGCATCCTTATTGATGAAAATGACAACAGAATTGGTTCGGATACAAAGAAAAACTGTCATCTGAATGAAAACATTGACAAAGGTATTTCCTTTTAATATCGCATATTCCATCATGTTGGATATGTGTCTACCCAAATACACCAATAGAGTTGAAGCCTCGTGCCTCACTATTTGGACCAGGGGTAGATAAACTGAAGCCCTCCAGGTACTTGCAACATAGGTCTTACTTCCCAAGTATTTGTAATAGTTGTGCAACAGATAGAAAGGGGAAAGAGCCAGAGGAAATCCAACAGAAGAACATGAGGAATTGGGTAAGAGAGGAAAGTCTTATATATCTGTCTAGATGTATTTGAATTAGCAGGATTCTTCAGACTATAAAAGTGCATTTCTTATTAAAGCAATTTGGCCTTGCTAACTTTTCTGCTAATTCCTTTGACATCCAGGTGAGTTACATGTTGCCCACAAAGAAGCATTCTATGGCTTGCCTTTCCATTTAGACTTATCTTTGTAAACCTCTGCCTGGTGCCTTCACAGATTTATTCCAAAAAAAATGGCACGAGTACCTGTTCAGTCTGTCGTTGCTTCCTAGCTTCTTGGAAAAAGAGAAAGTGTCTCTGTACATCATGATACATTCTGTAGCTTCTTGCTTTGCATAAGACTAGATGTTGTAACTGAAGGATTGTGAGTTTCTTGCATTTGTCTCATGCGGCTTCACATAATTATATGATTGTGTGAGGCAGGCATGTGATTACATAATTTTTTGTGCTAACTTGGCCCTTGCAAACTTTTATCTCTGATATACTGTATAAGAAAGGATAAACACAATGATCCTGTTGGATATTGCGGAGAGAACTAGACAGGGAAGCGAATACTCTTGAACTAGTTTATCAGAGGAAGGCATACAGTAAAACATGAGAAATACAGTATGTTCCTTGTTTAATAAAATCGCTAGCATCTGACATTCTAGATCACAAGTCTGTGCAGAAGGTCTTATGCTCAATCTAAAATTATTTTAGGCAGACGTAGAATAGAGTAGGGACTGTGGTGGCTTAGTGGTTAAGGCACTGAACTTGATGACTGGAAGGTCGTTAGGTCAGCAGCTCGAGACCCAAGTGCTGCATGACGGAGTGAGCACCTGTCTCTTTCCCAGCTCCTGCCAATTTAGCAATTCAAAAGCAAGAAATCGCAAGTAGATAAATAGGTACCAATTCGGTGGGAAGGTAAACAGCGTTCTGTGCCCCTTGAAGTTTAGTCATGCCTGCTGTATGTCGACAGAAACGCACATGCAGACAGCACTGGCTCTTTGGTTGTAAACAGATGAACACCGAACCCTAGTCAGATATGACTGGCTTTTAAGAAAGGACGACCTTTACCTAGAATAGATGCTTATCTGACAAAACCCTGTCAGTTCAGGTAGGCAGCACTGAACAAGGCCTCACTTGTTTACCCAAATGCTACCTTGAACATGGAGAGCTGGTGTTCTTCATGCACCAGTTAATATGTATTCTGGTTCCTTATTTGTATAGTACAAGTGTTTCAAGAATTTGCATTTTGTATCAGTATGTTATCATTACCCATCATATCTTATTCTGGGCACATAAACATAGTTTTTACCTAATAATAATGTCTGCTTTAAAGAAAACTATTATAGATGTATTAAATGAAGTATTTACTTGAATAACCTTTCACTTTTTGAGAGTTCTGTAAAATACCATGTTTAAAATAAGAAAAAACATAGCCTGTTTCTTTGCCAGTTTTTGTTTTTTAAATTAAAATCTCGTGTTAACTGAAACATGGGGGAACTTTGGTTTTTTCCTTGCAGTACAATCTTTCTAAAGCTTATTGCCTATTTGTGTGCTAGGATTGCTACATCGTGCCTTCAGTGTATTCTTGTTCAATACGGAGAACAAGCTGCTTTTGCAACAGAGATCAGATGCTAAGATTACCTTCCCAGGTTTGTTGTTTCTTGCTCTACAAGATATGTGACATTTATACCCCCAAGCGAGCATGGAGACATAATTTAATTGTATATTGGCCATCAAGCATACTTTAAATGCTTTTGGAGGAATCCTTTTGTATGCGAGTAGATTTTTGGGAAGCAGTAGCATTAATTTCTTCTGAAAATTATGTGAGTTAGTCTTATAACCTATTAGAGAAGACAAGTGAGATCTGAAGAACGAGTTCAGAGAGACTAGCTGTCCGTACGATGATATGGTATTCTTGATTACGATGAATCAACAAGTGTATTGTATAATGGAGGACAGAACACAACTCAAATAATGAGTGCTGCTGCCAATTTAGTGCTGTTTTTTAAAAACCTATTCATAAGTTCTTTTTTTAAAAAAACAAGACAATTATGTTTTTATTTTGGAAATTAAGTTTTGATTAGCTGTTTTTCATACTTCATGTGACCATTTATGTTTCTGATGAACAAAATAATGTTTGGTGTGGTCAACAAAACCTTTTCATGGGGGTGGGGGTGAGGTAAAGTGTTCTACACTGAGATGCTGTGATTTTATATCAAAACAACCCACAAACACAAACTTTTTTTTGTAGATTGTTTTACCAACACTTGTTGCAGTCATCCCCGAAGCACTCCAATGGAATTTGAAGAAAATAATGCAATTGGCATTCGGAGAGCAGCACAAAGGCGACTGAAAGAAGAATTAGGAATTCCACTTGAACAAGTAAATGATTATTCATTCATTCATTCAATTTGTACTGCCACCCCCTCACCAGGGAGACTCCGGGCGGCTTACACCAGACATTGCAAAACCCCACATAAAAACATCCCCGCAATAAACATAAAGCCCTAAGCTTAAGATCATTAAAACTTTTCTAGGGGCTGCGGTGGCTCAGTGGTTATTAAGAAGCTTGGCCCACACTTTTAAGACAGTTCTGCAAAGTGAATGTAATTTTTAAATTTGATAATGTTCCAGACACTATCTGGGATGTGTCTCATGGCAGTTGACCCCTAGCTGTACCTACCCCATAAAACTTTCGCAATAAACCAATTGTAATGTCAAAATGTTTATTTTAGAAACCTAACTCAACTGACATCCACCAGAGATTCTCTGCTGTAAAACCTTTTATTACTGGTTATAAATGACTAATTGATTTCCATGTACAATAACATGCACAGCTACTCTGAGTCTCCAACACAAAATGTATAAACGTATTTCATGATATCCACTCTTATGCCTGATGAAGTGGACTTGATCCATGAAAGCTAACATTAAAATACAGGAGTTAGTATTTAAGGTGCCACAGCCTTTTTTTTTGTCTTTTTTTTTGTTTACTTGGTATGTTTGCACAGACTAACACGGCTAACACTTCAAAATTTTCTAGAGAAATTATCTATACTCCAAAAGCATTAGAACACTTTAATGGTGGGGGGGGGAGAATCAAAGCCTCAATGGTACATTGTTGCAGACATACTGCTGTTCTAATTGCCTGAAACCCCAGCACCACTGTAGCTGCTCAAGGAAGAGAGCATGTCTACTAGGTGCAAGGGGAAAGTGCAGCTCTATAACTGTTCCTTGTAGTACAGTATTCCCTATTCCAAGGGTGGCCAACCTTCTCCAGGTGTTCTTAGACTTCAGTTGCCAAAGTCCCAAATCAGTACACCTTTGGGAATTGAAGTTCAACAACACGAGCTCCAAGGTTGGCCACCCAATCCTTTGAACTATGTCACCTGCAAATCTTTAGAGATTTGTGTTGTGGTGTTCTGGAAAGACATCCAGTTTAAGAAATAGTACTACTGAAGGCCTATGTATCATACTAGTCTTTTTATTCTTGCAGGTAACACCAGAAGAACTCGTGTACCTAACCCGAATTCACTACAAATCCCAGTCTAATGGGATCTGGGGAGAACATGAAATAGATTATATTCTCTTTCTGCAGAAGAATGTGCCACTGAATCCAGATCCCAATGAAATTAAAAGCTACTGCTATGTGACACAGGAGGAGCTGAGAGAACTCCTGGAAAAGGCATCCAGGAATGAAATTAAGATTACTCCATGGTTCAAACTGATTGCAGACAGTTTTCTGTTTAAATGGTGGGATAACCTGGTTAATTTGAAGAGATTTGTTGAACATGATAAGATACATCGTATGTAACAGGTGGAATATGCAACTCTAAAGATATAGTTCCTTCAAATAAGTCAGATTATTATTAAACTGAGTACTATTTGTAGTTAATTGCAGCATAGGGGTTGAAATTAGTAGTCCCTTGGAAACAAGAGATTTGCATTTATATACAGCATGAGCTAGATTGGCTTGTATGAAGCCTCACATTTCCTCTGCCTTTTTCTTGAGTTTGTGAGTTGAATTACAAACAAGCCAGCATCAACAAGTTTGTATTTTTTTTTCATAGATCTGTGAGGCTGAATAGTTGGTATATTATCAATCAAGTTGAAAAGTTGTATTGTACAGTACTCAAGTTCTTTGTTCAGCTAGAAGTTTCATTGAGTACACACCCTTATCCGAGTGACTAGTTATTTTAACTAGGGCCTCTAAAATATTTATTTTATACTAATGTTTCTAGTACTCTTAATAGGTGACAGTATAAGATATGGGTTAATTTGTAGATGTAGTCTAATTCCTCTAATAGTGGCTCTGGGTGAATCTGTTTACACATTTGAGTGTGGAGAAAAGTAAGTTTTGTTATTACAGAAAAAGTAATTTCAAAACTAGAAATGTACAATTAGGGTCTGTATTTCAGCAGATTCCAAATGTGCCTGTCTTATGTGAATTAACTTCCTCATGGCAGTTGGTTCCTGTACAAGAAAATGGCCGCCTCATGCATTTTTACTGGAAGCTTTGGCTTTCTGGGAATTGAAGTCAAAAAAGCAAAATGGCCGGGCGCCGCAACGCTGATCAGCTGTTTGTTGGGGCAGGCCAGGGAGAGATTTTTTCCCCTCCACAACCAGCATAGGTAGACCAGTCGTCCTTTTGGGGAGGTGGGTGGCAGAGGCACCCCAGGTGTCTCTGATCCTAGGGGAAGCCGATTGGGGCTTTTTCCAAACCCCCACCACCATCTGCCCAGACTGCCGGAAGGCAAAACTCCTTTGTTGGCTGCAGTTTTGGGCTTGCAGCAGCGTCCAAGCCGGGGGGGGGGGGGGTGTCGGGAAAAGACTTATCGGCTACCCCAAGCCTCCTGGAAGTGGCGGGTGAACCCCAAAATGGGCTACAAAAAATTCTGCCCTAACGAAGAAATCCGAATAACGACGTGACTTGGGGAACCAAGTCTTGTCGTTATTTGGGGTTCCACTGTAGATGTACTTCCAATCAGGAACCTGTAGGTGGTCTTGGAGGCTAACGGGTTTGTTAACAAGTGTTTCTTTAGTTTAAAATGATACAAATCTGCCTTAAATGTCAGATCACTGTGACATTTGTGGTCCTTTAAGAGCTCCCCTTCAGAATGAAACAGGCCTGCCTGCATATGTTCTGCTGCTAAGATTTTAAAAACTAGCTTAAAGTGCAAGACTATATCCATGAAATGTTCAAATTAAAAGCTCAGACCCACTTTTCCACAAATCCCTTAACAGAAATATATGAAGTGGTCTGTTTGCAAAATTTAACTTATGATTGTATGTTGGTGGAATGCAAGGGGATGGACTGGTATCTAGGTTATGGTATTTATAATTCTGAGTGTCTAGAAAAGACAATATATAAACTCTATTGATTTTGTTTATTTAAATTAGTAAATCAATAAAAGGCAATGCCATTTTTAACATCCTCTTGCAATTCTTCATCTTCTTTGGTTTGTACCAGATTTTCTCTTGCCAGAAAACAGATGTTTTGGCTTCAAATCAAAGACATGCCTATCTGCCTCTCCTTTCTTGCCCAACCGATTCATTTTCCTTTGAGCTTTCTTCATCATGGTTTTTGTCTTCTTCACCATCTATACAAAGAAAAACAGATATAAGTATCAGATCCCTTTAAAATGGACACTCTGAAACTAACTCTTAGAAATCCTGCTTGAAGGCAATTTCCAAAGAAAATCATAGAAAACTAGAATTTCTTAGCTGACAAAGTTATTTGAACAATGCAAGGTAAACTCTGGGAGATGTATCTTTCCAACCAGCATCAATATGCTACTTCTGGGTATCAATGCTGCAATAACTAGGCAAAAGGACAGCAAGAGAAGATTTTTGGAATTACGTGCCTGCCTCTTACATGTTTTCAACGATTGAAGTATGAAATTCAACAACATATACGGAAGCACAGTAGAAAATACAAGCTACTTTTGCCCTGAATTACTAGGGTATTGATACCCAAATGAAATACACTGATGATGATTGGAAAGACAGGACACCCCCACCAGCCTACGTGGTTAAAACAAATGGTGAAATATTATTCACTTACGACAAAGGTAAGTTTCATACTCTTAGGAAAGAAAACATGTCAATGTTGCAGAATTGATGAATGATGTATACACAACAAGGAAGAGAAGCAGTGGAGAAATAACTTCCCACCAACTGGATTCTACAAGAAGGCCATGCCCAATTTTAAAATATAAAAGGACAAGTCTGCCCACTCTTGAGGTGACAAAATACACAATACTGAAATGAAACATTTCAAGCAACTTGAACTTCTGTTCCTAGGCCTTTCTGTCTGCTCTTGTTCTGATATTTGGCCAGTTCAGATACCACAAGAACCTCTGTTGTTTTCCCCATGCATCTCTTGTTAAGAAAAAAAAGTTCCATCAAGCTCAGTGGGACTTCCAAATAGGTATATACAGATGTCAGCCTTGGGCATTGCTATCAAAGTACTGACAAGCTTAAGCACTGCAATCACATTCTTTGGTGCATGACAATATAGATGTGATTTTGATTCATGTGGCATTTTTTCCTAAGAGTTGAAAAAAGAAATACAGTACATTGTTATCCCTCAAATGCAGTGATTTTAAAAAGCTAATGACATTTTTGCTAGCAATTGTTTCAATCAAAGCCATTTTGCTAGGGATGCAAATCCTGAATGTCTTTCACAAGTGCTAATTATGGCTCATTCACCTGCGTGTCCTTCACCCTTCTGGAGATTTCATTTAGATTGTTCTTTTCCCTCTGCTGCTAGCAATGAGAAGACCATCAATTTACTTTCCCCTTCCATTCAGCAAAACAAAAAGCTTGCTGAATGTGTGTTTTCATACGTATTTATGCTGCTTCTAAGCTGACATCATAAATGGCCTTTATGCTTGGAAACATTGGGCACCCATCCTTTTAGAACAAAATTAAGGCAGTTGAGGATATTTCATAGATACAATCTTCCACCTCTTGGGGAGTTTTTATTTTACAAAACCAGTTCTAGTCATGCTCTTCAAGATTTTCAAAACAGAAAATCTTGCTTAAGTAATATAATTGTGTGCCATCAAGTCAATTCTGACTTACGGTGAAGCGTTACGTAGGTAGATAGTACTCAGAAGTGGTCTACCATTACCTTCTGGGGCCATCCCAAAGTCATCAAAGGCTGGCTGTTCTAGAATGCACAGGGGTATCTGAATTCTCAGCCCCTAGCACTGAAGCCAGATATCTAGCACAGCGAGCTATCCAATATAAAATGCCTATTCAGAATAAGTACAAAAATGTTAATCAACTGAGACAAACCTTTGTGTCTCGAAGACCAGACTCGTCTCGAGGTGTACGGGAAGAGCTGTGGCTTCGTACTGAAGATGTGGGCGTTACAGATTCTTCTCGCTTACGTTTACGGGTGACGCTCCGAGACCTTGTCTGGGCTACGTAATGAGCCTAAAATTCACAAAACTCAAATCATATCCCTTGTTCTCTCACTTAGACACTTATAAAATAATAATTAACTTCACTATCCCTAATACAACAAATTCTATAAGAAAAGCCCTCCTGAATGAAAGAACAGTCTTGTCTGATTCACAGAAAGTGGCCAAATGTCTTCTTCTAAGAAGCCAACAAGCATTTATTATATTGTACCCTGAAATTGTATTGTTCTCCTATTGTATGAATTTTTGCATTGATAATATTGCATTTAATTTGTATTTCTTGTTTTGAGTTATCCTTGGATAAGTAAAGCGGTATATAAATATATATAAATAAATAAGACAAATTCACTTACAGCAATAACTGGTAGTCAATGATAGGCTTATCATCCATTAATAATCTCTCTTTCAAAGGCCATATTAATGACACTAATTACACCTTTTCTGCATAGTCCACCTTGGATGTCATTGGATGTCATGTTTTATTATTGCAAGAGAAGGAAGAACTCCTCTTTATCAACTCCCTCCATGCCACAGATAACTGTATACTACTCTGTCATGTCCATGCTTGCTTTATAAATTGTTACCCTAAATAGTCCCAAATATTCTCCTTTTTAGCCAGTATTAGCTCATTTGCTTAACATAGTTCCTGCTGCAGAAAGTGGAAGCAGAATAATGAAACTGAAATAACAAAAGCCTTGCCTACATATATCAAGCAATAAGCAAATAATGGCTTTAAAATCTTACCTCATTTTTGCCTGTCATTTCTAGCCCAAGATCAGTCATTTCCTTCTCTAATGCTTTCCGCTGGACCTGAAGCAAAAAGCAACGAAATTATTTCTCAAAGATCAATACAATGTTGTTATACCAGGCATAGCACAAATCCAGCATAGTCTTTTTTCAAAAACTATTAATAGAAATCCTGCAATAGCTTGAAACAAATAAGAAAAGTTGAGCATTAGTAGTCTGTTGAAAATTGTATTGAAATGCAATCAATGCAGCATTTATGTGTATGCAATTTATGCCCTACTACATGTTCATAAGAAGGGCTTGTAATCAGCCAAGATAACACTACTGAAGCAGCCTACTTCTGGTCCAAGACAGTCTTTTTTAATTTGTTTGAATTTTATCTATATTTTATATACATTTGTAATTTTCAATTATACAATGCTCTGATATGAATAAAGAAAGCAGTCTGCCGTGCCTCACTCCCTCATGTTCTGCCATGTCCTAAAGCCAGGATGGCGAACCTTGGCACTCCAGGTGTTCTTGGACTTCAATTCCCAGAAGCCCAAGTCTCTGTGAATCCACGTGAATGGGTTTACTGCATGTACACTCAGTAAACCCATTTGTGTGGATTCACAGACTTGGGCTTCTGGGAATTGAAGTCCAAGAACACCTGGAGTGCCATGGTTCACCACCACTGTTCTAAAGCTATGGAATATACATTGAACATGAATTCAGTGCTTCTTTTCCTTGGACATTCAGTAGCCCTAAAACAGTGCAGATGGAAAATGCCTCCAACCCTGCAGCAAGTTATAAAATGAATAACTTAAGATACATATAGTGCTTTTTGAAAGTGTTCAAACCATATGGACTGGAGTTTAAATGTTGTAACTTATACCAAATAAGACTCACAATGTTATTGGCAGCAAAAAAATTCAGAAATCAAACATTTCCAACTTCTCTCCTAAGGCTCCCATGTCACCCATGGAAGTGGTGGGATGGAGCGGAAAGTTTTTACTTACTGAAAATTGCTACCAGCTGGTTGATTGAATCAGCAGTAGTAATTCTCAGTAATTAGACTTTCCCCTCCCCTCCCAGGGCTTCCTCCTAATGATGAAAGGGATTACACAGGAACATGGATGCTTCAGAACAGAAACAGGAGACATTTAATGACTACAAAAAGTGTCCCAGCTGACAATGTCATCAGACTTACTCAGCATAACTTACACAAACTAACACGGATTTTAGCTACTGTCTGAAATGGTAAAGAGCCATTTCAGCACAATGCTATAGGAAACAAGGTTTGCATATGAGAAAAGGTCCTCTAAGCTCAGTCCTAGTATTTCCAGCTAGAGCTTGGAAGTTTACTGCTACTGGAAACCCTGGAGAACTTCTGCCAACCAGTGCACACACACTATAATACTGGTATAACTTGGCTATGCAACATTCCTATGTTCTAGTTCACATGTTTTGTCTTGCTATTTGTGTAGAACAGGCCACAGATTTAAGTTACACTACTGCAAAGGCTTAGTGGTTAATGTGCTGAATTTGACAACCAGAAGGTCAGCAGGTCGAGAACCGAGTGCTGCACAACAGAATGAATTTCTGTCTCAGCTTCTGCCAACCTACCAGTTCAAAAAATTGCAAATAAATAGGTGCTGCTTTAGTAGGGAAGGTAACAGCATTCTGTGCACTCCAGCGTCTAGTCATGCCTGCCGCATGACCACAGAAATGTCTGCACATGCAGACAGTGCCGGCTCTTTGGATGTAAGCAGAGATGAGCACCACCCTCTAAAGTCAGATACGACTGGCTTTTGAGCAAGACCTTTACTACTGTACTGAGGGTTTTCACCCTATTTTCATGCTCTGTTTTGGTTGGGGTGTAGCAAGTGAGAAAGTGTATTTCAGCAGCACATAGTTCCTTCAGTGTGATCATGGCCCAACATGAAAGTAGTTAACACATGCCTTTTTAGCTGTTCTGGGCATCCTTGGTCCTTGAGTATCTTTCTCCTTGGATTGCAAGATCTTTAATTTCTTTTTCTCTCGAATCTGTTGTGCCAACTGTCTGATTCCTTTCATTTCCTCATCTTCACTTTCTGAGTCGCTGTCATATTCTCCTGCTGCTTGTCTTAGTTCCTCTTCCTCTTCCAGCTGTTCCAATTTCTTTAAACACAGTTAAAACACAGTGCATTAGAAACCCGTTTACAATCTGTATTCTTCAATATTCATCATCACAGCAATTCAGAAAATTCAGGTGCCTCAATAGCAGGCTGATTCCCATACCTTCAGTGAATATAAATGGCAGGAAGCTGAATCTTGTCCTCAGAGAAGTATGTTAGAGATAGTCCTAACTATCAGTCAACCATCTATCTACCTATGCCCATGATAGCGAACCTTGGCACTCCAGATGTTCTTGGACTTCAATTCCCAGAATCCCCAGCCCCCCATGAATCCACACGAAGGGGTTTACTGCGATTCATCCGGCCCGCGCCGCCCTCATCGCTCCTGGAAGTGGAAGTAAAATGCGCGGGCGTGTTTTACTTCCACTTCCGAGAGCGACGAGGGTGGCGTGGGCCGGATGAAACGCAGTAAACCCCTTCGTGTGGATTCACGGGGGCTGAGGATTCTGGGAATTGAAGTCCAAGAACATCTGGAGTGCCAAGGTTCGCCATCACAGACCTATGCTCTCTTTAGTAAATAAATTCAATGGAAATAATTTTTCCCAATAAATGAAAATTGTGCAGCCTGATATAAACATTCTATATACAGTACAGTGGTACCTCATATTACAAATTTATTACGTTCCCCGAGACGGTTCGTATTATGAAAAATTCGTAATACTGTACAAAACACAGAACACACAGTATTACCAGAAGTGGCCCCTATAAATTACCATGTAATTTATAGGGGAACTTGCTTCGCATTGCGTAAAAAAATCATATTATAAGGCATCATTTTCTATGGATTTTCATCCATTAAGTGAAAATTACATTAAACGAAGCGTTTGTAAAATGAGGTGCCACGGTATGGAGTACAATGTGAATACAGCAATTGTTCTTTACCTCAAAGCACAGAATCAACAAAGTAACGCTTACCTTCATGATATCTGGGTCAATATAATCAGCAATATTATGACCTTGCCAGACCTCTGGTATCTTATCATATTTTTCAGATGGATTCATTAGATCCCAATATTCTAAAGGGAAAAGGGGAGAAATACTATTAAATTGCAGAACTCTCAATCCCTGCTGGATTATGTAGCTGTTAGACAGAATAGGAGATATTTATATTCTAAAGCAGTAAATTATGTATTGCCAAGCAGTCTTCAAGTTGCTTTACCTACTTATTTGTGCTGAGATCCTTCTTTTAACCCTAAAAGCAGATGTTCCAAATCAATAGTACATGTACCATTGGTGAAATACATTTCTAGGTGTAACGTGTAGGAGCCACACTTAAGTCACTCTCCCTTGGTTCCCAATGTCTTGCTGTAGGCATGCTATTACATCTTAACAGACCCTTATCTGCTATTGATTATATATTTGGGATAATCCTTCTGGGATGCTACTATAAAATTGGATGCTTGGTGTTATTTCTAATCATCCTTTCCCTAAGATCATCAGAAAGATGAGTATGCTGTGCCTCTGTTTATAGCCAAAGAGCCAGCGTTATCTGCATTTTGCAGACACTTTCGTGGACATGTGGCAGGCATGCCTCTGTACCTGAGTGCACTGAACGCTGTTTACCTCCCCACCAAAGTGGTCTCTATTTATCTACTTGCAATTTCTTGCTCTCAAACAGCTAGATTGGCAGGAGCTGGGCCAGAGACAGGAGCTCACTCCTTCGTGCAGTACTCGGGAATCGAAGTCCGACCTTCCAGTTGTCAAGTTATACACTTGAGCTACCACAGTCTCTTATTTATCTACTTGCAATTTCTTGCTTTCAAACTGCTAGATTGGCAGGAGCTGGGACAGAGACAGGCACTCAAACCATCATGCAGTACCAGGGTCTCGAAATGCTGACCTTCCACCTAATAAGGCGAGTTTCTTAACCACTGAGCCCATCTCACTTATGATGTGAATGATACATTTAATAAGAGAATATCCACAGACATTTAAATGTATTTTTTTGGTGAAGCAGGCTTTTCCGATTTTATCACGGTGAGCCCACGATATCTGATAAGCGATTAGTGGGAAAGTTGTGAAAAGCTAAGTCTCCCTTCTAGGCTGCATGAAAAGAGAGGGCTGACTAAAAGAAGAAATATTCTCTTTTCGTCACAGGGTAAAAAGGCAATGGGAACATTTTATGTGCTGTAACAGAGCTTCCCACTGAGATGAGAAACCTAAGAACAAAGATAGCTCTTGATGTTTTGAGACAAATCTCAAATACAGCGTAGATTGTTCCCATCAGAAGTTAGAAGGGAAAATATTATTATTAAATAATATTATCAAATGAAAAAAACGCCTAAGGGTGCAGATTGAGGCTTACAAAAAGCTGCAATCTTCTGCCTCGGATGTCTACAAAATTAATAGTGACGGCAGCAGTAGCAACTCATATCCAAGAATACATTTTTTTCCTGAAGCAGGAAAAATGCCATTGGCATGAATTTGTTTAAGGTGGATCACAGCTTGCCATGGAGTGACCCACACACTGTAATCACGGAGCCTTCTCCTGTGGCACGTAAGAAATGAGACATGCAGGATTTAACACCAGGACTGCAATGGACTGCCATAGCCTTGAGGATACTGACAAGGTACGCCTTCTCAGCCAGTCCATCTGGCATGGCCTCTTCCACCTCCATGATCTTGGAGAATGAGTTCCTCCTCCACTCATTTTGCTATTCAATAAACTAACAGCACAAAGTGACATTTACTCAGAAGTAAACCTCACTGAGTTTCTTTACACCCATCCCCCAATAAGAATGTAGCAATGTGGTACCTAAACCCAGCTAAACTTCTAAACATTAAGATAATTGTTGTTACTTACTCCTAAGATCCAAGATGTAGTCATCTCCCATTTCCATTTCAAGATCTTTCTCCTACAAACAATTACACAAAATTAACAAAGCCTTTTTTAAAAAATAAAAGCTCCATAAGAAAATGTATTATTGTTTGCCTGAGAAACACACTCACCAGTTTCTTCTTGGGTAAATCAACTTCCATGCGTTTTTTGCGCAGTAAGGCACCCTCCGGAATATAAGGTGGCCTTTCCTAAGAATAAAAAAATCAGTCTGTGCTCAAGTAATCAAGAGGCCTGTTCCTTTTTACTGCCAAGGATTATAATAGATGCCAAATTCCCACTGCATTTGTCAAGTTATGAAAGGAAAAATTCAAATGCTGTTTTTTATATTAACTATATACACATACTTCTGAAACGGAAAAAAATGTACCTATGTTGCTGTTGTTCACTTAATTGTATACCACCCAGAGTGGGAAATATTCCAGATGGGCAGTATAAAAATGTAATAAATAAATAACTGTCAGTACAGACTAACCTTGTTATCTCTTTTGTTTGGAACAGCTAAATGTAGCCTGTTTAGCACATCATTCACTTTGTTTCCTTTCATTTTGGCATCAACACGATGGGCCAGCAATCTGTCACAAGCCTGAAAACGTAAAAACAAATTGATACTTAAAAAATATATATGCTGATAACACAGATGGCTAAACAGTTTCTGTGCAGCCATAATAGTTTCCAATTAACTAGTATCAGAGACTGGGAGTGCCTAGCATTATTATAACTCCATGATGGCAAACCTTGGCACTCCAGATGTTCTTAGACTTCAATTCCCAGAAGCCTAAGCACCCTGTGAATCCACACGAATGGGTTTACTGTGATTCATCCGGCCCGTGCTGCCCTCATCTCTCCCAGAAGCGAAAGTAAAACGCACCAGTAAACCCATTCGTTTGGATTCACAGGGTGCTTGGACTTCTGGGAATTGAAGTCCAAGAACATCTGGAGTGCCAAGGTTCGCCATCACAGCTATTACTAAACTACTCACAAACCATCTTTCTGCCCAAGAGCAGCCAAAACTCAAAATACAAGACAGAAGAGAAACAAAGCAAAGTAAAAACAATTTAAAATCCACGGTTGTGACATGTAGTTTTTACTGCCTATCACAGGGGTTCCCAACCTACAACCCACAGGCCAGGTCCAGCCCCTGGATCGAAATCGCTATGTTTTTGCACCGAAACGCTGCAAAAATGCGGCAAAAAATTCAATAATGGCTCAAAAATGTTCCTCCCTTGCTCCTTCCTCCAAGGGAAGCGGCGGAGGTGGGAAAAACGCCCAGAAATGCAGCACAAATGCATGCACCGCTGCCACCAGGAAGAACCACATGACCGGCCCCTCAGCTGACTGAGGGTGTGTGGTCAGGCCCCTGGCAGGAAAAGGTTGGGAACCCCTGGCCTATCAGGAAATAAAGATAAATCCAGCTGGGTAGCCTGCTGCAGAGTCCACTTTGCAATTCTATATCCATCAGAGTTTGACACAACTGGCTAAAATCCTCTTAGAAGAATTTTTATGTCCTCTCGGGTTATTGCCAGATTAGTTTCATCTTCCATTCCCAGCTGCTCACAAGACTCTAAATATTTTCCCTTTTATCTGGCTATCTGACTAAGAGTAAAAACACCATCCTTTCCCCCTATGTTGTATTATCTTCAAAAACTTCACTTTACCAGAAAGTCTTTAGAATATCAGTCCCAATTTATTCCCCTATCCGTCTCCACTTTTGTTTGCTATTTCCCCAAGCCTTTTTTAAACTGAAAGCTCTACGAAGTTGAGAGTTGTCAAATATCTCCTTTACAAAGCACACCATGGATGTAAACTGTACTGTACAAATATATAAGAAATTGGAATAGGGATTAACGGGTGTGTGAAGAATGAAACCAGCTCTAAATGTACAACAAAGCGGCATTCGAATAAACCAGGGGAGCCCAAGCTACAGCCCATGGGCCGGATCTAGCCCCCAACACCAATTCATCCGGCCCACGAAGCCTTCGTCACTCCTGGAAGCGGAAGTAAAACGCGCTCTCTTTGCCTTCTGTATGTTTTTGCCTACCAATGTTTTGCATCCCAGGATTCCTACAAAATGACTACTCATTACTGCTCTGCTGGCAAGTTGTGGGGCTGCACAAACAGATCATTATCTATTGATTTATTTTACATTTCTCCCTTAATAGGTAAAGGTCGCCCTTACTCAAAAGCCAGTCATATCCAACTGGCTGATCTCTGTCTATAGCCAAAGAGCGAGTGCTGTCTGCATCTGGAGACGTTTCCGTGGACACGTGGCAGGCATGCCTAGACACCGGAGTGCACGGAACACTGTTTACCTTCCCACCGAAGTAGTCCCTATTTATCTACTTGCAATTTCTTGCTTTCAAATTGCTAGGTTGGCAGGAGCTGGGACAGAGACAGGGGCTTACTCAATCATGCAGCACTTGGGTCTCAAACTGCTGACCTGTCAACCTTCTAGTCATCAAGTTCAGCGTCTTTACCACTAACCCACCGCAGTCCCTCTCCCTTAATAGTCTAACGAAAAAGTTAGAATGAGCTGTTCCAGAGGTAGAACAGGCCCCCACTAGAAGCAAACAAATGGTTTGTCTGGAATGCAAATCTGAGCAAAACTACACACTCACTTCTGTTTTAACTTGAATCACTCCTTCTTCAGTGAGAGTGCTTGTCTCTATTACAGGAATACCATCTGATTCTAGATCAGCAAACATTTTCTGAAATATAATGGATATACTCAGATGTAATAATTGTGACAGCAGCAAAAAAAGCATTTAAATATACGAAAGATGCTTTCGTCATTTATGTTAAAAGAATGAGATACAACAACTTTATAAAATGGAAAATGGAACTACTACACTAGAATGGCTAACAATCAATATAAAATACATACAATATATGAAAATTAATTGAAAGAACACTTTTGAAGGAAATTAAAAATAATTTTGTTACACAAAGCCTGAAGCAGACTTATTAATAGGTAAAAATTCAAAAGGAGTATTTTGCCCCCCAAAAAGAATATTTTTACAGCATACTAGCCTGTCATAATTACAAGGAAAACAATCTCATCAGAAACAAAGATGAGACGTTAAAAAAATTGCAAGTAAGGATACACCTGTAATTAATACATGGTATATGGAAATTGATTTAAGCCATGCTAAGACCGTTAGAGCAGTTGCGAATGTATTCATTCTTGCACAATAAAATGTGTGTTTAAACACAACTGCATTTATAAAGAAGACAGTTGCATAAGTATGTGTCCAAGTCTATTAACAAATGATTCTGAAACTTTCTTACCTGGTTTTCTTCAGAAAGTTCAGAAATCCTCTTCACATCACATTTATTTGCCACAATTATTAGGGGCTAAAAGAAAGAGAGAGAAATAAAAGATAAGGAAATAAGCTTCCAGGTCAGATTTTATAACAAAGAGAATGGGCTTCACAGAAGTAATAAAACTTCAGTCTACCTTGTTTGCAAACAGTGGCTTGATATTCATAAAGAGTTCCAGCTGTTCTTCCAGGCTGTGCCCACATTGCTCAGATATGTCCATGACATATAAGACAGCTGAACGAAGATGTGCAAGCGCTGTTATAGCCTGCATCTCAATGGTGTTTCTTTCTTCCAAGGGATGATCCAAAATACCAGGAGTATCTACCACCTAGAAGGGGGGGAGGGGCAATTAAGGTCTTTGTTCTTTAAGATTCTGGTAAGTAAAAAAGAGTCTGGCAAGGTTATCCTGCTATGGTAATAGAGTAGACCATACTGCCAGCAACTCAACACCAAGTGTTAGGTGGCAGTTAACTAAACTGACCACCCTGAGGACTAATGGTTTGGGTGCCAAAGTCCACAGGGAAGGGTGATGGTCCCCAAGTAGATTAAATCCCACTTGAATCCATCTTGATGGAGGGCAGCAGCTTCATCAATACTGGCCACGGGCTGATGAGGACTTTGTGTGCCAAAAGGGCTCAGGACCAGAAAGTGACTCACATAACTGGATCAGTGGTTCAGGGGTCATGCTGTGATGCACTAAGCAAACTGAAGGCCACTGCATTATATTCACAGGACAGTTTTCATGGATGATCGCCATGATGATCACCAATATTCAGATTCTGATACAGCAGAAGACGTAACAAATGAAAAACAGAGTGGAGTGGAGAAATAAATCCAAACACTATTCTCCACACTCAATGGAAAAAAAAGCTAAACCAGTTATGTAACTACATAGAATAACAGAGATTATTTAAAAAGTATTCACTGGTGTGTGAGCAGAACATCCCAGCATAGATAATGAAATTTAAATATGTAATATGTTGGAATGTTTGCATATCCCAAGTATGGGGGGGGGAGGTTAATCTGTAAAATAATTTTATGCCTAATGGATTGTAACTAAAAGAGCCAGAAGGAGCAGAAATGATAAAATTAAAAGCAATGAAAGTGGACTAACAGACAAGTCTTCAAAATGCCAACCCTAACCCAAAATACAAATACCCAATTATTAGTATAGTTTTAAAGAACTCACCAAACCAAAACTCATGGTATGACCTTAAAAAAATAAAAAAAATTCGCTCCATTAATTGCTTTGGCAAAGTAAAAGGACTGACCTGCCAACGCAGATACTTGTAATCCATGTGCCCCACAAATAGGGACTTTGTGGTGAAGGCATACGGCTGCACTTCTACATCTGCTCTTGTCACCTTAAAAGCAAAATATTTCCAAGTTAAAACTGTCTCTGATTTTAGAAGTCAATTCCTTATCTGATAAACTAAAGATGTGTACTAAATAAATAACATAAATAAAAATAAAATACAATTTACATACAAGAACAATTTCAAAGCCAACGTACTTTAAGACTGTAACTTATTTCTGTTACAAGGTGATGGGAAGATGAATATATATACACATACACACATAGGTAAAGGACATACATACACAGTGGTACCTTGCATAACGAACGCACCGTATAGCGAAAAATTCTCACAACAAAGCGTTCATTATGCAATGGCCATACCCCACATAACGATTTTTTTTTGTTATGCAGGGGATTTGGTAACTGGGGTATACCTGCTTAATGGGAACAACGGTTAACAAACTTTTTTCCCTGTTATGCAGGACATCTCCCATAGGGAACTGCATAATGAAAAAACCACATAACGAAGAGCTCTGTGGAACAGAGTTTTTTCGTTATGCGGGGTTCTACTGTACACATGTGCACACACACATACATAAAAGCTTATAACATAATATGGAAAACTTAATATCGTTCTCATAATCCTTTAAATCCTCAAACTTTTTAACATATAATATTTATTTACATATTAGAAGGCAGTAACAAACTCAATCCAACTACAGCTGTAATCTTAAATATAGCTACAATGTCCCAATGACCTTGTAGGGATTTATTCCCCAAAATATATATTTAAGTTTGTGCTGTAACTTTCCTTACCAAAACATAAATCCACCAACCTTGTTTATAAAACTAGATTTCCCAACATTTGGGTATCCACACAACAAGAGAGTTCGTGTGTTAGGATCGATGGTTGGCAATCGGGATAAATGTTGGCGCACTAGATAAAAACACCCAGAAAAGAACATTTATCAACTTTCATCCAGAGATGTAGCAAGAAATATTTGCCTATCTTATCAGCCCTGGTACCACCACTAGACTTCACAGAATATACCAGCTGCTCCCATTTCGAACACAGGGGTGGGGGTGTCATTCAAGGGGAGGGCTATCTCTGGGCAGATTGACCATGTAATTCTGTGTGTGTGGGGGGGGGGCCTTAAAAAAAAAGTAATTAGTACACAGAAAATCAAGTGACTGGAGGCAAAGTATAACTGTCCCTGGGTAACTTTATGGAGTTGGCGTAGGCTAGGCAGGGGTAGGATGTTACACTGGCAGGTCCATCAAGCCCATCACTGAGCCATGGAGCCTGGAATCCCATGAATGCCTCCATAAGCAGTGGCTTTTTAAGGGAAGAAATTGGCGAAGCCACTGATGCTAGGTAGCCTGTGGATATCTTCCAGCCTGGTCTTTGCTCTTTTGCTTCTTTCAGATTGGACAGAGAATTTTGGACGCCTCAGGATTGCTCCAACTTTCTTATAGGCTTGCTAATTCGGCTCATTTTGTTTTCCCACCTCAGAGTCCTTTTACTCGGGTGAGGGTTCAGTTTATTTTGGTGTGTTTCTGCACGACCCATCAAGCCTTGTTTTTCCATCCTGTTTTTGTTTGTTAAATAAAGTTTTCTCTTGCAAGCCTAAAGCTTTTTCCAAAGGCATTTCTGGGGGGGCCTAAAGTCCAGTGGCCTTACAAAGCCCTGCCAAAATCATCTAATTGTGACTTAATGTATCATAGTAAGTGGCAGCTGGATTAGGCCCATTTAAATCAATAGAATATAGGAAGGAAGAATCCCATGGATCCAATGGGCCTACTCTAGTGCAATGTATGCTGAGCAACTGGATTTTGGCTGGTCTCAGTATGGAAACAGAATTACTCAGGTTCTAAGACCAACTCGGGAATGATGTACAGGAGTTCTTCAAAAATGAGGATGGAACAGAAGAAAACCTCATTGGTCTCAACTTCTCAGAATATCTGAGAGTAAACAAAACAGAACAGCAAAAAAGAAAAAGATGTTGTAGCACCTTAAAGACTAACTCCTGTATTTAAATGTGAGCTTTCGTGGACCAACTTTTTTTTGTCTTTTTTGCTGTTCTGCTTGTTTACTCTCAGATATGCTTGCACAAACTAACATAGCTACTACTTCAAACATTTCAATTTCTCAGAAGAAGAGGAAAACACCATTAACCACAACAGTCTGTTCTTTCCCCATATCTAATATACTCTACCTTGTTCTAAATATTCCAGGCTCTGCTTCTGCCTTTTGATTATTGTACACATACGTCCAAGAGCAGCTCGCTTGAGCTGTTTGCAGCGGTAAAGAGAATCTCCGTATTTCATCAACCGTACATAATCTTTGGCAACACTGTATTGTAAAAACATAAACCAAACTCATATTTAAAGTGTCCAAAGAATGTTAACCTTGATAATTTCTTGCACAGTTTAGTATCCGACTAGGGCTTTTGCAAAAGAAAAGGAAGCCCTAAGGAATATTCCAGTATTGCTACATGTTAGATTTTTTTTTTTTACAAAAAGAACAGTAAATCAGCCAAAAGCTAGAACAAACTCTTCCAAACAAGAATGTACGCAGATATGATCAAAGAGACATTTTCATATGAACAGAATGTCAAAATGCTCTTACTTGTCAATCAGATGTTTAGCAGTATTGATTTGTCCCAAAGCCAATTTGTAATGATCTTTGTCATAGAGAACGTTCATCAAATCTGCATAAAATGGATGAATGTCCTAAAAACAAGGAAGAAAATATTTTTGAAATTACTGTATTGTTATTCGTCATTTGTCCTCAGAAGGGGAGAAAAATACTAGTAGTGTGAGCAGGTTACAAAGAGCAGTGAAACTAAGACTAAGGCGGAGACAGACGTTGTTTCTTCTTCCAAGAACATTGTTCCATGCCATACATGTCAAATGTTTTTAAAACTACAGAATCTAAAAAAAAATAGTTTGTACCATGGCAAATGAAGCCATGTTCAAGATAATACAGGATAGACTTCAACAACATGTGGAGCGAGAACTACCAGAGGTGCAGGCCGGTTTCAGAAGAGGCAGGGGGACTAGAGACCACATTGCCAACATACGTTGGATCATGGGGAAAACAAAAGAATACCAGAAACAAGTCTACTTTTGTTTTATTGACTACACCAAGGCTTTTGACTGTGTGGACCACAACAAAATGTGGCAAGTAATTAAAGAGATGGGAATACCAGAACACCTCATATGCCTCATGAGAAATCTGTACACGAACCAAGAAGCAACAGTTAGGACAGAACACGGAATGACAGAGTGGTTTGGAATAGGAAAAGGAGTAAGACAAGGCTGCATTTTATCACCCTGCTTATTCAATCTATACACAGAGCACATAATGCGCAATGCAGGTATGGAGGAATCACAATATGGGATCAAAATTGCTGGGAGAAACATCAACAATTTGAGATATGCAGACGATACCAACCTAATGGCAGAAAGTGAGGAAGACCTAAAGAACCTCTTGATTGGATTGAAGGAGGAGAGTGCAAAAGCTGGCTTGAGACTCAATATCAAGAAAACCAAGATAATGGCAACAGGTCCCATCAGTCCCTGGAAAATAGATGGGGAAGAAGTAGAAGCAGTGACAGATTTTACTTTCCTGGGATCTAAGATCACTGCAGATGGCGACTGTAGCCATGAAATAAAAAGACGACTGATTATGGGGAGACAAGCAATGAGAAACCTGGGGAATATAGTGAAAAGCAGAGACATCACCTTGAAAACAAAAATTCGCATAGTCAAAGCAATGGTATTCCCAGTGGTAATGTATGGGTGTGAGAGCTGGACCATTAGGAAGGCTGAGCGCAGAAGAATAGATGCCTTTGAGATGTGGTGTTGGAGGAGAGTCCTGAGAGTCCCTTGGACAGCAAGGAGAACAAATAGGTCAATACTGGAAGAAATCAATACTGACTGTTCATTGGAGGGACAAATAATGAAAATGAAGCTAAAGTACTTTGGACATCAAATGAGAAGGAAGGACTCACTTGAGAAGGCCTTGATGCTGGGAAAGGTGGAGGGAAAGAAAAGGGGGCATCCAAAGATGAGATGGATAGATGGTATTGTGGACACAATGGGCACAGAGCTTGGTGGGCTGAGGAGAATGGTGGAGGATAGAGGTGCCTGGAGGAAAATGGTCCATGGGGTCGCAAAGGGTCGGAATCGACTGTGCGACTGGACAACAACAACAAATGAAGCAGCTTGTTCAGTAGAAGACAGACAAACATTCCCAGTAGTCTATCCATAAGCCCCTTGTCTAGGCTTGTGGGGTTTAGCCTATGATCTTTCCTGTTTGGTAAGCATGAGGAACACAGACTAATGCTTTAGCTAAGCAAAGCTTGTGAACTTATCATGTTGATAAGTTACTACAAAGAAAATAATTTTTTTGTCTCCAATACTCAAACATAGCAAAATGCTTCTCTTTGTGCAAAAGTAATGATTAAAGGCGGACGGTATGAAGCATTGAATATAAAATCATAGTTCTACGAACTCTATTAAGAGGCCTTTACCCCGCTTTCGGAGACTTCCCTCTTCCCATATACTACAAATAATCCTATTCACCAGGGTTCCCAATCTTATACATAGCACTGAATCAATCCATTTGTCTGAAGTCTATAATCTCTCTCTTAAGTAAACTAAGTATAATTTAATTGAAAAATATGTCTTCAAGTTATTCCACTGAGTATAAGTCTGAGCTAAAAATAGTTTTAGCTACTTATTTACGGCACTATTGTCTACTGATACTTACATCTAGCTTTGGGAAATCCATCAGTATCTGGGTAAGCCTATCGTGGTAATTTTGTTGAGTAAATTTTACTTTTCTCATATAGAAGTGGCGAATGCGATGAATTTGGTAATGTTTATGAATAACTGTAGGAGTCTTTCGCTGTGTCTTGGACAATGTCAGATCTATGAAGTCCTGTAATTAAAGAGTAATGAGTACATCATAATTCCAACAACAAATGTTGCAATCAATATTTTCCAGATCACCAAATACAAAAAAAACAACTAGGTCAAAATAGCACATCATTAGGAGAGAAAGAGTATGTTCAACCAGGTGCTGCATGACAAGGCAACACATGCTTCTAAGGCAGCCGTTCCCTTTTCTATTGATTCCTTCTTAGCTGAAATCACATTAACTCGTCAAACCAGGTGAGATGTCGGTCACCAACCTGATGCCCCTCTCCCAGCAGTGGTTTGAAGTGTAACTTCAATTATCCCAAATCCTGTTGGAGCACATGGATGCAGAGCCAGAGTTCAGGAGTTCAATTCCCCAGTGTGCCTCTAGGAGAAGACGCATCCTGTGTAGCCCTGGACCAGCTGCACAGTCCCTGGGCATCTCCCAGAAAAAAAGGGACTGGGAAACCTCTTCAAAGCATAATCTATACCTAGAATCAATTTAAGGTAATGGTCTCGCTTGCTCATAAGCCAGTCGTATCCAACTCTAGTAGGGGTGGTGGTCATCTCCATTTACAGCCAAAGAACCAGCCTTGTCTCCATCTGCAGATGTTTCCGTGGCCATGTGGCAGGCATGACTAGCCACCAAAGCACATGGAATGCTGTTACCTTCCCACCAAAGTGGCATCTATTTATCTACGACAGGAGCTCACTTCATCGTGCAATGCTCAGGTCTCGGACTGCTGACCCGCCCACCTTCCAGTCATCAAGTTTGGCATCTACGGGGTGGCCTGTAAGTCCCTAACTATCCATACGTTATTATGTCCATAATAATTATTTTAAAATGATTTAAATTCATGCGCAGAAAGCGGCATTTGGAACAACAACCCCTGCCATGGTGAGGGAAATGTCTCACATAACATGGTGTCGCATAATATTATGCTGCGACAGCACAGATACACTGGATACCTAAGATATATGGATGGTTAGGGATATACGGTCTGCCCTGTACTTAACCGTTAAGCCAGGGGTGTCCAAACTTTTTGTGCCATGGGCCGGTCATGTGGTTCAGGGAGCCCGTCACTACGGCCCAGGGGCCGGTTCCATCCCCACACAGCAATTCACCCGGCCCGCGAAGCCCTCGTTGCTCCTGGAAGCGGAAGTAAAACGCGCCCATACGGGCGCGTTTTACTTCCGCTTCCAGGAGCAACGAGGGCTTCGCGGGCCGGATGAATTGCCATCGGGGGACAGATCCGGCCCCTGGGCCGTAGTTTGGGCACCCCTACATTAAGCTATCGCTGGAACCGACTTAGCAGTGTCTAGTGATGTGACGTGGGACTCTCCCACTGACACGTGTCGTCCCCCAGACCGTCCACACGAGCCCACGCCCGGGAGGGGATGTCCCTGCGGCCGCCTGAGGCCTGGTAACGTGGCCCGCCGTATACCTTGGCGGTGGGGACCACCGTGATCTTCTTGAAGTTGTAAAGCGCCATGGCTGCGCTTCTCCCCGTCGTCCGGACCTCAGCCGCCCTCGAGGAGGAAAAGGGCCAGGACGCGTGGGAGGGCGGGACTTCCGGGTCGCAGTCGCTCAACTCTCGCGAGAAAGCGGAAGCGGAAGTGTTTCTCTTGATGTCACCTCAAAAACCAACCGCATTAATTAAAGCCGTTTTTATTTATTTCTTAATACGCGCATTTGCTTAAATCACTTCTTTTTTTCCTGTCAGAACTTAGAGGAGATTTCTTTTAAAAAATAAATAAAACGTTATAACTGGCCTTCATTATTTCCCTTCGGGGGGGGGGGGGGAGGCCGTTGTTTTTTTTAAACCCTGTGGAAAATAGAACTAGACAAGCGAAAAAGAGACGTTTTAGAGTGATAAGACTGCCTGCACTTCCGGTAGGAGACAGGAAGTGAGTGGGCTTTACTGTCTTCCCGTTGCGGAAGTGCTGCGAGGGGACCGTTCCCTCCATGGAGGTATAAAAAATAGGAGATGGCACTACAGGCTTCATGCTGTAAGTTTTTTGAAGCCAGTGAGCGTAGCCTGCCGCCATATTAGGTGGACCAAAACATTAGCAGGCTACCGTTTACGATTGCTTCTTCTGTTGGAGGGGGGGGGGATCGATCTCCTCTCCTGGGTCCCCTGGGTTGGGGGGTGGGTTGGGGGGACAAAAGGGGTCTGCCCCCCCAACTCTTCCAGAGCCAGGGGACCCGGCAGAGAGGGGATCCCCCCGCAGGACACCATTATTAAAGAGAAGAAACCAAGCGGTTTCTTCTCTTTAAAAAAGAGGAGTGTTGGAGGGGGGTGGAATCGATCCCCTTTCCCGGGTCTCCTGGGTCCAGAAGGGTTGGAGGGACAGACCCCTTTTGTCGCCCCAACCCTTCCAAACCCAGGGGACCAGGGAGAGGGGAACGGATCCACCAGCACCCCAACACTCCGTTGTTAAAGAGAAGAAACCGCTTGCTTTCTTCTCTTTAATATGGGGGTGTCGGGGGGATTCCCCCTCTCCGCTGGGTCCCCTGGGTTAGGGAGGGTTGGGGAGACAGACCCATTTTGTCCCCCCAAACCTCCCAACCCCAGGGGAACCAGCGGAGAGGGGAATCGCAAACCCCCCCCCCCCGAAACACTGACATTAAAGGGGAAATTCCGATCGGGTTTTCCTTTTTAATATCAGGGGGTGGGGTGGATTCGATTCCCTTTCCTGGGTCCCGTGGGCCCGTGAGGATTGGGGGGACAAAAGGGGTCTGTCCCCCCAACCTTTCTGGACCCAGGGGAGCCAGCGGCGAGGGGGATCGCAACCTCCCACCCACCGATATTAAAGGGGAAACCCCGATCTACTTTCACGACTTCACACAATCAAAGGCAATGTTTTGGGCCAACTAACATGGCGGACTGTCAGATTAGTCGGCTTCAAGTTTGTGACGTCATGTCATCTGTTTTTTTTTTTTATATACCTCCATTTTTCCCCCCTGCGAGGCAGTATAAGTCAGGTCTACCATTTTTTATCTCTATCGGACAGGAGGGGCTTGGAAGCCCGACAGCGCCGCCCAGAGTTCACAATATGAACTGCGACTTTTCCATTTCCCATAAAATGGACTCAGCGATTTAAAATGGGGATACAGTACCATACAAATTAATTTCATTGCGACCAAAACAGGATGATGAGATAAATCCTACAGAGGTCTGACCCATCAGGATCGATGTGGTTTGAAAAACATTATCCCCTGAATTTTTTATTCATTTATTTATATGCAGTTGTAGAAGAAATGTCCACAGTTTTTATTTGCTTCTAATGGAAACAAAGTGAATGGTGTTGTTTTGTATAACATGCACTTAGGCAGTGGCTAAGTGGTTAAAACGCTGAGTTTGACGACTCCAAAGGTTGGTAGGTCAGCAGCTTGAGACCTAAGTGCTGCACAATGGAGTGAGCTCCCATTGTCTGCTTCCTCAGTGCTTGCCAACCTAGCAGTTTAAAAGCAAGAAATTGCAAGTAGATAAATAGGTACCCCTTTGGAGGGAAAGGTATTCTATCTGCTCTGGCATCTAGTCATACCTGCCACGTGACCACAGCAACATCTGCAGATGTAGACAACGCTGGCTCTTTGCCTATAAACGGAGATAACCACCGCCCCCTAGTCAGACATGATGGGCTTTCAAGCAAGGGAGACCTTTAGGAATGTTGGTTCCCAAACTTTTTTTGGCCATGCCCCCGTTCAGTGACATATAATTCTTATTACAGTATTCAAAAAGTGAATTATTCATGTGGAGGAAGCCTAAAAGGCCATTCACTGTTAATAACTCATTCTCAAATTGCCGCCCCCCCAAAAAAAAAAATTTTTTTTGCACCCCTGTGGAAACCACAGCTTTAGGGCCGTGTACAAATTACACAGTGCTCTTTTAGAATCACAATACCTCAGCTAACTACCGTCTTTCTGATAACCATCAAGGTTAAATTCCAGCCAAACTTAAAGTCCTTTATAGGGACCAAATAACTGATTATATCTGACACATGGGCCACAAGAAATAGACATACAGTATTCAGAGTGAGGAGGGGAGTGGGATTTTTGTTTGTTTCTGATTTTGCATTTTCCACAGCTTCCTCTTTTTCCTCTTCACTTGGTATCTCTGAGCAAATTACAACATATTGGCAATTGCCAGTGTTTTTGACAAGGATTTATCTATCAATCTGCCAAGCAATCAAATAATTCGTTTCACCATTTCATTTAAGTAATGAATAAATGAACAACGGTTATCACAAACATGCCGATAAAAGCCACAAGAACTATAGTCCTTAAGAGTCTGTTTACAGCTGGCTTATCATCTTAGAGGGTGAATGACTTGATAAACATTTTAATTCATTTAAGTCTTCCAGACTGTCTTTTTAGAAGCAATGTAAAGATTGAAGCATACATTGAGAAAGAGATAAGGTTTTATCTGGGACTGAAGAGGCTAAACGGTACATAAGAATTAAGTTTTATATTATGGACACAAAGAGGGTGGGAAAGAATGACATGCTGAAGCCATCTGTAATAGAGTGCTGGCAGGAG
The DNA here is from genome assembly GCA_035047345.1 of Bradypodion ventrale. NCBI lineage: Eukaryota > Metazoa > Chordata > Lepidosauria > Squamata > Chamaeleonidae > Bradypodion > Bradypodion ventrale. The sequence continues at coordinate 126,339,056 of JAWDJE010000006.1, forward strand.
TGACACTCAAGGACACAAATCATCATCCTACCACAGCTCAGTTGTGGGTTGATCCTATGTCATTCATATTATTTCCCCCTAAAAGTAACTATACAAGTTCTGCAAGTGAATTTGATGGTCCATGACAGTTCAATCACAAAGTGTTAATGAGGAGAGCCAGTGTGGTCTAGTCTAATGGCTAAAGAACTCCGAGATCTTGGGTTCAGATCTATCCTCAGTCATGGAAATTCACTGCGAGCAGCTGAGGCTGTGGTGGGAGCCGGATCTGTCCTCCGACGCCAATTCATCCGGTCCACGAAGCCCTTGTTGCTCTTGGAAGCGGAAGTAAAACGCGCCCATATGGGCACATTTTACTTCCGCTTCCAGGAACGAGTGCTTCGGGCCAGATGAATTGGCGTTGGGGGATGGATCTGGCCCCTGGGCATTAGTGACCGGCACCCTGAACCACATGACTGGCCTGCAGCACAAAAAAAATTGGGCACCTGTTGTGTATGCAAAGACATGGTCGCTTTAAGTAACTGAATGTAACCAGCCCCATATCACAATGTATCACAGCTGCTAAAGGAACGCGAGCGAGCCGCCCATTAAGGGCGGATGCGAGCGTTCAGACTCACATGGTTCAATCCCCAAATCACGGACAGCCGCGGGAACTTCTCCACATGAAGAACTACAGAAGAGGGGAGGGCGTGCCTCAAGTCGACGCCCCCAACGGTGGCAGCCAATGAGCCACCGTGCAACCAGATTCAAAATGTGTTTCGTTACTGTATATAATGTGATGTACCTCCGCCATTACCACATGTTCACCCTGACCACCAAAGAATAAACCTGTGTTAGTCCTCATTGCGACTCCTTCTTTGTCTCCCGTGCAAGACACTAAATTGGCGACGAAGGTGGGATAATGGCGAATCCCAGAGTCAAGACGTACCAGTTCGACGTCAGCGAGCCTGAGCAGTGGGAGCTCTACGAGTGCCAGTTTCGGCACGCAATGGAAGCAGCCGGCGTCGACGACGACGCGTTGATACGCTCCCATTTCCTGGCCCAGGTGGGACCGGCCACGCTGCGCATCCTAATGAACTTGGTGGCGCCAAAGAAGGTTGAAGCCGTGCCGATCGACCAACTCCTGGAGCTGCTGAGGGCACACTTCCAGCCCCCAGTGTCGATTTTTCCGGCCCGGGTCGCGTTCCACCGGCGAGACCAGCGCCCAGGCGAGTCCGTGTCCGACTACGCAGCGGCCCTCAGGCTGGCGGCTGTGCACTGCAAGTGGGACGATCTGAACCAGGCCCTGCGAGACCGCCTGCTGTGCGGCCTGCGGGACGAAGAGCTACAACGGAAGCTCATGACCCGCAACGAGCACCTCTCGTTCAATGAGGTGTTGCGAGAGGCGCAAGCGGCTGAGGCGGCCAGGAGCGGGGTCAAGGTGTTCAAGGCCCGTGGCACAACGTCCGAGCGGGCCAAGTCCCCTGTCCAAGCGGCCCGGCGGACTCCGGCGAGGGCAGCCTGGCGGGCACCGAAGTCGCCCGCCGGCACTCCAGAAGCCTCCGACGACTCCTCCGTAACGGCGGATTCCTACACCAGCGATGACGACGGCGTCCAGAAGGTGCGGAAGCGTGGGGAGCGGCGGCAACACCGAGAGCGGCAAGGCCGCCGCTGCGACGGCTGTGGCGCGGCCCACGACCGCACGAGGTGTCCCTTCCGCAAGGCCGAGTGCCACAACTGCGGTCGAAAAGGACACATCGCCCGAGTATGCAGGCGCGGGCGAACCGAGGACAAAGGCGGCTCCAGCCATCCCCAACACCACCAGCGGAAGGCGGCCGGTTCCAGGAAGGTTTTCACCGTCCACGGCGAGGACGACGTACGCCGCGTGGCCCTGGAGCACCGGCGATTCTACGTGGAGGTACAGTTGCAGGGGCGCCCCGTAAAAATGGAGATAGACTCAGGGTCGTCCTACTCTATACTGTCCCAGCGGGAGTACATGCGCATTCCCCCAGCGGCCCGGCCCAAGCTGCGGGCCATGCGGTCCCATCTGCGGGACGTTCAGGGAAACGGGATCCCGGTGTTGGGGGTGGGGAAGTTCAAGGTGAAGTTCAAGAATTTCTCCGAAAGACTGCCCCTAGTGGTCCTCAAGGGGGGGAAGTGTTGCCTCCTAGGAACGCAGTGGTTTGCTCCCCTGGGAATAGAACTGTCCGGCATCCACGCCACTGAGACTGACCCAATGCAGGACGTTTGCAATGCACACCCGGACGTTTTCAAAAAGGGGCTCGGTACTTACAGGGGGCCCCCAGTTTCATTCGAGTTGGACCCAGAAATCCGGCCCATCCGCCTTAAGCCAAGGAGGGTGCCCTTCGCACTCAAGGACAAAATCGAGGCGGAACTGGACAAGTTGGTGGGGCAAGGGATTCTGGTTCCAGTTGATTCGGCCGAGTGGGAGACGCCGATTGTAACGGCCCTTAAATCAAACGGGGAGGTCAGGATTTGTGCAGACTATAAATGTACGATTAATAAGGCCATTCGGCCAAATGCATACCCGGTACCCGTGGTCAGCCATCTGCTGGCCACACTTCATGGGGGGAGGTGTTTTGCCAAGTTAGACCTGGCCCAAGCCTACCAGCAACTCTCAGTGACCCCAGCCGCTGCCGCTGCACAGACCATCGTGACGCACAAGGGGGCATTTAAGGTAACGCGCCTTCAGTTCGGCGTGAATTCGGCCCCCGGGATTTTTCAGTCCCTCGTGGAACGCCTTTTAAAGGGGCTTCCAGGAGTTCTACCATACTTCGACGATGTGCTGATAACAGCGGGGAGCGAAGTAGAACTAGCCAAAAGACTAGATGGGGTTCTCTCGGTTTTCGAGAGAGCGGGGCTTCGCCTAAGGAAGGACAAGTGTGTGTTTTTTGCGAGGGAGGTTGATTTCCTAGGTTTCAAAGTAACCCCAGAAGGGATCAGACCCTCAGAGTCCAAGGTTGCAGCCGTACAGAACGCCCCTCGCCCCACCGCAAAGCCGGAGCTGCAGTCGTTTTTCGGGCTCCTTAACTTTTATCATTCATTCCTGCCGAGGAAAGCATCGGTTGCGGAGCCACTGCACGCCTTACTGAAAAAGGACGCGGTTTGGCGGTGGGGGGACAAACAGGAGAAAGCTTTCCGAGAACTGAAATCACTCCTCTCCTCAGACGCGGTCCTAACACATTTCGACCCAAGGAAGCCAGTAGTTCTAGTATGTGACGCGTCCCCGGTGGGGGTGGGGGCGGTCCTGTGCCACGTGTTAGAGAGCGGGCGGGAGGCCCCGGTGGCATATTACTCCAGGTCCCTTTCAAAGGCTGAGCGCAACTACGCGCAAACGGATAGGGAGGCCCTGGCCATAATTGCAGGGACCAAAAAGTTCCATGATTTTCTATACGGCCGCGAGTTTACGGTAGTGACGGATCACAAGCCGCTTCTGGGAATCTTCACTACCGGCAAACCCACTCCCCAAATACTGTCCCCCAGGATGTTGCGTTGGGCCATTTTCCTCAACGCTTATCAGTACGAGATAGTCTACCGCCCAGGGAAGGAGATCTCCCACGCGGACGCACTGTCCCGGTCCCCCCTCCCCAGCGTGGGGGATCCGGCATGCGAGGTAGAGCAAGATCACCAGGTCATGTTAATCGAGTCCCTCGACTCACCCCCCATTGTTCCGGCCGACCTCGCCAAAGCCACGGCGGCCGACAAGATCCTAGCCCAAGTTAGCTCATGGGTGAGGAAAGGGTGGCCCACTACTTCCCCAGAGGAACCGTTCAAGCCGTTCTGTAGGCGCAGGGTGGAACTTTCCCTGGAAAGGGGCTGTCTACTCTGGGGCCAGCGGGTGGTTATCCCAGAAAAGTTAAGGGCAAGGGTGCTGAAGCTACTGCATACCAGTCACCCAGGGATCGTGCGGTCCAAGGCCCTAGCTAGAAGTTTCTTTTGGTGGCCACAGATAGACGCGGACATAGAGCGCCTAGTGGGCACGTGCGAGAGCTGCCAGAGCTCCCGGCCCGAGGAGCCCCGGCTACCCCATAGAGAGTGGGACACGGCCCGCGGACCGTGGTCCCGTATCCATGTCGACTTCGCGGGGCCCTTCCGTGGGGCAACGTTCCTACTGGTTGTCGACTCCTACTCCAAGTGGTTGGAGGTAATCCCCGTGAGCAGCACCTCCTCCGCGACAACCATAAAGCAGTTGCGTAAACTCTTTGCGTGTTTCGGCCTGCCAGACATCCTCGTGAGCGACAACGCAAGTTGCTTCACGTTGACCGAGTTCCAAACCTTCATAGAGAGGAACGCAATCAGGCACATCACGGCTGCCCCATTCCATCCCGCCACAAACGGTCAGGTAGAGCGCCAAGTGCGCACTACGAAAGACGCACTGCGGCGCATGGGCCCCGGCGACCTGAACCTGCACCTGTGCCAGTTCCTAATCAGCTACAGGACCACCCCCTTAGCTTCAGGATTCTCCCCAGCCGAGCTGCTTATGAAGAGACGCCCGGCAACGCTGTTTGACCGGATGGATCCGTCCAGGGTGGAGGATGAGGGGAGAAATATAAATTTAGGGGGGGGGGAACTCCAAGAACTTTGCCACAGGAGACCCGGTTTACTGTAGGAACTACGCGGCCTCGGGGCCGGCGTGGGTACCGGGGTCGGTCATCGAGCAGACAGGACCAGTGTCCTACAGGGTAGAGACTAGCTCAGGGCTACTGTGGAGACGGCACGCCGACCAGCTCCGAAAAAGGGTCACCAGTGAGGGGAAATCAGCGTTAGGGTCCTCCCCCACCCGCATTATCCAAGGGGGAGACACGGAGGCGCACGAGGGCGAAAGTAAAGAGAGGAATCAGTTTGTCCCCGACTATGACCAGGATCACGAGTTTGACTATGATTTTCCGTACCAGGGGGAGTTAGCGGAGTGGTCCCCCACCCGTCCTAGCGAGAAGAGGGGTTTCAGTTCAGCCCCTGGTACCTCCAGTCCCCGCAACGCGGGCATGCTAGAGTACACCATAGTCCCGGCCCCCAAGAGGCAAGCGCCACAAAGACAGGCAGCCAGCGGAACCTCGCCAGCCGCAAATCCCCAGACCCCCGAACAGGCAGTGGGAGACAGAGGGTCCACGAGGGTCTCATCGTCAGTCCCGAAGTTCGTGCTAGGGGGGTCCCCAGGGCCTGCAGGCGGTAGGCAAGGGTTCACTTCCCAACTGTTCATTCCATTCCCGTCCCCACAGGCAAGGTCACCGCGGTCTCATCACAGAACCACTAACGAGTCCCCACCTTACATTGCAGGACAAGACCGCGCGGAACCAGGAGCCATGGGCTCCCCTGTGTTAGGGCAAGCCGACACACGCCCCAGGCGCACGTGCGGGAAGCCACAATGGTTAAGGGACTTCGTCCCATCCTAGGGGGGAGGGATGTTGTGTATGCAAAGACATGGTCGCTTTAAGTAACTGAATGTAACCAGCCCCATATCACAATGTATCACAGCTGCTAAAGGAACGCGAGCGAGCCGCCCATTAAGGGCGGATGCGAGCGTTCAGACTCACATGGTTCAATCCCCAAATCACGGACAGCCGCGGGAACTTCTCCGCATGAAGAACTACAGAAGAGGGGAGGGCGTGCCTCATGTCGACGCCCCCAACGGTGGCAGCCAATGAGCCACCGTGCAACCAGATTCAAAATGTGTTTTGTTACTGTATATAATGTGATGTACCTCCGCCATTACCACATGTTCACCCTGACCACCAAAGAATAAACCTGTGTTAGTCCTCATTGCGACTCCTTCTTTGTCTCCCGTGCAAGACACTAAAGCACCCCTGGCTTAATGGTTAAGTACAGGGTAGCCCTAAGTCCCTAGTAAAGGTAAAGGTTTCCCTTGCTCTAAAGCCAGTCGTATCCGACTAGGGTTCAGTGCTCAACTCAGTGGTTAAGAAGCTCGCCTTGTTAGCTGGAAGGCCAGCAAGTCGGCAGTTCGAAACCTAGGTACCTCATGATGGATTGAGCGCCCATCTCTGTCCCAGCTCTTGAGGACATGAAAGGAGCCTCATTCAGGCATTCCCTGAGTGGAGTTTCTCCTGCAAAAATCCTTTCAACCCAGAATAATTTCTGACACAAAATTATTATTATTACTGCGAGTAGCAGCAATGTTAAACCACACCTTGAATACATCATATACCATAGAAAAAGGTTGTTGCAAGTCAGAATCCATTTGATGACACAGAACAATAAAAATACAGCATACAAACAGATGAAAGTAGTTCCAAAGACTTCATTCAATAATATTTTCATCCTAGCCTAGCTCCTGCACATCTCTTCCTACTGAATGAAACTGAAGTGCTTGGGAGCAGTAGCAATCTGCTGACATTCATGTGAAGAGACCGATGTGTTGTTATGCTTAAAGTCTTGGAAGTGAACAAAAAAAATATCAAATTCAATTCTTCACTGGACCTTGTAGCTCAATGGGTCAATCACAGCCTCAGACAGAGGCTGTGTGGTTGTGAGGACAGAATGGAGAACCATATAACCGCTTGGAAAAATGCTGCTCAAACAGATTATCCTCCACCCACTTTCCTTTTTCTTACCAGCCCTGTTCTGTGCTTTTAACTGGACTCAATTTAAAGCAATTTAGTAGATGAAACTGGTCCCATTGTTTGAGTTCCAGGCTAAAGAAAAGTTCCATTTGTCTTAATCCCAGTTTTATTGCTTTGTTGTTTCCTCCCAAATAGAAGAACCATCATCTTGTCTCCTTTTTATAAGATTTCAGTAAGAACATCAACAGTTCTTGAGCTTTTATGCTGATTGGGGTCAGCTGGGCTTCAGCAGCTACCAATGACCCCAATCAATCTCCTTTTAATTCAGACTCCTGCTTCCCACAAGAAAGAATTCGCTGGGAATCTATTCTTCCATCACTTACCCACTTTCTTACTTGACATGTCTGAGATATTTTTAAACTCCTAACAAAACGTTTGTTCTCACTCATTCTATCCTACAGCACATGTTCAAATATTCATTATCAAACTATTTGGATGGTCTGAATTTTAACTGTCCGTGGTCAATGTGTCAAATGCAAGGGACATGCTACTGCTCTTCAGGAGGTCATTATAGAGAAGGAATTGTTTAGGATATTTTCCTTTGGATACTGTTATGTATGTACAACATTGCTTTAAGAGATGTTGCCTCAAAATGTATGAATGTAACCTGACCACAATTACAATGTAGCCCAGCTGTAAAGGAACGCGAGTAAGCTGTCCATAGAGGGCAGCTGCGAGCGTTCAACTCACATGGTTCATATTCACCAAATCACCAACAGCCGCGGGAACCTTTCCCACACTATCACTACCTGCAGATGGTGGGCGTGACTGGGACGACGTCACGCCGGTAGCAGCCAATGAGCTACCGTGCAACAAGATTCAAATGTATTGTGCTACTGTATATAATGTGATGTACCTCCGCCATTACCACATGTTCATACTGACCATCAATGAATAAACCTGTGTTAGTCCTTCCTGCGACTCCTTCTTTGTCTTCCGTGCAAGACACTAAATTGGCGACGAAGGTGGGATCGATGGCGAATCCCAAGGTCAAGCCGTACCAGTTCGATGTCAGCGAGCCCGAACAATGGGAGCTCTACGAGTGCCAGTTTCGGCATGCGATGGAAGCCGCGGGCGTCGACGACGACGCGAAGATGCGCTCCCACTTCCTGGCTCAGGTGGGGCCGGCCACGCTGCGGATCCTGATGACCCTGGTGGTCCCCCGGAAGGTGGACAAGGTGCCCATCGACCGTATCCTGGAGAGGTTGCGCAAGCATTTCCAGCCGCTTGTCTCGATTTTCCCAGCCCGGGTCACGTTCCACAGGCGAGACCAGTGACCGGGCGAATCCGTGTCCGCCTACGCGGCGGCCCTCACGCTTGCAGCGGTGCATTGCCAGTGGGACGACCTGGACCAGGCCCTCCGTGACCGCATGCTGTGTGGCTTGAGGGACGAGGAGCTTCAGAGGAGGCTGATGACCCGCGACCACCGCCTCACGTTCCACGAGGTACTGCGGGAGGCCCAAGCAGCCGAGGAGGCCAGGAGCGGGGTCAGACTGTTCAAGTCCCGAGGGGCCACGTCCGAGAGGGCCAAGTCACCAGTACAGGCGGCCCGGCGGACACCAGCGAAGACGGCCTGGCGGGCCCCCAAGCCGCCCGCCGGCGCACCAACGTCGTCCGAGGAGTCGTCCACGACAGCGGACCCCTACTCCAGCGAGGACGACGACGTCCAGAGGATCAAGAAGCGAGGTGAGAAGCGGGAGACCCGTGAACGGCAGGACCGCCGCTGCGACGGTTGTGGGGCGGCCCACGACCGCACGAGGTGCCCGTTCCAAGAGGCCGAGTGCCACAACTGCGGCCGAAAAGGACACATCGCTCGAGTATGCAGGCGCGGGCGAGTCGAGGACAAGGGCAGTTCCAGCCATTCCCAGACGCACCAACGAAAGGCGGCCGGCACCAGGAAGGTCTCAGCCAGCTACAGCGAGGAAGGCGTGAACCGCGTGGGCCTGGAGCACCGGCGGTTTTTCATAGAGGTACTGTTGCAGGGGGTCCCAGTGAGGATGGAGATAGACTCGGGGTCATCTTATTCCATCCTGTCCCAAAAAGAGTTTATGCGTATTCCCCCAGAGAAGCGGCCCAAACTGCGGGCCATGAGATCTCATCTACGGGACGTGCAGGGAAATGGGATCCCGGTGTTGGGGGTGGGGAACTTCAAGGTGAAGTTCAAGAACTACTCCGAGAAACTGCCCCTGGTGGTCCTCAAAGGGGGGAGGTGCTGCCTTTTGGGAATGCAGTGGTTTGCTCCCCTGGGAATCGAACTGTCCGGCATTAATGCCATCGAGACTGACCCAATGCGGGACGTGTGCAACGCACACCCAGACGTTTTCAAGAAGGGGCTCGGGAAATACAAGGGGCCCCCGGTTTCCTTTGAGCTGAACCCAGAAATCCGGCCCATCCGCCTCAAGCCAAGGAGAGTGCCCTTCGCCCTCAAGGACAAGATCGAGGCAGAACTGGACAAATTGGTGGGGCAGGGGATTTTGGTTCCAGTTGACTCGGCGGAGTGGGAAACGCCGATTGTTACAGCCCTCAAGTCAAATGGGGAGGTCAGGATTTGTGTGGACTATAAATGTACGATAAATAAGGCCATTCGGCCAAATGCATACCCGGTGCCCGTGGTCAGCCATTTGCTGGCCACGTTACATGGGGGGAGGTGTTTCGCCAAGCTAGATCTGGCCCAGGCGTATCAGCAGCTCTCTGTAACTCCAGCTGCTGCCGCCATGCAAACGATCGTAACGCACAAGGGGGCGTTTAAGGTAACGCGCCTTCAGTTTGGCGTTAATTCGGCCCCCAGAATCTTCCAGTCCCTCGTGGAACGCCTCTTAAAGGGGCTTCCAGGCGTCCTCCCATACTTCGACGACGTGTTGATAACAGCGGGGAGCGAATTAGAGTTAGCAAAGAGCTGCAGTCATTTCTAGGGCTCCTAAATTTCTATCACTCCTTCCTGCCTCGGAAGGCATCGGTCGCGGAGCCACTGCATGCGTTACTTAAGAAGGATGCGGTTTGGCGGTGGGGGGACAAGCAGGAGAGAGCATTCAAAGAGCTCAAGTCACTCCTGTCTTCGGATGCTGTCCTGACCCACTTCGATCCGAAAAAACCAGTGGTATTAGTCTGTGATGCGTCCCCGGTGGGGGTGGGGGCGGTCCTGTGCCACGTGTTGGAGAGCGGGAGGGAAGCCCCGTTTGCGTACTACTCAAGGTCCCTCTCAAAGGCCGAGCGCAATTACGAGCAAACAGATAGGGAGGCCCTAGCCATAATCGCGGGAACAAAGAAGTTCCACGATTTCCTATACGGCCGCAAGTTTACGGTAGTGACGGACCACAAGCCACTTTTGGGAATCTTCACTACCGGCAAACCCACCCCGCAAATTCTATCCCCCAGGATGCTGCGTTGGGCCATTTTCCTCAACACCTACCAGTATGAGCTGGTCTATCGCCCAGGGAAGGAGATATCCCATGCGGACGCCCTGTCCCGATCCCCTCTCCCTAGCTTAGGGGACCCCACATGCGAGGTAGAGCAGGAACACCAGGTCCTGCTGATTGAGTCTCTCGACTCACCCCCAATTGTACCGGCCGACCTCGCCAAGGCCACGGCGGCCGACAAGATTCTGGCCCAAGTTAGTTCCTGGGTTAGGAAAGGGTGGCCCACCTCTCCCCCCGAGGAACATTTCAAGCCGTTTTTCAGGCGCAGAGTAGAGCTTTCTCTGGAAAGGGGCTGCCTACTCTGGGGCCAGCGGGTGGTTATCCCAGAGAAACTGAGGGCCAAGGTGCTAAGGCTACTGCACACCAGCCAACCCGGGATCGTGCGCTCCAAGGCTCTGGCCAGGAGTTTCTTTTGGTGGCCCCAGATAGACGGAGACACAGAACGCTTAGTGGGCACGTGTGAGAGCTGCCAGAGCTCTCGGCCCGAGGAGTCCTGGTTACCCCATAGGGAATGGGATACGGCCCGCGGGCCGTGGTCCCGGATCCATGTCGACTTCGCTGGCCCTTTCCGCGGGTCCATGTTTCTACTGGTAGTCGACTCCTACTCCAAGTGGTTGGAGGTAATCCCTATGAACAGCACTTCCTCTGCCGCGACCATTAAACAGTTGCGCAAGCTTTTTGCCTGCTTCGGCCTGCCAGACGTCCTTGTTAGCGATAACGCTAGTACCTTCACGTCGGCAGAGTTCGAGACGTTTATGGAGAGGAACGCCGTCAGGCACATAACCGCTGCCCCGTTTCACCCCGCCACAAATGGTCAGGTAGAGCGCCAAGTGCGCACTACGAAAGACGCACTGTGGCGCATGGGTCCTGGTGAGTTGAACCTGTATCTGTGCCAGTTCCTCATCTGCTACAGGACAACCCCCCTAGCCTCAGGTTTTTCCCCAGCCGAACTCCTCATGAGGAGGCGTCCGGTAACACTTTTTGACCGGATGGATCCGTCCAGGGTGGAGGATGAAGGGAGAAACATAAGCATAGGGGGAGAGAGCTCCAAAAGTTTTTCGGTAAGGGACCCGGTTCACTGCAGGAACTACGCAGCCTCGGGGCCAGCGTGGGTACCAGGGACAATTGTTGAGCAAACGGGGCCGGTATCCTACAGGGTCGAGACTAGTTCAGGTCTACTCTGGAGAAGGCACGCCGACCAAATCAGAAGGCGAGTCACCGGTGAGGGGGAATCAGCGTCAGGGTCCTCCCCCACCCGCGTTACCCAAGGGGGAGACACGGCGGCACCCGGGGATACAAATGCATATCCTTGGTTCTCAACCGCAGAGGAAGATACTTTGGAGGAGAGGGATGAGTTCGATTATGAGTTGCAGTACCAGGGGGATGTCGCGGAGTGGTCCCCCACCCGTCCTAGCGAGAAGAGGGGTTTCAGTTCAGCCCCTGGTACTTCCAGTCCCCCTAGCCCTTTTGTTTTGGAATATACCATAGCCCCAGCTCCCTGGAGACCAACACCCCCAAGACAGGCAACAGGGGGAGTCCGCCCACCACAGTCTCTAGAACTCCAGGGCAGGCAATGGGGGGTGGCGAGGCCACGAGGGCCTCTTCGTCGGTCCCGAGGTTCGTACTGGGGGGGACCCCAAGCTCCTCAAACGGTAGACAGGGATTCACTTCCCAGCTGTTCATTCCATTCCCGTCCCCCAATGCAAGGTCACCGCAGACTCCACACCGAGCCACTAATGAGTCCCCCCTTTCCGTTGCAGGACAGGACTCCGCGGAACCAGGAGCCTCCGGCTCCCCTGTGTTAAGTCAAGCGGCCGCACGCCCCAGGCGCATGTGCAGCAAGCCACAATGGTTGAGGGACTTCGTCCCATCCTAGGGGGGAGGGATGTTATGTATGTACAACGTTGCTTTAAGAGATGTTGCCTCAAAATGTATGAATGTAACCTGACCACAATTACAATGTAGCCCAGCTGTAAAGGAACGCGAGTAAGCTGTCCATAGAGGGCAGCTGCGAGCGTTCAACTCACATGGTTCACATTCACCAAATCACCAACAGCCGCGGGAACCTTTCCCGCACTATCACTACCTGCAGATGGTGGGCGTGACTGGGACGACGTCACGCCGGTAGCAGCCAATGAGCTACCGTGCAACAAGATTCAAATGTATTGTGCTACTGTATATAATGTGATGTACCTCCGCCATTACCACATGTTCATACTGACCATCAATGAATAAACCTGTGTTAGTCCTTCCTGCGACTCCTTCTTTGTCTTCCGTGCAAGACACTAAAGATACACTAACAAATGATTTCCAGAACATAATAGAAATCATGGCGATGTTGTCTTTACAAATGAACTGGAAAGTTTGGCACGTTTTTAGTGTAACAACTTTTTTTTCTAAATCTTATAAAACATTTGTATATCTTTACGAGGATGCTGCAACCACCAGTTATGGATGTTTGTCATGTTCTCAAGAATCAGCAGGTGGTGCTTTTGAGTCATGGGTTATTTATTTCCTGTCACTAAAAACCGGGTGCCTGCATTGAACAGTACAAAAATTATGTAATGCATTTTATGCTATGCTCTTTCAATCATGGTCAAAAGTCCATTAGGGTAAACTAACAGCCAGTGTATACAACAAACCCCAGATTATATTATTTCAAACTGCAAATGACGGTTTTAGAATCAAATGGATGAATGCTTCTCAGTGGGGTAATCCCTCCCCACCACTACCACCACCACCACCACCACCACCACTATGTCAAGAAAACCAGCAAGTTAGAAAGTATTAATCAGGAATGTGTTGAGTTTGGGGAGGACGGGATTGTAGCTTCTGAGACTAGGTTTGCCAATCTCTTTGCCTTTCTCCATTTTATTCCTGCTTGCTCACTCTTTGCCTCATTTACTAAAGATAACTGTAATCTGTTAGAGATTAAAGCAGGGACATGCTGGAACCTCAGAAGAGAGTTCTGTATCAACAAGGCAGTGGTCACTATAATGTAATCTTGAGAAACCACAAAATAGAGGCAATTGAGCTGAACCTTGGCAAACTACATATTTAACAGGTTATCTGACTCTAGGGTTCAGTGCTCATCTCTGTTTATAGCCAATGAGCCAGCTCTGTCTGTGTCTGCAGACGTTTCCATGGACATGTGGCAGGCATGACTAGACACTACTGTTTACCTTCCCACCAAAGTGGTGCCTATTTATTTGCTTGCAATTTCTTGCTTTCAAACTGCTAATTTGGCAGGAGCTGGGACAGAGATGAAAGCTTGTTTTGTTGTGCAGCACTAGGGTCTCGAACTGCTGACCTGCTGACCTTCCAGTCTTTATTTATTTATTTATTTAGGCTTGTATGCCACCCCACTCTCAGAGTGACTCTGGGAGGCTCACAAAGGTACAAAATATAAAATACTCTGTAAACCGCTTTGAGTCGCTTTCGAGCGAAAAACGGTATAGAAATGCGACTTTAAATAAATAAATAAATATAGAAAACACAGTATACAATACAGTTACAAATTACATATCAATATCAATCACAGTAACAACACAATTAGTTTCAACAAGAGAAATGTATGCATCCAGACCACAGTCATAGTCAATATACAGTACAATTACAATTACAAGATTACATATCGGTATCAATTACAGTAACAAAGCATTCATTTCAACAAGAAAAAAGAAAGAATGTATACATCCTGACTGCATCACAAAATGTCCTTTAAAACGGTAATATTCATGTTGAGCATCTTAACCACTATGCCACCCCAGTCCATTTAACAGGTTATGGGGGTACAAATGATATACGGTACATACACCTGACAGCTCTTTAGAAGAAAATTTCCAATCCTCAGCTAATCTAATAGACATGTGCAAGTTGTCATTAAAAAGTCATCACTCCTTCTTTTAAAACACTAGAAAGCAACCAGTGCTACAGGCTATAATGTAATCGTTAATTCCTCAAGGAGGACCCAGGGAAAGCCAAGAAAAAAGACGATCAGTCTCTTACTAATCATTATTATGTAATGCCACGTTCATTGCCACTTATGATGGCCTACCCAGGATTTACTAGGTACAGTATTCAGGAGTGGTTTCTGGTGATGTTCTGAAACCACACAACTTGGCCAAAGCTATAGAGGTGGCAAGATGTGTAACCCCAGTGTGTACACCAGGGGTGCCCAAACTATGGCCCATGTGCCAGATACGGCCCACAATGCCAATTAATCCAGCCCAAGGTTCCCTCGCCACTCCCAGAAATAAAGTGTGCATGCGTGTGCGCAGAACACGCCTGCACATGCACAAAACACTGCTAAAAATGACCTTCCACTTCTGGTGGGAGGAACCACGTGACTGGAACACTCAACCACGTGACCAGCCTGCAGCCCAAAAGATTTGTGCACCCATTGTGTACACACACTCTGGGTAACCTCAACTATCCCTCCACAGGAGGCATAGTGAGGACTCAAACTACTGGTTCCTTGATCCAAACCAAAATATTTATGCCAAAGCAGTACCTATTTCTTGCTTTCAAACTGCTAGGTTGGCAGGAGCTGAGAAAGATAACGGGAGCTCACCTTGTCATGCAGCACTTGGGTCTCGAACTACTGACCCGCTGATTGTCAAGCTCAGTGTCTACATGCTAAACTTGAGATAGGCTATTTGAGAGGACAGCAGGCTAGTTTAGGAGGTGAAGGACAGGGTTGTGTGTGGTGTCTTTTCTGGGGTATTCCAAGGAATAATAGCAAAAGGAACTTTTTCATCCAACAAGACAGATAATCAAAGCGAGAGACTAAGTCCCAAGATGTAGAAAAAATGTAAGTTGTACTTTATTCTAACTTTAAAATGCCCAACACATTTCAGCTTTCAGCCTTCTTTAGAGGCTATATATAAAACAAAACAAACAAATATTGTAGGTGGCAATGTTTACATAATTATAATTCAGTAGTGTGAAGTTTTAACTATATATGCATATGGTTTTCCCAAGCACAAAATGTGATGCTGAGAATTGTTGGTTTTCTTTTATAGCCCCTGAAGATGGCTAAGAGCTGAAATGCATTGGGCATTTTAAAACTGGAATAAAGTACAACTTATATGTGTTTCTACATCTTGAGACTTAGCTCTCTTGCTTTGATTATCTCCAAGGGAATAGCCAGGGAATTGATTTTGCTCCCATCTGATTTTTCAGCCTACGGCAATTGACTCACTCTAGTTAATAGCAGAGCCAGTTTTGATGCTCCCAGATCAATTATTAAAGATGGAAAATTCATGCAATGGAAACATAATGCTGTTAAAAGAACAGGGATCTTGGAATCCCTAAATAATCTAGAAAAGCTCTTATGGAACTAATTTCAATAGGCCAGTAATGGTGAACCTTGGCACTCCTGGTGTTCTTGAACTTCATTTCCCAGAAGCCGTGATCGGCAGGAGTGCTGACTTGGGCTTCTGGGAAGTCCAAGAACACCTGGAGTCTCAAGGTTCACCATCACTGCAATAGGCTATGACCTCTCTCATCAGTAGTACTCTTATCCTTCACAAATTGGGTGAATGTGCATAAATTCAGCTTCCAAGACCTTGACATTTTGAATAGGCGAGAGTATGAAATGTAAAATCCAAGGATAAATGAATGACCATGGCAGATTTGATGGACGGCACTTATGCATCAAAAAGTGTTCCTATTGCAATTTACATTAAATAGTCTTTGGTCTTCGCATGATACAATGAAGATGAACATTACTCAGTGGGTCTCACTGGAAAATGCAACGTGTGGCACATCTGAAGTATTTCCATGTGTCTTATGCTTAACTCTACACAAAGATTTAGGTGATATTAGGTAACCTTGCCGACTATCTATGAGCTACAGTCAAATTACTCTCTGCCTTGCCTTGCTTTTTTTTTTTAAAAAAAACTATTTCCACATCAATGGAAAAATTGGTCAAGGACTGCTATGGCATAAAATCTTTTTTCACATTATAGCCATTCAAATATAGACATTTAAACACCAGCCAGGCAGAACAACTGAATTAACAATCCTTCCATGACATACCCACAGAGAGAGATGAGACGGCCACTTAACCAAACATCTTTGCAGGCTGATTTGTTTAGGAGAATAGCACTGTTGCTAATCCAACCTGACCAGAGCTTCTAGATTTGGTGTTGTCTTTTAAACCCCTGAATTCCCTAGACAAAAAAGGCAGCAGCCATGCTGGCTGGGATATAATCAATATTTTTGTCTTAAAAAGTAATATTTCCAAACGATGGATCAATTGCTGATCTAAAAGCAATCTAGTCTAATATATATATATATATATATATACACACACACACACACACACACACACACACACACACACACACACACACACACACATAAAGTACTAAGGATTGACAATGGCAGGGAGAGAAAGACAGAAAGGTGTGTGTAGACAGATAAACCTCCTCAGTTAGCCAAAGACTAATCGTCCAGTCCATCTGGTCTGTCCCTTCCTTCTTCCACCCTATCCATCTATCTATCTACGGTATCTGTCTGTCTGTCTGTCTGTCTGTCTGTCTGTCTGTCACATTTATATCCCGCCCATCTGGGATATTCTCCCACTCTGGGCAGTGAACAACAATTAAAATATTTTTACAAGAACATTAAACATAATTTTACAAGAAAATTAAACATAAATGATAAACCAACCAAAATAAATTATGGGCAAAACTATTATCTAGGAGAAAAGGGCGAGGCACTATATGAATGATCTACATGAGCTTGGAAATTTACTTTTTAAAAGCAGATGCTTACAGTTATATACCCCAAATCCCATAATTTGTTGGTTGTGGGTATTATTATTTTTAAAAAAGCAAACATGTCCTAAAAAATAAAATATGTTAAGGTGTTTTCACATGAAAACAAATGCAACGTGGCCTGGTAATGGGTCAAAAATGTCAGCTAAAGGTAAAGGTAAAGGTAAAGGTTTTCCTTGCTCGAAAGCTAGTTGTATCCAACTCTAGGGTTCAGTGCTCATCTCTGTTTCAAAGCCGAAGAGCCAACGCTGTCTGCTGCTGCAGACATTTCCATGGTCATGTGGCAGGCATGACTAGACACGGAAAACTGTTTACTTTTCCACCAAATTGGTCCCTATTTATCTACTTGCAATTTCTTGCTTTTGAACTGCTAGGTTGGCAGGAGCTGGCAGGGTCGTAGCCAGGGGGTGGCCATGGTGGGTGTCGCCCACCCCGAATTAGCAGTTTGCTCACCCTCAAACTCAAAATGGACTTGACAGCGCACAATTATGGCTGAAGACAGTCTTGTCCAGAAGAGGGCATCTGGTGTATCCAGATCAGCACTCCTAACTCCATTATTGACCTCATGGTCCTAAAACCAATGTTTTCATGCCTTCTGCTTGTACATGCAAAAAAATGCAGCCATGTACGTACATACTTACTTTTACTTAGGTAAAGGTCACCTTTGCTCAAAAGCCAGTCAAATCTGACTCTAGGGTTCAGTATTCATGCCAGCGCTATCCGCATCTACAGACGTTACTGTGGACATGTGGCAGACATGCCTAGACACCGACCGGAATGCAGGGAACACTGTTTACCTTCCCACCGAAGTGGGACAGAGGCAGGAGCTCACTTCGTCATGCAGTACTTGGGTCTTGAAATGCTGACCTGCCAACTTTCCAGTCAGCATCTTAACCACTTGAGCCACCGCAGTACCTTTACTTGCTTGCCTGCTTGCTTGAAAATCTAACTTAAATCCTGAAATTGCACTGTTGCATCAGACTTGCAAATGGTTTGCATAGGTAAGGGGCCATGCCGCCATATGGATGTAACAGAGCAATTGTGCTGGGGGGTCGGGGGAGGTGGAATGCGGCAGTGATGAAGGACAAGTAGTGAGAAAGCTGTCAAGAAGTCAATGACTTTTTATCAGTATGTCTTCTCCCCTGACCAAACAGCAGCAACTGCTTTGGTAAATCCAAAGGGCATGACATTGTCCATAGATCAGCCTGCGACCGATTTTGACAGTTCAAAAGTGCTGATAGCTTTAAAAAAGCAAAGTAGTATACACATGAGTATACAGTATATTTAAGATAACCCTGTAAATTCATATAGCAGGAGTCAAACTTGACAGCTTTGGTCCCATAGAGTATGATTCCATTGAGTTGGCGTCAGGCTGTAATTAAGATGGGTGTGCTCTATCCAACACATCAGCCGGTGATTTAGTGCTTTGGAATGTCACCTTGCACACTCCTTCGGCATTCCTTCAATCCAGGAGTGTGAACAAGCAGCCTAGAGGGAGGCTATCAATGCCAATTAACCAAAGGAGCCAAGAAGAGCAAAGAAATGGTAGAGGTCAACAGCCTCCTTGCAGAAGAGACCAAAGTGACCATTATTAAATAAAGCATCATCCCATACTGACTGCATAATGTATTATCAACCTATGGTCCGCAGGCAAGGCCTGGCCCCCGACACCATTTCATCCAGCCCCTGATGCCCTTGCCGCTCCCAGAAGGGGAAGAAAAACACGCCCCACACATGCTCAGAAATAGAAGTGTGATCCGGCCCCTGGCGCAAAAACGTTGAGAATGCCTGGCATAATGCAATGGAGACAAACTGACTGTGCATTCTCAGGGCTAAACCTATACTCTACAAACAACATGCCATTCTCGGTGAAATCATTTTCGTGTTCCAGAGATATGATTTGAACAGATTTTTCACATCTGAGAAATCATTACTTACAAGTAAAACCCAGTGTTTATGTCCAGAAGGCCAGCCATAAAACAAAGCCAGCTAATTTGCAAACTCTGGGAAGTGTACAAAGCTCCTGCTATGACTAATTTCAGGAATTAAGGAAGCCTGTCTTTAATGACATGCTCTCAGTGATTTATTATCTGAATTCATTCTTCTTTCATGGGTCTCTTTCTCTTGTTGCCAGGTGACATGAAAGTATAGTTCTTCATAATCTGACTTCTAAAAGCTTTATTTTCGAATTACAAATGTTTATAATCTCTCTGCTAATGTGGCCCCCAAAAAAGCTAGTTTTCCAACTTTTCTGCCTGTGAGGATGATGGATGGTTTAGCCAAATAACAGTCTGGAGTCAAGAATCAAATAACAAGTATTTATTCATTCCATTCTTCTAAGATAATCATTTTCTTATTATTTCTTACAGGAACATCATCTGTGGAGAACCTCAGCCAGAGTGGCGGTTGGGAAGCCTGCAGCGAAGACGACGACCATCGCCGCCACTGCGCCACGGGACCCACCTTCCTCTGCCGCCTCCGGCCAGGATTTTAAAAGGCCGTTGAGGTGGCAGGCATTCGCCCTCACCCAGTTGTTTCGAAGGGCGGGGAAGCCCGCAGCGAAGATGCCGGCCATCGCCGCCGCTGCGCCATGGGACCCGTCTTCCTCCGTCGCCTCCGACCAGGACTTTAAAAGGTCGTTGAGGCGGCAGGCATTCGCCCTCGCCTAGCTGTTTCGACGGGCAGGGAAGCCCGCAGCAAAGATGCTGACCATCGCCGCCGCTGCGCCATGAGACCCACCTTCCTCCGCCGCCTCCAGCCAGGACTTTAAAAGGCCGTTGAGGCGGTAGAACTTTTGTTGATATATTCGTATCTGCTGGGGGTAGGAATGAGTTTGTTGTGTAAGGTGGTGTTGTCTGTTTGGTTGATTTCTATTGTAACTGATTTGTATTATTCCTCTTTGCCTACATTGTATCTTGTTGTTGGTTACTGTGAATGTTGTAAACCGCTTTGAGTCTCCCATTGGGATGAGAAAAGCAGTATAAAAATTTAAATAAATAAATAAATAGAGTGATAGTTGGTCTAGATTGACAGGTGGAATACAGGTAAGTGGGAGGAGCTAGGGTACAGTTGCATCATGGGACATGTAGGAAAAATTAGTTTGATTTTCTATCTTGACACTGCCAGATAAGGCAAAAGTTTCCTTTGCTCAAAAGCCAATCATGTCTGACTCTAGGGGGCAGGGCCATAACCAGGGTGGCTGGGGGGGGGGGGACACTCCTGAGCTAACAGCCTTCCCCCACAACCCACCCCACGGTGCCAATGTTATAAATGTGTGACATTGTTGCCCTCCTGGAATTTTTTTGCCCCCCTGAAAAAAAATTGCCCCCCCTCCCAATCTAGAATCCTGGCTATGGCCCTGCTAGGAGGTGGTGCTCTTCTCAGTTTACAACCAGCACTGTCTGCGTCTGCAGATGTTTCTGTGGTCATGTGGCAGGCATGCCTAGACGCCAGAGCACATAGAATCTTGTTACCTTACCTTTCCCAGTAAAACAGTCCCTATTTATCTATTTGCAATTTCTTGCTTTCGAACGGCTTATTCTTCTTCTTTAGTGTCTAAGCAGATGATGGGAGCTCACTCTGTTGCACAGTATTCGGGTCTAACCTGCTGACCTTCTGGGATAAGCCCAGCATCTTAACCACTAAGCCACCATGGCCCCTCTTTCTGCCTGATAAATACATCAATGAAATACATCGATTGTTTAGCAAGAGCAGTGGCTTCTTTATTTTCTTCAGCTTCCAGGCCATGAATTTTATCCAATTTCTTAGTTGGCAATTTATTCCACACTTTTCATGGTTTTAGCTAATTTTGATTTTCCATATCTCAGAGATTATATGCTCAGCATACACCTCAAAAGAGTTCACTGTGCATCATTTAATATTTCTAATTCCCTCCTAGGGTTGCCATAATTCTCTCCCGCCAAACCGGGACAGCCACGTGATATCATTGAATTCTTCAAACTGTGCATGCATCGGACGGGGCTGTCAGCGAGACCAAAGCTCTAAGACACCACAGAACTCCCATCCAGGGCGGACAGCCTTCATCAGTTTAAAATAAACTGTAGTCAAGAGGTTTTTCCCCATGTGATTCTTCTTGCAAAAGACTATTCTTAATGGTTCTATTTTTATTTTTTTGAATAAAATTTCTTGGGCCACTCTTGAAACCACCCATCCTTGCCCTGAGGTCACCCACCCTCCCCTTCACACACACCCCACTGAAATAGACTCACCCTCAAACCCCACATGAGGATCCCTTGGAAGAAAGTTCTAAAGAGGGGCCCAGTATAGCAATGCGCCGCCATTTCCCTCTGGAAGGAGAAAAGCAGGATACAGGAAGGGACTTACTTTGGAGGAGGATCTTCGCGGAGGACTTTTCACTTTCTGTCCCCCCTGTTCCCTTCCTCTCTAGGAATAGCGACCCTATGCAATTAACCCTTTGCGGTCACATGAAGGATTCCTCCGTCCCAGTGTATGCTGGAGGTTTGGCTTCTTAGATATGGATATTTCTTGCTCCCTCCTGGCTTTCGAGGAAAAGGGCTGAGGACAACTCCTTGCCCGCCAAACTTCAAGGTGAGCCAAAGGATTTTTGCAAAGAGTTATTTCACATCCTCTGTGCCTTCTTTTCAATTATTTTATTTATTTATTTATTTTTCTAATTTATCATCTTGATTGCAAATGTCTCCCCTCCCCGGCGGGCTTCTCAGGGTGCTGTTTTGCCTTCGTCGCTTTCAAGCAGGATAATTGAAAGAAAGGCAGGGAGGCAGTGAATTAACTCTTTGCAAAAATCCCTTGATGATGGGTGATTTTGCTTCCTTTGTTCAAATTTAAAAATCCAGGACTTTTACATTTTTTTCCTTGAACCGGCCAGGACAGCTTGAATCCGGGAAAATCCTGGAAAACTGGGACATGTTGCAACCCTATTCCCTCCTCCTCCCTCTGTTGGTCAGTGGGGACAACACCTTAAAGGCAACAAATTGGGAAACATTTCCAGAAAGGCAGCCAGTAATAGTTGAGAGCAAAGAAGGAAATCCATCTCTGTCAATGAAACAAACAGCATTGCACTCTATCAATATTTGTCTCCGGCTCCAGCTAGCTGTGTTGAGAAAACAGACAGTTTGTTTTGAAAGATACCAGCAAAAAGGAAATGGGACTTTGCTACGTTCTGAAAGGGCACTCACTGCAGGGCAAAATTAGTCATCAAAATACAACAAGCCACGTTTAAAAGAAAGGGGGAAAGACTGGAAAATCTACAAAATCTAACATGCTGATGGGTCTCATCTCTGTTAACATAACAGATATTGACAGCGGAAGCAGCCTTTCAGCTGCAAACTTTCCTGCATACACCGTTCCTAGCATTCAGAGGATTGGGGAACAGTGTATACTTCATCATTACAAAAATAGAACAGGGTTGTTGAGGTTGCAATGTTATAGCATCCATGCAATCTGAATGCAAGGAGCCTGGAACTGCCCTTGAGACTAGAGCAGAAAGAAATATGCCAAAAACATAGACAAGCTGCTAAACCACGCACACGCACGCACACACACACACATTTGGCATGATACAGTTTGATCTGGCCAAGAATGGTTGGTGGAGCCTGCTTTCATGACTGGATTGATTACAATAATTTAAACCTGGACATATTCAGGACACCAGCAGCCTTCAAAGAGGACAAGGTTGCCATGTTCTTTTTCTGGATCTTCTAGCGGCCTCCCCTGGTGTTATTGCAACATTTCTTTGATGTTCTCTCTCCACCTTCCTCTGGGTCTGCCTCGTGCACTTTGTCCTTCTCCTCTTTTCACAAGACATTCTCTCCAAATGGGCCAACCACTTTATTTGATGTCTTTCTATGTAGTGCAAGATTGGTTCTGTTCCCATTATTTCCCTTATAACCTCATTCCTGATTTTGTCCCTTCTAGTCACTCTGGCAGCCTTCCTCAGACATCTCATTTCCGTGGTGACCAACATTTGCTTATATTTTGTTGTAAGTGTCCATGTTTGGCACTGGTAACATAAGGTAGGAATGAATAGGCTTTGTATGAGGCGTTTCTTTGTGTTGATTGGTATTGCCTTGTGTTGCAAGAGCAGAACTAACTATCCTGATATTTGGTTTACCTTACTGCACCATATGTTAATCTCTTTATCCATTTTCAGTAAATGTTGTCCCTAGGTATTTGAACTCTGCCACTTGTTTTATACTTGTTCCCTCTATCTCAATATCTAGAGCAGTGATGACTAACCTTGGCACTCCAGGTGTTCTTGAACTTCAATTACCAGAAGCCCAAGTCGACACTCTTGCTGATCGGGGCTTCTGGGAATTGAAGTCTAAGAACAGCTGGAGTGCCAAGGTTAGACATCACTGATCTAGAGGATGCCGTTTCCTTCCAATTGTCATTACCTCAGTCTTCTCTTTATTGATTTTCATACTGTATTATTTATCTTATATTCTTGATTCATGGATGTAAGGTGTTGTTGTGGTAGAAACTATCAATGCCTGATCATCTGCAAAAAGTAATTCATTGATATTGTTTCCATTCATGGGCTTGGCTTTTTTGCTTATGCTGTTTATGTAGGTGATGAATTATAGTGGCGATAGTATGCATCCCTACCTCACTCTAGATCAGGAGTTCTCAACCTTTTAAAGCCCGGGGGTCGGGTCACCCTCCCTCAAACAGTTTTGGGGGCCAGACGGTCATTTTGCCCTTCCTTCACCACATGACACTTCCTGGTGTGGTGGTGGTAGACCACATGAAATGGTGTCACAGGCCACATCTGACCCATGGGCGGGAATCCCTGCTCTAGATGTTTACAAAGGGTTCTGTTGTTGTTGTTGTTCAGTCGCACAGTCAAGTCCGACTCTTTGCAACCCCATGGACAACCACACGCCAGGCTCCTGTGTCATCTGCCATCCTTCGTAGCCCGCCTAGATCTATGCCCACTGTGTCAACGAAGCCATCTGATATTCTGAGTCAATCAATTAACTTACTGTTCTCATGCCAGACTGAGAGTGATCTTTTATAATGCCACTGCATTATAAACAAGAATCTTTAAAGCTGTAAGAATAAATCACTGAAGAGCTGAAAGGGTTAACTTGCTCTCATGCCACAACTACACTGTCAGGAGAGAGGAAAATTAGACTGAATCTTCAGCACCTTTTGACATATGTCACATGATGTGGGCTAGATCATGCCCACTCCAGCTAGGACACATTCAAGTGTTGTTTAATGCCCCATTCATTCTTCTTCCAACCATAAGAGATTAACACAGCCCAATTCCATGTGTATACCATGAGACTGTAAATAAATCAAAGATCTGGGTTCTTAAAATACGCTTCTTTTAACCAAGAAAGAGTTCTGTCATTTGGTGTGTGACATCATAATTCCAAATGTGGTTTAAAGGATGCTTCACTTTAAAACAGATTCTGTAATGAGATGTCATTTTATACATATAGGTTCCCAAAAATCTTGAATGGAATCAGATAATGTTTGGATCCAAGTATAGCTTCTGACTCAAATACAATAGTTTTTTTTTAAAAAAATGGAATCCCAGGCCTCTATCAAGTATGAATGACGAAACTGGTATAATTACATTTCTTACTATTTGCAAGGCTAATTACTGTGTCAGAAACAAAGTGACATTAACTGGAAATATTGCTGTAATATTGCTATAACAAATTCCTTCATGAAACCATGCTGCCTGATCCCTGTTGCCTTGATAGTTTCCCTGTAGGCCTCCTATCAATGTTACAATCTGAGGATGACTCCTCTCATCTCCTGCTACTTCTCTCCCACACAGGAGCATGAGAGAGCACGAACATTTCAAAACTGCAATCAGCTCATACCAAGGGCACAAAACTACTGGAAACCCAAACTCTGCCACACTGTTGAAGGCTTCCGTTGCCATGCAGTGATCCTTGTATTCACACATAAGCACTGGGTGGTTACTGAACAGGGACTGTGGTGGTCTAGTGATTAAGACACTGAACTTTACGACTGGAAGGTCGCCGGGTCAGCAGTTCAAAACCTGAGTACTGCACGACCGAGTGAGCCCCCGTCTCTGTCCCAGCTCCTGCCAACCTAGCTGTTTGAAAGCAAGAAATTGCATGTAGATAAATCGGTACCATTTCGGTGGGAAGGTAAACAGCGTTCTGTGTGCTCTGACATCTAGTCATGCCTGCCACATGTCCATGGAAACATCTGCAGACGCAAACATTGCTGGCTCTTCGGCTATAAATGGAGATGAGCATCGAACCCTATAATCGGATACGACTGGCTTTTGAGCAAGGCAACCTTTACCTAGTTACCGAACAAAAAAAAAACTACACCGTAGCTCAAAATGCCTATTGACCACATTCCTCTCAATCTACCTGCATGACCCTGCATCTTTTTCAGTCTCCCCACCCATGAAAGTGAGGGTTTAAAAATTATTGGTAGGTGGCATAGCACTGAGTCAGCTTGCTATCTAAGTGGCATAGATCTGCTTTCCAACAAAAAAAGAAAAGAGGAAGGAACAGAGTGAAAGTTGGGTTTAAAAAATATATTGTGAAGTGGCCTAAACCTGAATAGGCTGGCCACCAAGTAATATGAAAAGCCTGTGAATGCTGCTTTGGTTTAATAGTGGTGTCTCACATACAGAAACTGAACGCAAACTGAGCGATCCTACCCACTCTGAAAGAAAACAACAGTAATAACCTCTGCCAGTGAACCCCCAAAGTGCCAGTAAACATGGGAAAGGGCTGTGGTGGCTTAGTGGTTAAGATGCTAAGCTTGATGATTGGAAGGTCAGCAGTTTGAGACCTGAGTGCTGCGCGACGTAGTAAGCTCCCATCATCTGTCCCAGCTCCTGCCAACCTAGCAGTTGAAAAGCAAGATGATGATGATGATGATAACCTTGCTCAAGCCTCACCTAGTAACACAGTGGAGTCCTTTGACCAAGGGTTTCTCAACCTTGGGCTCCCAGGTGTGCTGCTGACTTGGGCTTCTGGAAATTGAAGTCCTGGAGCCCAAGGTTGAAAAATCCAGTGTTGCTGTCAGCCTAACAAATTTAACCTGAAGTGCTTGCTTGGACATTAGATGACTTAATTATAATTGTGTGCTGTTAAGTAAATTCTGGTACGATAGTGAGTGCTTTTAGGTACAGAATATCCAGGAGTGGTTCACCATTCACTCCTGGGGCACTCTGAGAATGCACCCAAGGACCACAAAGGTTAACGTTTTTCCCATTGGACAGAGTGGGAAACTGAACTCATAACCACCAGTTCCACAGCCATATAATAATAATAATAATAATAATAATAATAATAATAATAATAATAATAATAATAATAATAATAATAATAATAATAATAATAATAATAATATTACATTTATATACCACTCTATCTCAGCCCATCCGGAGACTCAGAGCAGTTTCCAACATGAAATAATACAGAGGTGCAACACAGCAAAAATATAAACAATACAATCAATACACAGTATATAAAGTCCACAAAAACATCAGTCAACAAAATACAAGCTAAAATACAGCAATACAAGTGTACATAGGCCAATAAGCATAAAAATACAATACAGCACGGTCACAGCTGTGCTCCCGGTGAGGCAGGGCCCGGAACGCAGGTGAAGAGGCATTCAATAAGCCCAAAGCCTACCCGTACTATCAGTGGAGCTGTCAAGCGGCGACAGAGTCCAGCTGTCATTAAGTTCTCAATTCCAGGAGCCGGTGGCGTGGGCTCCGGGAGAGCAGGTAAGCGGTGGTGGCTCCTTTTCAATTCTCCGGGCGGGCCGAGCCCGAAGGGTGGAGGCAGTGTCAGCGGCTCCCACTTGCTCTCAAATCCTGGGAGCCGGTGGCGTGGGCATATGCTCCAGTTTAGGGCTCTTCCAGGGTAGGGGTAGAGCTGCTTTTAAAAAGCTGCTTAAGGTTGGAGGAGCAGAATGCTGTTTGGCATGACCCCTGCATTCAGACACCATTTTGCTTCTGTGATGGAGGTGAAGAAAGCTCCATCAACTGGAGCCAGATTAGCAACAGGTCTGGGAAAACTCTGGCTTCTAGATTCCCCCCCCCCCCCCCCAATTAGCTAGAAAGCCAAATCAATCTATTTTATTCCATCCTCAGCATGCGCTTATGCTTGGAATAGGATAAAATACAACAGATCAGTTTAGTTGAACCTGTGATGGGGACTCAAAATAGGGTTAGAGGCAGATGTAGCGATTAAACTAGTTCTCAAACTTTTTAAACTGAGGGCCAAGACACGCTCCCTCAGACAGCTTCAGGGACTGGATGGCCATTTTGTCTTTCCTCCACCACATGGCACTTCCAGGAGTGGTGGAGGCGGTGGGGGCCACATGAAATGGTGCTGTGGGCCACATCCGGCCCACGGGCTGCAGGTTGAGAATCCCTGGATTAAACCAACCTGCTCCAAAGTGTGGGCTATATTCTGTTGTAACCAGCCAGTTAGTGAGCTACCCAGTCCATAGCTGTCAAGTATCCCTTATTGGCCGGGAAAACCTCTTATTTTACTCTTTCCCGCCGTCATCCCTTATTAGACTGCAAAGCCCTATTGCCGCCATTGGAGGGCAGCACAGGATAAGCATAGCTGTCAAGTATCCCTTATTTGCCAGGAAATTTCCCTTATTTCCAAATCTAAAACTTGACAGGTGTGACCCAGTCAGCGTCAGTTTAATTTATAGGATCTAATGAAATTCAATCTGAAATGTTTGACTTAATCAGATGTACTTCACCTTAATCTCCATCTTGATGTATCTTATTTCTTCCCTCCTGGGCTTCAAGCAAGGAAACATGTTAGACAGTGCCAGTTTCTTGTAGTGGCTCCTTAGCAAAATATGATACAACTCAGGGTTAAGGGGTACAAGAGGCAAAAACTGGGTTAGATGCCTTGGATTCAAGAAGAAATCTTTTGGTACTGGCTCCCTGAATTAAGCATATGACATCTCACCTACATTTCTACCTATGTGCCTTAATCCTGAATTTTATCTTCTGTCTGATGAGGAGTTCTGGAGAACACAAACCTTGTCTTATTTGTAAATTTTTAGTGATCCAAGAAAGGTATTGCTCAACATTGGACCTTGTATGTAATAAGGAAATAATTATCTTACCTGTTTAGAACTGTCATGAGTTTCATTCATTCATTTCTATCACTACTGTACAAATTCCATAGTTCCATCATGCAATTAAATAAAAACTATGTGACTCACAACATGGATATTTTTTTAAAAAAGCACCACAGAATGGTCACTATTTATACTGCTGAAAGATCCTCTATTGTCTTGTCCTTTTGCTCCAATGAAGCAGAACAAACCATCTTTTTTCTTTTCTTGCATAAGGTTGAAAAAGAAAGGCGGGGTGGGCGGGCAGGGGGAATATACTGACACTGGCTTTCCAATGAAAATGCAATTAATGCAGCTCCTGATAACTTCAAGCACAGTAGATAACTCCTGATAACTTCAAGCACACGCATTAAATACTTTTACAATCCACAAAATTATCTTGACCAGCTAAGCTATTAAGCTGCAAGAAAGAAACACATTTTAAAAACTTTATTCTACAACGGGATTCCCAATGTTTTTCAGCCGTGGGCCGGACCATGCCTCCTCAGTTGGGAGTGGTAGTCTTCTTTTCCCTAGCTTTCCCATCCATAATATGGAAATCATATGGTAAATATTGCAAGGATTATAAAAGAAAGGGCTGGGGATAGACACATTGAATAGTAATAAATTACGCATTATGCTATCACGTTTTTGGAATTATTGCAACCCTATAAAGGAGAGGTCTCCAAAATGTACGGTCTTCAACAACACTGTGACTTCCCTCAGAGACCATCCATCTGTTTGTTCTTTTTGTCTTGCTACCTTCTACCTTTTCCAACATTCTTGTCTTTTCCAGTCTTTCCTTCTCAATTGCCAATAGATTCTAACTCACTGGCAAATGCTTAATGCCACAATGTTTGTAGCATCCGTCCTTTGGATGTGATGCATCAGCTTGCAAGAGAAGTTTGTTTTGTAACAATTTGTAATAGGGCCAGGCTTTGCAGCAGGTTTGAATAACAGGGGATTTTCCATTATTGTCAGTTCCAAAAAGCTCCAATGTTACTTTTCTGTTAGGCTGGCCAATCATTGTGTGCCTGTGAGCCTGATGTATTACAGCATATAAATTGATGCCACGAGGCCTCAGCCTCACTCTTATGTCTGATGAAGTGGACTTGATCCACAAAAGCACACATTTAAATACAGGAGTTAGTCTTTAAGGTGCCACAACGTTTTTCTCAAGATATGGCCAAAATATAACATCCTCAGTTTCATCGTTTTTGCTTACAGAGACAGTCTAGGCTTGATTTCCTGTAGGACCCACTTATTTTTCTTTCTCTCAGTCCATCTATCTGCAGAACTCTCTTCCAGTACCATATTATTTCAAATGAAATATTTCCCCGTCAACTTTCTTTACTGTCCAGGTTTCACATCCATACATGGGGATAAGGAATACAATAGTGTGAATGAGCTTCTGTATAGGATGATTGTTTTTGCCAGCATAGATTATATCTCAACTCTACATACGGTAGAAGCATATGTCCCTTTTTACTGTTGGGTGGGAAGAGAGGGTCTTTTAATTGTGAGATGGTTTTTATGGAAGTTTTTTAAAAGGGGATTTTACAGTGTAAGTGCGCCGCCCTGAGTTGCCCTAGGACAAGAGGGCGGGATATAAATCCAATTAAATAATAATAATAAATAATAATTTATTTATTCATTCATATTTATTACCTAATTATATTTATTTATCTATTACATTTATATCTCGCCCATCTGGGATACTTTCCCACTCTAGGCAGCTTACGACATACAGTATTAAAAAATCGTTATAATAAAAATTAAAGAAATTGAATAAATTATAAATAACAAGAACAAAAATTATAACCCTCTAATTAAAAAAACAACCACCCAAAAACAGAGCAACATTATTTACATGACACCTAGTGCCCAAAACTGGGACCTTCCCCCCTCCCCCTACAGACTTAACTGGCCATCTCTTATTTCCTCTAATTAAGTGAGGAAATTTCAGTGACAAAACAAAGGTTGCCTAGACTTTGCCTATATAGTCACAGGTACAGTACTATTATCTTAATCTTTTAGGGCAAATGTGTTCCAAGGATAAGAAAATGTAGTCCTTTTGCCTGATATCATATTTAACCAGGCCATACTTAAGAATGGAAACTCAGCTAATTTTCTGTAGTGATAACCACCTTTTAAAAGTGAGCAAGCTGAGAAAATTTTACTCCAAATGTAGTTCCTTTCTTTCATGTCACTCGTAAGTATGTGAAGGCTAGTAAAAGAGTTTGTTGATTAGTAATATTTTTCTATACTTCTTTCCTTAAAAGTGTTACGAGGAACCTATTCTTTGTATATAAATTAGAACATATGTTCTTTATGAGTGCAGAGGAATAACAAAAGCTATATACAGTATACAACTCATATTTAAATTTATTTACTGCATTTATTAAAATATAGGGTTGCTAAGGTTATGGAGGGAAAATAATCCTAAATTTAGGATCTAAGCCGGGGTGGTCAAACTTTTCACGCTGTGGGCCTGACCACGCCCCGACAACTGATCAGGCCAGTCACGTGGTTCCTCCCATCGGAAGTAGAACTAAAACATGCATGCGCAAATGCTGCCATAAAACACGTCCGCGGCTGTTGTAAACGCATTTACAACAGTCATGGGTGCATTTACAGCAGCATTTGCGCATGCACAGGGCACATCAACTTCCGGTAGTGGCAAGGGTGCCATGGGCTGGATCTGGCCCACGGGCCGTAGTTTGCCCACCCCTGATCTAAGCATTGATTCAAACAAGTATAAGGCAGGTAAATTACTCCATTGACTTTGAATTAAACATATCCCATGGAACAATTAATTGGATGGATGTTTATACTGTATGTTCTTAGGTTGTATGTTGTTTTTGTTGTCTAAAGAAACAATCCAGAGAGTCATTTTTAAAAACATTAAATTGTTGTGTAAACTCAACAGAACATACCAGAGCTTAATAAACATTAACTGGTTACATAAGTATTTTCAATAATAGTACAGTATCTTGTTAATTACATTTTTATGAGAAATACATCATGCATCTTTGCTCATATTTCCACATACTCAAATGATTATAATAGCTGCTACAAAACCTAGTTGTATGTCATTATGTACATGAATCAGTTGTTGTAACTTCAATTACAACTCTCTTTTCCATCCAAAACAATCCATAACCACTCTTTATTAGCACATACTAAGACCTTCTACTTTCATTCTTGCCAAATTCGTGATAAAAACCCAGTAGTAATGTGACATACAACTTTAACCTATCTGTATTTATTCAGAGAAAAGCCCACTTCTGTGGCCTTGGAGAAGTTACATGGCCCTGCCTCCAGAGCGACCCCAAAAGAAAGGACTGATGAACCACTTCTGAGTACTGTACACCTAGAAAACACTAAGAAAAGTTGATGTGAATCAGATTGACCTGACAGTATGCAATTATTATTATTTGCCACTAACTTTAATGGACCTCATTCCCAGTTAATGGGTTTAAGTTTACAGCCTTAAAAAGTTGAGAACTTTCTTTGTGGCAACATTACTATTACAATTCCAAGACCAAAAATATAATTACTATCAGGCCTGTAATCACTACCATCGGAGAGAGGGGGACAGAAGTCATGAGGGCGCATATGGGGGGATTGGGGCACGGGGGGGGGGGTGTGATTCAAGATCTCTCTCCACCCCACCCCCCATTTCCCAGCCTGGAGCTTTCCTGGCAACTCCTCACAAGCCTCTTCGAGGGAGTTATTTCCTTTTATTGCCAAAGAGCCAGCGCTGTCTGCATCTGCAGATGTTTCCGTGATCATGTGGGAGGCATGACTAGACACCGGAGCGAACGGGACACTGTTACCTTTCCCACTGAAGCGGTACCTATTTATCGACATGCAACGTCTTGCTCTTGAACTGCTAGGTTGGCACGAAGGGGTGCTCACTCTCTCACACAGCACTTGGGTCTCAAACTGCTTGACCTTCCAGTCATCAAGCTCAGCATCTTAACCACTAAGCCACCGCGGCTCTGCCAGTATGGAGGCAGTCCCAATAAATTCAGAGTGTTCCACATCCTAACAAGCATGTATGGAACTGGAGCTTAAGAAATCTCAATAAATGCCCACAAATCATGCTATAGCTTACAACTAGTGGTGAAATAAACACAATCTTGGATCATATCAGCCTTCCACCAGTCCACTGCCAAACTGGCCTAGGCTCCAAAGCAAGGCCAGGCTCTCTCACAGACTACCAAACCCCAAGAATAATCAAAGTAGTGACCCGAACATTTGAGGATTTAAATTGAATACCTTTTAAGAAACAGTATTTCAAGTAGGCCTCAAATCAGCTTCATGAATGAAAATAATAATAATTTAAAAATAGTATTTCAAGTAGGCCCCACATCAGCCTCATGAATGGAAAAAATTAAAAAAATAGTATTTCAAGTAGGCCTCACATCAGCTTCATGAATGAAAATACAGTGATACCTCATACAACGTCCAAACTTGGATCCACAAGTTTGGACTTTGTATGAGGCATGCAAAATCCTAGCTGTGATGCCTCATACAATGTCCAAATCCTTGCTGCGATGCCTCATACAACTTTGTTTCCATAGAGATACATTGTACTGTAACAGCACAGACTTTAGGGCAAAGTCAAGGAAACAGACAGGAAACTGACAGAACTTTAAGAAATCATTTTCTAAAGGCTAAAAACATTACAAAAACTTGTCAAACAACCCTGATTGTCCAAGAACCTGAACAATGCTGCAAAAATCCCAGGAATGCTTCTAAAAGTTCTGACGAAAAAATCCAAAAAATTCAAAATCACACTCAAAACCACTCCTAAACACTTCGTCTTATGCAAAACCCACAAGAGCAATGCACGCATGTGTCCTGCCTTTTATACAGCCCAGGCACAATGCAACCTGGGAAAACCCCAATGCCTCATACAAAGTCACACGACTTTGCACGAGGCAACTTTTTTCAAGGAATTAGGCGATGTTGTATGAATCTGATGTTGTATGAAGCAGACTTTGTATGAAGTATTACTGTAATAATAATTTTAAAATAGTATTTCAAGTAGGCCTCACATCAGCTTCATGAATGAAAATAATGATTTAAAAATAGTATTTCAAGTAGGCCTCACATCAGCCTCATGAATGGGGAAAAGAATTTTTTTAAAAATAGTATTTCAAATAGGCCCCACATCAGCTTCATGAATGAGAAAAATAATAATTAAAAAAAATAGTATTTCAAGTAGGCCTCACATCAGTTTCATGAATGAAAATAATAATTTAAAAAATAGTATTTTAAGTAGGCCTCACATCAGCCTCATGAATGGGAAAAAATAATAATTTAAAAAGTATTTCAAGTAGGCCTCACATCAGCTTCATGAATGAAAATAATGATTTAAAAATAGTATTTCAAGTAGGCCCCACCCACATGAGCCTCATGAATGGGAAAAAATAATAATTTATAAAAATAGTATTTCAAGTAGGCCTCATATCAGCCTCATGAATGGGAAAAATAATAATTTTAAAAATAGTATTTCAAGTAGGCCCCACATCAGCTTCATGAATGGGAAAAATAATATTTTTTAAAAAATAGTATTTCAAATAGGCCTCACATCAGCTTCATGAATGGGAAAAATAATAATTTTAAAAAATAGTATTTCAAATAGGCCCCTCATCAGCCTCATTAAATTTATTCGCTCTACGGAAACCGAGAGGAGGACAAGCTTCCACCCCCGGGCCCGCAGCCTCTTCTTCAACCAAGCAACGCAATCTCTTCAGAGAGAACGAATCAGGGCCAACGGCGCGAGCGCGCCCTGTCGTCTCCCCGCGAGGTTTCCCCACCCTGACGTGACGTCACCGATCACCCCCCCGCCCCTTCACTCACGCGCCGAAACGCGTCACGGGCGCTCCAGCGCGCGCGGGGCGGGCCAATCCTGGGGCGGGATGGCTTTTGCCGGCCTCTTGCCTGAAAGGGATGGGGGGGATGGATGGAGAGCGAGAGAGCAGCGGCAGCGTGACGAATGGGGAGAGGAATTGAAGGGAGGGGGAGGGAAGAAGGAAGGCCGAACCTTAAGGTGCCGTCCAATCCCTTCCGCCGCTGGAGGCGGGACTTCCGCCCGGAGCCGGAAGCGGGGCTGGTGGGTCTCCCTGGCGCTCGTTCTCCCCCTCGCTCGCGCTCTCCTCTCCCTCACCTGCGAACGGATTGTTCCTCCTCCTCCCCTGCTGCTTCTCGGCGCCAAGACGTTCTGGGGCCTTGACCCGCCGCCGCCGCCGCCACCTCTTCCTCCTCCTCCTCCCGCCTCTCCATACCCTCCCCTCTCCCGCCGGTGTCGCTTCTCACTCCTCCTCCCGGCCTCACCTCCTCCCCCGCCTGGGCCGCCATCCCACACTCTCTCTCTCTCTCATCCCCTTCCTGGGCAATCCGGCGGCGGCGCGGGAGGAGGAGGAGGAAGGGGGGGTGTCGGCGGAAGATCCCTGCCCGGTTTCCAAGCGACCTTCCCCCTCACCCCCCCGGCCTGACGGGGCTTTGCTGGCTGTGGCCTGACAGGTGAGTGAGGCCTACTAGCCCGGTATCTCCCCTCGTTCGCTCGCCTCTCCCGGTCACCGCCCCGAGTCGCCGCCATTTTCTCACCCGAGGGCCGCTCACGGGGAAGGAGGAGGAGGGGGGCGGGGCTGATGTGGTCCCGGGTTTGAGCCTTCTTCGGGGGGGAGAGAGAGAGGAACGGAGCTCCGCACTGCGTCTCCCTCAGTCGGGGAAGGAGTCCCCCAGATATCCGTGGTCCCGCGTGTGACCTCCGTTTAACGTGTCTCTCACCCCACCCGTCACAAACCCCAACCGACTCGAGAAGGCCCTTTAACTGCTGACCCAAAAAAAGAGGGGGGGGTGAAACCGAAGAGACCTCCGTGTCACGGTCCTTCGGCAACCGAAACTGACTCGCTCTTCTTTTCTTTTTTCTCCCCCCCCCCCTGGCCCCCATTTTTTATCTCAGCCACGCCAATCTTTGGACGCAGGCCCTTAACTTAAAGTGAGCAATTAATAAAATAAAATAAACCTCCCAGAGGAGAGAAACGAAAACTCCGCCTGGTGTATTCGGTGTGACTCAAGGTGTGTCTGTCTCTCACTTTTCCTAGTAAAGTTAAATCGGATGAGAGCTTCAGCCTAAACTCTTCACGTGTGTAAGTGAAGTTGGTCGTTCCGTGTAGGATCATTTGCGTGTAAACGCTTTGCATGCTGCGTCTTCTCTCCCCCCTCCCCCCCCCCCCACACACACACTTCAAGCTGGTGTAAAAATGTTACACTTGTTGAGGCACAGAAAGCCTGATTGTACTTTCTGGTTGAACCCCCGAAGGAGTAGGCTTGGTCTGTAGTGCTGTGTTGGAAAATGGAGGCTTGTCAGAAGAAATACCTGTCATGTCGAAATGAATGATGTGCTTTGCCTCTACTTTCAGTGGCATTGATGTGTCATGTGTGAACAAGTGTGAGTTTTGAAACTTCTGTTTTCTGGCAATACTCTACTCTATTTCTGTCTGCTTCTGGTCCTTTTCCTTTGTGGAACCAGTTCATGTTTCCATGGCTGAACTTATAATTTCTAATAAAGAGGTAGTCATTTGACAGTGGCATTAATTAGCTTTCGGTTTCTTTTCCTCATTTCTTTCCTTTTTCAGTTGCTTTAATTTTTTGGTCACTTCCATTTGTAACTTACCTACTTAAACGTAAGCACCTTCTGGGCAGTTTAGTACACAAATCCCACTACAATAAACATTAAAGAAATAAAGGCCTGTTTCTACTTAAAATCTGTCTTTAATAGAATTTAAAAAATCAAAGCAAACTTGAATATATTGTAAACAGTATCTAAAGATGCTGAAATACTACTTTTCCATGTGTCGTTCTCAGCTGAGGAATTAATTCCAGAGCTCTGTGATAGGTATTGCCTGAAGTCTCCCCAAAAATTGGAAGTACAGCAATACCTCATACAAAGTCCACTTCGTACAACATTGAATTCATACAGTCACCTAATTTCTTGAAAAAAGTTGCCTCATACAAAGTCGCTGCGAGACCTCCGTGTCATACAAAGTTGCTGCGACTTTGTATGAGGCATTGGGGTTTTCCCCCAGGTTGCATTGTGCCTGGGCAGTATAAAAGGCAGGACACGTGCGTGCATTGCTCTTGTAGGTTTTGCACGAGGCAAAGAGTGTTTAGGAGTGGTTTTGAGCATGATTTTGAATTTTTTTCGTCATAATTTTTAGAAGCATTCCTGGGATTTTTGCAGCATTGTTCAGGTTCTTGGACAATCAGGGTTGTTTGACGTTTTTGTAATGTATTTAGCTTTTAGACAATGATTTCTTAAAGTTCTGTCAGTTTCCTGTCTGTTTCCTTGACTTTGCCCTGAAGTCTGTGCTGTTACAGTACAATGTATCTCTATGGAAATGACGTTGTACGAGGCATCGCGGCAAGGATTTGGACGTTGTATGAGGCATCGCAGCTAGGATTTTGAATGCCTCATACAAAGTCCAAGTCCCTATGTGGAACCAAGTTTGGATGTTGTATGAGGTATCACTGTATGAATAATACACTGGTTGACTCTGATGTTCCTGTTATGTACCACCAAGTTGTTTCTGGTTTAAAATGATTTTACAATAAAGTTTTCTTCTGAAATTGTGATGTCACCCATCCCTTGTTCAGGTGCTGTTGTGAAATCATATGCCATTTAAAAATGTATTCAAATTTATTTGGTATGGCTATACTCTTCTAACACTATGTAGTTGTTTAATTAAAAGGTTGTTCTTTGAGTTTATTGGGAGCTGTAGCTCCAGCACTTGTTTGTAGATGGATTAATGCATTGTTAATATGCTTATTGAGTAATAGCATATTTATGATCATAACATGGTTTGTAGGTATGAGTTGCTATTTTCCTGGATGCGGCCCATAGAGACCAAACTACTGTAACTTTAGTAATGTCTGAAAAGAATCATCTTTCAAGGTTCAAGACATGATCATAACATATTTGCAAGTGTTTTCCAATCTATGTATTGAATTAAAATTATACAAATACTCTTTTCTCAGAACAAAATGGGTGGTTTATTAGTTTTTCTTCTATTATTACAATTGGACTTTAATTCAGCTAAAGTTATAGAGATGGCATTGAAGTTAGCAACCTTGAGATGCTTGGATAGTTTTTGGTCTAGCTCTTCCAATCTAGTTTTGCTAGCCTTCTTTAAAAGACTAAATAAAATTATTTCAGAAGCCTGAACAGAAGGAATATGCATTGGGTCCTTTTGACTTATACTCCATTTTGTTAATTTTTGATTAAACCACTTAGCTTCAACTTTAATTAAATGTATTTGCTTTCAGAGTACCTTTGCCAAGAAAATTTTCATATGATAGAAGACATGATTATTTTTCTTTGTGAAAAATCTCTTTAATATAAAACTTCTGTAGAGTTTGAGTCTTCTGTGTACTTAAGTATGAGACTTCAGTGCATGTGTATGTGTACATACACACACATAGTGCTACTGATGTGCAGACATGGGCAAGCTGACGTGTAATGTATGAAATGTCAGGAATCACTTTTAAACACAAGTGTGTATACCAGTGTTTCCCAACCTTTGGTTTTTGGACTTCAATTCCCAGAAGCCTAAGCCAGTACATTGGCTGATCAATGCTTTTGGGAATTGACTTAGGCTCCTGGGAATTGAAGTCCAAAAGCCAAAGGTTGGGATAATAATTATTTTGTGTCAGAAATTATTCTGGATTTGAAAGGATTTTTACGGAAGAAACTTTGCTCAGGGAACGCCCAAATGAGGCTCCTTTCGTGTCCCCAAGAGCTTGGACAGAGATAGGCACTCAATCTGTCATGCAGTACCTGAGTCTCAAAGGTTGGGAAACACTGGTGTATACTTTCTAAATGGGGCATTATTTTTTATGCTTAGATCTTTTTCATGTGATGGTTTACAAAGTGGTTGTTACAAATCAGAAACTTCTGTCCAAACTAATCTGTTAGCACTTAACATGTCCCAAGACATGTTACTAAAAGCTACCCCATCATGAAAAACAGAGATATTTAAAAGCCTACAGAACACACAATAAAACTGAAAGGAAATGAAAAGTACTGAAGAAAATATATAACTTTTAGAAATGCCTAGTCACATTTCCAGTTTGTCATGGAATTATTTCAAGATTCCAGTTGAACATTAGACTGAAACTGAAGTTTCAAAGTTTTAAGTTTTAAAACTTAAATGTGAAGTTTTAATCTTGATATATTATAAGGAGACAAAGGGTTTATAAGTTTAGGTGCAGAAAACTGAACAGTACAGTAAAACCTCATAAAGAGTGCCTTGCTTAGAGACTAACTCGCTTAAAGAGCAGAATTTTCTCTGAATTGTCGCCTTGCTTAACAACTAAAACCAACCAAAAACTCGCGTAACAACTAAATCGGGGTTTGCAATCAATCCCCCCCCCCCCGCCAGAAATCACAATTGGTCACTTACAATGGTGTTTAGCTTAAAGAGCAAACTCGCTTAAAGAGCAATTCTGTGGAACGCATTATGCTCTTTAAGTGAGGTACCACTGTATCAGTTTGGATAGCATCGAAAAACTGAGCATACTTTGCCTGAGGAAATAAAATGTTTAGACACCCTGAATGACTCTATTCACAAAAATTAGTAGAGAGGAAGCAATCTTGAATATAATCTTAATCTGTGCTGTTTGCTTATTGTGAGTAGGGTTGAGCTGTGTGAGAACAGTGAATCACTGTTTAATTCATATGTAAGTAGAAAAGTGCAGGGTAACTCAACACATTCGTATTGGATTTTTGAAAAAGAATCTTTGTTAGAATGAGAGAACTAGCATGAAAGAAGATGAAAGGAAATATTGGAAGTGTAATGGCTACTCGGGGTCACAGCAACAGAGGCTTATGTAGAATCTATACCAGGGGTTCTCATCCTACAGCCTGTGGGCCGAATCCAGCCTGCCGCACCGTTCCATCCATCCTGTGCCGTTGCCGCTGTCCTTTCCCCCTCCGCCTGGCTTGGCCTGTCCCCACCGTTGCTCCATAGCAAGGCGGATGTTGTAGGCCACCAGCGGCAGATGCATGCGGCTGCCTGCGTCTTTCCTGTGTGCCGCTCTGGCTGAGCATGAGACTTCACCCACGGCAGGCTGGTAAGCAGGGAAGCAGCAGTGGCGTGGGGATGAGTGTTTGCTGGCCGGAGTGGTGGCATGGGGGGACGTGGTGGTGGAAGTGGCAGGGGATACCAGTCCAGCTCATCAACAGCCTGAGGGGGGCATGATCTGGCCCCTGGCTTTAAAATGTTGAGAATCCCTGATTTATACCATGGGCAGGAAAGCATAATCAATCGAAACTGGTCAGGATGGTTCTATGTCACTGCCTGTATGTAAAGCAGTAAACCAAGTGTTTCAGCATGCAAGAGTATGGGTGCTGTTGCACATGAGTCTTGTGCATCTAATTCTCATGGACAAAAGATAACGGCCATTATGAATTGTATATTAAACTCAGTAAGTTTTTATCTGATCCAATGTGGATATTTTTTTTTGTTTTGTGGGTAGAAATTTTCAGAAGTAAGCTTTTAAAACATTTTCTGCAGATTCAGGATAGAGGTACATTCAATTGCTAGTCTATAAAAACTTCCATAGTTCATGTCTTTTTTCCTTGGTGAAATTTTGATACTTTATTAATTTCTTCTTCCTAATTTGTTCTGTGTTATGAAATAACCAATGCTTGAGTGTAAAGATGTAAGATTTGTTTGCTAGCGATTCCCAATAGATTTGTTTATTAGATTATTTAAAATTGAAGGAGTTGGTCTAATACTTCCATTTTTGGACTGGTTGTTGTTTCTACTGATATTTGAGCAGTCTATCTGGGATAATTTTAAAGTTCCTGATAGGTAGGGGAAAATGTTGATTGTGTTAGAGTAGTAGTGTGGTTTAGAACTATTAATTGCTTTAAATGAAATTAACAGTTTCTCATCTAGCCCTTTAAGACAAGAGAAAGAAATGTATTTGTGTATTACATTGTAGCAGGCTCTCCACTGGACCTTTAAGATCACCCATAATATGCATACCAAACACTTTAAAAAAGCAGACCAAGTAGTGTTGCTTGAGGTCCATATGCCACTTGGATTAAGGATCACACCAATGGCATATTGAATCTCCTAGTAACACTGCTTAGCCTACCCCAACCCAGCTGTGCAGGCAAGCCCTGGTAAAGTCAGGGCATTATTATTTTTACCTCTGCATTCTACCACCCACCATACAGCTATAAATAACTGAGATCAAGGGATGCTTGACTCTGTTTGTAGGAAAACCTAGTTATATGCACACCTCTTTTTCTAGCACTGGCAAAGAAATGAAAGTGAAGACTACCAGTAAATCAGAATTCAGGAGTGAATAGGCAGCATCATGTGACTTGGATGCTGTCTGGAATCCAAAAAGCTGTTTAGGCTGTCACAAACATGCTATAACTAAGTGAAACTTTTTCCTTTGTCTAGCAGACTCCCGTAGTACATTAAAATGTATTTTGAAGCTTGTTTCATAGAGTGAAAGAGTAATCATGGGAAACAAATGAAAACCCTTGAATTAATGGTTTTATGGATCCATAGTATATTTGTTGGTGTTTAACATTTTCATTAGACTGCTATAACTTCATCCTTTGTCTCTCTTTTTTTCTGTGTGTAAAATATTTTGATTGTAAGATTTAAAACGCTTGAGTCTTACTATAATGAGATGGAATTCAAGGTTACAAAATGGGAAATTATAGATTGAGGAAATTGGTATGAGGCTCTTTAGCGCTTGCCTGTTTCTTGTAATTATGTGCTTGTACAGAATGACCAAGTTTGTATGTGTTAACTTGGCCTAAAATTGCAGATGAGAGTTGCATTCATGAAAATATGTTGACATTCTGCTTCATTATGCATGACTCTGGAAGCAAGCAGCGTACATGTACATTAGACACTAACATTGATTAAGGTTAGTAAATTAATAGCTCAAAATAGTTAAGGAAGCTGACCTTAAACATTAGGTTTCCAAGGTATGTGTAATTGAGAGCACCTAGGTGTTGCCTCAACTAAAATTTTATTTAGCTCTTGACAAAATGTTAGTTAAGTATAAGACATGTGCAGTGAAAGAGTGTTGTTCAAATTTAATTTACTTCTGGAGGAGGTTTGCCTCAAATGCCTACTTGCCACAGTTTATTTACCAAATTGTAAATTTTAGTCTTTTTTAAACCAATTCTCCTTTACAGGAGAATTCAACTTATACACAGACCACATAATGTGCAGTGCAGAAAGTGAGAAGACCTAAAGAACCTCCTGCTTAGTTTGAAAGAAGAGAGTGCAAAAGTTGGCTTGAGACTCAACATCAAGAAAACCATGATAATGGGAACAGGCTCTATCAGTCCCTGGAAAATTGATGGGGAAGAAGTAGAAGCAGTGACAGACAGATTTTACTTTCTTAGGATCCAAGATCACTACAGATGGAGATTGCAGCCATTAAATAAAAAGGCGACTGATTCTTGGGAGACAAGCTTTGAGAAACCTGGGGAACATAGTTAAAAGTAGAGACATCACCTTGCAAACAAAAATTTGCATAGTCAAAGCAATGGTATTCCCGGTGGTAATGTATGGTTGTGAGAGCTGGACCATTAGGAAAGCTGGGCGCAGAAGAATAGACAGCTTTGCAATGGAGAAGAATTTGGAGGAGAATTTTGAGAGTCCCCTGGACAGCAAGGAGAACAAATAGGTCAATTTTAGAAGAAATCAACCCTGACTGCTCCTTAGAAGGTCAAATGGTAAAGATGAAGCTAAAGTACTTTGGACATCAAATGAGAAGAGAGGATTCACTTGAGAAAGCCTTGATGCTGGGAAAGGTGGAGGGCAAAAGAAGAAGGGGTGGCCAAAAATGAGATGGCTAGATAGTATTGTGTAGACGCAATGGGCACAGAGCTGGGTGGGTTGAGGAGGAAGGTAGAGGACAGGGGGTTCCTGGAGGGCAATGGTCCATGGTGTCGCAAAGGGTCGGAATTGACTGTGTGACTGAAGAACAACAACAAAGATAAATTAATATGAAACTAACAACGTGTGATCTAGCCGGGGTGTGTGTGTGTTAGAACATAATATTATGTTGGCTACCTAAAATTGCCTGAATTTTTTTGAAAGGACAAGCTGTATAAGCCATTAGGGGAAGAAAGGATACTGACTAGTTAAATTTCTGGGAGTTTTATTTGAATAGTTAAAATTTGTAAAGTGGTAGCAGTGTTAGTCTGTGCAAACATATGAGAGAGTAAACAAAAAACAACAACAAAAGACAAATCTTTGTGGCACATTAAAGACTAACTCCTGTATTTAAAAGTGAGCTTTCGTGGATCGTGTCTGATGAATTGGACTTGATCCACGAAAGCTCACATCTAAATACAAGAGATAGTCTTTAAGGTGCCACAATGTATTTTGTCTTTTTGTTGTTGTTTTGTTTACTCTTTGATTATTTGAATAAGTATCCACTGTTTCAGGCATTCATTGTTGAAGTTATAATTTGTGCATAAATCTGTCTATCTAACAGTTTCCTGATTTTCTGAGTCTCCTGCTCTGTTGTTACCTGTAATTCAGCTCTCCAGGGCCCAAGTCATATCCACCCCTGCATATTGAATAACAAAGTGAAATATTTTTAATGGCTTCTAGTAACCACACCTCCTCCTTGTATAGAAATCAAAACTATCTTCCTTGTTAGCAAAACTGTTTAAAGTTTGAAACTGGTTGCTGCTGTGCTGACCTCATGGCCTTGTGCCATAAACACTTACATGAAGATTGCTGGTGATTCACTCAAGTGAATCAACTTTATCCTTGAGCCTCTTTCTCTTGTCTCTCACTTGACTGAATTAGGATATTCTAGGAATTTCCAGAGCCTATAATGCCAGATCTGTAACAATAGATATGTTATTTTTATTTGAAGGATCCATTGCATCACATATCAAATGCTGTTGCAGCTTCTATGCTTAACTGTACAGTATTAAATTAAACAGTAACAACACAAACATGAGTAGAAGTACCTAATGATCTGATACCTGCGTATGTCCTATTCCTAGTGAACTGTTAGTAAACAGCTGGCAAAATCCTGTTGGTGTAAAATTACACTGCGTGGAGCTAGATGACATTATCTGGTGCTAGCAGTATTTAATTTAATGTAAATATCAGCCATCGTTAGTAAGTTTTATGTGCACAAATACACACCTTGGCAAGCAGCTACCTGTTTATATTGTCTTGCCAATTGGTAATGAAAATTTAAATGCACAAGTGCAATTATGTGGTACAGGAACCATCTATGACCTTTCCCCCCTCTCAAGTAGAAATAAAGGTTGCTTGCCTTTGGTACGTGCTGTATGTCTGTACAGTGGTACCTCATACAACAATTTTAATCCGTTCCACGGGGCTCGTTGTTGTACGAAACAATTGCTATATGATGCTTGCTTCGTATAGCGATTTTCCCTGTGAGATGCATCATATAACGGTTGTGGTTTTTTTTTGCTAAGTGGTTTTTCCCATTGAGAAATTGTTGTATGATTTTTTCCATAGGGAAAATTGTTATGCGGGACGCCATTTCCTCCCAAAACCTAATTGTTATATGATTTCATTGCTATATGGGGCGATTGTTCTATGAGGTTCCACTATACAGTATTTCCTACTATAAGCTCAAATTGTTTCTCATACTCTTTTTTCAGAGCTTGATAAAGCTAAATCATGTTGAAGGTACCATTAGACTTTGTAGACATCTACCTTCATAATCATTTAACAGCTAACATTTTCCTGATAGGAATATTTTTTATTTATAGGTTGAAATCCTGTTGTTTTGGTGAGCCAGCTCCACCAAAAGTTCCATTGATTCAATGAGCTTACTCTAGTTGCAACTTACTATGGTAAGCAACTTGACTTTACCCATATTGTCCTGAGTTACAGTTGTAGTTTTGATCTATTCGAAGGTCTGTCATCTGTGAAAGTTTTGATTATGTGTAATTTTAGCAGGCATTAGGTACTTCTCCCAAATTTTATTATTTTGAACTAACTTCTTTTACTTTTAACTTCTTTAACTTCTTTTGACTCTTGCAAAGTGTTCTTTTGGAATAATAACACCTTTGTTAGAATTAATTGAAAGTCATTGAGAGGTGGCAAATGTGTTTATCCTGTTTTGTGCCAAACAGTGACATCTATATAGATAGTGAAGAGGAATTAGAATGGAATATTTATGCCTAGAATAGCCCCATAACCTTTTTGTTTCAGAGCTTACACACACTAATCTACATGTAGCGGATGGAGTTTCTGGTATATTTTAAATAAGTTATCTTACTAATACCTTCTTGATAATGAATAGCTCTAAAGTTAAGTACCTAGAAATTGTAACCTGGTAGTAATGATGATTCAAAATCTAATTTATGGCATATTCTCCACCAATTCTAGTTGGCTGTAGAAAAATTGGAGTCTACTGTTCATGTCCAGTTTGGTGTTTCCTGGAGCCTTGTCATTTGTTCAGATAATAATTCCACGATACTTGTTTCTTGCTTTGTTTTACAATATGTTTAAAGATTCTCTTGGTTTGTAGCTTCAAACTCCTTTTAATTTTTAAAGATGCGTAGTTTAATTTTCTGTATGTGATGGTTGTAACTACCACAAAGAAACACCATAGAAACATCCATCTAGCACTTTCTAAGACAGCATTTCCCAAACTATGTTCCGTAGAACACTGGTGGACTTCATTTCCCAGAAGTCTCAGTCAGTACATTGGTTGATCAGTGCTTTGGGGAATTGACTTAGGTTTCTGGGAATTGAAGTCCAAGAACCAAAGATTGGGAAATCATGTTCTAAGATATTTTTGGGCTATTTATTGAGTTTAAAAAATCCCACTATGTTAATACTCAAAGGCTGGCTGGATAGCATTGTGGCTTAAGTGTTTGGCTGCAGAGCCAGAGGTTGGGAGATTGCTATCTACGGTGCCTCACAGGTGAAGAACCAGCCTGTGTAATTATAGGCAAGCTCCACAGTTTTGCAGTGCTACAGAAGAAGAGAATGATAAACCATTTTAATACACTCTCTACCTAGAAAAGCCTGGAAAGGATTGTT
This sequence comes from Bradypodion ventrale, assembly GCA_035047345.1. NCBI lineage: Eukaryota > Metazoa > Chordata > Lepidosauria > Squamata > Chamaeleonidae > Bradypodion > Bradypodion ventrale. Next base: position 126,384,040 of record JAWDJE010000006.1, read on the forward strand.
GTAAATCAGAATTGAGTATTCAACACACAATTATATTAATGGTCAATGAGTAGATGTTGCTTCACATATTCTTGGACTGATCCTGGCAGTGAAATCAAGTTCTGTCTGAAGTTCAGTAAACCATATGTTAAAGGCATAAGGAAGGAGAAGAAAATAGAGCTTGAAACATTTTTAGTGTTTGTTCAAGTCTAATTCTCCTGAGGAATCAGTGAGAAAGGAGTCATGCAGTTGTGACAAGTTACTTTTCTGGGTTTCTTTGTGTGCCTCTGAAGTGATGCTAACATTAAAATCAATATTTCCAGCTTTTTGTTTCTTTGTCGTATGGATTTTTCTACTTTTAAATTTTTGAAATCCCCAAACAACTGGGTTTTCAGCCTGGCTTGCAGTGAAATTCTGTACTGTATATGTCTTTTCAGAATGACTTCGTCAGTGGTTAGCAGATCTTACTCTTCTGTTAAGTACCTTTTACAATTGCAGCCCTAAAGTGACCAAGATGTTTTTGTTGTTGTTTAGAAGTTGTATTTAATTCATCTTTCTTTCTGTTCATATAGGTTACCAATATTGTTTTTGATTAGTCTACTGAAATTACAGTACTGTACTTTGTAGCTATTGACTAAGTACCTCAGCCAGCCACTAAGTAGGTCTGTGAGATAGAAGTCAGCTTGCATGTCAGTCTACGTAGTTAGCAAAGGTTAATAAATCTATCCACCAGTTGCCTTAAGATCTCTACTTCGTAGTAGCTTCATCTTGAGTCAAATATAGACATGATTGAGCAGCTTCAGGCATGGTCTTCTTGCACCAGATTTTGGCTAGAATCCAGTTGAACATTTACAATGACATTACTGCAGTAGTGTCACACGAAGCAGCAAATAGCCTGAAATTAACAGCTCTCCAATTGAATTCCTAGCCACATGCCAGTTGGGTGACTCAGAATTTGACTAGGAATTCAGGAAGGGATTCATTAACAGGTGTTTCCTACTCTGAGTCACACCAATGCATTTCTGCCTGCTTAAATATGCCATCCAGATGATATTCTGCCTTTCTCATAGTGCAGGGACCCAAGGCATCTTACAAAAATGAGTTCTGAAAAAACATAAATTATAACTAAATTGCAATTAAGTATATTAAAAGTAGAAGGCCAGTACTGTAATTTAGAACAAAGAGTAGGATTTTTTAATTTTCTGGATGATGAATTTCATGTTTCTCCATTCTCAAAATTTAAATAATGGTTTTCTATATTAAGACTCATTCTTGCTGATATAATCTTAATATTGATTGTCAGATGAAGGTTTCATTACTAGAATAACAGATTTTCAGATTAGTTTTACAGTTATATTAAAATTACTGTTTTGGTTAGAAGTTCATTGTTATCAATCTCTAGTCTAGAGATTGATAATTAATGACCTTTTTGTTAATTGATTAAATAATTAATTGGGTTAATTATTTTTATGTTTTTATGTCATGTTGTGTGCCGCCCGGAGTCGCTTCGGCAAGGGGGCGGCAATACAAATTAAATAAATAAATCCTATTTGGACAACTTTTCTGTTGTACATTATTGTAAGAAGAAAAATAATAATTATCTTAATAATAGCAATTTAAATGGGATTTATCTAAAACAATATTGTAGCAAATGTATTCTTGTATTTACTGAAACATCCATTTTTTAAGTTATGTGGTTAAACAAAATACTTTTTTAAAGGTAGATTGTTATCCCTATCAACACATGTAAACTTAAAATACCGTCCTTTGTAGTTCACTCATCTTGTTTGTTCATAATCTGAAAAAGAAAAATAAACTTTTTTGGATCACAAATGATTTCTAAATTTAGAATGAGGCAGAAGGAAGAGAATATACTTTCTATGCCAGCAGAAGAATCTGCTGCTGCTGTTAAAAATGAAATCATTACTTCAGTAGTCTCTAAATCGAAGTGCTTAAGTTTCCTGTTATGACTTTCTTTAAAATATCATCAGCAAACATAATTCTTGAATGGTTCTCCCTTAGCTCTAGTATCTTAAATAGAAAACTATTTATGTAGATTTTTCCTCAAAAAGCATTTTATTTAAAAATGCAATTTAAATTTAAAACTCTGATTTAAATTAAAAAGGATCTATATTAACAGAATCGTTGATTTTTATCCTCCTTGTTTGTAAAATTATTTTTCTAATAAAATACCAGGAGGCCTTCACCATGAACTTTTCCCCACCATTGGTATTTTTGAATGTTTTTCTTGGTAGAAAACTGGAATGCCTGGATGGGTAGGTAGGGTGCGAGGAAATACTACCACGTTCTTATGTATTTTGGATGCATGTCTTTTGCTCAGTTGGTCGAAAATCAGCAAAACAAAATAGAGATGGAGAACTGTGGCTCAGCCAGTGTTGTTAAACTCTTAAATTTCCACTAGCACTTGCAACCCTAAGTAGTGGTGAAATAAAATGGGAGTAGTAGTTTAGCAGCATATGTAGGGAGCTAAAGGCTTCTTTATTGCTGCACTAGAAGAAAATGCTTAATCAGCAATCATTTCACAGATTCCTCCCTAGTTCACAGTACTGTCTGCCATTTTATGTTCCCTGAGCTTTCCACAGTTTCTCTATTTCAGGGGTTCTCAATGTCTTTCAGCCGTAGGCCAGACCACACCCCCTCAGCCAACTAAGTGGGCCTGACTGGTGCCATAAAATGCATCCACGGCTGTTTTAAACACGTTTATGACAGCCGCAAACTCATTTATGGCTGTAGTAAACACGTTTACAGGGCCACGGACTCATTTACAGCTGTAGTAAACAAATTTACATGGCCGTAAATGAGTCCACTGCCAATTCCGGCTGTGGGGGTGACTGGAGTGAGGTCAGAGGTCATATTATTCGGTACCACAGGCCGGATCCGGTCCACAGGTCATAGCTTGTGAACCCCTGCTCTGTTGGTAATTCCCTTTGATGAAGTAAAGTCTGCAACATAGGCTTATTTATGTTCATACAAATAGATTTTACTTTAAAGTGTCTTTTATACCACCATCACTATGGAATATATCTCTGCTACATCATCTTCTGACTATGGAAGGATCTTGTACATAGGTCACCTATAATAGTTCCTTTCTCTTTCATAAAAACATTTGTAAATGAGTGCCTTGCAAGTACTGTATAGTTCTTTTGTAATTATACACTGACTATAATTTTGAACATATCTCTTCCAAATAATGGAATTGATGTAAGCAAGTCTTCTATCCCAGAACTTTCCAAGAAAAGTGTAGGTCAAAACCTATTGACATTGTACTGTAATTGTTTAAAAGCAATCTAAAATATATATTCATTTTACTTCTGTTTAGTGATCTGTCAGCTATGTGTTCGTGATGCAGTGAGTGAATGAATGTAGTGGATTTGTACATGTGCTTTGTGGGTTTTTTTAAAAGCATAAAACCCTTGTGACGTCGCTTCTTGAACTTTATGCTAGGGCAACTGGCCACATGACTATGTCTGTTGCTACGAATTTAGAATGCTGAGTTGTCTTTGGCAGAGCCACAAAAGTTGTTTGATTGTTCAGCCCTATCATTGCTAGCTGTGTTGTCCAGAACACTTTGGTAATATTCAAATAGATGCAGACTTGTACAGATGCAATCCAAAATTGACTGTTTTTATCGTCGTCGTTGTTGTTGTTGTTGTTATTGTTATTATTTTAAGCTGCTATGCATAACATCTGCTGTAGCTTAGAAACATCAGTTCAGCTAAGTTAGTACAATCAAGGAACTCATTTTAATTAAATGGACCCAGTATTCTGGAGATACAGGGTGGATAAAAATTTTAAATGAGAATTTTTAAAAAATAATTTTTGAGGAGAAAGTTTTCCATTTTAAGCTACATTATAGTCCAAAGATTATTCTTCATGAAATAAATTATAGTTTTTATTTTTATAGCATGAGGCTGTATATTCATACAATGTTTATTTTTCCCCATAAATGAATAATTCACAGTGTCATGCTCTTCCACAGGTTTCTGTAAGATTACTGGGCAGTTTTTCTATCTAGAAGGTATTATCATAGATGTTTATTTTACAGTTCTAAAAACTATGAATTTGTGTCTGCAGAGATATCATGCCTCTTCCTCACTGCAAATAAATATAAAATAAATTAGAGATTTAATTCCATGATTCCTTTGCAAATCTATGTGTCATGATATTTACCCTCTTTCGGGGGTGGGTGGGTAATCATGCCTTCCTGTCACACCTCACCATTTGCCTTCTTACCAGCAGCGTCTGCCTCCTCCTGCGTGGGGCAACCCCCCTTATGAGTTGCCCTTGGCTCTGCTTGGCCCAGGCTAGCAAGGGTGCAGGGAATCAGAATTAGGTAGCATAGATGTGGCCTCTCAGCATGATCCAGTCAACTCTCAGTTCCAATTCAATAGACAAAAAGGGTCTATGGTTAATAAGTTTTATTAAGTAAGTTAAGAAAATGAGTATAACATAAGGAAGCAAACTTGCAAACGTAGTCATTCAAAGTACATACAAAATAAAGAAAACTTAATTGGTTATTCAGGCCCTTTGGCCCTATATGACTCACAATTACATTGTATGAGGCCCGCCCATGGTGAAAGAGAGCGAGCAGTTCCTTACACAGTGCTTTTATTATCCTGATATCAGTCGTCCCACGTGGGGACTTCTAGCCAATTGAAATTAGTTTACATTCTTCTGCCTCTTATTGGAATGGCATATACAGGGACTCCTACATATGAAATTCTCCATCTTGAAGTACTTGGTAATTAACTGGCTTCAGCATTGGGTAAAAAAATTTTTTTACTACTTACTGTGTGTATGTGGTATGGTGGGCGTGGCCAGGGGGAAAGCCCTGTGTTGCACCCGAATTAGGACTACTTTATTTCAAAACTTTGATGGGAGGGGCCAGCCAGAATTTCTGCTACCGGTTCTGGCAAACTGGGGCAAACCTGATGAATCCCACCACTGGGCTACAGGGATCAGGGAAAAGCACAGTTAGAACGGGGCTTTTCCATGACACTATGTACACAGAATCAATCACCTACCTCTAAAGTGCTACGTTGCAAAACATCAATTCATAAAATAAATTGGGCGTGGAATAGATCATTATTTAAATTTAGTCTTACTAACGATTTAGTAGGACTGCAGTAGTTTAATGGATAAGATGCTGAACTTGACGACTGGAAGGTCAGCAAATCAGCATTTCGAGACCTGAGTGCTGCACAACGGAGCTCCTGCAAACCTAGCAGCTTGAAAGCAAGAAATTGAAAGTAGATAAATAGGTACCACTTCGATGAGAAGGTAAACAGCGTTCTGTGCACTCCGGTGTCTAGTCATGCCTGCCACACATCCACGGAAACCTTTTCAGATGCAGACAGCACTGGCTCTTTGGCTATAAACGGAAATAAGCACTGAACCCTAGAGTCGGATATGACTGGCTTTCCAGCAAGGGCAACCTAACTAGTGATTTAAATCAATGTGATGTAATTTGATCACAATACTTTTTACAACTTCAGTGACACATTGCTTTAGTGACCTTTGCTTGCTGAAGGAAGTTTTAATCAGTGGAAATGGTTTTTCCTTATTTAAAGATTGGTGGATGAATTAGAACCGGTTGCCCAACCAAGGTAGAACAAAGTAGACTGCTATATTTGTGTGTCACAGCTTGAAAGTTTTATATATGCTGATAGTTCAACATCTCTGTGATATTCACTTGGACGGGGAGGAAGAAATGTAGTGTCAGAACTTCTAAAACATTTTAGGAACTTGCAGCATCATTCCCTGACCATATGTGGGGAAATGCAGGGAATACTAAAGTGTCAAGAGATTTTTTATGTTTCCTGTAATCCATGAAAGAGCATACAAATAAAATATGTGTTCTAATCTAGATGGCCTCTCAGCTGGAGGGCTGTCCTATGAGACGAAACCTTTTCCCTGGGATATTCATGTGTGAAGTTTTGTATGTACAGTACTTGGACTTCAGCTCCCATTGGCTTTACCAGTGGTGAAGGTGATAAAAGTTGAAATGAGGAACATTCAAAATTTTGTGTTTCCTATTCCAGCTGCAAACTCAAGATACTTATCTGCCGAGGAATTTGGTTGTGCAGTTTCTGCATTTGCCAAGCTGTACAGGCCTCTTCTTGAATATGTTGTTGTGCAGTTTCTCTGCATAAGATATAGCCGAATGGTTCAGTCCCTTGGGATGTGCATGCTCACAGCAGAATTACATGACTTCAGGGGAGAAGGAAGCAGAACTGTTCACTTGTTGCAGTGCAGAAAATGGACCGTATTCTCCCATGCAGTACAGCTCTAATTTAAAACTCCCTAAGACTTAAAGATGCTAAGCGTTATTGGAATATTTAAAAAACATTTAAACTGTAAACCTGTCTGAATTAAATGCACCTCCTATTTTTAATTCAGAAGATGCACACCTCAAGAATTAGAAGTTTGGGAATTAAATTGGCAGTCATCATCAAGCAAAGTTGTAGTAACTGCAACACATTTAATATGCACAAGGGAGGAACAGCCTCTTTTCATACAGGAGCTTGAACATTTCAGGGAATTTTGTCCAACTTAATAGACTAGTGACCATATTTTAATCAGTATTTGACTCTCCTTCTATATTTAGAATTATATCTATCTATCAGTGGCAAAAGTTGTTTGCCATATGATTTGAGGGCCTACTTTAGGGGAATGTTCTTTCTCTTACTGCCTTGAATAGTAAGGTCACAAAGCCAATGAAATGTTTTATCTCCCTTTTATAGCTTGTTCACTCATTGTTTCTCATTTCTTCTGTTTCAATGCCCCCCCCCTTCCCTTTCATTCCTCCTCAGGTGATCTCAAGCAATCCAGTGATCAGATATCCGATTTCTAAATGCTCAGTGCTAAACAATCTGTACCGAGGGCCATGCTTTCTATGTTAATCAAATGGAACAATCTTAACCAGGGATTATTCTAACAATTGGATGTTTTTTGCAATCCTGGCAGATCACTGAAATCCTTCATGTTGCTGACAAATTTGCTTGTGAAACAGGTCTGTCAGTAAACCCCTAATCTAAAGCTATGTAAGGTTCAAAGACATAAGTGTATTGGAATGCCTAAATAAATCCAAACTGTAAAATACAGTACAGTATCTAGAAACTGAAGATTTATGCCAGGGGTTGCCAACCTTTTTGAGTCGGGGGCTGGATCACACTCCCCCAGACAGTTGAGGGGGGCTGACTGGTGGTGTTTCTCTTCCCCCCCCCCATTTACGGCTGCTGTAAATGCATTTACAACAGCTGTAAACGAGTCCATGGCAATGTGCATCCTCAACACAGCTTCCCATGATGAAAACATTATTTTTACAAAAATGCTACTTGTTCTCTTTAGGAAGCATGGGGCGCTCTATCAGCTTCTTTGGAAGCAACTGTCAGCCCCCAAAAAAGCCTTGGGAGGCATATAGCATCCAGCATGCTTTTACCCATTCATCTAGAAAGTATAAAGGTTTATCAGGTAGGGGTCAGATGTGCAGATATGGTGTTTAGATGCAGGAGTGATGTGCATGCATTGGTCTTTCTACAAAATAAGATGAGAAGTTTTCTAAGTAGAGTAAACACCTATGTGATAAACATGTTAAGGCTTACATTACTGTAAGTTAATATCAAAGTACTGTAGAGGCCTAAAATACATTACTGAACATTTTATTGAAAAATATTGTAAAATAAATGGACCAAACCTTGCAAAATTCATATTAATGAATATAAATTAACTTGTGAACCACCCAGAGAGTGCGCTAAGCACTGTGGGGCAGTATATAAGTGTGATTGCTTTGCTATACTGTCCAGAACCTAATTCTCCTTTGGATTCTGCTCCACTAGTGGGGCATTCTGCAATTGGTCAATCCATTGCTGTTTGCTCGTTAATATATCTTATTGTCCAATTAATATAAAAAGAAAACAGTACGCAGAAAAATCCATTGTATGTGCAAGGGGGGGGGAAATCAAATAGGAGCTTGATCATTGTTGGATTTTGTGTTTATATTTATGGTTTGTTTTTGATAGTTGTTCAACAGTTGAGTTTAATAGCCTGGTTATCATGAAGTACTGTAAAAGAAATTTGGCAAAGGAGTTGAGGAATGAAAGTAAAAAAGCCAGTGTAACAGCAATTTACTGATTTTGCAAAGTTTCTAATAAATATATAAGTAGATTTTGATACAGTTGCAGCTCCTACATTTTGTAAAATCACACTGATGCAACATACACAATCCACTTTTGCATAGTAGTAACTTTTGTAGAGTTGAATTTTTTAGAATAGTAACCATGTTAGTCTGGGTTGCAAGCATATCAGGGAATAAACAAAACAAAAATGCTGTAGCACTTTGAAGACTAACTGTTATATTTTAATTCGATTTTGGATCTGCAATTATTTACTGTCCACCTGGCCCTCTTTTAATTTTCATATCTGCTTTTGATTAATGTCTTCTGTGTTTTTCTGTCAGATAACAACCCTGCTTGATTTAATTTAATAGATTTATATACCACCCTATCCAAAGGACTCTAGGTGGTGTACACTAAGGCCAATATACAGGTAAAACAATTTTAAAAACCCATAAAAACATAACAATATTACCACTACCCCGCCATGACATCTATTATCTAAAAACAAATATAAAATCTATAAAAACCTAAAAATTTAATTATAGGAGGGGGGAAGCCTCTGACAAGCCAAAAAGGGGAGCTTGTTGACAATCCCGGCCCCCAAACCCATTTTGCCAACCATGTTTTCAATTCTTTCCTAAATGGTAGCAACTAGGCCTGGAAGCGTAGTTCTACTGGGAGGAGGTTCCATAGTGTGGGGGCTACGACCGAGAAGGCCCTTTTCCTTGTGCTGGAGAGGCGAGCCTCCCCAACAGATGGCACCTGAAGGGTGCCCTCTCGGTTTGCTCTTGTGGGACGGGTCGATGTCCTAGGGATGATACGGTCCCTGAGGTCTCCTGGTCCGTTGCCATGAAGGGCTTTAAAAGTGACAACCAGCACCTTGAATTGTACCCGGAGACATATAGGCAGCCAGTGCAGCTCCCGCAGCAGTGGTGAGGCGTGGGCGAAACGACTACACCCCACCACCGCAAGGCTGCCACATTCTGGACCAACTGCAGTTGTTAGGAGGTTTTGGTATTCATGTGGATGACTCTTCTGATTCTGCTGCTTTTCATTTACTTTTTCCTATTGTTGCTTTCAGTTTGAAATCCTTAAACAATTTCCCTGTTTTTAGTAGTGGTCATGCCTTTTACGCTATTCTCTCAAATGTTCTATTTCTAATTGTCCTACTACCCATTTCTTATCAGCTGACTGTTTTTTCTTTCAATGTCACTTATATCCCATCTGCTCAGCATTCTGCTCCTCTTCCCTTTCATGATTATTATTTATTTATATTGTGGCTTTATTAGTAGTATTGTCTTCTTAGTCTTTTTCATATCTGTGCACATTGTTCAGTTTCTGGTGTTTCTTCATGTAACTCTTTTCTGCTTCTGGTAGGTATCTACCATTTTTAATATGTATTGTTCATTCTGTTTTCCCTCAGCTCTATGTTATGCCCAATACTCAGTATCTTAATAGAGTACAGTAGTACCTCGCTTAAAGAGCATAATGTGCTCCACGAGATTGCTCTTTAAGCAAGTTTGCTCTTTAAGCGAAACACCATTGTAAGTGACCAATTGTAACTTCTGGTGGGGAGGATTGCAAACCCTGATTTAGTTGTTAAGCGAGTTTTTGGCTGGTTTTAGTTGTTAAGCGAAGCGACCATTCAGAGAAAATTCTGCTCTTTAAGTGAGTTAGTGTCTAAGTGAGGCGTTCTTTATGTGAGGTTTTGCAGTACTGTACAGTACATTATTTGTGTTTAGGCAGCTGAATGCCTCTGGTGGAGGATTAAGGAATTGACTTTTGATTATTTTTCCTATTTGCTTTATTTTATTACACTTCATATTCAGTTCTCATTTTTATTTGAGTGTGACATTTTAAATTGCTTTTCATCCTGAATGTCCCTTTCTCTTATTAATGGTTTTTGTTAGATTGTATGCAGCTTGTAATAGAGTTTTTTTTGTTCAAGTTTAACATCTGTGTACAAAGCCATGGATGTTAATGGTGGTGAACAAGCAGATGATGATGATAATGCTTTTAAAATATTTCTAGGGCTAGGAGATCTACTATTGGGTTCACAAAATGCATTCTTTACATATTATATACAGTGATACCTCATACAACGTCCAAACTTGGATCCACAAGTTTGGACTTTATACGGATTTGGACTTTGTATGAGGCATGCAAAATCCTAGCCGTGATGCCTCATACAACGTCCAAATCCTTGCTGCGATTCCTCGTACAAAGTCATTTCCATAGAGATACATTGTACTGTAACAGCACAGACTTCAGGGCAAAGTCAAGGAAACAGACAGGAAACTGACAGAATTTTAAGAAATCATTGTCTAAAGGCTAAAAACATTACAAAAACTTGTCAGACAACCCTGATTGTCCAAGAACCTGAAGAATGCTGCAAAAATCCCAGGAATGTTTCTAAAAATTCTGACGAAAAATTTCAAAAAAATCCAAAATCAGGCTCAAAACCACTCCTAAACACTCTTTGCCTCATGCAAAACCCATGCAAAAGCCCTAGCAATGCATGCATGTGTCCTGCCATTTATACTGCCTAGGCACAATGCAACCTGGGAAAACCCCAATGCCTCATACAACTTCGCACAACTTTGTATGAGGCAACTTTTTTCAAGGAATTAGGCGATGTTGTATGAATCCGATGTTGTATGAAGCGGACTTTGTATGAGGTATTACTGTACCAGTGTTTCCCAACCTTTGTTTTTGGACTTCAATTCCCAGAAGCCTAAGTCAGTTCCCCAATACACTGATCAGCCAATGTACTGACGTAGGCTTCTGGGAATTGAGGTCCCCCTATGGGGGCATGAACCTCATGACAGGAACTCCTGTACTGTTCTATATGTAGGAGCAGGTTTAGGCCCACACCTTATTATATGTAATTGATTAATATATTCAAAAGCATGTGAAGTAACACTTTCTTGAAAGCATTCCAAATGTACTGTACTGTGCTTTGTCTTGTCATAACAGTTCATAATCTGCTGCTAATTCCATCCTTGGACAGAGTAATTGATGAAGCTAATAAAGTGTGGCAGGACTATTCCCCAGTATAGAACCAAACTTTGTATCCTTATTGGGAATGTCCAAGAAGATCAGTAAAGCCACTGTATGTTGTATGTTGCAGCACCGCTGTTTGCGTTAGTAGCAGTTGCATTTCACATTAGTAAGGAGACAATATTCCCTGCTGAAATGGGGTGTGCTTTGACAAGCATTCCTGTGTGGCTCATCAGTACAGTGGTACCTTGCTTAAAGAGCATAATGCGTTCCATGGGATTGCTCTTTAAGCGAGTTGCTCTTTAAGCGAAACACTTGGTTAAAGCACCGCCGCTGCCATTGTAAGTGACCAATTGTGACTTCTGGCAGGGGGGATTGCAAACCCCAATTAACTGTTAAGCGAGTTTTTTATTGTTTTTAGTTGTTAAGCAAGGGCAACCATTCAGAGAAAATTCTGCTCTTTAAGCGAGTTAGTCTCTAAGCGAGACGCTCTTTGTGCGAGGTTTTACTGTATTTCAACCAATATTCCTCACTTCTGTCGCACTTTTTATCAGGTGAAATGCTTGCGTAAACGGTTGCTTTCATTCTTGTAGGATCCCAAAGGGGATCAATTTGCAGATGAAGTAGTCATGCATTCTGCTTTTGTTCTCCTGTGCACGTCTGGCTCTGTAGGAATAATTTTGCGTAGCTGCACTTTTAACATAAGGCATATTCAGCATCTGCAGAATACTGTCTTTTTCATTAATAAGTTAATATTTATCTCACTTTTGTCAGAAATGCTCTTATTTGTTTTGGAGGTATAATCTTGCCAAGAGATGTGTAGTAACTGATCTCAGAGATGAAGATAGCTGTACAGTATATAAACATTGCTTGCTTACTAGTCAAACACATCTAGCCACCCATCCATTCTTTATTACAAATGCCAATTGCTTCCATGGGCAATTTATCAGCCATTAGATTTAAAAGGTTGGCTTGACAGTTTGCTCACATTTACCATTCTGTTGCCAAACATGACAGGCCAAACGTTTTTGTGTCTTGTTCTTCAGAGAGTAACTTTGATGTAATAACTTCCCATCCCAGACATACAAAAAACCAGAATAGAGTAGTTAAGACATTTCCAAGAAGCACTGCTGAGACGGTGGGCTAGATCCAAGAAGCATTGCTCAAACTTGGTTCCTCTTTTCACTCTGTCTGCTTCTGAGAATGAACAGACTCCGTGGATACCATTGAATGAGAGACATGTCATGGGATTTTCAACATGTTGTATTTCTTAATTTAAAAAACAGTCTTTTCCCCAGTAAATGTAAGAATTGCAAGAAAAGAACCCCTATCTGAAGCTTTTCATGTAAGATCAAATGCACACCCTATGTATTTTCACTTATCTGCCAACTATTGTTGATAGGTGTTGCCTTCTGTTCATTACAGGAGCTGTGTACTCTGCATTCTTTAACTTTACTCCCCTTATTCCTTACAGCTTAATTAGGTGATCAAACACATTCTCTCTGAGGAGCCAGGAAGCAGGCAGCTCATGACTTCTGATCAGGACACTAAAGTTGTGGCTGAACCGCAGGTGCAGCAAGTACAAGAAGTTAAAGATAGTTCTCATCTGGTAAGTATTGCACTCTTGATAAAGATCTTCATGAAGATGCAGTAATTTTAGACACTGTTCTGTATTGTGAAGTATGCAGCTGTCTTTCAAAACTTGTCGAACTGTTTCACAAAGGTGTCGCTGCAAACAGAATAATTTCACCAATTTTCTCCCCAGTTGCACAACATATATAAAATAGAAGCATCTGGTCATGTGATATTCTGTTGGTGGAATAGTCTGAAAAAGAGTAAACTGCAGTTACGGGTTTTGACTATTATTCTGTTAAGCTTCTGCTGAGTTGAAGGTCTGCTCTGTAGTAATATGAGATTGCTCTTGTTGCATTAGCATTGCCATTGTGCCAAGCAGTGATCTCAGTGGGGAAAAAATCCAGCTTCTGTTAGTACAACAGTAACATTTGAGTGAGTGGCAAGATCCTGCATTACTGTGCTAGCAAGACTTTCTGTTTGAGGGAAGCTCTTTAGGATACTGGCCTTGGATTTGTTTGTGGTTTTAACTCCATGTAAGTGATATTTTGTGGAATCAGTTCTTCCAAGAATTAGCAAGTGCAGATGTAAATCAGTTTATAATGTTTTATAATTACATTATTGCTCATTATTTGACATTCAAGATAGTGATTTTGATGGGAATAACTTGGCCAAAATTCTCAAGAGTTCCATATTGGATCACCCCATTCCACCTCCCAAAAAATGCTGAACTGCAGTTGACGATAGAAAACGGGACTTTTATAACAGTATTTGTGGTGCAAGATTTCGTTAGCTTCAAACAAATGTTGTCAAATTTCAATAAGGCACAGCTGCAACAAGCTTAGTCTAAAACTAGTCTCTTGTTTTATTTTGAATTGGTGGTCACTATTACTTTGTGCATCTAAACTACTTAATATATATTTAGCACTACTCCATAGCTGTTGTCCAGATGCACTAGGGCATTAGGAATTGCTTGTCTCTGACAATACTATTTGCTTACATGAAGCCTGCTTTTCTTTGCCAACTTCCATTTTTTTTGATTTGTTAGAAACATTATTGATCTTTCTGCAGTTCTCTGGTAGCCTTCCCAGAGCAAATAGGTTCCAAATCTTTTGAACTACAATGCCCATAATCATTTACTGCTGGCCATGCTGATTTGAGCTTAATCGTAATCCAAAAAGTACCAAGTTGATCCCGGCACTAAAGGACGTACGGAAACAGTTGCAGAGTGTCACAATATCTCAGCCCATTATGTAATTCTGGCAGACACTAACTGTAATCCTGTGGAGTAGCTATACAGGTCTCACTCAATATTAAGCCCACAGCTGCAATCATGCTGAGGCAGAATTGCTATTTACAAAGCACTTTGGCTGGCATATTGTGCAGTCCATCAAAACTGGAACCATGTGACAAATTGTACTGTTGACTTGTGCAGCGCTAACTGCTAGGGAAGAGAGCCCAGCATATATATGAAGGCATTATAAAGGTATATAAATCTATTAAATTAAATTAAGTTATGTTATGTTTTGCCTTGATGAAGAATATTCCAACCACTGAATCAGTAGAGAGATTTCATACAGCCCCAAGATTTTTCACAGGATAGGCAATATAATTGTCTTGCCTTGGGGTTTTAGGCAGTGATGCACTCCAAAAAATTTTTACTACTACACTGTGGGCATGGTTAACTGTGGGCATGGCCTCGTCTCCTTCCCCCTCCCCGAGAAAAAAAGAAAAGAAACCGGGCAGGTACCTACCTTGCTCTCGGAGCGTCGCTCCCAGCAGAGGCGGGAGACCCTGGCACAGCTGCCCCAGCCTCCTGATGCAGCCCGCCTGGCTGGGTGAGGATCAGGCATGGGTTGCTGTTGTGCCTAGGCCTCAACCGCCGCCGCTTTGCCCGTTGTCCTGGAGACAAGGAGGAGGAGTCCCAGAGCAGCCAGGCGCTGCTGGCGGGTCAGCCCGCCCCCTCATGGACACACACTTTCGCCTCTGCACTTCCCGCGTGCCTTCGGAGTGCTGGGAGAGGAGGAGGAGGTGGGCATGGTGTGGGAGAGAAGTGGGCATGGCCAGCCAGTTCTGCTACCTGTACGGTCGGACAGGATGGCTTCAGTGCATCACTGGTTTTAGGTTATAGTCTGCCAAAGCTTGGGACTTTTAAACTTGGACTTCAATGTAATGATTCACAGAGTGTTCACTAAGCTTACTGACAAGATTTCCTACATTCTTACTTTAATGGAAATTTGCAGTTTCTGAATTTGAGTTGCGAATATGAAGGAAGCAACATAAGCATTGTTTACCCACAAGTACACAGGAAGAGCCTCCTTGAAGATTGTGGTATTTTTGAGCCACAATCAAGTGTACCCTGGTAACGACAACCTTGTGTTCCCAGCTAATCTTTCTCACACTAGGTCAGGCAAAAGGAACTGCAGAATGAAATAACCAAAAAGTGACTTCGTTTTAGCAGATTTATGTCTGGTCTAGACACGGAAGAAGAAAAACCCACAAGTTGATGGGATGAAATAGTGTGAACTCCAGGAGTTCAGAAATCTGTAAAGGGCTTAAAAGGTGGCAAGCAGTTTTTTGTCAACTCATTTCCGACTGCATTTGGGAATTTCTGTGTGTTACAATGAGAGGGGAGGCCCATTTAGGGATAATATTTAGCAGCCATATAATATGAGAAAGAAAGTAGGCTCTTGGACTTGTTTACTCACTGTTATCAGATGAATGCAAAACCTGTTTAGCAATGATGTCCAAATAGCAACATGTGGAATAGTTCATAGGTTTCCTACCTTTCCTGAGCTGATTATTTCTGCTTGCTGTTTGTGATGCAGACAAAACTAGATTTCCTTCCCTCCTTTATCTGCTTGTATGTTAATATGGCTATCTACATCATTATAAGATCACCAGATAGGATGATATGAAAATTATGTGTTGAAGAAAGGTAAACAACATTGTACTTAGCCCCTTCTTAGCAGTTTTAAATTGTGCTTCTTCTTTCAATATAATTAGTCTTTTTATGCTCCTTTAAAAATAATTTTGAAGTTAAGGGTTTGTCCTGGGTGGAAAGTCAATATAGTTTGCTTATCAGATTATTTTCTCTTTTTGTCAAAGTAATTTGTATATGTAACAGGTTGGAAATGATGAACACAGTATTTTGGAATTCAGTTGAGTATGTGTGGGTGTTTGACAGGGTATCCTTATATACACAGAGAAAATAATACAGTGCCTAAATTTTTTCTTTTCATAACATGATTGTTAGACAATTGAGGAAGCTACTCTAAATTCATAATATAAGCCAGAGAAATATAGTTAAAATGTGCATTGTTTAATGTCCCTATAACAGATGAAGGTATTTAAGTAACTGGGATTTGGATTTTGAGTGGCAATAGCACATGAACAGCAAGCACTGCTCAGACAGTACTATATTTGGCATCTGGGTGTTGGCTTGTCTTTCCCAAGCACTCTTAGAGTAAATTGGTACAGGCAGAGAGAAGTTTACAGTTCTGAGACTTGCAAAAGAGAGCTTCAAAATGGGGTGCTGTTTCAGTAAAGAGCTAAACAGCAACACAAATGAGAAAATGAGCTTGTTGAAAAAATCTACAGACGAAGAAACCTCTGAAAATGGGATAAGTAAAACTTTAACTTCAATTTTGGAGACTGTAGAAAGAAAGGAACTACATCTAATCGGAGAAGTGACTGTTCACGGCAGTTGTGTGGAGTCAGTTAAATATCCTGCAGGCCATTTTGTGGGGGTTACTGATGGTGGGCAGATTTGCAGCCAGTCTTCTAAACTTCATCCAATGAATGTGAAAAGTTTTTTGAATAGGTATGATAATTTACAAGAATATGAAGTAGTGGAGGATGCTGTTGATAGTGAAGGGTTTACAGATGATAGTAATAGTAACGCGCAGTATATGAATAATGCAAGAATCTACAATGTGAATAGACATAGTGAAAGTGGATCTGCAACAGCCAGAAAGGCATGCTATTCATTTGAAAATCCTTCCACTTCATACTTGCCTGTGACTTTGAGCCTAGGCAATAAATCTGTAAGTGCACAAAATAACCCAGTTGTGGACAGGCGCTTACTACTGCCAAATGAAATGGAGCTTATTAAAAGTAATTGTGATTCATTAATATCAAACGAAACAGAAACTTTTGCATATCTTGATATAGACAGATATCATGTAAGCACCAGAGGTGAGTTTTATAGTATATGTATAGTTGATGATGACCTGGGAGTTGATGTAGAAGAGGAGCAGGCTGTTCTGCACAGGAAGACTACTCCAAGTGTGAAAAATTCAGCAGTCCAAGAAACGTACAGTACAACTTGTCCTCTAGAAATTATAAAAGAAGTGCAAGCACCAATTGACACCAGTGTTCTAAAGAATGTGTCTTACGATATAATAGATGATACTTTGGTGTCAAAAAGTGTAGAAGTTAAAATGTCTGTTGGTTTAGGGAGTAGTGAAGACATACATGCAGGTGGTGTAAGGGCACGAACACAAGCTGAAGAACGTTATCAAAATAGAACTTCAGAAATGGATATGCTAGATAGTAGAAACTTTGTGAATGAATTAGTTTGTGAAAACAATAACTGTCTAGGACCTGTGAACATAGAGGAAAATATGCAGGATTCTCTGCAATTAAAAAACACACTATGTGAATGCAATTCCATTTTTGGTATTGGAAACAGCCGTGGCACAGAAACTCTGGAGTCAGAAACTAATGAAAATAAAAACACTGAAGGAGAGGATTGTAAACAGTTATTAAGAAATCCAAAGCTGGTGTCAATATTTGACAAATCAACTAGTAATTTTGTCTTTGTGAATCAAGGTAATACAGAAAATCAAGAGAGTAGACAGAAATGGGAAAGAAAGCAAAGCTTTACAGGGAATGCAAATGAATTTCGGATTACATCTATTTGTGGTGAGGAAGAAATACCTAATGTTTCTGAAGAACATAGCCTAGAGTATGAAGATTCCCATATTGAAACTTTCTGCAGCCATGAAAATATGAAAGAAAACATTATTAAAATGCTTCCAACTTCAAATAGTTTGGTTTCAGAAACAAAAATACCTAATATCAATAGTAATAAAAGCAGCAATATAAGAGATCCTCAGAAAAACCTGTTTCAAGAAGATAGCATACCTTTAGAGTTGAAGGAGGGGTCTTTGGGAAACGAAGCTGCATTCACTGCTTCTGGGCCACTTAATGTAAACAAACATGAGAGAATTGTCAAGGATAATAGCTTTGAAACTATACACAATCTCCCTGCAAATAATGGTAAAATCCGCAAATATTCAAGCTCATATAATGAAGATAATAATTCCTTTGTCGGTTTGACACAATCTGAAGCAGAAGCAATGGATTTTGACGATAAGCAAAGTAAACTTTGGGACAAATGTACATTTGATAGCCTGGAAGATGGACTGAGCATTGAGGCTAACATAGTAAAAAACAGTATAGAAAATGCTGTATCTATCTTGACAAGTAAAGTACAACATAAAGAGAAAACACATGATGAAATAGAAACTATGCCAGATTTTGAAGGCTCCATTGTTCATGATAATTACTTATTAAGTAGCAAAAATGATGTCACAGAAAAGCAGAATATGTCTTCAAGATTACAAGAGGGAATTGTAGTTCCTGAGACATGTGGAAATATATTGCAAAATTATAAGAGTAACAGCCAGTTTGAACCCGGGGGATGCTCTACATCAGCTGAGAGTGAGGCTAGCAGTGTTGAAGTAGAAATCAGATCAAGTGAAAATAATCCAGAACTACCTGAAAATACATTTTTACCTAAACAAAACATGACAGAAGCAGTATCTTTTTTAAAGCCTTTAATCTGTGGATTTTCAACTCAATATGCAGATATATTTAAGGAAAATACAAAGAATTCTCCATCTGAAAGAAGCCTGAATAAACTGAAAGCCAATGTGAAACATGGTTCTAAAACAGATCCTAAAGGTGATCTGAATTACAGTTTGGAAGCTTGTAAAGATACAGATGGGATTTACATTGATCTGAGACAGGTAGATAAATATGCTGCTACTCCTTCTTACGAAATACCACATGTCCCTATGAATGATCAAGAATCTGAACAAGGCAGTGCAAAGCATGTATTAGATTTGATGGAAGATATTTTAAAAGATCCTGAGAATACACACAAAATGGATACAGGCGACTTCCAAACTGATATAGATGACTTAAGAACAGCGCACCCACTTTCTCAGTCTGTTTTATTAAGTAAGTTGTTCACTACCACCAGCCCTACTGATCAGGAATATCTGATGGGATATTTATGGGTTAATTCATCTTTTAACAAGACTGAAGACACCCACACTGTGAGTGAGCCACTGCAAAACCAAGCTGAAGAATTGTCTGTCCCTTTTTTTGAAGTTGGAGGTTGTCCGTACCAGTTGCTATTACAGCAAAACAGTGATATTTGGGGATGGCAAGACAGAGATGAAGAGTGTGTAAGTATTTGACAATCATACTCTGATTTCTGAGGCACCTATTAAAAGTCCAACATGGAATGTTAATCTTTCTTTGAGAATGGCTTTTGGTGATTATCTAAAAATTCCATGGCTTGGATTTGAAGCTGTCTTGTAGAAGCAAATAAAAGGCATTTCTGCTGTTGCAGTTTCCCATTTATGAAATCTCTCAACCTTCCAGAATGTCTTTTGAGAACATACAGGACCTGTAATGGATTTGTAAAGAGACTAGGGAGGTCATTGTGCATGAATGGGATTTCTCATGGACCATCTCAGGATGCAGTCCTTTTCCATTTATCTGAGTTATGATATGTGTTAGCTGCCTTGAGCACTGCTCTGAAATGGAAAGACAAGATAAAAATATAAATATAAGTTTAAATAAAGCTACTATTGGCTGGTAAAAGTAACGTACAGTACAGTGAAACCCCGGGTTACAATCCAGGCCCATTCCAACAGCCCCCATTGTAACCTGAAAAAGTAATAAACCGAAGCATGTTTTCCCATAGGAATGCATTAAATTTTTTAAAAAGTTCCCAATCCGACCAAAAATAATTTAAAAAGCAAAAAAAATCCCAAATAAGGACAATTAAACTGATTTAAAGATGGTGCAATGCTCCCTACCTTTTCCACCGCTTGACTTTCTTGGGCTCTGGAGCTTTTTCCTGGCTGTTGCCATCGGGCGTGCCTTCCTCGCTGATGTCGGCTGGCCTGGGCAAGTAGACTAGCGGCCACATGGACTTAAGAGTTGCCACAAGGAGGGTGAAGTCCTTGGCCTGCCCAGGGCAGCATTCTTCCGGCGGCTGCTTTGGTCGGTCTTTGGCTCCAAAATGCCTGTGGGTGGTCTTTTATACCCCCCAGAGCACTCTGAGGAATGTAGTCATCATAAACAGAAAAAAATACATTAAGAATTTGTAAACTGGAACGTCAGTTCTATAGAAATTACCATTGTAAACCACGGCAAACGTTAACCGAGGTGGTCGTAACCCGGGGTTTTGCTGTATATCGAATAAATCATCTTGATAACCTATTTTTGTGGCATGCAATAATGTTCTTTTGTTACTGCTTCTAACATGCTAATTATAATGCTAATAATATGTTTTAATATGAGAGAGTTGAATGATAGTTTATTTTATTGTATCTCTTTTCTAATGTTTTAATTGGGGAATACATTCCCCAATACATCATGTTCTCATACTTAGATTCTTATTCATGAGAGCCCAAGTACAAAGATTTGGATTGACATTTTTGATACCTTTACAGGGCAGACTGCTTTTGATAGTTTGTGAGATCTAATTGAGGCACAACTGGAAAAGTAGAGTTGGAATTCATTCTAGACACAGTTATGCTCAAAATTTGGCCAGAACTCCTTCAGTCTTGGATCTGTGACCTGCTTCTACTAAAATCATTCATGTTGTTACTGAATAATATTGCTGTCTTAAGTATGTGTCAAACTACTCCATCTGTTAGAGATCTGTATACAGTACTCAAGCCATCAAATGTAGAGTGACTTACATTTTATTTGGGAGACATGCTATGAACATCTTGTATATAATTTTATGAGATAATTCCTAAGACAGTTCAGTGGTAGAATGGTAGACAGATCTTTCATGCAGTGATGTTTAACCAATAAAGCTGCATATTTTTGCTGGTGGAAAATGTGCCAAACCACAAAAAAGTCATTTCTCTCTCCATACAGTACTTGCAATAAGACATTTGTTTCTCCTTTACCACCAGCTCTTTCCTGACACCTGAAAATGTGCTCTTAGCTTTTCCCAGCTCCAGACTGGGGGCTGTTAGATAAGAGTAATAGGTTCTTCCTGGGTCTGCTCTTTGTCCATACAGGTAAACAGTTGGCTAGATTTAATAGACATTGCTAAAATTGCATGCATTCAATAACAATGATTCCTTTTCCTAGCATTGATATCCCAAGATAGAGATTAGAATATGAATAGAAAAAGCAAGATCCATATTCGTAAAGATGTGACATTTGTTTTGCAGTAGATATAAGTCTTGCTACAAAGATCCACATAATGAGATGTTACATGTTCCCAGTGTTACTATGTGGATTCGAAGATTGGACATTGACTAAAGCATCTGAAAAGAGAATCAATGCTTTTGTAATGTGGATCTACAGTCAGCTGCTAAGGATATCATGGGTTGACCATGTGACTAAAGTAGAAGTATTGCACTAGATAGATAAAGAACATGAACTATTTTAAGACTACTAAGGAAAGAAAGCTCCAAAACCTTGGGCATATCATGAGGAACAACATGAAATATAGAATACTCCAAATCACTATTCAAGGAAAGATCCCTGGGAAGAAAAGCCCTGGATATAGATGTACTTCATGGCTAAAGAACCTGAGAGATTGGTGTGGAATGTCCTCAGAAGAACTGTTCCAAGAAGTTAAGAACAGGAAGACAATCGCCATGATGATAGCCAGTATCTGGAATGGATACGGCACCTGAAGAAGAAGGAGAAGCATTTGGACAAAATCAAAGAGAGAAAAAGAAACGAAGGGGGATTTTGTAGATCAAAATCTATTAGTCTTTAAAATATCTCAATGTCTTCTTTTTTTGATTGAATTTTGCCAACAGGTTGAGACAGAGTAACACAGCTACTTTGTTAGAGCTTTTCCTAGCAGTGTCTGTGGGCAATCATTGTTGTGTTGATCTTGCTTTGAATGTGAGCAGTTGCAAAATAATTGTCTATATTTGCTGTTAAAGTATTAATTGGTGGGAGGTATTTTGTTGACTGTCTACAGTTCTTAGAGCATGTTTACTATTGAGAGCTAGACAGTATCAGGTTCTTATCTTAATCCTTCTTGTTGCATTTATCTGTTTTTCCTTTTCTGGCTTGTGGCCATAGCAAGACAACTTCATGGGTATTGGAAAGCAGCCCTTACCACTCTCTTAGAATAGTGCAACTTAAAGATGTAACATTCTTCTGAGCTTCTGAACTCCTCTCTGCCTGAAGTTTGTTGCAGTTGATTCATGTTGCATGAAATAATAATACAGCCATGATATATGAACACTACTCTTGTTTTGCTGCATCCTCATATAGACAAGTTGCCTTTGCTTGAAAGCCAGTCGTATCCGACTCTAGGGTTCAGCGCTCATTTCTATTTACAGCTGAAGAACCAGCGCTGCAGACGTTTCCATAGACATGTGGCAGGTATGCCTCAACACCAGAGTGCATGGAACACTGTTTACCTTCCCACTGAAGTGGTCCCTATTTATCTACTTGCAATTTCTTGCTTTAGAACTGCTAGGTTGGCAGGAGCTAGGGCAGAGACGGGAGCTCATTCTGTCGTGCAGTACTTGGGTCTTGAACTGCTGAACTGCCAGCCCTCCAGTCAGCATCTTAACAAGATTGCAGATACAATATTGTAGAAAAATTCCTAACCATATTCCTCATTAAAATTCATGTGCGGCTAATTCTTAATATTTCATGAAAGAAATAGGCACATCTCTCAAAACTATATGTATTATATCATAAAACATGCTTTCTAGTAGCAAGGGAGTTAGAAAACGCTCCCACTTAAAACTTTCCAAAAAGAACAAACATAGTCTAAGAACATTTTAATAGAGCTGCAACAAACTGCTGGAAAGTTCCAGCTAACATTTTGCAGGTGATTTTTACAGCACGCAGTCTTTCAAACAACACATCCATTTCTGATATTGTATTGTCTATAGTTCTTTTTCTCTGTTTTATATTTTGCCAACTTTTCATGGCATGATTATTAGAAAGCAAATATTTCACAGAAATACATTATTTCCCTTTTTTTGTATTACCCTCCTGCTTTTTATAGTGTTTTTTACATTGAGAACTACCATTTCAGAAAATATAATATTCTCATCAAAACTGAGGCAAAAAGGTGTGTAAAATTTTCATCTTTAAGTGTCCCAAATTAACTTACAATATTTTAAAATCTCAGTGACTTGAAAGTTGATTCAGAGAAGTAAGAATGACAATATAAGCTGCAAAATCTCTGGTCTAATAAATGCATAAACCTAAGCCCAATTGTTAGTTTCAACAAGAGCTATTGTATTGATATAACTCACATGTGTTGTCTTACTACAGAGTCAGTTTCTCTATTAGCAGTGGGATTTAAACTAAGTTCTTATTGTCAGATTTCCTGCCATACTTGAAATGGAATGTTTCTGAGAACTAGTTCCTTGAGATTGGGTATATCCTTGGAAACGATACAGTATATGGCGGACAGGGAGGTGAGTTAAACGGGAATTAGTGGAGCCCTCTTATTATAACAGAAGAACAACTATTCTGAGTCAGTAACTAGAAACTGAGCATGAAGATCTATGGTTCAAATGAACATTTTGTAATGATCATGATGAAACATAAAAAAGTAGTATTTATATCTGGCAGTGCTAATAGGATGTTCATAATGAATAAATGTATTAAAAGCCTCATGGGGAAGCATGTTTTTAAAAAATGATTTGACTGCCCTAATTGCAGAAAGAGGGTACTGTTGCATTCTTTATAAAATATGTGTCTGCTTCAAGAATGAATTCACAAAATGTAATCCAAACACTATTTCACAGGAATCAGCCAAGGTTTCTGAACTAAATCCTAATGCAAAAGTATGGGGGAATCATATGTTACATGTGGAAGCAAGTGGTGCTACTGATGGTGGTGTGAGCAAAACCTGGGAAGAAATACCAGATCATCCACCAGATTCCTGCAAAGAAGGTATGAACAGGCAGTTGTTTATAATGTCTTCTGTGTGGCTAACAATGCATCATATTTAAAGTAGACTCATTCAAATCAATGGACTTATGTTAGTCATATTCCCGTATTTCATTGGATATGCTCTAAACTTGGGAGATACTGTATAATAGAACCTTGATTCAGTCCTTTGTTTTCCCAAAATGAAAAATGAATTACAGTAATACCTCATACAAAGTCCGCTTCGTACAACATCAAATTCATACAACATCGCCTAATTCCTTGAAAAAAGTTGCCTCATACAAAGTCGCTGCAATTTTGTTTGAGGCATTGGGGTTTTTCTCAGGTTGCATTGTGCCTGGGCAGTATAAAAGGCAGGACACATGTGTGCATTGCTCTTGTGGGTTTTGCATGAGGCAAAGAGTGTTTGGGAATGGTTTTGAGCGTGATTTTGAATTTTCTCGTTAGAATTTTTAGAAGCATTCCTGAGATTTTTGCAGCATTCTTCAGGTTCTTGGACAATCAGGGTTGTTTGACATGTTTTTGTAATGTATTTAGCCTTTAGACAATGATTTCTTAAAGTTCTGTCAGTTTCCTGTCTGTTTCCTTGACTTTGCCCTGAAGTCTGTGCTGTTACAGTACAATGTATCTCTATGGAAACGACGTTGTACGAGGCATCGCGGCAAGGATTTGGACATTGTATGAGGCATCGTGGTTAGGATTTTGCATGCCTCATACAAAGTCCAAATCTGTATAAAGTCCAAACTTGTGGAACCAAGTTTGGACGTTGTATGAGGTATCACTGTAACTCCTTTATAGTTCCTTCAGAAACAGATGCCTATAATTTTACCAGCTTGCCCAAGTTCCTTCTCTCACCTTCTTCTAGTCTGATTACACCTACACTTAGCTTTCTTTTTTTTTTAAATTTTTATTAGTTTTTTAAAGCATAAGACATAAAAAAAACATTTTATACATAACAAAGAAAATAAAAAGAATTGATAAAGATAAAATCATAATATAAAAATTAAGACAGACTGTGTATTACATACACTTACAGACTACATCACCCTGGTGCTATATACATTGTCCTAGGAGGTTGTGGGATCTCCCATTCATTTCTATTGTTCCCAAAATTTCATTTGGTCTGGTGTCAATTTTCTTATTCCGTCTCTTGTCAATGAGTATTCCACAAATTTTCGCCATATTTTCCAAAATCTACTTTCTTTTATTATACCTTTCTTAAGGTTTAGTTCCCATGTTAGTTTTTCATTCAATGCGAGATCCCACATCTGCCCGTACCAATCCTGCACTTTTAACATTATATCACTTTTCCAATTTTTTGCAATACACATTCTTGCCATTACTAACATCATAGACAACAGCTCTTTCATATCGTTATCTATTTTAATATTCTCAACATCTGTCAGTAAGGTGGTGTCTGGCCCCAATCTGAGACGTACCCCCATAATTTTCCCTATCTCGATCTCAATTTTTGTCCAAAAATTTTCTACCTCTTTACATTCATACCACATATGAACATATGTGCCCAAACTGTTTTTACATCTCCAGCACATTTTATTGTTCTTCTTATCCATCTGGTGCAGTCTCACGGGTGTCAGGTACCACCTCCATAACATTTTAAAATTATGTTCCTTTATTCTGACCGATAGGGATCTCATAATTCTTTTTTTCCATTTATTTTGCCATTCCTTTTCCGTTATTTTCAAGTTCAAGTCCTGTTCCCATGTATGTCTTAATGTTTCTTGTGGGTTGCTTTCTGTGTTTACTATTTTATAAATTTTACTAACCAACCCTTTAATACCAATTTCCTCTTTCCTAATTTTCCAAACTAGTTCCTCAAATTCCGTCCTGTCTCTTTCTAAGCTTCGTTCCCTCCAGTATTTATTATTCCACTTATTCACCATAATTATCTGAAACCAATTCAACTTCATCTGGGTATATAACTCTCTTTTCCTCCCATCATCTTTGCAGACTCGTATCCAATCTTTCAATAGGAGAACCCTATTTGTCAACAAAATTTCCTTAATTTCGTTATCCATTCTTATTGGGAAGTTGTTCAAGTCTTCTATTTCAATTATCGGTGAGATGTTTGGGGCCAGTTTCATTTTAACTTTCTTCCATACTCCCAACATAGATCTCATCATTCTATTTTTAACCGATATTTTTCCTATTTCCTTGTCTAAGAAAGGACTTTTACCAACTTCCTTTACTTCCTTCATCTCGATTTCCTCCCAGATGACCGACTCCTTCATCAATATCTTAACTACGTTCTTTATCTGGAAGGCTTTATAATAATTCTTTAAATTAGGCATTCCTAATCCACCTTCTTTTTGAGGTAAATACCACATTTTCTTTAGAATTCTAGGTCTACGTCCCCCATTACAATAACTATCAAATAGTTTTTGAAATTCCTCAATATCTTTATCTGTCAGCTGAATTGGTAGGGCATCAAATAAAAAATTTAACTTTGGTAGTAACATCATTTTAGTCAATGCTATTCTGCCAAACCAAGACAGCTTCAGTTTTTGATATTGTGAAATTTTAGTCTTAATTTCCTTCTTTTGTTTATCATAATTTAGTCTTTTCAGGTCCTCTAGATTATTAGATATATTTATCCCCAGGTATTTCAAGCTCCCTTTAATCTGTAATTTAAATTCATCCCTAATTTTCCTTTGCTCTTCTTTTTCAATATTATTTAAAATCAATTCTGATTTTTCCCAATTTACCTTCAGACCTGTAATTTGTTCAAAATCCTTTAGATGCTTTTGAATCCTTTCCATGGTTCTTCTGGGGTGTTTCATGATTAACAAAGTATCGTCTGCATAGACACTTAGCTTTCTCATACTGTTTTCCTGTCTAAGGAAAGCAGCATCTGTTTCAAGGTAGGGACTTCACATGTACCATGCAGGTAGGACCAACTTTAAAGACTAAAGAAGGAATCAGGTAGTTTGTTTGCACTTTGCCTCAGTAGCAGTTGTGAGTCGGCAAACCACAAATGTCATAACTATAGTAATTGAAAAGTATTTTTAGTTGTATTAAATTTTTGATAGCCTTGGTACTGAAGACTAAGCTAGTATTTAGTCATCTTGAGGTCTACCAAAGTCCTGGTCATTTGCAACAATAGCAACAAACACAGCTACCCTTCTTGTAGTTATAAAAAACATAATGATTTTCCTCTCTGGCTCAGGGGAAATAAAGCATTTCTTCATTTGCAACCTGTGTGCTTTTCTCCACAGGGCTGGAAGCCAATGGCGATGGCGACAAAAAACACCAGAATGAATCGTTAACTGAACTCCAGGAACCATCACTGGCAGCCCCATTGTCAGACCAGACAGATATGAACTCTTTGGCTTTAGATCATTCAGAGTATGAATCTATGCATGAAAATACGCAGTCAGGTAGGCAAAGGATGATGAAATGAGTTCATTGTATGTCTGTAAAACTGTTTGTTTTTCCAGCTTACAAAATGACCTTCGGTTCTTAAAACTATGTCCCTGAAATTTACAGATCATAAACTACTAAAGTAATTTACGAGAGCAATGCTGAATAATTGCTACAAAAATGACAATACACTGACATAGGCACTTTAACTAAATGTTTAATATATGGTGTGAAAGAAGAAGAACTCGTTAATATTGCCTTTTTTTCAACACATCCGCATATTTGGCCAGGTCCAACTCATTTAAAAGGAATTGCAGGTTGCCTTGGGCATGTGGTTAGCTATGCTCTGCTTGTGATGAGTAGTTTAATAGCAGCCTGAATGTTGAACAATAAACATAGATTGAAGAGATAATGAAATCTACAATGACACTTGTAGTTCTACATTATGTACTTAGCCAGTGTTTATTTTATTTCATGCATTTTTACTCGGTTCTTCTGCCAGAAAAGTTCCAGGTCTGGTTAATATTATTAATAATATACCAGTTTATTTGAATTTGGCCAGTATTACCAAAAGGCTTTTACAGATGAACTTCACATTTATTTATGTTTTAGAAAGGAAATTGTAAGTTAGCATATTTTATTATCTTACTGATTTAAATTCTTTGATGAAATAGGCCAACCATCCAAAGTTTTTAAATACTTTAACCAGATTATTGCCTTGAAAAATTTGTAGAAAGAAAAGCTGAATCCAATGAATGTGTGACCCTCCTGGCTGGGCCAGGATCCCCCAAGACAAACTCCAGGCGCTCAAGGTTGCTTTGCTTGCTCACAAGAACATTTATTAAGGCCTTCTACATCAGCTCCCATGGTCCATTTCCCCCCAGTCTCAGAGGGCTGAGTTAAATTCACTAGCCCTTAGGCCACCTTTTGTCTGCTTGGGGACCCAGTTAGCTCCATTGGGATTTCCCATGTCAATCTCCAGGGAGGCAGGAGTGGCAAGCAAGGTTCCAGCTGGGCCATATGCCCCCTGGGAGGGAGGGCTTGTATAATCAGAAGGAGGCAGGCCATGCAACCCCTCCTTTGCCAGGTCTCTTCTCATTTGCTTTTCCTGTGTTCTGCTTGGTGTGTTCTGCTTCTCTGCGGTTGGGCTAACTGAAGAAGAGAGGGAATGCCCAACAGCTCTTTATCAGAATGCTTCTCAGCCATCGTCAGTTGTCTTCACACACATCGACTGGAGTTGACAACTCTCCAACCTCTCCTTCGCCTGCTTTTGCCTGCTTTTTTATTCCTGTCTAGATCTACCTATTTTATTCTTTTGCTTCTCACAAAGATACTTAAACCACCGGAAGTCTGCTGCCTGTCCTGTGGCATTTTAACCTATGCCTTTTAACATGCCCTGAGAATCAGAATTTGCTTTTTTTTTTAAATTTAAAAAAGGTATAAATAGTAGAAAGAAAGAATGCAGCTTCCCCGGTGGCTTAGTGGTAAGACGCTGAGCTGGAGACTGGAATGTTGGGTTTCGATACCCGAGAGCTGCACTTGGGGCGTCCCCTAAAAATCTTTTCAACCTAGAGTAATCTCTGACACGCAACCACAGTATAAAGAATTCTGCAGGCACTATATATATTTTGTCTGTATTTAGTTGCTGATAATGGATGTGTTTTATAATTTAGAAACCCATTTCTAGGGGGTTCATGCAGATAGTTTTCAAAAGCCACCTGCCCAGATATTTTAAAGCTGAACTCTTGTGCACGTATTCCTCCATGGGCTCATGGTTGCTTTGTTTGCTCACAAAAACTTTTATTAAGGCTTCTACATCAGCTCCCGCAGTCCATTTTCTCCCCAGTTTCAGAGGGCTAAGTTAAGTTCACTAGCCCTTTGTTCCCTATTTTGGACTCTATATGCTCCACTGAGATTCCCCATGTCCAGGGAGGTGGAACTGGGATTTTTCATGTCCATGTCCAGTGAAAACTGTTTATCTCATTTGTCAGAATGAATTTGTGACCTCCAATACCCTTCAGACCTTAGTTTAATCCAGTAGCATTTCAACTCTTCTGTTAACATGTTTCTTAATACATTATGACAGTGGTGCCCAAACTACGGCCCACGGTGCCTTCCCTGCACCTGAAAGTGGATGGGGGAAGTGCCCGCCAATGCGCATGCGCATCCACAGCACTACTGGGAGTGCTTATGGACGTCTGCAACCACTTCTGCAAACGCCAACTCTAGGCGTTGGGGTTTGTTTTACTTTCCTTTTTCCTTGCTGCCTGTCAACTCTTTCTTTTTCTCCCCCTTCCTCCCGTCTCTCTTCCCCGGCTTCTCTCCCGGATTTCGGAGGGGGGGGGAGCCTCTTTCACCAGCAGTCTTCCCTTTCTCCAGAGTAAAACCTGGGAAAAGTGTCTTCCAGCAACATGAGCAGGACCCACGGCGTCGCCATCCAGGGGCCGGAGCTGTGGGGCTTCCGCCCGGTCGGAGGCAAAGAGTTAAACCAGCTGCTGACCATCTCCAGCATAAGGGAGTCTCCCAGCCATGGGGCTCCGTTTGGTTGTACCCTGGAGTTTTCATTTATTTCTCTTTTGGAAACACCAGAAACATGGGAGTGAGGAGACGAGAGGGCGTCTGGCCATATGAAAAGCACCGTTCCGGCTCCCATTGAGCCTCTGCAGAGTGGGGGAGCGAGCTATGGCTCCTGCCTCAAAAGAGGTGCCTCTCGTCTCCCCACTCCCATGGTTCTGGTGTTTCCAAAAGAGAAATAAATGAAAACTCACTCATGTTGCTGGAAGGCACTTTCCCCCGGCTTTAATCCAGGGAAAGGTGGAAAGGAAAGCCTGCTGGCTGGGGAAAGAGGCTCCTCTACCCCCGAACTCTGAGAGGGGGGGGAGGGAGGGAGAGAAAGAGTTGATAGGAGCCTATGGGGGAGGATTAAAACAAACCTCACGAACACCTGGAGTTGGTGCCTCGCTGTGTTCAGGAGTGAGACGTTAATGAGAAAGTGTTGTTCTGCAGCAGGATCAAAGCCTCTTAGCCTCCTAATTTCCACAGCTAGGGTTCCCGACTGTAGGGTTCAGTGCTCATCTCAGTTTATTGCCAACACTGTCTGTATTTGCAGACGTTTCTGTGGACATGTGGCAGGCTGCCTTAATAGCAGAGTGCAAGGAACGCTGTTTACCTTCCCACTGAAGCGGTCCCTATTTATCTACTTGCAATTTCTTGCTTTCAAACTGTTAGGTTGGCAGGAGCTGGGTCAAACAATGGGAGCGATCTCTGTTGCGCAACATTCGGGTCTCAAACTGCTGACCTGCCAACCTACCAGTCATCAAGTTCAGCATCTTAACCATTATGCCACCGCAGAACTCATGTCATGCAGTACCTGGGAATCAAACTCTGACCTTACAGTCATTGAGTTCAGCGTCTTAACCACTTGGTGCTTCCAAAGCCAAACTCAAAGGGCAAAACTTTGTCGTCTCCCACTTGCCTGGCAATTTTTCTTTCTTTCTTTCTTTCTGGTGTGGTTTGGTTTGTCTTTTGTGTTTGTTGTTGGAAGCAGAGGAGCCGGCTGTGGTGGCAGCAGCTGTGTGGGTGAGTAGCGGTGAGGCTGCCGGGCAGAGGTACCATTGAAAAAATAGCCCGGCTCCTGGAGCCTCTGAAAAATTGTGGTCCGACCCCCAGGCCGAAAAGTTTGGGCACCCCTGCATTATGAGAAGAATCACTCTAATTATCAAAAACATTTCAGTTACACTCGCTTACCTTTATACTGTTTCATTGTACAGTGGTACCTTGGATAAAGTCCGACTCAGATAAAGTCGCGGTTTTCATGCACACGTGATCCATCGCATAAAGTCCAAAACCACTAAAAATGGGCGTTATCCAAGGTATTTGGTATAGGAACCTCGGATCAAGTCCATTAAATTAATTTAATTTAATATTCAAATTTCTATGCCGCCCACTCAGGCAAACTCGACTCAGAGCAGCTTACATCGGTTCTAAAAACATATAAAAACCCATAAACCCACCCATCCCCTATTATCCCATTTTTGTACGTTATCCGATGCATTGCCCATTTGATTCGGATCAAGTCCAAAATCTGATCAAATCCAAACTTGTGGAACGGAGTTTGGACTTTATCC
Source organism: Bradypodion ventrale (assembly GCA_035047345.1). Lineage (NCBI taxonomy): Eukaryota > Metazoa > Chordata > Lepidosauria > Squamata > Chamaeleonidae > Bradypodion > Bradypodion ventrale. The sequence continues at coordinate 126,415,442 of JAWDJE010000006.1, forward strand.
AGGGTTCTACTGTACTTAAAATAAAAAACCCTTAAGTGGTATTGTTGCCTACTGTGAACATAAAAGATATGCAGAATAATAGAACTTTAGAGGCTTTCTTGGTTGCTTCCAGATATATAAAACCAACCACTAGTCAGATATTTACATTTCTTGTTTTTCGTGTGCTGTCAAGTCATGTCCAACTTATGGTGCCCCAATTTTTCCATCTTGCAGACAAAACCATTGTCTCCTTCAATGCCAGTTCATTTCATGTTCAGTTTTTCTTTTCTCCTACTGTCTTCAACTTTTATCTCTCTTGCTCCTAAAAGCTACAAATTCAAATGTGTTAGTATTAATATGTCTTTGTATTAACTGTCGTCAGCCTGTTGACAGTTGTACTACCTATTAAAATGTGTTTTTTACTGTTCAGTTATCTTAAGAAATCATCTCATAGTGAAATTGAGATGGTTTGGGGGGCTGTAGTTGAAACTAGCCTATGTAACATACTCCATTTATATTCCTATTAAATCTATGTATAGAAGATTATATTGTTGTCCGGCTCATGTGAAGAATAGTTTGATATTTACTTGCATGTATTATTGGAAATGAATTTAAAGTCTTGGTAAAGCTTCATTTTTATGAAGACTGGAGTTTATTTCTTAACTTTTGTGTTGATTTTGTGTTTTCTGTTTCCAGGAAGTAAAGAACAGCTGCAGCCAGAAAGTCAAGAAGATTTACGAGAGGTGCTTAAGAAAACACTGGAATTCTGTTTATCTAGGTAAGTAAGTGTCCAAGATGAATATTGGGTGTCCCAAAAGTTGCCATACATAGGGAAAATGAGAAATTGTAGCCAAATTTACCTTTATTAACAAAATATTCATTACAAAATCTTACAAAATATTCTCTACATGTTAGCGACTTCTTTCTATGCACACACATGAAGTGTTCTCCCCCACTCATGGTGAACAAAATTTTTCCTATGTATGGTGATTTTTGGTACACTGTATATCCAGTACAGAACAATTCTGTTATCATTGCCAATTAGAAGTAATAATTGATATATCATGAAGTAAGCAATATAATTATTAATGAAAGAAACAAAACAGTGCAATTTGGATTCCATGGGCCAGAATCCAATATAACACCAGCAGAGCTGCAACCTCTACCAGTGTAATTACATGAGCACTCTGGAAAAGACAGGTGATAAAGGCTTCAGCAGCAGCCATAATAGTGTGGGTTGTTCCAGCATTTGCAAAATCAACTTGGAGTTTTCAGCATTCTTCTCCTTTGCCAGTTATTTGTTCTTTTGGCTCATGGGAAGACGGAGCTATATCTTCTAAAGCAGAGGAACATTCATACAAGGGGCTCCCAAAGGCTTTCTTGTGCAAGCTTTAAAAACTTGTCCAGTGGGGTAAAGCCCCAACGGGATCTTTGGCTTAGAAATTAATGAGCAGACAGGGACAAACATGAGCAAATTGTGATGTAAAGAGTTTTGTCCTTTTTTTCTGAACTAAACATTTAATTTACTTGCCATCTATATTTTTCTTATCACTAGGCACAGTGATACAATCTTATTAGCTAGTCTCATTAGCTGCTTGGGTATGTCCTATATTTTGGTCAAGATTTGTTTCTATTATGTTTAGGAAGAAAGTAACCAATTTGACTGAAGACAATTATGGAGTGTCATCTGTATAAAAAAGAAATATTTTCTTCCTGCTGATCTTTTAATTTATGGTGCTATCATGCTTAAGTGAACTATATCTGAGATCAGTTAATTTTTACAAGGAAATATTCTTCATGTGCCTTACTTGGTACTTAATAATTTAATGGCAGAGATGTATATTCAATGGTAAGACAGACCTCACAACAAGCTGTGACAGATTTTGACCAGAGCTAAACACAGCTCATCAAGCAGCATATAGTAGGCTGAAGAGAAATCTCTTTGGAGACTTTTTTCCTCTCTAGGTTTTTAAATCAGTTATAACATCTGCTGACTGAATTGCATTTAGGTTGTTATGTGAGATTATACAGTCCTGTGTCTTTCACAGCCCTAGAAACAAGCCATCCAGGGTGGTTTCAGGGTAATTGTTGCTTTTGCACTGAAAACCAAGATAATTTTAAGTATAGGCATGTGTGTTCCTTACTACACTGGTATCCTTCCACCAAAATTTAGCTGGCATGCCTCCACCAAAATTCTGTCGAGAAAGTGCTGTTCAGAAAGAGCGGGTATGAGAGTGAAAGAGGATAGTGCAAAAGCTGGCCTGAAACTTAACATTAAAAAAATCAAGATCATGGCATCTGGCCCCATCACTCTTGCAAATAGAAAGGGGGGGGGGGGGATGGAAACAGCGACAGTCCTTACCTTCTTGGGATCTAAGATCACTGTAGATGGCGACTGCAGCCATGAAATAAAAAGACACTTCTTGGGAGGCAACCTATGGCAAACCTAGGCAGCATAATAAAAAGTAGAGCCATCACCCTGCTAATAAAAATCTGCCTAGCCAAAGCAATGGTATTCCCAGTAGTAATGTATGGCTGTGAGAACTGAACCACAAGGAAAGCTGAACGCAGAAGAATAGACACCTTTGAACTCTGGTGCTGGAGAAGACTCTTGAGAGTCCCCTGGACTGCAAAGAGATCAAATCAGTTAATCCTAAAGGAAATAAATCCTGACTGCTCCTTGGAAGGACAAATGCTGAAGCTCAAGTACTTTGGCCAACAAATGAGAGGAGAAGACTCACTTGAGAAGGCCCTGAAGCTGGGAAAGATTGAAGGCAAATGGAGAAGGGGACGGCAGAGGATGAGATGGCTAGATGGCCTCATTGACATGGTGGGTGTAGATCTGGGCAGACTACAGAGGATGGCAGATGACAGAGGAGCCTGGTGTACGGTCGTCCATGGGGTTGCAAATTCTTGGACTCAACTGCGACTGAACAACAACAACAAGGAAAGAACCTCGGAAACACCTGTTATTTGATCATCAACCATCAAAACAGAGAGTGAAATCAAGGCATAGCTTCATCAAAAATTTTGTTCCCCCCTCAAACAACCTGCCCCCACAGTTTGCCTTAGAACTTTGGAAGGCAAACAAGGTGCTACCAGATAGCTGGGCAGAACCACACGACTCTCTACTGCCTGGCCAAAAACAACCATGGCCTGTGTGGAAAGCGTTAAATAGATTGCGTGCTGGGGTAGGAAGATCAAGGGCTAATCTGAGAAAGTGGGGTTTCCCTGTAGATGTCAGCCTGTGTGAATGCGGAGAAGTACAAACTATCTCCCATATGATACAATGTACACTATGCCCCTCGACATGCACTGAGGAGGACCTTATGTTGACAAGAGAAAATGCTGTTGATGTGGCCCAATATTGGGCAGATGTCATCTAGCCCTTTTAATTCTATTTTGTTTTAGATGTGTTCATTTTAGTTTTGTATATTATTATATGCTGGTGGTGCGTCTGACATGAATAAATAAACTGCGCGAGAGTCTTGTTCTGGGATTATATGATGAAGTCAAATGCAACCTTAACACTTGCATGAATAATACAAAGAGAATTCTTCTTTTTCCATCAACAGAGAGAATCTTGCCAGTGACATGTACCTTATATCTCAGATGGACAGTGATCAGTATGTGCCAATAATGACAGTAGCAAACCTTGATCACGTCAAGAAGCTGAGTACTGATTTGGATTTGATTGTTGAAGTATTGCGATGTAAGTAATTGGCAAAGTATGCATTTTCGATTTACATGCGCATTGTGAAATTTTTGTACAAAAGAGCCTTAATGGGTTTTCTATGTGTGATTAAACTCTTACGATTTCTGAGCATTATCTGAAAGATAAAGTGGTCAGAATCCTGTTGGATTTTTACAAGCTTGCAAAAAAAAATAATCATGGATGTTGCTGTGGTTAATTGACGAAATGTTGGTTGCATGTTCAGTGCTCATCCAGCACCTTTTCTATGTCTTGGAAAAACTTCCATGATTCCTCTTGTATGTGCATGCGTTAACACATACTGTCTAGAATTCTTATTTGACAGGTTCATAATTATGATTATCAGGACCAAATTTGCAGATTGCATCTAATTACTTCAAGGTCTGGTCATCCATGTGGGGCAACCTGGAGTATGTTGACAGTAATGAATCTTTTGGAATACTAGCCGTATTAGTCTGTGTTTCAAGCATATCAGAGAATAAACAAAACAAAAAACATAGCACCTGGAAGACTGTTAAATTTAACAGTTAGTCTTCAAGGTGCTACAACGCTTTTTGTTTTGTTTATTCTCTGATATGCTTGACAGTACAGTGGACCCTCGATTAACGACTCATTCGAATAGCATCATTTCCGCTTACCAACGCGTCGTCACTCGCCATGTGACTCCGCACAACAACGAAAAACCGTCATGCGGATTAACAATGTTTTTTTAACGTTGTGCGGATAATGACAGTTTTTTGCCGCTAGATGGCGCAGCTGCCATTGAAAACCTCATAACGACATTTCCCCTATAGCGACGCTACTTGGGGAACCAAGCAACATCGTTATGTGAGGGTCTACTGTAATAGTTAGTATTACTATGGCTGATTTGGCCATTAAGGCACTAAAGATTAGTATCTGAACAGTATTTTGGGTTTTTTTTTTTTGGGGGGGGGGGGGTTAGTTGCATTTCATGGTTACCTTGCCTCCAGGAAGCTTAGGGCACACGGCTTGCCTCCAGTTTATCCTTTGTGAGGAGGATCAGGCCGATGAATTTCATGGCTATATGATATTTTGTCCCTGAGTCTTCTGAGTTGTAGTTGGACACTAACCAGAAAGACTGTCTCATGCATTGAGACTGGTAGGAGAGATTTTTGCTGATGGAAATAAGTAACACTGTAGATGACAAGTAAGTTGCCACTAGAGCAGTTTTCCCCCCACCTTTTGTTTTTTAGACTTCAATTCCACAAAGTACTGATCAGCCAATGTACTGTTTTAGGTTTCTAGGAATTGAACCACTGCTGTTCTGGGAACCACTGCTCTAGAGTGTTACTCATTTTAATATTTGTTTACTGCTCAAGGATGGGCTAGGTAACAGGTTTTTCTGTAGTACTGTTTTAGAAAATGGCCCTTCTGCAGCAAATAAAACCGTGATTTGTAGATTAAAAACATGCTTTTAATTGGATTGATGGCAGATGTTTTTTTAAAAAAATGTAGTCCTTTTTTGTTGTCTAAGCCACAATATTCTATTCCCCAGCATTGCCTTTAGTCCAAGTGGACGAGAAGGGCGAAAAAGTCAGGCCAAACCAGAATCGCTGCATTGTGATTTTACGTGAATTACCTGAATCTACTCCAATTGAAGTAAGTATCTTGTTTGTCTCTGTGGCCCGTGGAGCTCTAGGAGCCGTTATGGTTTCCCTTTCACCAGGCAATTTAGCCATCAGCTGGACATCAGGGAACAGATAGCTGTTTTCTCATGACTTAATGGATTTGATTTAAATCACTAGTCAATAAGACAGTATTTTAATCATGGTATTCTATATAAAGACTCAAAAAATTTCACTTTCATTTTTACTCATCACACTTAGCTTCTTGTGCATATATGTTATGCTCCCAACAGTCTTCTATTAGTTGAATCTTTTGAAATTTAGCACTTAGAAGAAAAGGTTGAATCTGTGTACATAGATTTTTCAAACAAACAATGAGATTTTTAAAAAAATTCAACTATATTTTAGGACACTTCTGCTATGAAGAGCCATGTGAGCTCTGTAAATACAAATTCAGTTTTGAGAAATGTAAAACCAAACATCTGCGATATTATCTTCTCGACCAGGGGTCAGCAAACATGGCTCTCCAGATGTTATTGTTCTGACTTGGGCTTCTGGTATTTGAAGTCCAAGAACACCTGGAGAGCCAGGTTTGCTGACCCCTGTTCAAGATAGAAACATTGCCCAGTAATCTTACAGAAACCTCTGGAAGAGCATGACATTGTGAATGGATTGATGGAATTCATTTACCAAAAATATTAAACATTGCATGAAGAATTTAAATATTATCACATCATGCTGCATGCTTTAAAATTGTTCCTTGTTTCATAAAGACTATAGTGTATCTTATATAGAAAATTGTATTTAGATAGATTTTTACGCAAAAAAAGCTTTATATTTTTTTAAAATCCAATATAAATTTTTAAAATGATTTTATCCACCCTGACTTGATGGGGAAATAGTTATCCTGAGCAAGATTGTTGGGATTCAGGATTTCATCAGGAGTTTCTGTGTATTTAACTGTGGTCTCAGAAAGATTGCCTAGATGGAGGATACAAGTCTCTCATAGCTTAATGTTTGTCTGTTTGGCTTCCCAGTAAAAACATGGGTTGAATCCATAGGTTATCTAAGTAGAAAGCTGTTGATTCAACATGTCTGTTTTGTTCCTTATTCTCTCTAAACTGTCATAGTAATGGGTTTGCCAAGAACAAGGAAGAGGCACTCACACAGTAATACCCTGTCTGGCTGGATATTCCAGTATGGTAATGGAGTAAATACCGCATAGCCAGTGACTTAATGCCGAGTGTTGGGTGGCAGTAAATAACCTGACTCCCCTAAGGGGCCTATGGCTACGGGTGGATGAGCCCCTTTGGGTGAAGTGATGGCCCCCTCAGTGGAGGAAATGCCACTGGAAACCATCACATAGGGCCCAATGGCAAAATGAGCGGAGGAGGAACCATTACACTATTCTGATTCCCAACAGTCATGGAGGCGGAAGAGGTTATGCCAAATGGACTGGCTGTGAAGGCGCATCTTGTCAGTATCCTCATGGCTGTGGCAGTCAATTGCAGCCACAGCATCAAATCTTACACAAGTAGGATTTTTTTTAAAAAAGCTCATTCCTAGTACACCCACTGCTGTCTCTTATAGAACAAGCCATGTTGTTCTGAGATGTACTGCATCCTACCACACAAAACAGGAGGAGAGGCACAAGACAGGCCTATTTTATAAATTGTGTTCTACATATACAACTGCTGAATCTAATCTCATATTTTTAGCATGTATGTTTAGGCACTGACCTCACATCTTAAAATGGCAGCCTATGCACAAATGAAAAGTATTTTTACAGTACATGGTATCCAGGATTGTAGAATTGCTTCATTATTTTATTTATTTTATTTTATTAGTCAAATTTGTATATGCCGCCCGCTCAGGCAGAACCCGACTCAGGGCGGCATCACAACAATTCAAAAGACATAAAAACAATTATAAAAAATAATTATAAAAAAAACCCCCCAACCCACCCCCTTTAAAAAACCCCATGTCCCACCCACCCATCCCATCCACTATACAAAGGAGGAAGAGAAGTTCTTATACAAGCCAGCAGGCGGGCACCATAGTCCCATTCGGGCCCCACACCTGCCCTGCCAGCCAGGTCTTCACTCCTTTCCTGAAGGGCAGCAGTTCACTTTGGAGTCTTAGGTCTATTGGCAGGAGGTTCCAGAGAGTTGGTGCGGACACGGAGAAGGCCCTCCTTCGGGTGCTAGACAAATGTGCATCCCTAGTCGGTGGCACCACTAGAGAACCCCTCCTGTCCGCTCTGGTTGGACGGGCAGACACTCTTGGGACGATGCGGTCTCTAAGGTATCCCGGCCCCCTGCCATGTAGGGCTTTAAAGGTCAAAACCAGCACCTTAAATTGCACCCGGAGACAAACTGGTAACCAGTGCAGCTCCCGAAGTAGGGGAGAGACATGGGCATATCGCCCACACCCCATCACCACCCGGGCCGCCGCATTCTGGACCAGCTGCAGCCTCCGAATGGTCGTCAAGGGCAGCCCCATGTAGAGCGCATTACAATAGTCTAGTCGGGAAGTAACCAGAGCATGGGTGACCATAAGCAAGGAGCCCCGGTCCAGGAGTGTGCGCAATTGGCGAATCACCCGAAGTTGGGCAAAAGCCCTCCTGGCCACAGCCGCCACTTGTTCTTCCAGCTGCAGCCGCGAGTCCAGAAGAACCCCCAAGTTGCGCACTGGGTCTGTCTGGGGCAGAACAGCCCCATCCAGTGCCAAAGATGGTAACTCCCTGGATAACGCGGGGCCCCTTATCCACAGCCACTCTGTCTTGCTGGGATTCAGCCGAAGCCCATTGGCCCCCATCCAGACCCCAATGGCCTCTAGGCATCCGGATAGGATTTCAACAGCATCACTGGGGTCCCCACGGGCCGAGATGTACAACTGTGTATCATCCGCGTACTGATGGTACCGCACCCCGTGGGAACGAATGATCTCACCCAGCGGCTTCATGTAGATGTTAAATAAGAGAGGAGAGAGCACAGAGCCCTGTGGCACCCCATATTTGAGGGGCCTAGGGCTGGACCTCTCACTCTCTAACCATACCGACTGGGTACGGCCCTCCAGAAATGAGGAAAACCAGGACAACAACTATTTGATAGTTCTTTGGCATAATCTTAATGGCTTCTGTATGTACTAACTGGGTTGTTAAAGTGCTCACTGCTTCACCTGTATTTTTAATTAGCCCTTTTCCCATTCTCTTTACACAGGAGGTTGAAGCACTCTTCAAGGGAAATAACTTGCCTAAATTTATCAACTGTGAGTTTGCCTATAATGACAACTGGTTTATTACATTTGAGTCTGAAGCAGATGCACAACAGGTAAGCTCTCAGTTTTTCATGGGATATTCACAGTTATATATAAACCAAGAGACTTGCACAGGGATGTTGGTTCATGAAACACGTGTATAGAAAAGCCACAAATACTAAGTGGCAAGAAAGTAGTATAGTGATATACAGAATCAGTGTTACCAGCAAAATGCCTTCCAGACCTCATTGCAATGCATTTATATTTCCATAATTAAATTGGTTAGTACATAAAATACAATGTGTACATTTCAGTCCTTAAAATCAGTTAAATACTTTATTCCTGTTGATTGCAGTAAGCCTTAGTTGTGTCTGCTTTGTTGTGCTTGCTTTGTCTGGACTGTTTTGAGACTTGTTTCAAACTTACAGGTAAGTTAAATGTATGGAAAAGGAGCAGGTAATAAAATGAATTGACTCTTGCATTCTTACTGACTTTGGCACAACTTGTTAACATTTAAACTATGTTAAAAGGAAAAATAGATTGAAACTCCTCTCAATCTTTAGCAGTTTCATTTGACAAGAAGTGAATTAAATATGTTAATTGTACATTTTGTTTAGGAGAGACACACTTTTTGACTTACACCTCTTCAGGTCACCCTTGCTTGAAAACCAGTCATATCCAACTCTAGGGTTGAGTACTCCTCTCTGTTTAATGCTGTATGCATTTGCAGACGTTTCCGTGAACTTGTGGCAGGCATGCCTAAACACCTGACTGCACGGAACGCTGTTTAACTTCCCACAGAAGTACCTATTTATCTACTTGCAATTTCTTGCTTTCGAACTACTACGTTGGCAGGAGCTGGGATAGAGACGCAAACTCACTCCGTCGTGTAATGCTCGGGAATTGAACTCCAACCTTCCAGTCATCAAGTTCAGCGTCTTAACCACTTGAGCCCCCGCATTCTGTCTTCAGCCATATACTAAAAGCCTTCAAGGCTTCTAACAGAAGAATTTTAAATCCATCCATTCTCTCTCCCCCCCCCCCCCCCTCTCAGTTTTTCATTCTTTTCAGAGCAACCCTAGCTTAATAAAAAGTAAGGCTGAATCATATTTGAGCGTCTTAGAAGTTGATACTGTTATTCTTTTTCCCCCTGCTGATTAATCCTGCTGATTACGTTGCTCTGTTTCTAACAAACACATTTATTCCTCTTAAAGGCTTATAGATACCTTAGAGAAGAAGTAAAAACCTTCCAAGGAAAACCAATTAAGGTGTGTATGTTATCTTTTTTTAGCCTTACTTCTAATATTTTGGAAGCAGATTTTCTGGGGATAATTTACGAACATAATCTTTTGTCTTTTAGGCAAGAATAAAAGCAAAGGCTATAGCTATAAATACGTTTTTGCCAAAGAATGGATACAGACCTCTGGACATGAATATCTACACACAACAACGCTACACAACTTCATTTTACTTACCGCCGGTATATAGTCCACAACAGCAGTTCCCACTCTACAGCTTAATTGCTCCACAGACGTGGTCAACAACACACAGCTATCTTGATCCGTCCCTGGTAAGCACTTGGCAGTCACTTATTTGTTGATAATATGGTCCTGCTGTTGCCAGGTTTTGAATTATTATCAGAACATCTTAGATTAAACTAATAGCACCAAAATCCTGATACGCTTTCTATAGTTGACATGCTCACTTTACTTTACCCAAACACATATTAGGTGAAATCCTCTGCAGAACTCTATTGCTGGAATTGATAATGTCATCACCTGCCCTTACTTTTAGAACAGTCTAAAATATTAAAAACTGATAATCTTTAATTTAAAGTTTTCTGTTCTCACCTGACCTCTATCTGAAGATCACTACCACAAGGACCAGGACTGGTAGCAGAGGTTTTCAGATATTAAAGGCTCCTACACACATACTCAAACATCTCATTCCGAAGCTTTCAAAAGCTTTGCCCGGTCAAAAGAGATCCCACAAGTGTGTATGGAGCAGAATAGGAAATTTCAGATTAAAGGATTATTGGCAGTAGCTAATAACATCATCGTCTTTTTTATTTATTTATTTATTTCAATTTCTATACCGCCCACTTAGCCGAGGCCAACTGCAAACAAGATTCCAGTTATTGGGTGTGTTGTGGGGTGTAGAGAATAAGATGATGGACTAGGGTTGGGTTCAATCTCTGCTTGAGCATGGAAGCTCACTGGAGAGATAGAACTGGTAAAGTTACTCTTTCGATATCCTTATGAAACCCAGTTAGGATTTCTGTAAATTAATTCTGATTTCATGGCACAGAGCAAACAAATGCATACACTGCACAACAACAATTTTGCATCATATTGAGTGCGCTGATTCCAAATCTGAACTCAGAATTTGCCTATCACGTACATATTTTAAGTTATAGACATACTATAGCTGTTTAAGTGGTATTGGGTAATGTATTTTTACATGAGAACATTATAACAGTTGCAGCTACCACTATGCTTGCTGCCTCAGCTGAATCATGTCCCCTGGTGGCATGCATGTTCCAGCAGTGACTGGGCATATCTGAGCAAGTCAGTGAGCTGACATCAGAAATAGGTATATAAGGCAAGATGGACCAAGGGCTTGTCTCTAGTGTGAAACCATTTTATTGGATAGTAAAGCTAGCTAGGCCATAGTGAGTCTGTTTTGAGCTAAAGATGAGTAGGGGCAGCTGTGTTAATTAACTCGACAATTTTTTGCTACATTTGTGGCAAATATACCCCACGTGATCAATGCAAGAACCTAACCAAGAGGGTGAAAATTGCTTACTTGACATCCTTCATGGTGAAATTTGACATCCTAGGCAAGAATTGAACTTCAGATTTAGATTCAACGCACTTGATTTAGTATAGGACACATGGATTAGACCAAGTAGCAGACAGTATATATATTTTTTGTGATGCAGTGGTATGTTCTTCATATATACTATTAATAATCTGATTTGTGTTATAGTTCTCTCAGCCTAAATGAAAGCTAACAATTAAAAATAATGACCAGATTGTTAACTTTTCTATTTGCACTCTGTGATAGCACTTTAAGACTGAATTATATCATTATTGTTTTTGATTTTTAAAAAATAATAAAGACAAGTGTGACTCTTTCTCATTGCGCCATTATATATATCATGCTGTATAAATACAGTAAAACCTCTACATACGATTTTTTTCCCCGTTCCACGAGGTTATTTCAGTCTGGGAAACCAGACCTGTACATAAAAAGAAAGGATTTCACTTACCTTTGAGTCTTTGTCCCTGCTCCATGTGGTCAAGATGGAGGGGGAAAGCCATGCTTCCTGGTTGCAGGGAGAGCAAGAGGCTAGGCTAGAGCATTGTTTCCTGCCTCAGTGCAATTGGCCAGCCTGCCCATTTCCCCTGCAGCACCACCACTGGTTGGTGGTGCAAATACAGTTTATGTTTTAATTAATTAATTTTACTGTATGTTCATGGTTTTTTATTATTGAAACTCACTAGCAGCTGCTACATTTCCACCCCAATTTATACTCGGGTCAATCTATTTTCCGAGTTTTAGAGGTCCAAATTAGGTACCTCGACTTATATTTGGATCGACTTATACTCGAGTATATACGGTATGTCGAAAACACATTGCATTACCAGAAGAGGCTACTAGATGTCACCATATATTTTTGTATGTCGAATTTTTCCTACAGTAGAACACTGCATAACGAATGCTTCATATAACAAAAATTCCATAGAACGAAGTATTCATGCAGCAATCGCGATTCCCCTCATAACAAAAAGAAATTCATTATACGGGGTTTTTGTTAAGTGGGGTATACCCTAGTTAACAAAAACCCCATATAACGAACATTTTCTTTTCAGTATGCGGGGTACCACCCATTTAATCCACATAATGAAAAAACTGCATAGCGAGGAGCCCCATGGAGCTGAGCTTTTTCGTTATGTGGAGTTCTAAAATATTAAAAATTTGTATGTTGAATACTTTTTTTAGCCAGAATTTCTATTTGTATGTTGAATTTTTTGTAAGTCGAACCATTTGTATATCAGGATTCCACTGTAGTTCCATCCCAGTATAAGGATGGTATTTTGCAAAAAAAAAAAAAAAAAAACTAGGCCAGGCAACTCTGGTCTGTTAGTTTGCGACATGTCAGAGAGTTTGCTTGACAACCTTTAGAAATAACCTCCTACACCCATCCACACTTACAGTTGAATGGTATAGTCCAAAATTCTGCCTCTTTGTTAAAACATGTAAAACAACTCTAAATTTCTACATTTTAAAATCTGTTTCTCTTTGGCAGCTATACAGTATTCAGTCCATTAGCTGAAATCTAGTAACAGACATTATTGTTCGACAAAATATTACACATAATATGAAAGATGCAAGAACAAAATGTAGATCACAAACATTCAACTGTAATACAGCTTGCAATATTTTCTTGTTGAGTAGAAAAGTTACTGTGACCTTGTTTTCATACTTATAAGATTGATTTCTTGCTTCCCCTGCTTTCTCTTGATAATCTTGAGGTCATGTCTAAATGTGAAAACAACTTGATTTTAGGGAAGCACAGTTTTGTTAAGCAAAACTGTAGGAGTGACATCTTCCTTAATTGTTAAGCGTGGCATATTCTATAGCATAAAATGGCAATTACTATAAAAAGCTGTAGAAGGATACTACTGAGAAAGCATCCAGCCACAGCATTCAGTCATAAGCAGTGCTTAGGTTGGAGACAAAAGGTGGAGAAATCAAGGTGAAGGATTAAAGTAGTGTGATTACATTTGAATCTTTGCCTATTTTAAGGCTACTAAGAGTTTCAAGACTTCAACTATGTAATCCTCAGTGTTTTTCTTCAATAGGTAACACCATTTCCAAATACTGGATTTATCAATGGTTTTACTTCTCCCACTTTCAAACCTGCTGCTTCTCCGCTGACTTCCCTCAGGCAGTATACTCCCAGAAACAGGCAAGTACTTATTTGTTCATTTGCTGAACTACTAAACTCCATCTGTTGAAGACATTGTTGAAATAGTTTTGGGAGGACTATGCATCACTTCATAGACATTTACTTAATTTAGGTACTTTGACCTGCCCTTACTTTTAGAACAGTTTAAAAACAGCAAATTAATTCTTATGCAACAAACTTAATTATTGCCTCAGGCTCTTAAAACTAAATTATCAATTCAAAGTAAGAAGTAATCTGTGCTACCTTCCTAAAGGGAAATCTGTATGCTGCTTGGAGGAATAATGGCTTTTACAAGGATTATGGTCATAACCTGATTAGGTTGAAAGAAGAGAGTGCAAAAGCTGGCCTGAGACTTAACATCAAGAAAACCAAGATAATGGCAACAGGCCCTATCAGCACCTGGAAAGTAGACGGGGAAGAAGTAGAAGCAGTGACGGATTTTACTTTCTTGGGATCTAGGATCACTGCAGATGGGGATTGCAGCCATGAAATAAAGAGGCGACTGATTCTAGGGAGACAAGCCATGAGAAACCTGGGGAAAATAGTGAAAAGTAGAGACATCACCTTGCAAACAAAAATCCTTATAGTGAAAGCAATGGTATTCCCGGTGGTAATGTATGATTGTGAGAGCTGGACCATTAGGAAGGCTGAGCGCAGGAGAATAGACGCCTTTGAGATGTGGTGTTGGAGGAGAGTTTTGAGAATCCCCTGGACAGCGCGGAGAACAAATAGGTCAGTCTTGAAAGAAATCAGTCCTGACTGCTCCTTAGAAGGTCAAATAGTAAAGATGAAGCTGAAGTACTTTGGACACCAAATGAGAAGTGAGGATTCACTTGAGAAAGCTTTGATGCTGGGAAAGGTGGAGGGCAAAAGAAAAAGGGGACGGCCAAGGATGAGATGGCTAGATAGCATTATGGACGCAGCGGGCACAGAGCTGAGCGGGCTGAGGAGGATGGTGGAGGACAGGGGTGCCTGGAGATCAATGGTCCATAGGGTTGCAAAGGGTCAGAATCGACTGTGCGACTGAACAACAACAACAACAACAACAACAACATGGTCATAACACAATTAAGGGATAAAGAGTTGACCATAGGATCATGTAGCTCTTCCTCAAAGCAAATTCATTCCTCCCACCTTGTTCACTGCCAAGATTAACCAAAAAGATCATTAACCACAATTGAGATAAATGTTGAAATCTGCAAACCCGGGGCTCTCAACCTTTTTAAGTTGGGGGCCGGGTCATGCTCCCTCAAATAGTTGGTGGGCCGGACTGGTGCTCCAGCCACCACCGGAATCAGCTGTGCACTAATTTATGGCTGTTGTAAACGTGTTTACAATGGCTGTAAATAAATCCATGGCCAATTCCGCCAGTAGTGGCTGGACAAGGGTGGAGGTCAGATTATTTGGTGCCACGGGCCGTAGATTGAGAACCCCTGCTCTAAACTGTGGTTAAGATGGAAGGGAGTGAGGACAGAGTCTTTTGACCTCAGATAAGCTCTAAGCTTCCCTAAGCAAAGATACTTCAGGAAAGCATGCTCTATTTTCACTGTGTATTTGTAAATAACTTTTAGTGTGTGTCACCTCTTAATTAATTTATTTATTTTAAAAAAGACATTATACCCTTAACCTTCTTTAGAATAAGGCTGCCCAAAACCAAAACACTAAGGGAGATGGAGCAACTCCCTTAGGAGGAAAGGTTAGAAATGTTGTGTTTGGTAAATTTGGGGTGGGAGGGTAGGGTAGGTTAAGGAGAAGATATGATGTCAGTATATACAGGTGAAACTTGGAAAATTAGAATATCGTACAAATGTTAATTCATTTCACTTAAAAGGTGAAACAAATATATGAGATAGATTCACTATATGCAAAGCGAGATATGTCATGCCTTAATTCGTTATAATTGTGATGATCATGGTGTACAGCATACATGACATTATATGATTATAGGGTTGGGGTTTTCATAAGCTGTAAGCCATAAACATCAATATTATAACAAAGTAAGGATTGAACTATCTCGCTTTGTGTGTAATGAGTCTATCTCATATATTTGTTTTACCTTTTAAGTTGCATTACTGAACTGAATGAACATTTGCACGATATTCTAATTTTCTGAGTTTCACCTGTAAGATGCACAGCATTGGGAAAATTGGTCAGAAAGAGTTTTTTGTCCCTCCATAATTGTGAGGATATGCAGAAGTGTTTCATTATAGTATTACATTACAGTATGTGATTTGGAATTCAGTGCCACGAGATTTAGTAGTGACAATCAGTCAAATAATACTTTGGCCTGTTCTAGTAGAGCTTTTGTTGTTTTGAGAAGTAACAGAAAATTAATGTTAGCACAAGTTTTTAGTTGCACACGGTGAAAACTGCTACTTTTAGAAAACTCTGGAACAAGTTCTTTTTCGTGGTTCTAAAGATTTCATATGGTAGTAAATAACTGCTTTTGGTTTTTTCACCCTTAGAAATCCCAGCAAATCACATCTACGGCATATGGTACCTAGTGCAGACAGAGGGGCTGGACTTTTAGAGAGCCCTACAATATTCAGCTTTTCTGCTGATCGTTTAATCAATGGCGTCAGAAGCCCACAAATAAGACAGCCAGGACAAAACAGAACACGGATGCAAAATACTACAAGTTATACCAAACGAGAAATAGGTAGTGGACGAGTAGAACCCACTGCTTCAGACTCATCCTCAAGCTTGGGTAGAGGAAGGTGAGTATTAGTTTTCAATGTTGGCTAGCTTCTGTACAGTGGTGAGTTAAATTAATTGTTTCATTGCCCTGAATAGGAAGGGATGTAGCTCAAAGATACTGAAAAATGAGATGTAGGAAAGGGAAAATCAGTTGAGCAAAATAAGTGCAAATTCATTTTAAGCATTTAGTTTAAAGATGGGTAGAGAGAGTAATGGTACTTTAGAGAGGAGCTATAAGATGGACAAGCATAGGAATTGAAAAAAGATAGGTATAGACTATAGAGGGAAAGATTAAAATTGGCAAGAGCGGGGAATGCTTTTCTTTCCTAATTTTATTCTTCTTTCATGTCCAGGTCAACCTTTAAACTGCCAAAGTGAAGCCACCTTTTTAACTTTGTAGTTGGCCAAATTTATATCCTCATTGGTACATGTTTCTAGTATTAATTGGCAGACCAACCAATGAGCCAGATTCTGTAGCTCTCCACATTCACACAGCATGTTGTTGTCTGCCAGCATTCCCAACTTGAGCATGTTGATCTCGTATTTATGGACTCCAGTCTTTATGCTATTCAGAATCCTCCAAGTGACATAGGGGAGGTTGAGTTCCTCAGCCATATCTCCTCTTTTAACGTAATTCCTTATCCATTGAGCTCCTGCCTCCATCTTTTAATTTGATTTTGCTCTTGCATACTCTCAAGAATGTTTGCTTTTGCCATAAAGCTCTTCCTGGACTTGAGTAGGCTGGCTTGAGATCCCATATCAGTTCAGAGGATGTCGAGGGTCATTTTCTTGCCTAGTTCTCTTGGTGTCTGCTGCTACTTCTCTCTTTATCTTAGGTGGAGCTAATTTTATGTAGGACAAAGAATAAATAGATAACAATATATTGATTGAAACCCTGTTACTTACCATAATCAAGTTATCAAATGATGAGGAAAGCGGTATATAAATTTAAATAAATAAATAATATGCTACAGTAGAATAGGCCTATTCATCAGTGGAGATTTGGTGAGTCAACTCCTTTATAACTTCCATTGATTCAAATAAGCCTATTCTAATTGTGACGTACATGAGCATAGTAAGTTGCATCTAAAACATGCCCATTTGAATAAATGGAATTTATGGATGAGTTGACTTATCAGATAGCCTGACCAAACGGGTCTGCTGTAGTGTAACTTACTACATTAAGTAACAGCATTTTCATGCATTTATCAACGGTTCATTTCCCTGTAGTGAAAAAGACAGGATATAAATAAATAAAAAAGAATTACAACAGAAATCATTGTCGATAATTAGATTTCTCAAATGCTCGTGATCTCTTTGTACTTGAAGGATGTTGATTCAACTCATGTAACTAATAAATGAATAGCAGTATTTCTTAAGAAAAAACCCATCTGAGTAGAAAGAGTTCCGAAACCTGTATTAATTGGATTATAACGGAATATTTCTGGATTTTAAGTCCTATTGCAGAAATAATTAAATACAGAAAGAAGAGGATAGAGTACAAGACAAGATGGAAAACTACTCAACAATGTAATTACTTTTAAACTCCGAATATAACTTCTCTTTGGAGTTTTATAGTAATGTAATATGTCTTTTTAAAGAGCTCATATGGTTATCTCAAAACAGGGTTCCATTGCTGAAATTATTTAAATACTCTCAAGGTATGAATATTCTAGTGGTGAATTTGAATACTGTAAAGTCAAATGAAATTCTTTAAACCAACCTGCTTTTAATGTTACATTTCTAGCAACTTTTTTTAAAGTGCCAGTGCCTATCCTGCTGCTTGTTTCAAATTCATCATTGAATATATAAATGCTTTCTCTTCAGCCTGTTGTGTAAGAATTTATCTGATAAATTTGGCTTCAGCAGCTGTCTAGTTGAATGGCCTAGTCCTGTGATGGCAAACCTTGGCACTCCAGATGTTCTTGGACTTCACTTACCAGAAGCCCAAGTCCAAGTGAATCCACGGGTTTACTGCGATTCATTTGGCCCGTGCTGCCCTTGTCACTCCTGGAAGCGGAAGTAAAACGTGGGCGCGTTTTACTTCCGCTTCCAGGAGCGACGAGGCCGGTACGGGCTGAATAAATTGCAGAGAACCCATTCATGTGGATTCACTGGGGCTTGGGCTTCTGGGAAGCGAAGTCCAAGAACATCTGGAGTGCCAAGGTTCGCCATCACAGGCCTAGTTTGTGTTGTGCTACTAGAGCTCACGGAAGAAACTCATTCAGAATATTGAACACATTGTTGATACAGTATTGCCATGCTGTGATACAGGAAAGTACATAATAGGTAGCTCCAGTTTTAAATGGTCTAGAATAGAGCCTAGTTGGTTGATGATCCAGAATGAGCAATCTCCAGTCCATATAATTTCCTATGGCTTCAGAATTTTGTCCCATTTCCTCATTAACCTATTAATGTTTCATAATTAGCATGAAACTCCATATTTGGATAATTTTTGAGTCAGAAACTTTATTGCACAATTAGAAATGTGAAATCTGAATGATAATTACGTTGTAGTCTCTCACTAGTCTTTACAGATAAACTTAGTTCATTATTTGTAAGAGGTTCCCATTAATGAGAGAGTAGCCCTACCCCCTTCTTTCATAGAAAAAGTTTTTCTAACTTTTTGATTTCTTTATTTCTTAATGAGAGTTAGGTAAATATATAAGGGGTCTAGTTTTTCTTCTTCTTAAGAACAGAAAATATTTCTTTGTGACCAGTTGGCAGTGTACGAGCTTACTTCTGCGGGCAAGAATTTAAAACTCGGAAGTAGAACTATCCACTATAAAAGCCTTATTTAATATTCTGCCAAACATTCATTTTGGTTTCTAAGCCTTCAGCAGAACTTTTTCCTGCCCTAATGGTAAGACTGGATATTTATAAGAGGGATGTTTTTAGGGATCCAGGTTTCTTGCCAAAAAAATGTATTTGTGCTGCTTGGATAGGCATTGCTTTGTATCTGTAGTATACAAGAGCCTTCAGTTCAGTGGAGATGGTCATTGGAGCATTCACTTTGTTCACATTGACATGCAGCTGTTTCTGAGTTCCACTTTGGTTTGATTCCAATACTAGTACTGCTGACACTTAAAGAAACAACTACTATAGCAGCTGCTGTAATCTACAGAATATTGGTATTCCACAAACACCACTAAATTTTCTCATTCCACTCAATGGAATCTACTGGTAAGAGTAAAGTTAATAGGTTTCATACATTTTACAGACACCATCCTTCCCCCACGCCCCCAAATCTTTTCAGTTCTTGCATGCCAATACAGAATGTGACCTACAAAAACAGTGAAGAGTTCTTGTGGCATTTTAGCAGTTTCCAGTTTTTCCTTAACATAAGCTGTCATGGACCACAACCTGCCTTTATCAAATGCACGTGGGCTGCAGTCCCCCAACTCTGTCTTTATTTTTCCTGCAGCAGTCTGACACAACTCTTTTATGAAGTGGGACTTTTGTTACCAAGGGATGTCATTTCAAACTTGCATGAGATAGACCAGAGATGGCAAACTGAGACCGAGTTCCCGTATAGAGGGGTGGGGTGAACTCTGTGCTGGGGGGGGGGGGGGGGGAAGGAAGCCCTCCCATTGGGCTCCTGGGCAGAGGGGCAGGGTGAACTCTACTTGAGGGAGGGAGGAAACATTCCCATTGGGCTGCTGGGTAGAGGGGTGGGGTGAACTATGCTTGGGTGATGGCACACGTACCCACAGAAAGGGCTCTAAGTGCCCCCTCTGGCACATGTGCCACAGGTTCACCATCACTGAGCTAGACTCAGTGCTTTCTAAAGTACTGGGTGGCCAGCAATATGGGGAAATCTGTCTAAGCTGCTCAGTATATATCTGACCAACTTCCAGCTGCCTGGCAAACCTGTGCCCCTTATTTGTATAATGCAAAACACCAAAATTGACCTTTTTGCAATGATTGAGGTAGACCAAGGATTCTCAACCTGTGGCCCGTGGTGCCATTTCATTTGGCCCCCACCGCCTACACCACACCAGGAAGTGCCATGTAGTGGAGAAAGGGCAAAATGGCCATCCAGCCCCTGAAGCTGTCTGAGGGAGCATGACCCGGCCCCCGGTTTTAAAAGGTTGAGAACTCCTGAGGTAGACAGTAGCCTAGTGAAATATAATTTTAAGCATTTTTTTCCCTTCTGCATTTTTTTGAAAGCATAGCAAGTTCTTTTGCCACCAAGAAACATAACTGTGTATGCATAGTAACCCTTTTAAATATTTTACTAATTAGTTTTAGGAAAATGTGTGGCATTTGTTTTTCTGGGGAAAGTGGAAGGAGGAGTTCTGAGGCTATGTTTTGTAACATAAAAACCTATGAAAAATTTCACCAGAGACTCAATGCTCCCAGTATCTTGAAGGAAAAGAGACTATGACATAGTCAAGCCTGTATTGCTGTCTGAATCATTTGACTAGAGCAGGGGTGCCCAAACTACGTCCCGTGGGCTGGATCTGGCCCACAGGCCATAGTGACCGGCCCCCTGAACTATGTGACTGGCCCATGGCCTAAAACGTTTGGGCACCCATAGACTAGAGGCAAAACTATAGCAAGACATGGTAGCTAATGTTTAAAGAGGCTGTTTCAGGACTTAACAGGGAAGAAGCTCTATTTTAAGTCTTTTCCACTATAGGGACAGAATTTATGTACAGAGACCTCCTCCGAAGAAGGAGATGCCCTAGAGAAGATTGTAAGCTCCAAAGAACAACAACTAGTGTAAAGTCAGATTTCAAAAGTCATTTTGCTTTGAAACATTCTGATATAATTTTCCTACTCCCCAGCAAATTGGAGAGCATTTAGCAGATTTGTTTCTAAACATTTTCAGGCAGACAGGAAATGTCTTTGAAAAACTCTTGGAGAATTCCCCCTTCCTTTTTAGAAGGTTTGTTGAAATTCTCTCCCCAGTTTTTCTTCCCACAAAATGTGTGGGGAAACCCCAAAACAAAATCTGCTGATAGATAGGTTAGCAAGACTGTTTGGTCTGCGTATTGGTGTGTTTTAGAGCTTCTGCACCTCTTAACGTGCAAGTGAAAAAAGAATTGCAGTATCTTTGACTCTTCCTATGTATTAGACAGGACTAATGAAAGACCTGATGGAAAGGTGTTAGTTATATCACAAACAAATAAGGTCCATCCAACCAACCCCTAAGTGAGGTATGTTAGGAGGGAAGATGGTTTCTGGTCCAAAATCACTCAGTAGGTTTCATTGCTGAATGATAATTTTTTTCTGGTTTATCATGGTTTGACTTAATAGACTAGATGTCTCAATAACCCATTATTAAGAGCAAGTGAATTTCTAGTGACAGTGATTTTCTTTCTTCAGGAAAAACACATATGGCTATCGAAAGAAGAGAGAAGATAAGTTTACGGTATGTATGCTATGCCTAGTTATTTATGAATGACAGAGGAGTTACTTATTATCAGTGCAAGAACACCTGGAATCATTGATATACTACAACTGCTAATTAAAAACTGTTTTAAATAGCTCATAGCCAGTGCAAACATGCTTTAGGTTCGAATGTTAATGGGGAGAAAAACAATTTCTGAGGCTTTCCCCCTTTTGTCTCCTCTGTCCCAGGTAGAAAAACTAATCTCCTTTGTAGAAAGAGGACATCATAAATGGCAAGAGGGCTGTAAACCATCTCTAACTTCATAGTTTTACTAGTGTGGGATTTCTCTTTGTGCATAGAATGAGGGACCAGTGACTCAGGAGGCCTGGGTTCAAACCCCACTCAGCCACGGAAGCACACTAGGGGTGTGGAAATGATAAAGCCACTCCTTAAATCTCTCACTTACCTTGAAAGCCCTATTAGAGTCACTACAAGTCAGTACTAACTTGGCAGCACATAACAACAAAGAGATGCCTTGTGTTTTTCAAATGGATCAAATCTCGATGGCTGCATTTAGTAATATTTAATTTAATGATACGTCTTTTTCTCTGGAATGGAAGTTGAAACTTTCTAACTCTCTAAAGAGGTTGAGTGTTTGATTGCTGGAAACAATCCAAGTGATATCTTGATTAAATGAACATGATCCCTGTTTGGAAACCATTTTTATAGCTGGAGAATGGCTGCTTTTGCCACTCAAAAAATTTGAATTGCAGAGAACCAGCAGGAATTGGTTGAGCAGTGATGTGTCCCCTTATACCAGGGGTGACTAAACTTTTCGGGCCGTGGGCCAGTCACATGGTTCCTCCCACCAGAAGCAGAAGTAAAACATGCCTTGCAGTATATTTTGCAAAAAGATGAGGTAGATTTTTAGGCTGCCATTTTCTCTACCTAAACCAGAGGTGCCTAAACTACAGCTCGCGGGCTGGATCTGGCCCCCAACGCCGATTCATCTGGCACTTGCCACCCATACTTCCGCTTCCGGGATCAGCAAGGGTGGCATGGGCCAGATGAATTGGTGTCGGGGCCAGATCCAGCCCATGGGCCGTAGTTTGGGCAACCTTGCCTTATATGCATTGCATCCCATAGCTGCTTGAGCAGTAAACATGGAGTCCTCTGAGCTTTGGAAATCATTGACATGCCCTATTTTCTCATGCTGAGCTTCTCTTTCAGAGAGGGCAGACACAGTCTCCACCCCCTCCAAAACCTCCATCTCCTAGTTTTGAATTGGGGCTATCTAGCTTTCCTCCATTGCCTGGAGCTGCTGGGAACCTAAAGACAGAAGACTTGTTTGAAAATCGGTTATCAAATGTGATAGTTACCACTTCAAAAGAAAAGGTGAGTACACACACACACACAAAATCATTTTTTTGCCCAACACAACAGCAAAAATGTCCTCTAGCAATTGCCACCTTCTTTCTTTGGTAAGTCTCTTCCTTTCAGAATGATAGCACCAGAATTTATCCATAGCGCTTGTAAAACTTTATAAGTTGAGGCCTAATGGTTGATTGCAAATTTGTCTGAAGTGGATTTGATTCTGGTTTCTGTAAACCGATGTAGCTAATTACAGGATAATTCTGTGCTCATATAAGAAAAGTTCAAATTAATAACTAGATTTTTTTTTTCAGTTGCAGAGAACTGTCTTAGAGGTGATTGAAGGGAAACAAGTTCAACCAGGGTATCTAATAGATGTACTTGTCAAGCTATAAAGACATCAAGATCTAGAGGCAGTGTTTATAACCATCTGTAAGGTGACATCTGCCTGGTCAGATCACTGGTCCATCTTGCCTAATAATGTCAGCATTGACAAGCTCCTTCCAATGCCATCTTGCAGCTAATGTACTTAGTCCTTTATGCAAAAATGTAATTGAACAATTGTCAGACATTCTTAGATGCGATGAAATAAATGCAACTCCCTTTTATGTTGTCATTCAAAACCCACTTTTGAAAGCCCACATCTCTCTAGAAAAGGTGTATAATAATGCACAGAGGCAGCGGCCAGGAAACACTGGTACCCGAAGTATCTTTTCATGCAAGCATCATTTTGAATCCAAACTTTAGCATTCCTGAATCTGATGTAGCATAAATGTCATATTTGACTCATCACTGACGTTGACTGTGTTGATTACTTCTTGACCTAAATGTTTATTTTGGCAGCATCCAGTCATATTGACATAGTTGGGCTGGGAAGCAGGTATCTTTGAGATCAGCACTGACCTCATTGTTTGAATCACCATGTATTCTTTGCTGAAATTAACACTTTGGTATAACATGTTCTAGGTTGATTCTGTTGATCAGACGCTTGAGTTCTTGTGGCAACTTTATCCCAGTATTCATTTGATCTTTGCCTCAACAGTGGTGTATTTTCTATGTTCAGGTATCTCATATGCTTCGTACTGTTGCAATAAAAATACATATGAAATGACCAGACTTTCACTTTCCTCAGAACCTTAATATTGGCGCAGATGCAAACCCTGTCCCATCAGGAATGCCTCGAGAGCCTTTATTGCCAGTCTCTTCTGCTCCTCCGGGGACCTTTGAAAGGACTCCTTCCCCAACCCAGCCTCCTGAGTAAGGACCTAATTAATATGACTTTAAATGTGCTGCTCTGAATCAATAGTTTAGTTTTCATCATCAGAAAGTCAGGTGTGACACTGTGAGTAAATCTTAAACAAATCAATACATAATCCCACTTTGATATGGCCACCAGCAATGGTCACTCTAGAGATGTTTTCTGTTTAATCAAAAGTAACTTTAAAGCTGTCTGTTAATGTTCAAAATGCATGTAAGCTAAGGAGTGAGTATTCAGTTATCTACAATAAAAATATTTTTCCCCAAGTGGCTTCTGCCTTCTGCATGTTATGTGTTAAATGCAGAGTTGCTTTTTTACTTCATTATTATGTTCCTCTCTCTCAATTGCAGCGATCCTAAAGTTGTGGACAAACAGCAGAAGGAAACACAAAGCACGGAAAGACTCTCTTCTGTACTCACTACTGCTTGTAAATCAGTACAAGTCAATGGGGGTGCTGTATCTGTAAGTACATTTTCACTTTTACTGGAATAAAAGATTAGCTCTGTGATTTTTGTAATCAAGAAAATTCAAAATTGTTTAATTACTGTGTTCAGTTAGTAAAAAGTGATGGGTGAGGCAAAGAAGAGCTTGAAATCTTCTATTGTGTCCATAAATGAGTATAATCCATCCAATATAACTTTCTCTTAATTCCCTAAATCACTGGCCAGGTGGGTTCAGAAAGTCCATTTTCCCAGCACGACTTGATGACTCCTGTGCTCAACACATGGCCGGTACTAATGTGTGTCTGAATTAACCCCATAACAACAAACAACCAGTATCCATCATATTTCTTCACATGCTGTGTTTTCACAGATCTTCCTAACATAGCTTTTGTGTGCACAGGGTACCTTAATTTATCTCACAGATTTACCAAATCTAATCTTTGTCTTCTGCAAAGTTGATTCAAAAGAAACAAAATGCTAAAAAAAAAAAATCCAATTGAAAACAGAATGGCAAAACAGAACCAAATCCTTTGTGCCATAGGCATAGTGGAACAAAATAGCTGCCAACAAGTATCTGAGCAACTAGCTTCAAGTGATGATGTGCAGAATGACTCATGGATCCACATTAGGAGTTCCGTATGCCTGATGACAGCCATGCCATCTCACAACCCCATCTCCTGATGATGTGCTCATATCCTCTTTTATCTTTGCCCCGAGAGGTCCAATATATTTTTATAGTAGCCCGGAAATACTGTGTTCTGCAATGTGTAGGTGGGAGATAAGTTTACAGTGGAATCTTAAATACAGTAGCTTGATCTTGAGATTTCAAGTTTTCATAAATAAGATAGCAGTCCTTTCTCGAAATCTTTGACAACAGCTGTCCTTGGTGTGAAAATTGACAATTATAAGTGCTGCCTCATTGGCAGAATGTTTTCCCTTTGTCACAGGGCATAATTGACACATCTGGATTAAGAAACCATTACTTCTATCTGTGTTACCATACCATTTGTAGCACGCACACAGCTGTCTGGAAGACTTTCTTCAGTATCACATAGGCAAACAAAGACAGCTGTGTGAGCCATATTTAAAATACAGTAAACCCCCGGTTAACGACGTTTCTTGGTTCCCAATGTTGCAACATTAACCAGGAAACGTTGTTAACCGGAGGGCACTTCCTGCTGCTTCCCTTGCCCCCCCCCATCGGGTTTTCCCCTTAATTATTAGGGGGAGGGGAGTTGCGATGCCCCTCTCCGCCGGGTCCCCTTGGTCCGGAAGGGTTGGAGGGAGAGACCCCTTTTGCCCCCCATCCCTCCTGGACTCCAGGAACCTGGGAGAGGATCGAATCCACCACCACCACCCCCAACACTCCATTTTTAAAGAGAAGAAACTGCCTGGTTTCTTCTCTTTAAAATGGGGTGTAGGGGGGAATCCCCTCTCCGCCGGGTTCCTTGGGTCCAGGAGGGTTGGGGAGACAGACCCCTTTTGCCCCCCAACCCTCCTGGACCCAGGGAACCCGGCAGAGAGGGGCATCGCAACCCCTCTCCCCCTGATAGTTATGGGGAAACCCCAACTGGGTTTTCCCCTTAATTATTAGGGGGTGGGGGTTGCGATCCCCATCTCTGCCAGGTTCCCTGGGTCTGGGAGGGTTGGGGGGAGAGACCCCTTTTGTCCCCACCAACCCTCCCAGACCAACCCTCCCAGAGACCCCCCAACCCTCCCAGACCACAGCTGAGAAAAGTTGCGATGGCCATCTTTTTTTTATTTTTCAAAAACAAGATGGCAGCCGCAACTATTCTCAGCTGTTTGGCGGGCCAGGGAGGTGCTAGGAAGGCGGAAACAGCGGAGGATAGGTCCTCCCAGACACTCCTGGATAAGCAGAGAGACGGACACAGGGGTCCGAAGGTGGCGTTTGAAAAGGCATCGTTAACCGAGGGTTTACTGTACAAAACTAATGCAGAAAAAAGATGATACCTTTATTGGATCACTCAAAAAATAAATCGTTGTGCGAGCCTTCAGTATTCAAGATCTCTTCATCAGGCAGGCAATGAAAGTTCATGGCGATGTTACTGCCAGGTCCTCTTAGAAATGCATGTTGAAAAAGATCGCAACAGTTTGTATAGTATCAACATACCTCCCCCACAGGAAGCTCGGTGTCTGACATCACTCTCATATGGCTCTTTGAAACACCAGCTTCCCTCTGTGGCCAGACAAAGGCAATGCCAAACTCCATGTGCTCCATATCACCTTTTTCCTGCATTTGTTCAGTGCTCACCAGTTCTTACCACCCAGTAGAGCTGCTGTATGTGCATTTCTATTTTTTTTTTTAAAAGGGAGTACTTTGTGCTAAATCGTTGCCCTTTCTGTCACACAGGAATTGCGAAAACCTAGTTATGCAGAGATCTGCCAGAGGACATCTAAAGACCCACCTCCATTGCAGACCCCAAAAGAACAGAAGCCAAACACGGTTGGCTGTGGGAAAGATGAAATTCGGAAGCCTGCAGAATCACTCGAGAGAAGCAAAGAGCCCCCTCCTGCGAAGTCAAATCCAGGGCAGCCCAAAGACCAGCGGAGGCAGTCAGGACGCAGGTCACCGCCTCCAGCCATTGTGAAACGTCTGACGAAAGAACAGAGCACCCCTCCAAAGTCACCTCAGTGAAATTAGTGTTTGGAAAGGAGGTTCAAAAAAATTCTCACTATGAAGTAAACCTATGTTGCCACTCAAAGTACAAAGAATTAGTTGCTGGTTAGGCGCTTGCAGTGAGAATGACATGCCTGCAAGGTTTTAGTTTCTGTTGTTTTGTTTTCTTTGTCAAGTTGATTGGCTCCTCCAATTTCCTTGGCTCTCCCACACCAAATTTCCCCTTGGGCAAACAGTCGACTCTGTTAGAGTGTAATCAATCCAAACCTTCCATTTTGGTTGGTGCTGAACTGGAGGTAATGCCTAAAATCACTTTTTTGTTGTGTTGCTCCTAGATGGAAGATCCATTGGTCTAAAAAAGAGAAAACAATTTTTTTATTAAGCCTTCATGCGGCTGTGTGAATACAAGCTCTGTCTAATGGGTTGTTTTCCTGATCTACTAAGCAGAATTATGCTGCTCTAGTTTTTAAAATAACTGATCTGTTAAGTACAATTCTTTAAAAAAAATCCAGAAGACTAATTAGTAGCAGCTAATATATAGAATGCAAAGGAAAACAGGTGTTTTATAAGACTATTTTTTCTTTTAAAATTTCAGCTTCTGTATGCCATCAGCAAATAAACTACTTTTTAAGTTGGGAAGTTCTAATGTTTTAAAATACAACCTTTTTGGGCCAAATTTCATAAACATGAGTAGTGAGGATTCTCTTAAATATTTGTTTTGATGGACTGCAAGCAAGTAACCAGCTTCTCAATCCAGGATAAAATGGTTCCTTGAATTTCAGGAAAAGGAGAAGGAATAAAGCACATTGTGGATAAAAAAAAATTTAAATACATAAGCCCTTGTGTAAGTGGCAGATGTCAGCTAACAGCTGTTCTTCACAAGATAGCACAATGGCTGTCTTGTGATGAATATCTCAGTTTCTCCCTTCAGCCAGAGGAAATGGCTTTTGAGGTGTTCTTTCTGGTTTTTGCCCTGTATTTTTGTGTAGGTTTTTAAAACAATATTCAAAGTGCTCTTTGAAAGAGTTCATATCTTAATCAGCCTAAGTGCTGACACATTTGTTCCTACAACATTGGCACATGGATTTAATTTTTCCCCCCGGTCCGTGAGATAATAGAATTCTTTTTTGTGTGTGCGCGTGTGCATGTATGGTGAAAGAACAGATATCCCTGTTTATGTCTGGGATGAGTTTTGTCACACTTAATTTACTTTAGAAGTGACATACTTTCTGAAGGACAAAGATGCACTAAATTAACAAGTTTCTAATAAAGTTGAATATAAATTATTTTTGTTTTAAAATGCCTACAGTTTTTCTTTTGAGTGTTTAAGCAGCTGGTGGTTCGGATGAAAAAAATGTTATCCTGCTGAATACAATTTATTTCACACACAAAAAAAGGTTTATTTAAACAGCTGATTTTTTAAAAGAATTATTTCCATCCAATATTTAAAGACTTGAATTTTATTTAAACTTGAAAAATGACTTTGCCTTAACTTTTGTATAAGACAGCTTAGCATTACTGAAATCTGACCCCATCATGGGTTAGTGTAGGTGGCATATACAGAATTACTCAGTTACAGTATGTACTGTATGTATTGTCACTGGTCTTACTGGGTAAACATACTGTAGTACAGGTAGTAGCAGCAGTTTTTGTAATATACCTTAAAAGATCTTAAAACAGTTGATCTTTTTCAAAAATGTTGAAAAAAAATCTGTAAATGGGAATAGTCAATACTGTATTAAATATGTGCACTTGGAAGTATGTGCTTTTGCTTGTACAGGTGTAAATAATCAGAACATATAAAAAGGTACCATTAAAAACTGATAAAAATTATTGATATATTATAAATGTTGCTGTTGAGATGGATGTAGATAAAACTAAATGTTGTGGTTTGAATATTACTTTAATTTGTGGGTTTTTTTTCCCTTGTTTCTTTTACTTTATTCTGATGTGCTGAGCTGATTCTGCCTCTTCACTGCAAAAGGGAATTGGAGAATGTCTGTCTTAAAAGCCCTGGCATTTTTAAAAAAAAAAAAACTACATGGAAGTGCGCATTTCAACCAATGCGATGTATGATTGTGCAATGTAGTTTTTAATATTGTGTTTCAATTCAATAATGATTTGCTAATAACTGAATTGGAAGGAAATAACATTGCAACAATAAAGAAAGTAGCTCCAGAGTTTAGTCAACCACTCTTGTCAGGCCAAAAGATTGACAAGTACCTATGTTGGACATACATTTCCACCTACCTGTAAAACACCCAGGGCAGTTGGTTTCTTGATAGGGTGCTGCTGTTTTAATTGTCCTTTTCACCATAGAGTAAACAAAACAGACCCAAGTCAGCCAGCTTTTTAAAAAAAAGATATTATTATTGCAGGATTTGAAAGGAGCTTGGCTGTCTGTTTGTTTCGTTCTGTGAAAACACATCAGTCAAAAATCACCAGATGATTACTCTCGTTGGGTTTTAATAGTTAACTGGAAGAGCACTGAGAAATGGTAGCTAAATCTGAGATGTATGATTTAGGTCAAACATGAGATTTCTTTTGTTTGCCTGTTGAAATCCCCAAAGGGATCAACTGCAAATAAATCAGGAAGTAGTCACAGCAAGTGTACAACTAATCATCATGGCCACCTGATACATTGAAGTCAACATAGGCAGACTAGCAGGAGAGGTTGTGCTGTTCTAATGCATTGTGCTGCTGCTGCTTGTACTAGTTTAATACACTGTAATTCTCACCAAATAACAATCTATATACAAGAATTTTTGAACTCTACTGTGAGAGGATGTTTTTAAAGCAAAAAGAAAGAGTAATGCCAAATCACTTTAATACTTATCCAGACAATTTGGGGCTACTGGAATAAAAAACCGATATCGTACACATTGTTTACATACAGGAATTCAAATCTGGTGGTTTGTTGTTTTTTTTTAAAACTCCTTTGAACTGAGTTGTGGGTTAAAATGATAGGAACCAATTGCAATTTGGCTTTCTTTAAACTTTGCTTTTTATAGGCAAGTTATGCATCATTTTCTTCTGATCAGATTTGTTCAAGGAACGTATTTAAAAAAACAAGGATGTTGTTTCCTAAGACTTAAGATGTAGAATAATTTCCCATCAGGATATCTCCCCTGTCCCCCAGTTTTGTGTTCTGTCATAGAGCAGCCAATGAACTTTTTGCGCTCATTTTTATTTTATTTTATTTTTGTTCTTTTTCTGCCTCTCATTGGAAGACATAGTGAGCTGGCAAAACGGTGTCCTTGCTTGCAAGTGTAACACGGTGAATCGTGAACAACCACTGCCTGTAAAGGGCCCACATGATTCTCTGTATTCCTTTCAGCTTGCTGCAGTTCTTATGTGTTGTAGAACCTATTACACTGATCGCAGCAGACAATCGAAAATACCTGCAAGCTAATAGCTGCCAAGACATGAAATTGAAGGGTGTAATATGGAGGCCTTTATTTTCTGAGCGTGTTTGTTTTTGTTTTTTGTTTCTGTTTTGTTCTTCCATTTAAGACTGGAATCAAGCTTACATGTAAACTATTGGTAATTTAAGTTTCCTTTTGTGTCATAAAATGTACAACTGTCTAAATATGTAGGTTATGAAAAATAAAGATTTAGGCACTGTTGAAATTCTCTTTTTTTAAATTAAACTTCTTACAACAGTATTTTTTACTTCCTGTGTCTTTGCGCCCACTTGTGTGTGATCTTACTACTTCAGAGACAGATACTGAAAACCCTTGCCTTGGCTCTATAATTTTGAGAGTTAAACGAACCCTTGTGGCCCAGTTGTTAAAGATGCAGCATTGCAGCCCAAACTCTTTTCACGATCTGAGCTTGATGCTGACAGGCGCAAGGTTGACATACCCTCCAAGGTCAGTAAAATGAGTACCCACTGAGGGGGGGGAATATTCATTACCAGCATTTAATTCAGAGAGTGCTTTAAATGTTGGGGGGGGGGCAGTGCTAAAAGTGATAAATCAGTGGTTCTCAACCTTTTTCAGCCACAGGTTGGACCACACCCCCTCAGACAGCTGAGCGGGCCAGACTGGTGGTTCCCCCGCTGTAAACACTGCCATAGGCCATACATGAGTCTGTGGCCGATGCCATCGGTGGCGGCTGGAGTGAGGTTGGGGGCCGGATTATTTGGTGCCACTGGCCAGATCTGGCCAATGAGCTGTAGATTGAGAACCTCTGCATTAATGCTACAATGAAAGCAGAAAGTTGGCCCATTATTTCAAAATAATTCCCATTGCAAGAACCACTTACAACTAAACCTTTCAGCAAAATTCATTAGTAAATCTTTGCCGGGCAGATTGTAATTAGGAATTTGCTTTATTATATATAAATTCTTGTGTACGGATTTTGATTCAAATATGCTATGACCCAATCCTCCACAATCTTCAAATACTCATTTGCTATCTAAGTATATTTGGCACTTAATGTTTCACCTTGGTGCCTATTGGTTAACACAGATGGTTCGATATGAGTGGTTTTAGCCTGCGCTTTTTAAAAAATTGGGTTTGAACTAATTTTCAGTAGCTCTTGAAAAATACAGAGTTATGAAAGCTTGTCTTCATATGTGTGTGTGCGTGTGTGGCAGTGCAGTGCCATAATGCCATCATACTTAGTTGTGTGTTGCACATTTGTAGCAAACCTTAGTTGAATTAGAAAAGACGGCTATAACTGCTTTAGTAGTTAAATTATAAAAAATAAACCATGGTTTCAGGATGTAATCAAAGGAACACAGTTTTGTAGATTATTAAAACAATTATCTTTAAAAAGTGCTCTTGATTACATGCTAAAACCAGTTTCTCCTTTAATCATCTCATTCTGCAGATGTGTCACTTTCTTTGATTTTTTTATTTTATTTAGCAGTTGTAAATCCATGTAATACTTTGTAAAGGTGCTAGTTTAAATACATTCACTCCATTATCCCTTAGCTTTGCTATGTGTTTTGTACAGGATGGATAGAACAATACAAGTTGAAATAAATTTTGATGGCTCTTGGCTTAGGAAGAGGATCTAAAGCTAGTTAGCAGTCACAGAGCTGTTATTTGACTTTTCTATCATTTAAAGCTGGAGTACCCAATCTTTTCAAGCCGGGCGCCAGGTCATGCTCTCTCAGTCAGGTTCGAGGGCCAGAAGGCCATTTTGCCAGACCTGTATGATGGGGGTGGCCATTTTGTCCCAACAGCTTCAAAGTGGGTGGCCATTTTGTTTCTTGAATGCCCTTGGAGGGGTGGGGTGGCCACATGAAATGGCACTGCGGGCCAGATCTGGCCCACAGGCCATAGGTTGGGATCCCCTGATTTAAAGTCTTGACTATGCAGGATTCAGTAATAATACAATTGTGCAATGCATTACCTTTTTCACTAGCCTTTATAAATGTTTATCTTGTATAGTAGAGCTTTATAATAAAGTGTGTGCTGTACTTGGCAGAGGATCTCTGGTCATGGGAAGCAAAAAGTTGAATGGCAATTGTGACGTGGTTCTTCAACCATGATGTCTTCTACCACCACAGGTCATAATAATCGTGCTTAATTTGGCCACAGCATATGTACAATGAGAAATATAGGAATCAGGAAATGCAACACCTGCTCAAACGGACAGTCGTGGCTGTCTGGGTGTTAAGTGCAGGTCTAGCAGTCTTCAATAAAAAAATTATTATTTCCACGTGTTTAAAGTTAAAACACCCATGTTATCAAAAACATGTCCTTACCTAATATAAGATAATTTTTTGTCAGCTGAAGCTTACATCAGATGTGTTAAGTATTCTGAATGTGTTATTTCATCTTTTTAACTACGTTTTCCTATATTCCAACAGAAGCTGTTTGATTTTTAGTAGTGATTTTTTAGAGAAAAAACAAACGCAAAAACACATGGTTTAAAGTGGTAGCCCACAGAGATGAAATCAAAAGGTAAACCCTATCTACAAGAAGAATTGCCATTGATGCGCTGTGATTCTTTTTAAT
Source organism: Bradypodion ventrale (assembly GCA_035047345.1). NCBI lineage: Eukaryota > Metazoa > Chordata > Lepidosauria > Squamata > Chamaeleonidae > Bradypodion > Bradypodion ventrale. Next base: position 126,448,669 of record JAWDJE010000006.1, read on the forward strand.
TAATGTTATGGTTACAATGACACATAATTATATCATTTCAGTGTCATCAGAACCCATGTGCTTTTTTTAAAACAAGCACTTGGCATATCCCCATATCCTAAAACTTCATAATGTCTCTATAAGTGTTCTACATTTTTGTCCTTTCATCACAGTAAGGTGTAAAGACGACAGAACACACTGTTGAATGGGGAGCAGGGTAAGCACTTCAAAAGTCCTTAAACTGTGGGGTTCATTGTGTTCACCAGTGGAACTTGTCCACAGTTGTAGCCATACGGTGGGACCTAGGATTCAGGCCTTACAAATCATTTATTGAATTGTGACAACTCAGAAGTCTGCCTTCTGTCTGTATAGTCAAGCCAACCATAAAAACATGGGGATGTGCTAAATGCTTATTTTAAAAAAGCACTCTACCCAGCGTCCCAACAAGAGCGCTTCCTCCTTCCCCCAAGCACAGAGTTCACCCTGCCCTCTGTTTGGGCACTTGGTCCCTAAAAGGTTCACCATCACTGATATAGATGCACAAATTTATCATGTAATATGTCTTCTTGTTCCATGTATTTTACACCAGACATGTAAATATGGTGAAGGTTGCGCTTGCTCAAAAGCCAGTCGTATCTGACTCTAGGGTTCAGTGATCATTTCTGTTTGTAGCCAAAGAGCCAGTGCTGTCTCCATGGTCATGTGGCAGGCATGCCTAGACACCGGAGTGCATGGAATACTGTTTACCTTCCTACCCAAGTAGTCTCTATTTATCTACTTGCAATTTCTTGCTTTCAAACTGCTAAGTTGGCAGGAGCTAGGACAGAGATAGGGGCTCACTTTGTCGTGCAGAAGGTTCCTGTTGGTTTGTGTCCATGCAAGCAACACACTTCTCCATAGATTAGTTTTAACATGTTTGTTGATGCAGAGTGGTATGTGTAAAAAATGTACAGACTCTGCTTTATTATATATGAAATACATATTTATATCTAAGCACAAGGAAAAGACAAAGTTGACAGAAAACCCACTTTAGTGGTGTGTACAACAAGTTTCAAAGGCATGACCCTGAAAGTGTTTGCTTGCTGTTAAAATGCTTTTACCCTTTCTCATCTTTGGTCGACAAGTGGTCAACAGGACAACCAAAAGTGGCTGAGGACATCTCAAGGTCAGGGTTTCTTCAAGGCCATCTACAGAAAATTGTTTTTTTAAAAAAACCCACTTTTCCATTCCTTACAGATAAATAATTTTTTTAATGGCAATCCTTTTTCAGCACTTTTATGAGCATTTAGAAAAAGAAACTGGTTCTCTTTCTGTTCTTTGCTATTTGTGTTTGGCTTTTAATTTTTTGGACCCTTTCCAGCCAGAAAGAGCAATCTTAAACCACTGCTTCAGAAGAGGTTATGAACTTTAAGCGTTCTACTTGTTCTCAAACTTCTATTGGTTTTCAGCAGTGTTCATCTTCTGCGGCCCTTTGAATTGTACCATATAGTGTCCTAAATGATAGTTAGAAATCATGATGGCAGTTTGAATAGTTCTATGGTGTAAATAAAGCCACATAGACAGGATTTGCTGCCAACTTTTCCCATTTATTGTTTATTGTTTCTCTGTGCAAATAACTTGTCAGTGTTGTCCTTTCTTTTTAACTACCACTTTCTCTTCTGTTGGGAAGCTGCTTTCGCAATGCCAGGTTTGGTGTTGCCACCACCTGGCAAAATAGGATCAGAAATTTATTGTGTAAAATTTAGCCTTCCAGCTGGAACCGCATACAAGTAGATTTATGGGCTAAGTCCCAATCAGTTGGTTAGTCCCAAGAAGAACAAACTCATTTAAAAATCAGGATTTGTTGAGCACCAGTGTAAGCCTGCTCTAATCAAAAGTAATGCTTTAATTCTATATACCAGCCTTACTCAGTTCAATGCCTTTAAGGTGTCTTATATTACCTCTTCCATCATCACCTGAGAGTTGGAGGAACTGCCAAGATGGTTAGAGGATTCTGATTTGGGGATGTATGCTATAAGGTAGGGGTTCCCAAACTAAGGCCCACAGCGCCATTTCATGTGCCCCCACCCCACCCCTCCAAGGGCATTTGAGAAACAAAATGACAACCCCTTTGAAGCTGTTGGAACAAAATGGCCACCCCGCCCCCATCATGCAGGCAGGGCAAAATGACCATCCGGCCCTCAAAGCTGACTGAGAGTGTGTGACCTGACCCCCAGTTTGAAAAGGTTGGGAACCCCTGCAACTGATGGTATCTGATTTACCTTTCTAATCTGTCCATCCTGCTGCATCTCTAGAAGCTGGAAGAAGAGTTAGGAAGAACAGTATGAGAATCATCAAAGTATTTTAAATATTCTGCTCCTTTGGTATCTAGGCGGTAGGTTCCTTTGTATGACAATGCATATTAGATCAAAATGGGATAAGCCCAGCCTCCAATAGTGGAGAAACTACAAGGTGACTTATCACCACCACTGTATTATTTTCTCCCATGTGCAACAGAAGCCTGTCCTTGCCTAGTTTTTCTCACCTGCCTATTCCCTCCTGTGAATATCTGGAGCAACAGGACTTTATTCATTTTTACTCAGACACCATACTATATAATAACTCTTCATGTTCATTAATTAACTGAAGATTGGCATGGAGTGTGTCCCATTTTTAGAAACTGGTAGGGGGTTGATGATGATGTCATGTGCCCTTCCCCCCAAAAAAAACCTGTTTTGGGTGTAAGGAGTGATTTTCTCATGATGCAGCTATGGAAGTGAAATAATGTGCAAGCCAGGTGGCTGACTGCTCTTGAATGTGCCTGGACTGGATACTTTGCATGTTCACAATGACAAACTTCTAGGCTGAGGTTGAACTGGAAAAAGCCAGAGTTCCTCCAGTGTTAACAGTTGTGATGAGAAGGGATTTTCAACACAAGTGTCCTTTTGTATCTGACCATCCTCTAAAGAGGGTATATGAAGTGCTGCCTGTGACTTTACCTATTTTCGAGAATGTTACCAGCTTCCTTTGGTTCCTACAATGATGTTTTAAGTTAAATTCACAAAGTATGTAATACTACTGGAATTAGCTTACAATAGGTAAAGGTCTCAATTTCTTGAAAGCCAGCCCTATCCACCTCTAGGGTTCACTGCTTATCTCTGTTTATAGCCAAAGAGCCAGCTCTGCTTGCATCTGCAGCTCTGCTTGCATCTGCATCTGAGTAACCCCGGTTTACCTGCCCATTGAAGTGGTACTTTTTTTATCTACTTGCAGTTTCTTGCTTTTGAACTGCTAGGTTGGCAGGAGATGGAATAGAAACAGAAGCTCCCTCTGTTGTGCAGCACTCAGGTCTCGAACTGCTGACCTTCCAGTCAGTGATGCACTGCAGCAGGTTCTGTCAGGTTCTGCAGAACCAGTAGCAGAAATTCCGCCAGGCCACAACCACTTGGTTGGCCACGCCAACCTCCATAGCCCATACTGCAGGATGTTTGGTCATGCCCATGGATTTGGCCAGCCCACAGAGTAGGTAGTAAAAAATTTTGCAGTCCATCACTGCTTCCAGTCATCAAATTCAGTGGTTTAACCACTAAACCACTGCAGTCTCCCCTTATCTTGCAATACATTCTTTCAAAAATGAAGCCTCCATTTGCCTTTTTGACAAATAGGAGCAAAAATCTGGATTTGAGGGATTAGTTTTGTGTTGAAATCAGAGCCTTGACCAAGTGGGAATTTGGTACGATAACATTTTAAGTAAATTCTTTGGATTAAATGTGTTTAACTGGGATAAACAGTTGGGTTTGCGCTATTCAGATTACCTCAAACACTTTGTAAAAGCTTTAATACAGGGGTTCCCAACCTTTTTGCACCATGGGCTGGACCACGTCCCCTGGACACATGAGCGGGCCGGTCACATAGTTCCTTCACACCGTAAACGCTGCCATAAAATGCGTCTGCAGCTGTCGTAAATGTGTTTGTGACAGCTGCAGGTGCATTTATGGCAGGCACAGGCTCGTTTATGCATGTGTGGATGTGTTTTACAGCTGTTGTAAATGTCCGCTTCTGCTTCCAGTAGCAGCAAGGGCGTGGCGGGCCACATGAAATGGTGCCACAGGCCGAGTCCAGCCCGTAGGCTGTAGATTGGCCTTGGCCACTCCTGCCTTAATACATTAGCCCATTTCTAGCTATGAATATTTTACAACTATTATGTAATTCATTAATTGAAAAGCATTAAATCTGCCACTGAAAAAATGAAAGAATGTCTTGCTTTCTTGGCTGTTCAAGCAAATATTTTGGCCCTTTAACTACAGCTATTTATTTTCCATTGGATCCAGAAATCCTGGTTGTGAAGTATGAACTTTTTGTTTCTGGCATTATCTCCGAGAAATTCGTCAGCCACCAGCCCTACGGTTGGGCAGAGGGTTACATATTCTGATGAGCCAGAATGGATTGTTGTTGGAAGACTAGTTCATACTTCTGAACAATCATTTCTCTGTTGGTTCTTTCCCCTTGCAGTATTCAGATACTGTATGTGTTTTCAGTTTTCAATAACTAAAGCATAAGTGTTCTGCTGTTGCTCCTTTTACAGCTTTTTAAAACACGAAAACTGACGAGGGAAGTAGCTGTGCTGTTAGTTTGTCATCAGGGGGGAAAATACAACAATCACGATTCAGGAACTACCTTAATAATTCAGCTGCATTTCTCCAGATTGTAGCCCATTTCTTCACATGCATTTGAAGAGGTTGGCTGTAGTCCACAGACAGTGATGTCACATAAGGGTCATTACTCTTTAAGGTGCTACTGCTACACTCTTCATTTTAATTTTCTAAACATCACATTGGGAACTACATGGGGGCTTGGAACTGTAACTGTAGTTAATTACATTTAAAAAGTAAATTTCTGATATTTGGAGTCCATATCCATTTAGATTAGTATTGTCAGCTTTATAGTGATATGTGAAAAAATTATACCTCCTCATTCATTGTACAGCCTTTTGGGTGTGTTTTTCCCAGAACCTGCTACATGATTATTATTTTTTACTGCAAATGCAAGGAATTCATTTCATTGTCTGTGCATGTGTGTCATGCTCTCAGTGCTTTCTTTCTGAGCTATGGCTCATTGCTCATCCATGTGCAGTATGAGCAGCTATTCCATTTCTCCAAGGAATCCGCCATCCCTGACAAAAGTTTCTAGAATTACAATTATTCCCCTGAAGGGAGCAGTTTCCATAAAGATACAGAGGAGACATTTGTAGTTCAGAAATATATATGAGACAATGAAAAATATAGTGCCAATAATGGTATGGATTAGCTTTCTTATAAACTATGTTCTCTTCTTTAAAAGCCTCCTCTTAATTAACTTGCTAATTGCAATACAATTAAGTTCTTAAGGTTTACTAATGGTACTTTTCAAATCACCAGGGTTCCAAAAAAGCTGTAGAAAGAACGAGAGTTTAAACTGTGCTTCATTAGAGGAAGCATATTAGCTAGAGTAAAATTCAGTATTTTTTTTTAAAGATAGGATAACATTTTAATATATCCATGCAATTCAAATACTGCATTGCAACCTCATCATTTTTAACATTATTTGTTCAACATCTAGGATGGATGCAGGTGTTTAGTAGTCCTTCAACACGACATTCAAGACACTTCCTAATGAGATGCATTTTTAGAACACTGAGGATAGATTTAATGATACAAATTAAAAAATCAATGAGGAAGTATAATTTTTCCACAAATTTCCAGAATTTCCCCCCCTGAAATTCCCTACATCATTAGGGGAATAACATTTTCCACTATAGAAGTAGTGGTCAGAATCCTGTTACCAATGCATCCCAGCATTAAGTCAAACAGCATACATCTTAACTGAAGTACCACTGGCTAAGAAGTTAAACACTTGTTTCTCATTGTGCGACAAGGCACATGAGTTATCTTCAGCTAGGAATACAAGCATCAGTTGCTCAATGATAATACTAACTGTACCATAAAGTCAATTCTGACTCATAGTGACTCTTTATAGCAGGGGTTCTCAATGTTTTTCCGCTGTAGGCTGGGCCATGCCCCTCGGACAGTTGAGTGGGCCAGACACTTGGGTCCCCCCACTGTAAACGCTGTCATAAAAACATTTACAACAGCTGTGGGTGTGTTTACAGCATTTTTTTGGCTGTTTTCGCCGCTTCCACAACTTTCAGTGGTGGCGAGGGCGGTGGGCCACATGAAATGGTAATGTGGGCCAGGGCAGGCCTATGGACTGTAGGTTGCGAACCCCTGCTTTATAGTACTAAAGAAAGCACAGATATGGTTTACCATTCCCTTCTTCAGGGGGCCCCCTGAGACTGTGATGCTTGCCCAAAACCACACAGGCTGGCTCTTCTCCCAAAAGGCATAGTGGGGAATCAAACACACAACTTCTGATTCTGTAGCCAGGGACCTAAACTAGTGGCAGTACAATGCTGAGATTTGGCCCAAGCACTTCCAGCGCCTTAACATTTTATATGACAGTGAAACAACTGTGGATGTGATATTTTCCTCCAACAGCATCTTCCTTCATCATTTGAATCCCCAGTGGCTTTCTTGTGTTGTTTCCCTGTTGCCTAGCAATAACAACACCAGAAGGGACAAAACATTAGCTGTCCAACTTCATTCCTATTTCACTGGATGAAATCAAATTTTCTCCTCGTGTCATTCACAAAACATTGCACCCACTCCCTTTTGACAACACACACACACATTACATGTGCATATATGCATTCTAACATATGTGGGTTAAACATTAGTTTATTTTAGTTTACTTTGAGACATATTTGTCGGTTGTCTGTTTTGATTTGTTGTGTGTTCTGTCGTGTTATTTGATATTTGCTTGTATACTGCCCAGAATGGGATACCACCCAGATGGGCAGTATAGAAATGTAATAAATAAATAATATAAAAGATGACCATTAGGAAAGCTGAGCACAGAAGAATAGATGCCTTTGAGATGTGGTGTTGGAGGAGAGTTTTGAAAGAACCCTGGACAGCAAAGAGAACAAACAGGTCAATCTTAGAAGAAATCAACCCTGACTGCTCATTGGAAGGGCAAATAGTAAAGATGAAGCTTAAGTACTTTGGACACCAAATGAGAAGAGAGGACTCACTTGAGAAAACATTGATGCTGGGAAAGGTGGAGGGCAAGAGAAGAAGAGGGCGGCCAAGGATGAGATGGCTGGATGGGATAGTGGACACAGTGGGCATGAAGCTGGGTGGGCTGAGGAGGATGGTGGAGGACGGGTGCCTGGAGGTCAATGGTCCATGGGGTTGCAAAAGGTCGGAATCGACTGTGCGACTGAACAACAAAAAGACAATGAAAATTCACAGGAGACTAATAGAAAAAGGAACTTTTGTTTATACTTTCAGAGAGAAAACACTCAGGCAGCAGTTTTAGACAAACCTAATTTTACAAATTGTTATAGACAAACCTATTTTTACAAATTGTCTGCTTTAAGCGTATCATTAATGCAAAAGCACTTCAAGCCGGCAGAGCAAAGAATGTAACTTGTAATGCAGCCTTTGACAGCCCTAGAGAAATATCTCCAATCAGTGAAATCTTATTGGCTCAGTTCTGAGATACAGTAATAGCTAAAGCAGAGTTTCAGCATCTGAAATAGAGTTTGTGATCCTTTCCTAGTGTTTTCTTTTAGGAAACCACTGAATTTCTCTGGTTTGCAAATTTTTTTTTTTTTACAACGTGCTGCACTGCCTGAAATTGGTAAATTGTGATCAGTGGTAACAAAGGTTTGCTTTCAGATCAAAAACAGAAAACACTTGTAAGAGATCAAGCTGGCTCCATCCGTGTTGTCCTAGTGCTAGGAGCAAAGACATTGGATCTGTTCGCAATGAGTGTGTATTCAACTTTCCTTTCACTCATGATACCCGTACTACACGCTGTTGTCTCCATGAGGCAAAACTGTAACAAGTATCAGCAGTACCAAAGCAGGACAAAATAAGTGCTCTCTAAAGATTTCTACTAGGGGTTCTGCTTCCCTCCACTTTTCACCGACCAGCACACAACCTGTTATTGTACACACATATTATGTTGATGAGTGCTGGCTGGTGCATTTTGTTGGTGTATTGATAACATTTCCTCATGAGCATATTTCTGTTGACTGGCAGATATGCACCCTTCTAGCAACAAGGAGCAGTACCTATTTATCTACTGTACAGTACTTGCAATTTCTTGCTTTTGAACTGCTAGGTTGACAGGAGTTAGGACAGAAAGCTCACTCCGTTGTGCAGCACTCGGGTCTTGAACTGCTGACCTGCTGAACTTCCAGTTGTCAAGCTCAGTGTCTTAACCAATAATCCACAACAGCCCTTAAACTGAGGATAGCAACCATGAATAAGGGCATAGAGGAACCCCCTTGCACATAACCCTTGACGCTACTCAGCTTTGGAGATTCTTCCTGTGCCAAGATCTTAGAATGTCTACTTCTCAAACATTGTAATGGGTTTTGCTATCAGATTTTGGTGGATATAAGTATCACTGTAGGTTAGCTGTCTTAAAATAATTCCTGACCAGTGTCTTGGACTCAACAATGGAGTATTAATAGGCCAAGATATTTAGGTGATATATTTCCATGGGAACAAATTATTATTACTTGATCTCATTAAATCTTCCAAATGAGACAAAAATGGCTTGCTCATGAAACAATACCTTTCCAGATCTGAAAGGCCCCTTTGTGTAATTGCACAATTGCACTAGTTCACCTACTAGTTTGAATTTATTTGGGAGCAATGCTATAGATAACCTTGATTAGGTCATATCCATTACTCGCACAAGCAGTGGGCTGTCACTGTGAGAAAATGAGACACCACATTGGCCCTAAATGTTGTTAAATAAAATAAAAAACAGATTAAGTTCAGTGCTAGTCTTTTCTTTAATCTGAAATTTTACTTGTTGTGTAGGTTAATTAATAGTGTAAAGACAAATAATGTCTATGCATTAATTTTCTTCCATAGTATTATCTTAAGAAACAAAGAAAAACTGCTGAAGCAGAACAGTGTCTACCTAACCTGACATGTTAATCTGTATTATTTCTGCACCTTCTCAATTAATCTGGCATCAAATTGTAAAAGGATGGCGGAAACTAGTTAAACTGCATTAAATGCATCACACCTTGTTCATAGGTGGTCCAGACCATCTGTGTATGGGAATTCCACAACCTGGGGCTTCTCTTAAACCCAAGCTCCTTCTGATTTGCTTTCCTTTGGTCTAAAAATAGCCCATTTTATACCCAAAAGCCTAAAAAAGGTGTGATTGACCACCCAGAGGCTACAGGAAGGCAAAGCTGTAACTAGCAATTTTAGCACTCCATGTATCACATGTTGGTTCCATGTGCATTATGAGAAACCAGCAAGTTCAGGATGAAGGCAAGAGAAATATGGAGGAATATGAAGGCCTGAGCATGCAACAAAGATATTAGCAACCAATTTTTTCACCTTGGGTTAGAAGGACCAACTGCCTAACTCAGAATAAGACAGCTTCCTATGTTGCCACCACCATAGTCAAATTTCCTGTTTCAACTCAGTCATACTGAAAACTTTCAGAACTATATTCTGCAGATAACTAGATATTATGTAGATGCCTTCATCTACCTAAAATTGGTAACCCTTTTGGCCTTCTATCTGTCACCTTCTGTCGTGTTTGGATTTCATAGTTTCACACTGTCAACTTCCACAAGACATTGCAGAATCATTCTCTTAGATGTCATCACTACAGTGCCATGTTTAACATCATCTCTGGAGTTCATTGTGCAGTGGCTTAGTGGTTAAGATGCTTGCCTTGTTAGCTGAAGGCTGGCAAGTCGGCAGTTCGAGGCCCAGGTACTGCATGATGGATTGAGCGCCCGTCTCTGTCCCAGGTCTTGGGGGACATGAAAGGAGCCTCATTTGGGTGTCCCCTGAGCAGAGTTTCTCCAGCAAAAATCCTTTCAACCCAGAATAATTTCTGACACGAAATTATTATTATCAGTTAGAGCACTCCTTCCATCATCTGTATACAGGGAACAGACAATCATCAACATAAAAGAGCAGCATCCTTATCAACCTATCCCATTATTAGTGCATATGGGAATTTGTCTTCAAAATCAAACCGACATGAATAAGAAATTCCTTTGTTATTGCAATGTTATACTGCTTACAAATGAGCCCACCAGATAAGGTGTTGAAACGCTATGGATAATAATTATTTTGCAGATAACAGTGAGCATGGCACTTTGCTTTACAGATACCAATGACAATTACGCGTTTAATAGTGCAATCTTGTATTATGTTTACTCCTGAGATTGGAAGTAACAAACTACAGTAACACAGTTACCTGTAATGATTTCTAGCTGGTAGCTGCATCGGTCTGTTGCAGCGTAAGAAAAAACAGAGTACAGTTTCTGTGGACATGTGGCAAGTATGACCAGACACAGGAGTGCAAAGAACACTGTTTACCTTGCCACCAAAGTGGTACCTATTTATCTAATTGCAATTTCTTGCTTTCGAACTGCTAGGTTGGCAGGAGCTGAGACAGAGATGGGAGCTCACTTTATCATGCAGCACTCGGGTCTCAAACTACTGACCTGCCAACCTTCCAGTCATCAAGTTCAGCATCTTAACCACTAAGCCACCACAGTATCTTCTAGTGAATAGAAACTAGAGAAGAACAATGGCAAAACTTAACTGCATGGATCATGCAATACTATGTTTTAAGAACAGCCTTCTCCAGTTTGTATTTTCCCAATGTGTAGGATTACACATCTCGCCATCCCCAGCCAACAGTCAGAATGTAACATATTTTTGCATCTAGAAAGGAACAGATTGGGGAAGCAGCTTTCCAGAACTCTTTGGAAGAGACATCAACAGGATCAGACAAAGTATTATATGGCATTTTCTTTGTCATTCCTGTGGTTTCTAACATAAACATCAATGGTTAACTTTACGGAAATTTAACATGTGAAAAAAGTTCCCCACCCAGCATTAAAAAAATATGGGTTAGAATATATTTTCTTTTTTTGAGCTCAGAAATGTTAGCAAAATGTGTTTACCCTTTTCTTCTTACATTCTTCTTTTTTAAAAAAAACTTAAATGTCTCCCAATTAAATACAAAATTTCACCCAAAGTCATTCCATTCTGCTGATCTATGAGACTGGATACATGCTGAGCATTGACCTGTTGTGGAAGGAAAGTTATGGAAGGGAACAGCCCCCCCCCCCCCCCCAAAAAAAAAAAAAAGAATAGGAATTTCTACATCCAAGTAGATTTTGGATTGCCACCTTCAACTGTTTTTGCAGTTTCACATCTGTCTTAGACAGTAGTAGTAGTAGTAGTAGTAGTAGTAGTAGTAGTAGTAGTAGTAGTAGTAGTAGTAGTAGTAGTCAATTGGTGGCAAAACTAGTGTTTATTTGTTCTTGTATACTGGGCCTATGCCAACTTCTTAACCTGAATCCATTGCCTTAAAGATTTATGCCAGCCAAAAAATGCAATGTGATTTTGGCTAGGAAGTTGAAGTGAAGGGGTAAACATTTTAAATACTGTAGTATATTTCTTAAGCACATTAAATACTTGCCTATATGTAGCAGTCTGGCCAAATTATCCTGCCAGCTACTCAATGTCGATCGTTAGGCAGCGGTTAACTAACCTGACAACCCTGAGGCCTTGGGTGCCAAAGTCCACAGGGAAGGGTGATGGTCCCCAAGTGGATTAAATTCCACTTTAATTCAATCTTGATGGAAGGCAGCAGCTTCATCAATACTGGCCTGTGGCTGATGATGACTTTGCATGCCAAAATGGCTCAGGCCCAGAAAGTGACTTGCAGAACTGGATCAGTGGTATGGTTGTCATGCTGTGATGAGGAAGGCAAATGGAAGGCCACTGCATTATATTCTCTGGAAATCTTCATGGCTGATCACCATGAGGATCACCAATATTCAGAATCGAATATGGCAAAAGAAGAAGATATGTTACAGAAGATGGAGGCTTTTTAAAGCTGACATTGAATTGTGGTTCACGAGTAAGAGAAGTAATTGAATCTGAAGAGCTGATAGACACCTTCTACTGAAGTAAGGTGTCAATCTCTGGTCTCTGTCTCATTTTTATAGACTTGCGTGTAAAGGGTGAGTTACTTAATCCTAATAAGAAGTAAATTACATTTCAGATCCAATCAAGGTGTATGAAGAAGAAAGTAGCTCTACTTTTCCTCACAGAAGGCTGCTAGAGCACACTGCTGGACAATTTGTTCTATGTCAATCAGTTTTCGCCTTTGAAATCTGTGTGGTTTTGCCTCGAGTCATTTTACAGACCGCTGAACTGGACAAAACTTTGTAAACAATTGTTTACTTATCATTGGCTGCAAATCACGAAGAGAAAGCTTCTGCATCCACTTGTGATGATTCTCTAGGCTATTTACAGAATGTTTATGCCCGATTGGACAAGTGAATCCACTGACTTTTTCACTTCAAACTGGTCTTCACAGAGCAGGATTGAGATATATTCAGTGGTCCACCTTTATCTGGATATTTGAGCGTGGCTTCTACTCTTGTGGCTCCTACACTGATTCCCCCCCCCTTGAAACATCCCTTTACTGGAAACATCCCCTTGACCCTCTAGGGCACTTTTTGGGCCACAGGCTGGTCACATGGTTCAGGGGTGCCCAAACTATGGCCCGGGGGCCAGATCTGACCCCCAACACCAATTCATCTGGCCCACGCCACCCTCATTGCTCACAGAAATGGAAGTAAAACACGACCATACGTGTGTTTTACTTCCGCTTCTGGGACCAATGAGGATGCCATGGGCTGGATGAATTGGCATTGAGGGCTGGATCCGGCCCCCGGGCTGTAGTTTGGGCACCCCTGCTCTAGGGGCCAAAATTACATAAATAACAAATTTATTTGTATCACCATAACAAATTGATACTCAAACAATATAATCAAATGAATTGCTCAGCTAAGTCTACCAAAACCAACATCCTAGTCAACACAATTTATTCAACCAGTTCATCATCATCATCATCATAAACACAAAACTTCCTTCTTAAAACTGTTGTTCTAATAGTAAAACAGGCTACCTTTTCAGAAATATCTGTTGGACTATTGCTCCCAGTAAAATGTTTATCAGATCCATTGAATTCAAGACCTAACTCTTTGATCAGTTACATGTACTGTAAGTCCTTATAAACTGGTCATACAAATAAGTAGAAAGTTCCGCATTAGTTCCCCATGGACAAAGTTTCTTCTTTAAGGGATTTAGTTGATATCAAATTCTGCAAGGATCATAGAGCGCCATTCCAAAGAGAGCTCCCGTGGTGCAGTGGTTAAGCTGTGGTACTGCAAAGCTCTGCTCACAACTTGAGTTTGATTCTGACAGACACAATATTGACTCAGTCTTCTACCTTTCCGATGCTGGTAAAAAGAGTGCCCAGTGTGTTGGGGACCAAAGCTAATGAGCCTTGTGAGCCTCCCAAAGAATGCTCTAAGCACTTGTAAAAGTGTACATTTTCTAAACTCTGTAACATTAGACACATGCACTCCATAGGCTTTCTCAAATGGGGCACAAGCATGATTTAAACTAGCTGTAGCTGCCTTTGTCATGTTTAGTTTTTCAAAAAAATGCATATGACTTAGATCAGGGGTTCCCAACCTTTTTTAAGTGGGGGGCGGGTCATGCTCTCTCAGTCAGCTTTAAGGGCCAGATGGCCATTTTGCCTTGCCTGCACGATGAGAGTGGCCATTTTGTCCCAACAGCTTCAAAGGGGTGGCCATTTTTCTCTCAAATGCCCTTGGAGGAGTGGGGGGCCCACATGAGATGGCGCTGTGGGCCAGATCCAGCCCATTGGCCATAGGTTGGGAACCCCCGATTTAGATAGAGGAAAAACAGGACTTGTTGCTACATGTCAGAGTCACATGATAGCTTAACTTATAACATTGTAATGCGAATGATGGAAAGAATGGAATGGAGCATTTCTGAAGCATAGTTAAATATTATTTTGTTCTTCAAATACACTGTGGTAGCCCACCTTTTTGAATGATATTTTTAGGCTGTTCAAGCATAGACCTGCATTTTATGCTCCCCAATTTTTAAAAAGCCAACACTGCACTTTACCCCACCGAGTATACGCCTTTCTCTAAGAATAAGTAGGAATGCACCAAACAACTGCAATGTGAGTTTGATTTTAAAGTCCACCTGGAAGCATCAGCCCTATTTTCTAGTTTTGTTTTTTGAAAAATAAAAGACTCAGTAAATAACTTCACTTAGGGAAACAATAGGCTGAGATTTATAAGCTACTGCAGCCAGTGATGTCTTCGGACTCCAGTCTCAACAAGGCTGTGAAAATCTGTTCTGGGTTTTACTCTGCACTTTACACGAGTCATTCAAGGGCCTGAGCCTATCTATATTTCATCTATCTCTAGCTGATGCTATTTCGTAGGGATTAAAAACCATATCTAAATCCCCAACAACTCTGCAATGCACTCTAAAAATGCTTTCCTTTCTCCTGTTTGCCGGAAGACAGGTCAACTGAAGAACAAGCCAAAATAATAATGATGATGACGAAAAAAACTGGCAATGAAACATCGCTAAGTGGGAGAGTGAAGAAGTGTCAATTGTGGTAAAGTGAGCAGCCCTTTTATGCACCACCATGCTCTTTGCTCAGGTGATGTTACTGTAAATTGCAGAAGCTATAAAGCTCTCTGGTGAAGCCTTGTTTGTCAACAGTGTGAAAGAAAACCCTGGGTAACCATTACATTTGCCATTGTGGAACAAGCTTTTAATCTATTGCCAATATCTATACTACAGGATAGCTTTTAATTACTGCTTTTGTTGTTTGATTATGTTAGAATACATTAAAAGGGATATATATTTTCTTTCTTTCTTTTTTTTAGAAAAAGCAACCACATTATATGGTTGATGAAAGCAGTATAAATAAGACAGTTTGAAAGCTAAAAAAGATTGACCACATCAGCAATATAACAACAATTCATTAAATGAATTACTTGATCCATACCATCTTAAGAGAACTTCATCAGATACTTAGGAACATGGCAAAAACTTGATACTTACATTCCATATGCAATGCCTTGTTGCATATAGCAATACTATGTTATCATGAAGATCCAGATAAATTCAGTGCTGTTGTTGTTGTTGTTGTCACCGCCGCTGCCGCTGCTGACAGCACCGCCGCCGCTGCTGACACCGCCGCCGCCGCCATTATGCCAACCTTTCATATGCCAACCTTTCATATATTTCTATCTAACTCAGTATTTTCCCAAACTTTGATTTTTGGACAAATGTTCCACTATCAAAATGAGTTGGATGGGTGGTGGTTTACACATATGCAATCCTATAGCATAATGCAATCCTATAGCATAAGCTCTCACACAACAAATGAATCCTGCTTCCATGCCAGTTAAATTCTTGTGACTTGCTTACATACATTCATGCTGTCAAGTAAATTCTGACTTAAGGCAACCCTTTCCACGATCTTCTAGATAGAGAATACTCATAAGTAGTTTACAATTCCCTTCTTCTTGGGACACTGTGGGATTGTGCAGTTTGACGATGTCTACACAGAAGCCTCTTCTCCTGGGAAGCATAGTGGAGAACCGAAATCCCAACCTCTGGCTCGGGAGCCAGATACTAAACTCACAGAGCTCTCCAGCCAGCTTGTATGCTGTCAAGTCGATTCCAATTTATGGCAACAATTTCCAGAGTTTTCTAGATAGAGAGTACTCAGATATGGTTTACCATTCCCTTATTCTAGGTGAGTTCTATGACTGTATAGTTCATTGATGGTGAACTTTGGCACTCCAGCTCTTTTGGAACTTCAATTCCCAGAACCCCTGATCAGCAGGAGTGCTGACTTGGGCTTCTGGTAATTGAAGTCCAAGAACAGCTGGAATGCCAAGGTTGGCCATCACAGTAGGGAAACAAACTCGTAAAAAGTGGCTCTGTAGCAAGATCAAATAAATAAAGATACAAATCAAATAAATGAAATGAAAGATACTTTAGTGTTTGAGAACCAAGACAATAGAAACAGCCGAAAGCCTGGCTTAACGCATCTTTATTGCATGATGGTCAGGGGGAACATGTGGTAATGGCGGACGAACAGCTCAATATATACAGTGGCTATACATTTGAATGTGGCTCCTCGGTAGCCCATTGGCTACTGTCTGCGTGACGTCACTCTCAGTCACGCCCTTCTTGTCCAGGTGAGGTAGTGGCGGGAATCTTCCCGCGGCTGTAGGTATTTGGGGAATTGGAACCATGTGAGCTAGGCGCTCGCTATTGCCCCTAGTCACTAGCTCGCGTCCTCATACAGTGTTACTGTTGGTGAGTGTTACATCCACTCATTCGAGTGTTACATTACTTAAAGGCACATTACTCCAAACACAACAGATACCTAGATCACTTAACTGCTTCCTACAAACATTTGGTGAGTCACTGAAATGATCTCGATACTGTATAAGATTTTTGTTTGTTTTTCTTAGCTTGCAACCATTCATTACAGATGCTTGGATGCTTTTTTGAAAGCAAATTTTGAGCTGGTTCCTCCTCCTTTTATTATTTCTGTAGGTGCGTCCAAATAATTTACATTGTTTCTTTCAAATTTCTTATTTCTTAATTATTTATTTAGTTGTTGTTTTTCATGCAAATGTCAGCAACAAAAATGGAATTTCTAGCTTGTTGAGAATAAGGGAATTTTGTGTGTGTGTGTGTAAAGTCCATAGCACCCTTGCCCCTCAAAAACCACAATTATGTTGTCTTCTCTGAGAAGTGAAAAAGATTATTAAGCCGCCTTAGATGTATACCGTTTCCTTCCCCACCCTCTTTTCTGGAAGAGCAAAGATGAATATTAAAGGTTTCATTTGTTTGTTTATTAGATCTATACTCCAACTCTCTTCTAGCACTGGGACTCCAGAAGGCTCACAATATGAGTTTCAAAAAGCAGACACAACAGAAAAACACATTGTTATGATAAGAAAATAACTGAGCAAACTATATTGAAGCGCAACTGAATGGTGCTAATGTATTTAAAAAGCGAGTAAGCAATCTGGACGTAATTTAAACCGGGATCTCAGATGGTGTGAGTTGTTCTTTCCAGAAGGGGGCTCTCTGGGACAGTCCTCTTTCTGGACAATTTTGAGAGGGGAAACTTGGTCTGGCAACTTGGTCTGAGAACATGCAGTACCTGTATTTTCTGTAGACCTCTCGGAAGAGCTAGGAGGCCACAGTTGCAGCTGAATGGGGCGAAAGAACTATTTCTTAGGAGAGGACTGAATCCCTACCCAATCCACAGGCTGAAGACACAAAACAGGGAGGCCACCAGGCTGCAGAAAAGAGTACTCAGGAGAAAAGGCTTCCTTAACAGTTGATAGTCTACTTGAAGGAAATGTTTGGTCTGATGGAGAGACCAAACCAGGCAGTTGTAATCCTTCTTCAGCAGGCTAAGAGCTTGAAGCAGAATGCTGTGTAGGACCTCAACAGGCTAGAACTTTCATCTGAAAACTATGGGAACTGTTCTTTTTCCTCCAGACTTGGTCTGTCTTCTCCTTGGAGTTCAATGTTGGTTCCTTACTATGTAATGGCCATGAATTTCTATACTGTATTATGATTCACAGACTCTCTTTGCTTGTTCTTGACATACCTTGACTAGCTTGACCTCAGAGTGTCTTTTCCACAACATTTTTGCATTTGGGCTGGAATTCATTCATTCATTCATTTATTCGATTTATATCCCGCCCTACTTAGCCAGGGCCAACTCAGGGCGGCTTACAAGTAAATTAAATACAATATAACAAGAGAAAACAATATAAACACACAAAACACAATAGTATACAATTACAAATCAAAAACTGCAATTCAATTTGTCACCCACTTGGACAGTTTTTGTCTCTGATTTGGGCTCCCTGCTTTGGTTGAGAACATCTATCAGCCCAGATCTTACCTTTAGAAGACAGCCTGTTGGGGAGCAGGACACCCACAACTTATCCACTATTCCATTCTAGCTTCCAAGGAAATTGTTTTATTTTATTTTTTTGCGTCTGTCTTAATTATGCTTTCAGACAAATACTGCTTTTGAAAACTGGAAGCAACATTCCATTGCATTGCTCCAGTGGTGGCTCATTTTGGAGTTCTTGGGAGACAATCACAAAACTTTTGTGCTGTTGAACCTTCTACCTTCTAAAAACAAGGATAATAATAGTTTCAGAATGATGTGAAGACTAATTATTGTGTAAACCCCTTTGAAGATAAGAGACATTTAAGAGCTAAGAGTTCTTAACCAGTAATCCAGCAATTATGTAAAGGGTCATTACTTACATTGACATTTTATTCATGCTTTACTCTTTCCTGAGATGGAAAAACAGGTAGCAGAAGAAGTAACATAATGAATTATTTCCCCAACAATCTAAAGAGTAACAATAATAGCTTACTTTCTGAACAATGTAATGCATATTGGATGCAACTTGATTTTAAATAGTAATTTACCAAATTCTGATCTAGAAGGCTACTCTCTCAACCCTGAAATGTAGGAGGAGCTTCAAAATTGAACATAAGGACACGAAATAAGGAACAAGTCAGATGTCCCTTGACAGGATGTTTCACAGTCTCAATAGAGATGTTGACCTCTGGAAAGAGGCTGGGCTGATGCTTTCTGTTGATCTTCTCTCATCTGTCTTCTTGTGTCTGTCCTTGTAAAACCTCTTTGACTCAGCAGTTTTGAGGAGCTGCTGTTCAGGAAATGTAAGGCTCATGGAAACTTTTACCCTGGGATAGAGATTGGAAAAATCTTCCTTTTTTTTGGTCTGCAATCCCAAGAATCTTAAATTGATAGCACAGTAGAACCCCGTATAACGAAAAAAGTTGGTTCCATGATGTCTTTCGTTATACGAATTTTTTCGTTATATGAAGCATGCCTCATATAACAAAAGTCTCTATGGGATGCATCATACAACGAATTTTCATTGTGCGATGAATCCCATATAAGTTTTTGTTTTACGATGAATCCCATAGAGATGCATTGCTTTGTATAACGAAAAAAAAAGTTATACAGGGTATAATGGTTTTCGCAAATCCTCTTCTTTATACAAACTTTTCGTTCTATGAGGCATTCATTATACGGGGTTCCACTGCATCTGGATAACAGGTTGGACAGAAACTCTCTGCTCATAGACTTCTTCACTATGTTGAGACAGATTTTTATCACTTTATAAATTGTGAAAATTATTCTAAAATTTACATCTGCATACATAAATGATCTTTTCTTCTTCTTCTTCTTCTTCTTCTTCCGTATTCGAATTCCAGTTCCACGAATCACTTTCTGGTCCTGAGCCCTTTGGGTACACAAAGCCCCAGGCCAGTATTGATGAACCTGCTGCCTTCCATTAAGATGAATTCAAGTTGGATTTAATCCATTTGGGATAATCACCCTTCCTTGTGCACTTTGGCACCCAAAGCCGTTAGTCCTCAGCGTTGTCAGGCTAGTTAACTGCAGCCTGACACTCTGCTTTGAGTTGCTGGCAGTATCTTATGCACATTTCATGTATAGAAGCATCCTTGTTTGCCCTGTTTCTGATAAGCTCCAGCTTCATTTTTCAGCAATACATACACAACCGCCCAAGTTATACTTAAGTGACTGTAAGATGCTAAGATCAGAAAACAAACCTGGAGGCAGTGCCCTGAACTTTCTTATGTACTGTAATTAGCTTTATTTGTCTGGTTTATACCCACTTTTCTTCCCAAACTAGAAATCAAGGGATCCTAGCTTTGAGAGAAGTGTGTTTTGTATTCTAAGTTTTCTTGTTATTTATGTTCCCATACAAAACCTGTTGAGGTGGCTGGTGGTGTGAAAAGCGCTGAAGGGAAGAAAATTAATGCGGAGCTACAAAAATGAAGTATGATTACTCTACCTGTTTAGACAAGCTTTCAGATGTGATGGATACTCCCTCGTGTAGGACTATATAAAAGGGCACAGAGGTTGAATGTGGCACACATCAATTTTGTCCCAGAATCTGCTCTGGTCAAACAAGTTTGGTAGCCTTTGTTCTTCCCTTGCTTTCCCTTTGATCTCACAAGTTCACAACTGACATCATTGTGCAAGGTATCTTTGGGGTGAAAGCAGGGAAAAGTCAGACAATACTTTTTTTGGGGGGAAAGGGGTTGTTTATTTCTTTCTCTTTTTATCTTGCAAGAGGTAACATTGATGCACATAGATTTATTCCTCCCATTATCACACCTATCAAATTAAGCTTTTAATTAAAAAGAGAGAAGAAAACCAAACTATACACCTCTTCCAAAACTCTATGTTTCTTATGGCCATAAGTGTATTGTGGGCATAAGCTTATAATTAGAGTTGAAGTGTTAAATTCTGATTTGCAGGTGTTTATCACGAGGTCATGGGCCAGACGATTTGGTGCTATGCAACTCCTCCAGGCTGGTAAGCAGGGAAGCAACATGGGTGGGGAAGTGGTGGGTGGTTTGGGGTATGCAGTAGCAGCAGTGGTGGTGGGTGGAGTGGAGTGGCTGGGGGTGGTCCCAGTGGTGGTACGTATCCGACCCACCAACAGTCTGAGGGGGCGTAAAAAAATGCTTTAAAAAGTTGAGGACCCTTGCTATAGTAGCTGTTGTTTTCAAACTTTTCCTAGTAGAAGTAAAAATTTATAAAAGTACTAGAAACTGGCAAAAGAGCTGCCTGAATTTGTCACCTTTCCTTTGACACCTGGCTATGAGCACTGAACCCTAGAGTCAGATATGACTAGCTTTCGAGCAAGGGTGACCTTTACCAGTATGGGGCCACAGTGGCTTAGTGGTGAAGATGCTGAGCTTGACGACTGGAGAGTCGGCAGGTCAGTGGTTCAAGACCTGAGTGCTGCGTGATGGAGCGAGCTCCCATCATCTGTCCCAGCTCCTGCTAACCTAGCGGTTCGACAGCAAAAAAATTGCAAGTAGATAAATAGGCACCACTTTGGTGGAAAAGGTAACAATGTTCCATGCACTCTGATGCCTATTCATGCCTAACACATGACCTTGGAAACATATGCAGATGCAGACAGCAGTGGCTCTTTAGCAAGGGGTGACATTTACTCTTTGCCGGTACGGTGCCCCATGGTTGAGCAGAGATTCAAACCCAATACTCCTGAAAATCCCAAACCTTGACCCTCCTATTCACTACACCAGGAGTTCTCACCCTTTTAAAGCCAGGGGCAGGGTCACGCTCCCTCAGACAGCTTGGGGGCCCGGATGGCCGTTTTGCCCTTCCTCCACCACATGGCACTTCTGGGTGTGGTGGAGGTGGTGAGGGGCCACATGAAATGGTGCCGTGGGCCGCAGGTTCCCTAAACTACACAATTCTGGCTACAAATCCCAGGATTCCCTGGCATGGAGAGCTATGACTGGCCAACATCTAATCAAAGTGTTATATCCCGGTAGTGCAGAAATGCTACATGCTTCAAGGGAAGAAATGATGAACAAAAATGAGACCACAGCATGTTTCATTTTATTTTGTGTTACGGTATCTACATGTGAGGTGGAATCGGTGCCTCAGCAGACTCAGAGTAGGGCGCCTCCCCTCTCAGAGGCTCTGGATGGAGGGAAACCATCCACCCATCACCTCTGGTTCACCTCACAGGGGTAGTGTTTTGCTTCCACGTCCCGGGAGTGATGAGGGTGGTGTGGGCCAGATGAATTGGCATCTGGGTCCAGATCCGGCCCATGGGCTGAGTATGGACACCCTGGTTTAAACAGAGAAAATGGCAGCTTAACATCTATGACATCCTGTTGCAATAAAGAGATTGCAAAGCGTGTTTTACTTCCGCTTGAAGGACCCACGTGAGAGCGCCTCCCCCACCACCAGCAACCGGCCCGCGGGCGAGAAAAGTTTGGCCACTCCTGCACTACCGCGTTGGCCAAGGCGTTCCTGGGGAGGGAAGAGAATTTCGTTTCCAGAGTCCCACAGGACAGCACACACACACACCTGGCGCCCCCATCCGGATGTGTGTGGGGGTGGGAACTACTAGGGGCTCAGCGGCGTGTAATTCCCGCGTAGCCCCCCTAGAGGGCGTCAACTCCGCCCGCCCGGGCCCATCCTCAGCCCCAGCCCCGCCGCTGTTGTTTCCTCCTCCTCTCCAGCCGCCGCCGCCGCTGCTGTTGCAGGAGGAGGAGGGCCCACGCGAGAGGAGGATTGCCAGGCAGGCGGAGGAAGAGGGAGGAGGAGGAGGAGGCAGCGAGGAAGAAGAAGAAGAAGGCGAAGAGGCGGCGGCGGCGGGGGTTGCAATGATATTACTAGCAACCGCAGCCACCATGGCGGGGCTCCACTGAAAGCAAGCGGCGAAAGGGAGGAGGAGGAAGAGGAAGGCTTGGAGAGGAAGGGGGGAGGCGAAAGCGCAAAAGGGGCGCCCCCTTCTCCGGCTGTTTCTCCCTCCCTCCCTCCCTCCCTCAGTGGGGCCCGTGGCTTCCCGGTAGCTCGCGGGGCCCCCCTGAGCCTCTCCGCCTTCCCGACGTGCGCCCTCGGAGACGCAGCTCGCCTGCTTTGTTTCCCCCCCCCCTTTCTCCTCCCCCAGGCAGGCCGGCGTAAAGCGAGCGCCCCCCCCCATCCCTCCCCCTTTTCCCACCCATCTCCCGTGGGCGCGGATCTTGCGAACAAAGAGGCAAACGAACCCCCCACCCGCACCCCCCGAACCGGCGCAGAGCGAAAGGAGCCGAGGCGCGCCAGCCCCGGTGTAGGGGGGGTGGAAGCAGCCGCCGCCGCGGCGGGAGGGAGGCGAGGCGACCTCCTCGGACCGAGCATGGCGGATCGCGGCCTCGAGAGCCTCTCGCTGCCGCTGGAGGTGCGAGCCCGGCTGGCCGAGCTGGAGCTGGAATTGTCCGAAGGTAAGCAAGCAAGCGCGCCTGCTGGGGACGCCGTCCGTCGTCCTTCTCTCTCGATCGTGCCACCCCTCCCTCCCCCCTCCCCCGGGGAAGAATCAGGGGTTTGGGGGGGGGGGAAGAGGGGAGATCAAGATTGGGGTGGAGTGGGGGGGGGTGTCTTTGCAAGAGGGGGGGGGGGAAGAGGAGGAGGAAGAAGAAGTGGCGGCAGGGTGGGGCGTGTTCCAGGTTAGAGGTGTGTGTGTGTGTGTGTGTGTGTGAACGCGTGTACCCGGGTGAGGGGGATAGAGATACAGCAGCAACCTCTGAAACGGGGGTGATCTTTGGAATATGGGTATAATTGCCCCCCTCCCTCCCTCCAACCTCTCGCCACCCACCCCTTGTGTGTGTGTGTGTGTGTGTGTGTATGTGTATGTGGCATATTGCTGTTTGCTTTTTTTGTGCTTGTCAGTTTCTCTTGGTTATGGTATGGCATCGCCGACGAAATGGTGTCTATGGGTGTATGGGGAAGAAGAGAGAAAAAAAAAAGGGGGGGGAGGCGGAAATCCCAGCTGAGCTTCTCCCTCCCTCCTTCCCTTGCCTCTTTTCTCCTTGGAGGAAAAATGCTGCAGATAGTCTTCTCTTTTTTTTTTTTTGCAGTTTCTTAGGAAACAGGTTATTCCTCTTGCCATTTCGCCGAGTGTGTGTGTGTGTGTGTAAAATGCACATTGAAGTCTTCATGGCGCCTGTTGTCTCCCTTTTTCCCTGGTACCGTTTGGGTTGGATGGGCTCCTAGGTTGTCTTCGGCTGGTGAGAAACGTGAGGTCTCCTCTCCTCCTCCTCCTCCATTTCTCCCCATCCCCCTATTCTTCCTGGGAGAAAACAGAAATAGAAGAAGGAGGCTGCCTTTATTTTGGTGTATCACCCCGACCCCCACTCCTTCCTGGCTTGTTTTTTGGCAGGAGAAATTCTGCTCCAGCTTTGCATGGTTTGCAACAGAGGATGGGAAAAAAAATCTTTAGGGCTGGGTTTAGGAAGTGTGCTGCCAAGAAAATGCAGTCTTGCTACAAAAAAAGAGCAAAAAACACGTTCACACCCCACGCCACCGATGTACCATACGTCCCCCAATGCTGTTGAATACATCCGGTGACATAATGCAACACCCTTAGCATGAGGTTTGACATTCCCTATCTCATCATGTTTCTGATCTAGTCCATTTTGTATGTTTTGTCAGTATTTCAGGAAAAGAGTGATTGAGTGTGTGTGTTTTTTAGGACAGTTTTCCTTTTCTTAAAAAAAAAATGGCTGAAGGAGTAGCCTTTCTTATTTATATGGAAGATGGTGTACTCCTCCTATGTTTTGGTCCATTCCGATGTCCCTGGAAGTTCCTGCTTTGCAAAGGGCATTGTACAATTTTTTCCTGAGATTATTTTCTCTTTTCTTTTAAAATTGGATAATAAAAAAATTCTGAATAAGGTGAAACCACACACACTCTAGTTACATGGTGCGCTGCTGTCATTTTTTGTAATATGTATCTCACATTCCTTCAAATGTTGCTAGACTTGAACCTGTGCTTGCCATGAGTTTCCATTTCCGATCCATATTTTTCTGGCTCAAGTCAGAATGCATCTATGATGTGAGCTGTTCAGGTGCCTAAAATATGAATGCTGATGTTTCTTGATGTTTCTTGTCCCCCCCCCTTTCTGGAGAGTTATTAAAAATAGTGTTGGTAAGACAAGAAGTAGATAAGGGAGAAAATAACTCAAATCTGTTCTAAAGAAGAGATACTGTATTCCCTCCCTCCCTCCACGCAAAAAAATAGCTCTTTGTATTTTTTCCACTGCTTGTAACGGTTTTAGGAAAGCTTCTAGCCAGAAAGTAAAATGCACTCACGCCAGTTTCCATTAGCAGGGAGGAGCTGGTGTTGACAGTCTGTTTTTTCTTTTAACACTTTCAAGGGAAGAGGAAAAAACGCAGTGACCAAGTCCCTGAGATGGGAGTTTTTCCCTGTGCATTCCTTTATGAACTGTGCCTTTTGCTGGAGGCAAAATCCTTAACTGTTCAAGGGTTAAAGTAATATTGACTTATTTAGGCTTTCTGCACATCGATCTGGCCTATTCTGAGCTAACAGGGAGAGTCAAGGATGATGACTGCAATGTAATGAATGTACCACAAAATACACCTAACAGCATGTGTACGTATTCACACACTCACATGCATGTGAATTCACCATACATGTTTTAGATCCCATATGACATTTTCTCAGAACAACAAAATTGCAGGCGGTGGCATAGAAATAACAGAGGTAATGGCGAATGTGTGTTCAGCCACATGGAAACCAAGGTGGTAAATGTGATTAGCTGTTAGCAGATAGATCAATAGCTAATGTTCACTCTTAGAAGAGGAGCAGTATTCAGCAGTAAGTCCTAATATGCTAAAAGGGATTTATTCCTACCTAAGAAAATATACTTAGGATTCACTTGAAAGTTACATACTGTATATTTATGATGAAGCTGCGTGAATGTATTGTTCCTTGGTAATTTCTTTCTCTTTTTGAGGAACTTCATAGAAGAGCCCTCCTTCTGCTAAATAGTAATACAATCGCAGCAGCTGGGATTGTTTTCAAGCAAGCACTTATGATGCCCTTATTGAGGTCCATTAGAGAAATGCTATCTTCCAAAATTGGAGAATTGCAATACTGTATACTGTAATTCTAACTTGTTGAGAGGTTATACACTGATAGAAGTAAAACACAATTTTGAAGAGATAGGTACTCAGAAGTAATCTGTACAGAATACAGTGATTCCACTCTCACCTGTAAACTCCATAAAGTCTTTTGGGCTTCGGCTTCAGTGGTTGAAATCCTGTTACTTAGCACAGTGTCATATTGGAGTAAACCAGTTGAATAAGTAGGGATTTGTTGAGTCAACTTCTCAATAAGTTCCATTGGTTCAAATACTATAGGCCTAATCCAGTAGCAGCATAATTCAGCATAGTACTGTAACTTGCAACTTACTAGACCCACTTGAATCGGTGAAACTTAGAGTAGACTAGTGGCACACGCCCCACAGGGGGACTTCAGTTTCCAAAAACCTAAGTCAGTACATTGACTGATAATGCTTTGAGGAATTGACTTAGGCTTCTGGGAATTGAAGTCCAAAAACCAAAGTGCTTAGGATAGATATGCAAGGTGCCTGCTTACATTGTGAGACACCCATCCTGACTGTATAAGTCTGTGATGGTGAACCTTGACACTCCAGATGTTCTTGGACTTCAATTTCCGTATGGGCGCGTTTTACTTCCGCTTCTGGGAGCAACGAGGGCAGCACGGGCTGGATGAATTGCAGTAAACCCATTCGTGTGGATTCACAGGGGACTTGGGCTTCTTGGAAATGAAGTCCAAGAACATCTGGAGTGCCAAGGTTTGCCATCATAGGGATAAGTGGATTGATAAGAATATTCTGTTGGTTTCCGTAAGATTTATTGAGTCATAATGGTGGCCAGGATTGCAGACTAAACCCTATACACAGTATAAGAAGTGCATTTGCTAAGCTGTAGAGAGGTATATGCTCTGCAGCCATGATGGGAAGTTTGGCCCTCACAGTTGTAGGTGATTGCAAGCAGTAGGAATAATTGAGCATCCGTTTAATCATCTAACTTTCTTCCGTGTCTAGGCCAGATGTGAAACTGCCAAAATGAAGCCACTTTATGGTGAGCTCATTCTGCAGTTCCTTTTTGCCTGACCTAGTGTGAGAAAGTTTAGCCCACACCGTGTGGCCGTTGCCTGGGGTACACCCAAGTGTGGGTCAAAAACACCACAATCTTCAAGGAGGCTCTTTCTGCATACCCCATAATCTAACCTAAAAATAATAATTAAAATAAAACCCTTTGTAGAAACGTTCACTGATGCCTTTCGACTTGGCTTACTCAGACCAGAATCAGGTGAAGGTTTCTGTGGCCCTTTAGAATCTCTATCATCTTGTGCCATTGGTTATGCTGATTGGGACTCTCAGGGTTTTGCAGACAATCAGCATGTGGAAGCCACCTATTCCTCCCTCCTGAATGGGATGAATCACCACTGCAATCTCCTGTCACTTTCCACAAGATGCCTGCTTTTAATTGTTTCAGTTGCTGTTGCAGATAATGCCACTGCATAGATATTCATTCCTGCTTATCAGAAAGTAAATGTGACATTGTGTCCTCTTTTATCTGAAGAGTATATTGAATGGGATGGAGGGTGGGAATTGTTCTGGGGAAAATCATAAATACACAGAAGCTAAATTCCTTGTGAAGCTGCCTTTAGAAATATACAGACTCTTACATTTTTAAAAAGATGATATTTGCCACCCAGTAGTGTTGGCTTCTATTAGAAGTATCCTGTAACTGTAAAGACTTTTGCCAACTGTGCAGAAGTGATATTTTGTAAATGCTTTGACATTTTTGGTAGCAGCAAATCACTGATTATTATTATTAACATTATTAGCTTTCTGGCTCATCGAACAACCACATCTGCTTCCCCATATGGCACCCTCTGCCTATAATTTTTAGGCTGAATGCTGTGGACAGGTATGTACTTTGCAGCCAAGATGGGAAATGTTTGGCCTTCAAGGTATTCAGGGCTGTCATTCCCATAATCATCTCCCCTGGGCTGTATTGGCAGGGACTGTTGGAAACAAGTCTGTAACACCAAGAATTGCAAATTCTTGCTCTTCAGGAATTGGGTTATGCTGGATTCAGCCCTGAGAGACCTGTTTCCAGTCCAGCCTCCCATCTTTTTTTTTCCTTTTCATTCTGGCATTTTCAGAGAGTTTTAAGTCTGCCATTTCATTTAATGTTCACCAGCACAAACATCATTGTCCTATTAACTCTTGAATTGAAAGAGTCAAGGCTTGTCGTTGGTATCAGCAGTGACGGCTGGTGTAATGTAAGAATTTCTTTTAAAATTCCTTTTTTTGAGTACTGCTTATTAGGCTGTCTTGCCCTCAGAGGTCTAAGACCCACAGTGTATTTATCAAACTACATTTCTCTTAGCACTTTGAGACACAATTTGACTTTATGTTTATATTATAATAGGGCATGAGAACATGTGTGCAGCTGTGTTGCTGCACTTTGCTTATGCAGCAGTGAACCCATTCAGTACCAAATAGTCTAATCAACAGTCTGTATGCATTTGAGCTAACTTATGCATTGTGAAAAGATATTCTGGGTTGTAACTGGGCACATGACCTACCACTGGGATTGGGGAAGGCATTTTTTAGGATGCAGAGTACAGAGTTTCTTCTTGCGTGGGTTTCTATTTTTAAACAAGGTTGTTCAACCAGATCTTCTTCAAAGATTTGAGCAGGTAGCCTGTGATTTAAGCAGAGTAATTCATGATAACAGTAGCTTGGGTAATTGTACTGTGTAGGCACATAAAATATTACTACTGAAACACTCCTTCAAGCCCTCTAAACTAAGTGTTTGGTTGACTGTGATTACTGTTGTTCACGAAATTCTGTTTTGTTTAGAACTAGATTTGTTGTCAGCAGCTTGTAGATTGTTTTGATTTTTAAATAATACAACAGGGAACAGTATTCCTAAATTGCTTAACTAAGGAGAAGAGAGTTCACTCGCTATTTTCTTGTTACTATTCCCCCCCCCCCCCCCCCCCCCGTTATATTGGACTTAGAAAGTACAGTACAGGCCTAGTTTCAAATCCACATTAAATCGTTAACTTCCTGATTGTTGGGCTATTTTATTTAATCTTAGTAAGATTTTGGTCTGTAGAGGGGAGATGCCGAAGAGCTTAAATTGCAACTAGAGACCCGTGAATAAAAAAGACATTTCAGAAAATGTTTTCAATGATGGGAAATGGGCAGGTTTTGTTAAACCAATTAAAATCCAAATTCCACAGATGGGAATAACCGTTACTGGGACCAAATAGCAACAGCACTGCAGGTACGCTTATAGTACTTAAGAGCACTCTCTGGGCAGTTTACAGGTAATTAGCATTTTGCCCCCAACACTCTGTGTTCTCATTTTACTGACCTCAGAAGGATGGAAGGCGGAGACAATTTTGAGCCCCTTCAGAATCAAACTGTTCAAGAGGAAAGTTTTGGCTGCAGCAATTTGGGCATACCTATCAAGCTCAGTTGGCTTGTGTAAAAAGAATATAGCGAATTTAGTAGAAGTAGACTATAAGTTATACATGGATCTACAGTGTAGAAGGGACTGCGGTGGCTTAATGGTTAAGATGTTGAACTTGACGACTGGAAGGTCAGAAGGTTGAGACCCAAGTACTGCACGACGGAGTGAGCTCCCATCTCTGTCCCAGCTCTTGGCAACCTAGCGGTTCGAAAGCAAGAAATTGCAGGAAGATAAATAGGTACCACTTTGGTGGGAAGGTAAGCAGCATTCCATGCAGTTTGGTGTCTAGTCATGCTAACTCAGACAGCACAGGCTCCTTGGCTATAAGCAGAGATTAGCACTGAAACCTAGACTGCAATATCCGGATGCTTTGATTAGGCCTCAGTTTGGAATACTGTGTCTTGTTCTGGGCACCCTGGTTTAAGAAAGCTATCAACAAGCTGAATCGCATGTAAATGACCCAAGATGTCAAAAGACTAGAAACTTAGTCATATGAAGAACAGTTAACAGAGATAACTAGAATACAGTACTGAGAAATGGTTTGACAGGTATTTCAAATATATGAAGAGCTATCATGAAGCAAGCTAGTTTTCTGCGACTCCATCTAGTAAGTCTTAAACTAATTTATTCAGGTTATTAGAAATTCAACTAAATACTTGACAGACTTTTTATGGCAAGACAAGTTTGACAGTGGAGTGGAGTATCTCAGAAAGTGTTGGATTGTCCTTCGTTGGAGATTTTTAGGCAGAGATTGCATGTCCACCTGTCATGCATGATATAGCTGGAAATTATTTGAATTCCTAAAAAATTGGACTCCATGACGCTTGGAGTTTCCTCTAGCTCTGCAGTTTTATGATTTTCATGCTTTATAAATATTGCTGCTTCAGCATGAAGCCGGGCTGGGGAATTTGTAGTCCTCAATATGTTGAGTTTAAGTTTCAGGCCAAAACCAGGCTGGCTATTGGTGAGGGAATCTGGGAATAAGAGTTAATCAACTTCCCCACCCCTGGTTTAAAGGCCGGGTTGGCCATGCTATCCACCCTGCCTTTAAAAAGTGGCATGTTTTCGGTAAGACTGTATAGATTTAATTTCTGTGTAGCTGTCTGGTGTGAAGCTGCTTAAGCAAGGGGTGCCCAAACTTTTTGGGCGTGGGCTGGTCATGTGGTTTAGTGGGCCGGTCACATGGTTCCTCCCACCAGAAGCGGAAGTAAAACATGCCTTTTGCAACAGATATGTTTTGCAGCAGGATGAGATTTTTTAGGCTGCCATTTTTTGTGCTTAAACCAGGGGTGCCCAAACTACAGCCCATGGGCCGGATCCAGCCCCTGACACCAATTCATCCAGCCCATGCCACCCTAGTTTATAGTGGAAGTAAAACGCACCCATATGAGCACATTTTACCTCCACTTCCAGGAGCGATGAGGGCGGCACTGGCCAGATGAATTGGCGTCAGGGGATGGATCCAGCCATAGTTTGGGCACCCCTGGCTTAAGGTGACCTTGTGAATCAATGCTTTCCATGGTTTTACCATTTTTTAAAACATATATATTTTAGTCCTTCCCTAATAGTCTATAAAGCATTTAACCAGTTAAACCCATGATATTTGTGTGGCTGAATTGAGAGGCTGAAATCCTCTTGCACGGAACATAAATAGTGAAGATATTTATTAATGTTTATTGCAATTTGATTAAAAACTTCCTATATACCCTGCTCCTGTCAATTTCTGAGGCTCTCTTAAGGATACCTTTTGCTAAGAGGTGACCTGATTGAAGTTTATAAAATCATGCACGGTGTGGACAAAGTAGATAAGGAAAAACTGTTTTCCCTATCACACAACACTAGAACTAGGGGGCACTCCATGAAACTTTTGGATACTAGTTCTCAAACAAACAAGAGAAAACACTTTTTCACCCAGAGGATCATTGGTCTATGGAACTCCCTGCCAGAAGAAGTGGTGACAGCTGTCAGTCTTGACAGCTTCAAGAAAGGATTAGACAAGTTCATGGAGGACAAGGATATCAATGGCTATAATTATGGATACCTAAGGACAACCTCGGGGTTGGAGAGATAGGCAGGATATCTCTCAATGCCATTTCCAGGCAGGAATCCTAAGCAGGTGAAGGCATCTACTTGGGAATACCCTGAAGCAAATGGTGAGCCACAATGTGTGACAGAATGCTCGACTGGATGGGCTGTGGCCTGTTCCAGCAAGGCTGTTCTTATGTTCTTATAAGGAAGCATTTGGGAACCTTGGGATGGGGACGAGCCTTTAATATTAGAAATTTGCTGCTGGATCACAGCTTTTGAATGTAAGTCAGGTGATGGGGCTGCTAGAACTAATTCTCTCCTTCTAAAGGATTCCTCATATTCCAAGGCTCCCAAAAGCTTCTCCGGGGATTAAAAAGGGATCTCTGGAGAGCCTCTAATCCAATGTTTCTTAACCTTTCATTTTTGCACTTCAATTCCCAGAAGCCTAAATCAGTTCCCCAAAACACTGATCAGCCAATGTACTAACATAGGCTTCTGGAAATTAAAGTCCCCCTGTGGCACATGGACCCCACTTTGGGAACAACAGCAGGGATAGGACATTTTAGGAGCCCTCCTGATGCAGTGGTTAAACTGCTGTACTGCAGTCAAAACTGATGCTGAGGTTGTGAATTCGATCCTGATGAGGATCTAAGTTGACTTAGCCTTCCATCCTTCTGAGTACCCTGCATGTTGGGGGGAAAATGCTAATTGCTTTATGAGTGGCCTAGAGCAGTGATGGCAAACCTTTTAGAGACCGAGTGACCAAACTGCAACCCAAAACCCACTTCTTTATTGCAAAGTGACAATACAGCCACAGGGGAGGAAGGAAACACTCCCATTGGGCTGCTGGGCAGAGGGGTAGAGTGAACTCTGTGCTGGGGTGACTGCATGGGTGCCCACAGAGAGGGCTCTGAGTTCCACCTCTGGCACGCATGCCATAGGTTCACCACCACTGGCCTAGAGAGAGTGCACTAAGCAATATCAGGCAGTATATAAGTGTAATTGCTATTGCTAAATTAAACTAAAACAAAGATTAGTGCTGCTGGGTGATAATATTATCATCATCAACATGATAGAAGTACCATTTATATAGAACCTGGATTTCAGCCATTGGTTTTTGTGGTCTGATACAAGGGATTTTAATTTGTATACTACATTTTTTTTAAAATGGTTTCTTTAGCTTTCTAGCCTTGAGGTAACATTTTACTGGATTCATCATGTTGTTTATACATTGATTGAGCAGAACAATATGAATGCTTGATATCATGGAAAGTTTTGTCAGTTTTTATATGCACATACTTTAGTGGTTGAGATGCCAAACTTGACAACTAGAAGGTTGGCAGGTCAGCAGTTCGAGAACTGAGTGCTGCATGATGGAGTGATCTTCTGTCTCTGTCCCAGCTCCTGCCAACCTAACAGTTTGAAAGCAAGACATTGCAAGTAGATAAATAGGTACCACTTCGGTGGAAAGGTAAACAGCATTCCATGTGCCCTGGTGACCAGTCATGCCTGCCACATGTCCACGGAAACATCTGCAGATGCAGACAGATCTGGCTCTTTGGCTATAAATGGAGATGATCACTGAACCCTAGGTGTCAGGGGACCTACAAATTACCAACAAATATATTAGAGCACAGTGTTTAGCAGGAAGAGCAAAAGTGAAAAACTTTGGTGAACCTTGAGTAAATGGATGAATGTATAGTTATTTGGAAGTATCCTATAAGTATCCAAAGGACTTTTTCCTCAGTAAATCTTGCAGTAGATTTTACATGTTCCTATACCAGCTTAGGTTGATGTAAAAGATATTCTGTTATCCACTTTGTGTTTTCTTTAGGATCAAGATGGCAAACATACCATATTATAAATATGGTTTTGTATCAAGTTTACAATTCTTTATATTATATCCATCTTTCAGTTTCCATTCTGATTAAAAGAAGTGACTTTTCAGCTTCTTTGATTACTATTTTTATAGCTAAATAGCATTACATAAACGTATAAGGAACAATAGCTGTTTTGTGTCTTCGTTCTTGCTCCAATCTGTTACCAGAGACCTTTTTATTTTTTATTTTGGTAGGCAAACAGTTGCTATACAACAAATAGATATATTAGGATCAGGGATGAAGAACAAATCCTAAAGTATGTCACACATTTCAGTTAAAATTCCTCTTTTGGATTGTTTATTTGTATTGGGCATTTTTATACTGGCAGATAACAATAATACCTATATGCAGTGGCTGAAGTGGCTAAGACGCTGACTGGAAGGCAGGAGGTCAGCAGGACAGAATGAGCTCCTGTCTTTGTCCCAGCTCCTGCCAACTTAGCAGTTCGAAAGCAAGAAATTGCAAGTAGATAAATAGGGACCACTTTGGTGGGAAGGCAAACAGCATTCTGTGCGCTCCGGTGTCTAGTCGTGCCTACCACATGACCATGGAAATGTCGGCAGAAGCAGACAGCACTGACTCTTATGCTTTTA
Source organism: Bradypodion ventrale (assembly GCA_035047345.1). Lineage (NCBI taxonomy): Eukaryota > Metazoa > Chordata > Lepidosauria > Squamata > Chamaeleonidae > Bradypodion > Bradypodion ventrale. The sequence goes on from JAWDJE010000006.1 coordinate 126,482,107, forward strand.
AACAGATGAACACTGAACCCTAGAGTCAGATACGACTGGCTTTCAAGCAAAGGGAAACTTTTACCTTTACTATCACCACAGCAGTTATAGCACTATGTTGGCAGTTCACAGGGTAATTCGGATTTTGCCTTGAACCCATTGGAAATGAGCTTAGATCATGGGTGGAATTTGGGCTGTAGTACTGCTTAACCAATGTGCTGCTGTGATTCTCTAAACAAAAAACTTATTCCACCTAAGGACCGTACCGTGATTATACTGAAATTCTTTTCTACATCCATTTCTTAATAGATATTGGCCAAACTATCTACATTGCAGATAGTTTTAGATTACAGCTCCCAATGTCACTGACCATTGATTCTATTGGCTGCGCATGGTGTTAAATGTAGGCAAGAACATTGGAGAGTTAGCAGTCTAGAGAAAGCTGAGATGGAAGTTTGTATGCAGTCATAATTATCAAGGTGGGAGGCCTCGCCATAAAAAAACTGGAGTAATTTTCTTATATTGCTGAAGTTTATTTTGTTTGAAGACCACCAGTTATTTCTGCACAATCCTTGGCTCTCTGTAATGATTCTTTCTTAGGAAATGAGTCTGGATGTTTCCCCCCTTTTTACGAAAGTGTTTGGCCGATCCTTATTGTTTTGACATTATAAAATGTTTTTTGCCTTTGGATATCATTACTTATTTTTCTTTTTAAAAGACTTCCCTCTCCCAGCAGCCACCGAGAAAGCCAAAGGGAGGTTAGGAGTAATATAGAAACTTAATGAGTTCTCCTTTCCATATGAATTTACCAGTTTACAGTACGTGAAACTTTACATGAATACGAAATTGACACCCAAAGTTTACATAATAGAAACATATGTTAAATGTATATCCTGTTGGAAAGTATGCTCCAAAATACTTTTCCCTGGTGAAAAAAATCATTTAAAATATATTGCTTTTGAAAACCACAATGTTTATGCTTTTTTTGTAGACAGAGTGGGCTTTTTCCTCTTCTGAAGCAGATGTGGAAATAGGATAAAATAAACTTAACTGGGGAGAAATGCAAAATTGACAAACTTGCCTATTACGAACAGTATTAGTGTGTGAATTTGTTCATCTTGGTTATATAAGGTAAAGGTAAAGGTTTCCCTTGGGCAAATCAATTACTGTGGTATCATACACAATTTTGGTGCATTAACCTAGTGCTGATGCAGCAGCACCCCATGTGAATGTACCTATGTAAATATATGGACACACACACATACAGTACTTTGTTATATAGAAGCAGACTCCACAGTCAAACCTCAAAGAAATAAATAGACAGCTTGATAATGGTGTGCCGTCAAGTCAATTCTGAATGATGGCGATCCTTTCCAGGGCTTTTTAGGCAGAAAATACACAAGTGGTTTTTCTTTCTGGGAGCGTCCTGGGATTATGCAGCTTGCCCATGACTACATAGGCTGGCTCTTCTTCCAGGAGGCACAGTGGGGAACTGAACTCCCAAACCCTGGTTCCACAGTCAAATAGCTAAACCACCAAGCTACCTAGCCAGCCAGATTGATATTTAGGTCACCCTTGCTCAAAGGCGGGTGGTATCCAACTCTAGGTTACACTGCTTATGTCCATTTACAGGCAAAGAGCCAGCACTATCTGTGCCTGTAGACGTTTCCATGGTCATGTGGCAGGCATGACTGGATGCTGGAACACACACTACCGAATCAGTACCTATATATCTTCTTGCAATTTCTTACTTTTGAACTGCTAGGTTGGCAGGAGCTAGGGCAGAGATGGGAGCTCACTCTGTTGTGCACCACTTGAGTCTTGAACTGCTGACCTGCCGACCTTCTAGTCGTCAAGTTCAGCGTCTTAACCACTAAGCCACCACAGTCCCTTAGCTCGATATTTACCTGGAGATTAATCAGTGCTGAGTTTAGAGGGAGATGAAATATGAATGAAATAGCAAGTAAGCAAGAAATTGTGTGATTGTGACATTGCACGTGGCTGTTATTACATTTAAGACAGATTAACATACCCTTGCACGCACTATTAATGTTCTAGGGCTCTAGCTAGCCTGTATGAGGCCTGGTAATAAACACTGCACATTAAGTGGTGAAGATTTGGTTTAAACAGGATATTACTGTGCATATCCTTTATGCATTATGTGGAAGTTGGGCTCATTTCATAGTAAATGAATACATCTAGGATAGCAATTTCAGGGAGTTGACTGCATTTTTTAAAAGTTTCGGTGCTTTGGAATTCTGCCTGATAACTTCCGTAATTCATATGTAGAGATTTTGCAGATGTACCACGCCTATATGTTTTTAAAACATTCTGAATGTGCATTCAGATGCTTACAAGTCCCGTAGTTTTGAATTACATCTCTCATCCTCTCTGCAGAGATTAATTTGTTTGGGATTTATTGGATCATTTCTTGGGCCTGTATTGCAGATTGGGTTTTTGGCAATTTTTCTCTCCCTCCGGCTCATTACGTGTCAGACTACAGTGATTTGTTCCCAGCGGGAGAGGAGGGTCCCTGTTCCTCCAGGGTAAGTGCTGTCAGCAAAAATAAGACAGCCTTCCTGTGCCTGGCAAGCTTCTTTAATCTCTCTCTCACACACACACATACACAAAACAAAATGACCAAATCCATATGTCTGGACATGCTGGTTAGCTAAAGCTGGAGACCTTGGCTTAGTGGCTAAGACGCTGAGCTTGATGACCAGAAGGTCAAAAGGTCAGCAGTTTGAGACCTGAGTGCTACACATGGAGGGCACTCCCGTTGTCTCTTCCAGCTCCTGCCAACCTAGCAGTTAGAAACCAAGAAATTGCAAGTAGATAAATAGGTACCGCCTCGGTGGGAAAGGTAGCAACATTCCATGTGTCCCAGCATCTAGTCATGCCTGCCACATGACCATGGAAATGTCTCCAGGCGCAGACAGCGCTGGATCTTTGGCTGTAAATGGAAATGAGCACTGCCCCCTAGAGTTGGATACAACTGGCTTTTGAGCAAGGGAGACCTTTATGATCTTGAGAAATAGGTAATGTTCTGCTTATGGATACATTATAATCTTCTGGTTTTTAAAAAGAGTTTCTGCTATCTTTCCCATGAACTGGTTGAGGTGGGAAATGGATGTCTCTGCTGGAAGATTTTCATTCTCCTCCCTCCTGCTGCATTTGTGGCCATTTGAATTCTTTTTTTAAGTGAGATTAGGTGGCTCAATTGGTTAAGACGCTAACTGGGAGGTGGAAGGTCAGCAGTTCGATTCCCGAGTACTGCAGGACGGAATGAGCTCCCGTCTTTGTCCCAGCTCCGGCCAACCTAGCAGTTTGAAAGCAAGAAATTGCAAGTAGATTATTCTGAGTAGCAGCAACAGCTGTGTGGGATTCCATTTTCAGGCAAGATTATTTTCCAGCTCCACCTGGAGAGCCATACTTTTCCCTGGAAGTCTTCCATTCAAGTGCTAACTAAATTTGACCTTGCTTGGTCTCCAGAATCAGACAGATGCATATGTTCAGGGTTTTGCTCTCAGCTATATGTGTTAAACCCATGTAAACAGCCTTTTGTCTGGCATTGCAGATCTTATTAGACTACACTGGATCAGGGATGCCTGAACATTTTAAAAAGCCTGTTTGTTTTAACCTGATGCTTTACGTCATGCTTTTTAGAAATAGTAAAAATAAATGCCTGAGCCCAAATGATGGGGTCAACAAAGTAGACTCGTCGTATCATTGGGACCAGGGTACAGAGAAAGAGCCTTTTGGAAGATTGTGGTATTCTTGAACCACAATCGGGTGTACCCTGGTAACGGCAACCTTTCTCACACTAGGTAGACAAGTGTGGAAACACATATGAGAAGGCATTGATGCTGGGAAAGGTGGAGGGCAAAAGAAGAAGGGGGAGGCCAAGGATGAGATGGATAGATGGTATTGTAGACACAATGGGCACAGAGCTGGGAGGGCTGAGGGGGATGGTGGAGGACAGAGGCGCCTGGAGAACAATGGTCCATAGGGTCGCAAAGGGTCGGAACCGACTGTGCGACTGAACAACAACAAATTGTGAATGTGGAATACAGTAAAACCTCGAGATACAAACGCCTCTACTTACAAAAAACTTACGATATGAAAGGAAATCGCAGAAAAGTTTCCTTTGAGATACATTTTTTTCAAGATACATTTTTTGGGGGGTCTTCTGACGCTTCCCACAGCAGCAGGTGGGTGTTCAGAGCATTTCCGCTCCATTTTTGGAATTTTTCGTCGTGTTTTGGCACCACCAGAAGCTCTCCCTGCAACCAGGAAGTGCCAAAATTTCCTGCTTCCCCTCAACAGCTGATCGTCGGGGACTAGTCCTGCAATTACCAGAGCTATATTTGGAAATGTGCTGAATATGCATTGAATACCTTCCAGATCTCAGAAAAAAATGGAAAAAATGTCTTCTATCTGTTCAAAACTCTTTCTGAAGTGCAGTTTGGAATTTTCCTCCATGTTTTCACCACTTTAGAAAGAGTTTTGAACAAAAACAAACAAACATTTTTTTGGCTTTTTTCTGAGCTCTGGAACACATTATTTGATTGTCAGTGCATTCCTATGGGAAATCGTGTTTTGAGATAGGAATTTTTAAAGATACAAAAAACCTCGAGGAATGGATTAATTTCGTATCTCAAAGTATCACTGTATGTGGCTTGCCATCTCTTCTTGAATTTCAACTCCCATCATCCTTAACCACCGTAGCCAATAATGAAGGATCCCTCTCTTTGAGCTATGGGCTCCCTCTGGTACCCCAGAACTTCGTAGTAACCCATCTCAGCTGTGCATAGTTTAAGGTGTTAAAATGGCGTTGCATTATAGAACTCATGGCCATTTATTGGATGTCATCACCTGAGTAATGGAGTTGGTGCCAAATGAGTAAGGGGAAAGCTCTTGAGACCAAGTATTTTTATTGTACTGTATTTGGTTCTGTAGTGTATGTATGGTATTGTTTCTCAGAGTGGAGCTGGAAAGTTTAATTTTTGTCAGGCTACTTAAAAGTGTCAAAAGCAGAGATAAATATTTGCAAAGTCAAATCAAATGCTAGCAATACAAAATAACCTGAAACTCTTACATTGAATTCTGGGCACAGATTTCAGAATTTGAGATAACTCTGTCACTTTTGCTTTGTAAACAAACGCATGAAGGTGATGTATTTATTTTTTAAAAAAAGATTTTTGAAAAAATAAATAAAACCCTCACGTTGTTTTGGACTTCACCTTCCAGCAGCTGGAAGAATTCTAGGAGTCAGAGTCCAAATCCAGGGTTCAGATTCTGGAAAAGTAGCTGCTTGAAATATTCATTGGAAGTGTGGGGGAGGTTGAAAGTTGGTCCATCTGCCATGCTGTGTACAAAGTCCCTTCCTATGTGGTTTCAGTCATGCAACTCAAGCAAGTGAGACCTTTACCTTTAAACCACCCCTGAATATTTTTTACCTAGAAAACCCTGGAAGGTCAACATAATTCAGAATTGACTTGACGGCATATAATTGTTGTTGGAAAGCAGAACAGCCCATAACTGGCTTTATTTCTGCTGCTGCTAAAAATAGTATTCTTATTTTCTCCTGCTACAATACATAATTTTATCTTATGATTTATTTATTATTTTATTTTATTTAGTCGTATTTATATTGCTTCAATGTTCAAAGTTAGTTAGGTTGTATGCATTGTGGAAAATCCAAATATATGTGAACAGCAGTGTAATATAAGGCTTATTTTTTCCTGCCGAACCCTCTGGGATTCAGTCTGATCTAATACAGATAATTCAGATGAAATAGATTCAGCTACCTCTGTTGTCCTTTCATGCTGTCTGTATATGAGGTCACATTAAAAATTGGTTTCTATACTTAGTGGTATTTTACGTGATGGCTGGTAGTTGCAAATATCCCTTAAAAGAGATGATGGTAAATGTTCCCTTGAAAAGTGGGGAGAAGAGATTAAAAAGGATATCACGACTGGCTCTTCATTGCAGTGTTTTTGTAACAAGAGTTTTTGTGTGTGTAGTGCCACAAAAGATGAATCTTTCTCCAAAGGGACATAAATAGGGATCCCATCAGGTTTTTGTAGCACAACACACTTGTATGCATGTCTGAGTAAGTATTCTAAAGGTGCTATATTTTTTTCCCTAGGATGATAAATGCACCAGCTGCACTTTATTTATTTATTTTGTACAGACATTTCTACATTAAGCATCCAAGCAAAACGTATATATCATTTCTTGATTTAACGTTACTGCTGCTTTAACGCCACAGTAACTGTCAGGAACGATAAATTGGTCCTGCATAGGAAATCACCACAATAGAAAAGGATTTGACAGCCTCTTAAACTCTTTTGAAGTTATGTGTGCATATTCCCAGAGATGGAAAACATGCCGCCTTGAGTCGGGTTCGGCCTGAGTGGGCGGCATATATAAATATGACTAATAAATAAATAAATAAAATTTTAAAAAATGAATTATAATTCTCAGAACCTTTCAGCTATGTTTGCCTTCCTGGCTATGGGATTCTGGAAACTGTAGTTGAAAAAAGGTGCCTTTATAAGCTCTGTCTGCCCTTTCTGACATTTTGTTATTGCTCTTCCTTACCATTTCTCTCCCACACCGCTCAATAAACTGCCTAAGGAGTTGATTTTATGGCTATCCGTAAAGTGACATGTGACACAGTCATAGACTTTAATAGGTGTTTACAATCTGGGGGCTTTTATCATCATCATCATCATCATCATCACTTTATTTGTATCCCGCTTCCCTCAGCCCAAAGGCAACTCAAAGTGGTGGGTGGGGAAAAAAACCCAGCAGGATTCTAATCCGGAACAGATTTTCTGTGGGAAATTTTCCCCTTCTTCATTGCTATTTTTTCCTCAGTGTAGAGGGAGACAAATTTCAAGAGGCTGGGGATAATTTTCAACAGAAACCCAGTTGGGCTGAAAACATATTGCAGATTGAGATGCCCTATGCTGGTCTTAATAAAAACAAACAAAATAATGCTAATATTAGGTGAGGTTTTCCAGGGGGAGTTTTGGGTTCTTTCAAGAAATAATACCCAATACTACTCAAAGATAATAGCAGCCAGGTTGAAGCACATTTGTTTAAGCATATGGACTTATTTGTCATGTGTAGTTTGCTCCCCGGGTCCTTTTTACTACAAGATGTGTCTTGACAGAGTTCACTGGTGTTTATTTAAAGACAACAGTGCCAAGAAATTTAACTTAAGTGTAACAGCTGTAAGGTCAGAATTCAGTTTAGGTTTTTGAAGTTTTGGATTCTTCCTCAGTGGGCTAGTATCTTAAAACTCCTTGATTATTTTTTAATGGTGGAGAAAAATGTCAGTTCCTAGTGAGTGTTGGTTCGTAGGTCAATATTTTTTCTGTCGTGAGATTGGCAAGTGTGCTCTCTCTGGATCCCAGTTGCAGAGAAGATTTATATCCAGAGATCTAATTTTATGATTTGAACAGATATTTACCTCTAAATAGGTTGAACTGCATAGTGCAAAGGTCAGATACAGTGGCAGAATGCTTGGCCAGTGAATCATAGCATGAGCATGCTCTGAGTTATTTAAAACAGGGATTCTCAACCTGTGGCCCATGGGCCAGATGTGGCCCATGGCACTATTTCATGTGGCCCTCCACCGCTTCCACCACACCAGGAAGTGTCATATGGCGGAGGAAGGGCAAAATGGCCATCCAGCCCCCAAAGCTGTCTGAGGGAGCATGAACCGGCCCCTGGCTTTAAAAGCTTAAGAACTCCACTTACCTTGTAGTGTAAGTGCAGTTAAAGGTTTGTAGTGGGGAATCACTGTTTGTGCATTGGGTGATCTGTGTTACTGTGCTGGTAGGATATTTGGCTCTTCAGTACTAGGGAGAAGTAGGACCTCGAATTGATTTTTTATAGCAGTCTTAGAGCTTTGAGATATATAATGCATGACATTTATCTGCCTTTATTATTCCATAGAAAGCCAGTTTAGAATTCACAGAGCTCACAAACAATTTATCCAAATACAGAAGGAAACAGCCCTCACTAGTTCTTTAATGCAATATGTCTTATTCTATTGGACAAGAACATCTGAAGTAGAGTTGTGCACTGTGTTTTTTGTATTACAACTTCCATAATTACCTTCTGGTTCTGGCCATGCTACCTGAGGATTTCTGGGAGTTTTAGTCTAAAACCACAAATCTGCACTCTCTTATGTAAACTCCATATAATTATTTGGAGGAATATGTAGATTGCAGATCAATACATCCCCCCACTTAGTGTTTGAGTACTGCATAATGGTAGCTATGCAAGTCTTCTAATCAGTGTTGATTGCCCTTGGCTAGCACTGCATTTGTACAGTTTGGAAGACTGGAGATTGATAGATTGCAGATGTAGAGGTTTGGTGTTCAAACATCACCTTGGGAAGGGGTTCAGAGGCATGCCCAGTCAAAGAAAATTTAACATGCCAACCGATTTCATCTATACTCTTAATAGTAAAAATCCAGCTAAAGGAGAAGGGAAGGAGGTGAGTTAGTGGTCCAATCATGTGATTATACCTAAAGGTCATCAGCACATCTAGCCAATTTACTGGACTAGTGCAGGGAAGGCGGCCTATTTTACCTGGTTTGTATGCCCAAGGGGCCTATTCTATTTTGATAAAATTGTCAGTTTTTATGAGAAATGCAACATGATTTCATTTCCTTCTGTTGAAGAATGTCAAAGAACTATAGAAACTAGAAAAGTCCTGCTACTACTCTTGTGGACTGAATTTTATCTGACCACTTCTCCAATTTACGAGAGTGCAAAGCATTCATCCGGTACATATTTTCATAGCTGAAGAGTAATAAACTTGCTATTAAATATGCACACTGTGAAATGCAGGAAGCTGAATTCTAAGCTTATTGCCACATTAGCAGGCTTTAACACATTTCTGATACGACATTATAAATACAACCTAATATTATTCACCCTTGTTAATCCTCTCTTTGCATTTTATGCTAATCGCAGTTCAGTGGATCCCTCCATTGTTACCATGATACATTCTTTGCTTTTGTTGTAAAATCAATCCAGGCTCAGGTGTGTGTTCAGGTGTTGGTACTCATTAGTTTTAAGCAGTATAGAAATTGTTTTTCTAAATGTATGTCTGGTTGAAGAAAACAATTTCCTTCAATTGTTCTTAGGTATAAAATGTGTTGTATTTTAGGATGCAGTTAAAAAAAGACTAAGTATAAGATGTGTCACAATTTTTGGATTTGTAAAATACAGTACAGTACAATATTGCTGGCACATTGAAAAACATCATCAAAATTATCATATTTTAAATTTAATTGTTAGTAGTTAAACCACTGGATGTATATATGTCCTTATTTATTTGACCTATAGACATCGGCTGCACTGAAATTTATTAGATTACTGTAAATTACCACCTTCAAGTTTTTCAAATGACATTAATCTGTTATTTTAAATAACAATCTTGAAAGAATGAGATAAAAACCTCTAGGCTAAGATTTTTTTAAAAAATCTGGACACATCTCATTGTGTCTAGATGTTACAGAGTACCAAGGCAAATACATACAGACAATTATTTTTAGTATCTCAAGACAAACAATTCTGCACTCTTGTAAAACAAATCCTATTTATATTCCTATTTCAGCGCTGTGGGTTGGAGTTTCTCCATTGGCTAACATCCTGTTGGTTCTAATCTCCAAGGCTTCATGAAACATCAAGATGTTATCATATCACTGTTAGTGGCTTGACACATCTATATTTTCAGTATTGCTAACCAGTCCTGGTTGCAGCCCATGCAAGCGTAAGCTAAATAAAACTAATACAACCTTAAGGTCCCACAGGATTGTTGTTCTTGCTGCTTCGTTCTGATTTAGTAGTCTTGATTTCTCTCATTTCTAGCTTGTGGACCTCCCAGACATACCTGTCAACCTTCCCGGATTGGCCGGGATTTCCCGATTTTCGGCGCCGATTTGCGCCATTTCCCGCCCGCAGCTGCCAAAACCCCAGAATTGGCAGCGGGGGAAAAAGAGGTACTGCACATCCCTTCTGCACAGATCGCCTTCTACGCATGCGTAGAAGGCTTTTACGCTTGCGTAGAACCCTTCTACACTTGCGTAGAACCCTTCTACGCATGCATAGAAGGCGACCTGCGCAGAACCGTTCTGCGCAGGTCCCATATTTTCCGGAGCCGCGGTTGACAGGTATGCTCCCAGAGGGAACTTTTTCCATCACAATGCAAATTAAAGGGCAGACTATATGTATTGGCCTTTGGTCTGTTTCTGCCTGGGTCCTCTTCTGCTCTTATGTGTGTTTTGTTTTATCAACAGAATGCTTCCTAAAGATAACCTTAGTCATGCCTGCTTGGTCTAAAATCAACACAAATTCTTCTGTTTGGGGGATTCAGTCATCTGCATCTGAGCATAGCTGTCTTACAAACGTTGCATCGATGTTTTGGTGAGAAGAATCCCTTTGGAGAGAGAAATAAAATGCCATCATGATTTTCCCTGACAAAAAGAAGGAAGATCCCCCTGAGATTTTCAGTGTTTCATAGGATTAGTAAGGCTTCCTGGGAGAGGTAGTTCTTGTTGTGTAAAAAAGCACCTCCCAAAGGACTACAAGGTAAACTTTACAAGGTAAAGAAAGCTGTTCTGCAAACTTCTGCTTTTTGGCTGCTTCTCCCAGAATTCTGCCTGGGGAATAAGGCTGATCATCATCATGAGTTTTTTAAAACTAATTCTGTCTGATTTTCACTGTAGGCAAGGAACAAAATCAGTTTCACTCTGTAAATAAAAGAACTGCAAAGTTCTTGTAGAGATAATTATAGACACTTTTTGGTTAATTGGATTTGTGGGACATAAAAGTTTACTTCCCTTCTGTATGAACAGAAGGCTGTTCTAAATTCCCCCCTCCCATTATGTTAATTGCTTTCATTGTTGCCCCCTACTTTGGGGGAGGTCAAAAAGTACTGTTGGGCAGGATCTTATTGTCTTGCACAGTTGGTGAAGGGCAAATGTGCAAAGGAAAGCATCTCTCTGTTGGACTGGCTGTCGCATGCCTGGTCTTCCTTTGAGCGATCACATGCATGGTAAGGTAAAGGTCTCCGTTGCTTGAAAGCTAGTTGTATCCAATTCTAGGGTCTGGTGGTCATCTCTATTTTCAGCCAAAGAGCCAGCGCTGTCTGCATCTGCAGCCATTTCTGTGGTCATGTGGCAGGCATGACTAGATGCCGATGTGTACGGAATGCTATTATCTTTCCTATCAAATCAATACCTATTTATCTACTTGTTATTTCTTGATTTTGAACTGCTAGGTTGGCAGGCACTGGGCATACCTGTCAAGCGCGGCTCCGGACAATACAGGAGCTGCGCAGAACTCTTCTGCACAGGTCCCTTCTATGCATGCGTAAAAGGCTTATATGCATGCGTAGAAGGGACCTGCGCAGAACGGTTCTATGCAGGTCCCTTCTGTGCATGCATAGAAGCCTTCTACGCATCCCCTTCTGCACAGAACTCTTGTACGCATGCGTAGAAGGGACCTGCGCAGAAGGGGATGCACAGTAACTACTTTACCCCTGCCGCCAAATTACAGGATGGCGGCGGCTCCGGGCGGGAAAGGAGGAAAAGCGGTGCAAAATTATGGGAAATCCCAGCCAATACGGGATACTTGACAGGTATGGCACTGGGGAAGATGACAGGATCTCACTCCAGCACGCAGCACTCACTCAGGTCTTGAACTGCTGACCTTCTGGTTAGTTGTCAAACTCAGCTTCTTAACCACTAAAGCCACTACAGCCCACATGCATGGTACATTCCTACAAATGCATTTCACACCTTAAGAAATATGAATGGATTTTCTCAATAAGATTTTAGCCATTTTGGATAAAGGGCCAAGCTACAAGAATATCCTGTGCCAACCTCACCAGTGTTACAGACTTGCTAGGTGGTGTTAAGTGGATCACTTGGTTTTGCATTCAGAATCCCTGTAGTATGGTGGAATGATACTATGGACTGGATAGATAAATGTACTGTATCTGAAATATTTGGATATCTTTGAATTTGCAAAATCCTAGAATGAAAGCACCATTTTCTTTCTCTCTTGTAGCGTAGAAATTAAATTTTCATAGATCATTATTTTTTAAATTATAATCTCCAGAATTTGCAGAATTGTACAAGGGGTTCTGGGAACTGTAATCCAAAAACTGAAATAGTGACCTGTCATAGACTAGTATGTTGCTCATTCTCACTATCCTTTGATGTAGTGAAGGAACACTTACTGTCTGAGGTTGAGATGGGTATTTCTGCCCCACCCCAAGCGTTTTGGACCACGGTTCCCATAATCTGCATTTAGTGGCAACAGCTGATCAAAGTTGCAGACCAAACAACTCCAGAGTTTAGAAAAACTACATTTGTGCTACTGCTGTCATAATCCCTTGGTTATTTTTCATGTCTTGGTGTGATACATTCTGGACTACTTTGATCATTGGCAACGGTAGACCAAAAAAAGTAATTAATCAAGGCTGTATTAGGGGAGGTCCAGATTGCCCACCCTATTTTAGATAAACCTGAATTAATAATTGTTTTTGCTGTGAGCCTTTTCCAATTGTAGATTATATGTTCTGTAAAATAGGCACTTATTATAGTACAGCTGCCTGAGCATTTCCATAGCACTACTGACATTTTCCTAGCTATGGTTAATGTTACCCTGTTATAAGAATTGGGCTGGGGGCCTGTTAAATTTAAAGAAAGCTGGTAAATTTGTGAGCTTCAGCTTTTAATTTCTTAATGGTCCCAGTAAGCCAAGCTACTTGCTTCAGTATATAGCAGCAATAATTTATTCAGGGTTATTTAAAAAAATTTAAAGTCAGATTGCTAATAATCAGAGACTGGAGTCAGATACGACTGGCTTTCAAGCAAGCACAACTTTTACCTTTAATAAAATAATCAAGGCTGACTTTGGCTTGCTCCCTGGTTTAGTCTGATTTCACAGTTGACTCCTGCTTCAATTCATTTCTCTTTCCTTTTCTTAGTGGCTGTATATGAGAGTTTACATGTGCAGCCAACTCACGTAGATAAGACAGCATTATCTGATAAACAGACTATATGAAAGAGCCATTGGAAATTGGTCACCCCAGGGGATAAACTTTTTATCACCGAACTTCATTTGAGCACTGCACATTTCAGTGTGACATTTTGGCTGAGAGTCATGAAGGGCTGGAAATCAATCTATGGATTGATCAGCCATCCTCTTAGGCTTGGTGTACTTTATTCTGTTTACAGTCAAATTCAGCATTGCCAGTTTGCACCAGATCATAACCAGTGGGAGAAAATCAGAGTTAGATGCTTACAGGTTATCAATATGGAAATATGCTTCAGTATGATGTAGCAGGAAAAAAGATTTCTAAATTTCAAAAGTCACTAGAGATGGCCTTCATGCTTCTATGTCTGATTAGCTAAAGTGGAAAAGCAAAACATATTAGGATATGACCTCTTAGAAGGAAATTACACCAAGACTGCTCATCTCTTTGTAGATCTAGAAAAGTTCACAAGAAGACCATACCTGGGCTATGTACAGTATCTACCTATTTCCCACCCCAGCTGCATTCAAATCATGTGGCGGTATTCTGTGTAAATATTAATTTTGAAGCAGTTTTTGGGGAAGTGAGGTTAGTTGCCAACTGTGATACATGAGCTGTAGAATGACATATGTGTAGCTACTTTTGATTTAGTTCTGATCATCCACCAGCAACGTGTGTGTGTGTGTGTGTGTGCGCGTGCGTGCGTGCGTGCGTGCGTGCGTGTGTGTGTGTGAAGGAAAAAGTTTTGTTATTACGTTTCCACCACTTGTAGATAAGGGGCCCTTGTTGATCAAATGGAAATCATGCGGTGGGGTCGTGGTGATTGAACTCCTTCTGTCTCCATTCCTTTAGTTATGGGATATGACTTTATGCAGTCAAGAAAAGCTTGCCAATGTTCTGTGTGACAAGGAAGTGTAGGATTGACGGAGTTCCTTTGGAATACGACTCTTTATGACATGGCTGCAATTGCTTGAGCTAATCCTCCATATTACACAGTAATATTTATTTGTCCGGTCATGGTTCCCCCCCTTCCACTGCTTATCACAGCATACGTACTCCTAAATGTCTGAGATGAAGCAAATAGACTTCAGCTAAGAGGGCATCAGTTGCAAACAGATAAGAGCTTGGCTGTTCTTCCTCTTCCACATTTTTAGAAGCAAAGCACTGTTTGCCCTTGTAACTTGTTGGCTGTGACCTTCACACATTTGTGTGTGCATCTCATATGACCCTTTAGCTCTCAGCTGATATGGTGTCTGCCGTGTTTTTACAAAGAGGAAAAACATTGCCTTTCCTTCAGGAGGGTGTGGATTTTTAATCCTATAGCCCCCCCATTTATGTGCAGAAATTCTTACTGTGCATTTTCCTCTTGTCTTCTTACTGAGGGATGGACCATTTACTTGAAAAGGGAACTGCGTCTCTGTTGTTCCTCTTTGGCATAGCTTCCTCCTGGGTGCTCCCCCCCCTTCCCCTAAAAAAATCCCCTTTTTGGATTGTTCCCAGTGTTCTTTATCTATACCTGGCAGAAGCCCAGCTCAAGCTGATTGTCAATTAGGCCTCTCAGCTGTCTTGGCAGCTTGCTTCCAAAACATTTGTTGGCTGGGAATTAACTGGTTCCTCACCTGTCCAGACTGTGGGATGCTTTCTTGCATATATATTATTTATTATCCATTTCCCCCTTTGCAGACCTCTGCATTTGTTTCTCTTACTAATTGCTTGACTTACAGCTATTAGCAAGTTAGGTAAAGGTAAAGATTTCCCTTGCTCGAAAGCCAGTCGTATCCGACTCTAGGGTTCAGTGCTCATCTCTGTTTCAAAGCCAAAGAGCCAGCATTGTCTGCTTCTATAGACATTTCCGTAGTCATTTGGCAGGTATGACTAGACACGGGAGTGCATGGAACGCTGTTACCTTCCCACCAAAGTGGTCCCTATTTATCTACTTGCAATCTCTTGCTTTCGAACTACTAGGTTGGCAGGAGCTGGGACAAAGACGGGAGCTCAATCCGTTCTGCAGTACTCGGGGATCGAACTGCAGTTACAACAGGATGATATCTGTATTATTAGGGCATGAAAGACTACTAAGTCACAAGTGAGCTTTTGAATTGATCTAAAAAAGGACTGCAGTGGCTCAAGTTAGGATGCTGAACTCGACGACTGGAAGGTCAGAGTTCGATTCCCGAGGTGGAGTGAGCTCCTGTCTCTGTCCTAGCTCCTGCTAACCTAACAGTTCGAAAGCAAGAAACTGGAAGTAGACAAATAGGGACCACTTTGGTGGGAAGGTAACAGCGTTCTGTGCACTCTGGTGTTGAGGCATGCCTGCCACGTTTTCACGGAAACATCTGCAAACGCAGGCAGCACTGGCTCTTTGGCTATAAACAGAGATGAGCACTGAACCCTAGAGTTGGGTACGAGTGGCTTTTGAGCAAGGGTGACCTAAAAATGCACAGTTAGATTGCATGTTAAACTCAAATTTAAGGCTGGAACAAATTATGGATGTTCTCCCTTTGAAAATAAAACAAGCCAATGGATATTTGGATTTGTTTTTCTCTTCAAAACGTGAAAAGGTTCAATCTGCAGATATTGTCAAGCAGGCAACTCTTAAAGGTTCAGGAGCCAAGCAGACCAATTGCTTTTTTCTCCCCATTTGGCTGGCATTGCATGCTTTTAATTATGCATTTATTATACAGAGGCAGAAGAGTTTCCATGCTTCTTGTCTGAGTGACAGGCATTGAAGCTAGCAGGCAACATTTATTTTTCTCATCATTCAGCCTCCAAGCCAGGGAAAAAGCTTCACCTGCTCTAAAACCTGTCCAGACAGATTGCAATTTAGCACCAGGATCTTTGCCAGAAAGCAATTTAGTGATCCAAACATATTTGAATTTCAGAGGTATGAAATGTAATTTTTTAAGGACTAAAATTACCAGAGAGCATGCCTAGTAATAATTCCCATCTCTCCTGAATTTAAGGAGAATTGACATGCTAGATCAGGAGTTCTCAACGTTTTTAAGCTGGAGGCCAGGTCATGTTCCCTCAGACAGCTTCAGGGGCCAGACAGCTATTTTGCTCTTCCTCTACCACATGACACTTCCTGGTGTGGTGGAGGCAGTGGGGGCCCCACATGAAATGGCACTATGGGCCGCATCCGGCCAACAGGCCACAGTTTGAGAATCCCTGCGCTAGATCATCTCCCCATTAACTTGATGTAATTGGCACAAGCTGTGGTGATGTGCATGAGTGACCTCACACAGACCAAAAGAAAGATGCATGTTCAACTGTTTTGCCTGCAGTTGTTGAGTCTCTATCCAAAGATTATGCCTGTCTCTTTAACAATTCTCTCCTTATATATAGCCAAGGGATGCGCAGCAGGCAGTTTCTTCTTCTTCCCTTTGATATTTTCTGATCCCACTTTCTTCCTACACCTGCCAGGTTTTGAAAAGAGATGAGGAAGATGATTCAGTGCCTGCTGTTTACACTCTCAGCATCTGGGTGGCATGAAATGAAAAAGCCTAGGAATTCTTCTTATCTCCCTGCTATGGACTCTCTAAGTTAGATTTCTCCTACCTGATGACTGGGACTGCAGTGGCTCAAGTGTTTAAGATGCTGAACTGGAGGACTGGATGGTTGGCAGGTCAGCAGTTTGAGACCTGGGTACTGCATGACGGAGTGAGCTCCCATCTATGTTCCTCCTCCTGCCAACTGAGCCGTTTGAATGGAAGAAATTGCAATGGGAATTTCATTGGTGAAAAAGTAAACAGCATTTTGTGCACTACGGTGTCAAGGGGTGCCTGCCACGTTTTCATGGAAACATCTGCAGACGCAGACAACACTGGCTCTTTGGCTGTAAACAGAGATGCGCACTGAACCCTAGAGATGGATACGACTGACTTTTGAGCAAGGGCAACATTTACATACCTGATGAGTGTGGTCTTGGACAACAAGTTCTATCATCCTCAGCAAAACCACATTGATGACGTTATGATGGAACTTGCAGTTTAACATGTGCTGCCTAAAACACCTTTAAAAACCAAAGACAGAATCCTTTTGCCAATTTATGCTTGCCCAAGGGAAATCCCTTAAGTATTGGCCACAGATTGCTCCTCCTTAACAAGGTGCAATTTATGTTTGTGGATCTTACAATTACATGTTTTCCCAGGAAAGCAACCAGTATCTTGCTAATGACTAGCAGTTTGCTGCCAAGGCTTACATAGTTTCTCTGACATAACCGTAAATCAGCAATAGGATTCTGGCCAAACCCAAAAAACTCAACATGTTTCTTTGGGTTTGTTTTCTATCTCAGAAGACAGGAATGTTGCCTACTCAAAAATCACAGAAGGAAATTTCTCCATCTGCAATTACAAGAGAAGTCCTTGCTGTGGATTTTTATTTATTTATTGTGCAAAAGCCTTAAAGTAACAGGGGCCCTTTCTGGAAATCCTGCAAATTGTCTATTATTTTGCTCTGATTCTGCATGTTCTCAATGCAGATTCTCACATCTCCAAAGTTTTTGTCCTTGAAGAATCTCCTTATATATAGAGCCAGAGGGTGAGAAACATTCTCCAAGGAGGGAGGGAGAGAGAGAGAGAGTATTCCAAGAAAATATATTTAAACCCTAGTTATATGAAGAACCAGTGTGTTTGTTTTGCAAATGTTAGATACAGTTCTTGAGGCTTAGAGGTATTGCAAAATCCCCAGGCTCCCAGTGAAGAACTGAGTGTTACTGGGAGGATGAAACTTCCCAATGCATTAGCATACATTAAAAGTCAGTGTTAGCAAGTCTTTGCCCCCCATACCTGTCACGTTTCGGGAAATTTCTGTTAACCCCCCATATTTTACACTTTCTCGCCGTAATCCTATATTAGTTAGACTGGAGTTAGACTGGAGGCCAGCACAGGATAAGCATAGCTGTCCTGTTTCCTTTTTTGGCTGGGACATTTCCCTTATTTGACAGAAAATTTCCGAAACTTGACAGGTATGTTGCCCCCACCCGACCCGACCCGACCCCCCCAAAAAATTCTCATTCCAATGTATTAATATAACACAACCCACCTAAAACAATAGAAACAACAGGGTTCCTTAACCTTGGGCCTCAAGGTGTTCTAATCTGAAGGATTCTGTTGCAGCCTCTATCCCCTTCTTTATTTCATTCTCTCCATTTTGGGATCTAGGGTTGTAGGATGTAAGTTGGACAAAAAAAGAAAAAAATGACAGGAAGTTTCATCAGGTAATAGTTGCTGTGAGTGTGTGTGTGTGCGTGCGCGCATAGCTCTTAAATGCACAAAAGTCTCTTTTGCACCTGTTTATTCTGTCAAGGGCATTACCATATATCAGAATCTGTTCAGTGGACCATTGCTGGCAAGTTTGGCAAAAACAGGAGGTGTGCTAGCAATCTTGTCAATCTCCAGGAAAACCTACATGTACACAAGTTTCTATCTTCTACTGGTTGCTCAGGCTAGATTGTCAGTACTGGGCAGATGTATTTGGTCTGCAACTTCCATCTGATCTATCTAGCATAGTTAGGTAAAGGTAAAGGTAAAGGTTTCCCTTCCTCGAAAGCCAGTTGTATCCAACTCTAGGGTTCAGTGCTCATCTCTGTTTCAAAGCCGAAGAACCAGCGCTATCTTCTCTTGCAGATGTTTCCGTGGTCATGTGGCAGGCATGACTAGACACTGGAGTGCATGGTTACCTTCCCACCGAAGTGGTCCCTATTTATCCTACTTGCAGTTTCTTGCTTTCAAACTGCTAGGTTGGCAGGAGCTAGGACAAAGACGGGAGCTCATTCCATCCTGCACTACTCAGGAACCACACTGCTGACCTCTTTAGCAATGAGGAATGCTGGAACTGAAGCCTTAGTTCAGGGATTCTCAACCTGTGGCCCATGGCACCATTTCATGTGGCCCCCACCGCCGCCTCCACACCAGGAAGTGCCATGTGTTGGATGAAAGGTAAAATGGCCATCCGGCCCCCGAAGCTGTCTGAGTGAGCATGACCCGGCCCCCGGCTTAGAAAGGTTGAGAACTCCTGCCTTAGTTAAATAGGGAGGGCTGCAGGTTTCTCACCCTTGTTACATGAAGAATGCTTCAAAAATCAGTTACAGTTTTGTTGTCTTCTTTATGTGTGTGCGTGTCTGGCAGAGCAAAGGAGAGCGAGTTGAGTGAGTTCCTTTAAAGTTGGTTAGATTGAGAACCCTAATGTTGGTTAGGTTGAAAAACAGACCAGGTTCAGATTTTTTGGTCTGCAGGAAATGGAAGCAGAACTTTCAGTGCCCAGACCCAGCACTTTAAGCATTGTCTCTCAATATCTTTCTTGCTCATGTTTATGTTCCATATATCTGTTGTAAATTCCTATATGGTTCTCCTTCTTCCCCACTTTTTTCTCACAATGCCCCCTGTAAGGTGGGCCAGAATTGAGAGATAGTGATTGCCTGAAGGTCAGGGAAGGAATTCCATGGCTCTGTGGCCCAAATCCCGGTACAAATACTCTACCCTCATACACCATACTGGCTCTTTGTTTTTGTTAATACTGGTCTACAAGATTTCGGATAAATATTTAGTCGTGTAGCCTAAAACCTGTCCATGGATAAGCTGTGGCGCATCAGTTGTAATCCTAAAAATGAATCTCTAAAATAGAGCATTAATTCATGACAGCGGATGGCATTGTTCATGTATAAAACTTAGATTATAAAGTATATCTTCCAATTATATTTACATATTCATGAGGCACTTACTGTGAAGATGGCAAAAAAGCCTCTTCTGCCTTTACATCCCTGTGACTCAGTTTATCAAGGTGAAAAGGGGGGGGGGAGTAAAAGCTAGCTCATTTGTCATTTTAAATATTTTAACTGCAGATAGCCAACTCATTTGCATAATAGCCTAATACTAAAGAAGGATACGATTGTCTTTTTTACTAGCACTATATTTGTGTGATTGCCTGCAGTTGAATTACAGCACAGGGCACCAAGTTAAGATTTGGGTAAGCCTGATTTTGCATAACTCTACAATATTATAAAAAAACACCCCTGGTATATTAATTGAGCCACTTTTGATGTTGCAATGAGGGGAGAACAAAAGGGTTTTGAGATATCTTTCAGAGAGACAACGGAACTTTATTGCAGCATAAACAACAGAGATTGTACATTCATTCATTCATTCATTCATTCATTCTTACTGTGTGTTCAGCCAAAATGCTCTGGTGCTCTCCTCCCATTATCAGTGCTCTTGTCTTGAAGATTTGCAGGGCCATGAGTTGATGTTGGAGAGCTGGTGCCATCTGCGTGGGCTCTCCATGTGAACTGAAACTTTGATTTTTCAAGAGCTTCATGTTATATGTAAAGCCTGCATGGATAGCAAAGGATCTCCTATTAAAACCCATTAAGAGGATAAAATGGGGAACAGAAGGGGCTGGAGTTATTCTCTATATCAGGGGTTCTCAACCTTTTAAAGCCAGGGGCCAGGCCAAGCTCCCACATACTTTTTTGAGAGGTGTGTGTATTATTTTTTTGAACATAATCTTTATTTATTTATTATTTATAAATTGCCCACTCTGGGAGGTGTACACACAATATCAGATAATACAAAAACAAAAACACAACAAATCAATAACAGAATTCCTAAACAAATACATCCCTTGTGGAAGAAGAGAAAGGAAGGCTTTTAAGAAAGCACTTTTGCAAAATTCCAGACCTGCTGAAATCCCTCTGGACTATGCAGAAGGCAATACTTCTCAGGAGGCCCAAGAAACACACACTCCAGATTTTGTAATGGCTCCCTTTAAAGGTTAGTAGTACGCTAGTATGGAGAATAAGACAGAGGGGGGGTGACGGGGAAACCCTTATTTAAAAAAATACTTTCCCCCCACCCCACCCCCACCCCCACAGAGGTAAATAAAAGGAGCCTTCCTGTATGCCTGCCTGAGCTTGCCTTGGATTGAAATTGGGTTTCAGTGCATTCCTATGGGAAACTGTGCTTTGCACCCCTAGTGACCATCTCTGGTCATGACGGGTAATTCCCCAGAAGAAGGGCACCTGAAAATAGAAATAAATAAATGAGATACAGTATTGAACATAACTTAAAGCACACCTTTGAATCTCTCTTTGGGTCTTCTCCCCCTTGCACCTCCCCCTTATCAGAACTGTTTTTGCTTCAGAAGACAATTTGATAGGTGCCCAAGTTTTGGGTACACAGTCTATTTCTAACTGCTTTTCAGATTTCAGTGTTACCAATGTTTATCCATGATATTACATTTTCCTCCTTTGAGAAAGAATATGCTTCCAGAAAAATAGAGTTTATATCTCACTGTGACAGTAAATTGGTACCACAGGTGTTAAGTCTGTCAGTAACAGCTGGATGTTTCTAGATAGAATACAGTGGAATTATTTTGAATGGTGAAATGATTAGGCATTTTTAGTCGAAACGCAAGTAAAGGTCCTTCCATCTTACAGAGATGAATACAACGCTTACACCTTATGTAGGCTTTTTAGTAGCTTGAAATAAATTGCTAGCTGACTTAAAATTAACTTTTCTCAGCTTGGACCTTCTGTTGGATCTGTTGGATCCAGTTTCTTATTTCCAGTCACTGATGTGAATCTATCTTTATAGCAGTCTTCCGGTGTACCTGGTGATCCCCACATGTTTTTTATCTAACCATGCAAAAGCATGGAGATGACGCAGTCTATAATAGTTCAGCACTGTATCTGTAAGGCATCAATTTGGGAAGATGAAGCTTTACAGCTCCTCATTTTATTGTCTTTAGACATTTGGAGAGAAATTTCAAAGGTCATATTAGTTGAAGGATATAATGGAAGGCTGCAATCCTGTGTTCATATACATGTCAGTACTTTCAAGGATTGCATTGGTTCCAGACTAAAAGATAAGGTTAAAACATGGGGAATTCACATTATAACTGCCAGCTGATTAAAGCTTTTGTAATTCATTAACTACCTGTCTTTTAATTGTTAATTGATTAATCAATTCGGAACATTTGTACATTGCCGACATTTATGGAGTTTTCCAGTCCCAGGTAGTATGCTTCTTAAGATATTGAAGAAAACATAGTAAACAGATACTAACTGTTACATTAGGTCTTAGTTAGTAATTATATAAAAATAAAGGTGGAGAATAACTTCATTAGGCCACGAAAGCCCCATAAGCAAGTATTAGTTTTAGGTTCTTCAGGACTCTTCCTCAGGCTATCCATTATAGAGCTGAAGGGGATGCTGAAGAAAGAGAATAGTTATCCTAAATAATGAGCAGGTTACTTGGTTGATCTGTGTTTTACACATCAGGTTGATGTAGTGGATCAAAGCATCATCTTCCACTGTTTCCGATCTCATGCTAGTCTCATCCAGGGTCTCAAAAACTTTGCTCTGAACTGGTCTTCCCATCTGGTTGCTGGCCTTCCTGGTGGTCGCTTTATTTCAAGTAGGTATCCATTCTGTGATAGTTTTCATCCACCTGCCATCTTGGAAGCGGTACACATGCTCAGCCCACCAATGCCTTGCCTTGCAAACTCAACCAACGTTGACACTTGTTTTGCACCTGATCTTATTAATTTGATATTTGGTCAACCCATTGTATGGATAGCATCTTTTGCTTGATTGCTCTTTGTGTTACATTGATGACCAGATTAAGTCTCAAAAGTCATGGCCAGACTCTCTTGTTTAGAGCATATTTCAAAATACCATTCTTTGTATTTCTGATATTTTGAAGTGAGTCAGCAGGCTTGTGGGGAGCCTGAGGTTTGTGGAAATGAATGCATGAATGAGTGAATAAATAAATTTGAGGGGAGAAAGTCTAAGAACTAATCTCAGGAAGAATGAAGATAATGACATGCAGATGTCATTTGTAATTGATGGGGGTGGGATGATGCTCTGGGATCCAATTATGGATTATTTCAGGAGTGATGGTGTCTTGTGGCATTTCTATGTCTTACAAGGTTCATTAGAGCAAGAGCTGTTATGAGAATTGTAGAGTATAATTTTGAATCCTCAGGTTCATATATACTATCTGAATGGTTGTAGGGGTAAGCTCAGAGTGATATACAAGACTGGAATGGTAACCATTATATCAATACAGTACCTGCATAAGCTTTCTTCTTAAAAAGTAGGTTTCAAGTTCAGGAAGAGGAATGGGTGGGAGAAGCTTTTAAAAACAGTGTAATGAGACTTCTGCATCATCAGAGGCCAATCACTGAACACTGACAAGAGGAAGATTTTGTGAAGAAGGAAAATTGAGTGGGAAGGGATTGGCAGACAGATAGCATTTAGTCAAGTAGATCATTCAGGCAGCTGATTTTAAGTTTTTCAAAGGACACTTCATTGAGCATGGGACAATTCTGAACAATCTGTGTTCTTTCTTAAGTTCTATTGATTTGAGTACATCTCTCTCTGAGGAAGATAAAGTTTAGATGCAATTTGTATACCACTGGCATGTTGTCTTCTCTCCTTGCCATGTAACAAAAAAGTGTTTGTTACATATTTATTTATTTATATTTATATGCCGCCTTCCTCGCCCTCTGGCGACTCAAAGTATTTTACATGTCATAAGATATACACAGGGCCCTAACAGCTTCTCTTCTGCCCACCCAGGCCTTGGGTGGGCGAGAGTCCCTGGGGTGGGGGTGGGGTGGCGTCACAGATCTAAAAGATGTTGACTAACTTTTTCAGAGCCACTGAATCAGCTCTGTCAATGGGAGAAGAAATGAACAGTGGTGGTAACTCTAAACCAGGGGTTCGCAACCTATGGCCCGTGGGCCAGCCCTGGCCCACAAAACCACTTCATGTGGCCCATGCCACCACCACCACACCTGGAAGTGGAAGCAGACATGTTTACCTCAGCTGTAAAGCACGCCCACACATGCCTAAATGTGCCCGCGACTGTCATAAGCATGGAGTGGCCGTGTTTACGACAGCTGTAAATGCATCTGCTTTTGGGGGCGTAGTCAGGCCTGCTCAGCTGGTCAGGCCCGCGGTTGGGAACCCCTGCTCTAAACAGTCATTTCAGTGAGAGAGAAAATAAAGATGCTGTATTTTTTTGTTTCTTGGTTTGAGAATGGTAGAAGTGCTTTTCATGTTTGATGGATTTCTTATCCTAAGTACAAGATGTTCATGCAGTGTTCAGGCTTCGCTTTCTCTAGGCCCTGATGTCATTTCTGGGCTCCCTGACAATTTTAAAATTCTTGCTTTGGGTTGCATCATTTGCACTGAAACAAGTCTGTCTTCAGCCAATGTAGCTTCAGAGTTTGATCAAAGCTTGAAGCTTCTAAATTAAACAAAAGCATATAAACACAATAAACCTAGCCAAAACACACACACACACACACACACACACACACACACACACACACACACACACACACACACACACACACACACACACACGCGCACACACACACACACACACACACACACACACACACACACACACACACACACACGCGCACACACACACACACACACACACACACACACACACGTTTATTTGTGTTTGTACTGGGCATTTTCTGAGCCTTTGAAGTACGGAGAAGGAGGAAGAGGAGGAATTTGGCTAAAATATTATCTGCCACTTCTCATGCAAGGGATGGATGCATTTTACTTC
Source organism: Bradypodion ventrale (assembly GCA_035047345.1). Taxonomy (NCBI): domain Eukaryota; kingdom Metazoa; phylum Chordata; class Lepidosauria; order Squamata; family Chamaeleonidae; genus Bradypodion; species Bradypodion ventrale. The sequence goes on from JAWDJE010000006.1 coordinate 126,506,749, forward strand.
AGGGTTATTCAAAATCAATGTGCAAATTGGAAGCACCTTTGACATAGGATCTGTACAGTTCCCTTGGCTATTTTAATTCATTACAACTGGCTTCAGTGAAATTACTGTACGCTCGTTCATAGCCTGTTTGCATGGCATCTGCAGGTATAGTTTGTTGGTAAGTTTTTTAGATGCTTGATGAAACAGTTAAGCACAAGGAAAGAATTTGCTAACCAAGTACTGTACAAAATCCTACCGAGTGAGTGAGGCAGAGGTTATGCTAGAGGGAGTCAGACTCCATTTTGCCACTGCTAGCCTAGTAACGTGAAGAAAGGCCAGACTCCAAACAAGGCTATATTTAGCAAAATGTTCAGAGAAGTTATTGTTCCAAGAATTGACTCCTTGAAATTCTTTACTGCGCTGGCTGGAGGACTTGGGGAACTGACATCCAAAAAGCTACCTTATAATTTTTTGGCACTTCGTAATGGAGTTAGTCCGGCCACAGTGGCTTAGTGATTAAAACGCTGATCTTGAAACCAGAAAGTTGGCAGATTAGCAATTCGAGAGCCGAGTGCTGCGCGACAGATTGAGCACCCATCCCAGCTCCTGCCAACCTAGCAGTTCTAAAGCAAGCAATTGCAAGTAGATAAATAGATACCACTTTGGTGTGGAAAGTAACAGCCTTCCATGCTCCTACCACATGACCATAGAAATGTCTGCAGATGCAGACAGCACTGGCTCTTTGGCTGTAAATGGGGATTAGCACTTCTCCATAGAGTTGAACTCAACTGGCTTTCGAGCAAGGGAGATTTTTACCTTTACCTAACTGGGTAAGAAAAACCCTGTTGCAGTAGTAGGTGATACCAAGGAGCACCCATTGATGTAACAGAGAGTTCATGGCAGATTACTTCTACCTCTTCTTTGCAATTGGATTTAGGATTAGCATTGGTGTAGCGGTTTATGTCTGATCTCATGTGTGTACTAATTTCCTTGTATAAGTACATAGATCTCCATTCTATTACCCTTTCCAAATTTTGTATGTGTTGTTTCAAAGGTGAAGCTGAATAAAGAAGGTGCACATTTCTTTGTTTCCTGTAGGAGGCTTGATAAGGTAGTGCTAATTGTATTTCTGTGCCTTCCATTGAATTATGAAGAGGGCTGTGCAAGCACATTGATGAAAACAGCTCCTGCTTTCAATTTATTGTACCGAATGTATAGTATAAGAGCATTATAATTGTATTTAATTGATGTCTCTAATTGAAGCTGTCTCACTGGCTACAAAATGTGTTGGGAGGCTTAATTTTAAGACATGCATTTGATTTACTAGCCAAGCATCACAGTAATTCTTAAATCCCAGTTTAGAGCCTGTCTTCCTGAGGCAAAGAAATGGGAGAACATCTCTTGGTGCTATGCCATCTGGTGCTAATATGGCAGTGATTTGGCAGCATGGATAGAGAAGGCCGCTTAAGGATTCTTGGATCATCTTGGAATGTGCATTGAATTTCACTTGGATCACAGCAGGACCAAAAGTGTCTATCCATATCTCTGCTGTGACTTGAGTGAGCAGAAGTAGGGAAGCCTTGGGATTGAAAGTATTTACATGTTGGCAAGGTTTGGTTGGAGAAGAATCTTGAGAGTCTGGACTGCAAGGAGATCAAATCAGTCAATCCTAAAGGAAATCAACCTTCATTGCTCCTTGGAAGGACAGATACTGATGCCGAAGCTCAAGTACTTTGGCCACTAAATGAGAAGAGAGGAGTCACTGGTGAAGGCTCTGATACTGTACTAGGAAGGATCGAACTTCGAAGGCAAAGGGAGAAGGGGGCGGCAGAGGATGAGATAGTTAGCATCGTTGATTCAGAGGGCGTAGATCTGGGCAGACTCTGGAGGATGGCAGATGACTGAGGAGCCTGACATGCTGTGGTCTGTCGAGTCGCAAAGGGTCGGACTCGACTGTGCAACTGAACAACAACAAAGGTTCAGTTTATATCATTTTGCACATCACAGTTTTTCTCGAACTGTTTGAGCTCAGACATCCACTACAAGATATTCCATTTGCACAATAACCCCATCCCAGCCTTGTATGATTTCTTCTTTTTCCGTGTCTAGGCCAGACATGAAACTGTCAAAATGAAGGCATCTTTTGGTGAGTTCATTCTGCAGTTTCTTTCTTCTGACCGTGTGTGATGAAGATTAAGTGACAACACAAGGTTGCCGTTACCAGGGAATGCCTGATTGTGGTTCACAAATACCACAGTCTTCGAGTCCAATCAGTCCCAGCATTAGTCTTGCCCAGGCACATACTTTTGCCAAGGAAAACAGGGTTGCTGACTCAAGCGTAGAGATTTCACCTGGAATTAATATGTGTAATTGGCATATGCTTGTGTACACTTGGGTGTCCACTTCATGACTTGATAAATTTGCCATGGTCTGACACTTCTGCATGAACAGCTCCTAACTCTGCCATGAAAAGATTATGTGCAACTCTCATTTTTCCCTTCATTACATTTCCTGGGGGAGGCAATAGATAGATAAAGATAGATAGATAAATCTTTATTGTCATTGTCCTGCACAGAACAACGAGATTGGGGCAATAAAGCAAACAGCAGAAAATTATGGGAGGGTTTTGCATTTGGACATCACCTTTCCCGTGACATAAATAATGCAATAAAATCTTTAAGCTGACAAGGAAGAAAAAAAATTGGATGGATTTGTAGGAGACATTTTTGGGTAGTCAACTAAACAAAAGCCTGTTGTTGGTTATTTCTGTTTTGCTTAAAATGCACATCCCCGTTTGTGTTAAAGACTTTAAGACATCCTTGTTTTTCTTCCTCTTTATATTTCATATGAATAGTATTCTGGAAATACAAGATCTACCTCAAACATCTACAAAAAGGGCCACAAAACTGTATGTTTTAAAAGCAGAGAGTTGAGTATGGCCTATTTTAAGTATCCTTGACTAACACTTAGTAACGTTCCTCTTTTTATTGGAATGGATATATAGCTTTTTCGCTCACTAATTCCATTTCTAAAAGGTGGAAATGCAGGCCAGTTTTTGGCAGTCAAGTACATGGAACAAAAAGATGTGCAGCCTTATATAAAATCTGCAGTTTGGTTGCTGAGGCATTTATGTCTTGCAGAAGAATGTTCCTGCTACGTGTTAATTTGAAATAGACAATGGATCCTTCTATATTTTATGTGAAGCAGTCTATTGTGCATTGAGCAGCCTGCATACTATCAAAAGAGACACATGCGTAGCTGTGACTTGTTCTGTACTGCTTTTTCTGTTTTCTCTCAAGCTGGGCTAAAATTTGTCAGAAGAGGGGGGGGGGGCAATGCTAAAGTTAAAAAAGAAACCTCTCCCTCATCCCCTATGAACAAACACTTTAGCAATTTTTCCCCTTTCCTAAATAGTTTCATTTTGTGGTGGTGCACCAAATCAGTTTGGCTAGATTTGGAGCACTGAGCATTATGGAAAAAAAAAACCAGCCAGGCAGCTGTTGTTGATATTTTCAGCGGAAGACAAATTACTACAGACTGGCGGTGGGACGGAGCCGAATAAGCTGTTTTACAACCTGCACTGATGGTGACCTGCACTTCTAAGAATGAATTGTTGGGCATTTCCCCCCTACCTCCTGGACTAATTAGGTGATAATTGTTCTCCCCTACAGGTCTGCCCATGAATAGGCTGGAGAAGTTTGAAACAGCATTGACATGTGGCTTTAGCTGTCTTATCCAATGCCACATATAAATCAGTTTCCGCATACTAATATTTTTTCCTTTTCCTCAGTTGTAGCTGAGATTATAAGATGACTCTCTTGTACTGTGATGGCGAACCTTGGCACTCCAGATGTTCTTGGACTGAGTCCCAGAAGCCCCTGTGAATCCACACGAATGGGTTTACTGCGATTCATCCAGCCCACGCCGCCCTCGTCGCTCCTGGAAGCGGAAGTAAAACGCGCCCGTCTGGGCACGTTTTACTTCCGCTTCCAGGAGCGACGAGGGCGGCGTGGGCCGGATGAATCACAGCAAACCCATTCGTGTGGATTCACAGGGGCTTCTGGGAATCGCATCTGGAGTGCCAAGCTTCGCCATCACGGTCCCAGGCATCATCCCCCAGGCATCTTCCACTTCGACATGCATTCCCCCCACTGAAGACAAGTAGGTATGGATTCATTCTCCAGGTACTTCATCTCCAGGCCTCTTGATGCTGGCACTTGTGCTTCTTCTTCCTCTACCAGACAGGTGTTTCCCGGTGCTTTTTGTTTGGTGGGGGCGGCGGCGGGGAAGGCCAGGTTGTGTGGCAGGCGTACCCTGCACATTCTCCACTGTCAGTTGAGTAGGAGTCCGGCAGCGGTTGTGTTGGAGGCATTGAGTTCTTGGTTGGGTTGCGCCAGGGCATCGATGACTTTGTCCCTTTCATAGGTAAGGTAAAGGTCAACCTTACTCAAAAGCCAGTCATATCTGACTCTAGGGTTCAATGCTCATCTCTGTTTATAGCCAAAGAGCCAGCGCTGTCTGCGTTTGCAGACATTTCCGTGGAAATGTGGCAGGCATGACTAGTCACCGGAGTGCATGGAACACTGTTTTCCTTCCCACCATAGTGGTACCTGTTTATCTACTTGTAATTTCTTGCTTTTGAACTCCTAGTTTGGTAGGAGCTGGGACAAAGACGGGAGCTCATTCCGTTGTGGCAGTACTCAGGTCTCGGCCTGCCGACCTTCCAGATGTCAAGTTCAGCATCTTAACCACTTGAGAGCCACCACAGAGGGAATGACTAAACTTCTGATCCAGAGAATGAAATGCTTGCAGCTATAGTAACATACTGGAAAGGTCAGGCAATGATTTTGTTGCTTGTCTTTCCGACCACTCTCTTCCCACCATTTTAGACACACTAATTTTGGAGCTCACTCCCTCGTGTGGGCACTTAGGTCCCGAACTGCTGACCAGCCAACCGTCCAGTCATTAAGTACAGCATCATAACTACTAAGCTACCACAGTCCCTGTCCTTTTCATAATCCTACTATTAACAGCTCTTTCCAGTTTCTTTTAGAAAATGTAATCTTTGGGGGGGGGGGGGGGGGGGGCTGTAAAAATGCCAACCAGATAATTTGTGCATTGCAGCAGGTGATACAGAAGCTAGTTAAGATTTGAGGTTGCCAGATATCAGTTTTCCTTTGAAAAAAGATAGAAGACAATTATATGTGGCCTGACCTTTGTGTTCTAACCTTAAAAGGCTATTAAAAGACTTACAAAACTGGCTAGATAGCTTGGTGAGGGCCAAGGTGGCTTAGTGGTTAAGATGCTGAGCTTGATGACCGGATGGTCGGCAGGCCAGTAGTCCGAGACCTTAGTATTGCAGGATGAAGTGAGTGCGTGCTGTCTGTGCCAACCTAGCAGTTTGAAAACAAGAAATTGCTAATAGATAAATAGGTACCGTTCCAGTGAGAAAGGTGACTTCTATATACTTTGGTGTCTAGTCATGCCTGCCACAGGACCACGGTAATGTTTTCAGATGCAGACTGCACTGGCTCTTGACTGGTTTTCGAGCAAGGGAGACCTTTAGATAGTTCTGGCTGCTGAGCCAGATGTTGGAAATTCAATTTCTCATCGTGCCTCCTGGGGGGAAAAGGCAGATTATGTTGTCACGGTCAATCTGTACAGTCCCAGGGCACACTGGAAGAAGGAACTGGTAAACTGGTAAGCCACTTTTCAGTACTGTTTCTAGAGAACCTGGAAAAGGTTGCTGTAATTTAGAATTGACTTGATGGCACACAATTATAATAATTATTAAAAGGCTTATAAAAACGGAGAAGAAAGCCTGTTGTGTTATCTAGTTCAAAGCAGGTTTTTAATAGATGAATTAAGAGGTAGCGTACTGAACATAATATGGCTGTCACACTTATTTCTCTTTTAATTAGAGAGAAAAATGTAGCAAAAATAAATTGTGGCACTGTGCCGTAATAAATAAAATACCTTATATCTAGAGCGGAAAATAGGAAAAACGTGCATACAAAAAATAACTCTAAATGCCTTGTTAAGTAAATATCATTGGAACTTTTGAAATTGCCTTTCATCAGGGGAAACACAAGAAACACCATTAGAAAGAAAGGGAACTGAATGCAAGTTGAATATAATAAAAACAAGTATTAAGTATAAATAGAGAAAATCATAATGCAACACTGCTGTAAATTTAAAAATATAGCAGCAAAATAATTGATTATATAATAGTTCAGTCCCATTTTGACCAGGAATCTTCCAGAGCAATGCTTTTACAATTACAATAGTACAGTAAATTCATTATGAACTGAATTTAGTTTGGTGTAAAAAATATTTGCAGGCTGATATGGTCAAAGACAGCTGGTATGTGTTGTCAAATTGCTTCTGAGGTATGATAATGCTAATAAGGCTTTTGAAGTATGGTGAAAAGTTTAGCGAGTTGGCTTACTGTATCCAGTTGCCAGTAAGTTTGTATAGCTAAATAGGAACTTGAACCCAGATCCTTCATCTTAGAGCACCCAACTGTTTATTACATTCCACTGGGTTTCAAATCACTCTTATCAGGCCACGATAAATAAGTACTGTGCAATGAGAAGGATAAAATAGGGAAAAAAATGCATGCCTTAATTTGCATATAAAATAAAAAAACCTCTATTTATTTTCCACATTTTGTTTGAGAAAGTTCCCCCCCCCAAAAAAAAAGACAACAAACAACTGCAGTACAGAAAAGGCAAACACAACACAAGTCTTAAAGCCATCACTTAAAGTTGCAAGTATTGCAGGAGCAAAGGAATGTAGAACATTGTTCTAATCTGGAGAGGCTGCCACCATGGAAACCTTGATGGAAAGCAGATCCTTTTTTAAAATTGTCTTTATCAGACCACTAAAAAAATAAAATAAAACCATTAGCAAATTTTCACGATTCAAGGTCACACCTCCAGGCCATACATCATATGAATAGTGTAGAAAAATTAATCTGAAGTCTAAAAGCCATGGCTGATGTTTGTGCCAGGCATGCTTCTTATAGGTGATGAATAGAAAGGTAGTCTGTACTGGAGGCGTAGTTTTCAAAGGATACCCATAGTAGCTATTGTTAAATGTTGCCCTTGCTCGAAACCAACTTGTATCTGACTCTAGAGTTCAGTGTTCATCTCCAAAGAGCCAGTGCTGTCTGCCTCTGCAGACGTTTCCGTGGATATGTGCCAGGCACGACTAAGCACCAGAGTGCATGGAATGCTGATTACTTTCCCACCGAAGTAGTACCTATTTATCTACTTGCATTTTCTTGCTTTCAAACTACTAGGTTGGTAAGAGCTGGGGCAGAGATGGATGCTCACTCCGTCATGTAGTACTTGGGTCTCGAACTACTGACCTGCTGACCATCAAGTTCAGCGTCTTAACCACTAAGCCACTAGAGACATACAAATGAATGGAGTCTTTCTCTAATGGGGACTACCTTTTCTCCAGCCAAATAGGAACCTTAAGGCAATGGAATAGAAGGGTAAATGCAGATAAATTTGCCAGACCTATATGTCTGAGAGATTGTAGGGAGAAATTCAGCCAACCGTTGCCAAGGGTGTAGTTTGAAAACCATATCTCCAAGGCAGCCTGCCTTTCTCCTTCCTCAGAAGCATGCTGGGGTAGGAAGATCAAGGGCTAATCTGAGAAAGTGAGATTTCCCCTGTAGATGACCGTCTGTGTGAATGCGGAGAAGAACAAACTATCTCCCACGTGATACAATGCACACGATGTCCCTCAGTGTGCACTGAGGAGGACCTTATGTTGGCAAGAGGAAATGCTGTTGATGTGGCCCGTTATTGGGGAGATGTTTTAAATTCTATTTTGTTTTTAGATGTGTTAATTTTAGCTTTGTATGTTATATGCTGGTGGTGCATCTGACACGAAGAAAGAAAGAAGCATGCTTTGCACAAACTCTTGCTATGATTTTGGGTTCTCATTTATATTAAATTTAAATTTATATTAAATTGGTGCAGCAGCATTACTGACTTTCCTGCTATGTATGTTTTGCTTCTGTGCACAATAAGTTTTGTGCAGTGTGCTGTAAATGAGTAAGTCATATTGTACACACTGATAGAGATAATTGTTTCCAGAAATAATTCTGGAAGAAGATAGGAATATTCATGATTTCCGGTTTATTAACACAGCTGCACCTTTACTCATCTTTAGCTCAAAACAGACTCACTATGGGCTAGCTGTACTATTTGATAAGATGGTTTCACAGTAGAGACAAGTTCTTGGTCCATCTTGCCTTATATACCTATTTCTGACGTCAGCTCACTGACTTGCCCTGACATGCCTGGCTGCTGCTGGAATATACATGCCACCAGGGGGACATGATTCAGCTGAGGTAGCAGCAGGCATAGTGGTAACGGCAACTGTTATAATGTTCACTTGTAAAAAATACATTACCCATTTGCTGACCATTTGAAAAGCTATAGCAAGACTTAAAATCTGTATGTGATCGGCAAATTCTGAGTTCAGTTTTGGAACCAGCACACTGGATATCGTGTAAATCACATGCATTATTCACAGTAGCAAAATCGTTGTTGTGCAATGAATCTATTCAGTTTTTTAAAAAATGAATTCATTCAAGATTACTGGCGGGTCTTTTGTACCTACCTATTGGTTATGTATCTGTGTCATGTTGTTCTAGATTGAGAAAGACATGTAGTATTGCAGCTGTGAACATCTCATCAAAGAGGAGCTCTCTATTGAATTTTGTTGGCTTTTATCAATATAAATAACCACTTCCTCTCCCTTTGGAGCATTGTGAAATGGAATACTAGATATAGACATGCTGAGAGTGCAGAAATTGCCTTTATACTGACTAAAGTTGACAGTAGTTAATGGATGGGGAAATAAATAAATTTTTTCATGTGTGTTAAGTCATGGTATTTTATTACTAGAGATAGTTTAGGAGCCCAAAAGCACAGGCTTCTGCTGCAAAATTAGAAATGAAAATTTTACTCTTCCCGCCATCTCTTTAAAACAGATGTGTAGCTTTCATGATTGCAGAGGGAAAATAATGGCATATAATTCTTTCTTTTTTTGAACTTCAGATGCAGCCTCAAGTATAACTTCAGTAATTTTCCCCATGTCCTGTCTGCCTTTTGTTGACTGCTATGACACATTTTCCTACCTTCTTTGCTTGCTCTATACATCATGGTTTGATTTTTCCTAGAATGTCTCTTTTCGGAAATATATGAGATATCTCACTATGCATAGTCACTTAATCTTTGTTACCAAATCGTTGGTAATCTGTTTAGAGACTAGGTACCGTAATTAGCATTTTGTCTCCCAACAAGCTGCATACTCATTTTACTGATCTTGGAAGGATGGAAGGCTGAGTCAACTTTGATCCATTGGGATCAAACTCAGATTTTGAGAAGAGTTGTGGCGGCAGCTTGACCACTGCGCCATAGGGACTAATTTATATACACAGCACTTCTCGGGGACAAAAGCACTTGCGAAATGCCTGTCACACAAGTACAGTACATCACTTACCCCAAGTGGCTTGTTTTTATTATAATCCTTTTCTGCAACTTGTTTTGACACCACAGTGCTGGAGTTTTGAACATGGCTTTTCCTCTACTACTTGTCTCTCTATCCTGCCTGCTAATTCTATTTTCATTTGGCAATTTGCTTAGAACAACGCCACAAATTCATCACACAGGTTTTTCTGTGAGCATCAGATTACAGACTACCTCTGTACTAAAAAACAGAGTAACTGAGTTGGTGATGTGGCAATGGTTCACCGTTAAATTTATGTGGAAGCCTTCCTCTATTTTTAGCCAAATACGAGCTGACTTTTTGTCACCTTTTATCAGTCCAGTATGGGTTTATTGTACCTTTTTATTTTTAGTGCTTTTGTGCAGATCTATTCCACTCCGAGGGACTGCAGTGGCTCAGTGGTTAAGACACTGAACTTAACAACTGGAAGGTTGGTAGGTCAGCAGTTCGATTCCTGAGTACTGCACGATGGAATGAGCTCCCGTCTTTGTCCCAGCACCTGCCAACCTAGCAGATTGAAAGCAAGAAATTGCAAGTAGATAAATAGGTACCACTTCGGTGGGAAGGTAAACAGCGTTCCATGCACTCTGGTGTCTAGTCATGCCTGCTACATGTCCACGGAAATGTCTGCAAACACTTTGGCTATAAACAGAGATGAGCACTGAAGCCGTCGGATATGACTGCCTTTCGAGCAATGGCAACCTATTCCATTCTAAAGAATCATCTTCTATTCGTTGAATTTTTAAAACTTAGCACTTAAGAGGGAAGGGGTTGATTCTGTGTACAGAGATTTTCAAATAATGGGATTAAAGTCTTTTTCCCCTCTACTCTTTTTATTTTATAACAATTATGCTGTGAAGAAGAAGCATGTGATCTCTGCAGAAAACAAATTCCAAGTTAATAATTTTGATAATAAATTCTCAAACTGCCGACTTGCCGGCCTTCCAGCTAACAAGGCGAGCTTCTTAACCACCGAGCCATTGCAGTTCCCTGAACCCTCAGTTTTGAGAACTGTAAAACCAGGCATGTGTGATGATATCTTCTGGATAGAAAAGTGGCTCAATAATCTTGGAGAAACTTCTGGGAGAGCGCGATATCGTACGTAGATGAATAGAGTTCATTTACCAAAACAAACGTTGCATGAATATACAGACTCATGTTACATAATTAAAAACCAATCCTTATCTCATGATGAATAATCTTAGACTGTAAAATATTTTAATCAGAAAAGATCTTTAGATAGAAATTCTTAAAGTTTTAAAAAATCCAAATTGAATATTAAAAAATCTGATTTAAAGCCATTAATTTTTATCCACCATTACATATTAACCAGGATTCATTGGGTAAAACAAGTAACCAATCAATTACTCATTTAGCAAGTGAGCAGAGTTTACTTTAAACCAGAATTCCTTGTTTGTTTGCAGCGGTACTTCACAAATCAGAGAAAGTGAAGCTGAGTGGAGGCTAGTGGTTTCTGTCTTGTTGGAAAACCCTTTGCCAAAATGAAAGTTTCTTTCTGTGAAATCTGAGTGATTAAGCTTTTAACAGTTCCTCCAGTGAGTTAAATTTCCTAGCAAATCACTGCTCCTGTCAGGTTTCTTTAAACAGGGTATTTGTCTGTTTCCTGTTGATCATTTAAAATAGGAAGTTCAGATTTCCTCCTTCCAATCACTGTTGATCTTTGGAATGAACTTGGTCCAGATAATGAAAGTTTCCATTGTGTTCCTGCAGAAATAGCTACCTATATAATTTGCTGTATTCCTTTAGATCTGTGGCACAGGAAGAGATGTTGAAGCCATGTCCATGGTGAATAGTTTAGGGAGACTGTGGAAATTTCAGCTGAATTGTGACAAGATCAAAAAAAAAAAGGGGGGGGGAATCTTATGCTAGAGGTCATCAGGAAAGCAATTGAAAATGAAGCTGCTAGTATCTTAATGTTTTTTTTATTATCTGTGATGTGACTGTGTTTGGAATGCTGTGTATAGTCATAGTTACTGCTTAGAAATGATATTTTAGAACTCGGTAAGAGAAAGTAGAATGATCGAGGGTTAGAATAACATTCCTACAAACAAAGGGACAATTATTTCAGACTTGACAATTTAGAAGGAGAAAAAAGATGAAGGAAACAGGATATAATAGGGTTTTTTAAATGTATGTATGGTTGTGGGAAGGAAGACACAGCTGAGTTTTTCTCACAGTCTAATAACACTAGACTGTGGCTCAAGTAGGTAAGATGCTGACTGGGAAGCGGAAGGTCAGCAGTTCGATTCCTGAGTACTGCAGGACGGAATGAGCTCCCGTCTTTGTTCTAGCTCCTGCCAACCTAGCAGTTCGAAAGCGAGAAAATGCAAGTAGATAAATAGGGACCACTTTGGAGGGAAGGTAACAGGATTCCGTGCGCTCCGGTGTCTAGTCATGCCTGCCACATGACCATGGAAACGTCTGCAGCAGCAGACAGCGCTGGGCTCTTCGGCTTGGAAACAGATGAGCAGTGCACCCTAGAGTCGGATACGACTGGCTTTTGAGCAAGGGAAACCTTTACCTTTACTAATAACACTAGATTCTGATTTTTGCCCAGTGAATCCTGAGGCGTTCAGGCCAGGAAAAGGTAATAGTTCACACGAAATACACACATGGTGTCTAGTCAGATTGTAGAGTTCAGTGCTCCAAGGTGTTGTGGCGGCCATCAGTTTCCACGTCCTGGGGTTGTAATTCTATACATGTGCTTTGGAAGAAAACTTGAAATGTGTACTGTAGACCAAAGTGGACTGTTGACCTTCAGAATATAGCCACTGTACTTTCTCATTCTTTGTCTGTGCCTGAGGATGTACATATATAAAGCATCCTCTCTGAAGGATAAGTCTAATGTACATAACTTGATTTCTTAGCTTTTGATTATTTAGATTTTAAATTTTAGAAAGTGTTGGGATGTGTGGATATTCTTTTAGGGGTCACACTAGTTGTTTCCTGAGGCAATACCGGAAAAAAGCACTCCCACCCCAATGCCCATTACCCAATGCTGATTAATTAATTCTGACACCTGAGCAGAAAATCATGTATGTATGCATGCATTGCATTTATGTCCTGCCTTTCTCCAGACATTGGGACTCAAGGGAGTCCTACAAGTCCTACAGGTGTCATCCTGCTTCCTGATATTTAACAATATAAGATCAACAAGTTAGATCGGGTTCCCAACCTTTCAAGCCAGGGGCCAGGTCACGCTCTCTCAGTCAGCTTTGAGGGCCATACGGCCATTTTGCCCTGCCTGCATGATGGGGTGGCCATTTTGTCCCAACAGCTTCGAAGGGGCAGCCGTGGTGAAATGGCACTACGGGCCGGACACGCCCCATGGGTTTAGAACCCCTGAGTTAGATAATAAACAGTTTGTTGTCCTTTTCATGATTATCATAATTGGCTGTCTGAGGTGGCCACTTTACCTAACAGTTGTTTTAGCTCATATCAGTGCTTGAGACGATAGGAAAGCTGATTTCTGTTTTAACTTAATAACATGATTCAATTTGGTCAGGAATAATTGAGATGCTTTAAGATGCTTTTTAATTTTATTTGTTAAATTTCTTTTTTTCTTTTTTTTCCTTCTTCATTCTCCAAGTAATAATTAATAATTAGGAGAATTAGATGTTCCCCTTCTTTATTTCCAGACGAGGCCTCATTAAACCTCCAGGGACAGATCAGTTCTTCTTCTGAAACACGTACAGTATTCACAATTGAGTTATAAAATTAGAACAGTCTGCCAAATAATGTTAACTGTTGATTTCTCAATCCACTTGTGTCATATCATCATCTAGAGATACATGTGCAGATGGTGGGATGGGCCAAAATCACTTGCATACATTTTGCAGTGCATTCCTTACTTAAATTAGCATCTCCAAGAGGTCAGCTGCAACTTTATTTTCCAAATGAAGTTGACTTCAGAAAAGGTATCTGAGTACACAGGAGCATAAAATCACATGTTGCCATCAAACAAGCAACTGTTGTTTAGAATGTCTTCTGCTAGCAAGTGTCTTTATTAAAAGTTACGTTGTGATATTTAAAACTCTATATGCATTTGGTTACATCTATATGACCTTCCCTTCCCCTTTCCCTCCATTTGCAGTGTTATCTCAAGTTGGTTGTAAAGCATCAACTGTATTCACAACCGCATGTAAATAATATTGTATTCTACACCACAGTATTATTGGCACCTAGGAGTGCAAGGAATAATTAGCACACCAGAACTGTTCAATCACAATTTAATGTCAGTTTAATTGAGGTATGCTGAGATATTTATTTCTGTAAATAAGGAGACAGATGTTAGTCATAATATTTGAACAGTTCTGTTGCATTTCTGATATTTATTGGTGCATGAATTAAAACATGTCTAATTGTAATCTATATGCAAAACAGAATCCCAAATGATGGTATAATATAGTGGTAAGGAGGAAGTCCTGAGCGGGGAAGCCAAGTCAAGCTGTGGCTTTGAGCATTTGTTTGGATGTATTAACTAGTGTTTTTTCCAGCCTCGGTCACATGGAAAGATGCTTCCTGTTTGTTCAGTAAGTCTGTATCGGCATTAAGCATGCCTAGATTGAGTACGCAAAAAGACCCCCCTTTGCCGAATTCTAATGCTAGACTTTGGTTTTAAGGAACGTGCAAAGGCAAAAACATTTGGGGTCTGTTTATGGAAATGTCACGTTGAAGAAGCAGCTTTGATGTTTACTATTATTACTTCTTCTCAGGTGTTTTAATGGTATGATTGCTGCCATCACCATTCTTTTTTCTTTATTCGTCTTAGATGCACCACCAGCATATAATATCATACAAAGCTAAAATTAACACATCTAAAAACAAAATAGAATTAAAAAGGGCTAGATGACATCTGCCCAATATCGGGCCACATCAACAGCATTTCCTCTTGCCAACATAAGGTCCTCCTCAGTGCATATTGAGGGGCATCGTGTGCATTGTATCATATGGGAGATAGTTTGTATTCCGCATTCACACAGGTTGTCATCTACAGGGAAACCCCATTTTCTCAGATTAACCCTTGATCTTCCTACCCCTGCCAACAGTCTACCGTATTTATTCGAGTATAACGCGCAAAATTTTATACCCAAAAAAAGGCTCAAAGTTTGGGTGCGCGTTATACACGAGGACTGGGCCGCGCGACTCAAGAAGCCGGCGCCGGGTAGGCGCGGAGCATGCCGCGGCCCTCTCCCGGAGGGTTCCCTTCTCGACCCGGCGGGTGCGTGCAGGTGAGCGGCGGCGGCAGCGGGACCTGGGCGCCTGCCCAGGTCCCGCTGCCGCCGCCGCTCACCTGCACGCACCCGCTGGGTCGAGAAGGGAACCCTCCGGGGGAGGGCCGTGGCGTGTTCCGCGCCTACCCGGTGCCGGCTTCTTGAGTCGCGCGGCCCGGGTAGGCGCGGAGCACGCCGCGGCCCTCCCCCGGAGGGTTCCCTTCTCGACCCGGCGGGTGCGTGCAGGTGAGCGGCGGCGGCAGCGGGACCTGGGCAGGCAGGTCCCGCTGCCGCCGCCGCTCACCTGCACACACCCGCCGGGTCGAGAAGGGAACCCTCCGGGGGAGGGCCGCGGCGTGCTCCGCGCCTACCCGGGCCGCGCGACTCAAGCCGGCACCGGGTAGGCACGGAGCACGCCGCGGCCCTCCTCCCAGGCGCCCAGGTCCCGCTGCCGCCGCCGCTCACCTGCATGCACCCGCCGGGTCGAGAAGGGAACCCTCCGGGGGAGGGCTGCGGCGTGTTCCGCGCCTACCCGGCGCCGGCTTCTTGAGTCGCGCGGCCCGGGTAGGCGCAGAGCACGCCGCGGCCCTCCCCCGGAGGGTTCCCTTCTCGACCCGGCGGGTGCGTGCAGGTGAGCGGCGGCGGCGGCGGGACCTGGGCAGGCAGGTCCCGCTGCCGCCGCCGCTCACCTGCACACACCCGCCGGGTCGAGAAGGGAACCCTCCGGGGGAGGGCCGCGGCGTGCTCCGCGCCAACCCGGGCCGCGCGACTCAAGAAGCCGGCGCCCGGGTAGGCACGGAGCACGCCGCGGCCCTCCTCCCAGGCACCCAGGTCCCGCTGCCGCCGCCGCTCACCTGCATGCACCCGCTGGGTCGAGAAGGGAACCCTCCGGGGGAGGCCCGCGGCGTGCTCCGCGCTACCCGGGCCGCGCGACTCAAGAAGCCGGCGCCGGGTACGGTAGGCACTGCTGAGATGCGCCGTCTGCCCCACCCACGGGCCCAGGGGTGCGCGGCTGGCGGGATCTGATTGGGTGGCGCGGGAGACGAGGCGTGTGAAAAAAAATTTTATACCAAGGTTTCATGGAAAATTAGGGGTGCGCGTTATACACGAGTGCGCGTTATACTCGAATAAATACGGTATTTAAAGCTTTCCACACAGGCACAGAGCTGGGCAGTTTGAGGACAGAGGTGCCTAAGCGGACAATGGTCCATTGGGCCACAAAGGCTGAGTCAACCAAGGGAAAACAGATTGAAAGTTGTGATTTGGTTTACACTACCAAGGAAGTAACAATGTTATTCTGTTCCAGAAACTCCCCCCTCCCCACCCAAGTAGCATCTTTGTGTGTATTGCTGGGACTTTGTGTGTGTTTCTAGGGATATAACCCACTACTTCTTCAGATTGATAAAACATAATATTCAAGCCACTGGGTTTTTTTCTTTTGTGTGAAAATAGTAAATCGACCCCCCATAAAAAGGATAAAAACATTTATTTATGTGCCATGCAGAGGCTGACTAAGAAAAAGGCTTAGTGCTTCCAAAGGTTAAAATGATGATTAATTAACCAGAGACCACAGATAGATGTAGGTGCGATATTGTTGAGCTTCATGATTTGGATACAAAAAATGTGATATAGGATCATCCCTTCCTTCCCTGCTGTCCTGCTCCAGTATTAAACAGGGTTAACATTAACTAGCTTACCTCAAAACCTTGGTTTGCAAATCCCTCCACACACCATTGGTTCTGGGCTAATCTGTCAGTGAGTATCTCTTTTATGGTTTGAAAGGTAATGTAAGCTAAAGGCTTGTGGGGAATATCAAATTGTCAGGTTTGATTTCATGGCTAGTTATTTTCCCCACAGGGGGGGTGGGGTTGGCGGGTAAAGTGTCTTAAATAAATTTTCCTTGACTTCTGTTGTTGTTTGGTCACTGTGAAACTAGACATAAATCTAAGTGACCTAGTGAATTAACACATGGTATGTTTGAGTTCACTGACTTAACACTTGCTGTGGGTTTGAGTTACCCTAAATTGCACTCAGACATAATGGCACATCTTGGATTAATCCAGATAGTTAGGAGAACTTTTAAAAACAGATATTTATTTTGCAAAAAGGGAATTGGCTTACTAAAATTGGTGGTTTAAAATGTTGGCAGTAGTCTCAGGCTTTGAGAGAGAAACAGTTGCTGTTCCTAGCCTCCCAATGACTTGCCCATCCCAAAATCATCTAAATTTGTCTCAGCTGATTTAAATTTTATCCTCTACAGAGCATATGCTTTGTCATTGAATAGTAGTTGTTCTAAATACAATAACAACTGATAAGATGGAGGCAGTACCCATAGATGGAGTAGGAGTACACCATTTGGATCTCATGTGAGCTTTTAAGTGTTTTTTCCTTGTAGTGTAGCAATAGTTTTCTCCTAATTCCATGGCTCTCTTCTGTGAAGTATGATTATTCCCATGTCCCAAGATAAATGGGATCTAGTTGGGCAGTGTGTCCTTTGACTTTTGGTCCTTTATAACTCCCTGAAGCCATGGGGTTGAAATCCAAACATCTGAGTACCAAAGGTTGAGAATTGCTAGAAAAGACGGTATTGCTGGGACCTTGTAGATAGAATCAAACAACAAAGTTTACATGTCCATTTTCCTGAGTTAATTCATTAAAAAAAACTATGACAAGGAGTAAAATGCCATAATTTAACAAATAATGAGGTTCATAGAGAAAGACAGCAGTAAAATAGTGCAAAAGCTATTTAAATTAAAAAGAGAGGGATTGAATGTGTGTGTGTGTGTGTGTGTGTGAGTGTGTGTGTGTGAAACTTAATTTAGCAGCTTATCTGTCTTCATATTTGCCATAAGAAGTTACTCCTAAAAATTAATGAAATGAAAATAATCTCCTTCTCTTCTTTTTAAAATAGTGCCTGCCAGTTATTCATATTGTACTTCTCTGAAAATAATTTAAATAGGTAACTGAGAACTGAGGTCACCAAGGATGTTTCATGGACTTGACAGCACATAACAATAACAGCAGATCTCTTCTACACTGGGGGTCTATAGGATTATTAGAGAACAGTGGAGGGATTCAGTGATTAAAGCAGCAGTGCCCAATGGTGGTTATTTTTCATGCCACAATGTCACAGATGTTTCCACATGCATTCAGGGTGCTGTGAGGAAAATGCTGCACCACCATGTTTGTGTGGTGGTGGTCATCCCCTGCCCCCATTCTTTCACTGCAGTGGAGATTAGTGGATTTTCCATTGCTATCTGGAGGATAAAAATAGACCATCATATCTGAATGTGTATGTTTTGTTTTGTTCAACAAAGTCCTGTCAGGCAGAAGTGATAGGCCTTAATGAGGGCAGTGGTGCTCTTAGCATCTGCCAGAAGACTCTGGACTCTAGTAGTAGAAGTGTGAATTGCAATGGAAAACCATATTATCCTGCTTCCATCCCCATCTCTCTCTCTCTCTCTCTCTCTCTCTCTCTCACACACACACACACACTGTGTTTTTTTTTAAAAAACTTTGGCAGTTTATTCAGTATTTTTGGCAAAGATAAATGCAGCTGGGTATTGTTTGCCAGCCCTTGTATAGACCTGACACATACTATTATTCTTTCCATTTCATTCTGCCCCCACTCCCACCCCTACCATCATAATGAACAAGGAAACCGCCTTTATATCTTCAAGTCAACAACAGTACACTTGTGATGCTTGTATCTTTTTCATCTGCTAAACTACGAATTACCTGCCTATTTCTTTCCTCCAAGAAACCAGAGCCAAATCATGATTTATGTATTTGTCAGAAGTCAAGAAGCTTCAGCTGTTTCCAGCAACGGGAGTGGAAGCAAAGCCTGCTTCAGTTAACAATGTGCATGAGTGTGATTGATAATTCTTTCCTGGTTATTGTGAAAAATAAAGACACATCTAAAAGTACATTTATGCATTGTTGTACTCAGAAGTAAGCCTTCTTGAGGTCGGTAGAATGTGCTCCCGTGCAAATAGCTATGAGATTGCAGTCTAAATCAAATATAAAAGCTTCAGATAATACATAAATATATTTATCAAGATTGTACACAAGATGGTGCTTTTTTAGTTTGAAACATGCCTGTTTTGTTATGCTAATTTGACATCTCGTCTCTGTTACAAATGACTCTGAATCTCAAAAAAAAAAAAAAAGTCTGACCACTGCTTTCTTTTAGTTTATTCACTGCCGTTTGAAGAAAGTTCAGAAACTTAAATTGGTTCAACATACAGAGCTCAGGCTATGCCTGGAGCCAGTAGATCAGAAGAGACCAATCTCACCTGTTACTATTGCATTTGTTATGAATTTGTCACAGGGCAGATTTTCAGGGTGCTGTTTTTGAATGTTAACAGCATAAGAGGATGGGACCACAATCTCAAGACTTGCTTCACAGCATATGAAGATTATCTGGGTGCTACAAATCCACATTCTAAATCCTCCTTTCACCCACATGCAAGATGTGTGTAGGAGAAAGATGGTGGCATGAAAAATGAGATATAGCTTCAGCTGAGCTATCTCCAGGTGAGCTCATGATGGTTATTAACATGTAAAATAATGTTGATAATGATTAAATAGAAGTAGAAGGATAAAACCAGCAGCTAACGATTAAGGCAGAAGCATATAACAAAGAAAAAAGTAATAATTAAAGATACTGTAGTTTAATCAGATATCTTTTAGTAAGTTAAAACAGTTCAATGAAATGATAGATAGATTTTGCAGAAGGCCATTGAACGAGGGACAAAACAAGCTATATTTCTTGGGTAGAGGGGATTCCAAAGCTTTAGAATACCTACTGAAAAGTTTGTCTTCTCATAAATCCCTAAACATACTTTTTAGGATTTAGGATGGACAAGAAGATTCCTAGAGGCAGGTGCAGATATTTTGGACTCAGACTATACAAATTATTGAATAGTTCATCAGTAGTTCTTCAGATTGGTTCTGAACCCATCGGAAAGTTGGCAGAATTGTTTAAAAAGAGTTTTTTGCTCCAAGATGTTTCTTTTGTCAACACCTGGGTTGGGTATCATGACGCTGATTAGTACAGGACTAACAATAGACGCATGGTTAATACAGACTTGAACATCTGAAAGAATGAAACGCATCATTTAGTTCCAAAATGACAGACCACTCTTACTGTATACTAATCTATCAAAATGAAGGCACCTTTTGGTGAGTTCATTCTGCAGTTCCCTTTGCCTGACCTAGTGTGAGAAATATTAGCCAGCAACACAAGGTTGCTGTTACCAAGGTACATCTAATTGTGGTTCAAAAGTACTGTACACAGTCTTCGAGGAGACACTTTCTGTACACTGCTGATAATTGAGTCTTCTGTTTTATTTTTGCAGTGGAATAGAACATGAACACTGTGTTCATGTGTAGGTATGGACATTAAAGATACAGTTATTATGACAGAAAATCCACATAATATGGGATGGTGTAAGCCAGTGGTGACAAATTTATGGCACACGTTACCAGAGGGGGCACTTAGAGCCCTTTTTGTGGGCATGCACGCAGTCACCCAAGGACAGCGTTCACCCCGCTCCTCTGCCCAGCAGCCCAATGGGAGCGCTTCCTCCCTCCCCCCAGCACAGAGTTCTCCCAACCCCTCTGTTTGAGCACTTGGTCTCTGAAAGGTTTGCCATCACTGGTGTAAGCCAAGGAGATGTTATTGTCTTTTTAGGGACAAATGGAGCACATTGTTTCCTTTCTGTTCTGCTTCCAGAGCAACTAGAGTAACATTAATCTCTGATTACTCTGCACCATCAATATAGGGTGGAGCAGCCTGTTTGTTTAGCATCATAGCTGAAGGCAGATTTGAATGTGGCATACGGTATAATTGTTTTTATATTTGTTGCATCTGAAAATTCTTTGAAGCCTTTGATGGTTGATTTCTATTAATGTTTACCCTGTACATTATTTTTAGACTAATTGTTGTGCTCAGTTAACTAATTAAGCCATGGGCTCATGAGCAGCCTTAGCATTCCAGCCTGGGATCCTGCATGAACTCATTTACTTTGATATGTATAATTCTTTTTTACTGTTGAAGTCCTCAAAGTATATTATTTGAATGCACAATGGCTAGCAGGCTCCCAGATCTACCTGGGCTAGTTTTATGTGGCTTATATAAATTTTAAGGCACACTGTTTGATTGTGCTGTGCTCATTTTCCTTTGCAAATGTTGAACTTTATTTGTTGTAACTCTTTGTGTTCTGTCCTTCTTGCTTTTCTGTTGACACAGGCAGATAGGTAGTACATGTGGAGGATTATGGGATACAGACAGAGCTTTGAAATAATGTGTTAGTTTAATACAGGCATTCACAACCTGCAGGATGGCCCCAGCCACCAACACCAATTCATCCAGCCCGCACCACCCTCACCACTCCTGGAAGTGGAAGTAAAACACTCCTGTGCATGTGCAAAATGCTGCCATAAATGTGTTCTGCACATGCGTGAGTGCATTTTACTTCCGCTTCTGGGTGGGAGGAACCCCGTGACTGACCCAAACAGCTGCCCAGGGGGTGTGGTCACACCAGCGACCTGAAAACGTTGAGGACCCCTGGTTTAATGCATGCATGTTACTGTGTGACTTTTGCGTAGCACAGGAGGACAGGCCAGTAGATAATCTAAAAAATAACATTTTAGAAGTGATGCTTTATGTTTTAATATTATTTTTAGAACATTAAAATTAAATGCATCTCTCCAGAGTACAGTAGTGCAAAAGTAATGATTTCAATGTTAATTTTTTAATGCTATATAAATTATAGGGGTGTATTGAAAGAACAGAGGGGTATTTCTAGCTTAGGTTGGCTTGCATACAGGTTATGAAAGGTTAAGCTCAATCTTATATTTAGTGTATAATTACTGAATTATTACATCTGTTGGAAGCACAAAACCTTCATTATGTTACATGGAAGCCGGTGATAGCCTTTGATCTTTATCAGGAAATCAGGGATACTTTGCTTAGGTCTAAAGTAACTGCATCTATTTTCCTCTTCCATTAGTGCAGGATGGCTCAAATGATGCTCTTTCTTCAAAGGACTGTATCATCCTTGCTTGTATCTTGGGAGCTCATAGATATTAGTTGTAGAAACTCCTGTGATATGTTAAGCATAATTCTAATGTTTAGTAAACCTGTTGTTGCAATCTTCCTGTTTCCTGGCAACTGTGCAAGATAATACATGCTCCACTTTTATAATCCCAAAGCACAACAGTGTTACCACCCTGTCATATAAATACACTTTGGAAATTTGTAGGACGGTGATTCCTGCCCATCCCCACCTCAATTTTATTTTCTTTCGATTTTGAAAGAAACGTTGAAGACTGATCATCTGGAATTATTTGGGTTTTCCATCTAGTCTAGCCTTTATTTTCATCTAGATTTGTGTTAATTCAACTTCATTATGTTGTTCTACATTGCCTGGAGGAAAGCAGTGTGTTTGGTTAGGATTAAAACCTGTGGACTGCCTTTTCAAGGGTGAAGAAAACTACAGTTATAATGTTTGTTTGCATAGGAGAGCTTTAACCCTCTTGTTTATATAGCATGGCAGTAATTTTGACTTTTGCTGTACATGATACAAGTCTTATCTAGTTTGGTCTCAAAACCTCCTATTTGGTAAAAATGACTTGGTGCATCTAGGATACACATTATGGATATGTATTCTGTTCATTCTAAATATTCATAGTCACCTGCATCCTATTGCATAGCTCTGCCTGTGTAACATGAATGATGATGTCAAAAGAGAAACCTTTTTGTTGATTCCAGCTGTACATGACTCACATGCAATATCACAAAACTGTATGTGCCCCAAACTGGGGAAAAATAACTTTTTAACTGTTGACAAATTGCTGCTGCTATTTTTACTTTCATATAATTGGAGCAACACAACAGGAGATTGACCAATGACTTAAATTTATAAGTACCCACCATGTGCAAACAACACTTTAATTTAGAGAAAAGTATTTAATCATTAAATACTTGGGTTATTTTAAGAAGTTGTTGTCTCCCCTGTACACTCAAAATTCAAGCAGCTGTCTTGGGAAAAGCTGAAATCTCGCTACAAGGCTATTTTGGATACAGGTGTCAGGAATGATTTTTCTCTCTTAATTTCTTCATAGCCTTAGGGACATTATGAATGTACATCAAATATTATAGTTTAAGAACCACAGTCTTAAAATAATAGCAACCAAGTTTCATGACTTATTCAGATAAATAAGTCCTTTGTGAAGCTTTGTTACTTATACTCCTTTCTCCACAGTACACTTTGAATTTGTTTCTTTACAATTTAAACACATCCTTTTGTTTTGTAGTAGGGTATTTTTGTTGGTCAAGATCCAGACGTATCATTCTGGAAAGTAGTTCTATCAGGAGAACAGGAAGGAGGTGATTTCCCACCCACCTTTATGACAATCCCCTGTAGGCTTTCAGAATCTGATGTGTGGAGGGTTGGGATGTATTCACATGATATAGAGCAGATTTTTATGTGGTGTGGAAAACTGTGAAAGGGAGGAGAAAAAGAGGAATTCTTATTCCACATAACAGAAATCTGTCAGCACACCATTGATTTCTGGCCAGTATCATCAAACTGTTTTATATCCCTGCACTGCTATGTGTTCAAAATGCCATGACGTTTATGGTGGTGGGGATATCTGGTCCCTTTCCCCCAACTCCTATTGTTGCTCATATTATAACAGCTCATGCACACTGATTTTGTCATGGTAACTCTGTCAGAGAGAATGGAAAAATAGCAACTACTGTATGACATTCAGTCAACTGTAGAAGTTAAGGAAGCAATAGCAATTTTATTTATATACCGCCCCATTGTGCTTAGTGCACCCTCTGGGCAGTTCACAAGGTAAATACCATTTTGCCTCCAACATGCTGGGTACTCATTTTACCAACCTCAGAAGGATGGAAGTCTGTCAAACACCAGGATCAAACTCACAATGTTTTGGCAAAGGTACAGCAGTTTAACCACTGTGCCGCCAGGAACCATATTTACACATAGTAGAATCTCACCTGGGGAGAAGGATGTGCTACTTTGTGTACACCTATAGTGCATATCTCCAATTTTGTTGATTTCAGCTATTGACTTCTAGACCAATGTGGCTTAGTGGTTAAGATGCTGAACTTGGAGACTGGAAGTCGGGGTTTGATACCTGAGTGCTGCACAACAGATCTTGAGGACATGAAGCAGCCACATTCAGGCGTCCTCTGAGCAGAGATTCTCCAGCAAAAATCCTTTCAACCCAGAGTAATTTCTGACATGAATTTTTTTTAACAATGTAAATTTATTTCTAGGGAGGTTGTGCCAATCTGATTTCCCAGTTTTTATTTTCTGTTAGAAACATTTCTTTAATTTGTCCAGACTCACTTTTTCATACTTTTTACAACATTATTTTCTTCTATAGCAGTATTTGTATACAGTATGTGTATATATCTGCCAACTGAGGATAATATTTCAGACATCCAACCAAGTAGATCTCAGTCCATAAAAATGCCTAATGTATAGGTTTTTTAGATTTTTGATTGTTAAAGTCACAAGAATCCTTGTACAGTAAAACCTCGGATAACAACCGCATCACATAACACTGAAATCAGATAATGACCTGATATTTTTTGGGGGGAAATTGCATTGCATAGCTCTGAAATCCTATGGGATGCATCAGATAACGTTTGCTAAAGCCTGTGCTGGTTACAATGCATCTCTATGGAGTTTTGACATTATCCGATGCATCCCATAGGATTTTAGCATTATCCGATGCATGCATTGGATAACACTAAAAATCGGATAGAACTAAGACTTGTGGAACCAAGTTTTAATGTTATCCGAGGTATTGCTGTAGCTCTACAATTCTAATTCTTTTCAACAAGGAGAATGGGGATGGATAAATGCCAGAGCCTGCAAAAGTTATTATTTCTGATCATTGTACAGCGTATCAGAACCCATATGTTCTGGAGAAACAAGACTTTACATCAGGTTCTGAATTACATTTCTTAAGATTTGAAAATTAGTTTCATGATGCTGCTTGCTGTACAGAGCTGATGTGTATATTTGGAATGTCCAAGAGAGTACATTTTGCCAAATTTAGTCATGTTCAAGATACAAGACATGCATTTTCCACAGTGAGCTTTAAATTTAGAGGTTGTGCTGTGGTTTTTATAATTTGTTCGCGTTTTAAAATTGACAGCTCAGAGTGCCAAGATTTGACATTCCTAAGTACTTAAGTGCCTTTTAAAAATATTGCATGCTATCCAAATTAAATTATTTAGTAATTTCAACTTTTAAAACAGAGCTGCTTGAACATTAGATGAAAATTTATGTTTGAAGTGCAGTTCAGCACTTCTACAAGCTGTCTATAAATATTATATGGAAATGGTAAACTGGAAAACTCATACTTTTATGTCATATGAATAGAAATAAACTGCATATACCGTAAATCATATTCCATATAAATCAAACTTTCCCAATTGGATTATAAATGTCAAACCAAAATCTTTAATCACTGTATTCCTAGGGTCAGATGGTCTACCTGTAGAGGTGAGAGTGGAGTGCAAAATGTTCAATTAAAAGTTTTAGTTATTGAAAAATAACGTTAATAATCTTCAGATAAAGCATTTCTAGAAGGGAGTTGCTTGCTGAGACAGATTGATATTGGTGATTATAGATACACTTTTAAACTTTTTTTGCAATATACTCATGACACTTATTTTTTTTAAGTAAGATTTTATTTCTTGTGTAATTTAGAAAGAAAAGGAAATATTAGTGTAAGATAGTTTTTTGTCCTTTGTCTTTGTTTTGCTTTCTCTCGTTTTTATGGATCTCACATTTTATGCTGTTTCTACAAGGAAAAGTCAATCACTTCTTCTTCAAGCTGTAAAATGTTCAAGCCTGGTTATTGTTCTTCAGTGCCAAAAGTGAGCTGTGGTGACCCAGTGGTTAAGAAGCTCACCTTGTTAGCTGGAAGACTGGCAAGTCAGCAGTTCAAGACCCGGGTACTGCATGACGGATTGAGCACCTGTCCATGTCCCAGTTCTTGGGGACATGAAAGGAGCCTCATTTGGACGTTCCCTGGGTGGAGTTTCTTCTGCAAAAATCCTTTCAACCCAGAATAATTTCTGACACAAAATAATTATAGTGCCAAAAGCATCTTTCTTCAAAAGTTACTTGGCTGCTCCTAGTTGCTTGCCAGATGCCTGTCTTTGCTTCCTTCTACTTAGGTCACTTGAGTATTCTTCATTGTTTAACTTGTTGCCCACCATTTCCTTCTCTCATCCTTTCCCCCCATCGCTTAAATCCATTTTATCTGTAATGTTCAGGGCCTGCTTGTGTATCAAAAGCAGCTCCTACCTTGCTTTATTGGGCATTTTAGGAAAGAAAGTGTATTGAGGGAGAGTATGGCAAATCCAGACATCTGACTTTCAGGCTTATCTAAATGAGGGCTTTATTGATGAACAAGAATGGAATGCTGATAATCACAGGACTCAAATATCCCTCTAATGTCCAGGTTTGTTCCAAATTTTATAATCATGTACTTTTTTTTGGGGGGGGGGGGGGGGATGACAAAAGAGTCAGGGCTGAGACCAAATAAAGAAAGCTTTGGATCTTTCAAACACTTGCAGGAGGAATGAACAGTGGAGGAAAAGGAAATTGGATTTATTTGACCTGTTGGCAGGAAATGATAAAATAAAACCAGTGTCAGGAAATAGATTGTAGGAGCAATCAAAGGTACAATTACAGGTACTGTCTGTGCAAGGTCAACAGGAAAGACAGCTGTCGGTCACGGTCAACGTCTCACAACTATGACGTCAGCAGCAACCTTAATCGCTAGAGGCTATGCTGGTAGGCTTGGATCACAAATTATTGTTGGTAGATACGTTTCAGGCTGTGGTTGTGCCTGGTCAAGGCAAATGCTTCAGGATCTGCAAATGGCTCCAAGGAGTAGCAGCTACTGTATTTGCCTGTTTTTTGGAGCAGGTGTCATTCTGATAGTGTACATGTAATGAAATGTCAATCAGGTTAGGCTTTTAGTGGAAGAGAAATAAAAATGCCTTTTGAGTATCTTAGCCAAAGGGTAGAAGGTACATTGCTCCAAATCATTTTATATGCAATGATATAATGGGCAGAATCCTCCTTCTTTCAACTATGGGTGTAAATGATTGGTTATTTATATATGTGGTTCCTCTTTTATACCATTTTTATACATAGGTATATACAATAGGGGAGGAATGAATCATTTGAAATATGGTGCTAGAGCAGGGGTTCGCAACCCACGAGAAGAATATAGGGAGTACCTTGGTTCAAACTTGACAGGTGCTCCTCCCCTTTAGGTTCAGTCTTTTGTGCTCCTCCCCCCTCCCCTCCTTCCCCCTCCCCTCCCCTTCTCCCTCCCCCTCTTTTTGGGGTTCAGTCCTTAGACTATTTTGCCCCTGTTTTGGGGTGCAGTCTGGGGACCCCAATTTAGGGATGCACCCCAAAATCTGTTTGCAGGGCACGTAGCAGCAGTTAAGGGTTTTATATATTTTATTTATTAATCTGAAAGAGAAATACAATAAAAATAATTAGGCATAGGGCTCCGTGTGTGAGCATCTGTCCTTGTGCTTGGAGTTCTGCGGCTGACTGATGCTCTCATCTGTGAGAAGCTCTCTTAAAGGGCTTTATAAGGCCCCGCCCACAACTACGTGGCCAACGCTGATTGGTTAGGCCTGCCCACCACCACGTGACGAATGCTGATTAGTTAGGACTTCTCTGTTCTTTCTCCAGCCAATGAGCATAGGCCATGAGCCGCCCACAGTGTACTGCCTACATGTGTGTGTGTGTGTTGGTTGTTGGGGTAGGGGATGTAGCAAGAGCCCACAGCATACTGCCCATAGTATAGAGCACTTGTCCCCAGTGGCTGTGCTGAATGACTCCCCTATTACTTGTTCTTGATCAAACTAGCCTGATATTATTAGCTTGATCAGACAATTAGGAAGCTTCTACAACTTGAAGGACATAAGGATGATAGGTCACCGCTTCCAGCATTAGAAGGGGCAACTGGCCCATGCTTATGTTTTCAGATGGTTACAGGTAGAAACAACTATACAAGCTGATTTTGTTTTACAAACAGCGAGGTTTAAAGATATAGGATCAACATTTTACCACCTGCAATTGCACAGCTGTAGAGAGGGGGGGCTCCATTCTACCCTCCCTTTGTTTGAGGCACTTCACAGCATTATACAACACATGTAATGCATTGAAGTTCAAGCTCTACCTGAAGTATGCAAAGGACTGGAGAATTTGAAGTCTAAAAAGCATACAAAGTATTGGAGGCTAAACTGTATATTGGCCATCAACCCCTTTTAGTGTTGTTAAAGATGGGGAAAAGATCAAGAAGTTAGATCAAGAAGTTAGAAAGAACAGTTGCCAAGGCAGAAATTCAGAAACAAAATATTTTATCTCTTTGTTGTTGTTGTTGCTGTTGTTGGATAAGTAGTGCAAAGCTGTGCAAGTTTGAGAATAGTCTACAGAATTTCCAATTGTCTCCTATTAAAAATTGATTAAGTTAAAATGAAAAAGTTTCTCTCACATCTAATTTGAGCTGACCACTTAAATCACGGTACTTCCCACAATAGCTTATCTCAAGAGAATGCCACTTGACCTCAGGGACAGAATGCCTTGACCTTAAAGCAAAAATAGAGGCTTCCACAAGAGTTTTTCCATGCCATATCTCTGGTTGACTAAAGGTAGTTTAATATAGGTAGCCTTCTAGTGTCATGGTCTCAATCAGAAAGACAGATACAAAATGCCACTTGTCCTAAAGGCAAGAGTGAGACTTGCCCTCAAAGCAAAAAATAGAAGCAGGGAGTTAGACTAATGGCTTTTTAGTCTTCCTACACGAATAGGAAGTTTACTTCTGTGGGGAGTTTACTTTTGAATATTAAGAATTATATGACATGCCCAGTAGAAAGATTTTAGATGTGCTTGGGGGGCTCTAGTCATACAATAACATATTGTGTGATTGTGAAGAGACACACAAAAAGTTGGGGAGTGTAAGCAATTTTGGAGTGGTCCAGCTGGTTGGCCATCATCCCCCCACTTCATCCCACCTCACCCCACTCCCCCCGTGCCCTTTCCACATCAAGCCTTTCAAGCAATGTCCTAATAGGCACAAGAGCCCCCCCCCTTTAAAGATAGTTTAATATCCTTACTTTCTAACCTCAAAGCCATAGCCTTTGATGACTATCTACATTATCTAGTATATTTATTGCTCCCAAAAGCAGGTCCTCAAAGACAGAGATATATTAGAATGAAAGAATATGATGCTCGGGTTAATTCCGGAATGTACACCCACACACCCCTTCCCTGAGCAAAATAAGTCAGGATAGTGCAAAGTGTCAGAGAAAGATGGAACCTTTTTAATGTCTGGATATTAGTAAGCCTCTCCAACATATTTTAAATTGTATTGCAGTATATTTAACTAACTGGTTGATTTTGATAATAAATAGAGTACAAACTCAAAATGCCAATGATCTTCTGCATGGAAAAGCTTACGTCTTGAGGAATTTGATGGGAATGTTGGGCATGGAAAAAGTTTGTCATGGAAAGGTCTTCAGGCCCCTTACCCACCGGCCCTCAAAGCAAAAATAGTCTTCCACAAGCATACCAACGATAAGGGGTATCTATCTGGATGTTCTTAAACTCTTAAAAGATAGGAATATACTGGGATGTTTCAAGGGCACAATTATGGCATTTGACTAAATATATTTTTTAAGATAACCTTCTGCCCTCAAAGCAAAAATAGAGTTTTCCACAGGAGGCACCGATGATAAGGGGCTATTTCTAGGACTCATGGGGTGGTAGCAATCAAAGTGGATAGGGGTCTCCGCTCTATAAATTGAAGAGCAGCCACCCATTGCAACCACAGCTTCCACCATCTCTCTTCATTCTCTGGAACCTCTGATGGTAGAAGTTGTTGTACATGGCTGGTGCTGAAACCTTCTGGGGCTGTTGAATTCTGGTGTTAGCCTCTGCTTCTGCTGCTTCTGCTGCTGGTAAGTATAGGGGGGACTTCTAGGGGTGTTGGGGTCAATTTGTGAAGGAGTTAGACCAAGAGTATGGCCTTTTACATGAATGGAATACTTTTTGAATACTAAGAATTATATGACCCACATGGCATCAGGATTCTAGAGATGCTTTTGGGGGGTCTGCAAACAGACAACACATTGTGTGAATGTGGGGACACACACACACAAAGAACAGACAGCAGTAACACAGTCCCTGTGGTAAGAAATGCCCCTACTGCTTTAGAGTCTCTGTTATTACTAAGGTATATCACCGCATCATGTTACTCCCCCCACCCCAAGTTAGTACAGCATCTTCTTTTGCTTGGAAGTTAACTGACAGACAAAACAGACAAATAGGAAACTTTTACAACTTGAAGGACATAAGGATGAAAGTTTACAGCTTCCAGTATTATAATCTGCAAAAGGTTCAGGCTTATGCAATTGGTTACTGGGGAAAACCAATTAGGGTACAGGCTGAGTTTTGCAAAAAGGGGTTTTTAAAGATATAGGATCAACATTTTTCCACCTCCAATTGCAAAGCTGTAGAGTCACTTACTCTAGTCTTGAAAGGGCAAAATTGCTCTTTACCTCTGAAATACAGAACGCGCAAGAGGTTGTGGGATAGATAGCTCTAGGTAAGAGATCCCAGTTCAAAAATGAAGGCTGGATGCACTAACTTCAGCAAAGTAGACTGCACAACCCTGAATGATCTCTTTCCCTGCACTGTCTACAGGTATAGGTGTAGGGAGGAATATGGTGTTGTTGTTGTTGTTCAGTCGCACAGTCGACTCCGACCCTTTGCGACCCCATGGACCATTTTTCTCCAGGCGCCCCTGTCCTCCACCATCCCCCTCAGCCCTCCCAGCTCTGTGCCCACTGCGTCCACAATGCCATCTAGCCATCTCATCCTTGGCCTCCCCCTTCTTCTTTTGCCCTCCACCTTTCCCAACATCAATGCCTTCTCAAGTGAATCCTCCCTTCTCATTTGATGTCCAAAGTACTTTAGCCTCATCTTTACTATTTGACCTTCCAATGAGCAGTCAGGGTTAATTTCTTCTAAGATTGACCTATTTGTTCTCCTCGCTGTCCAGGGGACTCTCAAAACCCTCCTCCAACACCACATTTCAAAGGCATCTATTCTTCTACGTTCAGCCTTCCTAATTGTCCAGCTCTCACATCCATACATCACCACTGGGAAAACCATTGCCTTGACTATTCTAATTTTTGTTTGCAATGTGATGTCTCTGCTTTTCACTATGTTCCCCAGGTTTCTCATTGCTTGTCTCCCAAGAATCAGTCGCCTTTTTATTTCATGGCTACAATCCCCATCTGCAGTGATCTTTGATCCTAAGAAAGTAAAATCTGTCACTGCTTCTACTTCCTCCCCGTCTATTTTCCAGGAACTGATGGGGCCTGTTGCCATTATCTTGGTTTTCTTGATATTGAGTCTCAAGCCAGCTTTTGCACTCTCCTCCTTCAGCCCAATCAAGAGATTCTTTAGGTCTTCCTCACTTTCTGCCATTAGGGTGGTATCGTCTGCATATCTCAGATTGTTGATGTTTCTCCCAGCGATTTTAATCCCATATTGTGATTCCTCCATCCCTGCACTGCGCATTATGTGCTCTGTGTATAGGTTGAATAAGCATGGTGACAGAATGCAGCCTTGTCTTACTCCTTTTCCTATTCCAAACCATTCTGTCATTCCGTGTTCTGTCCTAACTGTTGCTTCTTGGTTCATGTACATGAACCAAGGAATATGGTAGAGAAACATTTTAAAACTGGTCTAATGTTACAAGGATATGACATATAATCAAGCATTGTAGGTTGTGACTAGATTTCTATGTAAATATGTACAAAGCATCGCTTTTGAGCTAAATAAGCAACCCCTTTCAGAGCAGAACTGATCATTTTGTAACAGAGGGCTTGTCTTTGAAGTGATGTTTGTAATTTTGTGTTGTTGTTTTTTTTTTGGGGGGGGGAGGAGAAAAGAATGCTGATTTTTAGTTGAAGATTTGTCTAGCCTGAACAAAACAGAAGACATTGGTTTGCACACTCCCATCTCCAGCCTTCTCCAAACCATGCACTTCTCAGCATTCAAAAATCTCCATGGTCCTGGAATACTCTTTCTTCCAATTAATAAACAAGTAATAAACAGCAAGCTGTCAGAGCTTTGGAAAGAGGGTATTTGGTTAGAAACTTTGGTGGATGTGGGTAATTTTAAGAACTATAGTCCCAAATTTTTTTTTTAAGTACAGGTGTACATGGGGCCGGCCTGTTGGCATGTAGCACTGACAGGTTTAGAACAGGCAAAGGAGTATGCAAGGGTGTATGTCACACTGCACAAACATCATGAGTAATACAGGGCTGGATGAAGCACAAGCAGGAATTAAGAGTGCTGTGAGAAACATCAACCTGAGACCTGCCGATATAGACAAAACTCACCAAATATACAGAGGCAAGGAAAGAACTCTATATAGACAGGGGCAAGGCTTGTGATGAGAATGCAGGGCCCTCTGTGGCATCCTTTACACTTTTAAAATGCATAAATCAAGCTAGCATGCACTCTCTGTTATTTTACAGCTCACAGATGTGAAAATGCAAAATGGAGTGGAGATTGTGGAACTTTAAAATGTTACTTCTTAAACCTACCATATATGTTGGCTTAAAGACTATGGGAGGCACAATAAATTACTGTATGTTTATGTTAATGCTGAATATCCTACAGCATAGGTTTTTAAATTTATGCTACACTGAATACATAGCATGCAGCTGCTTTTGTTTTTATAAACTGTATTGTTTCTGAAGGAAAGTTGGGATTTTGCGGGTCTGAAGCAGGTGAGATCACTTTAGACAACTAGATACTGTTTATTATATCAAGATCCGCAGGCATGGTGACATTTCTTTTACCTGATACCTCACACTTTTTGGAGTAGACCAATATTAATGGGCAAACCGGGGGGAGGGGGGAGGATGAAAACATCCATGAAATATATCATGCATATTACTGAGTGTGTGTAAAATATATCACAAGCATTAAGTGCACAAATGAATAAACATAAAGCAATGCATAAAGCACTGCAAACTGCACCCATTTAAAAAACAGGCCAGAATCTTACTGCAGTTAATTGACTGGATGCTAGGTCATGTCTCAGGAAGTATTTTAGCTGTGTACCCCATTACACATCTAGTAGGTTTCTGTCCATAATTACTGAATACTGTATTTACAGAGAGATCTGATCCTTATTAATACAAAATAAGAGAAGTGAAGGATGTACTGTAGAACGATTGACTAGGAAATCTATCCTTCCCACACCACTGAGTACAGTATTCGTTGTAATAATGTTGCAACGACAATAAAGGGCATCCCTGTCTCCCCCCTCTCCAACCAGGAAATGCACTAAATGACCTTGAGCCAGTAACTCTCTCGGCTTGGTCTACTTCATGGGGTTGTTGTAATAGAAAAGATGAGAGAAGAAAAACTATGTGAGCTGCTCGGCACTCTTTGAAGGAATGGCAAGAAATAAATGCAACTAATAAATACTGTACAGTGGGAACCAGTACACTGCACTTTATAGAACGTCAGACTAAGATTCAGAAGACCTGCGTTCTAATCTTTGCTCAGTTTGAGGAACTCATCATGTGATGATGTCATAATTATTCCTTTAGTATATCACATACCTTGAAAATACTATTAGGGTTGTCGTAAGTTAGATGTGGCTGGATGCTACATGCATTTATGCTTACATCCACACATAACTAAACTCCGATCACAAGGAAAATTAGAAAACTAGAGACTTCTTGGCTGATACCTCAATTTGGCTACTCAAACTCCTTCTATATTTCTTTAAAGAAGTAGCTCCGAGGGAAGAAGCAAACAAGTACCAAAGCACATAAGCTGAAGTACATCACTGATAGTCACCTATAATATATATGTGGACGGTAGAACATCCCATGTCAACATGTAAATGGAGGATCAAATGCTTAAGTGTGTCTATCATTTATCTATGGTTTCTTTATTTGCAAAACTTTGCAGTAGGATTATTTCTCCATAATAAATAAAATCTCACTGTGAAAACAAAATGTGAGGAAAGAATTCAGTACTAAGTAGCAACCCGACATACCCACTGGTATGCACAAGAAGGCTCAATCTACACACATGTACATATCTCAATACAGTATATCAAAATGAATCGACTTCGTGAAGCCACCAAGTGCTCATTTTTCTCCCCGGGTGGTGGTGCATACACCCCACACCTCCTACCTGCCTATCGGGGTTCCACATGGCAATGTCTCTGTGAGTGCAAATGCTGGCAGGGTGGGTGTGGTGCATGGATGGGGAGGTGGCCCCGGACCGGTGGCTCATGAAATAATGTCCCTCTCTTCAGTTGGGGAGGGTGGGTGAGTGTTTTATGAGTTTTAATGGATTATAATGGTTTTTAGTGTTTTATTTGGAATTTTAGGGGATGTAAGCCGCCCGGAGGCGCTCTGGCGATGGGGGAGGGGGGCTATATAAAT
The DNA here is from genome assembly GCA_035047345.1 of Bradypodion ventrale. Classification (NCBI taxonomy): domain Eukaryota; kingdom Metazoa; phylum Chordata; class Lepidosauria; order Squamata; family Chamaeleonidae; genus Bradypodion; species Bradypodion ventrale. Next base: position 126,541,066 of record JAWDJE010000006.1, read on the forward strand.
TTAAGCAAGCAAACAAACAAATTAACTTTAATGTGTGATGTAGTCATTTCTGGTGCTCTTTGATATCCAAAGTTTGGGATGCACTCAGCGCTATCCCTTGCTCATAAAGGAGTTTTGTTGTTGTTCAGTTGCACAGGCGATTCCAACCCTTTGACTGTCACTCAAAAATCTTAAGGAAACATAATTTCCAGTTCCCTAGCTTTATGTTTTTGTTCTAAGATATTTCACTATCAGAAGTGGTCAGAAATTTGTTTATAAAGTAAAGTAAATTCTTGTTTAATTCCTGTTTAAGTGCTGGATCAGTGAATGCTAACTTTGTACACTTTGATAACTTCCACAAATCCTTCAGTGCTGATTTTGGAGCATTCACTGATCCAGCACTTCCACCTGTAACAAGATAAGTTAAACATGATAGATACTTCCATATTTAATTATTGTCTCTGCAACTGCTACTGGTGATCATGTATGTTTAAAGATGATGTACATTAAGAAGGTCTTCCCATAGTCTTAATTTGTTAAAATGAATACCACAACAGAACACTACAAGAAAAGCTATTTTAACAAAAGTAACTTCAATTATTCACAAAAATGACATATTCATTTTAAGCTATCTCCTTCTGCAATTTTAAACAGGAATTAAACAAGAATTTACTTTATAAACAAATTTCTGACCACTTCTGATAGTGAAATATCTTAGAACAAAAACATAAAGCTAGGGAACTGGAAATTATGTTTCCTTAAGATTTTTGAGTGACAGTCAAAGGGTTGGAATCGCCTGTGCAACTGAACAACAACAAAACTCCTTTATGAGCAAGGGATAGCGCTGAGTGCATCCCAAACTTTGGATATCAAAGAGCACCAGAAATGACTACATCACACATTAAAGTTAATTTGTTTGTTTGCTTGCTTAAATTTATATAGCCCCCCTCCCCCATCGCCAGAGCGCCTCCGGGCGGCTTACATCCCCTAAAATTCCAAATAAAACACTAAAAACCATTATAATCCATTAAAACTCATAAAACACTCACCCACCCTCCCCAACTGAAGAGAGGGACATTATTTCATGAGCCACCGGTCCGGGGCCACCTCCCCATCCATGCACCACACCCACCCTGCCAGCATTTGCACTCACAGAGACATTGCCATGTGGAACCCCGATAGGCAGGTAGGAGGTGTGGGGTGTATGCACCACCACCCGGGGAGAAAAATGAGCACTTGGTGGCTTCACGAAGTCGATTCATTTTGATATACTGTATTGAGATATGTACATGTGTGTAGATTGAGCCTTCTTGTGCATACCAGTGGGTATGTCGGGTTGCTACTTAGTACTGAATTCTTTCCTCACATTTTGTTTTCACAGTGAGATTTTATTTATTATGGAGAAATAATCCTACTGCAAAGTTTTGCAAATAAAGAAACCATAGATAAATGATAGACACACTTAAGCATTTGATCCTCCATTTACATGTTGACATGGGATGTTCTACCGTCCACATATATATTATAGGTGACTATCAGTGATGTACTTCAGCTTATGTGCTTTGGTACTTGTTTGCTTCTTCCCTCGGAGCTACTTCTTTAAAGAAATATAGAAGGAGTTTGAGTAGCCAAATTGAGGTATCAGCCAAGAAGTCTCTAGTTTTCTAATTTTCCTTGTGATCGGAGTTTAGTTATGTGTGGATGTAAGCATAAATGCATGTAGCATCCAGCCACATCTAACTTACGACAACCCTAATAGTATTTTCAAGGTATGTGATATACTAAAGGAATAATTATGACATCATCACATGATGAGTTCCTCAAACTGAGCAAAGATTAGAACGCAGGTCTTCTGAATCTTAGTCTGACGTTCTATAAAGTGCAGTGTACTGGTTCCCACTGTACAGTATTTATTAGTTGCATTTATTTCTTGCCATTCCTTCAAAGAGTGCCGAGCAGCTCACATAGTTTTTCTTCTCTCATCTTTTCTATTACAACAACCCCATGAAGTAGACCAAGCCGAGAGAGTTACTGGCTCAAGGTCATTTAGTGCATTTCCTGGTTGGAGAGGGGGGAGACAGGGATGCCCTTTATTGTCGTTGCAACATTATTACAACGAATACTGTACTCAGTGGTGTGGGAAGGATAGATTTCCTAGTCAATCGTTCTACAGTACATCCTTCACTTCTCTTATTTTGTATTAATAAGGATCAGATCTCTCTGTAAATACAGTATTCAGTAATTATGGACAGAAACCTACTAGATGTGTAATGGGGTACACAGCTAAAATACTTCCTGAGACATGACCTAGCATCCAGTCAATTAACTGCAGTAAGATTCTGGCCTGTTTTTTAAATGGGTGCAGTTTGCAGTGCTTTATGCATTGCTTTATGTTTATTCATTTGTGCACTTAATGCTTGTGATATATTTTACACACACTCAGTAATATGCATGATATATTTCATGGATGTTTTCATCCTCCCCCCTCCCCCCGGTTTGCCCATTAATATTGGTCTACTCCAAAAAGTGTGAGGTATCAGGTAAAAGAAATGTCACCATGCCTGCGGATCTTGATATAATAAACAGTATCTAGTTGTCTAAAGTGATCTCACCTGCTTCAGACCCGCAAAATCCCAACTTTCCTTCAGAAACAATACAGTTTATAAAAACAAAAGCAGCTGCATGCTATGTATTCAGTGTAGCATAAATTTAAAAACCTATGCTGTAGGATATTCAGCATTAACATAAACATACAGTAATTTATTGTGCCTCCCATAGTCTTTAAGCCAACATATATGGTAGGTTTAAGAAGTAACATTTTAAAGTTCCACAATCTCCACTCCATTTTGCATTTTCACATCTGTGAGCTGTAAAATAACAGAGAGTGCATGCTAGCTTGATTTATGCATTTTAAAAGTGTAAAGGATGCCACAGAGGGCCCTGCATTCTCATCACAAGCCTTGCCCCTGTCTATATAGAGTTCTTTCCTTGCCTCTGTATATTTGGTGAGTTTTGTCTATATCGGCAGGTCTCAGGTTGATGTTTCTCACAGCACTCTTAATTCCTGCTTGTGCTTCATCCAGCCCTGTATTACTCATGATGTTTGTGCAGTGTGACATACACCCTTGCATACTCCTTTGCCTGTTCTAAACCTGTCAGTGCTACATGCCAACAGGCCGGCCCCATGTACACCTGTACTTAAAAAAAAAATTTGGGACTATAGTTCTTAAAATTACCCACATCCACCAAAGTTTCTAACCAAATACCCTCTTTCCAAAGCTCTGACAGCTTGCTGTTTATTACTTGTTTATTAATTGGAAGAAAGAGTATTCCAGGACCATGGAGATTTTTGAATGCTGAGAAGTGCATGGTTTGGAGAAGGCTGGAGATGGGAGTGTGCAAACCAATGTCTTCTGTTTTGTTCAGGCTAGACAAATCTTCAACTAAAAATCAGCATTCTTTTCTCCTCCCCCCCCCAAAAAAAAAACAACAACACAAAATTACAAACATCACTTCAAAGACAAGCCCTCTGTTACAAAATGATCAGTTCTGCTCTGAAAGGGGTTGCTTATTTAGCTCAAAAGCGATGCTTTGTACATATTTACATAGAAATCTAGTCACAACCTACAATGCTTGATTATATGTCATATCCTTGTAACATTAGACCAGTTTTAAAATGTTTCTCTACCATATTCCTTGGTTCATGTACATGAACCAAGAAGCAACAGTTAGGACAGAACACGGAATGACAGAATGGTTTGGAATAGGAAAAGGAGTAAGACAAGGCTGCATTCTGTCACCATGCTTATTCAACCTATACACAGAGCACATAATGCGCAGTGCAGGGATGGAGGAATCACAATATGGGATTAAAATCGCTGGGAGAAACATCAACAATCTGAGATATGCAGACGATACCACCCTAATGGCAGAAAGTGAGGAAGACCTAAAGAATCTCTTGATTGGGCTGAAGGAGGAGAGTGCAAAAGCTGGCTTGAGACTCAATATCAAGAAAACCAAGATAATGGCAACAGGCCCCATCAGTTCCTGGAAAATAGACGGGGAGGAAGTAGAAGCAGTGACAGATTTTACTTTCTTAGGATCAAAGATCACTGCAGATGGGGATTGTAGCCATGAAATAAAAAGGCGACTGATTCTTGGGAGACAAGCAATGAGAAACCTGGGGAACATAGTGAAAAGCAGAGACATCACATTGCAAACAAAAATTAGAATAGTCAAGGCAATGGTTTTCCCAGTGGTGATGTATGGATGTGAGAGCTGGACAATTAGGAAGGCTGAACGTAGAAGAATAGATGCCTTTGAAATGTGGTGTTGGAGGAGGGTTTTGAGAGTCCCCTGGACAGCGAGGAGAACAAATAGGTCAATCTTAGAAGAAATTAACCCTGACTGCTCATTGGAAGGTCAAATAGTAAAGATGAGGCTAAAGTACTTTGGACATCAAATGAGAAGGGAGGATTCACTTGAGAAGGCATTGATGTTGGGAAAGGTGGAGGGCAAAAGAAGAAGGGGGAGGCCAAGGATGAGATGGCTAGATGGCATTGTGGACGCAGTGGGCACAGAGCTGGGAGGGCTGAGGGGGATGGTGGAGGACAGGGGCGCCTGGAGAAAAATGGTCCATGGGGTCGCAAAGGGTCGGAGTCGACTGTGCGACTGAACAACAACAACAACACCATATTCCTCCCTACACCTATACCTGTAGACAGTGCAGGGAAAGAGATCATTCAGGGTTGTGCAGTCTACTTTGCTGAAGTTAGTGCATCCAGCCTTCATTTTTGAACTGGGATCTCTTACCTAGAGCTATCTATCCCACAACCTCTTGCGCGTTCTGTATTTCAGAGGTAAAGAGCAATTTTGCCCTTTCAAGACTAGAGTAAGTGACTCTACAGCTTTTCAATTGGAGGTGGAAAAATGTTGATCCTATATCTTTAAAAACCCCTTTTTGCAAAACTCAGCCTGTACCCTAATTGGTTTTCCCCAGTAACCAATTGCATAAGCCTGAACCTTTTGCAGATTATAATACTGGAAGCTGTAAACTTTCATCCTTATGTCCTTCAAGTTGTAAAAGTTTCCTATTTGTCTGTTTTGTCTGTCAGTTAACTTCCAAGCAAAAGAAGATGCTGTACTAACTTGGGGTGGGGGGAGTAACATGATGCGGTGATATACCTTAGTAATAACAGAGACTCTAAAGCAGTAGGGGCATTTCTTACCACAGGGACTGTGTTACTGCTGTCTGTTCTTTGTGTGTGTGTGTCCCCACATTCACACAATGTGTTGTCTGTTTGCAGACCCCCCAAAAGCATCTCTAGAATCCTGATGCCATGTGGGTCATATAATTCTTAGTATTCAAAAAGTATTCCATTCATGTAAAAGGCCATACTCTTGGTCTAACTCCTTCACAAATTGACCCCAACACCCCTAGAAGTCCCCCCTATACTTACCAGCAGCAGAAGCAGCAGAAGCAGAGGCTAACACCAGAATTCAACAGCCCCAGAAGGTTTCAGCACCAGCCATGTACAACAACTTCTACCATCAGAGGTTCCAGAGAATGAAGAGAGATGGTGGAAGCTGTGGTTGCAATGGGTGGCTGCTCTTCAATTTATAGAGCGGAGACCCCTATCCACTTTGATTGCTACCACCCCATGAGTCCTAGAAATAGCCCCTTATCATCGGTGCCTCCTGTGGAAAACTCTATTTTTGCTTTGAGGGCAGAAGGTTATCTTAAAAAATATATTTAGTCAAATGCCATAATTGTGCCCTTGAAACATCCCAGTATATTCCTATCTTTTAAGAGTTTAAGAACATCCAGATAGATACCCCTTATCGTTGGTATGCTTGTGGAAGACTATTTTTGCTTTGAGGGCCGGTGGGTAAGGGGCCTGAAGACCTTTCCATGACAAACTTTTTCCATGCCCAACATTCCCATCAAATTCCTCAAGACGTAAGCTTTTCCATGCAGAAGATCATTGGCATTTTGAGTTTGTACTCTATTTATTATCAAAATCAACCAGTTAGTTAAATATACTGCAATACAATTTAAAATATGTTGGAGAGGCTTACTAATATCCAGACATTAAAAAGGTTCCATCTTTCTCTGACACTTTGCACTATCCTGACTTATTTTGCTCAGGGAAGGGGTGTGTGGGTGTACATTCCGGAATTAACCCGAGCATCATATTCTTTCATTCTAATATATCTCTGTCTTTGAGGACCTGCTTTTGGGAGCAATAAATATACTAGATAATGTAGATAGTCATCAAAGGCTATGGCTTTGAGGTTAGAAAGTAAGGATATTAAACTATCTTTAAAGGGGGGGGGCTCTTGTGCCTATTAGGACATTGCTTGAAAGGCTTGATGTGGAAAGGGCACGGGGGGAGTGGGGTGAGGTGGGATGAAGTGGGGGGATGATGGCCAACCAGCTGGACCACTCCAAAATTGCTTACACTCCCCAACTTTTTGTGTGTCTCTTCACAATCACACAATATGTTATTGTATGACTAGAGCCCCCCAAGCACATCTAAAATCTTTCTACTGGGCATGTCATATAATTCTTAATATTCAAAAGTAAACTCCCCACAGAAGTAAACTTCCTATTCGTGTAGGAAGACTAAAAAGCCATTAGTCTAACTCCCTGCTTCTATTTTTTGCTTTGAGGGCAAGTCTCACTCTTGCCTTTAGGACAAGTGGCATTTTGTATCTGTCTTTCTGATTGAGACCATGACACTAGAAGGCTACCTATATTAAACTACCTTTAGTCAACCAGAGATATGGCATGGAAAAACTCTTGTGGAAGCCTCTATTTTTGCTTTAAGGTCAAGGCATTCTGTCCCTGAGGTCAAGTGGCATTCTCTTGAGATAAGCTATTGTGGGAAGTACCGTGATTTAAGTGGTCAGCTCAAATTAGATGTGAGAGAAACTTTTTCATTTTAACTTAATCAATTTTTAATAGGAGACAATTGGAAATTCTGTAGACTATTCTCAAACTTGCACAGCTTTGCACTACTTATCCAACAACAGCAACAACAACAACAAAGAGATAAAATATTTTGTTTCTGAATTTCTGCCTTGGCAACTGTTCTTTCTAACTTCTTGATCTAACTTCTTGATCTTTTCCCCATCTTTAACAACACTAAAAGGGGTTGATGGCCAATATACAGTTTAGCCTCCAATACTTTGTATGCTTTTTAGACTTCAAATTCTCCAGTCCTTTGCATACTTCAGGTAGAGCTTGAACTTCAATGCATTACATGTGTTGTATAATGCTGTGAAGTGCCTCAAACAAAGGGAGGGTAGAATGGAGCCCCCCCTCTCTACAGCTGTGCAATTGCAGGTGGTAAAATGTTGATCCTATATCTTTAAACCTCGCTGTTTGTAAAACAAAATCAGCTTGTATAGTTGTTTCTACCTGTAACCATCTGAAAACATAAGCATGGGCCAGTTGCCCCTTCTAATGCTGGAAGCGGTGACCTATCATCCTTATGTCCTTCAAGTTGTAGAAGCTTCCTAATTGTCTGATCAAGCTAATAATATCAGGCTAGTTTGATCAAGAACAAGTAATAGGGGAGTCATTCAGCACAGCCACTGGGGACAAGTGCTCTATACTATGGGCAGTATGCTGTGGGCTCTTGCTACATCCCCTACCCCAACAACCAACACACACACACACATGTAGGCAGTACACTGTGGGCGGCTCATGGCCTATGCTCATTGGCTGGAGAAAGAACAGAGAAGTCCTAACTAATCAGCATTCGTCACGTGGTGGTGGGCAGGCCTAACCAATCAGCGTTGGCCACGTAGTTGTGGGCGGGGCCTTATAAAGCCCTTTAAGAGAGCTTCTCACAGATGAGAGCATCAGTCAGCCGCAGAACTCCAAGCACAAGGACAGATGCTCACACACGGAGCCCTATGCCTAATTATTTTTATTGTATTTCTCTTTCAGATTAATAAATAAAATATATAAAACCCTTAACTGCTGCTACGTGCCCTGCAAACAGATTTTGGGGTGCATCCCTAAATTGGGGTCCCCAGACTGCACCCCAAAACAGGGGCAAAATAGTCTAAGGACTGAACCCCAAAAAGAGGGGGAGGGAGAAGGGGAGGGGAGGGGGAAGGAGGGGAGGGGGGAGGAGCACAAAAGACTGAACCTAAAGGGGAGGAGCACCTGTCAAGTTTGAACCAAGGTACTCCCTATATTCTTCTCCCACGGTGACGGCCTCAGAAGCGGACACACCCGCACATGTGCAAATGCACCCACTGTGGTTTACAGCAGCATTTGCGGCAGGGGGAAAACCATGTGTCTGGGCCGCTCAGCTATCTTAGGGGGAGTTATCTGGCCCGTGGGGCGAAAACCTTGAGAATCCCTGTGCTAGAGAATTACTTTGTGGATACCCTGGATTGCCAGAAAGATATTCGAGAGGGTCCTAGGGAAAATCAAGTCTGAACTGTCTCTGTAGGCAAAAATGATGAAGCTGAGTCTGTACTACTTTGGGCACATCATGAGAAGGCAAGATTCTCTGGAAAGGACAATAATGCTGGGAACAGTTTAATGCAGCAGGAAAAATGGAAGCTCAAATGAAGGATGGATTGACTCTATAAGGGAAGCCACGGGCTTGAGTTTGCAAGAGCTGAGCAAGATTGTTGACGAAAGGACATTTGGGAAAGCTCTCATGCATAAGGTCTCCATGAGTTAGAGATGACTTAATGGTATATAACAACAACTTTGTGTGGGTATTCACTACCCAGTTACATAGGTGGAAACCTCAGTTCCTACCACTGTGAACTGGAAATTGCATAGAGCACAAAGGCTGCAGACATGTTACTTTTTGCAAATGCCAACAGGATCCTGCCCACTGTATCTTTGATGTTTTGAACAGTGCCACGTGCATGGCTGAGCATTGCTTTTCCATTTAAACTTGGCCTGTCTTTTCTGCCATGCTGGCAGCTGCAGTTCAGTAGGAATTCCAGATTCCATTGTGTGCTTCTGCCTTTTCATTTATGCAGAAGGCTGTATCATATTGCAGAGGTAGTAGCCCTGTCGATTCTACGCACTGCACGCCAACCCCATACAGTATGCTAGGTAATAACTTTTGTTGAATTAACTTGAAAATCTGTGGGATAAATAAATTAGGTCTTAGTTATCATTGAAATCATTGGCAACTATTGAAATCAGTTGAAACTGAGCATAATGAATAATCTGTTTCACATATTTTGGTGGGACTTGTTTTTCAAAAAGATATGCAGAGAACTGTGCTGTACATCTTAATCCAATTCAATATTTATAAAGTATATAGTGTTGCTTTATAAATATTGAATTTGATCAAGATGTACATAGTATGTACAAGTATATAGTGTTGCGGGGACTGCAGTGGCTCAAGTGGCTAAGACACTGACTGGGAGGCGGAAGGTCAGCAGTTAGATCCCCGAGTACTGCAGGACGGAATGAGTGCCCGTTTTTGTCCCAGCTCCTGCCAACCTAGCAGTTCGAAAGCAAGACATTGCAAGTAGATAAATAGGGACCATTTCGATGGGAAGGTAACAGCATTCCGTGTGCTCCAGTGTCTAGTCATGCCTGCCACATGTCCACGGAAACATCTACAGAAGCAGACAGCACTGGCTCTTTGGCTTTGAAACAGAGATGAGAACTGAACCCTAGAGTCGGATATACGACTGGCTTTCGAGCAAGGGAAACCTTTACCTTTATCTATATAGTGTTTCATGAGAATACCAAATACACATATATTTTTCTAATTAATGATCAATGAGTAGCTTCACATAGCATGGTAAACCCAATGGCCTAACTAAAGTTGCTGGTTCCAACTAGAGTAGACCCAGTGGCTGAAATCCAGTTGAGTAGCTACTATGGACATAAGTCTGTATTATACCCATACTAGTTACAAGTGCAACAAGCCAAAATGGGAACCATGTGCCTGAATGTGAATTGATTTTTGTGATCTTAATGTCCAAATTGTAATACTCAGCATATTTATGATGGCTAAGACTCTAACTACAGGACGGAATGAGCTCCCGTCTTTGTCCCAGCTCCTGCCAACCTAGCAGTTTGAAAGCAAGAAATTGTAAGTAGATAAACAGGGACCACTTAGGTGGGAAGAAAACAGCGTCCTGTGCGCTCCAGTGTCTAGTCATGCCTGCCACATGTGCACAGAAACATCTGCAGAAGCATTGGTTCTATTTTTCAATGGAGTTTGAACCCTCTGCTCACAATATCAAAATAAAATTATTTATTGTAGTGTCTATACCAGTGTAAACTGTTTGCACATTATGGATCTTAGCCGTAACATTAGCTTTGTTGCAGGAGGGAATCTTCCTTCAGTGTAATCAAGCCATTAGAACACTCCATTCAATATTGTTAATTCATATGACTTGGATGTTGTCAATTGTTTTGCAGCCTAAAGGCCATATTATATATGATTGAACAGTTGAGTGTTTAAAATGGTTTGGGGTGGGGGTTGAGGATGAAGTAGATCTAGCATTCATTCATTGTTGTCATGTAATGTTCAGAATCTTAAGAGCCCAGCAGTTTTGCCAAATGGTTATGAAATGTGGCAAGATTATATCATCTTTGCCAGAGGCTGATTGGGAGATCTGTCACAAAGTCTCACTTTTACCGGGTATCTAAGCTTGCTGGTTGGTGTGCTATCTGGCTGTATAAAATATGAGAGCCTGCTAGACCTCAAATTCAGAAGCTCTCCATGGATTCAACAGGCAGATGATGACTTATAGCAGCCCTCACTATTGTTTTATGTCAGATTCTGAGTCCTCAAGCTTTTCAAACTGGGAACCACCTTTAGCAATCGACATATACATTTTGGTAACAATTACTTAATTGTTGACTATATATTTGTATAGTAGTAATGCTGTTGATGAAGCATGCTGAAGTTTACGTTTGCAACCTAATAATAATAAGACCACATTGTTCAATGCTACAACAAAGGTGATAGTAAACACCATGGAAACATCAGCAGGAAAACAAGGAGGTAGGAGTAAGGTTATCCAAGATAAGCGGGCATTCTTCAGAAAATACAAAAGCAGATTATGTGATAGCACACACAATAGTAAGAGAAATGCTTTGAGGCCATCTGTTATTAAGGTTTTCTTAAAGGATTTCCGGGGAAATTTTTGCAAATGACCAGTATGTCAGCAGCCAAAGGTTGAGATCCAGAGGCTGGAATTTAGCTGTCTAATGTTTGCTAGTGCTGAACTCAATAATGTAGCTTCTTGGTAAATGCACAACAAATTATTCCAAAAGCACTGCAGATTTCAGTAAGTTTGCTGAATAAATAATCCAATTTGTGCTTCTACAATAGGGGTCTACAGTAATAATCTGGTTTGATGAATTGGGGTATCTGAGGATGGATTCCATTATTTATGAGATTGTATTGCAAGCTTTGGTTTTTATTGAAGAAAGTTTCAGGAAACATCTGTAATTTTGCGGGGATTTTTTCGTGCAACATTCATTAGGGTAGTCTACTGCAGAAGACATTTTAGTTGATAAATCATCTAACCTTTACCCAATTATTTATTTGTCTTTTATTTGTTTCCATAGTGTCACAAGGTCTTCTTAAGGAACTGAAGCTGTATTTGAGAATTTATCATTTGGAACCCATTGATACCGGTAGTAAAGATTATTGGTTTGTTTCAAAGGGCAACTGCAGAAAGAGGCTGTGCTCTGGTGCATTAGATTCTGTTGTTGGGAAAATAAATAACACGGTTATATTTTGGCAAGGTCTCAGCAGAGTTGTTGCATTTGGTTTATGAAACAATACAAACAAATTAATTGAAAACCTTACTGTATGAGTGTTCATCAAGAAAATAAATACTTCCTCTGATTGCTGATTGAATTAGCTTGAAACTCAGCATCTTGATATATGATTAAGATAACTCAAGAGATATCTGGTTAATTTAATTGATTTAACTGTAGTTATCATAAATGTCCTTACTTTTATGGTTGAAGTTTGATAGAATGAGTAGTGAGTCAGGAGGAGGTGGTGGGGAATTGGTGAAGGTCATACTGACTCTTTTTAAGCAATATGTCATTGCAGTCTTGCAGGCATAATCACACAGAATAAGATAAGGAGAAGGTGAGTCAGTCTAGAATGTAGTTTCATGGAGCCTCTGAACAGGTATAAGCCTTGTACTAAGATGGTCCCAAACAAATGAATACCCTGACTATCATAATTTTCTTCTGAACCTCTTCCAGTTTGTCTGCAACATTTTAAAATTGTGACTGTGTAGTTTCTCTGACATTTGCCATGGCAGAAGGAATAAATTCTAATATTCTATGTCTTACAACTGAGTCATTATTACGTACATGCTTGACCAGAAATAGCTTACTTGCTGTAAGATATCTCCGCATTCCCCTCACACAAAGACTGAAGGTTTTGTTTATGAATATTCACTTAAAAATGGGACGAGCATTTTCTGAACAGGGAAGTGAAGTGACTCACACAGAAGTGGCAAACTATTGGACTAATACTATAGGGTAACTAGCATAGGTGCCCGTCTTCGATGGTATTTTTTTAGGGGGTCACCCAGTGGGGTGGGGGTGGCTTGGGGAGAGTTTTTTTTCCCCTTTGCCTCCCCCACACCAATTGTGATGCCCCCTGGCTCTCAGTAAAGGAACCTGGGCAGAAACACACCGGCGTGATGATGAGGGAGGGATGGTAGGTATTGAGGGGGGGAAATTTAGGAGGAAAAGGAAGACGGGAGGGTAAGAATGAGGGAAGGAAGGAAAGAAGGAAGGGGAGAAGAATGGCTGAAGGTAGGGAAGGGGGGTGTTTGTATGTTTAGGTTTTTCAGGCCCTGATACACCCCAACACATAGACTCTGACTCTCTCTCTCTCTCTCTCTCTCTCTCTCTCTCTCTCTCTCTCTCTCTCTCTCTCTCTCTCTCACTCACTCACTCATATATTCAGGCACACCCACAACCGCAAGTGACTAATCCGGAATCCACTGTCTTGTGCATTGTCTTGCACACACACACAGACACACTCTCCCTGTCTCTCCCTGTTTCTCACTCACACTGCATTGATGTACATTGAAAGTATCTCGTTCCAGGGCTGTAGAGGCTTAAACGGAATGGGTTTGTTCCATCTGCATCAGGACCTTTCTCCGTCAGTCATTCACTCTCAACCAATCACAGTCCAACATGCAAATCAGCTCTTTCCAACATTCTGTTTCCAGGCCTGGCTGTTAAACTGCCATTTTTTCTCCCATGGCACCAAGGGAGTTGTAGTTTCCGTTTTTTCCCCATTTTGTGGGGCTTAGGCCCCACTCTCAGCCCCCGGACTATCGCGGCACTGATCTCGGGGACAAAAGGAAGGTGTGTGCGGAGCATTGCGGGATAGGCTCCAGGGGTGTAGATATGCATTCTGCACACGTATGGCCACACCCTTTCCTTATTGGTATAGATTCATAAATAGTTCTGGGTTTTATTATCTGCTTAATATAGGTATCATTTAAATGGCTGTTTTACTAAGATTACATGTACAAACCAATTCTGTGCAAACTTACTTTTCATGTCATTCCAAAGAGTTCCACCAAAAGTGTGTGTAAGATTGCAACGCAAACTCTCTGTGACTAGGGCACAAATGACATGTGTGTTTCTAGGAAGGTCCATAAAATGACCACTCCTGGCATTGTGGCAAAAGCAGCTTACAGTTGCTCTGCTGACTTGCTGTTTAACATTGTAGAAATTCTTGTGGGCTACAAATAGTAGGAAAGTTATTAAAAGCACAAGCTAGGTTCTCGGAGTGTTTTTTTTTTAAATCAAGTGCCTCCCGTCAAGAATGCAAAATCATTGAAACCAGTCTTGAATTTGCTCCAAGTCCAGATTACTACGCAAATGCAACTGGTATTACTACAGCTGTTTCCTTTTTTTTTTTTTGCTTCTTGCCTTTTACATTCCAGCCATGAGGTTTTTTCAAGCTGATCTAATCACTGCACAGTATGAATGAGAGAAAGTTTTTTTTTAAAAAAACAAAAAGTCTTGTTCAAAAGCCTTTATAGTAAAGCTCAAGCATGTGCATAGTCCAGCAGGTAGTTTCCCTGGACAAGCTTTCTTGAAATGAATTGGAGCGGTCCTCGAATGACTCAAGTAGATCAACAGATTTTAACTTGGTCCATGAAAGCTCACATGACGCATTGAAGTGACTCACACAGCTCTTGGGGACAAGAAATGAGCCTCATTTGGGTGTCCCTTGAGCAAAGTTTCTCCAGCAAAAATCCTTTCAACTCAGGATAATTTCTGACACAAAATTATTATAGTCTTTAAGGTGTGAGCATATGTGGTGGGGATGTAATGTGTTAAAGGAGTTTTGGGTAAATATAGAGAAAGAGATTACAGAAATAATGGGTGTGGATCTTAAGATGGGTGTGGGTACCGTCTTATTGACTGATGTAGATAATTTGAACATAGATATGAATAAAAAAGACTTGTTATCTATTATGTTGACAACAGCAAGGCAATGTATAGCAAGAAATTGGAAGAGTGATATTTTGACAAAAATCGAAGATTGGTATAAAGGAATGTGGGAAATTGCATTGAATGACAAGCTTACTTGGGAATTGAACCAGAAGAAGGGTATAGTTAAGGGAAATAAATTTCGGAAAATATGGGAGCCATTTTTGGAACATACATTGATTGAAGGAAAAGGTGGCAAACCAGTACTAGGACAATTGAGTTTTTGGAAATGAAGAAGTAGTTATGGAAAAACACAATCTCCAGGGCATTGTAAACATCACAGGTGATTTTATTCTGCTTTTGTGCTCATTTTATATAAAGAATGTTAGATAGATAGATAGATAGATAGATAGATAAATCTTTATTGTCATTGTCCTGCACAGAACAACGTGATTGGAAATCCACTAATTGACCCAACAAAACCTAAACAAAATACAACTGTACAAAATTATCAACATAGGGATAATATGTAACAAACTTATTGAAATATATACGTAAATATTCAAGTGGTTATGTACTATAAGAGATATATACACAAGGTGTATATATTTGATGAATGAGGTACGGGTTAAGTATGAGATCAGTTCAAAATGATGAGCAATATAAGTTTATTTTCATTTATGTATTGTTTTCTACTTTTGTATTTTGTATTGTATGAATTGTATTGTGTTTTGATTTTTTTGTTTAATTATTTCTTTTGCTTTTTATTTTTCTTTAATTTTGAAAAATTAATAAAATTTATATTAAAAAAATAAGGTGTCACAATTTTTTTGTCTTTTTTGTTGTTGTTTTGCTTACTCTCTAATATGGTTGCAGATTGCAACTTTCTATAACTAAGGAAGTGCCAGGCAATTCCATTATCATATTCACCGTTTGTAAATTTAAGCAGTAGGGCAATTCTTGGCATGTGTCCATGTGTAATTTGTTGGAGAGAAAACTGCAACTAGAGAAAATCCACAGAATTAATGGGACTTAACTCACTGTTGTTGTAACAAATTCCATGGATTCAGTGGATTTGTTCCATATAATAATAGATGTGCTGGAGTTGGAATAGCAAAAAATAGTCAGTCCAAAGAAATGAAATGGATCTTGCATCAGATGTTACTTTCCCCAGTCCTACATGTCACTCCTAATCTATTTTTATGCAAAATCCTATTACATAGTTATACTGGTAGAAGCAAAATGCCACAACTCACAGAGAACAAATGCAGCTAATTAACAAGTCCCTGCTTGAGTCTCTGGTTGTGTGCCAAACCACCAAACTGACATATAGTAAGGAATCCAAGCATGGACTAGTTAATTAGTGGCAGTTTCCCCACTGTGAATTGTACTGTTTGCCTTTTGTCAGAGTACCACAGCCTTGGCCATTATGTGTATTGATTTGTTTGAAATATTTACCTACTACTGTACCTGAGAGAGCTATGCAGCTTTCTCATAGCTAGTTAGCTACCATTGTGGTTGAAATCTTACCTGTGTAAGGAGTTGGCCTCCATACCAGGGTGGAGTGTTCAGAATTTGATTGTGCTTGTTATTTAATTACAAAATGGAGGATGTCCATAATGCAAATTCCGTTAAGGATGTGTGTGCCCTACACTTTAAGCTTTGCATTTTAGCATTCTTAATTTATGGATGAAATGTTAACAATTAGGAATGACAGTAGGGCTAAAAAAGATGCCTCTCTTAGTGATGTTTAATTGGTGTCCCTCTGATTTTCATTAGGCTTATTAAAAATAACTGTGTTAATAGTAACTGTAGTTGAGGAATGAGTGTGCCTGATTAAACAATTCCTTCTGAAAGCACAGTACATACTAGCACTGGTGTTCTCTGTGAAAGCACAATCAATATTTTATGCAACAGCTCCTCACTGCATAATTCATAATACAGTAGATTTCCCCCCCTTCATATTGACTTCAGAGAGTCTCTATAGCATGACACTAGATGAAAATAAATTAATTGCACAGAAATACTAGTGGATGCTATAATTTTATTGTTCTTCCTGGAATTGCAGAAACATGGATCTATACCAGGAGTTCTCAACCTTTTAAAGCCGGGGGCTGAGTCATGCTCCCTCGGACAGCTTCGGGGACTGGATGCCATTTTGCCCTTCCTCCACCACATGGCACTTCCTGGTGTGGTGGAGGCGGTGGGGACCCACGGGCCGCAGGTTGAGAATCCCTGATCTATTCAAATATGAGAGTGACAGCGCGAAAGATTTCTCTTGTAGCTGAGCCAAATATGGCTTCTGTTAATATTATATTTTTTAAATGACTTGGGTGGGTGGGTGGAGGGCGAAAAAGGTTTCCTGACTCATCTGTTTGATTTTGTCAGAGTTGAGTGACAAGTCATCCAACAGGATATTTATTTATTTAGCTAGTTGGCAGCCCCTGTGGCGCAAAAGTTAAGTTGCAGTACTGCAGTCAAAATTCTGCTCATGGTCCAAGTTTGATCCTGAAGGGATCAAGGTTGATTCAGATTTCCATTCTTCTGAAATGGGTAAAAAAGAGTACCCAGCTTGTGTGTGTGTGTGTGTGGAGGCAGATTGAAGTTTGCATAATTACTTTATAAAGTGCTCAGAGAGTGCACTTTATAAAAACAGTTGCATTTTTCATTTATTTCTGCACTACCCACATAACATATATATTACTCTGGACACTTTACAAAATTAATAAGAGAACAATACATGAGCTAAGAGCTAGAGAGGAAAGTGAGAGCAGTAAAGATTAGATATTTCAGCCTAAACCAGTAGCCTTTTTTCTTTTTTAACGAAAAACTGAAGGTGGAGAATGGCCTATCTCAGAGATCATGGCCAACTCTAAGGTGCGATGTTCATCTCCTTTTACAGCCAAAGAGCCAGCACTATCTGCCTCTGCAAACATTTCCATGGTCATGTGGCAGGCATGATTAGATGCCGGAGAGCATGGAACACTGTTACCTTTCCCACAGAAGTGGTACTTATTTGTCTACTTATAGTTTTTTGTTTCTGAACTGCTAGGTTGGCAGGAGCTGGGACAGATGACAGGAGCTCACTCCGTCATGGAGCACTCAGGTCTCAAGCTGCTGATCTGCTGACCTTTTGGTCATCAAGTTCAGCATTTTAACCACTAAACCACTGCAGTCCCCAACCCCAAGAGCTGCATAATATTTAAAACATATCTCTCTCTTTTTTAATAAAAGCTCAATAAATTGGAATTTGTGAGTTTTATTTGATAATCTGATTTTTTATCTAGTTTTTCTAGATTTGCCCCCATTTAATCCGAATAACCCTTAGTTAAATTTCAAATGTCTCAACCCTGAGTTGCTTTATTTCCATTAAGTGTTCTGTCCCCCCCTTCCATGTCTGTGTAATATGAAGCTGAAGTAGCCTGAGGTTCCATTAAAAGAATGATCTGTAATCCAGTTAACATTCTAAAATACTGCAGATTTATTCCATTTGTCAGTAGTATTCAAATTATTTGGTTCTTCATGAAATAAATGTTTTGCAGGTGATTTGAGCCAAAGGAAAGATGTTTGAGGGGTGTACAGAAGTAATCAGTATAAAAATAGAACAGTAGAAACACTTTATTGTTTGTTACATGCCATTGTGTCATCTTCCACCTATGGCTCTCAACCCCTGAGCATGAAGGAACAGGAGATTGGTACAGCCTTATCGCTCCATATTCTCTACTAATGATAGATCCCTTGTCCACAATATAGTTGTGCGTCAGGACAATCAAGTGCTGAAACGTACTCATTTTTTTCTGAACAACTGATAGCTTCTCATGAAAGTACTTCAGCATGGCTTGCCCAGACAAAGTAACACTCTGCAGGGGAAAAGCCCTAACCCACCATATCACTGGGGTCCATTTCTTATACTTTTCTCCCCTTGCCTGATCAAAAAAGGCCAATCACATTTGGAGTGGCAAATCTGCGCAGTCATCCTACCCAATTGTAGTTTGTTACTTGGCTGACCCATCATCAGCCCAGGTGTTGGCAATAAGTCACCCCATATGCTACACAGCCTTCCTGTCTGGCCTTCAGACAGGCTGAGATAAGGTTGTACCAATCTCCTGTCCATCTGACCTTCATGCTCAGAGGTTGAGAAGCTCTCTCTTTTAGCTCCCCTCGCAAGATTTTAACCCTTGAATGGCCATTTCTTCACAGCGTTTATTTAAAGCTCTAAGAGAAAAGGCAAGAATGATCACTTTCCCCCACCATTCTTATAATATAGAAGATTGGAGGCTCCTGGACTTTTAGGCAAGGAGAAGTTGCTTAGTTTTTTTTTAAAAAATCCCATACTGCAACCCACTCTTGAAATTTGGGGTGTATGTGTTCAGAAGCAACTTGGAATATCAAAGATTGGTCTTCTCCATAGACGAAAGCAACATATGCAAGGAAAAACCTCATAAAGAATCATAAATTGATGTTCTGGACTTATGTGTTTGTAGGTGTAACTACAAATAATGTTGCTATCCCATACAGTGCAAGAAAAACACCAAAATCTGTTCTTGAAGAGATTTGTGTCATCAACTTGTAGCAGCCTCTTTGGTTCCCCAAGTGGTGCTATACATGCGTAAGCATAATTGGTCCCGTTCCTAAGCTTTGAAGAATATTGGGCCAACTCCTACATTGTCCTTTTTATGTATGCTGAACACCTGCTACCTCTTCCGAATGTGCACCGTGAGTCACAACTAACACAAATTCCCTAGTTTGACAAAGGAGGAAATGAGATGCTTTATAGTGGCATTCCTCTTTCATAAAACAAGTTCCAGCAATGTGTGGGCTTGGATGCTGTCCCTGCAAAATTAACAGGTGTTCAAGGCAGATTTTTTTCCCAGTTTAAGTAGGGACAGTTTTTATGCATGCTGAAATGTGTCAATGTAAGTTGTACATTTACTCACCATTCCTTTCTTGTACCTTGTTCACTTCAGTTTCAGTGGTGATGTATTACTATGCTAACTGGAACCATCTTCGTTTGTACGTTACACCTTGGTTATTTTGGAGAAAGTGTGCTACCTAACAGTTGTTGTCCTTGTGTTCTTCCCTATCAGTTTGGAAATGCAAGAGAAGGTAGTTCTTGATGATCTGGCTGAAAAAAATAAACAGCAGCATCATTTATTGTTTCAGGTTGTATCGAGGAAAGTATGTTGATTAGACATGAGAAACAAGAGTCCTAGCCATCTCTCATTGAGGATGGTAAGACCTAATTTTAGGCTTTCAAGTTCTAAATAAAGTGCTGAAGCTGAGCACATTGGGTTAGGTATCTGGCTGTGGATCAAGAGGTTGGGAGTTCAATTCCTCATTGGTCATCCCAGAAAAGCCATCTTGTGTGGCCGTGAACAACCTGGACAGTCCCAGGGTGCTCCCAGAAGAAGGGAATGGTCATCCACTTCGGAATACTCTATACCAGAGATTCTCAACCTGCAGCCTGGGGTTAACAGAAGCCAAATTTGGCTCAGCAACAAGAGAAATCTCACTCTCACTCTCATATTTGTATAGATCAGGGATTCTCAACCTGCAATCTGTGGGCTGGATGTGGCCCACAGCACCATTCATTGTGACCTCCCACAGCCTCCACCACACCAGGAAGTGCCATGTGGTGTAGGAAGGGCAAAATGGCCATCCGGCCCCTGAAGATGTCTGAGGGAGCGTGACCCAACCCCGGTTCAAAAAGGTTGATAACTCCTGCTCTATATTATATCTAGAAACTGCTGAAAAGAGTTGCTATGTGTCAGAATTGACCAGATGGCACATAAGTATTAAGGAGTGTTGAAGAATGTTATCAAGTTGGGGGGAAATTCAGATGAAAATGATGGAAAATTGGGAAGTCTGGGAGAAGATTTAAGAGACAGAAATTGATGAAACTGGAAATGTGTGGCTTATAGGCGAGAAGTGTGATTTATACATTGAGAGTTTTCCAGTCGGTTTGATATGGTGTCAAACCATAAAGATAATCCTGTTAAGCCTGTCTTTTACAAATGCTGGAGTTAGTGTTGACAGGGTAGAAAGATAAAAGGATAGACACTATTTCCAGAATTTAGAAAAGTGGTTTTAAAAGCAAAAAAGCAAAGCTACAGCTCCCAGAATCCCAGAGTAAGCCAGCATGGTCCAGAAAACCTTTTCCTGGTCTTTGTTCTTATAGTACTGAGAACTAGGGACTCCTGAATCCTTTAAAAGAGAGGAACAAATGGCTGAAGGAGCTTTCTCAAACTTGACCTATTATATCAAGAATATTAGGAAACCCCTTAGTTTTTAAATGCTGAAATCGGGCTTGAGACAAAAGATCTCTCATGACTGTATCAATAATGAGCCCACTTCTTCTTCTTCACGAACTTGAAAAGAATCCCAAAGATGATGGATGCCAGAACCAGGAATCCTGTTTCCCAACATTTATATCACTGATAGAAGAGTTTAGCTTAAACCCGGAGTTCTCAACCTTTTAAAGCTGGAGGCCGGGTCACGTTCCCTCAGACAGCTTCGGGGGCCGGATGGCCGTTTTGCCCTTCCTCCACCACATGGGACTTCCTGGTGTGGTGGAAGTGGCGGGGGCCCCACATGAAATGGTGCTGCGGGCCACATCTGGCCCATGGGCTGCAGGTTGAGAATCCCTGCCTTAAATGTATGGAAAAATGGTTCAGCTGCTAGAGAAGTTTAGCTCTGGAAAATCAGCTTAGCAGGGTTCCCCCCCAAAAAAATAAAATAAAATAAAATCATTTTCCTTTGAGCGTTCCAAGTAAAGATTGGCCAGCTGTCTGTTGAGACTGCTTTATGGAATACAATATCTTATTTTGGGTGAAGGTTTGGAGAAGGTGGTGTAGTAGGTCTTGTTCAGCTGTGATTGAGCTCCTTAAAAATGTATGCCTGGCTTAGAGATTTGATCCTTTTTCATTAAAGAATGAGTTGTTTTTAGCAAGATATTATTTAATCACAGGCATGAAGAGGATGGACATGGCATTTTTTTTGCTCACATTCATGTAATATTTGTTGTCCCTTCTTGATGCACTATAATTCACAATTTCAAAAAAGTTGAGCTGTTCTTTATTTATATTAGGTCAGTCATTCCTAACCCAGCAGTCTTCAGGTT
Organism: Bradypodion ventrale; assembly: GCA_035047345.1. Lineage (NCBI taxonomy): Eukaryota > Metazoa > Chordata > Lepidosauria > Squamata > Chamaeleonidae > Bradypodion > Bradypodion ventrale. The sequence continues at coordinate 126,562,602 of JAWDJE010000006.1, forward strand.
TGCAACCCAGATATCCCTAATCATGCTGATTGATAATGATGGCAACTTGTGGTGAAGGTGCCAGATAGTAGAAGGTTTTGTTCAAAAGCTGATCTAAGAAAAGATATTCAGTGAAGACTAGAGGACTCTCCAGGTATATCTTCATTTCCAAAGGATGTTTCTGAAACTAAAACGAGTTTGTTAAAACCCAAATAACATGGTGTCTGTAATAATAATAATAATAATAATAATAATAATAATAATAATAATAATAATAATAATAATAATAATAATTTCGTGTCTGATATTATTCTGGGTTGAAAGGATTTTTGCTGGAGAATCTCCGCTTGGGACACCCGAATGAGGCATTCTTAAGATATTTCCCCACCAAAGTGATCCCTATTTATCTACTTGCAATTTCTTGCTTTCGGTCTGCTAGGTTGGCAGAAATGGGCGCTCATTCCATCATGCAGTACCCGGATCTCGAACTTCTGACTTGCCAGCCTTCCAGCTAACAAGGCGAGCTTCTTAACCACTGAGCCACTGCAGTCCCTTATGGTGTCTGTTAAAAACAATTTCAAGATGTGGCATGACTGTTTCAACATAAGTTATGTTCTTAGCGTGTGCTTATCGTTTCTCTTGCTCTGTGGAATTCTGACCTTTGAGAAATTACAAAGTCGCTTGGAGCTTTCATGGGCAGCATCCAAAGGAGGGTGAAAAATCTCTACAATCAGATGGTATTTTGCAGAACGTGGGTGTATGTTCTGTAGGATCTTTGCCACAGTCTCATTCTGTGAGAAATTACCCATTCCTTAGCCACAGAGTACATGCTTAAAGTCTCACATTTATTTCCTGGCATGTCCACTTTACAAGGTTAAATCCTAAAGGACAGTTAAATCCTCTGGGACTAATTGCCAAGAAAGGACCGGAACCACTGCATCACAGTGCCTTGAATTCCTAACCCAGATACCTGGTCAAGGAGGATAATGTAGGTGATGATAGCAAAAGCCGCTGAGAGCTCCAGAAGCACCAGAAGAGATGAAGCACTTCTGTCTGCTTCCTGGAGAAGATTGTCCTGCAGCATGACCAATGTAGTCACGTTTCCATGACGAGGCCTAAAACCCGATTGGAATGGATCTAAGCATCAAATGCAAGAATAGAGATTCTGTTTTTATCTGATTATTGTTGAGGATCTTTCCCTTACCTCAGCTGTGTCAGATGGATGGGACTCATAGCCCTGCAGCATCTGGATTGGGTGCTGAAAACTATTCTCCCAAAGAACATGATAAGAGTTCTCATTGATCAGATAAGAAGTCCATCTAGTCTAGCATCCTGTTACCAGAAAGTGCGAGGCAAATGTTTCCATGACACTACTAGTCAGTTGTTAAGACGACTGTCAGTTGTACAAGTCAGTTGTACAAGTCAGTTTTTAAGCATAAATGAGGAAGGATCGTTTAATTATCAGTTATCTTATTGATCATGAATAGTTCTAACGTTATCTATGACAAGGTTAACGGCGGGAGAGATATTTTTCTGTCTCCTTGAGATCCTCCAAGAACTAGACCTGTTAGAAAAGCCAAAAAACAAACAGGAGAAAATGAAACTGAAAAACTGATTTTGTGTGTGTATGGGTGTTAACTGGTGCATAAATGGAAGAACTGTGGACTAAGTAAAAGTCAAATTATAGCTGCTGGAGGCTTCCATGGTGGCCCCAGTCTTTTTAGTGGATGACTCGAGGATTCAAGGGCCGTAGAAATGGTCTTCAGGAGTGCACATCTTACCAAGTCACAGTAACACACACACAGTGATTTTGAATTTTTGTTCTTCACAGGTACAGTTTTTCTTCCACATGCAACATAATCAAACCACTTAAACCTCAAAATCTGAAAGAGGTATGAAAGATATAGAAGAGTGTAGAATGTGGTTATTATCACGTGAATATTTAGGAAAGGTGTGGCATTGAAAACAGTCTTAGATCCAAGGAATTTTCCAATAGTGTGCAGTTCCAAACTTTAAGCTTCTCAGTGTGTTTCATACCTAATAATGGTTACACATGATACAGAATTTGTAGCCATATTTGTAGTCATTTTTTTTAAAAAAAGACTACAGTCCTATACACTTTTATATTAGTGATAAGTTAGTTCGATTGAGTGTAGCAGAACTTACTCCTAAATCTCGAAGTATAGGATTGCACAGTTAGTAAAACATAGAGTGGCACCTGCTTATAATCAGACTGTGATCTGGTTATTGTCATAATCCACCCTCTTTGGGTGTTGTGTTGGCCTCTTAACTATTTAATTCATTGTGCTTGTGTTGCTTGAATGGAATAAACATAATTTATCAAAGTAGTTCCCAGCAAATATGGAAGCACATTCTTGTTCATATCCAGGGAGACCATCAGTCCATTTAGGGAAAGTTTGTACATAATGACTAATAGCAGAAATTATAGCCATGTTTTGTTGTAGTTTTTTAAAGGCTGCAGTCCTATACGCTTTTATATTAGGAATAAGTCCATTCCATTGACTGTCCTACAAAGGTGTAGAATTTTATTTTTGAATTTGTGTTATGTGCAGCTTGTAGTGTTCCCTTTCTTCTAGTTAAAAAGGTAATTTTGTCACTATGGCCACCAGTCACACACTTTCCTTTTAAATGTAGATGACAGAGATTGAAAGCATGCTTTTTAAAAAATAAAAATAAAAATTGAACTATAAATTCTTCTCCAAACTGCTTGGTGCATCATAAAAGAAATACACACAATAGGGAAGGATGACTGCAGTTTGGCTTAGCACTTTAAATGGTAATAAAAGATAGCTCAATTGTATCTCCTCAAAATGGAAGCATGTGCTGAGATGATGTCAAATGGAGAGCTCAGGGATGGCTTGAAAAGCCTTCCCAGGACCCATTAGTGTTAAAAAAAAAGTTCATGAGTGTTCCTAAAACATAATATCTAATTACATTTTCACTGTACATTCATTATGTGTATGTGCATCTTGTATGCCCATGTGTGTTTCTCATGGAGAGGCATTTTATTGATAAATATTTACTAAATACTTGGACACTATTTCCCACTCATGGTACATTCCTTCCTCTTAGTTGTGGTACATATATTAGTTTCACTTGGTAGATGCCCTCAATGTCATCTCATTCTTTAGGAGGAAATATGGAAGCCATTTGTTCTCTGCTTGCAGCCAGCTGTGTATTTTATTACCTTGTTGTTTTTATGCTGTAAAGCTTGTGCTTTACTTTGAAATAAGGGGTCACGTAATGACTCTTGGTCTGGATTTGTCAACTTATATGGTAAATATGCATGTTTCAGATCTTAAAGATGTTTTCGGGACATAAGATATATTGTGTTTATCATCAGTCATCATTGATGATTAGATTTGGAGCAAAATGGATATACAGTACTATACATTCTTTTCCCTTGAGTGGGACTGTCCTGACCAGCAAGCGGATGTTGATCTGAGAAAGACCAGTAAGATGACCCTTGTTCTTCTTGATTGACTACATCCACCCACCCAACATTTGTCAACTGTGTGAGATGAAGGCATGAAAAAGAAGACCTATGATCAGGGGTTCCCAACCTAAGGCCTGCAGGCCAGATCCAGCCCATGGCATCATTTCATGTGGCCCACCACCCCTCTAAGGGCATTTGAGAAACAAAAGGGCCACCCTTTGAAGCTATTGGGACAACATGGCCACCCCCATCATGCAGGCAGTGCAAAATGGCCATCCAGTCCTCGAAGATGGCTGAGACAACGTGACCTGGCCCACAGTTTGAAAGGTTTGGGAACCCCTGCCTATGATACTGGAGAAGTTCTTTATCTCCTGTGTAAAATCTCCAAGCAACACTTCCTTTAATATGAGTGTAATTTTAAACATTCAGGAGGCTACAGGTACAATTTAAAAGCATGTGGTATTTATAAGTTGAATGGCTACCAGGGGATGGCAGAGATGCTTCACAGCTGGGGTACCTTTGAAGGTCTTGCCGACTGGGCTTGCATTGCTTGCTACCATATTCATTGTGTATCTAGTTAATTAGTTATTTAAACCCATCCCTCTTTCCTTCCCAATATTATTTTAAATATATATGCAGCTATATTATGTGCATTTAATTCAAGAAAAACATGTTGCTTGCTTCCAGGCAAACTGTTTTTTTCTTAATGAGCTATGATTAGGTATTGATCTTTAAGCCATGCAAGTGAAATATGTCCAGGCTCCAAAAATTCAGCTTGTTCATTTAGAATCGGCGTATCCTCTGATTTTCCTAACTTAAATGTTTCATTGATGTTGGATCATTCGGCTGGATTTGGCATATGTTAAGAAGTAGACATTTATTGTATTTCTCTTCTTGCATGAATTAGGAGAATTAAAGCATTTGGTTATCGCAGTTCATTTTAGCAAACCATTGCCTGCTTGTTTTGTTTTGTTTTTTTAAACACCCAGTGAATTAAATTCAGGCACATGAAGTAAATTCAGAGCATTTTGCTGTTTTTTTGAACTGGACTTAGAGCCATTTTGCAAGACCTTCTGAATTAAGCAGGCTGTAAATTCCCTGGAGCAAAGACATCATTTTATTTTATTTGTTAGTACAACTCTAGCCATATTGCTGGCATTTGGTCAACAATAATAAAGATAAGTAATGTTCACACATGACGGTTCTTTGGTGTTTATTATATTTAAAATGTGCATTACTTTATCTCACAAAATTACTGCTGTAGACTGTTCTGTAACATGAGGCCCATGGCAAAAGACCAGTACTGTATATTGGAATGCATTAACATGTGGAGAATAGGAAGACAGGTTATTCCAGACATATATGTTGCCAAGAGTGTCATTTTCTTTTTATGAGCAGAAACCTCTGTGCCTTGGACAGCTGTGTGAAAGGCATAGATTCAGCAGCGAGATATTTCCCTTGCAGAAAAGGAGCCACTGTATCTCGGGATTTTTAAGAACTCTGAAAAGTTGCTATTTATTACCATAATTCCTAGTATCTTGAAGGCTGCCTAGCCATTGACCACTTCATCAAATGCACAGCGTTTTGTCTTAGTTGGCAGATTATTATACTCATACTAGGATGGGAGCATGTAATTAATGAGGGTGAAATGCATAAAGTAGCAATTTTGCTTGTCACCCTAACTGTAGCTGGAAGTAGCAGTGAGTGGTAAATGAAGATAAGCTGACCGAGATACGGAAAGTCAAGGGGCAGAGAAATTTAAACTAGAATATTTTTAGTTATAATGAAATATTTAACCCATGTCCTTGAATAAAATCACATACAGCTTTCATTCCTATTATTTTCCCTTTTCAGGTTCTTCTCAATCAACCCAATAATAATGGTGAAGTTCTGTTCCCTAGCCTAGTAAGTCACAACTAGAGTAGGCTACCGAATCAGTGGGGATTTTCAGAGTCAACTCCTCTGTAAGCGCCATTAATTCAATGTAAGTTCCATTGACTACCCTAATTGTGACTTACTACACTAAGCAACTAGATTTCAGCCAATGTGACAAGTGTAGAACAGGAGTTCTCAATCCTTTTAAGCCGTGGGCCGGGTCACGCTCCCTCAGACAGATTCAGTGGATTGCCATTTTGCCCTTCATCCACCACGTGGCACTTCCTGGTGTGGTGGAGGCAGTGGGGCCACATGAAATGGTGCTGCGGGTCGCATCCTGATATCCCTGGAGTAGAACTTCTTGCGTTAAAAATAGAGGGAAACCACTAGACCTCTCCTTTGTACAACAAAATCATAGTGGTATTAATCATCTACATTATGTATATTATGGCCTATGTTTTAATCTTTTCTGTTATTCTGAGAACAGACCTAAGAGATAGTTTTGACTGAGATAGTGACTGAATCAAGCTTTGTACTCATAAGGGATTTGAACTTCCTATTCCATATATGGCACGCTTGTCCTTAAATTATTATGTACTTCCTTTTTTGGATCAATGCTTGCCATACAAATAGTTCCAGAGCAGGAACGTAGGGGTCTGAAAGCAGAACTACAGTTGATGTGCATAATTTGCATATCAGGCATCTGTATTTATGCAACTGAGTGATAATTGTCTTAAATATGGCTTAAAAGGTAAAGGTAAATGTTTCCCTTGCTTGAAAGCCAGTCGTATCCAACTCTAGGGTTCAGTGCTCACCTTTGTTTTAAAGCTGAAGAGCCAGTGCTGTCTGCTTCTGCAGACGTTTCCATGGTCCTGTGGCAGGCATGGCTAGATACCGGAACGCATGGAATGCTGTTTACCTTCACACTGAAGTGATTCCTATTTATCTACTTGCAATTTCTTGCTTTCGAACTGCTAGGTTGGCAGGAGCTGGGACAAAGACAGGAACTCATTCTGTCTTGCAGTACTTGGGGTTCGAACTGCTGACCTCCTGCCTTCCAGTCAATGTCTTAGCCACTTGAACCACTGCAATCTCTTAAATATGGCTTAGAGGGGTTAATTAAGAGATAACAATAACAGGAATGCTAATAAGAGTAATAATAATGTTTCCTGACTTGAACCTGGAGGCAGTATTATCACTTCCTTACTTGGTTACTTGATTGATCCATGTTTCACATGTCACGTTGGCATGGTGGATTGAAGCATCGTTTTCCACTGTTCCCGATCCCATGCCAGTCTCATCCAGGGCCTCAGGAACTTTACCCTGTATGGGTCTTCCCTTTGATGCTCCTTTAGCCATTTTAATACAACAACACACCTGGGTGGGCTCATGTCAAAGTTGGCCATATTAGAGCAATGCACTGGCCAAGTGCATTGCCCAAGTACCCAGCCTCACTTAGCTGACCTGCATTTCCAGAACAGAGGATTGTTCCAGGCCACTAGCTGACACCTTTGTGGCATGGTTGAACCTTCTGGGAAAATACACCCCACCACCATAGCTGTCGGATGGCCTGGTCACTGCTGTGCCACATTGAGGTGTGAGGTGGGGTTTGCAATGGTTATCAGAGAGGTATAGGGTTGCCATAATTCTCTCCCACAAAATCAGGACAGCCACGTGATGTCATTGCATTCTTCAAATTGCACATGTGCACCATCAATTTACACCGCCCCCAAAGAAGCCCCTGCCCACATGCCAGGCCCCAAACAAGGCCCCTTTGCCACCACCACAATGGAGAAGGCTGCCAGGGAAAAACCTGGGTGGCACGGTGCCCTGGGATTCTGGATTCTGGGGGGTTGGGGGTGGCGGCAGCAGAGCTCTACTCCAGTCTGTCAGGGGAAACTCGGGGCCATAGTGCCAATAAAATGCCATTCAAACCTGTAAATGGCCACCATTTGACATTGGTTCTTCATAGAAAAATCCTGCATCTCAATTTATTGGTGAACTCTCTATATCCAAAAGAACCCACATCACCAAGTACTTTAACCTTAGTATTCTCAGATTTGGACTAGCTGAGAGCCTGCTGCAGCTGCAATTTATCCACCTGGAGGCAGGAGGAGATGCACCACCCCCACATCTCAGCTGCTGCCGCCTCTCCCTGGCACTCATGGTGTGTTGCAGAGCGCCCTGAGAAAAGAGTGCCAATACCTTCTTGCAACCGGTGCCACTTGTAGCAAGGAGACCCGGGAGCGAGCAAGCGAGTGAGAGCTTAAGACGGGAAGGGACTAAGAGGGAGGCACTTCCCACCCTCTCTCCCTCCATGTGTGTCATGTGTGTGGTGCATTGCATTGCAGTGCCAACTCACCGCAAATCCGGGACTTTAGCATGTTTTTTACTGAGCCGGCCGGGACAATTTTCCCGACCTTAAATCCAGGACAATCCTGTTTTTTCTGGGACATCTGGCAACCCTAGAGTGGTAAAATGAAAGCTTTTCAAAAATTTGCTGCAAAGCTCAATATGGATGGGGACCTGGGGTCCATTCTTCCACTTGATAAGCTCTTCCATCAATTAATATTTTCTTTTGGCATAACAGTATGGAATGTATAGAACAGAGAATCTTCTATACTTGCTGAAACCCACCAGATTAATATAGTAGAGTGGCCATGTAGAAGGATTGACAAAATGTCTTTATTCAGATAGGGTTGTTTTTTTTGGCAGGGCATTATTTAATTCTTCTCTAGTGCTCTTATGAAAATTATTTTCTTCCTATCTGATATGAACAATATATGGTACAGTCTTTTGTTTTTGTTTTTTGCAAATGTTGAGTGTCTTTCCTTTGGGTTTTGTCATGTAAAAGAAGAGATAATTGATAAATGTAATAACCTTCCGCTTTAAGGTAAATCGTCAGCTTTGAAGCAAGTGAGGAATGCTACTACTGTATTTGAAATTATTTGCTGAAGGAGACTGAGTCACACTGATTAAGTTTGGTACACATTAAGCATGCAGTGAATCGCATATAATTGATGTAAGACACTCTGAAAAATTGAACAAGCTGAGAGTGTTGTGTAATACAGTTCTGAAGAGGATACTGATAGGCTTCCAGCACATTTTGGTCTGATATTTCAGATTTGAACGCCTTGTATCATTTGGAACAACGCATAACTAAGATGTTTTCCAACCATTACAACAGCAGTAAACGTATATTTCACACCTGCTTTTGTGGATGGCTGCCCAAAATCCACTGGTATAATTAATGTGAATCCTTGTGTATCTAATTTACCTTGAAAAATTAAATTCCCATTCCAGAATGTGCTGTGTTTACCAATTTTTAAAAAAGCTATTTGAAGTGTAGAAAGTTGCTTTTCTTTGATGGAAGAGTTCTCCCTCTCTCTTTCTTTTATCCAGTTCTGTTAGATGGTTTCAGGTGTCTTTTTTTACTGTTACTCTCCTCAGGCATTTCAGTTGCATAAACAAAGTACTGAAGAGAACCTACAATAAGGCCTTACTAAATACAAGGTCTGGTAATTTTGCTGAGTTTATATTATTGTAGGTCCAAAAAAGAAGGTTTCCAAATTCTGAGCTAAGGGTGACTGCTTCTTGGAGATCAATTGCCACACATGTATTGGTGTTGACATTCTGCTTTTCTAAACTTTGTTTTGTTGATGTCAACTGGAGGTTACGCTCTTCAAGGAGGGTCTTCTTTAGAATGCTTTCTCTTAGAAAATGGAACTATGACTGGAAGGAGGAGAACATTTCCCTCATTACTCCAAGGACTATGGAAGGATCTGTTTGCATTAATAAAAATTATGTGCTGTCAAGTCAATTCGAACTTATTGAGATCCTTCCCATTTTCTTAGGTATTAATTACAGGCCACTCACTGTATCTGTGGGGAATATGTTCCAATATCTGGAACTCTGGAAAAAGAACAACCCCTATACATTCCTTAGTCATACAAGTGGTGGTGGGTGGTGGTGCAGATGTCTCCATCCATCTTTCACATCTGCTGTGGTGGCTCAGTGGTTAAGAAACTTGCCTTGTTAGCTGGAAGGCTGGCAAGTTGGCTGCTCATGACCCGGGTACAGCATGACAGATTGAGTGCACCTCTCTGCCCCACCTCTTGGGGACATGAAAGGAGCCTCATTTGGGCATTCCCTGAGCGTAGTTTCTTCTGCAAAAATCCTTTCAACCCAGAATAATTTCTGACACAAAATTATTATTATTATCTGCTCATGAAATTATTCCCCTGGGAACGCAATCTGTTTCTTCTCACCATTGCATTGTAGAATAGATAGTGTCATCTACTGGCCAACTCGGGTGATGCTCTATTATGTATTTCAGGATTTTTTTCACTTAATATTTTTGGATCCATGGATAACTGAAACCGTGGATACTGAACCTGCAGATGTGGGGCAGCTTGCAATCAGAAGTAATTTACCATTCCCCATTTCTGGTGATGCTCTGGAACTGTAGACTTGCCCAGGGCTACAAAGGCCGGGCAGGTTATCCTAGGAGACACAATGGGGAATTATAAGCTCTCCATTTCCACTCTGAGATCTTAACCTATAAAACGGAGTGTTCACCGTTGGAATTTGCGATTGGCGGCTGTGCGTCGCCCTACTGACCTGCACCCTCCCTTCGATAGCACGGGCGAATTCCCTACGCAGGTCAACGAAAGATTTAAAAATCCGGCACGGGGGCCTCAGCCCCACAAACGGCAAGAAAGGGAAAGAACTTCAACCCCCAAAAGTCCGTGCGCCACGCCGCGCAAGAGCCAATCAGGCTGAGAGGCTCTCGCACGGAGCAGCGTTCGAACACGCGTCGCAGCCAATCAAAACAAAAGGATTTTAAAAAAACGCAGCATAAACACGAAGCACCAACACATTACTACAACCCCCAGCGTCCTGCGCGCAATGTGCGAGCAGAACGAGGAGGCAGCAGGCGCGCGAAAAAAACACTTTAAAAAGCCGCCTCTGCAACCATTCAACCCCACGGGCGAGCCAGCATGGCCCGTGGGGGAAAAAAAAAAGAACCCGCCGCCGCTACTCTTCCGTTCGAAGGGCCGGCGCACGAAAAATAAAAGTTTAAAAACAGTCCACCGCCGCAGCCATACTTCCCCATGAACGAGCCAGCATGGCCCGTGGGGAAACCCCCCCCCCCACCGCCACCATGGCCCTTTCGATCGAAGGGCCAGCCGGCGGGCCAAAAAAAAGACAAACAAAAATTAAAAAAAAGCACCCCCGGCCGCCGCTGCCCTTCTCTTCGAAGGGCCAGCCAGAGCACCAAAACTTAAAGCAAACAACCCACCCACCAACCCCCCGCAACTGCCCTTCTTTCCCACCGGGCCAGCCAGTATGGCCCGCGGGAAAAAAGAATGAACACCCCTCTGCCCTTCCTTCCAATGGCCCTTGAAGCATGGCCCGTGGGAAAGAAAGCCTCCCCGCAAATGCTTATCCTTCCCACGGGCCATCCAGCATGGGCCATGGGGGGAAAAAACATCCCCCAAAAAAAATAATCCACCCCCAACCCCTCCCCCCAAAAAACACCCCACATACCTTAGAAAAAGACGTCTTCCTTCTACGAGAACCGGAACACAAATGAGAAACAGGAAACTTAAGGAAAGCGAAACCAATGCAATGAGAAGCTCAAAAGCTCACCACCACCACCCAGTGGCCAAAACAGAAACAACATTCTACCATATTTAAACAATAATAATTCAACATTTAATAACATAAATTATACAAGCATTCCAAAAAAAACCACACTATTCTCAAAAAATACCAAAATAAACCCACTTTTCACTATGAAAAACCAAAACAAAAAAATATTAAAATAAAATTATAAAAAACAAAATTAAATTTATAAATAAATAATATTACATTACATTAAATTAAATTTAATATAAATGTTTTTCCCCATAAACATAAAACACAAGTTCAAAAACAAAATTAATCAAAGCCACAAAATCCAAAAAAAAACACCACCATTTCAAACAACCTAAATTTCAAAATAATACTTCTTTGTTTAATTTAAACTTTGTTTAAAAGTTTATTAAAAAAATGTAATGTTTAAAATGAAGGACAGGGGGTTAAATTATATTCCCTAAAACTAAATTTTGAGGAAATAAATGTTTTGTTCTAAAATAATTAAAAATAATAAAAATAACAAATTTTATTTTGGAAAAAACAAAGCATGCATCGTTTTAAAAAAAAACAGGGGGAAGAAAGCCCGGCAACGCCGGGCAAACTATGCTAGTCTTTCTATAAAGAATTCAAGTCTTGTCTTGTCTCACAGGTTGGCTTCAAAAAGAATGCTGAAGAGAGGTGGCTTCTCAAATGAATTGTTGCTCCTGTTATTATTTTGTTGGCTAGATTTGCCAATTTTAAATTTAGTATATTATTTTAAAAAAATGTTGTTATTTTCAGTATTGATTTTATGAATTAGTAAAGATATAATGCTTTTTCTTAGAGAGTAGAAATGTGGCTAGAAGGAGGAGAACGTTTATCACAGTATCCCAAGGACTACGGAATAATTTTATGTTAATTTATAGTAATGTGCTATCAAATCAATTGTCTGGGTAGCTCATTGGCTTAGATATTGAACTGTGGAGACAAAGGTTTGGAGTTTGATCCCCCACTGACAATTTGGGAGAAGAGTTAGGCTGCACAGTCCAAGAAGAAGGGAACTATAAACTATTTCTGTGTGTTCTCTACCTATAAAACCCTGGAAAGGACCACCATAAATGGGAATTCACTAGCAATTATTTATGGTTATTGTTTTAAAAAATCTCAAATGCTGGGAAGAGGAGATCAAAATGTTTTCAGTGGAATGCAACAGAAACCACAAGGTTGTACAAAGAAAATCAATGCTTAAAACAGTTTTTTTCCTTTGTTTTAATTTTGTTTAATTTGTTAGTTACAAAATCCACTATTCCCCAGCCACCTTAGAGATCCTGGCTGGAAGATTCTTGGAAGTTGTAGTCTGAAAAAAGGAACTGTTCCATGCTCTGACTAAAACTTTGTAGTTTCAAAAGATAGGAGTATGGCACAGATCCCATCTGAAAGAGATTGCTAGGCTTCCTGCCGGCAGAAGAGGCTGTAATTCTGCCCCCACAAACAATTCATTGTTTTAACTTATGAATATTTCAGAAATAGCAGGTGCTGTTGTTGGAGAATTGGCATTGGGCTTCCCTGATTGCATAAACCAGCCAAATACTCAAATGTTAGATAGAAATGCAAATGCTGGGCAATGGGGGGGAATAGCTTGGGGGAGGCAGTTATTTGAGATAAAAATTATTATTTTGTGTTTAGCTGTGGAATTAACATAGTCTATGTCTGTGCTGCTGCTGTTCACAAATGCAGCTGCAAAAGCGACATTTTGAGCTTGAAACAAACTGTTAGTAAACTCCTTTTTGGCTTGATGATCAAGGAGAAAGTAATTAATGAATATTTTAAGCAAGAAACTTCACATTCACTCGACGTCTGTCCCATCTCCTGCCAACCTAGCAGTTCGAAAGCAAGAAATTGCAAGTAGATATATAGGGACCACTTTAGTGGGAAAAGATCTTAGGGACATGAAAGCAGCCTCCTCCCCTGAGCAGAATTTCTCCAGCAAAAATCCTCTCAACGCATAATAATTTCTGACATGAAATTATTATTATCATTGTTAGGAAACACATTAGAATTCGAAAGATTTTGTTTTAGAAAATTCTAAAAGCATTCACCAAAGGCTTCTTCTTTTTTACCTTGAAAGGAGATAGATGGATGTCACATAACTGTTCTGTAATGCGTACAACATCACTATGATTTCTGAAATGTAGTGATCATGCAGAAAGTTCCAGGTTTCATATCAAGTTTTAAGCTCAGGGAGAATCCTCTTTGAAACCTAGATGAGGTTAATGCCAGCAGCACTGGGCTGGCTTTACGTCTCTCTCTTTCTTGTTCTGTAATGTCATAAACAAGAATTAAGAGGGAAAATCATAGAATAATTGAGTTGAACCCTTGCTCAGTGCAATCTTGATTGTCACTACACACAAACCCCACCTGCACCCCACCCCACTTCTCAAAATCACAATTATATCTCATTGAATGAGTACCAGGCCTTCGGTTTTCTACGAAATACAATTTAAACGCTAATGTGTTCTCCATTAAACAGACACTTATGTGAGGTGGTCAGCAATTGGATCATTAAGGCAGTCAACTAAAGAGAGCCACTCCTGGTAGAGATTGCTACAGATTAATTTTTAATGCTCTTCTGAGAATCTCCTCTTTCCTGTTACTATGGAGTTCAAATTGTGGTGGGGAAATGATTGTGTATCCAGACATTTCAGTGAAGCTTTGTGTAGATTGGTGTCTTTTGTTAGTTGCTTGTATGTAACTGCAACATTTACTTATGCAACTTGTACAAATGAGAGGTTGTATTGTCTTACCGAGTTGTCTTTGGTAAGAATAGGGTCTAGACCCGTGATGGTGCCCTTACATCTCTAGACCTTGGCACTCCAGATGTTCTTGGACTTCAATTCCCAGAAGCCCAAGCACCCTGTGAATCCACACGAATGGGCTTACTGCAATTCATCCGGCCTGCACTGCCCTTGTCATTTCATTCATTTCATTCATTTATTCGATTTATACCCCGCCCTACTCGACCAGGGCCGACTCAGGGCGGCTTACAACAGTTAAATCAAATACAATATACAAAATTACAAAGATACAATGTTACAATACAGCAGTGAAACAATAAAGTGTGCAATATCATTTAAATTGTAACATAACAAAACGGTTACACGATCCCTCAGCTACTAAACATAAGTAGGGCAAAGGGAAAGGGGAGGGGGAAAGGGGAGGGAAAAGGGGAAATACGACACAATACAGTTCATTATGCAATACAAGACAGTAACAACATATCAAGTATAAACATAATATAAACAATTAAATAAAAAATAAACAAATACAGAACATAATAACAGTTTACAATGTTACAAGATATAATCGGGAAAAGAAAATAATAATCCAAAGGGGGGGGAGGGTCGGAGCCCAAGGCTCAACGACCTTACACAGCTCTTAATACGAGCCGGGCTCAACAACATTGGAGCTCAGCTCAGTAATAAGCAGTAGTATCAAATACACTCTACAAAATACAAAAGAAACAAGACAAATACCGCAATGTCCTCAGCAGCCAAGCCCACAACCATGGTGGGGCCACGGACGAGAACGTCATCATGAGGCGTCCTTCGGCTCCCTCGGCCAGGGAGCCCTTTTAACCTCCCCGCCCGGTGGCAGGGGGCGGGGAGGGACGGCTTCGCGCGGCGCGGCGCAGCGCGGCGGCGGCGGCGGCGGCGGCGTCTTCGGCTCCCTCGGCCAGGGAGCCCTTTTAACCTCCCCGCCCGGTGGCAGGGGGCGGGGAGGGACGGCTTCGCGCGGCGCGGCGCGGCGGCGGCGTCTTCGGCTCCCTCGGCCAGGGAGCCCTTTTAACCTCCCCGCCCGGTGGCAGGGGGCGGGGAGGGACGGCTTCGCGCGGCGCGGCGCGGCGGCGGCGTCTTCGGCTCCCTCGGCCAGGGAGCTCCCGGAAGAGGAAGTAACTATTGTGTTGACAACCTATCTCAAATTCTATCTATGTAGAATTTTGCCATATGCTAAATGAATGAATAGGAGGGTTACCAACACATCCTGTAACCAGTGTAGTTCAAAGATTACATCTCAAGACTATAATGCCCATTTTCAGTTGAAAGGACACAGCCCATTGAGATACCTTCTGTTGCCACCAAAGTAACTAAGTATAACATGAAGTTGATAGTTGGGGTACACAGAAAGAGCCTCCTTGAAGATTGTGATATTTTTGAACCACAATCGGGCATACCCTGGTAGCGGCAACTTTGTGTTGCCAGCTAATCTTTCTCACACTAGGTCAGGTGAAAGAAACTGCAGGATGAACTCACCAAAAGGTGCCTTTCATTTTGGCAGTTTCACATCTGGCCTAGACACGGGAGGAAAAATTGATAACTGGTATCTGGCCAGGATTAAGCTTTTATCATTTTAAAAGTATTAGTGGAGGAAAAAAGCAAGACTCTTTTTATCTTTGCTTGAAATTTTTATGTACTGCATTTGATGCACCATAATTATAGAAATAATAACTGTCTTCCAAACTAGTCAGGATTTTTAAAAAAAATATTCTGAGGGAAGGAGAGAAAGGGGGAGGAATTGTGTGGGTGTTTTCCTCCAAGCTAAATATAGCTGTTTTGGAATCATTATTTCATGTCATTGAAAAACAAGGGAAGATTTTGTGGAAGCTGTTTATGGCGAGTGACATCGTGATTAGGAATAACTTTCTGGGTGGAAACTATTCTAGGTAAGCGTGGGCCCTCTCGTTCGTGTGGATCTGTCTGTCATACTCCGTCATCATTGGCTTTAGTAATTAGACTTGTAGGCCACAAACGTCTGGAGAACCATAGTGTCCCACCTCTGGTTGAGAGATCATCATTCTGTTCACAAATGTGAAAATGCTCAAGCTGTGTCATCTTACACCTCTTTATGGCACTAATTGAACTTTAAGTATTTGCTTGAAAACCAATTTATTAAAAAACCGGGGGGGGGGGGAGCCCAGCAACGCCGGGCAACCCTTGCTAGTACTATACCGAATTCCATCTGGCTGTACAGATATTGTTGCACTTTTAATTTCCATCCTTGAAGTTTGTTCCTGTTAAGAGAAAATATAAAGCCATTATTCTGTCAAGCTTGCCAAAGAGGCTAAGCTCTGTTGGGCTTGATGAGTAATTAACTAATAAAAAATACAGAGTTTTTGCTTTTGTCCAACATAGCAGGATCTGGTTTGGAGGAGCTATATTGGCATGAAGTATTTCTCCTCTAGATTTGCAATGTCATCTCTTAAAGCTCAATATAAGCCTTAAACATTATTATATAGTGGTTTTAATAGTAATTTGAAGTTGTCTTCTCTGCAGACAAATTGCTGCCATGCAT
The DNA here is from genome assembly GCA_035047345.1 of Bradypodion ventrale. NCBI lineage: Eukaryota > Metazoa > Chordata > Lepidosauria > Squamata > Chamaeleonidae > Bradypodion > Bradypodion ventrale. Next base: position 126,578,881 of record JAWDJE010000006.1, read on the forward strand.
TTATTGCTTGAAGCCCGGCAAGCCTATTATATAGCAAGATATAGAAAATTTCCCTTCCTTATCCTTCTGACATCCTATTTGAAGTACAGAGAAGGATAAACATGGTGGTTGTGGAATTCCTTAGTAACTTAAATGTCATCTACTTAATATGGAAGCATGATTTATCTCTGTGATGTAGCTACAAATATTATGAAAAGTTTGATTTCTGTGTGAAATTACTTATGGGCAGATGTACACTATTTCTACTAGTGATAAGGTCATGTCTTCTGATTCAAAGTTACAGTTCAAAAACTCAACAGAGTCTGTTCCTGAATAAATCAGAGGTGTGAACAGGAGTTCTCAACCTTTTTAAGCCAGGGGGCCGGGTCACACTCCCTCAGACAGCTTCGAGGGCTGGACGGCCATTTTGCCCTTCTCCACCACATGACACTTTCTGGTGCAGAGGAGGCGATGGGCCCCCAAATGAAATGGTGTCATGGGCCACATCCGGCCACAGGTTGAGAATCCACGGCCCAGAATATTAGAAGGAGGAAACTCATACCTGTTATTACAAGTTTAGATGTAATTACCAGGATTAGTACCACTTGAGCAACAGGACCAGAAAGACAGAGAAAGCATTTGCATCCACCAATATGCATTAGTGTATGGGAGGGCATGCTTTTCATTCTGTTGATAAACATGTGTTTAGATTGCATCAAATCACAGGGAGGAACTTGGTGATTGAAATTTCCATTAAAGAATAAACTGTCTCTTCTGCTGGCCCCATAGTTTTTTGTGTTGAATTTTTTTTAGTATTAAACCATGCTATGTGAGCTCCACTGGTAATCTGAAGGTGGGAAGGATGTTGTCTACGGGCTATGTGAACCCCTTCAGTCATTTTTTGAGGCTTTTGTGTATCCATGATTCCCTGTTCAAAAATTCCCTGCCAGTGAATCAACACGAGCGTCAGGCGGTGGTTAACTAACCTGACAACCCTGAGAACTAGCGGCCTTGGCGAAATCCACAGGGAAGGGTGATGGTCGCCAAGTGGATTAAATCCCACCTGAATCCATTTTGATGGAGGGCAGCAGCTTCATCAATACTGGCCTGGGGCTGAGGAGGACTTTGTATGCCAAAAGGGCTCGGGACCAGAAAGTGACGTGCAGAACTGGATCAGTGGTGTGTGTGTCACGCTGCGATGTAGAAGCAAGATGAAAGTGCCACTGCACATCCAGTAGTAGTAGTAGTAGTAGTAGTAGTAGTAGTAGTAGTAGTAGTAATAATAATAATAATAATAATAATAATAATAATAATAATAATAATAATAATAATAATATCCCCAAACTGGCAGACATGACCCTCTCCCACACCCTGACCATCTCGCAGCTGGTGAGCAGAGGGGGTGGAGAAGAGGGGGTGTTATTAGAGCATTTCCCTTTATTATTCTGCACCACCGCACCTCAGTCGAGGTAAAAAAGGGGGGAAAACCAGAGGACAAAGGGAATAACAACAAGCGACCTCCCTACCATTTCCATGCTGCCGCTGCTTCCCGGGCAATTTGTCCGGCTGTCAGGGTGCTCCCGCTCGGAGCAGCTGCTGCCACTTCTGCTGCCGCTGCATTTTACACAGTCCCTGCGGCTTCTACCAGGACTGGTAGGGGGGCATACTGCTCAGTTGCACTCTTCATCCAAGGTTTCTCCATGGCGCGCTTTAGACATGAATGCGTGTCGGACGAAGACCACTTCATTACGGTCTTCATCCGACACACGTTTCGGCTAAAACACAACTTTCAGCGGTGAGACAGGTGGCACAGGGTTGAATTGTTAAGTCTAAAATAGCGTGGGGCCACCATTTGAGACTTACAAGACGCAAGGGAATTCTGGGGGAAACACGTTCCATTAAACGATTTCTCCCGTAAAGCAGGACATGAGTTCCCCAGAATTTCCTTCCTTAAAACAGGGTTTCCATAAAATGGGGCTTCCGTAAAACAGGGTTTTACTGTACAGTAGTTGCAAATAAGAACTAGAAAGGCAAGGAGAATTTATGAAGGAAACAATCTTTTACAATGGGAAGAGATATCTTCACCATCCTTTATAGTCTCAGAAAGGGGCATATACAATGCAGTTGGCTAAAAGATGGGGTGAAATGATCTGAAATGAATGACCTTGGTTTGCATGATTAGCAAAGAGTTTGGCTAATATGTAAATCAGAAGTATGTGATTTAAGGAAGTGGAATACAGCAAATTTGGAAACATGGCTTTCATACTTCATTAGTTTTATGATAAATATTTTTTTCTACTACCTTTCCCCCTGTGGTGAAGTATAAAATATATTTGTTTTTATGTTAGCTGCAGCAGCAGGAATTGTTGTGTCAACATGAAACATTAAGAACCCCATTCTTTTCACCTGCCTGCCTGCCTAATAATCCATTTTGTTGGGATGGCAGCCAGGAGTGCAAGAAAGGAGGGTGTCTTGTTAAGAGTTTGTTCTTGCTGTTTTTTTGTTTTGTTTTTGCTTTAATGGCAAGGATGGTTAGGTAAAAATGAACAAAATGGCATTTAGAAAAGGTAAACATGCCCCTCCAAAGCCAGTGGTATCCAATTCAAGGCTTTGGTTCTCATTTCTGTTTACAGTAAACGAGCTAGTAATTTAATTATTCCACTTGTGCCCTGCCCATTTTTTGGGGGGTGGGGAGTCTTCCCCACTCTGGGCGGCTAACAACAACATATTAAAAACATCTTAAAATCACACAACAAAAATAAAAAATATAGGCCCAACAAGAAACCTAACACTAGACAGATGACAATCCCTTCTCGAAAGCCTCCCTAAACAGAAGCAATTTAAGCTGCTTTCTAAATGCCATCAAGGAAGTGGTCTAACGCAACTCCACTGGAAGGGAGTTCCATAAGGTTGGTGCCGCTACCGAAAAGGCTCTTCTCCGGGTTGTAACCTTCCTTGCCAATTTTGGCGTCGGCACCAAGAGCTGACCCATCTGGGAAGATCGAATGATGCGGGATGATGTTCTAAGAGGGAAACACTCCACCATGTAGGAAGATCCCGAACCGTTTAGGTTAAAACTAACACTTTGAACCTGATACGGAGAGAAACAGGCAACCAGTGCAGCCCTGCCAGTGCTGGTAATTAGCCTAGCTGTTGCATTTTGCACCTGTTGAAGCTTCCATAACAGTGTCAGGGGAAGCTCCATGTATGAGAGATTACCAGCAATATAATCAGTGTTGTAAGGAACTACCTGTCCAAATAGGGATGCAACTGACCTATTTGATACAGATGGGAAAAAGCAGTTTTGCATACTGTTGTAATTTGTGCTTCGAGGGTCAGATGGTGATCGGCAATTATCCCCAAGTTGCATACCTATTTACTATGCAACAATACCGTCCCAGCTATCATCTGGTTACGGGATCCTAGTCGGGCAGATGGACCCTCCAACACCAATACCTCCGTCTTTCCCTGTTTCAGTCATAGCTTGTTAGCTCTGGTCCATTCCAGCACCATGGCCAGGCAGTCGTCCAAGCACCGAGCCGCTTCCACTGCCAATGATGAGAAGGAGAAATAGAGTTGTGTGTCATCTGCATATTGATGACATCACATGTGGCAGACATGACTAGGCACCAGAGCACATGGAGAACTGTTACCATTCCTGCCAAAATGGTATCTATTTATCTACTTGTAATTTCTTGCTTTCAAACTGCTAGGTTGGCAGGAGCTGGGGCAGATGATGGGCACTCACTCCATCATGCAGTGCTTAGGTCTTGAATTGCTGGCCTACCAACCTTCCAGTCATCAAGTTCAGCATCTTAATCACTAAGCCACTGTGGCTGTTCCACCAGAAGGAACAAAAAAAGCAAATGAAACAACTATTGTTGCTAACTGTATTTCCTTTACAAAAAAATCAATTGTGCAATAATGTGGTATATTCTCACACTAAATATCTGCGTCAACACAATGCCAGCAATTGTATCATTTTTTGCATTGTGAGGCTGGTGTAACTTTTGGTACAGATGTGGTGGCACAGAAAGTTATCAAGAATGGAGTGTTAAAAAAGAAGGTTCATGTGTTCCTACTGTTGAAAGAATGTAAGAAATGGGGCCAAAGATTCATGTGGTCTAGCCACATTTTACAGCCATGCCATTTGGCTTCTGCCAGAAATGCTTGCCAGTTATTTGCATGCTTGACCTGTGTGGGAAAGGACTATATGTACAGGGAAGAATTTTTGTCTCAGTTGTGAGTAGCAAGGGTGAAGTTAATCCATTCAACCCTGTCAAACTTTTTGGAGTTCAATGAAGTGCTGCCTTAGTGTATTAAGTAAAGTAGTATGTTGAATCTAACTGATCCTCTGGGTTTGGTAGAGTACATTTAAAAGGAACAAATTTCAGCGATGTGTAATAATTCTTTAAACAAAACATTAGCAAATGTGTTCTGCTTTTGTTTATGTCATTGCTGTAAAAGTTTCATGCAAAAAATTGCATTGAGCGTGCTAAAAATGCCTGTAAATATGAGATAATGCTATTTTGGTTCTCATCCATGTTAACAGCTGTGCTCAGTTTAATTCCAGTCTGTTGTAGTTGTGTACATCCACAGCAATGTTAGATTAGCATCTTGATTTACATTAGCATAAAGTGAAGAGAAAAGATTTTATCTTTATTGGTGTACAGTAATTCTATCTTGGCTCCTAATGTTTATTTCTGAGGCTTCTAAGACCTGCCTGCTTGTTGTTGCCGCACAGTTCAGTCAACCCTTTGCAATCCCATGGACCACTGCACGCCAGGCTCCTCTGTCATCTACCATCCTCCATAGTCTGCCCAGATCTACGCCCATTGCGTCAATGATGCCCTCTAGCCATCTCATCCTCTGCCACACGCTTCTTCTTTTGCTTTCGATCCTTCACAGCATCAGGGCCTTCTCCAGTGAGTCTTCTCATTTGGTGGCCAAAGTGCTTGAGTTTCTTTCAGCTTCAATATTTGTCCTTCCAAGGAGCAGTCTAGGTTGATTTCCTTTAGGATTGACTGATTTGATCTTCTTGCACTCCAGGGGACTCTCAAGAATCTTGCTCAGATGCAAATATTTGTTTGCCCTTCTCACATACAAAATTTACATATGATGGCAGCTGTCAGCAAAAAACTGGGAAAATCAATGTTTATGTTAGCTATTGGGAGACTTTTTTTGTAAGTTGGGAGAGGACTTTTATTAGTCTTCTTGTACACATTTATTAATTTGCCTATAGGCATCAGAGCAAGATTAAATTAAAGTGTGCTCTCACCACAAAGCATAACTTAGTCACAGATTTTGCAGGCCAAAAAAATAATTTGTAGAGATGGTGCTTTCTTCCAAACAGCCCTCACAAATTGATCCCACCCTTTCATAGGTCTTGTGCTTCACACATAATTTTCTTCATAAGCTCCACAAGGCATTTATACTGCATTTTTTGAAATATTAAGGACTTGTACCGTATTAGGATTATTTGTTTATAGAGGTCTTCAGTAAATATTTTCAGTGTGTTTTAAGTACAGAAAGTAAATACCTTTAAAAAGAGCAACTGCTTTGTAGTTAGGGTTGGTTCACTCTGTGTATCCCATTGGCTTACTTACGGTACTTACTTTATTGAAAGAGCAACTGCTTTGTAGTCAAGATTGGTTCACTCTGTGTATCCCATTGGCTTACTTACGGTACTTACTTTATTGAAAGAGCAACTGCTTTGTAGTTAGGATTGGTTCACTCTGTGTATCCCATTGGCTTACTTACGGTACTTACTTTATTGAAAGAGCAACTGCTTTGTAGTTAGGATTGGTTCACTCTGTGTATCCCATTGGCTACTTACGGTACTTACTTTATTGAAAGAGCAACTGCTTTGTAGTCAAGATTGGTTCACTCTGTGTATCCCATTGGCTTACTTACGGTACTTACTTTATTGAAAGAGCAACTGCTTTGTAGTCAAGATTGGTTCACTCTGTGTATCCCATTGGCTTACTTACTGTCTTACTTTATTGAAAGTGGTAGGTAGCCATGTTAGTCTGATTTGCTTACTTTAGTGGCTCAAATAAATGTTCACCATTATTCTTTAAAATAGAGTATTCACAAAGAATTGTAAGAGAAAATTGTATTGAAGCCAATTTCTGGGATAAAGAAAACCAGTGTTAAGGTATACCAGTGATGGCGAACCTTTTACAGACTGAGTGCCCAAATAGAGGATCAAGGCAAACTGCTGGGGGAAAGGAGGAAGCATTCCCGCTGGGCAGAGGGGCAGGGCAAACTCTGTGCTGGGGAAGAAGGAAGCACTCCCATTGGTCTGCTGGGCAGAGTGAATTGTATGCTGGAGGGAGGAAATGACAGTGTGCATACCAACAGAGAGGGCTGGGATGTGTGCCATAGGTTCGCCATCACTGGTATATACAAAATTATTGTGAAAACGGTGTATTAATATTGTGTAGTGACCGTGATAAGAAACTCCTATCTTTGTTTCAGGTATTACTGTAATTACAGACTGGAGATTATGAATATATCTCACTTCACCTTTCTCTCAAAGCTCCCTTTCAAATAGATTTTCTTTCATTCTCAAGGAGAATGTTGAAAAAGTATCCAGGGATTGTGTATATTATGATTTTCTCTGTCAGATTTATCTACATACTAGCAAGGGTTGGCCGGCGTTGCCGGGCTTTTTTGGGGGGTTTTGTTTTTTAAAAAATATGAGAAATGGTGTTGGATGTTTTTTGTTGTATGTGTATTTAAATTAGTTATGTTATTTTTTAAATATATATATATATATATTTATACGTAGGTAGTGTTTTAAACTGTTATTAAAAAATTTGGATTTTAAAATGAGATAAGGTTGATATATTTTTTCCCCAATAATTGCATTTTTAAAAATAATGTGTTCCTTTTTGGTGATAGGTGTACTTTGGATAAGATTTTTTTAAAAATGTGTAAGTGTATGTTTTTTGTAGATGGTTGGAGATCAATTTGAATTCATTGAGTGTAATATTTCCTGTGGCCACTTGGTGGTGCTGTTGCATAATGTTTTAATGTTGACTTTGTCCTGGCCTGTGTATTTTTCCTGTTCTTTTCTCATTTCAATTCTGATTCTCGGTGAGGCTGCACGTGTCTTGGTAAGTTGTGATCTCTGTTTTGTTAGGGGTGGTTTTGTTGTGATTTGTGGGGGGTGGGGGGTTGTGTTTGTCCTTGTTTTTTTTATTGTTTGTGGAAGATTTTCCTTGTAATTTTTATGTTTAGTATTGTTTTTGCTTTTTTTTTAATGTTGTTGTTTGTGTTTTTGGCGTGGGTATTTCTGTGGGCCGGCCTCGGTGGCTGGGTGGCCCATTGAAATACCATGTGGTGTTAGGCTGGGGGTTTTTTCGCAGGCCGGACTCATTGGATTATCTACGCCGCCGGCCTGTGGTGGGGATGGGGGCATGGTCATTGGGGGTTAGGAAGGGTGGGCTAGGTGGTGGGGAGGGGAGCTGTAGTGTGTTATGGTGCTTTGTTTTTGTGGAGTCGTGCTTTGTTTTTGTGGAATCGTGAAATTAGATCGTTTTCCCCCTTTAATATCAGTGGGTGGGGGCTGCGATCCCCCTCCCTGCTGGCTACCCTAGTGTTGGGTGGTTTTTTGGGATAAAAGGAGTATATTGGCCCTACACTTCTGGACACAGAGGAACAGGCAGAGAGGATCGATCCCCCACCCCCCTCCTTAAAACAACTCCGTTTTTAAAGAGAAGAAAAGACGGAGTTTTTTTAAGGAGGGGTGGTGGGGGGTCGATCCTCTCTGCCTCATCTTTTGTTTCCAGATGGGTTGGGGCAATATAGTCCTTTTATCCCCACAAACCTCCCAACACTAGGGTAGGCAGCGGAGAGGGGGATCGCCACCCCCTCCCGCTGATGTTAAAGGGGAAACTCCATTCGGGAGCTTCAGGCGCCGCGGGTGAGTAAAAGAAAGCCGGCTGGTGTTTGCTTGCCTGTGAGCTGTTTTTCTTTTTAATTTTCCGGGCGCCGGACGCTGGGGCTTGTAGTTCTGGGTTGGTGGTTTGTGTTTTTGCTGGGTTTTTTAAAAATGCGTTTCTTTCGATTGGCTGCGGCGCGTGTCCGAACGCTGCGCCGTGCGAGAGCCTCTCAGCGTGATTGGCTCTGGCGCGGCGCAGCGCAAGGAATGTTGGGAAGTGAAGTTCTTTCCCTTTCTTGCCGTTTGTGGGGCTGAGGCCCCCGTGCCGGATTTTTAAATCCTTCGTTGACCTGCGTAGGCAATTCGGCCGTGCGCACGAAGGGTGGGTGCGGGTCAGTAGGGCGACGCATAGCAACCTATAGCCAGTTCCAACGGTGAACACTTGGTTTTATAGGTTAAGATAGCTATTGCATGGAGTTTTGTTTGCTCTATATTAGAATGCTCAGACACTGTGACTTCTATGTTATTCAAGACTGGAAGCAAGTATAAGCCTGTCACCCAGTCTGTGAAATGAATGTATTATTTGGCCAGAAAGGATAACACCTCATTGATACATATGTGATCTCATCTGAAAGTTTCAAATCACAAGCACTAGTACTTTATCTTTGCTTTATTTTGGCCCTCTCTGTAGTAGCTTTCTTGAGTACCAACCTTGCTGTATCAATTGACTGCTATGGCATCCAAGGAGGTTTCTGAATGCCAAGTCTGACATCTTATTTTACTCTTCAGAAAAGTATCTTAGCCACTTTAAGAATAGCCCAGTTATTCTCTGAAGTACACATAGTAAAGTAAGTAAGAAACACATCTTCAACTAGGACAGCCTAAAAGATGATAATTTGTGATAATAGAGCGGTGAATGACTATCCGAGTGACTTCTTTATTAGACCTAGTATTAAACATAATTTTATAATGTTTGAAGTGACAGCTATGTTAGTCTGTGCAAGCATATCAGAGAGTAAACAAAACAGAACAACAAAAAAGACAAAAAATGTTGTGGCACTTTAAAGACTAACTCCTGTATTTAAATGTGAGCTTTTGTGGACCAAGTCCACTTCATGAGACATAAGAGTGAGGCCTCATGGCATTATTTTATACCAGGAGTGGCCAACCTACTGCGTGTGGGCTGGCCCTGGCCTACAGCACCGTTTCATGTGGCCTGAAAGCAGAAGCAGGTGCTTTTATGACAGCCATAAAATACACCCACACATGCGTAAACATACCTGTGCCTGCCGTAAATGCTGGCGTAAATGCACCCGTGGCTGATGTAAACGCGTTCACGACAGCCGCGGAAGCGTTTTACAGCAACATTTACAGCGGGAGGAACCACGTGACCAGCTGTCTGGGTGTGTATGGTCTGGCCCGCAGCACGAAAATGTTGGCAACCCAATTTATGTACACATCAGGTACACAGGCACACAATAATTGACCAGCATAACAGAATAGTAAAAGTGTAGCTTTTTTCACATAACATGGTGTGTTCCACCTGATAAAAGTATTTTGTGTGCAAAATACTAATTGAATAATTCGTTGAGTAATTGAAGCATTTTTATGTTATAAAAGCTATTATTGGATACAGCCCGGATATATACTGAACTGAGGGTGTTAACAGGTAGCTGCCAGGTTTTTCAAATACAGTATGTGACTTCATTGGAGCTCCAGATCCATAACTCGTGGAAAAAACAAAGAGTATAGGTTGTGTTGCCGGAGAAAATTCAGGCTGTAATGAAACCACTAGTCCATCATTTCTTACACTAAGGTTAGGTGATGCACATTTACATTGTCTGATAATTTTTTCTCTTAAACAAGCTTCAGTCTTATATTTCAAATTGGTTAGTTTCGAGGGTATGTAGCATTTATTTATACCCATTCCAAAGATTTCACAACTTAAGTTTGTGTGCAAAATGATTTTCTGGATGTGCCACTGATGGAAGAAGGCAAATCCAGAATAATAATTGAGGGTGAGAAGGTAATCAGGGCCGTAGCCAGGATTCTAGATGGGGGGGGGGGGGGTTCAGGAGGGGCAACAATGTCACACAAACATATATAACATTGGCGTCCTGTGGTAGTGGTGGTGGTGGGGGCAGACTGTTAGCTTAGGAGGGTTCCCCCCTCAGTCCCCTCTGGCTACCGCCCTGAAGGTAATGAATCCAAACCAAATAGCGGAGACCATCTTTTTCCATTGTAAAGGCCTCATCTTCATCCCCTGGTATATCCCGATAGGACTGAAAAGACATCTGCCTAAAACCCAGCTACTGTCAATAGAAAAACGGCAATTTGAATCTTCAGCTTTGCAACTTTCATGCCTCTATTTTGGGATATGGTGGAATGAACTGTTTGTCCCTAGGCCTTCTCACACACCCCATTCTTGGAATTAGATAGATGCCAAAGCAATGATACATGGAGTGATTTAGTAGAAAGCTCCTTCTCCTACACTTTAAATGGATACTTCTGGTTCTCATGATATTTTAATTGCTTTATTAATTTATTTCTTACAGCACAGTAGCAGCAGTTCTCTTGAAGCTTTATGAGTCTGCCGCATTATGTAGAATTCATAAGCCAATCTATAGGGTGACCTTTATGAGCATTCTGTACAGCAGTGCATTGAACTCATTCTGGTCCATGAGTAAAAACAAAATCCAGAATAAGACAATAGCTTTATTAAGATCAACCAAAATGTCCAGTTTCTTCAGAGCTTTTCAACTGTCAGAGGGCAGTATAAAAATTAGAGGAGGAAACAGAAAAGTCCAAAATTAGACTAGACATTATAGCCATTACATTTGCAGCTAAATTCATTCTCCAGACGTGACTTGTAGAATGGGATAAACCACTGTTAGCCCACATCTAACAATGCATACTGTGAAGAAGAGAGGAATAGGTTGTATGCTGACATGGGAACCTGTGGTTATACCCAGGGCAATGGACAGATCTCTGAGATTCAGCCAGCTTTGGGTCTTCAGTAATGCAAAATAACATCTGGTTATTCATCTCAATTTACATACATTGCTAATGGCTAATCATCTCACTGTCAAATGTGAATGGTGAAAGGGATTGAGCTGGTTTACAGAAGAGGGAAAAAAATCTTAAGGGTCCCATAACATGCTAATTAGAACAAAACCTGTCAAATAGATTTTCAAAGGTGATGGAGAAAAAGAGTAGACCTAGAGAAAGGAGAGGGGTAAAGATCTTGTAGCTCAGGGAAGCTCAAACCATGGCCTGGGGGCCGGATCTGGTCCCTGATGCCAATTCATCTGGCCCATGCCACCCTCATTCCTCCTGGAAGTGGAAGTAAAACACGCCTATATGCCAAACTCACAAAAAGCAGAGAAAATATGGCATCTTAAAAATCTATCTCATTCTGTTGCAAAACAGATTGCAAGGCATGTTTTACTTCCGCTTCCAGTGGGAGGAACCATGTGACCGGACCACAGCCCAAAAAGTTTGGGCACCCCTGTTGTAGATTGTCTAAGTGACTAGATCACAGATATAAACGAATTTACACAAAATAAAGTATATTTAATAGGTATTATGACTTGGTTCATCTGATGTGCTTGTTGAAATGATATGACACTGACTAACTGGTTTGTAACAAGAAGCAGTGTTAGGACATCCCATCGTTATGTGTGGGACAATCAGACATCATAATCTCATGATGGTGAACCTTGGCACTCCAGGTGTTCTTTGACTTTAATTACCAGAAGCCCAAGTTAGCACTCCTACTGATCAGGGCTTCTGAGAATTGAAGTTCAAGAACAGCTGGAATGCCAAGGTTCGCCATCACTATATAATCTCACAAAAATGTTATAGAACTAATTTTTCACAAATAGGAATAAGCACAAAGAGATTTCAGGCCTGGATTTTTTGGTTTGTTTAAAATTTTAATTAGTTTGCAAGTGTTACATGCAGGACACTTAAAGTCACCTTTACATGTAACACTTGCAAGTCCATGTAATGAAGGAATTGTCCTGTTAGACCATCAATCCTGGTAATATCAGCAAGCTTATATGGATCTGGAAAGAAGAAAAATTTAGAGTAAGTAGAGAGATGTTTTGTGCTGACATTTGTGGAATTCTTTGGTTAGAAACATCATTACATCAAGTTGTGACATCCAGGGACATCATAATTCAATATCACTTTTTGGTATCTCTGCATAATCTGATTTAAAGGAATTAGGAGGACTGGAGATTGTGCATTGTGTATTGAAAGTGACTGCTAGTGTGGCTTGAAGCACGTTGGATGTCGGAGCAATTTTAATATGGATGCTTACTTCTCCTGCACCACAGTCTCTTCAGTGTACTGTTTGTAAGGCTGATGCTGTGCTGTAATGGATAATCTGTGAGAGTGTTTCAGATGGTTCGGCCCAATAACTCCAGAGACAGTATATTATAATTAAAGTCTTTTATTCTCACTGCCCGCATGGCAGTCAGTGACTGTATCAAGGATCAAAGATGGGAAAAAGGCGGGTATGAGTTGGAGGTGGTTCTTTTATAGGGTTGGATGAGGTCAGAGGCATAAGGTTCAAGGGAATAGGGTTACAGTGGCAAGGCATTGTGGTACATGTAGTTCAGGTCAGTTTGATATTACATCTGACAAAACCCCTTCTAATATCATATGGACTGACTACATTGAGTGCATACCTGAGCATTTTATTTTCTAAGACACAAACTGCCAAACAGGTACTCATGCCGAGCTGAGGGGAGTGGTTTGGTCAGTATGTCTGCCACCTGTTCCTTTGTCTCACAATGTGTTAGCTCTATAAAGCCTTCTCTTATCATCTGTCTCACGTTCTTGCACTTGATATCTATATGTCTAGATTTCAGGTTTATAGTTTCACCTTTTGCTATCTCTATGGCCGCCTGGCTATCTTCGTGGATGGTGATGGGGAGCTTGGACTTTTCCCAGTTAAGGGAGATCAGTTCGTTTATCCAGATAAGGTCACATGCAGCGTTTGACAGGCAGACATATTCGGCCTCGGCGGTGGAAGTAGAAACCAGTCTCTGTTTCTCGGTGCGCCAGTATATTGGGCTGCCATTCAACATCACCATGTAGCTGGATGTGCTCTTCCTGGTTCCTGAGCATCCGCCCCAGTCAGCATCGGCGTAGCATGACAGGTTGATTTCTTCATCTATTCGAGGGGTGAGCAGTAATTCTGTCTCCATGGTGCCCTTCAGGTATCTCAGCAGTCTCTTGACGGCCGCCCAATGAAACGTCTTTGGGTTACTGGAATGGCGTGAGAGAAGGTTCACTGCCAGCGTAATGTCGGGCCTGGTCCAGTTGGCTATGTGTAACAGCGATCCAATGATGGATCTGTAGAGGCTGACGTCTTCGAACTGTTCCCCTTTCTCGTAGGCGTTTTTCAAGAAATCTGTTTGCATAGGCGTCCCACAGGGGTGAGCGTTTGACATGTTGCATCTGTCAAGGAGTTCAACTATTTTCTCCTTCTGGGAGAGTCCAAAGCCATTGGGTATCCTTGAGACTTGCACCCCTAGGTATTTGTTCACTCTCCCCAAGTTTTTCAGGGAGAATTCATTTTGCAGTCCATGAGCGAACTCGTCGCATTTGGACTTACTTTTCCCAAAGTACAATAGGTCGTCGACATACACTAGGACCTTTTCAACTTCCTCTGGTGATTTCCTTAGAAATACACATTTGTCGGCTTCGGCTGGGAAGAAGTTCAATTGCCTCATTGCCTCGGCCAGACACTCGTACCACCTCCTGCCGGACTGTTTTAGGCCATAGAGGCTTTTGCTGAGTAGCCACGTTTCCCCTCTATTGCGCCCAAAACCAGGTGGTGCTCTGACGTATATTTCCTTGTCAAGGTCTGCATGGAGGTATGCTGTCTGTACATCAAACTGGTACACTTGTTCCTCGAGGATGGTTGCCATCACTAAAGCGGCCTTTACGCTTTCTGGCTTCACTGTGGGGGAGTACGTGTCTTCGTAGTCATCGGGGTATCGTTGGGTGAATCCTTGGGCGACTAGTCGCGCTTTGTACATTACCCCTTCATTTTCCAAAGATTTTACTTTAAACACCCACTTTGTCCCCACTGTCCTCTGGCCCTCAGGAACCTCAGCAGGAGCGTACACTCCGAGGGCCTTGAGGCTCTCCATCTCCCTTTCCATTGCCGCCTGCCACTTGTCCTGTTCTTCGGGAGGCAGTTTGTCTATGTCATCAAAGCTTGCTGGTGTCCCGGGGTAGGTGTTTATGCCCAGCACATACTCCTTTAGTCCTTTAGGAGTTAGGCCTTTGGTTGGCCTGGTTGACCTGCGGGGCGCCTCTGCTGGGGGTTTTGGAGGTTCAGTCTCCACAACACTAGTGGTATTTTGGTGCGACCGCCTGGTCTCATCCTTCTCTGGTGGCGTGTCCGCTGGTCTGTTGGGCCTTGAGTTGGACGAGGGTGCTTTGGTTCCCTCTTCTGCTGGCTCATTTGTCAGTACCTCATTTGCGTGTATCTTACTCCAATTCACGTGTTCATGGAACGTGGCCGACCTGGAAATCACTATTCTCAGGTTGTGGTCTAGGAAGCGGTATGCCTTCGAGCCCGGTTCGTACCCCATGAACCTTAGCTTCTTCGTTATCTTGTCCCCCTTCTTTCTTAGTTGTTTCGGTATGTGTAAGTCTGCGAACACACCGAAGATGTGAAGGTGGCTCAACTTGGGCTTCTGCCTGTACATGGCTTCATAGGGCGTTTTTCCGATAACGCCAGACCATAGCCTGTTCAGTGTGTAGTTGGAGTACAGCAAAGCTTCCCCCCAGTATGAGAAGCTTAGGCCTGCATCTTCAATTGCGCATCTGATCATGGTCTGGAGCACTCCATTCCTTCATTCGGCGACTCCGTTCTGGAAGGCTGAGAATGGTGCGGTTTTGTAGTGTAGCATCCCCTTCTCGGTTATCCAGTCTTGGAACTCTTTGGACAGGAATTCCGATCCTCTGTCCGTCATCAGTTTCTTTATGTTGGTGTTGTTCTGGGTTTGCACCCTTTGGTAGAACTCTTTGAACTTGCTGAAGGTCTCGTCCTTGCTTTTGAGGGTGTATACGAAACCGTATCGGCTGTAGTCATCGACTATCGTCAAGAAGAATCTCTTCTGGCCCAAGGATCTCTCGAGTGGCCCCACCAGGTCGAGGTGGACCAATTCGAAAGGGTGGCTTGACTTCCTGGAGGATGTCTTCGGTCGTGCCTCGGTTTTTGTCTTGGAGCTTTTGCATACGGAGCACTCCAGGTAGTTCTCACAATTCTTGATCCTTAGTCCTTTTGAACACCCTAGCATCTTCTTGACTGTCGGAAAACCTATGTGTCCCAATCTCCTGTGCAACAGGTGCGCGCACTCATCATGTATTTGTTTCCCTATGGATATCCTCAGTGTTCTATGCTCTGCGCTGCCGACCCCTTCATTTCTTGTGGGACTGCCGTAATCATTGTTTTCCCTTTCTGGGTCTTCATGTTCGGGTTCCCTGGGGTCGTCTGTGGTGCAGTCCTGCATCTCTTCATCGTCAGTGCCATCGATTAGGCCTATTGTGGCCTGTCCATCCTCGGCTTCCTTGGCAATGAGGTACGGTAGGCCGCCTATGAGCTCCACTCTTCCAATCTGCTTTCCCCTTCTTTCGATGGACACCCTCTTGTTTTCGAAGACTATCCTGAGGCCGGGGTCTTCTGTGAGCTTGGTGATGGCCAGGACATTATATGGAATTTCAGGGGAGTAAAGGACGCCTTTGACCTGACCAATTCCAGGGATGAGTACGTCGCCCCTGCCGGTTACTCTTGCATGTTCCTGGTTGGCGACTTTGATTCTGAAGGAATCTTTTTCAAATGAGTTGAATATTTCCTTGTGGCATGATGTGTGGGTGGTTGCCCCGGAGTCGATCAGCCACCGCTGTAGGTGTGCATTTGAAGACCTGTCTGCCCTGTGGCTGCTGGTCCCTTCACTGTGCTTGACCACGTTCACTGAATCTGGTTTGTATCCATCTTGCCCCTTCTGTGGCTTAAGCTCTCTCTTTGGGCTAGGTGATCTTCGTCGTCTGTCCCCCCTGTCGTTGTCACCCTTGTGTCTGTGTGGGTATTCGTCCTGTGACCCACGCCTGGGTCTCGGAGTGTCCTCATGGCGTCTTTGATCGCGTGTGGGTTTGTGTTTCCTTGGTCCACATGTGTGACACTCGAAACTAGGGCTCCCTTGTTCAGGGAAACTGACTCTTTTGCGTGGCCTGTCCTCTCTGCGTGTGGTGGCCCTACTTCTCCTAAGGTTATCCTCAGCTATGAGTTTTTTAGTGATGTACCCCAATGTGGCATTGTCACTTCCCAAATTATCCAGCTGAGTCAGGAAGTAGTCCCAGCTTGAATCGAGGGAGTTGTATATAATGCTAATCTGGTGCTGATCCGTCACGATTTCCCCCCTTCTTATGAGGTCGGATCTCATGTTGTTTAATGTCATCAGGTGCTCGCTCATTGTTGATCCCTCTTTCATTTTGTATGCATACAACTCTCTCAATAGCAAGCAGGTCGTAGTCCTTTCATTGCAATAAAACATTTCATACAATATTCCCCAAACCTCATGCACAGTTAGCCCATCAGGGATACTCCCATACATTGAAGTGTCAATAGAGCTTAAAAGCAAACAGAACACTCTGTGGTGTAGTCTGTCCACCTTTAGGGTCCATGGCTTTCTTGGCGGGTCCTGGATCAGGTACAGTGCCCCCTCCCTCATCAGAATTACCTGGAATTGTTGTGCCCAGTCCATTAGGTTCTCCCCAGTCATGCGAAGGATTGGGAAGTTGTGAGGTAGTTGGCTGTGCTGGCCGGCATTGCTTCCTTTGCTGGATCTGGCCTGGTGCCCTGGGCTGTCTCTATATTGGCAGTGGGGGATGGGTACACATATATTTGCTATTGGATGTCCCATTTGCAGTTTTTCTGGTCGCCTGTAGAGGGAGTTCGCTGGTCCTCTGCCCATGGAGCGACCTGAGTTGACCTGCAGTTCCTCTTCTTCGCCAGAGAGGGAGTTCTCCTGCTCCTCTTGCGCCTGCGTGAACCTCATTGTTTGCTGGCTGCCGAGGTGAGCGGATCTCTGTCTCGGAGGTCCTGCTGCTTCAGGTTGGAGCGTCGGTGAGGAGATGCTTTCGTCGCTGGAGCTGCTTTCTTCATCGGAGGATTCTGTGGAGCTGTCGCGTGGAGGCCGCCATCTTTGCTGGACTGATGGGGGTTCGGGTCGTCGTAGCTCCGGCTCCTCGGGTCGTGGCTCCGCGTGGAGGTCGGCTTCCTTCTCCGGACGTTCCCTGCGTTTGGTTCGGGCAGACAGCGGGTCGTGGTAGGTCTCACTTTCTTTGTTCTGTCTTGCGTGTGCTTCGGGTCTTCCCGCGTGGATGCGTGCCTTGCGGGTCTCGCGCCCCTCCCGTTCGCGGTAGTGTGTTTCTGAGGGGGGGCTGCGTCCCCTTCGGTTTCTAGCTGGGAAGGGTTTGCGGTGGCTTTCCTCCGAGGAGAGGTCATGTCTCCTTCGGCCTTTGATTGCGAAGGGGGCCTCTGCCCATGTGAGGAGTTCGGCCCGGTTGTCAGCAGCGCCTCTCTTGGGGGCGTGGTGCCTGCTTGGGGGTCTCCGCTCCTCTTCTAGTTCCTGGGGGCTGAGGGTCGGCATTTCTAGGGTCTGTGTGTCCACCCTCCGGGGTCCCAGGGCCATTTCTTTCCTTCGCGTGGTTGGGACGCGCGGGTTATCTGCGGGTATCGTTGTCCCGGTGGATTTTCCCACCGGTGTGTTCGAATCTAGGGCCGCCGCTTGTAATTGGTCGGCTAGATTTGAACTCGGCTCGGTGCTTGGGTTTCCTGCCATGGAGGATCTCGGGGTAGAGCTTACCGTGCCGTTGGTGTGGGGTTCATCTCCGATGTTCATCAAGGCCAGTAGCTCTGCCGTGGGGATCATTCCTCTCCCGGCTATCGCCCTGTGGATTTTGGTTGTTAGGCTTTCGTCTTGGTCGTCCCTTTCGGTGGGGTTGTCCTCTTCCATTACCGTTTGGGGTCGTGCGATTGCCTGTTCCAGAGTTTCGGGTCCAGTTGGTCTTTTGTTTTAATTTTGGAGTTGTTTGTGGGCGAACCAAACCTCTGCTACCATTTTGTGAGAGTGTTTCAGATGGTTCGGCCCAATAACTCCAGAGACAGTATATTATAATTAAAGTCTTTTATTCTCACTGCCCGCATGGCAGTCAGTGACTGTATCAAGGATCAAAGATGGAAAAAAGGCGGGTATGAGTTGGAGGTGGTTCTTTTATAGGGTTGGATGAGGTCAGAGGCATAAGGTTCAAGGGAATAGGGTTACAGTGGCAAGGCATTGTGGTACATGTAGTTCAGGTCAGTTTGATATTACATCTGACATAATCACTTCAACTATCTCACTGTTTTCACTTCAACTATCTCACTGTTTAGGCAGGGGGGAAATTATCCAGGACCAACTTTTTTGTTAGGTTTTTAAAAATAGCATGAGATGGTATTCCAGCGGACGTGTGAAGGATGTAATAATGTAGCTTGCATTTTCGACTGCTTGTGGCTCGGTAAAATGTGAGCTCAGGTACACAATACAGAAAACTGTGAACCAGTTCAGTCCTGCTCTATCTCAATCAACCTTTTTGGTCCAATGGCAGGGCTACTACTCCTTTTATTTTTTATTTTTTTGAAGCTGGGTTGGATCAATTAAGCCTAGATTGTGTGTGCACACAAAGACAAACAAGTGGCTAGTACATTGTCAATCTTGAGTTTCTTATTTTTAGGCATATCAAGAGAAGACATAGTTCCTTGGAAAGACAGTGATGCTAGGAAAAGTTGAAGGCACCAGAAAAAGAAGATGATTAAATGTGAGAAGGAAAACTCAGTCTTGAGTTTACAAGTCCCAGGTTGAATCTTTTAGAAGTCACTAATTCAGATAGTCACCATACATTGGAAGTAAACTGACAACACATAACAACAATATAGTTCTCACAGTTTCATCTAATTTCTTCTATCATGGTTTCATGTTTAATAATTCTGTTGTGGTTGTGTGGTGCCATGTAGCTTTTGACTTCATTTCAACTTTGTGAATTACTGACATCCAAAAGGTCCTATCCTGAATATACCTGTTCAAGTCTGGCAGAACTGAAATCAATAGTTTACTGTATTCTTTTATTCAGTCATTTCATCTCATATTGTCTTTCTCTCTTGTTACTACCTTCAACTTTTCTTAGTATTACAGTAAAACCCTGTATAACGATTTCAATTGATTATGCGAATTTTTTTTTTGTTATACAATTTTTCCTATGGAAAAGATTGTACAATGAATTTTTTGCTAAGTGGTTTTTTCAATTGAACATTCGTTGTACGATTGTTTCCATAGGAAAAACTTATGTGCGGCGCCATTTAAAAAAACACTGTTATGTGTTTTTTCCGTTATGGGGGGGATTCGTTACACGAGGTTCCATTGTATTGTCTTTTTCAGTGAGTCTTCTAGTGCAAAGTAGGGTAGTTTCAGTTTAGTCATTTTAAGCTTGATTTGATCTAGCACAAATCTATTTGCCATTCTAATGGTCTGCAGTTTATGTAAAGCTTTCCTTCTTAATACTTTAAAGAAAGTCCCATTATTTCATCTGCCATGTACATATGGTGGGGACTGTGTTCTGCAGCTGCAGTGGAAACATCATTTGAATTAGATATATGGGAAGCAGCATTTAAATTAATGAGACTTCATGTAGACAGCTTTGGTGGTCTGCAGCCTACAAGTCTTAAGTTACATTTATATATATATTTATTTAAAGGGATGCAATTAAAGCAATCTGTTTTTGAATTACAAACTCATCTTGAAGTAACGGGTGGCATTAATGTATCTTTCCTTCATTCAGGGAAGCAGAGCATTATGAACTTAATGCTAATGAGAGAGGCTATGAGAGAATGAGAGGAAATAATGAATAGGATTAGGGAGGTGTAATTATGACAAGATGGCCAGAAAATGAATGGGAGCCATTCATCAATATTACATAGCATGGACTGTATGTATGCGGTGTGAAATGCGTATCTGGGCATAGAATAGTGAGCTTATTGTTTAATGTTATCTTTACTCCATGAAGTGTTTTTCACCTCCTTTTCTTTATGAGCAACTAGCAGAACCTCAGCTGCCCTAATTTTTTTTGTAGAAATTAAATAGAGCGAGTGATTGCCGTTTTAGCATCCCAAGATTAAAGGGGAGGGGAGGGTTAAAATAGAGACTTTACATTGACTGCTCTAGGTCAGGAAGATTCAGTGACCCACATGTATTGTGCCCTTCTCATGACATTCCTTTGAAATGTAGGCAGATGAAAAAAGAGAAAACAGCTGGCTTAGTATTATCTTATTCAGGTTGGGCTTTTTTAAAGGTAGTCTGAAGAAAACATTTTTTTAAAAAAAACAAAAAAACTAATTGTATACCACAAAATTTGCTATTACTGTACATGTATTAATAAAATCTGCTCATAAAGGCAGCTACTGTACTGTAAAGCTGATCTAACCCCAATTCACAGTAAAGATTCACATTTGTAGCATTAAGGGTAATGGATATGTTTTTTAAAATGGTTCCATAATTATTTTATTGATTTGTGTTAGCTTGCTTTCTCTAGTGAATCCAAGGGTTTGACGTATATATATATATTATCTCTTATCTGTGTAAGGTTCAGTGCAAAGAGTTAGTGGTTACGAAGTTAATGTTATAAAGCCCAAGCTGTAATGTTCTGTGGTATTGAATTAAAACAGGGTAAATGAGCATTTTTAATAGAAATGTCTAAACAGTAGGGGATGCTTATGCTCGGATGCAGTTGTTTTCAAAGGTTCTTATGGTATTTTGAAAAAGATTGTTCTCTTGTGCACCATTAGCCAAGAGGTCCATAACTGTTGTTATGGCTTTGTTGCTTTGAAATCTGCATATTCTTGTGAAGATTGAAAAAAACTGTATTAGCAGCTGTCAACAGGCAGTGGGGTGTTGATAGTAGTAGCAGTATTGATGGGAATGGACATCTTGCAACTTAACATCAGTCCTCCATAGGAATCTGCCAAGTGAATTTGCTTCAGTCGCTACACTTGGAGCTGATTCATATGAGCACGTTAGTCATACTAACTGTTGCATGTATGTCAGTTCCAACACATGGGAGCAACTGAATTGTTTTTCTAGTCTCATGACTTGTTCCTTTCTATGGGTGTATACAACATTTATGGGATCCAGGAAATTGGATAATGTGGTCCATGATCCCTTTGCTCTGTTGAAATTGAAGGGAGTACAAAACAACTTGCAAAACAATGGTTAACAAATCTCTGTATCTCTAGGATTCATTGAGTCAATTTACAGATTCTTGAGTAGTTTTGATGGATTCCAAAGAACCTTGGCTAGGTTCTAAATAGGTAGATTAATAGGATCATTCTAAGAGTTGTACCTGTCTCAAACATTGCTTTCCTCCCATATATGATGTCCCTTGTGAAAATAAAAAGAGTGTGTTGTGTTTTTCTTTGTACAAAAACTTTTGATCATGTGCAAAGAGCCTGCCATTCCTTTATAGGTAAAGTACAGGTCAGCCTTCCTTGAAAGCCAGTCGTATCTGACTCTAGGGTTCAGTGCTCATCTCTGTTTCATAGCCAAAGAGCCAGCGCTTTCTGCTTCTGCAGGCATTTCCGTGGTCATGTGCCATCCCTTTATAAAAATGCATATTTGAATAGCAGAGTCACTTCTGCATCTAACCAGTTTAGAAGAAGTTACTTTACTTCTAGTACGGGTTTATAGTTTTTGTGAGTTCAAAGGTTTTCATGAGTATAACTATTGTACTTTATTTTCTGTAGAATCTAATCACTGTTATTTACGATAATTACAGTAAAGGGTCAGCAAATGCATCAGTTAGCATCACTGCCAATATCATATTATTGAGATTATTATAGCCTTCTAAGTAAGGAATAACTACAGTACTGCCTTCTGGATCGAAAGTCACTAAATGGTTGGGAAGGACTAAGTGAATCTCTCCCTCCTCCCATTAATTGTCTTTAGCTACTGTTTTGGGAGTTCAGCTGCTTAAAATCAGTTCAACGAGAAGTGAATTATCAAACATTCTTTTATGACTTCAAGAAGAAGTACCAACACTGTGTCTGTTTCCCAAATCATGAGTATTTTGTCTCAAGCATTTTGTTTCTACAGCAAGACAACCAGCTGTAGAGATTGGTTGAAGGAAGGATAACGATAAGATTTCTCTTCTAGGGTTAGCTTTGTTTTAGAATTGAATTAAGATCAATGAATGGGGCTAGAACTCACTGTAGAAGACAACAATCACAAATGATTCCTCATATTATTTTTTACAGTCAGTAAAAAACTGGTCCTTTTACTTTACCCATAACTGTCTTCTTTTTGGCAAGTTACTTTGTAGGGGGTCTCACTGATTGTGGCAAGTTTATGCCCGCACCTCACCCTTATTACGGGAGCTGCACTGGTTACTGGTATGCCTCCGGGTGTAATTCAAGGTGCTGGTTATCACATTTAAAGCCCTACATGGTAATGGACCAGGTTACCTAAGAGACCACATCGCCCCACGGTTATCTGCCCATCCCACGAGAACGGAGCGGAGGGGCTTCTAAAGGTACCATTCGTCAGAGAGGTTCAGCGCTCCAGTACGAGAAAGAGGGCCTTCCTGGTATCCGCTCCGGCCCATTGGAACCTCCTGCCGATGGACCTTCGTCTTCATCCAGAACTGCTAGTTTTTAGGAAAGGGCTGAAGACATGGCTGGCCCAGCAAGTGTGGGGAGCTGATAGAGGAACAGCTGCCCCCGGTTGGCTGATATAAACATGCTAATCGCCACCCGGTTTTTTTAGGTTGTATCTGTCTATTTTTCTGTTTGCTGCGAAGATTTTATAATAGATTTTATAATATGTTTTATGTAAGGTTTTTAATGGTATGTGAGGTCTTTTATGCAAAGTGATGTGCAATTGGATTGTGAGCCGCCCGGAGTCGCTTCAGTGAGTGGGCGGCCATACAAATCTAAATAATAAATAAAATAAATAAGTTTATAAAGGTGTAAGCCAAGCTATAGGTTTTTAATAGTATTTTTCCTTTTTTTGCCTTTCCGAGGCATAAACCTGGAAATATGTCCTATTCTTCCTGTTCATAAAATACTGTTCTGTTGACAACTAATCTTGCGGCTGTAGAAAATACTGTCATAATATAAGTAATTTAAAGATGGATGGCTGCATGAAAATGAACAGAAGAGTGGGAATGGTTATTGTTTCCATTAACATAGACACTTTCCATTGTGTGTGTGTTTGTGATTACACTGTTAGACAAATGTGCAGCTATTGTTGCCTTGCAGAGGAGATAAGGATTTCTGCCTGTGAAATTACTTCTCTGTGGATGACTCAGTGTAAAAGTTAGTAAATGTGGCTCCCTCCTAAATTGCTGTTTGCAAGATTTCCACAGTTCTCAGTGAAATTATTTGCATATCTATTTGCCTGTAAATGTGTCTTCATTTGAAACAAAGCTGTTTGGACCTCCGTCTTACATCTTTATGAAACTATCATACTGATCTTGTTATTATGGTGACTCATCAAAATCTTGTATGCTTGCCTAGGTTTTATAGCCATTGGGTGCTATGAAAAGAGAAATTTGTTTTGCCTTGCAGACACTGTCACTGAGCATGTGAGGCCTGGAATTATTTTTGCTTCATTTAATTTCTGTCAAACTTTGATAATGGCTCCCTTTCCCGACCTGTATTTCCATGTAGCACTTTAGCTTTCTGTAAGCCCTTGCCAAGTCTGGAGCAAAGAATCTCTAGATACTCATCCAACAACACAGCCTGACCTAAAATCTTGGTCAGAAATCACTTGACATAATGTAGTTCATCATTATTCAAGCCAGTGTCTTTCAGGGCCTGCGTCCAATTTATATTCAATAGTGGGAGATGCTATGTACTAGTAGGACATGTCCAACCTGTAATAACCCTGGAAAAAATGTCACAGTGTAAGAGATATTTAAAGAATCATTATCATCTCCAGTGGAACTTTACTGTTAAAGCAGGGACTTAAACCCAGATCTCCTACATCCTAGGGGCCATGGTGGCTTTGGGGTTAAGATGCTGAACTTGACAGCCGGAAGATTGGCAGGTCAGCAATTCAAGACCTGAGTGTTGTGCAATAGAGCGAGCACCTGTCATCTGTCCCAGCTCCTACCATCCTAACAGTTCAGAAGCAAGAAATTGTAAGTAGATAAATAGGTACTTCTTTGGCAGGAAAGGTAACAGCGCTCCGTGCGCTCCAGTGTCTAGTCACGCCTGCCACATGATCACAGAAATGTCTCAGATGCAGACAGTGCTGGCTCTTTGGCTGTAAACAGAGATGAACACTGCCCCTTAGAGTCAGATAGTAACTGTCTCTCAGACAAGGAAGACCTTTACCTCCTACATCCTATTCCAGTGATGGCAAACCCTTGGCACTCCAGGTGTTCTGGAACTTCAATTCCCAGAAGCCCTGATCAGCAGGAGTGCTGACTTGGGCTTCTGCTAATTGAAGTTCCAGAACACCTGGAGTGTCAAGGTTTGCTATCACTGTCCTAGTCCAACATTCTATGTACAGGTGAAACTCGGAAAATTAGAATATTGTGCAAATGTTTATTCATTTCACTTAAAAGGTGAAACAAATATATGAGATAGACTCACTACATGCAAAGCAAGAGATGTCATGTCTTAATTTGCTATGATTGTGATGACCATGGCATACAGCGTACATGAGATTATGTGATGATTATGGGGTACATGGGATTGGGGGGTTTGGGTTTTCATAAACTGTAAGCCATA
This sequence comes from Bradypodion ventrale, assembly GCA_035047345.1. Lineage (NCBI taxonomy): Eukaryota > Metazoa > Chordata > Lepidosauria > Squamata > Chamaeleonidae > Bradypodion > Bradypodion ventrale. The sequence continues at coordinate 126,603,597 of JAWDJE010000006.1, forward strand.
AGCATCAATATTGTAACAAAGTAAGGCTTGAACTATCTAGCTTTGCATGTAATGAATCTATCTCATATACAGGTATTTGTTTCACCTTTTAAGTTGCATTACTGAACTGAACGAACATTTGCACGATATTCTAATTTTCTGAGTTTCACCTGTACTTCATGACACAGTCTCTCTTTCAGATATAGTAGACCTATTGAATCAGCTCAAGTCTAAATTCCATTGATTTAGGAGCTCAGAATGGGAGTTCAGTTAGCCAACTTGATGGTGTATAACACATACACAGTTCAGCTCTTATTGTGGGAACCTTTGTGTGTAAGGACAATCACAGAAATCATTTTAATGTTCTTCTAGTTGCCCATTATGTAGTCAGTTTCACAGCCAGCAACAGTTTCAGTTGTATAAGGAAAGGATGACTGGGCACATAACAGAGAACTACAAAATGCCTCTCTTTGAATGATTGCCCTTCTGCAACCAGTCAAAAAACGGGATTCGGGTCATAACCTTAATTTTGTCGTAGACTTCTCCTTACTACAAGTTCTTAATGGGGTTTGCTGCCTTTACATTTCCTGTGGCTTTTGCCCTCTCTACAGCTGTCTAAAAGCTCACCATGTTTTGTTTTGGTTTTAAATACAGATTTAAATTGGGTTTATAATGATAGTTTTATATACATGTGGTTTGGCATTCAGTTACTGGTGCAGAATAATTTAGATTCCCAATGATCCTCATAGTGTAAGTAATGTATAGTTATCTGTGGTATCATCATGCAAGAATACAACGTTTTGTTCACTTGGACTTGTTAACTGGCAATTCTCTTTCCTGTTAATATAGTTTGAAATTTGATCTCCTGGTGCTCTGAACTTATGCCAAGAAGTGTAGACTATTGTTCAGTTAGAAATCGCCCTGTATTTGCCAAAATATCAACATTCAGGCTTCAGTACTGTTTAGATTTCATTCCTGAAGGAAAATAATTCCATGAAGATGATCTAGCACCATGCAAAATGTTCCATTAATAAACATAGAAAAGAATAAGAATAAACAGGTATTTTGCCTGTTACAACATAATCATGCAAGGTGTAGTTACAATTCAGAGAGCAGCACAATTCCTGGATTGGATAAAATTAGAATTATATATAAAGGCAAAATATCATATGTTTTTGATCACTTTTCTGAAATTTAATTCAAGACAATAGACTTGCTCTACATTTCTGCATGGTCTGGATGCATATTAATGAAAGCTGCTCAATTCTCTACTTTAATTATCCAAAGGAAAATAGGTAAGCATGTTCTTTTTGGTAGTAACTAAGACAATGAGCATTCTGTCTGATGTCATTGTTGTTGGGGGTGATTATCCTTAGTAATGGAAGTTATCTCTTTCCCACGCTTGTCACTGTAGAGGAAAATAATAATAATAATTTTAAAAATCATAGTCCTCAGCGGAATTGAACACTAGTTATTAGCGGTTGGGGTGATGAGAATATCCTTCAGATTCCCTACCCTTCTCTGAACTGGAATCTGAGAAGATAGTGACACTGTAAATACAAGAAAAAGAACCATAAGAAGACTATTTCATTTATCATAACAAAAGATTGATTCTTATGTTTCCTTGAGAAGATGGTGTCTTTTAGGAAGCAGTGCCTCTAAGGCAGTGGTGGTGAACCTTTTAGAGACCGAGTCCCCAAGGAGGCAGGGAGAGAGGGGGGGGGAGTGATGTCACCATCGCACTTCAACTGCATGTGCATGTGCACACCACCAAGATTCACAGCCACCCTGGACGAGCCACCATGCAAGGCCCCCTGACAAGTGCTGCGCAGCTATGCTGGAAAGGCCTCCCGGGCGCCAGAGAAACCCCACACGGCTGCCAGAAAGGCCTCCCTGGCACTGGAGAAGCCCCTTGTGGCCTCCCCACCCCCAATGGGCATCCAACTCCCCAACAGGATTCCCCACCCCTGATAGGCCTCCCCACCCCATGACGGGCCTCCTCACCCCTGTCAGGCCTCCCCCCCCCCAATTGGACCAAATCCTTACCTCTCACAGCCCCAGTCTCCTGGCTGGGATTTCAGCCTCCCCTCTTGCCTCCCCTTTGGCAGAGCGAGAGGGGTGGTGGGGAAGTGGTGGAGGCTGGGCTGCACGGGGTGACGCTTCACCTTGATGATGCTCATGCCAGGAGAAAGGCTTCTGCATGCCACTTCTGGCACATATGCCATAGGTAGGCCACCACTGCTCTAAGGAATACATCTGCTTGAAACACATTGTAAATGTTCATATGGCAGCTTTGTTATGTTTTTAGAAAACTAGTTACAATTCAGATATTACAGGAGGGAGGAAATCAATGGTACAAGTGTTGTTCCTTATCACAGCATAATAACAAAATATGTGTTTTGACATAATTGAACATGTTTGATAGGCGCACAAAAACCAAAGGAAGGTCCCACAAATGATCCCTTGGGGATTTGTGAATATCATGACAGGAGAGGTGCCCTTATTGCTTGTTATGACACCATACTACAAGCTGCAAGAGTGATAGCAGCTGCCACATAAAACAAGTGTGACATCCACATGGTCATTATAATATGTATGTGACCTCTGTAAGTAAGTCAATAACTACCATTTCCAGTTCCAGATTATTAGTAGAATGAGACATATTTAATATACAGTACTGAGCATATTATTACTGCTGAAGGATAGAGAAGCCAAGGAAATCATTCTGTTCTTCTATTGGAGGTAGTAATTTTAAAGGTGTTTAAAGATATGTTTGAGTATTGCTAGGATTTCCCTTCCACCGTCCATTATTACTTTCCCTGTGATTGTTATAAACATACACCACTGCATGATTTCCCCCTTAATCCCTTTTTGTGGGTGTCCTATCTAGACAAGACCCATTGAATTAAAGAAACTGATGGTATTGACCTGACCAATCCCTTTCATTCTATACAATTTGGTTCACCCTTCCTAGACCATCTCCTTCTGTTTACATATCTTTAGCTAGCCTACTTAACAATGAACAGCTTCTGATGGCGAGTTATTTCCTTCTTGTAGAGGACAACTAGAATATTTGAAGTTTAAACACAATATTTGTGAATTAATGTATGTCTTGCATTTATATGCCCGTAGATGAGATATACATCTTTCAGTAAAAAAGGTGAGAAACATTCCGAATGAAAGGTTTGCCTTAACATTTTTGTGGTGACTCATTTTAAAATGTCAGTCTAAAAATAGCTGTGCTGGTAGCAGAAGCATGGAAAACAAACAGTGCTCTTGTGTGCTCGTATCATTTTGATCATTAGTGATGTGCTAATGGATTTTCAGTTTTTTTCTCAGCCATCTCTCCAACGTAGCAAAACTGATATAGAACGATTTATAATCTCCTAATCTTAATTCAGTAAAATATACATTTTCTCAGGTATAATTATACAGCTTGATCAAAATCTCAGGAAACAATTCTTTTTATTCATTCTGTGATGTAGTGTTGCTTTTTCAAGAATTCATCATGGATCTTCTTAGTACTTGGTTCCCTTCTGGAGGCAGTGGATTAAAGCTAATTGAAGCCTGTGGTACATCCATGAGCTATAGACCAGTGTAACCGAATGCTATTGGGTTGTTTGTTTTACTCATTTTGATTCCTACTTTTACTTAAAGAAAAATTAAAGAAGCTAAGAGAAAGATAATAAAACATTAAAAATAACCAAGAGTTTAGAAAACCAATAACAGTTTTTAAAATGGTATTATTTTGCTCTTGTTATTTTGCAAGCATTGAGGGTGGCTGCCCAAAAGTGAAATTATTAAAGCAAGCCATCAAATAAATTAGTACTGTTAAAAATTAAATCAAAAAAGAAGACAAAACAGAGAAACAGAAATAGAGAACAGTTTTGGAATGCATATTATAATTGACTGGTAGAGAGGTTAAACATTTGTTTACAAAGAATGGAATCTGGGGGCAAAACATAATTCAGGATGGGAAAATCTTGTTGGAGCTTCCAAGAGAGATGGTAGCCTGAATACCACTCAATACTCAAACTCCTTTACCAACAATTGTCAAGTTGGTTCCAAATTATGGCAACTCTAGTAGGCTTTTCATGGTATGCATGATATTCAACAAGTGGTTTACCATTGCCATTCTCTATTGAGCTACTGTGGCTGAGCAGAGATTTGAACCTAACTTTCTGGAGTCCACTTCACCATACTGCTACTCATTGAACAGCTAATCAGGATATATCATTTGCAAACCTAGCAGCAACATACTGATTGGCTTTTGGGGTGTAATTTGTAGACTTGTTATTGGTGTGAATGGTTCGCTTATAAGATTGTACTGGTCATCGACCGCAATAAAGTTTGTTTGTTTTGTTTGTTTGTTTGTTGTTATAAGATCAAGTTCATTTACTGACTTTTCCCCCACAGAAAAATCACATATTCATGTGCTTAATAAGTTATAAGGATAGTAAACATACCTAATCATTTTTTGCTTGAGGCTGAAAATACAAGTAGCATTTCTCGCTTGCATTCTATAAGTTAAAGAGAAAAATCAACTGGGATATTTTCAATATCCCAAATCAACTGGGGTAAGTCTCAGAGTAGTGAATCAAAGAGAGAAAAGCATTTTGGCAGATTCAAAGATAGTTATTTTCTGTCACTTCTACAGATTTGTGACCACCTTACTTTTTCTTAAGACCAGTCCTCCTTCTATTGGTAAACAAGCAGCTTCTGTGTTACTGTGACACAAATTATAATTTGGAGAATGTTTCAGACAAAAAGCAAGATAAAAAGAAGGATTACATTTTTTCCAAATTGTTGGAATAGAAGAAATCTAGTGTCCCCTTTTAAAAGCAAACCATTGTTTTTAAAGTCAGAAACTGGAACTAACTACTCCCAGCATTATTAGGTATTACTGTTGATTGACTATCATATATACAGTACTGTATACATATTGTAAAAGAGACAATTGAACCCTTTTTTATAAGGCGTGTTTAGCAGTGCAAATGGATTTTGCATTTTTCAATAACTTTCCCTTTATCAACTGTATTCATGGCCTCTGAAGAGAATGCATTTATGTTCTAGCTTGTAATTCGAAGTTGCATGGTGTGGAAAGAACACTTTATTTTTATTCCTCTGCAGGCAGTTGCAAACAGATAACATAATGAGTTTTATTTAGGCAACAGAACATAACTCCGAGCCCTTCCGAGCCCGGGAGCCACCATCTCCAGCCGGGCCAGGGAAGAGGAGGAAGATCAGCCGGGCGGGGGGAGGCCAGCCATTCGCCCCACCGAGAGCCCTTCCGAGCCCGGGAGCCACCATCTCCAGCCGGGCTAGGGAAGAGGAGGAAGATCAGCCGGGCGGGGGGAGGAGGCCAGCCATTCGCCCCACCGAGAGCCCTTCCGAGCCCGGGAGCCACCATCTCCAGCCGGGCCAGGGAAGAGGAGGAAGATCAGCCGGGCGGGGGGAGGAGGCCAGCCATTCGCCCCACCGAGAGCCCTTCCGAGCCCGGGAGCCACCATCTCCAGCCGGGCCAGGGAAGAGGAGGAAGATCAGCCGGGCGGGGGGAGGAGGCCAGCCATTCGCCCCACCGAGAGCCCTTCCGAGCCCGGGAGCCACCATCTCCAGCCGGGCCAGGGAAGAGGAGGAAGATCAGCCGGGCGGGGGGAGGAGGCCAGCCATTCGCCCCACCGAGAGCCCTTCCGAACCCGGGAGCTACCATCTCCAGCCGGGCCAGGGAAGAGGAGGAGGACCAGCCGGGCGGGGGGAGGCCAGCCATTCGCCCCACCGAGAGCCCTTCCGAGCCCGGGAGCCACCATCTCCAGCCGGGCTAGGGAAGAGGAGGAAGATCAGCCGGGCGGGGGGAGGAGGCCAGCCATTCGCCCCACCGAGAGCCCTTCCGAGCCCGGGAGCCACCATCTCCAGCCTCCTGGCAACAACCGAGCGCCAATTGACAGAAGAAGGCAGAGGAGGAAAACCAGGGGGCGAGACTCAGAGACCCATGCAAAGGATAAGTAGCTGATATGAAAATTTTTTGATGACTTAATATAATAACTCACCTAAAGACTTTATGCCGACTTAATATAGCAACTGACATAGAGACTGTGTTTAAAGTGTAATAATATGCATGATAATATGTTGTTTAAAATGTTCTACACTTTTTAAAACTGTGATAAACTGTATGAGGGGGAAAAATGGCGTAGACACCGGCAAACCACGCCACAAAGCTTACCAAGAGAACCCTATTGACCAAAACAAAAGGCAAAACAAAGGAGCAGGCTAGGTGATACAGGATGCTTAACACCACAGAGTGGAGGAAGGGGAGGGACAGGAAAGGGGGGGGGAGAAATGCAATGTTGCAAGGAACAATACTGCATAGGGACATGGAATGTGAGATCAATGAACCAAGGTAAACTGGAAGTGGTAAAAAATGGGATGGAAAGAATAAGCATTGACATCTTGGGCATCAGTGAGCTCAAATGGACAGGGATGGGTGAATTCAGCTCTGGAAACCATCATATCTACTATTGTGGACAAGAAAACCTTAGAAGAAATGGAGTAGCCATAATTGTCAATAAAAGAGTGAGAAAAGCAGTAATGGGATACAACCTCAAAAATGACAGAATGATGTCAGTCAGAATTCAAGGCAAACCCTTCAATGTCACTGTGATTCAAATATACGCACCAACCACTGGTGCAGATGAAGCCACAATGGACCAGTTCTATGAGGACCTAGAACACCTCATAGAACAGACACCAAGAAATGATGTCCAAATTATATTAGGAGACTGGAATGCCAAAGTAGGAAATCAAAAAGTGGAGGGAATAACAGGCAAATTTGGTCTTGGAACACAGAATGAAGCAGGGCAAAGATTGATAGAGTTCTGCCAAGAGAACGCACTGGTCATAGCAAACACTCTCTTCCAGCAACACAAGAGGCGACTTTACACATGGACATCACCAGATGGCCAACACCGAAACCAGATTGACTACATACTCTGCAGCCAAAGATGGAGAACCTCCATACAGTCAGCAAAAACAAGACCCGGAGCAGACTGTGGCTCAGATCACAACCTACTGATCGCAAAATTCAGGTTAAGACTAAAGAAAATAGGGAAAACAAGGAGACCAGACAGATATCACCTAGAAAGTATCCCTAAAGAATACACGGTGGAGGTGATGAACAGATATAATGGCCTAGACTCAATAGACAGAGTGCCAGAAGAATTATGGACAGAGATAAGGGACATCATGCAGGAAGCAGCAAAGAAAACCATACCAAAAGAAAAGAAGCATAAGAAAGCAAAATGGTTGTCTGATGAGGCTCTTAAAATAGCAGAGGAAAGAAGGAATGCAAAAGTCAAAAGAGAAAAGAAAAAGTACAATTATTTGAACACAGAATTTCAAAGAAAAGCAAGGAGAGATAAGGAAAACTATCTAAAAGAACAGTGCAAAGAAATGGAGGAAAACAACAAAAGAGGCAGGACTAGAGATCTCTTCAGAAAAATTGGGGAAATAAAGGGAACATTTAAAGCAAAAATGACCATGATAAGGGACAAAGACGGAAAAGAGCTAGCTGATGCAGAAGAGATTAAGAAAAGATGGAAAGAGTACACAGAGGAACTCTACAAAAAGGACCTCAACACCCCTGATAACCACAATGATGAAAAAATTGAACTTGAGCCAGACATTCTGGAGAGCGAAGTTATAAAGGCCCTAAAGAGCACTGCAAACAACAAAGCTAGTGGAGATGATGGTATCCCAGTGGAATTTTTCAAAGCTCTGAAAAATGATGGTGTCAAATTACTACATTCAATATGCCAGCAAATTTGGAAAACAAAACAGTGGCCACAGGATTGGAAAAGATCAGTATACGTCCCAATCCCAAAAAAGGGCAATGCCAAAGAATGCTCAAATTATCGAACAATTGCACTCATCCCACACGCCAGCAAGGTGATGCTCAAGATAATACAGGATAGACTTCAGCAACATGTGGAGAGAGAACTACCAGAGGTGCAGGCCGGTTTCAGAAGAGGTAGGGGGACTAGAGACCATATTGCCAACATACGTTGGATCATGGAGAAAACAAAGGAATACCAGAAACAAGTTTACTTTTGTTTTATCGACTACACTAAGGCATTTGACTGTGTGGACCACAACAAGATGTGGCAAGTAATTAAAGAGATGGGAATACCAGAGCACCTCACATGTCTCCTGAGAAATCTGTACATGAACCAAGAAGCAACAGTTAGGACAGAACACGGAATGACAGAGTGGTTTGGAATAGGAAAAGGAGTAAGACAAGGCTGCATTTTATCACCCTGTTTATTCAATCTATACACAGAGCACATAATGCGCAATGCAGGGATGGAGGAATCACAATATGGGATTAAAATTGCTGGGAGAAACATCAACAATCTGAGATATGCAGACGATACCACCCTAATGGCAGAAAGTGAGGAAGATCTAAGGAGCCTCTTGATTGGATTGAAGGAGGAGAGTGAAAAAGCTGGCCTGAGACTCAATATCAAGAAAACCAAGATAATGGCAACAGGCCCCATCAGTTCCTGGAAAATAGATGGGGAAGAAGTAGAAGCAGTGACAGATTTTACATTCCTTGGATCAAAGATCACTGCAGATGGGGATTGCAGCCATGAAATAAAAAGGCGACTGATTCTTGGGAGACAAGCCATGAGAAACCTGGGGAACATAGTGAAAAGCAGAGATATCACATTGCAAACAAAAATTAGAATAGTCAAAGCAATGGTATTCCCAGTGGTAATGTATGGGTGTGAGAGCTGGACCATTAGGAAGGCTGAGCGCAGAAGAATAGATGCCTTTGAAATGTGGTGTTGGAGGAGAGTTTTGAGGGTACCCTGGACAGCGAGGAGAACAAATAGGTCAATCTTAGAAGAAATCAACCCTGACTGCTCATTGGAAGGTCTAATAGTAAAGACGAAGCTGAAGTACTTTGGACATCAAATGAGAAGGGAGGATTCGCTTGAGAAGGCCTTGATGTTGGGAAAGGTGGAGGGCAAAAGAAGAAGGGGGAGGCCAAAGATGAGATGGCTAGATGGGATTGTAGACACAATGGGTACAGAACTGGGAGTGCTGAGGGGGATGGTGGAGGACAGAGGCGCCTGGAGAAAAATGGTCTATAGGGTCGCAAAGGGTCGGAATCGACTGTGCGACTGAACAACAACAACTCTGTCCATCTGCCTTTTATTTGTAAAAGGTGGATATCTTTTACAAACCGAGAGTGAAGCAAGTTGTGATGGTGCAGAACAATATAGTGATGTAATTTTAACTGAGAAATAGTAAATTAGCCTGGTCTACTTAATGGGCATTTGTAGTTCCGTGGGAATTTGAAACTGAGTTTCATCCTTCCTTTCATTTGTACCTGGCTCTGGGCAGAAGAAGTTTAGAGCAGTGTACATGGGGTTCAGGACTGTTTATGTCAGCAATAAATTGCATCGTAAAAACATAGGAAGAGCCGTGCTGATCCATTCAGCCTAGGAATGTGTTTCCATAATTGTCCTGCATGACCTTGATGATTAAGAGTTCAGCTGTCAGTCTAGTTTTTCCATTTCTTTTCCCAATTGCTTCTCTTAAGAGAACCATTTTATTTCCCAGTTTGCCATATTGCAGCTTGGACATTAAACTCATTAGCCAGCAGATTCACCGGAACCAAGAACCAAAAAGTCAACCCTTAAATTCAGTTTATTTTTCAGCTATGCTAGCTGGAAACACAAGCCAGGTGGGAGTTACAATCTAATCTAAAGTTTCTTGATAGCCTCAGATTGGAGACCAGTGTAGTTTTCATTGCTAATAAACTACCATATGTTCCTTACATAAATGTGTCTTAGTTTTCACAACTTTAACTCTTTAATTGTCTAATTTCTGATGGTCACCATCACACTTGTGGCAGATCTGAAACATTAAAAAGGCAGATCCTTTTTAATGACTTTTGCAAGTATAGTAAAACCTCGCATAAAGAGCGCCTTGCTTAGCGACTAACTCGCTTAAAGAGCAGATTTTTCTCTGAATGGTCACCCTCACTTAACAACTAAAAACAACCCAAAACCCACTTAACAACTAAATCAGGGTTTGCAAACCCCCCCCCCCCCCGCGCCAGAAGTCACAATTGGTCACTTACAATGGCAGCAGCAGTGCTTCTTCCGTGTTTCGCTTAAAGAGCAACTCGCTTAAACAGCAATCCCATGGAACATATTATGTTCTTTAAGCGAGGTACCACTGTATCCTTTTATTACAAAAAACCAGTCATTGATAGCTGGATTGCAGTGGATTTAACATTCATTTAACTAAGATCATATTTAGTCTAATGAATTACATGAAGTTTTCATTGATAGCCAATGACATTTGCTGTTCTGAAACATAATATACGCTTTTTCATAACGTTTGACATTCATTACTTAAATAAACTTGCCACCAGGAAGAAATGTAATATGCCAAAGCAACAAAAACCATGTTTCAACATCTTAAAACTATTTCATATAGAATTGGCAATTATGGATACTCTGCATGTAGAAGGAGTGTGTTCTTCAATTGGTAAAGAAGATATAATTGTGTTGTTGTTACATGCCGTCAAGTCGTCTCTGGCTTATGGCGATCTTATGAATGAGAGACTTCCAAAATGTCCTATCTTCCTCAGCTCCTGCAAGTTATATTCTGTGGCTTCCCAAATCAATCCATCTCATGCTTGGCCTTCTTCATTTCCTGCTACCTTCCATCTTTCCTGGCATTATTGTCTTTTCTAGACGTTCTTGCCTTCTTATGATGTGCTCAAAGTAGAACAACTCCAGTTTTGTAAAATTTAACTGTAAAAACATATTAAAAGGAGAAGTGTATGGCTTTTCTTTGGAATGTCCACAATGGCTTCCCTTGGACATCTGATTCCACAGATGTGCATAACAGTAGGGGCCATAGTTGTAAAGATAGGGCATAAATAAAAGGAAAGATGCATTTTTCTGGATGTTATCTTTGATTTCTTTTAGTGTTCTCATAGAGTTATCTACTCTTGAGTTTGGACTATGTATAGTCCAGATAATGACGGTTATTTTAGTGTCGTTGTCCGGACAACGACACTAAAAACACTAAAAACATTGTTATGCGGGGGAACACGTGGTGCATAACGACACGTTGTTAAGCGAAAATGATGCTATCCGAACGCGTTGTTTTGTGAGGGTTGCCTGTACCCAAAAAAGGAGAAGGGTAGACTTTTAATTCCCATGTAGTGCACTCTGGTGTCTAGTCATGCCTGCCACATGTCCATGGAAACATCTGCAAACTCAGCGCTGGCTCTTTGGCTATAAACAGAGATGAGCACTGAACCCTAGAGTCGAACATGACTGGCTTTCGACCATGGGTGACCTTTACCTTTACCTAGCTCATTTACATATACATTTAAATACTGAGTTAGACATTATTTTTGGATGCACTCGCTTCCCAACGAAGTTGGTGTGGATAATAGTTGAATGACTCAGAAACTGCAACTCAGGTAGATTTATGGAATTGAGGATCATATTAATTGTACTTTTCCTGATTGACAACACTCTGCAGTTAATCTAAACATTTCTACTTTCACTTCAGTAGAGTAGAAATGCAGGTCTAAAGATAACTAGGCTGTTGCTATTGCCACTGATTTGTTAAAAGTACTACTGTATTTGGCTTTTATCTTTATCAGGAACTATTTATTTATATATAAAGGATCACAAGGCCTTTACAGGAAGGACGATAGCTCAGTCAATAGAGCATGTGTATTGGTCAAAATCCCGTTGCTTTGTATAGTAAATTGCACAAAAGCTGGTTTCCTTGGATCCACAGAGATTTAGTGAATTAATTTCTAATTTCTTTAAATGAGCCACTTCTGTGACTTACTATGCTAAAAGTAGGTCACAATTAGAGTAGGCCTATCTGAATCAATAGTATTAATGGAGGAGTGACTCAATGAATCCCCATGAGCTTAGTCTACTAATGATTTAGTACACTAAGTAACAGGGTTTTGGCAATTGTGGCCCACGTTTGGTCTCTGACCTTTGTAGTAGGGATGAGAAAGACAGGTATCGGAAACCCTTGAGAACTACTGTATGAGTCAATAGGCAGTAATGGCCAACTTGGCACTCCAGGTGTTCTTGAACTTCTATTCCCAGAATCCCTGATCAGCAGGATTGTTGATTTGAGCTTCTGGCAATTGAAGTCCAAGAACACCTGGAGTGCCAAGGTTCACCATGACTCGACTAGGGCTTAAGCATTTGTTGATGCCCTGTCCCAGTCAACTCCTAGTAGGCTGGAAGGTGGTGAGGACCAATACGTGTAGCAGATGATTGGTGCTTTAGGCAAATAGTGACTGCCAGACCAAATCAGATTAATATACAGCGGTACCTGATACAACAATTTTAATCCGTTCCATGGGGCTTGTTGTTACGAAACAATTGCTATACGATACATGCATCGTATAGCGATTTCCCCTATGGGATGCATCGTACAATGATTTTTTTTTTTGCTAAGTGGTTTTACCCATTGAAAAATTGTTGTACAATTTTTTCCATAAGGAAAATTGTTACGTGGGATGCCATCCCCCCAAAAACCTAATTGTTATGCGATTTCGTTGCTATACGGGTTGATTGTTGTATGAGGTTCCACTGTACTAAAAGCATACCCGTCAAGCGTGGCTCCACAAAATACAGGAAATTACTGCGCATGCGTTGACGTGCATGCTCAGTAACCCATTTGTGCATGCACACCGTGGCCGCACATGCACAGTAACCCATTTCTGCATGTGCAACGTGGCCGTGCATGCGCAGTAAGCCCTTTCCCCACCGTTCGAATATGGGACGAAGGCAGGAAAGGGGAGGAACGAGTGCAGAAAAACGGGAAATCCCGGCCAATACAGGATACTTGACAGGTATGACTAAAAGAGCCAAATGTATCAGGAGTTTTGTGAATGCAGACAGCCAAAACTGTTGCCTTTCTATCACTACAAGCTGTAGCAGCTTTGGCCTTGCCCTTCTCTTTCAGCACCACCCACCGCCGGGACTTTGGAGTAGCTCTGTCTTAGACTCTAGTTACACAGCTCCCTTCATTTAGACAGTGAATCCTTCATCGTTCATCCCAAGGCCCCAGATTCTTCCTCAGTTTCTTGAGTTGCTAGCTATAGGGGCATTCTTGGACAGAGATTTTCTAAGATGGGTCATGATAGGCTTCCAGACTTTTTCCTTTCTCACTCACTCAACGGAAAGAGCAAAGTGGTGGCAAGTTTTGTTAAACATTTGGCCTTCCCCACACAGCTGGAGAACTGCGGGAAGCATTTTTAGCTGTCTATATTATGCGTCATCTTTTTTTTTTAACATTCCAAAACAGATTTTTGTCTGTCATAGTCATGTTCATCATTATGACGTTCAGCCTTCCAGATCACTTGAGCTAGTATTTTTCATGATCATCTGATTTGAAAAGTATTCTAAAGCCTTTGCAGTCAAAAATAAAAATAGACAAATATGTAACAAAATGGCTTGGGATCATCACGTTGTGTGCTGTGCAAACAAATAGACACGTGTGATCTTATTTCTGCTATCTTTGTCTTCCCTGTCAGCTTCTCTCTTTTGTTTTAAATTACACTATGAGATTCCCTCAGGTACAGATGCTGTAATAGTGAAAGTTTGTAGGCAGATTGCTTGTAAACAATCACCAAAGGGCTGTAGTATTCGGTTATTCTATTGTCACATGGATTCAAAGCTGGAAATGTCTCCTAACAGTGGTGAAATACTCAAAGTATAATTTTAATGAGAACACTTTTTTGTCTTATTCTGTGTTCTCCTATTTTTTTGTATGTGCTTTTTAAAGAAAATGGCTTCAGCTCAGAAAACATATCAGGAGATCATGAGAATTATTACTTCTTGTGAAGTAATAATTAATGTGTTCTTCTTCTCTTATTTTAATTTCATTTTACTAAGCAAGCAAACAGATATAAAGAGAGGCTGCACTATATCCTGTCAGATAAGTTAAGCCACTTTGGATATCTATAAGATGAAGAAAAATCCTTCCTTGACTTTATTTATTAATCCTTACATTTCTTAGGTAATCTCCTCTTTTGTATTGTGGCGAATTCTAGGTCCAAAGAGATCTCAACCACAAAACAGTTTTAAAAATATATAGAACATTTTATGGTATGGAATTCTGAGACATTCTCTCCAAGTGGGCAAACCATTTTATTTGTTGTCTCCATGTGTAGTTTAAGATCGGTTCTATTCCAATTCTTTACAACCTCATTCTTGATATTATCCCTTTTCATTACTCTAGCTGCCTTACTCAAACATCTCATTTCCATGGTGACCAACTTACATTTATGTTCTGTAGTAAGTGTTCATGTTTGGCATTTGTAACATAAGATGGAAATGAATATGCTTTATATGAGGCTTTTCTTTGTGCTGGTTAGTATTGCCTTATGCTGTAAGAGCGCAGCTAACCCTCCCAATATTTGGTTTACTACAGCTTATACTTTCTTAAGAGCTGAAAATATGTGTTTCTCACAGCACGTAATATTTCTCATTTTGCATTCCAGCTATAATTGTTTTGTGATTGGTCATGATGAAGTAAACAGGATTAATTTGCAAACTCTGCTTTGCACATCAGTTTACTTGCAAGGACAATTGACATTATTTCTAATAACATTTTACTCTTTTTGCTTCTTCTCTGGTGATCACAAGTTATAATATTTATGCCCGAAGGGGAGGTTAGGGTGAGGATTCCAAAGCTCTCCTTCTTTATAACTTTATAATAATGGAATAAAGGTTCCTTGCACTTGTCTCTAAAATAGTTGTGTTATGAGAGTTAAAAATCGGTTTATTGCAGGGAATTAATTGTTCCTTAACATTTACTTCTTACCTAGACCCTGTTGGTAGCAGGTTGGCTGGGAGATTGGAGGAAGTGTTGTGAATATAATATATGTCATCACATAAATTCCTACTCTTCTGCTTCTGAAATCCACAGGATCCCTCCCAGGAAGCCCTTCCGACATCTGCTCTTCCCTCTTTATTCACACCAGATAATCCCACTGGACAGATTGTTGGGCCGCGGGTCTGGATGTTATTTGCAAGGCAAAATGAGCTGCTCAGGTTTCCATGGTGGAATACATTTTGTATTAAAATAGGTTGAAGAACGTGATGCTGACTTCAAACAGATATATTCAATAATGCTTCTTATCTCTACAGATGCTAGTTAATTTCTTAGCAGATATTGTTAATTATGTTGTTTGCGTTAGCCTAAACAAAGTACAGTATAGCTGGCTGGATAGCTCAGAGAATTAGACATGTTTTAAATCTACTTTTCCTTCATAAAATAAAGCTGTTTTTTTTTTACAGAATATGTTTGTACTTTTTATATAGAACATAAGCTGGTAGGAGAATTTCAGTTTCTTTACTACTTTATCTGCAATGCTACATATTGCTACCTAATCTACATTACTATTTCCTACCTGATCTGGCTGTTTTGTAAGCATAAAACAGCCAGTGATTGACTCATATCATAGATTTCTCTAGCCTGGAGCTATGTACTCTGAAGCAGCAAAAGGTTTTATGCTGGCTTCCTGAATATGCGGGTTTTGGTCAGGTGTAACGAGTCCTATGGTAGTGGGGTAATGAGCTTTGTTAAACTTATACACTCTCTTGCTTTACAAATAGGAAGGCAAAGCGTGAATGAATGGGGACAAAATAGGATTTTTTATTACACCACCCACTTTGAGAATACAGTATGTGCAGCCCCTTAGTATGCTTGCTCAATTTTAGATAATCACAGAGCTAGAAACTCATGGTTCGTGCTGTCCATGCGAGCCTATTGTTGTGTGCAGCATGCATGCATACATCCTTCTGAGAACACATGCATATTCACATAGGCAATATTTATCCATAACAGTGAGCCAGAGTATTCTGGTTATCAGATATCCTGCGTGTCAAAAATTACCCTAGTGGAGATAACCTGCTCTTGCTTTGTCCTCTGTTTTGTATGAACAGGCCAAACTAACCATAAACTGTTGGCACAGTGAATTCAAGTAAATTACATTGATTCACTGGGCCTGCTCTTAGTTGTGGGTTACTTCACTAAGCAAGTCACAACTAGGGTAGGCCTATTGATGGAACTAACAGAGGCGTAAACTTACTTAATCCTTGTTGATTTAGTGGGCCTAAAGACGCTGACTGAGAGGGGGAAGGTCAGCAGTTCGATTCCCGAGTACTGCTGGACGGAATGAGCTCCTGTCTTTGTCCCAGCTCCTGCCAACCTAGCAGTTCGAAAGCAAGAAATTGCAAGTAGATAAATAGGGACAACTTCGGTGGGAAGGCAACAGCGCTCTGTGCGCTCCGGTGTCTAGCCATGCCTGCCACATGACCATGAAAATGTCTGCAGAAGCAGACAACACTGGCTCTTCGGCTTTGAAACAGAGATGAGCACTGAACCCTAGAGTCAGATACGACTGGCTTTCGAGCCCGGGAAACCTTTACCTTTACTTTATGCTAGTTGTGTCTTACTATACTTCTTCTGTGTTTAGGCCAGATGTGAAACTGCCAAAATGAAGGCACCTTGTGTTGAGTTCATTCTGCAATTCCTTTCGCCTGGCCTACTGTGAGAAAGATTAGCTGGCAACACAAGGTTGCTGTTACTAGGGTACGCCCAATTGTGGTTCATTCTTTGTTTACTATGGAAATAATGGTATGTGTTTAGCTTTTTTTATTGATATATGGTGTGAGGTAAACTGTTGTGTATTTCTTTTGCTCTTGCTCTCCCTCCCTCCCTTGCTCTGCATGTATGCGTTTGTGTTTGGGGGAGATTAATTGCAAAAACAGTTCCTTCTAATTAAGGAAATGATTTTAAAATTTATACTTGACAAGACAGGGACGCTTCAGACAAGGACAACAATCTGCTCATGCTGTGAAGGATAAGGGCATTGTTTTTAAGAGGATAAATATCTGAGCTTTTCTTGTCACTGGGCCCTCAAATGTGAAGCCATGGAAACATTACTATCCCAGGAATTCTGGGAGCTGTGATCTAAAAAGTAAAATTTCCAGGACCTGGGGAATGAATAGTTCAATATGAAGTTGGTGTAGAAAATCGGAACTCTTTCCTTGTTTTCCCTGCCACCCTCACCTCACCATCTTCCAGCATCACAAAGGACATCAAATACTTGGTCACCACAGCTTGGCTCAAAAATGCCAATTTCATTCAGTTAGTTTATTTATAGGATAATGGTTTTCAAGCACCTTGGGAGCATTTATGGGTGAGCACAGCTTTCATGGTAGTTTTCAAATCTTCCCTCTACTTTATTAAAAATCTAGAATATACAGTGCTTTTATAATATACTATTTGCTGGCAGTGTAATAGCAAAGATAAGAAAGTCTATTGTGGTCTCTTCTTAACAGAATAATGCAAGAACACATGTCTTGAAGTCATCCTTGGGTACTTGGAAGTAAGTAAAATGGAAGGATGTAACACTGTGTTTTATATACCCACCCTTGGCGCTGGTGGATATGGATGAGAGAGATTGGAGTCAAAACCATAGGGGCATTAGGCCTAGCATTCAATAACATGTTTCTCAATGTTGACACATGGCTTCTTTTGACAAATAAACTGATTTGAATTATAAATCCAAAAGCTGTCATCTTCAGAATTCACCTCTACTCCAGTTGTTGTTGTTGTTGTTGTTGTTGTTGTTGTTGTTGTTGTTGTTGTTGTTATTATTATTATTATTATTATTATTATTATTATTATTATTATTATTATTATTATTATTATTATTATTGGTTATTCCGTGTTTTATTCTGGCATAACAGTGTTGCAGTCACTGTCATTGTAAACATATTTACACAGAATTATATCCCATTGACTTGATAGCAGCATATTGCTAGGTTTTTATATCTAGGTTTATTGTGGGATTGTCTTTTTTCCTCTTCTTTTTGGCAATTTTACTTTATTTAGACATTAGTTAAACCTAAACAGTGTTTAGTAATTCTAAATATTTACTGTTTTATATAACAAAAGTTAAAGATAGGAAGTTAGTCTGTGGAGAGATGTCACCTTTTTAATTTTCAACATTAGAGCCCTACATGTTCAACAGAAATGTTCAGGCTGAAATGGACACCATCATACTTCCCTGCAGAAAAAAACTGTTTCTCCCATGCTAACATATTCCTTACAGTGCTGAGAAATGAATTCTACCTCCATGATTATCTGTCTGTCTGTCTGTCTAGTAGGGATTTGACCTGCTGGGTTAATGCTTTTAACGGACAAACCCATTTGCTTCCCTTCTTGCACCTGTCTCTGTTTTTCTCGGTTTGTGCTTCTTTTTTCCTATACTTGTGTGGTTATTTTAAACCAATTATTGTATGCCACTCAGAGCTCCATTGTGGAGAGAGCAGTGGCTTGAGTGCCCATGTCGGTGGTTGTTGCTTTACTAGCCAGGTTGCAGACTTGTCTACTAAAGGAGGCAACAGTAAGCCTGATGGCTTGAAATCTGGTCTAGCAACAGAACGGGGAACAAGAAACTTCAAATGCAAGATGACAGGGTCCAAACAGATGCAAGATGACAGGGTCCAAACAGAGTCCCCCCATTGCTGTTTGTAGCTTTGCAAACCAGGCACTGTCTAGAGGGGACGGGTTCTAGGACAGTAGTGGCGAACTCTTGGCGCTCCAGATGTTCTTGGACTTCAATTACTAGAAGCCCAAGTCATCACTCCTGCTGATCAGGGCTTCTGGGAATTGAAGTTCAAGAACATCTGGAGTGCCAAGGGTTTGCCTTCACTGTTCTAGGATATACCCTTGAAGGAACCTCATTTGCCACAGCTTGACTCAGAAATGCCAATTTAAATCAATTGATTCTTTTTTAAAAAAATGTATTTAGTTAAAATACAAAAAAAAAAACAATTAGTTCATTTATAACATAATAGCACCTTGGAACAAGTGAGCACCTTGCCAAAGGGCAAAGCAGATTTCTCAACAGAAAAGGACCATGAGAAGCAAGCCACATGCCATGTGGTCAACAAGCCACCCTATTCTGTGTGGCAAGGCAGATTTCCCTCCAGAATAGGACCAGAGGAAGCAAGCTAGACAGCCAGATAGAGGAGGAGGAGAGGCTCCGCGGAATATAGAAAGGGTTAAGAGATAAAACTCAGTGAAAGCATTTGTGAGCATTTTGGAGTCTTATTGAGTAGAGAACTCCCCAGAAGAGGAATCTGAGCCACAAGGGGAATGGGTTTACATTTATAAAGAAGAAGACCCCAGACAAGAGCAGGTGCAGTCTCCAAGGGGAAGGGGGAGAGAAACCAAAATCCCTAGCTCCTTTAGACATACTGTTATGGGGCGGGGGGCACACTGTTTTGTGTTACCCAAAAATATAGACTAAATGGCTTTAATTTGCCATTACTGTACGTCAATTCCAATCGGAGATTAGGAAAACTGTACCAACTGCATCTACCAAAGAGTACAAGAATTTGCCTCAGAGAAAGGGAACTATGAATTGTCTGTTTTTCATAGGGAGTACTATTGATACATCTGATTATGATGCCATAGGATGGATCTTGAAAGGTAGGCAAATAAATGAAAGCTTGCAGTTTTAGACTACAAATACCAGAATATATCTCCTAGGTATTTTGGAAGTAATAGACCAAAAATGCAACTTGCCCCATCTCAGGAGAAACGTTGAGGTTAGCTATCATTGTTGATCCCTTTCGGAAACCTTTGCTATAACCAGGTTTGAGTACATGTTAAAGCTGGTGTGTATTCTGTGTCTTGTTCACTGTGTAAACCTCAGTTCTGCTTAAAACAGTTTATCTTAGAGGGAGGACTAATATTTGCTCTAATATCCATGGCCATGGAGATTCTCAGAGTTGCTTTAAAATAAAAATAGCACCAGCTGAAGCAGTAATAACGACAACAACATACCCAAGCTCTGGAAATATATGATAATTATATTTATATTTGGCCTTATTGCTTCCCTTGCAAGGTGAATCATCATTTTGACTCATTAATACATCAGAGCAGATCGTCAGTAGAGCTGAATTAAGTTTTATATAGTACATACTGAAAGACTGAACAACTTGGGCGATTTCTACTTGAGTGAACAGTGTAAATATACAAGATAAAACCCGCAATAGCAACTTTCAAATGTAAACACTTGACCTGTTGACCAAATATTATAGCTGTGGTATTCTGCACATGTCATTTGTGTCCTGCTTTATTTTCCAGCCATTATTATACCCTTTAATGACCTTCTCAAAATATCAATTATTATTATTATTATTATTATTATTATTATTATTATTATTATTATTATTATTATTATTATTATTATTATTATTATTAATAATAATAATAATAATAATAATAATAATAATAATAATAATAATAATAATAATAATAATAATAATAATAATAAACATTTCATTTTGCAGATCCTGGTAGACTAGAGGACTGTAGTTCTAAGAAATTCTTTCCAATAGCAATTTTCTTTGGATTAACATTTTCTAGTTATCAAAGGGATTAGAGTGACAGAATTTGACAAACCTTCATTAAAACAGTAGCTCAATTTATTTTGTCTGTTTCTCTGAGTACTTAGACTAGAGAGTCAGTCTGTATTGTTTCCAATTCCCTAGCAGACCAAGGGATTAGACCACCAGAATATCATGGAATATTGCAGTTCTTAAAAGAAGTGCTGTAGGATAAGAATAGTGTTCTTCACTATTTTCATATTCCTAATTACAGATTTCAAGAAAAAAACACATTCACCTGCCAAAAATACAACTTTGTTTCCTAGCCTAGCTAGATGGTGGCTTACAATGACTTACAATGACTTTTTATGTAAACTATCCAGGTTTCAGTTTTAAAAGTACTGTACTGTAATTTCATTTTCAGGACTGCTTTTTACTACATCCTCCTATTTTAACACTATATACATTCTCCATATCACACTTTGACAGTGAAAGAATTCACCTTTTTATGCGTTGACATCAGGTGGATGCAGGAAGACAGCAGAGGAGTTGCAGTATATTTGTTTTGAATTTGAACAAAACTATTACATAGCTGTGCAGTTTTAAAATACAGTATAAAGTTCATAATGAAAGGCTGCAACATAATGTTTTAACACAAGGTAGTGTATTTAATAGAAAGCCATTGTACTTGGTATATGACTTACGTAATTGAATTGCAGGCCAGAAACGCAATTATTTCTGCCTCTGCTTACTGTAGTGACTTTTTAGTCAGTATCTGTGTTGTTTTTATTATTTATTCTATGATATTTATTAATTTTTAATTCCTATCTTGCCATTGGGATAGTTATCAGTGTCCTAAACAGCTATGAAAGGAGAAATTTCTTTCTCTTGAATTATCGAAATCTAAAAATATGTAGAAGCCTTGGGAGACAGAAAGAATGTGCAAGTCCTAGACATGGAAGAACAAACAGCAAAAGGAACTCCAAGTAAAATTAAATCCACTGCCATCTAGTGACTATACTGTATCATGGCACTATTCACCCTGTTATGCACAATTTAACCTAGACATGTGCACATAATTTGAACATAATCATAGTTAACATGTCCTTCTGAAAGAATGATATACCCTGTATTGTGTAGTATAATGGATAGAGTGATGGGTTCAAGTCCCTGGTCAGTCATGGAAAATCACTGGAGTGTGACACCGTTGTAACAATTACCTAAATGTTTTACATACTTTCAAACCCTGTTAGGCTCACTATAAGTCCAACATGACTTGACAGCAGCTCCCCCGGTGGCTTAGTGTGTAAGATGCTAGGCTTGGAGACTGGAAAGACGGGTTCAATTCCCGAGAGCTGCACAATGGGGGGACATGAAAGGAACCTCATTTGGGCGTCCCCTGCAAAAATCCTTTCAACCCACAGTAATCTCTGACACAAAAATGAATGAGAACATGAACACATAAGACTAGAAGAGATAACATTGTAAGGAGTTAAAAACCTACAAAGCTTCAATATCTTACATATTGGGTAGTTTTGAATATGATCCCTGAGTAATGATGCTCTCATGAAAGTTGTGGAAAATGCGTTTCCATGTGAGGAGTCCTTTCACCATTACAGTCTACATCATGGTCGAAAGATTTCTTATTTCGACATGGTGGAGGGGTTATAATTGATCCATAGACTGCTCCTGGAAGTATGAACAATACATTGCTTTTAGAATAGACAGTGTTTGACTGTCTACTGAGCACCACAGTTTGTTTTTTGAAAGGTAGGAAGCAAATGCCTGCATACTTTTGCAGCCACCAGCAAAGAACCATGTTGAAAGCTGTCAGTAAAACAGAAGGGAGGATCAGATGATTTAGATCTGAGTCCATGTGTCAAATTTACAGGAAGAAATAATAATAATGAAACAAATCAAAAGAATAACATTTATCACCGTAGATGAGGAAAAGATGCCTTCCTCCTTCGTTGTGTACTGTTGACACCTAAAGAGATCAAAATCGAGATAATGGCTGACCAATGATTCCAGCTCAGAGAGGATGCTGCTTTAATGTATTTTAAAATTCATATTTACTGGAACAGCTGTTTTGGATAGTGAAAGGCTAGCATTGTTCCAGCTGGGTGAATTCCATCATGACATTTGGGCTTAAGGCATAATGTAAATCCCATGAGAACATGTTTGAACAGAACACTCCCTGTCTGTTTCATCTCCATCCCGTTTTTCTTCTACTAATGCCAAGTTAGGGTTAATTTTTTACAACAACCCTGACAGGTAGGTCAGGTTGAGACAGAATGACTACTGAATTTCATGAATATAATATAATTTAGTGTCAGAAAATATTCTGTGTTGAAAGGATTTTTGCGGAAGAAACTCTGCTCAGGGAATGCCCAAATGAGGCTCCTTTCACGTCCCCAAGAACTGGGACAGAGATGGGCTCTCAATTTGTCATGAAGGACCCGGGTGTCGAACTGCCAACTTGCCAGCCTTCCAGATAACAAGGCAAACCTGTTAACCACTGAACCATTGCAGCCCCAATTTCATGATTCATTGGCAACTAGGACTTTGATCGCTATTTAGCACTTCCACCAGTTTGCCAATCTACCTTGGGATCCTTTTGAGGAAAAAGCAAGGGTATGAATGTGTGTATGTACTGTATACACCTACCTACCTACCTACCTACCTACCTAATGAAACAGATTTTTCAACTGTCGACCTGAGAGGCCTGCCTGCCTGCCTGCCAGACTATTCCCACAGAAAATCCATAGTAGTACCGACAGACTCAACCATTCACATAAAGGACTATGAGGTTGTACAGATCAATGGTATGTTTTTACATATGCTCTGGAACTTACATATAAATTAATAACAAATACAGTAAAACCTCACGTAAAGAGCGCCTTGTTTAGAGACTAACTCGCTTAAAGAGCAGAATTTTCTCTGGTCGCCTCGCTTAACAACTAAAACCAGCCAAAAACTTGCTTAACAACTAAATCGGGGTTCGCAATCCCACTGCCAGAAGTCACAATTGGTCCCTTGTTACAATGGTATCTCGCTTAAAGAGCAAACTCGCTTAAAGAGCAATCCTCTGAAACGCATTATGCTCTTTAAGCAAGGTACCACTGTACCTGTATTTTCTGACTGAATGTGGGTTTTCACAATCACAACTTATGTAATTTTTCTTTTTATGTCTGAGTTTGATTTTCTTTTTTTTTTCTTTTTTGCAAATGCAGAGACTAAAATAATTAGTTTTCGGCTCATCAGAGTGTTCTTTCTATTTTCTCACACAATAATTACTGCAATTACCAGTGGCCTTGCCACAATAAGGACTCAACTGGAATTTCTTGCAAGTGAAAAACCATGGAACGGCATTGATTTTTGAGTATGTAGTCTGGTGAAAGACTCAGTAAGCCACTTTCAAGTGCTGCATGATAGATAATAGCTTCATAGCAGTGCTATTGGATAAACAGACTCTAGTTCTTGGGTTCCTGCAACAAAACCTCTGAAGATATTTTTGGATGCCCTTGATCATAAAGTGATGCTGCCAACTGTAGTCAGAATTGATTTGACAGCAAATGAATATGTAATAAAAAAAATTAAAACAAGCAAAATGTAGCCAGTGATCTAACCTGGCAGACTTTGGTTGGAAAAACAAAGACTTTGGAGGGCAAAAATGCCAAGAGAGTTGTATTGTATCCTGCTAGGCTTAGCTACACACAGAAGTAGAACATCTGTAGATGACTTGCTTAAGGGAAGAGTTATGCTTCTTTGTAAGATACTGTACTTCCTTTTACTGCAAGTAAATTATGGCCTGTGAGTTTTAAAATATAACTGGCATTTCAGGTTGGGCAGATAGCTGTAGAAAATCAACACACCCTTTCTTCAAATTTCCCATAATTCAGTTTCGGCTTCTGATCAGAGTTTCATCAAGGTTGACCCTTTGCTCTTTATAACATGGTGCTTGCCTTAGAACAAACACAAACAGAGAATGATGGCATGCTGAATAAACAAGCCAGGCTAATGATTATGTATGCAAAGAATCCACAAGGCCTTTAATTAAAAAGTGGCCATTGCGACATTCCCGTATTGTAGCATCCTCATTTTAATTCCAGGCTGGCATTTCAGAGGAAGACTACATTCACCTTTTTGACATTCTCTGTTTGCATCTGCCTTAAAGTCAATGGACAGGCTTGTACAGTATTTTCGAATTGAATATGTTGTCTTTTGTTATCATAACATTATGCAGTAGCTTGATAACCTGTGTTTTGTCACTCCTAGTGTTCTCATCTAAACAAAACAACTGCTGCCCTTGGTATTTTATTTTGATGGGTAGCTGAGCTTCAATGAATATTGAAGACCAGATTTCGTTTAGCTCAGGTACCCTTAGGCTTAGAATAACTGCTGACTCCATTTATTAAAGGGTAGGACTTAGTGGAAAGGCTTAATGTATAATGACTTTATTCAGTGGACAATAGAGAAATTGTCCAACAAGAAGTTGCATAAACCGAGCGGCACATTCCCAGAATGTTGATAGCACTATATGGAAACATAGCCATCTCTGCCATAATGCCAATGGTTAGGTAGAGTTTCTCACACCTTTGTATGTGACCTGAATCTTGAAGATCAGAAGGGGGAATTTCCTTTTTTCATTTGGATAAGAAGTAGCTCCTCCTACCAAATGACTCTATGCCAGTGATAGCAAACCTTTTAGAGACTGAGTGCCCCAACTGCAACCCCAAACCCATTCTGTGCTGGACGGAGGGAGGGAGCGCTCCCATTGGACTGCTAGGCAGAGGGGCAGGATGAACTCTGTACTGGGGGAGGAGGGAAGTACTCCCATTGGACTGTTGGTCAGAGGGGTGGGGTGAGTTCTGCTGGGGGAGGAAGCGCTCCAATTGGGCTGCTGGGCAGAGGGATAGGGTGAACTCTGTGCTGGAGCGACGGCATGCATGCCCACAGAGAGAGCTCTAAGTCCCCCCTCTGGTATGCATGCCATAGGTTCGCCACCACTGCTCTATGCATACCATCAGTGGAGCTTGGGATTTTTTTTTTGATGGGGCTACAAATCTGAGAACCTCCTGCTGGAATGATCATGTTAGCTGAAGGATTTTAGAAGTTGTAGTCCAAAAAAGGTAATTTGTCATTGCATGGAATGTGAGAAAGTTAATGTACAGCCTTATTCCGAGTTGTGGCAGACCATTATAGGAAAGGGTGGCAAATCTTTGGCACTACAGGTTTTGGGACTTCAGCTCCTAGAATTCCCAGTGTATATTGCAAACGATAAAGGACTGTGGGAGTTAAAGTCTCGAACAGTTGGATCGCTAAATGTTCAGCACCACTATTATGTGAAAACGAGCTTTGTGTATTCCAGCAACAATACAATAGAGAAGTGGTCAGAGCGGGACAGTTTTCAGCCTTGAGGAATGCTGAGGTTGTATGAAGTTTCTAGACTATTTTATATCTCTAGTCAAGCCTAATGTGATACCACGATGGGGTGAATCTGTCTTAAGACTCTAAAGCAGTGGTTCCCAACGTGGGACACACACACCACAGGGGGACGTCAGTTCCCAGAATTGTACTATGTCAGTACATTGGCTGATCAGTGATTTGGGAAATTGTCTCAGGCTTCTTAGTCTAAAAACCAAAGCAATATACACTGGGAAACACTGCTCTAAAGGCTGTGAAGAAACTGATATTTGTTATTGTATGATCTAACGGACATTAGATGCCTTTAAATCGTTTACATTGACTTAAGTAGGACTTCTAGTGATGTAATTCTTGTTGGACTGCCAAACTTCTAAATTACATAGCACATACTAAAGGAGGATGAACCAACATGTAAACTCTAGCCAAATTAGGTTGGTGTGTTTGTCGCTGGGCAGCTGTCCATGTAAACATTTCACATTTTCTTTACTTCTTCATCTGTGGATGCCCTTTTCTGTTCATATTACAAAGCTAAGACAGTTAGGGAAGTTGAAGGAAGGGGCCATCTGAGGATCAGGTATTGATTTATAAGGGTGAGGAACAGATTCCGAGTGAGTATTTCATCATTTGTTAGTCTTTAATTACTGTTTTTGAATTCTGGCAGCGTCAAATAGATTGGATGAGCCAGATGGGCAGATTTGTATGATGTGTAACAGATTATTATTCTAGTGCTGTTTTCAGACATAAATTGTCAATTTGTGTGCTTTCCTCCTTCTGGCTTGAAGAATTAGCAGATAAATAACTACCAAGTACTTTTGTTCTTCAAAATGGCATTTTTTTATCTCAATTGAAATCAGAATTCCTTCCTTCCTTCCTTCTTTCCTTCCTATCAGAGTGTTATACAATTTTAAATTATGGGTGTACATAAAATATAAATAAAATTCAAAATAAATTAAGGAAATACAATGTGATTGTTTTGTGTAACTTGCATTTTCTACTACTGTATTATAAAACCAAAACTGCTTGCTGGAAATTTTTTGCTGAATGTAGTTTGGTTTCCTTGATGATATTCATGTAACTGAATATCAGAGATTGTATGTTTCATTAATATTTCAAATATTATTAATTGAATTTTCAGCAGCAATTAAAAAGACACACCATGAGCCTGTGTAATGTATTGGCTAGAACAGCCTTTCCAATCCTATACTTGTGAAGGTTTGGTCAGCAACTTTCATAACTCAACAGACACCTAAATGATGCTTAGGGGCCATTCAACAATTATGTGATCCTCGAGGGGGGGATCTCTGCCATCTGAATCACGGAAAATTATGTGGGTCAGGGGTGGTCAGGTCAAAGATTACGTAATCCATTTGGAGCTGTTGTGGTTTCGAAACATGGCATTTTTTAGATTTAAAAATGATCTCTGGGAATTTTGATCCGATTTGAGATTATTGAATCCTCAAATGATACGTTCTGTATTAGGCACCAATAGTGAAAAGCTCTAAAAATTAGAGTTTTGATACAAAAGCTCTGGATTACGTAATATTTTTTTTAAAAAGGGGAGGGGTTTCAAAGTGAAAATTACGGTCAGATTACATAGGGGAAGGGGGTCAATTTCCCCCCCAAAAAAAATGATCATGTAATTGTTGAATGGCCACTTAGTTTTTCATGGTACTATGTAAGGTAATTGTCCAACCACTTTTTTTAAAAAAAGGGGGGGATCAGCAAATAAGGGAAGCCCACATTGGAGTGGTGAGTGGGATTTGGGAGAACCAGTTCAAATTCCCACTCAGAGCCTGACTATACAATTAAAAATGGGGAAAATACTGCAGGTTTGATGGGCTGATTCAGAGAAGGGGAAAAAAGAGATTTTGTTTTGCAAGTTAGAGCTTGAAAGAGTTACTTTCCCCATATCTGTACAGAACTGTTTTTTCCAATGCTACAAAAGACTTATTGTTGAATGGTGTTCTCATTTCTGTAACACTGCCTTTCTCATTTGCCCTTGTCATCTATAGGTGATGGAAGCTGTAGTTGAGTTTATAAGGGGGCATCATGTTGGGGAAAACTGTTATAGCATAAAAAGCAGCTATGGTGATGAATCCTAGAACTGTCCATGTTCTCCAGGATGCAAATTCTGCTCAGTTAAAAAAACAGAGAACACATATTAATCACTTCTTGGCACATTGGCTAATGTTCTTTTCTTCGAGGACTAGATGAAATGCATCCTTCAAGTGATCACACGTATGAGAAGTGGATGGTAATTGTGATTTGCTTTCTTTTTCTTTTCTGCAGAGAAGCAAAAAGGAAAGATGTTGTGGCAGGGAGTTGTCTCGAGAATTAAATTTGACCCCAAGGTCTGATGCTAAATCAGACACTATAATTGTGTATAAATTTGTCTCAAAGCTGAATTGCTGAAGGATAAATCAATTCTGATGTAATAATGCTGATTACTATATCTGGGAGGCATGCCAAAGATTACAGTTAAGCAATAAAAAAAACCTTTTGCTGTTTTGGTATACTCTGGGTGGATCACAGACATTTGGTTGAGGAAGTGTAGAGATAAAACAAGGGAGTAGGTGGGTGGCGTTGTGTGGAGAGATGGGCACAGAGATGAACTATTCAGGCATGTTAAGACACTCTTGGGGTTTATTCGTATACCAGATGAATGTTAGATTTTTGAAAGTTTAAGTTCAAGCAGGAAATTGCATTAATCCTGTGTGTATTCCTAAGTGATAAATTCCCTTTTCTTTACTTGGGTATGGAGCATGCAATCATTAGTGGCCCAGCTTCCTCTTCTGTACATGCAGTTGTACAAATAGAGGCGTTAGTAATGTATGACAACACTTTGTCAAGTATACCCAGATTTTCCACTTGAAAGGAATCTGTCTGTCCGTCCATCCATCCCCATAAGTGTTATCGCCCTCTAAGTGGTTCACAAGATATAAAAGTGGGAGAATATCCCAGATGTGTGGGATATAAATATAATAAACAAACAAATAAACAAAACAAAGAAAAGTACTAAAAGTAAATGCTCTTCTTCCTTCCCACTTATTTTATCTTGATTGATCAGATGTAACAATCCTGGCCAGGATTATAAATATGGTCAGGTTATCCTACTATGTTAATAGAGTAGACCATACTGCTAGCGACTCAATGCCGAGTATCAGGTGGTGGTTAACTAACCTGACAACCCTGATAATGGACTTTTCATCTTCTGCAGTGGATGCGGTCCGGTGCCTTGATGATTGTCTGGCCACGGTAATGGAACGGACCAAAGCTAACAAGCTGAGACTGAACCCTCACAAGACGGAGGTTCTGTTATTGGAGGGTCCATCAGTCCGACTAGGTGATTGCTCCCACCCCTAGGGAACAGGTACTCAATTTAGGGGTAATATTAGATCCTCATTTGACCCTCGAAGCGCAAATTGCAGCGGTGAGCAAAGCCACTTTTTCCTATCTGTACCAAATTGCCCAGTTGCATCCCTGCTTGGACAGGCAGTCCCTCATAACATTAGTTATCTCACATATTGATTACCATAATGCTCTCTATGTGGGGCTTCCCTTGTCTATGATACCGAGGCTTCAACGGGTGCAAAATGCAGCATCCAGGTTGATTACTGGAGTGAGAAAATTTGATCATATCTTTCCAGCCTTAACAGGGCTGCATTGGCTACCTGTTCCTTTCCATATCATGTTGTACAAATACAAATTCCATACAAGGTATTATTTCTAACTTTTAAGGCGCTAAACGGTTTGGGACCTTCCTAACTAAGATCAATACAATGTAAACCAGGAGTTGTCTACCTTTTAAAGTCATGCTCTCTCAGACAGCTTCGGGGGCTGGATGGCCATTTCCCCCTTCCTCCACCACATGACACTTCTTGGTGTGGTGGAGGCAGTGGGAGGGCCACATGAAATGGCGCCATGGGCCACACCCATTCCACAGGCTGCAGGTTGAGAATCCCTGCTGTAAACAATCCCATAAGTACCAGACGGTCTGCATTTTTCCATAAAATTTTCAGCTGAGTTGCTACCATAGTTTTCTGGGTGATTTGCCAACTCATGCTGTGAAAATGTGACCTTACAGACTGGAGAACCCTGCCAGCTTGCATTTTATCCAGAGATGTGCTATTTTTTGCATTTCTGGAGACTGAACAGAGTCTTATGATCTTGTTGTCGTTCCTTTTGTTTCTTTCTTCATAAGCCTTATAAGAAGGAAGCAGAGGAAAAAGCTTTATAAGAAGGAAGCAGAGGAAAATTGTCTTGATGTATAGACTACACCAGGGTTCTCAACCTATGGCAAAATAATTCTGCCCCTGACGCCAAATAATCTGGCCCCTGCCCTTGCTCCAGTCGCCGCCACCGCTGGAGTAATCTGTGGACTCATTTACAGTGGCTGTAAACGGCAGGGGGGGCAACCAGTCTGACCGCCTCAACTGTTTGAGGGAGTATGACCCGGCTCCCGAATTGAAAAGGTTGAGAACCCCTGAACTGCATCTTGTTTGTGGTTTATATTCTTGTACTTTAGATGCATCAGTCTGCCTCCCTGCAAAGTTTTAAAAAATGGTGCACAATCCATGTTGAAAACTATGCCTGTTTGAAAAGGGGCTATTTTTTTCTCTGTCAAGGGTTTTGGCTCAACCCAAAGACCTGCAGTCCCAATTCATGCAAAGTAAATTCTAGGCAGGATAAAAAGTGATTGAAGATCAGAGTTTGAAAAGGTTACCTTGTAGGGACACAACTCTTGGTGCTGGGGACTGTAGGTACTCTGAGGGTTGTAACCTAAACAGTCAATTTTCCAAGTTCTGCAGCTGAATGACTCCTTTTTGTTCTCTTTTTATTTCCTCTTTCCCTTCCCAACCAGATGTTGAGAGAGAGAGAATTGATCTCTTATGGAAAGCTTTTGAATTTAGGCTTAATGGTACATAAAAGGAGACGCATAAAGTCTTGATTTGATGTGTAGACACGATTTGGGGAGTGTGTGTGTGTGTGTGTGTGTGTGTGTGGGAGAACATGCTGAAAAGACCTTGGGCAAGATGCCTCTCTTGTGGACTTGAGGCCACCAGAACAGCTAGCTTTAAGAAGGGAAATGACATCTTTCTTCTTTAGGTAAAGAATGTGTTACTGAAATCTATCTTGCTGTATTTTGCTCATACTGTATATGTTGTATTGTATGCTGTCTGGAACAGGTTTTAATCTATGAATTTTTAAAAATAAAGAGACGTGTTGTTTCGGAAAGAGATACAAATGTCTGCAGAAAAAACGCGAGAGGAAACTAAGGAAAGCTCACTGGATAGAAATAGTGTTTTTATTTTATTTACAGTATTTGCATTTATACCCCGCCCTTTTGGTGCAAGGACCACTCAGGGAAGCTTACACATACAGTAAAACCTCGCATAAAGAGCACCTCGCTTAGAGACTAACTCGCTTAAAGAGCAGAATTTTCTCTGAATGGTCATCCCGCTTAACAGCTAAAACCAATCAAAAATCGCTTAACAACTAAATTGGGGTTCAGAACACCCCCCTCCCCACCAGAAGTTACAATTGGTCACTTACAATGGTGTTTCGCTTAAAGAGCAAACTCATTTAAAGAGCAATCCCGTGGAACACATTATGCTCTTTATACAAGGTACCACTGTATATAAATCATCCAATGCAAAAACAATACATTAAAACAACAAAGCAATATCATAAAAATTATATACATAACAAAACACAATAATAATCAACACAAATAGTGACATAAGAGATTAACATTACCTTTTAGAACCATTGAACGTGAGCCTCATAAAAACATCCATACAGCAGCAGCAGTATAGAAATACCTGTAGCGGTCTGTCTACATCAGGGGTGCCCAAACTTTTCAGGCCACGTTCCAGTCATGTGGTCGAGTGTGCCAGTCATGTGGTTTCTCCCACCCAGAAGCAGAAGTAAAACGTGCATGTGCATGCACAGAATGCACACATGCACAGAAGGCTACCGTAAATGACCCATGGCTGTTGTAAACGTGTTTACAACAGCCGTGGGTCATTTACAGCAGTATTATGCGCATGGGTGGGCATGTTATGCACATGCACATTTTATTTCCACTTCCGGGAGTGGCGGGGACCAGATGGAATGGTGTCGTAGTTTGAGCACCCCTGGTCTACATGATCCTGTTTTCCTACAGCTCTCATTTCATACATACAAAAACCAGTGGCTATTCATCCTTTACTATAATATATATTGTTAGGATCTGGAGAAAGAAACTTGGAAGAAAAAAAATCTAATGAGGATATTTGCCTTTCTCTTACATTCAGTACTTTGAAGTCAAAGTATAACATTTTTATGACTGAATATGCTTTGAACTAATAAACAGCCTGGAAGTTCTCTGTCTTTTGATATCTGTGTCAACTCCTGGATGATCTGACAAATTATCTGCTTTCTACATTTTCTGCACTCAAGCGGTGGGAGCGCCGAGGCTAAGACCTGCATTTTGTGCCTTAGAGAGTTCTGCTTATTGAGATGGGCTTAATTCCTGCTGGAGAATAAATGGTGTAAAGTGCTTTTTGGCTGGCGGAGATCCTCAGCAAATAAAATGCATTCCATCTAATGCATGGTTTAAAAATTACTGGAGACAGAGAAGCCATTTAGCTTTGATCAGTCATCCTTGTTCAGTTTGTGAAACGCTCCTGATAAGATCATGCACGAAGCCCATGTTTCCCAAAGGGGAAGCAGACTCCCCGACCCACTCCCCAAGGTGGCATGTTGAATTTCTTCAGTCACGTCTTGTGTGCTTGATTTTGGGACCAGAACAATGGTGTTTGTACACTACCCTGTATCGTATTATTATTTCCCTACTCCTTTTTTTTAAAAAAAGTATTTGTCTCTCCCAGGTCACATGGATGAGATTGAAGGCTGCCATTTTCTATTTGCTTGCACCAAAACTTGCAGAGGTCCTCCTTACATATTGGAAGTTGCAGTCCATGTACAAATTCTAACTATCATTGTCATACTGATTTCATTTCAGTGTCTGGAAAGAGGCCAATGCATTCACACAACAAACCTTGGATACATTTTTATCTTGTATTCTCCAGGTAGCGTGGTTAAAGGTAAAGATAACCCTCGGTCGAAGGCCAGTTGTATCTGACTAGGGTGTGGTGCACATCTCCATTTTCAGCCAAAGAGCGTCTGCAGAGATTTCCGTGGTCGATGTGGCAGGCATGACTAGACACCAGAGTTCATGGAACACTGTTTACCAACACACCAAAGTGGTACCTGTTTATCTACTTGCAATTTCTTGCTTTTGAACTGCTAGGTTGGCAGTGTTATATGCTCTTCTGCGGATTCCCCATGCCCCGCGGGGCATGGAACAGCCCGCCAGAGGCCACCGCGGTGAGAGACGCTCCCAGCCCGTGGGCTCTGCGGCCGCCAAATTAAGGGGGGTGAATAAAATATAGGGTTTGATTCACCCAATTACCGTGACCTGACCTACGACTCTGCCGAGTAAGCAGATAGCTGACTCCTGTCAAACATTAAGTGTATAACTCATCTCCCGGCTCGGGGGAAATCCCTGGCGCAAATAAGCCATGTTTGTCCCTGCCTAATCCCCAAGACAATGGTCCCCCTCGCCCCGTGTTTGCCCAAGTTAATTAACTTCCCTTGTGAGTTTTCCCATTAACCTGAGTCAACGTATGAGGTAATGCTCTGTGAGATGACAGTTTGCCACCGTTGCTCTTTTTTCCCTATAAATGATATTGCCTCTTGCCAATAAAGTACTGATCTGATCCTGCTTCCTTGCCTCGTGTCGTTACTTGATCAGTCCTCCTCCGGGCTCCCCGGCCCTCAGTGGCCCTGATTCCTTCATCTGGTGACCCCGACGTGATTTACTCGTGAGTAAGGGACCCCGGAGAGGTCTACTCGTGAGTAACGATCCACGCGGTCCGGTTCTGCGCTTGAACCGCGACCCGTCACCCCGGAGGACAGCGCGGCACTCTGACCAGCAGCCAGCCGATCAGAGAAGTGGCCTGCGGCGAGGCATTCCAGAGAGGCATTCCTACAGCTTACTCCCGCTTTCGAGGAGGTTGCCATAGAGGGAAACGCGTTCTGCTCAGGGCAGGCTGTGAGCCCCTGACATCGCAGAGGCCGTTAGAAGGGCCCGTGGCGGAAGGTCCACGCTCCGAGGTCTACCCCAGACACTAGACGTCTGAACCTGTTGCCTGACAAGACGCGTCGCATTCGTCCCGAGGAGGAAACTTCAGAGGACCATCTGCAGGTAATATGGGGACTTGTTCTCATAGACCAAGTCCGTCCGCTAGCCAAAGAACTCGTGAGGAAGAGTTCAGAATCCTGGCCAGGGTTTTTCAGTTACGATTTCACAGCAGGGAGCTAGCGAGACTTTTGGCGTACCTCAGGGAACACTGCCTACTTTACCCAGAAGTAGGTACATTAACTCTGAAGCTCTGGGATCAGATAGGAGACTGCATTCAGCAGCCCCCGAAAGCTCCAGGAGGGATAGTTAGTACATGGAGAAAGTGTAGGAGACTCTTAGAGCAGATCGAGCCAGTCCGGGTAGAGGCCAAAGAACCCCCATTAGAAAAGCCATCAGACAAGCCAGTCGAACCGACTGCGCCCACGTCACTCTACCCGTCAATTAGCTATCGGCAGAGCAGCGTAGGGAGCCTTCCCGCGGTGACAGCTGCAGACGTCACCGAAGGAACGCAAGGAATGAGAGGCGCTGGCGCTTCTCTGACAACTCCAGGTTCCCTAGTGGTTAAGAGTGCCCTTCAGCGCACCGCCGAGATCGAGCTAAAAAAGGGGGAATTGTCAGTTGAACAGCTAGCTGAACTTAGACAGATTTGTCCGATCCGCATGGAAATGGACGCGCTCACGGGCGCACAGCAGATAGTACACTCCCCAGTCCCGTACAAGCTTCTCATGGCTTTACGGAAGGCAATCTCAGAGACAGGGCTCCAAAGTCGTTTTACCAGGGGCACGCTTCAGCAAGTGTGCGAGACCACCATGTGGATCCCCCATGACTGGAAAGCCGTCATGAGGATGATGCTGACCCCTAGCCAGTACATGATCTGGGACAGCGAGTTTCGGCTCGAGGCTCAGGCCAGGGCTGCTAGGATGGGAGGCGCGGTAATTCCTGACCAGCTATATGGTTCAGGTGCCTTTGAGCCCATCAACGCTCAGATCAACTTGCCTCTCGCCACCCTAGAGATGTCAGCCGAAGCTGCCTATAGGGCATACTTCAAGGTCCCGGCATCTGGCAAAACGGCCAAAAATTACACCGCTATTAAGCAGGGAGCCCAGGAGCCCTACATGGACTTCATCAATCGCCTGGAGGAGGCAATTGATAATGAGCAAGCCCAGCAAGAGCTCATGATCAAGCTAGCAAAGGACAACGCCAACTTGGACTGCCGTAAAATCTTGCAGTCCCTGGGCAATCGCCCTGACATAACCTTAACGGACATGATCCGAGCATGTTCCGACGTTGGCACAGATTCTTACAAGATGGGCCTGCTAGCGGCAGCGGTGCAGGGGGGGAAAAGACCTCATGGCAATGGCAAGATCAAAGGGGCATGCCATTCCTGTGGCAAGGTCGGACACTTCGCTAGGGAGTGCCGATCCAAGGGAGGCGGACAAAAGTCCGGCCGTCCCAAGGCTCCGAACACCCCCTGCCCGAAGTGCAAAAAGGGCTATCATTGGGCCAGGTTTTGTCCGAGTTCGGGAAACCAGAATCCGGGCATGTCTCTGGCCCCAGTCCAAACAGAGGCTTCCTTCAACCAGATCCAGAACTCCCCAGAACTAGACTAGGTGCTAGGCACATTCCAGACATTACTAGGGCACAGGCCAGCCCCAAGGGTAGCACAGGGCTAGAATTGGCTTGCCAGGCGGACGTTACATGCGATCTGCCAGGCACAGTCTATCTAGTCGATTCTCAGTACATGGGACCCCTACCCAGAGGCTTTATAGGCTTAGTTTTGCCCCGTAGTGTAGCTGGAGCACGCGGAATTTTCATAATTCCAGGAGTCATTGACTCGAATTTTTCAGGCGTTCTCCAGGTCCAGCTTTGGACACACCTGCCCCAAATTATCCACAAGGGAGAGACCTTAGCGCAACTGATCATGGTTCCTTGTCACTCGCCAGCAGGCAACCCGAGAAGGCTCGGTGACAGCTCAGAGCCCGGTTCAACAGACCGCTCGAGCGCGAGTGAGGCAGTGCAAGGATACCAGGTCTTAGCGACAGTGGAGACCAACATTGAGTGGAAGCAGCGCCCCGTTATCGAGGTATTTTTGAACAAAAGAGTGTTCTCAGGCTTACTCGATACCGGAGCGGATGTGACCGTGATAAGCAGAAGCCAGTGGCCGAGGGAGTGGGCCATTGAGCCGGTCTCCGATGTGTGGGGGGTAGGTGGCGTTCAGGAAGCGTTTAGGAGCCGAGAGTGGGTAGAAGTCACAATCCCAAGGGCTGACGGCACAGCGGTGATTCGGCCGCACATTCTTGACGTGCACGTCAACCTTTGGGGGCGAGACATTCTCCAGCAGTACGGTGCCACCCTTACCTTCGGGTAATGGCGTTGCCACTTAAATGGCTCACCGACACTCCGGTCTGGGTAGAACAATGGCCGGTAGTGGGAGAGAAATTAGTTGCTCTCAAGCAGCTAGTGAAAGAACAGCTAGACGCAGGACACATAGAACAGTCCACAAGCCCTTGGAACTCGCCAATTTTTGTGATTAAGAAGAAGTCGGGGAAGTGGCGACTCCTCCACGATCTCAGAGAGATCAATAAATGTATTCAGCCGATGGGTCCGCTTCAATGCGGCATCCCAAATCCTAATATGATTCCCGAGGGGTGGGAGATCCTAGTGGTAGATCTCAAGGATTGCTTTTATACAATCCCCTTAGACCCCAGGGACCGGGAAAGGTTCGCCTTTACAGTGCCGGTTGTGAACCACAGCGAGCCCACGCAGCGTTACGCGTGGAAATTTTTGCCACAGGGCATGCTCAATTCGCCCACCCTGTGCCAAATTTATGTTCACAACGCGCTGGCAAAGTTCCGAAGCCTTTACCCTAAAGCTATTGTGTGTCACTTTATGGACGATATTTTAGTAGCATTGCCGCAGCTTGGCAGCACAATGTTTTCTGACCTCCAGGCCAGCCTGGGGGACAAAGGTTTACTCATTGCCCCTGAGAAAGTGCAGAGAACCGAGCCCTTCTCATACTTGGGCCATCGGCTTCTCCGCTCTTTTGCAGCGCCAGTTTTGCCTCAGATAAATCTACAGGACTCTGTCACCCTGGTAGAGCTGCAGCAAGTTTTAGGGAACATCAATTGGGCCAGACCGTATTTCCGACTGGATACGGATCTTCTAAAACCGCTCTTCTCGCTGCTAACTTTAGGTAAGCAGCCGGCAGACCGGATAAAAATTTCTCGAGACGCGCGCCTGGCGCTCGAGAAAGTGAACCAGGTTCTCAGCCAGAGGTGGGTGGATAGGATCGCCCAGGGGCCATATGCCCCAGTCCTGAATTTGTACATCGTACGGTCAGGATCCATGTTCACTGGAGCGCTAGGCGTAGACTCAGAGAAGGGAGCGAAAATTGTGGAGTGGGTCTACTTGCCTAACACATCATCACGGAACATTGTTCCGCCCCAAGAGTTGGTTTCCGCGGTGATTTACCGCGGCAGGCTGAGAGCTAGGGACATTTCAGGAAATGATTTGGCCAAAATTGTGGTTCCGTTCACCAAGGAACAAATTCATCAGTTAATGCAGCTAGGCGACTTGCTTCCGATAGCTTTGGAAGGTTTCACCGGCAGCTTAGCATATCATCTGCCCAAAGACCCTAGACTTGTCTCGCTTCAGACAGGAACAGTCCGCTTGTTCGAATTACTTTCGCTGGTCCCACTTCAGGGGGCCAAGACAGTCTTCACGGATGGAGGTCGCACTTACGGCGTTCTGACCTGGCAGGAGGGCGAGGCTTGGCACACGCTGCTAACTCTCCCACAGAAGTCCGCTCAGCGGGCAGAGTTGGCAGCCATGAACCTTGCCTTGCGCACCTTCGCCCAGGAACGTTTAAATATCATAACTGACAGTCTGTATGTTAGGAATTTGCTGCACAGTCTACCGGGAGCCTACATCACTCCCGCGATAGACAAGAATTTGCTTAGCCTGTTTCTCACTGCCCAATTTCATTTGCGAAACCGCACGGAGCCGCTCTATATTGCCCATATTCGAAGTCACCAAGACCTACCGGGTCCGATTTCCACAGGCAATGGCAGAGCGGACGCGGCCGCAAAGGAAATTCAGCAACGTTCAGTTTTGGGTGTTTTTACTACTCCAATCCAAAGTCATGCCTTTTTTCACCAGAACGCCAAGGCACTCGCTAGACAGTTCAATCTGCCACTTTCTCAAGCCCAAGGCATAGTTCGCTCTTGTCAGCATTGTGCAGGGGCACCGGGGGGGCCCTCGTGGGGGGTCAACCCACGAGGGACAGAGGCTAATCAGGTGTGGCAGATGGATGTCACGCATGTGCCGCAGTTTGGCAGGTGGCAATACATGCATGTCTGCATAGATACTTTTTCACAGTTCGTTTGGGCTACGGCGCAGAAGGGGGAGACTGCGACCCATGTGGAGCAGCACCTCCTTTCCTGCATAGCTGCCATGGGCAAACCACGGCACGTAAAAACGGATAACGCCCCTTCCTACAGCTCTAGGCAGTTGGCCGCCTTCATGGCTACTTGGGACATCAAGCATACTTTTGGCATTCCCTACAATCCGCAAGGGCAGGCGATTGTAGAGCGGGTCAATCGGACGCTAAAGTCCTATATTGACAAACAAACAAAGGGGGGAGCCACCAGCCCTCCCCAAGTCACAGGGAGAAGCTCAGTTTTGTCTCAACAAGGTATTGTTCACTTACAATCACCTTAATGTTTTTTCGGATTGTACGCCGCAGGAGAGGCACTTCCGCCGTTCGGAAGCTCTCCCGCGACCTATGGTCCGGTACCGAGTGCCACCAGACCCTTCTTGGAGGGGCCCGGTGCCGCTCATAACCTGGGGAAGAGGGTATGCTGCAGTTATGTCTCCTACAGGTGTCGTTTGGATTCCAGCCCGGTGTGTCAAGCCCCACTTGGAACCGCATGGCGTGGAACCAGGCCAGCCCGAGTCCGATCCCGGAGATGGAGGACCTCGCTCTGACCGAGATGACCCGCCGGAGGAAACGGCCGCCGATGCCCAAGATCACCTGGGGGATGGTCAAGACTCTCTGCTGTGACGCCCAGGACGCCGTCCAGCGCGAGGAGAAGGAGCCAACACCGGAGAACCTCACAGCTGCAGTTTTTGCCCAGATTCATGCCAACACAGCGGCGATCACCATCATCCTGGCCCTTTCCCTGCTTTTGGGGGGAGGCGTTCAGGCTACTCCAATCCAGGCCGACGGCTTGCCGCCTGGTGAAGATCTTTCTGCACGAATGCAGTACAACTTGTGGGAAAGGTTGGCGGGTCTCGTCAACCAGTCCGATTTTTGCCTACAGCAGGACATTGGTTCTGCATCTATCCTCAGCACCTGTCTCATCCCCGTGTGCCACACTCTGGACGCGCGCACCAAGGATGGCGACTGGTTGTTGAAGGCGTTCTTTGGCCCACACACTCCCACCACCTTCTCAGCATACGCACGCTGGGGGGGATTGCGACTTGCATCAACCTTGCCGGCTGACGCGGCCACTCTTCATACCCCTCGAGTGGCGATCAGCCCGGACGCTGCTTGTACCCGAATGACCGGCTGCACCTCAGGCGGTCAGACTCGGCGCCGCTGCATCAACCCTGGCAGCGGCAACTGGACTTGTAATAAACCAGAGACACTCATTTCGCTGTACGCTCATGTCACCCTACCTTCAGGGTGGTTTTTCACCTGCAACCAGTTCACATGGAACTATATCCCTGCGAATCTGTCGGACTCAATGTGTTGTATCAGTCGTTTGACACTGTTACTTCCTACTAAGGACATGATTGCCCCAAGCATAAATGACACAAATGTACCAAATGTTGATATTTCCCCACTCATACGGCACACACGCACAACCCAGTTAGACAGCTCTTGTGACAGCAGCTTTAGGGTAATGAGTCCCGCTGAGTATGTTTCACTAGCAGTCAGCCTAGTCGGCGTGCCAGGCTTGGCCGTCGGCAACGCACGGAGGATTGGCCGCTTGGCTTGCGGTTTGGCTAAGGCCATTAACCATACCTCCACGGCGATAGCGCTCCTCAATCAGGAGCAGGCAGAACTTCGCCATGCCGTTCTCGACAATCGAGCGGCTATCGACTACCTCCTCTTGCTGCACCACCTGGGTTGCGAATCTTTTCATGGAATGTGTTGTTTCAATCTCACTGATAACTCCCGTAAAATCCAAAGCCAGATCACGGATCTCCACACCATAGTTGCAGGCATTACAGAAGGCTCCGCGTGGGGAGCTTGGTGGAGTTCCCTGTGGAATTGGATGTGGTCGTGGATTCCCTGGGGGTGGCTGCAAACGGTGCTTAAGGTAGTGGTGGGGATAGCCATACTAGGCATTACGCTCTGCTGTTTTGCTCAGTGTATTCCCTCGCTGATCTCCAAGTGCCGCCCCAGAGAGAAGTTCCGTGACGTCATACCCGCTCAACAGCTGATGCCGCTCTTGCGCAAGGTCGCCGGTCAGGTCCTTAAATAGAAAATAAAGGGGAGATGCGGATTCCCCATGCCCCGCGGGGCATGGAACGGCCCGCCAGAGGCCACCGCGGTGAGAGACGCTCCCAGCCCGTGGGCTCTGCGGCCACCAAATTAAGGGGGGTGAATAAAATATAGGGTTTGATTCACCCAATTACCGTGACCTGACCTACGACTCTGCCGAGTAAGCAGATAGCTGACTCCTGTCAAACATTAAGTGTATAACTCATCTCCCGGCTCGGGGGAAATCCCTGGCGCAAATAAGCCATGTTTGTCCCTGCCTAATCCCCAAGACAATGGTCCCCCTTGCCCCGTGTTTGCCCAAGTTAATTAACTTCCCTTGTGAGTTTTCCCATTAACCTGAGTCAACGTATGAGGTAATGCTCTGTGAGATGACAGTTTGCCACCGTTGCTCTTTTTTCCCTATAAATGATATTGCCTCTTGCCAATAAAGTACTGATCTGATCCTGCTTCCTTGCCTCGTGTCGTTACTTGATCAGTCCTCCTCCGGGCTCCCCGGCCCTCAGTGGCCCTGATTCCTTCATCCTTCCAAGTTAGCAGGATCAAGAGACAGCACTGCTTGTCTTCTGAGCTTGCAAAAAATTATATTTGTTTAAACATTATGTGAAAAACCTAGCATGGCTGAGGGATTGCTAGAAATTATAGTCTGAAAAATAAAAATGTCCCAGCTTTGCTTTGTGTATAATTACCAGGCTAGCTAGGAGTTGGCACCCTAGAACAGGGGTTCCCAAACTACAGTCCATGGGCCAGATCCGGCCCAGATGCCAATTCATCCGGCCCACAAAGCCCTCATTGCTCCTGAAAACAAAATGTGCCCATACAGGAACAAGGGCTTTGCAGGCCGGATGAATTGTCGTTGAGGGTTGGATCCGGCCCACATGCCATAGTAACCAGCCCCCTGAACCATGTGACCAGCTCACGGCCCAAAAGGTTTGGGCTCCCCAGCCCTAGAAAAAAACTTCCCAAAGCATTTTGTCATTAAACACATTGAAGTGTATTAGGAAGGCCCTCTATCTAGGTGTGCATTGGTTCAGAGCATATTAATTCCAGTGTAATTTTCGTGCAAATAAGGTGCCTCTCAGGGCCAGTATAAATGGACCGCTACCTGGGGTTAAGAAATGGACTGCAGGGGAATGGTGTGTAAGAGGAGAAAGTAAATACACCCTGTGAGAGTTTTATCTCTGCTCATGAGAGGAAGCTTGAAGACTCTGCAGCAAAGTGCAATATGCATTTATCAGGGCGTGTTCCTTTTATTTATGGAAAATGAGTCCCTGCTTTAAAAATATGAAAAAGGGACTGGCACAATTGGAAATGTTTTCTTGATCCAGATGGTGTTAACTGGGAAATGTGGTCACAGCACATGAGTTTTGTCTCCATGGTAATGCTAGTTTGGCAGGTTTTGATTATTTAGATCTGCAGTGCAGTGTTTATCACAGGACATTCTGCATATTTGTGCTTTTATAGGGCTTGAGTTTCGCCCTCTTTTATGCCATCTTGAGCTGGAAAGTATGCCTGAAGGGAGTAATGGCACATTTGCCTGAAGAAAGAAGAAGCAACAGCAGGGAATGTATTCATTTCACTGTGATAGCAGAGATTTGTAAATCCTTATTTTAATTCAGTGGTGTTTGGAACTCATTGTTTCCATTACATCTTGTACATACCTAGTCTTGCTCTTCTTATGAAGTTATGACCATGTTCCTGTGGAATAAATGGGACATGCATTTTAATTATTCAGGGCCAACGTGCAGCCTTAATTGTGTGGAAGCTACTTTTGGTGATAAGTTGCTTAGAGCTCTTGGGAAGTCTATTTATTCATTCCCAGTATGTTGGTTGCAGAAGAATAGTGCTAATGATATCACACCTGAGTTTGCTTGTTTCCTAACCATGGAGTAAAAGACCAATCTCTCTCTCTAGAGCCGTGACGGCGAACCTTGGCACTCCAGATGTTCTTGGACTTCAATTCCCAGAAGCCCAAGCCCTCATGAATCCACACGAATGGGTTTGTTGTGATTCATCCGGCCCACACCGCCCCCATCGCTCCTGGAAGCGGAAATAAAACACACCCATACGGAGGAAGGGTTAACCGGGAAGAGCCTTAACTGTACAGGCGCGTTATACTTCTGCTTCCAGGAGCGACAGGGGTGGTGTGGGCCGGATGAATTGCAGCAAACCCATTCGTGTCGATTCATGGGGGCTTGGGCTTCTGGGAATTGAAGTCCAAGAACATCTGGAATGCCAAGGTTTGCCGTCACGGCTCTAGAGTATGGAAAACCTACTTTTTTGACTACAGATCAGAATTTTCCAGCAGGGAAACAATGGTTTCTGTTCAGAAAAAAATGA
The DNA here is from genome assembly GCA_035047345.1 of Bradypodion ventrale. NCBI lineage: Eukaryota > Metazoa > Chordata > Lepidosauria > Squamata > Chamaeleonidae > Bradypodion > Bradypodion ventrale. The sequence goes on from JAWDJE010000006.1 coordinate 126,646,516, forward strand.
TTTTTCAACAACATCTCCCAGAACCACATAGCCAGGGAATTATAGTTTTAGAATGGTTTTTCTAAGCTTTTATCTAGTCTAACATTCAGAGACTCACACAGTGTTGGACAGTGGCCCCCCTCTGCAGTTGTTCCCTAGCAGAATTATTTGGCTTCTTGCTATCAAAAGTGAAGGGTTGCGGTGGCTTAGTGGTTAAGACATTGAGCTTGATGATTGAAAGATCAACGATAAGCTGTTTGAGGCTCATGTGCTGCGCGATAGAGTGAGCTCCCAACGTTTACCCCATTTTCTGTCAACCTAGTAGTTTGAAAGTAAGAAATTACAGTACAAGTAAATAAATAGGTACTGCTTTGCACTCTGGCGTCTAGTCATGCCCGCCACATGATCACGGAAACATTTGCAGGCACAGACCGCGCTGGCTCGTTGGCTGTAAACAGAGATGAGCACCACCCCTAGAGTCGGATACAACTGGCTTTCAAGCAAGATAAACCTAACAAAGATGGATGAAGAAGGCACTTCATTTCTTTCTTTGTCTGAATAGTCTGGATCAAGCATGCAAAATGTTTGGTGGATTTTCAGGGTTTTTCCTCACTGCCAATGGCATACCACTTGCAGATGTGCAGCTTGTGAGTACGCTTCCAGAGAGACGGTTTGAGGTCACAGTTCTGCCTCATCTCTGAAGTGAATAGCAAAACATGCATACATGTTTAGTAATGTGCAAATGGTTACCAACTAAAGTTGGCATTCATTGTAATTATGGACTCATTAAATACTATTGCCAGCATGGAAAGCAAATTAATGTCTGCTGACTAAAATGTGAGATACTACACTGGATGCTGTAAAAATGCAGATTTTAGTGGGCATCCTTCAATTAGAAATATGTGCCTTACAGTCTGAGGTAGGATCACTTATGGTTAAGTTCCACTGTGTTCAGTGAAGTTTGCTCCTAATTAGAGCTACAGAATTAATGTGCCTTCACCACCACCACCCCATCTGACAGTGTTTAGCATATATGAAGCTTCAAAGGTCATCTGTTCACCTTGAGAAACTGCCTTAATATTTGAGTGTCTGTTTCTTCAAAATATGTTTGGCTTTCAGAACTGAATAGTTCTAAAAAATAAATATTCATATGAAATCGTAATCTTAATACTGTAATTTCCAGGTGATCGGTTGCATTGGGTGTCTAAAATTTTGTTATTGGCTACTAAGAATGTTTCCCAAGTAGGCTCCAAAACAATTGATAATGAGGTGGGACGGCTGGGGTGTTTTAACAAGCACAAAAAATGGAACACTCCCAAAAGTGTGAAGACTAAAATACAAAAGTGTTTTTAATAACAGGAATTATTCATATACTCGTCCTATGTTGAGGTATATCAGGCATGAGGTAGGTGGGTAAACCCGACACAAATATAATCCAATAACAACTGTATGTACCTTCTATACACGTTTCATGCCTTCATACTAATAACCTAAAAATGCTAAGCTGTGAACCTCAAACATACAAACATCCTGGGACCCCACGAAAAAACCCAAAATCCCCGTGGTGCCATGCAAGCAGATTCCCGTGTAAAGTCCAAAGATGATTGTCAGTCATAATACCACTAATGTTTCAGTCAGTTCTAGTCTCTGAAAGTCCGTGGCCATAGGATCATTTGCTGGGCTTATAAAGCTGGCGCGGGGGTGGAGGGAGGCTGTCCTACTTCATGGAAGGGTTCCCAGACGGCGAGCATCAATGGATGACGGTGGACAAAAATACACGATGCCCTTCCGGTATTTGGACATTTCGAATATCTTCCTCAAGTGTCTATGAGTCAGTGATATGCGCATATCGCACCTCTCTTGGCGTTTCTCTCCATGTGTGCACGCAATGTATTTAATTCATTCCTAACCACAACCAGAAATGGGAAAACATATTTCTGTGGGGTATGATCTACAGAACATTGCAGTCAGTATGTTTACTGGCCATGTTGGCTTCAGTTTTCTGGGAAATGTACTAAAAAAGTATCTTTCCCCATCTCTGACCACAGTCTAGACTAGAGCAGTGGTTCCCAATGTGGGGCCCACACCCCACATGGGGACTTCAGTTCTCAAAATCCTAAGTCCATACATTGGTTGATCAGTGCTTTGCGGAATTGACTTAGGCTTCTGGGAATTGAAATCAAGAAACCAAAGGTTGGGAAACACTGTGCCTAGAGCACTTGTGGGCATCAGTCAATCAAATCGAATCAGAACCCATAGTGTTTCCCTGTAAGCAAGTGTTTTTTTTTTTAATTACCCTGTGCTTCAGAATGGTATTAATGAATGAAATAATAAAGTTTGGGGAATTTGGGAGAAGAGGGCAGAGCTACTGACAGTTCCAGTAGCAAAGAATAAAATAATTCATTGTCTTTCCCAGAAAATCCTGTAAGATAATAGGGGACGTTCGTGTTCGCGTGTTTTGCCCTTCCTGTCCACTCACATGTTTAAGTCATGTACATCTTTGTATCCATGCAGCTGTAATTGCTCCTTGTGATAGGATTGCATGAGATTCTTTTTTAAAAAAATACAAGATAAAGCAAGTTGGACTGCTGAGTACTATCTCGAGTAGCTGCTAAGACCTTTTAGCCCTGCTGACACATCATATCTAAACACATGACGGGATGAAATGCCATCCACAGGACCGAGCTGTGAAAGCATTTGCTAAGATGTCTAGATAGGTACTATCAGTTTGCTCAGCAAAGATATTCAGCCTCAGCTGATGACTGAGTGTTGACAAGTGCATTGCATGGCCTGAACATTCCTTGCTTTTGAAGTATAAATCTTTGTCACAGAGCAGGCTGAAAAGTGCATAAATAATAGAGATATCATAGTTTGTCATAATTGCCTAGTTGCTCTCCTGTGACGTTAAACAAGGTCATTATTTTGGTAGCTCTAGCATCCACTATAAAAATTTTGTGTCAAAAATTATTCTGGGTTGAAAGGATTTTTGCTAGAGAAGCTCTCCTCGGGGATGCCCAAATGAGGCTCCTTTCATGTCCCCAATATCTTTTCCCACCCAAGTGGTCCCTATTTACTTGCAAGTCTTGCTTTCGAACTGCTAGGTTTGCTGGAGCTGGGTCAGAGACAGGAGCTTAAACCGTCATGCAGTTCCCAGGTCTTGAACTGCTGACTTGTCGGCCTTCTAGCTAATAAGGTGAACTTCTTAACCACTGTGCCATCGCAGCCCCTACCGCAGCATCCACTGACAGTAGAATATGAAGCAAATAAAGTGTGGCACTGCCTTTACAACATTTGAACATCTCCATCCTATGTACTAGATTCCCAAAGAAAAGATGCCTGTAATTATATGTATCAGAAACCTAGATCTCCTCCTTCTCCTTTGCTTCCTCTTTTACTCCTTTGGATAGCAAAGGAGAGAAAAGATTCTTGTTCTGGCACTTCTTGCGGCCTCCACCAGCGCTATTTGGTGTTCTTGTAATGTTTCTTTGATGTTATCTCTCCACCTTCCTCTGGGTCATGCTTTTTCTTATTCTCCTCTCTTCACATATGCCTTGTATAGCATGTAATTCCAAGATCTTCTCTCCAAACTGGCAAACTACTTTATTTCTTGTATCTATAGAGTTTAAGATTGGTTCTAAACTTAAACCTAGGCATACTGTTGTATATCTGGGCCAGGTCCATCCAGCTAACATTAGGTAGTAGAATGGAGTGCTGAAATTCTAACCTGGAAAGTTTCAGTGTGGGTGAAGGTTTTCATGTTCAGTGCCCTTTAATTTTGAAAATAAATATTTATTAGTAGAAAACAAATGTATTGTTTGGGAGAAGGCAGCTTACCGTTCCTTATGTCTGATGGTGCTGACTTATTAAAGGAGTTAGGGCCTGGGGTGGCTCAGTGGTTAAGAAGCTCACCTTGTTAGCTGGAAGGCCGGCAAGTCGGCAGTTTGACACTTGGGTACTGCATGATGGATTGAGCATCTGTCTCTGTCCCAGCTCTTGGGGACATGAAAGGAGCATCATTTGGGCTGCTGCTGCTGTTGTTGATATTAACCAACCAACCAATTAATTAAAGGAGTTTATTATTTTACAGAGGAGCATTCAAAGACATAACTCCAGCAGCAGTATAAATTCGGAACCTGTATATGTGTAATTTGTGGAGTACCTGTCAAGCCTTGTTAATGCGTTCAGTAGAATGAGCAGGGTATGCATAAGTAGAGTCTTGAAATGATAAAAACATCTGGTCTGCACTACACCTAAGAAGTTGTGTTCTTAATCCTCTGTGTGTGTGTGTGTGTGTGTGTGTGTGTGTGTGTGTGTGTGTGTGTAATGCATGACACACACACAGGGGAGGGAGAGTATGGACAAGAATTGAGTCTTCTCTTTCCATCATTGAGACAGCTTTCAAAATTAATTCCCACATGGAGTTTGAAGTGGCATGACCCATTCTTCCACCTCTGTTCCAGGGAAATATATTCCAGCAAGAGAGGAAATCTATTCCATCTAGCAGATTTCCTGACAGAAATCTGTTGGCTGCCATATATGTTGCACCTAAGTGAAGCAGTGCGGAAGCAGCTTTACTCCATGTAGAGCAAGAGCCTCCTAGCTGTCATTTCAAAATCTCCTCCTTTCTCCCCTGCTGTTTAGCCTCTTTAATAAGCTCAAAGCTCCCTTGGCTTAAACTAGTGTTTTTTTAAAAAAATAATAATAATTTAATTCACACCAGACAGAACCAGGGGAGTCAGTAGCATTTTACAACTCAATAGTCATGATATCTAAATGTATTAAACTACCCCCTCCTTCCTCCTCAACTCTGCTAGCATTGTGTCATAAAAATATTTTAATCAACTTGCCATTTAACGGGAAGAGTTCCCTTTCTTTTGGTTCCTCCATGGTTCAAAGTGCCAATCAAAGTAGGAAATTGTAATTCACGTGCTGTTGTAGTAATCCCTGTAGAATTTTACTGGGCAGAGGTTTTAAATACACAGATTTCTGTAGTTAAATTCAAGTACTGTAATGGCAGAAAAAACATGTTGGTAGAATGCTGTGTCTTCTTTCTCCAAATCTTTTGTATTCAGGTCTTCCAGTGCTTTGAATCGATAGGACCTTTTTTAACCCTTCCCCATGCATATACATTTTGTATAATGTTCGAAAAACAACATTTATTTTTATCTCTTTTGATTGCCAACAGAGTTTTAAAATTTCTCTGTCCCAGGTTAGAGACTTTCCACATGGCTATGCTCAGGGCAATTAATCACATTCCATTGCCTATTATCAGTAAATCAATATGAGAATCAAAACTCCATGTATTGAACAAGGATATATTTTTATGTTGTTGTTGTTGTTGTTCAGTCACACAGTCGATTTTGACTCTGACCCCATGGACCACCACACGCCAGGTACACCTATCCTCCACCATCCTCCTTAGCCCACCCAGCTTTGTGCCCATTGCGTCAACAATGCCAACTAGCCATCTCATTTTCTGCCACTCCTTTTTCTTTTGCCCTCCATCTTTCCCAGCATCAAGGATTTCTCAAGTGAATCCTCTTTTCTCATTTGATTACAAAGTACTTTAAGTTCATCTTCAATATTTGACCTTCCAAGGAGCAGTTGGGGTTGATTTCTTTTAAGATCGACCTATTTGTTCTCTTTGCTGTCCAGGGGACTCTTAAAATTCTCGTCCAGCACCACATCTCAAAGCTGTCTATTCTACTGCGCTCAGCCTTTCTTATGGTCCAGCTCTCACAACCATACATCACTACCGGGAATACCATTGCTTTGACTATGCAGACTTTTGTTTGCAAGTTGATGTCTCTACTTTTAACTATGTTTCCCAAATTTCTCATAGCTTGCTTCCCAAGAATTAGTCGCCTTTTTATTTCATGGCTGCCATCTCCATCTGCAGTGATCTTGGATCCTAAGAATGTAAAGTCTGTCACTGCTTCTACTTCTTCCTCATCTATTTTCCAGGGAGTGATAGGGCCTGCTGCCATTATCTTGGCTTTCTTGATGTTGAGTCTCAAGCCAGCTTTTGCACACTCTTCCTTCAACCTAAGCAAGAGCTTCTTTAGGTCTTCACTTTCTGCCATTAGGGTAGTATCATTTGTATATCTTAAATTGTTGATGTTTCTCCCAGCGACTTTAATTCCAACTTTTGATTCATCCAGCCCTGCATTGCGCATTATGTGCTCTGAGTATATGTTAAATAAGCAGGGTGACAAAATGCAGCCTTGTCTTTCTCCTTTTCCTAGTCCAAACCACTCCGTCATTTGGTATCCTGTCTTAACTGTTGCTTCTTGACTCATGCACAGATTTCTAATGAGACATATAAGGTGTTCTGGTATTCCCATCTCTTTAATTACTTGCCACATTTTATTGTGGTCTACACAGCCTTGGTGTAGTCAATGAAACAGAAGTAGACTTGTTTCTGGTATTCCTTTGTTTTCTCCATGATTCAACGTATGTTGGCAATGTGGTTTCTAGTTCCCCTGCCTCTTTGGAACCCAGCCTGCACTTCTGGTAGTTCTCTCTCTATGTGCTGCCGAAGCCTATCCTTGAGCATGACCTTGCTAGCATGTGGGATGAGCGCAATGGTTCGATAATTTGAGCATTCTTTGGCATTGCCCTTTTTTGGGATTGGAACGTATACTGATCTTTTCCAGTCTTGTGGCCATTGTTGTGTTTTCCAAATCTGCTGGATATCTGAGCTATCTGTAAATTGCTATAGTCCCCTGGAATGTAGAAATAGAGGTCACTGTAAATTCTATTCTTTGTTAAATATTAATTAATATGCTTATGCATACTTTGCAACTTTAATCCTGAATATATGAATATGCTCCACTCCTAATATTGGCTCTGAAGTGTGCAGTCTCAAGATTTCTTTCTTTTTTTCTTGTGAAATACTGAACTACAAAATACTGTAGTTTTATTCCTCAAGTATAGACTTGGCTGTTCAAAATCCTCATGTTTCACAACTGGTGTGGTGGGGGCATTGGGGGGGGGCACATGAAATGGTGCTGAGAATCCCTGTCCTAAACAGATTTCATTCCATTTCATTTCTGTTCACATTTTCAATATACACATTCCTTCTCTAAGCTGTTTCTTGTTAATCTATGCACAAGATTACAGTGTGCCTAAAAACCGTAGAATATTGTTGTGGGACCATAAAATAAATGAATTATAATCATGTTGAGGGCTAAGGCTGAACTGGTTTATGAGAGGTTTCCTATAGGATCTCCAAGGAATCAAAGGTCTGATCGCCTTGACAGCCTGTCAGATAATGTGATAGCAAAACAGGAAGCTCCTTTTATCACAAAACAAGACCAAATAAAGTTTGCACTAGCGATTTTGAGAGTCCATGTCTTAAAATCTCGGCTTTGGCATAAACACAGTAGTTATGGGCATTTCAGTAATTCATGTGTATGCTGTCTCATTCTATGCCATGGTGAAACAATAGAAATTACCCATAAATAATAACATATTGGTTCAAGTATTGGAAAAATGCAATATCTCTCAAACATAAAATGCTTCCTGGAATGAGAAGTGTAATTGTTATGTTGCATTGCCTAGCTAGCCCTACACTCAAGGTAGCTTTCAAGCCTTCTTTATTTCTGAGGGAGTTATTCAGTTTCAATTTAGATTATGCCTATTCTGTCTGCATGTCTTGGAATAGTGAGGAAGTCTCTATATGGCCGATTACCTTTCTGTCAGCATAAGGTTAGCAGGTCCCATGAATTTTCTTCGTTGGTGTTTCACACTTCCCCACTCCCTGCACAGCACATCACAGCACATCACTTTACTACACTATAGTTTGGATGGAACTTTATTTTAGAAGGTATAATTTCCCTTTAATGGTACTGTTATTTTTAGCTTCAGTTTTTACTTTGTTTGACTAATAGCTAGCCTTTCCTATTCCTTAAAGCTATTTGTGCATAAAATATTAATGGTAATAATGACCCAAGCTTAATGTTCTCAGATAAGACAGGAAAGAGTGAGTGGAAAGAACAATGCCATTATTCATTTTGTTTTATATAAATATATGTAGAAGTGAATGTATTTTGCATACTTGATTAATAGCTTGCTATATGTACATAGAAGTACGTAGTCGAAGGACCACATTTAATCACGGTCTTCTGTTTATTCTGTTTTAGGACTCTTGATTTTTGGTAGTCAAATCATAATATGTTAAGTGTGTGTATGTTTTTGTAGGGTTTATGATTCCCCCATATTAAAATACCACATAAATTCTGAATGATTTTTTTGTAGCAAGTAATTGCATTGATGGCTTCCTCCCCTGATTTTTTAACAAGGGATTTTATATGGTTATGTATGCTTTCAAGGGGCCGTGGTGACTTAGTGGTTAAAACGTTGAGCTTGACAACCGGAGGGTCTGCAAGTCAGCAGTTTGAGTGACAGAGTGAGCACCTGCCATCTGTCCCAGCTCCTGCCAACCTAGCAGTTCGAAAGCAAGAAATTGCAAGTAGATAAATAGGTCCTGCTTCAGTGGGAAGGTAACAGTGCTCCATGCTCTTCGGTGTCTAGTCATGCCTGTAGATGCAGACTGCACTGGCTCTATGCCTGTAAAGGGAGTTGAGCTCCATCCTCTAGAGTCAGACACAACTGGTTTATGAGCAAGGGAAACTTTTACTATGCTCCCAAGACAATTTACATGGTTACATATTCTCACAATAGAAAATTGCATGAGCTAAATCTTCTTAGTAGCATGATACTTAACATCTAGACTTACAGCACTGATGTCTAAGATAGATAGCTATAGCTGAATCTGTCACAAACATATTTGACAATCTCTCCCAAATTAATAAAATACGCTTCTAGGGTCTAACAAACATTTCTTGATACTGTATCATGTGTACTTTGTGATTCGAGTAGGGAGGACCCTGGCCCTAATTATTTGAGTTAGTGAGATAGTTTGGAATATTTCGTTGCTTAACAAAGTGATTAAGAGCCTAGGTTTTGTGAGGTCTGTTTGTATGGGGTTAAAACTTCGATTATAATGTTACGGAATTGTGAAATAGATTGCATGGTATAAGAAAGCTACAGAAGAGGCAATCTTAGAAGCAGAGAGTTTGAAGGAAGACCAGAGAATAAATAAAGGACTGAAAAGGATTTCAGCAAGACTGCCCACTAAGCAAACATAACTGTAAATGTACTACAGTGGTGGCGAACCTTTTAGAGACCGAGTGCCCAAACTGCAACCCAAAACCCACTTATTTATCGCAAAGTGCCAACATAGCAATAGGGGAGGAAGCAAACATTCCCATTGGGTTGCTGGGCATAGGGGCAGGGTGAACATCTGCTGGGGAGAGGGAGGAAGCACTCCCGTTGGGCTGCTGGGTAGAGGGGTGGGTGAACTCTGTGCTGGAGTGACTGCATGGGTGCCCACAGAGAGGGCTCCGAGTGCCACCTCTGGCACGCGTGCCATAGGTTAGCCATCACTGATGTACCACATGGAATGATGTCAAATTAAAAAGAAGGCAGAATTGATTGATTTTGATGATGTGGTCTCTCAATTCCAGAAAGGAAAGTTGTAGGTGTTGTAGTTTGTGACAAGTGGGATGGAACAGAGAAAATATGGATGAAAAGCACATTGGGCTGTTGAACTACATGGAGCACTTTATTGAAAATGAGCTAGATATGGAACTGATAAATCAATAATCAGAGTATAACTTATTCTGTTTGAAGAGTTTATAGTTGAGCAAACAATGTAAATAGGGATGATTAAGAAGTTTTTAAAAATAATTATGTGTGTGTGCCTCCCTGGTTTTTCTTTTTCTTTTTAAAATCTGCCTTATTAAAAGGTGTTTCCAGTATCCCTTTGAGGAATCAGTTTTTATTGATATAGTACTCACTTATATGCAGCTGTGCCCTTAGTGTCAAATGCTCTTCTGTTTTTAAGTTTTGTTTAAAATTACATTTCCAGTGGCTTTATAAAGAAAAAGGCCAGTTTCTCTTCTATTCTTCTGTCCAAAGTATAGCTGAGAAGTAATGGGTACAGTCAAAACAATTGTGTCCTATTTGCAGAGATTAAATGGTGAATTACTGTATATAGACACTGTTTTGGATGCATTAAGCACTCCAGAAACCAAAACAACACTCTCTTCCTATTAATTGCCAGCGCTGACAAGAATCACGCTCTGCTTTGATGCGAAAGTAGGCTTGGTTGGTGACATTACTAGTCTGTTTGTCCTTCAGTTTGAGATCTGAGAGAGAGAAGCTAAGTAAAGCATTTCAAGGGGAAGATCAAGCAGTTGTGGGGTAGGGGCAGGTTCTAACACTGTGTGTTTGCCTGAGAATAAGTCTTGGTGAATTCAGTGGGATTTATTCTTGGCAAGAACAGCCTGTGGTCTGAATGTATGCATCCATCCCAAAATTTTGGGCCAAGGGGTCTCTATCTTTTTGGCTTCATCATAGATGAGACTTAACGAAGATTAATCATAGGTTTGCTATTAGAGAATGTAGTTATGTTAATCAGGGTTTTATACATTAATGCAAAACCAGTTAAAATGTATTTAAATTTTTAATGTACTTTAAGTTAACATGGAAAAATCTTAAGTTAATAGGAAGAAATGTGTTTAATATTAATCATAGCTCTGTACATTTCATGCAGAACCACAGTTAGGAGGGGGAAGTTGGTTTAGAATAGGTGCTCCTAATCTTTTTACGCTGTGGGCCTGACCATGCCCCCCAGACAGCTGAGTGGACCTGACCATGCCCCCGGAAGCAGAAGCAGGCACGTTTATGATAGCCCACTTCCATGTTTACGACAGCCGCGGGTGCATTTACACATCTGTGGGCGCATTTTATGGCTGACGTAGATGCGTCCGCTTCCATTTCTGGGGGCGGGGGTGGGCCACATGAAATGGTGCCGCCGGCCGGGTCCAGCCTGTGGGCCGTAGGATGGGAACCCCTAGTTTAGAAGAAGGAAGTGCAAAGATGATGAATTTCTAGAGCCGGCCCTTGAGTTGCAAGCAATGGTTTGCAAGGAATCAGTTTTACAATTTTCACTTTTTGCGTTGATCAGAATGGCCTATTTCAGTCTGTAATTCCCAGAGCCCTGGGATATCCGTCACTGACACAAACTCTTGCATATATATGGATCAGATCAGGGAGAAGCAGGGAAAGGTAGGAGGAAATGAAAAAAGCAAAACATTGGTATGAGGGATTCCTTTTGCCAGCATTTTAAATGATTTTGTCATTTAGAAATGCTAGAGAATTGGATTCTACATTTGTTGAGCCATGGGTGCATATGGCTGAAGGAGCAATTTAAAACAAAACTCGATCGTAAGTTAATGGAAGAATATGCAGCTGAGACAAGATTAGCTGTAGATTTCAGAGGGGCGGAAATCAGAGAGAGCAGCTACATAATGTAGCCCTTAACCAAAGGGTGTTTGTTTTGGCAGGAACAGTGTACAGTATTTGTCTTATCACTGGCCTTACGCCTGGGCATTGCATTGTTCACTTGAAGATACAAATAGTTCACGTACAGAGCAATACCCAAAGTGAAAGGGTGTGATTAAGAATTCCTCTTTATTTATTTATTTACGAAGTTTATGGCTTAACTCAAAGATGATAAGAGACCTTTAGTCTCTTCTGAATTGATCCAGTAAGACAATCCAGTGCAATTGTGTAATTCAGTTTTAGATGATCAGACTTCTCCTGGCTCCAGTCTTATAAATATTTCTGGAGAGAGAGAGAGAGAGAGAGAGAAACATTTTGGAAATGCAGTAGTTTTTACTTGTTAGAAAGAAGGGGAGGATCAAGTTATACCCCAAAAGCAAAGATCAACCTTCTCATTCACAACATTGATGTACTCTTTTTCTACCTTTATCTTTCACCTCAAATAAATATTGTCCTAAAAGCCTACTAGCCACTTCCATTCCTAGCCTCTCTCTCTCTCTCTCAAGAAATGCTGACTTGGGTATAGAGTTAGTTCTTCTTTCATGTCCAGGTCAGACTTTGGACAGCCAAAATTAAGCCACCTTCTTGGCTTTTTCATTGGTCAAACTTAAATCCTCATCAGTACAAGTTTTTGGTAGTACAGACCCGGTACACAACTTAGGGGTCCTCCTGGATTCGGGGCTGCTACTAGCTAGTCAGGTGGCGGCTGTGGCCAGGAGGGCTTTCTCACAGCTTTGCGTCATCCATCAGTTGCGTTTGCTCCTGGACCGGGACTCCCTGCTCAGGGTCACACATGCTCTGGTCACTTCCAGGCTAGATTATTGCAATGCGCTCTACATGGGGCTGCCCTTGTCAACCATTCGGAAGCTGCAGTTGGTCCAGAATGCGGCAGCCCGGGTGGTGATGGGGCGTGGGCGTTATGCTCGTGCCTCACTATTACTTTGGGAGCTGCACTGGCTACCAGTTTGCCTCCGGGTGTAGTTCAAGGTGCTGGTTTTGACCTTTAAAGCCCTTCATGGTTTTGGGCCAGGATACCTTAGAGACCGCATCATCCCAAGAGTGTCCGCCCGTCCAACCAGAGTGGATCGGAGGGGCTCCCTAATTGTTTCATCTGCCAGAGGGGCCTGTCTCTCTGGCACACGAAGGAGGGCCTTTTCCGTGTCCGCACCGGCCTTGTGGAACCTCCTGCCTGTAGAGTTGCGGGAGCAGATGGAGCTGCTACCTTTCAGAAAAGACCTAAAAACCTGGTTGGCGGGGCAGGTGTGGGGCCCAGATGGAAGAGTGGCCCCCGCCTGTTGGCTTATAAATTAAGCCCCCATTTCTTTTAATTGTCAATGAAGGCAGTTTTTTAATGTGGGTTTTTAAGAGGAATGGGGTAGGTGGGTGGGTATGTTGGGTTTTAATTGGTTGTATTGTTTTATGTGTGTTTTAACTTGTTGTGAGCCGCCCAGAGTCGGGTTTACCTGATTGGGCGGCATATAAATTTGAATATAAATAAATAAATAAATAAATAAATAAATAAATAAATAAATAAATAAATAAATAAATAAATAAATAAATAAATAAATAAAATAAAAAAACTGAGCAGGCCATCAAATGAGTGGATTCTGTATCTTTCTCTCTATATTCACAGTGTGTTGTTGTCTGCCATTAGTTTCCACTTGAGCATGACTCTCAGGCTATTCAGGGTCCTCAAAATTATACCAGGGATGTCAAATTCCAAATCCATATCTTCCTTTAATGTTGCTCCATGTTCATTGAGCTCCTTCCTCCATCTTCTAATTTGATTTTGCTCTTGTGGCAAGAATTTTTGTTCTTGCCAGAAAGCTCTTTCTCGATCTGAGTTGGTGGACTCGAGGCACGTATCCATTCAGAGGATGTCGAGGATAATTCTCTTGCTTAGTTCTCTCAGTGTCTGCTACTACTTCGCTCCTTATCTTAGGTGGAGAGATATCAACAAGAGGATATATTTTCTCAACTGGTGTAGGTTTGTAGAGTTGGTGCAAAGAATACAGCTCACCAAGTGTTCAATTGGGATTGGATGTCTTTTTCTTTTGGGACATTCCTTGCTTTTTGAAATGTGACAACACAGACATCAATATCGTGAAAAGACGTAGAAAAAAATTAAAATAAGGTGAAAATGTAGAAGGCCACTACTCGACTGCAACTCGTATCCGAGAATGCATTTCTCCCACTGAAGCAGGAAAAATCACTGGAGTGAATTTGTTTAAGGTGGATCCCATCTTGCCATGATGGGATCACATACACTGTGATCTCAGAGCCATCACCCATGGCACACATGAAGCGCAACATGCAGGATTTAACACCGGGACTGCAATGGACTGCCACAGCCTTGAGGATATGGACAAGGTGCGCATTCACAGCCAGTCCATCTGGCATGGCCTCTCCTGCTTCCATGACTGTTGAGAATCAGAGTTCCTCCTCCGCTCATTTTGCTGTTGAGCCCAATATGATGGTTTCCAGTGGCATTTCCTCCACTGAGGGGGACCATCACCCAACCTAAAGGGGCTCATCCGCCCATAGCCATTGGCTCCTTCAGGGAGTCAGGTTAGTTAACTGGCTGTATAGTCTACTCTATTAACATAGCGGGATGTCCGGCCAGACAGAAAGAAGGACACTACTATATAATAACAAACGGAAAAGTCAACAGCAATATTATACCTCAGACTCGACATAGACAACAGACCATCTTCTTTCAGCTAGTTCTGTGCTGTTGAACTTTTAGGTAACTCACACCCACTCCCAGAGGATAAGCAACAAATATTAAATCAAAAACATCTGTACACTAAACACCATATTCTCTTACTTGATCAACATGTGAAATCTCTGTCCCCGGCTAGCATACTCAGCATAGAACATCATGCTTTGTTGTCCTCATTTGACAAGAACTGACTACACTGTATAGTACGTAATATTTGGGGTTACTTGGTGTTTTTTTTAAAATTATTGCCAAAGGAGTTTACTGGCATTAGTTTGTTGGGGAAGTATGGCAAATATTTTCCTAGCAAGAGGGAGTAGCAAGAAGCAGAATTAATCTCTTTCCTATGAGTTCACTGCCTAAGTTTATATCATGAATATGCAAGTGGTTGTATATGATGTGTATCTGAAAGCATCAAGTTAATATTCATAGGGTAACATAGAAAATAGCAATCAATGGGCAAGTAACTTGGATTCTTATTGGTTTGCCTTTTGAATAATGACATAGGTGGCAGCCAAGCATGCTCAACTGTAGATGAGATCACATACTGAGGTGTCAAGGTCACTATTTCAGCAACATAAACCATAATGAGAATGGGGCCATTGGGATTAAGATACAGTACGGACATTGACAAATGACATTGTATATGTTTCCTTTATGTTACTTTATTGCAAGGTAATTTGTTTTCCATTCTGTTGGAGTGCATCATGGGAGAAGAGCTTTGCTGATACTGTATTAACTTTTACCCTTGTGGTGAGTTGAGAGCATCTGATCTAGAAAAACTCTTGTAGGTGGTGTTATCTCTTGTTGCAGACCCACTATAGCACAGATCTTGGAAAGTTACTTTTGCAAGATAATTGGTTATAATTGAAGCTCCAAACCCAATGCCAAGGGTAGCATTTGTCATTATAGTTGCAGTTGTTAGAAATTAGTACTGTATTCTCTATTTTTTAAATAAAAAAACCCAAGTAGAATAGGTTTTTTAACATTACCTAGGTAAGTGATTGCAGCCATGAAATAAAAAGGCGACTGATGCTTGGGAGACAAGCTATGAGAAACCTGGGGAACATAGTTAAAAGTAGAGACATCACCTTGCAAACAAAAATTTGCATAATCAAAGCAATGGTATTCCGATAGTAATGTATGGTTGTGAGAATTGGACCATAAGGCAGAAGAATAGATGCCTTTGAAATGTTGTGTTGGAGGAGAGTTTTGAGAGTCCCCTGGACAGCGAGGAGAACAAATAGGTCAATCTTAGAAAAAATCAACCCTGATTGCTCCTTAGAAGATCAAATAGTAAAGATGAAGCTGAAATACTTTGGACATCAAATGAGAAGAGAGGATTCACTTGAGAAAGCCTCGATGCTGGGAAAGGTAGAGGGCAAAAGAGGAAGGTGCGGCCAAAGATGAGATGGCTAGATGGTATTGTAGACACAATGGACACAGGGCTGGGCGGGTTGAGGAGGATAGTGGAAGACAGAAGGGCTTGGAGGACAATGGTCCATAGGGTCGCAAAGGGTCAGAATCGACTGTGCGACTGAACAACAACAAGGTAATGGTCACCCTTGTCATTTCCATCCAACACTAGGGTATGGTGATCATCTCCAGTTACAACGAAAGATCCAGCACTATCTGCACCTGCAGACATTTTCGTGGTTATGTGGCAGTCATAACTAGATGCCGGAGCGCACAGAACACTGTTACCTTTCCTGCCGAAGTGATACCTATTTATCTACTTGCAATTTCGTGCTTTCAAATTGCTAGCTTGGCAGGAGTTGGGACTGAGACGGGAGCTCACTCTGTCATGCCGCACTCGGGTCTCAAACTGCTGACCTGCTGACTTTCCAGTCATCAAGTTCAGCACCTTACTTAGGTAAAGGCAATTGAATGCAAAAGTTGCTGGCCAATTTTTTCTCTCTTGTCTGCCCCATCATCAATGAAGCTCTACCATGAGATGGTACTTGAAACATGTGATATTCCTTCTCCTTGGGAAAGACAGTGAATTGCAAATAACTCATTATTTGTAACCAGCTACCTTAGCTCTGATGTAACATTGAAAAGGCATTTCTGTTACAAATGTGCAAAATCCTTAGAGTGTTTCTCTTCTGTAGAAACTGAGTTTCTTTTTTTGACACAAGCTAGTCATTTGGATGGAATTGTAGGATAATGGGATATTTCCACTTTCTGAGTGGAGACTATTACAAAGATGAAATATCTTTCCTAATTAAAGTGATTTCAGATGATTCCTTTATCATGCAACTAAGCCTCCCAGAACCCATTCACTTTATTTTATAAGGTGTTCAGATAGTAACCATCCCTTATATTTTTATCCTTCTTTCCTTCCATTCTTCCTTCCATTCTTTAAAATGTTTGATGGATAAAAATACAGAATAGCTGCACACTATGTTTTAATTGCTAGCACGAGGGGCCCTCAGTCTGGAAATGCCCCAAGACTTAATTAATCCTAACTTCCATAGCAATTTATAGATCAAGTGGTTTTCCAGAAAGTAATCATTCTTGGTCCAGCCTGTGATTTCTCTGCAAAAAACTAAAGTAATAGTATTTCTGAAGTCCATTAAAGAATTCTTTTAACAAACAAACAGTTATTGGCTGAAATCCAATAGCAAATCACAACTGCTGTTGGTCCATTGAATCAGTGGAATTTGGTGAGTCAACTGCTCTATACGTTCCATTGATTTAATGGATTTAATACTGGATTTCAGCTACTGATTATAACAGACAAGCCTTTTGTACATTAATACTAGATTCAGTCTTACTTGTGAGAGCAGAAATAGTTATTTCTGAAGATTTGATGGGCATTAGGATAGAGAGTGTGGCTATGAAATTAAACTGAATAGCAGCCCCAGTTAGTTAAATGGTGTATATATAAACAATCTGGCAAACAGGGCTTTATAATGTACTTGTTTTCATTATATCCTCAAGGAACTTTGCAGATCATATGATTCTACATTTCAGTATGTTAAAAATGCATTTTGTGCTTCTAAATATTTATGTCCTGTCTTAAGTAAACAGTGTACCTTTAAAATAGGCAGGTAGCATAGACTTAAAACTTTTTTTCTCTCTCTAGACTGGGGAACAAAATCTAAGCAAGTCATCTTCAGCTCAATATTTTGCAGTACTGTATTTTCATTAAATATTCACTAAATAATTTAGTGACTAGGTGACATGAACTCACTGTATCAAGGGGAGGAAAAAACCTTGCTATGTGATTTCAAATTATTCTTATCTTCAAAATTACACTTATATATATAACATTCTGTTATAGGAGATTTGAAAAAAGCATAAATTGAGCACCGAATCAGGATTTTTGTTATATTTTAAGTTTATAATTGCTTTCAAGCTAATATTTCCTTTTTAGCTGTTTGAAATAGATGCCCCTGATCCTACACTAAGTGAACAAAAATTCCCCTGTATATTTCCAAGTGTTATTTAGAGACTCCAATGCTACAACACATTTTACTGGGGTTTTTCTTGTACAGTTTGGGCGGGGGGAAAAGGTGTTTCTAAGCCCTACTGATCATGTTTCAAAGCGTAATGGACAGTAGCCAATACCCACTGTAGGAAGAGGATAGAGTGATGGACCTGGGTTCAGATCCCCACTTGGCTTTGGAAACTCCCTGGGCGATGGAACTTTTAAAACCACTTCTTAAATATTTCACTTACCTTGAAAGACCTATTAGGTTTGCTATAAGTTGAATATGACTGGATGGGACATTACTGGCTACTTTAGATAGTAAGATAACATCCCCTTTCTTACCACAATAAATATCTTGTCTATATACAGTCCATTGCAATAGTCCATATTTTTGTGGAGATGTAGCATGTATAAAGCATAAACATATAATTTATAAAAAAACCAATAACCCAGTTTCATTGGGTTGGAGGGAGATTAGGCCTATCAAAAGACCTCTTCCCAGTGTCTTCCAAAACTGACTAATTAAGTGGGAATCACCGTCCCAACTGGGTGTACTCGTAGATCATGTGGCTACCATTCCTGATTAGATGTTTCATATATCAATGACATCTGTAAGGAACTTTGTTTTCTCTGAGAAGGAATTCTTGCTTCAAGTTTAGTTCTTTCTTACCCTGCTATTCTTTATTTTATAATATGGAGATATTTTAGGGTTTGTTTTTGTTCTGACATTTGCCTCAGGATCAACAGGTCTGAGGGACCTGTTCCAGAAATGTATATGCATGCGATACTAAGCAATTCCTTTTGGATAGGTGTTTTGATTGTCTGTTGTGGCCTAGATAGGAGTCACAAGGCTGAAACCTGTAAATCTTGCCAGGCTTTTACCGAGCAGGTTAGAGATAATCATCTCTTGTGACTATGAACATTTCCTTGGGATAAAGCACTTGAAAGCTATAAGAGACAGTATTCACAGCTGTAGTTCATTCATTCTTTCACTCACTCATTCATTCTATTTATATATTGCCCATCCAACCACAAAGATACTGTGGATCAGGGGTTGGCAACCTCCGGCCCGCGGGATGAATTCTGTCTGCAGCACCAAATAAACCACCCTTGTTCTGATTGCTGCCGCCACCGCCAGCAGCCGCGTTTACGGCAGCGGTAAATGCATTTACAACAGCCGCAGACCAGTACGTCCCCCTCAACTGTCTGAGGGAGCATGACCCGGCCCCCAACTTCAAAAGGTTGCTGACCCCTGCTCTGGATGGTTTACAAAACTAAGGAACAAAAGAAGCATACACACCCAGCATAAGTAAAGTCACATAAAAATAAACCATTAGAATAACATATAAGCCAAAAATCAGTGTTGTCATGAAACAAAACAGATAGTGCTTGGTGGAGAGAGAAAAATTTAAGGACCGCAAACATTTTGTTCACAGAGCGGAAGCCAAGTCACAAGAATTGTGTGACACTCTTAGCCCTTTCACTAGAGACAGTCTCTTGTGACTTGTTTTTAGCTTTGTCTCTTCCCATACATGTTGATGTACAGCACTGTTTTAGGTTTTTTTTTATTATGATCAACCAATCTGTACATTTTGCCTGCTGAAATTCATGAATCATCCACATGATTTTCTCTTTATATGACTTGCACGTCAAAACAGCCTTTTAATTACCTTTCAAGAATTTGTAAAGTGTGTTGAAATGTCATTTCACAGCATACCACCTTCATTAGTCTAAGTTGATTTATTAAAATATTCCACATGAGTAGTCTTTAATACTGAATGTAGCATGAAGATAAGGTAGCTGTTAGTTGGGCAGCATGTGGAGGTTTGGATTCATAATAAGTTGCAGGAGCCTTGTTATTGTCTAGGCAGCAGTCAGGAAAACAGAAATCTGAGCAACCGTCTTTGAAATTGGAATAAGAACATAATAGGTCTAAGTAGCTTAGGAAACAAAATAATAGCCACAAAATATTAGAAAAAACTGAATTCTTGTAGCTTTATAATTGATTTGTTGGCAAAGTAACTTCCCTTGACACCCCGATTGGAGGAGAAGTTGTTAATTCTGATCGCACTTTTGAACAATTCTAACAAATACCAAAGGTAGAGATTCTTTAGATAAACCAATGTTTGTGTCTGAAGATGATAAATGAAGCTAGCTGAAAATGTGGAACTGCGCAGACCTTAAGAGAAGAAACCACACTTTAAGTACAGAAACAGGAGTCCTAGTTGATCACTTTATCCACTAAATCACACTGGGTGCTCCTAAGTTCAGTCTTTATCATCTTCCACATAGCAAAGGAATTAGCTGGGAAATATCTCCACCTACTTCCATGGTGAGCTCCTACAGGTCAGCATAACTAGTAGAGGGCGAGATGGACAAGTGGTTTGAAAAGCTATGCCCTTCAAGGTTTTATCTGGCACGGATGTCTTATCTACAGAAATGCTTGGGATAATAAATACCCTCTCAATTGTGAGAGAACATAGCATAATGACAAAGCACTGGTTTTACCTGGAAAAACCTCCATATACCATTGTCCTTTTAAAAGGATGGGGTGACAGAGAACCTTCTTTGCCTACTCCCAGTCAAAATAGGCCCTGTTGACTAATGCAGTCTGATTTGGTTAAGGCAGCTTGTTCTGCAGGCCAACACGATCTTCTGCTCCTTGTTTTCCTTGTCAAGAAATTCAGAAATAAAATGAAACAGACCAGCAAGGAAACAAAACATAAGTTTCAAGCGTTTGAAAGATGTACAAGTTGTAGTGTCTCAACTGTTCATAGACATTCAAACACATTCAAACATGCAATGTATATGTGTTAGAACTAGAAAATATCCCTTCTGGAGTACAACTCTCAAGCTCTTGCATCCAGAATTGGCTTTTGTTGTTTTTAATAGCAACCTTTCCAGGCTTTGATGCCTGTGATTTTTTTGGTGAAAGTAAAGTTTTTGCCCTGCTTTAAAAAAATCTTAATATCCATCTAATTTAGGGATGCGGCTCATCAGTGTTGATTTGGACGTTTAGATAGCTAGTACAGAGATGAAAGATTGCTTTTCCAGCAGCTTAAGAAAAAGAAAGATCTCCTCTTCAAAGATAACCCAGCAGCCTTATAAAGCAATAAAGGAAAGAAAGCAACATTACAAATGACCCTAAAGGCAATAAAATTCCAAAAATGGAAATGATTTGCTTTCATTACATAAAGTGTCCGTTAAAGTTTCAAATAGGAATAAACGTTGAGAATGGAAAGCTTCCCTGTTAAACTCATCTCTGTTTACATTACAGTAATCCTGGCCATAAAAGCATTGCTGCACAAATCCTTTTTTCTTAGGGGGAACTCTGCAAACACTGATGGGGACCACACAGTGATCCCAGTATAACAGATTTACATTTTGAGCAATGCATCTGTAGTTCTGGCCTTCAGCCATGGTTTTGACAATGTAGTCTCACCATCTGGCTGGCAAAATACTGAAGAACTTGACCCTAAAATTGGATGAACTGGTGGGTTCCCCCCTTCCCTTGTATAACAATTGGAGTCGGTTCAGTAATGTTTCTAAACAGTGATTTTCATTGAAGTGCCCTGGATTTGTTGAATTGATGGGAGACCTTAAGGTAAGTGGAATAATGAGTAATTTGGGAAGTGTGATTAAGGAGCTGGGATCAGCATGATGAATGCTGACAGATATGTAAAAACTAACTTATTCCACAAATTTGTGCCTGTAGGATTGGTTTTGTCCCTTGAAATAAATTATGTGACTGGGTACATGTGACTGAGTACATGAGGTCATATAGTGTCTTGCAGTGAGAATATGTTTTAATTCAGAAGAAAGAGATATGTGTTACTGACAATATTGCAATCAGGCGTAACTTATAAAAGGATTTAGATATACTTGGTTAGGAAGGAATGTTAATGAACAGGAAAAGTTTGTTGCCCATTTTGCTGGTACTGTAATATGATTTCATGAACAATGAGCATCACATCATACTTGCTTTAACCACAAATTTAATTCCATCTTCGCCTGATGATGAGGAGTTCTAGGGAACTTAAAAAGCTTGCCTTGTTGGTAACTTTTAGCAACCCAATTATATTCAGTTCAGAACCTTTTCCATTTTGCTGCATTGGCAGTGTGTTAAGAGGACAGAAAAAGACTTGTATATTTGAAGATGCAACTATTTGTGTTCTGGTGAAATGCAGCCATTATCTGTTGGCCTGTAACAAAGAGGAAAATTGTGTGTGTGTGTGTGTGTGTGTGTGTGTGTGTGTGCGTGCGTGCGTGCGTGCGTGCGTGCGTGCGTGTGCGTGTGCGTGTGTGCGTGTGACTTTTGTCCTTGGAGACCAGCATTCAAACCAGTGAATTGGGAGTAAAGAAACTAAAGCAGTTCTCCTTCAAAGCATCTGAGAGTTGTGATCTGCACCATTGTCTGCAGTACCACTTCACAAATCCTATTAATTCCTCTGAACTATTCATTCCCATATTTCCCTTGTAAATACAGATGGGATTAGTTTTGCTAAACTGAAACAATGTTAGATAACATTGAAAAAGAGAGCTGCGGTCCTAGATTACAGTTTTTCAGTCCTAAAGCTGAGATTTGGAGAGCCGGTGTAGGCAAGCCCATGGTTTTTATGTGAATTTGGAAGGATTCTCCTTATCTCCATCCTGAAAAAGTGAATAGAGCTTTTAAAAACCCACTCATTGTCAACAATTGGTTTCCAACTGGATTTGAAGGATCTCTTTTTACTAATTCTGCATCTCCTTACTGTGTGGAGAGCTCAGTGGCTTGGCTCTTTGCCTATAGGTCAGCAGCATGCATGCTTCCATGTTTCACTTTGTTGGTTTTTATTTATCCCATTATTCTTCTGCAACTTTCTTTCCCTATAAGCCGCAAAAAAAAAATCTCGTCTCCTTGTATATTTTTGGAAGGGCAGACAGAGAGTTACTGTCTGCATCATCAGTGGGAGAAAGCAGTGAGTCATAGCATGCCTTTATGAGGAGCTTTGTTTCTTTCGAATCTTTCTTGCCAAAACGCTGACAGTGAATCTGAGTCATCAGCAGTGAACAAGATGTAAAGCCAAGTGAATGTTTTGGAGGAAAAAAATGGGTTTGTCCATAGCTTGAGATACAGTTTTAAGAACTGTTGAGTTGGAGTTATCATGTCACTGTCTATAAGTATGCAAATCTTCACTGACACCCTTACTTTCACATCTAACAGGAACTGATGACTTTCATCTACTTCTTTATGTATAACGATTCGACTGAATTTTGGTAAATTTGGAATGGTGTTCCCCAAATTCTGTCCACCAGTGGTTCCCAACGTAGGTCACCCCACAGCCTAAGCCAGTATATTGGCAGATCAGTGCTTTGGGGAATTGACTTAGGCTTCTGGGACGTCCAAAAACCAAAGGTTGGGAAGCACTAGTCCAGATGCTGCTTAATAAAAGATCAGATTGTTTTACTTTGTCTATGCAGGTGTTATCTGCTGCGATTGAGTAACTCTGGAGAGTCCGAGAAACTCTCTGCCCTCAGAATGTATGTTGCATGGTAATTTTCTAAATGGAGAATTTTTGATTTGAACTTGGGATCTTCCATTACAATGAAATATCACTGGGCTATGGCTCTTTTTAAATTGATGATATTAAATATACTGTGTTACTATGAGGAGGACCATGTGGTGTACCTTACAGTCCATTATTTCAGCAGCCTTAAATCTTTGGCTCTCCAGATGTTGTGGACTTCAGTTGCTGGAATCTCCGGCTGCCAGTTTTGCCTGTAGCAATTTCTCTGCAAAAACACCTTGAAAAATCATGTTATTACTGTTAGCTACCTGCAGTATGCAGACCACATTCCATGACAATTTCTGTTCAAGGGGCTGGTTCCCATAGTACAGGCATTTTTCTAGTGCATAATCTCTTCTGACTCTCCATTGAGAGATACTGTTCATTTGTTGTTCCTTTTTCAAATATATGTTGCCAGGGCACAGATGATATTCTTTCTAGTTTCTCCTGCAATGAAGTTAATGAGAAGCTAAAGTGTGGGGCCATGCCGTCACTGATGAGTTTAATTTTTTTATCCTGTTTGAATTCTGTTTCTGTGTATTTTAGGAAAGCAGTTCTGCTATGGGGGAAAATGGAACATATGCTTTGGCTTTATCAAATGAATGCAGGATATCTGTTTCCTATTTATGAGTGTGTAGTTGAGTGAACACATATTTAAGCAAGACTGATAGCAAATATCTATTGGAAATAGTTGTCTGTACAGTATTCAGAAATATGAGGGAGGGGAGTGCAGAGCATCTGTTTTGCAGTGCTTGGTCATGTATGCTGCATAGTACAGTATAGTAATTTACATCACAGAACCTGCTGTCTGTGTAGTCTTGTTAAAACTTAAATTAAGAATGTCTTGAGTTGAATATATGCCCTTTCTCCTGCAAAGATGCCCACCACTTTGGTTTTGAAATTATTGGACTATTTTGTGTACCTTAATTTTTTTAGATGTGCAACCTAAGCCTGGACTTGTTAAACATGATTACGTCCTACTGAATCTAGGCAGACTTTATTCCTGCACAAAGAGGCATATTGTACATACATTTGAGAGCCCTAGTGGGAAGAAAAGCAATTTATGATTACTTTTAATAGATGTCTGATGTTCATAAGATGGCAGCTTAAAAGTCCCTGCTGCAATTAGTTGTAACTTTGACCCAGAGTTTGGGAATGTGCCCAGGCTGAGATCATCATTAAGGCACATGATTTACCTTTTGGGTTTAGCAATCCCAGAATCATTTTAAAGTTGTATAGATATTGGAGGCAGATGCTCATGTATAATAGGGATAAATGTTCAGAAAACCCTGTAATCAGCACTCACTGGCACTTTCATATGTAAGATTATTTGTTTGTTTGTTCATATTTGTATTGCCGCCCTCTCGCTGAGGCAACTCCGGGCGGCTCACAGGTGTAAATATAAAAACATTACATAACAATAAAATCAAGAACCTTATCTAAAAACCATCAAACATTAAAACCCTTAAAATACACATAACATACCCTCTTATACAACCACTAAAACCCAGGCTAGCCCTTATATAAGCCGGGGGGGGGGGTGTTTCTGCACCAGTGGCATCCCACACCTGTTGTGCAAGCCAGGTTTTGAGAGTTTTTCTGAAGGGGATGAGCTCCGCCTGAAGATGGGGCTCGGTTGGCAGGAGGTTCCATAGGGCTGGAGCAGATGCCAAACAGGCCCTCCTCCTGGTGCTAGAGAAGCTCGACTCTCTAGCTGACGGGACCATCAGGGAGCCCCTCCGGTCTGCTCCAGTGGGATGGGCAGATGTCCTTGGGGTAATGCTGTCTTTTAGGTACCCTAGTCCACTACCATGTAGGGCTTTAAAAGTCATCACTAACACCTTGAATTGTACCCGGAGGCACACCGACAGCCAATGCAGCTCCCACAGCAGTGGTGAGGCATGAGTATAATGCCCACACCCCATCACCACGTGCGTAGCCCCATTTTGAACCAGCTGCAACCTCCGAATGGTCTTCAAGGGTAGCCTCATGTAGAGCACGTTACAATAATCCAGTCTGGAGGTAACCAGATCGTGCGTGACCATAAGCAAGGAGTCCCGGTCCAGGAGCATGCGTAATTGGCGAATAACATGAAGTTATGCGAAAGCCCTCCTGGTCACGACTGCCACCTGCTCATTGAGCAGGAGTCATGGGTCAAGGAGGACCCCCAAATTACGCACTGGGTCTGTTTGAGGCAAAAAAAGCCCCATCCAGAACCAAAGATGGTAGCTCCCAGGATAACACAGGGCCCCTTACCCACAGCCACTCAGTCTTGCCAGGATTCAGTTGTAGCCCATTGTCCCCAATCCAGACCCTCACAGCCTCCAGACACCTGGATAGGACTTCCACTGCATCGCTTGGATCACCACGGGCTGAGATGTACAATTGCGTATCATCTGCATATTGATGATATTTCACCCCATTGGAAAGGATGATCTCCCCCAGCGGTTTCATGTAAATATTAATCAGGAGAGGCAAGAGCACCAAGCCCTGTGGCACTCCATATTGGAGAAGCCTGGGGCTGGACCTCTCGCCCTCCATACACACTGATCCAATGTACACACAACACAGCATCAACACCAATTACAACCAAACCTGGCAACCAGACATTTAATTTGGCACCTTATTCTGTGACCTTGAGCAGAACTTGCATTAATTTATTCTTCACATACAATTACACCATATTTGTGAGTCATGCTTAAACTTGGTGATATGTTAAGAAGAGAAGTAAACCAGTCGATCAACCTTACTCTTTGCTAAACTCATTTTCCTATCGGGAAATGAACCCCACCTCCACTATTGGGAAATATCCAAAAAAAGTGTTTTATTATGGTTTGATTGTGAGAAGTACAATATGTTTGATGCTTTGTACTGTATTTTTGTTTTGAAGTAGTGCTTAAAAGCTTAGCCAAATGTTTATAGTGTTATTTAAATAGTGCATCAACAGTTCAAAATCTTTTGTGTGACTTTCATACTTGATTAAAGAATTTTGTTAATAATGGAGAACATGCTAATTGGCAATGTCTTTTGCCAGCCGTTACTGGCCCAAGCATTCTATATAATCCACTGTTGATTAACGTAATGAAGGGTGATGCAGTTTTGTACAACAGAGTATTCAAATGACAGTGGAACTCTTGGACTCTCTCTGCAGCCAGTATAAAATTACATTGGAGAGTTTAGTTACCAAAAATGGCTCCAGTGTAAATTAAATTTTGTAGGCAGAATGTGCATAATGTACTTTCAGTTGTTCATTCATTACAGTTATCAAGACAGACAGTTCCATAGTGACAAAGCATATGCTATCTTGACTTAAGAGGTGAGATTGTGTCTTCATTCAAGCTTTTATTGATTTCCCCCTTTGCTTTCCTTGGCAGGTGACATCACGCAGAAGGGCTATGAAAAGAAGAGATCAAAATTAATTGGGGCCTACTTGCCACAACCTCAGGGTATGTAGAAACGTAAAAGTGATGCATGGAACTGTTGTGTATTGATCATTAGACCAGAATATTAATGTGCATCTTAGAAAATGTTCAGGGGTACAAAGGAACCTGTCACTGTGAAGCAATATACATAATTTGCTTTCGTCACCCAGTTTTTTTGTGTACAAACCTGTGTCCTAGTTTACTTATACAACAGAATTATGTACCCCTGCATAGACCCGGTGCATATCACTGCAATTGAAATAGAAAATGAATGGAAAGATAAGGATAGTTATTTAACATCAGAATGAAAGGGCAGCTAATGAAATTATCATGTTTATGTTGTTTTATGTTTATGTTTATTGGATTTATACCCCGCTCCACTCAGCCCAAAAGGCCAACTCAGAGCGGCTTACAACACAATACTATAAGTACAATTACAACAAAAAATTAATATACATACAATTAATAAACATACAATTATAACAGTATAATACTACAAAAAATCCAAAAATACAATATAATCATAACAAATCAAATATAGACACAATATAACAGCATGAAAATACAATAGGAAAACAATAATAATACAATACAGTAAATTACACAACGAATTATACAATAGACATTTAATTACACAGTCCCTCGGCTACTAATGTCCCCAAAACGGAATCCCATGGCCCGCGCATTAATGATAACAACATATCAATTACAGTAAAACATAATGCATAAATACAATGGGGGAAGAAAAAACAAAGTCAGGAATCATACAGTACAAGTTAAATCAGAATAAGCAAAAAGATCCGGGGGGGGGGGAGGTCGGAGCCCAAGCTCAACGACCTTAACAAGCCTTAAGAGCGTTAAGAGTGTCTTCAGCTGTCAAAGTCCGCAACATAGCCAAAGGCTGAATGTCCGCAACCACAGCAAAGCCAGGGAACACCTGGCCCCCACACAGCTGCAGCTGCTCCTGCGCTCCCTTGAAGCTCTCCTGGTGGGCGGGGCCAGGAGGGAATGGACTCAGCTGTTGCTCGTCTCCCATCCTGGGCCGGTGGAATGAGCCCAGGAGAGACGCGGCGAAGACCCTCAGGGACGGCAGGTCCGGCTGCTCTTTTGAAGCCCTCCTGGCAGGCAGGGGCAGGAGGGAACGGACCGCCGGCGGCCTCAGCTGTCGCTCGTCTCCCATCCTGGCCCGGTGGAATGAGCCCAGGAGAGACGCAGCGAAACTGAAAACAAACTAAAGATTCTCTCAACATTGAAACTTTGTCACCAGAGGATTGAGGTGGGGAGTCCTGGCACATGCACAAACCTTGTCTGCCAGAAGACTAAATGGCTCCAATGTTTTGTGAAAATGTTTGTAATCAAGACAAATCATTATTTTCATATTTAAAATAATGGTTTGGCCATTGTTGAAGCATAATTGAGGGGAATTAACCTTTCAGTTTTGAGGCATCCCAGATATCCAAAGCCAAAAATAAGTCATTATCTTGACCAACTTTCCTGGAGCAGCTACACAGGCAGTCAATATTATAAATGAATTACATCTAAGGTGGATAACTGTGGCCCTTTGACCTACACCTTCCATCTGCTCTCTCCCAGATCCAGCTGTTGATTTTAAGAAAGTGTTAATTGTACTCCACCTCTAGTACCCCCTACTTATTATTAGGGTATTAATCTTAATTGGGTCTTCTGTGCCTGTTATTTACTGTTTCAAGGCTATCTATAAGCTTGTTAATCGTGTAAATATCATTGTGTCAATCCTAACTTTCACTCTTTTTCTCTCAATAACTGTCAGATACTATCACAAACATGAATGAAGCAAATATTTTACCTAAAAGTGCATTTGCAACTTTCTGAAATTCTAAACCTATCAAGGAAGTTTGCCAACTTCCCAAATATTAAGTAAAAAAAGCCTTTTGAATGCCCCACATTATAATCAGAGTCATACTTAAAGGACATTAAAGAATTCTGCATCAACATATTCAGAGAATGGTACCAAAAAAATCATCCAAATTAAGCAAAGGCTTTTTCTTATGCTATGTAGTTTGTTCCTGGGGTTTTTACCCCCTTTGCCTACTTTGCTTTTGCTAAACAAAAGAATGAGTAATGATTTAAGGGAAGTGATGGCGAACCTTAGCACTCCAGGTGTTCTTAGACTTCTATTCCCAGAAGCCCAAGTCCCTGTGAATCCACACGAATGGGTTTACTGCATGTACGTGCAGTAAACCCATTCATGTGGATTCACAGAGACTTGGGCTTCTGGGAATTGAAGTCCAAGAACACCTGGAGTGCCAAGGTGCACCACCATGGGTTTAAGACTGGGGCTCTCAACCTTTTCAAGCCAAGGACTGGGTCATTCTCCCTCAGACAGCTTCGGGAGCCAGACAGCCATTTTGGCCTGGCTGCACACATGGTACTTCTGGGTGTGGCAGAGGTGGTGGGGCCTCCACCTGAAATGGTGTTGTGGGCTGCATCCAGCCCCCGGGCTGTAGGTTGAGAACCTCTGGTTTATGGGCTGAGGAATGCATCTCTGCCCTCATTTCCTGGGAATGCTAGCTGACCATATACTCAGAGACAGAGTTCAGCTACCTTGTCAGGATGTTTTCAGGCATTGAGAAGTGTCAGAGGTGTGTCCTTTATAAAACATAAGATGCAATTTTTATACCTGTCCATTAATACATTCCATGGGGTCTCAGTACTCCTGTGAAATTGTTGTGTTATACACAGATCAGCCAATTCTATCTGCTAAAGCAGAGTTAACATTTTTTTGTGTAGAAATATGAAAAGCACAGGGAACTTTGTACTACAGTGTGTATTGTTATTGTGCCAACAAAACAGATTGGAAAGTTACTCTTACAAAAAATGTGGCATCAGCTATTTCTTCTTGCATTTGTACTATTGTTTCTTTTATATATGTGTCTTCAGTAATGTGGAAACCAAATTGGTGTTTTTCGCATGATGGGACTCATTCATGTGAACGTGGAATTACTGTTCCTCATGTGGGGAAGTCAAATTATCATAAAGTGTCGCAGAGTGGACATTTTCACCACATGGAGGCTATTTTTCAGCCGTTCTTTTGGCTTGCCATAATCCGCTGGTGAGGGCGAGCATTAGTAAACCTTGGTCTTTTGCCTGGCAATTGAATAATATTGGCTCAACCCTAAAAACAAGTTGGCTTAATTCCACACATGACGTTTTTGTAAGACACCTTGACTTTTCTGTGGAAACGTGCCACCAGACTGACAGTCAACCACACGGCAGTTCCCCACTGCTCCAGCACCTAGGCCTCTTGCTGCTGCTTTGCTGACATTACAAACACCAATGTTGGCAGAGTGGGAAATTGGTTCTGTGGCTCAGTCCTGTAGGTGTTTGTGTGTGTCCGTGCGCGCCTACGTTTGTAAATGTGTGCATGTGTGCCCCTAGGCTTGGGCTTTTTTTCTTTTGCGTGTACACACGCTTCACTGCATGGGGGCGGATGCTCCATCCGTGGCTGTAACAAATTTAAAAAACTAAAACGTGATTTAATTAGTTTTTTCCAACTTGTTACAGCGGCGAATGGAGCTGCCGCAGTACGGTGTAGACTGCAGCACAGTGAAGGGGCCACCAGGAGGACGCTCCGCACTAGCAACATTGGGGTCTGTGACATCCGGGAAGCAGCAGCTAGAGAGCGCTCGGCACCACACAGCACAACGGCCAACCGGCCTCTCTTTTACTTTCGCTTTGGTGAGCACAACGTATATGTCTTATCTATATTTTATATAGTTATGTATTTTTAATGAATCTGTTTGGGAACAAAAGCATTCCTTTGTTGGACGCCTTTGGAGAATCACTGACACAGCTAATAAAGAGGTTATGTTTCAGAATGCTACCCGTGAAAACTGCAAACCGTTTGCCTGGTTTATTTCTCCTCCTTTTCCTGTCTCTATTGTTGTTGTTTATTTTTTACAATAGCACCTGTTACTTCACGGAATTTGTCCAAGAACACAGCCTCCCATTGGGTTTATTGGTCTATTGAAATACTCATGTTCCTGCCTCTATAGCAGATAGATGAAAATTATTATTTGGCATGACATTCCACAGACTGCTCTCTGAGGCAGTTGGGAATAAGGCATCCATTCCAACACTGTCCTGGGTTTAGGAAAGGAGGGGACAGTCCTTTCTGTCCTTTGATTTCCTAAAGCTGATACCACAACTCATATCGCTCCAGTGGTGACTGAAGTTATGGAATACATTACCTCTGTGATTCTCAGTTAATGAAATCTTGTATCACCAAGGAGACACAGAAGTTGTATAGGGGAGATTTAGGGTTTTCATCATAATTTCCAGGTGTTAATTATTTGTTTGTTTGTTCAATTTCTACCCCACCCAATCTGCCAAGGCCGACTCAGGGCGGTTCACAAACACAGAATAAAACAACAGATAAAAAGAATTAAAACTAACCCCCACCCCATAAAAAGGATGCTTGAACTGAAGACGGGAGGAATTCTGATCTATACCAGCCAACCCAAGGTGGTCGCCCTCCTACCAGCACCCCATACTTGGCCTGCCAGCCAGGTTTTGAGTTCTTGTCTGAAGGGCAGCAGTTCTGTCTGGAGCCACAGCTCTGTTGGCAGGAGGTTCCAAAGGGCTGGTGCAGACACAGAATCATTATCTTTGTTCACTTGTATTTACTTCCAACAATTTGACTGTAATATTTATGCCCCTGAAACATACAGTTAATGATAAATATACATAATACTGTACCTATAAACATATTAATGGTCTTTTCCAGAAAAAGTGAGTCCCCCACCTAGCAGAATCTAGGTTCTTTGATAAAGTCAAAGACTAAGAACCATTGCTTTATGGAGCTCTTTTTCTGCTTATATTTATGGTGCACAGTCAAGCCATTTTTACAGTAGTCCTTCAAGATGCCTTTTAACAGATAGAGATTGTATTTGCTTCTCTGTTTTTCTCATGGTGAATCGCTCGCTGATCCTTGATAATGAAAATAATCTGATTAAAGATTTATGCCAGCATAAGTGACATGGTATAAATCACAGTGGCAGATTGCTGGTGATTAAAAAGTTGCAGTTTGCATTGCTAGTTGTATGCCAATCATATAAATTGGTGTGTGTTGAGAAATGTGAACAGCAACTCTTCTATCTGACTTCATGGAAGTAGATGTAGATTATATCAGCCAGGAAGAGGATTTGCATGCATTTTTCAGAACCAGGTGTTGGGATAGACTCATTTGTAGCAAAGATGAGAATATCGTAGGAGACAGACTTGTAGACAGGACGATTTCAGAAAGCCACCTGAGTAGCTAAACTATGTCCATCTAGTTCAGTATTGTTTCCTCTGATTGGTAGTAACTCCCTAAAGACTTTGGTTTTCCATAGTTTGCTATTGGATCCTTAAGATGATTTAAATTTAACAAGACAGGAGCTGCCCTAGGAAGTCTCACTTACACAACTCCAGCTGAGCCTTGAAAGTCCAGGTCAACTACCAGTTGCTGTCCCTACCTTGGGAACAACAAATCCAATGACTCCCTTCCTTCCATTGCTCATACTGCCCTTGCTTGGAAGACCAAAGTGTAATTGTAAAATGCAGCGATTCAGCACAAGTGACTAGCTACTGAATTCAGGACTAGGCTGTTCTCAGTTACACGGTGAAAAGCACACAACATGGAGAATTTTAATTGTATTTAAGAATAAGAAAAGGAAAGCTAAATTAGAAAATGGGAGGGGGGGAGAGATGCTTTTAAATGGGTAAGCCCATTCCTGTAAAAGAGACAAGTCCGAATTGCAGTGATTCTCAATACATTTTAATTAGTTTCTTTTAAATTAATTCTGGATTTAATTAATTCTGGATATTCTTGAATGACACCTTGGGTTTCCCCCTCAGGGAGACAGACAGGATCGAAGATTTAATTAATTAATTAAATGGCCTCTACTAATAAGCAGTGGTTACTTTCCATAGTAGGAGACTTTAAGGGAGTTTTGTATTCGATTGCCAACTCCTCCATCTTATTTCATGACAAATGGTTTGAGATAAGGGTGCTGATATATTTGTACTATAAAAAGGAATAGGAATTACTCAAGTTAGAGGACATGTGATATTAGGGACATTTGTATCTCATATTATAAGCCCCAATTGAACAACACCACCCCAAAAAAGCAAGAGACCCATGCCATGGGAAGGACCTTCTTTAAAATAAGGTGCAGCTTCCTTACATGCTTTAGCAAATTAGCATGTTTACAAGAAACTAGAAGGGAACCTTTGGTCAGTTCCTGTTTCGAGACTGATATGATCCTCAGAGGGAGAGGAAGGAGCATTAAAGGTAAAGGTCTCTCTTGCTCAAAAGCCAGTCATGTCCAACTCTAGGGAGCAGTGCTCATCTCTGCTTACAGCCAAAGAGCGAGCGCTGTCTATGTGTGCAGATGTTTCCGTGGTCACATGGCAGGCATGACTAGACACAGGAGTGCACGGAATGTTGTTACCTTTCCACTGAAGCGGTATTTATTTATCTACTTGTAATTTCTTGCTTTCAAACGGCTAGGTTGGCAGGAGCTGGGACAGAGATGGGCGCTTAAACCAGCATGCAGTACCCAGGTCTCAAAGTGCTGACCTGCTGTCCTTCCAGTCATCAATTTCAGCCTCTTAACCACGAAGCCACTACTAGGGTGGTTAAAGTGCCCCACTGTAACATAATATGCTAAGTGTGAACATCATATAGAAATCTTTTCATTAAGGTCCATTGGTAAATACAGTACTACTCCTTCACATCATGGGTATGATTAAAGCTGGTTATCTCACAGCACTCCACTTCGATTAAATTCATTAGGAGATTCGGTGCATGAAAACATTTCAGAAATGCTGACCAAAAAAACAAATGAGAACCAAAAAAACCGCATATAGTTTGCTTTGAAATCTATCAGCAAAATTCATAGTGGAGTAGAAAGGTGAGGATTCCTAGCCCAAACTGCTCTAATTTAGATTAATTTAGATTAATTATAAATGAGAATTCTGACATGGGCTTCTTGGTTCTCTCTGATTGCGTTGCACCATTAGCATAGACAGAGATTGTTTTAAAAATTACTGTATTTTCTGGCGTATAAGACTACTTTTTAACCTCGAAAAATCTGTGCCAAAGTCGGGGGTCGTCTTATAGGACAGGTACTTAACTGCAGCTTGTTTCCCCTTGCTTCATATGTCCGGCGCATATGGTGGGGGGTGCCGCGGCCGAGTCCCTGCTCTGTGCGGGGAGTATGAAGCAAGGGGAAGCAAGCTGCACACATCTTCCTGTACCTCGAGGAGGAGAACGTGAGCGTGGATTGGCTCTCCACCAGAACCTGCCCATTCGACTCGGAGGGCTGCGCGTCTTCGGGTTGAGTGTGGGTTAATTTTTATTTGGTGTGCATTGGAAGAGAGGTAGTCTTATACGGCAAGTATATTCCAAACTCTATATTTTAACTGGAAAAGTTTGGGGTCGTCTTATACACCCAGTCATCTTATACGCCGGAAAATACGGTAGTTAAATTAGGAAAATTGAATATTGGTTTTTGATCAATCAGAACAAAAGAAAGAGGGACCTCCCATAGATTGCAGAAGATAGCTACCAGAAAAAGAGGAATTAAGATGCTGAAAGAGGTATTTGGATTTATAAGTGTCCTTACCCTTCCACTGAGTAAAATTGTCCATTTATTGACGAAACAATCTCCCATGAACTGCAACCTGTTATGTGCTGTTTCTAAAGCTTCTCCTGTTGCTTTCTATCTGACAGCCTTTTGCTATCACCGGTATGAATTCTTCTGTACAACCAGGTGAACTTACCTTGTCAGACATATCTCCCAGAATTCCCCAGTCAGAGTGATCATTGTAGATGGCACATTCTTGGATCTGTAGGTTGGCTGCTGTAGGTTATCCTCTAACTCTTGGTAGTGTTTGCAGTGTAGAGTGTGTCATTGCAAGGAGCTGTATGTTTTGGCTGTTTCAGCTTCTTTCTCCAAATTATATTCATAACAAACATGTGAGGTAGATCAGATTGTGAGAGAGTAAAAGGAATCATGAGTTTCATACTCCAATGGGTGCTTGAACTTTGAATCTCCTGAATCCCACTCTAACACTCTGACATCACAAATGAGTAGCTTTGAAAGTCTTAAGTCCTATGTAAATGCTACGTGCGGATATAAAAAGTAATAATTCATATTTTTTCTAAGAAGCAAGCACACTAACATATGTTCATTTAGCAAAACCTTATAAAATGTGTCTCCTGAGACATTTAACTATGTATATCTCTCCTTCTTAGCTAATTCTCTTTCCATCCTGGAAAGCAGAGCAGAACTGAATTTGTGGATGTCATTATGAGATAGTATGTCATATAATCCTGCAAGTTGGGCATGAAAACGGGAACGGCAATCTCCCTTTCTTTAAAACACCCCTTAGACTTCACCTTCATTTATGTCTAGCATCATCAGCATACAGATGTTGTGCGAACAGACCATACCAGGTTGGATGCATCCATATGCTGTCACATATATGTATACATTCCTCTTTTATCTATTACTTGGCCTTGTTAAATGAAATGGGCCAATTGTTGTTGCTGGCAAAAATCTATTGGCTTCTTGGAATTTAGTGTCCTACAAGGGCCATGGTGGTTAAGACACTGGACTTGATGACCGGAAGTTTGGTAGGTCAGCAGTTCAAGACAGAGTGAGCTCCTGTCATTTGTCCCAGCTCCTGCCAACCTAGCAGTTTGAAAGCAAGAAATTGCAAGTAGATAAACAGGTACTGTACCGCTTTGGCAAGAAAGGTACTAATCGTGCCTGTCACATGGACATGGAAACATCTGCAGATGCAGAAAGCGTTGGCTCTTTGGCTGTAAACGGAGACGAGCACCGACCCCTTGAGTTGGATGCAACTGGCTTTCGAGCAAGGGAGACTTTTATCTTGAGGTTTTTGCATTTCCATACGAAATGTATGAATATTGAAAGCTGAATATTTTTGTCCTTGCTTTTATCCTGAGAGAAGAAATTAGCCATAAAAGAAAGGGAACTAATGTGGCCCTTTAAGTACCTAATAGCATTTGTATTCTGATTCCATTGTCTCTGATCTCATAGGTAAGAAACCATACAGTGACATTGGTATCACCTTTGAGTGGAGGAAGTACTTACAGTATAGAAAAGGCTTGTACATTCTTTGTCCTATCTTGACCTTTAATAAAGGCAGTAAAATGAATTAGTCATTTTCCATTTAGGAGTTTATAACATGGAAATGTGTTCTTGTATTAAAAAATAATAATTACAAGGAAAAATCTCCCAGGAAGAAAAAAACGAACACATTCTGAGGATATTAATAACTGAAAAATTAGTTGACCAGGTGATTTAATACCTGTAGCTGTTATAGCCGGGATTCTCAACCTGCAGCCCATGGCACCATTTCATGTGAACCCCCCCCCCGCCTCCACCACACCAGGAAGTGCCATGTGGTGGAGGAAGGGCAAAATGGCCATCCGTCACCCGAAGCTGTCTGAGGGAGTGTGACCTGGCCCCTGGCTTAAAAAGATTGAGGACTCCTATATTATAGGATTGTAAGCACTTGTTTAAAGGAGAGACATCCATTGCAAATTTTATTTGGTATTTCTCACAGGTATGTCCTCCTAAAACTTTACAACGGATAATAGGGGCACACCGTTTATGCTGTAGCAGCTGTCCTGACTTTTGATGCGCGGTTGTTAGTCAGCCACATGACAGCTTATGTTTTATCAGTTCACCTCAGTTGACTGTCCGCCTCCCTTTTATTACAATGGAAAATGTTTTTCTCAAGGACACATTTAAGCAAACAAGCAAAAACCCCTTTTGTTTACAAATCAGATCAGGCAATTGCATGACAAAATAAAGCATCATATGCATATAAAGCACCAGCAATGTAAAATCAGTGGCTAAGAGGGAAGGCACAATTAATAATTCTTAATGTGGAATGTGGGTTTTTTTTTTGGGGGGAACACCCCTTTTCCTTGCGTGAAAAGCCAAAGAGCATGAATGAGCCACATTTTAATAACCGTAGAATCTAATCTGTAGACCTATAAGAGGGCAGTTGCCTGCTTCTCTCACATCAGTGTGATGTGCAACTGAACTGATTATTTCAATTAACTTGTATTTATTTTTAATCTTTTGGTAGAGTAGCACATGGTAAATAATTCATTCCAGTACTGCTCGCTTCCTTCCTTTTATACATTAAACAGTTTTTGTCCTCAGAAACACTCTTTCTTTTGGAAATGCCAGAATGCATGGTATATATTTTGTGCATCATCAATGTGCATCATCTTCTTAAGCCATGTACATAGGGATCTATCCTTCCACTGAGGAATCAGAGAGATAAACATCTGGAAATAACAGATGGCGTTCATTGAGCTAAAGAGTCAGAAAAACTATTTTGGAAAAGCTCATGGGTAGATTTCAATTTCATATATGGAATCAATACAAGTGACTAGTTCCTCCCTAGTATGTTTCATAGCTACCTCTCATTAGATGTCTGGATTTTATTTGACTTGCTATCCAGCTTGCACCTGAGAATTTGTAAAGGTCAGCTCCTTCCTCTTGACTTGCCGCTTGCCAACTTGTCAACTCCTGATCTGTCCAGACCATTAGATGTGACATATTGGATTATGACTTTGAGTTCATACCTGTGACTTGTGTCAGGGAACATTGGGCCTTTGGCCTCCTTGAGCATTGCATTCTTTTTTTTTTTTTTTTTTTGGTGCTGCTTTTCTCCTGACCACTTCCTCTTTATGCAATGCCTTGTTAATGTGGTTCTGATTCTGGCTATAGCAATGCAGTGATGCCTTTTGACTGTTAAAGGCATCATCTTGAGACTCTCAAAGGTTTCTCTAGGGCAGTGTTTTCCAACCTTTAGTTTTTGGACTTCCGTTCCCAGAAGCCTAAGTCAATTCGCCACATTGATCAGCCAATGTACCGACAGGCTTCTGTGAATTGAAGCCCCCCTTTCCCCATGTTGGAAACCACTGCTCTAGGGCATAAGGGGTCCATACGGAGCCTTGGAACCTGAAAGGAGGGGACAGGAAGCTTCAAATTAATACAAATTAATTATTGCTAGTGCTGGATCTAGTTTATGCTGGCATAACTATGCAATGGGACTGCAGTAGCTTAGTGGTTAAGATGCTGAACTTGATGACTAGAAGGTTGGCAGGTCAGCAGTTCGAGACCTGAATACTGCATGACGGAATGAGCTCCCGTCTCTGTCACAGCTCTTGCCAACCTAGCATTTCAAAAGCAAGAAATTGCAAGTAGATAAATAGGTACCATTTCAATGGGTAGGTAAACAGTTCTGTGCACTCCGGTATTAGTCATGCCTACCACATGTCCACGAAAACGTCTGCAGATGCAGACAGTCCTGGCTCTTTGGGTTTAAAAAGAGATGAGCACTGAACCCTCAAGTCGGATACAACTGGCTTTCAAGCAAGGGCTTTATCTAACCATGCAGCAGTATTTTTGCCCATTTAAACAAAAAACAAAACATGCATTCAGTTGCACTTATATTGTGACTTAATTCAAATGTTTATGTATATTTCCGCTACTTAAGGTATCAGTTTCTGATTATTTCCCGCTCCTCCTCACCTCTGCAGGAGTGGATCAAGCCCTACCACAAGAACGCCGCACTCCTGTCACTCCTTCCTCTTCATCTCGATACCACCGCCGCAGGTCCTCAGGGTCACGTGATGAGCGCTATCGTTCAGGTATGTGACAAAAGAAAACAAAACAGTCTATTTTTTTACGGTTCCTTGTTTGAAGTGGGGATTCCAGCTCCATTCATCTTTCAACTTCTGCTTGAGTCAGGGAGGAGAGTGCTACATTCCTATTATCATGACCAGAGAAGAATGTCAGTCCTTATGTGGCCAGAATCACGACATTCTTGTGCAAGGAAGATAAAAGTTCAGACCAGTTGGTGAGAGAGGAAAGGTTGGTATAGGGCAGTGATGGTGAACCTTGGCACTCCAGGTGTTCTTGGACTTCAATTCCCAGAAACCCAAGTCTCTGTGAATCCACACATAAGCGCAGTAAACCCATTTGTGTGGATTCACAGAGACTTGTTCCTCTGGGAATTGAAATCCAAGAACACCAGGTGTGCCAGTAAACCCATTCGTGTGGATCCAAAGAGACTTGGGCTTCTGGGAATTGAAATCCAAGAACACCTGAAGTGCCAAGGTTTGCTAGCCCTCTGCCCCCTCCCCCCCAGAACAACCCAATGAGGATTGAGTGTGTCCCGTGATCATGAAATAACAAGGGTTGGCAAATGGAGAATGGAATGGAACCAACTCTGAACCAGAACTGGGTCACTTGTCACTCCAGCATTTTGTTTGCTTCCAGATCCCATAGGAAGAGAAATTCTGTGGCATTGCACAGAAACAGAAAATAGCTAGTTAAATAATACAGTACCTGTTGTTTAAAAATTGTAGACTTGTCTGTTTTTGTAAGCTCAAATACTCTGATGTCTTTTTTCCTGGTCCAGTTGCTTCAGAACCCACCATATGGATGGACTAGGGACTGAACCTGGCAGCTTTTAAACATGCATTCAGAAGTGACCACAGAGAGGATGAGAATGGTTACTACATTGAGTATCTCTCAATGTTAATGCTTGAATTGGATAATTGAATTGAATTGGCTAATTCATGATAATTTCAATCTACAGATTTAAGGAATGTTTAAAAAAACAAACCAGGATCAAAGGGACCAGTTGATAGTGCTGAAAGGATGTATACTTAACCTGACTCCTGATACAAATAATGGATAAAAGCATCCCAGATAAATGCCAGTTCTCTTGTTTGGCCTTTCCACAGGGATGGATTATTAATGGCATAACATGACAATTTCCGTGCCATTACGAGCCACCTTGCAACTTGATAACAGCATGCTAATGATACCGAAGACACAAAAAGCTACAAATCTTGTAATTCATTTGCTTTCATTAGATGTTTTATCACCTGTCACTACCAATTAGCACATGTCCTTATCCTGTTGCTAATAGACACTTGGCACCAAGATTAATTACGTACTCATAGTACCTGAAATCTGAGTATTTCCACAATTCTTGTTAAATTTGTATCCACAGTTCCTCTGATTAGCAATGCCAAAAGGGCTGCATAAAATCATTAGGCAGGAACATAATCTAACATCCTTGACATCCTCTGAATATGAGCCTCAAGTCCACCAGCTCAGATCCAGGTAGAGCTTTATGGCAAGAACAAACACTTTTGAGGGTACAGAAGAGGAAAACCAAATTAGAAGATGGAGGAAGGAGCTCACTGGACAAGGAAAAACATTAAAGGAGGATATAGCTGAGGAACTCAACCTTCCCTACATCACCTGGAGGACCCTGAATAGGCTGAGGGTTGGAGTCCTTAAATGCAAGACCAACATTCTCAAGTGTGGGCTACTGGCGGACAACCACACACTGTATGAATGTGGAGAGATTGAGAATCCGGCTCATATACTGGTCTGCTGATTACTGCCAGAAACATGCACCAATGAGGACTTGAGTTTGGCCAATGACAAAGCCAAGAAAGTGGCTTCATTTTGGCAGTCCAGAGTTTGATTGAGACATGAAAGAAGAACATAATCTAAACCCTCGTATTTTGGGGGACTTTACCCTTATGTACATCTGTACATCTGCAACAATTGTTGACATGTGGAGTATTCTAGCTCAGTCATGTTCTTTTCCGGGATGTGCCAACTCACCCACTCTGTCCTGAATTTTTATTTTTCTTCCAGCAGACATTCAGTGTTAAGTGAAATGTCCATTTTTTATTATATTAAGATTTTTTGGTAGAGTTCCTGTCCCTTAAATGTTTTCTTCTTATTATTGTTAGAGCTTCCTGGCCATGCTTTCTTGTGCGTAGTTGGTGCTATTTTGGCTAGAGATGTTTCAACAGATAATGAGTTTAATGTTAGGGTGTGGCATGACAATGTTATTTTTTCCACTGAATTATAAAGTTTTAAGGTTTTGCTTTAGTGGGAACTGCATTTTCCAAGAATTTGGTCTCCTGGTTAATCTTGCTGGAGTCAGGGAAGAGGATGAAGGTTGAGCTGGATTAGACTTTCATTCTGTTCTCCATTTAGTCTGAAAGTCAGCAACCTATGGCTTGTATAGAAAATGGCCATTTATTCCACCTCCATCATGAAAGGATGGAATAGACAAAAGGAAGACCCTTCTGTTTGTCTATATGCTGTTCTCCATGGAAACAAAACCATGCAGAGCCTTAATAAGGATTTCTAGGAGCCACTTTCAATCAGCTGACAGATTCTGAAGGTGGTGGCCTTATTTTTTTGGAATACTTTTTCAGTCTCTTGAGACTGACAATCAGAGTTTGCATTTGGGCATTGCAATATTATGATTTCTTTTTTAAAAAATGTCAGAGTTAAACAAATGTTTCCTTCAATGAAGGTAGTGGTAATGGAGGGGCTGGACACTACATATGGCATTCAGGCTGGATTAAAATTAAAGATGGGTGGCCGGGGGGGGGGGGGTAGGTGGGTCTAGTTTTGAGCCACAGTCTGATATCCTGTTGTCTGCAAATGCTGTAGAACAGGGGTGCCCAAACTAAGGCCTACAGGCAGGATCCGCCCCTGACGACAAATTATCCAGCCGGCATCTCCCTCGTCGCTCCCAGAAGTGGAAGTAAAACATGCCCGCACATGCACGAAATACTGCCGTAAATGCACCCACGGCTGCCATAAACACATTTATGACAGCAGCAGGTGCTTTTACAGCAATGTTTTGCACATGCACGGGCACATGACCGGCCCGCTGAACCACTTGTGGTCCGAAAAGTTGGGGCACCCCTGCTGTAGAACAATCTGTTACTCCTTCCCATACATTCTTTTACTGAGAATCAAGCAATTCCTTATATAAGCAGGACACCAGTTTAAAGCAACAAGGCAGATGCTGCCTTGCATAGCTACAGTCTAAAGATCATTAATATGCTTGGGCAGAGCATATTAGCCACCGAGTGAATAGAAGGAATGTGATGAATGAGTTCTTCAGATCCCAACCCTTACACACTATTATTTGCGAGTAAGACTAACTAGATTTCGTTGTTTTCAATAATTATATTGACTGGGATAAGTCAACATAATTAAATAATGAATACTTTTGCATTTTATCTTAATTATGTTTGACTACATACAAATGCTGAAAAATGAATTAATAATTTTTTTATTATACTTTTTTCTCCAATGTACTCAGGATTCTGTACGTAGGTTATTCTGCTCTATCATTACAACAAATGACAAATTAAATACAAAGAGAGTAATGTTGCCTCTGGCCACAAGAGAATTTCATGGGTGGATGGAGCTTCGAACCCATTCAGTGCTCAGCATTCTGCCCATTACCCCTCTTGTAGTTTACACAGTACACCAGGTTAATTGGTATGAATTTACACTCTTCTGCCCGCACCGCAAAGCAGTCAGCAAGCAAATGACACAAGTAGTGTGAATGAAAAGCTCCTTTCTCATGTGGTCACTTGAGAGAGATGTTTCGTAGGGAGGTTGAAAAAATCTTGGCCTACTAACATGGAAACTTTAAATATTTACTAGGTAACACTTGATTGTACTGTGAAAGGCATGCAGAGCAGTGAGCCAAAGTGGAAGTAATAAATCACCTTCAGGCTACAACACATTAGGCTTTTTTCGTCCCTGTGCAGAACGCTGCTGGTAATACCAAAATATGGAAGTTTCTGCACTTTTCTTTGCTTCAAAGGAAAGAATTTTCATATTTCTGTATACATGCAAAATCAGGAAGTCATACTTCAGTTTGGTTTCTAAACTGCATGGGTTCATCTTATAAATTACATACTGTATATAAAAAAGCCAGGTTTTTCAGCTGCAAAGGTGTTTTTTTTTTAATGTAGAGGGTTTATTAAGGGTTGGAAGTTGTAGCCTTGCTTGTACCTGAAGAAGAAAGACTGGATGGAAAACTAAAGCAGGAAGAGTTGTGGATACTTCATTACATGCTACAATGTGAGTGTTAAAGATCCAGTGTCCACATTGCAGAGTAATCTAAGAGAAAACATAGAAAGTGTTCTTAAACCAAGTTGGCTATGCATCAGCCTCTGCCAGTATTTTTTACTCTGGAAATAGCCGTCCAGAGTCACAGGCGTAGGTCTTATCTCATTACTTCAGTGTTTTCATTGTAGATATTGGCTGAAAACCTGTTTATGCAGCTATACCTCAGAAGGCTGATGTCATCAGCTGTTGCAATTTTTCAGAACTCTGCAATCCCTCCACCCAGAGTTCCAGAGGATCCCTTGTGTCATGTGGAAGCTTTGGGGGACCATGGGACTTGAGACACAGTCTTTAATTTCTAAAAATCAATAGAGGCTCAAGGATGGAATTAGATTTTTTTTTAATTCCTGAAAAATTACCACATCATCAGCCTTTTCTCGCATAACTTACAAAACCAGATTCTCATCACTGATTGGGGGTTTGACCTGGGATGATCTAATTAGAGTAAGGATGCTTAAGAATGCAATATTTGATTAAGCTGCCTTGTAGAATATCTAGTCTTTGGAAAATCTACTCTATTTAGGCACTGCATCTCCCCAGAATCAGAAAGTCATTGTAGCCATCATGACAGTGAGATTCTGGAAGTTTTAAAATAATGTTTTCAATCTACATTAGCAAAAGCAAAGCAATCATATTTATATACTTAGTGCACTCTCTGGGTAGTTCACAAGTA
Source organism: Bradypodion ventrale (assembly GCA_035047345.1). Taxonomy (NCBI): domain Eukaryota; kingdom Metazoa; phylum Chordata; class Lepidosauria; order Squamata; family Chamaeleonidae; genus Bradypodion; species Bradypodion ventrale. Next base: position 126,689,755 of record JAWDJE010000006.1, read on the forward strand.
AATTAGCATTTTACCCCTATCATTCTGGGTACTAATTTTACTGCCCTCGGAAGGATGGAAGGCTGAGTCAACCTTAAATCCCTGGTCAGGATCGAACTCTCAACCTTTTGGTTGCAGTACAGCAGTTTAAACACTGCACCACCATACCTATCAAGCGCTGCTCCGGAGATTATGGGACCTGCGCAGAACGTTTCTGCGCAGGTCCGTTCTACACATGTGTAAAAGCCTTCTACGCAGGTCACTTCTATGCATGCGTAGAAGGCTTCTACGCATTGCCTTCTGCACAGAAGCCTTCTACGCATGCGTAGAAAGGTTCTACACATGCATAGAAGGGTTCTACGCATGCATAGAAAGGACCTGCGCAGAAGGGATGCACAGTAACTCCTTTCCCCCGCTGCCAAATTACGGGGTAGCGGCAGCTCCGGGCAGGAAATGGAGAAAATTGGCACGGAAATACAGGAAATCCCGGCCAATCCGGGATAATTGACAGGTATGTGTCAATTAAGGGGTCCCATTGGTACTATCCTAGTACCCACCAGCAACCATTGGCACTATAATAGTTTCCCACCAAAAATCACCATCTAAAACCGGAGTAGAATATGTGAGTGCCCTTTGACACCAGCTTCCATTTGATACCAAAGATACTATGATTGCCAAACATTTTATCCCTGCCAGTTCACAGAGGGGTCACTTGATGTGCTTCTGGGCATGTTTATAGTTTAGGAACAGAGGTGTTTCCATTTTATTTAACTTGCCTTTCTAGCACTGAAGATCTGAGCTGAATTTTTCATTCTATTACATAAAATCAAGTTTCCAATACAATCCAATTCGAATGCTGGGTTCTGACTGTGTATATTTCATTTGCATACCTGCTTGGCCATAAAGCTTAGGTGGCCTTGAGCTGGTGGCTGTCTCTTGTGTGATCTCCATCACAAAGCTGTTGTGATCATTAAATTGAGGTTATTATTCCTTCTACATTATTCTTTTTTGTTAGTTGGCTCTAATTTTTCTATTTGTTATTATAAATCCCCTTGGAGAAATTCCTGAAAGGTTGAATAATGAGTCTTGCTCATAGGCAGCCTGACCACACGTCAAGTAATTAGCCTTCCCAATCATGTCACTTCTTTTTTGCACCGTTTATATTAATTTGCTAAGAATAGCAAGAAGCACAAATTGAATCCAGCTATGGACTACTAGACAGTCTTGAAGGGAGGGCAATCAAAGGAAAGGAAATGGAAAGTTAATATTTGTAGAACAGAACAGGGTTTTTTTTTTTTTTTTGAGAAGACAATGCCTAGGAAAATCAAAGAAGTCCCACGCTTCACCAACCTATTTCAAAATAGGGTAAGACCAAAAAGCAAACAGCCACGTTGCTCAAACTAAACTGCAGCAGCAAATCCAATGCAAACTGAAGCAGTAGCTGTAAATAACTTAAAAACAACAATTCATGCTTCAAAACCTGGGGGAAGCTGTTTGAAAATTTGCGAGAAGGTACTGTACATTAAAGAAAATAAACATCTGCTGTAACATTATTACATACCAGTTCTATTGGTCTTTGAAGCCCATAAATCTAAGCATGTTTTTCCAGGAAGTAAAATTCAGTTTGACAGTGTAAAAAGAAACAATGTTGGGGATGGATCTCAGTAATAAAATTCCTGAATCTCAGTAATAAAAATCCCTACATTTGGTATTCCAGATCTTTGGGTTTACAGCTCCCTTCATTCCTTAATATTGGCTGCATTGAGTGGGGCTGTAGAGAGGAGTTAGGCTTCATCCCTAATTTAATCAGTGTCTTTGTTCTTGTCTCCTACTTAAATGTCTCCACAGAACTGTAAGGTAGTAGTGTTTGTCTTCATTTTAAGCACGACCAGCCCTACTACTAAACACAGCCTGAAAGATAATTCATATACAGTGGTACATCGTTTAAAGAGCATAATGCGTTCCACAGGATTGCTCTTAAAGCGAGTTTGCTCTTTAAGTGAAACACCATTGTAAGTAACCAATTGTGACTTCTGGTGGGGGGATTACGATCCCCAATTTAGTTGTTAAGCGAGGCACTCTTTATGCGAGGTTTTACTGTACATTCCCAAGCATAAAATTAAGGGTGACATCAGCTAGGACAAGTTTTTGAAAATTGAACATTTCCCTCTTGATTCATAAAGTTCTATGGTCCCTAACTAATCACTTTAATCATTGGGAACTCATGAGGACCAAGCAATGGAAGGGGGAAGTCTTTAATTGTCTCTGCCAGTAAAATCATCTCACCGGTAGTGATTTTCATTTATTAAAGGCTTCCCCCTCCTTTACCTTTACCCCAATGGGTTCCTAGCAATCGGGAGGATTACTATGGATCTCTAGGAGCTTCATCGGGATGTCATCAGCCTTATGCCACAGAACTTACACAAAAGGACCTCAACCTTTGTGGAGCAGTAGATTTTGGGTGCCCTGAAATACCTCAAATTATCAGTTAGTTAAAAGTAATGTTATTCAAAAACATTAAGTAGGTTGGGACTTTTCGTATTGAATTTAGTGTTAATGTTTTTATTTTACTGTGTTATTTCTGAGCTTTGTGGATTCTTTGGAGCTTATTGTCTTCAGAAATACCTTGCTTATTGCTGCATTACCCTTCAAAGTTACATGGCCACCGATCAGTGAGGAAGGTAGAAGATTTTTGATGAATAAACAAATCTTTTTCCTGATCTATAGTAATTGTGTTTGTTTCTCAGGCTTGCCTTTAAAATTGATTCCCCCCCCCCCCCCAATTTGCCTGTTCATGTTGTCTGTGCAAAATACCCATTTTATATAGTTGTTTGACTTACCGTTATTTAATTCTATGCATTCCTTAGCCAATATACATATAGAAGTAATTTAGGATTAACGCTGTAGAATTGCTGAATGATTTGAAGGGTGCCTACAAATGTCTTTGAAAAAGAACTCCCAAGGTCAAGTTTCTTGTAAAAACTGGCTGTTTTTATAACCTTTTGGCCTAGAATTCCAAACTGATATTTAACTTTTATTAACTTTTATTTCCAGACGTTCATACAGAAGCGGTCCAGGCAGCTCTTGCAAAACATAAAGAAAGGAAGATGGCGGTGCCTATGCCGTCCAAGCGACGTTCATTGGTGGTGCAAACATCAATGGATGCCTACACACCTCCAGGTAAGAAGTGAAAATGATACACTGTTAAATTTTAAAGGAATTTTTATTTTGCTTTGCTTTTTAATTATCCACTTCAGGATTAGTTGTAATTTAGGATTAAATAAATTATATTGCAACACAACAGATATTTAGAGGATAAAGAGGAGAGTTTGCTAGATAGCCTCAAGTTGGCAGAAGGTCAGGACTGACTTGAAAGCAGGCTAACTAATCCCATGCTTGTTTACTTTTACATAAGTCCATCTGTGATCACAGGGACTGACTCCCACATATATGTACATAGTTTTTTCATCCAGTTGCTGATTTGTCTCAGCTATTCCATTTTTTGCCTGTTGCTATATTAGAGACACTGACTCATTCTGTTTCTGCACATTTGATGGAACTAACGCCTAAATATTAAATGTATCTATCCAGCAGCAAGATCTATCTGATATGGTCTATCTTAGAAATCAGAATGTTACTCTGGAAGACGCAACCTGATTTCATGTGCATAGGAGCCCATCCTTTTAAACTCTCTATATGGCACACTGATTTGGGTTTGCAATCCATGGGAGTTCTGTGGAAAAGTGCACAAAGTAATCTCTTATGTTGCAGTGTTGCAGTTACTTTTCCTCCTTGAGCAACAGCAGTTAATGTTGTTAGCATAAGGTTCAAAAGAAAGTGCATAGATCAGCGATGGCGAACCTTTTAGAGATTGAGTGGCCAAACTGCATCCCCAAACCCACTCTGTGCTGGGTGGAGGGAGGAAGCACTCCAATTGGGTTGCTGTGAAGAGGGGCAGGGTGAATTCTACTGGGAGAGGAGGCGCTCCCATTGGGCTGCTGGGAAGGTGGGTGGGGTTAACTCTGTGCTATAGGGAGGGAGGAAGCACTCCCATTGGGCTACTGGGCAGAGAGGCGGAGTGAACCCTGTGCTGTGGGGAGGGAGAAAGCGCTCCCATTGGGCTGCTGGGCAGAGGGGCAGGGCAAACTGTGGTGGAGCAACGGCATGCGTGCCCACAGAAAGGGCTCTAAATGCACTCTGGCATAAGTGGCATAGGTTCACCACCACTGGCATAGATAAACTCTAATTATAATCTGTTTCCCCTCTCATTCTTAGATACCTCATCTGGGTCAGAAGATGAAGGATCTGTACAGGGCGATTCACAGGGGACTCCCACCTCAAGCCAAGGAAGCATAAACATGGAACACTGGATCAGCCAAGCAATTCATGGGTCTACTACTTCTACAACTTCTTCATCCTCAACACAAAGTGGTGGCAGCGGTGCTGCTCATAGGCTAGCTGATGTAATGGCACAAACACATATAGGTATGTATCTCTCCAACCTTTCCACTTGTACTACATGTCTTTTGGGGGCCTCTTAGCACTCTGGTTTTCTTTAAAATGATCCTTCTCATTTATTGAAACTACTGAAATTCATTTAGACCAGTATTTGCTTGATATTTTCTAAAGGCTCTTTTGTTTTCTGTTCTAAAATTCCTGCCTGGTACTATTAATTCAGTGGTTTATATACCGTACTTCTAAAACGCAAGGGACGAGTAAAACAATTATTTTCTTAGAACTGAGCAAAGATTAGCACATACTGTAATAGGTGAGCTTTTGAATTATACAGAACTCTGCATCAGAACTGGATAGTCCAGGATAAAAGGACTTTGTAGAAGAGAGATAAGTGTGAGTTGCAGAAATTTAGTATGAAGAACATTTCTTGGTAGGGAAAACTATGCTTTTTGAACTTGAGTGTGTTTAAATGTTACAGGATAAAAGGGAGAACAAATGTGATGCTGGCATTTGATTTTTTTTCCTCCCTAGCATGTTCTTTGACCCCAAGTTAGATGAGTGAGTATTTCTTTTTAAGCAGTCCTGCAGTAGCTTTCCCTGCTTTGGTGCCCACAAGCTGTGTTGGACTACACTTATCCAAATCTTCTTTTTTAGCTATGCTGGCATAATACTAAGAGTGTCTTTTTTGGAGGCAAATTGGACCAAGTTAAGGAATCACTATAGGCTTTATCAGTTACATAATGAGTTGTATGATTCAGCATGCAATTGATTTTTACAGTAACTTCTTAGAGACAGTTCACTTCCAGAAGTTACTCCATTTGCATAGCTGCACTGCAGGTGATAGGAACTGTCTTCCAACACATTTAGGTGACAACATTATTTATCATATGGCACATCACAATTCAATAAAAGTAATAAAAACACAAGAGATAAAAAACAAGATATATAAAATGTAAATTAAAAAGTTATAGATAAATATCTAGACTGCAAATATATGTTTTTTGCTTCATATTCTATTCAGTGTTCTCCATAACACACTGGGCTGGTCAAATCCAAATGGGGACCAATAAGTTTTAGGTTAGGAGCCAGTCAGCGATGAGATGCATGTAAAAACCCATGAACTCGTTGGGAACAGAGATTTTCATTAAACTTCTCTCAACCTTGGGCCTTCAGGTATTCTTGGACTTTAGTTTCCAGAAGCTAAGTCAGCATACTTGCAGATCAGTACTTCTGGTAATTGAAGTCCAAGAACATCTGGGAAGCCCATGTTTTAGAATCTGCTCTACAACATTTAGACCCGCGATGGCGAACCTTGGCACTCCAGATGTTCTTGGACTTCAATTACCAGAAGCCCCCATGAATCCACACGAATGGGTTTGCTGCAATTCATCTGGCCCATGCCGCCCTCATCGCTCCCGGAAGCGGAAGTAAAATGCGCCAGTACGGGCACGTTTTACTTCCACTGACGGGAGCGACAAGCGTAGCGTGGTCCAGGTGAATTGCAGTAAACCCCTTCATGTGGATTCATGGGGGCCTGAGATTTTATTTATTTATTTATTTTTCACGCTTATATACCGCCCACTCAGGTACAACCCAACTCAGGGCGGTTTACATAGCGGACAGTAAATACATAAAAAGACACATGATAAAACAAAGTTAAAAGTTAAAAAAACCACCCCTAAAAGGTGTGCAAGTACCGAAGGGACCTTGGGGGAAGGCACACTTCTCTATACCAACCACCCAACGGTACCCCCATCCCCACCCGCACCCCAAACTTGGCCCGCCAGCCAGGTCTTTAGTTCCTTCCTAAAGGGCAACAACTCCATCTGGAGACACAGTTCCACAGGCAGGAGGTTCCAAAGGGCCGGTGCGGACACGGAGAAGGCCCTCCTCCTTGTGCCAGAGAGGCGAGGCCCCCTGGCTGATGGCACAATTAGAGAACCCCTCCGGTCCGCTCTGGTTGGACGGACAGACGGAGATTCTGGGAATTGAAGTCCAAGAACATCTGGAGTGCCAAGGTTCACCATCACAGACCTAGAATAAAGGAAAAGAAGGATGGCCAGAGAATTGGCTTTACCAATAGGGAAAAAGAGCCAGCCACCTCAGATAGCAGGGTGTGTCACTGACAGGAAGCATAGAATAGCTGTCTATGAAGGAGTCAAATTGCCAGTTGCTCTTTAAAAAAATACAGATTGTGGAAGGAATCTGAGAACCATGTTGATACCAGCCGCAACTGCCGCTTTGACATATGCTAAGCTATTTCAAATTCTTAATTAGATGCAAGACACCAGGTGCTTAGAGGTGACCTCTGCTGGTATGTGTAGAATGTAAGAGAGTCCCCTTAAGTGCTTCTTAGCAGGTAGGACTGTGAGTCAGCCAATTTAAGTTTGTTTTCTAGAAAAGAGAAATTGCATACATCTTATTTAAAAAAACATAGTACTGTAATAATTGTCTAGTAGTTGTATGTCAAGTTGAGGGAGCTGCGGTGGCTTAGTGGTTAAGATGCTGAACTTGATGACTGGAAGGTCAGCAGGTTTAGGCAATATGAGACCCAAGTGCTGTATGACAGAATTAGCTCCCGCCTCTGTTCCAGCTCCTGCCAACTTAGCAGTTTGAAAGCAAGAAATTGCAAGTAAAAAACCCAAAAAGGTACTGCTTCAGTGGGAAGGTAACAGCATTCTGTGCGCTCCAGTGTCTATTTAGGCCTGCTACATGATGACCACTGAAACATCTGTAGATGCAGACAGTGCTTGCTCCTTGGCTGTAAATGATGAGCACCACACCCTAGAGTTGGATACAGCTGGCTTTCAAGCAAGGGAGACCTTTACTTTTACTATGTCAAGTTGATTTTGACTTATGGCAACCCTTTCCATGGTAGAGGACACTCAGAAGTCTTTACCATTTCCTACTTTTGGGGAAGTTCTGGGACAGTGCAGCTTTCTCTTAACTTCAGAGGCTGTGAGGAACTGAACTCCCAACCTCTGGGTCCAGAGCCAGATACCTAAATCACTGAGCTATCCAGCCAGCACACATTAAACAAAAACAACAACCAAAAAGAGTTGATTGTAAATAAAAATAAGAAGGCTTCATTGGTATCTGTTTCTTCTATACCTATAAATCCAAGGGTTAACCGTTGGAACTTGCTATATGTTTTGAAGTTTGCTATACGATTGAAGTTTATAAAATCATGCACGGTGTGGACAAAGTAGATAAGGAAAAACTGTTTTCCCTATCGCACAACACTAGAACTAGGGGACACTCGATGAAACTTTTGGGTACTAGTTCTCAAACAAATAAGAGAAAGTACTTTTTCACCCAGAGAATTACTGGTCTATGGAACTCCCTGCCAGAAGAAGTGGTGACAGCTGTCAGTCTTGACAGCTTTAAGAAAGGATTAGACAAGTTCATGGAGGACAAGGGTATCAATGGCTATAATTATGGATACTTAAGGACAACCTCGGGGTTGGAGAGATAGGCAGGATATCTCTCAATGCCATTTCCAGGGAATCCTAAGCAGGTGAAGGCATCTCCTTGGGAATACCCTGAAGCAAATGGTGAGCCACTGTGTGAGACAGAATGCTGGACTGGATGGGCTGTGGCCTGTTCCAGCAAGGCTGTTCTTATGTTCTTATGTTCCTGCACCCATCCATCCTACCCCGTACCGAGCCTCCTGCACTCACCCAAATCCGGTACGGAGGTCACTAAATGTTTGAGAAACATGCCAGTGGGGCAAGAGCCCCACAAACGTGAACAAAGGGAAACAACTTCAATTTCCAATGTTCTTTGTGTCACGCCGCGCCACAGCCAATCAGACTGAGAGGCGCGAGCAAAAAGAACGTTGGGAAATGCGGTGCGGCCAATTAAAATTGAGCCGCAGGGGAAAAACTGCCGCACGAAAGCAAACCACAAACGCAAAACTACAAGTCCTGAGAGAGCTGGCGCGTGAAAACTAAAATTACAAAACGCAACGGGACCGAAAGTCCCCAGCAGGCAGACACAGCGCCTCAACAGCCACGCAAAACAAAAAGCCACAAAACTACCACGAGATACCCGCCGGCCTTCTTTCCCAAAGCAACAGGGAGAAGAGGGACTCCTTCTCCTCCACACTACCCCGCCGAAATCATGGCGAGACCACCACCAGCCTCAAGTAAAGTTGAGCCAGGGTGGAAAAAAAACCCCCAAAACAGGCAGCAGTTCGTCAGGGGAAGCACCCTCCCTGGCGGATGACTGGCTGATGCCTTTGTACTTCCGAATACAAAAGCAACAGCCAGCAATCCAGAAGGAAGAGCACCACCCCTTACGGATCGCTGCCTGCCCATCTCTGGTTAGGTAAGCCAGGAGAAAAAGGAGACAGAGAAGAGAGAACCATCGTTAGGCACAGATAGCTCTTCTCTGCCTCCTCCTTCTCCCCCGACCTACCTAACGAACCTTCCTGGGAGAAGAACGGGCTGACTGCCTCCCCCTCCTTTCCCCCATTGCTGCATCAAAACCAAAATTCAAAGCAGCAATGGTGAAAAGAGGAACCGACAGGCAGCCCGTTCTTCAGAAGTAACCACCAAAAACAAACACCAAAAATAATAAAAGTAATAAAACAAAAATAAATCAATAATTAAAAAAAAACAATAAACAAAAAATTAACCACAAAATACACAAACAAAAACATCCACAATAACACAAAACCACATACAAAACACCTAACTACAACACAAAAAACCACAAATTACACAAACAAACAACAACTAATTACACAAATAAACAACAACGAAATATGAAAAATTAAACAAAACCAGACATAACCAAACCAATTAAACAAACCTAAAACTCAACCAAAACAAAAAAGAACAAACAGAAACACCTCCCAGTCCACCATGAACGAAGCACTGTTTATTGCTAAGAGGCCAGGAGAGAAAAAACAGTGAAACTAAAACAAAACCAATAGCAGCCCCACCTGCAGGGCAGAATAATAAAAACAACTCAAAAAGACACAACAGCCCCACCTAGAGGCCACAAGAGTAAAAACAAGTCAAAAACATAACAATAAATCAAAAGTTTACACAAATCACAAACATATGTCAAAAAAATAAAATAAAAAGATTAATAACATCCTGTATTGAGTTTTAACTCAAATAAAAACCCAAAATATCTAAACACAGTTTAAAAACATGGAATGTAAAAAACATGTACTCTCACATTATTAAAAATATTACCTACGGTACAACTATTAACAAAAAAAACTAACTAAAACATTATTTGGTTAAATAAAACAATTTAAAACAATTATATCATCCTTTGTTCTTTTTTTAATCCACAAACCCCCCCAAAAAAGCTGATCACAGTTTATAACAGCCCGGCAACGCCAGGCAACCTATGCTAGTCTTCCTATAAAGAAAAGTAATTATGCCACACTCTTTTTGCAAGTTTGAAAGAGAAACAGCTCCCTAATGTCTTAGTAATAAACAGTGCTTCGTTTATGCCCTGAAAATAGGACAAAACACTGTGGTAATCTACCTGCGCTCCATGCACACGATTATTCAAAGCTAAGGATGTTCTTGTTGATGACAAAAAAAAAATTGCAAATGCCCATTCTTCCATTTGGGGGGTTCACCCACTAGGCTACCCTAACTGTGAGAGAGGCCTCATTAGGGCATGCAATTGCATTCTGAAAGTTCTGCTAATTGTGATAAATATGAATTTTTAAACAGCAGCACTGAACACCTCTGGCTGTGAGGAACGGGGGTGGGGAGGAAGTCTCTACTTTGAACTCAAGGGGGATCTGACCTTCAGAGTCCAATGTGGAATCTTATTTGTGTGTTCAGATGCAAAGTCATTCTGGTGGTGGTGGTGCCGGGGGGGGGGGGGGGAGAGAACAGAGTGGGAAGAGGCCATAATGACAGAGCTCAGAACAGCAATACCTCTGTGTGAAGTTTTCCAAACTCTCTTGCTTGACTAGCAGTTCTTTGACCTAAGGTAGAGCCAGACATATAACAGAAGAGTTTAGCATTTGGATGTTCATGTACTCTGCCTCTATAAAAAACGACCATGCTACCCATCCAACTGTTCTTCCTAATTGGGATTGAGAAACGAGTGTTTTCAACTCTCTAAGTTTCTCAACCTTGGGCCTCCAGGTGTTCTTGGACTTCAGTTACCAGAAGGCCAAGTCAGCACTCCTGCTGACCAGGGCTTCTGGGAGTTGAAGTCCAAGAACATCTGGGGGCCCAAGGTTGAGAAACCCTGCTCTAGGGGCAGTGATGGTGAACTTTGGCACTCCAGGTGTTCTTGGTCTTCAATTACCAGAAGGCCAAGTCAGCACTCCTGCTGATCAGGGCTTCTGGGAGTTGAAGTCCAAGAACATCTGGGGGCCCAAGGTTGAGAAACCCTGCTCTTGGGGATACTTTTAAAAATTCCTAGCTCGGGTGAGATTTAGTTAGTTAGAAGATTCTTTCAAAGATTTGGGATCTAATTTCTTAACGATTGCTGGTATAGCTCAGTGGGTAGATCATCTGGCGGAGGAACCAAGATTTGGAGTTTGAATCCCTACTGCGTCTCTCACTGGAGCGAGCCAGCTGAGATCACCCAAAGTGATGGGTTTAAATGACCTACCCCTGGAGCTTTTGGAAAGCTTTGTGGTCTGAGAGTACCATTAGAATGAAGCACTGCTGAGAACAAGGCAGGACCTTTTGTCTCAAAAGAACAATGTTGCCTCCTCCTCCTCCTCCTCCTTTTACTACTACTACTGCTGCTGCTGCTGCTACTACCCCATCAGGTGTTGGGAGAAGAAATAGGCCTAGTCCGACTAATTCCAGGAAGATTTGCTCCTAATACGTCTCTATAGGATTGCACCCTTAAACTTTTGACCCTATAGATAGTTCCAGACAGCTGTGTGCATCGTCACAGAGAAAGTGAGGGCTTTAATTTTCATGAACTTGTCCTGTGCTAAGTCCATTTGTTTCCCATCTGTGACACTTGTTAAGTTGATGGTACATAATTAACAAAATTATTAACTAAGTGCTGTCAATTTGATTGCTTAGCCAAAGCCATCCGGGAGATTACCCTGTCATTTTAAGATTTGAGATTATCCTTAAAACTGATATAGAAATCGTAGCTCCATGTTGGCGAACCTTGGCACTCCAGATGTTCTTGGACTTTAATTCCCAGAAGCCCATGGGTGTGTTTTACTTCCGCTTCCAGGAGCGACGAAGGCAGTGCGGGCCGGATAAATCACAGTAAACCCATTCGTATGGATTCACAGGGGGCTTGGGCTTCTGGGAATTGAAGTCCAAGAACATTTGGAGTGCCAAGGTTCATAGCTGGTGCAGAACATTCAGCAAGTGATTTGAGATGACATCTCAGCAACAGCTCTTTTCTTTATTTGTATCAGAGCATTGCACAATTTAAAATTATGGAAGTGTACCAAATATAGATAAAATTCAAATAAATTAAAATGTGAAAATGATTAAGCTCTTTTTTGCCAGAGTCATGCTAATTCAGTAGTGATATCTCAGCTATTTAATAGAATTTTTGTACACATGGAATTGTATGCACATAAATACTGCATTAGTTGTATTTCTTCACATCCACAGAAAATTTGTCCTGTATTTAGAGGTAAAGATCTCCCTTGCTCAAAAGCCAGTCATATCAAATCCTTGGGGGAGGTGCTCATTTCTGTTTACAGCCAAAGAGCCAGCACTCTCTGTGTCTGTAGATGTTTCCAGATTGTGTGGCAGGCATGACTAGATGCCAGAGGGCACAGAATGCTGTTACCTTTCCTGCCAAAGCAGTACTTATTTATCCTCTTGCAGTTTTTTCTTTTGAACTGCTAGGTTGGCAGGAGGTGAGACAGACAACGGGAACTAATTCTGTCATGCAGCGATAAGGTCTTGAACTGCTGAACTTCTAGTCTTCAAGCTTAACTACTAAGCCACCACGGCCCTGTCCTGTATCTAAGTAGCCTCATTTTACTTGATTATTCCTTGATCTTCCTGCTTCACTTTGAAATCTATTAAGTGACTTCCGGATAGTAGGAGACACTATTCAGGTGGCAAGGTGTCTTATTTTAGCTGTCTATAGGTTTAGCCTAGCTTCTTCTGGTTTAATATTTAGAGCCTGAGAGGTGTACAGAAAACATTTTCTTGATTTTAGCTATCATCTAGATCATGGGTTCCCAACCTTTTCACCTGGGGGCTGGGTCATGCTCTCTCAGCCAACTTCAAGGACCAGGTGGCCATTTTGCCCTGCCTGCATAATGGGGTCGGTATTTTGTCCCAACAGCTTCAAAGGCGGTAGCTATTTTGTTTCTTGAATGCCCTTGGAGGGGTGGGCACATTAAATGGCACCGCAGGCTGGATCCTGCCCGCAGGCCTTAGGTTGGGAACCCTTGATCTAGGCCTAGGGGGTTGATCTCCATGAACTTGTTGGTTTTGATCATGTATTACCTTATTTCGTTCTTTACTTGTTAGAACTTCTTGACATACTGTCCCTCTAGATGTCCATGAACTGGATGGGTTTGATCCTGTATTACCTTATTTTGTTTTTTACTTGTTAGCACTTCTTGTCATACCTCCTGTGGTGCAATGCCAGCTAAGTACTGTAATAGACTTCTTCCAGTAAGGGTAGGTCTCAGCCAGCCAGCAATGATCCTACATGGTTCATTAAAAACTACATCCATTTGTTTGGCATATATTGATTTATACCATACAGCGCTAGCATATTATGTTGTGGAATAACACAAGGACAGAGCTGTTGTTGATTGCCTATTTACTGTTGGGTCTTGTTTAAAGTTTGTTGTTAGTATCTATTGTCCTGGACAGCTTGGGATCAGATTACCTAAGAGAGTGCTTGCTCACTTCTGGACTTAGTCCTTAAGGTTACCTGCTGAGACCCATCTGATACTGACACAAACTTCTGCCACAGTTCTTTGGCTCAGGACATTTAGTATCATAGTGCCTCTCTCATGGAATGTTATTCCCATTGATTGCACCTGCACCAACAATTCCTGTTTTGGGATACATTTTTGAAAATACGACCTGCACCAACAATTCCTGTTTTGGGATACATTTTTGAAAATACAACCTGCCTTCCCAGTGTACCATAGACAACTATGTATTTTGTTCTTAGAGATAATATAGATACTGTGCAGTGGCACTTTATTGTGCAATATAAGCAATTTATGACATCAATACACATCAAATCTTGGAAGATGGAAGTAATTTTAAAATAAACAATGGGAAAGTTTAACATCATCAAAGCCTGCTCAGGAACTACCACATTTTCATGCATGAAGAACATGTTCTTATGGATCCAAGCACCTCAATTAAATTAATGAACCTACTTTTAGATAATTACAAGAAGAGCCAGTCTTCTTTGGCCAATATTAAATCATTATGTAGTACAGAGAGATTAATTCAGCAACAGTTGTCTATAATGAATTTCCATTTGAAATTTAACCTTTTAAATCCTTTGAGACAGGTATGTAATGTATCTAAAAGAAATTAAAACAGAATTAGTAGCTAATTGTTTTATATGGGCAGGCATGCAAGTGTCATAGTGGTGTGAACCTAGATGCGCAATTTGTCTAAAATAGCATGAGTCAAAAGTATTGCTGTCATCTTGTGGGCAAAGAAGAATTTTAATAAGATTCCTTACATTGGAGGCCTGATTTGAATAGGCTGAATTACTAAACACTAACACACACTAACGACGATTTTGCTACTTGGAATAACACATGTGATTTACATGATATCGAGTGTGCTGATTCCAAATATGAACTCAGAATTTGCTTATCACGTACATATTTTAAGGTGTGCTATAGTTGTTCAAATTGGGTAATGTATTTTTACAGTTGCAGCTACTACTATGCCTGCTGCCACTACCATTATGCCTACTGAATCACATCCCCTGGTGGCACACTGAATCACATCCCCTGGTGGTATGCATGTCCTAGCAGCGGCTGGGCATGTCTGGGCAAGTCAGTGAGCTGACGTCAAAAATCGATATATAAAGCGAGATGGAAACCATCTCTAGTGTGAAACCATCTTATTAGATCATACAGCTAGGCCATAGTGAGTCTGTTTTGAGCTAAAGATGAGTAGGTGCAGCTGTGTTAATAAACTGGGCAATTTCATGCTACATTTGTTGGAAATATGCATTTGTGATCAGTGCTCGAACCTAACCAAGAGGTTAATTTTGTGTGATGCAATGTAATCAAAGGGCTTGAATTAACAATAGAGCTCATCTGTAAGGGACCATTTCTTCTCCCTTCCAAGTACCTCTGTTGGAAGATGTGAGCCAAGATATTATCTTAATAAGATGTGGTATAATGCAGTCTTCTGAACACACATTCAGCCCATTTTCACCAGAGGGAACACAAAGTAGAAAATAATCAATTATTGGTATTTTCTTTTTTGTTGTTGTTGTTGTTGTTCAGTCGCACAGTCGGTTCCGACCCTTTGCGACCCTATGGACCATCGCTCTCCAGGCGCCTCTGTCCTCCACCATCCCCCTCAGCCCTCCCAGCTCTGTGCCCATTGTGTCTACAATGCCATCTAGCCATCTCATCCTTGACCTCCCCCTTCTTCTTTTGCCTTCCACCTTTCCCAACATCAATGCCTTCTCAAGTGAATCCTCCCTTCTCATTGTAAGGTTGGAATTGTAAAAATGGTTGCAAGTTAAATTGGAAGAAACAAAAATATTGAGCCAGACCTTAATTTAACTGTGACCAGAGATCATCTTTCAGTAACATTTGTGTTATTCCTGTTACCTATCATCACATTATTACTGTAATCTTCTACTGCTTTTTCAGTTCTTGTTTTTGCTGGGCGATTTCCCAGTTGAACACAGCTTGTTATAAAGATTGGGAGGAGTGGAGCTTGGAAAAATTATTTGAACAGAAGTTTCTAGGATACACTAGCATGCATTACACAGGTTGTCCTAATGTTAAGAGGCTGTACCTGCCGGTGGCCTTTCTACATGAAAGATTTTGGGAGCTATAATCCAGAAAAATAAACTTTCCAAGCTCAAGGGACAGTGACCAAGTTTGTTATTTAAATCGGTAATCAGCCTGTTTATAGATGGAAGGCATGATCCAATGAATTGAAATTGAAACAAATAAATGGTAACTATTAGAATGATTGGTCGGTATTGGAAAACAAGACAATGAAGAAGGCACTAAATGCAGAAAGAAATACTGGATGTCCAGACTTCAAGATTTAGTTTAAGTCTGCTATGTTTGAACTTGTTACTCTAAAAGGAATCAGATATGGATTGAGACTAGGATTGATTTGATTTGAAAATTGAACTCATGGCAGTTTTCATTTTTGGTAATGCAAAGGTGATTATTGAGCAATGCACCTAGAATTTTATCACAGTATTGTAGAGCAGCGCGCGCGCGCGCGACACACACACACACACACACACACACACACACACACACACACACACACACACACACACACACTTTTTTTTGCTGGTTTGGAGAAATTGCTATGGTTTTCTTTCTCTTTTCTGTAAATGACCAGATACAGTAATACCTCAGATAATGTTTTCACCACACAAAGCTAAAACCGCATAACGTTAAGGAATCCGGAAAAAAATAGCATCATACAACGTTAAAATCCTATGGGCTGTATCGCATAACATCAGCTGAAGTCTATGCTGGTTACAATGTATCTCTATGGAGTTTTAACGTTATGCGATTCATCCCATAGGATTTTAATGTTATGCGATACATGTATCGCATAAAGTTAAAAATCAGATAACGCTAAGACTTGTGGAACCATGTTTTAGCGTTATCTGGGGTATTACTGTATATGAATTATGCAACTCAGCTGAAGATTTTTTTAAAAACCATTACTTGCGGCCAAAGTGTTATATGATTGGGTTGTTGTTAGCTGTAAGCTGCCAATTGTGTTCCATTATGTTTGGCAAGTAAAAGGGTAGCTGTTTCTGATGTGTCACATATCCCGTAATTTACATGCCTGAAGTTGTTGAGTAGATTCGTCATTTGTCTTCAGTCTCAGCCCACCATAATTTAGTCCTCAAATGAGATAAGCGCCTCATTTGGACCCAAGCAGAGCCACTGTTTTAATCTCTATTTCTTTCCATCCTCCATTCTTCTAGCAAAATTAAGTAGTCAGCTTTGGTGGCTGAAATGTCCATAGTCCTTGTTGAAGAGCAGCTGTTGAACTTGTGGGCTTCCAGTGTGAATTTATTGAAAGGGACAAGAATATGGGGCAATGCAAATGAGTATGCTTATGAAAGAAGAGGCCTTTGAAGTCCTGCAGCTGTCACTGTTCCTATATTTACCATGAACATATGTTGGTCAGAGTCATTTCTCTTCTGAAACAACTTAATTTTACTTAATAGGGCTGCTGGGTTTGTAGCAGAAGATGCATCCTCAGCATAGTTTACAGGCTACTAGCTCTCTACATGACTGTTTATTTTTATTTTAGCTCCGGTGTGTCATCTTAAAGCCATTTAAGCTATGCATTCATCTATCGAGTTCATTTTCACTTTTTCCAACACGCAAAGCAAGCAACACACAATTTCAGTGACAGATGCTGCATGCAAAGTGCTTTCACCCACATGCTTACATTTTTTTTGTGTAGTCCGAGAGCAGCAGTGAACAGGTGGAAATGGGGATGTTTGCATTCAATATTTCTCTTGCTATGTAAGAAGGTTGACCTTGGAGATGTGCTGTAGTTCAAACTGATCATAATGTCTACATAACAGCCACTGGTGGTCTCTGTCTGCTTACTTAATTTCATCTTTGCCCTACAATCAGGATGTTCTAACATAGCTTTCTTTTAACTAATGCCCTCCATGTTTGCTGGATTATAACTTCCACTGGTTTCAACCGGTTTGGACAGTCTTTTAAACTTCCATTCTAAAAAGACAGAAACTTAGTTGGGAAAACAGTTGTGTATATAAGCATATAATGACATTGTATAGATCAGTGATGGTGAGCCTTGAGACTCTAGGTGTTCTTAAACTTCAATTCCCAGAAGCCCAAATCAGTAGAAGTGCTGACTTGGACTTCTGGTAATTTAATTTAATATTCACATTTATACACCGACCACTCAGGCGAACCCGACTCAGGGCGGCATTACAACAACTTTTAAAAACATATAAAAACACATAAAACCTCTAGTTATCGCACCCACCCACCCCACCCACTGTAAAAAAAGAGACAGAGAGGGCTCCTGATTGCTATCTTGTTGTGAGCCAACAGGCGGGGACCGTATTCCCATTAGGGCCCCACACCTGCCCTGCCAGCCAGGTCTTCACACCTTTCCTGAAGGGCAGCAATTCTGTTTGTAGTCTTAGATCTGTTGGCAGGAGGTTCCAGAGGGCTGGTGCGGACACGGACAAGGCCCTCCTTCGGGTACTACATAGATGTGCCTCTCTAGTTGATGGCACAACTAGAGAGCCCCTCCGATCCACTCTAGTTGGACGGCCAGACACTCTTGGGGCGATGCGGTCTCTAAGGTATCCTGGCCCACTACCATATGAGTGCCAAGGTTTGACATCACTGGTCTAGACCTTCTTCTTTCATGTCCAGATCAAACCCTGGAGTGCCAAAATGAAGCTACTTTCTTTGCTTTCTCGTTATCCGAACCCAAGTCCTCATCGGTGCATGTCTCTGGCAGCAATCGGCAGACTAGTAAATGAGCCAGTAGAATCATCTAGATCAGTGTTTCCCAACATGGGACCCAGGCCCCGCTGGGGGACTTAAATTCCCAGAAGCCTACCGTATTTATTCGTGTATAACGCGCAAAATTTTATACCAAAAAAAGAAATCAAAGTTGGGGTGCGCGTTATAAACGAGGACTGGTGTGGCAGTGGCGGCCGGTCCCTTGAGGGCGCGAATGGTGAGTTCCCGCGAGTTCACGTCACCTTGTCGTGTACAGTGTGCGTCACAAATAGGGTTGTGCCGCTTCATTTCCTCGCCCACACGGGAGACTCAGTGAGCGCATGACGTCACCCACCCTACAAGGACGGCGCCGGCGTGGTTTTCTCCAGCAGAACGGGGCGTGGCCTCCGCCTCCAGCCATTTCCCGCCATACGCCTCCTCACTCCCGGAGTCCCACCCCCGTCGCGAGCCTCTTTTATTCCTTTTTAGAATTGGGTCGGCTGTCTATTGCTGCGGCGGGTGAAGGGGAGGCGGGGGTGTGGCTTTGAAGAAATTGACGGGATCTGATTGGGTGGCGCGGGAGACGAGGCGTGGCCCGGAGGTAGCTCTTATGAACAAGCTTTTTCACCACGCATTCAATTACAATGCGTGGTGTGAAACAAAATTTTATACCGAGGTTTCATGGAAAATTAGGGGTGCACGTTATACACGAGTGCGCGTTATGCACGAATAAATACGGTAAGTCAGTACATTGGCTGATCAGTGCTTTGGGGAATTGACTTAGGCTTCTGGGAATTGAAGTCCAAAAACCAAAGGTTGGAAAACACTGGCCTAGATGTCCCATATTAACCAGAAAATCAGTGATATAAATTCTTGAGGAATTAGCAACTGTAGAAAGCCAAAGTAAAATTATACTTTCCATCACAAATAGATACATTTTGCTTCAAAATCTTTTTTGCGGTAATATCCAGGAAAAGATACTTACTGAGTTTTTAATACATGTTTAAATTTATTTCTCCTAATTTAAAGAGTGTCTTTGGGAAGGGACAAGTTTGAGCCACAAACAATAGAATAAATACATAAGCAGAATACTAGCTTGGATATGTGCTATATTTTATTCTAACTTCTCTTTTCACACGCTGACAACTCATCACTTGTACAGCTAAATTGCCCCTTATTTCACCTGTGTGTTGATGATGAATTACATTGCAGACTGTTTGCACCTGCAGGATAGTAAGCTATACAGAGTTATGTTGGGTTTTCCCAGTGCATTGTAAAATGAAGAGAGTTTTCTGCAACCTGACATTCTCCTGATGTGTTGAATTACAGCGTTTGCTATCCCCATTGAGTATGATGGGAAGTGAAATCTGTTGCATCTGGAAGATGCCAGGTTAGAAAAGAGTGAGCAAGAGATGCAGTGTGGGTAATAGCAACAAGGCAATTCAATCCCATGACTGATGTATAAGTTCCTTGACTTTCCTCTCCTTAGAGTAGATAACACAATATATGTTGCAATTTGAGTATGTCAGTCTCTCCTACTTCCACACAACTCACTACTGTTTGTTGTAAGGGGGTTTCTTGAAGCACCAGAAATTTTGGAAAATAGAGAGCTTTCTCAGATTATAAATTTTTTTTGCATCACAGTCATCTACTTTGAGTGCTGACATCTTGAAGTTTCATATGATTCAGCATTTAGAACTTTTAGAAAGTTGTACCTTGGTTAGTCTTGATGCAAATTATTACTGGTGGTTCCAGTTTGGCTTAGGAGTAGATAAAAAGAGCCTCCTTGAAGACTGTGGTATTTTTGAACAACAATCAGGCGTACCTGGTATCGGCAACCCTGTGTTGACAGCTAATCTTTCTATACTTGCTCAGGCAAAAGGAACTGCAGAATGAACTCACCAAAAAGTGGCTTCATTTTGGCAGTTTCACATCTGGCCTAGACACAGAAGGAGAAGAAGTTTGGCTTAGGGGCATAGTGCCTCTTGACGGATACCGTTTTTGATCACTTCAGCTTCTGACTAGTATAGGTCTGAGATAGTGTTACTTCCTGGCTTGTGGAACAGTGCAAGTCTCAAAAATAAAAGGTTGTACAGTGGGAGGAAAATATAAATTGGAAAAGCATGTTATGTTACTAAGCTGTGAAAAGAAAGGATTAACTTAGAAATTGTTGAGCAGCATCACAGGGCAGGTCACTAAATCATGCTTGCTTTTGGAAATACTGCCTGCATTGTGAAGAATTGAAATAGTAACTACATCTAAAAATAGATGTGTGTGTCCCTGTGAGTCCATGCAAATAATTACAAGCCGCCTACGCGCCAACCTATTAGAAAAGCCATTTTTAGATTGACCTGCTGCCTAACACTTTTTTAAAAACTTAAAGTAAAATGAAACTGTAAAGCAGTGGCAGCAATACAAAGACCTGCACAGAATCCAGCTCTCTGCTTATTAATAGAAAAGGAAGTGCTGCAGATTTCCATGGCTGAAATCCAGTGGTAAGTTGTAAGTTACACTTGAGTGGGCCCATTGAGTCAGTGGAGATTGGGTGAGTCAACTTCTCTGTAAATTCCTTAGATGCAATGGAGCTATTCTAGTTACCACTTACTACTGGATTTCAGTCAGTGTAGATTTCTTGTTGGTACATATGGTTGGTGGGTAAAAAATATGCAAAGGACTACCTAGTTGAATGTTTCAAATCAAAGAAAGATCTTATAATACCTTGATGATCTAACAAGTTTATTATAGTATGAGCAAAGATGGGGAAGTGTAACCCACCAAATATTGTGGTCTGCACTTCCCTTTATAGATTGTCATCAGTTGTGCTGGCTAAAACTGATGGTAGTTGTAGTCCAATGATGTAGCTTCATCTCAGCAGTTTAGCATTTTCTAAAACTTACATATCTATTTGTCAAATTGAGATGGTAACTATTTTTTGGTGGTATATTTTTCTGATTTGGTTTAGCTTGGCTAATTTGCTGCATATTTTTTTAAATTAAATTTAAAATTTAAAATTTAAATTTAAAATTTAAATTTCATTTCTTCTCCTCTTTTATCATTTTATTGTATGATATTTATTTTCATTATTTGGAGTTCATTACTGAAGTCCCATTAGAAGCAGCATGAATGACTTGCATATTTTTTATGTGTCATTATTGAGTCTGTTCCATTCAACAGATACAATATTTAATGGCAACTAGCTATAAATCCAATTATAATTATTTTTACCAGTAGGGCTTAAATAAGGTTGATTTTGATCTAGATTGGGATTCCTCCCCCCCCCCCCCCGCCTTTGAAAATAAAGGTTATGCTTTTGAAATTCATAATGAAGGTTTACAAGGAAATACAAAGGTATATTAAGAGAAAAATGCTTACAATAAATGAACTTTATAGAAGGGATTATATAGAAAGAGTAGTACTGAAAACTGTTTGAAGAAATGATCAAATGATCAAGAGGCATATGTTTATTTTGCAGAAAATCATTCCGCACCTCCAGATGTCACCACTTACACCTCAGAACATTCAATACAAGTTGAAAGACCACAAGGTTCAACATCAAGGGCGGCACCAAAATACGGAAATGCTGAACTTATGGAAACCGGTGATGGTATGTCTTATAAAATGTTAAAGGAATGTATGGGCCCCAAGAAGGAATGTTTGGCCAGAGGAACCATATAACAGGAATGTTTCAGCTTGAATGATAAATAACATGAGTTCACACTTAGGCCAGCAAGGTGAGCAGGCAAGGGAAGAAAGTGTGCAATACAGGTATTTTGTTTGTGTTTAAGTACTGAAAGGGGAACCTTAGGGTAGAGGAGAAATTCAGAAAGAAAGAAGTTGCTTCATAGATGCCCAATACATCTACTTTATGAAAGTTCCTGCTTCTTGTTATGGGGCAAACCTTGGATTTTTTCCCCTTTAAGATGTAATTAGTTACAGTTATAATTAGAATACAGTATAGTTATCTCCAACATTAATTGGTCACTGTTAAACATGCAATTGCTAAAAAAAATTGCCGAGGGAAATCTTCATCTATCTAGATTAGGGGTCAGCAAACTCGGCTCCCGAGGTGTTCTTGAACTTTAGTTACCAGAAGCCCAAGTCACCTACTGATCAGGACTTCTGGGAATTGAAGTCCAAGAACATCTGGAGAGCCAAGTTTGCTGACCAATGATCTAGAAGAATGGGCTACCATCCACCAAACCTTATGAAAACTAAATTTATTACTCTTTTGAGTAATAATTATTTTTTAAAAAAATATATTATTTTTTAAAAAATGAAGTATCTTTTTCTCTCTCAAAGTACCTAAAATAGTTACATGCACATCTCAATGCCACAAGCTGTGTTCCTGTGATGTAAAAACACTACCCCTTCCCTGTGACTTAGGAGAATATGAGATAGCAGCTGAAGCTGTTCCTCCAACCAGCATTTGAGCAGTGTAGTTTTTGATCTTCCAGTCGCTCTTGATATAAGAATTATAAAGAAGTGAGCCCTCATTAAGTCACTGTTTGCAGCATAATTTAATCATACCTTTGTTGTTAGGGGGAAATGTCAGGAGTAACTCTTTTACAGCTGTTTATTCATAGTTATTCTAATCTTTTATTAGGTGTGCTAGCATTTGAAGTATTAGAACAGGGGTTCTCAATGTTTTCCAGCTGTGGGCTGGAGCACATCCCCTCAGACAGCTGAGCAGGCCAGACTGGTGCCGTAAAACGCATCCGCAGCTGTCATAAACATATTTATGATGGCTGCGGACTCATTTACAGCTGATAAAATGTGTTTATGTAGCTGCAAATAAGTCTATGGCCGATTCTGGGGGTGGCTAGAGTGAGTTCAGGGGCCAGATTATTTGATGCCGCTGGTCGGATGTGGCTCACAGGCCGTAGGTTGCAAACCCTTGTATTATAACGTGCTTGAAGGACCTGAAACATTTCCCAAAAAGTCAGGATAGAGAGTGTGGGTCCTCAGCTTAGTCATGTTTTAGAAGTCATGTTTGTTTTCTCTTATTTCCAAGATGTTGAGCATCAGTGGACCTCAGCTAGAGAGCTCCTTGTAACTCATGACCAAAAATTCTTGGGTGTTGGGTTGAAGACATAAAATATGTTTGGTTATCATGGAAAGAAATGCTTACTATTAGGGTGCAGTATCTGTTTCCCAAGTAACATGTTCTCCCAAGTTAGCAAAGCCTGGTTAGCTGAATTTTCTGTGATGTTGATGTGATTTCTTTCTCTACTTACACTAGGTGTTTGTCATTGTGGCTTTGAAATGTTGTATGATTTATCTTCCACAGGGGTTCCAGTAAGTAGTAGAGTGTCAGCAAAAATTCAGCAACTGGTTAACACCCTAAAACGACCGAAACGGCCTCCTTTACGAGAATTTTTCGTAGATGATTTTGAAGAATTGTTAGAAGGTAAAATAGTTTGATCCTCCTGCAAGCATTTTTATATTAACTATGTAGAATTACCTTGATACCCAAAAGGAGTTTGTTACAATTGCAAAAGGTTGTCTAATTTCATTCTGGAATTAACTTCTATTGAGATGAATGCCCATTGTAGTCATCACAGGCTTCCAACTTTTCCTGTGGAAGTCTTTAAAGCTTTATAGGGCTCTTGGAGCAATGATCATG
The DNA here is from genome assembly GCA_035047345.1 of Bradypodion ventrale. Classification (NCBI taxonomy): domain Eukaryota; kingdom Metazoa; phylum Chordata; class Lepidosauria; order Squamata; family Chamaeleonidae; genus Bradypodion; species Bradypodion ventrale. Next base: position 126,713,439 of record JAWDJE010000006.1, read on the forward strand.
TGTCAGAGTCCCTACCCTGGTAGAACTGTCCAAAGTAAACATCTAATTCTATGTATGCACAATTAAGTATGATATAAAATACATTAAGTAACACTCCCTTACAACTGTAAGTTCAACAGCCAGACCCAAATCAACCAAAGCCAGAAGGAGCTCAGATGCTGGCGATGCGTGGAGAACAACTGGGCGTGGTTACGAATTGGCCTCCATCTCTTGAAGCGGCGTTGCAACGATGGGGAACCATCTCCCCGAAAGCTCCTTGCCTAACCACTATGGACACCAATGGAAAACCACTATATATTCTCACTTACGGTCAGCAGTTTTCTTAACATCTTTTCTTCTTATTTTATAAACTGAAATAGAGATCTAAATATCCAATAGATTATTGTTAAATAGACCTCCTCTGTTTTTTTAACTGCCCATGTTATTGTTCCTGGGATAAATTTATATATAGACAGGTCTGTCTTTTTTGTTGTTGAAAAGACACAAAAATTGAGGGGCACAGCTTTTGGAAAAGAATGTAGTTTCATGGCTGGGTGACAATTAGAAGTCACATAGTTCCACATTCAACCAAACAGTGTCCCCTTATAGGTTCATTGTTAACAGTAATTAAAAAAAAATTCTCTTTCATAGAATCTGGAATGTTGGTACCAATTAAAGTTCATAGCACTGGGTCAGAACAACAGTTTGATTCTGTACAAGAGAATATTGTATTGTGTTGTATTTTGACTAGTTTTGTGCCCTCCCCCAACTCTCTTTGGAAGATTATTCTTCAGGGATTTCCCATAACAACATTGTCATTGATGCATGGTCTGCTTATACTATAACAGTGATGGTGAATCTTTTAGAGACCGAGTGCCTAAACTGCAACCCAAAACCCACTTATTTATCGCTGGGGGATGGAGGAAGTGCTCCCATTGGGCTGCTGGGCAGAGGAGTGGAGTGAACTCTGTGCTGAAGGAAAGGAGGAAGCGCTTCCATTGGGCTGCTGGGCAGAGGGGAGGGGCAAACTCTGTGCTGGGGCAATGGCACACGTGCCCACAGAGAGGGCTCTGAGTGCCCCCTCTGGCATGTGTGCCATAGGTTCACTACTGCACTATAAAATTAAAAATTTCAGAAAAATCAAATTTCAGAGAATTGTCATGAGTAATGAACTCAATGGATTCATTGTAAGTTTTAACAATGTTTGCTTATCAGATACCCCTCTTTTTTTGTACAAGTATTCCATTACAGAAATAGGTTGTAGGAAACTAATAAGGAGGCTGTCCCTAAATTATCTTTTACTTAAGTACTGTAAAACCCCAGATAATGCTAAAACTTGATTCCACAAGTTTTAGTGTTATCCGATTTTTAAAGTTATCTGATGCATCCCATAGGATTTTAACGTTATGCGATGCAATTTTTTTCCAGATTGCTTAACGTTATGCGGTTTTAACGTTATCTGATGTAAACGTTATCCGAGGTATTACTATGAAAGTGTATGTCTGAAATGTACAGTCATTCCCCACTGCCCTCATGTGCTAATTGACAGACATAGCCAACATTTGCATGCATTCTGGAAGTTGTAGTCCAGGAAAGTAACTTTTTCAAATGCTGTATCTAATCTATGGAGTTTGACCATTAGCAATTAAAAGAAAACTAGGAAAGTGAACCAGACCTTGCAAGAGTGGTATGATGTAATCCATTCATCCCCCCCCCCCCCCGCTATTTTATGATTCTGAAAAAAGTTTATAATTGTTTTCAGCTTTCTTTTGACAAACTCTGAACTGCCATGCATAGGTTTGGTAAGATTGTTCTAGCTTGCTGTGGCTGAGTGGGTGGTGTGTGGTGATGACAATCCTACTGTACATCTTATAGAAACTGATTTTGTCATTTGCTTTTCTCTTGGCATATCTCTTTGCCAACACCTTTACTTGGTCTACCTTTATACTTAACACATTCATGGAGAGACACTAATTGAGGAGTGATCTAACCAGAAAAGTACTAATAGTAGTATTAGTAGTAATACAATCTATTTCGTGGTTAAGCCCTGGTTTCTAAAAGTTCTAGCATAGTCAGCAGTTGAAGATGCAGTTAATCAGGGATCAGACCTGTTGATCATTAACGGAACTTGCCTTCATATACACATGCATCTATTCTTAAGTCAAAAAACTTTAACATTGTGCATTTTCCATTACCCTCAATTAGCTTTCCCTCCCCCCCCCTTTTTTAATGAAACAAAACCCACAATACTAAGGCTTAGATTTTCACAATGTACCTAATTGCTTCTTTTTATGGGTTGGTAAGCTTGGTCCAAATAAGAATGTAAAGATCATCCTGCAGAACTAATCCCTGAGTATCATGTTTGAATGCAAGGTGAAATTTAGATCATATGTCTCTCTCCCAGGGAGCAAGTCCACTGAACTCAGTAGACAGAATATGGGATGTATCTATGAAATATATGTAAAGAAATGTACGTAACACATCTGGGAAAAGAGTGTAGTTGGCATACATATAAATCTTGATTTTTGAGTATTTCAATACATTTCAAATGCTTGATGCATCCAGAAAATGAACATGTTGAAAATGTAGGTAGAGTAGGACACCCTAGATAAATCCCCAACATTTTGGTGAGCATTGTATGGTAATGTGTGCCAATTTTGTGAGCATCATACAGTAATGTTCACCATCCTAATATTAAAATACTGCCTTAGACCAGTTTCCCAACCTTTGGTTTTTGGACTTCAATTCCCAGAAATCTAAGTTAATTCCCCAGAGCACTGATCAGCCTATGTACCGACTTAGGCTTCTGGGAATTGAAGTCCCCCATGGGGCATGTGCCCCAGGTTGGGAACCACTGCCCTAGACCTTTATACTTCCACCAATGTGTTTTGTGTAAAGAGGTTTATCTATTTTGAGATAGTTTCCTCTCAGATTTGTTGCTGTCTGCTCTTGGCTTACCTCTATTTATGTGTTAATTTAGTCAAGATGAAGAGGATTCAAAATGTTTTGCTTTAATGACTCTTCCATTAAACTCTTATTGAAAGGGCTTAATTGATTTACAGTTATATGTGATTTTGTTAAATATGTTATACTCAATAAAAAGTTTTGTCTTAAAAGCAACAATCTGGGGAAACTATGAGCTTGCTGGAAAGAAGATCTTGCATTATGTGAGAAGCTCTGATGCTTATATAATTTTTCTCAATACATTTAATGATAATTAATTGGGACTAGAAATGATCCAGTCACAGTCAGGATTGCAGTTATGCTCTTACTGTTTCTCAGATTTGTCCAGAAACAGTTACTGAAGAATGTTTTTGGTGCCGTCATCCTCTTGCCCAGGGGTGGCCAAACTACAGTCCATGGGCTGGATCTGGCCCCTGACACCAAATCATCCAGCCCTCACCACCCTTGCCATGTTTATGATAACCGTGGGTGCATTTACGGCAGCGTTTTGCGCATGCGTGTGTGTGTTTTGCTTCCAATGCGAGGAACCATATGACCGGCCTGCTGAATCACATGACCAGCCTGTGGCCCGAAAAGTTTCACCAACCCTGCTCTTGCCCAACTTCTAGTAAAGTTTGCCCAGGAAATATGCCCTTCAGAGGAAGCAATCAACTTTGTCAGGTATATTGAAATTGATCTGACTTCCTTGTATTGACAACATAACAGCTGTGTAGCTCTCCTTCTTGTTCCTGTGCCAAAACATCACGCTCCAGAGTTTATACTTGACTTTAAAATCATAGTAGTAAACTGGAAATGGTTTTATGCAGTAGCAATAGCCATAAGAACTTCATTTTAGAGGACTGTGAAGAAGTGATTTTTATGTTAACATCCATTGCTGTGCTTTTTATCAGTTTTGTCCGATTTCCAGTGGTATACATAGAGGATCATATGAACACTGGATGTTTTAGGGTTGCTGTTCGGGAATCACATAGTAGTTGCAAATGACAAAGATGTCAGCTTCAAAGATAGCTTATACATTTTTAAAGTATGTGTAAGAATATTTGGGAAATAAAATAAGCTGGGTGGCTGGTTTTCCATTGATTGGCTTAACAAAAGTTTTGCCCAGTACTAGATGGTACTGTCTTTCACATTTTGAAATAAAGAGACTTTGGAACCAAAACAAGGAGCAAGGAGCTGAACAGCACTTTTTACTTCCGCTTCCAGGAGTGACGAGGGCTTTGTGGGCCGGATGAATTGGTGTCAGGGGCCAGATCCGACCTGTGGGCCATAGTTTTGGCACCCCTAGTTTAAGGCATGGCACACAAAGCTAAGCTCTACCTCTACAAAGCAAACTAAGTCATTTGAACCAGGTGCTCCATTTTAACAGTAACAATTATGTTGTCATTAGGCAAACTCTGGACCCGTAGTATGAAGGTCGCGTACAATATACTGCATAAATTGGGCACAAAACAAGAACCAATGGTGCGGCCAGGAGACAGGGTAAGTATCTATGCTCTCTTTGTGTGTCTCTGTAACATCTCACTTTGACTTTTCAAAGGCACAGAAGTGGAATCTGTTTTTGATCTCAAATACACAGTGGCTCTCTAAATCGCCAAAAAGAATAGTTATGTTTCCATCTTGTAGTTCTGTGTTACTATATGTCTTAAATCAGGGGTTCTCGACCTACGGCCCGCAGCACCAAATAATCCCTCCACCACCCTTGCTCCAGCCACCGCCACCGGAATCAGCCGTGGGGCGGGGGAGGGAGGGGGAGATGGACAGCCAGTTTTTGTGGTCATGTGGCAGAAATGACTAGATGCCAGAGTACACGGGACATTGTTACCTTTCCCATTGAGGTATTACCTATTTATCTACTTACAATTTCTTGCATTTGAACTGCTAGGTTGGCAGGAGCTGGGACAGGCAACGGGAGCTCACTCCATCATGTAGCACTCAGGTCTCAAACTGCTGACCTGCTGAACTTCCAATTGTCAAGCTCAGAATCTTAACTACTAAGCTCTACAGCCCATTCTTTATTAGTAATTTAAGACAAAGGGATCATAAGTCTCTCTTAGACAAATTCATTAGACAAGTTCATGGAGGACAAGGGTATCAATGGCTATAATTATGGAAACCTAAGGACAACCACCGGGTTGGAGAGATAGTCAGGATATGCCATTTCCAGGGAATCCTAAGCAGGTGAAGGCATCTGCTTGGGGATACCCTGAAGCAAATGGTGAGCCACTGTGTGAGACAGAATGCTGGACTGGATGGGCTGTGGCCTGTTCCAGCAAGGCTATTCTTATGTATGTTCTTGCTTTTTTAATGATCTGAAGGTAATATTGTAAAGTAAAATTGCTCAGGAAAAAAACCCCTAATGACTTACATTTGTTCATTTGGATGAGCTTGATTTAAACATACAATTTTCACTCACGGAGAACACAAAAATGCAAACAAAAACATATGTACCTAGGAGAACCCTCTACTTATGGTAAGCATGCAGAGATTAAACAGTTTATCTATGTGACCTTTAACAGGTGGTTAGAATACAATATTAGTAATAACTGAAACTATGGAATGTAAGGGTTGTTATAATGGGATTTGTAGTTATTTTATTTTATTGGATGAATTAGTGTTGACATGAAGATGTGAATATCTTTTATTTTGAGTTATTTTATTAATCTTCAACTTCTGAATTAAACTGTTGGAAGCTCAGTTGCAAAAAACTGTTGGTATCAAAGTTAAATACTGTATAATCAAGACAAAGACTGCACTCCTGTTACATGTGGTTTGATTTTGTGAAATCTAAATTCTCTCTGTGTTTGATATTGGTCTCTCTGGTGTGGCTTACTTTTACAGTACTTTTTTTAAAAAAAAACAACCTATGGTTTGAAAATGTTGTGTGGTCCTCATGCTTGATCAGAGATTACTGAATTCTATTTTTCCCTTTCCTCTTCCTTAGGTAGCTCTAGTATTCCCTAACAATGATCCTGCTGCTTTTATGGTAGCATTTTATGGCTGCCTGCTTGCAGAAGTTGTCCCTGTTCCTATTGAAGTGCCACTGACCAGAAAGGTAAGAGTGAAATGTTTCTTGCTTGCTTTGTTACAATTACTGCCAGAACAAATTACCACAGGACACAAATGCCTGAGCAGGTCATACGCTTAGGAATGAAATGGAAAGGGCATAGGGGCTCTTATGTAACTTTTTGTTCTCACTCTTGTGTATATGTTCTTCTTATTCCACTTGAGCTCTACTGGGAGATATCTGGTCTTTGTGTTGGATTTTGTTTCAGTCCAGATTGCATGTTATGTGTGCCATAAATAGGTCAAGAGCAGTGTAAGGTGATAGAGGTGTTACTTGAAGAGCATCATGGTGCTTCAAGACTTTTATTGTGCATTCACATAATTTTTATGGTATCTGGGCAAAGTTGCCCTTGATTTTTAACATGCCTGGATTTTTAACAAAGCTCTTTTCCTCCTCCTCCCTCACACACAAAGAAAGTCCAGTAAGGAAGAGAAGATAAAATAATTGCTCAATACCTTTCGATTCACACCGGTAGGAACTGTCCGCCTTCGAAGTCTAGCGGTTCTTACTATTCTGATGCCTAGTACTTCATGCCAGAACTGAACTTCCAGAGGGTAGTTCTGTTAGTTTGTGGTTTCTTAGAGCAAAATCAACAGAAAGTATTTGGTCACTTTAAAGAGCAAGGCCAGACTCTTGTTGGGTGGAACAGTTGCAGAATGAGGAAATTATGTGATTGCAGAAGTGGTGCTAAGCAGTTTTGTAAGCTGTCTGTTTCTCTCCTAGCTGTGGCCTGGTTGTTCTTTTGATCCAATGGCTCTGTCATGCATCCAGGTTTATGGCAGGCAGAAGGCAAAAATAGTAAAACTACTTGCACAATTGATTTAACATGCTGTGTAAAATTCAACATGGTATTGGCCTAACACATTTTTTTTTTGGCATAAACTTTTCATGGTCTGTTCTTTAACAAGTGGGCTGTCATCCTATAAGGTTAAAATGACTTTTAAAGTATTTTCTTCTTCAGCACTTATCCGATTCTGAATATTGGCGTTAATCATGGCAATCAGCCATGAAGATTGTTCTGAGAACAATATAATGCAATGGTCCTCCATTTGCCTTTCGCATCACAGCATGACATACATACCACTTCCGTGAGTCACTTTCTGGTCCTGAGCCCTTTTGGCACACAAAGTCCTCGTCAGTTCCAGGCCAGTATTGATGAAGCTCCTGCCTTCCATCAAGATGGATTCGAGTGGGATTTAATCCACTTGGGGACCATCACCCTTCCCTGTGGACTTCACCACCCAAGGCCATTAGTCCTCAGGGTTGTCAGGTTAGTTAACTGCTGCTTGATGATCAGCGTTGAGTCACTGGTAGTATGATCTACTCTATTACCATAGCAGGATAACCTGGCCAGATTGGTTTAAAAGTCGTTAAAGTTATAAAATCATTTGGACACCATAAGATCCATTGTTGATTTTGTCAGAAAGGTAGAAGGTTGTACAATTGACACAGTCCATTTTCTTTGTAAATGTTTCAGGGAAAAGGGGCTAAGTATGATAATGGTTTACTTGAGACTACGTTTGGAAAACTAGGAAGGGTGGCTTCAGAGTCCTCTGCTAAGTAGGAAGGAATTTAGTTTGAATTTAGGATGGGAATCATTGAGACACAGTTCCTATGTACACAGCTAGTGTTCTGGAAGATTTGCTTAAGTGACTGTTTTGCTCTTCAATCTCCCGAGCCGACATGCTGTATACTCAGTTCTTAACAAGTTCAACTTAGGATATTTTATAAAAAAAAAGATTGTTATCAACTTTACCTGCAGAGAAATAGTTATTATAATCTTACTATTGCTTAAGTGGCAGTTTGTGTAACTAGAGAGGTGACAGAACAAGCCCAAAGGGAAGTAAAATAGTGGTGATAACTCAGAGGTGTGCAGTGTTTGTTTGAAGGGCTCAGTTAAGTTGGTTTTGAACAAGTTGTGTTGATAATGCATTTCAGCAAGAACATTCCTGAGTTGTATGCATTGTTGAGAGAAACTGCAAAAAAGTGTCCATCAGCAGCTTTTAAAAATTGCAGATTTCTTCTCCTATGTTAGGTTTGTTTCAAAGGTGTTTCAGGCAGGCAGATGGTTATAGAAATCTAACAATTTAAAATGTACTTTAAATAATTTTCTCTTTTTAATTTTTTTAAAAAGGAAAGCAAATATATTTGTTGCTAGATGTTATTTCAAGACATGTTTTGGACATTGACTAATGAAGCATTAAGTTAGCATGCTAGTTCTTACCTTGTACTTATTATATCATGGGTGAATTGACTGAGACAGACTTGGGAAACCTACAGTATGAAAAACAGAATAAAGGCGCCTTGCTTTTGTATAGTATTCCAGTTTTCTCTGTGTTAAAGTTTTGGGGAATTTTGGTTATTCCTCTTAATTAGCAAAGTATGAGGTAAAAAACAACAGCATCAGAGAAATGTGGGGAGATTGGCTCAATTCTCAATCCTTGCCCTAGCACTTTGTAGGGTTAAAAACACTCTAGAAGTATTTAAAGTAGAAAAGGGTATCTTTACTTAAAGTTTCCAACTAAAGTTACAGTCAGAAGAGGAAAAAATGGAGAAAATAGAGTCTCCGGCAATAGGACAGAAAGATCCTTGATGCTTGTTGCTTGGACGGAGGCCAGAGGAAAAAGAGAGGCTATCAACAAAACAATGGAAGCAAAAACAGACAAGAGGGGATAGGGCTTGACTCAAATGCCAGAGGTAGAAAAAGAACTTTATGTGCAAAAGATATTCACATTAGGCTGTAAAGCCCCTTCCTGGTCATTCCCATTGTTAGTTCTATTATTCTAACATAAAGCTGGCTGGAAGGCAATTACTGTATATTATTATAGCACTATCTGAGAGAAAGAGATATAGAAGCTGGGTTGACTATTGAGTCTTGGTAGGGCTAACTTGCTTTCCTGAAAGATAGAGCCCCATGTTTTGGGTTTGTTTGTTTCCAGTGCAACTGTGGACACTTGCAGCCAAGACTGGATATTTTGGGAAATGCATCTTTGCAGTTCTTAAATTAAAGAAAAATGTTTCTCTTATCAGTAAATTAGCTCTTGTTACACTCTTTCTTTCTCCTCCACCTTTAATACATGGGTGCTCGGTTCTTTATTTCAGAACAAGCCCCAAGATTTTAATCAGATTCCTTTTTTGTGTACATCTGAAAAGACGTCTGAACCAAAAATGTGCCAAAACAGTTCCTTGTTGTATCCTGTATCATTCTATTCACATTTTTTTTTTGCAAAGGGAAATGAGAAGGTTTTAGACAGTGGGGTTGAGAAGGATTTTCAGATTATCTTTATATTGTGATAATACAAGGTGTAATACCTGCTATCTACTTGGCTGATCTTGATAATCAAGAGAGATTTGTCTTCTCAGGAATATACACTAGTTTAGATACAGCAGCAATTGGAGTACAACCAGTGAAATGAAAACTGAATTCTGTAAAACATACTAAAAAGAATTCTGCTTAATCAGATACAGTGCTGTTGTTTTTTTATACAGGAATTAGAAGCTGTGCTGTTTGCTCTTTCCTGCCCATGGCTTGCTACATTTATTTATTTTTATTTATTTATTTTTAGATTTGTAAGGCCACCTTTCTCACCTAGGTGACCCAAGGCGACTCACAATGTTGATTAAAAAAAACCATCCCCATACAATAAGACCAAACACTAAAAACTTTCTAAAACTTTAAAAACAACCATAAAACGTCCCTATTCCCTTTAAAAGAGGGGCACCTGGACCAGAGAAAAGAAAACCCCGGTCCGGGCTAGACAAGCCAGCAGGGCTGGGTTGTGGTGCCAGATGTACCCCATGCCTGCTGGCAAAGCCATGTTTTTAAAGCTTTCCTAAAGAGGGGGGGGGAGCTCCGTCTGGAGGTGCAATTCTGGTGGTAGGAAGTTCCATAGGGTTGGGGCGGATACCGAGAAGGCTCTCCTTCTGGTCCCAGTGAGGCGTGCCTCCCTAGCTAATGGGACACCAGGGAGCCCCTACGGTCCGCCCTCGTAGGATGGGTCGAGAACCTTAGGGTGATACGGTCTCTTAGGTATCCTGGTAGTGGTACCATGAAGGGCTTTAAAGGTCATAACCAGCACCTTGAATTGCACCCACTATTGTTTAATTTTTCTGCAATATTCCATCAATGAATGAAGAACTTGTGTATCTTGGAATTTTACCACTGATAATGGACAAGGTATTAAATCAAATAATTTTGGATGAATAGTAGGCCAGCACAACAGATACACAGAAATGTGGTGGGAGAAAGGCATTAGCCTAAAATGTATTTAAATGGCATGGAAGGAAGAGAGTGAATCATGGAAAAAGATTCATTGCACGAAGCCTTCTATAGGCTTAAATGCTGTGAACCCCCTCTGTTAGCTTTTTCTGATCAACGATGCTTTGAACTTCAATTCCCATAATCTCTAGTGTTTCATTCTTCCTAGAGTACAGGTCTTTTTGGCCAGCAATTAAGCAGATATGTCAGACAAAATTCCCTTTTAATGCTATGCGATGTTTCTGAAATAAACCACATTGCCAAGTGACTCCGTTACTATAATGCATAGAACAGTACATAAGTTTAGAAATACCCCAAACGCCAATCTGAACCATAGCATATGTAGTAAGTTTTATGCCAGTTTTCAGTTTTTATGTTTTAATTTCCTTTTAATGAGTAAAGTATGTGTGTTGTGACCTGCCCTACGCACATGGCAAACTTTCTTTGTGATAGTTTTTAGTTCCCATATTTTCCTTTGTTTTGTCTTTTTTCCTTTCTGTCTTTTCTCTTCTGTTTATTCCTTATCCCCCCCAAGTTTCCCAGCTTTTCCATGAATTTAGATTCCTTTCTCTCTGTGTTTGCTTTGTCAATACCTCTTTTCCTAAGTTCTCTCTATTGAACTTAATAAATTTTCTATTTAGTTCCCTCAGAGATTATCTTATTGTTTTTTAAAAGATAAGTGCTTTTCCCAGTTATTAAAAGAGTAAATTGTTGCACTCCCCGTCAGTAGCAAATATATTTTGTTGCTTTTAAATTATTATTAAAATATATATTTAAAATTCTAAAATGACCTCAAATTCCCCTATAAGTAACATTATGAAACATGGAGTGAATATTATTTTTCAACAAAAAAAACCATAATTGATTGTAAAGTTATTTTTGTTGATAATGTCATTATTTCCAAAGTAATGTGTCACAGGAAATGTAATTACTTACAGCATTTTAGTTACTTCTAAGTTCTGGTTTCTTGGCATTATAAGTATCTGTTTCACAATGTTCTGTAATCTATGATTTTAATTTTAATTTATTTATTGCATTTCTATACCACCCATTTGAGTAGTATTCCATTCTGGTTTGTGTTGTTAACCCTGCCATTGGTTTTGCTGGTTAACGTTTGGTCAAGCAACTTCCCAGGAATTGGAAGATAGGAAGTAGTTGGACTCCAGAACATTGGTCCACATCACCAGATTGATCTCAGTGGATGTGAATAAGTTAAATTAAGGAGATATACTATTCATTTGTATTCACCCAATATGTTAATCATCCCTAATTAGGGTTGGAAACGTGTTAACAACTCTTGAGATAAAAGGTGCAATTGGCTTTAGCGTCACAAAAGCAAAAAAACCTCAGAGTACAGCCAGTCATCTGATAATGTTTATCCACTGAATTCTTCATGTTCTGGCAGGAGATGTTTTGGTAAGACAGTACAAAAAACAAACAAACACCCTAGTACAGGGGTGCACAAACTACAGCCAGCGGGCTGGATCTGGCCCATGGCACCAAATCATCCAGCCCATGCCGCTCCCGGAAGTGGAAGTAAAATGCTCCCACGCATATGCAAAACACTGCCGTAAATGCATGTACATGTTTACGACAGCCGCAGGTGCATTTATGGCAGCGCTATGCTTGGGCACGTTTTACTTCCACTTCCACTGGGAGGAACCACATGACCGGCCCGCTGACCCACGTGACCAGCCCACAGCCCAAAAGGTTTGGGCACCCCCGCCCTAGCAGTTCATTCTCACCAATGGAAGAAGATACCTTGTCCACCATTTTGATGCAGAACAACTAAAAACCAAAATATACAAATATGAAACAAATATACTACAAGATTATTTTAACTTCAACTTTATTATTATATTAGATATGCAGGACTGAAATGCAATAACAAAGCATATAATAATAATAATAATAATAATAATAATAATAATAATAATAATAATAATAATAATAATAATAATAATAATAATAATAATAATAATAATAATAATAATAAACTTTAATTTATATACCGCTCCACTCACCCAAAGGCAACTCAGAGCGGTTTACATTGGCGCACAGCAGACAGCAGCAAACATAAACAATGTATATAAACAATATAAAATATAATAAAAAGTGTCAAAACATAATTAAAGTTACAATCAAAAGAAAGCAGTGATGAAATAGAAACAAAGACAAGATACAAACAATAAAGCCCAGCCAGGATAAAAGGTAAACGTTCCTATTGTTTACAAATGAAATAAAAAGAGACTTAAATTAAGATTACAAGGAAGGATAGCTTCCTAATATAGTTAATGCAGTGTACATCATCTATCTTATTGTAGAAGCCACTTGCACAGAATTTTGCAACCTTGACTGTGTTTTCACTCGAGGAATCAGAAAGCAGAACAGAAATATTATTATTTTTTTGTGTGTCTACCTGGATAATGCTTTAAAGCTGGGGAAATAAATAGGTTGTGTGCATCCTTTATAAAATATGCAGAGCAACAGGGCATGTCCCACAATTTCCACCAGCCAGCTTGGCAGGAGCAGAAACATTGGTTGTAAGGGATAAATGAATATCTTTCCTCTAACAAGGCTGGAAGAAATAATGTCTGTTTACCATCTTGCAGGAAAGTAATTTCCTGTTATCCTTTGGAAGGATTTTATGGCTTCTGAAGGTGAGATACTACCTGGAGTTAGAATGATAAATCTTACTGATGTGTTATTTAGTGTGGTTAGTGTTCTTCCCATTCAGTCTTTCCCTCCCATTGCTCAAATGTGGTTAGCATAGCAAGATTGTTAGCTGTGAGGGAAGTTAAATACAACCCTCCTCTGTTGCATACCCTCTCACTGAATGTGCCTGAAGCCTACTATGAGTCAAGCAAACTCTGATGACAGGCTGGTGGGAGAAAATGCATCTCTGGGAAAGGTCACTTTGCCATTTTCTAGTTAAACCTAACCGTCAATGGAATGGTTGTCAGAGATAATGAATATCTGGGCTGAACGTTTGTCAGCACAAACAGTGCCATGAATCTCTAAGGGTAACCCGTATTCCAGACTAATTTTTTGAAGTCTACATATGCTGGATTGCTAAAAGAAGACTTTCACAAAAGTCTTCTTTTGTGGAGACAAAACAGATACAAGGAAAGGAAACCTCCAGAGGTACAAAAGAACCATTTATTAGGCATGTTTGTGCTTATGGGAGCAGCGTGACAACATACAATAACATCAGCTTGTTTCCACAATAACATGTTCCTACAACAAAAGTACAGCCTTTACGAAATGCTCCCCTTTGCATTGTTTAGAGTGGGAATGAGGATCATACAACTCTCAAGGCATTTTGCAACCCCCAAAACTTCCCAGAGGAATGATTCCATCATTCCCCCCCCCCCTCTCTAAGCAGCTCAAATATCTTCTAGAACCAAATCTGGGCCTTATTAAAAATAAGGACAAAAAGCACAAAAAATAAAATAAAACAAATTTTAGAACTAAAAATTAAAAAGTTACCCTCGGCTCACTTCTGATTTCATTTGGTGGGACTGCCACAGTCCTTACAAATGGTCTCTGGACTCGGTGGCATTGGGGAAAGATAGTTCTATGTCCGTGATGGTGAACCTAGGCACTCCAGATGTTCTTGGACTTCAATTCCCAGAAGCCCAAGCCCCCATGAATCCTCACGAATGGGTTTACTGCGATTCATCCGGTCTACGCCGCCCTCATCGGTCCTGGAAGCAGAAGTAAAATGCACCCGTATGGGCGTGTTTTACTTCCGCTTCCAGGAGCAACGAGGAGTGCGAAAGTTCGCCATCACGGTTATATGTCTTAATAGCATTTTGTGTATCTTCAAGGAAGACAGCATTTGAAATAGGTTGGGCCCAACATGTAATACAGTACTTGAAATAGGTTGGACCCAACATGTAACACTTCAAGAAGCTTCTTCTCCTTCTTTCTGCCTTACTGCCTGTTCCTTGTCAAGTGACAAAGAAAGAGCGCTTATATTAATGTTGTTCAGATTAGGCACTCTCATTGTGTAACTTTTCATGCTTACCCCGTCTTTCTGGCTTTATACCTAAGATGATAATTGGGGAGTTTGCTGGAAATATGAAATTATAGATTTTAACTTGCTTTGGGGGAAATTTTTCTTGAGAGAGATCTTGATGGGTAATTCTGTTGTGGTAATATATGTCAACCTTGGAATGCTGTTAATCAAAATCAGAGTGATTTACCTTGGTGTAAGAAATTGCTGATATGACTTGGAAATGCTGACAGCAGCAGGTAGATTTAATAACCATGGAGATGATGATGATGAAGAAACTTATTTTCAGGAATTAGTCAAGGAAGGAAGGTAGTCATAAAATGGGGCCAATCTCAGGCTAATGTAGGATGCATTTTCCGTGTGCTTGCTGACTTTTATTAATGCTTTTTAAACCTTGTAGATTTTCCAGGGCCTGGACAGTTCAAGTTCTCCTTGGGCTATTGACAGCACAGCATGCATAGAGTTTTTGCCCCAAATGGCTTGATTTCATCCTCTTGTCTCTTTCTATTTATCTTAAAAAGGGGACTCTTCCTTCTGTCTGGATTTTCATAGAAGCCAAACCAAATGAGAGCTCATTTCTGAAGACTTTTCTTGCAAAAGTATGTCTTTAACTTTGCCAAGCTGGAAATAAATCTCTAATAATGACTATAATAAAAAGAAAATGTGAATAAATAAAACTGACAAGTTGTTGGATGTCTGAACTTTGAAAAGGTTATACTTATCTTTCATGAGTTAGTTTCTCATCCCATCATATCATTTAAAAAATCAGCACACAAAGACCATCAATGTAGTAAAACATTTTCTCTCAAATATTGGTATGGAAAAACTGGTGCTAAGCATTGTAGGGTGATGCATGTCTTCTACATGAGCTTGACTGCAGTACTTTAAAAAGCATTGGACCTTTTGTGGAAGTGGATCTATGCGTAAAACACCATCTGTCTCAATAGCCACTAAATTTCTAATATTTTCTTAGTTGCTTAAGTTCTCTTGTGTATAATTTCATTCTTTGAGATGACACATGATACTTGTCTTTGCAAAAGCTGTATTCCATTTTGAATTATTTTTCTTCCCAAACTTTTTTAAAAATAAAATAATGTACATAGACTGTTGGCTTTTACCTCTTGAACAGATGCATGCAACATATCAATGGTTTTCATATGTATATGTTACATAGTTTTTATAATGCTGGCTGCTTGTGTGTATTGAATAGTGGTAGACTCATAGCATTGCATTCTTCTTCCCTAACTGGGTTTTCCTAAGCTAGAAAGTACAGTATGTATTATTTTGTAAGAGGAAAAGAAGAAAAAACATGAAATGGTTGTTCAGTCTCTGGTTTGTTTGTTCAAAGCTACATAGACCAGTGGTGGCGAATCTTGGCACTCCATGTGTTCTTGGACTTCAATTCCCAGAATCCCAAGTCTCTGTGAACCCACATGAGTGGGTTTACTGTATGTAGTTTTAAAACCCATTTGAGTGGATTTACAGAGACTTAGGCTTCTGGGAATTGAAGTACAAGAACACCTGGATTGTGAAGGTTTGCCATTACGGGCATAGACTCACCAGCCCTTCTGCATCAGGGTAGGGAACAGATGGGGTAGAGGCAAATAAAAGTATATCTTCCTAGTTATTTACAGCTTAATAAGTCATTTATTGGTACACAGGCAACAGCCACCTTGTGCTGGTTGATCTTTCTCACATTAGGTGAGGCAAAAAGAACTACAGAATGAACTCCCCATAGGTGGCTTCACTTTGGCAGTTTAATGTCTGGCCTGGACAAGGAAGAAGAAGAAGAAGTCCTTTATGGGCCAGTGTGGTTGTGGTGACCTTGATGTCAGGAGAAGCTGTCTTTATGCACACATCATCCTCCCCAGTGGTAGAAGATAAGGAGCAAGCAACAATAGGGCGGGGTATAAACTAACTAACTAAATAAATAAACATTCACATTCACTGTTATGTCTAGACACTTGATACAACATCAGATACCTCTTCATTGTCATGTTGGCCTTTCCCACTGGAGGGGCCCCTCAGTGATCCCTCTCAAGAAGCCACATGTGACGCCTCTACTGGCTTGATGTGACGCCTCTACAGGCTTCAGGGGACAGAGGTCCCCCTTTGCCGATCGACTTGTAAGCTTTTTTGAATCAGCCCAAAGCTGTTTCACGCAGGGTCATCAGGCAGCCCTCAAAGTCGGATTTTTCAGCTATTAGAGCCTAATGGGGAAGATTAAAAACCCCACATAGAATTCTTAACACACACATACCCAAAACTCCTAGACAGTCATGTTTCCTTGAGGTATACCCTCATTTTAACAAACCATTGTTTAAAAAACTCATAGAAGTGTATTTTGAGAAACTAGATGTGGCTTTCTGCTCACTTTCAATTTCACTTGGAGAAGCCAGTGTAACCGCCAGAAGGGGACAGAGATAGTCCATCCCCAATTCCTAGATCAGGGGTGGCCAACCTTTTACGCCGCGGGCCTGACCACACACCACAGGCAGCTGAGCAGTTCGACATAAGCAGAAGCAGGCACATTTATGGCTGCCCACTATGACAGTTGTGGGCACATTTACACATGCACGGGCGTGTTTTACAGCTGACCTAAACGTGTCCGCTTCCACTTCCAGGGCCAGGGGCAGGGGCAGTGGTGGGCCACATGAAAGGGTGCCGCAGGCTGGGGCCAGCCCACGGGCCATAAGTTGGCAACCCCTGTCCTAGGTCTTGGAAAAAAGCCTTTGGACCCCTAAAACATTTCCACTCTCTCTTGGCAACTAATTTTGAGCAGTGGCCATCTAAAAAAGCCTAAAAGAAAGGTGTGAAGCAATAGACCTCTGGATTTATTTGTCCTAGCATTATTTATCAAGAGGAGGTTCTCTGTTTTTAGTAATGATTGGTAGAAGAGCCATCCTCCAGGAATTTGTCTTAATGTTGCTTATTTTAAAAAGTGACCTAGTCAGTGGCCATCATCACTTTTTGTGGCTCTGAATTCCACGTGCTTAATGTGGTGTGATTATTTTACCTTTTGTAACCTACTTCTCAAATTTGGTTATCTTGAGTTTTAGTGTAACAGGAGGGAGAAAACATGCCAGTCTACAGGGCAAAAAGAAAGCAAATTTATATAGGTCATACCTTATGCCTGAATCTGTTTTCTAAGTCTGGGTAGTGTTGTACTCTTATTTTCCGAGCTACCAGTTTATGTGAGTCTGAGCCAAACTGCACAAAAGCATTCAACCTATAGGCATAAGAGTGAAAAATGTTACAGTCTACAGGGATTTTTTGTTACTTTCTTTTTAAAACTAGGTGAAATTCCTAGGGCACAATATTTTTGACGATTCTCAAAACCCATGGAATGCAAAGAACCCTGCTTTGTCTAAGACAGTAGATCTTTTATGAAGCATTATATTGTCTGAGTATGTGTGTGTTCTTGAAAAGGATGTTTCATTATTGCTCCTGCAGTGATTTACTTTCATGGGTCCTCTCTTGCTTTGTCTTCAACCAGGATGCAGGAAGCCAACAGATAGGCTTCTTGCTGGGAAGCTGTGGTGTAACTGTGGCCTTGACTAGCGATGCGTGCCATAAAGGGCTACCTAAGAGCCCTACGGGGGAAATACCACAATTTAAAGGTAGGCATGATACCTGTTGCATAGAGTCACCAAAAAGCTGAGAATTATATTATTCTAGACTTCGAGGAAGGAAGACTGCTGCTTCATATTGTAGGCATCTGTATGATCAGCTATCCTGCCTATCCTTAGCTTATAGCACTTTTTAAATACAGTACTGTAGTTGGGCCACCACTGTCATCTAGGGTGAAGAAGTATGTGTTTTACAGAATTATTTAATAATAAATTAATTAATTCAGTGGATGGGGAACATCTGTGAGTTGTCTTCATTTGACCAACAAAAGATCTGAGGGTTGCCCAGTGCAAGGTCAGGTAGAGATGGAATTCTGTTAATCCCTTAGCAGTGCTACCTGTATTGCTTCACCTTGAAGAAGCCCCCATGAATCTGCACAAAAAGGTTTACTGCGATTCATCTGGCTCGCGCCGCCTTCGTTGCTCCTGGAAGCGGAAGTAAAATGCGCCCATACGGTTAAGACTCTTCCGGGTTAACCCTTCCTCCATACGGGCGTGTTTTACTTCCACTTCCAGGAGCGACGAGGGTGGCGTGAGCCGGATGAATTGCAGTAAAC
Organism: Bradypodion ventrale; assembly: GCA_035047345.1. Taxonomy (NCBI): domain Eukaryota; kingdom Metazoa; phylum Chordata; class Lepidosauria; order Squamata; family Chamaeleonidae; genus Bradypodion; species Bradypodion ventrale. The sequence continues at coordinate 126,731,908 of JAWDJE010000006.1, forward strand.
CCATTTGTGCGGATTCATGGGGGCTTGGGCTTCTGGGAATTGAAGTCCAAGATCATCTGGAGTGCCAAGGTTCGCCATCCCGGGTATAGATCTTGGTGTACAATAGCAAGTTGTGAACATTGACTTTTAAAAGTGGCATTTCACTGCCAAAATATATGTGAATTGTGTTACAACACCAGGCATAACCATTAGGATTTTGTCCTGTACAAATAGTGATATATAAAGTGTGGAGCTACTCATTCTTTCCAATAAAATGTTTTATTTATTTATTAAATAGACATATCTTTTGGCCAGAAGCAGCTCAGTTAATGCCGTTTGTAAACTAAAACAACAAGTTACATTGTTTGTTTGTTTCTAAGGTTGGCCAAAGCTGCTATGGTTTGTCACAGAATCTAAACACCTTTCAAAACCTCCCCGAGACTGGTTCCCACATATTAAAGATGCAAACAACGACACAGCATACATTGAGGTATGTGCCTTATGTTTGTGTGCACATTGGTATTGCTAGGAGCTTGCTTTTCTCATAGTTTCCCGCCTGGATGACTAAGAAGTGATGTTGTGGGGCATTTGCAGCACATGCAGAGAAAGTCTTAAAGTTTGGTGGTTGGATAATACATGGCTTTGATGAAAGACTAATTACAGGCTAGTAATACTGGATGCGTGCTGCTTATAACCTGAGACATAAATGGAAGTCTCCCTAAACTTTTTTCTCAGTGTTACAGAAAGGAATGTAGAAAAGTTGCTTTCTGGGAGTTACACCTGTCAGAATTCCCCAGTCACCTGCGGTGAACTCTGATAGCTGTAGTGACGAAAAGGGAAAATTCCAAATCTCCCTCACAATCACTTTGCTCTACAACTTAAAAAGAGAATTACTTATGCTTTCATTGGTTTGGGGTTGGGAAAACCCATCGGTATCCTGTTGTATCCTCTGGTATACTGGGGAGCTTCAATGTCCCAAATCTTGCTTTTCAAATTTGTGATGTGGGGGTGGGCACTCATGGGACACCCCCCCACCCACCCACCCACACCTGGTTTCTGGTAGTTATTTGTTCTTTCAGTTTCTTGAACTGTGATGAGCAAAAAATTCATTTTGCAGTACAAAACGTGTAAAGACGGAAGTGTGCTTGGCGTGACTGTGACAAGAATTGCACTCCTAACCCATTGTCAAGCGCTCACACAGGCGTGTGGGTACACAGAAGGTATTTGAGTGTTTGTGTTAAAATCACCAAAATAATTTTTGAAATTGTACTGTGCAATATATTAAGAGTTGGTTCATATAGTTTAGAGACAGGAGAGCTATCCCTTCCCAAGCTATAGCTGCATTGACAAGCTGAGCTTATTTCCCAGTACTATCCTAGTAAAGGAATGGCTCCAGCTACTTCCTAAGCAATCTCATCTAATATCTAAGCCTTCATACCATAAAGATACTGTATTTAGCAATAGCAATTACAATTATATCCTCCCAATAGCTTTTAGTGCTCTCTTGGGGCGGCTCACAAGTTAATTAGCATCCCCCCCCCCCGGACATTCTGGGTACTCATTTTACCAACCTTGGAAGTATGGAAGGCTGAGTCAACCTTGAGCCCTGTCAGGATCAAACTCAAAATATTTTTGCATGCATTGTAGCCTTACTAGGCAGTGGGACACAGAGTCAGGTAAACATGTGGGAAGGAAGCACGTTTAGAGGTTTATGGTGTGAGGGAGGTTGGTCTGGCTCTGACCAAACTGGGCTATAAGGACGACTGTAGGTTTCCTCTGGACTAGATTAAAAACTGAGCCAGGGAACAATTTACAAGGTTCTAATAAATTCCTCGCATTAAGACAAATATCATTAATGAGTTTGTGACATCTTTATTTCTGAGCCATAGATTATAAATCACAATAACATCTCTGTGGATGCCATTACATTAAAAAAAATATGCTCTTACTGCCTCAATTTCAAATTTTTAAAAAAGCTTGTTTGCAAATGAAGCATTGATTATGACGCATGATGCAAATAAAAAACAAGAGCTAGTGGAATAAAAAGCAATGGTCTGGCCAAGGGCAATCACTCAGTAATAATTTATCTCAAATTGTTCTCCTGCTCATCTGTTAGCATTTTTTATTACCACATTTTTATTTTAGTTATTTCACAAAGAGAGTCTTTTTTCTTCAGGCTGTGTCATGTACTTAGCAACCAGCTCTGTCTTCTTTCCTCTGTAGCTGAAACCATTGTGAATGTGTTAGATTTCAAGAAGGATGTTGGCTTGTGGCATGGGATTCTCACGGTAAGTTCATTGTTCTTTTAACTCGGGGGTTTTCAAGGTTTTCGCTCCACAGGCCGGACCACTCGCCTTCAGACAGCTGAGCGGGCTGGACAAGTGGTTTCCCCCATAATAAACACTGCCACAAACTGCATCCGGGGTTGTCATGGGCCGGATGGAATGGTGTTGGGGGCCAGGGCCGGCTCATGGGCCATAGGTTGCAAACCCCTGTTTTAAGTAATCATTTAAAAATGCTACCAAGCAAGTAACTTTTTTGGTTTCAAGTAGTGGCCACAATTAGCAAAAGGAGACAATAAGGTCTCAAAAGTTAATGTTGATGGGAGTGTCCCTATACCCCTTGAGAACACAGATTAGTTTAAGGCAGTTCTCAACCTTTTTAAGCCAGGGGCCGGGTCACACACTCTCAGACAGCTTCAGGGGCCAGATGGCCATTTTTTCCTTCTTCCACCACATGGCACTTCCTGGTGTGGTGGAGGTGGTAGTGGAGCAAATGAAATGGCACCGTGGGCCACTTCCAGCCCACGGTCTACAGGATGAGAATCCCTGGTTTATGGAGTGCAGGATAAATACGTTGCTTGTGCAGCTTTATCCATCAATGTTACTATGAGAAACATTTACTGATGAGGACTTAAGTTTGGCCAACAACAAAGCCAAGAAGGTGGCTTCATTTTCGCAGTTTAAAGTCTGATCTAGACACAAAAGAAGAATAAGATACATCAACATGTCATTACTGCTCCCAACCTCTTAGTATCCACCTCTTTCTGTCTGTTGGTAGGTCTGGCCTTGATTATGACTGCTCTGATTCTTGAGAATGCATGTAGCCAAAGTAGCTAGTCAATGACAGGTAGCATTGTTCTATTTTTCCTCCAAAATGCTTGAAAGGTTTTATTGCAGTACACTTCCTTGGAAAGTTCTGGTGGCAGAAGCAATACTGTATGATGAAAGTTTCTGAGTGTTCTGTTGTTGTTTTTCTTTTGTTTTCAAAGTTATGTCTCTAGTTGTAGTGGCTTAGTTACTATTTTGGTATATTCTGACTGTTGTATAATGAGACCCTTCTTTCCTCCTTTTAAAGCTGCCTATATTATTTTGCACATTTTTCTTTTAAGTCTTTCAAATGAACTGTTCTGGGTATTTGATTTTTTTAAAAAACCCAGACATTCATGTGTATCTTATTTTTAAGAATGATTAATTGCCTCCTTCAGAGATGAGAAAACTGTAGTGTTTTTTCTAAAAAGTCTCTTCTCCAGAGCTCATAATATATTCCAGCGTTCATAAAATATTCTTTCCTTTACAACGATGATTAAAAAATTTAAAAGAAGATTTTAAAAGATTGTTTCAGTTGCCTTTTATTCCCTCGATGATTTATAATAACTATGTAAAATAATCTACAGCTGGGGTTCGCAACCTATGGCCTGTGGGCCAGCCCTGGCCCACAGCACCATTTCTTGTGGCCTGCGTCGCTGGATGGTGAAACGGATGCATTTACGTAATTTACGGCAGCATACATGCACCTGCAGCTGTTTTAAATGTATTTACAACAGCCACAGACACGTTTTACAGCAATGTTTACAGCAGGGGAACTACCAGTCTGGCCTGCCTAGCTGTCTGAGGGGGCATGGTCCGGCCTGCTGCATTCAAAGGTTGAGAACCCCAATCTACAGTATTAGAAATTACTTCCCTGTGTAATTTCAGATTCTAGGATTAAGTTGGCAGAAAAGGGGGGGATTTTAATGATTGGATTTTTTTATTTTGCTTTATGTATAACCAATCTGTTATTGGGATGATCAGGCTAAAACCAAGCAAGTTTTCCTGGTGGTCCAAGTACCTTTTCTTTCCTTACATCTCCAAGAAACTAAATTGGAATAAAAAAGTGATTGATCATAAATCATTTGAATATTTGATTATAATTCACAATGAAAATGATTTCTTAATTTAGTACAATATTCACCTGTTGATGAGTACACATGAGAAAAAATGGTCATTAGTTCCTTGTGCATTCCTACTTCTCAACTATTTTGTGGGATTTTTAAAATTAAAAAATAACTAACTGACTTTTAAAGGTAGAATCATATAAATGCATCTTTGATTGTTGGATAAAATGTGATGGTTTTAAACAAAAGGTTTTGATGATAGGTGCTGTGTTTCACTGCTGTTGAAATGTGCACATCCTTACTTTATTTCAGAGTGTTATGAACATGATGCATGTAATTAGCATCCCGTATTCCTTAATGAAAGTCAACCCACTTTCATGGATACAAAAAGTGTGCCAGTATAAAGGTAGGAATTACATAGCTGTATTTACCTGCTTTGAGTATATTGGTGGTTGGTGACATATGAAAGTCTAAAATGTTAGTTGGCTGTGAAGGTGATTTACCAGAACTCTGGCCATTTTCCTTCACCTGTTCTTTTACTTTTTTGGGTAGTGGTGATCTTAAAACATAGAAGTCCTGTGTATTGATCTCAGCCAGTTTCTTGTTCATGCCTTGTATGTGATAGATGTTTAAATACATATAGGCCTTTCTAGTAGTAATGTATGGCTGTGAGAGGTGGACCATAAGGAAGGCTGAGCGCAGAAGAGTAGACGCCTTTGAACTGTGGTTCTGGATAAGACTCTTGAGAGTCCCCTGGACTGCAAAGAGATCAAATCAGTTAATCCTAAAGGAAATAAATCCTGACTGCTCCTTGGAAGGTCAAATACTGAAGCTGAAGCTCAAGTACTTTGGCCACCAAATGAGAAGAGAGGACTCACTGGAGAAGGCCCTAATGCTAGGAAAATTCAATGGCAAGAAGGAGAAGGGGTGGCAGAGGATGAGATGGCTAGATGGCACCATTGACACAGTGGGTGTAGATCTGGGTGGACTATAGAAGATGGCATAGGAGCCTTGTGTACTGTGGTCCATGGGGTCGCAAAGGGTCAGACTCAACTGTGCGACTGAACTACAATGGGCCTCTTCCTATTTGCTTCTTTCTTGTGTTGCCTAAGTTATACCAGATTTTGAGCTTTATTTGCTTAAGATGAATTGTCCTTTCTCTCCTTTCCTCCTCCATTGTCCTTCTCCAGCTAAAGTTGCTTGTGTAAAATCCAGGGATATGCACTGGGCATTAGTAGCACATAGAGATCAACGGGATATCAACCTTTCTTCACTCCGAATGCTGATAGTAGCAGATGGCGCCAATCCATGTAAGTAATGACTGCTAGAATGACCCAAAGGCAGAATCCATCCTACTCCACTGCGGGGCATTCTCAGTTGACATCAGAGATGCAAACCACTAAAGTGAGCCATGGGCTCAAGTATTTCATTATGTTCTCTATCGCACAAAGCAACACACGCATGTGAAAACTTTTGAGTTTCACTACAAGCTGTTTTCAGAAACAATAATTTATTTTGGACTCTGGATGTTCAGTGTTCCTTTCCTGTAAGAAAATCTAGAAGCAAACCTGGTATTCCTTGTTAAGGCAAGTTGCAGAAAATTCAATTATATGTGATATGACAAGCTGTTATATAAAGGCTGTGTCAAATTTATCCTTAAGCAGTAGAAAAGAACAGAAGAATTCTCTAAAAACCGTTTAAACTTTTATTTTCATACTTTACTTGAGATATCCATACCAAAGCAGAAAATGTATGCAGGTTTCTTTGTTACAGAAGGATGGGTGTAGAGCCCTACTATTCTTTCAGTGTTTACTTCAAAGTCAGTAGGCTTGCCCCCCACTTCCCATATGACTTATCCTTGCCCTAAATATGTTTTTTATTAAGTAAAATAAATATATTGGGTAGAGGGAGATTCTCAAACCTGCGAATAAATTTGCAAACCAACTTATAGAATTAAAACAGTAATCATATGTTTTAAATGTTTTGAAATGGTAGCCGTGTTAGTCTTCAAGCATATCAAGCATTATTTACAAGAATCAGATAGTGCTATCTTATTCTAACAATATAATACTAACTTAAAGATATATTGCCTGAAGGAGGCTTGAAACAGACAGAAGTACAGTTGTAGTACATTTATTTATTTTGGGTAGTTTATTGAGTAATTTATCTATTTTAGTACTGGAAATAGCTTCTTAGTGTGGACAGAATCTGTGTTGAATTTGGATTCCTTTATTCTTATTTTTTTAACTCCAGGGTCTATTTCCAGTTGTGATGCATTTCTCAATGTCTTCCAAAGCAAAGGTTTAAGACCAGAAGTCATCTGTCCTTGTGCTAGTTCACCAGAGGCTCTCACAGTGGCTATTAGAAGGTATGCAGTCCCTCCCCCCCGCCCCCGCTCCGGTAAAGCCAAACAGTTCTGAAGGCAATATAGTTTAATTTCTTCAGTTGTCTCTGAACTGAATAAATTGAGTTTATGTTGCAACTGTACTTATCACGAATGTGTGGTTTGTTTTTTTGAACAGAAACTTTGCATCATTCTTGGGTTTTTGATTGCTTCTTTTCTATGTTTTTTAAACAATTCACTTTGGATGTTGAAGGTTTTGGTACTTGTTGAAGTACAGTATAATGTAATTACATAACATTTTTGTGTAGCTAACTATATCATACTTATCTGTGCACACTCAAGAAGATGCTTAGATTGTACAAGTGGGGTTTTGACACTTGCATCATGTGCAGAAACCTGAAAGTAGCCCATGTTGTATGGCATCTAGCTTGTTGGACCAAGAAAATGTGGGTTTAAATTCTTGCACATTGGATTACCTTGGACCAATCATGGTCTCTAGCGTTAGATGGCTTGAGCAACTGGTTATGAGTACAACAGAAAGGTCTCAGGATGCAGATGAAATAATAGGTGTTGGGGTTTTTTTCAGACTAAGTTCTGTTTGATGTATTTATTTCATGTCATGGTAGTTTGGAATGCATGCAATAATAAATTATTTCTGTGTTAACCAGCTGGTAACAATTGTTGCTAAGTGCCAAAATAACACAGAAAACTGCTTTGTCTCAAATCAAACCTTTGGTTGATCTTTTTTGGTATAGTCCACATGATAATAATTGTCAGACATTCTCCCTCTGGCATTTTGGACATAACTTTTCCCCAGTCTTTAACCAGAGATACCAAAGGATTGAACCTAGGATCTTTGTCATTCAAGGCTGGTGCTCTACCTCTGCTGTGATGTATTTTTATCACATCTGTGTCAGCCCATTCATCAATTCAACTCTTGCCTCAGTCCACATAATACTAAATGGGGAAATATAACAGTGACGAAAATGCCATTCATCATTCATGGCTGATTATGCGTATCCTGTTTGTTACACCATAATGGGCATTCAAAGCAAGCCATGTCTAGCATACTTGGATCTTTTTTCATGGTATTATGTTGGGTGTTGAGGAGGAGAAGCCCCTTAATATCATTCAACTGAAATTTGTGAAGCCAGTCATTTGTTGGTGCCTTTTTAAATGAACATGATTAGCTAATACCCATCAAATATCTTAGGCATTGCAGCGAGTGCTGTAGTAATTAAAGATTAATTCTAAAAGGAAGCATTTTATGATAAGGATTACAAAGTCAGAGATGAACACTAGCACCTCCTTTTGATCTCTAATATCCCTCAAGTTTTATACAAGAACATCTGTCTTAACTGAAAGGAGTACTGCTGTGGAAGAGTCATGCTGCTAAAAACACATTGATATACTGTATTTCCTACCTTTTGTTCCTTAGCTTTTAAGTTCCATATATTTATTTATTTAGCATATGGCAAGTCCCACATAGAGCAGTGCAAAACATATGCTTGTGTTGAAAAGCAAGCAGTGAATCATTGTAGAATTGGATTAATGTTACGTTGAAAATATTTGATATGGAACAGTATTTGAAAATATTTATTTAAACTTAACCCAACTTCCTCAACCTTGAAAAGAAATGTATTGTTCTAGCACAGTTCAATTTATCCAACAACTTGTCTCCATTGTCCATTTTGTAATATTTTCCACATAGTCATCATGAATATAGCAATAGTGATTACATTATATACTGTCTCATAGCACTTAGACCACGCTCTGGGCTTTTTATAAGGCAATCAGCATTTTCGCCCCCAACATGTTGGGTTCTCATTTTACCAATTTTGGAAAGATGGAAGGCTGAGCCCATCAGGATTGAACTAAAAATGTCAGGCATTTTGGCTGCAGTACTACAGTTTAACAACTGCACTGTGAGGGCTCCTTATATTGACCAACAGACCCCAAGAGGACTCACTAAAATCACGGTGTATTCTCTGCCTAGCGATAGCTTTGCTCCCAGTTGTGAATCATATTATAGCATGACAAAGAAGCATGTGCCTTAGAACAGGGGTTCTCAACCTTATCAAGCTGTGGGCCAGGCCACACTCACTCAGACAGCTTGGGGGGCCGGATGGCCATTTTGCCCTTCCTGCCACATATGGCACTTCCTGGTGTGGTGGAGGCGGTGGAGGGACCACATGAAATGGTATTGTAGGTTGAGAACCCCTGGCCTAGACTGTCATTAACATACAAGAGTGTGTTGGAAGGTTGAGAATAGAAACCCTACTGATGTTAGGAGGGGTTTACTTTGCTCTTTGAAGAAGTACTCCAAATTAATCTTTCTCTGTTCCGTGTGTGTCTTATCTGCCTTCACTGTAGAGTAAGAGTTGTTTCCCATTCAAAAGTATTTGACCTTTTCCACATACTCGCAGGCCAACAGATGACAGCAATCAGCCACCAGGCCGAGGGGTCCTATCTATGCATGGTCTTACCTATGGAGTCATTAGAGTGGATTCTGAAGAAAAGCTTTCTGTGCTAACTGTACAAGATGTTGGTTTGGTAATGCCAGGAGGTAAGGCTTCAACAGGTTTCTCTGGAAAATGGGAATTCTTAACGTTAAATATATCAATCAATTTAGCAAAGGGGTACAGCTTTAAATCAGCTGTTGCAATTTTCTCTGTAAGGATAGGAATATTGGCCATTGTAGATTTTGAACAGGCTCTCTACAGACCTCAGAAAAATATTCCCAGCTTAAGCATTAGGTGATAATTCGGATATACACATATGTCTGCCGAAGAGAAAAACTTTCAGGATAAAGCAAAAAGTTATGTTTAAAGCTGTACTAAGGAAAACACAGAAAGCAAACTCGATCCTTTTGTAATCGCTGAAAACATAGGTATTCTGGTGCACCCTTATACTATAACTTTTGTTCCAATTAAGTACAGGAAATAGGCCCCTTTTGTAATTCTCTACTAAACACAATGTTTCTTTCCCCAAAAATACTGATTATTTATCTATTTATTAAGTCATTCATTTACATTTGATTTTTATCATAATTTTCTCCTCTGATGAGAATCTAAGTTGCCATAGAAAAATTTCAAATCATTGAATAAGAAAAACAAAATTACTAAAATGTAGAACTATGGTTCATATGCCTTTTTTGAAGATTGTTATTAAACTATATATTTTAAAAGACCTCCCCATCTCAGTTGTCAGCTGACTCCCCAAAAGTCTCTCCCAAGACTAGTCAAAGTTGTGGAGCTGTGGATAGGAATGTACTGTATTGTAAATTTGCAACATCCATAGATTTTGGTGCTAGCAAAGTCTGTGTTTCCTTTCAGGTCTTTTATGCTGCTAACTGTATTAAGAGATTGTGGCAGTTAGAGGTTACACGTACACTTAGGAGTGCAACCAGCTCCTCATTATTGAGCAGGAATTTGATGCCAAGACTTACACAATTTCCTGTATGCAAGTATAAATCAGCGCTAGGCTGTTAAATTATACAGTAGTCATTAATCCCATGCTCTGTTTGTCTTCTTCTTCTTCCGTGTCTGGGCCAGACGTAAAACCGGAAAATAAAGCAAGGGTGCCCAACCTACAGCTTGCAGGGCAGATCCACCTCCCAATGCCAATTCATCCAGGCCACGCTGTTCTTGTCACTCCCGGAAGCGGAAGCGTTTTAGTTATGCTTCTGGGAGTGATGAGAGTGGTGTGGGCCAGATGAATTGGTATCAGGGGTTGATCTGGTCCGCAGGCCATAGTTTGGGCATCCCTGGTTTAAGCAGAGAAAATGGCAGCTTAAAATCTATCTCATCCTGTTGCAAAACAGATTGCAAGGCACGTTTCATTTTCGCTTCCAGTGGAAGGAATCATGTAACCGGCCCGCTGAACCATGTGACCAGCCCACAGCCTGAAAAGTTTGGGCACCCCTGAAATAAAGTCACCGTTTGGTGGATTCATTCTGCAGTTCCCTTCACCTGACCTAGTGTGAAAAAGATTAGCCGACAACATATTTTGTTGCAGCTCCATTGGAGTCATTACAGTTCAGGTATAATAAAGATAAGTTGGTGCAGAAGCATAGTTCTTGCTCATTTCAGTGGCAAAATGTGAACCCTGGAGAGGTTTCCAGTGGTCCGCGTTGATGATTCATAGAGACACCACCACCATCTCCAAACCAGTTTCTCAAAACTTGCTGCTTCTCCACCCCTGCGGTCTGCACCATCTTGCCAGTGCCATCATCCCTCAGCTCAACATGTGTATATAATTATTAGTTGATGAATTATTAGTTCAAGATGGATTATGATCACTTTCAAACTGACGTCCTGCTTTTGAACTTTAAAACATGAGGTGAAGCTTTGGTTCCTTTTAAGCAAGGCCAAGTTTTTCCATAAAAGAACCTCTAATAAATCATTCGTAGAACAGCACACATGTTCTTTCTATGATTGTTCCTTTCAATGATTGAGATTATTACAGAGTAGACTGCATCCCAGACTTTGTGCGCATGTGAGTAGTATATATGTTTCATGATGGACGGAGGTGAATTTGAACTTAATGCTGTTTGCTCTTATAAAAGCCTTCTGCTCTGTTTTCCCTCCCTCCTTGCGTTGGCTCCATTCCCATTTTTAAACATACGCTTGTCTCAGGATTTACTGCAGTAGCAATCCGTTAAGAGTCATATATGGCCTTCCTTTTTATGTCCAAGACTGGAAAGAGCAGAAGCATTAAGAGGTATTTCTAGCACGATGGTATAATTACCAAGAACTTGGAGTGCAGGATCATTCTGGTAGATAGTTTTCTTGACAATGTCTCATCTTCTTTCCCAGTCTTTTAAAAATTCTTTAATTATTATTGAGGGTATATTTAGGCTTCTGCACTGTCCTTCTTCTTTGTATAGCTAGCTGTAAGGCATACAATGTTTGTCTTATCTGATTAAATATTTAATGTGATTTTGTTTGAGGAATTATTTCTCTACCTTCTCACTATAGCGCTCAAAAAGCCTGCCTTCCTTAGGGGAAAAGGAGGGTGGTTGATGAGAGCAGTCATTCTCTTGACAAACCTTCAGAAATCTGAAAAGACAATGGGTGTTTACCAGGAAGCTGACCCCAAAATATCTTTCATATTAGCTCTTCCAAAATTTGATACACTGTATGAGCTGTTAAATCCAGACTTGATGCCACTTGCATATGCAGCTTTTAAAGTTTTTAGTGTTTACATGAATGCTAGGCAATAAAACTACAAAACTAACTTCACTGGGTTTTTTTTGGTTTCTTCATATGCATTTATAGTTGTATGTGTTTGTTGAGACTTAACGAGCCCTATTCCCGAAAGCTTTCTTGCTCTATCTCTTAACAGCCATCATGTGTGCCGTGAAGCCAGACGGAGTGCCTCAATTATGTCGAACAGATGAAGTGGGTGAACTTTGTGTATGTGCAATTGCAACAGGTACCTCTTACTATGGACTCTCTGGAATGACCAAAAACACATTTGAGGTAAGTTGGAATGAAACAGTTCCATTAGTTTCTTAGCCCTTCAGATATGGAAGAAATGCTATGAATTAAAACTGATACAGAGGAATATGTTCATGTCTTTCATTATGGATTGACATACCGTATTTTTGGACCACTTTTTCTCCCCCAAAAGTGGGGAGAAAATGAGGGTGCGTCTTATAGTCCAAATGCTGGTCTTCGGCCAGCTGTGGCTGTTGTAAAAGGATATTTTACAAAAGCCGCAGCTGGCCGAAGACTACTACTGATGCCTCTCAGCTGTTCAGCTGTTCTGGGGCAGGGGGAAAAACATATGAAAAACAAGTGGCCACTAGAGGACGAAAATCACAATTTCCCATTTAAATGCATTGGAAATAAATTTCTTGTATTCAAAAGTTTTCTGTTTATATGTTCCCAATGCATTTAAGTGGGAAACCAAACCTGTGCTTAAAAAGAAAGGGTTTCACTTACCTTGATGCCTTTGTCTCTACTCCACTGGGCAAAATGGAGGGGGAAAACATGCTTCCTGGATGAAAGGAGAGCAAGAGGCTAGGCTAGAGTATCACTTCCTTCCTCAGTGCAATTGGCCTGCCTGCCCATTTTCCCTGCAGCGCCATCACTGGTTGGTGGTGCAAAATACAGTATTAATTTTTTTTCCTGCTCTGAAAACTGGGTGCGTCTTATGGTCCAAAAATACGGTAGCTGCTTTACATTGAATCACATCATTACTCTATCTAGCCCAGCATTGTTTGCTCTGGGTGACAGCAAATTGCTGGGTCTTCTCTGGGTTAAAGCAAATTGCTGGGTCTTCTAGTAGTGATCTTCTTCAGAACTTCAGTATCCTTTGCCTTCTGTTGGAAAGTTTTTGTTAGGATCAAAAGGAATAGACCTGCTACAGTCTAAACCAGGGGTGGCCAACCTTGGCACTCCAGGTGTTCTGATTATGGCTTCTGTGAATTGAAGTCCAAGAACACCTGTGGCGCTAATGTAAGGCCACCCATAGATTAAACCTAAACTTTTGTCCATAAACAAAAGGTTTTGTCCATTTATTTGTTTTTATAATGTATAAAATGTGCTAGTGAGTATAATATGGAGAGTCTGTGTGCATCTTGTTATTTTGTTCTTTCCTATGTGGCTTAATATAGATTCAAAGAAAATCCTAACAGGCTAGATGTTAAGGCCGAATAGCTCATCTCTGGTTAGCAGGAACAACTGAAATGGTTATAATTATATCCTTGAGTTCTTACTACTCCACCCAAGACTGAGGAAGAGACAGTCCTAGAACAATCTTAATTTAGAATTTTCCGATCAACACAGCATATCTGAAATTGGTCCTTCCTGAACTCCCTTGATTTGTACTCCACTCTTAGTTTATTTCTTCATATAAACTGTTAATCCCATGGCCAAGTCTTTGTTTTATTCTCAGCCAGATCTAGCAATAGGCTTTACCCCCACATTGTTCAGGTGGAGGACTTCTGTCCAGAACCAAGGACATCTGAGATTCTGGAACGAACGTTAGAGTGTAGATTAAGCTTGTTCTCTCCAGCAAGTACTGTGGCATGTCCCTCTGTAACAACACAGTTGTTTATTTCCTGCAGTGTATTCAAAAAATTGCTGTATCAGTCAGATGTCATCTGTAACATACTGTTGGCAATTCAGCATTTAAGGATTCAGCTTGTCAACTATTTAAAATATCAATACAACTCTACATTTTAACGACAGAAGAGTAAATATCTGCCATAATTCCTCAGAAATGGATAGTAGCCAAAAATACAGCATTTCTTCTGCAATAATTCTCAGCTGTATGTATTTTCTAGATCAGCATTTCCCAAACTTTGGTTTTTGAACTTCAATTCCCAGAAGCCTAAGTCAGTTCCCCAAAGCACTGATCAGCCAATGTACTGACTTAGGCTTCTGGGAATTGAAGTCCACCAGTGTTCCGCAGAACATAGTTTTGGAAATGCTGTCCTAGAGCAGTGATGGTCAAGCTTGGCCCTCCAGGTGTTCTTGGACTTCAATTACCAGAAGCCCAAATCAGCACTCCTGCTGATCAGGGCTTCTGGGAATTGAAGTCCAAGAACATCTGGAGTGCCAAGGTCATCCATCACTGTCCTAGAGCATCATCTCATCAGTTGACCTACTGATTTCATGAAAATTTAAGTTCTACCTTTTCCCTACTCTGCAGGTGTTCCCCATGACCAGTTCAGGTGCACCCATAAGTGAATATCCATTTGTAAGAACTGGCCTTCTTGGGTTTATTGGTCCGGGTGGACTTGTATTCGTCGTTGGCAAGATGGATGGTCTTATGGTTGTGAGTGGGCGAAGACACAATGCAGATGACATTGTAGCCACGGCGTTGGCAGTGGAACCAATGAAGTTTGTCTACAGAGGGAGGTTTGTTTTACTATACTTTTCTTCTCTCCCCACTGCAGAGAAAAATAGGATTGAGGCAATGTACTGCTCCAAACGAAATTTAAAATAGTCTATGGATCCAAGTGGGAGGTATTTCCTGGCTGCTTGTTCATGAGGAAAATCATAGTGCTCCGTTATAAATGTTTAATTGTTAAGACCATCTATTGTACATCAGAATGGTTGAAGGAAGTCGTGGCACAAACAAAGCAAAATGTTAACATGTTCATTGTAAGCATTTTTATGGGACTTCCTCATGACCCTTACTGTGGCCACTTAGTGGTTAAGACGCTGAACCTGACAACTGGAAGGTTGACAGGTCAGAAGTTTGAGCAGTTCAAAAGCAAAAAATTGTAAGTAGTTAAATAGGTAACCATTTGTTGGGAAGGTAAACAGCATTCTGTGTACTCCAGTGTCTAGTCATGCCTGCCACATGTCCATGGAAACATCTGTAGACAGAGATGAGCACTGAACTCTATAGTTGAATACAACTTACTTTTGAGCAAGGTCTACCTTTACCTATGACTCTTATCAGGGCATCTTACAGTAAGAATAAAAATAAATTAGGGATTCATATGGGGAAACAACTAAAAGACAACATGAAAATATTGGCAAAACTACAAACAAATCTTGGAACAAATTAAAAGGCAGAATGATGTTAAAATAGGCATTGAACTAATCTTGGGGAGGACACTCTGCAGATGGGGCACAGAAATGGCCATAAATACAAGTTTGCAAGGATGGCCAGAATTTTTGGAGGAGTAGGGGGGGCGACCCCATTGAGTACTGACTGATATTTTCAAAAGTAATAGGTCACCTGTTTTTTGCATTTTCTTCCTTCTTGTTTTAACCTTCCTCCTCCAAAAAGACCACCACCCATCAATCAGCAGGGGTTGGTTCTGAAGAGACCTGGGCAGCAGAACAAACATATATTGTCCAACCATCACTTGTCTAATAAATACACTGATTTCGACAGATGTAACCTTTAGCTGTTGCCCAGAGTGAAAAGTCACTTATTTGTCTGCCTTTGTTAGTAAATACTAATTTCATTGAGAGTGCAAGAAGGTATTCTACAGTGCCTTACATGTCACTCATTGGGGAGTTGAAATAAATTAGATTTTATAAGAACTCTCCTGCAGTGCAGATATTCAATGGAGCTGCCATTTTCTAGAAGAAGAAAGAAATGGAGCCCCAAATTTTCTCTGTGGCATAGCTGATTAGTGAAGTGTCTCAGAGTGTAATAACATCCTGCTTTCTCTACACTTGGTATTCTTACTCAGCTGACTTGTCTTGGTTTATGCATCACACAGAATAGCAGTGTTTTCAGTGAGTGTCCTTCATGACGAGAGGATAGTTATCGTCGCGGAGCAAAGGCCAGACTCTACCGAGGAAGACAGCTTTCAGTGGATGAGCAGGGTGTTGCAGGTATGCTTGCTAAAATTGTAATAATCAGGATCAGATGGAAAGTCTGGATACTGAAGTGTCTCACCTCTTTCGTGAAACAGTAACCAAGATGTTCCACCACTTCCATTTGGTGACATAGTTGAACCAACCTCAGTCATAACAGGCCATCCTTCTTGTGGCTGCCAAATTATCCTACTTGAGGGACTTTTCTAAGATACTTGAGGTGAAGGACAAGAGGGACATGGGATGTAATGACTGTAAGAATTGGCAACATGGATGGTGCTTCAAAAAGTATCAGAGGAGTTAGCTACAGTAGTACCCTGCATAACGAACGCTGCGTAGAATGAAAAATTCATATAACAAAGCGTTTTTGAGCTATTGGCAATACCCCGCATAACAATTTTTTTTTGTTATACAGGGTATAGTCTGCATTACGAACTTTTTTTCGTTATACGGAGTATACCCCGCATAACAAAAAAAATTTTTTAGCAGGGTATCGCCAGTAGTGATTCGCATAACGAAAAAAATTGTATAACGAAGCGCTCCGTGGAACGGAGCTTTTTCATTATACAATGGTACCTCATACAACAATTTTAATCCATTCCACGGGGCTCGTTGTTGTACGAAACAATTGCTATACTATGTATGCATCATATAGCGATTTTCCCTATGGGATGCATCGTACAATGATTTTTTTTTTGCTAAATGGTTTTTCCAATTGAAAATTTGTTCTGCAATTTTTTCCCATAGGGAAAATTGTTATGCGGGACACCATTTCCCCCAAAACCTAATTGTTATATGATTTCGTTGCTATATGGGGCGATTGTTGTGTGAGGTTCCACTGTACGGGGTTCTACTGTATCTGTAATTCAACAGTGAAGACAACCATGGCGAAGAAAAGACAAAGAGATAGAAGTAGACCATACCTATAATTTAGCAAAATGTGGCAGGTTGATGCTGAGGGAGACAGATGCTCCTCAGATGCAATAGAGCACACAACCCCATCACCAGGTTGGCCAACATTTGTGCATGGAATGGAGGCAGAGAGGACCACCTTTTCCCAAAATTCAGATCAGACAGCAAAATGTCTTTTAACAACCCAGAACCAAGTTGAATGAACAATCGTAGGCATTTGTTTCAGTTACATAAGCTTAGGATAAGCTTAGGTTCATTTTCATTGCAGTATGGCATCTTAAGACATGGTGTTGAACCTTCCAAAAAGGCAGGTTTTGAGGAGGGGTTTAGAGTAAGTTGAATTCAGATGTGAGTGCGTGCTTTAGAAGCAGCAAAGGATTAACAATTCTATGAATTGCTCACCACTAGTGTTTTGCTTTGCCAGGCTGCGGGTTTCACCCATGCCTACTGTAGTTTCCGTTTGGAAGGAGGCTGCTTAAATGCTCATTCAAGCACATTTATTCTCTTGCTAAATAATGCTTGAGAGCTTCTTTACACATGGCCACACTTGCCTACTTTGTGCTTTGTGCGCTTGCTTCCCCACCCATGTAACTGCAGCAAAGCAAATACTTGTGTGTCCTATACCTATTATTTCTAAAACATCAGGAGAGACAGATTTATTTCTCCAGTTTGTATTCAGGTCCCACTCTTAGAGTCTGTACTGTTACTACCTTCTTGATTTTTGTACCTAACTGTGTTGGGTTTAGTAGAGTCTGCTGTAGCAGTGTTGTTTTGAAAGAATAACAAAATATTGTGCTTTTGATTCTATTTAACAAGAGATTGCTTTGTCGAACTCAACCATGCCCACCACCCTCTATTCAGTGTAATGTGTGTGGTCGCATGTTTCATGCCAAGATCGGCTTACTGAGTCAGCAGAAACACATCCATCAATGGAGAAAATAATGCTTTTCTGGGGAAAAAGTATGCTCGGACACGAGTAGCTGCCGACAAACAAGACAGTCTTTTCCCAATTAGCTTTTTTGTTTTGAATTATTCTCTAATCATCTTTGGTGCCTACTGTTTAGTCACAGAATTAATTCAGTTGTGTGGCAGTGAATGAGAGTTTGGAAAAGTTGCCTGGTTTGGACTTTATCTCCTAGATCTCATTGCTACTTACCTCATTATTATGCTGTCTAGAGGTCTCTAGAAAATGTGGTCAAAACAGTCAGTTTTCCAACCTCCCAGCTGAATAAAATTCACACACACACACACACACACACACACACCCCTCATGTCTGCAGGAGATATGCTCTAAGCATACCTGTCAAGTTTTGGATTTGGAAATAAGGGAAATTTCTCGGCAAATACGGGGTACTTGACAGCTATGCTTATCCTGTGCTGCCCTCCAATGGTGGCAATAGCATTGCAGTCTAATTAATAAGGGATGACAGCGGGAAAGAGGGTAAAATAAGGGGTTTTCCCGGCCAATAAGGGATACTTGACAGCTATGGTTCTAAGACCTACCATAAATACTTGAAACCATGGATAAAACCAAACCCTATATTTTTCCATTGCAGACAGTGGCCTCTAGTGGACAGTTCTGGTATGGCACCATAGAAATATATATATACTGTATATATATTATGTATTTCCATAGCAGGATTCTAGCCATCGGTAAATAGTCAATGTTTAAAATTTGAGGTGGAAAGATAAAGTTAACTTCTACCTTTTTGTTTTACTTTTTCTAGGCTATAGACAGCATACATCAAGTGGGCGTTTACTGCCTAGCCTTGGTTCCAGCCAACACTCTTCCAAAAACTCCTCTAGGTGGAATCCACTTATCGGAAACTAAACAGCTTTTCCTGGAAGGAGCATTACATCCCTGTAATGTGTTGATGTGTCCGCACACCTGTGTAACAAACCTGCCTAAACCAAGACAAAAACAGCCAGGTAAGTGTAAAGGTGTCATAAAAATGATTTATTAAATGTTTTTACTGGCTGTACAAGTGACTCATGAACACTACATGGATGATGTTTCATCTCAACATTTCAGGAAAAAAGAGTCCACAAGCCTCCTGTGACTACATATTCGGCCTTGTTTATTACCTTTTTAACCAGTCAGTAGAATACTGCATTCTTTAGCTGTAACACATAAATATTGGAGAGACTGTTTTTCCTTCCAAGAAGATAGTTGTGATCTAATAGGGCAGGGGTTCTCAACCTTTTAAAGCCAGGGGCCAGGTCATGCTCCCTCAGGCAGATCCGGGGGCCGGACAGCCATTCTGCCCTTCCTCCACCACATGGCGCTTCCTGGTATGGTGGAGGAGTTTGGGGGCACATGAAATGGCACAGTGGGATGCATCCAGCCCACAGGCCACAGGTTGAGAATCCCTGCAATAGGACATAGATTTGCTGCAAAAAAGTCAGTTGGGGACTTGTAGTTGAAAATTCATTAGTAGCTTTCCCAGCACACATTAAACCAGATTCTAAGAGAGTGTCCAGAATCTCCGGACTGCCTGGAGCTATCTAGCATTTTGATACTGATTTATTTTTTTCCTGAGTAGTAAAATGGTGTTTTTTCGCATGATATTTGGTTCCTTTGGTTTAATGAAGTCATGCGTATAGTGACAGGATGCCTCAAACCTACACCAGTTGAGAAAATATATTCTCTTGTTGGTATCGCTCCACCTAACATAAAGAGAGAAGTATTAGTGGACGGCAAGAGAACTAAGCAAGAGAATGACCCTCGGCGTTCTCTGAATGGATATGAGCCCCAAGTCTGCCAGTTCAGATCCAGGAAGAGCTTAATGGCAAGTATAAACATTCTTGAGGATATGCAAGAGCAAAACCAAATTAGAAGATGGAGGAAGGAGGAAGGAGCTCACTGAACAAGGAATAACATTAAAGGAGGATAGCTGAGGAATTCAATCTCCCCGGCATCATTTGGACAACTCTGAATAGGCTGAGGGTTGGAGTCTCCAAATGCAAGACCAACATGCTCAAGTGGGGACTGCTGGCAGACAACAACATGCTGTATGAATGTGGAAAGATATAGGATCCGGCTGATTTACTGGTCTGTAGATTACTGCCAGAAACATGCAGCAATGAGGATTTAAGTTTAGCTGATGACAAAGCCAACAAAATGTTTTTTGGTTTTTTTGGCAGTCTAAGGTTTGATTGGGACACACAAAAAGAAGACTTAGTATTTGCTTGCTGAATGTGTGTATGTGCCCCCACCCACCCCCATGAATAAGCTCGAGTCCTTCACATTGCTCTGCCTCTTTGTTGGTACATGTAGAGCCAATTTTTGACTTGGTTTGTTAACTCAGAGAAACAGGAACTGAGCCATTTGCTAGCATTCTATTGATTGGTGAATCCCTTGGATTTACTATATTCTTCAGTTGCATCCACCTTCATCTCCACAGTACATGCTGCCAAAAAATGATAATTTCTTCAGGCTAGGCTGGTGACAGATACATATTCTTTGCCTATAATTTGGCATAATACAAATAGCAGCACCAAATGGAATCAGTCTTGCTCCTGCATTTTGTTATGATCTGCAATTACTATGTAAAGTGAGAGACTTACAGTACATCAAGGTTTAGGATATAGTAGGCATTACAATAGATGGGAGGAGATGAATATCTGAATTTTCGATTATATAAATTGTTCAGTGTGCCATTCCCTTTGACCATATTACCCTGGTCCTGGCCAGTCCACATTGGCTACTTGTTGAATACCATGTCAGGTTCAATGTCTTATTATTAACATACAAAGCCCTATACAGTTTAGAATTGTGTTATCTGCAGGATTACAAAATAATTCCCAGAACACCCAATGATGAAATTAAGAGTGGCCACACTGAAAGATTTAAAAAAAAGTCTCAACCAGAAATAATGCATTTTCAGCTGTGGTCCCCAGATTCTGGGATGATTTACCAGCTGAAATCAGAACTGCCTCCACTTTGTTGACTTTTTGTACATCTTTGAAAGCGTTTTTATTCTATCAAGTATTTTCTCTGTAAACAAACCTCAGATTTAGCACTTTTATTATAGAGCTGTCTAGAGAAGGAGCACATGTTGGTTGTATAAATCATTTTGTGGCGTATTTGTTATTTGTTTTGTTTGAAGTTATGTTATTTGATTTTCTATTGTGTTATATTTTTGATTGTAGATATCCCACCACAATTAATGAAACTGCTACTCTGGGTGGTTTACACAAGAATCAAAATATACCAAGCAAACACAATAAATGGATGAGTGGATGAATATGTTTGTTTTTAACTTTGCTATTAATATTTTTAAATTGTTGTCGACTGCAACTCGTATCTGAGAATGCATTTCCCCCCTGAAGCAGAAAAAATGCCATTGACACAAATTTGTTTAAGGTGGATCCCAGCTTGCTATGAAGTGACCCACACACTGTGATCACAGAGCCATCTCCTGTAGCACATATGAAATAAGATATGCAGGATTTAACACCAGGACTGCAATGAACTTACGCAGCCTTGAGGATATTATCAAGGAGCACCTTCACTGACAGTCCATCTGGCATGGCCTCTTCCGCCTCCATAGCCATTCGGAATCAGAGTTCCCCTCTGCTTATTTTGCCATTGGGCCCAATATGATGGTTTCCAGTGGCATTTCCTCCACTGAGGGGACCATCACCCCACCTAAAGGGGCTCATCTGCCCATAGCCCTTGGCCCTTTTAGGAACTCAGGTTACTGTATTTACTGCTCCCCAACACTTGGCATTGAGTCACTGGCTATTTGGTCTGCTCCATTACCGTAGCGGGATGTCCAGCCCGACAGGTAGCTTTTAAATATGTTGTATTTTAATGCACATTTTCTCCTATTCTAGAAATTGGCCCTGCCTCTGTGATGGTGGGGAATCTGGTCTCTGGAAAAAGAATCGCTCAGGCAAGTGGCAGAGATTTGGGACAAATAGAAGATAACGATCAAGCCAGAAAGGTAAAGAGGCAAATTCTCCATGTTTATCATATAGGGCTTTATAGAAAATCATAATTGTTGCAGGATTGCCTGTAGTATCTGTTAGACATGAAGAATAATGATCAGAAAGAAGCAAAACCTAAAGTGGTTTTCATTTAATCCACAGAACTATTACTAGGGTTGAGGTTTGCTTTTAACACATGCTAAAAACTCAGGTGTTGAATATTTAATATAAATAGATTTTGCAACAAAGTCTCAGTGAACTTCTTGGAATATCTATCTGACAGCCATTCAATAAATACATGCTGCTTCCCTGGTTTGGGAACATAACTTTGAATGCACAATTTATCCTATTTAATTGTTTTTACAACTAGTAAGAGACAAATGATTTTTGTAGTCCCAAGGGATGGTCTAAACTGGCATGGAAAGCATCAGGGTTGTTGAAGCTAAGCACGTATGCATTGTCCTGCCACATACAGACTCTACTGCCCGTGGGCCTGACCCAACCCCTAATACCCAATTCATCTGGCCTGTGCAACTCCCAGAAGCAGAAGTAAAGCACACATGCGTGGGTGTGTAATGCACCTGTGCATGTGTATTTTACTTTTGCTTCTGGTGGGAGGAACCATGTGACCAGCCCAAAAGGTTTGAGCTCCCCTGTTCTACATAATTCATAGGACCACTATAAATCAGAAGGGACCTGATGGAATGTAATAACAATTGTTAACAACAAATGTTGTATATAGGGTTCAATTTTAAAATGCTTCTCATAATTCCTGAAAATGTGTTTAAATTGAACAACTTTTTGATTTTTTTTTTAGTTCTTATTAACTAACACATATCTCTCCAGGTTATAAAATATCTTAAGTCACTTAGAGCAAAAATCCTTACTTTTTTTAACTGTGTACGTTGTTGTTGTTGTTGTTGTTGTTGAGTTGCATAGTCAAGTCCGACCCTTTGTGACCCCATGGAGCTCTGCACACCAGGCACCCCTATCCTCTACCATCCTCCTCAACCCGCCCAATTTTGTGCCCACTATGTCAACAATACCATCTAAGCCACTTTGGCTTAGTTTATTTTAAAATATTTATATTGTACAATTAAGTTTGTTTCTCCATGATGACATGATGTACTGCTTCCTAACTGTTACACTATTCCTGTTTAGGTCCTGATGAATTCAATAGGACTTATTTTTAGGGCATTCATAGAGTTGCACTGTACATAGTAAATGGAATATTGTTTTTCTCAACTCTCCTCTCCATGTTGTTTTGTCTCCAGTTCCTGTTTCTTTCAGAAGTCTTACAGTGGAGGGCACAAACAACTCCTGATCATGTGCTTTATACATTACTAAATTGCAGGGTAAGGCCGTGCAGAATTTATTTAGATTTATGAAAATATCCCTTTTCACACCATTGACATTGAAAGAAATTCCATTTAAAGCAATAACTTGGTGGAAAAAATAAGTAGACATATAAAATTAACTATATCCAAATGGGTAGACTTTATTTGCAAAATGCTGAAGCATTTGGAAATCTTCAAGGGAATGGCAGTCTTTTTCTATTGAGCTTTAACTCGGAGCATCTTTCACCCTCTTTATCCGTGGGCAGCTGAGCTTGCAATATAGTATGCCATGATTTCTTCGTACACATTTCCTCTTTTATAGGAAGCAAAGAAGAAACAGAAGATATGATAGCTTAAACTGTATTCTGCTTTTACACTGGTGTAACACATCAGTGTAAAGTTCAGCGAGGAATCGCCACTGGTTAAGACGTTTATGTAAACATTTGTGGTTGTGCAACTCAAGCATAATTTCAGTTTTCTACACTAAACATCTCAACTAGAAGAAAATCTGCTTTCTCCCCAATTCATTCATTAAACCATTTGATGCAGATAATAGAGTGCATTTCCATTCTAATGGGGAGCTAATCCACTTGAGACCGAATAGTTAAATCTATTATGGAGTTCTCTTTACAAGATGTGCACATGTTTAAGAATCCCAGGAGCCTTTAGTTGCATTAAGTTTTTATGACCTTTATTTCTTACGAAGAGATAAAGTCGATTACCTCAACATTCGCGCTGTGTTGTGTTTCCTTCTTTCTCTAATATTTTCAGTGCAAGCTCCTATTTTGTCCTCATTCAGCATTTTCCAGCCCTCTTTGCCATTCTTTTGCCAGGTGGCTTGGTTCCAGTGTGCAAGTTAATGTAGAGAGAAACTTCCAGGAATGCCCCTTTGAGGCAGACCTCTTTATTTTCCAAGATTACTGTGTTAATATGCAGGACCTAAATGACTGAGTTGCTACCAGAGAAAGCCATTTTCCCTCTGTCTTGACAATGAGCTGATTCAGAGGGTTCCATTAGCCCATTTAAACTGTTTCATTATAAATACATATACAGTGGTACCTCATACAATGATTTTAATCCGTTCCACGGGGCTCGTTGTTGTACGAAACAATTACTATATGATGCATGCTTTGTATAGTGATTTCCCCTATGGGATGCATCGTACAACGGGTTTTTTTTTTGGCTAAGTGGTTTTTCCCATTGAAAAATTGTATTTTTTCCATAGGGAAAATTGTTATGCGGGACGACATTTCCCCCCAAAACCTAATTGTTAGACGATTTCATTGCTATACGGGGCTACTGCTATCATTCATTGCTATCCTGGACTGGGACTGCTTGTTTACGGTCACCTATGCTCTGGTCACCTCCAGATTGGACTACTGTAATGCGCGCTACATGGGGCTGCACTTGATAACCATCTGGAAGCTGCAGCTGGTCCAGAATGCAGCTGCCCAGGTGGTGATAGGGTGTGGCCGCTATGCCTGTGCCTTGCCACTGCTACGGGAGCTGCACTGGCTGCCAGTATGCTTCCGGGTGCAATTCAAGGCACTGGTTTTGACCTTTAAAGCCCTACGTGGCAGTGGGCCAGGATATCTAAGAGACCACATCATCCCAAGGTGTTCGACCCGTCCTATGAGAGCGGACTGTAGGGGCTCGCTGGTGGTTCCATCAGCCAGGGACGCACATCTTTCTGGGACCAGGAGGAGAGCCTTCTCAGTGTCGGCCCCGACTCTTTGGAACCTCCTGCCAACAGAGCTACGTCTCCATGCAGAACTGTATCCCTTCAGGAAGGCTCTGAAAACCTGGCTCTGCCAGCAGGCATGGGATGCATCTGACAGCACATCTCAGCCTTGCTGGCTCATTTAGCCCTGTGGGGTTTTAATTAAGGGGTTATGGTGTTTTTTTTACATATTTTAATTTTTTATCAGTTATATCAGTGGGCTTTTAATTGTATAAGTTGTTTTATTTTGATGTAAGCCACCTTGGGTCACTGAGGCGAGGAAGGCGGCCTATAAATTGAATAAATAAATAAATAAATTATTGTATGAGGTTCCACTGTATTCTGAAGCGGAGGCTTGAAGCCTTCTCTTTTCCAAAACCAATTGGGGGATGCTTTCAGTGGTGACTTTGTTAAGCTCTAGGTAGTGTTATCTCAGTGAATTTGAGTGTGACACTATCTCGGGTTTCTGTGAAATTGTAAGTCACATTTGACCAGGATAGCGAACCTTGGCACTGCAGCTGTTCTTGAACTTCAGTTTCCACAAGCCCAAGTATCTGTGAATCTACAAGAATGAGTTTATTCACAGAGACTTGGGCTTCTGGGAATTGGAAGTCCAAGAACACCTGGAGTGCCAAGGTTCGCCATCACAGGCATAGGTACTGGGACTCATAGGAACTACATTTCCCTATACTTGCTAGCGGCTAGGAACAATGCCCTATATTTTTATCTTTAGGGATTCATACAGGCTCCATTAGAAGTTGTCTCATCTTCTGATGTCAAATAAAACTATGTGGAAAAAGAAAGAAGGAAACAGCAGAATAGATTATAATGTGGTTTACTGTTATGCAGTATGCCAAGTTAAGGGCTAGTGGGTCCAATAAGTAATGGCTTAGCTAGAAGTCAACTTTTTGTTAATGTTTTCTTCTCTTTTAAGTACTATTTCTGCTTTTTTCTCAATACAGGGTACAATAGCGAATTCTTTAACATGTGTTCAGCTACACAAACGAGCTGAAAAGATAGCAGTTATGTTGATGGAAAGGGGACATTTACAAGACGGTGACCATGTTGCTTTAGTATACCCACCAGGTAAAGAACATAGGTTTTTCAGAAGATTTGTTGTTGTACATTTGATCTTCAGCAACAAGAGAATTGCAAAAAATAATCATTAGTTGAAAAATTATGGATATATGTAATCTAAAGGTTTAAGCCAGGGGTTCCCAACCTGCTGGCCAGCCCCAGCCAACAACACTATGCACTGCACTCAGAGTAGAAGTGGACGCGTTTACAACAGCTGTAAAACTCACACGCGCAAACACGGTTACATCAGCCATAAATGCACCCACGGCTGTTGTAAATGTAGAAGCGGGCGCATTTACTTCCACTTCCCGGGGGGGGGGCATGGTCAGGCCCACAGGACTAAAAGCCAATTTACAGTGCCCTCAGGATGTTTTGCAAATGTTAAATAATTGAAGCAAAAGATTGTACTGCAGTATTTTAACATATATGCGCACCTTAGGTTGATAATAGTTCAACTATTTTATTTCTTATTTTTATGTTATTTTGAACATTCTTTTTTAAAACTAGAATATTTCTATATTACTGTTCATTATCAGTCTCTTAGAACAATGTTCAGTAAAGTAGGGTATGTAAAATTCAATATATTAACCTTTTAAAAATCTGACAAACTCAAAACAAATAGGCAACATTCTATAGAATGGAAAAAGCCTTGTTAAAACCTGTTTATAATATAGTTATAATATTAGAACTGCAAAGCTAGAAGGGACCCTATGGATCATTGAAGGCACAGTGGGGAATCAAACTTCTGCCCTCTGGTTCCACATCCAGATACCTAAACTACTGAACTACTCATTGAGCTATGCATCATGTTGGAATTTGGGGGCAAATCAAAAAACATTTGCATAGTAACTCAAACTAGAACAATAAAAGGGGGCTTTAGAAGCCTTTCCAGGACATTTTCTTGTCTTTGAAACATATCTTTGATTAGAACAGTTGGCAAAGCTTGAAAAACATTACAAGGAAATGAAGCAGGGCTTTGCTCAGGACATATACAACTACTTCATCTTGTTATTCAGCCTAACCTATTAGGTAGCTTTGTAAAGGTATAATGGTATTTTTAAAACATTCCTCCCACAAACTAGAACATTACTTTCTGTTCTTTTCCTCCTTCACACAGGTATAGATCTGATTGCTGCATTTTACGGGTGCTTGTACGCGGGTTGTGTGCCAATCACAGTGCGACCTCCGCATCCACAGAACATTGCGACAACGTTGCCTACTGTGAAGATGATTGTGGAGGTCAGCTACCTATTAAAGTTAATTATTAAATAACAGCAGTGATCCAGTGACTTATAGGGCTCTCCCCCCCCCCCCCCCCAACAAGCTTGGTCATATCCATAGGGATTGAGACTTCCTTTCCACCAACTTTAATACTACTACGTAACAAAATACAAACCCAGTTCCAGAGAGTTGACTCACCGAGCTCAGCTCATAGCTTTGAAAAATTATTTTTAAGACTACGACTCAAAGCATCTCTTGGTCAATGTAGCACCTAGCTATCCTGGCTTGGAGATTCTGGGAATACCCCCCCCCCCCCCCCGCTTTTTCACCAATTCAAGGTGAACTAGACACAAATCTTCAATCAGAAACTCTTTGTCATTCATTTATAACATATTTATACTGCCTGGGCATCTTGAAATTTAAAATATCAAAACAGGGCAGAGTTGCAGAAGGGAAACTGTAATAAAACAATAGCAAGTTGATGGCATGAATGTTGACCATCTCAACAGAGTTTCTTCAGGTTGTTGCCTGAGCCTAGCCCAGGGATGCCCAAACTATGGCCCACGGGGAAGATTCGCCACCTATGCCAATTCAGCTATTGTAAACACATTTATGACAGCAGTGGGTGCATTTATGGCAGCATTCTGCACATGCACGGGTGCATTTTACTTCCACTTCTGGTGGGAGGAACCATGTGACCGGCCCGATCAGCTGTCTGTGGGCATGGTCAGGCCCCAGCCCAAAAGGTTTGGGCATCCTTGGCCTAGCCAGAGGAAGCAAGAGTTTCATTAGATTCGTAAGAGCATAACTTTTGTGTGCATGGTGTATTACTGTACCTCATGCTTTTTGAAGGACAGATGAAATAAAAGTGGGATGAATAAATTCAAGCTGCCTTGAATGCATGGAAGTAGTTCCACCAGCTCTTTCTTGATCTGCCCATAATGAAGATTAATGCAATCCCAAAATACAAACATCTAGGAAAAGGGGTATATATTGACTTTATACTTGTATCCCATTTTGATTATTTATCTCTGTGAGTGTTCTGTCATTGTAATTAAAAGAAGCATTTTACAGCAAGTTCCTAGTAAGCTTTAAATACTATACCTGCTTTCCTATAACATAAATCGGATTGTATGTAAGGCAGTTTCTTAATGTATCCCTCCCTGCTTTTCTCTGCTAAATCTCCCAGGTGAGTCGGTCTGCCTGTTTAATGACAACACAATTAATATGTAAATTGTTACGGTCACGAGAGGCGGCGGCAGCTGTGGATGTCAGAACGTGGCCTCCTATATTAGATACAGGTATTTGCTTTTCCCTCCTTATCTCATTGTGAATCATTATTGCATTCTGCAGGTGCTACAAGAATCATGCCTCTGTTTTTCTTCCCCCACCCCCACCCACCCCAGATGATTTGCCAAAGAAACGGCCTCCTCAGATCTATAAACCTTCTAATCCTGACACCTTGGCTTATCTTGATTTCAGTGTATCCACAACTGGAATGCTAGCAGGGGTGAAGGTAAGGATTCTATACCCATGACACCTTAGGGATAGAATACCTAAAATACTGCATTGCAATGATAGGGAGCATATGCTGTCTTCCATGTATTATTGTCAGTCATGTATTATTATCCGTCAGTCTTCACCTTTGCCTCTCTGCTGCAGAGCTCTAGATCAGGAGTTCTCAACCTTTTTAAGCTAGGGGCCTAGTCATGTTCCCTCAGACAGCTTTGGGGGCCAGATGGCCATTTTGCCCTTTCTCCACCACATGGTATTTCTTGGTGTGGTAGAGGCAGTGGGGGGCCATATGAAATGGTGCTGTGGGCTGCATCCGGCCCCCAAGCCACAGGTTGAAAATCCCTTCTCTGGATCTTCTCCTGTCACAAGAACGAAGTCTTTTCAATTGGTGAGGTACTTTCTGTCAGTTTTGCCAAGAGTCTTCATATTAATGAGAACTGCTTTTCTACAATATGTGCAAGTGGTCAGTAGCGCAAAATCACAAGAGCTGTTCCCCTGTTGTGTAAACCTTTGAAAGTTTAGAACTACTGGAAGAGATGTTTACATCTTGTTTGACCAATCCAGCCTTGTTTGCTGGCTTTGTGTGTGTACTTAATTTCACAAACAGAAAAGACACATGTTTTGTGCACATATATTTTGGGCAAATTGCAGAAATGTCGATGAAAATAACACATTCATTCATTCATTCATTCCCTTTTTCTCCTCTGTCTCTTTTGCATAATGTGTAATCAGATGATGAGGTGATGACTGCTATACGCAGGGTTGTGTATTCGTTGCTCAGGACCCTGTTGGGTTTTTTTTTCACACCAGCAGATGCTTAGTTGTATAAAGGATAAATGTGAACTGTTACTAGTTAAAGAGTAGCCATTTATATTCCTTGTCCTGTGAAAAGTCATGCAATTGGTATGAAATGAGGATAAGAGCAAACTAGCAGCAGTTTGCTGTTGCAGTTTTGCCAGTTGCACTTATAATAGGTGTAAACCAGCATTGCCCAAACTAGGCAATAGGATTCTGGCCACTGCCTCATAAACTAAAACTCTCTACTAGTGCATCCTCTGTGTACATTTTTCTTGTATCCTTGGATGCTATAATCTCAGATGACATTGGAGTATGTGTTTGTTGCTTCATATGGCATGTGGGTTTTCTTACAGGTATAGACAAAATAAACACCCAGTTTTCACATGTCTCACTCTTCACCCACAATGATTTAAAAGGTGTTTTTTTGTAAAACTCTAGAGCAGGAGTCACCAACCTTTTTAAAGTTGGGGGCTGGGTCATGTTCCCTCAGACAGTTGAGGGGGCCGGGCTAGTGATACCCCCCGCAGTTTACGGCTGCCGTAAACATTTATGTGGCTTTTGTAAATGCGTTTATGGCTGCTGTAAATGAGTCCACGGCTGATTATGGCAGCTGTGGCAGCTGGAGCAAGGGCGGGAACTAGATTATTTGGTGCTGTGGGCTGGATGCAGCCCGTGGGCCGTAGTTTGTCTACCCTTGTTCTAGAAATACATCTATTAAATAAGGAAGCGATATGGAAGTTAGGAAAGTGGTCTGTTATATTTTATATGTAAAGAAGAGGGGGAAAACTCTGCTCTTACACACACTAACCCATTTTACTGTGCCTTGCTACAATGGCTATAATTATGGATACCTAAGGACAACCTCCGGGTTGGAGAGATAGACAGGATATCTCTCAATGCCATTTCCAGGGAATCCTAAGCAGGTGAAGGCATCTCCTTGGGAATAATACCCTGAAGCAAATGGTGAGCCACTGTGTGAGACAGAATGCTGGACCGGATGGGCAGTGGCCTGTTCCAGCAAGGCTGTTCTTATGCTGTGATGCTAGGAGTTCCTCTTTTTTGGCAGTGCATTTTTCAATACCCGATGTAAGGCAGCCCTGGAATAAAATAGTTTGGGAAAAACAGAATACAGAATAGTAAAAACAACATTCCATTCTAGCTTAAACACAAGGAGTTTCATGTGTGAATAAAGCACCCATGGTGTTTTGAACCTGAATGGATTCCATTCTGCAGGGAAGCAGGTATATGTTTATGTCCCACTAGAAAGAGATGTGTCTCTAGCTAGGACTTGCCTGTACCAACCATGGCTTATGGATCTTGTTAGATTACAAGTCCTGTCATCCTCAAACAACATGACTAATAGCTGGGAATGATGGGAGTTGGTGTCCCTGGTGCCACTGAGTGTCAAAGATAGGAAAGATGTGCCATTCTCCCAAGTGTGCTGCATAGCAGGTTTCAGCTGAAGTTGATAGGGAACATTCTACTATCAAAACATCTGTTCCGGCACTCACTAAGTCATGAGTCTGGCCAGGCTATCTTGCTATGGTAATGGAGTAGACCCATGATGGCGAACATTGACACTCCAGATGTTCTTGGACTTCAATTCCTAGAAGCGCAAACCACCTGTGATTCCACACGAATGGGTTTACTGTGATTCGTCTGGCCTGTACTACCCTCATCGCTCCCGGAAGTGGAAGTAAAACACGCCCGGGAGTAGACCATACTGCCAGTGACTCAATAATGATTATCAGGTGGCGGTTAACTAACCTGACAATCCAGTCTTGAGCGGCAACATCCACAGGGAAGTATGATGGCCCCCAAATGGATTAAATCCCACTTTAATCCACCTTGATGGAGGGCAGCAGCTTCATCAAGACTGGTCTGGGTCTGAGGAGGACTTTGCATGCCAAAAGGGTTCAGGACCAGAAACAACTCACAGAACTGGATCAGTGGTACAGGTGTCCCACTACAATGTGGAAGGCAAATGGGAGGCCACTGCATTATATTCTCAGGGCAATCTTCATGGCTAATCGCCATGATGATCACCATATTCAGAATTCGATATGGCACAAGAAGCAGCAGTGCTAAGTTAAAGCTGATCCCTCTAGCATTGCCTTCTTATAAGTATTTCTAAGTGACTTCTTCAGTGTTACATTTAATTTATAACAATTCCTGATGTCTACCTATAAATCAAGGATAATGATGAATCACATCGCTCCTCCTTTGTTTTTTCATCCTGTCTTACTGATGAAGTTCCTTGCAGAAGCATTAATTTTCATTATACATAAATTATTATCTGTGTGCTCTTTTTGTAGTGAAGTGGGTATAAAGGGAGTACTTATTTTTCATCCACACTTTCACTGATTGAAGTCCTTGCAGATATTCAGCACCAAACACCATATTCATCATCTTAATGACTGCCCTGTTATCTTCTTCCAGATGTCTCATGCAGCCACTAGTGCCTTCTGTCGTTCTATTAAGCTGCAGTGTGAGCTTTATCCTTCTAGAGAGGTTGCAATCTGTTTGGACCCTTACTGTGGACTTGGGTTTGTGCTTTGGTGCCTCTGTAGGTAAGTTTCTCTTTCAGCAGTGTTTTCCAGTATTTCTTTTTGGACCTTTCAAGCATCATTTCTGCTGAAGCATGCATGAGAGTATGTGTGTGAATTTACAACAGAGAAAAGAGTTAACTGACCTGAGAACCATCCATTTTCTAACTGCTGTGATTAACAAGTGTATCAAGGTACACAGAAAGAGCCTCCTTGAAGATTATGGTATTTTGAACCACAATTGTGTGTACCTCGTGGCAATGGCCACCTTATGTTGGCTAATCTTTCTCAGGCGAAAGGAGCTATAGGATGAAAACTCCTTCATTTTGGCAGTTTCATGTCTGGCCTAGACAGGGCCGGCACCGGAAATTTCCGGGCCCGGTACGCCCCCCCCCCCACACACACACACATTTTGACCATGCCCCTGTGGTTTCCTGCGCTTTCATGGTTTGTTTGCGCATGCGTACATCAGTGGTTTCCTGGCGGCGCCCCGCCCCTGTGGTTTTCTGCATATGCGTGGTTTGTTTGCGCATGCGCACATCAGTGGTTTCCTAACGGTGCCGGACCCCCGTAATCTCCGGGCCTGGGACGGGAGTCCTGATGGTCCCCCCCTGATGGCAGCCCTGGGCCTAGACACAGAAGAAGAACAAGTGTATCAGAGACCACATGGAAATTGTTCATTAAGGAAGTAGCCATTGATGGTAGCCATCAAGTGATGGCAATGTAGCATAAGAGTCAATGAAGCTACACAAAGTATCTTCCTGTTTCAGTTTGCAAATTTCTGGTCTCATAAAATAGATGTCCAGGTGCATATTTTTTAAAAAAATATCTTATATCTTTGCAGCGTTTATTCAGGACACCAGTCTATTTTGATTCCTCCCTCAGAGTTGGAGACCACACCTGCCCTCTGGCTCCTGGCTGTAAGTCAGTACAAAGTGAGAGATACCTTCTGCTCTTACTCTGTAATGGAACTTTGTACGAAGGGTCTTGGTTCACAAACAGAATCTCTGAAGGTGAGGAAATCAAGTGCTCTCTCTTTCATTCCCCCCTTTTCTTCATTTTTCCTTCTCTATATGTTGGTCTATTTCTGTAGCACTGGCAGGTCGTCTTCTGTTTGAGTCAGAATGCATTAAGTGAGAAGAAATAAATCAAGGAATGAGAGAAATCTCTAACAGAGCCAGTGGAATTCCTCTTTCTAGGAAGCTTTTAACTTCCCGCTCTTCGGTTATTTTTGGCAGGCACAACTGTAAATTTGTGTCGGGATGCTTTATTTTGCTGTTTTCATATAAGCAGATTTTTCTGCTGTGGTGGTTCAGGTGCCTCTGCGATTTTATACAGTATGCATGATTCCTCAGGTGGAGAAGACTGGTGTTACCTGTGCACTGGCGAGAATAATGTAAAGCTAGTCCTTTTAATTAGTAAAGGTAAAGGTTTCCCTTGCTCGAAAGCCAGTTGTATCCAACTCTAGGGTTCAGTGCTCATCTCTGTTCCAAAGCCGAAAAGCCAGCGCTTTCTGCTTCTGCAGACGTTTCCGTGGTCATGTGGCAGGCATGACTAGACACCGGAGCGCACGGAACGCTATTTACCTTCCCACCGAACTGGTCCCTATTTATCTACTTGCAATTTCTTGCTTTCGAACTGCTAGGTTGGCTTGAGCTGGGACAAAGACGGGAGTTCATTCCATCATGCAGTACTCGGGAATCGAACTGCTGACCTCCCGCCTTCCAGTCAGCATCTTAGCCACTTGAGCCCTGCAGTCCCTTTTAATTAGGGCCCAACAAAGTCTTTTTTGAGTTGGCCATGGGCAAGTATCTCATACCGTGGCCTATCCTGATATCTGTTGTACTTTCAGATTAAAAAAAACAACAACTACAGGCGTGGATTATGGGCTTTTAGCATGATCCTTTTCCTAGGGTCCCTCTGTTTATCTCACTAGCAAATGGGCAGTCATGTGGAATAATAGAAAGGCCATTTCCAAGTGACTGTTGTAGAACTATTTACCTTCGGAGGCTTTCATAGCAATTAGCAATAGCAATTAGCTTATACACCACCACATAGTGCTTCGTGCACTCTCTGAGCAGTTCACAAGGTAATTAGCATTTTGCCCTCAACATACTGGGTACTCAATTTTACTAACCCCAGAAAGATGGAAGGCTGAATCAACCTTGATCCAGGTCAGGATCAAACTTACAATGTCAGCAGTTTTGGCTGCATTATACAGTTTAACCACTCCCCCCTCCACCCAGTGCTTTATATTCTCCCTCCTCTTAAATATACAAGCACAAACATATAGTTTGGAGGCATTAAGTGAAAACTTGCCTGTCTTCTCATGACTGACAAAGATAGATTGTTATCCTAACCCAGTGGTGGCAAACCTATGGCACATGTTCCAGAGGGGGCACTCACAGCCCTCTCTGTGGGGACATACACTGTCACCCCAGCAAGGTGAGGCGACCAGACACCCCACCCCCTCCTATACTTACAATTGTGTGTGTGAGTTAGTGCCCAAGAAGAAGGTGCATGGGCAGGCACCGTACATGCGCACACACCCATGTGACGTCACTGGTGCGCCTTGAGCAGCACACTCACGCATGTGAAGTCACCGGGGCACCTTGAATGGAGCACGTGCGGTGCCTGCCAGTGCAATGTCCCTGGCTTCTTGGGCACTCTGTCTCTAAAAGGTTCGCCGTCATTGTCCTAATCTGATTCTGTAGGCCTAATTTTTGGCTCTTCTGTCAATAAACTGTAGCCAGCAGACCAGTTCTGCCAAGCAAAAGGACATCTCTGTCAGCAGTTAATACCTTACAACCAGTGCATCTTTGAGTTTGGCTTGTACCAACCCTTGCATTTTCCACCTTTTGCTGACATTAGAACATTTTATTTGATTAGTTAATTATTTTAGGTTACATTTTTATAGATTTTTTAAAATTGTAAATCATCTTGATTGGTCTTTGATAAAGTAGATAAAACTGGCATAGAAGTTCCGCCCAAAATGTATCTCATCAAACAATTAATAAAGAGTAGCTTGTGTCAACAAGTGTTTGACAATAGGCTTTTGGCTTACTTGAACCCAATTATTTACAAAAAAGTAAACAACCAAACTAAATCTCCAGACAGGGAGGCAGAAACAGCTCCAGATAAACTGTGAAATCAGGGCAAGAAATTAGGTCTTGGAGCGAAGGAACTTGCAAGAAGGATAGAGAATAGCCTGCAGGAACATGACGTAACTGTATCCTATTTGCTAACCAGTGTTGGTTTTCTAAGCTCCTTAGATGGGAGACCATTTTTTGCGCTATTTCTATACCACCTTCACATAAAATTATCTAATTAAAACTATCCTTAACCCTCCATGCACCCATGTTAAAGAGCTGACATGGCTCGAAGCTCCCTACATGAGCTAGACAAGCCAGCGGGGGTGGGAGGTCGTACCATTCACGCCCCACACCCACTGACATAGCCATGTCTTTAGTGCTCTTCTAAAGGGGAGCAGCTCCGTCTCCAATGGCAGGTTCCAAAGGGCTGGGGCAGACACCGAGAAGGCTCTCCTCCTGGTCCCAGATAGATGCACTGGTGAGACCACCATGGAGCCTCTCTGGTCTACTCTCGTAGGACAGGCTGAAAACCTTGGGGTGACGCATTCTCTTAAGTATCCTGGTCCACTGCCATGTAGGGCTTTAAAGGTCAAAACCAGCACCTTGAATTGCACCCGGAGGCACACTGGCAACCAGTGCAGCTCCCGGAGCACCGGCGAGACATGGGCAAACATCCACGTCTCATGATGGCGAACCTTTGCACTCCAGATGTTCTTAAACTTCAATTCCCAGAAGCCCAAGCACCCTGTGAAACCACACAAATGGGCCTGCACTGCCCTCGTCGCTCCCAGGAGCGGAAGTAAAATGTGCCTGTACGGAAGTAAAACGCAGCAGTGGTGCTATATTGTTTACAGTACAGTACTTATTTTCTTACTAGAACTTTGTTCTCTTACTCTTCACATCTCTCACCAATTTGGA
This sequence comes from Bradypodion ventrale, assembly GCA_035047345.1. Taxonomy (NCBI): domain Eukaryota; kingdom Metazoa; phylum Chordata; class Lepidosauria; order Squamata; family Chamaeleonidae; genus Bradypodion; species Bradypodion ventrale. The sequence continues at coordinate 126,767,748 of JAWDJE010000006.1, forward strand.
GCCCAATAGATATACAGAAAGGAAATTATCATAATAATTTAGAAGCACCATCCTGGTTCTTTTCAAAAACATTATTTTCCCATTTTGGTTTTGTTGGATAGATAGTGACACATCGCCTCGTTTGATCCTTCTTTTTCTGCTCACATGGCAGTTGGTCCAAATACTGCTGAAATAACCTGACAAAACATCAACGCTACTCTGCAGATGACTTGCGTTTGTACTGTGTTTCCAGGCAAGGGGACTGGATCTTTCAAGAGTGCGGACGTGTGTGGTTGTGGCAGAAGAACGGCCCCGAATTGCTCTGACACAGTCTTTCTCAAAGCTGTTTAAGGATCTGGGCCTACACCCCCGGGCTGTCAGCACATCATTTGGCTGCAGAGTTAACTTGGCTATATGTTTGCAGGTAAGGCAGAATCTTGAAAGTAGTGCTGCTACTAAGAAAAAGATTGTGTTTTGCACAAGACAGGTTGGTTAACCAATGCATGTTGCACTTAATGTTCCTCTTCCACATTGCAAATAATATTCTTTTTGTTAATAAGCATTTTCCATAAAGCCTCCACATCACATTTAATAACATTTATTCTTCCTGGACTTAGGAAATGAAACAGTAAATGTCTACACTGTATGTGAAAATTACTAAATTCATAACTTTCTGAAGTTCACCTCCTTAATGTGGATGTAATTCTCCTTTCTGGTAGTTTTTTTCCCTTATTTGTAGAAAAATGATTTGAAATAGAGATGTGGCTTGCATGTATAAAATGAACCACTTGGCTTAAAATGGCTTCCATGTTTTCATCACTTCTGTGGTCTATGTCAGGGGTAGACAAACGCTGGCTCTCCAGATGTTCTTGGACTTCAATTCCCAGAAGCCCTGATCAGCAGGTGTACTGATTTGGGCTCCTGGTAATTGAAGTCCAAGAACAGTTGGAGAGCCAGGTTTGCCCGACCCCTGATCTATGTCATAGAAGAGTAAATGTCTACATTAGGGTGGGTAACTTTATTAAGGAGCAATTTTTAGGCTTTCTAGCATCCTGAGAATTGCGTTCCTTGTTCTGCATATTTAATTTTTTTTAAACAAATATATAGTGCTGTACAGTAGTTGTATTCTGTGTAAGTTGGTATAGTGGGTACTAATTTACTGAAAAATGGGTTTAACTAAAATTGAGTTGTGTTTTTTTCTAACATCACTCCTTCAGGTTGATGCTAAGCAAGAAAAGTTAGTCATAAAGAAAGTAATTAAAGCCTCTGAATATAACGTTCCTAAGGAGAGTGAGAATGGAATCTCAGCACCATTTTCTAAAGCTATCTAGTTCATTTTAATTTTCCCTTGTACAAATTATGTCAATGATTCTTCTCAAAGTTCTCACTAAGTTGTCAAGATCTGCAGTCCAGAGCCAAAACAAAGCAATAGGTTTTGCAACATAGTCGAATATTTAGAGTAATTTAAGATTGCCTGTGATCAAGGAACCACAAGTTTTCTACCCTTGTTCAATCTGTATCCTAAAATAGTACACGTTAGTGCTACTAAAAGAATATTGGGATTCATAAGGAAAGCAGCAAAAAAAAAAGGCTAGAAAAGATTTGTTAAGTGTAAGGATATGTCATTGGAGGCTGAAATCCAGATCATCCTTCCTGTGGCATTCCTGATTAGTGTATATGAATGTGATAGTTGAAGAATGGAAGGAGATTTATTGGAAGAAAAACTGTTCATTTGAAATGTGGAGTTGGAGTGAAACCTGATAAACTTCAAGAAAGACAACTAAATGGGTTCCAGTTCAAATCAAGTCTGAGTTTTCACTAGAAGCTACCATGATTAAACTAAATGATTGTGCTGCTTGACATATACTATGATGTGGACTGTCTCCATAAAAGAAGCTGTGACCTTGAGATTGTAAGACCTGAGCAGGGCTATTAACAATAACATCTTTTGGAGCATGTTAGTTCATAGGGTCATCATAAACCGGAAGCAACTTGATGGGAAATAGTGACAACCACAGTCCTGCCAGATCCAGAACTAAATTTCTTTCTCCACTACCATTTTTTGCATAGCAGATGGCAAAGTTCAGTTTTAGATGTTGTTTGCCCAATTATAAAAATTAAAATGATAAATGTAAGATATCATCTGGAGTTATTACCATTCCCATCTAATAGTATTATGATTATTAATATCCACTAAGACAGTGATGGTCAACCTTTTAGAGACCGAGTGTCCAAACTGCAACCCAACACCCACTTATTTTTTGCAAAGTGCCAACACAGCAACAGGGGAGGGAGGAAATGTTCCCATTGGGTTGCTGGGCAGAGAGGTGGGCAAACTCTGTGCTGGGGTGACTGCATGGGTGCCCACAGAGAGGACTCGCAAGTGCCACCTCTGCACGTGCCATAGGTTCGCCACCACTGCACTAAGACCTCTAAGCATATTAAATGGTTCCTTATTAGGCAGAACCATGCCATCATCAACATACTTGATCTCCTCTGAGTTTAGAAAGATAGATAGAACTGGTCAGTATTTAGGTAGGAGACTGCTGGGAAATATTAGGGATCTCCAGAAAGAAATCTTGGAAAGCTATTACTGCTGGTTGGAGCAAGTAAAAGGTAAAGGTCACCCTTGCTCGAAAGCCAGTTGTATCCACCTCTAGGGTTCAGTGCTCATCTCTGTTTATAAGCAAAAGTGCCAGCGCTGTCTGCATCTGCAGACGTTTCCGTGGACGTGTGGCAGGCATGACTAAACACCGGAGTGCACGGAACGCTGTTTACCTTCCCACTGACCATACAATGAAACAAATTAAAACCAATATAAAAACAATTTAAAAACCCTTAAGAACATTTGGCAATATTGCCCACCGCTGTGCCATTTTTGCTATCTAAAAACAAATTTAAAATCAACATAACATTAATATTAAAATTGGTTACAGGAGCGGGGGAAGCCTCAGATAAGACGGGAAGGGGATTTAAATACCTACCGTAGTTATACCTGCTCAGGCTGATTATGTCATCAGACATGGGCTTTATCAATTATAAAAAAAAATAGATAAATTATTCCACCTCCAACCTCAGGTTCTGATGTATGTGAAAGTCTAGTTGATAAAAAGAAGCATTATCCACCTGCTGAAGTAGACATTTCTGGCTATAACTGGATATTTTTCTTGCTACATTTCTGAATAACCTGCTAGAATAATTCCTTTCTCGGAAAGGCAATGACAACAGGAATGAATTGACCTGTTACCTGAAGTTGAAGAGTTTTCACTATGGAAACACCATCATAATCATTCAAACCTCCCATCATCACTGTGTTGGCAAACCATATTGGATGTCATGACTCTGCAAAAGTAGTTTATATCTGAAGGAAGGAGTGAGAGTTTTGAGATATTACCTTAAGCCTAGCAGAGTTAACACCTGAAATCTGTTGCAGTATAGATGTGTCACCAACTATACCTGCTCCTTTCTAAGAATCTCTTTCAAAACAATTAATACCCAGCATACCAGATAAAGCCACAGAAACTGGATAACTGAGTATGTTTTAGTTTACCATCAATGTCCTAAAACTGAGTATGTCGCATGTGTTATATGTTATTCATCAGTTTAGGTGCATGTACTCATACATTCCCAAATGTGAAATATGTTATATTTGCCCTCTTGTACCTCCAGTTTGTAGCAAAGTCTGGAAAAGTTACTTTTTCAGACTGCAGTTCCCAGAATCCAAAAACCAATGTGGTCAATTAATAGAAGAACAATGTTTTTTCCCCTCTAGTTTCTGAGAGCAAGGATAGGTCGGGTATATATATACCTGAGATACTAAATGCACTGCCAGATGTTGTCTACATGGACTAGTGAGCTTTCTCAATGTTAGTGGATTTATTGCAGTGGTGGCGCAGTAACTCGATAGGATATCTCCTTCCTCCCTAGTTCCTTTCCTGCTGGAGCTTAAATGGCTTGATGCTTATCCTAACATTGCAGGAGTTAGCTCTGGACAATTACATTGCTTTGCATTCAAACTACTGGCTAAGAACAGCCAAGAAGAATAGGATATGTTGCTGCTGTTTTATTGTGGGATAACGGGGATGGGGGAAAATGATTTATTTTTTTAGTATTAGTGAAAATAACAGAGGATTTAGTGTGATTAATGAAATATTGCAGTGTATCATTCGCTGTGTCCTTGTAAGTAGTTTATTTCAGTCAGATCATTAGTAAGCAAGCAAGAGCTTGAGAAAGATGTAATTGCCAATATTATCAAACTTACCCCTTAATGTGCAGATTCTGAGGAGGTTTTGGGACACAACTTTCTTTATATATAAAGAGCCAGTCCTGTTCTTTTCCAATTTCATATATATTGGCAGTCCAGTTAATTAAAACCAAGATACAGTACTGTATTGCAAATAATGTGTGACTCATTGAACGGTGGATTTTAAGAGGTTTTGTGATGACCTTAGATTCTGGGGACATTAGTCATGGAAACTTGTTGAGGGAGATTACACTGATAAAGCCATTTCTTAAGTATCTTGGTTACCTTGAAATCCTATTAAGATTGTTGTTTAGTCAGTTTCAACTTGAGGGCATATAACACAGACATGTCTAGACATTGAAACTGAAATAGACCATACAGTCTGAAAAAAGCCAATTGGCCATATTATGATGAAGCCTTGAACAGCAAGATGTACCTCTTTTGATCATGTGAGTCATATATCCCTAGTTTTTGCCAGCTGTTGCTAACCTAAAGCTAAGGACATGCTGTAAACAGTAAATACAAGGAGTACTTCACAAATTGCTTTGAAGAAATCAAAACTTTGTAGAATGGATCCCTTTATCTCATGGCTGAGTTAGTTACTACCTTGATGGTTGTGTTTGGACTATACTAATCCATTATAAGAGAGGAAAGATTCCTTGTTCTGCCAAATCTGAATATTGGTGATCCTCATGGCAATCAGCCATGAAGACTGTCCTGAGAATATAATGCAGTGGCCTTTCATCTGCCTTCCACATCGCAGCATGACCCCCTGTACCACTGTTCCAGTTCTGTGAGTCACTTTCTGGTCCTGAGCCCTTTTGGCACACAAAGTCCTCATCAGCTCCAGGCCAGTATTGAGGAAGCCACTGCCCTCCATCAAGATGCATTCAAGTGGGATTTAATCCACTTGGGGACCATCACCCTTCCCTGTGGACTTTGGTACCCATGGCCGTTGTCAGCTTAGATACTGACACTTGGCGTTGAGTTGCTGGTATTATGGTTTACTTTATTACTATAGCAGGATAACCTGGCTGACAACAAGAAATTCCTACATATTGAAAATTAGCAGGTCAGATGAAGAGGACTTGATCCAAGAAAGCTAACATTAAAATACAGCAGTTAGTCTTTAAAGTGCCACTTTCTTTTGGTCTTTTTGTTTTGTTTACTCTCTGATATGATTTATTTCAGTAGTATCAGCAGGTTAAACTTCTTTCTGGATGGGGAGGGAATAATAAGTGTGTGTTTATTTGTCACAGCAAAAGAGTATTCTGGGGAACAAGTAGTTGCTTGTACCTGTGTTGGATGTAATTCCCACAAAATGAGTGAAACATTTAGAAATGTTTTAGTATAACTAACATGGTTGGCTAAACTAACTAAGACAGTGATTCTCCAAAACTCTACCCAGGACTTGCTGTCAAACTATGACAAAGTCATCAAAATATGATAAATAAATTCATTTTAAAAAATGTATATTTCTGAGATCTAAGTTAAGGCCATCCATGAAGAAAGCTGCCTGTTCCATCTTTAGAATATTCATTATTCTTGCCTTCCTAGTCACAAGCTGTTCTCATCTTTTTACTGAAATTAGGAAATTGCAGACAGTTATTGCTTACAGTCAGAAGAAATAGTCAGAAGAGAGACTTATATAGGACTAAAGGAAAACAAGGGGCTTTTAGCGAGAAAAAGAAGGGCATTTCGTATATCAAAATGAAGGGTGTCTCAACATGTGTTTTCATGCCTCTAAGAAGTCTAGGAAATACTGAAAGAATCTGTAGTATTTTCCTTTATATAATACTTGAACAATGGAATAAGTTCTTGGATCACACTATCCACTAACAACATTGTCTGTACTGTTTCTAAAACGGCTTCACTGTTTGTCATAGGTTAGCAAGTCTACGACTTACTCTTCTGTTTGCTCTACTAAAATGTTGACACCTCATATTTTTTTTCCATTTTAAACCTTTAAATGGCTTAATTTATAATGGCTTGATTTGTGAGATTTCTGTATTTGACATGGTTTTTCCTTTTATTTTACCCCCTGCTTTTTGCATTATCCTCTTTTTATTTTCCTCCTAACTTCCATTCCACCCTCAATTCTTTATTATTATTATTTTCCATATGTTACTGTCTTTCCTTTCCCCCAATTTCCCTCCTATTCCTGCTGCTGTAGCCACACAGGCTGGGGAAGTTGGCCGAGCAGGTAGGGGATTTTCGTGTTCCCTAAAAAAAAATACCAGCCTTTCCACTCCTAACAGTGGGACAGACTAGATGGGAGTCTGGAGATCATTTGTGTTTGTGGGTGGGGTTACATGTTGTCAAATTTACTTATTTATATATATATATCTAAAAATACCCATCCCTCCTGGTACTTCTGCACTATTCTGGTTTTTCTAAACTAGCATTTGTGTAGAGAGGGAATGGAAAACTAGCCTTTCACATTGAACTGGCTTCATAAAAAGTTAGCTGTTGTGTTATCAACACACTTTAAAGTTTTTAAAAAAACAACAACAACAACAATGATCAGGTTTAACTGTTAATGATCAAAGTGTTGCAGCTGATTTTTATAAATTGATTCTGGTCAACTATGAAAACATTTCCTAAGATAATATTTATAGATCAATTCTTCCCCACTCTCTGTTCATGTTGCTTGAAATGAGTTTCTCCACTCGGTGCTGGTCTGTTACACTGCTGAGTTTACTAGCACATTGACAACTCTGCCTTCTACGCCAGCTACTAGATAGAACTTGTGTTCTTGTGTCGGCTTTAATAAGAAGCTGAAACGGCAAACGCGCATGTTACCTTTCCTATAACTTTCTCTTGCTGTCTTGGTGGTGGGATGCTGATCCGTGTTTAATAAATGTTACTTGTTTAGATGTCTCTTCCCTTCTGTGGTATGGAATCTGTACAAAAGGGCACATGAGGAAAATGAGCCCTGAGAAAACACTACAGACTCTTGAAGGAATTTTAGTGTTCCTTCTTGGTAAATCCTGCTGTGTATTAGTTAGCCATCCTCTTCTTCCTTTACCACTCAACCCCCTTATCATTATGGCATCCTAAGTCAGTGATGGCGAACCTTGGCACTCCAGGTGTTCTTGAACTTCAATTCCCAGAAGCCCTGATCAGCAGGAGTGCTGACTTGGGCTTCTGAGAATTGAAGTCCAAGAACACCTGGAGTGCCAAGGTTCATCATCACTGTTCTAAGTTGTACTGACACAGCAATTATTCTATCCTGCTCTTGGAAATGAGTGTACATACACACAACAAGGAGCCAATCACACTTTTGTAATTAATATACCTCCCCCACACACACTCCCCCACACACAAATGCATATTCTTCGCTTATATCTAGACCAGTGGTTCCGAACGTTGGGGGGCTTCAATTCCCAGAAGCCTAAGTCAGTACATTGGCTGCTCAATGCTTTGGGGAATTGACTTAAGCTTCTGGGAATTGAAGTCCAAAAACTAAATGTTGGGAAACACTGATCTATATAGACATTGTACATCAAAACATCCACAAACAATGTGATGTGGTTCTTATTTGTTTGCATAGGAACTTCCAAAGCTGATATTATAGCATACCCTGAAGCTAGTTAGAAAACATTGTTTGATGCGTTTGGCTATAACATAAGTGAGCTATTCTGAGCTTCAGTATGCGGAATTAAGGGTGATTTTAGGATGAATAGAAGTTTTGTATTTGTGGGTAGTTAGGTGCAGTGCACACTTTTTGAGGAGAAGACCACATGAAAGTGTCTTTGCAGAAGTATGGAAAAAGAAAATAGTATTGTTAGCTTGAAGAGCCAGAGGAGGCGAAATAGGTGGAAACTGCTCTAGTTGAGGCACGACAATGCTTTAGATTGGGGGTGCCCAAACATTTCAGGCTGTGGCCGGTCATGTGGCTCAGCAGGTTGGTCATGTGGTTCCTCCAACCAAAAGCAGAAGTAAAACACACCTTGCAATCTGTTTTGCAACAGGATGAGATAGATTTTTAGGCTGCCATTTTCTCTGTTTAAACCGGGGGTGACCAAACTACGGCCCATGGGCCGGATCCGACCCATGGGCCATAGTTTGGGCGTCCCTGCTTTAGATTAAGAGGCTGATGATCTTAAAAGGAACAGAATAACTGCTTATACTTTTTCAGTCCATAGCTGTTAATATAACGTATCTTGCTATTTAATAACTTCAGTGTTGATTACACCCTTTGCATGTGTGCCTCAACAGATCCATGCTTCCCACTTGACCGCTTGCTTCTGCCTTTACCAACTGTGCATCTTTCTATTTTGCCAAATGTGCATACTTTTCACATGTAGTTTTACACTGACACTAGATTTAAATAATACAAACAACTGTTTTATTGTATATCTGTGACCAACAGGTTAATGAGTAATGGTGAGGAAGGTATTAGATTGACCCCTCTCCCTGATACTAATGTAATCAGTGTTTTTACCATTCCTGTGTGAGTTTTTGCTTTGAACCCTGATGGTAAGTAAAAGGTGGAATACTTCCTCTGAACAAAAGGGGTAACTAAAAAGTTTTCTTTTCCAGGGAACATCTGGACCAGATCCAACTACTGTATATGTGGACATGAGGGCCCTCAGACATGATAGGTATGCCTTTTGTTTTAATTTTGCAGTGTCCAAAACTAAATATCATAATTTAACAATGTGCCTTGGAAAGAGGTGTTTTCATTTATCTCTCCTAAACCACTGACTAGTCAACTTCAGATAATCTCAGGAATGTTCAAGTATTATTGGAAACATGGCGGGGGGGGGGGGGGGGGGACGACTCGTTTCTGTGCACTATTTCTATACCATTCATAATGATGTATATTTCTACTCTGTATCTTGGTTAACTTGTTTTCCACTGCAAACAAGTCCACCTTTCCTTATGCTGTACCAAACCCTTAATATTTTTGATAGTCCTTTCCTGGATTTTCTTTTTCTCTGCAGGGTGGGTTTTTCCTCCTGGGGTTTCTTATAGGATTATTCCCTTTCATCCAGCCCAGAGATCTCTACTAATCTCCCATCTTGATGGGGCCAGCAGAGATGAACTGTGTTTGGGGTGATATGGTGGTACCGTAGTAATGATTTTTACTTCCTGCCTTCCGGCACGGGAGTGCTAATTAACTCAAGGGTGGGAGGAAAGTTTAGGGTTAGAGCAGGGATTCTCAACCTGTGGCCTAAGGGCCAGATGCGGCCCATGGCACCATTTCATGTAGCCCCACACCGCCTCCACACCAGGAAGTGCCATGTGATGGAGGAAGGGCAAAATGGCCATCCGGCCCTTGAAGCTGCCTGAGGTAGTGTGACCCGGGCCTAAAAAGGTTGAGAACTCCTGGTTTAGAGTAAGGGACTGCAGTGGCTTAGTGGTTAAGACACTGAACTTGATGACTGGAAGGTCGGCAGATCAGCAGTTCAAGACCCAGGTACAGTGGAACCTCGGTTAACATAATTAATGTGTTTTCCGGGACATTTCTTACAGCAAAAAATTACTTTAACTGAATTTCCTATAGGAATGCATTGAATGCAGTTTCCCATAGGAATGCACTGAAAACCAAACTACATTAAGCAAAATTCAGTTTCTCATAGGAATACATTGAAAACTAATTGATCCATTCCGAAAAAAAATCCGGAAACCAAGCCACTATTTTTCTTGGATTTCCTTTTGTTACGCAATTTTTATATTAACCGAGCCGTTTGTTAACCGAGGTTCCACTGTACTGCACGACAGAATGAGTTCTCGTCTCTATCCTAGCTCCTACCGGTAGCAGCAGTTCAAAAGCAAGAAATTGCAAGTAGATAAATAGGTACTACTTCGGAGGGAAGGTAAACAGTGTTCTGTGCCTGTCACGTGTCTATGGAAACATCTGTAGATGCAGACAGAGCTGGCTCTTTGGCTATAAACAGAGATGAGCACTGAACTCTAGAGTCAGATATGACTGGCTTTTGAGCAAGGGAGACCTTTACCGAAAATCCTGTAGTCCTTCACCTCAAAAACCGCGCCATTTTATTGCTGCCTCTATTGAAGTCGCGGCAGCAACAGCTTGCGGAATGAGCTCCCGTCTTTGTCCCAACTCCTGCAAACCTAGCAGTTCGAAGGCAAGAAATTACAAGTAGATAAATAGGGACCACTTTGGTGGGAAGGGAAACAGCATTCCATGCGCCCCGGTGTCTAGTCATGCCTGCCACATGACCACAGAAACATCTGCAGAAGCAGACAACGCTGGCTCTTTGGCTTTGAAACAGAGATGAGCACTGAACCCTAGAGTCAGATACGACTGGCTTTTGAACAAGGGTGACCTTTACCTTTAACAAAATAAATCTACAGGTATTTTGCAGCTTTTTTTAAATGTGGAGAGCAAATAAAAGTAGAGCTACTTATAATATATATATTATAAGGCCTGTTGGCCACGTGTTCTGTTAGTACTGGGAGTTATTTCTTCATTCTTCCCACATACATTCATCCATTTAACACTTTTATTGGGGTTTTAATTCATGCCTCTGCATGTGCTGAATTCAGCAGAACACATTAGGCAGTGCTGAAGAGTATTAAATATGCAACAAGCTACTCAATGCTCTGGCGTGGCATGCAATGGACTGTTCTGTAGGTTAGTCGGGCAGGAGTGCTATGTTGGTTTCTCTTCCCCCCAATTCGCCCATGAAACTGGAAGAATGTAGGAACACATTATCACTAACGAAAGGATGCTGTAGCCCTGTAAAATTGACTTCCAGAGAAAAACACCCAAGGGGGTTGGATCTCATTCATTGGTTGTGGTATAATTAGAGATCCGTGTTTTACCGAAGGCAAACAAAAAGGGCATGCAAATTAAACCATTTCCTCTGAGCAGTAATTTAATTAACATCGTCTCCCAGATAGCAAAGCTTTTTTTTTTTTGCTTCTGTCTTCAAATAGAAGAAAGTTCCTATTTTATTATTAAAACAATTATGTGGAGCATTTTGGTGTATATTGTAATTAGTGGTGAATGAATCCCCTCTCAGCTCAGTTCCTTGTGGAATTGGGCTCAACAAACAGAGCTGGTCCTCCCAAGCTTGGAACATATTTCTTTTAATCTTATGTCTAATTCAGACATTTGACCTGATTGCATGTCAGGCAACAGTTTAGGGTTAAAAGAAGATAGTCCAAAAGATCTGTGTCATATTTATCGACACTGTTCTCTGCATGCACTACAACAAACAACACAAGGAGCCTTGGAATTTATCACTTCCCAGGTACCAGGTTGTGTCTGGCCAGGTTATACTGCTGTGGTTGCCATATGCTAAATAAATAAATAAATCCTACTCTGGTAGTAAAGTAGAACATACTGCCAGCAACTCAAAGCCGAGTGTCAGGTGGTGATTAACTAACCTGACAGCCCTGAGGACTAACAGCTTGGGTGCTGAAGTCCACAGAGAAGGGTTTAATAGGAACTGTGTCTCAATAATTCCCAGCCTAAATTCAAACCAAATTCCTTCCTACTTAGCAGAGGACTCTGCAGCCACCCTTCCTGGTTTTCCAAACTTAGTCTCAATTAAACCATTAGAATTCTTATCCCCTTTTCCCTGAATCTATATTTACAGAGAAAATGGACTGTGTCAATTGTACAACCTTATACTTTTCTGAGAAAATCAACAATGGATCTTATGGTGTCCAAATGATTTTATAACTTTAAAGACTTTTAAGCCAGTCTGGCTAGGTTATCTTGCTATGGTAATAGAGTAGACCATACTTTGGTGACTCAGTGCTGATCGTCAGGCAGTGGTTAACTAACCTGGCAACCCTGAGGACTAACGTCTTGGGTGCCAAAGTCCACAGGGAAGGGTGATAGTCCCCAAATGGATTAAATCCCACTTGAATCCATCTTGACAGAGGGCAGCAACTTCATCAATACTGGCCTACAGCCCATGAGGACTTTGTGTGCCAAAAGGGCTCAGGACCAGAAAGTGACTTTTAGAGCTGGATCAGTGGTACTATGGGTGTAATGCTGCGATGCAGAAGGCAGATGAAAGGCCACTGCATTATATTCTCAGGACAGTCTTCATGGCTGATCGCCATGATGATCACCAACATTCAGATTCGGATATGGCAGAAGAAGAAGGTACCAGGTACTTTGAAGAAATCACACTTCCAGGACTCTTGATGTCTGGGGTAGCTGCTATTCCAGCCATCATCCAAGTTGCACAGGAGAGAGAGTTATTTGGGAAGCAACCAATGATTCTATATTACAGCCAGGCATCATTGACTGGCTGACTTTGTACTGAGTCAGATAATATAATTTCTGAAATTTTGGTAGTGATAATTTTAAAATAAGGATAAACCACTGGCTGCCTGAGAATTTACTTCTAGCCACTGGTTGTTTTAAATTGTCCATTCAGTCCAAAATATTATTCCCATACATCCAACTTCGTGTGGTATGAACTGATTGAAGGTACATAATTTTTTTTATGAGAACAGCAACAAAGACCTTCTTTTTTTATAAACCACAGACTCACATCTGCAATTCACATTGATAAGCACATATTTCTTAGCTAATGTGAATGAGGGATTTGCAAGAGAAGATCAGAAAATTGTTGGATTGTCCCGCCACACTCCGATTCATTTATCTCAAGTTATCTCATTTATCTTGACTGCCATTCAGAGCCAATTACCCCCCCCCCAGATTATTTTACAGACAAACTTACAAAATACTTAGTTTTTCCAATTGTATAGTGATTATTCACCAGTGGGATTCCTTTAAGTAACGTTCCCCCACCAACCCCCTCAGATACGGATTTCCTGCCCATATGTGGCTTTATTCCCACCCTGTTTTACATTACTTTTGAAAATGTTTGAACAGAAAGAGATGTATTATACTTGTGGTTGTAGTACAGAGTTCTGCCAGTTTACATCCGTTTACCCCATTCCTGTTTCCATAAAGAACTGGGGAGAAATATAAGAATTTAAGAATGTAGTGAGTGAATATAGTGAGTGAATCAGCTATTGTTTTAATTTTTGAAATGTTTGAAGTGGTAGCATATCAGAGAGTAAACAAAACAGAACAGTCTGATGAAGTGGACTTGGTCCACGAAAGCTCACATTTAAATACAGAAGTTAATTTTTATGGTGCCACAAAGTTTTTTTGTCCTTTTTTTTGCTGTTCTGTTTTGTTTACTCTCTGATATTTTAATTTTTGGTAATTTTGAAAGGTCAAATCAGGGGTTTTGAACTTTTTTACACTGGGGCTCGGATCATGCTCCCTCAGGCAGCTACGTGGGTTGGAGGCGTGGTTCCTCCCACCGCTTCTGCCACTTCTACCACTTCTGGTGGCAGTGGCAGCAGGTGCAACCATAGAATGTCTTCAGCAGTTTTTGCTGCTTCTGCTGCTTCCTGTGGTGGTGGGAGCGAGGGCAGTGCATTTTCTGCTGTTTTTGATGCATTTTTGGTGCTTCCAGTGCCAGTGCCGGGGTCCTCACCATGGGCTGGATTAATTGGTGCCATGGGCTGGATTCGGACCACGCACCGAAGGTTGCAATCTCCTGTGTTAAATTATCTACTTTTAAGGGTGTGATGAATATAATTACAGTTGCTTCATCTTTCTGATCTTAATCATGACAAGGAAAATGTGGTAGAGCAGCATTGGTTTGGGAACTGGAAAATGCTTGTATAGGATTTTTTCCTCTTGGTAATTACCGGATCTAATCCATGTAACCTTTACTGCAGGAATTGCGTGAATCACATTTCACACATATTTGCTCTTTTTCCAGTCTGTATTATTTGGCATACCCATGGCATTATAAAAAGCATGTGTCTGTAAACTCAAACAGCCTCAGAAAGAGCTCTGGAACATGGTGCATCAACTGGGGAAATGCACATGTAGAAAAATAGCACAGAATGAAAATAGAACATCGACATGTGAGAATCAGAAAAAGTAAGAATAGAATAAAATTCATGACAGCGAGTATCGGATACTCAATTACTGATAAGCTTTGATTCTATAATCCTGAATGATCTCTAGTTCACAGGTCAAAATCAGTTGTGGTATTTAAAACTGCAGGTACAAAGGCCATACATGTATGTATTCTAACTAGCTGCTTCTGATCACTGAAATTATTTTCCTCTTGAAGTTCATCTAAGATTTCAATCAATATTGCATTCTGGCTTTGCTCTAAGATCTTTTTGGCTGGCAAATATCTGAGTAGCCAAGATTAAAATAATATGGGCTATTCTGGTATTTTATTTATATATGGCATGATCTAGGTTTGAATCCCTACTCAGCCGTGGAAACTCACTGGAGATGTAGAACTGGCAAAATCACTCCTGAAATATCTCACTTACCATGAAAGCCTTATTTGGGTCACTTTAAGTTGTTTCTGGCTTAATATAACATACACACACACAGAGAGAGATCTCAGTACTTAAAGGTACCAAGTGAGCAATAGTTTTTCCACATTTCATTCACATTCTTTGACTATAAAACGGTTTTTCAGCACTACAGACATTTTGCAAATTGTTTTCCCATCTTAGCACAGAAAATACTGTGCTCTGTATGATTAATTTTCCCTATAAAACCAGAGTAGGAATTGTTTAAGAAGTTCAGTCAAAAAATAAAATGCCTTCTGATGAACTCTTAACTTTTATGAACAGAAATTTCACACACAGCTTTGTCCTTGGTTCTTATGCTCTGACAAGCTCTTTGAATAGACTCTTTGGTATAAGTTTTACTACCACTTGATTACTTTTAGAAAAAAGGGAAGTTTGTCGTGATTGCTTCCAAAGATGGGGAAGTGACTCGAGGGAAGATCTTGTTATATCCTCCTTTCCTGATCATTTGTTTGACTCTCTCAGACCAACTTTGGACACAGGAAGTGCAAGCTAGTGAAAGAAGGGTTGACCTTCTTAACCAAAGCCTTGACTTCAAATCCACTTTCATCCACACGGTTCACTGTTTGTGATCTTGGTGATCATTCTCATGCAGGATGCTCCCTCACAAGTTTATTATAGGGGTGATCCTATTTATGCAACCCTCAGCTCTTTCAAAATACGTTGAGATGTATAGAATAAACCTAAGATAGATCTGTGAGGTGATTTGGGTGTCTCAAACTTCCTCTCTTTTTCTCCATTTTATGAGATGATTTGATGAAGAGGTAGGGTCCATCCCAACAGTTTAGAGCATGAGAAGCCTGCAAAGTGGCCTATTTATTACAAGCCATTAAAAATGGTCAGAATTTCATTTGCCAGTAGAGCACTCACGTATTGTGTTCAGGAGTACACAGACTCACAATATAGTGCTGTTTCACTGGAAAATAGCTAGTTTGAAAGGACTGATAGATACAAATTACTCCCGTTCAAGAGAATGAACAAGCAATTATACATAGACCAATAATCACTCCTGAACAATAAATTGCGTGTCTCAAGATTTGGCTGGGTCATGAATGAAAGGAAGGCAACCATTCTGTTCTATTCCTTTCTTATTATTAGCGTTCTTTTTACCATAACTCAGGGTCACCCAAGACCTTTTTGTTCACCTGAGGCAATGGGGGGAAATCATTCCACCTCTAGAAGCTTCCTGGATGAGTTTTTATTTTAGCATGGTAGTTGAGATGGCATTTTTCACCTTGCTTGAATGCAGCAGAATAGCCTGAATACTCAACACTGTTCCTCTTTGTTGTTCCAAAGGCTGTGACTCCTACCCTGTCATCAAGTGTTCATCCTCATTTTGCCCAGTGATTAGGCTGGCCCCACTCAGATCCAGCTGTTGTCATTTTCTTTCCCAAGCCTTTTTCCATGAGGTCCCAGAATCTGCCCAATAAGACTTCTCTTTCCATATCCATGCCCCATTTTATTGGCTTATGAATGTTCAATCAGCATTTGAACCATAGGACTTGCAGCCTCCATCTCGAAAGTTGTGTACCTGTTGCATGCTGGCAAAATGTGAGCTTGAGGAGAACAAGAAATGTAATTGCAAACTGGTGATGGATAAGGCTCAAGTGGTTGGGAACGGTATACCCAGAATGTGGGTAAAACAATTTTTGAATGATGGCTCCCACAACCCCCCCAGGCAGTGTGGATGGCTAGAGATTCTGGATGATGTAGTCCACCAAAAGAGTAGCATTTCCAAACTCTGCATTTATGCCACAGGTGAATGTAATACTGCAATGTTTGGGTGCTCATAGCTTCTGCTTTTATGTGTTTTGTTTTTCAGAGTGCGTTTAGTAGAAAGAGGATCCCCTCATAGTTTGCCCCTCATGGAATCAGGAAAGGTAAATCTTTTCAAAATTTATACTGACTTAAAGGATAGATCACGCAAATAGTTTAGCTTGGGGGGAGAGGGAGATAGGAGGAAATGAGAATTACTACAGGAAGACAATGATCTAGAGCAGGGTTTCTCAACCTGGGGCCTCCAGGTGTTCTTGGACTTCAATTACCAGAAGCCCATGTCAGTGCATCTGTTGATCAGGGCTTCTGGGAATTGTAGTCCAAGAACACCTGGGGGTCCAAAGTTGAGAAACTGATCTAGAGGGTCCAGCTACTTGCACACCGGCTAAGGGATCCTCCATGACCTCATTTGCACTTCCAGATTCAATGTGTATGTTTCTTCGCATTTCCACTCCATATGAGAATTGCCCTAATCATTCCTATGGTGATGACAACACTTATATCAACATAACAAAAGTGTCCTTTCTCCCATTATCCTAGTAATGTATAGTAATCTTTCCAGCCTAGGAGGGTATATCAGTAACATTAGTCAATACAATTTCCTAGCAGTTCTCTAAAACTGATGTCAGTTCTCCAGTCTCTGGCACCTGACAGACATACCATTCAAGTTGCCCATTGAAGCAATGTACACAATGTGGAGAAATGTGTATAATAACAATTACAACTAAAAAAAACCTGCTAGAGTCAGCAGAGGGGGCCAAATTGGGGTGGGATATGAAAAGCTATCTTACTGTTCGTCCATGTAGTATTATCTAACAGTGGCTCCTCCAAAGTTTTATACAGAGTTCTTTCCCAGGGTTTCCTTGGAGGCCCCAGGGATAAAATGTGGGTTATTTAAGATGGAAACATTCTCTATCATGGAGTTACAACTCCATCATCATTATTGTTGGTGGTTCTTATCTTCGTCAAAACCAAAAAAAGGAGGGAAGAATGGGTGACTTATGCTGTTCAATGAAAATGTAAGTTGAGATCATGTTTAGAGGAATGGGTACTCCCAACATCATTTTCCTCTTAAAAACAATGGCAGTTGCTTTCGTTCCAAAAAGTCTTAAGGGGACAACACGTAATGTTATATGTTTGCATAAAACTCAATATTCATCAACTGACCACCGACCAAATGCGATTCGTTTTGTCTTTCAATAGATCCTCCCTGGAGTTCGTATCATTATTGCTAATCCAGAAACAAAGGGGCCCCTGGGAGATTCTCATCTTGGAGAGGTGAGTTACAACCTGTGACTCAGTTAATACTTGAATTGGTTAAAATCAGCCTTCCTTCCCCAACAGGTTCTCTTAATAAGGATGTGACAAACAAATCACACTAAAAGTCAGGCATTATGAAGCTTTATGCAGGTATGTAAAATTAATACAGTATTTAGGCAATTTAATGAACTACTTTGCCCTGTCACAATTGTGAATACTATGGATTTTTGAGTTTGTTGTAGGAAGGGTGTTAATTCTACTAGTTTCTCCAGTCAGGTTTTTTGTATCCTATTCATTCATACTTGAAGACAGTTTCTCAAGAATATAATAGATTGGTCAACAAGAGTAGAACCGAACATTTTTACTTGTATCATTCCATTAGCAGCACAGTGAGATTATTGCTAGACTGTTGTTTCCATCATTCTGGCCGGTGGTGTCAAAAACTTTGGAGTTACAGTCCAGTAGCAGTGGAAGGCTCATAGTTTCTCCAACTTTGTACTAATAGGAACTCTGAGCAGTGTGTGGGGACAATGACCCCAAATCCAAAAGAATCCTTCTTTTTGGACAAGTTCAGGACCTGCTATCGTCCACTGATTTCCACAGTGTGTAACCTTCCATTAGTGCTTGGAGAAGAGTTCACGGAACATTAATAAATCTAGACACCAAACTCCTTGGATCGTGGGGTAAAACCAGAGTTCACATGCCCTAGAGAGCCCACTAAAGCTGACAAAGATTGGTATAATTTATTAAAAACATGGTTGGTTGGTTTTAGTGCCCTGCAGGATTGTATGGTAATAAAAATGGCAAGCAGTTGCAGCCTTAGCTGATGTTTGTCTTCCTTGTATTCCCACTCTCCGTTAAATTTATTTTTAAAATGAATTTTAAAAACAAGGGACTTGGGCCAGCTTCATCTGGTGGAGTCACTGGGCTTGTAGGGGAAAGAGGATCTTATTCTTACTGTCTTCAAAATGACACTAGGTTTGCTTCTCATGGTTCAAGTACAAGGCATTATTTATGGGCCACAGAATTATTATTTGCTGCTATTGCCATAAAGTCAAAACATTTTGCTCAAATCCCAATGGTATCTTGAACACCATGGTCACACGTTCATCACAGTCTCTGAAATGGATGTATCTAACTTGTCTGAATGCCCCCAGAAACTGATAATCAATTCCAGACATGCAATGGAGATAATGTATCAAATTGGAATGATTTATACACATGCTACTAGCTGGTTTGGGTAGAACTGCTCACATGGGTGCCTTTCAGATGTAAGATAACATAATGCTGTAACATAGTAAGGATATCTGAGTATTAGTAAGGATATCTGAATATTCCTGTTGTTGAAGTCAGATGTTCATTATTACTTTGTCTGATGCTTTTGTCATGAGTCTTCCACTCAATGAACGTTGTTTTCTTTCCTGACTAGATATGGGTTCACAGTGCTCATAATGCCAGTGGCTACTTTACAATCTATGGTGATGAATCCTTGCAGTCAGATCATTTTAACTCGAGACTTAGTTTTGGAGACACCCAAACCATCTGGGCACGGACTGGCTACTTAGGTTTCTTGCGAAGAACAGAGCTGACAGATGCAAATGGAGGTAAGTGTTGGTTCCATTTATATCCTGGCCAGAGTTTGCAAACATGCTCTCTTTGGAAGAGAAATTCCCAGAATCCTCCAGGAAGCTCAGTGTTGAGCACAGGTATCGAAAGTCTCTGTGGTCTAATGTGGTTAGGCTGCAGTACTAAACTCTGCTCATGATCTGAGTTTGATTCCAACAGGCTCAGATTGATTAAACCTTTTATTCTTCCAAGGTTGGTAAGATGAATACCCAAACTGTAATTTGCATAATTGCCTCGCAAACTGCCATGAGAGTGCCTTGCCACCTGTGACATGTTTAGACATGCTCACAAGGGCGGCGTGGGCCGGAAGAATCGCAGTAAACCCATCCATGTGGATTCACGGGGGCTTCTGGGAATTGAAGTCCAAGAACATCTGGAGTGCCAAGGTTTGCCATCATGGCACTAGTGTGTTAGATCAAGCTGAGAGAGTAGGAATCAACCAAGTGAAAGTAGTATGGCTCAATGGAGGAGTTGAACTTGGATCTCTCAAGTTCCAGTCCAGCAGATTGGCCATTGTTCCATAAAGGTAAATGTCTCCCTTGCTCAAAAGCCAGTCGTGTCTGACTCTAGGGGGCAGTGTTCATCTCCATTTACAGCCAAAGAGCCAGCATTCTTTGCGTTGCAGACGTTTCCATGGTCATGTGGCAGGCATTACTAGATGCCGGAGCATATGGAACACTATTACCTTGACATTTCTTGCTTTCATACTGCTAGGTTGGCAGGAGATGGGACATGATGGGAGCTCACTCTGTCATGCAGTGCTTGGGTCTAGATCTGACCAGCTGAAAATCTGGTCATCAGGCTCAGCCTCTTAACCACTAAGCCACCATTGCCCTAAGCCCTCTTAACCACTAAGCCCTATCATTGTTCCATACCAATTCTCATTTCAAGTATGATTAGGGTTATGGACTGGTGTTGCAATTTACACTAATTCTAAGCATCCAGAGTTTTAAAACTTGTTTGTTTATGTTTACATATATGGAAATATACGACAAGCATCCTCCCAGTTAATACATATGCAGTTTTATTTAGTTAGTGTACTAAGTGACCATCTCTTCAACCCATTACTGTTTTTACTTTTTTAAAAGAGTGTTAAAAATAGTTCTAGTCTACTGAGCTTCCAAGATATTGCTTTCTAGAATTGGCTTTTATCGATAGCTGCTGCTTTTAAGCCTTAATGGGTTTTATTTCAGATTATTGCAGTTATTCTGTTCCTGGTTGTTTACTTTTTTTATATAGGCTTTTTAAGTGCCTTTGATTATATTCTATACAGAAAGGAGGAATGAAAAATGTGTGTGCAGTGGTGGTAAATAAATGCAGTGCTGTTTAAATTAAGTGATTTGGTATAATTTCTTTTCATCAGTTATGTCTTGAAAAGTCTTTCCGCTTTATTATCTTGGCTGTTTTGAACCATGTTTAATAAGGCGAGATGAAAATATATTAAAGAAATGGATTACCAGAGCAAAGCCAAATCTTTCAGCTTGTACTTGTTAATGTTCTTATGCTCGCCAAATATACATGATTTAGCCCTTCACATAGTGAATTATTTTATTTGCCTTTCTCTCTCTCCGGGAACCAGAGAGACACGATGCACTTTATGTGGTTGGTGCACTAGATGAAGCCATGGAATTGCGAGGAATGAGGTATCACCCCATAGATATTGAGACATCTGTAATCAGAGCGCACAAAAGCATCACAGAATGGTAAGTATTGTGTGCTGTGCCTCCCTTGATCTGAGCCCACAGGTATAGGTAAAGGTCTCCCTTGCTTGAAAGCCAGTTGTATCCAACTCTAGGGTGCAGTGCTCACTGCATCTGTAGACGTTTCCATGGCAGACATGAGCACACAGAATGCTCTTACTTTTCCCACGAAAGCGGTACCTATTTATCTACTTGCATTTACTTGCTGTTGACCCACTAGGCTGGCATGAAACACAGGTGTACACAGATAAGTATGTTCTTAGACTACAATCCTGTAATCTCAGGGATGGCATCCTGATAGAGATGTATGAGCAGGAAAGATCAGAATTTGTTTGAGACAAATTTCCAACCTCAGTGGTGGGATCCAGTCTCAACCTCAATTGGTATAGAGCAGGGATTCTCAACCTGTGGCCCGTGGGCCAGATGTGGCCCATGACACCATTTCATGTAGCCCTCCACCACACCCGGAAGCGCCATGTGGTAGAAGAAGGACAAAATGGTAGTCCAGCCCCCAAAGCTGTCTGAGGGAGCGTGACTCACCTCCTGGCTTTAAAAAGTTGAGAACTCCTGGTATTTCATATTTGTACTGCAGAGAAGCAATTTTCCATATCTCTGATAAAAATTTTTTATTAACCATTCACAAATCAACGTGAACATCCTAGTATTTTCTTGTGTTATCATTATCATTTTGAATGGTTATAGAGCTTGTTTTTTCTGTACAGTATATCAAATCTTGAACTTTCAGGGTCTCAATCAGTAAGAATAACTTAGTTTCCTTTTCAATACTGCCTGTCAAATGATGAACCTTTTGTTTCATGTCTTTTTGTGTTTTGAGCACAACTATTGAAAACCAAAGGGACTTAAATTAGTCATGTCAGATTTTAGTAGGTCTGCTCTAAATGTGGCTAAATCTGGATTTTCGATTTCGATTTTTATTTATATCCCGCCCTATTCAGCTTGCTCAGGGCGGCCAAACAACATATCAATAGTACAATACAATCAGTACAGCAAGAGTTCAAAAATAAACATCAATATATCAATAACACAGTACAATCAAATAAAGCAGAAATTCGAAAATAAGCATAAGAAAATAAGTGTAAAGATTAACAGTAAAATATACAATAAATACAGTAAAAATATCCAACACAGAACAGAAAGCGAAAAATACAATTCAATACAAAATCTCAATATAAATACAGTTTAACAATACAGTTCGCTGGTAGCGTCCAGCGGGTTTGGCGGCTCCGGCACGGCAGGTCTTCTTATGGGCCGCACCGGCCGCCTCACAGCTGAGGCCAGTCTCTCGCTCCCGCCTCCCCGCTCTCACCAGGGGAAGCGTCTGGCGGCGTCGGTTGCCCCGGCATGGCAGGTCTTCTTATGGGCCGCACAGGCTGCCTCACAGCTGAGGCCAGTCACTTGCTCCCGCCACCCCGCTCTCACCAGGGGAAATGTCCGGCGGGTCTGGCGGCATCGGCAGCTCCAGCACTGCAGTTCTTATGGGCCATACCAGCCGCCTCACAACTGAGGCCAGTCACTCGCTCCCACCTCCCCGTTCTCACCAGGGGAAGCGTCCAGCGGGTCTGGCAGCTAAATCTGGATGCAACCTATTTGTGTCTCACACAATGTTCCCCCATCTAAGCGTGGGCCCAACCATGGGAAGGGAAAAATTAATTGAAAAACCTAAGCTATAAATGTTGTAATGTTTGAGAGTGAAATTGGTGAATCCTTTCCCCTTGACATGAGTTTCTTGCTTGCCTTGCAGTGCGGTCTTTACTTGGACAAATTTGCTGGTGGTGGTTGTAGAGCTGGATGGATCAGAACAAGAAGCCTTAGACCTGGTTCCTTTGGTCACCAATGTGGTCTTGGAGGAGCATTATCTGATTGTAGGGGTGGTGGTAGTGGTGGACGTTGGCGTAATCCCTATCAACTCCCGTGGAGAGAAGCAACGTATGCATCTACGAGATGGATTTTTGGCAGACCAACTAGATCCCATCTATGTGGCTTACAACATGTAGTCTTGTATCTTTAAGGCTTCCACGGACTTCGCTCTAGATGTATAAAACATTTTTTGACATTCACGAAACAATGTGCTGATAAGAAAGGGACGCTCTTCAGAATGAAACTATTTCTATTGGAACTCCCTGAGGCGCTCATTATTAGCAGGACAAAAAAATGTGAAATGTGTTTCTTTTACCACTACATTTTAGCACAGAAGGACTTTGGGGTACTGCCTTCAGTTTGTTGGAAAGCCCATTATTAGACTTTTTAAAAAAGATTATTTTTTGCTTATTGGGATGATACTGCTTTCTAAGTAATATGGCTTTGTATTTTATGTTCAACTGAAGTAGCTAATTTTTTTTTAATCTGCCCTCCAAGTGAATATTTTTGAACAGCTCATAATATGACTATATTGTTTTGGTTTATTTGTTTTAAATATCCATAAAATCTTTTCCAAAATGGATCCATTGCTAATTTTAAGCCATTTTGTATTCCACTGTCTTAGAAAACGACATTGAGGTACGATGAAATGACTCAAAACAGCACCTTCTCAAATTAGAGTTTTTAACAGCTTTCTCTCCTGGAAATGCTGAAAGGACAAAGGTGGGGAAAAGCCTTTGGTTATTAGTGATAGAATGAACAGAAATTTATAAATAAGGTGTATTTCGGCAACGAGCTTGCAGATAACTTTGTACTAAACGAAAAAGATTAAATAAGTTAACTACTTCTGTAATTATGTACAAAACCTTTAATTTATTTTGATCTCTTTAGAAGTATAAAAGAGAAACATTCAAGAATATTAAGCTCTTGTAATGTTTGCTAATATAAAAACAAAAGGGGGTTGTATTATCTTGAGTGGATAGTATCACATCAAATATATATATATGAAATATAAATTCACTAATGACAAAAAAAAGATTTAAAAGGATGCCGTATTCATCACTTGCATGGTGTCTCTTTTCCCACTGTAGATAATCAAACATTATTCACAAACGTTAAAGGGGGGGGGGGGAGCAATCTTGGATTCCCAAGCATCCCTGTCTAAAAAATGATTTTTTCCAGATACCAGCAAGTGAAATCACTGTGCTGTGCACAAGGCAGTGAGTGAATTTTCAAGGTCGCTATCCTGTCAGGCAACAATGCACAGAGTTCAGGTTGTTGTGTGGTTCCCGCAATTTGCATTCCCCTTTCTCACCAACTCCCCAACCCCAAGTAGCCAAATGCTCTTCCAAGCTTGCTATGGGTCTCAACTAGGCCTCTGATCATCTACAGCAGGGGTGCCCAAACCTTTTGGGTCATGGGCTGGTCACATGGGTCATGTGGTCCCTCCCACCAGAAGCGGAAGTAAAATGCGCCTTACAACACAATATGTGTTTTGCAACAGAATGAGATAGATTTTGGGCTGCCATTTTCTCTGTTTAAACCAGAGGTGCCGAAACTACAGCCTGTGGGCCTGATTTGGCCCCTGATGCCAATTTATCCAGCCCATACCTCTCTCATCACTCCCAGAAGCAGAAGTAGGATGTGCTCAGGTGTATTTTACTTCCGCTTCCAAGTGCAACGAGGACAGTGTGGGCTGGATGAATTGGCATTGGGGCCCGGATCTGACCCGTGATCTGGCCACTCCAGATCTACAGCCCTCTTGGATTTAAGTCTTTCACAGCCTGTTGCCTTCTTTCCTTAGAGATCTGGTTTTGTGCTCAGTAAACTGGGAGAACCACTTAAAAGGTGCTGGAGAGAAGCGCATGCACGGGAGAATGTCTCCTGCTGCTTGTGGACCTCTTGGGCACACTTGCTTGAAAGAGCTAGCTCAGATCTTCAGGTAGGGATGTGTCCAGTGCATGGCTTTGTGGGAGCCATTCAACACCTTGCTTTCTATGCACTCGACAATGTAGGCGTTACTTTGCGGCCAAAGACTTTTAAAACGGTGCACTACGAACAGTGCAATTTTCTTTACCGTGGAGGTGACAGTAAATATTTATGCTGGCATGTATGTTCATACACTTCTTAGACTTTAGAAAAGTCGGGTTTTGAAGAATAGCACTGTTTTTATTTCATAGCTACATAATGTTGTTGCACAAAATTTGTCATGATTTTTTTCTAAGTTGGTGTTTTGTTTCTTAATTTGTGTTTTTGTTTTTTGGTGGTCATTTTGCACAATAATTTTCATTTTTTTTTTAAAAAAAATCCAGTTTGCCTCTCCACTGGCTTGTCTTTATTTTAGACGGTGGCGGAGGGGCATGGATCCATCCTCTCCACACTTTGTAGAAAGTTGTTGTTTTCAAAATAGGGCTCTCTGATAGCGCCGTTGTTATTGGAGAGCAGTCTAGAAGCCGCTCTAAACTTATCTGGCACAGCCAGGTGTAAACTGCTAACATGTCCTTATGCCAACGTGGGAACTGTAAGCGATGTCGCAAATAATGCCATCTCTCAGTTCCAAAGGGGATCTGCTGACAAAGAACAACAGAAAAATGCATGAATCACCAATGCCTTTCGTTTCTTTACAAAATCTTGTTCTCTTTAGGTAAAGTGACTCTTCTGTTACTAGTTCTTCAAACATCTTTCTTTTTGCTTTAATGCTGATTTCGGTTTTATCCCGGTGTAACCTGGTGGATCTGTGTCTGATCTGAGGAAGGTGAAGCTTAAAACAGCACGTCCAGGAATGCCTTTTTTTAAAAAAGAGGTGCAAAATTATTAACTTGCGTCCATTACAGAATATGCATGATCAAGACAGTTGCAGGGGAAAAACTACAGGATCTTTGTATAACATGTATAAGGGAAATATTTTGCCTACCTTTGCAGACCTAGTTTCATTCTGTGCACCCTTTTTTTAAAATAAAAAAGTGGGTAAGGGATGATTTTTAGTCTGCATGTAGAATACAGAGCATCTCACTATGGCAAATCTCTTTGCTGTTTAATTTTTCTGGCACCTGTTTTCTAGATTTTAATTTGCCCTGTAAATACTTTTACTTGTGATCCAAAGACTAGTCCTGAAGTGTTTGGTCAAAAGAAGGGTGTTTTTTTAAATAAAAAATTAGGATTTTATTTTATTTTTATTTGGTCCGATAAAAGAAAACCTCTTTTTCTCTTTAAAATGTCAAGTTGCTCTAAGGTTCAGACAAGCCATTGATCGATTTATGAGCATAATTACAGTGTATGAACTAACTTGTGATGTTTTTGCTATTGCTGAGCCTCAGTGCTGCAAAACACAAATTTAGCTGTCATTTTTGTTAAAGCATCACTTTTAACTCTCTCACCAAGTCAACTTTTCCACTCCTGGGGAAGGTGACAAAGGACTGCAATGCAGTCGTACGACATAGTTAATAACTGAACTCGTCTGCAACCTGTCATCTGTGTGGTTGTTTAAATTTCTGAAACTTGGGATGGGTAAATGGCGATGAACTGAATTCTTAGTTTTGCCGTGCAGGTTGAAAAGGAAGAAACACACATGTACCATCGGATTCAGCAATAAAGAAGGATTGTTCTGTATTAGAAAACTGTACTGTAGATAAACCCATTCATGAGAATGTATAAAAAAAATGTTTGTCCCGTGACCGTGTGCTTTTGAAGTCAGACAAAACCATGTAATAATCAACCTGATGCACTTGTACACGTAAAAAGGAAGGAAGGAAGGAAAAGAGGGTACACAATGAACATTTAAACACAAAACTAATCAAACAGGAGCAGATTCCTCATGGTGCTTGTTTATTATATATATTTAATCCTGCTTGACACTTTACCCAAGGGAAAACTGTCCCTTTTATCAGTTGAATGTTAGCAGCGTTATTTCATAGAGTGTGGTGACTGGTTAGAGACATTCATGTAACTCAGCCAATCACAGTTTCAAATGGAAATTTTTATGTGCAAACAAACAGCAACCTTCTTGTATGTTAAACCACCAGTACGCTTTGTACATCTGTGATAACGCCTGTTTTATATTCAAATGAACAAATAAAAGCTTTTATTTTTGTTGCTCTGAAAATAACAAGTTTTTTTTAAAAATTGGCTTGAGTAGTTTTCCTCTTACAGAGAAAATTAGCCACAGTTCTACAGTTCTGTAAATGGGAAACAATGTTTTTATTGACTTTGGGTTGTCTTTACATGCTCTGTACAGGTCTGCAGTTACCGTATTTTTTGGACCATAAGACACACCTGGCCATAAGACGCATCCTGTTTTCAGAGCAGGAAAACAAAAAATATATATTTAATACTGTATTTTGCACCACCCACCAGTGGTGGCGCTGCAGGGGAAATGGGTAGGCAGGCCAATTGCACTGAGGAAGGAAGTGATACTCTAGCCTAGCCTCTTGCTCTCCTTTCAACCAGGAAACATGTTTTACCCCTCCATTTTGTCCATGTGGAGTAGGGACAAAGACATCAAGGTAAGTGAAATGCTTTCTTTTTTAAGCACAGGTTTGGTTTCCCACTTAAATGCATTGGGAACATACAAACAGAAAACTTTTGAATACAATAAATTTATTTCTAATGCATTTAAATGGGAAATTGCGATTTTTGCCCTCTAGTGGCCACTTGTTTTTCATATGTTTTTCCCCCTCCCCCTGAACTTCTGAACAGCTGAGAGGCGGCAGTAGTAGTCTTCAGCCAGCTGTGGCTCTTGTAAAATATCCTTTACAACAGCCACAGCTGGCCAGAGACCAGCATTTGGACTATAAGACGCACCCTCATTTTCTCCCCACTTTGGGGGGAGAAAAAGTGCGTCTTATGGTCCAAAAATATGGTAATCCGTTGTTTGCAAACTAATGTGTTCATAGTTTATGTTATTGCTTGAAATATTCTACACATCACCTTTTTTAAAATCATAGTGTCCCTTCTTTCTTAGTCTTGTATATTTCATTCTTGAAAGACTTTTCAAAGCAATTTTCATGTAATAAAAGTCAAAATATTAAACAAAACAATTAAACTTCAGCATAAAATGGCCATAGGTACTAAAACATAGAATAGAACATAAAAACAGCAGCAGGTAAAATCAAGGCATTAAAATTCATGAACCCTCTTAAACATGCCACTAAAACAGCAGTAGAGTGAGAATTTGAAAAGCTCCCGTGAATTAATGTTTTTTTTTACCTTGCTTCCTAAAGAGCCGTGTCTGTAGATCAAGAAAGGATTTTTGGAAAGGAAGTTTGCATGTCAAAGAAATAGATGCTTTTCAGTCACCACATTAGGATTGAAACTCTCAGTAAAGGACTGCACAGGTTGAGAAGGAAGTAGAGGACTGCACAGACGGACTAAGGCTCTTGCTCACCACAGAAATCAGTATTTTCCTAAGTTTTCTTTTCTCTGTAACATTTTAGAGATACAGTAGACCTTCGCACAACAACGTTACTTGGTTCCCCAAGTAGCGTTGCTAAGTGATTTTTGTTGTTATGCGGGTTTCTATGGAGTTTCCCGCATAACAACGTTTTTGTCCTGATAATGACAGTTATTTTAGCATTGTCTGGACAACGACACTAAAAACATTATGCGGGGGAACACGTGGTGCATAATGACGCGTTAAGTGAAAATTACGTGAGGGTTGACTAAACTAATCCTAACTCTAAGGATTCACCCTTTTCATTTTTTTAGATGCTACGTGTTTTCAGACATTTTTCAATTGGAGAGCATTAATGAATGGCTCAAATCCTGTTGGTGTAACTACATCAGTAAGAAAGTAATGAAGTAATCAGTAGAGAAGGGTTTTTGGTAATTAAAGACTTCCCCCTCCTTTCCTGTCTAGGTCAGACTGCCAAAACTGCCAAAACAAAGCCACTTTTGGGTGAATTAATTCCCCAGCTCCTTTTGCTGACCTAGTGTGAGAAAGATTAGCCGGCACAACAAGGTTGCCTTTGCCTGGAATGCACCTGATTGTGGTTAAAAAATATCACAATTTTTGAGGAGGATCTTTTCGTGTCCTTCCTGTCCCATAACTCACATGGTTTCTACGTGATGAAACAGATTATTTGTGAGTCAGACAAGCTGCATAAAAGAAGTTGAAAGTCTCTAATTAATAAAAAGCTCTTCCTGTTGCCCATGACAAAGTCTTTCAGCAGGCCAACAGAATGAGAGCCAAAATATATATTCAGTACTTGATAACTGCCAGTTGTAATTTGTCAGTAGTTGATGACGAGCATAGAATATAATTTAAAGTTTAATGACAGGGAAACATCCGAAGTAAAAATATTTTAAATATTTTGATTTTGTATATTTACTATATAATAAACACAATCTGTATAACGTTGTAGAATATATTTCAGTATTCGCATTCAATTCACATCAGTGGCACTTTTCATTCCCTGTTGTGAACATTTGAAGAACAGTTTTCTGTGGCTAACTGTTGTGAAGAAAAGTCAGTAATAGATGATGCTACTTGAAAATTTTGGGATGACTTCAGTGCATACCTGTCAACTGCGGCTCCGGACAATCCGGGACCTGCGCACAATAGTTCTGTGCAAGTCGTGTTCTATGCATGCGTAGAAGGCTTTTACGCTTGCATAGAACCATTTTACACTTGCGTAGAACCCTTTTACGCTTGCGTAGCCTTCTACGCAAGCTTGTGCTTGAAAATAATTGCTTATATCATAATATTGATGGTGTTTTAGATGGCATACTTTTTATTTAAAACTTGCCACCTGGGACATTTTTAAAAGTAGCTTGTATAGATAACACTGCACAACGACGATTTTGCTACTGGGAATAACACATGTGATTCACATGATATCGAGTGTGCTGATTCCAAATCTGAACTCAGAATTTGCCTACCACACAGATTTTAAGACATACTATAGCTGTTCAAATGGTCGGTAATTGGATAATGTATTTTTACATGGGAACATTATAACAGTCACAGCTACCACTATGCCTGCTGCAGCCTCAGCTGAATCATGTCCCCTGGTGGTATGCATGTTCCAGCAGTGGTCAGGTATGTCTGGGCAAGTCAGTGAGTTGTATTTGACAATCTTCAATAAAGACCACATTTGGGTAAGTAATACTTTGGCAATTACCAAAATGGAAATTTGGGAGTTGCAAAAAGTCAAAGTATTTGACTTTTGAGGTAAGGCGTCTTTGCATTTTAACACACCATTAAAATATATATATTTGCAATCTTTGTGACGAAAATGTCAGCTCTCATCGGAAGTGGCATATGGAGGGGATCAATAACAGATGTAAGAAACTCCAAGAAGAGAAAAGCAGCTGAATAGAATTAGATCCCAAAATGCTTTAATCAAGCGTAAAAGGCCATGGCTTTCTTGGTTAAAAAGAGTAGGGGTTACATTTGTAGAGAGATGGAGCATATGCCATGTTCCTGAACTGTACCAGTTGAATGTCTAAATCGGAATTTAGAAAAGCTACATTTTTGGACCACAGCTTTAAGAACCTCAAAGCCAACATGATCGGTTGCCGTGCTATTTAGGCGATTATGTATTCAAAAACAATTTCTCCAACCTCCTCTTTATAACGGATCAGATGTATTGTAGCATTATCTGTATAATTCAGTGTGAAGTCATTTAGCAGCTCTGTGTGCCATACTGTGCTAGCGCAATGAAGAATGAGGACATGTGTGTTGCAGCATTTGGTAAATTCAACATCAAGTTGTCACAACTTGCCTGCTAGAAAGTCAGAGAGTGGTGGAAACCATTTAAGAGCCATCTACTGTTAAGTGATGTGCACAAGTAAATTGTACGGTCGACTTTGCAGTCCGGCCTCTGTTGGAAAGGCTGTTACCTGCTTGGTACTGTGCTTGATGCTTCCACCTGTACTAGGTTGTGGGGTGGTAGAAGATCCAGCAAGGACCTGGAAGGCTCTTTTTCCTCATATAGAACAGATGTTGATTGCCCATCTCATTGCAAAGCCAGCCCTACTGTTAAGCAGAATGAAGTCGTGCCAATAGGCAAGTTTTGATCGATTTGGGAATTTTTAAACTGAGCTGTGATGTACAAATGTGTGTGACCCTGAAGAACAGTCACGGTGTTCCATTTGGAACACTGTATTGCTCACACCAATAGCATAGTTGCATGCAGGGATATTTGTTCGGCTTAACCAAGAAAAGCCAATATCTATTCAGGGCGTTTTAGTAAGGCTGAGGCATGTTTTCAATGTGAATGAAGGGGATATTGGCAGAATATGATCAGAAGTGGTGTTGAGGTGGAGCTGATCTGAATGTGTATTACGCAATCTCCAATCTGAGCTTCCTTATAAGGATTAAGGTAGAGGCTCCCCCCCCCCCCATCACAACATTTGGGGTTAAGATTGGGGTTTGACTATGAGTTGGGAATTAAGGTTTTTTTTTAACATCCCCATTGAAACTTAATGAAAGAATGTGTGCCTAACCATCTTTTCTCACAGTGGTTATGAGAACACCAGAAAGCACCAGCTTCAGTACAGTGGAAGAAAGGTGTGACCGCAACACTTCCAAAAATGGTTTTCTGACACAGGTGCTTCTCTTGGTAGGGGCTGGATGTGTGTCTTAACTTTGGTTGTCGCTTATTGTCATCTCATAAAATTCCAGGATGCTCTGGTTGTGGGAACCCAACTGGTGTATACCACAAGGAAGGCAGCGGACAAATATTACAGCTCCTCCCAAACTATAACTAGATTTTTTTTGACTGCTCCCCACAATTGGGCAAAACACATTTGAAAAGCCCTCAGCAGAAATAACTATATTATAGAACAGTGATGGTGAACCTTGGCACTCCAGATGTTCTTGGACTTCGATTCCCAGAAGCCCCAGCCCCTGTGAATCCACACGAATGGGTTTACTGCGATTCATCTGGCCCACGCCGCCCTCGTCGCTCCCGGAAGCGGAAGTAAAACGCGCCCATCTGGGCGCGTTTTACTTCCGCTTCCGGGAGCGACGAGGGCGGCGTGGGCCAGATGAATCGCAGTAAACCCATTCGTGTGGATTCACAGGGGCTGGGGCTTCTGGGAATTGAAGTCCAAGAACATCTGGAGTGCCAAGATCCACCATCATGGTTATAGGCAGAAGACAATGTGATGGTCAGCTTAGCAAATGCTATAATGCCCTCCAGTGGTCATAAGTCCACCTACAACATTAATCCACCATCTTGTGGATTCAGTGGCTAGTTTTAAAAATAGCACTTAATCTTTAAGAGGCAACAATGTTTTTATCATCTTCATTTTTTAAAGTTTAGTTTTGTTTCTTGTCTGATAAGCCTGCACAGACTTATACCGCTACCACTTTTTGCTGCCGGTTCTGGTGAACTGGTGCGAACTTGCTGATGCCCACCACTGGATTAAATCCCACTTGAATCTGTCTTGATGGAGGGCAGCAGCTTCATCAATACTGGCCTGGGGCTGAGAAGGACTTTGTGTGCCAAAAGCGCTCAGGACCAGAAAGTGACTCACAGAACTGGATCAATGGCACGGGAGTCATGCTGTGATGTGGAAGGGAGATGAAAGGCCACTGTATTATATTCTCAGGACAACCTTCATGGCTGATTGTCACGATGATCTCTAGTACTCGGAATTGTATACAGCAGAAAACGACGACGAATGTGTCGATGTCCATAGGTTATTGCTCTGTCAACCACAAATGCACACCCACAAGATCATTATGCATTTGAAGTCAGAAGCATGGCTAGTCCTACTATTAAGACAGAACAAGCCGTCTGGGCGCATTTTACTTCCGCTTCCGGGAGCGACGGCAGCGTGGGCCAGATGAATCACAGTAAACCCATTCGTGTGGATTCACCCTCTTCTGGTTTAGTAAAGCTCTCCCTTGCTCTAAAGCCAGTCCTATTCCAGCTATACGGGGCAGTGCTTATCTCTGTTTACAGCTCAAGACTCAGCGCTGTCTGCATCTGCAGACATTTCCATGGACACGTGGCAGGCATGACTAGATGCCGGAACACATAGAACGATGTTGCTTTTCTCACCAAAGCGGTACCTATTTATCCACTTGCAATTTCTTGCTTTCAAACTGCTAGGTTGGCAGGAGCTGGGGCAGATGATGGGAGGTCACCCCGTCGCACAGCACTCGGGTCTTGAACTGCTGACCTTCCAGTAATCAAGTTCACCATCTCTAACGCAAAGCCACTGCCGCCCCTTTTTTGTTTTTTTGTGCAAAATATTTTGGTAAGGTTAACATTATTTTGTTTGCACTGTAAGGTTGGCATACTGCATAACTTGAAGTACTGGCCTCCAGAGCCAACTTTGGTCTCATAAACCACTTTGGCAGCTTATCTACATCTCAAGGATATTTTTTAGAAAATAAACTAGTTTGGTGACTGTTTTGATCAAATTAGGAATTTACTCAATCCTTCTGCACACACTCTGTGTGTGTGTGTGTGTGGGCGGGGGAGGGGGGAAGAGTGGGTTTTTAAGAAATTAGCAAACGAGTCTCACTCGTTAACTCACTCTTGTGGGGTAACTAGCAGTTTGTAAAGAAAACTCTTGGACCACTTCAGAAAAAAATATATTCCACCCAATGTTCAGCAGTCATCATAAATTCAAAGGTTAAAATACAAAAACCTATCAACAAGCGTCATGGATGGATGGTACCTTGCACGGGTGAGTGGCTTGCTTGACTTTTGTGTTTTTCTAAGCATTTTCAGTTTGACTTCTATGTATTCTGTTCTGCTTCATGGAGCAATCCCACCCACCACAGTATTTGGGGCGTAGATTCCCAACGCAGCCTTGTACTGTATTTGGTTTCTTAACCAAGCTCCTTACCTAGGGCCTCACTGCAGATGGGGATTGCAGTCATGAAATAAAAAGGTGACTGATTCTTGGGAGGCAAGCTATGAGAAACCTGGGGACCATAGTTAAAAGTAGAGACATTGCACTGCAAACAAAAGTCCACATAGTCAAAGCAATGGTATTCACGGTGGTATTGTATGGTTGCGAGAGCTGGACCATTAGAAAGGCGGAGCGCAGAAGAATAGATACCTTCGAGATGTGGTGTTGGTGGAGAGTCCTGAGAGTCCCCTGGACAGCGAGGAGAACAAATAGGTCAATATTAGAAGAGATTAGCCCTGAGTGCTCCTTAGAAGGACAAATAACAAAGATGAAGCTGAAGTACTTTGGACGTCAAATGAGAAGGGAGGATTCACTTGAGAAGGCCTTGATGCTGGGAAAGGTGGAGGGCAAAAGAAGAAGGGGCGGACAAAAACGAGATGGCTAGATGGCGTCGTGGTCGCAGTAGGCACAGGGCTGGGCGGGATGAGGGCAAGATGAGCCATATACAATGCTCCTTTGGACATCAGGCCTTTTGGTTTCTTGTAATACAGTGGCACAGTAGGATAAGAAACTATTCTATATGTCAAACAGTGCGTACATGATGGTTAATTTCTGCAATCACACACACATTTACTAGGGAGTAAATGCCACTAAGTTCAATAGGACTTCTCAAGGGTCAGGTACAGAACAACACTTCGTAACTAGTGGTAATACGCAAAGGCCACCAATAATATCACACACACCAGAGCTTGCCTTTTCAAATACATTTATTAACCAATGTTAACACATTTAATGATTCTATATATTGCTAGTCAGAGCAGCTTACAAAATGCCAGAATGCATCATAGAACTGGACAGCCACAATGAGTAAATTACAATGTGCATAGTGGCTAAGCTCAACACCTTAATATAGCTTTATGATTTGCAGGGGAAAATATTTTTAAAATCAAGATCCCTAAAACAATGATATTTCCCCCTAAAACTTATACAAAACCAGGCCACAATTTTTTTGTTACTCTTTTGTTGGTTTTTTTAAAAAAACAACACAGTTTTCACACTGTAGTAACTTGAAAATGTGCAACCGTGTCAACAGAGACGGGGGAAAAACAGCCAAAAGAACACAAATTTTATTTTCATGCAGTTAAATATTACATATCCTGGAATGATTTTACACCAAAAAAGAGGGGTTTTTTTATTTAAAAAAAACTTGCTTTTATAGGGTTGGACCGAAGTTTTTTGTTAGGTATGTGTAAAATAATCAAAGAGTATTTCTTTCGCTGCACTTGTAGTAGCAATGGTGTCTTCTTTTATAGTCACAACACAGCAAAGTTGTCTGTGGTCTCATTTATTAGGGATATTAAGTCACTAGGCAGAAGTTAGTAGATACACAAACTTAACACTTTTTTCTGGGCACAGAAAAGTCCAATGTTTATCAAAAGCTGCCCTATTCACACCACCTGCCCCGTACATTTCAGCAGAGGAATCTCACATGTATTTTGTCCCTACACTTGAATGGAGCACTGTCCACATCCAAGTAATCCCTGTGCATATCTGTGTCTACAAAGATCTCATCTCTACTGTTCCCAAATTCATTTCTGTGTTCTGATTTTTTTGGGGTTTATTAATTCATTTGGGGTGGGGTAGCTTGTAGCATTCACTCCGTTTATCACTGCTGGAGTGTAGGTATGATCTAGAACACAGAAGGTTTAGTATGAGCATAATGCTCATATCGACCCTGATAAAACCCAGAGATTTTTTTTAAAAAAGAGCCTTTCTTCCCAGTACTTCCACTTCCATTACTCCATTGTATCTTCACTTTCAATAAATATCCAAGGTCTAAATAAATATTTACATTTTTTTAATGTAAAAAAAATTGATAGATGATTGATGGGCATTTGTTTGAGAGTCTATGACCATAATTTTGAAAGAAACCTAAAATGGTAAGAGGTTTTAAAAGGAAAAGCTGGTTAAATTAACTTTACACCTATTATTAAAAATTGTCTCTGAACAGGGATGCAATTTATATATATATATATTTATTTATATACCTTTACATAAAATAAACAAAAGTGAGGAGGTTTTTTTTCAGTTTTTAACTATCAATCCATTCCTATTGGTAACATTTCTTTATCCAGACATTCTGCAGAAGACAAACTTTTTACAAATCACAGCATCTTTAATACAGGAAAATTAACATGCATTATTCTTCATCCTAAGTACAGAGGTGGCAATAACCAATTATTACAGATAATTGTTTCTGCGAAACTTAAGTGCTTCCCCCACCCACCCACCTGTTCACGGATGTATTGTAAGCAATGTAGGTTTAATGGCTGGGCAAATAACATCCCATAGGGTGGGGAATGGTGGGGACGGAGGTGTATGGGGAGACATTTGTAAGCCTGCTTTCTCCGTGCGCCTTATTATAAATTCATATATATGACTAAATGTAAAACAAGTAGGGGTTTCTTCTATTTTTTGGCTTTCCTTTTTTTATAAGCATTCACGTTAGAAGAAGATTGAAATGTGCAAAAATTTAAAATTGAAAGATTTCCCCTAAGATCTGGCTCAGCAAAAGACTACCCCAGTCCCCTGTGATTTTTTTTAAGCAATAAGATCAAAGCTAATTATTATTTTTTGTTATAAAAGCTATATATTGGAAAAAATAATAATAATGAAACAAATACAACTGGGAGAAAAGGTTTAAGAAGGAAACAAAATATGCAGGACTAGCACCTGCTATGTTAACCCTGTTCCCAAAATTCAACGGTATACCCAGTGGTACAAACCAAGAGACGATGCCTTTTAACAGTAAATTAAGGTGAGCAAAGCATGTGATGAACAGGTGATGTGTTCTATCCAGGTAGTATACTTTCTTCTTCTTTTATGCAGTTTTAAACTTCTTACATTCAGATTTTTTTTAAAAAAAACCAACGTTCCTAACTTTATATTTATTTTGTTTCTATGAAACCTAACACCTTTGCTTTCTTTTATTTTATTTGCTGAAAATGGCAACAAATTTCCTGTTATTTTTTTAAAAATCAAAAAAGAAATGTGCTCCAACCGAGAGTCAAACTACCTTACGGGAAGGAAAAAACAGGGACGGGACAATTTGGAGAAGAGCATCAGGACACGAGACTGAAATTTAACTGTGCAAAAAAGTTATTTACGAAAAAAAGTGTTTTAAAGGCTGGTGCAAAAAATTTTTTTAAAAAAAAATAAAGAGAGAAAAGAAGTTGGGGGATGAATTCTAAACAATTCCGACCCCTTGGAAACAAACCTTTACAAACAAAACCCCCCACCCAAACCTGCTGTTAAGAGGACAGCCCTAAAATCTGCAGAAGGAGGGAGCGTTCATCTTTTTCGACGGCAGGTGCGCTTGTGCTCGGCGTGCCAATGCTCCTGCTGACACTTGATAGAGCAATAGGAAGTGTTCCAGCAGCAGTGATACATGGCCTCCTCCTCACAGTTGTAGCACTGCAACAAGGAAAAATGGGGAAATTACAACACAGCCCTCTAACCAGGCGTTCATGAAACGTTTCCCCCTTCCTACTACTTTCTTTGTGGTTTCCTCTTTCCCCAGACCAACCTTCTTGTGCCCCCCACCCCCACCCCGCCTTATACAAAATATTGTAAGTCTGGTGATCTGGGTTTGGATTGAGGTGGGCATGGTAAAGCCTGGTCGCACAGTGGTTAAATTGCTGTACTGCAGCCAAAATGTTGTGGGTTCAATCCTGATATGGATCAAGGTTGACTCAGCCTTTCATCCTTCCAGGTCAGTCAAATGAGTACCCAGCATGTTGGGGACAAAATGCTAATTATCTGTAAACCACCCAGAGTGCACTAAGCGTTAAGAGACAGTATATAAGTGTAATTCTTAGTGCTAGGTGTTTGCCCCCTCCCCCAGTGCTCAAGATAAAAATGGGATTTTCTGCTCCTCGATGCATTAATGCCTTTTGTAATGAACAGGCAGTACTACTCTTATACTACATCCCTCTCCTTTAGCAACTGAACTGAACTCTTAAGAACATTTACTCAGAACATTATTCCCAACGATCACTTATAGATGGCTGAAAATGTGTCTCTGTGCATTTCCTTAAGGTAGTGTTGGGAACCACCCAAGGTGGTATTTTTGTGACCCCACTGGGGCTTACAGCTTCCTCTCAAATTATGTCAAAATTTCTGAGGTTTCCAGGCCAGCGAATCCTCAGTACCCCAATTTCTTCTTGCTGGTTTTAATTTTGGATCACCAGAGAGTAAAATGGGGGCTTTCTCAATTTTTTAAAAAGGTCTAAGTTAAATCCATTTCTCAACAAAAAACAAATGTAGCAACTTTTATAGTATATAACCACAGTATTGATTTTTTAAAAATAATAAAAACATGTAAATTAGCCTCTTTGGCCACATTCTTCCCCTTTAGCCTCCCCTCTAGTGCAATGTGTTGCTCAGGATGTCAACATGTCTAAAAAAAAAAGACCCATGGCACTGCTGAAATTTCTCATCCCTGCCCTAAAGTAGTAAATGTTTTAATGGGAAGAAATAGGTCTACTGTGTAGGCATCGAGGAAAAGGTCAACCCGATGGCCTTGTTCCTCCCCTCATTCTTCTCATCACATCTGCTACTGTGCAGTGCCTCCCATGCATTCAACACGTCTCACTTGTTAAGAAGGAAGTGGAGACTATGATGGTGGCTTAATGTGTAGAGGTCAAGAAATGTCATAGAGAGGACCGTCTACAGCAGTGTTGGCCAACCTTTTCACCTCGTGGGCCTGACCATGGACAGCTGAGTGGGCCTGACCACCACCCACCCACCCACCCAGAAGCAGACACACTTACAGCTGTCGCAAATGCACCCACTTGTGCATTTACGACAGCCACTGGCATGTTTGTGCATTTTACGGCTGACATAAACGCAACTGCTTCCTCTTCCAGGTGCCAGAGACAGCAATAGGATGGATGGGATGGTGTCGCAGGCCAGGTTCAGCCCATGAGCCGTAGGTTGGGAACTCCTGGTTTACCAGATTCATGTAGTGACAACTCGCCTGGCATCCGTAGGTGCCACTTAGGCTTTGGAACCACAAAACCTTCCGACCCCTATACATCAGTCACCCATACATCCACCAACACTTACCCATTGCTTCTTCTTGGTCTGGGAAATCAGTTGTTTGTGCTGAGTGGCAAGCTTCTTGACTTCCTCCAGAAACTCTTCTTTGCACTTCTCCTTCACCTGCTTTGTCTTTCGATCACATTCAGTTTGCATATTTGCAACAGCTTTGTTCACAGCCTGCCTCTTCTCTTCCTCCATTTCTGTACGCAGCTGCAATAAAAGAAGATAAATAATGTTTTCCTCCCTCTCTTCTTCTAAGAATCAACACTAAGGGACTGCAGGGCAGCTCAATGGTTTAGTCTAGCGGTGGCCAACCTTGACAGTCCAGCTGTTCTTGGACTTCAATTCCCAGAATCCCTGATCAGCAGGTATACTGACTTGGACCTCTGGGAACTGAAGTCCAAGAACACCTTGGGTGCTGAGGTTGGCCACCGTCTATCTCAGGGGCCAGCAAACTTGGCTCTCCAGGTGTTCTTGGATTTCAATTCCCAGAAGCCCACGTCAGCACACTGGCTGATCAGGGCTTCTGGGAATTGAAGTCAAGTTTGCTGATCCATGGTCTATCTGGCTGTGGAGCCAGAGGCTAGAAGTTTGATTCCCCACTATGCCTTCCTGAACCTTATGATAAATAGTCTCCCTTCTGGCTCTGAGTTGTAACAGCATTAGCAAGACAAAAGCTGTCATAAGTAGCCTGTAGGAATCCGAGGCATGAAATCAAGGCTGCCATCAGGGCAATACTACCAGTACTGCCATATAGGGCCTAGAGCTGACAGGGGCACTGCTGCCGCCGGCCATAACAGAGAAAAGTGTGTGTGTGTGGTTTGTTTTTTTTTTTGTTTTTTTTGGGGGGGGCAGAGGCAATAGGATTGTTCAGTATGGGGCCCAGAAATTTCTAATGGCGGCCCTGCAGGAAGTAGCCAAATGAAAGTGCAATTGTGGTTTTAGCTTCTCTAGTATCTCTGGAATTAAACATTTGTGTGCTGCATGGCTCCAATGTAAAATAGTCACTTGTTGCTGCAACACCCTTGTTGTACAGGCTGATAAAAGCAATCTCAGGAAAGCACTGAAATCTTTTCTAATTGAAAAGACAGGCATATAATACATTCTGCAATATTTCTTACAACACCGTCAACAAAAAATTGCTCTTAAGTATCATTTTTTTCTTTCTACTTTAACCAATTCAACAAAGACTGCTCTTTCCCCAACATTATTCTTTCTTCTCTCCATAATGCTTGGCTTTCAACTTGTGTGTGTGTGTGTGTGTGAGAGAGAGAGAGAGAGAGAGTGTGTGTGTGTGAGTGAGTGAGTGAGTGAGTGAGAGAGAAAGGTAGTGTGATGCAAAAGTTTTCCTCAAATTTCCCGACGTTGATCTCTGCCCCAAAGCCTGCAGGGCTGGAGACCACCTCTGCGGACTTTGGGGAAAAGATCTCCGGAGGCTGGGAATCGGATGCTGTGATCCTTTCCACAAAAGGAAGCTGGTGTTTGCCCGCCCGCCTTCCCTGCTCGCCTTGGAAGGGAAGCTCGCTTCTCCCCTTCCCTCCCAAGGTGAGCAGGAGTGTGCGCAGGCCGAGCCCGGCTTGCCTTGGAAGGGAAGGGGGGATCGCTTCTTCCCTTCCCTCTCAAGGTGAGCGGGAGTGCGCACAGGCTTGTTTCCCCCAAAGGAAGCCACTGATCAGAGCCTCCCATCCACATCTTCCTTTGGGGGAAGGCGGGTGAGCGCGCTCATCCCCGGCTTCCCCCAAAGGAAGCTGGCTTTTCGCACAATGTTAAAGAGCGCATAACATTGGAGATCGTGAAACCAGTCTTTAACGTTATGCGAGGTATTACTGTACTTATTCTTTGAAAACTGGTATAACAGACAGACATAAATTATTGTTTAGAAGAGCTTTTCTGTGAAAATACTGGTCAGCAGTTATATGCCTAACAGTACTCTGAAAGATAAAACAAAACCACAGATGATAATGTAGAATTCAGATGTATCATTAGTGTTAACGCCTACATTCATAACTTTTCCTTGTAGACAGTTACCTTCTCCATAGCCTCTCGCATAACCCTTTCTGTCTCCCTCTTGTGGTCAGCCTTGATTCTTTCTTTGAAGTCACTGAAGATTTTGGTGTATTTGTCGTGGCACATGTTTTGACACACTCCATCGTTATTGGTTTGGGTGCTCCGATGCAGCATTTTCGGAGAAGAGGCACTTAACTTCTTGGTCTGAGTCGACACTGAAACTTTTTCGATGGGCTGAGGCATCGCAGGGATTTCCTGGCTTGAACTCACCGCTTCTGTCTCAGGTTCTGGTTCCTGAGAAGAATCAACAAAACATCATGAGGGGTAATTATGATGCTGTCAAAAATCTGAGTTCCAAAAACAGAGACTGAAATACATTGAGACAAAACAGGCATTGGGAAGAAATATTACAGTGTTAAAGGATTAGTAGAGACCCATGCAAATTTAATCCCAGATTAGGATGGGATGAAATCATATCTAGCATGAAAATAATTTAACTTGCTGTATTATACTGGTGTACTGTAAAATGGGAATCTACACTTTGCTTGTAAGGTAGTAGAAACCAGTGGGTGTATATTGCAAACAGTGGCCAAATTCCTACTGGTTAGAGTAGTACGTTACATTAGAATAGGACCACTGCACTGACTCCATGAGGATTTACTCAACTCATCCATAAATTTTGTTGGTTCAAATGGGCTTATTTTTACTAGATAAAGTAAGTCACAGTTAGAACAGGCCCATTAGAATCAATGGAAGTTATGGAAGGGCTGACTTACTAAATCTCCACTGATTCAATGGGCCTACTTGGCAGCCCAATTTACTTTGCTAAATGTGTACAACATAGAAATACACAAAACAATACATACATTAGCAAACACATGCAACTAGTGATTTCCAAACAGAACCTCCTTGCAGGGCAGTGGCATAGACTGCGTATAGATGTGAGAAGGATAATCTCTGTAGACAACAACCTGTTTCATAGATACAGTCCTCAACCAACATTCCTAAACCATTGGAGGCTTTTTAAAAGTGACAATCAGTCGGGGGGACTTTAGCTGGGATTTCCTGTACTGGCAGGGATGGTGCTAGATGATTCTTGGTGTTCTACAAGTCTATGATTCGTGATTAATCATGGTACAGACATAACAATGAATTATGGTTAAAGCAAAAAAAGAGTGAACCAAGAGAAAGACGTGTTGTCAGGAAGAAGTACATAATTTGATAGCATATTCTCTCCATCTCTTAAATACAATTAAGAGCCTGGGAGTGTTACATCAGGACCAGGTCCCATCACAGTATCACTATTCTTAAGTTACGTAAATGACACATAAAGTATCCACTCCTTTTTGCAATCAATCTCTAGTGAAATGTTGCCATGTTCTTTTCACACAGAAGGGAACTGAAGAACTAGAAGACCATTGTCAATACACAAAGGAGATAAGAGAAGATTTTGGTAAGGGAATTTGGTAAAGCAGCT
This sequence comes from Bradypodion ventrale, assembly GCA_035047345.1. Lineage (NCBI taxonomy): Eukaryota > Metazoa > Chordata > Lepidosauria > Squamata > Chamaeleonidae > Bradypodion > Bradypodion ventrale. The sequence goes on from JAWDJE010000006.1 coordinate 126,809,965, forward strand.
CCTCCCTTTACAATTCACATGCACTTACTGTACTGTATTTTGACTTTGGCAATTACTTTTCGAACATTTTCATGTTAAACAATAATGAAGCATAAAATGAACGTTTGAACAATAAGGGGGGGAAGCCTATGTCTTGTAGTTTTGCTCTCTCTTAACCAGAGGTGTCAATCATCAAATGTCCTTACTTCCTTTTTGGGTTCCACACTTTGATTACGTCTTCCTTTCTTTGCTCTTGGTTCCTGAGTAATCTTTAGCTGGGGATATAGTTGAAGAAATAATAGGCTATTAATTAAGATGCCGTAAATCACTAATTCAGAATTGCCAATAAACGATGACTATTTCATTCTGTGCAAAATGAAACAAATAAATGTTGGCCCATTTATTAAATATCCAATCTACCAATTAAGACCAATTATTTTCTCTTTGAATCCATGCATGCATTAAATAAAACAAGCTCAGAAAGACTCTGGGAAAAGCAGAACGCAAGGCAGATTAGTTATATGAACCCTGAAGATTACTATTATTACTTTAATCAAGATTTTTCAGCAAAATCACAGAATATATGTGAAATGTAGCCATCTCTTATTGTTTTGTCTGCATGAACCAACTCAATCTTGTTCTTGCTCTTCCTTCCTGCTTGTGATCAGTCAGCATATTCTAAATACTGGGCCCTATAGCAAAACTAAAGGTCAGAAAAAAATAGGAAAAGGCTGTGTGGTCCTTAAATTTGCATGAACGCTAGAGCAGATGACACCTTTATTAGACTGCTAAAAATTCAAACAAAGAAATGGAAAATTCCTGCCAAATGTTAGCAGGGTGAAACTTGAAACCATACCCTTCAAAGAACATTTGCAGCCAGCATTTCATCCCTAAGAAGCATGCCCATGTGACATAAATTTCTGGGACTCTCCTTTATAATTTTCCTGCACTGTCCACAAAATAGCAGTGCATCACCTGAAGAAGTGGACTTGACCCACCAAAGCTTGCTGCTTGCTCAGGTTTTTAGTGCTCTATTCATGTTATCTCCTTATTCTTGCATCATTGCAAAATTAGAGTGTATCCCTGCTTGTTTACACAAGTATAGCTGTTGCTATCATCACAACATGGTATAAACAAGTGTGGTTATAGTAACTGACATGGATCAGAGATTGGAAATAATGTGCTAGAGGACATAACGTTATGCATAATGTGTTAGCTTTAATACCAAGCTTTGTGAAAGTTCACATCAAGTCATTTTTACCCTTACCAGACATTCTGGAAGAACCCACCTGCTCGTTGCTTGTAGAAGAAATGCTGGACTCTGCTTCTTCTTCTCCCTTATCTTCATTCTTTGATTTCCAGAATCTGCCATCCCGAAGGAATCGCTGGTGCATTTCTAGTTCATCACACGCCTTCTTCCAACCCATGCTGCGTTTTACATGCAGCCGATGTATATTAACTGTGATGTCTTGAATGTTTTCTGAAGGGATCCAGGCCCTGCAACAGTGTGAGTTAAAGGGCACATTTAGATGAAGAGCATGTTATGCATCACTTAACATTAGTAGGCCAGTTATAAAACCAATATGCTTTGCACCAAGCACATGTACAACTTAAAAGTATTAAAAAATTGAAGCAAAGACACGCTTCCACATTGCCACACATTCACAACTTTAGTTTCATCTCAGCTTTCACTTCCTCTTAAAAAACAAGTTACTAGTCCATCTAGTTCTGGCAAAAAAAGCAAAACAAAACTTGTGACAATATGAGCAACACAATTTTCTTGAAAAGAAGCAACAAAAATTAGAGTTCTTTCTCTAGACTACAACTCCAGTCAGCTGCAAAGCAGATAACAAAATGATAGGCGTGACTATGGCTCAATACTTAAATACAGAAGTTTTCCAAATTGAACCCTTGATATTTTCAGTTAAATAAATCTACAGGCAGTCTGGCTAAAGAGCTGTTGTTAGTCACAGTCTAACAACAGCTATAGAAAGATATAGAAAGATATAGAAAGATATAGAAAGATATATTCTTTGGCAATGCCAAAGAATGTTCAAATTATCGAACAATCGCGCTCATCCCACACGCCAGTAAGGTGATGCTCAAGATAATACAGGATAGACTTCAGCAGCATGTGGAAAGAGAATTACCAGAGGTGCAGGCAGGTTTCAGAAGAGGCAGGGGGACTAGAGACCACATTGCCAACATACGTTGGATCATGGAGAAAACAAAGGAATACCAGAAACAAGTTTATTTCTGTTTTATTGACTACACTAAGGCATTTGACTGTGTGGACCACAACAAGATGTGGCAAGTAATTAAAGAGATGGGAATACCAGAGCACCTCATATGCCTCCTGAGAAATCTGTACATGAACCAAGAAGCAACAGTTAGGACAGAACACGGAATGACAGAGTGGTTTGGAATAGGAAAAGGAGTAAGACAAGGCTGCATTTTGTCACCATGCCTATTCAACCTATACACAGAGCACATAATGCGCAGTGCAGGGATGGAGGAATCACAATATGGGATTAAAATCGCTGGGAGAAACATCAATAATTTGAGATATGCAGACGATACCACCCTAATGGCAGAAAGTGAGGAAGACCTAAAGAATCTCTTGATAGGGCTGAAGGAGGAGAGTGCAAAAGCTGGCTTGAGACTCAATATCAAGAAAACCAAGATAATGGCAACAGGCCCCATCAGTTCCTGGAAAATAGATGGGGAAGAAGTAGAAGCAGCGACAGATTTTACTTTTCTGGGATCAAAGATCACTGCAGATGGGGATTGTAGCCATGAAATAAAAAGGCGACTGATTCTTGGGAGACAAGCAATGAGAAACCTGGGGAACATAGTGAAAAGCAGAGACATCACACTGAAAACAAAAATTAGAATAGTCAAAGCAATGGTCTTCCCAGTAGTAATGTACGGATGTGAGAGCTGGACAATTAGGAAGGCTGAACGCAGAAGAATAGATGCCTTTGAAATGTGGTGTTGGAGGAGGGTTTTGAGAGTACCCTGGACAGCGAGGAGAACAAATAGGTCAATCTTAGAAGAAATTAACCCTGAATGCTCACTGGAAGGTCAAATAGTAAAGATGAAGCTAAAATACTTTGGACATCAAATGAGAAGGGAGGATTCACTTGAGAAGGCATTGATGTTGGGAAAGGTGGAGGGCAAAAGAAGAAGGGGGAGGCCAAGGATGAGATGGCTAGATGGCATTGTAGACACAATGGGCACAGAGCTGGGAGGGCTGAGGGGGATGGTGGAGGACAGAGGCGCCTGGAGAGCAATGGTCCATAGGGTCGCAAAGGGTCGGAACCGACTGTGCGACTGAACAACAACAACAAATAGAAAGATTTAGTGTCTAATAGCCTTAGCACACTTCATTTATTCTAATACTGAACATTTATTGCAATAGGCAAAAATAAGTTCTCAAGTAATATGCAATCTTGTTAATATTATACTGATTTGTACACATTACTGAAAGCACAGGTAGTTTATCTCCCCCCCCCCCCGGGGGGGAGATGTTGGGACTTTAAGAATGCAGCCCATAAGCCACATGTGCTCATAAGGGGCTAAATTTATTTATTTATTATATCTACTTATTTATTTAAATTTATATTCCCCACCCATCTGGCTAAAACAGCCAGTCCCGTTGGCTAAAAAGAAGTATTAAAAATTTAAGATGGTTCAACATATAAAGTAGAGTTACAAAAGCAAAGCAAACTGAAAAGGAAAAACAGCACTGACAAACTAAAGGACAACTTAAGATCCAGACCAAGGAGGAGATAACATCTCCCTAAATTATTCTGTTTTCCAGACTGTAACAAAGCTGTAGCCAAGCACAGTTAGTGGCAGGGCAATCCAGGCAGATTTCTGGTCATAAGTTTTTGGGCCTCTCTTTGGATGGGTATTCACAGCGCTAACATCTGGCAAGACCAGGTGACTAGAGGTGAATTTAGATGGGAGACACACATGTATATTATCCAAATATTTAAACCACTGAGCTATCTAGCCAGCACACGTTCACACTACAGGTAGTCAATTTTTAAAAAATTAACTGAATGTGAAGCTTAAACAGATGCCGTGACATTTGATTATAGGTCCGGATATCCATACAAAATTTAAGTGTAGATGAAGAATATTGCCATACGTGTTTTCTTTCCGTGCAATGTTTCTGTGTAATTCTTTCCATTTTCCCCACCTCTTAAGTGATGTTCAAGTCAGCATGTGCATGTTTCCCCAGACTAAAGAAGTACAGCAGAATCCCACTTTACAGAAGGCTTGCTTAATGGAAAACTCACTATACGGAGGGAAATCATGAGAAAATGGCACCCTACTTACCAGGAAAAAATCACTACACAGAGGTTGTTGGTTCTTTTTTTTTCCCGGGGGGGGGGACGTTCTAGCGCTTCCCACGGTGGTGGAAGGGTGTTTGGAGTATTTCCACTCCATTTTTGAAAATTTCTGTTGCTTTTTGGTACCTCCAAAAGCATTCCCCACAACCAGGAAGTACTGAAATTCCCTTATCCCCTCATCAGCTGTTCGGCGGGGACTTTTCCTGTGACAGGGCTGGCCACTAGATGGTGCTGTCGGAAATGTGCCGAATATGCATTGCAAACCAAAATAATTAATTCCCAAACTCAGAAAAAAACAAAATTAACATCTTTTATCTGTTCAAAAGTGCACAATTTTTTTGCTGTGTTTTTGCCACTTTAGAAAGCTTTGAAAAGAAAAAATACGGTTTTTTGGGCTGTTTTCTAACCCCCGGAATGGAAATATTGGTTTTCAATGCATTCCTATTGGAAACCATCCTTTGCTTTAAGGAAAAATCGCTATAAGGAAAACCTCGTGGACTGATTAATTCCATAAAGCGGGGGTTCACTGTACTATTCTTTTCTCTGGACTCCTACGTGGATAAATGTGTCAGGTGGATTTGTCTCAATCTCTCATCTACAAGATATTATTTAGAAAGCATCCCTGCAGCAAATCTGAAAATGAGTATCTTACAAGTCACTTGACAACTAAAGTAGAGGCAGAAGAAGCACATTCCACAAGGGATGTGGCTATTTCAAAGAAAACTAAGGAAACAAGGAGTGGAACAACCAATAAAATACCTTTGATGGTGATGGCCAAAAAAGCGAACATCAACCTGATTGTCCTCTTTTTGCATGACTTTGGCAGGCCAGAATCCAAAACCTTTCATTTTAGCCCAAACTAGCTCATGATTGGGTATCTGAAAATTAAAAAAAAACACACGTTTTGTCTTCAAAACAGGTAAGACATTCAATCACATTGTCAAATAAACTTACCCATAATAATATTTCGCTGTTATCCTACTATCATAAATTGTAAGAATCTCAATACCAAACACTTTGGCCACCTTTACGCTAGCAGCAACACTTTATTTATGCCAAACCGCTTATGTGCTGGCACGAGAAGTCTGAAAATTAGGGAACTACCTTTAATTAAAGGAAGTCCATTTGTTAGGTTGCTGAATGTAAAGGCTTGTCCAGATGGGCAAAAATATCGTATCCAATGAACACAGGTAGACATGTTTCCTCCAAGTGTGTCTAGCATTCAAAGATATTTGCCTTTTCTGTAGATTTTATTTAGCCATAATGGCAGATAGACATACTTGTCAAGTATCCCAGATTGGCTGGGATTTCCCGTATTTCCGCGCTGCTTCAACCACTCGCCCGCTGCCAGCCACCGCCATCCCGTAATTTGACTGGCGGGGGGGGAGTAGTTACTGTGCATGCCCTTCTGCGAGAAGGATTCTACGCATGCGCAGAAGGGTTCTGCACAGAAGGCTTCTGCGCAGGTCCCGTATTTTCCGGAGCTGCGCTTGACAGGTATGCAGATAGACCTAGCCTCTGTGAATCTCAGTGATGCTTTTAAAAGGGTCTCTAAGCTGCCCTCCATCTGCATATTTTGTGACAGCAAATTTGTATGTTGTGATTTGTAAGAAGAAGCAAACTTACACAAGGATAGCAGAACCAATTTTCAGGGCGTGCATTGGACAAATAAAAACAGTTCTTGCACAGCTGAAGTTCATCCAGCTGAAAAAAGAAAGAAACATGAGGCCAGCCTCATTATAATACATTCTGTATGATGGCCAAAAACATCATTCTAGCTAATGTAAAATACAGGTTGAATAAGGGTTTTACACTGGTCTCTGCTTTTACAGAGGTGCACAAACTAAGCAAAATAGTGACCTCAGTATCAATTTATTTATTTCATACATCCTTTCTTATTTTAAGTAAAAGATCACATACATAAGACAGTAATAAACATAAGGGAATTTCCAAAAACACAGAACAATTTGATTTTGAATGCATACATATGGCAATTCTCCCCATTACTCTTTAAATGCCTTAAGTGTTCATTTTCCTCCAGAATGTGGCTTTAACTTTTGAAACAGGTAATATCTTTAATCTAGATTGCTGCAAAAACTAGTAACTGTTAGCTAAAACATCCCCTCTAATTAATTTCCTTCTTCCCATTAAGCAGCTACTGCTCAGAAAATGAATGTTAGGATTCCTTAAATAACTTTTATTTTCTCTCTTGTTTCTAAGACTTAGCTATATCAACAGATGAAAGAAATCTGGTGTTTGCAGTTATATGAGGGGAAACAAGACATAATCACTAAAGCTCAAATTATTCATGCACAAGAACAAACGAACTAGGTCTATCAATGATTCAAATACTGTGTAATATTTCCTTTATTTACATAACAGCTTACAAGTCAAAAGAAACTATTGCCATATGGAAATGGATATTGCATTATCGTGAAGCCAAATGTTATTGCTCGGCAAATAACTTTCTAGATCTTACATACCTCATGGCAGGTATCTTTGTAGAGCATCCTGGCTATATCAGCTTGTTCACTGTCCGCTGCAAATAAGACATATAAATAGATAAGTATTGATCTTACCACAATATGAAATCATTTCTGAATGCAAATGAATAAAAAGCACCACGGGATTCATATTAGTCTGGAGACATTTATAATGATGACATCATGCTCTCTATTCCGATATCCCAAGAGCGTCACATCGTTCCTTGCAGTAGTCTTATGAGCCGTAGCTACAACATCAGTGTTTCTAAAAAAGTAGCAGATCAGTAGCCAATTATGGTCCTTGACTGGATATGTCTCTCTCTACTGAGAGAAACAGGAGTTATAACCACAATGGACTTTGAAGCTTTGAAGTTTTTTAAAGTTTTTATTTGTTTTATGTGTGAGCCACCCAGAGTCGCCTTGGTGAGGGGGCGGCGGTAGAAATTTGATTAAATAAATGAATAAATACATAAATAAAGGTTGCGCTCACTCAAAACTCAGACGAATCTGACTCTAGGGTTCAGTGCTCATCTCTGTTTACAACAAAAATTGAGATATTTTGAGCTGGACACTACAGGCCACTGTCTGCAATGTAAAATAAAGTGGTACCTCGGTTTATTAATTTTTCGCAATACAAAACATCCCAGTGAACGCATTAAATTTGTAAACCGAGGTACCACTGTAGTATAAAACACAATGGCAAACTGTTGCTCATTCGTGAATCCGAACTTTCATTTCCTCTAATGCTTTGATTCGTGTGATTGATATACAATTTGCGGTGATTAATGCCATTGCACTTATGCCGGCATAAAAAGCCAACAGGATTCTGCCCATTCATTCTAAACTATCGCCACTTACCTCCATAAAAAATCACTGTGTTATGTAGAAGCAGCTGAGCATCTGCTTTGAACTCCTCATAACTCCTGTACTTTCCTTCATTTACTTTCTAGATTTAAAGAGTCATAAATATGTGCATCATATATAAGCAAATGTATCAATAACTCTTAAATATCATTTTTCACAATGAGAATCCAAAATATGGGGCTGTACGCTGCATGAAGATGGAGAACAGACTATGTTTAGCTCAGTTCCAGTCCCTCACATCTATAGTTAAAGAATACCAAGTAGCCTATTTGGGATAGGACACTTCTTCTTAAACATAAAATAGCTTGGGAGTGCTACATTAACCAAGGTAAAGCAGAACTGAGCTGGGTAGGTGCCAAAAACCCAATAGTGAGAGTTCATAGGGCATGAAGAAACAGGGATTGTTTGGGAATAATTTTTTAATGACTGCAAATATTCGCGCGCACATAAAACTGTGAAACTCTGACCCATTGCCCCTGTTCTTCTGAAGAAGAAAGATATAAAGGCTTATAAGGGACTAACCTCTTGTATAGTTGGAACGTCAACAGCTGTGTGCACCAGTCTACGATACATAGGATGTTTGTTATCCTTTCCTTTTTTGTTGAGATCAATAGCCTGAAAAGCACCACAAAATATTACCTTTGTAGAAGAAACAAATGCCGTAATGGCAAAGTATAAATATAACTGATAGATTTTTAAAGATAAAATCAGGAAAATCAAGATCAAATTCTAAAACTGTAGAATAACATCTTCATGCAAAAAAATTAAAACCCCACCTCTACCTCTAATGGGATAATCAGAAAACATGTGGTGTTGCTTAATTAAAAAGGCCATGAAAGATACAATATCATGTGAAAACTACTGGCATAATAGCAACCTCATATGCACTAACACTGGACATTAGTGGGAGGAAGCTTTACATCCGAATGTGATTGTCCTTTGCCACTAGCTTTGATTAGTAAAGTTATTTTCCTTCCTCTTGCATTGAAGACATGCCCCTCTTCCTGTTTGTTTTAGCTTTGTTGATAGCTTTCTTCTTCCTCTGACCTCCAACGAAGCAAGAAGCATGAAGGTTCTCTCTAAGTGATGAAGACTCAATTTTCCCATTTTTTTCTCCTGATTGTAACTACAAAAGGTAACTATCAGTAAGGATAACTTTTCTACTTTAAATGTATCTAGAGTGATTTTATCATACAAAATATTAGTTTGTATAAAAAACTGAAACCAAACAAAGGGGAACGGGCTGATATCTCTGTGCCGTTATTTTTCCTAACTAATACTTTGCTAATGAAGAGGAATAACTAACATTGCCTAATAGGTTATGGGGAGAGAGAGAGAGAGAGAGAGAGAGAACGAACACCAGTATTTGGGGTTTTTATTGTTATCTGAGCATTGAGATTACACACACACAACTAGCTAAAGAAAGTTTTAGTTTGTTTTTTTAACTCTTCCTTCTGAAATCAGCAACCAAAACTCACTCAAAATATACAAAGATTATTGAACTTCCAAAACTTACTTCTATTTTTTCTCAATGGAAGACCAGACTGAAGATTAACTTCAGGACTTTACAAATCCATGACTGCATTGAAAATGATGAACCAGAGAGAAACAGAAACACAAGAGCTAGGATAATCTGGTGTGTGTGTGTGTGTGTGTGTGTGTGTGTGTGTGTGTGTGTGTGTGTGTGTGTGTGTGTGTGTGTGTGTGTGTGTGTGTGTGTGTGTGTGTGTGTGTGTGTGTGTGTGTGTGTGTGTTTCCACTTCAAAGCAGAGATCTGTGAAAGCTTATCAGATCAGCAAATTATATACATAAGGGAACATGAATCTGCCAAATAAATGTTTAATATCCTGGAGAAATCCTATGGCTTTGCTAGTTTCAAATCACAAGCTATCTGGATCAAGAAACTCATCAAATTGAGACTTAACTCTAATAAGGACTGTGAAAAGTATATAACTGCTTTGTTAACTACATTTGCCAAATTAAGTCTGATGGAATTTAATTTAGATGATAAACAAAAGGTGGGCTTCCCTACATGAACAGTACTTTCATATCTGTTCTTGATTTAAAAATAGAAATTAAAGTTGAAATAGGTTCTGAACAGAGTCAGACCTGAATGCACAGAACACAGGAAATTTCCTGAGAAAATCTCAAACCAAAATGGATAAAACTACCAGATGAATAAGAAAAATGATAGGAAATCCATACCCCAGAGCTAACTACTTTCCTCCTGGACTTGTGGTGGGAAAGACCATCTAGTCAAATAATGTCCATCCTCTCTAGAGACTTTTCAGGAAAGATAGAAAAACCAGTTCTAAGACAAAAGATCAAAAGAAGCATATGAAAACTGATTCTCGGAGAGGGCAAATGAAAAAAAGCAACAAAACTTTTAAACACAGAGCTTGCATGGCTTACAATTCTGGACAAAAATAAAGTGAACGGATCACTGATTCAGGATTTACCAGCCTCTCCTCTCATATGAGAAAACTCTCTATTATTTTAGGTAGGAATGCTGTTGGAAATATTCAAATAGCCATTGGTTACTCTATGAATATAGGAAACAAATTGGTGTTTTACAGCCAGTGAAAACTCTCTAAGTAATGTCCCATATTTTCTGATTTTCAATGCAAACACATTAAGTGCACCAGCCTTAGTTAGATGAAATGGATTTTCCATACATACTGAAAATTGAGAATGCATAATAATGAAAACTGATGACGGATATTTTTGAACTCTTAATCTAATGGCGTCAACAAACTGAGTCTTTCAGCCCAGTAAGCTAAGAAGTAGACCATACTGTCAGTGTCCCAACACCAAGTGTCAGGCGATGGTTAGCTAACCTGACAACCCTGAGGACTAATGGCTTGGGTGCTGAAGTTCATAGAGAAAGGTGATGGTCCCACTTGAATCTATCTTGATAGAAGGTAGAAGCTTCATCAATACTGGCCTGGGGCCGATGAGGAGTTTGTGTGCCAAAAGGGCCCAGGACCAGAAAGTGACTTGTGGAACTGGATCAGTGATGTGGGTGTCATGCTACAATGTGGAAGGCAGATGAAAGGCCACTGCATTCTATTCTCAGGACAGTCTTCATGGCTGAGCACCATGAGGATTGCCAATATTCAGATTCAGCAGAACAACAAGAAGCAGCTAAGAAAGCACAACCCAGGGAAAGGATGACATCAGTCTGGGGCTTTGACATCGTTGCTTTCCATTCAGAAATTCAAAGGCAATCCTTAAACTGTGGTACCACATCCTTGCTACAGGTATCAAAGTAAAGCCAAATGATGCAAATAGCACAGTCAAGTGCATCATCTTATCACAAAAAGGGGGTATTAGACCCTTACCACTAAGGACTAAGAGAAGGAGCACTAAGGTACTGGATCTAATACACAGTGACATGTGTGGACCACTTAATGTGTCCTCACCACTGGGGCACAACAAATACTGTGGATGATTTTTCACAGTAATGAGTCACCTACCTACCGAAGGAGAAGAGTGATACATGAGGAGCTCAAGAAGTCTGTGGCCACAATGAGAAACAAATTTGAAAGGAAATTGAAGGAATTTCAGATGGAAAATGAGGGCAAGTATCTTTTGTAACATACATAAGCTTTCTTGGAGGAATAGCACATTGTACAAACGGGAAGTGTCACATGTACTCCTGAGCAGAATGGAATAGCCAGAAGGAAACTGCGATCTCTTTTGGGGATAAGATGCATGCTTACAGAAGCAGAGCTATCCTACAGTCTTTGGGGTGAGCCAGTGACCTGGAAGGAAACTGAACAGATGCCAGCAACTGAGGCCACCAGATGGAGAGAAGCTGCAAGGGACGCGAGAGAAGGACTACACCAGAATGAGATGAGGATCCTGATCAAAATTTACCAGCGAAGAAAGCTACTGGGGGTCCAAGTGAGTCTTCAAGATGAAGCAATAGTGCAGAAGGAGAAGTGGCTGTTAAAGGGTTCCTGTAGAGGTATGTAGAAGACTTTGATGAAATTCTGCCAAATATAATAACATTTAGTTGCAAAATCTATTGAACACTTCTATTAGTTCGGTTGCCACAGTGCAGCCTGGATGTTACCCCTGCACATATAGAGTTGAATTCACAGTTGACTTGACAGCATTTTATAGAGATTTTTAAATGCAATTATTTCACCTATTCCTTGCAGATGGACCAAATATTACATCAGGACAGTAAGCAGAGAAGAAAAAGGACTAAAAGGAAGGTATGGATGCAAGGGTATGGAAGCTACTCTACTCCTCCTCCACACCTAGCAACTAGTGTAAAGTTACTTGGAGAATATTAGAAGCAGATAATTTGCTATGATACATGCCATTGTAACACTCACTCTTTCCTTCATACGGGAGACGATGAAGCGTAAATACGTGCTCAACTCTTGCTTGCTTGTATTCTTCTTCTTAATGCTCTGAGAGACAAACAAGAGCAACATTTAATTATAGAATTCAGACTTTTAGTGACTATGTTCAAATTTGGCGAATACAAAATTGTTAAAAATCCCAATAATGAAATGTGATGCTGCTCATTAGTCTGAACAGCTTCCTACTCTTTTCTTCTGGATTCTGAGGTAATAGTCAACACAATATGATACAAAATGGGACACTATTTTAAGGATATCTCAGAACGACACCTTTAGGATCTGGTTCTATTCCCAACACTTACTTGGATGGACATTCATTGACCAATGTTTTCAGGATTTGACATCTATATAAAGCATACTTAGGATTGGCACTTGACTTGCCAAGCATCAAAGCATTAGTCCCGCTGCCCTCATATCACTCCATGAATTCAATAGTTATTCCAGTTTTGCATCTGAAGAATTGAGGTTGGAATAAGGTCTTGCCCAATTTTAACGTTACAGAACTGAGAATTCAATTTAAACTTTCAGGTGTCATTACTCCAACTGGCTCTGTACTATGCCACACTGAAAAGAACATTAGGTGTGTTTAATGCACATGGTTAAATCTATGACTACCCTTGCAACTGCAGGAGCATTCCTCATTTTCCAAAGCTTTCTGTAGTGCCTACATCTTACTTTGAAGGGTTTCACAGTCCTCCACAGCAGTTTTTTGAGTGCATATATTGCAGAGATGGCAAACCTTGGTACTCCAGATGTTCTTGGATTTCGATTACCAGAAGCCTAAGTCAGCACTCCTGCTGATCAGGGCTTCTAGGAATTGAAAGTCAGGAACAGCTGGATTGCCATGGTTAGCCATAAATGATATAGAGCTTCAAGAGGGAACATATTTATTCGCTTCCACAGGTAGAAGCAGCTTCTATCAGCGAAAGCATCATACTGAATGTAGGCCAACAGTTCACAGGAGTGTGACTACTGGGAGGAAAGCAATTTGTTGAATCATAAACTTTGCCTTCAGAGAAAGCAGTTGGCATCAATAACAAAAGCAAGAGAGAGGACGAGGTCCTAAACAGTTCTAACACCAATCCAATTCATCATAGTATTTTAAGAAGGGATCATCAGGCACAGAAAGAGTTATTGTGGTAAGTAACTAAAATCTCAAAGCTTTTGCGTCTCTTATGAAGCTCACAGTCCTGCTACGATCCTTTTATTATAATACACAACAGAAATATGTCTCATTATCTAACAGAAAACATGGGCATGAAGAATGCTCTGAAACTGAAAAAGCTTTGCTGTGATTTCTTAATATGATTTTCTTAACCACCATTCCCTATGTTGGTTTCTAATGCACACAAGTTGTTCAGAATACTGGGTGCAATCCTAAAACACTGTTCCTGAATTGTTCAATTGAAGCTAATGTAACTACTCTGGAGTAAATAATCCAATGTGCTGCTGTACCTGGTAATGCAGTCACTAGGACACTAAACTGTGAATTAGTGAAAATGCAAAATAAGAAATGGTCTAATCAGCACTATATCAAACCTTTAATAAGTACATTTATTATTTATTATTATTTCCCTACAATAAAAACTAGACTAATTTAAAGCCGGGAATAAACAGCTTCTCCCCAGTTCACCACCACTATTATTCCACTGTTCCATCATGCATGGAGTTCTACTATAGTTGTCATATATACTAATAATTTTTGCAAATGAGAAGAATGTCTTTGCTGTTATTTCTTGCATTTTAGCTTTAAAGAAACTGTTCTTTTTGAAGGAGTGCACCAATGCTCTAAAATAAAATAAATAATTATAAAAATTATGGTATTGTACTTCTGAAATATCTCCCAAAAATAATCCATGAATCTCCATCATTTTGAGATGAGAGAAAAGCAGAGGTTCAAAATCCATACTGTCATATGCTGAGATGAAGCATAATATCACCTTATCTCACACTGACCCTACAAGTTTGAACGATTGGAATATTAGTTTAATTTCCAATCTTCTGGATGTAACCAAGATGATTTCTGAACATTCATATTTCTTCCAAATCATGGTTTGCAATGCCTATCTTCCTAAAGATCCCTGAAGATATGAAAATATACCTTCTAAGAATACTGTTATAACCAATGAAAGATCAAAGACTTTCAAACAATTTAGAGCTCTTCAACTAGAAAGTGGGGACTGTGGTGGTTCAGTGGTTAAGAAGCTCGCCTTGTTAGCTGGAAGGTTGGCAAGTTGGCAGTTCAAGATCTGAGTACTGAATGGCAGAATGAGCGCCTGTCTCTGTCCGAGCTTCTGCCAACCTAGCAGTTCGAAAGCAAGAAATTGCATTGCAAATAGATAAATAGGGACCACTTCAGTCGGAAAAGATCTTGGGGACATGAATGGAGCCTCATTTGGGCATCCCTTGATTGTAGTAGTTAAGATGATCCTCACAGCGTTTTCCTAGATAAAAAGCATTCAGACATAATTTCCTTCCTTCCAATGGTGTTCTGGGATTGTACAGCTTGCCCAATGCTGCATAGGTGACAGGATACATTATATTATCAGCCACACCACAAGTGATTTGGGCTGGCTCTATATAAGGAAGCAATGCGGGAAGTCACTATCCTAGTCCTGAATCTGCAGCTAGTTGCTCCAACCCACTAAGTTTACACAAGCTCTTGAAGATATTTTAATGCCCAATAAATATTTACTGGTCTAATAAAAATGCTAGTTAACCATCAGCTCGTGAATCATATGGCTATTCCCTTTTTCTTGTGAATGAGATGAATTTTCTTGGTCACAATTCTGGAATAAAATATGTTTTATTTTAACAATGTTAAAAATATATGAGATATATGATCCAAAATAATTTTAATAATTTTATCCAGGAAAAACAGCACCTGCCTACAGAAAAACAACTTAAATGAAGATGCAACATATGTACCCCTTTTGTTCTCCCCACTTTCCTGGAGAACAAAAATGTTGTCTATTAAGCATCTGTTTTTTTTATGTTGACCAATTATGGAACTTAAAACATTTAATTCCAAAGCATGACCAACCACCTGATAAAAAGTTCAAGACATTGAGAATCTCCCAATCCAGGCAAATTGTGGCAGTAATCAATTCCCTGTATTGAAAAGGACATTATTTAACAAAAGTTTGCATTCAAATTTTCCTTCCTTCTGCCTCTGCATCCTTTTCCTGTTGGTGAAGTAGAAATAACTGCACTTGCTTCCATTATCAATTTGATATTACAGATACCACTACGTACTGATTAATTTACTGTGCTGTATTTAAACTGTAACTTGCTTGTTGTATTTTGAGTATTAGGGAGCTGTGCTAGGAAGCAAGATGTGTAAGACAATAATACTTCCAGTCCCCAGTGCACAGCTTCCAAAGCCATTTGCCAGCACAAGACTAAACAGTGACCAAGGAAAAGTTTGTAGCAATCATAGCAAGTTCTATTGCATCACAAATTAAATTGTAAGAATGTACCTGATTCAGTGTATTGTTAGTATTCTGTAAAGATATTGGCAAACATGTATAATATGAGCATTCTGTCACACTTGCCAGAGGCCACTCGGTCAATTATTCATTTGTGATCTTGTATACCGGGGTGCCCAAACTTTTTGGGCCGTGGGTTCAGCGGGCCGGTCACATGGTTCATCCCACTGGAAGCAGAAGTAAAACATGCCCACGGCTGTCATAAACACGCTTCCGGGAGCGGCGCAAGTGAGATGAAATGGCGTCAGGGGCCAGATCCAGCCCATGGGCTGGAGTTTGGGCACCCCTGTTGTATACAGACAAAAAACACTACCAGTTTTTCAGATTAATGTTAATTTACTCATAAAATACAAATAAATAACAGTGGACAAATACACCCATCACCTTTATTATCTAAAAAACTCAAGCAAGAATAAGGATTTCTTGTGGCCTTTGATAATTCACAAATTGTGGCCCCAGTACATACTGAAAATGTCTTTCTTAGAAAGACAGTAGGAGAAATTGTTGAGATTATCCAGGAGTAATATCTCTACCTGGGCACAACATTCTCAATGTTTTTTTCTCAAGGGCAATATTCAGATAACTATTGCTGATCACTAAACTTTAATCTTCATGCTCATGCTGAAAGGCTTACTATCGCTCAAATCAAAGATCTACAATTCTGACAGCAGCTTTACAACATCCAAGGCCAACAGCACCTGTCTGCACTGCACATTTTGACTGATTTCAAGATTAAATGTCTCTAAAACTGTTCTACAAATTATGTAAAGAACTACAGTATTGGAAAGTAGGAAACATTCACTGGAATGCTACTTAAGCTGATTTCTGAAGTAGCTGCACAGATAGTATTCTTAAGTCAAACCACCACCAATGCTTTGGTGACCTTGGGAACATTTCAGTGGCAAATCTTGCATATATGTGAACTACTGATTTTGTTTACTTTCACTTATAAAAATGGAAAAAAAGCCATTAGTAATAACAATAAAAGCACCTGTTGATTATATGTCTGTGGTTAGAATGGAGACAAATATCTGCATATCTCATGACCATCTAGTGAGAACCTTGCCCCTACTCCCAATTAAGACAGTGCAATTTTAAGAAAATTTGTAAATCTAAATGGATATAGGTAAAGGTTTCCCTTGCTCAAAAGCTAGCCGTATCTGACTCTAGGGTTCAGTGCTCATCTCTGTTTCAAAGTCGAAGAGCCAGCGTTATCTGCTTCTGCAGACATTCCATGGTCATGTGGCAGGCATGACTAGACACCGGAGCACACGGAACACTGTTTATCTTCCCACCGAAGTGGTCCCCTATTTATCTATTTGCAATTTCTTGCTTTTGAACTGCTAGGTTGGCAGGAGCTGGGACAAAGACGGGAGCTCACTCCGTCCTGCAGTACTCGGGAATCGAACTGCTGACCTCCTGCCTTCCATTCAGCTAATACTGTGATTTTACCCATATCCCAGAAAGAGGCCATCTGGGCAGAGATCTGTAGAGCTAATCTATATGTTACTATTTGATCTCCATTTTATTTGCCACCTTCTCATTTAAATGGTCATGCAGCAAGTGGCCATTTCCTTGCTGGAAAACTGAGAGTAGGAGCTACTCAAATCAGATTAGATAATACTTGGCCTGCTGTAAGGCAGCTCCCTGTTCTGTCTAAGAAACATATCACATGGGCAAGTTGACAGAATGGGTACTTCCCATATCAACATTGTTTAACCCATGTGTTTCACTTATTTAAAATGCCACAGTACACATGTCGAATTCTTGGAGCCAACCCTACAGTAGTTGTGTCTACATTGCTACCGGCAACATACAGATCAGGTCTAAAAGGCTGGCACTTATGAGAAGAATCCATGAGACAAAGTGAATGTACCACAATGTCCAAAAGTAACATTCTAAGCATGAAAATGCATAGTGCATGTGCACACCACCAGACAGAGAGATGAACAAACACCCAGCTCCTGCCAACCTAGCAGTTCAAAAGCAAGAAATTGCAAATAGATAAATAGGGTCTGCTTCAGTGAGAAGGTAACAGCGTTCCGTGTGCTCTGGTGTCTAGTCATGCCTGCCACATGACCACGGAAATATCTGCAGAAGCAGACAGCATTGGCTCTTCGGCTTTGAAACAGATGAGCACTGAACCCTAGAGTCAGATACGACTGGCTTTTAAGCAAGGGAAACCTTTACTTTTACCTTTAGTGTTTTTCAAAAATGCACCAATGCTCCCAAACAATTTTGAACAGCAAGGGATGGCAGATGCCTGATGTAAGTTAGGCAAATCCCGATTTGGAAAGTCCTTGCGTGGGGAGAATGCCTGAGATTTTCATGTCCTGTGGTCTGGCATTGTTCTGAAAATACCCATTGAGTTCCAATGTAGAATACTCAAGGCAAAATTCATTCCTGTTAAATGTTGAAAATGCAAGCAGCCAAAGTCATATTTCTTATGTGTGTTTTATACTTTGGAAAGGGTCTCCATAAGTCAGAATTGACCTGACAAGCATACAATTATTATTATACTTTATCTGGCATATTCTTAGATAAAAGCATATATCAGAAGAAGTCAAGAATATTCAAATTATACTTACTGTCTGAAATCCTGGCTTAGCATAGTAAGTCACAACTAGAGTAGGTTCATTTGAATCAACAACATTTATGGAGGACCTGACTCACAAAAATATCCACTGATTCAATGGCTCTGCATTCGCTGTGACTTACTACATTGAGCAACTGGCTTTGGGGCTTGACATATGTCATGATCTTTTGGCTTCTTGGCTAAAAAATAGCTCCTACTTTATTAATTCCCAGGTCAATTGTACACAGCAGTTTGGGAGTGCAGAGGTTTTGTTCAAGATTGCAGTGGGAAAATATAGAAATATCATTTGTTCCTGCAGCTTCTGGAATTCCAAGGGCAACCCTTATCTCCTTTGCCTTCTTATCACAGAGAGTAAGAACAGTAAGAAGCCGTTCATTGGATTTTCACAACAAGTGAATCTATGGTTTGAGGATCATGAAATGTGCAGGAGAATATGCTTTTGACCCTAAAACTAAGCAAACCTAATGAACAAGAGGGTTCAAAAAAAGCCACTCGTAAGCCATGTAAAACCCACAACTGCAAACTTCAGTACTAGTAAACCTGTGGTAGTGTTCAAGTCTGTCTGCACCAGCTGTTCCTCTGCTGAGTAGCGACTGGTATTTGCCACCATTAAAAAAACTTTATAAAACATGCTTGTTGCTTCACTGCTGGTGTAAATAGTTCGACACCAACATTAGGAGATGCAGCTGGCCAGTTTAAGGTGGGATGCCCAAGTGCCTGCCTGCATAGGGTTTATTTCTTTCTTTCTCACATTTATCTCACGGCCGTTTAGCAACAAGACCGCTCTGGGCAGCTTGTTTTGCTAAATATTATACAATCATAATTCACTTTTTCTTTATGCCCTGATGACAATGAAATCTGGAAGAGGACGTGTACTATTTCTAAACTAATGCTCAAACTGCCTGAAGATATCCTGAAAAGGCAACAATGACCTAATGAAGCAATATAATTATTCACAATTACATAGAGGACTACATGTTTGGTTTAATTACATGAATCCCCAATGCTGTATTACAAGCTGCTGTTCAATCTCCCACTCCCCAAAGTGGCTCAGTACTGGCAGGTACAGCAGCACAACTAGAAATGACGAACAGGTTGAGAATGTCTTTTCTGATACAACTCATGTTGGCAATGACAACCAAAATGGCCAGCATGCCTGTGGGCTGGTATTTTGTTGGATAGGGTTGCCATAATTCTCTCCCGCCAAACCGGGACAGCCATTGCATTCTTCAAACTGTGCATGCATTGGGCTGTCAGGGAGATTGTGGCTCTAAGATCCCGCAGAATCCCTGTCCTGCGCAGACAGGGAATACCGACCCTATGCAATTAACCCTTTGTGGTCACGTGAAGAAGGAATCCCCCGTCCCAGTGTATGGTGGAGATTTGGCTTCTTAGATATGGGTATTTCTTGCTCCCTCCCAGCTTTCGAGGAAAAGGTCTGAGGATGACTCCTTGTCCCCCAAACTTCAAGGTGAGCCAAAGGATTTTTGCAAAGAGTTATTTCACTGCCTCCATGCCTTTCTTTCAATTATCTCACTTGCAAGTGTCTCCTCTCCCCGGTGGGCTTCTCAGGGTGCTGTTTTGCCTTCACTGCTTTCAAGCAGGATAATTGAAAGAAAGGCAGGGAGACAGTGAATTAACTCTTTGCAAAAATCCCTTGGTGAGGGGTGATCTCACTTCCTGTGTTCAAATTTAAAAACCCGGGTCTTTTACATGTTTTTTCTTGAATCGGCCGGGAAAGTTTGAATCCAGGAAAATCCCGGAAAACCGGGACATACGGCAACCCTATTGTTGGACCAAGTTGAGCAAAGTAAACAAGTGTTGGGGTTTGTAGCAAAAAGATGGAAGGTTCGGGGCAAAGAAACCATATCCTGTTGATGCTATGAGCACTTGGTTGGTTCCCTTCAGTTGAGCTTCTTTGAAGGCATAAGGAAGCCTGTAAGTAAAGGTACCAAGACTTTTGTATTGGGAGGGAATAAGCCATAAACCCTCCCTTCCTTCTAAGCTGACAGGAGCCTTTCCCCTTCCTCATAATATTAGCTATATTATCATAGAATTTAACCTGGATAAAGTATGTTGAACTTGAGTTATTTTTATTAACAGTTTTCTATAAACAGATCTCAGCAAGATGATGCTTCATACAATGTAAATTGACCATGACTGTTCATTCACACATTCCCAAGCTTTTCAGTACATCCACCAGCATAGAATACTATGCATATTTATGTGGGAAAATTAAAAAGGAAAAGCAGAGGAAAAACCTACCTGTTTAATCCACCTGTCTTTACAAACAGGAAATTCTCATTTCCTGTCTTTCTCTACCTCAGCTATGACTTACTAGGGACATGGGCAGTCTCAGAAGCTAACAGAATCAAATGTTTAAGCAAGATTTTGACTGAATAGCAACTTATTTTATGGAAATGTTTAAGAAAGCATAACATACTCCTTTACTGTACAAGGTTTTAACTGTTTTGGTGGATTTCGACCCACAGTATTATGTAACACTTGCAGATAACATCAATAATATCCAGAAGGGGAAAAAGATGTATGTATTTTGGTATGGCATAATGCAAACCTTCTGGAATACATACACAAATATGTATACACTGTTTAGAATTCCTTTTATATTCAAGCTAGTCATCTATATTTATGTAGGAATCTCAAAAACTGATGAGAATCTGGATATGGTTGGGCAAATGGAGGAAGGAACAGACATCTAGGCAAAATGCAAAACACAAAATGAATCTGATTTAAATTTATTTGTACACTGTGATGGTGTGTATGAGAAATCCCTGAAGAGTTTGATCTATGTCTAAAAAGGTGATGTACCTTGAACTGATTGGAAGAGGTGGGCTGGGGAAATCTATCACTGAAATGAATGAGGGTGCCCATGCATATATCAGAGCTCTTAAACAGGGAACAAATGGCCTGGTGGAAAGAAATTTCTCTCAGGAACAATTTGGGGGATCAAATTGCTAGGTTATGGTACATCTTTACCGGTTCCAAACCGATCCAGCAAATATTTCTTCCAATTACTGACTCAAGATATGCTCACTGATAGCAGGCTTTCATGTAATTTTGCCCAGGCACATCCAGATTTTGACCACATTTCTGGCTTTGCTCTTAACATTTGCATTATTACTGCAGTAGGCAAAGCACAGTAGTTTTCCTGGCCAGAAACATCTTCTAGGAAGTATAAATAACAAATACCAAGCCTCTATTCAGCACATGAAAGCTCAGAGGTACTCACCCTGCAAACTGGGCATTGCCAGTGACTACTGCTGTCTCTAAGCCTGAACTCATCAGATAAACACTTGGAATGATATACACGAAAACACAGGTCACATATCAACACCTCTCCAGGCAAATGGCATTCAAAACAATACCAGTCATGAGTTTCTGTTTCCCAGTCCTACAAAAAATACAAAATAATTTGATAGAACATTCTGTCATTATCTGAAAACAGCCATGAACAATACAGTACATTTCTTGCAGTCTAACAACAGTTTGGCATGATCAATATTTTAAAAGTACTGTACCTCCTTTTCAGAGTCTTCAGCTGCTGTTTTGATTTTTAGAGAAACCTCCCCCAAACTATAAACATCAAGAGATGTATAATTTAATAAACTACACTTTTAATTCCTAAACACTAGATTTTTAAATCTTCTTATGCAAGGGGCTTAGAAACACAAACCTAACACATAATTCGTGCCCCCCCCAGCTCTACAGAAAAAACACCCCAATATTAAAAGAACTCTTTCTTCTCTTCCATTTTAAATGTATTGTGCTATAGAAACCAAGTGATCTTTCTTTGTTGAAGTGAAGGCAGTGGGAGAATTATCCTTGCACTAAGCCAGAAAACCTGTTCTTCTGTTAATAGACTTGGCTAATTTTTCTGATGAAAATATGGAAGGGAATCTTTCTCCAGCTGTTTAGAAGCCTGAAGGGTGTAGGGAACTACTTTCAAACAACAGTTAGAAAAATGCTTTGGAGAGTGATGACTGCCAGTCTCTTTGCCTTTATTCTTTGATGGAAGAGGAGTTACCATTGCTATTCCACACCTTAACAACTGCAACTTCTTGTTGTCGAAAGCATCAATTTATTTTACTACTGACCTTTCCTGACTAGGCATAAGAAACCGTAGCATAAAATAGGTTAGATGCTAAGGCTGAACAGGTTGGTGTGGGAACAGTAGCTGGGAATTTTCTTTTTTCTCGTCCTCCCACCACGCTGCCTGACTTCTGGAAGAGGGATATGCAGATCTCTATTGTGAGGCTGTGCTGAACAGATGTGGAAGAAACCTCAGAATATCATCCATTTAAATGTGATTAGAGCTGGAAAAGTTTGGGTTCCTAAACACTGCTGAGAATAGTTAACAGATACCAAATATCTGTGGTTTGGGGTACAACTCCTAAAACACCAGAGCTAAATGTCAACATGTGTTGTTGTCATGTGTCATGAAATCGCTTCTGAGTGAGATAACAAAATAGGCAAAATTATGTCTTTATGCTATCAAAATAAAAATGATTATTTAATATCCTACTGGCACTTTCTAACTGTAACCCTATCAAGGCCAGTTCAACTGGAAAAGTAATGTGAACCATTTCTTGGATCAACAAAAATACTAGGAGTGAAAATTAAGCAGTCTGAGATCCAGACTTGCATCAAACATCCTCTGAGAAGGAAAGAACCAAAGTCCAGTGGTGTCAGGGAAAATCCTCCCCCACATCTTAGCAGCGGATGTTTCTTGGATAGGTAAAGGTTTCCCTTGCTCGAAAGCCAGTCGTGTCCGACTCTAGGGTGCAGTGCTCATCTGTTTCTAAGCCGAAGAGCCAGCGCTGTCTGCTTCTGCAGACGTTTCTGTGGTCATGTGGCAGGCAGGACTAGACACCGGAGCACACGGAACACTGTTTCCTTCCCACCGAAGTGGTCCCTAATTATCTACTTGCAATTTCTTGCTTTCGAACTGCTAGGTTGGCAGGAGCTGGGACAAAGACATTTCCGTCCTGCAGTATTCGGGAATCGAACTGCTGACCTTCCGCTTCCCAGTCAGCGTCTTAGCCACTTGAGCCACTGCAGTCTTGGATAGGTGCACCATAACCTTTTTAAGGGTTTAAAAACAACAACTCAAAACTTCTCTTGCTACTGTGACAAAAAAAGAGCTTATATCTGAAACATATTAGCTACTTTCAGTAAAATTACACACACACACACACCCCAACAGCATTAGACTGTAGGCTTCGTTTCCTTGTGTAACAGATGTTGTAGTCCCAAAATTCTCAATCATATTGCAGAAATACTGCCTGAAATAATGATGTTTTGAACTCATTCGGGTTCCTAAAGTTACAAGAACAATTTCAGAACCAGTAACATATTTGTTTATATTACAAATTGGAAGCATTTTCATTCCCACCAAGCTCTCCATTATATGAAGGATACCACCATAAATGAAATCGCTCAATCCTTTACAAATAAAATTAATCAATGAGCCACATTAAACGTTGGGCAATTTGTTGTGATTTCTTTATGTGAATATAAAGGATTTCTCATCAACCTCTGAAAAAAGACAAGAGCTCCATTTTTGTCTTTACTAAAACTAACCCAAATTAAATGCTGATATCTTATCATTCTTCCACACACACACCCTACATATTACATATTGGTAAAAGTGTTATTTCAGATGAGAAATGTTGTCAGATTTAGGCTGCATCAGTGATATAACTGCCTTACACATAGAGAGCATTACTCATCATAATGTACAATACTTGTGCTGCATTCTTGGAAGATGCTAGGGGCCACATATCGTAACTATAGCATCACTGCCATAATGACATCACAGTACAGATCGGGAGAATAATAAAACTCCATGTTTTGGTTTGGAGATTGGAAAAATGTTCATATTATGGATGCTCTTTTAATTTAAGGAGAAGGTTTGATGTTTTATGGCAAACAAATCCTTGCAAATTTCTTTGGGAAATGTGGAATCTCCAATCATTCAAAGATGTAGTAAACAATATGTGACAATCATATCTTTAATTTACAGGGCTGATGTGATCTGCACAAAAAATGCTATTCTGTTAGTGTTGTAAATTGTAGGGGCCATATAAACAACTTTCACATGGAATTGCCACACAAAAATGCTTTTGCATGGCAGCGGTTACCAAAAGCAGACCATACATTAGTATTTTGTTTCTCTGCTTTCAAAAATATTAAAACATTTAAAATTCTATCCACACTCAATATAAGTACAATATTAAAACAAAAATATATACATGGTGTACTCTACACTTACACTATAAAAACACTTTTATTCTTTATTTCCTTTTTTCAGTTTGTTCCTACTATAATTACAATTCTGTAATTATAAGAGGTCCAAATATACTGACTGAGCTTTCAAAACATATTTTATCATGTATTATTTTTGACTGGATATATTGTTTGAAATATTTTTGCACTGGATTTTGGAAGCAAACAATAAAAAAGTTAAGAAATCCTTGTAGACATTATCTGTTCCATATTGAATCACCTTGGCATGCAACAGATAAGGTCTATGGAGATTTCTTAATTTATCTCTATAAAAGCTACATCTTTTGTTTAATTGTGTAATAGGATTAGAGCCATTATTTATTTTAAAAACCTACTCTAATATTACATTTAATATTTTTGTGATAAATTTGTTTAGTGTTTGCGAGTAGAAAAGACTGCATTAAAAATAAAATAAAACATTCACTACTTGTATTAGTCTTTTAGAAATGAAAAGGAAAGGTACAAAAAAAGCCTCAAGGCCTTGTTCAATTCCTATTAATATTACTGGAGCTCATGAAGTTTACATGCTAGCAAACTGGATCTAACTAGATGAGATGTTCACCTTGCATTTAGAAAGTTGGGTCCATTTGAACTTGAGCAAAAGAGTCAGCACTGTCTGCATCTGCAGACGTTTCCATGGACATGTGACAAGCATGCTTAGACACCGGAGTGCAAGGAACCACCAAAGTTTTACTTATTTATCTACTTGCAATTTCTTGCTTTCAAACTGCTAGGTTGGCAGGAGTTGGGACAGGGATGGGAGCTCACTCCATCGTGCAGCACTCGGCTCTCGAACTTCTGCCCTGCTGACCTTCCAGTCATCAAGTTAGCACCCCTCTCAGACCACAAGCCCCTCCACCCACTTACAAATGTGAGATGAACACTTGATCTAGTCTGACCCTTCTAATTCAGATCTGTGCTTAACAGCACATGCCAGACTCATCTACTACAAAACTTTAAGTCAGATGGAGGCTCTTTTGCTTAGTTAGCTGGCACATTAGGGATGAACTGAATATGGTTTAAGTTTACCAGCTTGCATTGCAGTTTGGATATACCCATCAAATGACAGAAGAACATTTTGCCCTAACATTTTGATCACTGAATTTTAAGTCTTTCTTCTGGAGATGTTTAAATAGAAAGATATGAATGAGACACACATTCATAACAGATAAAACTTACTGCAATATCATGGTAGCATTGAAGAAATGGTGTATGGCAGTGATGGTGAATCTTGGCACTCCAGCTGTCCAGGAGTGCTGATTTGGGCTTCTGGTAATTGAAGTCCAAGAACACCTGGAGTGCCAAGGTTCGCCATCACGGGTGTATGACATGTATGTGTGTTTGGCTGTTTGAGAGTGAGTGAATAAGAGAGAAGACGAGTGATTGGTAACATTATTTTTTGGGATAACACCTCCCAGTATCCCACAGCCAACATGGCTAAAAGGTAAAATTTCCAAGCTGTGGAATGACATACAGAAGGCAAATGGATACCAGACGGGGAGGTTCTATATTTTTAATATAAAATTCCACTTGAAAAGAATAAAGTAAAATTATTAACAATAAATGATCTTACCTGGAAAGATATAGAAATGAAGGATAGCAATGTGTGTTGAAATGGAGATATTTTGGAAGATGATGTGTCAAATTTAAAACAAAAAAATAATGTTTTAAAAGCAATGATAATTGTATGGGTAAGATTAAAAGGTAAATTGGCACCTAACATTTCACTAATCATAGAGTTGCAAGATATAAAGACATTTCCAATTAAAAATGTGGTTATTAAAAGGTTTACTGCATACATATGATGTAGTTTTATTAAAAGATTGGTTGAGGGTGTGTGAGGAAGAAAAAACTAGAATGGAGATTTATAAGGAATTAAGTTTGAACTGTCTTCAGTTCCTATTGGTGGACAGGTGGAATAAGGGATATAAATAGAAGTTACAATTTGTAAGACAATTGATAGATTTTGAAGAAATGCTATATAAGAAGAGGCTTAATGGGGATAAAAGTAGTAAGTTATATAAAATGATACACTGTACTGCAGAAGTCCAAAAAGCCCTTAAAAGAATGTGGGAAATAGACTTAAATATAAGCATTTCTGGTGAAAATTGGAAGAAAAAGTGGGGGGAAAGAATTATGCGAAGCCTGTCCACAAAGGTTAAACAACACAATTATAAATTTTTGTGGCGATGGTATATGATGCCAGTTTGACTAAATCAAATAGACAATAGTAATTCAAAGGTATGCTGGCGATGTCAAAGGGAAACATATGTGGTGGGATTGTGAAATTGTGAAATTGTTTCTGATTTTTGGCACAAAATTGAAAAAGAAATAGCTAAAATTTTAGATATTAATTTAAAGTTGAATGGGAAAATTGTATTATTGACAGATTTAGAGAATTTGAATTTAGATGAAAATAAACAGGATTTATTAGCTCTTTTTTTTAACATTAGCAAGACAACAGGTTGCCAGAAATTGGAAAGATGCTTTGAATGTAGATTTGAGTAAAGGGTATACTGATGTCTGGAATATGGCACTTAATGAAAAACTTACATGGGATTTAAATATAAAAAGGAGGATTTTAAAACAAAATAAATTCTGGAGGCCATTTCTATAGCACAGATTGGAAAAAAATAAAGGAGACAAGCCTGTACCTGAGGTAATGAGTTTTTGGCAGAATAAATGAGTTGATGGAAGACAACTGGTAGATTCAAGCACATAAGGTTAATGCACCAGGGTGTTTTATGTATTTATATTATGAGAAAATCAGAATACCATATTAAAGAGAATAATTAGAATAAAGTAATAATGTATATATATACACATAAGTAGAATGGTTAAGAGATTGGATGTAGTGAAATGATTAACTTGTATTAATTTTTATGTATTTTTGTCATTATTTTTTCTCTTTTTATTATCTTTATGTAACTTTGTACTTTATTATCATTAGTATCATTTTTTCTCTGTTAAAAATCTTAATAAAATCTATTAAAAAGAATAAAGCTGGTTTACAATCTAAGGTAAGGTAGAAACATCTGTAGGAGTAAGAGTCATATATGAATATCTGTCACATAGTTATGTTGTATAAAATAGGAGGTATTTGTGGAACTTTAACATCTGGCTGCCGGTTTAGTAACAATGATAAATAAATATAGTTATCAATAGCTGGAAAGAACAAATGCATGCTCACTTGCACTTGCAAAGCTCGCCACCAGATGTCATCACCTACTCCCAAAACAACTGATAAAAAGGAAACCATTTTTAACTTCTCATCTTGTGGCGAAACATGTGAGTAACCACTTCCAGCTCCCCAGGAAGAGGAAGGGAGGGGGAAAATGTTTTAACCACAGTGCCATATTGTGCAGGCTGATTTCAGGACTCCACTGAACATGGACACTTAGCATTTTTAATACAGCAACTTGAAAACTGAAGAAATAATCATCTCTTTCCTACTGTACAAAATAAATAAAGACTATAACAGAGATTTCAAGACTATGTAGTGCAAAATTTGTTCACCTTGATTTTTGCTGTTGTCCGGGAGAAAGGCTGCATACTGTAGGCCTTTCAAAACAAAGAAACAACACACGGTCTGTGTAATGGAACCCATCTGAGGTACATGAACTAAAACATGGAGATGGGGAAAGCATATGGCTACAGGTATCATCTTGAGACCACATATTTTTCTCAAACAGTTGTAGCTTTAGCTAGATTCATTTCTCCAACGTCTGCTTGTGCTCCTGAAACCTTTCCAAGCAGTTCAATTCATTAGAACAAACACACACATGAAACAGAACAGAACCAATATGATTTTGTATCTGTCACTGGTCAACATAATACCCACACTTATATCACATGAGCCAATATTTTTTGAAAAGCCAGGGGATCTTTTAATATCCACTGTCAGGTACCTACCTACTCATATCTACATTTTGTAAATATTTTTAGCTCACTAAAAATAAGAAGGGGGACAATAATGTCTAAAAAGGGATTATTAAGAAAATCTACTGCAAGCTTGTAAAATATCCTCCCCCCCCCCCCCCCAAACACACACACGGATTCTGGTGTGTGTGTCAGTGTATTAATAGACAAAGGCAACTGCCAACTGATAGCTGACTAATTATGTTATCAAAGCAGAGACCGATCTCACCTCAAAATAAGTGAAGAGATTTTAATACAAGTTTATATATTGTGGGCATAAAAGACTGGTGACTATATACCTGCAGCCCTAGTAGCTCTGGGACATATGGCTGTGATGCTAATGTATTCTAAGGCTGCTACATCAATGTTCTTGTGGATTGTCTTTGAACAGTCTAAACTATTGCATACCTAGGATTCTACAATTTCACTGGCCTAGGTTTCGCTGGCAAAGTGATGCAAGTGGAGGAAGCAACGTAAGCATTTCTTATTTCACACTGAGTTGTGCAACTGATGTTCAGTAATATAGTTTCCAAACAAGGCACACATTTTAACCGGCCTTGTTCTAAACAAAAACAAAAAAGTATCATTCTTTATGGATTTTACCCTTTATATTAGTCTCCTTTTGCAGACCACAGCAAATTTAAGAAATGGGGCTGTTTTTTGTTGTTGTGCTCCCAAATACTTATGGGGAGTCTTAGATGGCAAATAACACAGGAACTACATAAGACTCATAGCTTACTTTAGGCCCAATCCTGCTAAAGTTAAGGCTATTTCCCATTCTAAACGATTTCTTTTTGTATGTTAATTATTTCTAAATGCAGCTGGATCATGACCCGAATGCTCAGGATCAAGGATGCAAGTAAACAATTATTAAATACAATCCATACGCACCAGATCAATACTTGAACCTACAGCTAAAGATATTTCTGCTGAAATCACCAAAAAAAAAAAAAAAAGGCACTGGTAATATCTCAACCCAATAGATATGAAGTTTGGCCAAATTGAAATTTCAAACTATATGATGCTATAAACCAGGGGTTCTCAAGGTTTTTGCGCCACGGGCCAGACAACTCCCCCTTAGACAGCACAGCGGGCCAGACATGTGGTTTCACCGTCACAAAACGCGGTGGGCACATTTGTGCATGCACGGGTGAATTTGCACATGCATGTTTATGACTGTCGTAAACACATCCACTTCTGTTTCTGGGGTTGTCACTGCGGGGCAGGTGGAATAGTGTCAGGGGCCGGGGCAGGCCCACAGGCTGTAGGTTGCGAACCCCTGCTATAAACTATACTCCAGAGTCTACATTAATCCTTTTATTTTAAAAATGCAATTCTTTCCTCTTTTTATGTAAAGTGGTGGCAGAAACTGAAAAATTAAAACAGAACAATATGTAAGGCAACTTTTTTGTTATCAAAGTTTTTAAATTATAGTTAAATTAGAACAAACACACATCCCATCCTTATACAGGACCTCTGAAGTTAGAATTTTCCTCCCTACAATTGCACAAGGTAAGAGTAGAATAGTGCAGGAAGCATAATTGACACAAATTTAAGTTTAAATG
The DNA here is from genome assembly GCA_035047345.1 of Bradypodion ventrale. Lineage (NCBI taxonomy): Eukaryota > Metazoa > Chordata > Lepidosauria > Squamata > Chamaeleonidae > Bradypodion > Bradypodion ventrale. The sequence goes on from JAWDJE010000006.1 coordinate 126,839,901, forward strand.
TGGTCTGTGGACATACGGAGCAAAAAGCATCTCACTAGCTTGCATTACAGTAAGGACTGATGGGAAATTTCAATTTAATTTTTAAAAAGCAGGGGTTCTAACCCTTATGACCTGGAATAGAATGACATCTCCAAAGGCAGAAGGTGATGGTAGGATTTCAAAGGGTGAGGTGGGAGATTTTAAATGCCATATAAAAGCTGCAGCATAGCATTTGCACAAAATACAAAAATATAAGAACATTTGCTTGGTTTATATACCAGCCTAGATAAATGTAGGATTTTGGTTACTTTGGCACAAAATCTGATTTGGTCTGTAGTTTGGATATACAACTGAGACATGTATATGCTTTTTTGCATTACAAGGAATATCATATGCATTACTACTAGGTCTGAAAACTTTAGCATTATTTATTTGTTGTTTCACCTTGCATACTGCCCCACAGTGCAAGCACAGATGGGTCACAACACATCAAATCACATTAAGTTAATACAATATACACTACGTATAATAAAATAAACCCGTCATTAGCTAAAACCTGTCTTTAAATACACAAAGTCTGCATGGTTTTTTCCCTGTTATTTCATACTATGAAAATAATATCCCTGTTCACACTGTGTAGCGTCTACATTAAAAAAGCAATACTTGAAAAAGAGTTTATGTCCCATCTTAGGTTATATGATGGCAAAACTGAAAAAAGGACACCTGGAAATATATAGATCCATTTTGTGTTGCTGTTTACCTCTGAATTACCTTTCTTATACCTTTTTCCAAAGACTGTACAGTATCTTACTCTATTCAAATCCGGGGCTATTTTTAAGACACAAAGCCTCACACTGGGATGGGCATAATTTTTATAAATTAAAAACTGATCTTCTGCAGACTTAGCCTAACTAATGACCAAATAAACATACAAAGAATTATACTCTCAGGGAATCATGATTGTATAAGCCTACAGATATTTAGCCCTCCTATAAGGAAATTCTTTAGAAAATCCTTTTTTCAAGCTACAGCACTATTTGAATGCAAAATTTCACCTAACTTCTCAAATGGACCCTTTAGCATCATAAGAATAGGTTGCTTACCTGTAACTGAGGTTCTTCATGCAATCATCTGTGATCTCACAAATATGAAAACATATGCAGAGCAAACTCAGAGCTTTCTATAAGTCTAAATCAATTTTTGGCATAGCTCCCGGTCTCTTCAAATCTAATTTCGTAACACAGCTCCCTTTATTCCTTCAGTAGTACCACACTAGCAACAGGAAAGGTTTTCAGTGGGCAAAATGTAACTGAGGGAATAGGGGGAAGATGTCCTAAGGCAGGCGTTCTCAACCTTTTAAAGCCGGGGGCCAGGTCATGCTCCCTCAGACGTTTCGGGGGCCGGACGGCCATTTTGCCCTTCCTCTACCACATGGCACTTCCTGGTGTGGTGTAGGCGGTGGGGCCCCTCACATGAAATGGTGCTGCAGGTTGAGAATCCCTGTCCTAAGGACATACAGTAGATATTAGAGATCGTGGAGTTCCTGCCAAAAACAAGTATCAGCTAGAAAGTTCCCAACTTGCTCTGATTAGCTGCAGAAAAACATGCAAGTTGCAGAGACAATAGGGATGAATTTTACGTTGCTGATGATACACTGATCTGGTGTTCTGATTAAGGCTTTACAAATGTGAAGAATTAAATTAATATGAAACAATTTTTAAAAAACCTCCAGTTATTCAGCCTTTGTTATTTACATATAATCAGAACTGATCCATAAGAATTGTTCAACTCCAATATAATTTGCATGCAGCTCACAAATAAATAAATTCACATGTGAAGCATCAGTCTTGTATGGCTAAATGCTGCCAATCTGATAGGGAAAAGCGTAAGGCCACTTTGTATGGCTCTCCTCAAACCAACGTGGCGGCATCTTAAGAATATGGTTATCAGTCACCCAGTCAGAGACCCTGCAATCTGCTAATTGTCTGGATTCTTCAGTACACACCTGGCCACCCAATCCTATCACTATACCCACTGAGCCTCCTGAACTCTTGTCTGGTAGCTCCTCTGAGGACATGCATCCAAGGGCCCTCTGCAAAAGAACATAAGAAGAGCCATTCTTTGTCAAAACCAATTCCAACAACGTCCTACAGCAGATATTTCAAGCAGGGTGTTTGATACGGTAAAATATCAAACTTCCATTGACACATTGGGGGAATATTTCCCCCTTCCTGTAGTCCTTATTTTTCTCATTTTTTAAAAAAAGATTTAAACTACATGACTTGGATCCAACAAACCACATTACAAGTTCAATGTTCTCAGACTTCCCAAATTTCACCTTCTCATACCAATTTTATTGTTTAAACTCCAAGGAGCTTCTTTGAAAACAATTTTTAGCATTACATGCTCTTCAGGATGAGATGAGATTTGAAACTACCACTTAAAAGAGCTCTTTGGACTTCAGCTTTATTGTTTCTATGCCTTAAAATTAAGCTAGGGCTAAAGTGTAAAATAGTGTAAAACTCATGATATAGTTTTTCAGAAATATTTCTTTAGTGTTTAGACTCTTACCAAGGAATTACTTAGTTTGGACCTAAATAGTCTGTGCTGAAAAACACAGTTCATATAACTCAGAGGTTGCCAACCTTTTGAGGTTGGGGGCCGGGTCACGCTCCCTCAGACAGCTGGTGGGCCTGACTGGTGGTCCAGCCACCGGTGGCGGCGGAATCAGCCATGGACTCATTTACGGCTGCGTTTACAACAGCCACAAATGAGTCCACAGCCGATTGTGCCAGTGGCGGCTTGAGCAAGTGACGGTTGATTGGGCGACACAGGCCGGATCTGGCCCATGGGCTGTAGGTTGCCTATCCCTGATATAACTGCATGGCCAGTAAAGGAAATAATTTTTGGATCAGGTGGGCAATTTTAAATGTAAACTGTTCTCACACCTGGTGCACAAGCTGTTAGTAAGCTTCAAACAGCAGACTGAAAATTAACATACAGCACTAAGAAATTTGATGTAAAGTCTTGCAGAAAAGATACTCACAATCTCATCTCCAGGCAGCCAATATCCTTCCTGCTCAATACCAGCTTTTGATCCCTTACATCCCACTGTCAAAGTTTCAACAACAAGTCCATCTTTCACTGCCAAGCTAAGCTGACGTGTGGTTTCTTTGGGATGCATACCATGAACCCGAGACATATACCTGTAAGAAAACAGAAGATATATACTAACATTTGCACACACTCAGTCTTCTAAATACATATGCTTAAACATTCTTACACCATATTCGGAATGTTTCATTTATTTATTTTTGCATCTGCTTACTTTCTATACTCTGTAACAGTGATGGCGAACCTTTTAGAGACCAAGTGCCCAAACTCAACAGGACGGAAGCACTCCCATTGGGGTGCTGGGCAGAGTGAACTCTGTGCTGAAGTGATGGTGCGCATGCCCACAGAGAGGGCTCCAAGTGCCCCCGCTGGCATGCGTGCCATAGGTTTGCCACCACTGCTTTATAACATTATGTCTACACAACTGTTAAATTTTCTAACCAGGAATTCAGAACTCTGTAAAATAGTGACTTCTATAATCCACGATTGAGGGGGGGGGGGGGGGGGGAGAGATATGAGGTTCCATCTCTAGCCCAGCTGAAACACCTTCCAGTCACAGCTAAAAGACTGTCACTACCTAGATTCTATAAATAAAGTTATATTCCTCAAGAAAATATTTATTTTTAGGAGAAAGAGAGAACTGCAGTGTTATTGCAGGAGGCAGTAGCACAGGTCACACACACACCCGAGTAAAACCTCGGATTATAACGAAGGTCCGTTCCAACAGCCTATGTTGTAACCTGAAAAAACTGTAAACTGACACATCCATAGGAATGCACAGAAAAATAAAAAAATGATCCTGAATTGATAGTTGTAAACTGAAAAAAATACATTAAAATTTTGTAAATTGGGCCGACATATCCATAGGATTTGCTGTTGTAAACCGCAGCAAAATTAAACTGAGGTGGTTGTAACTCAGGTTTTAGTGTATTCTTCCAGTGCCATATACAATTCCGAATATTGGCTATTATCATGTTGATCAGTCATGAAGATTGTCCTGAGAACAGTGGCCTTCCATTTGCCTTCCACACTATAGCATGACCCGTACCATTGATCCAGTTCCACAAGTCTCTTTCTGGTTCTGATCCCTTTTGGCACACAAAGTCCTCCTCAGCCCCAGGCCACACGAGGTGAAGATGCTGCCCTCCATCAACATGGATTCCAGTGAGATTCCAGTGTAGTGGGCCATTTCACCTCTCTGAGAAGATATATTGCTTAAAAAAAAACTTTAAAATAATCTGTCTGAACTAGATTCAATCCTCCTATAGTATTGAGAGTAAACCAGAACTTTCAAATACTGATGATAAGTAGGAGATAAAAACAAAACAAAATTCTACTTGCCCGGCCCACTGGGAGAGAAGGGTGTGTGTGTGTGTAAAGAAGAAACAAGAATCAAATCTGGAAATTCATTTCCTAAATCACCAGATTTTAGTGGGTGCATTCCCCTGAATTTTTATGTCTAATTAAACAAATAGATTGTGTGTGGGTTTTTTTTAAATTGGAAAAATGTCTATACAGCTGTTTTTTTAAAAAAAAATCTGCAATAACTAAATGAGAAAGTAATTATACATGAAATAACTAAAAAAGAGCTTAATTTTTACCCGCTTCCACCAGACTCAAGCCTCTTATGGGCAGAATATATTTCATATGATTGATACCATAGTCTCCAAGCCTGGGGAGAGCAATCTGAAATTCTAACAATTAAAAAAAAATGAAGGAGGAAAGGCATGAGTTGTTTTGGACACAAAATGGAAGCTCTTGCTATATCAATGAAGTCCATTACTGAAATCTCCTACACACATTATTAACGAAAGAATCTGCTTCTGTTCATAACAGATGCAAGACAAGACAGGAGATAAAGAAATCTCTACCACTAGAACAGGGGGCCTCAACCTTATAAAGTTGGGGGCCGGGTCACGCTCCCTGACAGTTGAAGGGGCCGGACTGGTGGTCCCCCGCACATTGTTTACGGCTGCCATAAATGCGTCCACGACTGACATAAATGAGTCCGTGGCCAGATCCGGCAGTTGCGGCTGGATTGAGGGCACGGGCTGGGTGATTTGGCACCATGGGCCAGATCTGGCCCACAGGCCGTAGGTTGCCGACCCCTGCTCTAGAAGGAAGAAATAGAGGAAATAAGATTTTAAAACTGTCTGTGTTTGGTCATGTTCAGCCCCTGACAAACAGATTGGAAAGCATTACATTCCTTAGGCTGTTTTCCAGCCAGGCAGGAGAAGTAAAGCAAATATGTTTGCATATGCATAAGTGCATTGCAGAAAATGTTAATTCCTGTAAGATACTAAACCATTCTGAACTCGGTCAGGGAGCTGAAATAACCCTTGTGCAATATAACCTCACAGAGTTAGAGGAAGCTAATCTTCACTAGCTAAAATGAAGACCTGTCTGCTGAAATGAAGAGGTTCTTTTGATAATCTACTTGTTAAATTCTTGATCCTGCCAGATGAGCCTGTCTGCCCACAGGGCACAGACGGAAGCTAGGGGGAAATCTTAGATTGTAGCTCAACAGCATAATATTTATAGCTAAGGATGAGATCAGACACGCACATTTGTTCTGCTGTTTGGTCAGCTATGGGAACAGCTGGTTCACTCCTGGTTCTGGAAATCAGATGACCAAACAGCTGGAGCTAACCAGCTTCTCCTTAGAAGGTTCTCACCTGTACCATTCTGGATCTCTGTCAGGATATTTATTTTTTTTTGTGGTGGTGAACCTTGGCACTCCAGCTGTTCTTGGACTACAATCCCCAGAAGCCCTGATCACCAGTTGTACTGACTTGGGCTTCTGGTAATTGAAGTCTAAGAACAGCTGGAGTGCCAAGGTTGGCAATCACTATTCTATAACATTCTGTCTACCTCTGAGATAGAGGTAGGATCACTTTGTTTTGCTTCATTTCTAGTATGTGCAATTTTATTTCTAAATTTATTTATTTAAATTCAAATTTTTATGCCGCCCAATCAGGTAAACCCGACTCTGGGCGTCTCACAACAAGTTAAAACATACGTAAAAAAAGTTGAGCCATTAAAAACCAACATACCCACCCACCTATCCCATTGATCATTAAAAGACTACCCACGTTAAAAACTGCCTGCATTGGAACTAAAAGAAATGGGGACTTATTTAATAAGCCAACAGGTGGGGACCATCCTTCTATTTGGGCCCCACACCTGTCCCGCCAACCAGGTTTTTAGGTCTTTTCTGAAAGGTAGCAGCTCCGTCTGGTCCCGCAGCTCTACTGGTAGGAGGTTCCACAAGGCTGGTGCGGACACGGAAAAGGCCCTCCCTCGTGTACCAGAGACGAGCCCCTTTGGCAGATGGAACAATTAGGGAGCCCCTCCGGTCCGCTCTGGTTGGACGGGCGGACACTCTTGGGACGATGCGGTCTCTAAGGTAACCTGGTCCACTACCATGACGGGCTTTAAAGGTCAAAACCAGCACCTTGTACTGCATCCGGAGGCAAACTGGTAACCAGTGCATCTCCCAAAGTAATGGTGAGGCACGGGCATAATGCCCGCACCCCATCACCACCCGGGCCGCTGCATTCTGGACCAACTGCAACCTCCGAATGGTTGTCAAGGGCAGCCCCATGTAGAGCGCATTGCAATAATCTAGCCTGGAGGTGAGATTATGGCAATCACTGGAAATGACCCAAAGCAACCTTGCAGTTGTAAATTTCGCTTCTACTATCAGTTTGTTAATATCATGAAGAACAGGGAGATTAAAAACTTCCTCTGCTCTGTGGAAGGATAGAGATTTTTTATTAAAAAAAACACCTTGTACTATGACAGCATTGATTTTTGACACAGCAACATAGAGAAAATACAAACTAAGCAGGCAAATTAAAAACTTCCTTCCTCTGCTGAGCCATAGAGCTGGAAAAGCAACATTTTAAAAACCAATTAGGACAATAAGTGCTACATCACATAATTTTTAAAAAAATCTTCCACCAGAAAGGGTCAAGGACAGATAATTTTTTCTTTTGGCTTTCTTAAAGAAGCCAGACCAAATAGGATTGTTTGAGGTGTGTAATGGCCATTTAGATGCATGCACTGTAGCAAATGGGATCCCAGTCTGCTACCAGACTCAAGCAATCCTATTTAGCCAAGACCAGGCAGCTTCAATTAAGTCCATGTAAACAAGTTCTCATTCTTTTCAGGATTTATGCATCTGCAGAGTACAAAATCTACAGAGCCTGTAATCACATGTCGAAATATATTACGATACTCCAGAAATTTACTCCAGCCAGACCCCAATCCATTTCCAAGCTGTACATGTTTTATCCAACTGTATAGCTTCTACTTATGTCTGTCCAGACATCCCGCTATGGTAATAGAGTAGAACGTACAGCCAGCAACTCAACATTGAGTTTAGGCGGCGGTTAACTAACCTGACTCCCTAAAGGGGCCAATGGCTATGGGCGGATGAGCCCCTTTAGGTGGGGTGATGGTCCCCCTCAGCGGAGGAAATGCCACTAGAAACCATCATATTGGGCCCAACGGCAAAATGAGTAGAGGAGGAATTCCAATTCCCAACAGTCATGGAGGCGGAAGAGGCCATTGTAGTCCCTGCACACTTCGTTTCAATATGTGCCACAGGAGATGGCTCTGTGATCATAGTGTGTATGTCACTTCATTGCAAGCTGGGATCCACCTTAAACAAATTCACGCCAATGACATTTTTCCTTCTTCAGGAATTCTTGGATACGAGTTGCAGTCGATGACGATAGCTTCTACCTTTTGGGGCCAGGCTGGAGACTCCCCAACAGATGGAAGGTTGCCTTAAAGGGAAATTAGTTTCCTTAAAACAGCCCTTTCTGAGTTGATCGGACATGTGCACCTTTGCAGCTGTAGATTGGTGTGTCTCAACCTTTGGTTTTTGGACTTCAATTTCCAGAAGCCTAAGTCGATTCCCCAAAGCACTGAGCAGCCAATATACTGTACTGACTTTAGGCTTCTGGGAATTGAAGTCCATCAGTGTTCCACAGAACATAGTTTGGAAAACGCTGCTGTAGATGATACCCTTCAACTACTGTGAGGTTGTGTAATGGAAGAGAATGACACACACACACACAGTAAGATGCAAGTAGGCAAATCTTCCTACCCCTTGTGTTTTAGCACATATAGTGCAATTCTATACCAATTTACTCAGAAATAAGCCACAGTGGGTTCAGTGGTACTTAATCACAGGATACTCCAAGATTTTAGCTTCAGTAGAAAAAAAGACTATTTTGACGCAGAATGTGTCCAGCTTCATTAAAAAAGTGAGAATAGTGAGTAATTTCACAAAATAGTGAGAATAGTGAAGGGTCCATTGAAAATAGTGAGTAATAGTGAGAATAGTGAGACACTGGAAGCTTTGTCAGCTCCTTAACAAGGCAAAAAACCTTAAGTTTGAAGCTCTTTAAAATGCAAACTCACCTCATTAAGAATGATCCAGACTGCCAAGAAATGCTAAAGATGCCAGCTGTTATTTCTGTTTATGATTGTACATGGTATACTTAGGCACAATTTGCTGAATCTCAAAATAAACCTCTGTAGCAGATCATATTTATTTTATTGCATATAATAATTTATTAAAGTTATATACTGATATTCTGTCAAAAGTAGCACAAAATGAGTAACAATAATGAAACAGAAGGAAAAAAGCTACAGTGTGTAGTTCTTGTCCATGATCTTGAATAAAAGGGGGGGGGTACTTTTATGTGCCCCCAACAGACAACTTATTATGTCCTGAAAGGTTCCTAATTAGGTCAGGAATTGTATAGCGGGGGAGGGCGAGATACAAGTTGAAATGCATGTACATTAAGTTTTGGAGATTTTTTATTGCTCCTTTTGTTTACCAAACTGTACAATACCTAGTTTGAAGATATATGACAGTTTGAATATCTAGTCTGGATATGTGATATATGCTGTTGGATCCCATGCCCTGCACAAGTTACTTGAAACTACAGAAGTTACTACTGAACATCTAAGAGTCCTGTTTCTGTAATAAGAAAGTCAAACATTTATTCACACACGCCTTTAATATTTAATGTTGGTTGAGAGATGTTTTAATCTGTTTAGCACTGGTTAATGTGTCTACACATGCACATATAGCCTTCGGCATATGCAGATATATCTCCGATGTGCAACAGATTTCTCTATATAGAGCATGTTTAATGTTTGTGAAGTGTGTTCACTGCATATGTGGAGCTCCATCTCTGTAACTTGTCATCCGAAGGCAGGGGTCATCAATTTTTTAAAGGCGGGATCCGGTTCACACCCTGGCTGGTGGGGGGGGGGGGGGCTTGGGTGGGACCACCCTGAGCCCCCATCACTCCCTCACACTGCCACTGCTGGGTCTACCCTGAGCCACCCACCACTTCCCCCACACCGCCACTACCACCAGGACCATTCAAAAACCCCACCACTCCCTCACACCCCACCACCGCCACCGAGACTACCCTGAGCCACCCACCACTCCCCACCCACCACCACAGCTGCTGGCGACCACTCTGAGCCACCCCATACTTCCCTCATACCGCTTCCCTGCTTATTGGCCTGGAGGAGCTACATGGCGTGGGTGAAGGAAGGGTCCAGGCTGTCCTTCTCACCTGCGCTTAGCCAGGTGACAATGCACATTGTAATGCAGAGCACAGCTGGTATTTTGTTGGGGTGAAAAACCCGAGTCTCACAATACAATGTCACTTGTTACTACACTATTTTTAGTGTTGAAATAAAATTCAAACCTCAAACTTGTGTAAACAAGAGTTCTTCCAGCTTTGTAATGTGGATTCTATTTCAAGAAACAGTTCAATCCATTCCATCTGGGTTCTCTCACCTTTTCGGAACCAAAACCCCATATCCATCCAGTTATTTGCCCCACTTAAACCAGCCCACAAGCCTGCAAGCAGATGGACTGCAACCATACTGAAATCAACATACAGTAAAACTTCTACTACGTAAAAAGTCTGTTCCGTAGGCTTTTTATGTAAATTGGTTTTGGGAAGTCAAATCAGGTTTATTTTATAACCTTTCTTCTCCAATCCTTTAACTAAAAGTAGTTCTCAGTAGACACCAATCCATAAAGAAGTTTCACATTTTGAACAATATTCTGTAACAATCGAGCTCATTGTAATTCAATAATTAATCTGAACTAACAAAACAATAGAAACTGGTTATCATTAAGAACTGAATGATTTATTGCAATAAGCAGTACAAGAATACCATACTCAGTTCCTAAGACCCTCCGGCCATCAGCTTCCCCCTTTCCTCCCTTAAACATTTATCCCAGCAGCACAAAACGCTGTGCATTCTGCTTCATTAGTCAAGAGAATAGTGGGGTAGATTTTTATTACAACCCAGCCTCTAACAGATTAATATGTTTGCTCTTCTCCGCAGAAACTCCCCACTCCTGGCAGTTTTCCAGCTGTGCACGAATAGGATACTCTCTGAATTGAGAGCTGCTGCATTTCCAAAGGTAGAAAAATAATAAAAACCTATACAATTTATAAATCTCTGGGGGTGATTAGGAACATGTTGTGAGAAGCCTTTTTAAAATAGTATAATAAGTAATAAAATAAAACAAGCAATGTTTTCATTTTTCTTACACAAGATGTGAAGAAATGGTGGAAACAATAAGCCAAACAAACTGATTTTACTGTTATGTAATTAGCATGAAACAGAATACAGTAAAACCCATACTTACGAAAAAGTCCGTTCCGTAGGCTTTTGCTTAAATTGATTTTTTTGTAACTCGAAACAAACCCTTAGGAAAAATTATTTTTTTACATAACTCGAAGCAAACTCATAGGAAAAAAAGTTTTTTATGTAAATCAAAGCAAACCCATAGGGAAATTATTATTTACGTAACTCGAAGCAAACCCATAGGAAAAAGAATCTTTATGTAACACGAAGCAACCCCATAGGAAATCGTGTAAATCGGGACATGCCTTTAGCACAAAATCAGTATGTAAGTCGAATTTTGTGTAACTCGAGACATTTGTAAGTCGGGGTTTTACCGTACCTTGCTTCTGTGTCAGAGAAATAACAATTTAAAGACAAGACTCTTGGGGTCAACGTGTTTTGTGAACTTCTTGTAATGCCCCTGAATGGATACTTACTCTGTTAATAGGCCATGTCTCATAAATGCTATGCTTTGTGCATTTTCACTTCATAGTAGAGAGCGTTCAACAATCCTGAAGACTGTGGAGGACATTGGAGCAGTAAAGCAATCTTTGAAAAGCAAGCACCAAAGCCCTATTCAGGCACTCTTAGAAACCTATGAGAAGGGGAGTGCCATGATTCTTCTCCATCTTCCTTATTTATCACTTGGCTCTCGTGGCAAGAGTCCAATCAGAGGCAGAAAGCATCATGTAAGTGGGGAAATGCTCTTTTGAGCAGCAGAACCTTGAAAATTCATAGTTCTTCTTGGGACAACTGTCACTCAAGCCAAGCAACAATGGAGGGTACAGGGGTAGACAGAGTGCCCTCCCCTCACATGTTTACAGCTCTCAGATAAGAACATTTAACTAGGTCTCTTATTTTCTTGATGTGTCTGACCAGCTATACCAAACATGCACCAATCTCTATATCAGCCTTCTGTTGTGACACACAAGAATACAATAACATTATTAGATCTATCTTTCAAGTATATTGTAAATTTTATTAAAGATCGTTGGATATACATTTTTACTTCGCATTGCTATCATTTTAGTTAGCTGTGAGAAAATGGGAGGGTACACTGTCAAACATATCTGTATCAAGGCAGATTTTTTCTTTGCTATTGCACATGTGCAGGTCAGCCATCAACTCACCCTTAAGCAAGTAAAATAAGCATACCTACACATGTATTATTTTGAAATAACCTCATGCTTCTAATAACAGTACAGTACTTCCCTCTCAATTCTGAATGTGAAATGTCTATACCTATGATGTAGTTTATTAAGCTGAGGCTTAGTAGCCGATGTAGCATCATTAAGCTTATGTATTAATCCAATACTCTTTTAACTCAGATCTGACATGCTCCTTTTAAAATGTATATTAAGTACCGTCATTTAACTTTTAATCTATTCCTCCTCTAACCCAGAGCGGACACACTCCTTTTAATTTGTATTTTAATATGTATTTTAGCCTCTGCTCTTTTGCTGTACTATAAAGATAATAAAGATAGATTGAATGAAATGTCTACATATATTTTCTGTCTTATGTACATTTTTAGTCAACAGAAACCACACCTTGGCTTTAAAGAAATGAAATATTCCTCCGCTACATAAAAATAAACTCACAAAAATGAGGAAAACCACATTACCGGTTCAAAACAAAGTGCTCCTATGAAACATCCACCCAAGTGTGTTAATGAGCTATAAAACTGTTACCTTGCTTGCCATTACAGTAATACCTCGTATAAGGACCGTATTGCATAACGATTTATTCACACAATGACGCGGTTTTTATGCTAGGGTGATAGCTCACGTAACACTAAAAACCACTAAAAATGGTCGTTATCCGAGGTATTTGGTATAGGAACCTCGGATAATAGCCATTTTTTTGGTATCGCCCATTTGAATTGCATAGCGCTAAAAATTGCATTTTGTTGTTGTTGTTGTTGTTCAGTCGCACAGTTGATTCCGACTCTTTGCAACCCCATGGACCATTGCCCTCCAGGCACCACTATCCTCCTCATCCCGCCTAACCCTGTACCTACTGCGTCCACGACGCCATCTAGCCATCTCATCCTTGGCCGCCCCCTTCTTCTTTTGCCCTCCACCTTTCCTAGCATCAAGGCCTTCTCAAGTGAATCCTCCCTTCTCATTTGATGTCCAAAGTACTTCAGCTTCATCTTTGTTATTTGTCCTTTTAAGGAGCAGTCAAGGCTAATGTCTTCTAATATTGACCTATTTGTTCTCCTCGCTGTCAGGGGACTCTCAAAACTCTCCTCCAACACCACATCTCAAAGGCGTCTATTCTTTTGCGTTCAGCCTTTCTAATGGTCCAGCTCTCACAACCATACATTACCACCGGGAATACCAAATACCATTGCTTTGACTATGCAGACTTTTGTTTGCAGTGAGATGTCTCTACATTTAACTATGTTCCCCAGGTTTCTCATAGCTTGCCTCCTAAGAATCAGTCTTCTTTTTATTTCATAGCTGCAATCCCCATCTGCAGTTATCTTTGCTCCTAGGAAATTAAAACCTGTCACAGCTTCGACTTCTTCCCCATCTATTTTCCAGGGACTGATAGGGCCTGTTGTCATTATCTTGGTTTTCTTGATATTGAGTCTCAAGCCAGCTTTTGCACTCTCCTCTTTCAACCTAATCAGGAACTTCTTTAGGTCTTCCTCACTTTCTGCCATTAAGGTGGTATCATCTGCATATCCCCGCAATTTTGATCCCATATTGTGATTACTCCATCCCTGCATTGCGCATTATGTGCTCTGTGTATAGGTTAAACAAGCATAGGTTGAAAAATTGCATAGCGACCAACTTTGTGGAACGGAGTTTGGTCGTTATGCGAGGTTCTACTGTATTAAAAAAATAGACATGTTATGTGTGAACAGAGTTAGTGTCAAACAGATCCCAACAGACGGTCAAAGGGAAACCTTAAAGTATTCAGGGTAATCTTTGTTTTATGAACAAAATAATTATGTAGCTTGCATGCAAAAAAGCCAAGCCCAACAGGAGTCATAGACTATACTGTACATCCATGCTGTTCTTAGGATGCCTCTGAAACCAAATTAAAGATGAGAAACTTGTCTTCCCATGAACGCTCTTCAAAAAAAAAGAAACTGAGGTTTTGTCTCATATGGAAAGGCTTCATAATTAATAGATAAGTCTCCTCTCTTCAAATGTATGGGTTTTCTGTATTGAAAGAAAAATGAGCATGGAACTTTTCTTTTATGACAGCTACGTATGTTGCAAAATTGCACAATTTATCAGGCAATGCTGTCTGGCATCAGTACATCATTATCTTTTCTTTTTTTCTAATCTACCTGGAAATTTTATTTAATTAACCATGCAGATAAGTAAATAAAGAGTAAAACCCATAGAAAAAAAATCTGTAGTTCACTTACATTAAACTCTCTATGTGACAGGATGGCTAAAACAGTTGTCTTGACAATCTGCTCACCTGGCAGATATTTGATACCCTAGCAAACTGCAAGGATGTTTTAATCAGATTTTTAGATGCTAACTTAAATAGAAAGGCATGGTGAACTGTTTTAACACAAACTTGTCTGGACAAACTGATCCATCGACCTAAGCATCCCTGCCTATTTAATCAATGAGTGACACAGCATTTTCTGCCAGTGCAACATGCTATTTGCTGGAAAAAGAGCCTCCATGATGAATATAATAAGCACTAGATCCCTGTGGGTGGGAAGAAGCACAAGCCAATAGCAGTTTTATCACCTATGCTGCGCAATGAGCCCACAAACTAGAAAACATTAAAAGGAGCAATTCCCTGGAGCAGAGAGGGCTATGCAATAACTGTTGGCTTTGAAGCAGGCATGCAATGTCAGTAAATTCATCCCTGACAGCTCACACAGTAGATCAAGATAATAAGCAAGGGACTACAGGAACCTAAGTGTGTGCCAGTGAAGACTGTTCCCTTTTTCCTGCTTAGATCAAACACAGGTAAACAATCCACAAACTCAAGGAGAGATCTCACTTTGATTCGTTTCTGTTTTAAAGAACCAGAAAAGGAACCCACTCAGGGGTGGGCTCCAAAAAAAAATATTACCACACTGTGAGGGTGGTATGGTGAGCATGGCCAGGGGGGAAGCCATGCGTTGCACCAGAATTAGGACTACTTTATTTCAAAAGTTGGATGGGTGGGGCCAGCCAGAGTTTCTACTACCGGTTCTGGCGAACTGGTGCGAACCTGCTGATGCTCACCACTGAATCCACTGTTTGGTTGAAGTTAGGAACCCCAGGTTTATCGTGTTACGTACTTGCATCCTATGACTGCAAAATATGTTTTGGCATATTCCTATTCACTATGAACAAGTCAAAAGATTAGAAGTTTACATTCCTGCTCATCATTCAAAGCCACTGCACTGTAATTTTTAGAAAGCACCTGCTAATCAATATCACAAATAGGATCAAGTCATCCTTATATTTGGGCAAACAAGTTTAGGTCCTGATTTGGACAACATGACAGATCATGGTTTGCCACATAATATGAATGAGACTAAACATCTGAGCTACTGTCCTTACTACAGAAGAACAGAAAATTCAGCAGTTCACAATCAGGCCATTTTTATATCCTGTCTCCAAAGAGCACAAGTTTTACGAAGTTTGTTTTTCCTTTCCTCTCCATTTTATTTTGAGAACTTGAAAGATGTATACATTGAGAGATAATGCCTAGCCAAGAAATCACAATAAGCTTCAGCTGAGGTGTGCGCCTGGGTTTTCTCCATCCCAATTCCACAATTTTATCATACTGCAGATAGGACGAGAAAAGTTCAGTATGGACATTGAAACTGCAAATGAAGTTTCCTTGCATTTGAGCTATTTCTGCATGCTGTTTTAGAAGCTATAAGACGCTTCCTTTTCAAGGCAAAGCTGTGAAACATCAGAACCTCCAAAACATGCCATTTTTTTGTATTGGGGATCTCATTTTACACTTTACAGGAAAGCGTTGGCACTTTCCTCTAACATACCAGATGCTGTTAACTGCAGGATACGGGCTTAAAGCCAGATCTCAGGTCAAATTCAAGTCAACTCCATCATTTTCTTTCTCCTAACTATGTACCAATCCAAGAATTCAAGGACGTAAACCAAGAATATATGGATTATTATTATTTGTGAGGAGGAGAAGAAAATCTTCTGTGTTACTCCATGATCTTGGCTGACATGTTCCATTTAGCTTATACTGTAATAGCTTAGTGATCTAAGTAGCTAGGTGGGAGTTTGATTTTCCTCCTTGACACAGCCTGGACTTGATGATCTATAAGGTCCTTTCCAGCTCTGCAGTGTTAACATTATTATTACAAGTATAATTATATTTGTATCAGTATAAGTTAAATAACACTTACTTTGTAATACGGTCAATGTTAGCAATTTGCTTCTGATTTCGGATGATCTCTATAGCCGCCCAAAGATGTTGGATAGCTTTCGTATCTGCCTGCCGTCGTTTCGTTAAGCGTGCCATGATCTCTTTACCTGTTTAACTGCAACAGAGAAATAACAACTATTAAATGGATATTATGTTTACCATCTTGCACTGGCCACAAAGGAAACTACCTGGAACGTATATCAGGTATAGCAATCTGATTTTACTTTGTTTTTAAAGCTCTAAGTAACAACACTTGTGTGCTTACATACTCTGCTATATATACTGTACAGCCAAGTTCTGCATACTGAGGGACCTCTTTATTCTCCTTAGTCTTTAAGCTATTTTCGCTACATGAACTGATCATTCTTGGGATCCATAATAAGGCTGGTGGCATCTAGCATTAAGAAATGCAAAGTTAGGGAGCTCAAATTGAAAACAACATACAAATGTGTACAAAACCCTTGAGCAATATAATGTTTAAACACTGAACAACTTGCAAATATATGCAAAACCCAAGAAAAATTTCCGTGTTTAATTTTTTTAAGACTTCATCACAAAATAAATTACAGGGCATCTTTTTCTCACATTGTAATTTGAATTTTATGGAGAATCTGGAGCCAGACAAAACTGATTTCTGAACTTTTCTTCAGTGGAAAAACTAGATGCAGCTTGTAGGTTACTGGTTGTTCTACTAAATCCTGCCCTCCTTTACATAGACAATCCTTTCCAAGCAGTTTCACCAAAACCACCAGCTGGCTAATAAATGCATTGAAACAGCTATAATAGAATAAGGAGTCATAGAGAAACCAGGTTTCCCCTCAAGTCACTCAAAGAAGAAACCACTTCTTCGTCACCCATAACAGAAGAAGGAAAAAGGCTTTATATATTACTGGCAACCACAATGTAATCACATACTAACATTCAAGAAAGGAAGAGGTTTTGCACTCCCAAAACATAAAATAGCAGGAAAGATGTAACTTCAGCAGGAAATAACGCAGCAAAAAGGAATAAACATGATGAAGATGCCTTAGACATGTTGTCTTGCTTGACTCCTGGTTCTATATAACTTCAGAGTGCTTTATAAAAGCCAGTGTGGTTTAGCACAAGAGTTCTCAATCTTTTAAAGCTGGGGGCTGGGTCATGCCCCCTCAGATAGTTTCAGGGGCCGGACGGCCATTTTGCCCTTCCTCCACCACATAGTACTTCCTGGTGTGGTGGAGGCGGTGGGGGCCACATGAAATGGTGCTGCGGACAGCATTCGGCCCACGGCTTAGCAACTTGAGAGTACATTTACTTCAAGCCACTTCCTTGAGAAGGAAGAGATTAAAAGCTTTTGTCTTTTCCATTTTAACTAGTCATGAATTAGTAAAGGTCAAAAGCCAGTCATATCCGATTCTAGGGTTCAGTGCTCATCTTTGTTTATAGCCGAAGAGCCAGCACTGTCTACATCTTCAGACGCTTCCATGGTCATGTGGCAGGCATGCCTAGACAACAGAGTACACAGAACGCTGTTTACCTTCTCACCAAATTGGTCCCTATTTATCTACTTGCAATTTCTTGCTTTCAAACTGCTAGGTTGGCAGGAGCTGGGACAGAGCTGGGAGCTCACTCCATCGTGCAGCACATGGGTATCGAGCTCCGACCTTCCAGTCTTCTATCTCAGTGTATTAACCACTTAAGCCACTGCAGTCAGAACTATAAAAACTGGTTAGTCTCAACTGTTTACTGCAAAAAGCTGACTTAAACCAGTTTGAAGCTAAAGATAAATTAGTTAATAAATAAAACAAAAGTTTATCTCATTAATGCAGCCAAGCCTCAGGAAGAAAAGGAATGCTGGAACACACGAGCCTCTAATTTTAGCATTAATGTAATGTTTAAAACATAGATCATCATTATGTTTTAATGCAATCAGAATGGGGATTCAGATTGAGAACACCTGCGTTTGAATCTCAAGACAACATATATGCTACTTGAAACATGATTACATAATGGATTAGAAATAATGAAGTTGATGGCAACAGAGTATTTCTTTGAGTATCATACCTTTAGTACTGAATAATACTTCGAGTAACACACACACACACACACACACACACACACACACACACACGCGAACACACATCTCTTAGCATTCCTCCCCAGAAAATTCTATAAAATTCTATAAATTCTATAAAATGCTACCATTTTCAGCTAGCCTTTAAAAGACAAGTTCTCCAATTTTACTCATGCCAAGGTACTACGCAGACATTTGCCCATCCAATCAACAAGGAGCAAAAACATAAGAAGCAGTTGGTATTGTTTACAAAAATTTCTAGAAGTAGCAGGCAAAAGGTACAGATAAACTGTAAATCACCCATAATGCAAATTCCAGGCCAGAATCCCTTCTTTTAAAAAGATTAAGGATGCATTTTGATTACTCTATAACTTTTTTGTAATGACGCCCCATACAGAGTAAGAAGCAGGTGATCAACAGTAGGTATTAACATATATGTAATTTAGACGAAGCACCAGTGTTTAGAAAATTAATCCCTCCGATGTAATATGGTGTTCACAGAAGATGAGAAGGTTATTTAAAATAAAACTTCACAGCCTATTCTTATTTCAATGCAAATAGCTCCTGTAACTCAAAGAATATCAACTGGTGCAAACTAGATTGAAACCATATTTGCACATAATACTTAACCAGGAACTGTTTCTAATAAAAAGGCTAAGTAAAGTGGATCAATCCTCCTTTTGCACGAACAGGTCGTTGTCGGCTGCAACTCTTATCCGAGAATGCATTTTTTCCCCTGGAGCAGGAAAAATGCCATTGGTGTGACTTTGTTTAAGGAGGATAACAGGTTGCCATGAACTGACCCACACACTGTGATCACGGAGCCATCTCCTGTGGCACATATGAAATGAGACATGCAGGATTTAACACTGGGACTGCAATGGACTGCTGAAGCCTGAGGATATTGACAAGGTGCGCCTTCACAGCCAGTCCATCTGGCATGGCCTCTTCTGCCTCCATAACCATTGATGGTTTCCAGTGACATTTCCTCCACCGAGGGGGGACCATTACCCAACCTAAGGGGCACATCCGCCCGTAGCCATTGGCCCCTTTAAGGAGTCAGGCTATTTACCGCCACCCAACACTCGGTGTTGAGTCGCTGGCTATCATGAATGGGGGGAAGGTGGGGAGATATTGGTAGCAATGTGGTAGCAATGGCTTATTAACAGTACTTTATTTTTTTCCACCTTCCCCCACTCTCACTCATTCACACACACAGAGACGGAGCCTTCTCTGCTCTGGGAACTGCTCTCCAGTTGATTTACCTTCAAAGGCTGGAATACCCCAGCAGATAATATACCCAGGCCAATGACTGAAGAAAGTAGTCCTCCCTTTTTGATCACCGTAGCAACCTTATCTCTCCCAAAACAAGATGTCTCTTTCAGAAAGTTGTACGGACAGCATGAAAGTGCAGCCTTATAGCTTGGCCACAGTCCTTTCTCTCAATCTGCTCCTCTCTGTAAAATTCCCCTTCCTTGGTTCAAAGATGAGGCTTTCTCAATGTCTTTGAGGCTTTTTATTGAAGAAGAATCCAGAAATATGCAGGATACACATCGAAGAAATAATCTATTCTACTCTAATTTAACAAACTAAGAAAATAACTAACCACTAAGAAAGCATTTCTCTTCTATGGGCTTGAAAGCCCCCATCAGGATAAGTTCCCTATGGGTCCATGATGCTGGTGTGAAAGGACGTAGGCTCGCGCCTCCTTCCAAATGGTCGCTTCTGAACACCCAAAAATCTGCTGTTTAAATACTTTTTCTGGGTCTTCCAGAATGATTACCTCATTGTTTTGAATAGATGTTGTTTACCCCAAACAGGTGTCCATGATGTAACTAAAATACCCAGACAAGAATTGACATAATCCAAATTTTTTAAGTGTCTGTACAGGTGTGCAAGTGTTTGCTTATCACCTTGTTCCCATATATCTGAACAGATGTTAATGTCCCATGATCCACCTCTATGTGAATGCCAAATTTTCCGCTCTCTCAGGTGATGTGTTATTGACCTATTGTTACCCTGGGAATCCCCCTTGTTATGCAAGTGTGACTTCCCTAACAGGTGTCTAGTGACTGGCATTGCTACTTAGAAACCTGGTACTTAGTGATGTGTTGATGTGTGGAATATCTGGTATGTGGATTGGAATGCAACTGCCTTCAGTGTGCTTCCCTTATGAGTTAGCTATCCTCAAAGCTTACAAAGAATATATGATGAACCTTAACACTTAATAAATGTAAAGTAAATTAAAATATGAAATCACCCCTTGTGATTCTCACGACATATTCCAGGTAAAGTATAAACAAAAAAAACAGTTTATGTGATTCCTCAGTTCTGTGGTTGTTGTGATCCTAGATTTGGATGTCACAGTAAGGTTCTCTGGACTATTATGCATATACATTTCCAAGCTGGAATTATGTGATTTCTAAAATAAACTCGTGGGTAGCCTTTCTAGAAAAATAATCTCCATGGCTGTAATAACAGAGTTTTATAGTACTGTACAAGGAAAACCCATGTTTTATTGGCTTACAATAAGAATCACATTTCCCCAATGCAATCCTGCCATATTCCTTCATTATGAGATACAAGTTTTCCTGATGAGGAGACCTGTTAATTTGCCACAGCAAACCCAGCAAAGAATGTAGTCATATCTTGAGGACTAAACAAATCAAAGCAATCAAACTTATATACCGCCCCATAGTGCTTAGTGCACTTTCTGGGCGGTTCACACGTTAATTAGCATTTTGCCCCAACATAATGAGTATTCAATTTACTGACCTCGGAAAGATGGAAGGTCGAGTCAACCATGAGTCCTAGTTAGGATGGAACTCACAACCTTTTGGTTGCAGTATAGCAGTATAACCACTACACCAACAAATTTCATGTGACATAAGATTTGTGCACTGCATCTGACAAAGTAAGTTCAAATCTTCAAAACCTTGTGCCAAATAAACTTTTTTAATCATTAAGGTGCTGCAAGAATTTAATTGTAGAATCATAGACTAACTGAGTTGAAAGGGGCTAGGAGGCCATTAAGTCCAACCCCCTTTTCAATGCAGGACTCTAAATCAAAGCACATCTGACATATGGTTGTCCATTTTTTTCTTGAATGCCTCCAGCATAAACTGCACACTTCTGAAAATGTTTTTGTTATGCTTAAGTCATTAATGAAAATAATGAAGAAATAATAATCATTCTCATGTCGTAAAGCTTTTTTAAACGCAAAGGTCTTTACTACAAACTGACAAATTTCTGGCACGGACAAGACTCAGTAAACAAGTGTTTGAAATCAATTCATTTTACTACGATAAAAGTCATCAGTTCTGACCGCTGGATTTTGGTAGCACACTTATATTTGTATATAAAAGTAGTAGGCCAACATCTATTTAATCTATATTTAGAGCTCTGGCAAAGCTTCAGACAAGAGAACGATAAAGAATTAGATGGACAGTGATATTTAAGAAAAAAAGTGACATATGGCTGCCAAACTCCCTCTGTCTGTACTGGGGCAGCTCTTTGATTTTAGAATAAAAGGGCTGAGGAATGTGATGGCTTGCATTTAAAGGAAGGTTGACTTGCATGCCAATGCTATGCTGGTTTAGTGTGTTAGATTGGTCTTTCTTCTAAGTAAACTCTATAGGATTGCAGACAAAAGGCTGGTTCTGTTGTAAATATCTTCATATGAGGAGACTTGGACCATCATGTTCAAATTACATATCTATATGTACCTCCCGAAAACCTTTCATCAGGTCTCTCCTACTTTCAGCTCTCACATTAACACATGCCTTCAAAAGACTATTTAAAAAAGAAAACTCAGCATAAAACTTTACATCAAAAGAACCCCAGAGTCGAATATGACAGAAGGAAAAGTGTATTGACTTTCCTACATCCAAGGACGGCTGCTTTCCATGTGGAGAACCATAAATTATGCAACACAAAATGCATACCCCCATTCTGATTGCAAGTCAGACCCACGTGTGCTGAAATGTCCCTTATATATTTCAATAGGCATCACTGCATCATTCACAACACTGACGGTCTTGATACAGAACAGAACAGAAGTGCATCTGGAAATGCCTCAAGGACCAGGTGCTTCAAAATGAAAAAGTTAACGGATACCATCCTCTGTATTCCTGTAACCACAAGTTGTGAGCTTGCTAAGTCAGGCATGAGGACTAACATTTGGAGCAAACCAATTGCAGCTGGTAACTGATGTTTTGATGCTAAGGACTGATCGCCTGCAAAGCATTATTAAAATACTAACTGTCCTCAGCATATAATGGAATGCCACACTCTCTACGTTCAACTGCTGCACGTTGTGAACCTGACACATGTGCCAGATGTCAAGCAACTGAAAGGAACTTCCACATAGCATATCAAACCACATGTTTAAGTGACTAATTGTATTGAAAACTGATTCCTATAAAAGAGTAACAATTTTTAAAAAACAGGAGGGGGAGGAGAAGGAAGGCTACGACTGTGACAAACGTGTGTGTGTGTGTGTGTGTGTGTGGGGGGTGTTCCAGGTTTCTGGTTCCAGTACTCTATAATATTGAGTGTGGTGTGTGGGTGTGGGTGTGTACTTCATCTGTGTCTAGGCCAGACATGAAACTGCCAAGATGAAGGCACCTTTTGATGAGTTCATACTGCAGTTCACTTCGTCTGACCTAGTGTGAGAAAGATTAGCCAGCAACACAAGGTTGCCATTACCAGGGTATGCCCGATTGTGGGTCAAGAATACCACAATCTTCGAGGAGGCTCTTTTTGTGAACTCCATTTTGTCAGTTAATAAGTTGGGTGCCAATAATACAAAGGTCAAGGTTTCCCTTGCTCAAAAGCCATTCATATCTGACTCTAGGGGTCAGTGCTAATCTCTGTTTCAAAGCCGAAGAGCCAGCGCTGTCTGCTTCTGCAGACATTTCCGTGGTCATGTGGCAGGCATGACTAGACACCAGAGCGCACGGAGCGCTGTTACCTTCCCACCAAATTGGTCCCTATTTATCTACTTGCAACTTCTTGCTTTCGAACTGCTAGGATGGCAGGAACTGGGACAAAGACGGGAGCTCGTTCCATCCTGCAGTACTCAGGAATCGAACTGCTGGCCTTCTGCCTACCAGTCAGTGTCTTAGCCACTTGAGCCACTGCAGTATGGAGATGCCCAAACTCAAGGTGTTGGGGTGCAATGCGGAAGCTATCTATCCTAAACTTGATACAGTAACTCTTTTCTAGACATCTGAATTAATTAGATCAACCCATCAGTGTCTAACCCAGTGTTCCCCAAACTTTGGTTTTTGGACTTCAATTCCCAGAAATCTAAGTCAGTAGATTCGCTGATCAGTGCTTTGGGAAATTGACTTAGGCCTATGGAATTAAAGTCCAAAAACCAAAGGTTTGGGAAACCTGGTCTAACCTAACTGATATCTGGGATCAGGAAACATTATCAATTCATTGACATCAAACTAATCATACTGTATGTGTATCAATAAATGCAGTCTACGTGACTATTAGGCCATACTCTGTTCAAAAATTAGAGTTAAAACCACTCAATGCAAAGAAGAATCAAAAAATTAAGGACAGCTATCAATGTTTACAGTACTTTGAATCCATAGATAGTTTTGTTTATTCTATTCACAGTTAACATAAAATCATTTATTGTTGTAAGATATCTCTAAAAAACTGATTATTGGATGGGAAAATGTCTAAAAAAATAAGAAATTAACTTTAGGCTATGTATAGCTGCCTACCAATGCTGTTAATGTCATCGTCGTCGGCTGCTACTAGTGCCCGGGTGCTATTGATCTATTTCAGGAAAAATGCCATTGGCAAGAATTTGTTTAAGGTGGATCCCAGCTTGCCATGAAGTGACCCACACACTATGATCACAGAGCCATCTCCTGCAGCACGTATGAAATGAGACATGCAGGATTTGAAACTGGGACTGCAATGGACTGCCTCAGCCTTGAGGATATTCACAGCCTGTCCATCTGATATGGCCTCTTCAGCTTCCATGATCGTTGGGAATCAGAATTGTGAAGTGGTTCCTCCTCTGTTCATTTTGCCGTTGGGCCCGATATGGTGGTTTCCAGTGGCATTTCCTCCACTGAGGGGACCATCACCCCACCTAAAGGGACTCATCCGCCAGTAGTCGTTGGCCCCTTTTGGGAGACAGGTTATTTACCGCCGCCCAACACTCAGCGTTGAGTCACTGGCTGTATGGTCAACTCCATTACCATTTCTGTATTGTAGCTACAACCCTATGTGGCTCCAATTTATATTTATTTCCCTATACTAAGATACAAGATATATAGCTTTTTATCCATGTGTCAAAATTTGGCACCAACAGTGCCAGTGCAAGAAACAATTCCCAATGAACTCAACTTAGTTTTTTCTAGGTAAATTGATATAGAATTGCAGCTTTATTTCATTTTATTATGTTGCCTCTAATTATTTTGTATTTAGAAAAAAATCAAAGCAAGTAACTTACATGCAGACATTGTACTTGAAAGGCTCATTAATTGATTTTCTAATTCAATTTCTATTTTATTTATTTATTTATTTATTAAATGTATGCATTGCTTTGTAAATTCTCTGGGCAGCTTACAACAAGAAATTAAAATTTAAAAATACAATATAAAATAAACAAAGCAGTATATAGAAATATTCTACTACAAAAAATAAAATTGATAATCCAAATATACTGCTGATGAATCAAGAATTAGAATGTGTGATACTTTTTCCTGTTAGGCAGTTACACATAAATAATCATTATCACCTGGGAAAAGATTGATTTCTTAATGCTGCAATTTTATGGATATAATCGTTGAACTCATTTCAACTTTTTCTAGATTCAAAGATGAACCTGAAAAGGCTGCAAAACTAACCATTTGAGCACTGCATTATTTTTTATATTTAACAATGGGTGTGTTTTAAAGCATATATATGGAATACACTGAGAAGAATTCTGAATGAACCAAACCATTCTATTAATTTATGCAAACTGGTACATTTTACACTTAAGGAACTTTCCGCGTCTGATCACACCCACAACCACAGGTGCCATTAGTCAGACCAACAGTAATAATTAAGTTGGGAGCATTCAGTATGGATACTCTGAGAAGAAACAAAGAAAGTGGACATCATCAGTTACAGAAATAGTTTACTTCTAATACAGGACAGAAGTGAATAGATGTTTTCCTTAACTGACTCACTAAATAGCACTTTAGCCCAAACAGATACAGCCATGTAGGTGAAAACTTCTGAGCTTAATCTACAGCAAAATGAAACCAAGAGCAACTGGATTTACCCTCTCAGCAACTAAGAAATGCAGTTAAACCGGCTTATAATTTGAAGCGAGAGTTACACAAGTTTGCTTGTGTAAATTCTGATCAGATTTCAAAAGACGCCTGATACAATATTAGTGAAATGAACAGTTTGAGTGTAAATAAGAAAACACAATGACTATAATATCTGTTTACTTATGATGACAGGGGTAAGCCCCCAAGGGCTGGAAATTCATTGATTTACTATGTTTTTACATGGGAACTACAACATTAAAGCTCCAGATGCTGAACAGCCAGAGTAAAATAAACAGATTAATTATGTAATACACTGGAGCTTCTCATGCTTCAACTATGACCTACATGGCTATCTTATGTGCAAGGGAGACAGCATAAATTAAAGGCCCCAGTGACCAAGTAGCAGTTAATAACAAAAAGCCTGAGAAAAACACCACCAAATGTGTATCTTCGTTTACTATCTCATCCCTCCCTGATTAAAATCAAGGAAAAGGTTTTTTGAGAACATCTATGAACTTGAAGGAACAGCAGACAATGCCAGGACCATACCTGTCAAGTTTTGGATTTGAAAATAAGAGAAACATTGTGGGCGGGGCTACCTCAGTGGGAGTGGCCAAATTTGTGGGTGTAGTCAAATCTGACCATGTGACGTACTGGGCTCTAGTCATGTCTGCCACATGACCATGACAACGTCTGCAAACAGACAGCACTGGCTCTTTGGTTGTAAATGGAGATGAGCACTGCACCCTAGAGTCGGATACGACTGGCTTTTGAGCAAGGAAGATCTTTACTAAGCACTTGCATAAACAGGGCCAAACTTCACAGCAAAATTGAATACCATTCAGGGATTTTCTGTTATTAGGTAAAGGTAAAGGTTGCCCTTGCTTGAAAGCCAGTCATAGCCAACTCTAGGGTTCTGTGCTCATCTCTGTTTATAGCCAAAGAGCCAGTGCTGTTTTCTGTGGTCATGTGGCAGGCATGCCTATTTATCTACTTGCAATTTCTTGTTTTTGAACACACACACACGCACACACACACACACCGGATTTGTGCAGCCATGTAGCCATGTAAGCAAAACCCCTTCCTGCTCCTTCTCTCTCTGTGCCGTCCAGGTCCAGCTTTTTCCCCCAGCACTGTAGTCCCTCGATCTCTCTCTCTCTGCTCCTCCGTTTCCTCACGCTGCCCAATGGAAACCCAAAGGCCACTGGGAGGTGTACTACTGGTCCTTATGCATCTCATTGGGGCTGCCCACCCAAAGAACTGCGGCTCCCAGGATGCACCAGGGCCGCTTTGCCCCCAAGCACAAAGAGTACTGGGAGCTGTAGTCCCGCTCTCCATTTTCCTCAATGGGGGCTACCCACCCAAAGAACAACAGCTCCCAGGATGCTCCGCTGCACTTTCCTGCTCAGGGGAAGTCTGTATTGATCACGTGCCGATGACAGTGACTTTTTTGGCCCCAAACAGTGTGAAAAGGTAGGAGATCAAACACAATGCATCGGATAACACTAAAATGGTGTTATCCGGTGCAAATCTTTTCTCAAAAATTACCATTGTTATCCGGATTTGGCGTTATCCGGAGTTTTACTGTAAATGCTACATAATAAAGCCTTCATGGTTAAGCTGTAGCACTGCAGCCAAAACTATAATACTTGAAGTTCTCAGCAATAGAAGAAGATGAGAAAGGTGCCATTCATCTTGGTGTTTGGTACTGTACCTTGGCTCACACATTCCTAACAGAAATGCTGCAGACAAATGTGACAAACAATATTTTTGCTTTAAAAATTCTTCACTCCAAAATACATTTTTTCACTTGCAGGAATCTGTTCATTTAAATACATTTTAAAATTGCTCACTCTCAGCCATTAAATCTCAGCCATTAAATCCAGAAACTCTATTTTAAACTTACAAGATAAGAACATGACAGCAGTCATATTTCAAGACAAACCAAAGTGCAAAGATTGGTTATAGAGGAAACATGTTCTGAGTTCAACTAGCTAACACACTCTTGCCAAAGAAATTTTCATCATCTAATGACTGAACACTACTGGCTTGACAAGAGGTCAGATTTCTTGTACTTTATTTGTCCCAAACAGTAACAGTCAAAGGTTTGTGACTTTGGAGAGATATTCTGTCACCATCTTCTATGAGCCAACCATCCAAGGAGGAGTATACTTTTCTGCTATGGTCAGGATGGAAAAGAAGTCTTAATAAGCCTTAATCACAATGCTCTTAAAAATTCACAGCTAGCGGGAGTAATTTCATTTTCAACCTTTTTATGATATCTCACTGGGATAAATTCAAGAGAAGGCTGAATTTCTCAATGAAAATTACCCTCGTCAGAGAAATTTCTGGCCTCCTTGCCTTAATGAAATTCAAAGTGACAACTGTTGTAAGGATTTATGTAGTTTACAAACATTGATAGTCAACAGTGCCAAGGAATAAGAAGAAATTGTGACATAGCAAAGTCCCAATCTCGTTGTTCTGTGCAGGACAATGACAATAAAGATTTATCTATCTATCATGTCCATAATTAATTGTTTGAAACAACCCCTTTTCAGGCTCCAGTGACTATAATATTATACATTACAAATGCTTTAATTATTCAGCATTTATAAATACATGTAAAGTAACTGATTCTAAATCCACTATAATCTCCTCATACAGCAACAACAAAACAGCCATAGTTATTGGGACAAATTCCTCCTTTCAAGGTCAAATATTTCACAACTCTTAAGGCAATCAAAGTCTAACAAATTTCATATTTCAATATAAACTTCGCTGACTATGATACCAAACCACTCTTGAAGCTTTAGGGCAGGAGAAATGGAAATGAGAATAAACAAAATGGCTGATTTTACAGGGAGAAATAAAATGGCTGAATTCAGCCTGCTCATGAGAAAACAATGTTCTTTGTTCTAGAAAGCCCTTGGATTCAACACAGAAAAAAGGCGCAAGCTAAAGAGATCCCATATATAAGATATTCTTATCTATTTTTGTGATCAGGAGCATATGCTACTTAAAACACAGACTACTTCTATGGTTTGCTACCTATATCACAGCTTGAGAAAGTTATTTTTTGGACTATACTAGCATTGTGGCTGGCGACAACTTTCACAAGCTTCAATCTTTACTAGTCAGCCAGCTTCTGAGTTCATCTGCACCTCTTTCTGTCCTCAAAGGGTGAGGTACCTGTACTGTATTACCAAATACCAGGAATTAAAACAATCATCATAAATATATCCATATTTTTGTTTATCACATTTTTTACTCCAATTATCAGTCAAGAGTGTCCCAAAAGCAGGCTACAGATCCGCTGAATAAAACAAAACAGGTTCACAACATTAAAGCACCTGCCCCTTCTCATTATCTCTACAAAGTAAATCAGCATAAGAAGACAACTTTGTCAACAGACGTAGACCACATATACACAAACAAACAAACAGAATATGTACAAGTGTTCCATTGACATGAGGAAAGAGAAAACTTGAATATGACAGACACAATGCGAATTAAATCTCAGACGACTAAGGGTTATGGCGGGGTATAAATTGAATAAATAAAATAAAATAAAATAAATAAATTACTATAACGTATTTCTTGTATTTCCTTCAAGCAAAGCTGGCACCAGGCTGCATGAACAGATATAAATATACAGTACTGTATTCACATTTATTGGAATGCAACAATTATATTGGCTACCATAGCAATATTAATCATATGGCAGTGGATCTTCATCCAAAGCATCAGGAGACCTTAGTGCAGTGGTGGCGAACCTTGGCTCTCCAAATATTCTTGGACTTCAATTACCAAAGCCCAAGTCAGCATTCCTGCTAATGAGGGCTTCTGAGAATTGAAGTTAAAAACACCTGGAGTGTCAAGGTTGCCCACCACATCTTTAGTGTTATCACCAAAGCCTGGGTACCAAATGAGTCAACCAGGAATGACAGTTTGAGGGAGGCTACATGGGAAAATATTACTCCGTGACTTCAGTGGTTATATGTCAACCACTCACCCAATACCCTTAGAGGGTCCCGATCCATCACTGTCCCCCAACTCTTGATCCATCCCAATCACCACCCCATCATAAATCTTTTATGAAGAAGTACATTTCCTAAAACAGGAACTTGTATTTTGATAAAAGAGGAAAGAACTATTCTGACAAAACCAACTAAGTGCTTCCTACATGTATAACTTACATGTCCAAACAGACGAGGTGGTGAAGGCCGTTCAGCAAAAAAGTGCCTACTGCCAACAAGCTTGCTTGCTTACACAAAGCTAATGGATGAAAGGCACCTCTAGTTTGCCTGCCCATTAGTAAATCATGCAACTTCATGCACTCACGTGAGGTTAAAAAAAACTTTTCTTAATTACATTTTATAATTTATTATCAGAAAAACTAATGTATCTTCAATATTTACCATTATAATCACTGTAACTATAAACAAGATCAAAACATCCCCAAAAAGATAAATACAGGCTCCTAACTATCAAACTCTACAAATTAACATTTAATATAAGGGATTAAAATTTCTAGCTTGATTAATCAACTAAATATTTAATTGATTAATTTCCTGGTTAAACTTATCAAACTTTTCAGATTTAATTAAAAGGCCACAACAGTTACTATTAGTCATTGCTTCCCTTTCAAATAATCTCCCTGGCAAGCAACATTTCCCTCAATTATTCTCATTGCTGTGTCAGATTACTCGTGGCCTATGGACCAGAGTTTAACAATTAATTGTGCAATTCACAGCTTCATAAAAGGGGAAGCACTATAATCTGTATCCTTCTTGAAGGGAAATGGATGGAGAATTTTGAATCGTATATCAGCATGACTCTTTAGGAAACCAGTTGCAAGTGACTGCCTATACCAGGGGTTCTCAACCTACGGCTCATGGTGCCACCACCCTCGTTCCAGCAGCCGCTGTCGGAATTGGCCACAAACTCATTTAGGGCAATCGTAAAAGCGTATACAACAGCTGCAGACTCATTAACAGCAGATGTAAACAGCAGGGGGACAACCGATCCAATCCCCTCAACTGTTTGAGGGAGCGTGACCCGGCCCCCGACTTGAAAAGGCTGAGAACCCCTGGCCTATACTGATTAAGAAACAGTGGTACCCCACATAACAAATGCATCGTATAGCGAAATATTTGCACAACAAAGTATATAGCGAAATATTTGCACAACAAAGTATTCATTATACAATGGTGATACCCTGCATAATGAAACATTTTTTGTTATGCGGGGTTTTTGGTAACTGGGCTATACACGCTTAATAGGAACCCCGGTTAACACACTTTTTCCCCATTATGCGGGGCATCTCCCATAGGGAACCGCATAATGAAAAAAACGCATAGCAAAGAGCTCCATGGAATGGAATTTTTTCGTTATGCAAGATTCTAATGTATATTAAAGTTTTTTGGGGGGTGAGAGTGGATTAAAGAATAGAGGGTTCTTGTTAGCTTCTGTATGTTTCTTTTTTAGTGGGAGGGGGGAGGTTGAGGGCAGTTTTTTAAATGATAATCCGACTGGTTTTATGTGTTTTTAATCTTTTAATGGGGTGTTGATTATTGTTTTAGCTTTGTTGTTTTTTAGCTGACTGTTATTTTAAATTGTTTGTAGTATTATTTCATTGCCTTTGTGTGTTGTTAGCCGCCCTGAGTGGTGTTCCCCATCAGGAGGGCGGAATACAAATCCACAAAATAAATAAATAAATAAATAAAATTAATTCACAGGATGGAATTCAATGCTGTTATTCTACTATAGGATGATTTTTGAACCGATGCACATCTCAAGAAAGAATGCAAATTAGATTCCTCCTTTCCTCTTCCGCTGTGTTCTGGATAATCTCCCCGTTCTCTGGAACAGATTTGGTGATGAGAAGAAAATGAACTGCTGAATCAGGAAAGGGGAAACAGAATTTCAATCCACTTTTCTTAGCATAGCCCACAGTCAGAGCTACAGGAAGTTATTCTGCTGGAAGCATTTTCTGGGGCCCACTTTTTTGCAACCACTGAACTAAATACCAGTGCAGAAAAATTAAGTATGGTCTTCTTATGTAACAAGTGTGCCTGTAACTTTAAGAGAGAGATCTCCTTATCCAGACATGAAGAAAAGGAACAGGATGTTAGGAACTACAATATAAACAACTCCTGAGGATCAACAAACAAGTATTGTACTCCTTATGTCATGTTTCCAACTTCTAAAATACTGTATGTAGTTTTGCCTTTTTACTAGCTGTGGTTTATAGTATTTTGTTTAAACACAACAGAAATGTAACCCTAATCTAGACAGAGTGCCCCGTCGTGGAAATCTGAGGATAAAATAAAGACTACAAGCCATCTCTGCACTTTAGTTTTCTAAATTTATAATCTCTTTCTATATGCACATTTTATTGATGTCTCTTAATTCCATGCTAATAACATCTTCTAAAACTAATCTGCATGATCCTTCTTCTCTTGCACTTGGATTTTAACTGAAATCTCAGTTTGATGGCCTGTCTCTTCTATTTAATGAACTCTTTGCCAAAAATTCCCAGTGGGGTAGCTATGACAGTCTCTTGCGATGAAACGCCTTGTGGCACTTGAATGACGAATAAGGTTTTAGATGTTAATTTATTTGAATTGTTCAAACACAAAACTGTATGCCAATTAAAACTAACAAGTTTTAAGATGTTACAAGCTTTTTTTTTTTAGCAAGAACAGTCTTTTAGAGATGCAGGATAAGTCTTCAGATTTAAATAAGGTGACTCAGCTGTAGTATTTTAATGACAATATGTAGAGCAAATAATGTTGAATACATGAATGGGGGAAGAAGACTTTCTGCTGTGTGACTCCTAGAATAAGTAGAGTTGTAATAAGTTTCCACTGTCACTGCTTTTCAGAAGGATGTAGAAACACATCTTTTACAACTGGCATATAATGTTTAATCTGCTTTGTTATTTTTAACCAAGTACCTGGTGGGTTTTTATAGCTTTCAAAGTAAAGTTGGTTTTATTTGATTTTAATGATTTTATGACTATATCCAGTTTTACTTTATTTTTATTGTTTTATGAAGATTGTAAGCACAACTCAAATACTACTTTGTAGTTGAATGTTGTGGTATAAATGTGCTAAGTAAATAAGTAAATGATTAAAACCAGTTTTTTAAAAAACCCAACTTCTCTGTACTTCAGCTCTGTCAAGGGAAAGATTAGCAGCTTGATTATTCTGCAGTTGTGCAAGGTTAGGTCTCCACTAAAGTATACAGATGGAAATACAGTAGAAGCAGTATTTTTTTAAATAATGTAATATGTTGCTTTAAAATATGTCCAAGCACAACAAATGCAGACAATACTTTCCAGCACTAAAGATGAACATGAATTGTAAAATGGAGGTTGAGATAAATAAACATATTTTAACATACACAAATTAATATACATCGTCGTCAACTGCAACTTGTTATCTGAGAATGCATTTTTTTCCTGAAGCAGGAAAAATGTTGTTGCTGTGAATTTGCTTAAGGTGGATCACAGCTTGACATGAAGTGACCCACACACTATGATCATGGAGCCATCTCCTGCAGCACACATGAAATGAGACATGTAGGATTTAACACTGGGACTGCAATGGACTGTCGCAGCCTTGAGGATATTATCAAGGCACGCCTTCACAGGCAGTCCATCTGGCATGGCTTCTTCTGCCTCCATGACTGTTGGGAATCAGAGTTCCTCCTCCACTCATTTTGCTTTTGGGCCCAATATGATGGTTTCCAGTGGCATTTCGTCCACTGAGGGGGACCATCACCCTACCTACAGTTTTTTAGCCCAAAAAATGGGCACCAAAAAGGAGACTCGGCTTATACTTGAGTCAATGACCATAAGGTTCCCAAGACCATGCCGATTGAGATGTGCCAACAATTAAATCAATTTTATCATATTTTCATGTATTTTGATTATTGAAACTCACTAGCAGGTGCTGCATTTCCCACTTCTGCTTAAATCGGGTTACTCTATTTTCATGGGGTTTCAGGTAAAAAGTAGGTACCTCAGCTTATATTTGGGTCGGCTTATACTAGAGTATATACGGTATATTTTTAGAGGATGGATTCTGTGATTAGCTCACTTCTTTTAAAAAAAAATGATATTTTCATCTTCTACTCCCTGTTTTCTAGATGTACTGATTTTTTGTTTCTGTTACCTCTAGTCAGCAAAACACAGTGGCTATTTAGAATGGAGGTAATGAGAGTTATAGCCCAGCACATCTGGAAGGTGCTGAATTAGGCAGAGCAGATTTCTGGCATACTTTCTTCTCCCAAACATGAGGTGGCAAACCTGCCTTTGCACTGCATCACTTTAGCATTCTTATGGGTCAGGATCCACAAGATGTTTCTTCACCTTCCATTTTTGTTTCAATCTCAGGGATCTAAACAAGGAAAATACTTTCTCTTTGTCTCCTCTCTATGAGCAGAAATATTTTCCTATGGGACAGTGATCTATCATGTAATCCCAACCTATATCTGAAGTACATGTTGTACATCCTTGATACAAAATCCGTTCTTCATGACAATTGTACTTAAATCCTTGCCCACGTTTTGCCTTCTCATAAGGCACAGCTTGAAAAGGAAGCTTCAAAAAATATGTGGGGCAAAGGAGTCCTACAGAGAGATGATAGATGCTACTTTTCTGGGTCTAAAGCAGGGGTTCGCAACCTATGGCCTGCGGGCAGAACCTGGCCTCCAATGCCATTCCATCTGGCTTGTGGCAATGACCTTGGAAGCGGAAGCATTTACAATAGCTGTAAACACGCCCACGCATACGCACCCACCACGGTTTGCGGCAGCGTTTGCGGCAGGGGAAACCATGTGTCTGGCCTGTTCAGCTATCTAAGAGGGAGTGATCCCGCCCATGGTGCAAAAACCTTGAGAACCCCTGGTCTAAGCGGACCAAACAGGTGGTGTAGACCGAGACCATTTGCTGTGAGGAGCAACTGCTTCGGGATAGCTCTATTCAAAGCTACTTGCAAATAAAAGGATACTTATCAACAATTCCTGAGATTTTGCTCAATAAAATCAGCAGTCTACATTTGTAAATCAAGGCAAATTTGATTAGTGCATTTTATTATCATTAAAATATACCACATTCTAACATCTTGTAAGAGGCATACATAGTGGAATTTGTCTTCCAGAAATACTCAATATTAATTTTTCCCCACTAGTAACTATATAATTTCAAAATCTGTAGCAAGAGTGCTGTTAGAATGCTTTGCACTCTTAGTAACATATATAGATGACTGTTTGAATTATAAGTAACTTCTTAACTTTATTGTGTTTCTCCATTATTCTTTAAATTAGAAGACAAACTTTAAACTCTTTTCATTCAAGAAACCTGGAGTACACAGAAAGAGCCTACTCTAAGATTGTAGTATTTCTGAACCACAACAGGGTGTACCCGGGTAGCGGCAACCTTGTGTTGCTGGCTAATCTTTCTCACACTAGGTCAGGCAAAGAGAACTTTGCACAACTTCATGTTATATGCCAGTTACGTCCGCTCCTAGATCGGGACTTCTTGCTCATGATCACGCATGCTCTAGTCACCTCCAGACTTGACTACTGCAATGCACTCTACATGGGGCTGCCCTTGATGACCATTCGGAGGCTGCAACTGGTCCAGAATGCGGCTGCTCGGGTGGTGATGGGATGTGGGTGTATGCCCATGCCTCGCCACTGCTTCGGGAACTGCACTGGTTGCCAGTATGCCTCCAGGTGCAATTCAAGGTGCTGGTAATTACCTTTAAAGCCCTACACGGTAGTGGGTCAGAATACTTAAGAGACCGCGTCACCCCAAGAACATCTATCCGTCCCACCAGAGCAGACCGGAGAGGTTTTCTAATTGTTCCATCTGCAAGAGAGGTGTGTCTCTCTAACGTCAGAAAGAGGGCCTTCTCAGTGTCTGCTCCGGCCCTATAGAACCTCCTGCCAATTGAGTTGCATCTCCAGATGGAGTTGCTGCCCTTCGGGACAGGCTTAAAAACCTGGCTGGCAAAGCAGGTGTGGGGCTCCAATGACGTGGTGACCCCCCGCCTGCTGGCTGATCTAGGAAGAACGCTCTCTCTCTTTTAATCGGTAAGGTTTGGGGTAATTTTTGATAGTCGTTTTTAATGGGGTTTTTATAGGTTTTAGAGGTTTTTAACTGTGATGCTGGTTTTTATTCTTTGTATGCCACCCAGAGTCTTTTGGGTTGGGTAGCAATATAAATCACAAAAACAAACAAACAAACAAACATGAACTCACCAAAAGGTGCCTTCATTTTGGCAGTTTCACGTCTGGCCTAGACACGGAAGAAGAAAAATTAAGAAACTAAAATAACTAAAATGTTGTGATCCAGCCCTCCTCCAGCGAGGACCTGGATCAGGGGGCACTTCCTATGCCCAGCCAAGCTCTGCCTGCACCCGAGCCCGAGGATGCCCTGAGCCAGGGATCTCAGCCTGCGGCTGGCCCTAGTCTGTTTTCCCTGGCAGCTGACCTGTCAGTCCAGGAGTCTGGCTCTGACAGTGATCAGCCCTCAGTCAGGGACAGGTTTAGGAAACAGCTACACCTGAGATGCAGACAGGCTAGAGCAAAGCACCAAAGAAGGTTCCCAGCTGATACCAATTTTGCCATATTTTATTAGCACTTTATGGTCCAACATCTACCATAAAACAAACTCAGGGTAATAGGAGACACTTTTATAGTAAATTTTAAAGTAACCCTTTTCCTGAAAATTCATTTATTCATGGTCTAGCTCTTTGTTGTTTTGCAAACTACTGCAGTATTCATCGTGTCATCTTGGATATTTCTGGTTAAATAAATCTGTTTGGAACCCCCCTACCCACTATAAAAAGGAAGCGTAGCACCAAGGAATGCATGCCAAATGAGTATGACAAATAGAAAGAAATGGGAAGCCTCAAAAATTAGGTCTCTATGGTTAGCTATTTAAAAGGCTCACCACCTTTTGCTTGTAAGAACTCAATCAATTTGGCCTTGTATTGTAAGACGTAATAGTACTGCCCAAAGCAGAAGTAAACAAAATGCCAAGGCCACAGTTTCTGTTGCCAAAGGAGCCTGCAGCCAGTGCCAAAACATGCAAAGAGAGATTGTATCTGTTAAGTACACAGATGACATGATTCACAAAAGCAGCTGATTCTTACAGAGCTGCTGTGTTTCAGTTCAGCTTTTCTGACCCCGGACTTCAGCCTTATAAATCAGTTTAAATTGCAGCAGCACAAGCAGCATTGCAGCTTCATAAGGCAGCAGTCTGGAAAGTGCAACAGATCCCTTGCAAAGAAATCCTGTAGAGATTATTACGTAACCCTACCACAGCCGACCATTATGGGAATGAGATCCGTACTCAAAGAGTTTCCTCATTACGCCCGACTTCCTTTTCTTCTTATGATTTGCTTCTCCACCGGCAACAAACAAGAGTTTGCGGCTACAATTAATTAAGCAGATTACGATTTACATTTATTCCAGTGGCCAGAATTTGACCAGGATTTGCAATTCCAGTTTTCAGGAGAGGCACAAGCCCCATTTGCCAGTTTGAAGGTAACAGCGAAAGAAAGTTTTCTCAAACTAGCAAACTACATGTTGGATGTTGGAAAAAAGGAACAAGGCTAGAGATGTGAAGGCCTGGGGAAAACCGGGGGGGACGGACTGTTTTTTTCTGTGTATTCCCTGTGTACCCCCCTTTTTTAGGGGGGTTTTTTCCTGAAAAAATAATAAGGAAAATTTGATTATGAAATGTTTTATTTTAGTATGATGAATAGAATATTTAAAACAAGGTGTTCATATATTCTCCAAATCATTTCTAAAATCTATGTACAGTATAGCTCAGAAAATGAGTCTGATTAAATCTCACACCTTTTCATTGAATCTTAGTCCCTTCCACACACTTTTGTCTTCTTTTCTTTTGTATGACTTGCTGTGCAGACTAACATGGCTACCACTTTTAAAGATATAATTTACACATCACAGAGTAAGATAGGTACAAACATTTTGCATGCAAAAAGATGTAGGTCTTAAATATGAAGTCTCCAGAAGAGGACCAGGAAGATCTCTAATCTAAAAGCTTGGAAAATTTGATGGACCTGTGATCTGGGTCTCAGTAGAAAGCAACCATCAATGTTTCTGGTCTTTGTCTATTTGAAGTCACAGACCTGGGTATGTTCACCTGCTAATCAAAGTTCCTTGGGGAAAAGCCAGGATATACAGTACAGTATATGTAAGAACAGATCACCGTCAATGAGTAAACTGTGAGCACAGTACGTTTACTGGTTTGAGCAAACATTCTAATTTCCACAAATCCAATACTTAAATAAAAATAATTCAATTTAAGCATCCTCCATGAACGGAAAATCTGGACAATGCTAAACATAGACAACACACCCTCCTCAGCTTGATTCTTAAGTGTGATGCTTATAGTTAAATAGTTTTTGCAATTTGTGCATAGAGTTCTTTCCCCAGACTTAATCCTGGTTTTGCAATTTGATTTTTGCTCTAAAGACTCTAGAAACAAACACCACCTTCAAAATTGGAATACAGCTTACAGCCAAAGGTGATGCATCTGTGTTTCTGTGTAAATTAGGAAAAACATCAAGGATACGTTTGCCTAATATTTTAAACCGACAGAAATGCATGGGTTATTTTCAGCTACAAATATTTACTTTTAGATGGTCTGTAAGAAATATCCTCACAGGCAGCAGACTGTTATCCTGGACTAATGCTGCAAGTTCTGCTTGTTTCCCCAGCTCAACCCCATGAACAAGAAGATGCTGGTGGTTCCAAAATGCCTTTAGTTTTCTCAGTTAAGGCCTGTCCTTTAATTTTGCTGCAGTTCAAGACAACTCTACTCCTATCATGATAAATCCACAACATCACTTTCTCTACCATTTCTATTTTTATCTTCTGTCATCCAGGAAGTTCACAGAGTATAAATAATTCACCACCTACACCAGTGATTCTCAAACTGTGGCCCGTGGGCCAGACTCTGGCTGCGGTGCCATTTCATATGGGCCCCCACCGCCTCCACCACACCAGTAAGTACCATGTGGTGTAGGAAGGGCAAAATGGCCATCCAGTCCATGAAGCTATCTGAGGGAGCGTGACCCAGCCCCTGGCTTAAAAAGACTGAGAACTCTTGGCCTACACACTTGCTCCCCAAACCTCCCTGCAGGATAAGTTAAGTTCAGAGATGATGACTGTCACCAGGTTTCCCTACCAAGCTTTGTGGCTGAGTAGAGATTGTGTATCTTTATGCACCTGGTTTGATACTCATCCCTCACAAACTGTTCTCAAACATGGATTTTCCCATTTATAGTGGATCCCCCACTCCCAAACAGTACTTTCATTTTCATAGCTCTGTTGAACACAGTAAAGCAGAATTACTACAGTAACTTCAGTACAAAAATATTCAACTTTTCCCCCTTACATTGTGTGCAATTTGTTGTCCTATACAGTTTTAAAAAAAAATCTTTAAGTTATTTTATAAAATGTTAATTTCTATGTACTTTCCTGCTTCCCTGAAGAAGAAAAAAGGAGAAGGAGTAGTATGTGAGATGGAGTATGTGTGAATTTTTAACAGGAAGTTTTGGAAATGGAATAAACTTTCCTGTGCAGGAACATGTAAGCAAACACTAACAGACCATAAAATATTTAGAAAATTCCCCAACGCACTGATCAGCCAATGTTCTAACTTAGGCTTCTGGAAATTGAAGTCCAAAAACCAAAGGTTAGGAAACTGCTCTAACTAGAAAATGTTGAAAAGGTTACCATAATTCGGAATCTACTTGATAGTACAGGTAAAACCTGGAAAATTAGAATATCATGCAAATGTTCATTCAGTTCAGTAAGGCAACTTAAAAGGTGAAGCGAGATAGTTCAAGTCTTACTTTGTTATAATATTGATGCTTATGGCTTACACTTTATGAAAACCCCAACCCCCCAATCTCATGTACCCCATAATCATCACATAATCTCATGTACATGATCATCACAATTATAACAAATTAAGGCATGACATCTCTCGCTTTGCATGTAGTGAGTCTATCTCATATATTTGTTTCACCTTTTAAGTGAAATGAATGAACATTTGCAAGGTATTCTAATTTTCTGAGTTTCACCTGTACTATACAAGCTTGCAGGATAGCTCAGTGAGTTAAGTATCCAGATGTTGAGTTCCCCACTATGTATCTCAAAAGAGCAAGTTTGTGTAGTTTTTAGAATGCTGCTAAGTCCTAGGACATCCCAAAAAGAACAGGAGGGTAAACCACTTCTTAGTACTCCTTTCATAGATACTTGAGAGGGGGGGGGGGGTGAAAGAGGGTTGCCATAAGTCACAACTGATTGAATGGCACAATTAATTGAACTACATCTGCAACAATGCATGCTGTCAGACATTTGGCTAATCATATGATGACTGCCATCAGATCACACAGCTTTCTTTTGATAAGGAGGTTTTCTAGTTATGCAACAGAAACCCACACGTTTAGAAAAATCACACAGTTCCATGGGACTCTCTAGTATTCAAGCACAGGTTCACAAGTTTATTTATATTTAGATCTCTAAGATGTAAATAGTGCACATCCTTGAAGCAGGCTTCAGAATGAAGTGATATAACAAAGCCCACCTGCAGTAAAAACGCATACTTTTAATGCCCAAAACGTACTCAGCTTTCATTTCAATTTTTCATACATTTTTGATTATACGAACATGCATAGCATCTTCTTCCTATTGTTTAAATAAGGCTCTCAGTTAAATAAGCTAGAAAAGGATCATGCAATCTACTATTTACAGAGAAAAGAGCTGTTCTTGCCAACAAATGATTGCCACGTACAGACCTGGGACTGTTAAAGCCTATTCACATGCATACAACACCCATTTAATTAGACCTTTTCATCTTGTTGGTGCACGTGCAAAGCATGTTTCCTTGCTCATGCTCTACTGCTCTGGATTAAACCATTATCATTAAGGAAACACATAACCTGGGCAAAAAGCCAAGCTCCACAGACAACTACACAAAGAAATAGATTTTTAAGTAGACAGGAACTAAAAACAGGATCTGCTTTGTAAACAGACTTTCCATTTCCAAACTTTGTCAAGTGCCAGATTTCTTCTAATCTTTTAATTTTATTCAGTCACTTTAATAATTTTTTAGTGCTAACAGCAGACTGCTAATAACTTCATGTCAGAAATTATTCTGGGTTGAAAGGATTTTTGCTGGGAAACTCTGCTCAGGGGACGCCCAAATGAGGCTCATTTCAAATCCCCAAGATCTTTTCTCACCAAAGTGGTCCCTATTTATCTACTTGCAATTTCTTGCTTTCGATCTGTTAGGTTGGCAAGAGCTGGGACAGAAATGGGCCGTCAATCCATCATAACTGGGTCCTCCAACTGCTGACCTGCCGGCCTTCCAGCTAACAAGGCGAGCTTCTTAATCACTGAGCCACCAGAGCCCCTAGCAGGCTGATAAAATCATATAAAAAAATCTAAAAGGCCCATTAGATAAAACTTTGCAATTAAGTGATCATGTACTGCAAGTCAAAAATTCCCAGGATCTCGGAAAATGGGACTTAGAAACGTAATGGATAAACTTTACAGAGTTGCTGGATGAATTATTTGAAGTGGTAGTGATGTTAGTCTTTGCAAGAATATCAGAGAGTAAACAAAACAGAACAGCAAAAAAACCAAGACAAAAAATGTTGTGGCACCTTAAAGACTAACTCCTGTATTTAAATGTGAGCTTTTTTGGACCAAGTTCACTTTGAAGTCGACTTTGAAGTGGACTTGGTCCACAAAAGCTCACATTTAAATAAAGGAGTTAGTCTTTAAGGTGCCACATTTTATTTGTCTTTTTTTGGTGTTCTGTTTTGTTTACTCTCCGATATGGATGAATAATTTATCTTATATTACAATCCTATGATCACTTACTTTAAACCAAACCCTACAAGAGGTGTGAAGACTTGAACAAAACTTCAAGACCATTTTTTTGTGTATTTTTTTATTCAGGAGCAAATACACATTGGAAAAATTAAAAACTTTGGAGAACATAAAAAAATTCCATAAAATAATTTCTACCTGAAATGAGTGCCAATTTTTAAGACAAGTTTTTACCCACTCAAGATGAACAACTGGACTTAATGGGACCTTTGTCTTAGCAGACACAACCCAAAATTGTTGTCTAATTAGACCTGCAGAAAACAAATACCGTGGTACCTCGCATAACGAACGCATCGCAAAGAAATATGCACAATGAAGCATTTGTTATGCAATGGTGATACCGTGCAGGTATACCCGCTTAATGAGAACACAGGTTAACAACCTTTCCCCCCCGTTAAACGGGGTATCTCCCACAGGGAACCGCATAATGAAAAAACGCATAGCAAAGAGCTCCGTGGAACGGAGTTTTCATTATGCAGGGTTCTAATGTACCGTAGTGTAAATCACAGTGGCTTCCCTGCCTGGACTTTTGGGTATGTGCCAGTCTAGTACTGTTATGTATACCAAAAATCCAAGTAGGAATTCATTATTTGCTAATGATAAGCCACTGTGAGTTACATCATTTGCATTCCAAAGGAGTAAATACACAATTGGATTTTTACCATAGATAGGACTGTGATACATGAGTATGTTCATGGAAATGCTAAATAGAAGAAAAATAAATTATTCTTGCTTCCACACATATCAGAAAAAGGAAAATTCTCTGTCAATAGCCTTGTTCTTTCTAAAGAACAAACATGATAGTATATGAACATAAAAATGTTCCATTGATCCAGAAAATATTTAAGATTTCAAAATATAAAATGTTCAACAATTAAAAATATTTGAAAGGAAGGGGGATTATCTTTCTCCAAGCTATTTCCCCCTAACCCACCATATTTATAATGATTTCAAGTACAAGCAAAACCCATGAGAAATCATGGCTGTAAAGTTTATAAAATGGAAGCCCTGCCCTCTTGTTTCATGCTATTCATATAATTAAAACAGAAAAGTATGTTTATATACTGCCTTTATATACTACATCAGATATCAAGGCACTGCACAAACATGATCTACACTAGCTAAAAATCTCACAAAGATACATTATATGGAACTGAGGAAGAAAAAGGAATCAGCAAGGCCCAGCTCTACTGCTCACTCCATGCAGAGAGGCCCACAGGGGAGGTGAGTAAAAGGATCCTGCCCCTCCCTCCCCATCCAAAGACCTGAGCCTGGAGAGGAAGAAAAAGGAATCAGCAAGGCCCAGCTCTACTGCTCACTCCATGCAGAGAGGCCCACAGGGGAGGTGAGTAAAAGGATCCTGCCCCTCCCTCCCCATCCAAAGATCTGGGCCTAGAGAGGAAGAAAAGGAATCATAAAGGCCCAGCTCTACTGCTCACTCCATGCAGAGAGGCCCACAGGGAAGGTGAGTAAAAGGATCCTGCCCCTCCCTCCCCATCCAAAGACCTGGGCCTAGAGAGGAAGAAAAAGGAATCAGCAAGGCCCAGCTCTACTGCTCATTCCATGCAGAGAGGCCCACGGGGGGAGGTGAGTAAAGGATCCTGCCCCTCCCTCCCCATCCAAAGACCTGAGCCTGGAGAGGAAGAAAAGGCTTCAGGAAGGCCCAGCTCTACTGCCCATTTGCCATCCAGAGAGGCCCAAGGGGGAGGTGAGTAAAGGATCTTGCCCCTCCCTCCCCATCCAAAGACCTGGGGCCAGAGAGAAGGACCCTTCCGGAGACCCCCAACCACCCCCAGGAGATACCATCCACAACCACCATCACAACGAGGTCCGAGCCGGCGCCTTTGACCGACTCCATGCGGCCGAAGAGAGGCAAGAGCTGCTGTGTGCATGCAAAGGATAAGTAATCGAACTGAAATAATATAGTTGACTAAACATAGAAGGCTTATGGCAACTGACATAGTGACTGTACAAGAAACTGACTTACATAGAGACTTGATATAGTGGACTTTTTCTTTCTTTCTTTCTTTCCCTTTCATTAATTAGTTCAACTTTTACTTTGATACTATGTGATAAACTGTGATAT
The DNA here is from genome assembly GCA_035047345.1 of Bradypodion ventrale. Classification (NCBI taxonomy): domain Eukaryota; kingdom Metazoa; phylum Chordata; class Lepidosauria; order Squamata; family Chamaeleonidae; genus Bradypodion; species Bradypodion ventrale. Next base: position 126,883,429 of record JAWDJE010000006.1, read on the forward strand.
TGTGCATGATAATACGTTGTTTTAAAACTGTTTAAACTGTGATAACATGTGTGATGGGAAAATACTGGCGTAGAGACCGGCAAGGCACGCCACAAAGTTTGCCAAGAGAACCCTATGGACCAAAACAAAAGGCAAAACAAGGGGATGCTCAGCACAGCAGATCTGAAAAGGGGGAGGGATACGAAAGGAGGAGGAGAAATACAGTGTTGCAGGGAACAATACTGCATAGGGACATGGAATGTGAGGTATATGAATCAAGGAAAACTGGAAGTGGTAAAAAACGAGATGGAAAGAATAAGCATTGACATCTTGGGCATCAGTGAGCTCAAATGGACAGGGATGGGCGAATTCAGCTCTGGAAACCATCATATCTACTACTGCGGGCAAGAAAACCTTAGAAGAAATAGAGTAGCCATAATTGTCAATAAAAGAGTGAGAAAAGCAGTAATGGGATACAATCTCAAAAATGACAGAATGATGTCAGTCAGATTTCAAGGCAAACCTTTCAATGTCACTGTGATCCAAATATACGCACCAACCACTGGTGCAGATGAAGCCACAATGGACCAGTTCTATGAGGACTTACAACACCTCATAGAACAGACACCAAGAAATGATGTCCAAATTATATTAGGAGACTGGAATGCCAAAGTAGGAAATCAAAAAGTGGAGGGAATAACAGGCAAATTTGGTCTTGGAACACAGAATGAAGCAGGGCAAAGATTGATAGAGTTCTGCCAAGAGAACGCTCTGGTCATAGCAAACACTCTCTTCCAGCAACACAAGAGGCGACTTTACACATGGACATCACCAGATGGCCAACACCGAAACCAGATTGACTACATACTCTGCAGCCAAAGATGGAGAACCTCCATACAGTCAGCAAAAACAAGACCTGGAGCAGACTGTGGCTCAGATCACAACCTACTGATCGCAAAATTCAGGCTTAGACTAAAGAAAATAGGGAAAACACGGAGACCAGAAAGATATCACCTAGACAGCATCCCTAAAGAATACACGGTGGAGGTGATGAACAGATTTAATGGCTTAGACTCGGTAGACAGAGTACCGGAAGAATTATGGACGGAGATGAGGGACATCATGCAGGAAGCAGCAAAGAAAACCATACCAAAAGAAAAGAAGAGTAAGAAAGCAAAGTGGTTGTCTGATGAGGCTCTTAAAATAGCAGAGGAAAGAAGGAACGCAAAAGTCAAAGGAGAAAGGAAAAACTACAACCATTTGAACACAGAATTTCAAAGAAAAGCAAGGAGAGATAAGGAAAACTACCTAAAAGAACAGTGCAGAGAAATGGAGGAAAACAACAAAAGAGGCAGAACCAGAGATCTTTTCAAAAAAATTGGGGAAATCAAGGGAACATTTAAAGCAAAAATGACCATGATAAGGGACAAAGACGGAAAGGAGCTAGCTGATGCAGAAGAAATTAAGAAAAGATGGAAAGAGTACACAGAGGAACTTTACAAAAAGGACCTCAACACTCCTGATAATCACAATGATGAAGAAATTGAACTTGAGCCAGACATCCTGGAGAGTGAAGTCATAAAGGCCCTAAAGAGCACTGCAAACAACAAAGCTAGTGGAGATGATGGTATCCCAGTTGAATTTTTCAAAGCGCTAAAAGATGATGGCGTCAAATTACTGCATTCAATATGCCAGCAGATTTGGAAAACAAAACAGTGGCCACAGGATTGGAAAAGATCAGTATACGTCCCAATCCCAAAAAAGGGCAATGCCAAAGAATGCTCAAATTATCGAACAATCGCGCTCATCCCACATGCCAGCAAGGTGATGCTCAAGATAATACAGGACAGACTTCAGCAGCATGTGGAGAGAGAATTACCAGAGGTGCAGGCTGGTTTCAGAAGAGGCAGGGGGACTAGAGACCACATCGCCAACATACGCTGGATCATGGAGAAAACAAAGGAATACCAGAAACAAGTTTACTTTTGTTTTATTGACTACACTAAGGCATTTGACTGTGTGGACCACAACAAGATGTGGCAAGTAATTAAAGAGATGGGAATACCAGAGCACCTCATATGCCTCCTGAGAAATCTGTACATGAACCAAGAAGCAACAGTTAGGACAGAACATGGAATAACAGAGTGGTTTGGAATAGGAAAAGGAGTAAGACAAGGCTGCATTTTGTCACCATGCTTATTCAACCTATACACAGAGCACATAATGCGCAGTGCAGGGATGGAGGAATCACAATATGGGATTAAAATTGCTGGGAGAAACATCAATAATCTGAGATATGCAGACGATACCACCCTAATGGCAGAAAGTGAGGAAGACCTAAAGAATCTCTTGATTGGGCTGAAGGAGGAGAGTGCAAAAGCTGGCTTGAGACTCAATATCAAGAAAACCAAGATAATGGCAACAGGCCCCATCAGTTCCTGGAAAATAGACGGGGAAGAAGTAGAAGCAGTGACAGATTTTACTTTCTTAGGATCAAAGATCACTGCAGATGGGGATTGCAGCCATGAAATAAAAAGGCGACTGATTCTTGGGAGACAAGCGATGAGAAACCTGGGGAACATAGTGAAAAGCAGAGACATTACATTGCAAACAAAAATTAGAATAGTCAAAGCAATGGTTTTCCCAGTAGTAATGTATGGATGTGAGAGCTGGACAATTAGGAAGGCTGAACGCAGAAGAATAGATGCCTTTGAAATGTGGTGTTGGAGGAGGGTTTTGAGAGTCCCCTGGACAGCGAGGAGAACAAATAGGTCAATCTTAGAAGAAATTAACCCTGACTGCTCATTGGAAGGTCAAATAGTAAAGATGAAGCTAAAATACTTTGGAAATCAAATGAGAAGGGAGGATTCACTTGAGAAGGCATTGATGTTGGGAAAGGTGGAGGGCAAAAGAAGAAGGGGGAGGCCAAGGATGAGATGGCTAGATGGTATTATAGACACAATGGGCACAGAGCTGGGAGGGCTGAGGGGGATGGTAGAGGACAGAGGCGCCTGGAGGAAAATGTTCCATGGGGTCGCAAAGGGTCGGAGTCGACTGTGCGACTGAACAACAACAAATGGAACTGGCAGAGCAGATTGTAGCCTATGAAAAGTTGTAAAATAATTTTGATTTGCTTCTCTTTGCCCATTTTTAATTTTTAATTTCAAACTTCTTCAAAGAAGTTATGCAGGATTTTAGAATTTCAATCAGTTCAGCATAGCAGAATTAATTCTTTTATACATCTAACCATATACTATTTAATGTTCTGCAACTAATACATATATAACTATTGTTGTATTGAATAATGTATATTGTTTAGATTGAATACTGTATAATTATTTTGTATTTAGTATAATGTATACAGTATTTGTATTGTTATATATATTTGGATATATAAATATATGATTATTGTGTGAGCCGCCCTGAGTCAAGCTTCCTGATTGGGCTGCATACAAATGTGAAAATTAAATTAAATTAAATTACTCTGTTAAAAACAATGGAGCATAGGGCTTTGTCTCAGCAATACTCCATATATGCCCTGGCACTTCCCAGAATGCACAAACAGGGCTTTATTCTTGCATTGGGTTCTTTTACTGCAGGATTTAAAAACCAACAACGCATAAATCGCATGGCTTCACTTGTGCATTTCCTCCAATAAGCATGTTACAAATCCAAGTTCCCTAACACACACACAGAGAAAGAGAGAGAGAGAGAGAGAGATTAAAGTATTAAAAGAAACAATATTTAAAGGCTAAAACAGTAAAATTAATATTGGGTTAATATTTCACCAAAAACACTGTTGTTCCAAGGAACAATGCTAAAATTACTTGCCAATAGATTTGGACCTGGATTTCATCGGAAGGGAAAACTCAAATTCTTTTACCATATTTGCAAAATATGGACATTTCCCTGATGATAAACACCATGCATATAATGTGACTTGTGTGAAGATATCATGCTCACCCCTCCAACATAAAAAAGATGGTGCTATTGCCCAGAGGCATGTAAAGTGAGTCTAAGTTGTTTAACCAAGCACGCATTGAATTCATGACGGAGATTCTTCTAACGTTTTTTTTACTCAGTTAGATTCCTTTTGTTTTCGCAATCTTCTTTTGTCTTCTTCTAATTCATGCACATCTTTAATGGTTACAATCATGTTCTCTGTCATTTTCCCCTAACACATTCAATCTCTACTTCACACTGGAAAAAAGTATTCCAATATATGCCACACACTTCTTTCTCCCCATTATAATTTTCTGAAACCCCACCTGTTCTTTGACACCTATTAAACTGTGCTCCACTTAGCATCTCTTTTGGGCAGGAAAAAATGTAACAAAGGGGATAGAGGGAGGATTTTGCTATTCTGTATAGCTAGCTATGCTGCAAATGGCTAACATTCATAAGTATTTCCATGTAAATAAAAAAAAAGTCATAACACCCCACTAAAAATGCAAAAGGAATTCAGTTTAGCAGAATGTAATTACCCAGCCTGGAATCTAGCCAGATCGCTGTGGCTGATATTCGGTGTTCTACTGAGATCCTTAAAAGTGCCGTGATTACTTACAACACTTTACATAATTAAATGAGAATATGAGTGAGCGTTCAAAGTAGAATTTAAAAATGTGTCACCAATTCATTCTCTAGCAGAACTGCAAGATGGTGCCCATTTTAGTGATTTACCTTTAAAAACACCAGCACTAGCAACTAAAAAAAAAAGGCATGAACTGGAGCCATTGTTTAAATACCAAGAGGAAGGCAAAAGACAAATGCATCATAAAACACACACACCATCCACTCTTTGCAATTTGAGAGCTGCTGTAAAAAAAAGGCTATAAACCAACAACCTTATCTTACAATTTCATCAATTCAGCAGAAGACTAGCACCATAATTATCAGGAATAGGTTTTACCCAACAAAATTCCACAGATAAACTCTTTCATTATTTTTAAAATCATAATTTGAAAAACAAATAATCTCATGATGTTATTAAAGGTTTAAGAAATTTTTCTGTCAATATAAACTAATGAGCACTGGATTTTAAATATACAGAATACAAACCTCAGAAACACATTAAGATTACTATTACTTAAGACATTTATGTGTTAAGATTTTAATTTATTATTAATAGACAGCTGCATGCATAAAAAGGTAATTCATCTGACAGTAATAATATAAAGAGTAAATTACAAAATTCTATACTTAAGTAGCAAAAAACTTTGTAGCAACTGGATGATAACTATTAAAGGAAACTAGGAAAAATCATGCCAAGCAAAGCACCAAAAGGGAAGGTGAACCTATAAAAAAAAAAGGTTCACAGAGAGAAGATGGCAGAAAGGACTGTTTCCCTGATTCACACCATCCGTGATGCTGCAAAATGCTGATAAAAGTTCTTCAGAAAGAAGACAGGGCTACTGGTGCTACTATGACTATACTCGACGTGTACATAAAATAATTTTATGGCTGTAATGTTGAACATGTGATACCTATAAAAGTAAAGATCTCCCTTGCTCAAGAGCCAATTGTGTCCAACTCCAGACGGTGGTGCTCACCTCCATCTACATCCAAAGAGCCATTGCTGGCTGCATCTGCAGACGTTTCCATGGACATGTGGCAGGCATGATTAGACACCGGAGAGTATGGAACGCTGTTTACCTTCCAACCAAAGTGGTTCCTATTGTTCTACTTGCAATTTCTTGCTTTCCAACTGCTACGTTGGAAGGAGCTATGATAGACAGGAGCTTAATCCGTCATGCAGTATTCGGGTCTTGAACTGCTGACCTACAGACTTCTAGTCATCAAGTTCAGCATCTTAACCACTAATTCGCTGCAGTCCCAGTGGTGTGTTTGTACCTCATTGTTAAATTGTTTAATGTGAGAGCTGGTTGGATAGCTCAGTAATTTAGGGATCTGATGTAAGTTATTACATCAAAAGAGGTTTCCTTAATTCAGATCACACACATAATGGCAGGAACTAGAGCTCAATGGTAGATGTTTATATCTTTCTATAAATTTATTGGTATACAATGCTTAATTTTTCTGTCCAAAATTATTAAAGAACAATTCAAGTTCAAGGTCATGTTTTTTAATTCACAAAACAAATGAAAATGGTTTGGGGCCAGGGAATTATTCTAAAGATTACTCAAAGGTTTGAGACAAATAAATGGAATAGACACTTTCCCCCAAGCAGAGCACAAGTGGCCAAAATGAATAAAATATACAACCGCAGAAACCACTAATCACTTCAACTTCTTCCAATTTTCAATGTGATTCTACTTATAAACTTAGTAGATTCTTTCCATGAAATATTTAAAGAAAATCTCCAGCCTCTCTTAGGAGAATAACATATTTTGAGGAAACACAAATGAAGGTTCACTGTTGACAAAAATGTTGGATAGTAAATACATTGATAAATACTACATACATAAAATCATATGCATGTAATTTTCCTAGCCGGCTGAAAGGCTCAGTGAGTTGGAATAAAGCCAGAGGTCAGGAGTCCAATTCTATACGGTGCCTACTGGGAGAACAGCCCATCTATGAGGTCTAGGGCAAGAAGCACAGTCCCAGAGCACCTCCAGAAGGACTTGCAAACAATTATGGATTTATTTATTTATTTATTTGCTTGCTAAGTGGTTTTTCCCATTGAAAAATTATTCTACAGATTTTTCCATAGGGAAAATTCTTATGCGGGATGCCATGTCCCCCAAAATCCTAATTGTTATGCGATTTCGTTGCTATACGGGGCCATTGTTTTACGAGGTTCCACTGTACCTAGATTTGGCAATTTTCCCTTCCTTAGCATTTTTTTTTCTTCTGGAAGTGTTGAAAAGACTTGCTCTCATAAAACGAGTGTAGTGGCTGTGATTCAGGAGCATAAACACCTGAAATAAATTTTATTCCCCAACAAAATAACTGTAACTTAAGGAAGAGATCTTGTGAAATCACATTAGCTCCTTCCAATCTAATACAGTTTCATCTCAAGGGTCCTTGCATATTTAAACCATTGTAAGGGGAAGTGTTTTGAAATCTTTTATCTGAAGTGCTTCAATGACACTGGACTGAAAATTCAGGAATATCGAAAGAACACAGCCACCACTTGGGCCTATCTATCACAATGCTGCAGAATAATATCCTAATTTTCTTAGCTGTCAGTTATGTCTCTCACGAAAACAGCAAGTGTGAAGGTCAAATAGTTGACAAAACAAGAAGAATATAAAACCTTATTCATTTCCGGGCGGGGAGGGGGGCATGTTAACCCTACAAGACTAGTAGTTGCTTGTGTGCCATTCTGGCTCTATGATAATCCAAGCTGAAAGGCTTTCCTAACCAATGAAGAATTTCATACATACTTTTTGGCCATGCAACTGCTAACTGCTTAACAGAGACACGCGTCTGTCTTTAATTACAATCCCAAACACTCATCATAAACCAATTCTGTCAGATCTATTCAGCCACTCGACTTCAATACTGTATATGCCGTTCTGTAGGTGGTCTAATTTCAAAAAAGTCAACTAGGAGAAGTTTACAAAATGTTAGACACAGCTGTGCTTCAGACTGTTTCTCAACCATAGAACTATGATCAATTTGTAACTTCCATTTTGGAACATTCTCATGCCTCCATTCCAAGAAGATGCCAGATCAATTACACACCAGGTTTTACTCCAGAAGCACACACACCAATACCAAGATTATATTTCACACTTTGAAGAAAATAATTTTAGTGGACATACAATAAAAGATGGGAGAAATTTGATCTCGACCCTTGAGAGATAAAAAGAACTCGCTGGAGACACTGTAACAGAGCTTGATATAGCAAGAAACAACCAGAAAGCTTGGATTTTGGAAAAGTCTAAACAACAATCCAAACAAAAGGACACTGTATGCAAATATAACTCCAAGCCAAATAAGAACACCAACTGTTCCTGGCAGAAAAGACCAATCAACATATAATAAAAATAAAACAACACAAGGATATTGAGAATGAATCCAATTAACCTTTTATTGCCTTCATATTGGCAGAAATTGAAGATTTTTTTGTTGAATTTCAAGGGAGGCTTAGTTACTAGAGAAATCAAAGGAACAGTCTTCCACGGGGTAGTGTCCTGGTACCATTACTTTTTTATCATTCACACAAATGATCAACCAACATTCCTGTATGCTAGGAGTTTCATTTATGTTGATAATTTTGCCTCAACAGTTGCCTTAACTCTGAATCCATCAAGCATCAGCCAATATCTGCATTAGAAGATCTTTACTTCTACAGTAGACCATAGCATAATGATATTACTTGGTTCCCCAAGTAGCATTGCTATGCGATTTTTGTTGTTATGTGGGTTTCTATGGAGTTTCCCACTTAACAATGTTTTTAGTGTCGTTGTCCGGATAATGAGTTATTTTAGTGTCGTTGTTCGGACAACAACACTAAAAACGTTGTTATGCGGGGGAACACGTGGTGCATAACGACGTGTTGTTAAGCAAAAATGATGCTATCTGAATATGTTGTTATGTGAGGGTTGACTGTACAGTGATATCTCATACAACGTCCAAACTTGGTTCCACAAATTTGGACTTTATACGGATTTGGACTTTGTACGAGGCATGCAAAATCCTAGCCGCGATGCCTCATACAACGTCCAAATCCTTACCTCGATGCCTCATACAACGTCATTTCCATAGAGATACATTGTACTGTAACAGCACAGACTTCAGGGCAAAGTCAAGGAAACAGACAGAAAACTGACAGAACTTTAAGAAATCATTGTCTAAAGGCTGAAAACATTACAAAAACTTGTCAAACAACCCTGATTGTCCAAGAACCTGAAGAATGCTGCAAAAATCCCAGGAATGCTTCTAAAAATTATGACGGAAAAATTCAAAAAAATCCAAAATCGTGCTCAAAACCACTCCTAAACTCTCTTTGCCTCATGCAAAACCCACAAGAGCAATGCATGCATGTGTCCTGCCTTTTATACTGCCCAGGCACAATGCAACCTGGGAAAACCCCAATGCCTCATACGTCACACGACTTTGTATGAGACAACTTTTTTCAAGGAATTAGGCGATGTTGTATGGATCCGATGTTGTATGAAGCAGACTTTGTATGAGGTATTACTGTATTATAAAAGCAACCAGTTAAAACCAAACCCTTTAAAAACACAGGTCTGTACCTTCCACTTAAAGAACAGAAAAACAGAGAAACTTTGAATTAGCTGAGAAGATATTGGAATACTGCCTTATTTGGGCATTTTTCTGGACGGGGCACTGTTCTACCAAATATATAGTATACATCAGTACATGCCAAACAAGTGAATATATGATAACTTTTAATGAATCATGCAAGATTATTACTGGTTGCATGAAACCTACACTCATTGCAAAAGTCTATTATCTGGCTGGCGTTGTTCCTCTGGAAGTACATGGAGGGTTGCTAACAAACAATAAATGAAATAAGATAACAGCACCAAACCTATCTTGTTCACAATACAAACCCCCTAAACAACAGCTAAAACCAAAGAAAGGTTTTGTGCAGAGCTCTCAAGCTCTAAATATTAAACCAGAAGAGGCTGAGCTAAACCTATGGACAGCAAAAACAACACACCTTACTAAATGGATAAATGCCAAAGAGTGTGTCCCACCAGGGAGTCTGGTTGGACCATCTGGAAGTCATTTAATAGACTTTAGAAAGAAGTAGGAAGATCAAAGTATAATCAAGCAAAAATGAAACTTACTTGAATGAAGAATAATCAAGTAAAAAGGAGATACTTGGATAGATTTTAATGAGTAGGGGGAGAAATTTAACAAATGCAGTATTTATGTGTACGCAATTTATGCTCTGCTAGTGTACAAAGCTGGCTGGCTAGCAGATTAGGTATCTAGCTGCAGAGCTAGAAGTTGGGAATTCAATTCCCCAGTGTGCCTCCTCTGAAAAGAATCAGTCTGTGTAGTCAAAGGCAAGCTGCACTTCCCAGAGTACCAACAGAAGTTTGTTGTTGTTGTTCAGTCGCACAGTTGATTCTGACCCTTTGCGACCCCATGGGCCATTGCCCGTCAGGCACCCCTGTCCTCCACCATCCTCCTCAACCCCCCCCCCCCCGCTGTGCCCACTGCATCTACAATAACATCCAGCCATCTCATTTTTGGCTGCCCTCTTCTTCTTTTGCCCTCTACCTTTCCCAGCATCAAGGCTTTCTCAAGTGAATCCTCTCTTCTCTCATTTGATGTCCAAAGTACTTTAAGTTCATTCTCAATATTTGACCTTCTAAGGAGCAGTCAGGGTTGATTTCTTCTAAGATCGACCTATTTGTTCTCCACGCTGTCCAGGGGACTCTCAAAACTCTCCTCCAACACCACATTTCAAAGGCATCTATTCTGCTGCGCTCAGCTTTCCTTATGGTCCAGCTCTCACAACTGAACATTACCACTGGGAATACCATTGCCTTGACTGTGTGAATTTCTGTTTGCAAGGTGATGTCTCTACTTTTGACTATGTTCCCCAGATTTCTTATAGCTTTACTCCCAAAAATTAGTCGCCTTTTTATTTCATGGCTGCAATCTCCATCTGCAGTGATTTTGGATCCAAAGAATGTAAAGTCTGTCACTGCTTCTACTTCTTCCCCATCTATTTTCCAGGGAGTGATAGGGCCTGTTACCATTATCTTAGTTTTCTTGATATTAAGCCTCAAGCCAGCTTTTGCAATCTCCTCCTTCAACCTAAGCAAGAGCTTCTTTAGGTCTTCTTCACTTTCTGCATTAGGGTAGTGTCAATCTGCATATCTCAACTATTTCTATGTTTTCTTTACCTAGAAAACCCTGGGAACATTGTGATACAAATTTAAAACTGACATGTTGCTTAAACCTCATCCAATACTAATTAGAATTTGTTGTTTTGACATTGTAAACACAGAATAAAGCCATTGTTTGTTGCTCACTTTAAGTATGGCATCAAAAGTTTCTGTCTTTTTCAAAATATTCTTTATCACTGAAAAGATCCCTAGAGGTTTTTCATTTGCCACATGTTAAGCCAAATAAAATACTGAAATGTTTTAATTTGTTATTTTCATGTTGAGCACACATGAACAATCAAACTAACTAAAAGACAACAAAGTGAGTTTTCTTACAACAGTATAGCATGATATCGTTATCAGCCGGCTAAACTAAACGGAAAGCCCAATTTAGTATTCACAGTGAAGAACATAGTATAATATCATCTATATCCTTAAATTCTTGACTGCTATTCTGATTTCACTAATGGTGGCTGCTTACTTCGCAAACAATTCAATTGCATTTTTTGCTAGATTCTATATTTTATAAACACAGAAAATGTCAAAAAGCTATAGAAGAATCTCTTAGAGCAGTGATGATGAACCTATGGCACGTGTGCCAGAGGTTGCACTTGAAGCCCTCTCTGTGGGTACCCGTACAGTCACCCCAGCACATAGTTCGCCCCACCCCTCTGCCCAGCAGCCCAATGGGAGCACTTCCTCCCTCTCCCCAACAGAGTTCTCTCTGCCCAGCAGTCCAATGGGAGCATTTCCTTCTTCCCCTTTTGGTATGTTGGCACTTTGTGATAGATAAATGTGTTTGGGGTTGCAGTTTGGGCACTCTGTCTCTAAAAGGTTTGCCATCACTGTCTTAGAGCAACTCTACACCACTTATTTACAGAGAAGAACAGATGGCATAACAAAGGGTTCCATTTGTAACTAATAAACCTGGGATAATTCCATTCTGTAGCCTTCATAGTGAAATAGCAAAGAGTATCTCAATAATGCCTTAAGCATATATAATATATTTTAAGACTCACCCAAATCAAATACCTTTGATACAAAATAAAGGAAATGTAAATGTCATATCATTTATCTCTTCTATTCTCCCTGCTTATAGACCATAAAAATGTGTGAAAGAAACACACAATTCTTTATTTAGTTCACACATATCAAAGTTATTTTTAATTTAGCTTTTAGAACAGGACTCCAGGAAGCCTGAAAAATATTCAGAATTAGTATTAAATCCTTAGGCACACAAATTATCACATGCTTGTAAATTTTCCAGCTTTCTATGCTACCATCATCTCTCCATTCAGGGCACTCATATTGTAAGGAGAAATAATGAGGTAGTCATCACACTCTTTTCCCTCCTAACATAACTGGGAAGAAAAAAGCATAGAAAAAAGGTCTGGATCAAGATATTTTTATACTATAAAGATGCTTATATGAGCAACAGAATGAAAATAGATCTATCCACATCTCTGTTCTTGGATAGTGATGTCTAAACCAGAAAGAATCTTCTCTTTCCAGGGATGTTAATAAGAATGTACACATTTTTCTATCTTTTGTCTTCTCCAAGCTTAGAGAAACATCTGGAAATGCAAGATTTTGCAAGGGGTAATCTCTCTCACACGTGCACAACACACCCTTATGATGTCACTGGACCTGGTGTTGGGCAAGCTGCACAGTCCCAGGAGGAGTTCAGAAGTAGGCAGTGGTAAATGACCTCTGAGTGGTCTCTACCTAAAAAACCCTGAATAGGGTCACCATAAGTCAGCTTTGATTTAACAGCACACATTTATTTATTTTTTATTTAAAGGTGTTAGAAAGGTGAAGGTGCCTATACAGTGATACCTCATACAACGTCCAAACTTGGTTCCACAAGTTTGGACTTTATACGGATTTGGACTTTGTATGAGGCATGTAAAATCCTAGCCACGATGCCTCATACAACGTCCAAATCCTTGCCGCGATGCCTCGTACAACGCCGTTTCCATAGAGATACATTGTACTGTAACAGCACAGACTTCAGCGCAAAGTCAAGGAAACAGACAGGAAACTGACAGAACTTTAAGAAATCATTGTCTAAAGGTTAAATACATTACAAAAACATGTCAAACAACCCTGATTGTCCAAAAACCTCAAGAATGCTGCAAAAATCCCAGGAATGCTACTAAAAATTCTGACGAAAAAATTCGAAAAAATCCAAAATTGTGCTCAAAACCACTCCTAAACACTCTTCGCCTCATGCAAAACCCACAAGAGCAATGCACACATATGTCCTGCCTTTTATACTGCCCAGGCACAATGCAACCTGGGAAAACCCCAATGCCTCATACAAAGTCGCACGACTTTGTATGAGGCAACTTTTTTCAAGGAATTAGGCGATGTTGTATGAATCCGATGTTGTATGAAGCAGACTTTGTATGAGGTATTACTGTATAAGTAGCTGTGCACTATGTATCTTCTTGGAGATAACCAGAAACTTGTTTCTAGAACACATTTCAATTAAAAACCTGTCTGGGTTTCTCATCAGGATAGCAACTGTATAGAACCCCAATTTCCTCATCAATATATCCATACTGTATATCACTGCCCTCTGATGCAATTCAGTAATGAAAAGGAATATTACTCATTAGTGGTTCCATGACACAGGATAAAAGCACTTGAGGCATCAAATTTAGTGAAGCAACATGAGTCCGAATCTGAGCTATGCCTGGCTATCCGGGAACCCTGTAAGGTCAATGATGGAACAAGAGCAGGTTAAAAATGCAACATAGAAATATGCCTTGGCAAATGGGGAACAAACTCTAGTCTCAGTATAACTCTTCCCTAATATGTTCACCATGTAAATATACAACTCCAAGCCAAAAGCTCTATGCATATGTGTGGCAACTTCTAGCTAAATGATTTCTCAATACTATTTGTCAAATAATGTGTACACAACTTTTTCTTGTTTTTTTTTAAAAGCAATATTACTGCACATTAAGGCAGTGTCTTGAAGAGAACATGGATTTTTACTACCGAATCTCAGAGGGATTTATTCATCTTAATTTCACATGAAATTATGTACATCATAACTAGGCGAGAGCAAGGCTCAGTTGGGAGGTGATACTTGCATGGATAAAAGAGGGAGGAATATAAAAGATGAGATGCATGCAGATTAAGGATTTTTGTTCAAGGGATTACTTATTCAACATATGTTTTAATATAGTTTTACACATTTATGTGACATGAGACCCAAAGCTGTACTTTTGCTACAGAAACCATGGAATCCAGAACAATGGAAAAGGAAGCTCTCCTTCTTATGCATCCCCAAAACATACTACATTTTTAGGCAACTCCTGAGAGATGTATGGAAGGGAAGGAAATTCCATTATGGCAGTACTTCAGAGGCTGCCGTGGCTGAGTAGTTAAGAAGCTCGACTTGTTAGCTGAAAGGCTGGCAAGTTGGCAGTTCGATACCCAGGTAATGTATGACAGATTGAGCATCCATCTCTGTCCCAGCTCTTGGGGGCATGAAAAGAGCCTCATTCGAGCATCCCGAGCGGAGTTTCTCCAGCAAAAATCCTTCCAACCCAGAATAATTTCTGACACGAAATTATAGTGCTGCAGTTACTTCTTCTTACACACTCCATGATTACTTAACGGAATTCACATGTTTATTCAACTTAATTGTATTTCTATCCATCTTAATGGCACAAACCCAAAAGTCTTTTAATTAATAAAACTGGATTTTCAAGCTTCTCCTACTCACATGCTCCCATTTCTATCTGTCTCATGCCCCCCTTAAAAATAGTATTTATTTATTTATTTAAATTTATATGCTGCCCCCTTGCCCTAGAGCGACTCCGGGCAGCTTACAGCAGGCATAAAACATAAAAAGCATAAAACATTAAAAAAAACCATCTTAAAAAATCATTTAAAACCCCAATTAATACCCATAAAAGCCCATTAAAATTGCTAAAAGACACACCCACAAATCCATCAGGACAAGAGGGACACTTCATCTTAGATAATACTTTATCTTAGATGAGCCAATGGGCGGGAGCACTTCACCATCAATAGCAAAAATAGCAAATTATACATCAATCTTTCTCCCAAAGTTAAAAAAGGGGGAAAGAAATATACTTTTCTTAAAGGGAAACACATCTTTCATTTCCCTTTTCTTTTGAAATAAAAGTATTTAAAAAGAACTACTATCAGACCTTCAGACATGATTAAACTATGATGCCACAAAGCTAAACTAAGAACTGGTTTATAATATACATTCCAAATCTAGCAGATGCTATACAGTACCCTTTAACAGTAACTCCTCCATTAATACTTCTAAAGATATCTTACCTAGTTTTAGCAAACATTTCCCAAATCTATAAAATGACTAATTTACTGATAGAAAGGCTCTGATACAAACAGGAAAACATCTCCCATGGCTCTTATATTTTAAAGTGTACTCTGCTCTGTTTTGCCAATTTGAATGCATCATAAAATTGTAATGACACGCTGCAATACTAATCTCTTTATAAGTACTTTATGCAAAAATTCTTATACTATTTCACTCCAACATTTACTCAATCTCATTCTTTTGGCCATGGTCTATTTAAGAAAATTAACCTGGATTTATCTGCATTTCTATTAATACAAAGTTGGCTTAGATTCATAATCCATTTCAGAATTCTCATTTAATCTTCTACTGTAAATCTTTCCCAAAACACAGACATCTCCCAACCTTCTTTCACACTGGAACTCAAACAAACAAAATTGAAACAGCTACAGATGAAAGTAAGACGTGTGAATGCATCATACATATATCTTAACTGAATAGGCAGACATACATTAGAAAACTGTGGATACAGCATAGGCTGGCTTATTTAAATCCGGCAACTCCAAATAATAATAATAATAATAATAATAATAATAATAATAATAATAATAATTATTATTATTATTATTATTATTATTATTATTATTATTATTATTATTATTATTATTATTATTATTATTATTATTATTATTATTATTAATTTGGACTTGTATGCCGCCCACTTGCAGATGAGACTCAGGGAGGCTAACAACAATATCACATCCATCCAATTATATCTATAAAAGAGAGATGTCCCCTTGTGGGTGCTGTATACGAATTACACCCCTTTACTATCTGTGACCACACTTCGCACACACTTACCTATTTAAAGGCGAAGGTCACAGCGGGTGGCCGGAACCCCATGGGGGGCCCTACGCCTCACAAAATGAACAAAACAAAAAAAACTACCCCCCCCCCAGCAGCCACTGCGGCATACTGCGGCCAATCAGGGAGGCCAACACGAGCACTGCAGAGGTGGGACGATGACGCAGCCAATTGGGAAAGGGGGCATGGTCAGAGTGGCCATTGGCCTCTGGAACGCACTGACTTAAACCCTGTCCCCTTGGCATGGGCCTGCAGGGGAAGTGGGAAGGAGGTGCTATGGAGCTCAGCTGCCTGACACGACTGGCCTCTGTGTGTGTGTGCGTGTGTGTGCGTTGAGAGATGAATGGAGTGTGTGGAGAGGAATAATGTGTGTGTGTGTGTGTGTGTGTGTGTGTGTGTGTGTGTGTGTGTGTGTGTGTGTGTGTGTGTGTGTGTGTGTGGAGAGAGATAGTGCATGTAGAGAGGGAGTGTGTGTGTGTGCTCAGAGGAATGGCTGGAGTGTGTGTGGAGAAGCCTGGTGTGTGTGTGTGGGAAAGGATAGTGTGTGTGTGGAGAGGGATGGTGTGTGTGTGTTTAGAAGGATGAATGGAGTGTGTGTGGAAAGGAATGGTGTGTGTGGAGAGGGATAGTCTGTGTGGGGAGGGAGGGATGGTGATGGTGATGGTGATGGTGATGGTGATGGTGTGTGTGTGTGTGTGTGTGTGTGTGTAGAGACAGGCTCTGGAGTAGGCTAAGGGGTTTTTATTTTGATTTGTTTAGTCTAATATGCTAGCACCACGTGCAAACTTTTAAAATGTTTAATTCTGTGCGAACATATCAGAGAGTAAACAAAGCAAGTTTTCAGAGCAAGTTTCTCCCTCACGCCAGAATGTGACCGCACACGCTATGCTGCAAGGGCGCGAGCATGGGCCCCAATAACCCCCACATGAACCAAAGCACCAAAAACACGGGGCAACACCGGCACACTCACAGCACGCACCAACGCAACCCCGGGAGCCGTGCCACCACCACCCCAACCATCCTCGGGTGAAGCCGGGCACTAAAGCTAGTACAATATAAAACAAGATACAATTAGCATACACTAGATAACAAGATATTACATGATAGCTCTTCAATAACTTATTTAATTCCCATTACATGTGGAAACTTTGGGAATATTTTGTCAAAAATATAATCTATACATATAAATCCAAGGGTTAAACATTGGAACTTGCTAAGGTAAGCCAGGAGAGAAAGGAGACAGAGAGGAGAGAACCATCGTTGAGAAGAGAAAGCTCTTCTCTGCCTCCTCCTTCTCGCCCGACCTACCTAACGAACCTTCCCGGGAGAAGATCAGACTGATTGCCTCCTCCTCCTTTCCCCCATTGCTGCATCGAAACCAAAATTCGAAGCAGCAATGGGGAAAAGAGGAACCGACAGGCAGCCTGTTTTTCACGCTAAAGTAAACACAAAAAACAAACACCAAAATTAATAAAAAATTAATAAAAAAATCAATAATTTAAAAAACCATTAATTAAAAAAAAACAAAATACACAAAAACATACACAATACCACAAAACCATATACAAAACACCTAACTACAACACGAAAATACCACAAATTACACAAATAAACAACTAATTACACAAATAAACAACAACAAAATAAGAAAAATTAAACAAAATCAGAAATAACCAAACCAATTGAACAATCCTAAAAAGAACAATCAGAAACACCTCCCAGCCCACCACCACAAAAACAAAACAAAGAAAAACCCCAGAAGAAAGAAAACCAGAGAACTCACCAGCACGTCCTCCCTCCATGACGACCGGAATGGAAATGAAGAAACAAAGACTACTTACCAGAAGAAGCCCCACCCAGAGGCCAGGAGAGAAAAAACACGTGAAATGAAACCAAAACCACTAGCAGCCCCACCTGCAGGGCAGAATAGTAAAAACAACTCAAAAAAACACACAACAGCCCCACCTAGAGGCCACAAGAGTAAAAACAAGTAAAAAACATAACAATAAATCAAAAGTTTACACAAATCACAAACATATGTTAAATAAATTAAAAAGATTTATAACATCCTGTGTTGAGTTTTAACTCAAATAAAAACCCAAAACATCTAAACACAGTTTAAAAACATTGAATTTAAAAAACATGTACTTTCACATTTTTAAAAATATTACCTACGGTACAACTATTTACAAAAAAAAACACAAACTAAAACATTATTTGGTTAAATACAACAATTTGAAACAATTATATCATCCTTTGTTCTTTTTTTAATCCACAAAAAAACCACCAAAAAAGCTGATCACAGTTTATAACAGCCCGGCAACGCCAGGCAAACTATGCTAGTGATGTCTAATAATCTCATATCCTGGACTCAATATGAATGTAAACTGCTCTGGCAAAGACTTAAATTGTGTATAATGATCAACCTGTGTCCAAAGAGTACAAGCAAACCAAAAGATCAGAAACTCCAGGTGTTTAATTAGCACCTTTTGTGTGTGTAACATTTGGAAAGAAAATCAACAAAAATAGTCCAAATTCCCACCCCAAATGCTTCGTTGGATTTTCCTTAGTACAAGGTAAATTGTAAACCTTTTGAGGAAGTACATGAAAAGGAAAAAAACCTGATGTTTGTTTATAAGATGTGCAAAACTGCATAAAGGGACTGCGGTGGCTTAGTGGTCAAGACGCTGAACTTGACGACTGGAAGGTTGGCAGGTCAGCAGTTTGAGACCCAAGAGCTCAGGCCCAAAAACTGTTTAATGTGTTACAGTAGAGCACACAGATAAAAGCAAGGCTTTTTACAAGACCAAAGAATATAATGAAATTCCATGGCCTAGATCCATATTGCTCGAAAGCCAGTCGTATCCGACTCTAGGGTACAGTGCTCATCTCTGTTTACAGCCAAAGAGCCAGCGCTGTCTGCATCTGCAGACATTTCCATGGACACGTGGCAGGCATGCCTCAACACCAGAGTTCACAAAACATATTAGACAAGCACAATTAAGTGAACTTCATCTGAAAATGCTACACAAGATTAGGGACTTTCCTGAATAAAGGTACAACAACAAAAAAGGAGGCAAGTACAGAGAAGGAGCCTCTAACTTTCAGTACTTTCCAGTTTTCTAGAGCTCAGCTTGCTCCATTCTGCAGAGCCCCAAGGACTAGAGGGACTGCATAAGGAAAGACAGGTGGGGAAGTAGGCGGACACCAGTCCAGTTGCCTGCATCTAAATCCAGACAGAGGTGACAGTGCAATTATACCTTTTTCTTGGGCCCTCCATAGGCAACTTGTTAGCCACTGTGAGAACAAAATAATGGGTTACACAGATCTGGCATGACTGTGTTTATGTTTTTAGATACAATTCCTATAACTGCAGAGCTCTGATGTGAAATACAGCTCTGAAGTTGTGATATACAGTACCATGCAGCCTCTCCTAAACTTTGCTTCTAATGCAACTTTTTAGTGAACAATTAACAGACAGTGGTAAGCTGAGATTCATATTTTTCAATTTGATCAAATGGGTAAAACCAATTTAATTTTATCAATTATTGTATTACAATAATTTCATGTCAGAAATTATTCTGGGTTGAAAGGATTTTTGCTGAAGAAACTCCACTCAAGGGATGCCCGAATGAGGCTCCTTTGATGTCCCCAAGATCTTTCCTCACCGAAATGGTCATTTATCTACTTGCAATTTATTGCTTTTAATCTGGCAGGTTGGCAGGTGCTGGGACAGAGATGGACACTCATTCCATCATGCAGTACTTGAGTCTTGAACTGCCAACTTTCCGAACTTCCAGCTAACAAGGCGAGCTTCTTAACCATTGAGCCACCGCAGTTCTATTTATTGTATTTAATTTAATAGAAGCAATATTTTGATCCAGAATTTTCCAATACTTCATTTCATTTTAGGAACAAATCATGACCTCTTATTTTGCACTTTTTTATTATTTGGCAACAGGCATTCCAACCTGGAATATCAAACTTAGAATAAAAGAGTTATTTCAGTTAATAGATTAGTTTTTATATGACTTTTACCCTTCTGCTCAAGGAATACTAAGGAAAATATGTTATGATAGGAAATTCTTCCTTGGAGAACACATAAATAATTGGAGAAAAGAATGCCTTGATGAAAAATTTGCAATGCTATATGACTGGCAGAGGCTTTCAACAACTCTTGATTCTATCTATCTTTGGAAAAAGCATGGAACAATTTGGTGCTACATAACTATCTTCCTTAGTGATATGTTTCTAAATTGCAGCTTAAAATTTAAGTTGTTTTGTACTGTACCATTAATCTAATTCAGTTTTAATATTGGGTTTTATTTAATTTTAATTATACTTTTTATTCAACATACTAAGAACCACCTGTCCTGTTTTGGGGAAGAAGGCAAAATAAATGACAAAGTAATAATTAAATAAAATTTTACAATACAGTACACTATACCGTGTGTGTGAAATAGTGGATCGAGTAAAGGACGAGGATTCAGGCATGGAAACTCACTGAGAGAATGAAACTTAACCACTCTCACATTGAATGCACTATTAGGGTCATGATAAATTGGTTCTGACTTGATGGCACATAAAGACACCAAACAATGCACTAGACAGGTCTGAGGTTTTAAATATGCCGTGATTTGTGATTTGGCCAGATTTGGAAATGGAAACCAAAAATAAATTCTATGTACACTACAGTACTTTAGGATCAATGGCTGAGAAGATTATATCTTTTCATCATCCAGATGTAATAATCCTTACACATCTCTAATGCTGTGCAATGCTGTGACAATAACCAGGTTGTCTGGAGGTCACAAAGCTACCATAAGTCAGAGGCAACCTGTGAACCTTTAAAGTTTAAACCATCTCCACTCGTTACCTGACATTTTAATACAAAACAGCCACAAGATAACCTGTTCAACTGTTGGGGGGAATCCAGTGCTGCAATCCTGTGACAGTCCACAACAAAGCAACTTGTGCCACTTTCACACTCTGTGCTTTAACCTTCCCACATTGGACCCTCTTTAACCTCTTTGAGCAACTCAATGAAATCTAACTGATAAAAAGCTAACTCCCACAAAGTTCAATCAAATTAAGGAAAAACAGACAGGCCTGCACCATTTGTAAGCACCAAGTAACCAACACAAACAAATTAAAACCAGTACTTCACCCACTGATCCAAGGTTAATGTGTTTTAATGTGGTTAGTTTTTAATATGAATAGGGGGGTTGGTGTGTGTGTGTGTGGGGGGGTAAGTTAGGGGTTTTAATTGTTTTTTATATGTTTTTAACCTGTTGTAAGCCGCCCTGAATCGGGTTCACCTGATTGGGCGGCATAGAAATTTGAACTATAAATAAATAAATAATAAATAAAGAATTTTAACAAATACAGCACAGCTTGTTAGAGAACCCCAATAATTCAGAATCCACCCATTACACAAAAATTGATGGTAGTGGCACCATTTAGGCTCCCAATTACTTTTTTAAACTACCCAGTGCCAAATCTGCAGCGTGAAAGAGTATCAAACAGTTAATTAATAATTACTGAGTCCTAACTATCATAGTTAAACTATGTCACTCCATAATCCCACTTTTTATTTTTATATATAGTTAGGACTCAGTAATTATTAATTAACTGTATATAAATATTTATATATTTATTTATTTATTTATCTATTTATTTCCGGTGGAGAAAATGGCAACGCAAACTCCCGGTGAATTTCTCAGAAAGACCCTGAAATCTCCCACTTTAATACTGTACTGAGTGCTAGGATTTAATGCATTACTTTTAATGCCCGAGGGTTAACGAAATTACCTGTGTCTCCCCCCATACCTGCCCTCAGGGGAGAAAAAGGACTCTGTCCAACCTGTCCACCTTCTTCCTAAGACAGGGGGGGGGGAATAAATAACCTTGACTCCCTTTGCTTTTCTGAAGGGTAAAGCCTCCCCCTTTTATTCTTAGTAAGGGCTAAGCAGCGAATAAGCTCCCTGCCTCGCCACACAGACAGTATAAAACAACTCGTCTCCTCCCTGTCTGGCTTGTTTGTGGCGTTATTCTTCTCGTTATAAGGAACGTTTCTTTAGTTTATTCCTTCCCCAGGAGGCCATTTCCCTCACATTAAGCGCCCACACCCCACACAGCTCCGGCCATTATTCGGTCCAAACCTGTTCCCAAAGAAAGACCCACAAAGGCTAAGCAGACGAGGGAGCCCAACAAGCAGCCGTCTTCCTTCGTGGAGGCCCATGGAGGGAGGGAGGGTGGGGGAGAGAGGGAACACTTCTAACCGGGGAGAGCGGCGCCTTGCCCGGCCTCCCGCGTCACTCGAGTCCCCGGCTCCGCTGGACTAGGCAGGCCGCAACGGGAAAGTCGTGGCGCCGCTGCCGCCTCGTCTCAACACACACCCTTTTCTTTTCCATCATCCTTCGACTACTAACCCTTTCGCCTCGCAGCTCTTAACTTAACGAAAAAAAAGCCATAGTAGCCCCTTTTACAGTCCGGGAAAAAAAACCTCCACCGCACCGCCCTTTATTGTTTCCATTAAGATTCACATGCAACGCCTTCCAGCCCCATATTCCAAATTGTGTTCTTTTTCTAAAATATATACAGTATATATATAAATTTCAAAAAAAAAAAAAAAACACCCGATGATTTCCTACTTACAGCGGAGGAAGAAAAACGACAAAACTACCCTTCTGCCCGAAAAGCCAATGGCTATTTTTTTGTTATCCCCCAATTAGCACGGTTTTTACGCTTCTTTTTGCAATCTTCCGTGTAAACCGAGATCTAGCTCAGATCTAGATAATATGTATCAATTAAATAAAAAAAAACATAATCTCAACCTTTGGAAATCCCAACCCCCTGCATAAAGCCCTTCCCCACCTCCTGTATCTCAATGTGTATATGATTTTGTAGGAATTTTTTTTAAGGCGCCATGTTTATAATCCTCCATCATATTTTTTTTTTAAAAGAAAAGGGAGAATCCCATCCTTCAAGCATGGAGGCGACGCTGCCTCCGTTTCCTTCGCCCCTTCAAAGCCCGGGGAAAAAGACACCCACCTAAACCCCCGCAGGGGCTTTAAATTCAAAAGTCGCGTGTACGTGTGTATGCGTTGCGTTTCTCTCCCGCCCCCCGCCCAAACACTCCTCCTTCCCAGCCTAAAGAGGGTCTTTTTTCTCACCTTGTGCTCTTGGCTGCTGCTTCTTTTCTCTTTGCTGCAGGCGAGAGAAGTTAACCTAGGCGAAACTTTTCGATTTCTTCCCCCAGGTTCCCTCCTCCACCTCCTCCGTCTTCTTCTTTTTTTTACATATTTCCCCCCCACATTCGGAGTTTTATTGTGTCTGAATTTTTCCTCTCTTTTTTTTCCTCCCTGCTCCTGGCTATCCACACTTCTAGCTTTCTGGGGGTAAACAGGATTTAAGGACGTGGAATCGGATCCCTGGGAAAAGGAGAACTCTAGTGGTGTCTGGCGGAGTTGCTGCTACTTGCTTTACTCCCTTCTTTTCCCCCCCACCCCTTTATAATGTGGGGTGGAGGCAAGGATTTTAAAAAAATAAATCAAAATCCACTTATTTTTCAGCCACCATCCAAATTATAAATCCAAGTACACAAGCAACAATTTCTCTGGCTAAAAAAAACAAACTACAAATCTGAGGAGCTTGGCCCTATAACCCTAATCCTTGCCCAACTGCCCTAGTTCAGGTCCTTTGTCCCTCATCAACTGAAAATTATTTTTTTAGGAGTTGTTTTCTTGCCGGTGTCTGAATAAATTCGAATCAATTCCTTTTGTCTTTTAAGAAGACAGATTTGACAACATGAGGCTTGAGCCAAAGCAACAGGGTGTCTCATTGTTGAGCAGAATTGATAAAGATCATTTACTTCCGTGATATAAATTGTATTGTTTTGATTTTAGCCATAATCTAAATGCTGACTGCGGTCAAGCACCGCTTTGTTGACAGATATGGATAATATAAATTTAGATGTTGATAAAAAAAAGAGTTACTG
This sequence comes from Bradypodion ventrale, assembly GCA_035047345.1. Classification (NCBI taxonomy): domain Eukaryota; kingdom Metazoa; phylum Chordata; class Lepidosauria; order Squamata; family Chamaeleonidae; genus Bradypodion; species Bradypodion ventrale. The sequence goes on from JAWDJE010000006.1 coordinate 126,907,358, forward strand.
GCTATAATGTTGACAACAAGTAGACAATGTATAGCTAGAAATTGGGAAAATAATGTAAGATTTGTACAAGGATTGCTGCAGGACGGAAATGAGCTCCCGTCTTTGTCCCCAGCTCCTGCCAACCTAGCAGTTCGAAAGCAAGAAATTGCAAGTAGATAAATAGGGACCACTTCAGTGGGAAGGTAACAGCGTTCCGCGCCTTCCGGTGTCTAGTCATGCCTGCCACATGACCACGGAAACGTCTGCAGAAGCAGACAGCGCTGGCTCTTCGGCTTAGAAACAGAGATGAGCACTGCACCCTAGAGTCGGATACGACTGGCTTTCGAGCTAGGGAAACCTACAAGGAAATGTGGGATCTTGCACTTAATGATAAATTAACATGGGAACTGAATTTAAAAAGGATTTAATTAAAGAAAATAGATTTTGGAAAATTTGGCAACTATTTGTAGAGTCAAAATTCGCTGGAGGTGCCAGTACCTGATCAATTTACTTTTTGGAAATAGTGAAAAATGTGTGATATCTTGCATCCTCTAGGGCACTGTAAGATACACTGGGTGTGTAGTTTGATTTTGTATACATGTTTTTATTATTGTATTTTCATGATATTATTTTAGGATGGTAATACCATTAACTAATAAATTTTGGGTGGGAAAAAAGAAGATGGTGTAAATATGAATATTATAGAAATATATAAATAAGTTTGATTTGGAGATTATTTTATAAAAAAAAGAAAATATTGCAAATGTAACTTTTAAGTTTCATATAATTATATGAGTTACAATAATTAAGATTTAGTGAAGGATGGGAAGTATTACCTTGATAAGTAGAGGTATTGTTATGGTGGTATTTTTTAGTTTTGTTTATTTTTGTTTATTATTGTATGAAATTTATGTATTGTATTGTATATTGTCATATGATTTTTTTTGTATTGTATTGTATTTTTTTATTATTTAGATTTTGTAATTTAGGTTTTGTAATTATATTTTGAAAATTAATTTAAAAATTAAAAAAACAAATAATCTAAATACAGTATTCTAAATATTGGCTGTGTGGACCATGAATAATTTTCTTGCAAAACCTGCAAATCCAAAAAGGTGGTCCTATAATTTGCATTGATTTTGTCATATAATTTACATTGTATTGTTCTCATCGCTGCAGTGGAGGGAGATCAAGTGCTAAAATAACCATTTGGTGTTAGTCCACCACCTGCTTAAGTCCACATTTAACATAATTGATATGGTGTAATGTATTTCATAATTATCATTTTTAAGCACAGAAACCAGGTTAATATTGGATGCTTTTGAACATCCTGACATGACTAAATGTATTTATTACTTCACTTTTTTTCAGTCATCCTCTTTTAGTTTGCTCAGGGTAGATACAAGGTGTTCCTGTCCAAAATAATTGCCACATCAATCTTATAACAACTTCCTAGAGAAATTGGAGAGGGAGGGGGGCTACGACCATCACAAAGATCCAAAAATGAAAGCCATCCTTCTGCAATTTAGGATGCTACTTGCCTGATGACCAAGATCAACTGATGTACATAAATGGTTGTGTGCCAGCTGAGCTATAACTAGGCCTACTAAAGCTGAGCTGAATCCAAACCCTTGCCTCTGCCTACGGATGTAGAGGATTATTTGTTGTTATTATATGCCTTTAGGTTGGAACTGATTTACAACAATCCTAACAGGACTTTCAAGGCAAGTGAGAACCCAACTACATCATCAAATAACGTGGGATTTGCTCTGCCTATAAAACAGTGAATTTAATTTATGGGTGGCATATAAATGTGTAAATTAAATTAAATCAAATTTATTTTTAACTGCCCAAATGATGCAAAGGCTGATTCAAGTCCAACCATTACTTTTTACTCCTATCCCCCACCCCCACCTGTTTGCTCGGGTACTTCTACTTTTTTATGCTAGACCAATTCAAACAGGCTTTTTACTATGCAGTCAGTTGTGAAGAAATCAACCCTGACTGCTCCTTAGAAGGTCAAATAGAAAATATGGAGCTAAAGTACTTTGGGCATCAGATGAGTAGAGAGGATTCACTTGAGAAAGCCTTGATGCTGGGAAAGGTGGAGGGCAAAAGAAGAAAGGGGTGGCAGAGAATGAGATGGCTAGATGGTATTGTTGATGCAATGGGCACAGAGTTGGGCAAGTTGAGGAGGATTGTGGAGGACAGAAGTGCCTGGAGGGCAATGGTCCATGGGGTCGCAAATGGTCGGCATCGACTGTGCGACTGAACAATAACAGTTGTGATTTCTTCTTGTAAAGATGGAGTCTGTAAGTGGTGTTTCAATTATGTGCTATGGGTATTTAGGGCATGATGTCTAGAACAGGGTGACATTCCCCACCCCATTCTTTCCTTATCCTGAGCATCTTCCAGGTTTTTTAAATGAGATTAGTACTATAGCTGCCTTTCATCTTGTTGCTGGGTCTATTACTAGGCAGGTCAGGAAGGCACAGTAAATTGGAAATAATTTTTAGAGACTTCTCTCTTTATCAAAAGAAAAGATGCCACCATTCAGATGGAGAGAGAGAACCTAGGCACCCAGCTGGGAGATGGAATCTAAGTACTGTAGTGTGTTTAGTGTGTGTATGCATGCATTTAAAATCATGATGGTTTTCACTGTGCTGCTGCCCAGAAGGGAAAAGGGGGTACAAGGCTGAACATGTGGTAGTGACTTTGGCAAATGTTCAGATGGAGAGAGAGAGAGAGATCCAAGCAGGGGCATGCTGGCTACACTAAAAGGGCCCTGGATAGGGAGGGAGGGGCGGCTTCTATGCGGGGCACTGCATGACATAATGGATTGAGTGCCCATCTCGGGTCCCAGCTCCTGCCAACCTAGCTGTTGGAAAGCAAGACATTACAAGTAGATCAATAGGGACCACTTCGGTGGGAAAAGATCTTGGGGGCATGAATGGAGCCTCATTCACCCTCCTCACGGAGTGCGAGAGTAATGGATGGATGGGAACCAGAGAGAAAGGCGCATCCCTCACCTTCCCCTCCCCCCACCTTCACTGGACAATGGGGAGGGGCAGAAAGAAGGAAGATGTGGCACCTGGCGGAAAGAGAGAGACCTTTAATCTACATCAGCTGCTTCTCCCACCAACCCCTCCTCTCTCCCTGCCATTTTGGTTTGGGCACGGCGAACGCTGGCTGCTGGGATTGGGATGAGGCCTCCGACTCCCACCCCCTGCCTTCTCCCTCGGAATCTAACCTGGCACTGCCACTGCTGTCGCCACCGCTGCAAACAGTGAAGAAACCCAGTGGGTCTTTCCCATCCACCAAGGTCATAAGGGGGCGAAGTTGGTTGGTGAATGGTGGTTATCACTGTGCACCAGCTAGTCCTCCTACCTCCCCATGACCTTGGTGGATGGGAAAGACCCACAGGGCTTTTTCGCAGCTTACGGCTTGTGGTGGCCCAACACAACAATAGGGGACAGAGGAAACACTCCCATTGGGCTGCTAGGCAGAGGAGCAGGGTGAACTCTGTGCTGGGGTGACCACATGGTGCCCACAGAGAGGGCTCTGAGTGCCACTTATGGCACACATGCCATAGGTTCACCACCACTGTCCTAGTTCATCACTTTGTTCACTACCCCAACCTTGTTCTAATTTTGCACTGATGTGGTGGCTGCATCTCTGGTTTGGATAAGGTCTAGAAAGAAGAAAGAGGACATCCTGGAAAGTCAGAGGAGGAAGAGAAGAGAGTGAAGCTAAGGCAGATAAGGGCAGGCCTAGCAGAGGTAGTAGAGACAATATGGGAAGAGGAGATAGAGGAAGAGAAAATATCTGGAGTTGGGAGTGCTGGAGTGTTGAAAGCAGTGGAGGAAGAACACTCTTTACCCTTTGGGTGGACTTACATCTTTAAGGAAGACGCCTTGACGGAAGGTTTGGGCCACCTGTGATTTCCTCTTATTGTGGCTGAGCCAGCAGTGGGCATCAGCAGGTTCGCACCAGTTCGCCAGAACCGGTAGCAGAAATTCAGGCTGGCCCCGCCCATCCAAGTTTTGAAATAAATTAGTCCTAATTCAGGTGCAACACAGGGCTTTCCCCTGACCACGTCCACCATACCACGCCCACAGTGTGGTAGCAAAAAAAAAATTGAGCCCACCACTGGGCTGAGCAGCAGGCGTAAAAGAAGAAATACTGAAACTATTCTAATGCGGTGAATGCTGATGTTGAGAATGATGCCAGCGGGATTGAGAGAGAGAGAGACAGACATACAGGCAGACAGACTGACTGAATATACTCAGTGGACTGTTGGATTCTCCTTTACCCCTAAAGTAGGAGTTCTCAACCTTTTTAAGCCGGTGTCTGACTCACACTCTTTCAGATAGCTTCAGGGCCTAGACAACCATTTTGCCCTTCCTCCACCACATGGCACTTCCGGGTGTGGTGGAGTCAGGGGGAGGGGTGGACATATGAAATGGCACTATGGGCTGCATCCGGGCCACAGGTTGAGAATCCTTGCCCTAAAGGTTTCCAGCTGTTGGAAGTTGTTAATAAAAATTTTCTTTTTTCTTTCTTTCTTTCTTTTGCATCTAGTTTCTGCCATTGGACTGGAAGTTGACGGGTGGGGTAACAATAAGTTTCCATTTTCTCATTTCTTTAGAAAGTACAGTATTTCTAAGAAGATCAGTTCTGGACTTAGGCATTTTTGCACTTTAAGTGGAAAGTACAAATATATCTTCCTAGCCTGCATTTTGTATTAGAATGGCAAACACAGTAGCTTATTTTTCTGTAAGTTAGGCTGCAAATGTATATGCACTTAGCAGGGAATAAGCCCCATTGAACTCTAGGTAATGTACTTTTCTGGAGACAAACCTAGGATTGCACCAGGAGAGAGAGAACTTTCTTTTAAATTCTACGGTTTGCCAGATACCTTGACAGAGACCATACTATTCTATTTAATGCATGCTTTTCATTTTTCCCTAGAGATGTAGAAAAAAATAGAATTGTCTCTCTTTACTGCTAGCTTGAACATCTTGTAACAATTTTTATTACAGTATTATTAACTTCTGACATATATGAATTAAAATATTCAAGCCAAAGTGAAGCATATAATGAGGCTGGGTTACAGCAGTTTATTCACGTAGGACTTCCCTTGAGACTGGTTCAGAAATTGCAGCTAGTGCAGATTGCAATAACCAGGTTCTTGAGTCAGGCAACCAACTGCAAGATGTTGTTGATAAAAGAACTGCACTGGTTGAAAGTGAGTTGTCAAACCAGTTTAAGGTGATGTATGTTAACTTAGTAAAGGTAAAGGTCACCCTTGTTTGAAACCCAGTCATATCCGACTCTAGGGGACGGTGCTCGCCTCCGTTTATAGCCAAAGAGCCAGCACTGTCTGCCTCTGCAAATGTTTCTGTGGTCATGTAGCAGTCATGGCTAGACGCCGGAATGCATGGAATGCTGTTGCCTTCACACCAAAGTGGTACCTATTTATCTACTTACAGTTTCTTGCTTTCAAACTGCTAAGTTTGCAGGAGCTGGGACAAAGACGGGAGCTCACTCTGTCATGTAGCACTTGGGTCTCAAACTGCTGATCTGCCGACATTCCAGTTGTGAAATTCAGCGTCTTAACCATTAAGCCACTGCTGTCCATATGTTAACATGTTAACTTGCAAAGCACCAAATTATCTGAGGGAACACCTTTCTCTATGCCAACCTGCCCATTCAATGAGATGTATAGGCCAAGGATTCTCAGTTATTCCTTCACCTGTACAGGTACATCTGTTGACAGTTCATGTGTGTGCTTTTCTGTTGTGGTGTCTTGCCTTTGAAATTATGTCTACTTCTCCCATCCTGGTAGAACAGCAGCCAAATCTATAGTTTTAGTGCTTTGAACAACTTATTTATTTGGCCAAACAATTGCTGATTTCTGTACTTGACTTGCCAAAGGCTGTGGATTTTTAAATGCTGCTTTAATGAGTTTTGTACAATACCTTAAACTTTTCCTATTGAAGAGCAGTATACATATTTTGAATAATCATAGATCTATTCTAATAAATCTAAAGGACAAATTCAGTGGACAATTTCACCTCTAATCAGGAATCATCCCATTAGTAACAATAAAGTTTAATAATATACAGGTACAATTTCATTAACCATGTTTCATATTTCAATATTTTTTATTTCTAAAGTACGCACAAGGTTTCAATATTTATTATGCATCTTCCATTAAAAAACCCCCAATAAGAAAGCTTTTACACATACTTTTTGTGATACTAGTAACTGATTGAAAACAAGCTGACCTAGTTCTGAACTTTTCTTTTTCTCCTCCAGGACAATTGTGAGAAAGGAGATAAAAAGATTCCATTTCAAAGTAAGCAGAGTTTGTCATATCATTTGATGCGAATTGTAAGGGGGGTTAATCTTAGCAATGGTATTATGAAGCAAGCCAGCTTTATAAACCATGATTTGACATTAGCTTGTTTCCACTAATCATTATTAAGTTGAACCACTGTGTTTGAACAATATGACAAGCTGTAGTAGAACTAAAATTGAGGCAACTGGAAACTCATACTTGCAGGTGCTACAATGGAGAGAAGGAGCACATGAATTTTCATGGAGGCTAATCTCATTCTTGAGCTATGGTGTAGCGTTATATCCAAATCAGTAATGTGAAGTTCCAACAGACCTTCAGCTATATACAAATGGATGTGATAGTTTACAAACACTTGTACATCTGTTTCTTATATCAGTGACCTGTGTTTGGTGTATAAACCTTGGTTTTGAACCTATATATCAAGTCTACAAAAGCTGTGACTTAACAAGATGAATGCAGCTCATTCACCAAATTTTCTGTTTTGACAAATGTTTGACAAGCCCCTGCCCCCATTTCCACTTCTGGGTGGGTTCCAGAATCAGATTTATTAAGATAGGGCTATACCTGGTTCAGTGGGCTATAGGTTGCACTGTTATGATATTCCTATGTTAAGACATTGCAAGGATTTGATTGAACCCAATTTCCGCATAATGGTGCATTAGGAAAAATCTCCTTTGATGTTTTAGGATACTACTCCTGAATATGTGTGAGTCTTGCAGGATAGAGGGTGAAAGAAATATTTCAGAATCAAGTAACATTTCACCTAGTCAAAGCATTCCCCCCAAAAAAAAAACCAACAACAACAAAAAAGCTTTAGTGATAGGAAATAGAAAAAAAAACATTTTAAGAATCTTCTGTGAAAACATCCTATCTCTGGTTTCTACTGAAGTCTGGTCTGTTTGAATGAATGTCAGATATTGAGGCCTGAGGATGTAGAGATGATTTGAAACATTGTTCAGCCCATCAATTGTTTGTCTGACCTTACAATTCTCAGCTAATAACAACTAGCAAAGTTTGATTAATTGGCTAAGAACAGGCAGGGGTTAAGATTAAGGCTTCCTCATAAGGGGAAGGTAGCATTGGTTCAAAGGTTCAATAAAGAAGGAGTCTTTGAGGATGTTGGTAATAATTACTCACCAGTCATGAATACAGTAGAACCCTGCATAACAAAACAAAAAAACTCCACTCCACGGAGCTCTTCGCTATGTGGTTTTTTCATTATGCGGTTCCCTATGGGAGATACTCCGCATAATGGGAAAAAAATTGTTAACCGGGGTTTCCCATTGAGCAGGTATACCCCAGCTACCAAAAACCCCGCATAACAAACAAATTTTTTCGTTATGTTGGGTATCGCCCTTGCATAACGAAACTTCATTATGTAATTTTTTTGCTATGCGATGCGTTCATTATGTGAGGTACCACTGTATCTTCTGTTAGTTTATTAATTGGACAAGATATTGAGATGATAGTGGCTAGGGTTTTGAAACACCTTTGAAATGTGGTGGTGGAGGAGACTCTTGAGAGTCCCCTGAACTGCAAGGAGATCAAATTAGTCAATCCTGAAGGAAATCAAGCCTGACCGCTCATTGGGAGGACATATCCGGAAGATGAAGCTCAAGAATTTTGGCCACCAAATGAGAAGAGAGGACTCACTTGAGAAGGCATTGATGTTGGGAAAGATAGAAGGCAAAAGGAGAAGGGGGCGGTAGAGGATGAGGTGGGTAGATGGCATCATTGACACAATGGGTGTGGATCTGTGTGGGCTGTGGAGGATGGCAGAGGACAGAGGAGCCTGCCGTGTGGTGGTCCATGGGGTTGCAAAGGGTCGGACTCAACTGTGTGACTGAACAACACCAATGCAACTCCAGGAATTCTTGGATAAAGCAGATTTTCCAAATGCATGTTACTGAATTTTATACCTGCTTTTTATACAAAAATTGCCCTTGTAAATGGACAACCTAGGCTGAGAAGATCCTATTTATTCCCTTAAGCTTTTCAGTAGTTTATTATACTATTGACCACAAGTCTGGCTTGAACTAGAGAATAAAATCACAGTATGGGGCATAATATGTTAATCCTACTATTTATCTGATGGGTACAAAGAGTATGTTTTGGGGCGACCACTGTTTGGACCCATGGCTCTGGTTCTAAATAGTATGGCAGGGCTATGTATAGTTTTCTGTTATATTTAAGATCTACAAAAATCTGCTGGGAGAAGTTGTTGAAGGATTTGGATGTCAGCAACTGACAAGTAATGGCTCAATTTTTCCATAAGTGCTACATCAGAAATGGTCGTACAATGCTAATGTGTTGTCTGGAGTCAGAAATGGTTGGAGTGAGGGCCAATAAACCTGGGCTATAAAACAGATACTATTAGATAGATAGTTTCTGGGAACAGGAAGTAGGAAAGTTTCACCTGCTCTGGAACCTGTTAAACTGGTTGTACTCCTGCCGAATACTTTTGTTTCTCTCTCACACATGATCCATGTCAACAACAGGCCACTCACATTATCTATTTATATGCGAATACTACGGTAAACACATGAATAAATACTGAGACTGTGTTCTGTTCATATTCCATTTAACTCTGAGACTTTTTTTTAGTTTAACAGGGTGGCAGCTAACCTTCAAGTTAAATGTGCTTTGGACCCACATAATTAATTGTGTTTAGACCATTATTATTTTTCTTTTCTTTGTTAAACTGTTACCATGCTTAATATACCATTATCTAACAATTTCCCATTCATGTTACTTTCATCCGTTTGCTTAAACAGCCTATCCATGTCCTTATCAAATAGCAAATTAAAAGCTTGTTGCTTATTGACACTATTCAAAAGGAAGTCATACCCGATTTGTATTGTCATTTTCAAATAAGTAGGCAGCCGAGTGATGCCTTAACACCAAATTCCATCCAGTGAGCTTAACAAAACATCCTGGTCTAGAACTCTGTTTATTTAATGCTTAACCTACTTCAAGGCTGACTTCTTTCTCAGGATCATGCTGTGCTCATGAATAGAGCTTGGTGTAAACCAGTTAGAAGCCAGCTGAGTTGGAAATATGCTAGACTTTGTACATTAGTGTCTGAAATTTCCAAGCCTGGGGGGCAAAGCCCAGTCACTTATATAGTCAGAATCCATCCCTTAGTAAATGCTCCAGGGTACACAGAAAGGGCTTCCTTGAACATTGTGGTATTTCGGGTGTTCCTTGGTAACGTCAATCTTGTGTTGCGGACTAATCTTTCTCACACTAGGTCAGGCGAAATAAACTGTAGAATGAACTCACTAAAAGGTGCCTTCCTTTTGGCAATTTCATGTCTGGCCTAGACATGGAAGTAGTAGTAGTAGTAGTAGTAGGAGTAGTAGATGCTCCACTATTTTTCAACTAGTGCCATGTCTTGAAAAATACAGGGCTACCTTGAGGTGAACAAGAGGTTTATTTCCAAGTCTTACCCTTTTTATTAGTTACTCTGATTTTGGAACATATAGCAGTCATACTATTAATATCCAACCTTTTGGTATTAATTCACTTATCTAAAAAGTATTATTTATTTATTTATTTGTATTGCTGCTCTCTCGCCAAAGCAACTCACAAGTATAAAAACATCATGTTACTACACAGTAACTGCACAGAAAACAATTGAAACCGTTAAAATGCCTTATCAAGATATCACCCCCAACAAACCCCATTTAAAACCCCAGGCGGTCCTCATATGAGCCAGCGTGGTGGGGTTACTGCACCAACAGAACCCCACACCTGCTGTGCGATCCAGGCTTTAAGGTCTCTTCTGAAGGGCAATAGTTCTGCCTGGAGATGCAGCTCAGTCGGCAGGAGGTTCCATAGGTCCAGAGCAGATCCCGAAAAGGCCCTCCTTCTGGTGTCAGAGAGGCGAACCTCCCTAGTTGATGGCACCACCAGGGAGCCCCTCCGGTCTGCTCTAGTAGGACGGGCTGATGTCCTTGGGGTAACACGGTCTCTTAAGTATCCTGGTCCACTACCATGTAGTGGATCATTCATTTGCTTGTTTGAGCTCTATACCATCATTCTAGCTCAGAAGCTAATCTGGGCTGTGTTACACTTCTGTCTTAATTGCCAGAAAAATGGGAACACTAATATTATTCCAGGCTGAAGTTGTTTTACCTCCTTAAAGCATAAGGTGGCACTGCAAGATAAAATCTGGATCTGAGCAGAAGAGGCTGTGATGGCTAGGATGTTTTGACATGTCTCAGACTTTCACTGATGTTAACTGTGAAGGAGGGTGTGAGGGATGCATTCAGAACTGCCAGGTGATTCACCATGAAAGAAATCTAGGGAGATGCAGTGGAAAGCTCAGCAGAGACATCAACTCGGTGAGCAGCAACAGTGGAAAAAAACTAAATTTATGCTGGGGGATTATTAGGAAAGGAACAGCATATAAAACTGTCAGGATCATAATGCCACAACACATATCTGGGCACTGTGTATAATTCTAGTTGTTCTAATTGAACCAGGACATTGAAGAGTTGGAACTGTTGCAGAAAATAGCAATCAAAATTATCAGGGTGGTGGAGGTGTTTTCGCTGTAGAGGAAAAACTATAGCTTTTACAAACACAGTGTGACAGAGAGGAAATACTACAGCTTTTACGAACATAGGCAGCGGTCTCTTGAACCACCCTTTACCTGGTTCTTTAAACAGAGGATGTCAGGGTTGAACCTGGACATTGTCCCTGCAAAATCTTGGAAAATCTTGGAGCTAGCAAGCTGGGTGGGGTGGGGTTGTATTATGATTTAGAAGCAAAGAAAGATTGGAAAGTCACATTTTAAAAATACTATAATTATTGGTATAGAATAGTGATGGCGAACCTTTTAGAGACCGAGTGCCCAAACAGCAATCCAAAATCCACTTATTTATTACAAAGTGCCAACACAGCAACAGGGGAGGAAGTAAACGCTCCCATTGGGCTGCTGGGCAGAGTGAACTCTGTGTTGGGGTGACTGCACAGGTGCCCACAGAGAGGGCTCCGAGTGCCACCTCTGGCACGCGTGTCATAGGTTCGCCTCCACTGGTATAGAACAAAAAGGACCACAGTGTCTTAGTGGTTAAGATGCTGAGCTTGATGATCAGAGAAGGTCAGCAGTTTGAGAGCAGAGTGCTGCGTGACAGAGTGAGTGCCCCTTGTCTGTCCCAGCTCCTGTCAACCTAGCAGTTTGAAAGCAAGAAATTGCAAGTAGATAAATAGGTACGACTTTTGCAGGAAAGGTAACAGTGTTCCATGCACTTTGGCGGTTAGTCATGCTTGCCACATGTCCATGGAAATGTCTGCAGAGGCAGACAGCGCTAGTTCTTTGGCTGTAAACAGAAATGAGCACCGCCCCCTAGAGTTGGACACAACTGGCTTTTGAGCAAGGGAGACTTTTACCTTTACTATAGAACAAAGAGGCAAGACTCTTGGGAAAAGACAATAAGTCTGAGACAAGTGGAAGGCTGTAGGAAAAGAGGAAAGCCAAGCATAAGATGGGTTGATTCTGTGAGGGTTGTGTTTGCAGGAGCTGAGCAGGGTTGTATTTCTGAGAGCTCTCAGTCATAAGGTCACCATATGTTAGAGATGACTTGACAGCATGTAACAACAACATAGATCCAAAATAAAATAAAAAGTTATTAGCTATCATTGTAGATGTTACTTTAACACAAGTTTTTCATTGTTTCTCAAAAGTAAACTAATCATTACTTTAGGTTACTTTTGCAGATTGTGTTACAGCTGTGCGTGAAGCCCTTTTTTTTGTTCTGATGCAAGATGTGCTGCAATAATCTACCGAGTTAAAAATAGCAAAAGGAACCTCCTGTTCCAGCTAAACCACACTTACAGATTCCACAAATTAACCTAAACATCCAACACCATAAACTTACAAATGAATGCAAAAATTCTGCAGCAAGATTTCACTTGGGGGGGAAGAATATTTTCAATATTTCTGTTTTTATATTATGATAAGATCACAGTGATCTCCAGAAGTAAGAAGCAGCATACCTTCCAGCTGAAGGGACAAATCCTAGAGCAGGTAGAAGACTTTAAGTACTTTGGTGCCATAGTTAATGAAAGTGGACAAGTGAGTCCCAAGATCAATCAGAGAGTGGCCGCTGCTAGCAGGCTCTTCTATGCAATCAGTCGAGTGATCCTCAGCAAGGAAGAAGTCGGCAAGGCCACTAAGATGGCAGTCTACTAATCAACCTTTGTTCCTATGCTCATGCATAGCAGCGAATCATGGTCACTCACCTCCAGGCATTACAGCCAACTGCAAGCAATTGAACTGAGATATCTGTGGAAGGTCAAGAAGAAGACCAGGTGCGACCGAGTGCGAAACGTGACCATCAGACAGAATCTGAACATTCAACCACTGAGGAGCACAATCAAGAAGGGTCAGCTACACTGTTGGGCTATGTCAACCGAATGGCTGATACCAGGATACTGAGGCAGGCCTGGGAGGCCCAAGTGCAGGGTGCAAGATCCTGAGGTAAGCCCCGCGTCAAGTGGATTTGTTGGGGTCCGAGGGCTATTCCTTCATACCAGTCTTGTCAGATATCATCAAGGAAGCCCTCCAAGTTTACAGGAGTGACCTGAGGCGAGCCATGGAGACCCCAATGGAAATCCTTTGTGGAATCCTCTACACTGAGAGGAGACGATTAAGTAAGTAAGTAAGTAAGTAAGTAAGTAAGTAAGTAAGTAAGTAAGTAAGTAAGTAAGTAAGTAAGTAAGTAAGTAAGTAAGTAAGTATATGATGATAAGCATTGGTTCCAGGGCAATATTCCCACTTACCACACTGTAAAAAGTGTTTTTATACATTTAAACTTTTGAATGGGAAGGGCAGTCAAACGCTGCATATATCCACACAGTTAGCAGTCTGTTATGGGTAGAGCAATTTTATTTGTGCGTTTTTCTCGCTCTCTGTGTAGTTTATTTTAATATGCTCAGCTTTTTCCAGCAAAGAGTCTGAAAGGTTAGGTCATTTTTTCTTTTCTTTTCGCTTTTGTTTACTGGAAAACATTTCGTGACATTTTTAGAGATTATGACTGTGGTAACACTTTATGTTAACTGATTTATTTTAATTTATGCTGTGTTACCGTTAATAACACATTCCTTTGGTACTTAAGTGGGTAGTATAAAAACCTAAATGGAAAGGCATGTTTGGAATGTGATGTTATTTTCCATTTTTAATCTCCTAAGGTTTTTTTAAACAAGGTTTATGTAAACACGGTTCTTAGTATTGAACAGTGGAAGTGGTGATGAATACTGACTTATCAGCCACAAAGACAGTCTGAGGCCTTCCTGGACAACTCAAGAAAGAGAAGGACAGAGGATGGAGAGAAAAGTTCGGAAGTTCATACTGGATAGGACCTGAGATTGAAAAGAAAAGGGTTTTTGTTTGTTTGTTTTTTGGACTACAGCTTTATGAGGGATCCTGTCATCGCGGTCATGAGGAATTCTGGTCGTTGTAGGTTCGTTTGTCTGTTTTCAAAGTAACATTTTCATGCTTTTAACAGCAGAAGATGGAGAATTTCTATTCTTTATGAAAAAAATAGTTCACAGTAGTGAACTGTGGTACAGGCCAAAGTGTAATTTAAGTAACATTCCTGGAGAATGTAAAGATCATATAAAGAATTGGTTTGTATAACCAAATCTAGTTGATTGTGAATCAGAAAATATGGATTGATAGCAGGGATATTAGGAAAGAGGTATGCAAAAAAGACTATTCTGTAACCAAAGGAAAGTAAGAGCTTCAATGAACGATTGAAAATCCTCCTGTTTTCTGAAACAGGACAATAAGTAAAAATAAAATGTGATGGAAAATGGTCAGAAACCTAAATGTAATGTGCCAAGTGATTAAATGTAATGTGCCAAATGTAATGTGTGATTGGCACATTGGGGAAAAACATCTGCCATGATTTAAATGGCACAGGCTTCTAAATAAAAGCTAGTGCTGAAGATTTAAGAGGTATACAGATTTGTATTTCTTCCCCAGTATTGTAGTAAAATAAACAAATGTGCATACTGGCAAGTGCACATGGAGACAACCAGTCCTTCAGTTCCTAAAGAACTTGGGAGATCAAACCCAGCAATTTGCATTCAACCAGGAAACTAACTGGGACTTGGTGCAATAGAGGAAGCACAAGCATACTGCTTGTGTCAGAAATTATTCTGGTTTGAAAGGGTTTTTGCTGAAGAAACTCCTCACAGGGGATACCCATGGCTGCTCACTATTGATAGCCTTGCAGCTATAGTTTGGGCTAAATACAGTTTCTGAACTGTGCTTTAATGGCAGCCATAATACAACGCAATTGTTGTTATTCAGTTCCATAGTTGAGTCTGATCCTCTATGACCCAATGGACCACAGCATGCTAGGCTCATCCGTCATCCGTCACCCTCCAGAATCCACCCAGATTAAACAATGCTGTCTAACCATCTCGTCCTATGCCACCTCCTTCTCCTTTTGCTTTTGACCTTTCCTATCATCAAGGCTTTCTCCAGTTAGTCCTTTCTTCTCATTTGGTGACCAAAGTATTTGAATTTCAGTTTCAGTATCTGTCCTTCCAAGGAGCAGTCAGGGTTGATTTCCTTGAGTTCTCTGTTATGCCTGTCCATCTTAGTTGGCCCTAGACAGCATAGCTCATAGCCCCATGATGGTAGTGAACCACACAAACCCTCTCACCACAGCAAGGCAATGATTCTTGGGGGGCAATAGTTCAACTTATTTCAACCCAGCTAATCAACCACAGAGAGAGAACTACATGTGCGGATTATGTTATGTTGGCCTCAGCACAAACTCCTTTCTTCCCCTTGAAAGCTGTAACATTTTGAGGTCTTCCACTCTAATTCCTTCACTGTTGCTAGTACTGTGCTGAAAAACAATATGTGCTTCATGTTGTCATTTCATGCATTTTGCAATTCAGTAGAGCTTTAGGTTGGAGCCATAGCTAAAGGAAAAGCAGCAGTAAGATAACATGAGAATATAGTGTCCATAAGTGTAGGCAAGGCAAAAAGCCAAGTTTAGAGAAGAATATTTTTCCAGAGTTACCTGACTAGCACAGTCAATGTTTTTGTTTTGCAGTTGCTAATATTTATGGTGTATATTTGGTGTGCATGGCAGATGAGCAAAACAACTGAGAACAAGCATGTGTTTCCTAGTGATAACACTGTATAGTAGCATACCTGTCAACCATCCCGATTTGGCCGGGATTACCCCGTAATTTGACGTCGATTGATGTCATAACCCGCCCCGCGCTGCCAAAACCCCATAATTTGGCAGCAGGGAAAAACGCTTCCCACACATGCGTGGAAGCACTACGCTGCTTGCGCAGCCCCTACGCAAGCAGTATAGCGCTTCCACACATGCGTGGAAAGCGACCTGCGCACAAGTGATCTGCGCAGGTCCCGTTTTTCCGGAGCCGCGGGTTGACAGGTATGTACAGTAGACCCTCACATAACGACGTTGCTTGGTTCCCCAAGTAGCGTCGCTATAGGGGAAACATTGTTGTGTGGTTTTCAATGGCAGCTGCTCCATCTAGCGGCAAAAAACTGTAATTATCCCCACAACGACAAACACTTTAATCATGGATTCTTACAACATATTAACTATGGTTGTGTACAGCTCTTTTTATCTATGCCCTACTTTAAACTATACACACTTTCAAGCATACTGTCTATTGGGCCGGGATTAATAATACTGTTCCTGCAGCTCACTGGTTGCCATTGTTCTGGGACAGTAGGGTCATGATAGAGCAGGGGTTCCCATCTACGGCCCATGGGCCGGACCTGCCCCAACGCTGATTTACCCAGCCCATCACTGGCTCCACCGCACCTGGAAGTTGAAGCAGATGCATTTAAAAATGCATGGACACATCTTAAGTCAGCTGAAAAATGCACCTGTGCATGTGTAAATGCACGTGCAACTGTCGTAAACATGGAAGTGGCTGCATTTATAACAGTCGTAAATGTGCCCGCTTCTGCTTTTTTTTTGGGGGGGGGGGCGGGGCGGCATGCCATGGTCTTGCCTGCTCAGCTCTCCGGTTGTGTGGTCAGGCCCACAGTGCAAAAAGATTGGCCACCCCTGCGTTAGAGTATCCAGTGCTTAAAGAGGGCCACATCTTAAATCAAAACAACTTTCTCCTTCTCCTTCTCTTTCTCCTCCTCCTCCTATTATTTGGTGTTCTTGCAATATTTCTTTGATGTTGTCTCTCCACCTTTCTCTGGGTCTGCCTCATGCTCTTTGTCCTTCTCCTCTTTTCACATATGCCTTGTATGGCATGGAGTTCCAAGACATTGTCTCCAAATGGGCAAACCACTTTATTAGTTGTCTCTTTCCCTTCTAATCTCATTCCTGATCTTATTCCTTCTAGACACTCTAGCAGCCTTCCTCAGACATTTCATTTAATAGCAACATTATTGACCTACCAATTTAGATCAAAGGTAAACATTCAGAAGTCACTGAAGAAATGAATAGCGAGCATTTATTGGACAGCATTAGGACCCGTTGAATTTATTTTTCTATAAATCAAACACTACCCATCTAAACTTTGCTATCCACATGAGACTCTTTGGACATGGGCAGTTTCTGGACATACAGAGAGAACCCTAATCTTTGCTATTTAGAAGCTTATTTCCTTTATGATATTATGTTATGCGTCTTCATAGTTGAGCCTTTTCTATGCACAAGCCACACAGTAGCTTTCTACCAGCACTTGCATATTTGGTGTATTTAAAACTGAACTACAGTATATCCCTCCAGAGAATTTGTGCTCAGTTGTTGATTCCTGGGAGGTTTGTTCCCATAGCTCTTGCTTCTTATTTGTCACGTAGCCGGTTGTGTGGGATACAAAACCCTTCAGCCTTGCTGTGTTTATCTGTGGAACAATTTACATGAGATCTGTCCTTAATAAATTAATGATTACATTTGCATTTTATTTTATCTTAGGGTTTTAGAGACTGTATTGTGATGGTCCCCAAATGGTTTAAACCCCACTTGAATCTATCTTGATGGAGGGCAACAGCTTCATCAATACTGTCCTGAGGTCGATGAGGACTTTGTGTGCCAAAAGGGCTCTAGACCAGAAAGTGACTTTGAGGAGCTGGATCAGTAGTACGGATGTCACGCTGTAATAAGGAAGGCAGATGAAAGAAAGGCCACTGCATTATATTTTCAGGAGAGCCTTCATGGCTGATTGCCAGGATGATCACCAATATTCAGAGCTGGATATGGCACAAAAACAACAAGAAGTTCTGTCATAGGCTCTAACAATTTCAATGACACCATCAGGGCTTTCATTTATTTAACCAATAAAGCCGGTTTGCATTCTATATAGCACAGATGATCGCCTATATTCAAATTCGGATACGGCAGAAGAAGAAGAGATTGTGGAACCGATTCCTTTTCACAGTGGTGGTAAGTTAAGGAATTGCCACAATTTATTTAGATTAATCAATATATTAATTAACTTGCACTGAGGAGGACCTTATGTTGGCAAGAGGAAATGCTATTGATGTGGCCCAATATTGGGCAGATGTCATCTAGCCCTTTTAAACTCCATTTTGTTTTTAAATGTGTTGATTTTAGCTTTGTATGTTATTATAATACATTCAGAAATATATTTTTTATTGTGTGTGTGTGCGTGCGTGCGTGCGTGCGTGTGTGTGTTTCAGATCAACTTTCTACCTGACAGGAAGTTTCCAGAGGGATCTGTGGGAAATTACCAGAGTATGAACCACACCACCATTGATGACCTGGTCCAGATATTTGGCTGGTCCATCTAACAGCTGATGGATCAGGAAAAAGCTGGTTGAAAACACACCATAACATTGAGCCCATCTGAACACCGAGTGCCAGTGGAAGAGAGAAAGTACTCCTCAAGCTAAAAATTTCTCTTAGGGTACTGGAAGCTCATTTAGAGCAACTTATGCATTCAACTGCCAGGCACAAGAATTGACTACTATGTCTCCATCTTTTCAGGATTCACATTATGTTTGTTGACTCTGTGGTCATGTGTCAAGCATGACTAGATGCTGAAGTGCATGGAACACTGTTACTTTTCCTGCTGAAGAAATACCTATTTATCTACTAGCAGTTTCTTGCTTTCGAACTGCTAGGTTGGCAGGAGCTGGGACAGATGACGGGAGCTCACTCTGTCACAAAGCACTCAGGTCTTGAACTGCTCACCTGCTGACTTTCCGGTCATCAAGTTTGGTTTCTTAACCACTTAGCCACTTACAATTAAATAATAAGAAGTTCAATTAAAACAGAAGATAGATAAAAGCATCAACAAATCAAAACTCATTTTAAAAATCATGGAGAGAGAGGAGGGTGGGATCAGCTGCCACCCAATCAAAAGCTCTCTTTAGAGAAAGCTAGGCCAATTATCAAAAGCCTAATCATTGGACAGAATTACGAAGAATTACCTTTTTAGAGCACAACTCATTCTAGCTAATGACCACCCAAGCCTCTGATGGCTATGCTGTTCTAGGGATTGTAGTTAAACAAAAAAACTTTTTTTTTGCCCTAAATAAACCATATTTTCCTGCTGCATGAACAAGAACAAGGAGGAAGCCTCACTAACCTCTTTTGGGGAGTTGAAAAACATGGGATTAGCCATTAAGGAAATATATATGATGCAATTTATGGTGATAGGGACTATGGTGGCTTAGAGGTTAAGACACTGAATTTAATGACTGGAAGGTTGGCAGGTCAGCAGTTCGAGACCAGAGTTCTGTATAATGGAGTGAGCTTCCGTCTCTGTCCTAGCTCCTGCCAACCTAGCAGAACATCACTGACGAATCTGAGACCACAAAATATTGTGCAAGCTATACTTTGTTTATCCTGTGCAGCTGTTGCTCAATAAACTGACCATAAAACACAAGACTGGATGTTTGTTGGTGGTGGGACAGTGTTTTTGTTTTGACCTTTTTTATCAATGCATCTGCAACACATAAATAACATTTCTTGCTGAGTGCCCCTGCCATCAACCCCATTTCAGATTTGGGAAGAAAGTTCTCAAAGTGATCGCAGAAAAGAGGGGGAAAAGTTTCAACTCTGTTTAAAGGCCTGCAAGACTCTTTGGATTAAATCCCCAAAAGCCCCAGTGTACTTTAAGAGCATGTGCTGTGTCTCTTAGAAAATCCTTTTAAAAATGTAACCCTAGAATAATTGGTGGAATAACTATAGCGATGAGTAGCTCTTTGTCCTGAGTGAAATATAACACTTACTGCACCATCCCTGCCAGTGGAGGCTGCTGAGTTTGATGTCCCAAGGGTGGTGAATCAGCACCACGATTTACTCTGGATTGAGTTTTCATCGCGTTGGAAGGCTTCTTTAAAGTTCAGCCCAAAACCAGAGCATGTTCACTGAAGGCATAGGAGTATTTTTCTTTCTTTTGGACTGCAATTCCCAGGATTCACCAGGAATTCCCTTGGGGCAGAATCCAAAAAACAAACAACAATGTAAAGAGGTGTTTATTGCAAGTAGATAAATAGGTAGTGCTTTGGCAGGAAAGGCAGCAGTGTTCCATGTGGTCTGGCATCTAGTCATGCCCACTACATGACTACAGAAACATCTGCCGACACAGACAGATGAGCAGCACCTCCTAGAGTTGGACATGACTGGTTTTCAAGCAAGGGAGACTTTTACATTTACATTTTCCTTTGCCTTTGGCCTTTCAGGAAGAAGAAAACAGCTCCTGGTTGTAATAATTCATGGGAGTTTCAAGAGAGTCTAGACAAGTAGATCTTCTAAAGGCTTCCTCTATAATGTGTACTAGCCCAGGAGACTATCTGTCCCATGCTTCCTTGAGATGTACCTCAACCCTCAGACCAGTGTGAGTGGTTTCCTTCTTTTGAAAGGCCAGTTTAATGATAACAGAGGGTCACATGGAGATCAGAAAGACTCTTCTTTAAACTATTGTTTTTAAGCTGCTTGTTCTAGGATTCTGCCTGGAAGAATTCGTGACAAACACTGGTATTTGTAGTCAAAGAGAAGTAAGAGTGGAGGAAGGCAATTGAATCTACACCATCCCCACCCCAAAACAAGATAACCACTGTACCTTCAAGTTTCCCGTTGTCCTCATTAGAAATTTGCCTAACAACAGCAGATGGACAATTAACAAGCTCAGGTTCCAGTGATATTTTAGTAGTCCAGTAAAGATATTATGCTAATCTGTTTGGGAATTTTGCACATGGTCCCCATGTTGTATATACATATTTTCTTTCTTTGAAATATGTCTCAGTGTTTCATTTTCCCCCTTGTTCAAGTGATTTTTATAGCAATTACCGCCAGGTGGTGATATTGTACATCATCATAATGAATTAGCCTATTGGAATCAGTTACTTAAGGATATATTAATTAATGCTTTTTAAATAAAGCCCTCTTAATATTGTGACACATAATTTCTTATCTACAGAGCATAATTAAGTCTTAAGTCCCTGCTACAGAATTCTCTTAGAGGAAAGCTGAAGGTTACCAATTCAGATATTACAAATGGAGTTACATAAATTCGAGTACAGTATTTTGAACAATAATCACACAATTGTCCTCTACTTTGTAATATTTCAAGATATAGAAAGTTCAGTAAAACATAAATCTCTTTGCTTATAGTTACTGAAAATTGGAGGTTGTAGTTAAGATGTGCACAAAGCAATTAAATAATTGTAAGATAGCATTTTGCTCCCGACATGATGGGTACTGATTTTACCAACCTTGGAAGGATGGAAGGCTAAGTCAACCTTGATCCCTGATCAAGATTGAATTCACAACGTTTGGGTTGCAGTATGGTAGTTTAACCACTTTGTCATCAGGGCTTACTTTAGAGATAAGCAAGGAAGTAAATGAAACCAATATGTTAATTATTAGACTCATTTGTATAAGCAAAACTATGTACTTGCAATTTCTTGCTTTCAAACTGCTATATTAGCAGGAGCTGGGACCAGAGACAGAGCTCACTTCATTGTGCAGCACTCAAGTCTCATTCAGTGTCTTTACCACTAAACCATTATACAGAAGTTATAATGTATTTTAATTGACTCTCATTGACAACTTTCATTCTTAAAAGCAGCAGATATAAAAGATTTGAGTACCTTCTGAAGCTTACAGTTGTAATTTTAGTCCAGGGGTTCCCAACCTTTTTGTGCCGTGGGGTGGACCACACACCCCAGACAGCTGAGCGGGCTGGTCACATGGTTCCTCCCACCGTAAACGCTGCCGTAAAATGTATCAGTGGCTGTCGTAAAAACATTTATGACAGCCATGAGTGCATCTATGGTAGTGTTTACAGCAGGAGCAGGCATGTTTACGCATCCGCATGCGCATTTTACAGCTGTCTTAAATGCATCCACTTCCGGTAGTGGCCAGGGCGGCGGCAGTAAACTCATTCATGTGGATTCACAGAGACTTGGGGTTCTGGGAACTGAAGTCCAAGAAAAGCCAGAGTGCCAAGGTTTGCCATGACTATTATAGGAGTATACTGAATGTTCTTGCTCTTGTGTCTGACTCTAGGGGGGGGGGGCTCATTTCTGTTTACAACTAAAGAGCTAGTGCTATCTGCAGACATTACTGTGGCCATGACTAGAACCTGCTGGCCTTCTATGAAAGGCATTACCTTGTTTGTTCAAGGTGAAGTAAATGAGCCAAAGAGGTCATATGTTATGCCTCACGTCTCAGCTTCTATGTGGGTCAGAGAGTTACTTGGACAAAGCAACAGAATTTGTGAATTTGGAGATTTCATGGGGCAAAAAGCAAGGCAGGCTTCAATTAGGAACCATAAAAATATCTAGGGGGAAAATCGGGAAATTTGTAAGTTATGTTAAGGAATATAACCTTTTAGTCCAGCATTTCAAAAGCCAACAGTTGACAATCATTTGTCTAAATCTGAATATAAATGAAATAATGTAAGCTTTCTAACTGGCATCAGAATAAGTGTTATTTGTTTAAAAGGGTTATGAGACTCATTATCTTGTGTGAAATGGCCTGTAGCTGTGTTTTGATCTTCCTTTTTAATTAAAGGGATTTCAAAAATTAAATTGACATTTTAAGAAGCCTGTAGTGCAAAATCCAAACCTACACATGGCATTTTAAAATCGCACAGATGCAGAATATGTTTTCTTTGACAGCTTTGGAAAAATATTTGTTTCAGTCCAGGAATCTGCAAGAAGAACAGTTCCCAGATCTTCAGGGTAAAGAAAAAGTTTAGTGTTTGAAGTCAAAGATGAGGAATCTATGGTACTCCAGAGCTTGTTGGGTTACAACTTCCACTAACTCTTGACCAAGCTAATGGGTGCTTTTGGGAACTTGAACACCAAAAAGTGGCCCTGACATTCCAGTCATGAACATCTTATGGTTATGTGGATACATAGATAAGATGACATCATTACTTTTTGGTCACATGTTGAGTCTGAGTTGTTAGCCTGTTTCTGGGGCAGATCTATCTCTAGGTCTCCCAACATTATACTTCTTTTTCCAAAATGCCCTCCCATGGGTAGAAGAGGAGGAATCTACACACTTGGGGTGGCTGTAAGTTTTCTCTAGCACAATGTGATTCCAAGGAGTCTAGGAGGAGTGTACAATAAAACCTCACATAGAATGCCTCGCTTAGAGACTAACTCGCTTAAAGAGCAGAATTTTCTCTGAATGATCACCTCGCTTAACAACTAAAACCAAACAAAAATTCACTTAACAACTAAATCAGGGTTCACAATCCCCCCTGCCAGAGGTCACAATTGGTCACTTACAATGGTGTTTCGCTTAAAGAGCAAACTCACTTAAAGAGCAATTCTGTGGAACGCCGTTGAAATCCTATCCAGATGCCTGGAGGCCGTTGGGGTCTGGATGGGGGCCAATGGGCTTTGGCTGAATCCCAGCAAGACAGAGTGGCTATGGATAGGGGACCCCGTGTTATCCCGGGAGCTACCATCTTTGGTTCTGGATGGGGCTGTTTTGCCCCAGACAAACCCGGTGTGCAACCTGGGGGTCCTTCTGGACTCGTGGCTGCTACTAGAAGAACAGGTAGCAGCTTTGGCCAGGAGGGCTTTCACCCAACTTCGGGTGATTCACCAGCAATTCAAGGTGCTGGTTTTGACCTTTAAAGCCCTATATGGTAGTGGGGCACTCTTCCCAAGAGTGTCTGTCTGCCCGTCCAACCAGAGCGGACTGGAGGGGCTCTCTAATAGTGCCATCAAATAGGGGAGCACATCTATCCAGTACTCAAAGGAGGGCCTTCTCCATGTCCGCACAAACCCTCTGGAACCTCCTGCCAACAGATCTAAGACTTCAAACAGAATTGCTGCTCTTCAGAAAAGGCTGGCAGGGCAGGTGTGGGGCCCTAATGGGAACATGGTCCCCGCCTGCTGGCTTATATAAACAATTAAGAACCCTCTCTTCTCTTTTATAGTGGGTGGGGTGGGTGGGTGAGATATGGGGTTTTAAGTGTTTTTATATGTTTTTTAGAATTTGCTGTAATGCCGCCCTGAGTCGGGTTCTACCTGAGTGGGCGGCATATAAGTATGACTATTAAATTAAATTAAAATTAAAGTATGCTCTTTAAGTGAGCTACCATTGTATATGGGTTGGGACCATGATGCAGTGAAAAATGTTAAGAGCCTCAGATCTAATACAAATTTATAATTTGGCGAGGCTGTATTTAGAAGAAGAAAAATAATACTGGCAGATCCAGTCACGGGAGTCTCATAAAACATGTAATCAGGCCTGCAATAAAGCCTAACATTCATATGAAGGTCACATCAAAGTTGTTAATATAACTGTCCGTTGCCAGAGTGATACATTTCTGCTTCATCTCCAATATCAGTCTGCTCTCACTCAGTCTTTTCCTGCGATTGTTTTCTCTCTCTCTTTCTTTCTCTCTCTCTCTCTCTCTCTCACACACAAAAGCATAGGCATGCACAAAAATACAGAGGCACAATTAAGAGATTATAAATTCTTCCAAAAATCCAACTGGGACAAATTTACAACAATGTAGACACAGCTGTGTTCCAAATTGCCTGTCAACCAGAGAGTGGGGGTGCATTTGTAAATTCCATAGCCCTGGAAAAACAATATTGTGAGCTCTAGCAGAAATGGCAGAAGCCACTATAACTGCTGCTGGGTGTATTTTGCCACCTATTAGACCGTCAAAAATACCCCCTATCCCAAAACATGCTCTTGCCTCATTTACTAAGCTCTCCCTTGTTGGAATCGGGGCCACTGGGGTGGCCGTAAGGTCCCGGAGGAGACTGATCAAGTGACGACACGAGACAAATGGAGTGAGATCAGATCAGTCTTTATTGGAAAAAGGCAACATCATTTATAGGGAAAAAAGCGCAACGGTGGCAAACCGTCATCTGACAGGAAAATTACCTTACCCACGTACCCGGGTTAATGGGGAACCTCTCAAAGGGAAGTTAATTAACTTGGACAAACACGGGGCGAGGGAGACCATTGTTTAGGGCTTAGGCAGGGGTAAATATGGCCACTATTTGCACCGGGGATAACCTTGGCTAGGAGATGAGTGATTACTCTAATGGGTAACTGAGGTCAGCGAAATGCTCACTCGGCAGAATCGCCGGTCAGGCTACAAGCGGCCGAATTAATCCCTATCATTAATTCACCCCCCTGCTTACTGACAAGGGCCAGAGGCCAGGAGTCTGCTCGCTGGTTTAACCTCTGCCAGAGGCCACTAATGCCCAACCGGGCACGGGGAATCCTCACTCCCTTGTGCCTGTTTCTGCAATCTGTTGGCCCAGTAGCAGTTCTGGATTCCCCACAACCAACCACTGCCTGACCCACCTTTGTGACTTCACAAGGATTCATCCCTGTAACACTGCACCTGCTGGTCTCAGGCTTTGGCCCTTAAATCTCAAGGAATAGGGTTACTCCTTAAATAACAACCTTAACAGAAAAACTATCACAGTGAAATCATTGGACACAGTCATACATTTTGTTGAACATTAGGAGCAGTTATAGTAAGAACCAGTGACATGTTGACTATTTGGCCAGTTCCCTGTTTCCCACATCCTCCAGTTTATCACAAAACAATATCAACTTTTTTTTTTGGGGGGGGGGAGAGAATATAAATATGGTCATAAATCAGATTTTACTTGACAGTACACAATTATTACTATAGCAGAGAGCCTGTAAACAAACCTTCTTGGGAAAACACAGAGATTTGTATCATTATCCAACAAAGCCTGTTTGATAGAGTGGTCAGTGGTTGTAAGATATAAAATTTGGAGAACTGCTGATTTATGGAACTAAATGAACTAACTCTATAGTTAAAATGTTGGTTCAGCAGAGATGTGAAGACTTTATTTTTGGACTATAACTACCTGGGGAAATCTGAGAGTTGTAGTCCAAAAATACAGAGCTGCACACTTCTAGTTCAGTGTATATACAAAAATAGAAATGAACAGTGATGTAGTTGTATTTAACTATGGAGGCTATTCTATGGGCTATCGTCATTGCTTGTTGAAGATGTTCTTGCTTGGGATTTCCTGAATTTAATAGGAAACCAAGCTAGATGACCTACAAGACTGCCTTCAGTGCTTGTGACTCTGTGATGGAAATTTATAGAATAGCTGCATTTGAACAAGACACAAAACTGTAGCTTATCATTATGGTCATAAGCTTAGAAAAGCCTGAGGCTTGTGCATTTTTTGCTTTGTGTCACAGATTTCTATGAGAGAAGAATTTGAATTAACATGGTTTACTGTTATGTTTGAAACCAAACCTGATTAATCTTAATCATGGTTTATTGAAAGCAACCTAACATCACAAGCAATCCAGTTACACAAACTAAAGGTAAGACTGATGTCAGTTTCCCTGCATTTGGATATAGCATTAAAATGCCATTCATCAAAAATGGAAGTGAAAATTGTTTGAGGGAATTATGGGGATAGTTAGTACAGGTTGCTAGTAGCACAACAAAGAAAATGCCCAACCGGTGCTATTATGTCACTTCAACAGCATTTACTCAAGCAATTATGAAAATACCTTTGGAGTTTTCCTAATACACTAACTGTTATGTATACATGTTCACTGTACTGGAAAGATAAGAATGTAACCACTCCAAATACAATGTATCTCAGCTGTAAAGGAACGCAAGCAAGCAGCCCATAGAGGGCAGCTGCGAGCGTTCAGTCTCACATGGTTCACATTGCTCAATCACGGACAGCCGCGGGAAAACCTTCCCCGCATTAATCAGGAGGAGAAAGAACTACTGAAGAGAGGCGTGCCTGGGCGAGGCCACGCCGGTAGCAGCCAATGAGCTACCGTGCTACAAGATTCAAATGTATAATGCTACTGTATATATTGAGATGTATCACCGCCATTACCTCATGTTCCACCGGATCATCATGCAATAAACCTGTGTTAAGCCAACCCTTCGGCTGTTCTGTTGTCTTTGGTCCCATACACTAAACTGGCGACAAAGGTGGGATCATGGCTGCCCACGGGACCAAGACATGCGCCGGCTACGAGATCAAGAAGCCGGGAGACTTGGAGCTGTTTGAGATAGACTTCAATGGAGCGCTGGTGGAGCTCGAAGTTTCAGATGAGGACAAGACGAGGGCCATCTTCGTCCGCATGCTCGGGCACGAGACCAAGAGGACTTTGGTGGACCTGATCGCACCAAGGAGGGTGAGCGACTTCAAAGCTAAGGAGCTCCTGGCGGTGCTGCGCGCCCACCTCCGGCCCGCGATAGCGATGTTCCCCGCTCGGAGCGCGTTCTGGAGGCGAGTCCAAGCGCCCGGGGAATCGGTCGCCGAGTTCGCAGCGGCCCTGCGACTGGCCGCCGGCCCATGCAAGTGGGAGACCCCAGAAGTCACCCTCCGGGACTGCCTGCTCTGCGGCCTGAGGGACACCGAAACTCAGCGCGCGCTGATGAAACAGGAGCCGCCCCCCACGCTGCAACAAGTCCTAGACGCGGCACAGGCCGCGGAAGCCACGACGGCCGGGGTGCAAGAGCTCCAGGACTGGCGCCCGAAAGCTGCCAAGGCAGAGAGCTCGGTGCGTGCGGCCCGGCGAGTTTCAAACTCGTCCACGGAGAGCGGCGACAACGAGGACGTCCGGAAGGTCCAGAAGGAAGGCCGGCGCTGCGACGGCTGCGGCGCCACCCACGCCCGCGCCAAATGCCTGTTTCGCAAGGCCGAGTGCCACAACTGCGGCCGGCGCGGGCACATCGCCAAGGTCTGCCGGAAACGGCGCGAGGCCAGGAGGAGTTCGCCAGACCGCTCGGCGAGGCAGGACCGCACCACGAGGCCCAAGGACGGCACCCGGACCACGAGGAAGCGGGACGGCGTAGGGCGCATCTCCGGCGACAGCGAGGACGACGCCCCGGTTTTCAGCGTGTCCACGGAACACCCCCGATACTTCGTTGAGGTAGTAATACAAGGGGCCCCTGTTAGGATGGAGGTGGACTCGGGTTCTTCATACTCTATCATTTCCCAGGGAGAGTTCCTGAAAATCGCCCCCCACGTGCGGCCTAAGCTCAAAGCGTTGAGGTCCACGCTGAAGGACGTGCAAGGGAACCGCATCCCGGTGTTGGGGGTTGGGAAGTTCCAGGTCCAGTTTAAAAGGCACGCCGCAACGCTTCCCCTAGTCGTCCTCAAGGGAGGTAAATGCAGCCTCCTCGGGACTCAATGGTTCCAGCCCCTGGGGTTGTTTATTGGGGGGGTGCACGCCGTGGGAGTACACGCCGCCGGGACTGATCCAATACAGGGCGTGTGCGACGCGCACCCCGAGGTTTTCAAACGGGGACTCGGGAAATTCAAGGGCCCCCCAGTGACTTTCGACCTGGACCCTGGAGTACGTCCAATCAGACTAAAACCGCGCAGAGTGCCTTTCGCACTAAAGGACAAGATAGAGGCGGAGCTGGACAAATTGGTGGGCCAGGGGATTCTTGTTCCTGTTGATTCTGCGGAGTGGGAAACTCCAATTGTAACAGCGCTCAAGGCCAACGGGGAGGTCCGCATGTGCGCTGATTACAAGTGCACCATCAATAAGGCGATTCGCCCTAATGCGTATCCGGTGCCGGTAGTCAGCCACTTGCTGGCCAGGTTACACGGGGGGAGGTGTTTCGCTAAACTCGACCTGGCCCAAGCCTACCAGCAACTCCCGGTGACCCCCGCCGCAGCTGCTGCGCAGACCATAGTCACTCACAAAGGGGTGTTCCAGGTGACGCGCCTCCAGTTGGGCGTGAATTCGGCGCCCGGGATCTTCCAGTCACTCGTGGAACGCCTCCTGAAGGGGTTGGAGGGGGTGTTACCCTATTTTGATGACGTATTGATAACAGGGGGGAGCCGGGCCGAATTGGCAAAAAGGTTGGGAAAGGTCCTGGCAATATTCGAAAAGGCGGGGTTGCGGTTGCGGAAAGACAAATGCGTCTTCTTCGCAACTGAGGTTGAGTTCCTAGGGTTCCGTGTTACTCCCGAGGGAATAAGGCCATCCCAATCCAAGGTGGCCGCCATCAAGAAGGCCCCTCGCCCCACCTCCAAGCCCGAGCTGCAGTCGTTCCTCGGACTGCTCAACTTCTACCACTCCTTCCTTCCTCGGAAGGCAGCCGTGGCAGAACCGCTACACAAGTTGTTAAAAAAGGACGAGGCATGGAAGTGGGGCGACGACCATGAGAAGGCTTTCAATGACCTGAAACGACTCCTGGCATCCGATGCCGTACTGACCCACTTCAATCCCAAACGCCCGGTGGTCCTGATATGCGATGCATCCCCGGTGGGGGTGGGGGCGGTGTTATGCCACGTGCTGGAAAACGGGAGGGAGGCCCCGATAGCGTTCTACTCCAGGTCCTTGTCCCAAGCGGAGAGAAACTACGCCCAGACAGACAGGGAAGCGCTAGCGATAATTGCGGGCACTAAGAAATTTCATGATTTTGTGTATGGCCGCCCCTTCACCATAGTGACCGACCATAAGCCCTTACTAGGCATTTTCACCGCAGATAAGCCCACACCACAAATCCTGTCCCCGAGAATGCTCAGGTGGGCCATTTTTCTCAACGCGTATCAGCACGCGTTGGTGTACCGGCCCGGGAAGGAGATCAGCCACGCGGATGCCCTATCGAGGTCCCCCATTCCCTGGGATTGCTGCCACGTGGGCGAGGAAGAGAGGGACCACCAGGTCTTAATGATAGAGGTCCTAGACTCCCCCCCGGTAGCACTGGCCGACATCGCCAAAGCGACCGGCAAGGACAAAACGTTAGCGACAGTTAGCTCCTGGGTGCAGAAAGGGTGGCCCGTGTCTTCCCCAGCAGCCGAATTCGACACATTTTTCAAGAAAAAATTAGAGTTGTCCCTAGAGAGGAGTTGCCTTTTGTGGGGACAGCGGGTAGTGATCCCCACGTCCCTCCGGCCGAGGGTGCTTAAACTACTGCACGTCAGCCACCCGGGGATCGTCCGCTCAAAGGCACTAGCCCGCAGTTACTTTTGGTGGCCCCAGCTAGACGCCGACATCGAGCACATGGTCGGCACTTGCGAAGCGTGCCAAAGCTCCAGACCGGAAGAGGCTCGTTTGCCACATAGGGAGTGGGACGCAGCAAGGGGGCCCTGGTCCCGGGTACACGTAGACTTTGCTGGCCCGTTCAGGGGAGCACTTTTCCTCCTTGTGGTGGATGCGTTCTCCAAGTGGTTGGAGGTCATTCCAGTCTCGAGCACCTCCTCGGCCACAACAATTAAACAGTTACGGAGGGTCTTTTCCACGTTCGGTTTACCCGACACCCTCGTCAGCGATAACGCTAGCTGTTTCACGTCCACCGAGTTCAGGGCATTCATGGATCTCAACGCCATTCGGCACATCACCTCCGCCCCGTTCCACCCGGCCACCAACGGCCAAGTAGAGCGCCTTGTGCGCACCACAAAGGACGCGCTGCGGCGCATGGGTCCCGGGGATCTCGACCTACAAGTGTGCCAATTCCTGCTAGGGTACAGGGTCACCCCATTGGCGTCAGGGTACTCCCCCGCGGAACTGTTAATGCGCAGGAAGCTGGCCACGGTAATCTCCAGACTAGACCCCACGAGGGTAGAGGACAAAGGGCGGAACGTAGGGATGGAACCCACAAAGAGTTTCAGCGTAGGTGCCCCCGTGCATTGCAGGAACTACGCCAGCGCGGGGCCAGCCTGGGTGCCGGGCACTGTAATAGAACAAACCGGCCCCGTTTCATACCGCGTGGAGACCAGTACAGGCCTCCTGTGGAGGCGACACGCGGACCAGCTCAGGTGCAGGGTCCCCGGAGAGGAGGACGCGAACGGAGGAAACCACGATTCAACGTTAGGGTACTCCCCCACCCGTTTAGCCCAAGGGGGAGGGAAAAGGGGCCATGGGTCCCCACCAAGGGGGGAGGAAAGGGAATCTGTCCTTGCAGATATCATGCGGGAGTTCTCAGCGGAAGGAAAGGGCCCCGAACTCATACATATCTCGAGGAATCTTCCCCCAGACTCAGATCCCCCAAGCGAATTAGATTTTGATTTTCCGTACCAGGGGGAGTTAGCGGAGTGGTCCCCCACCCGTCCTAGCGAAAAGAGGGGTTTCAGTTCAGCCCCTGGTACGTCCAGTCCCAACCCCTGCGAGTTAGAGTGTAACATAGCGCCAGCTCCCCGGAGACCAACACCCCCAAGACAGGAGGCGAAGGCAAATCCGCCCACCACAGTCTCAAGATCCCCCGAACGGATAGCAGGAGGCAGCGGGACCATGAGGGCATCCTCGTCGGTCCCGAGATTCATAATGGGAGGGTCCCCAGGGTCCGCAGGCAACAGGCAGGGGTTCACTTCCCAGCTGTTCATTCCATTCCCATCCCCCAGCGCAAGGCAGGCACGGACGCCCCACAAAGCCACTAACGAATCCCCGTCTTCCGTTGCAGGACAAGCACCCACGGAGCCAGGGATCACAGGCTCTCCTGTACTAGGTCAGGCGCATGCACGCCCCAAGCGCACGTGCGGCAAGCCACAATGGTTGCAGGACTTCGTCCCATCCTAGGGGGGAGGGATGTTATGTATACATGTTCACTGTACTGGAAAGATAAGAATGTAACCACTCCAAATACAATGTATCTCAGCTGTAAAGGAACGCGAGCAAGCAGCCCATAGAGGGCAGCTGCGAGCGTTCAGTCTCACATGGTTCACATTGCTCAATCACGGACAGCCGCGGGAAAACCTTCCCCGCATTAATCAGGAGGAGAAAGAACTACTGAAGAGAGGCGTGCCTGGGCGAGGCCACGCCGGTAGCAGCCAATGAGCTACCGTGCTACAAGATTCAAATGTATAATGCTACTGTATATATTGAGATGTATCACTGCCATTACCTCATGTTCCACCGGATCATCATGCAATAAACCTGTGTTAAGCCAACCCTTCGGCTGTTCTGTTGTCTTTGGTCCCATACACTAAACTAACAAGGACAACTTTTAATTTTGACTTTTCCTTTCTGAAGCCTTCCTTCCTTCTCACAAGAAGCAAATCCAAACTTTAGTCTATTATTGATTTAGAATCAAAGGTCACTTGAAAATCGTCTTCCTCTTCCAAAATATTTTAATTGCTGCTTTAATTGCTGGTTAGTTCGGGTTTGAGGGATTATCAGCCTGAAGACAAATGGACTCTGTGTGTGTGTGTGTGTGTGTGTGTGTGTGTGTGTGTGTGTGTGTGTGTGTGTGTGTGTGTGTGTGTGCGTGTGCGCGTGCGCGCGTGCGCATGCAGGCATGCAGGCATGCTTAGTTTTCCAGTTTAAGAGAAGGTTGTAAACAAGACCTATTGGTGTTTTAATCAAACTGCAGAACTTAATTATGCCAGAGAACTCTTGACATCTGACTGACTGGAATGATATAGAAGAAAAGCTGTTGTAATACACTGGCAAGTAGATTATTTTTAAGCATGCAGGTTATGATAATAATAATGCATTTATAGATTAGTGTTGTTGGGGGCTCAGAATAAATTAAAGTGATGTTAATGTTTCAGACAAGCTGAGTCACATGGAAATATATATCTATTTGCATGTGTACAGTTTAGTGATGGAAAATATGAGTCAGTTTGCCTGAAAGTTCAAAGAGATTCCCTTCACAGAAACAAGTAAATTATGAACCCACCAATATAACAAAAACAGTTAATGCATGTTTGTTGACATGGCTGAAGGATTCCCAGCACTTTATTTATTAAATAATTATTTCTATGGCTTCTTAGCGCTTTCACTTCACTTATTCTTGTGCCAGTGATATGATGTAACTTAAACTGTCTGCCCAGAAAAAAATCCCAATCCAGTTGTTACCCCAGATCTGAAATTATTCTTTTAATTATTATTTTTATACTTTTATTTCCAATAAGAACAGCCTTGCTGGAACAGGCCACAGGAGCCCATCCAGTCCAGCATTCTGTCTCACACAGTGGCTCATCATTTCCTTCAGGGTATTCCCAAGCAGATGCCTTCACCTGCTTAGGATTCCCTGGAAATGGCATTGAGAGATATCCTGCCTATCTCTCCAAGCCAGAGGCTGTCCTTAGGTATCCATAATTATAGCCATTGATACCCTTGTCCTCCATGAACTTGTCTAATCCTTTCTTAAAGCTGTCAAGACTGACAGCTGTCACCACTTCTTCTGGCAGGGAGTTCCATAGACCAGTGATCCTCCTGGTGAAAAAGTACTTTCTCTTATTTGTTTGAGAACTAGTATCCAAAAGTTTCATCGAGTGTCCCCTAGTTCTAGTGTTGTGCGATAGGGAAAACAGTTTTTCCTTATCTACTTTGTCCACACCATGCATGATTTTATAAACTTCAATCAGGTTACCTCTTAGGCCTGAATTGCGGGTTTTTTGAAATAGGATTTCTCTCTGTCTCTTCTCCTGCCTAAAAGTCAAGCGCGGCTGCAATGGCAGAGTAAAAATAAGGTTTTCAAATGATTTAAAAGTAATTATAGTTTGAATTAAAATGATGTACAGATATTTTCTGGATTTATGCATACACTATTTTTAGTGAATAGTACAATAGTTTCTTTAAAAAAAATTGAAATAGTGCAGCAAAGGTCAAGACCTCTTCAATGCCCTGGTACTTCTCAACTTGGATATTATAGCTTTTTAAGTAAAATTCAAGAATGAGCAAACCAGTTACAGTAAAAAGAAGGCTCTTGCTTTCCCAGTTTATAC
This sequence comes from Bradypodion ventrale, assembly GCA_035047345.1. NCBI lineage: Eukaryota > Metazoa > Chordata > Lepidosauria > Squamata > Chamaeleonidae > Bradypodion > Bradypodion ventrale. Next base: position 126,940,831 of record JAWDJE010000006.1, read on the forward strand.
TAATAACATACTGTACTGGAAGACTGAGATCAGCAGAGACAAATTTTCACAAGAAAGGATCAAAATTCAGAAAACATTAAATATCTGGAATTTGTTGTCAAGAAAATTAATATTCCCAAGCGTGTAGAAAAACTGTGAGTTCTGCTCAGTTCCAGTATTCAAAACAAATTCATAGTTTTAGGGTTTTTAAAATTCTAATTATATGTCATTTCAGTCAGGACTGCCGGGCCTTAAGATTCTGGTAAAACACATTTGCACACAAACAAACAGTAAAAAGCAGTAGAAAACAAGCAGTGCATCTCATAAGTCTAAAATCTGACCATATCGTTAAAACATTCAGAGGGCAGAAAGGGAGAGGCGCCATCATTTAATTGTGAAGCAGAGATAATGACTTCACTATCTGTGTCACAGACTTCAAAGGAAGAAGATGCCACATGTCATCAATGATGGAGAAAAAATATAAAATAAATATTTTAAATATCTTACATTGTCTCTTAGAAGCCAGTTTTTCTAAATGTGATTTGGGAGAATTTACCTATTTAATCTTCTATTTAAAATAATATTTTTTTGACTTACCTATAGCTTTTGACAATTAGTTTTTTAAAAAAAGGTAGAGAAAAACTGACAAACTCTTCTTTTGTCCATTTAGGAAGTATAGACTTTTGGTAAGTTTTATTGCACTATATTTAGCTAAAAGCAAGTTTTTACATGGGGGAAATTACAGTAGCAATTCAGCCTTAAAAAAAAAAGTCCCTTGTGCCAGTTAAGTAACAGTTTCTGCAGAGTTTATTGGATTTTGCTCTTTTCAAATAATCAATTAAAAAAATATCCTGGGAACAATTAAACTGAATACTAGGTTTTTTTTGCTTTGCAGGCTTTTGAGTTTGTACAGTCAATTCTGTACTTTTAAAAAAAGGAAAAGTTGATCATAGCTTTTAAAAGACCTGTAAGTTGCCCTCCCCGAAAGACATGATCTCTGCTGGTATCTTTCTTATTATACACCAAGACAGTATAGGTTCTCTTCATATATCGGTACTGTATAGTGTAGTAATGACTTACCATTTGGTAATGACAAGGTAATATTTATACAGTGTACATCACTTTCCCTGACTGTTCAAAACCTTCACATATAGTAGTATAGTAATGCTTACAATAAAAGCAGGTAAACTTCTGGTTTTCAGGATCTACTTTGTTTAGCTTTTACTAGAATACTAATATTTACCAACCATAGGTGCTTCAAGGTATGATATCAGTTAGCTAGTGTCTCCTTAACCTTTTCCTTGAAGGATAGTTCAGATATATACATACACAAATTAACATGAGAGTTAGGGACTGTGGTGGCTCAGTGGTTAAGAAGCTCACCTTGTTAGGTCAGAAAATCGGCAGTTCAGCAAAGGTCAGTTTGAGACCCGAGTACTACTATTGCCAAACTAGCAGTTTGAAAGCAAGAAATTACAAGTAGATAAATAGGGACCTCTTCGACAGCAAAAGATCTCGGGGACATGAAAGGAGCCTCATTTGGGCGTCCTTTGAGCGGAGCTCCTCCAGCAAAAATCCTTTCAACCTAGAAAGCACCTTTGTGTGCTTCTGGCATGATAAAAGCAAATAAACATGTTAGTTATAGTAGACCTGGAGTTCTAACATATCACTCTAAAGTGGATAGCACTGCTAAACAAAGCAACCAATTAATACTCCTATTTTATAGATAAAAAAGACTGAAATGGAATGAGAAACTTTTAACACAGTTAATATTTTTTGTAGCTGTTCTTGTTTGATATACTGGCTCTCATAGTCAAAATCAAAAACACTGAGAGACAACTTTGTGTTGTCCAATTGCTCCAGAATTTCTAGTCTAGGAGAACACTTTAGAACAACAAGCACTAGAGCTAGAATTAGAAATCTGAAAAACCTCCCATCCTGTGTGAACATTCAGGCAAGTGCCCAAAGTGCTTTTAACATTCAAGCCAAAATAGGCAAAGCCTACAGGTGGAGAATTTCTGGGAAGAAACTGCAGGTTAGAGTGTACAGTATAGCCAATTTGGTGGGTATATATTTGGAGAAAGCATGGTTCATTATAATATAGTATTCACAGTAGAATTGGGGAGAGAGGAATTATTCCTAGTGTTGTTCTAATGAGAATAAGAATACTGTTGCATCACATGAAGAAAGCCTATCTTTTCATCAGTAATCTTCTTTTGTTGTGTATGTGGCTAATCAGCAATACTTTACAGATTTATTATCCCAGGGAGAATTTGCTTACTGGAAATATATTAAGAGCATAAAGTCAGCCTATTTAAATGTGTTAATGTAATACAACAACTGAAGAATTTTGGCTTTCAGATTGGAAATTATGGGAAATGTATTTTCGGAAAGGAAGCCAGCTTCACACTCTAAGACCGTGATGGTGAACCTTGGCACTCCAGATGTTCTTGGACTTCAATTCCCAGAAGCCCAAGCACCCTGTGAATCCACACGAATGGGTTTACTGCGATTCATCCAGCCCATGCTGCACTCGTCGCTCCTGGAAGCGGAAGTAAAATGCGTCCATACGGTTAAGACTCTTCTGGGTTAACCCTTCCTCCGTAGGGGCGTGTTTTACTACTGCTTCCGGGAGTGACGAGAGCAGAGTGGGCTGGATGAATCGCAGTAAACCCATTTGTGTGGATTCACAGGGGGCTTGAGCTTCTGGGAATTGAAGTCCAAGAACATCTGGAGTGCCAAGGTTCGCAATCACAGCTCTAAGACAAGAATGGATATATGTTAATGAAATACCGTGATTTTTTTTTTAAAAAAAACCCTGCTGTTTTCAGACTCTTACCTTTCACTTTTTCTTTCAACATCTTGGTAGGTAGGATGTAGTGCTAGGATGTAACTGATTTCAAAGACATACGAGTGACAGATCAAGGTGAGCTTGTTTCCAGAGAAAGTTTCACTGACATATCCTTCACATAATGTCTGCAAATGGAAGAGTGAAAGAGGTTGTGTTATTGAGCGCCTCAGTCTGCTGGATAGTGTTGCACAAAAAGTACACTTAAGACCAATAACGCTGAGAAGCAATTTTTATCTAGTGGAATTAAATCCTGAAATTTCCTCCCCCTTTTACTATGAATGTCACTTACTGAGAAAATAGAGGGATGCAGTTCAGGTATTTTATCCCAGGTTCAAAACAAAATCTAATTACGTTGAAGCACAGGTTGCATCAAGGATGTACGAAATTGCCTTATTCCAAATCAGACAATTGGTCTATCAAGTGGCGCCGACTCATATCTCTCCAAAGCCCTCTTTTCACTGCCCGTAAAATCCTTATTTCCTAGGGTGGATTATAGACCTCTAAATGTTGTTGAGCTTCAGCTCCCATCGATCTTAATTAGCAGAGCCAAAAGTTAGGAACATTAGGAACTACAATTCAACAGCTGTGCCCACTCTTGCTCCTAGGACTGCTTTCTTTCTTTATTCATATCAGAGTGTAGCATAGTAGAGAGCGATGCCTCTGGATTGAAAGAATCGGCTGGATCTACACCATTGCCCAAGGAGCATCCAAGTATAGTTGCAACACTCTCCACTCTTCAGGGTGAGCTCCTTCTATGCACTCCTGGATCTCCAATCTTCTTCCAGCAGTGTACATATCTTCGCTCTCTCCTTATGTCATGCCAAAGAATATTGTTATATCACATTGATTGCCATTATCTGAAGAGAATATACTACATATATGAAAGATGGTGGCTTAGTGGTTAATATGCTGAACTTGACAACTGGAAGGTTGGCAGGTCAGCAGTTTGAGACCCAAGTGCTGCACGATGGAGCGAGCTCCCATCTATGTCCCAGCTCCTGCCAACCTAGCAGTTTCAAAGCAAGAAATTACAAGAAGATCAATAGGTACCACTTTGTTGGGGAAAGTAACAGCATTTGTTTTTTGTGTGAGCTGCCAGCAGTCGCCTTGGCGAGGGGGTGGCGGTAGAAATGTGAATGAAATAAATAAATATAAATAAATAAATTCCCTGTGCTCCTGTGTTCATGCCTGCCACAAGACCATGGAAATGTCTGCAGATGCAGACAGTGCTGGCTCTTTCGCTGTAAATGGAGCTAAGCACTGCACCCTAGAGTTGAATATGACTGGCTTTCGAGCAAAGACGACCTTGATCTTTACCATATATGAAAAAGTCAAAGAGCTATTCATTTATTCTCAGTGTATTGAAGGAGAGTTTCAAATCCATCCCTTTGCTTAGCTACTTTCTTCTTAATGAAGAAAGGCAAAGCAGAAAGTGATTTTAATATATATGAACCCACATATATTGTGTATGTGACCTGTACAGTGATGATGCCGTCTCTGAAACCGCACGTGGGAAGTCTTTTGCTCGTAAAGGAACTGCCTCATTTATCTCATTGACTGGAAGAACATTGGAATGTACTGGTTGTCCGCCTGAATAAATAGTAGCTTTATGTTATATAGACACAGTCCAGCACACACTTTTCAAAGTCTTATTGATCTTAGCCTTACTTAATGTAAACATAAGCACAAACTGAGCTGTGGTCACTGCCAATGCACCAGTGTCTTGTGACACATCTATGAGCTGAACTGTGTTCAGTTTTCAAGAACTTGACATTTCAATACTATAAGAACATAAAAACATAAGAACAGCCTTGCTGGAACAGGCCACAGCCCATCCAGTCCAGCATTCTGTCTCACACAGTGGCTCACCATTTCCTTCAGGGTATTCCCAAGCAGATGCCTGCTTAGGATTCCCTGGAAATGATATTGAGAGATATCCTGCCTATCTCTCCAACCCGGAGGTTGTCCTTAAGTATCCATAATTATAGCCATTGATACCCTTGTCCTCCATGAACTTGTCTAATCCTTTCTTAAAGCTGTCAAGACTGACAGCTGTCACCACTTCTTCTGACAGGGAGTTCCATAGACCAGTAATCCTCTGGGTGAAAAAGTACTTTCTCTTATTTGTTTGAGAACTAGTACCCAAAAGTTTCATGGAGTGTCCCCTAGTTCTAGTGTTATGCGATAGGGAAAACAGTTTTTCCTTATCTACTTTGTCCACACCGTGCATGATTTTATAAACTTCAATCAGGTCACCTCTTAGACGTCGTCGTTCAAGAGTGAAGAGGCCCAACCGTTGCAGCCTCAGATGGTAAGGAAGGTGTTCCAGTCCCCTAATCATTCTGGTTGCCCTCCTCTGCACTTTTTCCAGCTCCATAATATCCTTCTGGAGGTATGGCGACCAGAACTGTACACAGTATTCCAGATGGGGCCTCACCATAGATTTATAAAGAGGCAAAATGATTTATAAAGAGGCAAAATTACCCTTCCTAATGATCCCTAGCATTGAATTTGCTTTTTTCACTGCTGAGGCACACTGGGTTGACACCTTCATTGAGTTGTCCACCAGGACACCAAGGTCCCTTTCCTGGTTTGTCGCAGAGAGTTCAGACCCCATCAGTTTATAAATGTAATTGGGGTTCTTTGCCCCAACATGCATCACTCTGCACTTACTAATGTTGAAACTCATTTGCCACTGTTTTGCCCACTCCCCCAGTGTCGAGAGATCCCTTTGGAGCTCCTCACAATCTCTCACAGTTTTCACTACCCTGTATAATTTAGTGTCGTCAGCAAATTTGGCTACCTTGCTTTTTACTCCTACCTCTAAATCATTTATGAAGAGGTTGAAAAGCAGGGGTCCCAGTACTGAACCTTGGGGGACCCCACTCTTTACTTCCCTCCACTTGGAGAAGTTTCCATTTAGTGCTACCCTCTGTTTCCTGTCCCTTAGCCAGTTGCTGATCCAGGACAAGACCTGTCCCTTTATTCCATGACTGGTAAGTTTATTCAAGAGCCTTTGTTGTGGGACCTTGTCAAAAGCCTTCTGAAAGTCCAGATAAACAATGTCAACTGGATCCCCTTATCCACATGCTTGTTGACACTCTCAAAAAATTCCAACAGATTAGTGAGGCATGATTTGCCCTTGCAAAAGCCATGTTGGCTCTCCTTTAGCAGCGCCTTCTCTTCTATGTGCCTATTAATTCTATCTTTTAGGATGGTTTCCATCACTTTACCTGGGACACATGTCAAACTGACAGGTCGGTAATTTCCTGGATCACCCCTGGATCCTTTTTTGAAAATTGGTGTTACATTCGCTACCTTCCAGTCATCAGGCACAAAGCCTGATTTGAGGGAAAGATTATATATTTTGGCTAGGAGATCAGCAATTTCATCTTTAAGTTCCCTGAGAACTCGTGGGTGGATGCCATCTGGTCCTGGTGATTTGTTAGTGTTTAGTTTAACAAGACATGCAAGGACCTCCTCCCTGGTTATTTCTATCTGGCTTAATTCTTCGCTTTCCCTCCCTACGAAGATAGGCTCTGTTTTGGGCATGTGGTCTCTGTCTTCTTCAGTGAATACTGAAGCAAAGAATTCATTGAGTCTCTCTGCAATCTCTGTTTCCTCTTTAATAACCCCTTGCCTTCCATTGTCATCTAATGGTCCAATGGCCTTCCTAGTTGGGTTCTTACTTCTAATGTACTTAAAGAAGTCTTTGTTATTTCTCTGAGTATTTTTAGCTATACGCTCCTCAAAGTCTTGCTTTGCTTTCCTGATTGTTGCCTTGCATTTGTTCTGCCAGAATTTATGTTTCTGCCTGCTGTCCTCATTCGGACAAGCCTTCCATCTTCTAAATGAGCTTCCCTTGCTCTTGATCACTTCCCGAACAGCTCCTGTAAGCCACATTGGAGTCCTCTTGGACCTGGCAGTGCCCTTTTTCCTTTTGGGTATGCATTCCAATTGAGCCTCTGTTATTGTTTTTGTAAACAGCCTCCATGCCTCTTGGAGTGTTTGGACTCGCTCAATTTTCCCTTTCAGCTTCTTTTTTACTAGTTTCCTCAACTTTGGGAAATTTCCTTTTTGAAAATTTAAGGTCTCTGCAGAGAGGCCCACAGGGGAGGTGAGTAAAGGATCCTGCCCCTCCCTCCCCATCCAAAGACCTGGGCCTAGAGAGGAAGAAAAGAAATCATAAAGGCCCAGCTCTACTGCTCATTCCATGCAGAGAGGCCCACAGGGGAGGTGAGTAAAAGGATCCTGCCCCTCCCCCCCATCCAAAGACCTGGGCCTAGAGAGGAAGAAAAAGGAATCATAAAGGCCCAGCTCTACTGCTCACTCCATGCAGAGAGGCCCACAGGGGAGGTGAGTAAAAGGATCCTGCCCCTCCCTCCCCATCCAAAGACCTGGGCCTAGAGAGGAAGAAAAAGGAATCATAAAGGTCCAGCTCTACTGCTCATTTGCCATCCAGAGAGGCCCAAGCGGGAGGTGAGTAAAGGATCTTGCCCCTCCCTCCCCATCCAAAGACCTGGGGCCAGAGAGAAGGACACTTCCGGAGACCCCCGACCACCCCCAGGAGATACCATCCACAACCACCATCACAGCGAGGCCCGAGCCGGCGCCTTTGACCGACTCCATGCGGCCGAAGAGAGGCAAGAGCTGCTGTGTGCATGCAAAGGATAAGTAATCGAACTGAAATAATATAGTTGACTAAACATAGATGGCTTATGGCAACTGACATAGTGACTGTACAAGAAACTGACTTACATAGAGACTTGATATAGTGGACTTTTTCTTTCTTTCTTTCTTTCCCTTTCATTAATTAGTTCAACTTTTACTTTGATACTATGTGATAAACTGTGATATTGTGCATGATAATACTTTGTTTTAAAACTGTTTAAACTGTGATAACATGTGTGATGGGAAAAGACTGGCGTAGAGACCGGCAAGGCACGCCACAAAGTTTGCCAAGAGAACCCTATGGACCAAAACAAAAGGCAAAACAAGGGGATGCTCAGCACAGCAGATCTGAAAAGGGGGGGGGGATACGAAAGGAGGAGGAGAAATACAGTGTTGCAGGGAACAATACTGCATAGGGACATGGAATGTGAGGTCTATGAATCAAGGAAAACTGGAAGTGGTAAAAAATGAGATGGAAAGAATAAGCATTGACATCTTGGGCATCAGTGAGCTCAAATGGACAGGGATGGGTGAATTCAGCTCTGGAAACCATCATATCTACTACTGCGGGCAAGAAAACCTTAGAAGAAATGGAGTAGCCATAATTATCAATAAAAGAGTGAGAAAAGCAGTAATGGGATACAATCTCAAAAATGACAGAATGATGTCAGTCAGATTTCAAGGCAAACCTTTCAATGTCACTGTGATCCAAATATACGCACCAACCACTGGTGCAGATGAAGCCACAATGGACCAGTTCTATGAGGACTTACAACACCTCATAGAACAGACACCAAGAAATGATGTCCAAATTATATTAGGAGACTGGAATGCCAAAGTAGGAAATCAAAAAGTGGAGGGAATAACAGGCAAATTTGGTCTTGGAACACAGAATGAAGCAGGGCAAAGATTGATAGAGTCCTGCCAAGAGAACGCACTGGTCATAGCAAACACTCTCTTCCAGCAACACAAGAGGCGACTTTACACATGGACATCACCAGATGGCCAACACCGAAACCAGATTGACTACATACTCTGCAGCCAAAGATGGAGAACCTCCATACAGTCAGCAAAAACAAGACCTGGAGAAGACTGTGGCTCAGATCATAACCTACTGATCGCAAAATTCAGGCTTAGACTAAAGAAAATAGGGAAAACACGGAGACCAGAAAGATATCACCTAGACAGCATCCCTAAAGAATACACGGTGGAGGTGATGAACAGATTTAATGGCTTAGACTCGTTAGACAGAGTACCGGAAGAATTATGGACAGAGATGAGGGACATCATGCAGGAAGCAGCAAAGAAAACCATACCAAAAGAAAAGAAGAGTAAGAAAGCAAAGTGGTTGTCTGAGGAGGCTCTTAAATAGCAGAGGAAAGAAGGAACGCAAAAGTCAAAGGAGAAAGGAAAAACTACAACCATTTGAACACAGAATTTCAAAGAAAAGCAAGGAGAGATAAGGAAAACTACCTAAAAGAACAGTGCAGAGAAATGGAGGAAAACAACAAAAGAGGCAGAACCAGAGATCTTTTCAAAAAAATTGGGGAAATCAAAGGAACATTTAAAGCAAAAATGACCATGATAAGGGACAAAGACGGAAAGGAGCTAGCTGATGCAGAAGAAATTAAGAAAAGATGGAAAGAGTACACAGAGGAACTTTACAAAAAGGACCTCAACACTCCTGATAATCACAATGATGAAGAAATTGAACTTGAGCCAGACATCCTGGAGAGTGAAGTCATAAAGGCCCTAAAGAGCACTGCAAACAACAAAGCTAGTGGAGATGATGGTATCCCAGTTGAATTTTTCAAAGCGCTAAAAGATGATGGCGTCAAATTACTGCATTCAATATGCCAGCAGATTTGGAAAACAAAACAGTGGCCACAGGATTGGAAAAGATCAGTATACGTCCCAATCCCAAAAAAGGGCAATGCCAAAGAATGTTCAAATTATCGAACAATCGCGCTCATCCCCCATGCCAGCAAGGTGATGCTCAAGATAATACAGGACAGACTTCAGCAGCATATGGAGAGAGAATTACCAGAGGTGCAGGCTGGTTTCAGAAGAGGCAGGGGGACTAGAGACCACATCGCCAACATACGCTGGATCATGGAGAAAACAAAGGAATACCAGAAACAAGTTTACTTTTGTTTTATTGACTACACTAAGGCATTTGACTGTGTGGACCACAACAAGATGTGGCAAGTAATTAAAGAGATAGGAATACCAGAGCACCTCATATGCCTCCTGAGAAATCTGTACATGAACCAAGAAGCAACAGTTAGGACAGAACATGGAATAACAGAGTGGTTTGGAATAGGAAAAGGAATAAGACAAGGCTGCATTTTGTCACCATGCTTATTCAACCTATACACAGAGCACATAATGCGCAGTGCAGGGATGGAGGAATCACAATATGGGATTAAAATCGCTGGGAGAAACATCAATAATCTGAGATATGCAGACGATACCACCCTAATGGCAGAAAGTGAGGAAGACCTAAAGAATCTCTTGATCGGTTTGAAGGAAGAGAGTGCAAAAGCTGGCTTGAGACTCAATATCAAGAAAACCAAGATAATGGCAACAGGCCCCATCAGTTCCTGGAAAATAGACGGGGAAGAAGTAGAAGCAGTGACAGATTTTACTTTCTTAGGATCAAAGATCACTCCAGATGGGGATTGCAGCCATGAAATAAAAAGGCGACTGATTCTTGGGAGACAAGCAATGAGAAACCTGGGGAACATAGTGAAAAGCAGAGACATTACATTGCAAACAAAAATTAGAATAGTCAAAGCAATGGTTTTCCCAGTAGTAATGTATGGATGTGAGAGCTGGACAATTAGGAAGGCTGAACGCAGAAGAATAGATGCCTTTGAAATGTGGTGTTGGAGGAGGGTTTTGAGAGTCCCCTGGACAGCGAGGAGAACAAATAGGTCAATCTTAGAAGAAATTAACCCTGACTGCTCATTGGAAGGCAAATAGTAAAGATGAAGCTAAAATACTTTGGACATCAAATGAGAAGGGAGGATTCACTTGAGAAGGCATTGATGTTGGGAAAGGTAGAGGACAAAAGAAGAAGGGGGAGGCCAAGGATGAGATGGCTAGATGGTATTATAGACACAATGGGCACAGAGCTGGGAGGGCTGAGGGGGATGGTGGAGGACAGAGGCGCCTGGAGGAAAATGGTCCATGGGGTCGCAAAGGGTCGGAGTCGACTGTGCGACTGAACAACAACAAGGTCTCTGTGTTAGATTTTATCAGTGACTTGCGGTCTATGATCAAGTTAAACATAATTGAATTGTGGTCACTGTTCCCTATTGGATCAGTCACATTAACATCTTGCACCAGATCCTGAGTATTACTCAGGATCAAGTCAAGGATTCTTGTACCTCTAGTTGGGTCTTCAACCATCTGTCCCAGGGAACAATCATTTAGCATATCTAGGAACTTTATCTCTTTATCATGTGCTGAACAACAGTTCACCCAGTCTATGTGAGGGTAATTGAAGTCCCCCATTATAACTAGGCTTCCCTTCTTGGATGCCTCCTTTACAACATTCTCCAACTGCCAGTTTCCCTCAAGAGTTTGGGTCGGAGGCCGATAGTATATGCCTACTGTTAGACCATCCTTGTGGCCTGGTACTCTTACCCACAGAGCTTCTAATGGTGACTCCAAATCACCTAGATATTCCAATACTATCAGATCTGTTGTCTTCCTAATGTACTTTAAAAATCATTGGGACATTTGTGTTATGTGTAAAAATAATTCTACATTGAAACAAATGACACTTGATAAGTGTTCATTTTTTCCCTTCCAGTTAATTACTTTGTTCAGGCATTTGCTGATTGTTGGCACAACTATGTGCTCTTCAAGGGATTCTCCATAGAGTTCCTTCTTAAGTTTTTGCTGGAAACTAATAAATGAATAGATCTTTACTCAACACAGTGTTCGTGAAACGTTAGGATATAAAGCAGGGGTTCCCAACACTTTTATGCTACGGACCTGACCACATTCCCCCAGACACCTGGCCCTTGGAAGTGGAAGCGGGCTCATTTATGCCAGCCATGAATGCACCCACTTCCGTTCTTATAACAGGTGTGGGTGTATTTACGCATGCGTGGGCACATTTTACGGCTGACGAAAATGCGTCCGCTTCCACTTCAGTGAGCGGCAAGGGTGCCCATAGGTTGAGAACCCCTGATATAAAGTATACAGCTGGACCCCAATGTAGTTATACTAATTATTATATCAACGCCTAAATCTATGTCTATATAAACACACCAGTGCTTGGAAATAATACTTTTTTTAACTACAGTTCCCAGAATCTCCAGTGAGCATGGTCTATAGCAGTAATGGCGAACCTTTTAGAAACTAAGTGCCCAAACAGAGGGGCAGGGTGATCTCTGTGCTGGGGGAGGGAGGAAGCAATGCCATTGGGCTGCTGGGCAAAGGGGTGGGTGAACTCTGTGCTGGGGGAGGGAGGAAGCGCTGCCATTGGGCTGCTGGGCAGAGCAAACTCTGTGCTGGGGTGATGTCCACATGCCAACAGAAAGCCCTGGGAGTGCCATGTCTGGCACGCATGCCATAGGTTTGTCACTACTGGTCTGTGGTCTTATGTATTGCCCCAGTAAAATTTCAAAGCAAAGGCAACACAATCAGATTTATATAGCACTTAGTGCACTCTCTGTGCAGTTGACAAGTTAATTAGCATTTTGCCCCCAACATGCTGGATACTCATTTTACCAACCTCGGAAGGATGGAAGGCCAAGACAACAATCACCTTTTTGCAACGTCTAGAAAAGTTATTCTTTTGGAATACCTTTCCATGCTGGCTGGGGAATTATGGGAACTGTAATCCAAAAAAGTAGTTAACTGTGGCAGGATTTGTTATAGTTACTGTAAAGGGTATCAGCCATTGAACAAGGACATTTTATAGAAATTATGGAAGAGGGATGGCTCTGTGAACTAGAAAACTCTCTCTGATGACCAGTCTACTTAGAGATAAACAGGAAGAGTGACATAAATTTAATTAGCAGTCACTTCTTAGCAGGAAATAACAAAATATTAAAATTAGAAAATACAAGCGCTACTTCCTCTGTTTAATCTCCAACTAAAAACAGATTAAAGAATCCAATTAGACGTCTTAGAAGCATGGCCCACGTAACAGCATTATATATGGAGGTAGGCAGCCAGTAGCCATATCTCTTGGGGAACAATCCTGTATACTGTAAACCTGTTACTAAAATCATTACTTAACTGCCTTCTGAATTGTGGACAAGATCTACCCATTTCATGCCTTTTTGAATGAACAGTGGGAATGCTGAACATTTCTCTCTGTTGACAAAGACACAGCAGGCTTTTCTCTCCTTTCTTTCTTTTTTCTTGGTCAATCTGTTTTTGTGTGTTTGGCTGCCAATCCTGATATTAAACTGTCACTCAATGGAAATTATAGTGTACCAAGAGTGGAAGATTTGGCTGCTGAATAATAGGAACTTGATAGCAATTGGACTCGAATAAAACTATTTGTGCACCCTCCACCACTTGGTTCTTTAATACTAGACATCATGTCTTATTATGGTTGACTGCTCTTTCACTGACTGTGAATGGGATGTTGGGTAATTGTGATGTACTCATAACAGTGGTATGGTGATTGATCTTTTCTTCTCTCTCTTCCTCTCTCTCTCTCTCTGGACCTGCTGTTTATTATATAATGCAACTACAGTTGCCTTGTATATTGTAGTGAATTAGCCAAGAGAAGCTTTTCCTAGACTTCAGATATGGTGCAAAATGACAACTCTGTTCCCAACCTGTGTAGCCAACTATCAGGAATGATGGGAAATTGCTGTCACTTGCTGAGGGAAGTCTCATGTAAAATTGTTGGTGTTTTTGTATGCTTGGATGCCAGGAGACTAATCTTAGTAAAGGTAAAGGTTTCCCTTGCTCGAAAGCCAGTCGTATCCAACTCTAGGGTGCAGTGCTCATCTCTGTTTCAAAGCCAAAGAGCCAGCGCTGTCTGCTTCTGCAGACGTTTCCGTGGTCATGTGGCAGGCATGACTAGACACCGGAGCACACAGAACAGTAAGACTAATCTTACTGTTTCACATTATAATTCCAGTCAGTCATAGACAGCACAGTCAGTGGTTGTGAATTGTAGAGAGGTGCATTTCAAGAAGATGGAACTACAGCAGAGAACTGTTTTATATCATTTTGAATAATAACAGTCTTATCAAAAGGTTTTTTTTTTTTTGGTTTTTTTGCACAGAGCTTTTCTACAGACTTACTATCAAGAGAGAAATAGTTACTGGTAAATAAATATAGCCAGAAAGATAATAATTATTATATAACTAGGAAAGGTTAGGTGATCTAGGCAACCCTCTCAAAACCATTTCAGATAACCCGCATTAAGGGCATATGATGTGAGATTACATGTGTGTTGTGTAAACCAGTACATTTGAATTTATTTCATTAGTGTTGTCTCAGAGGCAAATTCAACTTTTAAAGTCCGTCCAACCAGAGCGGACCGGAGGAGCTCTCTAATTTTTCCATCTGCCAGAGGGGCTCACCTCTCTGGCACACGAAGGAGGGCCTTTTCCGTGTCCGCACCGGTTTGTGGAACTTCCTGCTAGTAGAGTTGCGGGAGCAGACGGAGATGCTGCCTTCCAGAAAAAAATTAAAAACCTGGTTGCCGGGGCAAGTGTGGGGCCCCGATGTAAGAGTGGCCCCCGCCTGTTGGCTTATAAAATGAAGCCTCCCCATCTTTTAATTGTGGGCAGTTTCAATGTGGTTAATTTTTAATAGGTGGGTGGGTATGTTGGGGTTTTAATTGTTTTTAATATGTATGTTTTAATCCTGTTGTGAGCCGCCCTGAGTCGGGTTCGCCTGATTGGGCGGCATAGAAATTTCAGTTATCAATAAATAAATTAATAAAAGTGTGTAACTGCACTCTGAGTTAACTCAGATCACCTAGTAAATCAACAAATGAATAACTCCTGACCTACATTTACCTAGCAAGTTTATAGCAGAGTTTATAGCAGGGATTCTCAACCTGTGGCCTATGGGCCAGATATGGCCCACAATACCATTCATGTGACCCACCACAACCTCCACCACACCAGGAGATGCCATGTGGTGGAGGAAGGGCAAAATGGCCATCTGCCCCCTGAAGCTGTCTGAGGGAGTGTGACCCAGCCCCCGGCTTTAAAAGGTCGAGAACTCCCGGTTTATAGGCTATGACAGAAGGCTCTCTTAGTCACACTTCTAGCCACTACCAGATGACACTGCTTTACAAGCTTCCTCTTCCTCTCCTCCTCCTCCTCCATGTCTAGGCCATATGTGAAACTGCTGAAATGAAGGCACCCTTTGGTGAGTTCATTCAAGCTGATGGAGACTTTCCCCTTGCTATCAAAGTAGAATCCTGGAATCTAAGGAGACGTGGTATGCATAATCATATTGCTGAGAGCAGTGAATATATATCCCTGCAGAGACAGGCATAGGATCAGGCCATTTGTTTCTCTTTGAATGAATATTTTTAGTTTAAGCTTCTGAAGACATCTCTCAAAATCCAGGCAGAGGGAGGCCACAGTAGGTTTCTCAGCAGAGGCATTGACAAGAGGATGGAGTAGCTTTTGTTTTGTTTTGCCAAATATCCTGTATTTTTAGTGGAATTGTAGCAGGTAGTTTCCCCCAAAAGAACTTCAGCAGTCATTTCACTGGATGGTGCACTGAAGGATGTACAACCCAGGGGTTTACTTCACATGATATGACATGTGCATTCATGTATGAACACAAAGCAAAGCAAAAATAATTATGATGCCATGGGAGAAAAAGTACAGGATTAGAGTTGACACCACAGGAGTTTTGTATTTGTGTGTGTCTGGGGGTGGTTTTTTAAAAACAAATCTTAAATTATAAACAGTCCTGGAACTGGGATGTAGCCAGTGAAATCATGTCTTCAACCTATCTAACATAGGATGTCCTGTGTTAATTTTATAATTTTTTGAGACTGTGAAATTCCCTACCATACAAATTTTATGTGGAGATACTCAATTTTCCCTTTTAAAATGTAAACATGAATAAACCTAAAATTACTTCCGAAACTGATTTTTGCATACCTAGGGGAGTTCCCCATAAAATCAGTGAAATATAAATATAAATATAAATATAAATATAAATATAAATATAAATATAAATATAAATATAAATATAAATATAAATATAAATATACTTTATTTCTTATGGCCATCATTGTTTCCCTAACCTTGGAGGATTCATTTCTTAACAAGCGTAAATCTTTAGTTCTAGAACAGGCAATTTGTGATCCTAAATTCATAGGTACCTATAGAGAAGAGAAACAATAATAGTTGTGTGCTTTCAAGTCAATTCTGAGTGATGGTGACTCTTTGCATGGTGTTCTAGTTAAAGCATATTCAGTAGTGATTTACCATTTGCTATACACACAGGCAGGCAAAGAGAGACAGAGGGAAGCAGGTATCTACACAAAAGATATCTCTGAACTCTACCCTATTCATTCAAACTACAGCTCAGATGAGCAGAATAAATACATCTTTCCCCAAATAAAAAAAGAGTGAATGCTTACTACTTTATCTTTTCCCTCCAACCCTTAACACGTGCACACACACACACACTGACACACTCAAACACAAAGTGAGGTTGGAGTTGAACTTAGGTAGAACCCTTCTGCTGCTGAAAGAGAGGCCAGAAAGGATAGACAATAAAGCATCCTAGCCACCTCTGCATGGCATTGAAAAATGGTACATACCTGATACTGAATGATAGTGGAGTTACATCCACAGTTCTGCAATTATATTAAATTGTACCTTCGTATAGAGATTTTCAGACAGCTACTATTTTGATTATGATTTCCCATAGTTAATTTTCTTGAGAACACTAAGAGTGGAAGGGGGAAGAGTGAGAGAGAGAGACAGAAATAAACAGGATGACCAGAGTGAGAGAAAAAGAAGAGGTTAATTTTGGCTCCCAGTCAATTAATACAGTGAACATCATACTGCTTGGAGACAAAAGAGGTACTTACTGTAAATTGAACTGACCATTATTTTTGTCACAGAACTATCACCTAGAGGCGAGATTGCCTGTAATTATTTTGTGGTCTTATAAATATAGCATCATGCAATCAAAGAGAAATGCAGCTATGAAAAAAAAGACACTATTGGTTTTAACTGGGAAAAAATGCTATTCTCTATTTTCAGGCTGAATTGTGGGCAAAACAATCACCTATGAAAACAACTGTCCATGGGCCTACCTTGCAATAGATAATGGTGTAAAATACAAATCATAACAGAATGCTAAAAGGTATATACAGTGGTACCTCATACAACGATTTTAATCCGTTCCATTGGGCCCATTGTTGTACGAAAAAATTGCTATACGATGCATGCATTGTATAGTGATTTTCCCTATGGGATGCATCATACAACGGTTTGTTTTTGTTTTTTGCTCAGTGTTTTTTTCCATTGAAAAATTGTATGATTTTTTTCCTTAGGAAAAATTGTTATGCGGGACGCCATTTCCCCCCCAAACCTAATTGTTATGCAATTTCATTGCTATATGGGGCGATTGTTGTATGAGGTTCCACTGTACAGTTCCCAGTCTGGCAAGATTATCTTTCTATGGTAATAGAGTAGACCATACTGCCAGCGACTCAATGCTGAATGATAGCCGGCAGTTAACTAACCTGACAAGCCTGAGGACTAACGGCCTTGGGTGCCAAAATTCACAGGGAAGGGTAATGGTTCCCAAATGGATTAAATCCCACTTGAATCCATCTTGAGGGCAAGGTAGCCAAATTTGCTGACGACACTAAATTATACAGGGTAGTGAAAACTGTGAGAGATTGTGAGGAGCTCCAGAGGGATCTCTCGACACTGGGGGAGTGGGCAAAACAGTGGCAAATGAGTTTCAACATTAGTAAGTGCAGAGTGGTGCAAGTTGGGGCAAAGAACCCCAATTACATTTATAAACTGATGGGGTCTGAACTCTCTGCGACAAATCAGGAAAGGGACCTTGGTGTCCTGGTGGACAACTCAATGAAGGTGTCAACCCAGTGTGCCTCAGCAGTGAAAAAAGCAAACTCAATGTTAGGGATCATTAGGAAGGGTATAGAAAATAAGTCAGCAAGTGTCATTTTGCCTCTTTATAAATCTATGGTAAGGCCCCATCTGGAATACTGTGTACAGTTCTGGTCGCCATACCTCCAGAAGGATATTATGGAGCTGGAAAAAGTGCAGAGGAGGGCAACCAGAATGATTAGGGGACTGGAACACCTTCCTTACCATCTGAGGCTGCAACGGTTGGGCCTCTTCACTCTTGAACGACGACGTCTAAGAGGTGACCTGATTGAAGTTTATAAAATCATGCACGGTGTGGACAAAGTAGATAAGGAAAAACTGTTTTCCCTATTGCATAACACTAGAACTAGGGGACACTCCATGAAACTTTTGGGTACTAGTTCTCAAACAAATAAGAGAAAGTACTTTTTCACCCAGAGGATCACTGGTCTATGGAACTCCCTGCCAGAAGAAGTGGTGACAGCTGTCAGTCTTGACAGCTTTAAGAAAGGATTAGACAAGTTCATGGAGGACAAGAGTATCAATGGCTATAATTATGGATACTTAAGGACAACCTCCGGGTTGGAGAGATAGGCAGGATATCTCTCAATATCATTTCCAGGGAATCCTAAGCAGGCATCTGCTTGGGAATACCCTGAAGGAAATGGTGAGCCACTGTGTGAGACAGAATGCTGGACTGGATGGGCTGTGGCCTGTTCCAGCAAGGCTGTTCTTATGTTCTTATGAGGGAGAGCAGCAGCTTCATCAATACTGGCCAGGGGCTGAGGAGGACTTTGTGTGCCAAAAGGGCTGAAGACCAGAAAGTGACTCATGAAACTGGATTAGTGGTACAGGTGTCATGCTGAGATGTGGAGAGCAGATGAAGGCCACTGAGTTATATTCTCAGGACAGTCTTCATGATACAGGTACACAAGAAGACCCTCCTCCAAGATTGTGGTATTTTTGAACCACAATTGACATACCCTGGTAATGGTAGCCTCGTGTTGGCGGCTAATCTTTCTCACACTTTTTGTTGTTGTTGTTGTTCAGTCGCACAGTCGATTCCGACCCTTTGCGACCCTATGGACCATCGTTCTCCAGGCGCCTCTGTCCTCCACCATCCCCCTCAGTCCTCCCAGCTCTGTGCCCATTGTGTCTACAATACCATCTATCCATCTCATCCTTGGCCTCCCCCTTCTTCTTTTGCCCTCCACCTTTCCCAACATCACGGCCTTCTCAAGTGAATCCTCCCTTCTCATTTGATGCCCAAAGTACTTTAGCCTCATCTTTACTATTTGACCTTCCAATGAGCAGTCAGTGTTGATTTCTTCTAAGATTGACCTATTTGTTCTCCTCGCTGTCCAAGGTACCCTCAAAACTCTCCTCCAACACCACATTTCAAAGGCATCTATTCTTCTGCGTTCAGCTTTCCTAATTGTCCAGCTCTCACATCCGTACATTACCACTGGGAATACCATTGCTTCGACTATTCTAATTTTTGTTTTCAAGGTGATGTCTCTGCTTTTCACTATGTTCCCCAGGTTTCTCATGGCTTGTCTCCCTAGAATCAGCCGCCTCTTTATTTCATGGCTGCAATCTCCATCTGCAGTGATCTTAGATCCTAAGAACGTAAAATCTGTCACTGCTTCTACTTCTTCCCCGTCTATTTTCCAGGAACTGATCGGGCCTGTTGCCATTATCTTGGTTTTCTTGATATTGAGTCTCAAGCCAGCTTTTGCACTCTCTTCCTTCAAACCGATCAGGAGATTCTTTAGGTCTTCCTCACTTTCTGCCATTAGGGTGGTGTCGTCTGCATATCTCAGATTGTTGATGTTTCTCCCAGCAATTTTGATCCCATATTGTGATTCCTCCATCCCTGCATTGCGCATTATGTGCTCTGTGTATAAGTTGAATAAGTAGGGTGACAGAATGCAGCCTTGCCTTACTCCTTTTCCTATTCCAAACCACTCTGTCATTCCGTGTTCTGTCCTAACTGTTGCTTCTTGGTTCATGTACAGATTTCTCAGGAGGCATATGAGGTGCTCTGGTATTCCCATCTCTTTAATCACTTGCCACATCTTGTTGTGATCCACACAATCAAATGCCTTAGTGTAGTCAATAAAGCAAAAATAAACTTGTTTCTGGTATTCCTTTGTTTTCTCCATGATCCAACGTATGTTGGCAATGTGGTCTCTAGTCCCCCTGCCTCTTCTGAAGCCAGCCTGCACCTCTGGTAATTCTCTTTCCACATGCTGCTGAAGTCTATCCTGTATTATCTTGAGCATCACCTTGCTAGCGTGTGGGATGAGCGCAATTGTTCGATAATTTGAACATTCTTTGGCATTGCCCTTTTTTGGGATTGGAACATATACTGATCTTTTCCAGTCCTGTGGCCACTGTTTTGTTTTCCAAATCTGCTGGCATATTGAATGCAGTAATTTGATGCCATCATCTTTTAGAGCTTTGAAAAATTCAACTGGGATACCATCATCTCCACTAGCTTTGTTGTTTGCAGTGCTCTTTAGGGCCTTTCTGACTTCACTCTCCAGGATGTCTGGCTCAGGTTCAATTTCTTCATCATTGTGACTATCAGGAGTGTTGAGTTCCTTTTTGTAGAGTTCCTCTGTGTACTCTTTCCATCTTTTCTTAATCTCTTCTGCATCAGCTAGCTCCTTTCCGTCTTTGTCCCTTATCATGTTCATTTTTGCTTTAAATGTTCCCTTGATTTCCCGGATTTTTTTGAAAAGATCTCTGGTTCTGCCTCTTTTGTTGTTTTCTTCCATTTCTTTGCACTGTTCTTTTAGATAGTTTTCCTTATCTCTCCTTGCTTTTCTTTGAAATTCTGTGTTCAAATGATTGTATTTTTTCCTTTCTCCTTTGACTTTTGCGTTCCTTCTTTCCTCTGCTATTTTAAGAGCCTCATCAGACAACCACTTTGCTTTCTTGCTCTTCTTTTCTTTTGGTATGGTTTTCTTTGCTGCTTCCTGCATGATGTCCCTCATCTCTGTCCATAATTCTTCTGGCACTCTATCTATTGGGTCTAAGCCATTGAATCTGTTCATCACCTCCACCGTGTATTCTTTAGGGATGCTGTCTAAGTGATATCTGTCTGGTCTCTTTGTTTTCCCTATTTTCTTTAGTCTAAGCCTGAATTTTGCAATCAGTAGGTTGTGATCTGAGCCACAATCTGCTCCAGGTCTTGTTTTTGCTGACTGTATGGCGGTTCTCCATCTTTGGCTGCAGAGTATGTAGTCAATCTGGTTTCGGTGTTGGCCATCTGGTGATGTCCATGTGTAAAGTCGCCTCTTGTGTTGCTAGGTCAAGCCAAAGGAACTGCAGAATGCACTCACCAAAAGGTGGCTTTGTTTTGGCAGTTCCACATCTGGCCTATACATGGAAGGGGAGAGAGAAAAAAGTTGATAAAGGAAAAGAAATATTGAGCTTTGTTAAAGCCAGTCTGTCCAAGAAATCTATAATGATGGGTTCAGGGCTGATCTGAATAGTTTTTCATGGGGCCGCTCAGTTTAGAACAGGGGTGGTTAACCTATGGCCTGTGGGCTGGACCTTGCTTGAGCCACAATTTCATATGGCCTGCCACCACCTTTACCGCTACCGGACGCAGATGCATTTATGGCAGCTTTAAAATGCGTAAATGCGCCTGCCATAAGCGCTGTCGCAAATCCACCTATGACTGTTGTAAATGCATTTACGACAGCCACAGATGCATTTTATGGCAGCGTTTACGATGGGAGGAACCACATGACTGGCCCGCTCAGGTGTCCAGGGACGTGGTCTGGCCCACAGCGCAAAAAGGTTGGGAACCCCTGTTTTAGAAGCTTTGAAACAACTTCTTTCAAAGACATGGCAAAAGTTACTTGATAATATTCTGTCTCAACAGAAGCTGAGATGGGTAAAAAGTGCTGTTGACTTGCTGTTCTCCTCCCTTCCCTGCAAAAAATATGTAGATTCAATAGAGTATGAAAACAATAGAATCAAACTAGGTCTATAATATTCAGACGCTGTACTGGAACTGAGGGTGTGATCACATGGGGAAATAGAGCACAATTTGAACTGCAACCAGACACTCACTGTTCACACCCCGAGAAAAGTAGCAATCGACACAACAGTTAATTCTATAGTGTTATGATTTCTTTCAAAAATCACTGCAGATGGAGATTGCAGCAATGAAATAAAAAGGTGACTAATTTTTGGGAGGCAAGCTATGAGAAACCTGGGGAACATAGTCAAAAGTAGAGACATCACATTGCAAACAAAAATCCACATAGTAAAGGCAATGGTATTCCCGGTGGTAATGTATTGTTGTGAGAACTGGACCATAAGAAAAGCTGAGCACAGAAGAATATATGGCTTTTTAAATGTGGTGTTGGAGGAGAGTTTTGAGAGTCCCCTAGACACTGAGGAGAACAAATAGTTCAATCTTAGAAGAAATCAACCCTGACTGCTCCTTAGAAGGTCAAATAGTAAAGATGAAGCTAAAGTACTTTGGACATCAAATGAGAAGAGAGGATTGACTTGAGAAAGCTTTGATGCTGGGAAAAGTGGAGGGCAACAGAAGAAGGGGGCAGCCAAAAAAATGAGATGGCTAGATGGTATTGTAGATGCAATGGGAACAGAGCTGGGTGGGTTGAGGAGGATGGTGGAGGACAGAGGTGCCTGGAGGACAATGGACCATGTGGTCACAAAGGGTCGGAGTCAACTGTGCGACTGTACAACAAAAAATGATTCCTTTCAAACATCTGATAGGAAACAAATACCTGCTGGGTCTCAATGCTGTGAACCTGCCTTCTTGCCTCAGCCTGTATATTCTTGCTAGTACTGTACACATTAGCACCATAAATCTATAATGAATTTGTGGGTCCTGACAATTCTTGCGACTCAGAAATAGAGTTCCTCTTGGGAGGGGAGAAAGGGAAATATAGTCTTCTGGAGTTAGAGGGAAAATGTATCATTAAATAAAACATGGGTGTGTGTGGGCAATAAAAGTTAATTGAAATCTTACAGATACTCATTGCTTCAGAAAAGCATTGTGGCATAACAAACCAGCTTAAGTGGGAATTTGGCTTTTGGACCAGATGATTTAATTCACTTTCTCAGAATTTAACGACATTGGATTTTTAAACTTTTATTCCTATGTTTGCTCTCTTGTGAAATGCTGTTCACCAGTTTTTGCCAGAAGGATTGAAAGGATTATCTTGATGCACCATGGACATCATTCAACAAAAAGTATGTCATGGGAGAACTGAACAGCAGTGCCGGATTAGCAATATAGCAGGAGTAACAAATGCTACGGGCCCCGCACCTCTGGCGGGCACCATGCCATGTCGTCAACCCAGGCACTTGCCCTTCCCTGCCTCCAGGACGGGCTCTGGGCAGTGCTAAACCTGGCTCCTCTTTCTGAGGATTCTGAGGGGAGGGAGTATCCTTTCCTTGCCTGCCAGCCTGCCTTGTCGCCAGTGGTGGGGTTCAAATTTTTTTACTACCACACTGTGGGTGTGGCCAACTCTGTGGGTGTGACCAACTCTGTGGGTGTGGCCAGGTGACTGGGTGGGCATGGTTAAACTGATGTATTTTAATCTGATATTTTGTGGATCAAGTCCACTTCATCAGATCATTAGTTAGCAATTACACTACGATGCTCTAATCTTAACCTATAAAACCAAGTGTTCACCGTTGGAATTGGCTATACGTTGCTATGCGTTGCCCTACTGACCCGCACCCTCCCTTTGAGAGCACGGGCGAATTCCCTACGCAGGTCAATGAAGGATTTAAAAATCCGGCACGGGGGCCTCAGCCCCACTAACGGCAAGAAAGGGAAAGAACTTCACTTCCCAAAAGTCATTGCGCCGCGGCGCGCCAGAGCCAATCAGGCTGAGGGGCTCACGTACGCCGCAGCGTTCGAACACGGGCCGCAGCCAATCAAAAGAAAAGGAATTTAAAAAAACGCAGCACAAACACAAAGCACCAACACATTACTACAAGCCCCAGCGTCCTGCGCGCAATGTGCGAGCAGAACGATGAGGCAGCCGGCGCGCAAAAACAAAACTAAAAAAAGCCGCCTCCGCAACCATTAAACCCCACGGGCGAGCCAGCATGGCCCGTGGGGGAAAAAATAAAAAAGAAACCGCCGCCGCTACTCTTCCGTTCGAAGGGCCGGCGCACGAAAAATAAAAGTTAAAAATAAGCCCACCGCCGCAGCCATTCTTCCCCATGAACGAGCCAGCATGGCCCGTGGGGGAAACCCCCCCCCCCAACGCCACCATGGCCCTTCCGATCGAAAGGCCAGCCGGCGGGCCAAAAAGACGAGAAACAAACAAAAAACAAAACACCCCCGGCCGCCGCTGCCCTTCTCTTCGAAGGGCCAGCCAGAGCACCAAAAACTACAGCAAAAAACCCACCCCCTCACCCCCGCAACTGCCCTTCTTTCCCACCAAGCAGACGAGAAAAAAAAAACACCCCCGGCCGCCGCTGCCCTTCTCTTCGAAGGGCCAGCCAGAGCACCAAAAATTAAAGGAAACCCCCCCCACCCCCCGCAACTGCCCTTCTTTCCCACCGGGCCAGCCAGTATGGCCCGCGGGGAAAAAGAATAAACACCCCACTGCCTCTCCCTTCCTTCCCATGGGCCAGCAAGTATGGCCCGTGGGAAAGAAAGGCACCCTCCCCGCAACAACACACACTTCCCAAGGGCCATCCAGCATGGCCCATGGGATCAAAAGGCACCCCCTCCCCCTAAAAAAAGGACGCACCAAAAAACAAATCAAAACCATTCAAAAACAGAAATCAAGCCTTTAAAAAATAAACACAAACAAATACAGGACAAACATACAACAAAAAACAACAGCCCCCCCCCCCAACAAAAACTCAACTCCCCCCAAACAAATAAATAAATAAATCAGACTTCTTACCATGAAGACGTCTTCACTTCATGGCGACAGGAACTCGAATGACCAAAATAAACAAAGTTCACCACCGCCACCCAGAGGCCAAAAGAAAAACGAGTAGAGGATGCATTCATGATGTGCTAAATGAGGAGTTCTCAACCTTTTCAGGTTGAGAGCCAGGACACACTCCCTCAGACAGCTTTGGGGGCCGGATGGCCATTTTGCCCTTCCTCCACCACATGGCACTTCCACGTGTGGTGCAGGAGTGTTTATTAAAAAAAAACCCCAAAAAGGCATTGTTTTATTTAAAAAAAAACCAAAAAAAGCCCGGCATCGCCGGGCAACCCATGCTAGTTTTCCTATAAAGAGAAACTGCAGCAGAGTAACTGCTGGCTCATCCTCACCCCACTCTGGGCATGCCTGACAGATGTCCACGTTAACATCTGCAGATGCAGACAGCGTTGGCTCTTTGGCTAACAAACAGAAATAAGCACTGAATCCTAGAGTTGGATACTACTGGCTTTTGAGCAAGGGCAATTTTTACCTTTATTTTAATGTTAGTGCCCCCCCCCCCCCAACCTCTTACATGAAAGTAAACGAATGGGAGAGGCAGGAAAAATTGACCCTTCTTTTTTGAGCATATCATAGTAACCAAAATAAAAACAGGAAACAAAACAGGAAAAAAAGTCAAAAATATTGTGGCCCCTTAAAGACTAACTCCTATATTTAAATGTGGGCTTTCATGGATCAAATCCACTTCATCAGATATAAGAGTGAGGCCTCATGGCATCAATTTATACAGATCAGTTACACAGGCACACAATGATTGGCCAGCCTAACAGAAAAGAAACATTAATGTTTTATAGTTTTGATTTTTGAATTTTAAGAAGTTTTATCTTAAGTGTTTTTTTTAAATATTAGAGAGACATAATTTTATTTCAGATAAAAATCCTGTTTAAATTGAATGCTGTTGTATAATGCAACCACACCTTTATGAATACATCCCTGTATTATTTCATGTACCTTTGATATTATATTTAGATTCTTATTTTTACTCTCCTACATGTAAGTTTCATAATTTCAAATATATACAGCAATGCACCAGCACAGTATGTTATGAACTCGGATATGTTATATTTTTAACACATTTTAAGTATTGTGGCGTTTTTAAAATGTAAAAGCAATAATAATAATTTCATGTCAGAATATTTAAAAAAATATTGGTTATAATGCCCCTTTTGTTCTTTAAGGAATTGGAGATATGGGATTTTGCCATGTTGTGAAGATTCTTGCTTATAACAAGCCTTCAACTTTTAATATCTGGAAAATTTTGGAGAGGTTCACTTCAAGTTTTTAAAAATCCAACTTTTGTAATAAAAAATAGTATTTTTTGGTGGGTGGAGTTAGGAGTCGGTACTGCTCTCCAAGGCCCAAGGCCTTACTATGATCTTGGAAAGTTTTTCTTTTCTGCTTTCCTCACAGCATTTCTCAACTGCGTCTGGTAATTTCAAAAATTTAATCCTTTCCTTCAGAACATTTTCCTCTAGGAAGACTTGGAATATTGCAGTACTTTCCACCACACCACTGAGTATTCTTCCCGCCAAAATAACATTACTAAAATCTCCTTGATCTCTTTCCACAATGGTTTTGCCAACATTGCTTTCCATTAAAAAAAATACCTCTCTCCCTCCTAAATTTCCATTTGAATCCACTAAATCTTAGTTGCATTAAGTTCTTGTTACTGCGACATTGGCTTTAAGATGCTACTCTGTATACTTTTTCAGCGTGTCCTTCACACGTCAGAATGGTTTTAGCTTACCAGTGACGTAAGCATTTTTGGAGATAGGTGGTTATCCTTTTAATGGTGATTGTCAGGCATTTAAACCATGAGTGCTCAGGAAACTTTCTGTTTTTACACGAATAAAAATGTGCAGTAGGAATTCTACAGGAGCTGGTAATAAAAGAGTAGCAAAGTTCAATAAGGCCCACTTATTTGCATTTGGGTTTACACATGTCTTCTCAGTGACCAAGAGATCTTATTTATGACAAAAATAGCCATGTTTATTCCCTGAGAACAAACGAAAACCCAAATACAGGAGAAAACAGGTTCTGTACAAGGACTGATGAACACTACTCAAAAAGCATGCAAGCTTTTGAGATATTTTGGAAAAAATTCTTCATCAGGCTTGTTGAACAAGTGTAGCCTTCATGTAGCTTTTAGATTGCAACCCATAAACCTTCACCTTCAGCCACGATGGCTAGAGTTCAGGGGAAGCTGTAGGGCAGGGGTTCCCAACCTAAGGGCCGTGGGTCAGATCTGGTTCCCAGTGTGATTTCATGTGGCCCTCCACTCCTCCAAGGGCATTTGAGAAACAAAATGACTGCCCCTTTGAAACTGTTGGGACAAAATGACCACCCCATTATACAAGCAATGCAAAATGGCTGTCTGGCCCTTGAAGCTGACTGAGAGAGCATGACCCAGCCCCTGGCTTGAAAAGGTTGGTAACCCTTGCTGTAGTGCAACCCATACATAATCATACAATAGCAATAGCACTTACTGTATATATTCGAGTATAAGTCGAGTTCTTTAGGCACCCCCAAAAAAGGGGACACATCTTATACTTGGGTCAACAACCATGAGGGTCCCAAGACCACGCCGGATTGAAATACACCAACAATTTAATTAATTTTTCCATATTTTCATGTATTTTGACTATTGAAACTCACTAGTGAGCTGCTGCATTTCCCACCCTCGGCTTATACTCGAGTCAATCTATTTTCCCGGGTTTTCACGTCAAAATTAGGTACCTCGGCTTATATTCAGATCAGCTTATACTCGAGTATATATTGTACACTTACATACTGTTCCATAGTGCTTAACAGAAGATGGAAAACCAGGAGGGAGGCCTATGGAATGAACTATTAGGGCCAAAAGGCTGGATGGAACGAATAGTGAAGTGTCCTACTTGGCAATATATTGTTACTGGTCAAATGGTTAAAGTACTTATCATAAGGTGTAACATTCGCCATCAAATTACCAGTATCCTCGGGCTACTAATTCTCCCTCCTCACATTGCCACCTTTCCTTGCCCTACACAGAATTTCCAACATTCATTCTCTCTTCCTCCTGCTTTTCTATTATGCCAGAAATGTTTCCTTCATTTCGTAGTGGTTTATAGTCCATCCTCAGTTTTCCTTTGAAAACTCACAGATTTCTGTTGGCTTCATATTAAAGACCATACTCTTTTCCTTCCAGTTCCTCTGTGTGTGTACCTGAGGCTGTTATTTCAAGGAGCATATTTTATTTTTACAGTATTATTCACAGTTCCAGAAAATTTGGATGCTATATTAATGCACGGCCTGGTGTGAATGCTGGCCATACAAATCCAGTTTGAAGGCATCTGTTTTCAAGAAGCTGTTACCTCAGAGTTTGCTTTCATTCTGATAGGAGAATCCCTCTTTACTTAAAAGCCTTAATTTCTTAGACAGAAAATGATTTCTCTAGGGGAAATTGCATACATTAGCTAGAGGGAAAGGTGGGGGGGGGACCAGTACCATTTCTCTTAAATGTTAATGTATAATTTATTTACACATGACTGTGGCTTAGCTATGAAGAGATATGAGGTAGGGCAAAGGCCAAGAGAAAATGAGCAATGGCCCAAAAACACTTTTATGATGCATAGTACTGAGTAAAGGGATTGCAAGATCCAATTCTATACCCCCAAAAAAGATAAGTTGTTTTTTAACACCATATCATGGCCGGAAATACAGTAATAATTTGTCAGGTGCTGCTTCCATTTTGAGTGGGTTGAAAACAATGCTTCAAGCATTCCGTTGCTTCAATGCTTCCGTTGGTTACACAACATGGGCTGCAATCTGTCACACATGTTGCTGCTCCTTTATTTCCTCTTTTACATCTTTGGGTGTGAAGGGAACATTTCAAGTACTCTGCTAAAGAGCAGAGGAAGTGATTAATTTGCAAGTATTTTGACGAGATCTGCTTAATAATATTGTCAAATACAAACTGGAATAATTGCTTTGTATCAGTTCCATGAATTGTACAAGCTGCTACTTATCCAAGCCCAAGTGATCTTACCCACAACCAAAAAAGTAGAAGCCCCTTATAGGGGTATGAAAGGCATGGGACAGGCTAGTTCACTCCAACAAAGATGTGCTCTGATAGCCATCTTTAAGAGCACACCAGCTGTTCCTGCATTTCGACAGAACAACAGGCTAAATGCCCGTGTAGTCGCTTAATTGCTTCTGAGGAATAGCACTGGATAGTAAGGAAACAACTCAGCAGTTTGGATGACCTTTCAGTTATGATCAGTTTTATCCGAAAGTTCTTCCCATATGCTGTTCTCTTGTGAGGTGGTATATGATATATAGTTATTCACCTCTTTCTAGGGGCTGAGCTCCTTCTGACTCTAATTAGCCTTGGAAAACATGAAACATTCATGTGGTTTTTAAGAACATAAATCTGTCGCAAAGAGACCTTACTCACATGAAGCCATATGGTTTAAATACAACAAGTACACACAAATGCACATTTGTTTTATCAATTTTTTTTAAAAAGCTGGAAAAACATTTCTCCCTAAAAATCAAAGATTAAATATCTATTAGTGTTCCTGTTGTAATTCATTTTGTTAGTTGTAAAAGCTGAGTCCACTTTTAAGGAAACTCATTTCTAAAATATTTTGTTTAATGTTGTGAATATGTTCTACTATTTAATCTTGCTGGTATACTGGCACTGGAGTCTGTTGTTTTATTTTAGGATGACTCAGTGCTAAAGTGGCCAAACCATCAGCTATCTAATATGCTAAGAAGCAAGAATAGAGAACAGTGAATGTTCTGACCATGCCTCTACATTTCATGAGTGTTGAGAGTTTTTCATTCTGGTTTTTTAAAATCTTTATTAAGCTAGTGTCAAATATATATTTTAAACTAATTAAGGAAAAAGCAAGAGAGATATGCCTTTTATTGACAACCACTATCAACAATATTTAATATGAGGCTCTTAATTTGGAAGATGAGAAGGTGAAAATAAGAACAGAAAGGGCATTGGTTACCTAGAAGCAAGTAAGGTAAAGGTAACGGTTTCCCTTGCTCAAAAGCCAGTTGTATCTGACTCTAGGGTTCAGTGCTCATCTCTGTTTCAAAGCGGAAGAGCCAGCGCTGTCTGCTTCTGCAGACGTTTCCGTGGCCATGTGGCAGGCATAACTAGACACAGAACACTGTTACCTTCCCAATGAAGTGGTCCCTATTTATCTACTTGCAATTTCTTGCTTTCGAACTGCTAGGTTGGCAGGAGCTGGGACAAAGACAGGAGCTCATTCCATCCTCCAGTACTCGGAAATTGAACTGCTGACCTTCTGCCTCCAAGTCAGCATCTTAGCCACTTGAGCCACTGTAAAGGAGAGGGAGCTATCATTAAGCAGAAATGGAATTTACTCAACACAAAAGTCAAAGATAATTATAGATGTATATTTGTTTTTGTATGAAATATCATCTCCTAAGAAATGCAGCTTCTTAAATAGGTAGAACTGATTGCGTTCTTCCTTGAATATTGACCCTTATGAGTCCTGTAAGCTGATTTCCTATCTGTATTATGTCACTAATGAGAAGGTTAGTTTTTCATGCTTCTGTATCTCAATTGAAGCTACACAAGCTGATTTTATAAGCTGCTGTTATGGGAGATATTTGTCGTACACCTGTAATAAACATTTGACTGATCTCCCACAGAGTAGAATATGATATGAGTTAAACAGGTCATATTCTTAAGAATTCCACTATAGTTAAAGTTTAAAAAAGAATAAATTGAACAAAGCAGCCAAGAATACTCCATAAAGCAACTTGATGTTTATGTACTGTATCTGTTTTTGCATGGAAACTCTTCATTCTTTGAACACAACCCAGCAAAAAAATAAATTTCAGCTGACCTTTGTCCAATTCCTCACTCTAAAACTTGCCTTTTTGGTCTAATAGATTGTGGAAAGAAGATAGAAACCACCTGGTCAGCAAATGGCTGCATTTTGGGGGTGGATTAAAATTTCAGAACATAATGGGTTCTGTGCATCTTGACATTTCTATGAAAGGAGAAGGACAAATTTATTCTGCTTTAATAGAGTACAATTTATTTATATATTTATATTCTTAAGATAAGGAATGTTTGAGTGAAAAGAACTTGGCTGGTTTCTAAGGTGTTATATGAAATACTACAGCATGAGGATTTGACAATCTCACAGCGAGCATGTTTGAAGCATCTGGAATCTTCTTGTGCATAAAACTTCAACAGGCAATCTTGTGTTTCTCCAACTCTGGTGATTTTCGCTCTGGAGCTGGTGACTAAGATTTCAGCTCTCAGATTTGGTCTACATCAGTGTCTCCCAATGTGGGGCCCAGGCCCCACAGGGGACTTAAGTTCCCAGAAGTCTAAGTCAGTACATTGGCTGATCAGTGCTTTGGGGAATTGACTTAGGCTTCTGAGAACTGAAGTCCAAAAACCAAAAGTTGGGAAACACTGGTCTATATGATCAAGATACCCAACACGTTATTTAAAAGGGCAAGAATTAATTTGCTTTTATCAAATAGAATGAATGACAGGAACATTGTACATATGTAATGCAAAATAAAAACAGTATAAAACAATTATAAAACAGTTGAAATGTAACATGGAACATAAAAAATCATACAAATAGAGAAAGAGAAAGAAGTACTACCAACTACATACCAAAAAAATTATTACGAAGTTTGCATTAAAAGATAACTTTTTAAGATGTGTTGAAATCTTTCAGAATTTTGAATTATATAATGTGAGTGCCACCTATGAAAATAAAGCTAATGGTCAAAAAAAGAGCCAGCATGGGTTTCTCTAAAACAAATAATATCAGAATAATTCTCTCATCCTCCTTTCTCTCTCCTTTATAGAGTTACAAGTTCAATAGATGATGGGAAAACTTTGACTGCAGTGTACCTAGAATTCAGCAAGACTTTCCACAAACTGCTCCATGTTGGATTTTCCCCCCTACAAGTTAGTGAAATATGGGCTAGACAGCACTATAGTTCAATGGATTTATAGCTGGTAGAGGGAGCCAGAATACTCATCAATGATAACATTAAGCTTGAAAGGAGTGGTAAGTGAGGTGTCACTAGTTCCAAGGATCCTTAACATTTTAATAAATCATATATATGAAGTAGTAGTAGCTGATCAGTTTTGCAGATGGCAACCCAAGGGGGAAGGGTGACTAATACTTTTGAAGACCAAAGTAGAATTCAAGATCTCCTTAAAAGAGAAGAATTTAGATGTTTTAGTAGATTACAAGTTAAACATAAGTTAACAGTGTGATGCAGCCAGGTGAAAATGGATCGACAGATATCTAGTGTCAGGGAAAGTAATAGTCCCATGGTGTTCTACCTTTTATTATATCTTGCCTAGAGTACCTTTGGTTCTGGGTAGTCCTTGTCCTGTACACAAGCTGAAATGTGTCCACAGGAGACACCCCATACTGTTTGGAAACCTGTGAGGAATAGTAGATTTCTTATCCTGAAAGTAGATTGGCCTGGGTGATTTTTCGATCTTCCTGCTATACAGTCATACCTGTCAAGTATCCCGTATCGGCCGGGATTTCCCGTATTTCAGCGCCCGTTCTTCCCCTTTCCCGGTGCTGTCCCATATTTTGAATGGTGGGGAAAGGGGTTACTGCGCATGCACACCCATCAGAGGTACATACCTGTCAACCCGCAGCTCCGAAAAAATGGGACCTGCGCACAAGCGATGTGCACAAGTCGCTTTCCACGCATGCGTGGAAGGGTTTTATCCCTTCCACGCATGCGCGGAAGCGCTACGACGCTTGCGCAGCCCCTACACAAGCGGCGTAGTGCTTCCGCGCATGTGTGGAAGGGGCTGCGCAAGCGCCGTAGCGCTTCCACGCATGCGCGGAAAGCGTTTTCCCCCACTGGCAAATTACGGGGTTTTGGCAGCGGGGGGCGGGTTATGACGTCAATTGACGTCGAATTACGGGGTTTTTCCGGCCAAATCGGGATGGTTGACAGGTATGCAGAGGTAGCGGTGCGCATGCACAAAGGGTTTCTGCACATGCGCAAAGGGTTTCTGCACATGCACAAAGGGATTCTGTGCATGCGCAAAGGAGTTGTTGCTGCGCATGCGCACCCAGGCCGGAGCAGTTACCATATTTTCCGGAGCTGGCTTGGCACGTATGTATACAGTTCTACGATTCTGGAAGACTGAATATGTCACAGAGCACTGAAGCTTGGGTAATATAAAAATGGTTGCCATTATCCTAAGTGAGCAGAACTATGGCTCTTGTTAGCCGGGTTTGTGGAGTCATATTGTGATCAAATTAATACATTAAACCAAAATCTCTGAGGGAAGAAGAAAAAGTATAAACTTGTTGGAAAAAAATGCGCTTTTTCTCCCTGATGTTTTGGAACAAAGAAGCTGCAATTACCATACCAATGTAACTTCACCCTGTTATTTCAAAATCATAATTTTAAAGCACAGCAGAAGGGAATTTATGCATTTAAAGTAGCAACTGGACATATTCGTGCTTGATAAGAATATTATGCAGCTGCTATACAAAAACATTGGTTAGAGAAATGTAATATCCAGTCATCCTTTCATCACAGTATGGGGCAAAATCCATGAATGTCCAAAATTTGTGAGCTTTTATCACTCTACTTTTGCAGTAGCATCCACTATATAGAACAATATTCCATAAAAATCCAAGGAGGTACATAGTGTAGAGACCAATTCAATTGCTGAAAATTAACAGCATAGGTAAATGTCTTATGAACACAAACTGGCTATAGGCAGTTGAGTCAAGTACAGGAACACAGAAGCATGACTAGATATCTATATTTTCTCTTGAGTAGACAAAACGGCTCCAAACTGGAGTGCAGAAATTGATTTCTATTTGTCCCAAACTGTTCATTTATCTTAGGGATTCTCAACCTGTAGCCTGTGGGCTAGGTGTGGCCTGCAGCACCATTTCATGTGGCCCACCACCACCTCCACCACACCTGGAAGTGCCATGTGGTTGAGGAAGGGCAAAATGGCTGTCCAGGACCCTGGAACTGTTTGAGGGAGTGTGACCTGCCCCCCTGCTTTAAAAGGTTGAGAACTCCTGATTTAGCTGACCATGACCAGTTATGCCTTTTTTGCAATCTGGTGTATAGGTTGCCTGTATTCTTCATTACCCTCTCTGCTGCTCCTCCGTAGTTTATGGGTGTTTGCTTGGTTTGTTTATAGTGAAGATGAAAGGTCTGAAACTGGATTTGTACTTCAGTAATTATTATGGAAAGATGTTGCGAGGAAACTGTAAACACGGGAATGCATTCATTTTAGGAACTCTGGGCTTGGCCAAAAACAAATTCCCCTTCTAGGTTACTCTCCATATGCTGAAATAGTTGCAAAAATAAGTCATTTAACATGATTAAACACTGATTACAATCCCACAATGCATTGAACTATATACTGAACCCACAAATATTAGTGATGGCTAAACACACAGTTAATCTATATTATTTTTTCTTAGTTTTCCTTGAGAAGCAAAATGCAAGCCTATAACATTCTAGCTGCAAAGGTAATGAAAGAGTGGTATTGCTAATATACTCAATGCCAAATGTGGTAAATAACCTGACTCCCTAAAGAGGCCAACAGCTATGGGTGGATAAACCCCTTTAGATGGGGTAATGGTCTCCTTAGTGCAGAAATGCCACTGGAAACCATCAGATTGGGCTCAATGGCAAAATGAGCAGGGGTGGAACTCAGATTCCCAATGGTCATGGATGCAGAAGAGGCCATGCCAGAAGGACTGGCTGTGAAGGCGCACCTTGATAATATCCTCAAGGCTGCAGCAGTCCATTGCAGTCCTAGTGTTAAATCCTGCACGTCTCATTTCATATGTGCTGCAGGAGATGGCTCGGTGATTATAGTGTGTGGGTCACTTCATGGCAAGATGGGATCCATCTTAAACAAATTCACGCCAATGGAATTTTTCCTGCTTCAGCCCACGACGCTAATACAATATTGTAGCATATATGATGGGTGTTTGCAGATTATCAGTTCAAGATGGCATCTTCTTTTGGACACAATGGTGCTTTGGTGAATTCAGATTTCTCCTTACAGCAACTTTTCCTTTCAATTTAGTGAAAAAGCACTTCTTCTATAAGTTCCATTAATTCAAAGGGTCTTACTCTAATTGCAACTTTTTTCAGCATGTAAACTAGAATACAGTAGATCCATTTGAATCAAAGGCAGTTATGGAGAAGGTCATTAATCAAATTCCAGTCTATTCAATGGGACTACTCTAGTGTGATTTATTGTGCTAAAGAACAGGATGTGAAAAGGCTAATTCATTGTGTTTTTATTGCTCTTAACTCAAAAGTAGTTTGCTACATTTCTCATTAATAGTGCTGGCAACTGTCCCCCAAGGTATTTTAAAAATATGAAGATGGGCAACTTCTAGCTCAACCGATTTCACTCACATACACAGAAATTCAAAAGTAATAAATAAACATTACTGATTATAGTAAAGTGATAACATTGTCAACAAATGTCACATTACAACTGGTACCACAACCAAGCCCTGCTGGCTTATTTAGCCCTGCCCAGGGTTCATATTTACTCCTGTGCAAGTGTCCTTCTTTTTTAAGGGGATTGGGGAGGTTTTATGGATGTTTTTAGATAGTTTTATAGCATTTGGTTTTAATTAGTATTGTGTATAGGTTTTAACTGATGTTGTGAGCCACCTTGGGTCGCTTGGGCGAAAAGGGTGGTTATATAAATCCAACAAATAAAATAAAATAAAATAAAATAAAATAAAATAAAATCAATAGATAGATAGATACTTTTAAAAAGAACTACATTGCATTACCACCATTACAGAAGAGCACATTATCCTTAATGTTATTCCCAATCCTCAGAATATTTAATTTATTTAAAATATAATTATTATTTGCCAACTATCTTTCTTTTTAGTCAATATAGTTATTAGATAAATCATTACTTATTTATCTTTAAAATAGGACATGAAGATCCCTCCATCTCTTATTCTTCATCTTGTGCTATATCTGATTTCAAATATTGACGATCATCATGGTGATCAGCCATGATGACTGTTCTGAGAATATAGTTCAGTGGCCTTTCTTCGGCCTTCCACATCGCAGCGTGACCCCCATACCACTGATCCAGTTCTGTGAGTCACTTTCTAGTCCTGAGCCTTTTTGGCACGCAAAATCCTCCTCAACCCCAGATCAGTATCGATGAAGCTGCTGCCCTCCATCAAGATGGATTCAAGTGGGATTTAATCCACTTGGGGACCATCACCCTTCCCTGTGGACTTCGGCACCCAAGGCCATTAGTCCTCAGGGTTGCAAGGTTAGTTAACCACCGCCTGACACTTGTTGTTGAGACATTAGCAGTATGGTCTACTCTATTACCATAGCAGGATAACCTTGCCAGACTGTAGTACCTAAATAATGGTCCAAATTCTCTATTGCATTCATGACAACCAAAAAAGCTTGAGTAGTGCAAGATGGAGTGAGCGCCCATCTCTGTCCCAGCTCCTGCCAACCTAGCAGTTTGAAAGCAAGACATTGCAAGTAGATAAATAGGGACCACTTCGGTGGGAAAGGTAATAGCATTCCATTTGCTCCAGCATCTAGTCATGGCTGTCACATGAACACAGAAACATTTTCAGGTGCAGACAGTACTGGCTCTTTGGCTAGAAACAGAGATGAGACTGACCCATAGAGCCGTATGTGGCTGACTTTCAAGCAAGGGAGATCTATCAAGTCACTTCCTGAGAACTTCTAATTGGAGTGCTCAAGATATAAGATATGCTCTAGGAATGGCTTCTCATAACCAGTCCACATGTGTCTCCATGGCCAAATGGCGTTTGAACCAAGATCTCACGAGTCCTAATCTAGCCACGATACTTTGGGTATCTAATTTCTTAAACAATAGAGATCACAGCCAAGGCCCTTATTTACAGTGATACCCTGACAGTGCACGTTCTAGGTTTTGCAGGGGAGCCTGCAACAAGATTCTGTGTGGTTCCTCCCTGAGTATATCCGTTTCCTTCACGCTAATATCAATGCTGTCCTTTCATCTAATCCAGTGTTTCTCAACATGGGGCACATGCCCTACAGGGGAACTTCAATTCCCAGAAGCCTAAGTCAGTACATTGGCTGATCAGTGCTTTGGGGAATTGACTTAGGCTTCTGGGAATTGAAGTCCAAAAAACCAAAGGTTGGGAAACACTGATCTAATCCATGCATATAGCAGCTGCCAGAAAGCAAAGGCAAGGCTATATCAGCGCCTTGCTGCTGCTTCTGTTCACTTGTTGGAGGTAATGACGGTGTAATTATAATTGTTCCCAAAGAAATAAAAAGACCCCTTGGCAGCCCCCCCCCCCAAAAAAAAATGGGAAGACCCAATCGTGAAAAGGTTTGGTTGAACCTGGAGATGAAGAACGCAGCAGTGAAAGGAATAGAAAGTGAGTTGCAACCAGCAGGAACTCACCTCTGATAGTCTGGTTAATCAAGGAATCGATGAATTAGAATTGTGAGTCATTTTAGTCAGTTCTTTTCAGGGCTTTCTGGGTAGAGAATACACACAAGTGGATTTTCATTCCCCTTTTTCTGGGGCCTCTCTCTTTCTATTGTCATGCTTCAGCGTTACAAACAATCTGAATTCCTTCCCCTATCTTAACTTTACTGTAGCACTCTTGTGATGTTTTTAAGTAATGGGAGGAGAGGTTGGGATTATGCATCCTTTTGATGTCTAGCTTCCACCATAAAACACTCAAAGTAAACGTAGATTCTAAGATAAATTCATAAATGTATTTGATAGACTTTGTTTAAAAATGTAGTGAGGATTGATTTGAGAATTGGGACTATTTCTGTAGGAAACCAAAGCACAAGAACATTAAATAAATAATGTAGCAAGCATATGGTGAAGATGCTCTAGTTGTCTAAAGGCATACTGTTTTTTTGCAGGGGCTGCATAAGTCAGCAGTAGAATCAATACAGCTTCTTGCATGCTGAAAATAAGAGCTTGGAAAATTATTTTAAGAAAAAGTATAAATGACATGTGAAAGTATAAATGACATGAACTGGGGCAGAATGATGATCTGCATCCCAGACCATCATCCCACAACCTTTGAGTTACAGATGGTGCCTGCATGTCTTTGTATTCCATCTTCTTAACAGTCTTTGGATATCAGTTTGAACTTTATAAGAGCCATCCAAAGTGCTGAACCCTATCCCTTTCACCACCTCCAATAGCTCTTTTAACATTCAGACTACAATAGTTTTCTTGGGAAATGTGCAGAGAAGGGTCTGTGCTTTAGGCCCTGGAAAGTTATTGTCAATCAAATAATTTTAATTTTGACTTCATCTCTCAGAATTGCCCAGCCAGCCAGCGCTGTATGACTGATGGTCTGAATGTCTCGTCTACTTGCCTTCCATTTTTATTAGATGCACAATCTGCTTAGAAATTGTGACCTAAAAATAACATAAAGAGAAATTCAGCAAATATTATTCCAGTTCATGACCCAAGAACTGCATGATGGATTGAGCTCCTGTTGTCTGTCCCAGCTCTTGTAAACCACTTTGGTGGCGAGGTAAGTGTTTTGTGCACCCAGTGTCTAGTCATGCAGACAGCGCTGGCTCTTCGGCTGTAAATGGAGATGAACACTGCACCTTTCAGTCAGCACAACTGGCTGTTGAGCTTTTGAGCATGGGCAACCTTTACCTTTACCTAAAGTAGTTTCAACTGCAGTGGCTCAATTGGCTAAGAAGCTGACTGGGAGGCAGAAGGTCAGCAGTTCGATTCCCAAGTACTGCTGGACGGAATGAGCTCCCGTCTCTGTCCCAGCTCAAGCCAACCTAGCAGTTCGAAAGCAAGACATTGCAAGTAGATAAATAGGGACCACTTCGGTGGGAAGGTAAACAGCATTCCGTGCACTCCAGTGTCTAGTCATGCCTGCCACATGACCACGGAAACATCTGCAGAAGCAGACAATGCTGACTCTTCGGCTTTGAAACAGAGATGAGTACTGCACCCTAGAGTCGGATACGACTGGCTTTCGAGCAAGGGAAAACTTTCTTTAGTAAAGTAGGTTAGACCCAGAGATAGGCTTGAAGTAGGAAGAAAGAATGTTTGGAGACATGTCATGGGTACCTACTTTGGGGCCCACCTCATTGAGGTAGATGGCAACTATCATCATCCCCCACATCCCAGCCGAAATGGCCAACCGTTGGGGAATGAGACCAGATCCAATTCTCTATGCCCATGATGGCGAACCATGGCACTCCATGGCATGTCTTGGATGTCAATTTCCAGAAGCCCAAGCCCCCCGTGAATCCACACGAATGGGTTCACTGCGATTCATCTGGCCCGCGCTGGCCTCGTCGCTCCCGGAAGCGGAAGTAAAATGCACCAGTACAGAGGAAGGGTTAACCCAGAAGAGTCTTAACTGTACGGGCACGTTTTACTTCTGCTTCCGGGAGCGACAAGGGCGTCGCGGGCCGGATGGATCGCAGTAAACCCCTTCGTGTGGATTCACAGGGGGGGGGGGCGCTTGGGCTTCTGGGAATTGAAGTCCAAGAACATCTGGGCTGCCAAAGTTCGCCATCACAGCTCTTTATGCCCTTAAAGTGAAACAAGGCTGACCCATTTACGGCTCTTGCTGCACTTTCTGAAACACGCAAGGAATGCCTGCCGGGATTTCTTTATTCAAAGTAGGGGAAAGGGGGTGGGAGGGGGGAGAACTCTGGATTAAGCCGGTGGAAGAAGCCGGGAAGGAGGAGGAGGAGGGGGGGGCGGAGGAGGAGGAGGGAGGAGGAGCCGTCCGGGTGGCTTTTTCGGTAGGATCACCCCCATCCATCCATCCATCCATCCATCCATTGCGCCCGGGTACCAGTCTGGGCTGGGCGGCGTCGATGCCCGGGCTCGGTTTGTTGTGCGCCGCCCAGACGGCCCCTTGCTGGGACCGAACCCGCGGGAAGGGAAGGTCGGCTCGGCCACCTTATGTCCCCCCTGGCAGCACTTAGGAAGGAAGCCGTCGGCACCGGCTCCGGAGAGCTGATCCCCGGGGATCTCCTCCTGCCTTCCTTCGGCTGGGATGCTCCACTTGCCGCCGCCGCTCCTGCTCTTCTCGACCTGCTGCTGGTGGACTTTGGGGCTGGTGAGTAAGAAAACAACCGAGGGGGCGGTAAGGGGGGGGGGGTTCGGTCCCTGGGTCCCCCACCTTCCCTTCTGCCATTACCCTTCCTCTTGTGAAGTCAACCACATGGCAGGGAGAGGTTGGCTCTCCAGCACCTGCAGAGTGCCTTCCCAGAAGTTTCCTCCTTGTTCCTTTCAAGAAGAGCTTTTTTATAAAAAAGGTCCCAGGATTTGTTTCCCCCTTTTGGAAAATTCAAAGCAGGTTATTTCTTTTTTTAAACCATTTCTTCCCCCTTGATTCCATCTCAAGATCCACCTTTTCTGAGGCATGGGGTGTTTTAGCAGGGATCTTTCTGGCTGATGTTTCTTCTTCTCCTCCTCCTTCTTGCGTGGATGATCCTTTTCCAGCATCCTTTGTAAAATGGAGCGGAATCTCTTTAAATGGGACCCAGGAATAATACAGGGCACCTGACTGTAGTTATGAAAATATTCCCTTGTGGTTGCTGTTGTTCAGTCGCACAGTCGGTTCCGACCCTTTGCAACCTTATGTACCTGTCCTCCACCATCCTCCTCAACCCGCCCAGCTCTGTGCCCATTGTGTCCACAATACAATCTAACCATCTCATCTTTGGCCGCCCCCTTCTTCTTTTGCCCTCCAACTTTCCCAGCATCAAGACCTTCTCAAGTGAATCCTCCCTTCTCATTTGATTCCCCTGTGGTACCAACGTTAATATGGTACTCTTTCCAGCCCCCCCCCCCCAATTCATTATAGCATAGAAATGGAAAGAGGAAGGTAGGTCACAACTGCTGAGGGTCAATTTCCGAAGAACAACCCATTGACTTCTATGCTGAATGTTTGAACCTAAAGCAGCCTCCCTCAGTTCCAGTGGTTCCAGGATGTTATAGAATAGAAACCCTGCTTTGATGCTTTGTTATCTTTGCCTTCACCATCCTGATTGTCAGTGGAGAAAGACTGGTTGTGTTCATAAGGGTGTGGATGAGGGACAGTTGGCCCTTAGGATGTTGTTGGGGTTTGTCTCATATCACATTCCTGAGCAGTGTCTCTTGGGTATGGGGTTGGGGTTGCAAATGGGGATTTAAATTCAACAGTCTTGGGGGGCACATTTCTTTCATGGGCACGCTAAGAGAAATTCAATGAAGCACTGTATTCAAATTAGACATCTTGCTTGGTGAATTTTAGCTAGCTGGATAACAGTGGGTTAGGCATCAGGCTGTAGAGCCAGAGGTTGGGAATTCATTTCCCCACTGTGCCTCTTGGGAGAAGAGTCAACCTGCCCTGCCCTGGGTGAGCTGCACAACCCCAGGACGGCCTCCCCCCCCGCCCCCAAAGAAGGGAATGGTAAACCACTTCTGTGCATTCTCTACCTAGAAAGCCATGGAAAGGATCACCATAAGACTGAATTGTGTTCAGAAAGGAAAGAAAGAAAGAATGGGTAGAGTTGGCTCCTCTCCATTTGATGAATGGATAGAGACACATTTATGTCACATTAATGCTGTTTCATGTCATTTTGACCCATGCCGTCATCCAGGAAGCACAAACTATACCTCTAGTGTAGTCATAGCTAAGAGTGTATGCACAGTATTATTATTTGTGAATTTTAAGGAAAGGAGGGGAAATGAGAGCTGTGTCAACAATGGATAATTGTCTGTGAGTGAAGGTTTAGCTGCCAAAGTAAATCTAGATAGGGAAACTCATTAAAAGCCACCTTGAGTCCTAGACCAAGGAGGAAAGGCAGAACTGCAAAATTACCACAATGATCAGTACAAGAAGAGAGGGTGTGGGATGATGATTATGATGATGATTTGAGATTTGAGAGGTCAAAGTTCTAATCCCCACTGACCTGTGAAACCAATGTAATGACTCTGGGTGCCATTGTCAACCTACTTCAAAGGGTTATTGTAGTGATTGATAGATGGGGAGGCAGCTTCACTTTGAACCTGAGGTCGTTGGAAGAAAGACCAATATCTGTGATGGCGAACCTTGGCAGTCCAGATGTTCTTGGACTTCAATTCCCAGAAGCCCAAGAACCCAGTGAATCCACATGAATAGGTTTACTGTGATTCATCTGGCCCACGCTGCCCTCGTCGCTTCCGGAAGCGGATGTAAAACGCGCCCATATGGAGTAAGGGTTAACCCGGAAGAGTCTTAACTATCCGGGTGCGCTTTACTTCCGCTTCCGGGAGTGACAAGGGCAGCGTGGGCTGGATGAATCGCAGTAAACCTATTTGTGTGGATTCACGGGGTGCTTGGGCTTCTGGGAATTGAAGTCCAAGAACATCTGGACTGCCAAGGTTCGCCATCATGGACTTACAATATATGTACAAGGGGGAAAGTAAAGATGAAATATATGAAGAAACGTACACTAAACTCTTGAATAGAGAAGTTGCTGTCTGGATTCACATATTTTAGCATTATGGAAAAAGAAATATGATACCTGTTGCTCTGGGATAGAGCCGAAGAATGGAGCATTGCAACACCTAGAGTTTCCCTGTGGCATTCCCCGTCCTCATAAGCTTCTGGATTGTACTGTAATACACTGAGGAAGGTCAATATGAAACAGAGGGCATTAATTAATTATGAGTCACTGCCACTGTAAACAGAAGTACTCCTTGGGGCCATGCCTTCCATACCAATTGCACAATCAGGCTAGCCCTAGGGCTTAATCTATTAGAAGCTGCAGTCTCAAATTCATTTAATGCAAGGTGAATCATTGCATTCCACAGTTTACATCAGTCTCCCTCTGTTACTCAACATGAAGATGTCTAGAATTGGTTAAAGTTGTGTCATTTCTCCACCTCTCCCAATGGACATTTTTGGGGTACATAAAAGGAGCCTCCTCGAAGATTATGGTATTCTTGAACCACAATCGGGCATACCCTGGTAAATGGCAACCTTGTGTTGCTGGCTAATCTTTCTCACACTAAGTCAGCAGAAAGGAACTGCCGAATGAACTCACCAAAGTGTGCCTTCATTTTGACAGTTTCATGCCTGGCCTAGACATGGAAGAAGAAGAAGAAGAATGGACATTTTTAGTTGGACCAACAGTAGCAATTTTTGAAAAATGAAATTGAGGTTTGCTTGCTATTTTGGATCAAGTGTTACAGAAGACAGACAAAGAAAGAAAGAAAGAAGGGGTAGAGTTCACTCCTATCCATTTGATGAATGGATAGAGACACAATTTATGTCACCTTAATGCTGTTTCATGTCATTTTGACCCATGCCGTCATCCAGGAAGCACAAACTATACCGCTAGCATAGACTTAGCTAAGAGTGTATGCACAAGCACACATGACTTTATAAAACTATTCCCTCTAATCCACAAAAACTTGTGAGTAATTTCCCCTCACTCTCTTGTGCTCAGAAAATGGTCCTTGAATATCATCTGACTCCACTCCCTTTTTCTCTGTGATCCTTCAAACCCTTTCTCAACACCGACCCTTTATTGTTAATTTTCAAAGTATTCTGTGTCTCAGTTTCTATTGCTGGAGTTGATTCCTCTCCCTCTCACTATGTGTGTTTCTCTCTCTTTCTCTCATTCCTTTTGCTCGCCATCTTCCCTTCCCCTTTCTCCATTCCTTTCTCCCTCTTCCACAGATGTATGCAAATTGGCTTACCAACAAATTTAAAAGATGAATTTAACATGATTAAATAGTGTAAATCAACTAAGTCCACTCCTATCAGGAATGTAGGGAAAACTATACACCATGCCTGATGAGGATTTACACTTAAAATACCCATATCACGTCTGATGTTCTCGTCACTCAATATGTTGTTCATGGTTTTGAACTCTTTTAAACATTTGAATTCTGTGTGTGACCCCTTCCTCTGTCTTCATTTTTACAGGCTAGGTTCCCCTTTGCCTTTTAGGCATTAATTTATTTTGCTTGGAGTTTTCTTCTGAATATACATATTTCCTCAAATTTGTGTTCCATATGTCTGAAGAAATCAGTTACATCACCAAAAGCAGGAAAGTCTTAAATGTGCCACAAGTCTTATACTTTTGATTTTTGTTGTTGCTGAAACAACACGTTCTTCTCAGGTGACCTTTTATAGTCACACTTTTCCGGCTGCACAGCTGGATAGGTTCTGGTCTGCACTTTTCTTTTTTTGAAAAACCTGAAATCTTTTTGGAATGAGACTCAGCAGGGTGCTAGGACTCAAACAGCTTTATTTCTCCTTACAGAGCAAAGTCCAGTGTGCGGAGATGTTTTATGAACATCAACATGCCTTTAGAAATGGCATAACGTGTCAGAGAGCTGAATGGCTGAAGCCTCTTGTGAACATTTAGGCTTCTATCAAATGACATACAGTACTTGTGATAACTGAAAGCCCCTTTTAGCAGCTGTGTGTTTGTCAGAGTTAGTGCTGGCTTTAGGGGCTGCGGTGACTCAGTGGTTGAGAAGCTCACCTTGTTAGCTGGAAGGCTGGCAAGCCAGCAGTTTGAGACCCGGGTACTGCATGATGGCTTTAGCGCCCATCTTCGGGACATGAAAGGAGCCTCATTTGGGTGTTCCCTGAGTCGAGTTTCTTCCGCAAAAATCCTTTCAACCCAGAATAATTTCTGATGCGAAATTATTATTAGTACTGGCTTTGCTACACAAGAGGTTGTGAGCAGAGTTTTCCAGTTATGCAGTAGTTTTCTTTTTTAAAAAAATTATTTAAAATTTTCATAAAAGCATACATCATAAAAAAGAAGAAAAAACTTGCACATAATACAGTATGGTGTAGACCCGTCACCCAGGGGGCATTACCTCTTGTCTAAAACTATTATTTAATGCAACTATACAAGTTGCATGAGTCTTTTTATTGTCCACTATCTCCAAAATGTCATAGAATCCTATCCAGGTTTAATTTCTTTAAATTTCCCCAACACAAATTCAATAATTTATCCCCAAATATCAACAAATTCATTTTTCTTAATA
The DNA here is from genome assembly GCA_035047345.1 of Bradypodion ventrale. Taxonomy (NCBI): domain Eukaryota; kingdom Metazoa; phylum Chordata; class Lepidosauria; order Squamata; family Chamaeleonidae; genus Bradypodion; species Bradypodion ventrale. Next base: position 126,985,453 of record JAWDJE010000006.1, read on the forward strand.
ATACCTTTTTTCACCACACAGGGGTTTTCAGAAGCAGTTGTGTAAGTGCTACCAAGGGTGGTTGGTTCCCCCCCCTCCAATATTACGTCAGATTTAAACTGCTATATCATGTATGAAATAGCCCAAATGCCTGATGTGATATATAGCTGTGCCATCATGGCACAGCAGTTAAACTGATGTACTCCAACCAAACCTGTGTTCATGATGTGTGTTTAATCTTGAAAGGGCTCAAGGTTGACTCAGACTTCCATCCTTCCCAGGTCGGTAAAATGAGGACCCAACATGTTGGGGGCAAAATGCTAATTACCTTGTGAACCACCCAGAGAGTGCAGTAAGTACTATGGGGTGGTATATAAGTGTAATTGCTATTGCTGTGCTTTTTCAAGTACACGTTTTCTCAGATATTCAGGGTTTCATTTTATAGGCTAATGAACATATGAGGCTCTCTTATACTCAGACTGTTCATTTGGGAAGCCTGGTGGTATCTGTTCCCACCAACACTGCTCTGTAAAGCAGGGCAATAGCTGGCCCAGAAACTGTGTCTTCTTGCTTTGACTGTTTTTGAGTCCTGTGCCTTATCCAGTTTCCCCCACTCTTACCTAAATGGGGGCTGTTTGAACACTAGAAAGAACCACACTACTCCATCAAAAAGACTTTGCTCTTGGCCTCCTCTTTTCTGCTTGAAAACAACTTGCTAGAAGAAGACACTTCTTTATGAGTGAGAAACCACGCTGGCAGTCTTCTGCTCCACAGAGAGCCATTTATCTTCTCACAAGGGGCACTTTTTAGACAGTCTTGTATGAAGGTGAGCCTCCCTCTCTACCTACCAAGTAAGAGAACTACGCAATCATGTGGCTTCAGTGAGGAAGGAGAGACTCCCTGGAGAAGTTCATGTGGATTATCAAATTGCAATTTAATTCACACATCACATAAAAGGTCTTTATAGCCATTCATCAGGTTATCAGGCACTACCTAAGTAAAACTTGATAAAAAGTACCTTAAAATTCTCAGCAGAATGGCATTTTCCCTGCATACGATTCATCGGAAAGGGCATTATACTGTACAGCAGGGGAGTTCCCACCCTAAGACTTGTGGGCCGGATCTGGCCCCCAGCACCATTTCATGTGTCCCCCCACCCCATCCAAGGGCATTTCAGAAACAAAATGGCCACCCCTTTCAAGCTTTTGGGACAAAATGGCCACCCCCATTGTGCAGGCAGGGCAAAATGACCGTCCAGCCCTCAAAGCTGACTGAGAGAGCATGTTCCCAGCTTGAAAAGGTTGGGAACCCCTGCTGTACATAATCCAACAGCTTCATGCAGAGAACCAAGTCAGAAAACAAATAAACAAAAAGAGGTAGCAGAATGGCAGAAAACGGGGAAATTTCCTTGTGTTCATTGCCTGTTGGAATGTTTCTTCCAAAGGAATGCTACCTGTGCTATTCAATCTTTCTAGGATTTATGGGTACCCTTCTAAAGGAGGTTCATAAGGTATCAATGAGAAACTGGGTCTTCACGATTATGACTCCATCTCTATGTAATGCTCTTCCAAAACACATGAGCCACGCTTCCTCCCTCCAGACTTTCTGGAATAAAAAAAAAACCCCAGAACTGTTTAGGCAAGCTTTTAGAAACATGTCACTTCTTCCATAATTTCTGTCAACCTCTGTTTTGTTCATCTGACTGTCGCCATCAGGATTTTTTTGTCAATTTATATTGATAGTACATTTGGTTTAGTTCGTTGGCTTCTTATATCATTGGGTGGGGTTGAGTGGGAAGTTGTTGTTTTCCCATTTAATTTTATCACATCCCTACCAAAAAATGTTGGCTTGATGACAATGGCCTTAAACAATAAATTAGTCAGTCAGGTTGAGTCCCTATGCCCTCAGAAGTGAGTTAGTTTAATTTAGTTTAGTTTGTAATGTATTTGTCGGTTGTTTGTTTTGATTTGCTGTGTGCTCTGTTTGTTATCTGTTTGTATACCACCCAGAGTGGGATACCACCCAAATGTCAGTACAGAAATGAAATGAAATAAATAAAGTGATCTGTATCCATGCATGTCCTTGTACTGGGGTGTGGTCGTATAGTCTCAGATTTAGTGCAAGTGTTTTTTCACATTTGGTTGTAACACTGTTGTTGTTTTTTTACATGGTGGGTTCTAATGCTTGCACAGCTGCTTGTGCAATTAGTGGCAACATGTTGCTTCAGTGAGCCCACACCTAAGTCCTTTGGTATTCACTAGAATATGGAGAGAAAATTTTCTGAGTCTTAAATTTAAGGTATCCTAACCACCACCCTGGCTTCCCCGTTTTTTTTTAAAATGTGGCCATTAGAAGACACAAGAGGGCTTTCATTGTAATTATTCAATTTTTGTAAATTAAAAATAGGCTGGGGATTTTAGTGCATACCTGTCAAGTATCCCGTACTGGCCAGGAAATCTTGTATTTCACCCCTCTTTCCTGGTCCTTTCTGTGGCCATCCCATATTTGAACGGCCAGAAAAGGGGATACTGCACATGCGCGCCCGTCAGAGAAAGCGGTGCACATGTGCGAAGGGGTTGCTGCAGTGGTGCATATGCACAAAGGGGTCACTGTGCATGCGCAGTAACCCCTTCGTGCATGCACACCGCTGCAGTAACCCCTTTGTGCATGTGCGCCCGTCAGACGCAGCGGTGCTTCCCATTTTTTCACCGCCACAACTTGACAGCTATGTTTCAGTGCAGCCCTCCATAATCCAGGAATGGATGCACGGTAGTGTCTGGTAATCTCATTCAGCTGCATTAGTGGAAATTTTCATTTCACCAGCACTCTATTGTATTGAGGTGGGTAAAGGCTATTATTGTTTAACTAATTGTAACATGGCCAATAGTTAGTTATGTACTGAAAGTCAGAACCAACTTATAATGACCCTAATAATTACTCCAATAGGATAAGTGAGATGTTTAACTGTTTAACTGCTGGGTAGCATGAAGGGGTTGCGGTGGCTTACTGGTTAAGATGCTGAGCTTGACTACTGGAAGGTTGGCAGGTCAGCAGTTCAAGACATGAGTGCTGCATGACAGAGTGAGTGCCCATCCTATGTCCCAGCTCCTGCCAACCTAGCAGTTCAATTGCAAGTAGATAAATAGGTACCGCTTTGGAGGGAAAGACAACAGTCATCTGTGTGCCATGGTGTCTACAGTACTCATGCCTGCCACATGAAAGTCTGCAGACACAAACAGCACTGGCTCTTTGGGTGTTAACAGAGATAAGCACTGCCCACTATAGTCTGACATGACTAGATTTTGAGCAAGGAAGACCTTTACCAGTTCCCCAAAGACTTTCCAAAGGCAAGTAGGGATTTGAACCCTGGTCTGTCATTCTGTCCATCTATTGGCAGGATATATATATATGGCCAATGGTACCAGTCTGTATCTCCTACTTATTGAATCAATTTTTTAAATAAACATGCCTAGGGAAGACAGTCCGACCACCAAGCATGCACCACGGTGAATTCAGCTGTGGTGTATGACATACATAAGATCATTCGGTGCCTGAAGTTCCCCTATTTCATCATAAGCACAGATGAATTAAACTGGTTCATTTGTTAGGAAACAAATGCTCTTACACAATGTGACATGGAAGGGATATTCAGGCTGAGGGTGTGTTGTACATCTTTGAGTAGTTTTGGTTGTGGCTGGTTTATATCTTCCAAGACTAATAGCATCTGTAATAAATGACTGTTTAGATAAGATTTAAATATGTGCTTCAAAGATGTAAAATAGAAGAAATTCTGATATAGTGTTGTTTAATCAACACTAATAGAGGATCACATTGGGAATTACAAATTCACTAGTGATGCACAAAACTTCATGTTGGATTTGCATTTTGTGCCTTTCATTGTCATTAATCATAATAGGAACTGCTCTGTCCATTATAAAATTTTAAATACACATACATCCACGGAGAGGAAGATAATATTAGAAATTCATGGCTGCCAACTTTCTTTCTGGCTGGTGACTTTGAGTTAGGCTTGCTGGACTAGATCAGAGGTACAGTACATCCAAAGGTCCAGTATGATGGGAGTTGTAAATTTAAGGAAGGGATGGAATTCTGTGCCCTCTCTAATATAAAGGTCTAATATAATCCATGAAGGTTCCCAGAAATGTAGTAGGATTTTGTTTGATTTCTGATCAGTGATGGAATAGAGACAATAAATGAATAAAAGGTGGGAAATAATGTTTAACTGATATTACTGTAGTTCAGTTTTGCAGCTCTTCTTCTTAATTTAATTTTCAAATTTCTACACCGCCCACTCAGGCGAACCTGACTCAGGACGGCATACATCAGCACTAAAAACATATAAAAACACATACCCCCCCCCCCCCCCCCGTTATCCCACCCAGGCCAGTATTGAGGAAGCCACTGCCCTCCATCAAGATGGATTCAAGTGGGATTTAATCCACTTGAGGACCATCACCCTTCCCTGTGGACTTCGGCATCCAAGTCCATTAGTCCTCAGGATTGTCAGGTTAGTTAACCACCACCTGACACTCTGTGTTGAGTCGCTGGCAGTATGGTCTACTCTATCACTATAGCAGGATAACCTGGCCAGAGTAAGACTAACCTTTGCAGCTCTATATGTTTTTGAATAGAATAAATGTTGTGGCTTGCAGGCTGTGGAAGGCTTGTTTGGAATAGGAACTCTGGTATGCAGGTCAGAGGATGTACTTTCACTGGTTACATGATGGAAATTATCCAAAGTCTGGACATTTTGCTTTCTGAATCAAATGGCTGCTATTACTACCTCCAATCCCACAAGAATAGTCCAACTGAGATCACATTTGAATCTTTCTTAATCTGGTTGGTGAATTCTCTCCAGCATGGCAGGCAAAAAGGTCTTTCTGCTCATTGCTCTCTGATCTTTTTCGCTGGAAATGGTTGGACTAGTGCTGAAATTTCTCATCTACATGCCTTGTGCTCTGCTGTTGAACTGTGGTCTCTCCTAAGATGTCTATGCTGTTCACTTCCTTGAACTTTCCTCTAAAGAAATGTAAAAATGTAAAATGTAAAAATAAAAACCACTAGACATTTTAGAAATTAAAATACAGTTAGTTTTCAGGTGCTCTTAATAGCTAATCTATAGGATGAAGGTTGAACTTGAGTATGAGAAGCTTTTATTGTTATTTTATCTCATGCTAAGGAAAATTTCTGTCAACGATGACACAAAGACACAAAATTGTGGGGCTCAGGGGAAAGACTGGGAATTCCATTTGCATGACCAGTACTATGAATCAACATTGTTCTTATTTAGCATTCCAGGATAATTAACACCAAAATAACAAGAATAACTTTCACCATGTAATTGATTTCCCCATTATGTAGTGTTTAGTCTATGCCATGTTTTGCAAACTTCAACAAATAGCAGGTCCACAAAGGGGAAAAAAGTAAATTTTATAGACATTTTGGATTTTCCGAGCAAAAGGTTCAGCCCCCACCCCATGGAACATTTTTTGCCTTCATAACAAAAATGTGTTGCCTCTCCTCAGGGCTCACTCCACCGGCCCTGAGGATGGGAGGCAGGTGCGTCTCCTTAGCCTCACCGAGACTGCTTGCCAGAGGGCTTCAAAAGGGAGACGCTGACTGGAGCCCCACCGCCACCGCCACGTTACCTCTCCTCAGGGCTCACTCCATCGGCCCTGAGGATGGGAGGCAGGTGCGTGTCCTTAGCCTCACCGAGACTGCTTGCCGGAGGGCTTCAAAATGGAGACGCTGCCTGGAGCCCCACCGCTGCCGCGTTGCCTCTCCCCAAGGCTCACTCCACCGGCCCTGAGGATGGGAGGCAGGTGCGTCTCCTTAGCCTCACCAAGACTGCTTGCCGGAGGGCTTCAAAAGGGAGACGCTGCCTGGAGCCCCTCCGCTGCCGCCACCGCCACGTTGCCTCTCCTCAGGGCTCACTCCACCGGCCCTGAGGATGGGAGGCAGGTGTGTCTCCTTAGCCTCACCAAGACTGCTTGCCAGAGGGCTTCAAAAGGGAGACGCTGCCTGGAGCCCCACCACCGCCGCCGCCGCCGCGTTGCCTCTCCTCAGGTCTCACTCCACTGGCCCTGAGGATGAGAGGCAGGTGCGTCTCCTTAGCCTCACCGAGACTGCTTGCCGGAGGGCTTCAAAAGGGAGACACTGCCTGGAGCCCCACCGCCGCCGCAGCCGCATTGCCTCTCCCTAGGGCTCACTCCACCGGCCCTGAGGATGGGAGGCAGGTGCGTCTCCTTAGCCTCACCGAGACTGCTTGCCGGAGGGCTTCAAAAGGGAGACGCTGCCTGGATCCCCACCGCCACCGCCGCGTTGCCTCTACTCAGGGCTCACTCCACCAGCCCTGAGGATGGGAGGCAGGTGCTGTCACATGCTCCTTCCCCTGGTCCCACTGGCCGGGGAAAGTGGGGGCAACTGGGGGAGTGGACTGAGTTTGTTCAGTGTCTTTCTTGGGTATAGCTGGCCACAGACTTTTTCCTCCTCACTATGTGGACCTTGGTCCCTTGTTTGCCCACCTTTGGCTGGTTTTCGATGGGAGGGAGGAGGATTGTGTGTGATGTTATAAGATATTTGAGGCTGATGTATATTTTTGAATTTGTTACCATGTGATTTGTACTGTTTATTATTGTTCTGATTTATTTTTTGTATTGCTATATTGTATTTTGGGATTATTGTATTATATCAATTATGTTGTTTGCCGCCTAGAGTCAGCCTCGGTTGAGAAGGCGGGATATAAATTAAAATTTATTATTATTATTATTATTATTATTATTATTATTATTATTATTATTATTATTATTATTATTATTATTATTATTATTATTATTATTATTATTTCTGGTATGCTAGGAAAGCTGAGAATTGGCCCAGTCATTGTTGTTTAATATCTTGTGGTGTGTAGTGATTGTTCCTTAATGCTCCATTGTTCAGTGTGGAGCGTTCAAGACAGGAATCAATGATTTTCTTTTGCACAGAAGAGCATGATTTGAATGCTTTGTCTGGCGTACTTAATGTCCAGCAAGAGTGTCTGATTTTAAATGTCAGCTTGGCAGAATCTTATGTGCTGAAACTGTGATAAATGCAGACAAGTGGCGCTTAAGAGACTGAGCTGTGAACCAGAAAGTTAGTAGTTTGAATCTTACCTTTACCCTGAATTTACTAGGTGGACTTTGAGGTTAAAGCCAACAATTACAACTGTCAAGATATGTTTGAAACACAAACTAACACAGCTACTATTTTTTAAAAAATCAGGATGTCAAATTATCACCTATAGTGCCTCTGTATAAGGGAGATGAACAATGTAGTTTGTGTTTAGAAGAAGGGATTGCTTAAATCCTGAGAATAATCTGATTATCATAGCAAGAGCTTTCCACACTTCCTGTAGTTTACAAATTAACTTGGTTTGTTTTGTGATTGGTCATTAGCAGGCTTTGATTGAAAGTATAACTCCTTCAGTCACAGTGCTCTGCCTGAATTATGTTGCTGCAACTCTAACAGCTTCTGATAGTACGATATCATACAGTTTGGTCCTCAGTTGCTGGAAAATCTGATTGTCAACTAGGCATCAGGGCATCCACTGGATGAGAGGGAAAAATGCTTTGAACATATTAGATCAGGGTACGGCAACTGATGGTCTTCCAGATGTTGAGCACCATCTTGGATCATCACCTGCCAGGTGAGATATGATAAGTAGTAGCATTTCATCATCACCTGGTCTTCCTTCAACATCTGTTTCCTCTACCTTGTTCTACTTGATATATAAATGTTTATTATTCTCATTACAATTTTGAAATGTTAGATCCTGCTGTAATTGATAGTTGTATTGTTGTTGTTGTTGTTGTTGTTTTGTAGAATCCAGATGTTTTATAACTAGCTCTTCTTTTAACAGGTGAATGGTATCCATCCAGAATGCAGGCTACAGCTGGAAATTTATCAGGAGGAAATAAGGTGTATGGAGGTTTTGAAAAATGCCCAAACTGTGCATTTTAAAGGTAGGAAGATGTTATAGGATGAACATAGCAGTTTTGTATTGGTTCCCTTATGGCTATATGATGTGACCCAAAGTTATGGTTGAGATCTACAATTCTGGCTTGGAAATTGTGGGGGAAATATTTTATCTAAAAATTCAATTAAGGTTGGTTCAAGACCTTTTGTTGCGTAAGAGAAAGGACCAAGTGGTTCTTCTTTCTTTCATTTTACAGAAATATGGTAACCAGAATGGTAATTGTATCTTACAATGATTGGCAGTGGCTCTCTTGGTATCTTTCTTCGCCATACTTTGACATTCTGGAGATTGAACTGGCAATTATCTCATGCATGAAAAACAGAATGTGTTGGCTTTTCATATAACTTTTTGACAATAAATTTAGACATGGTTAAATTGGGTTTTGTTGTGGAAGCTGCAGACAGAAGGCACTTAGAATGATTGTTATGCCCATTTGTTTGCAGAACTTGGAGATATTACCAGACAGTTTGACTGAGTGATTCTAAAGGTCACTTTTCCAGCCTCCAGTTGCATATAATAGTTGGTCTAGCATAAATTACCTTCTCAAATTTTAACTGTCTTTTCCAAAGTCTGCACCATATTTTTTAGAAGTGATTGGAGATGTTATAGGCAGCAGCTACACTTCTGACTGGAGGAGAATGTATTGTTTCCATTCCTGTTCTCGCTGCTCTTAAAGTCATTTTTCATTATACCTTTAAGTCCAAGTGGAATAAACCCTATCAAAAAGCAAATACTGACATTTTCTACAAGTAAGCACCTTAACCAAGGCCATCTGCTCACAATGTAAATAAATTATTTTTCATTGTTTGCAGTGGGGAGACAAAAATATCAAGAACTTTAAGATAGAAAAATAAATAATGACCCAATAGTTTAAAAGAAGCAGATCAGTAGTAACAAATTAAATTACTGTAGTCTCCTAGCTGCTGTGAGTCAGAGCTCTAAAAGACTCCTTTGTACAATTTGCTTAATTGGCAAAGGTATTTCCATTTTACAAGGATTGTATAGCATTTTCACCCAACTAGAAAGTGATAATCTTATATTTTGCTAAGAAGCAAACTACTTTGATAGCATTATCTTGGCCATTTGCTAAGGTATGAAAGACATTTCCAGTGATAGAGAAGCCAATGTTTCAGAGACAATCAAAAACCTTACACAGTACACTGTTCTGTGGTAGTTTTTTTTAAAAAATACATTTCTATTATCCTCTATGTTCAACATAAGTGATGTCTACCTATTTATTCTAGCTTGGAAGCTGGGGGAGAAAAAATGGACAGATAGATTTTTTAAAAAAATTGCAATCTAGTTAGAATGCATTTGACCTAAATCAAATTGATTTAAATCATTATTTAAATCACTAGTCAGTAAAATTAGATAAAGACTCATAAAGGCTCAAAAGATTTCATTTTTACTGCTTCCATCTCACACTTAGCTTCTTGTGCAGATCTGTTCTACTCTCAACAATCTTCTATTCACATAATGTTTGAAACTTTTTACTTAGGTGGTAAGGGGTTGATTCTTCATGATAAATAAATTTGTACATAGATTTGCAAAGGAACAATTATATTACATTCTACTGCCGTTAGACAGATTTTTATACAGAAAGCATTTTATTATTAAAAATAAATTAAAATAAGTATAAATTTAAAAATACAATTTAAATGAAATCAATTTTTTATTTTTAAAAAAAACATTGATTTTTATCCTGAATTTAGTCAATAATAATAAAAGATTAGAAATAGAAACAGAATGTGGCACTAGTAAAGGTAAAGGTTTCCCTTGTTCGAAAGCTAGCCATATCCGACTCTAGGGTGCAGTGCTCATCTCTGTTTCAAAGCCGAAGAGCCAGCGCTGTCTGCTGCTGCAGACGTTTTTGTGGTCATGTGGCAGGCATGACTAGACACCGAAGCGCATGGAACACTATTACCTTCCCACCAAAGTGGTCCCTATTTATCTACTTGCAATTTCTTGCTTTCTAACTGCTAGGTTGGCAGGAGCTGGGACAAAGATGTGAGCTCATTCCGTCCTGCAGTACTCGGGAATTAAACAGCTGACCTTCCACCTCCCAGTCAGCGTCTTAGGCACTTGAGCCACTGCAGTCCCAAATGTGGCACTACCTGTCTTGAAATCACTTCTGATTTTAATAAAATAAAAGGACTACATCAGCTTGCAGTTTCAGAGTTGGTGGAAAAACTAAGAAAGTAGAAAGGGAAAGGCTATAACCTCTTGTCCCTAATATATTCTATTTATAGAACATGTGTATACTGCTTTAGTTCAGTCATAAATAAATCACACTTTTACAGGGGATTGTTGATTAAATGCAGATGCCATCACTTTGCTTTTATGAATCATCCCTGGTCCAATGCAACCCGGAAAATTTGTACAAGAATAAAATCTCAGGGTCAGAGCATGGTTAGTTTCCACAAAATTGGAGCAACATAAACATCTTTATGTTTCTGAATATTCAACTAGAAAAAGTCTCATTGTATTCCGACATTAGTTTGATTATTGGACGTGGAACTCTAGCTAGGAACTTGAGATGGACAATTTGTGCTCGCTATATATATCAACATTAATGTAGACAAAGAAGTTCATCTTATGATAAATAATAAATTAGTTTGATTTGGATTGGAGCTGTAGGGGTGGAGTGGACCTTAACGTTTCCTCTGGTTTGTCCAGGAAAGAATAATTATAAGGACAATGCTGTTAACACAATGTTTGTCCACCAGAGAGGGATGAGTAGTTTGCTTCCTCGCCTCCAGAAATCATACATTTGTTTATTATTTTTATGTACACAGATAGAGGCACAGTATTAGAATGGTATGCTAACACAACATTCTGTGTCCTCCCAAGGGGGAAAATCCTATGGACGCTCTTGGTTAGAGATTCCATCCACAGAGGTTCTGGGAATTCATGCATGCCAGACAGAGTCATATAAGAGCAGAAATAAGAAAGTTGGGTGTTTTTTTTTAAACTAAAATATCCAGAATTCCCCAACCAGCATGGGCAAAATGAATATAACCCATCTAGTTGCCAGAGTTCTGGAATCTGAAATCCAAAAATACCACCATCGTTGCATTAGAACAGCCTGAGTACTAATAGGAACCATAACCGTGAGCTTGGGTGTGTGGGAATAGGGTTCAGTACCTTGAACAGCCATGATTTCATTGGTACATGTTACTCCTTCCACTATTGCAGATCATAATAATATCACACCTTGTCATTTAGTTGGTATGGCCATTCCATCACTTCAACTCATTGCACTGCTTCTAGTTATAGGATCAGTGTCCTGCATTTTGCTCTCAGCATCGTTTTGCTCAGGCAACAAAATCTACTGAAGCTCTAGCATATTTTGCTTTCTGGTCTTGTTCTTTGTTCCTGGTTTTGCCTTTGACCTTGATGAGTATTTAGATTTGATTCACTTCAGCCTGCAGTCCATAGCCTATCTCTGACAGTGCACATAAGAAAAACAGCTATCTCCTAAGCAACATCATTCAACTATTTTCCACAAATGGACCTTTGCCCTTCATTTTTGGGACAGGTCCAGGCACATAGCTTTGGAGCAAAAGAAGTAATTTATTCTTATGTCCTTTACCACTGGTATGAATTACACATCCCTTTGAGCCAGATATTTGGTCATTTTTCAGTATGTGCATAATGATCAGCATTGCCAAAATATTTTTTAAATTTTAAAAGAAATAGATTTATTGTCTCCCTTTTTGGGATTCTTGTATGTCAGGTTGCTAATGCTGTTCTTGGCTTCAAATCAACTGGAAAATGGAAGTCTGGCCTTACATATTGTATGCGGATTGAATTTTCTTCCAGGTGCTAGTTGTAGGGATTATAGTAAATAAGGGCTCTGCTTTGCTAATGACGACTAAATATGAGGTTTCTCCAGTTATTAATGGAGCTCTGTCCACCCTCCCCTTAAAATGATTTAAGATTATTTTCAGAAAACCATACAATTTCCATTCCCATAAACAACTCACATCTGTTAAAACCCTGTTTTACCTCCACTGATGCAAATTGAAGGAAGACTAGTTCCTCTATTGAGGTGACTAAAACACTTCTTTCCTCCAATTCACTTTAACTGGCTTTTCCTGTTGTGATGGTAGCAAGATGAAAGAACTCTCTATCTCCTGTTAAAGCAGCACATGAGATACAATTAAGTCTGAGAAATGCATTACAGATATCGGTCAACCTAGAGAGAAGGACTCAGAACTTCAGCTCCATTTGTGTTTGCCACAGTTGTGCAAGAGCAGGCTTGACTTCATTGGTGACTGGTGACTCCACTTGTGATGAGGATTTGAATCCACTCCATGTTTTTAATCTGTAGCTTTCAGGAGCTTTCCAGGTACTGAACCCTATTCAAAGACTTTCAGCACCTTAGACAGCTCCCACAAAGTGCAGATTAAAACCTGATGTGGATTCACAGTACCTCTGAAGTTGGATTGTGGATTCACAGTACCTCTGAAGTTGGATTCACTAGCTACCACTGTCTGGTACAGAAGCAGGGAAGGTTGTTTATGCTGTAGGAGCGGGATAGGTAGGTAGAAACAAGCTCATAGTGAAGGGTGGGAGGTCTTTTGGAGATTCTGTCTGAGCAGTAGGAATAAAAGGATGCACAGTATGGTGTAGATCTTCTTTTGTGTCTCGATCAAACCCTGGACTGCCAAAATGAAGCCACTTTCTTGGCTTTGTTGATGGTCAAACATAACTCCTCATTGGTGCATGTTTCTGACAGTAATTGGCAGATCAGTAAATGAGCTGGATTCTGTATCTCTCCACATTCACACAGTGTGTTGTTATCCCCCAGCGGCCTCCACTTGAGCATGTTGGTCTTACATTTAGGGACTCCAGCCCTCAGCCTATTCAGGGTCCTCCAAGTGATGTAGGCGAAGTTGAGTTCCTCAGCTATATATACTCCTTTAATATTGTTCCTTGTTCAGTAAGCTCCTTCCTCCATCTTCTAATTTGGTTTTGCTCTTGTGTACCCTCAAGCATATTTGTTCTTGCCATAATGCTCTTCCTGGTTCTGAGCTGGCAAACATGAGGCTCATATCCCTTCAGAGGATGTTGAAAGTCATTTTCTTGTTTAGTGCTTTCAGGATCTGCTGCTACTTCTCTCCTTTTAGGTGAAGTGATATCAACAAGAGGCCATATTTTCTCAACTGGTGTAGGTTTGAGGCATCCTGCCACTGTACACATGGTGTGTAGTGTAGTGGATAGAGTGACAGTCTAGGACTCAGAATTTATTTATTTATTTATTTTCTGATTTCTATTGCTGCCCAACTTCGAAGACTCTGGATTTCAAATCCCTGGCTTCAAATCCTTGCTCAGCCATGGAAACTCAGTGGTGTAATAGAACTGGTAAAACACTTCTTAAATTACTCACTTACTTTGGAAGCCCTATTAGGGTCACACAATAAAACCCCAGGTTAGAACCACCTTGGTTTAAGTCTGCTGCAGTTTACAACAGCAAATCCTATGGAAATACTGTTCCAGCTTACAATTTTTTCAAGTATTTTTTTCCAGTTTACAACAATCAATTCAAAACCATTTTTTCCAATGCATCCCTATGGATGTTTCGGGTCACAATTTTTCTGGGTTACAACAGAGGTTATTGGAACAGACCTCCGTTGTCACTTGGGGTTTTACTATACATAACACACACAAACTGCATGGGCTTGACTGCAGGCAGTTTCTTGACTGGCCCTTTAAGAAAAGACAATTTTTTCTAACTAATGGAGCACATCCGTAATACTCTATATACAGGCAAAAACACAGCAGGGGAAGTGATTAATTTACCAATATCCTGAATTAGCTCACTTATTATGCCACTTCACAATATTGGCAGGAGCCATTTCTCTGTGAACAGTAAAGCTTGATTAAATTGTTCCAATCAAGTCCAACCATTCCAAAGAAGCACATACTCACTCACTCAATCCCTGCTGCTAGTACAGCCCTAGTCAAGCAATTCCAGCTACTAAAACACATTGGTTATTCGGTGCTTACAGCTTTCTTGCTTATAGTATGTACAAGCGTTATCCTTCTAAATATTACTGATATGCACCTGTGTGGCTAAAGATAGTTTGCATTAGAGGTTTTGTACCTGGTTCAGCCAGTTCTTCAGAAAAGCACACAACAAATCACATAAAACAATAATGTTTGCAATCATTGAGTCAGTTTTATTTGCAAGACAGAGTTGTGTTTTCCAGCCAAAGAAAACTGAAGCTAAAGTTGCAGTCAGAATAAAAGAGTCTGGAAATTATTGGCCAGGCAACCATCATGTCAGATAGCTTATTGACAGTTAGGCATGGATGAACCTGTCATTTTACATTTCTATAATGTCTGCATTTTATGAAGCGTGAGTTCATTCTGTTCCATCGCATGGCTTTCATGAAGAGAGAAAGACAGAGGTCTATTTTATATGATGTCCCCCCTGATTATATGGATTTATTATTATTATTTTGCAAATAGGTTGCCCCATTCATTGTACATTCTTTTGAATTCACTTCTCTGTATTATAGACATTTTTGATGTGAGAACTGTATTGTGAAATCTGGAGAAGTGTGAAACATGGATGCAAAAAATTTCAAGCAATCTGGTGAACTTCATATAAAAATGCAACTTCTTGCTTATTAGTTTAAAGTGTGCAGATTAGATAAAGGTAATGGTCAACCTTGCTCAAAAGCCAGTCATATTTGACTGTAAGAGGTGGTGCTCATTTCCATTTATAGTCAAAGAGCCAGCACTTTCTGACTCTCCAGACATTTCCATGGTCATGTGGCAAGCATGCTATGGAACACTGTATACCACCAAAGTGGTACCTATTTATCTACCTGCAGTTTCTTGCTTTTAAACTGCTGCCTCTTCCATGTCTTGGCCAGACGTGAAACTGTCAAAATGACGTCACCTTTTGGTGAGTTCATTCTGCAGTTTCTTTTGCCTGACCTTGGGTGAGAAAGATTAACCAGCCCAGAATGGGTTGCCAACCTGTACGGTAATTAGGCCCTCCGTACAGTGTACAGTTACCGTATTGAGAAGTATGGTAATTTAGAAAAATACTGGAAAATATTTTTTAAAAATAGTTACTTCCAGTATTTCCTGAAAAATATTTTTTTAAAAATAGTCCGCCCAGACTCCGTCCAGACTCCACCCACAACTCCACCCATAACTCCACCCATAACTCCACCCACTGCCCATACGGTATAAGTACGGTAAGGTACGGTAATTTGAGGTTCCCGGGTTGCCCAGGGTACGTCCAATTGTGGCTCAAAAATACCACAATCTTCGAGGAGACTCTTTCTGTGTACCCCTTAGTACAGTTAATAAATATATCTTGGACTTCATTCTCATTTGGTTTCAAAGAAACAGTTGAATTCTTCTTTAATTCTTCAAGCAACTCTCACTCTGGTGCAGGTGAAAAGGACTCTGGGTATACAAATTGTAACATCTGGTTTTGTAATATTGCCATTGTTGTTTGTTAAATAAGTATATAGACTAGTGATGGAAAACCTGGGCACTCCAGGTGTTCAATTACCAGAAGCCCAAGTCAGAACTCCTGCTGATCAGGGCTTCTGAGAATTGAAGTTCAAGAACACCTGGAGAGCCAAGGTTAGCCATCAATGATATAGATCATTTGTTTTTTCAGTGATATATAGGTAGGTAGGTAGAACAAGATACTTACAAAGCCGTGCATATTCTCTATGTTTAATTTGTTGTAAAGATTTTTTTAATGTGTTGTAAGGAAAATATCTCAGTTGGGTAGGATAGAAATGCAACAAACAAACAAACAAATATCAGAATGTGGACATGAGATACAACATAGCCCCTGCATTTTTAATCAAAGGTAGGTGCCACTATTTGTTGCTGTTCAGTCACACAGTCGATTCTGACTCTTTGCGACCCCATGGGCCACCGCTCTCTATGCACCCCTGTCCTCCACCATCCTTCTCAGCCCGCCCAGCCCCATGCCTACTGCATCTATAACACCATCTAGTCATCTCATTTTTGACCGCCCCCTTCTTCTTTTGCCCTCCACCTTCCCCAGAATCAAGGCTTTCTCAAGTGAATCCTCTCTTCTCATTTGATGTCAAAAGTACTTCATCTTCATCTTTACTATTTGTCCTTCCAGGGAGCAGCCAGGGCTGATCTCTTCTAAGATTGGCCTATTTGTTCTCTGTGCTATCCAGAGGACTTTCAAAACTATCCTCCAACACCACATTTCAAAGGCATCTATTCTTCTGCGCTCAGCCTTTCTAATGGTCCAGCTCTCACAACCATACATTACCACCAGGAATATTATTGCTTTGACTATGCGGACCTTTGTTTGTAGTGAGATGTCTCTGTTGTTGTTGTTCAGTCGCACAGTCGACTCCGACCCTTTGCGACCCCATGGACCATTTTCCTCCAGGCGCCTCTGTCCTCCACCATCCCCCTCAGCCCTCCCAGCTCTGTGCCCATTGTGTCTACAATACCATCTAGCCATCTCATCCTTGGCCTCCCCCTTCTTCTTTTGCCCTCCACCTTTCCCAACATCAATGCCTTCTCAAGTGAATCCTCCCTTCTCATTTGATGTCCAAAGTATTTTAGCTTCATCTTTACTATTTGACCTTCCAATGAGCAGTCAGGGTTAATTTCTTCTAAGATTGACCTATTTGTTCTCCTCGCTGTCCAGGGGACTCTCAAAACCCTCCTCCAACACCACATTTCAAAGGCATCTATTCTTCTGCGTTCAGCCTTCCTAATTGTCCAGCTCTCACATCCATACATTACTACTGGGAAAACCATTGCTTTGACTATTCTAATTTTTGTTTGCAATGTGATGTCTCTGCTTTTCACTATGTTCCCCAGGTTTCTCATCGCTTGTCTCCCAAGAATCAGTCGCCTTTTTATTTCATGGCTACAATCCCCATCTGCAGTGATCTTTGATCCTAAGAAAGTAAAATCTGTCACTGCTTCTACTTCTTCCCCGTCTATTTTCCAGGAACTGATTGGGCCTGTTGCCATTATCTTGGTTTTCTTGATATTGAGTCTCAAGCCAGCTTTTGCACTCTCCTCCTTCAGCCCAATCAAGAGATTCTTTAGGTCTTCCTCACTTTCTGCCATTAGGGTGGTATCGTCTGCATATCTCAGATTATTGATGTTTCTCCCAGCGATTTTAATCCCATATTGTGATTCCTCCATCCCTGCACTGCGCATTATGTGCTCTGTGTATAGGTTGAATAAGCATGGTGACAAAATGCAGCCTTGTCTTACTCCTTTTCCTATTCCAAACCACTCTGTTATTCCATGTTCTGTCCTAACTGTTCTTCTTTTCACTATGTTCCCCAGGTTTCTCATAGCTTGTCTCCCCAGAATCAATTGTCTTTTTATTTCATGGCTACCTGTAGAGATGAATACACACACACCAGGAGATGTGGGTGCAAGAGGCAGACTGGTCCAACAAAGGGCCAACTGCTCATATTTATTGCCTAGAAAATCCTCCCCCTTCATGTAGTAAGGTAAACATGGGGGTGTACAAACTACAGATCATGTGATATCCAAACATATACAGAATATAAGTGAAAAGCATAAGAGAGCATAATATGTCAAAGAGTCCTGGCAATCAATCTTCTAGGTGATGGGTGAAAGCATAGGAAAGCATAGGAAGGCATACACTTGGCGTCAGGGCGTCTAGGTTGCTTGATCTAACCTTTCACACATAACAGGCTGGTGCTGGCTGTTATTGGTTCTGCATAAGCATGCCTCCAGAAGGCCAAGGTTGTGATTACATAGGGCTTCCAAGAGGGCAAAGGGATGTTTCCGTACCATCTTCTGCCAGGAGACCACTAAGAAATGCGTCTTAGTGTTATAAAGGACTGTGTTGGTTCAAAAGTCCCCTTTTAGAAGGGTAGAGAAACTTAAAGAAAGTTACTATTACTAATGTGACATAAGATTAATGTATAGGGGTTATCCAACAGCTACAATCCCCATCTGCAGTGGTCTTAGATCCTAAGAAAGTGAAATCTATCGCTGCTTCTACTTCTTCCCCATCTATTTTACAGGGACTGATAGGGCCTGTTGCCATTATCTTGGTTTTCTTGATGTTGAGTCTCAGGCCAGCTTTTGCACTCTCTTCTTTCAACCTAAGCAGGAGCTTCTTTAGGTCTTCCTCACTTTCTGCCATTAGGGTAGTATCATCTGCATATCTCAAATTGTTGATGTTTCTCTCAACAATTTTGATCCCATATTGTGATTCCTCTATCCTTGCATTGCACGTTATGTGCTCTATGTATAAGTTGAATAAGCAGGGTGACAAAATTATTTAGGAAAAGGTAAAAGTCACCCTTGCTTGAAAGCCAGTTGTATCCAGCTCTAGGGTTCAGTGCTCATCTCAATTTATAGCCAAAGAGTCAGCACTGTCTGCATCTGCAGACGTTTCTGTGGACATGTGACAGGCATGCCTAGACACTGGAGTGCACGGAACACTTCTT
The DNA here is from genome assembly GCA_035047345.1 of Bradypodion ventrale. Classification (NCBI taxonomy): domain Eukaryota; kingdom Metazoa; phylum Chordata; class Lepidosauria; order Squamata; family Chamaeleonidae; genus Bradypodion; species Bradypodion ventrale. The sequence goes on from JAWDJE010000006.1 coordinate 127,003,942, forward strand.
ACCTTCCCACTGAAGTGGTACCTACTTAATTACTTGCACTTTCTTGGTTTTGAACTGCTAAGTTAGCAGGAACTGGGACAGAGATGGGAGCTCATTCCGTCATGCAGTACTTGGGTATCAAACTCTGACCTTCCAGTCTTCAAGTTCAGTGTCTTAGCCACTATTTAGTGATGCTTAATTGCTTGCATGGATATTTAGGTTTGCAGCATTACAGCAGCATTTTCTTTAAGTCAGTCTATGATATCAGTGCAAAGCCATACTGGCTGGAAATTTCATGCATATTAGTAATGAGTCTCTTCCATGCTTTCCTTTTCACATGAGTTGCAATTAGACAAAAAAGCTCAAAATATGCCCTGTAGTTATTATGCAATTCCTTAAAAGAAATTCATTGCCAACTAATTATTAGAAATTTTGGCTGGCCTGCTCTTGGGCTTTTAATTGCAAGTTGTCTGCAGAAAACAGAAAGCACAAGTTTTCACTGGAGATGCAGGTTGATAATCCAGAAGCTCCATCTGCAACAGATGCAAAATACCAAAGCTTAGAAACGTTGTTTGGGGATCTTTTTTGGACTACAAGTGCCAAAATTCCCCAGCTAGCCTAGCCAGTGGTTATGGAGGATTCCCATTTTGAGAAAGTTCAAAAATAACCTTTTAAACCTTTTTTAAAAAAGTTATGCCAAATAAGCAGCCAGTGAGGGGCTGATATTATGGATATCAACCCTTCTCAGGTTACCTGAGATGTTGTGATCCAACACATTCAGTGGGAGTCAGGTTAGGAGAAGATGTCCTATGACAGTGGTGGTGAACCTATGGCACGCGTGCCAGAGGGGGCACTCAGAACCCTCTCTGTCGACATGCATGCCATTGTCCCAGCACAAAGTTCACCCCAACATCTCAATGGGAACATTTCTTTCCTCCCCCCAGCACAGAGTTCGCCTCTCCCCTCTGCCCAGCAGCCCAATGGGAACAATTCCTTCATCCTCCCAGAACAGAGTTTGCCCTGAACCTCTGCAGCACTGACGACAGCCTTTTGAGTTTGGGCACTCAGTCTCTAAAAGGTTTGCCACCACTGTCCTAAAGACTGGAAGACTTGGTGTTGTATCCTCTCAAAACAGAGTCCAATCTTTGAAAGAAGTGGAAGATTTAGAATCAGAAGTCTTGAATGAAGAGACCGATCCAAAAATTGCCAACATTACTGCTTTTGCTCCCTAGCTTTGCTTGTGGGTTCGTGACCTAACATTATAAAGAGCCTAATACTTACTTCCACAGAAATATTCATTTAATAGTATTGCATTCTAGAGTAAATCGTATTTCACAACAAAGTACTTTCCATTAAGAAAAACCAGTTAATGTTCAGCGCAGAGCAAACATTAAAAAGCAATCTAAGCCAAGAAATCAAATTAAAAATATGACAATAAAGAGAGACAAAATTAGTAGTGTTGTCTGGTGTATCAGAGAAGTGGCTGGGGAGGTTTTGCACCTGTCATCGTAGAGGGCCTTCCTTTAATCTGTTCATACTGTCAAGTCATGTGTAGCTCTTTGAGAAGCTATTTGTGATGTAGGATTCAAGAATGCTCAACGGATTCAATCAAGTATGAATTAATTGTGATTTCCAACCCACCATCACTATCTTTGCTCAGCTATTAGTTAATCAAAATAATTACTTCTGTTACATTATTCAGTCATTCATTCTTTGTCGATGTAACAGAGTATCTTACTCTTCTCCCACAAATCATTTTAAATTGAGATTTAATATATGTGAGGCTTGTGCAGTGCTGATAAGTGCCAAAGTCTTTACATGGTTAAATATGCATGGTGAAGGATCTGATGACATAGTGAGCTATGTATGAAGATCATTAATAGTCTGTGACTCATTGTCTTCCAGTAGTTTGGTGCTCTGCTTTGTTTGTTGGACCAGAACCATGGTGGCAAACCTATGGCAAGTGTGCCACAGAGGGCATGGAGAAGCCTGTCTGTTGGTACGTGCATCATCCCAGCACAGAGTTTGACCCGTCCCACCCAGCCCCTCTGCACAGCAGCCCAATGGGAGTACTTCCTCCTTCCCCCAGCACAGAGTTGGCCCCATCCCTCTATTTGGGGACTCAGTCTCTAAAAGGTTCGCCATCACTGGACTACAACATTCACCACCCATTAGCACAGGCAGACTTGCCTGATAGCAGTTATCGTCTGGTGAGTTCCAAGCAACCACTACATACTAAATTAATTGTTTTTTGTTAGCTAATGCTGTTCACATATATTGGGTAATCTTTTTTGCATCTACTTTTTGTACATGCTAATGCCAACAACTTCCACTTTCAACCATATACCTTTACATTTCTTCTCCTTCCAATTCTAAATATTGGCGATCATCATGGCAATCAGCCATGATGACTGTTCTGAGAATGTAATGCAGTAGCCTTTCATCTGTCTTCTGCATTGTAGCATGACACCCATATCATCGATCCAGTTCCATGTGTCACTTTCTGGTCCTGAGACCTTTTGGCACACAAAGTCCTCATTAGCCCCAGGCCAGTATGGATGAAGCTGCTGCCCTCCATCAAAATGGATTCAAGTGGGATTTAATCCACTTGGGGACCATCACCCTACCCTGTGGACTTTGCTACCCAAGGCCATTAGTCCTCAGGGTTGTCAGGTTAGTTAACCACTGCCTGATTATCAGCGTTGAGTCACTGCTAGTATGGTCTATTCTATTACCATGGCAGAATAACCTGGGAACTTTAAATTTAAACTAATACATTTTAGGAGTTTTGACCCACTCTGACTAATCATAGACATCTTGTTCTTCTTCTCATCCTCCAAAGCTGCCTCTTCTTTTAATCCCATCCAGATATGCTCCATCTTATTCTTGACCCAGCTCAGCAACAAAGAAACATAGTTATTGCACCCAGCTGAGATAGATCAAGATTAATTTAGTATTCTATTGGACAGTATCCTTTATATAAAACCAACTTTCTCTTTTCAGAGAAAAAATGCCCATTTTGCCAAGAACATTTTATTTTTTATAAATTCTACAAAATTTAGGGCTGATTCTTAGAAATGCAGTAGACAGAGGTTTCAAACACAATATTTCTTCGAGACAAAAATGTATTTGGACAAAAACAAATGTAAGTGATGAACTGATTCTTAATAGATAAGATAACCTTTCTTCAGCCATTAGGAATTTATACTTAAGAAAAAGCATCTTCTGGCAGGCTAAATTCACTGTAGTAACACAAACACTTATCAGAGCTGCTTGTTTTTTGGTCTGGAATCAGGATCCTAAATTAAAAATGTGTATTATGACATCTTATTTGCGTCTTTGAATGTAGATTTTTCTAGTTCCACCTGTGGGATGAGATGGGATGGTGGCACCTGGGTGGACTGTTGATGACCACCCACTGCCACATATAGTATATTTCCTAACATAGCTTCTCCATGGGGGGTTCCCATCACCTAGGCACATTTCTGTTGTTATAATCTGGTGAAAGAAAATATGGAGGTAGGGCATTAGGAGTGCTGATGTAAGAAAACAATGTAAGAGATCAAGACCATTCAGTCCAGGTGTGACACAGTAGTTGAGGTAGCATTAGTGTTAATAGATGATGCACCATGTTCAAACATATATTACAGAATTAGAAACTTCCTAGATACCCACCATCATTTCCTTGACTTACATTCTGTCTTTGATCTCCAGTGAAACTGATGAGGGGCGCAAAACTAATTAAGCCAGATGGCTTAGGGTTGTCTGAGTTGGCACTAAGCTAGGTAAGGCTGTGCAGACTCCAAACACCTCCCAATGTAGGGATATTGCAAATTATTTAGGAGTGCCCTCACTCTGGATTATTTTTGTGTTAAAATTCTGTCTGTGAGTCTAGGTTGAGAGAAGTTAACTGATCTTCTCCCCTTCTCTAAACCTCCTTTTTGACTCTTCTGTTGGCTGATCTCAAACAGCACAACAGTTGTGCCGTCATATCCAGCTATGCGGCAAATTTGAGTTTGAGTTGCACTGTAGCATTGCAATTAAATTTTTTTTTTTTTAAAAAAAAAGAACACTTGACTATACTTCTTTCCCTGTCCCTTTTTGTTGTCTGAAAAAACTGGATTGGTTTGACTTCGAGTCTCCAGTGGGATATCATTTGCTAGATCTTGTGGCACAGTAGTTGGGCTGCAGTACTGCAACCCAAACTCTGCTAACATTCTGAGTTCAGTCCTGATAAGCAAAAGGTTGGCTCGGCTTTCCATCTTTCCAAGGTCGGTAAATGATTACTCAAGCATGTTGGGAACAAAATGCTGGTGGCCTTGTGAACTTCCTAGAGAGTATAACTGCTTTTGCTATTGATAGATCTGTGTATTGTCTTGACTCTGATTCTGGGTTCCAACAGCAGGCTCGTTTTGTGCCTCAGTCTGCCAAAACATTGGGACAAACTGACCTGAGTGCAAGATATCCCGTCACAGGTGCCTTCTTTGATTAATGAAAAATATAAAGTATTTTTAAAAAGTAAACAATATTCCATATAATCCCAACAAGAGGTATTATGCTTTTAAAACCAGAGCAAAATTTGACATATAGAGCCACAGAAATGTCACATGAGATTTTTCAAGATCCTACAGTTGTTAGGTGCAAATGGTGAATTTTTCAAATAGATTCTTGTAGATAAATTTGTCCTACAATATTTCTCCCAAATTGTTTCTGTTGAAATAGAAGTTATGTTAATTGCATCTAAATGCCAAGTCATGGATGCTTAGCAAGAAACACTGTTGGCCTACACTGTTGGCCTGGAAATATTTCTTTTCATTAGAATGAAAATTGATGCCCTGTTGGTAAGAGGGAACCTCTGCCTCCCGAATTACTGCATTCTAATGATCTATTTCATTTCAATTCAATTTCTCTCTCTCGCTATGTTATGCAACTATTCTGCTTCTCAGTTACTCTGACCTCACTGGACCTCAGACATTAGAGGTCTATCACACTCGCCATAGATATCACAAATCCATAGTTACCAATGCACTGAGTCAGGTTTTGATGCCCTCTGCAGACCAAAACAAACTGACCTTTAATTCTATATCTCATATTATTTTTAGTTTTGTATTGAAGCAGCTCACAAAACTCTTTTCGAAATTTACTCATCCTTGAAATTCCCATAATTACATCAGTAAAATTGCCTGTTATGTTGCTGTTTTAAATTATCATCAGCATAATGCTAAACCACTTGGCATAATATCAGAAGGATGTGCTTGCTTTAAAAGGTTATTTTTTTATGCTATTTCACAGAACAGTTCTGTTGATCCTGGGTGCTGCAGACAGTAATTCATTTTAGAATAGAGGGTCAGCCTTACCTGCAGCAAACCTGACCCTCTATTCTAAAATGAATTATTGGGGGCTGTGATGGCTCAGTGGTTAAGAAGCTTTCCTTGATAGCTGGAAGGCCCGCAAGTTGGCAGTTCAAGACCTGGGTACTACATGACAGACTGAGCGCCCATCTCTGTTCCCGCTCCTGCCCACCTATCAGATCGAAAGCAAGAAATTGCAAGTGAACAGGGACCACTTTGGTGAGAAAAGATCTTGAGGACATGAAAGGAGACTCATTCGAGCATCTCCTGAACAGAGTTTCCCTAGCAAAAATCCTTTCAACCCAGAATAATTTCTGACACAAAATTATTATAGCCTTACCCGAGACAGAGTAAGGCCAATGATCTCAGGTGGCAGATCCTGGGGTAAACAATGACAATCCACTGAGCATTCTGTTCCAGTGGAGGACATTGCTGAGCAACACATGACCCATGATGGCCAGTCCTGCATCCCATAATTTGGTCTCTTGCCCACAAGAGAAGGAAGGATCCTTGCTTAAGACCCTACTAGGAGGATCAGTTGTTTGGGCAAGGAAGCAGGCTAGCCTGGAGCAACAAACAAAGTGTTTCACCCTGTCCATTCCCATGTACAAAAGCCAGTGGGAAAGGGAAATGAATCTTCCTTCAATGCTGGCAACCATTGTTTGCTGCGATCTCTCAGGATTCTCCATCTCAGACAGTTGAGTCATTCTGCTTAATAAAAGGGCTGGCCCTTCTAAAGGAGGCTTAATTGTTTTAGTCTGGCCAAGTACATAGGAGAGTGTTAGCTGGCAAGAACAAAGTTTGGTTAGTTGTAACTACCATATGGAGTAGAAGGTTGAGCTGTAGAGAAAGCTAGAATGCCTAGCGCAGGGATTTTCAACCTAATGCAGCCCATGGCACTATTTCATCTCCCCCCCCCCCCCACTTCCACTGCACCAGGAAGTGTCATGTAGTGGAGAAAGGGCAACATGGCCATCCGGCCCCCACAGCTGTCTGGGGGAGCGTGACCCGGCCCCTGGCTTAAAATGGTTGAGAACTCCTGGTCTAGAGTCAGGGATCTAGCTGCATATGATGGTAAATGATGCTTGCAAATCCCCTGTGTCATTCTTGTAATACCATGGTTAATGAGGTTCTCAGCTTCTGTCATCAGTTGAACAAGGATAATAGTGCTAATAAGACAATGGAAAATGTTTATAAAATGCTTGTAGAATCTTAGCAGACATACTATGCTGTACCCTGTGTTGGGAGATAATATACGTAGGGTCACAGATTTGATTGGTATCATTTTCCCCAAACTGGGCCCTTTTAATAAGATTCCAATTTTTTGGTCACTAATACTGTAGATATGATTTCGCAAAGTGGTTCATTAAAGTTTGTTGTGTCTATTTTGTTGTTCTTTAAAAGAATCAGTAAGTTGAGTCAGTTGCATAAATTACAAAGCAGTGGTGCTGTTTATACAACAATTTTTGTAAACAAACACACTCAGCCAGCAAAGGAGATGATTTACAAAGCAAGGTCTTGTTAATTAGCATACATATGACAAGACAATGCAAGCGCGGCGCCAAAATGGCCGCCGCGCCCTTTGCGGGCCCCCCCCCCACAGGACAGAGAATCCGGGTAGTTAGGGGCGTGGCCACCGCCTTGATAAAAGGGGTGGCCACGAGGCAGCCGTGCTGCCATTTCGCCTCAGCGACGGAGCGGAGAAGTTTTTCCCCTGCGTCTCCGTCGCTCGTGGTGCTACCGGGAAGCCTTTTAGTTCCGTTTACTAGCTAGCTTCCCTTTCTGCTGCGGTGAGATGCCTTCCAAAAAGAAGGCTGCTGCGAATGCAGCTCGGGTGGTTCGGAGGCGTAATCCGGGTCGGAGGACCGCGGTGCCGCCTCCCCAGCAGCCACCTTTGCCATCCCCGGCCGGGGCTGGTGGCATGGGGGCTATCGCCCCTTGGCCCGATCAAAGTGCGGGCGCGGAGGGAGTTCCGGCCCGCGGCCCGCGAGCGGTGGGCACCGCTCATCCTCCTGCTCAATCGGTTGGGCCTATTCCTGTTGGGCTGCAGCCTCTCCCGGGGCCCTCTAGCCTTGGGGGGTGGCCTGGCTCCCTGCCTTGGCAGGTTAATCCACCAGCCCTCCCGGGCTTCGGCGGTAGTCAATGGCAATATACGGTCGTATTGCGGCCCTCGAGGCGTCTTTGGCCCGGGCCAGTCAGGCAGGTGCCCCTTTTGGGGTACCTTTGGAGGCGCTAACGGCAGCAGGACAACAGCCGGCGGGGAGGGTTGAGCTGCTGCAGGCGGGTGGCGCGGCTACGGCCACTGCCTCGCAGCTCCCCAGCCAGCAACCTGGTGCGGGTCAAGCCCCGGTGATGAGCTCTACATCGGTCGTGAGCTCCGACGCCCCCAGTGGGCCAGAACCCCCGGTGGGGGCGGCCCACGGGGGTGCAGCATGTGAGTATACGGTGCAAACGAGTACATCTACACATATTCCCAATATAGGGGGGGCCTTTCAGTGGCCTTGGCCTCGCTCGGGTGGTGCGGGGACTACCCCTCTGGTGCCCCACCCGGCGACAACGACTGCCACCATGCCCACGGGGGTGGGCCTAGGCTCTTACACTGCTGGCAATGTCTTGGGGGTGGCAGGGTTAGCTCCGGCTCCCTTTACCAGGCCTGTTGTCCCCTTCTCGGCTTTGCCGACGGCAGGGTATTCCTTGCCACTGGGCGATCACTTGGCACAGGCTACCAGAGAAAAGATTTGGAGGGGGGAGTATGTAGATATCTTCTCACTCCTGAACAGAGAGCCCACCAAGGAAGAAAGGGAGGGTCAGGATGAGAAGGACAAGGAGCAGGCACGCCGCCGTAAGCCGCCGCGTACCTGGGCTAACTGGCTCCCCGCTTATTTGATATATATGGCGGTATATTTGAGGGCGCGGCCGGATCTAGCTATTCCCATGGTCCAATATTTGGACAACATATATAGGGCGATGGTAGATTTCCCGGGCCCCTCATGGCTAGCATATGATGAGGAATTCCGTATGAGGATTCCCCTCCATCCCGAGATGAGATGGGATGAGCCCTGCCAGAGACTGTGGCTCTTGTATATGACACCCACACGCCCTGCCCCGGGGGATAGATACCATTGTGGACATGCGGTCCAGCGAGCAGCTCCAGCGCAGGTTACCCGCCAACCGGCGGGGCAGGGGGTTACAGCCCGCCTGCTGTGCTGGACTTTCTCGTCAAATGGTTCCTGCAATCGAAAGAACTGCAGGTATAAGCATGAGTGTCCCACGTGTTCTGGTCCCCACGCAGCCTCGGCTTGTCCCAAGCCTGGGGGGGCGCGAGGCAGAGGGAGGGGTGGACAGTGGGCTGGCAAGGCTGCCACGGAGGGAACTAGTTCTCCAAAAGGCACCCTCTCCAATTAAGGTGGACATGCTGGAGCGCTGGCTCGCATCGTACCCAAAGGGGGAGGACAGAGAGTATCTCATTCACGGTTTTAAGCAGGGATTTCGTATCCCTTTTATGGGTGTTAGATCACCTCAGGACGCTCCCAACCTGTTATCCCTCAGAGGAAGGGAGGAGGTGGCTGCGGCCAGCATTAAAAAGGAATTAGACGCGGGCAGGGTCGCTGGACCTTTTCCTGCACCCCCTTTTCCCAACCTTAAGGTTTCACCATTGGGTTTGGTTCCCAAAAAGTCCCTAGGTGAGTTTCGCCTTATTCATCATTTGTCCTACCCAGCCGGCAGATCGGTCAACGATGCTATACCTGATGACCTTTGTTCGGTCAGGTATACATCGTTCGACCATGCGCTGCGCATGGTGCGCTCGTGTGGCCCGGGTGCCTTGCTGGCCAAGTGCGACATTAAGTCAGCTTTTCGCCTCTTGCCAGTGCACCCGGGTGACTTTGAATTGCTGGGTTTTAAATTTAAAGGGGAATATTATTTTGATAAGGCCATGCCTTTTGGCTGCTCCATATCATGCTCGGCCTTCGAGCGTTTTAGTACTTTCCTAGAGTGGGCTTTTGTCCGCAGGTCAGGGTCCCGGTCTGTAGCCCATTACCTGGATGACTTTTTATTCGGGGGTGAACGGGGCTGGGACACGTGTGCACGTCTCCTCAATACATTTCAGACGCTAAGGCAGGAACTTGGTGTCCCTTTAGCGCCCGAAAAGACCGAGGGCCCATCGACCAAGTTAGTGTTCCTGGGGGTTGAGATTGACACAGTAGAGCAGGCTTCTAGGTTGCCGGGCGATAAGGTGTCCAGGATAGTGACCCTTATCTCGGAATTGCTGGCCAAGCGTAAGGCATCCCTGAGGGAACTCCAGGTGCTACATGGGCACCTTAATTTTGCCTGCAGGGTGGTCGCACCGGGCAGGGCTTTTGCCCGGCGCTTATGCGACGCCATGGCAGGGTTATCCAGGCCCCACCACAGAGTTAGGCTCACCCGGGGTATCAGGGCAGACATGTTCGTCTGGTTGCAATTCCTGAGGGAGTTTAACGGGGTCTCATTTTGGAGGTCGGACCTCCTCGCTTCCCCCAATTTCCAGATCCAGTCTGATGCCTCAGGATCCCTGGGTTATGGGATGTACTTCAATGGGAAGTGGGCCTATGGTGGGTGGCCACCGGCATGGGCAGGCACAGGTCGCCTGCGGGATCTCACATACCTGGAATTTTTTCCCATTCTGGGGGCTTTGATGCTATGGGGCGAACAGTGGGCTAATTCGGTAGTGCATTTTTGGTGCGACAATGCTGCTGTGGTACACATTGTCAATGCACAGACTTCTAAATCGCCCAGGGTTATGGATCTAGTGCGCCATTTTGTGCTGCGCTGCCTGCGCCTCAATGTCTTGTTCAGGGCCAGGCATGTCCCAGGGGTTAATAATGATATTGCTGATGCTTTGTCCCGCCTGCAGATCTCCCGGTTCCGCGCCTTGGCCCCGGATGCGGAGGAATTTCCCTCGCCACTCCCGGACGAGATGTGGACTATTGGCAAGGAGAGGTGAACCGGGCGATTGGCCTTTCACTAGCGCCACGCACGCGTAAGGCGTATCAACAAGCACTCAGTTCATATAGGGTTTTTGCCACTCAATTTCACTTGCCAGAGACCTGGCCTATTCCGGTGGACCATGTACTGCGGTTCATGGTCCACCTCCATGCACAGGGCCTTGCACCTCGCACCATAGCATCCAAGCTCTCGGCGTTGGCTTTTATGGCCAAAGTAGGGGGTCAGGTGGATACCACCTCTGACTTCCGCGTGAGACACGTTTTGGAGGGGTGGGTGCGCGAGCGCGGGCGTTGCCCGGACGACCGGCACCCTATTTCCCCAGGGGTTCTTACCCAGTTGGCCCGGGGCTGGCCAGGCCTCTGTTTTGATCATTATGAGGCAGCCCTTTTTCATGCAGCCACAACGGTGGCATTTTTTGGAGCGCTCCGCGTCAGCGAACTCGTGATGCTGTCTAAGGCGGATGCAAGTGGTAGGGCACTGGAACTCGGAGATGTCTACGTTGCCAAAGACTGGGCCCAGTTGAGGATTCGCTCCTCAAAAACAGATCAGCACGGCGTAGGCAGTGGAGTAAGACTGCTACGGTGTTCTTTGGCAGACATCTGTCCGGTTGGTGCCCTACAGGAGTACCTGGCACTGCGTGGCTGGCACCACGGCCCGTTTTTCTGTCACCAAGATGGGTCTCCCCTTACTAAATTTCAGTTTTGGAAGGTGACAGCCATAGCCCTCACCAGGGTGGGTTTTTCAGGTGCCCGTTATGGCACACATTCGTTCCGTATTGGTGCAGCCTCTACAGCAGCTGCTTTTGGGTACTCGGGGGCTGACATACGCAGCATGGGGAGGTGGGGCTCACAGTGTTTTCAGTTTTATGTGCGCCCACTCCCGCCATGAGTACCAATTCAGTCACCTTACCTTCCTTTTTTCTCAATTTTATTGCAGACCCTGGGTGTCGTATTACACCGGTGACAGTATGGCTGGTGGGCCACAGCTATGTGCACAGGGCAGCGCGTTACGCTGCGGCGACAGAGTGGGGACCCCGACTGGGACTGGGTGACCACGCCAGTCTCGCATGGCATGGTAAGCCTGGGATGTTATGGCAGGAGCTGAGGCCTTTCCTTTTTTCTGGCCTGGGGGCTGACCCGCCTGACATTCTAATTATCCACCTGGGGGGCAATGATTTGGGCCAGGTCACCGGCTTATCGCTCAAGCATGCGATTTGCGAGGAACTCGCCTACTTGCACTATGTCTGGCCTGCCACAACCCTGGTTTGGTCGGACATTGTTCCGCGCCACTCTTACAGAGGGGGCGTTAACCTCCTTGCGCTTGACCGCGCGAGGCGCGCGGTCAACAAGGCGGTGGCGCGGTTTCTTACCACCAGGGCTTGGGGACGGGTTAGTCATCACCCCGATATTAGTCTGCAAAATTATGACCTCTATGCAGGGGATGGGGTCCATCTGTCGCGAGGAGGTATGGACCTCCTGTTGGGTGACTGGCGAGCAGGCCTGTTGACCGAGCTGACGGTCTGGGGGGGGGCGTCAGGTCTTCTGTGAAGCCCCTCCGTGTGGCGGGTAGCACTGGTAAGGTAAACAGTATGACCCACAAGTATCCGGCAGGTTCGCAATTGACTGGACAACACTAGACAGGAATAAATTAGTTAAACGTTGTCCGGTCAACGACGAACCAGGCGATGGGGTGATGGTGATTGCTAACCAGCATGCATCACCCCTGTGATTTCACGGATACGCGTCAGAGGGTGGGGTCATGAGTTAGTTATTGACTACGGTCAACAATTTGTTTGTTGTTGACAAACAAATTGATACAAATTGATACATTGTAACCAATTGCCGTTGGCAATTTTGGGGTGGTACCTTACCAGTGTTACTTCGGCCTGCTTGCCTTAGGAATTATGATTGGTCGTTTTACCAATACAAATTTATAATTCGGACTAGGGCATTGAATCAATAAATGTGGCCCTTTGCTGTTATCCACTTTCAATGTTGTCTGTGTCCGTTATTGGGGGGGGTGCGCCTGCAATGCAAGCGCGGCGCCAAAATGGCCGCCGCGCCCTTTGCGGGCCCCCCCCCCACAGGACAGAGAATCCGGGTAGTTAGGGGCGTGGCCACCGCCTTGATAAAAGGGGTGGCCACGAGGCAGCCGTGCTGCCATTTCGCCTCAGCGACGGAGCGGAGAAGTTTTTCCCCTCCACCCCCTCCCTAGTTAACAGTGTGATTATGGTCGCTTCGGGGCCGGGTGGGAATTTTTGGTTGGGACCCATATTGGCTTCGGGTCCTGGCTTTTTTGCCCACCCCACACTGTGGCTATGGTTTGATATAGGGGTCTTTCTCCATTACTACTGTTGACTTTGGTCACATGGGCGGGTAGCACTGGTAAGGTAAACAGTATGACCCACAAGTATCCGGCAGGTTCGCAATTGACTGGACAACACTAGACAGGAATAAATTAGTTAAACGTTGTCCGGTCAACGACGAACCAGGCGATGGGGTGATGGTGATTGCTAACCAGCATGCATCACCCCTGTGATTTCACGGATACGCGTCAGAGGGTGGGGTCATGAGTTAGTTATTGACTACGGTCAACAATTTGTTTGTTGTTGACAAACAAATTGATACAAATTGATACATTGTAACCAATTGCCGTTGGCAATTTTGGGGTGGTACCTTACCAGTGTTACTTCGGCCTGCTTGCCTTAGGAATTATGATTGGTCGTTTTACCAATACAAATTTATAATTCGGACTAGGGCATTGAATCAATAAATGTGGCCCTTTGCTGTTATCCACTTTCAATGTTGTCTGTGTCCGTTATTGGGGGGGTGCGCCTGCAAAGGCCTACTTGAGTTGTTGATACAGAAGTCCCATGAGAGATAAGACAACCAGTGTTGCTTATTGTGGAGTTTGAAAATCTGTTTTGATGTGAAACCATTACAGTTCTAGGCACTTGAGGGAGAAGATGCATTGATTTTCTACCTGTCACTTATTATAATTAATCCATTACTTGTAGGCACATCTATGTGTATTCTGGCATCCAGAATTTTCCTGTAGACTTTTATACCTAACACAATATTTGGCATCCCCAAAGCATATATTTTTAGATATTTGCAGTTTATTATGGTTGCAGACTTTCATCAAAAGGGAAACAACTTCTCTGGGAGCTTCTCAGAAGCTGGAATGGGTTGGATCCTGTAGATACCTGAAGACAGCCAGCTTGTTTTGAAGGCATAGAGCAGACTATGTGATCTACACAGATTTACCTTTCTGTCGTCTCCTTCTGCGGCTCTCCCCAACAATTGTCATATGAGCCAACTGACTAGTGACAGGGAGCCAGCTGGTAATTTCTTGTTGTTCGTAATGATGTCATCAACATGACTCCATTGATGTGCATGATAAAATGGAATACAAAACTCTTTTCTCTAAAGACCTTACAGTCTAAAATTCATTACATCAGGGACAACAAAGGGGAGGATTGGAGACAGGATTACTGGAGCAAAATGTGAATTTGTTTCCCTTGCATGTACAGAAGCATTGTTATACAGTTGAATTTCTTTCAGGGTTTTTGGGGAGATGGGTATTTGTGTGTATAGAACTATAATTTGTGTATGATTTTTTTTCACTGCCTGCATTGTATTATTCCCACAGGTCATTTGGTTTTGATTTTCATACTTTTCATTTTTTCTGACAGCAATATCAGGTTTACTGGGGGGGGAAATGGTGTGTTTAAAGTAATAACATATGGAAGAAAGAAGTTGGGAAATGGTTCATTTATTTATTTTTGCTAGGCTGGCTCAAGGAATTTTGATGTACAGTTGGAAAATTATAACCTGTAAAGGTACTGCTTTCATATGAAGGGCTCCTAGCACTAGGCCTTAACAGCTGTTGTAGACCTATTTTGACCTTTTCCTTTCTTTATTTTCCCCCTAATAGTGGGAAGACATGGGAAAATTACAAATGGAAGGTGTTTGAACCATCTGTAAAACTCTGTGTTTTGAGGCAGGGTATCTTACGGTTGCCACTGTAGGTTATGGTATTTGGGGGAGAAGAGAAAATACTTTTGCAAGGAAAGGAGTCTGGCATCTCTTAATGAGGAGAACATTTCATTGACCAGTTACATCCCCACTGTTTTAGAATGTACAAATGCATTTAAATAAGCCATGTTCCACTCATTGTGCGTTTCTGTAATCCCAGACAAGCCTATCAATCTGGTGGCTCTTATTATTAATGTACAGTCTAGAAACAAAAACTGAAAAGAAGTTCTTTGAGCTCATTCATAAGTGTGCCCAATAATGAATCCATAGCTGGAGTGGACTCCTTTTGAGCTACAGAATGTAGTACCACTTAATCAGAGTTGAAAAACATTTGTCTTATGGACCACCCAAAATTCCACAGCCACCATGATTTCTGGACATGTTGTGTATGGAATACTGGGAGAGTAGTCCTAAAGAAATATTTTAATTCGCTTCCCATCTCCACATTTGAATCTGTGTTTCATATCCATGTGAAGACAACCAACTCCCCTTTGTAGCTTTTTGGTGACTGCAGGATCAGGGATAGACAAGTTTATGAAGGAAAAGGACTGTGATGTCTAACAGTGATAATGATTAGAGTGCCTCTGAGAGCCAGTTGCCAGAGAACAAGGTTGGAAAAGAGCTATTGTCTTCATGAATTTACATCCTGCTTACATTCTTCTAGTTGGCCCTCTGAGAAGTGGGAGGGTGGATAAGCATTTGGACTAATCCGGCCGTGTACCTTTAAAGTGTGTGAACCATCACCCTCTTCTTCTTTCGTGTCCTGATCAAACCCTGGACTACCAAAATGAAGCCACTTTCTTGGCTTTGTCGTTTGCCAAAATTAAGTCCTCATCAGTGCATGTAACCATCACTCTAAAGAAGCATGTCAAATCTATAGCACCATTTCTAAGAGTACAGTATTTGAAATAATGCTTGTGTGATATTATGTGTTTTGTCTTTTTGCTTTATTTCCAGCATAGTTTGGTTAAGGGTGTGACAAGATTCACAACATACATCAAATATATTTCTTTTGGATATAAGACCTGGTTAAAACAAGGAAAGAGGGGGGAAGCAGTAGCCATTGTATTTTACACGCTTAATTTTCAGCGTACACTGGAACCTCACACAACAATCGTCCCATATAACAATGAAATCATATGAAAATTAGGTTTTAGAGGGGAAGTGGCGTCCCGCATAACAATTTTCCCTATGGAAAAAATCGTACAACAATTTTTTAATGGGAATAACCACTTAGCGAAAAAAATCGTTGAACGATGCATGCATCGTATAGCAACTGTTTTGTACAACGAGCCCCATGAAACGGATGAGAATTGTTGTATGAGGTGCCACTGTATTTGTTTCATGTATGTTTTAAAAAACCACAAATTGAGTTGTCCTGAATGATGTCTCAGTAGTATTTTTGGGGTGGGTGGGAAGGGGGTGACACTTCTCTGTGAATTGCACCTTTCTGCAGTCTAGCCCCAGGGTTCAAGGCAGCCTAATTTTTGTACTAGAAAAATTAATTTCACTCAAGTGGATTCAAGTCTGCTTATTTTTCCAGGATGTTATGGCCTCTGGGATAACCTTACATGCTGGCACTCTGCAGAAGTTGGAGAAACGGTGACAGTTCCTTGTCCAAAAATCTTTAGCTACTATTTCAGCAAACCAGGTACAGTATTTCAAAGTTTAAAATATAATTAAAACGATATGGGTAAATTTTTGTGTATGCTTAAGAATCATGTGTACTGTACTAGTAATAACAGCATTGTCAGGTAATTATATTGTAGTTGGTGACCTACAGCATACATTCAGAAAGGGACATTTTTTTTGTTGTTAAAAATTTAGGTATTATATAAAGGCTTGTATTCAAGGGGAGTAATATTTCCATTAAAAAGGACTGTGTATATTTGCTCTTTTGAAGTAAGTGTATACTGTAGTATTTTTAGCAGTTGTAATACTTCTTTGAACTTAGAATAAATCTTAGGGCTGAATGGATGTAGACTTTTCTACTGCTGCCTTCTCCAAAATAATAACCATCCAGGTCTCTTGAACTACATGACCCATCATGCTACCATTAATCCTTTGGTGGTCTGGAAATGTTGGAGTTGTTGGAGTACGTTATATGAGTTCTGATGGCTTTGGTGAAGAAAAATTATCAGACATCTATGGATTACATTACTATTCTTTTCTCTTCTTTTCTTCTCTCTCTTCCTCCCCACCCCCAGGAAATATTAGCAAAAATTGTACAAGTAATGGCTGGTCTGACGTATTTCCAGATGTCTTCCATGCTTGCGGATACAAAGAAATTGAGGATAGCCCGGTAAGACAGACAAGCTCTTCTTCAGAATCAAAAACAATACTGAAGCCATACTGGTCATTTCAGATGACAGCATATTGTAGCCCTTGTGACACAATGGTCAAACTGCTATTCTCCAGCCAGAACTCTGCTCACAATCTGAGTTCGACCCTGATGTGGCTCAAAGATGACACAGCCTTCCATCCTTCCGAGTTTGGTAAAAAGAGTACCCAGCATGTTGGGGGCAAAATGCTAAGTACCCTGTAAACTGTCCAGAGAGTGCACAAGCACTATGGGGTGTAATTGCTATTGCTAAACACTGCTGCTGTGTCCGGAGAACTCCCTCTGCTTGGGAAATCTATCCCTCTGGTCATAGTTCTGTGTCAGAAACAGAGTAATATAATGCCTCTCTGAAATACATAATATACTATATATGTATTTCTGTGGCACATTGCCAGAACTGGCCATTGGAGGCCACTATCTACAGTGTAATGTAACTTTAGAAGGGATAAATTGTGGTTTTTATGGCAGCCATTTTGTTAGCACATCTGTAGAATGATGGCAGCATTTCCACACACATGCCTCTTCTATGACTGAAAGACTGATATGTAAGTTTGCTGTTTTCTGAGGTTCCAGGTATCTGTGGAAGAAATTCGAATCTATCCCCTGTGAATATGTGGTGTGGTGTGGTGGGGAACGACCCATTAGCTCCCCCACAAAAAATGACCCATACTTGTAAAGCTTGCCCATCAGGGTGAAAGTTAGTGCATTTTATAAAGATGTTAGTTTGCTTCATGCATGGCTGCCGAGGTATTTTGGGATTTGTAATCCAAAAGGAAAAATCTGCATACCTCTAGCAAAATATTTTGTCCCATTTTATTCTTGCCTCTACAGCCTGTTCCTTAGCTTCATGAAATGTGTAGTACTGTATGACAACAAGATAGATTCTGATTCCCAGTCTTGGAGGTCTGTGGTGTTATAGATGTTTTTGTACCTATGGATCTTTGTTCAACATATCTTTAGAAACTGACCTTTTGGCAAAGACTTCCTCTTGTGAGTTTTGGCTATAATTAGCTTACTTCTGGTCTTTCTCAATTTGATCTGTAGAGCCACATTAGTTTCTCTTGCATATGTGGGTAGTCGCTACAGGCATTTTTTCCATTTTAAAAAACGGCTCCATTCTAATTTTACACACACACACACACACACACGCACACACGCACACGCACATGCACACATGCACACACAGGCATGCACACATACAGAGTCTTCCAAAAAATCTCATGTGGGTTTTATTAATAGAGGGATTTTAGAAAGCTAAACAGTATAAAGTTCTCAAGGAAGTGGGATGGAAATATTTTTGTTCTTGCAGCTGGAAGGCAGTTATATATACAAACAATATTCAAATATTAAAGGTATCAGAATAGTTCTTGGTCTGTGAGAGGTTTTCTGCCTTGTGAGTGATGCACATCAGGTTGTATCATTGTGTGCAGAGCTGCCACTTTAGTGATTTGCATCTTAGTCCACCAAGAGCTTCTTCTGAGCAGGATAAATAGACACGAATAAGGACTATAAGGGATATTTTTGAAGTGGTAGCTGTGTTAGTCTGTGCAAGCATATCAGAGAGTAAACAAAACAAAACATCAAGAAAAATCATTGTGGCACCTTAAAGACTAACTGTTGTATTTTGATGTTAGCTTTCGTGGATCAAATCCACTTCGTCAGACATAAGCATGAGACCTCGTGGCATCAGGGTATAATTTGCCAAAATGTTGTCATAGGGATGACAGCCATATTGCTCCCTGCAGTGTGAAGGAGGAACTCTGAGAAGAACAAGCATATTGTCATTGGTGTGTGTCCCAAAAATATCATCACATTACAGTGTTAGAACATGTTCACAATGGCAGAAAGAGGAGGCCATGGTTTCATTTGGACCTGGATGCCATAAAAGTTCTCATTGCGGTGGGCATCAGCTGCTCGCTCTGAGCCAGTGTGATGTACTAATGTAGTAATTGAAGTATTGAACAGGGACTCGGGCAATCTGGGTAAGTCCTAATGGAGCCTTGTAACTCACTGGTTGCTTTGGGCTGGTCTTTTCACCCTACCTTGTGAGGTTGTATGGTTAAAGTAGAGCAGAAATGAGCCACATGGAACTTTCATTGGAGTAAAGTCAAGCAATACATTCAACAAACAGACAAGCCTTCCCCTGAAAACACAAGAGTGTCAAGCTATACAATGGCTGCTCTGCGAGTGGAAGACCAAGGGCTCATCTTTGCAGCTGGAACATAGACACATAGCAGCACCACAGAGTATCCAGGCATGTCCCATGTGCCTCTAAAAATACCATACTGTGAGTCTAGGCCTAGATGGGAGACAGCATCACACTTGGTTGCCACACGTCTACCATTCCAATGGTGTAGAGCAGTTTTCTGCTTCTTCCTAGAGTTCCTCAGCTGGCCTGTTTTCTTGCTGTACATTTATGCCTTTCTTCAATTTATTAGAATGATTTATATTCCATATTACATCCTCATATTTTCTCATCATATAATTCAAGGCAGCATAAATATTTAGCATAAGTCAGTGTTGTAAAACCAGCAGTGTATAAGAGGAAACCAACAGCTATAAAACCCTGCAACAAAGCAGTTAAGGAAGCAAACTGCAACAAGAAGTGTCAGAAAATATAATTAAAAGTTAACATTTTGACAAAAGTAAAAGGCCAAATGATTGCCTGCAGTTATAAGGGAAGCAATAAACAGGTTAGCCTGTGTAGGTAGAAGGCCTGCGCATGTGAATTTGGAAGTTCTTAATGTTAGAGGTAGGCTTTCTTAGAAATTGGACCCAGTAATTTTTTTCCCTTGGGGAAACACCTCCCCAAAGTTAAACAGGATGTGAACATTTTGGTGAGATGATATTTTCATGGTTCATTGACAGTATTTTTAAAATCATGCCACTGCTTTTATCCTATACATGTATTTTCTTGTACTGTATTTATCTCCATCTACTGCGGTGGCTTCGTGGTTAAAACACTGAACTTGATGACTGGAAGGTCAGAAGGTCAGCGGTTTGAGACCCGAGTGCTGCATGTTGGAGTGATCTTCTGTCTCTGTCCCAGGCTGCCAGCTCCTGCCAACCCAGGGCCGTAGCCAGGGGGGGGGGGAGCAAACCCTCCTGAGCTAACAGCCTGCCCCACCAACCCACTCTATGATGCCAATGTTATATATGTGAGTGTGACATTGTTGCCCTTCCTGGGAATTTTTTTGGGGGTGGGGGCTGAAAAATCCCCCCCCCCCCAATCTAGAATCCTGGCTACAGCCCTGTGCCAACCTAGCAGTTTGAAAGCAAGAAATTGCAAGTAGATAAATAGGTACCACTAAGGTGGGAAGGTACACAGCATTCCATGCATTCCGGTGTCTAGGCATGTCTGTCTCATGTACACAGAAATGTCTGCAAATTCAGACAGCACTGGCTCTTTGGCTATAAACAGAGATGAGCATCCAACTCTAGAGTTAGATATGACTAGCTTTCAAGCAAGGACAACTTTTACCTTTACCTACTTCCAAATAGTGGCCCATTCCTCTGTAAATACATTAATAGATGTTACAGACATAGCCTTTTGTGGGCAAAATCAGCAAGCCAAGTTAGAGCAATCTATCTTTCAGGAGCTGCTTGGGTTTAAACTGGATCTCCTCATAAAATACCTTACATAAGGAAACACTATTTTTAACCCATTTGCATCATTTTATGCTTCGGACATTTTCATTTCAACTTGTTTGGCCTCATCACTTTTAAAAGAACTTAATACTGTTCATACCACGTTCTTGCTTCCTTGGTTGGACTCTGTATATTTACTTCTGTTCCTCCACTGCTCATGGTACCAGTTCATTATTTTTATTTTATACGTAAACAAATGTCAGTTGGCCAGATACTGTATTGATGTAATCAAACTACTGTGACCTATAAAACTGTAAATGGTATTCCATCCAAGCTGCCTGAAAGACCATACATTCCCAAATGAGAATATGGCTTTGAGATCTTTGGAGGATGACCCAACTCTCTGTCCAACCACTCTTAGAGGCATATCTAATGAGTATACTATATACACACGTACCATATTTGCCAGCGTATAAGACACATCGGAGTACAGTAAAACTTCAGTTAACATAATTAATACATTCCCCGGGACTTTTCTTAAAGCAAAAATTACTTTAATTGAATTTCCCATAGGAATGCAAAATGTGTTAACCGAAACAGTTTCCCATAGGAATGCATTGAAAACCAATTAATCCATTCCGAAAAAAATCCTTAAACTGTGCCACTATTTTCTATGGATTTCCTTTTGTTATGCGATTTTTATGTTAAACAAGCCATTTGTTAACCAAGGTTCCACTGTGTATTTTAGGGCGGAGTTGTTGAGTCTTATATGCTGGCAAATATTGTATATTTTTGTGTAATCTCACAAAGGGACAGTAACCTTTTTCACTAAAGATAAATGTAAAAAGTTTATATAGCGACTGTAGAAGAATAGTTAGAATGAGTCAAGTGATATCGGTACCCTTTGCAGTAATATCTGGAGTGAGGCAGGGATGTGTACTATTACCACTATTTTCATCACCAACATAGATATCATAAGCACAAAACCTAAGCCCATGAATGGAAACAATATCAATGAATTATTTTTTGCAGATGATCAGGCATTGATAGCAAGTACAGCTAAGGAACTACAGTAAAACTTTACATCCATGGACCAAGAATGTAAGATAAATAACATGACAATCAATAAAGAGAAAAGTGAGTTATTGGCAATTGGAAGGAAACAGGATACAGTACTCTAAATATAGATATAGAGGGAACAAGTATAAAACAAGTGAAAGGGTTCAACTATCTAGGAACAAACATTTACTGAAGATGGCAAAATGAACAAAGAGATCAACATACCAAAACAGAAGCATTGAGAAGTTGTTGGGATCCAAAAATAAGAAAACAAAACATATGACAATAAAATGCAGCATGCACAATTTTCTCTGGTTCTGTATTCAGCACAACCTGAGACTTAAGCCCTCACAACTTGCACAGATTTCCCAAAGCTAGGCTAACTGCTTTTATACTTGAGAGTTTGAAGTACTAGATGAGTTGCTCACATATTTGTTAGCAACCAGCTATTCCTTTGAGGTTTTGATGCATGCCTGTGTGCCTTGTTCTTGAAGTGAATGAATACAAGCCACACAAATTTACAGGAAGCTTGAAGGTGGAAAAAGAGTGCTTTATGTCACTCTTGGGTGGACATGAGGAATTAATTTTGAAGAGCTTTGAAATTCCTCACTGTTGTTTTTTTTTTTGGGGGGGGGGTCAAGAGAGCCTTACATTAATGGCTAGTGGGTGTTTCTTTCATTCCCTAAGCAAAGAACAAAAGGTGTTTTTATATGATACTAGCAAACAATAGCTTTACCACCTTTTTCCTAGTTGGACATAGATGAGGAGAAAAGTATGTGTTGCAAACTCTGTGGAGAAGGCAATTGTAGATTGGAGAAGGCATCTACATGAACAGTGTATTTGCTTCTTGTAAATCACACCACTTTGTTTTCTGTTAATAAACAAATCAATGATGCAGTAGGTGATTACTGTCATGTACCACACATATGTTTGGTGTTTAGTAATTTTAGGTTGTGTTGTAAAATTGGCAGCAGGTTTCAGAGAGATTAAATTAGGCAGCTTTGAAAGAAAAATAAATAGGAAACTGTTCCTGGGATAGCTATTAGCCACTGTAGCCATATAAACTATTAGAGAAACTTGTATACTACCAATGAATTTGACTTGCTGAAGATAAAAGCCCAAAGGACAATTGCCTTGTCAAGAACCCGTGGTTTTCTACTAGTGGTTGAACACAGCCTGAACAAGAGGTGAGGATGATGGGCACAATAGTTCATCCACATCTTGAAGAATGAAGATTCTTGGTTTAAGCTTTGTTGACACATTTCCTGAAAGACATTTGGGATGTAGGAAGTTGAATCAACAGGCCTTTCTACATGTTCCCAAGTTGTCCAATGTCAACTTTGTGCTAATGCTGCCCATACATCAAACAATTTATTTCAGAGAGGCAAATGTTAAAAAGTCCAGACGATTCCAAAGGCTCCATGACCACCATAGCAGCAAATTAACCTTTTGACTAACAGCTTTTTTTGCCCTGTGAAACTGAAATGAGAAATATGCTTTGAAGTGGAAAGAATGCCACTGTCAAACAAAATCTGAGCATGCTAACTTTAGTGTATTTCAGCCGGCAAGTGTATTAATAGAAAGCTAAGTAGATTCTCTTCTACATGACTGGATATTCTTTAAAGATTCTGCAGTTAAAATAAATGTATGTTGGCCACGATGTATTGAACAGCCAAGAATGACTTCCAGATCAGTCCCTTCCAGTTATATGAAAAAATCCATATACAAAGAAACAGTTTAATATCCAAAGTTGCACATTTCCTTAGTTGTTAGATCATTTCACAGCATTGACTTTGAAAAGGAATCACTTTGATCTTTCAATAAAACCACAGTAGGTACATTTCATTAGTCTGTTATCAATAATATCTCCAGAAAGTAATTTATTTGCTTCCATACAAAAGCAGCCAGACCCAAAAGTACTAGACCTGTATTAAATTGACCCTGCCTATGGTTTCTGAGTCCTTCAAATGCTACAGTAAAAACACACTAGCAAAAGAATGAAAATGTCAGATTGTGTTTCTGGCATCATGTTCTACAAACAGACAGGCAAATTTGTATGATTTCCTGTTTTTCATGAAAATGTCTAGGATCCTGCTGCCTTCTTGTGTGATCAGTGTACAACAGGAGTCCTCAACCTTTTAAAGCCAGGGGCCGGATCACGCTCCCTGAGACAGCTTTGGGGGCCAGATGGCCATTTTGCCCTTCCTGCACCACATGGCACTCCCTGGTGTGGTGGTGGTGGTGGTGGGGCACATGAAATGGTGTTCTGGGCCATACCTGGCCCACAGGCCACAGGTTGAGAATCCCTGGTGTACACAATGTTTTAGGAACAAAAGACAGATCTCTCTCCTGATTAATTTATAATTTCTGTGACATATCTATCTCCTTTTTCAACATCCAAGTCATTTAACCCATGCCATGGCACTGGCAGATTTTGCATCTTTCTATTTTTGCTTGCAAGAGCCCGTACTTGTATTGTGGTTACTGATGTGATATGCACGGCACAATTCACTACAGGGTGAAGATGGATTCAAGTGCGACTTAATCCATTTTGATTAATCCATTTGGGATAAGTGTTGAGTAGCTGGCAGTATAGTCTACTCTGTTACCATAGCAGGATAACCTGGTCAGACTGGTTTTGCTGGACTGCTGGAAAATATTTTGGAGCAAACATCCAAGTTATACTTGCTTCAGGAGAACTTTACCTTTAAACTGTCTGTAATTTAAAAGAGTGTTATTCATACATCATGTACTAGGGAGTGAATGGACATTTGGTCTACATGTGGGAGGTTCTGATGTTATTCTGCTGGCAAATCTTCCATGCAATTCAAGGTGCTGGTAATTACCTTTAAAGCCCTACATTGTAGTGGATGCTTAAGAGACAGCGTCACCCCAAGAACACCTGTCCATCCCATCAGAGCAGACCGGAGAGGCGCTCTAATTATTCCATCTGCTAGAGAGGTGCGTCTCTCTAGCACCAGAAAGAGGACCTTCTCAGTGTCTGCTCCATCCCTATGGAATCTCCTGCCAATTGAGCTATGTCTCCAGACAGAGTTGCTGCCCTTCAGGAAAGGGTTAAAAACCTGGCTAGCAGAGCAGGTGTAGGGCACCAGCGACGTGGTAACCCCAGCCTGCTGGTTAATTTAGTAGAACACACACGCTCTCTCTCTCTTAATCTTTTAAAACTTTTGTCAGTAGTTTTTAATGGGTTTTTTATTTCTTTTAAAACTGCGATTGGTTTTATTTTCTGTGAGCCGCCCAGAGTTTTTGGAGTTGGGCGGAAATACAAATTAGAACATAAATGTAATATAATAAAATAAAATAGCATTTTATGGTAGCTGATTATTGCAAATGTTTCCTTTATAGATGTTCTATGTTCTGGTGAGAGCGATTTACACCCTCGGTCACAGTGCATCTCTCATTGCACTTACTACAGGTAGCATCATTCTTTGCCTTTTTAGGTGAGTTTGTGAAAAAAGAAAGATGGGACGTGATGTGCTTTTGGATATTAAGCAGAGAAGAACACATCAAACAAAGGGAATGACTTGAATTTATTAACCTATCCTAGCTTATAATATGCAATTAAATACTGTAATATGAAGCTAAAACCACATCAGTGAAAGTACAGTGATACCTCGCTTAAAGAGCATAATGTGTTCCACGGGATTGCTCTTTAAGTGAGTTTGCTCTTTAAGCAAAACACCATTGTAAGTGACCGATTGTGACTTCAGGTGGGGAGATGGGGTGGCGAGCACTGATTTAGTTGTTAAGTGAGTTTTTGATTGATTTTAGTTGTTAAGCGAGGTGACCATTCAGAGAAAATTCTGCTCTTTAAGCGAGGTTTTACTGTAGGAATAGTGGGAATAAAAACAGTGATGATAGATTATAGTTACTATTACTTTCCTATTTCTAAGCTCTGATTTCAGACTAGGGAACTATAAATTTCTAGTTGCTTTGGCCTTTGATTAGTGCTTCAATGGCCAATATTAAGCAGCAGTGGAAGTTGTAAACCAAAACATCTGGAAGGCCAAAACTGCTTCTATTAGAGGCAAAATGATGATGATGAAGATGAAGAAGGATTCATGGAAGACCAAACTGGTTGGACAAGTTTAGCGTCAGAATCCCTTATGTTAGTCCAGTGTTCCTTAATGGCCACTAAGTAACTGAAGGAATACCTCATCCGCATATTTTCCCTAATGAATGTCATGATTCTTCTGTATAAATTGTAATTGTTGATAATTGAACACAGTAAGAGGAAACTATACTTATAGCTCTGGAAGGATGTTTAAAGTTTAAAAGAACATCCAAAACACTTATTGGGAAGCAGCATGTATGGAAATGAAATCCTTTTCTGTGCTCAACCTATATGACTATGTTTATACAAAATGATTTGATGCTACTTTAATTGTCCCACCGAATCTTGAGATTTGGGGTTTGATGAATGACTTAGAATTTTGTGCTAGAGAATTTGAAGTAGAAGTCTCAGGATTCTGTAAGAAGAAACCATAACACATAAATAGTGTCAATCTGCTATAACTACCTGTATGTAGTATAGACACTTTCCTTATGTGTCTGAGTGTAAATGAATAATAACTTGTTGGTAATTTACATGCGTGTATGTTAAATTGCATAACTTGACTCCGTGACTTACCAATAACTAACAAGCTCAGAAGTTGGCTGGATAGCTTAGTGATTTAGGTATCTGGCTGTCGAGTCAGCATTTGGGAGTTCAGTTCCTGGTCAGGCATCCCAGAGGAACCTACCTGTGTAGCCATGGGCAAGATGCACAATCCCAGGGTGCCCCCTAGAGGAAGGGAGTGGCAAACCACTTCTATGTATTCTCTACTGAGAAAACTGTGAAAAGGGTTACCATAGTGCTGTATTTCCCAACCTTTTGTTTTTTGGACTTCAATTCCCAGAAGCCTAAGTCAATTCCCCAAAAGGACTGATCAGCCAATGTACTGGCTTAGGCTTCTGGGAATTGAAGTCCTCCTGTGGGGCATGTGCCCCACATTGGGAACCACTGCCCTAGAGTCAGAATTGACTTGATGGCACAAAATAATTTTTATTAACAAGGTCACATTACAAGGTGCATACCCAACTGCACTACAATAATGCAATCCGTAGCATGTTAGTTGCACTATGCCACAGTGGGTTGTGCAGTCTAATTTGCACACACATAAATCACCAACTGAGTCTTGGCCAATGAATTTTAGCTCAAATTCCATAGATGTGTAATACTCCATTCAAATGAAACTCTGAATACAGTACTGTTGTGTCCGTCACAACTTTAAAACTTTTCATATCTCAGAAGTGGGGCATAAGTATATAACATTATAGTGACCAATTTGTTCAAAGTTCTTTCGCCTTTTACCTTTTATCATTGCACCCTCCAGCATAACTCAGGATTTGCAAGAGAGAAGGAGAAAATTTTTCAGTCTTTGCAAAAAGATATCAAAGGCCACTGGCATAGGGAGTTTTAGAGTGCCTTAACAAATTGACAGTAAGTGGAAGACTCTTCAGATTCTTTTCTATTTCAGAAAATAACTATGTTTATTTTTTATGTGTAGGAAACTTCACTGCACTCGGAACTACATACATTTGAATTTGTTCCTGTCTTTCATCCTTAAAGCAATCTCTGTCTTAGTTAAGGATGAAATCCTTTATTCCAATCCTAACGCAGATATGTGCCCAAAGGATCAACCATCCTGGGTAGGTAAATGTAAATGATATTGCAATGTTCTGTTTGTGTTTGATATAATTTTTACTATGATAGTGGATGGGGAAACATGCTGCATCCAATGGCAGATTTCCTTTCTTATTGTGTTGT
Organism: Bradypodion ventrale; assembly: GCA_035047345.1. Taxonomy (NCBI): domain Eukaryota; kingdom Metazoa; phylum Chordata; class Lepidosauria; order Squamata; family Chamaeleonidae; genus Bradypodion; species Bradypodion ventrale. The sequence continues at coordinate 127,031,110 of JAWDJE010000006.1, forward strand.
CTTCCATTCTGTATCCTTCCAAGAGCCAACTGATATTTTAATTAAGTTATGATGTGTTATCTCCATCATTGTCATTGTTTAATGCAGGGGTTCTCAACCTTTTCAAGCGAGGGCGGAGTCATACTCCCTCAGACAACTTCGGGGGCCAGATGGCCATTTTGCCCTGCCTGCCACACATGGCACTTCTGGATGTGGAGGTGGTGGGAAATGGGAAATGGTGTCATGGGTTGCATCCGGCCCCCAGGCCGTAGATTGATAACCTCTGGTTTAATGTTTAATGACACAGGTCTGTAACCAAAAAAACTGCATATGATTTTTTTTTTGCTGTTTCTTATAGATTTTTATTTAGTGAAACCAAGAAAAATACTTTAAAAATCCCATTTCGTCAAGTTTTCTTGCAAAACCCATGTTTTTAGTTTAATTAAGCGTGAAGCTCACCAGAACCAGTAGCAGTAATTCTGGATGGTTGCGCCCATCCAAGTTTTGAAATAAAGTAGTCCTAATTTGGGTGCAACCTGTACGGGTGCTTTTTACTTCCACTTTTGGGAGCGAGGAAGGCAGCACGGGCCGGATGAATCGCAGTAGACCCATTCATGTGGATTCACAGGGTGCTTGGGCTTCTGATAATTGAAGTCCAAGAACATCTGGAGTGCCAAGGTTCACCATCACGGGTCTATTGCATTGAACACCCTGAAATTTTGTTTTGTTTAAATTGGATAAGCTGATAATTCTCACACAGAAATTGCTCAGTTGACAGAGAACTACCAAGAAGAACTAGTGCCCTTTAACACTTTGCAATTGGGGGGCTGTGAATTCAGGTGGGAGGGTCTATATTTATTTTGGGCTGTCTGTCTGATTTAGGAAGTGCTTTTTCTCCAAAGATCTAAACCAGGGATCCTCAACCTGTGGCCCAAGGGCCGGATGCAGCCCATGGAGCCATTTCATGTGCCCCACCACCACCTCCACCATACCAGGAAGTGCCATGTAGTGGAGGATGGGCAAAATGGCCATCCAGCCCCCGAAGCTATCTGAGGGAGCGTTACCCAGCCCCCAGCTTTAAAAGGTTGAGAACTCCGGGTCTTAACAGCTGAGATCACTCAGTGAAACTAGTGTAAATCAAAATGCTTCAGGTTTGCCCAGGTGATGTGATATCTGCAGGAAAGAAATTACTGTTTTTGCTTCTGCAGACCCTTGTTTAGTTACATAATAGTTAGGAAGCACTTTCAGCTTCTCCTTATAGTTTGCATCTCATGGAGCTATTTTTGCTGCTGGCACAGCCACTTTAGAATGAACTAGCTTTTGAAAAATGATGGCACCATGTTCTATAAACGAAATTACTTCTGGTTAACTGGGGACCTTGAATATCATCTCCCTGTTCCAGCCTCATCTCACTGATGGTGGTACAGTAATTCTTTTTTTCCCCTGGAATGTTTGAAAAGCAAGAGAGAAAAGAGATTTTGCAGGAGAAGCTAAATATATATCTCTCGTTCACTCGGGCACACACAAATATAAAATTTTGGAAGGAAAGACAACTACCAAATACATCACTCTTGGAACTAGTTGTGATAAACACTTGGGATCTATTCCTTATCATTTTTAAAAGTTATATTTTGAACTGAGTCTGAACAATAGAAAGAGGCCATTGAGGCTACCAGTAGAGAAGTTCATGGCAGGAAAAGTCTCTCCTATCAGAGCTTGTATTTATCAAAAACAGATTTTCAACAAAGGAAGCAATTTATTTATATCACAGCCATTTCTCTGCACAAATGTTTCATTCTTGGTTTGTAACTTTCCAGATCGGCTGCAAGGCTAGCTTGGTATTTTTCCAGTACTCTGTAATGGCCAACTTTTATTGGCTCTTAGTTGAAGGACTTTATCTCCACATCCTCCTCATGGTCATATTCTCTCCTAACAGACACTTCATGATATATCTCCTTATTGGATGGGGTAAGACCATCAAATACTATCTTCTCTCTTTTGTTTTCATTGCTGTATGCTACACTGGGTCCTTGTACACTAACTATTAGATAAGGCTTCCACCACATCAAATCCAATATGCTAAAATGTATTAAATGTGTTATTTTTGAATGTGTAGAATCAGGGGTAAACAAACTTGGCTCTCCAGATGTTCTTTGACTTCAATTCCTAGAAGCCTTGATACGCAGATGAACTGACTTGGGCTTCTGGTAATTGAAGTCCAAGAACACCTGGAGAGCCAAGTTTGCTGATCCCTGTTCTAGACAGATATCAAATATGGAGAGATAGTGACCTCCCCTCCTTGAGGGCCACATTAGAGCAGAGGTGGCCAACCTTGATGCCCCAGGTGTTCTTGGATTTCAATTCCCAGAAGCCCTGATTAGCAGGCGTACTTACTTGGGCTTCTGATAATTGAAGCCCAAGAACAACTGGGACAGTCCTGCATTAGAGCTACAAAAAGTTGTTTTTATGTAGAACATTGTGCACATTTCACCTAAATGCCAAAGCTGATAGGTACTGTAAGTATGCCAAGAATTTGTGGAGGTACTGTAAGTATGCCAAGAATTTGTGGAGGAGTTGTTCTTGCCTTGGCTGCCCATCTTTGGCTTATTACCCCAAAGGGTGGATGGATGGGGTACAGAATTCCCAGAAGAACCCAGAGGAAGATGGAGGGTTGCTGGAACAGAGATAATCTAAAAACAGATTAAGCCATGATGCATAGTAAGCATCTGTGAGAGCTTGGAAAAGTTACTTTTGTGGGACTAGAGTTCCCATGATACCCCTACCAACATGCTGGCTGGAGTGTTCTGGCAGTTGCAACCTATAGCAATTTTTTCCAAGCTCTGGTCACTGTTCTGGAAATAAATGTTGAGGGAATCATACCTCTATGCTAGACCACAGGTTTTTACATGCAGGAAGTCTGAGGTTCAGACATATTTATTTAGAGAAGTTCAGGTAGCAGGATAGGAAAAGTCTCAACCTGAAACCTTGGAAAGCTGGTCTGGATGAACCAAAAGTCTGAGACCATAATAGACATCTTCTAGAAATGTGAATAGAGCTAGATAACCTCCTTGTTCTGGATGGAACAACTATCTCAGGCTTTGTTAACTCTTTGAGTAATTTGTGAGCTGCCTTGGATCCCATAATTGAGAGGAAAAGAAGCATAGAAAAGAAAAAGAAATAGAATAGAATAACATAGTGAGATGTCTTGCCCCAATACTTGACTGGAAACCAAACCTTATGAGGAATGATTGAAAGAACTGGGCATATTTAGCCTTGAGAAAAAGGAGGCTGAAGGATGATATGATAGCGTTTTTCAAATATTTGAAAGATAGTCATAAAGTGGAGGGGCAGGATTTGTTTTCAATCATTCCAGAGTGCAGGTTGCTTCATAATTGGCTCAAGTTATAGGAAACTAGATAGAGGCTGAATATCAGGAAAAACGTCTTAATTGTTAGAGCATCACAATAATGAAACCAATGACTTAAGAAGATGGTGAGCACTCCAATGCTGGAGGCATTCGAGCAAAAATTGGACAACCATCTGTTGGATGTGCTTTGATTTAGATTCTGGCATTAAGTAGAGGATTGGGCTCAATAGCCTCATAGGCCCCTTCTAACTCAGTTATTCATGATTCTGTGAGTACAAGAACAAAACAGATACTTTTTCTCACAGAGGTTTCCAAACCTTTTGTAAGGAGAAAGGTGGAACAGGATGAAAGTGCTTATTTCCATCCACTCCCATAATTTCTCTTCTTTCCCCCTATACAGCTAGTATTGTCTAAACAACATCTGGCCACTTCTTAGGGGGGGGGGAAGGCATCTGATTTACCCCCCCCCCCAAACAACTAGAAATGTATGCTTCATCTTAGTGTGGTTGGTTAGTGCTTTCTTTACAATCAGTACTTGCATTTGTGATATATTTTGGATTCTTAATGCGACAATTGCAACAGTCTTTTCCCAAGTCATATATTTTATATCATTCTCCTCTCCCCTCCCCTTTCTTTGCTGTGTTTTACTTCACAGGAATCCCTACAATTTTTACCGCCATGTGGATAGTATCCAGGGTCTATTTAGATGACACAGGGTGAGTGTGAAAAGAAGACCAAACTTTATGCTCCCACGCTTCAACACAGAGATGTTTTTGTGGTTGCATTTTGTTCAAGATTACCAACTCTTGAAAGGGTAGCTTGCTCTGAAGCATACATTGTATGCAACCTTATTCCCACCCTCCGAGACACAGTGCTATTGAGGTAGGCAGAGAAGAGCAAGTGATCGATTCATGAGTTTAACATTCTATCTTTAAGGTTACACGAGGTAAATTTTTGCCTAAATCAAGCTGTCAGATCTGCTTTGATTTGGATTCCTGCATTGAGCAGCGGGGTGGGCTTGATGGCTTCCTGGGCTCCTCCCAATTCAATTATTCAATGATTTTATGAAATGGATACAAGAATCTCTCCCCTTCTTTAAATAAAGATGTGTATTAGCTTGGATAAGATATCCAACTGGCCTTGGTCCCTTGAATCTGTTCGCTCAACTTGCCTGAGCGTCTTTGTTTTGCTGCAGATGTAGTTACTGGAGCTTCACGAAGCAACAGGGTCAACTTTCCAGCAAACAGAAACCCTATTAAAAAGGGTGAAGTTGTCTGGGTATTCAAAATGCCTGCTGTTACAGTTGCTGCTGTCATACAACCTGTGTGGTTTTCTATGAGTAGATCAAAAATGTAAAAACTGTCTGCTTTTGCCTAGAAACGCAATTTTAAACTGCCACCATTTGTAAATTATTTGGCATTTTTGCTAGGAGTTAATGTGTGATTCTGTTTTAATTTCTTGTAATATATTTTTTATTTTCCAGTTGGGAGTATATAAACTTTTTTTTGTACCTTTGCCTTATAAGATAATAGTAATTGTGTTTTTTCCTCTCTCCTTCCTGACAGTTGTTGGGATACAAATGATCACAGTATTCCTTGGTGTGTTATAAGATTACCAATCCTAATCTCTATTTTGGTAAGTAAATTCAGTGCTGAAAGTAAAATGAAAATGGGTATGAGCTTTCCGCCACTACTACACTCTAAACGTCTCCTTTCTGTATCTGTTGCCTGAAGAAGCCATCACATTCTGCCTCATCCTGAGGGTAGAGCTGATGAACTCTGTTCTTAATTTCCACAAAGCCCCTGACCAGCAACAAGGAAATCAATGGCTCTATCTCATCCAGGGTGATTATCAGAATAAAACAGATGTGACTTAGTTTCTAGAGGGTGCAGTGGCTTAGTGACACTGAACTTGATGACCAGATATTCAGCAGGTCAGTTCTAGTCCCAAGCATTGCACGATGGAATGAGCTCCCATCATCTGTCCTATCTCCTGCCAACCTAGCAGTTTGAAAGCAAGAAATTGCAAATAGATAAATTGGTGTTGCTTTGGTGTGAAAGGTAACATCATTCCATGCACTCCGGCATCTAGTCATGCTTGCCACATGACACGGAAACATCTGCAGATGCAGAGAGTGCTGGCTCTTTGGTTGTAAGTGAAGATGAACCCTGTCCCTAGAGTTGAGCATGACACTCCTTTCAACCTTTACCTTTACTTAACTTGGTTTCTAACAGGTCAGATAGATATAGGTACATGAGCTCCTCTTTACAAAATAGCTTTTCATATGACTTCTTCCGTGTGTAGACCAGACGTCACCCCCTATTTAAAGTATTACCCTTGAAATTCTACTCTGCTCTTGCAAGAGAACTGCAAGAATGAGGCAATAAAAGGGTTGGGTTTTTTTTTAGCCTCAGTTAAAATAATTTTATTGACTCTAAGAGCTATACATTTTGATTTGGGAGAAGAGACAATAGTTGCTGCTTGCTTCAGGCAGTAAAATGTCTTGCATCAGCTCAATAAGAAAGGCTTTCCTTTTTTAAAAAAAAAGAAACAAGTTCAAGATTCCTTTGTAAGGGTTTTTATATCTGGTTCTAAACTCAATTGCTTGCCTGATTAGAGAATTATTTGAAGAATTAACTCAAATTATTGATGGCCATGTTGGTTCATTTGCAGGTGAATTTTTTACTTTTCATTAGTATTATGAGAATTTTACTACAAAAGCTGAGGTCACCCGACGTTGGAGGTAATGACCAATGCCATTACAAGTGAGTAAGACTTCACGTGAATGCCTGCAAGTTACTTTGGATTGGAGCTTGTGAGGGCAAAATAAATAATTGGAAGGAGTGCTGTTCTCATTCAATATACATGTGACTGTTTTGTCTTGTTTTGTTTTAAAGGAGGCTTGCAAAATCAACACTGCTGCTGATTCCGCTGTTTGGCGTTCACTACATGGTGTTTGCTATATTTCCTATTCATATTTCTAGTAACTACCAGATCATTTTTGAGTTAGGCCTTGGATCTTTTCAGGTAACATGTTCCGAAGTTTAAATTTATTTTCAGTTATGTTATTTATTTATTTATTATTCTGGGGCTGCGGTGGTTCAGTGGTTAAGAAGCTCACCTTGTAAGCTGGAAGGCTGGCAAGTCAGCAGTTCGAGACCTGGGTACTGCATGATGGATTGAGTGACCATCTCTGTCCCAGCTCTTGGGGACATGAAAGGAGCCTCATTTGAGCATTGCCTGAGTGGAGTTTCTTCCACAAAAATCCTTTCAACCCAGAATATTTTCTGACCCAAATTAATTAATTAGTTAGTTTGTTTGTTTGTCCTATGATCAACTTCAGTTGTCTACATTAATGCTGACATATACAATGAGCACAATTTGACCATCTCAGTTTCCTAACTAGAGTTCCACGTCTAGATTTGAAAGCCATTGAAGGGCTTCATCCGTGGCGCTATGCAAATCCTCCACTGTGCCTCTGAACGTGCATAAGGGACACTTAAATATAATATGGGCCATGGTTTGGTCTTCTTCTCCACTGTCACATTGGGAAGAGGACTTCCATCCCCATGTGAACAGAGTGGCTCCACATCTACCACAGCCAGTCCAATTTTGTAGTTCATCATATTGTGTGCCCTCATGTTTTTTCCTTCTTATGGTGACCATACTAGGCTTTGTGGTGTGTATGAGATCCTCAAGGGAAGGCTGACTATTCTCATACACCACCAGTACATTTCCATGGCTTAAAGATGTTTTAAACTCGGGTCTCCTGGGTCCTAGTCAGATATCCTATCCACTACCTTACACTGGCTCTCATATAGTTCATTATTCTGTTTTAACCTCTTAAAGACTAAGACAGTCTAACACGGCTACCATTTAACTTCTTAATGTATTTCCTACTTTTAGGGCTTGGTTGTTGCTGTGCTGTATTGCTTTTTGAACAGTGAAGTAAGTTTGCATCTACTCCTTTTACCATTCATTACATATTTTTTAATTGGAATTCCATTTCAGCCCAATGCTGTAGGTCATTGATGGCCAACCTTGGCACTGCAGCTGCTCTTGGACTTTAATTCCCAGAAGCCCTGATCAGCAGGTGTTCTCACTTGGGCTTCTGGTAATTGAAGTCCAAGAACACCTGGAGTGTCAAGGTTTGCTATCACTGCTGTAGGTCAGGAGTGGGCACCCTCGGTACTCCAGGTGTTCTTGGGCTCCAATTCTCAGAAGCCCAAGTCAGCACACCAGCCAATCAGGGCTTCTGGGACTTGACGTTCAAGAACACCTGGAGCACCATGGTTGGCCACCCCTGCTATAGGTTCCGAAAGAGAGTAAAAAGATAGTGTGTTTCTTTAGCATATCTTTTAGGTGAGAAGGTCTAGGCAGTTATATTCAATGAGTGAAGGAGCAAACCAGCCATCTTTTTATCCCCTTTCTGAGGTTGGGGAAGCATGGTTAGGATGGGGAAGTGGAATAAAAAGATGACTCAGTCAGTAGCCCTTTTCCAATTCTGCTGTTGCTTCCTATAAGCCATCATCTAGTAAGTCAGGTAGGATTCCTCATAGGGAAGGGACCATCATGCCCAGGCTTCCTCTAAACATCAGCTAGGCCCTGCTCAGAGCAACTGTCATATTTAAATACACCATCTGAAAAAGGAACTATTAAATTGTTGATGCAGTGGGTGTAGATCTGGGCAGAATATGGAGGATGACAGAGGAGCCTGGCATGCTGTGGTCAATGGGGTCGCAAAGCGTCGGACTCGACTGTGTGACTGAACTATGATGCTTACTTCTCATGATAAGAATTTGCCTGCTGGCTTGCTTTGTTTACATTCAGGTACAAGGTGAAGTGAAAAGAAAATGGCGGAGCTGGTGTTTGAACCAAAAAGTGGGCCGAGATTACAGACTTCACAGCTCCTCTATTTCTCGAAATGGCTCGGAAAGCATCTCTCAGTTGCATCGCAATTCAGCTACTCAGTTTTCTCTCCAGACAGAAAGCACAGTGATATGAGCCATCAGAGAGATGATAAAAGACTTTGGGGAATATCACTTGTGTGTGTAGTCTAAATAATGTGGTATTTTCTACCTTTACCAAGTTTGTATATATATTTCTTTCTGTCTACATGTCAAAATGCAGAGATGGCCTGGTTTCCTATAGAACTTGTTTTCAAATGCCAGTATTCATCCCTGAAACTTATAAGATAGATCACAAGTGTAGTGTGTGCATTGGCTGTCCCTCTTTTAGAGATGTCAACTATTGTCAGTTTCAGTCTGAAAAATAACTGGGTTTTACTCAATTAAGAATATGAGGGAAATGGTAGCAGGTAAAACCAAAGGTCTATCTAATCTAGCAGTCCATTCCCCCTCCGTTGAATGATAATTTAGGAGCATATTGCCTTTGCAGCTCATAGCTGAATTTAGCAATTATGCCAGGTGTCCAGACATAAGTTATGATATTGTTCATCAATTTGTTTAATGCCCTATAAACTTATCACCACTACAGGCTGTTGCCACGTCTTGCAACAACCAATAGCACAATGTGTGAAGAAGAAATTTGTTTATCTCTCCTACCATTCACTCTCACAAATTATGTCATGGAATACGTCTGGACCATTCTTCTTGATGCTCAGTATACATATTGGCCTAAATTCAACGTAACAATAATAGTGTCGTGTTGCAGTTTTGATACATTACTCTGTTGTGCACTATTCAGCACAAAGATTGACCAACTAGTTGTGGAACAAAACTGTACTGGGTACTACGCTTCAACTAACTTTGGTGCCAATATTCTGCTGCTTAATAAATTGTGCACAAATTTTCCCCACCATTTTTGCATGAGGAAATCCATAAGCCCCTTGAACATGTAATAATTCCTATTGTTTTCAATGGGCCATCTTTGGGTTCCATAACTGAAAGCCATGGATCATCACGGCAAACTTGGTGTATTCTGAACAGAATCCTGCCCATGTTTGCCAGCAGGATTCTGGCATTTAAGTGTGCAGCTGGTAATGCAGATGGTCATACACAGCTATATCAGTGGATATGTCATAGTTTGTTATCCATAACCCAAGTTATTTCCAGGCTGTGTCACCAATGATTCTCCTCTTGAATGATGTTACTGTGACAGTAAATCACAGCCTAGTCTTGTTGCCTTGATGCAGACCATTATTATAGCCTACATTGACATGCTGTCCCTCATTCTGGGCCATGATGACCCTTTTCAAAAGAGAGCAACCCAAGATTTTGGGTCAGGTGTGGCAGTATCTACAACAGAGTTGAGGTGCAGGAGGAAAGGACGATCCATCCCATATTGGGCAAAAATACATCATTCAAGTAAAACCCTTCTGCCACTAGAAAACTAAGTCCATCATGATTAGGGGCAATACACACTTACCTGTAAAGGGTGCTCGCTAATCTCATATTATCTTAATCAAATTGTTAGTCCTAACTAGGGTAGACCGATGTAATCTGTGGGAGTTACATAAACACTGATTTACCATTCAGCATTCAATCCAAGGGATTTTTCTGGTAAAAACCATCACTTGGATTTAGGCCACAATATATAGTTCAACCTTCATCAGAACATCTGGAATAACCCCAGCTAGGAATACGGCCCTCCACTGTTTTGGTTTAATGCCTATGTTATTTGTTTCTAGCTGGCAGTTGCAGCTGGTCTACTCAGCACAACTGCTGTGCTATCAGGAGCACGTTTGCAGTCATGGGACTCTGGTTGTCTGAGATTTTCTAATTATATTTTTGTTGGGAGGATGTTGGGTTAACACCATCTGATGCCTTCATGGTTCTCATCCATTCTCATCCATAGAATCAACCTAAAATTTGGTCCTTTTCAGAAACACATTCTTGTCAAAATCCTGTTGGGCTATATCTTGTGCATTAGGGCAATTGCACTACATTTTTCACATTTCATTAGCTCCTTGTTATACAACTGAGCGTACAACTACTAAATCCACACCCTGTTCCACAACCTGGGCATGTCAGAAGTTATAACAAACATTGGGATGACACACAAAACTCATGCACTTTCCAGTCTGCACTGCATGATACCAGCAAGATTCTGGCCTTTTTTAAAAAAAACTTTTCCACCCCATCAGGTTGCAAAATCTAAAGCAAGTTGACAGTAGATCATCATCATCATCATCATCATCATCATCAACTTCTTCTTTTTCTTCTTCTTTTTCTTGTCTAGGTCAGACTCTAAATCAGGGATTCTCAACCTGTGGCATAGTTCCTTCCAACTGACCTAGTGTGAGAGAGATTAGCTGGCACAAGGTTTGCCCAGGGTACACCCGATTGTGGTTCAAAAATACCACAATCTTTGAGGAAGCTCTTTCTGTGTACCCTAGCAGAGTTAATGAGAGACATATCCTAGACACACTAGGTTAGGCGAAGTGAACTGCAGAATGAACCCACCAAATGGTGACTTCATTTTGCCAATTTTACGTCTGGCCTAGTCACGGAAGAAAAAAAAATACTAGACATTGATACTTCTTATCAATGCTTAATTCAGAAAGCTGCCATGTGATATAGTTTAATTAATATTGGTTATTCCTGAGCTCATTTGAAAAAAAAATGCTGTCTCTCAAAATGTTTCATAAATGTTTGGCACTGAATGTCTAGGCCATTTAATTATAAATAATTGCTCAAGCTTAATGGGCTATGTAAATAGTCTTACCACAATACTACTTCTTATCTGTGTACTGCTCACCACAGCTTCAGACCTAACAAGGCTAAAAGCAAAAGGAGGGGAAGCCCTCATATGAGCCGCTTTCTAATTACCGTAAAAGGCATAAACTGAAAGGGGCTTTTTAAAAAAAATTAACATCTTGTCCTTATGCAGCCAGGGCAAAGGGAAAGACCTGATGCTGACAGACTCTTAGAAATATGAAAGTGTGATGCCTACAATCTGTAAAGAAAGAAAGATGGCTGTGTTTACTTCCGTTGTCGCCTGTGACCACATATTTTCTAAATAATAAATGAGAATGCTGCTGTGCTTTTCCACAAAGACCTGCTTTTTAATCTCCTAAACTGAAGTCTTAGCAAAACAGTTCAGGCAACAAACAGCAAAGAACTTTTTAGAACACGAGTTCAAAAACTCAATTAGTACAGACCAGAGAACCTTTTTATTTAAAAAGAAAACCAACCCAACAGGGCAAGCAGGTTCTATTTGGATCTAAACATAAACTTGATTGTGTACAAAACATTTACACAATCCATATATTTATGTTCAACTTATGTGAAGAATTAGCATACAAATGTAGTGCAGAGAGCTGGAGCTAGAGCCATTTAATGGTAACAGAGCTCCCATGGATTGCAGAATAAGCAAAGATAATTCTTACATAGTGACATGTTTAACTTAGCTAACATGAGTCTCCCTCAACAGCAGTTCACCTCCCCCCCCATCCTCCTAGGGTTGCCATAATTTTTTTCCTGCCAAACCGGGACAGCCACGTGACGTCATTGCAGTCTTCAAACTGTGCATGCATTGGACGGGGCTGTCAGGGAGACTCTGCAGAATTCCTGTCCAGGGCGGACAACCTTCATCAGTTTAAAATAAACTGTAGTCAATAGGTTTTTCCCCCATGTGATTCTTCTTGCAAAAGACTATCCTCGATGGTTCTATTTTTATTTTTTTGAATAAAATTTCTTGGGCCACTCTTGAAACCACCCTTCTTCCCCCTGAGGTCATCCTCCCCTCCCCTGGCCTTCACACATGCCCCACTAAAATAGACTCACCCTCAAACCTCACACGAGGATCCCTTGAAATAAAGTTTTAAAGCAGGAGACAGGAAGGGACTTATTTTGGAGGAGGACCTTTGCGATGGATAACTCTTCACTTTCTGTCCACCCTGTTCCCTTCCTCTCTAGGAATACTGACCCTATGCAATTAACCCTTTGTGGTCACGTAAAAAAGGAATCCTCCATCCCAATGTATGGTGGAGGTTTGGCTTCTTAGATATGGGTATTTCTTGCTCCCTCCCAGCTTTCGAGGAAAAGGGCTGATGACAACTCCTTGTCCCCCAAACTTCAAGGTGAGCTAAGGGATTTTTGCAAAGAGTTATTTCACTGCCTCTGTGCCTTTCTTTCAATTATCTCACTTGCAAGTGTCTCCCCTCCCCGGCGGGCTTCTCAGGGTGCTGGATTGCCTTCACCGCTTTCAAGCAGGATAATTGAATGAAAGGCAGGGAGGCAGTGAATTAACTCTTTGCAAAAATCCCTTGGTGATTTTTCTGTGCAGGACAATGACAATAAATATTTATCTATCTATCTTGCTTCCTTTGTTCAAATTTAAAAATCCGGGATTTTTGCATGTTTTTTTCTTGAACCAGCCTGGACAGCTTGAATCCAGGAAAATCCTGGAAAACCGGGACATATGGCAACCCTGCCTCCTCCTCCTCCCTTCTTATACTACAGGAGAAAAATGTATTTGAAACCTTAGCTCAGGGTTGAACAGACGGCGGCCCTCAAGATATGGCTCCATTCAGCCCTACCTACAATAGCCTATGTTGGTACAGTAAACATCTGGGAGGCCAAACTTGCCCCAGACCATACACTTCTACAGTTTTTTCTTCAAAGAACATACAACCCTCCAGATGTTGCTGGATTGCAGTGCCTCCAAAACCCACTATCCCTCAGTTTTAGTTGTGATGATGAGAGTTGCAGCCCAGCAATATTTGGGAGACCACATCCAAAGCTGTCTGTCCTAGAAGAATTGGAGCCAGTTTCTGTCAGTACAATAGATTTTGTGATCTTAGTTGCACATTGTTCTCACTGTAATCAATGTGAGAAAATATATAAGACTAATCAATAAACCCCACTGGTTTCAAATACAAGTAGTACTGGTCCAGCCCTTCATCTAATGTCTAGCAATAACTTCAACAAAGATCTGTTGCTGACTGAGCTTGTACTTTGGACAACTCCAATTTAATAACACTTAATTCTAGAGTTTCCCAATTTGTCATTTGTTTGGCTTTAAGCTATAAGTCCTGTGGGCATCTTGTCACTATTGTCCTCTTAGTATCTGGGTAACCTCTACAGCAGATCCTTTTCTGTTACTACCTGGCTGTCTGTTTGGTTGGTTTGCTTTTGTGTTTATATGTAAGAACGCCTACATTTTCAAAGTTTTTCCAGGCACTCGGTCTGGACCTGCCCTAAGTACCTGGATTAGGTCTTGATTATGCCCCTGTTTTTCTTTTGGCATCACATTTTTTTTAAACTACAGAGGTGTGCATCCTAGAGAGAAAGAGATAAATATGCAATGCCATATCCTTCTCAATGCCAGTTAATTAGGAATAATTGGGTCGGTGCTAATGTGCTCATATTTTGCTTGTGGGCTTCCCGTCGGCATTTGGCTGCTCTCCGGGGGCCCAGAATGCTAGACTAGATAAAGTTCTAGTTTGAAACATCAGGACTTTTTATGTTTTCTTAACATTGCTGTTTTTTCAGAGCTTAGTTCTATCCCCGAGCGGTTGAGCCTGTGACTGAGGAATAGATGCCTCTTGTATTTTTTTAGCATATGTAAATGAATGCCAGCACAGTATACTGCTCTATAGGCTGCTATTGTGCAGGTACATTTTGAGTCTATGCTAACATCTTGTTTGATGTTCTTGTTATTACAGTCTATAATGCCAAGAACTCCCCTTAAGTTTTCAACCAAAAAGGACAGGCTGCTTCTGAGTAATACAGTAGCTCTCGTACTTTATCTCTCTCTCTCACTCTTACACACACTACAAAATTATTAGAAGATGAGCAGGAGCAAGGCGTTTTTTGGCCAGAAAATGGGGTGGTGGTCGGAGGGCATAAAAGCATTACTGGACTGTCACATAGCTTCAGAAAGCCTCACAACCTACACTTTGCCTAGCAACTGAGCTTGTACCTCAGATAACTCCAATTTAATACCACTTAATTCTAGACTTGCCCAGTTTGTCATTTGTTTGGCTTTAAGATACAGGTCCTGTGGGCATCTTGCCACTATTGTCCTTAGTAACCAGGTAACTTTTACAGCAGATCCTTTCTCTGTTAGGCCTCTCTTGCTTGAAAGCCAGTCGTATCCAACTCTAGGGTTCAGTGCTCATCTCTGTTTCATAGCCAAAGAGCCAGCACTGTCTGCATCTGCAGACGTTTCCGTGGACATGTGGCAGGCATGTCTAGACACCGAAGTGCACAGAATGCTGTTTATCTTCCCACTGAAGTGGTCCCTATTTACCTATTTGCAGTTTCTCGCTTTCAAATTGCTAAGTTGGCAGGAGCTGGGACAGAGACGGAAGCTCATTCTATCGTGCAGTACTTGGGTCTCGAACTGCTGACCTGTACTCGGGTCTTGAACTGCTGACCTGCTGGCCTTCCAGTCAGTGTCTTAACCACTTGAGCCACCACAGTTCCTCCTTTCTCTGTAACCACCTGGTCATTTCTGTTGACTGCAGCAGTCTTTGGCTGTGTCTCAGGGTGGGCAGATACTCCCATCATGTATTTTGAAGTTGGTCATTAATAACAATGCTATGGTTGAAATCTGGGCCTTCTCGCAAACTCACCCTTCCTTTTCAGCCTGGAAATGTGCAAGTAGATGTGGGTACAGGAAAGTGACATAGTTCCCCACCTATGCTTTGTTTCTTGGTCTTTATTCTGTTCATGCTTTTGTATTGGGTATCCTCCCGCATCACTGGAGCAAGTTGACTGGGCTCAGGTCTGGCTTTCCTGTGCATAGGACTTTTCAAAGTTCAGAGTACCTTCCATATTAGCAGGTGGACCTCAGTTGACAGCTGAGGTTCATGGGAGAGTCACACTGAATGAGATACTTAATTCTACAAATACAGTTTAAGTAAATACAGTGGTGGGATTCAGCAGGTTCACACCAGTCCGCCAGAACTGGTAGCAGAAATTCTGGTTGGCCCCACCAATCCATATTTTGAAATAAAGTAGTCCTAATTTGGGTGCAATGCAGGGCTTTCCCCCTGGCCATGCCCACCATACCACGCCCACAGAGTAGGTAGTAAAAAAAATGAATCCCACCACTGAAATAGCACCTTCTGACACATACTATTTCAATTCCTTCCCAAAGTACCACCAGTGTAGCTGGTTTTCTGCAGTACACCACATCTTTTAAGCTCCCCAGTAGGTACAAGTCAAGGGATGTTAAGTCAGGAGAACATTGGGGAAACTCAACCGCACCTCTTCGTCCTAACTATTATCCTGGCAAATTCTCATTGTGGTAAGCTCTCACTTCTCACATTTTTTTGACTGTCATGCCTGCTGGATGGTGATGCTAACATTTGAGCAAATGTCATACTACACATTACAACCGTAATTCAATTCAACTTTGAAAAGTAAGACCTACATACCATTCTCTTAAAATGTGTATACATTTTTGGCACCCTCTGTATATTAAGGTGTGTAAGTTTCCCACTCCTGGTTTAAATTTTCAACTGGCATTTACTAGGTGAGATTATCTAACATCTTCTTTCTGATCAAGGGCAACTTTGACAAAAGCTATATAATCATACAATTTTGACTGCTTGGTACTAAATCCAAAAGCTACTGGTAGACATTATTACAATATACATTTGAGCATATACTACATACTTTGCGAGTACATGTAGATATAGAAATGCTTATTCTTTAGGATTAGGCATTATGATAAATGGCTAAAATGTTTATTAAAGTAGTAATGACAATATTGATTCAAATCGAACATCTTTGTCTCTGTACTTATGTACTAAATTTAGCATTCCCTGCCAGGTTTTCAACAGCGTTCTCATATGGAAGGATCCTTATAATTAACTTCTCTCAACCACCTTCACTCATTACCTTGTTGAATATAAACTATATATAATGTACATGAATGTCATTTGTTTTTGGTTTTTTTTACAAAATGTATATATTTATGATGTATAGTTTTCCAAGTGTAAATAGGCCAGCTTTTCCTATTTGTAAGGTTGCATTTTTACCTCCTGTTTTCTGTTCTTTACACTATTAAACTATCCTATAAATAAGAGCATGAACTGTGGATTATTTCTTACAACAGCAAAGGATGGGTAAAAAGTATCATATCAAAAGAAATATCAACAACTATGCCTCTGGACAGAAAAACGAATCTTTAACTCGTAAAGAGTTGGTAGAAATGAGAGGTGTTCAGATTTTTGTTTTTCGACTGGAAAATATATATACAAATCTGCATAGTTAGAATGGAAATCCTACAAAAGAAGGAAACTCCTGCCTTAGGTCCTTAGCTAAATTTGTGACACCCAAAGTAGTCTATTAGTTTGTCACAGAGCTTCGACACAGTATATGAACTTGCTGATTAATAATAATAATTTCAGGTCAGAAATTTTTCTGGGCTGAAAAGATTTTTGCGGAAAAAACTTCACTCTGGGAACGCCCAAATGAGGCTCCTTTCATGTCCCCAAGAGCTGGGGCAGAGACGGGTGCTCAATCCTTCATGCAGTGCCTGGGTCTCGAACTGCTGTTTTGCCAACCTTCCAGCTAACAAGGTAAGCTTCCTAACCTTGTGCCACCACAGCCCCTTAACTTGTTGATTGATAAGAACTGGGATACACAGAAGGAGCCTCCTCGAAGATTGTGGTATTCTTGAACCACAATTGGGCGTACCCTGGTAACAGAAACATTGTGTTGCTAGCTAATCTTCTTGCTTTCCAACTGCTTAGGTTGGCAGGAGTTGATGCAGAGATGGGAGCTCAATCCGTCATGCAGTACCCAGGTCTTGAACTGCCAACCTTCCACACACAGACACACACACACAGACACAGACACACACACACACACACACACACACACACACACACACACACACACACACACACAGAAGCAGTCCAGCAGAGGTGTGTGTGTGTGTGTGTGTGAGAGAGAGAGAGAGAGAGAGAGAGAGAGAGAGGAGGCTGCAGGTGAGGAGGCTGCACCTGGGTGAGTAGGGAGGGAAGGGGGGAGGCGGAAGCATTAATTTCCCCCTTTCCCTGCCTGGGGTGAGGGTGGGGGGAATCAGGGAAGGGTGGGAGGCAGAAGCTTTCCATTTCCCCCTTTCCCCGCCGTGGGGTGTGTGTGTGGAATGCTTTTGTTCCTCCTCAACTATTTCGATGGTTTTTTTTTGTCAACCTTTGAAACAGTTTAGGGGGGATTACAAAGGCACCAGCCAGCGATCCATAAAGAGAGGCATTCTCCCTGGCAGATCGCTTGCTGCCGCCTTTGTATTACCCCCACTGCTATTTCGAGACCTGTCACGAAACAGCGGTGGGGGTAATAGAAAGGCGGCAGCCAGCGATCCACCAGGTAGAACGCCTCCCCTTATGGATCGCTGGCTGGTGTCTTTGCATTTCCCCATTAACTGTTGTCAGCACCGCTCCACACCGTCCCACGTGGTGACCACATGCTTGCACTCTAACCTGATTTACCCTTGATTAATTTTCTGCTAGCCATCCCAGGTCTCATAAGTTAGGGGAACGGTGGTGCTTTTAAAATGCCCAGTGTATTGGCCTTGCCTTTGTAGCTTCTGTCCTGGCCTATAGTAATTAACTTGGTGAGAGAAGTGGCTCCCCTGCTTCTGTGTTAGCTGGGTAAAGGGTGGCTCTATAAATGAAGTCAGTTTCCTTTGACTCCTGTAAGTAAGTGCCATCTTCCCTATCACCTTGCTGCACTAGGAAGAATAGGAGGTGAGTGTGTATGTCCTTCTGAGATAATTGGGTGCCAAGTTGTGGCCCCGAGCCTTCTTCACTGAAGTTTCCCCCTTCACTTTGCTCCCTTTCTCTTAAAGGGTGAAGGCTGGCCCGCTACCATTCTTCTTAGGACTTCTGGTTTCTAAGTCTTTGGAGATTAAAGGAATAGTCTCTTTGTTTAGAGCTTGTTAAATTTTTTATCTCACCTTCCACTCTCAATTTCCTATTTGCTTTGAAGAAACACACTGTTCCATCACCATAGGATCTCTTTATTAGCAAAAGAGCTATTTTCTATAAAATAGGCATTTGAACAACATTTAAAAACTTGCTTCTTAAAATCCTGTCTCTCTCCTCTGAGCATTCAATGAGTGCAAGAAAGAAGCATAATAAATTCAGCTTTCATAGCTACCTGTTTTCTCTGGCTAATTGGCTTCTTAGTTTGGGCAGGACTTGCCCCCATGAAGTTTCATTTGGCATCAAGTCAAATAAGGCATCTTGATGAGGCTTCCCCCCTCACTTGAGCTGTGAGCTTCTCCTCAGCTTTCTCCTCCCCAGCTGTGGGCTGTCAGCTGCTTGTGTATTTTATAAGATTCTCTACTAGACTATGTGCATCATTATCTTATAGTTAGTGATATAGATTATTGGCATTTGTGTGCCAGACTTTGTCAACTATGGTACATCTCAATGTATGGATTTCCTAGGGCAAGTGTACATTGAAGTCCCCCTCCCATCTAGTGGATGAGGTCACACATACATTGCTTCTCTCTTCCCCCCTCCTAACTGTGAGTCTGAGGTGAAAAGATTGACTAATTAAATTATTTCAGGTTACTGTGCCAAGTACAGTGTGTAAGCTTATGCCAACTGTGAGAAAATGCTGGACTCTCAACCTTTAAAAAAATGATTTCTATCAAACTACAACTAGGCACTTAATACATATGTTGCTTAGGCCTTAACCTAAAGGTTTATATATGACAATTGTTTCGAAGGTTGCTTTGTGTCAGCCTTCGAAACAGTTCATGGGGAAAAAACAAAGGCAGCAGGTAGCAATCCGTAAGAGGATGTGCTCTCCCTGGCGGTTTGCTGGCTTCCACCTTTCTATTACCTCCACCGCTGTTCTGGCCTTGCCACGGCTTCGGCGGGGTAGCAGGGAGGAGGGGGAGCCCCTCTTCTCCCCGTGACCCCGGGGAAGAAGGTCGGCGCCAGCCTCACCGTGGCTTTGGTGGGGTTGGGGAAGCAAGGGCGGCGAAGTACTGCATCCACCTTTGGTGTCCTTGCGCTCCCACTGTGCGAGGCGGTTTTTTAATTTTGCGTGCACTGGCTTTCCTGGCCTCCTCCGCGTTCGCGTCCTTCAGCTTGATTGGCTGAGGGGTGGTGCGGTGCGGAGGACGCTGGTCCTTGTAGGGTTTTTTTTTTGTTCGTGTTTGTGGGGCGTTTGCCCCACTCTTTGTTTCAGGACCCTTGCAGTGATGTTAGTTAGATCTAAAGGTAAGTGTGACTCAGTACAGGATGGTTGGGCCGGGTATGGCCGCTAATGCCGGCCACTCACCACCCATCCACCTTATTATAGGTATAGATGACCGTGAATCAGAATCAGATTTGTATTCCAGTGTTGTTTTTTTAAAGAGGAAGGAAGGGAACAAATTATATTTCTTGTTCTTCTTCTGCCACATCCAAATCCAAATATTGGCAATCCTCATGGTGATCAGCCATGAAGTCTGTCATGCAGATATAATGCAGTGGCTTTTCATCTGTCTTCCGCATCACAGTGTGACACCCATACCACCTCCACAAGTCACTTTCTGGTCCTGTGCCCTTTTAGCATGAAAAGTCCTCCTCAGCCCCAGGCCAGTATTGATGAAGCTGCTGCCCTCCATCAAAATGGATTCAAGTGGGATTTAATCCTTTTAGGGGCCATCACCCTTCCTTGTGGACTTTGCCAAGGCTGCTAGTTCTCAGGGTTGTCAGGTTAGTTAACTGCTGCCTGACACCGTTGAGTTGCCATCAGTATATTACCATAGCAGGATAACCTGGTCACACCAAATGATTATATTTACACAAGAATATTCCAATTATTGATGAGCTGGAGGATAAGGCAAAGGAAACAATAAATGTTACACCAATCTCTCAAGGAGAAAAATATACTGATTTTCATGAAAAAAAATTATATTAAATGTCAACATATTAATAAGGCTGAACTGGAACAGAACTTAACAACAACCAAGATAAAGATCTGAGCAAGAAAAGTTGTTGTTGTTGTTGTTTTTAAAAAAACTGTAATTCATAGGATCCCACTTTATTCGTCCCAAAAATAAAAATAAGGCAGACTTGTTTGTGTTTTCTTAGGAGTAAGGTCTGCTTTCATTGTACATACATTTCTGACTTTCTGCAGAAAGTGGTTATGGCTAACATTTGCCAGAACAAGAACTCTATCGATATTCTTAGTACAATATCAGCTTTCTCTAAATCAAATTTCCCCCATTTTTGACTTCTTCTTCACTTCCTCTTTTCCCCCATTGAGTGTCGAGAGAGATGTAAGGTTCTTGTTTTAGCAAAGAGGTGCCCAGACTTTTTGGGTTGTGGGCCGGTCACATAATTCAGCGGACCGGTCACGTGGTTCCTCCCACTGGAAGCGGAAGGAAAATGCATCTTGCAATCTATTTTGAAACAGATCTGTTTTGTGACAGGATGAGATAGATTTTTAGGCTGCCATTTTTTCTGCTTAAACTGCCCAGACTATAGGCCCCTGAGCCGGATCAGGCCCTTACGGGCGCATCTTACTTCCGCTTCCAGGAGTGACGAGGGCTGCATGGGCTTGATGAATTGGCATTGAGGGCCTGATCCGGCTCATGGGCCACCATAGTTTAGGCACCCATGTTCTAGCACTTCTAGCAGCCTCCACCTACGTTATTTGGTGTTCTTGTAAAATGTCCTGGATGTTCTCTCTTCACCTTCCTCTGGGTCTGCCTCATGCTCTTTGTCCTTCTCTTCTTACCATTTTTTAATAGTAAGCACAAATCTCAGTTAAAAAAGGGTGGGTGGAGAATGAAGTTTAAATATTATAGTGAAGTTCTTTGCTGAGTCTTGGTCAACAAAAAGTTAAATATGTGCTTGCATTCTTTGCCCAAAAAATGCTGAATTGTATAAACAGCAGCCTAAAGCAACATCAGTTTACCAAGGGCTTTGGATTTTACAAGTGCATTTGTAAATGTTTCCCCCAATCTTGGCAATATTTGTCACTAAGAATTTGCTTTATGGTCCAGCTGTTACCTTGTACTGTGTATAGTTTGGAGCAGTGGTTCCCAATCTAAGGGCCATGGGCTGGATCCGGCCCACAGCACCATTTTATGTAGGCCCCCCAACCCTGCAAGGCCATTCAAAGGAAAAAATGCCCCCCTTTGAAGCTGTTGGGACAAAATGGCCATCCCCATTGTGCAGGCAGGGCAAAATGGCCATCCGGCCCTCGAAGCTGACTGAGAGAGCATGACCCAGCCCCTGGCTTGAAAAGTTTGGGAATCCCTGCTTTAGAGTGTTTTTGTATACAATGATGCTGGTGTCTTAACTTTAATTTACCACTGGTATC
The DNA here is from genome assembly GCA_035047345.1 of Bradypodion ventrale. Taxonomy (NCBI): domain Eukaryota; kingdom Metazoa; phylum Chordata; class Lepidosauria; order Squamata; family Chamaeleonidae; genus Bradypodion; species Bradypodion ventrale. The sequence goes on from JAWDJE010000006.1 coordinate 127,052,710, forward strand.
CCTACATCTGATGTATGTTATATTTTGTGGTCATAAACATTCAGCAAAATGCACCAGATTTCATACATGCAAAGACCAGTGAAGATGAATGCAAAGGGATTTAACTCTACATATAATCAGTTGAAGAAACCACTACTTGCAGTCTTGGAAGCATTAATCCGAAGATGTGAATACCAACCATGCAAGCTATCACCATATGCACCAAGGGAAGTTTTATAGTTGACTAGCAAAGTATATCCATGACACACATAAGTTACCAGCATTTTTGGTTAGAACATGTTTATAAAACACTAAACCACCACCATATCTTATCACTGGCCAGACTTAAAGGAAACATACGGTATAGACAGCACATGATTAGAAGACAGAATTCTTCAAGTATTAAAAGATATATTATTGTCATAGCACACATTTTCTATGGCTCTGATGTTTTGCTAATTGACTTGCTTTGTTTCATGACTGGTAATTGAGATGTAAATTCAACTCCCCACTCCCCAAACTTGATCCATCTGATATGAAATGCTGCTAGCATAACATTTCTGCAACATTAATGTGGTTTTACCTTCTAAACCCTGCAGGTAATTAGACCTCAAGAGGCACAGATTCCCAAGCAGTGACATCATAGTGAACTAGAAGGGGTAAGAAAGACTTCTTATTCAGATCCATGTTGCTGCTTTCACTCAGGAGAAAGGGTTTTGTTAATAATGAAACTTCAGTGGTCATCTATTAAATGGAAAACACTTGGGCTGGCAGCACTTCCCCCATTTGAGTCACATTTAAATAGGATATAAATCTAATCCACTAACAAACCCTTTACCTGTCCAAAGTTTTCCTTTCTATTCCCTCCCACTCTTTCTCCTATAAGATTCCAGTCCACAAATGTGTCAATGGTACGTCAGAATAGAAAGCAACATTAGGATAATTTTCAAACATTTACCAAGAAAAAATTGTTTGAGTCCACCACCACCACCACCACCACCCTTTATTTTTCTCCATAGGATGGACACGTTTTTAACCAGAGGAGATAACTTCTATAAGAGAAAAATACACCTTTTTGAAGTTGCTTTTCTTTAAAAGAATAAGGGGGCAACCCTACTTCTGGGTTTAGCTACAAGGATTGAGAGTAATTAAATATTCTCTTTTTCTGCCAACGTATTTGGAGTTTCAGGGGAGAACGATTCAATGGAAGCTAGCAAAATGGTGAGATGCAATTACTGAAAAAATGTAGTGCAGTGCAGTTACCAAAAATAGAAATATAAACTGGGTTTAGTACATGCTACAAATTTAATACATATCAACACAGAGAGAATTGATATCATATCCATTAAAAAAAAGTTAGTTGTGGGTCACAATCTTTATTCTTAGCCTAAACTTGATCACAGCACTGAATAGCTTTTCACTTTGATTTCAAGCAACGTGAGTGTGAAGTCCTGACATCAACTTGCCACTCAAAGGGGCAACCAATCTAAAGGTTAGAATATTTTCTGCTTGATTTGTGAAGCCTAATCTCTCCGGTAGGTCAACAAGAGGGTTTGGTTCTTTCTTCTAGGACAAACATAGTGTTTGAAACTACTGTTATTGGCCTTTATTTTTTTTAGACATATGTCATCAATATTCACTGTGGAACTAGTTCTCTTATCTGGTTAAAAACGTGTCCATCTTTATGGGTTTCAGAAATGTGACATAGAAACACACTGAATCTATGAATGTACAATTTCATGAGTAGGTTTTGGGCTGGGCTAAGTTCATTAGTACTGTCCCGTATCTCTAAATAAAATAAAATGTGTGAATTGTAGGTGCTGTGTGTTATTTCTGCTCTACTGCTTTCTCTTAATTCAGTTGATAAATATATCTTGGCCTTCATTCTCTTTTGGTTTCAAAGAAACAATTGAATTCTTCTTTAATTCTTCAGGCAATTCACACTCTGGTGCAGGTGAAAAGGACTCAGGGTATACAAATTGTAACATCCAGTTTTTTTAATATTACTATTGTTGTATGTTAAATAAGTAAGTATATATAGATACTTACTTATCTATATATAGATACTTACAGTGATAGATTATTATTATTATTATTATTATTATTATTATTATTATTATTATTATTATTATTATTATTATTATTATTATTATTATTATTATTATTATTATTATTATTATTATTAAAGACTTGTATGCTGCCCTACTCACCGGAGCGACTCAGAGTGGCTAACATACCATGGGGCAGCATATATTACAGTATTACAATCTCAAATCTAAATACAACAACATAATATAAATATAACAACATAGGTAGATAGATAGATAGATAGATAGATAGATAGATAGATAGATAGATAGATAGATAGATAGAACCAGATCAATGTTACACTTACAAAGCCCAACATATTCTCGATGTTTAATTTGTTGTAAAGAATGTTATAAGCCACTCAGAGTGAGAAAATATTCCAGATGGGCAGGATAGAAATGCAATAAACAATCAAGTTAGAACTGATTTTTGACAGTCAAGGATGTAATTACCATCCATCTAATTCATTCATATGAGCCATGCTCATACAGCTATTAATAGTTTAGTATGCAAGACAGATGACAGAGGACAACCAACAGTGTATGTTTTTTTGGGTGGATATGAGATTGGAGACTGCTTTTACTAATTGTCTAAGGAGATGGCATATCAAAGTTGGTATCAAAGCATATGCCTTTGGGCAGAGAACACACTTCACAGCATTAAATTCCTGAGAAAGAACACCATTGACTTTGGAATAATAAATTCATCTGCTGTCTGGGTTTTAGAAACTTTGCAGAAAGCTAGTTTAGGGCATGTTAATAATAGATCATTTCAAATTACTTTATATAACAGTCCTTTCATCTGGTTTTTTAAAAGATACATGTGTTGCTGTTCCATCCTTTTGCAAAACTGTGACCTACAGTCTAAAATGGCTCTTTTTTACATAGTTCCAGGACACTTACTGTAATCAATGCACTGAATCCAGAATAATCCTCTTCATGTGATGAGCAAAAAATATTGTTGTTATTTAAAATGTTAAGTGAAATGTGATTTCATAAGCAAGATTGTTCATGATTCACATTTACTGACAATTAGCATCTTAGGGACAAGGAAAAAAAATATTTTGCTTATTGAGTTAATGCATCGCACAGTTGGTCTTTCTCTTTTCTTATGTTCTTACTCTTAGGTTTAGCTGAATTAAACTCTATTATTGATGTCATATCATTAAGCTATGGGGCTGTGGTGACTCAGTGGTTAAGAAGTTTGCCTTGTTAGCTGGAAGGCCAGCAAGTCAGCCGTTCAAGACTCAAGTACTGCATGACAGATTGAGTGCCTGTCTCTGTCCCAGCTCCTGCCAACCTAGCAAGAAACTGCAAGTAGTTTAATAGGGACCACTTCAGTGGGAAAAGATCTTGGGGACATGAAAGGAGCCTCATTCGGGCGTCCCCTGAACGGAGTTCTTCCAGCAAAAATCCTTTCAACCCAGCATAATTTCTGACACAAAATTATTATTATCAAGATTTATGATTTCAACATTTGAAATGTACCTTTCTAGGTGTGATTGTATTCTTCTTTATGTCTAGGAACTCTTTAACAGAGTAAGAAGGTAACTGTGAAGAAGAAAAGGTTCACCCCCTCATTACTAGTGAAACATGGTCTTCTCTATTCAACGTGTTCTGAGAACCTGAATGGTGACAATGTTAAGATTTCAAGTGAGGTCAGTTAAATGACTCCTGGAAACAGTGATCTACTGAATTCCTTCTTACTATATAATGGCATCCATATATTCAGAGAGTTGCCTTGTTAGAAAAAAAAAGAAAAAAAAACCTAGAGGAAAAATGGAGTACTAACTCCAGATTCTATTACCTGACAAAAATGGCTTCTGTTCACTTGATAGTGCCCTACTTTAAATATAATAGGTGATTACTAGATCTCACTGTACTTGCCTGGAAGAATAATCCCTTCAGATCCACATTTTCTGCACTTTCCCCAGTATTTTGGAACTTCATTAAATAATGTTAAGAGAGAGGCAAAAAGAAAGCGATAGAAGTAAGGATACATCAGAAAAGAAGAATACAACTACAGTACAGAAAGGTATAATCTGAAAGGCATGGAGAATACGTAAGCTTCAATCTCCAAAATTTGCTGGACGCTGTGAAAAATGGGCTGTCTTATTTTTTTTTTAAAAAAATAAAAGCAAGATGAGAAGGCATCGAGTTCATTGTGCGATAGAGGAGTGATGAAAAGAAAGTACAGTGAAGGCAGAGTGGGGCAGATAGTACAATTACTCACACATCATTGTATGACAATACTGCAGATAGAAGGCATTAAGAGAAAAAGTGGCTTACACATTTAAATATTTAGGGTTCAGTCCAACTTGCTTCTTACAAAGACACTTTTCTGCATATCATAGTGGAGCTGACAGGATGGAAGCAAAAAAAACCTCAAGCTCCTATGGGGCATACCTGTCAAGTTTTAGATTTGGAAATAAGGGAAATTTCCCAGCAAATAAGGGATACTTGAAAGCTATGTTTATCCTGTGCTGCCCTCCAATGGTGGCAATAGGGCATTGCAGTCTAATTAATAAGGGATGACGGCGGGAAAGAGGGTAAAATAAGGGGTTTTCCCGGCCAATAAGGGATACCTGACAGCTATGCTATGGGGATTGGAGGTGTGAGGTGAAACACAGCCTCTGTCAACTGAAGAAAACAACATTATGAATTTGGAGTACTACTTCACCTTTTGGCAGAATTAAGTTCAAGTGGGCATATTTGGTTTACATGGAAAACACGCGACACAACAGTGCATAGATCTATTTTCTGTACTAAAACATTATGAGTGATTTTCAAACTGAAGCCTATGGAGGAGCAGTTCTCAGACAATGGTGGCAAATATCTTTTGAAATTAGGTAATACTTAATAATAATACACTAGAGTCGGATATACCCTGGCTTTCGAGCAAAGGAAACCTTTACCTTTACAAATTGATATATATTATATTATATTATATATATATATTGGCTTTGGTCTACATAAAATGGAGGTGTGGTGGCTTAGTGGTCAAGATGCTGAACTTGACAACTAGAAGGTTGATACCCAAGTGCTATGTGATGGAGTGAGCTCCCGTCATCTGTCCAGGCTACTACCAACCTAGCAGTTTGGAAGCAAGAAATTACAAATAGATTAAAAGGTACCTCTTTGGCAGGAAAGGTAGCAGTGTTCCATGTGCTTTGTTGTCTAGTCATGCCTGCCACATGACCACAGAAACGTCTGCAGAGTCAGGCAACACTGGCTGTAAACGGAGATGAGGACCGCCCCTAGAGTCGAGTATGTTTGGCATTCAAACAAGGAAGACCTTTCCCTTTACCTTACATGCCTAGAGGTTTTGAAAGCGCATGCATTACACCCGAGCTTGTCTTTACTGTTGAAGAAGAGAGGTGTCTTCTATTCCTTCTATAAACCAAAGGATTTTAAATTGCCCAGCAAATAGGACAGCAGTGTCTCTCTGGAGGTTTAATTATTCATAGTGACTTAGAGAACAAGTTTGACAAGAGGTGAAAGCCCTTTAGAAAGTTCAAAAACAAACTCTCACCCAAAAGTCTATACACAGGATTTTTGGTAATGGCACATATGCTGCTGAGCCCATTTTCTCCTCATATCTTTCTGTCCCCCACCCACCACGTCCCCTCAACCATCTTTATCATGTAAAATCCAAGTATAAGCCTTTTGCTCTGAAAACAAGATCCTCTGAGCATAGGATCATATTTTTTTGTCTGTGAAAATGTGTGTGTGCGCGCGTGTGGGGGGGGGGTGGGATGGTTTTGCTCCCGTCTCAGATGAAAGCCTTTACTTGTTTTGGCACATCGCTGAAAGGTTGGAAAGTCTGAGATGAATTATTCATTCTTGTTTGTAACTTTATACACTGCCTTGGCAAGGAAACTATAGGGATTAAGACTGTTATGTTTGTGAGGTACTTGCAGATACACATGTTGGGATGCTTGGTATATAAACAGGCAACTATTTGAGACTTCTTTAGTATTTTCCATTAGACACATTATTTGTGTAACTATATTATGGTCATTTTTATGTCTTCTATTTTTTTCATCTGTGTAAGCAAAACTGTACTAATACTGTGACTGTCAACTAGCCCTGATACAAAGAAGACTAGAGAAATTAGTGCCTTTTATACTTTTGTCTGTGGTGGGACTGCAGTGGCTTAGTGGTTAAGACACTGAACGTAACAACCAGAAGGCCAGCAGCTTGGCAGTTCGAGACCTGAGTGCTGCAGAATGGAGTGAGCTTCATCTCTGTCCCAGTTCCTGCCAACCTAGCAGTTCGAAAGCAAGAAATTGCAAGTAGACAAATAGGTACCAATTCGGTGTGAAGGTAAAGAGCATTCCGTGCACTTTGGTGTCGAGCCGTGCCTGCCACATATCCACGAAAACGTCTGCAGACACAGACTACAAACAGGCTACAAACAGAGATAAGCACTGCACCCTAGAGTCAGATACAACTGGCTTTTGAGCAAGGGCGACCTATACTTTTGTCACCTTCCCTGAGACAGTGTGGTGGGTTGTTGTGATGTCACAAAGATTCCCTGACAATCTTTGAGAACTTTTATAAGTTTACAGTTTGTGGTAATCATGACTGTTAATGTTTAATAAAAGGAATTTTGCTTTTGCTCTCTACCTATCCTAATGTCCTGAAGTTATAAATTCTGGAGGGCAGAATCCCATTCCCTGATATTTCTTGGCCAGATCTTGAGATCTGGAGAATAAACTCCCAATTTGAGATTCCATGCCAGAGTCTTAGATCTTGTATTAACTGCATGGCAGTATATTAATTGCACTGTATCGACTATACTAGCATTAACTGCTTTGTATCCTGCCTACAGAACTTTTGATTCCCAACGGTCATGGAGGCAGAAGAGGCCATGCCAGATGGACTGGCTGTGAAGGCGCACCTTGCCCATATCCTCAAGGCTGCGGCAGTCCATTGCAGTTCTGGTGTTAAATCCTGCACGTCTCATTTCATATGTGCCGCAGGAGGGGACTCCGAGATCATAGTGTGCAGGTCACTTCTTGGCAAGCTGGGATTCACCTTAAACAAATTTACTCTGCATCGAGAAGCACAGTAAGCATGTGAGCTCCCAACCCTTGTGAAGCCTTGGTCTCCAAACTATTGAGCAATAAGAGTTTTTTAAAGGGTTACCTGGTTTTCTTTATTTGAAAGTGCAAATAATGAATTTTTTAAATAAACCTTTTATTTTTTTTGAAAAATGTTAAATGACAGAATCTTTTGGATGTGACTAATTCACAGGAATTTCACAAACTGAGACAAACTTGGCAGCTCAAAACTGAATTGTTTGCCAGTGATAATTGCTTTGACGATACTTTCCCATTTCCTTCTCTTTGAAATATTATATATGGGAATCAGAGACAAGCACATTAAGTGCCGTTTTCTGGTTTACCACTGCATTTTTACAAATAACGTTATACTTCAGGTTTTACACAAAAGTCCCGTATCTACTGATAATAGTTTGGTGCCCTCTTATGGACTTCTTCAGAGTTAAATGTGTGGATACAATTCATACTAACCATAAATGTCCATGGAGAAATGACAATGCTTTTTTTTACAGTAAAAAATATTAATCACAGGAGACAATTAAATATCTGAGTTTAAAAATGGCAGAATCTTCTTGCACAGGGGGAAAAGGTAGGATAGAAATAGCTACATCTCCTTAGTCTCGATGTTGATTTAAGGGGATACATTGCCAGCCTGCAGCTTATTTGGTACAAGTGTGGTTAGGGTTGCCATAACCCGCATTGAGTCGGTCCTTGGGCTGAGAATTGCGGTATATAAATTAAAATTTCAAATTCAAATTCAAATTCAAATAATTCTCTCCCGCCAAACCGGGACAGCCAATTTATTCTTCAAACTGCGCATGCGGTGGACGGGGCTGTCAGGAAGACCACAGCTCTAAGTCCCCGCAGAATCCCTGTCCAGGGAAGACAGGGAATACCGACCCTATGCAATTAACTCTTTGCAGTCATGTGAAGAAGGAATCCTCCGTCCCAGTGTATGGTGGAGGTTTGGCTTCTTAGATATGGTATTTCTTGTTCCCTCCTGGCTTTCGAGGAAAAGGGCTCCTTGTCCCCCAAACCTCAAGGAGAGCCAAGGGATTTTTGCAAACAGTTATTACACTGCTTCCGTGCCTTTCTTTCAATTATCTCGCTTGCAAGCGTCTCCACTCCCCAACTGGCTTCTCAGGGTGCTGTTTTGCCTTCACTGCTTTCAAGCAGGATAATTGAAAGGCAGGGAGGCAATGAATTAACTCTTTGAAAAAATCCCTTCATGAGGGGCGATCTTGCTTCCTTGGTACAAATTTTAAAATCCGGGACTTTTACGTTTTTTCATGAACCAGCCGGGACAGCTTGAAACCGGGAAAATCCTGGAAAACCGGGACATATGGCAACCCTAAATGTGGTACTAGAAGCTCTTACGTTGTTGTTCTGTCGCACAGTCAAGTCCAACCCTTTGTGACCCCATGGACAACTGCACACCAGGCACTCCTATCCTCCACCATCCTCCGCAGCTCTACGCCCATTGCATCAACAATTCCCTCTAGCCATCTCATTCTCTGCCACCCCCTTTTGCCTTTGATCTTTCCCAGCATCAAGGCCTTCTCAAGTGAGTCCAGAAGCTCTTATACCAAGGTACATAAAGGTGGGCTAGGACAGGGAAACAATAAACAAAAGTCATCTAGGTCTGAGAAATTTAATTTTGGCCAACGACAAAGCCAAGAAAGTGGCTCTATTTTGGCTGTTCAAAGTTTGATCTGGACACGAAAGAAGAATCTAGGCCTGTTTCTGGCACCAATATGTGGCACTGACATTAATGTTTGATCTTTTTGTTTTTGTATCAATTTATTACTGTTCATTGGGTTTAAATGGAAACAGCAGCATAAAGCTACTGAATAAAATATACTGTTTTGGCATGAAGAGACAACGGTTCTTCATCGACAGCTGTTAACCAGCCAAGTGTTGCTCTATCAGTTACTACAACTTAGTGCCTTCTGTAAATTGCCCTGTGCTCGTTTCACAGTCATTTAAGTTTTGTTTTAATTTTCTGACTGTACAGTTCATTCAGTCCATTTATTTGGGGTGTGTATGGACAGCTCCTGTGCCAGCCTACGTGTAGCCATTGGCCACTTCCTGTATGGAGCCCAAGACACCCCCCACCCCCACCACTTCCCCTTACAGTCCTGCTGATCAGCCATCAGCTGGGCAATGAGATAAAGACTGTAACAACCGTTGGTTATATTAGCAATGCTGAGTCAGAATTGCAGAGAAAGGTGGGCATTTTAACCTTGCACCCGTCCAACAATACTGAGCAACCCGGTGCGCAACTTGGGGGTCCTCTTGGATTCGCGGCTGCTGCTAGAAGAACAGGTGGCGGCTGTGGCCAGGAGGGCCTTTGCTCAACTTCGGGTGATTCGCCGGTTGCACCCGCTCCTGGTCACTCACACTCTGGTGACCTCCAGACTAGACTACTGTAATGCGCTCTACACGGAGCTGCCCTTGATGACCATTCGGGGGCTGCAGCTGGTCCAGAATGCCGCGGCCCAGGTGGTGATGGGGTGTGGACATTATGCCCATGCCTCACCACTGCTTCGGGGGCTGCACTGGTTACCAGTTTGTCTCCGGGTGCAATTCAAGGTGCTGGTTTTCACCTTTAAAGCCCTACATGGTAGTGGGCCAGGGTATCACAGAGACCGCATTGCCCTAAGGACGTCTGTCTGTCCAACCAGAGTGGACCGGAGGGGCTCTCTAATTGTGCCATCAGCCAGGGGGGCTCGCCTCTCTGGCACAAGGAAGAGGGCCTTCTCCGTGTCCGCACCGGCCCTTTGGAACCTCCTGCCTGTGGAACTGCATCTCCAGAGTTGTTGCCCTTTAGGAAGGAACGAAAGACCTGGCTGGCGAGCCAAGTTTGGGGTGCGGGTGGGGATGGGGGTACCGTTGGGTGGTTGGTATAGAGAAGTGTGCCTTCCCCCAAGGTCCCTTCGGCACTTGCGCACCTTTTAGGGGTGGGTTTTTTAACTTTTAACTTTGTTTTATCATGTGTCTTTTTATGTATTTACTGTCCGCTATGTAAACTGCCCTGAGTTGGGTTGTATCTGAGTGGGCGGTATATAAGCGTGAAAAATAAATAAATAAAAATAAACGAAGAACTCTTATTTCTCCACTGCTATTAGCAGTGGGGGACACAGTTTTAATTAGGAAAGGGTTTAGACAAAAGCTTTAATACCAAGTGTTTGCATTCATAAGAACAATTTGTGGAAAGCATGAATCACTACCTTGTTGCATGGATGTTTAAAAATGAGAATAGGACAGGGTTTGTGTCCTTTTATTGGCTCAACCTTCCATGCTTCTGAGGTCGGTAAAATGAGTACCCAGCATGTTGGGGACAAAGTGCTAATTAGCTTGTGGACCATCCAGAGAGTGCACTAAGTGCTATGGGGTAGTATATAAGTGTGATTGATTGCTTTGCTCCCAACCTTACTCCTTTCCATGGTCAGGGAGGAGAGGCCTTCGATCTGGTGTTCCATGCAGTCATCTGGCCCCACTGTCGCCAACTACAAGACCAAACTTTGCTTTCCACTATATAGTTTACATTAGTATATTGCCTAGGGGCAGGTTTTCTCAACCTTGGGCACCCAGATGTTCTTGGACTTCACTTACCAGATGCTTCAATCAGCAGGCTCCTGGTAATTGAAGTCCAAGAACATTTGGGGGCCCAAGGTTGAGAAAACCTGGCATAGGATATCACCAATTTCCACTGTTATGAATAGCAAAAATTTACAACAGGGGTTCCCAACCTAAGGCCCATGGGCCGTATCTGGCCTGGGACACCATTTCATGTGGCCCCAACCACCTCCAATGGCATTCAAGAAACAAAATGGGTGCCCCTTTGAAACTGTTGGGACAAAATGGCCACCTCCATCGTGCAGGCAGGGCAAAATGGTCGTCTGGCCCTCGAAGCTGACTTCGGCCTCCGGCTTGAAAAGGTTGGGAACCCCTGCTTTACAATATGCTTGTAGCTTGCAGAGAAGTTACAACCTGTACCACTGTATAAGGTAGCATAGAAAATAAAAATCAATTCATTAACCAAGAAATAATTGAAAGTATTTTTTAAAAATTGCATCTGAGTTAAAAGCAGATGTAACCTGATAAATCTTTGATGATGTTCTGCTTCTTTGTGTAATGTAAAACAAAAGCTGACAGAGATGGGGAAGAGAACTATACAAATGTCCATTTTGACTTATAGCCAAAATTATCATACTCTTGTAAATGTCTACAAATCCTATAAAATCAGAGGTCTTAACTTTATAGAATGAGTAGCAAAACTACTGAACATTTTTAATTATACATTTTAAAAGCAGACAATCAACTTTTATGGGCACATGTGTTTTATTCCAAAATAATCTAGAAATATTTACAATTCATAGTAAAAGAAATACATTTTTGAATTAAATATGAATATAATTTATATTTTCTTTTTAAAAATATGATACCATTAACATTTGTTTTTGTTTGATAAAATATCCTCTATTTTAAGTTTAAATACTTTGCTAATGCTTTAAAATATACACACTATTTACAAAAGTCAGTGAAAAAATATGAAATTTTATCTTTTTGCCAAGTGATGCCCCATTAAAACCAAAATATTAACAAAATGCATCGAAATCATCAAGTCATGTCTGTGTATTTGTACAGAGGCATGTTTCCTGATTTTTACAAGGCCTGCTGCAAAAGAAAGTTTAATTTCTCAGACTCATCTGGTTGAGGTTGGGACCATTTCTTCTTCACATACTTAATGTCTATTATTCCAGATTCTTTGGCCAGCGCAATTCCCAGAAGACCACTGGGTTTTTCAGGCTCACCCAGAACAGCCATAGTTAAAACCCTGAGGAGGGAAAGAGTTGTGGTTGAACAAAGAGAGTGAAAGAGAGCAACCGTTGAAACAGCAACATTTGGATGGTCAAGGTGGAACGAACTATCACTTAAATTTCTCCCCTCCCATAAGTGCCTTCATAAACTGCAATTCTACTTGTCTTAATCTACAACATATAAGGCAACAAGGCCTCCTCCACAAGCTTGCTCAGGTGGGACTCACTGCCACTTGACTCCTCTCATTCTAGCATCTTCTCTCTTCCCAGCCATTTTATTACCTGTTGGGAGTACTTCTAGTTTCTATGGCTTACTGCCTGTCCTAGCTGGTCCTACCAGGCTCTATGTTTTCTGGCTGCTTACTCTGTAACAGGCCTTTATGTCATCAACTAGAAATCAGGCTTTTTCCACAGTTGGCTATTCCACAGGAGATACGTCTGGGCCCCTTCCCTTCAGGAAGATTTTAAAAACGGAGCTTTCTAGAGAAACATTTGAAATGGTTCTCTTTAGATGAACTGAATATTTAGCATTTAATCTGCTGGTACTAGCACCACCATCTGTATTGTCCTTTGTCTAGTTTTTAAACTGTATTACACTTTTATGTACACTTTTGAATTTATTCTTCTCAGATTATACATCTGAATCTTTTTGTTGTTGTTTGTAAACTGGTCAGAATTGTTTATTGTATGTTTTTGCTAAGTTTATTCATTCAATCACTCACTCAACTAACCAACCAACCAACTCCACACTGCCCCTTAGAACAGAGAAACCCCTCTCCATGTACATGATGGGGAAGGAGGGGATTACCATTTGGCCCTGTCTAGCCAAGAAGGCTCTCTCCTAAGCAGGGCCAACATCAGAAATTTCTGTGCCCGGTACGCCCCCCACCCCACACACATTTTGGCCACGCCCCTGTGGTTTTCTGCGCATGCGTTGTTTGTTTGCGCATGAATACATCACTGGTTTCCCAGCGCTGCCACGCCCGTAGTTTTCTGCGCATGCGTGATTTGTTTGCACATGAGCACATCAGTGGTTTCCTGCCACCGCCGGGCCCCTGTCATCTCCGGGCCTGGGACGGGAGTCCTGATGGTCCCCCCCCCCCCCCCCCCCGATGGCGGCCCTGCTCCTGAGACATGATTTTGTTTCTTCCTCTTTTTCCTACCATGCCCGTTTATATTGTAAATCACTGATTAAAACTATAAACCACTATAGTAAAAAGATGGTTCAGAAATACACAGCCAGTGGGAATTTTGCTGTCCAAAATGATTGTTTGAAAAAAGCAAAACTAATGTTCTAGCACAGGAGTTCTCAACCTTTTTAAGCTGGGGGCCGGGTCATGCTCCCTCAGATAGCATCGGGGGCCGGACAACCATTTTACCCTTCCTCCACCACATGGCACTTCCTAGTGTGGTGGAGATGGTGGGGGACCACATGAAATGGTGCCATGGCTGCATCCGGCTCCTGGGCTGCAGGTTAAGAATCCCTGTTCTAGCATGTGTCTCTTTCACATTAATGGGACTTTAGATATAGGATCTTAGTCTTGGACTACAAGTGATTCCAGGTTATATTTTTTCACCTACCCTACATGAATCCCTCAAAAGCTGCCTAACAGAAAACCTCATTTTATCTTCTTAATTAGCCAGCTATAAGTTCACAGCAGATATATGACAGAAAAGTATCACGCTGCCCAAGCAATGGCTCATGCAGCAGTATGAAGGGAAAGAACGGAGAGGAAATTTACTTTTCAACCCCTAAACAGGGTGATTACCTACATTACTGCATTAGCATAGAATGGGAGAGCAGAACATATACAAGGATTAATGCAAGAGCAACATTCACTTGTGATGATCTTGTGTGACTGCAGCTGAGGATATGTGTTACAACTTACTTATCAGACCAGATAGGCTGTTTGGCCACAGGTGACAAATCATTTTCCAGCAGATCCCAAATGTAGACAACAGATGTTGCATCCAAAACAAAGAACACAGCTGGTCTGGTCAGAGCCCAGTAGAGAGCAACTATTGACTGCCCTGTTGTGCTGTTGTTCCACTGCATAAGTGGCAGCTCAGAAGTCATTTGATGCAATCTTATGCTCCCATCTGAACAGCCCACCTGGAAACATGAAAGGATGACATTACATAAAACGCAAACTCCTTCCAATACTAGAACAAAATAATAACAAGTACTTTGTAATAATCCCAGTGGTGTACTGCTCCAGGTTCCCACCGGATCCCGGGAACCGGTAGCGGAAATTTCCCTAGGCCATGCCTACTTGGCTGGCCACGCCCACCTCCCTACCCCAGGCCATGGTGTGGCTGGCCAAGTGGGTGTGGCCCACAGTTAGCCACACCCGCAGTTAGCCATGCCCAGGGTGGGGGTAGCAAAATTTTTGCAGTGCATCACTGAATAATCCCATACAATTTGACAGCTCAAGTAACCTTAATATAGATTAAAACATTTCCTATAGCATTGCTCAATATTGCTCAAAGGCAACTTTCAGATACTTTAACCTCCAGCTATAATATGCAGCCCTGGTAATTCTGATCAACAAATATAGAAGGGCATCCATACCAAAAATATCGGCTTTCCAAAAGGGGAGAAATCAATGGCATTGACTCTCGTTGATCGTGGGGCCCCCTGTTGAGGTTTGAACCATTTGGGAGGTACTCTTAGATCGTGTCTTGTCCCATGACTCACTATAGCCTGTGAATTAAAACAAAGCAAAATATCTCTTATCTCTGGGATAATTAAATGCTTTACATTAAACGTTTTACAGTGAACTGCTACTTTTCTTCTGACTTTAAAATGCAGTACTATCCAAAACGCATACAATTAGAAATGCCACAATTAAAAAGTGTATACAAATCTACAACAGTTAGGAGGAGGAAGGAGTATAGTAAAGGAGTATGAGATTTACAATATTACTCACAACATCTGTCCCGACAAAAAAATGATTAGGATTCGAAGGCAAAAATTTAATATTCAATGTCTGGGGAATGCCTTGAAACATGGTATCTTTGAGGGGAAAGCTGGGGAAATGCAAAAGAAAACAACATGTCAACAAGTGAAGTCTATGATAAAATCTCACATTGGAGTGTGCTTCATCTTCAGCACAGCAGCAAAGCCTGCTGGGATCATTCTGTTCTATCTTCCTGTCCAATTTTCTGCACAACAGACACTCCACATTCTGCAAACATAGAGTGTTCGCTAAGGTCTTACTGCGCTTTCTGTGTATGTACTTAGAACACTCACACCCCACTGTAGATACAGTGAACCCTTGCTTAACGACGCGTTAAGATAGCATCATTTTCACTTAACGACGCATCGTTATGCGCCACGTGTTCCCCGCATAACGACATTTTAGCATTTTTATCCGGATAACAATGCTACAAATAACCATTGTTATCCAGATAACAACGCTAAAAACGTCGTTATGTGGGAAACTCCATAGAAACCCGCATAACACCGTTTTCTGCATAACGACGCTACTTGGGGAACCAAGAAATTTCATTATGTGAGGGTCAATATTACTGTACTACTATCACCCCGTTCGTGACCTTGTTTAGCAAAATCCTATCACCCCCTGTTAGGCAAATTTAATATTTCAGGAAGAAATATGTTAGAATCATTCTCTTAATAGTAAAAGTAACGGTCACCCTTGCTTGAAAGCCAGTCTTGTGCGACTCTAATGGGCGGTGCTCATCTTGGTTTTCAGTCAAAGAGCCAGCGCTGTCTGCATCTGCAGACGTTTCCGTGGTCATGTGGCAGCCATGAATAGATGCCCAAGTGCACGGAATGCTGTTACCTTTCCCACCAAATCAGTACCTATTTATCTACTTGCAATTTCTTCCTTTTGAACTGCTAGATTGACAGGAGCTGGGACATATGACAGGACCAAAGTCTGTTGCACAGCACTCAGGTCTTGAACTGCCGACCTTCTGATTATCTAGCTCAGCGTATTACTCACTAAGCCACCACGGCACCTCTATTCCCCTAATACATGTTGTTATATCATTGAAATCAAGGAAATAGCTTTGTCTATTTTCAAAGGCTTTTCTTTCTAAGAAAAGGGAGTTACATTCAGTTACTAAAACAAGAGGAATGTATCCAGTTTTAATAGATTTTTATTTTCATAGGACTAAGTAAAATTCTGGTAAATGAGAATCTTTAATAGTACTGAACATTAAATGACAGTGGTACAAATCACAGAATGTTTCTAATATTATAAAGGACATATATGTCAAGAATTATTATAAATAATATTTTTACCTGCAGTTCAGCTGAACAGTAGAGCTATGAACTAACTTTATTTTTCCTCCAGGAATTAAGCCTGAAAGCAATTAAACTGGATTTAATAATTCTTGTGGATGATTTAGTCAGCTTAAAACAAAACAACACAATCATATTCTAGCTGGACAAAAGATATAGTTTCGATGCCCAGAATTATTTCAGTATTACTGTTCTGTCATTTCTATTAAATACTGCAAGCATTTTTGTAACGGATTGCTCAGAACAGTTCCAATCTTTTGTGATTTTCTACAGTGCGTCCCTTTGGATGAACAGCTTTCTATCCCTCTCATTGAATAAACCAATAGTTCTCTGATTAGCTCTACTTACCTAAATCATTCTGTGAGCCAGCTAAATCCCCTTTTTGAAGTTCAACCACTACCTAGAAAATTAACAAATAAAGGGCAGTATTATTACAAGGAAAGAGCCAAAAACCTGGATGCCAAAGCAGGTGTGGGGCACAAGCGACGTGGTGACTCCTGCCTGCTGTCTGATTTAGTAAGAACACTCTCTCCCTCTTTTAATCTCTTTTAATCTGTAGGGGTAATTTTTGGTGGCAGTTTTACTGGGGTTTTTATTGGTTTTTAAAACGTGATTGGTTTTAATTTTTGTGAGCTGTCCAGAGTCTTCAGAGTTGGGCTGCAATATAAATCAGAAAAATAAATAAATAAATAAAATAATCTGCAATATATTTCCAGATTTTTGAATACAGTACTGCCTTTTCTACTTAGCATCTTACCACCACTAAAACCTACTACTAAGTTGACTCTAACTCCTCTATTACTGCCAAGTTTACTCTGCAACCATGCCTTTCTGTAAACGTCCTCAGATAGTTTTTGCCTTTCACACATACTGTCAGCTTGCTTTCCTAGTAACCAAATTAGAATTATATACAAAGGACATCAATGACTGTACTGGATGCCTTCTTTAGTGGGAAGGGAAAATCACAAATTGACCAAATCTTTCTTCTTCTTCTGTCATACCTAAATCTGAATATTGGTGATCATCATGGTGATTAGCCATGAAGACTGTCCTGAGAATATAATGCAGTGGCCTTTCATCTGCCTTCCACATCGCAGCATGACAACTGTACCACTGATTCAGTACAGCGAGTCACTTTTTGGTCCTGAGCCCTTTTGGCATGCAAAGTCCTCATCAGCTCCAGGCCAGAATTGATGAAGCTGCTGCCCTCCATCAAGATGGATTCAAGTGGGATTTAATCCACTTGGGGACTATCACCCTTCCCTGTAGACTTCGGCACCCAAGCCATTAGTCCTCAGGGTTGTCAGGTTAGTTAACCACTGCCTGACACTCTGTGTTGAGTTGCTGGCAGTATGTCCTACTCTATTACCATAGCAGGATAATCTGGCCAGACTGGTACCAAATCTTTATTTAAAATATTTATGGAAAAGCCTTCTCAAGAAGATCCAATGATAAGTCTTTTTAACGAAAGTGCTACCTGGGGGGGGGGGGGGAGGTTATAAACTGTCAACTAATAATAAGACTGAAGAGAGTTATATAATGAGTAATAAAAAGTCCCTAACTCACCCAAAGACTGAGAGTCCCATTTTCATCCATTGAAGCAATCTGAAATGAAAGCCCTAACATTTCTGTAGGGGAAAAGGGCACTTTAGAAACCATACATTTGTAAAAATGATGGCCAAGTATTAGCTAATTGTTTTCACATGAATCTGATTGCCATAAAACAAGTTAGCCAAAGTTACTGACATGGCCCACGGTCAAATATAGAATATCATGCAAAAATTAACAGACAAGAAACAAAATGAAACAAAAGTAAAAATAAAAATACTAAGTAGACAAAAATGTTGTAGCACCTTAGAGACTAAATACCGTATTTTAACATGAGCTTTCCAAGATTTTTTTTTTTGCTTTTTTGTTTTCTTTTATATGTCTTCATAGACCAGGGGTTCCCAACCTAAGGCCCATGGGCCGGATCTGGCTCGTGGCGCCATTTCATGTAGCCTCCATCCTTCCAAGGGCATTGGAGGAACAAAATGGTCACCCCCTTTGAAGCTGTTAAGACAAAATGGCTGCCCCCATCATGAAGGCAGGGCAAAATGACCGTCTGGCCTTCGAAGCTGACTGAGAAAGCGTGACCCGGCACCTAGCTTGAAAAGGTTGGGAACCCCTGTCATAGACTAACACGGCTACTATTTTGAAAAATGCAAAAAAAGTTCATTTATTTAATTGGATCCCATGCATATCACAAAATATCACTGGGCCATAAAGAAGAAATATAATATGTTTAACTACAAAACTCAACTGTCAATCTCTGGGGAAAGAGCACCTAAAGATGAGAAGTAGGGTGGATGTGGAATACAATTCCAGAATCCCATAGCCAATATAGCAGTGGCTATGCTGGTTATGGGATTCTAGGAGCTGTAGTAAATAAACAAATCGTTGTTTCCTGTCTCCACAGTTGCTTTATGAATTTTCCTACAACTGTGGCATAACAAATCTCTCTAAAGAACATTCTGTGGATTTCTGAAGAATAACCTGTATACCTTCTGGAGATGAAAGATAGGAGAGTCCACAATTCTGCTCCTTGAAGACAGATGTTGAGACAGGTTCTACTGACAGCACAGGACCTGTATGGTTTACTGTGGTGAACACACCATCTACAGTAAAACAAGAAGTTAAAAAAAAAGACACACAATCCACCTTTGTGGATTATTCAAGTCTACAAAAATTGCTCCTTTTCTCAAAAACCCTTATTTTAAACATGGTTTATGGTATGTTTAAGTCATGTTTCAATTAATGTTTTGCTTATGCAGAATTATGTTACTGACCAATTGTTAAATATTTGTCTCTGAGAAAAAGTGCTTCAGCATGATACTTTCTTACAGCACAATCCTATGCATGTTGACTCCAAATTAAGCTATCTTCCAGGCTTTACTAAATCTTCCTTTTTCATTCACTTGTTACTGCATTTGGCACATATTTTCAGTGGAATGAAAGACAAACTAAAATGGAACTGAAAATGTATTTCTGAACAGGAACTGCCCAATTACTGAAACAGATATTGTAGTATAATTCAAAGCATGTCAAATCACCTGTAGAAAACGTTGGAGATCGAAAAATCCATTCTGTTTCATTGATCTTTACGGATTGGTGCATCCTTGAGTCTTCTCTGAGATCCCATACCAGCACTGAACCATCGATTGTTCCAACAAACACTAAAATAGCTTTACTAGGACTAAAGCAGCAAGATGTCACCTATAAGGTAGAAGAGGTCTCAAAATCATAAACAAGAAGAATCATTATGTTGCATACATGTTTTAGTTTACTTCCTGTAATCCCATCTTCAATCATGTATTCTGTATCTACACCTGAAATTTTAGATAACACTTCATACACCTGACATTTTGCACCTGATGAGGGCTATAGTTCATGGTATAATAGCCTTGATTTAATGAATTCACTAGTGTTTAAAGTATTTTAAGATTATTCACTGGAATAAACTTTACTGTTTCCTGAACAGAAGCAAAACCTGACATAGTACTGTATCTGAAAATTCCTAATGAACCTAAACCAGAATAGACACACAAAAGTCAGTTGAGTAAAGTTAAAAAATTCTAGCTCAGGATATAGGTTTTACCCCAAACACCTGATATTGTACTCCATGAGGCCTTTAAATAATTACTGTACAGAATCCTGAAACAAACACCACATAATAGAAAGTCCCCAAGATATTAGTCCTATATACTGTTAATCTTTGGTTTTGCACTCAGTAGATGTGCCACATCTGGTGTAATGTTGTTTGACTGAAACTTTATTCTAAATATGAGCTGATAACATAACTTTCTATTCTTACAGTTCTTTTTTGACTCCTGTTCAATCAAGACTTTCAAATGATGCATCAGATCTCTTCCCATTTAGGGAAAAGAAGAGTTTGTTGTAGTTTCTGGGTCAGGTACAGCATGACTGTCAAAATATAATGCCATGAAAGTATACCTGTGATTCACAAGACAATAGTTTCTGAGGACTAGAAGGTTGCCAGACATTCCACACACAAATGATGTATTTGCTGTCCAGAATCATGTCACTTGACTTTTCAGGTAGCTCATGAACAGAAAGCAGAGCTTGCCTCTGAACATGTGATATATGCAAATGGGAGATTTTCCGACCTACGGGAGTAAAAATAAAAAATTACTGTACGCTGATTACATTTTTTATAATTTAGGTATAAAATATGTGAGACACAGGATCAATCAGTGATTGGTTCAACACAATAGTTCTCTTTTTTATTTAAGAAGGCATGGGGTTTGAATTTGACCATAGCAGAAGTGCTGGGGGAAGTGGGGATTACATTTTCTAGCTCTCCCTTGTTGTCTGAAGCTGCCATTTACTCCTCTGAGCAAAGTGTAAGGAACACTCACTGCTGTCTGCATAGTAGCTCAAGAATTAAGAAGCAAAGTAGACTGGAAAGCAAGCTTAATTATCTCTTTTAAGGGCCAGAGGGGACTGTGGTGGCTTAGTGGTTAAGGTGCCGGACCTGATGGCTGGATGGACCAGAAAGCAAACATGTCAGAGGCCTGAGGGATAAAATTCTGTACGTAACTGCGGGAGAATGTAAACTTGGATGAGACTAAAAAATATGCAGTCGTGACCTAGTCCTGAGCTATGTAAGCAGTTTGGCTTACAGCTTTTTGGACCAACTGCTCCTTTCAAATAAAGGTCTCATTTATATTTATTTATTATTTATTTATTTTTATTTATATTCATATTTTTATAGCCGCCCAACTCGCAAAGACTCTGGGCGGCATACAATCTTAAAACCCTTAAAACCCTTTATAACACATTACCGTAATTGTACTGGGATATAACTTAGGCATGTTTTACCCTGGCTGGATCAGACATCTCAACAGATTAGGGCAATGGATACCCTACTTTTAGTTGCATGTATGCACATCGGTGGTTAACAAAACCTGGCCATCTAGTTTAGGACCAAGTCTTAAACTGCCCTTATTGCCATCAGAGATTAGTTTACAACTGGAAATGCTTCCTTCCATGTAGGTCAAGGTTTCCCAAGCTAAGACCTATGGGCCAGATCCAGCCCCTGGTGCCATTTCATGTGGCCCCCAACCCTCAAAAGGACATTTGAGAAACAAAATGGCTAACCATTTGAAACTGTTGGGACAAAGTGGCCAACCCCCACCCCAACCCCAATCGTGCAGGCAGGGCAAAATGGCTGTCCGGCCCTCAAAGCTGACTGAGAGAGCGTGACCTGGCCCCTGGTTTGAAAAGGTTGGGAACCCCTGGTATAGGTGGAAAGGAAAAATAAAGTTGAGTGCCAGAGGAAAATGGAACATTGAACTAAAAAAGGATTTTTGGCCCAATCCAGCACAGGTCTTTGTATATTCTTAGGTAGAGAATAAAACTGTCTTACCATGTAGAAAAGGAAGATCAGTATTTAACTGGAAACATCGATCACTGATGGACAGGCTAGATGGCCGCGATCTTAGATTCCGCCTAGGTTGTGTTGCCACTTGATCCTCCTCAAGCAGAACTTCAATCACCTTTCAGAGATTGTATTTATAGAAATGGAGAAAAACTTTTAAATTTACTCCTTCAGTGTTGAGTCTAGATTTTAAACTTAATTACTACAGCTTATTCCAAGACAGTGACTCAGAACTTAAAATACCTCCTAGTATTTTCTAGGCACAGATCATAACTGAGTTTGTGGAAAGATAATGGAGGACATTTCCCAAGTACTTATTGCTGTCTAATTAGGGGAAACTATCCAAGATGCTAAAGGAGGGAGCCACAGACACCTAAGAACACCATTTCAAATTGTCATTCTGTCTCTGTATATTCAAATAATATATGAAGTGCCATACAGTGTATCAGATCCAGACTAAGTCAGATTTAGAATAAACCCACAAAAATAAGAGAGACTTAATCCATCATGAGCTGGCTGGATAACTCAGTCAGTTAGGTATTTAGCTGCAGAGCTAGAGGTCAGTTCAATTTCCCACAAGTATATCTCAGAAGAGCCAGTCTGTACAGTGTCAGATGCCTCCAGAACAGGGATGCTCAAACTTTTCAGGCTGCGGTCAGCGGTCCAGTCACGTGGTTCCTCCCACCGGAAGCGGAAGTAAACCACACCTTGCAATCTGTTTGGGGACCCCTGCTCCAGAACAACGGAATGGTAAACCACTTTTGGGTATTCTCTGCCTAGAAACTCCTGAAAAGAACCACTGTAAATCAGAATTGACCTGATGGTACTTAATAATTATAATCTATCTTGCTGATTTTAATAATTTCAGTCTGACATATAATGGATAAAGATGCAACTTGATGTTGATATTATTATTAATATAATAATCAATACAATTTCTGAAAAACCTACCTGACAAGCAGATCGGAGAAAATTCGCCAATCTCTGGGAATCAATTTTTACTGTAAGGGCAGATACATCATTGCTGCTTCTTGGACCTGAAAAGAAACCCAAAATTATAAGTACAGGCCTACAGGAACATCAAACTGTATGTTGACACAATCAAAGAAAGCCATCTGAAAATGGCAACACACTTTAACATTTATCTTTGTAATGTGTTGACACATTATATGAAATTTTAAAACCATTATACATTCAAAGCTAGTCACCTCCAGACACAAGGGAAGTTTCACCAGGATGTTGCGTCCATTTTTCTTGAATCTCTACTTCCTCAGTTTGAACATCTCTGTCTAGATTATCCTCATTCCACTGAACATAGGCCTGAAGTAGAAGAAAAGTGTTTTGTTGAAATGGTAAACTAGAGTATAATAGAATCTACAGTGGAACCCTGAGTTACGAAATTAATTCGTTCCTCGGGGTTTCTCGTATCATGAAAATTTTGAATCTCAAAGTGCAGTGTCCTATAGGAATGCATTGAAAACCAAATAATCTGTTCCGGAGGTCAGGAAAAAGTAAAAAAAAAAAGTTTTTTTTCCTGTTCCAAACTCTTCATAAAGTGCACTTTGAAAATTTTCACCATGTTTTTGCCACTTTATAAAGAGATTTGAACAGGTAAAAGATGGTTTCCCCCACTTTTTTCTGACCTCTGGAAGGGATTAATTGGTTTTCAATGCATTTTCAGCACTTCTGACAGTGGCCTCTAGTGGCCAGCTCTGGTAATGTCCACGACAAACAGCTGTAAGATCCCCCTACCACTGGAAGTGTCGAAAACACGCATTTTAGCTGCCAAAATGCACTGAAAATGTGACAAAGAATTCCAGAAATGAAGCGGAAATGCTCTCCATACCCTCCCACCACCATGGGAAGCAGTGGAAGTTGTTCGTATGGCAAAAAAGTAAGTCAAGGATTCATTTTCAATGGATTTCCTTTCATATTGCAAGGACCCAGGACAACCAGGTAATAAACTGAGCAGTAACCGAATCTCAGTCCAGAGTCAAAGTCCAAATGAAACCAGAGATGCAGAATTAGTCCAGGCAACAAAAACATAGTCCAAATGAGTCAGATGTCAGGTGACCGGGAGGACAGACACAGCAGAGAATCCCCAGAGGCTGGGTCAAGGCCAGGATGAAATTCCAGGAGCAAAGATCCCAGCAAGGCAAAACAACAAACCATGGGAACAAGGCAGGAGATCTTCTGGAGCAGAAATAAAGAGCAAGGCAGAAACCAGGGACAAGGCAAGTGATCCTTGAGCCAAGTAACAGCAAGTATGCTGACCTTCATTGATTAAAGGCAGAGTTATCTTCAAGGGCTGGAGCAAGATAGGGCTGGAGCTCAAGGAACAAGGCACAAGAAGAGTCACAGGAACCAAGAACTGGGCAGAAGACTTCAGGAGCAGAAATCAGGAACAAGGAGATCTTCTAGAAACCAGGAACAAGGCAGGAGATCCAGAAGGCAAGTAACTGCAAAACTGCTGACCCCCATTACTGAGGCAGCTTCTGGGAAGAAGGGCTGGTTCTTATATAGCTAAATCACCCAAGGCCTTCACGTGGAGTCTATAATGGTCTGGAACCTTCCCCAGGGGTCTCCAAGTGGGATTATCAGCTGCAGCAGGTGAAAGTTCTAGCTCTGCAGGATTTAGATGAGCAGCTGCAAATCCTGGACAATAACAGAATATGCCAACCCAATTACTAGTACTCTTCAGATTAAAACCTGCTTGTTATAATGGAAGTGGGCCACATATATTTGTCAGGACTTTCATAGAAGCCCAAATGTCTGAATGATGACGTTGCTGGTCCCTAACAATTGCAGTGAATAAAGCTGAAGGGCTATTTTGCTGACTTTGACTTCTCTTTCCTGGAGATGCTAAACAGAAACCGTTGAATAACGGATAATACTGTAAATCACCCTAATGGATAGCAGCATTTCAATATTCCTGACCTGGCAAACCCAATCAAGGCGCACAAAAAGGATATTTGCATTCATTAATATTTAGCCAAAATTACAGCATTATGGGAAAAGGTAAGACTGCAGTTTCCTACAGAATGGACAGTTTAGAGGCAATTATACATACATTATCCACTGACATATAGGTAAAGGTAAAAGTCACCCTTGCTCGAAAGCCAGTCACATCTGACTCTAGGGTTTAGTGCTCATTCCTGTTTATAGCCAAAGAACCAGCACTATCTGCATCTGCAGACGTTTCCATAGACATGTGGCAGGCATGACTAGGCAACGGAGTGCATGGAATGTGGTATACCTTCCCACCAAAGTGGTACCTATTTATCTACTTGCAATTTCTTGCTTTCAAACTACTAGGTTGGCAGGAGCTGGGACAGAGATGGAAGCTCATTCCATCATGCAGCACTTGGGTCTCGAACTGCTGACCTTCCAGTCATCAAGTTCAGTGTCTTAACCACTAAGCCAACACAATCCCCCACTGACATATAAGCTTACACTAAACCAAGGATAAGATTTTAGTAACTCACTAAGTATCCAATCTTTCCAAAACTGCACCTACTGTGAACAATCGTATGGGAACTCTTGAAATAAACAAAAATATTAACAGTACCAAACACTCTGTTTTTCTTGTTTTGCCTCTTGACAAACACATGCTAGAATATTGCCTCCCTTAATAGAAATTAATAGTACTTTTAAGGTGATATAGTACTTTACCAATGATATTGATATTTTTTAACGCTGTTGTGCTTAGCAGTCTGAGAAACTGGAATGAATATGCTTTACTCCATACCTGCTTAGTGTTTATTTTCCCGAAGTTCCGGATATACATGTCATACTCATTCACTGAAGGCAAATCCAGCAAAGAGATGCAGACTGAAAAGTCTAGGTCAATCAGTCGGAGAAGTTCAAGGCTTCGTTTCCTTCAGAACATGTTGCAAGAAAGCAAAAATGCACTAAACACATATTATACAGAGACATATGGCTGATTTAGAAGTAGTCTCAATTCTAAAGCAATAAGCATGGAGTTCAACATCATGGTGTAGGTACTTAAAGTACTTTTTATGTTATTCACACCAGAGGGAAAAATGAAGTTAATATTATTGCATGCCTTCTTGAGAGGATTTGTTTTCTTCATACTTTACAACATCTACTGTACTGCTGAAATAAAAGACTATTTCAGATATTATATTTAGATCAACCTGGTATTTACATGACAGGGAACAGCAATAAGCTGTCTACCTCCGTCTATCTCAGAAAGAGGCAGAGTGCAGCCCCCCCCCCCCCCCCCCACAGATGTCACTGGCAATTATAGCCAATGGTGAGAAATGGTGGAAGCTGAAGTCCAACATTTGGAGAGATGCATTTTGCTCACCATGATCTACAATATAAATATTTACAAAAATGTTTATTACATTTACTCCATCTTTTTAGGTGCACACCCGACATATTTAAAGCTTTAAAAGTATAGTGTAAAGTCTCTGCAAAAAAAAAAAACAGTAAGCAAAGGTAAAGGTCACCCTTGCTCGAAAGCCAGTTGTATCCGCCTCTAGGGTTCAGTGCTCATCTCTGTTTGTATCCAAAGAGCCAGTGCTGTCTGCGTCTACAGACATTTTCATGGTCATGTGGTAGGCATGACTAGGCAACGGAGTGCACGGAACACTGTTTACTTTCCCACTGAAGTGGTACCTATTTATTTACTTGCAATTTCTTGCTTTCGAACTGCTAGGTTGGCAGGAGATGGGACAGAGACGGGAGCTCACTCTGTTATGCAGTACTCGGGTCTTGAACTGCTGACCTGCCGACTTTCCAGTCATCAAGTTCAGTGTCTTAACCGCTAAGCCACCGCAGTCCTGAAAAGTAACTGCAGACGATAACAAATATTTCTGAAGGGAAACTACAATGGACCAAATTATCCACACATATTTTCAGGAAGGAAGCTCTTAACAGGATCTTCAACTATCAACTGATCAACTTCCCCAAAACTAAAACTAGTTGGTGCAAACCATTTTTGCTTCCAAAATAGCAAAAAAGAAAGAAAAAACAGTGACACAATATAGTCCTCTGTATTATACAAGCTGGCATTGGCTAAAATGAATATGTCACTCACTCCCCAGCACTGATGTAAACTTATCCCTATCAGATGCTTATATTCAGTTTAGACCTAGCATGCATGAGTTCTAAATTTAGATATTCTATTTCACTTTGTTTAAACATACAGCATTTGTAACCTTACAGATACTATTCAAATCTCACACACAGACCATCTTACAAGAAATGATTTATTTTAATATAATTATATACCTACTTCTGTTGACTGACAATTTTCCTGATACTTTGCCGCTGCCTAGCAGTTTGAAAATCAATGAACTTTCCAGAAACAGGGCTTCTAGCAGGTTGATCTTGCCTTTCTGTAAAGTAATAAGTTAATGAAATCATTAAAATGTAAATGGATAACTCTCAATATACAAATATTAAACATGAACCTAAATCCAACATTGTGCTGGAACTGCAATGCCACCATAACAGAATGTCCTTCCCCATTTACAGTCCTCCCTCCCATTTATAGCTCTTGTCACCTCCTGTAAACTGGGTTCTAATGGTTTTTACACTGCAGTGGAGAGATAAGAATAATAATTTCGTGTCAGAGATTACTCTGGGTTGAAAGGATTTTTGCTGGAGAAACTCTGTTCAGGGAACACCCGAATGAGGCTCCTTTCATGTCCCCAAGTGCATTCCTCGGGTATCGAAACCCGAACTTCCAGTCTCTAAGCTCAGCGCCTTAACCACTAAGCCACCGGGGGAGCTAGTGGAGAGATTAGATAGCCAGTTCTTTTGACAGAAGCAGTTCTATTAATGGACACACACAGTTGAATGTTAGTAAATATAATAAAAACAAATCTTATTTCGATTGAGCTTTCTTCTATCTTGATTTCAGCCAAAGGGCCAACTCAATTCTGCGAAAGCATTTCAGCTACTATCTTTACTGGGCTGTAACACCTCAAAGAGCAAGAGTGAGATCACATACTTGATTTTTCTTCCATGGAAAATCTCCCCTTGCATGACCAATTTTATCCTAGGCTTATCCATGACGTACTAGGGTGCTTTTGAGGTTGGGTAAGCCTTCAAATGTGCAATCCTATACTTGTGACTAAATAAGATACAGAAAATTTGAAGATCAATTGTGCAAATTGAAATCTTGCACTCATTTTCCACCAGTCTCTAATAACAGGAGGCTAAAAGGGCAGAGGAATATGAGATAGTGTTGAAGACACAGGGAAAAGAAGGGTTGACGCTTGTAATGATAGTCTGACTGAACGATCATGGCTGCAAATGGGCTTCTGGATTTAAATTAACAAGTAACTTAACTTTGGGAATACTTCTACAATTGCTCCTTGAACCTCAACTTCCTTAGCTTCCTTGAACACTAACTATGATAACTATATGGGATTCTTAAATGTGGAATGTAAGATTTGCACATGCAGTGATATTGGATATAGTCGAAGATCAATCTGCTCATGACTAAAGTCTCTATAAGTGAGTAAGAGCAGCCAGCTTTCCTCACCTTCTTAGAACACAAAGTACTGAATTCACCTTGCATGATTTCTTTATATTCAACCTGATTTGGTTTCACAATGCTAACCAAACGTTCTACTTAGTTTCATACCCTTTCGGGACTTCTCAAATTCTTTTGGGATGAATTCATTCTTTGTTTGCTTGGGGTAGAAGTTCTCAATCTTTTCATTTTCAGCATTAATTGCTCTTTGAATTTCTTCTATCTCTGCATTCTTGGCTGTATGGATTTTTCTTACACATTCTTTTGCTTCTTCTTTTTCCTTCTCTTGCTCCTGACTATATTTATCATCCTCATCACCTTCATCATCATCTATGTCATCGAAGTCATCTTCATAATCCTTCAATAACAAAAAAAAATCATACTCATCTGATAGCAATAAATCAACAACCAATGAAAGAAAGAAGTCTCCCTACAACATGGGTTCGAGGCCCTGTAATGGGATGTGTATTCCTTTGTAGAAAGACCACCACTGGAGAATAGAGGTGGCCACAGATTTAATCCCCAGGATCTTTAGTAAAGGCTGGAAAGACCTCTCTATACAATCCTCAAGAATTCATGCCAGTAAGTATGAACCCTATGGGGCCAGAAAATTCTACAGTTTGACTCGGTATAAGGCAGATCTCTCTCTGCTTGTATTTCAACAGTTGTACCTAGGACTTGATATATGTAAGCAATTCCCATCAATGAGTTTTAAAGAACTCATAAATAATTGGGAAATCACATCCTCTAGTGCTGTCCCTTTTGGATACATTGCACATAATTTATCCCTCAACACACATCCAAAATGTCTGCACTTACCTCAAAATCGTCTTCATAGTTAACTGGATAATCATAATCTGGATCTGGACGAGAGGTGCTCACATTCAATGTCTAGTAAGAGAGAGAAAATAAGAGAATTTAATCACAGTGCAAGGATATAACTCAAAATATTAATGGAATTTACTTAACAAGAAAAGACTATCTGGCATCCTTTTCTTGCAAGAAAAATATAATAATGATATGTAATTCTCACATTTTCTTTTTCTTCATCTGCTTTCCTTTTGTGATGTGGTCCCAAGGATGTCAAGTTATCAACTCTGTGGGGCTAACGTACAAATTTAAGAACAGTTAAAGAGAAAAACACAGCAATGTGGCAATTAACTTGAGCAGAATGAATCACCTTTAATAACTGATAATATCCCTTATTTATAGCATGATGTTAATTTCTAAAAGCTGTAACATCTTATAAATTGTCAAAATCTTAATTATAATTACCTGGAAACTATCTTCATTATATTCAGTTGATGATATGTTAAAAAATCTAATCAAAATAAATTACTTAGTGGACAAAATCCTGTTGCTTATCATAATATATTGCACTAGAGCAGTGATAGCGACTCTTTTAGAGACTGAATGCGCAAGGAAGGAGGCAACTTGTGGGCAGGCACGCACATATGCTCCTCCCCATGGGGTGGGGACTCCTCCAGCTCCTGTTCTGGTCACATCACCTCGTCCCTGCCGCTGCCTCTTTGGGGGGTGGGGGTGGGTTCAGCCGCCCCTCTCGCCTCACCATTGGCGGAGGGAGAGGGCTGGGTAGGGAAGCGATGCTCCCATTGGTGCCAGTGCCATGGGGCTTGCCAAGATGGCACATGTGCCCACAGAATGTCCTGTGCATGCCACCTCTGGCACATGTGCCATAGGTTCACCTACAATGCATTAGAGTATGCTCATTGAATCAATAGGGATGATATATCAACTCTCTGTAAGTTCCATTAATTCAAATGGAACCTAACTTAACCTAACTTAAAGAGGAGAAACTCACTAAAGCCCCATTACATCAATGTGTATACTCTAGTGTGATTTACTACATCACTTTTTGACAATTAGATATTTTTATCTTGCCTACCTCAAGAGATACTTGTGTGAAACAAAAACTGCAGAACAAGCTAAGATCATTAATACTACTGTATTCCTGATTGCTATATACAGCTTTAAAGATGGACAATTGAGAAAGATATTAGGAAAGTAACTGACATGCAAAAGGTGAACACCATAGATCACTAGAAAGACCAATAAGTGGGTCCTAGCTAAAATCAAGCCTGAAACCTCTCTAGAACTTAAAAAGACTAAACTGAAGATACTTAGGAGATATCACAGAAGACAAGACTCACTGGAAAAGACAATGATGCTAGGGAAAAAAATATAAAAAGTAGGAAAGGAGGGCCTAACATGAGATGAATTAATTTAATAAAAAGCACAACATTTAGTTTGCAAGATCTGTGCAGGACTTTTAATGACAGGATCTTTTGGACGTCACAACAGAGTTTCCATAAGTTCAATACAACCTGACATCATGTAACAATTTCTTTGACTGGGTCATAGTTCATAATAGAATGTTTAAATATTCACTTTTAGATTCTGTTTATTTTCTCTTTCATCAATTCCTGAAACATTTTTGCATTTTAAAATGCCAAACAAAACTATCTTACCTTTCCATCTTCTCTTTCCCTTTTCCCATGTTTCTTTACTTTTTCTTTTGTATTCCTGCAAGTGGGAAAAAATTACACTGAATTAAAAGTCTACGTAGCAAAGGGCCTCAGAGATACTTTACAGGTGAAATTCGGACAATTAGAATATCGTGCAAATGTTCACTCATTTCACTTAAAAGGTGAAACAAATATATGAAATAGACTCACAACATGCAAAGCGAGATATGTCATGCCTTAATTTGTTATAATTGTGATGATCATGGCGTACAGCGTACATGAGATTTTGTGATGATTAGGGGGTACATGAGATTGGGGGGTTGGGGTTTTCATAAGCTGTAAGCCATAAGCATCAATATTATAATAAAGTAAGGCTTGAACTATCTTGCTTTGCATGTAATGAGTCTATCTCATATATTTGTTTCACCTTTTAAATCGCTTTACTGATCTGAATGAACATTTGCCTGATATTCTAATTTTCCGAGTCTCACCTATATATCTTTATAAAGCAAAGGCCAAAGAAGACAAGGAGAAGTGGAGCTTACTCCCTACCCAGTCTATGAATGATTTGTGTCAAAACATCTCAAATATTATAAAACACCTCTCATGTTGATGATCTGTATCGTCTTCATGCCTTGAGCTTTTCCTTTGACTTCTATATTCGCTGTACTGGGAAAAAAACATTTTTGAATATTTAATGATATCATTCAAACATTATCAGTTATATACTGTACTAATAATAATAATTTCATGTCAAAAATTATTCCGTGTTGAAAAGGTTTTTGTGGGGAAAACCTAGGGAATGTCTAAATGAGGCTCCTTTCATGTCCCCAAGAGCTGGGATAGAGACAGGTGCTCAATCCATCATGCAGTACCTGGGTTTCGAAATGTCGACTTGCCGGTCTTCCAGCTAACAAGGCAAGCTTCTTAACCACTGAGCCACCGCAGCCTACTTATCTGCTTATTTTGGTAAATAAGTAAGTTTTTCCTTACTTCAAAGATTCAAGCTATATACAACTTCCTTCTGTTATAAACCAAAATTTACAATGACAAAAATTAATGCTCATGATGATTAGATAGATGATCTCACAAGGGATGGCAGAGTTAATCTGCTTAATGACTACTATTAAGATCTGTAACTCTCCCTCTCCTCCATCCCAGGACTATTGACACTTAACAGCCATTCTCAAGACTACCTTCGTTTGACACTTTGTACTTCCACTGCATTTCATGTTCTACTCCTTCCCCTGAGTCTCTCTACTCTCTCTCCCCCTCCCTCCTAATTACAAAAACATACCACATTGTCTGCAACTAGTAAATGTCAGAGACTGTTATGAGGATATATATCTTGCCATAGTAGGCTCTTTCAATGAAGGATAGGGTATGAAAATGATTAATGAAAAATTAATCAACTTATACACAGGTGTTTCATTAACATTTATCTAGACTTTCTGTTTAATAAATTTTCCTCTGTGGAAAATTTCCATCACAGTAGTTTTTGACCTCTCTGACCACCACCACCCCGACCACCCCATAGTAAATATGGTGGTATCTCATACAATAATTTTAATCTGTTCCATAGGGCTCATTGTTGTATGAAACAATTGCTATACGATGCATGCATCGCATAGCAATTTCCCCTATGGGATACATCGTACAACTATTTTTTTCCGCTAAGTGGTTTTTCCCATTGAAAATTTGTTCTACGGTTTTTTTCCATAGGGAAAATTGTTATGCGTGACGCCATTTCCCCCACAAACCTAATTGTTATACGGTTTCGTTGCTATATGGGGCGATTGTTGTATGAGGTTCCACTGTACCTGTTTGTGATAGAAAAGTCTTTCTTACGCAGTTAGTCTTCTAAAAGAAACCCCAGCAAACAAATGAATATTTGTTTTGGTGGTGCTATAGATATTAAAATTAATTTCATGCAAACCTTGTGATCTCTCTTTTTCTCTTCACTTTCTTCTTGTTGACTTTCCTGGTTCTCCCTATGAAATCTGCTTTCATGGTGAGACTGCTCTTTATGTCTCCTTGATGTATTTTTCTCTTCTCCTTCTCTGGCGGATTTGGAACTCCTTAGTTTCAAGAATTTCTCATTTCCTTCTGCAAGGGATAGTTCACGCTCATTCTTTTCACTGCGTTCTTTCTTTTCACTGTGTTCTTTCCTTTCACTGTGTTCTTTCTTTTCTCTGTGTTCCTTCTTTTCCTTATGCTCTTCTTTTTCTCTGTGTCTTCTACTTCTCTCTTTAGTTGGTTCATGATCTTTTTTGGTCTTGCGCTTGCAATCCCGTTCTTCTTCTTGTTTTCTTGGAACTTCATCTACACTGGTTCTTCTCTTCCCATTCTGATCAGGAAGAAAAATCAACAATTTAGGTTATTTTAAGGAACAAGACTGAAACACAGTGGATATTTTTGCATGACATGGAAGCCCTGACACTGAGCAGGACCCATTCAGAAACAATTGCTCAATTGTTATATTATTATTCAGAAACAATAATATAAATAGGAGCTATAATAAATTGTTGCAGGATGGAGTCACCATGATGCAACTAGTCAGCAATGTCTTCTTCCATGTTTGTTCCAGTCAGCATTTTCTATCCCATCAAAAAACAATTCATCATTCATTGTCCAGTGTGTTTTCTCAGTTTTCAGTGGATTATTTCTAAGTCCCCCCCCTCAGATTTTGAACTTTTGAGAACCATGGGATTCCTTGAAGCTTGTCAGTACTTTCTTTTTATGCACGAATAGTGCTGCTTTAACTACATCAGTAGTCAAGATGATTATAATGACCATCATCCTCAATGCATGCCATTGAGTCAACTCAGACTTATGGTGATTCTTTTCAGGGTTTTCTGGTAGAGAATTCTGGGAGAGGGGGTGGCGAGGAGGAGGAGGTGGAGAATTGCAGAGCTGGAAAAAATCCTATACAACAGGGGTGCCCAAACATTTTGCGCCGTGGGCCGGTCACGTGGTTCCTCCCACCGTAAATGAAAGTAAAACACACACGCACATGTGCAAAACGTTGCCGTAAATATATCTGTGGCTGTCGTAAACGCATTTACGGCAGTATTTTGTGAATGCGTGGCCGCATATTACTTCCACTTCCGGGAGCGGCAAGGGCCAGATCCGGCCAACAGGCCATAGTTTGGGCACCCCTGCTATAGAATATTGAATCCAATCCGTCAAGGAGGCACAATGGGGACTCAAACTCCCAACCAGACACCTAAACCATCAAGCTATTTAGCCGTAGCCATTCTCACATAATTTTGCCATTTTAAAGCATATACATTTGATATACAGTATTTAATCCAACACACAGCCATGTAAAACTTTAATTCATTGCACGTCCAATTCTCTATTTCAGCCAGTGTAGTCTGGCTTTACACTAGCGTTTCTAGGCCTGTTCTTGAGGGGAGATGAGCTTCTGCCACACACACACCAAGGCTCAAGAAAATCTTAGACATGCAAAGCCCTTTTGTGCTAACCGAGTACAATATATCAAAACAGCTTTTGAAGCTCCCTCGAAAGCTACTGTTCTGGAGGCAGCATAAGCCTTCAGGCTCACAGGATTACTTTCCTTTTGCTCTTAGTGACAGTTCTAAGAAAGATCTATAGTCACTCAGATCAGAAAATACACACAGCTCTGAAACAATCATTAGAATTCTAGAGCTGGAAGTCAAATTTCAGAAGTCATCTTCTAGCCCACTGCCTTCCCACCATGGGAATCCATAGCTGAAGATTTCCTTTATTGTAAAGGTACAAACCATTTTAACTTCGAGAGACTTTCAAATGCATGGCAACTGCTTTGCAACACTAGTTCTGGTAACAGAGTCAAACCCATATTCTGCATTGAGAAGGCTGTTTTCAAGCTCTTACATTATTTCTGGCCATGTGTTGAAAATGTGACAAACAATCACAAGGAACTGATGAAATATTACAGAAAGTAACTGGAAAATTTCATTGATATCTGTGGAAAAGGCCCCAAACAAATATGGTATCAGATATGATGGCTCGCTACCACCTTATTTAGAGATTCACCCTAACCTCCAATTTACTCCTAATTTTCCTACCAGTTTTTTTCATCTTACCTTTCTCTCTGAATGTTTTTTCTCTTTTTCTTCACTTTTTAATTTTGAGTGATCTAGAACATAACAACACTTATAAGATTAATAAGTTTATTCTGAATACCTTTCAGCCCCTGCTATAACAAATTTGAAGCACATACAATATATATCACCCATCTGTAATTCTAAATTTATTATAATAGAATCAATATATAACTTTCATTTTAAAATGAAAACACCTAATTTTCCATAAAACTGATTTTGCAAAAAATATAATGCTCTATAGTCTACACATACTAGGAGAAAGGAGTACTGTACCTATGATGGCACCAGTATTTAATGCCTGAAACAGATGGCTTATAGTCTTGTAGAGTGACCCCTATCAGATGACAGGCATCTTCTACTTCCTGAACAACCATCAATCTTCCTACATGGTCTAGAACAGGGGTTCTCAACCTACAGTCCACGGGCCAGATCCGGCCACCAACACCAAATAATCTGGCGCCCACCATCGCTCCAGCCACCGCCAGAATCAGCCGCAGACTCAATTACAGCAGTCGTACAGTCGTAAACACATTTACGATGGCCTTAAATTAGTCCGCAGCCTTTGTCAACACGTTTACAGCAGCTGCAAATGCCTGGGGGACAACCAGTTCAGCCCCCTCAACTGTTTGAGGGAGCGTGACCCAGCCCCCGACTTGAAAAGGTTGACAACCTCTGGTCTAGAGTAAGAAAGAAGTCTGGCAAAGACCCTTCCTTCTCATCATAGGAGAGAAGACAGAGTGTTTATTATGTTTCATAGTGGGTTTCAGCTAAAACAGGAAGGGTAACACAGAGAAGCATGACAATCTGAAAAAACTTGATTTAAAAAATAAGTCTGTTGAATTTGTCGTCCACTTGTTAATACAAATGGTCTTTACAAAGCCAGATATGAAAAAAAAATCTATGGTACAGGATCTTCTGCTATACTTTCTATATACAAAAGTTTTAATTTGAGACTATTTTTACTTAAATCATTAGGAATAATAATCCTTATCCATACAGTAAGAAAACCAAGTCACCTGCATGATCTTTGCTGCCTCTTCTTTCATGATGTTCTCTACGCTTTTCCCTATAAGCATCAACTGTCTCTTCCACCAATATTCGCCCGGGATCATCTTTTCTGTGCCTCTTTTCTTTCTCTTTACCTCTATGTTTTTCTCTGCCTTTCCCAGAGATGTGTTTTTCTTCTCTGGCATATTTTTCACCAGTCATTACAATTTTCTCTCTGTGCCTTTCACTAAGGTGATCTTTTTCTCTGTTATCCCATTCTCTGGGATGATCTTTTTCTCTTCCTTTGTCTTTCCTTTCATCCCTATGCCTTTCACTTGATTTATATCGCATTTTCTCTTTACCTCTGGGCCTGTCTTGATCCTGAAAAACTCCATTATATTCATCAGTATCAATATTGTCTCCATCTTGTGCTTTCCTCTGTCGATGCCTCCTATCTTCAGAATGACTACCTGATCGAGACACCTGAAAAAGAGAAGTAAAACATTTTAAATATAATTGTTTGCCTATTTACTGTTTACTACTTGTTATGCTTCTGATTCAAAAACAGAAAAGCTTTGTACTGACACTTTATTAAGTAAGCCTAAAATGTACAAAAAAGACTCTAGCTTTTCTCCCAGTATTTGGGTTTTACCTGTAGTACCCACGTTCTATAATTTTACTTATTTTCACATATTTGGGATGAGGAAAATACGATAGCACTTTTCAAATTCCTGGAAGATAACCAGATGCAAGAGGGTCTGGATCTACTCTGTCATTTCAGAATGTAGGGCATGTAATAATTACAGGAACTCAAATTTCAATTGAATATCGGGGGGGGGGGGAGAATTAAACTGTTAAAGCAGTATGACAATGGAACCAATTACCTGAGGTGGCAAGTGCTGCTTCATTGAAGGCTTTCAAGAGAAAATTGGACAACCATCTCTCAGACCTGCTTAGATTTGAATTTTTGCACTTAGCAAGGGGGTAGACTTGATAGCCTTGCAGGCACCTTCCAACTCAATTATTCTATGTTTCTACAATTCAATGATTTTATTAGCCTGGGAGTTAGAACAATTTAAAGTCATTCTGAGATCTATAACTCCTTAGGCTTGCACTAAACAAAATATAAATTTTGATAACTACATTCTTGTAGGAAATCACATTTTATTTTTCTTGATTAATAACTACACAATCACTCAAGTCAAGGTAAAAACTATTTCTGCCTCTATACAGGGGAAGAGGTAGTTTTTAAAGCATGTATGTAAAATAAGAATAACACTGGAATAAATCTGTTTCCCTACACTAGATTTGCCAGCTACTACAGGTGAAACTCGGAAAATTAGAATATCGTGCAAATGTTCATTCAGTTCAGTAATGCAACTTAAAAGGTGAAACAAATATATGAGATAGACTCATAACATTGTTATAATATTGATGCTTATGGCTTACAGCTAATGAAAACCCCAACCCCCCAATCTCATGTACCCCATAATTATCACACAATCTCGTGTAAGCTGTATGCCATGATCATCACAATTATAATGAATTAAGGCACGACATGTCTCACTTTGCATGTAGTGAGTCTATTTCATATATTTGTTTCACCTGTTAAGTGAAATGAATGAACATTTGCACGATATTCTAATTTTTCGAGTTTCACCTGTATATTTATCTAATTATAGCAATAACAAAATAAGAGCCAACATGGTGTGATGGTGGAAGTATCACACGAGGACTCAGGAGTGCAAGGTTCAAATTCTCACTCAGCCATGGAAATTCACTGGCAGGAGGCAACAGTAAACCACTTCCTGAATGTCTCATAGTCCTTAAAAATTCTATTATGATCACCATAAATCAGAAGATCATCATAAATCAGAAATGACTTGATAACACACAACAATAAATCAAGCAATACCATATACAGTATCTGTACAAGTAGGACTCAAACACATCATTTTGAATAATTCATTGTTTTTCACAATAAAATCAAGAACTCCTACAAATTCTTGGACAGGCCTAAAAGGTAGTGCAATATATCTAGCCTGCTAAATTATATATAAAACAGCTATTTAATAATGCTCAGACAAGGATACATCTTACCTTAAGATGTTCTTCTGATTTCAATGTTTCCTAAAAGGTAGTGTGTATATCTAGCCTGCTAAAATATCTATAAAACAACTATTTAATAATGCTCAGACAAAGATACATCTTACTTTAAGATGTTTCTTCAGTTCTTCTGATTTCCATGTGTCATCCTTAGTTCTTCTCTAGAAAAAGAAAAAGATAGACATTTTTGACTTGTTATAATGTAAGAAGCACTTAAGGGTACAGAGAGGGGTAAATACTTGTCAATATCTTGGACTCAGTCTGGAAGTATATTGGCAGCCAATGCAAATTCTCCAGAACTGGTGTCATGCGGACTCTAAAGAATGTTCTTGTTAGCCAAGTAGCTGCTGTGTACTGCTTTTGCTGTAGTGTCTGTAACATCTTCAAGGGTAGCCCCATATTAAGTGCATGCCAGTAGTCTACCAGGACATGGACTAATGTGGCCAAGTTATCCCTGTTCAGGAATGAGCATAGTTGGTAGACCAGTTGAAGCTGGTCCCAGGCACTGTGAGGTCACATGAGACGCCAATGACAAAAAGACTTCTTCTTCTTTGAGTGCCATATCTGATTCTGAATATTGGCGATCCTCATGGCGATCAGCCATGAAGACTGTCCTGAGAATATGATGCAGAGGCCTTCCACATCACAGCATGACACCTGTACCACTGATCCAGTTATGTGAGTCACTTTCTGGTCCTGAGCCCTTTTGACACACAAAATCCTCATCAGCCCCAGGCCAGCATTGATGAAACTGCTACCTTCTATCAAGATGTATACAAGTGGGATTCAATCCACTTGGGGACCATCACCTTTTCCCTGTGGACTTTGCCATCCAAGGCTGTTGTCAGGTTAGTTAACCGGCGCCTGATGATCAGCATTGAGTCGCTGGCAGTAAAGTCTACTCTATTACCATAGCAGGATAACCTGGCCAGACTGTCAAACAGACTAGCAAATTATAACTATGGGAAGCCACAGATTCCTCAGCTTCTGGGATAGGACAAACCACCTCACTTGATATAAAGCCAGCTTTCTCCATGCCTTTAATTCAGGCTTTCTCAAAGTTTTCGGGTCGCGGTCCGCATCACTCCCCCTCAGATGGCCAGTCATGTGTTTCCATGTGAGTTCTCTCACACATTTTCGTGCATTTTTGGTGAGTTGTTGTGCATTTACGGCACATTTTTGGCGAGTTCTCGCAAGAAAACACACATTTCCTGTGCGTTTTTTGGTGCTTCCGCCACTTGCAACAGTGGGAACGAATGGTGCCACGGGCCACATCCAGCCCATGATGAGCCATAGGTTGCGAATGCCTGCTTTAATTTAAATATTTAAATTTGGCCAACCTGGCAAAGCCAAGAAGGTGACTTCGTTTTGGCAGTTTAAACTTAAATATTTAAATTAAAGTAGGAATTTGCAACCTATGGCTCGTCATGGGCTGGATGTGGCCCGTGGAGCCATTTCATGTGCCCCTCCACCCTCCTTTCCCACTGTTGCAAGTGGCAGAAGCACCAAAAATGCACAGGAAATTGCTTTATTATTGTTTTGCCGCTTCGAGTCGCCTTCGGGCGAGGGAAGCGGGGTACAAATAAACTTATGAGGATGATGATGATGACCTGGACATGAAAGAAAAATGCCTTTAATATAATATGCACGCTTACATACAGCTCCTTCTGAGTAGACCTGCCCAGCTGCGTGCTATAACTCTGGGTCCATGTTCAGCCCAACCCTAGGATCGGGAACACCCAGAAAAAATAAAAATACATCTTAGTAGG
This sequence comes from Bradypodion ventrale, assembly GCA_035047345.1. Classification (NCBI taxonomy): domain Eukaryota; kingdom Metazoa; phylum Chordata; class Lepidosauria; order Squamata; family Chamaeleonidae; genus Bradypodion; species Bradypodion ventrale. The sequence goes on from JAWDJE010000006.1 coordinate 127,092,346, forward strand.
CTTCAGTCAATTTGCAGTGTGGAAGGTTGTGGGATCCTGCCCGAAAAGGGCTGGAGGGCGGAGGATTATTATCCCTGCGGTGCTCAGATCCTCTGCAGGCTCTCCTGAGATCTCAGCCCACTAGATCCTTTTCTCTCCCCTTGGCCGGAGCACTTCTCCAGATACGTTTGTACTCTCAACCCTCTTTTCCAACACCGGCCCCCGCCATGCCAGCTCACCTTATCGCCTTCCATGGCTCAAGCGCCGAAGGGCATCGCCACCCGGCGTCGCGGCTTCGGAAGGCCTTGCAGGCCGCGCGGCGAGGTTAGGAAACCAAGGCAACGGCGCTCAAGTTCTACCTAGCAACAGCGCGCAGTGAACGAAATAATCGCGGATAGGTCGAGTCCGTTTGATGTAAGCCAATCGAAGGAAACCTTAGGGTGAGAGGTGGATGACGTAAGACCGTAAAGGTGTCTGGGAATAGAAGTTCAGGGGGTCTAGGTTAGCTAGCTAGAAACGCTTGGGCATTTCATAAGGAAAGACTGGGTGTGTTGTGAGAAATCCAAGCAGGGGATCATGTAGTAAAAACCAACAGTGACCTTGCAAAGTTTTCACCTTGCAACGAGCATTTTCTCAGGAAGCGGACTTCTCTTCCACAGTGGACTCCGAACTTTTAAAATTAATTGTCCAACCTGCTCACTGCTTGCGAGACAAATTCTGTTTCTTTCACAGTTGTGTATTAAACATCTCTGACTCTACTTCATTAGAGGGTTTAGCCTTGTATGGTTTCCTAACCCCTCCTTATCAATTGCACTTCACAGAACCACTGGAAACTTTAAAAAAAATTTTTTATTGAAAGTTTACATATATACATAAAAATCAAAGAGAAAATAATAATAAAACATACAATTATGAAATAAGTAATAAAAGGCCAAAAAATACAAGCTAAACACATTGTAAGCTTATCTAACATTTAACATTCAATTTAGGAATATACCGTCTATAATTAAACTTATGTTATATAAACTAATGAAATCTCAAAAAGTCATCACTTTTAATTACTAGTTAATCTCATTTTTCTTTATTAAGAAGTCTAAGGAAAATGAAAAAGATGAGTATCCACATAGACATTATCTATCTATTTATAATATTAAAAAAACTCAACCACACTTTAAAACCTCTTTCACAACTCAAAATACAAATTAATAAACCATAAAGAAACACCCAGTGATATAATACATTGCCAAAGGGGAAAGCGGCCTGTCTCTACAAAATTCAATATTTCAATTGTTCTGGTACCGGCATACAGTATCCTTGTTTTTTTTAAGAGAGTATTCCACTGGAAACTTCCATATCATACAAACTTTAAGGAGAGATGTAGCACTTAGGTGTGCTTTGCTAATGCTAATTAGCTATCACAAAGTCATTCCCGTCCACACATTCTTTCTAGTGGTATGTAGATAATACTGCACTGTATTAACACTTTGAAAATGTTGTGTATGCTTAAAATGGGTGGGAAACACTGGAAGTTTGGGAAACACTGGAAGACCATACTGCCAATGACTCAACACCAATCGTCAGGTGGTGGTTAACTAACCTGACAACCTTGAGGACTAACGGCCTTGGGTGGCAAAGTTGACAGAGAAGGATGATGGTCCCCAAGTGGATTAAATCCCACTTGAATCCATCTCGATGGAGAGCAGTAGCTTCATCAATACTGGTCTGGAGCTGATGAGGACTATGTGTGCCAAAAGGGCTCAGGACCAGAAAGTGACTCAGAGAGACCTGGATCAGTGGTACGGGTGTCATGCTGCAATGTGGAAGGCAAATAAAATGCCACTGCATTATATTCCTCCCAGGACAATAGTGATGGCTGATCACCATGAGGATAGCAAATATTCGAAATTGGATACAGCCCTTAAAGAAGACTCTTTTGTAGGTTCTCAGAAATTGCCTCCTGAAAAAGGATTTTTGGTTCTGTATCCCCCACCTTCAATGTGTTTTTTAAAACTTTTACTTCAATGTTTTTAAAAACATTCCCATGTCAAAGCTAAAAATAGAAATGTAGCACCTATACAACTATGCTTTATATTTTATGTTAAATTACCATTTTCCATACAATAACTGACATGATTATTATTTTTCCTGTACAGTACTTGGTTTTAACCCTAAATGGTTTAAATCTTGTTGTGAGTTGTCCAAGGTTCCAAATTTGGGAGAAAACCTCTGATGTTTCTGGAGGGACTCATTCGCCGGCCCTCTCCTGCAGCTTGACGCTGCCTTCTAACATTAAGTTTTATCCTTGCTTGAGGACATAACTAAGCTTTAGGCGTGGACCTTGGCTTCATAAATTAGAATGCAAAGGCTCTCCAGATGGGACAGTTATCAGATAAAGGCATGGGAAAAGAAATGGCCCAGAGTATGCAGATGCCGATACTTCTTCGTTATGTGCAAACTTGTCAAGTATCCTGGATTGCCCAGGGTTTCCCGTATTTCAGCGCTCGTCCCTCCAATTTCCAGCTGCCATCCCGTAATTTGACCGGTGGGGAAAGTAGTTACTGCGCATGGGTTCTGCGCAGAAGGGTCCTGCGCATACGCAGAAGTGTTCTGCGCATGCTCAGGTGTTGTTGCTGTGCATGCACGGCTGGGCTGGAGCAGTTATGGTTATGTGCCTTAGGGACCAATACCCTTGCCTGTGGACTTTGGCACCCAAGGCCACTAGTACTCTCAGGGTGGTCAGGTTAATTAACCACCGCCTGACAATCGGTGTTCCCAGAAGCCTAAGTCAGTACATCAGTGCTTTGGGGGATTGAAACCAAAGATTGGGAAACACTGTACTGTATAGCTGATAACCTGGCCATAGTGGTACACTCAAAAATATTTTTATTTTGTTCATTTCGTTCGTTCTGTACATGTCAGTTTGTTGCTTAGGGCTGTTCCCGCCCAGCAACGCCTCCTTGAGTGTCTTAAATTTCCCCTCACAGGGTGGGCGACAGTTAGGGTACGCGAGTGCCTGAGGCCTGGCTGACGCGCACTCGGGAGGCGAGGCGAGGAGGGGGCCGGGGGGCGGGACCTTTGGCGAGGGAAACCAAGCGGGCGGAAGGCGCCTCGTCTACGTAACAGACAGCCGATGGGGGAGGGAGGGGAAAGCCGAAGAGAGGAGGCAAGGGGAGGGGGCGTGGCCTCGCTATGGCGTGCCTATTTTCCAGAGACCAGGGGGAGGAGGTCAGGTGTCTCGCTCTCTTCAGCCTGTCTCTGTCCTGCCCCGCCTTCCCTCGCGACCTCGTGGTCTCGGCCTTGTTGTCTCTCCTCCTCCTCTGAGTGAATGGTTCGCCCCTCTCCAGTTCGGAAGCCGGAAGTGTGTTGTTGGGAGGGAGGGGAGGGGAGAGAGGTGTTGGCAGAAGCCGCGAAGGCGGCGGTGGTGATGGTTGTTGTTGTTGTTGTCACTCAGCAACTGTGAGGCGGGCGGGCTCGGGCACGCGCTCGCTCGCTCGCTGACCGGGCGATGCTAGGAGGAGGAGGAGGAGGAGGCGCGCCGGTGCCGTTCCCGCCCGTCCGCGCCCTCCTCCCTCTGCGCCCGCCTTCCTCTTCCTCCTCCTCCTCGGCCAGTAGTAGCGCCTGGGCAGCAGCAGGAAGCGCGGCGGCCGCCCGGAGAGCATGAGCGGCGCGGGGCCCCAGGGGCCCGGCGGGGGGGATTCCGACCAGGACCCTCCGCCGCCTCCTCCTCCCCCGCCGCCTCCCTCGCTGCTCAGCGTCGACCTTCCCGGTGTGGTGTCGCAGTTCGCTCGGAGCTTCGCGCTGGTCTTCCCGGTCTACGTGCTGGGCTACTTGGGGCTGAGCTTCAGCTGGGTCCTCGTCGCCTTGTTCTGCCTCTTCTGGGTGCAGAGGCACCGGGGCGGGAAGCGCTCTCGCCTGGGCCGGGCGCTGGCCTTCCTGCACGACGAGGAGGAGCGGGCCCTGAGGCTCACCGTCTCCACCAGCGACCTGCCCGCCTGGGTGAGTGAGTGAGTGAGTGAGTGTGAGTGAGGGCAAGGAGGGAGGCTGGCCTCGGCCGCACCCACACCCACCCGGGGCCGCTCTGAGATGGGGGTGAGCCTGGACTGGAGCCTTGGCCCTGCATTTGAACCCTTTCCTCTGGCAACGCATCCTCATAACTTCTTTGCAAGAGAAATTAAAAAAAAATATTACACTTATATACCGTCCCATAGGGACTGTGGTGGCTTAGTGGTTAAGATGCTGAACTCGATGGCTGGAAGGTCAGCAGGTCGAGACCCAAGTGCTGCACGACGGAATGAGCTCCCGTCGGCTGTCCCAGCTTCTGCCAATCTAGCAGTTGGAAAGCAAGCAATTGTAAGTAGATAAGTAGGTACTGTTTTGCTGGGAAAGGTAACAGCATTCCATGCACTCCGGTGTCTAGTCATTCCTGCCACTTGTCCACGGAAACATCTGCAAACGCAGACAGCACTGGCTCTTTGGGTGCAAATGGAAGATGAGCACCACCCTCCTAGAGTCGGACTCGGTTCAGATACATCTGGCTTTCAAGCGAGAGAGAATTTTACCCCCCTATAGTGCTTAATGCACTTTTTGGGCGGTTTGCAAGTTAATTAGCATTTTGCCCCTAACATGCTGGGCACCTTGGAAGGTTGAATCAACCTGGAGCCCTGTCAGGATCGAACTCAGGTCATGGACAGAGTTTTGCCTATAGAACAGCAATTGAGCCACTGCATCACAAGGGTTATTAGAAAGTGGCAGGGTTCAAGTCTTCCTGTGAGGGTGACACCCTAGGGCCTTGATGCCCCACACCTGGCAGACGTTCCCGAATCAAAGTCCTTCCTCAGTAACAAGGCACCCTTGAATACTGTATAAGGCTTGAGCAGCAGCTGGTGACATACAAAAATTGTGTGTGTGTGTGTGTGTGTGTTCAAGATCTCTAAGGCCAAGTGAATTTGCAGCCAATGTTGACCGCCCCGTTGAAGAAACACGTTGCCTCCCAACTGGGACTCTTCCTTGGCATCAGAGGCATTGCTGCCTCCAGCCACTTACATTTCTGTTCTAATTCTTTGTCCGTGTCCAGCTCAAACTTTGGACTGCCAAAATCAAGCCACTTTTTTGACTTTGTTGTTGGCCATGATTCAGTCTTCATTTGTACATGTTCCTGGTAGTAATTGGCAGACCAGTAAATGAGCTGGATTCACTCAGCGTGGTGTTGTCCATCAGCAACTCCCACTTAAGCAAGTTGGTCTTGCATTTAGGCACTCTGACCGTCAGGGTCTTCCCAGTGACATAAGGGAGGTCGAGTTCCTCTGTCATGTCCTCTAATGTTATTCCTTGCCCAGTGACCTATCTCCTCCATCTTTTAATTTGGTTTTGCTCTTGCTTATTCTCAAGAATAACTTCTGATGAAGTCAGTGGGTGTGTTTGGGCTGCTTCACTCATGGCTATGGGGAAATAAGGAGAGTTGATCTGTTTCCAGTAATAATGGCTGAAATACCTAGGGAAACAGCCTGAAAATATGCAGCCAGTTCTGGAGACTTGGCCAATACATTTAATTCTCGGTCCAGATATGTCTAGTTCTGTTCATTGCTTTGCTTTTCTAGGAAAATAATTTTCCTCCTAAGCTTCAACATGTCTAATCAGTATCCTCCAGTAGTACTTGCATGTCTAAATAAACTACTGAGGGATGTTCCTCTGGGTGTCTCATACGCTTCTCCCGAGAGCAGTTATGTTCCAGACATTGTGAAAGTCACGCCCTGAAAGCAACATGCCTACTTGATCTGTTTTCCACCACTGTGACCTGTAGGAAATGATATGTTAATCTGAATTCCCAAGACTTGCTTGTATAATTTTCCCTCCCTTTAAAAGCATATGCATAGCTAATGTTTAATTGTTTTTAGTATAATATTTATACTGCACATTAAAACTGTTAAAACTTTTGTTTTATATTTGAGTTGTTGTTAGCTGTCTTGGGTCCCCTATGGGGAGAAAGACAAGATGGCATTAAATAAATAAATAAATAAATAAAAGGCGTCTTTGCTTTACCAGAGGGGTTGTGAGAAGGGGAAATAATGTAGTTCTTCTATTGTTCATCAATGAACTTTCTTTCCTTTTCAACTAACGACCACCTTATGAATTCCACAATTGTTCTTTCTTAATTAAATAGTGACTCGTGTTCCAAATGAGAACATTTTCTGAATGTACCGTAGCTGTGTCTGTATAAAGTTTTTAACTGATTTGTGGGTGTGTCTCCTGTGTTTTTACTAGGGACTGTAAGATTCAAGTAAATCTTCAAGACTCATCTGGCTTTTTTATGCCAAAAAAGAGAAAGAGAAAAGATTCTTCTCTGTAGTTCATTCATTTATTAAATTTATATCCCGCCTTACTCAACAAAAATGTGACTCAGGGCGGCTTACAATAAAGAATATACAGTATAATTACAATTACAAAGTTACATAATACATATCAATATCAAAATGACAAAACATTAATTATAACAAGAAAAATATAAACCCTAATCGCAGTCATAATAGTCCTCCAGTTTGGACGCGCCCACGCCTTTTCTACCCTCCGGCCGGAAGAGGCCAGAGGGGTGGCCAGGCAGCAGCTGTTCCTCATCCCGTGCCGGTGTTGCGGGCGGGAAATGGCAAAGTCCTCCAGTCTGGGCGCGGCAACGCCATATCTACCTACAAGAATACTTGTAGCATTTATTTGTGGTATTCTTAATTAAATCTAATAAGTAGCTTGTGCTATGAAATGTGATTGTTTAAGGTGGGGAGCACAGATGCCATTGTGAAGCTTGCTTGTGAGGGTAAAGTGCAGGCTGGTTTGTAATACAGTGGATGTTTTATGTTTCAGAGCATGGCTTATTGTGAAAGGGGGATACAAAAGACTAGTCTGAAAATCTTGCAGTGTAGAAAGCAGAATGGCACTGAAGTATGTTTAAATAGCATCTGGCTGGTTTTTTAAATTGTGTTCATGTCTGATCATGCCTTTATAGGAAGGATAGCTATATGTGTTGATACAAATGTTTGGCTAGGCATTGTGACAGGTCCAGTAGATTTCAATGTTCAGAACTATGATTGGATGCCTAAGAAAAAAGTTAGCTTAGTTATTGTGCAGTGTAAATTTGATTTGTCTTTTTTCCAAGATGTCCCAGATCCCATTCCCCTCCTTTTAAACGTAGTGTTTTGTGCAGGCCTTATCAGTGTTATTGATATTTCTACGAAGTCAGATTTTGTAGTACCAATTGTCACTGAAATCAAGAAGACATTGCCTTTTTTTAAGCAGTATTCTGCTCCACTAGTTGAGTGAAATCCTCAATCAAGAGCTTGAAGATTTTCTAACCTTTTGGGGATTACGTTGAATGAAATAAAGATTTACCTTCAGGCCAATAAGTGCCAGTCAGCATTTGATTTTGTTACACTGAATGTTTCTCTTGAAACAAGGCCATTTTTGCACTCTTGAATCTTATTCCATATCTTCATGTCTTTGAGGAATTAGGAAAAAAAGGTGTAACTGTGAAGTGACTAACTTTCTAAAGAAATTAAGGTCATTCTCCCATCCTTGCCATAAGAGTGCACTATGCTGGCCAGGTTATCCTGCTATGGTAATAGAGTAGACCAGGGGTTCCCAACCTTTTCAAGTTGAGGGCTGGGTCATGCTCTCTTAGTCATCTTCAAGAGCCAGACATCTATTTTTGCCCTGCCTGCATGATGGGGCAGCCATTTTGTTCCAACAGCTTCAAAGGGGCGGCTATTTTGTTCCTTGTATGCCCTTGGAGGGGTGGGGGCACTTGAAATGGTGCTGCAGGCCAGATGCAGGCCTTAGGTTGGGAACCCCTGGAATAGACCTTACTGCCAGGGACTCAATGTCGCACATCAGGCAGCAGTTAACTAACCTGACAACTCTGAGGACTAGGGGCCCTGACGAAGTCCACAGGGAAGGGTGATGGTCCCCAAGTTGATGAAGTCCCACTTGAATCTATCTTGATGGAGGGCAGCAGCTTCATCAATATTGGCTTGGGGCTGATAAGGATTTTGCGTGCCAAAAGGTCTCAGGACCAGAAAATGACTCACAGAGCTGGATCAGTGGTATGGGTGTCATGCTGCGATGCGGAAGGCAGATGAAGGGCCACGGCATTATTTTCACAGGACAGTCTTCATGGCTGATCGCCATGATGATAGCCAATATTCAGAATCGGATATGGCACAAGAAGAAGATTTCTGTTTAAATTATTTACTTCTGTAAGGAAGGAAAGTGGGAAGAGCATATATCTGTGCTTTGGAGATGGTCGGACTGAAAATACCTGTTTTGCTTTGTTAGAATGTGAGCAGTAAAACTGCTGCAATGCAGATTGGTAAACTGGGGTGTGGCAAGCAATAGTTGTAGAAGCAATAGGGTTTTGTTTGCACTCCCATCCTCCACTGAGAGCAATTTGATAAGATGAGTCAGAGTTGTCATTGGAACTAAATTAGTTACTTCTGACCCAAACCGTAGGGTAGAGATGGTGAACCTTGGCACTCCAGCTGTTCTTGGACATCAATTCCCAGAAACCCAAGTCCCTGTGAATCCTCATAAATGGGTTTCTGGAAATTGAAGTCCAAGAACAGCTGGAGTGCCAAGGTTTGCCATCACTACCCTAGGGTTTGGGTGTACTTGGAAGGAATGTTGAAAACAGCAGCTGGAGGTAAAATACAACCCAGTTGCTATGAAGATCAGTCGTCCCCTCCCTAAGTATTGTTCGGGGGGGGGGGCAGCATTCTAACCATAGTTAAGGATCTGTGGGCCTTGTGGCTGTAATAGATTATTCTCTCCTTCCTTTCTTGAATACTCTCCTGCAGTTTTGTATAGTACTGTATTTAGATATTCACATAGTAGCCACAGGCAACAGCAAATTACATGCAGGTGAGTAAGCAGGCTAGTGAAGTATGTTTCCTTTCTTCTCGTCTTGCAGTTTAGAATTGAGGCAGGCTGCTGTCCTTTGTCTTCTGCATAGAGATGCAGTAGGTTCTGAAAAACTTGAAACCAAACGAATGCCTTCCATAGGTTTATTTATAAAGTTGCCCTTCTTTCTTAAATTTTCATTCTTTTTACCATGTGTCACTCTGTATTATTCATCAGTTCTCATTTTCTGCCTGTCGGCTTTTCCATTTGCTTCTTTCTGCATTTTGTATTTTCATGTTACATTTCAGGTTTCCATCTACAGCATTCTGTCGACCAGTGTTTCCCAACTTCTGGTTTTTGGACTTCAATTCCCAGAAACATAAGTCTTTGCAATCACTCAATATACTGACTTAGGCTTCTGGGAATTGAAGTCCCCCTGTGGCGCCTGTGCCCCACGTTGGGAACCACTGCTGTAGATGGTGTGTGAGATGCACATATGAGAGTAACAAGTCCCTGTAGAATGGACTTCACAATCAAAGATGTTGCATGTTGTAGAATAGATAATGTTTAGAAACATTGGACATGGTATTGAATATGAAACTGGTTTGAACGCTTAAGTTATAAGACTTGTTTCAGACCTTGTGCTACGATTTGTCATGCTTCTCTGGCAATGGCTTTGGACCGGATTCTATCCCTCAGTTTACCCTACATTCCTAGTAGTTATCCTGATAAAATAAAATTGAAGCCCTTGGAAAAGGGGAAAGGTTCAGTGTGTTAGTCATAGTCCCATTAGTAAGTTGGTTTGCAGAGTTTACAAATATGTTAAAGGGACAATAGGAAACATTAGAGCTTAAGAGGGTAAGGAACACCTACGTTAAATAAATGTGAGCTTAACTGCTGGGTAATATGAAGGGGCTGCAGTGGTTAAGTGGTTAAGAAGCTGAGCTTCACGACTGGAACCAGTTACCCAGTGGTGGCGAACCTATGGCACGTGTGCCAGAAGTGGCACACAGAAGCCTTTCTCCTGGCATGTGCACCATCGAGGGGAAGCCCCGTCCCACGCAGCCCAGCCGGAACAACTTCCTGACCACCCCCTCTCAAAGGAGAGATGAGAGGGGAGGTTGAAATCTCTCCCAGGAGGCTGCAGCTGGGAGTGGTAAAGTGGGGAGCATTCATGTATGCCGGGAGGCCCGGTGGGGGTTGGTGGGTAGGAAGGTCTGGTGGGGGTAGGAAGGTCCAATTGGGGTTAGGGAGGCCCAACGGCGGTTAGGGAGGCCTGTTGGGGGATGGGGCATCCTGACGGGTGAGGGGGCCATCCTGATGTGTGGGGGTGGGGAGGCCCAACGGGGAGAGGGAGGGGAGTACTTGTGGAGGTTGGGGAAGCCCTGTGTGGGGCACACATGGGGACAAGCACACACGTGGTGTTCCCGGCACACCTCAAGCGGCCCATGTCCGCATGCACCCACATGACTTCGCCGGAGGCATGCTGACGACACCGCATGGGTTTGTGGGCACTCATGGTGCCTGCCTTCATGCCTCCTCCTCCTCGGGCACTCGGTCTTTAAAAGGTTCGCCATCACTGAGTTACTTGCTGTGTGATCATAAATGTGACGTTGCAAGTTAAGTTTTTTTAATTAAATTGAATTGCTAGAATACTGTTCAAAAATACAGTAGTCAAGTTTTCTCTTTCTAAGTTAAACAAATGTACATTTCTCTTGCAGAACATGCATGTTTATAAAAAGTTCTGGAAGAATCTTAAGAGAGCCATTCTCCAATAATGAGTCAGTGCAACAATGTTTTTTTTATCTCAGCAGAGGCAGCCATGAAATTCCTACCAGTTTATTAGGTTTTAGCAATAAGTTTTTCACTCTATTCCTGACTACTTTTCCTTAGAAATCAGTTCTGTTTGTTGAATGGAACTAACTTCCAGTTTCACTGTGATATTAGTACTTCTGTCTGATAAACAAGCATTATTGGAATTGGCAAGAATTTCTGTGGTCAGAATTCTTTTGGTGGAGAATTGTGCATATAAGGGCAACTGTACAAGTGGCTTTTCCTTCTGGCTTTCCATCTGCCATGATGTGAGAATGATTAGTTGAAGCAGAGAAGTGTGACGGTTGGCTGGCCGAAGAAGTAAAATTGTTTGCACAATTGATGTTATTTGATTGCATAAGGCAATAGATTATGAGCAGTGTAAATAAGCATCAGATTCACTATTGAAACACTAGGGGTTGTGGGATAACCCAGTAGAATAACAGAGAATGAACTTGTTACTAAAATGAGATGGTAGTTTGCCTTTGGCTGAAAATAACTGTCATATGATAAGTATCACATTGTCATTTGAGTGTCCTTATCATATAACAGGGATTCTCAATCTGTGGGCCGTGGGACAGATGTGGCCTGTGGCACCATTTCATGTGGCCCCCCACAGCCTCCACCACTCTAGGAAGTGCCATGTGGTGAAGCAAGGGCAAAATGGCCATCCGACCCACGAAGCTGTCTGAGGGAGCATGACCCGGCCCCCGGCATAAAATGGTTGAGAACTCCTGAATAACAGCATAGTTTAGATATGTACTGTATTTCCGCTAGTCCAGATCATATAATTTTGATATACAAAGGAATGATTTTGTCTGCTGACATGTGAAACACATTTTAAGATGTGTCACATCCTTCATGGTGGTGTTAGCTGGTATAATTCTTTGCATAACTCTCCAGAGGACTGTTTTCATAACCTTTATACTGTCTACTAGTTGTCAACATGACTGTCCTTGTTTGAGTTAGGCTGTGCTGTGTAATTATGTTACTGCATTAAGAGTTCCATTGCATCCTGTGTGCGCGCATACATCTCTCTCTCTCGGACTTACATCTTAGCCTGTTCTGAATAGATTTTGCAACTACAACTAAGTGCTGTGTGATGTAGTGATGAAAATATTGCATGCCCTTCATATACACACAGTGTGACAAAAATAGAGTCCCTTCGCATGGTACAGACTTTTGTTCTGCCATGTTGTCCTTTTTCTGTCGATCCTGTCTTCAGATTTGGTTATAATAAACATTTGTGTAAGAAGATAATAACCTGATTGGTCTTTGAAGTACTATAGCTGTCTAGCTTGTATTGTTTTGTTTTGCTTTTTTGTGATCTTGGTTTTATTCTCTCTTGGAAATTGGAATATTCAAATGAACTGCACCTTTATGAGATGCATCACACTTTTTAGAAGTACCTCTCTGAGGGTGATATAGGACTTAGGTGGGTAGAAAGTATGAACAAGAAATGGCACAACATAAACAAGTGTGTTTTGGTTAGGTCAAGGCACCACATGCAATATACCTAGACTATGGAAGCTGTGACTGGCTTTCACTTTCTTTCTGGTACACTATATTGACTTATGTGAGCTTGAATAATTGACTGAAACCCTATTGCACGGTTATGCAAATGGTGTAGTTTTCATAGGAAAAAGACTGTACATTAAGAAGTTTCTGCAGGCATTATCTCTTGTGCACTGAGTCATGCAACCAATACATTTTGCTCTTCATATCTGTGGGCCCTGTTTCAGCAGTTTCAGTTATCCACAGGTCCAAAAATATTCAGTGAAAAATCTCTGAAATACATATGTACAGGTATTTCCAAGGCACGTTACCAGAACTGCCACTTGAGGCCACTGTATAATGTAATGTTAAGAAGGAACAGATTGTGTTTCCAGGGGAAGCATTTCATTAATAGACGTGAAAGAACAAGGGAGGCATTTGCAGCACCCCTGCTTGTATGACTCCAGTACATGTGCTGTAATACGAAGTTCACTGCTTTTCACAGTTTCTAGTATTCACAGAAGATCTTGGAACATATCCCTTGCAGATATGGGGGGAGGGGGGGCAAATTGTAATTTTTATGTAGATTTCTTAATTTATGGCAGTTAGCTTCCAAGACTTATGCTGTTTGCGTACTATTTCTGATTAGCAGGATTTCACCCACTGAATCCTTACATTATTAAAAGTGTACTTTTAGGGCATGGTTGCATTGAATATTTTCTGCCATTTGTATTTACTAAGTCTATGCTCAAGTCGCTAAGACGCTGACTGGGAAGCGGAAGGTCAGCAGTTCGATTCCCGAGTACTGCAGGACGGAAATGAGCTCCCGTCTTCATCCCAGCTCCTGCCAACCTAGCAGTTAGAAAGCAAGAAATTGCAAGTAGATAAATAGGGACCACTTTGGTGGGAAGGTAACAGCGTTCCGTGCGCTCCGGTGTCTAGTCATGCCTGCCACATGACCACGGAAACGTCTGCAGAAGCAGACAGCGCTGGCTCTTCGGCTTAGAAACAGAGATGAGCACTGAACCCTAGAGTCGGATACGACTGGCTTTCGAGCAAGGGAAACCTTTACCTTTACCTATGGCAAGTAGATAAATAGGGACCACTTTGGTGGGAAGGTAACAGCGTTCCGTGCGCTCCGGTGTCTAGTCATGCCTGCCACATGACCATGGAAACCACTGCAGAAGCAGACAGTGCTGGCTCTTCGGCTTAGAAACAGATGAGGACTGCACCCTAGAGTCGGATACGACTGGCTTTCAAGCAAGGGAAACCTTATGGCACCTTTATGTCAAAGGTTACTTTCTAAACAAAATATATCTTGTAATTCTTTCCTTATTGCTACGTATGTGCTGCAGGAATTGATTACATGGCTTAATTATATTCTAGGAAACATTAGTGTTCATATCTTTGTGAAATCCAGCCAAAGAGTGACCAAAATCCTAGTAGAGTTTTACTCTGGAACATTTGAATTTACAGTAGCTGTGATGATGAATTGCACCTAATGAACATTGTGCCAGCCATGTGATTAGTTGCACACTCAGTTGTGTGATCTGCATTCAGTGAGGCGTGTGACTGCTGCCTTGTCAATTAACTGTAGTTTGCATCCTTGACTTAGTTTCACTTACTTCAAAGGAAAATCCTAATAAGATTCTGGGCAGCATTATTTGAACATTGGCAGTATTCCATAGTTATTCTTCTCAATCATAAAGGCTCTTAACGCTTTGTCAGTTTCTGAAAAGTTAAGATAAACACTTTTGTTGTACTTTGACTCATTTTGCCCTGGAGAATAAATATACGCTACTGGTCTTACAGTGTAACTCCTGTTTTTAGGGTGGAGAATTTAAAACATTCCTTCCATAGGTATATATCTACTATTGATCTGGTATCCAAATACCAGTGCAAAGGGACTTTCTTCTCATTTTCCTTCTTGCGCCTTTAAATGTGCTCTTAAGCTGCTACGGAAGACAGCAACTGCCCCTCTTCTCTTTTTACTGATGCATGCAATTCTTTCTGCAAAAGTATTCCACTGAACCCTGGTCATGGTTCAGGAAATTTAAAGTGTCTGGTGCCATTGCAAGCATAATGTCAGAACATGTCTGTGCTACTGTCAAGCACAGTACAGTATTTGAAAGGCAAGTTAAAGCATTTCTAAATTCACATGCTGTCAACCCAATTGTTGTGGAGTGTGGCATAAGCTCAATGGCAGATTTTTTTTAAAAAAAAAACATTGTTGTATTTGCCTGTATTGCTTACATAACTGCTTAAGCAAAAATGTCTTCTCTATTGGGACAGAAATAGATCTATGTGGTATATTCCAATGACTGTTTTATCTTTTATGATTTTATTTATCTGGCTTTGCATGTTTTTTTTTTAAAAAAACCATATTTTATGTGTAAAAATGGCAGACATTGCAATTATAGGCCTGTTGTAGTCTTGTAATTTAATCTGCAGGTCTGGCATCAGACATTCTGCTATCTTTATTGATGCTTTTCGTTATTAGGTTTTCTGTTACCTTTGGTGATAAGTGAGTTTTGTATCAGCACTTTGGCTAAACAAAGTGGGATGCCGTAGCTTAGAGGTACATCACACACATGGCCTGCATTATGTAGTACAGGAGTTCTCAACCTTTTAAAGTTGGGGGCCGGGTCATGGTCCCTCAGACAGCTTCAGGGGCCGGACAGCCATTTTGCCCTTCCTCCACCACATGGCACTTCCTGGTGTTGTGGAGGCAGTGGGGGCCACATGAAATGGCACCATGGGCCGCATTCGCCCCACGGGCCACAGGTTGAGAATCCCTGATGTAGTAGGTGGAATGTTAGGACACAGGAGACTTGGGTTCAGATTTCTCTTTGGCTGTAGAAACATTAGGATGGGGTGGGCTGTTAAAACCACTCCTTAAATAGCTGCCTTACCTTGAAAGCTCTACTAGACATCCTATAAGTTGGTTCTGACTTAAAAATACATCACACAGACACACACAAATGCAGTGGTACCTCATACAACGATTATAATCCGTTCCATAGGGTTCGTTGTTGTATGAAACAATTGCTATACAATGCATGCATCATATAGCGATTTTCCCTATGGGATGCATTGTACAACAATTTTTTCACTAAGTGGTTTTTCCCATTGAAAAATTATTGTACATTTTTTTTCCATAGGCAAAATTGTTATGTGGGATGCCATTTCCTCCCCAAACCTAATTGTTATACGATTTCGTTGCTATACGGGGCGATTGTTGTATGAGGTTCTGCTGTGCTTGTATTTTCCCCAGATAAACCCATCTGCAAGTTTAGGAAATTTCAGGAAATGTGGATGAAAGAGATCACTTCTTCAGGCCTGTTAGTGAGATGGTATTAGACAGACTCATGTTCATATGAATACTATAACTTTGCTTTAAAACCTTAGAAGACTGCCCCCAAATGTAAGCACATGAATCTTTATTAGTGACACTTACTACAGCATACAGTATGTATGGAACCCTTTGACAGAAGGCAACTGATGGCTATTGGGTGTGGCATCCGGTTTCATTTTAACGGTTTGACCCGTTGTTTCCTGTGGAAACCATTCCAGATACGAGTCCTGAAGCATTTTCTGCTGTCGTCTCTCTGCTTCTTGTGTCATGCATAAGGAGGAAGTCATAGTGAGGTTTCCTTGAAATTATAAACCGGATCCTTTGCTCATTTCATTGCTTGAATGCAGAGATCAGTATTAGCGCTCCCTGTCATTTATGGTCATAACATAATGGATCTGTTTAGAAAATCTGTTCTGTAGTCATTCTGTTCATTGGACTCAGGAAACATTGCATGCATCTTGAATGTTGTTTCAGCTACTAAGTACTGTATATCCAGTCTCTGTGTGTACTCCCTGTACTATAAGTACTGCTTGAGGTAGATGGTGTTAGGCTTGACAATTCTACTCTATACAGCCAGTTTTTTTTAAAACCCAAATATGAGGTTTTGTGGTGTTGCTTTGTTGGCTAAATTGATAACACACAGCATTTTCATTTAATTTCAGTTTTGAAAAACCTGTTTTATTATTTGTTTTAATTCCTGTGATTTATTTTTATATTAATACTGATTCTATGACTCATATTTGCGCACATGCTTGAGTTCAAAATAAATGTTCCTATTAAGTTTGCTTAATGACTAAGGCTTTTCCAAAACTAAGCTCTCCATCTGCCTCACAATAAAATATGTACTGCTGCCTCTCTGTAAACATCATGTCTTTGTCATTTTTGTTTGGGTTCTAAAAAGATTACTTAAATAAATCCATATCACACTGATTGTTGATTTGCAGTATGATATCCCCCCCCCCCCCAATAATTTAGCTCAATGTTCTGGTAAATGTTTGCATTGTAATGAAAAGTGTGGCCATTTTTCTTAGCTTGCAGTAAATAGCTAGACTTCCCTGTATCTGCTCTTGAAGATAATAGCACACCTAATATTAGTGTTCTCTTGATCAAGATCACATGAAACAAAACTCTTTAATCCAAGCTGTTCAAGTGTTTATCTTCGAGCTACCTTTTTATCACTGAGGACATATTACTGTATTTGCTGGCATATAAGACTCACTCCCCCTCCCCTTACGATGAGGAAGGCGGGATAGAAATACCGTAAATAATAAATAAATAAATATACACTGGAAAAATGGACTGCATCTTATACTGTATATAGTAGGTTATTTTAGTAATAACGGGGTGCATCTTATACGCCGATGCGTCTTATATACCGGCAAATACAGTAGTAATGTATTTTAAGCTAGAATATTATAGTTTGTGCCTTAGTTTACTTGCACAATATCATTTATAGGCACAAATGCCAGACTCTCCTTCTTTGCTTCCTTATTTACCCCATCAGATGTTGAGGGAGATGCAAGGTTCTTGTTCTGGCACTTCTAACAGCCTCCACTAGTGTTTTTACTATTGAATTGAGGTATACAGTCATAATAATTTGTTTGGTTCCCTGGCTTTGCTAGTCCTAGTATTGGCTTATAATGAATAAAAGGTGGTTCAATGTAAATAAAAGTATAATGAAAGGCACACAGATAAGATATGAGGGGGATGCTGTATGTGGCTCTGGCTGTGAAAGGGGTTACAGAACTTCAGTGGCAGGACAGTAATTCCAGTCATCCAGTGATTATAGGTTTTTAAAACCGTTATATCCAAAAATAGTGAAAACCTTTAAACTATTTTGAGGTTACTGAGGATTTCAGATGCAAGGCTATGTGTAATGTAATGGTAATGGTTTCCCTTGCTCGAAAGCCAGTCGTATCCGACTCTAGGGTGCAGTGCTCATCTCTGTTTCTAAGCCGAAGAGCCAGCGCTGTCTGCTTCTGCAGACGTTTCCGTGGTCATGTGGCAGGCATGACTAGACACCGGAGCGCACGGAACGCTGTTACCTTCCCACCGAAGTGGTCCCTATTTATCTACTTGCAATTTCTTGCTTTCGAACTGCTAGGTTGGCAGGAGCTGGGGCAAAGACGGGAGCTCATTTCCGTCCTGCAGTACTCGGGAATTGAACTGTTGACCTTCCGCTATGTGAGGTAATTAGAAATATAGGACTATTTGATCTGCTCTAGTAATTCAGATGTCTAATATAGAATGTCCAATATATTTAAACTATTTAAGAAATATTTTGAATTCTGTAAACTTAATATACTTTTGTTCATTATGAAATGGATTTTACTCTTTTTTTGGCAGAGGTTAAATTATAGGTTCATTCAGAGCAAAAAACAAAAGAGGAAAACTTAATTTTACAGATTGTAAATTGGCGATTTACCCAATTTAATGTTATAGTTTTGGGGCAATTGTACACTTGACTCTTGCACGTAGAAGCATCAAGTATACATTATTGATAGTTCTCATAAACTTAAATTCATTAAATGTGACTAGTGCTCAGAACAAATAGGGCCTTTAGTGGAGGTGTTACAAAGCTGAGACAGAATAAAACAAACCAGATTTGGAAAATGCCATCATACTAATAGTTTTGGTCAGTCATCCTTTTGTTTTGTTTCCCTTCAATGACACAGCATTTCCATTACAAAATAATATCAAATTCTGTAGCTTTATTAGGTCCTGGTCTTTACAAAAGCATATCACTAAATTTTGGGATTTCCTTATTTCTCCTCTTCCCTATATATGTGATTTTTTTGTATGGCTTGCTTGATGAAGACTGTCCAAGGACTTCAGAATTTGAAAGTTTTCACAATTTCATGAAATTTTAGTTGGTTTTAATAAAGTATATAAGGGACTGCTTAAGTGGGAAGGTAACATTCCGTGTGCTCTGGTGTCTAGGCATGCTTGCCACATGACCACAGAAAGTTTGCAGAATCAGACAATGCTGGCTCTTTGGCTATATACTGAGATGAGCACCATCCCCTAGTCTTGGATACGACTGCATTTATCTTTACCTAATATAGGATATATCAGGGATTTGAAATCTGGCTACAAAGCTGAAGATTGGGAATTGGCGTTCCTGCTGTGCCTGATGGGAGAAGAGCCAGCTTGTGCATCCTGGGTCAATTTGCACTGTCCTGGGTAATTCCAGAAGCAGGGAATGATAAACCTTTTCTGAGTACTTTATACTTAAAATACTCAGAATTGACTTGATGGCATGTAATCATTACTAATCAAGATAGAGTCCTATATTGCCTGTCATAGTGATCTTTATTTCCTGGACCAAAATCATTATGCATGTATTCACCCATCTCTACGGCCTTGTAGTAAATGATCTGTATCCTAATCATGTGCAACTTTTATTTTGTTAGGTCAATTTTCCAGATACAGAAAGAGCAGAATGGTTGAATAAGGTAAGCTAACATTTGGGCTCTTTGAAAGAATTGATAATAACATTATTGTCTGCTGTCTTATAGACAACTTTGCACCCCATCACAATTACCTCTATATGTTTTGAACTACAACTTCTATCAGGTCCCCCTCTCAAATAATAACTCAGCAGGTTTTTTTGTTTTTGTTTATGTATCTATTAATAGGGCTTATTTATCGCTTCTTGGTCCATGAAGGTCTTCTAAGTGAGTCACAAACCAAACCCCCCCCAAAAAATTAAACAATTTAAAAACCAATTTTAAAATGTTTTGAAATTATTGTTCAATAATATGTATGACTGATGTATAATTATTGTTAAAAAAATGTATGACACAGTTTCTGACCATTCTTCCAGAATCTTAGAGTTTCTTCTATAGGACTTGAATGGTCATTAATTCTAGGGCAGAATACAGTGGATCTTATTACATTAGCTATAATTGTAAGCTAGCCAGCACTGAAATACTACTAGAAGAAAGTAATTGGGGTTTTATATGGCTTCTGGAATCTGTCTTCTTTCAGAGAAATGATAAGTGTCTTCTATTTGGAGAGAGGTCTTAGGGTGATGGAACAGGAAATGTCTTTGAGTTAGTTGTTTTTCCTTACTAAATCCTGTGGTCATCAGCAGAAACACTGTCTTACTATGGTATGATTTGCAAATCAAGGTACTGGATGTTTAATTTGTCTTTGTTAAGAGAATAAATCCTGTTTTTATTGCTAATCTGTGTACCTCATTCATTGATGAGTGAGTGATGCAAGGAAATTAATTCTGTGTCTGTTTTAGTGTTGTGCAGATGTAATAATTTATAATTCTGATTTGGTTGTGTATATATATATATGAGTGAGCGCACTGGACCTCTACACCCGAGTTCTGCTTCTGATGTTTTCCTTTGCTGTAGTGGCAGGAATTGTGACATTTTTTGAGGTTCTTGGATAGCCAGCCTCTGCCACTTCCCAGGGCGGCGGGAGGCTTTTCGGAGCATCTTCACTCTGGTTTGGGATTTTTCTGTCACTACTCTGCTGCACTTCGGCATCTTGAGCACGGCTATGGGCGACTTCCGTTGCTGGGCGGAGCTTACGTCACACAGCCAGGTTCGAGCTGCCGAAGCGCAGCAGAAAAAAAACCAAACTGGAGTGAACATGCTCTGAAAAGCCTCCCACTGCCCTGGGAAGCAGCGGAGGCTGTCCAAGAACCCCGAAAAACATTGTGATTCCTGATGATGATGATGACAACTAAAATATAAGTAGTGGGTGCAACCACACCTCTGCCCCCACAGATGAGCGCTGTGGCAGGGAAAACGTTAGGTACCCCTAAATTATAGCAGCTAATCTTTAAAATGCTGCCAAGGTAATTTAAAATAATGTAAATTATAAATTGTGCATAACTTCACTTTTGATGAAACATTTTTGTTAGGTATCATGTGCCACAGCTGAAATCTTACACATTTCCTTTTTCTTTTTTCAGACTGTAAAACATATGTGGCCTTTTATTTGCCAGTTTATTGAAAAACTTTTCAGAGAAACAATAGAACCAGCAGTCAGAGGAGCAAACAGCCATCTGAGCACTTTTAGTTTCACAAAAATTGCTATAGGGGATCAGGTGAGTTTCTTCTACAGTTCATAGCGTTTTAAATACCATATTTGCCAGCTTATAAGACACATCAGAGTATAAGATGCACATTGTTATTACCAAAATGGCCCACTAGAGGCCACTCTATACAGTGAATACTGTATTTGCCTACACACAAGACACACTCCATTTTCCCCCTGTATTTTAAATGCATCTTATACATTGGCAAATACGGTACTTAAGTAGATTCCTTATATAAATAGGATTTCTGTTGTTGTTGTTGTTGTTGTTAAGACAATTGGCATACTGTTAAAACAAGAATGATCAATGAAAGATGGGTAAACTTAAGATATATGATAGGTTTTTGCACTGGATCTTGGAGGGCTGATTCCAGGAGGTGCTCTGCAAAATTCTTAGTTCTTTTAATTTTTCTGCTGAAAAATTCCCTTTGAGCATTCCTTTCTAAATTTTAAAAATAGAGTGTGTGATGCCTCAGAATATGGCATAATTACTTCCCCAACACCTCAGAAGATACAAAGGGTTTTTTTTAGTCCAGTTTTCCTCTACAGATTGTGGGGGATTCTCTGGCTGCGTGGATTAAAATGTTATTTTTAAGTGGAATTCTTTTTACTTTTTCTTAAAAATTTATCTCAGAATATAATATGTATAGTCTGAAGTAAATATTTAGAAAAGTCTGGGATTATTGACATTCATCAAAAGTATAGTGTTTCAGTACATTGGTGTTTTCTGTCATCTTTGTTTGCTTCACTGGGTTCTGTATTTTCCCCCATGCTTAATGTTTTCCTGTCTGTCTTGTTAGTTGTTGATCAGATGCTTAATTGCTATTGTGCTGTTGCTATGGTGATGAAACAACAAGGTCTGCAAAACCTAAACTACTCCTATTACAATATTATTGAAGATTTTTTTTTGTAAGTGCTTGCAGTCAAATGCACAAAGGTTATTCCATTCTTTGGGAAAACATGCTCAGATTATAAACATTGAAACACTTTTATTCAGCCTGATGGCTCTGCTCTGCATTCAGTTCCACTCTATTGACATTGGTTCTTCGGCTGACAATTTTGGTTGTCATGGGCACTTAGACAAAAAATCTCCATACCTTTTTGTTACTAATATTAAATATTTGCTAACGTGAAAGGTTTTTACCCTGTATTACTTGAAAAGAATTGAAATACAGTTTCAGGAGGGAAGTATTGATAGAGCAACTGGTTCATGTCTCTTTGCCTATGACAGTATTTCAGTTTCTAAGATGAAACAAGGAGACATCAGTATAGATGACAAAAAGCATTCATGCCTTCTTTGTGTTAGTTACATACAGTAATAGTGTGTGGGTCACTTCATGGCAAGATGGGCTCCACCTTAAACAAATCCATACCAGTCAAATTTTTCCTGCTTCAGGAAAAAAAATTCATTCTCTGATATGAGTTGCAGCCAACGACTTACAATAAATTTTCTGCCTGATGACAGACTGCAAGGCAGTTGACAATAAATGAGAATAAATGCTTAGTAACACACAATACGTTTGTTTTAAAAGCATTAGGAAGTTACTGAGGACTATGGATAAAGAAGGGACAATGATGAAAAGTAGCTATGCCCAGGCAGTAGACAGGCTGAAGAATCCTCCAGATATTGTGGAACTGGAGCTTCATTGTTTGTCCAGCTGATCAGAGTTGATGAAAAATGCAATCCAGTATGACTAGACGCTTAAATGCATGGAATGCTGTTACATTTCCCATCAAAACAGTACCTATTTATCTACTTGCAATTTCTTGCTTTCAAACTGCTACATTAGCAGGAGCTGGGACTGATGACTTGAGCTCACTCCATCATGCAGTACTTGGGTCTTGAAATGCTGACCTGCCAACCTTTTGGTGGTCAAGCTCAGCGCCTTAAGCACTAAACCACCATGGCCCCTTAATCCAACATCTAGAGTGCCACAAAGTCCTCCCCTGCTTTAAATATTGTTGCTACCTTAGCTATCTCAGTTGGTGCTCTTTAAGACTCTGGGGTGGAAATAAGTATAATCCACATCCTCATGTATACTACCTAATGAACGGGTCAAATAGCACCAGCTGGTTTTTTTATCCCTATAAGAAAGAATTGACTGTTAACATGATAGTTAGTAATCTGTAGTTCCTGGTGATAGAGGTAGGGCTGGAAGTTTGAGAGATATGCTGATTGAAAATTTTTTAAAAAAAATCAGTCTCAGATGTTGCCACTGCAAGCATTGTAGTTAGGTTTAACATCTGGCACATATTTGTATTTCATGAACACAATTTATGTGTATTTCCATTTTAATAAATAAATGATTGAAATATTGTTCAAATACTTTCTAAAATGCATGTTAGCCAGCTCACACACTGGTTATTTTAGCTGTTTGTGGTATCTGCTAGGATTGCTCTGGAAGCTCAGAGAATTTCACACATTGTTTAGACGTACATTTTAAGCCTGGCCATTTTAAAGATGTAAGATGTAAGATCATAATAGCATCTTACATACTCAGATCACCTTTTTGGCTTTAAAAATGAAAGAGAAAAACAAAACCGATCTGTTCAAATGTTTTTTTGTCACTATCCAGTTCTCACCAAATACTATACTGGTAACTAAAGGAACTGATTGTTTTTTGTCTTGTCTTCAAAGGACAGCTTACCTCATTATGACTGTTTCTTACACAGTTTGCCTTATGGATGGGGTTAGTACACAATAACAATGTCTCATGTAAGAGTAGTAGTGTAAGCTAGCTTTTCTGAATTTGTATTCATAATAGATAGTATTTGCTATATAAAGAATAAGCTTTACATTGCAGCATATTAGAAGTATCCATCTATTAAAATGCAAATCCATACTTTAGCCCCTTAGGATTAATGGTGTTAAAGTGTACACTGAAAATGTGGATAAAAGACAGATCATTCTGGATCTTCAAATCAGGTAATTTTGATATAGTATACATGTATTAAGTATTTTCACATTCCTTAAAATCTGTATTATTAATGTGTTTTAAAATCTGTTTGGAAAATACTATAAAGTGTACTTCATTGTAAAAAAAAATCTTAATACAGTGGAACCCCGGTTAATGACAGCATTGGACAACGACAAAATTGGATGACGCCAGTGCACCAGATAGCGGTACTTTGTCGTTATCCGATGCTGTCATTTTTCTCACCCGCCGCCCCTGCCGGCAGAAACCGGCCAAGTTCCCTGCCGGCAGGGGCAGCCGGTGGGTCTCTGCGCTCACCCTGCAGCCCTCCGGGGAGGGGGAACCAGCCGAGTGCATGGCCGCTTCTCCCCCCGGAGGGCCGCAGGGTGTGTCTGCGCTCACCCTGCAGCCCTCTGGGGGGAGAACCAGCCGAGTGTGTGGCTGCTGTAAAACACACTCTTCCGCTTCCCCACTCGGAAGCGGAAGGGTGTGTTTTAACAGCACTAAGACATGTGCACTCCGATCCACCCCACTCGGAAGTGGAAGGACATGTTTTACAGCACTAAGCCATGTGCGCGCCGATCCATCCCACCCCCGCTGCCGGCCGGGAGCCGGTCACTCTGGGAAGTGGAGGAATCAAAACTGATTGTAAGTGGAAACTAATCAGCAGTTGAGAACACACATTTAAATGTTAAAAAAGAGGACAAATGATTCCTTATATGTATGACTGTGTCATCTAGGAAACGAGGAGTTTTAAGTCTACCTCTTTGACAGTGTAAAAATGAAAGTGAGAAAAATTACCACTGTGTTACTCATCGAGTTTTAAACATGCAAAAGGTAAAATGGAACCACGAAGGGGGGGGGGGGGATGGGATGAAACAGGTTTTTCCCCCTCTTAATAACAGGAATAATCAAATAACATTTGAGTTAGACAGTTGGATACCTTCTGCTTTTTTGGAATTAGAACACTTAAAATTTTAAACAGATAGCAAAATATGAACTTATCTGATACCTTTTTATGCCATGTTGTAAAAGGGTATTCCAATAACTTAAATCCCACAAAAAACATGCAATTAGTACCTCATGGCTACATAATTTTAAAACAGATAGCAAAATATGAACTTTTCTGATAACTTTATACGCCATGTTATAAAAGGGTATTCCAATAACTTAAATCCCAAGAAACATGCAATTAGTACCTCATGGCTACAAAAGCGTTGGACTTTTTAAAAATAAAAATATATATTACAAGTCCTAGCCTGCATGAGAGATCTCTTTTGAAACTGAAGAGAGTTTCAGAATCTATGCTGTGGAATGGTACTTTTATGTACTACACAAAAGAAGAACTTTATTAGGAATGGATGAAGTATTCCTTTAGAGTCTAGATAGACATTCTCAAAATGCTTTTTACATCTTCATTGGGACTGGCAGTATTGATCATAGATAGATGTTTGCTTTTGCTCATTAATATGAGTTCTTAGATGTACTGTATAAAGTAAAGCATAATAATATCATGTTTCACTGCTTCTTGAGTCGTGTGAAATGAAATTACATTGGTTGTTTTGAAAGTATTAATGAAACTAATTAGTGAAAATAAAGGGTTAATGGGTAGGTTTAGTAAATTATATATTAATATGTTGCATGTCTGTCACGTTTGGGATCGTCAGGTTAATTTAGCTCTGTATGGATTATACCCGTTATGCACTTGGTGGATAAAGTGTTCTGCTTAACTTTGTGTCCAAATAGGAGATCATGTTTCAAACAAGCTGTTTGCAGAGATGTTGGCTGAGAAGTATAAATTGAAGGACAAAGATGTCATTAACAAAATGCATCTGTATCAACTTGCCTTATTTACCTCTGTCATTCGTATTGATATTGTCCATTAACATGGTGACAAAGAGTCTAATAAAATATAAATTTAAACTATAATATTTCTTATAGGTGCAGCATATTGAATTTATTTCACTGCCAACCTCAAAGGCAATGTTGTGTTCAGCAGCTTCACTTTGACAAATCACAAGCTGTTGTTTAGGATTTAAACAGTAGGTTGTGGTGTTCATAGGGCAATGAATAGATCTAATCAAGTCACACTGGCTTGTTTTAAAAATTCAAGCTTTTTAGTAAATTTGGGGTTCTCAGTATCATTAGCTTTAAGATATTGTCATTGATGGATTGTCCTGATATAATATTGTTGTGTGTTGTCACACTTCATTCTCAGTTTTGTTGGAAATTGTGAAATTGATTTGGAGGTCAAGAGATACTTCTGCAGGGCTGGTGTGAAGAGTATACAGGTAAATTAAATTTAAATTCCTACCTAATATACTGCTATGTTAGTTAAAATACAGATGTCATAAAAATAACCACACAGTTTTACCTGATACATAATATTAGAGCTCCATGTCATATTACTAGCTTCAACTAAAGTAGGTCCATTGAATCAGTTGTTGAATGGTGGTGGGTCAGCACTTATGTAAATTCTACTGATTCAGCACCTGAAATCCTGTTGTTTAGTTTAGTAAATCATGGGTAGAGTAGGTCCATTAAATTGGTAACGATTTAGTTAGTCAGTTCTATGAGTTTAATTGAATCACAATGCTTACTCTTGCTGTGATTTACTATACTAAACTACAGGGTTTCGGTCAATGATTCTAAACTAGAGGGAGTTACCTATAGGATTTTGGCTATTCTGTTCAATGTATAAATATGTATGCAGTATATACTTAAGTAATCAGATGTGTGATCACGTTTTTCTTTCTTTCTTTAGATTCATGGTACCATGAGAGTTATATTGGAACCTCTACTAGGAGACATGCCCTTAATCGGAGCACTATCTTTATTTTTTCTTAGGAAACCAGTAAGTGAAAAATCTCAAGATACCTTCCTCCTCTGTAGCTATATTGATATAAAGAGAGCCAGACTGGGTATGTTGTTTTTTTGGTCAAGAACAAGTACTATGATATATGTTGCCTGTTGTCCACCTGATTGGACCCTCTGCCTACACTTAGATGCTTGAAGAAAGCATAGCTACATCTAATTACATTATGTGAATTCAGTACTGTACAAGTACATAATTTTTCCCTTATGGCCACCATTTTTTCATTCCTAGGAAAGTTATATTTTCTATAAGCAAGTAAAATGTATTTTCAAACATTATTTGGAAACCAAAAATGAATTTCAAAAATTAATTGTACTTGATATACAATATTATAGGTTTTTTCAAACATCATATGTGTCCAAATGGTTCCTAAACCTATAATAGTTCACTATGGAAATTGTGGTTGGAAACTGCTTCTAACTCATACCAGATTCTGTTAGGGCATTTATTTTTTCAAAAAGATAGAAGGGATTGAAGTAGTTGGGCAAAATGCTGGTCTTGAGCACCACAACATGACCAGTAAAAATCAGCTGCAAATGTAAGATCTTAAAAACGAGAGACTAAATTATGTCGCCATATAGATGCCTCATAAATCAAATGGATTTATTTTTACTGTATACTTTATGAATTGAGGAGATTATATACAAAACAACTATAAAGTCAAAATTACAGTGGCTAGGTTGGGGCAAAACCACCAGGGAAGAAAATTGGACAACATACTTTCTTGCTAATGTTAATTTTTGCAGGATGTAAAGGTGTTGCAGTGCTTTTCCACCCACTGGAGATTAGAAATATCTGACCTTATTATATCATCTCCTGTGAAAATCATATTTTTCTTATGGTCAGCTTGTTTTGCTCAGTTGTCTTGGTTTCAGCAAGTAGCATCTTGTAAATAAGACAGAGCTTGAAGTTTCATCTAAGCCAGGTGTCAGCAAACTTGGCTCTCCAGATCCTTTTTGGACTTCAGTTCCCAGAAGCCCTTGATCGACAGGTGTGTTGACTTGGGCTTCTGGTAATTGAAGTCCAAGAACACTTGGAGAGCTGAGTTTGCTGACCCTTATCTAAGCAAATGAGGAACATATGTTCCTGTGTCCTGTTATATGGTGGAAATATGGAAAATTTACAGAACTTAAAAGTGTCCAAGAGTACAAATGTTAGTGTGACATTAACCCTTAGTGGGACTTGACTTTTAGCTTGTATTTTGTTCCTTTCAAATATCTTGGAGATCATTTACATTGTCTTTTTTTGTGCCATTAATTGAACTAGGGCTGCCAAATAATTTGGGGGTAATTCTGGTCATTGGAGGTAGCTAGGTGATCAAACCCAACAGATAAGCTTGAGTTACAATTTAAGCTAAGCATCACATGACTCATGTAGGGTACATTTCCAAACAATACTAGTGAAGAAAGCTCAGTTGCCATATGGAGACTATTTTGAAATTTGAACTAATAAATAAATAAATAATATTCAGAAGCATCTATTGGTAAACAAGATGTGTTTTGATCGTAGGTTTGATCTTATGTAGGAGTCCATAAAATTCCATTGAAGGGGGACAGACATCTCTGGTCCTTTAGTCAGAAGGACTTCCATGGGCCTCCAGCAGACTATAATATACCCAGTATTTTTTCATAGGGAAGAAACAGGATGAGTTTTCCTTAGTTTCTACTTCCTCTAAAACCCTTGGAGGATTCTCTCCCCCCCCCCCCCCCCCAAATCTTCTGAAATGCACAGTGGACTTGGGGAAGAAGTGGTGATTCTTCTTACTTGAGTGGAAATTTGTGTAAGATTTTAAAAAATGGAATGAAAGGTACCTGCTGTTTCTGCTGAAGATAAACTTCCACACAAAGACGTAAAACATCTGTTCTTCAGGTTTTCTATGTCTCCTTTCCTGCTGCTTCTGCTGTCATTTCTCTAGTACAAATGGGAGAAATTGCTACCTATTTCCCAAGCCCCTCTGCACAGGCTAAGAAGATGAAGGGATTGTGTGGGTAGCAAAAATAAATAAATGCTGTCAAGCTGGTATTTTGAGGACCCCTGTTTTTTTAGTTTACAGTAGATTATTTAGAAGATGTAAGAGATCTGATAAGAATGTCATATAACTCTTAATGAGATTTTCTGCTGCAACTTCAGTCCATGTCTGTCACCCGCGTCTTTTGTACACAGTTTGAAAGATTTCATACTTTTTTCTGTCACCTAAAATTTGAGTTGCTGTAGCAAAAGCAAACCTTTCTGCAGTATTTTATTAGGGAGAGAAAGAAGAATAATTTGGCAGCAAGTTATAGATTTCCCCCCTCATATTTTCCAGTCCGAAGTAACAATTGGCAGTAATTCAGTGTACAGTGCAGTCACTTTCTGGCTGTGATGACTATATATGGCAACAAATTAAGAATTCTGAACATAGTTACTTAATGAGTTTGCTCAAGCCTTCTATGGTTTGTGAGCCATACAGAGATTTTTGTCAGATATCCTCCTAGTTTGTATGTGTTGCAAAACTAGTAATCGCAATCAAATAACATCAGATCGTGTAAGTCATGATGGAAATAATTTATATGCATATGGAAATAATTTAGCTAGTACATAGTGGCTGAAAGCCAGTAGTAAGTTGCAACTAGGATAGGCACGTTGAATCCATGGGGATTTTTTTGAGTCAGTTCCTCTGTAAATTCCACTGATTCAATGGACTTACTCTACTTGTAACTTACGATTCGATTTTAGCCTATGAATCATTTTAAGACAAAGCATAGGGAAGTATGTGAAAATGTTCTGTTTTGGTATCTTTTCCTTACACTTGAAGGTTTGAAGGAAATATGTTAACAATGGTTTAAGCAACAAAAAGGAAACTTCTGTAGTGCTGTCATTCATTGACTCTGGTAAAATACAGCTTGTTGTCTCCAAACTTCACGTCCATAAGAACATAAGAACAGCCTTGCTGGAACAGGCCACAGCCCATCCAGTCCAGCATTCTGTCTCACACAGTGGCTCACCATTTCCTTCAGGGTATTCCCAAGCAGATGGCTTCACCTGCTTAGGATTTCCTGGAAATGATATTGAGAGATATCCTGCCTATCTCTCCAACCTGCAGGTTGTCCTTAAGTATCCATAATTATAGCCATTGATACTCTTGTCCTCCATGAACTTGTCTAATCCTTTCTTAAAGCTGTCAAGACTGACAGCTGTCACCACTTCTTCTAGCAGGGAGTTCCATAGACCAGTAATCCTCTGGGTGAAAAAGTACTTTCTCTTATTTGTTTGAGAACTAGTACCCAAAAGTTTCATGGAGTGTCCCCTAGTTCTAGTGTTATGCGATAGGGAAAACAGTTTTTCCTTATCTAATTTGTCCACACCGTGCATGATTTTATAAACTTCAATCAGGTCACCTCTTAGACGTCGTCGTTCAAGAGTGAAGAGGCCCAACCGTTGCAGCCTCAGATGGTAAGGAAGGTGTTCCAGTCCCCTAATCATTCTGGTTGCCCTCCTCTGCACTTTTTCCAGCTCCATAATATCCTTCTGGAGGTATGGCGACCAGAACTGTACACAGTATTCCAGATGGGGGCTCACCATAGATTTATAAAGAGGCAAAATGACACTTGCTGACTTATTTTCTATACCCTTCCTAATGATCCCTAGCATTGAGTTTGCTTTTTTCACTGCTGAGGCACACTGGGTTGACACCTTCATTGAGCTGTCCACCAGGACACCAAGGTCCCTTTCCTGGTTTGTCGCAGAGAGTTCAGACCCCATCAGTTTATAAATGTAATTGGGGTTCTTTGCCCCAACATGCATCACTCTGCACTTACTAATGTTGAAACTCATTTGCCACTGTTTTGCCCACTCCCCCAGTGTCGAGAGATCCCTCTGGAGCTCCTCACAATCTCTCACAGTTTTCACTACCCTGTATAATTTAGTGTTGTCAGCAAATTTGGCTACCTTGCTTTTTACTCCTAACTCTAGATAATTTATGAAGAGGTTGAAAAGCAGGGGTCCCAGTACTGAACCTTGGGGGACCCCACTCTTTACTTCCCTCCACTTGGAGAAGTGTCCATTTAGTGCTACCCTCTGTTTCCTGTCCCTTAGCCAGTTGCTGATCCAGGACAAGACCTGTCCCTTTATTCCATGACTGGTAAGTTTATTCAAGAGCCTTTGGTGTGGGACCTTGTCAAAAGCCTTCTGAAAGTCCAGATAAACAATGTCAACTGGATCCCCCTTATCCACATGCTTGTTGACACTCTCAAAAAATTCCAACAGATTAGTGAGGCATGATTTGCCCTTGCAAAAGCCATGTTGGCTCTCCTTTAGCAGCGCCTTCTCTTCTATGTGCCTATTAATTCTATCTTTTAGGATGGTTTCCATCACTTTACCTGGGACACATGTCAAACTGACAGGTCGGTAATTTCCTGGATCCTTTTTTGAAAATTGGTGTTACATTCGCTACCTTCCAGTCATCAGGCACAAAGCCTGATTTGAGGGAAAGATTATATATTTTGGCTAGGAGATCAGCAATTTCATCTTTAACTTCCCTGAGAACTCGTGGATGCATGCCATCTGGTCCTGGTGATTTGTTAGTGTTTAGCTTAACAAGACATGCAAGGACCTCCTCCCTGGTTATTTCTATCTGTCCACTTCTTACAATCTGAGGCATGCATGAGTGTGCTGTCTGAGTAATGACTGATATTACAAAGTAGACCATGTTCCAGTTTTTGTGTGATTAAGTATATGCTTTCGCTTTTGAGACCTTACTAATAACAGGGGTGAGTTAGACTGCATGTACCAGAGTTCAGACCATTCTTCACAATGGCAGCATTTTAAATTTTGCATATTATTTAAGATCAGGCCTTGTTTTTAAAATTGGGAGATTTAGGAGTAAGCATAAATCTGGATTGCATTTTTTCAAGCTGCAGCAGGGATTCATCTGAAGAATGCTGTTACAGATGAAAATATTTACTGCACACAGAAAATTGGTTAGTCAAAGAGAAGAGAAAAACACTGTTCCCAAGCATCTAGCTTTATTAGCATCTAATTTTATTAGCTATACTAGCAGATCTATTTTCTCTGTATACAGAGAAACATTCAAAGTTATGACAGCTCTTGCTTGCAGTCTGAAGTGTACAAGCTAATAAGCTGTATTGTAACTAGACTGCAATGATGGGCATATCTGCTACTTAATATACAGTAAAACCGGATTTCCTAAAAAGGCCGTTCCCATAGAGATGCATTGGAAAAAAAATTAAGAAATGGTCCCAACCGGATCAAAAATAATCCAAAAAATAATCAGCACAAAGGGAATGACGAAGCAATTTGCCTACCTTTCCCATGCTATTGCTGCTGCTTCCTCCTCAGTGGTTTATCTGCCCGTTGGAGCAGGAACTGCTGTCGCCACCAGTGCTGTTGCTGCTGTCCCCATCCCTGTTCTACTGGCACCGGTAGAGCATAGGGAGGGGGCACATCCGCTCGGCCATGCTCCCCCCGAGCGCCTCTGCCACACACTCCAGCCGGGAATGTGTGTTGGGCGAAGGCCGCTCAGTCCGATGTCCCCCCACGGCGTGCTCTAGCTGGGAATGCTCGTCGGACGAAGAGCGGGATGGAGTGGTCTTCGCGCAATGTGCGCTCCCAGCCAAAGCGTGTGGCAGAGAAACCTTGGCTGAAGAGCGCAACCGAGTGGACACGCCCCCCGCGCTCTACCAGTGCTAGTAGAAGCAGTGGAGACTCAGGAAAATGCTGCAAAACTGCCGCAATCATTGGCACTGCATGTGGTGTGGAAATTTTAATTCTAAAATGGCAAAGGGCCGCTATTTCAGAGTTTAAAATGGCAACGGTACCATTTTAGAATTACAAGGCACAAGTAAACCCCTCACAAAACAGTTTATTTGCATAAAACGGGATGAGTTTTCCACAAAAAAATGTTACGTAAGTGGCTGATTTTGGGGAAGTTCAAGAAATTATAGAGACAGCCATGATGTCCTCTCATGTCCGGGAAATGAGAAGCAGGCACTGGTTGTCGCTGGAATACTTCTTTTTGGGAGGTATTTGCATATTTACCAGATGGTAGTTCAATGAAATCTTTTGTAGGAGGT
The DNA here is from genome assembly GCA_035047345.1 of Bradypodion ventrale. Classification (NCBI taxonomy): domain Eukaryota; kingdom Metazoa; phylum Chordata; class Lepidosauria; order Squamata; family Chamaeleonidae; genus Bradypodion; species Bradypodion ventrale. Next base: position 127,124,785 of record JAWDJE010000006.1, read on the forward strand.
ATCATAAAAGGAGTATTGTTGTGGAAATTCACATAAGGTAGCTGACTTCTGCATTTGAAATACTGTACTGTATATATTTCAACATACTGCTCAACTGTCTTGTATGCCACCAGAAAGCCTGTACAGTATGTTGCTTTCTGTTGAATGGGGAAATGGCTATTTATCCTAATCATTGTTCAGAACATCATAAATTTAGGACCCAACTTGGAAAGCAAAATGTATTTCACCTGTGTAATAGTGTAGAATAACAGTATTAGAAAAGTGAATAGCCTAAGACTTTATACAAAGAAAGATGAGCTGTGTGCCACTTTCCATCTATTAATTATAAATGCAATCCCATGGTTTTCTTTATCAGTATTGTGGCACAGGATTATTGTACTGTATTTAATTTTCTTATTTAGAATTGTGTCCTATAGTGAACCTGGTGTAATATTCTTGTATGCTAATTCTTTTCAGAATTCTTTTGAATACTACAAAACACTTCCCTTTTTTTATTTAAAGTACACTATCCCTTTCTTTATTAAACAGTATCCAGCACTCACTATTTAATTGCAGTGCAAACCCCAATATTTTAATGCAGTATGGATTAAAACGTTCTTAGTAGCATTGGTATAACAGTTTTCTCTGGTTATTTGGTTATATCAGGACTTGTTTAGGAGTGGATTTAACTGAGCAGGAAAGTTATCCAATATATATATAGATATAAATTTATTTTAATCCATGATAAAGATATAAGTACTGTTGCTTGTGGGGTGTAATTTCTGAAACCATTAAAAATTCTGTGTATGGTGTCTGCTTGAAAGAAAGAGAATGGTGCTCTTAAAAATCCTGGGTTAAAAATTTCAGAAATTTGATGCCCTTAAATTGGAGCTAATAACACTAGCCACATGTTCTGTTATGCAGGGTGGAGCACCTATCCCCAAAAGCAGGTAACTCACTATTCCTAGCGATAAGATCTAGTCTTAATTGCAAGATGTTCAGCAACATTCTAAGCAGTCTGGAGGAACTTGCCCTCTGAAATATTTTAAACAAAATAGAGTTGTGTAATGTGTTAGAACAAGTAGGTGTTCTATACATGAATATAGATATGAACTTGATAGTAAAGTGCTATAACAATTTGGTAAAATAATTCAGTAAAGTAATTGCTCCAACCCATTACTTAAAAGTTAATTTTCCCCCTTCACTCTTTAGACCAGGAATGTAAACTAGAGCCCTACAGGTAGTTATGGCATGGAATGCAATACAGTAAAACCCCAACTTACGAATGCCTCGAGATAAGAATGTTTTGATTTATGAACCGCTTTTTTTGTAAACCAGTGTCCCGACTTACAAAAACCCCTATTTACGAAATACCCCGGGTTAAGAAAAAAATTGTATCTCAAAAAATGCTTTTTAGCACCCAAAATGGTGCCACTGCCATTTTCTGCACTAAAAATCACTCCCAGCACCGCCAGAAGTGTAAGAAAAGGAAGCAGCAGCCAGAAGGTAGGAAATCTCTGTTTTTTTTAAAAAATGTATGCCTCAAGTTACGAAAAAATTCGAGTTACGAAATAGGCAAGGGAACCGATTTTTTTCGTAACTCGGTGGTTTTACTGTAATCCTTTACTGTCAATTAAGTTGACTAGGGATGATGAAAGTTGTAAGTGAGAACACATTTAGAGAGGACCACAGTTGTTCAGTGGTAACAATAGTTCAGCTGATGCCTGGAAAGGTTTGCAAACATGCCCCAGTTATAAGACAAGGAGTTCTCTCCTATTGAGAGGGAACGGGGAAGATCTACAAAGTTCAGTTGTCAAAATTATTTTAAAGCTAAGCAATACTAATTCTTCAACTGCCATTTTCATAAAATGAAATAAATAAAAAGATTAGCATTCATTTTTAAGGTACTTTAGCTGCAATGCTTGACACCTTATGTTAAGAATAGCCCTGGTTGATTTAAATGGGGTTGTCAACAATAAAATTCTTTTCGAGCTTCAGACTAAATTGTTCAGTGCGATAAGCTGCTGTAAAAGTTGATCCTGCTTTTTAAATTTGTTCTATAATCACATTGCTTCCTTCCTGATACTCATGAAGGGCCTAAAACAAATTATCTTGTCAATTACAGAATTTTGGCTGAAATTCTCTTGTTTATATTGAACTGATTTCTTCCCACTGACTGTCAGAATTTCTCCTGTTTCTTAAGCCATAAAAATTCAAAGTAACATTTAATATTGTTTTTCATGTCTTCAGCTTTTGGAAATCAACTGGACGGGACTGACCAATATTCTAGATATTCCAGGACTAAAGTAAGCTGAAAATGGAATAAAACTGCATTAGTAGAAGAATGCTATTGTGTATGTGTGCATTTGTGTGTGCATTTGTATCAAACTTTCACAAAAAAAATGCATGTGTTATATGTGTTATCCTCTATACTGTATATTGGCCTGCCAAATAGTAAACTAGCCACAATTTATGAAGGACATACTGTAGAGCAGGGGTTCCCAATCTAAGGCCCATGGGCCAGATCCAACCTGCGGTGGCATTTAATGTGGCCCCCCACCCCTCCAGGGGCAAAATGCCCACCTATTTGAAGCTGTTGGGGCAAAGTGGCCACCATCGTGCAGGAAGGGCAAAATGGCCATCTGGCCCTCGAGCTTGACCCTGCCCCGGGCTTGAAAAGGTTGGTTACCCCTGCTGTAGAGCAACAGAATGAGCACTGTAGCAGGATCTATTAGAACTGTTCATGAAGCTTCTGCTCCAAGTTCAAAGCAAATATCTGCCTTATTTCATTGCTGAAAGGTTAAAGAATTAAAGCTTCAGCAGCTGTTAGCACTTGTAGAAAGGAATAAGCATCTGCATGGCATAGAAAACTGCCAGAGACTGTGGAAGAAAAAGGATGGAAGAGTCAGGCCCTCATGCTAAAAATCATGGGTATTATATTACCTAGCCCAGGGGTTAGCAAACTTTGCTCTCCAGGTGTTCTTGAACTTCAGTTACCAGAAGCCCAGGTCAGTACACCTGATGATCGGGGCTTCTGGGAATTGGAAGTCCAAGAACATCTGGAGAGCCAAGTTTGCAGACCCTTGGTCTAGCCTGTCACAAATTGATAAGTTACAGCTGTTTCCTCTCAATTGCTGTACATGTAAAGAATTGTTCTTTAGAGTAGAAACATTAAGAATTGCAAATAGTTTTGCACATTTTATGTGCACTGGTATTTGATGTTTTCATCAGCAATTCGGTCCCTGACTTTAGCAGATATGAGCTTGATAACAAACTGCTACAGTAACTTGGTAATGCAGTTGAGCAAAATAATAAGTGGTAAAAGTTGGGTTATCCTCCACTGTTCACATTTCTGTTTTTTAGTAAATAAGTATAATCTTTTATAATCTGAAAGATAATATCTGAAAGAAAGCAACAAGTTTCTTATGCAAAAAGTCCTCTTATTGCTCTGTCTATGCTTGGCTCATCCCTTCAAAGGATGTCATGCTATGTAGCCATGCTAATTGTGTTCCAGGAAGAGAATGCCTGTCTATAGGCGGTGAATATTTGAAGTTAACTTGTAGCACACTGCATGATATGCTTGCTGATATCATGTGATAGCTCTGGATTAAAGAGGTTTAATTATTGTGGCCATCTTACATGGACTCTGTGTGTTCTTTATAAGAAACAACAAGCAGATCCATAACAATTCTATACTAAAAAGTTAGAAAAGTGTGTTTTTATGTTATCTGTCCTACTGTTACTACATTTTAAAATATGTGTTGTAAAAATAATGCTAATCTTTAAAATTCTTACTAATAATAACCTAATAGTCAATTGCTATTAACTATTTGGAAAAGTATTTTATATACTGTATACTCATGCCTAGTCGAAAGTAAACTGAGGCAGTAGCTGTATTCTGTTTCTTTGAATAAAGTTTAAAACTCCTAAATGCAATTTATTTTAAGTTTGCTGAGCACAAATGCACCACATCTGAACATTCAGAAGTAGTTTGTAGAAACTGTTTCTGCCAATTTTGGCATCCAGCCTTTTGCAAGGTAATGAAAGAAAGAATATGTTTTTGTAATAATCTCAGCTGCATTTAGTCAGTCAACATTCCTGTCCACTGTTGTTATGGAAACATCAACTTTTTGGTTAAAACTTGTGGACAGTATTAACCGAGCCATTGGTTGAACGTGCATAAGGACAACTTCAGCACAGTTTGGAAAATATTTCCAAATAGTGCAGACCAGCCATGGTCTGTATAAACAATTTAAACCCTGTGGCATTTGCTGTTATTTGAACTGCCCGGTTTCAACTGGATTTGAATGCTTTTTCTTGGCCTGGGCATTATTTACACCCACAGTTTAAATGTGCAGTTTAAAGTTTTAAATAGTTCCAGGTACCAGTCTAAAATACATAGACACAAAGGCCCATTATCTATTAATAAATTGGGTTCATAGGAGGCAGGATTCATTTCTGGTCACTCCCCCCCCCCCCCCCAATTTTTGAAGAGTCTTGAGCATTAGATGAGATTCACAAGTACACCCTGTTTTTCATCTGGTCTGTCACCCTAAATTCATGTTCTTTGTAACTATTGCCGTCTACTAAAACTACCTTGTCTATTTGTTATTTTTGTTTTTTTAAAAAATAGAGCTACTTTTAAGCTGGATGAGTGCTAAGAGGCATGGCCTTTTCCATGAATCCTAATGAGATCCTCTAAACCAGTGTTTCCCAACCTCTGGTTTTTGGACTTCAGTCCCCAGAAGCCTAAGTCAGTACATTGACTGTCAGTGCTTTTGGGAATTGAAATCCAAAAACCAAAGGTCTGGAAACACCGCTCTAAACTTTTTTTAAGAGAGAGAGAATAGTGTCACAGAAGGAAAAAATCATATGGATTGGTTTTAGTAATACAGTGGAACCCCGGGTTACAGATTTAATCCATTACAAGATGTTTTCTGTAAAGTGATTTTTCTGTATCGCAAAGCACAATTTCCCATAGGAATGCATTGATTTAAAAAAAACATTCCGGAGGGTAAGGTAAAGGTTTCCCTTGCTCGAAAGCCAGTTGTATCTGACTCTAGGGTGCAGTGATCATCTCTGTTTCAAAGCCGAAGAGCCAGCGCTGTCTGCTGCTGCAGACGTTTCCATGGTTGCGTGGCAGGCATGACTAGACACCAAAGCGCACGGAACGCTGTTACCTTCCCACCAAAGTGGTCCCTATTTATCTACTTGCAATTTCTTGCTTTTGAACTGCTAGGTTGACAGGAGCTGGGACAAAGACGGGCGCTCATTACGTCCTGCAGTACGCGGGAATTGAACTGCTGATCTTCCACCTCCCAGTCAGCGTCTTAGGCACTTGAGCCACTGCAGTCCCTTAAGCCACTGCAGTCCGGAGGGTAGAAAAGAGAAAAGAAAAAAAAAGAGGGGGGGGGGGGGAGAGTAATTTTTCTGTTCCAAACTCTTTCTAAAGTGACGGAAACACAGTGGAAAATTCCGAAGTGCACTTTAGAAAGAGTTTGGAACAGAAAAAACAAGTTCTTTGGATTTTTAGTGAACTTTGCAGCTGATTTTTTTATTTTCAAGGCATATTCGTCACATTTCCATCAGCGCCATCTAGTGGCCAGCCCTGGGAATTGCAGGAAAAGTCCCTGCCTAACAGCTGATCAGAGACGGGAGGGATTTCCAGCACTTCCTGGTTGCGGGGAGAGCTTCTGCTGGACCCAAAAAGCGACAAAATTTTTCAAAAGCAGAGTGGAAATACTCCAAACACCCTCCCGCCACGCTGGGAAGTGTCGGAACACCCAAAAATCTTTCAGTATCATGATTTTTTTTCCTGTAAATCGGGACGCCTTTCCAGCAGAATTTCCTTCCGTAAGTTGAGTTTTCCGTTACCCGAGGCATCCGTAACCTGGGGTTTTACTATATTTAATTTGGTTTCTTCCTAGGAAAAATACATTTTATTGGATTTCTGATTGATTCTTGATCAGAATAAATGTTGCATCATTAGTTTCTTATTTGCCATATGCTCGCTCTACAATAATATCTTTCAACTCTCCCAAAATAGAGTGAGGGGAAAAGAAAAATATTTCCAAAATATACATACATATCTTACACATAGTTATTTTGATTAAGGAATTGATGCACTTCTGGAAGCTACTTAAACTTGCTCTTAGCAGTTTCTGCGCTAATGTAGCAAGCTCTCTGTCTATAGATCATCTCATCTCTTGGATCAGGCAATTTCCCCCTGCTGTTGCAACATAAGCAGAAGGGTTGGAATTTGTTCAGTGACTTACTGCACATGATCAGGTTGCAGCAACCAGAAAGCGTCGGAGAGAACAATTTAAAATGGTTTTCTCTTGTTTACAGGTCTTCCCCTCCTCCTCTTAAGGATGTTTGTGTTGTGTCCTGGTTGGCATGAGCCAATGCCAAGGCCTTAAAGAAGTGATTAAACATGGGTCACTTTAAGCTAACATTTGATTTGTGAACATGTAATGTAAAATACAGTACCTGGGTGTCAAGCTTATATTCTATTCAACATTTCTTTTATATTTCACAACTATGGTGGAAGATAAAGGAAGAATGAATAATGCTTATATGAAGTTTAAGGCTTCCTCTTACTCTGAGCCACTGTCTCCATCTTGTGGCCACTGAAGACAAAGCTGGAACTCATGCAAACATTGGATTTTAATTGCTTGCTTCCATTTTGGGATCATTACAGGTTCCAGGTAGTAGATAGGTCTCTGGTGTACATAGGGAAAGTCTTGTGGCAAAGGTAGTTGTAGCATGTGCAAGTATTATTCTTAATGAAGGTAGCAAATGAGGAAAGCATCTTGAACATGACTTCTTACTGAGGCACTCACAGCCAATTGGCTGAAGTGGGCAGTGTAATTGCATTGTGTTGGCTTTCTGTTTCACACTTCCTGTTCTCACACCTGCTGATCAGGGCTTCTGGGAATGGGAATCCAAGAACATCTGAGGGCCCAAGGTTGAGAACCCCTGTTCGATTATTCAGACATTCACAGGGAATGGAAGATCTAGGAATTTCAAAAGGGCAGATTTTAAGAACATTTAGTTAAGAGTTAGAACCAGTGGGTGATGAAAGAATACTTTTAGACTGTCCACAGATCTACAGTATAAGTAAAGGTAAAGGTCGCCTTTGCTCGACAGCCAGTTGCATCCGACTCTAGGGTTCAGTGCTCATCTCTGTTTCTAGCCAAAGAGCCAGTGCTGTCTGCATCTGCAGACATTTCCATGGGCATGTGGCAGGAATGACTGGAATGCGATTTACCTTCCCACCAAAGTGGTACCTATTTATCTACTTGCAATTTCTTGCTTTCGAACTGATAGGCTGGCAGGAGCTGGGATAGAGACGGAAGCTCACTCCATCATGCAGCACTCAGGTCTTGAACTGCTTACCTTCCAGTCAATTTTAGCATCTTAACCACTAAGCCACTGCAGTCCCTCCACAGATAGATCTTTATAAATCTTATTGTCACTTTTAAAATGAAAAAAAAGCAAATGTTTGAAAACTTGAATAAGTTAGTGATTTGTCTGAAACTTATATCCAGAAATGTCATAAACATATATTTGAGTTAAAGTCTTCCTGTCACACCTTGTAATAGAAAGATAAGTAGGAGTGGATTTGCCACTAGCAAATATTGTTGAAATAGCAACAGCACGTGAAACTTAGGTTAAGGACTTCTCAAAATAACATTACTCATATATTTTTTCTCCCATAGCGGTGTATCAGACACTATAATACTAGATATAATATCCAATTATTTGGTGCTTCCAAATCGAATCACTGTTCCTCTCGTCAGTGAGGTTCAAATTGCTCAGTTGCGGTTTCCCATACCAAAGGTAAGAACAATAGCATAATGTTTTGAAATAATATAGTCTTCATTATTTCTGAAAAACATTACAATCTGCATGCTGAATAAACTGCCCCAAGTAGAGTAGCTTCTGAAGGTTAGATGACAGTAAAGCCATGTGTCTTCTATAAAGTGTAAGGGCATATGACTCAAATTTCCTTCAGATGTTTTGGTTAACATCATATGACTCTTTGTGCTATTCCCATTTCACTGTGTGAATGTATGGAACCAAGAGTGTGAACCCAGTTGAAGGGTCTGTCAAACAGAGCTATGGAGCAAATTAGATGGGTTCTCTCTCCTTAGGTCACCCACATGACTCTGGAGCAAATATTTAGCAGGGCAGCCTGGAAGTTCCCTGTCACAGGGAACTGATTGCTATGTTTACATATGAAGGGACATTAAGAAACAAAAGTAGAAATGAAGGTAGCCCGATTGGTTCATAAGAACAGAACAAAACTAAAGTCTAGAAGCAGACTTTGCATTTACTGGAACCAGCTAAAATTCCACAAAGGTATATGGACTTTCAGGTTTTCCAGATTTCTGAAAAAGTAACCAGATAAAATTGGTTTTTTTTATTTTAGGTTATGCAGACGATAACTAAAATGGTTGCATCAATATCTGATCAAATTTTGGAATATCCCCTGCTTTTTCCTTCTTTCCCACTTTAACTTTCCTATAGTAACTAGTAGAGTCTTGGAATTCTTGTCACTAACTTGAAATATTCACTAAGGAATATTAAATAAGACAAATATGATCTTTAGTTGAGAAGACCTGAACAGGGCTGTTAAGTACAAATGTTTTGGAGGTTACTAATTCATAGAACAACCATGAATTGGAAGTGGTGTGATGACATATGACAATGTAGGCGAACCTAAGGCCCGCCCCACACCACCAACGCCAACTGCAGCCCCGTTTCCTCACCCATCCCTCTCTCTTCCCCAATGGGGAGGTGAGAGGGGAGGCTGAAATCCTGCCTGGGAGGTGGCAGTGGCAGAGACAACCAGACACCCCCACCCACCCACCTACCCCTTGTAGGAGGAGTTGGCACATGTAGGGAGGCGTGTGCAAGCACGGGGGACATGCACACGGACTCATGTGACATTGTCGGCACATGTACACATGCACCCACGTGACATTACCAGAGGCGTGCTTGCAATGTCACACCGTTGCGTGGGCACGTGCGGTGCCTGCCTGTGTGCCGTCTTCTCCTCCTTGGACACTGAAAGGTTCACCATCACTGGCATATGACAACAGATTGATGAGAAGAGATGGAGAACTTTAAAGATTGCATACTCTAGTAGAATTTTGTTGTTGTTTAGTCACACAGTCGATTCTGACCTTTCACAACCCCGTGGACCACCACATGCCAGGCACCCCTATCTTCCACCATCCTCCTCAGCCCACCCAGCTTTGCGCCCATTGCATCAACAATGCCATCTAGCCATCTCATTCTCTGCTGCCCCTTTGACCTTTGCCCTTGACCTTTCCCAGCATCAAGGTTTTCTCAAGTGAATCCTCTCTCCTCATTTTATGCCCAAAGTACTAATAGGTCGTAATAATGGTGTTGCCAGCCCAAGAATTTTGCTTCTAGAAAATTGGTTTCAACAAAACAAATCAAAATAAAATAGGGAACAAAACTTATCCTGGCACCTTAAAGACTGTTATATTTCAGTATGAACTTCTGTAAGTATGCCTAATTCTTGATGTATCCACATAAAACTCCAGTTGAAATACTGTATAAAAGTCTTAATTTAAATGTGCCACAACATTTTTACTTTCCCTTTTCCTCTAGCTAAACTTGCACAGACTAACTAGCTACTAATTTGGATACAGTATTTCAAATTTAATGAGTTTTAGTTCACAGTCTAAACCTAAGGATGTTCAGTTATAGTATATCCCCTTTTTTATACTGTTAAAGTTATTGTCTAATATTTGAATATAGTTTTTTAGTGATAAGCTCCACTGCTCAGGCTTTTTGTTGTATAGCTTATTTTAGACTTTAAGTTGAGAAATTGCAAAATGGTACTACACATTTAAATGGCTAGAAAGAATTTGTAACATTGTTTTATTGAATATTTTATGGTAACAGTTTTCTCACATCTCGACAGGGTGTACTAAGGATACACTTCATTGAAGCTCAGGATCTTGAGGGGAAAGATACCTACTTAAAGGGACTTGTTAAGGGAAAATCTGATCCTTATGGAATCATCTGTGTGGGTAATCAAATGTTCCGAAGCAAAGTCATCAAAGAAAATCTCAATCCAAAATGGAATGAAGTTTACGAGGTACAAAGCTTGAAATTACTAATCAATATTGGTACATCATTGCATAAGAACAGCCTTGCTGGAACAGGCCACAGCCCATCCAGTCCAGCATTCTGTCTCACACAGTGGCTCACCATTTCCTTCAGGGTATTCCCAAGGAGATGCCTTCACCTGCTTAGGATTCCCTGGAAATGGCATTGAGAGATATCCTGCCTATCTCTCCAACCCGGAGGTTGTCCTTAAGTATCCATAATTATAGCCATTGATCCCCTTGTCCTCCATGAACTTGTCTAATCCTTTCTTAAAGCTGTCAAGACTGACAGCTGTCACGACTTCTTCTGGCAGGGAGTTCCATAGACCAGTAATCCTCTGGGTGAAAAAGTACTTTCTCTTATTTGTTTGAGAACTAGTACCCAAAAGTTTCATGGAGTGTCCCCTAGTTCTAGTGTTGTGCGATAGGGAAAACAGTTTTTCCTTATCTACTTTGTCCACGCCGTGCATGATTTTATAAACTTCAATCAGGTCACCTCTTAGATGTCGTCGCTCAAGAGTGAAAAGGCCCAAACGTTGCAGCCTCAGATGGTAAGGAAGGTGTTCCTGGCCCTTAATCATTCTGGTTGCCCTCCTCTGCACTTTCTCCAACTCCAGAATATCCTTCTGGAGGTATGGCGACCAAAACTGTACACAGTATTCCAGATGGGGCCTCACCATAGATTTATAAAGAGGCAAAATGACACTTGCTGACTTATTTTCTATACCCTTCCTAATGATCCCTAGCATTGAGTTTGCTTTTTTCACTGCTGAGGCACACTGGGTTGAAACCTTCATTGAATTGTCCACCAGGACACCAAGGTCCCTTTCCTGGTTTGTCACAGAGAGTTCAGACCCCATCAGTTTATATCTGTTGCAGATAAGTCTAAAGTAGTTGTAGAATTCTCAAGGGTGATATTGTATGTTACCGTATGTTACTGTATTTACATGGAGAAAATTAGCCTTTCCCATAAATGCTTTTTTATGTGAGGGCTGCTAGTATGTGGATTACTGCAGCTTCTAGTACAGCAGATCAGTTCAGATGAAATGCCAGCCCTTGGCCTTACTCTGTATAAATGAATCCTTTCCCCATGTAATCATCTCCACCTTACCTCATCTTTCAATTATAATTTGGTAATACACCATATTTTTTGTTAGATATAAATTATGAAAATTGTGTTGTGCTGGATTTAGAAATAATGGTGAATTGTGATTTTAGTGCCCTGGTGGCTAACCTTGGCACTCCAGCTATTCTTGGACTTCAGTTACCAGAAGCCCAGGTCAGCACTCCTGCCATAGCTGTCAAGTCTCCCATATTGGCCGGGAAAATCCTGTTATTTACCCCTCTTTCCCGCTATCATCCCGTATTTGTATTTTCCCATAAATCTCCCATATTCTATAATTTTTTTTTAAAATGGGCTGGGAACTACAGCCCCCATGGTGCCTTGCACGGAAGGAAAAGGCAAAACCCATATTGCGTATGAGCACTGCTGCAAAATGGGCCGGGAACTACAGCCCCCATGGTGCCTTGCATGGAAGGAAAAGGCAAAACCCATACTGCGCATGCGTACCGGTGCAAAATGGGCCAGAAACTACAGCCCCCATGGTGCCGTGCACTGAAGGAAAAGGCAAAACACGTACTGTGCATGCGCACCAGCGCAGTGACTGCCCAGCGCCGCTTGATTCCCCTTATTTTCAAATCCAAAACTTGACAGGTATGACTCCTGCTGATCAGGGCTTCTGGGAATTGAAGTCCAAGAACAGCTGGAGTGCTAAGGTTAGCCATCACTGTAAGTGGTTAGGTCTTATTATTTGTTACAGGTTTGCCCCTCACATATGTGGCTTCAGCATCCACTGTTTCCATCATCTGTGGGTCTAAAAATATTTCAACTTTGTAATCAATCCACTGAGTGTTATGATTTTCTTTACTCAGATTTGTTTAATTCTGGTCTAACTGATAGTTTGTATAATCTAGATGCTGACCAAAAACTGTATCACATATTTTACACTGAAGTTGCCATTGTTAACTATTATATTTCTAGGCCTTAGTGTATGAACACCCAGGACAAGAGTTGGAGATAGAGCTCTTTGATGAAGACCCAGATAAGGATGACTTTCTTGGAAGGTACTTAGGACATAATTTGTGAAACAATTTTTAAATTTAACAGATATAATTCCATTTTCTTTTCTTATATGGCTTTTTATTGTCTTAAATTAGCATATCACTATCAAAGTGGAAAGAGAAGTTTAACTCAAAAGATAAAAGTAATCAACACTGTGGTCTTAAAAAATTAGAAACAGGGCTCTAACAGTTTTGGAAAGTAATGGGTTTTCTTGCCAGGTGAATGAAGCTGAAAGCAGACGTCAGTGCTCTTGGGGTACACAGAAAGAGCCTCCATGAAGATTTTGGTATTTTTGAACTACAACTGGGTGTACCTTGGTAATGGCAACCTTGTGTCGCTGGCTAATCTTTCTCACGCTAGGTCAGGCAATAGGAACTGCAAAATGAAGTCACCTAAAGGTGCCTTCGTTTTGGCAGTTTTACATATGGTTTAGACACAGAAGAAGAAGTGCTCCTTCAAAGATGGAAGGGATGGAAGTAGTAGATAAACAGATTTCCTCTCCATTTTTTTTAAAACAGAAACTATGTGAGAGACAACAATGTGACCCTGCCCAAATTAAGAAAGATATGTACAGAATTTTCATCCATTTGAAAAGCTATTGCATGTATTCTGCGTCATGGTAAACATGCCTGTCTACTGCAAATAAAGCAAGCAAAAGTTGATTGTGGCAAAGGTGACAGTACATAGTTCCAGTTGCTGAGTCTTATTTCTTCTTTGTTTTAACAAATTGTGGCTGTCCTTAACTAATGATACATGCCGGAGGAAGGAATAACCGTTGAAAAGTTCCTCTATACCAACTTGAAATATGTGGTTTTTTTCCTCCCCTCTCACAAATAAATTTGTCCTAATTCAGGGACCTAATTTCCATCTTTTCTGCAGCAAATGGGTTTATCTTATTTCCCCACATTAATGCACAGTTATCCATTGCTTCTTATTGTTGCATCCATTCCTTTCTTTTCAAACAACTTAATGCCATAGTTGAAATACTCTTTCCATTCTACTTATTATTTATTTTGAGGAGAACATAATATAATGTATTATCTTACTTTCTTTTTTTGTATTTCATCAGTCTGGTCTTTCATAACTCCAGCTTTATATCTCTTAGAGATACAGTAGTTGTTTTCTTCTAATACTTTATATTCTTCTCCTAGTCTCATGATAGACCTAATTGAAGTTGAAAAGGAGCGATATTTGGATGAGGTAAGTTTCTGTCATAGTTGGCATTAAACCCTCTGGGTATGGTCAGCCGTTAGGCTCTGTCAATTTAAGCTCTAAATACTTTCTTGACTGTGTATAACAGATATCCTCCCCACTCCCACTCAGCAGATTTCCTCACCTGGATTAGTACAGTCTGGACTAAATTCATTTGCTAATCTCAACAGGAATAGACCCACTGAATGAATAAAACTTATTAAGCATACATTAGTGAAGGTTCTAGTATTTCAGTAAATCTACTCTTGTTTGTCCTAGCATTTGGACTTACTCAGTTTTAACAACTATAGAGGTTATATAACATTTTTCATGGTGGTTAATGTTAAGAGATGTTTGGTTATTACTACATCTACTTCTGGTGAACTGGAGCAAGATTTCAAAAACATTTTATGATTTAAAAATCTCATTAGGCAAATTCATTAATTTTATTACAATTTTAGCATAGGCATTGAATTTCAGAGGTAGGCAGGTCATGAAATCGTTTAGAAGACATTAGATCATTGGTTCCAACCTTTTTTTGGCCATGCCCCACCTAAGCATCTCTAAAATCCTGACAAACCTCCTCCCCCCGATATATTCTTATTATTCAAAAAGTGAACTGTTCACATGGACATGTTTCCTGTCAGCTGTATTGAGTTAACCAGCAAGACGTACTTGGTGAATGAATAAAGAACAAGAAATCAAGTATGTAAATGAGAATACTTAGGCCACATAATGAGAAGTACAGATTTTAAAAATTCATCATGTAGATTAAAATAAGTGGAAAAGAAGCAGAAGAATCTCTTAGCTGTTAGATCTTAGTGAATGGTTTAGATACAACAGAGTGTCATTGTTTAGAGTTGCAACATCCAAAAATCAGAACAGCCGTGATGTCATTTGATAGACAAAGAAAAGTATAACTCGTATCTCATGGACTAGAAATGTATAATGGTATATGTTATTTTATTATGGGAGAAGAAGACTGAATGACCTTGTTTCTCAGTGCATTTCATTGACTTTTCTTACAGTGGTTTACTTTGGAAGAAGTTTCCAAAGGAAGATTGCATTTAAAACTCGAATGGCTCACATTGATGCCTACTGCAGAAAATCTTGATCAGGTATACATACATACATATACATATACACATACATATATATGAGAGAGAGAGATGTTGGCGTCTTTATAATTTTAAATAAATGGAAACAGCTTGATGACTCATGTACACTTTCCCTTGTGCTGTCATGTTCAAAAGAGGAAGGATCAATAACCAAGACTTTTTGGAGGTATAAGTAATTAAAAATTAGCCGAAATTATGTTTGCACTTGTTAGGCTGATGACTATTAGCTTTATGTGGTGCAATTTACAGAGCAGGATTTAGCCAGTTTAGTGTTGGAATGTTTTAGGAAATGTTGCTTCTAACATATGTAACAAGGAGCAGGGGGCATAACTCTGTTTTCTTTTATGTAGAAAATATCTATAGAGACTCAAAGTCACCATACAAAATGCCTGTTTTGGGGAAAACCTTTGCTATTTAATCACATTTGTATTTAATTCTGAGTACACTTAAAAGTGCTTGGAAATATTTCATTTTTAGAAGTCTTTGTTCACTGATTTTTTAAATGCAAAGTAGACTATAAATCACCATTTTGTATGTTGTGGTTTGCCTTGATGTTACTGAAATAATATTTTTTAAAATATTTATATTTTAAATGGTATTTCTCTAATTTTAGGTGCTAATAAGTATTAGAGCTGATAAAGACCAAGCGGATGATGGACTTTCATCAGCTTTGCTAATTCTTTATTTGGATTCAGCAAGAAACCTGCCAGTAAGTCTTCTTGTTGTAATGATATGTTTCTTGAGTTGTTCTTCGTTTTTTTATCTGTCACACATTGCTTACTACTATGCCACTATGCTTCACTAACCCACATTACATCGTGTTATAATTACATTTTCATATGCATTTTGCAATGTCACTCTCTTTGTATAATAAACATCATTTTGGGTGAACTTATTTTGCAAAAGCAGTCTTTTGAACAGATTGTTCAAATGCAACTTTAAGGATATCCAAAAGAGATTTGTTAAATATATGTCTTTAAAGAAATTGTGAGTACAACTGTATAAAAGAAAAGCATACAATCTTTCAGTTCCAGCTTCAACTCAGTTTAGTATAGTAAATCCACTAGATTAGGCCCATTGAATCAATAAGGATTAGATGAGTTGTCTCCTCCATAAATTTCATTTATTCAAGTGGGTCTACTTTGTTGCAATTTATTGTGCTAAAGTAAGTTGTGACTTGGAACCTATGGACAAGTTGATTGAGCAAATTCTGTGTGGTTCATTGGGCTTGCTCTAGTGCAGTGATGGCGAACCTTTTAGAGACCGAGTGCCCAAACTTGACAGGCTGCCACCTGCACCATAGAGGGGTAGGGTGTAGTCTGCTGGAGGGGAGGGAGGAGGCGCTCCCATTGGGTTGCTGGGCAGAAGGGCAGGGCAAACTCTGTGCTGGTGTGATGGCACATGTGCCCCCTCTGGCACACGTGCCATAGGTTCACCACCACTGCTCTAGTACAATTTACTGTGCTAAGCAACAAGATTTCAACCAATATGTATTTGCTTAGATTCAATTATACGTACTTCAGGAATTAAATTTCTGAATCTGAGGCAGAGAAAAAGGCTTTACAGATGCTTGGGTGCATCTGCTATCATCTGTAAATCCTAATTCCCATTGGTGTTCTATAGGGAGTATTAAGACTGCAATCCAGAAGCATTTAGAATTTCCATTTAAGCTTTTGCTCATGGATTAAGTGTTTTGATGAGTGTAGATCGCCTTCCATGAGTGGCATTTCCTTTCATTGGTGGATTGAAGACCACTGAGTTTAGTAGAATGTATTTCTGAGCATTGTATGTAGATGTTTTAATTTAGCAAGCAGCTATGATAAGATGAAGAGCATCTTTTGGTGAGGTGAGTTATTCTCTCTTTTGTGAACATTTCTTCTCACAGTTGTAAACGGGTTTTAATAACTTTAAGTCATGGATCACGGCCTGCCTGAATTTGATCATGACGGGAAATGTTAGCTTCCTTACTGGATTGTGGGTGTGGGCCACAATGTCACTGAATCCATTCAAGCATGAACATGAGCTTGTGTGTAGAACAATAGCTTTTATTTCTGTCAAATAGCAAGCTAGTCTTGATAATACTGTAACTTTGAACATGAAACTCAAATTTATATGTCTTTGAACTGAGGTTGAAAATACTTCATGCCAGCTGTGAAGTCTACTGAGTGTTTATCTTGTGTCTTTAATGTGAATAAAAATTACTGAATCATTAGGAAAATTAAGCTAAAAAGTGTTAAAAGTAGGGATGATGAACTTCATAAAATTTTATGATAGGCATACAGATTACCTTTGTCTTTTTGTTTGTAAAAGAAATATGGAACATGTGAATATGCTTAGTCTGGCAGGATGACTTTCCTGGAAGGTGTAAACCAGTGATGGTGAACCTTGGAATTCCATGTGTTCTTGAACTTCAATTCCCAGAAGCCCTGATCGGGTTTTCCTCTTTCATATCAGGAGGCGTGTGGATTGGATCCCCTCTCCTGGGTTTGGGAGAGTTGGGGGGACAAAAGGAGTCTGTCCCTACAACCCTTCCGGACCCAAGGGACCCAGCAGAGAGGGGGATCACAACCCCCCACCCCACCCCCTGATAATAAAAGGGAAAACCTGATCGGACCCAGGGGACCCATGCGAAGGAAGGAGGAAGTGCCTCCTGGACAACGACGTTTCCAAGTTAACGATGCGACGTTGGGAACCAAGAAACGTCGTTAACTGGGGTTTTACTGTATTACGTTTTTGATGCAGCTATAGTAGTAGCTGCTTGTAATATGTACACATATTATGCAAAAAACTTTTCTTATTCTCTGAGGAATAACCTGATACAGTTAATGGGTTCCAAAAGTGCCCATGACAGTTTTCTGGCAACATATTCAGACTGGGGAGCAGGAGGTTAATTAGTAGCTTCTGTTTTTGACCAACCAGTTGTGGTAGCGAAAGATTTCTATTAAATTTTTTATATTAAAATACTGTTTACTGAATGGACTTGGAATGTTTTAATGATCTCATTCATTGTGACTGGATACGGTGCACATTAAGGCAATAATCTCTTTGTGGATGTTTTATACTGAGGCCTTTCATCAGGTACATCCATTGATACTTGGGAGCCAACAAAGAAGATCATGTCTTGACAGTAATGTCTTTCTTTTGAAGTGTTCTCCCTGAAGAGGCTCTTCTTGTGCCTCAGCTGCCATTGTTGTCCTTTCTGCACCTGGAGAAAACATTTCCCTTTATTTTGGCATTTGAATCAGCTGTAGAATGTGTATTGATAAGCCATATTTTATGTGCATGCTTTCATTCTGGTTGGAAACGACTCAAACTCCTTTCAGGATGAATAATATGTTGGTGGTTTTTTTTTAGGTTCTTTAAGTTTGGGAGGGGGTTGTGTTATATGAAAATCCTTATAGTCCAAGGATCTCCTTAATGGTAGTAAGAGGTCAACATCTCCTGTATTTGCTGAGAAGAGAAGCAGCCTTCCCTTATGCCCAGAGAACTGCTTCTTCTTTGATCTATCCAGGATGAAATTGGCACAAGTGACTTTTCTACAGTACAGCAAATCTTTATGTAATTTTCAACAGGTCAAAATGGCAAGTGGTTCATTAGCTTCATTGTCGTCTTACAAAAGAGTTTATAAATGATACAGTAGTAGGTAGATTACTAGGCAGTTGTGTGTTTTTGTTATTTAGAGGGCGTTGCAGCTGAAATATACAAACCGTTGAAGAGGCAAGTTGTTTTGCTGTGCTAGTGAAGCATTACTAAAAGATGCTAACAATGTTTACCATTTTCATGTCTATGCAAGTCAGTAATTTCAAAACTCCTTTGACTGTTTCTCTTAAATGTTCTGATAGTAAAACTGCTTAAGCATTTATGCTACCCCAATCCCATCACTCTCTGCTTTCTCCTTCCATTTCCATTGTTCTAAAGAGTATCTACGAAGGAAACTTTGGGTGTGGATACTTAAAAGAGAGGAGAGCTTCGGGACTAGTCTTTTGTGAAAATACTACCTCACTCTATAGAGCACTATTTGTGAGTTCTCAGGAGTTACATGTATATTTTCTCTCTTTTTTTAACCCACCAGAGTGGATTGGTGCTATTAAACCCACTTAGCCCTTATAGTGGAATGGTGGAGCATGCAATTTTTGTTTAAGTGCATGGTTTTAAAAGTGTGTGTCTCTGTGTTATGCTTTTTAATGAATTTTCAAGGCATAGGTTATAAGATAAGCTTGCTCATTTTAAGTTAGCGCTTTCAGAGACTGCTATGTTTGTTCATGAATCTATTTGACTCACTAGAAAACTGCTAACATTTGCATACAAAGAAATGAAATTTTTGTGACTTGTAAGAGTTAACCTCTTTTTGTGTTTCTTTTGAAAATTCACTGAAAGTAATTTGTGTGATGGATGTAAAAGTCAGGAATCTCTTTGATTTGGCTCAAGTTGCATAAAGCTTTGAGGAAAAATGTACTTGGAAAATATGTAGCTTCCATAATGACCATTTTCATTAAGAAATTGCCTTGTTAGAAGAGGTGTTTCCATTTTGAGGACTGTTATTAGAAAGTCAATAATGATTTGACCATTGATGGGCTTTTACAAGTGATTTTTTTTTACTATTTTGCTGTCAGTTTATTTTTAAATTAATTTTTAATTTAATTAATATGTAAACTGCCTTAGCAGGACTTGAATGCCAAGAAAGAGTCTATGTCGTATATAATCTATTTAGCTTCTAAACCCAAATTCTAAACCCAAGAAAGCCTTAAGTATACTTGAAATGCTAATAAAAATGCTAGTGTTAAAACTAGTCCAGATATCTATTATTTCATGAAGGTAACACCAAGGACCTGTTTATACATGAGTTCATACTTTCTGGGGAGTTTCCAACTTCTGCATTTATTAGATTCATAAACAGTAGTCAGTATGTTAAACCGAACTTTTTTCAGAACTTTCGAAAACATTTGAAATCCTACCTGACGAAAGAATACTGTGAGACTAGTTGCTATATCAGACAGATGGAGGCATTTGCCACCCCAACCCACTCCTTTTGCAGGTATGACTCCAGTATGTGTAATCCAAGACTCACTACATTGTGTGTTTATGAGCTTCCACAGAAGATCTTGGAATGTATCCACCACAGTTACTGGGGTCTTACTGTACTTAGAGCAGTATGTGAATGCTAAAGGTAATTTCATGCTTACCTTTTTCATCTTTAACACATCAGTTTTATATCTGGTGTAACATTTCAGAAACATAGTTAGGCAGAAGAGATTTATGTGAACACGAGTTTACAGTCCCTTCTTTGACCCATTTCTGATGTACAAAAGGAGCTGAGGCATCTTTCTCTCATGTAGGTCACACAGTTCTGTATTATGTGGATTAGATGTTGAATAAAACTATTGTAAAACAGAGTTTACTTTCAAACTAAGTTTGGAAATTTTGTGTTATTCCTTATTTTAAAAGAAAATACAGGAGCATAGCCAATTTTGCATTTCACCTAAGGTGGTAATGTTCATTTACCTTGGATACCTTGGAGTCGTTATTCAGCGAGGAGTCTGTGCATTGGTAGACTTCTCCGCGACAACTTTCCGCACATGCAAATGGGCTTCAGAAACCAATTCCATCTGCATGCAGCTTTTTAGCCATTTGGATATCACGCCACCCACTGTTTAGGCGGACCATGACATGTGCCCTCTGCTTTCACCTTGCCCAAGGGATCCAACAGAGGACACTTTGGTGAATTTTAGTCCTGGCCCAATATCATTGGCAAGAGATGGCCAACACGGCCTAGTTAGACCGCTCAAGCTCCCACAACCGCTCAAAGCCCTCTCCAATTTCACATGAGGAAATTGGAGGAAAATGCATATACTGTAATCCCGTGTCTGCCCCTAATAATAATTTTGTATCAGAAATTATTCTGGGTTGAAAGGATTTTTGCTGGAGAAACTCCCCTCAGGGGACGCCCCAATGAAGCTCCTTTCATGTCCCCAAGAGCTGGGACAGACGGCCACTCAATCTGTCATGCAGTACCCGGGTCTCGAATTGCCAACATGGTGGTCTTCCAGCTGTCAAGGCGAGTTTCTTAACCATTGAGCCCATATCTGTCGCTAGAACAGTGCCATGCTTGATGGAAACACCTTTTCAACAGCTAATGAAGATTTGAAGCAGCGGAAAGAATTCCAAAAGCAACTTGACCCAGATTTAAACGGAGTTCATGTTGTGTGTATGTGTTTTTCTTAAAGTGGCTTACCCCTTTCATTTGTAATTTCAGAACATTTGTTTGCATGAAAAGGGCATGCAAACTCCAATTCTCTCTGTGATCGGTTGTTTTTATTCTGATGTCTTTTGATTCAAATCAGTTACAGTGCTCATTCTAAATTGGGAAGATTTGTTTTCTAAATTTCAGAAAGTGAACCTTAACAAATTCATGGTCCTTTGAATTTCTGCAAATATTGCAACAATAATTATCAGGAACTGACTGAACCTTGTATGTCAAAAATCTGTAGGGGAAAAAGGAAGGAGTAATTTGATGATGCACTTACAACATAAAGCTACTCACTGAAATCCTTTTTAAAGACCTCCACACTATTTTTCTCTTTCAATATTTTATTAAATATATGCTTCCTGTACACTTTGTGACATTCCTAACTTTTAAAACATGTTTCCAGCTTGCCAGGGGTATAAATGGGGTATAGGCAGGAAGAATTAAAATTCTTCTCAGTAGTTAAGGATCTATTGAGGGGAGAATCTTCCCTAGAAAAAGAATACTGCATCAAATTTTCTGGGGCTATTTCTTGTAGAGGATTTTCATATTTTTGAGGTAAATTCCTTAGTTAATTTAGTGCCCTGAATAAATGTCCTCTTTAAGGAGCTGTACTTCCAGATAAGAGCTAATGTCCCACTTCTCTCTTACCCACCTAATCACGAACTAAGAAAATTGCAATTCATATACAACCTTACCATCTGTAGGTTTCCTGTCAATTTTAGATATGATTTCCTTTCTTGTCCACATTCATGTGTACACTGTAAAACAGTGTACAGACAAGTAAAGGTGACTATTAACTTCATAGCAAAATGTTCATCCCCATGGAAAATAAAATCCATTGGATCCAAATTTTCGAACAATTCTTTCAGAGCATGAGGTAATCAAACTTTATCTCCCTGTTTTGTGTTACATTATGGTAGCTGTCAATATTCTCCTCCTGAACTTTAAAATATGACTTGTTCATTGTATGTTCTGTTTTTAAAAACTGATCAAATAAAATAGTTCCTAAATGCCTGATTTTTCTATTAAAATGAAATAAAATGAATTCTTGAAACAAGCCTCTTCATCCCAGTAGCTGTTGCCACTTCAGTATTTTTCCTTGAAGCTTAGGAGCTTGCCTGAGTCATATTCAAGATGATAGTTTTTGCTGAGATAAAATTAGAAAATGTTAATGGGAATTGTCAAAGGGCTGGCTAATCTTATTTTAAATCCACTTCTATTTCTGCTACTTAATTTTTTAAAAGTAAAATAAAAATAAATCAGTGTTGTACTGTAGCAGTTTGAGGTGGGTTCTTTGCCAAGTAAAAAAATAAGGGAGGAGAATCTTACCTCTGTCGGAGAAAGGTCAAAAAAGTGCTTGAAATTAGAATTTCTAGAGTTAAAGATGGGATGAGAACAAAAGACTGTGACAGACTATGTTGAAATAACCTTTCAGTTATTTTTTTCTTCATTCTGAGTATGTGTGTTTGGTCTCTTAATTATTGTCTTGTCCATAATTAACCATGTGGGTCTGCTTCCTTGCATGTCTGATTAACGCTTTATATGTTCATTTTCTTCTGATTTAAAAGCATAATCCATTAGATTATAATCCAGACGTCTTGAAGAAACCTGCTGTTCAGAAAGCTCTAAAGGTAAAACTAATACAGCTTTCCTTATAAGTTTCACCATTAAGTGGAGTCACAAGGTTTCCCTAATGTAGTTTTTGTACCAAATCATGTAAGGCACACAATGATGTTTACTTTTTCTGATTGAAAATTATGTCAGTTTGGCATTGTGTACATTTCAAATGTAGCCTTGATGGTCTAAAAGGCCCCTTCCAACTCAGTGATTCTATGATTCTGTGAAGTCTTTAACTATATCTAGGCAAACAGCAAGAAGAAAGCTGTCATCAAAGACAGAAATTCCATATACAACTGTGAATTGCACTTTATTGCTAATACAAATTAACTTTAACTTTTAGACAACTGACTTTAAAGTAATATAAACTAAAGTTAATTGTTAGTCCCAGTCAGAGCAGTCCAGTTAAATCAGTTGTTATTACATAACTGTTGCTTTGATTCAAAAAGTTTACTCTGGTTAGGACAAACAATTAGATTTAGGCCAGTATTATGGTTTTATTAAAGGTTTTTGTACTCTTTTTGTGGCTTGCAGAGGAAATGTGCAAGTATGTTGGTTGGGATTTTTCAGATATTTGCTGAAGTAAAAACTTGAAGTAAGAACTTGAGCAGTGGCTCAAGTGGCTAAGATGCCGACTGGAAGGCGGGAGGTCAGCAGTTCGATTCCAAAGTACTGCAGGATGGAATGAGCTCCCGTTTTTGTCCCGGCTCCTGCCAACCTAGCTGTTCGAAAGCAAGAAATTACAAGTAGATAAATAGGGGCCACTTTGGTGGGATGGTAAACAGCGTTCCGTGCACTTTGGTGTCTAGTCATACCTGCCACATGACCACGGAAACATCTGCAGAAGCAGACAGCCCTGGCTTTTCGGCTTTGAAACAGAGATGAGCACTGAACCCTAGAGTTGGTTACAACTGGCTTTTGAGCAAGAGAAACCTTTACCTTTACTAACTTATAATTGAACAATGATATCTGTAGGAAGTGATGATGAACAAGGGACACTTAAAATAATACATTGTGTAGGTGTCGTCATTTCAGCTTATTCGTTTTAGGAAACCATTGAATATACAGGCAGAGATCCACATAGACAAAATAGTAGAGTAAACATACAATCAGATCTGGAAACTAAATAGTAGGAAAAGCCTGCAGTATACTTAGTCATTGTGGTAAGAAGTTCTTTAAAAGATGTTGACAGCACAGATTGGTGTAAGAAGCTGTGTGTTGTGTAAGATTCCCTGTATTGATGCTAATTGATGCTAATATCTTTTGGGAAGCAAACTTTCAAGAGTAGAATCAAAAGATCTCCTTTTCTTCTTGTGATTACTGTAGGTTATTAACAATATGGTTTACATGATTTAATGTAATGTTTGTCCGACAGTTCAAACTTTCCATTTAAGATTAATCAATTAATAAGCGTTTAGTAAGTATCTAATGAAAACAAGTTTTAAATTTCATTCCTTGAAAATAATAATGAACAAACAATGATAGCAAAAGCATATGTAGGAAATAAAACTAAATGAAAATTGCTGTTTACACTTAAAAGTTTGAATAACATTTTTTAAATCTGAAATCTGAAAATACATGTATGTAACCCTCTAATTTATCTAACATTTTAAAACTTCTGTCTTAATCATGTTACGTTTTTCTGGATTCTTAGCAGAAATTACTAATTAACATCTAGATAAAGTATTTCAACAGCATTATTATATACTTTGGATGAACTACCATGTCTACGTTTTCTTAACATAAGCATTGCTCTGAGAAATGAATGCAAAGCATCTTAATTGTTTAGGACTGAAGTGTGTTTTAATTTCTGTAAAATGATTGTAAATCATTGTTTACTTTTGCAGTTTGACCTAATGCTATACAGCTGGTGAGCAAGGTTCAGGCATGACACATATTGATCTCTAGGAAAAAAGTTGGGTAATCCTGTAAGAAATCATAGCATACCTTTTTTACTGCCCCAGAAAGGTGTTTTATGATTCTGGCATACAGCTTAACCATATATTCCATCATTCATAGATGAAAATAGCATTCTGAGCTTGCGCTTTTACCATAAATCCCATTTGCATGCAGAGTGCAACATTCATTTACTTGTTCTGATTCTGCTTCATTGGCTTTAATAGTTGAATTGCTTATTAAAGAATGAGAGGTTGAACTTCATAAAAGGATTTTGTTCTAAGAATATAAAGAGGCAATGTGGAAAGAGATTTGAAAATATGACTATGGTGACAGTATATGCACAAAAATATATTTCAAGGTAGAAGTGTGCGGTTACTGTTTGTCCCACAAATACCCATGAGAATATAAATCTTTCTAAATAGTTAATAGTAATATATAGGAGATGAAGGACAGGGTTCAAAAAGTATTGTGGCTTGATTGACAGCAATAATAATGAATCAAAGGATATTCACTTTGTTTTACTCTTCTTCAGTCAGGAAAGAAAATGAACAGCAACCCCAACCCCCTTGTCTTAATGACTGTTGGACATAAGGTACAAGAAAGTAAGGTAAGACCATACTGTGTAAATCTGTAGATCAGTGGTTTCCAGTATGGGGCCCATGCCCCACAGGGGGACTTCAATTCCCAAAAGCCTGAGTCAGTACATTGGCTGATCATTACTTTAGGGAATTGACTTAGGCTTCTGAGAATTGAAGTCCAAAAACCAAAGGTTGGGAAACACTTCTGTAGATGTATATTGATCACATTTACAATTGGGCTTCTTGCGTCCAAACCCATGCTCTAGCCCAGTGTTTCTCAATCTTGGGTCCCCAGATGTTCTTGGACTAAAATTACCAGAAGTACAAGCTGACAGCCAAAAACTGTTGATCAGGACTTCTGGAAATAGAAGTCTAAGAACTTCTAGGCGGCCACGGTTGAGAACCTATGATCTAGCCCAATGGTGGCCAACCTTGGCACTCTAGGTGTTCTTGAACTTCAATTCCCAGAAGCCCTGATCAGCTGGTGTGGATCAGGGAACAAAGTTTAGATCTATAATAGTCTCTCTCACAAACTGCTACACCTATGTGTGATTTAGTTTTGACAAGTTGTATGACTTTGATAGCCTTTCTCCCCAAGAGTGATCATGTAAAGTTTGTAAAGAAACTATATACACCAGAAAATAGAGAACTTGCAGTCCAAATATCATGGAAATTTAAATGACCCTGGTTACTGTCTAGGGCAGGGTTCTCAATGCTTTTCAGCTGTGGGCTGGACCATGCCCCCTCGGACAGCTGAGCGGGACAGACTGGTGCTGTAAAATGTGTCTACAGCTATCATAAATGCGCTTATGATGGCCACAGACTCATTTACGGCTGTAGTAAAAGCATTTACACAGCCGTAAGTGAGTCCGCGGCTGATTCTGGTGGTGGCAGGGGCTGGGGCGGCTGGAGCAAGGTCGGGGGTCAGATTATTTGGCAAACCCCTGCTCTAGGGCTTCTCCTCCGCCCTGATCTCTTCTACTTAATTTCTATAGTGATTGTTGAGAGAAATGAATCTCTTTTTCCCTAGCATACTCAAAAAAAAAAGCTTCAAAGTGTAAGTCCTGGAGAGATTGAGTTAAATGCTTTTTACTATCCTCCAGGTTCAAATGATAGGGTGTTGTGATCCAGCCCTCATCAGAATCTGAAGATGACCTGGATCAGGAGGCACTTCCTAAGCCCAGACTAGTTCTTCCTCCCCAGCCTGCAGCTGAACCTGAGGATGTCTTGAACCAGGAACCTCAGTCTGCTTCTGGCCCAACTCTTGACTCCTCAGGTATATGACCCTGTCAGATCAGAGGTCTGACGCTGACAGCAATCAGCTCTCAGCTAAGGAACGGTGCCAAAAAGATCTGCAGCTGGTATGTAAAAAAGCCAGAGCTCGTTATCAGAGGAGGCTCCCAGCTGACAGCCATTAGCTGGGAGGCTTCTTAAGCAAGCTTGTTTCACTAGTCAAGCGTTGGTACAATTTTCTCTGTGCAAAGACTGACACTCTGTCAGATCCTCCATGTATCTTGTGACTTCTTGTCTACCTTGATGACATCCCTGGACATCTTTTGAACTTGATGCTCGCTCTGATCCTTACCAGTATCCTAACCTCAGCTTGCTCTCTGGACTTGACTATTGGACTCTCCTTGGATAGACTTGCCAGGACTCTCGTGTAACACCACTATGTGGTGACCTGCCTGCTGGGTAGGTCAGCAAATAGAGTCTGTACGAGCATTTTGATAACTAAACTGGATCATGTCAATAAGACCCATAGTTTGCATGGGAATAAGATAGAGGGAGGTCTTTTTCTCAATGAAAATGTCAGTTTGATGGGAACCTGTTTCCAGATGTGGTGGCATTGCTTAGTTATGGTTGCATCTCTGTTTACCACTGCTATGCAGCTGCTGAGACATTATCTGGAAGGAACACAACTCTCAGGGAAGGAAGGTCTAAAGTTGTATAAGCAGAGTATTCTATTAGCCATTAATTTAAATGAAAATCCCATATCCCTAAATAGATTCGCTACAAGACCAATGAACCAGTGTGGGAAGAAAACTTCACTTTCTTTGTTCACAATCCTAGACGACAAGAACTAGAAGTTGAGGTAAGATATTTTTCCTTTGTATTCTGAGATCTTTCATTTCTTTTTCCTTAAATAAATCTAAGTTCTTGCCCTTAAGAAATACTTTCAGGTTTTCATCAGTTGTATTCCTCTTTCCACACCTATTTTTATAATAAACTGGCTAGAAGTACCAAGGCTAGAACCTCCAGAGACGTAGCTATTTATGGCACATTCAAAAGGAAATATTTTATCTATCTTACATATGCTAGCAACATATACTTTTGTGTACGTTACAAAACATCAACAAGATGCGTTGTTTAAATGAGTGTGGGTGGTACCATTTTAGAAATATGTCATTTTTGCCAGTCTTGAACAATTCACATAATCAAATTTAATTTAGTTTTCAAAGATTTAGGACAATATACTAATCTCCCTGCAACCAGTGGACTTTGGTGTTGCGTATGAGTTTCATAACTTGCTATGGCCAATTGTGGCTATATGTTAAAAAGTTGAGGTGTACCTTGATTGTGCAGTTGGATGCATGACCAAACACATGACTCAGAAACATCCCATTAATTGTCAGTTATCCAAAGTAAGTTACACATACCTTAAGTAAACACCAAGAGGATACTGGCCAATATCAGAAAAAACATGAAATTAGTTGTTTTTTAAAAGGATATCTTTCAAGTTGATCATTCATTTCTTCTTCTGTTTAGGTTAAAGATGAACAACATCAATGCTCATTGGGAAATTTTAAGGTTCCCCTAAGTCAGCTCCTTGCAAGTGAAAATCTAACTATGCATCAAAGATTTCATCTTAATAATTCTGGTCCTAACAGCACTGTAAACATGAAGATTGCACTCAGGGTATGTTGTAGAATTTTCTTACAACGAATATATCTTTCTCCTAATAATAATAAAATAATACTTCCTTCAAAGGAAAAAAAATCCACTGTGGTCAATATATATTTTCTCCTCAGGACAAATCAGGATAAAACTTATAGCTGTGGGAACTACAGGTTTTCATTTTTTTTGTTGTATAGAGATGAATGACATGAATGACATAACTGAAGTTCTTAAGTTTTTAGACATTTGAGAAAGTTCCATAATCATCTATGCATTGAAGTCCATAGCTCTTTGCACACACTTGGTCTTAAATTTAGTCTCTTGACATTTCTGTTTAGAAGTTTCTCAATTATTTGTTAAGACTTCTGCCTGAAGGCCTTATAAGGCCTAAGAGACTGACCGCATTGCCCCAAGGCTGTCGACCCGTCCTACGAGGGCAGACCGTAGGGGCTCTCTTGTGGTCCCATCAGCAAGGGAGGCACGCCTCACTGGGACCAGGAAGAGAGCCTTCTTGGTATCCACCCTGGCTCTATGGAACCTCCTGCCACCAGAACTGCGCCTCTAGGTGGAGTTGCCCCCCCTTCAGGAAGGCGTTAAAAACATGGCTTTGCCAGCAGGTGTGGGGAGGATATAGCACCATAACCCAGCCCTGCTGGCTTATTTAGCCCTACCCGGGGTTTCTTTCCCTGGTCTGACGTACCCCAGGCAATGGCCACCTTGTGCCAACTAATCTTTCTCACACTAGGTTGGGTGAAAGGAACTCAGAATGAACCCACCCAAGGTTGGTTTTGTTTTGGCAGTTTCACGTCTGGCCTAGACAAGGAAGAAGGAGAAGAAATGTCTGTACTGAATAATTGTTTCATAGATAATTTCTGTCATTTCACAATAATTGTCTTGTCCAGACATCATACCTGCACCTGAGATGGTGGGCTTGTAATTTCTTTTGCGATAGTTTTCACTGTCTAATTTGTGGGTCATAGAGCATTTTTAACTCATTTCAGCTATGTGGGTAATTCACTTCCGTATTTCTCCAAGAAATTAATGCCCTATCCTTCTATGTTTGCTAGATCCTTTCTCTTGAAAGACAAGAGAGGTCTTCAGACCACCAACATTCAGCTCAAGTGAAAAGGCCCTCAGTTTCCAAAGACGCAAGAAAAGGTTCTTTCAAGCCTCAGGCCCCCATTTCTCCAGCAGCAGACTTGAATAAACCCACAACGCCCACAGTAAATGACACTGAAAAAAAGACTGATGTGATTGAAAAAAGCCATTCGTCTAATCCTAGTCCTCAGAGGCCATCAGATCTTAGCAGAAGTTCCTCCAGCCTCGTTGCCTCCAACTTAAGCTATTCTCCCAGCCACCTTTCAGTGAAAGAACCGACTCCAAGCATCGCTTCGGATATATCCCTACCCATTGCCACACAGGAGCTGCGACAACGCCTGAGGCAACTTGAAAAGTAACTTCCTAAACTCCTTCTCTATTGTCATAAGGTCATAGACTTGGAAGGAATCAGAAAGGCTGTTAAACAGATGTCTGATGTTAATGGTTGCCCATCAGGACAAATAGTACAGACTGAGGGCTCTGTTGAATGATAAACAAAAAAGAAGCAAGAAAGAGCCCCTGTTTTACCTGCAAGAGGTTCCAGACTTGTATCACAGGCCTGAAACCCTGCTTAGGTCCAGACTGGCCATTATACTTGAGATCAGTAGCCCTCCCCCCTCCAGTTTACTTTCACCAGTATGGACCAGTAGCCAATGCTGAGCTAGAATAATTAATGCATGGGTCCTCAACCTATGGCCCATGGACCAGATCACGCTCATAGCGCCATTCCATCTGGACCTCACTCCCATCACCACCACTGTCGCTCCTCCCCCTCCACCTGGTTTGGTGTGTCCCTAACGCCGCTACATAGCAGGGCGGATGTTGTAAGAATGCTTACAACATCTGTCCTGCTATGGATCAGCGTTAGGGACACACCAAGCCAGGCGGAGAGGAAAAGGATGGTGGAAGCGGCAGATGCATTCAGCCACCCATATCTTTCCCGGGGGCCGCTCTGGCTATGCATGGGCAAGGACAGGCAAGTCCTCTCCTTCAACCATGGCAGGCCAATAAGCAGGGAAGCAGTGGCTTTAAGGGTCTGGGAGTGTTTGTGGGCCGGTGGCGGTGGGAGGACACCAGTCCAGCCTGTAAACAGTCTGAGGGGGCGTGATCTGGCCTCCAACTTTAAAAGGTTGAGAACCCCTGAATTAGTGGACTCAGTATCAGACAGTTCCTTATGTCTCTAAAGTTTATCTAATGGCCAGGGAGGGCCTAATTATAAAGAAAAAACCCCAATCATAAAATCTTATATTGTTTGTTTATCTGTGAAATGTTTCCCCTCTGCATTATACCAACTAAATATTGATTCTTAGTATTATAATTTTTGGCAGTGGCACAACTTTAGGACAGTCTCCATTGGGGCAGATTCAGCTAACGATTCGTCATAGTTCACAAAGAAACAAACTCATGGTGGTGGTTCACACATGTAGGTGAGTACAATAATGCATCTTCCTGTACCTTGAGAGCAAAACCTGCACATTTCATCAAAGGATTCATTTAGTCATCACATATTGCAGAGCTTTGCCTTTCATGTTGCGGCTGTGACACTAAAACATCCCAAAGTGATGCCAGCCTTTCCCTGGCATTGAAATCCCTGTTTTCAAGTGTATCATGCAGCACTACAGCTGATTCTCTGAGCAATGTGGAGGAAGGATCCAGAATAAATGGATAATATCAATCACTGTCCAGGGGGGAGGCAGGGAGATCATATGACCAAGCTTCCACTTTACATTGCCTGCCTATAATGTATATGGTTTACATGAATGTATAGGACAGAGAGCTCCCTTCGTCTGTCCCTGCTCCTGCCAATTTAACAGTTAGAAAGCAAGAAATTGCAAGTAGAAAAATAGATACCACTTCAGCAGGAAAGGTAACAGTGTTCCGTGTGCTTCGGTGTATAGTCACATGACCACAGAAATGGAGATGAGCTCTGCCCCCTAGAGTCAGATATGACTATCCCTCGAGTAAGGGAGACCTTTATCTTTATGGGCTACTTAACAGAAGGATGCCTTGTATATGTGAAACATAAATACTGTTGCAAGGGCTTATAATTTTTGTTTTTCCTGTGAGATATGACATGTTTTATATCTGTAATGTTCCCAGATGTACAGGTGAAACCTGGAAAATTAGAATATCGTGCAAATGTCCATTCATTTCACTTAAAAGGTGAAACAAATATATGAGATATACTCACTACATGTAAAGCGAGATAAGTTTCGCCTTAATTCGTTATAATTGTGATGATCATGGCGTACAGCGTCCATGAGATTATGTGATGATTATGGGGTACATGAGATTGGGGGGTTGGGGTTTTCATAAACTGTAAGCCATAAGCATCAATATTATAACAAAGTAAGGCTTGAACTATCTCACTTTGCACGGAATGAGTCTATCTCATATATTTGTTTTACCTTTTAAGTTGCATTACTGAACTGAATGAACATTTGCACGATATTCTAATTTTCCGAGTTGCACCTGTATTCTCCCTCGACACCACCAGTTGCACAATCCTAGTGGTTAAGATGCTGAATGTGGTGACTGGAAGGTCGGCAGGTCAGCAGTTCGAGACCCGAGTGCTGCATGACGAAGTGAGCTTCCGTCTCTGTTCCAGCTCCTGCCAACCTAGCAAATCGAAAGCAAGAAATTGCAAATAGGTACCATTTCATTGGGAAGGTAAGCAGCATTCTGTGCACTCCAGTGCTTAGTCATGCCTGCCACATGTCCATGGAAATGCCTGTAGATGCAGACATCGCTGGCTCTTTGGCTATAAACAGAGATGAACACTGAACCCTAGAGTCAGATACAACTGGCTTTTGAGCAAGGTACCTAGATAACAGAACCAGGGAAGAGTGTTACCTGAGAAATTAGTGAACTGCTCTTGGTCAGGGATTTTATTACAAGTAGAGCCATTCTGCTCAAATCAGCTCAACCCTTAAATAAACGTAGGCTTATATATTGCCATTGTTGGTGAACCCTAAAATTATTGTTAGCCATATTATTCAGTCAGCCATAATTCTTTGAGAAGAGTGAAAGCTTTTAAACCAGTATTTGAGAGAGAAGAAATTATTTTAAATATCGGAGCCAGCCAACCTGATAGTTTGGATGCCAAATTCTGGAGAGAGTACTATTTTTTTATTTTTACTTGGTTCTGATCTTGTCATTTTGTGTTCTTTGGTCCACAGAAATCTAATTGCCTTTTCTGAAGACGGATCAGACCCTTATGTTCGAATGTATTTATTGCCAGACAAAAGAAGATCAGGAAGAAGGAAAACAAGTGTTGCTAAGAAGAATCTAAATCCAATTTTCGATCAGGCGTATGTTGCAATCTCCCATTTACTACATTTAGAACAAAAAGTGGACTAAATCCCAACTCCTTTTCCTTGCACTGAAATAGATTTTTTTTATGGAGCCCTGGTGGTGCAGTGGTTAAACTGCTGTACTGCAGCCAAAAGGTTGTGACCAGGGATCAAGGTTGACCCAGCTTTCCATCCTTTTGAGGTCGATAAAATTAGTACCCATCATGTTGGGGGCTAATTAACTTATGAACCGCCCAGAGAGTACACTAAGTACTATTGGGCGGTATATACCGTATTTGCTGGCATATAAGATGCACTCCCCCCTTAAAATAAATCGGAAAAACAGAGTGCGTCTTATACTCTGATGCATCTTATATGTCAGCGAATATGGTAAATGTGATTGCTTTGCTTTAAGTGTGATTGCTTTAAGGCATGGGTAGGCATCCTATGGCCTGCAAGCAAGATCTGGCCCACAGCGCCAAATAATGCGCCCCCACCCTTGCTACTGCTACTGCTGGAGTCGGCCGTGGACTCATTTACGGCTGTTGTAAAGGCATTTACGACAGCCATAAACAGCGGGGGGACAACCATTCCGGCCCCCTCAACTGCCTGAGGGAGCGTGACCTGACACCAGACTCAAAAAGGTTGGCAACCCCTGCTTTAAGGTGTTAACACATTTCCTTTGTTTTATCTAGGTTTCTTTCAGTTCATCTTTAACTGGCCTAAGATTTTGGCAAAATCTAAAGAGGAATAGTTTAAATAGTTTACTACTGTTAGGACTTCAGGAATATGGTTTTGAATGCTAAATCTTCATTTCCTGCAAATACAGTGCTGACATTTTGTTGCTTAATGTGGTAAATCTCTCTAGAGTAGGTCCATGGAACCAGAAGGAATTTGGTGACTCTACTGCTCTGTAAGTTCCTTTGATTCAGGTGGGCCTCCTCCGGTTGCAATTTACTGGATTAAAATAAGTTGCAGCAAGAGTAGTTCTGCCACTTATTATGCTAAGTTCTCCTTCAGGTAGTCCGTAAATTCCCACTTATGGGATCTGCGCTTGCGTGGAACCGTTACCGGAGTTTCAAAGCTAATTGGATTAAAATATTTGATGTTAGGACCACCCACCATACCGCCCACCCTTAGGCGCCATTTCGCCGCCCACCATACCGCCCACCCTTAGGCGCCATTTCGCGCTCTTTCCTCAGTTCTCTTCTTTCCGCTGCAGAAGCAGGAGTCCTTTAGAGAGCTGTTTTAATATTTTTTAAAATTCCGTGTTTTCTAAGCCTTTCTGCCAAATTTTGGGGTGATCTTGCCTTAAGGCAGGATTACTCATAGCTGACCTGCTCTCCCTTGCAGGGGAGCAGTCCTCAGTTTATTTTTTTTTCTTGCTGCCCTTTTCCCTTGTGGGAGAAGCAGCAGATCTCAAAAAAAAAAAAAATCTCCTCGCCTTCCCTTGCAGGTTGGCAACGTTCTCTTCAATTTTTTGCAGTCAGTCCTTGAAGGGACCGGCACCACGCTGACTGTCTACTTTGCAGTGGATGGTCAGGATTTTCCTCTCCCTCGCCCAGCAATTTTATAGCCTTGGACTGCACCGGCTGTGGAAAGAAATTGCCAGCCTCTAACGGCCACAGCGAGTGTCTTTTTTGCCTTGGAGAAAATCACTAGACACAGACCTGTGTCCACTGTAAGAAGTTTACTCGTGTGACGATCCAAAATCGACAAAACCAACTAAAGTTTCACCTAATGGCCCAGGCTCTGTCACCTTCCTTGGCTGCCCAGGCCTCACAAATTCTTGCTCAAACCCCGGCACCAAAGATGGCGTCTAAGAGCTAGGAAATGTCCAAGATGGCGGAGGAGACATACAAAAAGAAGAAGGACAAGACCAGTGAGAAGAAGAAAAGCCAAGGAGTTGGTTAATGGCCACCACTCACTTCCTCCCACTCTGAAGCCGAACAGGTCTCCACAACCTTCCGCATCGTTCTCTCCTTTGGTTATAATACCGTGCCATGCTTCACCTGATGCGGATTCCAGATCTTCTGTATTTGAGGACCAACTGTCGTCTTCAGGTTCGCCGTCTAAGGCACCCAGACGGTTTGCCTCAACTTCTCCACCTCCAGTACCATTTTGTCACTCTGCTTCTCCTCCGCCTCCACTGCCTAGAGGCAGGTCACTTCTTAGAAGGGCATCAGTTTCTTCACCAACTCATCAGCCGTCTCAAGTTGACTCTCTGCCATCTACTCAAGGTGACACTACCGTTCTGTCACCTGCCTTCCAATTGGACTTACTTGCTCCTCTCATCGAATCAGTTGTAAGGAAAATAGGTGACGAACTGTTGGCGGCGGCAACTGGATCCTCGGCTACCAGCGCCTCGCGCCACATTGGCAGTCTTCGGTCTGCAGAAGCTCCTCAACCAGAAGAACTTCCCCGTTTGGGGTCTATGAATTTTTCGGCCTCGTGTCACCAGCTCATGTCTCCACTCACCTGAAATACTAACCCTTCTATAGGAGACAACACGGGCCATTTGGGACCACTGACCTTCATCTCCTGACTTGGAAGACTGTCTTCCTTGTGGCGATTACATCCGCCAGAAGGGCTAGTGAGCTCACAGCACTCCGCTCCAACCCGCCCTTCATGAAGTTTTTTTCATGACAGGGTGGTCCTCCACTCAGATGTCACCTTCCTGCCTAAGGTGATTTCCAGCTTCCACTTGGCGCAATCCATCTTCCTGCCAACCTTCTTCTCCAACCCAACCACTGATGAAGAAAGAGCATGGCACACGCTAGATGTCAAAAGAACTTTATTGTTTTACATCGGCAGAACAAGGGAATTCAGAAAAAACACATCGCCTTTTTGTGGCTTATGGAGGAATGTCTAAAGGAGAATCCATTACAGCACAGAGGTTCTCAAAATGGGTTTTGTCAGTAATTCATTACGCCTACAAAATTTCATCTCTACCTCCTCCTCTACACATCAGGGTGCATTCTACAAGAGCCATGGCTACTTCCACCTCCTTCTTAGAGGCCACAGCACTTGAAGACATCTGTAAGGCGGCCACTTGGTCCAGGCCTTCTACATTTGTCAAGCATTACTGAATGGACAGCAGAGCTATGGCAGACATCAGACTAGGTCGAGTTGTCCTTGCCAGAGGGCTCAGGGCTTCTTGCCGTGATGTCCATTCTACCTCCCTTACGTGACTGTGTATGTGACTGTGGATTCATCTCATCCGGCTGCCCGCCTACCAAGTAAGTGTGAGCTTGTCAGTCTCTCAAAGTGGGAATTCATGGACTACTCAAAGGAGAAAGTTAAGTTGCACTTACCAGTGATAACTTTCGTTCTTCGTGTATGTAGTCCGTGAATTCACACTTTCCCACCCTTCCTCCCCACTTGAGCTGCACGGATGAGATACTTTATTTTATCCTGTGTTCAACTTAAGTATTAAATGGCGCCTAAGGCTGGGTGGTATGGTGGGCATCCTAACATCAAATCTTTTACCAATCAGCTTTGAAGCTCTGGTAACAGCTCCGCGCAAGCGCAGAGCTCACAAGTGTGAGTTTACGGACTACATACACGATGAACAAAAGTTATCACTGGTAAGTCCAACTTAACTTCACAGGGTTTCAGCTATTGAAAGGATTTCAATTGAGAAGTAAAGGAATATTATATGTAATTAACCTGGGGATTTTGATTGTAAACAGAGTTGTTCAGAAATAATGTAAAAGCAGAATTTCCAAGTAGAAGTATTCATTTGAAAATTTAATGCATATTTTAAAAGGGTAGAAAGACTGGAAATCAAACATATTGCACAAAGGTGCACTTGCCACAATGCCAAAGATAGTTAATAAACATTTTTTCATGTGACTTTGGGTCTTTGCAGATTTCCAATGATTTTATCCTATATCCCTATGGGTTAGAATAAGATTTTTAAAAGGAAAAAAAATCAAATGCATGTTTTTGAAGTTTCTAGATATTTGAGACTCCTTCTTTGTTGTCTTGCTTCATAGTTGTAGCAGTGCAGCCAAACAAACCATTCACAGTATTATCTCTGAAATGTGTTTCTCTTCTCAGCTTTGATTTCAGTGTTTCATTATCAGACCTGCAGAGGAGAACCCTGGATGTAGCAGTAAAGAACAGCGGTGGTTTCTTGTCCAAAGATAAAGGGCTGCTTGGTAAGGTACGTTGCAGACATAACGAAACATGCTCTGGGGACACTGATGCAGGCAAATGTGAGTTTGAAGATTCTCATATTGGTCGGTGACCAATAGTTTCTTAGTAAGCTAACTTCTCTTTGCAGTTTGCTTCTTAAAGTAGCTGGAGTCTCCTCAAAATACCTCTGCAGACTTTAAATCCTGAATACAAACATGTATATTCCCTCTACATTATGTGTCCTTTTTGCATTGGCGTGGTTTGAACTGAGAGAAGCAGAAGTCTTCTGCAGGGTTAAACGGGCAATATAAGATTTTATATTTAATTACCTGTTAATTAAACCTCAGTATGGGACTGCGGTGGCTTAGTGGTTAAGATGCTGTACTTGATGCCTGGAAGGTCAGCAGTTCAAGACCCGAGTGCTGCACAACAGAGTGAGCTCCTGCCTCTGTCCCAGCTCCTGCCAACCTAGCAGTTCAAAAGCAAGAAATTGCAAGTAGATAATTGGTGGGAAGGTAAACAGCGTTCTGTGCACTCCGGTGTCTAGTCATGCTTGCTACATGCCCACGGAAATGTCTGCAGATGCAGATGGTGTTGACTCTGGCTATAAACTGGGATGAGGACTGAACCCTAGAGTCGGATACAACTGGCTTTTGAGCAAGGACGACCTTTACATTTCTCTAGGTTGCTTATGATTGAGACCAATCACAATTACTCCCACAAACAGATACAGATTTTCCTCATCTCATTTAGATTCTTACTGTCTGTCACAGGTCTTGATACCCCTTGCATCCGAAGAACTTTCCAGGAATTTTACTCAATGGTGAGTACCGTCACCATAACCCATGCTCCCATCTTATCTGGTTTCCAATAAATGAGTAACCTCTTTCTCCTTCATTTTGTAGGTATGATTTGACAGAAGATGGTACAAGGCCACATGCTGCACCTTAGGAAATTCCTGATAGGATTTTTTTTGTTGCCAACCTTCGTATATTTTATCAGCATTGTTCACACAGATGTATCAATATTATTTTTTTATAATTCTTAGATATTAGGTCTTATCACCACCCAACATTTTTAACCACATCTGGACATTTTACGTAAGCTTCTGTCAGCTGAACTGTAAAACTTCTTGTCTTCATTGTTCCAGCTGTTTTAATGTGCAATAGGGTTTGTAGAGTAAATGTTTGTTTCAAAGGAACTTTTTATGGCATTTATACCCTTGAGAAAAATGAGAAGATGTTTATCTGTTTCTCCTTATTTTGTTTCTCACCAAGGTATCTGCCATGTAAATAGATATTGTTTTTACAGTGAATTTTCCTTAACAGTTTGAAGGCAGAAGTCAATGTCATCCCAGAGAGGTATTTTCTTCTAAACACGTTATAAAATATGGAGACAATGCTAGGGGGAACCGACTAGGTAGCGCAATGATCATTATCTTACTAATATTATGGATTTATGCATTTTTATATATATATAAAGGTCTGGGAGGTATTAACAGATTAGCCCACTATTTCCAGCCTTAACAGAGTAAGAAACAGAGTAAAACAGAAACAGAGTAAAAAATATTAACTTTTTAATATTTATATAGAAATGTATTCTTGGAATTTCATTGAGATAATGCCTATAATACACAAATCCATTTGGATATTATAAATAAAAGAATATATAAATGTTTATAAAAAATAAGTTTATCACCGTCCTAAAATGGCAGTAGGGTCTGTTTATGATGTGAAAGTGAAGGCTTCAGTAATATGTCTTTAATGCACTTTTCCGTCATTGCTTCCTGTTATATATCTATTTGCCCTGCCATAGTACCAGAAAATTGGCTATGCAACCGTTTGATTAATATGTATTACAGATTAGGATTTGATAACCACACTGATGATCTGACATTTGTAGTGGTGTCAAATGGATAGTTGCAGATTTTTTAAAAATCTGTTTTCTACCCATGTCATTTGTGCATGCTATTGGCATTATAAAATGCCAACTTGTTTCTTGTTATTAAGTTGGAACTCAATCTGTAGAAAGCTCCAAATATAGATTTTTGGCCAACTCTTTCCACAGTGGCTTCAGTGTTGCCCGTAGCAGTGCTTGAAGCAGTTATCTCTGTTTCAGGCCTAACCTATGTGAAACAGTCACATTCCATTTAAACAATACTGCAAGGACCAGATCAAGTTTTATTCATTCACACATCATTCATAAGGAGTCCGACACTGAAGCTTGAAAGAACAGAATTATTTTCACAGGTTACATTAACCAGCTATTGGAATTTGAATGTATTGCTTCTAAATGGTCATAATACAGTAAAGAAGTTTAAAGAACTATTAAATGTGTTCTAATCAGTATAGCTTTTTCAGGTGATTTTTACTGGCTGAGAAAATGCAAGCATAATTTGTAAAAATCAACATGATTATTATTTTGAGCCTGTACATTTTATCCCATGTTGTTGTCAGAACAAAATCAAGCATTGATTATAACTATTCATTTTTAAAAGCTTTCTCAAATGGGTTGAACAAGAGGACAATGTTGTGTTTTAATCTAAGAGTATTCTGATAGTCCTGACTGAATATGCAATAGTTTTAAGAAAACAACAATATTACCAAAATTATCA
Organism: Bradypodion ventrale; assembly: GCA_035047345.1. NCBI lineage: Eukaryota > Metazoa > Chordata > Lepidosauria > Squamata > Chamaeleonidae > Bradypodion > Bradypodion ventrale. The sequence goes on from JAWDJE010000006.1 coordinate 127,163,724, forward strand.
CATATTTGAAAGTCTAAGAATGTTTGCTTGGTTATAAAATAACTTTGAAGGGTCAATAACATTCTGGAGTATTAGCTTTAGAATTAAATTTACAGAAGCATTAATGATAATTTAAACAATTGGCATATCCTTGCAGGAAATTTTCTTGCACAGATCATCTTCCCATTGTGCCCTTGAAGTATATTACTAAGAATACCAAAGTGCCTCTCGTGGATGTAGCAGACTGTTCACGCCAAGTTAAAAAAAAAGTTTCATTTGTCAGTCTGTACTTCAACATGATACATAGCAAATCAGCACACTTTTTATTTTGCACAGGCTTTGCTAGATCTCTTTAGCATCATAGTGATAATAGTCTGTATAGAATAGCATAGTTGAGCTCTGCGACAGAAAAAAAACATCATACCCATAAGTTTTGTTTAATGTAGTCCTGCCCACCTTTCCCTTAAAATGACATTGACATATCCACTGTGTGAACACCCATAGAAAGCTCTAACAAGGGACAATATGTAATAGTAAGATAGAAAGCTATAAGCCGTGGTTGTGATGATGAAAAATGACAGAGTCTTGGAGGAATTATTTATAAAGCGTTTATGTGGGTATGCGAGGGACAACACGTGGATTTCCTTTTCGGTCAAAGATTGAAATTGGAATGAGGTTCCAGTAAATAAAACAACCACATTGAGTTGTCTAATTTTGGATTCTAGGAACATCTGCTTTTGGTATCTCATAGGTGGACAGACATTGGCCGTGCACCATCCACTTTGTTTTTCTCTAGAGTCCTGCCATGTGTCAGTCAAAGTACAGAGGTACAAAGTACTGATCAAAATTTAGAAATATAGGCACATCTCTACCCAAGCACTTGTTAACAGTATTAGAATCAAGTTCACAACTTTCTCTCAGAAGTAAGATAATAAAACGGAATATATTTCTGGTTTTTCCAAAGAGTTTTCCCCCAATTTAAGGTAAAACTTCAGTTGCTGTTATTATTAGACATCTTGAAATCAGATAACCTTGCCAGTCTATTTCTGCCCACTCCTGATGTCCCTGTAGAACATAAGGATTTATTAGCAGAAATACTTTACAGCTGTTGCTGTTTACAGATAAGCAAAGATATAAATACTTCAGAGACCATTGTTGAAATTCATGTTGTCATTTCCCTTTATTTACCCAATCCTACTGGGTCAGTGTTTTTGCTGCCTTTTCTCACAGGCCCACGTCTCCTACAGGATGAAGTAATGTGATCAGAGAGTTGTCATGCTAAATGATGGATGTCCCCCTAAAGGAATGAAGATTCCTATCCCCCTCCCTCCCAAAATAAAGGCATAGATTCCTCCCAGAAACATGGACCAAAATCTGGAAGATTATTAGAAACTATTCTTTGGAAGTTAGAAGCTGCATGTAAAAATCTAGATCTGTCCACAGTTTGATGGTGGTTCCTGAAAGAATGGTGGGGAAGTTTCCATAAACAAATCAAAGACTGAATGCTGTTAGATTAGCTTTCCATGATTTTTTAAAATCCTGTGCCTTAAAAGAAAGCTCAAAAGATTTTATGCGTTTAAACCGAATCTGTTTTCCTCTGTATGTACCATGCTATTCTTTTGTTAAATGCTGTTGAAACTGTTTAGTGCACTGGTCTTTGTTGGCAGGAAAAACAGCGCTTTGCGTTCGGAGCTACCAATCCAGACATCAAGTCAAAATGTTACTGGGTTTCAGATTTAAGATTACTTTCTGTTTTAAATGCTTTCTTTGTCAGTCCTTCAGTGACAGATGAAAGAAAAAGGGTGATCAATTTAATACAGATTGTCTTTTATGCTCATGTAATTTTGCATTTGCATGTATTTATTCTATAAATGATTCGTATGGAAGTCATTGTGGCTTTTGTCTTCCATCCTCTTCATCCCAAGACTTAAATAATTTTGCAACATCACTAGCAGTCTGTCAGTGTGCTCTGCATTATCGGATGCCCTGCTGCATTATGTCCAGGTTTATTGACTACTGAAATGGAAAAAAACAGGTGCATCAATATCCTGAACTTCTAAACACTTTATGAAAACAGATTGGCTCAGGAAACATCTGGTTACTTCCAATCCTCTTGTTGATTTGGGCCTTCCCACTGACGTCTCTAGTTAATTCCTCAAGGAAGCTTCATTCCCTCCCTCTTGCAACTAATTTTAAAAATACCATCATTTCAGTATTGAGGACAGCTTGAAAATAAGGGTGTTTCAGCATCTTAGCTAGGGCAAGTAAGAAATAATGGGCGGAATCTTGTTCATTTTTATCTTATACTCGGTTTTTTTGTGTGTGTTGGTGGTTGGGGTGGTCTTTGAGGGTACACACACAAAACAAACACAATAACACACCACAACCACACACACAACACAATGTGTACACACACACACACACAACACAACCACACACGCGTATGCCCTCGCCTGGAGGGGAAGGGGGCTCCCTTCTTGTCAGGCAAGGCCCCCCTCTCTGCAACCCCGCCAAAGCCGTGTGGGGTCACGAGGAGATGAGGGGCTCCCCCTCCTTCCCGCAATCCCGCTGAAGCCGCTGGGCCGCTTGCTCTGTGTTCCTCAGGCTGGGCCACAGTGGCGCGGAAGGCAAATGTCCCAGCTCAGAAGGCAGTGCTGGGGAGGCGCAGAGCGCAAACGGCCCAGCTGGCAACAGGTAAGTTGGGCGGGGGACAGTGACTGAGGAGGGAATGTGGAGGGCAGGTTCATGTTCCCCCTTTATCCTCCCATGCCAGAGCTTCTCCCAGACCAGGGTGGGCGGCATGGTCCCCAGGCCTGTCTCCCCCCCCCCTCAGTCCCTGTCCTCCGCCCCACTTACCTGTTGCCTTGCGGGCTAGGCCGCTTACCTTCCGTGCCTCCGTGGCACGGCCTGTCCTCCATCCCTGCTGGCGCCGAGGCCTTCGCCGGTTAAGCGGGGGGCTCCAAAAGCAGGCAGCCCAGCCGGCAACTGAGGTGCCCGCCTGCCCAGAGGGAAGTGGTTTTCGCATTGGGAGGCCATTTTTAAAAAGTGCGTGTGTCGCTTGCCCCACCACCTCTGTGCTCGCGCCCTACAGCTTGATTGGCTGAGGGGTGGCATGGCGTGAAGGACACTGGGCCTTGTAGGCTTTTTTTTTGTTTGTGTTCGTGGGGCGATTGCCCCACTTTTGGCGTCCGGACCCTTGTGGCGTTGAGTTCAGTTTTAAGGTAACTGTGGGCGGCTCGGTACAGAATGGTTGGTCCGGGTGTGGCCGCTAATGCCGGACACTCACCACCCATCCACCTTCTTATAGGTATAGATTCAGTAGCCTTTTGTGTATGATGGTCTTGTTCTAGCATTTGTGCAAAGAGGTACCATATAGGAACCTTTGTGTTTCCAACAAGTCATTTTACCTGAAAGCTGTAGATTGGGTGGGCCTTTGCTGCCAAATATTTGCACTCTGCATTTCCTCAGCAGGATTTTGCCCATCACCTCAGGTTCTAAGGACGCAGGTCCTGTTCAATTGGTTATCTCAGTGTATGCAAGACTCTCAAACTGCAGGACCAAGTCAGATTTAGATCTTTGATTTCTGTCAATCCCACCTCAGTTCAAAAGGCATATATGCATAATACATCTATTATTTTGCTAACCAGAGACCTCAGGAACTGCCTAAATTAAGTTGGGGTGTACAAATCCTTTGGCAGTTTGAGTATATGACCTTATTCAGAGTGACATGCCCATATTACTTCTTTAAAATGTTATCTGAGCGCCTACACATTGGCTTGACGTGTTGGAAGTTTTATTCACAACTTTTCCAGGCAATTAAGCTTGCAGTTATATACACACTTTCAAAGACATAAGTCATTGGGGCTTTAGCAGAACTAGTGAAACTACTTTCAAGATGAATGGATACAGTAATATGCTGAAGCCTTCCCTAATTGCAACCCATAACTGACTACTGCTTGGTTGTGGATGGTTTCAATGTACCGTTATATTCAATTTCCCTCCAAAAGAAAGTTTCCAAGGTTACATTATAAAGCGGCGGTTTCCAACCTTTTCAAGCTAGGGGCCGGGTCATGCTCTCAGTCAGCTTCAAGGGCCGGGCAGCCATTTTGCCCTGCCTGCATAGTGGGGTAGCCATTTTGTCCCAACACCTTCAAAGGGGCAGCCATTTTGTTTCTTGAATGCCCTTGGAGGGGTGGGGGGCATGAAATGGTGTGGTCCGGATATGGCCCACGGGCCATAGGTTTGGAACCCCTGTTATAAAGGATGATGTGAAACAAATAGACCAAAGCCAAATATTGCAGCATTCAGAATTTAAAGTTGCAACTAGCAGTCAAGATTTAGGTTGACCATAGTTGTAATAATGAAAGTTGCTTACTGTTTTCTGCAAATACAATGGGTATATTAAATATATGGTTTTAAAAAGGTAATACAGATTCAAACAGACAAGGTGTAGTCCCAGCAGCATGATTTTTATGCAGTCTCACAGTGAGCTTTTTACTGTCACACATGACTCATAAACAGCAGTAGATGGTGCTGTAGATTCTGATGAATGACTTTCTATTTCCGTTCACTTCACTTTGGTGGTGAATTCATGGATAAAAGCTGTAATTGTTCCAGGCTTTCTGATGTATTTGACGTACATGATCTCTCCTTTTTGCACAAAAGCCTGCAAAAGTATAGTTTTGCCCGGAAGATCGTTCTAAAATGAGCTATTTTCCATCTATGCCTTACTGCAGGAGTTCTCAACCTTTTTAAGCCAGTGGCAGGGTCACACTACCTCAGACAGCTTCGGGGGCTGGATGGCCATTTTGTCCTTCTTCCACCACATGACACTTCCTGGTATGGCGGAGGCGGTGGGGAGCCACATGAAACAGTGCTGTGGGCCACATCTCCCCGTGGGCCGCAGATTGAGAATCCCTGCTTTACTGTATTGAGGGAGAAGAGAAATAGACAAGATTCTCAGATCTTTGACACCTTGATTACTGGATGCAGGCATAGCTTTCTTTAGCCTTATGAACCATGTTGCATCACAGCACAAAAGGAAGATGCAACCTATACAAAAATGAAAAACAATATATGGAAAGCTACACACTGAAAATCAGTCTACGAACAGAAATGGCTACATATTTAGAACAAGCCAGAGTATGGGAGCAGCATACGTTTTAAAGGGTTCTTGGGAGGAAAATAAACACTGCAATTGATCAAAATTAGAGATGTGAAGCTGCGGGAGAGTTGTCTTCTTCTGTGTCTAGCCCAGAGGTGAAACTGCCCAAGCCATCTTTTGTTGAGTTCATTCTGCAGTTCCTTTCGCTTGATCTAATGTGAGAAAGATTAGCCAGCAACACAAGGTTGCTGTTACCAGGATACGGCCATTTGTGGTTCAAAAATAACACAATCTTCGAGGAGGCTCTTTCTGTGTACCCCTGGGGGAGAGTTAACATGTGCCAATGCATACTTCTTCCCTTGCTAAGAGAGATAGATTCCCCCAAATTACAACCCCATAGCAAATTAAAGTTAACTGAGTGGTAAGTTTTAACTGAGTGTGGTATGTTGGCCATGAGACTAAAGTAGAATTGTTGTGCCAGATGGATAAAGACCATTAAGCAACGAACACTCCAATACCTTGGCTATATCACGAGGAACAAGATCTATGCCTATAAATCAAGGGTTAACCGTTGGAATGTAACAAAGGCTCCCGCACCCATCCACACTATCCCGTACCGAGCCTCCTGCACTCGCCCGAACCCAGTATGGCAGTTACTGAAGGGTTGAGAAACGCGCCAGTGGGGAAAGAGCCCCACGAATGTGAACAAAGGGAAACAACTTCAATTCCCAACGTTCTCTGTGCTGCGCCACAGCCAATCAGGCTGAGAGGCGTGAGCAAAAAGAACGTTGGGAAACGTGGCGTGGCCAATTGAAATCAAGCCGCAGAAAAAAAACCGCTGCACGAAAGCAAACCACAAATGCAAAACTACAAGTCCCAGTATCCTGCGCACCATGAGCGTGCAGAACACTGAGAAAGCCGGCGCGCGAAAAATAAAATAACAAAACGCAACAGCAGCGCAAGTCCCCAGCAGGCAGATGCAGCACCTCACAGCCACGCAAAACAAAAAGCCACAAAACGCCACCGCGAAACACCCGCCGTCCTTCCCCGGAGCAACGGGGAGAAGAGGGACTCCCTCTCCTCCACGCTACCCCGCCGAAGACACGGCGAGACCACCACCAGCCTCAAGGAAAGTTGAGCAAGGGTGGGAAAAAACCCCAAAACAGGCAGCAGTTTGTCAGGGGAAGCACCCTCCCTGGCGGATGACTGGCTGATGCCTTTGTACTTCCAAATACAAAAGCAACAGCCAGCAATCCACAAGGAAGAGCACCACCCCTTACGGATTGCTGCCTGCCCATCTCCGTTTAGGTAAGCCAGGAGAAAAAGGAGACAGAGAAGAGAGAACCATCTTTAGGCAGAGAAAGCTCTTCTCTGCCTCCTCCTTCTCCCCCGACCTACCTAACGAACCTTCCCGGGAGAAGAATGGGCTGACTGCCTCCTCCTCCTTTCCCCCATTGCTGCATCGAAACCAAAATTCAAAGCAGCAATGGGGAAAAGAAGAACTGACAGGCAGCCCGTTCTGCACGCTAAAGTAACCACCAAAAACAAACACCAAAATTAATTTTAAAAAATAAAACAAAAATAAATCAATAATTAAAAAAACCATTAATAAACAAAAAGAAACACAAAATACACAAACAAAAACATACACAAAACCACATACAAAACACCTAACTACAACACGAAAAACACAAATTACACAAACAACAACAAATTACACAAATAACAACAAAATAATAAAAATTAAACAATCAGAAATAACCAAACTAATTAAGCAAACCTAAAACTCAACCTAAACAAAAAAGAACAAACAGAAACACCTCCCAGCCCACCACCACAAAAGCAAAAAGCAAAAAAAAAAAAAAAAAAACCAGAAGAAAGAAAACCAGACAACTCACCAGCACGTTCTCCCTCCACGACGACCGGAACAGAAATGAAGAAACAAAGACGACTTACCGGAAGAAGCCCCACCCAGAGGCCAGGAGAGAAAAAACAGTGCAACTAAAACAAAACCACTAGCAGCCCCACCTGCAGGGCAGAATAGTAAAAACAACTCAAAAAGACACAACAGCCCCACCTAGAGGCCACAAGAGTAAAAACAAGTCAAAAACATAACAATAAATCAAAAGTTTAGACAAATCATAAACATATGTCAAAAAAATAAAATAAAAAGATTTATAACATCCTGTGTTGAATTTTAACTCAAATAAAAACCCGAAACATCTAAACACAATTTAAAAACATTGAATGTAAAAAACATGTACTTTCACATTTTAAAAAATATTACCTACGGTACAACTATTAACAAAAAAAAACCACAAACTAAAACATTATTTGGTTAAATAAAACAATCTGAAAAAATTATATCATCCTTTGTTATTTTTTTTAATCCACAAAAAAAAAAACCCCTAAAAAAGCTGTTCACTGTTTATAACATCCCGGCAACGCCAGGCAACCTCTGCTAGTAAAGTATACAATACTCCAACTCACTCTGCAAGGAAAGATCCCTGGGAAGAGTGGCCCTGGACGTAGACAGACTTTATGGTTGAAGAACCCGAGAAACTGGTGTGGCATGTCCTTGGAAGAACTGTTCCGAGGAATTTAAGAACAGGAAGACTATCGCCATGATGATAGCCAATATCTGGAGTGGATACGGCACCTGAAGAAGAAGAGTGTGTTAAAAAATAAGTGGACCACACCTACATGCAAGAGGTGCATTGTATTTTTTGAAGCCACACTGAGCAGTGCAAATTGCTTGCTCTTGTGGATTATATATTAACCTCCTATTACACATGCTGTCATCTTCAAGGAAGACTATGAGCAATATTTGCTATATTATTAGTTTAATAGTAAAAATAAAACCTGTAACTAATCTCTGTAGAAGCTAATACAGTATATGCATCTACTACCGTACTTTTCTTACTTCTTTTATAGACAACTGGCTTGTTTTTACGTTAGAAAATAAATGGTGTTTGCAATGAGCAGCCCACTCATTTTCTGGAAAAGATCTTCCTCATCTATTTTAAAGCATTCTTCTTTGGTGGGAAGTGAATGTTTTCATGTTGGGAAAAAGAAATCAGAAATCCTAGGTGTTTAATACAAAAACATTAACAATAAAGGCAGGATTTCATCATCTTAATAATGGGAGTCTTATTTTAATTGTTGCTTTTCCAGTTAACTATATAATAACAGTGGCTCAAGTGGCTAAGACACTGCCTGGGAGGCGGAAGGTCAGCAGTTTGATTCCTGAGTACTGCAGGACGGAAAGAGCTCCCGCCTTTGTTCCAGCTCCTGCCAACCTAGCAGTTCGAAAGCAAGAAATTGCAAGTAGATAAATAGGGACCACTTCGGTGGGAAGGAAACAGCATTCTGTGCGCTCCAGTGTCTAGTCATGCCTGCCACATGACCACAGAAACATCTGCAGAAGCAGACAGCACTGTCTCTTCGGCTTTGAAACAGAGATGAGCACTGAACCCTAGAGTCAGATACGACTGGCTTTCGAGCAAGGGAAACCTTTACCTTTATATAATTATTTATAAAAAATATTCTGCCAATTCATTAGCTAAAACCCACACTAAGTATGACCATACTGCTGGACGGAGGGTGTGACTGAGAGACTAGGATAGTCCACTTATTATGCCTAATAATGTGAAGCATGAGTGTGACATAGTCCAAGTATCTAGTTTCCTGGTGTGTTGGATTTGTCCAACATGATGGGGATATAAGCGGTGACATAGAGTATGGAAGCAGGGTGACAGATATTAAGAAATAGAGAAGACTGTGATATATGAATGTTGTCAAATTTCTAGGATTTTCTTCTATATCAGGCTTTTAAATCTCAAGGACTGTAAGCAACCAAGTATTTTCACACACAATAAAGATTTATGGGTGTGCTAGAACAGCATACCTGATACAGATGAATTAATGGTCACATGACTGGATGTTTCTCCTCAAAAAGTGGTTTGAAAAATAATAAATCAATGGAGAAAGAAGTTTCAATTAAAAGTGAAGAAAATGAAGAGCAAGAAGACTTAGCAGTTATAAAATAAATCTGCAGGATAAACAGGCCTTCCCAAGAAAGGGATTGCAGTGGTAGACAGCTGATTTCTGTGTGCATCAGTAAGGCTTACACAGATTTAAAATACAACCCTACTGTGGCATAAAAATATTTTGTATTTTAAAACCTATATAGAGTGTATGGTTTCACTCTTGTTTATAGCAAAATTGATGTTCATTGATCTTAGCACAGCCAGCTTCTTCCTGAAAACAAATTCATCTGCACCAACCTAGCAAGCTAATACCCAATTAATATTGGCAAGATGTCTATTTATTCAATTCTTTGTACTGTATGTATACATGTTCATAATGTAATCACCATTTTTTGCTTTTCTTTTAATTGGTCCCCATCTATTACTATGTATTCCATGTGTCTGTAGAAATGGGTTGCAATGCATAAAAGTTCACACTGAAATAAGTATGTTAGCCTTACCAAGAGCCACAATATTTTTTATTTTGTTGTACACACTGAAATAACACTTCCTTTTTTTAAAAAAAACATGTTTTTTGAATTTCATTATCATTATCTGGTTAAAAACTTCAGAACTCCAAGTAACTCCATGAAGCAGAAATGGCATGCTGTATATTCAAAAGGTCTCTGCAGCTATCTATGGTATAATGTCACAGTCAAGGAACATTTTACTTGCAGTATTCTTGGTAACAGTAACAAACAATATACATATCTACAATGCTTAGCCCTTGAAACATTCTAGGCTACTTGACAGCTAGTAAGAGAGCTCATTTTACAGGAATTTGATATAGTCTGATAAAAATGACAGCACGGAAGCAAGCATGCATTCCCTGTTGCTCAGCAACCTGATAGAAGAAGTCAGATTTTTCCAAAACACCTGCCTTAACTAGATTTGGCCAGAGAATGATAATAATTATGAGATTAATATAAAAGGTATAGATTGTTCCAAATGAATATGCAGACCTGTCAAGGTGAAGGTGCATCTTACATACTGTTGAAGGAGGGTATCATAAAAATGGTAATGGGTGGTAGGTTCATTACTACTAATACAGAGCAACTTTTCTTTCTGTGTTCTGGTGTACGACTTCAGATCGGATTTATTTATCGTATGCCCTGCTGGGCTTTCTATGTCAAGCTTTGAGTCACAAAGAAAGAAAGAAACAGCAAGCCCTATGTTGCATCAAACCAAATTTTAAGAAGAATTATATCTCAGTGAGTTAACTAGATGAATGTTTTTAGACATCAGAGGATACTAAGGAGTTTTGCAACGGCTACTTGGAGAATAAACAGAAACACATCCAAGCTGAAAAGGATGAAACAGTCTTTCTCAGTCCCAAGAATGCTCTAATGCAGTGTATCCCAACCTTTGGTTTTTGGAGTTCAATTCCCAAAGCTTAAGTCAATTCCCCAAAGCACTGATCAACCATTGTAGTTAGTTAAGCTTCTGGGAATTGAAGTCCCCCTGTGGGGCATGGGCCCCACATTGGGAACCACTGCTCTAAATCTTGGAAGAATGCTACCTTAGCTGTCCAGGGTATGCTATACAATGCTAAAGATTTCTGAGTTTTCATCTTTTTCCTCTTTCTAAAATAATAAAATAACCCGAACCCTATTATTCAGTAGGAAAGTCAATGGTGTCTTTTGTGGGATGAAAGCACAAACCACAAAAGGATGCTTTAAAATTTCTAATTAATCCTTGAGCCTTATTTTAACAGACCCTTTTCTTGTGAGGATCATAAAACTAACACATAGAAAACAACATTCATGCTTAAGATCACTACTTTTAACAGAATTTAATAGGGAAATAACATGGACAATCACTTCTCACTCTGATAGGGATTCATAAAATCAAAATCATTATGCAAAATACATCCAGATTCACAGTTTTTAATCAGAGTTGGTGCCATACTAGGTTGGATGAGTGAGATGACAGAGAATCCTCCCCCAACAACATCCATCTGCTGTTTTAAAATTTTTAATCTATCCTACTGATGCAGCATTTTCCTAGAGAGCTGAGGTATGTTAGTAGCATTATATGCAGCATGTTAGGTGGTAGATGCTTTGCTGTTTCCATGACACTTATTATTTAACAAAAAGAAGGGAAATTACCATGGGTGACCACCATAGGAAAAGATTAGGAAGGGGAGTGTCAATAATTAAATGGGGAACAAATTGGAGCAATCCAAACACTTGTGTGGACCCTTCCTTGTGGAAGAAAAAAACTTGGATCAGTGTGGATGGAAGGATTGTTCAAGTGAGAGATACAGAGATTACAAACCAGACCGCTCCAGTTTCTCCAATGTGCAAAAGCCCTTAACTATTCTGTGACACCCTCCCCCCCCAAAAAAAGGGGGGGATTGAACAAGTGATGCTGTGTGCCCCTTTTCCAGTGCGTCAAAGGCTGAACACAGTATTATAATTTCCATGCTAGCTTGTTCTGGACAGCTGATTTGATCATTTGCCATTTTAGTGTCAAAATGCCTTAGGGAACCCAATCAGTTATGAAGTGAAGCAATTAGAAGGGAAGTTTTATATAAATGCATATACAGTATTAAATACAGTACATAAATAAAAGTACCTCTTTTAGCTTCCAGTTCAAGTAATTTCTCAGCCTCATGAAGAAACAGGAGTGTTATGTTGGCAAAGGAGAAATATATATATTAAAAACAGCAGTTTAAAGTTTTTCTATAAATTCATAAACTAAATACATAGATAAAAGCAATTATTTTAACTTCCAGCTCACGTAATTCATCAGCCTCTACTTTCACATGGCATAGCAATGAAACAGAAGTGTTATGTTGGCAAAGGAGAGAAAAAAATCCAGAAAATTGCAATACAGTACTCTAAATGTTACCAAAATTATTATCAGTGTGAGATTTTATAAGAAATTGGTCTTGGACCACCAAAGTTCACAGATATAAAATTGTTAGTCTCTAAAAAGTGCTCTAAAAAGGGACTGCAGTGGCTCAAGTAGCTAAGACGCTGACTGGGAAGCGGAAGGTCAGCAGTTCGATTCCCGAGTACTGCAGGACAGAATGAGCTCCCGTCTTTGTCCCAGCTCCTGCCAACCTAGCAGTTCGAAAGCAAGAAATTGCAAGTAGATAAATAGGGACCACTTTGGCGGGAAGGAAACAGCGTTCCGTGCGCTCCGGTGTCTAGTCAGGCCTGCCACATGACCACGGAAACGTCTGCAGAAACAGACAGCGCTGGCTCTTTGGCTTAGAAACAGTGATGAGCACTGCACCCCAGAGTCGGATACGACCGGCTTTCGAGCAAGGGAAACCTTTACCTTTACTTTAAAAAGTGCTGCAATACAGTACTGTACTTGTTTTTCAGTATTTCACAGGGACTGTGGTAGCTCAGTGCTTAAGAAGCTCGCCTTGTTAGATGGAAGGCTGGCAAGTTGGCAGTTCGAGACCTGGGTACTGCAGGACAGATTGAGTGCCCGTCTCTGACCCAGCTCTTGAGGACATGAAAGGAGCATCATGGGGGTGTCCCCTGAGAGGAGTTTCTTATACACACATACAATGATAGATATTTTCATGATATATTTCAGTATTTCATGATATATATTATTCAGAAATGATAATCCAAGGGTAAGCGATTTTAGCGTCATCTTCATGGCTTCCAATAACAACCGGAATAACAAGCCGTACACACCTATCAAAGCTCTCTTATCTCTAAAACCAAAGGACAAGTGCGCAGGCGCACCAGCAGACCGCCATGGTAAAGAACGCCTGTTACCGCCATTTTCCCTCCTCCGAGTTCCATTGGGAGGAGGTCGGATGAAGCCGGCCTGCCTACGCATGCGCAGTAAGTGCGGTTGTCATTTTCTTCGCAGCCAGCCGCGGGAGAATTCGAATCGGGCGGCGAGAGCGCGAAACAGAATAGATGGATCTTTTGTTGTGAGTTCCGAGGGGAGAGGGGAGAAGAGGCGGGAGGGTGGGTTACGGTCTTGGGGCGGACCATAAATGTTAATTATTGGCGGTTTTAGTTTAATTTATTGGTGGTTTTTTATTAAGTTAATTGTATTTAGAGAAAGGAGTTATGGGGCATTTTTAAAAAGGTTGTCTTGAAATGGGAGCGAGGGCTCTGGGCCTGGGAAGCACGGGCTGTCTCGTCGGTTTGTCTGAGGGGAATGTGAAAGGCCAACTGTTTTCTTTCTGCCTCAGCTTTGTCAAATAAGGGACTGCAGTGGCTCAAGTGCCTAAGACGCTGACTGGGAGGCGGAAGGTCAGCAGTTCGATTCCCGAGTACTGCAGGACGGAATGAGCTCCCGTCTTTGTCCTAGCTCTTGCCAACCTAGCAGTTCGAAAGCAAGAAATTGCAAGTAGATAAACAGGGACCACTTTCGGTGGGAAGGTAAACAGCGTTCCGTGCGCTCCGGTGCCTAGTCATGCCTGCCACATGACCACGGAAACGTCTGCAGAAGCAGACAGCGCTGGCTCTTCGGCTTTGAAATAGAGATGAGCACTGCACCCTAGAGTCGGATACGACTGGCTTTCGAGCAAGGGAAACCTTTACCTTTACCTTTGTCAAGTAAACTCACAGATATTACTATTTTACTGTGAGGCGTAGGAGGAAAGATGGAGAGGGTTGGCTCTCTGCTGGCAGCTTCCCTAGTATCAGATTATTCATTAATATTCTATTCTGTTTTTCCACCAACGATACATAATCACCTTGCAAAGAAGGCTAAGCTGAGGGAGAGTGGTTGGCTTGTGTGATTCCCCAACAAACGTTGCTGCCTGAGTGGGGACTCGAACCTGCATCTTCCCTGTCCCTTTCCCAGCAGAACCTTCCAGGATGTAACTCTGTACCTGTTTGCCCCTATTTTGAGTACCTGCCTGCACGTCCGTTTTATTATCTGCACCTGCTGGGCTTGTGCAGAGCCATATATATATATATATATATATATATATATATATATATATATATATATATATATATATATATATATATATATATATATATATATATATATATATATATATATATATATATATATATATATATATAAAATTTTTATTAATTTTCATAAAATAACAAAAATATAGTAAATATAGTAAACAATACAATATAGAAAGAAAAAGACACATAAACAAAAAAATTAATACATTAAATTACATATACTCTATTATAATGGCATTGTAAACAATACCAATTCTTGAATCTCATTTATGTCATACCTTCTTACAACATATACCCCACAACGTATGCCTTTTCATGAATATCTGTACTATATATCACTTGTCAACAATTATGTTCTCATTATTTCATTACTTTTAATTGTATATTTAACACTTCAAAAATTTATAAGGTTCAATCTAATATACTACAAAATAATAATAACACCCAGTGATATATACAAGCCATGAGGATCAGATTTCTAATTTAATCTTTCTTGAAATATGCTGAGGTACTGGTTTGTCTCCTTGTTAATACATGCTCCACAAATGGCCTCCATATTTCCCAAAACTTGTTCTCTTTCAAAATACCTTTCTTCACATTCAATTCACATGTCAATTTATCATTCAAGGCATGGGCTGGTCGTTCATTATATTTTTAAAGAAATTGAAAAGGACTTCTATAGATTCAGATCCGAATTTAATTTAATTTAATTTTTGCTCTTGTATGCCGCCCAATCAGGGAACCCGACTCAGGGCGGCTCACATGATAATTAAACATAATACACAGTAATACAATATACGAAATTCAATCTACAAAACCAGCATATAATAATATACTGTACAACAATTTTATTACTTTAAAAATGTGGCTTGGCTTGACAAATGGATATGAAGCATAGTATTTTGCAGATGGGGCAGCCTCAAAAGAAGCACAGTTTCTGGCTCCAGGTTTCTCCGTATTACCCCAAACTCCACTGGGATTTGAAATGAAATACATAAATAATAAACAAACAGGAGAGCACAACTAGATGACATGAGAGGCTAGTAATCACTGTCAATGCAAGGCTAGTAATCACTGCATGGGGGACTTGTTTTGTCCAGGCAAAATCCTTATTTTCCCTTTTTTGCTTAAGAAAAGGAACAGACCCAGTTTTTCAGACATGGAATGAAAGAGAAGAAGAGACTTGGAATCGGGAGTAAGGAGAGAGAGAGAGAGAAAGTAAAGGAAGAAACTGATGTTATATAGTAAGTGAAGGAAAAAAAGAAAGATTGAGTTAGTTATGAAGAGCAAGAGAAGATGCAGCAAAAGAGAGAGGGAAACTGAATGAAGGAGAAATTGAAAGAGTGTCAGGGAGCAAAATCGAGACTTAATGAGTGAAGGAAAGATTGTGTGTATGTATGCCTGTTGCATTAGTGAGGGAAGCTAGTGTCACCACAGTCGGGCACCAGCCAACATATTAAGACTAGCTCAGGATACACACAGGATGAAAACGAGTAGTTTTCAGTCCAGAGTCCAATACACGTGAAACCAGAGTTGCAGGATTAGTCCAGGTGATGAAAATGTGCAAATGAGACAAGTTAGGTGACCAGGAGAACACACAGCAAAGAATTCTTAGGGCAGTGGTGGTGAACCTCGGCCCTCCAGGTGTTCTTGGACTTCAATTACTAGGAGTCCAAGTCAGCACTCCTGATCAGGAATGCTGGGAATTGAACTTCCAGAACATCTGGAGGGCCAAGGTTAGCCACCACTGCCTTAGGGTTTGGAGCAAGACGAGGAAGGAATTCCTGGAGCAAGGATCCAGCCAGGGCAAAACAACAGTCCACAGGAAAAGGGCAGGGAGTCTTCAGGAGCAGGAACAAGGCAGGGGATCTTCTAGAGCAGGGATCGGGAGCAAGGCAAGCAAACCAGGAGCCAAATGACTGATCCCCTTCTGGGAGGAAGGGCCAAGTCTTGTATAGTTAAGCCACCCAGGATCTCCAGCGGAGCCTCTGAAAGTCCAGAACCTTCCCCAGGGCTCTCAGGTGGACGCTAAGCAGCTGCTTCCAGGCTGAGCTCCAGTCTTTCAGGACTTAGAAGAACAGATGCAAATCCTGAAAAGTAGCTGTACTGCACCTGCTTTATGTCTTTGTGTACTTTTCAAGTGCTGGTTTGGGCTCAAGAGAATGATCAGCGCTCAAGTTCTTTGCTAGTTCATGCTGTCCCATAATTTACCTTTTTATCACAAATATATTCTCTTTAGGAATTATAACTTCGAGTGAAGGAAGAAGAAAGAGAGAGTGAATGAAGAAATGAGAGAAAGAGAAACTGAATAAAGAAGCAAGAGAGATAGAGGGTATGTCGGTGAAAATAGCAGTTAGATGTCAGAAAGCAGACAGGTATGCTGGCCATGCTTTGGGTGGTTGAATATTTGTGAATTAGAATTAGTGGTCTACATATATGAGAATGATTGAAGCCCAGATTCTTTGCTAATTTGTCCTACTACCCTTTTTAGTGCAATCAATTGCTGCTCCTACCTTTAGAATAGACATGCAGAAGGCCATATTTCAGTAATGACTTTTACCAGGTTAGGCTGCTCTCACTGTCATCCTCAGAAAGCTGTTACAAGAACATATTTGAAAAGAACAAAGCCTTGCTATTCTTTGATCTGTCAACAAAGATGAAAGGTGGACAGAAGGCAGCTTACCTGGGGGGAAACGGTGGTGGGGTGGTAAAAGTGATGAGCAATGACAGACTGTTTCCCTTAGTATTCCAGATGGAGAAGGAACTGTGAAAGCAGCTTTCTGCTGAAAAACAGCACTATCAGCCATGGCAACTCTCATTGCTGTAGGACCGTGGTGGCGAACCTTGGCACTCCAGATTTTCCTGGACTTCAATTCCTAAAAGCTCAAGCCCCATGAAACCACACAAATGAGTTTACTGCGATTCATACGGCCCACACTGCCCTCATCGCTCCTGGAATCGGAAGCAAAATGCACCCATACTGGCACGTTTTACTTCCGCTTCCAGGAGCGACGAGGGCGCGTGGGCCAGATGAATCGCAGTAAACCTATTTGTGTGGTTTGTGTTGATTTGTTGAAATACTATGTATGTTTTACCCTTTCTTCTACGTTTTTTGAAAAGTTATACAGTTTGGTAAAGGGCTTAAATGACTGCTAACTGTAATTAGGCAGCTATTTTCTGGAAAAGTGCAACTTGTTCTGCCCTGCTGAAAATAGCCATTCCATGTATTTATTTAAGTTTGTAGACAAAGCTGCTGAGTAATCCCCAAAACTGTACAGAACGACCTAAAAGTACAAACAATGGTCAAACCAGCAATAAAATATCCACTGTCACCTATAAAAAGCCAGACAGTACAATCAGACGAACAGTATTTTTTGACTAAATTGAAAAGGCAGCAACAAGTAAAACATACAGTTACATAGTTGAACATGCTTTAGGAAGGCCCAGATATTAGCTTACTACTAGAATAATAACAAAGTGTGTGTGTGTGTGTGTGTGGGGGGGCATTGTGCAAAATAGTCCCACAAAGTACAGTAAAACCTTGCATAAAGAGCACCTCGCTTAACTAACTCGCTTAAAGCAGAATTTTCTCTGAATGGTCACCTCGCTTAACAACTAAAACCAACCAAAAACTCGCTTAACAGCTAAATTGGGGTTCGCAATACCCCCCAGAATTCACAATTGGTTACTTACAATGGTGTTTCACTTAAAGAGCAAACTCGCTTAAAGAGCAATCCCGTGGAACGCATTATGCTCTTTAAGCGAGGTACCACTAGGTACTGCCAAGCTAGAAGGCATAGTATGGTACAGGAATGTATTTAATGCTTATAGGATGCTACATGGTTTTTTTAGGACAGCAGTGCACAAAGGATCTTTAAATGTAAGGATACTTCATAGCATATTCTGGAAGGCACTGGTTGCGAGAAAAGTCATAGGCTTCACATTTGGGTTGACAGAGTTGTTTACAACCTATGGGGAATGAGATTTTGAGTCCTAGCCCTTTTACTGAAGGTACATCCTACTGAATTCAGTAGGATTTGTTTAAGATTGTAGATTCTTACTACTGGGTTGTTAGTTGTCATATAGTTTAAGGTGAGAAGCGTCTAATTACAGTATTTGTTCTCCTGAGCCCTCATATAACCCAAGAATCAAAACAGGAAGATGCTGGTCCCCAGACCCGCTTCGCTAACCACGTTTTCAGTTCTCTCTTAAACGGTAGCAACTGGGCCTGGAGGCGTAATACTACCGGGAGGAGGTTCCATAGTGTGGGGGCTATGACCGAGAAGACCCTTTTCCTCATGCTGGAGAGGCACACCTCCCCAACGGATGGTATATGGAGGGTGCCTTCTCAGTTTGCTCTTGTGGGACGGGTCGATGTCCTAGGGACAATGCAGTCCCTGAGGTATTCTGGTCTGCTACCATGAAGGGCTTTAAAGGTGACAACCAGCACCTTGAATTGCACCTGGAGACATATAGGCAGCCAGTGCAGCTCCTGCAGCAGTGGCGAGGCATGGGCGAAATGACCCCACCCCACCACTGCACGGGCCGCTGCATTCTGGATCAACTGTAGTCTCCAGGTGGTCATCAAGGGCAGCCCCATGTAGAGCGCATTACAATAGTCCAAATGGGAGGTGACCAGGGTGATGGTGAGGAGGGCCTCCCGGTCCAGGAGTGGGTGCAATTGATTAATGGCATGCACTTGCCCGAAGGCCTCCTAGCCACAGCCGTAACCTGCTCCTGGAGCAGAAGCCGCGAGTCCAGGAGGACCCCCAGGTTGCACACCAGGTCGGATGCTCCATCCCAAACCAGCCGTGATAACTCCTTATGAGGGCTGGGTCCCCTCACACACGGCCACTCAGTCTTGCTAGGATTCAGCTGTAGTCCGTTGTCCCCCATCCAGACCCCAACCGCCTCCAGGCAACTAGTCAGGACCTTGACTGCATCACTGGGGCCACCATGGGCAGAGGTATACAGCTGAGTATTATCAGCATACTTTAAAGCACAACTTGTACCTACCTATTTTTGAAATCAGAATTTAGCAATCTTATCTACATATATGCTATTATAAAGTTAAGCTTAACTGTCTAAAGTAGTATGATATTCAAACTGGGTTTTTTGTTACAATGTTTTTTCTTTAGACATTTGTGAATTACAAGATATTACAACATGGCAAAACGTGAGGCTTTTCTACAAGCTGTGTTTAATGGTGACATCAATGCGTTCTCACATTTTATTCAGCTTCATGTAAGTATATAAATCTGCTTCTGTCTGGCATGAAGCCTTTGTAACCAAGGGTTGAAATTATCTTTGTTTCTGGCCACTGCCCCTGTCCTTTATTTTGCAGTGTGGCTGAAGAGTAGATACTGTCAAGGCTTCTGTCTCTCTACTGGTCACACTAAAGCCCAGCTCAGTAACCATATTGTCACTTTCCAAAGCCCTTAAAATTTAAAACAGGGCTGATGAGAAACTTGTGGCCCATCTATTGTTTTGGGCAATAATTTATTCTGTTTGCTGTATTGTTTATGTTTAATTGTATAGTGTTACTTGTACAAAATATTTTAGTTTGTTGTATGCCGCCCAGAATCAGAAAATATTCCAGATAGGTGGGATATTAATGTAATGTAATGAATGAATCTAATTTTGCTGGACTGAAATTCCTGCCATTTTTCACCATTGGCTGGACTGATGGTAACTGCAACACAACAACATTTGTATGTTCACACTAAACAAATAAAACAGAGATTCTAGACCAGGAGTTTTCAACCTTTTAAAGCCGTGGGCCAGGTCACTACTTTAGACAGCTTTGGGGGCCGGACGGCCATTTTGCCTTTCCTCCACCACATGGCACTTCCTGGTGTGGTGGAGGTGGTGGTGGGCCACATGAAGTGACACCACGGGCCGCATCCGGCCTGTGGTCCACTGGTTGAGAATCCCTGTTCTAGACACTGAAGAACAGTATGGATTGCAGTTAATTATAAGTTTAAATTGTCTTTTGTTCTTGAATGTTATTTTTCTTTTACTTGGGACTTCCAAAAATAGAATGAGATAGATGCTTCTTTGAGTAATTCTGTTATTTAGGTCCTTCCTTTTCACAATCCACTTCTGAACTTAAGTATCGTGTGGAGTTGAGAGCAAATTACTGCAGCCCGGTATAAAGTGAACGTAAAGTTTTGTTATTGATCATTTTACAGAAGGATGCAGCTGATACATTTGACCTAAATGAGCTGCTTCAAGAATTATCAAGGAAGCAGAAAGAAGCTTTATGGGAGAAGTTAAAGCATTTGTTAGCACAGGCTTTGGTAGAAGATCCAATTGAGGAATGGCACAGTGTTAGAGAAGAATGTGATAATGACATGGACACTGACAGAGTTTCTAAAAAGGTAATTATTTGTATTTATTTTTTAATCTCTTTACTCTCTTTATGCCCATTTTGTTAATACAGTACAGTATGTGGAATTTCCTGGAGAGAGAGGTTCACGTAGGTCTTCCAGGCAATCTCTTCTCCTTTCACAGGCTATTCTGAGATTGAGCTTTACCAATAAATAAATGCTTGAAGGAAAATTGTTATTACTATTTTTAATTCAATTCCGGAGAGTTCTAATTTTAATTGGCTTAAAAAGCACATAATTAAATTTAATTCTGTATTAATGTCTTGATTTTATAGTGTTTCAATTTCCTGTTGTTTTAAACTGTTCTGTAACTTGCCTTGGGGCCCATTTCAGAGAGAAAGGCAGCATAAAATTGAAATAAATAAAAAACATAATACAGTGGAACCTCATACAGCAATTGCCCCATGTAGCAACAAAACTGCATAACAATTAGGTTTTGGGAAGAAATGGTGTCCTGCATAACAATTTTCCCTATGGAAAAAAATCATACAACAGTGGTTTTTCAATGGGAAAAACCACTTAGCAAAAATAAAAATAAAAATCGTTGTACAATGCATCATTGTACGATAGGGAAAATTGCTATACAATGCATGTATCATATAGCAATTGTTTTGTACAACAATGAGCCCCATGGAACGGATTAAAATCGTTGTATGAGGTACCACTGTACAAGCAAAGCATGCTGGAAGTCTATTCCAGTGGCCTCCTTGCAACCTTTATCTCTGTTTAAAATTAATATCTGAAGGATCGTTATGACAAGGCTGTTGAACCTCTTCATACTGCTTAATGAATTGTAGGCTCAATTATGCACTTTTGCCTGTGTACATTATATTTTAAAAAGTTGCACTATGGGCCTATGTTAAGGCAGATTAGAACTTTGGTTTCATAACTGATCATTTGCTTCTTAAATACGTTTTAGTATGCAGAAATAGCCAAGGGGAAGGCATCTTAATGTTAGTTCACATTTTGCATCCAGCATCCTCAAATGCCTTGCTAATGCAGATAGAGTAAAAGCTTATATTTTAAAGAGTTCCGAAATGCTTTTTTCAAAAGCTGTATTGCATTGCTTGTAAGTTTCTAGCACTCTTTTGTATTGGAAATAAGTGGCTTAGGAGTTTTTTTGACTCTTGCATACAAAGGAGGCTAAATGAAAAATGTTCTGCCCCTCTCTCTATATATATATGCATCCTAATTTCTATCTACCTATTTATCTAAATGAGAGAAAGATCTGTCCATATAAGCTGGGGCGGCAGAAGCATATGAGGTGGCCCAAATGGGTTTCTGAATAGAGTTCATGAGTGAATACATCATATGGAGAAACTGTTAGGCTCAAGATACCTCTAACAGTGCTGGAAAGAAGTGGGCAAGAAGGCCCCTTTTATCCATGGAGTTCCACAAAAAATTCTTTTCATCAGGCGATGGTGCCGCTTCCTATCTACAAGCCTGCCTTTTGCACATTAACTGCATGAAATGAAATAAGACCTAGAATGTTCCCCCTTGTTTTGTGGAGTAAGAGACCTAGGTAAGGGTTCTATGTCTTACATAAAGAACGCTTCTCTGGTTTTTCTTAGAAGCTAAATAATGCTATCCTTTATTCATGCACCTTCTACTTCATTGAACATTGCTTTAGAGAGGTTACTTAATAGCCTTGCAAAATATTAAGTACATGTAATTCTTTTTAACTGTTGAGTCTTAACTTCCAGGAACAAACCACTGCTGTGATTCAAGGAGTGATAACTGTAGTTACTACCTCTATACCTGTAGTAGATGAGAGCGTAAACTCCAAAGCTCTTCTAGAATGTGCTCTAATATTAAATGGTATGTATTTTGTGCGATAAGGCATAAAGTAACTTTTTTTTTAAAAAAATAAAGTCTTTAGTGCATTGATATTTTAGTAAATACTTTATATGAAGACGTAAATATTAAAAACAAAATGAATGCCACTTCTGAGGAGTGTAATTTTGCGAGGTGTTTGCCTAAGCAATTTTTAACCCATCATTTTACCACATGTTGTTTCTTTGTACTGTATCTTGAAAACTTCCTGCTGTTCCATATAACTGCTTATTTCACAATAGACTCACTTATTTTCTTAGTGGCAAACATCTAAGACCAAGAACCACCAGCTGAGCTTTCTTAGCGAGTGATGAGTTCAAAGCCCTGTTCCATCGCTATGTCTGAAACCATAGAGGGCTCAATATTCATGCGAATAGTGATATGTCCCATCCCTAACCCACCTTTATATGACTAATGCCATGGTCTGAAGCAGAATCTGTAAGCTGTTCAGTTAAGGCTCATAAGAAGTCCCAACCTGTGTACTTTCCTTTTGGGAAGTACAACTCAATCTAAATGACTACAGACCTCCATCAAGTCATTCCGCTTCTCCTGCATTACTTTTCTGTATTAAGCCTCACCTTACTTATCTTCATCCATTCCCAAAAATGCCTCAAGATACCAGATCAAGAATTTCACACCTTCTCTGGTACAAACAGATTGATGTGAAAAGTCGAGCTGAGGGACATTTATCTACTGATGACACACATTTTAAAAGAACATTGTCTGAATTATTAAAAGAATTTTAGTTACACAAAAAATGACTAAATATATTATGCAAATATGATACTACCAGTAAGTTTCAGAAGTGTCTTGTTGCTATTTTGTTATCTTACAATAATAATAATTATTATTTTGTGTCAGAGATTACTCTGGGTTGAAAAGATTTTTGCTGGAGAAACTCTGCTCAGGGGATGCCCGAATGAGGCTCCTTTTATGTCCTCAAGTGCGGCCCTCGGATATTGAAACCCGGCTTTACAGTCTCTAAGCTCAGCAACTTAACCACTAAGCCACCGGAGGAGCTGCTAATAATAATTTCATGTCAGAAATTATTCTGGGTTGAAAGGATTTTTACTGGAGAAACTCTACTCAGGGGACGCCCAAATGATGCTCCTTTTGTGTTCTCAAGATCTTTTCTCACCGAAGTAGCCCCTATTTATTTACTTGCAATTTCTCGCTTTTGAACTGCTAGGTTGGCAGGAGCTGGGACAGAGACGGGCACTTAATCCGTCATGCAGAACCCGAGTCTCAAATTGCCGACTTGCCGGCCTTCCAGCTAACAAGGCGAGCTTCTTAACCACTGAGCCACCAGAAAAAAATGACAAATATACGCAGTAGTAGAAGACATTTAACAATAAAAATGTAATGAAACAATAGCTGTGTTGTCACTGGCATTTTGGCTAAGTAACAACAGAAAGAAAGTAGCTTTAGCATAATTTGAAGACACATTGAGATTGCTGATAATCTCTTTTTGTCATAGAAGTCTTATACTTTCAGTAAATAAATTTTGTTTGGTTTCGTTATAGGCATTCTTTTTGCATTACCTGAATCTGAGAAATCTTTGTTGGGAGCCATCCAATGTCTGTGCGAACAGTGGTGGACAAAAGGACTTAAAGAAAAAGAACAGTTTGGGAAATCTGCATTCCTCATGTTTCTGAAAAAATGTTTTGAGAAGAAAACTGTTGCGGTATGCATGCCATATATTTCTAGACACATGCATGGTTAAACAAGAACCTTTATCTGCTAGATGTTTCTTTTTACATAAGTCTCATACCTTGCTTCATGATGGATAAAGCTGGGTACATTTAGGTGCTTCTAAAACATTTGAAGGGTAAGTGAAAAGCACCAAGTTATCTTTACTTAATACAATATAATGAAGCACTGAAGCTCAGATGTTGAGATTTCCAGTGTGGTTTGTTCACAGCCACACCTGAACAAGAATATCAAACAAGCTATATTCACAGGAATATGTGCTTTGATTTATTCATCATCACATTAATAGTTTGCATTTCTCTTATTAGCTGACTTTGTTGTCTGAGAGCCAGTATGAGTATTGGAGAAAGTGAGGTTCAAATCTCATTCGGCCTGAGAAAGTTCCTGAGAAGTGGCAATTATAAACCACTCCTTGAACATATTGCATACCTCAAAAACCGTCTAAGGCAGGTGTGCACAACCTCTGGCCCACAGGCCTAATAGGGCCTGTGCATATCATTAATCTGGCCATTGGTGACAACAAGGGCACCTATACAACCCCCCCCCCCCACTGCCAGAAGTTGTGATACATCACTTACTGTGGTGGTGGGAATCGCACGGTTTTTCTGGGGTTTTGGACAGCCTCCGCTGTTCCCCACAACAGCAGGGGGCTTTTTGGAGCACGGTCGCTCCATTTGGATAATTGTCCGACGCTTCCCCACTTCGTTTTGGCTCTTTGAACACGCTGCCAGGCAATTTACGGTGCATCACTGGCTTGGTTCCTAGCACATAACCAGGAAGTTGCACAGCGGCACGTTCAAAGAGCTGAAATGAAGTGGGGAAGTGTTAGACACTTATCCAAATGGAGCGACCATGCTCTGAAAAGCTTCCTACTGCCATGGGGAGCAGTGGAAGCTGAAAGAAGCTGGAAAGATGACACAATGGCCGCTGCCACTGCTGATGACGACAAAAACGTATGTCCAGGGAGCAACTATGCCTCCCCCCCCCGGTGTGAGGGGGCATGTCTGGCCCATGGTGCCAAAACACTCCAAACCTCTGGTTTAATGGTTGCCATAATTTGGAAGCAACTTGGCAGTATATAGCAATAGTGACAGTGACTGACTGGTTTTCTAATTTTTGTTGCTTACATAAATCTTATAAAATATATTTGATTGTATCCTTTAGGGGACAGATATAGTCCGTCTATGGCATCTTCATCAGGCTTTATTGTATTTTGATTATGACTTAGAAGAGAGTGATGAAGTGAAAGATTTATTACTTCGGTGCTTCATGAGTGTGGCCCATATTAGAAAGGAAGAGGTAAGATTACTTTTTTGTGATGCTTACATTATTGTGACAGAGTGGATATATCCAAAACCAAACCAAAGAAAGCCTTAAAGGAGGGTGGGCTGAGGCACGATATAACTCATATTCTCACTTCTTTTGATAAGATCTACATGTTCGTCTGGTACTTGAAGGTCTACTTATAATTTTAATTTAATTTTTCTTAAGGTTTCCTGTTTCTTCTAAAGTTTGCTTTAATTAAATTATGTTGCTGTAACAAGTCTTTAGTAAGCTTCCTTGAGTGCATGTTGGTGAGCTTAATTTTAGAAATGATGGAGTGCAGCATTAGCACAATATAGCAACAGCGATAACACTTCTGTACCACCCCATAGAGCTTTGTGTACACTCTGGGCAGTTCACAAAGTAATTAGCATTTTGCCCCTACACATGCTGGGTACTCATTTTACTGCCCTTGGAGGGATGAAAGGCTGAGTCAACCTTGAACCTCGTCAGGATCAAGCTCACAACTTCAGCAGTTTTAGGCTGCAGTACAGCAATTTAACCACTGTGCCACAAGGGCTTCTATATAAATGTTATAGAGCTTATGTGTAGTTTTTAAAGTGATGTGCTTTATGGTAACACTGTTTGTCTTCTTTTGAAGGGAAGAAGATTCCTAAGTTTTCTTTTCACATGGAATGTTAATTTCATTAAAATGATACATGGCACTGTTAAAAATCAATTACAGTGTTTTCCTAGGTATGTTCCACTTAAAAATCAATTGCAGTCTTTTTAGAGGTACAGTACCTGTACACTTAAGGCAATTACTACTGGATGCAATGAAAATACAGAATTCCAAAGACTGTATTTATTGTTCTTGGGGCAACATGCTGATATGTGCTTCTCAATCATTGTTATTTACCTTCCCTTGCCAGTGGAAGTAGCTTTAGTAACCATTATCTCATTAAGAGAAAAAAAACCTTCTCTCCTATACCAAAATGAGTCAAGAAACAGGCAAAGATTCTGGTTTCAGACTGGTTTATTATGAGAGAAAGAAATTAAGGGTTCCTGTTTGGATAAAACACTATACTTGTTCTTCCCGGTTCTTGGTTACGAGAGCTATTCTAGGGGACAGGCAATGCAGGGAACAATGGGTCCCATGCAGCTGCAATTTCGATTGGAAACAATTGTCTAGAATTCTGGTTTAGGATATTGTGTGGCTGTGACCATTATTAGGTGTTGATCCTGCTACTTAAGATGCTATATTTGATGCTTTTATTTGTGTTTTTCCCTTTTATGGAATTTCTTGTGATATATAAATTCCATAATGTAGAGATGTACATACACGCCAGGATGTGGGTGCAAGAAAGCAGAACGATCCAACAAAGGATCCCCTGCTCATATTTATTCCAAAAATCCTAAACCCTCATGTGCATAAGGCAATCAAGTGGTTTGTACAAAACTACAGAGCGTGCTATAGCAAAAAGACATAACAAGCAATCTTTCCGGGGTAAAGGTAAAAACATAAGAAGGCATACACTTTGTTATCTGGCGCCAGAGTGACTGAAGCTGGCTTGACCTAACCTTTCACATACAACAATTCACCCAGTCTTGGCATCTGGTTTGCACAAACAGGCAGTTTCAGGAGGCCAGAGATTAGAGAGCTTCGAAGAGACAAAGGACTACTTGTACCATCTTCCACCAGGCAGCCATTAAGAAAAAAACTCTTAATGTTATACTGGACCATATTAGTAAAGAAGCTCCCTTTCAGAAGGGTATAGAAAACTTAAAAGCAGTTACCACCAAACTAATATAAGGTTAATTTTCCAAAACCATAAGAGGAAATTTATCTATACTGTGAGATGGTCATTTAATGAATAAGCCAAATGATAGCAGGTTTGTTTCAGTTCTGTTCAGAATGGCTGCTTCCATTGTCTTTCTTGATATCTCTTCCTCTTGCTTATATGGGTTTATTGGAATGACCAAGCTAGGGCTGAATGAGTTTTGGAGATAACAAATGTCATTTTATAAGATGTGCTGTCAACAGTTCTTTTGAAAGATCCCATAAAAAGTAACCATCACTTGGTCAAATTAATCATCATCCTTTTGGCTGCTACAATGCAGGGAAAAATGTGGATTCTAGAAGCTGGCATAGGCATAACCTTGTATATTTGTTAGCTCCAATATTGAAATGAAATTTCTGTGTTGAGAGATAGAAAACTAAAAATAAACACTAATATTTAAGCTGGAAACTGCTGCAATTTTAGTTTTGTGAGACTGTGCAAAATGCGTAGATAGTTGTTCAAGCTGAAGAAATGTGTGTGCATTCAAATTAGTGAATCTGTTCTCTAACTCTCGTTGTCTCTTCATGTACAAACACAGGTCCCTGATGACGCATATTGCTGAAATTTACTTCAGAGCCTGGAAGAAAGCTTCAGGGGAGATACTGGAGGTATATTATTTCATAGTTGCTAGCATTTTTTTCCTTTTCAAGATGTTTTTTTTTTTAAATTAAACAACAACAGTTCTCCTTCATGTTGTTTGTGAATACACACTTATGGGTTCTGAGTCTGCACGGGAGCCATTTCGAAGCTGTAGAGCTAATTGGATGAAAAGGTTTAAAGTTAGGACTGCCCACTATCTCCACCCGCCGTTGGCGCCATTTTGCGCTTCTCTCCTCAGTTTTTTCCGCTGTAGCAGCAGGAGCCAAAATTGAGAGCTCATCTAATTTTTCCTTGTTGACCGAAATGTTCGGAAGGCCTTACATTCAATTTTTTCCCAGACCAGGGAAGGTTACCCCTTTCTTGGTCCTCCACAGTACGTGAGGGGTCCCTCCTCACGGCTGAGGGGAAAAAAACAATTTTTCTTCGACTTCACCATTTTTCTTCACAACCGAGGGGAGTTTTCTCCTTTTGGGCCCTTCATTCTGCCCATCCTGTCGTTGGATGGCCTCAGCAGCGGCTTTCGAGAAGTGCCCCTCTTGCAACGCCAAAATACCAAGCACAGACAACCATAACAAGTGCCTGATCTGCCTAGGTGAGGATCACCCGGTCCACACGTGTCCGGACTGTAAGACGTTCTCCCGTGAGGTATAACAACCTGCTTACTCCCTCTCCCTTTTGGATACGACTTGCCCACTTGGCTGTAACCCCAGCCTGTCAGCTGCAGAACTACCCAGGACTTGCCCTTGGCTGGTTTGCAGAGATGCCACCGGCTCCACGACCATCCTTAGTGCAATTCCTATATTGATTCTTATCTCACCAACTGTTTGTTTCACCGCGGCCACCATGTAACAATCCGCTTACTCCCAGGTAGGACTTAGTAGTCCTCCAGCCTCCTGGTGATGAGATTGCGCCTGATCCTGCTTCCCTGGCCCAGATCGGACCCAGCAGTTCAGAGCTTTTCCTATCGATGTGCCCAGTCACACCTGACCGAAATCTAGGTAGTGAGCAAAGGGTGCCCGTGAAACTAGTGTAGATTAAGGTAATGTGTGCCAAGTAATCACTCCAGAGTCTCTTCTGGTATTTTAGAAATATATTGAAAGCATAGCAAGATTCAGGATACAGTCCAGCAATAGATAAAATCAGCATTTCAAAGCAGAAATAAAACAAGCTGCATGTTCCAGGGATAGCCCCTTTCTCCCAAGCGTCTACATTTTGGCAAGCTTAAAAGCACAGCATTCCAGAGAATGTATCTGTGTCTGCATGTGTGTGTGCCCGTGTGTGTGTCTGGATGTGCTTTTATGTATTTTATGTATTAACTGGGATTGTTTTTGTTTCAGACAATTGAACATAGCTGCATTCAGGATTTCATGCATCATGCAATTCACCTTCCTAGAAACTCTCCCTTAAACCCCAAAGTCCGAGAGGTGTGTTAAGCATAATTTAAAAACAGTGGTTTTCAGATTTTTGTTTCTCAGAATCTCTTATCTTGTGTTTTGAAAACTGAATTCACAGTTACCTTTCTGGAGTGCATATGCTTAGCATAAGAGACTTAGTTGGCCTTCAGTGTTCGCCTGCAAAATAAAGCTCCATAGACTATAACCTATGTTTCATTGTAGAAGTTATATATGAGAAAACTGGTAGTAGTTAACCAGCTGCTGAAAATATATGCTTCCTTGCTAATACTGATGTACATATTGAAAAACTTGAAGAACGAATGGGAATGTTATATTTTTTTACCTTGATAGTCTGCCTTTCTTCTGAGGAATTTGATGCATAATGGAGGGTTTGCCTTCCTTTGTCATAATAATAACACAATAAGCTAGGTCACGTTTACAGCATAATTGGTCCAGGGCTGCTCAGTGTGTCTCATGACTCAGTAAGGGTTTGAATCTGTGTCTTGTTTTGAGCTTTGTACTTGCAGAGATTTTCTTAGCCAACAAAGAGCATTCGTAGTGTTTAAAAGGAAAAGCTGTTATTTCCCAGAAGATAGACTATCATGTGAACCATGACCTGCATGCTCACTCTTCCGTAAATGTGCTGCTGAGGGCAGGGGAACCAGTTCCCAAAACAGGAAGTGAAAATGGACATGGCTAGAAGTCCTTTTCTAGTTTTCTAGTCCCTTTTTTATGGTATCGAAGAAAACAAAGTATGTGATCCTGTGCATTCTTTAGGGACAACCTTGCCACACCTGGAGTCTGTCTCTCTTTTTCTTTCTGTGTCTTTTTAAGAGGTGGAAACTGCTAGGTCTCATTGGCTTGCCACAGAATGCAGAGGGGGAAAGAATTTGGTCCAGATAGTAGAAGGTTTCTGGCACAAGGGACAGATTTCTTGCTGCTGCTATGGACAAGAATTTGGAGTTTTCTTTTTGTAATAATTAAAATTAATGGGAAGAGGGGGTTGAAGGAAGGAAACAGAAAAATTCATAATACCATGCATTCTCACAATATATTTTCAGTGCTCAGTCATGCTTAACTTCTGGACAGGGCACGTTTTGATGCAGTAAAAAGAAGACAATCCCACGTTTATGAAGGAACAATAGGATATGATGTTTGCAGTCCTATCACTTTATTATGAGTATATAGAAAGAGCCTCCTAGAAGATTGTGGTATTTTTGAACCACAATTGGGCATACCCTGGTAATGGCAACCTTGTGTTGCCGGCTAATCTTTCTCATACTAGGTTAGGCGGAAGGAACTGCAGAATGAACTCACCAAAAGGTCCCTTCATTTTGGCAGTTTCACATCTGGCCTAGACACGGAAGAAGAAGATTATGGATGCAGAAGACAAATAGCACAACATTCCATTGCTGATACGTGGCAGTTAACAAGTTGATGCTGGGATTCTTGGGGGCACATTAATATTATACCATTCACCTTTTGCACGTGTAACAAGGCAAAAGGATATCAGCCAATAATGATGGTTTAATAATAGGCTGTTTTTTGTAGTTTGTTTAATAAAGACAAAAGAGCATTACCACATTTAAATCTCAGCCTGTTTTATGGGCTGAGTACTGATTTAAATTCAATGACTAATCCAGAGAACTGTTTTATCAACAGCAAATGTTTGAGGAATGCTCAGTGGAATTGTCCTTCTTTTTAAAAAAGTGTTGAACCCATATGTGTTAGAAGCAGTGTACTGTATTATCAACAAATTAAAATACTGAAGAAAATTTAATTAAATCAATTAAGCATTGGAAGAAGTTTTTTTTTTCAATCTACAAAACTAGCTAAACTCATGGAATTTGCCAATTGGAAACATTTATATTCTCTCCTAAATCTTTGGGATTTGTGTACAATGTAAATACACTATGTTCTTACTCATATGCCTGCAACATTTGGTAAACTTCCTATATGAGTAAAAGTAGCCTTATTTGCTTAAACAAAATGCAAGAACTGTTATTTTTACAAAAGCTAATAGTTTGATAAAATGGATTGCATTTCCTAAATACTGTAGCATGTAAAATTGGCTATTCATCGTTTTGTGTTTTGTCAGTTGCTGAGTTATTTCCATAAACAAAATAAATGCCGCCAGGGAGTTGAAGAAGTTCTTTTCCGACTTTACCAGCCAATTCTTTGGAGAGGATTAAAGGTAATTTTTTTCTGTCTAAAATGCCACTTTTTGTCTTGCATTTTAAAAAATATAATTTGTGTTATTTTTCAAAACTAGATTACTGTTTTTCAGAAGGAAATGTCTAAAAGCAAAGTTCTGTGGGGGTTATCTTTTGCACTCAGCTGTATGCAGTCAGATGAGGGGGACCAATGCTCTTTCTAGGTCGGGCCAGTAACTTGTAGTGTGAGCATTACTATCATTAAGAGAATGCATCAGTTTGCCTTCATTTGCATTGCATAGAGATCTGCCCCCACACACATAGCAGGAGTTGGAGCTGGAAAAGTTGATAGTCGTCATTAAAGAATGACAGTTCTAGATGGCTGAGGTGAAGTTTATATAGCAATAGTTAGGGGTATATCATTCAATAGGTGTAAAAAGCTTTCCCATACCTTGGTCTTCCCTACATCGTCATTGCCTGCAACTTGTATCCGAGAATGCATTTTCTCCTGAAGCAGGAAAAATGCCATTAGTGTGATTTTGTTTAAGGTGGATCCCAGCTTGCCATGAAGTGACCCACACACTATGATTACGGAGCCATCTCCTGTGGTAATATGAAATGAGACATGCAGGATTTAACACCGGGACTGCAGTGGACTGCCACAGCCTTGAGGATATTATCAAGGTGCGCCTTCACAGCCAGTCCATCTGGTATGGCCTCTTCCGCCTCCATGACCGTTGGGAATAAGAGTTCCTCCTCTGCTTTGCAATTGGGCCCAATATGGTTTCCAGTGGCATTTTCTCCATGGAGGGGACCATCACCCTTCCTAAGGGGGCTCACCTGCCATATCCGTTGTCCCTTTTAGGGAGTCAGGTTATTTACTGCTGCCCAAAACTCAGCGTTACTTCCCTACATATCCCTGCAAGAATGTTGGCTACAAACCTTTCCCCTCTTTTCCCCCAGCTTTTTTATTTTATTTTATTGTTTTCAAGAAACCTGGAATACAACTCAGGTCTCAGAGCAGTCCAGGTCTGAAACATCTTAATAATACAGTATATGTATTGGTAGAGTCTCAGCCTTCTTGATTTCTGTGTTGTTTTTTTAAAGATACTAAACTTTAGCATTTCCTTCAATTTGAAACACTTTTCTTTCATATTAACTGTCATCAACGTTCTGTAAACTAACAAAGTCCTTGGAGGCAGTCTGGGGTATTTTTTAAAAAATGTTATTTTTGTTCATAAACTGGCATAAGGCCACTTCCTGTGTTCATCACTTTACAAAATCATCACTTGCCTATTCACTGTGGGCCATCAGTATTTATTTGGCAAATAGCCGACTGCCAACTTTTGTTGTATAGCTTCTTTCCCAACTGTGTTAAATATAGAAGATTCCTGTCAAAAAGTAGTTCTATCTGTTTTGTGTTTGTGTATTACATGTTCCTGCTGAAAAACAATTATAATTTAGAAAGTCTTCTTAATCTTTGTTTCTTAATGGATGTACAATTAGAAGTTACTATTTAGATTTCTCAACTGTTTCTAGACTCCTTCTTCAAGTGCCGTATCCGAATATCGACTATCATCATGGCGATTAGCCATGAAGATTGTCCTGGGAACAACAAATACAGTGTCCTTCCATTTGCCTTTTGCATCGCAGCTTGACACCCATACCATGGATTCAGTTCCACGAGTCACTTTCTTGCCCTGAGCCCTTTTGGCACACAAAGTCCTCATCAGCCCCAGGCCAGTATTAAAGAAACTGCTGCTCTCCATCAAGATGGATTCAAGTGGG
Source organism: Bradypodion ventrale (assembly GCA_035047345.1). NCBI lineage: Eukaryota > Metazoa > Chordata > Lepidosauria > Squamata > Chamaeleonidae > Bradypodion > Bradypodion ventrale. The sequence continues at coordinate 127,196,713 of JAWDJE010000006.1, forward strand.
ATTTAATCCACTTGGGGACCATCACCCTTCCCTGTGGACTTCGGCACCCAAGTCCGTCAGGGTGGTCAGGTTAGGTATCCGCCGCCTGACACTCGATGTTGAGTTGCTGGCAGTATGGTCTACTCTACTACTGTAACAGGATAACCTGGCCAGACATGCCAGTTTCTAGACTATCTAAACTTAAACACTTACCAGGCTACCACAAGAAAATGCTTTTTCTGGAAGATGGTGGACATTTTCTAAATTTGGACAGTTAGAAAATTTTGTTTCTTTCCTATATATTGTCTTGTTCCTGCTGCCTCCTACTATGCCTGATCCTTGATGTAGTAATGATAATGTTTTAATCACAGTTAGGTTTGGATATTGTAATGTGCTCAACATAGGCCTCCTTTGAAAAGTCTCTGGAAATTTCATTTGGGCCAGTGTGTATCAACAAGTGTGTTAGTGGATGCTCACGTGAAGGAAAGTATCACATTCATTTTACAATAGCAGTACTAGACAGCCATTTCTTTCAGGCATAATTTATCGTGGTTGAAATTTCTAGATGGTTTAGGTTCAGACTACATAAAAAGCCTATTCTAAATCATTCTGCCCAGTCCTAATTAGTGGAACGAAAAGCCCTTCTCTGCATCTTGGCTATGCCAATCTTGGACTAGTTGGAATGTGTGATAAGACTGTAGTTGTGACTGTACTGGCAATTACTTCCAATCACTTTCCTTTGAGAAATCAGTTTGGTTCCTCTTTTACTCCAGAACTGTTAGCTAGCAAAGACTTTCTTTTCTTTTCAACTTGACCAGTTGGGTTTCAATGGCTTGTCCATGTATTTTAGTATGCATTAATCTGATGCTGTTGACTCATACTATATTTTTGCCAGATTTTACTGATGTAAACTCACCTGAGCATTTTGTGTTATTGTGGTAGCATGTGATTTAAATTCTTTGCTGGGCAAACATTTTGATGGACTGGCTGCCACTAGGAGAGAACGGGCATGAGCTTGTTTTTATTTTCTTGTCGTGACTGCTGGCTAGAATGATCCTCCAATATGCAAAATGTAATTTATTTATTTTTTATTTATTTATTTGGATTTGTATCCCACCTTCTTGCCCTAGGGCAACTCAGAAAAGAGAGCTATATTGAATTAAGGCTTTTATTTTTCTCAGACAAAGATTTTGCCCTACCTTAGCCTATGTTTTGTTTCTCTTAATGCCACAGTGAATCTGGAACTTTTTGTTTGATTGTTTCTTGGTCAATACTGATTGACCTGGATCTGGGCTTTGGATTGGTATCAAAATAACAGGTGGCCACTGCTTGCATAATTTTTCAGGGCTTGATTTTTGTAGCTTTGATGACAAGTTAATTCTGTCAATAGTTCATAAGCACAGTAGGGAACTGTGTTTAGAATACATTGGACAATCATGCTTTACCCCCTTTTCCTAGTGTGAATCTCTCAATTTGTAGTTCTTTGATCAGTGTGAGTCTTGTCATTGAGTAGCTTGATGTGTACACGAAAGAGGTATTTATGATAAGCTTTCTGACAGTCTATCACATTAGAAGATTATAGAGCAATTTAATATGCAGGCCTTCTTTTTGTGCTGTGAAAATTTATGATTGGGACCCTTATCTGAAGCCAAGTTGTCTTGGCTCCTTGGCATCAAGCCTTACTTTCAAAATATCAACATCTTGGTTCATTTTATAAAGCAATGCTTTGCTGTTTGTTCATAAAATAGGTTTGCTTCTTAATTTGATCTGTCCAAAATCTAGCTTCTATATGTGCCTTGATTTCGAAATGGAGAAAAATCACAGAACGTAATGTCAACTTTTAAAATGTTTTCTCTTTCCTTAGCTGAAAATAAAACAAAACCGTGTCTCTGTTGTAGTTGAGAAGTTATTGTTTAGCATTGAAGTATGTAGACTGTGCCTTCTGAAATATCAAGCCCAGGATAGCTGGATTAATATTTCTATTTCAATTAATGGTGGGCAGTACCTAACACTTTCTGGCTCTTTCCTAGGAACCACAATGAAATACACAAAAAAGTAAAAATTACACAATAGGTTATATGAAATTAAATTTGTATTTAATTTACTCAGTGGGTAGAAATTGACTTTTCTTGGTATAGAATCTGGCTTGCTTGGTGTAGATTTCCTCATCTTTTAAAACCCACCAGCCGTGATTACCCCAGAGCATGTAGGTACTACAAGAAGACTAAAGTTTTCAGCTACAAATTTTACAGCACATTTCTATACAGGTCTATTTAGAGTTAAGCCCACTGTGTTCTATAGAACCTATTCTGAGTCAGTTGGGTGCATAGTATTACCACATTTAATTTGCTATGTGATGCTTTTCTAAAAGCCTTTCAAAATAATAGGGAAATAAGTGATTTTTATAATTGTGCTAGATGTAATCCAGTGCTAATAGCAGAATGGCTCCTAGCAAAGTTAAGTTGCATTAAGGCAGGAGTTCTCAACCTTTTAAAGCCCGGGGCCGGGTCATGCTCCCTCAGACAGTTTCAGGGGCCAGATGGCCATTTTACCCTTCCTCCACCACAGGGCACTTCCGGGTGTGTGTGTGGGGCACATGAAATAATGCTGCGGGTTGCAGGTTGAGAATCCCTGCACTAAGGTAAGCCCACTAAGTCATTGGGCATTTTATAAATCAGCTCCACAATAAGTTCCCTTGATTCAGACAGGCCGAGTCTAGCTGTGACTTTAGCTAAACTTTTAGGAAGAAGAAAGATTCACAAAGTGGCAGAAAATTGTAACGGAACTAGGTCTTTTCATGTTTGCCTCTCTTGCATTATGGCCCACCCATAGATGCTAACATGTTTTTCTTTAAAATGCAACAACCAACTTTAGTGCTAAAATGTAACACACTGCTCTAAACAGGATTAAGACTTCAGTGGCAACAGTTACTTCAGTGCTACTGTGTTTTCAGTCTTAAAAAATGCCCCTCAACGTTTATTGAGGAGGACCTTATGTTGGCAACAGGAAATGCTGCTGATGTGGCCCAATATTGGGCTGATGTCATCTAATTCCTGTTTGTTTTAGATATGTTAATTTTAGCTTTGTATATTATTATATGCTTGTAGTGCCTCTGACATGAATAAAATAAGTCTTTAAAAGTCCACTGTCAAAACCACACAACGTGGTACTAGCAGTGAAGGCACATTGTTGGACATATTCCAACTCCCTGATCCACAGAACCTCTTTAGATAGATAGATCCATCCTTGGGGGCAATATCAAATCCTCCCTCTGGGTGGCTATCCTCATCTTTCTCTGCCTTTATTTCTCTTTCTGTCTCTTATTTCTTCTTCTCTTTCCAGCTCTTTTTCCTCCCCCAGTCATAGATGTTCCATCGCTTTCTCTACAGCTGTTAAACCTTTCCTGTCTTCCACCACTTCTACCTCTACCCCATCTTTATTTTCTTTATTGTCCATGTCTGGCCGGACATCCAGCTACAGTAATGCAGTAGTCCGTACAGCCAATGACTCAATGCCGAGTGTTGGGCGGCGGTAAATAACCTGACTCCCTAAAGGGAACAACGGCTACAGGTGGATGAGCCCCTTTAGGTGGGGATGATGGTCCCCTCAATGGAGGAAATGCCACTGGAAACCATCATATTGGGCCCAATGGCAAAATGAGCTGGGGAAGAACTCTGATTCCCAATGGTCATGGAAGCAGAAGAGGCCATTCCAGATGGACTGGCTGTGAAGGCGCACCTTGTTCATATCCTCAAGGCTGTGGCAGTCTATTGCAGCCCCGATGTTAAATCCTGCATGTCTCATTCCATATGTGCTACAGGAGATGGCTCCGAGATCATAGTTTGTAGGTCACTTTATGGCAAGCTGTGATCCACCTTAAACAAATTCACCCCAGTGGCATTTTTTCTTTATTGCTTCGGAGGGCAAAAGACGGCCCAGAATCACCTGGCCTCCAAGACCAGGCCTCCCAGCACCCTTGGGCAGGGGAAAAACAGTATACTCAGATCGAGTTGTGGCCAGTGACAATCTTCTCATATTTCTTCCACAACCAGAGAACCCCAAACCCCCATCCCAGTCATCTCAACCCAAATCCATTGGGGAGCTAGTGGTCTCAAACACTAGACCCTCATCTGCAAGGGTGATGGGCTGTCCTGTTCTCTGAAGTCTCCTTTACAGGGATACTTTCTAAAGACTATATTGATGCTGTTCTGCTGGACTGGTATAGCAGGGTTGAACCTCTAAAAAAATAGCTGTTTGTGTACTTTTGTTAAGCAATATTGTGCAGATGATTGTTGCAAATGCCTGCAAACTTAAAAGCAGCTGGATTACTAACTGTAATAAAATAGGTTAAAATTACCCACTGCTGTACCCCAGTAAAAGATGTATAGTTGGTATAACTGTAATGGTTTGAAACCTAACTATTATATTTCTATAATCCCATTGAGTGTTGAAAATCAAGATCTGCTACAGTGCTATCTGCTTTTCAGAATTCTAAGCTTCTTGAAATTAATGCATTCTCGACATTTGAAGGTAGCCAGAAAGCTTCTTTTATCAATAAAGTAGATTTTAGTTGGATAGAAGTTATAAATGTAATGGTGAAGACAAGTGGTGGGAGTTGGGGCGGGGGGGATGGTATGAAGTTCCTGAAATGTACTTTTAAAAAATGAAGGTGATTCATTTCTACCAACGACTACATTAGCATTATGTAGCTGGCTTTTATTCTTCCAGGACAGCTTCATATTAGGAATATGTGTGAATGTCATCTGCTTTGATTGAGTCTGAATTATTTTTCTTACAAAAAGGAACTAGTTTGCTCTGATTATCTATATTCAGGCACTTTGATTTGTTTCTGAATATTCAGAAGTACTTGTACATTTTGGTATGGGCCTAAATAGTGAAATAGGACTGTGGTGGCTTAGTGGTAAAGACTCGGAACTAGACGACAGGAAGTTCAGTGAATCAGCAGTTCGAGACCTGAGTATTGCGCGACGGAGTGAGCTTCCGTCTCTGTCTCAGCTCCTTCCAACCTAACAGTTCGAAAGCAAGAGATTGCAAGTAGATAAATAGGTACCACTTTGGTGGGAAGATAAACAGCGTTTTGTGCACTCCGGTGTTGAGTCATGCCTGCCACACGTCCACGGAAACATCTGCAAATGTGGACAGTGCTGGCTGTTGGTGCTCAACAGAGATGAGCACTGAACCCTAGAGTTGTATACAACCGGCTTCCAAGCAAGGGCAACCTTTATTTTTACCCTTCTAGTTCTGGTAAAGCATTACTTCTGTTTTCCATGTGAGACTGCTGCTTCCAGGTGTTTTGCTGCTTTTAAAATTCAGCTTTTAAAACTGAAGCACTAAAGCAATATGTGGTGTTTCAGAAATGCCCGATTCAAGTGCCACTTTGGGCTTTCTCGTTTCATTTCAGATTAGTGCAGAAATCGACAAATACCCACTTTGGATCAGATTCTGAATGATTTCAGCATCTGAAACAATCCTTGTTTTATATCTCATTAAATGTTTCATCTTCTTATGTTGTTAGTGTACTCTTTGCCACAATGTTTGTCTCCAAATAATTTCATCTACTGACCCACTTTACTCTTTTAGTGGCTTCATTGTATACAGTTATAGTATTAATTACATTTTAATATTTATTATGTATTGTTTCTTAGGATCATAGATTTGACTTATTGCTGAGTATTTGTACCTGAAACAAATTAATTTTTGCAATATATTATTATCTTATTTAAAACATGCCCTGCTCTTCTGGAAAAAGCTTATAGAGAAGGCTTTCATGGATCACTAATACAGTTATTGCATCCCAGCTTTTAGCTGAACAGACACAGTCCCATGATAGAAGGGATTGGTAGGGGAAAGAAAATAATCAAATTCTGGCACTAGTTTGTAGTTGCTATGTCCTTACCATAGTCAGGGGTTGTCGTGGCCTAGTGGTTAAGAAGCTCGCCTTGTTAGCTGGAAGGCTGGCAAGTCGGCAGTTTGAGACCCGGGTACTGCACGATGGTTTGAGCATCTGTCTGTCGCAGCTCCTGCCAAACTAGCAGTTTGAAAGCAAGAAATTGCAAGTAGATAAATAAGGACTGCTTCGGTGGGAAAAGATCTTGGGGACATGAAAGGAGTCTCATTCAGGCGTCCCCTGAGCGGAGTTTCTCCAGCAAAAAATCTCTTTCAACCCAGAATAGTTTCTGACATGAAATTATTATTATTACCATGATGAGTTGGAAAATACTTTGTTCAAAGCGAGCAGGAACCAGAAATCCTGGTTGAACTGATGGGCTGGATTTGGTTTGTCTTTCTGCCTGTTGCCATCAAATGGGTAGGATTTTGGAGGAAAGGCAAGCCTAATGAATATAACTTCTCAGCAGAAGAACTGTTTATTAATCTGTAAGTGAGCTCTTTTCTGTAACTGACCTGTCTGACCCTTTCCCTTCTTTCTAACAGGCCCCAAACTCAGAGGTGCGATCAAATGCAGCACTGCTGTTTGTTGATGCATTTCCCATTCTGGATCCATGTTTTAACAGAGAAGATACAGATAATGAAATCCAAAGGCAATTTGATGAACTTTTTGTAAGTGCCTTATGAATTGTATTATCAATCACCACCATCAGAGAAGAGGGTTTAAAAAAAAAATTAGCCATTTATGAAGAAGTGAGAGAACTCTTGTGACTGGAGAATGGAACTGGAAATGTTAGCACTCCTTTAACTTGCATGCAAGTAGTCTTGCCTACTTTCTGATTCCTCAGTATAAAGAAGAACATATACTTCTTGAATTGTTGGTAATTCAAACAAATGATGTGTGGCCAAGGCGAGAAGTCCTTGTCACATTCACAAAACTATCTAGCGAGTGAATGCTGAAACATATATATACCTGAGGTTGCAACTTCTGGAGCTCGTTTTCCATATATCTGCTGCTAGCCAGTTCACAAATTCCTTGATGTCCTCCAGCAGCAACACCTCTGCCCTATTAAGCATGGATTCTCAACCTGTGGCCTGTGGGCCAGATGTGGCCCACAGCACCATTTCATATAGCTCCCCACTGCCTCCACCATACCAGGAAGTGCCGTGTGGTGGAGGAAGGGCAAAATGGCCATCCTACCCCCAAAACTGTCTGTTGTGGCCCCACAACAAAGCTTTAAAGACTGTCCTACCTGGTACACCTTTGGGTCTAAAATAGTCTTTTTAAAAAAAAAACAAAGTGACCTTATCAATTCTAGTATTAAAAATGACATTTTAAATCTAAAACAGGCTGAAAGGTGGTAAAATAATGAAACAATTTAAAACCAACATCAAATGATTCTTTGCTTTGAAATAAAAACAAACCTCTATTGCAGGGGTTCTCAACCTTTTAAAGCCGGGGGCCAGATCACATCCCCTCAGACTGTTTTTGGGCCAGATGGGTGCCCCCGGCGGCAGCCTTTTGGTGGTGGCGGTGAAACCATCCTGAGCCCCCACCATTACCCCACTGTTGCCAACAAACTGCCCACCATTACCCTACTGCTGCCCACAAACACTCCCCACGCCTACGTCACTTATCTGTTTACCAGCCTACCGTCGGTGAAGGTCCACGCTTGGTCAGAGCGGCACCCTAGAAAGACGCAGGAAGCCGCGTGTGTCTTCTGCTTCCACTGCTGGTGCCACAGTCTTACAACATCCCCCCTACTATAGAGTGGTGTTAGGGACACGCCAAGCCAGGTGGAGGGGGAAAAGGTGGTGGTGGAGAAGGCATGGGCCAGATGGATTGATGCTGTGGGGCATAGGTTGAGAACCCCTGCTCTTTTGCAAGTATAGCAAAAAAAAAAAAAGTTGATACTTTTGAAAAAAATTAAAGCATTGTGCTTTTGGAAAATTTTATGTGCGAACTTTCACCATGAGTTTCAGTTGCTCAGTTGAGACAGAAGGAAAATAATGATATTTTGTATACTTTTTAAATTTCTGCCTTCCTATAGAGTCTATTGGAAGATCCTCAGCCTTTAGTCCGCTCAACGGGAGTACTTGGTGTTAGTAAAATAGCATTTAAATATTGGGAAATGATTCCTGCAACTGTGCTTGCTGATCTCTTAAGAACGCTGATTGAAGAACTTGCTTTTGATACAACTTCAGCTGATGTTCGGTGCTCTGTTTTTAAAGTAAGTGTCTTTGGGACAAAATAAACTGTTGCATTGTCAAAATACACAGTATATATAATTTTTTTAAAGCTGTAACCTTTATACATAATGATGTTGCTATTCCCTGAGTTGCTTACTCCATAATTCTGTGATTTCTAAACTCTATTCTGTCATTTTGTAATCTAAGATCAGAAATATTGTTAGAAAGGAATGGCTCATATATTGTCACACAGCATGTGAGCCACAATCTGAAAAGTAGACATTTAGGAACCCAGAATTTTTCCCCCTAAGGTGCAGAGTTTTGAAATATTACTTTTTGGACTGTAACGCTAAACATTTGTGTGGTTTGGAAACCTGCCAGCCAATTTTACTCTGCTGTTCTCTGCCTTTTCAAGACAGAAACTTTAAGTGGTATGTGGTGTTCACAAAAGCCATTGCAACAGCAGTACCAAATGGCTGTGGACTCGTGGCACAGACTACAGTGAATAAACAGTCTTCATTACGAGAAAAGGGTAGCAACATTTTTTCAGAGCAGAAATGAATGTTAACCAAGTATTACGTTCAGCTGAAATAAAAACTTCAATACAGTAGTTGCACCCGGCCTTTCAAAAACTTTGGCCTTTGCAAAATGTATGTGCTTTCTTTGTTCCAGTTCAATGGTACTTTTCTAGAAGGAATATTAATAGAGAATTTTATAACCACAACACATACCGCTTTGCATTTAAACAGGGTGCTTTAATAAAATGTGTTGCCTTGCTCTTTGTCATTCTCCAGAGCCAGTTTTCTGAGCTGCATGTGTTTAGCAATTAGAATAGTTTTAGCTCTCTATTCCCTGGTTTTTTGTTTGTGTGATAATCTTTTATTGGCATTTCTCGTTCTCTTTTGCAGTGCTTGCCTATAATTTTGGACAACGTACTAAGCCACCCATTATTGGAACAGCTTCTGCCAGCCCTGAAATACAATCTCCATGACAATTCAGAGAAAGTTAGAGTGGCTTTTGTTGATATGTTGCTGAAAATTAAGTCTGTCAAGGCTGCTAAGGTAGGATAAATTAGATTTGTTAGGCTGGAGACAGGACATACAGAACCAGGCAATTCAATCTCAAAAATGTCCATTCGTCAGTACTGCTGCAATCTGAAATGGAACAGAGTTCAAGTGGCCCATTAGCATTTCATAGCAAACTTTGCTACTGTTGCATTTTAAATTAACCAGTTTGTAAAGACTTTAAACATATTTTTTCTCCAGGTGTTCTAAGAATTATCTTGATTGTCCAGCAGTCAGGTTACAAAAGAAAGATGGTATTTATTTATCTCCTGATTATTTTGAAAAATAATGAACTCCTGCCTTGAGCCAGTCAGAAGTGTCTCAATATTTTGTAGCTACAAAAGTAAACCTGCCCATTTTGGATTACTTTTGACCAGTTCAGTATAGAAAAGAGTAGAGAAGGGATAGGCTATAAATGCGCCCTCTGGTACTTTTGTCCTTCCCTTGGCTTAATATTCTCAATTTTGGCAGAGGAAGTCTTGGACTTCTGACAGCCAAACCCTGAAACCAGTTCATGAAACATAATTATTGTCACTAGAGGGTGGAAGGTGACTTAAAAACGTTTTAACAGTTTCTAAAAGAAAAATACAGTGGAACCTCATACAACAATCACCCCGTATGGTAATGAAATTGTATAGCAGTTAGGTTTTGGGGGAAAATGGCATCCCGCATAACAATTTTCCCTATGGAAAAAATCGTACAACAATTTTTCAATGGGAAAAACCACTTAACGAAAAAAAATCGTTGTATGATGCATCCCATAGGGAAAATCTCTATACAATGCATGCATCGTATAGCAATTGTTTCGTACAACAATGAGCCCCGTGGAATGGATTAAAATCGTTGTATGAGGTACCACTGTATGGGAAGTGGGAGCAGGTGCAACCCTCCAAGATCTAGGTGTACATGTACATGACCTCCCACACCACCTGAATTTTCACCCCTCAATATGGAGGTTGACCAGACAATAGTGTCTGTAATTTCTGGAGGAATTGATAATGTTTTGAAGCCAGCAAATCAGATCAGAGATGCATTGGGGGGAAAGCATGATTTTTTAAAATCGTTGTTGTTTGAAAATATGTATTGATCTAATTTGTTCACACTATTCAGCTGGAAGGAAAATGTATGGAAGAGCACTTGTTCCGTACAGATGCTTGTGTGTCTGCTTCCTGAAATTGCTTTCAGGTCCATGGGGTCCCAAAACTGATTGTACATGTTCTGTGGTATTTATAGAATAATGAGGTATTTGTAAATAGGCTAAATAGATGTGTGTGTACAAAAATCCTTTCAACCCAGAATAATGATAATGATGATTATCTCAGAAAAAATATACCAGACGTTGCCATCTTTTTAAAGATACTTTTCATACCCAGTTATATCCATTCCCTACTTTCTAAACATGACAAGACCAAGAATGTACCTGTGAGGTCCTTTAGTTGTCATGTTCATATATACATTTCAGACTGGAAAGAGAGGAGGCCTGATAAAGAATTTGACCATCATTTTGGCCATACTTTCTTATTTATAAATTGTTCAGTGGTTAAGAAGCTAGAGTCGGATACGACTGGCTTTTGAGCAAAGGTGACCTTTACTTAAGAAGCTTGCCTTGTTAGCTGGAAGGCTGGCAAGTTGGCAGTTTGAGAACCTGGTGCATGACAGATTGAGTGCCCGTCTCTGTCCCAGCTCTTGGGGACATGATTTGGGCGTTCCCTGAGCAGAGTTTTTTCCGCAAAAATCCTTTCAACCCAGAATAATTTCTGACACGAGATGATGATGATGATGATTATCTCAGAAAAAAGATACCAGACGTTGCCATCTTTTTAAAGATACTTTTCCTACCCAGTTATATCCATTCCCTACTTTCTAAACACGACAAGACCAAGAATGTACCTGTGAGTTCCTTTAGTTGTCATGTTCATCTCCTTCCTATTTCTCCCACCTCATGCAGGTCATGACTGCAAGAATCAATTCTGATTGCACAGCACACAGTTGGGGGGAGATGGTGTTAATTAACCTTGCAGTCCAGTGAGTAAGAGCCCAATGAGTAACTTGCAGTTCAATGAGTTGCAAGTTTTAACAGCAGTGATTGCTAGATATTAATACAATACTTTCTGTGCCCAAGCAACTTATCTGAAATTTGTGAACTGTATGCCAGTGGAGGCATGGTATTGGGGTAATGAAAATAAATTAGAAGAGAGCTGTTTGCTGACAAATATTTTGAGAGGGTAAGGTTATATTGGTCTGTTGAAATCTTTGCAGACACAGGTTTTGAGCAGGAAATTTAGGAGGAAGTGCTGTCTCAGCATAGGTGCATTCGAAGGAAAATTTACAGGAAAATGTAATGTCTAATCATGACAACTTGTTTCTCTTTGCTCCCTGCACCCCAATCCTCACAAATCAGTTTTGGAAAATCTGTCCTATTGAGCATCTCTTAATTCGCCTTGAGATTGAATCACGGCCAGTGTCACGGCGCCTAGTAAATCTTCTGCTCAACTCATTTTTGCCCGTCGATCAGCCAGAAGAAGTGTGGTGTGAACGATGCGTTGCACTAATCCAGATGAATCCAGCAGCAGCTAGAAAGTTCTATCAGTATGCTTACCAATACACCAGTCCTACTAATATAGGTAACGTTCTATTGTTGTTGCTATTGTTTTCTGCCTTCAGTTCGGAAGTGATTTTGACGGTTCTATGCCAGACTGGAAGTTCCTGTAAAATGGAGGGAGGCACATAGTTAAATGGGTTGCATTTCCTGACTTGCATAATGCATGTGTAAAAGGTTATAGCTATTTGGCTGCCTTACTTTTAGATGGAGATATTGCTTAAATTTTCCCTAGTGAATAACCATTGAGTGATGCAGGGTGTTAACTTCTGCCACATTTAAATATTTTATTTTAAAAGATACAAACATGAATGTGTTCAAGGCCATTTATAAATCCATTAAAATCATTAGAAGGAAAACAATGAATGGAATATTAAGCTCTAAGCAGTAGCATATTCTGTCTTTAAGCTATTTTTTATTTCTTTATATCTTGCATAAACTGAAAACGTCGCATGTTTAAATTCACATTCTCTTAATGTAGTAATAAACTGGGTTGATAGCTTTGCTGCCTGATACTTAAATTGCTTCTGTTACAAGTAATCGTTTCCAATTCTACAATTTGTTCTTTAATTTTTAGCTAAATTGATGCTTACCATTCAGAGCTGTTTGAATGCTTGTATCCAGCAGGCATTAAAGGCATCCGAAAGCAGTGATGAAGACAGTGAGAAGGAAAACATGAGTGTAAGAACACACCAGTAAAGCTTTTAATGATAATAATTGTGTGCTGTCAAATCAATTATGACTTATGGCAGTGGTGGCGAACCTATGGCGGTGTGCCAGAGGAGGCACTCAGAACCCTCTCTGTGGGCACACATGCCACTGTCCCAGCACAGAGTTTGCCCCACCCCTCTGCCCAGCAGCCCAATGGGAGTCCTTCCTCTCTCTCCCCAGCCCAGAGTTTGCCCCACCCCTCTGCCCAGCAGCCCAATGGGAGTGCTTCCTCCCTCCCATCTTGGGTAATGTGGGTGGCTTACATGTAGTGTGAGGGTGCAGTATTGCAGACAGTTTGGGCACTTGGTCTCTAAAAGGTTCGCCATCATTGACGTATGGTGACCCTTCCCAGGGTTTTCTAGGTAGTGAGTACTCAGAAGTGGTTTGCCATTCCCTTCTTATGGGGGCATCCTGAGACTGTGCAGTCTTCCCAAAGCCAGTCTGTCTGGCTCTTCTAAGTTGCTTCTAAGTGGAGAATTTAACTCCTGCTGTCCGGCTCTGCAACCAGATGTCTAAACCATAGACGAAATAATGCAGTGCCCATTGGTTTTGTGGAGTCTACATTGAATTTTTCTTTTGTGATGGTTTTTGAGACAAAGTATAGCTGACATTATTCACTGCTTCTCAACTACCATTTTTGAACGTTTGCAGGTACCCTTTTCAAAAATAATAAATGCTTTATAAGATACTGTGTTTGAAATATTGTTATTCAGTGCAACTTAAACAATAGCCATTGATTAGTTCAATTGTTTCCGATTATATTTGAGCTGAATTGTTTTTCAGAAGTAACTTAGATGGTAGATAGACTTTCTTTGGATCGTGGTGTTGGTTTGGCAGTAATAAATACATTTTAAAAAGACATAGAACAGAAATACCTAACTCCCACTGCATTTTGCAGTGATGATTGCTGTAGATGATCGATGTCTTTTGGTTGTATGCTAGCTGCTTTTCCCCCCATTTTACACAATATAAAAATGTTTTGAAGCTGAGATGGTGCTTCTAATATAGAATAGTAAAACCAGACGGTTCAGAGTTTCAGCCCAGTTCATAAAAGGACAAGCTGTGGTTCTCCTTCGTATAGTTTGTGAATCCCCACTCATGGGTTATGCGCCTGCGCAGAACGGAGATCGGAGGCTTGAAAAGCTATTGGTCTAAAGTTTTGGCGGTAAGACCGCCCACCGTACCGCCCACCCTGAGGCGCCCGCGCGCCATTTTACCTCAGTTCTCTTCTTTCCGCCGTAGCAGCAGGACGATCGTCGAGAGCTTCTCAGTTTTTATCGCCCTTCTGAGGGAAAGCTTTAGCTAATTTCAACAATTTTTGCCGGCAATCTTGTCCCACGGGCAGGATTGCCACCCCGGCGCTGTTTCTTCTTTCGAGTGGACTCAGTAGCCAATTTTTTCGCATCGATCACCGTCTCCCCCCTCAAGGGGGTGGCGGCTGGTCCGCCCTTCGGGTATTTGCTTCCAGAAACTTCCACTGGAAGAATTTTTTCCGCGGTTGATGGCTGCAGCTTTTAAACAGTGCACGGCTTGCCTTAAGAAGTTCCCGGCTTCCGACGGCCACAGCCTGTGCCTCTTTTGTTTGGGAGAGTCGCATCAGAGCCAGTCCTGCCCGCATTGCAAAAAGTTTACGCGCCTCGCGGTGCAGAACCGAAGCAATCGCCTCAAGGCTCACCTGATGGAGCTCGCTCTGGCTCCCGCTGCGTCTGCTTCCATGTCTGCCGCTGCCTCCCAGCCGCCGCCGGCTTCTTCCTCCATGCTTCCGATTAGGAAGAAGAAAAAGAAGGACAAGAACGGTGAGAAGAAGCGCAAGCGTGGGTCGGAGAAGAGACGGTCTCTTCCTCCCACCCCGCGCACACCCGCCTCTCCCGGGCCTTCGCCGCCGTTCTCGACTGCCCGATGTCCTTCTCCGGGGTCCTCCATCTGGGGAGGACGGTCGTCTTCCGGGTCACCTGAGAAAGGACGCAGGGCTGGGGCTCCAGCTCGCCCACTTCAGGTGCTCCCCTCTCCTCCTCGGGGAAGAAATCGTTCGCCGAGGCAGGCCTCCGTCTCCCCAAGGCCCAGGACGCCGACAGACGACGCGGTCGTCACCGTTCCGACGACCGTTTCGCCGACGCCGGCCACCGTTTCGACGCCCACCGTTTCGTGGGCCACCATCCCGCTGGCCACCGTGGCTCTACCGTCAGCGGACTCGGACGCATCCCAGATGGCTCTCGTTCGAGAAATGTTCCAGGTCATGGTGTCGTTTGCGACCAAGTTCCAGACCTCCATGCCTGCGGCCTCTGCGGCTCCGGTTCCGACCACCGCAAGCCCCGGGCATGCCGGCCCTGCCGTGGCCCCACCGACCTCCCGTGGGTCGAGTGCCCGCTCCGCCGGCCCACCCAAACCGTCGTGGTGTGGTCCGGACGTTGATGCGGTGGACTCCCATCCCGCCGGCCCGCCCAGGCCGTACTGGCGCGGTCCCGACGTGGATGAAAGAGTTCCTCCCTCGTCCTCCGATGAGTCCAGCTCGTCGTCGTCGGAGGACGAGGGAGACGTCGACGCCGAGCGCACGCCGGAGCAGACTATCGGCGCGGTGGACCCACCACGTGGTGAGGACCAACGCTCGCTGACCGCCATGCTCACAAGGCTGGGCACCGCACTCAACCTCAAAGTCGATCAACCGCCGCTGGAGGGTGAGGATCAGATGACCGCGAAGCTCGACAGACGTGCTGTACGGCCGGTCCACATAACCATGCTCCCCTCCATGATGACTTCGGCGAGGGCGACATGGAGAAAACCATTGGCGGCGCACTCCGTTTCGTCCAGGCTCGACAGCATGTACCGAGTCCTGGACGAGAACGTCGAGTTCCTGCAGGCTCACCCCCTGCCGAATTCCCTGGTGGTCAAGGCCTTCCAGCATAGGACGGCCACCAGCGGGTTCCCGGTCCCATCGACGCCGGAGGGAAAGAAACTGGACGCGGTGGGACGTAAGTTCTACGCCACCGGCTCCCTATTCTTCCGTGCCGCCAACTACTCGGCTGCCATGGGCCTGTATCAATCTCACCTCTGGGAGCAGGTGAAGGTTGAGATGGCGAAACTGCCCGCCGACGCCCAGAAGCGGATCGACGCGCTGGCCACCGAGGGGGACTTCGTCGCCGAGCAGCTGATGCACACTGCCCGGCATATCAACGACTATGCGGCGAAGGACATGGCCTCCGCAATCTACCTCCGTCGCCATGCTTGGCTCAGGGACACCTCCCTCGATGACGCTATGAAGAAGCTCATTGAGGAGTTTCCCTTCGACGGGCAGGGCCTCTTCGGTCAGGATACCGATAAGGTCCTGAATGAGATGCGCCAGACCAATTCCACGGCCAAGTTCCTGGGGCTCACCACGCCGGCTCCGCCCGCCAGGCCGAGGTTCCAGCCTTTCACACAGCGATTCCAGGGCAACCCGCAGCAGTAAGGACCGACGGAGCAGCCTAGA
Source organism: Bradypodion ventrale (assembly GCA_035047345.1). Lineage (NCBI taxonomy): Eukaryota > Metazoa > Chordata > Lepidosauria > Squamata > Chamaeleonidae > Bradypodion > Bradypodion ventrale. The sequence goes on from JAWDJE010000006.1 coordinate 127,212,629, forward strand.
TCCAGCTCCTACAAACAGCGGCGTCAGCACAAACCCCGCTACCGACCCTACGGACAGGACAAGCGTTTTGGCGCGAGGTCCAAGTCCCGCGTTTGAAGCTGCGACGGCCGAGTCTCTCTCGCTCCACATCCCGTACCTCCCCCTCCGGAACTTCCTCCAGGTATGGTCGGGCATCACGGACGACCAGGGGGTCTTAAAGATCTTGTCCTCTGGCTACGCCATCGAGTTCGTGCGGGTGCCTCGGATAGGAAGACATCGTCTCACCACCTCGTCCCCCCATTTGGAGGAAGAAATATCAACCCTTCTCTCCAAGGGAGCCATCGAGCGGGTAACACCGTCCGACTGGGACAACGGTTTCTACTCGAGGTACTTCGTGGTCCAGAAGAAGGACGGAGGCCTTCGCCCGATCCTGGACCTGCGCCGCCTGAACAAATGCATCCACACCAGGAAGTTCCGGATGGTGACCCTGCAGACCGTCCTCCCCCTCATCAACAAAGGGGACTGGTTCACAGTCATAGACCTCAAGGATGCTTACTTCCACGTCTCCATCCTCGAGGAACACAGACGGTTCCTCCGCTTTCGCATCGACAATTCCGTGTACCAGTACCGGTGCCTACCGTTCGGTCTGGCCACGGCACCGCGGGTCTTCACCAAATGCATGGCTCCGGTGGCTGCATTCCTCCGCCAACGGAGCATCAGGGTCTTCCCGTACATCGACGACTGGTTGATCGTCTCCCCCACCAAATCGTCAGCCGTTCGGGACACACAATATACGGTCCACCTCATGGAGAGTCTCGGCCTCAGGATCAACTTCACCAAATCGAAGTTGACTCCCTCTCAACGCGTCGAGTACATCGGAGCGGTACTCGACTCGCTTGCTACGAGAGCCTACGCCCCCCAGAAACGCTTACAGGACATTGCGCAGGGGGTGAGCGAATTGCGCACCAAACCGTGCATCCGGACGAAGAAGGCTCAAAGACTTCTAGGCCTGATGGCCTCAACGACAGCAGTGATTCCCCACGCCAAGTTGAAATTCAGGTCCCTGCAATCGTGGCTCCTTCACGAGTTCGACGCACTTCGGGAGAGCCAGTCCAAACGGTTGACCCCGTCTCCAGAACTGAGGGACCAACTGCTGTGGTGGTCTACACCACTCAACGTGGCCACGGGGAAGAGCTTCTACCCCCCGCAACCCTCGTTGCAGATACTGACCGACGCAAGCAACCTCGGCTGGGGCGCTGCTTGCGGGACTCTCACGGTCAACGACACCTGGACACCACACGAAACGGTGCACCACATAAATTACTTGGAACTGCTGGCCATTTGGAAGGCCCTGCGTTCCTTCGAGATTCTGCTCACCGGCAAGGCGGTTCAAGTGGCCTCGGACAATACCACGGCGGTGGCGTACCTCAACAAGCAGGGAGGAACACGGTCCACCACCCTCCTGTACCTTGCAGTGCAGTTGTGGGAATGGTGCCTGGAGAGGCACATTTTCCCAATTGGAGTGCACATTCAGGGCACACTAAATGTTTTGGCAGACCACCTGAGCCGTCTCACCTCGACGACCCACGAATGGGAGCTGGACGACGGGGTGTTCCAGTCGCTTTGCGAGGCCTGGGGAACGCCGAGCATCGACCTCTTTGCATCGGAGTCCAACAGGAAGCTCAGCAGGTACTGCTCCAGAGCAGGCATCGGACTGAACTCCGAAGGCGATGCCTTCATGAAACGGTGGGATCAGGACTATCTCTATGCCTTTCCTCCGTTTCCTCTGGTCCAGAAAGTACTCACCAGGATGTACCAACACAGAACCAATGCAATTCTGGTGGCGCCGGCATGGCCGCGCCAACCCTGGTTTCTGCTACTGTTGCGCATGTCGTCACAGTATCGCACACTGCCGGAGTCACCGACGCTTCTCCAAATGGAGCACGGCCAGCTGCACCATTCGGACCTGCCCAGCCTCCACCTCACCGCGTGGAGGATAACCCCAGACTGTCCAGGATCCTTGAGCTAGCGCGGCGCCCTTCCACAAGGAGGTCCTACGCTTCCAAATACAGGCGCTTTTGTGCTTTCCTGGCTTCCCAGCACATGGCCCCCCCGCAGGCGGGACTGCAGGACGTTTTAACCTACCTCCTCCATTTGGCGGAGTCTGGCCTTAGCATCACCTCCATCCGAGTGCACCTCGCAGCAGTGGTGGCGCACTCCCCGGCTGGTTCGCCCGCTGCTGGGGCTTTCCGTGACCAAACGGTGAAACGTTTTCTCAAGGGACTACGGAACGCTTTCCCTCCGGTCAGGACTCCTACGGCTCAATGGTCACTGTCTACCGTGCTCAACGCGCTCACCAGGACCCCTTTCGAGCCCATGGCCACCAGCGATGTTCACCTCCTCACATGGAAAACTGCATTTCTTGTGGCTATCACGTCAGCACGACGAGCTGGAGAACTGGTTGCCCTGAGAGCAGACGCACCATTTCTCCAATTCTTCAACGACCGCGTCGTTCTCCAAGCGGACATCACCTTCCTGCCCAAGGTGGTCTCCAAGTTTCACATGGCACAGACTATCTCCTTGCCAGCTTTCTTCCAGAACCCCTCTAACGTCCAAGAAAGGACTTGGCACACGCTGGATGTGAAACGAGCCTTATTGTTTTACACCGGCAGGACAAGAGAGTTCAGGAAGTCACAACGCCTCTTTGTGGCTTATGGGGGAAAGTCCAAGGGTGAACCCATTTCTGCTCAAAGGTTCTCCAAATGGATCACTTCTACCATCTACCTGGCCTACGAGTCAGCATCACTGCCACCTCCACCGCATGTCAGGGCACATTCCACCAGGGCGGTGGCCACATCCACTGCCTTCCTGGAGGGCACACCGCTTGAGGACATTTGTAAGGCTGCCACATGGTCCAGACCTTCTACATTTGTCCAGCACTACAGGGTGGACACCAGAGCCACTGCGGACGCCAGGCTTGGCCGTGTCGTCCTCACCAGAGGGCTCCGGACTCATCGCCCCTGACGGGTCAACCTACCGCATCTTCATCGCATCGTGGGATCATCTCATCCGACTGCCCACCGACCAAGTGAGTGTGAGCTTGCTAATCTCCCATGAGTGGGGATTCACAAACTATACGAAGGAGAAAGTTCGGTTTCACTTACCAGTGATAACTTTCGTTCTTCGAGTATATAGTTTGTGAATACACACTACCCACCCTGCCTCCCCTCTTGAGCTGCACGGATGAGATCAATTGGTTTATCCTGTGCTTGGCTTAAGTATGGAACTGAGGTAAAATGGCGCGCGGGCGCCTCAGGGTGGGCGGTACGGTGGGCGGTCTTACCGCCAAAACTTTAGACCAATAGCTTTTCAAGCCTCCGATCTCCGTTCTGCGCAGGCGCATAACCCATGAGTGTGTATTCACAAACTATATACTCGAAGAACGAAAGTTATCACTGGTAAGTGAAACCGAACTTACTCTGCACACAGTGGAGTGCATAGTTGAAAGACTGTGTGTCAAAACAATCTGCTTATGAGCATAGATTCCTCTTAAAACATCAAGATGCTGGTGGAGGATGCATAATAAAAGCCAGGAAAGGCTGGTGGTATAACCTAAATTCTTAATTAGTGTCAGTCCCATATTAGTAACTTGTGAGACATCACAGGTTTATAAAGTATGGTAATGATCCCCCTCCCCATTATCATCTTAGTGGTCACAAAAATGTATACTAGTGACTTCAGGGGTCTAAAAACATGGTAGAATTGTTCCCTAGATGGCATGAGAGAAATCTTTGAGCCATTTTACTCGCAAGTGATGGGTGGGAGAGAGGGAGGAGTCTTACTTGGACATTTGGCCAACCTTCATAGTGCCAATAGTTTGTATATTGTCCTGATGGCCATGTTACCCACTCCTAATGTAGTAGTTTTTTGTTATATGCCATCAAGATGGTGGTGAATGAGAATGAATGAGAATTCCAAACACTTGAGTTCCAAAGACCCTGCTCAGCTCTTGCAAATTCATGGCTGTGACTTCCCTTACAGCGGGGGTCCCCAACCTTTTCGAGCCAGGGGCTAGGTCACGCTCTCTCAGTCAGCTTCAAGGGCCAGATGGCCATTTTGCTTTCCTGCACGATGGGGGTGGCCATTGTGTCCTAACAGCTTCAGAGGGGTAGCCATTTTGTTTCTTGAATGACCTTGGAGGGGTGGGGCCACATGAAATGGTGCTACAGGCTGGATCCAGCCCACAGGCCTTAGGAACTCCTGCCTTAGAGAATCAACCCATCACACATTTGGGCTTCCCATATGCAGTGGTATATACGAGGAAATGTTCCTGCCTTCTCCTTGCCTTCTGTTTTTTGATTCATTCCCCTCTAAATGTCCTTTCTTCTTAAAAATTAAATGTATTTGTCTAATGGTATTCATATGAGACCAGAAAGACTACTTCTGCAATTTCCAGCCCTATAAACCTAATTTGAGGAATATTCATTCCAGAGTAATTATATACTGTATACTAATCTCCAAATGTTTGCATTTCAGGTGTCAAATAATGTATTGTCAATTGATGATATACCTTCTATGGCAGGGTTACTTGAAGTTATTGTCATTCTTTGGAGAAGCATCCACAAGGCACTTGATCGCAATGAAAGTGCCAAAAATCATATTGTCCACAAATTTGCTTCAGTGTTACCTGACTACTTAAGGAGATTTAAGGTAAATGCTGTGTAGAATGCCCTTAAAATAGTTGTAGTAGAAGAGCTAAAGAGGAAAATACAGTCTCAATAAGAATAAAGGAGGTAGTTTTTAGTAGCAGAAGCATGGCACTTCGGCCCACCACTACACTAATAAACAGATGCATATCCATTTAATAATGTGTAAAGCAGTGCTGGAGAGACTGTACACACGTTTTTTTCATTTTTAATATCTGACAGTAAATAAAACATAACAGCAAAAAAAAAGTCAAAAAATGTTGTGGCATCTCAAAGACTAACTCCTGTATTTAACTCTGAGCTTTTGTGGACCAAGTCCACTTCATTAGACTTAGTCCATGAAAACTCACAGTTAAATACAGGAGTTAGTCTTTAAGGTGCCACAACATTTTTTTTTGCTGTTCTATTTTATTTACTCTCAGATATGCTTGCACAGACTAACATGGCTACTTGTTCAAACATTTCATTTTTAATAGTTTTATTTATTATATTTATACCCCGCCCTATTGGTGCAATAGTTGCTATTGATATTTCTTAAGAAAAAGGCCTGTAGACATAATCATACTAATATGCATGATTCTAAATCAGTAAGGTTTCTTTTTATTCATAGCTTATAGAAAGTATAAAAATGCTGTAGAAGGAATCATCTAGTGATGAACATGTTTAGCAAGTATGTGTATTTGTAGCAGAATGTAGATAGGCATTTTCTACAAACGTTTCATTCACCTATCAGTAAAATGAAGCTTATAGTTATTGGTAGCTTTTCCTTTTCCACAGTTTGTTGTCTGTTGTTTTCTTAATTAATGGGCAACTCACTGTGTAACTTGTCTGTTTACTGAAAATTCAGATATTCCTTAATAAACATATTTCCCCTTTTTAACCTAGGATGATCGTTGTATATCTCCAATTATTATCCTGGCATCTTTCATGCCACCTGCTACTATTCCTACATTCAGGTATTGCTTCACTTTAAACAATGAGTAAATTTTTTACCGGAAGTGCTTTTTTATTTTTTATGGGAGTTTGAGTCCAGCAAGCAAATTAAATATTTTTCTTTCCATTCATAGATACGTTAACAGCTCATATCAATTTTCATGGAACCCTTATGCATTTATAACTAATTATCTGTGGATTTTTTTACCTAGTTGTGGGGTACTGTCTAAATTGAAGAATCTTGAAAATGGTGCTACAGAAAATAAATACTCTACCCTCCTTGATTGTCTGTGCCGTTGGGGAAAAGTGGGACATGTTCTTGAATTAATTTGTGATTGGATTAGTGCTGAGTCATGCAACAGAGAGGTATGCTAATAAAAGTCTGATTTTGCAGATGTTGATTGATGCAGCTTTTGTGATTGATCTATTTTATTTTATGTTTTAAGGGACATCTTTTTAATGATTAACAATAAAATGACTTTCTCTGTTTTTAGAGTAACCAGGTTTCTGAACGGCGAGTTCGAATCCAAGAAACGCATGAATCAAAACCAGAATTGGCGCTCGATTATATAGAGTATTTACTGACTCACTACATGAATCGGAATTGTCTTCTTTCACTCCCCAAAGAAAAATTGAACCAGCTTTTGAAAGTTCTTGAAACAGCAAAGGTAAGGCTTTATTTCCCCCCAACAGATTGTAAGGCATTCTGTGTAACTTCTTTAAATACTTCTTTTAAAACTTCTCCCAAAATGTAGATGTGTCATTTGTGTTGCATGATCTTTTCCCATTTTATAATTGCTCAATTTAAAAATGTGATAAATCCTTGCAGCCACCTCTTCCAATAAATGCCCCAAAGGCTTTTGGAATTTAGGGTTTTGTTGTCAATATTTAATGCAGTAAAATATACCTCTTTGTCAAAAATAAAAGATTAAAGTAACACAGACTAACGCTAAATATATTTACTATGAGGAGAGTCCTGTCTAATTTACTTTTAAATAGATGAATTACAATCTCGCTTGTATGAATCAAATTCTCTTATAAAATTTTATAGCTTATATCATTTGAGGATAGGAGGAATACATTGTCTGCTAGAGGAGAATTTGAAAGGAAGGAGTAGTAACTTTCCCCTATCCAGCCTCCATGCAAACTGTTCAGATGACTTTCTTCTTCAATGCAATTCTAAAATTTCAGGATATTCTGGACTCTTACATTGGAGGGAATCATACAAGGCCGCCTGGCTTTTTCCAAGCAACTGCACTGAGAGCTTTCAGTCTGTTCTGCAGATTAAGCATACATCTTCAGCACAAGGTACTGCTAATTTCAATAGCTATTCCACATTTCAGTAGAAATAGCTCTCAGATTTGATATAATCAAATTGACTTGTGTTTTCTGTCTTAATAGTTTTGCTCTGAGGATCAGGATTATGTGTCATCTTTGGAAGAAGCAGGGGCCTGGATAGAAAATTGTATTCTTCCAGCTGTTTCAATAGATGGACAGGAGAGCACCTCGGAGCAGCCAAGTGAAACCTCTCAGCTAGTGATTCAGGTAATCAGAGTGTATGTGCATGCCTATGTGCTTTGAGGCTGTGGTTTTGAAATTACTTCATTAATGTATGATTCAATCCGGACATTCTAGCAACACCATTTGCTTTAAGCTCTGTTTGGAGTAGTCCAAAATGTGGCTTGTTTGCAGGCATACATACATACAGGCAACAAACAATTTTGAGCTGCTTCTTCACATTTGGTTTCAGTCTGCTCAGAAACCTACGATTTCAGATAAACTTTCTGCCTTTTGTTTCATTCTTATGTCCATTTCCTTCTGCCTAAACTAGTGTTTCCCAACCTTTGGTTTTTTGACTTCAATTCCCAGAATCCTAAGTCAACTCCCCAATGTACTGATCAGCCAATGTACTGACTTAAGCTTCTAGGAATTCAAGTCCCCCTGTGCGGCATGGACCCCACATTGGGAATCACTGATCTAAACCATTGAATAAGAGCATTTATTTGTTATCAGCAAATAAGCTAGGTAAAGATAAACATCTCCCTTGCTCAAAAGCCAGCCATATCCACCTCTACTGTTTGGTGCTCACCTCTACTTATATCCAAGGAGCCAATGTTTTCCACGTCTGCAGATGATTCCCTGGTCATGTGGCAGGCATGACTAGATGCCGGAGCACAGGGAACATTGTTACCTTCACACTCAATTATCTACTTTGCGATTTCTTGCTTTCAAACTGCTTAGAGCTTACTCCTTCATACTCCTTCGGGTCTAGGACTGCTGATCTGCCGATCTTCCTGTCATCAAGTTCAGTGTCTTAACCACTTGAGCCACCGCGGTCCCTTGAATAAGCTAGGAAATTGGGTAAAGTTTTGAGAAAACCTGCATGCTGAAGGCCATGGTACCTAACCATAAAACCGTTGCAGCAGAGTATTTCCTTTAAAATTCATACTTAGTATGTTAAACAATTTCCCTAGGTAATTGAGAAGTAACTGTCCTGAAACTCTCCTTGAGAACAGAACTTGCAAAGTGTACATGCTCTTTGCCATTGAGCATTACTTCAGTAATAATGTCTTATTACTTTCTTTTAATCCTTTTCGAGTAAAACTAACAAATTAAGAATGTTTAAAAAATGTGATAAACATATTCAAGTCTTAATACATTTCCTGTGTTATTTTTGACAGTCAGTTATCAACAAAATAAATCATGCAATTAAAGATATGTTTTCTGATGTTTGTATACAGACTTATCTGGCAGTGTGCAAAGATTTTATTGCTGTTGGTCTCGGTGATTTAGAGTTTCAATCACACCTCCTGAACATGGTGACTGCGATTATACATACAGGTATGTTCTTTACATTTTATATTGCTGTCTTTACTAAAAGAATCATTATGACATTTTTTTTCTGGATAGATAGTGTTGTCTTTATTATTTACATTAAGTATGGTTTGCTTCCCCTAAAAGCCAGTGAGGCTCTGCAAAGCTGGTAGCAAACATCGATGTCTGTGGAGTATATACTTTGAACACACTATAAGCTAATATTACTGATAACATCGATGGCGTACAACAGATACAAGAATGCAAAATCTAATAATGTTGGCAAATAAGTACTTTGTCTAGCAAAAATATGAAAATATACATTTATTATTGCTTAATAATCTTCATAAAACAAGGCTGCGGTATTCAGTAATAACAAAATTGCTCATGCCCTTCAACTACTATTACAAAAAAAAAGTTGATATCCCCCCAAAAAGCAACTGTTTCAAATATCAGCATCAGCTATATGACGAACCTTGGCACTCCAGGTGTTCTTGGACTTCAATTCCCAGAAGCCCAAGTCAGCACTCCTGATGCTCAGGGGTGCCAAGGTTCGCCATCACTGCTATGTATTGCAGAGTGAAGCAGATTATAATGACATGTCTCTGATGCAGTACACAAACAAAATCCAGCAAAGATACTTCAGTGAATATATTGTATATGAATTTTCCCATTTTTGGAGAACATCTTATTTTATGAATGTATTAATGAAATGGCCATGGTAGAAAGCATGTCTTTTAACCACTGCATCATCAGAGATGTTTCCATTATTCCAGTGTGCATGCTTCCTTATATGCTTTTCTGCATATATTAATTTCCAGATGAAAAAAATGGGACCCTTTTGATTCATATTCATAAATATTTGAATGGAATTGAAGTCACCTTTCCACCCTGCTTTAGCAGCTGTTCTGAGTGTTGTGTACATGTAGTACATGACATGTGAAAGAAGATGTGATGGGACAAAAGTGAAAAAACATTCTGCTCTCTTTAAGGAAAACGAGAATGTTCAGGAATGCTATGTCACTATGTAGGAGGTCAACTTGCTTACCATCTCTGGGAGTTAAATTGGCCATACATTTTGACATGGAGTAGTTAATACTGTATACTGATAGATACTTCTATTTTTATTTGTTTAGGCCGAGGATATGTTTTCATCTCATTGTTACTCTCCATCCTGCAAGAGATGATTGAAGCTTCTTTAGCCTATAACAGTGATAGTGAGAATTCAGATGAGCTTCTTGACAGTCTTCAGAGGATGTTCCAGAAAATTTTAGAATGTATTGCACTCAGGCTCAGAAGGCAACAAGAAGAAGGAATTCAGGTATTAATTGCCTTAAAAGTTAGCCACTTTGAATTATTGTGGTCATTCTGTAGTCATTTTCAAAAGTAATGATGATGTTTTATCCATATGTATGGATTGCTCTAATGGGTTTTGTTGGGGTTTCTTCCTGTCAAACTAGCAGTTTGAAAGCAAGAAATTGCAAGTAGATAAATAGGGACCACTCCGGTGGGAAGGTAAACAGTGTCCCGTGTGTTCTGGTGTCTAGTCATGCCTGCCACATGACCACGGAAACGTCTGCAGAAGCAGACAGCACTGGCTCTTCGGCTTTGAAACAGAGATGAGCACTGAACCCTAGAGTCGGGAAACATTTACCTAAGCCGCCTGGAGTCGCCTCAGTGAGGGGCCGGCTAAACAGCTTTCACAAACATTGTGCCATGATCTTTCTCGGTTCTTCTGGAAGACATTGTCCGAAATTAAGATCCTGAGAAAAATATTAAAGAACAGTTTTTAGAAGATGCTTTGTATAAAGAATCCTCGTTTTTCACTTCTTCTAGTTGATTCACTCTGTTCAAGAGCCTCTTGGAGAATTCATGCATGCGGTTCAGGGTTGTGCTTTGACTTGTCCAGCTGTTCACCATGGAGTCCTTTCTTCCCTGTTAGCTGCAGTACTCGTTGAGACCGGTTACACCTTACAGTACAAGGTACTCTGTTTTGCTCTGTCTTTACAAGCATGAACTACAGCAGGGTTGGGCAACTCTGACAATTTTTTAAATGGGCTAGATCCAGAGAGGCCGTGGAAACTGCAACAATGCCCCTGGTGGGACTGCCCTTTGCCTATTTCTCTCTCTGAGACTGTGAAAGATAGCCTTGGTAGAGAAATGGGAAAAGGGGTACTGGTTTTTCTACTGACTTGGATACCAATTTCTTGTTTTTATTTTTTACAGAGAGAGAGAGAGAGAGATAAATAAAAAGAGCTGCCCTGAATGTTCAGGTCCAATGCTAATTGACTAAACCACTTTTCATTTATTTTATGTTATTCAAAAGTCCTGTTTTTAATGTCCCTAATTACCTATTGAATAGAAGGTCTTAGCAACATATTAATGCTTGTACAAATGTTGCTATTGGACAACATTGTGATCTCTGTAAACAAAAGCCATCCCCCATGATTATGTTGGCAAGACTTTCATCTCAATAGGATACAAGCTCAGTATAATTTACTCTGACACACTGGGGACAAGCTTTAACATGCTGGCAGTATCAGGATTTTAATGAAAATTGGCTTCAGTTCCAAAGAAACTTCAAAAATAATGTTTTAAATATGTATATATTCAAGTTTTTAATTCTAATAAATTTGTTTTAATTGTGATTTTAATTTTTTTATGCTGCCTTGGGTGCCTCCTAGAGGAGAAAGGTGGGATAAAAATTCAATGTATAATTAAATAAAAGTACATCTACAATACTGTACTGGACTTGTCTTTATATCTAGTCATTTAGAGTCAGGGTCAAAATTAAGAAATCATTGAGGGAAACAATTCTCTTAAGAGATTTTGTTTTACTATGGTGTTATTATCTAGACTGGTGGCTCAAGTTGTTAAGATGCTGAACTTGATGACTGGAAGGTTGGCAGGTCAGCAGTTTGAGACCCAAGTACTGCATGACAGAATGAGCTCCCATCTCTGTCCCAGCTCCTGACAACCTAGCAGTTCGAACAGCAATAGCATACCTTAAAATCTGTACGTGATAGGCAAATTCTGAGTTCAGATTTGGAATCAGCACACTTGATATGTAAATCACATGTGTTATTCCCAGTAGCAAAATCATTGTTATGCTGTGTTATTCGTGTATTTTAAATCTGAAACCATGACATGCTAAAAATGATGCACATACTAGACTTTTGTGGTTTCCAAAGCCTTTCTCATGAGCTCTTCTGCAGATTGGGTATGCACGTGCCCATCGTACTCCAGAAATAACTCTTCAACAATGTTATCAGATTATTCATGATATTGTAAATGGGCAAGAAGTAGCTGACCTCTTGTTTTGCTACTATAGAAGTACTACAGAACATGTAGGCAAGGAGAGCTGAGTATTTCAACCATTCAGCCTTCCAGGCAGTGTTATTTTATAATTTTATAAAAATATATATACTGTAATTGCAGTCATAAGTATTACTCTGCTTGTGGCCATAAATGTGACATCTCCCTTCTCAAGTATGGATGGTAGCTGTTTCTAGTGATCATTTTGGATCAAAGAAAGTAATATTAAGAGCTAATTTCCTTGTTTTTATTGCTTGCTGTTCTGTTGACTCCTGAATAATTTATTTGTTTTTCTTCTGTTTTAGGCATCAAAACTAGAGGAGCTAACAATACCTAAGAGTTTTGCAGACCTTCCTCCACTTTCAAATGCTCTAATGACAGTACTAAACAAGTCAGCAAATATGGTTAGGTAAGCAGTCTTTTCCTGCCATGATAATGCCTATGGAAAAGCCAAATTTAACACAGTAGTTTTCTCACATCACCCGATGGAGGTACTTCTACTTAGAGTGAGCCTATTCCCCTCTGTTGACTAACCCAGAGTCCTCCAATATAAATAAGTTTTTGTATGCTAGCATTTGATTTGACTAACTGGAAAAAGATGGCTGATGGTAGAAAATGAACCAAAGGAAAGCTTTAATTATTTATAAAAAGACAGAAGGTTAATGGCTGAAATCCTGTTCACACAGCTGTATCACATAAGGGTGATAACGTCATCAGCCACAATGATTTTCCTCAAATAATAAATTTCCAACATCCACCCATCCCCACAACAAAGTTTGTGAGGTTTCTGGGGAATCAGAGAAAACAGCAGTGGTTATGTTACTGGGGCCTACAACTTGTGAAGACTTTGCAGATGAATCTTAAATGTAAGGTCCCTCAACATTCATGTTTTGTTTCATTGAATTTATATTTGGATAGTACAGCTGCTTATCTGGTTTGATAAGTGTTTCTTTTCTCATTTTTAGGTCTTTTTTAAAAGAGTTAATAGAATCCATTGAGTCTGAGGAAATTGAAGGAATTGTTAGCATTACAGCTTCTGTGTACATTATTGCTCTAATTAAAGGTAAATTAAACTATTTCTAATAAATACTGGCAGCTATGCAAGTTTCATTCTGATTCCTAGACTTGGGGTCAATACATGGTCATGGGACTGATAATTGTTTAAATAAATAACCGGAGAAGGAAATAAGTGTAAACACTTCTCACAGGGGTGCTTGTAAGCAGTGTGACACACACACAACATCTCATCCCAATGTATGTCTTTAGATCTTGCAAGTAAGTGTAAAATCATGCATATCAGGGCAAAAACTGCACTTTTGTATATACTGTACATTGATAGTGCCTGAAATTGTTATGACTCACCCAATCTTGGAATCATGATGGATAACTGAATTAAAATATTAATTTAATGTGCATATCCTAGGGATCTTGCTATGAATTATTAAGAATGTTGGTAATTAAAGCATGTCAGCTCATGGAAAAACTGTTTAAGCAAAATAAAAATCTATTGTTCCTAAAATCTAGTAAACTCTTTAGGAAATAAAAGACTGTTTCCTGAAACCAGATTAGGCTCTTTGTAAATATATCAGAATTGACTTGATGGCACACAATTAAATTTGATACTGTAACTAGCATGACCATTTTATGAGGTTAGTCTAAACATATATTTTGCTTTTTCTCCCTAGTGATAACTTAATTTTTTTTCTTCATGGTCTCTGTGAATTCACACATTTGGTTTTTGCCTCTGAGCAGAACTCTCCTTCGGAATATTCCAGAGCTTAAAAACAAAGGGAAGACTATAAGGATAACATGCTCAATCATTTGAAGGGGCTGTAAACTTGTAACTGAGTCCTATGCTGAGTAATATGGGATGTAGGCTATTAAAAAAATAGACCTGATCAGGTATATTGCCTTTTGTTTATGTAAGAAGTCATTCTTATCATTAACGGTGAACATAGCTCTGGAGTATGAAATATAAAATAAACATACCATAAAAACATTAGGTTTTCTAAAACCATTGGTTTTTTTTTATCTGAGAAAAGAGTTACATCCTAAAGGGCAAAGACCTAACTCGTACAAATGCAAATATTTTGCATGTTTATTTTTCAAATCAATCTTTGCCCAGCATTTATTTAAAAAATTGCCCCACCATGAAAATTAGATTGACAAACTATGTTATGACTCTTAATGTTGCCATGATTAGTGGCATTTCTGCTTCTCATTTAAGCTCACTGGTCTTTGACATATGCTTATTTTTCAGCAGGTAAGCATAAGTCATCACTTGTAGAGGACGTAGCATCTGCTCTTCAAAGGAAGTTAACCTCATGCAGTGATATTGCCAAGGAAGATGTTGGTTGTGTGCAAAGGTAAAGATATAAATTTGAACTAAACAACAACAACAACAAAGCTTTAGTGGGTGGTGGCGAATTTCCTCCTAACATCTGACTTTAAGTGCTGACTAACACAAAATTTTTGTTACATCGAAATGAAAAAAGCCTGGTTTTAACAAGTTAAGTTCTGTAGTCCCATTGGGTGAATAAGAATAAATTTCATAGTGGGCAAGTTGATAAAGAAACAAATGATTTTCATGGCCTGCAATGTTAAGGAGTTTTTCAGCTAGCTGTTGACAGCACAGACAATTCTCTGTGAGGTCCATACAGCTTTTTGCCAGATGTTTCAGTGGAAACTGGATGCCTGGTTCAGACAAATAGTAGTTAGCATTTAATCACAGTTTAGGTTTGGGATGAAGTTAAACTTTGACAAAGTGGAAAGGGAAAACTTATAAACTACCCCTACTATGCCAGGAGAGGAGGTGCAAAACATGTTCTCAACACAATAAACTAACCTAGGATGGCAATCAAATACTGTACAGGCACAGTCTTTCTCAGTGTGAGTTTATATCAACATTTCTGAAACATTAAATTCATCAAGGAAGAGAGCTTGTATCTGAAAACAGGCCATCTTTTGTAGATTTCCTTTTGGCTCATTCTTGTGTACATATGAGTGCTACGTGACAGCAGGAATAAGAAATTTATAATAATAATAATAATAATAATAATAATAATAATAATAATAATAATAATAATAATAATAATAATAATAATAACAATAACAATAACAACAACAACAACAACAACAACAACAACATATACCGCTTTCCTTTGTCAACGACAAACAGCAGTTTACATCATGTTCCAAAATCAACAAAACAAAAATACAGTACAGCATCAAAATTACAATATAAAAGTAACAAAGCGAAAAACAATGCATAAATACATTTGAATGTTCGAAAAACAAAATCAGTATAACACAGTAATAAACATCATAATGCAATATCATAAAAATTTCAAAGCAATGCATATTTCAAGATCAAACAGTATGCATTCCAAAGCAATACACAAAATTACACAATAAATACATTGTGGAGACTTAGTCCACTTCCCTCCAGGCGAAAAACAGCCGAGGGAGAAAAAAGTCCGGCAACAGTTTTTTCTTTCCTCCAGATTAAGCCAGCCGAGGGGAAGTTCCGGTAGCGTGGGCATGACAAAGTCCATCTCTTGCGGCCTATGTATGGGGCTGCAGACAGAATCCTTTTTGCTAAAATCTGCTTTTTTGTAGCCATTTCTTTGATATCTAGATAACTGAGAATGCCATGTGAGGAAAAGGAAGATCCCTACATTAGGGCCTCGGTAAGGGAAGATAAATTTAAGCACTGCATGTCCTGAGAACAAATTAATTTTAATTTGACATCCAGCCTTTTGCAGAAGAACATCAGCAACGTCATACTAAGCAGATGTTTGCGTTGATGGAAAACAATATTTGCTTATTTGCCAGTCATTCGTATAACTTAATGCAGCTGCTCACTATTCTTTTTTTTCTTTCCTCCCCAGAGCCTTGTATGAAAACGGTATGCACATTTTGAATGAAATACTCAATCCTTGACCAAATAACTACTTACAAGTCAAGAAAATGGGAAACAATATGTATTCCGTCTTTTCAACACACCTAATTACTTAAAATGTACAGTGTCTTCCCTTCGGTGAGAGAAAAAAAACCTATTCTGATCAGGGCTGCTTGTGATTGTTGCTCATATACATAATATTTAAAAGCAAATGTGTATGTTTATTTTATATCAATTGTACAGAAATTTTTTTAGAAGCTCAATATTTTTATACATTGTGTTACATATGGTTAGTATGCTTGAGTTATCTTTTATTTATACGTGTACATCTGTCTCCTTCTCTTTTCCATAGGCAGGTGTGCACAGGCACACACACAAAATTATTTTGCTCCTCTTTTAATAACAATCTGAACAATTCACATGGTGTAGATGCATGGAGTTCATCTATCCAGTGTAAAAATAGTGCAACCAACTGTTGAGTTAAATGTGAAATAGCATAATGGATCTTTAAATGTGTTTTATACTGAATATTGAGCATTTTAATGGAATGGATAGTAGTAGAAATGCTAACATACTTATTCCAGTTAGCAAAAATCCTATTCCAACAGTTGATGCAGAATAATTAAGAAACAACAGTTCTGTTAAGCATATTTTAAACTTTATTGGGAAAGGTTACTCTGCTACCCCTTGCATGCACGGATTCACAAGATGTCCCTCCATTGACTGCTTTATTTAGCAAATGAAAGACTAGATTCTGTTCATCTGCAGTAGAGGTGAGGAATATTTGGCTCTCCTGATGTTGATAAGTTGCTGCCATCATGTGAGACTGTTGACCAGATTTGCTGGAGATCATTGGACTTCTCAACATTGGACTATAATATCTTGAAGCTAAAGGTTTCTTAATCCTTAGCAGGTTCAGCTCTCCGCCCACTTCACAAAGGGCCTGTTGCACAGTATCCCATGTAATGAATGTATATTCCAGCAGGATTGTATGAAATTAGATCTAATATACCGGAACTGGTTTTGTTTGCAAATAGAAGTCATGCTGCCACACCATCTAGTCTCGAAAGCTGGTAAAGTCTCATATTGCTTGCCTGTAACACATAATCTTACCACAGTCATATCTAACAACGCATGTTGAGGGAGAAGAAATTAGGATCGAAGAAGGACACAAAAATGTTTTCTAAATTGACAACTTGGAGGAACGTGGGAGAAAACACCTATGAAAAGGTTTCTCTTTTGGAACCAGTGAGAAGGTTTTGCTTAAAAACATGTAATATGACATTTCTGTAAGACTATAGCAACACTGGAGAATGGTAACTCATTGCTAGGCTGTAGAATGGGGTAGACAACACTTTGAGTCCTAAAAAAAGCTTATGGAAGGAAAGATGGTCAAGGGTTGCATGTCCTTCCCAAAAGGCCTCACCAAGGACAATTGAACTGGAATAACACTACACTGGAGAACCTACTTCTGGGAAAGAGGGTAGAAGAACTTTTATAATAGCTCCTTTTCCTAACAACCCTGAAACTTTATGTCTTCCTAGGAAAAGTAGAATTGCAACCAGGAACCACTGTTTTGTGCATAATGCTGCATTTGCCCCACGTTGAGCAAATGATAAGATGATGAGGAAGAGCTACTGAAAATGAGAGATCAGAATGTAGAGTTATCAGTATGTCAAGGAAATATCCAACTAGAGTAAAACCCCGATTTACATATGCCTCTACTTATGTAAAAATTGACTTACGTAAGGTTTTTTTGCATAAATCGGTGTCCCGATTTTACTAAAAAAAAAGACTTATGTAAGGGGTTTCACTGTCTTGTAATGGTGCCGCCATCTTAGAATTCCAAATTACAAATTCCACCCCATGCCACCTGCCCCCCCCTCCAGAACTCTCAAGAAATCACTTACCTTGGTGGTGGCAGGACTTTTGCTACAATTTCCAGAGCCCCCCTACTTCTACTCACTAGGTGAATGCTCAGCTTTTTGTCGGCTTAAAAAGTGGGGGAGAAATGCTTGTCATTACCATCTCGGCCACTAGGGGTGCAAAACACGATTATCCATAGGGATTCATTGAAAACCAATTTCAAGCCTGTTTTTCCCCCCAATGCATCGATTTACATAAAACCCCTATTTACATTAGAAGCTGGGCATTGGACTTTTTACGTTAATCAGGTTTTTACTGTGGTACATTCCATGGATCCCCCCCCCCCCTTTCATCGGATAGTTGCCTTCCTGTGGGGTTCCCCAGCCATTGCTTATCCCCTAACTACCCACATTCTGCCTACTCCTGCCTTTTCCTTTCTCTAGTACTTTTCTGCTTCTCTCTTCCCTCCATCTTGCCTTCAACAAGGCATTAATTTCTGTTGGCTCTTTCTCCAGCAGCAGTCTCTCCTTTTGTTTTCTGTTACCACCTCGGGCACCAAGGCAAAAACCAATGATAATTATGTGGAAGCGAGCTAAAGAGGCAATAGAAAATAAGGGGTGTCGTCTGTCATATTTACTGCATTTTCAGTGTTTCCTCTAATTCTAGTACAATGGCTGGACCATGATATGCCACCGGTTGTGGTTGTGTACTCTGATAACCCTCAACATGGTTGCCAGAGCTTCTGCTAATAAGATCTTCTGGCTATTGCTGTTGGATGTCCAACTGCACAGCATGCATGCAGCAGGAACTGATAAAAGTGGCTCATAGGATCCTAGTGAGAGCATCTATTTTATGCTGGAAGAAAGGAGCTTCCTTTTTAGGTCCATTGGTTACAGAGGAACTTCATGTGGACACTCAATAGTCTATGACAGACCACTTTGGATTACATATCATACATGGACTACAGCTGTAACTAGTCAAATTCAAGATGCATTTCTGCACCTAGAGGATGTTATCATCTAAGGTAAAGGTTGTCCTTGCTCAAAAGCCAGTCATATCCGACTCTAGCAGCTGGTGCTCATCTACAGCCAAAGAGCTAGTGTTGTCTGTGCCTGCAGACATTTCTGTGGTCATGTGGCAGGCAGGACTAGACACTGGTGCGCACGGAATGCTGTTACCTTCCTACTTCTTACAAAGGCCAATATCACAGAATCAACCAGAAGGCTTCCAAACAAAGTAAGTTTGCTTACCTCATTTTGAGGTATGTGAAGCAGTGTGTCTTGTTGCCAAACAGGTGGGGCCAGGGACACAAGGCCACTAAGTTAAGATGATTTAATTAACAGTGCACACGTGTTTTATTTGCACTTTTTCTGCTGTGTGCTGCCGCTAGCAAAATATCAGCTTCTGAAGGTTCAACGCCAAAACTCTCTTAGTAGGTAACTCCTAGTACTGAGGCCTTAATAGTCCGAGATTGATGCAAGCAATGTTACATACAGCAATAAACAAGAGGTCAAGGTAACAGTTCTACCAGTGACAAAGTATACCAATTCAGGGGAACCGGGGTCAAGCAGCAGTCCAAGGTTCAAGTTAAAAAAAGTAAGCAGATAAGTGGTCCAAGAACCGAATGAAACCAACTCCATGCACTGATAGATCAATCTGGGTACATAAGTTGGTTTCTGAGGCTCCAGTTTGTAAATCTCTTGTTAGCAGCCTAGCAACTGAGAGCACAAGCTAAGAATCTGCTGCTTTTTCTGGAGTGGGGATTTGAAGCCATTTGAAAGGAAAAAAGAATGAAATTGAAATATTTACTATTTTTACTTTATTAATCTTAAATTTAATATATAAAGAACATGGAATACTTAACTTGTCATGTTAAATTGTGCCATAATTCATAGGTGCGTTGGTTTGATTCAAATAATAAAATATACCCATTTTGTTTTAGCCTTTTAATTTTAAATTTGCTTATTTTTCATTTAACGCTTCCCAAAAGAGAAACATTTCTGTGTTATGATGTCCAATACATCTTCTTGGCATTTGCTTCTTTTAGTCGTCTGCTGATGTAAACAAAATTTTACAAACCTATCAATGAAACTACATCACGGATAGGAATCAGAATAATTTGCAATTGTTCCCTTGTATGTACCATGACTTGTTCTTGATTTTTTGTTCCTTTGAATGACTAATGGAAACCATTCTGGTTTAAATGAATCCATTGTTCATACTGTCAAGAACAAGCATTATCTGCAGATTTGTGGGACTAATAGTATCTCTGTTCTGAATAGAACTGGGCAGATATTTTCTCTGGTACTTCTTTACTTGAGCTAGTGATGGAAATGATGGGAGGCCTGTTTCACAGAAACATCAAATTTTTGAATTATTTTTTTTTACCCCCACCCCACTTGTATTTTTATGTGATATGAAATAAATCTCTTGATTTAGATTCCACAGCTAGCTTCTTTGTATTGTTTATGTTTAGATAGATTCCAATTTGAAGATTTCAACAGTGTTTAGAAATGTGAAGTCAACCTATGTACAAGTAAACTTCCAGCCTTGATTGTTGAAAATAATTGGTCAAGGAAGAATCAATTATTGAGTCTGGGACAAGGTTAGCACCTCTTTGGGGGGAATAAACCAATCTCACACACCTAGAAGGGAGTTAGTTTTAGGTGGATCAAAATGCTTTCCCCAACTATCTGCCCATTAAGAAAAACTGCTTATAGCCGTGATGGCGAACCTTGGAGCGTTTTGCTTCCGGGAGCGATGAGGGCAGCGCGGTTGTGAATCGCAGTAAACCCATTCGTGTGGGTTCACAGGGTTCTTGGGTTTCTGGGAATTGAAGTCCAAGAACATCTGGAGTGCCAAAGTTCGCCATCTTGGGCTTATAGACATTTAATTGTGGACGTTCTATTCTCAAAATAGGAAGTGTGATCCTATTTCTAGAACAGCAGCCATAAATGCCTTGTTGTGGTGGCTTGGTTCCCACATAATGTTCAACTCTAATTTACTTTAAGACGCATAAGCCTCTGGGTTCATATGCTTACTTCCCACACCTACTTTCTCCAGGAGAGAAAACCTCACTTTCAACTCTTCACTCACCATAGTTGTTACATTCAAACTCGAACTGTTCCCTATGGTTTAGGTGGGAAACAAATCAACTTCTCTTGGTTAATTGTCCTGACTTCTTCCCACCGTGATAGATAATAGTTAATAAATACAGTTAGTTGCAGTAATTGGAAATGAAAACAAATTCTTCCTGGTAGCAGAAGCCCTGGAGCAGCAGGGGACAGATGCTACCTGCATGAGCATGGTAGAATCTTTTGCCTCTCTGATGAAGGAGATGGCTGTTTCCACAATGACATTTGATGGCGTCAACTGTTTGTTGATCTTTAGTGCTCATGGTTATCTGGATTCCTACTCTTCCCAAGAAAAGACGGAGAGGGCAGTGATTGTGCCTCTTATTTATTTATTTATTTATTTATTTAATAGATTTATATGTTGCCCTAATCCGGTAGACTGGTCGGTGTACATAGGCCAGCAAGCACCTCACTGACCATACAGTAGAACAAGTTAAAACCAATATAAAACAATTTAAAAACCCTTAGACTCTTAACAATTACAGGTACTGTCTTGATGTGGAGAAGCCACCTTCATTGCCCCAATCACCTCTGCCACAGGAGTCTGTGGTGCTCTTTGTTTGCCACTATATGGTTCCAAGCAAGGCCCTCTAGCAATAGAGAAGGGGTTTTGGGGAGTGGCTTCATAGACATAACCATTGTTTGTGTATGGGATTACCACTTATTTCTCTGTCTCAGTACCAAGCTACATCAAACATGTGAGGCATCTGGGTCTTTGGGAAATGGATTCTGCAAATGGATTTTGATTCCCGCTTCAGGAGCTTAGGCTACCTGTGTATAACATTAGACCAGTGTTTCCCAACCTTTGGTTTTTTGAACTTCAATTCCCAGAAGCCTAAATCAATTTCTCAAAGCACTGATCAGCCCATGTACTGACTTAGGCTTTCTGGGAATTGAAGTCCCCTTATGGGGTATGGGCCCCATGTTGTGAACCACTGTGTTAGATGGTAATTTAGTGCAGCATTTCTTACCATTAACTATACTGACTAGGAATGACGGATGTGGCAATCTAACAAGATATTGCCTATTTTTATTCTGATATGCAGATACAGTTTTACCTATACCAGTACACTTGGGAATTATTATGCTAATATCCCTCCTTGATCAAGAAGGCAAGTTATGCTAGAAAGGACTTCTGCACATCTGAAATTTGGCTTCTCTGGGGAAGAGGAAGTCCTACAAAAGACTTTTCACAGAAGAACAGATTTCTCCTCATACTAATTCCTTATAGGGTTTTGTTAACATTAGCTCAGCTCAAAATATGCTGAAGTAAATATTAAACAGATGCTTAGGTCTTCAGTTAACTCTCACTTATCATTAACATTTTCACTTAATGCAAGCTTTATCTCCAGCTATTCTCTCAGGTAATCTCTAATTGCATTTTCAGTCGCATACTTGAAATGAAACTCTCTTTTCAGGCTCCTTTCCAGCTGCTTTTGTATGGCAAAATTTAGAAGCTTTATTTAGGTCTTGCCTAAAAGATAGGATACTATCTCATAAACTACTGGTTGCCAATAAAACCTTACGTTGCTAAAACACATGCACACATACTTAGAGTATTTCCCAAAGATCATTCAAAGAGAAATTTCTAAATCTTAGTTTATTTTCCATTTTGCAGAGAGATATATATATATATATATATATATATATATATATATATATATATATATATATATATATATATATATATATATATATATATATAGATTGATTGATTGATTGATTGGTTGATTAATTAATTAATTAATTGATTAATTAAAATTACATCTGCCCTGATGTTTAAAGGTTTAAGTAGGATGTTTACAGTTGCTGGTTTCCTTTCTATGTATTGTAGAAATCTTCTGTGCCTCTGCTGTCCCTGTGAAAACTTCCGCAATGTTTTCTCCCCAGGAACATTAATGTATTAATCATAAACATTAATCTTCATTTGTAGCAAAATCTCTGAACAAGGCATAGTTTAGAGTTTAAATGTGTTTTTTATATTTATTATGTTTCCAATCCTCCAGCATAAGTGTGTAACTATGGCTGAGTCATTGTTCAAATAATTTTCTCAGTGCTGGCAATATACTGTATGTGGCTAAATAACCTTGAGTTATGCAGATTAATGTGGCAGGAATTATTGATGTTCTCTGGGGAGAATGAAACATAACTTCAGGAGTGAATAACAAAGGCAAGGAAGAAGAAAATATTCCGACAATTTTATAAAAGGTATTATTTTTTTTAATATGGGCTCTGTCCTGTGAACCACATAATCTATAATTCTTGTGCTAAACTATCAGCTTCTTAATACACCATTTAGTACAATCATAGCTCTCACAGTCCTCACATAATTTGAGAAGGCCCATTCCATGTTTTTCAGTTTTATATTGTGCTTGATAGTTGACAGACTGACCTCTGCTTTGAGGTGCTGTGCAAACTAATTTCTTTACCATTCTCAGTGAAATTTATTGAATAATTGTTGGCTGCTTTGGCTAACTAAAATCGATTATTTAAATAAAATAAAATGGTTCATGTCTTCCCCCCCCCAATCTGAGCTAAATATTGTATTATTTGCTGCAATTGGACAGAACCTGATGACAGTGGCAGCACACTTTTATTATTAATAAAGATATTATTTATCAGAGCCCTCGTGATACAGTGGTTAAACTGTAGTATTGCAGCCAAAACTGCTCACGTTGTAAGTTCAGTCCTGAAAGGCCCCAGCCTGACTGCTTGCGATCCTTCTGATAAAAGATTGATAAATGAAATGTACACTTAAAAACTAAAATATTAGAATTTTAGATTGTAACAAGACGTTGGCCAAAGAAAATTATTTTGAATTCATGGGAATATATTGGTCATTTTGCCACCCAAATGAAGTAACTTTTAATCTATTTTATTGAATAATTATTGATTGATTATTATATCCAGTGTATCTTTTTGCTTTTTCCCCAACAGACTGGAAAAATAAAAAGCAAGGCAGCTGTGCAAATGTTTTTGAAGGATATAGTATTTAGAAGTTTATCTTTTATCTCAGGCAAAACATTAAACACTCCAGATGGGTGATATAAAACGTCATAAATAAAATTAGGCACGTGAAACTAGTTCAATGGAGTTGGTTTTGTTGCAAACCATATTTCTTAAAAAAAGATCAGTTGGTTTCATTTTGCCAAGAAGCCCTCTTATCCTGACAGAACAGCCCCACCTGGATCTTATATATGCAATCTATTCTCTTTCTATATTTGTGTAGTACACCATGTAAAGCTTTAACCTTTTCTCCACCCTGTAAACACACAAAGAGACACAGTGAAATGATAGTGATGTTTGCCCTTCTTTGAAGGGAAGGAAATAACAGAACTAATATGTATGGGATGTGCTCTTACTATGGATTTCTAAATTGCTTTTTTTTAAAAAGTTCCTGGTCCACCAATTCATAGTCCAATATCGTCTACATTATAACAGCTATATATTTAAAGCTTTCTGCAACTTTTTGTGCAGTTATCCTGTGCAGTAATTGATTAGCTTTATTCAATAATACTCTTATTTACTACTATGATATTTCTTTGCTTTTAAATGAGCCACTTGTCTGTGGTTTATTTTATTTCCCATTGATGTTCCTGAATTATTTTTCTACAATATCCCATTGATTTTATGCAGTTCAGTACAAAAATGACCCAAATGTCTGCTTAATATTGATGTTGATGATATTCTGTAGTCAATGTCACAAAGGAGAAAAAATCCTCAGCAAAGAGCTTTGATACAGAAATTCTATTCCCTGTTTTGGAAGTTCTGCATCTGTACTGTATTTGATCGAAAACATATCTATAACTTCAACTAAGTACAGGTACAGTGGAACCTCATACAACAATCACCCCGTATGGCAACAAAATCGCGTAACAATTAAAAAATATATTATTTGGGGGGGAATGGCATCCCGCATAACAATTTTCCCTATGGAAAAAATCTTACACCAATTTTTCAATAGGAAAAACCACTTAGCAAAAAAAATCGTTGTACGATGCATCCCATAGGGGAAATTACTATATGATGCATGTATAGCCATTGTTTCGTACAACAACGAGCCCTATGGAACATATTAAAATCATTGTATGAGGTACCACTGTATAAGGTTTTCCTCCCGAGATCAAAGTGCTTATAAACTGGCATGGTCATTTCCCTTTTGTTCCAAAGCTGCCCATTTCCCAGCCATATGAATGTGTATTTGTATAAATCAAGACTGATGTTAGCAATGATTTTTACCTAAGTGTGTTGTTGGTGGATATTTTAAATTACACGTTCTTCCACTGAACCCATACAGCAAGAATAATGTCTAGGACCCCTTTTTATGTATTGACTTAATTGTATTCATGGCAATAGTATGGAAATACTGAGACTGATTGAACTGATCTTCCTACATTTATGGGTTTAATGGTGTTTACATGTGGACAACTCTTCTGGCTAGTCTAAGAAATAACTTCTTCTTTCATGTTTAGATCAAATGATGAACTGCCAAAATGAAGCCAATTTCTTGGTTTTGTCATTGGCTAAACTTAAGTCTGCGTCAGTGCATGTTTCTGGCAGTAATTGGCAAGCCAGTAAATGAACGGATTCAGTATCTCTCCACATTCACAGTGCGTGTTGTCTGCCAGGACCCCACACTTGAACATGTTGGTCTTGCATTTAGGGACTCCGACCCTCAGACTATTCAGGGTCCTCCAAGTGACGTAGGGGTGGTTGAGTTCCTCAGCCATATGCTCCTTTTAATGTTGTTCCTTGTCCAGCGAGCTCCTTCCTTTTTCTTCTAATTTGGTTTAGAAGGTGGAGGGATAACTGATACTTGATACAAAATTGGGCTATATTGGTTCATCTAACTTTAGTCTTCTAGTGTCAACTCTGATTGGAGGAAGAGCTCTTCAGTAGCTCTGGTAGTGTTTTGTAGACTTGAGAGCCAATATTAATCAATTGGAGCTTGAACCTGGAAGACTGAACCCAGGACTATTGGTATTTAAATCTTTGGTTCACCTAGTTAGCTTCCTTTCATTTGTAATATTTAAGTAAAATTGTGATAGAAATGATGATACCATATTGTAATTCTGTTTGGAAGCAGAAAGAAACAGGGAGAAGAACTTATTTCTTCACCACTAGAGCTTGAATGGGACGTCGGGACTCAGGGTTCACTGCATAACAAATCTCATATACTGTATTGGGCAGGATGAGAGGCTGTGTTTAAATGAGTTTCTGGAAAAGTGCTTTTGTGTCATCAATGCTGAGAAAAACATGGGATTTCTATGCAACATTGTCTTATGATGCTGACAGCTTTGCAAACTCTGAGTTAGGGAACTGCAAACAAAAGGGAGTAGTTTTGATTTGTAATATATATTGATAAATGGTTTCTAATTGTAATGATAAATATCTTGTATACTTACTTTCTGCCATATGTTCTTGTCTTACTTGGGAGTTATTTTTTCCACTTCATGCTTATTCAAAATGTCCCTTTTTGCCATTTTGTATAATGTATGTATCTTTTTTGCAGCCATATGGTTTACGTGCCCATGAGTATTTGACAATTTACCTTTCAGCAGTTCCATTTTTCATTGTGTCCTTTTATATTGCCTATCTTTGCATTTGTGTTTGTTAGCACTGCATACTTTCAGTTTATTCTTCCGAAATTACATATCTTGCAGCAGTGGCTTCTCTGCAAACCATGGTCTTCTTTTTTTTTTTAAACCCACAATCAAGAATCATACTTTTCCCAATCCCTTTATCATTCTTTGGCAAAAAATCAAGCATCCAGAATACTAACATTAAAGTAAATGCTGGCTATTAATAAGATCACATGTTGGTGATAGATGCTAATGTCAGGAAGGTTTATTTTCTATTTCCATGGTGGTTGACTTGTGACAGACACTCTTAAATTCTAGCCTTTTAAATTATGGATCACTTAGGTGGAAGAGTACCTTGAACACACTAGTGTTTTTAAAATGTGTGTTCAGAATGCTGTCACCCTTCCCGCCAAAGTAGTACCTATTTATCTACTTGCAATTTCTTGCTTTCAAACTGCTTGGTTGGCAGGAGCTGAGCAAGAAGATGGGAGCTCACCAGAGCCATAGCCAGGTGTTGTTGTTGTTGTTGTTTTTTGGGGGGGGAATTTTTCAGGAGGGGCAAAAAAAAATTCAGGGGGGCAACAATGTCACACTCACATATATAACATTAGCACGTTGGGTTGGGGGGGGGGGCAGGCAGTTAGCTCAAGAGGGTTCCCCCCTGCCCCCTGGCTTTGACCCTGGAGCTCACTCCATCATGCAGCACGTGGGTCTTGAACTCTTGACCTGCTGACCGTCTGGTTGTCAAGCTCAGCATCTTACCCACTAAGCCATCACACGGCCCTTCAAGTCCACAAGAGCCCCCAAATTTTCCTTGGTGGTGGGAGCTGAATGAATTTAAATCCATTCCCTTACACAAACATAGGTGTTTTCACCCTGGGTGCTCTTTGGAAAGAAATATTTCTTCCCTTTTCTCCCTCTCTGTTTATCCATTCACCAGCTGCTCCCACTCCATCCCAAGACAAAAGCGGGGTGGGAGACAGCTTTCTTTTCAAGCAGGAAACCCACAGCTTCTGATTTTTTGGGGGAGTGGGGGCAGGGGAGAAGAACTGACAACCAGGAAGGGCCCTCACCCTCTCCTCGAGTCCCAGCCTGGACGTGGAAGTCCAGGAACCCTGGTGGTGGAATGGTCAAACTGCTGTACTGCAGCCAAAATGTTGTGAGTTTGATCCTGGCTGGTAGGTTCTAGGTTGACTCAGCCTTTCAGGTCGGTAAAGTGCGGACCCAGCATGTATGGGGCAAAATGCTAATTGTGAACCGCCTAGAGCCATGATGGTGAACCTTGGCACTCCAGATGTTCTTGGACTTCAATTCCCAGAAGCCCAAGCCCCCGTGAATCCGCACGAATTGGTTTACTGAGATTCATCCGGCCCACAGCGCCCTCGTCGGTCCTGGAAGCGGAAGTAGAATGTGCCCATATGAGGGCAGTGCGGGCTGGATCAATTGCAGTAAACCCCTTAGTGTGGATTCACACGGGGCTTGGGCTTCTGGGAATTGAAGTGCAAGAACATCTGGAGTGCCAAGGTTCGCCATCGCGGGCCTAGAGTGTGCTAAGTGCTATGAGCCAGTAAGGCACAACAACAAGAAGTTTATTTACGTTACATGACCAGAAGTGGTGGTAAGGTATATTTGAACTGCATTTACCTGCATTTTTGAATTTACTATATGATATGCTTTCTATATTTTGGTTTGTTATACTAAGAACATAAGAACAGCCTTGCTGGAACAAGCCACAGCCCATCCAGTCCAGCATTCTGTCTCACACAGTGGCTCACCATTTCCTTCGGGGTATTCCTTAAGCAGATGCCTGCTTAGGATTCCCTGGAAATGATATTGAGAGATATCCTGCCTATCTCTCCAACCCTGAGGTTGTCCTTAAGTATCCATAATTATAGCCATTGATCCCCTTGTCCTCCATGAACTTGTCTAATCCTTTCTTAAAGCTGTCAAGACTGACAGCTGTCACCACTTCTTCTGGCAGGGAGTTCCATAGACCAGTGATCCTCTGGGTGAAAAAGTACTTTCTCTTATTTGTTTGAGAACTAGTACACAAAAGTTTCATGGAGTGCCCCCTAGTTCTAGTGTTGTGCGATAGGGAAAACAGTTTTTCCTTATCTACTTTGTCCACACCGTGCATGATTTTATAAACTTCAATCAGGTCACCTCTTAGACGCCGTCGTTCAAGAGTGAAAAGGCCCAACCGTTGCAGCCTCAGATGGTAAGGAAGGTGTTCCAGTCCCCTAATCATTCTGGTTGCCCTCCTCTGTACTTTCTCCAACTCCATAATATCCTTCTGGAGGTATGGCGACCAGAACTGTACACAATATTCCAGATGGGGCCTCACCATAGATTTATAAAGAGGCAAAATGACACTTGCTGACTTATTTTCTATACCCTTCCTAATGATCCCTAGCATTGAGTTTGCTTTTTTCACTGCTGAGGCACACTGGGTTGACACCTTCATTGAGCTGTCCACCAGGACACCAAGGTCCCTGTATATTTAATTGTGTTGGAAGCTGCCCTGAGTCGGCCTACAAGGTGATTGAGCGGGGTACAAATTAAAAATTGAATCTAATCTAATCCCCTCTTGCTCGAAAGCCAGTCGTATCCGACTCTAGGGTGCGGTGCTCATCTCCGTTGACAAAGAGCAGCATCTGCAGACGCTCCCGTAGCCACGTGGCAGGCACGCCTAGACACCAGGGCGCACGGAATGCTGTTACTTTACCCGCTGAAACAGTAAAGGTAAAGGTTTCCCTTGCTCGAAACCCAGCCGTATCCGACTAGGGTGCAGTGTTCATCTCTGTTTCAAAGCCGAAGAGCCAGCGCTGTCTGCTGCTGCAGACGTTTCCGTGGTCATGTGGCAGGCATGACTAGACACCGAAGCGCACGGAACGCTGTTACCTTCCCACCGAAGTGGTCCCTATTTATCTACTTGCAATGTCTTGCTTTCGAACTGCTAGGTTGGCAGGAGCAGTACCTATTTATTTATTTGCAATCTCTTGCTTTCCAACTGCTCGGTAGGCGGGTCCGGAGCTGGGACAGGCGACGGGCACTCACTCGGGCGTGCAGAAAGAGGCTGAGGAGGGGAAAGCGGGAACGCGCCTGCTTCCTCCAGCGAACGGGCTGGGGTTGGAGGGGCTCAACCAGCAGGAAACCCACCCCACCCCCCAAAACCCTCAACACGGCTTGAGACGACTGAGGAGAGCCGTCGCAGCAGCAGCAGCAGCAAAACCATTCATTGCAGGCGAGGAGGAGGAGGAGGCGCCTGCGAGGAGGAGGAAGGCAGGCAGGCAGGCAAGCTTGCAGGGAAGGAGGGACTGGCGGGCGGGCGAGCAAGGCGGGGACAGCGCGGGTCGCTGTCCTGGGTGTTGAAGGCTAGGAAGGCAGCCCCGAGAGGCACGGGAGCGGCGGGGCAAGGAAGGGCAAACACCCCCCCCCCCCCGCAGCATGGACTGAGCCGGGCTGCCCAAAGAGGGAACGAGGCGGGTGGGCCAGGCAGGCAGGAGCGTCAGGCGCTCTGCCATGGTGGGCCACCCTGGCTCCAGCCTCCCGCAGCTGCTGCTCCTGCTCCTCCTCGCCTTCCGAACGGGAGCCGCGGCCTCAGCCCTGCCGGAGGCCAGATTCGGTAAGTGGGGAAGGAAGGAGGGAGGGAGGGATGGAGGGAGATGCGGCTGGGGCGGGGGGGTGAGAGGCGTCGCCCCTGCCGTCCTTGAGGCTCTGAGGTCGCTTGTGGGGCGGGAGAAAAGGGGTGGGTGGGACCCCGACTAGGGCTTCTTGGGCCACACCCCAACATGCTGGGTACTCATTTGGCCGAGCTGGGAAGGATGGGAGGTAGAGTCCACCTGGGTCCCCCCCCCCCATCAGGATCGAACTCTCAACCTTTGGCGTGCAGTACAGCAGTTTAACCGCTAGGGGAAATGATGAACCACTTACTCTACCCCCATAACCCCCGGGGAAGGGTCCCTTAAATCATGGATTCTCAACTTGCGGCCGTGGGCCAAATGCAGCCCACGGTGCCATTTCATGTGCCCCCACGCCACCTCCACCACACCTGGGAGTGTCGTGGGGTGGAGGAAGAGCAAAATGGCCATCCGGCCCCCAAAGCTATCTTGAGGGACCCCCTTCCCTAAGCCGTAATGGAGTTGAGGGCACACCAATATTGGTAATGGATACCCATATCTTAATCTGCTGCCCCAACAACTGCTCCTGCATTTCAGTGTACTGTATAATTGTGGGCGAATTTGCATAACCAAAAATCCCCCAGGTTATCCCAATTTTCCATCCTAGTTGACAGCTGCTAGTTGAAATGGAAATGACCTGTACAGAAATTGTTCTTATGGAATGTGCTTTATGAACTTCTAAGACTAAGGTTCGCTACAGAGAACCCTTACCAGATGCCTGCTACATCTCTTCACCTCCCTACAGCCCCCTTGAAAGAAGGTTTATAAACCCTGTCACAACAAACTGGCTTCAAAGTTACAGGACCTACTCTGTTTTTTAATATATTCTGGATTAAATCTATTCAAGATGGGATGGCTGAAGATCCAGGAGGAACTCATCTTTATTGGCTTTTAGGATACCTATGAATCCACACAAGTTAACAGTTCATGCAACTTATAATTGCCATTGATTCCTCATGCAACATCTCACATCACTGTAGCCTCATTTCTTTATCAGTCACTTCATTCAATGTTTGATCAAGAATTTTCCAGTTTCCTCTTTTATTCACCCATCTTCATGGTTGCCATGTGATTCTTAAATGATTTGTTTCTATAAACAATTTATTCTTGGAGAATAGTAATTATCTTTTACTGAGGATTTTGCCCTGAAACATTTTGTCCATCAAATCAAGAAACACATTCTTCTTTAACTACAGTAAATTACTCTGTGAAACCTTGACTTTTCTTCACTAATTCATCTAGGTCAAGTCAAATTGCTTCTGAGATTGTATAGCCATCCATCATCCCATTTAACACTCTGTCCACATATTGAGACCTTTTAAATGATACTGTGTTTTTGTTCTTGAATATATAACTCTTCAAATCAGTTATACTAAGTAATAAATAATCCCTTCCAAACCATTTCCTTAAATTAAAGCAATTTTCAAGATAAATAATAGAAATTCATAAGCGACTAGGTGTGTCTTGAGATATTCTCCCAACTAAACCAAGTTTATGGATAAATTTTCAAAAGCCTAGACCAGTTATGGTGAACCTTGGCACTCCAGGAGTTCTGGAACTTCAATTCCCAGAAGCCCTGATCAGCAGGAGTGCTGATTTGGGCTTCTGGGAATTGAAGTCCAAGAACAGCTAGAGGCCCAAGGTTCGCCATCATGGGCCTAGACCATTCTTTTAACTCTTTACTCCATCCTGGTAGCTCAACTACAGAAATGACTATTTATCCCTCTATTTGCTTATTTCATTTATCCTTTGTCCTAATCCTGGGGCACAAATTAAACATCTTGCAGTGATAACTGTAGCTTTTCTGCTATTCCTAAATTAAACTCATCCTTGCTTTACAAGCCAAATCTAGTTATCCTTTAAGATCAATGTGCAGATTTCAGTGTAAAATTTCATAAATAAGATTATTCATAAATACTCTCAAGAGTATAATGAATAGCATCTTTTAATGGGATGTTATTCATTGTTCTCTTCTAACATCTTGAAGACTAACAGATTACTTATGTACTGTACTTAATTACTTAGCATATATAGGTACCTTACATAGTCTTCTGCTTCCCTCCTCGCTACTACATTATGAAGCAGATCAGGTTTTTATTCATTTTATACTGAATGTAAAAATAGCACATTGATGTATGCAATCATAAGGTACAAAAAGAATTGCACATAAATGTAAAGTATCTCAAGATCAATAAAACCAATCTACACCATTGAATTATGCCCCAAACCATCCAATGTACAACACCGTACAAAAGTCTTAGGGCACCACCAGCTGTTGGGGAGGGATTTCAGTGAGTGATTGGGGACATACTTTAGCCGTCAAGATGCACCAAAATTGGATAGAGTCTTCTGCTGATTGTCCTCTCAACCATCTCCAAGTTTGGTTAAATTTGGAGTTAAGGTGCCTGAGTTATGCCCTCCCCCTCATCACTCATTTAATTTCCCCCAAACCAGATAGTGGTGGTCTAAGACTTTTGCACTATACTGTAAATCATGGCTCAGTACCTACAGTATTTGAACCTGGTGTTCCTCAATCCTAGTTTAGCATGCTATCTTCAACACCCTACTGGCTTTATTTTGATCTACATTTTCGTGACTGTGGCCCATGTCAACTGTTGGTAAGAGGTTATGCTGTAATAAGGCTATGATCTTATACACACTCATTGTGTAACTCAGTGAGAATTCTCAATGGACAGGACCAGAACGCCACAATACTCATTGGACTATTGCATCAAATCATAGCTGGTCCAATGAAATTTTGTTCCGTTGGCACTATCTCCCCTGAAAATATAATTGAAATCATGTTAAAGTAATATGTGCATTGTTAAAGAACAGACTTTGAAAAAGACTGATGATTAAATCCAAAAAGTCATACGCTGAGAAGCTGACTCACTGCCATTGTTCTGTTCACC
The DNA here is from genome assembly GCA_035047345.1 of Bradypodion ventrale. Classification (NCBI taxonomy): domain Eukaryota; kingdom Metazoa; phylum Chordata; class Lepidosauria; order Squamata; family Chamaeleonidae; genus Bradypodion; species Bradypodion ventrale. Next base: position 127,245,451 of record JAWDJE010000006.1, read on the forward strand.
CCAGTATTACCTTTGCTTGGAAAAAAGAGGAAAGAAATCATTTTTACTGAGAAACCATCTGAGAACATGGAGTTGTGTACTGACCTATATAAGTCAAGCCAACTGATCTCCATCTTTGCTTTATTTTTATGAAAGAACAGATTGACCCAGCTTGTGTCCTTGTACCGCTTGTCACCACCTACTGCCTAGAATAGGTAAAAGGATGAGCATCCTTCCATCAGTCTATGTTAAAAGCCTTAGGTTTGTAAGTACAAACAAAAATAATACATATATCTTTTATGCCTAAAAGGATTTGGGGTTTAAGCTAAAAATTTAGAGGAAGCGTCAAACTCGAACCACAGTTGGGCATACTCTGGTAGTGGCAAACTTGTGTTGCTGGCTAATCTTTCTCACACTAGGTCAGGTGAAAGGAACTGCAGAATGAACTCACCAAAAGGTGGCTTCATTTTAGCAGTTTCCCATTCTGGCCTAGACACAGAAGAAGTAGTAGTGAATAATCTGCAAAAGATGGGAAGAAGTGTTTCAAAAATATTCTGTGTTGGGCCTCGGTTTGTTATCACACATATTTAACCAAGAATGTTTATATTGTTCTAGCAGAGGACCCAGTATTGCCTGGGGGTACCCTACCCGGGCCAAGGAGAGACCCGCCCCCCACCCCAGCTGCCTTACCTTTTCGTCTGCTGTCATCGCAGCCGCCTTCTCAGCCCTGCCATGAGGTGCTGTCTCAGCCTGACTCTGGCTGCCGCTGCTGGCCTCCCCAGTGACTACAGTCAGTGGGTAGCCATCACAGCCCGGACCCTCCGTCCTCCTGTGGGTTGTGTCAGGCAGAAGGGAGGCTCCATTTGGGCTGGTGGGCAGAGGACCCATGGGTGGCGGGGGCGGAGGCCTGTGGAAGGTGGCAGCCCGGTCCCGTCCTCCACCCCCCCTGCTGTGGGTTCTTCCTTCCCCTGAGGCATGCCTCAAGAGTGCTGAGGAGCCATACCGTGGTGGCCACCCACTGAAAGTAGTTGCTGGGGTGGGGGCAGCTGTAATGGCTGTAATTGCTGCTGTCCGTACTGGCGGCTAGGCCGTGCACCACCTGGAATGCCGGGCAGACTTTGACACATGCATGGAATTTCATGCATGCGCCACAGCCTGGAACACCAGGCAGGGTTAGGCGCATGCGTGGATTCTTGCGCATGCGCAGTCACCTCACCTGGTCATTTCTGCTGGCTGGGGGGGGGGCATTGCAACCGCTTTTTGGGGGCAATGACCCCAAGGCGGGCTGCCGGTTACCCACGCTGACTACCCCAGACATTGAAGGTAGGTGTGCACGCAGTTTCCAGTGCAATCGGTGCAGGGGTGTCACTTTGTATGAGGGAGCCCTGTGATGTCACGGAGCCCCAGATCTGGTCAGCTGGGAATTGGTTGAGCTGTGATGATGACATCACAATCCCCCTGGTTGGCTTTTTCCCCTTGCTTTTCCTCCTGTCAGTGTGGGTGTCCCCTTTGTGGATTGATTTAGGGGGCGTACCCCTCCCCATGGGGCTTGACACCCGCACAGTGACCGTCTCTTCAGCCCAAGGTACGTATCTGCCGAGTTTCAGTGCAATCAGTGCTGGGGTGTGGATTTTTATAAAGAACATACAGCACTGGACCTTGATTTTAATTTTATAGATTATGTAACAGCATGTATTTAGCCAGAAGAATGCATTATATGCAGTGGTGGGCTCCAAAAATGTTTACTACCACACTGTGGGTGTGGTATAGAGGGTGTGGCCAGGGGGAAAGCCCTGTGTTGCACCTGAATTAGGACTACTTTATTTCAAAATTTGGATGGGAAGGGCCAACAATAATTTCTGCTATTGGTTCTTATGAACTGGGGTGAACCTGCTGATGCCCACCACTGATTAGATCTAAACCCAAATCCACTTTTATACTGCTCCTTGCCCTATTTCCTTGTTTGCTTCATTTTGCTATTGACCTTTTATTGGAAATAATTTGGGGATTGCAAGAAGAATAACGGAATGCCAGTTCTTTTTTGTTTGTTTCCTGCCATTGGTTGACAAGCTTTTCTGTAAACTGTTTTGGTGAAGTGCTAAACTGTTTTCAAAGAACAGGATACCATATATACTCGACTATAAGTCATGCCAAATATAATTTGGACCTCTAAAACTAGGAAAATAGATTGACCCGAGTATAAGTCAGGGGTGGAAAATGCAACAGCCACTAGTGAGTTCCAATAATTAAAATACAAGAAAATTAATTAATTTAGACAGTTGTGTGGGTATGTTTTTGAGTGTTATCATTGATCTGAGTATAAGTCACATCCCATTTTTGGACCTCATTTTTTTTGGGGGGGGCTTAAAAACCCGACTTATACTTGAGTATATATGGTAGTTCTTGAATTATAAACAAAAGTCATAAATAGTAAAACAATTTCATGGTCATTAATAGAAGTAGCTTACTCCTTTTAAAAATATGGAAATAGTTTGAAATCCTGCACATATGTTTGAAAGACACAAATAATCCAGAATATAAATTTTTGCTCTACTATGGTAAAAGCATGCTTAATATAATCATTTAAAGAAGCAACATAATATTATTTTCCTTAGATCAGGGGTAGGCAACCTATGGTCCATGGGCCGTATCTGGCCCACAGTGCCAAATAATCCAGCCCTCACCCTTGCTCCAACCACTGCCACTGCTGGAATCAGCTGTGGACTAATTTATGGCTGTTTTAAACATGTTTACGACAGCTGTAAATGAGTTTGTGACTGTAGTAAATGTGCTTACGACAGCCAAAAAGGGCAGGATGACCACCAGTCCAGCCACTTCAACTGTCTGAGGGAGTGTGACCCGGCCCCTGACTTAAAAAGGTTGGCAACCCCTGCCTTATATCTTCAAGATCAGGTATCTCTTTCACTTAGCAGCTTAACATTGAAACAAAAGTGTTCACGTGGCAGCAAAATTGGGCAATGGCAGGGAGACTTCTGTAGGTTTAACGTACTGAAGGTCTCCAAAGGTCACAGGTTGCACATAGGTGCTTTCCAGACATTGACCATGGTCATAACCTTATCGTGGATTTATGTCAGTGCAAGTGTAATTGCTTACACTGGCATAAATCCAGTGTACGGGGACTGTAGTGGCTTAGTGGTTAAGATGCTGAACTTGATGACTGAGTTATGTGCCAATCATACAACTTGTAAATGGAAATGGAAATTTTCAAATTAATTCACCACTGCAATTTATGCAATTGCACCTAGTAAAGCTAAAGGTCGCCGTTGCTCGAAAGTCAGTCATATCTGACTCTAGGGCCATGATTGTGAACCTTGACACTCCAGTTGTTCTTGGACTTCAATTCTCAGAAGCCCAAGTCCCTATGAATCCACATAAATGGGTTTACTGTGCGTATTCATGAGTGTGGATTCACAGGGACTTGGGCTTCTGGGAATTGAAGTCCAAGAACAGCTGGAGTGCCACGGTTCACCATCATGGCCCTAGAGTCAGACATGACTGACTTTTGAGCAACGGTGACCTTTACTAGGTGCAATTGCATAAATTGCAGTGGTGAATTCATTTGAAAATTTCCATTTACATTCCTTGTTGCATGCCAGGTTGTATAATTGGCACATAACTAGGAATGTGGCAACTCATTAATTAGTGGCAATTTTCTGCCATGATTTATACAATTACATTTTCTTAAATTTACAATGCCATTCTGGTTGCAGACTCGATTTTTCATAACAGGTAGCTATAGCTTATACTGCATTGTGCAGGGTTTGGCAAAGGAACAATATAACAGTGTAAGAAAAGTTATTCACTTGAAAGTGAATAGCCTTTTGAAATAACTGATTGAATCCAACCCAAGAAATTGTTATTGCCATTGAAGAGCAGATAAGGTAGGTGCAAAGTGTACATCGCCGTCTGGAGTATGAAATCACAGGCTGATATATTCAGTTGCTAAGTTTCAGATTGCCTCTTGGAACTGAATGCTGAACTTTTCAGAAGTGCTCAAGAAACTGCTTCCTGTAAGACATATTGTTCGTTGTGTATGTAGTAGCATGTTAGCAATGTAGCAATCCAACATGCAACCTCTCTTGTCATAAGGAAGAGGGGAGGCTTTCTAAAAAGTAAGTTGCTTGTTTCCCTGTGGTCCAATAGCAGAGCTCCTTTACTTCCAATTCTTTTGTAACCTATGGTATCTTGTATGCAGTGGTGAGCAGGTTCACCCCAGTTCGCCAGAACCGGTAGCAGAAATTCCGGCTGGCCCCGTCCATCCAAGTTTTGAAATAAGGTAGTCCTAATTTTGGGTGCAATGCAGGGCTTCCCCCTGGCCACGTGCACCATACCATGCCCACAGAGTAGGTAGTAAAAAAAAAATTGAATCCCACCACTGCTTGTATGGTTCTTTTTCTCTACTCTTTGTTTCTGGAGAGAGAGTAAGAGTTCTTCTCAGACTACCTGAAGGAATGAAGGTCAGACTAGGTTAGACTTGGATTCTTCTCAAACAGTAAAGCTGAGAAATCCACATACGTTGTTCATTCCAATCCTTTTCATGTTTTAATCTTTACATTTACGGCTGTTGAACAGTGAATAAAATGTTTTTTCTCTTACCAGAAGTAGTTCAAGAATGATAGTTATAAGGCAAAAGGTAGATTAAAGAAGGAGATGTGTGGCTGCTAATTTTAACTCCTATGTTTTTCTGCCCTTTTATATAAATTCCTAACTTGCTTTTACCATGTTGCCTTTTAGTTATATTATTTTACAGCCTTATTTTTTTGATTATGTGTTTGTCTGTTTATTAGGGGTGCTCAGAAGCTGGTCTTCAGCAAAGGAATTTCCAGAATGGTCAACAATTGTTTAAAATAGCAAAATAAATTGCAATATAAAAACAGATTAAAAGAGCAAAACAGAAAAAAAAAAAGAAAGCTTGAAAATAGAGGGAAAGAAACTAAAAATAACCCAAACAAACAAAATCAAACAAAATCAAAGACCTCAAGCTTTTTTATTTGATACAGCCATCTTAACTAAGATTTATATGTGGCAGGCCTCCTTAGGGAGATTATTTCAGTGACGCTGTACTGTAACTGCAAAGGCCTATCTTGGTTGACTGCCTCCCTTACTTTGTAACTTAGATGGACTAAAATAATGCCTTTAAGCATGATTTTAAAAAAAGTTCCCATAGTTCAAAGTACTGTACAAGCAATCTATATTTTATTATTGGATAGATCAAATATGACAGGGAAGAGAGAAGTAGCAGAATAGATACGGCATATGAAAATGTAGTTGTGTGTGCATTTATCTGATTTTGTCTTGAGGACTGAAATAATAAAATAAAATAAGTGTCTGAGGAGAAAGATGGAACAATGCTAATGTCTAGAGAGAATTTTCCTTACAGAAAAGCAGTTGAGAAAGGATTGAAACTCTTAGAAACTTTAGAAATATGATGGCAAACTTTGGCACTCCAGCTGTTCTTGAACTTCAATTCCCAGAAGGCCTGATCTGGGAAGGTGTGTTGACTTGGGCTTCTGGGAATTGAATTCCAAGAACAACTGGAGTGTCAAGGTTGGCCATCACTGCTCTAGGAGAACTTGAATCTTTTTGGGCAGCTGAGTATTACACAGTTAGAGAAATGAAATCCATGGACAACAATGTAATGAAATATAATGACAAAATAAAAGATGGGGCATAGGTATGAAAAAATGTACTATCTTTAAAGAATTAGAAAGTAGAGCCTGGACTGCAAGGAGAACAAATTAGTTAATCATGAAGGAACTCAATCTTGACTGCTCATTGGAGGGACAAATACTGAAGCTTAAGTACTTTGGCCATCAAATGAGAAGAGAGGACTCACTTGAGAAAGCCTTGATGCTGGGAAAGATCGAAGGCAAAAGCAGAAGGGGATAGCAGAGGATGAGGTGGCTGGATGGCATCATTGATGCGATGAGCATCTGTGTGGGCTGTGGAGAATGGCAGAGGACAGGGGAGCCTGGCGTGCAGTGGTCCATGGGGTCACAAAGGGTTGGACTTGACTGTGTGACTGAACTAAAAAAAAAGTTTTTTAAAAAACTGCCTTAAATGGGAACAATTACATCTCTAAGGAGTATGATCCCTCTAGTCTAAAGGATGTTGTGCCCAATCTTTTTGTTTGACATAAATATTTAAATATGTAAGTGTTTTTTTAAACACAAAAGGAATCTACCATTTATTTGTGCTTTTCTTTGGAGGATCACCAATCCATTTTAAGAAAAATAGGTGCCTTGACAGGATGCAGTACTGGGAAATAATTCAATTTGCTTGGAAGTAAGTTCCATTGTGTACATGCATAGAATTACATTTGCACCATACAACACCAACAGTATCCAGGTTAGTTTTATCTAACAGGAGAATCTGAATACTAGTTATTGTTTCACTATTTATTATCTGCAGGAAGAAAAGAATGAGTAAATATAGTGCTTAGCTGAAAGGCTCCATGCAATTTCAATTTAATTTGTGCTAGAACAAATGTTAGCTATGTTCTGTTGATTTTTCTCTGGTTGGCTGAGTTCTTGGCAAGTCCTCATCTTAAAGGGACAAGCATATAGAACTATTCATAACCTAAGCTAAAAGAACTAAAGAGTAGATCCACTGATCAATTGCCAATTGATAAGTCAACTCCACTGACTCTAATCCTTTTCCGTCTGTAGTCAGGCCACTTCTTGGAACTGTGAGATGGCATTGTTTGCACTGCAAGATGACCTTCTAAGGCAAGGGTTCCCAATCTATGGCCTGCGGCACTAGTTCATCCGGCCAATGGGCCGGATTTCCCCCATCACCGGAAGTTCCTTGCCACCACAGGAAGTGCCAAAAAATTCAAAAATGGTACGAAAATGTTCCGCCCTCACTCCCTCCTCCAAGGGAAGTGGAGGAAGTGGTGAAAATGCCTGGAAACATGGTGTGAATGCATGCACTACCGCCAGGAGGAACCACATGTCTGGTCCACTCAGCTGTCTGAGGGGGCGATGGGCGTGGTCAGGTCCCTGGTAGGAAAAGGTTGGGGACACTTTGGGTTTCTTATCATCAGTATGCTGATGATAAACAACTCTTCTATCTATCTGTCTGTCTATCTATCTATCTATCTATCTACCTAAGTAACTAACTAAGAAAGAAAGAAACAAATAAATAGTTAGGAGTAGAGAAGCAAAGTCTCTCATAGCCCTAAAAGTATAATTTCTTAAAAGCAGCTCTGCCTTAAGTGGGAACACTCAACAGAGTTGTTCCTGAGTAAGCCCAAAAGGACCAACCATGGATAAATTTTATAGAATTTCCCTGCTAGATCTGATATCTTCCTTTTACATATGTTTAATTGTATCAAAGGTTTATATAAATGTAATAAATAAATAAATAAAAGTTAAAAAAACCCAATGTTATCATGTATCCTATTCTGTCTCTTCACCTTTTCACATGTTTTTGCCCTTTTTGTAAATCTGCAGGCAGGCATTTTTTACAAAACGAATCACTGTGTAGCAGGAATAGAATAAAACAATTAGTATCCTACCTGTTACACTTTTCCCTTTCCTGCTCACTCCAATAAGATGGACATGTTGGCAGCTGGGGGTTAAAATATCTCTCCACCTGCTCATTGGGCATGGAGCTGAACCAAAACCATGGTCAATGGATCCTTCTTGTAAATAAACTACCAGTCCCCAGGTGATTTGCAAGTGGTAGACTCTTCTTGTGTGTTTTTGATGGCATCTCTCCAAATGTCCTCTTCCTCTCACTCCTCTTCCTTCATCACCACATCAGGGAGAAGGTCCCAGACTATATAGCCTGGTCCACCCTCCCCTTGTTTCCATCTCTATGTTCTTCTCCCTCTCATTCCAATCCAACTTCCAAAGGGTCCTTTCTCCCCCGCTCTATGGGTCACTTCTCCAGTCCTGGGTTCTCTGCCTGACCTCTCCCCCCCCCCTTTGGGCTACAATGTTGGTTCTTTCCTCCTGGTAGCTGGGCTTGTCTATGTCTCCGGGTTCAGTCAAAGAGTTGTATTCCAGCAACATCTACCTCTAGTCCAATGGGGAACTCACTGTATAGCACTCAGAGAGTCCTGGAGAAAAGTGAGATGAGCTGTTGACGGAGGTACCTGAACCGTGTCCTCACACCAGTTTATGGCAAAGCTGTAGTTCCAGGCCAAGAGAGCCCTTTCCAATGGAATGAAATTGCGAAACCCAATGTTAACATCTCTTAACGATGTAGATATTTCCTACTCAAGTTGTGAAAAGGGGGTGAACTACTCCTACAGGTATATTCCTAAAGAAAATGCTAAAATGTGTATTAGCATAATTTCTTTATCAGGTCAGGTTGAGAGACTCATATTTTGCCAGCTGTCAAAGTATTTGGAACTCTTCTTCAGCCTAGATGGCAAACAAGGCAAAGATGAGTGGGAGTTATGAACTGGCTAATGCTCAAAACATGGAATTTGCATTAGATGACAGTGTTATGTTGGAAAGCAGAGCCAGCCTGCAGCAATGGAAATTAAGCATCACTAGAATGGTTTCATTTTATACCTGGGCCTTTACCAAATTTCCTGAGGACAAGAAACTCCAAAACTTAAATCTTTGTGAATTACTTTTATTATTCTAGGAATACAGTCTTGTCTGTACTCAGAAATAAGATCCATTGGTTTAGTAGGGCTAATTGTCAGGTATGCACAGGATTACATTTATATTTACACTGAAACAGCCTTTCCCATGTTGATGTTCTCCTGATGAACTGGACTACAACTCTTGCCATCCTTAGACAACAGGTTTAATGGTGAAGCTGGCTGAGGATGATACAAGTTATCTGTCTGGTAGAAGTTCTGGAAAGGCTGAAATACAAGCACCTTAATTTTCACTTAGCTATTCAAGACTCAAATACATGCTGTAAACAAGAATGTCTAAATCCATCCCTCAAACCATCTGTTTCCTTGAGAAACTTCTCTCTCTCTCTTTGCATGTCTATATCTGTGTGAGAATAAGTGTTATCTTTTTTGATGCTCCGTATAAGTTGCATAAGTATCATTTAGATTACATAATATGCAAATTAGATTGCTTGGATTTTGTAGAAAACCAAGATAATGGCAACAGGCCCTATCAGTCCCTGGAAAATAGATGGGGAAGAAGTAGAAGCAGTGACAGATTTTACTTTCTTAGGATCCAAGATCACTGCAGATGGTGATTGCAGCCATGAAATAAAAAGGTGACTGATGCTTGGGAGACAAGCTATGGGAAACCTGGGGAACATAGTTAAAAGTACAGACATCACCTTGCAAACAAAAATTCACATAGTCAAAGCAATGTTATTCCATGTGGTAACATATGGGTGTGAGAGCTGGACCATTAGGAAAGCTGAGCGCAGAAAAATAGATGCCTTTGATATGTGGTGTTGGAGGAGAGTTTTGAGAGTCTCCTGGACAGCAAGGAAAACAAATAGGTCATCTTAAAAGAAAACCCTGACTGTTCATTAGAAGGTCAAATAGTAAAGATGAAGCTAAAGTACTTTGGACAAAAAATGAGAAGAGAGGATTCACTTGAGAAAGCCTTGATGCTGGGAAAGGTGGAGGGCAAAAGGAGAAGGGGGCAGCCAAAAGTGAGATGGCTAGATGGTATTGTAGATGCAATGGGCACAGAGCTGGGCGGGTGAGGAGGATGGTGGGAGACAGAGGTGCCTGGTGGGCAATGGTCCATAGGGTCACGAAGGGTCGGAATCAACTGTGCGACTGAACAACAACAACAGCAGTCTTTGATGAAATGTAGAGAATCAGAATGGGGGAAAAGAAAACTGGTTGCCATTTGATTTCTAGGCCCAATTCAAGGTAATAATTTTCAAATTAAAGTCCTAAGTGGCTTAGAGGCTGTCTGTCCAAGAGACCACTTGCCTTTTAAAGAACCTGTCCAAATGCCAAGATTTTGAGGAGAGGCCCTTTTGAGAATGCTTTCACCTGCAAAGACTGTATGTTGGGCAAGCTTGGGAAGGCTTTCTCCTGTGTTGCTCTTAAATTGAATAAAGCACTCACCTTGGAGTTGCATTTAGTTGAATCTTGCTGCTTTTAGAAAGAGTGTAGACACATATTTGCAATTGGGTCTTCTAAACTGCTTTTATTGTTTAGATCATTTTACTTTTTTATTGCCTTAATTGCTTTTAATGAGATCTTGGCCCAGTATTCAGGAGTCTAAAATAAAACATGTTTATCATCCTGACCTACCAAGGAAGCAATCAGTCGGAATCCTATAGTTATAGACCCATTCTTTACCTCTGATGTTATTTCAGCCAGTGCTGTGTTCCAGTGCAGAAATGCCACTGTACAAAAAGACTCGTAGAGTGTCACATGATTTTATTAGATCCCCATTTTAAAATTTGAGTTCTTTTAAGACTGGTCACCCTCGGAATCAGATTTGTTTTGATTTCACAATAAAGTCTAAAACTTAATATTTTGTTACTACTATCTCAGAGTCCCTTGGACTCTCTTCATACTTTCAGCATTTCCTGAAGGCCATTTAAGGATCACTGTACTGCGAAAGGGGACTGCAATGGCTTAGTGGTTAAGACACTGAACCTGACGACTGGTAGCAGTTTGAGACCCGAGTGCTACACGATGGCGTGAGCTCCCATTTTTGTCCTAGCTCCTGCCAACCTAGCAGCTTCAAAGCAAGAAATTGCAAGTAGATAAATAGGTATCCTTTCAGTGGGAAGTTAAACAGCATTCCGTGCACTCCGGTATCTAGTCACACCTGCCACATGCCCAAGATAGCACTGGCATTTTGGCTATGAACACCGAACCCTAGAGTCAGATATGGCTGGCTTTTGAGCAAGGGTGACCTTTATCTATACTGCAAAAATGTGGAGACAGTATTTCAACATTTGTTCATATACTGTGAGCTAATCAGCCCATAATTGATTTTCCATACCAGACTAATTATCTGGGGTAGTCAGTCACCCCATTATTGATTTCCATATCAGGCTACACATCTGATATGTGTATGAAATATGTAAATCACTTCTGAGTGCACTATAAGTAGAAAACCTGAAAAGGGTCACCGTAATTTAGGGAAGACTTGATGGTATGTATTTATTTATTATTTCCCCAAAAGACTGAGAAAAACAGTTGGTAGCAAAAACTGCAACATTTTTTGGCAGCTCCTAGCAACATAAGGAGCAGTTTAGGCAGTGGTGGGCATCAGCAGGTTTGCACCATATCACCAGAACCGGTAGCAGAAATGCTGGCTGGTCCCGCCCATCCAAGTTTTGAAATAAAGTAGTCCTAATTCAGGTGCAACACAGGGCTTTTCCCCTGGCCAATCCCACCATACCACACCTACAGTGTGGTAGTAAATTTTTTTGGAGCCCACCACTGAGTTTAGGTGCTCCTGAATCTTAAATTTTAGTGACTAGTTCCACTTCATATCTGCCTTGATATTATTTCTTCCAGATTTTTGATGTGACAGTTTATTTTATTTTCTCCCAAAATTGTGTGATATAGATTGCTTGTAAAGGCATATACAAATAAAGAAGCCTGAACTTATATTGAAGATGAAGAAATCTTGCATCTTCTAGATCAGGGGTGCCCAAACTTTTAGGGCTGTGGTCCAGTCATGTGGTTGAGCCTGCCGGCCATGTGGTTCCACCCACCCAGAAGCGGAGGTAAAACACACATGCATATGCACAGAATGCTGCCATATATGACCCATGTTTACAACAGCCACGGGTAACTTACGGCAGCTTTCTGTGCATGTGTGGATGTGTTCTGTGCATGTGCATTTTACTTGTGCTTCCAAGAGCGGTGCAGGTGGCATGGGCCAGATTAATTGGTGCCATGGGCCAAATATGGCCCATTTGCCATAGTTTGGGCACCCTAGTTCTAGATGAAAGATAGATAAAAAGAGTTAGTTCAGCTGATCTCCAACTGATCTCTTTTTATTTCTTGTTAGTAGTATTCAGTTTAATTAAATTATCATCAAACAGTGCAACTGCCATGCAACTAGGGGTGCAACAGTCCAGTTCTCCCAATTATGCAAATCAGGCATTCCCAATTGTACACTATGCAAATTCAGAATATTAATTAAAGAATGATAAAATGCATGATTATATTTTATTATACGCAGGAGTTTCTAGTGAAATTTACATTGAATGGCTATTGGGTAGTTTTGCTATAAGTTTTTACTTGTAGGAAAAATGCTGTCATCTGATTTGAGGAAAGCAAGGACAAACTATAGAAATCATGGGGAGAAACAAAGTATTGAGTTATCTCAAAGATACAATTTAAATATTTTACTATCATTAAACAATTCCTTACTACAGTTCATTTTGCCATATTATTTGATTAAAATTAAATAATATCCTGACTTAAATTTCTCATCTGTGCTTAGATTTCAATGCTACCAGCCAATTTACAATTCTTTTTTAAATTATCAAAGTCTCTACTTCCTGCATTCCAATTTCCTCGGCCCACTAATTACATCCTCCCAGCCAAACGTGTGCATAGAATTTATGATTTAAAGCAACAATGTGCATCTGATGAAGTGAGCAACAGTCAACAAAGGTTTATGCTAAATACTACTTTTTTAATTTTAAAGAGCCATAAGATGCTTTTAGTGTTTTTACAAGATAAACAGATTTCAAGTATCTACAAATCATTTGGGGATGGCCCTTTCCAAAACTGCCACTAAAGAATGAGAGTGTGATTAATTAATTTATAGACTTATAAACTGTAAAGACACTGAACTGAAAGACAGAAAGGTTGGAGATCTTCCGTCTCTGTCCCAGCTCCTGCCAACCTAGCAGTTTGAAAGCAAGAAATTGCAAATAGGTACCACTTCAGTGGGAAGGTGCAGTAAACAGCCACCCACATGTCCACAGAAACATCTGCAGACTCAGATTCTTTGGCTATAAATAAAGATGAACACTGAACCCTAAAGTCAGCTACAACTGGCTTTCGAGCAAGGGTGATGTTTACCTTTACTAATAGCATGCTAAAATGTTAATAGTTTCACTAATTCACCAGACACATGAAAAGTTACATCTCACAGAAAACAATTGGCCAAAACTATGACTGCTTCTAAGACATACCCGTAAAGTATCCTTGGCTGGGACTTCGCATAATTCAGTGCTGCTTTTTCTACTTTCCTGTCCGGACCCTCCGCCATCCCGTAATTTGACGGCAGGGGAAAGTAGTTGTTACTGTAAATCCCCTTCTGCGCAGAACCCTTCTGCGTATGCGTAGAACCCTTCTATGCATGTGCAGAACCCTTCTACGCATGTGCAGAGCCCTTCTACGCTTGCACAGAAGGGTTATGCATAGAAGGGGATGCACAGAAGCCTTCTACGCATGCATAGAAGGGTTCTGCGCATGCGCAGAAGGGTTTTGTGCAGAAGCCTTTTGTGCAGGTCCTGTATTGTCCGGAGCCGCGCTTGACAGGTATGTTCTAAGAGGGCTTGGCTTTTTTTTTTAAAGGAAGCTTAGAATTTGGGCCAGATCATGTAAACAGCCACTGTTTGGCAAGCTTAGAATCTGCATAGAACCTAGCCAAGTGGCAGGGCATTCCTACTGCCAGCAGATCATGTTTTTGAGTTTTCTATTTTTAGTCATAATAATTATGCAAATTATTGTACTATTTGTCAAAGTGTTTCCAGTGTGACACTTGACAGACAGGTTCTGCAACAGATGGCCCATCAAATAGTACATCAGCTTGTTCAACGATAGTTGTGCATATAGGCTGAATACGATGACAAACTTTTTAACATTTCAAGAAGTACGACAGTCAACCATTTGCCTTGAGAGGTGGTGAGTGCTCCAACACTGGAAACATCAGAATACAGCAATTAATCTTTAAGGCGCCACAACAGTTTTTGTCTTTTTGTTTTGTTTACTGTCTGATATTCAAGTTAGAATTGGACAGCAATCTGTCAGATCTGCTTTGATTTGGATTCCTGCATTGAGCAGGGGGTTGGACTCAATGGCTTAAAAGCCCCCTTCCAACTCAGTTATTCTATGATTCTATGATAAAATAGAGGTCCTATATCCCCACACCCACGTGGGTGAAAGGTGTAACCAAAGATGATCTGATGCTACTCATGTTGGGATAATAGCAGTCTTGCATACACTAACACTGGGTATCAGTGGGAGGGGACTTTACAGCCTAATGTGTTTGTCCTTTGTTACTAACTTGATTGACAAAGTTATTTTCCTCCTGGTTCCCCCTCTACCTTTGTTTTGCTTCCACCATTTTGTTATTAGTTCTTTCTTCTTCCTTTGATTTTTCTCCAAGCAACAAGAATGAAGGTTCTCTCCAAGTGCTGCAGATACCATTTTTTCTGTTTTCCTGTTTTTCCTTCTGACTGTAACTATAAAGGGTAACTGTAAATAAAGACACATTTATTCTACTTTAAATGTTTCTAGAGTGAGTTTATCATACAGAGTGCTAGTTTATGTGAAAAAGACACCAAAAGGGCCGGCAAAAGCTAAGACTGAGCTAATCTTTCCATGTTTTCTCATTGTTGCTTCTGTTTTTTCTGCTTCATACTCTGCTAAATAGGGCAAATAACCAACATTCCCCAATAATTCATTGGTGCAATTATAACAATTATTTTGTGTCAGAAATTATTCTGGGTTGGAAAGATCTTTGTGGAAGAAACTCCTCTCAGGGAATGCCCAAATGAGGCTCCTTTCATGTCCCCAATAGCTGTGACAGAGACAGGCGCTCAATCTATCATGCAGTACCTGGGTCCAGCTAACAAGGCAAACTTCTTAACCACTGAGCCAATTAATTTGTAGATTTATTTAAATCACCATAGATAAAGAAGGAATAAGATCCATGAAATGAAGGCCACAATAGAAAAGAAATGGGGAAAATCAATGAATGTCTCACAATAGACTGCAATGAGGAAATGAAAAGTGCAGTAAAGAACAATATGAATTAAAGTATCAGATGAAATCATAGCTTTACAAAATTAGTCAGACTTATCTCTTTATAAAATACTGCATTTCATCCGGTAGCTGAAGCTCATTATGGTTTCCAGCTGTTTAGCAGTCTTTGTCCTAAAAATGGAGAGAGAAAAGACATCTAACTGCCTATTCCATGGAACAGGTTTCTGAAGATTTGATGTTCGAGTTCCATATACAACAGAAGACTTAGGCGAGTGTACATTGAAATTGATCCAGGAGAATCCAGATGGGGAAAATCAGAAGGAAAAATATGAAATGAAGTAGTGAAGACACTGGTGTGCATGCGTGTGTCTTCTGGAAGGATTAATTTAACCCAGCGTTTCCCAAACTATGTTCCGCAGAACACTGGTGGACTTCAATTCCCAGAAGCCTAAGTCGGTACATTGGCTGATCAGTGGAAACACTGATTTAACCCATTGTGAAAATAGGCTATTTTCAAAATCAATGCAAACTAAGGCCCCAAGGGCCCATAGCAGTCAAAACCCAGTTGGAAAAGTAAAAATTGCATGAAAAAAGTGAACTGAAAGTATTTGCATGTGAGTGTGAATGAGTGTGTGCGTGCATCTCAGCCTCCTTTCCCAGCAGTGGTTGCTTTTTTGTTCCACTGGCAACCCTCATTTTCCTGCCTTCTGGTTAGATTCTTTATCTTTACTCCTAACATTCAGTTCTGTATTGGTAAATAAGTGCATTGCACTACCTTTGTAAAATAACCAGGCTGGGAGGAATCGTTAACCTTTTTTTTTTTTTTGCAACAGGAAACAGCCAATCATGCTTGTTATGAAACAAAGTCAAGATTTCCTTAATGCCATTTAATAAGATAAGGTGGTTATCCAGGCCACAGACTATATATCTGTAGATTTTTGGTAAATGTTCTCCTGTACTCTTATATTAAGGCTATTGGAAATTCCCAATAGTATATTGGCCAGCATTATTAGTGATATATACTCAATATCATTTTTGTTCCTCTGATTGTCTGGTTTCATTTATGTTCTGCTTTTTTCAATTCTGTTCTCTTTTCAAGATCTGGGCAAGACATTTTCTGAAATACCTGTAAAAATTTCATGAAATAAAAAGATGATTGATTCTTGGGAGGCAAGCCATGAGAAACCTGGGGAACATAGTTAAAAGTAGAGACATCACCTTGCAAACAAAAATTTGCATAGCCAAAGCAATGGTATTCCCAGTGGTAATGTATGGTTGTGAAAGCTAGACTGTTAGGAAAGCTGAGCACAGAAGAATAGAGGCCTTTGAAATGTGTGTTGGATGAGAGTTTTGAGAGTCTCCTGGACAGCGAGAAGAACAAATAGGCAAATCTCAGAAGAAATCAACCCTGACTGCTCATTAGAAGGTCAAATAGTAAAGATGAAGATGAAGTACTTTGGACATCAAATGAGAAGAGAGGGTTCACTTCCTTGATGCTGGGAAAGGTGGAGGGCAAAAGAAGAAGGGGGCGGCCAAAAATGAGATGGCTAGATGGTATTGTAGATGCAATGGGTACAGAGCTGGGTGGGCTGAGGAGGATGGTGGAAGACAGAGGTGCCTGGTGGGCAATGGTCCATAGGGTCACAAAGGGTCGAAATCGACTGTGCGACTGAACAACAACAACATTTTCTGAAGGAAGTCTTTGTGTCTTTAATAGGGTCCTTTATACTGCTTGTTAAACATATGTCTTGATCTCTGTGTGACCCATTCTGGTCTGTAATATACATTCTAAGTGAACCCCCTGCCTGGCGGGGGCGGTAGGAGCGCAGCTGACTGGCGTTACATGGCGGGACTTTCAAAAGCCGTGCCGCCAACATCACCAGAGCCACGGTTCCTTTGCCGGCTCCCTGCCCTGCCCTGCCTGGCGGGGGAGGTAGGAGCGCAACTGACCGATATTACGCGGCGGGACTTTCAAAAGCCGCGCCGCCAACATCACCAGAGCCATGGTTCCTTCGCCTGCTCCCTCCCCTGCCCTGCCTGGCGGGGGAGTTAGGGGCGCAGTTGACCCACGTTACCCGGTGGGATTTTCAAAAGCCGCGCTGCCAACACCACCGGAGCCACAGTTCCTTCGCCGGCTCCCTTTGCTGATGTTAAGTACATTGAGCTTTGCTCTGTAATGTTATGATATTATGGTATATTTATTTTACACTAATTTGTAAAGTTGTAACTTGTAATCTTTTATTGTATGCTATTGTATTTTGTATGTTGTTTATTGCTTTTCATTTGTTATATTGCATTTAATTTACCTGTTGTAAGCCGCCCTGAGTTGGCCCTGGCCAAGTAGAGCAGGGTATAAATCGAATAAATAAATGAATGAATGAATGAACCACTATTGTGATTTTGAGTGTTCCATTAGTATTCTGGACTTATTTTACTCTTTCGAGTACCCAGTTCTACTTCCTTCTTATCTTACCAGTCACTTCATTTTCGAGAAGCTGCTTCTTTTGAAGTCAAAACAGGAGGTTTCTTGAAATGGTAATTTGCTATTTACGTGTAACATCATTGTTGTCTCTCTTTCTAACGTTTTTCCCTATATGATGGCACTTCTGTTGTGCAACAATATTCCATGTGCCAGATATAGTCCAAGATTGTTTCTTCTCTGGTTATTTCCACTGTCAGACTTTAGATTGTTTAAATTTCCCCCCTCTATTTTCATGACTAGAAATGAAATGTATTCAGTCATTATGAAGGTAGTTGAAGTCAAGCAAGAGCTATGCAACTTGCATTGCACAAATATTCACACTTCATAGGAGGTTTACTTAATTTGGGACTTGGTATTTTCACCCACAGTTATTTCTGTGGTTCTGTAAATCTTAAAAGGGCCAGATACCTCCACAGAACTAGTGTTGATGAAAATGACATGCACCAAATTAACTGAACTTGCTATGAAATGTGAATATTTGTGAGAGCATAGACAATGAAAGGAAAAAGCATCCAAAGGAGGGGGGGAGTGTTCTTTTCTATTGTACATTCTTAGGTCTAGAGCAGGTTGTTAGTTCCATTTAATTAATCATTGAGCTACTTAATAGTTTAATCAATGGAATTGACTTGTTTTTAGATAATTTGAAAAAGCTGATAAAATCTGGTTTGAAGGTTTGGGGGCTGACAGCTAAGCTGCCCTGAGATGTAGACGAAAACTACATAATTGAGTATGAGAATAATGATTTGCTTTGCTTTCTCACTGAAGTCTTCTTTAATTCACATAAGAGAAATTCTTTGCCATTTTGCAGAATAGATACTTGCTGTGATATGCCACATACTCTGAATGTGAATCAGTTTCCTTTCATTCACAGTTCAAAGTCTTTTCTTTGTGATTTATGTAACACACATACACTCTCACTTGTGTGTGTGTGTGTGTGTGTGTGTGTGTGTGTGTGTGTGTGTGTGTGTGTGTGTGTGTGTGTGAGAGAGAGAGAGAGAGAGAGAGAGAGAGAGAGTGATTCGAGCTCGGCGATGACATCACAACAACCCCCCCCTTATTGGTTGGCCCAGCACGGGGCAGACACAAACCTTCCTGCCGAATATACTCCCCTTTGCAGATCAATTTAGGGGGCAAACTCCCTCCATGGGCTTTGGGACACCAACAGTGACCTACTCACATGTGCAAGGTACATGTGTGCCGAATTTCATGGGGTTTGGTCAAGGGGTGCAGCAGCTCATTGCGAATACGGTACTCACACCTTTGCTTTAAGTAATACATTACCATTATTATCTTATAATTTACTATTATTGAATAATGATTTATAGCCTTGACAGTGCTATTATTCTACAGTAGTTATTCTGTATTTCAGAATATTGTTCAATGTTTGCCATCCTGGGTGGCCTTTTGGCCAGAAGGGCAGTATATACATTCAATAAATGAATGAATGGATACATAAGTAGTTAACAAAGGTGTTCCTTCTCTTTTTGTCCCATTCCCCACCCACTTATGCTATGGATGAACAGGAAAGAAGCAAGAAAAGAAAAAGATAGAAAACATAGAAACAGAGGAAGAAACATAGAAAAGTTAGAAGAAAGAAAAAGAGGAAAGGTCCTCTAGAAGTAGTGAGAGATAGTGTAGGAGAAATAGTTTAGGGCAGTGTAGGCGAACCTATGGCATGTGTGCCTGAGGTGGCACGCAGAGCCCTCTTGGTGGGCATGTGTGCCATCATAGGCAAGCATTGTCAGTGCCAGTGGCAGTGTTCCTTCCCCATTCACCCCTCTCCCTCCGCCTATGGGGAGGTGAGAGGGGAGGCTGAAATCCTGACTGGGAGGTGGAGGGGGGGGACATAAGGTGAGGTGACCTGACACCCACCTCCTAGGAGGCAGAGGAGGAGGCGGTGGCATGCGGGCAGGCACCACGCGTGCACACGCACCCATGTGATGTCGCCTCTTCCTCCTTGGGCACTCGGTCTCTAAAAGGTTTGCGATCACTGATCATGGGTAGGGTTGCCATATGTCGCAGTTTTCCAGGATTTTCCAAGATTCAAGCTGTCCCTGCCGGTTCAAGAAAAAACATGTAAAAGTCCCGGATTTTTAAATTTGAACAAAGGAAGCAAGATCACCCATCATCAAGGGATTTTTGCAAAGAGTTAATTCACTGCCTCCCTGCCTTTCTTTCAATTATCCTGCTTGAAAGCAGCAAAGGCAAAACAGCACCCTGAGAAGCCGCCGGGGAGGGGAGACACTTGCAAGCGAGATAATTGAAAGAAAGGCACAGAGGCAGTGAAATAACTCTTTGCAAAAATCCCTTGGCTCACCTCGGCACACATTTTTCCTCGAAAGCCGGGAGGGAGCAACATATACCCATACATAAGAAGCCAAAACTCCACCATATACTGGGATGGAGGATTCCTTCTTCATGTGACCGCAAAGGGTTCATTGCATAGGGTCGGTATTCCTAGATAGGAAGGGGACAGGGTGGACAGAAAGTGAAGAGTCCTCCATCACAAAGGTCCTCTTCCAAAATAAGTCCCTTCCTGTCTCCTGCTTTTCTCCTTCCGGAGGGAAATGGACTTGCCATGGACTGCATTGCTGTTCCAGGCCCCTCTTTAGAACTTTCTTCCAAGGGATCTTCATGTGGGGTTTGAGGGTGAGTCTACTTCAGTGGGGTGTATGAAGGGGAGGGTGGGGTGACCTCAGGGGGGAGGAAGGGTGGTTTTAAGAGTGGTCCAAGAAATTTTATTCAAAAAATAAAAATAGAACCATCAAGAATAGTCTTTTGCAATAAGAATCACTTGGGGGAAAAACCTCTTGACTACAGTTTATTTTAAACTGATGAAGGCTGTCTGCCCCGGATGGGGATTCGGCGGTGTCTTAGAGCTGCAGTCTCCCTGACAGCCCCATCTGATGCATGCGCAGTTTGAAGAATGCAGTGATGTCACGTGGCTGTCCCGGTTTGGCAGGAGAGAATTATGGCAACCCTAATCATGGGGCTAAATCCAACTTCAGAGTAGTGACCAACTTTCATCATGATAGAACTTTATTTCCATGCCTCCCCCCTGCCCCTGAAACAACTGCTCGACTACTTGGAAAATAATATTTGTTCACTCTGTATAAAGGGATCTCCAGGAAATACCAAGTAATATGCAATGGTTTATTAATAATATGATTTTAAGGCAATTTAGGATTTTATTTACAGAGTACCATGTAAATAATATTAATGGGAAAATCCTGTGAAAGCTAAGACTTTAAGTGTCCCACTGGTTTCAAACATGTGTCTGAATTTCCCCCCGAAACTAGTATTTAACTTTGGTAGTATTGTGATCGTTAGTATAATTATGTACATTTATCAGTTAATATTTGTTTCCTCATTATCCTGTTCAACTCTTGTGTATTCTGAAAGGCAATGAAGAATTTGAGAATTTTAGTTAGACATGCTTTGTATTAATATGTACTGTAGTTGTTTTGCTACATGTACACTCCAATTTCAGATCTTAATTTCTGGCTTTGGGAACTGCTTCCCCGACATGTAGCTGAATATGTCAAAATAATATATTGTTTCGGTTGGCAAGAGGAATACCTGAAAAGCCATTGCTACCACATGATCTATTGATTTAATTTTCTGATTAGGGGGAAATAACTTCAGTAGGTTGGCATAATAACTGACTTTACAGAATATCAATTTATGAAAGCAGAGTACAGTGAGGTGGAAAACATATTATTCTCCATGGAATGGACTTGCTTAATGTGATTTTTATGACAAACTAGGAGGTTACAGCATTTTTAGCTTTTGGAAATTCGTGGTAAAACTGACAGTGAGTTTTTAATACAACATAATCCATTGTGCAGACTGCATTAAAATAGCTTTCAAAGGGTAAACACTTTCTGTTATTTCTGGACAAAGATATTATGCTTATTCACTGTATCTTGAAATTGATATATGGCTGCTTTGGGGGTACTCAGGAATTGAGAAAACTGCTCAACTGAAAGTATATTGTGGTCAGGCCTTGTAAGGAACAGAGTGATTTCAGAAACCTGATACGTTACAGTACTTGGAGAATAATTACAAAGTATGATACATCAATTTTAGTCTGTTTTTCAGACCAAGGTGTAGTAAAAATATACTGGACCCAGGTATGTTATTGGCTTATTGTTCCTCAGGTGTCCAGGCAGAGATGAGTGAGCACATCTGGTGGAAGAAAAAAGAACTTTTTGTGAGGAAGTTTTGAAGCCCAGAAATCCTCCTTCTTCTTTACCAGGACTTAGAAAAAGATATTTCAATGTTTGTTCCATTTCTTCATTGCCAGTGCACTAAAAAGCCATTTTATTGTGAAATCATTTCTTTTCCTTGTGCCTCTCTTGTGCAAAAAATGTGGTATAAGATAGTTGGAGAGAAGTATTTATGGCCATTGTTTGTGTATCTCTTTTGCCAAATCTTTTCTGTCTCTTCTTTTCCTATGTTTTTCCATTCTCTTCTTGTAAACCTGCAGATAGGAGGACTTAAAAAAAAAACACTAATTATGATAAAGCAAATAGTAGTAAGGGCATGATGATGATGATGATAAAAATAGCCAAAGGATCAGAAGTGTTTGTTCCAAGTTTTTCAATTGGTAGCTGCTTAGCTGGCTCTGGAGCTGCTTAATGTAGTGAAGTTTTGTAGCACCATGATTACCAGAACCAAAGGCCGCAACAGTTGTCAAAGACTCAAGAATCCTAAAATGGGGAAGAGTACTGTAGTGCAGGAGTTCTCAACCCTTTTAAGCTGGGGGCCGGGTCACAATCCCTCAGACAGCTTCGGGGGCTGGACGGCCATTTTGCCCTTCCTCCACCACATGTCACTTCTTGGTGTGGTGGAGGTGGTGGTGGGGCCACATGAAATGCCGCTGCAGGTTGAGAATCCATGCTGTAGTGTGATTTTCTTGCTATGGACACTTCTTTTCCACCCACGATTTCAAATACTTTTCTTCATCTTCTCACCAGTCTCATAAATACATTCAGCTTTATGAGACCATTTCACAACATTAAAGAACATGAATTACTTGCAGTCTTAATCAGAATGTAATTTCTAGCTTGACATTTACTTTCTCTTCTCAACAAGCTGGAACCTTCACCGCGCCTTCTGCTTGTTGATCTTTTGGAACTCTGTTCTCTCCTTCCTAATAATTTCCCAATTTGCCTTCGCCTATTTTGGAGAGACACAGAGAACTGAAGGTGGGGGGGGGGGGAGGGGGCAGAAGAGGAGTTACCTCCTGATTCCCTTTGGATTCTGTGTTTTGGAGTGAAAATCCAACCCTGGGTTGAGCTAATTGCATCCAGATCTTCAGTTTGGGCAGCATATTTTGGTCCATACTAACATGGCTGAGTTTGATTATGACTGATCACTGTATCTTTTATGCTTGTTGTTGTTCAGTCGCACAGTCGGTTCCGACCCTTTGCGACCCTATGGACCATTGTTCTCCAGGCACCTCTGTCCTCCACCATCCCCCTCAGCACTCCCAGTTCTGTGCCCATTGTGTCTACAATCCCATCTAGCCATCTCATCTTTGGCCTCCCCCTTCTTCTTTTGCCCTCCACCTTTCCCAACATCAAGGCCTTCTCAAGCGACTCCTCCCTTCTCATTTGATGTCCAAAGTACTTTAGCTTCGTCTTTACTATTAGACCTTCCAATGAGCAGTCAGGGTTGATTTCTTCTAAGATTGACCTATTTGTTCTCCTCGCTGTCCAGGGTACCCTCAAAACTCTCCTCCAACACCACATTTCAAAGGCATCTATTCTTCAGCGTTCAGCCATCCTAATTGTCCAGCTCTCACATCCATACATTACTACTGGGAAAACCATTGCTTTGACTATTCTAATTTTTGTTTTCAGTGTGATGTCTCTGCTTTTCACTATGTTCCCCAGGTTTCTCATCGCTTGTCTCCCAAGAATCAGTCGCCTTTTTATTTCATGGCTGCAATCCCCATCTGCAGTGATCCTAAGAAAGTAAAATCTGTCACTGCTTCTACTTCTTCCCCATCTATTTTCCAGGAACTGATGGGGCCTGTTGCCATTATCTTGGTTTTCTTGATATTTAGTCTCAAGCCAGCTTTTGCACTCTCCTCCTTCAGCCCAATCAAGAGATTCTTTAGGTCTTCCTCACTTTCTGCCATTAGGGTGGTATCGTCTGCATATCTCAGATTGTTTATGTTTCTCCCAGCAATTTTAATCCCATATTGTGATTCCTCCATCCCTGCATTTCGCATTATGTGCTCTGTGTATAGGTTGAATAAGCAGGGTGATAAAATGCAGCCTTGCCTTACTCCTTTTCCTATTCCAAACCACTCTGTCATTCCATGTTCTGTCCTAACTGTTGCTTCTTGGTTCATGTACAGATTTCTCAGGAGGCATATGATGTGCTCTGGTATTCCCATCTCTTTAATTACTTGCCACATCTTGTTGTGGTCCACACAGTCAAATGCCTTAGTGTAATCAATGAAACAAAAGTAAACTTGTTTCTGGTATTCCTTTGTTTTCTCCATGATCCAACGTATGTTGGCAATGTGGTCTCTAGTCCCCCTGCCTCTTCTGAAACCGGCCTGCACCTCTGGTAGTTCTCTCTCCACATGTTGCTGAAGTCTGTCCTGTATTATCTTGAGCATCACCTTGCTGGCGTGTGGGATGAGTGCAATTGTTCGGTAATTTGAGCATTCTTTGGCGTTGCCCTTTTTTGGGATTGGGACGTATACTGATCTTTTCCAATCCTGTGGCCACTGTTTTGTTTTCCAGATTTGCTGGCATATTGAGTGCAGTAATTTGACGCCATCATCTTTTAGCGCTTTGAAAAATTCGACTGGGATACCATCATATCCACTAGCTTTGTTGTTTGCAGTGCTCTTTAGGGCCTTTATAACTTCGCTCTCCAGGATGTCTGGCTCGAGTTCAGTTTTTTCATCATTGTGGTTATCAGGAGTGTTGAGGTCCTTTTTGTAGAGTTCCTCTGTGTACTCTTTCCATCTTTTCTTTATCTCTTCTGCATCAGCTAGCTCTTTTCCGTCTTTGTCCCTTATCATGGTCATTTTTGCTTTAAATGTTCCCTTTATTTCCCCGATTTTTCTGAAGAGATCTCTAGTCCTGCCTCTTTTGTTGTTTTCCTCCATTTCTTTGCACTGTTCTTTTAGGTAGTTTTCCTTATCTCTCCTTGCTTTTCTTTGAAATTCTGTGTTCAGAAGGTTGTATTTTTTCCTTTCTCTTTTGACTTTTGCCTTCCTTCTTTCCTCTGCTATTTTAAGAGCCTCATCAGACAACCATTTTGCTTTCTTACGCTTCTTTTCTTTTGGTATGGTTTTCTTTGCTGCTTCCTGCATGATGTCCTTTATCTCTGTCCATAATTCTTCTGGCACTCTGTCTATTGCGTCCAGGCCATTATATCTGTTCATCACCTCCACCGTGTATTCTTTAGGGATGCTGTCTAGGTGATATCTGTCTGGTCTTCTTGTTTTCCCTATTTTCTTTAGTCTTAACCTGAATTTTGCGATCAGTAGGTTGTGATCTGAGCCACAGTCTGCTCCAGGTCTTGTTTTTGCTGATTGTATGGAGGTTCTCCATCTTTGGCTGCAGAGTATGTAGTCAATTTGGTTTCGGTGTTGGCCATCTGGTGATGTCCATGTGTAAAGTCGCCTCTTGTGTTGCTGGAAGAGAGTGTTTGCTATGACCAGTGCGTTCTCTTGGCAGAACTCTATCAATCTTTGCCCTGCTTCGTTCTGTACTCCAAGACCAAACTTGCCTGTTATTCCCTCCACTTTTTGATTTCCTACTTTGGCATTCCAGTCTCCTAATATAATTTGGACATCATTTCTTGGTGTCTGTTCTATGAGGTGTTCTAGGTCCTCATAGAACTGGTCCACTGTGGCTTCATCTGCACTAGTGGTTGGTGCATAGACTTGGATTACGGTGATATTGAAAGGTTTGCCTTGAATTCTGACTGACATCATTCTGTCATTTTTGAGGTTATATCCCATTACTGCTTTTCTTACTCTCTTATTGACAATTATGGCTACTCCATGCCTTCTAAGGTTTTCTTGTCCACAATAGTAGATATGATGGTTTCCAGAGCTGAATTCACCCATCCCTGTCCATTTTAGCTCACTGATGCCCAAGATGTCAATGCTTATTCTTTCCATCTCATTTTTTACCACTTCCAGTTTACCTTGGTTCATTGATCTCACATTCCATGTCCCTATGCAGTATTGCTCCTTACAACATTGCATTTCCCCTCCCCCTTTCCTGTCCCTCCCCTTTCTCCCCTCTGAGGTGTTAAGCATCCTGTATCACCTAGCCTGCCCTTTTGTTTTGCCTTTTGTTTTGGTCAATAGGGTTCTCTTGGCAAGATTTATGGCGTGGTTGCCGGTGTCTGCGCCATTTTTCTCTCCTCATACATTTTATCACAGTTTTTAAAAGTTTAAAAACATTTAAGACAACATATTATCATGCATATTATCACACTTTAAAGCACAGTCTCTATGTCAGTTGCTATATTAAGTCATTTTAAAGTCTTTATGTGAGTTACTATATTAAGTCATCAACATTTCTGCATATTTAACTACTTATCCTTTGTATGAGTCTCTGAGTCTCACCCCCTGGTTTAACTCCTTTGCCTTCTTCCCTTCTGCCAATTGGACCTCTCCTTCGGCGCTTGGTTGTTTTCAGGGCTTGGAAAAGGCTCTCGTCGGGGCGACTGGCTGGCCTCTCCCCGCCCGGCTGGTCTTCCTCCTCCCTCACCGGCCCGGCTGGAGATGGTGGGGACCGGCTCGGAAGGGCTCGCGTTGGGGCGACTGGCTGGCCTCTCCCCGCCCGGCTGGTCTTCCTCCTCCCTTGCCGGCCCGGCTGGAGATGGTGGGGACCGGCTTAGGAGGGCTCGCGTTGGGGCGGCTGGCTGGCCTCTCCCCGCCCGGCTGGTCTTCCTCCTCCCTCACCGGCCCGGCTGGAGATGGTGGGGACCGGCTCGGAAGGGCTCGCGTTGGGGCGACTGGCTGGCCTCTCCCCGCCCTTTTATGCTATGCCTTTAAAAATCTTTTATGCTATCTTTTATGCTATGCCTTTAAAAATATGCCTGAAACTATATTTGGGCATTTGGAATGAGGTGCCATCGTATCTTGACCATACGTATTTAGTTTTTTAAAAACTTTTACTAAGATTTAAAAAGACTTGTGACAAAATGTTGATGGTGTTAATTACTATTGCTGGAAACATATTCAGAGTCCCTTATGTCCATGATGGTGAACCTTGACACTCCAGGTGTTCTTGGACTTCAGTTACCAAAAGCCCAGTTCAGCATTCCAGCTGATCAGGGCTTCTGGGAATTGAAGTTCAAGAAGAGCTAGAGTGCCAAGGTTCACCACCACTTCCCTATGTAACGAAAAACATTTTAAGCAACCAAGAAAATAAACAAAAATGTTGACAGTCCTTAAACTATTACAGTGGCCACCAGTCTGTTTCTACAGAGAATCCAAAATATTAATGGTTACCGCATATACCCGAGTATAAGCAAACCCGAATACAAGGCCAGGTACCTAAGTTTGACCTGAAAACCCAGGAAAATAGATTGACCCGAGTATAAGCTGAGGGTGGGAAATGCAGTAGCTGCTAGTGAGTTTCAAGAATCAAAATACAGTAGAACCTCAGATAACGTCCAAACTCCATTCCACAAGTTTGGAGTTTATCCGATTTTGGACTTTATCCGAATCAAATGGGCGATGCATTGGATAATGTCCAAAAATGGACGTTATCCAAGGTTCCTATACCAAATACATCCATTTTTTAGCGGTTTTGGACTTTATGCGATGCATTATGTGTGCATGAAAACCGTGACTTTATCCGAATCGGACTTTATCCGAGGTATTACTGTACATGAAAATATGGTAACAATAATTAAATTGTTGGCACATCTCAATCCGGCACTGTCTTGGGACCCTCGTGGTCATTGACCCAAGTATAAGCCAAGTCTCCTTTTGGGGTTCATTTTTGGGGGCTAAAAATACTCGGCTTATACTCGAGTATATACAGTACCTATTAAGCTTTAAATTGCCTAGTGCCTAATCATTTGAAAGTCTGCCCTCTGCCATGTGAACTAGATGAAACTTTTCATTGTTCATGAAGATCCATCTCAAAATTTGCACACTAGATATTAATAAAAAGGTGTTTGGTGGTTCATATATGGAATCTTTTCTCTGGAAAAGCCATGCAGGAAATAGCATTTATTTCATTTCATACCAGACTGTTGGCTTTCCCAGGCATTCTGACAGGTCTGTAGTTGCTTTTAGTTTGTCATTTTGTAGCTCTGCTCAGTTTCATTGATGTTACTGATTTTATGACTGCTGCTTCTATGATTTTGTTTTGCCCCACATTTTATTGTATTCGTTTAATTAATTCTGAATTGCCACTCTCTAGAAGAGTGTTTGCATTGAATGGCTTTTTTTCCTACCACATGCTCTTAAGTATTCAAGGAGGAGAGGAAAGAAACATCAATATTTGAGCATTTTAGCATCTGTGCAGAAGGTGCCAAACTGACATATTTTTATTAGAAAAATAACAGGATTCTTCTTTAGCATTATTACATTTTCTGCTTGCATAACGATAGAGGTTTCTTTCCTGCCAGTTAGGAATGAATTATGGCAGGGGTTCCCAACCTAGGCCCATGGGCCGGCCCCATCCCACGACAGCAGTCCATCCGGCCAGTCGCTGCCTCTGTTGCAACAGGAAGTGGAAGTGGGCACATTTACATCAGCCATAATACATGCCCGTGCATGCACAAATGTGCCCACGTCCATTGTAAATGCAGAAGTGGGTGCATTTATGACAGCTGTAAACATGCCCGCTTCTGCTTCTGGGGGTGTGATCCAGCCTGCTCAGTTGTCTGGGGGCATGGTCAGGCCTGTGGCGGAAAAAGGTTGGCCACCCCTGAATTGTGGTGAGTGGAACAGGATGAGTGGCATCATTGTTCCTGTGAAACAGTTTCACTACAGTTTTGGGATATAAAACTGCATTGTAGCTGCCAGATGAAAACTGTTTTATATCACAGAGAGATTTCTCTTAAAATTTGTGTTTAGTGGCTCTTTGGATTGACTGTGGCTCATCATATTGATTATGATGAAGCTTGATGTGACAAATATTATTTTAAGGGAGAAACATAAACTGTCCATCTCACTGCCAAGAGAATAACAAAAAAGTGATGGGCAGAATACTACATTGATGCTTCATCACTCTTTTCAAAGCTTGTTGTTTGAATAATTCCTGAAAAAGCCTCATGATATTTTTAAAAGCAGTGGCCATAATTACTTTTGTTTCTGTTGCCTGGTGATAGTTTTTTGTGTCTGTTTTTTGGTAATTATATAATTGCTCATGATCTCTATACCAAGAGGGAGATTTTCCTGTTATTTATAAAAGGCAATGAAAGGATACTAAATGTGAATATTGTAGACTGGGGTTCTCAAGAGGCCAAATAGACATAGAAAAGTAGCTCCAAATACCCAACTCTCAAGGACTCATAAGAATGCCAGTCTGCAACTCACCAAAGTATATGGACATCTTTAAGTTAAATTATTGGAAAATATGGAACTACAGAAATTAAATTAAACTATTTAATATCAAGTCAACTCTAACTTATAGTGATCCGTGTCATAGTTTTCTAGCTACAGAGTACTCAGAAATGGTATACTATTGACTTCTTCTGTGGACACTGTGTCTGTGAAGCTTGCCCAAGGCTTCATAGTTTGGCTCTTTTCCCTGGAGGCACAGAGGGAAATTGAACTCACAACCTCCACAACCAGATGCCTTACTCACTGAGTTGTTCAGCCAGTTGTGGAAGTTAGAAGAATCTGAAAGCATAGATGAAGTAACATCTGTTCTATGAATAAAATTGGACTGAGTTAAGCAAGACTGTTCAATTTCCCAAAATGGCCAACCAGATATATTCAAGAAGCTCAATGAAAAAATAGTGGTTTTCTATACCAGTACTACTAAGTAGAAAAATCAGTAGGCATGGAGGTATAATTTTAAACATTTCATTTAAGGGACTTATATTCTGCCTTTTTGATGACCATGGTGGTCAAGTCAAAAAACAGTTCAACGAATTGTACAACAAAATGAAATCAAAACACACTAAAGCAGACACAGGCAGAAAATTAAGAATTCAATAACAAGAATGCAAGCGTGGCGCCAAAATGGCCGCCGCGCTCTTTGCGCCCCCCCCACTGGACGAAGGCATCCGGGTAGTTAGGGGCGTGGCCAGCACCCTAATAAAAGGGCTGGCCATGAGGCAGCCGAGCTGCCATTTTGCGAAGCGACGGAGCGGAGAAGTTTTTCCCTCTTACCTCCGTCGCTCGTGTTCTTCAGGGGAAGCCTTTTCGGTGCAGCTTTTCCTTCCTTTGGCTTCCAGCTAGGCTAGCTATGCCCTCTAAGAAGAAGGCAGCTGCGAACGTGGCTCGATCTGCGCGGAGGCGTCAGCCGGGTCGGAGGACCGCGACTGCGCCCGCGCAGCAGCCACCTTTGGCAGAGCCCACCGGGACCGGTGGGATGGGATCGGTGGCCCCTTGGCCCGATGCACGGCGCGCGCAGGCTGACTCGGCTGGGGCCTCGGCCCTTGGCCCACAAACGATGACCACTGCCCCGGGCATGGTCCGTGCGGCTGGGCCTTCTTTCCCGGGTGCACAGTTCCCCACGGGGGGAGCGAGCCATGAGGGGGTGGTTGGGTTCCCTGCCGTGGCAGGGCATGCCCACGGCCCCTCAAGGGCCGAGCAGGGGCTCTTGGCCGTATCTGGCCCCTGGGGCCCAGGGACCTGGACAGGTGCCCGTTACTTGTGGGCCGGCTGGCCCTTTGCCCCCTGTCGGGGCTGGGGGCTATCTTAACGTGGAAGCCCTTCTGGCCCGCGTAGCGGCCCTCGATGCATCCCTGGCAGGGGCCAACCAAGCGGGGGCACCTTTTGGTTTCCAGGTTGATCCTTTGGCTGCCGGGCAGCGGCAGGCGGCGGGTCGGATCGAGCTGCTTGAGGCGCGCGGGCCGGTGGCGGCCATTGTCTCACAGCTCCCCACTCAGCAGGCGCAGCAGACTTGTGCTGATCTGGCCCCGTCGACGAGCTCAGCTTCGGTCGTGAGCTCCGACGCCCCCAGCGGGCCGGAACCCCCGGTTGGGGCGGCCCGTGGGGGTGCATCGGGTGAGTATGCAGTTCAAGCTAGTGCACCCACACAACTGACTTCCCTGGGGGGGGGCATTTCAGTGGCCATGGCCTCGCATGGGTGGTGCAGCGGTGCAGCCACCTCCAGCCCACCCGGCGACTTCATCCCTGACCCGGGGCCCGGGTTGGGGTGGCGCCCCCTATGCAGTAGGGAATGTGTTGGGGTGTCCGGGTTGGTTCAGGCCCCCTTTGCTTTGCCCGCAGTTCCCTCTGTGCCGGTGTCGGCATTCCCGACAGCAGGGTATTCCTTGCCCCTAGGGGACCATCTGGCCCAGTCCACTAAGGGAAAGATTTGGAGGGGTGAGTATGTGGACATCTTCTCCCTTCTTAACAGGGAGCCTACCAAGGAGGAGAGGGAAGGGCAGGACGAGAAGGATAAGGAGCAGGCACGTCGTTGTAAGCCGCCACGTACGTGGGCAAATTGGTTGCCAGCATACCTAATTTACATGGCTGTTTACCTCAGGGCCAGGCCGGATCTGGCCATCCCGATGGTACAGTATTTGGACAACATTTACCGGGCAATGGTTGACTTCCCGGGTCCGTCGTGGCTGGCTTACGACGAGGAATTCCGTATGAAGTTTCCACTGCACCCAGAGATGAGGTGGGACGAGCCCTGTCAGAAGCTGTGGCTTCTGTATATGACCCCCACGCGCCCAGCGCCTGGGGAGAGATACCATTGTGGACATGCGGTCCAACGAGCGGCCCCAGTACAGGTACCCCGCCAGGTGGCGGGGCAGGGGGTTCCAGCCTGCCTGCTGTGCTGGACCTTCTCGTCCAATGGTTCCTGCAACAGGAAAAATTGCAAGTACAGGCATAAGTGTCCCTCTTGTTCTGGCCCCCATGCTGCCTCCGCCTGTCCCAGGCCGGGAGGACTTCGGGGCGGGGGTAGGGGTGGGCAGGGGGCAGGTAGGACCGCCGCTGAGGGAGCAGGTCCACCGAAAGGCCCCCTCCCCAATTAATGTGGACATCCTGGAGCGTTGGCTCGCATTGTACCCGAAGAGGGCAGACGCAGATTCCCTGCTTCATGGTTTTCAACTGGGGTTTCGTATTCCTTTCATGGGGGATAGGTCCCCTCAAGACGCACCCAACCTTTTGTCACCCAGGGGAAGGGAGGAGGTGGCTGCCGCCAGCATTAATAAGGAGGTTGATGCGGGCACGGTCGCTGGCCCTTTTCCTGCACCCCCGTTTCCCAACCTTAAAGTATCCCCACTGGGACTAGGGCCCAAGAAGTCCCCGGGCGATTTCCGCCTGATTCATCACTTGTCCTACCCAGCCGGCCGGTCGGTCAGTGATGTTATTCCTGATAACCTTTGCTCTGTCGGGTATGCATCCTTTGATCAGGCATTGCGCATGGTGCGCTCATGTGGCCTGGGTGCACTGTCAGCTAAATGCGACATCAAGTTGGCTTTCCATCTCCTGCCGGTGCACCCGGGTGACTTCGAGTTGCTGGGTTTCAAATTCCGGGGGAATATTATTTTGACAAAGCCATGCCTTTCGGCTGTTCCATATCCTGCTCGGCCTTCGAGCGTTTCAGTACATTCCTACAGTGGGCATTTGTACGCAGGTCAGGGTCTCGGTCTGTAGCCCATTACCTGGATGACTTTTTGTCCGGGGGTGAACGGGGCTGGGACACGTGCACACGTCTCCTCAACACATTTCAGACGCTAATGGAGGAACTTGGTGTCCCTTTGGCGCCCGAAAAGACTGAAGGCCCATCTACTAAGCTAGTGTTCCTGGGGGTGGAGATTGACACAGTAGCGCAGACGTCTAGGTTGCCAGGGGAAAAGGTGTCCAGGATAGTGGCCCTCATTTCGGGATTGCTGGCTAAGCGCAAGGCATCCCTTCGGGAATTGCAGGTGCTACATGGCCACCTTAACTTCGCTTGCAGGGCGGTCGCACCTGGCAGGGCATTTGCTCGGCGCTTGTGCGACGCCATGACAGGCTTATCCAGGCCCCATCACAGGGTGAGACTGACACGGGGCATCAGGGCAGATATGCACATATGGCTCCAGTTCCTGAGGGAGTTCAATGGGGTCTCATTTTGGAGGTCTGACCTCCTGGCTTCACCTCGCTTTCAGATACAGTCTGATGCCTCTGGATCCCTGGGTTATGGGATGTACTTCAATGGGAAGTGGGCTTATGGTGGGTGGCCACCAGCCTGGTCAGGCACGGGTTGCCTGAGAGATCTCACATATTTGGAAAATTTTCCCATACTGGGGGCTTTGATGCTATGGGGTGAGGAGTGGGCCAACTCGGTGGTGCATTTCTGGTGTGGCAATGCGGCCGTTGTCCGCATTGTCAACTCACAGACTTCTAAATCTCCCAGGGTCATGGACCTGGTGCGCCAGTTTGTATTGCGCAGCCTGCGCCTCAATGTACTGTTCAGGGCCAGGCATGTCCCGGGGGTCAATAACGATATTGCTGACGCTTTGTCCCGCCTGCAGATCTCCCGGTTCCGCGCCTTGGCCCCGGATGCGGAGGAATTTCCCTCGCCACTCCCGGAAGAGATATGGACCTTTGGCAAGGAGAGGTGAACCGGGCGATCGGCATGTCGCTGGCGCCACGCACGCGTAAGGCGTATCACCATGCATTAGTTTCTTGTCAGACATTTTGTACACAATTTCAGCTGCCAGATACCTGGCCGATCCCGGTGGCCCACATCCTCCGTTTCATGGTTTACCTGCATGCCCAGGGCCTTGCACCCCGCACCATAGCATCCAGGCTGTCGGCGCTGGCTTTTATGGCCAAGGTGGGAGGTCATGCGGATAGTACCGCTGATTTCCGTGTGAGACACTTTTTGGAGGGGTGGGTGCGGGAACGTGGGCGTAGCCTGGACGACCGCCACCCAATTTCCCCTGGGGTTCTTACCCAACTGGCACGGGGCTGGCATGACCTATGTTTCGATAGGTATGAGGCAGCCCTGTTTCATGTGGCCACAACGGTGGCCTTTTTTGGAGCGCTCCGCATCAGCGAGCTTGTGATGCTGTCTAAGGCGGATGCAAGTCGTAGGGCACTGGAACTCGAAGATGTCTATGTTTGCAATGATTGGGCTCAGTTGAGGATACGCTCCTCTAAAACAGATCAGCATGGCGTAGGCAGTTGAGTAATACTGCTACGATGTTCCTTGGAAGACATCTGTCCGGTTGGTGCCCTACAGGAGTTTCTTGCACTGTGTGGCACGCACCAAGGCCCGTTTTTCTGTCACCAGGGTGGGTCTCCCCTCATTAAATTTCAGTTTGGAAGGTGAATGGGAAAGCCCTAGCCAGTGGGGGCCTCCCGGGGGCTTGTTTCGGCATCCATTCCTGCAGGATGGGGGCGGTTTCTACTGCAGCTGCTTTTGGGTACTCTGGGGCTGAAATACGCCACATGGGAAGGTGGGGATCACATTGTTTTCAGTTTTTGTGTTCACCCTCTTCAACCGTGAGTACCAGTTTAGTCACTGCAATAGATAGGCATAAGTTGTAAGGTAAACATTTATGACCCACAGGTATCCGGCAGGTTCGCAATTGACTGGACAACACTAGACAGGCATAAGTTGGTTAAACGTTGTCCGGTCAACGACGAACCAGGCGATGGGGTGATGGCTACAGCTAGACAGCATGCATCACCCCCTGATTTTACGGATACACGTCAGAGGGTGGGGTCATTAGTTAGATATTGACTACGGCCAACAATTTGTTTGTTGTCAACAAACAAATTGATACAAATAGATACATTGTAACAATTGCCGTTGGCAATTTTGGGTGGTACCTTACCAGTGTTACTTCAGCCTGCTTGCCTTAAGAATTATGATTGGTCAATTACCAATAGAAATTTATAATTCGGACTAGGGCATGAATCAATAAATGTGGCCCAATGCCGTTATCCACTTTCATTTGTGTCTGAGTCCTTTATTGGGGGGTGCGCCTGCAAATAATATCGGACCAGAAACAAAACATAACAAAAATAAAAAAAGACAAACACATTGTGGTACTTTAAGGACTGACTGTTACATTTTAGTATGAAATTTCATGGATCAAGTCAACTTCCTCAGACATAAGAGTGAGACTACATGGCAATCGTTTATACATGGTCCCAAAATAATGTGACAATTGTAGATTAGTATACACAAGTAACAAACTGTGTGAGTCAGTGTGGCATTTCACACTGGGTGAGATATAACATGTCTGCCTACATGAAGAGATAAAATGGTGGAGAAAACTTAATATTTGAGATCAAATATATTTTTCAGAATAGGAAGTTCCAATTTATGAACACTGTCCCAGGACAGATTATCTTATGCTCGGACATACTGTTCTAAGCAAGGGAGGCTCTCCCAATTCTAAGCAAGGGAGGCTCTCCCAATTACTTTGGAGGGCAGGCAGAATTTTAAGAGAGAAAGCAGGGTCCCCGAAGTATCCCAAGCTATTTCAGTATTTAAAGGTAATAACTTGCAACTGAATTGATGCTGAAAGATAATGGTAGCCATTGCAACTGGAGCATTATTCCAAAGGTTCAGATCTATTCTGCCACATTTTGAAGTAGCTAATGTTTCCCAGCAACGTAGCGTCTAATTTATGTAAACAATCAAAGCACTCCTTGGCCCAAATACTCTTGCCTAAATTATGCTGCGGTAACACAAATAGCATAACTTTTGGAGGTGAATTGCCTTAGGATGGTTAAAGCATTATTGTAGACACTATCTGTTGTATTTAATCTTAATTTAATTGTTGGATTTCTATACCGCCCAATCGACCAAGGCCAACTCAGGGCAGTTCACAATCATAGATACAAACAGAAAAACAGATTAAGAACCCACCCCCTAAAAAGGGTGCAGGGACCGAAGGGACTGTGGGGGAAGGAATAATCCTCTACACCAACCACCCAATGGAGGTCACCCTTCCACCTGCACCCCACACTTGGCCCGCCAGCCAGGTTTTGAGTTCTTTTCTGAAGGGCAGCAACTCCTTCCGGAGGCGCAGTTCTGTTGGCAGGAGCTTCCAGAGGGCCAGTGTGGACATGGAGAAGGCCCTCCTCCTTGTGCCAGAGAGGCGAGCTTCTCTGGCTGATGGAACAACTAGAGAGCCCCTCTGGTCCACTCTGGTTGGACAGACGGATGTCCTTAGGGCAATGCGGTCCCTTATGTAACCAAGTTGTGTGATGATGTACCAAGTGATTTCTTTTTTTAAAAAAACTTTGGGGTAATTTTCCTCCAAAAGTTAAGCCATTTGGGTAGTTACACAGAAAATTTTGGCCATTGAGAAAAGATGAGCTTAGAAATGAGAAAATATATTGATATTAGAAATTAGGTGCACAATCCCAGAAGAAAAGGAATGGAAAACCCTGAAAAGAGTAATCAAAGGTCATAACTGACTTCACAGCACTCAGTTATATTATTATGGTTGCGATAAATAATTCTAACAGTTTGGGAACAAGTCACAGTATGGATGACTCATACAGTAAACAGATTCATGAGTACATAATACAGAGACACAGTTTCTTTCATAAAAGGACTAATTGACAAGTGTTATTGATAAGGATGTGTTTCCAAAGCTGCAGTTAGCTCTCTTGCTGTGAAATCAAAGGCATTGCTATTAAATTGATAAATGTGATGCTTATTTTCATTTCTCCCAATACCTTCAAATTACATCTTAACTCTTCGCAAGAGGATGTTTAGATCAAGTAGACTAAGAAAACGAAGTATGGGAGCACAGAATGTAAACATGATTTTCAGTCATAGGGAAGAAAAGGATCTGCTTGCTACCTCAATCTGCACTTCACTTTATCATTAAATGGTTTCATAAATGCTTATACTATTGGGTAGTTGCACAGCAAAAGTGGGACAGAGTTTAGGCTTAATATTAGGCAAGTTCTTCTCTTTGAATTCCTCCTAACCAGAAAGCCAAGCCAATGATTACTCGGATCAAGGCTTAAGGTTAAAAAGAAAAAGTAATGTTAACTTATACATGTGATTGGAAGTTGGGATGAAATTGCAAGATTAATTAGTATCCGTATCCGTACTCATATCTGTAGTCATATCCATAGTCGTAGTCGTAGTCTATACCCTTTCCCCTGGTCAGCCTTTCCTATGTTATGCCTCCTTTGTTGGAAACTGTTGACTGCAAACTCCATTCCAGAAATGGGCATATAGTATATAGATATTCAGCAGTAACTCACATCAGCCATATCCAGTGTAGACAATAGGAAGGAATGCTAAGAATCACTGTCTTTCAACATCTGAAGTGTTACATTTTGCCCATCCTTTTTCTAACCTGCAAAAAGACATTTTTTTCCCATTACTCCATGGCGTTCCACCTGTTGTGTTTTCAAACCTTTGCTTCAGAAAGGTTATGTGGGAGGCACTGAAATTCTTAGCTAAGGGAGCTTGTGAGAGTCTTCATGTTGATTGGTCAGATCTGTCTCTTAAATTGTGGCACAGAAACCTAAGGCTTGACCAGCTAACTCCCTGACTGAGAGTTTTCAGCCAGGGCCACAAGCCTTCAGAACTCTGTCAGTCATATTTGACACATTGAATAAACAGAATGAATTCAGCCTACATAGACTAACTTAGTGGGAACAAAACCTTTAGATCAGGGTGCCCAAACTATGGCCTGCGGTGCCAAATCATCCAGCCTATACTGCCTTCGCCATTCCTGTAAGCAGAAGTAAAATGCACATGCATGTGTACATAATGCACCTGCAAATGACCCATGACTGTCATAAACACGTTTATGACCGCCGCGGGTCGTTTATGGCAGCATTATGTGCATGCGTGTGCATGTTTTATTTCAGCTTCCGGTGGGAGGAACCACGTGACCGGCATGCTCAACCATGTGACTGGCATGCTCAACCAAGTTTAGGCACCCATGCTTTGGACCATTCGTTCTTTCTGAAGAACAGGAAGTACATAAGCACCTTTATATAAATCTATGGTGAAGCTGTATTTAGAATGCTGTGTATAGTTTTGGTTATTTTGTTTTTAAAAGGTAAAGAAAATATTTTATGGCTGGATTTTACTTTTTTTATTCAAAAGTAATCCCCACTTTATACAGTCAGCTTTTGGATTTGTTTGCAAATTATTTCTGACTAAAACGATCAAAGGCTTCAGCTAACTTTCTGCACATTATCTGAAGCTAACCCTTTTAGTTTAGAAGAAAAAATGATGGGACAGGCAAGACAAGGCATAACAGCAGTTTATAAA
Source organism: Bradypodion ventrale (assembly GCA_035047345.1). Classification (NCBI taxonomy): domain Eukaryota; kingdom Metazoa; phylum Chordata; class Lepidosauria; order Squamata; family Chamaeleonidae; genus Bradypodion; species Bradypodion ventrale. The sequence goes on from JAWDJE010000006.1 coordinate 127,283,183, forward strand.
ATGATGATGGATATGCATAATATTTATGCAGATAGGATTGCCATTTGAATTTCTTAATGGCGTTTCTGTGATAAATACATACAATTATGGAATAAATGTTGAGGAAAACCAGAAGAAGTCACAAATAGAAGACAAGGTTGGCTGGACTCTTCCTCCTTCCCTCCTACATACAAATTTGTGAATGAGGTAGGGCAGTTACACAGTGAATATACTTGCCTGGAAATTTACCAAAAGCCATAAATTCACTCATAAAATTAACATGTACTGCATATAAATTCATTATATATAGATCCAAATATTAATAATCCATCTGGTAATTGGATACATACATATCATATACAGTGGACACCCTGTATCTGCAGGCTTAGTATCCATGGTTTCAGTTATCCACAGCCAGAAAATATTTGCTGAAATATCACAGACACATGTAATATATACATATTTTCAGCATCTTCTTCTTCTTCTTGTGCTGTATCCAATTTCGAATATTGGCGATCATCATGGTGATCAGCCATGAAGAACGTCCTGTGAATATAATGCCGTGGCCTTTCATCTGCCTTCCGCATCACAGCATGATATCCATACCACTGATCCAGCTCTGCGAAGTGGGATTTAATACACTTGGAGACCATCCTCCTTCCCCGTGGACTTCACCAAGGCCACTAGCCATCAGGGTTGTCAGGTTAGTTAACCACTACTTGAATGGCGTTAAGTTGCTGGCGGTATGGTCTACTCCAGTGATGGCTAACCTTGCCACTCCAGCTGTTCTTAGACTTCAATTACCAGAAGCCCAAGTCAGCATTCCTGCTGTTCAGGGCTTCTGGGAATTGAAGTTCAAGAATAGCTGGAGTGCCAAGGTTCACCATCACTGGTCTACTCTATTACCCATAGCAGGATAGCCTGGCCAGACTTGAATGTGCATTACCAGAATTGGCCACTTGAGGCCACTATATACAATTATATCTCAAAGGCTAAAGATGCAGTGGAGGTGACCCATGGGTGACCCATAAGCCAAACAGCTTGAGCCTGTGAAGTATATTGATCCGATACCTTTGGTGTGAGGGGTCTGTGTTTATTTAGTATATTTTTATACCGCTTTCCTCACCTATTGGTGACCCAAAGCGGTTTACAGACAAACAAAGATGGTAAATTACATAAAACTTGAAATAAAATTAAACATTGTGGCTGAACATCTGAGGGAGCCTAAGAGATGGCATCCAGGCTCAACGCCAGTGACAGAGCCTGGTACTCAACATCCTCTGTAATCCTCAGGCATCTTAAGGCCCATGTCATGGGTAACAGCCGCTCCCACTCCCCTCCAACCGGCTGAGGGGAGGAGCTCAGGGGGCTCTGTGGCAGGGATGAAGGTGGAAAATGTCCTCCTGTCACGGAGCAATGGTCGCTGCCACTCCCCTCCAACTGGCTGAGGGGAGGAGCTCAGGGGAGTACATGTATATTACTGTAAGTTTCCAATTAGTAATTGGTCTTTGATATTCATGCACTGACTGAAATGACAATCTTTCCTAACATAGTAGCCTTCAGCTATTTTGGACTACATCTGTCATCTATCCTATCCAATATGGCCATTGAATCATGGATGTTTTTGGTAGCTCTAAAACATCTGAAAACATATGAAAAAGGGCTCAGCATGGTGAATTTTTAGGAGCAATATAGTACAAATTCCATTAGAACTGTATATTTTGGTAAAGCCACCTTGTTATGCACAGATCTAGGGTTTTTCTTTCAGGGTTTCTGCAATCTTGCTCACATAACCCAACAAGAAATTATCTGATAGCAGATTGCTCGACTTAACATCACAAAATCCATTAATATATGTTGGTCTGAAGCCTTTAAGGATCACAAAGCATTGTTCTCTGAACAGGATGCCACTTTGTTCACCCAGTGGAATAGATACTAATTGAGGATCTACCAGGCCCTGTGGCATCTGGTTCCTATAGTAGCATGACATTAATTTCAAAGTCTGAAAAAAAATGGGGGTTTTAGGGACAATTCCCAGAATCCTCCACCCAACCCGGGCACTGGCCACACTGGTTGGGGAATTCTGGGAGTTGCAGTTGAAAATACTAACTTGCCTAAGCGTTTGGAACCACTGTGGCATCCTGAGGCCTCAACCCAGCAGTGGCACATGCTTCCTACTTTAGCAACTTCCTAGTCCTGTGAATCTGTACACCAGTGCCTGGCAGTAGCTTCAGGATTGATGAACAAGTACCAGACTGCAGGCTATGGAAAAAATGCCCTTAATGCTTTCTCCCTGAGAAAAAGGGTGGTACAATCTAGGAGTTATGGAAGGTGCAAAACCTATTGTTGAAGCAAGGTGGTCATGAGCTGCTGTTCTAGATGATGACTCCACTGCCCTGTGGATTACTCCCTACAAATTGTTGCAGGGTTGCCGGACTCACCCTGAACATGACAATGCCTTTCATCTGTCGAGAAAAGATTAATTTAGTTTTGCACCTTAGCATTAAATTTGAGTAAAACAAAGTACTGCCCATAAATATTAGGACTATGGGATGCAGCCTCTGCATAGGAAGCTTAATTTTACTACCAGGTGCAAGTCTCACAGCTCTCTGCAAGACTGTATTGTTTTATAATCATGAAATAATGGGATGACGTCTGAATGCAACAACTTCTTTTTTCTTTCCTTCCTAACAGGGTATAGAGCTTTAGAATTCAGGTGGGAAACGAACATTTGCTTATTCCCACTTCAAAGTTCAAGCACAGACCAGAGTCTCACTTTCAATGATTCATGTTATTCTCTGATGTGAATGAACTGGGCATCTCTTTGGCATATTGGATAGTGCCTGGAGGGAGCCTCTGTTCTCCCCCTCCATTTCCATCTCAGCAGGAGCTGCTTCACTGCAGGCCATCTGGGGTTACATCTCTCTCTACTGATTGCATTACACATCATCCACCTAGCTAAATCATGTTCACCTGTATGAAGTTGTTGAGCTAAAAGGGTAGTTTTAGTAGAGATTGAAAATAAGGTGCAATCTATATCTTGCAGCCTTTCAAGATACATGAATATTGTATTTTGAATGTGTTCACTTGCACAGCTCACTGTAAAGTTTTAGTCAGGATCAGAATCAGGAATGATCTTAGTCACTGCCAGTTGAAAATTCATCCTTATAATCCTTTTTACTAGGTTGTCTTGAGCAATCTGCTCACAAACCTAGTCTCTTGAGATGTATTGTATCATCATGCCTACCCAAGGTTGCTTTAGCAGTTTATTTATATTTTTTAAAAAATATCCTGCACAAATTTAAGGTCTCAGTAGGGTGAAATATTAAATTATGTGAGCCCAGGATATGATCTGAATATACATGACATAGCAATCTTGCTTAGACAGGACTAGTTCATGTCAGTGCCTACCTGAGAAATTGCTAATGCAGGGGTTCCCAATGTTTTCCTGCAAGGGGCCAGTTCCTGCCACCTCACTCAGCTGTGGTGGCCGGAGGTGCAGCTGCACCCAGAACTTACGTTTTTGTCATCATCAGTGGCAGCAGCAGCAGGAATTGCATGTTTTTTGCTGCTTTGTGCACAGCCTTCTCCACCTCCCAGGGCGGCGGGAGCCTTTCCAGAGCATGTTTGCTCCAGTTTGGTAATTTTCCTACGCTCCTCCACTGTGCTTCAACAGCTGGAGAGCAGTGGTGGAGGACTTCCTAGTTCAGTGCTGTCCACCACTGGAAGTGGTCCACCGCCACTCTCCAGCTGACAAAGCGCAGTGGAGAAGGCTCGGAAAATTACCAAACTGGAACAAACATGATCTGGAAAGGCTCCTGGTGCCCTGGGAAGCCGCAGAGGCCATGTACGAAGCAGCAAAACTGCACAATTCCCACCGCTGCCACTGCCATGGTGATGTTTTTCAACTTCCAGTGGTTGAGGGTGGATCGAGATATGCCTGAGTGGCCACCATGGGCTGGATTAATGATATGCGTGGGCTGGATTAGGCCTGCTGGCCAGAGGTTGGCTACCCATGTGCTAAAGAAACTTAGATGTGTAATATTTTGGATTCCATCTTCCTCTGGGTCTGCCTCATGGTTTTTGTCCTTCTCAGCTTTCTATATATGTAAGGTATGGAATTCCAAGACATTTTCTCCAAATGGGCAAACCACTTTATTCATTGTCTCTGTTTGTAGTGCAAGATTGTTTCTGTTCCAGTTCTGTTCTGTTCCAAAATAACAAAGACTTTTGGGAGGCCTTTTTTTACAAGATATAACTTACAATCCTTCCCTGTATTCTTTCCCTCCCACCTGCTTTGGTGCTTTTCCTTCCCCCATCACTCAGCCAGTCTACCCAGACAATCTTCCTCTCTCTTTCTCAAACATCTAGGTCAGTGATGGCGAACCTATGGCACATGAGCCAGAGGGGGCACTCAGAGCACTCTCTGTGGGCAAGCATGCTGTCACTCCAGCACAGAGTTTGCCCCGCTGCTCTGCCCAGTAGCCCAATGGGAGTGCTTCCTCCATCCCCAGCACAGAGTTTGCCCTACCCCTCTACCCAGCAGTCTAATGGGAGTGCTTCCTCCCTCCCCAGCACAGAGTTTGCCCCACTTCTCTGCCCAGCAGCCCAATGGGAACACTTCCTCTCCCCCTCTCCCACAGAGTTTGGGCACTCAGTTTCTAAAAGGTTCGCCATCAATGATCTACGTGCTCTTTTCCTCTCTTTACTCACTGGGTCTCTTATGATCCTGTTATAATAATAATAATAATAATAATAATAATAATAATAATAATAATAATAATAATAATAATAATAATAATAATAATAATAATAATAATAATAATAATAAAAAATTTTAATTTATATCCCGCCTTCTCAACCGAGGCAGACTCTAGGCGGCAAACAACATAATTGATACAATACAATAATCCCAAAATACAATATAGCAATACAAAAAATAAATCAGAACAATAATAAACAGTACAAATCACATGGTAACAAATTCAAAAATATACATCAGCATCAAATATCTTATAACATCACACACAATCCTCCTCCCTCAATCATCCACAATCATCCCCAATTTCTCCCTCTCCTGTATATTTGCAATAGTAATTGATTCAAAGCATTTGAATCTTCTCATCATTGCAACATATCAATCAATCAATCAATCAGTTTAATTTATATCCCGCCTTTCTCGGCCAAAGGCCAACTCAAGGCGGCTAACAGCATATACAAATAGCAACAAAATAATAATACAGAGATACAATAAATTTACAATAGTGAGCAATACAAGTAAGCATGGTATCAAAATACAAAAACTACATAATTACGTTATAAACTACAGTAAAAAACAGTGTAATGCAACAACAAACCCAGCGTGGAAAAAACCCATGTCCTCTGGAGAAAGTCACAGGAGCTACCACTCCTCCTGGCAGCAAAGGCAGCCACGGCAGTTCAGATTGTCCCAAGGGCTGCAACAGCTGCAAAGACGCAGGCAAGAGCCTTAAGGACAGCATCAGCTCCAGCCGAGACAAAAAGGGGGGTTAACTTGTTCATTGCCGGCCGGCCATTGGTCGAGAGCCCTGCCGGGGTCGGTGGTGGCTGGAGCGGGTTTTGAGGGTGGGGACGAGCCCTCCAGGTGCCGCTCATTCGTTGCCGCCCACCCGCCGGTCAAGAGCCCTGCCTCTGGCCCGACATATCCCTGAAGATTATATGTTAGCATCTTATTACATGAAAGGGGGACACAAGACATTGAAATTGCATGGGTTATAATTAGTGGGTAGTGCTACAATCATAATTTTTTGTAGAATTTTCATTCCAGACATGGTTATTCTCTCTAGCCATTGCACTCTGTCAGATTCCTGTTCTGCAAGATGTTTCCATTGGCATCTCATTTATTCTGTTTGCCACCATTGGTTTGTTCAGTTATTCTGTTTCCCTCCCACATTGTAAGACTCTGCTCTGGAGTTAAATTTCCCTTCACACTATTTGTTGTTGGACTTGCATCTTGCTGCTGTACTTTCCAAGCTACTCATCTTGCAGCTTTTACTAGTCAGTTTTCAGCAAGCTGTCTACTTACAGAAAGACATCTTTTAACAAGAGCTGTTTTCCTGTAATGTAGTTATGTGGTAGTTAGGGATGTCTGCTAACTAGTGCCATCTGTACTTGGTATTGCAGACAAAAGACAAATTGCAGTTGCTTAGTTTGCCATCTAGTTCAGGCTAGCTGTTGACAATTGTGATGATGGTTTCAATTTCCTAGAAGGCTGTTCCTTTAAAACAACCCAAAATAAATGTCATACAGAAAAAATACACAAAAAGCTAATTAAAAAACAAAATAAAACTCTGAAATATTGTAAGAGTTTTCATTGGCCAATTGTTGGCGTGCCCTTGATGGCTTAATCAGATTAGGACCTAAATCAGGGGTGGTCAAACTTGATGCCCCGGATGTTCTTGGACTTTAATTCCCAGAAGCCCTGATCAATAGTCCTTACTTGGGCTTTTGGTAATCGAAGTCCAAAACCTTCTGGGGCACAAACGTTGGCCACTCCTGACCTAAATACTGAAAGAGGCACATTTTGCCTCACCGGAGGCAGTTGGTGTAGTAATTAATGTGGGTTAAAATGAACAAATACAAAGGCAACTTTTTTGTCTTGGTTTAGCTTCTGGGCAAAGTAAAGATTCTGGGTAATATATATGGTATGTGGAAAAAAGAAAAAAGAAAAACCGAGTTCCTTGATGTCACATTGCTGAATTTAGTTAGTGAATCAGTTTCAGTGACTTTTCACTGAATTAAATTAGCCTTGATTGCATAGGCAGGAAACTCATGAGAATTAGGAATATTGTTCTGCTGTTATTGAGTTGAATTCCGATTAATCCCCATAGCTGTATAGCAGATATCTAATGACAAAATAGTAAGATAGTTCCTAATAATCTTGGTATTTTTCACTGCTTTTTATTGAACAGTATAGTTCAAGGGCTGATAAATGTTAATAGGACATATCTAGGAGTTACTGGGAAAGGTGGAGGGCAAAAGAAGAAGGGGGTGGCAGAAAATGAGATGGCTAGATGGTATTGTAGACACAATGGGCACAGAGTTGGGTGGGTTGAGGAAGATGGTGGAGAACAGAGGTGCCTGGCGGGCGACGGTCCATAGGGTCGCAAAGGGTCAGAATTGACTGTGTGACTGCACAACAAAAAGGAGTTACTTATAATTGTCAGAAACTTGTTAAATCCTGACATTTATTATTAATCATGTGCATTTTAATTGGAAGCCACCATCACTGTGTAGGTATAAGGAAGAAGTTGTTTTTGCCCTTTAATTTACTTAAATAGCAATTTCTTCAGCTGTGTCACATTTACAGATGTGTAGTTCTGCTCCTAGCATGAAATAAGGAGACAAGACATATACAGCTGTGGTTATAAGGCTCGGGCCATGTTTATTCAGTTTTTAAGTTGCGGGACCTACAGAGGGGCCAGGCAGTGCATAACCTGATGCCAGGGCAAGGGAAGATAGCCCCCCTTCCCTGCACGAGATGGGCGAGACCCAGGCCCCCACTCAGCACTGCACCTGCTAGCCATTGGTGGGCTAGCTTCCCAGGGGTGTGTGTGTGTGCATGTGGCTGTTTCCACTTCCTCTCTACTGAGTGGATCTTGGTTGTGCCGTGTGCCTGCCTCATGGTGTTAGCTGCATCCGGGCCATGTCACATGCCTGGGCCTATAAGGCCAAGTGGATGGCCCCTCCTCAGTGCAGGTGCACTTGCGTGGCAAGTGGCATGACACACAGGTTCCTCCCCCATGACGGGGCAGAAATCTCCCACCCATCCAAAGCTGCCCAGATGAGGAGGCAAGCTATCAAGCGCAAAGCACAGATATAAGAAGTAGTATAAATTCTACTTCTCTATCACATTCTTGCATTTTTATATTTTTATTTTGTTCTCATTGTAGTGGTGTCGTTATGTTGACACAAATTCCCCACGTAGCATATTTTGAGCACCCAGATTTTGCCTACCCAGAGTGTGTACCCAATTTCGTTGTTATGTGCAGGACAATGACAATAAAGATTTATCTATCTATCTAAGTCAGAAATTTGATCTGTTTTCAGAGAATGAACCTGTGCTCAGACAAATTCAATATGAAGAATCACTGATGTAATTCAGGGTACTTAAAGGTCCAGCTTTGCAAAATTACCCTACATAGATATTTCTCAAATAAAAATAAAATGTACATGAACTGTAGTATGTGCAGTGTGCACAAATTAAACAGAGAACTCTACAGTAATAACTTTCCCCATTAACATTTGACAGATTTAGTAGACAGGAAAAACCTTTTTAACTATAACAATCCTTATAAGATCTTGAGCTGATTTAAACTAACACTGTTAACTCCTCTACCAGTATTTGCAAATTAAATAAAAAGTATACTCTGCAAGCAAAGTATTCTTAGAAGCCCTTTAATGAAGATCATTGAAAGCATACAGGTTAGAATTAAAAATCATTTCAAAAGAGTGAAAGGCTGCCTTGTAGAACTGTATCTAGCACTCCGATTAAATCCCACTTTAATCCACCTTGATGGAGGGAAGCAACTTCAACAATACTGGTCTGGGGTTGAGAAGGACTTTGCATGTCAAAGGGGCTCAGGACCAGAAAGTGACTTGCGGAGCTAGATCAGTGGTACGGATGTCACGCTGAGATGCGGAAAGCAGATGAAAGGCCACGGCATTATATTCTTAGGATAGTACCTCTCATGAGGAGAACCATAATCAAACTAGACAGTCCCAGACCCTCTCCTCCAGATAAATGGTAAACCACTTCTAAGTATTTTCTACTTAGAACACCTTGGAAGGGATTGCTATAAATTGGAACTGACTTGGTAGCACAAGATGATGATGATGGTGGTGATTACCTAAAGCAGTTATATGCTGCTCTTCAATTTGACAAAAGGTACTTATAAGAGGCCAATTGGGGAAGGACAATACTCGGTCCAGTTATCCAAAACTTGGAGATATTTGGTATGTAATGGGAAGTAGTGAAACAAATATATATGTGGTTCAGGGCATGTAACAAGGTGAAAGAAATAGAACATAGACACGTAGAGATGTGTAAAAACACATTTGACATTTCCTGTCCTGATGGTTGAGCCCCTGAGTTTATTGCTTGGTGCTTGATTCTCATAGGTTTCTCCATTGCCAGATAGAAGATCCTAGAGCTCCATAAAGTTCTGTGGATCACTTAGGGAAGATCCTGAAGGATCAGACTACCCGATTTGACAGATGGTGTAGGATAGGCTATCCCTCTCTTTATTGGCTCCAGTGCAAGTGACAGGAGTTTTGGAGAGCTTCCTGGCTGTATTACTTGACTGACAGTTTCCATTTGTAGAAGGGTCACCATTGCTCGAAAGCCAGTTGTATCCGACTCTAGGGTGTGGTGTTCATCTCCATTTACAGCCAAAGAGCCAGCGCTGTCTGCATCTACAGATGTTTCTGTAGCCATGTGGCAGGCTTTCGAATTGCTAGGTTGGCAGGAGATGATAACTTACTTCATTGTGCAGCACTCGGGTCTTGAGCTGCTGATATGCCAACCTTCCCGTCATCAAGTTCAGCATCTTAATCACTAAGCTGCCACAGTTCAATTTTTTCTTTGACAGAGGCATACATATCAAATCATTAAAAATATTTTATTTTCTAATATCTAACAGTATAGCCAGTTGCACAGGGTTACTGTACAAAACAGTTCTAACTAAATAGAATAGATAAGAATAGTCTTTGTAATTTTTAATTCTAACCTGTAATACTCAGGATCTGGTGCAAGATGTTAATGTGACTGATCCAATAGGGAACAGTGACCACAACTCAATTATGTTTAACTTGATCATAGACCGCAAGTCACTGATAAAATCTAACACAGAGACCTTAAATTTTCAAAAAGGAAATTTCCCAAAGATGAGGAAACTAGTAAAAAAGAAACTGAAAGGGAAAATTGAGAGACTCCAAACACTCCAAGAGGCATGGAGGCTGTTTACAAAAACAATAACAGAGGCTCAATTGGAATGCATACCCAAAAGGAAAAAGGGCACTGCCAGGTCCAAGAGGACTCCGATGTGGCTTACAGGAGCTGTTCGGGAAGTGATCAAGAGCAAGAAAAGCTCATTTAGAAGATGGAAGGCTTGTCCAAATGAGGACAGCAGGCAGAAACATAAATTCTGGCAGAACAAATGCAAGGCAACAATCAGGAAAGCAAAGCAAGACTTTGAGGAGCGTATAGCTAAAAATACTCAGAGAAATAACAAAGACTTCTTTAAGTACATTAGAAGTAAGAACCCAACTAGGAAGGCCATTGGACCATTAGATGACAATGGAAGGCAAGGGGTTATTAAAGAGGAAACAGAGATTGCAGAGAGACTCAATGAATTCTTTGCTTCAGTATTCACTGAAGAAGACAGAGACCACATGCCCAAAACAGAGCCTATCTTCGTAGGGAGGGAAACCGAAGAATTAAGCAAGATAGAAATAACCAGGGAGGAGGTCCTTGCATGTCTTGTTAAGCTAAACACTAACAAATCACCAGGACCAGATGGCATCCATCCACGAGTTCTCAGGGAACTTAAAGATGAAATTGCTGATATCCTAGCCAAAATATATAATCTTTCCCTCAAATCAGGCTTTGTGCCTGATGACTGGAAGGTAGCGAATGTAACACCAATTTTCAAAAAAGGATCCAGGGGTGATCCAGGAAATTACCGGCCTGTCAGTTTGACATGTGTCCCAGGTAAAGTGATGGAAACCATCCTAAAAGATAGAATTAATAGGCACATAGAAGAGAAGGCGCTGCTAAAGGAGAGCCAACATGGCTTTTGCAAGGGCAAATCATGCCTCACTAATCTGTTGGAATTTTTTGAGAGTGTCAACAAGCATGTGGATAAGGGGGATCCAGTTGACATTGTTTATCTGGACTTTCAGAAGGCTTTTGACAAGGTCCCACACCAAAGGCTCTTGAATAAACTTACCAGTCATGGAATAAAGGGACAGGTCTTGTCCTGGATCAGCAACTGGCTAAGGGACAGGAAACAGAGGGTAGCACTAAATGGACACTTCTCCAAGTGGAGGGAAGTAAAGAGTGGGGTCCCCCAAGGTTCAGTACTGGGACCCCTGCTTTTCAACCTCTTCATAAATGATCTAGAGGTAGGAGTAAAAAGCAAGGTAGCCAAATTTGCTGACGACACTAAATTATACAGGGTAGTGAAAACTGTGAGAGATTGTGAAGAGCTCCAGAGGGATCTCTTGACACTGGGGGAGTGGGCAAAACAGTGGCAAATGAGCTTCAACATCAGTAAGTGCAGAGTGATGCATGTTGGGGCAAAAAACCCCAATTACATTTATAAACTGATGGGGTCTGAACTCTCTGCGACAAACCAGGAAAGGGACCTTGGTGTCCTGGTGGACAGCTCAATGAAGGTGTCAACCCAGTGTGCCTCAGCAGTGAAAAAAGCAAACTCAATGTTAGGGATCATTAGGAAGGGTATAGAAAATAAGTCAGCAAGTGTCATTTTGCCTCTTTATAAATCTATGGTGAGGCCCCATCTGGAATATTGTGTACAGTTCTGGTCGCCATACCTCCAGAAGGATATTATGGAGTTGGAGAAAGTACAGAGGAGGGCAACCAGAATGATTAGGGGACTGGAACACCTTCCTTACCATCTGAGGCTGCAACGGTTGGGCCTTTTCACTCTTGAACGACGGCGTCTAAGAGGTGACCTGATTGAAGTTTATAAAATCATGCACGGTGTGGACAAAGTAGATAAGGAAAAACTGTTTTCCCTATCGCACAACACTAGAACTAGGGGACACTCCATGAAACTTTTGGGTACTAGTTCTCAAACAAATAAGAGAAAGTACTTTTTCACCCAGAGGATTACTGGTCTATGGAACTCCCTGCCAGAAGAAGTGGTGACAGCTGTCAGTCTTGACATCTTTAAGAAAGGATTAGACAAGTTCATGGAGGACAAGGCTATCAATGGCTATAATTATGGCTACCTAAGGACAACCTCCGGGTTGGAGAGATAGGCAGGATATCTCTCAATGCCATTTCCAGGGAATCCTAAGCATGTGAAGGCATCTGCTTGGGAATACCCTGAAGGAAATGGTGAGCCACTGTGTGAGACAGAATGCTGGACTGGATGGGCTGTGGCCTGTTCCAGCAAGGCTGTTCTTATGTTCTTATGTTCTTATGTACCCAGGCAAGATGAAAATGGGCCAGATGTTCAACAAGCAAGTAACTATGGAAGTACTCACAACTCACTCCATAGTGAAAGCTCATTATAATAATAATTTAGTGCTAGAGATTACTTTGGGTTGAAAGGATTTTTGTGGGAGAAACTCCATTCAGGTGATGCCTGTATGAGGCTCCTTTCATGTCCTCACATACAGCCCTTGGGTATCGAAACCCGACCTTCCCGTCTCCAAGCTCAGCATCTCAACCACTAAGCCGTCGGGGGAAGCTGCTGAAGGCGTATTAACATTATTGTATCTAAAATAGTCAAGACTATCAATGACCACCTGAAAATGTGCCATTCTATCATAACTTATCTCCAATATGAAAATATGGCCTAAGCAGTCTAAGAAGTTCTTTGGAGAACAAAAGGAAAAGGGAACTGTTTTGTTATACTAATCTAAGTATGTGTACAGAGGGATACACCACCAAGTTGTCCAAGATGCAATTACGGCAAAATGCTTTCAAAATTTATGTCTGAGGGAAAACATTTTTTGGGTTGTTCTTTTGAGTTAGGATAATTCTCACATCTACTTTAATTTGTTTAACAGGAAGCTAACTGAGAATGATTATTATTTTTTGTTAGAAGATGGTAGACGTGGGGCTGGTAGTGGGTGAAATTAGTAAAGAATCTGCAGTCTGTAATATTGCTTTTCTTCTTAATAATGATTTATTGCTGTCATCAACTTTAGTTAATGAATGCTGTTTAAAATGAAATATGGCATTTCTTAATGTTGCAGTAGTAATAACAAAACCAAAATTGTATTTAAATTAGCATTTTGACTGCTGGGTGAAACATTTACAATCCTCAGTATAAAACCTTAATTGAAATATTATGTTTCTCAAGGAGATTTGGAGGTCTTTTAAATCTATTTTTTCCTTCACAAGAAGCAAGTATTAGCGTTTGCTTCACTAAATTTTTTACTTTGTTATTCATGTCATAGAACCTCTAGTCTAGTTAATTGCATCAGACGCCTCGTTCTAATCAGCAGGCAACAGACTACTTTCCCTGAAATACAGAACATGCAGCATTATATAATTACTTCGGTATGTGATTATTGAATACATATTAGGTGATAATGCAAAAGTTGATCAAAGTTTAAATTACTTATTTTTTATTTACATCTGAAATCCTTCTGATTTGCATGGTAAATTGCACTAGTGAAGGCAAATTGAATCAGTGGGGATTTAGTAAGTCACCTCCTCTGTAAATTCCATTGATTCAATGAACCTACTCTAGTTGCAACTTATAAGGCTAAAGTAAGATGCAACTAGAGTAGGCTCATTCAAGTCAGTGGAAATTATGAAAGTGACTACCAAATGCCCACTGATTCAGTGGGCCTATGATAGTGCACGTTACTATACTCACAGACAGGATTTCAGCTATTACATTTATACCCTGACCTTCTGTCAATGAAGGACATACTGTGAGGGGATTTCGACTAGTGCTATGGGCAAACCATCTACCCTTTGCAGGCGCACCCCCCCAATAACGGACACAGACAACATTGAAAGTGGATAACAGCATAGGGCCACATTTATTGATTCAATGCCCTAGTCCGAATTATAAATTTGTATTGGTAAAACGACCAATCATAATTCCTAAGGCAAGCAGGCCGAAGTAACACTGGTAAGGTACCACCCCAAAATTGCCAACGGCAATTGGTTACAATGTATCAATTTGTATCAATTTGTTTGTTGACAACAAACAAATTGTTGACCGTAGTCAATAACTAACTCATGACCCCACCCTCTGACGCGTATCCGTGAAATCACAGGGGTGATGCATGCTGGTTAGCAATCGTCATCACCCCATCGCCTGGTTCGTCGTTGACCGGACAACGTTTAACTAATTTATTCCTGTCTAGTGTTGTCCAGTCAATTGCGAACCTGCCGGATACTTGTGGGTCATACTGTTTACCTTACCAGTGCTACCCGCCAATGTGACCAAAGTCAGCAGTAGGAACACAGAAAGACCCATGTATCAAACCATAGCAACAGTGTGGGATGGGCAAAAAAGCCAGGACCCGGAGCCAATATGGGTCCCAACCAAAAATTCCCACCCGGCCCCGAAGCGACCAAAATATCACACTGTTAACTAGGGAGGGGGTGGAGGGGAAAAAACTTCTCCGCTCCGTCGCTGAGGTAAAATGGCAGCTCGGCTGCCTCGTGGCCACCCCTTTTATAAGGGAGCTGGCCACGCCCCTAACTACCCGGATTCTCTGTCCTGTGGGGGGGGGGCCCGCAAAGGGCGCGGCGGCCATTTTGGCGCCGCGCTTGCATTGCAGGCGCACCCCCCCAATAACGGACACAGACAACATTGAAAGTGGATAACAGCATAGGGCCACATTTATTGATTCAATGCCCTAGTCCGAATTATAAATTTGTATTGGTAAAACGACCAATCATAATTCCTAAGGCAAGCAGGCCGAAGTAACACTGGTAAGGTACCACCCCAAAATTGCCAACGGCAATTGGTTACAATGTATCAATTTGTATCAATTTGTTTGTTGACAACAAACAAATTGTTGACCGTAGTCAATAACTAACTCATGACCCCACCCTCTGACGCGTATCCGTGAAATCACAGGGGTGATGCATGCTGGTTAGCAATCGTCATCACCCCATCGCCTGGTTCGTCGTTGACCGGACAACGTTTAACTAATTTATTCCTGTCTAGTGTTGTCCAGTCAATTGCGAACCTGCCGGATACTTGTGGGTCATACTGTTTACCTTACCAGTGCTACCCGCCACACGGAGGGGCTTCAAAGAAGACCTGACGCCCCCCCCCCCAGACCGTCAGCTCGGTCAACAGGCCTGCTCGCCAGTCACCCAACAGGAGGTCCATACCTCCTCGCGACAGGTGGACCCCATC
The DNA here is from genome assembly GCA_035047345.1 of Bradypodion ventrale. Taxonomy (NCBI): domain Eukaryota; kingdom Metazoa; phylum Chordata; class Lepidosauria; order Squamata; family Chamaeleonidae; genus Bradypodion; species Bradypodion ventrale. The sequence goes on from JAWDJE010000006.1 coordinate 127,298,287, forward strand.
CCCTGCATACAGGTCATAATTTTGTAGGCTAATATCGGGGTGATGACTAACCCGTCCCCAAGCCCTGGTGGCAAGAAACCGCGCCACTGCCTTATTGACCGTGCGCCTAGCGCGGTCAAGAGCCAGGAGGTTAACGCCCCCTCTGTAAGAATGGCGCGGAACAATGTCCGACCAGACCAGGGTTGTGGCAGGCCAGACATAATGCAAGTAGGCGAGTTCCTCGCAAATCGCATGTTTGAGCGATAAGCCGGTGACCTGGCCCAAATCATTGCCCCCCAGGTGGATGATTAGAATGTCAGGCGGGTCAGCACCCAGGCCAGAAAAAAGGAAAGGCCGCAGCTCCCGCCATAACATCCCAGGCTTACCATGCCATGCGAGACTGGCGTGGTCACCCAGTCCCAGTCGGGGTCCCCACTCTGTCGCCGCAGCGTAACGCGCTGCCCTGTGCACATAGCTGTGGCCCACCAGCCATACTGTCACCGGTGTAATACGACACCCAGGGTCTGTAAGAAAATTGAGAAAAAAGGCGGTAAGGTGACTGGATTGGTACTCATGGCGGGAGTGGGCGCACATAAAACTGAAAACATTGCGAGCCCCACCTCCCCATGCTGCGTATGTCAGCCCCAGAGTACCCAAAAGCAGCTGCTGTAGAGGCTGCACCAATACGGAATGAATGTGTGCCATAACGGGCACCTGGTAGGCCCACCCTGGTGAGGGCTCTGGCTGTCACCTTCCAAAACTGAAATTTAGTAAGGGGAGACCCATCTTGGTGACAGAAAAACGGGCCGTGGTGCATGCCACGCAGTGCCAGGAATTCCTGTAGGGCACCAACCGGACAGATGTCTGCCAAAGAACACCGTAGCAGTCTTACTCCACTGCCTACGCCATGCTGATCTGTTTTAGAGGAGCGTATCCTCAACTGGTCCCAGTCTTTGGCAACATAGACATCTTCGAGTTCCAGTGCCCTACCACTTGCATCCGCCTTAGACAGCATCACAAGTTCGCTGATGCGGAGCGCTCCAAAAAATGCCACCGTTGTGGCTGCATGAAAAAGGGCTGCCTCATAATGATCAAAACAGAGGCCTGGCCAGCCCCGGGCCAACTGGGTAAGAACCCTTGGGGAAATAGGGTGCCGGTCGTCCGGGCAACGCCCGCGCTCGCGCACCCACCCCTCCAAAACATGTCTCACACGGAAGTCAGAGGTGGTATCCACATGACCCCCTACTTTGGCCATAAAAGCCAACGCCGAAAGCTTGGATGCTATGGTGCGAGGTGCAAGGCCCTGTGCATGCAGGTGAACCATGAACCGCAGAACATGGTCCACCGGAATCGGCCAGGTCTCTGGCAAGTGAAATTGAGCAGCAAATGCCCTATATGAATAGAATGCTTGTTGATACGCCTTACGCGTGCGTGGCGCTAGTGACAGGCCAATCGCCCGGTTCACCTCTCCCTGCCAATAGTCCACATCTCGTCCGGGAGTGGCGAGGGAAATTCCTCCGCATCCGGGGCCAAGGCGCGGAACCGGGAGATCTGCAGGCGGGACAAAGCGTCAGCAATATCGTTATTAACCCCCGGGACATGCCTGGCCCTGAACAAGACGTTGAGGCGCAGGCAGCGCAGCACAAAATGGCGCACTAGATCCATAACCCTGGGCGATTTGGAAGTCTGTGCATTGACAATGTGTACAACGGCAGCATTGTCACACCAGAAATGCACCACCGAATTTGCCCACTGTTCGCCCCATAGCATCAAAGCCCCCAGGATGGGAAAAAATTCCAGGTATGTGAGATCCCGCAGGCGACCTGTGCCTGCCCATGCCGGTGGCCACCCACCATAGGCCCACTTCCCATTGAAGTACATCCCATAACCCAGGGATCCTGAGGCATCAGACTGGATCTGGAAATTGGGGGATGCCAGGAGGTCAGACCTCCAAAATGAGACCCCATTAAACTCCCTCAGGAATTGCAACCAGACGAACATGTCTGCCCTGATACCCCGGGTAAGCCTGACTCTGTGGTGGGGCCTGGATAACCCTGCCATGGCGTCACATAAGCGCCGGGCAAAAGCCCTGCCCGGAGCGACCACCCTGCAGGCAAAATTAAGGTGCCCATGGAGCACCTGCAGTTCCCTCAGGGATGCCTTACGCTTGGCCAGCAATTCCGAGATAAGGGCCACTATCCTGGATACCTTATCACCCGGCAACCTAGAAGCCTGCACTACTGTGTCAATCTCAACCCCCAGGAATACTAGCTTGGTCGATGGGCCCTCGGTCTTTTCGGGCGCTAAAGGGACACCAAGTTCCTGCATTAGCGTCTGAAATGTGTTAAGGAGACGTGCACACGTGTCCCAGCCCCGTTCACCCCCGAATAAAAAGTCATCCAGGTAATGGGCTACAGACCGGGACCCTGACCTGCGGACGAAAGCCCACTCTAGGAAGGTACTAAAACGCTCGAAAGCCGAGCATGATATGGAGCAGCCAAAAGGCATGGCCTTATCAAAATAATATTCCCCCTTAAATTTAAAACCCAGCAACTCAAAGTCGCCCGGGTGCACTGGCAAGAGGCGAAAAGCTGACTTAATGTCACACTTGGCCAGCAGGGCACCCGGGCCACACGAGCGGACCATGCGCAGCGCATGGTCAAACGATGTATACCTGACTGAACAAAGGTCATCAGGGATAGCATCATTGACCGATCGGCCGGCTGGGTAGGACAAATGATGAATAAGGCGAAACTCACCTAGGGACTTTTTGGGGACCAAACCCAGTGGCGAGACCTTAAGATTGGGAAACGGGGGTGCGGGGAAAGGTCCAGCGACCCTGCCCGCGTCTAACTCCTTTTTAATGCTGGCCGCAGCCACCTCCTCCCTTCCTCTGAGGGATAAAAGGTTGGGAGCATCCTGAGGGGACCTCTCACCCATAAAAGGGATACGAAATCCCTGCTTAAAACCTTGAAGGAGATACTCCCCGTCCTCCCCCTTCGGGTACGATGCGAGCCAGCGCTCCAGCATGTCCACATTAATTGGGGAGGGGGCCCTTTGGAGAACTAGCTCCATCCGTGGCAGCCTTGCCAGCCCACTGTCCACCCCTCCCTCTGCCTCGTGCCCCCCCAGGCCTGGGACAAGCAGAGGCTGCGTGGGGGCCAGAACATGTGGGACACTCATGCTTATACCTGCAATTCTTTCGATTGCAGGAACCATTTGACGAGAAAGTCCAGCACAGCAGGCGGGCTGGAACCCCCTGCCCCGCCGGTTGGCGGGTAACCTGCGCTGGAGCCGCTCGCTGGACCGCGTGTCCACAATGGTATCTATCCCCCGGGGCAGGGCGTGTGGGTGTCATGTACAAGAGCCACAGTCTCTGGCACGGCTCATCCCATCTCATCTCGGGGTGGAGAGGAATCCTCATACGGAATTCCTCATCATATGCTAGCCATGAGGGGCCCGGGAAATCAACCATTGCCCTATATATGTTGTCCAAATATTGGACCATGGGGATAGCTAAATCCGGCCGCGCCCTCAAATATACCGCCATGTATATTAAATAGGCGGGAAGCCAGTTAGCCCAGGTACGCGGCGGCTTACGGCGGCGTGCCTGCTCCTTATCCTTCTCATCCTGACCCTCCCTTTCCTCCTTGGTGGGCTCTCTGTTCAGGAGTGAGAAGATATCTACGTACTCCCCACGCCATATCTTTTCCCTAGTAGCCTGTGCCAAGTGATCACCCAATGGCAAGGAATACCCTGCCGTCGGCAAAGCCGAAAAGGGGACAGCCGGCCTAGTAAAAGGGGCCTGAGCTAACCCAGCCACCCCCGGAACATTCCCCGCAGTGTAAGGACCAATGCCCACCCCATTGCCCAAGGTGGCAGTTGTTGTCGCCGGGTGGGCCGTAGACAGCGTGGCCCCCGCACCACCCGCACGAGGCCAAGGCCATTGAAAGCCCCCCCCCTATATTGGGAATGTGTGTGGATGTACTTGCTTGCACCGCATACTCACATGCTGCACCCCCGTGGGCCGCCCCCACCGGGGGTTCCGGCCCACTGGGGGCGTCGGAGCTCACGACCGACCTAGAGCTCATCACCGGGGCTTGACCCGCACCAGGTTGCTGGCTGGGGAGCTGCGAGGCAGTGGCCGAAGCCGCGCCACCCGCCTGCAGCAGCTCGACCCTCCCCGCCGGCTGTTGTCCTGCTGCCGACAGCACCTCAAAAGGAACCCCAAAGGGGGCTCCCGCCTGACTGGCCCGGGCCAAAGACGCCTCCAGGGCCGCAATGCGGGCCAGTAAGGTGTCCACGTTGACCATGGGCAAAGGGCCGGCCGACCCGCCTGAGCCAGGCACGGGTACAGGTCCCTGCACCCCGGGGCCAGCATATGGCCATTGGCCAGCACCAAAGCCCGGCAGAGCTGGTGGAGAAACCTGCCAAGGCAGGGGGCCGCCCCACCCCCCAAGGCTAGAGGGCCCGGGGAGAGGCTGCGGCCCAAAAGGAACAGGCCCACCGGAGTGAGCAGGAGGAGGAGCGGTGTCCACCGCCCGTGGGCCGCGGGCCGGAGCGCCATCCGCGCTCACACTCTGCTCGCCCGCAGCGGGCCAAGGGGCCATAGACCCCAATCCGCCGGCCCCGGTCGGGGCTGGCAAAGGTGGCTGCTGAGGAGGCGGCACCACGGTCCTCCGACCTGGGTTGCGCCTCCTAACAGCGCGAGCTGAACTCGAAGCTGCCTTCTTCTTCGAAGGCATCTCCACCGAAGCAAAAAAGGGAAGCCGGCAAGGCAGAATCGCTACCAAAAGGCTTCCCGGTAAGCTAACGAGCGACGGAGACACAGGAAAAAACTTCTCCGCTCCGTCGCTGAGGTAAAATGGCAGCTCGGCTGCCTCGTGGCCACCCCTTTTATAAGGGAGCTGGCCACGCCCCTAACTACCCGGATTCTCTGTCCTGTGGGGGGGGGCCCGCAAAGGGCGCGGCGGCCATTTTGGCGCCGCGCTTGCATTCTCTGCAGCCTCTTAGGAGCCCTGGGGATCTAGCAAGGGCTTTGAAAGGCACCAGGGAGGGAAAACAAGTGTCAATTGAAGAGCCCAGTAGAGCCCAGTGATAGAAGACACTTGAGGAAGATGGAGGAAGGGCCATCTGAGGGGATAAAAGAGAAAGGGGATGATGATGATGATGAATCAGTATCCTCTGCAGCAGCAAGGACCAGTGAGGGAATTTTCTCTGAGGAATATATTTGAAGGGATGAAGTAGAAACGTAGGACCTCTTTTTGTGTGCTCTGGGGAGGTGAAGTATGGCTAGGAGGAGGATTATGGAAAAGAAAGCACAAATGGTGAAGAAAAAGGGATGTGGAAGAGGGACCACATCCTCATTGAACTGCAGCAACTACTCCCACTTACAATCCTCTGGCACCTACTGTGTATTGGCGTATTGGAGAAGCAGCTCCCACTCCAGTGGCAGCACAAACACCAGTGCAAAAGACAATAGAGGCTCTGTGAGGAGCAAAGGAACCCAACCAGGTACCTCCTTCCCTGTTGCACTGGTCATCTCTAGAAGGACTACAACCAGCCTCTGGACCAGTGATCTGCTTCACACTGCATTGTTGGTTCAAACATGAGACTGAAAGTATCACATTTTTGCCTTCAATGTGAAATATTTCATCTTAGCAAAGTTAGACTTTAAGGCTATATGATTACTGTATCATAATCATGATCTCCATCCTCTCAGTTTGATTTAACCTAACTTAGATTAGAAGTGTATGAAACTTTGGGTCACCCAAACAGCTGGGAAGATGTGGTAATGAGGTATACCTTACAGGCAATTTTTAAACCATAAAGAGATAGTTATAAAAACGAATTCACATGTGAACTGCTTTAAAAAGCTATTGTTTTCTCTCCCACCCTTCTTTCCATCCTTCCTTATTTGCTTTTGGAATTCATGAGAAGATTCCCACAACCCACAACATAGTGTTTAAAATACATTTTAAACTACTAAGTAATAAGTAGTTTGTTCCTGAAGATTTTGTCAAGGTGGCCATATCCACTTTCTGGGTCTAAGTCAAAACAGAGCAACTAGAAATGCTATATATGAGATCTTAGGACCAAGAAATTAATCCTTGGGATTTGCGCACTTAGTGATGGATATTGTATTCTGTATATTTTGCTATTAAATCCTGCCATTTTCATTTCCCCCCTACTCTCGGCCTTTTTACTGCTCAGTTTAGAAATCTATTTTCACACGACTGTGTCTGAGATTTTTAATAGTCTGACATGTTGGGGTAGAATCTAATTGCAACTACTGTATTTAAAACCATCCCATTTTTAAAAATATATACAGTACCTGTATTTCTTTTTTGCCCTCTAGGCTGCCTCTTCGAGGATGACCTTTGCAAATCTTTTGAAATCTGCATAAATGGTAAGTATCTGAATAATTATAACATTTTGGAGAGCAGTTTTGTATGTAGCTTCTGAATTTCAATGCATGTGAATAGCTGGAAATCATTTCACTGTTCAGTAAGCAATTCACTCAGCAGACAAGCACTTCACATCTTATGTTCTCTAGCAGTGATTATGTAGTAAAATTTGTTGCCTTTGAAATGAAGAGAAGAAGGAAGCCTTCTTTCTGCTTCTTTATAAATCTCCTGCTGTGTATATACAGTACTCTGGTACCTCTATAAATCCCACCAGCATCGCACTCTTGCAACCTGAAAAAATGGGGTGGCACATGAGATATTTTTAGTTGGTTAGACTATAGTGCTGTTTCCACTGTGAACATCTCATTGCCTCTGTTTGGTGACAATTAAATCATGCTAGAAAAATATTATATAATATTTTCACTGTCCAGTATACTGTGACATCTATATATATAACAAGAAGGTGTCGCTTTGTATGTGGAGAATACAAATCAACACCCCTGGACCCAGCATGCTGTAACTTGGCACACGGGTGCCTTGGGCATGCTGTCTTGGCAACACAAGGGTCCGGACCGCAAAGGGCTCCCCTGCGCCTCACAAAAAAGGAAAAATGCACCAACTACATGTCCCAGCAGTCCCTGTGGCAAGCAGCCAATCGGGGTGGCCTGCCCCAGTGCACACCAATGACCGGCAAACACACGCAGGCTGTGGAGGCGGAGTGCTCCGGCGGGCCTGGCCAGACAACACTGGGCCACTGCAGCCTTGCCGTCGGTGTGGCCGTGCACCACACACCAAACCTGGCCACAGACAGACGATCCGGAAAGAGGGGAATGTTGGCACAGCTGGTGTGGCCAAGCCAGCACCAAACCCAGTCTAGGCAGCTGTGTGGGCACTCCCATTGGCCCCTGCCTCCCAGAGAGGGTAAAGCGAAAGCCCCCCCCCCCCGTGCCATCATTGGGATGTGGTGGCCGCACAGGTGCTCCTATCGTCCACTGCAATTGGGAGACAGCTAAGCGGAGAAGCTGCCTTACCATCCCCGGAAGGTGGCTGCCAGCGGCAGCAGCCATGGGAAAGAATCACCTGGTAACACAACGCAGCCCGCAGAGGACAATGGGAAGGGGGAAGGGGTGGAACAATGCCGGCGGGGAACGGGGGCTGGGGCAGCAAGCCGCCGCTGGGGAATGGACCACAGGCCCAGAACAACAGGCCTTTGCGGCCCTGCGGGCGGCGGCAGTAGCAGGGGATCCTTCCCTAGCCAGGTACACACATCCTTCCCCCAAGCGAAGCCGGGTCCCCAGCTAGTAACTTATAAAACACACATTGCTTGTAGCCTAGACACATATTATGGTGGTCTATGTTAATGTAACTGTGGAACATAGTTTTTTTTCCTGCTTGGTGACTTCCTGGTGTGTTGTGTATACTTTCTAACAACCATAGCCATTATTGCCAATGGTCTGGAATTGCAGACGGTATAGTTCATAACACATGGGAGATGCCAGATTGAGGGAAACTGCTTCATATGCTAATATCTTCTAGAGTTTACCCATAACCTAAAATAAGGTACAAAAGATCTGATTACTTTTCTTACAGGTAGTACCGTGAGAGAGATAGTCAGCATATGCTTGTCAACAGGAATGGCTGTACATCAGGTCAGCTGAGGATGTCACCTTAGCCTCAGTGGAGAGAGAACAGATGTCATAGGCTCTGCTCAAATTTCATAAGCAGTTTGCTTTTTAGTGCAGACTGACTTGACCCATTTTCCAAAACTCATTGTTTTATATAAAATGAACTGATAGTTGACTCTCTTTAGAAGATGGTAGCATGGATAATATGAACATAATTCCTTATCTCTTTATTTATCTATGAATATATGACTAACTTCACAATTTATGAATGTATTTCTTTATCTGTGTCTCTGGAAATCCTGGACTAACACAGCCTGTATGTTTGGTCATTTTCCTCTCCTTACTCTGTTGCTTCCTTACTGTATTGTCTGAGACTAAAATGGTTGTTGGGCTCTCATCCAACTATTGTAGCTACAGTGGCTGGAGAAAAACATGTGAAGCAGAACATGTTCACCTCAGCGGAGAAGACAGGAAAAGTGAATGGAGAACTGGAAGTACAATACAAGTTGTTTTGGGTCTGGTTGATATAAAACCCTCCTAACAACTTCTAAACCATTGAATATGGAACTGGATCTGATAAACTCAGGCAACGAACAGTATTTCAAGAAAAATGAAAGGAATCAAGAGGGATCTGTCAAAAATATGATTTATTACAAGGAAATTCACAGTAGTTTTCTGATTTCACAAAGAAAAGCCAGCTTTGAACTCAATTTTATGAAATCTCTTTGGAAAGTAATAAAAAAGTGTTGTATTGACATAATAGAAAATCAGTCCAGATCAGTCCAAATCAGAGTCATTTAGGAATATTACCTAGTGGTAGTTCTTCAGTTATGTGGTGCTGCTGTGTTGTGGTTTGAAGTCCCTTCAATGCAGCTTCTTGCGGTATCCTTGGAAGTTCAGTTAGCAAAAATTGGCCGTGTGACCCATTTATAAAATTAAACAAAATAATATTCCTAAATGACTGATTTCAACTGATCTGGACTAATTTGGCATGCCTAATGGGTAAAGTAGATTTGTTGCCCAATTCTGGAGGACTGGGTTTGAATTGCATCACCTCTCCCACCGGCCACGAGGAAAGCTCCCGGCTTCACAGAGGGCCATTTGATGAAGGGAACATGCAAGACCCCCTGACCTCCTGCTTTTGAATTAAAAAATATATATAGCCTGTTGTCTTTTCCACAATTTACATCTAAGCAAGCCAGCCTGGCTTGAACACCATGCCACAAGAAGAAGCCTGAAGAAGTGACCTGTTGGTTACAAAAGCTTGCAATGTTTTATTTTATTTTTAAAGTAACCCATTAAAATAGGGATTCTCAACTTGCGGCCCATGGGCCGAATGTGGCCCACAGCACCATTTCATGTGCCCCCCGACCACCTACACCACACCAGGAAGTGCCATGTGGTGGAGGAAGGGCAAAATGGCAGTCTGGCTCCCAAAGCTGTCTGAGGGAGCGTGGCCTGGCCCCCAGCTCAAAAAGGTTAAGAACTCCTACTATAAAGGGTATCACCTCCATTCTGCATTTGTTTAATTTTATAAATGGGTTCCCGGGACAATTTTTTTCTAAACTGAACCCAGTGATTATTCTGCTTGTTCTGGTGATGATGGCCAGAAGTAGCTTTGAAAAATTTAAGATGATACCCCAGTTCCTCTTTCTTTGAGAGTCCTAATTTAGAAACAAGCTCTATTTCAGCATTTGGTCTGCAAGTATGTTGGGCTCAAAGACTGGTGGCAATGTGAAGATAAAAATAACCCCAACCCCAATGTCACCTCTCCCCAATGTTCTGCAGACCATGATGTGGTCAGTGTAAAGGTCTATGTAGGTGCTGTAAGCATATGCCACCTACAGCATTTCTATAGTTAGGGTGGTCTTTCTTTATCAGGACTACCAGTCACAAAAACACTTCCAATGTTTACAACATTCATGTCGACTTTCATGCTTAACATATGTAGTAGGGTCTGCAGAACTTTAGGGAAGAAGGAAAGACATAAGGAAGGGGTTTATACATATGTATGCCCTCATCCCACCACTGTCCTTCAAGCACTATAGGCTTTCAGCATCAATGTCTGGCACTATTGTAATCCTTTTCCTAGGGGTATAGGAAGACCTAAAGAAGCTCCTGATTAGGTTGAAAGAAGAGAGTGCAAAAGCTGGCTTGAAATTCAACATCAAGGAAACCAAGATACTGTAATGGCAACAGGCCCTATCAGTCCCTGGAAAATAGAGGGGAAGAAGTAGAAGCAAGTGACAGATTTTACTTTCTTAGGATCCATGATCCATACCTGTCAACCGCGGCTCCGGCGAATCCGGGACCGGCGCAGACCAGGTCTGTGCAGGTCGCATTGTACGCATGCGCGTGGAGGGCTATGCCGCCTGTGTAGCCTACGCAGGCGGTGTAGTCTTCTGCGCATGCGTGGAAGGGAGCTACGGAAGTGTAGAGCCCTTCCATGCATGCGTGCAACGCGACCTGTGCAGATGGGCTGCGCAGTGCCTCCTTTCCCCCGCTGCCAAATTATGGGGTTTGGGCTGCGCGGGTCGGGAAATGACGTCAATCGGCGCAGGGTTACAGGGTAATCCCAGCCAAATCAGGATGGTTGACAAGTATGCCAAGATCACTGCTGATGGAGATTGCAGCCATGAAATAAAAAGGTGACTGATTCTTGGGAGACAAGCTATGAGAAACCTGGGGAACATACTGAGAAGTAGAGACATCACCTTGCAAACAAAAATTCGCATAGTCAAAGCAATGGTATCCCCAGTGGTAATGTATGGTTGTGAGAGCTGGACCATTAGGAAAACTGAGCACAGAGGAATAGACGCCTTTGAAATGTGGTGTTGGAGGAGAGTTTTGAGAGTCCCCTGGACAGCGAGGAGAACAAATAGGTCGATCTTAGAAGAAAACCCTGACTGCTCATTAGGAGGTCAAATAGTAAAAATGAAGCTAAAGTACTTTTGACATCAAATGAGAAGAGAGGATTCACTTGAGAAAGCCTTGATGCTGGGAAAGGTGGAGGGCAAAAGAAGAAGGGGGCATCCAAAGGTGAGATGGCTAGATGGGATTGTAGACGCAATGTGCACAGAGCTGGGTGGGCTGAGGAGGATGGTAGAGGACAGAGGTGCCTGGCGGGCAATGGTCCATAGGGTCAGAACCGACTATGTATTTTATTACTGCAATATGCCCTTCAAATAGTTGCTTCCTTTTGTTTCATAATTTCATTCTGATACCCATGATGGTATCTTGCTGAAGAAATGTGGATAATAAAAAAAAACAATTATATAAAACAAAAACAGTGTTCTACAACTACACTTCTTACAATGCAATCTGAAGAAAGACTGGGAAAGTGTACAAAGTTGTGGCAAGGCTGGAAATTTCTTTGTGGGAGGAGACTTTATTTAAAAGTCTCCAAAACACTAAAATAAAATGCAAATACATAAGATCCCTATGTGGATTCACCCTCTTGCACAAATATATAGTACTTAAATTCTTATACCTAAACCAAGGTGGTAAGGAATTTATCCTCCATGGGAACAGTAGCTCTCCCCTTTCCAGCTCTCCTACTCTTTTCAACTCAAATCTTGAATCATAGTCAAGATGAGAGTTGCTTTCATTACTCATTCAGCTGATGGGGTTGCACTGCCACTGTACGATAGTGTTTGCTTTCAATGTGAGGTTCGTTGCACGTGCCATATGCTGGGAATAGACACGTGCTTATTCTAGCAATCTCTACAAGGTGTGTTATCTGAAACCATGACAACATCATTAAGCATTTGCTAATTAAGTCTTCTGCTATATGTCATGTTGTGTGTATCTTGTTTTCGCATAGAAGTTCTTGGCATGGTTTTAATTTACTCTGAGCATTCAAAGGAATCAAATAGAATGAATAGAGACCATGTTGCAGTCTGCTTGATGCAGTGCTGGTCTTGGATCTAAGTGATGTGGGTGAAAATCTTTTTCAAAAGATGAATTTACAGATTTCAGTTAAATAACAACGTATCCCACAGATTTGATCTATCTTGCAGAGACACTGTGACGATGTAGTAGAAATAACTATGTATGTTTGTATGTATTGTGTGTTGTTGAGTCAATGCTGACTTACGTCAACCTTTTTCGAGGTAGGGAATAGACAGAAATGGTTTAAGATTAAGAAATAAGAATTGGGTAAATGAATAATATGTTTTTATATGTGATTGAAGAAAACATTTAGAAGTACTGTAATAGATTTTAGTATAGATATAGATATTTTAATATAGATTACAGAGAGATACCCAATATAACTGAGATAATGTTATGTACTATGATATATTGTTTTATTACTGTCTTTTTATTTTTCATTTGTATTATGTTTACTAAAATAAAAATTATTAAAAAGCATTAGTTTACCATTGCCTTCTGGGGGTGGCCTGGGACTTATACAGTTTGTTCAGGGCTGCACAGGCTGGCTCTTCTGCAGGAGAAGCAGTGAGGAATCAAATCCCCAACCTCTGGCTCCTTGGCCACTAAACCACTGAGCTATCCTATAGTCCAGGGGTGCCCACACTTTTCAGGCCATGGGCCAGTCACGTGGTTGTACAGGCCAGTCATGTGGTTCCTCCCACTGAAAGCAGAAGTAAAACATGCCTGCACATGCACAAAATGCTGCTGTAAATTCACTCATGGCTGTCATAAATGCATTTACAACAGCCATGGGTCATGATGGCAGGGTTTTGCGCATTCATGGGTGCATTTTACTTCCAGTTCCATGAGCAGCAAGGGTGGCGTGGGCTGGATGATTTGGCGCCGTGGGCCGGGGCTGGCCCACAGGTCATAGTTTGGGCACCCCTGCTATAGTCAATATAATTCTTCTTTTGCCTGACCTAGTGTAAGAAAGGTTAGCCGGCAACACAAGGTTGCCATTACCAGGGAAGATCCTATTGTGGTTAAAAAATACCATAATCTTTGAGGAGGCTCTTTCTGTCAATATAATTAATAAAACAGTGTTAAGCCACAAATTTTTTTAACCCATAGGCATATCTACTGGTTCATCAGTTTACAAACATTTATACTGCATATGTAATTTGTAATGGCCTAAATCAGTAATTGTGAAAAGAACCAAATAGTCTGCCCCTCGACCTCTGCTAGCTTATTGTGGAGTATGCTTTAGATGTAATGCAGCAAAAGCCTTTTGTGTGTGTCTACGCTAAAGTAAGCTACTGCGGTTTTGCAACATAGTCCTGTCAACATAGTCCTGTGATTCAGTGCAGAACTGTGGCCATTCTCTCCACAGCTAAATAGCAATTTACAAATTTAGATTTATAAGCAAAATTTCAGTTCTTATCAACTGAGTATGATAGTTCAGTTTTGAAGGAGGATTATCATTTGACAGGTAGTGTCACAGCACCGTTTAATTACATTTTTCATGTAATGAAAATGTGGTGGACAACTCAATGAAGGTGTCAACCCAGTGTGCCTCAGCAGTGAAAAAAGCAAACTCAATGTTAGGGATCATTAGGAAGGGTATAGAAAATAAGTCAGCAAGTGTCATTTTGCCTCTTTATAAATCTATGGTGAGCCCCATCTGGAATACTGTGTACAGTTCTGGTCGCCATACCTCCAGAAGGATATTATGGAGCTGGAAAAAGTGCAGAGGAGGGCAACCAGAATGATTAGGGGACTGGAACACCTTCCTTACCATCTGAGGCTGCAACGGTTGGGCCTCTTCACTCTTGAACGACGACGTCTAAGAGGTGACCTGATTGAAGTTTATAAAATCATGCACGGTGTGGACAAAGTAGATAAGGAAAAACTGTTTTCCCTATCGCATAACACTAGAACTAGGGGACACTCCATGAAACTTTTGGGTACTAGTTCTCAAACAAATAAGAGAAAGTACTTTTTCACCCAGAGGATTACTGGTCTATGGAACTCCCTGCCAGATGAAGTGGTGACAGCTGTCAGTCTTGACAGCTTTAAGAAAGGATTAGACAAGTTCATGGAGGACAAGAGTATCAATGGCTATAATTATGGATACTTAAGGACAACCTGCGGGTTGGAGAGATAGGCAGGATATCTCTCAATATCATTTCCAGGGAATCCTAAGCAGGTGAAGGCATCTCCTTGGGAATACCCTGAAGGAAATGGTGAGCCACTGTGTGAGACAGAATGCTGGACTGGATGGGCTGTGGCCTGTTCCAGCAAGGCTGTTCTTATGTTCTTATCAATTAATAGACCTTTTAATTGCACCCAAAGCACAGTGTTTAAACTGCTGTACTGCAGACAAACATAAAGGTCTTTATACTGCCCTAATGATGATGATGGAAGCTCTGGACAGGTTGTGCAGGATACTACTATCTCCCAACCTTTGGAAGCTGAAGGGGAATGGCATTTGTAATTTTGATTCCAGGTGAACTCCAGCACAAATAAAATGGTGGCATAGCACAATTTGTATATGTGCTTGAATGCTTTAGTACAGGGGTGGACAACCTTCGTGCTCCAGAAGCGCAAGTCAAGCACACCTGGGTAATGGCTGTTTTATCTATGCTGACATAATGTTTTGAATTTTATCATATGTCCAATATAGTTTTCTTTTGTTAGTAAACTGTGGTGTATCGGCACTAAAAGGGTGTCTTTCAGGTATGCTGCCCTGAAGCATATATTTTTATATAATGAAATATACACACACACACACACACACACACACACACACACACACACACACACACACACACACACACACACACACACACACACAGTACTATCATTTCTGATGTGCACACATTTAGAAATGAACAGAATGCTGTTTGAAGGAGAGATAATTCAGTCATTTCATTATGGCTGTTTTAAAATAAATTGCATCTGTTTATTTAGTTATTTATTTGATTGTTTGGTTTTATTGCATTTTTATACTGCCTATTTGGGATATTTCCAGCTCTGGGCAGTGCACATACAAATAACAAAATAACATAATAAAACAAACAACCAAATAAGTAAACCCTAAATAAAATAAAATAATAGAAATCCTTAAATGTGTGTGAGTCCTCAGGATTGTTTGGATAAATTTTATGATGAGTTGCTTCATAGCAATGCATTTATTTAAGAAAGATGTAAAGAAATTGTTTTCCCCTCATGTGTGAGTTTACATAATAATATATTGATCACATCTGCAGGAAACAGAGAAATTTCACTGAACATTCGAGAGGAAATTTATAGTTGCAAATATGCAAGAAATATTTCAACTGCAATTTGTCAGAGATTCACAGAGTGATCTGCCATTGTATGCAGGAAAGAGCTCTTGATGTTTATTCATCTGCCTCTTTTAACAAACACTCTCCTTTCTAGCAAATAAGTAATACCATATTCAGTACCTGGAGATGGAAAATTAAAATGATTAATTCTGCAATAAATTTCCACATGGGGTGATGGTTCTCAAGTACCAAACCAGAGCATAGCCTTGGGAGCAGTTGTGGTGATGAGAGCGGTTCAGCTTGTTTTGCAGTTCTCAGCTGACCTGTTCATAAACAAATATCCTTGCTCAGGAAGATGAATTTATTAGAGTGCTGTCTAGCAGAGCTCCTGTTGTTAAGGGTCTGTCAGCACTTCTGTTATGGACAGCATTTTGTTAATATATGCAAGCTGTATTTAACCAGCTGCCTGTAGCCCTTTTGGACCTCAGCTTTGGGTACACAATGCAGCATGTACTAATGTGGCAAAACACTTTACAACATTGTTACTGAATATTCTAAACATGATTACATGACGTTAATGTGTGGGTGGTTGATTGGACGATGTGGCTTGCATACTCCCTTGAAGACAATCCGCTAGATTCAGTAAGAGATACCAATGCTAAATTTGGGGTTGTTTGTACCTTGACAGGCAACTGAGTGCTTAAATTCCCAGTGGATGACCAGTAGACGATCCCGAATTGACTGGCTAAATCTTTTTCAACCAGGGTTATGCAATCACCAGCTGCTAGATATGATTTGGTGCATATAGCTGCTGCTGGATAGGAGCTGAAACAGATTGAAACTGAAATAGAGGGATATCCCTCTATTGTAGCCTTACATCCATAATTACTTCTTTTCTGTATGCTTAAATGTATATGTGGTTACATATTGAAGAAATGGTTTCATCCAAATTCAGACTTCTCAGTTTGAATGTTTCTAAGTCATAGAAGCTTAGAATCGTAGTACTGTATATGAAGGATAGTAACAAACTGGTTAAGTAATAAAATTTCCTACCACACTGTGGGCGTGGCCATGTGACTGGGAGTGACTGGGGATGTGCTTTGGGGTCAAATGGAGTCCAGGAAAAGCCTTGGACAAGGGGGAAATGGCTTAAAAGGTTCACTATAGAGTGATGAAAATAGAAGAAGCTTCTATTTTCATAGCTCTATAGCGAAAAGCCCCCTCCAAAGCCATTTCCCCCTTCCTCCAAGGCTTTTCCAGGGCTCCATTTCACCCCAAAGTGCCTCCCCAACCACTCCGGAGTGGCTGGGGATGCCTTTTGGGGTGAAACGGAGCCCAGGAAAAGCCTTTGATGAAGGGGGAAATGGAGCCAGCCCCCTCTGAAACCTCTTCTAGGAGGAGGAGGAGGTGGGCAGGGCAGGGAGGTGGGTGGGGCCAGCCATTTTTACCACCGGTACACGCGTACTGGTGTGAACCTGCTAATGCCCGCCACTGGATGTTGCTCTGTTAGACATGGAGAATCAAATGAAGCCAGTAAATGCCTGTTTTCTCTGTCTTTATATAACACAAATAGCCATGAGTAGAGACTTGGTAAGTAGAATAGCAAAATATTTTCTGGCTAAATGTGGGAGCATTATGAGGGGTTAAACTACTTGTGGTGAACTTATGGCACACATGCCAGAGGGGGCACTCAGAGCCCTTTCTATGGGCATGCACGCCATTGTCCCAGGACATAGTTCACCCCGCCCCTCTGCCTAGTCAACCAAATGGGAGCAATTCCCCCCCTCCCCTAGCACAGGGTTTACCACACCCCTCAGTCCAGCAGCCCAAATGGGAGTGCTTCCTCCCTCTCCCAGCACAGCGTTCGCCCCACCCCTCTGCCCAGCAGCCTGATGGGAGCACTTCCTCCCTCCTTCCATCCTCCCAGCACAGAGTGGGTTTTGGGTTGCAGTTTGGGCACTCTCTAAAAGGTTCACCATCACTGGGTTAAACAAACATTAATATTAACCAGGAGCTGAATTACTATATGTAAAGATTCACTGCGCTATGAATCTGAATGTTTTATGTACACATAAAGTATAGAGTTTTCAAGTAAAATTATAACACTTCGTATGAATGTCCCAGTTTGCGTTTCGTGCTCTTTTAGCCACAGAACATTGTATTACTAAACGTAGGCTTCTCAGAGGAGCTGTTTTCTTCTTGACTTGTTTCCTAAATGGCTATGCCTTAGAGGTGTATAAGATGGTTAATCACCTGAGCAGGTGGTTTTTGTTTATTAGAGAGGGTAGGGATGTGTGTGTTAATAGACCAAAACAGACCTGTGTGGGTCCCAGTTTCATTAAGCTATAGTTTAATGCACCTGCTGGATCTGAAAGACATTCTGTTCTATGATTTGCATACCAAAAAAATGACATGCAGTCTGCTTTAAAGGAAAAACATTCTCATTTTCTATGCTGAGACTCATTAGGTAGCATTAATATGCCCAGATTTAATAGGTAAGTCTCGCAATGGACCAACTGTATAATCTCAGAATGTGTGATGTTATTTATTGTTTGCATGCATGAATACTTTTATGTCAAAAGAAATTGTCATTTAGTAAGTTATACAGGCAATTAACCATTTAAGCAGGAGCATTGAATGCCTACACTGAAGTTGAGTAGCATATTAGTGTTTCCTGCTCTAACACTGCCTTTAAGTACTATAGCCAGAGTAAGGTAAAGCATTTTCTGTGCTTTGAACCAGAAGTACAACACAGAAAACAGCATTTCATTTTTATTAGGCCGTGATACCAGATTGACAAACTGTTTTTTCTCACATGGCACCAGTGCCGTGATTTATTTACACCAGGAGTTCTCAACCTTTTTAAGCCAGGGGCCGGATCACGCTCCCTCAGACAGCTTCAGGGCCAGATGGCAATTTTGCCCTTCCTACACCAGATGGCACTTCCTGGTGTGGTGGAGGTGGTGGTGGGCCACATTAAATGGTGCAATGGGCCATATCCGGTCTACGGACCACAGGTTGGGAATCGCTGATTTACACAAATCTTTCTCCACTTTTCAAATATGGTGCTTAAAGATTTTTAAGCCCTTATGGTGCCCCTTTCCAGGGTTTCCTAAATAGAGGATATACAGAAGTGGTTTACCATTCCCTTCTCCTGGGGATGCCCTAAGACTGTACAGCAGTGGTGAACAGACTACGGCCTGTGTGCCGGATCTGACCCATGGCACCAAATCAACTGGCTTTGGTTAAGCTGTACAGCAGGGATGCCCAAACTTTTCAGGCCGTGGGCCAGTCACATGGTTCCTCCCACCGGAAGTGGAAGTAAAATTTGCCAGCGCATGTGCAAAACGCTGCCTTAAATGCATCCATGGCTGTCATAAACGCATTTACAACAGCCACAGGTGCGTTTACGACAGTGTTTTGCACATGTGTGGGTGCATTTTGTTTCCGGTGGGAGGAACCATGTGACTGGCCTGGGCACCCCTGCTGTACAGCTTAACCAAGGTCACACATATTGGCTCTTCTCCTGGGAGGCACAGTGGGGAATCAAATTCCCAATTTCTTCACCTGCAGCTAGATTTCTAAACTGCTGATCAATTTATATCTAACTGTATAAGTATTAATATGAAAAGTACTAAGTCAAGATATCAGTAGAAAAATGAAACAGCAGATACTCTTTCAAGCATTCCAGCCTGCGTGAAGGCATAACCTTTTTGGAAATATGAGTGTTAGACACTGGTTTATTTATTATGGCTGTATAAAAAGAACTCCATAACCTGTGATTTTATGAGGTGTTGGGAATTCTTTGTTAGAATTTCTAATTTCTTTTAAATAAGACGTTTGCCGGTTTCTTTTGGATAATAGCCTTTACTGAATTGGTGTTAAACAGAGCAGTCAAAGGTAAAGATTAGATTAGATTAGATTAGATTTATTTGATTTATATGCCGCCCTTCTCAGCACATGCCGACTCAGGGCGGCTCATAACACATCAAACAAAATACAATATAGCAAAAATACAATAGCAAATACAATGTAGCAAAAAAAAGAAAAACAACATAGCATAGAGCAAGGACAGAAATACAAAAGTAAACAGTAACAATAATAACTCAATAATGCAATACAAAAAGAAATGGCAGCAGAGTCTCGCTGCCTCAACGGCCTTTTAAGTCCTGGCCGGAGGCAGCTGGAGGCGTGGCAGGTCCCAGGAACGCCGGCGGTGGTCTTGGCATTCGGGGCTGCAGGGGTCCCTCCACCCTGCCAGGAGGGCCGGAGGCGGCGGCAAAGTCTCGCTGCCTCAACGGCCTTTTAAGTCCTGGCCGGAGGCAGCTGGAGGCGTGGCGGGTCCCAGGAACGCCGGCGGTGGTCTCGGCGTTCGGCGCTGCAGGGGTCCCTCCACCCTGCCAGGAGGGCCGGAGGTTTCCCTTGCTCGAAAGCCAGTTGTATCCAACTCTAGGGTGCAGTGCTCATCTCTGTTTCAATGCCGAAGAGCCAGGACTGTCTGCTGTTGCAG
Source organism: Bradypodion ventrale (assembly GCA_035047345.1). NCBI lineage: Eukaryota > Metazoa > Chordata > Lepidosauria > Squamata > Chamaeleonidae > Bradypodion > Bradypodion ventrale. The sequence continues at coordinate 127,317,968 of JAWDJE010000006.1, forward strand.
ATGTTTCCATGGCCATGTGGCAGGCATGACTAGACACCTGAGCGCACGGAACAGAGCAGTGGAGGTATAAAATTATGTGTAATTGTTATCCAGTATCAGTCTCCTGATCATTTCATATGACTTTTAACTTTAAGCAGACTCCTGAGTATTTTGAATATTTTGTTGTCCTGATCTTTAAGATATTTCCAAAAACAAAAATAGTTTTGCTTTACTTCTAGTATTATACATATTTTAAACATCATTGTTGTTGTTCAGTCGCACAGTCGATTCCGACCCTTTGCGACCCTATGGACCATCGTTCTCCAGGCGCCTCTGTCCTCCACCATCCCCCTCAGTCCTCCCAGCTCTGTGCCCATTGTGTCTACAATACCATCTATCCATCTCATCCTTGGCCTCCCCCTTCTTCTTTTGCCCTCCACCTTTCCCAACATCACGGCCTTCTCAAGTGAATCCTCCCTTCTCATTTGATGCCCAAAGTACTTTAGCCTCATCTTTACTATTTGACCTTCCAATGAGCAGTCAGTGTTGATTTCTTCTAAGATTGACCTATTTGTTCTCCTCGCTGTCCAAGGTACCCTCAAAACTCTCCTCCAACACCACATTACAAAGGCATCTATTCTTCTGCGTTCAGCTTTCCTAATTGTCCAGCTCTCACATCCGTACATTACCACTGGGAATACCATTGCTTCGACTATTCTAATTTTTGTTTTCAAGGTGATGTCTCTGCTTTTCACTATGTTCCCCAGGTTTCTCATGGCTTGTCTCCCTAGAATCAGCCGCCTCTTTATTTCATGGCTGCAATCTCCATCTGCAGTGATCTTAGATCCTAAGAACGTAAAATCTGTCACTGCTTCTACTTCTTCCCCGTCTATTTTCCAGGAACTGATCGGGCCTGTTGCCATTATCTTGGTTTTCTTGATATTGAGTCTCAAGCCAGCTTTTGCACTCTCTTCCTTCAAACCGATCAGGAGATTCTTTAGGTCTTCCTCACTTTCTGCCATTAGGGTGGTGTCGTCTGCATATCTCAGATTGTTGATGTTTCTCCCAGCAATTTTGATCCCATATTGTGATTCCTCCATCCCTGCATTGCGCATTATGTGCTCTGTGTATAAGTTGAATAAGCATGGTGACAGAATGCAGCCTTGTCTTACTCCTTTTCCTATTCCAAACCACTCTGTCATTCCGTGTTCTGTCCTAACTGTTGCTTCTTGGTTCATGTACAGATTTCTCAGGAGGCATATGAGGTGCTCTGGTATTCCCATCTCTTTAATCACTTGCCACATCTTGTTGTGATCCACACAATCAAATGCCTTAGTGTAGTCAATAAAGCAAAAATAAACTTGTTTCTGGTATTCCTTTGTTTTCTCCATGATCCAACGTATGTTGGCAATGTGGTCTCTAGTCCCCCTGCCTCTTCTGAAACCAGCCTGCACCTCTGGTAATTCTCTTTCCACATGCTGCTGAAGTCTATCCTGTATTATCTTGAGCATCACCTTGCTGGCGTGTGGGATGAGCGCAATTGTTCGATAATTTGAACATTCTTTGGCATTGCCCTTTTTTGGGATTGGAACATATACTGATCTTTTCCAGTCCTGTGGCCACTGTTTTGTTTTCCAAATCTGCTGGCATATTGAATGCAGTAATTTGATGCCATCATCTTTTAGAGCTTTGAAAAATTCAACTGGGATACCATCATCTCCACTAGCTTTGTTGTTTGCAGTGCTCTTTAGGGCCTTTCTGACTTCACTCTCCAGGATGTCTGGCTCAGGTTCAATTTCTTCATCATTGTGACTATCAGGAGTGTTGAGTTCCTTTTTGTAGAGTTCCTCTGTGTACTCTTTCCATCTTTTCTTAATCTCTTCTGCATCAGCTAGCTCCTTTCCGTCTTTGTCCCTTATCATGTTCATTTTTGCTTTAAATGTTCCCTTGATTTCCCGGATTTTTTTTGAAAAGATCTCTGGTTCTGCCTCTTTTGTTGTTTTCTTCCATTTCTTTGCACTGTTCTTTTAGATAGTTTTCCTTATCTCTCCTTGCTTTTCTTTGAAATTCTGTGTTCAAATGATTGTATTTTTTCCTTTCTCCTTTGACTTTTGCGTTCCTTCTTTCCTCTGCTATTTTAAGCGCCTCATCAGACAACCACTTTGCTTTCTTACTCTTCTTTTCTTTTGATATGGTTTTCTTTGCTGCTTCCTGCATGATGTCCCTCATCTCTGTCCATAATTCTTCTGGCACTCTATCTATTGAGTCTAAGCCATTGAATCTGTTCATCACCTCCACCGTGTATTCTTTAGGGATGCTGTCTAGGTGACATCTGTCTGGTCTCTTTGTTTTCCCTATTTTCTTTAGTCTAAGCCTGAATTTTGCAATCAGTAGGTTGTGATCTGAGCCACAATCTGCTCCTGGGAGGCACATCATAATAAAACAAAATAGGGGGGACTACCATTATTAGAAATAGCCAGTTGCGCTTGAAAAAATTAGAATGGAGTGTCTTGGCAGTTTTACACTAGCCTGATTTCTATCAAAGAGCAGCTGTTTTGTCATGTGACAAAGTTGGCTGTGAGACAACTTAGTGGGCATGTTGTGTGATGTGTGAAAGTACCGGCCTTTTTTCCTGGAAGAAACTGTTCTCCATTACAGGAGAACAGGCCAGCTCCTTTCCTCAACAGGTTTCCATGGCATTTATGTTCTTTGATATAATACAGCATTCTTTGTTGCTATCAGACATTTCCTATGACACTGTGCATCAAACAAGACAATTTGCCATGGCATCATGGTATGCTGCTGAAACAAATCCTCATTCTGTTTTAAATCAGCTCTACATCAGCTGGAGCTTCTGTTGGCAGAAAGGAGAGTAGTTATTATTTACTGATTCCTTCTTTTCTGTGTAGCCCTTGGGTACTCACATTGTTCAAGAAGATCTCTTAAGCCTTTTGATAAGATTTTGAGAGGATATTCTTGGAAAAGCAAGCAAACAGAGGGGAACCCTCAACAATTGGCTTCTATTTGGTTCCATAGAGATAGCCTTCCCTGGATATGGTGCATTGTTTTACATGAGATTGCTCTTCTTCTTCCAGTGCAGCTAATGGAAGGATGAGATTACTGCTATTTGAGGACCATACCCTATAGGTAGCAAAATAGTTGCCTTTTGGGAAATGGGTAATGCAGATGTACAAAAGAGAGAAATAGCAGATGTATTCAGATTTGATGTGGATATTTTAATTGAGCTCAAGAATGGCTTGCTGTCACCAGTTGTTCTTCTGTGAAGTTTGGTTACGTTTCCTTCTTTAATTTTAAAATCAAAATTATTTAATTTAATAGAGAATTTTCTTCTCTCAAACAAAAACTTAATAATGGGCCACAAACCGCACCTGTAAAATCTGTATAGTGTGTACATGCTGGTTACATCCTTCACTTGGCAAGAAAAGAGGCTGATGCAGATTTATGATCCTATTCTCCACCCATTCTGTCAGTATTAGAATAATTTAATTTAATTTAATTTAATAGTCATATTTATATATGCCGCCCACTCAGGCAGAACCCGACTCAGGGCGGCATTACAACAAGAATATAATAGAATCCCTAAGTTGGAAGGGCCCCCGAATAAAAGCAGATCTTTGATTCTTCATTACAAATGTGTCTCAAAGTCTTTGCTTTGTAAGGTATTCCTAATTTAGTTTTGATTCTTCAAAGACATCATGCAATTTAGTATAGCCTTCTTATAGAATGAGACATTTAAAGAGTGTAAGCTCTTTACACATTGAAACATTGCCCATGCCAATTAAAACTGTTTTGTGTCCGATAGTACTATTGATGCAATATATAATACCATGTGCTTTTATTTATTTTTCTCTGTCACAGGGGGAGGGGAGAGGGGGCAAATGTTTAGAAGAGAAGCAGTTTTCTTGTATTATGAAAGCTTGCCAAGATTAGTATCAATAAATATCACTATGTGGTAATTAGGTCCACTAAACAATCCAAAGTCAGCTTTGTCTGCCAATAGAAAGACAAAAGAGAAAACCTTAGCTTAATCCAGGGGTGCCCAAACCTTTTGGGCTGTGGGCTAGTCACGTGGTCATGTGGTTCCTCCCACTGAGAAGCGGAAGTAAAACACTGCTGTAAATACACTCACGGCTGTTGTAAATGTGTTTACAACAAGTAATTTAAGGCAGCATTTTGCATATGTGCAGGTGCGTTTTACTTCCGCTTTCAGGAGTGGTGAAGGCTGGATGAATTGGTGTTGGGGCCAGATCTGGCCCATGGGCCATAGGTTGGGTACCCCTGGCTTAGCCTCTCTTGGCAAAGAGTCCCAGAACTAGAGGCAAAAACTGAGGAAGTCCTTTCTTGTGTCTGTAACAAAGTGGTTCCTAGTGGGGCCAAGAAAATGTAACAATCCTTGAAGTATGCTTTGAATGTAACTCATAAGAATTCTACATAAGAGTCATAGACCTCCAGAGAAAATCTCAGAAGCCTATGTTCCACAGGCAACAATATTCATTGGGCATGAGAATGTTGCATGAGAACATAACAGGACAAAAATCTGAGGTCGTATAAAGAGAAATTTAGAACAAAGGAACTTTGCAGAACTCAGAGGGTACAAGCTATTTTCTTGGGGGCACACTACAATTCTAAGATGTCGTTCACTTGTTGTAACTGTCAAAGGCACCTGGGAAAACATCCTTTTCTGGTTGAAATTTAAGAGAGCCTCTGATCTTGCCATGAGCACATATTAATTCAATCTGACTAAAATGGAAGAATTGCTACAAAGATTTCTCAACAATTGGGCTGAAGAGTAAGCTGGGAAACAGCATTAGGTCGTAATTTAAAACAGGAGGGACGGGTCAAAATATGGAAACAAAGGATTTTGAAAAATACATCTGTTAGAATTAAAGAGAATTGCTATAAAACAATTTAAAGATAGTACCCAACACTAATAAAGTTGAGTTATTATGATTCAAAATACTAAAAAAAATTGTTGGGGATGTACAACCACCTCTCATCATCCATCAAGGCTTTTCTTTTAACAAAAATGAATAGTCTTTTTGTATTCTTCCTTACAATATTTCTGGTTTCAGTTCACAGTTCTTCTGGTTTGTTATGTTTAGTTGTACAAGTCTGTTCTTCAACTGGTCTTTAAGTTTGTTGCGAATGTTTTTTAAATTATATTTTGACACTTTGTGTGGAATTTTGTCACAACAGGAAAGCTAATCCAGTGCTGTTTGTGTTGCTGTGGCTGCTAAAAGTGGGGGAAATTGCCATAATTTCAGAATGTTTTTTATGCTAATTGTCTCAGGTGTTGGAAACGGCTCAGCTTATAATTATCAGAAATGTTGATATTTCACCATTGAAAAACATCGGATATGATTTGTCCAGAATTAAGCTTGTCAGAATGACAAATTTATTTTGAAAGTGCTTTTAGGGTAGTTGTAAACTGGGATGCAGCCTGACGGCACATAGCAGGAATTTAAATATGTTTAACATCAATTTCCTATGTTCACTAATCCATGAATGTTGCACTATTTTAAACATACAGTACCAGTGTTCAAGCTCAATTTAAAATACACAATACAAAACAAAAATAAACCAAAATATAATAGAAAATATAATAAATCACACTGATTTATAGTGCTGAGAAGGTATGTTGTTTTTCCTGGCCATTTGAAAGGGAAAAGCTCTGGCAGCTGCTGAACTGTGTGATTCCAAAGAATCTGGGAATCACCACCAGAAATATGCTCTGCTTAAAAAGTTGTCCCTAGTTTTTAAAAAGGAAAGATGAAGGAAGTCCCCCCTCAAAAATCCTAGTGTGTGCCCATATTTTCTGAACTCCTTGATCCATCCTCCAAGTTACAGGTAATGGGTAAAGGTTGCCTTTGCTGGAAAGCCAGTTGTATCCGACTCTAGGGTTCAGTGCTCACCTCTGTTTATAAGCCAAGAGCCAGCGCTGTCTGCATCTGCAGACATTTCCGTGGAGTGCACAGAATCCTGTTTACCTTCCCACCAAAGTGGTACCTATTTATCTACTTGCAACTTTTTGCTTTTAAACTGCTAGGTTGGCAGGAGCTGGGACAGAGACGGGAACTCATTCCGTTGTGCATTATTTAGGTTTCGAACTGCTGACTTTCTTGTCATCAAGCTGAGCATCTTAACCACTTCAGCCACCACAGTCTCCCTCCAAGTTATACAACTGGAAAAATCATTTACTCAGAAGCCTCTGAAGGTTGCAATTTGCAATCTAATTGAAATTCCAGCTTTATACAAGATTGTAACAAAACCAATTAGATGCATGGAGTGATTGGTTGAAGTGTGCTACTGTCTATTTCAAATAAAACTTGTTAGCCTTTAAGGTGCCACAAGAACGTGAAAAGTAATGCAGACACTTTCTTGGGGAGAGACTTTACTTCCGTGTCCTTCTGTTGTCTAATTTATTTAGACTGTATCTGTTTTCTAGACTTTGGTCTTTTCTCACAAGGAAGGTCATTTATCTGATTATTTAGGTAGCCATTTTGCAAGATGGAAGTCTTCATTTTAATGAAAGTCTGTACTGTAAAATTGTTCAGAAAGTATGCTAATTGGAAAATGTATTACTATGTTAGCCAGAACTGTCATGGTATGTTTCCTATTCTGACAGATGGCCATTGTATATTAATAGGGGAAATTGCTTAGCTTTATCAAGAGTCATTTGAAGGAAAACTTTAGAAATATTAAGTCCTTTTAATTTGTATTCCTTTTCCATGGATGTGAGAATTGTTTCAATTTAAATTAAAGTAGTACTTGGTGAGGCATTTGCTATTAATGTGTTATAATTAGGAGGTTTAAGAATAATCAAAATTTAATAGGCTGCATTACTGAAAATTACACTAACTTTGCTCCTCAGCTGAATTAGGTTACAACAAAATAGGGAATTAATTGACGTCTCATTTCATAAATTCCCTGTTTCTACTTAAGAGAATAATTAATATATAAAGACAAATGATTGTTGGTAATGATAAACACAGACCCATGAAATATATGGACTTTGTTGCTCATTACAAGAGTGTTAAGCAACTAAGAGTATTGCACAATTATTTGCTTGAATCTCTTTATGATTGGAAGGCAACATCTACATTGGTGTAAAAAGTTAGTTTCTTCAGGAGTTGCTCCTATATTTTGTTTTTGTGTCTTTTTATTTGCACCTATTTCATTTTCTTATAATAAATGTTATTAGTTGTGGGCAACTTACAGTATCAAACCTGTAAATTGCAATCATCAGAATTATTGCTAATTAAAATGGGTGACTTAGCAATAATTACTAAAGACCTGACACCAGTAGCCAACTCTGCATATTCTTTTAGTCTATGTTAATTTTTTTAGACTTGGAATAGTCATATTTTCAGCATATTAAAAACAGTTCTGCACCTTTTCTCAGTCCTTGGCAAAGTATGGTGAATATAATTTCCCTACTCCACATAATTAAGAGTCAATAAGAAATATGACTGAGCATTTACCGCACTATACCATTTCTCCCATTAATTTTGTAAGTAAAACATAATTTTGTAAGTAAAACATATTTCCAAACAGACACATTCATCATTGTTTTGCTGTGATAGGTTTCCCTTCATTGAATAGGAAGTATATCTGTAACGTGTTTTTTCATGTCAGAGATTATTCTCAGTTGAAAGGATTTTTAGGAGATGCCCAAATGAGGTTCCTTTCATGTCTTCAAGTGCAGCTCTCGGGTATCGAACCCCATCCTTCCAGTCTCCAGCTCAGCGCCTAAACCACTAAGCCACTGGGGGAGCTGTCACGAAAACGATACCTGTAATGAGTGACATAGTATTTTGTTCCGGCACTATTTTTCAAATGACACTTCTGTGGATTCTCTATTTAGAAAACTCTGGAAAAGGGTGTCCATACGACAGAATTGAATTAATGACACACAATTATTACTTAAGCTTAATTATTACTTAATAATTTTATGAATTGAACCAAAATTTAATTAACACTCCCTCTGATATAAGAGGAGTGGCAGATGAACACTTAAAAAGGACTATAGCTGAAGTCACATTTTGACATTGCGAGTGTAGTGAAGCATGCTGAGCTATAATTATGCAGCATAGATATACTAAATGGTATGAACAATAATATGGGACTGCCGTGGCTTAGTAGCTAAGACACTGAGCTTGACAACCAGATGGTCAGCAGGTCAAGAGTTCGAGACCCGAGTGCTGCATGACAGAGTGAGTTCCTGTCTCTGTCCCAGCTCCTGCCAACCTATCAGTTCTAAAACAAGAAATTGCAAGTAGATAAATAGGTGCCACTTCAGTGGGAAGGTAAACAGTGTTCCATGCACTCTAGTGTCAAGTCATGCCTGCCACATGTCCACAGAAATGTCTGCAGATTCGGAGGGCACTGGCCCTTTGGCTGTAAACAGATATGAGCACTGCCCTATAGAGTCAGACAAGACTGGCCTTCAAGCAAGGGAGATATTAAAAACAATGATAACGTTCTTAAAGCAAAATAATAATGTGTAGTTTTGCTATGCAGTTTGGGCAGGGATACACTTTAATTACATGAGTTCTGTGAACCATATTTCAACTAGTTTGGTGCAGTTTCTAGCGAAGTTCCTACAGTTTATTGTTTTTATTCACAGTATATAACCTGTATTATCCTACAAAGGAAAGATGACAAAATTTTGAGGCACCCTTTAGTGTAACTTACAACTCCAAAACACTTGATTGCAGAAAGTCATCATACAGCTGGTAAGCATATCAAGGATATGAAAAACTAGAAATACCCTCTGTTCTTGAACAAGTGAAACACAAAGGCAGGTCATGGATGGACCAATCCCAACTGCAATTTGGGGTGAGAATGAGATGCTTCTCTGCTCAGTCTAAGAGTGGTCTCTAGTCACACTATAGCTGTGGTTTCTACTACAAGAATATGTTACTTGAATTGTTGGACTAAGTGTTCTTCAGGATTACACCTATATTACAGTTTATATTCTTTTATTGAGTGGTTTTTGTGTTTTCCTTTGTGGTGGCCAACCTTGGCACTCCAGCTGTTCTTAGACTTCAATTTCCAGAAGCCCAAGTCCCTGTGAATCCACACGATACACATACATGCAGTAAACCCATTTGTGTGGATTCAGAGGGACTTGGGCTTCTGGGAATTGAATTCCAAGAACATCTGGAGTGCCAAGGTTGGCCATCACTGCACTATAGCAATTGACAAATAATAATACAACTGGTTTGTTAATTTGGAAGGTGTGTGTCCCAAAGTAAAGTTACAAACAATTGACTACTTAGCCTAATGTATCAGATATGAAGTCAGTAACATTTCCCTTGAACTTGTGAAGAATATTATTGAGTTTTTTATATTGGTTGGTCTATAATTTTAATTTGCAACTATTTCAGATGTGTATACCAGACAACAAGCAACAGGCACAAGAACAATACAAGCTAGCTTTGATTTTTTAAATAAGATAAAACCTCACTTTGGTTTTGTTAATAAAGATTTTGCTGCAAAAGGGCCCCAGCTGTCCTAAAAAATCCTTAATTAATGCCTATTCGGAAATAACCCAGCCATCTGTTTACATTTCACTCTCTTTTTTTCTGAAATGGAACAAATTGTAGCATAGCTTCTGCTTAAAGGATTTTCTGAAAAAGACATATGCCAAAAAAGAGTTTCTAGAGTAGCATCCAAAAAGCATTAAAGAGAGTACAAGATTCAAAACGAGTTTTCAAAGTTCACTTTCCAGACCTCATTTTTTGAAGTCCTAGAAACTGCCACTGGAAAGAAAATCATTCATTCAATTAAATCCTGTGCCATCATTCATTCAATTAAATCCTGTGCCATCCCACTTTTTAGAGGATACTGAATGATCTTCTGCATATTTGACCCCTATGTTGGAAGAAAACTTTTATCTGAACAAGTCTGAGTGGATAAAAGAACAACAATGATAGCCATGTTGCTTCATGATGACAATAAAATAAATGTTTGGTTGAGTAACTTAGAACAACATGAAAGACAATAATATATGTAAGCATTCAAGGCAACAACAGTAATAGAATCACAACTTCAACTGGATGCAGCAAAATGTACCTGCTTAAGTTCCATTCACCAATATTGAGCCAGAACAGTAATTGGTTGCAGGAAAATGAAGTAGTGCCAATGTCTCTTTAATTTTAAAGCAATATGGAACAATAGCAAAAACCCAGATAACTTTATTGCCCAAAACAGGAAATCCACGACACAAAGAAAACAGTTCTGAGAGTATGAACTTTAAGCTCTTAAACTAAAATACAAATTCAGATACAAATACCGTATACATCAATTCACCCTTCCTATGTCCCTTCTGGATAAACACATTGAAATTCTGTTGCCTATACCAGGGATTCTCAACCTGTGGCCCACATGCCAGATACAGCCCATGCCACCATTTCATGTGGCCCCCCCACTGCCTCCACCACACCAGGAAGTGCCATGTGGTAGAGGAAGGGCAAAATGGCTGTCCGGCCCCTGAGGGAGCGTAACCCGATCCCTGACTTTAAAAGGTTGAGAACTCCTGGCCTAAACTATAATAATAATTTTGTGTTAGAAATTATTCTGGGTTGAAAGGATTTTTGCAGAAGAAACTCCACTCAGGGAATGCCCAAATGAGGTTCCTTTCATGTCCCCAAGAGCTGGGGCAGAGATGGGTGCTCAATCCATCATGCAGTACCCAGGTCTCGAACTGCTGACATGCCAGCCATCCAGCTAACAAGGCGAGCTTCTTAACCCCTGAGCCATTAAGGGCTTACATCAACCTCTCAGGGTATAAACACCTATTGCCCTCTTCACCTCTTTTTCTAAAGTAGAATTTAAAAATCAAAGAACCTTCCTAATAGCTTCCTGAAGCAATTAGTCTGTGGAGTTACACATTGTAAGTAGCTGTACCTGGTGCTAAAAGTTTATTGATGCAGTTATTTAATGATTCTTTAAAAATAACAAATTTGAGATCTTTTATTCTTGTAGCATTATGAATGTGAAGGGGCAAACTGAAAAACATTTGAAGAGATACTTGAAAAGAGTAGCTTTGTTAGTCATTTGATTTGTTCCTGATTCATGCAGAGGCATTTATCTTATTTTATATTAATAGCTTGTTCTATATTGTGGATGCATGACTAGCTCCAGCTAGTTCTTTGGGAATGACAAACTTTCTTGCTGTTGTTATGTATTAGCAGTTCAGAAGCTATTTTTTTTTTTGCCATTTCCAATCTTTTCTTCATAACATATATCTCTGTATTTTAGATAACTTCTGTGCCTTTCTTCATTTGATGTCATTGAAAGGCACCAAAACAGAGTTAAAATGGTTAGTTATATTTGTTTCCCCTTTGAATGGCAAATTCTCATGAAAACTATTATACAGTGGAACCTCGGTTTAACATAATTAATGTGTTCTCTGGGATGTTTTTTAACAGTGAAAATTACTTTAACCAAATTTTCCATAGGAATGCATTGAATGCAGTTTCCCATAAGAATGCATTGAAAACCAATTAATCCGTTCTAGGGAAAAAAATCTCTAAACCGCACCACTATTTTCTTTGGATTTCCTTTTGTATTAACCAGGCCATTAGTTAACTGAGGTTCCACTCTACTACTATTGAGAAGGAGAGACCTTTTCCAAGAAAACTCAGCTAGTGCTGTTTTGACACATTCATTGCAGAATCTGAAATTGGGTTTATTTTGTGTAAAATTCCAGGATGTAGCTGCGATGTATTATTTACATCTAGTAAAGATATGATATGCTCCTACTAAAGATATGATATGCCTACTCTTTGATTATATATAATATGGTACGCCTATTCTCTGATTTTATATAATGTTAAGGACATTGTGTTCTGCAGCCTCATTCCTATTAGAATATTATGTATCAAAAATCAAAGATGAACTACTTATCTTGCTCTTACAACATATTAGCAGAATAAATTATGTACTCGGTTACTGTAAGTCACTATTCAGTTGAACAGACAGAAGAAAGGTGGGAGGTGGCAAGGATATGAATACATTAGATGGCAACAGAGCTGGCATAAATCATGATGCAGTCCTGTCAAGAAAATTTTCTAGCTTCATTCATGAGCATATTCTCTTGTTGTCTGTTCAGTACTCTTTCCCCTGAATTCCTAGCATTTCAAATTGTCAAAGTATTAGCCTTAAGTTACTGAATTGAATGACAGTGTTATGCAGTATTGTTAGAAGAAATATATAGGACCATCTCTGTGGTTTAGATATCTGGCTCTAGAGTCAGAAGTTGGAAGTTCAATTCTCCACTGTGCCTCCAGGAAGAAGTCAATCTGTGTAACCACAGGAAAGCTCCACTCTTTCATGATGTCCCCAGAAGAAGGGAATAGTAAACCATTTCTGTGTATTATCTACCAAAGCATTTTGTAAAGGAATGTCATAAGTCAAAATCAACTTACAACAGGGGTTCCCAACCTGTGGCCCATGGCACCAATTAATCCTGAGGATCCTGCCGCAACCACTGGAAGCACCAAAAGTGCAATGGAAACGCACTGCCCTTACTCCCGCCACCACGGGAAGCAGTGGAAGTGGCAAAAATAGCAGAACACATGCAATGATTGCATCCACAGCTACCAGAAGTGGTGGAAGTGGTGGGAGGAACCATGCCTCTGGCCCACACATCTGTCTGAGGGTGCGTGGTTCGGCCCATGGCACAAAAAGGTTGGCCATCCCGGTATACAATTATTATAATTCCTGTGGCTAATATCTGTAGACCTCCTGAATGAACAAAACATACATAAGTCTTGATTAAGCAGATCTTATCTAGTTTGATTTGTGTGTGTGTGTACACACATGTGCACATGCCCATGCACGCATGTGTATGTGTGTGTGTGTGTGTAGTTTCAAGTTATACATAACACAATAGGAAATCTAAAAAGAAAGCCGATGTTTTACTTTAGGGTCCTTTAACTGTATGTATATTTGTGGCCTGCCCTAGATAGCTTTTCACAAAGATGTGATTTGTGAAGCATGCATTGGAGCACCTCAATAATTTGTGGGCTATTTTTCTGGCTCTAGGTTTGAGGTGTTTCCCTGTTGGAGAGAATGCCAATTGGGTGATCTCCATAGGAAGTCTCAGTTAACCATGTAAAAACCCTGAATATATTTCACAACACTGAAATGGTCTTGAATGTAGAGACTGGGAATTAAATGCAAAGAGGTTCAATCTATTGGAGGGTGTCCTGAGTCTGACTTAGCAATAGTGTGACTATTTACTAATAATGTAAAACCTCGCACAAAGAGCACCTCGCTTAGAGACTAACCTGCTTAAAGAGCAGAATTTTCTCTGAATGGTTGCCTCGCTTAACAACTAAAACTAACCAAAACTAAAACCAACCAACAACTAACCCCCCCCCCCCCCCCAGAACTCACAATTGGTTACTTACAATAGTGTTTCGCTTAAAGAACAATCCCATGGAATGCAGTGTTGTTATGACCAGCCCTTATAAGCACCAGTCCAGACAACAATGAACAAAACAGCAAAAAAATCTTTATTCAACAGTCTTCAACAGATGCATTGTACAATGATTTTTTTTGCTAAGTGGTTTTTCCCATTGAAAAATTGCTGTATGATTTTTTCCATAGGGAAAATTGTTATGCGGGACACCATTTCCCCCCAAAACCTAATTGTTATGCGATTTCGTTGGTATACGGGGCGATTGTTGTATGAGGTTCCACTGTATTTCTAATGAGGTTGCTGTTTTGAGCATTATTGAAAAGACAACATGGTTGGGTGTACTACTTAATGTTTTTATGTTATATAAATAACTTATATTAGCAGTTTATGAATAATATTCTGTATAAGAAGAGCCCTGCTTTATCTGACCAAGGGTTCATCAGATACAGCATAATAGTTCCAGATCGGCTTGCTGGATGACTTTGGGAATTCATAAACAGGGCATGAAAGCAACATTCATTTTCTACTGTGTCAAAAGATTAAAGAGTTAGATTTAATAAAAATTAGGTTATGCTTATTGGATTTAGCAATGTTCCTGTAAAAGTATGAAAATTCACTCCTGTCATATACATGATCTTTGAAAATGATCAAAAGTGAGATCACACTCCTATATCATTGTTTGGGCATGAGAGGATGTCTCAGCTTAGAAAAGACTCATAGATACAGTAAGTGCACTTTAAAGTGGTTTTTTTTTCTTAAAAAATGTACTGGAGAAACAAGTCCATCTATTGGTTCCAATTTATATGTCGGTTTTAGAAGGAAGCAGCTACACTTTGATAAACTATCAAAAAGAATTAAGAATAGTTAAGGTATAACAATAATTTTGTGTCAGAATTTATTCTGGGTTGAAAGGATTTTTTTGGAAGAAATTCCACTCAGAGGACACCCGAATAACACTCCTTTCATGTCTCCAAGAGCTGGGACAGATACGGGCACTCAATCCGTCATACAGTAATTAAGGCTAAAGAAGCCATGCCAGATGTGAAGGCACACCTGATAATGTCCTCAAGACTATGGAAGTCCATTGCAGTCCCAGTGTTGAATCCTGCATGTCTCATTTTGTGTGTGCTGCAGGGGTTGGCTCCATGATCATAGTGTGTGGGTCACTTCATGGCAAGCTAGGATCCACCTTAAACAAATTCATGCCAATGGCATTTTCCCTACTTCAGGGAAAAAAATTGCATTCTCGGATACAAGTTGCAGCTAATGGCGACGTCTTACTTGAGCGTTTCTGTCTCAAGACTATAGGAGAGTGGTGGGGCACAGAAGGTTTTCTGGGAGTACTGTTTGTTCTTCACTTCTTCAGCAGGTTCTGTCTATTTAACATATTCTATTGATGTGTATTTTTCCTGAGGATCTTCTGTATGCCTTATCCTTCAGTCATAGCACTGGCTCTAAATTTCAGCTACTTGGCCTAATAGAAAAGGAACAATGAAGAGATTAAACATCAGAGTTTAGAAGATTGGTACAATATGTCTAATTGGTTAAGATTTAAGTTAGACAATACAAAACCTACTTTAGATTATTTTATCCACCTAACACCATGGATTGTTTGAGTAAGCTAAGAGAGTTAATAAACAATATGTCTTTTTTAACACTGAACCAGTGCAATAGTTAAATGCAACTAAAGTGGCTACAAAGATCAGACAGTAAAGCTAGAGTAGATAAACTTTAAGAATAAATATTTTAAATCACTGTAAGCACATGCAGAATATTCCTACCCCCCATCCTCTGTCTCTACATGGATTTAGAATATAGAAGCGTTGTCCACAAAGACCAGTACTAGGGTGGGTGTTTTGTATGTAGGGGTTGTAGATTACAAATAAAAACCAAACATCTTCAAATGAAAGAACTGAAGAACGTAATTGCTATAATATAGACCAGTGATGGTGAACCTATGGCATGCATGCCAGATGTGACACACCCAGCCCTCTCTGTTGACATGTCACACCAGTACAGTTCGTTCTGCCCCTCTAACCAGCAGCCCAATGGAAGCGCTTCCTCCCTCCTCCAGCAGAGTTTGCCCCACCCCTGTGTCCAGCAGCCCAATGGGGAGTGCTTCCCCTCTCCCCCAGTACGGAGTTCATCCCGCCCCTCTGCCTAGCAGCCCAATGGTAATGCTTCCTCCCTCCCTCCTGCACAGAGTTTGCCCCACCCCTCTACCCAGTAGCCCAATGGGAGTGCTTCCTCCATCTCCACAGAGTTTGCCCTGCCCCATGGTCTCTAAAAGGTTTGCCATCACTGGTATAGGCCAATCTTTCTGTACTATTTGTCTGTTTTCTTGGTTCCCATTGCAGAGGAGATTGAACTATATATCTGTACTGAGTCATTTGATGTCTTTTCTTTTTCTCAACTACACACACACACCTGCACAATACTTTGCATTCTGTGCTTCCCCCTTTCCCTATATTTGCTGCCATAATCAGCTCTGCCTCATTTCCTTGTACTGACTGCTCAGGCTCTTTCCATGCCTAATCAATTAAAAAGCTCTTGAATTTTTATATTTAACCTTTAATTTGAATTAAGCGTGACCTAACTAAATTAAGTTACTGTTTTAATTCTTTTTGGCCAAAATTAAGATAAAATTAAAGGATTATCCAAATTAATTAACAATAACTCATTTATTGTAAGCCTTACAAACCATCCGCCTACAGCTGCTTAAAGCACATTAGTAATGAATTGATTATTTTTCCAGTAAATAGGCATTCTGTTCAAGGAAGATAATAACATATATGAGAAAGACCAAGTGCCATGTACCTGGATACAGGGGATGCATTGCTACTTGCTATGTTCCCCTTATTAACAAGTAACTATTAGTTTTAATTAGCCAAAAATTGTACAGGTTCTTTGAACACTTACAAATAAAATGAGATTTGGAGTTCAGAAGAACTCTTTTATCAGGCAAAGATGGTATAAAACATGGTGCTGAATCAAGTAGTCCAAAAATGGGACCAGCCTGCCAACAAAGCAAAATGACATTTAGATTCCAAATGAAACAGAAATGATAGAGATAACAATTTGAAGTTTCAGTCCCCACATCCCACAGACAAAAGCTTATATCCTTGCAAGTCTGCCAGTTGGCTTATGTTTAACTAGCTTCAAGGGATACAGAGGTAAATTACCAGAATAATGAGCAGCACACCAATCTAACTAAAATGACAGAGTGAAAATAAAGAAGAATAACACAGGCAGCATATAAGTCAATGTGGAGATAATGTTTCAGACTACAGTAGGTTAGGAAAAATGAGTCCAAATGATAGAAATTGCTATTAATAGTTGCATGGGAATATCTCCTCGGTGCAGCCTATTTTCAGAAAAGCAGAAACGCTTCCTCAATCTTAGTTTCTCCCCTGAACAGTTAATTGTGATATTTTCAAAAGTAAACGTAAAAACAAAGGTAACCTTGCAGGCACACCCCCCAAAAAAGGACTCAGACACCGGTATATGTGGATAACGGCATTGGGCCACATTTATTGATTCATGCCCTAGTCCGAATTATAAATTTCAATTGGTACTCAGCCAATTATAATTCTTAAGGCAAGCAGGCCGCAGTAACACTGGTAAGGTTCCTCCCAAAATTGCCAATGGCAATTGGTTACAATGTATCCATTTGTATCAATTTGTTTGTTTACAACAAACAAATTGTTGACCGTAGTCAATAAACTATCTACTGACCCCACCCTCTGACGTGTATCCGTAAAATCACGGGGTGATGCATGCTGAATAGCTCCTGCCATCACCCCATTGCCTGGTTCGTCGTTGACCGGTCAACGTTAACCAACTTGTACCTATCTAGTGTTGGCCAGTCAATTGCGAACCTGCCGGATACCTGTGGGTCATAAATATTTACCTTACCAGTGCTACCTGCCCATGTGACCAAAGTCAATAGCAAAACCCCTATATCAAACCATAGCAACAGTGTGGGATGGGCAAAAAAGCCAGAACCAGGAAGCCAATTGTAGGTTCCAGCCAAAAATTCCCACCCGGCCCTGAAGCGACCAAAATATCACACTGTTCACTAGGGAGGGGGTGGAGGGAAAAACTTCTCCTCTCCGTCGTTTTTACAAAATGGCAGCTCGGCTGCCTCGTGGCCACCCCTTTTATAGAGGGGTGGCCACGCCCCCTAACTACCCGGATGTCTGAGTCCGGGTGGGGGGGCCCCGCAAAGAGCGCGGCGGCCATTTTGGCGCCGCGCTTTCAATATTGAACTACAAGAACAAAACAGAACCAAAATCTACCAGCGAGCAATACCTTTATTCAATAAAATTCCAAAGATGTATAAAATCTAAAGGTAAAGGTCATCCTTGCTTGAAAGCCAGTCGTATCCAACTCTAGGGTTCAGTGCTCATTTCAGTTTATAGCCAAAGAGCTGTCTGCATTTGCAGACTTTTCAATGGACATGTGACAGGCATGCCAAAACACCAGAGTGTACCGGGGTGGGGTGGGGTGGGGTGGGCAGGCTTGGGATATGAGGCATTTTATAGAAAAAAAGAGGTACAGCTTCAAATCCAGTCTGGCCAGGTTATCTTGCTATGGTAATAGAGTAGACCATACTGCCAGTGACTCAACGCTGAGTGTCAGGCAGCAGTTAACTAACCTGACAATTCTGAGAACTAATGACCTTGGGTATCAAAGTCCACATGGAAGGATGATGATCCCCAAATGGATTAAATCCCACTCAATCCATTTTGATGGAGGGCAGCAGCTTCATCAATATTGGCCTGGGGCCGATAAGAATTTTGCGTGCCAAAAAGGTTCATGACCAGAAAGTGACTCATGGAACTGTATCAATGGTACAGAGTTCATGCTATGATGCAGAAGTCAGATGAAAGGCCACTGCATTATATTCTCAGAACAGTCTTCATGGTTGATTGCCATGATAATCGCCTATATTCGGATTCAGATACGGCAGAAGAAGAAGAAGAGCATCAAAGGAAGGAGAAAAAACTTGAAAGGCTCAAATAAATGTTAAATTTAACTGTGAAAATATTCATAGTTTAGACTCAGCCTACCAAATGTGAACATGCATTTCAATAAAAAGCATTGAGAATGAGGGTGTTCCACATTTCTTACAATAATGCATCTACTTTAAAATGTGTATTATAAGGACTGATCCTGACTACATGGCTGAATACATTTTGAAGGGTGTGATTGAAGAGAGGTTGTCTCTATCTCATAGAAATCCTTCTGAAATTGTGGGCTAGCTTAGATAATTTGAGCTGCTGCAAACAGTCTAAATTTTTATCGGTTGTTCTGCAGTAATTACCAGCCTAGTTCAATGGGACTGGAACTGAAGAGGTGAATAAATGTCAGGCTCACTCAGACAGATTTCACTCATTCTTTCCATCACAACAATAGAAACAATTCATCTGCCCATTCTTTTTCTGTGCTGTTGTCTTGGAATGGGACAAGGTGGCAAAGAATTTCCTCTCTTTGTCTGGGAGTTTATGCACAATGAGACAGTGTACACCAGGGGTACTCAAACTACAGTATGTAGGCTGGATCTGGCCACCAATGTCAATTCTTCCGGCCTGTGTTGCCCACATCACTCCTGGAAGCGGAAGTAAAACATGCCTGTATGACACGTTTTACTTCCGCTTCTGGAAAAAACGAGGGTGAGGCAGGCTGGATGAATTGGCATCGGGGGCCAGATCTAGCCCACAGGTCATAGTTTGGGCACCCCTGGTTTAAGCAGAGAAAATGGCAGCCTAAAATCTATCTCATCCTGTTGCAAAACAGATTGCAAGGCATATTTTACTTCCGCTTCCGGTGTGAACCATGTGACCAGCCTGCAGTCCGAAAAGTTTGGCCACCCCTGGTGTACACAGTAATATTATAACAAAAAAGAGTAAATACAATATCTTTATTTATTAGTATTTGAATGTAAATAAAACAAAAACATTGTGGCACTTTAAAGACTAACTGCTATGTTTTAATGTTAACTTTCATGGATCAAGTCCACTTTGTTGGACAGTATTAGAATATTGCCCAACTTAAAATCATGGATGTATATGAAATAAGGGTAAAACTCAAAATAAATTCCACTGAGACTGTTTTTAACCAGATGTGGGCTAGGCTACTTCAATAGCGTTATATTATCCAGTCCAACAGTCAGGTTTTATATGTTGTCCCCTGAGTGGACTATAATACAATGGTACCTCGGATAAAGTCTGATTCGGATAAAGTCTGATTCAGATAAAGTCACGGTTTTCATGCACACATGATGCATCACATAAAGTCCAAAACTGCTAAAAATGGACATTATCCGAGGTATTTGGTATAGGAACCTCAGATAAAGTCCATTTTTTTTGGATGTTATCCGACGCATCACCCATTTGATTCGGATAAAGTCCAAAATAGGATAAAGTCCAAATTTGTGGAACAGAGTTTGGACTTTATCTGAGGTTCTACTATACGTGGTTTTGGTATTCCTACCTGCAGGAATAACATAAGAATCAATGTCATAAGAATCAAATCTTGTGAATTTTTAGTAACTCACTGGTATATCGGAAAGTAAGAAAGACTGGGGTGTAGGAAGGGGTACCAGTCAGGAAGAGTCCACAGGACATCGACACATTTAGCTCTCTGGAGAATACCTAACACCAGGAAAGTCTGCAGCCTGATTTGTCTGGTCCTTTCCCCCCCACAGCCATAATCTTGATCGGGATTAAACATTACTAGAATAATAGAATAACTGCGTTGGAAGGGAATCCAAATGGAATTAATATTTCCTCTTAGAATGTCACTGATGTTTAGCTCCAACTTCCAATTCCTATTTCTGTGTTTTGAAATGGTAGAGTCTGGAACAATCAGTGAGATTACACTCTTCCTACTCACCCTGAGGGCGTTTCTGTACAAAAATCAGAGATAATTATTGAAATGTATCTGAAATAGAGGAGCTACACAGTACCATATGTTACAATGTATTAGGAGTTTCTCTTTATTTCCTAACTTTATACGCAACATGCTTATAGAAGTTGCAGAACTTGACCTTACCACACGTTTCAGGATTCTTATAGTTGGACCACTGCATGCATTGATACTTCTTTTCTTAGGGTTTGGAATTTATAGAGAATACTTCTGGTCTGTTGGCCATTGCTGTTTTCCATATGATGTCTTGCTCTATAGTTTGTGATACTGAACTTGTAAGCACTTCTTATTTCTGTGTTTGTCTTGTAGACTTGGGGTTCCCAAACTATGGCCCATGGGCTGAATCCGGCCCATGGTGCCAAATCGTTTGGCCCTCGCCGCCCTTGCTACTCACAGAAGTAAAACACACCCACGCATGCACAAAACATTGCCGTAAATGACCCACAGCTGTAAACGTTGACAGCCGCGGGCCATTTACAGTAACATTTTGCACATGTGCAGGCACATTTTACTTCCACTTCTGATAGGAGGAGCCATGTGACTGAATCACAGCCTGAAAAGTTTGGGAACCCTTGTTGTAGACTGAAGCATTGTGGCTAAATATAATTTTTAGCCAACTAGAACAGCTGTATTGAGTCAGAGGAAATACTGACTTGGCAAGTTACATTCATTAAATAGATCTTTTCTAGCTAGGAATTTATTTATATTTAGTAGTGAGCTTCACTATCCAAGTTAATTTAATTTAAATTTTAGTTTAAATTAAACTAATATACATATATGCAGCCAATATATGCAGGTTTTGTGGCCTCTCTATTCATTGACTTGGAAGATGTGTCCCCAGTGTATTTCGCTATTATATGGGAAAGTTTTATTTTGTGAACATTCATTCAAATAGGAGCGAGTTTTAAAATTCACTTGTTTTGTCAGTATCTTGTTAGAGTTGTTTGAGTCTTGCTGTACAAGTCAGTGGCTTGTCAGAACTGACCTTTTTTTTTGTAGCAGCCAAATCCACTGAAACCTTTTAGAGATGGATCATGCTGAGACATGTCATGAATGCTGCTTTTTACCCTTCTTTCTTGAGAATTCACCCAACGCTTCTTTAAATTGTGACAAAGGTTTAGAAAGGATGGATGATCAATTTTATTGATCAACTGTTAAATGAATTGTAGTGGCATTTAATATTGTTGAACAAAGATATACTTAATTTTGTCTGGAAGTGTTTTCTTTAAATTTGCAAATCTTTCATAGTGGCTCCAGCCCTAAACAATGATCTTAACATAATAGTTAACGAAATGCTTCCTATTAAATATGTATACAGTAAAACCTCGCATAAAGAGTGTCTCACTTAGAAACTAACTCACTTAAAGAGCAGAATTTTCTCTGAATGGTTGCCTTGCTTAACAACTAAAACCAACCATAAACTTGCTTAACAACTAAATTGGGGTTTGCAATCCCCACCACCAGAAGTTACAATTGGTCACTTACAATGGTGTTTCACTTAAAGAGCAAACTCGCTTAAAGAGCAATCCCGTGGAACACATTATACTCTTTAAGCGAGGTACCACTGTATTACCATATTTTTCAGACCATAAGATGCACCTGACCATAAGACGCACCCAGTTTTTAAAGCAGGAAAACAAGAAAAAATATTCTGAACCAAATAGTACTGTATTTACACCACCAACCAGTGGTGGCACTGCAGGGGAAATGGGCAGGCAAGCCAATTGCACTGGGGCAGGAAGCAATGCTCTAGCCTAGCCTCTTGCTCTCCCTGCAACCAGGAAGCATGGCATCCCCCTCCATTTCGACCACAGAGCAGGGACAAAGGTAAGAAAGGTAAATGAAACCCTTTTCTTTTATGCACAGGTTTGATTTCCCACTGAAATGCATTGGGAACATACAAACAGAAAAGCTTTAGAATACTGTACAAGAAATTGATTACCAATGCATTTAAATGGGAAATTGCGATTTGCGCCCTCTTGTGGCCATCTGTGGTAACGGCCTGCTGAACATATGTTTTTCTTTCCCTGGCCCTGGAACAGCTGTGGTGGCGGTGGTGGAGGTCACCGGCCAGTCGCGGCTCTTGTAAAATATCATTTTACAACAGCCTTGCTGGACAGCATTCGGACTATAAGACGTACCCTCATCCCCACCCCCCACTTTTTTGGGAAAAAGTGTGTCTTATGGTCAGAAAAATATGGTATATATTTTCATTGATAAACAGCCAGTTTGCATTGCATTAGTGAATCTGTGCAAGGAAGTTAACAGTACAAAGTTCACATTTATTTTGTGCCCTAGAAAATCTAACAAATTAGGACTGAAATTTCTTCTGCTAGTTTAGTCTTTATCCTAACTCCAAAAATTTTCAAAACAAGTAATTCAAATGCACTCCCATTCTTTTATATAGCAAACTTTCTCTCTCTCTCTCTTTGCTTAATTGTACATACAATTTATTGCTGGGACTTTAAACCTGAAAAATACAATTTGCAGAAATCACTCTCTTGTACAAAAAAAAATGCCTATTGGCAGATCTCACAGGCTACAATTAGAATAGTAATAATTCTTGCTTTTCAAGCCCATATTTCTGCAATATTCCACAGCAGAGGACCCCATGGAGTTGACAGTTGTAATGCATATAGAACTCCACATGGCTATATTTAGATGATTTCTAGTTTTAACAAGCATTAACTAGCATTTCCTGACAGTTTATATGAGGCTGGTGAAATTATGGGCTGCTCTTTCTGCCATCCTGTGGCTGTGTTGAAGAACTGCATAAGCTTGACCTTGTCAAGCCTTACCTGGAACATGCATTACATAAACAGGGGCCAGATGATGCTTTGTTAGCATGACCTATGCCTTTGTGATGATTATCATGGTATCCTTGTTTTTAAGCACTGTGTCAGTGACAAAAGTAGTTATGCATGCAGATTGTGGAAAGACCTACCCTTAAGAGGAGCCAAGCTTCAAATGGAGTTAATTTACAACACGTAGGTTTGCAAGCCAAGTTTGATATCTGCTTTATTTTACATGTCCATTCTCTATACATAAACGTTGCCACATTGTTCTTGGCAGTGGAGTTGAGGGAAAGAAGTGTAAGAAATGTAGCATTAATACAGTAGTTTTTTTAATGCAAAAACAATCTATGATAGTACTAAGGGAGATGAGTATGTTTAGCCTGGAGGAAAGAAAGCTGAGAGTCAGTATGATAGACATCTTGAAGGGCTGTCATGTAAAATATGGAGAAAGCTTTGTGGCAGCAGAGAATAAAATCTAAAGTAATTAATTCAAAATACAAGCATTCAGCAAAATATAAGGAAGAACCTCTGAACCAGTGGTTCTCAACATGGGGCACATGTTTCACAGGTGGACTTTAATTCACAGAAGCCTAAGTCAGTACATTGGCTGACCAGTGTTTGGGGAATTGACTTAGAGTTATGGGAATAGAAGTCCAAAAACCAAAGGTTGGAAAACACTGCTCTAAACAGTACGAGCTGTTTGACAACGGAACTGACTGCCTTGATTCAAAGTTTCTAAATGGAAGTTAGCAGGCCACTTGTCATGGATGTTTTAGCTGTGGATGAACTGTCTCAACAGGACATTGGACTTGATGATCCCTTATCTCCCCTCTAGCTCTACAATTCTATGTCTTTGATTCAGATGTGTGAATGGTTTAATTTCATGGCATAAAAATAAACCTTTTAAAATGAAACTTGGCCTGGTTTTATCTATATGTTATTTATGAAATTCAATTAGTATGCAATGTTTCCCCTTGAAAAAGTTGGCAGTACAGAGAATTTATTTAGTCAATGGGACTTATAAAAGTGTTGATCCCGCAGATCTTGATTCAGTTGGCTTCCTCTGACTGGCACTTCCCACACTAAGCATCAGGATTTCAGTCATTGTATTTCAGGCAGCCAGTGTTAGACAATTTTGAGAAATGTGCATCCTTACATTCCCCCTTATTATATTTTTGAGCAGTGTTCTTATATATACAGTGTATATATCTTTTTTGTAACACTGTAGATTGTACAGCAGAGGGAGTATTTGTCATAATATTTGTCACAAGATCACAGGACAACTGCTGCGGCTCTATTAAAAAATGAACTTTCCTAGCAGTAACAATCAAATCAAATCTATGGACTAGGTTTAGACTGAGAATGGCTTCTTAAGGGAAGTTTTGTTCTTATTCAATATTTTTGTCAAGTTTTATGTTCGTAATATAGTAATCCCCAATGATGGAAGAAGAAAAATTCAAGTATGTCAAAAATGTAATTGTGTTGCTTTTTTCAATCATAAGGGAATAATTGATCAGGAAAAAGCCCTGTAATCTTCCTGGTGAGTAAATTAAAATTTCTTATGTAAGTTTCAGCAGAAATAATCTTTGCACTTGAAAAACAACCCCCAAAACTTTTAATATAGCACTATTTCCCCTCCCTCCCCAAAAACCTTATCTTAAAGTAACACATTTATTCATTTGGAGAATCCAAATTTGTGTACAGCTGCTTGGTAATTCAGGTATTTGTGGCAATCTTACATTCTAAAATATCTGTACAATCAAGACATTTAGAAATGTAGCTCTGGCATTGTCTCTTTGCATACAGAGATTCAAAGTCAATCATCCATGCTGCAGAACTGAATCTTGCCACATGTATCAAGATAAATCCAATTGATGCAGATAGCACAGCCAGATGTGTAAGCTGTATCATGGAAAAAGGTGTTTGGCTCTTACTCCCACTAAGGATTGATAGAAGGAATAGATCCAAGATGCTGGTTCTAATAAACAGTGCTTTGTTTGACCCATTTAATATGCATTCACAACAAGTGAAGTCTGACCAGGTTATCCTGCTATGGTAATAGAGTAGACCATACTGCCAGCAGCTCAACGCCAGTTGTCAGACGGCAGTTAACTAACCTGACAACCCTGAGGATTAATGGCCTTGGGTGGTGAAGACTATAGGGAAGGGTGATCATCCCCAAGTGGATTACATCCCACTTGAATCCATCTTGATGGAGGGCAGCAGATTCATCAATACTGGCCTGCAGCTGATGAGGACTTTGCGTGCCAAAAGGGCGCAGGACAGAAAGTGACTAGTGGAACTGGATCAGTGATACAGATTCTCGCCATGATGCAGAAGGCAAATGGAAGGCCACTGCATTATATTCTCAGGACAATCTTCATGGCTGATCACCATGATGATTGCCAATATATGGAATTGGATATGGCACAAGAAGAAGAAGAAGAAGAAGACAACAGAGATGTTTTAATATTTGTGGATAATTTTTCGAGATACTGTGTAACCAAACTACTGAAAGAAAAAAGTGAGACATATACATGCTCATTGCCATGGTGAGAAAGAAGTTTAAAGGGAAACCTAAGGCATCTCAGATAAACAATTGGGTTGAGTACCTTTCAGATCATACACAAGCTTTCCTGGAGCAAGAAGGTATTTTGAACAAGAGGAGTCTCACATTTATTCCTGAGCTGAATGGAATGGCTGAAGTGAGGCTGTTATGTTTTGAAGATAAGATGCATGCTTGCAGGCTCAGAGTTGCCAACAGACTTTGAGGTGATGCAGTCATGACATATTACCAATCAAGTGCACCATGAAAAAACAACAACACCATTTGAATTATGATTTGGCAGAGTGCCAAATGTAGAAAACATTAGGGTCTTTGGCAGTCTGACTTATACCTAGGAACCAAAACAGAAAAGGCTCAAAATGGAAACAGAACAGAATATTTTGCTTGGTTATACCCCTGGCAGTAAAGGCTATAAAGTAATGAACCTAAAAACAGATGAAGTTAGCATGAGACGTGTGGTTCATTTAAAGGCAGTGGAAATGCCTTTAAAAACCTGAGTCATTCAGGTGATGAAGAAAGGTGATAACACACAGGACCAGACCAGTATCCAAACAGCAGGAGACAGGAATGGAGATGTTGAGACTGTTAAACTGGAAGAGGCATCAATGCCAGGATATGCTCCAGAACCAGCCATGAGATGCTCAGTGTGACCCAACAATGGTGTACTACCTTACTACCTTAACTACCATTCAAACTCATTTCTTATAAATGAGCCAGTGATGTGGGAGGAAATTGAACAGATACCAACAGCTGAAGCCACAAATGCAAGAGAAGAGATGGAACTACTGCACAAGAATGAGATGCCAACCTTGGCCAAAATACTGCCAGGCAAGAAAGCCATAAGGTGCAAGTGGGTCTTCAAAGTGAAGCAGTGTGCAGATGGAGGTGTGGAGACATATAATATAAGGCAAGACTGGCTGCAAAAGGATTACTACACATATGGAGAAGACTTCAAGGAACCTGAAAAGCAAGATGGGACTTGAGGGTTCTTACAGGCAAGCTTGAGAAATAATGTTGGGATATGATTCACTGGCCAACAGTTGCTTTGGTACCGTTTTTTTTTTAGCTGATTTCATATGAATTTGATCCCCTGAATTCAAATATGGCATTAGTTTTTGCCCAAGAGCTCAAATTTCTAAGATATAACGTTTTAGTGAAGTATACATTACAATATCTTAAGTTAAATCCATGGAACAAATTAAAAAATTAAACATGGAATTTTTATTATTATATTATACAAATATTATTATATACAAAGATAGAGGAAAAAGTCATTGATGAAACCAGCTAGTCACTGAACACTTCGGAAGCTTCTTTTCCGTGACATTCTTGAATGTAATTTGGAACAGTCCCTTTTTAAACTCCAGCAGTAATCTGCCATCATGTGCATATCCCATCTTCCTTGGTAGCAGTTCTCCATAGTTCTAATATCCTGGTGAAATCTTTCACCTTGTTCCTCACTGGTGTCTACTAAATTTTCAGGAAAATGGTCTAAGTGGCTGTGTAAATAGTGCACCTTAATACTCATTTTACACCCAAGGGATTTGAAACTGTTAAGCATCTCATTTACCAGTTCAACATAGTTTTCAGCTTTGTGTTTACCTAGAAAATTTCCGACAACTGCAACAAATGAAGTCCAGGCTTCTCGCTCAGCCTCATTCATCGAATTTACGAAGGCAGGATCCTTAATGAGTTGTCTTATTTGTGGGCCGTCAAATATTCCTGCTTTAATTTTTCCCATACTCAACTGTGTCGTTTCCCCCCTTATATATGCAAAGCATGATCCGTTCTTATCAAGAGCCTTTACAAACTGCTTCATAAGGCCCAGCTTGATATGCAGTGTAGGAAAGATGATTTTCTCTCGTTCAAGTAAGAGGTCATTAATGACATTCTTTTCCCCAATGCCCATGTATTCTCTCTTAGGCCACTCTTTTCTAACTGCATGTTAAAAAAACACTGATCTAAAAAAGTAGAGCAGATAGAGAAAAACTGATTTCATATTTAAATTCAGCAACCCAAATATCAGTTCTAAAATCCTAGGCACAAAAAAAAAAATCTTGTAGGCCTGTGAATCATTCTGCTGCATGTCATTTGGAAGTATTTTTGTTCATAATAGTTGAGTATATGTCATCAACTCAAATCTCTCTAAGTCAGGGGTGGCCAAACTTTTTGTACCATGAGCCAGTCATGTAGTTGAGTGGGCAGGTCATGTGGTTGAGCAGGTTGGTCACACGGTTCCTCCAGCTGTAAATGCTGCTGTAAAACACATCCATGGCTGTCATAAATGTGTTAACGACAGCCATGGCAGTGTTTACGGCAGGTACGAGTGCATTTATGCATGTGCGGGTGTGTTTTGTGGTTGTTATAAACACGTCTGCATCTGGGATTGGTGAGAGTGGTGGTGGGCCACATGAAATGGTGCCACAGGCCAGGTCTGGCCCATGAACCATAGTTTGGCCATCCTTGTTCTAGGGTATTTTTAAAGTATAAAGTATTCAGAAGCTCCTCTTTCAAGTGATGTAAATATATCTTGCTCAAGGCCACTCAGGTGGTTGGTCATGTAACTGCTTATCTACTCCCTCCATGGTCTGAAGACTGCAAAGGATTCCCTGGGACAAAACAGATCAGAGAAAGTGAATGTGAAAATTTTAATCAGCAATAAATACCTGTCACTGATGATATCACTAGCCTTGCACATGGGATTGTGTCAACAGGATTTCAGCCAAATATAGCTACTGTCTTTTCAGAATTTTTTTAAAAAATCAGATAGTACTGATTGGCCATTAATGCATATTCTGCTGAACTGAGGTCTGTTGCTCAGCAGATGAGAGGGAAAACCAAAATGCTTTTGTGTATTATTAGCAAGTCTGCTGTGTGTTCGCCTCACTGCTGTTGTCACCATCAACTGTTCTCAATTCCACTTCTCCTAAAAACATTGTTCTTGTCAGACCCATTTTTAGGCTTCATTCAGTCTGTATAGTAGAGTTGTCGCTGTGCGTATCTTTCATCATTTTCATTATCATCCCCCCGTCAGTGCTGCAGTGTGCAGTGCCAATATATTGTACCTTCAATGACATTGGTTCTTGGCAGACATTGCTATAACATACAATTAAATTGTATTCTGTAAATGGTACATCAGATATGACAGGAAAGGCACATCTTTCATCTTTTTGATGTATAATGACATTCAGAATGATCTCTACTGTGCAGTTGTTAAACAACCTGAAAAGTCAGGAGGTCTATGGAGCTTCTTGTTTGATTTTGAATTTGTAAGATCAGCACATTATAGCCTCTTCAACATGCATTCTGATGTGATCCATGTTGCTAATGTCATTAACAGCAAATGCTGAATATATAATTACTAAGTGTTGAAATTAGGAGTGTTGCGGGCTCTTTTAAGAAGTAGGTGATAAAAACAAGACAAGGAGCCAATCTTTTGTATTAAACATCTGTGTTGCTTTCAAGTTGAGAAGGAGGGGGAGGGGAGGGGTCAATGCATTTCAATGTATTCCTGTCTTCATTGCCAGTGTAATTCAATAAATATGTTAATTAAGTATTCTGAACAGGAAAAAGAATTGAGATTTTTCATTTTAAACCCTATTCATTTTTGCGTCACTGTTTTTCCCCTTAGGAAATTATCAGTTTCTAACTTACTTTGAAAGTTTCATTTAGGTAGTAAAATCTTGAAAATCCAAAAGCAATGTTTAGTTTTTTCTTTCAGTATTGCTCTTCTTAAAGTGAAAAATAAATTAGTTCAGTCCTAAATTCTACTGTGTACAATGTCTTTCCCCCCTAAAAGCAGGTGCTCTTTATAACAAAATTTGGACCTCTGACAATGAAAACATATATTACTGTGGAAGAATATTTATCTAGAGGAAGGATCTAGAAGAAACTGCCTTTAGGATAAGAGAATTTGTTGTGTCCACTGAAAATTACTTAATTTCATTGTGTTTATGTTATTGTGTTGTTTATTGGAAGGAGCTTTTGATGGGCTAAAAGATAGGATATAAATGACATTAGTAATGTTTCAGATATATATTTCCATTAATTACAACTACAGTTTTGATACATGCTACTGAAACTGGAATTATCATGATTTCCAGTCCCAGACTTGTTTTCCAACAAATTTTTGATAAGAGATCTCAAGTTTACTTATCTGAAGGCATGAGCTGACATAGATAGTAGATTGCCAACTTAATCCCAGGATCCAATTATCAGCTTTCTGTTGCAGATGTTAGCTATAGCATTTTAATGAATGTCACCAAAATCACACAGTATGACTCCCTGGACAGTTAATCATATAAACTTCAGCTTCAAATCTTCTTAATCCCATTGATTTACAGTGTTTGTTTATAGTTCAGGCATTGGCCTTTCACCAATTTACAAGTATCTGAATGTAGGCAACCACGCATCCTGCATCTCCCCTTTCTCAAAAGCCAGTCACGTCCAATTCAAGGGAACATCTCCGTTTACAGCCAAAGACCATGCAGCCAAGTAATTATCAAATTGGTCTGTTTTTGAGTGAGTCACCCATTCATCAACTTGAAAATGCTTAGCAGGATAAAACATGCATTCTCCATATATTCTTTCTTTTGCCAGAGATTGACCATGTGACAAACTCAGTCTGGCAGGAAAGTTGCCTTGCATTGGATTGATAGAATCACAGAGAATTTGTGTTTGCTCCCCAACCAGAGTACAATGAACAAGGTGTCTGCAAATGGAAATTTTGTGTTCCAGCATTTTTGCACAAGTAGAGGAGTACCTTACATGTGTTTGGTGTATGAAGACCAAGACACAGGACACAGCCTCGGGCTGGGTTAACTCAGGTTTATTGCATCGTGGACAGAGGGAACATGAGGTGATGGCGGATCGATAGCTCTTTTTATACAGCAGTAATACATTTGAACGTGGTGCCATGGTAGCCCATTGGCTACTGCCTGCGTGACGTCATTGCGAGTCACGCCCTTCTTGTCCAGGTGTAGGTAGTGGCGGGAAAGCTTCCCGCGCTGTTGCCTTTGATGAGTTCGGACCAAGAGAGCTTGGACGCTCGCTGCTGCCAGCTGGTGGTCATTAGCTCGCGTCCTATTACAGGGTTTATATGATACAGCTGACGGTTACATTGTTGCTATAGGCAAGGTTACATTGGCTCCGATACATTGTAATCCATGTGGAGGGAAAACCATTAGAACACAACACCCCTCCCCCCTAGGATGAGACAAAGTCTCGAGCCCCCACTCAAACACACTCCCCCCCTAGGAGACAAAGTCTCTCAGCCAAGATGGCTTATTTCGAACACGCTGGGGTCTCGATGCGGGCTGCCTTTGCCCGGGTTTGCTACCATCTCTTTGTCCCCTGGTTTCCTGCCCTGTAATTGGAGAGGGAGACTCGTTAGTGACTTGCCGCGGCTCCGCGGCGTTGTCGGGAGGTGTGCTCTCTCTTAGGGAAGAACCGGGGGCACTGGGGACTAACGAAAAACCCCTCTTCTCGCTTGGATGGGTGGGGGAACACTCCTGAAAACCCCCCCGGCTCGCAAAACCAAAACCAAAATTACATTCGGGGGCAGCGGTCGCGAATTCCTCTCCCCCTTCCCCGGCCTCTGATGGAACTGGTTTATCAAAAGGATATGAGTCGGGGCCGCTGCTTCTTCCTTCCCCCCTTGCTTGGGACTGTTGTCCGCTGATGTCTCCCCCTTGGGCTAAGCGGGTGGGGGAGAACCCTAACGCTGAATCCTGTTGATGAGCCCCACTGTCTGGTACGCTCACTCGGTGCCTCAGCTGGTCCGCGTGCCTCCTCCAGAGGAGACCTGTGCTGGTCTCGACCCGGTACGACACTGGCCCCGTCTGTTCTACTACCGTCCCCGGCACCCAGGCTGGCCCTGCGCTGGCATAGTTTCTACAGTGAACAGGGTCGCCGGCGGCGAATCCTTTCGAGACTGCCAGCCCTATGTTTTTTCCCTTCTCCTCGACTCTCGTCGGGTCTAGCCTGGACAGAATCGTGGTCAGTTTTCGCCGCATCAAGAGCTCTGCCGGCGAGTAACCTGACGCTAAGGGGGTCACCCTATACGCTAATAAGAACTGACATACTTGGTGATTTAGGTCCCCCGGGCCCATGCGCCGAAGCGCATCCTTTGTTGTACGCACCAACCGTTCCACTTGGCCATTCGTGGCCGGGTGAAACGGTGCGGATGTGACATGCCGAATTGCGTTTGCCGCCATGAATGCTCCGAACTCCGAGGAGGTGAAGCAACTCGCGTTATCGCTGACTAACGTGTCGGGTAAACCGAACGTGGAAAAGACTCTCCGTAGCTGGCTAATTGTCGTGGCGGAGGACGTGCTCTTTACTGGGATAACCTCCAGCCACTTGGAGAACGCATCCACCACCAGGAGAAACATGGTTCCTCGGAATGGGCCAGCGAAATCTATGTGTACTCTGGACCACGGCCCCCTTGCTGCGTCCCATTCCCTATGCGGGAGGCGAGCCTCCTCTGGACGGGATCCCTGACATGCCTCACAAGTGCCGACCATGTGCTCAATGTCCGCGTCCAGTTGTGGCCACCAAAAATAACTGCGGGCCAGCGCTTTCGAACGAACGATCCCCGGGTGGCTGACGTGCAGCAGTTTGAGCACCCTCGGCCGCATGGATGTAGGGACCACCACCCGTTGGCCCCACAACAGGCACCCCCTTTCTAGGGACAGCTCTAGCTTTTTCCGAAAGAATGTGTCGAATTCCGTGCTCGGGGACGATGCCGGCCACCCCTTCTGTACCCATGAGCTAACTTTTTCCAGCGTTTTGTCCTTGCCTGTCGCCCTAGCAATATCGGCTGGTACTAGTGGGGGTGCGTCCAAGACCTCGATTAGCAACACCTGGCGGTCTCTGTCTACTCTAGCCTTTTGGTCATCCGACAGGGGCAAAGGGGATCTCGACAGTGCATCAGCATGGCTGATCTCCTTTCCGGGCCGGTACTCCAACTCGTGTTGGTATGCGTTGAGAAAGATAGCCCAACGCAGCATTCTCGGGGATAGGATCTGCGGCGTGGGCTTGCTTGCCGTGAAGATCCCTAACAGGGGCTTGTGATCCGTTACAATTTTAAACGGGCGGCCATACAGAAAATCGTGGAACTTTTTGGTCCCCGCTACTATGGCTAATGCCTCCCTGTCGGTTTGTGCGTAATTTCGCTCTGCTTGGGACAGGGACCTTGAATAAAACGCAACCGGGGCCTCCCTTCCGTCATCCAACACGTGGCAAAGCACCGCCCCCACCCCCACCGGTGATGCATCGCAGACTAATACCACCGGCCGTTTGGGGTCGAAATGCGTTAGAATTGCGTCAGAAGTCAAGAGTTGCTTTAGCTCTTTGAATGCCCTCTCGTGCTCGTCACCCCACATCCATGTCTCCTCCTTTTTAAGCAACCGATGAAGCGGTTCGGCTACGGACGCTTTCCGCGGAAGGAATGTATGGTAAAAATTGAGGAGCCCCAGGAATGACTGTAGCTCGGTTTTGGATGTGGGGCGAGGGGCCTTCTTGATGGCTGCCACTTTGGATTTGGATGGCCTAATACCCTCGGGTGTGATTCGGAACCCTAAAAACTCGACCTCGGTTTCGAAAAAGACACATTTGTCCTTCCTCAGTCTCAGCCCCGCTTTCTCGAACACAGTTAGTACTTTGTCCAATCTTTTTGCCAGTTCGGCCTCACTCCCCCCTGTTATCAACACGTCATCAAAATAAGGTAACACCCCCTCCAGCCCCTTCAGGAGGCGTTCCACAAGCGACTGAAAAAGGCCGGGTGCCGAGTTCACGCCGAACTGTAAACGCGACACCTGGAACGCTCCTTTATGTGTGACTATCGTTTGGGCCGCGGCCGTGGCGGGAGTTACGGGGAGTTGCTGATAGGCTTGTGCTAGATCGAGCTTAGCGAAACACTTTCCCCCATTTAGCCTGGCCAAAAGGTGGCTGACCACCGGCACCGGGTATGCATTAGGGCGGATCGCCTTGTTAATTGTACACTTATAATCAGCGCAAATGCGCACCTCCCCGTTAGCCTTCAGAGCTGTTACAATTGGAGTTTCCCACTCCGCGGAATCAACAGGAATAAGAATCCCCTGGCCCACCAATTTGTCCAGTTCCGCCTCTATTTTGTCCTTTAGTGCGAAGGGCACCCTGCGCGGTTTGAGTCTTATCGGGCGGACCTCCGGGTCTAAGTCGAAGGCTACAGGGGGTCCCTTGAATTTTCCCAGTCCTTTTTTAAAAACGTCGGGATGCGCGTCGCACACCGCTTGTATTGGATCCCCCCCCACCGAATGTACTCCCCCTATGAACAGGCCTAAAGGCTGAAACCACTGTGTCCCAAGGAGGCTACAACTTCCCCCCTTGAGGACAACTAGGGGCAGTTCCGCAGAATGTCTCTTGAAATTAACCCGAAATTTCCCGACCCCCAATACCGGAATGCTGTTTCCCTGTACATCTCGTAGCGTGGACCTCAATGTTTTAAGTTTGGGCCGCACGTGGGGGTCGATTTTCAAGAACTCTTTCTGGGGGATTATGGAATAGGAGGACCCTGAGTCAATTTCCATCCTGATAGGGGCCCCTTGTATTAGTACCTCAACGAAGTAATGGGACTGTCCCGTGGACACGCTGAACACCGGGGCGTCATCTTCGCTGCCGTCCGAGACGCGGCCCACGGCGTCCTTCTTCCTCGTGGTCTGGGCGCCATCTTTGGGCCTCGCGGGACGGTCCGGTCTGGTCGAACGGTCTGGTGACTGCCTCCGGCCCTCCTTTCTTTTTCTGCATGCCTTGGCAATGTGCCCCCGACGGCCGCAGGTGTAACATTCAGCCTTTCTAAATGGGCATCTCGCGCGTTCGTGGGCCGCCCCGCAACCATCGCAGCGGCGCCCCCCTTTTCGGACCTTCTGGACCTCCTCGCCGTCGCTGCCTTCCGAGGACGATTTTGAGGCCCGCCGAGTTGCGTGCACCGATTGTCCGGACTTCCCGTGCACCGAATTTTCTGCTTTGCCGGCCCTGGGACGCCACTCACGCCACTGGTGCATCTCGTCTACTCCAGCATTCGTGGACTCCGCGGCTTCGGCGGCCTCGACGACCTCTGCCAGCGTGGGTGGCGGCTCCTTGTTCATCAAGCTGCGCTGCACCTCCTTGTCTTTCAGGCCACACAGCACGCCGTCCCTGAGGGCCATGTCTAGGATGTCGCCCCATTTGCAGGGGACGGCGGCTACCCTCATGGCGGCCACGAATGCCTCAACCGACTCGTCCGGCGCTTGGACTCGCCTCCAAAACGCGCTCCGAGCGGGAAACATCGCCCTCGAGGGTTGGAAGCGCTCCCGTAGCAGCTTCATGATGTCGTCCGCCTTAAAATGGCTCACCTTCTTCGGAGCGATGATGCCCACCAGCGTCCGCTTGGTTTCCACCCCGAGCATTCTGGTGAGGATGGCCCTCTTCCGCTCCTCATCGTCTTCCTTGACTTTGAGTTCCACCAGCGCCGCCTGGAAGTCCATCTCCAACAGCTCCCAGTCTTGCGGTTTGGTGATGTTGAACCCGCTCTGTGCCCTGGCTGCTCCTTGGGGATCCATTATCCCACCTTCGTCGCCAATTTGGTGTATGAAGACCAAGACACAGGACACAGCCTCGGGCTGGGTTAACTCAGGTTTATTGCATCGTGGACAGAGGGAACATGAGGTGATGGCGGATCGATAGCTCTTTTTATACAGCAGTAATACATTTGAACGTGGTGCCATGGTAGCCCATTGGCTACTGCCTGCGTGACGTCATTGCGAGTCACGCCCTTCTTGTCCAGGTGTAGGTAGTGGCGGGAAAGCTTCCCGCGCTGTTGCCTTTGATGAGTTCGGACCAAGAGAGCTTGGACGCTCGCTGCTGCCAGCTGGTGGTCATTAGCTCGCGTCCTATTACAGGGTTTATATGATACAGCTGACGGTTACATTGTTGCTATAGGCAAGGTTACATTGGCTCCGATACATTGTAATCCATGTGGAGGGAAAACCATTAGAACACAACAATGTGAGAACATGTTTTTGTGGGTACAGATCACCTATTTCTGAAATCAATGATGTGTCTACGGTGAATTCATTTTATTTAGGATTATGCAAGAACAGCAAAATAATGTACAATCCTGAATTAAGAACATAAGAACATAAGAACAGCCTTGCTGGAACAGGCCACAGCCCATCCAGTCCAGCATTCTGTCTCACACAGTGGCTCACCATTTGCTTCAGGGTATTCCCAAGCAGATGCCTTCACCTGCTTAGGATTCCCTGGAAATGATATTGAGAGATATCCTGCCTATCTCTCCAACCCCGAGGTTGTCCTTAAGTATCCATAATTATAGCCATTGATACCCTTGTCCTCCATGAACTTGTCTAATCCTTTCTTAAAGCTGTCAAGACTGACAGCTGTCACCACTTCTTCTGGCAGGGAGTTCCATAGACCAGTAATCCTCTGGGTGAAAAAGTACTTTCTCTTATTTCATGGAGTGTCCCCTAGTTCCAGTGTTATGCGATAGGGAAAACAGTTTTTCCTTATCTACTTTGTCCACACAAAATTAAAATCTTATATTCATTAAAGAAACAAGTATTTCATTATAGAACTTGTTCCTTACTCCCATACACTTTTAATTGCATTGTTGTGCTTTGACCTTCTTGACACTTAAGAAAATGACTAGGAAAAATGTAGTTGAATG
Source organism: Bradypodion ventrale (assembly GCA_035047345.1). Classification (NCBI taxonomy): domain Eukaryota; kingdom Metazoa; phylum Chordata; class Lepidosauria; order Squamata; family Chamaeleonidae; genus Bradypodion; species Bradypodion ventrale. The sequence continues at coordinate 127,354,396 of JAWDJE010000006.1, forward strand.
CCCTAAAATAATGGAAATGAAGAAGACTCTTTTCAATGCTGCAACATTAGTGGTACAGTAGACCCTCACATAAGGACGTTGCTTGGTTCCCCAAGTAGCGTCGCTATAGGAGAAATGTCGTTGTACGGTTTTCAATGGCAGCTGTGCCATCTAGCGGCAAAAACTGTCATCTGCACAACGATGTTAAAAAAAGTCTTTAATCCGCACAACAATGGTTTTTCGTCATTGTGCAGATAGTCATGTGGTGAGTGATGACAGGTCGGTATGCAGAAATGATGCTATTTGAACGTGTCGTTAATTGAGGGTCCACTGTACTCTTATTCAATTGAGGTAGAAGATCCATCAACTTGTGTGTGTGCTTTGTGTCAGAGATTACACTGGGTTGAAATGATTTTTGCACAGGATATCCAAATGTGGCTCTTTTCATGTCCCCCACTGTGCAGCTCTTGGGTATCAAACCCTGTCCTTCCAGTCTCCAAGCTCAGTGCCTTACACACTGAGCCATTAAGAAGAGCATCAGCAAATTATAGCCAAATCTACACAAGTCATTTTCATCCTTGATAAACCAAGGCTCAAGATTGGCTAGTCAATTTGGTATCCATCTTGCATTTCCATAAGGTTGTTCTGCTACTGCTACCGGCACCTTTCCTGGAGATGTCATCTTTTCCTTATATGAGCTTGATGTAGATGCTCTTTATAGACAGAAAACCTCCTTTGTCACTGTATCAAAAGTATTGTTAAAAATTAAAATGTACTCTTTAAGAATTGCTGAGGCTTTCTCTATATCTTCACATCTTTACAGTTTTTATTAATTTCTTGTCATTTATCCAGGGTATTGATTTTGTTCAGTGACTGTCTTAAACAACACATATGTTATATGCCCATATTAGTGTTGCAAATATGAATAGGACTTTAAAATGTAACAACATACTAGAAAATGTAAGCCTTATTTCAAGCCAGAAAATATATTTTATTTTGTACAAAATGAGTTGTCCAAACATTGGAGTGTTTTCTCTCTCATGCTTATTAAAATACATGCACAATAAATGCATGTTTTTGCATACACAGAGGACATAAAAATAATGAAGTAAATAACATGTTTAAGATTTGATTTTTAAAAATCACTGATCATTTTTTCAAAATGTAGATCAAAATGTTACTCTTCTTTATGAAATATGGGGGCAGGGAATGAAAACACAAAAATTAAGAATCTAGAGATATTTTTGTAGTACAATCATAAGCCCTGAATATTAATGGGAGGGGCTCAGGAGCTGACTTCATATGCCTGGAAGCACCTAAAAGACCTCCTCTCTGAATCAGTAGCTGCAAAATGCTTTTATGGGGCAGCTGTGGAATATTTGGCTTCCTGGTCAGCCACAAGGTCATCTTCACCCAGAGTACGCCAGAGCCTCAGACCTTTTAATTAGCTTTTGTTCTTTGTGGTTTCTGTGAACTCCCATTGATGGGTTTGCAAGTGCATGGAAACTCAATCTTGGAGCCTTTCAGAGCTAATTTGAAAAGGAAAAAGGCCTTGCATGATGGAGTGAGTTCCTGTTGCCTGTCCCTGCTCCTGCCAACCTAGCAGTTCACAAGCAAGAAATTGCAAATAGAAAAATAGGTGAGTCTGTGGATACTGCTGAGCATTCTCCCTTTGGTCCTCAAAGCTTTTTAGTTCTAGTATTTAATTTGAAACTGCATGAAATCTATTAAACAAATTAAAACAGCAGTGAAGTGTTATCTCAAAGTCAGAGTTCTGAAATAATACTACCAGTAAAGCATCTATCTTGTGGTTTTTTTAAGCTTTGGTTTTAACAAGTGAGTAATATGGCTTAGCGGTTCAGATGAAATTGTAAATAGATAAATAGGTACCACATTGGCAGGAAAGGTAACAGCATTTGGTGTGCTCTAGTGTCTAGTCATGCCTGCCACATGACCACGGAAATGTCTGCAGATGCAGACAGTGCTGGCTCTTTGGCTGTAAACGGAGATGAAAAACACTCCCTAGAATTGGACATGACTGGCTTTTGAGCAAGGGAGACATTGACCTTTACTATGTCACCGCTACCAAAAATAGACACACAGACCCGCTCACAGTAAGTGGGCAATGCAGAAACTGGTTTGTGGAGAGAAGCAATCTGAAGGCAAATTAATCAAAAGACATAAATAAGGGAACACTGGTCTTGTCCAGATGCCCTGTTTGCTCCTTTTAAAGAGGTAGTTTCCATTGCCAATTGATTGTAATTAGTTCAATAAATCTACATGACATTACAGTACTGAAAACTGGGATGGATCATACCCATTTCCCTTTTATTTCAGGGTCTTTTCCCTTTGTTCCACATGATCCTGGTCCCTACAGGGCAGTGATGGAGAATCTTGGCATTCCAAGTTTTCTTGGACTTCAATTCCCAGAAGCCCAAGTCAGCACTCCTGCTGATCAGGGCTTCTGGGAATTGAAGTTTTAGAACATCTGGAGTGTCAAGGTTCACCATCACTGCTACAGGGTGGCACCATTGGAAATCCCTTGCAGCTATGATGTCAGCTGTGGGAGTGCCCACCTCTGTCAGTCATTGCTTTCTCCATGGTCTATGCATTCTGCCGCTTGGTCACAGGGTGGAGCTGATGCCTCTCTCTTACATTGCTCCACATGTCAAAGTCTTCCTTATTCCTTCCCAAATGCTCTTCCCCTTCATGCCTGGTTCTGATCTGATTGGCAGGCTTTCAGCAGTTACCCTTCAGGCTCTCCTTTGTAAGAGAGGAGGCTGGACAATTGGGTGGAGGGGGGAGCAGCTCTGCCAATAGACACAAAGGCAATATAAGCAACATCAAAAGAGAGAAAGAGACAAGGGTGAAGACAAGGCAGAGAATGGGGAGGGCATGAGAGGGAGGCAGGAGAAAGAAGGGAAGGTGGCATAGTGCGGACGCTCAACTTGGAACAATCTCTATTACATTGAAGGAAAAGTGGCTACAGAACTTTAGAATGAATGAGTCCAGAAAGTGGAATATAGTTCCAACCCATATTGATTCAGGCCATACATCATGTCTGGATGAGCACTGTTAAAAGAAAGATGGAAGTGTGAAGTCCAGAGCATATTTCTGGTACTTGAAATTAGATCTCTCTCTTTCTGATGCAACAGATTATCATTGAATCATTTGAATTCTATTGGGAGACAAGATCATAGAATAACTGAGTTGGAAGGGGCATATGAGGCCATCAATTCCATCTCCCTGCTCAATGGAGGAGTCCAAATTAAAGCAGCTCTGGCTGATGGTTGTTCAATTTTCTCTTGAATGCCTCTAGTGTAGGAACACCTAACTCTAGAGTAAATCCATAAGAATTACTGTTCCTAATGTATCTGCAGTTGATATGGTTGCTGCTTCAGGCAGACAATAGTGATATTTGACCTAAATTTAGATCCCCAGTTTTACCTTTGTAAACATTATCAACAAAACCTCTAGGACACAAGAGAAGATGTCTTCTATTTCATACTGTGTTTAAACAAGATTCAAACAAAAATCAAGAAATTCTTGTTTCATGGTTTTCTCCATATGTATTGTGGCCCAACATGTTGATAGCTATCATAGCTAAAGTATCATTACCAAATTAAACCAACTGAGAATTATTGCTTTTATGGCTGGCTTATAAGCAATTTAGAACCATTTGTCTGCCCATCACTATAAACAGCAGATTTTGATCCACTTCTCTTTACTGGCAAGAATCTACTTCATCATGCATAGAGTAGATACCAGTATGAGGTGGCATACTATCCTGTATATTAGATTACCAGGGTGGTTGCAGAACTGTAATTGCCTTAAAATAAGTTATATTGAAATGTTTTTATTCAGAGCCACAATCATGTGAATTACTTTTTTGCTATAAGGATTAAACTACTCGTATCAACTTTTAAGTATGAGGTTTTTGGCTTTGTGGCTGTACTTTTAAGAATTTCCTAGTAATGTATGCCCAACATCTTAAATCTCTCCAAAGAGGTTTAGGCTTCTAGAACTATGCACACCATCTTCTAGTAAAGTTACTGTATATTAAAAACTGTCAGAGAAAGAAAAGCAATTTCACAAGGTTCCTAAATTAATGAGAGCTTGGTTGCATGTTGGTTGCTTTCCCCCCTTGCATCTGGGCCCTAGTTCAGACTGCCATTCTTAATCATATTTTAATTTCCAAATAAATTGCTTTCATTATCCTTTCATTTACAATACCATGTGTGCATTACTGCTCATTAATGTTTGTCATTTACTGATCTGAGGCTGGGGTTTTAAATAACTATGGTTGTAACATAGTAATTAACGATGATCCATGCTGGTTCTACAGAAAATTTTTATGAAGCCTTTGGAAATCTACAACAGTCAAAGTGAATTGAAATGCGAAAACACTCCCCACCCCAAGCATGGAAAGTGTTTTAGTTTGTTTATTAAAATAAAGGTGGCTTAATAGCATTAACTAAGCTAAACATAACTCACCTCCATTATCTGCATCCTGCCTTTAAGCTATATTACTTGGTTATAACTGACAGGCTTGTTAGTTCTTGCTCCATCTTCATGGCACTCATATAGACTGACTCGTATATTATTCTAATCTCATTTATGCAAGCGGCCAGGAAAGCATCTGAAGTCCAGATGATTAGATGTTTGGTTAAACAAGAAAGCTGTTTATATTGGGTTGTCTTGACATGAAGCTATGTGTGAATATATAGGGAATTTAGATAATTAGGAGATATAATAGATGTCTGCTAACAGTGCTTTATTGTACATATAAAAGGAAACAGTGCATCCTAAATGGATTTGCCCCTTAATCCTGTTGAAATAATTATAATAGTTATCTCCCAACCTGCTTGGTATCTGCTTGCCAATTCAAACTGTGTAGAATAATTCATAAAACAACTTCCTTATTTACAGAGAATTTTCATAAGGTAGAAGAAATATGAGGAATTGCTGTTCAAATTTTTCAGAGAAAACAGATATATTGCAGATTTTGAGGGACCGGTCTCAGTCGGTGTCTTTGGAGTGTGAGCTGTCCAGCCCTACTCCTATGTGGGGTACCTCAGGGCTCGGTACTCTCGCCTCTGCTGTTTAACATCTACATGAAACCGCTGGGTGAGATCATTTGTTCCCACGGGGTTAGGTATCATCAATATGCTGATGATACCCAGTTGTACAATATGCTGATGATACTTCATTTCTACTTTATTTACTACATAATATTTTGAAGAAACTTTGAAGATATGACCTCTGAATATCGACTCTTTAAGTTGGCAGTACTGTATGAAGTTAATACTTTACTCAAATATTTTTTTTGAAGATACAAGACTCAAAACTTGTGGAACATTTCTTTTAAGTGGTTTTTGTCTTTTTCTTGGTATTCATACCGCTCAGCCATTTGGTGAACTCTCTGTTCAGCTGAATCCTGGCAAGACTGAGTGGCTGTGGGTTCGCGGGCCCGTGTTATCCCGGGAGCTACCATCTTTGGTACTGGATGGGGCATCACTGCCTCAGACAGACCCGGTGCGTAACTTGGGGGTCTTCCTGGACTCGTGTCTGCTGCTCGAAGAGCAGGTGGCAGCCGTGGCTAGGAGGGCCTTTGCACAGCTTCGTATCATCTACCAATTACGCACGTTCCTGGACCAGGATTCCTTGCTCATGGTTACTCATGCTCTGGTCACCTCCAGATTGGATTACTGTAATGTGCTCTACATGGGGCTGCCCTTGATGACCATTTGGAAGCTTCAGCTGGTCCAGAATGCGGCTGCTCGGGTGGTGATGGGGAGGGGGCGTTAGGCTCACACCTCACCACTGCTCCGGGAGCTGCACTAGTTGCCAGTCTGCCTCCAGGTGCAATTCAAGGTGCTGGTTTTGACCTTTAAAGCCCTTCATGGCAGTGGACCTAGTTACTTACGGGACCGTGTCTCCCCAAGGTATTCTACCCGTCCTACGAGGTTGGATCAGAGAGGCTCTGTGGTGGTCCCTTCGACGAGAGAGGCACACTTGATTGGGACCAGGAGTAGAGCATTCTCTGTGTCTGCCCCGGCCCTGTGGAACCTCTTACAACCGGATTTGTGCCTCCAGACCGAGCTGCTCCCCTTTCGAAAGGCACTTAAGACCTGGCTATGCCAGCGGGTATGGGATCCTACATGTGAAACAGCCCAGGCCCGCTGGCTGGTTTAGCTGCCTCATGTTATAGCTGTGAGTTGTCTGAATTTTGTATATCTTATCTGTTTTTAATCTTCCTTTTTTGTATGGTCTTTACCTTTTTAATTCTTGTCTTTTTTCTTCTTAAGGGGTTAGGGAGGGTATTGGAGTTTTATTTTAGTGGTTTTTAGAATGTGTTTGTATTTTTAGTGCACCTTTTGAATTGTTCGAGACTGTTCTTTCTTTTGTAAATGAGCTTTCTCTTCTTTTGTTGTTGCCGCTCTGGGTGGAGTTTGCGCCAGAAGGGCGGGATATAAATATACCAAATAAATAAATAAATATTTGCAAAAGAAATTGTGCAGGTAATTGCAGAAAAGACTCCCACCGCAGGATTTTTAAAAGGTTATTCTTCAAGCCCTTTTGGAAATAAAGAACATGAGTGAGAGGAAAAACTGAAAATTCAGTTTTGGTACAAATGACCTATGAATGAATCTAAGCAGTGTTTTTAATTTATATTTTAAATAAGAAGTAAAGAGATGCACCCAAAGAAATGAAAGATATGCCCATGTTATTTTAAAAAATAAATTTGTACATAGGCTATGTGGACAGCTCACATTACCAATAAATCATTCCAGCCTGTGCTAGGACACAAAAACCAACCCTGAATAGCTTCTTCACAATTAGCAGTATCAAATTGGATTACACGTTCTTTTCTAGGCATGTGTTATTTTGGTCTGTATGAGCAAACTGGACACTGCAAAAGAAGATAATCTACTTTAGTCAATCAGGAGATGCTACAGGCAGAATTGGAATACTTCATCTAGTCCTTGAACCACTAAAACTGGAATATGTTGCTTTGAAGTTTTAATCCAGAATTGAAGTGTGCCAGATATGGTAATCTTTTGTTAGGAATAAAAACTCCAAAGTTTATGCTTTATCTGTTTGTTTCTGAGTTGCTCTCAAAGTTTTGACCCACAATTTTATCCTCAATTAAATTGAAATTAAAAATAATAATATTATGGGCTCTCTCCTTATGAATAAAAACATAATTTCATTCAGATGAAGTGATAAAGTGTGTTCCATTTTGGTTAGCAGAGGGTAATTAATGCTCCTATTCACCACAATAAAAGTAGCAGCCTTTATCTTGAACCCACATCACACCATCCATTAGAGAGCCTCTACAACTGCCAGCTGTACTTCAATTATTTGGGACACAATCAGTGAGAGAAAGATGGACATTGATAAGGTGAAAAATATCTCTGTACAAAAAAAAGAGAGAGATAGCTGTATCATCTCCAAACACAACCTTTTTGCGTTTACATGAGAATTTGGGGATCTTTGGAAAATAAGCAAATCATGGGGTTTGGCCAACATTGCTGAGATATAGTGCTCAATATCTTGATAGGAAAAAACTGGTCTTAAAAAAATTTAGAAGCAGGGCTGTATCAGTTTAGGAAAATAATGGGTTTTTCTTGCCAGGTGAATGAAGCTGAAAGCAGACTTCAGTGCTCTTCTTGGGAAGAGCACTGAAGTTTGTGAACTACAACCAAGTGTGCCTTGGTAATGGCAATCTTGTGTTACTGGCTAATCTTTCTCACACTAGGTCAGGCAAAAAGAACTGCAAAATGAAGTCACCTAAAGGTGCCTTCTTTTTGGCAGTTTCATGTATAGTTTAGCCATGGAAGAAGTGCTCTGCTTCAAAGATGGAAGGGATGGAAGTAGTAGATAAACAGATTTCCTCTCAATTCTTTTGAAAATAAACTATGTGAGAGAAAATTATTATTATTATTATTATTATTATTATTATTATTATTATTATTATTATTATTATATTTCAATATTTCTATACTGCTTCCCTCACTCAGGAGTGAACCGAAGCGGTTTACAGCATGATTAAAAACATAAAATAAAAGCATCAGATAAAATCCCTATCTATAAACTACTAGCATAGTTTATTGACCAGGGTCTCGATGGTCTCATGGGCCTCTTTTAACTCAGTTAGTCTATGATTCTATGAATGATGATTTGAAGCATTTTAGTCATGAACAGTGTAACTCACTGTGGTGTACATTCATGAAGTAGATTTTTGAGCTTGAAAGTATTCATACAGAGTAATTACGTTGTAGTACTAAATATAGCAAAGGTTTGCATAAGCACTCCTATTTTTTATGATGGGGAGAGAATGAGTCATAATTAATGTTTGCACTTTTAATTAAATGCTCTATATTGAAAATGGTTTTTTTATTAAAGGATGTAAAAGAGAAATTAAGAAATGTCCTGTCCCTAACCCTAGGTCCGAAGGGAGACTATGAGTAGAGAGATTGGATGGGAAATTGCTCATTACCTTTTTCTATCCATCTTAGACAGGGGTGCCCAAACTTTTCAGGCTGTGAACCGGTCATGTGGTTGAGCGGGCCAGTCATGTGGCTCCTTCCACTGGAAGCGAATGTAAAATGCGCCCAGACATGTGCAAATTGCTGCCATAAATGCACCCCATGGCTGTTGTATTATGACAGCTGCAGGTGCATTTATGGCAGTGTTTTGCACATGTATAGGCATGTTTTACTTCCGCTTCCAGTAGCAGCAAGAGCAGCACGGGCTGGACGATTTAGTGCCACTGGCTGGATCCAGCCTATGGTCCATAGTTTGGGCACCCCTGATCTAAGAGAAATGATATTGTAAGTATCATTTTAACACTGTTGATTTAGCATGCATTTGCCTTTATTATAAGTAAAGCATAGAACATACTAAGAGTTTGGCTTTTCTTGCTATGAATACTGTGATATTTGACTGGAAGATGTAATAGAGAGATGTAATAGAGAGACGGCTGTTTATATTAAGGGAATTGGCTGTGTCAATAGATTGCTAAGCTCTCACTAAGGAAGGCTAGAAGAATCTCTATAAAAATGTCTTTATACCCACCCCGTTTGTTTTCGCGGTTCAGAAGGAATACAGAATAAATTCTCTCTCTCTGAGCAATAGCCGTTGAATATCCAGATAAAAAGGGAACTAAAAGATTTCTTTTTTCCCCTTCTTCCTCATGTGCCATTTTCATTCTCTCCTGCTTACAACCCTCTATGTCACAGCTTTCTATTCTTGTCTGAATAGTCAATGAAACATTAGGAAACTGATAAGAAGCCAGGGCTGTTACTTGGCAACGCTGTTGAACAGAGCTGAGTGCTGTTGATTGAAGAGATTAGCTGCCATAGATAAACCTGCTCCTTTTTGCTGCCTATCTTTCCACCCTTAACCATTAACAGGTAGTTCCAAATATGGCTGCAGCTGAGAAGAATTGTGTTGTGTTCTAAGGGTTTTACCTTCCACATGGATTACAATGTATCTGAACCAATGTAACCTTGCCTATAGCAACAATGTAACCTTCAGCTGTATCATATGAACCCTGCATGAGGACGCGAGCTGATGACCACCAGCTGGCAGCAGCGAGCGTCCAAGCTCTCTTGGTCAGAATCATCAAAGGCAACAGCGCGGGAAGCTTTCCCGCCACCACCTACACCTGGACAAGAAGGGCGTGACTAGCAATGACGTCACGCAGGCAGTAGCCAATGGGCTACTATGGCACCACGTTCAAATGTATTACTACTGTATATAAAGAGCTATCGATCCGCCATTACCTCATGTTCCCTCTGTCCACGATGCAATAAACCTGAGTTAACCCAGCCCGAGGCTGTGTCCTGTGTCTTGGTTTGCATACACCAAATTGGCGACGAAGGTGGGATTAATGGATTCCCAAAGCGCCAGGACACAGAGCGGGTTCAATATTACCAAGCCGCAAGACTGGACCATCTTTAACATGGATTTCAAGGCGGCCTTGGTGGAACTCAAAGTCAAAGACGACGAGGAAAGGAAGAGGGCCATCCTCACCCGAATGCTGGGTGTAGAGACCAAGCGGACGCTGGTGGGCATGATCGAACCGAAGACGTTGGACGACTTCAAAACCGACGACATACTGAAGTTGCTGCGTGAGCGTTTCCAACCCTCGAAGGCAATGTTTCCCGCTAGGAGTGCGTTTTGGAGGCGAGTCCAAGCGCCGGATGAGTCGGTAGAGGCTTTCGTGGAGGCCCTGAGGGTAGCCGCCGTTCCCTGCAAGTGGGACAACCTGGAGATGATCATGAGGGACGTCGTGCTGTGTGGCCTGAAGGACAAGGAAGTGCAGCGCCGCCTGATGAACAGGGAGCCGCCACCCACGCTGGCCGAGGTCGTAGAGACCGCGGAATCCGCGGAGTCCACGAATGCGGGAGTGGACGAAATACACGAGTGGCGTGAGTGGCGTCCGAGGGCCAGCAAAGCGGAAAGCTCGGTGCGCGGCAAGTCAGGACAGCCGGTGCACGCGACCCGACGAACCTCGAGATCCTCTACAGATGGCAGCGACGGCGAAGAGGTACAGAAGGTCCGGAAAGGGGGGCGCCGCTGCGATGGTTGTGGGGCGGCCCACGAGCGTGCGAAGTGCCCTTTCAGGAAAGCCGAATGTTACAGCTGTGGCCGGCGCGGGCACATCGCCAGGGCATGCAGAAATCGGAGAGAGGGCCGGAGGCAGTCGAAAGACCGTTCGGCCAGACCGGACCGTCCAGCGAGACCCCAAGATGGCGCCCGAACCACGAGGAAGCAGGACGGCGTGGGTCGCGTCTCGGACGGCAGCGAGGACGACGCCCCCGTGTTCAGCGTGTCCGCGGGACAAAACCATTACTTCATTGAGGTAATAGTACAAGGGGCCCCTGTTAGGATGGAGATTGACTCGGGGTCCTATTATTCCATAATTCCCCAGAAAGAGTTCTTGAAGATCGACCCCCAAGCGCGGCCCAAACTTAAGACTCTGAGGTCCACGCTACGGGACGTACAAGGGAACAGCATTCCAGTGCTGGGGGTCGGAAAATTTCAGGTTCGTTATAAAAGACATTTCGCAGAACTCCCTTTAGTCGTTCTCAAAGGGGGGAATTGTAGCCTCCTAGGGACGCAGTGGTTTCAGCCCTTGGGTTTGTTCATAGGGGGGGTGCATGCCGTGGGCGCGGATCCGATACAAGCGGTGTGTGACGCGCACCCCGCCGTTTTTGAAAAAGGACTTGGAAAATTCAAGGGACCCCCTGTAGCCTTCGACCTAGACCCGGAGGTCCGCCCGATAAGACTCAAACCGCGCAGGGTGCCTTTCGCACTAAAGGACAAAATAGAGGCGGAACTGGACAAATTGGTGGGCCAGGGGATTCTTATTCCTGTTGATTCCGCGGAGTGGGAAACTCCAATCGTAACAGCCCTGAAGGCTAACGGGGAGGTGCGCATTTGCGCTGATTATAAGTGTACAATTAACAAGGCGATTCGCCCTAATGCATACCCGGTGCCAGTGGTCAGCCACCTTTTGGCCAGGCTAAATGGGGGAAAGTGTTTCGCTAAGCTCGACCTGGCACAAGCCTATCAACAACTCCCCGTAACTCCCGCCACGGCCGCGGCACAAACGATAGTCACACATAAGGGAGCGTTCCAGGTGTCGCGTTTACAGTTCGGCGTGAACTCGGCACCCGGCCTTTTTCAGTCGCTTGTGGAACGCCTCCTGAAGGGGCTGGAGGGGGTGTTACCTTATTTTGATGACGTATTGATAACAGGGGGGAGTGAGGCCGAACTGGCAAAGAGATTGGATAAAGTGCTAACTGTGTTCGAGAAAGCGGGGCTGAGACTGAGGAAGGACAAATGTGTTTTTTTCGAAACCGAGGTCGAGTTTTTAGGGTTTCGGATCACACCTGAGGGTATTAAGCCGTCCAGATCCAAAGTGGAAGCCATTAAGAAGGCCCCTCGCCCCACATCCAAAACCGAACTACAGTCATTCCTGGGGCTCCTCAATTTTTACCATACATTCCTTCCGCGGAAAGCCTCCGTGGCCGAACCGCTCCATCGGTTACTTAAAAAAGAGGAGACATGGATGTGGGGTGACGAGCACGAGAAGGCGTTCAACGAACTAAAGCAGCTTTTAACATCGGACGCAATCCTTACGCACTTCGACCCCAAACGGCCGGTGGTCTTAGTCTGTGATGCATCACCGGTGGGGGTGGGGGCAGTGCTTTGCCACGTGTTGGATGATGGTCGGGAGGCCCCAGTGGCGTTTTACTCAAGGTCCCTGTCCCAAGCAGAGCGAAATTACGCACAAACCGACAGGGAGGCATTGGCAATAGTAGCGGGGACCAAAAAGTTTCACGATTTTCTGTATGGCCGCCCATTCAAAATCGTGACGGATCACAAGCCCCTGTTAGGGATTTTCACGGCAGGCAAGCCCACGCCGCAGATACTATCCCCGAGAATGTTGCGATGGGCCATTTTTCTTAACGCATACCAACACGAGTTGGAGTACCGGCCCGGAAAGGAGATCAGCCATGCTGATGCGCTTTCGAGATCTCCTTTGCCTTTGTCGGACGACCAAAAAGCCAGAATAGGAAGAGACCGCCAGGTGTTGCTAATCGAGGTTTTAGACGAACCCCCAATAGTACCGGCTGATATAGCTAGGGCGACAAGCAAGGACAGGACGCTGGAGAAAGTCAGCTCATGGGTGCAGAAAGGGTGGCCAACATCGTCCCCAGGCAAGGAATTCGACCCATTCTTTCGGAAGAAGCTAGAGTTGTCCATAGAAAGGGGGTGCCTGTTGTGGGGCCAACGGGTGGTGGTCCCGACTCCCATGCGGCCGAGGGTTCTCAAACTGCTGCACGTCAGCCACCCGGGCATCGTTCGCTCAAAAGCGCTGGCCCGCAGTTACTTTTGGTGGCCACAGCTTGACGAGGACATTGAGCACATGGTCGGCACTTGTGAGGCGTGCCAGGGGTCCCGACCAGAGGCGGCCCGCCTCCCGCATAGGGAATGGGACACAGCGAGGGGGCCATGGTCCAGAGTGCACGTAGATTTCGCTGGCCCTTTCCGAGGAACCATGTTTCTCCTGGTGGTGGATGCATTCTCAAAGTGGCTGGAGGTCATTCCGGTAAAGAGCACATCCTCCACCACTACAATTAACCAACTACGGAGAGTCTTTTCAACGTTCGGTTTACCCGACACTTTAGTCAGCGATAACGCGAGTTGCTTCACCTCCTCAGAGTTCGGGGCATTCATGGAGGCGAATGCCATTCGGCATGTCACGTCCGCGCCGTTTCACCCGGCCACGAATGGCCAAGTGGAACGGTTGGTGCGTACAACAAAGGAGGCGCTTCGGCGCATGGGCCCCGGGGACCTGAACCATCAAGTATGTCAGTTCCTATTGGCGTATAGGGTGACCCCCTTAGCGTCAGGTTACTCGCCGGCAGAACTGTTGATGCGGCGGAAACTGACTACGCTCCTGTCCAGGCTGGACCCCACAAGAATTGAGGACAAGGGAAAAAACGTGGGGCTGGCAGTCTCGAAAGGTTTCGCCGCCGGCGACCCTGTTCATTGCAGGAACTATGCCAGCGCGGGGCCAGCCTGGGTGCCGGGGACGGTTGTAGAACAGACGGGGCCAGTGTCGTACCGGGTCGAAACCCACACCGGTCTCCTCTGGAGGAGGCACGCAGACCAACTGAGGCACCGAGTCAGTGGGCCAGTCAGTGAGGGTCTCCTACAAGATTCAGCGTTAGGGTTCTCCCCCACCCGCGTAACCCAAGGGGGAGACAGCAGCGGACAACAGTCCCAAGCAAGGGGGGAAGGAAGAAGCAGCGGCCCCGACTCATACCCTTTTGATAAGCCAGTTCCGTCAGAGGCCGGGGAAGGGGGAGAGGAGTTCGCGACCGCTGCCCCCGAATGGAATTTTGGTTTTGATTTAGCAAACCGGGGGGGTTTTCAGGAGTGTTCCCCCACCCATCCAAGCGAGAAGAGGGGTTTTTCGTTAGTCCCCAGTGCCCCCGGTTCCTCCCTAAGTAAGAGCACACCTCCCAACAACGCCGCGGAGCCGCGGCAGATCACTAACGAGTCTCCCTCTCAAATTACAGGACAGGAAACCAGGGGACAAAGAGAAGGTAGCAAACCCGGGGAGAGGCAGCCCGCATCGAGACCCCAGCGTGTTCGAAACAAGCCATCTTGGCTGAAAGATTTTGTCTCCTAGGGGGGGAGTGTCTAGAAGCATGGGCTCGAGACATTGTCTCGTCCTAGGGGGGAGGGATGTTGTGTTCTAAGGGTTTTACCTTCCACATGGATTACAATGTATCTGAACCAATGTAACCTTGCCTATAGCAACAATGTAACCTTCAGCTGTATCATATGAACCCTGCATGAGGACGCGAGCTGATGACCACCAGCTGGCAGCAGCGAGCGTCCAAGCTCTCTTGGTCAGAATCATCAAAGGCAACAGCGCGGGAAGCTTTCCCGCCACCACCTACACCTGGACAAGAAGGGCGTGACTAGCAATGACGTCACGCAGGCAGTAGCCAATGGGCTACTATGGCACCACGTTCAAATGTATTACTACTGCATATAAAGAGCTATCGATCCGCCATTACCTCATGTTCCCTCTGTCCACGATGCAATAAACCTGAGTTAACCCAGCCCGAGGCTGTGTCCTGTGTCTTGGTTTGCATACACCAAAAATTGGCTTCGCCACAAACCATGTTTGCTGTACAGGTTTCGGGGAGTACCTCAACTGTCTTTGCTTCCATAAAATTGAATGCATTTTGGCTTAATTCTTCTTTCCTGATTCCAGAGCGAAACACTTTATTTTCTGGAAGGATATTCCTCTGGACTTCATGATAAGAGGACATTTGTGCTGTTATCCTTTTGCAACTCAAAGCCTCAAGGCCTAAGGCCATTCAATTTTAAGGTTTTCCTGCTAGTGCCATTGAGATCTCTTCATATTAATTGGTTTCAGGATTGAGACTGTGATAGTAGAAACTATTTGGCTCTAGTTTCTTTTGCTACAACAACTGAAATAATTTAAAATAAATGTGTAAGATTCCCAGAGTGTGTTTAATGACAGGGCATATCAGTAGATGATAATTCTAGGACAAAATGACAATATGAAACAGAAGTGCTATGTTCCCATTTTATTATCCTAGGAAAAAGCTTCAGTTTCACCCATCATTTATGTATTGCTTTGTCCATAGAACTTTTAATTGTTCCCCCTTTGTGGATGGACAGATTGGTTTTGAGGGGATCTGACAGTGATGCTTTAGAGCAGGAGTCCCCAACCACTGGGATGAGACTGGTACCGGGCCACAGGTGTCCTCATACCAGTCAAGTATCCCATATTGCCTGGGAAATCCTGCATTTCACCCCTCTTTCCCGGTCCTTTACGCGGCCATCCCGTATTTGAACGGCCAGAAAATGGGTTACTGCGCATGTGTGCCCATCAGAAGAAGTGGTGCGCAAGCATGAAGGGCTTGCTGCAGTGGTGCACATACGCAGTAACCCCTTCATGCTTGTGCACTGCTACAATAACCCCTTTATGCATGCAGGCCCATCAGAGGCAGCGGTGCTTCGCGTTTTTTCACTGCCTCAACGTGACAGGTATCGGTGTCCTGAACAGAGTGAACAGAGTGAGAGCATGGGCTTCAGACACAGCAGCTAGGAAGGTGGCCAGGACCCTCCTCCACCTTGCTTAACTATGGTGGGACTCCACCCCACGCCTGAGTACAGTGTGATACCTCACTGCCCAAGTCAAATGGCATGGCTGGCAGGCGGCTGGGTCCCTCCCCCTTGTTTTTGAGCGACAGTGGTCTGTGGAAAAATTGTTTAGCAGGAAACTGGTCCGGTTTCGCAAAAAAGGTTGGGGGCCTGCTTTAGAGGTAGATATTCACTGGAGAAAATAAATAAATAAATAAAATAAATATTTTTATACTGTCGACTGGAGGTTACTTGACCCAAAGAGCAGGATGTAATCGCTATACGAGTAACATTCTAACAATGACTGGGATCCTCCACTCGTGCATGATCAGATCAACATAGGTTTCTAATATAAACATTAATTTGGTTAGTGAGTGCTTTGATACAAAAATGTAATCAAAGCTGGAGTTATTTGTAAGTATAGAATATATAATGTACTTGTATGTCTGTGAGCTATTCAGTCGTGTTTGTGGATAATACATTTTTGTTGCTTCTTTCTATTTATTAACTCCCCAAAGTTTTCCGGCTCTTTAAGCAGTTGTATCTTATATGTTATTTTGGTTTTATTGAGGGCACAGTAAGATCCACACTGACAACAAATTCTAAAACTAGCTTTCCTGCTAGGCTGATTACAACATTAAGAATCACCTGCTCTATTGCTCCCAAGGTTTCTTCTGCAGTTTCAAGGTAACAGTAGGATATTTGCACGTAATACATAAATTGAATGAAAAACAAATGTGACATCACCATCAACAGTTTAAACATCATATCCCAGCGATAAGGGACAACAGCAGTTAAAAATACCCTGGATCCCACCCCCGACCCCCAGTCAAATGCCAAATCATATCCCACCACTCTTTAACTAGTTTACATTGCATAGACAATGAGGTTAGTTTCCAGAAAGGTTGAACAGGTTCTCTGCCAATTGTCAAGGTGGCTGATGTGAGATGATCAAAGGATCAATAGCTAAATCCTATCACTCAACAGTGTGAATATTGCTCAGTGTTGTTACACCCACAGTTGCTATAACTGCACCATGGAGGAACTGCTGTCTGTAAAGCACTTCCATTGGCAGATTGCACAGTTGGTCACAATGGGAAACGTGCAATCAAGCTCCAAATATATGGAGTGTGGAGGGATCTTAGATTAAATAGACAGGCTTTCCCACATACCTCCTGTCGCTCCTTCCACACCTTCCAATAGCATTCCCAACCTTTGGTTTTTGGACTTCAATTCCAGAAGTCTAAATCAATTCCCCAAAGCATTGATCAGCCAATGTACTGACTTAGGCTTCTAGGAATTGAAGTCCCCCTGTGGGGCATGGGCCCCACTTTGGGAAACACTGGTCTAATATATTACTGTAGAAGTACTGTTACAATTTGTAGAGCAGCTGTTTTGCCTCTTTGTTCTTTCATCTTGTTAAAGCCCTATAGAAATAAATAGGTACTTGTAAATTAACTCTTAATGTTATGTTCCACTAGTTGAATTGCACTGTCCTTTTTGATTATCAATGCAATATCTGCAGTAATTACTGAATTAAAACAAGCAATGTGAAGAATAGCATGCTAATTAAACTTGTTGCATTTGAATGGCTTTCTTTAGATCATTATATATAGGAGGGAACAACAGTACATACAGTACACCCATTTTGTTTGTTTTTAAGCCTAGAACTGCAGATGGTCAGAGGGTATTATAAGTACCTAGATTTCAAATTAATCTTTTGTATGGAAAGAAGAAAGGCAATATGAATATTTGAACTTCCCTTCCCCAGCCTATCTTCTTCCCACACAGGATGCTAGTCTTGAAATGAACAATTCTCTAAATAAAGACTAATTAGGAACTAAATTAATTAGAAGGTGTGATATGAAAAGAGTTTGATGAGAAGAGTCTGTCATTTTAGATGAATGGAATGGAGCTAAATAAATTAGGTCCCATTAATATCTCATTGTTGCACAAGCAGCTTTCTTTTATTGCATTCATTAGAGGGTACTGCATTAAAACTAGCCTTTGCTGCCTATTATTGATTCAGTGCTGATTTACAACTACAGAGTTTCAGTATTAAAAGGAGAAAATAATTTTAAAAATTGTCACTGCCTCTGCAATTTAGTATACATGTTTCCTGAACTTTCAAGTTTTTGTTAAGAGTATTTATTTCAGTTTTTCTTATATGATTGTTAGAAAGGAAGCCTTAAATCAATGGTAAAGAACGCTAATAAATGCTAATAAAAAGTAACCAAGAATGTGTCTAATCTGTTGTCTAGATCTAATGCCTCTGTTATATAGAGGACTTGTAAATAATTTATTTGAAATATTTATATTCTGTCTTTCTTTCCAAAAGGACCAAGATGGATTACAATATTAAAAGCTAAAAGAACAATAAATTATTACAATATTTTAAAAAAAGTGACCAGCAATTGAATTAAAAATAACTTCTTCTGCTATATCCGAATCAGAATATAGGTGATCATCATGGTGGTCAGCCATGAAGACTGTCCTGAGAATATACTGCAGTGGCCTTTCATCCACATTGCAGCTTGACCCTTGTACTGATCCTGTTTAGTGAGTCACTTTCTGGTCTCGAGCCCTTTTGGCACGCAAAGTCTTTATCTGCCCCAGGCCAGTATTGATGAAGCTACTGCTCTCCATCAAAGATGGATTCAAGTAGGATTTAATCCACTTGGGGACCATCTCCCTTCCCTGTGGACTTCATCACCCAAGGGTGTTAGTCCTCAGGGTTGTCAGGTTAGTGGCAGTATGGTCTACTCTATTACCATAAAAGGATAATCTGGCCAGATAGCTTAAAAATAACTAGTGGAAAAATATTTAAAACCACTCTAAAATAAATTTAAAATAGGAATGATAATCATAGTTCTAATGATATGAACAAAAATAAAAAATATAAATAAATAAGAAAGATACAACACTACTAATTCTAAGAACCCCCTCCTAGGGAACCAGTTACTGAGAAAAAGCTGTCTTAAAGAGAAATGTGTTTGTCTGCTTGTGGAAAGCCAGCAAAGAAGAGGCAGGCCTGGCCTCTTGTTGGAGGGAATTCCCCAACTTTGGAGCTGAGAATAGTAATACTATTAGGTATGTCACAGAACAATATTACTTTATCTATATTGCCCTTATTTTCCCATTTTCTTTACCCCCTTCTCTCTAGATGGAGTGTTTGGGACGTGTCAACGGGTACCGGTGATAGACGTCTACAAATACGAAGTTTCACCAGCCACCCTTCAGCACATAAGAATTGTCTTAGAGAAGCTGTTGCAGAAAGGTATACAGAAGAGAGCTGGTCTAATATTGCTTTATCTATCTATGCTTTAATTTCTGACACAGCTTCTGCATCATTTTCTCCACTTCTCTTTTAAGCTTTTTTAAAGATCTGTTTTATGTTACAATGCATTTGTCATAATTTTCTTAATTTCTGCTAGTCATCCAGTTTATTTCTCCATTTTGCTTCTTTCACTCTGATTTTCTTTTCTGTTTTTAAGCCAATAGTTCCTCCTTCTGATGACTCGCTATATTGCTTAGTGTCAACAAATTCTTAGAATGTCACTTCCTTTTTGGGCTTATCAGGATTATAAATCTCCAAATTTTTAACATAGTCAACTGTTTGAAGCTTGACAGAATGACCCTCAAAATATTCTGAAATATAAGAAGTAAGGTGATATTTCCATGTACAATGGTACCTCGGATAAAGCCCGATTTGGATAAAGTCCGATTCAGATAAAGTCGCGGTTTTCATGCACACGTGATGCATTGCATAAAGTTTAAAACTGCCAAAAATGGATGTTATCAAGGGTATTTGGTATAGGAACCTCGGATAAAGTCCATTTTTGGACGTTATCCAATGCATCACCCATTTGATTCGGATAAAGTACAAAATCGGATAAAGTCCAAACTTGTGGAATGGAGTTTGGACTTTATCCGAGGTTCTACTCTACATAGTCCTAGGCTGCCCCCTCCATTACTTCTTCTGTTTTGCTTGTCAAACAAATAGTAAGGTACTTTTACACAGAAGGGAGAGCGTAACCATTATCTCCACCTCCTTACGTGTAAGCTGTTACTAAATGATGTTTTTTTTACAAAAATGCAGGTTATTCATAGTTTCATGGCCATATGTAGGATAATGTTTATCATTCTTATTTCAGAGATTGTTAACTTCACAGTTTGGTTGCTGTTCATGTCCTGACTGGAAATGACCCTACGTCTGTAAAGCATTTTAGGACTGAATCTTAATTCTTTCCCCCTTTTTGTGCAATCAGTGTCTAGTAAACTGACTTTCTGTGAGACTTAAAAATCACTTAAGCTTGTCATGCTCTCACTGTGTTTGAATATGGTTCATCAGGAGACTATTTGTGTAAGTAAGCAAACAATTCAACACATTTCATAAAAGAGAAGATCCTGAACTCAAATAGGAAATAAGAAGTAAGTAAGCATCAGATTAAACAGCTGCTTTACCATGTCTGCTGATAGCTTTTCATCTTGTTCTTCTCATTTCATCTGTTATGTTAATCTTGAACTCTAAGATTGAAATCCTGTTGTTTATTCTTAGAATTCATGGTATTCTGAGTGACATGTTGAAAAATTGTGCTTGTTAAGTACGTTATGTGACTCATCCATACCCTCTTTAAGTGCAGAACAGTTTGAAGAGTAGCTGCCCTTATGCAACTGAGTAAAGTAAGAGCGTTTTTGCCCATTATTGTTTAAAAAGAATTTCTTGTGTTACTAATTGCTTTGTGACAACCAGGTTATTGTTATGCTGCCTTGAGTAGTTTACTATGTTGGGGATAACATATGTTGTTATCATTGGTATACCTTGGATAGCTTGGAGTTGTTATTCAGAGAGGAGTTCATGCATTGGTAGACCATACCTGTCAAGTATCCCGGATTGGCCGGGATTTCCCGTAATTTAGCGCTGCTAACTCTACTTTCCCGCCACCATCCGCCACCATCCCGTAATTTGATGGTGGGGAAAAGTAGTTACAACGCATCCCCTTCTTCGCAGAAGCCTTCTACGCATGCACAGAACCCTTCTGCGCAGAAGGGTTCTGTGCATGCGTAGAAGGCTTCTGCGCTTTCGTAGAAGCCTTCTACACATGCACAGAAGGGTTCTGTGCATGCATAGAAGGCTTCTACGCATGCACAGAAGGGTTCTGCGCAGAAGGCTTCTGTGCAGGTCCCGTATTGTCCGGAGCTGCGCTTGACAGATATGTGGTAGACATCTCCGCGATGACATTCCACACATGCAAATGGACTTGAGGAATCAAGTCTATTTGTATGCGGTTTTTAAGCCATTAGGATATCACATCATCTGCTAGCTAGGTGGAACATGATGTTTGCCCTCCACTTTCACCTTGCATAAGGGATCCAATGGAGGACGCTTTGGTGAGTTTTAGTCCTGGCCTAATATCATTGATAAGAGATGGGCAACACTGCCTAGTTAGACTGTTCAAGCCCCCACGCCCCAACAAGGCACTCACTTAGTGGGGGATTGTTGGTATAGGACAGAAAAATAAAGGAAAATGCTTTCAGTTCCCTCCAGTGACCAATTATGATATTTTACTTTGAAAATATTTTCAAAGCATATGACACATGACATTATTAAATATTCCCATACTGCTTGAATTTTAATATGAGAATGAAATAAAGCTTTCTGTCAAAATGTATATAAATTTAAGATGCCATTAAAAGTAAAATTTGAAAGTATAGAAAATATTATTAATTACACCAAACAGTAGCCTTGTAACTATTTGTTGCATTCACTTTTAAACATAGCTTAGTGACATTATAGTTAGCCAACAAAAGACAATTATAATTACGGTAGGTACTTCTGAGAGCCATGCAATGGTAATGCTAGAACAAAGCAGAAAAATGTCTCTCCCATGCGTAGTTCTTCTGCCCATGTCTCCAATAAGTGAAGCAAGAAGTATTAAAAGCCTCTGCTTTCCATTCTGCAAAGCACATTGCATGTATCTGAGCTGTGGGTTTTAACCCAGCAAGATGTTATATCTGGGTCTACTCTGGGGAAGATACACATAGAATTGACTTGTACTTTGCATGCTTGAAGGCATTTATTCTTCTGTCGCTTTCTGCTTCTGGTTTAATCTGAAACAATACTTGGTACTCTCTAATGTCTTCTTTCATCTTACAAACTAATGTTTCATTCCACAGCAGCATGAATAGGATTGCAAATGGCATGGATGGTAAACTACTGCAGTAATTTAAATGAGGCCTTTTAAAAGCAGTTTAGGACTACTGAAAGGGTGGTTATTGCAGCTGGATCAAAAGCTGGAACTGATGTAACTCCAGGGCCCAGTTATTAGATTCAAGCAAAACTGTTGTGCTTATTATTATAAGAAACAATATAAGAAAGGAGGAAGAGAAGAAGGTAAAGGTAAAGATTTCCCTTGCTCGAAAGCCAGTCATATCTGACTCTAGGGTTCAGTGCTCATCTCTGTTTCAAAGCTGAATTAGTCAGTGCTGTCTGCTTCTGCAGATGTTTCTGTGGACATGTGTCAGGCATGACTAAACACCGGACCGCACGGAACATTCCCACCGAAGTGGTACCTATTTATCTACTTGTAATTTCTCGCTTTTGAATTGTTCGGTTGGCAGGAGCTGGGACAAAGACGGGAGCTCATTCCTTCCTGCAGTACACGGGAGCAGAAGAAGAAATTCAAAATATGTATGCTATATTTATGGTTGCTAGTATAGTATGTCTTCATGCATTTGTTTATTGTAACAGGGCAGGAAGGAATTGCTTTCTTTGAATATATATTACTGCTTATGTGCCACTATCCAATCCCAGCAGATGAGAGGTTTAGGGTTGCATTGACAGTGGCACTTTAATTCTCTAGAACAGTGGTTCCCAACATGGGTCACACACCACACAGGGGTCTTCAATTCCCAGAAGCCTAAATCAATATATGTGCGAGCCCATCCCAACGGGAGGAAAGCTGCTTCACGGCACTGCACTGGGGGGAGGAAAAGTTAAGCAAAAGTATTTCAAAAGGAGAGTCCAGAGAAGTGTAGTCAAGAGAATTTTATTCCTTTATGGGTAAAAACACTGAGTGTTCACTACAGGCTGCATGACCAAAAGAATTCCCAGGATGCCCTGTGATCACAATTTTAATAGTTTGATATAAAAAATGAATCAAATATAAATGTATCTGCATTTCTTGTTCACTTAAGCTAGAGTTGACTTGACGGCACACAATTACTATTATTTAAATACCATTTAAAGACAAAAAAACTCCACTTAAAATCTAAGAAGAAAAAGTGCAGTACCCACAATTAAAAGGCTTCTTTCATAGCCAATTTCTGGCTAAAGTTCTGTTTAAATGAAAAGATCTTTGTTGGCAGAGATCTTTATGTTTGTCTTTATCCTTCTGGTACTAGACAGATAGATAGGCAGACACCTGGATTTCATATAAGGATGTTTATGCGAGTTATTACTAGAGACAGCATGAAGGGCAGATGGACAGTTTATAGAGGGTAGGATTTCTTTTCTGAGCTGTTGCAGAAGCTATGCTGATGCTGTCTCAGTTTTTTTAGATAATGTAATAGTCAAAAGTCCATGGGTTAACCCATTTCTACACTTCTATCTTGTTTCATCTGAAGGTAATGGGAATTCTCTTTATCAACTATGAGATCAGTTGTATCATTCATAGTTTTTGTAAATGCTGGACTTCAGAAAAAGTTGGTTACTGAAGTCTTGTGTATGGATAGGTTGCCCTTGCTTGAAAGCCAGATGTATCTGACTCTAGGGGTCAGTGCTCACCTCCAGTTATAACCAAAGAGCTTGCACTGTCTGCATCTGCAGATGTTTCTGTGGACATGTGGCAGGCCTGACCAGATACTGGAGTGGATGGAACACTGTTTACCTTCCCACCGAAGTGGTCCCTATTTATCTACAGTGATACCTCATACAACGTCCAAACTTGGTTCCACAAGTTTGGACTTTATACGGATTTGGACTTTGTATGAGGCATGCAAAATCCTAGCTGTGATGCCTCATACAACGTCCAAATCCTTGCCACGATGCCTCATACAACGTCATTTCCATAGAGATACATTGTACTGTAACAGCACAGACTTCAGGGCAAAGTCAAGGAAACAGACAGGAAACTGACAGAACTTTAAGAAATCATTGTCTAAAGGCTAAAAACATTACAAAAACATGTCAAACAACCCTGATTGTCAAATAACCTGAAGAATGCTGCAAAAATCCCAGGAATGCTTCTAAAAATTCTGACGAAAAAAATCAAAAAAATCCAAAATCGTGCTCAAAACCACTCCTAAACACTCTTCGCCTTATGCAAAATCCACAAGAGCAATGCATGCATGTGTCCTGCCTTTTATACTGCCCAGGCACAATGCAACCTGGGAAAACCCCAATGCTTCATACAAAGTCGCACGACTTTGTATGAGGCAACTTTTTTCAAGGAATCAGGCGATGTTGTATGAAGCGGACTTTGTATGAGGTATTACTGTACATCTAATTTCTTTCTTTCAAACTGCTAGGTTGGCAGGAGCTGGGAGCTCACTCCGTTATGTAGCACCCGGGTCTTGAACTGCTGATCTGCCAACCTTCCAGTCATCAGGTTCAGCATCTTAACCACTAAGCTACCACAAACTCTTTTGTGTATGGATAGTTCCATGTATTTTGTGGAAGGTTGTTGACTTTCTCAACCTGTCAGTGAAAAGAAACAAAACAAAAAAAAGAATTCTAGAACCTGTACTTAATTTCTGGTTACCTTGCTCTTTCAGCATAATTGTTTGGGAAGCAAGCCAGACACTTGGTAAGAAGAAATAGAATTCTGTGGTTTAAAAAAATATTATTTAATACCAGATCATTTGATTTCTAACTATTTGCCATAAACTAACCCTGCTTGACTATGCTTAATGAAAAGAAAGAGAACATATTAAAATGTTTCCATGTGCCATTGTATTGACAGCATTTCATCCCAACAGTTGAAATAATTTCATGTAGGTTACAGTACAGCTGGAAGAAGCTGACTCTACAGTGCTCAAGGCTCAGATGGTATAAGGCGATGGTTTTGTCAGGTCACTTCCAATTTAATTGGATGGAACTGCCTCACATCTTTCTTCAAGAGTTGAACTTTTCAAGCAGCATGATGTTAGTGACAATGAAACATAGTTTGTAGTTTGAATGATGATAAAATAAACCCTGCATTAACCTCACAACAAAATGCTGTAATGACTGTTTCTTTAGTTACAGTGTGTGACTAGTTTTTCAACAAAAAACTGACTTAGGGAAAGTGTTATAAAGATGATAGTTAGGATGATTTTATTTTAGTGTCTATGTGATTTAAAAGGATCATATTTTTCCAGAAGATGAACAACTGTGTGGCTCTTGGGTATATCAAAACTTTGTTCTTTTTGAATTGTATGATATGTATATCCCTTTTAAAACTTACATAGTTTTCTCTGCTGAAATTACAACTTCTTCCTACTCCTTGCATATAAAAATATGCAGTTTTTCTTTGCGTATTTTCTTCCTTGTTCATCCATATTGTAGTATCAAGTCAGCTAATTTTTCTTGCCACTTAATACCTAAATTTTCCACTTATTTCCACTCTGTCTTCTTCAGGGCGTTGTTCCCCTATCGATCAATTAGCCAGTTAGGTTTAGTCCCGATGTCCTCTGACAGTAACTATTTTTATTATATTTTACTTTAGTCTATGATGTATGTGTTGGTGGTGGGTTTTGATTTGTTGTGGGGATTGTTGTTATTCATTTTCTCTTTGTTTACTGCCCAGAGTGGGATAACACCCAATTGGGCAGTATAGAAATCCAATCAATCAATCACTCATTCAATCACTCACTCACTCAATTAATTTCTCTTTTTTGTTTTGCCTTATTCTTTGTGGAGATATTAATAGCACTTCAAATCACACCCATACTTTTCCCCTAGTCTCAAAATCATAGTCAACTAGGCTTTATGGACTAAATCCAGTTGTTAGTCCCAACTTCTGGTGGGAAGTATATTTTATATAATTGCATTATGTTATTTATGTTGAGTATTTTTTAAAGATACGTAATTTTTATATTTGTTCTTTTTTATAAATAACAATTTTTAAAAAGAATTATTAAATATACAATTTATTGTTCTGTTATATTTCATATATATCTATGAGTATTTTTAAAGATATGTAATTTATAAATTTTGACATTGGTTCTTTTCTATAAATAACAATTTTAAAGAATAATTTTACATGTATAGACAATTCATTGCTCTATATATTGCTATTTTATACAGTCCCCATCTTAAGCATAAATACATGTAAGTAGAGAGCAGGGGTGTGCAGGGCACCATGGGAAGGTGCTGGACAGGTAGTGGTGGGGGAGCCTATTGAGGGAGGGTTGGGGGGAATCCCATACATTGCTATTGGTGCCCCACAGTGCCAGAGGTGAGGGTGGGGTGGGACAAAGCCCGATTGCCCGATATATCAGCACGTGCCTGGTAGAGAGGTGGGACTTTAGGATTCTTGCATTTCTCCAGCAGTCCTTGCCTAATTGGTCTAATGCCTAAAAGTCCTTCCAGCATAATATAAGAATGATGTTGCATAAAACAATGTATACAAACTCTTGTTTAAAATGTAGAAATATGAATTTTCATTATTAGTTACAATTTTTGAAATAATGTAGTACAATTGGTAGAGGAGAAAATAATGTTCTTTTAAATATCGATTTTAAGTGTTGACACTGATCAGTGCCTTCTCCCCTTACTTCCTGTGTCTCAAAGGGAATGAAGTGTTATTATTAGACAACCAGTTCAACTGTATACACCATTGACAGCAAAGCTAAAGCACACTCTCGGGAGAGGAACGATTAGCAATCCACTCCCATTTACACTTTGCAGAAGGCTTAGCATCCCAGAATGCCACTTCTTTCAGCTCATTTACATGGCAGAGACTGATAGCTGCTGGTTTCTCAAAGCTGTAAATGAGTTTTCTCTCTCACTAATAGTTTTTACTAGCCATTGATTATGCTCCCAAGGCCTGAAGCTGTTTGCTGCATCCATCATTGGATACAACTTAATGAGAGTTCATATAATTTGCCTTGAGGGGACACTATTTGTAGGGTCTTCTTATAAGTGCCTGCATGATGTGCATAATTTATACATACAGAATTTATACAAGCATATATTTAAAGTCACAGTATAAGAGCATACTAATGGAGTTACTTGAGTCAAGGATTAGCTTCGGTTTTACCTTTGCAAGCTTCCAACATAACCTTTGTTAATAAAGGCGTGAATTAAGCAAGTCTCCGATAAACTTCAGTGATAGTCTAGAATTTACAGCAAGCATTGCAATCTTTAGATTTTAATTTATGTTTTAGTGTTCTTAGGCTTTTTGTGTAGAAGAAAGGTACATATAAATAAAAAAGGTAGTGAACCACGCAATCTATCTAGCATGAAGGCAAACCAGCCAATTTGGTCATGTTACAGCACATCATAGAATCTCATAGCATTGTATTTTTGCTTACCATGTGAATTCTTCTATCCTTCACCAAGAATCTGATTCAACAATAATTTCTGTTAGATTTCAGCCAGACTTTTGCTTAGCTGTATAAATAATGCACATATGAGGAACTGAAAGAAATAATAAAAAATAATCACAATATTTTTGGAAGAATTATTCTTAATTTATTAATTAAGACCTAGAGGAGAAAGAAATAGATACACTACAGTGTGGAAACCCACCATGAATTATATAAAAGGAAAACATTAAAATAGATATATAAGATCAGAGTAGGCCATTCCAGATCTTTGGGGAAAACAGATCACAGTTCCAACCCAGATATTAAAAAGCACAGCTACCTTTATTAATCAACAATTCTATTTTTTCTCCCACAATGTGGCTCTACAAGATATTAGAAGTAGCTTGTAGCCTTTAAACAAGGGGGTCCCATACTAAGGTCCATGGGCCGGATCTGGCCCATGGTGCCATTTCATGTGGTCCCCCGTCCCTCCAAGGGCATTTGAGAAACAAATGGCTGCCCCTTTGAAGCTGTTGTGACAAAATGGCTACCCCCCATCATGCAGGCAGCGCAAAATGGCTATCCAGCCCTCGAAGCTGACTGAGATAGCATTACCTGGCCTCCTGCTTGAAAAGGTTGGGAACCCCTGCTATAAACAAATTAACACAATACCAAGCACTAGTAACAATAAATTATAACCATACAGCCATTAAAAATTCAAAAATAGCAAAATCTAGATTGTAATAATGAAATTTAATCACAGGTAAAGAATATAGTTTACCTCCCTGGCCCTGCTGAAATAATAGAAAAGGAGGTCATGTATTTCTAGAGAGTAAGAAGAAAACTACACTTACTACCCCCCATAAGGCTGTTCCAGAAAGAAACTATTTAATTTTAGTATTACAAAAAACCCAAATAGCCACAAAATTACAGCTTTTGAATAGCAACGGGAAATTTTATTCTGTACAAAAAAAGCCGGATGCAACAAAAATATGAAAGCTGCAGAAGGTGGGAGTATGGCAAGATCTGACCTGTTAAAAGGTGGAAAAAATCATATCTAGTAGCTGAAAATGAAAGAAGGCATTTCTAACAAGTCTGCAATAAACGTGCTGAATCCATGCCTCCAGGCATTTGTGCCTGACAAGATAGAATCAGAGAATTCCCATAACTGAAGACAGATTTACGCCTACAAATTGTACTGTATTTCTACCAGCACCATCCCTATAAGTATCCTTTTAAATATCTGGTTACAGTTTCTAAGTTTTCATTCAGAACAGAGTTATCTGCCCATATATAAATCTGGGTGACATCCTGAATTTTAGTAACACCTAGTTTCAGTGCTATGGGTAATCTCTGTTGGCAGCTTGGTGTGGAAATTAAACAGCATTGATATCATCAAGTGTGATAGAAACCCACAGCTGACATAAGAAATTCCTTTCACTGGGGAAGTTTGGAAGTACTATTATTTCAGGAGTGGGGATGGTAATGGGGTTACATGGACAGGAGAAACAGAAACATATACCTTTATGTTTAAAAAAGTTTAAAAAAGTACATTGGAAAAATAAGGGCCATTTTGTCATTGGTCCTATCTCGAACTGCTCTGCTGATAGTAGAGCTTCAATGGGTATGTGGTCTCCCATAAAACAAAATGAGGTAATAGTTTCTACGCATCTTTTATGCATCACCTGTAATGGGGCTGTTGCAGCAAACACAGAATTTTGATCAGGAGCATTATCATGAGCATGTCATACCATCCGGATTTTCAACATATAAACTCTAAACATTACTTACTTTCCCCTTTGGGATGCAGGATGCAGACAGTTGGTGTAATGGCTGAAATGAAAGCTGATTGCTAGCGTAGAGGTTGCAGTGTCATGAAGGATGATATATTCACAGCTGGTTAGGATCCCAATCAAGATAGCATACTTCTATTTTGGCCATAATTAGAGAAGAACTAAAGTTCTGAATTTCTTGGTGTTGGGTTTTGTTTTGTTTTTGCAACTGCAGAGACTGAAAAAGTGGACTGAAAAGAAGAATGGGAATCGTCATGGGTTTTGTTAGGAAAAATCAGTCTGAAATGTCAAGAAGTGTCTCTCCTTTTAGCAAGGCTTCAGGCTTGTATTCGCTAGTCCTTGTATTTACACTATATCCGAAATCCTCCTGTTATTATCATGGCTGTGTTGAGATTAGTAAGAGTCAGAGGTCTTTACTTCCAAATACCCCTTTCAATGTTTATTTGAATTGTTTCTCACCTTATGCTGTACATAACTCTCCCGGATCACACTCTAAAAAGTGAAAACACTTTCCCCTTTTAAAAGTAATTTCAGTACAATACTGAACTTTTGCAGAAAAAAATAAAGACATTACTTTTAGTCTGTTTTGCAGATCTAATCTGAAAGGGCAGGCTTTTGTTTAGCCGGAGCTTCATCTTTACAGGAAAAAAACAAAAACCAGCACCTTCATTTTAAGCAGGATGGAATGTATCAAAATAGGAAGAAGCCTGAGTCTTGTTTAAGCCTGAAAGCTTACCAAATGAAATACCCCCTCCCACTGTTGGAAAAGGAAAGGAAAGCCATTCATGAGCTGTATAAATGTAATTTTGATTGAAAGCTCACTAAAAGCTATATAGGTCATGAAGACAATCAGTCTTTTATTCTTTGAAATAATTCACATTACAGGCCTGTGTATTACCACCCTTATCAAAGAAAAGCCTTTAGATTTGTGTTGGCAGATAATTACAAATTGATTTTTTTTTTTGGACCTCTCATTTTGGGAATGGCCTTTACTTCACTTTTCCTTTCCTCCCCAATCCTCAACCCTCAGTAAAAGCCTCTTATGATTCCCCTCACCCCTGCATCATACTGAAGAACTACTATTACAGTGAGCTGTTCAGATGTGCAGAGCTACAAGGCTACATAAAAGAACTGCCTAATACAAAAGCTAGAATTGAAATGAAACATATAATGGCAAAGAAAGATGCTGTAATCATGGTGCATTTTAAAAAACAGAACTGTATTTTTCACTGAAAGCAGATCACAAACAAGGAAGTATTAATAAAGAGTTTCAAAATATTTAAACATGATCAATATGTGATAGCAATTTTCTTTGGAGAGAATCCATCAAGCTATGAAATTATGTCCGAGGGCCAAAAGAGATATTAGCCTTTTTCTTCTTGTTGTTTTCAAAACAAGAGCCTCCCAGAGCTCATGACAGACATTTTGTGATATGGTCTGAGAACCAGTTATTTTAAAAGAAATGTCAAAAGCTGCACTTGATTCGTTTGAACCCCATCAGAGTATTTACACAGCTCTTATGCACCTGAGTCAAAAGGGTACAAGAGCTAAAAACTGAGGTCCAAATCATACTTTCAGCCAACATGTCCTGGTCTCATCTATCTCAAGGCCATTTCAGCTTTTGGTGCACTAGACATAGCTTGATAAGCGTTTCTCTTGGCTTTAGGTCTATGAAACTAACACAATTCTTTGCCCAACTTGAATGTTTTCTACAATTTCTTGTAACCGTGACTTAAAAAGACAAGCAGGATGTAGAAACAGAGGAGGATGAGAAGGAGGTCTATAAAACTGGAAGTATGAACTCTTAAACCGAAGATTCTTAAGCTGTGACTCTGTCACATCAAGGAGAAGTTTATTTATTTATTTATTTATTAGTCATATTTATATATGCCGCCCACTCAGGTAGAACCCGACTCAGGGCGACATTACAACAAGTTCTAAAACAGATAAAAACACTTTAAAAAACCCATATCCCACCCACTTTAAAAGACCCACCCATCCCACCCACTTTAAAAAGAAGTTGACAAAAAGTTAAGCACTATGTCTTCCCCTCAAATCGAGCTGAATAATCATATGTTTAGAATCATGCTCTCAGAGAAAATCACTGATCTGACTGCCGCTGTTACTAGGTTTGCTTGGAAGGCAACCAGAGTACGGAGCATTAGAGAGAACCAGCTACATCGGGGACAGGTTAAACACTAGCCATAATGATTTTTACTTTGCACTTGTAATCCTATTTTATACTCTACTGGTGTATACTGTATCTATTATGTGCATTTGTATACAGACTTTTTATTCTCATGTTTATAACTATAACTTTTAAACTTTTGAATTTGTCAGATTTTAGAGATGTTAGCTGTCCTATCTGTATAAATCTGTGTTGCTTCATTCTTTTTAAATTCAGATTCAAAGAGGTGCCACTCTATTAAAGGTAAAGGTAAAGGTAAAGGTTTCCCTTGCTCAAAAGCCAGTCATATCCGACTCTAGGGTTCACTGCTCATCTCTGTTTCAAAGCCAAAGAGCCAGCATTGTCTGCTTCTGCAGGCATTTCTGTGGTCATGTGGTAGGCATGACTAGACACCGGAGTGCATGGAACGCTGTTACCTTCCCACTGAAGTGGCCCCTATTTATCTACTTGAAATTTCTTGCTTTCGAACTGCTAGGTTGGCAGGAGCTGGGACAAAGACGGGAGCTCATTCCATCCTGCAGTACTCGGGAATCGAACTGTTGACCTTCCACCTCCCGGTAAGCATCTCAGACACTTGAGCCACTGTAGTGTCTATTACCTAGACAAAATGTAGCACCAATTTTAAGAAATGATTTTATTCAATTTTATTTCAACTCAAGTAGATAGGTTTGTGGTGGTACATTTTCTTAGTATCTCGTGTACTTAAACCCTTTTTACCATGCTGGTCAATGACTGTAATAAAGTGATTTGATTTGATTTGAAGCACTTTGTTCCAATTCTGAAATCTACATTTTAGAATTCTTTGGTAAAAGAAGGAGCGGCAGCCGAACCTGGGCTCAGTTAAACTCCAAATTTATTCAAGTAAGTTGTCAGAATCAATCATGATCCTATCTGCGACTTTATGCTGAAAGGTCTTCTGGCCTTGTGGATTCGTACGAACAAGGAGGCAAAGGGAAAAGTTGCTACATGTCTTTGTGTTGAATGAGTCTCACAAGTTACATGATTCTAAAATTACTTTTTAGGAGAAAGGTCTGAATCAACCTGCCAATTAAACTCGTGGTAGGCAACCTATGGCCTATGGACTGGATCCGGCCCATTGTGGCCAGTGTCCTCGCTACTTGGTGGCAAAGAATAGTAACCTTAGCTTATGAAAGCTTCCTCCCATGGCATGCAAGATTGTTATTTTTCTACATTTCCTAAAATGATTATTTTTCTAAATAGTCTAAAAATTTTCAAGGAAGAAGTCGCCTGATTGCAGATATACTTTATAGAAATTGTCAATCAAAAATTATATCTATTTATATCTATATCTATATCTATCTACTCACACACACACGCACACACACTGATATTCTATACTGTATACAGTATAGAATATCAGTCCTGACAGCCATTGCTTGCCCCATCAGTTGAGCACTTTGATGGAAGAAACTTTATTTCTATGTCAATCCTCTTTGACAGCAGTTCTTACAATACAGGTTTGAGGAATAAGTATGAAGTAAAGAAGCAAAGAGTCTGCTAAGAGAATGTGGTGGGTGAATGTAACAGCATCCCTTTGTAGAATGTAATTTTGTGGAAGCAAGAAGAAGTAGAAAGCAAAATTCCTTCTCCAGATTTTAGAAACTACTTAGAAATTGGATGAAGCAATTATATTATAGAGATTCAACAAAGGTCTAGATGAAGAATATAAGAAGTAAATAGCTAACAAAATAGTATTTTAGTGCAGAGATAAAAGAGGCTTTCTCAAAGAGCAGCAGGAGGTCATGAATTGGTACTGAGAAGGAAATAAAATACTTCATTAGATGTTTCAAGTGGATTTCATTCTGACAGAAAGGTGCATGAAAAGGTGAGGATCTAAAAAAGGCAACATGGTTAGGATGTAGCCAGGACAAAGAAACGATGAATAAGTGTCAGGGAGCTGAGAACAGTTGTGCTTCAGATCAACAGGCTGCTATGTTGCTTAGGTTTTACAGGTGAAACTCGGAAAATTAGAATATCGTGCAAATGTTCATTCAGTTCAGTAATGCAACTTAAAAGGTGAAACAAATATATGAGATAGACTCATTATATACAAAGCGAGATAGTTCACGCCTTACTTTGTTATAATATCGATGTTTATGGCTTACAGTTTATGAAAACCCCAACCCCCCCAATCTCATGTACCCCATAATCATCACATAATCTCATGTACGCTGTATTCCATGATCATCACAATTATAACGAATTAAGGCATGACATATCTCGCTATCATGTAATAAGTCTATCTCATATATTTGTTTCACCTTTTAAATAAAATGAATGAACATTTGCATGATACTCTAATTTTCCGAGTTTGACCTACCAGTTGCAAATATGATGTGCAATCTAATTGATCTGACTCTAGATCTACCAACAGTTTTTGTCTGTCTCAGTGATTCTAGCAAAGGTATTTACACATGCAAGCCTAGGAATTACTGAGCTTGCATCTCTTGGCTGCATTTAGGTCAATGGCTAATAGATGCCTCATTCCTGCCCTTGAACAAAGTACAACTAAACAAACAAACAAAAAGGCAAACAAATACATGGCTTGGCATATAGGCCTCTTTCTTCTCTTCTGCACGATCCTTATCCATGCTGTTTATTGTGCGAAAATAATAATCATTTTGTTTCAGAAATTATTCTGGATTGAAAGGATTTTTGCTGGAGAAACTCCACTCAGGGGATGCTTGAATGAGGCTCCTTTCATGTCCCCAGGAGCTGGGACAGAGACGGGCGCTCAATAGAGACGGGCGCTCCATTCGTCATGCAGTACCTTGGTCTTGAATTGCCAGCTTGCTGGCCTTTCAGCTAACAAGGCGAGCTTCTTAACCACTGAGCCACACAACCACTCTATACAGTATATTCTTCTACTGTTGACATCTAATTAGATTGGGTAAACTCTAGCCTACAACTGTAACACTCAGTTCTGAGAGCTGTGAAACCCTTTATATAGTTACTGCTGAAATCTTAAAGTATAGCAACAGCAGCAATAATAATAATAATAATAATAATAATAATAATAATAATAATAATAATAATAATAATAATAATAATAATAATAATAATAATAATAATAATAATAATAATAGAATCCCTTAGCATAATAGTAGTGCTTCTTTCCCCTGAAACAATTAATGTATTTGTATGCTTTATCATAATATTTTACTTAAGCTTTTCCTGTCTTTTCACTTAGCTCTGATAAAACTGGAAATATTTATCTTCAACTATAACTTAATAAAATATGTCTCAAATTTCACAGCATGCAGAAAAGAGCTCTTCATTATGAGGGCCTTCACCAAGATTAATTTATCTCTGTAAGCATGTGGATAGCAACATAAGTAAGCTGAGGTGTTGCGAATCCCTAATAAACTGTAAATGGTAAAAAATATCTGACAACCCAGAGAGTCATTTTTTTCCTGTTCTGTTCTATTGGCTTGAATACTGTTGTAGGCTTATTTTGTAGAGTTGATGAGATGCTTTGGTTACATATCTTACAAGTGAGTTGTACAGCAGGGGTGCCCAAACTTTTCAGGCCATGGGCCGGTCATTTGGTTCAGCGGGCTGGTCATGTGGTTCAGCGGGCCGGTCACATGGTTCCTCCAACCGGAAGTGGAAGTAAAATGCGCCTTGCAATCTGTTTTGCAACAGGATGAGATAGATTTTAATCTGCCATTTTCTCTGCTTGAACAGTATCAAAGACATGACTAGTGGGGTGGGGGAGAGAAAAGGTTGCCCTTTTCTGTGGACAGAACTAAAACGATTATTGTGGTGAAACACCAATTTTTGTTCTTGGTGCAGCAGCTCACCTTTAGCTGAAGCATTTGTTAAAAAAAAAGTTGGGAAAGGTGGAGGGCAAAAGAAGAAGGGGGAGGCCAAGGATGAGATGGATAGATGGTATTGTAGACACAATGGGCACAGAACTGGGAGGACTGAGGGGGATGGTGGAGGACAGAGGCGCCTGGAGAACGATGGTCCATAGGGTCGCAAAGGGTCGGAATTGACTGTGCGACTGAACAACAACAACAACAAAAAGTAATTGAAGTTCAAAATTACTTGAATGAATAAGGATGGCTGATGCAGAAAGGAGAGAATAAAAGGACAGCCTTTTTAAAAAGACCTGTCATCTAACAAGAAGTAATACAGCTTTTTAGTAGGAATTGTATAGTGGAAAGACAGAAGAAGGGTTAATGCTGGTTTTTATAGGAGAAGGATGCAAATTTTTAGAAGATGTAAATATATACCTTCATCCTTATGGCTCTCTCCACAATGCTAAAATATAGGTTAGTGCAGTTGTGACATTGAAATAATAACAGACTGTTGCAACACGTCAAGTCCAAAGTCCACTATTGATTCTGTAAGTAAAAAGTGGCAGTCTAGAACAGGGATTCTTAACCAGCAGCCCACAGGCCGGATGCGGCCCATGACATCATTTCATGTGCCCCCCTGCCTCCACCACACCAGGAAGTGCCATGTAGTGAAAGAAGAGCAAAATGGCCATCTCGCTCCCAAATCTGTCTGAGGGAGTGTGACCCGGCCCCCAGCTTAAAAAGGTTAAGAACTCCTGTTCTAAAATATACTACCTCCATAAATATAATTATAATTGCATGGTGATTCATGGTGTCTCCAAGGTTTTCTATGTAGAGAATGCACAGAAATGGTGTGTCATTCCCTTCTTCTGGGGGTACCCTGGGAATGTGCAGCTTACCTATGATTACATTCCCTGGAGACCCAGCTGGTAACTGAACTCTCAGCCTCTGGCTCTGCAGTCAGATACCCAAAGCACTGAAGTGTCCAGCCAGCCACTTCCACAAAAATTAAGAATTTTTAGATCATATGCTAGTGAAAGGGAAAGGGACAAAACCAGAACAAGACATATTATCCTTTTGGAAGTGAAGGGGCATAAGTGTAGTAATGGAAGAGATAGAAGATAATTATATAATAATGTTTATAAGTCCCATGGGTGGAGGTAGCATGCAGATATTAATGTTTTGTATATGTTTCTTTTCTTTTTGTTTGTAATTATTAATAATAAAAATAGGTAAAGGTAAAGGTTGCTCATGCTTGAAAGCCAGTCATGTCTGACTCATTGGTGCGGTGCTCATCTCAGTTTACAGCCAAAGTGCCAGTGCTATCTGAGTCTGCAGATGTTTCCGTGGACATGTGGCAGGCACCAAAGTGGTGCCTATTTATTTTCTTGCAATATCTTGCTTTCACACTGCTAGTTTGGCAGAAGCTGGGACAGAGACAGCAGCTCACTTCATTGTTCAGCACTCGGGTCTCGAACGGCTGACCTCCCTACCTTCCAGTCATCAAGTTCAATGTCTTAACCACTAAGGAACTGCAGCATAAAAATACCAAGTGATAACTGAATTATTGGAAAGAGAATTCAATATGGCAGCACTTTAACTTTATTTTTATATGCCGTGCCATTTAGAATCCATATGTTAGACTTCTGCAAATGATAGTGCTGCAAACAACAACAACACACAACCCTTTCTATAGTTCCAGAGCAGGGGTTTGCAATCTACAGTCCATGGGCTGGATCCACCCCCGATGCCTTTCCATCCGGCCCGTGGCAATGATCCTGGAAGTGGACACACATGTGCAAATGCACCTGCCGCAATTGCATCCAGCCTGCTCAGCTGTCTGAGGGTGAGCAGTCCAGTCTGTGGTGCAAAAACCTTGAGAATCATTGTTCTAGAGGGTTTTAAGGAAGAGTTTTTCCAGTGGAAATTAGAGAGCTGTTGTGACCTGGGGCCCTGGGTGCAAGGAGGAGGAGGGCATTCAGCTGGCCCAGCTGCCTGCTGCTGGCTCCAACTTGGAATCTGAACCTGAAGAGGACCGCTTGCCAGTCCCCCAGGCCATGCCCGGTTCAGATCAGGAGGCCGAGTCAGAGGACATGGACCTGACACCGGCCCTGCAGCCAGCTGTCACTCTGGAGCCGGCCCATCAGAACCAACCAGGCCAAAGGATCGGAGAGTGTGTGCTGACCCATCCGGGCAAGCATGGTTGCCACACAGTGGCACTACACAGCGAGTCTTGTTCAAGGATAGTCCAGATACCAGAGTCCAAAAGGCAAGCCAAGGTCTGTTTACCGGTAGTCTGAGTCAGTAGTCAAATCCAAAGGGTGTCTAGGGGCACCATCAGAGTTGGCAGAGTAGTCAGGGTCACGGCAGGCAGGTCAGGGTCACGGCAGACAGTCTGGGTTCAAGCAGGACGTCGGTCTTCGCACAAGAGTTGTACCGATGCTGGCAGGCTGCAAGAGGCTTGCTTATAAGTCTCCCAGCTAATTGGTATCAGCTGGGAGCCTTCTTTGGTGCCTCACCCTGCCCTGCCTGCATCTTAGGTGGGAGAACAGACTTGGGCAAGGTGCAGGCTGAGAATCCTGGCTCGGAGCATCCTCAGGTTCGGGTGCAAGCAGAACCGGACTGGACAGAGTGCCCCCTGATCCAGCTCATCTTCGGAGTCAGAGGAGGGCTGGATCACAACAGCTTGACAGCTAGGTCAGATGCCAGCAGTCAGGCTGATCAGGAGCAGGCCGGCACATCTGCTCGTTACAGACCCTCCTTGAGGCATCAGCTACAGCAGAGGTGGAATAGGGCCTGGGCATTCCTCCTGAACTGACCCTCAGCTGTGGGGCCCGACTCCCCTTAAAGGAGAGGCATGCTGGCAGGCGCTCCTGGCTTCCTGACCTTGATTTACTGGATTCTGAAGCTCGGCCCGTGGCCTCGGCCACCCTCTTGGAAGACCCATGCATCTCTAGCATGACTCCACTGCTTCTGACCTCTGGACTGGCAACAATGACTCTGCTCTGCCCCTTCTGAAACTTGAGGTAAGGAGAAGCAACCCTTCCCCAACTGTAGCTCTAACCAGCTATAGAGGTCTGCAGGTGCCGGGCTCTGACAGGAGCTGAATTGTGCCCTTCTGTGCTCTATTGCTGACTTACAGCTCCCTTCCCTTTCTTTGAGAAGGGAATCTTAGACTTGAAAAAAGACATCTGTAAATGAGGAGTTTTCAAAGATGTATCCGATTTATTGCTAACACTGGAAATACAATGGGTGTGAATTGAAAATTGGAGAACTCACACATATCCTTGCCATATGATCTGTGAATTGTTCATTTGAACAAAACATACAATTATCTAGTTATCTGATCAAAATTCAAATTAGTAAGATGTTAAGGAAGGATATTTGCTTCCAGTGATGTGCTCCCTAAGTTAAGTGTCAATGTTTTTACTGAAATCCTATAATTTAAAATCTTGACTGTTCCGACCCAGTTTTTGAATGAAGAAATTCTCACCTAGGAATAAGAACTGATTCTTATTCATAGATAACTGTGAATAAGCAACCTCAAATATTCCTGATGGTGGGAAGAAACCCTTAGGCAAACAAGAGCTGATCTGTTTTTTATAAACAATTGAATCACATCTTCAGTAAATGGAAGAATGTAAAGTATAGCAGTCTATTCCAGGTTATATCCTTAATTATTACTGCCATTCCAAATATTATTGTATTCACATAGGCAACATTACTTTATTTAGATGATATGCATATTTTTCCAAATGACTACAAACTATACTTGAAATTCTTTGAAATTTTCCAAGTTAGATCAAAATATAGGGGCACGTAGCATCACAATATATATTTAATAGATACAAACATTCTAAAAAGCACAACACTTAAAATACAATGGTTGACATCTAAAAAGCACAACATCTAAAATACAATGGTTGAAATCCTGATGCATATGTTTCATTGCATAATGTTGATGATGTCATCAGTTATGGTGATTTTCCAGAAATAAAACATTTCTGAGTTCTACCTCAATGGTCCTGAGTCCCCCCAGTGTGAGCCCTCCCCCCCAGTGTGAGCCCCCCCCCCAGTGTGAGCCCTCTTTCCCCATATTGCTTGGTGTGCCTCTTTGACCAGCTGCTTCTAGTTGGGCTTGCCTGGCTTGCCCATCTGTTGTGGGCTCCAGCTCAGCTATGAGCAAGAGAGAGAGGCTGGAGCGAGCTTTCGAGTTGTGGCTCCCGCATTCTACCTCAGTGCTACAAACCCAGCTCACCCACTCCTCTTCCCTGCAGCATGAGTGGTGGTTGGGTGGCGCTGCTGTTACTTAGTGTGTCCCTCACTCAGCCGGAGTTGGACTCATCCCACACACATAGGCAGACTCTCCCCATCCTCCTTCCAACAGGGGCCTAGGCTTATACTCAAGTGAATCAGTTTTCCTGTTTTCTCAGGTAAAATTAGGTAACTCAGCTAATATTTGGATCAGCTTATACTCAAGTATATATGGCAACAATATCATAATGTACAGTAACATAATGTACAGTAGTAATAAAACAATTTAGGACCACTCCATAGACACTGTAGCTCAAAGATGAAAAAAGCAGAAGAAGCCTGAAACATATTTGAGGAAAATTGTTAATGATCTCCCTAACCTATCAAGGTCAAAACTTTATGTCCAACACAGTATCTATTCTCTAAAATCATATAATGCCTATTAGAGTTTTATAATGCTAGCAATAAAAAATGTATGTGTATACAGTAAAACCCCTACTTACGAAAAAAAATCAGTTCCGTACGTGTGTGTGTGTGTGTGTGTGTGACATAAGTAAATTTTTTATAATCCTATTGCTTCCCCCAATACTATGACATTAGGCAATAGACACTAATTATGAACTATTTATCTTATTTGCAATGAGCTGTATTTCCTCTATAGCATTTATATCTGTCCTGTTAACATATTTTTTATATATTTTAATTATAATAATCACTTCATGTAAAAATGTTAATTTTCAGCAAATGAGCAGAATAATTTGTTTAAATCTAACGAAGTGTTGATTGACCTTTTTAGATATGTGGAAAATAACTGGTTTTCAACAATAGTTTTATGCTAAAGCTAGAATACTTAAAATGGCCTATAGAATAAAATTGAATTAACCCAGATTTACTTCAATCAATCAATCAACCTTATTAATATACTGCCTTTCTCCTAAAAGAGACTGTGAGCAGATTTTCTACTGGCAAGTACCATATGTGAGGTTTGAGGCAAATTCAAGGTTCATTCTACTGGTTGGGTGTCAAATAAATGGTCTGGAAGTTCCAGGATTTGACCCACAGCCTACCTCAGCTGCCAGGGCCCTCATGGGAGTTGCTTCAGTAATGAGATTTTCTTGATTTGTTATGGTGCTACATCCTGCTTGGCTCTCTGAGGACCCTACCTTCTGGACCTGTTTCTTTGCCTGCCTTTCCTCCTGTTCATATGGTTCCTTGGTTGTCAGACTTCCTGCCCCACCTGACTACATCTTGTCTGCTGCTTTGTTCCCCTGTCTACCCATGGTCTTGACTTAGATTTGGACTGGGACTTGGCTAGGATTGCTGTTTGGACTTTAGCCTAGTTGGTTTAAGTACATGTGTTAATAGTTGGACACCCACACCTTGGTCTCTTGACACTATATTATTCTCTTAAGTACTAAGGAACAGAAGATGCTTCTGAAACACAGATAGATTATCACCTGATAAATCGTTTGAAGGCAATACAGTGTTTGTACCTGTGTTAGGTCTGCCAGCATATCCTTCTCCTGGTAATCATAATTCCATGTGCTTTTTGAACTATACTCTTCTTGGACTAATCCTCAAGGATGATACACCCACACAAATTTACACAATATTGTGAGTTCTGTCTAGAAATCTACCGTGGGATTTACCAATGCTTTATTTACAAAACTGTCATAGTCCATGTGTACACTTTTACCTCCAAGGCAGAGACCACTGGAAGAGATTGTTTTTAGGGCATATTTTAATAAGGCCAATTACTGTACTTCCATTCCCTAGGTACAAAATTTCCCCTGTCTCACAATTTCTCATTCGTCTTCAAACATGTAACTTTACGGAGTATCTGAGTATGTATGGATATTATTTAGCTTTTAGGAGAAGCATTTTTACTGGTAAATATCATTTTAAAAAAGGTCATTTAGAAAAGAAAGACAGCTGAGGAGCTTAATTCTTTACTTGGCTCTGCATTATTCATAGTATTATTAACTAACACATTGTCTAAAATGTGTTTAGCACCACAGGGTAGAGTGGGGTGTCTTTAAGTTCCAAAAGCAGCATTATAGTATCTCACGCCTTCCTATTTGAAAAACTTGCCATGTTATAAACTAAACGAAACCAGTCTGACAAGAAAAACTGATCCTTCAAACAGCAATGGTCATTGCCCTTAACCTCTGTTTTGGGGTAACTAAAGATGATGGCTGCTTCCTTTCTATCCACAGACAAAAAACCCTTTTGATTCAGGCAGGCTTTGGGCAACTAATTGGCTGTAAAGAAAGACACTTTTAATAGAGAGGGTATGGAATATGCTCTCTTTTCCTCCTGAGCTTTTAAAATTGTTTCGACCATTTAAAAAAATAAATCATTTAAATAGTTGTGTTGGTAGCTCCCCTGCTAGGAGAACTTTCTCTCTCTTCTAGCAGATAACTTACTTGTTCCACTTTCCAAACCCTTGGCAGCTAGTTACATTGACTTCTAGCTCATCTATTCACAGCAGCCAAAATCTTGTTGGTTGGCAAGTAAATCGCACTACTACTTACTTTAGTGAAGTAAATTTTAGTTAGAGTAGGCTGATTTGAATCAGTGGAACTTATAGAGGAATCAACTTGCAAAATTTGCATTGATTCAATGGGCCTACTTTAGTTCGCTGTGTTAAAATGTCTTAAGACAGGGGTTCCCAACAGTTTCAAGCCAGGAACTGGGTCATGCTCCCTCGGTCAGCTTTGAGGTCCAGATGGCCATTTTGCCCTGCCTGCACAATGGGGGTGGCCATATTGTCCCAACAGTTTCAAAGGGGTGACCATTTTGTTTCTTGAATGCCCTTGGAGGAGTGGAGGCACATGAAATGATGCCACAGACTAGGCCTTAGGTTGGGAACCCCGGTCTTAAGATAACCACTTATCTATTCTTTTAGTAAGTAAGGTCACCCTTGCTTGAAAGCCAGTCATATCAGACTCTAGGGTTCAGTGCTCATTTCTGTTTTATACCTGAAGAGCTAGCACTGTCTGCATTTGCAGACTTTTCCATGGTCATGTGGCAGGCATGACTAGCCACTGGAGCGCACGGAATGCTGTTTACCTTCCCACTGAAGTGGTACCTATTTATCTACTTGCAATTTCTTGCTTTCAAACTGTTAGGTTGGCAGGAGCTGGGCCGGAGATGGGAACTCACTCTGTCGTGCAGTATTTGGGTATCAAACTGCTGACCTGCCAACTTCCAGTCAGCATTTTAGCCACTTGATCCAGTGAAGTCCTAATCCCTCTTTTATATTCAAATCAACTCGCCCTTTGCCCTCTTGTACAATTGTAATTGTCTTCAGGTCAGATTTAATGCAACACACTTTCCTTTCTTTGAAAAAACATGCCATATTACAAAGTAAATGAAAGTTGTTTGAAAATGAAAAACGGCCTCTCAAACAGCAATTAAAAAGGGCCAGTGACCTTAAGTCCAAGCTTTTCTTTGGGCAGCCACCCATAATGGTTGTCTCTTTCTCTCTGGGGAGAAAAAAATTGCAATTGTGTGCAAACCCATTTTAACATAAGCACAGCCATTAAGTTTGTTCCTTAATACTCGTGCAAGAAACAAATGGTGTCTGTGGATGAAAATCTGAGGATGACTGGATTTAAACTAGACTAGATGGAAATCCTAAATAGCCGCAAGGGGGTGATTGCTCCTATGGAAAAAAGAGGTTATTGTTTTGGTTTAAACTTCCCACTGATTAAACTAAGCGTATATATGAAGTTTTGCATTGTTTTTAACATTGTTGAGAACTATATGAAGGAAAGTTTGACACAGGTTTTAAAATTTTGTTATAGCTATAAAGCTGCATGAATTGGAAGCTTGTTCTCTGCTCTTTAATAGACCAAGAATACTGGGGAAAATGGAAAAGTATGTTTTGTACTGAGAACTATCTGAGAGCTGATGTAATGTCAAACGCAGAAGGAGCAAGTAAAGCTAATAACAGAGGGATCTGAATATGAAAAGCATCCTGTCATCAAAGCTTTGTTTGAAAAGAGAAAGCAAGAAGATTTTATCATACATAGATTCCAACTTCCCTTTTGTTGAGATGTGAATAAATATCCTGCCCAAATTCTCCTGAAATGAAATGCCTTTCAGTTTATCTGAACAGATACACTTTATTCCTTTTTCAAATTAGTCATTTCCGCTATGCTTGGCTTCTCCTGCCTTTTTTTGTGTTGTAATTGAAACTTTAATAATTGATGTCACTTTTTACATATTTATTTCCTGTTAAGAAATAGTGTATCCAACACAGCCTGGGAAGGATATAGTGGATAGAAAGATATTTTCCAGATATAAAAATTTCTTTGCTTTCACCTTTTGCAGCTACTGTGATAAAAAAGTTATTTCCTGTTAAATAGGGTGGAAAAGACCTCACAAATTCCAGGAGAGGCTAAATGTCATACATTGATTTTCATAGAAGCTGTTTTGTATGATTCAAAGGTGGTGTTTAGAATCACCTTTTTTTTTACTTACTGGATTTATGTATTTATTTGCATTTCCAGTAAAGTTTGGGACACAATGGTTAAAATCAGGGGTTCCCAATGTTTTCCTGCCAGGGGCCAGTTCCCACCACCATGCTCAGCTGTGGCGACCAGAGGTGTGGCTGCGCCCACTATTTACATTTTCATCATCATTGCTGTTATTGTCAGTGGTGGTGGGAATCACATGGTTTTTCTGGGTTCTTGCACAGCCTCTGCCACTTTCTAGGGTGGCAGGAAGGTTTTCGGAGCAAGTTCGCTCCAGTTTGGGTTTTT
This sequence comes from Bradypodion ventrale, assembly GCA_035047345.1. Lineage (NCBI taxonomy): Eukaryota > Metazoa > Chordata > Lepidosauria > Squamata > Chamaeleonidae > Bradypodion > Bradypodion ventrale. The sequence goes on from JAWDJE010000006.1 coordinate 127,398,425, forward strand.
TCCGTTGCTTCTCCACTGTACTTCGGCACCTAGAGTACGGTGGTGGGCAACTTCCTGGTTCCGCACTGAGATCCCAGGCACTGACTTAAGATGCACCTGGCACCAGAAGTTGCTCACCACTGATTCTAGCTGCTGAAGCGTAGCGGTGAAGTGGCAGAAAATTTTGAAACTGGAGCGAACATGTTCTGAAATGCCTTCCGCCACCCTGGGAAGCGACGAAGGCTGTTCAAATTCCTGTCACTGCTGCCACTGTGGTAAGTGATGTACTGTGACTTCTGGTGGTGGTGGGTGGCCCTAGAGATGCCTGGGTGGCTACTGTAGGCCGGATTAATGATATGCTGGATTAGGCCTGTGGGCTGGGGGTTGGGAACCCCTGGTTTAAATACCACTTTCTCCCCATAATCTGTTAGGGGTCAACAGCTTTTCCTAGAGCTTTGGTAATTTGCATCCTACTTTCCAATTAATAATAATTTTGTGCCAGAAATTATTCTGGGTCGAAAGGATTTTTGCGGGAGAAGCTCCACTCAGGGGATGCCTGAATGAGGCTCCTTTCATGTCCCCAAGAGCTGGGACAGAGACGGGCACTCAATCCATTATGGAGTACCTGGGTATTGAACTGCTGAGTTGCCGACCTTCCAACTGACAAGGCAAGCTTCTTAACCACTGAGACACCACAGCCCCCTTTACTTTTCAATTGAATTAGCTTAATTGTCTGACCATCTATAGATGGAGGCATCCAAACAATTCAGTCTTATTCCAAAATCTCCATTCTGTCTGCAAAGTTGTGGGTTTAATTCTGGTATCCTCTTATGTAGAAGAATTTGATTTATGACATTTTACAGAATAGCTTCAATGACAGTGGACTCTGACACTAAACTGTTTCACTGTACTGTAGTAAGAAAAGAGGTAGCAATTCTATTTGTGGCACATAATCAGAGACAAAAGAACAATGGAAGTGAATCATAACAGATTGCAATTGCAGTATCTGTTTGGCAAAATCAAAATTTTGCTTGGTATTAGGATCCTACAATCGATCAAGAAAGACTAAAGGACAGTTTAAACAAGCTAAGGTCTAATTAGTTGCATGTGTCAGGGGAACTGTAAGAGGATCAGGAATAAGAAGCAGCAAGCGCTGAATTCAATCTGTATGGAGCTTAATATTAACAAGCCCAAAGAGACTGGGATGATTTGTTTGTTAGCATAGGCAGGTTACTGTTGAATTGTGTTCAATATGTTTATGTGTAGAAGCAAGGGATTGAAGTGGCTCATTGGTTAAGAAGCTTATCTTGTTAGCTGGAAGGCAGGCAAATTGGCAGTTTGAGATCCGGGTACTGCATGATGTAATGAGCACCCTTTGTCTGTCCCAGCCAACCTAGCAGTTCAAAAGCAAGACATTGCAAGTAGATAAATAGGGACCACTTTGGTGGAAAAGGATCTTGGGGATATTTAAGGAGCCTCATTCAGGTGTCCCTGGAGTGCAGTTTCTCCAGCAAAAATCCTTTCTACCCAGAATAATTTCTGTCCTGAAATTATAATTACCGCATATACTCAAGTATAAGCTGACCCGAATATAAGCCAAGGTGCCTAATTTTGACCTGAAAACCCAGGAAAATAGTTTGACCCAAGTATAAGCTGAGAGTGGGAAATGCAGCAGCTGCTAGTGATTTCCATAATCAAAATACATGAAAATGTGGTAAAATTGATTAAATTGTCGGTCTTGGGACCTTTGTGGTCATTGACCCAAGTATAAGCTGTGTCCCCTTTTTGGGACTCATTTTGGGGCTAAAAAACTCAGCTTATACTTGAATATATATGGTATCTTTAGAAGCAAAGATTTTGGGTAGAAGGGTAGAAGTATGGAACTGATCCATGTACAGTACTAGCTAGGTTGATCTATTGCCATGATGGCAAACTTTGGTGCTTCAGGTGTTCTTGGACTTCAGTTACCATAGGCCTAAGTCAGCACTCCTGCTGATCAGAGTTTCTGGGAATTGAAGTTCAAGAACAGCAGGAGTGCCAAGGTTAGCCATCACTGATTTGTTGTATTAACCAAGCCACACTGCAGAGGGCAAAAATCATGAAATAAAACACTTGCATATAAGATTGTCAAAGGCTGGATCTGGCCCCCGACACCAGGAGTGATGAGTGTGGTGTAGGCTTTATGAATTGGTGTTGGGGGCTCGATCCAGCCCCTGGGCCATAGTTTGGGCACCCCTGGGTTAAGCAGAGAAAATGGCAGCTTAAAATCTATCTCATCTCGTTGCAAAACAGATTGCAAGGCACATTTTACTTCCACTTCCAGTGGGAGGAACCACATAACTGGCCCACTGAACCATGTGTCCGGCCCAAGGCCCGAAAAGTTTGGGCACCCCTGTGTTTGACAATGTGAAATGTGAAAAAAATGTCTCATCATGGAAAGCAGATAAACAAACAGTTACTGGGTCTTCTATGAGGCCATAGGTAGGATTTTCCATCTACATCTAGATTTATATTTTCAGCAAACAACAACCACACACTCTGGCTATTGTTATACAAATAAACTTGCTTTATATGTATTTTTTAAAAATAGTGAAATAAACAAAATGCTAGTAGACAGCTGTAATAGGTGGTCTTAAAGAATTGTGTTCTTAATTCAAATTAAAAGCTGATGGAAAACAGATGGTAGGTATAACGGTGCCTCAATGTAATGTCTCAGAAGAGATCCATGTGTATAGGACTTCTTGGCATTTTGGTTAAAACTAAATGTAGTAATAGTACTGTAGTAGAAGTCCTAGAAGCAATATGAGAAAGGCCCAGAGAGGGAAAGGCAAGTGTTCTAAGCAAAGGAATAATTGCAAACAGAGTAGAAATACACTGGTAGGTTCAGTGACATAACTAGATGGGAAGCTTTAGCGATCTATAGATTTAGGGAAAGCATGTATTCTCAGAAAGTATGAGAAATGGGTTACAGTTAATCCTTGGGCTCCAAGGTGAGAAAATAATGGAAACAACCTGAAATAGCCAGCTCGTTGAACTTTACCACGCTGTCTCAACAAGAAGTAAGACATCAGTGTATTGGGTTATGAGACTGAATGACCAATCCTAGCACATGACATTAAAAAACCCTATTTTAGGATTGCATTAAACAATAATTAGATTAAGCATTGTGTGTTAGGTAATCAAGTGGTCATATGCATCACTGAATTGATATACAAGAGATGTAGCATCATTAACTCCTGAAATATTAATGTGTGATAGAAGAGAATACCAAGATAATGAGAGCAGAAGCTATATGCAGGGGTTTTAATTAGTGCTGTGCATCATCTCATATCGCATATATGTAACCAGACAATATATAATGCAACTGTAGTAATCTCTTAGGACTGTTTTAACCTTTAACCTTCTTTTTGTGTCTGGTGGATGAATGCTCTGTTATTATGCTAATAGAAAACCACACTGATGAGAATAAAAGGAGCTAGGTGAAGTTTTTTGCAGCTATAGCTAGGTTACTGCTCTTTTTCTCTAATCAAAAAAAACCTCTTTCTAATTCTTTTGATGAGAACAAGAATAATTGCATATTTCCTAGATACTTCTTTTTCAAATTGAATAGTCAGTAGCATATTCTTCGCAGCACGATGTCTGCCTCTCTGGGCGTCTGTATAATGAAGTAGCAAATATTCCCCAGTCAGAATCCTTAACAAGGAATTAAAATATTTCTTGAAATTCCACTTTTCTTTGTGTTGGAGGGGAGAGAGCTGGAATCTGTTACTATAGCTGTTTCTGAGCTACATTTTTAAGGGAGATTCTGCTTCAACAGTCAAAGGTATCTGCATGAGACATGACCTTTTCAGCTTGTATTTATTGTGTCTTCCCAAATAGGTGTAGCAGTGTACAGCTGCTGTCAACATTTCATCAAGCGAAACAGGCAGTTTAAGTAGGAGGGGTGCCGCTAGTTCTGCGATGAATCATTTTTGTCTAAGAAAAACCAGCTCTAGAAAGGGAAGAAATAACAAGTAAACTGTGGGAAGCTGGGATAAAAGCTATGGATGAGTGGGCGGGGAAGAAGGAGTCCTCCATTGGCATTTTGTTTCTTTCCTCCCTATTATTCTGCTATAAAAACAACCCTTCTCTGAAATATTTCCCATTTCTCCCATTCAGATCATGATTGTTTTGCTGGCTTTGTCAGATAATTATTTTCCTGTTTTGTAATTATTATTTTTCTTGTACAATATTTGGAAAGACTCATTCAGGTTCTTCAAATTTTGATGCTCATGGCTAATGTACTCAGAGGTAACTAGCATAGTGGACTTTTACTCTCAAAAGCCAGAGGGAGGTACATAGTGCCATTTAACCTCCATTATGTCACCCAAATGTCAATGATCTATCCTGCACTCACCCAGCTCACAGCAAGAACACACAACTACCTTCCATTATCTGAAAAGAACAGAACTGAGGGTGCAATCAGTTGGCTGAAAAGGCACACACCTGATCACACCAGAAAGGGTCACTTTAATAGGAGCACGCTCATTTTAAATGACCCTTCCATATGCTAAGCGTTTCCCAAACTATGTTCTGTGGAACACTGGTGGACTTCAATTCCTAGAAGCCTAAGGCTGATCAGTGCTTTGGGGAATTGGCTTTGGCTTCTGGGAATTGAAGTCCAAAAACCAAAGGTTGGGAAACACTGTGAATTGCTTCAGCCCTGTCCCCTAAAGTAGAAGCCCTACAGCAAGACCAAAAAGATTCACTTTGGGCATGGGTTAGGGCTGGAGTGCATTTTCCTGTGCATTGTGGGAAATAGATTGCACCAGACTGTGCCACAAGTGGTCCTAATTGTAAACGATTTCCCCATGTGATCACATCCCAAGCACCAATGATATCTAAACCCAGTGTCTTGGGCTCATCTGTCATGGCTGATGTAGTGTTATAATGGAGATGAAGTGGTAGTTTTGTGACAATTATATAGAAGTTTTGCAGTGGAGTTACAGAAGCACGTGGTCATGTCCACATGACAGCAAAATGTAGGAGACAATCTAGTCACACTAGCACCCTCTCCACCACAATGACCTCTACTTGCCATGAGAATGATGCACTGTGGAGCAAGCAGTGGAGCGAGCACCTGTCATCTGTCCCAGCTCCTGCCTACTTCCCTGACTGGAGGTAACAGCATTCCACAGAAATGTTTTCAGATGCAGACATCACTACCTCTTTGGCTGTAAATGGAGATGAACACCACCCTCTAGAGTCAGACACAGCTGGCTTTCGAGCAAGGGAGAACTTTAACCTTACCTTTAGCACAAACTGAAAGACACCAGCAGCCAAGAAGCAGTAATGTTCAGGCTTGATGAAGTTCAGTTCACTTTATGCTGCATACTGTTTGCAGATACAGTTTGATTACAATAAACAAAGAATCACACATATGGTCCCCTTGGAACCAGTCCTACAGAGAGGATGCCAAGCTATTCTCGGTATTTCTCTCTCCTTCTCTTTTTATTTTTATTTTATTCTTCTTCATCAAGTGCTGTACTGTATCTGATTCTGAATATTGGCTAGCAACATGGCGATTAGCCATGAAGATTATCCTGGGAACAATATAATGAGATAATGGTCTTTCATTTGTATCCTCATCACAGCATTACACACATATCTTCTTCTTCTGCCATATCTGAATCCAAATATAGGTGATCATCATGGTGATCAGCCATGAAGGCTGTCCTAAGAATATAATGCAGTGGCCTTTCATCTGCCTTCCACATCACAGCATGGCCCACGTACCACTGATCCATTTTCATGAGTCACTTTTTGGTCCTGAGCCCTTTTGGCACACAAAGTCCTCATCAGGGTCAGGCCAGTAATGATGAAGCTGCTGCCCTCCATCAAGATGAATTAAAGTGGGATTTAATCGACTTGGGGACCATCACCCTATCCTGTGGACTTTGCCACCCAAGGCTATTAGTCATTAGGGTTGCCAGGTTAGTTAACCACTGCCTGACTATCAGTGTTGAGTCATTGGCAGTATGGTCTACTCTATTACCATAACAGGATCACCTGGCCAAACACTCACATTTCAGATATCATTTTAAATGGGACTCAATGTTTGTGTTCTGCAAGCGAGCTATCATCTCTCTCCAAGAACATGTTGCAGTTCCATTGCAATGGAAGAAGAAATTAAGAACAATTAAGAGAAACCTCTGTTTAACCCAAGGCCTTTTTTACAGTGTTCAGTGAGAAACCAACAGGAACCCTACAATCAGGATATCAGCACACCAGTTTTCTTTCACTTATTTTGCCTAGCAAGACAAACACTACCTCTTCTTTTGGAGATGGTTTTTAACCATGATAAGTAGTCGGCAGTTGAAACTGAGTACAGTATTTATAATTTTTTCCTGATGTATGACTCTGTGTCATTGGCATTTGAAATTTTAATGCCATTGCTATTGGCCATGATAAGAATGTATAGCAATGATATAGCAATGGATTTTGGACTTGAGGGATATGCTACATTGACAGTGAATAGAGGAAAGTTGGCCAATAGCAGTGGCATTAAAATGTCAAATATCAATGACATAAAGAGTCATGAAAAACATTATAATGATCTGATCATCTTGAAAGTGGAAGAGAAAGAATAAGGAAGTTACAAGTAGGATTAATAAGGAAAATATTGAAAGGATAGAAAAGTCCTAAAATCAAAGCTCATTGGAAACTGCATTACAGTTGTAAACATCCAGAGTGGTGCTAGTTATTCTATATATTGCAAGCACAATAGACTAGACACAAGCTGAATTGGATAATTTAGTTTGAAGAACTAGAAAACTAATGACCATCCATCACATGCTGTATCCATTGAGTGACATTGACTGGCTGTATTTTTCCACCAAGTGAAAGTGGATACAGAATAAAACAAGTAAAAAAAAATCACTTGAGTAAGGACAGAAAGCCTTAGTGTAATATCTCAGGGAAATTATAGAAGATGCATGGAGAGAAGTAATAAAGCAGGATTACTTATGACCAAAGAAACAAGGGAAGCCTGTAGAAAAGAGTAGTTAAATATGGGTTGAGAACAATAGCAGAATAAAGAACTCCATGGCCAATACCTTAAAACCATCCAAGTGAAAAGACTTGGCAATGGGTGAAAAAAGTGTCATTGAAGAAAAAACCCAAAGGCAAGCACTCCATACAAACATAGTTAAAACCAAGATTAAGGAGTCATATAACGACAGTATATATCAGTTATGTAAAGAAGCAGAAGAAATAGCAGATCACTTTATCTGTGACTGCGAAAAGATTACTGTATATACTTGAGTATAAACCAACCCGAATATAAGCCGAGGTACCTAATTTTGACCTAATAACCCAGGAAAATAGATTGACCCAAGTATAAGCCGAGGGTGGGAAATGTAGCTGCTGCTTGTGAGTTCCAATAATCAAAATATATGGAAATAAGGTAAAATTAATTAAATTGTCAGCACATCTCATTCCAGCAGTAATGCACTGGAATATCTGTAAATGGCAACAAGTCTTTCTGATTATGCTGTTGAGCAGGGCCACCATCAGAAATTTCTGGGCCCATACTGAGCAATCCTATTGCCGCCCCCCCCACACATAGTAATGTCACAGTTATGGCTGGCGGTGGCAGGGCCCCTGTCATCTCTGGGCCCTATACGGCAGTGTTGGAGTATGGTGGGGGCATGTGGGAATCTGATAGGGATTAACCATAAGCCAAGTTCATGAGAGTGCAAACACTCCTGTTTGGCTTCTGAGTTTCCCCCGAGAGATGTCATGCATCCCTTTACTATGTTTCAATCTTTCCCTGAAAGAATGTCAGTACACATGTAATCAAGGTCTAAGCTTCTACTATGGAGAGACTGATCACGCAGGTTTCACAAGGCTAGTTTGCTATCTTAGCTGCTCTAACCAATCAGGATTCTAATCACGTACTGTAGCTTGCATGATTCTCACACGGTATCCTAATGTTAGAAACAATGTATGCCGAATGTAACCTACAGCTGAATACTCTCTATTGTTCACTATGCAACCCATTTTGCGCCCTTTCTACTGAATGCACTATGGTTCCTGTATTCTTATCTGCTGTTGAATTTTGGCAATAAAAGATACTGGTTGGGGTGGTTTGAGAGAGCTCTCCCCAGACAGCTGGCTGGACTGTATCTCTGTCTGGGCATTTCATGGTATCAGGATTTCCTCCCGCAACATGGCAGTACTGCCCTGATGGCAGCCCCGTTGTTGAGACTTAAGCTTGAATAAATGAATCTTTCAGTTTTGCTAGAATTCAAATTCTTTCTACGAAGTAATTGTGTATTTCACAAATTATTATAGAAAATTAAAGAAAGACAAAATTCTTATCTAATGCTGGTTTTGAGACTTTACTCTGATTTATTTTTTTCATATGTATTATGATCTCTTTTGTAAGCTATTGAATGAAAATGAATAAAGTCATCTATGTTCCAATTCAGCTGTGAACGCCAACATCCCAAATCTGCTTTAAAATTAGTAAGCAGTACCTTATTTGGGACTACAGTGGCTCAGTGGTTAAGAAGTTCACCTTGTTAGCGGGAAGGTCATCAAGTCGGCAGTTCAAGACCCAAGTACTGCATGACGGAATGAGCACCCGTCTCTGTCCCAGCTCCTGTCAACCTAGCAGATCTAAAGCAAGAAATAGCAAGTAGATCAATAGGGACCACTTTGGTGGGAAAAGATCTTGGGGACATGAAAGGAGCCTCATTTGGGTGTTCCCTGAGTGGAGTTCCTCTAGCAAAAATCCTTTCTACCCAGAAAGCACCTTTGTGTGCTTCTGACACGATAAAAAACAAAAGAAAACCCTTACTTGTCTGTAAGAGCTTCTGTAGCTACAGAAGGTGTATAATGTATAAATCATTATAAAAAAGACTTGAAAGAAATTTAGTATTTATACCGAATTCCCTGCCTTTTATGAGTGCTGAAAGCTTGAAATGCAGGGACATCTCAAATTCAAAGGCAAAAGGCAGGAAAGAAAACTCACATAAATGGGTAATACTATAGTTCAGCCACACTCAGCAAATTTAGAGTCTTAAATAGATTAGGCTCCTGCTGAGAAGAAGCTGAGGAACACATTCTCCAAGTCTCATTTCTTCTGTCACAAGTCTGATTAACAACAACATATAAATAATGTCATGGTACCCCATAATGATCTGATCCCACTTTCTCTTTTGTGTGGCCAGTGAATGCATATTTCCTCAACTTGGCGTGTTTGACCTTCATTTTTTTGGTGTCAAGCAATAATACTTTGAATTATTTCCCAGAATATGAATTTAGCCTTCAGAATTAGCGAAGGCTGTTGTCACTTTGGCTGACGAAGGCATAATATTACATTTGCCTTAATAACCATGATGTATGCCAGTGTACTGATGAGTTTCTCAGTGTCTCCATTCGAGTCCTTTATTTTGAAAGGCTATCTTGGCTGAATAGAATGGTTTGTTTCTTTAAAAAATAGTTGTTGTGTTGTTGGCCATCGATGAGGGACACTGAAAGAAAATGCCATTTCTGTATGGAAACAGGTGGTAAGATGTAAAAGATATGATGATATGAAGTTATAAAGAATTTTCTTCAAACAGAGTGAAAAGACAGATAAATCTTGGTTGTATAATACTTCTTAACAAAACAAGTAGAAGGGGGTAATTTAGCATGGAGATATTTTACAGAAACCTGTCTAAGCATGAACAACTGTTATGTGCTTCCTCTTCCATGTCCCACTGTTGAGGACAGTATACGACATGGAGATGTGGTGAAATCTTTTTTTTGGTTGTACCACCTTTTTAGTGAAATCTCACCTCCTTCCTAGAAGTCCTGGCTGACAGCAATATTGACTTCCTTTCAGTTATGTAAAAAGTTGTTCATTTCCCCAAACACAATGGAAAGCTCATAAATCATGGCTTGGTCGAGATCTATTCGATTATGTGGTCAGTTTGTTAAATATGTTGAATGGTTTTGCATTGTTTACACAGTATTATAAAATTATAATAAAGTCATATCGATTGTATATTGTACCCAATAATCTTTGGATATAAGGAGAAAAATATATCAGTAAAGATATAAACATCACATTAGATGCAGCTCAACAACATCTTCTCATTTTTGCTGCCAGGATAAAGGAAAACAAATAAACCCTGACTTGTGTGTTGTTTTAGACTTAATATCTTCTGTGCTTTTCATTTTGATGCAACATCATTAGACAGGTAGAATATATTGGATCAGTTCCAGTGGTGGGATTCAAATTTTTTACTACCTACTCTGTGGGTGTGTATGGTAGGCATAGGCAGGGGGGAAAGCCCTGCATTATTTCAAAACTTGGATGGGCGGGGCCAGCCAGAAATTCTGCTACCGGTCCCGGTGAACTGGGGCGAACCTGCTGAATCGCACCACTGAAATCAGTTCCTGTTGAAATTCTGTCTCTTACAGTGCAATTCTGACCCTCCTGGTGGCCATTGAAGTCAGTTTAAGATGATATGAGGCATCTCTGCAAGGGCAGAGGACACATCTGTCCTGTTTCTGTCCCCAGAATGAATAATGTTCATAGATTTGTCACAAGTGCAGCTTCCATTCATGAAATAGACATCATCTCTACAAAGAGAACTCTAGGGTCAAGTCAATCATGGCAGACAGCCAGATCCAAGACCTTTTCACTTTCTGAGAGGTCTCAGGTCCCATTCATGCCAGTCCAGAAGAAATTAAAGGGCGATTAGGTGAAGAAGAAGATATTGATTGATTGATTGAAATTGAAAATGAAATAACTTGAATAGTTGCTTAAAAGAGAGCATTGTGCCATATGCAAGGTTTTAATGCAAGAGATACTTGCTGAAAATTTCTCTTCCATACAACTATCAGAAGTACAGAAAATCTGTCCCATAAGCTACAAAGATCTCCATCTCCCAGAAAGACCTAAAATTTGGAATTAATGAAATGTGTTTCTTATATGGCAACATTAAATCAGTTAAGGATTTTATTTATTTTATCTGAAATCAGGCACAAATTTTGTATGTTTTTAGTAAAATTACATGTTAGGATGATGTTAGGGCTCAGTTAAAATAAGTTGGATCAAGTTCCTGAATCGATATGTCTGAAGCATGTGTGAAGCACACATAAAATCACAACTGTTCTCCAAAGAAATATTTTAATGGGCCAGCCAGTTCCTGTTCATTGCTGTCATGGCATTAAATGGCTTTCCATATGTGAAAACTGTCTTTACTGAACTGGTATTGCAGATTGTGTGCTAACCTGGCTTCCTTGCAAAGCTGTAAGCAATGCCTTAATTCTGTCAATGTGCTTTTTCAAGCAAGGATGAGAGATACACCTGCAACACGGGTTTGTTTGTTGTTGTTTTGCATCAGATTTTATACCATATTAGAAAACCCCTGGTGGAATGCAAACCCTTTGAAGAATCAAGAGCTATCTGGTCAGTTGGACATAATGGCTCTTGTCAACCAAAGAGAGAGCTGGCAGGTCTTTGATTAGCTGGCCTTCTGTCCGATTAACACTGCTTTGCCTATTCTTGCACCTGGTGTCAGTTTCACACCCTCCCTCCCTTGGTTTCCTCGTCCTTTGCGTGATCATCCTAACCTTAGGCTGTTTCTCTGTAAGCAACATATGTGTCTTTTAAGAATATTTTATGAGGTTGATTTTTATGTTTCAAAGCTGAAATAGGTTTGAAATTCTTTATCATGCAACTTCCACCTTCCTCCCATTATAGATTCATTTTTCATCTCTTTTCCTCATAAATAAAACAAATGCTTATAATCATATCACAAGGAAATTATGGCTAGACAGTTTAAATTGTTGCCATTTTTCATTTCCTCATATTATACTGAAACAGATAGCAATTCTAATACCAGACTGAGTTAGCCATTGTATTATCTTTATTAAGTTTACAATAAAATCTTTAACATAATACGCACTGAGGGCAGGCCTTGCAGAACTGTGGAAACCTCATTAGCTTAAGCTTCATTATATGAATTCATTTTTTATGTTTTCATGTAGTTTAATGCCTGTGCAACCTGATGCAATTTATACTCCTGCTTAGCTGAACTTGTAGGATGATGCTAGTTTTCAGAACCCCTGTGGGCTATTTAGATAAATTCAACACATGAAAACCATGCCATTTTTCTACACTTAATTTTTTTTTGAACCAAAACATGTCATGCTCCACCTGTAAGGGTTAAATAAGACAATTTATTTTCTTTGTGTACTGTTAGTTCTGCCTTTTTAAGTGTCTTCTTCTTCTTCTGATCCATTTATTTGAGTTGTTGCTTTTCTTTTGCCTGTAGTTTGAGCCAGGCTGCTGAAAGATATTTAAGGTTGATTCTTGCAGAAACCCTATTAGAATTCACACCCAAACACCCAAGTTCCACAAGGGCAAAAGAAGTGTCACTTGTCACTGTTTTTTTGCTGAACATTTAAGCTGAAGTGACATTTACTAGGGCTTGTTTGGAAGATTTATTAATGCAATATATCCTTGGCAAGAATAGCTGCTTCACTAAACGTTATGCTTTAACATGTAACCAGGAGCTTGAATACTAGAAGATTCTCCAGCACTTAGTCATTGAAGTGAAAGCAGATATTCAGTAGATGTTTTATTAGGGGTGTATCTTCACTTTTGCTCCATTCCACATGGATTAGCCTGACATCTGTTGTGTGGCCACATTGAATACACAGCATGTTAATCTTTGAGATGCATATTTTTACAAAGATAACCTACAAGTAAAGGTAGATTTACTGTTTACCAAACCATTTTAAGTCTGATAAATTTCAATGCTAGGCATGGAGCAAAAGTATAATCAGAACAGAAAAATTATTTTTTAAATTTTGTTTTACACCCCCCCCCCATCTTTCCTATAATAAAGTTTAAGTCATGTCTGAAACATTTCCAGTGTTCATTCAGATTTATATCAAGATATCACTTTCTGACACATTTGACTCTTCATTTTGCCTATGCTTATTTATTTATTTATTGAATTTCTATACCACCCCATTTAGGTAGTATCCAACTCTGGGCAGTGAGGCCATCTTGTTACTCTGAATTAGAAATAAAAGCCCTACATATTAACTATTCTGTTGTGTTCTGTCAGATTTACCTCAAGCATTCTAGGGCACATCAGTTGAGTCTCTATCTTGACATGGTTTAAACAAGTGGTTCCCAATGTGGGGCCCATGCCCCACGTCAATTCTCAGAAGCCAAGTCAGTACATTGGCTGATCAGTGCTTTGGGGAATTGATTTTGTTTTCTGGGAAATGAAGTCCAAAAACCAAAGGTTGGGAAACACTGGTTAAAACTTTTTTTATATTCTTCATTTCTAGGAATATCACATGAGGCTGGGAAAATATAATCATTGGTATGAAATATATTAAGAAATAGTGTTGCAGTACCAAGTTTGCTGTTCTCGTTACTTGTTGTCAAGTTGACTCTTATTTATGGCAACTCCATGAATGAATCATCTCCCAAATTGTCGAAGAATCTTGATATCATATATGAGGAAGGTACAAGAATGTACCTGTATTATTATTATTTTGAGCAAAAGGGCAGTTACACAGGTGTTTCTTTGCTCACACAGGCCCACGTTTGATGACGGGTTGCGTAACTGGATGCACAACTAATAGCACAAATTATTTGGGACCAAGACTATAAAAAGGAACCTGCCAAAATAGGATGAGCCAATATAATCATTTACGATAACAGGATATTGGCATCAGAATACGATGTATTGAAAATACATTTGATCCCAGCAATTGTTTTAATTAATTTAATAGATTTATATACCGCCCTATCCAATGGACTCTGGGTGGTGTATGCAAGTTAAAACCAATATAAAACAATTGAAAAAACCTTAAAACATAGCAATATTACCCACCGCTATGCCATTTACTATCTAAAAATAATATAAAATCTACAAAACCTTAACATTAAAAATTTAATTACAGGAGGGGGGAGCCTCAGACGAGCCAGAAAGGGTAGCTTTTGACAATCCCGGCCCCCAGACCCATTTTGCCAACCACTTCTTTAATTCTTTCCCAAATGGCAGGAACTGGGCCTGGAGGCGTAGTTCTACTGGGAGGAGATTCCATAGTGTCGGGGCTATGACCGAGAAGGCCCTTTTCCTCATGCTGGAGAGGCGAGCCTCCCCAACAGATGGTTTGCTCTCGTGGAAAGGGTCAATGTCCTAGGGACAACACGGTCCCTAAGGTATCCTGGTCTGCTACCATGAAGGGCTTTAAAGGTGACAACCAGCACCTTGAATTGCACCCAGAGACATATAGGCAGCCAGTGCAGCAAAGTATTGTAAGCAGCAAAGAGGCCAAACCATTTTATTTAAAAAATTGAAATGTATTTCTTATCATAATTGTACATGTTAAATATCTTACAGTTCTCTTCCTTGTGATCAAAATTTATAATCTATATTGGAACAGTTAATATCTTATATCTACATAGGCTTAACATATAAAACATTGAACTATGATTTTAAAAAAAACTTTTGAAAGTAGCATTTTATCAAGAAAATGGCAGTTAAACAATAATCTTTTGCAGAACTGTAGCAATTCAAATGTAGCACTGGAGAGACAGGACTGGCTCAAAATCAGGGGAGATAGCCTGCATTTATATTAAAGTGGAAGATGTCAATTAAGTCAGATTCAAGGTGTTCTCTACATTTGGTATATAATAATAAAGTAGCATTTAATAGTCCAGAGCAGGAGTTCACAACCTATGGCCCACGGGCTAGAGCCAGCCTGTGGTGCCATTTCATGTGGCCCACCATCCTTGTCCATGTGGGAAGTGGCAGAAGTGGCGAAAACAGCAAGAAATGTGCCTCCCTTGCTCCCTCTGCTGCCGGTGCCACTGCCGGAAGTGGCAGAAGCAGGGAAAACAGCCAAACACATGCTGAAAATTCACCCGCAGCTGTTGTAAACATGCTTACGACAGCTGTGGACACATTTTACAGCAGCATTTACAGTTGAGGGAACCACGTGTCCAGCCTGCTCAGCTGTCTGAGAAGGCATGGTCCAGCCCCTGGCAGGAAAACATTGAGAACCCCTGGTCCAGAGAATGGTCTCAGTTTCTTTTGCTGTTTAATCTGTTTAAGATCTTTATTGATGGAGCAATATATACAATGTGAACATCTTTAGAAATAAGTACTTACTGCTTCTAGTGGGCTGGGTATCTCAGAGAGTTGGATACCTGACTGCATAACTCTTGTGCAGTGAGACAAAACTGAAGCAATGAAGAATCACAATAGAGTCTGTTTGATTAGAGACAATCTCCCTCTGCTAATGACACCATTTCCCCTATCTTGGCATAAATTATGCAATAGGAATTTGGTCACTGAAATGTAAATAATACTTAAGTCTCTATGCCATCTTAGATCCTTATATTAGGAGAAAAGGGGAAATATTAAATAAATTTTGAAACAGATACTGCAGTGACTCAAGTGGCTAAGACTCTGACTGGGAGGCGGAAGGTCAGCAGTTCGATTCCAGAGTACTACAGGATGGAATGAGCTCCCGTCTTTGTCCCAACTCCTGCCAACCTAGCAGTTCGAAAGCAAGAAATTGCAAGTAGATAAATAGGGACCACTTTGGTGGGAAGGTAACAGTGTTCCGTGCACTCCGGTGTCTAGTCATGCCTGCCACATGACCACGGAAAAGTCTGCAGAAGCAGACAGCGCTGGCTCTTCGGCTTTGAAACAGAGATGAGCACTGAACCCTAGAGTCGGATACGACTGGCTTTCAAACAAGGGAAAACTTTACCTTTACTGGTAACTAATTTTTTAAATTTTCAACTAAAGAAATTATTTGACATGGGTCTGTTTCTTTTTGTTTGTTTGTGGGTCAAAATCCCAGAATCTCAATTCTGGGAGTTTCACCTACCAGACCCAAACAAACTTGCTCACAGGTAGAAAAACTAGGATAGCCTAGAATAGGCTGAGCTTCTATCTAGCTTTCCATTTAAAAAGGAAACTGCCCTGATTTTTTTCTGGTGGTCTCAGTAGAGAGCTGTTTGCAGGAGCTACTCAATGCATAGGGAAGAGCTCGGGTGCATTGATAAAGAAGCTAGTCTCTGACAAACTAACTTCTATTGTTATTCTGCAGGAGATCAGATTAAAGAGTCCTCTGTACATGGAATATGAGAGAAAATCATCAGTTTGTATGGTGAATGTGTATGTGTACAACAGAAACTTGGGGTCAAAGATCATATGAAGGTTGGAGGAAAGTGTTTAGGAGTGAATTGTGCTTTCCTACCAGTATTTGTGAGCCACCTTAGGACAGTTTATTTGAACGATGGCATTCAAATATCTAAAGCAAAGGTGGCATAGATATAATGCAAGCGCGGCGCCAAAATGGCCGCCGCGCTCTTTGCGGGCCCCCCCCCACCGGACGAAGGCATCCGGGTAGTTAGGGGGCATGGCCAGCTCCCTTATAAAAGGGGTGGCCACGAGGCAGCTGCGCTGCCATTTTACGAAGCGATGGAGTGGAGAAGTTTTTCCCTCTTACCTCCGTCGCTTTTACCTTTACCGGGAAGCCTTTTGGCTGCTGAATTTTCTCGTTTTCGGCTTCCCATCGATTGGCTGAGATGCCCTCGAAGAAGAAGGCGGCTGCGAGCGTGGCTCGTGCAGTTCGGAGGCGCAAGCCGGGTCGGAGGACCGCGGCTGCGCCTCCCCAGCAGCCGCCTTTGCCTGCACCCACCGGGACCGGTGGAATGGGGTCTATTCCCCCTTGGCCGGAGAATGGGGGCCCACGCACGGGTCCAGTAGGGGCTGCGGCCCTCGGCCCGCAAGCGGTGGACACCGCTCCTGGTGTTGCCCATTCTGCTGGGCCTTCCTCTATAGGGGCGCAGCTCGCTCCGGGGCCTTCCAGCCTTGGGGGGTGGTCTGGTCCCCTTCCCTGGCGGGTTGCTACATCGGCCCTACCGGGCCCGGGTGTGGGGTTGTGGCCCTATTTGGGCCCCGGGGTACAGGGACCTGTACCCATGCCTGTAGTAGGCGGGCCGGCTGGCCCTTTGCCCCATGTCAGCGTGGAAGCCTTATTGGCCCGCGTTGCGGCCCTCGAGGCATCCCTGGCCCGGGCTAGCCACTCTGGGGCTCCCTTTGGGGTTCATTTCGACACGTCGTCTGCTGGGCAGCGGCAGGCGACGGGACGGGTCGAGCTGCTTGAGGCGCGTGGCACGACCTCGGCCACTGCCTCGCAGCTCCCCAATCAACAGACTGGTGCGGGTCAGGCCCCATCGACGAGCTCCACGGCGGTCGTGAGCTCCGACGCCCCCAGTGGGCCGGAACCCCCGGTGGGGGCGGCCTATGGGGGTGCAGCATGTGAGTATGCGGTCCAAACTAGTGCACCTACACACGTGGCCACGTTGGGGGGGTTTCAATGGCCTTGGCCTCGCGCGGGTGGGGCGGCGGTTCAGCCGCTGACGCCCCACCCGGCGACGACAACCACCACCCAGGGCCCCGTGGTGGGGGGTATTTCCTACCCTGTGGGGAATGTTTTGGGGGTGGCTGGGTTAGTACAGGCCCCTTTTCAGATGCCAGCAGTTCCTGCTGTGCCTGTGTCAGCCTTGCCGACGGCGGGGTATTCCTTACCACTGGGTGACCATTTGGCACAGACCACCAAAGAGAAGATCTGGCGAGGGGAGTACGTGGATATCTTCTCACTCCTCAACAGAGAGCCCACCAAGGAGGAAAGGGATGGGCAGGATGAGAAGGATAAGGAGCAGGCACGTCGTCGCAAGCCACCACGTACGTGGGCCAACTGGTTGCCGGCCTACCTCATATACATGGCGGTGTACCTTAGGGCCCGGCCGGATTTGGCAATTCTGATGATCCAGTATTTGGACAACATCTATAGGGCGATGGTTGACTTTCCGGGCCCATCGTGGTTGGCTTATGACGAGGAATTCCGTATGCGGATTCCCCTGCACCCCGAGATGAGGTGGGATGAGCCATGCCAGAGGCTGTGGCTTTTGTACATGACGCCCCCGCGCCCGGGGAGAGATAACATTGTGGACATGCGGTCCAGCGAGCGGCCCCAGCACAGGTTCCCCGCCAGGTGGCGGGGCAGGGGGTTCCAGCCCGCCTGCTGTGCTGGACTTTCTCGTCCAATGGTTCCTGCAATAGGAAGAATTGCAAATACAGACATGAGTGTCCCGCCTGTGCTGGCCCCCATGCGGCCTCTGCCTGTCCCAGGCCTGGAGGGACGCGGGGCAGAGGGAGGGGCGGACAGGGGGCTGGCAAGACTGCCGCAAATGGAGTTAGTTCACCAAAAGGCTCCCTCCCCAATTAATGTTGACATGTTGGAGCGTTGGCTCACATTGTACCCGAAGGGAGAGGATGCGGATTATCTCCTTCAGGGTTTTAGGCAGGGGTTCCGTATCCCTTTCATGGGCGATAGGTCCCCTCAGGATGCCCCCAATCTTTTATCCCTTAGGGGGAGGGAGGAGGTGGCTGCTGCCAGCATTAATAAGGAGGTCGTTGCGGGTAGGGTCGCTGGCCCTTTCCCTTCACCCCCGTTTCCCAATCTTAAGGTATCGCCCTTGGGCTTAGTGCCTAAAAAGTCACCGGGCGAGTTTCGCCTCATTCATCACCTGTCCTACCCAGCCGGCCGATCGGTCAATGATGCTATCCCTGATGACCTTTGCTCAGTCAGGTATACATCTTTTGACCACGCGCTGCGCATGGTGCGCTCATGTGGCCTGGGTGCGCTGCTGGCTAAGTGCGACATTAAGTCAGCTTTTCGCCTCTTGCCGGTGCACCCGGGCGACTTTGAGTTGCTGGGTTTCAAGTTTCGGGGTCAATATTACTTTGATAAGGCCATGCCTTTTGGCTGTTCCATATCATGCTCGGCCTTCGAGTGCTTCAGTACCTTCCTAGAGTGGGCTTTCGTCCGCAGGTCAGGGTCCCGGTCTGTAGCCCATTACCTGGATGACTTTTTATTCGGGGGTGAACGGGGCTGGGACACGTGTACACGTCTCCTCAACACATTTCAGACGCTAATGGAGGAACTCGGTGTCCCTTTAGCGCCCGAAAAGACCGAGGGCCCATCTAACCAGCTAGTCTTCCTGGGGGTGGAGATTGACACGGTAGCACAGGCGTCTAGGTTACCGCGGGATAAGGTGTCCAGAATAGTGGCCCTTATCTCGGACTTGCTGGCCAAGCGCAAGGCACCACTGAGGGAACTGCAGGTGCTACATGGTCACCTCAATTTCGCTTGCAGGGTGGTCGCACCAGGCAGGGCGTTCGCTCCGCGCTTGTGCGACGCCATGGCAGGATTATCCAGGCCCCACCATAGGGTTCGGCTTACCCGGGGTATCAGGGCAGACATGCTGGTCTGGCTACAGTTCCTGAGGGAGTTCAATGGGGTCTCATTTTGGAGGTCTGACCTCCTGGCTTCCCCTCATTTTCAGATTCAGTCCGATGCCTCGGGATCCCTGGGTTATGGGATGTACTTCAATGGGAAGTGGGCCTATGGTGGGTGGCCACCAGCCTGGGCAGGCACGGGTCGCCTGCGTGATCTCACATATCTGGAATTTTTCCCTATCCTGGGTGCTTTGATGCTATGGGGCGAGGAGTGGGCCAACTCGGTTGTGCATTTCTGGTGTGACAATGCGGCTGTTGTCCACATTGTCAATGCACAGACTTCTAAATCGCCCAGGGTTATGGACCTAGTGCGCCAGTTTGTGTTGCGCAGCCTGCGCCTCAACGTTCTTTTCAGGGCCAGGCATGTCCCAGGGGTTAATAATGATATTGCTGACGCTTTGTCCCGCCTGCAGATCTCCCGGTTCCATGCCTTGGCCCCGGATGCGGAGGAATTTCCCTCGCCACTCCCGGACGAGATATGGACCATTGGCAAGGAGAGGTGAACCGGGCGATTGGCCTGTCACTAGCGCCACGCACGCGTAAGGCGTATCACCACGCATTTAATTCTTTCAGAGCATTCTGTACCCAATTTCAACTGCCAGGAACCTGGCCGGTCCCGGTAACCCATGTTCTGCGGTTCATGGTTTACCTGCATGCCCAGGGCCTTGCACCTCGCACCATAGCATCTAAGCTGTCAGCGTTGGCTTTTATGGCCAAAGTGGGAGGTCATGTGGACAGCACCACTGACTTCCGTGTGAGACATGTTTTGGAGGGGTGGGTGCGCGAGCGCGGGCGTTGCCCGGACGACTGCCACCCGATTTCCCCAGGGGTTCTTACCCAGTTGGCCCGGGGCTGGCCTGGCCTCTGTTTTGATAGATATGAGGCAGCCCTATTTCATGCAGCCACAACGGTGGCATTTTTTGGAGCACTCCGCATCAGCGAGCTTGTGGTGCTGTCTAAGGCGGATGCAAGTCATAGGGCACTGGAACTCGAGGATGTCTATGTTGCCAAAGACTGGGCTCAGTTGAGGATACGCTCCTCTAAGACGGATCAGCATGGCGTAGGCAGTGGTGTAAGACTGCTACGGTGTTCTTTGGCAGACATCTGTCCGGTTGGTGCCCTACAGGAGGTTCTTGCACTGCGTGGCACGCACCATGGCCCGTTTTTCTGTCACCAAGATGGGTCTCCCCTTACTAAATTTCAATTTTGGAAGGTGACAGGCAAAGCTGGCCAGTGTGGGCCTCCCGGGCGCCCGTTATGGCACCCATTCATTCCGAATAGGGGCGGCCTCAACTGCAGCTGCTTTTGGGTACTCCGGGGCTGACATACGCAGCATGGGAAGGTGGGGTTCGCAATGTTTTCAGTTTTATGTGTGCCCACTTCCGCCGTGAGTACCAGTTTAGTCACCTTACCTTCTTTTCCTCGTTTTTCCTTACAGACCCTGGGTGTCGTATTACACCGGTGACAGTATGGCTGGTGGGCCATAGCTACGTGCACAGGGCAGCGCGTTACGCTGCGGCGACAGAGTGGGGACCCCGACTGGGACTGGGTGCATACGCAAGTCTCACATGGCATGGTAAGCCTGGGATGTTATGGCGGGAGCTGCTGCCTTTCCTTTTTTCAGGCCAGAATGCTGACCCGCCTGACATTCTCATCATACACCTAGGGGGCAATGATTTGGGCCAGGTCACCGGCTTATCGCTGAAGCATGCGATTTGCGAGGAGCTCGCCTACCTGCATTACGTCTGGCCCGCCACGACCCTTGTTTGGTCGGACATGGTTCCGCGCCATGCGTACAGAGGGGGTTTCGACCTCCTGGCCCTTGACCGCGCTAGACGCATGGTGAATAGGGCAGTGGCGCGGTTCCTTGTCGACAGGGCTTGGGGGAGGGTCAGTCGTCACCCCGCTATTAGTCTACAAAATTATGACCTGTATGCAGGGGATGGGGCCCATCTGTCGCGAGGAGGTATGGACCTCCTGTTGGGTGATTGGCGAGCAGGCCTGTTGACCGAGCTGACGGTCTGGGGGGGGGGGCGTCAGGCCTTCTTTGAAGCCCCTCCGTGTGGCGGGTAGCACTGGTAAGGTAAACATTTATGACCCACAGGTATCCGGCAGGTTCGCAATTGACTGGACAACACTAGACAGGCATAAGTTGGTTAAACGTTGTCCGGTCAACGACGAACTAGGCGACGGGGTGATGGCTATAGCTAGACAGCATGCATCACCCCGTGATTTCACGGATACGCGTCAGAGGGTGGGGTCATTAGTTAGATATTGACTACGGTCAACAATTTGTTTGTTGTCAACAAACAAATTGATACAAATAGATACATTGTAACCAATTGCCGTTGGCAATTTTGGGTGGTACCTTACCAGTGTTACTTCGGCCTGCTTGCCTTAAGAATTATGATTGGTCGTTTTACCAATAGAAATTTATAATTCGAACTAGGGCATGAATCAATAAATGTGGCCCAATGCCGTTATCCACTTTCATTAGTGTCTGAGTCCTTTATTGGGGGGTGCGCCTGCAAAATAAAATGTTCATAGTTCTGTCAGCGTAGCAATGATCATACAGCAATACTTTTTTGCATTGAAACTGATATACAGTAGAGCAATGTTTCCCAATCTTTAGATTTTGGACTTCAATTCCTAGAAGCCTAAGTCAATTCCCCAAAACTGATCAGCCAATGTACTGATTTAGGCTTCAGGGAATTTAAGTCCCCCCTGTGGGGCACGGGCCCCACATTGGGAACTACTGCAGTAGAGGGTTTACATTTGTTGGAAAACAATCAGCTTAATGATGTAGCATTGAATGTTCTTGAGAATGTACCAACCATTGCTGTAGTAGATTCCTTCAACATTGCAGTAAGCAAGAACTCAATATAAACATGATTATGGGCTTAATTTTTCCCCCCAGTGATGCATGCCCTTGCTGAAGATAACTGGCTTTGTTTCTAAGCTGTATCTTTTTGAAATAGGCTGTTAGATTGCAGGCTGTGCTGAATTTCTGTTTTATTTTAATAAAAATGTCTGAAATAAGCCAATGGCTTCCAGACTGATGCCTGCTTCAAAGGTCAACAAACCAACTGGTGCTTAATTGGCTTGATTGCTGGCAATCTCAGAGCACAGAAGGGGCATAAAGATTGAATTATACCTGCACCTGCTATATATGACTACAGTACTTGTGTTTCTGTGTGGTTGCTTCTTTTAAACCTTGATGGTGAGGAAATTTAAGGAAGAAGAAACTGAGGTTTTGGGAAGATGAAAGCAGAACTGTATCTATATTTTAAAAAGCAGCATATCAAATTATCACATCTGCGGATGTCTGGCATAAGTTTATTACAGTATCTTCTTTCTCTATGATTCTGTTCTGAAATGTGGTGTAGCTGACGTTTCAACTTCAAGTTTGATTTCATGGCATTACACAACTATTTCTTGATTTTTGACACATGTACTATGAGCAAATGGAACTCTTAACAAACCTGGATGAATATCGAGCTGAGAATATTCAGTGTAAATGGGCACTCTGGCTAAAGGAACTATTATGAGTCAATGATGCTGATGTCAAAAATCACACATTCCTTTTGCCAGTCAATGGAACAAGGAGAGATCTACTAGTTTTCATATACAGAGGGTGCAAAAAAGTGTATACACATTTTAAGAAAGGAATAAATTTATTAAAATTGTAATACTGTACTCAATGTACTGTATGCCAATAACAAAAGATGAATGCAAGTATTGTTTGACTTCTGCAGTTAAAAAGATTCTCAAAGTAATTACAATTTGCATGCAGACACTTCTCATTAGGTCAAACTACTACTTGACCAAAGTGTCCACTTGTATCACTGTGCATGTCATTTCAATTCCTTCCTAAAGTTTGCTAGTATAGCTGGTTTTCTATGGTACACTACATCCTTTAAGATTCCCCATAGGTAGAAGTCAAGGGGAGTTAAAACAGGAGAGCAAGGGAGAAACTCAGCTGCACCTCTTCAAAATGATCTTGTGCTCCTTGGACGACAACCATAATTCTGCCATTTTCTTTGCCCATAGTACTACACATTGCTATTGTAATTCAATTCAACAGATAACATGCCTTAAAATGTGTATACACTTTTTTGACACCCTCTGTACATTGCGAAGAATCACTCTTCCTTTTTGTACCTATGCTGGGAATGTTTTCACCTGTCCCAAAAGCCTGGTTTAATGAAACAGTAAGAAGCTAGTTTTGGTTACACTGCTGCTGTAGGTCCCCCCCGCAAACTTTTCCTCGTCTAAAGCAACAAAAAAACAACAACAAAAAAACTATGGACTTGAGTCTTTGCATTTTTGTAGATTGTGTGCCTCTTTTGGCTTGCTGTGGATTTACTTCATCCATGAGAGTTGACTATCTAATAGTCTATATCACAGATTGGATTTTGTTGTGCCAGTAAACCCTAGTTTTAATTCATCCATAGTTTCATCTCCTGGACATTTTTTGATTGTGGTCTTAGAATATATTGTTCAAGGCATGTCCATATTGGTAACAAATCCTACATTTGCATCAGATTTGCCATGTTCAAAATCAATTTAAAGATCAATGACTATGTGACATGCAGCTAAGCATCCATTATTTTGGTCACCGAGTGGTGTATTTTAAACCATCCTCCAGGGAGGACTTTGCCACTTTGAGTAAAAAAAACTTTTTAGAAAAATCTGCAGTGGCACTGGAGAAGTGGTCCAGCTGATTGGTGGAGACAGCTACACTGGAGCCTGTTTCTGCCAATCAGTTGGTGAATTATATTGATATAAGTTCTCAAGTTCTGTATAGTCCCATGACTCATAGGAAAAATTCTGATCTGACAGATTTGTCATGGATACACAAATTGATTCAAATACCAAATGACCTAATGTCATGTTCACAGAATCCTGATTTAAATCCTATTTTTAACAGTGTAGCCATTCCCTCAGACCACAGGCTTTTAAAAGACTTGTCTGCAACCCAAATGTAGTTGATAAGTCCCTTTGATTTTATGAGACAAGCACAGTTAACTGTCCCTTCCTTGTCCTCAGAGTCCTTCCTTTAGGGGACACTTCAGATACAATGCGTTCAGTCCAGCCTAGTTCATAGACAACGCTATTTTAGTTCTGGGTAGTTTCTTAAGCCATCTAAGGCTAATAATAACAAAAGGATGTATACATGTGGGACTTAGGACTGCCAGGGTTAAGGGCATCAATGGGAGTCTCAGGGATTCATGATACAAGACCAGTAACAGAGAAATCCCTGCCAGCCTTGCTTCTGTAAAATCATATGAAACTCAGGTGTCGTGATTTGATCCTGAAATCTCCATAACCATTGCCATGTTTACAGTGAGTTACTGTTCTGACTGGTATATAGTTACTTGAATTAACTATCAATGATTTTAATGGCCTTTATTTCTGAACAGTGTAGGATTGTAGCCTTTATGCTATGGTTGAGGCCAGCTTGGCCTATGTTGATGGATTAGTGGAAAATAACAAAGAACCCTGTAGACATCTATAAAATGGTCCATTTTATTCTTAATGGTCAGATGGAATATACAGTAGCGAGCTGAAAACCAATATAGAAATTAGAAAGAAAACAACTTCCTAAGAACTCTCAATGTCTTAAGAGAGTCCAGACAGGAATGATCTTGCTTTGCTTGTCATCTGACCAGCTGTATGGAATTCAAAGAAAAGAAAATAGTGAAGAAGGTTTGAAATGAGTAGATTATTTCTGTCACCTACAGCCTATGCTGACAGTTGCATGAAAGTACTGTGACTGAAAAGAATATTAACGTAACAGTAAGTTAGCATCTGTTAATAGATGCTGTAATAAAACACAAGAAAATGCAGAGGTTTTTGTGTGCACAGTTGACACAGAAGAGCTGAACAAATGAGTAGCACCAAGCATGTATGCCATAAACACATTTGATCTTCATTGGGTTCGTTACTCTTAAGATCAGAAATTGGGAGGCTGGGGATGAGAGTGAATGCTCTTCTCTGGGGAGCCTGGAGAAATAGCCTGCAGAAAGTCACATACATGTTGACTTGTTCTGTTATGGAAACACAGAAGAAAGCCAATCACACACAGTTCTGTAGACAATCTGACAGCTAACAGAGGCATTAACAATTTTGAACTCACATGGTGTGGGGGCTGCAACTTGTTGAATGGCAATAGCAAGAAGTGTGAGATTAGAGGCAAAACACTGAAGGGGGAAATAAATCTACCATCTTACTGTATGGTGTAACCAACATGGAAGCCAATCTTAGGCACATGCAGAGTGGGGAAGAAGCCAAATAGAGATATAAATCTTCTACTTTAAGTCTACCATGCATGGTTATATATAAGTAAAGGTAAAGGTCACAATTGCTCGAAAGCCAGTTGTATCCAAGTCTAGGGGTCAGTGCTCATCTCTGTTTCATGCCAAAGATCCAGCACTGTCTGCATTTGCAGATGTTTCTGTGGATATGTAGCAGGCATACCTCAACCTCTGAGTGCATGAAATGCTGTTTACCTCAGGGCGGTTTACATAATCTAAAAACCCCACACAATAAAATATGGTTAAAACCCCCACCCACATTAAAATCCCACCCACCCCAAGAAGCAAAGAGAGGGTGCATCTTATGGTAAAAGCCAGTGAGCGGGAGCCACATTGCCCTCAGGGCCTCACCCCTGCCCCACCAGCCAGGTTTTAAGACCTTTTCTAAAGGGCAGCAACTCTGTCTGCAACTGTAGCTCTACTGGCAAGAGGTTCCAGAGGGCCGGTGTGGACATGGAGAAGGCCCTTTTTCTTGTGCCAGAGAGGCGAGCCCCATTGGCTGATGGAACAATTAGGGAGCCCCTCCGGTCTGCTCTGGGAGATGCGGTCTCTTAGGTATCCTGGCCCACTACCATATAGGGCTTTAAAGGTCATACCAGCACCTTGAATTGCACTTGGAGGCAAACTGGTAACCAGTGCAGCTCCCGGAGCAGTGGCGAGGCACAGGCATAATGCCTGCACCCCGCCACCTGGGCTGCCGCATTCTGGACCAGCTGCAGCCTCCGAATGGTCGTCAAGGGCAGCACCATGTAGAGCGCATTGCAATAGTCTAGTCTGGAGATGACCAGAGCATGTGTGACCATGAGCAGGAGTCCCTATCCAGGAGCGGGCGCAACTGGTGTATCACACGGAGTTGTGCAAAGACCCTCCTGGCCACGACTGCCACCTTCTCTTCTAGCAGCAGTCGAGAGTCCAGGAGGACCCCCAAGTTGCGTACTGGGTCTGTCTGAGGCAAAGTAGCCCCATCCAAGACCAAAGATGGCAAAGCCAGTCTTGCTTTCAGCAACACCACTTAATCATGAAATATTTCAGTGAACTGTATATGTTTCTTAACTTTACAGTTAATATCTTGCCAGAACCATTGTCTTAATTAGATTCTAGGAAGTAAAAATGTGGTTTTTCCTTGCCTGTCTATGAATTCCCAGTTGAAAGGAGCACAGCATAGGCAGAAGTCAAGCAGGGGTATTTAAATGGTAGTTTTATGTCCCACAGTACAGTTCTACATAATATGTGTACCAAAGAACTACTGTGATTGGCACAGCCATTGGTGTGAAGTTGTTATAATTGGCCAGGAGCAAGCCACTAGGTGTGGTAGCATAGATAAAGGAGAGGAGATGGAAAATTGCCAAGCAGTGTCATCTGTTGATTCTCAGCCTTAATTCTGAGGTCATTTTTCAGCTTGGTATTATTGCTATTATGTGATCTGTTTTACTGAGCATCATTGGGGTGATATCTCCTCCTCAAACAAGTGAAAATGTGGAATAGAAGCATTTTTAGCCATGGATTAGTGTCAAAGGGCTGATCGTAGAAACACAGCACTTACGGAAGTAATTTTACCTTGAGACCCATGTATGCTAATTAGAGTATAAACTTGGAAACACCTTGAGTTTACTAATCCAAGGCTTGAGATGTCAAAATTTTTCTAGATAGACCATTGCCCAGGAGATGCCTGATAATGCTTCCCACTCTTTGGAGAAGCTCCTTCTATGTTCCCCACTTACTCGCTCATTCTCTTCTATTTTGACAGTTCTGTGAAATGCACTGAGACCTAGGCAATGAATCCAATACAAAGAAGAGTTTCAATGTAAAATATATGCAAACCTGGAAAGTAATAATGTATTTTTTCCACATTTTAAGTTCTTGAATTTTTTAAATATTTGTTTGGATGTAACACACATTATGGGCACATTTAGTTTGTTACTTAATAATATTTAAAATAATTGTAAGGTAAAGGTTGCCTTTGCTCGAAAGCCAGTTGTATCTGACTCTAGGCTCTGCTGCTCATTTCCATTTCCAGCCAAAGAGCCTGCACTTTCTGGGTGTGCAGACATTTCTGTGGTCATGTTCCAGCCATGACTAGGCACCAGAATGCACAGCACGCTGTTCCTTTGCTTGCCAAAATGGTACCTATTTATCTACTTGCAATTTCTTGTTTCTGAACTGCTATGTTGGCAGGAGCTGGGGCAGAAAGAGGAACTCACTCCGTTGTACTGTAATCTGGTCTCAAATTGCTGACCTACTGTTATGTATGTTAACTGTGTTTTCTGACAGGAGCGGAATGTAACTTTTCTCATGTATCTATTCTTATGCAAATAAGTGGATCGAAAATGTGCACACTCTGTTAGCCAATGGGCTTGTTGTATTATTGTTACCATTAAGGTTTATAGTGTATATAAGTCGGAGTTTTGCCCTATCCAAACCGGGTTCAAACCCCACTATTAAAGAGCTGAATTTCACTACTTCACTCATCTGCTTCTTCATTCCCTGAACACGAAACCTACCTAGCAGGGACGGCATCAGAAATTTCCTGGCCCAGTACTCCCCCCCCCCCCCATTTTGGCCATGCCCCTGGGGTTTCCTATGCATGCGTCATTTGTTTGCGCATGCACAGATCAGTGGTTTCCTGGTGCCGCCACGCCCCTGTGGTTTCCTGCACATGCGCCATTTGTTTGTGCATGTGCAGATCAGTGGTTTCCCGCTGCGGCCGGGCCATCGTCATCTCTAGGCCTGGGATGGGAGTCCTGATGGTCCCCAGCCCTGCTACCTACCTTCCAGTTGTCAAACTCAATGTCTTAATCACTAAGCCACTGCAGTCTCTTAAAAGTAATTGTGCACCACACAAAGACTGCAGTGGAACTCCTTTCACTACTCTCTTCTGTATGAAAACACACCACATAAATTGTAGTGGAACAAACATATACCTTGAGGGAGAGTCTCTCCAGACTGCCCACTAAATGGGCGCCTAGATTGGTGAGAAAAGCATCAATTCTTGTTCAAGGTGTCCATTGTCAAGCTCCTCCCATCCAAAAAAGATCCAGCCCTATATAGTTTTTAAAATCACTTCACCTGATTGTTTGTGTGAAGGTCATGGGAAGTGAAATGATTCTTTCTATGTCTTTCAGATCATTGCTGCTGCAATGTATCACTTTGTTATTTTCTTTTTAAAAAATCTTTGTATGTGTGTGTTCGTATGCTGCTGATCCAAACCAATAGCAGTGGGGAAGTGTTAAATATCCAACATGTATATCAGATTTTATTTTTTTATCAGAAGCAACCTTTGATAGCTGCAAGGCACTGAAAAAATTGACAGAGGCTTCCTCCTCTTCCTCCTCCTCCTCCTTCTGTATTCAGGTCAAACTTTAAGCTGGCAAAATGAAGCCAACTTTTGGTGAGTTCATCCTGCAGTTCTTTTCACCCAATCTAGTGTGAGAATGGAAGCGCGGCGCCAAAATGGCCGCCGCGCTCTTTGCGGGGCCCCCCCACCGGATGAAACCATCCGGGTAGTTAGGGGCGTGGCCAGCACCCTAATAAAAGGGGCTGGCCACGAGGCAGCCGTGCTGCCATTTTGGCGAACCGACGGAGCGGAGAAGTTTTTCTTTCCTCCTTACCTCCGTCGCTCGTGTCCTCTTGGGGGAAGCCTTTTCGGGCAGCTTTCTCTTGTTTTAGGCTTCCTAGCTACCTTAGCCATGCCCTCGAAGAAGAAGGCAGCCGCGAACGTGGCTCGATCGGCGCGGAGGCGTCAGCCGGGTTGGAGGACCGCGACTGCGCCCGTTCCGCAGCCACCTTTAGCAGACCCCACCGGGAACGGTGGGATGGGATCGGTAGCTCCTTGGCCTGATGCGCGGAGCATACCTGCTGCCCCGGACGGGGCCTCGGCCCTTGGCCCCTGCCATGGTCTGTGCGGCGGGGCCCTCTTGCCCGGGTGCGCTATTCCCTATGGGGGGTGCGAGCCACGGAGGGTGGTTGGGTTCCCTGCCTTTGCAGGGCGTTCCCACGGCTCCCCAGGGGCTGAGTATGGGCTCTTGGCCTTATCTGGCCCCTGGGGCTCAGGGACCTGGACAGGTACCCGTGAATTATGGGCCGGTTGCCCAATTGCCCCCTGTTGGGGCCGGGGCCTATGTCGATGTGGAGGCCCTCCTGGCCCGGGTGGCGGCCCTTGAAGCGTCCTTGGCAAGGGCCAACCAAACAGGGGTGTCTCTAGGTTTTCAGGTGCCCCCTTTGGCCACCGAACAGCGGCCGGCGATGGGTCGGGTTGAGCCGCCTGAGGCGCGCGGGCCGGTGGTGGCCACTGCCTCGCAGCTCCCCACCCCACAGGTGCAGCAGTCTGGTGCTGGTCTGGCCCCGTCGACGAGCTCAGCTTCGGTCATGAGCTCCGACGCCCCCAGCGGGCCGGAACCCCCGGTGGGGGCGGCCCGCGGGGGTGCAGCGGGTGAGTATGCAGTCCAAGCTAATGCACCCACACAACTGACTTCCTTGGGGGGGCTGTTCAATGGCCTTGGCCTCGCTCGGGTGGCCCGGCGGCCTAATGGCCCCCGGCCCACCCAGCGACTTTGCCCGTGACACAGGGCCTGGGTCGGGGTGGTGCCCCCAACGTGCTGAAAATGTGTTGGGAATCCCCGGGCTGGCTCAGGCTCATTTTCCTTTGCCCGTAGTTCCCTCAGTGCCGGTGTCGGCTTTGCCAACAGCAGGGTATTCCTTGCCTTTGGGGGACCATTTGGCCCAGTCTACCAAGGAAAAGATTTGGAGGGGCGAGTATGTAGATATCTTCTCCCTTCTAAATAGGGAGCTGACCAAGGAAGAGAGGGAAGGGCTGGACGAGAAGGATAAGGAGCAGGCACGTCGTCGTAAGCCGCCATGCACGTGGGCAAATTGGTTGCCAGCGTACCTGATTTACATGGCCGTTTACCTCAGGGCTAGGCCGGATTTGGCTATCCCTATGGTCCA
This sequence comes from Bradypodion ventrale, assembly GCA_035047345.1. Classification (NCBI taxonomy): domain Eukaryota; kingdom Metazoa; phylum Chordata; class Lepidosauria; order Squamata; family Chamaeleonidae; genus Bradypodion; species Bradypodion ventrale. The sequence goes on from JAWDJE010000006.1 coordinate 127,429,053, forward strand.
GTATCTGGACAATATTTGCCGGGCTATGGTTGACTTCCCGGGTCCGTCATGGCTGGCTTATGACGAAGAATTCAGCATGAGGATTCCACTGCACCCAGAGATCAGGTGGGATGAGCCCTGCCAGAAGCTGTGGCTTCTGTATATGACCCCCACGCGCCCGGCGCCTGGGGAGAGATACCATTGTGGACATGCGGTCCAATGAGCGGCCCCGGTACAGGTACCCCGCCAAGTGGCGGGGCAGGGGGTTCCAGCCCGCCTGCTGTGCTGGACCTTCTCGTCCAATGGTTCTTGCAACAGGAAAAATTGCAAGTACAAGCATGAGTGCCCCTCTTGTTCTGGCCCCCAGGCTGCCTCCGCCTGTCCCAGGCCGGGAGGATACGGGGGCAGGGGTAGGGGCGGACAAGGGGCAGGTAAGACTGCCATGGAGGGAGCGGGTTCACCAAAAGGCCCCCTCCCCGATTAATGTCGATATGCTGGAGAGTTGGCTCGCATTGTACCCGAGGAGAGCAGACGCTGTGTAACTCCTTCAGGGTTTTCAACTGGGTTTTCGTATTCCTTTCACGGGGGATAGGTCACCGCAGGATGCACCTAACCTTTCGTCACTTAGGGGAAGGGAGGAGGTGGCTGCCGCCAGCATTAATAAGGAGATTGCTGCGGGCAGGGTCGCTGGCCCTTTCCCCGCACCCCCGTTCCACAACCTTACAGTGTCTCCGCTAGGACTAGTGCCCAAGAAGTCCCCGGGCGAGTTCCGCCTGATTCACCATTTGTCCTACCCAGCCGACCACTCGGTCAATGATGCTATCCCTGATGACCTTTGTTCTGTCGGGTATACATCCTTTGACCAGGCATTGCGCATGGTGCGCTCATGTGGCCCGGGTGCACTGTTGGCTAAGTGTGACATTAAGTCGGCGTTTCGCCTTTTGCACGTGCACCCGGGTGACTTCGAGTTACTGGGTTTCAAATTCCGGGGTGAATATTATTTTGACAAAGCCATGCCATTCGGCTGTTCCATATCCTGCTCGGCTTTCGAGCGTTTCAGTACCTTCCTGCAGTGGGCATTTGTCCGTAGGTCAGGGTCTCGGTCTGTAGCCCATTACCTGGATGACTTTTTATTCGGGGGTGAACGGGGCTGGGACACGTGCACACGTCTCCTCAACACATTTCAGACGCTAATGGAGGAACTCGGTGTCCCTTTAGCGCCCGAAAAGACCGAAGGCCCGTCTAATAAGTTAATATTCCTGGGGGTGGAAATTGACACGGTAGCGCAGGCGTCTAGGTTGCCCGCAGACAAGGTGTCAAGGATAGTGGCCCTTATATCGGACTTGCTGGCTAAGCGCAAGGCATCCCTTCGGGGATTGTAGGTGCCACATGGACATCTCAATTTCGCTTGCAGGGTGGTCGCACCTGGCAGGGCATTTGCTCTGCGCTTGTGCGACGCCATGGCAGGCTTATCCAGGCCCCATCATAGGGCGAGATTGACACGGGGCATCAGGGCAGATCTGCACGTATGGCTCCAGTTCCTGAGGGAGTTCAATGGGGTCTCATTTTGGAGGTCTGACCTCCTGGCTTCGCCCCAATTTCAAATTCAGTCTGATGCCTCGGGATCCCTTGGTTATGGGATGTACTTCAATGGGAAGTGGGCATATGGTGGATGGCCACCAGCCTGGTCAGGCACGGGTCGCCTGAGGGATCTCACATATTTGGAATTTTTTCCCATACTGGGGGCCTTGATGCTATGGGGTGAGGAGTGGGCCAACTCTGTGGTGCATTTCTGGTGTGACAATGCGGCTGTTGTCCACATTGTCAACTCACAGACCTTTAAATCCCAGGGTCATGGATCTTGTGCGCCAGTTTGTATTGCGCAGCCTGCGCCTCAATGTACTGTTCAGAGCCAGGCATGTCCCAGGGGTGAATAATGATATTGCTGACGCTTTGTCCCGCCTGCAGATCTCCCGGTTCCGTGCCTTGGCTCCGGATGCGGAGGAATTTCCCTCGCCACTACCGCAGGAGATATGGACCATTGGCAAGGAGAGGTGAACCGGGCGATGGGCATGTCACTGGCGCCACGCACGCGTAAGGCGTATCACCACGCGTTGGTTGCATTTCGGACCTTTTGTTCCCAATCTCGCCTGCCAGATACCTGGCCGATCCCAGTGGCCCACATCCTCCGTTTCATGGTTTACCTGCACGCCCAGGGCCTGGCACCCCGCACCATGGCATCTAGGCAATCAGCGCTGGCTTTTATGGCCAAGGTGGGAGGTCACGCGGACAGTACCACTGATTTCCGTGTGAGACATGTTTTGGAGGGGGGGGGGTGCGGGAACATGGGCGTTGCCTGGACGACCGTCACCCAATTTCCCCTGGGGTACTTACCCAACTGGCACGAGGCTGGCAGGATCTATGTTTCGATAGGTATGAGGCAGCCCTGTTTCGTGCGGCTACAACGGTGGCCTTTTTTGGAGCGCTCCGCATCAGCGAGCTTATGATGCTGTCTAAGGCGGATGCAAGTCGTAGGGCACTGGAACTCGAAGATGTCTATGATTGGGCTCAGTTGAGGATACGCTCCTCTAAAACAGGTCAGCACGGCGTAGGCAGTCGAGTAATACTGCTACGATGTTCCTTGGAAGACATCTGTCCGGTTGGTGCCCTACAGGAGTTTCTTGCACTGTGTGGCACGCACCATGCCCCGTTTTTCTGTCACCAGGGTGGGCCAAACTTACCCTCACTCAGCCATTCCTGCAGGATGGGGGCGGTTTCTACTGCAGCTACTTTTGGGTACTCTGGGGCTGAAATACGCCGCATGGGAAGGTGGGGATCACATTGTTTTCAGTTTTGTGTTCACCCTCTTCAACCGTGAGTGCCAGTTTAGTCACTGCAATGTTTCTCACCCCCCCTTTTTTCCTTTGACAGACCCTGGGTGTCGTTTTACACCGGTGACAGTAGGGCTGGTGGGCCGTTGCCACGTGCACAGGGCAGCGCGTTACGCTGCACAGGGCAGCGCGTTACGCTGCACAGGGCAGCGCGTTACGCTGCGGCGACAGAGTGGGACCCCGACTGGGACTGGGTGCATCCGCACATCTCAGGTGGTGTGGTAAGCGCGGCATGTTATGGCGGGAACTGTTGCCATTCCTTTTTCTACATCAGGGATGCTGACTCGCCTGATGTCCTGGTTATTCACCTTGGGGGCAATGGTTTCGGACAGGTCACTGGCCTATCGCGGAAGCTTGCAATTTGCAGTCACCTGGCCTACTCGCATTATGTGTGGCCTGCCACACCCCTCATTGGTCGGACATGATACCGCAGTACGCTTACAGGGGAGCGTTTGGGCCAAACGCACAATGCACAAACAAATTGATACAAATAGATACATTGTAACAATTGCCGTTGGCAATTTTGGGTGGTACCTTACCAGTGTTACTTCGGCCTGCTTGCCTTAAGAATTATGATTGGTCGTTTTACCAATAGAAATTTATAATTCGGACTAGGGCTTGAATCAATAAATGTGGCCCATGCCGTTATCCACTTTCATTTGTGTCTGAGTCCATCATTGGGGGGGTGCGCCTGCAATGGAAGCGCAGCGCCAAAATGGCCGCCGCGCTCTTTGCGGGCCCCCCCGGACGAAACCATCCGGGTAGTTAGGGGCGTGGCCAGCACCCTAATAAAAGGGGCTGGCCACGAGGCAGCCGTGCCGCCATTTTGGCGAACCGACGGAGCGGAGAAGTTTTTCCCCTCCACCCCCTCCCTAGTTAACAGTGTGATTTCTTGGTCGCTTCAGGGCCGGGTGGGAATTTTTGGCTGGGACTCGCAATTGGCCTTTGAGTCCTGGCTTTTTCGCCCATCCCACACTGTTGCTATGGTTTGATATAGGGGTTTGTCTGTGCTACTGTTGACTTTGGTCACATTGGCGGGTAGCACTCGTAAGGTAAACATTTATGACCCACAGGTATCCGGCAGGTTCGCAATTGACTGGACAACACTAGATAGGCATAAGTTGTTTAAACGTTGTCCGGTCAACGACGAACCAGGCGAGGGGGTGATGGTTACCACTAGACAGCTGGAATCACCCCCTGATTTTGCGGATACACGTCAGAGGGTGGGGTCATTAGTTAGATATTGACTACGGTCAACAATTTGTTTGTTGTCAACAAACAAATTGATACAAATAGATACATTGTAACAATTGCCGTTGGCAATTTTGGGTGGTACCTTACCAGTGTTACTTCGGCCTGCTTGCCTTAAGAATTATGATTGGTCGTTTTACCAATAGAAATTTATAATTCGGACTAGGGCTTGAATCAATAAATGTGGCCCATGCCGTTATCCACTTTCATTTGTGTCTGAGTCCATCATTGGGGGGGTGCGCCTGCAAAGATTGTTGTTAAAAAATAGCACAATCTTCAAGGAGGCTCTTTCTGTGTACCCCACAGGCCTCCTGACAGAAGCTCAAAAGGCATGCATTTTGGGAGACCAGGATTGCGCCAGCGTCCAACAAGTGTAGATACCTTTTTTAAAAAAAAAAGTGAACTGGCATACCCCTAGATCACCCTGGAGAGCAGAACTAATGCCTGTCTGAATAGGTTCTAAATATTTTGTATGCTACTATAAGGTCAAACTGCTTTCTAATCTCATGGAAATTAGCAGGAATGAAGATGATCAGTAAAACTGCTGTATGGTATTTTTTCCATAGTGATTCTTCATGAAACATAGGTTTGTTCTTGACATGAATTAGGCAAAGAAGTCAACTAAAACTTTCATATGTATATTGTGTTTGGGGCAGCAGAATGTCAAAAATTACAATGATGAGATATGGAGATACTAAATAATTACAGATGGCTCCTGTTGGTAATCAAATATAATCTGAAAGAGTTATTTATAATGTTTACAAATCTAAAAATGATTGTTGATATTTTATCATTATTTGACATACAATTACTATGTGATCATTAATCCATATAATTAATGCACATGGCATTTGCTTTCATGACACTGCTCTTGTTTTACATATCCTGTCATAATACTAAAAGTAGAGAAAACACAAATTTCTCCCAAGATATATTATAACATTTTACATAGCAATGTGTCATCCATACCAAAGTATTCTTATGCTTTGCCGAAGCAAACCAATTCAAATGGTAATATTTTAAATATACTGTGAGGCTGGTGAATAATAAGTCACTTTTGAAAAGAAACTTTCAATTATGTTCCACTATTCAGTTTTGATCTTCTTATCATTGATTTCTGGCTTAGTTATTGTCAAATATCTCTTCTCTTTAACTAAACAAAAATAACCCTATTACACAGTAAAGCCGGTTTATAGCTCCTTGGTGACTAAGAAACACTAAAATTCCATTAAGTATAATCTCCTTTTAAAACTTCATCATAACACCTACTGTCTTCTTGATAAATAACATTTTAAAAGTATAAGTATGTCTACATTAAGCAGTGCTAAGAGAAGCATTATTTGCATACTGATCTAGAAGAGAAGAGAGTGCTGTAGCTTTTCTTTTATAAGAGGCAGAAAGTTTGCTTAAATTATTGAAGGAACTGAGTCTTTTTTTAAATTATAGTTCTGTGAAACAAAGTTCCTATATTTATCTCTCCTTTCTTGTTTCTACCATTTTTCTAGGTTTCACCTGGCGAGATGATTATACGCAGCATATCATTGCTCTTGAACTCTCCAGTCTTCATAAGATTCATGATTGGCATCCTGAGACATTAACCTCAGAGGACCTGGATTCACAAACGTAAATCTTGCATTTTACATGCCATACTTCTCCTATTTGTTTATTATGATTATTATGGATGATGAATATTTCACACAGCACCAAAATCCCATTTAGTTATCTATAGCTTGGTGAAAAGTGGAAAATGTGAATAACATTAATAAAGTAGAAAATAAATTTATTTATTTACTTAGTTTTATTTATTTATTTATTTATTTATTTATTTGTTTGTTTGTTTATGGTTCAAATTTCTATGCCGCCCAATCAGGCGAACCCGACTCAGGGCGGCTCACAACAAAATTAAAACATACATATTAAAAACAATTAAAACCCAAACATACCCACCCACCTATTAAAACTAACCACATTAAAACTTTAAGTTTTGCACTTAATGCTTTCCATATGCCTATTGGCAGCATTGTCTGATTTTTTTTTTGTTATGAGGTATTTCACTCCATTTTACTTATGAGTCTTAGCATCTTGGAATTACAGTAAAACCCCTACTTACATAAAAAGTATGTTCCGTATGCTTTTATGTAAATCGTTTTTTTCCTTAACTCAAAGCAAACCCATAGGAAAAATGATTTTTTTTACTTAGCTCAAAGCAAAACCATACGAAAATGATATTTATGTAAATCAAAACAACCCCATAGGAAAAATGAAATTTTTACATAACTCGAAGCAAACCCATAGGAAATTGTGTTATGTAAATTGGGACATTTGTGTAAATCGGGACATTTATGTAAATCGGGACATGGTTTTAGTGCATAAATCATTATGTAAGTCGGGGTTTTACTGTACTTATCCAAATATATCACACACAACATCAATGGATGTTGATGTGAGAGAACTTTCAAACTCTTTTTCTGCTGATTGTTATTGATATTTGCTACCCTTTACTGGGTGGAGCATGCTGGCCTATAGGGACAGTGGGCTAAGTCCTGGTGCGCTCTAGAACCCCATTACATTCAGTGCCCCTGGGCGCCACTGTCAATCCCAGGGGCAGCAGTCAGCAGAAATTATTTTCAAAGCAAGGTGTGGCAGCCGCCATCCCCCCCCCCCAATCCTAGGGTCCCTTTCAGACTTGTACATTCTACCTGCCCCTTGCCCCAAAGCACCTCTTGATTGGTGCACTAAGGTAAAAGCTGCCTGGTAACAGCTTACATCACCGGCTACACAACGGTACGCCGTTGGTCCAGTGTTGGGTTTGGCCATCTCTCTTCTAGAGTAGCCTAGGGGCCGCATCTCTCTCTCTCTCTCTCCTTTTCTACCCTCTTGTGTTTCTGTTTTACTTTCCCATTTTGCTACCAAGACTTTTTCTTGTCTGGAAACTTCCCTAAGAACCTAATTATATTTTTTTCTTTGGTGGGAGAGACGGTAGTTGGGCAGCCCACTTTGCCTTCCACAAAAGGTTGCCGTTGTTTGGACACACCCTCTTGCCCAAACACCGGCTTCCTTTCCTTTGGGTGAGAATGGGCACATGCTTTCTCACACAAAGTAAACCGGTGATCTGATGCTCCGATCGCCGGTTTCCTTTGGGTGAGGACGAGCACACCCTCTCACCCAAAGGAAACCGGCGATCTGATGCTCAGACTACTGGTTTCCTTTGGTGGAGAGCAGGTATGTGCCCTCTCACCCAAAGGAAACCAGAGATCTGACACTCAGACTGCCGGTTTCTTTTGGGTGAGAACGTGCACGTGCCCTCTCACCCAAAGGAAACTGGCAATTTGACGGAGGCAAGGCTCACTGGAGAGCCAAGCCCCAAAGTTGGCAAGGCTGGTCTCTGCCTGGGAAGGCGTCGACTTTGGGGCTTGGCTCAATCCACCTGTCTCTTTGGAAAGGACAGCAGGGATTTCACGCATAATATCTTCATTGCCCTTTCCAAAGAGGGAGGTGGATTGATCCCCAGTTCCCTTTCCTCTTCGGAAAGGGAACCAGGCTGTTTTTTAAAAGTTGTACAATCAATGTATCGCACAACATCAACAACCGGATAATGCTAAGACTTGTGGAACTATGTTTTAGCGTTATCCATGGTATTACTGTATGTAGAATTGGTTTAATTGGTTTAACAAATGCCTCTTCCATCTGTGGACGGCAGTAGGAAAAGTATGCTTGAACCGGAGTTGGGTGGGCTGTTTTATTAAGGAGGGTGGTTGAGAATTGGTGCCTGTTTGCTGGAAGGGTAGAGGAATTTTTCCCTTCCCTTCTCATGGAGGGACTTGGAAGCAAACCCTGGTGGACTTCTGGGGAGTTTCCTTGTGAGTAAAAAGCTGATGTGGGGTGGAATTTGCAAACAGACGTTCAATTCCTTCACCAACCCCCCCCCCCCCCCCCCCCTTTTGGGACACAGACAAAAAACTGATGCTAATCAAATATACTATCAGTGGCCACAATGGAGCACTGCTGCTCTCCTGCTATGGTGAGTCCCCGTGTGTTGTGTTCTAAGGCTGTTTCCTGTGTCTTGGTTCTCATACACTAAACCGTGTCAGTTTGGAAAGATTGGCGGGGGGGGGGGGGCTGCTGGAGGCAATTGGAATGTATGGGATCTCCCCCTCAATGTACCAGCACAGGCTTGGCCATTGGACCATACTGATCAATCAATCAATCAATCCATTATATTTGTATCTCATCTTATTGCTATTTAGAAGAAAGATTGATTATTTACCACATCTCAGTGCATAGGAAGACATATAGAAATAGTATTATTTGTAGTCAGTCACTGTCTTAGACCTCTTCTGTGAGGCAACTTTCAGATTGGTTCTACCAATTTTAGCTTCCAGTACTGATGTGTTTCCAGACTCAGGGGAAATATGAAGAAGATTAAATTTAGTGATTTTGAAATATTTTAAATGTTTTTAAAATTGTTTGTAATCTTGATTTGGGATGACAGAAGAGCCTGCCGTGTTGTAGTCCATGGGGTCGCAAAGGGTTGGACTCAACTGTGCAACTGGACAACAACAACAACAACAGAATCTTAATTTTAAAATGGACAAATGTTTAATTGGCTTTTTATGTAATTTTCTATAGTATTTTAAAAATTGTGATCATTGCATAGCTTTATTTGTTCTGAGCGGCCTTGGGTCCTTATGCGGAAAATGGTGGCATATAAAATATACCTCCCTAATTCAACAATGAATCTTTGTTATGGCAATAACTTTTCCTATTCTTTTAGAATTAATCTCAACAATGGAAATATTAGTCATATGCAGTTAAATAATTTGCATTTAACAATAAAAGACAATGGTCATTTTTTTAATTCTGGTGCTTCTTTTATTATGTGGGCAACATTTTTTATTTCACTCTTGACATGCAGGATCTCAAGACAGAGTATGAATAGCAACAGGAATTTAGGCCTGGAAAAGGATGTAAACTTTCCCAAATCTCCTCAGCAATACCTTGCCTACCTGGATATTCTCTCCCAGTCTCCAACTTCTAATTTATATTCAAGGCTAAAGGGCAGCAAAGCATCTCTTAAGGTAAAAGGTTTTTAAAAGTGTGTTTTCCCACTTTATTTTTGCTTTGTTGATAGATTTTGCTGTTTGTGACAAGTTGTGGCAATTAAAAAAATAGGTTCTTAAAAGAGGATACCCACCAAGGAATGCACATGATCCTGTGCCTGTCCCATTCCACTCACGATCATAACAAACTCTGCAAGAGAGATTGATATGTTGTGTTTCAGCTCCTTAAATTCATAAAAGATGTCTGCTTTATTATGAGTTGTTCTCATCATAGTGTTTTGCAGATTGCTTTGTTTTCCCATTGGTCATTGAGAGGTAAATGTGGGCTTCATTAGCAAGTCCAATAACTCATGCACAAACTTTGAAGTAATTTTGTTATTGGAAACTAATGGGCTTTTAGCCTCCAATTGCAACCTTTTCAAGCCGGGGGCCGGGTCACGCTCTCTCAGTCATCTTCGAGGGCCAGATGGCCATTTTGCCCTGCCTGCATGATGGGGGTGGCCATTTTGTTCCAATAGCTTCAAAGGAGGTAGCCATTTTGTTTCTCTAATGCACTTGGAGAGGTGGGGGCCAAATGAAATGGCACTGCAGACCGGATCTGGCCCATAGGCCATAAGGTTGGGAACCCCTGATCTAAAATCTCAGCTCAGGCATGAATTTATTGGGTGGCCTTAGGCAAGACCTCTCACCCAAACACACAGAACCTGTCTCCCATACTAATAGTGTACTAGTAACTCTTGTTATTAATTTATTTATGATTATAAAGATAGTCATACAAAAGGAGGGGTAGGATCCGTTCTTAATCATCCAAGAGCGCAGGACACATAATAACAAGCTAAAACTACAGGAGGCCAGAGGATTGGGGTTTGGCAACAGTGTTCATATTTACATTTATCCTACGATGCTGGTGTTATCAATTTTGGTTGTTTGGTGATGTTAAAATTCATTGTAGTTTGGTTGTCATTTTTTTGGGAATTATTATACATCAGGTGTACAGACAGTCTCCTTTGTTATGATATGTGAACTATCTCCACTATTTGTACATAGTCACATGTCAGCTGTAAAAGTGGAAGGAGAGCTCACTTAATTTGTAAAAGTGTATGTTCTAGTATAAACCCTAATCTATTTACTGGTCTGCCAGTTACTACCGGAAATTTGTACTGATGATGGTTTAAATTAGGCCAATGACAAAGCCAAGAAGGTGGCTTCATTTTGGCAGTTTAAAGTCTGACCTGGATTTGAAAGAAGAACTATTCCCAGTGGTGGGCATCAGCAGGTTCGCACCAGTTCGCCAGAACCAGTAGCAGAAATTCTGGCTGGCTCCACCCATCCATGTTTTGAAATAAAGTAGTGCTAATTTGGGTGCAACGCAGGGCTTTCCTCCTGGCCATGCCCACCATACCATGCCCACAGTGCAGTAGTAACATTTTTTGGAGCCCACCACTGACTATTCCTACAAAGTTAATAGTGATTCAGAGTTTATGGGACAAGACAACTGCCATGGTGGAAGAAGTTGTCAGAAATGCTGAAACAGTTGTAAGAAATGGTGCCTTTTGCCTCTGGTGTTTTTTGCTCAGGATTTTTTTTTTGAAACCCAGGTGTTCGATTGTGAGGTACTGACTGAGGATGCTATTCTTTGAAAGACAGTGGAAAATGAGAATTTGTCCAAGAGGTATTTCAGTGATGCTGTGGATGTCGTATGAATTCATAAATAATCTATACGATGAAGCTCTTTTGTGGGCAACATTGCTGTGATGACAACCACTCACCCAAGATTATTGTAGGTTGCCTTGGAGACAGGAACCCAAAAGTGTTGTGGCTGGAGAATGAAAATGAAAAATCATGTAATAAACATTTAAACATCGTAATAAAGAATAACAAGCATTTGAAAAGTCATATGCAGGGCAAATTCTTAATTGCAGCAAGTAAGAAGAGAAGTTAAAAAGAACACAAAATATCATTAAAACTAATTTATATGTCTTACTGACATGGTGCTCTTTTATTATCTCCAAATTAAGTGTAAATGCTAAATAAGAAAAATAGACAAACAGTAATCTTAATATATAAAACCAAGGTGTCCCCCAGTGAGATGCATATGCGCTCTGACACATGGCCACCCCCCCTAGAACCGTGCCAATTACTTACCTTGCTCCTTAAGCTTGGTTGGCAAGGGGTACCGGCAGCCCACCATGGGTTCCATCGCCAGAGAGGGGGCTGCGTGGGGGACACCCTCGTCACCGGCAAGTCCTGCGCAGAAACACGTGACTGTGCAGGCATGCCGGCCAAACGCCTACTTCATGGCTGCGCGCACAGCCAGGATGAGCAGGCATCCTGAATAACCAGCACTTCATTCGCTCTGCGCAATGGAGAGCAGGGGAAGGAGGGCCAAAATGTATGGTAATTACCATACCGTGCAGTAATTCAGCCCTCCATACGGTGTATAGTTACCATACAGAGAAATACAGTAATTTTGGACACAGCTGCTGGGGTGGGGGGAACTCTGGAGGGTCAACCTGAGGGGAGAACACTACCCAGTGAAGCAGGTACCCCCTGCTAGTGCACTATATTTTATCATAATTTTGCAGATTTTCACAAGTGTATCCTATGAACATATGTTTGAAATAGTAGAGTCACCATATCAGTTGGAATATTTTAAAGGAAAGAAAGTGTTATAAATTATAAACATTACAGAACATTACTTGAACTTTCTTGTCCAATGTCAAAATCAATTTTGGCTTCCTTAATATCATTTAAGCAACAAAAAAAGGATATTCAAAGACAGGAAACAGCAAGAGGAAGTTGCATGTATCGTTCGTATGAAAACCTTCTCATGGAAAGCCAGAAAATAACACCCTTAAAACAGGTCAATGACAAACCTCTCATATGTTCCTGGTACATTGGTGATATCTTTATGGGTTTCAGGGAATGTCTCAAAATTTTCAAATATTGTATCAGGCATATTAATCCCACAATTACATTAACAATGAACACCACCATAGAAAATCCATACATTCTTTTCCTTACCATCTTTCTTACCAGTGAGAACAAAGAAATTATCACTGATCTCTAAATAATCCCATTGAAACCCACAAAATTAACCAGGCCAGAAATCCTGCTTTATCAAATTTATAAAAATTGCTTATAGTTTAGGTCTCAGAATTGGACACATCTCTAACACTAAAGAGAATTATCAAATACGTGAACTTGAGAAAAATTTGCTGCACCACAGATATTTTTAGCATTATCATTAATTCCGATATCATGAGAACAACTCTCCTTTCAAAGGTAAATCTAATCTTGTCCATCAAAGTTAAGCACTAAACAACAAAGAGAATATATTTCATCTATGGTAGACTTCCTAACCACAACAGGGCAATTAGGGAAAGTTATCAATTGTTAGCAAATTTAGAAAGTGATGATAGCTTTTTCCTGGCTGCCAAATCTGCAGCTTACGAGAACTATCCTAAACTATCAGTCAGCACTGATTCCAAGTATTGCATTAGGTATGTTTGCCTTGGGAATATAATCTCTTTTCAAAGCTTCATGACTGTCAGGACCTACTCTATTAAAATATCATCTCCTGTAGGTCTTATAATCTATTTTATATGCAGAAGTTGAAGGTGATACCTTTTCTGGATCACTAAATTAAAAAAAAAATCATTGCGAGCCTTCCTGATTCATGATCGCTTTTTCAGGCATGCATTCAAATGCTCATGGCATGGTGGTCTGCCAGGCTCTGTTCTTAAATGCTCTGCCCCCATTTTTCAAACACAGGGAACCAGGCCTCTGCTTTTTGCTCTCCCCCAATGGCTCTATTGAGGCTGTAGGCCCCTTCTCTGGTCAGGTTAAAGCAATGTTCATATTGGTCCACCCAAGATCAGGAGAGAAGTAATAGTTGTTGCTGGGAGAACTAAGCAAGAGAATTACCCTTGACATTCTCTGAAAGAATATGAACCTCATGTCCACTGGCTTAGATCTGGGAAGAGCTTTATAGCAAGAACAAACATTCTTGAGGGTACACAAGAGCAAAACCAAATTAAAAGTTGCAGCAAGGAGCTCACAGGGCAAGGAACATCATTAAAGGAGGATATAACTGAGAAACTCAACCTCCCCTACATTACTTAGAGGGCCCTGAAAAGGCTGAGGGTTGGAGTGCCTAAATGTAAGACGAACATGCTCAAGTGGGGGCTGCTGGCAGATGACAACACATGGTTTGAATGCGGAGAGATACCAAATCTGGCTCATTTCCTGGTCTGCCAATTACTGCCAAAAACATGCACCAATTAGGACTTATGTTTGGCCAATGACAAAGCCAAGAAAGTGGCTTCATTTTGGCATTCCAGGGTTTGATTGGGATATGAAAGAAGAAGAATTTACAGGAAAGATTTATTTTAGAACTACTGCATCAGTGTATATATTGTTAATCCAGCAGTGTGCTCTTATGTTGACTCTAGATGACATTAAACCAAATTGTGTCATCTGTTCTCCATTGTTGGAAACCATGTAGAGCAGATTTACTCTGCTGGACATCTTTGTAGGACAATGATGTGACAGATTTACAGTGGTTCTTTATTTTCAACATGTATCAAACCTTCAGTGTCTAGAAAATAAACCTTTCACACAGATGCTTTTAAATCATAAAATAGATTCATTTGTTGGGTTACACAATCAAGGCTTTTGGGATGTTAAACCTCTTGTGGTATTCAGAGAAAACATACATGCTTTTTAAATTGTTCACACTGTGTTTGACTGATTTCTGCACTACATTTTTTTAATTTGGCTGAGTTTCAGTGTTGCAATTTTTGCAATGCCTTTGGGCAAGATTCTCCTCTAACACACAGTGAGTGGGAACATCATGAATCTTCAGCTGAGAAAAATGTTTTAGAAGCAATCTTGTATCAAAAAGGAGAGAGTTTTCAACAATAGATACAGTATTTCAAAAAAAAGTGAGAAAAGTTTGTTGTTGGATTTTGTTGCTACTGTAGCTGTTTCTCTGCTAATTCTATTCTTTGACTATAGTTTTTATTTCAAAGAAGTTAAATTTGGAGGTGCACAATACCGTGTCACATTAAAACATTTCAGCTTTTACAAAAGAATTGGGGATTTCCAAACCTGTTTATTAGGGAAGTGCCATAGCAAGCTATAGAGCAGTATTTCCCAATTTTTTTTGTTTTTGGACTTCAATTCCCAGAAGCCTAAATCAATTCCCCAAAGCACTGATCAGCCAGTGTACTGACTTAGGCTTCTGGGAATTGAAGCTCATCAGTGTTTCACGGAACATAATTTGGGAAACACTGCTGAAGATCTTTATGTATCAGCTCTGGAAGTTACTGCTGCTATTCTTTGTCTCACTGCTCTAGGCATTGCCCACCACTCAGTACCAATTAATAGAAGACTATTCTAGTCCTGCCAACTTAGCAGGACTAGATAAATAGGGACCACTTCAGTGGGAAGGTAACAGTGCTCCGTGCCATCCGGTGTCTAGTCGTGCCTGCCACATGACCATGGAAATGTGTGCAGAAGCAGACAGCGCTGGCTCTTCGGCTTTGAAACAGAGATGAGCACTGAACCCTAGAGTCGGATATGACTGGCTTTCGAGCAAGGGAAACCTGTTTTAGTCCTGGAGGAAGACCATAGAATTAGCAAAAAAAATTAAAACTCTAAATGAGATGGTGCTAGAATATATGGCCTCATTTCCCTCCTCCTTGTACCGTATCCATTACGGATATTGGCTATCATCAAGGCATGAATTCCCGAGAAGCCTGGGCTCTGGGGTTTGGCCCAGGGCCCAGGTGTGGATTCCTTTCCCTTGAAAATAGCCATAACAATCTGATGAACATTGAAAGTGAAATCTTATTGGATAACAATAAAATAAAAGATGAAAAATGAGTTTGGTTAAGTTAGAATGCTGTAGAAGAAACATCTTAATTATAGAGTGTGCAAGTTTGAATAGCAGGTGGAGACAGGAGTTACCTATGGTTGCTTGTGAGTAGAACAGTAGGAGTTTGAAGGTGAAAAGGTCTTTGACTGTTTTGGCTTCCAGTAAAAAATCAACTTGAAGTAGTGAGTGACGTAGAAAGCAAATCACGGTACATCAATTTTCTTTCCTTTAAAAAATAAAATAAACTTAATAGAAGGAGCAGCTTGTAGTTGAATTATATTTTATACTGCAGTATACTGTATAGCAAACTGGATTATTGAGTGATGAGCAATCAGCCTCCAGCATGTCCCATTGCATGGTGACTGTGCAATCAGCATTAGAAACAAAATTATTAATACTTTTGATCAAAAGAGAGTCTTTGGATCTGTATTTTGCCAGGTTATCCATATGGTTTATGACACCTTTAACTAGAGTGTGTTAATTAACAATCTGCCTCATACAGGATTTTCTGAAGTTGTACAAAATAATTTCAAAGTTTTGGTATATGGCATAGGAAAAGGTTCTATATAGGATCGTTAACAAGATGACCTAAGCCATTTATGGTTTCATGATATTTTAACTACTATAACTGTTGGTTCTTTAATTTAAGACTGTTCCTTTAAGTCTGCTTGACACAATTAGAGAGAAGAGAAAATAACCTTAATTAACATTTAGTTCAGACTAGTTCATAAAATTAGGTCTCCTGTGTAGCATGGACACCGGATCATGAAATGTGAAAGGCAGTATTCTTGCAGTTAGCTGCTTTGTAAAACAAAGGCATGTTTTCCCCATGTTCAGGTCTTCAGATGGAAACGTTGCATGAAAGATTCATAACTGTTCACATTTATCCTAGTGAAATTTACTATAGATATATAGACACTGCATGCACTACTTTGCAGGTTTGTCATGTCTGGTGTATGGTTTTCAAACTGCAACATACTTCACTTTGAAAATTACTAGCAAAATTCATGCTTGCATGTGGTCTGTTTTGTGTCTGTACTACAGGGCCCCTGAGGGCAATAGTAGATTCTTTCCTTATCTTTCTCATCAGTCTTGGCTGAGATGCTGCTGTTATGCTGTGGCATCTCTCATTAAACACTCCATCACTACTGAAATGCTCAGTACCAACCACCATCCATGCATTACAGTATCTTGCTAATGCTAACAGAATCTGGATAAATATATCTTCCAACTCAGGTACAATATCACACCCACCCCACCTCCAAAGAAACTCTTTAATCTGCCAAAGATTGAACAGGTTGTGATGAAAAGCATGTGCTACATATATAAGAAATGTGGCCTTCTGTGCCCATCACCAGCAGAAACTAAATTCCCGAACTATGGCAGAGATGAAAATAACTAATCTATCACTAGGTTTTTATCTAACAGATAATTAATTTCAGCTCTAGTTTTTTTGTGCATCCATGCTTTATAGAAAAAGGGAACACTCATGGAGCTTATTGCAGCCTCTGAGTCTAGATTAGTTTTTTTTATTTAAAAAAGCATATAATATTTTCTTCTGTAACATCATTTCAACTTTATGCTCTTCTATTAAAAAACAGGGTGCTACTACATAAAAGGCCCTGCCTCATGTATCCACTATCCCCGGAGTTCTCAACCTTTTATAGCCAGGTCCAGGATCATGCTTCCTCAAACAGCTTCCTGGGCAGGATGGCCATTTTGCCCTTACTCCACCACATGGCACTTCCTGGTTTGGTGGAGGTGGTGGTGAGCCACATGAAATGGCGCCATGGCCCACATCCAGCCCGTGAACCGCAGGTTGAGAATCCCTGTATTATCTTAAACTCTTGATGTTGGATACACCATGGCATCTGTTACAGAATGCAGATTCTGGATAAGCTTATACAGCTGTAGACAATCCTTTAGATACCTGCCCGCAAGCTGTTTACTATGCCCTGTTTAAAACTCTACCATGGCCTGTGGTATAGTTTCTAAAAATGCCTTTCCCATTTAAAAGTTGGAGAGATTTGTGCTGAAAGAAGGATACTTTTTAATAAAGTCAGACTTGGGTAACTTTAAACAATGAGATGCAGCCTAATATGGTTTGTGGTTGAATTTCAGCATAGCATGGCATTAGTTTTCCATTCTGTTTTCCAATGGGGGAAAAAATAGAAAACTTTTAACAGATAGACAAAAGGAATACAGCAAAGCTGATGTGCGCCCATAGAGAATCATGGTCAATGGTGGCTTTCAATTTAATATTGGAACTTTGGGCTATATATGAGTATAGACTTCTCCCCCTGTCTTTATGATTTTAGATTGATTGCCAGAAATAAGGAAGCTTTCAAACTAGCCTTATGGTGGTTGATACCACATTTTTAATTAGGAATTTTCAAATAGCCTTGCAAGCTGCCAGAGTTGTGACCTGTCAAGTTGATGAGAGAGTTCTGGTCCTCTCTTGATACCAGCTTAGCCTGCATTTGACACTTGTGCCCAATTTGTATCACTGATTAAGGAGTTTGTGTTGCTCTTCTTTTTGATAGGCTTGTTTGTTTACAAAAAAAATCAGGGTGATCACAAATCTTCCAGTATTTTTGAGTCTTCTTGAAGAGCAGTGTTTACAATTCAACCTTGATTACTCAAGCAATTCCGTTTGCAAATTGCCTGACAATGATTTTTGTGTAGTAATAGCCTTCCTTATCCTTGTTGACTAGTAGAATTTGGTTATGCTTTCAAACCGTGAGGTTAATTCCACATCTTTCAGCAAAAATCACTTCAACCCCTTTTCAGAGAGAGAAAAACTGGTGATTTGCTTTCCCAACATGAACTTTGCTTTACAGTGAATCTCCTTTTAGAGGATTTCTTAGCCTTCTGAAGCAGCTGGGGAAAATAAGAGCTGCAGTTTGTTCTGTGGAAAATAAAGCCTTGTTTATATTGACTGCAGTGGCTCAAGTGGCTAAGAGGCTGACTGGGAAGCGGAAGGTCAGCAGTTCGATTCCCGAGTACTGCCAGATGGAAATGAGCTCCCATCTTCGTCCCAGCTCCTGCCAACCTAGCACTTCGAAAGCAAGAAATTGCGAGTAGATAAATAGGGACCACTTCGGTGGGAAAGGTAACAGCGTTCCGTGCTCTCCGGTGTCTAGTCATGCCTGCCACATGACCACGGAAACGTCTGCAGAAGCAGACAGCGCTGGCTCTTCGGCTTAGAAACAGAGATGAGCACTGCACCCTACAGTTGGTTACGACTGGCTTTCGATCAAGGGAAACCTTTACCTTTACTTATATTGACCTCCATGTATGGCCCCTGGGATCACAAAAGTTGGACAATTCTAATTTTTAGACTCTAATGCATGGGGTCCCAACCTTTTCATGCTGGGGCCTGGGTCATGCTCTCTCAGTCAGCTTTGAGGGCCGGACGGCCATTTTGCCCTGCCTGGATGATGGGGGTAGCCATTTTGTTCCAACAGCTTCAAAGGAAGTGGCCATTTTGTTTCTCAAATGCCCTTGTAGTGGTGGGGGCTGCATGAAATGGCACCGTGGGCCAGATCCAGCCCATGGGCCTTAGGTTGGGATCCTCTGCTCTAATGGATGTTTTACATTGTGTGAAAATTTAGTGATTTTATCTCTAAATTGTTATACTAATGCCAACTTCTTTTCATTATTATCTCTTCATCACCTCCTGTATCTGCATATATAATAAAAATACTGAGAATCTCAGCTTCCATTTATTTTTTACTTATTTTACGGACATTCAGTGGCTTCCACAATTGTCAAATAAAAGTACACAGATAAAGGAGAGAAAATGGAAAGAAATCACTGTACAATGAAAATATAATTATATAATTCTTTGCCATAATAATAGCTTACAGGATGATTTGCTTGAATTCTCTTCTTTTTTGGCAACTTGTTTAGTATAATAAGGCAGTGGTCATACAGTCCATAAGAATCATAATAATGTACCTCCCTCATATTTTTACCTCCATAAAGAAAATGAAAATGTTAGCATTGATACATAACTCAGAAAGCAAAATGGCAAATAACTGTAAGGTCACCCTTGCTCGAAAGCCATACGTATCTGACTCTAGGATTCAGTGCTCATCTCTGTTTATAGCCAAAGAGCCAACGCTGTCTGCATCTACAAACATTTCCATGAACATGTGGCAGGCATGACTCAACACTGGAACACATGGAACACTGTTAGGTATATGCTGCAGAATGGAACTTTGCATGGAAAACAGGGATTGTCTGTTTTTTGTTGAAATATGTAGCTAAATTAGGAGCATCTAATATATATATATATTATTTTATGGCACTCACATATTGGTTTATTAGAAAGGGTTAGCATAGGAATAATTCCAGTATTACCTTTTTTTCCTTTTAGATTGATAACCTATCACCTGATATCATTGTCAACTACCTGGTGCAGAATTCCAAAGGAAAATCATCGACTCTAACTCATCCTGTAGCATCCCATTCAAAATATGTCGAAAAGTACCCAGTGAGAACCTTCAGACAACAGCAGTTGGACAAGTTCACACGAAAGCCTGAAGATCAATTTGACAGAAAGGCTCTGTTGGCAGCATTAAATGCATACATCACTCAGAAGGTGGAAGCAAAAAACCTTGGTGGAAGTTCATCCGTAAGCAGGACCAAAGAGTCTTCCTCCTATACCAGCAGGCTGAAGCCTTCCCATATTGATCATCTTGATGGACCGGTGTTCAAAGAAAAAGCAGGAGATTTTGAGATGAATCTGCCATTCCTACAGAGTCCTAGATCCAGACTGTCACTTGGTGCTTCCCAGAATGATGCAAGGATGCCTCTTACCCCAATAGATGGTAAGATAGACATATACACTCAGCTTTGTATGCATATGCATAAATCGTGTACTTTGCAAGACAGTGTTTTGCAGACAGACAGCTACTGCAGGTGCTGACCCACGAGAGTACAGGGTGCTTTCCTCTATGCCCCCATATGCTACCAATATATTAAACCACCGCATACTTCCTGTAAGTGACAGGTGGAGTTCTTTGAAGCCGATTGGGAAGCGGTACAGTGAGGCAACCTTAGGCTGCACTGGGAGTGTGCAGATAAAGGAAATTATCGCAGCCTAAAGAATCGGTATATGCCTCCTGTAAGCCAGCGCCTAGTCGAGTGTTCAAGACAAGGGGAAGCACAGCTGTGATGCCCAAACAGCTTTCCCACCAGTTCCAGAGTGGAAGAGCATACCCCAACCCTTGGTGCTACTGGTAGATGAAATTTGCCTACACCCTGGTCCAGGAATCCTGGTGCACAAATGGCTCATCCTCCTTCCCCAGAGTACAAAAGCCTGGCAGTTGTTCTACCATGGCCTTTTGTCTGTCCTCTCCCTCCTCTTTTACTCCTGTTTTTCATTCCTGTGTCCTCTCTTTGCACCTTCCTTATGGGTCTCCTTTCCTTGGCCAACACCTCCTTGTCCCAATGCAATGTCATTGCCTTTAGGCGCCCTGGAACATTGTTTCTTATGGAAGTCCACCAGAAGTTCTTTGGACAAGGCTGATGGCCCATTCAGTGCAGTTACACACTGTGTGTAATGTGTCTTCTCTCTCTTTTTGTTTTGATTCCATCTGAAAGCACAAAATCTTTTGAGGTGTTGCTGTTTTGTCGGAAGACAGCACAAAGAGACAGCCTTCATAATGAGGCACCTGTCTGATAATAGGTTTCAAAAAGTAAATTTCAATGTAAGCACAAGTCCAGGTGGTACTGCACATTTCTAGAATAGGACTGGTGAAAACTAGGTCCATGTTGGTTTCATTATCATGGTCTGTTCTATATCACTTTTCTTAACAGGACACTATATAGAATAAGACTTCACACTGACAGAGAACAATGTGCTGTAGAAGGTATTGGATTTTTCCAATTTACCTTCCAGAGGTATAATGTATCCTGGAACAGTGTTGGGCATAACACTGAACATTTCTTTTGAATGCAAACAAGCAAACAAAATCCTGAATATATCTTTATGTAGACTTTGATAGTTTTCAGTGGCCATAATACAGAATATTTTTCTTTCTCGCTCCTTATATGGTTAATTTTCTTGTAAAGTTTGTTCACAAGATAAGTATTTTGTCAGTTTGCTACCAAGAATCCAATCCAGCCTCTTCATTCTAGTGTAACCTTCACAATACAGAAATTATCAAAGTTCCAAAACTATTGTTAGTTAGCTATTCTTGGCCTTACAACTATTTTGGGTAGAGATTGTTGAGTAATAGCAGTATTTTGTATTTTTTTTGCCTAGTTTTCATAAGAACATAAGAACATAAGAACAGCCTTGCTGGAACAGGCCACAGCCCATCCAGTCCAGCATTCTGTCTCACACAGTGGCTCACCATTTCCTTCAGGGTATTCCCAAAAAGAGATGCCTTCACCTGCTTAGGATTCCCTGGAAATGGCATTGAGAGATATCCTGCCTATCTCTCCAACCCGGATGTTGTCCTTAAGTATCCATAATTATAGCCATTGATACCCTTGTCCTCCATGAACTTGTCTAATCCTTTCTTAAAGCTGTCAAGACTGACAGCTGTCACCACCTCTTCTGGCAGGGAGTTCCATAGACCAGGGATCCTCTGGGTGAAAAAGTACTTTCTCTTATTTGTTTGAGAACTAGTACCCAAAAGTTTCATGGAGTGTCCCCTAGTTCTAGTGTTATGCGATAGGGAAAACAGTTTTTCCTTATCTACTTTGTCCACACCGTGCATGATTTTATAAACTTCAATCAGGTCACCTCTTAGACGTCGTCGTTCAAGAGTGAAGAGGCCCAACCGTTGCAGCCTCAGATGGTAAGGAAGGTGTTCCAGTCCCCTAATCATTCTGGTTGCCCTCCTCTGCACTTTTTCCAGCTCCATAATATCCTTCTGGAGGTATGGCGACCAGAACTGTACACATCCTAAGATGTCACTCACCTTTAACAAGACACTTATCACTAGGAGATATTACTTTGATGGGCAGCATCCCTATGACTGCCCAGAGGGAGAAACATCATGCTGCAGAGAAGCCAGATAGTTTCTCCATCTCCACTTTATTTAATGAACCAGAAAGACCTGCTGAGAATCTTTTAGTGGATTCTGGAGTTGGACATTCATTTTTTTCCTGTTTGGTTTGATTTCTTTTTCTTTATTTTTTATTTTGCTCAAGATTGTAACTGTGGTCTGCTATAGATTGTGGAACCTGGGGAAACGGACTGGGGAGATAAGGCCTGACAGATAGAAAGAAAGAAAAGAAAATGAATTGGAAATGGGTGAAACTGACATGGTAAAGTTGTACTGACAATTTATTCTTCAGCAACATGCATTTCTGTTGGACAGTTCACTGCGAATTGAAGTCTTAAACTGAATTTGTAAGGGGGCAGCCCTTCAAACAACAATGTTAAAATGAGATAATGCATCAGTCTAGAGTCATTTGTATTAAAGGATGCTTTAGGGGTAAAATATGTAAGCATCTCTGTGGTCTCATTTGGGGGATTGTAGGACCTTGGACATCTGTGCCACTCTGGTAGTTTGCGAACATTGAGGCAGCTGGCCTTGCATGGCTTCTGCTATGTTACAACATCACCATTGTGGATGCGAATAGTATTTTGGAGCAAACTTGTGAACCAGAACTTCAGAGTAACACAATGGACAAAATCCAGTTCATGTAGTTAAAGGTAAATGTTACCCTTGCTCGAAAGCCAGTCGTATCCGACTCTAGGGTTCAGTACTCATCTCTGTTTATAGCTGAAGAGCCAGTGCTGTCTGTGTTTGCAGACGTTTCCGTGGACATGTGGCAGGCGTGCCTAGACACCGAAGTGTTAGGCCAGTGTAAACTGAATCTGGGTACCAGAAACAACCAATTGTAATGAAGTGAAGGCTTTCTATCTTTCCCCCGTTCAGTTAACTTTTGCCCTGGAGAAGCCTTTGGGTGTTTTGGGATGAGAATAGGGAAGACTTTAATAATCAAAAATTGGTGCCAGATCACTCCCAGCTGGTGGTGATTTTTTTTTACTATTGAAGGCTCACCTCTCCAGACATCCCCAGGCAAAAGGAAACTCTAGGGAACCTAAGCTCCTGAAAGGAAGGTTTTGATTAATTTAAATTCATTATTTTTGGCACTCTAACTATAGGAACAGGATTTTGCCCATTGCAATGTAAACATTACTTACTGTATAATAAATAAATATGAGGCTCTCAAAAGCTCATCCCCTAAAATGCAAACAAGGATATCTTGTGTTACAATTGTGTGTCCTATACAGCTTGTTGTTTTGTTTTTAACAAAAAAGGCAGAAAGAAGAGGCTTCTAAATGATAAACAAGTATTTAAAAAAAGAAAAAAGGTGATCTGTTGTTTAACACATCTGTTAGATCACTTCTTCTTCTTCATGTCCATTGAATCACTGAACGTGCACAAAGAGAGCAGGCTTGCAAAAATTGTTATAACAGTTGAGGGAGTGAGGAAGTTAACAGTGGGAAAAAAATGGGCCAGTTGTGATAGCCATTCGGTTTGGTTTTCTTTGCAACTATATTTCCAAGAAAATCAGTCGATTTGCTTTTTCTCATCACTTCAAATGTCATTTTCCATTTGCATCCTTTTCTGAGTTTGATAAACACCACTCCTCCAATTCTGTTCATAGATGACACATTGCAACAAGGTATAGCTAAAGATCTCGTTTGGAAAGACCCTTTTAGCTAGAACAGCCACTATACTGCAGATATCTAAAAGTCATGATAATATTTTAACAGTAAGATATGTCCTGCATGAGATCATGGTACTTTTGTTACAAGGCAGAACATTTCCTGATTTTGAAGAAAACTGGATTTCTTTAATATAAATTATCATAATACATTTAAATTAGAGTCTCCTCCTCCTCCTCTTTTCCTTTCCTAGTTGAGGCCAGACCTCATCATGGCCATTCTGACTTTGAATGCTGCAACTCTAAGCAATGATGTCATGCAGTGTCCAAATCAGTCACTACATGATCAAAGTATAATAATAATAATAATAATAATAATAATAATAATAATAATAATAATAATAATAATAATAATAATAATAATAATAATAATAATAATAATAATAATAATAATAATAGGGTGTGTGAAGTCAATTCCGAATTCTGCCATTGCCGGTCCCAAGATCAGATGAGAAAGGAGGAGGGTTGGGCATCAGGTTAGCACCCTGGCTCTGTAAAACTTTATTGTTGTAGGAGATCTCATGCTTTTAAAGCTGGCGGTTGGGTCACACTTCCACAGACAGCTCCGGGGGACTGACAGCCATTTTGCCCTTCCTATACAACATTGCATTTCCAGGTGTGGTGGAGGCAGTGAAATGGCGCTGTGGGTGGGCCACACACCCATGGGCTGTAGGTTGAGAATCCCTGCTGTAGAAGCAATGAAGAGCATTGCCTGATATGATGTAGTGGCAGAGATGGGTGTTGTGAAAGGGACTTTACCCTCGAATAAGCCCTTTCATGCTTCTGAGCTGCAGCCCCCTGGCTGAACAATCCAGGCCTCCAGATTAGTGTAAATAAGGTAGCATTGAGCCAAGTAATCACTCCAAGTCTCTTCAGGAATCAAAAAGTGTATTGAAATCCAAAGTACAGTACCGAACAAAGTCCAGTAAAACTTAGAAAAACATTTCAAAGTAAAGAAAGCTGTTCTCCAGGGAAAGCTCAGTCCCCCCCCCCCACCCCCTTGCTGGCTAAAGCGACTACATGGTGGCAGTCCAAAAGTTTAAGTGAGTCTCTCTCTCTCTGGCCCACTTTGGAGTTTTTATTCTTTTAGTATGAATCCCCCTATGTGAGGAACTCCATCCAATTGGAGTTAGTGCATAGTTAGCTCGTGGGAAAACTCTCACGGGAAAAAGTTCTTGTGATATGGCAGCTAGCTGTTTCTAGCAGCTGCTCTGGATTCTATCTCCTCCCTCCTGGGTCCGCCTTCTTGCCGTCCCCCTAAAAGGAGTCCAACCAATGATCTTACAACATGACCTGTTCATCACGCTTTAGGCTTTGTTGCTCCTAACTCACGGGAGGGCTAGCATGTTTACATTCCAATCTCTCTCCCACTGATTGAAATCACCATTTTGGATGGCTAAAGCACACAGTAATTCAGTGGCCAAAAAGATCATGAAAAAGCACAGTTCTGCTGCTGCTGCTGCTGCTGCTGCTGCTACTACTACTACTACTACTACTACTACTACAAGTCAATTCTGACTTAGCGTGGACCCTTTCAGGCTTTTGAGCATACTCAAAAATGGTTTACCATTTCCTTCTTCTACAGCCATCTGGGGACTGCAGAGTTTGCCCAAAGCTACAAAAAACATGCCTATTATAGGAGTCAAAGTGTGGAATTGAGTTCCCAAGGCCTGACTCTACAGACAGTTACGTAATTCACTGAGCCAGTTCAAAATATTCCTTTTGTGTGTGTGTGTTTCTTAGTCTTTATTCATTTAGCTCAGTACTGCTTTGTTGGTGACAGTTTCAATCTGAAAAATATATAGCCTGCAACAATAAACCCATATTACCATGCGTAAAATCCACAATTATATGGCATACAATAGAATTGAAAATATCAAGCCCCAATGTGTCTTCTCGACATCAATTGTTTTATTTCGCATATTGGAAATAACCATGGGAGTAGACAGTAATGAGGGTTTGGTGGACTAATGTAACTAGAATTTTTGGTGTTCTGTACTACCAGTCTTACTTTGGGAAGCTGGCAGCCCACTTTTCATAGAGGTCTGAGGAACATTCCTCTTAGGCAGAAACCAAATTGTAAGGCAGTCATAAGGAAAACATTTCCTTTAGTTCATGGTGGAATCCTATAGGAGTGGTCTTTGACATCCAGGGAGGTACCCATTCCATTCCCTTTCAAAGCTGTTGATATTTTGAATTCACTTTGTAGATGTAAGAGAGTCTGTCTCCATCTTTTCACTCTAAATTAAGGATATTAAAGATTAGTCGATTGCAATTATCATTTATATAGATGAGAAAGTTTATAGAAGATGGTAAGTCTTTCTTTTTCTTCCACTTTTTTTCTTGCAGCTTGATATACATTGGGGGCAGTCGGGGCATTTATATGAAAAAATGAATGCAGGCAGTTTCAGTCCTGAGGTACAGCAGCACATCAGTCTGGGACAGTTTATCTAAGGACATGTTTCACTGTTAGTTCATTCCAAATAAATTGTTTCAGTTGGCAGGGTTTGTCCAGTGAGAAAAGTGATCTAATTACTGATTTAAATAAGAAGATAATCCCATGAATTAATAAAACTGAATCAGTTAAATAAACACATTTGAATAAGAAAAAAAATCTGAAGATATATTTATGAATACAGATTAGCATTGAATAATGTACTCAGTACTCACAGATAATTAAAAAAACTCCTGCTGAAGACTGGAACTGAGAATATATTTCTTTGTTTCTATTTTTCTTGCACATAGCATTAGACTTTTTAAAGTAATCAAGTTTTTTCCTCCCTTCCTCAGAAATATTTATTCAAGATGTTCTAAGGGACCTAAAGAAACATCATGTGGATGTAGATAAGTTGAGCCCACCGGAGTTGGATAAAATGGCTGATATCATCGCTGATGCCATTCAAGCTGTTGGGGTTGATGAAGAAAGAGAAAATGCCGCTGGGGAGGTTGAAGGAGAGACAACAGAAAAGGGAATGGATAAAGAAAGAAAGAAAGATGATGATCATGAGATGGAATTAATGAGTGAAGGTTATCCCATGCAAGGTATTATATTCAACATCTTTTGTTTGTTTTATAAAGAGTTCAGAATTTAAAACTGCCATGGTCATCTATCTTCCTACTTGACAATTGTCTTATGCTTCCAGTTGTATCCTTTCCCTCTCAATTTCTCTGATTATAATAATAACAACATGCTTCTCCTGCCTTGAGTGCCTTGTGTTCAGAGACCTGAGATGAGCATCATAATGTTATTGTAACTTGCTCCAGTAACCCGATGAGTGTGATTTGCAAATTTGTCAAAAACAATTCATTCTTATATAATTTTTTACATTTCCTAGTCGCATCTCCTTATCCAAAAGATGTATATGCTTAAACACTGGTTGAATTTTAGATGTAAAAAAATTAATTCCCTATGCACCCTTGTGAGTCACAAGGAATCATTCCAACTTTCAAAGTCCAAAAAGTCTTTTTTCTAATAGCACAAAGAAGTAGCATGGAGTTAAGAGGACTGCTTAACCTTCTGCCACTTTGACAGCACCCCAGTCCCATACTTTGGAGGGTGACTGAGAGATTGTGAATTCCAAAAATCCCTTCCCTACTGACACCAAATGTTCTTGTTTCTTCTCTGAGACACATAATTCAATATATCAGTTTTTATTCACTATGGACTAAAAAAAATCATTATTTCTATTTCTTCTGAAATAAAATATAGTTAAAACATGTATAGTCCTGCCCTACCTGGATAGAACCTCAGCTGTAAATCTGTTATCATTCCTAACTTATTACTGTAAACATTTTACTATGCTAGCAGAAGATATTGCATTGATTTTTTTAAAGGCATTGGGAAAACAGAAGTAAATTCTGTAGCCATACTATTGAACTAATTAATATTATGCACTCATACACCACTGCTTCCATTGATCTCCCATTAGTAAGCTGTCAAAATGGAGTCAAAGTGACAAACCTGATCTATGCCTTTTCCTTTCAGCTACAACATCTTAATGTTTAATGCACAATAAAAAGAACGCAATCTACAATAAAGTGAAGCAGTGTTTGTATTAAATAGTGTTAAATATGTTTTACAACAAATGCTTTTGCAATATTTCCACAGATGCAGGAGCACAGAATGAAAGTGACATGGCTAAAAACCAGGTACGTTGCACTTTTCAGTATTAATATCCATATTTCATCATGCAGAATATGCTATTCAAGCAGGGTACACTAAATACAATTGAAATGGTTGAGTTGAATGTTATTAAAAATTCCAAAGCAGGTGTTTACTGTATATACTGTACTTTAATCCATTTATTATTTATTTCAGAAGATGTAAATATAGTTTTGAGGTTTGCTCAACAAGTCAGCAGAATGAAAATAGTAAAAGTTAAATATTTAATTTAGATAATGAGGCTGTCTCAAAAAGATGGTAGTATATTCCATTGAACAAAATGAATGAATGTAGAAATTTCATACCACTTACCAACTGCATTAAGTGCAGTATTTTCGCCTATATGAGATGTAATCTTCCTTTCTACAAGCTGAATCATAGCAGGTAAAGAGGATATGACCAAATGGTGTAGCCCCTAAGTGGAAAACCTATGTCAATGATGGTGAACCTTGGCACTCCAACTGTTCATGGACTTCAATTGACAGAAGCCCAGGCCAGCACTCCTGCTGATCAGGGCTTCTGGGAATTGAAGTTCCAGAACACCTGGAGTGCCAAGGTTCACCATCACTGACCTAGGTCTTGATAAAATAACATTAACAGTAATTAATGGTGCTATAAAAATGCTGAAGTCAAATTTTGGCAAGAATAAGAGGCGCTTCTATTTGAAGTTTCAAGCTTGGAATTAGACTTCCTTTCCCCCATTTTAAAAAAAAAGCATAAGGGCGGAATTGTAGTTTGTTGCCACTTGCTATGCCTGTTCCACCCTGCCAAGACATGTCAATCAATTAAATAAGAATAAGTTAAATCCGAACCAAAAATACATGCAAATGATATTTGTTTACCATGCAGTACATCTAAACATTAATGTGGCTTTGAAAATAATAATCTGCTTTTGGTTAGTCTTAAAAACCGAGACTAATGCTGTGGCTTTTGCTTACAGACTTGTCTATATGTTGTCACATGTTCCAAAAGGCAGAACTTTTTTAAAGAGTGAGAGTGATAGAATTTAAGAAGAGAGGCAATTCCAGAGTGCCATCTTTAACTGAAATATAACTGTTGTCAAAAGTTACACTTGAGCCTAAATGTTCTCCAGTCTTAATTTTGAATAAAACAAACCTGCATGTTTTAAATTTCTTCTCATTTACTTACTAAAGCACCAGTATTCTGTGAGATTTGCAGAACTAAATTCATGAATTACATATAACTATCCTTGTTAAGGCATGTGGGGGAAGACGAGAAATAACCCCTCTGATATTTCATTGTAGGAGAACCGTTTGGATACAAAACTGCCTGATTTTCTGTATGAGAATATGGGAATTGAAAATCTGCTAAAGGAACCTTTCCCTAAAGAGACCTTTAAAACAGAAATGAAGAAGTCAGAATATTTAGATATTTCTTCCTCCTCTGAAGAAGAAGTAAAGGCTGGGATTGAAAATGTAAAGAGTGAAACATTCTCAAAGGAACTCATCACTGAAAAGAAAGATGAGTTGGAAACAACAAACTCTAAAGAATTGACTGAACTTCATCACTGGATTAAGAATACTTTGGTTCAGGATGAAACTACTTATGGAGTAAATGAGAAAAAGAAGGGAGAAGGCCTACAGTTAGATGCAAAGTCTTCTAAAGAGAAAGAATATGGTTACATTGTGACAGAGAAAGAGTAAGTAAACTATTAAAGAGATTTCATCGTTGGCTGCAACTCATATCAGATTATACATTTTCCCCGGATTACAGGAAAAGTGCCACTGGCGTGAATTTGTTTAAGATGGATCCCAGTTTGCCATGAAGTGATCCTCACACTGTGATCCCAGAGCTGTCTCCTGTGGCACATATGAAATAAAACATGCAGGCTTTAACACTAGGATTGCAGTGGACTGTTGCAGCCTTGAGGATATTATCAAAGTGCGCTGTCACAGTCATTCCATCTGGCATGGCCTCTTCTGCCTCCATGGCCATTGGGAGTCAGAATAGTAAAGTGGTTCCTCCTCCGCTCATTTTGCTGTTGGGCCTGATATGATAGTTTCCAGTGGCATTACCCCACCTAAAGGGGCTCATCTGCCCATAGCTGTTGGCGCCTTTAGGGAGTCAGGTTATTTACCACTGCCCAAAACTCGCTTTTGAGTCGCTGGCTGTATCCACCAAACTGATATTAAAGAGATGTACTTAATCTATAGGTTTTGGCTAAAAGGTTTATGAGGTCTTTTATTGTGTTGGTGTTGTAGGTGGAGTCAGCATAAATTTGTTCTAAAAGGACCAGATATAAGCTTCAGTGTCACATTGCCATAGTAGTTCAGGAGAGCTGATCCCTTGTTCACGCACTCCTATATTTCTGTTACCTTTTTGATGATACGTAATCTCATTGACCTTCATAGGTCTGACCACTGAAATTGATTTTTGCAAAGTGTCATCTGCTTTATAAATTGGTCTGGACTTGAATCTGTTTGAGTTAAAAGGTTTAAATTTCACACCTATTTGTGAGGCAAAAGGAGGAGCAGGAAGGTGTGTGCATAAAATGTGGCAAGCAGAGATTTGCTGTCTTGTCAAAAGTGAAGTAAGGTTATGAATGTTCAGTAGCTAATAAAGCCTTAGAGGAAACAAAGCTGGAGAAAATGAATTGGAGGCAGATCAAGTTAAATTGTATTGTTCTTAAAATCATGACTGAAGGCTTTGTGGGAGATCTAAGGTACCAGAACTCTGGGAGATCTATTTGTAACACAGCATGGCTGCTAAATATAAATCCTTTTAAAACTGTTAGCTGCTATATACAATAACTCATTAAAATCTCTATCTGAAATAGTCCAAGTTTTAACTGTGACTTGGGATATTAGTATTTACACAGTGCAAATGGAGAATCCTTTGCATTCTATTCTGTTACTTAGCAATAAAATGAGAGAGAGAGAGAGAATGGTGAAGTCCAGAATAAATAATTTGTGGCAGCCTTCTTTTTGAAAACTGAACCTTGGTTGTAATGGAGTTCACACAAACTCCCATGTTGCATGTTGAAAACATTCATAAATAAGTTGTAGAGTCAGTCTTACAGATGGTAAATACATTCGTGTTCATACTGACATGTATACATTGAGGTCCTCTACATAGCTTCATTGTCCCAATGACAGTTGTCTTTGGAGAATCAGCAAAAGAACATGAGGAAAGTCTTGTTTGTGTTTTCTCCCTTTTATTAAAACACAAGTCCATTCCTAACATAGTAATCCTCATTATTACTGAAGTCTCCAGATTTATAGCTTTAGACCTCACTCAAAGATTTCTTCTCTATTTCAGTACACATATGGACCCTGCTTACAAAAATATACAAAGGGGCGGGTTGGCCAGTGAAGCCACCTTGTGTCCTTGCTGAGAGAAAGGCAAAACAGAAGCTAAACAAACAAACAAATAAAATCCCATTTATATGCTTTCAATGGGTTTGTGTAAACCTCTAATAGTTAACTGATATAAAGACATTTTGTTATGAACGTACATCCATCCACCACAGCTATGATCTTTTAAATGTCCAGAACACCTACTTGGTACCTTACAGGTTGGACGACATTTATTTGCAAAAAAGAAAAGAAAAGAAAAAGAAAAAAGAATTTATTAAGTACAGTTATACTCCTATCTCTCCTCTATAGGATTGTGAAAAGTATACAGGTATCATCTCATCTAATCCCTCACCCTTACAATCATTCTGAAATGCAAAACTAGACTGGAAGAATAGTGATTACCAAGGGGTTGCCTAATGGGTTTCTGAGCTGCTAAGTAGGGATTTAAAGGGAATTTGCTTGTTAGATTATACTGGCTTTCAAAAAATGTTCAGCTTTGCAGGCATACAGAGGGGAAAGTGAAAATTAGAAATCATGTATTGCAGTCTGCACCAGAGACAGTAATAAGGTTCAGTGAGGAGTATGAATGTGTCCTGCAGTAATTCTTCTTTCATGTCCAGATCAGTGATGCACTGCAAATTTTTTTTACTACCTGCTCTGTGGGCTGGCAAAATCTGTGGGTGTGGCCAAATCCTGCATTATGGGCTATGGAGGTGGGCGTGGCCAACCAAGTGGGTATGGCCTGGGGGAATTTCTGCTACCAGTTCTGCAGAACCTGCCAGAACCTGCTGCAGTGCATCACTGGTCCAGATCAAACTCTTACTGCCAAAATGAAGCCACTTTTTTGGCTTTGTTGTTGGCTAAAATTAAATCTTCATCAGTATGTGTTTCTGGTAGCAACCAACAGACCAGTAAAGGAGTCAGATTCTGTATCTCTCCACATTCACACAGCGTGTTGTTGTCTGAAAAGTTGCTGATGAGCATTGGAAAATTATGATATCTATCTTCCGTATTTGTAGTGTTTGTAGAGAGAGTTGCACGTTGGCTTTGTGTCTGCTTTTATTTTGCAGTAACCAATGCTCCATAAGAGCAATTAAGGCTGTGAAATCACAATATTGTGTTCATGTCACCCTCTTTCCTACCTGATGGTGTTTGTAACCCTGTTGGATATTAGCACCAAAATGCTCTGAGCAGCCTTATCACCATTGCATTCACAACTCATTTTGACATCTACTTTTTATTTTGTAGCCTACAGAAATATTATAGTTTCATGTGTACAAATGATAGCAAGAGGAAATGCCAACAACATATTTATGACTTTTCCCACACCTCTAGGTAAAATAATAATAATAATATGACAGTGTTAAAAAAAGCTCACTCCAATTTCTGACACTTGTCATCTCACACACATTTGAACCAGAGTCCTCAGGAGTGAAGAATCTAATTAACACATAAGCCCCTGGTTCACTCTGTGGCAGTCTGCGTTCATAGTGACTTGTGAAAAATCAGAGCCTTAGTATCCACTGCCAAGATTTGAAATTCAAGGTGGCTTGTTAATGAATAAGCCAGATACAGTATTTCCCCCTCTATAAAAACATTGGATTTCCTTTTAATCCTTTTGAACATAGCCTTATTGGTGTATTATCCCTCCGGGAAAACAACCATATTTTAACCACTATCCTGGGGAAACAGTATCTGCATATATGACATGATGTCCCCAGAGTACTTTAGGGTAAGGGCAACATGAGGCTTGAAAGGTATCAAGAATGTTACTTTCCTAGTGAAAGTTCATAATATATAAATAGACACACTCTCAGGGACTGTATATATTCTTTTGGCGTGCTTTAAGCTAAATGTTAAGAGCAACAGTTTTCAATGTAGTATGCAACTCACATACCTCACTGTAGATATACTATACTTCCCCTTCATAATAAATTGCTTGGGATATTTTGGATTGCACTAATTAAAAATAAGAGGCTGAATGGGTCGAGGTGAGGGTATTTTTTAAAAAGAAATTATTTTTACACTGGGTTATTTGCTTGAATAGTAAATAAGAGAGTTATTTTATTTATACTTTTCATTTAATTTATTATGAAATAAAGCTTGATATCACTACACTTAATTATAAGATAGTTAGCTCTGAGTCTAATGTCATACGAGGGTGGAAAGGTTATAAAGTTTCAACTTCCCAAGGACTTCTTTGAGTTAATTGCATGAAGTACCGTAAGCAGTAAATTGAATTTTTTTTAAAAAAAAAATAACTTTCTTTGACCTTAATTCTTGTTCAGTGTTTTGGAAATTGCTGTCATGCCAGACATAGTTTTGTAATGGTGTAATATAGATAACTGTGCGTTGGGAAAGTAGACACCTGACTGTGTAGCTTTATACAGGTATATAGTCTTAATTATGGTGGGAATGAGGGCTTGCACATACAGGTAGTCATGGTCAGATGTAAGTCAGACTTTTGCACAATGATAGGAGATGTGTATATGTGCTTAGCTGAACTCAGTAATTTACATTAGCCATGGACTCATTTACGGCTGTAGAAAGTGTGTTTATGATGGCCGTGCACTCATTTATGGCTACATAAACACATTTACACAGATGTAAATGAGTCTGCAGCCAATTTTGGTGGTGGTGGCAGTGGCAATGGTGGCAGCTGGAGTGAGGTCAGGAGCTGGATTATTTGGCCCTATGGGCCAGATCCGGCCCACAGGCGGTAGGTTGTGAACCCCTGATTTAGAGCTTGCAAGGGGGCAATGTCTAAACACTAGAGCAGATTAACTTCCATCCCCTAGCCCAGGATTGTTTTCTTGTATATAATTAACTCTGTCATTTTTGAGATTACAGCATTTTTATTCTGTTTTCAAAGGGAGAATTTCTTTGAGAAACTAAGGAATCAAAAATGATTATCTGTGTTTATTTGATAGAAGCCTTTGATTTGCTTCTCTTGTTAGCCTCCAAATTAACCTTGACACTTTACTATTCCCTTCCCTCCTCTATGCTGACTTTCTTTTCTGTCTCTCTCTCTCTCTCTCTCTCTCTCTCTCTATATATATATATATATATATATATATATATATATATTATTGGAGACCAAAATGAACTGGTTGCTGCATGATTGGACCCATTACACTTCCTAACAATTCTATTCACACCTTATTGTTTGTCTTATTGCTGGGAAATTCAGGTGATTCATCAAGTTTGTTGAAGCACCACCTGATCCCATTTCCCTCGCTATCACAATCACTATGTGACAGGAATACTGTAAATGTTGGCTTTCAAGCTAGCTAACAGGCCAATGTGATAACTCATTTGGGACTTTTAGCTTCTTATGTATTGCTGGGTTAAATTTTTGTAATGTTGTATTTTCTTGCTTCTTTCCAACAGCCCTCTCAGTGATGAAAGAGGTTTGGCATTAATAATCGAAGTTGCAGGTCTCCTGAAGCTCCAGATGACAGCTTTTGCTGATATCAAGTATGTGTGTACAAAGAACAAACCTTATATTAATCTCTTCTTAATTTATAGCTTGCTTGTAAACTAACATCCATAGTATACTATGAAACATAAAAATTAACTTCCATGATGCAATGGTGCTCAATCATTTTATGTGTACAAATGATAGCAAATGATTTCAATCATTTTATATATTGTGTAGAAAACACAATACATATTCTTAAAATAGACAGAGGGTCTATTTCATTTTCAGTCTTCTGGATTCTATATAATAAATCAAACGATATGGCAGATTTTTTGGCTTGGTTTCACTAGCTCTGCATGTTTTAGTTATTGCTTACATGGGGTTACTTTTGATGCTTCCTGTTTTCAAAATAGACAGAGGGTCTTCAAATGACAATGTAGTTTCAGATTGTATAAAAGAAATGGCTTATTCTCACAAAACACACTCATGTTGCTGTCCCCTTCAAAATATGGGGAAAATACCATGTTTAGAGGCAATATACAGTATGTCTCCAATTATCAGATCCAGCATGTCTCATTGCTCATGAGTTACCCATGTACATTGCTTTGCCTAGTATTATTGGAAGCAAAATGCTAGACCAGGGGTACCCAAAGTTTTTGGGCCATGGACTGCTCACGTGGTTGAGTGTGCCAATCAGGTGGTTCCTCCCACCCAGAAGCAGAAGTAAAATGTGCATGCGCATAACATGCCCGCACATCTGCATAACACTGCTGTAAATGACCCACGGCTTTCATAAACGCATTTAAAATAGCTGTTGGTCACTTATGGCAGCATTACGTGTCCGCGCATGCATGATTTAATTCCTCTTCCAGGAGTGGTGAGGGTGGCGAGGGCTGGATTAATTGGCATTGCAGGCCGGATCCAGACCATGGGCCATAGTTTGGGCACCCCTGTACTAGACTATGAAAATTATTGATTGTTTGTTTGTAGTACAGTGAAACCTTGGTTAACAAATGGCTTGGTTAACATAAAAATCACATAACAAAAGGAAATCCATAGAAAACAGTGGCTTGGTTAACAGATATTTTTTGGAATGGATTAATTGATTTTCAGTGCATTCCTATGGGAAGCCGTGTTTCGGTTAAAGTATTTTGGTTTTCAATGCATTCCTATGAGAAATTGCATTCAATGCATTCATATGGGAAATTTGGTTAAAGTAATTTTTGCTGTAACAAACATCCCGGAGAACGCATTAATTACGTTAACTGAGGTTCCACTGTGTTTGTATACTGCCTAGTCTAGTATCAAAGTATAGTACTACTCATGCCAATGAACAGTAGGTACAACAAATACAAATGAAATATGTGTAGCAATATGATAACATGATAATAACATAGTTACAATAAAATAATATTATAAGCTTATTAAAAATATTATAATAGATGTTGAGTCTATTCCACAAAGGTATGTTCAAGGTAGTGCTATGTCATAACTAGAATAATATGTATTTTCTCTTAGCTCACAGTACAAAAATAAGCTATATAGAGTAGAACCCCACATAACAAAAAAGCTTTGTACAACGGAGCTCTTCACTATGCAGTTTTTTTGTTATGCGGATCAAATGGGTGATACCCTGCATAACGAAAAGAAAATGTTCGTTATATGGTGTTTTTATGGTGGTGTATTAACTGGGGTATACCCCGCTTAATGCAAACCACATATAATGAAAATATTAGTGCCGCAATCACGATACCCTGCATAATGATTTTTTTTTGATACGTGGGGTATCACGATTGCCGCACGAATGCTTCGTTGTACGAAATTTTCGTTATATGAAGCATTTGTTATGCGGGGTTCCACTGTACTCTACATTTAAATTTTAGTTGCATGTAGATACCCAAGTATTTTATGCAGCTAGCTGCACAGTCAAGGAGAGAAGGCAAAAAATTATGTTATTACATCAAATGAATTTATGAAGAACAATAGGGTGTGAGATCAAATTTATTAGCTTGCCTCATGACTTAGTGGATACAATAGTGTCATAGATCCTTTGAACATCTCTCCCAGATTTTGTACCGTGAGCATTCTGTTTTTCTGTTTCATGAAAAAAAGCCTTCTATATCACATGAGAGATGTGATGGTCAGGAATGAGGATAGCTTATGTAATGTCTCTTTGCCTGCCAAATTCTCTCTCTCTCTTTCTCTAACTCACTTTTGTTTCAGACATTAAAAATATTAGTATTCAGAAAAATAGAAAAGAAAGGCATAGAAGAGCCAGAGGTTCTTGCCATATTTAAGTAAAAAAGCAATTGACCGATATCCATGGAGAAACAGCTAAAGGAAAGGGTTCTAGTAAATAATATCAGCAGTCAATGATTTAGGTTTCAATTCAGTTGTCAGTCTCAATGAGAAAATGCCCATTGATTTAATAGGACATGTTAAATCAATACTTATGTTGAGTCCCATTGAGCCAAAGGGTTTATTTGGGGTGGGGTGGGACTAACAATTAGATTTCGGCCATTCAATCCTATTAGAATTGCTGTTTCTATTTCTGGTACATTTAATCTATGCTATATTAATTTTTAATGTATTCATGAAAAGATATAATCATTTTGTTGTTAGGTTTAACACAGCCAGAAAATAATTCTGAAGTGTACTCAATTCCTTCAACAACTCCATTTCTTTGAGTATTCAGTAATTCTGTAGATGATTTTCATGTTATTTATGATTGTGATAGCATTATCAGCTGGCTTTTTCATATTCACATGCGCCATATATATAATATGACTTGGGATTTTAGGCAGTAACTCTATATACACTTGCGTGGGAGTAAATTTCAATAGCACATACAGTGGCATGTACTTTGAATGTTCTTTTGGACTTGATGCCTGTAACATGCTCTTCATTTTTGTATTCAGTTTATAGCCCATGTTCTTTTGAATATGTATATTTTGGGTAACAGAAAGTAGGAATAGTGAAAACGAGCACAGGCATAATTTTCTATGTCTTTTATGAAAGTACTAGTTATAGTTAATCTGCTTTGTTAATGGTTATATAGCTGTGAAACAAATTCCATTATTTCGTATTACATCATTAGGGACCATTAAAAGAATATTAGCATGCTGATATAATTATGTGAGCAGATATGAAATGATGATAGGTTTGATTTTATAATCCAATTATGAGTCTCTGTGGCCTTCAGTGATTGATTGCTGGACTGGTAAAATAGCAAAGGAAGTAAGCTGCAGCATTAGAAGGTATAGTGCGAGTAGATATGTCTTTCCTCCCAGTGTTTTCCATTTTCAGTCTTCTGGATTCTATATAATAAATCAAACAATATGGCAGAACTTGGTTTCACTAGTTCTGGATGTTTTAGTTATTGCTTACATAGGATTACTTTTGATGCATCCCTTTCTGCAGTCTAAAATGTACAGTACTATCAAAGTAACTTGATAACATCGTTCCGTGTGCTCTGGTATCTAGTTATGCCTGCCACATGACCACGAAAACGTCTGCAGAAGCACTGGCTCTTCGGCTTTGAAAGAGAGATGAGCACTGAACCCTAGAGTTGGATACAACTGGCTTTCGAGCAAGGGAAACCTTTACCTTTACTAGTTCAGCACATCTGCAGGCTAGATTTTGGGATGCAATGTTGGCAAAATAAAATCCTCATATTAAAATGATCTCGGTAGTGGTAAAACCAGGGTAATTTTTCAGATTTACATTATTTAATCATCTTTATTACATAAAACACATATAACATCTAACAATTAGCAAGTGTGTCCTCCACCCTTGCAACCATTTCTTCTATTCCACGTATCTTAATTTTCTGTCTTAATTATTATACCTTTCCCTATTTCCAGAAATAGATACTTTCTTGACCTGGCTTGAATACTTTAGATTTTGGGACACATATTCAATGAACTCTCCCCATACCTGTAGAAATTCATTATTCTTTATTGTTTTTTTAATTTGCACATCAGTTTATCGTTCCATGCTATATTCCATATTTCTTTGAACTCTTCCAAATTTAAGGAGATGCACACTTTCCAATTCTTTGCTATCAGCAGTCCGACTGCTGCTATCATAATTATAATCAGCTCTTTTCTATATTTATTTACCATTATATCACTTAAATCCATTACTAACGAAACCTTGGGACTCATATTTGGGATCTTCTAACCTGGTGGAATGTCTTCCCCTCAGAACATCAGCCCACATCACTCGTTTCTCTCAGATGGCGCAGCTCCAGGTGCCAACCCCGAGATTGGCAAGAAAGACCATGACTCGGAGAAGAGCCTTCTTGGTGGTGGCACCAACTTTGTTGAACTCTCTTCCAGTTGAGCTGAACCAGGTTCCATCCCTGCCTATATTTAAAAGTAGTTAAATCATTTCTTTTTAAAGAGGCTTTTAAGGATATATTGCCAATGGCTGAGTATTAGGTATTTTTTTTTTGTTCCTGGTATATTTATATGTATTTTTACAAATGTATGACTGCTTTTAATGTGTAGGTTTTCTTTTGTTAGCCGCCCAGAGTAGGAATATCTCCTAGATGGGTGGGGTACAAATATAATAAATAAATAAATATTTATTTTAAAAGATAATATCTTATTAATATCATAAAAAAACTTTCCCCATATAGTATACACTTCTTTACACTCCCAGGGAATTTTTAAAAAACATTTTCTTTGTTTTAAACAAAATTCATGTCACTTTCTCCCACTATTGGTATTCAAGGCAAGTTTACAGTGCAATGCTTCTGGGCAGGAAGGATTAACCAGCTGCACCACATTGCCCAGGGAATGCATGGTTATACTAGCAATGCTTTTTACTCTTCAGGAAAGCTTATATAATGGCTTATATAATGTAACTCTCTGTCTTTTAATCTCTCTTTTAATCTTAATTTATAAATAATTGATGGGGAGGGTGAGGGTAATTTTTTAAAGTCTATTAAGGGTTTTTAAGGATCTTTAATGTTTTATTATTGTAGTGATTTTATCGTTGTTGTTATGCCGCCCAGAGTCGCTCGTTCGATTTGGGCAGCAATATAGAAATTTGAATAAATAAATAAATAAAGCTCCTTCTGTGTCTGCCACAAGCTATGCTTTACATATACAGGAAGAAATCCTTTTCTCTAACTTGTGCTGCATAAGGCATAAAGTTAATGACAGAAATATTTTTTAAAAAACCTGATACTTCTTGCCTTCGAGGGCTCTGTTTCTGGGGCTCTGTTTCACCACAGAGGAGCAGGTGTAGACTACAAGGCTAAGAGGAAGTTTTCAATTTGCAAAAATCATTACCACTAGCAATTTTTGGGAATTAAAGACTTCCATTTTGTATTATGGCTTCTCCACAATGAAGGTGATCCTTTGGGAGCCCCGACCCATAGAGGAAACTGCACAGATCTTGTTTTTGAAAAGTTCCCATGGTTGATGATGTCATCAGCTGTATGCAATATATATTAGGATTTCAGCCTTTGTTTGATAAATCTATGCAATAGATCAGATGTCAGTCATAATAATTCTCAAATTGTTGAGAGGTGTTGTGATCCAGTCCTCATCAGACTCTGAAGATGACCTGGATCTGGAGGCACTTTCTTTGCCCACCCCAGTTCTGCCAGAACCCGAACCTGAGAATGTCCTGAGCCAGGAATCTCAGCCTGCACCTGACTCAACTCTGTTGCCCCTGGCAGATGACCTGTGAGATCAGAAATCTGACTCTGACAGTGATCAGCCCTCAGTCAGGGAAAAGTACAGAAGGCAGCTACACCTGAGACGCAGGCAAGCTAGAACTAAGTACCAGAGTAGGCTCTCAGTTGATACCGTTTAGCTGGGAGGCTCTTAAGCAAGCTTGTTGCAGCATTCCAGTGTTGGTACAATTCTTCAGTGCAAAGACTGATGCCCTGCTTGACTTCGGATACCTTTTGAGATTGCCTGCCTAGATCCTGATCTGCCTGCCGTGACCCTGACTTCTCTGCCAACGATGCCCCT
Source organism: Bradypodion ventrale (assembly GCA_035047345.1). Taxonomy (NCBI): domain Eukaryota; kingdom Metazoa; phylum Chordata; class Lepidosauria; order Squamata; family Chamaeleonidae; genus Bradypodion; species Bradypodion ventrale. The sequence goes on from JAWDJE010000006.1 coordinate 127,469,705, forward strand.
TGGACATCCTTTGGACTAGACGCTCGCTTGAACTACCAGTAAACAGACCTTGGCTTGCTCTTTGGACTTTGTTCTTTGGACTCTCCTTGAATAGACTCTTTGTGTAGTGCCACTATGCAGCAGCCGTGCCTGCTGGGGTAGGTCAGCACAAGAGAAAATAGCTAATCTAAGGTAGAGTTGCGATAATTCTTTCCCACAAAACTGGGACAGCCATGTGACATTATTGCATTCTTCAAACTGTGCATGTGCACCCCCAATTTACACCGCCCCCTGGAGAACCCCCCCCCCCCCAGGCCCCAGACAAAGCCTCCCTGTCACACACACACCCCAGGCTGTAAGGAGTCTGGTCTTTGCACCTGAACTCTCCTGCCTGAGTGTCAAAGGTGAGTTCTTGGGGCAGGTGGCAAAAGGTGTGCCTTTGAGCACATACAGAGTGTCCTCCTCTCATTCCACCATGTCATCTCAGACTGGTCTATTTCAAAGCCAGGTGCCAAAGTATGGTGTGTGTTCGCCATGGATCAAATCCCAGTCATAGAAACCTCCATATCTAACCCCACCCCACTTTACCTTGACATTGGTTGAAACTCAAAGTCTGCATGATGGCTTTGCTATCCAATTTGTCTGTCCTTCCATTGTCTTCATGCAACTGATTGGCTGAGCTCTCCTGTCAGTCACAGGGAAGGCCAGGGAAGGAGGTGAGAGGGGAGAGGGTGAATTCAGAGGGAGGAAAATGGGGAGGTGTGCTTCCCCCCTCATTCTCTCTTTCTGGCTCCTCCTCCTCCTCCTGATGATTGGCTGGGCCCAGGAAGGAAGGCGGGGAACTGCCCACCGGTGCTGCAACCAGCCACATGGACTAGCTTTGTGCTTTTCAAACACCAATAGTGGAAGCAACGCAGGTGGGCATGAGGGCCTGGCACAGGCAAAAGAGAAGGGGAGGAAGGCGGGGAAAATCCAGGACTTTGACAAGAGTTTTATTAAACTGGGAAGGACAATGTTCCCGACCTTAAATCCAGGATAATCCCGCTTTTTCAGAACATATGGCAACTCTAATCTAAGGTCATCAGATACTTCTGGTTTACAATGTTCCTTGCTCTGGGTAGATGCAGATAATTTCTCTCTCACAATAATTGAGCAACACTCCATTTTGCAAACTTAGAATTGAAGAGCGTGAATTCCCGAAAATCTTTAATATTTCAACGTTTATGAGATCTAGCTTGACATGTTAAGTGATCTGGGTATGCTTTGGTATTATTTGAACTGTCAGCTAGACTCAAAATCGAGTCAGAGATAACAAGTGTCTTTGGTGAATCATCTGGAGAAATCTGTCTTTTTATCAAGATATATAAAGTGACTTATAATGCTGGTGGCACAGTACATGTTTACAAGCTTGATTTGGTTTCAAGTCTGTTAAATAAGTTCTGAAAGAAATCACATCACCAGCTATATAACTCTGTATTTTAAACCAATAATTCCAACAGCATATAAAACAAAAATGTGTTCCACTGCTCACGTCAACTATTAAAGCACTCAGAACTTCCATTTAAATTTACTATAATTTAATTTGATAGATTTATATACCGCCCTATCCAAAGGACTCTGGGCGGTGTACACAGGTTAAGACCAATATACAGGTAAAACAATTTTTAAAAACCCTTTAAAAACATAACAATATTACACCTCCCCATGCCACCTGTTATCTCAAAACAAATATAAAATCTACAAAAACTTTTAAAAAAATTAATTACAGGAGGGGGAAAGCCTCAGATGAGCCAAAAAGGGAACTTGTTGACAATCCCGGCCCCCAGACCCATTTTGCCAACCACATCTTCAATTCTTTCCTAAATGGTAGAAACTGGGCCTGGAGGCATAGTTCTACTGGGAGGAGGTTCCATAGTATGGGGGCTATGACTGAGAAGGCCCTTTTTCTTGTGTTGGAGAGGCGAGCCTCCCCAACAGATGGCACCTGATCCTGCAATTAATAGAGTTTGGACAAAATTCATATATAAATTACCTGGTTTTTCAAAAATGAAATTTGGGCAGGTTTTAAAAGTGAAGCACTAAATCAATGTTTAGCACAGTGGAGAACCTCAAATTGATCGAATGCCACTCAGGGTTTCCTCGCCTTGCTTTGGGTTGGTTCAGAAGTGGACAAATACCCCCTGCCTGTTTCAGATTGCAAATAATTTCCAAACCCAAAGGCCATCCTTATTTTCAAGAACTTGAAAAATAAAATGCTCAAGGTCTTTAGAAGTGTTTTGAATAGGGTTGCAACAAACTGATGGGCCAGACAGCCCCATTTCTCAAAACACAATTTTTTAAAAAAATCTCCATTGACTTAGACTTCCTTGTCCCCCGCTTTCCTTCTCTCAAATTAATTTCCACCAAATTTGCATCTTGAATTGTCTTGAATAAGACTTTCCAGCAGCAAAGGTATTTCTCATATTTTTATCCTTCTTTTTCCTCTTTTGAGGAAAGACCACACCAGTGGAAAGATAAGCCCCTTTCCACCATCATTCCTGAATTTGGGTATATCTGAGAGGGTGATTGCTTTGGGAAAATCTGAATACTGGAGCTGCCAATGAATTTAAAAATCTCTGCAGTCTTTGATGTATTCCCTTTGTATTAAATCTTTGACTTTCGTATGCAGGATGGTAATTTGCTTCTAGTACTCCAAATATACATGTCATCACATCATGATGATGATGATGATCTGAACTCAAAGATAATGATAGTTATTTTTCCTCTGCTATAACAGGCACCTACATTTTAACAACATGACAGATTTTATGATTTTGTCCTTCCTGGAACACCCATATCTCTGGAATTAAAATTTACCTGGGGCAGAGGTTTGAGAATGTGACTTGTTTTTCGCCATAAAATTAGTGGGGGAATATTTAAATTTGAAAAATTAGAATGTGGGAGAAAGTCAAATTTTGTATAGTTGTATTTTGTTTAGGTTTTGTTGGGTTGATAAGTGTTTTTCCCCCAATCTCGTTGTTCTGTGCAGGACAATGACAATAAAGATTTATCAATCAATCTATCTATCAAATCAGCATGTTTCTCTAGACTATCTCATGGGCTGAATCTGATCTATTTCATTGAATGTTTGAGTACACACTTTGCTCTGATAGTAATATTTAAAATTATTCTTAAACTTGTTGCTGAACTTAAGAAAGCAGAGTAAAGAGAAGTGATTACCTTGTAAATGTTATGTGTGTCGTTTCCTGGTTACCCATGTCTTGTTTTAAATTATTTTTGTAGCATGCTGGGGCCAGCTGTGACCTTCCGAGTGCACTCAAATGCCCTCAATATCACCACTGCGGATGTTGCCAAAGCAGCAGGTAAGAATCCTTATTCCCCAAGTACTAACTTTTGTCCATCCACCATTGAATTTAGAAAGACAGTCACAGACAATGAAAATGCCCTCTTTTGCCCAAAGTTCAACATTTAATGAAACAAGCGTTGGAATAGATTGTCGGCCAAATGGGAAACTGAGGTGTAACATTTCTCACTCAATTAAAATTGCCTGACACTTCCCTTGTTGGCAAAAGAACTGAATTAAATGGAAAATGAGGTCTGGAATACATAGTGGAAGAGAAACTAAAATGTTGTGACGGAAAAGAAGCCTACTGTTCTTAATCAAATGTTTGACAACAGCAACGTGCATCTAGTATATGCCACAATAGAAGGATTACTACAGTTAATCTTTTATTTCTGGACTTGGGAACTGTTATAAATGTGTTTGTAGTGTCAGTTTAATTTTACAGTTCCCATGACCTAGAAGTGGTAAGCACTGTAGGTCGACAACTAACAGTCCTACTCTGAAAGAACTGTGGTGAAGTATTGTAGATTTGATTATAGTCATTTTGCTGTCTAGTCTTGATTGTAAATTGTTTTGTCTACCTCCAATTGTGCCAGGAATTCTACTTGACTAGACAGATTTGGCACTAGGATTTATGACATCTTAGGTGACTTTCAGTTTTGCTGCTCCTTCTCATCCCCTCTTTATTTTACCTTGCTGATTAGCACACCAGCATTATTTTAAATGATAAAGCTTTGACCTAGATGGTGAAGTTGTGTGAAAAGTTCACCATTCAGGAACTACATATGAATGAGCTGCAAATTTCTTTTCAATCTGGTGCAGCAGGAAAATGATGAAAGTATATTAAAAATGCACTATACCTTGAAAACTAACAGCAGCATGACTAGGGATGGTTCAGTCAACACACACACACACACGCACACACACACGTACACACACACACACACACGCACACACACACGTACACACACACACACACACACACACACACACACACAGACACAGACACACACACACACACACACACACACACCTTTCTTCTTCTTCACCCCTTTGGGTATTGAGGGAGATACAAAGTTCTTGCTCTGACACTTCTAGCACACTCCACTGGTGTTATTTGGTGTTGTAATATTTCTGTGATGTTATCTCTCTGGCGTCCTCTGGATCTGCCTCATTCTATATTCATGTCTATATAGATCAAAATCTGCACATGGAATAGATTGTAGAAGCAAATTGGAAAACAGTGCAGTTGGCCTGAGACTGGATGATCTATAAAGCAGACATCAGACAATAGTCTGGTACAATAATTGTATATTCCAGACACTAAATAAACAATGCCATGGCCATAAAGCATATACCGTATTTTTTGGACCATAAGACGCACCCAGTTTTAGATCAGGAAAACAAGAAAAAAATTCTGAACCAAATAGGGAGCCTGATTTGTAGCTGTAGTTCACTTCACCCAGGGCCAAAGGCGCATGGGAAGCACGGAAGGGAAGGAATGCCCAGATGGTGAGGAGCTGACCCGCCAGCAGCACCTGGGTGCAGAAGACCAGCTGACCTGCAGCAGCTCCCACAGCGCTTCCTGTGCGCCTCCCCCCGATGGTGAGAGCCTGATCCACCAGCAGCTCCCAGAGGCAGAAGACCATCTGACCTGCCAGCAGTGGCCGCAGCTGCCTTGTCCTTTCAGCCATGCTGCTCAGGGACTCCTCCTCCTCGCCTCTGGGACAACGAGGCTCTTACTGAGCCCAGTGTCCCAGAGTGGCATGGCTGAAAGGACCTCACCGGATGGACTGTGAGGTCCTTTCAGCCATGCCACTCTGATACACCGGGCTCAGGAAGAGCCTCATTGTCCTGGAGGTGAGGAGTAGTAGTCCCAGAGCAGCATGGCTCAAAGGATGAGGCAGCTGTGGCTGCTGCTGGCAGGTCAGCTGGTTTTTTGCTTCTGGGAGCTGCTGGCAGGTCGGGCTCTCACCATCCGGGCGAGGTGTATGGGAAGTGCTGTGGGAGCTGCTGCAGGTCAGCTGGTCTTCTGCAGCCAGGCACTGCTGGCGGGTCAGCCCCTCATCATCCGGGTGCGCTTTCACCTCCACACATCCTGTGAGCCTTCGGCCCTGGGCGAGGTGCATGGGAAGTGTTGCCTGGCACTGCTGGGAGGTGGACAGGGTGGGGTGGTGGCATACCCATCAAGCGCAGCTCTGGAAAATATGGGAACTGCTCTGGCCCAGGCGCGCACAAGCAGTAACAACTCCTTGCACATGTGCAGAACCCCTTTGCACATGCACAGGGCCCATTTGCAATGGGCACGCATGCGCAGTAACCCCTTTCCCCACCGTTCACATACGGGACAGCAGCCGGAAAGGGGAGGAACGCGCAAAGAAATATGGGATTTCCCGGCCAATCCGGGATACGTGACAGGTATGGGTGGTGGGCTGGCGGCCTCCCCCTCCTACCATAATAACACCCTGAGGGGAGGGCATGGCATTCAGGCTATAAGATGCACTCTCATTCCCCCCCTTTTTTTTGGGGGGGAGTGCATCTTATGGTCAGAAAAATATGGTACTTTACAGTCTGCAGTACAGAGGTCTACATTAGCTATCCTTGATCCATCTAGTTTTCATTTTTGTCTTGTTGCACATATTCTCTTTGACATATTGTCCTTCTATTTCTTCAAGCCAACTATAGCTACTTTATTTATACTTCAGACACATACCAAGCACAATGCAACCAGCAATCATAAATGGGAGCCTCCTAAGGCTTAATAACATTCTCTCTGCTAGTGGTTGGGGAAAAACTCACAAATAGGATTACTGAGTATCTGCCAGTTCACAATACCTGCGTATGTTGCAGACTGGCTTTGGTGTAGTGGATGGTAGGTTAGATACTGCAATTTTTCTGTAAAGTAAATGAAGTCGAAATGGTGTAAAAAAATATCCCAGTTTTGTTTGCTTTAGACAATAGATCTTCCTTTGCAGTTTACTGGCTTTAGTAACAAGGTCCTAGTTATGAGTCTGATCCTTTTTAAAGAAAAGAAAGTCTGTTTGAACTATTGAAGTTCACAAAATCTGGTTAGATTTAAATATAACTTTATATGTATCTCAATAATTTTGCCTAAAGGTTAAATTTTGCTGTCTTGGATAATTGTACTTCTTTCTTGAATTGATTATATTGAATAGTAGGAAGAAGGAAAAGACAGATTTTGCAAGCATGCTGTGACAAAAAACGTAGCCTATCACAGATCTTATCTCTGGATGCTTGAATGTTGTTTGCATTATTGTTGTGTATCAAGGCACAATTGCAAGTAGCGCGGGCAGTGCCTTGCAAGAGAAAAATGGCGGTTTTACGTCATTCAAATTAGAAGCCTAAATGGCGCGGAAACCCCCTGCACAGGGTGTGCTCATTATGCTAATCCAAGCCCTGTGATTGGTTACAGTTTTGGATCCTGTTCTCCATTGGTTAATTACATATATACCCTGTTATGATTGGTTAGTCATGGTTATCCGGCGGGTCGCTACTTTGTATCAAGGAGTCACCACCGAGAAGAAACTATATAAGTCTCACGAGTAAACAAGGGTGGGGCTGGACCAGATCTACACTTCTCACTCCATACAGGTAGCCAGCAAGTGCTAAGTCTGGGTCTCTTCCATTATGCTACGCTTCTATGGTAGCTAGTATTTGCCTCGTACACGGCAAGAGTCTGGAGGGACTGATTCCACTGGGATTGTATAGCCATCTCTGTGTCCGGAGCACCTTGTAAACTCAGCACTAAAAGGCTGTTGAATAAAGACTTGTTGCTGTTTTGTTCATTGTTGTCTGGACTATTGCTTATAAGGGCTGAACATAACAATCACACCATATGGAAATGCTACCAAAACACAATACTCAATGTATTTTGAGGCCATAGATAACACATTTATCCATATGGAATTGACATAGAGAAAATACATGCCCCCATATCTACAGGTTCAGTGTCCCAGTTTCAGGTACCTGATGTTCATATTACATACATGTATTTTTGTGACACATTACCAGAACAGCAACTAGAGGCCACTAACTGCAATCTGAAATACTGGGTTCATTGTTATCCGTGGTTTCAGGTATCCATGGTAGATATTGGAATGTATTTTCCGAGGATCCCTTTGATCTTCAGACTCTCATTAACCTCTAGTTTATTCACTGAGACCATTTGGTAGCAAGAAAAAAAACCTTTGCTCTCCCACTACTATATACATGCAGATTAGAAAAAAGAAATTGTTTCCCAGTTTAAGAGAATCGATTTTAAAAAAAGCTTTTTTCCCCTCTGGAAAATAAATGCTGACATTGTTGTGAAGAACTGTAAAAGATTCATTTCTTTTGTTCCTCATTAGGACTGAAAGTAACATAACTTGGAAGCTATTATCAATAATACAAAGTTTCTGTCTGGAGATTGTTCTACAGATACTATAAACATATTATAACTGTAATTATAATTTATGTAATTGTTCCACATATAGCAGATACTTTTGGGAATCCTATCCTTAAATAGTCTATCTACAAATTATATTAATTTGAAGCTTGTATCACCTGGGGCACGAGTTCTTCAAATGAATTTTCAAGGAAACAATAATCTTATTAAGATTGTCTTAGCACTGTCAATAATTAAGGTGAATAGCTTATGAAGATGATTACTTTGCAAACCAAGCTGCTGTGGGGTATGTTCTTTTCTTATATTCCCTCTTAATTTTCCCCCCTCTTCCAGATTAAAATATGCATTGAGTACAGTTCTGAAATATACGAATGCCATGTTTTGTTTTTATTATAACAGCATTGGCCTATGGGATGAGTATTATTTAAAAAAATGAATCCATTCAATTGACATTGACAGAATTTATTTTAAACAGTGTGAAGGTCAGACTGCTAGCCTGCCTTTATGTTTTTTGATAGAATGCACAGATAATATAGACATGCAGGTTTTTATACATAGAGGTACCCTGCTGTCAATCAAGCTGTGACAATTTATACTTGCTATTCATTTGTAAGCTTGCTGGTAAATAAACTTGTTTGAAAAAGAAAATACAGCCCAAACTTTTTGGATAAGAAGCAATCACATTATAAAGTGATAAATTACTGGAGGAAAATCACTTTAAAGCATGCATAGACAATACTTGATAGCTATTTGTGTGATGGTACCTCATTGGCATCATTCCTTAAGTGGCATCTCAATAAAATTTCCCTATGTTTAGCTTTTGCTATCTCCATCTAAAATACTTAATTGTGATGAAGCTGTTACTGAACAGTTGCCTCAAGAGTTATGAAGCCAAGTAAGGAATGAAAACATTAATAACTATGGTAATATGGTGGGATATAGTGTCTAGGAGCAATTTCCAAGAAAACTGAAAGGGTTAATTATTTTTGTCCTAATCTCATGGTATCCATTTCTCATTCGGATAGTCTTACTTCCCCTAGGCTGTTTATATCCAATTTTACAAATCAGAAAACAGAAAAAACACACTTGCCAAGTTAGAAATGCTCTTACTTACTTCTGAATCAGTCTTCTTGTTTCCTTCGTTCTTGTCTCCTCTACCCTTCTCCCTGAAAATATTCTTCTGCATGTTTCAACTGGCATACCTACCAAGCTGTGAAGTAGGGAGTTCAGAAAAAATGGAAATCTAAAAGAAAACCAGTGGGCTGGTTGAGGAATAGACTGAGGTTGATTTGAGGTGGTGTCCCACTTACTCTAATGCAGGGATTCTCAATCTGCAGTCTGTGCTCTGGATGCAGCCCATAGTACCATTTCATGTGGCCCCACCACCATCTCCACCACACCAGGAAGTGCCATGTGGTAGAGGAAGGGCAAAATGGCCGTCTGGCCCCCAAAGCTGTCTGAGGGAGGGTGACCCAGCCCCCAGCTTTAAAAGGTTGAGAACTCCTTCACTAATGGATTATCCTCATTGTTGCTTATCATTGTTAGTGAAAGGTCCTTCTCTGTGTAGATAAACCAAAAAAAAAAAACAGAGGCTGAAACAATGAACAATTAATATGACTTAACTCTCACCTGAAGATGCTTATCTGAAAAGTCTGCTTACTTTGTACTGCTAATAATAATAATTTCATGACAGAAATTATTTTGGGTTGAATGTATTTTTGTGGAAGAAACTCCGCTCAGGGAACACCCAAATGAGACTCCTTTCATGTCCCCAAGAGTTGGGACAGAGATGGGCGCTCAATCCGTCATGCAGTACCAGGGTCTCAAACTGCCAACTCGCTAGCCTTCCAGCTAACAAGGCAAGCTTCTTAACTACTGAGCCACCGCAGCTTATTTTTTAGTATATCCAAAGTAAAATTGATCTTATTTGGACAAATATCTAAGTGTCCAGATTACTGTGTGTTCTTACAAAAAGGTAATTTTCCCTCTCTTGTTTTAAGTGAGTAGCAAGCCAAAGTGTGGCAAAGCACACACAATCCATTACTCCTTTCTAAACACCTAGGTAATTACTTCTGACAAGTGTTTGCTGGAGAGAAGGTCATATCTGTCAGCATGTAAGATCTATGTTAATCTGCTCTCTTAGAGAAGAGTGAAGTAGTAATGTTTTTTTAATTAGAAGTTGTGGATATCAGTTTTTATTACAGCTTTGCCCTGAGAAAAATGTATCCAGTCATACTGGTAAAATTTCATTTTTGGAGTTGCAGGGCTTTTGATGGTGGAGCAGAAAAAGGCATTAGTGGCACACTCTGTAATTAGAGAAGAATGGCTAAATTGAATAGTATGCCTGGTCTGCACAAGCACTTTTATCACAAGGACTTCCTTTTCACAAGTTGTTTTTTGACATCTAGCTTTGCAAAGGACAAAAATAAAAACATCCAGAGTTGCAACAGAAGTAGAAACATAGAAATCTGTCTTGTTCCAAGCCAGGCCTGCCCTTGGGTTCATCTGGCTGATGCTGTCAAATCTGTCATGTGTGCTATTAGATTTCAGGTCAAATTTTTCCTAGCCCATGCAAAGTTGCTTTGATAGTTCTGAACCAGGAAGTGTGCTGTTGATTGTGCTATTATAGTCTCTCTCCGGTAAGGCACTACATATTCCCTGGTGATCTCCCATTCTACTTAAAACCAAGTTTGGCCTTACTTAGCTTTTAAATTTTTAAGGGTTACACTCTGCATAATTATTGTGGGTTTTATATTGCCAGAATACTGCCTATAGTATGTAGCAGTGGGTAGAGTTCACATTTTTTTAAAGACATGAGTTATTATAATAAGTAGAATACAAAAAAAAATCTTGCAAATTGCATCTTAAGGAAGAAGATGCAATTTGTTGGCATAGTTAATTTTATATCCATTAACAGTACTATATAAGAATGTTTCTATCAGTTCATGCGACTACAATGCAGTTTTGCAAAATAAAAGACATTTCTCTCTGTATTGAATAATAAAAATAATGATACTTAATATTTAAATCTGGCTGGATAGCTTAATGCAGGGATTCCCAACCTATGGCCCATGGGCCGGCCCATGGCGCCATTCCATCTGGCCAGTTGCCACCACTGCTGCACCCAGAAGTGGAAGTGGGCACACTTACATCAGCTGCAAAACGCACCCTTCATGCGTAAATGTACCCGTGGTGGATGTTGTAAATGTGGAAGTGGGCGCATTTATGACAGCTGTAAATGCATGTGCTTCTGCATCTTGGGGCATGGTGTCTGGAGGGCCTGGTTAGACCCACAGTGAAAAAAGGTTGGCCACCCCAGCTTAATGGTTTAAGAATCTGACTATGGAGCCAAAAGTTGGGGGATTGATTTCTCACTGGGTCTCCTGGGAAAATAAATCGCTGGTATAGCCTTGGGCTAGCTGGACAGTCCAAAGAGGTCCCCCTAGAGAAAGGAAATGGTAAATCACTTCTGAGTGCTTAATCTCTAGAAAGCACTGGAAAGGGTCACCATAAGTCAAAATTAACTTTACACCACATGATGATGATTATTATTGCCTAAAATTTAAAGTAATGCTTACATTTTAATAATTAAATTAATACTGCTAGAAACTTTGTTACAATGTGTTATTTGGCCATGTGCTCATAGAAGCAGTAAATGGCTAATATCACATTAAATAATAATAAATAATAAGCTACCCAATCTTAATAATGTGAACAAGAGCCACCCTAGGGTTGGTAACATCCATGTTTCTCTCTGCACTTCATAGATAGATCAATATAAAAACAAGAGAGTGGTGACCAGTCAATACTTACTTTTGGTGAATTGTGCCATTATTTCTTTAAAATGTAAACATGTTTTGCATTCTGTCAATGGCTACCTCGTTACACTTGTAAAGTAAAAAAAAGTTGAACTTGGAATAAAATACTTAGTTGTACTCCTAATTAATGAATTTTCCAGAGGTAACAATAATTGGGTGTGGGTGGGGCGGAGATCCTTTAACTATATTTTGACTGCTACTCTTCCTCGTGCTTTCCCTATGAGGAAAAACTGTTGATAACACCTAAAAAAGGCTGTGATGTGTATAGTTCAGAGATGACAAATCCTGTGCTTTAAAACAGTGTATATTTGAAAGGCCAACACAGCACCATGAATGGTCAATGATGACCATTTTGCTATTACATGGAACTTCCCCTGGAGGCAACACTGCTGGAAAGGGGGTGGGCTTTGCCGCCCTGCCCTTGTACATGGCGTCACAGGTGTGCACCAATGGGTGTGTGCCAGGTGGTGGAGGGATGAGGGAGGTCAAGGGTTTAAAGATCAGCCCCCTCCTCTCCTCTTCCCATTCCTACCAGGAAGTGCAAGCAAGAAGGAGTCAAGCCCAGGAAAGGCGCTGTGAGTCCATGTGGAACTGAGGGGCAGCATACCTGCCTCATTGGGAAGTACATATCTCAACCCAAGAGGAAGATTACTTTGTTTTGATAACAATGGGGGGCGGGGAGGCTTACTTTCATCAGAGGTATATTTACAGCTAGGCAGGGGCAAGATGGAGCAGAATACAGTGGTGGTTATTTCGAGGTCAGCTATGACAACTCTGTTGCATGGTCCAGACTCTTCCTTCCTTGCCCATGACCATCCAATAAGATGGTTGTTGTGGAAAGGGAACAACAATAGAGAATAGACAATAGAAGAAGTGCTTTTCTCTTAATGGGGAGATCCTTCTTTCTTCAATGTTACTACTAGTATAGTAAGAATGTTTTGCAATGCAAATGTCTCTTGCTAGTTTGTTTTATGGGTAGGTCTCAGAAAGAAGAAATGTTACCTGGAATTATAGTCTGCTATCATTGAGTTCCTTCCCCTCCTCAGCTTTCCTTATAGCACTTTCTCCAATAATAAATGTCTATAATGTCCGCCTACACAAAATGTACATTTTTGCTGGCTTTTTACAAGTCTGTTCTTTTGAGCAAGTGGAGAGGAGAGATATCACGAAGAAAGTGGCATCCTGTTCTTCCACCAAAGGAAAGTACTTCAGAGCAAAGATGTAATAAATACTACCAAATTCTTCAATCTTGGCAATTGTGAGGGTGCTTCAGGTTGTTGACACACTTCAACAAGGAATTTCTGGGCTTTGTGAATTTTTCCCCTGGATAAGAGCGAGGCAATGATCTCCATTTTCTTTTCCTTATCAAGACCACTAGGGGCTGCAGTGGCTCAGTGGTTAAGAAGCTTGCCTTGTTAGCTGGAAGGCTGGCAAGTCGGCAGTTCGAGACCCAGGTACTGCATGACAGATTGAGTGCCCAGTTCTATCCCAGCTCTTGTGGACATGAAAGGAGCCTTATTCGGGCATCCCCTGAGTGGAGTTTCTTCTGCAAAAATCTTTTCAACCCAGAATAATTTCTGATACGAAATTATTATTATCAAGACTACTATTGCAGAAATGGTCCTTTCCTTTTGGGAAGCAAAGCACACAGAAAGGAAGCAGAGAATGATTGGCTGCTTGCTCAACAGACACACAAAGTGTTTTCCTACAGTACTTACAGAATGAGGTGTGCCACATCTCACATCATAAAGCACAGCATAGCTTGGAAGTTTTGATTGTCCACAATGTATTCTTTGTTATTTTCACTTCAAAATGACGCTGCACTTAAAACAAATATACAGCTATTGTGGTCAACTTGAAGATTTTTTTTTTCATTTGAACTTTCAGAAGGATTGTGAAAGTGGTTGTTGAATAAGGGGATATTACAATTCAACAGAACCCTTCTAAGAATTAGATGGATGAAAAATGTCGAATTTAGATTACCCCCATGCATTGAATCATTAAACTGGGCAAAGAGTACAAACTATACTCATCTCTTTTTGTTACATCCTTCAGCACCCTAAAAAGCTGATCCTAAGGTCCTTGGCACTACAGTATTTTGAATTGTGCTCAAAGCAGAGACAAGTTTAGTAAAAAATTGTACAAGCAGATTTGCCTTACCTTCGAGTAGAGATACTTTGGATTAAGTCTAAGTGTGTAACCGCTTTATATTGGTAGTCACAAAATGGCTGTATATACCATAATATGCCATAGGAATAACCACATTTTTCATAATAAATTTGGGAAACTCATTTACAACCCTACCCTGAAAGCTACCTTTTCAGGAATAAGACATGACAAACTAATTGGCTGTCTTTTGAGGACAGACTTCGTCATTGCCAAAGCTCTGTTCCATTTTAGATTTTTTAGGTCATGCTTTCTCATGTTTTTATCAGAAGCCTTTTTCCTTTTTTTATCTGTAATTAAATCCAGCAGTTGTTATTCTCTGAAGGTCCTTGTGAATTGTGATGATTTTTACAGGAAAAGAATGACTTAAAGAGGTTCCTAATATCAGTTCAGTTTAAAAATCTAATTTATTTTTTCATTAATTTGGCCTTTTCACTTTAAAAACACTAACAACAAAGAAACGTTGATTAAGTTGGTGCATGCCATATATATGAGTTATACTTCTAACATTCTCTGGGTATGATCAAACTCAGTTTAAAACCACTGATTTCACTGACAAAATTCACTGAATCCAATGAATTAAATATGCTTTGTATTTCCAGATTTTATCTAGACGGTAAGTATATACCCTAGTTTTAATGTGTCAAATAAGTTAGTGGAAAAAAGAGAGCCAGAAAAATAGCATGTGAGTTTTGTATAAACTGTACTGGTTTTGAGCTGGTGAAACTAGCATGTAATGTCTCCTTTGCTCGAAACCAGTCATATCCAACTCTAGGGGACGGTGCTCATCTCTGTTTACAACCAAAGAGCTAGCACTGTCTGTGTCTGCAGACATTTCCATGGTCATGTGGCAGGCATGACTAGATCCTGGAGCACACAGAATCCTGTTACCTTCCAAACCAGAAGTCACTTAGATCTTTGTGAGAGGGACGGAAAGGCCAGTATGCAAATTTGCTTCAACATGTTGTTGTTGTTGTTTGGATTTGTATGCTGCCCACTCGACAATGTGACTCCAGGTGGCTCACACAACAATAGAGCATCCAATACACATTATACATATCATATCAGAAAACATACATATCACAATACAATGAAATACAATACCATAATAATAAATAGATCACAACATCATATGAATCACAAATAAATCACAACATCATAAATCACAAACATTAAGAAAAAGAAGAAAGTCAATCATTTAAAAAAGTCTCACAAATCGACCGCCAGAGTCCAAGGCCTAGGCTGGCCAGGTGGCGATGTCTGCCCCCCAGTTCTTAATGACAGTCCCTCACACCAGTCCTTCGCATCCATCTCAGCAGCCAAGTCCACAGCATAAACGGCACAAACGGGACCACGGATCCAAAATCCCAATCTGTCCGAAACTCCGCCACCTAGGGCTCCTATCACTTACCCCCTTGTGGCTGAATCCCACTCCATGACCCGCAGCTCGTGCCAACTCACCACCACTCCGCCACGGCTCAGGCCAAAACCAGGTCTGCCACACCAATATGGATATAAGTTTTGAGAGGATTTCCTCTTCAAGAGAAAAGACAGGTTTGTGTATGAATCCCTTTATATGTCTAACATGGAAAATGAGATTTAGACTAAGCCAAATTGCAAAATATTACTGTAGGATACTTTCTGTGCATTAATATTATTTAGTATGCTTATTATGGAGCCATTTTGCCTTGAAGGGGAGTAAGTAACATTGGACAATTGTTGGTAGCTGGCATATTGTGATAAAAGGTGAAGTTGGACCAAGCGTTTGTTTTTGTAATACTTTCTGCTCTCCGTATTTTCCCCCCTGTGGTATTTTGTACTTTGCTTTGTTTTTTTCCATAGTTTCAGAAGAAGGTCAAAAAGCACTGAGCAAATGTCACATAAGATCACTTATGAGAAGTGGTTGGTATGCATGGAAACCATTAGGAAATATTTAACAAAAAAAATCCTTCCAGTAGCAGCCATTCATATATTAATTTAATCCTGCTGTCTAAGATAATACAATCTCTTTGAAACAGTCTCAATTCTTTAGTGCAAAGGGACCTTTTCTGGATCAGAGGCCAAATTTCCATTACCTGATGAGCTAATCTGACGTGACAGCTGCATATGCAGATGGAGGAATCTCTTGTCAATAGTTTTCCTTCCGAGACAAAGAGAGACAAATGTCTATATTCATTCTCTCACCTCATGCATGAGCAATATTACCTTTTTAATATCTTTATTCAGGTAGTCCTTGAAAAGAATTTAAATATAAGCTTTTGTTATTTTGATTAGTTTACACATGAAAGTCTGTATAGTGGGGCTGGACAACTTATCTATTTGTTCATGATGTCATATACTGTATATATATATATTACATATAAAAGTATAGGAGGCACACTTGATCTGCCAGTATAATATGCATACTGGAGTCCTCTATCATATTCACTTCAGCAAACAAGAGAAGAGCAATAAAGGTGAAAGAATGGAGAAATGAAGATAACCTACCAGCTGAGACACTTAATCCATAATGTTTTATATTCATTCTAATGCACAACTGTTAAGACTTCTGGATATTCTAGACGAGTGATGTTGAACCTTGGAATTCCTGCTGTTCTTGAACTTCAGTTCCCAGAAGCCCAAGTCTTTGTGAATCCACACGAATGGGTTTATTGTGTGTATGAGCAGTAAACCCATTCATGTGGAATGGATTCACAGGGACTTGGGTTTCTGGGAATTGAAGTTCAAGAACAGCTGGAGTGCGAAGGTTCACCATCACGGTTGTAGACTTCGAGAATATGACAGAGACTTGAACGAAAGAAGAGCCAATCTTCACCTGATATTCACAATCCATCAGTGAGTGTTTAACTCAGTGTTAGATTGTGTTTATGGTCAAGTATTTAAATTCTCACTTTTACAAATAGGTTTACCCTATGCTTTCTAATCCTGACTAAAAATGCTATCATTGAAGTATTTCCCTTTCTCCAGCATAACGTTACTACTACTACTACTACTACTACTACTACTACTACTACTACTACTACTACTACTACTACTACTACTACTACTAATAATAATAATAATAATAATAATGTTGTGTCAGAAATTCTTCTGGGTTGATAGGATTTTTGCTGGAGAAACTCTCCTCAGAGGATGCCTGAATGAGGTTCCTTTCATGTCCCCAAGATCTTTCCCCATCAAAGTGGTCCCTATTGAACTACTTGCAACTTCTTGCTTTTGAACTGCTAGGTTGGCAGGAGCTGGGACAGAAGTGGGAGCTCAAACTGTCATGCAGTACTCGGGTCTTGTACTGCCAACTTGCCAACCTTCCAGCTAACCAGGCAAGCTTCTTAACCACTGAGCCACCACATTTATATGTTTATAGACATTTTTTTCATTTGTGTAAGTGTTAAGAACATAAAAATTGCAGTAATGTTGTTGAAGTAAGCACAACCAAAGAAACTAACAGTTCCATTATTTGGAAGTGGTAATAAAATCGTTCAGTATAAGTTTGCTGGGGGAACTGTGCAACACAAGCTTAGTGAATAATATTATTGGGAAATAATTTTACTGCTGCTCCTAAAAGACAAACAAACAGGATTAATTATTCTGTAATGTCATGTTACGAAAACTCTGTATCTGACCTAGATTACTTTTGTGTTTCTCTGGTGGTACGGATAGTTCTAACTGAGCATGACTATTGTAGTGTGCACTCTCAGTCCATTGCACAGTGATTATAAGGTTGGTCTCGAACTGCCGACTTGCTGGCCTTCCAGCTAACAAGGTGAGCTTCTTAACCACTGAGCCACCGCAGCCCAGATAATGTTACTATCACCACGGTGACTCTTTTCGAGGATATTAAAATTAGAGAGCATTACTTATTACAGTATTGAATTCAGCATGGTAAGCGCAGACCTATATTCAAACATGATAGTTCTTCACCAGAAAGACAATAAGTGGGTTCTAAGACAAATGAAGCCTGAGTTTTATCTGCAAGTGACAGGGATTGAGTTTATCTTACTTTGGACATATCATGACAAAACAAGATTCATTGGAAAAGACAATGATGTCAGGAATTACTGAAGATGGCAGACAACAAGGAAAATAGAAAATGAGATTTATTTAATCAATGAACAAATTCATAGCCTTGAGTTTGCAAGACTTGGTTTGGGCTGTTAGTGATGGGACCTTCTGGAGGTCACTAATTCATAGGGTCACCAGAAATCAAAAGTGACTTGACAGCACATAACAATAGCAATAATGCTCCAAAAATCCAAATAGCAGGTGTATTTCTGAGGATCTTGCTTTGAACCACTTTTCTGAGCAGCACTTTCTCGGTGAAATTTTGGTGGAGGGATGCAAGCTAAGTACTGTAATGCACTTTTTATTGGGGTTGGTTTTAGGCATCCTGTGACCAATCTTGCTGTTTCATTTAGGGCCACATCCACCTGCTTTGCATACTTTGATCCCATCTTGTGTCTGTTATTTTCCTCCAGATATTGTTCCTGGCAAAATCCTTCTGGTTTTTAGGTAGTACTGTATTTTCTGGCATATAAGACTACTTTTTAACCCCAAAAAATCTGTGCCAAAGTCGGGGGTCGTCTTATAGGACAGGTACTTAACTGCAGCTTGTTTCCCCTTGCTTCATATGTCCGGCGCATATGGTGGGGGGTGCTGCGGCCAAGTCCCTGCTCTGTGCGGGGAGTATGAAGCAAGGGGAAGCAAGCTGCACACATCTTCCTGTACCTCGAGGAGGAGAACGTGAGCGTGGATTGGCTCTCCACCCGAACCTGCCCATTCGACTCGGAGGGCTGCGCGTCTTCGGGTTGAGTGTGGGTTAATTTTTATTTGGTGTGCATTGGAAGAGAGGTAGTCTTATACGGCAAGTATATTCCAAACTCTATATTTTAACTGGAAAAGTTGGGGGTCGTCTTATACGCCCAGTCATCTTATACGCCGGAAAATATGGTAGGTTTTGAAGGGGAGAGTTCTATCCAAGGTAACTCCCAGGTATTTGGGGGTGTCATAGTGTTCGAGTCAGTGTTCTACAAAGAAATCTGTGTGATAATAGATTGTAATGAAAATTAACATTCCTAAATAATCGTAGGCTTTCTTGTGCATGAAATGACACATAACCCTTTCTGCTGATCTCCTGACTGAGATTTAGTTTCTTATTAATGGCGGAACTGATAATGGCCCCTTGGAAGTCAAAGCTTCATTGCTGCCTAGCGTCCTCATGTATTATGAGTGTGAAACAAAAGCAGCTGAGAAACGTCAAAGCTTCCTCTGGCATTTAGGACTTTACAGCTTCAAAGAACCTCTCCTTTTTTGTAGCTTGGTTCTGGGTTTAATTAATACATTTTACATAGTGATGCTGTAAACAGTGTCATCATCTTTGTCTTCAGCATATTTCATTTTTAGAATAGTGTATGTTGTGAAACTGTCAGCTGTCTTTGCTCTCTTTTAACCTCCTTTTTTAAACAAATGCACCCTCACCTTCAGTTGCGATGAAACACTGCTTAGAAAAAATCTGCACATACAGCTAGCTGAATGGGTCCTCTGTGTGTGTGTGTGTGTGTGTGTGTGTGTGTGTGTGTGTGTGTGTGTGTGTGTGTGTGTGTGTGTGAGAGAGAGAGAGAGAAAGCTATGCCTGCCTTTTATCTAAACTCTTTAAAGTTAAAAGAAGGCATCACACTCTCTATTCATGCATTAAAAATATTTTAATATTTTAAGACTTTAAAGATAGATGTGGAACATATAATTGGGCTTCTCTTGGTCAGTTTCTTTTCTTAAAGAAATGGGGAATGCATCTTTCAGAAGGAATACGTGGTTTTAACTCTGTATCTCTTCTCCTTTGGGAACAGCAACAACCAACCAAATCTGAATTAATTTTTTTTATTTTCTCTCACTTCCTCTTTCATTCACTTTCTTATGTACAGTATTGATCTGCCTCTCTCTCATAGTTTCTAACCTGTTGCAACATGTTTTTATTTCTAAGCTGCCTTTAGTACAACTTCTCCTAGAAACCTAGGGTCTACATGCTGAAATAATAAAGTGACAAAATCAATGAATGCATGTATGCATGAATGAAGAAAAAATAGTTTGACTGCTATTATGCCTCCCTTCTGTATTGCTTTCAAAATCACTTGTTAACCAGTTCTAAATGTAGTGTAGAGTGTATTAACAATATATAATGTTAAGAGCACACCAGAAAGGTTGTTTGCATGTAAATGTGCATCTGTTCTGAAAGATCTCTGAAATGATAACATTTAGAAAGATGAACTATTGTAGTTTCAACCTAAATAACTGGGATTATAATATGCTTGTGCTATCTGGAATTATGGGATTTGTGTTATTGTAACTGAGAGCCAGAGCTAGAAACATGAATTTCCCCCACAAATGTGACTGATTTCCCATAGTGAGCAATCGGCTAAGTGATCTCTCAAATGGCCATGTCAGCAGTAGGATGATGGGAATTATAGACTAAAGACACAAGAACTAGAAATACGAACAGATACCTGTAATATACCAATGGAAATTACTGGCTGGGTTATTACTCCACAGTCTATGCTGAGTGGGGGAGTCTGGGAGTTGTATTCTTCTTACCAAAATGGTCAGCACTAGAGACACAATTTTTAACTGATTCAACTAATTTCCCAAATTAAACCACTGGGTAGATTGTATCTTAACTGACCATACTGGCTAGGGAATTCTGCAAATTGTCTTCCGTAAAAGTTATAGATTATATTTTTATCTCATGAGTATTGAGCAAGTCTGGCCAGGTTATCCTGCTATGGTAATAGAGTAGACCATACTGGTAGTGACTCAATGCTGAGCGTCAGGCAGCAGTTAACTAGCATGACAGTCTTGAGGACTAACGGCTTTGGTGAAGTCCACAGAGAAAGGTGATGGTCCTCAAATTGATTAAATCCCACTTGAATCCATCTTGATGGAGGGCAGCAGTTTCATCAATACTGGCCTGGGGCTGAGGAGGACTTTGTGTCATAAAAGGGCTAAGGACTAGAAAGTGACTCGTGGAGCTGGATCAGTGGGGGACAAGCTGCAATGTGGAAGGCAGATGAAAGGCCATGGCATTTTATTCGCAGGACAGTCTTCATAGCTGATCACCATGATTGATCACCAACATTCAGAATCAGATACGGCACAAGAAAATGTACTGGGGTGGAGAGAGAAAAATTTTTTTTGGGGTGGGTGGGAATTAAAGAAGAAGAATAAGGATGGTTGGGAAGGCAACTGCGGGGTTTCCAAACCAGGATAAACCAAGTACATTACCTAGTAGATTACAATAATATAGTAATTGCCAAGGAAATAGTCGTTTTTGCATCAGAAGTAATAAAAAGTTATTTTTGCACCTTAAAGGGTTATTTGGCATGAGCTTTCTTGCCATTAATTTGAGGAAGTAGGTTATAACCCATCAAAATACAGGCCAAATAAAAATGTGTTAGTCTTTATTTATCTATTTATTTATTTTTGCACATTTATATCCCGCCCTCCTGGTGGGTACACCACTCATGGTGAACCTTGGCAGTCCAGCTGTTCTTGAACTTCACTTTCCCAGAAGCCCAAGTCCCAGTGAATCCACTGTGCAGTCCTTGTAGGTGCAGTAAACCCATCTGTGTGGATTCACAAGGACTAGGGCTTCAGGGAATTGAAGTTCAAGAACAGCTGGACTGCCAAGGTTCACCACATCCAGTAAACCCATTCGTATGGATTCACAGGGACTTGGGCTTCTGGGAAGTTCAAGAACAGCTGGAGTGCCAAGGTTCATCATCATGGCCCTATATAGTGCTTGGCATTAAGCAGTCATTTTACTGTGTGTTATATGCTGTCAGGCCAGACCTAACTTATTGTTACCCTAGTAGGGCTTTCAAACTGAGTGAGATATATAAGGAGTAGTTTTAACAGTTCCACATTCCCAATGAGTTTGCATGATTTGAACCCAGGATTGGAACCCAGGCCTTCTGAGTGCTAGTCCATCACTCTAACAACACACTGAGATCAGATGAGACTGTGCATGTTCAGGGCGGTATAGCCACTTCGTTAATGAGATAATCTAATTTCAGTTTTCCCCCTAACCTGCTGATTTTTAAAATTCTCATTATTATTATTTTTTCCTGGAGGGGGGCTTAATTCATCCAGTAAACTCAATTAAGGAATTACAGCAACATTTTATGTCTATGAAACAAAAATCAATAAAGAGAAGACTGAGGCTAATGGCAATTGGAAGGAAATAACATACTTTAAATATTAAAATAGAGGGAACAGGTATAAAACAAGCGTCAGAGTTCAAATACCTAGGAACAACACATACTGAAGATAGTAAAATGGACGAAGAGATGAACATATTGCGCAGTAAGGAAACCAAATATTGGGAGAGTTAGCTCCGCTCTTGCAGCATAAGGCACAACTGACCAGTACAAAGAAACACCTCATGCAAAGCATATTCACTCCCTCGTGTTTCCAGTGCCAAACATGTACTCTCACAACAAAACATAAATGAATGTTGGTCACCACGAAAATGAGATGTCTGAGAAAGGCTGCTGGAGTGACTAGAAGAATGGCATTGTTGACGCAATGGGCATAGAGCTGAGCGGGCTGCAGAGGATGGTGGATGATAGGGGTGCTTTGTGTCCATGGGGTCACAAAGGGTCAGACTTGACTATGTGACTGAACATCAAAAAAGAAGGGATAGAATAAGGAATGAGATTAGAAGAGAAAGAATTGGAATAGTGGTTTGTCCATTTAGAGAGAATGTATTGGGTGTGCTGACTTGGGCTTCTATTAACTGAAGTCCAAGAACATCTGGAGAGCCAGGTTTGAAGACCTCTTCCCTAGATGATAGCGAAAATCAAGGAGGTTTTCTGTACACTTCTCAAGCTCTACATATTAGGCCAGAAGTGGCTTGGCTAAACCTATGGAAAGCAATATCAACACATCTTGCCAAATGTATGATTGGTGAATAGTGTCTCCCACCAGGACAAGATTTTGGCTGAACCATTTGGAAGTCACTTAATAGACTTCAAAGTGAAGTAAGAAGATCAAAGAAAATAGGGCTACTTGGATACAGGACAAATGTTCTGTAAATGTGGAGCAATTCAGACAATGCAGCACTTGTGTGTATGCAGTTTGTGTCCTACCACATATACAAAAGATTTAGTAAATGTGCAAGATAATGCTATTGAAGTCACCAGCTTCTAATAAAAATAGCCTTAATTATTTTGACATTTTAATTTGTTTTGAACTTTATCTTTTATATATGCCAAGAATTACCTATATTTTATGCACAGCCATAATTTTGAACTGCAGTGCCCTGATATGAATAAAGAAAGAAAGCATTTTAATAGCAGTAACGTTATTAGTGTTATGGTAGTCGTAGTAGTTTTATTTTTGGTTGTTTAGGGTTTATAGCACTACACCTGCTATTTCAAGAAGATGTATTATCCAAGAAAAAGAACACGGTGTATCATTCAAAACTGTTGTTCTGTCAAGTTGTATGATATCAATCTCTCATTTGTTATATCTTTGCATGCTATAGTTAGGTTGCCTACAGAACATAACTGCTGTCATTTTAAAGATCTATATGGGCACTGACTTCAGATGAAACTATGAAAGCTAAATAATGCATAAGCAACAGAAAGCACACTGTACCTTGTCGGTCTATACCAATCCTCTGGTTTCTATCTAAATCAATACTAGTATACTGCTGTGATGGCTCACAGCATGAGATGCATTTGGCATACTGTAGCAGTTGAACTTGAATCTTTGGAAAGAAGCTTTCCCCTCAAAATGCTATTGACATCGAAATGCCATATAAATGGTCAATAATGATCCCTCCTTTTCCTCAGCAAAGACAATGGGAGAAGGTAGACAGTGGAGAATAAAGGGAAACAGTGGAAAATAAAGAAGAGTGAGATTTTTTATCTAGGTTTAAATAAGTGGCTGTATTTCATCACTCGATATACCCAAGTCCTGAAATAATATTTGGACTGTGGGGTTGCTTATTATTACTTTGATTCCCTGACCTTTTAATGTTAATTATTATTTAAACAAAGTCTGTGTGGTAAATATGTGAGGAGTCAACTTAATTGTCAGCACTATGGGCACCAAAATTATATAAAAATGCAGATGTTAAAAATTAAAAGTAGAAGATAAGAATATACAAGTTTAATTGGTCCACCTACTAACTATAGTCTACTCTGTGAGTAACTCTTTCTAGAGCAGGGGTTCCCAACCTAAGGCCTGTGGGCCGGATCTGGCTGATGGTGCCATTTCATGTGCCCCTCCAAGGGCATTCATGAAACAAAATGGCCACCCTTTGATACTGTTGGGACAAAATGCCTGCCACTATCATGCAGGCAGGGCAAAATGGCCATCTGGCTCTCGAAGCTGACTGAGAGAGCGTGACCTGGCCCCCGGCTTGAAAAGGTTGGGAACCCATGCTCTAAAGTATCTGAAAGACGTCTGTTCCATCCCATGTTACCCAAACCTTTCAAAATGTAAGATGGTACAGTTTGAACCCGGTAACTTAACTATGCAAAACTTAGCTATGGTTATTTCTGTTGTGATTTTATTTCAGCGCTTTGTAACTTGCTGTTCAGGCCCAGTGAGGCTAGCATCTCAGGTCATACTTGGCCATACCTCACACTACTTTACCCAGCTAGAAATGAAGGTTTAATTTTGCATAGCAGTGGATATACCCATATGGAATCTTCTTAGTTTTCTAAGCTGTAGTACAGTCTGCAGCATGCAGAACAAATCTTTAATGGGATGTGACTGCACTGAGAATTGTCCAGAAATGATTTGACCACAGATGATAGGCTCTAGGGAGCTAATCCTTGTTCAATTTAATTGAATGCCTACTTGCTTTGTGAAGTGCTCCTTAGTCTCTTGGCTAGAGCTTTGTAGGAAGTTAGAAGGACAGAGTCCTGGTTTAGAATATTTTACACAGATAGGGCTATATTCTGTTTTCTGTGCTGAGTGAGGAGGCCTCGGAAGATAAATGAGTGGATAGAGCTGCCAACTCTGCATTTTCACTTAAGATGTTGAAACCTGCTGGCATTATCGACACAGTCAAGTATTAAGTCCTCTGGTCTTTTTGATGGGTTCGATGAATGTAATGCATCACAGTATGGCTTAGGATCTACTACAAGTATAGAAAGACTCAACATCTAGAAAGTCATGCTATACCTAAAGAATAATCAACTGACACCAAGGCCTGGTCCATTACACCATCTGTTTCTTTCTAATTGAAAAATCATCCTTTACGTGATTTTGCCATGAAAAGTACTGATGATGATCACCAGCTTGGGTAGGTTTCAAAGGAAACAGAGGAATTTGTGATAACTAGTCATGATGGCTGAAGTGGTAGCAAAGCTCCCATATACACCATTATCAATGTCCACAGACTTAAAAACAGAGTATTTTAGAATACCATGAAAAAGTAGAATCCCTTGATAAGGTTAAAAAAAAGAGCACTCAAGAAGAGGTTAGGACACTCCAGCATCTATGTTGTATGGATACTGGAGGCAAGACTGATCCCACCCCCAAGAGCTCCAACAAGCAGGCTAAGCACCCTGTCTGGATATGTTCTGTTCCCAACCGTTGGCCTGTGGGCCAACCCCGGCCCACAACACCATTCCATCCAGCCCATCACTACCTCCACCGCACCAGGAAGTGGAAGCGGGTGCATTTATGTCAGCCATAAAATGCACCTGTACATGCGCAAATACACCCATGGCTGTTGTAAATGTAGAAGTGGGCATATTTACAACAGTCGTAAATGTGCCCTCTACCGGGGGGCATAGTCCAGCCTGCTTAGCTGTCCGAATGCATGGTCAGGCCCATGATGTAAAAAGATTGGCCACCCCTGTTCTATAATATCTTCTTAAATATGACACTTCTACATGGATTAAGATCTTCAGGGTAGTGTCTTCTCTTGATCCCACCACTTTCACAAGGACAAGGTTTCCCTTCCTCGAAAGCCAGTTGTATCCGACTCTAGGGTGCAGTGCTCATCTCTGTTTCCAAGCTGAAGAGCCAGTGCTGTCTGCTTCTGCAGACATTTCCGTGGTCATGTGGCAGGCATGACTAGACACTGGAGCGCACTGAACGCTGTTACCTTCCCACTGAAGTGGTCCCTATTTATCTACTTGCAATTTCTTGCTTTCGAACTGCTAGGTTGGCAGGAGCTGGGACAAAGACGGGAGCTCATTCCATCCTGCAGTACTCTGGAATTGAACTGCTGATCTTTCCACTTTCCAGTCAGCGTCTTAGCTACTTGAGCCACTGCAGTCCCTGGATTTACCCGCTGTTTTTTGTGGCACCCAACAGTGAATCACAATCCAACCAGAGGATTGTCTTTATCTGGTATAATGAGGTGAGTCCCACAATCCCAACCTGCCCACAGAAACAAGGAAGTGGGAGAGATTTTGTACAGCAAATAAAAATTATCAATGGTGGATCCTGTGCTGTCAGTCAACCATAGCACAATTATGTTCCTGGTTATGTTGCTCTCCTATTCTCCCTTAGGGTTACTCTGTAGATTTAACAATAAAGATCCCAGGTGGTGCAGTGGTTAAACTGCTGCATTGCTGCCCAAACTTCTGATGTTGTAAATTCAATTCTGGGGGGTCAAGGTGGACTCAGCATTCCATCCTTCCAAGGTCAGTAAAATGAGCACCCAGCATGTTTGTGGCAAAATGATAATTACCTTGTGAATCACCCAGAGAGTGCAGTTTATAAGTGTAATTGCTTATAAGAGAAAATAGGTGTTCCATTGTTAGATAATAATAATTTCATGTCAGAAAATATTCTGGTTTGAAAGGATTTTTGTGGAAGAAACTCTGCTCAGGGAATGCTCAAATGAGGTTCCTTTCATGTTCTCAAGAACTGGGCAGAGACGGGTGCTCAATTCATCATGCAGTACCCGGTCTTGAACTGCCAACTTGCCAGCCTTCTAGCTAACAAGGCGAGCTTCTTAAGGGATATTAAAATATTGGTCTAATTATCATCAAACAGATACCAACATTTCTATTAAAATATTTCAGATTTCTTTTAAAATTGGTTGTTTTTAGTAGGTGAGGTAATTAGGGGTGCAGCTCGAATCAATAATTTGAGGAATTCCCTATATAGTTTTGAACATTACAAATGACTTCTTATAATCAAGGAGCTTATTAAAATTCCAATTATTTAGAGAGGAATCAAAATTCTTCATGCAGCTGAATATACACCTGCTATTATATTATGGAAAAGACAAGTACATCCAACTTTTTCAAAGTATGTAAATTCATGCTAGTCATATAATAACTAGAAAATAAAACTTGTAATAGAATAGGTTAATGTATTCTGCCTCCTTCCACTTTGTCAAAGAGCAGTCTCTCTCACTTGAATATCAGATCTTATTTATGCAGGATATTCAAACATGGCCATTTTACTATGACTTTAAGCAAGAGCTCAGAAGCCAAATTGGTCTAATCCGCAGCCACTGACAAAGGAAAACTTGAGAGTCTGAGATACGAGATATCCATATACTTGTAAACTTTTTTAGACTTAATAGATTTTGTGAATTATATTAGCAGTTGATCACAAGGCCTTTTTGATTTCTCCGTTGCTCCCACGGTTAATATAGTGTTTATATGATATAAAGGTATGTGATGTATAGAACATACAGTACTTCTTTCAGTCAAAAGTTTAAAAATATGATTTTGTTTTGTTTCATGTCAAGTGATAAGTTAGGGAACCTTTGTGGCGCAGTGGTTAAACTGTAGTCCTGCAGTCCAAACTGCTGATGTTATGAGTTTAATCTTGACGGGGATCAAGGATGACTCAACTATCCATTTTCTGAGGTCAGTAAAATGAGTACCCAGCATGTTGGGGGCAAAAAGGCTAATTACCTTGCGGACTGCCCAGAGAGTGATCTAAATACTATGGGCTGCCATGCCTTCCTGGCCCTCCAACATCGGAGGGATAAAAGGGGACTCCCCGTGGCCATGGGGAGCCCTGAAGACGCTGCCACCTCCTGCGCCACCGCACCCTCCCGGCCCATTACCGGTCGGGAGAAGGACATGGTAGGTGACTTTGGACTCTTTCCCTTGGGGTGGTTCTGCTGCTGGCGGTCTCTTTGGGGGCTTCAGAAAAGAGGTTTCCCTTTTGTCTTTGCAATGTCTTCGATATTTTGATTGTTGTCATTTTTACCTTGTATCTGAATTTTGTAACTATTGATTATCGATATTTTGTTCCTGTGTCTCCTGTACTATTGTGAATTTTCTGATTATTTATTGGTCATGATTATGTGTATTATTATGCTACTGTAACTGTATGTGTATTGATTGTTGTAGCTGCTCTGAGTCAGCCTTGTGCTTGAGTAGAGCGGGGTATAAATCCAATAAATAATAATAAATAATAAAATAATCTAAGTGTATTTGATAAGTATTTTCTTCATAGATGTAAGTTTATTTATTCAGCCATATATATTAAAGACAAATTAGAGCATGGCTTTGTGGACTCTTATCTTGATTGATTGATAAAATTACTGATTGAGTTGAAGTTTATTTTTCTAGTGTTTTCCTCCGTTCCTAAATGTTCTAACAGTGTAGCAGAGGTCATTTTAAAGAAAGAAAGAAGTGTGTGCATGCAAATATGTATTTAGGGGCTGTTTAAAAACACATTAGTGAGCTTCCTGTGGTACTGAGGCACCGTAGGTGGCAAAACTCAGTTATCGTGTGTATGATTAGTTTCACCTTGTAGCTGCATGTCTATGGAAATGCAATTAACAGCTTCATATTCAGCATCCCAGTTCTGTTTTGTTGCATGGCGTGCAAGATTTGGAGTGCAAGCGAAAGAGGTGGGGGAAAATTGGTAAACACAGCCTGGCCAGATTCTCTGCAATTTTCCCAATTCTGTTAAAGTTAATTGGCTCAGGTTTTGTGAGTGTTGGATAGGTTTTCAAAGGCAGCCACAGATTACAGAGTTTGCAAGCACTTGTGTTTCACAGGACTGATTCCAAGGAAACTCAGGGATTTTTTTTTAAAAAAAAATAATGTTGAATGCAAGCATGGTCTCTTGACCTATGGTTGCTATGGTTACCAGTTTGTCTGCTAATCTGATGGCGGTGTATATGTTTATTGGTACTCATTCCTAATGATCTTCAGAGACTAACTCAGCTGGACAGTATTATTGTGCTACTGTGGTCTGAGGCATCGCCTAAGCAATTATATCCTAAACTTTGCTATTATAGCTGAATAGTTTTAAAAAGATTGATTCTTTGCTACATAGACTAGAAATGGTACCAAAATGCCTTTAAAAAATAATAATAATCTGGGTCTAGATGTTGTAGCTTCTGTGTGCAGAGTTCAAATGGAAAATACAAATCTTTTGCTTGCCTTTTCTCTAGGTTTCATGTTACAATCTGACTCTTTTAATTAATAAATGTTTGTTTTTACTCTGCCAGTTCCCTGTGAGAAGTGGGGAGAGAGCTAACTGTGAAGGCATATTAAGAAGAGTATTCCTTTTATATATTTATACAGAAATGAAGGGTTGGTTTCTTAGTAAATGCTGATGTTCTATAACAGTGATGGCGAACCTTGGCACTCCAGGTGTTTTTGTACTTCAATTGCCATCAGCCCAAGTCAGCACTTCTGCTGATCAAGGCTTTTGGGAATTGAAGTTCAAGAACATCTGGAGTGCCAAGGTTCACAATCATTGTTCTATAACTACCCAGTTGCATCCCCTATGTGTTTCAAATTGCCCAATAAAGCTTCTAGAAAAGGTCAGTAAGGTTTGGTGAAGGGCCATGTTTAGTTTTGCTAACAGATATAACATGTGAAATTAACACGATGTCTACATGGACAGATGGAGAAGTGTTGCCCCAGAGAGTTGTGGTTAAAATATATATACAGTGGAACCTCGGTTAATGTAATTAATGTGTTCTCCGGGATGTTTCTTACAGCGAAAATTACTTTAACTGAGTTTCCCATAGGAATGCATTGAATGCAATTTCCTATAGGAATGCATTGGAAACCAAAATACTTTAACCGAAACGTGGTTTCCCATAGGAATTCATTGAGAACCAATTAATCTGTTCTGGGGAAAAATCCGTAAACTGAGCCACTATTTTCTATGGATTTCCTTTTGTTATGCGATTTTTATATTAACCGAGCCATTTGTTAACTGAGGTTCCACTGAATAAAGAAGCTCTGGAAACTAAAGAAGGACATTGCAAATTAAGAAATATATGATCTCTTTTCTCTTCAAAAACTTTTTTTTTTTTTTGGCTTTAAGCTTTTGTGCAAAAACAAAAAACAGACCAAAACAATCCTTTAGGAAATGGAGTATAACTGGTGTAAATCACAGAATAAAATACTGTGTATAATTTCTCCCCTCACTAATGCTAGAAAAGATCTTAGCAGAAGACAAAAATGAGGTATTTGGACCCAGGCCATGTTACTTTAACCTGTTGAGCTGTGTGTAATGTATAATATTCAGCCCCCTCTTTGATGCAGATTGATTATGAGATATTCCAAGATTGTTTTTAGAACTATTGCAAGCGCGGCGCCAAAATGGCCGCCGCGCCCTTTGCGCCCCCCCCATAGGACGAAGGCATCCGGGTAGTTAGGGGCGTGGCCAGCTCCCTTATAAAAGGGGTGGCCATGAGGCAGCCGAGCTGCCATTTTCCGAAGCAACGGAGCGGAGAAGTTTTTCCCCTCTTGTCTCCGTCGCTCTTACCTTGCCAGGGAAGCCTTTTTGGCGGCGAATTTTCTCTTTTGGCTTCCCTTAGATTTCCTTGCGATGCCTGCGAAGAAAAGGGCGGCCGCGAGCGCGGCTCGCGCTGTTAGGAGGCGCAATCCGGGTCGGAGGACCGCGGTTGCGCCTCCCCAGCAGCCGCCTTTGCTGGTACCCACCGGGACCGGTGGAATGGGGTCTATTCCCCCTTGCCCGGAGGCGGGGGCCCCGAGCATGGGTCAAGTGAGGGCTGTGGCCCGCGGCCCGCAAGCGGTGGACGCCGCTCCTGGTGCTTCCCATCCTGTTGGGCCTCCAGCGGCGGGGGCGCAGCTCACCCCGGGGCCTTCTAGCCTTGGGGGGTGGTGTGGCCCCTTGCCCTGGCAGGTACCTACATCGGCCCTACCGGGCCTCGGCATGGGGCGATGGCCCTATTAGGGTCCCGGGGTACAGGGACCTGTACCTGTGCCTGTAGCAGGAGGGCCGGCCGGCCCTTGGCCCCATGTCAGCGTGGAGGTTTTACTGGCCCGTGTTGCGGCCCTTGAGGCGTCCTTGGCTCGGGCCAGCCATGCTGGGGCTCCCTTTGGGGTTCATTTCGACGCGTCGTCTGCTGGGCAGCGGCAGGCGACGGGACGGGTTGAGCTGCTTGAGGCGTGGCACAACCTCGGCCACTGCCTCGCAGCTCCCCAACCAACAGGCCGGTGCGGGTCAGCCCCCAGTGACGAGCTCTACGGCGGTCGTGAGCTCCGACGCCCCCAGTGGGCCGGAACCCCCGGTGGGGGCGGCCGCGGGGGTGCAGCACGTGAGTAGTGCACCTACACACGTGGCCACGTTTGGGGGGGGGGCTTTCCAATGGCCTTGGCCTCGCGTGGGTGGTGCGGCGGTGCACCCGCTGACGCCCCACCCGGCGATGACAACTACCACCCAGGGCCCCGTGGTGGGGGGTGTTCCCTACCCCGAGGGGAATGTTTTGGGTGGCCGGGTTGGTCCAAGCCCCTATTCCTTACCGCTGAGTGACCACTTGGCACAGGCCAACAGAGAGTAAATTTGGCGGGGGGAGTACGTGGATATCTTCTCACTCCTAAACAGAGAGCCCACCAAGGAGGAGAGGGAGGGGCAGAATGAGAAGGATAGTGGCAGGCACGTCGTCGCAAGCCACCAAGTATGTGGGCCAAATGGTTGCCGGCCTGCATCATATGCATGGCGGTGTACCTTAGGGCCCGGCCGGATTTGGCAATTCCGATGGTCCAGTATTTGGACAACGTCTACCGGGCGATGGTTTACTTTCCGGGCCCATCGTGGTTGGCTTGTGACGTGGAATGCCGTAGGCGGATTTCCCCGCACCCCGAGATTAGGGTCCAGCAGGCGGCCCCAGCACAGGTCACCGGCCAGGGGGCGGGGTGGGGGGTTCCAGCCCGCCTGCGGTGCTGGACTTTCTTGTCCAATGGCTCCTGCAATGGGAAGAATGGCAAATACAGACAGGAGTGTCCCACCTGTGTTGGCCCCCATGCGGCCTCTGCCTGTCCCAGGCCTAGAGGGATGCGGGGCAGAGGGTGGGGCAGACAGGGGGCTGGCAAGACTGCCGCAGATGGATCTAGTCCTCCGAAGGGCTCCCTCCCCAATTAAGGTGGGCATGTTGGAGCGTTGGCTCACATTGTACCCGAAGGGAGAGGATGCGGGTTATCTCCTTCAGGGTTCTAGGCAGGGGTTCCGGATCCCTTTCATGGGTAACAGGTCCCCTCAGGATGCCCCCGATCTTTTATCCCTTAGGGGGAGGGAGGAGGTGGCTGCTGCCAGCTTTGACAAGAGGGTCTATGCGGGCAGGGTCGTTGGCCCTGTCCCTGCACCCCCGTCCCGGGGAGCATATTATTTCAATGATGCCATGCCTTTTGGCTATTCCATTGGGGCTCGGTATTCGAGCGTTTCACCACTTTCCTAGAGTGGGCCTTTGTCCGCAGGTCAGGGTCCCGGTCTGTAGCCCATTCCCTGGATGGTTTTATTCGGGGCTGAACGGGGCTGGGACACGTACACACGTCTCCTCAACACATTTCAGACGCTAATGGAGGAACTTGGTGTCCCTTTAGCGCCCGAAAAGACCGAGGGCCCATCTCCACAGCTAGTATTCCTGGGGTGGAGAGTGACACGGTAGCGCAGGATTCTAGGTTGCAGCGGGATAAGGTGTCAAGGCTAGTGGCCCTTATCTCGGACTTGCTGGCCGAGCGCATGGCATCACTGAGGGAACTTCTGGTGCTACATGGTCACCCCAATTTCGCTGGCAGGGTCGTCGCACCGGGCAGGGCATTTGCTCCGCGCTGGTGCGACGCCATGGCAGGATTATCCAGGCCCCACCATAGGCTTAGATTTACCCGGGGTATCAGGGCAGACGTGCTTGTCTGGCCATAGATCCAGAGGTAGTTCAACGGGGTGTCATTTTGGGGTCTGATCTCCTGGCTCCCCCTTGCTTTCAGATGCAGTCCGATGCCTCAGGATTCCTGGGTTATGGGATGTACTTCAATTGGAAGTGGGCCTATGGTGGGTGGCCACCATCCTGGGCAGGCAAGGGTCGCCTGCATGGTCTCACGTATCTGGAATGTTTCCCTATCCTGGGTGCTTTGATGCTATGGGGCAAGGAGTGGGCCAACTCGGTTGTGCAATTTTGGCGTGACAATGCGGCTCTTGCCCGCATCGTCAATGCACAGATTTCCAAATCGCCCGGGGTTATTGACCTAGTGCGCGAGTTTGTGTTATGCAGCC
This sequence comes from Bradypodion ventrale, assembly GCA_035047345.1. NCBI lineage: Eukaryota > Metazoa > Chordata > Lepidosauria > Squamata > Chamaeleonidae > Bradypodion > Bradypodion ventrale. Next base: position 127,502,886 of record JAWDJE010000006.1, read on the forward strand.
TGTGCCTCAACGTTCTCTTCAGGGCCAGGCATGTCCCAAGGGTTGATAATGATATTGCTGCTGCTTTGTCCCGCCTGCAGATCTCCCGGTTCCGTGCCTCGGCCCCGGATGCGGAGGACTTTCCCTCGCCACTCCCGGACGAGAGATGGAACGTTGGCAAGGAGAGGTGACCCGGGCGATTGGCCTGTCACTAGCGCCATGCATGAGTAAGGCGTATCACCACGCATTTAGTTCCTTCAGAGCATTATGTACCCAATTTGACTGGCAGGAACCTGGCCGATCCCAGTAGCCCATGTTCTGCGGTTCATGGTTTACCTGTATGCCCAGGGCCTTGCACCACGCACCATAGCATCTCAGCTGTCAGGGTTGGCTTTTATGGCCAAAGTGGGAGGTCGTGTGGACAGCACCAATGACTTCCGTGTGAGACATGTTTGGGAAGGGTGGGTGTGCGTGCGCGGGCGTTTCCCGGGCGACCGCCACCCGATTTACCCAGGGTTTTTTTACCCAATTGGCCCGTGGCTGGCCTGGCCTCTGTTTTGATAGATGAGGCAGCCCATTTCATGCGGCTACTACGGTGGCCTTTTTGGAGGCGCTCCGCATCAGCGAGCTTGAGATGCTGAATAAGGCGGATGCAAGATTTTCCCAAGGTTCTTTACACAATTGGCCCGGGGCTGGCCTGGCCTCAGTTTTGGTAAATGAGGCAGCCCACTTCATGCGGCTACAACGGTGGCCTTTTTGGAGCGCTCCGTATCAGCGAGCTTGAGATGCTGAATAAGGCGGATGCAAGATTTTCCCTGGGGTTTTTTACCCAATTGGCTCGGGGCTGGCCTGGCCTCTGTTTTGATAAATGAGGCAGCCCACTTCATGCGGCTACAACGGTGGCCTTTTTTGGAGCGCTCCGCATCAGCGAGCTTGAGATGCTGTATAAGGCGGATGCAAGTCGTAGGGCACTGGAACTCGAAGATGTCTGTGTGGACAATATTGGGCTCAGTTGGGGATACGCTCCTCTAAAACGAATCAGCACGGCGTAGGCAGTGGAGTAGACTGCTACGATGGTCCTCGACAGACATCTGTCCGGTTGGTGCCCTACAGGATTTCCGTGCACTGTGTGGCACGCACCATGGCACGTTTTTTCTGTCACCGAGGTGGGTCTTCTATTCCTAAATCCCAATTTGGAGGGTGGTGGGAAGGCACTAGACAGTGTTGGCCTCTCAGGGGCTCGTTGCGGCACCCGTTTGTTCTGGATAGGGGCGGCTTCTGCTGCAGTTGTTTTTTGGGTACTCCAAGGCTGAAATACGCCGCATGGGAGGGTGGGGATCACAATGTTTTCAGTTTTGTCTTCGCCCTCCTCAACTGTGAGTACCAGTTTTAGTCACTGCACTGTTTCTCCCCCCCTCCCTTTTTTACTTGACAGACCCTGGGTGTCGTTTTACACCGGTGACAGTATGCCTGGTGGGCCGTAGCCATGTGCACAGGGCAGCGCGTTACGCTGCATGGGGGCAGCGCGTTACGCTGCGGCGACAGAGTGGGTACCCGACTGGGACAGGGTGCATCCGCACGTCCCGGGTGCTATGGTAAGCGCGGCATGTTATGGCGGGAACTGTTGCCATCCCTTTTCTACATCAGGGATGCTGGCTCGCCCGATGTCCTGGTTACGTACCTTGGGGGCGATGGTTTGGGGCGGGTCACTGGCCTATCGCGGAAACTTGCGGTTCGCAGTGACCTGCCCTACTCACATTATGTGTGGCCTGCCACAGCCCTCAATTGGTCGGACACGATACCGCGGTGCGCTTACAGGGGGGCGTTCGGACTCGGGGCTCTTGACTGAGACGACGCTCTGTGAACGGGGCTATTGCCCGGTTTCCTTGACAAGGGCGGGGGATGCGTCATTAGCCTCCCCGCCATCAGTCTGCAAATTTACGAGCTTTACTCAGGGGATGGGGCCCATCTGTCGCAGGGAGGTATGGACCTCTGGATTACTGGACTGGCGAGCAGGCCTGTCGACCGAGCTGACGGTCTTGGGGGGGGCGGTGAGCCTTTGCAAGCCTCCCCGTGTGGCGGGTATCACTGGTAAGGTAAACATTATGACCCACAGGTATCCGGCAGGTTCGCAATTGACTGGACAACAATAGACAGGCATAAGTTGGTTAAACGTTGTCCGGTCAACGACGAACTAGGCGACGGGGTGATGGCGATAGCTAGCCAGCATGCATCACCCCGTGATTCCACGGATACGCGTCAGAGGGTGGGGTCATTAGTTAGATATTGACTACGGTCAACAATTTGTTTGTTGTAAACAAACAAATTGATACAAAGTGATACATTGTAACCAATTGCCGTTGGCAATTTTGGGGTGGTACCTTACCAGTGTTACTTCGGCCTGCTTGCCTTAAGAATTATGATTGGTTGTTTTACCAATAGAAATTTATAATTCGGACTAGGGCATGAATCAATAAATGTGGCCCGATGCCGTTATCCACTTTTACCAGTGTCTGAGTCCTTTATTGGGGGGTGCGCCTGCAATAGGTGTTTTATGGGTGTCACTGTGAGTACTTTCCTCCTTGGTAGAGACGGAGAAATACTAAATGAAAAAACCAACAACAGGCGAATCATAGGGACCCTGAGTTTAAAAATAAAGCAGTGAGGAAGGTGAAAATGTTAAAGAAGCCCTTAGTTTGGTGAGTTGGGAGAGATAATCCAGCCAAGGACCACCAGGGTGGAATTTGAAATCCTACCTTTCCATCTTATGTTTGCAAACTGCATTCTGGAGCTCACTTTGAAGATACAGACCTGTCACAGACAACTACCATGACATTTGGAATTTTCATATGTTTTTTCCTGCACCATCCAAAATGCAGAAATGCTCAGCCTGGCAAAGATTTCTATGGGTTGAAAGCTAGCATTTTAATTTTAAAAAACTTTTAAGTGGTCTAAAAATATGTTACCTATCCTTGCTTTTGAAAAATTCCTAAGGGTTGCTCTCTTTCATGGTACAGTAATCGAAATATTTGTAGAGGGAAAAGAGATTGCATGATGCTGTGCTGTATGTAATACAACTGTCGCTAAAATAGTGACTGAAATACTGACAAAAAGTCAAAATTAGGCCAGCGATTTTATTTTGGAAACATTTGTATACCTCAGGGGTGCCCAAAATTTTCGGGGCGCAGGCCAGTCACATGGTTCAGCAGGCTTGTCATGTAGTTCAGTGGGCTGGTCAAGTGGGTCCTCCCACCAGAAGCAGAAGTTTTGCAACAGAATGAGATAGATTTTAAGCTACCATTTTCTCTGCTTAAACCAGGGGTGCTCAAACTACGGCCCATGGGCCAGATCTGGCCCCTGATGCCAATTCATCCAGCCCACACCGCGCTCATCGCTCCTGGAAGTAGAAGTAAAATGTGCCACATTTTATTTCCACTTCCAGGAGCGATGAGGGTGGTGTGGGTCAAATGAATTGGCATCAGGGGCCGGATCCAACACACGGGCCGTAGTTTGGGCATCCCTGGTATAACTCATTTGTGTGTTGTCATCTGTTGATAACATTTTGATTACATGGGAATATTGCCAATTAGATGTTGCATGATGTTGGCTTGTGTTGAAAAGATATGCTGAATTTCCCCCACCCCTTTTCTTCTCTACTGTTTTTTTTTTTTAATATATAAATCTCACTCTCACTATTTTTCTAAAACCAGATAATTTTGCAAGGGATATATATGGCCTATCAAAAATATAATCAGCCTTTGCAATAACATCTATCCAATTGTGATACTGTGATATAAACTGTTGGCTGCAGTAGATTCACAGCACTGGGCTGTAGGATACATCAGAAGTGTATGTGATTCACAAAGAAATTTTAGGAAGCAGTCAGGCTGAATGAGTCACTCCAGCAAACTGGCAGATTCTTCCCAAAATGGAAGAAAATGGATTTATGACATCAAAATAACACAGTTTCAGTTTGGAGTCTAGACGTTTGCTGATGTCCTTTCTGTTTATAGCAGGAAACATATGAGGGGTAAGAAGGACAACAATGCTAAAACCTCATACAGCCTGTGAATTTAAACAGGATATAATTACAGTACTGTACTATTTATAGCTCCATGAATTCAGCTGCACAAGGGCAAGAAAGAAGAAAGGGCTGGACAGCATTTCTGCTGACACAGCAACCTGATGTTCATTTGGGAATTCTGGGAATCCAGCCAACTACCTGCTTAGATACTATAGATATCATGCCCTCCTTTGGAGCAAGCACAACACTGAGTTCCCCAATACATTGTTTTATGGTTTATGATGTCACATCTCCACTACCTTCTTTATTATGATCTCATAGTCCAGATGTTCCCAATTTTTTCAAAATGGGGGCCTGGTCATGCTCTCTCAGTCACCTTTGAGGGCCATACGGCCATTGTGCCCTCCCTGCATGGCACAGCTGTCTTTGGGGCCAGCCCCTCCCTGCCTGGGAAGGATAAAGAACTGTCACAGGCTGCGGACATCTCTTTCCCTCCCAGCCTTGTTAGGGGGGGTCAAAAGGACGCCCGCAACCATGGGCTGAAGGACTTCTTCCATGTTTTTGGACTCAGTGAGTGGGTTTAGGTTGTGTTGCTTTATAATGATGTGATTTTTGTATTTGTAAGTCGAACAATTAATTGTATTATTGACTTGACTTGCTTTTTTGTAATGTTTATTGTGACTTGTATTATTTATGGTATTGTGCACTGTTATTTCTGTATGTTGTTGTATTTCCCCTCCCCCTCCTCCTCCCCTTCCCCCGTACTTATGGTTTGCTTTGTATTTATTTGATTATTTTGTAAACCGCTTTGAGTGGTCAATAGACTAGTAAAGCGGTATATAAGCATACTAAATAAATAAATAATAAATAATAAATAAATTATGGGGGTGGCCATTTTGTCCCAACAGCTTCAAATGGGGTGGTCATTTTGTTTCTTGAATGCCCTTGGAGGGGTGAAATGGCACCATGGGCTGAATCTGGCCCACAGGCCTTAGGCTGAGAATGCCTGTCCTAGTCAGTAGGAAGAAAGGATCTCTCTTACCTATCTCTACTACCAAAACCATCAAGACTGAAGTGCTCCAGCAAACGAACAGGTATGAGCTTATTGTTATTCTTCTTATTTGAAAGAAAGGAATCTAGCATAACAAGATCAGATTCCTTGTGAGAAAGATGTGGACAGCAAATCACCTCTCTACTATAGATAGTCATGATGGAATGTTCTGTCTTGTTCACTTTTCTCCATGGACCCACTACATATTCTTAAGGGGATCTTTCCATTTCATGTTAGCCCCTCCAGTGTAGTAGTTGAGATTATTTTTTATGTCAGAAAATTGGTTTGATTACAGTCCAGACATGTAATTCTACCAAAGACATCCTCTCTTTGAAATCATTTTCAGCAATGTCTGGAGAATATCACTTGGCTGTTTTCTTCTGCAATCCATGTGCCAAATCTTCCACTGCATCTCTTTGTGCCCAGGGCAAGTGAAATATGGTATAGAACCCTGCCTGAGTTGGGAGCTTCATCCTTATTTTAGCAAATGCTATCCAATACAGAGTCTAATGCTGTGTCCTCAGATCCAAACTAACTTTGAAGCACTCATTGTAAATGAACAGAACAAAATATTAGAGACAGGCAATCAGGTTGGGGCAGATGTTCATGAAGGTGACAGAAGCTAATTCTGTGATGTGAAAAATATTTTTTATATTCCTCAACCTTATAAATTTAGACTATTTCAACAAGGCATCTCAATGAAGAATTTCAAAGCCTGCAAGATTTTTTTGCATCAGCTGAGAGTGAGACCACAAGTGTTTAGTTTTTTCCCATCAAGTTTGTTCTTAACTTGCAAAAAAAAATGTAGGTGGTTCAGGAAGATTTTTCTTATACTAGGTTTGCTTATTAATCACATCTGATGAGCAAGGCCCTTGACACCTCAAGGGGTAAAAGAGGAAGTAAACAAGAAGAAGATGAGCACAGGATTAGTAGGGACTATGGTGGCTTAGTGGTTAAGATGCTGAGCTTTAAGACTAGGGGTCGATACCTGAGTACTGGACAATGGAGTGAGCTCCAGTCTCTGTCCCAGTTCCTGCCATCCTAACAATTCGAAAGCAGGAAATTGCAAGTAGATAAATAGGTACCACTTCGGTGGGAAGGAAAACAGTGTTCCGTGCATTCCAATGTCTAAGCATGCCTGCCACATGTCCATGGAGATTTCTGCAAACACAGACTGCACTGGCTCTTTGGCTATAAATGGAGATGAGGACCAAACCCTAGAGTTGGATACAACTGGCTTTCAAGCAAGGGTGACCTTTATCTTTACCTATAACCCTGCTGCATTATTTGATCCTCTTTTTTGTATATCACTAACCTTTAATATAGAATACAAGTTGCATTATCAACTACAGTCTATGAAAGTTGGTTTTGAAACATTTATAACTAATACCGAATAAAAGCAGTGGAGTGCTACTTTACAATGATGCACATTTTATTCATTCTAGAAAAAGGAAGTATATAATAATCCATTATAAACATGATGCAACGGAGACTTACAGGCTCATGCCTTATCTTGCAATCTTCAGTTCCTGTAGGGCAGGATTTTAAAAAAAAGATTTTTAGGGGGTGGGGAAAGTTTTTCCTTGCTTGTGGCAAGGTTGTAAGTGATCCTCCATACTGTAAGAATCTTCTTTGCACCTCTACGTATTTATGTACTAGTCAGTACCTGACAGTAATATTGTTCCTTTGCTTTCAGAAATGTATACATTTTAAAAAGTCCAAAAGGCTTCACAAACAAAATGCCACTGGACAATTTATTTTCTGTGTCTAGAATTTATGCTATTAAACTCCTGTTTATTAACCTTCCCAATAGATTAGTAAATTCTAAACCAGCTTGGGAACATTGCTTAGTGACCTTTTTATTCTTTAAATTTTGGGGGCAGTGGGGAAGCAAGAAAAGAAAACAATAGTAACCTTTCCATATTCATCACCATAAGCTGCACTGACCTTAAAAAAAACACAGCCCAACAGTATTATATTGAGGACTGCTCTTTGTGTCATTTCCAGTATTTATGTCTTGTGTCAAAGTACATGGGGAAATTGCACACAGTGCTACTTTTATAGATATTGGGTTTTTGTTTATCCTTTTGTTAGAATTTAAGTAAGGTGTAGATAAGTACATTGTTTTAAATTCCATGTTGCATTTGTTCTTGGAACAGCTTCCGTGATTAAGGTACTACTGAACTTCACAGTTTTGCAGGTTTAAAAGATATGCTGATTCGAGTTAAGTCCATTCAAGGAAGAGGTGTGACTTGAACCCATATGGTCAAGATCTTAGCTCAATTCTCTTTAATTAAATATCTTCACATTTCTGCTAATATCTTCATATTTTAATTAGAGATTATAGGGATATGCATGTTTTGTATGAAGAACAGGGTGTGAGAATTAGAAATGAGAGGACTCTGTTTTATTCCTAGAATCCCTTCTGTCTTTAAATGTACCAAAGCAAAGATGAAGGTCAAAAGACTAAACTCTTACCACTTATTTTTTTTAAATAGTGAGGAACTTCTGACGTCTCTCCCCTTAGTTTCACTGCTCACAGAATGCCCTACTTTGACTTCAGTAAAGCACCAGATTATGGAATTACAACATCTCTCTAGCAAACATCCATACATATTTATTTGAAAGTTGTTCCAGATGTTTCGAATGAGCATTTACAATCCCTGAAAATTGACTCAACCTAATCAGCCTTTGTTGTTCCTATGGCTCTAACCCAGGAGTTCTCAACATTTTAAAGATGGGAGGCTGGTCACATTCCCCCAGACGGCTTCAGGGGCTGGATGGCCATTTTGCCCTTCCTCCACCACATGGCACTTCTTGGTGTGGTGGAGGCTGTGGGGGCCCACATGAAATGGTGATGTAGACTGCATTCGGCCCATGGAGCACAAGTTGAGAATCCCTGCTCTAACCTTTATTTGGAGAAAATTGGAAAAATGAGATGTAAAACTGAAGAACAGAAGAAACAAGTCCTGGACATTACATTAGAGCAGAACAAGAAATGGATGAACCTATTGGAAGAATTTGCAAGGGTCAATTTTGTCCATTTCTCAAGGGCCATTGTGGGTCTTTCTCAGATCTCCCTTATTCATGTTGCTGCAACTGTCATTTCCTGGATAGATGAGAAGTGACCAGGTCCATAATGACCTTCAGCACCATGAAGAGCAGCTTTTCAAATACAGGAGCAAAGAGGCTCAGGACCATGGACAGCAGTCTTCCAACTAGGTGTGAGGAACAAGTTGGCTCAGTCCTGGCTTGCTGTGATTTCAGAACCTAGCCTGGAGAATAAAGACAGAAAATGTATTTGGCACATTGTTGCAGGTCACTTAATGGAGTGGTGTCCTTGGCTGCATCCAATAGTACTAGTTCCATTTCAGTTGTGAAAATTTGGTTTCTAGAGCAGGGGTTCTCAACCTACAGCCTGCGGCATCAGATAATTCACCCCCTGCCCTTGCTCCAGCCGTCCCCCAAATTGGCCGTGGACTCATTTACAGACAACTAGTCTGCCCCCCCAACTATTTAAGGAGCGTGACTCGGCCCCTGACTTGAGAACCCCTGCTCTAGAGACTTAGGCAAAGGTAAAGTTTAAGGTTGTCCTTGTTCGAAAGCCATTCATATCTGACACTAGGGGGTGGTGCTCAACTCTGTTTACAAAAAAGAGCCAGTGTTGTCTGTGTCTGCAGACATTTCTGTAGACATGTTGCAGGCATGACTATACACCAGAGTGCATGGAACGCTGTTTATCTTCTCACTGAAGTGGTACTTATTTATCTACTTTCAATTTATTGCTTTCTAACTGCTTGGTTGGCAGGAGCTGAGACAGAGACAAGAACTCACTCCATCGTGCAGCACTACTGACAATTCTGTACATTATTTTTTCTCTCTCCTCAGAGGAATCAGAAACCTTTGTTCAAAATTCAAAATCTGCTCTTAGATTTCAGGAGTACGGGTGAATCTGGTTCCAGGACGTCTAGGATGGATAAAGGGATAGACAAATGGATATAAAAGTGGATGAATAAAGGTGGATGGTGGGTAATTAATGTCAAATTGGTTTGTAACATAATGTGAGTAAGATAGGAAGAATAACCCCTTTAGAGTACAATAACTGTGGTGAACAGCAGATCTCAGTGGGCCGATTGCCATAGCCAAACTTCCATGAGGTTGGGCTCAAAGGGTTGATTTACATATTTAACATATTTGTTACAATGGGATTTTGTTAACTGAAAAAAAATGGTTTTAACAGAAAAAATGTTTTTTAAAAAACTGAACCCACCCACATTATACCTTCTAGTGGAGTATGAAGTCCCCCCAGGATGTTGGCATCCCCTCAAAACATGGCAAAATTGCCACAAGTTCCTCTAAAGGGAACGACTTCAGGAACACACTTTTTCCAACTAAAAATGCATATATATATTTAGAATGAGAGATGGATGTTGGAGATTCTTAAAGGTGCTGGGAGCACAATATGGCCCTGGGAACGTCTTGTTTTCTTCCCATGCTGTAGAACTTCTCTATTCTTATATGACTCTGAAATTCTCTCTTATCACTTTAGCACTTCATCCTCACACAAAAGGTATCTGAAAGGCGGTGAACCATTAGGAACAATTCCTAGTGCAATATGTGTGTATCTATTGAGATATAAGATTCCAAGGCAACTGCTTGATTATAGTCTTCTCATGGCTTGTGGGGAATCTAGTCATGAAGCTAACTAATTCTCCTGACTGAGAAGCCTACTCTTGCTACTAGGCAACACAAGAGAACTATTCCAAAGAACTACACCCAAGAACTACTACATCTAAGCTGCACTTAATTATTCTCCTTGCTTCTCATCCAGAATTAACCAATCAGGTCACATCGTTGCAACTATTCTTCTCCTCCTTTCCTATGGGAATGTAAGATGCCCGATTATTGTTGAATGTTGCTCTGTAGAATGTTGAACTGGTCATGCTGTGTCCAGGGGCATGCTGTCTATGCTAAAAGGGCAATGGATATGGGGATGGGCAGAGCCTATGTAGTTGGGTGTGTAGTGACCGAGGCCATGGCAGGGGGTGGGGCTGATGCATCGCAATACCCGTCCCACAGAAAAAGCACCCTGCTGCCTCAAAGGTTCTGGCTAGGGTGGAAATCGACTTGCGCCATCGTGTAGCTGCCCAGTGTCATACTTCTGCCCACCTCTGGGAGTGCAAGACCCTGAGGCACACCTGGACTTGTCCCTGTGTCCATCATGGGGCCTGGCTGTGTTTTCTCACTTCACGTCTGCTCTTGGATCTTTGTACTAGCTCACACTCATCAGAATACCTGTGGAAGACAACTTTGCATTTCCTCCTTTATTTCAGATGTTAACTCTTTCCTGGGTAGGTAGACAATTCTGTAGCCATCTTAGACAAGGCCTAAAATTACTGGCACATTCTGTGGTCTAGCCTCTCTGTTCATCAGGCAAGATCTAAGAATATAAGAAGGACCATGCCTGCCACATGGCCACGGAAATGTCTGCATAGGCATACAGCGCTGGCTCTTCGGCTTTGAAACAGAGATGAGCACTGAACCCTCGAGTTGGATATGACTAGCTTTCGAGCAAGGGAAACCTTTAGGGAAACCTAGGGCTCCTGTAACAATTCTTCTCTTTTCTGCCTCTACCAAAAAAAAAACTCATTTAATAGTTCTACTGTTTATTACATTCTAGTTGGGTGATGAGTGTATGTGAGAGGACGACATTTGCCCCAAAGATATTTTAGAGATATGTACTGAAAAAGGTCACGATATTATATTTACTCCCTCAGTGTTTTGTGCTAGGTAGCTAAAAAGGTCATGTTTTACCACTGCCTGAGGTATGTGTCCAAAGCTAGGGACCATGTCTGCCAATCGCTATTCCCTGCTTCTCATAAAACACAAAATAAATAACCAGTTTTGTACTTTGTTAGGGAAACATAAACTTTCTGTGTGGTTTTTGCTTTGAAGCCTTTAATGATTCCCACTTCCTTTTGATTACATGAGACTAAAATAGAAAAAAAATGTTCCATCAGAAGTGGGGAAAACAAATCATAAGAGGGCAGTTTCTGTGTTATCCATGAAACAGCTTCCTTTTGAAAATTAAACCTAGATAAAAGCACTATCGTGTAATCAGCTTCCACTTATAATCAGCTTCCACCTCTCTTCTAAGGAACTGAGAATGTTCCTTTTTCTTTTGAGAATCTTCTCAGTTATCTGAGGCCCTCACAAAGAAAAGTATGTGTTTTTGTGTGTGATAAAATGTTTGTCTGAGATAATGTTAAGACAAATAGAATTTAGTGGCATGTTGGCTAGGATCTTGCAATTTTGGGTTGATTAGGAAACCGAAGATTGTTTGATCTTAATGAAAAAAATGTTTCCAAATTTTAGTCAGGGAATCGTAGAAACATACCTAACATAACCCCAAGGTTATTGATTCCAACTCTTTGCCAAAGCAGGAAATTCACAGCTGAAGTACCTCTGACAGGTTTTAATCTTTGTTTAAAATCTCCAAAAAAAGGGAGAGTTCATTCAAAGGCATTCCATTGTTGAACAACTCTGACAAGAATTTTTCCTGATGTTCAGGTGAAATCTCCTTTCTTGTAATTTGAACCCAATACTTTGGATCTTATCCTACAGAAAATAAGCTCGCTCCATCTTCAATGTGGCAGCGTTCCACATGTTAAGCTAAACATATACAATGGTCGCAACCACTCCTCAGAGAGCTTGTATTCCAAAATGGGAAAGAAAGCAGATCACATATTGAGAAGCCTCTTTGGGGACTAGTTACAACATTGGGGCTGTGGTGGCTCAGTGGTTAAGAAGCTTGCCTTGTTAGCTGTAAGGCTGGCAAAATGGCAGTCCGAGACCCAGGTACTGCATGACGGTTTGATCACTCGTCTCTGTCCCAGCTCCTGCCAACCTGGCAGTTTGAAAGCAAGAAATCGCAAGTAGATAAATAGGGACCACTTCATTGGGAAAAGATCTTGGGAATGTGAAAGGAGCCTCATTCGGGCGTCCTTTCAACCCAGAATAATTTCTGACATTAAATTATTATTATTGTTAGTTACAACATCAGTAGTATTTCATTACTATTAATTTTCTTTTATCATATCTTGTCCTATCCTTAGATACCATTTTTTTCTTCAAGTATCCAAAATAATACCAACATACTATAATGCTAGGTACATACACCTCAGGGTAGTATGGTGGCTTAGTGGTTAAGATGTTGACCTTGAGAAATGGAAGGTCAGCAGTTCGAGACTTGAGTGATGCACAATGGCGTGAGCTCCCATTTCTGTCCTGGCTCCTGCCAACATAGCAGTTTGAAAGCAAGAAATTGCAAGTAGATAAATAGGTACTGCTTTGGTGAGAAGGTATCCACATTCTGTGCTCTAGTTGTGCCTGTCACCTGACCATGGAAATGTCTGCAGATGCAGACAACACTGGCTCTTTGGCTGTATATAGAGATGAGCACTACACCCTAGAGATGAGCACTACACCCTTTTGAGCAGCATTACCTTTACCATTACATACCATTACATACTCCTCAGTATGGGTTTAAGTCATCTGGAGAGACTGTTCTGCAATGTCCCCATCTTTATTTGATTGTGACACATCATTAATACAATTCTATGACAAAATGGCCTTGCCTGATCAGCTCTCGACAACATGTAAAAGATAAAGGGGACAAATCCCACCCACTCGCCACCAAAGTAGCCTTCTGCAAGGAGACTTCCCAGTCAACCTCATTGAGGTTGATTTCATGCAAACATTTTACTGGCAATTTAAATTCCTCAGCAAAATGCTCATAAACATTTCATATGACACTGACCAAACCAAGCTATGCATAAAATAATTCTAAATATTGTGCAGAAAATATTTTTTCAAGTAACTGTTGGAATGTTTTGTTAATCACATAGGAGCTAGATAAGAAATTTAAACTGACATTTTGTTGTGACATATATATGGGATATTTTTTCCAATTATTCATACAATCACAACATTACACAAGGATCTTACCAATCCATATGCTTGCACGTCTTTCTTCATTTTGCAAGAACTGTCAAATCTAATGAAGTTTAGCGCTACACAGAGAAAGAGTCCTATACTTCTTGCGGGTGGTGGGAAATATGTACTGGATTCATGAAAGGATGCAAATATTTTAATCATTTATTTGGGGACAGGAGGCTAGATAGGTTAGGATAGTGATATTCATCTGGATGACAGATGGAGATTTTCCATTCCGGGAGGGGAAGGGTTAGAATCTCACATAGAACAACTTGGCAGGGCCATAAAGAACAGTCTTTGAATTATTTGCTCCCATCAGTGTAGACTGTCGTGACTCAGTGAGGTGTTTCTGAATCTTATGAGACCCTTCACCTCCAAGATTGAAGAAGAAATATCTTTCTTCTGTCATAGTCTCTATAATTGGTGCAAATTGTTCTGAGCAATTACTGGACTTTCTCTTTGAGAAGCAAAGCCTCCCGATACAGCAAGCACAGAATAACTGGCTGATTATTTTAAAAAGTTACAGACAGTATTTTGATGCCTAGAAGCCCACACAATTAAGCAGCAGTCTTTGTCATTTGGCACAATTTACATTTAAGTATTATCTTTTGCTTCACTCATGGAAAAGGCAATTCTAATTCTCATTGTCTTCCTTATTGAGATCACTATAAAATACGTCACCTTCTTCAGGGAGGGAGAATAAATTTTGCAATTTGTCATCCCTGTATATGAAGACAGGACAAGTAAAAATTTATATCACTCCTCCTTAAATAGCTCTGAATGCAGACATTTAGCACAAAACAATTTAGAGTTTAACTGGCTGTTCATTTTTTTAAACATATGTTTAAACTAGTGTATGTGGGGATTGCAGTGGTTAAGACACTGAACTTGATGACTGGAAAGTTGGCAGGTCAGCAGTTCAAGACCCAAGTGTTGCATGATGGAGTGAGCTCCCATCCCTGTCCAGCTCGTGCCAACCTAGCAGTTTGAAAGCAAGAAATTGCAAATAGATAAATTGGTGGGAAGGTAAACAGCGTTCCACACACACTGGTGTTTAGTCAGCCTGCCACATGTCCATAGAAATGTCTGAGACACAGACAGCGCTGGCTCTTTGGCAATAAACAGAGATGAGCACTGAACCCTAGAGTTGAATACAACTGGCTTTTGAGCAAGGGCAACCTTTACCTAATTTAAAGTTTAACTGACTGTTTATTTTTTTAACATATGTTTAAACTATTATACGCCCTTGCAACTGCTAGACTGGAGGAGGGAAGTGCTGATGCCTCGTTCCCGCCACCCAAGATTTCAACCTGTGGTGGGACAGAAGCTACAAAGGGTGAGAGCTCTGGCCGGACTCCCCTTGTGACCACCAGACTGGAGGAGGGGGGTGCTGCTGCCCTGTTCCCACCACCAAAGACTTCCACCTGTGGCAGGATGGGAGCTACAAAGGGCAAGAGCCCTGGCATTGTTTTTTGTCGGACTCTCCCTGCCTCTATATGCGGAGTGCCGGCTTTTTCCGTCACTCTGCCAACCGACCTCGTCTTGGCTTCTTATGTGGACTGGCAGGCCATGGAAGATGTGAGCACACTTAGTGGTCAGCGCTATGGCAGGGGACAGTAATGTTGCATCTGTTGTATGAGCTGCTGTGCTGCATATACCTGTATTGTATTGTGTTCATTATTTTGTATTTTGTATTGCTCTGTTTCTCCACTATTGCTTAATTTATGCTGCATTTATGTATTGCTTTATTGATATTGTTTTGCTTGTATTATATTGTATATTTGCTTTGTTATTGTTGCCTTGAGTTACCCATTGGGAAGAGAAAGGTGGGGTATAAATAAAACGTGATGATGAACTTGATGATGATATGTGTAAGCTGAAGGTATGATAATACCAATTTAGCCAGCTCTATGTACTAGAACACCATGGCAGAAGGCTGAGCGAACCCTTTTCTCTTCTTACTTGTTCAAAAATCCAGAATCACTTTTGTTGTTCAGTCGCACAGTCGACTCCGACCCTTTGCGACCCCATGGACCATTTTCCTCCAGGCGCCTCTGTCCTCTACCATCCCGCTCAGCCCTCCCAGCTCTGTGCCCATTGTGTCTATAATACCATCTAGCCATCTCATCCTTGGCCTCCCCCTTCTTCTTTTGCCCTCCACCTTTCCCAACATCAATGCCTTCTCAAGTGAATCCTCCCTTCTCATTTGATGTCCAAAGTATTTTAGCTTCATCTTTACTATTTGACCTTCCAATGAGCAGTCAGGGTTAATTTCTTCTAAGATTGACCTATTTGTTCTCCTCGCTGTCCAGGGGACTCTCAAAACCCTCCTCCAACACCACATTTCAAAGGCATCTATTCTTCTACGTTCAGCCTTCCTAATTGTCCAGCTCTCACATCCATACATTACTACTGGGAAAACCATTGCTTTGACTATTCTAATTTTTGTTTGCAATGTGATGTCTCTGCTTTTCACTATGTTCCCCAGGTTTCTCATTGCTTGTCTCCCAAGAATCAGTCGCCTTTTTATTTCATGGCTGCAATCCCCATCTGCAGTGATCTTTGATCCTAAGAAAGTAAAATCTGTCACTGCTTCTACTTCTTCCCCGTCTATTTTCCAGGAACTGATGGGGCCTGTTGCCATTATCTTGGTTTTCTTGATATTGAGTCTCAAGCCAGCTTTTGCACTCTCTTCCTTCAGACCAATCAAGAGATTCTTTAGGTCTTCCTCACTTTCTGCCATTAGGGTGGTATCGTCTGCATATCTCAGATTATTGATGTTTCTCCCAGCGATTTTAATCCCATATTGTGATTCCTCCATCCCTGCACTGCGCATTATGTTCTCTGTGTATAGGTTGAATAAGCATGGTGACAAAATGCAGCCTTGTCTTACTCCTTTTCCTATTCCAAACCACTCTGTTATTCCATGTTCTGTCCTAACTGTTGCTTCTTGGTTCATGTACAGATTTCTCAGGAGGCATATGAGGTGCTCTGGTATTCCCATCTCTTTAATTACTTGCCACATCTTGTTGTGGTCCACACAGTCAAATGCCTTAGTGTAGTCAATAAAACAAAAGTAAACTTGTTTCTGGTATTCTTTGTTTTCTCCATGATCCAGCGTATGTTGGCGATGTGGTCTCTAGTCCCCCTGCCTCTTCTGAAACCTGCCTGCACCTCTGGTAATTCTCTCTCCACATGCTGCTGAAGTCTGTCCTGTATTATCTTGAGCATCACCAGAATCACTAGGTGAATGCTAACCATTAAACAGAGTATATTCAGTGATCTGCTTTCATTTACACATCTGGCCTTTCTTCCCCTGACAGTTCATATGTTTTGCACAGGAATATCTTAGGAGGTGTGAGCTCTGGCCTTGATTAAATGAGGTGTTAAGTATTCCAGTCCTTCTCCTTTTAAAATGAACATTAAAACAAACCCTTCTCTTCAGGGAAAAGGGAATAAACAGTAGTGCCAGCACCTATGAAAGCATTATGTGTTCAAAGCAGGCAGTGTAAAGCAAATGATGGAGTTTCATAAGAGTACAATCACTTTGACTATGGTTTTGCTTATAGAAAACTTCACTCTATGCAA
This sequence comes from Bradypodion ventrale, assembly GCA_035047345.1. Classification (NCBI taxonomy): domain Eukaryota; kingdom Metazoa; phylum Chordata; class Lepidosauria; order Squamata; family Chamaeleonidae; genus Bradypodion; species Bradypodion ventrale. Next base: position 127,519,523 of record JAWDJE010000006.1, read on the forward strand.
TGCGCCAGGCTGCAGCAAAATCTGGAGAGTGTTAATTGCAAGCAGAAGAGTTTTCCTTTTGCCTTGATAGATTGGATTTAGTAGTTGCTCTGACCACGAATTTATTGGAACAGCTTTACAGCAGAGACATCTACTGATAACTCAAGCCTAAACTGAAGGATTCAGAAAACAGCAGGTTGTTGGTTATGTTACCTATGCACAGGCTGCTCTAAAGGTGTGCATAAAATGGAGGGGTACACCAAATATCTTTTCTTTTATCTTTGCTCAGAGGAAGATCATGAAAGTATCAAAGAGGGAAGCTAGGACTTGAGTGAGAAATTCAAATATGACAAGGAGTTTTATCTTTTGGCAAAAGAATAGTATACATTGAATGAGATTGGAGTGTGATGCTGTTTAATCAAAGAGAAGCAAGCAGAAATTTGGAGCTACTAAGATCTGCAGAGATAGCATCTCCTTATATCCCTTTAAGGACTATTAAAACTCTTGTCACTTAGTGGTCTTAGAAGGAGTCATTAGGATATGGTGCACAGCTCCAGACTCTAATCAGGGACTTGTTCACTGCTTGTGCTGAGTTTATTCTGCAATTGCATGGAAATCTGACTGTATCATTAGCAAACCATTTCAGTGCAATCTTTTGAAAGCATGAGTTTGGCTGGCAGGCTGGCAAGCAGTTAAATGAACAGACTTTCATTAGTCTTTGTCCCAAAAATTCAAACTTCTTGCAACAGTGCAAAAAGTGAAAGAAACTAGAAAGGTTTGCATATCATAAATCTCTTTGAATATTTAACATCTCTCTCCATTTATAACTGGGAACAGGTATGACTGAGGCTAGACGTGGTGAGAAATTAGCATCAAAGAACCCAGTTCCAATGTTACATTGTTTAAATTTCAACCTGAGCGCTGTTGCGATGCAACTATAAAGAACTCCATCTTTTCAAAATATTTTATTAACTTTATTTATACAGAAAACAAAAAAAGAAGCAGAAAAGAAAAACTCAATAAACAGATATCTAAATAGACAGTGTCCTACCTCATTCGGACTATTTGGAAGTGGGAATGATTTACCATTATGAAATCTCATTTCCCTTACCGAATCGTCTTGACTCTTGAGATGGGTTTTGTTCTGTCCTTTATTAATTCAAAATCAACGAATTCTCCCCTTCTATCTCTAAATTCATTCTTGCCTAATAAACCTCCTCAAGGTAAAGGTAAAGGTTCCCCTTGCTTGAAAGCCAGTCATATCCGACTCTAGGGTACAGTGTTCATCTCTGTTACAAAGCCAAAGAGCCAGTGCTGTCTGCTGCTGCAGACGTTTCCGTGGTCATGTGGCAGGCATGACTATACACCAAAGCGCACGGAGCGCTGTTACCTTCCCACCGAAGTGATCCCTATTTATCTACTTGCAATTTCTTGCTTTCGAACTGCTAGGTCAGCAGGAGCTGGGACAAAGACGGGAGCTCATTCTGTCCTGCAGTACTCGGGAATCAAACCGCTGACCTTCCGCCTCCCAGTCAGCGTCTTAGGCACTTGAGCCACTGCAGTCGCCCCCTCATAATAGAAATAAAATATAACATGTAATCATATTATATTAATAACTATATCCCAAACCTCCTTATACCAAACACTTAACTGGAAATGAAACACTCTATTCTAATTCCTGATAGTAATCAATCTCGCCACAGTTAACAAGTTGAAAATTAATTATTTAGTTGCCCAATTATCATCGTCCTTTTCAAATATTGATAAAATTGCTATTTTAGGTTAGGGCATACAGCTATTTTTAGTTTGCTAGATTCATTTATTTCCTTAAAAACCAATTGCCAAAATTTCAATATATTTTCACATTCCCACCATATATGAAAATAAGTGGTGCTACCCTCTCAAACAAATCTTAGAGTAATTACCATCTATTTAATTTTACTTCACTATTAAGTAAAATATTCCTCTATCCTTACCAAATATTTCAGTATTCCATTTCCAGTTGGCACCTAAATGTAAACCCCTTTCAATAAAATGAGGGAGAAAAGATTCTGTCACCTTGTTGATAATTATATTAAAATTAAGCAAGTGATAATTATATTAATCTTAAAAATGAATAAAGACCATACTAATCCTGAAGTTTATAGATTTATTTCTTTATTACCTCCTCAGATTTACCTATTCCCTCTGAGTTTGACTTTACTCCTCACATTAGCCAGGGAAGAAGCAGATTTTCCCAGGAACAGCATAATGTTGCAAATAATTCTAGTTGCATTGAAAAGTATTCGAAAACAGTTTGTTCTTGAAGGGTAATTAAGAGGCATTAACCTTGCAAAAGATCAGCTCATTCTTTTGTGATGGAGACTGCTCTGGCTGCCTATGTTTTTTGAATTCTTTGTATGGGAGGGGATGGCTGTCGGATCTATTGTGATGAGCAGGTGTGCTTTTGAACTTGCCACTACATCAATGATTACAATGGCTAAAAGAATTTATTGAATAAAATGGGCTTGCATCTGGATCTAAAAGAAGGATAATCTTCTCAGACACACATCAATGGTAGATGTGGGAATGAAAAGTACATTACAGTGAAAGCTACATCAGGTTTAACGTTGCTCCACTCTCTTTTGTCCTTTCTCGCGCATGTATGCTGGGGACAGGCTAAAGTAAGGTGTGGCAATTTAGTGTACTAACCCTTATTGAAAGAGGAGAATTTTAAAATATTTAAGGTAAAGGTCACCCATGCTTGAAAGCCAGTCGTTTCTGACTCTAGGGTTCAGTGCTCATCTCTGTTTACAGCCAAAGAGTCAGCGCTATCTGCGTCTGCAGACATTTCCATGCAAACATGGCAGATGTCTCAACACCGGAGTGCACGGTGTCATGATCTCAGGTTGCTAAGTAGGTTGCTAGGCAGCATGTATGCTGCATGCTTTTCTGTCTGTGTACACATTCTGCACATTCCTTAGAGATAAGATAGTCAGCAGATGTTTTCCACCAGAAGTGACATAAGAGGAAGAGACCTTTCTCAACCTTGCCCCCCTGAACTCTCATGTCTGGAATGAGAGGGCAGAGGGGGAAGGTGAAGCCCCATCATTCCATGGGAAGCCATGTATTTTCCATGACCTAAACTTATTCCATTACCTAACACATTCCTAAGGGGAGGGAAGGCCCTCATTTCCCTTTAAAAAGGGCACCTTTTGAGCCCTCAAACCAGTTCTCTAATGGACTGCCGGAAGGCTATCTTGTTGGCTGAACCGATTCCTGGAATAAGGCAGGATGAACCCAAATCCGGGCTAGATGGATTTCTATACTTGGAGATGTCCCTGCCTGGATTACTGATGGATTTCTGATGGACATTTCTACATTTAGAAAAATCTCTATGGTATTCTACTTTGCTTTATGGAATTATAACTTGAAAAATAAAGTTCATCTCGGACTTTACAATATTCTGACTTGGAGTCTACTTGGGAATAGCCAGTCATCAAGTTCAGCATCTTAACCACTTGAGCCATCGCAGTCTCAAAATATTTAAACAAGAAACAAAAAAAAGTTTGACAATTTAAGGAAAATTGGATTGTCATGATTTGGCAGAATCAAAGCATGCAAAAATAAAGATACAGTACCACCTAATATAGATGTTCTATTCATGATGCTGTCAGTAAAGATAAGTGATGAAGAGCTAAAGGACTAGCAAATCATGACTGTCAAATTTTGTAGTGCAGATAAAAAGTAAAAAATTAATAAAAAGATATGATATAAATCTCAAAAAGCTGGAGGATTGGGACTTCCCAATTTAAGGCTATATTATATAATCAGTCAAGTAATATATAAACCAAGTATTATATCTCAGGCCAATAAGCTAATCTGTTGAATAAGAAAACAAAAGAATTGCTTTTGAACTCTGTAAATATTCCTATCAAGCAAGATATGAAAATATAGTAAAAATATAGAAAATATTTCCTTTAAAATCATGCTCCTAATTTGAGATAGGTATAGAAAAATATTTATCTTCATTGCTTTTGGTGACAGAGTGCCAGAAATTTCCAGGAATTCTAAAAGGAGTGAACAAAAATTTATTAAGGAAGAGACAAATTATTAGAATAAAGGATTAATTAGAATAATAATAAAGAAGAAAGCAAATAAAAGAAATGACAGGTAAAAAATCTTGGTATAATATTATTCATTTAGAGGAACAGGCAATATAGATGGAGAGATAGATTGAACCAATACAATTCCACTGTCTTCCTCCCATTGTTTGTAATATCTACAGGTTTACTAGAAATATATTGAGTTCATGGATATAACCTAAATTCATAGTTACTATTAGCATTCATAACTAATAGCAACCCTTCAGTGAATTTGTATCTATTTCTTAGAGATTGGCAACTCAGCCCTTACAAAGCCTGGTGTCTTTCAAGGAATATCTGATGGCAACGTGAAGGGGGAGTCTGTGCATTGAGGAGGTTTATCTTTGTGTCTGCTTCACATTATGAACATTATTGAAAGCATGCTTGTCACTGTATAGCTGTGTATTATTCTAGAGGGAAATAAAGTAGAAAAGGCCAGAATCATAAGTCCTACCAGCTGAGACTATTTAACCCTGCCATCTGTTTCAGAACTGGAGCTCTATCCTCAGGAGTTACTGAGAGATATGCAGCTCAGTTAACCTTACTGAACAATATATTTATGGACTCAGGCTATCACAGGCAGAGCAGAAGGCAGCACAATCCTCTTTTCCCATGTTCCAAGTGTTTGTTCTATCTTGTGGATTCTTGTGAAAGGACACTACATAAATTATTCTTTTGCATCTACTAGCCTGTGTTAGTGAAATGTGTGTGAACCAAGAGTCATTCAAGACTGGAAGCATGATTAAAGAGTTAGCATTTGAAAAATCTGTAGACACACAAGAGTCAAAGCAGTTAAATTTGTTTTGCTGTGTAATTATTTGTAAAATAATTTATTATACTGTACTAATTCTATAGACCAACATTCCCCAATGATGCCAGCTAGGATGGTCTGGGCTATGATTCAATACATCTGGTGGATAGCAAGTTGGCATAGGCTATAGTAGAAGTAATGTTGGCCATTCTGCTATCTTGGTGTCTTGATCAACACACATTCTTATACAGTGTCATGAGTTGGCTATAGAACCAGAGGTTGGGAGTTGGACTCACCAAAATACATCTCACAAGTGTCAGTTTGTGTGGCCTTGAGCAAGCTGCACAGTCCCAGGAAATCCCCTAGAGCAGGATTTCCCAAATTGGGCCTCCAGATGTTCTTGGACTTCAATTACCAGAAGCCCAAGTCATTACACCTACTGGGAAGTGACATCCAAGAACATCTGAGGGACCAATTTATTTATTTGTTTGTTTATTGAATTCCTATTCCTCCCATCTGGGTGTTATCCCACTTTGGGCAGAGAGCAAACAGAAAACAAATAACAACAATACCCACAGCAAATTAATTTTTTAAGGTTTTATATTTGTTTTTAGATAATAGATGGCATGGTGGGGGTAATGTTGTTATGTTTTCAAGTTTTTTTTTAATTTTTTAACCTGTATATTGGTTTTAACTTGTGTACACCATCCTTTGGATAGTGTGGTATATAAATCTATTAAATTAAATTAAATTAAATTAATTAAAATCAAAAACCCACCACCAACAAATACATCACAGACTAAATCAGGGATCCTCAACCTGTGGCCCATGGGCCAGAAGCGGCCTGTGGCACCATTTCATGTGGCCCCTCACTGCCTCCACCCAGCTAGGATGTGCCATGTGGTAGAGGAAGGGCAAAATGGCCATCCAGCCCCGGCTTAAAAAGGTTGAGAACTCCTGGACTAGTCTAGACTAAACTAAACTAAACTAAAAAATAATCATAAAATAAAATAACAAAATAATTGGCGGCTGGGGACATCGGGACTGATGGGAAACCAAGGTTGGGAAACCCTATCCTAGAGAAAGGGTGTGGTAAACCACTTCTGAGTACTCTCTACTTAGGAAGTGGCACACAATTATTACAAATTGTTATTAGAATTATACAGATTTCTTTCATATGGTAAACATCTGAGTATTCTGAGTCTCCTTCACTACATTTCTAGGTCTCCCACTAGAGTTACTTACACAATCTGTGTAGCGTGTTTTAAGAATAGGTGTGTCATTCGGAGACACTAAAATGAAGATTATTATGCTAATCAAATCGAACTGTTTGAAGATAAAAAGTTTGTAGGAGTATATATAGCCCCTAAGATTTCCCACTTCCCTGGAATAGATGAAAACTGACAGTTATTGCAGTATAAATGCAATACGCAGGAATCCGTTGTGACTCTGTACAACAGAAGGCTTTGTAACTTAGTTTGGATCTTTGCTATATTAGACATAATCTGTGTGTGCCATATATACATGAAAAACTGTGGTTCAGACTTCAGAGGTACCTTTGTTCTATATTCATTTCCTTTTTATTCCTTACTAGCATTTTTTGCCTGGCCCTGCTGGGCAGTTATTATGTGCAAGTGGGTGGTTGGGGTGGTTCCCGGCAAAGCAGGGGTGTCATGTGTGTGTGTGTGTGTGTGTGAGAGAGAGAGAGAGAGAGAGAGAGATTTTTTCCCCTGCGGGAGGGAAGGGCAGTTTTGCCGGCGCCCGGGGAGGACGCAGGGCCAAAGGACCCGGTCACGGCCTCCTGCCCAGGCAAACGGGGAGTGCACTTGTGTTCCCTTTGGTGCCCTTATGTTCCCCACCACCCAGGTAGGAGACAGCGGCCAAGTCCTTTGGACCTGTGTCCCCAGGCGAACGGGGAGTGTGGGGGTGGTGCTGGTGGGGAAAGAGGGGCTCTTCCTCTCTACCCCGGAGCTACGGCACCAGGCTCCAAGGCTGCAGGGAGACTGGGCTCTCTCCGCTGCCTCATCGAAGTGGTGCGGGTGGGGCGGGGAAAGAGTGGTTCCTGGGCCCTCTCCCCCAGTCCCTCTCCCCCAGCCAACTTACCTTTTGCCTACAGACGGGGGAGCATTTTCCTGTGGCCTGGCCTCGCTGGCCGGGCCGCAGGAAATCCTGCAGTCCTTCGGGCAGCGGTGGTGGTGGCTTTTCCTTCCCGTGGGCTGGCCTTGCTGCCGGGTCGCAGGAACCCCAGTGGCGCTTTGGGCAGCGGTGGCAGGGAGTTTCATTCCTGTGGCCTGGCCTGTTTTGCTCCTGTGGAGTAATGCTAAATGTTCTGAAGACCTGTAGAAATTATATACATTAGACTTTTGTTGTTGATAACGATTTTGTTGCCCTTCTTTAGTCTAAAAAGACTTATCAGTAGCATACTATTCTTTTTGTCAAGGAGGACACTTTTAAAATCTCCTTTTAATTCCTGTTGAAGATCTTTGTATCTATCTGTTTGTAGTTAGGCCAACTACAGTGATATATTTTTTTTAAATGTAAAGAAGGAGGGATTTTTAAATTTTCCAAAAAAATGCACAATCAACTTTTTTTTCTATCCTGGAACAAAGGATTACACGCACAATATATTTTGTGTTTAAGATCAGAATGAAATATTGTTTGTATAAAACACATGTGTGTGGCTAGGGATATTCATGCATAAGCTGTTTGTGCATGAATAGTCTCATGCACACATATGCATTTTATAGATATATAAATACAATGAGCTCACTGATGTACATTATGAAAGCTTGTTATGGCATCACGAAATCTTGGTATGGCAACAGAAAGATGAAAGTTGCATACATAATGTGGAGGTCCCCATGGTAGAGGAATCAAGGTACATCACAAGGTTGAAAATTGGGGTGCAAACATGCCACTTCCTTATGATAGCACTAGTACAGAGCACCCTGGGTAACATATGTTTAGGTTTAATTTTGGAGGAGTTTTGCACATCCAATTATGTGTCTTTGACAGGGAGAAGTGTCAGACACCACATTATGATATGGATGAAAGCTGGACGAACTGCTGTGGTAGCTTAATAATGCTTACATCCCTGTGATAGGTGAATCCAAAGCATCTTCATCTGTATCTGTACACATGCAAAAAGTAGAAGAAGAAAGAAAAATAAAACAAAACAACAATAAAAGTGACATGCAAGAGAAGAGAGTCTCATTTAAAAACACATCCAGACCTTCAACATAGGTTCTGTCTACTGCGGTCCTGACAGAAAGCAGTCAGAATGTTTCCCTGTGAAATGAAGCAGCAAAATCTGCATGACAAGAGCCACAGGTTTGATTTTGGTGCCAACGGTTTGGCAAGAAGCAGATCTCTTGGCTCGGCAGCTCCTTCTTTGACAGCCGTAAATCGAGTTATCTTGAGTTCCCTGCAGGGAAGACAAGCTCAAGAACTGTACAGCCTGGTCTTGCTGTAGCAGTCGAACACCACCAGCCAATTAAGGATGTAAAACCATACTTCCTGCCACACAGCCATTCCTCATGGGAGGGGGAAGTATTCAGGACTCTAGAATGTCTCAGGGCAAGATGTTGCAAGCAAGTGACAGGTACAGAGAGGATGCTGAGAGTGGTAACAGCCATGAGAAAGAAAGAAAAACTGCAAAGCAAAATCTTCCTATGTTTTATTGTGTTGCTCTTCTCATCAGCTTCCTCTATCTTTCCTTAAGCATTCTGTGTTGTGTCAACATTTTATCACACACTTCAATTAGTACCAACATGTGGGGGTTTTTCTAGGCCTTCAATACAAATAATTTGTTCTGCATGCATCTGCATACATGCACACACAAACATGCACACTTTCATACACAGATCTACCGTGTTTCAAAACAAAGGTAGATAATGTACCTTGACAAAAGTGGGAAAACTCATGACAAATTTGGGAGCAGATGGTTCCCTTTTTACTATTTATGCTTGGCATCCAGAGTTTTCTTTAAAGGATCAAGGCTTCGTATGAGACATTTTATTCTTGTTTCCATGATTTCTGAATTAGATTTTTCTTTTTATATGCTGGAAAATTATTAGATAGAACCAGTACAGTGGAACCTCGGTTAACAAGCAGCTTGGTTAACACAAAATGTGCACAACAAAAGGAAATCCATAGAAAATAGTGGCTCGGTTTAAGGAATTTTTCTCCGGAAATTTGGTTTAAGTAATTTTTGCTTTAAGAAATGTCCCAGGGAACACATTAATTATGTTAACTGAGGTTTTACTGTACTTGGAAATGTTGCTTATTGGCCTCCCTGCAACCAGTATCAGCCATGATTGGGGGATCCTGGAACTTATATAGCATTGCTAAACTCTAGTTAGTGTCAAAGCTCTCGGATTATTTGAAGGACAGTGCCTCCTCCCTTCCTCTGAATTATACCATAGTTTTCAGCCAGATAGCTTTTAGAGCAGGTTAGGGTAGCTTTTTTTTTTAATGAGTTTATGCAATTTCTATAGATTACACAAATTTTAGACAAGTATTACACTGCTATTTCTTTCAATAAATGCATAAAGTGCAGGCAATATACATACACAGTAAAACCCCAACGTACAAATGCCCCGAGTTACATAAAATTGGACTTACATAATGATTTTGTGCTAAAACCATGTCCTAATTTACATAAATGTCCTGATTTACATAAATTTATGTAACACGATTTCCTATGGGTTTGCTTCAAGTTACATTTAAAAAATTCATTTTTTCCTATGGGTTTGCTTCGAGTTATGTAAAAATTCATTTTCCTATGGGTTTGCTTCGATTTACATTAAAATTTCATTTTTCCTATGGGCTTGTTTCGAGTTACATAAAATATTTTTCCTATGGGTTTGCTTCGAGTTACACAAAAACCTAATTTAAGCAAAAGCCTACGGAACGGACTTTTTGCGTAAGTAGGAGTTTTACTGTATCTCTAAATACTAATGTACTCATTTTACCATGTACTGTATGTTGCCTTGGGTTCATAGAAGGAAAGGTAAACTATAAGTGGAGGAACTAAACTAGATAGGATGGTTAGTATTTATAAGCAATGCTCCCCAAGTGGTGAAAGCAGTATGTGATAGCCTGTGCTTTATCCTACTTAAAAATTTGTATTTGTGATTGGTCACAATCAGGTAAACATGAGTTTACTTTGCAAGCCTAATTATTTGAAGCATGCATTTCTAGTGAAAGTGAACTGCTTAAAGGAAAATTTGCTAATTTCATGGAATACACATTCCTCTTAGATGTCTACCTTGGAATAAGCAAGCAAGCAAACAAAACTTTATTAAAGTTTAACTCATAACTAACTTATAGAAGAATTTATTTCTTTAGGTTAACTCAGCCCAAATATATCTGGATAAAGGCCATCATGAATTATTCTATAAACTGTTTAATCTGCATGCATTGAAATAAGCAAATGCTGAAATAATAATATCCACATAATCTTAGCCCTGATAAAATGTGGATGAGACTCTTGAACATGTATATGCTGACGTGTTCACATTGGTTACCTGTGGGCCCAATCTACCATGTTCCCAAACCACAAAGTCCTACCACTGATGCAAACAAAACAGTTTAATAACTTTAGGATGAGTAAAAATAAGGAAAGTTGAAAAGGATCCTAAATTGGTTCCATCACCACTTGAAGTCTGCTACATGCCAATTCCTGCCCACATACTTGGTATACTCTGGATCACCCAATCTCATGCTTTGGGTTCAGTCTTCCTACTTATGTCTTGGCAACTCTTGGGACAGGTGGGCAAACACCCAACTTCATGGTCAGGGGCTCTAGCTTCAGTGGAATATGACTGTCATCTTCCATGAAGAATCTGCTCTAATTGCAGACCTTCTCTCAGCACCTACACTCACCCTAGTAAGATGGCATCAGAGCCTGTCTCTCCCACACGATGCTCAGCCTCACCAAAGAAACGCTCAGACATGCCCCTCCAGGAGCCCTCCTTAAATACATAGGTCCAACCAAGAGGCAAAGAGAGATTCTTCCTCAGTTGACTTCCCAGCCTCCCTCTCCACATTTTCCTGAACCTCTTGCTCTTTCCTTTGTTCCCTTTTCTTATTTGCTCGTCTCTTCTGTCTCCACCTCAATTAGGGCTGCTTTTAACTTTTCTAACCTGACCAGTCCCATTTCTTCTACTGGTTTTCCAGAAGATTCTTCTCACTCTTTTGCCTCTCTCATCTGTTTGTCTGCTACCTCCTGTCCAGGTGTTATCCAATACCTCATCAATCACTCACAATTAGGCACAGCAAGTTACGCAAATCTTATATGAACAGAAGATGTTGGTCCTGAAGAAAAAACATGAAGGGAATAAGTGTTTCTCAGCCTTGAGTCCTCAGGTGTTCTTGGACTTCAATTTTCAGAAGCCCAAATCAGTACACCTGGTGATCAAAGCTTCTGGGAACTAAAGTTCAAGGTGGGAAACACTGGAATAAAAGTTCTGATCCAAAGAAGAAGCAAACAGATAATGTAAAACATAGAGGAAGACATATTTTAATTACACTAGATCGGGGTCACCAAACTTGGCTCTCCAGGTATTCTTGGACTTCACTTACCAGAAGCCCAAGCCATTACACCAGCTAATTGGAGTCCAAGAACATCTGGAGAGCCAGGTTTGCTGCACTAGATGTTCAAAACTTAAATATTCCCGTTTATGTGATACTCTGGTTTCTCTTCAGAGCAGTTTATGTGAAATAAAATGTTCAAACCAGGTTTGACATTGGACATCACAGAAACTCTTTCTTTCTTTCTTTCTCTTTGTGATATGAATGAATTAATGAAAACTGAGATTGGAAGAAAAGACAAAGAGAGAGAGACTTGTGTTGGATCCTATGTGCTTCGGATACACCTGTCAAAGGATAGTTCCCACATGAAATCCCCATTCTGTAAAATCTGTTGCAAGTATGTTTTTAAGAAGTTTAGCAGCTGGAAAAGCATTTTTAGGTGTGTGAATTTCCCCTGTGAATCTGAAGTTATTAAACCACTTATATGTTGGGTCTTTGTAGTATTTTGAAATCAAATCTGTTCACAATTTTCTACAATGCCCTCAGAATGCTTTTAGATATAGCAATATTGTGATAAAGAATCCATGAGGGCTACACGGGCCTGGACATGGCTAAATGTATTACTTTCATAAGAGGAATATTGCTTAGTTTTCTCACTTTGCTTTCTTGGTTTTTCTCCCCAGTTACTCATTGCTAGATAGGAAGCCAAAGTTTACTCATTCATCATCACCCCTGTGTCCCAGGAAAAAAGAGATTTTTGAGAAACTTCAGACTAGAGAAGGAAGGCAGTCTCTTCTGAAAAGGGATTTGTTGTGGCAGACTGTATTTGTCAAATTTTCTTCCTCAACAGATGTGCTAATTAAAATAATTTGTGCAATGTGAGTGCACTCTATAGACTAGGGGTGCCAAAACTATGGCCTGTGGGCCAGATCCGGCCCATGCCACCCTGCCTGCTCCAAGAAGTGGAAGTAAAATGTGCCCACGCATGCACATAATGCACCTGCACATGTACATTACGCTGCTGTAAATGACCCGTGGTTGTTGTAAACGCATTTATGACAGCTGTGGGTCATTTACAGCAGTGTTATGTGCATGTGCATTTTACTTCTGCTTCCAGTGGGAGGAACCATGTGACTGGCATGCTCAACCACCTGACCAGCCCACAGCCTGAAAAGTTTGGGCACCCCTGCTATAGACTATCAGCATAATTCACAACCTAGTCATGATTTAAGATACAGTTGTGGACTAGCTGAGGTTAGTGGGAATCATGCATTTAAGACATAAAAGGGGTATGTGTTTATGCAACTTTCTTCCATAGACTTTAGTGGGAATAAATTGATTTTCACTAACTCCAGTGATCGCCAACCTTGGCACTCCAGGTGTTCTTGGACTTCAAATCCCAGAAGCCCAAGACAACACACGTGCTGATCAGGGCTTCTGAGAACTGAAGTTCAAGAACATCTGGAGTGTCAAGGTTGTCCATCACTGGGCCTTAGGCTATTGAACAGGCAAAAAAATTGTCAACAAGTTGTACAGGTACTGTGTAATAAAGGAAAGACAGATCACACCAGTGGATATTAAGGGCTTCTGAGCTATGTGACCTGAGGTTCCTCTATGTGTAAGTTTACAATTACAGTCTATTGTAAACAGCTTTGAGGATTATTCTATCTCCTTGATCTAAGATTCTGTCCATAACTTGAGAGGGAATTACAATGGGAATAATGGTAGTAAGGTCTTTTTGTTAGGGGAAATCAACACAGTTCTTTGCCTCATAACGTTATGGTGCATATCTGTCAAGTATCCCATATTGGCCAGGAAAACCCCTTATTTTACCCTCTTCCCTGCCATCGTCCCATATTAATTAGACTGCAATGCCCTATTGCCGCCATTGGAGGGCAGCAAAAGATAAGCATAGCTGTCAAGTAGCCCATATTTGCTGGGAAATTTCCCTTATTTCCAAATTCAAAACTTGTCAGGTATGCGTTATGGTCTATCTTGAATTTTGCTATGGCTTTTCCAAACAGTCTTACTGGAACAGTAGCATTATGTTGGGATTGACATACAGCAATCTGGTGACCAAGCATTTGGAAATTACAATTGTAGGATTCTTAAGTCTCAGTTCTTCCCCTCCACAACAAATTCAACAAGAGTTGGCAGAAAAAGGACCTAGCACAAGCAGCAGCCTCCTAGTCATTCCCTGGTTTTGGGATGCTGGCTGGTAGCTTTGAACTCAAACACCAGCCATTCCTATCGAGCATGGCTGATAGTCAGCAAGACCTGAAATTATAGCCTAAAAGAGTGTCCTGAGTTATTTAATCTTTGGTGTTATTGGGTTTTCTTATGTTTTGAAATGTAATCCTCATGGCTGAGCTTTCCTTTCATCTTGTCAGGTTAAATGTTTTTTGAAGCCTTTACAGTTTTGCTCATGTCATTATTTCTAATTCTTATAACAGTTATTTAAAGATCTACCATTGATTGTATAGTTTCAGTTCTCTCAGTGGTTTAGTTAGTGAAGACTTTCAGTATATTCAAAACTATGGGGAGAGCACTGTTATACAGATGGTATTTCGCTGAAGGCAAATTACAAAAATTGGCCTGTGCATGTCCCCCTAAAGGGCTGGACTACTTGCAGCAATACATAATAGCTAATAAACAAACTTTCAGGGAGCCTGAATTATATGCAAGAAGATTGCAAAATTCCCCCCCACTTTCTTCTTCGTTCTCCCCTTCATCCCACCCCCTTTAAAAACTGCTGCAAAACTGAAATGAAGGCATTAGATTCCACAAACTTGCCTCACACTAGAATTTCATGCTGGTTTTGGTTGAAATGACAGTGTATTGTTTAAAAATACCAGTGGCAGCACAAACATACTTAGTGTATCTCTTTGAGTTCAATGGATTTAGCCTGCTGGTTTTTTTTTTAATCCAGAGAAATCACTGAAGGAATCGTCCCTGCAAACATTTTCCTTTACAACAGTGCAGTGTAAAATTAGTTATTTTAACTCTGCAAACTACCATGGGAAAAATTTAAGAGAAACTCTTTAACCCTGTTTGGTGCTGAAAAAGAGCGCTTATTGATATAACTAGAAAGCATCACAATGCCGCAGTTACCAGACCCCACCTATCCCTTGAAAGGAAGGAAAGGACAATCCCTGGTTCTTCCTTTCAACTCATCTTCAAGCTCTGGGGAAAAGTCTGCAGTGTACTAACCAGATAGGACAGGGGTTCCCAGGGGATAGTTGGGAGTATTTATCCCTTTATTTATTTTGGTAGTGGAGGAATTCTACAGGGTGGCCTAGTAAATCTTTCTCTAAATTTGCCACTTATTGTACCCATGTACTTGCCACTCAATCAGAGACCAGAGTGGCATTCTGCAATATCATTCTGTGTTGCTTATTGTAGGGCATGGGTTCCTAACCTAAGGCCTGTGGGCTGTGTCCAGCCCATGGCACCATTACATGTGTCCCCAGCCCACCCCTTTCAAGAAACAAAATGGCGACACCTTTGAAGCTGTTGGGACAAAATGGCCATCCCCATCGTGCAGGCAGGGCAAAATGGCCGTCCAGCCCTTGAAGCTGATTGAGAGAGTGTGACCCGGCCCCTGTCTTGAAAAGGTTGGGAACCCCTGAGATAGGACTTCATCTAGGAAACTGGGTAGCTTGCTCTCTTGGTGTCCTAGCAACTTGACCTTGCCTGTATCAAAGAAGAGGTGCTACCTCATATGTATTGAGTCACTCTCCTTAGCATCTTGAAAGCATGTGTTGTTTGTCCTTTTGAGGAAATAAAGAACTAATAAGGTGGTGGCAGGGAGCTGAAAAAAGACTATAGCAATAAAGATGCTACAAAGAGATCAGGGTGGTTGAATCTTAAACTCTATAAATATTCCTCTTCATTTCTAATCACTGGTGTTACGTGTCAGTATCTCTTATTCCTTTCCTGATTTGACTGACATAGTGTGATACGTCTAATGACAACTGGAACAAATTTCAGTAATGAGGTCACCTTGGGTTTGTATTGCTGCCTGACTGCTTTTTTCCATAGAAATTATTTGTGAAAGCAGACCACATACTCTGCATAACATCTTCCACTTTGCTTGAGATTGGCAAAAGGAAGATGTGTTATAACTTGCAAGATACAGGAGGCCTGTGTCCATCTATTTCTGATTGTTGAGTTGTAAATTGATACATAATGAGAAAGCTGCTGCTTTGGCTTCTCAAAAAATGAGGAGGCAGGGGAAGATTCTAGAAAGTTATTGGAATTTTGAATAAATCATTTAATTTTTCTGTCTAAATGAGAATAAAGCAGATGTCAGCAAATGGGAAGAGTGAGACCAAATTAAGACCCCCATTTTGACTGTACCTCTTGTTTATTCGTGGTTTCAGGAGGTGTAATCTCCTGAGATCAAGATATTAAAAAGCTGTGTGATCATAATAATACTTCCCTGGAAACATGATGAAATACTAAGCATCTATTAAGTCTTTGTAACCATTTCAAAAGGGAATGTATTGTAAAATACAGGTGCCTATAGTCTTATAGTAGAATAGTATAAGTCTGTGGTAGATTATATTTATATATTTATTTTATAAATTTATACCCCGCTCACCTGGTGAAAACACCACCCACAGTGGTGTTTACAACAGGTAAAAATACAATATAAAACAGCCATAACATTTACAATTAAAACGCCTACACAACCTTCAATTTAAAAAAGGCAAAAATTAAAAACAGCATAAAACTGGCTTTATACTTAAAAACTACCCTCACCCTCCCTACACACACATTAAACCCAAACAGAGAAAAACAGAAGACTCTCCCACAGAAGCTAGACAAGCCAGCAGGACTGGGAAGTAGAGCCTCTGGAGCCCCACACCTGCTGGCAAAGCCAGGTCTTCACCAATTTTCTAAAGGGGAGAAGTTCCGTCTGAAGGCACACCTCCGGAGGTAAGAGGTTCCAAAGGGCTGGGGCAGACACGGAGAAGGTTCTCTTCCTGGTCCCAGATAGATGTGCTTCATTCTCTGATGGGACCAATACTGAGCCCCTACTGTCTGCCCTGGCAGGACGGGCTGACACTCTTGGGGTGACGCAGTCTCTAAGGTATCCTGGCCTGCTGCCATGAAGGGCTTTAAAGGTCAAAACCAGCACCTTGAATTGGACCCAGAGGCAAACTGGCAACCAATGAAGCTCCCGAAGCTGCGGCGAGGCATGGGCATAATGCCCACGCCCCATCACTGCTCAAGTAGCTGCATTTTGGACCAGTTGCAGCCTCCGAATGGTCATCAAGTGCAGCCCCATGTAGAGCGCATTACAGTAATCCAATCTGGAGGTGACCAGAACATGAGTGACCATATAGATTTGTACATGTATATGTGCTATGTGCATACATCAGTATGTGTCTTGTGTCAGTTGCTAAATATATTTGGTAATACTGTGAGCTGTTGGGATCTTTGTGATTGATTAAATATCTTGTTCCTTACTCAAGGCTGGGGAATCTGGGCCCTCTAGATAAAGTCCAGTTTCCATCAACCTTAGTCAACCTGTCTTTTGATGAAGTATAATGGGAGTAGAACTTCATCAACATCAGTATCTAGACAGCTGAAGCTTCCTCATTTCTGGACTAGACTACTTCCATAGGCTCTAGCCCAGGGGTTCTCAACCTTTTCAAGCAGGAGGCTGGGTCATGCTCCCTCAGACAGCTAAGGGGGCCAGATGGCCATTTTGTCCTATCTGCACAGTGGGGCAGCCATTTTGAGGTGGTCATTTTGTCCCAAGACTTTCAAAAGGGTGGCAATTTTGTTTCTTCCTGGAAGATGGAAGGGAGAGGCCAATCTTCAATGGAGGCTTTGTACCCCCTCCCATCCTGACACCAATGAGATTAATTGTCTGCTCGGGGAAAGGGTGAATGGGGCTTTTTAAACTAGGCTAGTCCTTCCTTGTGAGGCTGGAGGTTATCCTTAGGGCTGGGGTCCCAGAGGGGTGGTTTGGGTGAGACAAGCCGAGGAGCCCAATGGTTATTTCCCCATCCCCACCCCACAGCACCATTCCATGTGGCCCACCACACTTGCTTCCACCACCACCGCTGGAAGCTGTGCCATGTGTGGTTTCTTTGTACACAGCTTCTGGCGGTGGGAGTGAGGGCAGCAGGCCACATGAAATGGCACTGGGGCTGGATCCAGTCTCCAGGCTGTAGGTTGAGAACCCCTGCTCTAGCCTCTATATTGTAGTCCAAAAGTCATGTGACTCTGTACAAATAAATCTGCTGGTAATGACTTTTTGATAGTAAATGTAGGGTTGGTTTGAAAGGCTTAAACTACCGAGTGATTATTTTCTGTTTCTTTCTGTTCCTTCCTGGAATCAATAATTGTCTGCAGTATCAGCACAAGCAGCACTTATAGTATGTACTGTGTCAGATGTTTCACTACTCACTAATCAATGGTGAAAGTCTAAGCTCGTTAGCACAGTGATTAGGAATCAAGGGACCGCACGTCATGTTTGCATTTCTTATCCTTCAAACCTAAAAAAGAATGATCAGGCAGGCCTAATTATAAGTATGTCATTCAATATTTGCTTTTAAAGAATTTGCAAAAGGATTCTTAATGTAGGTTAGAAATGAACCAAACAAAATGTACCTCAAGATAATTGCAACACATAATGTGCAAGATTAATGATTATTTTCATTATTTAAAATTTTTAAAATAGTTACAGTTAATAGTTACAGGTAATTGAGCCCCTTTAGGTCGGGTGATGGTCCCCCTCAGTGGAGGAAATGCCACTGGAAACCATCATATTGGGCCCAACGGCAAAATGAGCGGAGGAGGAACAACCACTATTCTGATTCCCAATGGTCATAGAGCCAGAAGAGGCCATGCCAGATGGATTGGCTGTGAAGGCACACCTTGTTAATATCCTCAAGGCTGTGGCAGTCCATTGCAGTCCCAGTGTTAAATCCTGCATGTCTTATTTCATACATGTCACAGGAGATGGCTGTGCGATCACTTCATGGCAAACTGGGATCCACTTTAACCAAATTCATGGCAATGGCATTTTTCCTGTTTGTCATTCTACCCTGAAAATGATTTCCAGGAAAAAAAATGTATACTCGGTTAAGAGAAAACAAAATCGGCCAAATGGTGTGAAACAGCAGCAGCAACAGAATGGAAACTGCTTAAGGTGTTGAATAAGAGCAATTCAAAAGATTTTAATGTAAAATAAAATTCCTTACTTCAGGTTCAAGTTCAAAAATAGTAACTGTTTTAAATTTCAAAAAGGAACAATCATAGCAGCTCTTGCATCAGAGTAAAGTAACTTAATTGTCTTCAAAGACCCAAAATGATTTCACAATGTATTCATATTTGGGAGTGAAGTGGAAATTATAAAGTACAGTATTGAACAAATATTTCCAAAGAGAGATTCAAAGTTGATCCCGGATAATCCAACTTTTCAGGTTATTCTTCAATCAAGAAATCTGAATATGATATATAAATAATATTGCAATTAATCCTAGCAACAAAAGTGCATCATAATCCACTATACAACAATCCACTATACAATAAAAATTATCCGAGATCAACTTTGAATCTCCCCTTGGAAATATATGTTCAATTTTCTTGTACACTTGAGAGACACATTATCTTGTAACTGTTCTGGCTTGTCTCTCCACTGAACTCAGGCAATTTAAACATATTTGACTAGTGGTTCTTGAACAGTCCCTATATCAAGAGTTACTCATTGTTCTTATCTTAATTTGAAAATCAGGTCTCAAGCCTTCAGCTCTGTTCCATGCAAACAATTATTTCAGTGGTGGTAAATCCTTTATACCTCAATGAGACTACTTTTGAGTAGCCATGCATAGAATTGAGCAGAGATTATGAGCTGGTTTTAAATAGATTTTAAATTGAATTTTCAAATATTGCAGTTCATCTTTTTGAAGACAACATTTTAAAAAAATGCTAAACACTCCACGTTGTTGTTGTTGTTCAGTCGCACAGTCGATTCCGACCCTTTGCGACCCCATGGACCATTTCCCTCCAGGCACCTCTGTCCTCCACCATCCTCCTCAGCCCACCAAGCTCTGTGCCCATTGTGTCCACAATACCATCTATCCATCTCATCTTTGGAGGGTCAATTCCACTTTCAAGACAGTAAAGGTCCTAGGATTTGTGCGTGTTGATATCAGGAGGACAGAGTGTATGGGATATTTTTAGGCTTTGGGAATTGATTTTAGGTTAAATAAAATGTTATGATTATCTTGAGGGACTATGACTATCTTGTGAATATACATTGAACGAGTCATATAAAATATGAACTTCTTTAGAATTCCATTTTCTCAGCCAAAAAACTTCTATATATGCTGGTGCAGTAGGTAATTTTTCTTTGCAGCAATACAAATATTTAGTTGACAGTTGGTGCTCCTTATGGAAATGGTCTATTCATTGATTTTTCCAGCTGACAATTCATTCAATAAGCAAAAGCAATAGAGAGGCTCCACAAGGCTATATCAAAAAAAGAGAGACATCTTTCCTTTCCTATAATTGCTGTTTGTGCAAGCGGGGCTTTAAACATGTCTTTATAAATCCAGAACTTTGTGTCTTCTCCTTCCTTCTTATTTGGGCCTGTGTGCAAAAATAAGTTGCAAAGTGAGAAGGGGTGATGGCAAAAGAGAGAGGGAAATGTGGATGTTGGTAAAGAAGTTTCTTTTCATCATGCTACACTTTAGGAACAAAAAAAATCTGATTTTTACAGTTGATTCTGTAGTGGCAAACAAATTCCTTGGATAAAGGAGTAAATCAATTCTCTTTATTATTTATGTAAATTATTTTAATTTACTTTGTACTTCTCTTCCATTTACATCTTTAAAGAATTTACGAATATAATCTTGCTTGTCAGTAGCTGAAAAAAGTTATTTCCCAATAATTACTTGTTTTTCAGCAATTCAACTGCGGAAAGTAAAACACAGCCTTCAGTTTTAATCCATCCTTCCCAATATGAAATGCACATATTGTAAATGAAAATGCAGCCATCCCCTCACTTCTAATTTGTCTGCCAAACAGCAGAGGTGGGGAAATGTTACTTTTTCTATTCCAAGTGCAAAGAGGCCCTAGAGTCTTAGACAGTCATTTTAAACAATAACAGCAATGTAAGTTTAATTAAGTATGATAATTCATTGATATATATGAGGAAGTACAGCAAGAAAATTCCAAATAAATAACAAGACATGCCTGAAGCAGCTAGATAGGAAAAGGTAGATGAAATGTCATTAATAGTTACAAAAAAGCATAATTATTGGCTCCTTCAAGCGTCTTTCATCAAGAAATTAATATTATAACTGGAATAGAGTTTAAACAAAAATGACTTTAATCTTCTTTATGTCTCCACTTTACATTGTATACATTTTATGGACATTATTGGTTGGGGATCCGGAATTTGCTCTGGCTCTAGGCCCTTGCACAAAAGATACTGAGCAGGCTTATTTCCTTGATGTATTGGATTCCTGTTTTTCTTCCTCAGCAGGTTCTCATTCTACCTGTCTGAACACTCTCTAGTAGGACCATACCCATCAAGCGCGGCTCTGCAAAATACGGGAAATTACTGTGCATGCGTGGGCAGTAACCCGTTTGCGCATGTGCACTGTGGGCACACACGCACAGTAACCTGTTTGCGCATGTGCACCATGGGCATGCATCTGCAGTAACTGGTTTGCACATGTGCACTATGGGCGCATAGTCGCAGTAACCCTTTCCCCCGCTGTTCAAATATGGGATGGTGGCGGGAAAGGGGAGGAATGAGTGCTGAAAAACAGGAAATCACGGCCAATAGGGGATACTTGACAGGTATGAGTAGGACCCCTTAGAGATCTTTACTTGGTTAGCACAATGTACAGTCTACAATGTCTATGTACTCAATACTTATGGGAAAGAATCCAACATTTTCTGGTTCATTGAATTATAAATATATGTAAATATAACAATCCAAATATATATAAATTTCCCGTATTTTGTAAACAATTAAGAACTCTCTCTTCTTCTTTTTATAGTGGGTGGATGGGTGGGTGGGATATGGGTCTTTTAAAGTGGGTGGGATGTGGGTCTTTTAAAGTGTTTTTATGTGTTTTTAAAACTTGTTGTAATGCCGCCCTGAGTCGGGTTCTGCCTGAGTGGGCAGCATATATAAATATGACTATTAAATTAAAATTAAATTAATATGTAGACATGCAACTCTCAAGACACACGTGTATCAGAGTATATACAACTACAGTTGTGTATACTCTGAGTTAGGGGCCACGGTGGCTTAGTGTTTAAGGTGCTAAGCTTAATGACCAACAGTTTGAGACCCGAGTGCTGCACCATGGACTAAGCACCTACCGTCTGTCCCAGCTCCTGCCAACTTAGCAGTTCAAAAGCAAGAAATTGCAAGTAGATAAATAGGTACAGCTTCAGTGGAAAAGGTAACAGTGTTCTGTGCACTAGCACGTCTAGTCATGCCTGCTACATGACCACAGAAATGTCTGCAGACACAGATAGTGTTGACTCTTTGGCTTGAAATGGAGATAAGCACTAGAGTTGGACATAACTAGCTTTTGAACAAGGGAGACCTTTACCTTTACTATACTCTGAATTGGGGTATTCTACGCAAGAGTTGAGCATAAAGAGGATAAAATTGTGGAAGTCCTTGACAGCCAGCTGTTCTTGTTATTTTGTCCCGTCTTACCCTCCACCATCTATCTAGCTGATGTGTAAACAGGGCCAGGGACTAGTTCCACAATATTTTAGAATTCTTTTCTGCTTCCTTCTTCTTTTAACGTTTGTGTTGATTTTCTAACTTCTTAGTAGGAATAAAAGCTTTCACAATGTGTAAAGGTTTAGATGGCAGAGGAAGAGAAGTCAGGGGTCTTGCAACAAATTTAATTTGATTATCATTCTTCCCTGAAGTTTAGACAAACCTTTCTTCTGATGAAAACTGATCATTTGGGTGTGTCATTAGTCTAAAACCATCATCTGGCAGGACCGTTGGGGATCAAATTCTAACTACTTTGTATTTTGGCTTAAATGCTGATTTTTTTTTAAGCTAGGCAATTTTCTAAAAAATGCATGTTGTTTTTCAAATAGTAATTATTAGCAAATGTCAACAGAGGTTCAGAACTTGCAAAATAGAATTTCCATGTTTTTATTAATATATGCATCTCATTTTGACCCCTCTTCCTATTTCCCATATGTACATCATTTTAAAAATGGCAAATCTGAAGGAGATGCGACCTGTCATATGAATATTTTTTCATTGTATATGAATTATACTTGTACTACAAGTATATGATGCAGACCCATTAGATATATTAGTAATCCAGAGATCTAGCTCTTCCAGACCTCGAATCTGATCCCTTTTGTATGGTTTTCAGTTGCAAAATACCAGAAAATCTTATGGATAGAGGAATACAGACACATTATAATTTGCCATTCACATATAAATCTAGGCAAACATGATTTACCTCCATTGAAAGTCACTTTTTCTTTGTAACAATCCAAATTGTCTGTTTTGAGTGTTTATATGTTATGCTGTGCACACCAGATGAAGCAATCATCCAGTGACTAAGAATTTTTATAGACTCCCGTGCTGACAGTCAATTTCCATGTGCTGCTTGGTCAACTGGACATGAGATTTGTGAAGGGTAGAAGGGCAGATCAAAGATTTCCAGAGCTGCAGAAGTGAAACTGCATGATTAATCACTGAGGTCAGTCAAGGCCCAGCGCCTCCACACCGCTCTTAAATCGATCCTAACCACCTGTAAGTAGATCTGTAAACATTTTCCTTTGAAATCTATTGCCATGGGAAACAGACCTTTGTGTAAATGGGGTTTTAGTGTCTGCTCTCCCAGTTTACTTACTGCAGAAGAGATCTACATGAATACTGAACCAGAAGGCTGAAAATTGGAATTGTATGGTTCACAGCACTTCACATTAGAAGGACTAAAAAGCCGCTCTCTGCTTGTATAGTCTTCTAATTTCCACCTGCTAGAGTATCATTTGGCCTTCAGTTAACTGAATGCTTTTTAGGCTGCTGGAAATAAAAACATCAAATTAAGTTCAAATAGTTGCCTTTTATCCTGGTGGTAGCAGGAGGCATCTTCTCACCTGGAACCTAACTTGACATAGACTAAAATATTAGATCTGTAATTGTGTGTTTGATTGTCACTTACACTGGTCAAGAAATGAAAAAAGGAAGATGTGGGCTCCATACATTGCGTGGATTCGACATATCTGTGACTTACAGGACACTAGCAGGTTTGTTTATTAAGCTAGAAAATGTTCAAACTGACAGCCATCTTAGTCTGTATTGTATTGTATGTTTTATTTATATACCACTTTTCTTATTTAAAAATAACTCAAAGCGGTTCACAATATAAAAATACAGAATTATACAGTAAAAATATACAGTCATACGTATCAAAAGTACAAAAACAAAGAAAAACAAAATACAACAAAAATCTACAAATTTGTCACAGTATCATCAAGTAAGCAAGGCACAATATACTAGTCACGATGAAGGCACGGTCGGAGGTAACTCAATGACCACAATGTGTCAGATACAATATCAGCAATGTCAACACATAGGGCAATAAAGGCATAAGTACAGCAAATATACAAAAAATACATACAAGGTATATAAAGTATATAAAATACAATATCATAAGCAACCAGAGCAAAAATAATTAATCAAAAAAGAAACGTTCAGAGATAGCTGTAGCAGCAAAGGATCCTGTGATACCTATTGGATTTAACATGGAATTGATGCAGCTGTGATTAATAGTGAAATAATTTGAATCCAGTACATTTGACATTTTTAAATGTATAACAAGATTTGATGTTGAACATAGTTGAATTATACTTTCGGTGATATGCACAGCAAGCATGACTAAATGGCTAAATCCCTCCATATTTTTTCTAGTTGCTCATTGAAACCAGGTTACTGAAATTAGTTAAAAGTCCAGTTTGCAATGCAGATTCTGTCACTTTTCAAACAGTGAACATCCGAATGATAATGAGACATGTAACTGAGTAAGTGTAATCCAACAATAAAATGACAACAATGAAATGTAGGTTGGTCTTTTAAATTATCTGCAGGTACATATATGGTCAGCAAATAGAGGCTGACATTGTAAAATTGTGGGAGGATTTGAGGAGAAAATTTATATTTCCTGATTCAAGATACCAAACATGGTGAAGTCAAAGAAAATGAAAGGTAGAGTTCATAGATAAAGGTGCATGAATGTGATGGTAATGTGTAGGAAATCTGGCCATATAGTCCACATCCTCTAGATCTAAAGGTAAAGGTAAAGGTTTCCCTTGCTCGAAAGCCAGTTGTATCCGACTCTAGGGTGCAGTGCTCATCTCTGTTTCTAAGCCGAAGAGCCAGCGCTGTCTGCTTCTGCAGATGTTTCCGTGGTCATGTGGCAGCATGACTAGACACCGGAGCACATGGAGCACTGTTACCTTTCCACCGAAGTGGTCCCTATTTATCTACTTGCAATTTCTTGCTTTCGAACTGCTAGGTTGGCAGGAGCTGGGACAAAGACAGGAGCTCATTCCGTCCTGCAGTACTCGAGAATCGAACTGCTGACCTTCCGCTTCCCAGTCAATGTCTTAGCCACTTGAGCCACTGCAGTCTACACTGTAATTTATAAATATACACTGTAATTTATAAACAGTGTATGTATACCAGCTGGCTTCCAGATTTCCACCTGAAGGACTTACAGGTGGGAGAAAAATTCTATGTTTGGGAAACCAGCATAAACTCACAGAAGTAACATTTCCTTACCTTTGTTACAGGTGGAGGTCTCCATTCAGACAGAGCAGCAAGAAAGCCATATATATCTAATATTTAACTCTCAATAACACTAGAGCTGTGAAATTTTAGTTCCCCACCTGGTGGTTCTTCTTTTGTGTATAGGTCAATCATTAAACTGCCAAAATGAAGGCACCGTCTTGGTTTTGTCATTGGCCAAACTTAATCCTCACCAGTACATGTTTCTGGTTGTAATCTGCAGACCAGCAAATGAGCCAAATTCTGTATATCTCCACATTCACATAGCATGTTGTTGTCTGTCAGGAGCCCCCACTTTAGCATGTGGGTCTTACATTTAGGGATTCT
Organism: Bradypodion ventrale; assembly: GCA_035047345.1. NCBI lineage: Eukaryota > Metazoa > Chordata > Lepidosauria > Squamata > Chamaeleonidae > Bradypodion > Bradypodion ventrale. Next base: position 127,545,051 of record JAWDJE010000006.1, read on the forward strand.
GACCCTCAGCCTATTCAGGGTCCTCCAAGTGGCATGGGGAGGTTGAGTTCCTTAGCCATATCCCCTTTAATGTTATTTTTTGTCCAGTGAGGTCCTTCCTCCATCTTCTAATTTGATTTTGCTCTTGCTCTTGTGTAACTTCAAGAATGTTGGTTCTTGCCATAAGCTTTTCCTGGATCTAAGTTGGCAGACTTCAGGCTCATATCCATTCATAGGATGTTGAGGGTCATTCTCTTACTTAGTTTTCTCGGCATCCACTGCTACTTCTCTTGTTATCTTAGGTGGAGCAATACCAACAAGAGTATATATTTTTCTACTGGTGTAGGTTTGAGGAATTCTGTCAGTATGCATATTGTTTCATTAGCAGCAATGGCAACTTGTTTTGTGTGTGCAGACCTGCTCCATACTGGAGCAGCATACTCTGCTGCAGAGATGCTCAGGGCCAGAGCTGATGTTCACAAGATGAGTGGTTGAGCTCCTCACATATAGTTTGTCAACTTCCTGATGATATTGGTCCTCGTACTAACTTTGCCTTTGTTAAGCTAGTGGTGGAGCAGAAGAGCCACCAAACAGCCAAAGGGATTAGTTCCCAAGCTAACCCTCCAGCCAGGTAACTTGAACAGGAGCACAGACCATAAAGGAGTGACCTACTAATGAAATTCAGATAGTAAGTGAAAAGTTTCATAGATCCTACTCTGGGGCGCTATTTTGACCTTCATCCATAACATATTCTAATATATTTGGCAGTGTTCAATTATATTCGGAAAGTAGATTTAGTGGCTGCAATAGATATATGGAATTCAAAGTGATTCACTGACTTTCTCTTAACTCTTTTATTGGAGACTTTTCCTGCTGCTTCTACCCTCCCTTTTGTAACCTGCTGTGCCTGGTGTATTGCAAATTATTAGCAGATCTGGCTGAGACTAGTCTCCCTCCACCCACAATTCTGAAGTAAAAGAAATTCTGAAATGTGAGCTGTTCTGGGTATCTGCTTCCCTAAAACTGCTTCATCCTAGCACTTTCAATGTATTCAATCTAAATGCTTGCTACAATTAGTGTGATAACATCGACTGGACTGCAGGCAAACATATCTCATGGAAAAAGCTGAAATCAAAGCTGATCTGGCTAAGGCAGAAAGACAGTTGGGCCAACTGCAGAATTATTTTTTTCTGGCTCTAAGGGAATGATATCTATAAGAGCATTTCCAGCTGCGGGGTGGAGGGAATGGCAACTGCATATATTGGTAGAAAATGTTGGGGTTTTTATTATGTGATGTAATCAATTTTGAAGTACATATTTGGATTTAGTGACAAAATAAGATATTCATGGTACTTCAATTTAGACATTTCAGTAGGGAAGCCTGCAGAACATCTATCCTTTCACTTAGCCCAAAAGATCAAGTTTGAGGTTAAACCAGTGGTTCCCAACCTTTCTTTGGCCATGCCCCACTTAAGCACCTCTAAAATCCTGATGCCCCCATCTGTTACATATAATTCTTAATATTCAAAAAGTGAACTCCTATTCATGTGCTACATTTCCATGAGCTGAAGAATACTTCACCATGTTAGCATATTTGCCTGTGGAATAACATACATGAAGTGTTGTTTTTATTCCAATACTAAGTGGATGATACTTTTTTTCTCTCTCTGTGGGAAATGGTAGGCAGTTTTTATCTAGAAATGAAAACCATTGTAAACCAGAGGATCAAGTGTTCAACTGTTTGGAAGATTTCTGTTACAGGGAATGAGGTAAAACTTTCAGCTCATTTGTAAGGGGACATTGGAAACACTGAAAATACTTCTCCATTGTATTGGATTCTTTTCTCACCATCTCCTGAATTATGCAAGCTCCCCTCTTATAGGAAACCAAGATAATGGGAGAAGGAGCATGAGCCAAACAAAACCCGTTCATGTGACACAAGCCTACTCATGCTGTTGCAGATCTGGTTCCATTTCTTCTTTGTTATCAGGGTGCAGCAGCATTCTTTTCAGGTCCAGTTCCTTTAAAGAAAGTAATATATGTTTGCCAAATAAACTTCTACTTTTTTTTAAGTACAGAAAAGCAAGAAGCAGGCTGGCTTCCAGTATGACATTGTAAAAGTCTAGTTGTTCCAACCAGGTAGAGATCTTGCTAATCCTACTCCATCTGTAATATGTTGCATTGTTTGTTGGCAGACAAAAGAGTCCTGGATTCTTTGGCATTCAAATAAAAGGAAACTAAATCCAGACAGACAATTGCTATACAGTATTTGGATTCTGTTTGTTTCTATAACAATGGACCTTTTGAAAAGAAAGGTCTTTTTAGATGGATAAGATGTTGGCTTAAGTGTGAGACACAGTTCTTAGGGCTGTTCTTGTCATTGGAGAGGATTGTAGGCTGCTAGAGGCAGAGCTTTAAAAGGTTCTGCACTTATGCTGCTGCTGCATGAATGAAATAAAAGTGGCAAAATCCATTTCATGTACAGTACTTCCATTGGTTAGCAAGGAGAAGGAATGGTGAGAATGTGGAACTTCAGAGAAGTAGAAATTTTAACACAGAGAGAGAAAGGGAGGGAGGGGCACAGGCCAGAATTGCCAAGCTTTGGGTAGACCTACCCTCCAACAAGGGAGATGTGCATCTAGATCAGGGGTTCTCAACCTTTTCAAGCTGTGGGCCAGGATTCCTAACACATAAGATTCATCAGTCTCTCCCCCCTTTCCCCTCATTTAAGCAAGTAATCAGTAATTCTAGTCAGCCAGATATGAACCACATGTGTGTCTGTTTTAAAGATTTATATATAATCCCTTGGGTGTTGGGTTTTCTAACGTTTGTAAGCATGCTAACAAGTAACACATAATGAGGCTACTATACGCAATAAAACGACGGATTGAATCATGAATGTTTAAATATCGGGTATGAGATGCAATTTGTTATAGTTTTGGAATGAGGATTATTAGTTTATAACGTAATAGTAATATCTGTGTACCATTTAGGATCCGTGTATTTTCATGTGTCTTTCTTTATTATTCTGTAGAAACTATATGAAAGATCCTGTGAAGAAATTTATTTTTGAAAAGTCACATTACTGGATCAGCTTGGATATATGGATATATGATAGTTTTTCCCCCCAGAATCGTTCCTTAGAGGATATATGGATATTTGATAGTTGTTTTTTCAAAATCGTTTCTTAGATGAATATAATTGTCAACGTTATGAAGAATTTTTCAATAAATTGATACAGAATAAGTTTCTGTTACACTTCCAAGGAAAGAAGGTATTCTTGTGGTTTTTGCCACAAATGGTTGTTTTTATATTCTGTAAATGCATTTATGACAGCCATGGATGCATTAACAGCTGTTTTTGCCACTTCTGGCAGCAGTGGCGGCAGCAGGAGTGAGGGCAGTGGGCTACAGTGGTGGCAGCGGGATCTGGCCCATGAGTCATAGGTTGAGAACCCCTGATCTAGATGCTGCTGCTTCCTACATCTCCATTTATGCCAAAGGCATAATCATCTCCTTCTAAGTCCCCATTATTATTTATAGGAGAAAGCATTGTTGAAAGTCATTTTGTCCTCTTTTGCTAATATTATTTTGTAAATGCAAGCCAAGTGGCTGCATATCTGCTAGGACTCACTCTTAGCTTACATTAGATGGGTGAAGAGATCCAGTCTTTGAACTGGGAACATGCCTGAGAACCCACTGCATTAAATGTGACATATGGGGCTTCCTCAATAAATGTTGAAATATGGGAAGGGCTTCCTTCAATGTAAAAAGCTAGGAACTCATTGCTGTAATAGAAGCAACTGGATTATTATAAGTGTTCCCAGGAACAAAGATTTATCAGTCCTTTTGTAACTGGAAATACTATTCAAAATTAGCACTCCCTCCAACGTCAAACGTTATGTTTTTCAATCTGAAATACTGAGTACTTTGAATAAGGACAATTGACAATTGCATGTAGATTCTTTGAAATAATGTTGGGTTGTTGCGGTAGCTATTATTATGCCAGGGATAGCTTGTGAATCTAATTTCATTGACAAGACTAATATGTAATTAATGAACATTAATAATGCCAATGAATCGATTGTGCATTTTAGAATACATTGTCCTTATGACACTGTTCTCCCATGTAGTGGCTGCTTTTACCATATCTGTTATAATGGCTAGCGTCAGACTCTCTTGTAACTATAACGCTGACAGGCTGTCACCAGAAACAAAAATGTGATTGTAATAAACCTTGACAGAGACACAAGGCAAAAAAAATATTTGGAGGCCTAATGTATGAATTTTTGTACAGTTTGAGACAATGTGCGTAGAATAAAAATTGCAAATAGGAAATGTAGAAAACAGCAAAGGGAGAAGGACAAGCTGATTACCTAAGAAAATTTAAAGAACATAACACATTGAAAAATGAAAGGAAAAAAAAAGAAGGTATGAAAGAAGAGATTGACCTTAAGCAATGGCTGTAGGCCATTAGATGTTCCTGGGGAACAAATTATTATTTTATCCTCAACAAAGTTCCACAGTGTTTCACACTCTAAGAACTTCCTTTCCTCCTCCTTCTCCCTGTAGTACCAGTCGATATCTCCCCTATGATCTTGTGTATCAGTTATTTCCAGCCTAGTGGCCACCAAATGTCCTGAAACACAAATCACATCCTTTCCCATTTTAGCTGTGACTGACAGAATTTGTAGTCCAAAAATGTAGGAGGGCCAGGGACTGAGGAAGGGTGTTTGGGACTACAGAGCCCTCCCTTAATATTGCAAAGTATCCATACACTTATTTTTGGTTCTTTCCTTCCAAGTTGCACCATCCAATTTAGTGTTTATGACAACAGTGCAATGCCATTAACTTGAAAAATAAGTTAAGGTAGCAAATACATTTTTTACTACAGTTATGATGACATCTAAAGTTCACTCTGTCTTAGTTTGGAGGAATGAGTAATTGAGAGAGAAATATTACTCATGCAAAGGATGATTCTACGAATTTGGAGTTCCAAAAATATGCATTTCAAACTACATTTGGTTGTCCTTCACATACATTTTGATAATTATTCAGAGCAGCTTCTGTGTATCAGATTAGTTCCTTTGATATGAAGATGTACTAAGTGCAGGTCGAAATGCTGTTGGATGGCAATTCCCAGCATTCTCCATCATTACCTACACTGGCAAGGGTGCATGGGAATTGTAAATTGATATTATCTAAAGCGTTCCACTCTATAAAAACCCATTTGTTTTCCTGTCCTCTCAGAAGGCTATTTTCAACCTATTATAGTGCTGGGAAGGAATAGCTTCACATACTGTATCTCTAGTGGCTTTGCTGGTGTTATGGTCTATTTTCATGCTGGGAAGTTTCTACCATGTGGAAAAGGAGAGGAGAGCTGGAGAAAAGGGTTGCACTGAGACCTTGGTAGGTTGCACTTTGCCAATTCCTAGTCTAAATAACTGAAAACAAAGAATTTGGTATGATAACAGGTTTGTATTTTATCATTCTTCCTTCCTTCTTGTCATATGATATGATGTTATCACATTGACCATTTCTCTGTCCATTAACCAATAGCAAGAAAACATATTATTATTATTATTATTCTGCCATATCTCAAATGAATATTGGCAATCCTCATGGTGATCAGCCATGAAGACTGTCCCGAGAATATAATGAAGTGGCCTTTCATCTGCCTTCCGCATTGCAGTGTGACACCTGTACCACTCACTGATCCAGTTCTGTGAGTCACTTTCTGGTCCTGAGCCCTTTTGGCATGCAAAATCCTCATCAGCCCCAGGCCAGTATTGATGGAGCTGCTGCCCTCTATCAAGATCGTTTCAAGTGGGATTTAATCCACTTGGGGACCATCACCCTTCCCTGTGGACTTCAGCACCCAAGGCCATTAGTCCTCAGGGTAGTCTGGTTAGTTAACTGCCACTTGACACTCAGAGTTTGGTCACTGGCAGTATAGGCTACTCATTACCATAGCAGGATAACCTGGCCATACACTTAAGAAAACATATTTTTGTTGTTGTTCAGTTGCACAGTCAATTCTGACCCCCTGCGATCCCATGGACCATTGCATGCCAGGCACACCTGTCCTCCACCATCCTCCTCAACCCACCCAACTCTGTGCCCATTGCATCCACAATACCATCTAGCCATCTCATTTTTGGCCACCTTCTTCTTCTTTTGCCCTCCACCTTTCCCAGCATCAAGGCCTTCTCAAGTGAATCCTCTCTTCTCATTTGATGTCCAAAGTACTTCATCTTCATCTTTATTCTTTGACCTTCAAAGGAGCAGTCAGGGTTGATTTTTTCTAATATCGACCTAATTGTTCTCCTCGCTGTCCAGGGGACTCTCAAAATTCTCCTCCAACACCACATTTCTTCATATAGTGGGGTCAAATCATTATGTACATTTATTGTAATTGCATTTTGAGGGATGGGATGAATGAACACATATTTGCAACTTCTTTTTCCCAACTCTGTTAATTTTGATTCTTTTTTAAAACATTTATCTTTTTAGGGTTTCTTCAGCATTCTGTATATGGCTTAACAAATAAAAGGAGTCTGAAAGTACAAAGTTTTTAGCATTAATACGATCTAATTTGGTTTACTATTGTCAAAGATGAACAACAACATCCTTCCTTTTTTTTTAAACTGCTGGGATGCTACTAAGACAGGAATAGCTTTACTTGCAAATAATCCACTTCGCCATGGCTTTCCACCTGGGAAGACATGGTGCAGTACTATGGCAGCTGCCAGTTTTCACGTCTTGTGTGTGCATGCCACAACAGTAGCTGTGTTGGCAGAAGAAGACAGATGGTACCAAACAGGTGTTATGGTGGGCAGGGAGATAGGAGGGTGTAGGCAAGCAAAACAGGCAGTGTGCAACTATTCTTTCAATGCCAAATGACATATCAACAGTTGTAACTGCACAGTATTTTGTGCCAACCTGTGAGCTTGGCAAAGTGAAGAAAGCTGATTGACTATGACCCAGGCTGTTGCAGTTCACTATGCAAAATCTTTAGGCTGCCCTATTATTACTAGGATTTGTGCTCATTAAAATACCTACCATATGGAGCTTAAGGCAGCTGTTCCCAACTCACTAACTCCTTTTTATTTCATCCTGATCATCCTGCTTCCTACATTTCCAATTCCTGAGCCATTTTCTAACCCCAGCCCAATCAGAACATTACAGCTTATGACACCTTTTGGTTCAGGAGTTATGATGATATATTATTGTAAGCACTTATTTCCATCAACAGCTGACACAATCTACCAAACTTCATCCATTAACATAACCCAGATTTGTAAATTGAAGTCTGGGTGATAACTCTATACAGTATTGCTTGTTCATAGATAATGTTTGTATCAAACATTCAACACACATGGGATATTGTAACTCCTTTTTAAGGAACTTTTAAAATTATTCAGTTATTATTTCACCATTTCTAAAATGGAAGCTGAAACATATAGCCTTTAGCTTCTTTGAAAATGTGTTTGAAAAAAGTCTGTGATATTGCTTCACAATTTAATAATAATAAAAAGAATTGAGATATGAGGCACCAGTTTGAAAAAAGAGAAAGAGGAGCGCAAATAAAACCTGAAGAAGGATTAGAAACTACATTTCAAATTGCGTTAAGGCTTTGTATCAATAGATCATTTTGATGATAATCAGAAATCAATGCAGGCAACGTATGGTATTTTTTGAAATGAGGATAAAAGCTAATAGAGGACATTGTATTGTTATAATTATGACTGTACAATTTTTAAATTTCAGATCTAGCCTTTTAATCATCATTTCTTATATTTATGAATCTAATTATGCCTTTTGGGACTTCAGCCCAAATGATATATATGCTGTTTGGTGATAGAACCTTGATTACAGACCTCTCAAAGATTAGATAAAGGTAAAGGTCACCCTTGCTCGAAAGCCAGCCATATCTGACTCTAGGGTGCAGTGCTCGTCTCTGTTTACAGCTGTTTGTGGACATGTGGCAGGCATGACTAGACACCGGACTGCACAGATTGCTATTTACCTTCCCACCAAAGTGATAACTATCTACTTGCAATTTCTTGATTTAGAACTACAGGACCTGGGACAGAGATGAGAGCTCAAACTGCCGACCTTCCAGCCATCAAATTCAGTATCTTAACCACTAAGCCACCGCAGTCCCAGCTCTCAAAGATTAGAGTTTGCTTAAAACAGGACTTATTAACATTACTGACTATCATCCAGCTGAAATAAAACCTACTAAAGATAACAGTAGCCTTCAAAAGTATGAATTTAGTACATTTAATTTGTGCCATCAAAAAGTTATTCAATCTTTGATGTTGCTCTCCTATTCTATCTAAAGTACGTTATGTTACATACCAAAGGAGAGGCTTCACTTTGAACAACTGGAGTTCAAACTGTGCATTAAAAATGCTTAGAGTCAGATCTGCGGTGCTTTGTCAAAATTGTACTTTCTCTCAATTTTCTAATATTGCCGGTGCCAAAATAATGTTTAAAACTGGAGGGAAGTATTTTTGGGAGAGTTCTCCTTAAATACTTTATTCTAGAAGGGAGTAGCAGAGTCCCCCCCCCTTCTGCTTTCATTATGATTATTATGATTATGCTTGACAAACAGCAGTAATTGTTTTTTGGACCTATGCAAATTTTCATAATTAATTTGTATTAGATGCATGTGGTAAAAGCAGTACATTATTTAGCTTTCAGTGAGAACATCAATTACCACATTTTAAAGATGCACGCATTATATTTTCATTGCACATATTATTTGCTTTCAATTTCATTGCAAATTCTTAGGAATGGCAGCATACAAGGGATCCTTCCATTACTGTATTTAGGTGTACAAAATGAGCAGAAAATGGAAGCGGAGCTTTGTTTTTAATATCTTGAAAAGATAAAATGTAAAGAGAGGATATCTATCTCGTATCCCTCTTTCAAATGTTCTCTAGAATTTCTGTATTTTCTATATATGCCTGACCTCAGAACTTAAGAAAGATAATGCATCTGGTCCCTTTCTGGAAATCTCCTAGGTTTCCTTTCAAAATGCAGAAATACAGCATGAGAAGGCACTTCATCTCCCAATTCTAAAACTTCTGTTGTAATTGTAAGTTGTGTTGCTGGCCTGCAACCAAAAGCTTGTGAGTTTGATTCTGATCAGAGATCAAGGTTGACTCAGCCTTCCATCTTTCCAAGGTCGGTAAAATGAGTACTCAGCATGTTGGGGGCAAAATGCTAATTAACTTGTGAACCACCCAGAGAGTGCACCAAGCACTATAGGGCGGTATAGAAGTGTGATTGCTTTGACTGCTGTAAGTCCGTTTTCAGAAATCTCACTAAATTGAATTCTATGCACATCTTCTAAAGAAAAATTACTCCTAACTCCCAAGTCAACCCATCCTATAGCCATATTAGGCTGCAGTATGTCTGAGGCAGGCTGCTGATGTAGCTACTGTATCTGATTAACATAATAGGGCATCTACTCCAGTGATGCACTCCAAAAAATTTACTACCACCTCTGTGGGCGGGGACAAATCTGTGGGCAGGGCCAAATCTGTGGGCATGGCCAATGCAATGGCTATGGAGGTGGGCGTGGCCGGCCAGGTGGGCATGGCCTGGGCCTGGGGGAATTTCCACTACCGGTTCTCCTAAACAGGGCAGAACCCCCTACAGTGCATCATTGATCTACCCAATCCTATAGCTCCTCAGCTGTGTTGTAACTACATTTAAAGAGTGGTGAAGTATAGGGTTACATTATAGATGCCATGTTTTTCCTTCTAATTAATAACATTTTTTCCCATAGGCAATCAAAGGAGTTTAGACGTGTGATCCATATTCAAATTACAAAAAATGCAGGTGGAAGGCGATGTCTTTATTGAATCACTGAAAATTAAAATATTGTGAGCTTTTGAGATCCAAAATCTCTTCTTCAGGCATGGCATGATGTCTTGCCAGGCACAAATCTTAAAAATGCATGTAGAACAACAGTAAAAGCCTTTTAGGTGCATCACCCCACCACCACAGGAAGCCAGGCATTTGCTCCTCTCCACATGGCCCTCTATGAAGCATCAGCTCTCCTTTGTGGCTAGACATAGGGAACACAAAACTCCCATGTGCCTCGATTGGGGAGCAGTGGTCTCAATTTGGTTTACACACTATACTTGTTTGGATGCCTGGAGAAAGTGTTCCTAAGAGAGCCAGCAGGCTCTTCTTTTTATATTAAAAATTGCTTTAAATAATACTCCTGCACTGCTGGGTGGCACAGGATTCTGCTGCTTGCTTGCTTCCAGGATTATCAAAGAACAGCACAGCCATAAGTACGTCTAACTGCCAGCACCTCCTTGAGTGGAGTAGTGGCACAACATTCTATGCCCAACCTTGGTACTCCAGGTGTTTTTGGACTTCAGTTGTCAAGGCATGCCTGCCACGTGTCCATGGAAATCTGGGAATTGACGTTCAAGAACTTCTGGAGTGCCGAGGTTGGCCATCACTGTATCTAGTCACTCTGGGCAAGTGGTGGTAACCATCCACACTACCCTCCCTGCTCATATGGGAAGGAAAGATGCAATATGATTCTGTGTCCATTTTTGGTTGAGAATTCTTCCTTAAAAGTTAAAACACTGAAGAATACTCTCTCCCACACACTAACCCCAGCTGTTTAATTTATACAGCAGAGATAAAAGAAAACATTCCTGCCTTCTCCTCCAATGAACATTACTAAGAAGTAAGGTAACATTTGTCCTTTCAGCCCAGACAATGCACAACAGGGACAAGTGGAAGAACAAGTTAACACTAATTGGAATGTATTAGCCTTCACAGTGATGTTTCCAACCTCTAGCAAAAAGGTACAGGCTAAATTAGAATGACTCTTTGATTTATTTGCAAGTCCCTGATGCCTAGTGTCCTCTTAATTGTTTTCTCACTAACTCCCCTCCAACTTTCTTTATTTGGCTGTGTTGTTTTAGTAAACCAACAAGAAATAGCTTGCCAACATCTTCCCCTTGTGCTAAGTTGTTGTTCAGTCACACAGTCGAGTCTGACCCTTGTGCTAAGACCACATGGTTATTCTACAGAGAGTCCACAAGATGTCTTCTTAGGGTAGTTCATAGGTTTATGTAAATTTAATTTTGTGGGTTTAGGATCAGATAAAATGTCTTCCTGCTCCTCTCCCCTACTCTCAGAGCAGGCTCAAGGGAATGGTCCTTGCCAGTAAAGCTTAGCAACTCTCCAGACATCTGAATAGCCTGGAGCAGGGTTTCTCAACCTTAGGCCCCCAGATGTTCTTGGACTTCAATTCTCAGAAGCCCTGATCAGCAGGTGTGCTGACTTGGGTTTCTGATAATTGAAGTCCAAGAACACATAGAGGCCCAAGGTTGAGAAATCCTGGCCCAGTGTCTCTAGGCTAAAACTGACCTATGGTGGAAGCTTGTCAGGATGCAAGAAGTAGGTTTTGTTACAACCATTCAAAATAAGGGATAGGGAAACTTAGGCCTGCCAGATGTTTTGAGCTATGCTTCCTATAATCCCTTGATCATGCTGGCTATAAATTCAGGAGTCCAAAATGTTTGGAAGACTGATACCTCCCCATCTCGATCTTCCATGTGTACTACTGTGTGTCTTCATATTACCTACAAACAAACTGGCATATGTAATGGGAATGGAGCAATATAGCTGAAACATAAACATAGTCTATGTTCTTGCCTCACTCAGAAAAAGGTTACAGAAAATCAAGAGTAACATGAGAAACATTTCTGATGAAATATTAATAAAATTTCCCAGTAGTCTTAATTGCTATAGATAATATATTATATGGCATAAATACATATTTAAAAAATATATAAGAAAACATTAAGGTGAGTGTTAAAGGTAATAGTATAAATCCCCTTGGGTTGGAAAAAATGCATATTTCGTACATTATTGATATTTGTATTGCTAATCAACAGAATCATTACAATTCTGGGGCAAACAATCTGTAGATGTGGCTATATAACATATATTTTTGTGATTGAAAATCAATATGTGTGCATGCTGAAAGGTATAGAGAGTGGGGAATTCATCTATTCACAGCCTGAGCATTTGTAACCTGGAGCCTCCTTCATCAAATGCAAGCATGTAAGTCAGATGTTCTCAATCTTTTTAAGCCAGGGGCCAGGTCATGCTCCCTCAGACAGCTTTGGGGGCCGGATGGCCATTTTGCCCTTCCTCCACCACATGGCACTCCCTGGTGTGGTGGAGGGGGGGCACGTGAAATGGTGCCATGGGCCGCATCTGGCCCATGGGCCGCAGGTTGAGAATCCCTGCTATAAGTGACTCTTACCTGTCTTATACTGTTGTCTGTAAAACCTCTTTAATATTTAATTTTAACTGTTATACCTTTATCAAAAGGAGGAAATGAAAATAGGCTCTGTATTCTTACTCCTTGTTGGTTCAGGAGCTAAGAGTCTAAATTAGCTGCACTTCCAAATACATGTGTTATTTGTCAACACTGCTGTAAGTTCAAAAGGTAAAGGTCACCCTTGCTTGAAAGGCAGTTGTATCCAGCTCTAGGGTTCAGTGCTCATCTTGGTTTATAACCAAAGAGCCAGGGCTGTCTGCATTTGCAGACGTTTCTGTGGACATGTGGCAGGCATGATTAGACACCCGAATGCATGGAACACTCTTTACCTCCCCACTGGAGTGGTCCCTATTTATCTACTTGCAATTTCTTGCTTTTGAACTGCTAGGTTGGCAGGAGCTCGGACAGAGACAGGAGCTCACTCCGTTGTGCAGTACTCGGGTCTCAAACTGCTGAACAGCCTACCTTCCAGTTATCAAGTTCAGCATCTTAACCACTAGTGCAATTTTGTAATGCAACTTTTAAAAGTAACTAGCTGTACACAAATACAACTAAACATGGATTGGGGTATGGATTTTTTTTTTTAAAAAAAAATTCACTGCTGTCTGCTTTGAGAAACACATTTGAAAAGCAAGCTATAAATAAATGTATGACTGAAAGGCATGTCAGTTTATCTATTTGGATTTTTAAAATGTATGATTGCATCCAGGACTAAGATGACATTGCAGTGTTCCTGTGGGCTGTGATGAAGTCATCATAGGGATTGTTCTAAGTATAGAGAGACGTGGCATCTAATCTGGGAATATATTTTGTTAACACGCAACTAGTTGTCTGCAATTTTGGCTAAATTGGGAGCTTAGAACTCCTTCCATTGCAAAACCAAATCCATTGGCTTTGTTGCTGTGGTGGTAGTTTTACGAATGGATGTCATTCACCTTTTTCTTCTTCAGGTTCAAATGCAGCTAAGTAGCTTCCTGATTTCATCAAAACCAGGGTTTACTATATTAAACCACTTGGGTCCAAATGATTTGAAAAATAGCCTTTAAAATTCTCAGAGGAGGCTTTTCTCCTCAGTCGTACCACCATCACTGATGGAGTTGAGGAGGTCATGAGAGAGGGCCTTCTCTGTCGCTGGTCCCAAATGGTAGGAAGGAAGGGTTCTTCCCACAGGAGGTCAGGCTTGTCCCCTCTTTGCTGCCTTTCTGCAAGCAAGCAAACACCTTCCTAGATAGAATTTTTCTCAGTAATTGGCACCCTAAGAGCAGGATTCGTAAAATGCAGGATTACAATCTTTATAACATCATTTGTTTTGATATCGTAAGATGCCTTGTGTCTTTTTGGGGAACAAGGCAGGGTATAACTACTTAAATTAAATAACTGATAAATAAATAAACATTACAATTTATCTGGCATATTGGAATGTGCTTAGCTTTCAAACAAAGACTGAAGTTCTGTTCCGAAGCTTGGTTTTGAAAGAGCAAACACAAGCCGTAGCATGTTAGTGGAAACGAAAGGCAAAGAACAGTTTGATCAAGCCAGACTTGAGGTGGGACGCAGGAAGGAAATGGATATTGGAAGGGTGGGTATTCAATGTATTTCTAGTGTAAAATATGGTTTGAGGTCAACCTGGAAATTAAACATGCTTATTTCCTTTTTTTTAAAAAAAGTTGTTTCTTACATACATCCAATAAAAACAATACAGATACTGCCTACAAGTTTATGATCTAAGATGTCACAAGAAAAGGGAATGGGGGAGGGGGAAATCAGGGCCGTGAATAATTTTTTCAGGAGGGTTAATGGGATGGCCCTCTTTTTCATCTCATTTTCCTCTGCTGCAGCTTCTTAAAATGGCTATTAAGTAGATAGGTAAAGTAGGAGCATGATGAACATGGTCTTTCAGCAGGGCAAGTGGAAGGCCATATGACCTGGTGGCACAGTGGTTAAACTGCTGCATTGCAGCCAAAACTGCTGACATTATGAGTTCGATCTTGAGTCAAAGTTGACTCAGTCTTCCATCCTTCTGGGGTCGGTAAAATTAGGACCCAGCATGTTGGAAGCAAAATGCTAATAACCTTGTGAACTGCCCAAAGAGTGCACTAAACATTATGGAGTGGTATATATGTGTAGTTACCATTGAAAATCTCAGGGAAAAAAACACATTAGTCTCAGGTTAACAGTCTTTCATAGAATCTACAAGATAAGTTTCAACCTGCATTTTGTTCAATATTGACTACACATAAATCTACTAAGCAGCCCTCAAGCCTTTGTTTCTCTGTCACCCCTTATAAGGGGACAGAGAGAACAATGCAGGGCCAAAAGAGGACAAAATGACAACACGGATTCTGCCCTTTATAAGGCAAAAGTCCCAGGTAATCAATCATTGCTATAGGAAAATGGCTGAATAAAGAAACCTATTGTCACCATGCAAGTTAGCCATGGCTGAGCAGTCCAACTTCCAATACAATTGGATATTGAAGCATCCTATGTACCTGTTACGTCTGGCTGGGTTATCCTGCTATGGTAATAGAGTAGACCATGCTGCCAGCAACTCAATGTCTATCGTCACGTGGAAGTTAACTAACCTGACAACCCTGAAGACTAATGGCTGTGGGTAGAGAAGTCCACAGGAAAGGGTGATGGTCCCTAAATGGATTAAATCCCACTGGAATCCATCTTGATGGAGGGCGGCAGCTTTATCAACCCTGACCTGGGGCCAATGAGGACTTTGTGTACCAAAAGGGCTCAGGACCAGAAGGTGATTCATGGACCTGAATCAGTGGTATGGGAGTCATGCTACAAATAGAAGACATAACTTCATTATGTTGTTCCCAGGACAATCTTCATGGCTCATTGCCATGATGATCGCCAATACTTAGAATTGGGCATAGCACTTGAAAAAGAAGATATACCTGTTGCCTTCCCCTGTCACAAATGTTTTAGAATATATGAAAATTAGACTAGAGAGGTACAATTTAATATTCACTGATATAGAGAATTCTTTATCAATTTATAATTTGGAAGGGAGGAAAGAATTTGTCTCTATTTGAATACCCAGCAAAATCGACATGCAGTGGATTTTCCATTGCAGGAATCAGTATTGCTGCTGAAGGTTATATCAATAAGAAGTGATTGAAGTTAATTCAAAACAGGAGGGGGAGCTCTTGCTACATCAGTGGGGAGTAAGATGGGGGAAGCTGTCAAAGTGCTGGGAGGTGAAAGGAAAGAACTATCTTAAGGGCTGTCTTCCACTATCCCTTCCTTGAATTTATGCCCATACAGTAGCTAGCTATACAGTATATGGAACTGAAATGTAAACATGCGTGGTCTCTCTCCCACACCTGTGTTTGTGTTCTTTTCACAATTTTGACTCATCTACCATGCCACCTCTCATTTGAAGACTATGACTATTCTCCTGATTTGTAACAATTAATCTAAAGCCCATGTAATATGGTGACATGAAGAAAGGACCTCTGTGAGCTATCAAGATATGAACTAGGATATTTTTTATTTTTAGACAAATAGCCCATGTAATGTAATGTTGCTGAATCAGGCCCCGCGTGTGTCTATTTTGTTTTTACAAAAGGCAAGGTGTGTACACTGAATTTTTCATAACTTAATGCTTTGAAATGAATCCTTTTGACTTCAACAAAACAGCCTCTTTAAAGTCTTCATTAAGAGGAGATTATAAGCAAGGGAGAAATATAGTCAGATGTTGTTGGGTGTTTGTTTGTTTGTTTTGGGGGGAGAGATTGAGCCTGTTACTGCAGCTCATCTTCATTTTCCTCCAAAAGGTTTATGGCGAATCTCGTTACTAGGGCTATGGTTGCTAATGAATATATTTGTTTTCTTTCTGAGGGCACAGCAAATAGATTTTGCAAGTGGGTGACCTTATGCATTAAAGTGTGTAACTCATGATTTAGTAAACCAGTCCGTTGAAATATTTTAAATGTTTTCATGACTGCGTGGCTGTTTTTGGTTGTACCAAGAGGGCTTCAGTAAATGTTGCCTGCAGATAACAAGCAAACATGAGGCCTCACTTTTACTGAAACAGACCTCAGGAGTGTGGGTTTTGGGGGCATGGAACAGATTAATGGCTGAATATAAAATTGGAATGTTCATTTTGTTCTTGTTCATTGTAATGTTCCTTCCTTTTTTAAAAAAAGCAAAGCGTCATTTCTTTAAGTACGTCTAGTGCTTTCTAAAACACATGTTGGATGCATAATTGATCTCCCCAAAGAAGTAAAATATGCAAGCTATAAAAATAATAAGCAGAGATGTAGACCAATCTTATTGTGGAGGTGCTGATTGAACAGGCTTTGAACAGAATAATTTTGCATCTGAAATATCATCAGCTGGGTTTTCAGAAAATTCCAGACCTTTTTAGTGAAAAATGAAACTTGTAGATTTTAATAAGCCTCTTTTGGTTCTGCAAGGTCATTCTCTCTGATTTTAGCTGAAGGATTGAGTTGTCTGTCTCTCTTTTTGTCTTTGTCCCCATAGACAGCTAGTTGCTTAGTTTGTTTTTAGTTGATTTATGGTGTTTACTGGTTCACCTACTTGGAATGGATTTCCAACAGGCATCCCCATCCGCCTGGAAGGATTAGCATATTCTAGAAGAATGCAGGATGGTAAAACAAAAACACAATATAAAAAGGTTTGTCAAGGCACAAAGCTAATTCATCTCACACCTACATTTATAGTTTTATTTAGACTACAGAGATGAAACAGGTTTGGAGTGGAGCCTTAGGAAATATGTGGATTCAATGTCTATAACCTAGGTCAGGAGTTCTCAACCTTTTAAAGTCGGGGGCCGGGTCATGCTCCCTCAGACAGCTTTGTGGGCCGGATGGCCATTTTGCCCTTCCTCCACCACATGGCACTTCCGGGCGTGATGGAGGCGGTGGGGGTTCACATGAAATGGTGCCACGGGCTGCAGGTTGAGAATCCCTGAACTAGGTGGTTTAGCCTATAGAGTTGGAGGCATCACTCACAGGATTGCTAAAAGTAAATAATTCAGCACATCATGCTGGGGTGCTCAACAATAAACATGGACTCCTATCACCTTGAGTCAAGGCCATGTCTCTGAAACTAATCCTTCTCCCCCCCCCCCCCCGAAAAAAAATTGGTTGTCCTTTTGCAAAGGGTACTCATTTTACCGACCTTGGAACGATGGAAGGCAGAGTCGACCGTGACCCCTGTCAGGATCAAATTCACAACATTCTGCCCGCAGTAAAGCAATTTAACCACTGTGCACCATGGGCAAGGTTGGTCCATGACCATAGGTAACCCTCTCCTAACCTCTCTTACTTCTACAAAACAAACTCATTCAAAATCTTAAATAATTTCCCAGGAACTCCTGGAAAGGAAACTTTTGCCATTTAAAGGGTATTTCATGTCATCAGGGATCTGAAATAGCTTCTTTAAAGAAACACTTCCAGGCACTTTCTGGTTTCAAAGTGTGAGAGAGGCCTTTTCTACCATGAAAAAGATCTCCAAAACCAAAATAATTCTTCATGGCAAACTATGTCTCCTTGCTTCCTCCCTCGCTGTAAATCACTCCTGGATCCCTAGAACATTGTTTCTCAATCTCTGATTTTTAGACTTTAATTCCGAAAAGCCTTAAGTCAATTCCCCAAAGCACTGATCAGCCAATGTACTGACTTAAGCTTCTGGGAATTGAAGTCCACTAGTATTCCACGTAACATAATTTGATAAACGCTGTCCTAGAATTTGTTCAGTCCTTCCTCAGAGCAAGAGCAGGATAGAAATGTAATATAACAGATATCTAACGCAACATGTCTGTAGACCTTTGTCTAATTGGACCTGTTGTACAGTACTGATTAAATGTCACATACATTGTGTACACTGTGCATTGATTGCTTTGGCTTTTTTTGTTGTTGCTGCAGCTGATGTTGTTATATAACAGAAAGGAAGATAAATTAGAAAAAGCTTAATGTGGCATCATAGATGAACACCAATTCCTTGCTCTAACCTTTGGTTACACTGCTGCATGTCTTGCAGTGCATTCACAAAATGGAAGCAAAACTATTTGCAAAAGCTGTATATGGCAAGCAGGAAGAAGCATTCCTCTACAATAGGAATGCTTCTTTAAAAATAGTGCTGGAGATATCATTTGAAAACAAAACTATTTTCTTCAAATTATCTATTAATTTGTCAAAACCAATATACTTAATTATTTAAGATTTCTTTAACTAGGTGAAAGTTCCAGTTCTCGCTGAAATGAAATGCTGCTATGAAACCAGCCATACAAATCCTTTATTATAAAATTCTCATCCTTACTATGCAGTAGCTGGTTCGTCCTGTCTCTCTAGAAGAGCTATGCGAAACAAAATTACAAGCTCCACTGAGATCAGCAAAATAAGCTTTAATTCTGCCTCTCGTGTGTCAGTTTTACTGGGAGAAGAGTCCTTTATGGGAGCAGTACACTAAAAATTGCTGTAAATAAAAATCCAATCTTAAATTACTCAAGGCATCAAGATATGGTTGGGGGGGAGAGAGAGGGGATGATTCCTTTCCATAAATTGGAAGCTAACACGTTGTGATGAAAAATTATATTAATGCAAGAGAGAGATTGAAACAATATCTAATTAAAATCACTTGAAAAATGACTTGAAAATTGGGTTTGACATAACATTTACAGGGCTGTCACTATTATTACTGTACAGCCTAGCCTTTCTGGCTCCCATTTTCATTGCAGGTTTGCCAGAGATTAGGAAAGAGACAAGCAAGTGATAAAGGTCTGGCCTATTTCCCTTCATTTGGATGGGAAAAGATGGGTTAGCAATAGCTTTCCTCCACAACCTTTTGGCCTCATCTTTGACAAATAATCCCTTTGGATATGGAAAAACTAAGCGTATCGGTGTGGTGCCTGACTGTTTAAGTCAGCCACGTTGTCACTTTAGCGTCTGTAACATGCCCCTTGTTTGGGTTGGTTTTTAAATTATTAATCACTTGCGTATAGCACTGAAATTGGTAATAAAGCAAAGACCAAACATACTAAACTCAAAAAGAACAGAATGGTGGGGAGAAACAATCCAGTGTTATGAGAACTCAATTTTTTTTAAAAAAAATTGCCTCTAAATATAACAGCTTGCTAGAGAGTTAACCAGGTTACTCACAGGTTTAGGCATGGTGATGACCAGATTTGTCTTTGTTTTCCATTCGCCTCTACTTTGTCTGTTACTCTGAACTGTCTAGTCTCCACTGATCTTTGCTGAAACTGTATAAGTTTATGATTCTGCTTCCTTTATGCCCTTTCTATTCTCCTTCAACTTTACTAAAAGTTTATAAAGCAATTTTTTTGTCAGTTAATTGTGATAGGAAGTAGAATCATTCTACAAGCCCAGCTTCCCTAAAGGGTTCCTGATTCAGCTTCCTCTTCTTTCGTGCCCTGATCAAACCCTGGACTGCCAAAATGAAGCCACTTTTTTCGCCTTGTGGTTGCCCAAACTATTGCCTTTGTGGTGAGCTGCAGCAGAAGGACTTGACAAAGTAGTAGGGCCACTTTTAAAAAAACTTTTCCATCAGTGTTTCCTTCTGCATCATGTCTCTTTAGATTGTAAGCTTGCAGGGAATGACTGTCTTGTTTTTATTGTTCAAATATAAGATCCTCTTAGTTTAGCTAAGGGGGACAAAGGCTTTCAATAAATACATTTACATTTATATTTTGTTCGTCAGATTCCTATCTCAAACACTGTGCAACAATAATGCTAGCTATTCATTCTGAAGGAGACAATAAACCTGCAAGGTAAACTCCCAAAGAATATTGAAATGTCAGTGATGTCTTTTTTTTTCCTTTCTGATCCTTCCCCCCCACCTTTTATTATAAGAAGTACAAATTCCATCACAACCTTAACAAGCAAATCTGCACTGTCAACTTGAAATTCTTTTGACAAATTTTTAAGTAGTTGGGTGGAAAACTTTGTTTGGCATTGCAAACCAGAATGTTTAGCACTCCAAACTACCTAATGATGCATTGCATCTGGTTACCAAAGCTTAAGTAATCTTCAGATATCCAAGCCCATGCTGGGCACCTTGGGAGGGCGCTGGACAGGGAGTGATGAGGCACCTATTGGGGGTGTGGGGGTGGAAAATCCCATACATTCCCGTAACCTCCAGTGCACCCCCAATTCTCCCTGACTGACACGGGGACTCACCAAATAGAGGCAGTAGGCAAGAATTTAAGTACAAGTTAGGCAAGTATTATATTTCACATTTAATTAGGAACAATTCTTTAATTAAACAAAAAAATCTCATTGCCGAGGAAAAAAGAGGCAATTGTAACTTTTTCAAGTTCAGCCACAGAACCACATCAAACAAGCAGAAATAGATCATGGGATGATTGAAAGGCAAAGCTTCTATTTATATCACAGAACACATATCAAAATTGATTTTTTTACCAATTTGCCTGTACCTATTCACCCAGTAAGGGACTGCTGTGACACTGAACTTGACAACTGCAGAGTGAGCTCCTGTCTCTGTCCCAGCTCCTGCCAACCTAGCAGTTCGAAAGCAAGAAATTGCAAGTAGATAAAGAGACACCACCTTGGTGTTCCCACCAAGTGTTCCGTACATTCTGGTGTCTAGTCATGCCTGCCACATGTGCACGGAAATGTCTGCAGAGGCACACAGCACTGGCTCTTCGGCTATAAATAGAGATGAGCACTGAAACCTAGTGTCAGATATGACTGGCTTTCGAGCAAGGGAGACCTTTACCTTTACCTATTATTATTAAAGCAGATAAAGATCATAGCATATCAGTATTTCTTTCCTACAAGTATAGATCAGGAATCAAATAACTTATAAGTTCTTCTTCTGTGTCTAGGCCAGATGTGAAACTACCAAAATGAAGGCACCTTTTTGGTGAATTCATTATATACTTCCTTTCACCTGACCTAGTGTGAGAAAGATTAGCCAGCGACACAAGGTTGCCATTTCCAGGGTACGCCCGATTGTGGTTCAAAAACACCACAATCTTTGAGACAGCTCTTTCAGGGCAGGAGGAGAAGAGACGAGAGAGAAAGAAGTCATGGCCACTGTCCTGACATGTGCCATTTGTTGGCAGGAATCCTGGACATGGATCCTTTTCTGGCTAGGCATGACCCCACCCAAGCCGCCCTTATGACGGTAACCCCCCTGACTACGGCCCTGCATGGAGAGATAAAGAGGGGGGGCAGGCTGAGGATCTGGGGAAAGCCCAGTTGAGGCAAAAGGCCAAGAAGATCTCTCCTTCCTCCCTCCAACAGAAGAGAAAGTGGAGGAAGGTTGGAGCAGCTGTACATGCCAGGAAGGGAGGAAGCACACACGTTTGTATGGGGTGCATGGGGGAAGGGTATGGCGAGGTGGAGGAAGAGAGGAAATGTGGGTACACTCACCCCAGGTGAGCGGGTGAGAGAACAGGAGAGCAGCCCTTTCTCAAGAGAATTAAATCCCACTTGAATCCCTCTTGATGTAGTGGGACTTAATCCACTACATCCAGTTCGCTCACTTGCTCACTCTCCCCTGGGGCAAGTGCACCCCATGCTCACTCTCTCCCTCCACCCCTCCCTCACTTCCTCCCGCGCGCACCCCATGTACAAACGTACATGCTCCCTCCCTCCCCCGCATGACTTTCTCTCGCTCCACCCCCCTTTCCAAAGGGAAGTACTGCTCTGCCAGCATCGCCCTCTTCACATCTTTCCTCCACCCAGTGCAGCGTGGCATGGGAAGCCGGGTGTAAAGGCAGCTTCCAAGGGGCAGATTTATTTATTTATTTATTTATTTATTTGTTTGTTTGTTTGTTTGTTTATTTATTTATTTATTTTATTTTATTTGATTTGATTTGTATGGTTGCCTTTCTTGCCTCAGCAACCTAAGGTGGCTCACATCGGTTAAAAAAAACCAAGGGGGTGCACCGGGCATCATCCTGATTGCCCGCCCGGCCAGCATGGCCCTGGAAATATAACAGAATGACAGAATTCATGGCGGAAAGATATGAGAAGGCTGTCAAGCACAACTCAACAGATGCTTATCTTAGGTCAGGGGTTCTCAATCTATGGCTGTAGGCCAGACCTGGCCTGCAGCACCATTTCATCTGGCCTGTCGCCACCACACCACACCAGGAAGTGGACACGGATGTGTTTATATCAGCCATAAAACATACCTGTGCATCCATGAACACACTTGCGACTGTGGTAAACGTGGAAGTGGGTTCATTTACGGCTGTTGTAAATGTGCTTGCTTCCGCTTCCGGTGTGTGTGATCAGCTCTCAGCTGTTCGGGGATGTGGTTAGGCTTGCAGCATCAAAAGGATGGGAACCCCTGGCTTAGGTATTAAACACCTTCTTAACAAAAGTTTGGGTACAAACAGCTTAAGGCAATTTGCTTTAATTACCGAAGAATTTCTTGGTTTTTATTTTTTGAAGAAAAACAAACAAAAGAGCCTTTTTGGCATCTTCTAGACTAAAAATGTTGGTGTGCATTTATAAACAGTGGTACAACACTGTTTTTCTCCCTTCAAACACAATAAAGTAACTAAGAAGTCCCATAAAAGTCTGTTGTATATTGAGATGCAACCAGTTTTAAGAATTTCTGCCCCCCCCTCCCCCGGGAAATGGTTGTATTTTCCACTCTTCTAAACTGTCAATAGAAATAAATTATTTTGTTTAGAAAGTGCCCCCACAACTCCTTTAGAGCATTTAGGTCCAGAGCTGTGCCAACCTTTACCTCTCTGAACACTCAGTAACCCTCTAGTCGTGCTGTTTAATAGAGCAAAGCCATTATGTTTTCCCTGTTGTAATTTAGATCACAGAAGAGACCTCTACAGATTTTTTTCAGGATAAAATAGCTAGTATCAAAAAAGAGAAGGTGATATTATTCCACTATAGCTGCGTGCTTAATTATATGGAATTGTCAAGTGCGAAGAATTATTCTGATAAATTAAAATACTAATTAAATAGACTATTGCTGAATTTTGAGAACATTATAGGGTTCCACTTCTTGGGTTAATTTGCATATCCTTCATCTACTGAATTTAATTTGACTGGACTGCTTTTTGTGTATTTGGAAACCTTTTTCGTCTCATGGGTAAATTGAAAAAAGAGATTCACATGTTGCTCATTGATTTTTCTTAAAAGAGCAGTTCCCATTTCTTGCATCTTTCCTGATAATATTTGTACCCCCTTTGTAGTTTAAAAACAATGCTAAAATATAGATTTATTGGTTAGGTTTAGTTTCTTCTTCCTTTTCTTCACTATTTGCTCACATGTATGGCTCTCCTCATACTGGCTGTATAAAAAGTCATGTGACAGTTGTGCACAGTGGAAGTGATGGGTAGGGAAGTGCTGGGCAATTGCCCTTCC
This sequence comes from Bradypodion ventrale, assembly GCA_035047345.1. Taxonomy (NCBI): domain Eukaryota; kingdom Metazoa; phylum Chordata; class Lepidosauria; order Squamata; family Chamaeleonidae; genus Bradypodion; species Bradypodion ventrale. The sequence goes on from JAWDJE010000006.1 coordinate 127,568,723, forward strand.
ATACACAGTTTTTCATGATGGATTTGGATCAAAGAGATCTGTAGTTTGCCTTCCAAAGGGAGGAAAATTCTGGCTTGGTTCCTATTTTTATTTATCATCTGTTGGTAGTGTGGTACAGAGGTTATCTGACAGGGTATTATATTTGGATGGGGGAACGCTGCAGTTTTGCTGTGACACTTCCTAAAGCTGCTAAAAGAAGGGTGATGCTATGTTTGAGGACTAAATCTGAGCTTCCTTACAGGAATATATTGCATGAGTGGCGCATGCGTAGTGCCTGCCCATGTGCCACCACCAGTATCTAAAAGCACTCAGTATCTAAAAGGTTCACCATCACTGATATAAAGTATATGTGGACTAGAACACATTGAAATAAGAGCATTTTGCTTTGAAGTATCAAATGCAAATATATTCCTTGTTAGCATACTGGAAAAGCAATTTCCCATCTCATTAACTGTTATAAAATTAGAAGACTGGCTTTCAAACATTGAGTTTCATGTTTAAATTCAATGGGTCTTGAACATATAATCTTCTTTGTAATCCCATAGAATCCTATTAGTTATTCCCACCAGCATAACTCAAGTGGCATGAATTTCAGTAGCCAATTACCACAAATTCGTAGGCATTTCCTCTCGAGATGCATGACTTGGAAATATCTATGCTGACTTCTTAACTTGTGGCAATTCACTGCTGAAAAGTATACTAGTGATATTATGCTGATAGAAGCACACAATAGGATTCTAACCTTTGTCTAGAAAACTAAACTAAAGTTATTAGTTATACAATTGAAAATGCATGGTTATGTACTGCAGAGGCTAAGTGAAAGTATCAATAGCAGCATAGTTTAAATTCATTATCTCACAAATACTTCTTTTCTCATTGCCTGTTCCTGCATGGATTCTGGGCAGACAGAGAAAGCGGAGCCGTATCTGCCTCAGTTTGCCCCTCTCTTTATACAAAGGAGTGTTAATAATATTTACTTAGCCATCTCACTGGGGACTTATAAGGATAAATAAATAGACTGATGTTAGCTGAGTCTTTGAATGCATGAAACACTATATAAATAACTAAACAGAAATACTGAATTGAATTATCTATCAGTCTACACTTCCAGGAAAGCTTTTGAGTACATTTAGAAACAGAAAGGGGGAATTGCTAATAATAGCTTGTTTCAGTACACTTCAGTTTGCATGTGGCAAACTCACAGCTTTTGTTTGTAACCAACTAGTTGGGAGATGATAGAGAGTTTCCTTGGCTCCAGACCACTCAGAGCAGGGGTACCCAAACTTTTTGGGCTGCGCACCGGTCACGTGGTTCGGCGGGCTAGTCACATGGTTACTCCCACCGAAAGCGGAAGTAAAATGTGCCTTGCAATCTGTTTTGTAACAGGATGATATAGATTTTAAGCTGCCATTTTCTCTGCTTAAACTAGGGGTGCCCAAACTACAGCCCATGGGCCAGATCTGGCCCCTGATGTCAATTCATCCAACCTCATTACTCCCGGAAATGGGAGTAAAATGCCTTTTTTTTTTTGTTCTCCCTCCTGACAGAAATTCTGTTGATAGAAACAAGTGAAAAGATCTTTTTTCATAATGTCATACAGTATAAGAAACCTTTTTTCTTAAAAAAAGAGGATTCTCCAGTTCACGTATGGACACATTTTACTCCTGCTTCTGGGAGCAATGAGGGTGTAGCAGCAGGATGAATTGGCATCAGGGGCCAGATCCAGCTCACAGGCCGTAGTTTGGGCACCCCGACTTAGAGCTTTATAAGGCAGAACCTTAAGTTGAGTGAGGAAACAAACGGGTAGCTAAAGAAGTTTAAAAACTATAATACATTCTGTGGTTTAAAACTTTGATTCCAATCTAGCAGATGTGTTTTGAATCAGCTGATTTTTATTTGACTATTTTCAGTAATAGAATTTGGAAATGCCTATGTCTAGTTTTTTTTTAAAAAAAAAGGGGGGCAGCTAGTCAGTCATAAGAATTGATCAAAATGTACTGTATGCCCAAACATTGCCATCTTCTATTCATCACACAGAAATAATGGATCCAGGATTCCCTCAAATCAGCTTGGGAGGCATTCTTGCTAGAACTCCTGACTGGCATAGCTGTCTTTTGTTTGGTTGCTTTAATTTTTGCGTTTTGCAAGTGATATTGGCCATGTGTATAAACCCAGTGATCACAGCTGGTACCTCTTCTCAACTTTTGTCATTCATCAAGGCCACTGACAGCCTCATTTAGCCCAGCAACTGGTTGTGTGAAAAATAATAGATGAATTGTGTCTCTGTTGCTTAATTTATATACTCCTGTGTAGCAAACAGGAAGTAGTTCAAAGCCCCAGATCCTTGATTCAAGTACTGTATATAATTAGCTATTGATTCAGTGGAGTCCACTGTTTCTCTTCCTCAGTTTGCCCTGTGGAAAATGGAAATAACAGTAATGCTTCTCACAGAGGTTTGTTTGGATTTCTGTAGTGATAGATTATCCATTGCTGGTTTGTTGGGCCTATCGCAACTTCACCAGAGCCAGGTTGTTTCAGGGTGACCCATGATGGCCTTCATGGCTGCCATAACTGTCCTGTGGTACAAGGCCACACCATGCTTCACCCGATTCTAGCAATCCCTTAGTTTGGCCTGTTACCTCTCACAACGTGGATGTGGGGTTGGACTTTGAAAAGCTACATTTTTGAGGATAAATGACGTGAAATACAGTATCCTAGCACTTTGAGCTTTTTATAGGAGTGATAAAAGTATACATTGTAACCTCGTCCCAATCATATCTTTCTTAACCCTGTCATTCTTAATTTTCCTAACAGCTGACAACAAGGACATGCTTGAAAAAACAACAGGATTGAAAATTGTGCAGATTGGCATGGGGGAGGTAGGTGACAATAGTACATCTCATTATCTGAACCCTTTGCTATATTCTTTTGTAAAATCCTGGATGTTTGTAGGTAATTTGTGTTAATCATCCTAAAATTCTGGGTATTAGATTGTTGCATCTGTCATAATACAATCTCTTATTCCACCAACCATATGAGTAAAGCTTTGTGGCCTTTATGAAATATACTTCCCAGCTTTGTCATGTGTCGGGAGCAAAATCCCCTAAAATGAACAAAGCAATTGATGTGCCTGATTATTCCCACCTGGCTTCATTGAAGTTCTGTTTCATCTCTGGATCCACAGAGATCTAAATTAGGGTAACTTGTCCCTCGGTGCGTGGATGAGACTTCTAGCGAACTACTTTCTATTTCAATGCTTGTGCATTGATTTGCTTTTGTAGTACAAATAAAATGTTCCTCTTAGTCATTACCATCTTATCACTATGCAAAAAATGTACTAAATAGCTCATCATTAATTAATCTCCCAGAACCTCTGATACCCTACAATAGATTGCAAATCCTGATATTAATTGTATTTATTGCAGTTTAATTATAAGATGGTTTTTCACAAGACAGAGAAGAACTATCAGTCCCTCTTACTCTTTGGGTAATATGAATCTATGCATCTTTAGAAATATGGTAGTTTCCAGAAATTGTATCTTCATAATCAGCCCAATACATTTTTTTAAAACAAAATGAAATTTTCTTCCAAATGACTACACAACTTAGTATGGGCTTATTGAGAGGAACAAAACCATAGCCAGAATTTCATTGTGCAATTCCATACTCATAAAAGACTGATGACTTGGTCAGCTGCGGGCATTCATTTTTAACACTGACTATTTTATCCTTCCACCTTAGGTTGTGAGGCTCTAAAATCCACTGCCTCCAAGCCCCAAACTCTGGTGGCAAGACTGGTGGCAGTGATTTTTTATAGCAACTACTTCCTTCCACCTGTCCCAAGTTACTCAAAGCCTTTCCTAGGTGAAAAGGGATCCCTGGAGATCCTTGCAACCTGAGGTCAGAGAGTAGGATAATTTAAATTAAAGCCCAAATGTAAAGTACAGTGGAACCTCGGTTAATGCATTCTCTCTCTGGGACATTTCTTACAGCGAAAATTACTTTAACTAAATTTTCCATAAAAACGCGTTGAATGCAGTTTCCCATAGGAATGCACTGAAAACTGAAATACTTTAACCAAAACGTGGTTTCCCATAGGAATGCGTTGAAAGCCAATTAATCTATTCTGGGGGGAAAAATCTGTAAACTGAGCCACTATTTGCTATGGATTTCCTTTTGTTATGCGATTTTTATGTTAGCTGAGCCATGTGTTAATCAAGGTTCCACTGTAAATGACATCAGCCTTTAACTGCACAACAGTATTTCAACCTGTGTGTGTGTGTGTGTGTGTGTGTGTGTGTGTGTGTGTGTGTGTGTGTGTGTGTGTGTGTGTGTGAGAGTGCGTGCGTGTGTGCGTGCGTGTGCACACACACACTCTTTGGCAAATCTGGGTCTATCTCTAATATGCTCCACACCTGGATAGACACAATGCAGGGTTGTATCTGACTGGAGAACTACCAGGGGCTTGAATGTTATGCTTGGCTTCATCATGTAAAGGCACAAAAGCCACTGTACTGGACTTCACATTGAGAACAGACTCACAACTGACCTGCGGTGAAGGGAAATATATAAGAGATAGATGTATCTCTTATATATATATAAGAGATAGATGTATGATATTCCTAATATGATTTAACCTTGAAGGTTTCCTTTTTAAAAAATCTGGATGACTATTTTTACTCCTATTGTTAATGCTGATATATTTTGTTGTTCATCTTTTGTGTAAGACATCTTTACTCTTTTAAAAAAAACCATTATTTTAAATATTTATGAAGAAAAATAGACCTATAAATCTGTTTCTACTTGATCTACAAATATGTTGTTTGCAAGTGTACTTCTAATATTATGCAGTTAGGCATTATGTCCTAAATTTAGGGGAAAGATGTGGAGAATAATCAAAGGCTTGGGATTATGGCATTTGTGTCTCCCAATTTGAAAGGGAGTTTTCCATTGTTCACTGGTGTGTGTTTCTAAGTATGTAAATTATGGGCCTTAACTAAATGCAAACTTGTGTAAATCCATTGGAATCAATAGCATTTGTTTCCAGGTAATGTGTTTAGGATTGGAGTGTTGGTATGAAAGGAATTAACCCGCAAGCATGTTATTAGGGTAGCAACTTTTCAGATACAATTTTTATTTCATTGAAATCAATAAGATTGCTCCTCCAACCTTTCCTGAACTAGCATCTCTGCTAGAAGGATAGCATGAAAATGTCTACAATTGACTATATGCCTCCTGGAAGCAAGAGTGTCAGATTATTATCTGCTCTGATGTAATTAAACAAAGAAATCTAAAGCATGGGAGATAATTGTGAAAACATATCTTCAAGATATAAAGCTGCTCAAAGAAAATTAAGTGATAGTATCATAAATGGTAACTAGGCATTCACAGTTATGCAATGATGCATTATAAGTAGAGGCCCCAAGAAAGCATAAAATTCAGGCAGCCTAACATTAATCCTAAAAAACCAGTCCAGATGACCCATGTTGCCTCCGTACCGGCACACAGCTTGCTATTTGGTTTTGATTGTATTGAGAGAGTTTGGTAGCTGTGGCCCTATAGGTGTGTTTGACTTCAATGTTCATCAGTCCCAGCTAGCAGAGCCATTGGTTAAGAATTACGGCATTGTAGTACAGAAACATCAGGAGGGCCACAGCTTAGATCAACCAAGGTCAACTACTACCATTCAAGGCATATGGCAGCTTGGAGATTGTCATTTACCTTGAGTGGTAGTGGTTAACACAGGTTAGTGCCTGATGTCAACTTGGTGCCCTCGGGAAATGATGGGGAGTTCTCACAGTTGAAATCTATCACATCTGGAGTACAACAGCTTTGAGAAAGCACTTTATTTGGAAGTAACTCCTCTGTTGTAGAAGGATTCTGTTGATTCATCCCATGGCATGGAGCTGTCAAGTTTATTTCTGTAAGTATTTCCATTGGAGCTGCAGTCTGATGTTATTATTATAATTTGCTTTGTTGTAAGTCAGGGTTCCCAGTTTTGAATAATTCCTCTACCTACACGAGCTTTCCCTATTGTAATCTATTTCTTCTTTAAATCCCATATCCAATTCCAAATAGTGGATATCCTCGCAGTGATCAGCCATGAAGATTGTCCTGGAAACAATATAATGCAGTGGCCTTCCATTAGCCTTCTGGGTCGCAGCATGACTGTTCCAGTTCCTCGAGTCATTTTCTGGTCCTGAGCCCTTTGGGCACACAAAATCCTCATCAGCCCCAAGCCAGTATTGATGAAGCTGCTGCCCTCCATCAAGATGGAATCAAGTGGGATTTAATCCATTTGGGAACCATCACCCTTCCCTGTGGACTTTACCACCCAGGGCCATTAGTCCTCATGGTTGTCAGGTTAGTTAATTACCTCCTGACAATCAGTGTTGAGTTGCTGGCAGTATGGTCTACTCCAGCATTTCCCAAACTTATTCTGTTGTGGAACACTTTACAAATCCTAACATTTTGTAAAAGTTTTCCTTAAGATTATAACTCATTCTAAATTTCAATGCATATTTCCACATACCTTCCTGATGTTCCATTTGGATATAATAACCATTTTTTCCCATTTGCCCATAATCCTTAACCTGATCCTCCTTCATATATTTTAGAGATTAAATGTTCCTCATTTAAAAACAGTCCTTTTTCAACTACAGTGGTACCTCGATTAAAGAGCATAATGCGTTTCACAGGATTGCTCTTTAAGTGAGTTGTTCTTTAAGCATAACACATGAAAAAGTGTCGCAGCTGACATTGTAAGTGACCGATTGTGATTTCTGGTGTGGTGGTGGTGGATTGCGAACCCCGATTTAGTTGTTAAGTGAGCTTTTTGGTTGTTTTTAGTTGTTAAGCAAGGGCGACCATTCAGAGAAAATTCTGCTCTTTGAGTTAGTTTCTAAGCAAGGTGCTCTTTATGCAAGGTTTTACTGTATATATTTCTTTCTTTCTCAAAATTAAATACTTTATACTTTAAATATTTTTGATAATTGTATATGAACAAACCACAAACAATCATAACCATCTTTCGGCAGGTCTTCTAGTGGTTTTATTTTGAGCTGCCCTTACTATGATTTTAAAATATCATTATAAGTTAACCATTTGCCTTTTGTCATCAATTCCCTTCTAAATATCCACGATGCCCCATGGATATTGATTCTAGAAAGAAATCAGTCCTGAAACAGTCAGTCATGTGTAGACATCACGGTAGTTTACGGAAGTGCATGTCCTGTTAATTTGTGTGTGAGTTGTCTACATGTAAATTTTACATGGACAAGCTGGCTTGATAGCTCATTGGTATAGGCATCTTACTATGGAGCCACAGCTGGGAGGCCAATTCTCCTCTATGCTTTCAAGGAGAAGAATGTGTCCAGAAGATGGGATTAGGAAACTACTTCTGAGTATTCTCTACTGAAAAAGCCCTGGAAAAGTTCACCATAACTCAGAATTGACTTTGCAGAATGACATTATTATTATTTTTATTAAAGTTGCCCTATAACCCTTGTGTCAGCTATTAAGGTGATGGCTGAACTGGTTGAAACCCAGTTAGCCTGGTGAATTTGTTTAGAATGGGTAGAATCAACTGGAACATTTAAAAAAAAGTTCAGGTCTTACCTTTATTACAGGTATAACTTTCAGGGAAACTGTTTTATGATTAAAGCTCATTACATAGCTATCCAATGTAGCTGTCTGTGTCACTTATCAAAGTCTTTACCCCTCTTAAATACTGCACAAAATAACTACAGTATTTTGATTTGTGACTGGCAGGTTGCAGCTTCACCTCTGAAACTAGTGGTCTTTGGTAATCTGTTATTTTCTAGTTTCTTACACCTAGTGGTGGGCTCCAATTTTTTTTACTACCACACTGTGGGCATTGGCATGGTGGGCATGGCCAGGGGGAAAGCCCTGTGTTGCACCCGAATTAGGACTACTATACTGTACTTTATTTCAAAACTTGGATGGGCAGGGCCAGCCTGAATTTCTGCTACCGGTTCTGGCGAACTGGTTTGAACCTGCTGATGCCCACCACTGCTTACACCTGTTTGGTATGCATTTTGCATAAGAAAATGATAGGGAACCATGGCACAGAAAGATATAAATGAGTCCTGCAAATCAGAAGTTTTATTTGCTTTATTCTTATGCATGTTGTGCTTTTGAAACCTTATAAAAAGCAGGAGAAGGAACTGTCAGGTTGCTGTATGAATTCCCCTGCATGGTGCACATCAGTAGTGTAGGTGATTTTAAACTAGCAGAATTGTGAAGCGATTGAACAGTTGCCATGGCAGCAGGAGTAATTCTATTTTTATTTAGCATCATGTAAAATGAAAGAGTGACGATATGCCTTGTGGCTGTAGGAATGGATGGATCCTGGTTTTATTTTTAATTTTGTTTAAAAGCAGCAGTACCTGCAACAGATGTTAATAGAAGTTACTGTTTGTCTTAGGGCTGCTAGTTTTGAAACAAAGATGTTCCAATTCTTCTTCTTTTGTGTCCTGATCAAACCCTGGACTGCCAAAATGAAGCCACTTTCTTCGCTGCCCAAATGCAAGTCCTCATCGTTGCATGTCTCTGGCATCAATCGGCAGACCAGCAAATGGGCTGGACTAATAAAAGCAATTAAAAGTGTATTTTTTTTAAAAAAATCTATCAGAGGACCTGTTGATTACATTTTGGAAAGCAAAGGCAAATTTAGAATCTTGATTCTTAAAATTGTAAAATGCAGACATACAGTCTAATCCTCATAAAATGCAATGCTTAACCATGATTTAGGAGAGTCTGTAGCCTAAGTAGGCGCCACTCATGTTTTGTTTGAGCATGTCATCAGTGTTCCTGTTGTTTAATTAATAACATTTATATATATAAATGGAGTACTCTTACAATATTACAATCTGTTTTTAACGGGTGTCTCCTGTCCTGCCAGGCTCTTCAGCACTATACAAACCTTTTCTTGTCCTGTCATGCTGAGATTTTTTGATTGTCAGATAGATATTGCTTTATTCTGCCTTAGTTTAAGAGTATGCATGTCACTCATTTTAGCTGTGAGAGCTATGTATAACTATAAAAGAAATAAATGACCCTCAGTGCAATATAATGTGTTTGCTCTCCCCCATAAATTCCATAGTTATTGGAGTACAGTTCAGGAGCTTTTTGAACCATTTTAGTGGGTGGGTGGTCAAAGATACATATTCTGGGGTATATTTTCTACAACCTGGAAACTGTATTCCTAGGCAAACAATCTCATGGTCCAGGCAAGGGGCCACCACGCTATATGGCTATGGACCTGAATCCTTGCTTGGCTGTGGAAACCTGTGTGTGTGTCTGTTTGTGTGTCTGTAGAACTGATAAAACCACTCCTTAAGTATTCTTATTTACCCTGAAAGCCCTGATAAGGGTTTTATAAATTGGTTGCAACTTGAAGGCGTATAATACAGAGAGGTCTAGTACAGTGTTGGCAAACCTATGGCTCACGTACCAGAGGTAACATGCAGGGCCTTTCTGAGGACACAGGCAAGCATCACCCTGTGCTGCCAGCCCCAATAGCAGTGCTATTTCCCCACCCACCCCAAACCCTCTGCCAATGGTTAGGCAAGAGGGGAGACTGAAATCCTGCCTGGGAGTCAGGGGTGGGGATGAGGTGAGGTGACCAGACACCCCACACACACAAACACACCTCCTAGGAGGCAGCAGAGGAGTAGGCGGCAGTGCGCAGACAGGCACCACACATGCGCACACACCCATATGATATTGCCAGCATGACTCAAGCTGTGCACATGTGCCTGTCCATGCTCCTCCTCCTCCTCCTTGGGCACTTGATCTCTAATATCTGTAGAACATCACTGGTCTATATTACATAGATTGTGCAACAAAATGAGGCTTGATCAGATATGCATGAAAATATTCAGTTCTGACTCACTGTGGTTAACTGCCCTGCAAGTAGCAACTTACCTTGGGGCTTTGAATGATGGAGCTCAAAAGCAATGGATACAGATGTTAGTCCCTAATTAATTGTTCTGGACAAATTTTGCATCCATACTGTATCTCAAATTGTGACAATTGTCACTGGAATCACATGTTGCCCACCCTTCTATGTCATTAACACTGCTAACTTTTGCACCACTTCAGATTTTCCCCCCAAGTGACACAGCATTGAGTTGATATATTAAAACTTGTGAAACTACAGTGCTCATTTGATATATTGCTATTCTGGGAAAACACAGTAAAATTGTTTGGAGAAGAAACAAGAGGGGTTCATCTGAGAGAATGTTCCCCACTATAGTGGCATAGCCTTTTCATGCTCCTTTTTATAAACCTGTCCCACTTAATGTCAGATATTATTGTCTTCTTCTTCTTCACTTTCTCTTTTACCCCATCGGGTGTTGAGGGAGATGTAGGGTGCCTGTTCTGACACTTCTAGTCACCTCCACTGGTGTTATTTGGTGTTCTTGTAATATTTCTTTGATGTTCTCTCTCCATCTTCCTCTGGGCCTGCCTTGTGGTCTTTGCCCTTCTCCCCGTTCCACATATGCCTAGTAAAGTATGGAATCCCAAGACATTCTTTCCAAATGGGCAAACCACTTTATTTGTTGTCTCTGTGTGAATTGTGCTTTGTTTTATTTTCTCTTCTTTGTGAGAAGTTATATACTGTATGTTCTTTTTCTTTCTCTTTCTCTCTTTGTGTGTTGACTGAACAGGAAAGATAATGAATTTATTTTATAAATGCTATTAATGTTTCCATGATTCCACTTTCAGCTAGGACATAAAGGCTGCTGATTCTTAAACTGCTAATTTACAGATTCCCCTAAAGTGAATGGAAACAATTTCTGGTCCACAAAAGCTCTTCTCGCCTATACAATGTTCAATTTTTTAAATTTCCAGTCTATTTTAGATTATGGCATGGGGGAAAAATACAATACTTAATCCCTCGTTAACACATGAATAAGTGGAAACTGTCATTTTCCCACCAAACAATAATGGGATTATCTCAAGAACTGTCAGTTTATGTGAAAACATTATGTTGCCCAAATTTTCATAAAAATTAGCAATGGATAATATTCAAGATCAGAGTAATGGAAAGAGCAAAAAAAAAAGCACCACCCTGCATTCATGGTAATAAATATTCATATTTGTCTGCTCGGGAGATAAAAATCTAATCAAGGGGCTATTGATGCACTGGCACTCCTTCTTGCTTTAAAAAAAAAACACAACCAAGATGTTTCATCTAATTTGGGTTTGATATGGAAATTAGTCCCACTCCAAGTCCTCCAGGCCATGAGCATGCTGGGATAACACTAGAGGTGGCCCTTGCATCAGATGTTGCTGCTGGCATCTGTTATTGCAGACAACAATTCGCACAGAGAGCGGAGAGCAAAAGAGAGAGGATGAACTTGTCAGGAATGTGGCTCCCAGGGGTCTATGGAATATAAAAATAAACCCAGAACAGCAAATCAAACAAACAAACAAATACAGAAAAATGCACAATAAATGTTTTCTGCAAGGATTCTGTATCCTGATACAGGATCAGGTTACAAATACGTGTGGGTTCTTCTCCCCCATCCTGCTTTTGTTGACAATTACCATAAACCAGAAGACATTCTGCAAGATGCTTAATGAAATATGGATGATTTAAAAATGGGAGGATGACTACAACATGCCGCTTTGGGGTGTTTTGTTTATGTTTTTGCATTTTGGTGCCCACGCACAGACACAGTGAGAGCAAAAAGCAATCCATCCTTTCATTTGACTTCTGTGCAGTCACTCTGACCTCAGCCAGACATTTTTTTTAAAAAAATAATATTATAAGGAGCATCATACTATGTACATTTATGGATCAGTTTTTAAAATGGCACATTTTGAATGCACCATTGTTCTTCTTCCATGTCTCGGCCAGACGTGAAATTGCCAAAATGAAGGCACCCTTGGGTGAGTTCATTCTGCAGTTCCCTTCTCCTGACTAGTGTGAGAAAGATTAGCTGGCAACACAAGGTTGCCATTACCAGGGTACGTCTGATTGTGGTTCAAAAATACCACATTCTTCCAGGAGGCTCTTTTTGTGTACCCCAAATGCATTGTTAAGAATTATATTATGTAGTTACTAATAATCATATGCCCCAGTAGTAATACATTATTTTTCTATTGAAGAATCTATTATACCTGTTGGTGTGTAGCAGAGTGGATGGAGCCAGAAGGCAAACAGCAGAAGGTGTAGGCACTTTGATCAACACAGCAACCAAAGCTTGTTTTGTGCAAAAGAGTTTTTTTTAAAAAAAACTTATGGTGCAAAATGGAAAAGCCTCAAATATTTACAATGGCAAAGATAACAGCAACATAAACAAGATAACTTCTCTTTTTGGTGGCACGCAGTTCAGTTCACTGTGGCAAACATAAAAGTAATACAGTCAATAACTCACAGGTTACGTTGCTCAGTGAAGCAGCAGTCCTTGGCTGAGCCAATGGTTCATCAGGTTGCCAAGTCCTTTGGTATGCTGGCAAAGCAATGAGTCAGCATACAGAATCAGGAGCAGTCCCAAAGTCTTTAGCAAGAAAGCATTTAGCCTTACTCTTGCCTTTGGCAAGGCGATCATAAGAGAATCTGCAGTTTCTTCTCCAGTAGAAGTCCTCACTACACAAGCAGTATCTTGTGCATAGATTTCAGAGAGCAAGAAGGGCAGCGTAAGCACACAGGCTCTGATGAGCACATAGGCTGAAGATGTGTGAGCACATGCCTTACTTTATACACAGGTCTCAGGAATTACACAGTTGGTGAACAACCCCTGTGCTGCCACAGCTACAAACTTCTTAAAGCAATTCAACAGTACTGCAGTGGAGTATAATATCCTATACAACTAGTTAGGGCAAAGACTTAGTACCTAACAATACCTAAGATTATTGATAGAACATTAGCTTCAAGCAGAACTGCATGATCATCACCTTCAACTGTAACTTATACTGGGTTGGCTCTGGACTGAATCATACTTTGAGTATGCCCACTGAAATCTCTGGGGAGTTTTAGTCATAGTTCAATGTAATCCTAGAGAGTTCAATGGGTCTGGTTAAATATAACTACGCAGCCCGTTATGTTTAATGTTATCATGAACTTGATATGCAGGAATATTTTAAACATCTCAGTACAGTACATAGACCTGTAAATTCCCAAGTACAAAACACAAGCAAAAAAATATAGCTGCAATAATATTGATTTGAATGAGTTTAAAGCAGGAGTACAACAACAACAGATGAAATGGCCAGAGTAGTGCCCAAACTATGGCTTGTGGGCCAGATTCAGCCTGTGGTGCCAAATCATCCAGCCTGCACCATTCTTGCCACTCCCAGAAGTGGAACTAAAACACGCATGCACTTGCACATAATGCACATGTCCATAATGCTGCCTTAAATGCGTGTTTTACTTCCGATTTCAGTGGGAGGAACCATGTGACCAGCAAAATCAGCCATGTAACCAACCCATGGCCAAAAAAGTTTGGGCACCCCTGATTTAGTGTGTTTAACAGACTCTTTAGCTATCCAGGAAGGTTTCTCTAATGCATTTAAGCCTCAAATGACCTTAAGATAAGTGATGGGTAAAATACTCTGAGCAGAGTATTACCTACCTGTACTGCCATCATTAAAAGGCCATTTCTCCATTATCCACACACCCCTATTTCCACATTTTGGACTTCCTATGAGACAAAAATAATGTCAGTGTCTAAGAATGCCTTTCCTCTGTTTGGTTAGTTTGCCAGTTGCAAATGGCTGGACATAAATCTGCTCATAGTGATTTATACTATTGTTATAGTTGAACTGGATTACTGTAGTGATGTTGGAGAGTAAACAAAACAAAACAAAAAATGCTGTGGCATTTTTCATGGATCAAGTTCTCGTAGGACTGTGTCTGACAAAGTGGACTTGATCCATTAAAGCTAACATTAAAATACAGCAGTTAGTCTTTAAAGTGACACATTTTTGTTTTTGTGTAGTGATGTGGAGCTACCCAAATCACAACCCAAAAACTGTAATTATTGTAGAATGCTGCAGCCAGAAATTATAACTTATACAGCCAATTTGGACTCCTAGAGTGTGGAAGTGAACTTGATCCACAAAAGCTAATATTAAAATACAGCAGTTAGTCTTTACGGTGGCACAATATTTTTTTTCTTTGTTTGTTTTATTCCTTATCTCATACAATTATGAGTGAGTTGCACTTGCTGACAATTTGATTTATTGAGAATCCCATTCATTAGTGGTAATGTCCAAAATATTATTTCAGTTAATTCATATTGTCAGTGTATAGCTCACTCTATATTAATTCCATTAAACTAGGTTAATAAAAGTCCATCCGTGTGAAGATATGTTGAATGCCATAGGAGCAAGATATTGGAATAATGAGGAAATAAGCAAAGGCACTATAGTGACTCAAGTGGTTAAGACACTGAACTTGAAGGCTGGAACATCAGCAGTTCGAGACCTGAGTACTGCATGATGGAGTGAGCTCCCGTCTCTGTCCCAGCTACTGACAACCTAGCAGTTTGAAAGCAAGAAATTGCAAGTAGATAAATAGGGACCACTTCAATGGGAAGGTAAACAACATTCCATAGCTAGGTATGTCTGCCACATGTCCTGGAAACATCTGCAAATGCAGACAGCACTGGCTCTTTGGCTATACACAGAGATGAGCACTGAACCCTTGTTGTGTCCGGCACTTAGAAAGAATAGTCCAGGCAACGATGAACAGAACAACAAAGAGGGTTTATTGTAATGTCCTTCTGGTTACTTTTACAAGGCTATCCGGACATAAGATGGCTACACAAGTCCCATGTAATTGGTCTCTCTGAATTCCGCCGTAGAAGGCAATGCACCCTGTGGATGTGCATATAGAGAAGATCCCAGGCTAGCCCTCCATGGCTTAACCTGCAGTGGTAATGGGAAACATAGATCCGGCCCGGCCCCACCCTTGTTTACCCATAGGGCTTATATAGTGTCTCCCCTACAATCATAACTAACCAATCATAACATGCTATACAAGTATTAAGCAATAGGGAACAGGATCCAAAGTTGTAACCAATCACATAACTCTAATTATCATAATGAGTGCGCCCTGAAGGGGAGACTGCGCGCCAAATCTAGCTCCTAATTCTGATGGTGGGAAATCGCCATTTTGTCTTTGCAAGGCATTGCTTGAGCAACTTGCAATTCTGCCTGAATGCACAACAACCCTAGAATCAGATACGAATGGCTTTCGAATAAGGGTTACCTTTACCTTTACTAAGCAAAGGCATCTAAGCAAAGTAACAGATACAGTTATACCGGTTGACTATAACTAGAAAGATTAAATAAATAAATAATAAATAAACAAGTGTCTTATTTGGACATAACACCGACACTGGACTATGGACAAAGACAATCAAGATTAGGAACTTAAAAACTGAAATTGGTGAAGAAAGTAGTAGAGAGCCACCAACAGGACTTAAGAAAAAGAAACATAGGAATTGTATTTCCATCTTTCTTCTGTTATGAGATATCCCTACTCAGACATTGACTAGACACAGTCTTGCATAGTTTTAATGAGGTTATTTCATTGGTTGCCTTCGGGCCATATCTGGAGACCAAGTACATTTATTCTACATCCAAAAAGGAGGGATCAAGTGAACTTGCAAAGCTTCTTATAGTGAGATTTAATGGCTCTGCAGAGATGACCTTGCAACCCTTGAAAGATTAGACTGTCACCCCTTCTTCCTCCTCCTCCTCTTAACTGAAACAAACTAATACAGCTACACTTGCGTAAACTTCTCCATGTGGTACTCTAAGACTCCCCACTCTTCTTTCCTTCCATCCATCCATATATTAACACCTGTGGCTTTTCACATACAAGATATTGCCAACAAATTTCCAGTTACTGAGAAAAACCCCATACAAAGAAATGATTCATCTCTATGAGTAAGGATTACAGCATGGGTTTGTTTATGTTGAGTGGGGGGCAAGTTAAGAGAAGTGAAAGAAATCTATTGAATTATCTGTAGCATGTGAACACTCAATCCTGATTTACCCAGTGAAGCTGAATATGGGAGGACTTTTTCATGCAATGCACAATCAAACTGTGGTGTTTGTTGCCACAAAATGTTGTGATGCCATCCCCAACTTGGTTGGAGAATAAAGCTATCAAACACTACTCATCATGATGTCTATATATTAACACAGTCAGGATCAAGGACAGTTGTTTTTTCAGGATGCTATTGTATTCATGTTCTCTGTGTAGGCTTCCCACAAAATCAAAATGGCCACTATGGGAACAGAATACTGGACTAGATAAACCTCTAGTCTGATCCAGCAGAGAGTTGCTCTTGTACGCTTAACATAGTGGAGCTATTGTAAATCAATATATTAGGGAACATCAAGTGAAGGGTAGGGTCATTGTAGGCACAGAGTGCTCTATAATATGTCTAGAGTCATGGTTCCCAATGTGGGCCACACACACCACAGGGGGGATTTGATTTTAAGGGGGGGGGATTTGAAAATGAGTTATTAACAGCAAATGGCTTTTTAGGCTTCCTCCATATGAATAGGAGTTCACTTTTTAATAATAAGAATTATATGTCACAGGGAGGGGCATTAGGATTTTAGAGATGCTTAGGTGGGGCATGGCCAAAATAAGGTTGGGAACCACCAGTCTATATACACTGAATACTGATATAATTGTTGAGGCAAGATAAAAGAAGGATATAGAAAGGAGAAAATCTGTAGCATTGCAAACTGGTTTAATTAGCTTTTTTAAAACAAAATTTGAAGAATTGCTTGCCAGGGCATCTTTCCCCCCCATAATTTCATAATTTTTTTCCAGAATAATGACCTCTTTCATTATGCAGGTTCACATACCGACAGATTATTGGTAGATGGGTAAACTGGGCATTTTTAAAAAAGACAAGGTTCTATTAGCAGGCCAGGCATCCTTTTCTGTGCAGTCTGTGTTGGTGTTATATTCTGGGATCTTTTTCAGAGATTTTCTCTTCCTAATGATTTCCCTTGACAACCCAAACTAAAAGAAAAAAGAAATAAAGAAATAAAGTAAAAGCATGTGGTGTATATAGCAGATGGCTTAGCAGCTCCAGCATACAGGTGTCTGGCATGCAGGTGTTTAATTTTAAATTTTCTAGGCACAGAGTTGCAGCTAGACATTTTGTAGGCGTCTTCTCAAGTTGTTGTGGGTGAAATCAGCTATCAATAGTTTAGCATACTGGGAAGTGTAGCCAGCTTTTTCAACAAGAAAGATTCTTTACCTTGGACAATGGATGATAGCTTGTTATCTACCCACTTTTCAGGGTCACTATAATGTCAGTAGTAGAACAATTGAAATTTTGAAGTGTGAGCCTTTACAGCGGTAAAGGAGATTGTGATGCAGATAGAGTTGCCATATGTCCCGATTTCCCGGGATTTTCCCGGGTTGAAGCAGTCCCGGCCAGTTCAAGAAAAAACATGTAAAAATCCCAGAAACAAAGGGTTAATTTCATAGAGTCGCTATTCCTAGAGAGGGAGGACAGAAAGGGAAGAGTTGTCCGTTGCAAAATAAGTCCCTTCCTGTCTCCTGCTTTTCTCCTTCCGGAGAGAAACGGAAGCTCCATGGGCTGCATTGCCATTCCGGGCCCCTCCTTAGAACTTTCTTCTAAGGATTCCTCATGTGGGATTTGAGGGTAAGTCTACTTCAATGGGTATGTGCATGTGAAGGGAAGGGGTGACATCAGGGGAAGGAAGTGTGGTTTAAATAGTGGCCCAAGAAATTTTTAAAGGGTAAAGGTCACCCTAGCTCGAAAGCCAGTCATATCCAACTCTAGGGTTCAGTGCTCATATCTGCTTCATAGCTGAAGAGCCAGTGCAGACGTTTCCATGGTCATGTGGCAGGCATGACTAGACACCAGAGCACACAGAAAGCTGATTACCTTCCCACCAAAGTGGTCCCTATTTATCTGCAGTACTTGCAATTTCTTGCTTTCAAACTGCTAGGTTGTCAGGAGCTGGGGCAGAGATTGGAAAAGAAATAAAAATAGAACCATCAAGAATCATCTTTTGCAATAAGAATCATATGGGAAACAACCTCTTGACCACAGCTTTTTTTAAACTGATGGTGGCTGCCCGCCCTGGACAGAGATTCTGTGGGGTCTTAGAGCTGCGGTCCCCGTGACACATGCACAGTTTGAAGAATGCAATGATGTCACATGGCTGTCCCGGTTTGGTGGGAGAGAATTATGGCAACCCTAGATGCAGAGAATCTCTATAAGCAGTCATGGTTGCATATTTCCTACCTGAATAGCAAATGTTGCCATCTACACATGGTATTTCTTAGTTGTTTTTAATTGTTAAATTGTTTTAAATTGCAGTATAGAAAAAATGTAAGAAGTAAACAACAGAGGCACACGGAAAGAGCGTCCTCAAAGATTGTGGTATTTTGAACTACAATCGGGCATACCCCGTGGTGGAATTCAATTTTTTTACTACCTACTCTGTAGATGTGGTATGGTGGGCATGTCTAGGGGAAAGCCGTGCATTATTTCAAAACTTGGATGGGTGGGGCCATCTAGAATTTCTGCTACTGTTTCTGGTGAACTGGGGCAAACCTGCTGGATCTCACCACTGGGTGTACCCCAGGCAATGGTCACCTTGGGCTGGCTAATCTTCTCACACTAGGTCAGTCGAAAGGAACTACAGAATGAACTCTTCAAAGATGACTTAATTTTGAACGAGGAGGAGAATCAGTAATGAGTGTATTGAGTACAAGGCCTTGCGTTTGCTAGACTCAAAGCCAAGCTAGTAATGCCAGAACATTTTGAAGGTCACTCATTCATAGGGTCGCCATAAGTTGGAGACAACTTGACAGTACATAATAATAATAAATTTTGATCTCCTTAGTGTCTTACCTTACACACTTTGCTCATTATTCCAGTTACTTTGCATTTAAAATAATATTTATTGGATGCATTACAATCATTACAGTTGCTATGTCTAATAAGCATTCAGTGTTGGTACAAACTTACATATCTCCAGACCAGATGGATCCTTAACCTTTTCCTACGGTAGTTAACAGGAGTGATTTATTTTATTCATCTGCACAACAGAACTTGGATTCAAATTAGACTGCTGCTACCTGCTGTTCCTTAATTTTTGATGGCTTAATAGATTCTTTTAGATCTATACGTTTGTTGAATGAGGATTTTTCTTTTTATAAACATTGTCACAATGCTTGAAAGAATAAATACTCAGACTCTCAGAGGGAAGTGTTACAGTGGTGTGTCCCCCAACTTTAATCAGTTCTGGCCTGAGCCATTTCCTCAGTATAGGGTCAAGCAAGTGTACTTAATTTTGTTATGCAATCTTCCCTTGTTGTTGGTTGTAACAGAATGGGGGAGTATTTTACATATAAAAGGCCCCAGGTCAATACCTGGCACCTCTGGACTGGGACAGGAGAGAAAACCCCATATGATTAACATGAATAGCCTTTTGGCAAATTGCTTATAGTTGGCTAAATGTTTATTGTTACCAAAGGACATGTTTTTCTGAATTTGTAAGCCAGCTTTAAGTAGGCACAGAAATGGAGATTGTTTTGAAGGTCAAAGCATGCACTAGTATAGCAATCAAGGAGTGGTGGCTAAAATATTCTATGTGTTAATGTAAATATAAACTATTGGTTTAATTAACTGTGATTCATCAGCTTCTTCTGTCTCTGGGTATGTAAAGAAAAACTGGATTACGTGTCAATTGGGTGAAATGCAGGCTCTTATTGTCTAAAGCCAAGGCTTTCCAATCTGCACCACAATCTCTTTCTGTTCTTCCATTCAGTAACAGCAAGACAGGGCACATGTAATACTGGCACAGGCAGCTTTTTGAAAACAGCAACTCAAAGGTTACTGTTCTGGTGATACAGCTTGCTGGAAGAGCATATCTGCCTTCCCACTGTGATGAAAGGGAGTTTTGTTTCTTGCCCTACTTGCTCACCTGTTGTTAAGGATATGTGACTGCTTCCTGGTGTCACCTTGCCTCCAAAATACAAAATTAATTCTTCCTTTCTTTTTATTCTTACAGTTTACAATGACAACTTTATTTGTTCTCCTCTGAACCTAAAAATAAATAAATCCACATCTGCACACTGCTCAGATCACTTTGCCAGTGCAAATATGCTTGAAAACTAATAAAATTTTGTCTTGGCCAATCTCTTCAGTTTAAGACATGTTATTCACCACTTGGCAGTATGCAGTGGGTACTGAGAACATTCTGTTCTGCTAGTCAACTGTGCTACCTCTTCTACTCCAAACATGTTCTTTAGTCTTCACGACATGTTTCTTCTAGTCTCAGGCCATTTCTCCATCTAGGATGCCCTGTCAACTATAAAATTTACAAAGCATGTTGTGTTCCATCTTTAACTCCTTCTTCACTTAATTAGGAAAGGCGTCTTCACATCAGAACAACATCAGAAAGGACAGTGAAATTCCATTCACAGATGTCATGAGAGTCACGTATTAAAAGTAAATTCTGAATTTGTGTTCTGTTGGAGGGGAAAAATGAATAGTTATCAAAAAGAGATCTGTAGGTTTGCCACATCCTTTGGTAAGGGACCAGATGAAAAAGAGGACAGATTTTCTGTATGTTTACTAGTTGCTTAGAACAGAAAACATCAACAAGTGCAAGTTTTAATGTAAGCTACACCTGCTGAAATTTTCTCCTCCACGCAACTATAAGAGAAATCCTGTCCCTGTTTTCATTTTGTCACTCTACCTATGCGGTAAGTGGCAGATGGGGACTGAGAGTAATTTCACCAGGAAAAAAAGTCAAGAAGTGTGTTAACTTGCCTTTTGCCCTTCTTCACAGATCATACCATGTTTACTAATTTATTTGTTAGAAGTTAAGTGTGACTACATGTTTCTTAGAGATCCTTAGACTAGGGTGAGAAAACAGTAAATCAAATTATTTCCCTACAAAAAAGAAAAAGAAAAGAGAGAACTATCCCACCCCTTTACATTGGTTATTTGATATTTCATTAATCGTCTGAAGTTCTTTACTTCTCTCAAGAAACGATGTGTCAGCAGTTTTTTTAAAATGAGCTAAAATAAAAACTCCTGTCCAATCAATGTTACCTTTGGCGCATAAGTAATAAAACTAACCAGGCTTCCCTAGTTCAGAATGCTTACCCCACTACCCACCAATATCTGTCATTTCCCTTTTCAGTGGGTCCACAATATTCAGTAAAAAATCCTGGCTTGCGGTGGTCCATGGGGTCGCAAAGGGTCAGACTTGACTGTGCAACTAAACAACAAAAAATCTCTGAATACATATGTATTTCTATGATGTATAATGGGAGCTGCTCATTAGGGGACACTGTCTTTTATTAAATATATAGAACAGGGGTGGCCAATCTTTTTGTGCCAGACCATACCTCCTCAGGCCGCAGGCCAGACCACGCCTCCTCAGACAGATGTGGTTCCTTCTGCCACTTCTGTGTTGGTGGTGGCGGCGGCAACAGGTGTATTCATGACACATTTTTGTCTGTTTTTGCCACTCCCACCGCTTCCTGTGGTGGTGGGAGCAAGGGCAGTCACCATTTTTTGTGCAGGTTTTCACTGCGTTTGGGGTATTTCTGGTGCATGTTCACCCACTGGCATGCCCCAAATGCACCAAAAACACAGCAAAAATACACCAGAAGTGACCCAATGTGCCAAAAACATAATGAAAACATGCCAGAAGCCCCCAAAACACACCAAAAATGCCGCAAAAACATTCCAGAGGCACCAAAAATGCACCAAAAACATGATGAAAATGCACCAGAAACACCCCCAAATGTGGCAGATATGCTCCAGAAGTGCCCCAAATGCACCATTTTTGGTCTTCTAGCGGTGGTGGGGATACTCACCATGGGCTGGATTAATTGGTGCCAAGGACCAAGTCCAGCCCACAAGCTGTAGGTTGGGAACCCCTGGTATAGAAGAAATAGAGGCAGCCATTTTTTAGTACCTGTGCATAACGATGGAGTCATTTAGATACAAACATCTGCTTCTATGATTCAAGTGTATGTGCTTAAATATGGAGTAGGGGCTGTGGTGGCTCAGTGATGAAGAAGCTCACTTTGTTAGCTGGAAGGCCGGCAAGTCAACAGTTTAAGACATGGGTACTGCATGACAGTTTTAGCGCCTGTCTCTGTCCCAGCTCCTGCCAACCTAGAAGTTCGAAAGCAAGAAATTGCAAGTAGATAAATAGGGACCACTTTGGTGGGAAAAGATCTTGGGGGGCATGAAAGGAGCCTCATTTGGGCATCCCCTGAACAGAGTTTCTCCACCAAAAACCCTTTCAACCCAGAATAATTTCTGACACAAATTATTATTAATATGGAGTTTGTTGTTTTCTGAGATTACATGTATCTGTGGAAGATCTTGGAATGTATCTCCTGCAGATACAGATGGAATGGCCTGTGTAATGAAATGAATTATATCCTGTGCTTTAGCCTAATCCAAGATGGAGATTTTAACGTGGAGGAGTCCCTTCATATTGGGATTAGAATGTAAACAATGTTGGCCTCATGAGCTGGGAGAAATGAAACCTGGAATGTGATTGACATGTCATCCTGTGAGATCATTGGTTGAAATCCCTTAGGGGAATGGCTGGAAGGAGGACCATGTGGGAGGAGATATAACTCAGAAGGTGGGAGCCAAAGAGACACTCTCTTGGATCTTAACTGCAATCATGTAGCCTTTTAGCCCTCAAATAAGCAGCTTTCTTTATTTCTTTATTTTGAAATGCTTTCTAAGTTTCTGAATAGTTTTATTCTGTACTCTGCTTTGATTTCAATATACAGTACTTCTAAAATACCTGAAGAGACTTGGAGTGATTACTTGGCTCACGTTACCTGAATCTACACTAATTTCATGAGCACCCATTGTTCACTACCTAGATTTCGGTCAGGAGTGACTGGGCACACTTATAGGAATAGCCTGAACTGTTGGGTCTGAACTGGACCAGGGAAGCATGATCAGGCACAATCCCATCACCAGGAGGCCAGAGGAAGTCTGAGTCCTACTTGGGAATAAGTGGATTGTTACATGCCTGTAGTTCTCACTTGGCCAATGTATGCTGCTCAATGAATGCTGGTATCAGTGTAGAACAATTGTTCAAATACAGTGATTAATTATAGTATGTGGTGATGTTGTGTCACTGGGTATAGTTGTACAATTATACTCAAAAAAGAGGGTGCAATCAAAAAGGCATTTGTCTTGTGGTTTGATCCAGATTGGGGATGGACAGAGTCACTCCTTCTTCTGCCAGCCATACACATACATGCCATTGTGAATCAGCTCACCCTGGATTGATGCCTGCATGCATAGGTAGGGTGGCTGTCAAGGTCTATCACATTTTGTTGTGGATAAGAGCGCTCCATGTTGGTTCATTTACAGCATTTGTGATCGCTGGGATCAAACTGATGTGCCTGGTTGGCCACCCCTTTTGTAAAGCTGTTTATGTTAGCAAAAATTAAAGAGAATGCAAAACTTCCTTTTCCCTTGTCCTTCAAAGCAGAAAAGAAGCCTTTTCAAGATGGTTAAGTGGCCTCACCAAAAGGAAAGCCAGCCACTTTACAATCCGTAAGAATAGTTTTGATCATACTGAACAGGTTTGCTTGGTTCTTGTGTGTGGATGTGAGGATCAGCCCAAATGTCATAACGTACCTCACAGTGGCCCCATTTAGCACAATCAAGAGTGATCCAGACCACAGTAATTCAGCTGTCAAGTTGCACCCAACTCGGTAATTTATTTCATCCTAGAATGGTTCCTTATGAAGAACTCTTTATCATCATGTTCTAGCTCCTTACATTGATTCCCATATTTGTTATTATGTACTCTCAAATCACTTCCAACTTAGGGCTACCCCTAAGCCTGTGAGCTTTAGACTTGTTACCAAAAGGACCAAGTAAATGGCACTCCTAAATCAATAAAGGAAGCCATAATCCTCTATTTGCAAAATTTCAGCAAGGTTGTTGATGTCAAGCACTTTTGGAGGTCAATAATCCATAGGGTCTTCTAAAATTGGAATTGACTTGGTAGCCTCTAACAATATTTTTATGACTACTGTTATTGCTGTTATTATTATTAATTATTGCCTTTTTAAAAATCTTGATTTTATATGATTCCATATTATAAACTACTGTGCACATGTTGAAGCACAGAAAAACAGGGGACTAATGAAAAGAAAGAAATTCCCTCCCAACCTGACTCACCATACAGTCATAGAACAGTCTTGGTGCTGTTAGTCTAGTCCCTCTAGTGCCGTGATGGCGAACCATGGCACTCCAGATGTTCTTGGACTTGAATTCCCAGAAGCCCAAGCCCCCTGTGAATCCACACAGATGGGTTTACTGTGATTCATCCTGTCCGTGCCACCCTCATCACTCCCAGAACTGTACGGGCGCATTTTACTTCCGCTTTTGGGAGCAACGAGGGTGGCGTGTGATGGTGGCGTTCACCATCACAGTTCTAGTGGCTGTTTAGAAAGGTGGTGGCAGACAGAAAGAGAAAGGAAACATCCCAATAATCATCACTTGAAAGTATGCATACGTCAGACATCTCCTACATACATCAATATTTTTTATTCCCCAGGAGCACATGCCTACAGAATTTTGAATAGGTGAAATAAAAAGGTCCGCAATTGAGATTTTTCATTGCTTTCAATGAAGTGTCAATCTTCTGATGCCTAGAACATCGGACCATTCAGCTAATTGACATAAAATCTAGGGATATTCTTTGCTTGAATCAGTGACTCTCGTGTGTTGAATTACATATGCTAATTTTTCACTTATATATGGTCATCTTCTCATCATTTCAGTCATAAAGGAGTAAATGGGGAATGTCAAAATATTGTCAACATATAGCTGTTGATATTCTTGTATATATATTCTTGGGTTTCCCAACCATTTGTACAGACAGAACGTCTATTAACTATGCTTAAGAAAAGCATAGTCATAGAAACATCTTCCTAGCATGCATTTAAATGTGATCTAAGTTCATGCTGGAATAGTCATGAATTCTTTCTGTAATAAATCGTCTATTTTACTATATAGATAGAAATCATCACAGCTACAAATATAGTTACTGTATATTGAAGACACAACAGTTTATATTTTAACAGTGTGTACTTCTCTTGTTGAAAATTGGCCTGTGCCGAAACATTTAGAGAAATCCTTGAACCTCACAAAATAGCAAATTTCTGGGACACACTATGGAATGAAACATTTATTATTTAAACAAAGACATAATTTACAGCATATTGAAACAAGGCAATGTTTTAAGATGCATAATTATTTTTACAGCCTGTGGTGTATGAACTCCCTGGCAGTGGAACTAAGTACAAGGGACTGAGCTGTAATGACTGCTTCCCATAGGCACCATGTCTCCAATGTTTTGACCTCATTAGAAGGGTCAGATTAGGTTAACGTGACAATTCACAGCTTCAGAAAATCAGAGATAATGCACCAAAAGAAGTCAGAATGAGTGTTCCTCAGGTAACTCATGGATATGTTTTCTGACAAGCACAGTGTTTCATTCTGTATCTTGGACAAAAAAATATACACACGGAGTGCAGCAAATGAGTTTCACCATTCTTTAGATTTATACCTCAGTCTTTTGTAGATGGGTTTACATGGAAATACTTCAGAAGAAATTAGCACCTTACTTCACAAATCCTGTGAGAATGCTATGTATAAATAGATGCTCCACTGTCCATAAAATTGCCATTTTTATTAATTTTGTGACTCTTTTGTTCTCAAGATTCTTGTGAGGAATTAGTAGAGTAGGGGTGACCAATCTACGGCTTGTGGGCCAAATCATCCGGTCCGCCCTGCCCCGCTCTCACCGCTCCTGGTAGCAGAAGTAAAATACATCCCGCATGTGCAAAATACTGCCATAAATGCTGGGTCATGGTGGGCAGCATGACCCATGGCTGGGTCATGGTGGGCAGCAAAAGTAAAGTTGTGTATTTATATTTATGGCTAACTTTCAAGTAATATGCAGGCTGTAAATAGCTTGAGAACGACTGTATCTTAAATTCCATTTAGGTTTGAGTGATTTGATTTCTTGTCCTTGCAATTGTTATACTTTTTAAAGTTCACAATAATCTATTTTAAAATATTAGGGGCAAATTTGAAATTACTGGCGAAAACTGCCATCTATGCTGTGATTGCAAGGTACCCTCTGTTGGAAGTAAAATGCTGGAATGGACTGATCTTTTTCTCAGCTAGGAAAACAATTCTTACATTGAAGAATCACTGTTTGAGTTATTTCTGTAATATTTTCCAAATTGGATGAATGTACTTTTTTGTCAAGCTTATGGTGAACATATATTTTTTTTAAATGCAATATCTTAAAGCATACTGTGTTCTGTTTTTCACAGTAATTAATTTGTACTCATTAAACCTGTGCCAATTACTTTCCTTTCTTCTTTACATGGTCAATGGTTGTTTATTATTCCTAGTACACTCTTCAGTCCTCTAATTTCTCCATTTCAACTCAGCAGTTGTAATCTCAAGTACTGTATATGATTAACATAACATTTGAATGTCTTCCCTATGACATACTGTATTTTGCTTCATATTTTCTGTCAGAACCCATTATTATTACAACAAACAGAGAGTATGCCCAAACTGGAAACAAATTCAGTGATGCTCTCTCTAATGTAAAACAACAACAACAACAACAACAACTTCCCCTGACCGTTGTTGGAATTTGTTCCAAGTTATGAGATCACACATTGCAGTTGCTGTAGTGCCCCAACCCTTCTGAAATTCTCTTTTGGGGTGCTCACTTTTAACCTGTTCCTTGTGAATGTTGTTATTGAGAATAAGTTGCAAGCTGCCCTGAGTGGTGCGTGCACCAGGAGGGCGGGGTATAAATAAAGCTCCTATCCTATCTAAATAAGCTAAATGAGGCCCTTGCTTCTGACGGCTGGATGCTTACTGTGTAAACTTCCAATATCATGAAGCTGCTAATGAGCAGCTATAGTGTATAAAGCATTGAACACTTTCCCTGATTGTACTGTATATGAACAGTCAGGGAAAGTGATTTTTTTTACATTAGAGAGAGCATTACTGAAGCGATGCATCACTTTGTGATAAACTGATGGGGTCTGAACTCTCTGCGACAAACCAGGAAAGGGACCTTGGTGTCCTGGTGGACAGCTCAATGAAGATGTCAACCCAGTGTGCCTCAGCAGTGAAAAAAGCAAACTCAATGCTAGGGATCATTAGGAAGGGTATAGAAAATAAGTCAGCAAGTGTCATTTTGCCTCTTTATAAATCTATGGTGAGGCCCCATCTGGAATACTGTGTACAGTTCTGGTCGCCATACCTCCAGAAGGATATTATGGAGTTGGAGAAAGTGCAACGGAGGGCAACCAGAATGATTAGGGGACTGGAACACCTTCCTTACCATCTGAGGCTGCAACGGTTGGGCCTTTTCACTCTTGAACGACGGCGTCTAAGAGGTGACCTGATTGAAGTTTATAAAATCATGCACGGTGTGGACAAAGTAGATAAGGAAAAACTGTTTTCCCTATCGCACAACACTAGAACTAGGGGACACTCGATGAAACTTTTGGGTACTAGTTCTCAAACAAATAAGAGAAAGTACTTTTTCACCCAGAGGATTACTGGTCTATGGAACTCCCTGCCAGAAGAAGTGGTGACAGCTGTCAGTCTTGACAGCTTTAAGAAAGGATTAGACAAGTTCATGGAGGACAAGGGTATCAATGGCTATAATTATGGCTACCTAAGGACAACCTCCGGGTTGGAGAGATAGGCAGGATATCTCTCAATGCCATTTCCAGGGAATCCTAAGCAGGTGAAGGCATCTCCTTGGGAATACCCTGAAGGAAATGGTGAGCCACTGTGTGAGACAGAATGCTGGACTGGATGGGCTGTGGCCTGTTCCAGCAAGGCTGTTCTTATGTTCTTATGTTTGTTTAAATTAAAAAAAAATTTCACTGAGTGTGCATCTGTGTATTCCCGATCAAAACTCTTTGTTGTCAAGTCTGGATGTAATGTACAAGTAGCAGGTAAAAACAATGCAGCAAGGAATTGTGCAAATAATGCCTGCCTAGGCCTGACAGGCCACATGACATGTACCTAACGTCATGACCTTAGGTTGACAGCTCCAATTTTAAAGCAGCTAAACTGAACAGGCCTCACTGAGACCTCACTATGCAGTTATAATTCTCTTATCTCTCAGATTCATATCTCAGATTCCTTAGGTTGGAGGAAGACTCTCCAAGCTAGTAAATTTCCAGACTTCTAGAAGATGCTCAAGCCATTAGGTGATATAGTCCTGCATTCCTAAGGGAGGGAGAAGTCCCTCATTCTCTCTATAAAAGTAGCACCTTTACAGACCCCCAAATCGGTTCTCTAACTTGAGTCTACCTGCTTCGTTAGCTGAACTCATATTCCCTATGGGGAATAAAACACCCATTCCTGGATGCGCCCACCTGGGCAATTCCAAAGCTTTCCCAGTGTTACTATTGATCTCTATGTATTCTTTGTTATTGTCTTTCTTACAGGTATAATGCTATGCCATGCTTAAATGAAATTGCATATTGGAAAATAAAGCTCTTTCTGAGTTTTTCAATCTCCTGAGTTGAAGTCCATTTATCAGGCATAACCAGGCAACATTGGTCTCTGCTTAAACATGCTACCAAACCAACAAAATAGCCACAGACTCCCTGAATGTGGCAAATGGAAATTGCGTGGTGACCCAGGTTCCGGAAGGAGAGGTGACAAAAGGCTGTTGAGGGAGTGTGTGGAGTAAAATATGGTAATTGAACAGCCTATTGATCACAACCAGCCTTTCGAACCCACGGCGACGGTCAGACCATCATGACACCTAGGCCTTAAAACAAGCTCACCTTGCAAGATTGTGTGGCTTACAGGGATATTTGGGCCCCTGCTTCATTTACTAATTTGGTATGCTTGCCACCTCAGCTCCTGGATTCCTCCTTGTCTCTTCTGTGTTAGCTGCTACCTTTGCAGGTAGGCTGTTGGGGTGTGTGGTTTAAATGGTACTGAAAATGTCTTCTGCAGTGAGGGGCAGGAGGAATGTTTTGACTTTGTACAAAGAGAAAGCACTCTTCAGGTACGTCAGCAAGGAAATCTCATCCCATTACATGGTATTTATTGACCTGTTTGGGGATGTCCAGTTCTGTTTTTCACTTTAACAATTGGGCAACTTAGCTTTGCCTGTTCCATACTAGCTATGGATTGCAGTTACCTTTCTCATTTTCTGTAGGACAGAAGCTGCTTCTGACAGCGGGATGTGACATTCAGAACAAGCATAGATAGGTTAGGAAAGGTCTGTGTGCAGAATCATTTAAGCCCTCTCACCTTCGCAAATTCTATTTGCAGCAACTATGGGAAACTCTCCACAGAATTCTTCTCGCCCAATGGTTGCTGACCTAGTTCTAAGCAGGATTCCACTGGGAACTCTTATTTTTTCTTGCGAAGCAAAAACTTGTGGATCAGGGTGTTAAAAGACACATTCACTTGAAGGATATGACAGATTTATCTCATTCCAATTCCTCCTGGACTTCATTGTTGTAAGTACTACCAAAAAAGAAGAAGAAGACAGCCTCTGCTTTAAAAACCTCACAGTTATTACAATGAAGGGGGGCGGGAAGGATGATAAAAAAAAATCATGCAGTAAAACTGGATTTAGAGCCATAGATGTTGAACTGAGACAGACATATGGGTTCCCAGTTCAGGGAGCTACAGAGCTAAGCATCTTCTTTTTGGCATGGCATCTGCACCATGAAGCTTAGCACTTGTTAGCATTATCCCACTACATATACATGATAATGATTCTTTCCTTTAAAAAACATGTTTAAATATACAGTAAAACCCCGACTTACATATGCCTAGAGTTACATAAAATTCGACTTACATAATGATTTGGTGCTAAAACCATGTTCCGATTTACACGATTTCCTATGGGTTTGCTTCGAGTTACATAAAGATTCTTTTTCCTATGGATTTGCTTTGAGTTACGTAAAAATTCATTTCCCTATGGGTTTGCTTCAAGTTACGTAAAAACCCGATTTAAGCAAAAGCCTACAGAATGGACTTTTTTTTCGTTGGTAGGGGTTTTACTGTATAGCTATACTATAGCAGGGGCTGTGGTGGCTCAAGTGCTGAACTCGCTGATTGGAAGGTTGGAGTTTGATTCCCAAGTACTGCATGATGGAGTGAGCTCTCATCTCTGTCCCAGCTCCTGCCAACCTAGCAGTTTGAAACCAAGAAATTGCAAGTAGCTAAATAGGGACTACTTCAGTAGGAAGGTAAACAGCGTTCCGTGCACTCTGGTGTTGAGGCATGGCTGCCACATGTCCATGGAAATGACTGCAGATGCATACAGCACTGGCTCTTTGGCTATAAGCAGAGTTGAGCACTGAACCCTAGAGTCAGATATGACTGGCTTTTGAGCAAGGGTGACCTTTACCTTTACTATACTACCCCATCCAATTTATTTTGTGACAGCATGGCTACTCATGCTCTCAATTTTTTGCTGCAAACAGATGTATTGATTTGCAGCTTTTAAAAACAGTTATATGCCTCCTAGCTTTGCTGCTGCATCTCTCATTTTGTTTCCCTGCAAAATAGTTTAAATGATTTCTTCCTGGATTTGTGCAGCCCTAATTTTGTGTTCTTCTCATGAGATCCAGGCAAAGTAAAGGGAAAAAAGTGAAAAGTACCAAAAGGAAACTGCTCCATAGTGATGGGGTGTGGTGATGGCACATTATAACATGGGGTATCATCTGATTTCCCAGGTTGTTGGATCTGGTTGAACTCATAGGAGATTTGGCAACCAAGAGTGCAGCTTTGTTTGCCACCACCTACATTCTCTCTTTAAATGCCCTGGGACATGAGAGAAGTCAGAACACCATCTTTCTTGTCAGGAGGATGAAATACTTGAAGGAGGAAGGGAAAATTTATAGCTCATGTTGGACTTAATTTGAATCAGGTCTCACTTGAGCTTGGCTGTGGAAGTTCTATTCAATGCCAAGGGTCCACTCTCAGTCTTTGCAATGGATAACTAAATAACAGACCAAAATACTTTTGAAAACATCAAGTGTGTTTCTCTGCTACTGGATAAACACAAAAAAAAACTGTTGCATGAACAGCTAAGACTATAAGTAAGGGCTCTCAAAAGGGAATAGCCCAAATCCCAATTTATTTGATTAGCAATCAGACTAATGCACTCTGTTTTGTCCCTTTTTGGAGCCCAGTGTAGTTGCAGGTCACACGCAGGAAGGTGGGGATATATTCTAAGTCCTTCTGTGGATACCTGAAACCATAGACAACAGCTAACTCTATACGTAAGCATGCATACCTCAGTCGTAGAAGCAGTATGTGTGTACTGTTGTTCTATTCAGGAATGAGGAAAATGGCCACTGTAACAATCAGATTCTTCTAAGTATTATATTGTAAACAGTGGCCTCTAGTGACCAGTTCTGATAATGTTCTGATAATGTGCCATAGAAATAATACATACAGTAGCACCCCGCATAAGGAAAAAAATCCATTCCATGGAGTTCTTCACTATGCGTTTTTTGTTTTGTTATGTGGTTCCCTATGTGAGATACCCCACATAACAAAAATTTCATAAACCGGGGTTCCCATTGAACGGGTATACCCTGGTTACCAAAAACCCCACACAATGAAAAAAATTTCGTTATGCAAATTTTTCGCTATGGGATGCATTCGTTATGTGAGGTACCACTGTATTATGTATTTCAAGGATTTTTATTGGATATTTGTAGACCTGTGAATAACCGAAATCGAAGAAATGAAACCCATGGATGTAGTGTGTATCCTGTGCTTCATCTATATGGAGTACAGTTGATTAATAGATACCAATTTATGACAAAGTATTTTACTGTTTCTAGATCTGCTGTTAGCCTCAGGAAGTTGTGAGGTTTTTTCCCATTCTGATTCCTCAAAAGACAGTATGTCCAGGTGGATAAATCAAGTCAGTTTGAATGAGGAAGAGAGCCAGACTAGGTTTCTTTAAAACAGGGGTGCCCAAACATTTCGTGCTGTGGGCTGGTCACATGGTTCATCGGGCCGGTCATGTGGTTTCTCCCACCAGAAGCAGAAATAAAATGTGCCTTGCAATCTGTTTTGCAACAGGATGTGATAGATTTTAGGCTGCCATCTTCTCTGTTTAAACCAGGGGTGCCCAAACTATGGCCCACAGGCCAGATCTGACCCTTGATGCCAATTCATCCGGCCCATGCTGCTCTTGTCACTCTGTCCAGACACAGTTTACTTCCACTTCCAAGAGTAACGGGGGCAGCACGAGCCAGATGAATTGGCATCAGGAGCCAGATCTGACCCATGGACCGTAGCTTGGGCACCCTTGCTTTAAAATATTTTAAATTCAAACACCCCCCTACACACACACACACACACACACACACACACACACACACACACACACACACACACACACACACACACACACAAAGAGAAAGATATAACCTGCAGACATTTTATGAAGAGCGTTCCTCATTTCCACTGAAAACTAAATCAAAGACTGTTCTATGTGAGAAGAATTCCTTCTGTTGCTTGGTCTTCTTAAACAGTGTCTCAGGAGAAGGGAGAATGAGGAAAAACTGTGTACTTGCATGAACCCAATCAGAAGGAAAGATACACTCTTCAGATGTGGGAAAAAGTTTTATTCACTTCATAAAAGACCAAACATGATTTCAGTTGATTTGTTTTGTGCCTTTTTTCAGAAGTTACTAAAAAGAAGAAAAGTATGGCACAATGGTGACAGCAGCGACAATTAACTAAAAACAATATTTAAATCAAGTATACAGACATAATTGCCTTCTTACTTAATTTAACAGTATATGCAGTGATTTCTTGCAATCTGTTTCCATGCCTTTATGGAGTGGCAAATAATGATGTTACTGAGATGTGGATCAAATATCTTGAAATTATTTTCTTGCTATGACTGTGTTTTTTCCCTGCTACTCTAGATCAGAATGAAGAATTAGAGTTTGTTCCTCCTTTTAAAGCATATAGTGTCTGGACTATTCCAATGTATGATGATGTGTTGCTAAATTTTGCAATCCTGGTGCTTCTTACGACATGCTCCATAGCCAGATCCCTCAGTGAAGCACTAAATGTGCAGACACGTTTGTTGATCAATACCTGTGTGCGTATGCACCCGGCAATATCTTGTTGACTGCATAACCCATTCTCCCTCAAGTGACTGTGGAAACGGTAGCTAAACTCAGGTGGAACAAGCAAACCTAAATGGAATAATGGATTACATCATCATTCCTGCTAATCACAAATGCTGGCACTTCATCCCCGCCTTCAAGGGATGAAGCTTTTTGCTGCATTACTGCCATCGCAATATCGCAATCACTAGAGATGCTATTCTTCAATAGAAAATAGAATAGTTTCGACAAACAGATTAGATTGTGTCCTACACAGTTGTGTGTGGAGGTGTAGTCACAGTTGGATTAACTGTAAATGAGAATATGGTAAATAGGAATGTGTTTTAGTGGAATCTTGGGAGAGATGAGCTTAGCCACGGTGAGAAAGAAGCTAGAACACTGGATGCTTGTGTGTGTGTGTGTGTGTGTGTGTGTGTGTGTGTGTGTGTGTGTGTGTGTGTGTGTGTGTGTGTGTGTTCTACTGATAGCCATGACAACAATAGGGACAGGGTTGCATCCAGGAGACTTAGCATCTCAAGACACAAATTCATTTGAATTGTGCAATGTGGAGCAGCAACACAGAAGACAGGGCAGATGAAAAATCATTTTTACTTATTCTATATTAGGGCAAATCAATACAAGAATACTGCAACTTTTGAGCAGTCATATACATTCATAAAACTTTTTCGAGTGTTCTTCCCCCCTTCTCTCTCTCTCACAAACACACATATGCGCGCACGCACACGCGCGCGCATGCACACACACACACAAAAGAGTTTCTTGGGGAAGGAATAGTGTATGAGCCATCATATGTGATAGATTTATACTGCTCTACAGAAAGCAGACTTTGCTGGACAGGATCCACAGATGCAGTACAAGGGCTGTATTCCTCGCATGCTTTGAGATCCTAAGTGCCTACCTCTGCAGCTAATATTGGAACTGATGATGGTAATCCATTTCTAGCCGGGGATAGAAACACTACTTCTAGATTTAAAAGACAGAAAAATAGAAAGTATAAAGGTGTGGTTGACTATGTTAATAAAGGTTCTAACAGGATGTGCATTGCTAGGAATCAGTGGCAAACTGGTGATCCAAATCAAATAAAGCATAAGGAAGCTAATTATAATTGGAGGGGAATGATCAAGTTTAGAGGTAAAACCCAATGGCAGAATATACATTGGCAGGAGGTGAGGCTAGATGATTCTCAATGTAATTTTATTAGATTTATTTCTTGGTATATTGAATGATGGTCCAATAGGTTGATGGATAACAGAATACATTATAGACTGCATTAAACAATTCCACATAATTTGCTTTCAAGAAATTCGAACGAAGAGTAAATAAATTTCAGTAGCAGCAGTAGCGAGATGCTCCTGTAGGTGGCAGCACTGCCTCAGTCCATCTTTTGGGTTGCTCTGAAGGCATATTTAATTTAGCACAGTGTTTTTTTCCATGTTTGGTCCTGTTTGGATGCATTACCCCAAAGGGATAATTCAGACTAGATAAAGATTAAGCAGTTTGTGGCTCTTCGAAACAATCAACAGCACAATAATACAGGAGAGGAGACTGGTATCAAATACCATCATTCAAACCACATATTTGCATGTAACATTCTCACCCAGATTAGCTAATCCATTGCTGAACATACTGGCAAAAATATTTTGTTTCTATTTCCACTTTAGATCATAAATATTCCACTTGAGTATTCTGAATCGTGTCCCTGAGATAAGATATCTAAATTGTGTTAATTGACTACATGTGAATTGGATGCTGTTTGGTCTTTATTTTTATATCTTTCCTTCTTGCTATGCGTTCCAGACAATTTTGTTTAATAGGTGCGGTCAAAGAATATGATCTGTTCAGGGCCACTGATCTTTAAATCAGTGCTTTATACCTGGCCCTATCAATTTCTTCAGCCACCCTAGTTATTGAATAAGGCGATTCTTGTCCTCTTTAGGTCCATTCAATGGTGCTTTGGATTCTATTCTGCTATGTGCTGTCACACTGCATTTGACATAAGGTGACCTAATAGGGTTTTCAAGATATGTGAAATATTTAAGGGAGTGGTTTACCATGAGATTCCATGACAATGAGGAGGGATTTGAACCCATGGCTCCTGAATCCTAGACTGACACTCTGTTTGCTTCACCACACTGAATTTAGTTTACAGTCATATTTCTCCCAAGTATACATCAATAGTCTTGAATTACTAATCAAGTACAGTACATTAATTTGTTAATGGTATTCAAGGCCTTCTTCCAGTTGCTTTGGGGTTTGATTCAGTTACAGTATTTGGATTGGTCTGTGTTCAGATTCTGTTTGAATCTTATTTGGATCCATCTGAATCACTCTAAATCAGTTTGGGATCCAGTCAAATCAACCATTTTTTCCTAGCATTTAATTTAATTTAATTTCATTCATTTCAAGTTTAATTTCTATACCGCTTTACTCAGCCCAGCGGGCGACTCAAAGCGGTTTAACAGGCATAATACAATAGCACAACAGTACAGCAATACAAATAAATATATAAATCAATATAATCAATAATACAATGATTAATACAATGATGCAGCCAAAGTCAATAAATACAAAGATTACAAAGATACAACAATGCAACACAATACCTACATCACACCAAACGCCGTCTGCAGCCAGTCCATTTTTTCTGTACTGCATATATAGTATATTCTTCCTTTTAGAAATTTGAAGATGTTTAAATGTTGCTCCCTCACCATCTTGTATTGAGGCACTGACCAGCTAGGACAGTGATGGCGAACCTTTTAGAGACAGAGTGCCCAAAATGCAACCAAACTCCACTTATTTATCACAAAGTGCCAACACAGCAACAGGAGAGGAAGGAAATGTTCCCATTGGGCTGCTGGGCAGAGGGGTGGGGCAAACTCTGTGTTGGGGGAGGGAGGAAGCACTCCCATTGGGCTGCTGGGCAGAGGGGCAGGGTGAGCTGTGCTGAGGGAATGAAGAAGCGCTCCTATTGGGCTGCTGGTCAGAGGGGTGGGGCAAACTCTGTGCTGGGGTGACTGCATGGGTGCCCACAGAGAGGGCTCCGAGTGCCACCTCTGGCACACGTGCCATAGGTTTGCCACCACTGACCTAAGAGATGCCTTATTGTAAGAAGGAAGCAAAAAAAATGATTTTCCTTATTGAAGATTCATTTTAAGTCCGCCTGAAAGCTTCTGCATAATTTGGCTTATATGAGTTGGAGAGAATTGGTAATTTCTCTCTGTTTCTTCAGTGCCTTTCAAAAATACCAGGGTAGTATCTTTTAAATTATCAGCAAATTAATAATGAACATCACTTTCCCCTTAAGGCATGCATCTTTTTAAAATGCATTTAGCAATAATTAATTGAGTGAACTGTGAGGTTGTACGTCTTTTCCAAGATGCACATTTCGAAGGACTGTTTTTCACTGTTGTGGGAGTTCCTTTGTTTGGGCATTGTTTCTTCTTAGGTGTCACCTTTGTTCTCTTTCCCATGGCTAGAGAGTTTGAGGTCTGGAGTGAGTTGACTTTGCTTTGTGTTTCCTCAGGAAAACATTTTAACACTTGACCTGTGCCTGTGCAATATTGTATAGTTCGACACATTCTTGATTTGTGGGTGCACATCCGATTGGACCTAAGCAGTCTACAAACAAACCCATTGCTAACAAGTGAGGGATGAGAAAGTCTTTGATTCTGTCTAGTAAGAAATCTCAAAAAGAAAACTAAATTAAACTGCTGGAAAATCCTGGCATAGATTCTAAGCAGAGAGTCAGTGTTCTCTGCTTCTGAGTTTCACCTGCAAAGTTTGGAGTAGGGGATGGTTTTCCATTGCTCTCCAATGCTACTCTCACTTCCCATTCTCTCTGTGTGGGAAGCCCCTTCCCCGTGACGTCCATTTGCTCCCCTGCCCAGAATTATCTTCATTTCCCAATGAGACAGGCTATGGAAGACATATGATGAGTACTTCTGAGAATATCTTGTGCTCCGCAATTTGCTAAGTTCCATCAAGCTGACACTCCCCACCAAGACATCTTCCTGCATCTGAAAGGTTTCCCAGCTTCCAAAACTGCAGCATTGTGCACAATTCAATGCCCTGTCTGATTAAAATGGTGCAGGAAATTGGTGCCTTTCTGGGTAGGAATTGTAATAATCCTGCACAGTTTAGTGGCTCTTCTGGAAAAAAAGTTCACAAAAAACCTGAAAAGCCCCACAAGATTACTCCCAAAATTTATAGAAGAGGGAGAATCTTGTGGAGAGAAAGCTCACTGTGAACGGAGTACAATTTATTTTCTCAGTTTCTTTCCAACAGTGAGAAGCTGCAAGATTGACATCCCTAGGCTTTACAAGGGGATGTGAGGAGATTCCCCTCCTTTAATATGGTGAGGACATATTCATAGCTGTCAAGTATCCCGTATTGGCCGGGGAAACCCCTTACTTTACCCTCTTTCCTGCCACCATCCAGTATTAATTAGACCGCAATGCCCTATTGCCACCATTGGAGGGCAGCAAAGGATAAGCATAGCTGTCAAGTATCCTGTATTTGCTGGGAAATTTCCCTTATTTCCAAATCCAAAACTTGACAGGTATGCATATTCTCTGAGCAGAACTCCATTTGGGGGAAATTCTGTCTTCTCCATCCTCCATCCCAGCCTGGCCCTATCGCTCTGCATAGTATTTTCAGAAGAACGGAAAGACTGCTTTTGGATAGACAGACCGCTGAAGACAATTGCAAGCAGGGCTGGGGAATACGAGCAAGTTTCAAAGAAGCAACAGGAAGTTTTGAAATTGTCCCCTGCTTTCTGTTAGCTAATTATTTTTCAAAGCCAACCTTTCCTTTTCCTAAAAATCTTGCAGCTGGAATGAAGAGGAATAGGAAACTGTTGACAAGGAGGAGTTTCTGAAGAACATGATTTCAGAGTGAGATTGAGAAGCCGGGACTTCAGAAAGGTTCTTAATCTTCTACTGCTTCTGCCCAAACTACTAGAGAAGAAGAAGCACAGAGTGAATCTGCAAGGGTTTTTTCTTGCCTTAAACCAGGGGTGCCCAAACTATGGCCTGTGGGCCATATGTGGCCTCTATAGCCAATTCATCCCATCTTCTGGGAGCAACGAGGGTGGTGTGGGCTGGATGAATTGACATTAGGTTCAGATCTGGCCCACAGGCTGTAGTTTGGGCACCCCTGGTTTAAGAAGAGAAAACAGCAGCTTAAAATCTATCTCATCCTGTTGCAAAACAGATCACAAGGCATGTTTTACTGCCTCCTCCGGTGGGAGGAACCACATGAGTGGCCTGCTGAACCATGTGACTGGCCCGTGGCCCAAAAGGTTTGGGCACCCCTGCCTTAAAATGAATACATATATGTATTCATCATCATGATGCCACCTTCCTGGTACACTCTTATTGTTAATTAACAACATTTGAAAATGTCTTAGTGCTAGTCTGGGTCTGGATGGTAAGACTGTGCTAGTCACCCAAACCTTTATGTAACCAGAGCACAACCAGCTTATGGAACTGCTCAGATTCTGGGATTTTATGGGATTCATTGAGTTAAGAAAAAAATATTTCCCAAAATTACATTTCACATACATTGTGTATATGAGTGTGCATTTATGGAGCCAGACTGAAGTCACAGTTTGCATGAATGTCAGACTTGAGTGTAAAACTAAGAATCCATTGCACATGCACCTTTACATTTTTTTTCGTCTCCTCACTTAACATAAGAGTTAATTCACTAATGCCATAAACCACCATGGCATTGTTTTCTGGTAATTATACACACCTCATATGCTGGCTTTTTAATACACTAATTGCATGATTAGTTTTATGATTTCTTCTGATTACCAATTAAGTTACCTTTTTTCTGTATTTCATACATACCATTAGATTTTATAGCACTCCCTTTTTTAATTTCTCACCTAGCAGGGGTTCTCACACATTTGAAGACTGCATTATCCACTCAATAAAAAGAGTGAGTTTAATTTTCTGTGTAACGTATTTGGTGTGGACTCGGAAGGATGATGTTCCTGATATCATGCTACCAGGAGTGACATTTAATTTTACAGGAGGGGGGAAATCTTGTTTTTCTTGTCATAACAATGTGCATAGAGCATGGTAGAGATGGGTAAAGACCAAATCAAGTGATTTCCTGTCTGTTAGCTTAGTTGAAGTTGTCACATCTTCCCAGCTGTTCTGGTACTTTCAGTTATTCTAGCTTAGTCATTTAGTTTGTAAAGTTGTGTGTGATTGTTTGGCTATATCAGCTTTCACCATGATTATGCCATGTCTGATCAAATCACTATCATGTCATACATGCAAAGATGCAAAATGACCAAAGAAAATCTCAAAGTATCCGCTATTAGTATCAGTTACTCCTGAGTAGTAACTAGAGCCTTTGTTTGCTTACATGTAAAGCTAACTTCATCACAGAAAGATGGTTGCTTAGGCAATTCCCAATCTCAACAACCCACATGTAGACTTGCATATGATGAATACAGAGTCTGAAAAGGATTCAGTAAGTGTGTTCAGTTGTCAGACTACATCATAGGTTTGCTGTCTATGACCTGTGGGCAGGACCTGGCCTGCGGTGCCATTTCATGTGGCCCACCACCCTTGCTATTGCCACAACCACTGGAAGTGGTGATAACAGCCAAAAATGCCCTGCCCTCTCTCTGGCTGCTGCTGCCGCCTCTGCCAGAAGCGGCAAAAACAGCTGAAAACGTGCCATATATACACCCACAGCTGTCATAAATGCACTTATGACAGCCACGAATGTATTTTATGGCAGCGTTTATGGTGGGGGAAACCATGTGTCCATCCCACTCAACTGCCGGAGGGGGCGTGGTACTGCCCATGGCATGAAAATGTTGAGAACCCCTGCGCTACATGATCAAAGGAGCTCTGGAAAAGCACAGTCAAAAAATGCTTACAGAATCCTCTCCACAAGTTCATGTTCAGTGTATAAAGGTTTTCAGTAATGCCACAAGGGAAACATTTCACACATGCCCTAGTCCCTTATACCGTTTTAGATCTACATCCAAGCAGTCAAAGGCTTGCATAGATCTATAGCAGTTCATAGCCAGTATGATCTACTTCAGGGGTGCCCAAACTTTTTGGGCCATAGGTTGGTCACGTGGTTCAGGGAACCAATTCATCCGACCTGTGAAGCCCCCATTGCTCCTGGGAGCAGAAGTAAAATTCACCCATATGGGCGCGTTTTACTTCCACTTCAGGGAGCAACAAGGGTTTTGCGGGTCAGATGAATTGGTGTTGGAACCGAATCCATCCCCAAGGCCATAGTTTGGGCACCCCTGATCTTCTTTGTGGCTGAACTGAGAAACTTAACTGTTTTGGACTATAACTGCCACAATTCCCTAATTTATAGTACAAAAATATAAGTTTTTCAAGCTCCATTTTCTGGTCTCCTAAAATTGACTAGGTACTGCTATTCTTTTTTGCCTATCTCAGCTAAGTACAGTAAAATCCCAACTTACATATGCCTTGAGTTACGTATAATTCAACTTACATAATGATTTTGTGCTAAACCCATGTCCCGATTTAAGTAAATGTCCCGACATACGTAGCCCAATTTCCTATGGTCTTGCTTCAAGTTATGTAAAAAAAATCATTTTCCCTATGTGTTTGCTTCAAGTTACATAAAAATTCATTTCCCCTATGGGTTTACTTCGAGTAATGTAAAAAACCGATTTACGTAAAAGCCTATGGAACAGACTTTTTATGTAAGACAGGGTTTTACTGTACTGAGCAAGGGCAAACTTTAACTTTACCTAATGCCTGAATATAGTTTCTATGATGTTATGTCTGAAGCTTTGTTTTACCTGCGCTATTGTTTGAGAGGTCAAAGCCTCGCGAGACCTGTCAAACAACAAGTTGCGCCAAAGAAAAAGGCGCCGAATTCAAATGCAGATTGTTATACTGTTGCTGTAAATTTATATTTCGAATTAAGGTCCAATCCTGTGTTAGCCCACCAAAATGTATCTTTTGTAGGAACGGCCAATCACTGTATAAATATGGGTCATTCTGTACATAGTTCTGAGTTGGGTCAAAGCTGAATCATTGAGCTAAAATAAAGAGCTATCACTGAGTTACACCCAAAACTGCTGGTCTGTCATTACTACTGCGCCAACTTAACATATGCTGATGCTGTACACTGTTTATGCATGATCTTTATCCAAATATGTTGAAGAGAAACATTGAGTTTGCTATCTACCTTGTGGTTCATGACAACTGTTGCAGAGTTATACGTTGATAGATTTTCCCACCCCCTTGGTAAATCAGGTTTATTTTCTTATATTGTTTCTCATGTTATCATCTAATGCAGGGGTTCCCACTCGTTTCAAGCCGGGGGCCAGGTCACGCTCTCTCAGTCAGCTTTGAGGGCTGTATGGCCATTTTGCCCTGTCTGTACGATGGGGGTGGCCATTTTGTCCCAACAGCTTCATAAGGCTGGCCACCTTGTTTCTTGAATGAGCTTGGAGGGGTGATGGAGCCACATGAAATGGGGCCAGGGGCAAGATCTGGCCCACGGGCATTAGGTTGGGAACCCCTGATCTAATGTTATAAAAAGAGTAGGCATTTTTGTAAAAGACACCAAATATGTAGTAACACTGTAAGAAAACGGTAACTTTAAAACTGTGTCTATTTCTTTATTTTTAATTTCCAAACTATTCGGCTGTGTGCTTAGTCACAGGAAGCAAAATATGCCAAAGTGACAGGTGGCGTGTCTCAGGCAGCCAATGAGATAAACTGCATAAAAATACAAGGAAGACTTGTTTCCCATGCCGAAGAAGGAGAACAGACATCACAGAGAAGGGTGACTTATGTGTTATTGAAGAGAGAAAGAAGATGATTTCTGCAGAGATCACTATGCAGTCTGCTCTTGTAAAAACAGGGTTTCTTTTTGGAATTTGTACCAGCACTTTTACAGCTGGGCAAAGCTTCAATTACTCACCTTTAAAATATCAGTCTTGTGGCAAATTTCTATGTATCTTCTCATTTCTACTTCAAATGAGGCTAAGGAAAGTTAATGTCAATCCTTAGGTCAGTCACACACACACACACACACACACACACACACACACACACACACACACACACACACACACACACACACACACACACACACACACACACCCTGTGTGGTACTACAATTGTAGTTTTGAGGACACTGATCCACCACTTTCAGATAATAAAATTAATGACTAATGGAATTTATAGTCGTCTGTGTTGTTTTAGGCAAATTAAAGGTAAAGGTAAAGGTTTCCCTTGCTCGAAAGCCAGTCGTATCCGACTCTAGGGTGCAGTGCTCATCTCTGTTTCTTAGCCGAAGAGCCAGCGCTGTCTGCTTCTGCAGATGTTTCCGTGGTCATGTGGCAGGCATGACTAGACACCGGAGCGCACGGAACGCTGTTACCTTCCCACCGAAGTGGTCCCTATTTATCTACTTGATAAATTACTCTTGATGAAAACCAGAACACAATTTTGGTATTCTACATCCATCAAGCCTATAGCACATAGCAAAGGTTCTTAGAATTCGAACACCACTGAACATTTATAGAAGCAAATCCACTTGCCTTTGAAGTTGATTTTTGTGGTGGTTCCTTGCCAGAGCGTGGACCACAGCTCTCTGTAAAGAGCAAGAGAGGCCACATTGTCCATATGCTGTTCTACTAGCACCCTGTGGACAGCGAGCCAGCATGGAGAAATGTGCAAAATTGCAGGTATTCCTGTAATAACAAGTAAGAACGTCTCCAGCTCCATAAAAGGTGCAATTCTTCCATAAATTGTAGGGCAAAATTGAATAACCATTACTTATCCATAGTGGATTTTCTCCTTTAAAAAAAAATCACCTTCTCACTTTTAAAAGTCTGTTTCATTCATTGTCCTTCTTACTGTTGAATAATACATGAGATTGAAGCAAAATTTCTCAGACTAGAAAATACAAAGACTCCTAGCTGAAGTGCCAGTTTTAACAGAGCTGACAAGGTCACCAGTATAATCAGAATTTCTAAAACTTGCAGTTCTCTTTTATGTTTCTGTTAACCACCAATTTTGGCTATTGCACAAATTAAATTTACGTCTGCAAGAATATTGTCCTGTCTGGAGCTGCTTAAGTACTTCATTTTTATAATGTCACATTTTATTTTATTTTTTATTTTGGGGTGTATGAAACCTCCTTTTATTTATAGCCAAAACAGGAAATCTGCATTTCTGAAAGATTCATATGGCTTTCCCCCTTTTCTTCAGCTACTTCTGTCTAAATATTCTTCTCATGGAAACAAAGCTTACTTTTAGTAATTATGTTTCCACCTACCTGCTGCTCTTTTGGTTTTTACCATTCACAGAAAACTTTACATTAAAGAGAATAAGAAGGAATATGTGAGCTAATAGAAATGCTACCATCTTAAATACCCCAGTCACATGCATTCTGTCATTTCCAAGCCTTAGCCAAATTGCTTGGCTAGCACTTCTGATTTGTAAGATATTTGAAAGACATGTAACACTCAGTCACACACTCATACATCATCATAATTGACTAGTTTTCTTTTTGAGCCTTTCTTGGCAGAACTGCAAACCTATGCTACACTTAATGTGTGATTCATTGTCACAAGGAAAATACTCCACTTCTTTATTTAAATTCAGCATCTGCTCCTTCAAAGCCTACTCATTACCATTTGCACTCCAAAAATGCTAGAAACTGGGCGAGGATCTTATGCTGAGCACAAACAGTGTTTCCTTAAAAAGAGATCCTATCGTACTCTTCATAACATGTTATGCTTAATTTTTCAGATTGTAGAAGCCAGCAGAGAAATGCTATTTTAAGCTCTTGTAGCACAACGCTATTTATGTTTACCTGGAAGTAAAGTCCCACTGATTTCAGTAGGGCTAACTGCCAAGTTAGTCTGCTGCCTATATGAGCTTTTTCTGCAGCATAGCAAAACTCGTCACCTTCGACTGGGCAGAAAATTCACAATATATACTGTACAGCAGTGGTGGGCATCAGCAGGTCCCCACCAGTTCGCTAGAACCGGTAGCAGAAATTCTGGCTGGCCTCGCCCATCCATGTTTTGAAATAAAGTAGTCCTAATTTGAGTGCAACACAGGGCTTTCCCACTAGCCATGCCCACCATACCACGGCCACAGTGTGATAGTAATTTTTTTTGGAGCCCAACACTGCTGTACAGCTTAATTCTGCATGTGTTAATTGATACATA
Organism: Bradypodion ventrale; assembly: GCA_035047345.1. Taxonomy (NCBI): domain Eukaryota; kingdom Metazoa; phylum Chordata; class Lepidosauria; order Squamata; family Chamaeleonidae; genus Bradypodion; species Bradypodion ventrale. The sequence continues at coordinate 127,613,176 of JAWDJE010000006.1, forward strand.
ACATAACCTTCCCTTTAAGAGATTTCTCCTTCATTGTTTGGATGTCAAATTTGTTTTAGAGATTTCATAAAAACAGATACTTTGGGCAACCTGACATTGTTGAATAAGTTTTTCCTCATGGACAAAGGAGAGCAATGTCCAACCTTAAGATCACTCAACCAACAACTCTTGGTTAGACATTTTCTTTTCACTTGATACTTTCAACTTACTTTTGAAGATCCTTCGCTTGAGCAAATTGTTCTTAGGTCATATTTTTAATAAGAAAAAGCTCACCAGACTTAGGCCATGCAGTGAGCTTCCTTGAGGAAATAGCAAGAAACCTTAATCTTGTGTTCATCTGATGAGATTTTGCTACAGAGAAAAAGGAGGTTGTGCCTAAATATTTTATGGAATTTGCTTCTACAGAGTGTGATGGTGGCTTATGCTGTAGATGACTTTAAAGGGTGGAGGGGGTTGCTACTTATGTTCAAATCTTTCATTTCCATCCAGGCAATGGGAGCACTTCCTCCCTCCCCCAGCACAGTTTGCCTCACCCCTCTGCAGTGCGGACACCAACCTGTTGAGTTTGGGCACTTGGTATCTAAAAGGCTCACCATCACTGTTCTAGTCAGCCTCTTAACTTTAAGGCAGACCTGAATTTAACTTCACATTTAAAAAGATTCCATCTGATAATTAGCAGGGATTGAACTTTCAGGTTAACATGACTGGAAGTAAATATGAAAGAAACTCTTTCCTTTTGTCGTTGGACTCTTTAGTAGCTTTATAATAGAGTACCTTCTATTATACTATATTCCACATTTCAGAATACTCTGCTTGTTCTGACTTTTATTTCATTAATTTTTGGAAGGATTTCTCCCTTTTCCATAATGGTTGCCTGAAGTTCCTGTTTGCTTGCCGTTTTATCGGGCGGACTATTGTGGCGGACTATTGTGTGCATAGCTATCAAAGCAGTGAAGGGGTGTGTGTGTGTGTGTGTGTGTGTGTGTGTGTGTGTGTGTGTGTGTGTGTGTGTGTGTGTGTGTGTGTGTGTTATTTTGACTGATGTTTCTGATGTACTGTTGTTGTTGCCCACTTTGGGAGTGGATGATTGCCTGTTTTGGGGGTGTGACTACTTTGGAGAATTCTGTAGAGTTTAATTGGCTCTGGTACCCATTTTTAAAAATGCATGTGAGTTTGAAAGGGTAGTTTTGTGCTTTGAAATTCAGGCTGGCAAAGCCTGAAGTTGAAAATTCAGGCTATGTAGATTCCTGAGTATGCTACATTTCATTAACTCTTATCAGTTTAAACGTAAAAGGAATGGTCTCTCCTGCTTAAATGCCAGATGTGACCAACTCTAGGAGATAGTGCTCACCTTAATTTTCAGCCAAAGTGACAGTGCTGTCTGCATCTGCAGATGTTTCTATGGTCATGTGGCAGACATGACTAGATGCCAGGGCACTCAGAACATGGTTACCTTTCCCGCTGAAGCAGTATCTATTTATCTACTTGCAATTTCTTGCTTTCAAACTGCTAGGTTGGTAGGAACTGGGACCATTCACTTCCTAGGAAATGGTGATTTTTATAAGTAGCCAGGCCCCATGGAAAAATTGTTTTGAAGGAACTAGCCATGCCCTGCATGAATGGTGATTTTACCTATTCTTCTAGCCCTAACATTTCATGGAACTACAGCGTTACTGGTGATAATGCAGCACTCTACCCTAGGATCTAATGATTGTAATCCATACTTTGCTGGCACCAAATCTATCACTGTTCTGAGTAGATGGGGCTTTGTGTTCAAGAGTTTTTTGTCTTGGGGAGCTTCTCAGATCCTTTACCAACTCTGACTAAAGGAACTGGCAGTGTTTTATGAAGTAACATCATATGGCTATAACAAGGCATTGGATGCACAGCAGTGATCTCACAAGGCCCCCGCAATATTCCATCCTTATGACATATCTGTAGGGCTGCTTCTACTGCTCATTGAGAGAAGAAAGCATATAGCCACAAATGAAGAGAAGTCACACAAGGCAAGATGGAAGCTGGGTCAGTGGTTTGCTGTTGAACAGCCACAGATACTGACCAGACAACGGTGACTTCCTTGGCCTGCTGCTTTCCCTGGATAGTATCCTTTCAGGACTAGCTGGCATCACATCTGCTGGTGCTGGAATGCTCTTTCTGCCTCTGGTGTTTTTTGCTCATTAGTAGAGGTTTGGATCCTACCTTTGCTGTGTGTTGTCTCAAACTTCACTAGCAATGTCAGTGGCATTTATTGGGGGAAGATTCTCCAGGCTAGCAAGTGACAGAGGGACAGAGAAGCTTGAAAGCTATTGGAACCAACAGAGAATCAGAGGCATCAGTCATAAGAAAGTGATGGATGCAAAGCATTGACGGATGTGACAGCCTGCTTCCTATCCAGCCTTCCAATTAGCAACATCATCTTAGGTCCTTGGCATTTGTACTGAACAGGCAGCTTAACAACTGATAAAAGTAATTGCCTCTGCACAACATCTATACCAAATTGGTGCATTTATGGTCTTTTGTGTTTGCAGGAAAGGTTCCATGCCAAGATCTGTTTGATATGGAAATTCTGCTTTTAAAGAAACCTCACAAATGCTGAGTTTATAAAAATCACCTACATAACTTGTGTTTTTCTGCAGCCGTGTTCTTCGGAAATCTAACATGAAAGTCTTGGGTATTTGGCTTCTGCTTTTAAATAGATCTTGTTTAGACTTTGAAACTTTGGAACACATTTCTGAGAAAACAAATATTGTTCTCCTTATTAAAATAGAAAGGGTGAAGGTGAAAAGTGTGCATATATTTTAAAAAGTTGCTTGCACACTAGCATCATGTGTTCTATATGTTCTACTGGCATCAGTTATATAACTGTTTTTAAGAAGACATTCAGCAGCTTGTTCCTTCGAGCCTGACCACTCTCTGGTATTTCTGCCTCCCACTGAGGGAAAGAACATCTGGGTATTCGGAAACTATCTCTTATATGCTAGGTAGAAGAATATAGCTTAAAAATGTAATGGGTACAAAATTCATCTCCTCGGGGAAATAGGGTGGAGAAATCACATAGGGAAGAATGAGACATGATATTTGCTTTATACATAGTTAATTACCTGATGGATTTCTTTCTTTCTTTCTGTGAAAAGTAACAAATTCCAAATAATAAATCTATCAAATAATATTAATTTCATGTCATTAAAAGCTGTGGTATGATTAGAATTAGAAGAGTTAAAAATTTTGTACCTCTCTGAGACTGAAACCCAGAAAATCACATTTCTGCTTATCATGCAGTCAATAAAGGTGCAGAAGCCCTGCCAAAAAACATAAAATTGTAAAACTGCACTGTGTTTTTAGTGACAAAGTAAACCAAGGCCAGAGTTGGTTATTTTTTTCACCCAAAAGTTCCTGGATTATTTTTTGCAAAGGTATAAATACCTTTATTGTATGAGTGGTATAAAGTGTTGCTAGGGGCATTGACTGGATGAATAGCCCTTTGAGTTAGGGATCTGGCTGCAATACCACAGGTTGAGAGTTCAATTTCCCAGTGAGAAAGAGTCAGCCTGAATAAAGGTAAAGGTCACCCTTGCTCGAAAGCCAGTTGTATCCAACTCTAGGGATCAATGCTCATCTCTGTTTATAGCCAAAGAGCCAGTACTGTCTGCACTTGCAGGCATTTCCGAGGGCATGTGGCAGGCACCGGTTTGCACAGAACACTGTTTACCTTCCCATGAAAGTGGTACCTATTTATCTACTTGCAATTTCTTGCTTTCAAATTGCTTGGTTGGCAGGAGCTGGGACATAGATGGAAGCTCACTCCATCATGCAGCACTCAGGTATTGAACTCCGACCTTCCAATCTTCAAACTGCACAGTTCCAGAGCATTCTTAAAGAAGAAAATGGTATGCTACTTCTGAGTACTTGGTAACTATAAAACCCTAAGAAAGGTTGCCATAACTTGGAATAAATTTGATGGTAGATAATTATACGAATTGGGGTATATTGGACTTCTATACCTCAATGCCCATGAAGAGTCTGAATTCCTACTATGCCTCCTAGGTGTGTGTGTGTGTGTATGGGTGTCTGTTGAAATCACCCAAAGCATGTCTGGCTGATAGGGATATGTGTTCTCCCATCTATGTGGCCATGTGCAAGCTGCATGACTCCAGACACTCATCAGAAAGAGGCACTGGTAAAAGATTTCAGAGTCCTTCATACCTAAGAGGGTCATCATAAGTCAAAATTGACTTGACAACACATTATTATTGAAAGCAATGGTGTGATCTTGCTTTTATTGAAAGTAGTTTGTAGTATAATCCACCGCCGCAGCGCTCCCGGCCCCGGTGGGGGTGAAGAGGCCTTCCAGCCATGCCACCGGCTGGCGTCCCAGGGCCCTGTCCTCCTCTTCATAAGACTCTGGAGGCAGGGGTTTTTTTTGTGGGTGGCTTCGGTTGAATTGTTTTCTATTTTGATGTGGTGCTGATATTTTGTATTTTGTGGATTGTTTTGCTTAATATTGTAATTTGTATTATTGTATTTACTTGAAACACTGTATTGATTATTGTATTTTGAACACTGTATCTTGTATCTTATATGTAAACCCCTTGAGTTGTCCTGGGGTCATTTATATGTTGTTAGCCGCCCTGAGTCGGCCATGTGTTGAGTAAGCGGGATATAAATTGAATAAATAATAATAATAATAATAATAATAATAATAATAATAATAATAATAATAATAATAATAATAATAATAATAATAATAATAATAATAATAATAATAATAATAATAATAATAATAATAATAATAATAAGGAATTTTAGTGATTGGTGGCTGAAATCGTGTAGTAAGTTGCCTATTGGATCAGTTAAAATTTACATAGGTGTTCACTAATGAGATTCCAATTGATTCAATGGACGTACTCTAGTTGTGATTGCTAATGGATATCAGTATTTCAGCTTTCATTATTTTTCAGCTTTCATTATCCCCCCCTAGTAATGGATTCTATACTGAAGTAAAGTCCTATATTTATAAATACCTACTACCTATCTACTTAATGTTGTACCTGTCTACCTACCTATCTAATAGGGAGTCTACTTACAGTACATAGCTTCCCATTTGGATACTATCTGCATTCATATTCTTCTCTTGCAAATTCTTCTTCAGTGTCTATACCAGACATGAAACTGCCAAAATGAAGGCACCTTTTTGTGAGCTCATTCTTTAGTTCCTTTTGACTGATCCAGTGTGAGAAAGATTAGCTGGCAACACAAGGTTGCCATTACCAGGGTACTCAAGATTGTGATTCAAAAATACTGCAAACTTTGAGGAGGCACTTTCTGGGTACCCCCTTTCTTGCAAATATCTAACTGGATCTGCAGAGATATTGGGACATATGACATTGAGGGAACAGGAGTATATTGTAGTGATATTTCCTGATCTTAAGTGTTCTGTATGAGTTCTGTGTGATTGAATGTGCTTTATTTGTGTTGGTTGACTGCCAGTTTGGCCTTTCCATTGTTACTCCAGACTATGATTAGAGCATGAGGATGTGTGAGTTTCTAAGGTGATTTTGTCCTCTTCTTCTGGTTTCTTCTTGCCTTTGTTTGCCATTATGTCAAAGCCAGTCAACTACAATTAAGGCTAATTCAAATCCTGATTTGCAAACCCACTTTAAATTGGGATTTAGAGAGTATTAGTTAGCAAAAATAAAATCCGATATAAATTAACCAGATATATAGTAGTTTCATTTCTGGTAGTCAGTTTCATTTCTGGTAGTCAGCTAGATTTATAGCATATTATTTACACAAATAAAATAAAGTCACAGCTGTTAAATCTTCATTTTTAAAGAAATATATATGTCCTTTGACTATGAAATAGTCAAGAATTCTGGAACAGGTTTAGGTCTTGCTGAATACATTTTACGTTATCTGTTGTTTTGCAGGAAGATGATTTGGAATTAAAGACACAAAAATGTTGGCATTCTTTTTTAGAAACTTTCCTTAAGCAGATGATATATTTAATGGTGCCAGAACTTAATCAAGGGAGAAATTCAAAGGAGGAGGAAGGCCATAGGAGGCATTGAAAGGAAAGCTTTGTCTGTAAGGATGAAAGACCTATACTGATGACTGTTCTGGCATGATAGTGTTGACAGACACGGATGGTCCATCCTGAGATCATGTGCAGAAGAGCTTTCTACGTATTGCTGGCAATACTTAAAACCACAGTCACAGCAGTACATGCATAGCTAGTTGGTGCTGAATTCTGCTCATGATGTCAGTAGGGTGACCACATGTTCTTTCTTTATGAAGGACAGTTCTTCAATAGAAAGCTTGCCAGATCATAATCTTTGTGGCTCAATGGTTAAGCTGTAGTACTGCTCAAGCTCTGAGTTTGATCCTGAAGGACACAAGGTTGACTCAGCCAGCCATCCTTCTGAGATCAGCAAAAGAAATATCCACTGCATTGGGGGGCAAAAATGTTAATTACAGGTACCTTGTAAACTACCCGGCAAGTAGCCTAAGCAGTGTACAGTAGAAGTATGTATGTATGGTCTGGAGGAGAACTCTCTGGATTGCCTGGACTGCCAGAAAGATGAATAAGTGGATCCTAGAGCATATCTCTGGTGGTAAAAATGATTAGAAACTGTCCTCTTTTGGGTTCAATATGAGAAGGCAAGACTCTCTGGAAAAGAGAAAAAATCTAGGAATGGTGAGAGGCAGCAGGACAAGAAAAAGACCAAACATGAGAGGGATTGATTCCCTAAGGGTAGCCACGGAATCTATCTTGTAGGAGATGAGCAAAGTTGTGGAAATCAGGACATTTTGGATATCTCTCATTCATAGGGTGACCACAACCTGGAAATGACTTAATAGCACATAATAACACATACCATATTTTTTGTTGTTCAGTCGCACAGTCGATTCCGACCCTTTGCGACCCTATGGACCATCGTTCTCCAGGCGCCTCTGTCCTCCACCATCCCCCTCAGACCTCCCAGTTCTGTGCCCACTGTGTCTACAATACCATCTATCCATCTCATCCTTGGCCTCCCCCTTCTTCTTTTGCCCTCCACCTTTCCCAGCATAATTGCCTTCTCAAGTGAATCCTCCCTTCTCATTTGATGCCCAAAGTACTTTAGCCTCATCTTTACTATTTGACCTTCCAATGAGCAGTCAGTGTTGATTTCTTCTAAGATTGACCTATTTGTTCTCCTCGCTGTCCAGGGTACCCTCAAAACTCTCCTCCAGCACCACATTTCAAAGGCATCTATTCTTCTGCGTTCAGCTTTCCTAATTGTCCAGCTCTCACATCCGTACATTACCACTGGGAATACCATTGCTTTGACTATTCTAATTTTTGTTTTCAAGGTGATGTCTCTGCTTTTCACTATGTTCCCCAGGTTTCTCATGGCTTGTCTCCCAAGAATCAGTCGCCTTTTTATTTCATGGCTGCAATCTCCATCTGCAGAGATCTTAGATCCTAAGAATGTAAAATCTGTCACTGCTTCTACTTCTTCCCCATCTATTTTCCAGGAACTGATCGGGCCTGTTGCCATTATCTTGGTTTTCTTGATATTGAGTCTCAAGCCAGCTTTTGCACTCTCTTCCTTCACACCGATCAAGAGATTCTTTAGGTCTTCCTCACTTTCTGCCATTAAGGTGGTGTCGTCTGCATATCTCAGATTGTTGATGTTTCTCCCAGCAATTTTGATCCCATATTGTGATTCCTCCATCCCTGCCTTGCGCATTATGTGCTCTGTGTATAAGTTGAATAAGCAGGGTGACAAAATGCAGCCTTGTCTTACTCCTTTTCCTATTCCAAACCACTCTGTCATTCCATGTTCTGTCCTAACTGTTGCTTCTTGGTTCATGTACAGATTTCTCAGGAGACATATGAGATGCTCTGGTATTCCCATCTCTTTAATCACTTGCCACATCTTGTTGTGATCCACACAATCAAATGCCTTAGTGTAGTCAATAAAGCAAAAGTAAACTTGTTTCTGGTATTCCTTTGTTTTCTCCATGATCCAGCGTATGTTGGCAATGTGGTCTCTAGTCCCCCTGCCTCTTCTGAACCCAGCCTGCACCTCTGGTAGTTCTCTTTCCACATGCTGCTGAAGTCTATCCTGTATTATCTTGAGCATCACCTTGCTGGCATGTGGGATGAGCGCAATTGTTCGATAATTTGAGCATTCTTTGGCATTGCCCTTTTTTGGGATTGGAACATATACTGATCTTTTCCAGTCCTGTGGCCACTGTTTTGTTTTCCAAATCTGCTGGCATATTGAATGCAGTAATTTGATGCCATCATCTCCTAGAGCTTTGAAAAATTCAACTGGGATGCCATCATCTCCACTAGCTTTGTTGTTTGCAGTGCTCTTTAGGGCCTTTCTGACTTCGCTCTCCAGGATGTCTGGCTCAGGTTCAATTTCTTCATCATTGTGACTATCAGGAGTGTTGAGTTCCTTTTTGTAGAGTTCCTCTGTGTACTCTTTCCATCTTTTCTTAATTTCTTCTGCATCAGCTAGCTCCTTTCCGTCTTTGTCCCTTATCATGTTCATTTTTGCTTTAAATGTTCCCTTAATTTCCTGGATTTTTTTGAAAAGGTCTCTGGTTCTGCCTCTTTTGTTGTTTTCCTCCATTTCTTTGCACTGTTCTTTTAGGTAGTTTTCCTTATCTCTCCTTGCTTTTCTTTGAAATTCTGTGTTCAAAAGATTGTATTTTTTTCTTTCTCCTTTGACTTTTGCATTCCTTCTTTCCTCTGCTATTTTAAGAGCCTCATCAGACAACCACTTTGTACCATACCATATAGTGTTATGTAATTGTTTTCAGGTCGGCTGGATAGCTCAGTAAGTTGGGTACTTGGCTGTAGAATCAGAGATTGTGAGTTCAATTCACTTGTATGCCTAATAAAAGAGGAGCCAGCCTTGGGCAAGCTGCATACTCCCAGGGTGCCCCATGATGAAGTGAATACTAAACCACTTCTGAGTATCCTATCCTTAGAAATCATTGGCCTATGTCAGAATCAACTTTGTGGCCTGTAGTTATTATTAACTATTGCACCATAGGACGTGGGAGAAATTAACAAATTAATAAAGAAATATTTTTGCTACTTGAGTGAACTTATTTCAATGTGAACTTTCATGGATTACAGTCTACTTCTTCCAACCTCACATGACTGAGGAAGTCTTTTGGAATCTATACTGGCTCCCACTGGAATACCATTTTTAAATTTTCTTTTGAGTAGAATATATTTCTATGTTGGCTTTCTCTAGTTTGGGCTTTCAGTGTTTATGGACCTGATCAAGGAATGGTCTGCTACTACTGCTGCCACCTCTGTAAGTTTTTTTTAAATGGCTCATTGGTCCAAGTTGATGTTCTATCCACTAAACCACACTGGCTCAGGTATAAAAATTAGAAAGGCACAATCTGGAAATAAAATTGATCTTCACACTAATTTTAGATGTATGAAAATACCATTCTTTTGGCCAACATTCAAAAAGATTTGAAACTTGGTGCCTTAACTCCATCATGACCTGTTTGATACTAATCAGTGGTGATTACTACATTTACTTCAAAGGCCACACATGAGTCTTACTGTAATACATTGTGAATGTAGCCTCTGTGTTAACAGTAGAGGGAGATACAGCACAATGTATATCACAGATACCCTCACAGCAGGACAGGGAGGGAAAACAAGAGTTATTAATCTCAATCAAGGCTTGCAATAAAAGCATAAAACCAAATGGCAAATATGTGAACAAAACTACATTTGTAGGTCTTATATATTTTTTTACAGTTTCTATTTCTAATCACATGCTTTGTTGTTATTCTCTGCCTCCTAGAATAAGAAACAGCGCAAGGCTGCCTGATAGATTTTCTTCATTCCAGTGTTGGCTTATTATTTTGGTTTGGGCTATCAGGTGGTGAATTTTCCCTTTTCCTGGGAACAATGAATAAAATAAGTGGTGGTGGAGGAAATATTTCTTGAATAAGCTCATGATTTGGAGAATAAATGTACAATAGCTTCCAGCTAATCTGGAAAACTCTGTGTGTATAGATGCCCTTCCAAAGAAAAACTCTTTGAAGGTCAAAAGTTTGCTTTTTTAATTTGTCACAAATAAAGGCTAGACCAATGGAAAATGTTACCATGATCTTCATCTATTCTTATACTGTATGTGTGAGACAGTAATAGGAAAATGTGGAGTGTACCTAAGGAACATTGGGATCAATAGGGAAGGACAAACCATTGATTTCTCTGATTTTCTAAGATAGCTGTTATTGCCCTCACTGGTTATAAAATCACATACAGTACTAAAAATCAAGAATATTTAAAAATATGGGATTGAAATGAAAAGAACAGAAGTCCCATTGAAATGAATGGGAAAAGTCCCACTGGTTTGCTAAGGGTGACACACCCTTTCTTCCATTCTGTTTTATTCTTCAGATAGACCAGAAGAGCTTGGATTTTTGAAGAGCATTCCTAAAATCAGTTTTAAAAATACTGAAAGCCAGCTTTACTTTAATCAAGATTTTAAATTCTATCATTCTTTGATTTGGACTATAGAACAGGCTTTTCAATTCAGAAACTGCCATCACCGGCTCTTTTGTTAAATAAATAAATAAATAAAACTCACACACACCTCACTCAAATCTATATTCATTTTTCTAGACTCTGAACAGCTCTTTCGTTTTTATTTTTGAATAAAAGTATTTCTCCATCATTTTTTATCTTCTCCTACTTATTTTGGAATACCCAAAAGCAAAAAAGCATAATAAGTCTCATTATAAAGATGATAATGTTTTCTCCTGCTCTGCAAAGGACATGTTTACTACACCCAAAAATCACCACAAATTTCTCTAGTGCTGCCATTCAAAGTTCCAGCATATCAACATCACCGTGAAGATTTATCTAACCAAGAATATGTGAATATATACTGAGGTGAGTTTTCTTTTGCAAATTATCTTCTGGTTTTGGCGTCCTGAAGCCTATGTGCTTCGTGTAGGTTGTATTCACAAATGCCCTCAGGCCAGTACATGTATCATGCCACTATGACAAAAATAATCCTCATAACTTTTTTGGGGGGGAGCAGGGAGGGATCTGTAACCATGTGGGAAAAGGAAATCGCTATAACAATGACTGCGTTGGCTCAAGTGGTTAAGACACTGAACTCGAAGACTGGATGGTCAGAGTTCGATTCCAGAGTACTACACAATGGAGTGAGCTCCTGTCTCTGTTTCAGCTCCTGCCAACCTAAAAGTTCAAAAGTAAGAAATTGTAAGTCGATAAATAGGGACCACTTTAGTGGGAATGTAAACAGCATTCTGTGCACTCTGGTATTGAGGCATGCCTGCCATGTATCCACGAAAACATCTGCATATGCAGACAGCACTAGCTCTTTGGCTATAAACAGAGATGATCACTGAACCCTAGAGTTGGATACGACTGGCTTTCGAGCAAGGGTGACCTTACATAAGCAATAAACCAGCTCACCAGTTGATGATCATGTTAGTACCTTTGTTGCATTTCCCAGTGTGCTACAAATCCACATTCAGGCTGGGTTAGACTTGCATTGCAGGAAGAGAAGGCAGAAGCTATTGAAGCCATGCTACTGAGGAAACTCATCCTATGCGGGAGAGACACTCAGAAGCAGCATGCATAACTTCTTGGTGTTGGTATCTTCCACATCTGTTGGGTGGATGATACTCCTGCCCTCTTCTTGTTCTAGACTCCTCTCTCGTTTTAGACTCCTGCCTTCTCCACTTCCAAGCAGAAGTGCAAGAAATGTGCATGATTTTGCCCATCAAACCAAAAAAGGAAACACTGGATTTCTAAAATTAGTGTTTATCGATAGCTCTCAGAAATGGTAAACTTACTGAAATTAAAAGCAAAATTGGTTCCTTTAATGAACACTCAGACATACACAAAATGCACAATGAATAAAATGGCAGCTACTCCACAGTCACATAACCTTTGGGGACTGAGATCATCTAGTCCAACACTTAACAATGCAGTATCAAGGCCATGGTCACCCTAGCTCAAAAGCTAGTCATGTCTGACTCTAGGGGGCAGTGCTCAGCTCCGTTTGCAGCCAAAGAACCAGTGCTGTCTGCATTTGCGGATGTTTCCATGGCCTTGTAGCAGGCATCACTAGACATCGGAGCACATGGAACACTGTTACCTCCCCCCCAATGCGGTATCTATTTATTTACTTCCAATTTCTTGCTTACTAACTGCAAGGTTGACAGGAGCCAGGGTGGATGCCAGGCGCTCAGTCCATTGCGCATCACTCAGGTCTTGAACTGTTGACCTTCTAATAGTCAAGCACAGCATCTTAACCAGTAAGCCACCATGACCCACCAATGCAGTATAGCAGCAGATAAAGAAATAGCCATCCAATATATGTTCAATACCACCATATGCAGAGAGTTTACCACTTTCCAAGGTAATCTGTTTCACCTAGTCCATCTCTTGTCCTCTCACGCCCCCTCCCCTTCCTAGCATGATTCAATGGACACAGGTCACTTTAGGATAAACCTGAACAATTTTTGTAGTATCTTCATTCAAACTATAGATTTTAACCTATTTCATTAACAGCAGAGATTTCATGGCAGAACTGTTTTATGTTTGGAAGGCGCTGTGCCAAGACAACAAATATTGCCATGATTAATACAGTTGTTGTTAGCCATAAAACCCCAAACTGTCTTGCAAACATGTATGGGTTTCTTTTCCTCCTTTTGCATAATGTATAATAAAAGCGAATGTTACCCCTTCCTAAAAATAATATTGAACCTTCCTCAATGTCAGACGCATTGTCTTGTCCCCATTATGAGAGAGGTACTGGTGGATTGCTTCTCTTTCAGTCTCCCAGCCAGAACCCCCTCCCTGCTGTTTGCAATTATCACAATCCTATTTTTCAAGTCTGTTTTTAATCCATCTTTCATCTTTTATGGCTCCCAATTGTTTTTATTACTACTTGAGGAAGAAAATAAATAAATAAATAAAATGTAAATTGTTCAGTTGTTTTCAAGCACACAGAATCTGCTAGATCCATACACAAGCATAATCACAACCAAGTTTTTTTTAAAAAAAATCCTCTCATGTAAGGATACAAGCATAAGATCTTTAAATGTCTTCTATGTCTGTGAGTAGGGAAGTGTCAGGATACGAACAAGAAAGGTAGAAATGGGATTAGCTTTCTGCCCAAGGTACATGCAGAGTGCAAGAAAACCTTAAAAAGACAAAAAGAGCATGGAAATTATTTCCAATTTACCTTTCCACCAAAGTGGTGCTCACACTGCTCTGGGTCTTATCTGCCACATACAGGATTGTAGTACGTTGTATTTAATATTGTATTTTGACCTGTAATTTGTATTTTGTACTTGTAACTGCATTATTATTATTTTTTGTACTGTATTTTTTGTAGTGCATTTGTATTCTTATTCTGTATTGCATTTACTGATATTTTTGATTGATATGTGTTTTATTGTATACATTTGTATTATGTATTTTACACTATGTAAACCGCTTTGAGTTCCCTTAGGGGAAGGAAAGCGGTATAGAAATAATAATAATAATAATAATAATAATAATAATAATAATAATAATAATAATAATAATAATAATAATAATAATAATAATAATAAAATTATCTACTTGCAATTTCTTGTTTTCGAACTGCTAAGTTGCCAGGAGCTGGGACCAACAAAGGGAGCTCACTCCATCATGCAGCACTCGGCTCTTGAACTTCTGACCTGCTGACCTTCCAGCTGTTAATTTTGGTGTCTTAACCACTAGGCTACCGCAGTCCCTTGAGATACACATAGGGGCCCTAAAATCACTGTGTGACAGAATAAATGGCACATAGATCAGGGCAGATCCATCTTCTGTTCTTCTGGAAACATTCTTGCCCTCATCAGCGATTGTGTTTCTGTCTTTCCCTTTCTCCATGAAAGCTCCATTCCTATGAATGAGGAAATAAAAACAGCAGTGCCAAGTTGGAGACTGAATGGAATGGGTAGGACAGGAGGGCAACAGCAACAATCTACAGAGCTGGGCAGTGTGAATTTTATTTTTCATCTTTTTTGGCTACCAGGAGAGCATTTCCAATTCCAATTCCAATTTTAATTTATACCCCGCCTTTCTCGGGCTGAAGCCGTCTCGAGGCAGCAACAACATATTAAACCATACACTAATACATAACAACAATAGAATCAATACTACAATGAAACAGCATCAACAAATACGGGGAAAATACAAAAATACAACACAAACGCCAACAGCAGCCAGTCCAACAGCCCCCCCCCCCCCAACTCATCTCCCAGAGTGGCAGGAGGGCACAGCAATGTGGCATCATCATTTTCGAGCCTCCCGGGCCACAGGAGGCTCCTTTTGAACTCCCTGCCTGTGGAGGGGGCGGGGAGGCACGGCGGCTCAGCATCATCACCTTTTTTGAGCCTCCCGGGCCACGGGAGGCTCCTTTTGAACTCCCCGCCGGTGGAGGGGGCTCGGAGGCACGGTGGCTCGGAGGCACGGTGGCTCAGCGGCATCTTTTTTGAGCCTCCTGGACCATGGGAAGTTCCTTTTAAGCTCCCTGCCAGTGGAGGGGGTGAGGAGGCACAGCGGCTCAGTGGCAGCAGCAGCGGCATCTTTTTCGAGCCTTCTGGACCATGGGAGGCTCCTTTTAAGCTCCCCACCAGTGGAGGGGGCGGGAAGGTGTGGTGGCAGAAGTGATGCATTTCTCCATGCAGTAGAAAGCTGTAACTCTGTGACATAGGCAAAGCCACCAGGCTCTTTCCAGGAGCAGCCGGAGATAGTAGTGAGCCAGGTCAGCAGTTTGAGTTGAGCAGCTCAGTTTAGTCAGTAAGCTAGCTATGCAGTAAGCTAGCATGGAGCATAGAAATCCTTTCCTCTTGCAGTTGCTTGTGCAAAAGCAGCTCAAGATAGTCCTGCTCTTCAGATATATTTATTTATTTATTTATTTATGATTTAAATTTCTATGCCGCCCAATCAGGCGAACCCGACTCAGGGCGGCTCACAACAGGATTAAAACATACTTCTCCATTTCTTATTATCACCCATGAATTAGCATAAGGGATACATTGGGTTCTGTTCTGCCCTGTTAACCATCCAATGGTTACTCCAGAAATGAACAAATATCACTGATTTTGTTCATTTCTAAACATTTGTCTAAAGAAAGAACACATCCCTATTGATTACCTGTCTGGAAGGAATGGAATGTATTTGCCTTCACATGAAGCGGCCAAGCTGATTGCAAAGTATTTTATAATGATTTATTATTTTTATTATAAAGTTTGATTACATTGTTGTTTGGCTGTTTGGTAGCTTGTTTTTATATTAAACAAACTGCTCCAAGGGCATTTGCCAAGCAATCAGCAGACAATTTTTTTAAAAAAATACAAACACAGATGCAAACAAATGCATGCACCATTTTTATTTGCTTATTCTTTTCTATGGTTCCATAGTATTCCTTCTTGTTTCTTTTCATCATTTATATAAGGCTGCTTAGTATGACTGTTGATGGGTTTAGAAAGGTGCATCAGCAAATGGAAAGAGCCAAATGTCTTCACCTCTAACACCTTGCAATATCTCTCGCTGTCTTTCCTGCTTCCATGGAGAAGCAGAGGGCTGTTTCATCACAATTTGAAATATACCCTGTTTGGATGTGAGTCTAGGAACAATCTTTTTAACAGCAATAATAGGCATATTAAAGCAAGTGGCTGCTAACGTAAAGGCAGAAAATATACAGCATGCTTCATAAGCCCTCTGCTGTTTTAAGAACCTCCTTGAATTTCATGCAATATCTCACCCACCCATTTCCTTCTAACAGTATGAGAGGGTTCTAGACCCCTTCAGCCCAAAATACCTCCTTAGCTATTGGAGCCCCTGGCCTTGGAGCAAGAGTGATGTTAGCCTTAGAAGAGGCAACTTGATTTCTAATACTGCCTCCATCAGGTCTCCATCAAGCCTCTGCACTTCCATCTGGCAATTTCTGAGCTGTTCTTTTTGCATTTTCCCTTGAATTGGCTAAGAAAGATTGCACCCTTATTTAACTCCAACTTATGTCTCATGTCTCCATTCCAGGTAAACAAGGGTATAAAACTGCTTGCCCCTCGCCCCTAATTAGCCTTTTGCGGCCATAAAAAAACATGATCCAGCAAAAGGGATGCTCTGGCCCGTGCCAGCTGTTTGAACATACACACTAGCAAATAGGACTAAAATGGGAGACCTGCCAAGAAGAATAAGTGGGGAATGCTAGAGAAATAAGCTCTCTTTCTCTGTCTTGCTGTTTTCCCAGTATAGATATTTTCCCTCTGCCCAGTTCTGAGAAGGAAAGAGAAGGAGAAGGTACTCGAAAGCAGTAGAGCATCAGAAACAATGTAAGGAAAAGGACTGGTTTCATTCCATTTCCTCACATTCCCTTTAGCACTAAAATCAGCCCTTATGTTCTATCCGCTGCTTTAGATAGATAGATAAATCTTTATTATCATTGTCCTACACAGAATAACGAGATTGAAAATCCACTTATCCACCCAACAAAACCTAATCAAAATACAGCTGTACAAAATTATCAACATACTCCCATCCCACATATACATATTTAACCCCTAAAAAGCTCTAAAACTCTAAAAACTCTATACAGAAGCTCCCTCATAAGCTGCATTTCACTGCATTCAAAGCCAGAACCGCTTTTGGGTGGAAAATATTTCTCAAGCAGCTGGTCCTGGTCTTTATAGCCAAATACTACTACTACTACTACTACTACTACTACTACTACTACTACTACTACTACTACTACTACCACCACCACCACCACCACCACCACAACCACAACCATCACCACCACCACCTAGTATTTGGCATACATAGCCAAATACAGTGGTACCTCATACAACAATCGCCCCGTATAGTAACGAAATTGTATAACAATTAGGTTTTGGGGAGAAATGGTGTCCCGCAAAACAATTTTCCCGATGGAAAAAACCATACAACAATTTTTCAATGGGAAAAACCACTTAGCAAAAAAAATAATCATTGTACGATGCATCCCATAGGGAAAATCTCTATACGATGCATGTATCGTATAGCAATTGTTTCGTACAACAACGAGCCCCGTGGAATGGATTAAAATCGTTGTATAGGGTACCACTGTACTAGAAAATGTATGGTTAGTAGACATACAGATACCCAGTATGACTCTCTGTTTGGAGGTTTTGTAACAGTAAGACCTCATCTCTCTTGGAACTAATGGCAGGGTGGCAATACGTGATATGTTCATGCCATGGGATGATCCCAGAAGTTAAACAATAAACTCTATTTAGTTTTAGTCATTTGTTCTGTCAAAATGCTTGAAGTCATTTAAGTTGTCAACAGATTGCCCTTATCCAGGGACTTTACAGTCTAGTATCCCCTGCCTTGATATTCTTGCGGTGAAAACAGCATGCTAGACCATGTGTGTTGTGAATCTGTATCCTTTCTCGTGCCTGTATAATTGATTTCTTGTTACTTGATTAGTTGTTCTTTCAAGCCTTTCTTATTCGCTCCCGTGATCATGCAACTACTGTCAATAACAGTTTCTGTGCATGAAGGTACCTTGAGAAGTGTTTATAGGCTGAAGATACCTGCCACGATGGATCATATTTTAACAGTAATTAGAGCAAATGGTGATGCGAAGCCTTAATAGAAACAACTCTGTTGCTAAGACCTCCTGCTGCCGGTAATGGAAATCTGACATTTACTCAGTCTATGTAGTCTTTGAAGCTGGAGTCCATTATAACTGAACTACTGTGGAGCTCTGCTCAGCCATTCTGTTTCCTAGAGGTGTTTTGAGCACATAATCCAATATTTTCTTCTCATCTTTTCTTTTGCTACTTCCCAATAAAGCTGGTAAGTTACACAGCTTTTCTCTTGGAAAATATACATACCTTGAGCCACTGGATTTATTTTTCCTTTCAATGTATGTTTCAGTTAAACATCATTTAGTAAATCATTGTTGTGATGAACTAGCACAATGTAAATGAAACTGCACTTTTCTATGGAGATCAGAGTCCTTGGACATTGATGCAGAATCCAATGAAGATTGCATGTTGGGTGATGATGACAGAGACCCCTCTGCATCAAACTGGGTTGCCATATGGGTGTTCTGCTTCCAGCTCATGGCCAACCCCTCTGTGCAATTTTGACCATGATTTCTGGTTAAACCCAGGAGCATTTTGAATTCTTAGCTCCCAGCAAGCATCTCCTTTGATGTGGAAATAGATCTTAAACTTTAAGCAAGGGACTCATATCTCCCTATGTCACTGCAAAAGTCATTCCACCAACAGAATTTCTCTAGATATATCCAGTCTTTCCCCTTTGGAATTTATTACATGATCAGAGTTTACCAATAACATTTTAAAAATCCATATATGACCCAATTACATTATATGAACAATTCAGTACATGTTTACAATAGGTACAGACTGCATAATTTATTATCCCCTTACAAAACTCAAAGGTACAATGTGTAGTTGTGACAACTGGCATCAATGGCTTTTTTTGTTTAAAAAAAGGTTTGAGTGGATTCATGAAGATAGTCTGGTAATACTAGAAAAACTCTTACTCAAAACCTTAGTCAAAACTTACTCAAAACTTTTGCCAGCAGGTGTGGGGTGCATCTATAGTTTATGGTATAGTTCAGGGTATGATCTTGTTCCTTGTATTATTAATAATTTACATGAAATCACTGGGAGAGATCCCTGTGGAGATTAGGGTATTTTTGTCACCAATATGAAGATGATACAAAATTCTGGTTTTCCCTCATCTGTTAGAATGGAAACAGTGGAAGTTCTGAATCAATGCCTGAAGATAATTATCCACTGGATGGGAGGTGAATCAATTGAGGTTTAATCCACATACTTCTGATCAGAAAAAAAGTATGATCCTTTGTTTTAGTGGTTCTATAGCAGGTAACTTCTGAAATAAGAATGCATACAATTATTTTTTATATTTAAGTGGCTGTCTTTTGCTTGATACATCCTCATCTCTGGTGCTGCCATATTCAGGAAGGTGTTAAAAACATGGCTTTGCCAGCAGGTGTGGAGTGCGTCTGGCACCACGGTCTAGCCCTGCTGGCCCATCTAGCCCTGTCTAAGGTTTTTAATGAGGGATCAGGTTTTATGGACATTTTAAACGTTTTAGCACTGGTTTTATTGTATGGAATGTTTTAACCAATGTGAGACACCTTGAGTCGCTGAGGCGAGAAAGGTGGCCTACAAGTCCAATAAATAAGTCCACTGACCAGCTGCCAGTGGCAACTTGTAAGGAATGGTTATCACCAATGTGCCTTGGCTTGAGAGCTTCTCAGAGATGGTATCAGGCTGACTGCAATTAGACACAGTAGTCCTATCTGTGTCTTCTGTAAGCAAAGAGAATATTCTAGCTCTGTTCCCTGGCTCTCTTTGTATGGAGAGCTAAGGATGAGGAGCAGAGCTATCACTATATGAAGAATATCTCCACGTTATCTGGAATCCTGATATTTCAGGGGTACTGACTTTGTGGACAGCTGCTATTGGCAGAGAAGACTCTTGCTTTCAGATTTAGTTCTCCACACTTGGAGAGCTGAGTTTCAGACTTCTCCCCACTCTTCACATATTCTGATTAGCCCTATCCTGAATGCTTGAGCAGGACTTCAATGCTGAATTAGATGGGACTTGGATCTAACCTGGCAAGGCAGTCATTGCAATCATTCATTCTTCCATTATTGAATATGGCAGCACCAGAGATGAGGATGCATCAAGCAAAAGACAGACATGCTCAGACTCATCAATCCTCTTCACTGTTGCCTTTCCTTTTGTTTTTAATTTACACTTGGCACTTACACGTGCTTTCTGTCAGCATGCCATTTCACTAGGCAGAATTCCATTTCTTTTGTGCTTTTTGTCAGCCATACTTCAAAGGCATAGTAATTTTTTTTGCAAAATGAACATCTCAGATCACAAAAAGAGAGGTGTTGTCGATAGCCCATAATTAGAAGTGAAAGCAAATTAATGTTGCAGAGAAGTGAATGGGCTAGTACAGTGATGGCGAACCTTGGCACTCCAGGTGTTCTTGGACTTCAATTCCCAGAAGCCCAAGTCAGCACTCCTGCTAATGCGAGCTTCTGGGAATTGAAGTTCAAGAACAGCTGGAGTGCCAAGGTTCTCCATCACTGTACTAGTCTATTGTGAAACCAGGATTCAAAGAAATCCTAAAGACCAATCACCAAATGAAGTAAGGTAAATTACATAATCCCAGAATTGACAGATGCTAGTGCTGAGGCTTTTGTTATTTAAGAATAATGCTCTGGTTTGATAATCTTTTGGAATGGCACTGATTTCTTTAGAGGACAAAGAAGTTACAATAATTCTAAATGTGCTGAAATTGGAATATGCTTGCCTAAACTACCTTTAAAGCAAGGTGCTTGGCAAACAAATTTCAGCACAGGTAGGACACTGCCTAAATATTTTTCCTTCTCATCTTTCCCTCTCTCCACACTTCTCTTTTTTTAAAAAAATACCTGGGACTTTGTGTTCCTTTAAGGAAAGCTTTCACCTGAAAAAAGTAATAAACTCAGAAACAGCAGGCATGTTAACTACAATTAGGAAACTGAACTGGCAGAAGCTTGCTGCCATTATCACCTATTACAGATCAGTCATAAAAATAACTCCACTATTAATCTTAGTATAAGTTGATGGTTTGGCAGAATATTTTGAAGAAGTTTCTCTTCAGATTGGTATGAATGCATTAAGCAGCCTTCTAAATTATAGGCATTCAGTCTAGCACTCTTAGCACACACAGGGCTAATAGCAGGGCGTTTTGACACTTCACAATTTACATTAACTTCCTTGCTTCCTGTCAAACATTTTATGTTGTGGTAGTAGTTGCTGATAGCAAGCCAGCACATATTGATTGTTGGCTTCATTTCAAGTTTAGTCATCATCCATCTATCAGGCAAGGTGTCATATATGCTTGATGATAGCATTGAACAGATCTGTGAACTAGACTAGCTCACACTAGAACCAGTTTGCATCAGTGAGATTATGTCTGTAATGTGCAAATAGAGATATCAATATGAAGAGATGGGGTTTTTAATATTGTTCATTGTAAATAGTAGGAATCTCTGTAAAGATTAGAACTGAGGCTACAGTCTGGTCTTGTCATTCTGCTATTTCAATGTTGTACTTACAGATACATTGTTCCATGGTATGTGCAAACACAATGCAGTTTTGATTTGCACAGGCTGTACCACAACTAAATGCACATTCAAGAGCACACCTCAGAATCACAAGGGCAACATTTCTTCAGAGGATGAAAAGAAACAACAGAATTCCACTAGTGTACTGTTTACTCCACTGTTGTTATGTTGAATTCAGGCTTTAATCTCAAAACCTTTGCCTGTGGGGAGGGTATAAATAACATTTTGATAACTCATTCTGCTCTTCCACTATTCTAGTTGATTATGGAACATTTTAAATTAGAAATCATACATAATAATTTGCAGTCTGATTTTCCACTAGTGTATATTAGACCAAAAACTCAGGTTACTGGCTGCTACACATTTGGTAATTATGCTTCTTGGTCTTTATCATCCAAAGAGATTTTAAGCATTTATTCAGCAATATTTTGAGGCAAATGCATATGCAGCATGAGATATGTAGGTTGCTAGACTAACTTCAGCAATATGTGAATAGAATAAATCACATTCAGAAGGGAACTGACACTATGAGCTTCATTAATGTTGCTGTTATTATTATCTAGAGATATTTGGTTAAATGCATCATTGCGGGAGGGGGTGTTTCCTGCACCTTTAAAACATGCTTTGGTGTGCCCCCTCCTGAAGAAATCTTCCCTCGACCCAGCTGTCCTAACTAACTATAGGCCTGTCTCAAACCTCCCCTTTTTAGGGAAGGTGTTGGAGAAGGCAGTGGCGTGTCGGCTGCAGGGGGTACTGGATGAAGCGGATTATCTGGACCCTTTTCAGTCAGGATTCAGGCCTGGATATGGTACCGAGACGGCATTGGTCGCACTGATGGATGATCTCTGGCGGGAGCGGGACGGTGGTCACCCATCCGTCCTTGCTCTTCTTGACCTCTCAGCGGCTTTCGATACCGTTGACCATGGTATCCTTCTGGAACGGCTCCGAGGTTTGGGAATCCAGGGTACTGTGTGGTCCTGGTTTTCCTCATTTCTGAAGGGTCGGTCCCAGTCGGTGTGGTTGGAGAGTGAGAGGTCCAGTCCTAGGCCCCTCAAATGGGGGGTTCCTCAGGGCTCGGTGCTCTCTCCTCTCCTATTTAACATCTACATGAAACCGCTGGGTGATATCATTCGTTCCCATGGGGTGCGGTACCATCAGTACGCGGATGACACTCAGTTGTACATCTCGGCCCATGGGGACCCCAGTGATGCCGTCAAAGTCCTTTCCAGATGCCTGGAAGCTGTGGGGGTCTGGATGGGGGCTAACGGGCTACAATTGAATCCCAGCAAGACTGAGTGGCTATGGATAGGGGCTCCTGCGTTAATCCGGGAGCTTCCATCGTTGGTTCTGGATGGGGCTATTTTGCCCCAGACAGACCCGGTGCGCAACTTGGGGGTCCTCCTGGATTCACAGCTCCTGCTAGAAGAACAGGTGGTGGCTGTGACCAGGAGGGCTTTCGCCCAACTTCGGGTGATTCGCCAGTTGCGCCCACTCCTGGACCGGGACTCCTTGCTCATGGTCACCCATGCTCTGGTTACCTCCAGACTAGACTATTGCAATGCGCTCTACATGGGGCTGCCCTTGACGACCATTCGGAGGCTACAGCTGGTCCAAAATGCGGCTGCCCGGGTGGTGATGGGGTGTGGCCGTTATGCTCATGCTTCGCCACTGCTCCGGGAGCTGCACTGGTTGCCAGTATGTCTCCGGGTGCAATTCAAGGTGCTGGTTTTGACCTTTAAAGCCCTATATGGTAGTGGGCCAGGTTACCTAAGAGACCGCATCGCCCTGAGGACGTCTGTCCGTCCAACCAGAGCGGACCGGAGGGGCTCTCTAATTGTTCCATCAGCCAGAGGGGCTCGCCTCTCTGGCACAAGGAGGAGAGCCTTCTCCGTGTCTGCACTGGCCCTCTGGAACCTCCTGCCAACAGAATTACGTCTTCGGACGGAGTTGCTGCCTTTCAGAAGGGATCTTAAAACCTGGCTGGCAGGTCAAGTGTGGGGTGCGGGTGGAAGGGTAACCACCATGGGGTGGTTGGTGTAGAGGAACTCTTCCCCATGGTGCTTTTCGATCCTGCAGCCCTTGCTTTTTAGGGGGTGGGTAGTCTTAACTTTTTTTTACTGTTTTAACTGTTTTTAGGATTATTATTGTATTTGTGAATATTGTCTGTAAACTCCTTGGGTTGCCCTGGGGTTACTTTTTATGTTGTTAGCCGCCCAGAGTCGGCCTTGTGTTGAGTGGGCGGGATATAAATTGAATAAATAAATAAATAAAATAAAATAAACAGTGTGCTACAAATGAATTCATAAGCTAATTGATAAATTCAAGTGTATCAGTCTTTTATGAATGCAGCTAACTTTTTTACTGCTTAGAGAGTTTTTTAAGAATCAAAGGTGCATCTCACGACTATCAGAAGCCTAAATCGGACCATGTTAGACATATAGCCAGGGAGATGGAACCAATGACCAAGCCAGCAGCTGAATGCATTATTTCAGAGTTTCAGCATAACAAAAGAAGGTCATCAAAGAACCTCAGAAAGCAAGCTTTAAAGCAAAATTATTAAGAGCCAAGAAGGCAAAAACTTTAGGAAAATTCAGAACTTCAGTCTAAATGGAATTTCTGCTTCAGGAATGAATAATAGATCAGATCCAACTGTTTTGTAGCTGAGCACAAATTAATGATTCATTGATTGTAATCAAAAGCAGCTGCCTTTAATCAAAGAATGAATTCTGATAGGTCATTATCAAATGGTATGGTAATGTTTTGTGTATAGAAACTGCAGAAAAATGGCCTTTCTTTACAATGTAAAATGCATTATTTTGCTGAAAAGTTTAACTAGCTATAGCTTCTCTTTTATGTTTTCTTTTTCTTTCATGCTAGTAACCTTTACTGTCTTTGTTGCTATAATGAGTTCATCCAGGATTCTAGGGAGCAACTGACTGCTTGTATCACAACAAAATACAGTTCTTAAGAAGGAGATATTTGTGCAGCCTAACCACCGTTGTGGTTAAATAATTATTTCATGTCAGAGATTACTCTGAGTTGAAAGGATTTTTCTTGGAGAAACTCTGCTCAGAGAATGCCCAAATGAGGCTCCTTTCATGTCCCCAAGATCCTTCATGCAGCCCTTGGGTATCAAACCCCGACCTTCCAGTCTCCAAGCTCAGGACTTAACCACTAAGCCACTGGAGGGGCATGACAACTAATATCTGCCAGTGGTATTTCTTCAACAGTGAAAATGCAATGAATTTTATTTCCCCAAACTACATGTTCCTGAAACAGGGCTCCTTAGTAGATAGGAAAATATAGTAGTAGAAAAGAAATTGTACTGGATGATGCCATTACTCACTGCTGTGTTGGACATAGGAACTCAAAGACAAACTGTTGGTGCATGCTCTTTAGAGAAGGGAGGTAGAGCTGTCTCCAAAATTTTAACCTCCGGAGTGGTTCCCGGATGTCTTCTACAGATACGCAGGCTCAGATGTGTGAATACAAAACTGACAATTTCAAGAAAAATATGGGCAATCTTTCTTTATCTCTACTTCCAAGAAAATTCCAGTTCGTCCATACTGTACTTTCAAGACAATTTCTCTTCCTGTGTGTGTGTGTGTGTGTGTGTGTGTGTGTGTGTGTGTATCTTTATAGTTTTAAACAGTAATCTCCAGCCATGAGTATGGCATATTTTAGAGTGGAAGGCAACATTTATTTCTGTTTGACTTCCATCATTGCATAAACCATTAGCCTTGGTTATGAGAACAGTGTTACAGATTGTTCTCTAGCAGTGATTTTTAGAAATAGATTAACAGTTTGGGCTGATGGTGCAGTGACATAACCTCATGGCCTGATAATGACTATGTCAGAAAAGTAATGCAAATGTCTAAAGAAATACAGTAAAACCCTGACTTACATATACCTCAAGTTACATAAAATTCAACTTACATAATGATTTTTGCACTAAAACCATGTCCCGATTTACATAAATGTTCCTATGGGTTTGCTTTGAGTTACGTAAAAAATTGTTTTCCCTATGGGGTTGCTTTGATTTGCATAAATATCATTTTTCTATGGGTTTGCTTTGAGTTAAGTAAAAAATTCATTTTTCCTATGGGTTTGCTTCGAGTTATGTAAAAATTCATTTTTCCTATGGGTTTGCTTCAAGTTAAGTAAAAAACCGATTTACATAAAAGCCTATAGAACAGACTTTTTATATAAATAGGGGTTTTACTGTACTGTATTTAACAAATTATTTCCAAGCAAGAGTAGGGAAACTAGTACTAAACCCAATTAACTCATAAGTAGTTCACTCCCTTAAGAAAAAAGAATCCATGTCTAAATGATATCAAAGGACATCACTTGAACAACTGCTCATGCATAACCTATTTCACTAATCACCTAACATTCATACTGCATATTTTAAAATTTTGCAGAATTTATTTTAATGTGTTTATTTTATATATGCCATAAATAAATAGGACCTTACTCCTAGTATCTTTTTAGGTTTTGACTACGTTGTACGGATAATATTTGCTCCATTTCATGAGTGTATTGTATACATTCCAGAAAATTCCATTCTGCTGCATGTGTGAAATACTTGACCAGCAACTTTTTGAATATTGAATCACACAAATATATATAAAACTGTTTGAAAGTACCCATTTCACTATACTCATAAATTTTAAAATTAACAACATTGTTTTCATTGTATATAGGGCCAATGTGTTTGTGTCCATGAACTCAATCACTGCACAGTGGGAAGTGTGACTAAGTGATTTATCACATAAGTAGCTAGGATGAAAGAGTTGATAGTGTACCAGTGCAAGGGCTGTTTCAATATTTAAAATGCAAAACTAATTTGAAGTTTGACTGAAGTTACTGTCTGTTGTTACTGTCAATGGAAGTATCATAATATCAGGGTCCCTTCATGTTTCTTTGTCAAAAGTGAAGTATCTACAGTGTGCTTGGTTCTACATCCAGAAGACTTTTTATTATAGCTAGAGAATAACATCCATATGGATCCTTTCCCTTTGAAAGCTTGTGAATAATTTATGCAGTGGAAGAATAATATGGTAGAAGAGATTTGAAGTACAGTGGTACCTCATACAATGATTTTAATCCGTTCCACGGGGCTCGTTGTTGTATGAAACAATTGCTACACGATACATGCATCATATAGCAATTTTCCCTATGGGATGCATCGTACAACTTTTTTTTTTTTGCTAAGTTGTTTTTCCCATTGAAAAATTGTTGTCATGAGACAACTGAGCGGGCTGACTGTTGCTGTAAAACACATCCACGGCTGTAGTAAACACGTTTATGACGGCTGTGGACTCATTTACAGCAGTCGTAAATGACTTTACACAGCCTTAAATGAGTCTGTGGCCAATTCTGGTGGCAGCAGCTGTGGAGGTGGCTGGAGCAAGGTCAGGGACTGGATTATTTGGTGCCACAGGCCGGATCCAGCCCATGGGCCAAACCCCTGATTTTGGATGTGTTTATAGGCTGTAAAGAGTGAGAGCCATTCAATGGTGGAATCGACTGACTCCTTTACTTGCTGGAGTAAAATTGCATTAAAAAAGTTTAGAATTACAGCATTTGTCTTTTTAAAAAATCTTTGAAAGGGGTGGCCCCAATTCAGAAGGATTTGGGCCTACAGAAAGCCTGCTTTTGAGCTCTCATGGCTTTGATTGTTGGCACCAATTCTGATGTGTGTTTTTTTGGGGGGGGTTGGTTGTGTTTGAGAAGTGTGGCTCAATAATTTTCAATGACCTCACTTCAATTTCAGTCAAGTGTCTTTTTATTCTCCTTCTCTTTCACACCCAAGAAGTACCAAAGTAATTTTCAGGTGTTTCTCAAGGACAGAGACAATGTTGAACAATACTGCCAATAGATGTCCTTAATCATATTTATTAGGATTGTGCTAGGACCCAAAAGTAATCCCTACACTTGTCCCAAGGATTTCATCCTCTGATTATACATGGCAGGACTGAAATCCCAGGGAAAGCAGTCTTCATGCTTCATGATGGGAGCAGTCTTCATGCATCACAATCTACTTGGTGCTTATCTTGCCCTCTTCCCAGCAAAATGAACAGCTTTACTGTCCTCAGGCACAATTCTCATTTATTTCTGTGGGACTACCACACTGTTGGACTAGATCTCTTTCATTTTGTGTAGCTTGTTCAGGAAAGATTTATTATTGCTGCTGCACTCAAGCTGCCTGTCTTTCTCCAAAGCAAGTGAGAGACAAAATAATAGAGTTTTATTTCTAACCTTGTGTCATTTCATTTGGGAAATGTAATATAGGTATCAAAATAAAAGTATGAAGGAACATTTGCATTGTCTAATTTGACACACACACACACCCCAATGGTGACAGCAAAATACGTCCTTTTTCATAATTCATATTTTCACTAATACTGAAAACACGGTCTATGGCCTTGGCATCCTTTCTGGTTTTGAACTTGCAAAGAAGTATTTGTGGTAAGTTACTTTAAAAAGAGACACCTAAAAATTATGCACATAAAAGCTGTTACTATAAGAACCTATGAAAATGCCCATTTTATCAATTGTCTTTGTCATCTTGCGTCATTCATTTGATGTGTGATGCTCATGTCTACTTCTTTTCTATATTTTCTTAAAATAAGACTTTCTGATATATTATTTCACCTTTTCTAACATCTGGGCTCTCCTTTTTTAAAAGAGCTTAGAAATGACATATCAGTCAGGCAGCAGATTGTTATTTTGCCTGCTTCCCAGAAGCCATCAGGAGAGGGTTAAGAAAAGGACCAGTTATCTCATAGCAGACAAATTCCTTGTACATCATTGAGCTTTACACTGAGAATCTCTGTATGCTGTCAGCTACACAGAGAGGAGATTATAGTGACTGTCTGCAAGTTGAATACCCCATAAATGGTGCTTTGACCAAAAGTAAAATAAAAAAGTAAAAAAATGAAAAGCATATTTCAGATCAGGTGGAAATGTGTAAAAAAGAATGAAGGGATTCGTTTTTAGCCAATTGTGTGGATAAATTTTGATGTTTAAAACCATGTCTGCTTCTTTTTCACAATTTATTATGCATAAATTCCTTCGGCTTTATGAAATTTATGAGTTGGCTTGGATGAATAATGTGTTTAACTGTTAAATAATGCCAAGGCTTTTTGAATAATGTGTTTAACTATTGCAGCATCATAGCATAACATGCCAATAATAGAAAAATCTGAAACCTATTTTTAGAGTTTAGTCAAAACTTTTAATGGCAAGGTAGATTTTAATGATTTCAATTCCCTATCTTTGTATTTTCCTCCTTTTGCCAAAATCTTTTCATATAATCCTTTGGGTGGTATGAGTTATCTTTTCTGATTCTTCCATTTTTCACTGCTTTCTATCCTCATCTTCACTTGACTCTAGGACAGGGGTTTACAACCTAGGGCCTACGGCCCATGGGCCAGACCCTGATGCCATTCCATTTGGCCCGGGGAAGCAGGTGTGCAAATGCACCTACCAGCAGGGAGAAACATACCCCCACATGTGCAAACGTGCCTGCCGGCAGGGGAAAACCACATGTCCAGCCCACTCAACTGTCAGAGGGGGAGTTGTCTGGCCCGTGGATGAGAACCCCTGCTCTTGGATATAATCATATGGCCAAATATTATGGCCTGAATGACAACGTCATAAAGTAAGTTCAGAGGGAGAGCAGTACAGTAAAATCCCTACTTACAAAAAAAGTCCATTCCATAGGCTTTTACTTAAATCAGTTTTTTATGTAACGCGAAGCAAACCCATAGGAAAATTTATTTTTTTACATAACTCGAAGCAAACCCATAGGAAAAAATGAAATTTTTATGTAAATCAAAGCAAACCCAAAGGGAAATGAATGTTTATATAACTCTAAGCAAACTTATAGGAAAAAGAATCTTTATGTAACTCGAAGCAAACCCATAGGAAATCGTGTAAATCGGGACATGGTTTTAGCACAAAATCATTATGTGAGTCGAATTTTATGTAACTCGAGGCATATGTAAGTCGGGGTTTTATTGTAATACTTCTTGCTGTCATTTTGGTATCCTCTAAGTGTCCAGTGCCACTGAATCAAGAAGGGGGGAACAAGGGGAGAAATGCAGGCCAGTGTTTACACTGCAATCAGGATGGCAAGCAAGCAGCCAAAGGTGTTGGAGAATAAGCCAAAGGTTAAAAATGGGAGAGCCCTGGGAGGTGGCCTTTGAAGGAGGCTCCAAGGGTGTTGGAGCTATGCAGAACATTCACCTCAGGTACAGCAACAAAATGGCAGCCACCATGCTCACCCAACCCTCTGAAGCTCTGACAACAACCCAAACGATGCCTATTTCACATGTGGCAGGAATTCTCCCATCTCCTTCCCCGAGAATTGCCTATAGGCCCCTCTTCCATCTTGAACAGTACGCACACACACACATATCTTTATTCGACCGTCAGGCAGTACACATCTTGAACAGTATGAACTCCTGAACAAGACAGAGTGGTAATTAGGCAGCATAGTGCAAATATAATGAGACCAGAGATGAAACGGGGAGTTGAAGAAAGGTAGGCTATTGTTGACGTGAAAGGCAGATATTGGGTAGCAGTGATAGCTGAAGGTGACGCTGGCAGAGGAAGCAATGCTGGTGATGCTCATGCTAACTTTTGTTAATACTGCACAGAAAGTGGCAATGGTAAACCCCTATTGAATTTTTCATAGTGAAAACTCTATGATGAGACAGTTGAAAAGTGCAAAAGGAGATTTTGGTCCAGCTCTTGGTATTATACAGTACTTTGTGGGATAAATTTTTGCCAGTCACAGTTCACGTTCTACCTTTCAAGGTATGTGCCTTTCTGCACCGCTTGACAGCTCTTGACTCCATAAAACTGTTCTCAGTTCAATGTTGACACTTTGCTATGAATCAGAAATTATGAGATTGGTGATATATAAAGGAAATGCCTGCTGATTTTTACTGGTTTTGATTTCCTTCTCATAGGTCATTAAGAATACATTGGCTTGTAATATGTGATGATGAATGAACCTAAGGGAATTTCCAGAGAAAGGGCTCCTTATGCTTGCAGTTAGAAAGCACAATGTAAGGACTGCCTCTCTCTTTTCCACCATAATAGACTTGATCCATGAAAGCTAACATTAAAATGCAGCAGATTTTCTTTAAAGTGCCACAACATTTTTGGCTTTGTTTACTCTCTGATAAGTTTGAAACACAAACTAACATGGCTACTATTCCAAAAATTCAAAACTGTTGTCAGATAATCCCCCATATCATGAGTGACTGAGATAAAATGATAGCATAGTAAAGCCATTAACTGAACACTTTCCACAAAGAGAGTGTAGTCATGATGTAATATCCCCAAATGAGCCTTATTGGGTCATTTGGTTAAACTGCCGTACTACAGCAAAACATTGTGAGTTTGATCTTCAAGGGACCAAGTTTGACTCAGCCTTCCATCCTTCCAAGGTTGGTAAAAGGTGTACCCAACATGTTGGGGGTAAAATGATAATTACCTTGTGAACTGCCCAGAAAGTGCACTAAATGCTATGGGTAATTGCTGTTGCTATTATAGGGGTTCTCTTGCAAAAATTGCAGAAATTTTTAATCGATGCTAGCTTATTGGCAAAGTTGCAATAGTAGAAGTCCCCCCCCCCCCCACTGAGCTGCTACTAATTAATGGAAACTGTGTTTGTTTTCATGACAGAGATTATTCTGGGTTGAAAGGATTTTTGCAGCGGACACCCAAATGAGGCTCCTTTCATGTGCCCCATCGTGCAGCTCTCGGGGAATCAAACCCCATCCTTCTGGTCTCCAAGCTAAGTGCTTTACGCACTGAGCAACGGTAGAGAACTGGAAGGAGAAAGGACGGTTTTAGTGTAAAATAAGTTCTTATGTTCCTAAGACTTGGGATGTATTCTGCTGATGACCTCATATTTTTGTATCCTGCCCTAAAGTGTTTTTTTAAGACTTTAAGATAAGCAGGGAAGAAATTCCTTGAATTCATCAATCTTGGGGTGTAGAGTGTTGAATCTTTAAAATACATGTGCTAAAATGCTACCTGGCTGTTTTCTTTGCGTCTGCCACAGAAGAAGCAGAAAGGTACTGTAATAGATCAAAATTTCAACTCTGGCTGTCAAGCATGTTGCAATAACAGGCTGTCATATGGCTATGGAATATCCATCACTATCACAGCGAATGAACTATGGAGGTTTCTGGGCTGACAGTCTCACCTTCTCTGTGTTGTTTCTTAGCACATGCATTTAACTTTTCAATGAACCCAGGAGAAAGGTGCATTTAATTTATTGGTGCTGAAATATTAAATCATCTGAATTTGATTCAAATCTCACTTATAAATAATTGCACAAAACAATTAATCTGTGTTCCCCATCATGAAAATACAGTAGAAGAAAATAAGGGCATATTTTTATTAGAAAGAGGAACAGCATTTGCTTGTAGTATGCATTTTTCTTATTTGTTCCATCTCATTGGCTCAAGTCAAAAAGCAGTGCTTTAAAAATGAAAACATTTATAAAAACAGAAAACCAATGAGAAATATAAATATGATGTTTAAAATACTCATAAAATGTATATATTGCTTTCTAAATAGTAGAATATATCACCCACTGAAGTTTCATTGAATCACAAAGTGTAGTTTCCATGCAACAAAGTTATCAAAACTAAAAGAGGTTATATGCATCAAATCAGTATATAAGGATGCATGAATGTATCTATTTTTACAATTTTTATCACATTATTTATCCATAATGGAATTTAGGGCTCTGTATTTAGGCTTCCCATATAGTCTCCTATTTACTGATTAAATTCAGCATGAGACCAATGGCTGCATTAGGCACTTTCAAATTCATGGTAACAAATAGTTTTGTTGGTTATCATAAAATGTCTTCACCACTTACATCCTCCTAATCAATGTATTATAAACAGAGGTGTATTAAATGTTAGAAATTTTCCAACTGATTAATTCTGATTTTTATAAGAGCAGCAATATCAGTTTTTCTTTGAAAAACAAATAAACACTCTTAGTAAATATCCTGTTCTCATCTTGTTTGGTGTCATTTTCTTCTAGTTTTTATTTCATCTAGACCAGTGGTTCCCAACATGGGGGATATGCCCCACAGGGGGACATCAATTCCCAGAAGCCTAAGTCAGTACATTGGCTGATCAGTGCTTTGGGGGATTGTTGTGTCCAGCCCTTGTAAGCAATAGCCCAGGCAACGATGAACAAAATAACAAGAGGAGTTTATTGAACAGTCTTTCAGCTTACACTTACAAGGCGCTCCGGACATAAGATGGCTACACTTGTCCCATGTAGTCAGTCCCTCGTGTTTCCTACCGTAGAGGCAGTGACTAAGCTACACCTTGGCGTGATAGCATATAGAGGAGACCCAGGCTTAGCCTGATGCTGGCTAACCTGTGCGGTAATGGGCAGTATAGATCCAGTCTGGCCCCACCCTTGTTTACCCGTGGGGCTTATATACTGTCTCCCCGGCGGTGACTCCGTGTTACAATGAAGCAACCCACCGGACAATCATAACCAACCAATCATAACAGGATATATAAGTATTAACCAATCAGGAACAGGATCCAAAGTTGTAACCAATCACAGAACTCTATTTAGCATAATGAGTGCGCCCAGAGAGGGAGATTTTGCGCCAACTTTAGCTCCTAATTTGGATGGTGGGAAACCGCCATTTTATCTTTGCAAGGCGTTGCCTGTGCAACTTGCAATTCTGCCTTAATACACAACAGGAATTGACTTAGGTTTCTGGGAATTAAAGTCCAAAAACCAAGGGGTGGGAAACACTGCTCTAATGAGTTTTACAGAACCCAACAGGTATGGTGATCCAAAACCACCAGAATTTAGACATCATATGAAAACTCGGGATATTACAGTGGACCATTAAAATGATCCTACACGCTCAGCCTCAATGCACAAAACAGTTTCCTAGTCTGATAACAAAAATCTTTGTTAGGAAATAGTGTTTATAAATGGCATGGAGGAAATTGGCCGATGAAAGTTGTGATTAGAATGGCTAAGTGATGGGATGAAGTGTATAATGATGCAA
This sequence comes from Bradypodion ventrale, assembly GCA_035047345.1. Taxonomy (NCBI): domain Eukaryota; kingdom Metazoa; phylum Chordata; class Lepidosauria; order Squamata; family Chamaeleonidae; genus Bradypodion; species Bradypodion ventrale. Next base: position 127,646,482 of record JAWDJE010000006.1, read on the forward strand.
TTATATCAAAACTAATCCTTTTTGATCTTATTAGTTCAGTGAACAGGGATGTGAATTATTTTTATTTTGGGCTCACCAATATACTCCTACGTGAAAGCAAAAATAAATTTAGGCCTGCCAAACATTTATTTTCTGCAGCTCTGTTCTATTAGAAATTCAATGCATTCTTTAAAACCTTATTTTGTTCTCACCTCCTTCATTACATTTCAGCATTCCTTAATTTATAATGGGGAAAATAATCTGTGATGTGTGGGGGGGAAATAATCATCTTTCATCCCTAGAGTCAAGTGGCATCTTTTCTCTTTCTAAAAGTCTGAATTGCACCCATATTTATCTCTCTCTCTCTCTTAATGAAACTACATTGAAAAGGGGGAGAAAAGTGTCCTTTGGTGGCATAAATTGCTGTGCAAAAACAAATGTGCAAAAATGAATAAAAGTCTTAGGTCCTTTTTATCTTCTCGCATTAATTTTACGAGGCTAATTTGACAGACTATAATGACAATTTTATCCAGAAAATGCTGGAACTGAAAGTAAAATTAAAAGAAATGCTGTATGTATAGGGTAAAAATATGTGTATGGATTTTAAAAGTATTACTAGGTTGTTGTTGTTGTTTTTTGGGGGGATCACTAAAACAGAAACTATAATAAAAGTTAACCTAGTTAAATTGTGCTGTTTTAAACATTCTTGATATATGTCTCATTGCCACTTTTCATGCGAAACTGAAACTTACTTCGATCTGGGAACTACTAACAAGATCTTGGAATTGTTAACTATAAAGAAGGACAGATATAGCTTCCTATATAGATAGAGAAATTTCAGGGTGGCCAACATTTTTGTAGGAGTGCCATTTCACTGCTGCGCTGCCAAAATTCAGTGGTGCAATCAGTGGTGCTTTTTTTGCAGTAAAATAAGGATAATCCCATTCCCAGAAAGAATTACCTGTTAGGACCTGGTGTGTGCTTTTCAAATACTTTATTCAACCATAGGCAGGCATTACTTAAAAATTGAAAGAGGGTTTTGTTTCTTTCTTTCTCTTTTTCCTTTCCTTTTTCTTCTTCTTCTTCTTTGCATTTCTGCTGCCATATATAACATAGCAGGTTGAAAAAGAATATTACGCACTGAATATTGGTATATGGGATAAGATATACAAAGAAACAGACAAGGTTCCCATTTTGCTTCTGTTTAAAAAGAAACTAGAGTGGAATCTTATAATGAGATTAATACTGGTCTTTGCTTATTGCAAAGGCGACCTTTACCTTTAAATTTATCTTCCCTCCTGCTTTCTCCCCTTCCTTATCACCATCACTACACCATACTGATCCCCAGGTCAATACATATGGACCTCCATGTCTTTCAGTTTCACGTAGGGCCATGGCACATGTCCCACAGGGGAGCAATTTGATTTTTAAGGAGGGCAATTCGAGAATGAGTTATCAACAGTGAATGGCTATTTAGGTTTCCTCCACGTGAATAGGATTTCATTTTTTGAATAATAAGAATTATATATCACAGGAGGGCCGGCATCAGCATTTTAGAGATGCCTAGGTGGGGCATGGCCAAAAAAGTTTGGGAACCACTGGTTTAGGGTATTTCTCCAGTCAAGCAGACTGTTCAGTTATTTCATGCTTGATGTAGGAGATTTATCACTGCATGTTGTTCACTTATTTAAGTATTTTCAGCTCCCTTTCGAGACAAGCAGATGATCTTAGAAAAGTTGCTTTTTTGGACTACGAATCCCCTAGCCAGTAGGTTTCTCAGCTCTAACAAGAAGCCTTTGTAAACCTTGTAAATGGCTATATAATATAACACACTGGACATGTAAAGTGTGGTTGACCATGTGCAATTGTAAACAGAAACACTTGCTGATAATTCTGCAAATCTGCATGTTTTGCCAGAAGTATCAGATTCATCCTATTCTACAGAGTACTTAGGAGTCTATGTATCACTGATGGACCCTCAAAGACTCCAGAAGAGTATGCAAGGTAAAGGAGGGGATACTCCTCCTTCTGGAATGGTATAGTGCACGCCAAAGTGCACGGAATGCTGTTAACCTTTCCAATGAAGTGGTACCTATTTATCTACTTGCAATTTATTGTTTGAAACTGCTAGGTTGACAGGAGCTGGTCCAGACGATGGGAGCTCAGTCTGTCTTGCAGCACTCAGGTCTCAAACTGCTGAACTGCTGACTTTTCAGTCATCAAGCTTAGCATCTTAACCACTAAGCCACCACGGCCCTCTAGTACAGTAATAGTGTACCGCTTTGGGTCTCCCCCGGGGAAAGGAAAGTGGGGTATAAATGAAGTAATAAATAAATAAATACCAGAAGCTATTTACTTCAATTCTAGGATTTATAAATTAGAAGAAAAATCAACAAAAGAAAGATCCTGTAGATGAATGATCAGTGCCAAGATATTAAAAACTTGCAAAATGGGCATGGTGATTTTGAATTGCATAAGCATATTAAATAAATATAAAATTTAAGTAATATCTTGAAATTATACAGATTCTTTTCCATGAAATTAAATCAATAACTATAATAAAATACTGTTTACTTCGGATAAAAAGAAGGAAGTCTAGACATTCTATGTAGCTGAAATGTTTTCTCCCTAATTAGCCTCAAGTTATAAATGATACCTATAACAATGAAGGACAAATTATTTTAATATTCCACATTGAAAAAGTAAAAAGAACAAGTAACAGAGGTAAATCACCTGGTGTAGATGAAATGAGGACATAACTTCTAAAAGCTGTGGAAGATAGTTGTATTAAAATGCTGAAAAGGCTTAGTATGGTATATAACCAGGGACAAAATTTTACAAAATTGTTGCAATTAATATTTGTGACAATTCAAAAAAAAGGCTAATGCAAAAAGGGCAATGAATATAGAATAATCTGTTTATTGAGCCAGATTTTAAAGATCTTTCATTGAATTATATATGAAAGAATTAAGATAAGTTGGAAAATAATAGAAGCAACACACAGTTTGGATTTAGGTCAGGAAAGAACACCAGAAAAGTGCTCCTTAGTGTAACAGTTTTAGTGGGAAATTGCTTTGATGTTCCCATATATCTGCCACTTTAATTTTAAAAAGCGTTTGACAGAGTTCAACATCATAAATTAATAGAAATATTTCATCAACTATATAACCATAGAAAGGATATATGTATAATAAAAGGACATATTGGGAACAAATGGCTAAGATTAAAATAGATTGAGAGTTAATTAATGAAGTAGAAATTGGAAGAGGATTCCATCAAAGATTTATCTTGTCACCAATTCTGTTTAATATTTATTCAGAAATGCTTATGAAACATGTCCTCACAGACAGATCTGAGTGCATTAAAATAAATAGTATACTCTTAAATAATATAAGATATGCTGATGACACAGTCCAGATAGCCAGAAGCTGAAATGACCTTCAAATACATGTGACTGTCAATCAATGCCAACAAAAACAAAATAACAAACACGTAAACAAAAATGATGATAAATTGGGATAACATCAATATAAATATTGTGTAACAACTCACATAGAGACCAAGTAGACAAGCATGTGTATTTGGGGAATTAAATTAACCACATAGACTGCACTACAGAAATAACTGAGATAACTAGAACAACCTTTATGAAGTTGAATAAAATGTTATGCCACAAACTTTTAAATATATATTTGAGATTGAAAATATTAAAGCATTACCTATAGTCAACCCTCCTATAAAGATGCGAGGTTTGGACTATTAGGAAGGAAAATAAATGCTGTTGAAATGTGGATGTGCAGAAGAATCCTTTGTATCACATGGACTGATAGAATAAAGAATGAAGAGGTACTTCATCAGATAGGAAAGCCAAAAGAGATAGAGTTGATTATTAAGAAGCAGAAGCTCTCATATCTTGGACACATAATTCATCATAATGAATATAATATACCACAATACATCATTGAAGGGAAGATCGAGGGTAAATGTGGACAAGGTAGATGAATTTCTTGGATGACTAACAGCAGAGACTGGCTGGTCCATAATAGAGAACAACTAATTCACGAAGCAAGATAAGTGGAGATATACCATGACAGTTGGTAACATCAGCAGCTGAGACAGAATCCAGAGAGAAAAGGAGAAATGGAAGGAGGAAAGTTTTAAATCTTATATAAATGGCTGAAATAATGCCATTGAAGTAGCCTGCTTCTAATAATCTAACTGAGCGAATTCAGATAGGAACAAAGAAAGATAAATAGAAACACCATTTAATCATAAGAACAGGTTGGTAAATTGAATAGTTATGGTGCACCTTTTAGCTTTTTAAAAATGTAAGTATTTACAATTCACTAATTATTTTTCCATTTTAAAAAAAGAATTATCTTTATGTGTGTTTTGTTTGCAACCAGAGCAAGGACTAGATATTCTTATTTCCTTCAAAAATCTTCAGTCTCAGCAAAATAAAACCTCACACACCCCTCAATACTCACCTCACTCAATATTTCTTCAGCACTGATCAATACAATTTTGTTCTCCTTCTGTAGTAATTCTGGGTATGTTTTCTCTCTCTCTTTCCCCTCCTTTCCCACCTTTCTTGGCTTCATTTGTCTTTGCTGCCATTTAATCTGATTAGCCATAGCAAACCTTGTGACTTTGATTACAGACATTTGCCATGTCCTCATTTCATATGTAGCATTGTGAGTTTCTTGACACAATCAGCTGGATAACCACAGAAAATCAAATTAAATGACAGGAAAGGCAAGTGAAGCTAAGAGGCGGGTAGAGAAAGGGGAATAGTGGCAAGAAGAAAATACGGCTGTGGAATAAAAGGGTGTTGAACATAAATATTTTTTGCAGCAAGTGCAGGGGAAAGATCACTACAAAGGAAGGTGGTTTTTGACACTTACAGAAATAGACATGAAACTGAGTAAGTAATTTTATCTCGGTCCTTCTCATAACCCTACAAAAGCCTGAGGGATTGAGTGATCTGATTAAAATCAATGTTGTAGCTATCCTTATGAATCACTCTTTCAGGGGGGGGGGGGGGAGTCCAAAGACTTTTAAATATGAAGGGCTAAAGTAAAAGTAATACCATTCACACATTTAGAAATTATATAACTAGATTTTTTTTAGAATAAATAGCACACAGACATATTCTGATCAGGATCTGGTAGTAGGATTTTTGTTGTTGCAGTCCTGGTATATACGGCAGGGGTTCGCAACCTGCGACCTGTGGACCAGATGCGGACCATGGCATCATTTCATGTGGCTCCCCCACTGCCTTCACTACACCAGGAAGTGCCATGTGGTGGAGGAAGGGCAAAATGGCCATCCGGCCGCCAAAGTTGTCTGAGGGAGCATGACCTGGCTTTAAAAGGTTCAGAATCCCTGATATATGGAGTTATCAGTGTCGTAGTTCCTGCTCACCCCTTCCCCAGTTTTCTGCTGGTAACTCAGGGGGCACACCGAGGCAAGAGGAATTACTATCCTGGTTAGCGTGGCCTGGGAAAGGATCTCCTCTAAGGAGGCAAGGGGGATAGGTACTCTCCTGAGCGGAATGAGAGTAATAAGGCAGGTTCTCAGTTTGTCTCTGTGGCAATTTAATGTCCAGTTTGAGATTAAGGCTGGCCACACCTTGGAGAACATATTTCTCAAGAACAAAGCCCCTTGTTTACCATACTGATGGCAGTCTGGCCTTGAATTGCTAAGGCAGGAATGTGTGGGTAGATCCATACCTCCACTCCTCATCGGGAAATCATCTCCTTGTAGCATTGCGGCCTGAATTCCTCTGAGCTGGTTCCCGCATTGCTGAACAATGGTTCAGTGTGTGTGTGTGTTAGCAATTCTCCCCTTTCAGGTGCCCAGATGTAGTTTGGGAGGTCTTAAAAACTTCCTAACAAAAGGAATTCTTTTTGTAGTTTTATTGTAAAGAAATAGAACACGTCCAGAATATAAAAATAAGGTTATGCATCCTAGCTATTTGGTTCAGCTAGAGCATGTCTCTAAAAAGATAGACTATTTTCAAAGTATAGCAAAAGCACTTCTTATGCGACTAAGCTGCCCATAGCATAAAATAGCTTGGTGGTTCAGTCAGACAGCATGGTCAATGGAATCATTTTCATTTTTATGATCCTCCTTCTTGAACAACGTCTTCCTTTTTCCCGATTTGGAACAACTTTTCTTTTTGTTTACCTTAAGATCCCTCTTTTATAGGACTCTCGTGCATTGTCCATGCGTCAATGATGTGATTGATGGATCACAAAGCACCCCCCAAGAATATGATTCGGGTCTCTGCATCTGGTTCCATATCTTGGCTTGGAAATTCTTTGGTGGCGGGAATTTTACCCCATAACCCAAACATGGTGTTACAATTTGCATTCTTGCTAGTTGTTGACTCTCCAGAATACAGTGTTTTCCACTAGCTAGCAAAAGAGATTTCTCCACTATAGAAAAGCTGTGTCTGCTAAACAAACCTGTCAAGTTTTGGATTTGGAAATAAGGGAAATTTCCCGACAAATACGGGATACTTGACAGCTATGCTTATCCTGTGCTGCCCTTCAATGGTGGCAATAGGGCATTGCAGTCTAATTAATAAGGGATGACAGCGGGAAAGAGGGTAAAATAAGGGGTTTTCCTGGCCAATAAGGGATACTTGACAGCTATGCTGCTAAAATGAGGCAGACAACTTCAAAATGGATTCTAGCTGGCCGCTAGATTTATGGAACTCATGACAATCAGTTCTTGTAGTTTGTAGTGGAAAGACAGCTCCCACCAACACCAAATAAACGTGTATACACCAAAGTAACTGTTTTTAATCCAGAAAGTGTTTTGCCAAACTTCCCAACTTTGAAGTAACAGATTCGATACACACATCTGACTAAATGTCCCATTGTGATTTGTTTTTAAAGCAATTTATCTGTGTTTCTGGCATTGCATTCTCTCAGTCAGTCCCACTAAAGCTAAAGATCACAGTAATTCAAAATGAGGTTGAGAGTAAAAATGCTGGAGCAGATAGGCAGAAATTCCATTAAAAAGTCAAGGTGAAAAACATCTCTGTTGGTGAGATCAATGTCTTGATCTAACTGCCCATCGTTCCTATTGATTTGTGATTTCATTCTAGGGCTGAGGTTGTGGTGGTTCAGTGGTTAAGAAACTCACCTTGTTAGCTGGAAGGCTGGCAAGTTGGCAGTTCGAGACCAGGGTACTGCATGACAGTTTGAGCACCCATCTCTGACCCAGCCCCTGCCAACCTAGCAGTTTGAAAGCAAGAAACTGCAAGTAGATAAATAGGAACCACTTTGCTGGGAAAAGATCTTGGGGACATGAAAGGAGCCTCATTCCCAGTCCCCTGAGTAATTTCTGGCATGAAATTATTCTTATTATCAATGTAATATTCCAGATCAAGTAAATAAGAATGAAAGGACAGCATTTTGTGGAAGTCCCTTGCCATTACTTTCAATAACCCTGGGCTTCTGAACAGATAGGAGATGAATTGTATTGAACTATGCACATATTTTGGGGGATGAATAGCATGAGTATTTACAACTCATCTGTCATAATCTACAAGCACCTTCTAAATGAAATGTGCTTAATTATATAATTTAACTTCAAATGACTAAATATATTTAATGGATCACTTATTAAAAATAACCAGCTTATTTAAATGGTTTTGGGTATTTATCATGTTTATCAATGCCTTGGATACCTTGGAGTCGTTATTCAACAAGTAGTCCACACACTGGTAGACATCTCCATGACAACATTCTGTACATGGAAATGGGCCTGAGAAATCAAATACTTACCAACTTTTCCAACACTGTTAGAACTAAATTATTCTGATAAAGTGATCTCAAATTCCTGTTCTGTTCATTATAAATAAACGTACATATTTTACATACCATCTATGGGTACTCAGAATAGCAAAATGTTATAATAACCCTAGTAACACTCTGCACACAATTATGAAAAAGCTAATAACATACAATGAAAGAGAAACATGCATTTATTTACTGTTGGCCGGATGCTTTGTGCTATAGAAGAACAAAGAAGTGGTATGGTCCTATATCTGTAAAGTGCACAATTTAAGTGAATTGGGGGGAACAGGTGGACAGAAGATGCAAAAATGGAGATGGAAAGAGAGAGGATTGAAATTACAGAAAAATAACACTGTAGCTAGAGTTTGAGTCAGGATTTTGGCCTACTCTGCACTATGACAGAAAAATCAGCACATTACAATTTTTGTAGCTTTCTTCAGGGACCTTTCTTTTAATCCTCCAATTAAAATGAAGCAAACAAAAAATGTGCCCAAAGACTATGATATAGGATTGAATTTAGTTGTGGAAGCCTTTTTGTTTCTGAAATATGCACCTCCTTTGCTTTGAAAAGCTGCACTGTGTGAGTCTTCTCAGTGTGTAATTACTTAAGGATCTATAGGTAAGACATTCTTGTGCTTAAATAAATAGTATATGAAGACAGCATGGTGAGGTCTTTCATAAATCAGTGCTGGCTTTTGGCGCCATTGATTTGATGATGCAGTTCACTCTGGGGGCCATACATGGTAGCGTTTAATGAAGAATATTGAAAAGGTTACAGTGCTTTTTCAAGCTTCTTTTGTTGTTTGTTTTGAAGTGAGAGTCAGAGCAATAGGGATTTAAAGTTATTAAAATACACATTTTTCTTTAGAGTCCATCCAATTCACCTGGGAGTACATACAGAGGAGACTTTAGAGATTATTCCTGCTTTGCTAGTTCAGCTTAATTTGCTTTTTATTTAATCAGTGGAATTCTATGTTATGTGCCTTTCAAAACTGCATCTGCATTTTAAAAACAAACCCTACATTTTTTTCTTAATTTTGTCTATACATAGCATAGCCATCTTTAAATATTACTGTGTGGTGGATGGGTGGATGCATAAAATAAAATAAAGAGCCATTGCACACAATGGTTAAACTGGTGTACTGTGGTCAAAAACTGTTCACAATGTGAGTTCCATCCTGATGGGGATCAAGGTTGACTCTGCCTTCCAGCCAACCGAGGTCGGTACAATAAGCACCCATCATATTGAGGGCAAAATGGTGATTACATTGTGAACTGCCCAGAGAGTGCACTAAGCACTGTAGGGTGGTATGTCGGTTTAATTGCTATTACTATAGATCAAATACAGATACAGCTGTAGATCAGATACTTATGAACCACAGACTATGTGAATTGATGATCAGATGAATAGCTACCTATACACAGCATGCAACAGCAGGAATATTCATTGTTCCAAGTAAACTCTTCATTGTCAAAGTCCCTGGAACTGTGTGGGTCCCGATTTCTGAAAACAACTTGCCTTGTGAAGGACTACCACAAATTTTAAAATCCATGTTTATTAAATCTTAGACTGCATAAGATTGAAGAGAGACACATTGGTGGCATTCAGCCGGATTTACTTTGCGCTCTCCTCTTTTTCTCCAATGTGCCATGAGGATCAGATCAGAACAGACACTTTTGTTTCCATACATGACTGGGATTACATATAATGCAACCTCAGGCTTATGCATTTAGACTAGTTTTTACTGAAACAACTCAAATTCATCCTTTAGTTATGAATTCTCCTTGTATCAATATGCCCTATTTAATACAGAGGTCAGTTAGGAATTCTCAACCCTTTTAAGCCGGGTCATGCTCCCTCAGACATCTTCGGGGGCTGGATGGCCATTGTGCCCTTCCTCCACCACATAGCACTTCCTGGTGTGATGGAGGCAGTGGGGGGGGGGCACATGAAATGGCACTGCAGGCCGCATCTGGCCCATGGGCCACAGGTTGAGAATCACTGGTTTAAAGTTTGGACATAGTGCTCAACCGCAGTTAAATTAACACTGAAAGAAAGATATTGGTCCCTTCTCCTCTGCAATAGAGGGAAAATGGGGAGGAGGAATGCATAAAACTAAGGCTCAGATCTTCGTATTCCTATAACAGGAAGAGGTGGTAACCATCTCCTGCCACTATAGGTTGGTCTAATAAATAGTTTGGGTCTAATAGCCCATCAAACCCAGTAGGGTCATCTGGTGTCTCTCTCTACCAAGACTTGCAGCTGTAACAAAAAACAAACAAACCTACAGCCATAATTTTGCCTATCTGAAGTTGAGGTGTGTGTCTATTTTTTCCTCTGAGCCTATTTCAGAGACCACTTTGGACACTGTTACAAGTACATGTCTTCTATCTAAACATGTTGGAGGCAGTTTAGTCTTGAATAGACACTTTCTCTCCTGAAAATAAGTTCCCGAACCACACCAAAAGCATATGAGAAATGACTTCTACTGCACTTTTTAATGAATAGGACGTCATCCTCCTATAATTATTTAGACCAGGAGTGCCCAAACTATGGTCCGGGAGCCTTATTTGGCCCCTTAGGACACAGTGACTGGTCCCCTGTACCACGTGACCAGCCGGTGGGCACCCCTGATTTAGAGCAACAACATGAAGCAGAGAACATTTAAGAACTCACTACATCTCTACTTTTAAAATAATTGAATTGTAGTGGGTATAACAAAAAAAGACAGGAAGTCTAATGAAGGGACCCTATTAAATACACCAGTGACTCACTTTCATCTGAAATACCATATCTTGAGGATCACTGAGGAAAGGATATTGCTGGTGAAGGAAAGGTTCACAGAATGGTGATGACAGTAGCAAAAGAAATTGCCTAGGGTCTGGACAAATATTCCTAGATGGAAGACCAATAAGGTTGGAGATTGTTAATCCTTGCAAAAAGACAAACAAGAGAAGGTATGATAAATGTATAGAAAGTGATGAATGGTATTGAAGACAAGTTGGGAGATATTCTTGTCTGAGTTTCAAAGCACAGAAACAAGATGACTTGCAATTAAATAGAAAGATGGTAAAAGAAAACTCAATAAAAGCCATTCTGGACAGAGGTCTTAGCAGAACAGGCTCAACATATTTTGTTGTCACCAAACTAATCTAACAATCTTATATTAACATGTTATTTTTTGTTCATTACATCAGTCTTACCATTAAAACTTGGGATTGGCAAAAACCAGTGGCTCGTGCTGCTCTCATGTGTGCCAGTGACTCACTCTTCAAACACTCTGGATCGCATGGATTGGAAAAAGTGAATAAGACCACTGATCACTTCAATATGGAATTGCAGTGAGAAGTATCTACAAAGATCATTTGGGTGAGACACATGTAGAAAGTTCTTATCCTAAAATATCTGGAGTGCATCTGAATATATGCAGAACATTTTTCCTGTCCTACTATATATCTAGATTTTCTTCCTTGCTGTCTGAATAAATCCAAGTAATATGGACTGCATCCTCCACCTTCACCACCTTGAGAGCAACAAGAGTACTTTAGAGCAGAGGTCCCCAACCACCGGCCAGGCCATGGACCAGTATTGGACCATGGGCTGTCCCGAGCTGGGCTGCGGGGGTAGGTGGAACTGGGCCCCGGATGGCAACCTTCTGCCTTCATCGTGCTCTGCCGGGTCTGCCTGGTGAATAGAGCGAGAGCACGGTCTTCAGACACAGCAGATAGGCAGGTGGCCGGTCCCCTCCTCCACACTGCTTAACTATGGCAGGGCTCTACCCCCGCCTGTGTGCAGTGTGATATCTCACTGCTTGAGTTGAACAGTGTGGCTGGCAGGCGGCTGGGCCCCTTCTCCTTGTTTTTGAGCTACAGCAGGGTCACGCACGCACGCACACACCTGTGCACAGTGAGGTATCACATTGCCCATATTCAAGCTGTGGCTTATCCTAAAATATCTGAGATTTTTTTAAAAATCCCACCATTTACTGATCCATGGAAAAATTGTTTAGCATGAAACCAGTCCATGGTGCAAAAAAGGTTGAGGACCCCTGCTTTAGATAGCACAGGATAGACCTGTCTTCCAACATCTTGCGACCATTTCATACCCCCAGAATATTGCCATCTGAGCCAGCTGCCTGCAAGTAGATCTGGATATGTCAGAATTAAAGGAATAAAAGGCATTGAATCTGTACACCTGCAGTGCTCTGTGCTAAATCTGGCAATAAAAGAGAACATGATGTAGAATGTTAAGGCATCTGAGGAGAGAAACTAAAAAGCATCTAAAGCTAAATTGCTACCAGATCACCCAGAAATTGTGGACATTTTTTCAGCTCTGACTTTCTTCTATATTTTTCTACCGATTTCAGCACCAAGACCTCTTTCTTCCTCCTCAACTTCCGCTTTTAAAAACACTGTTCAGTAACATTTTAATGACCACTGCAGATGTGTGTTTTGACCTTTCATGCTTTTCCACTGCTCCGCTTTTAAGGATCAAAAATATGAATATTATTGTTTTTCTCTTGCTTTGTTCCAGCCAATACATCTCTTTACTATGTTTCAGAAGTAACCTTCACCATGGCTTCTTTTCAACGAACTCTCAAAGTTCACTTTGACAATTTGCAAACCACAGCAAAGGGAAAGTAGATATGTGACAGAGTGAAATTAACAGGAAAGTCTCTTGTTGGGTTTTATAGGGGAAATTTGCATCTCTTCAAAAGTGTGCAACTTGTCCCACCCAACTTCAGGTGACAGATCTGATGATTCCCGGATGTAGTGCATGTAGATGCAGCCCAACAGCTGATTGTTAAATCGAATTCTCTAAATTCTGCATCGAACTACATTCACCTGGCAATGTCAACAAGCTCTTGGTGGGTTTTGCTGAGTTTTTCTTTGGTTGTTTTTCAGAACAAGCAACTTCATATCCTGATACCTTGCTTTGCATTCCCACATGGGAGAAAACTGCTTAGCCATTAGAACAGTGATGGGCAGTCTTGGCCCTCCAGCTGTTCTTGAACTTTAATTACCAGAAACCCTGACCAGCTGGTGTGTTGACTTGGGCTTCTGGGAATTGAAGTCCAAGAACAGCACTGCACCCTAGAGTCGGATACGACTGGCTTTCGAGCAAGGGAAACCTTTACCTTTACTGAGCCCATAAACATTCCATGTCAAGCTCCTGGAAAGGTGTCAACCCAAAAAAGAAGGAAGGGGGTTATTATCTGTATAAAGCAGGAGTTCTCAACCTTTTAAAGCCAGGGGATGGGTCATGCTCCCTCAGACAGCTTCAGGGGGCGGACAGCCAATTTTCCCTTCCTCCACCACATGGCACTTCCTAGTGTGGTCGAGGCAGTTGTGGGGGGGCACATGAAATGGTGCTGTGAGCCTCATCCAGCCAGCAGGCAGCAGGTTGAGAATCCTTGGTATAAAGGGAATATAGCAGGGAATATAGCAGTCGCAGAGCAAGAATATTTATTTATTTATTTATTTATTTATTTATCATTCACATTTGTAAATGCCGCCCACTCAGGCAGAACCCGACTCAGGGCGGCATTACAACAACTCCAAAAAAAATACATAAAAACATTATAAAACCTTATAAAACCCACCCAATAAAAAACCCACCCAATAAAAAATCCGACATCCACCCCCATTTAAAACCCATATCCCACTCACCCGTCCCACCTACCACACAGAGGGAAAGAGAGAGAGTCTTATAAAAGCCAGCCGGTGGGGGCCATAGTCCCGTTCGGGCCCCACACCTGCCCTGCCAGCCAGGTCTTTACTCCTTTCCTGAAGGGCAGCAATTCACTTTGAAGTCTTAGATCTGTTGGTAGGAGGTTCCAGAGGGTTGGTGCGGACACGGAGAAGGCCCTCCTTCGGGTGCTAGACAAATGTGCACCCCTCGTTGATGGCACCATTAGAGAGCCTCTCCGGTCCGCTCTGGTTGGACGGGCAGTCACTCTTGGGACGATGCGGTCTCTAAGGTATCCTGGCCCCCTGCCATATAGGGCTTTAAAGGTCAAAACCAGCACCTTAAATTGCACCCGGAGACAAACTGGTAACCAGTGCAGCTCCCGAAGCAGCGGTGAGGCATGGGCATATCGCCCACACCCCATCACCACCCGGGCCGCCACATTCTGGACCAGCTGCAGCCTCCGAATGGTCGTCAAGGGCAGCCCCATGTAGAGCGCATTACAATAATCTAGTCGGGAAGTAACCAGAGCATGAGTGACCATAAGCAAGGAGCCCCGGTCCAGGAGCGTGCGCAGTTGGCGAATCACCCGAAGTTGGGCAAAAGCCCCCCTGGCCACAGCTGCCACTTGTTCTTCCAGCAGGAGCCGTGAGTCCAGAAGGACCCCCAAGTTGCGCACTGGGTCTGTCTGGGGCAAAACAGCCCCATCCAGTACCAAAGATGGTAACTCCTTGGATAACGTGGGGCCCCTTATCCACAGCCACTCTGTCTTGCTGGGATTCAGCCGAAGCCCATTGGCCCCCATCCAGACCCCAATGGCCTCCAGGCATCCGGATAGGATTTCAACAGCATCACTGGGGTCCCCACGGGCCGAGATGTACAATTGAGTATCATCCGCGTACTGATGGTACCGCACCCCGTGGGAACGAATGATCTCACCCAGCGGCTTCATGTAGATGTTAAATAAGAGAGGAGAGAGCACAGATCCCTGAGGCACCCCATATTTGAGAAGCCTAGGGCTGGACCTCTCACTCTCTAACCACACCGACTGGGTACGGCCCTCCAGAAATGAGGAAAACCAGGACAACACAGTGCCCTGGATCCCCAATCCTTCGAGCCGTTCCAGCAGGATACCGTGGTCGACGGTATCGAAGGCCGCTGAGAGGTCAAGAAGAGCAAGGACGGATGGACAACCCCCGTCCCGCTCCCGCCAGAGATCATCCATCAGTGCGACCAACGCCGTCTCCGTTCCATATCCGGGCCTGAATCCCGATTGAAAGGGGTCTAGATAATCCGCTTCCTCCAGGACACTCTGCAGCTGGTGCGCCACCGCCTTCTCCAAAACCTTACCCAGAAAGGGCAGGTTGGAAACCGGCCTGTAGTTGTTAAGGACAGCTGGGTCGAGGGACATTTTCTTCAGGAGGGGGCGCACCAAAGCATGTTTTAGCTGTGCAGGAAATACCCCCTCCCTATCTTGTGAGATGTTCGATTCCAATCCCTGCCCCCCTCATTCCCTCCATGTTCTAGTTGCTTGGTTTTAGCTGCTGCTAACCACATGCTGTCATCTTGAAAAGTCAAATGTTACTGCAGGGAGATATACGGTAAATTCCATATGTTTTATCTCTGATCCATTTGAGTCAATTGGCCTTTCTTTGCAGCCTAAGTAAACCTTGAAGCAATGCCTCATTCTGTCAACAGGCGTTGGTGACAGAAGGTTTTCCTCCTTACTCTGAGTTTTGAATCAATAAGGTACAGTATAAGTATGATGCCTTATACAGTTATTTCAACTTTTCAGAAATATAATTTGAGATAGGCATACCTGTCAAGTATCCCAGATTGCCCGGGATTTCCTGTATTTCTGCGCTGCTTCCTCCACTTTCCTGCCGCCTTCCCGTAATTTGACCAGCGGGGAAAGTAGTTACTGTGCATGCGTGTATGCACAGAACCCTTCTGTGCATGTGCAGAACCCTTCTGTGCATGTGCAGAACCCTTCTGTGCATGTGCAGAAGGGTTCTGCGCAGGTCCCATATTTTCTGGAGCCACACTTGATGGGTATGGAGATAGGAAAGAGAGCAGATAAGGTCCTCTTTCCAGGTACATAGTCCTGTGGAGTCTTGTGGAGACAAACAACTTTTACTTGATATTAACTGTTCATGAACCATAACCCGTTTCATCCTACATCTGACAAAGTAGGCCACAGTCCATCAAGTGCACCAAATAAACTTGAAGGTGCCAAAAACATTGTTCTCTTTTGCTTTAACAGGGCAAACACAGCTACTCCACCACCATTTCAGTAGACAGCTCTTCAAGTGTTATGAGGACAAACTTTGCTATTGATCTAAACTTGAAGAGCAGTATCATATCTCAGAATTCAGACCCATTGATCCTTGAAGGATTCTTTCCCTTGATCCAGTAAATTGAAGTTTTCCTTACCTTATCCTTGGATAAGTCACATTTTAAAACTGTGGGCATTCATCTACCATTCATTGCACATTTTTCATCTTAAAAAAAAAAAGCCTCCAGGGCTGCTGGGTTGATGTGACTTTGGATGTCTTTTAAAGCATTCAGTGAATTGTTCATCTATGGCAGGAGTTACCAACCTTTTTCAGTCGGGGGCCGGGTCACGCTTCCTCAGACAGTTGAGGGCCCCAGACAGGTGTTTCCCCCGCCATTTACAGTTGCCATAAATGAGTCTGCAGCTGATTACAGTGGCTGCAGCAACTGCAGCAACTGCAGCAGGCCAGATCTGGCCCATGGGTCATAGGTTGCCTACCACTGATTTATGGCCTCAGATCACCTCCAACTTATAAGCTGTTACATATAATAACAATGAATAGGCATCTGAATATGAGTTACTTTTTGGGTTTGTGTAAATGTCTAACTATTGAAGTGGTACTGAAGAAGTAGCCTACAGTAATGAAAGCCAAATGAAAGTTGCAATAATTTTGCAGTAACTATGGCATAATTAAGTTACATTACAGCAGTCATTCATCTAGCAGTAATGTAATAGGAAATGGCTTTACCCTTTTTGCAGTGTAAAATAGTTATTGTTACCATAGTTATTTTGTACCATAAGTCAGTGGCTTGTAACACTTTTGGTTTCTGTGCATTTTTAAGTAACCTTCACTGAAAGTTACTATTTCAGTTAGTTTGGAATAACTAGAAAGCAAAAATAATCAGCCTTTTGATAAGTTGTACAGTTTATGGGGCCCTATCCTATAATTTGGGAGACTAAATGGCACAAACTGAAATTTAGATCCAGTAACCATTTTAATGTACTGTATTGTATTTGTTCGCATGGATAGATAGGTAAATTTGAGAAGGCATCAAATGGGAAATATTTCTCCAAAAACATTTGAAGGGTGTATGAATTTGAGGGCTGGGGATATAGTTTAAGATAAGGTACCCTTCAACTGGATGTCAGCAGAGAGTCTGTGACATCCAGAAAGGGGTGAGGAAAAAGATAAAATAAATATAAAGCATTGCTTGCTGCTTCCACAGCAAAGGTTTAACTTGTGGGCTCAACATCATAATTTACACCAGAATTAATTGTAAAAGATACCAAACATCTAAGATATTTCATGCACAAGTAGTTATATCAACTTCAGTCCTTTTCTCAATGTTTATTGTGTGGATTAGATGCTGGAATAGCCAAAATATGAAGTAGAGGATTGTAAGATTGTTAGGTACCTTTTTTTTAAAGAAAAGGTCTTATCTGAGCCTTTTAGCCAGACAGAGAAAGGAAATATCATTCTTTCCTCTGTCTGAGCCAAGTATTGTATGTCACAGGCTTAGGGTTTAGCTAAGCTGTCTGTTTTCTCTCTGTGCAACCACAGTGCAGTTTTCATTTTCCCATCAGTGTGTGCTCAACCAGTAGCATAAAGAAAAAGAGATGGAACCAAGCTGGCATGGATTCTGCTCACTACCATCCCATCCCAGCTCAAGCTGCGTATCTTCAAAACTTGGGAGCTTATATATGAAACGAAGAAAACAACTGGGGAAAAAATGGAATGCGTGGTTCACCATTTGGAAAAGTTTCTCATTTCACAGTCTGGCAAATGCTACCACAGTTATGTCCTGTGTATCATTTACCAGGCTGCTCTTTACTATACCAGAGCTCTCTTAGTCCATTAGTTTGGTTTTATTTGGGAATTATAAAAATACGATATAAAACTTGTCTGAAAAATCTGGAGTAGGATAGAGGGAACACTAGATGTTTATAAACACTTAAAATTGTTGTCACTTGACATAAATTGTTCACTAATTTATTTATTACTTATATTTATATACTAAACTGTTGGCCAAAACTACTCAGGGTGGTTAATACGTATCATTAAAATCATCATAAAATATGCACATATAAAACAATAAAAGAGCCTAATAAAACCATTTGGGGAAATAGATAGATAGATAGATAGATGCTTGCAGCCAGGCAGTTAGAATAAATACAAATAATCAGAACCAAACTCTTTCTTTATTCATGTCAGAATTAACATATCTAAAACAAAAAGAAATTTAAAGGACTAGATTACATCCTCCTAATATTGGGCAACCTCAACAGCATTTCCTCTTGCCAATGTAAGGTCCTCCATGGTGTAGGTTGAAAGGCATCGTATGCATTGTATCATGTGGGAGTTAGTTTCACACAGGCTTCCAAGCTACAGGGAAACCCCAATTTCTCAGATTAGCCCTTGTTCTTCCTACCCTGACATGCAGTCTGTTTAAAGCTTTCCACACCGGCCATGGTTGTTGTTGGCCTGGCAGTAGAGAATCATGTGGTTCTGCCCATTTATGTGGTAGCAACTTGCTTGCCTTCCAAAGTTCTAGGGCAGTCTGTTGGGGCTGGTTGTTCAGGGGGGGCAGAAGTTATGAGGAAACTGTCCCTTGATTTCAGTCTCTGGTTTGGTGGTTGGTGATCAAATAGCAGGTGTGTTTCCAAGGATCTTGTTTTTAGCCACTCTTTCTGAGCAGCACTTTCTCGGTGAAATGTTAGTGGATGGATGCCAGCTAAGTAATGCACTTTTTATATTAGGGTTGGTTTTAGGCATCCTGTGACCAATCTCACTGTTTCATTTAGGGCCACATCCACCTGCTTTACATGTGTTGATCTGTACCACACTGGACTAGCATACTCTCCTGCAGCGTAACATAAAGCTAGTGCAGAAGTTCTTAATGTGTGTGGTTGGTTACCACAACTTGTGCCTGTTATTTTCCTCAAAATGTTGTGTCATACTAAGTGAAGGGTAACATTTTATCAAACACCTCTCAGTTCAGGCTTAACTAATTCATGAAAAGCCAAAATACAAACCCCGGGAGGGCAGTTCAGAGCATTGGGGCCACCATGAAGAAGGTCCGGCTCCTTGTGACAGCCTTACAGGTCTCCCTCAGGATGGGATCCTCAAGTCCCAACAGCTGGGAAGACTGAATGGTAAAGGTAAAGGTAAAGGTTTCCCTTGCTCGAAAGCCAGTCGTATCCGACTCTAGGGTGCAGTGCTCATCTCTGTTTCTATGCCGAAGAGCCAGCGCTGTCTGCTTCTGCAGACGTTTCTGTGGTCATGTGGCAGACATGACTAGACCCCGGAGAACACGGAACGCTGTTACCTTCCCACCAAAGTGGTCCCTATTTATCTACTTGCAATTTCTTGCTTTCGAACTGCTAGGTTGGCAGGAGCTGGACGAAGACGGGAGCTCATTTCCGTCCTGCAGTACTCGGGAATCGAACTGCTGACCTTCCATTTCCCAGTCAGCGTCTTAGGCACTTGAGCCACTGCATTTAGATGGGAGAGATACTCTGACAGATACCGATGTCCCCAGCCACAAAGGGCCTTCCATAAGTGTTAGTGCCTTGAATCAGACATGATTTTGAGGGTTCACTTACCCTCAAAATATGAATACAACACTGTGCAAAAGCCTTAGGCCCCCAACAGGTGGTTTGGGGAAAATTCAGTGAGTGGTGGGAGGGGACATACCTCAGCCACTGGGCCACCTAAACATATCAAAGTTCTCAACTCTTTCCAACTTGGGTGAGGTTTGGAGTTAGGGTGTTTGAGTTATGTCCCCTCAGATCAAGATTTTGTCCACTGCCTGCTCAACCAGATGGCATTTCAGAAGAGTAGAGTTGTAATCCAGAGTAAAGGGTGCCAAGACATTCATCACAGAAGTGATATTTTAAATAAATATTTCTTCACAAGCAAAGAAGTCGTGTCTACAACTGTACATACACAAAGACATGCCATATACTCTTTCTCCATTGTGTTAAGAGGACCTGATGAATCAGGTGGATTGATTCATGATACACTTTGGACACAATGTTGCAATTCTCTTTTATGATATGCTAAATTAAACTGATCAATGAGATGATGGAATGGAATGTGAATGCAACATTTTGTGAAGGCCTTTCCTATATAGATCTTTTCACAGCTGTTCCAGAACCAAAATGCAATTTTCTGTCTCTGTCATTTTAGACTTTAGTTCTTCCTCTTTTGTGTGTTTTGTTGATAATGTGATATTTACTCTTCTCTCAGGCAATATTTTCTTGGTAGTTCAAGTACCCATTGCTCATTTTGCCCGTTCTTATTTAGGAGCCTTCTGGGAGTGGATTACAAGATTATGTTTTTAATCTACTTTTGGATGTTGCTTCTGTCCCATACTATTTCTTACTGTTTCTTACTAAGTTAAAATACTTCTGTTTGTATAGCTATATCTTCCAGAAGCAATGATGTACAGAAGGACGTATTTGCAGATGTTCCACTGTGGATTAAAAATGTTAAATTAATGTACATTTATTCCATTAGCAAATTTACCATTTACACATCTAAATACATTAACTGCAGAGTGGATTAAAGTGGTTTTTAATAGTACAGAAGCTCTAGACATTTCACCAGACATGCCTTGGTAATCTAGGAGAGAAGCCATGTTCTCATAATGATACTGTGTAGCTCCATCATTCAGTACATGACATACAGGGCTTATTTATGTGGTGGAAAATCAAAGGTTGCTATTCCGATATAAAATGCCTGTTACTACAGCAAAAGGATTTCCTGGTTATCTCCACTTGCTAGAGATAACTATTGCTATTGGTTAAATTATACTTACCCAGAGGAGAAATTAAGATAATTCGAAGGATTACTGACATTTAATTACTGACATGGTGGTAGATTCCAAGTTTAATTCCTAGCATCTCAAGTCAGAAATGAACCAGATAGAAAAGACTGTGTCTTGAAAACTTGGAAATCAGCTATCAGACTAGAGCCATGATGGCAAACCATGGCATTCCAGCTGTTCTTGGACTTCAATTCCCAGAAGCCCAAGTCTCTGTGAATCCACATGAATGAGTTTACTGCACATACATAGCTGTTCTTGAACTTTAGTACCCAGAAGCCCAAGTCTCTGTGTGAATCCACATGAATGCATTTCCTGTGTTTACTGTGCGTATGCACAGTAAACCCATTTGTGTGGATTCACAGAGACTTGGGCTTCTGGGAACTGAAGTCCAAGAACACCTGGAGTGCCAAGATTCAGCATCACTGAACTAGAGGACACTCAGCAAGATGCAGATACAAGTCAGATCTTTTACATAGTACTCTGCTACATTTTGCACTCTGCTTTCTAGCAACTGTTCCTAAACATGATACAGTAGTTGGAAAATATGATATTCTTTTATCACCAGCTATTGTTATTTGTGAGTTATTTGTGGATTCTTGAAATCTTAAAATATAGATTCTTTTTCCAGTGGATTTCTGTAGAATGCTGTCAGTTTAAAAGTTTAGAAGCATCCAACTTTTTAATTGCAGGATCTTTATCTGAGGATGTTCATACTATGCTTCACACAAGAACTTTGTTCTCCTTTCCTTTTCCCTTTCCCCTTTTCTTTTTGCTTTCTGTGACTCACACAATACAGTCACCTTCTCTCTACTATATCTGGAGTGATTTAAGTACATTTTGGGCTAAGCCAGTGTAAGGTTCTGATTGTGGGGCTGTTACCTGGCTGGTGTACCTCTGTCTCCCAGCAAAGAAAGGGCAGCTGCTGAAAAGCTGAGCAAGCTCTTTGACAATTTTAGTGCTGTAATCCTCAGGCTTCCAGTAATAAAAGAAACATGTACCAGCTATCAGTTCTTCAATTCAACCCTTTCTAATTTAAGAGTGTAAGAATTTGTCAGTGAGTTTAGAAAATCTGATGTTTTGCTTTCTACAGTGACCAATGAAATGACTCCCAGTAGCCCAGTTCAGCAAGCAACCAAGGCAATATGCATCTTCCCCTGTTGCCTGTGTGTACATCTTATGAGTCCACTGGCTAGCCAACTTATGTAATACTATGCTAGCTTTGTCTTCCAAAAATCTGTCAACTCTCTTTTAAAAAATATCAACACATTCCTTGGTCAGTCTTGAATTTGCTGCTCATCATTTACACTGGCTTGGAAGGGTGGCTAGAAAACTTGTCTTTCTTTTTAAAAAAATAATAAGAATTTTTATTATTTTGCAAATGAAAACATATACATATACAAATAAGAAAAAAGCAACAACAAAGACATATACTTGTACAGATAAAACCATATACATAGAAACACATGTGTTCCTCCAAATCGTGTCCCCTCGTACCTCCCACCACTCCACCTATTCCACCCCCGATTCCCTCCATAATAACTTCTCATTCCCCCAGTGCTGTACAATTTTGGAACTTGAAATTTACCTTCTTTAGTTTTTATTGTTCCCAGAACTTTCTTACCTCTTGGCTGGGTTTAATGTCTTCTTTGTTAGTTGTAGCATAAACCACAAATGGTTTCCGAATGATCCAGAAAATGTCTCTATTTATTAAGCCCTTTCTAGCTTTGTGATCTACTGTCAATTTATCATTTAGTGCCAATTGTCAGATCCCCCTATACCAAATTTCTCTATTAAACTTAAATTTATTTTTCCATTCTCTGGCAATTATAGATTTCATCACTGTCAGCAGGATTAACACTAATTCCTTTTGGTTTCTATCAAACTTAAAATCCTCTATCTCACCCAGTAATGCTAACTTCGTGGTTATTTTATTTTTTGCTAAGTCAATGGTGTTTATTAGCCTTGCAATTAAGACTTCAAATTCTCTGCCTTTTACAAAACCTGCCTTGTCTTCTTAAATATATTGATTCATATATTTGTTCAACCTGTTGGCCATTATGGCAGTGAAAATTTTGGTACCTTGGTTTAGAAGTGATATGTTCTGTAAGAATCCACCTTTTCTTTATCCTTGTTTGGTTTGGGGAGTAAAACCATTGTTGAATAATTCCATGACTCTGGTGTTAGACCTCCTCTTAATATATGATTATAAAGATGTTTCAATATCAGGCTAACTTGATCTTTCAAAAATTTGTAAAATTCCGTTGGAAAACCATCTGGACCTGGGGCTTTACCAATCCTTAACTTATTTCTCACCTCTTCTATCTCTTTATATGTGATCTCTTCTTTTGTTTGTTCTCTGTGAGCATCTTTTATTTTAAACTACAAGTATTTATCTAAATATTCCTTTAAATTTGATTTGATTTGATTTATTTGATTTGTATGCCGCCCACTCAGCATACGCCGATTCTGGGCATATCCACATTTATTTGTTTTGGTTCATATAGTTCCGTATAAAATTCTTCCACTATCTTCATTTTGCTAAACAAATTATTTAGATATACTAGAATCCAATAAGCTAATCAAAGAAGGTACAGAGTAATGGAGAAAATTAAAAGAAGAACTTGTTGGAACAGGTGCTCAAAGCCCAAGTAAACGATAAATTTAAGTTGGATAGAAGCTACTATTGTAAATATAAGGTCATTATTTAGTAATAAACTAGAGCAGTCTTCATGGTACAAGAAGGAATATGAGCATAAAAAACTACTGTCTCGAATGTTAGAAAAACAATAATCAAATAACAATTAAATAAAGTTTTGGGTTTCAGAAGACCAGACGCTGCACTGACATAACTTTTTAAAAGTTTAAACTGAACATCAAAAGGAAGATTCATCCCGCCGAGAAGTCACTTCCTTCCACTTCAGTAATTGAAAGTGGCTCTTCAGTAAGAAGAGCAGGGGGAGGATTTATTACAATCACTAAGGGTACAGGGGGAGAGGACGAGGTAAGTATTAATTCACCAAAGGAACTAGCAATATTATCATAAATATAGACTAATTAAAATGTCAAAGAAGCTTAAGATAGTTACATGGAATGTAGAAGGAATGGGTAGTCAACAAAAAAGGAGGAAAACTTGTCTTTCTATTTGTTTCACACTGCTGTTGCCCCTCTTAGAGAAAGCACTTTATTGCAGTGGTTTATTTGTTTCAGTGTTTTATTTGCATATATGACCAAAACCTTACTGTGCAATGGAATTGACGCCAGCACCAGCTTGTCACTGACTGAAAAGTGTGCATGCATGTTCATATGCAATGAGACTAAGTTGTATACAAAATTACATTGAAAGAGGCAATCTTCCACTGATAATGTTTCCTATTTTGCAGGTAGACCACACCCATACCAACATGATTTCAGCCTATATGTATTCCAGAATCTTTAATATAATCATAGGATAACTGAGTTGGCAGGGGCTAATGAGGCCATCAAGTCAAATTCCCTGCTCAATAGAGATGCATTATTCAATATCTTGACAAATACAAATGGATGTAGGAATCTGCATCCACCAAATCATATTATTTTTTAGTTTTTGAACAGAATTGTAAGCCTGGTGAAGAAAAACTTTGGCACAACCATAGCAGAAAGGGATTTTCTACAGGAAGTTACAGTTGTTCCCCCATCTACCTGTGCTTTTACAGTATAAACTTATCATGTTGATATCAGCAAGAGTTTCTCAGTGTAGCAGGATTCCAAATAGCTTGGTAAGAACTGCCAAAAAAAAGGATTTGAAATAATTAGTGTTACTTTGCTGTTACACCACAGATATTACAGATAGGGAGGGTTTACTTCTTCCTCCTCTTGCTTCAAAAGTAGCCATTACCGTTAGGAAAACAACAGAGTTAATTTGCAGCTGGTCTCGCTCATCCCCTTATACATTAGAATTAAATTTTGGGCATGCTGATGCAGCTGTCAGTCTATGAAAAACATTTGCTTTGAAAGCCCAGAAAGGCATTGGTGATACCAGTATTTTCGATAAAAAAATCTGCTACTATAAAAAATCTCCCCCCTTTTTTTTCTTGGAGAAGACAAATGTTAAAGAGAACAAAATGTAATAATGGCACCAAGCCCAGGAATTTGCAGTGCTAATCCTGTGTAATGCTGGGCAACTGTTGGTTTGCCCCCTCCCCACTTTGATATCTTAGGTCCTGGGAAAATCTACTCTTGAAGCTATTTATTTTCTTCTAGGCATGAATGGTGTATAGGTAAAGGTAAAGGTTGCCCTTCCTCGAAGGCTAGTCATATCCAAGTCTAGGGTTCAGTGTTCATCTCTGTATATAGCCAAAGAGCCAGTGGTTTGGGGATGTTTCTGTGGACATTTGGCAGGCATGACAAGACACCCGAGTGCATGGAACACTGTTTACCTTCCCAATGAAGTGGTACCTATTTATCTACTTATCATTTCTTGCTTTCAAACTGCTACATTGACAGGAGCTGAGATGGAGATGGGAACTCACTCCATAATGCAGTAGTCTGGTCATGAACTGCTCACTTGCCAACCTTCCAGTCATCAAGTTCAGTGTCTTAATTTAATTTAATTGTTTGATTTCTACACCGCCCACTTGGCCTAGTTCGACTCAGGGCGGTTCACAGTCACAGATAAAAACAGATTAAAAACTGATAAAAAACTACCCACCCCATAAAAAGGGTGCAGGGACCAAAGGGACCATGGGGGAAGGAATGTTTCTCTATCCCAACCACCCAACGGAGGATACCCTTCCACCTGCACCCCATACTTGGCCCACCAGCCAGATTTTTAGTTCTTTTCTAAAGGGTAGCAATTCCATCTGGAGATGTAACTCTGTTGGCAGGAGGTTCCAGAGAGCCAGTGCGGACACGGAGAAGGTCCTCCTCCTTGTGCCAGAGAGGTGAGCTGCTCTGGCTAATGGAACAATTAGAGAGCCCCTCCAGTCCACTCTGTTTGGATGGACAGACATCCTTAGGGCGATGCGGTCTTTTAGGTATCCTGGCCCACTTCCATGTAGGGCTTTAAAGGTCAAAAACAGCACGTTGAATTGCACCCGGAGGCAAACTGGTAACCAGTGCAGCCCCGGAGCAGTAGTGAGGCATGGGCATAGCGTCCACACCCCATCACCACCCGGGCCACCACATTCTGGACCAGCTGCAGCCTCCGAATGGTCGTTAAGGGCAACCTCATGTAGAGCACATTGCAATAACCTAGTCTGAAGGTCTTAACCACTAAGCCATTGCAGTCCCCTGAATGGTGTATAGGAGCCATTTAAAAAATCATTATTGTGTGTCTATCAGCCTTGCTTCACAAAAGTTCACAGGCATTTTGAGAAGGATCTGTTTGTGTGTAAACATTTGTTCCTCATCTATTTCTTCTGGTGGTAAAGGAATAATCTTGCCTGATTTTTTTTTTAAAAAAAATAGAAACAACCCTTTTGCCATTTTAACTAGTCAGCTGGAAATAAGCCTGATGAAGTGGACTTGATCCATGAAAGCTAGCATTAAAATACAGGAGTTAGTTTTTTTACCGTGCCACAACATTTTTTGTCTTTTTGTTTTGTTTTGTTTACTCTCTAACAGCATTAGTGTAGATGAAATTCAGATCTTCAACAACATGTTAGCTGAACTGTCATATATTGGAAAGAATGGATCCTGCCCTTTGGCCCATAAATGGATGACCTTTAGTTGACTAAGCTATTGAATATTATTTTATTTACAACCTTTAGATAGGTTGTAAATAGTTCACAATCTAATCATTAGATTTTTTTAAAATGAGGATATATTTTTCTCCAGGTGTATGGTATACAAGTGTAAGAAAGAGAAAGAAAGAACTTGTCATTATTAAGATAAGTACTTAACATTAAAAACTGAAAATGGAAGATATCAAATTTATATTGCAATCCTATGCATGTCTACTCAGAAGCCATACCTATTAAAATTAATGGGAGTTACTCCTAAGAAAGTGTGTTTAGAACCTCACATTCATTTGATTAATTAATTAATTGGTTGATTAAGACTGCTACAGTTAAGTACTGCATACATTAACTATTAATAATGTCAAAAGATCCTTGAAGTGCAAGAATCCGTTGATTATTTGGTTTAGTTTACAATAAAAAGATAATGGCAAAATTATATGCCCAGTGGAAGGACATAAGCTATCATAACAGAAATAAGCCAATTGGACAGGTGCTATGAAAGATATGCTACTTCTGACATTTCTTTCCTGTCTCATGTCACTCCTTAATATTTCTGAGATGATGAATAATATTCTGAGTCCACAAGGTCAGACCTTTTAAAGCAATCTAAATTTAAACTCTTTCCGATCAGTGAACATCCCTGAAACTTTTGCTTGAAATCCACGCCTCACGTATTTTGGTGAATTAAATCAAGTGATCGCCTGATATCTGGTGACCTATTAAAAAAAATGAAAGCCAAGCCCCCATGTGACTCCTGTTATTTTATGCAATGCCAATTGGTGGGAGATATCAATATTAGATGATATCCCTTTCTTTCCTCTTCAGGGATTGTATCATATCAGCCTAACTCGAATGGGCTTCGGGCTTCAGTGATTGCAATGAATAAAATGTATTAGAATTCTCCTAATCATTCTTGCCCTGCTAACCTGAACTGAATTGGGAGTTCTCTCGTACCGTTATCCTTTGAAGACATTTTCTAACAAGAAAGGGGATTATCCTCAGATAAAAAGTGATGCTGTTTTTCCCCCCTCTCCCGTTTCTTTGCTTCTGCCACATTTCTTGTTTGTTTGCCTGAAGGCTTCTCTCTCTGCTGCCCAGTCTCTCTCCCCCATCTTGATATTGTCTCTTCCTAGACAACCTAGATTTGTCTCAAATCTAACCTTAACCCTCCTATGACAATTTTTTCGGATTCCTTTATTTCAAGAGAGAAGCAGGACCATTGCCATTTCTCGGGGAGGGGGGGGGAGACACAACAGCAACCAGCAACCGTATGCCTTTAGAATAACAGAAGGCGGCAGCTTTATTATAGGTCAGAAATTGGACCAAACAATTGAAGAAATAAGGTTTCAATAACACTAGAGCTCGCCAGTGAGCAGAATATTATTTGAGAAATTACTACTTAAAAGGTTAGTTGCCTGTCTGCTCCTATTCCAGGGTGTCCCTCCTTCCCTAACTCTTCAAATTTTTAAAATGAATTCCCAGGGGGGCTCGCATTTCAGCTGCCATGAAGTTCGTTCTGAATCCCCTCCACCCCACTGAATTCTTTCTGCCTATTTGAAAGAACTCTCCCTGATAGTTTTGTCAAAATGTTTCAGTAAGAATATTTGACCACCCTCAAGTCTTCTAATGTAATTAAAGGATTTGGTTGTGTGGTTTGTGTTTAAAAAAAATTAAAAATCTGTCAAATCACAACTTTCCTAAATTAGCAAAGTCCATTTTATAGTCCAGTGACATGGATCTGTAATTTATCTCATTCAAAAACGATAGCAATGCATGCACACAAAGACATGTGTGGTGCATGCCTGCACAGCCAAGTTGTGCAAGTGACAGGCAGCCCTTGCTTCATACTGTAATCCTGCATATGTCTATTCAAAAATAAGCCCAATTACATCCATTGGGTTGTATGCGTGAGTGCTTACTTGCATATAACTGCGGCTGCCTGCCCCGATTTAGCTAGGAGCCCAGGGGAGCGAGACAAAGAATAAATCTCTAGGTATTAAATGTAATTGTAAACCCTGCCCATATATCTTGAATCTGGCTGTTTCGTGTCATTGTATTTCTTTTGAGTCATCTTAACCTGTGAATAATGGGGCAGGGAGCAGCAATAAATGCTGTTGGAAAAGGGTGAGTGGATGCTAAACTCATTCTCTAGATTAGAAATTTACACAACATGTGTGCATTTCTTTTTTAAAAAAAAAACCCCAATAAAGTCATGATTTTATTTATGTTGTTAGTCTCCTCTCCCAATACTTTTCAGCTAGTTGCTTTTTGCGTAAGGTACACAGTGCAACACAAAAATACCTGAAACTTTATGCAGAAACCATTGAAAGCACCTTTGGAAAAGGCAAGTGAGCTGAGACATGGAAGATACATAAATGCCACACTCAGGAGAGTATCCAAAACAGGGGGTTTGCGCACTTTTTGTCCTAAAGTGGCAGCAGAGATTTCAAGTGTATGCCATTACATGGGGGGGGGGGGGATCCTGGGGGAAAATTCTTTTTTGGATTAACTTTCTGACAGTCCCACAAAGTAAACTTTCCAGTCTCTTGACTTGCTCATACTGCCCTTACAAACATAGACACGGCAGGCGACTATACCATTAAAAAAAAACACCTCAGGATTTGTTCCTCTTATACAACAGGTGAAGCCAATTTAATTTTTTTGCTGCCTACATGATGCAGAGACAGAATGGATTCCATCCTGAGCTCTTTCCCTCCCAAATGTCTTTTCCCCCCCTGTGCTACAGGAAGCCAGTCATATCCAACTTTAAGGTGCAGTGTTCATCTTTGTTTACAACCAAAGAGCAAGAGGTGTCCTGTGCTATGTAGCAGGCAAGGCTAGACGCCAGAGTGCACAGAACACTGTTACATTTCTCAACCAAAGCAGTACCTGTTTATCTACTTGCAGTTTCTTGCTTTTGAACTGCTAGGTTGGTAGGAGTTGGGGCAGATGATGGATGTTCACTCAGTCACACAGCACTTGGGTCACAAAATGCTGATCTGCCAACCTTCCAGTCATCAAATGTATGAGACTAGTGCTATATTATTTTAGCAGTAGCTCTGCAGTTTTAAAAATCACTTTCTTCTCCCACCCTCTCCACTAGGGGAGGACTGCCAGGCTGGTTGGTGAAATAAGCACATCTGTTTTGGAGATGAGAGCATCAAACAGCATGTGCAACTAGTTTTGCAGTGAATTCAGAAAAGTGCCTTGCCTAAAACAAAGTGACTCATATTTTATACATATATATAAAAATGTTAAAATTATTCAAAACACATAAAATAAAAATAAATACACACATATAAGAAAAAAAGGGCAAAACAAAAAACACATCAATATTTTGCTTATTAAAAATTTGCATTAATTCTTCATCTTTGTATATATTAGAAAAAAGAATAAACAATAACAACATATACAACGTAGTGCACCCTCCACCCTCGGGACTTCTTCTAAAGGTCAGCCTTGCTCGAAAGCCAGTCGTATCTGATTCTAGGGTTCAGTGCTCAGCTCTATTTAAAGCCAATGAGCCAGTGCTGTCTGTGTCTGCAGATGTTTCCGTGGACATGTGGCAGGCATTATTCAGTACCTATCCCTATTTCCAAAAA
Source organism: Bradypodion ventrale (assembly GCA_035047345.1). Lineage (NCBI taxonomy): Eukaryota > Metazoa > Chordata > Lepidosauria > Squamata > Chamaeleonidae > Bradypodion > Bradypodion ventrale. The sequence goes on from JAWDJE010000006.1 coordinate 127,676,384, forward strand.
CTAATACAATGTGACTCATTCTAAATACAAAGAGTGGAATCTGAAGAGCAAAATGCAAAAGCACGCTTTCAAAACAACACAGTGCACAGAGACAAAACACAATTTGATTTGCAAGAAATTTGCAAAAGAGTCAGAAAACTATTTACATTGTGGGTGATGAGCCCTCTAATGAAAACAGTATCTTTACTGCTAAAAAACAACAGAATAACCATTTCAGAGAAAGTAGATTAACCCAATTTACAGAAATACAGTACACATACACACTGATCTTCAGCTGCAAAAGGACATGCATAAAAAAAAAATTAAAACACCCAGGGGAAACATAATAATTATGTGCCAGCGACTCAATTCTGATTTATGCCAACCCCTTCCTAAGTATAAAGTCCTCAGTTGTGCCATTCCTTCTGGAGATACTTTGGGATTGTAGAGGCTCCTCAAGGTTGCTTTGGTGGCAAAGAACTTGACCCCTGGAGCCATTCATGGTCTGCATGGTCTCAGCTGGTTCCCTGTTAGGAAACGCCAGACAAAACATACAATGGAAAATATTCCCATAGTTGAGCAAGACTCAAATATGCTGTGCACGTGCTCAAACAGAGAAAATAAGTATTATTCTCTTTCCATCTTGTGACCACTGCAACTCGACTTATATTTCTTCTCCATGGTTGGGCTTTGAAAATCAGGAGGAGCAAGGAGCTTGGCAGGTACCTATTTGAGGAGCCCAGGCTCTTGAAGGAGAAAGTGGAGGATGAAGAGCAAAAAGTCTCATAAATTTAATCAGCCTATGTTGCTTGGTTTTGCTGCAGAGAATCTAAAAGGAACCACAGAGAACAGCAGGCTAGAGCAGAAGGAGAGTCTCTTTCTTTTCAAATAATGTTATTTTTAGAGGGCAACCATAATGTTGGTGGGTTGGTAGAGCAAAAAAGGCCATTTTGGGCCTCAAAGGGAAAAGGTTGTCGGAAGGAAAAGTGTACTGGTGTGATGCCGCAGGTAGGATGTCTCTAGGCCAGCATTTCCCAATGTGGTGCCAACACCCCACAGGGGGACTTTGTTACCCAGAAGTCTCAGTCAGTACAATGGCTGATCAGTGCTTTGGGGAATTGACTTAGGCTTCTGGGAATTGAATCCCAAAAAACCAAAGTTTGGGAAACACTGTTCTAGGTGGCCAACCTTGACACTCCAGGTGTTCTTGAACTTCACTGTCTTAGGGGAAGGAAGAGGCTAAAGCCCTCAGCTTCTATGCAGACAGAGCAACTAGAGAAGAAAGGGTACTTGGCAGCTCTCCTTCAGAACACTCTTCACTCATCAGCAGCATCTTTCCACACTTCTGGTCCCTAGTTACCAATCCATCATCCTATCCCTTGCCTGCCTTTGCCTGTTCTTTTATCTCTGTCCCAATGGCTTTATCCAGCCACCTCTCATTAACAGGCTCCAGCTGTGTCAGTACACTCTAGAACAGTGATGGCGAACCTTGGCAATCCAGTTGTTCTTGAACTTCAATTTCCAGAAGCCCTGATCATCAGGAGTGCTGACTTGGACTTCTGGTAATTGAAGTCCAAGAACAACTAGAGTGCCAAGGTTCTCCACCTCTGCTCTAGAACAGTGTTTCCCAACCTTTGGTTTTTGAACTTCAATTCCCAGATTCCGAAGTCAATTCCCCAAAGCACTGATCAGCCAGTGTACTGACTTAAGCATTTGGAAATTGACGTCCACCAGTGTTCCACAGAACATAGTTTGGGAAATGATACTTTGGAAGGCTTGTTAACTGGGAGTGGGGGCTTCATCCTCCCCATGCCTTTCCTCACTCTTTGAATGGGGCCCGGGTGGCCCACAGGAGTCGTGCCCACTTCCACATGCCTCCTGCTTCTCACAATGTGAAACATAACAGTGAATTCTATGTAGTACTTTCTCAAAAATATATTGAGTAGCTCATGACTTTTCCTAAAGTGTGTTCAGTGGGCAAAGCATTTAATAAAAAATATGTTCACTAAATGGGCAACACCAATTGCCAGTCAGAACCTGAGCTCTCAAGAATCTACAAGGCTATACTCACAAAGAGCCAGTGCTATCTGTGTGTGCAGATATTTCCATCATCATGTGGCAAGTATAATTAGACATTGGAGCACATGGAACTCTGTTACATTTTATGCCAAAGTGGTGCCTATTTATCTATTTGCAAATTCTTGCTTTCATACTGCTAGGTTGGCAGGAGCTGGGACAATAATGGGTGCTCAATCCATCATGCAGTACCTGGGTCTCAAACTGCCAACTTGCCATCCTTCCAGCTAACAAGGCGAGCTTCTTAACCACTAAGACACTGCAGTCCCACTTCTGGTGGGATTATTCCTCTTGATATTCGACCATTAGGTGACTATGGTTGCATCATTGTGCATACTTATATAGGCATAAGCCCCATAAAACACAGTGGACACTTGTGAATAAATATACACTACACCTTGCACCACAATTGAATACTAAAAAATGTATGTGTGTTTTAGACAAGGTTATCTTTACAGATAATAATGAATGAGGTCAGTAAAGAAACAGACCTTGTGCCTTTATTCTTTTCTCCTAGTGTTTTAAGAAAAAGAAACTTATGAATTAATTCCATTAAAAGGTTCAAAGTATTATATCTTAGATAAAATAAGCATTTATTCCAAGAATTTTCCCTGTCATAAGACTAGCTGTGTTCAGGTATTTTAATTACCATTTTCTACTGTACTGTTGTGTCATTGGTTATCTCAGTCCCCTGTGCATTATGCAGAAATGATTGTTACTCCCGTTAATATTTAATTAAATTTGTTTAATAAACTCTCTATTTTGGGCTGAGGGAATTAATTTTATTTTTCTTATCAGCCAGAATTCTACTGTGACCTAATCATGTAATTTTGAGTTTGATGAATATCAAGAGAAATCCAAAGAAATATGAAAATTGTGGTTCAGCAGAATTACATGTTTCAGTCATTAAGAGTCTAGTGATACAGATATGAAAAGATAAAATAAAACCAATAATTGAAAAGTGGCATAAGCTACTGGTAGGTAAAATCTCTGTGGGGGGAAAGTCATGTACTGTAACAGACATTCAGTGGTGAAATAATTCAGTTTGTTAATGTTAGCATAACTTTCCAGCTGTTTATCAAAACCCAAGGCAACACATGAGCTAAGTCATTGTTACTTTATTTGTGAACATTAACTGTTTTTGGTTTTGTTTTGTTTTTGTTTCTGAACAGTCTGTAGAGTTTTGTCTTTTCTTGGTAGTATTATTTGAAAACCTAATCTACTGTAATACATGTAGGGCTTTAAGTTGGTGGTGTTTTCTTTGCATTATTAAACTTCTTTATAACCTAGGTTTTTATGCACAAGTGAGCCTGCATTATAGGAGGGAACAATACATCTTAAGTCCTGCAATTGTTTGCACAGTTACCTGGAAGTAAATCCCACTGAATGAACTGAAAACTTGCATAGGTTTAGGCTGTCATTTTGTAACTGGGACAAATGTTTATTATTAAATATTACTAGATTGCAGTGCCATATTGGGGGGGGAATGATGTGATTTTTCAGATGGCAAAAAAATAATATGAAAAGACAAAAGAAAACTCTAGAGTGAAAACTGTATTTAGGGCATACTGGTTCGCATGAGCAAACCATTAGATTCCCCCCCTTTTTTTTAATTTTTTTTTCCACTTTAAGACTGCCAGCAAGATGCAAACACAGATGTACACAAAACACCAAGCCCAAAATGACAATGACTTTGCAGATCACCAGTTTTATAAGGTGTGACGACATGAAGGCATAATTGCATGCTATCAAGGCAATCCTGATTTATGATAACACTTCCCAGGGTTTTCTAGGTATAGAGTTCTGAGAAGTGATTTGTTGTCGTCGTCCCCCCCCCCCTTTTCAGGGGACTTCCTGCTGGGACTGTTGCAGCTTGCCCAAAACCACACTGGCTGCTCCAGGGACAGTACACTGTCACTTGTCTTTTCCACAAATGCAAAGATGAAGAGTTTCAAAATTATTCTCATCCCATTAGAGATTTTTGATGTTGAAGACAGGAGAAGAGAATGAGGACAAGAATTATTTTTGTGCAAATAAAAAACCTCCCTTTCATCTTCAAATTATAAAAAACATTGGGGTTGGGGTGGCAGGGATGTTGCGAGACTTTCACATTTGCCTCCAAATCTGAAGGAGCCAAGCATTTTAAGCCCAAATTTTTAAAAAACACTTGAAGTGTGTGTGCGCTTTTTGGATGTACTATTTCATATTTGATCAATATTAGCAAAAGTTGTTTTGTGTGAGAACCGGCCCAAATCTTGTGACTTTGCACAGTAAATTGCTCTAGAGTAGGCTCATTGAATTAGTGGGAACTCGGTGAGGCAACATGTTCCATTGTTACATATGCTAACTTACATTAGCATAATAAATCACAATAAGAGTGGGAAATTATCCAGACGGGTGGTATACATATTTAATAAATGAATAAAAATAAATAAATTAGAGTAGATCCATTTGAATCAATGGGACCTCCAAAGGAATTGAGTCACCAAATCTCCATTGATTCAATGGGCCAACACTAGGGTGATTTAGTACATTAAGCAACATGATTTTGACCACTGTGTCTGTTTCTCCTTGAACTGGAAATCTTATGTCCAGAGTTTGCTCCCCTACCCCCATCTAGCATGCTATCCTCAGGTGTATTAATTAGTGAACAAATCCTCTACAGCACAATTTAGGGTTAGTAAGTGCAAATCCAGGGCTGCTGCATCTAGACAAAAATTCTACAGAAGGAATTTTCTACCACCATATATTTATGCTATGAACTCATTTAAAATCTGTGTTGCTGTGAAAGACACCCATTATGGCCCCTACCAATATTATAACAGCCATCTAGCTATGATAATCCCCTCCATGGATCCTCACTCCATTTGCATGCAGCTAGATAACGCCATGAAGTATGGTTGTGAGACCCTCTTCCATTCTCACTCCTTATCCAGAATGGTAGAAATTGTCCATCATACTGTAACAATGCTGTGAATAATGGAAAGCATTCTGATTCTGCAGTATAGAGGTCTAAAACCCTACACAAATCTAGCTATCCTTGAAGAAGTGGCTGACTGAACCTTTATGGTTTTTATGGTCAATGTTCTTGGAGGTCTGCTTTTTAACAATCTCACATGATGCCGCTAATTGGAGTTACTAGGAGGAACTTTACAGTTTGGCCAGGTTATCCTGCTATGGTAACAGAGTAGACCATACTGCCAGAGACTCAATGCTGTGAGTGTCAGGCAGCAGTTAACTAACCTGACAACCCTGAGGCATACCTGTCAACCTGCGGCTCCAGAAAAACGGGACCTGCGCAGATCGCTTGTGCGCAGGTCGCTTTCCACGCATGCGTGGAAGCGCTATGCCACTTGCGCAGCCCCTATGCAAGCGGCGTAGCACTTCTGCACAAGTGTGGAAGGGTTTTACCCCTTCCACGCATGCGCGGAAGCGCTACGCTGCTTGCGTAGGGGCTGCGCAAGTGGCGTAGTGCTTCCACGCATACGTGGAAAGCATTTTCCCCCTCCGCTGCCAAATTACGGGGTTTTGGTAGCGCGGGGCAGGTTATTACGTCAATCGACGTCAAATTAGGGGGTAATCCCAGCCAAATCGGGATGGTTGACAGGTATGCCTTGAGGACTAACATCTTGGGTGCCTATGTCCACAGGGAAGGGTGAGGGTCCCCAAATGGATTAAATTCCACTTCAAATCCATCTTGATGGAGGGCAGCAGCTTTATCAATACTGGCCTGGGGCCAATGAGGACCTTGTATGCCAAAAGGGCGCAGGACCAGAAAGTGACTTGTGAAACTGGATCTGTGGTATGGGTTTCATGCTTCGATGCAGAAGGCAGATGAAAGGCCACTGCATTATATTCACAGGGCAGTCTTCGTGGCTGATCGCAATGAGGATCACGAATATTCAGATTTGGATATAGCACAAGGAGAAGGAGGAACCTTCCTGGAGTTGTCTGTCTGTCTGTCACTAACCAACTGTTCATACCTGCCTCTGAATTCAAAGAGAGCCCTATCTCGATCCTGCCTGTGTTCTTTCCCTTTCTTTGTCAATTGGTGTCAGCTGTTTTTTTGCTGTTGAGCTGTTTGATTGGTTGATAGCAGAATGCACATGCCTATATCCAAACAACTGTAAGTAAAGAAATGTTTTTATCCTTTTCCTTACAAATAACTCGAAGAGAATAATTGGGACTTTAACTGTGAGTCACCAAGAAAGGAGTGGTCTTGTAATTATGTTTTTGTGGGTCTCTGCAATTCTACCATCCAGTTTAAGGAAATTGTACCAGAAATTCAAAACTCTGTTGCAAATTTGTACTATAAAATATGGAAGACATTTTGACAACAGACTTTTGACTATTCTTAAGCAAACGGGTAGAGTGAGGCTACAGTACTTTAGAGAGAGTGTTCCAGCCAGTATGATGTCAAAACAAACTGGATTTCCTCTTCTTATCTCGTCTTAATATGCTACAGGGTTGGGTTATATCTTGCTTATTTCAAAGAGTTGGAAAAAGAGAATGAAACATGGTCAGTTTAGCCATTACTGCTTTGATTGCTTCTGGCTCATTAGCATTGGCCACGCTCCCTCAGATTAGCAGTAATTAAACTGTGAAATCAGACCGATTGCCTTAAGCTGAGACACCACACTAGGCTGTCAAGAGAAATCACAGGGGATAAATCAAAGGCCCTCTGCAACACATACCACCCTTGGCATGGGTGAACATGTGATAGGCGGAATAATAAGGACATTCAGGGTTGGGTTTTTTTGTTTTGTTTTTGTATTGGGTGGACTCTTGGCAGACAAGCTTTGGAAGCGTTGTCATGACAATGACAAGAGCAAGAATAAACTCTTACTCCCACTAGCTCTGGTTAATGAAGATGATAATGAAAAATTATGCCAACATAACTGCATTTTTTTATGCCGACTGGCACTTGTAACCTTATGCCTAATGACACTACACAATGGTGACAGTAATTGTGCATTGATAAATGAGGCAAAGATGCTGGCAAAATGGCTGGTTCTGAGATATACAAGTTTAGTTAGCTGCGTAATTTCTCCCAATGAGCATTTGCTTTGTTCTTTGAACTCTCACTAGGTGGCTTTTGCCTGTTCATGCCAAAAAAACACACATCTCTAATCACTTTGCATTGTTCACCGAAGAAAGTCTGGCAATTAAATGGAAAGCTTCTTGTGGCGTCCACTCAGCCCCCTTGTAAGCAGAACAAACCCAATCAAGATAAGTACTAGAGCAGCAATAGTTTTCCATATTCTGAATTGGAGTAGTGCTATGAAAATCTCTGTGATTACTTCTAAGTAAGTAAGAAGATTCCGAGCTTTAGCTCCATGTGATTTCTGTATTGCAACATGATCTGCTTGGCATATGAACTTTATTTGGCTTTCTCTGAAAACTCTTGGGGCATTGACATGCATGCTTATCTTTCATTCATTTCACATCTTTTATTTCATTCATACTGTTGTAAGCTGAAAGTGTGTGCATGTGAATATGAATCACTCTCTAGTTTCAGTTAGGGACATTGAAGGATGGACACCTGAAGCTTTCAGACAACGGAAAATCATGTCAAAATCAAGGAGTGCTTTTCTGTGATATTTAGAAATAGACTGGTCAATTGTCAACTTCTTCTTGTCCTGTATCTGATTCTGAATATTGGCAATCATCATGGCGATCAGCCATGAAGACTATCCTGAGAATATAATGCAGTGGCCTTTCATCTGCCTTTTGCATCACAGCTTGACACCCGTACCACAGATCCAGGTCTGTGAGTCACTTTCTGGTCCTGAGCCACTTTGGTATGTAAAGTCCTCATCAGCCCCAGGCCAGTATTGATGAAGCTGCTGCCCTCCATCAAGATGGATTCAAGTGGGATTTGATCCATTCAGGGACCCCCACCCTTCCCTGTGGACTTCGGCACCCAAGGCTGTTAGTCTTCAGGGTTGTTCAGTTAGTTAACTGCTGCCTGATGATCAGTGTTGAGTCACTGGCAGTATGATCTACTCTAGTACCATAGCATGATAACCTGGCCAGACTGACAACTGCATTTGTACTAAACTCTACATGTTCCTTACAAGACACTCATGTAAACATTTGGAAGCATCTCAGTCCTCAATAGTAACAAAGACTTTTCAAATGGTGTTACGTAAAATGAGGTGGAGCTTGCTTGCTTTTTAAATAAAAATCTGATAATGTTATAGTCTAGAAACCCTGATTATAACTTCATTTTCTGTAATGCAGTCACATGGCATAATGTGAACTAGGTTTAAATTATAAAGAGTTGTGTACATGCTACAATACTTTGGGAAGTGGCTGTCCTGAATATGCATACAAGTGCATATTCGTGGAGACTTTCCATGCACTCATAACATTTGTGGCTGGACCGGTTCCTAACCATGATTAGCTTTATCTGTTTATTCAGATGAGTGTCTGAACAGGTCTATTGTGGCATTGAAAACTTTCTATTGGGATTGTGTATTACCGGGCGACTGTGGGGGTCACTGAGGTCTATGATCTCAGCAGTTGTCTCTAGAATTATGGTAGCCATAAGCTGAATTGAGTTTTCCAAAATGCCAAGGTTAATACATTTAATTCTTTGGGTTTCCTACTGATGTGATTATGATGCTTTTTCAAGCCACAAATGTTGGTAAATACAATTTAAAACAAAACAACAAAAATAATGTCATCTATGGAGTAGTTCCCAGAGCTGCCAAAATCCAGTTCTAGTGCATTTCTGCTCTGCTGGGAAGAATAGCCTTATTGAGGGTGAAAGTGTGCTTATTATAGTAGGTTCTTTCTGGATTAGGTAAACAAATGCAAATGAATCTTTTGATGCAAATGAATGGTTTAAAGGAGCAATGATGTTTTTATTTACTGCAAAGACAAAAGCAAAGCTCTTTTAATAGCTTCAGAGTGTTGTTTTTCTGCCTTGTAATCATCTCCAGTTCCCCTAATGTTTTCACCCTATAAGCGACCTGGCAGTACTTGACAGTACTAAACATGTATTTACTTGAAAGGAAGTCCCCTTGAGTCCACTGAAATGGACGTACAAATAAATGTGCTTAGGAACAAAATTTGCCACCTTATTACAAACCACAACTATGAGCTTCTCTACACTGGCAAATATCACAATATTTGGATTGTTTGTTGTTGTTGTTGTTTTGATGTGGTTTGGGTGGGCTAAAATTATGGTGTCCATGTGTGTTTTGATTTGGAGCACTCAATCCCACTCATTTTTATAACTATCTGGATATTTTCTGGCATAGCAGTAGGGCTACAGAGTGTTTTTTTTAATGTGCTCTTAAGTATCCTATTCTGTAGCCCATGTAGATTGCTGGTTCACACACAAATAGAACTGTGGGAAGTGTTATCAGAGATGATAAGCTTGTGATGTACAGTATACACTGGGTTGTGACATTAAAGTGAACAACAGAGAAATCCCTTCCTATATTTTTACTGAGTCCAATTTTCTTATTACTGACACAGTACAATCCTAAGGTAAAGGTAAAGGTTTCCCTTGCTCGAAGGCCAGTCGTATCCGACTCTAGGGTGCAGTGCTCATCTCTGTTTCTAAGCCGAAGAGCCAGCGCTGTCTGCTTCTGCAGACGTTTCTAGGCATGACTAGACACCAGAGCGCACAGAACGCTGTTACCTTCCCACCGAAGTGGTTCCTATTTATCTACTTGCAATTTCTTGCTTTCGAACTGTTAGGTATACCATATTAGGCTAATACATCGCTGTTTTGCTATGTCACTTACTTTATTTAACAACAACAGCAACAAAAGTCATCATGACCAGCTGAATGAAAAAGGTGAGGAATGGGTGGGAAGGAAAATGTCAGTCATTGGGGGGGGGGCAGTTTGATGTGATCCGAAGACCATTATGGACCCTTGTCATGGGAGAATAAGCATCTCCGTTGTGAATGGAAGAACCACTCAAATGAAGGATAAAATATATTGCCGTGCAAATAAGATTTCAGCATGAAAGCGACACTCCAGTTCCCCTGTGTAGATAGGCCCTATGTCTCTCCCATTAGTTGTGGTGGCATAAATCCCAGTTTATAATCTGTGGTGCCAAAATAGCAACACATTCCTGAAAACAGAAGACATCTAATGGTGGGGATGACAACTTACCCATAGCCAGCCTGTCAAAAAACTTCTCATTAACATGTTGATAGTTACTAATTTCTATGGTGGACTTTTAGTATGAAAAGGGCCCAAACAACATCTTTGCTGAAAGGAGATCCCCCGCCCCCACAGGGCCAGTACAACCAAAGCAGTATAACTAGAATACTGGTAGCATAGCGCTTACCGGTACATTTTTCTTCTGCAGCCAAAGCAGCTGATGTTGTGAGTTTGATCCTCAAGGGATCAAGGTTAACTCAGTACCCAGCATGTTGGGGGCAAAATCCTAATTAACTTGTGAACCACCCAGAGTGTAAGTGCTATTGCTATTGTTACTATGGGAGATTCAATCTTCCCAGGTTGATAGAATCAATAATACTGTGACTGTATAGTGGACTGTGGTGGCTTAGTGGTTAAGATACTGAACTTGATGACTGGAAGGTTGGCAGGTCAGCAATTCAAGCCTCAAGTGCTGCATGATGGAGTGAGCTCCCATTTCTGTTTCAGCTCCTGCCAACCTAGAAGTTTGAAAGCAAGAAATTGCAAGTAGATAAATAGGTACTACTTGGATGGGAAGGTAAACAGCGTTCCGTGCACTCTGGTGTTTAGTCAAGCCTGCACATAACCATGGAAATGTCTGAAGATGTAGACAGTGCTCTTTGGCTATAAATGGAGATGAGCACTGAACCCTAGAGTCAGATACAACTGGCTGTCGAGCAAGGGTGACCTTTACCTATAGTGACATTATCTGCAAAGTTCACTGAGAGTTAAGATGAGCTAAAAGACTCATAAATGACAGAGATGCCTGGTGTGCTGTGGTCAATGGGGTCGCAAAGAGTCACACTCAACTGTACGACTTGACAACAACAACAAAGACTCACTGTCTTTCTTATATATGACACCATGAGCCAAACTTTACCAGGGTTCTTGCAAGCGTAAATTTAGGCAGAGTTTGCTGAACTCTGGGCAGTGTTCTCTCTGTGGGGCACTCCTCGACAGTGTTGCGAATGAGATGAAATGCCCCTACTTCCATGAGATGTAATTTGTTGTGGCTCAATTGTTGTTTCTTTAAGAAGGAAGAAAAACATGTATTTTTGAGGAGTGGTTCATAACCAAGGGTCTCATCTTAGTGATATTTGTCTTTATTGTTCTTGGAGGACAATATTAAGACACTAGCATTTGTAATTCATGACTGCAATTCTCCTTTTATTGCTTAAATCCAGCAGTGAGTAAAAGCTAGAGAAGGAGATAGAGCCCATTACCCCATACTATTATTGTATACTTAACTGAGATTCTTCTGCTGCTACTGGAAAAAAAAGGGTGAAGCTGTTTGTATAAAGATGTGCAAAAGTAAAACTTGCTCTTCCAATGAAGTCCATTGTCTAACATTCTGCAATCAATATTTTATGCACTTCCTACAGGCTTTCTGTAGATTTTGTATACTGACTTGTGGCTTATTACTTTTGTGGGGTTTATCAGAAATGTTACTGAATGAAATTTTGTTGGTAAAAATATGGTAGCTGTCATGCTTTACCGAAGAGGCATTTTGATTGGACAATAGTTATCATATTCTTACCAACAGATTTTGATTGCACACAGTGTTATTATGATGTTGATACTTGAACTTACTCTGAGAAAACTTTAGCTGCTAAGAGGATGAGCAAGATGTTCTTTGCATTAGGAAAAGTTATGTGAAAGGAAGCATATCTGCTCAGAATCTGAGTTATGAGTAAAGATCAATGAACAGAGACCTACTATTAAACTCAGCCCCAATGCGTACAGTAAACACACAGTAGGACCTTCTTTCAAGTAAACCTACCCTGCATAGGGAAGCCAATACCTTTTCTGGACCCGGCTGGGAGTAATCCCTGGGAAGTATAAGTGATTATTAGTATTTTCCCCCTATGGCTTTGCCCTGAAGAATGGCTTGAAAGTATAATAAATTGAGTGAGATGTTATATATGATCAGTCTTTTCTAATACTTCATAAGTGTGAGTCTTGATGGGTTTCAATGCAGAGACTGCAGCATAGGAACCATGGTTCTTTGAGTAGCCTCCTCAAAGACTGTGGTATTTTTGAGCCACAATCAGGCATACCCTGGTAATGGCAACCTTGTGTTGCCACCTGAGCTTTCTCACACTAGGTCAGATGGATGGAACTGCAGAATCAACTCGCCAAAAGGTGGCTTCATTTTGGCAGTTTCACATCTCGCCTAGACACGGAAGAAGAAGAAGCATAGGAAACCATTGTGTCATTTTTACACCATGAGGTTATCTTACTAGAGCAGGGGTTCTCAACCTATGGCCTGTGGGCCATATCCGGTCCATGGCACCAGTCCCTGCCTCATTCCAGCCGCCGCCGCCAGAATTGGCTGCAGACCCATTTATGGCCATTGTAAACACATTTATGACAGTCGTGGACTCATTTATAGCTGCTGTAAATGCATTTACAACAGCCATAAAAGAGTCCATGGGCGATTCCGCCACTGCCAGGGGTTGTGGTGGCAGTGGCTGGAGTACCAGTCTGGCCTGCAAACAGTTTGAGGGAGCGTGACCTGGCCCATGACTTGAAAAGGTTGAGAACCCCTGTACTAGAGAATTGAGCTGCTCACCCTTTGGTGCTACCATTACCCATGGTGAGGAGCTAGTATTGCAACTAACGGTTTAGCAGAAGCTAGGTCAGGTGGCCAAAAATGAGATGGCTAGATGGTGTTGTAGATGCAATGTGCACAGAGCTGGGGGGAGGAGGGTGTTGAGGAGGATGGTGGAGGACAGAGGTGCCTGGAGGGCAATGGTCCATAGGGGCACAAAGAGTTGCAATTGACTGTGCAACTGAACAACAACAAAGACCAGGGATTCCCAACCTGCAGCCCACAGGCTGGATGTGGCCCATGGCACCATTTCATGTGGAAATGCCATGTGGTGGAGGAAGGTCAAAATGGCCGTCCACCCCCCAAAGCTGTCTGAGGGAGCATGACTTGGCCCCTGGCTCTAAAAGGTTGAGAACTCCTGATCTAGGTGATATGGGGAGTTGACAGAATTTGTCTGCTTCCTGAGGCCCAACTTTAAACATTGGCTAGGTAAAAAGCATTTACCTATTTAGTATTGCATAAACCAGGTTCTAGCCATTTTCTAGGGAAAAACTCTGGCCCGCAGTTATGAGACCTTGTTGTGCTAAGAGTATATTCTGAGAAAAGACAATCTGATATAAATTAGACACTGGGCAATGCAACATCAGTCTCAGTTTCGGTCAGGTACAAGCTGAATTCTTCTGAGAAAAGCTGTTCCAACCTCTACTTGCTTACTGGCTTATTTGAGAACTTCACAGTTTGATTACCTGTTTGCTTCTTGGTTCAACTATCTGCGTAGCCACCACTTACTTGCATTTGAACCAACAGAAGGTTTCTGCCAGGAAAAATATTCTGATGAAAAAAACAGGTGCAAGGCCCTGATGGAAATGTGGCCCCTGCCTGCTGGCTTGCACAATGATCAAGATCCTCCATCTTTTTATGAATGGAGTGGGGTGGGTGGGTTTTAATAGAGGTGGTTTTTATCTGTTTTTATATATATTTGTGACTGTGTATTTATTGTGTTTTGCTTCACTGCTATGTGAACCGCCCTGAGTCTGGTTCCCTGAGTGGGTGACATATAAGCACAAAAATTAAATTAAATTAAATTAAATTAAATTAAATTAAATTAAATTAAATTAAATTAAATTAAATTAAATTAAATTAAATTAAATTAAATTAGTTGGGGTGCCCAACCACACACATTAAGAACTTCTGTGCTAGCTTTATGTTACTCTGCAGGAGAGTATGCTAGTCCAGTATGGTACAGATCAACACATGCAAAGCAGATAGATATGGCCCTAAATGAAACAGCAAGATTGGTCACAGGATGCCTAAAACCAAACACAATACAAAAAAGTGTATTACTTAGTTGGCATCCCTCCACCAAAATTCAATCAAAGTGCTGCTCAGAAAGAGTGGGTCAAAGCAAGTTCCCCAGAAACACACCTGATATTTGATCACCAACCACCAAAGCAGATAATGAAATCTAGGCATAGTTTCCTCACAACTTCTGCCCCTCCAAACAACCAGCCCCCACAAACTGCCTTAGAGCTATGGAAGACAAGCAAGGAGCTACCAGATAACTGGGTGGAACCACATGACTCTCTACTGCCTGGCCAAGAACAACTATGGTCTGTGTGGAAAGCTCTAAATAAACTGTGTGCCGGGGTAGGAAGATCAAGGGCTAATCTGAGGAAGTGGGGTTTCCCTGTAGATGACAGCCTGTGAGAATGCCTGAGAACAAACTATCTCCCATATGATACAATGCACACAATGCCCCTCAACGTGCACTGAGGAGGACCTTATGTTGGTTTAGTGTATTGGACCAAAGACACCAGGTCAGCCGAAGAGCTGGCTTAACACAACTTTATTACATGCTGGTCAGAGGGAACATGTGGTAATGGCGGACGAACAGCTCAATATATACAGTGGCTATACATTTGAATGTGGCTCCTTGACAGTCTATTGGCTACTGTCCGCGTGACGTCATTTCAGGTCACGCCCTTCTTGTCCAGGTGAAGGTGATGGCGGGAATCTTCCCGCGCTGTTGCTCTTAGGTGAGTCTTGGACCAATGAGCTTGGACGCTCGCTATTGCCATCTAGTGGTCACTAGCTCGCGTCCTATTAGGGTTACAGAGATGCAGCTGAGGTTACAATGTTACACATGGAAAAAGGTTATATTGGATACACATGGATAGGTACATTGTTTAAAGGCACATGCTTTAGAACACAACATCCCTCCCCCCTAGGATGAGACGAAGTCTCTCAACCAAGATGGTTTCTTGCACTCGCGTTTGGGTCGCGATGTGGGTTGGCCCCCCCGGGGGCCGCTCCCGTTTCCTTGTTCCCTGGACCCTTGTCCTGTAATGGGAGAGGGAGACTTGTTAGTGGCTTGCTGCGGTTTTGCAGCTTTAGGGGAAAGAGTAGATTCTGTTGTGGGTGAACCGGGGGCACCAGGGGCTAACGTAAAACCCCTCTTCTCGCTTGGATGGGTGGGGGACCACTCCGAAAAACCCCCCTGGTTCTGTAACTCAAAATTAAACTCTGCTGGGGGATCCCGCGGGATATCTACGAGGACAAATTCCTTCTCCTCCCCCCTTGGTGGGGACTCTGGGCCCCCCTCTCCTCCCCCTTGGGCTAAACGGGTGGGGGAGAACCCTAACGCTGAATTCGGCTCCGCGCTTTCAGCGCCCTGCTTTCCCGGGACCCGGTTCCATAGCTGGTCCGCGTGCTGCCGCCAGAGTAGACCTGTGTTGGTCTCCACGCGGTACGACACGGGACCGGTCTGCTCCACGACCACCCCCGGTACCCAGGCTGGCCCCGCGCTGGCGTAGTTCCTGCAGTGCACGGGGGCGCCTACGCTAAAACTCTTTGTGGCCTCTAGCCCGCTGTTCCTCCCCTTGTCTTCTACTCTCGTGGGGTCTAGCCTAGTGAGGATGGTGGTCAGTTTCCTGCGCATTAAGAGCTCCACGGGGGAGTATCCTGACGCCAACGGGGTCACCCTGTACCCTAGCAGAAACTGACACACTTGCAGGTTGAGGTCCCCGGGGCCCATGCGCCGCAGTGCGTCCTTCGTGGTGCGGACGAGGCGCTCCACTTGGCCATTGGTGGCCGGATGGAAAGGGGCGGAGGTGATGTGCCGGATGGCGTTAATCTCTGTGAATGCCCTGAACTCAGCGGACGTGAAGCAACTAGCGTTATCGCTGATTAGAGTGTCGGGTATGCCGAACGTGGAAAAAATTCTCCACATATGCTTTATTGTCGCGGCCGAGGAGGTGCTCGTGACTGGGATGACCTCCAACCACTTGGAGAAAGCGTCCACAACAAGGAGAAACAGAGTTCCTCGGAACGGGCCCGCGAAATCTATGTGTATCTGGGACCACGGCCCCTTAGCCGCGTCCCACTCCCTGTGGGGAAGACGGGCCTCTTCCGGTCTGGAGCATTGGCAACTCTCACAAGTGCCGACCATGTGCTCGATGTCGGCGTCTAACTGGGGCCACCAAAAGTAACTACGGGCCAGCGCTTTGGAGCGCACGATTCCGGGGTGGCTGACGTGCAGCAGTTTAAGCACCCGCGGCCAAAGGGATGTGGGGATCACCACCCGCTGCCCCCACAAGAGACACCCCCTCTCTAGGGACAGCTCCAACTTTTTCCTGAAAAACGGAGCGAATTCCTCCGCTGGGGAAGACGCTGGCCACCCTTTCTGTACCCAGGAGATAACCGCCGCCAACGTCTTGTCTCTGCTTGTCGCTTTAGCGATATCGGCGGGTACTATGGGGGGCGAATCTAAGACTTCTATCATGAGCACCTGGCGGTCCGGCTCCTCCCCGCCCGCGTGGCTGTGTGTCTGGGGGAGGGGGGACCTCAACAGGGCGTCCGCATGGCTGATTTCTCTCCCGGGCCGGTACACCAACACGTGCTGGTAGGCGTTGAGAAAAATGGCCCACCTAAGCATCCTTGGGGACAGGATCTGTGGCGTGGGCTTATCTGCGGTGAAAATGCCTAGTAGGGGCTTGTGGTCGGTCACGATGGTGAAGGGGCGGCCATATAGAAAATCGTGAAATTTTTTGGTCCCTGCAATTATCGCCAGCGCTTCCCTGTCTGTCTGGGCGTAATTCCTCTCCGCTTGGGACAGGGACCTGGAGTAAAACGCTATAGGGGCCTCCCTCCCGTTTTCCAACACGTGGCATAACACTGCCCCCACCCCCACCGGGGATGCATCACAGATCAGTACCACCGGCCGTTTGGGGTTGAAATGGGTCAGAATGGCGTCTGACGCCAGGAGTTGTTTCAGTTCCGTGAATGCTCTCTCCTGGTCATCGCCCCACTTCCATGCCGCATCTTTCTTGAGCAACTTGTGAAGCGGCTCAGCCACCGCAGCCTTCCGAGGAAGGAAGGAGTGGTAGAAATTTAAGAGCCCTAGGAACGACTGCAACTCGGGCTTGGAGGTGGGGCGAGGGGCTTTCTTGATGGCGGCCACCTTGGATTTGGACGGTTTGATCCCCTCGGGTGTTACTCGGAACCCTAAGAACTCAACCTCCTTCGCGAAGAAGACGCATTTGTCTTTTCGCAACCTCAACCCCGCCTGTTCGAATGCCTCCAGGACCTTGTTTAGCCTTTCAGCCAACTCAACCTCACTCCCCCCCGTTATCAAAACATCATCAAAATATGGCAAAACGCCGTCCAGCCCTTTGAGGAGGCGTTCCACGAGCGACTGGAAAATTCCAGGTGCCGAGTTCACGCCGAATTGGAGGCGCGTCACCTGGAACGCCCCCTTATGCGTGACTATGGTCTGTGCAGCAGCTGCGGCAGAGGTTACCATGAGTTGCTGATAAGCCTGTGCCAGGTCGAGCTTAGCGAAACACTTTCCCCCATGTAACCTGGCTAGCAAATGGCTGACCACCGGCACCAGATACGCATTAGGGCGGATTGCCTTATTAATGGTGCACTTATAATCGGCGCAAATGCGAACCTCCCCATTTGCCTTCAATGCCGTGACAATTGGAGTTTCCCACTCCGCAGAATCAACAGGAACAAGAATCCCCTGGCCCACTAATTTGTCCAGTTCCGCCTCTATTTTGTCCTTTAGTGCAAAAGGCACTCTGCGCGGTTTGAGTCTTATTGGGCGGACCTCCGGGTCCAGGTCGAAAGTTACTGGGGGTCCATTGAATTTCCCAAGTCCCTTTTTGAAGACTTCAGAGTGCGCGTCGCACACCCTCTGTATTGGATCAGTCCCAACGGCGTGCACCCCCCCAATGAACAGACCCAGGGGCTGGAACCATTGAGTCCCGAGGAGGCTGCAATTACCCCCCTTGAGAACGACTAGGGGGAGTTCCGCGGCGTGCCGCTTATACTGGACCTGGAATTTCCCAACCCCCAACACCCGGATACTGTTCCCTTGCACGTCCCGAAGCGTGGACCTCAACGCTTTGAGCTTGGGCCGTACGCGGGGGGCAATTCTCAAAAACTCCCTCTGGGAAATGAGGGAATATGAGGAGCCAGAGTCAATCTCCATCCTAACAGGGGCCCCTTGCACCAGTACCTCAACAAAGTAGCGGGGGTGTCCCAAGGACACGCTGAAAACTGGAGCGTCGTCGTCGCTGTCGTCGGAGATGCGGCCCACGCCGTCCTGCTTCCTCGTGGGCCGGGCGCCATCCTTGATCCTCGTCGAGCGGTCTGGCCTCGCCGCGCGGTCGGGCGAGCTCCCCCGGTCCTTGCGCCGTTGTCTGCATACTTTGGCCACAGTTGTGGCACTCGGCTTTTCTAAAAGGACACCTGGCGCGGTCGTGAGACGTTCCACAGCCGTCGCAGCGCCGGCCCTCCTTCCGGACCCTCCGGACGTCCTCGTCGTCGCTGTTTTCGGCGGACGATTTCGAAATTCGCCGGGCTGCGTGCACCAAACTCTCTGTTTTGTCGGCCTTCGGACGCCAGTCCTGGAGCTCCTGTACCCCGGCCTTCGTGGCTTCCGCGGCCTGTGCCGCTTTCAGGACTTTTGGAATTTTTTGAGAGTGTCAACAAGCATGTGGATAAGGGGGATCCAGTTGACATTGTTTATCTGGACTTTCAGAAGGCTTTTGACAAGGTCCCACACCAAAGGCTCTTGAATAAACTTACCAGTCATGGAATAAAGGGACAGGTCTTGTCCTGGATCAGCAACTGGCTAAGGGACAGGAAACAGAGGGTAGCACTAAATGGACACTTCTCCAAGTGGAGGGAAGTAAAGAGTGGGGTCCCCCAAGGTTCAGTACTGGGACCCCTGCTTTTCAACCTCTTCATAAATGATCTAGAGGTAGGAGTAAAAAGCAAGGTAGCCAAATTTGCTGACGACACTAAATTATACAGGGTAGTGAAAACTGTGAGAGATTGTGAAGAGCTCCAGAGGGATCTCTTGACACTGGGGGAGTGGGCAAAACAGTGGCAAATGAGCTTCAACATCAGTAAGTGCAGAGTGATGCATGTTGGGGCAAAAAACCCCAATTACATTTATAAACTGATGGGGTCTGAACTCTCTGCGACAAACCAGGAAAGGGATCTTGGTGTCCTGGTGGACAGCTCAATGAAGGTGTCAACCCAGTGTGCCTCAGCAGTGAAAAAAGCAAACTCAATGTTAGGGATCATTAGGAAGGGTATAGAAAATAAGTCAGCAAGTGTCATTTTGCCTCTTTATAAATCTATGGTGAGGCCCCATCTGGAATATTGTGTACAGTTCTGGTCGCCATACCTCCAGAAGGATATTATGGAGTTGGAGAAAGTACAGAGGAGGGCAACCAGAATGATTAGGGGACTGGAACACCTTCCTTACCATCTGAGCTGCAACGGTTGGGTCTTTTCACTCTTGAACGACGGCGTCTAAGAGGTGACCTGATTGAAGTTTATAAAATCATGCACGGTGTGGACAAGGTAGATAAGGAAAAACTGTTTTCCCTATCGCACAACACTAGAACTAGGGGACACTCCATGAAACTTTTGGGTACTAGTTCTCAAACAAATAAGAGAAAGTACTTTTTCACCCAGAGGATTACTGGTCTATGGAACTCCCTGCCAGAAGAAGTGGTGACAGCTGTCAGTCTTCACAGCTTTAAGAAAGGATTAGACAAGTTCATGGAGGACAAGGCTATCAATGGCTATAATTATGGCTACCTAAGGACAACCTCCGGGTTGGAGAGATAGGCAGGATATCTCTCAATGCCATTTCCAGGGAATCCTAAGCAGGTGAAGGCATCTCCTTGGGAATACCCTGAAGGAAATGGTGAGCCACTGTGTGAGACAGAATGCTGGATTGGATGGGCTGTGGCCTGTTCCAGCAAGGCTGTTCTTATGTTCTTATGTTCTCTTATGACCTCCTGCAATGTGGGGGGCGGCTCCTGATTCATCAGCGTGCGCTGGATTTCGGCATCCTTCAGGCCGCATAGCACGCAGTCCCTGAGGGTGACTTCCAAGTTCTCCCATTTGCATGGGCCGGCAGCCAGACGCAGGGCCGCTACGAAGGCGGCAACCAACTCACCAGGCGCTTGGACTCGCCTCCAAAACGCGCTCCGAGCGGGAAACATCGCTACCGAGGGCCGGAAATGGTCTCGCAACACCTTCAGGAGCTCTTTCGCCTTGAATTCAGCCGCCTTTTTGGGTGCGATGAGGTCAATCAATACCCTCTTGGCGTCGTGCCCGAGCATTCTGGTGAGGATGACTCTCTTCTTTGCCTCGTCTGTCACCTCGAACTCCACCAGCGCGCCTTGGAAGTCCATTTCGAAAAGTTCCCAGTCTTGCGGTTTCTTGATGTCGAAACCGGCGTATGTCTTGGTCCCGTGGGCAGCCATTATCCCACCTTCGTCGCCAATTTAGTGTATTGGACCAAAGACACCAGGACAGCCGAAGAGCTGGCTTAACACAACTTTATTACATGCTGGTCAGAGGGAACATGTGGTAATGGCGGACGAACAGCTCAATATATACAGTGGCTATACATTTGAATGTGGCTCCTTGACAGTCTATTGGCTACTGTCCGCGTGACGTCATTTCAGGTCATGCCCTTCTTGTCCAGGTGAAGGTGATGGCGGGAATCTTCCCGCGCTGTTGCTCTTAGGTGAGTCTTGGACCAATGAGCTTGGACGCTCGCTATTCCCATCTAGTGGTCACTAGCTCGCGTCCTATTAGGGTTACAGAGATGCAGCTGAGGTTACAATGTTACACATGGAAAAAGGTTATATTGGATACACATGGATAGGTACATTGTTTAAAGGCACATGCTTTAGAACACAACAGTTGGCAAGAGGAAATGCTGTCGATGTGGCCTGATATTGGGCGGATGTCATCTAATTCCTGTTTGTTTTAGATCTGTTAATTTTAGCTTCGTATGTTGTTATATGCTTGTGCTGTGTCTGACACAAGTAAAGAAAGAAAGCATAGCATTGACACTTGAATAGCACAGGGACATTAAAACAAAAATCTAGATTTCCTCCTTGGCTGTTCTGTGAGAGAAAAAGGCAGTGGCAATATTTTGCTATAGTGCTGATCCAAGAAAGAATTCAGTTTCTTCCATATTGTTTGTATATATTTCTATTTTGATAAATCTGTAAGTTGACATAATTAATTGTATTGGTTGGAATTTAATTTTTTTAAAAAATTCATAATAAGAGTTTATTGACTGGAGTATTTTATGATTGTCTAAAAAGGCTCTATCTTTATTAGAGATCTGGTTTTCAAAAAACTGCTATCAATACCCGACCGTTATCCATTCCGTTAGTTGACCATTTTGTACCTTTTTTCACTGTTGCTATCTTTCTTGACATAAAAAGAAAGTGATGGAGTATGAATTAAGCCCAATTTCTGAAGAACAGAAGGCTTTGCTCAATTTTACCTCATCCCATGTTTTTCCTTCCTCTCTTTCTCTCTCTCAGTAACTGGATGAATTAAATAATTTGTCTGTAGAATACATGAAGTTTGTTCCTGCTTTGATCCAGATCTTTATACTATAGTGAGAGATGGGCTTCAATTACGTTGATCTCTAATCTCTTTTACCTTTATAGTCACCAGTTTCAAAAAGAAATTTACAAAAGCCAAGGAAAATACATCAAAACATGGCATCAAAACATTAATAGAGGATGGAGATGTACAGAAGGAAAGCAAAGCTCTGAAGCTGAGAGAGCGAAATCAGTGATGGAAAGAAAGCCGGGACAAAGGATCAAAAGATGATACAGCCTCAGAGGAAAGGGTGCTAAAAGGTGCAGCTAGCTGTATGTTTATATGAGCTTCAAATAAGAGAAGACATACTGCTGATATTTCTGATTTGGCCTGAGTTTGATAAACGAATGCTGTAGATAAGGAAGGGAAGTACCCCATCACATGGGAAGGAATCAAAAGGAAATTTTGCCAAACTTTTGCAAAGAGCTTCAAGTCACTGAAATGCACCCACCCCTACTCCCATTGGTTTGTTAATTTCCATTCCTACGCTTGAACCTTTTCATTGAAATAATGGAGACATCTGCTTTTTTACATCAGGTCTGAAGGGTTTTGCCTTTGGTTGGTTGGTTTTTGCTTTCCTTTCACAACCTCCTTAAAAGTGCTGCCTTCCAACCATAAATTGCCACATTAGGGATCTGTCTTTCAATGGCCAGAGAGTCTTGCTTATTTCTGCCATTTTGTAAGAATAGTTGCATAGGTTTCTCGTTTGCTCTGATGTTGCACTGATTGTGAAATGCGTGAAGGAGAGCCATCAAGAGATAGTCACTGCATGAATGCTTAGCAAACATAGCTTTTTGCCATTTAAATTTTGGTAATTATCTGTTTAACACTTTAGAAGTGGTAGTCGTGTTAGTCTGTGCAAGCATACCAGAGAGTAAACACAACAACAGCAATAGCAGCAGCAGCAATGACAATACTGATGATGATGATGACGATAACAACAACAAACCCAAAAAAACATTGTGGCACTTTAAAGTCTAATACCTCCTGTATTTAAATGTGAGCTTTTGTGAATCAAGTCTACTTCTTAGCACTTGTTCATGCTAACATTGCACTTTAGTGTAATAGTCTTGAGATAGCAATGATTTCAGGATACTAGAATAGGGGTTGTTTTTTTAATGTTAAAGTGCATGAAGTATGTTCTCTTCAAATAGACTGAATGCTCCATAGTGAAAATGGGTGATCTTTTTATAGCTCATTATTGGGCGGATGGCAATTAACCACTCAGGAGGGCTGCCAGTTCCTTCACGAATATTCTCAGCCACTTCATGCTTTAAAGTTAAATTATATTTGACATTTAATTTAAACTCATACTGCCTTCATTCAAAATAAACCAGACTGCATTAGTAGTGGTTAAGCCAAAAGGATTATTGTCTGTCTCCTGTTTCTACTCACGAAAGCATACTCTCATTTCTCATGCTTATTTCTCCAAATTGATTAGGTATGACTCTGATTGATTGCTGTCTAACAGTTTAGCATATGAGCTGAGAAGCAGTAAATGTTCCGATAATTTTTTCAAAAAATATTTTGTACTACATATTGTACAAAACTTGTATTTTACACCACTATCATTTGGGATAATTTGCATTTATTTGTGTTACAGTGTTGGTTCTGCAATTCTACACCATCTGCATGAGAAACATTTTTGTTCCCATTTTCTTCTCATGCATAGGGAAAGGTCGTTCTTGCTTGAAAGCCAGTTATATCCGACTCTAGAATGTGGTACTCATCTCTATTTACATCCAAAGAGCCAGCACTATCTGCATGTGCAGACATTTCCATGGTCATGTGGCAGACATGGCTAGACACCAGAGCATATGGAATGTTGCTACCTTCCCACCAAAGCAGTGCCTTTTTATCTACTTGCAATTTCTTGCTTTTGAACTGCTAGGTTGGCAGGAGGTGGGACAGATATGGGAGCTCAGTCCGTCATGCAGCACTCGGTTCTTGAACTGCTGACCTGCTGACCTTCCAAACGTCAAGTTCAGCGTCTTAACCACTAACCCTTCTCTTACATATACCACCCCGCTGTTGATATATTGGTATATTCCATATACTGTATATAAATCCTTGTCTCATACTCACATGCAGAAACTCAGAATCATGAAATTATTCCTTTTATTTCATGGTAGTTTGGGGTGCTTCTCATGCAATATATATATATATATATCAACAGAAGGGTGGCAGATGTTAGGGCCAACACTGGCAGATCACACTGCTCTGTCCTGAGCATTTGGACTGTTCCCTTTTTTTTTTTTTTGTAAAGTAGAGTTGTCCCTGCCTTTGCTAAATTGATCTGCTGCCCTGCATACATACACATGACAGCAAGGGCTCCATCTTGTATTTTGCCTTAGGCAAAATGTCAGCCTTACCGTTTTGAAGTGTTACATTTTTAAGGCATACCTAGTTCTGTGGCCCATCAAAGGTAAAATATCTTAAGCACCAGCTGTACAGTTTTCCCAGCTGACTGAAACAGGCATCTATTTACAACAAGGGGAACACAAAGGCAACCACCTAGCTACACATACAAAGCCACAGCTAACAGAATATAATCAATTGTCTCAGGTTCTTGGCAACCATATGCTAGTGTTGGCTTAAATCTAGTTGCTAGTCTCAAAAAGATTCTGTGACTCAATAAGATTTACATAAATGTTCATTTACTATTCAGTAATTGGTTAATGGGTCTTCTTTAGTGAGTACTCTTGATTAGATTTTGGTCATTTGACATAGCAAATGAGCCTCTCATGTTTGTGAAACATACAGAAGGGCTTTCAAAGGTAATATTAAACTACAGGCAGATCTACATGGTAAGAGGACATTTAAAGGTACATGGGTTTATGTGCCTCCAGTTCCTCCATGAGGAGGATGAACCCAGATTTCCATAAGAGTTGGAATCCAAATTTCCTTTGCTACTCAACTTTACTAAAACAGGCAAGGAAGCAATTACAATTTGTAACCGTCATTAACAACAATTAAACAACCTTCTTCAGTGCTCTGCGGCAAGTGTCTCTGACTGTAATTGCTGGAGATGGTTGAATCATTTCTGTCTACTCTAGTGTCTCTGCTGGGGAGGACTTGGGTTGTTGGGGCTGGTTCAATGGATGCATGTTGTAATGGTCTTTGGGTAACAGTCCTTGGTAGGTTCTAACTGTGATCACTATGCTGAATACATTGAGATCTCTTTTTGTCCTACTCCTCTAAACATCACCACCAGTTGAGTCTTTCTCCTCTTCGTTAACTTTTATAACCTTCAGACCCTGTCTTTCCTTGTATAACTTTCTGAACTTGCCCCTTGTTTTGGGTCTTCTGCCTTTCCTACTGACTTCCAACATTCATAGGCTGCTGAACCAGCATTCACTGTTGTCTTCTTCTCTTCTGCCTCCACTAGGAATTCTGATTGGGTTGGTGCCTTTCTAGTGGGTAACATTGTCACTTTCCATCGGTAGTGTGACCCAGGTTAAATCACTCATGGGAGGACTGGGGTGGAAGGCACAGGGGAATTACCAAACTCTGTATCCGTCATGGACCTTCTTTCACTAAGTAAGCTCCAGGTTCTTGAAATATTTTCCAGAAACAAGCTGGCTGCTGCTGCTTCTGCTTCTTTTACCTCTTCAGGTGTCGAGGGAGAGATAATATAAGGTTCTTGTTCTGGCACTTCTAGCGGCCTCCACTGATGTTATTTGGTGTTCTTGTAATATGTCTTTGATGTTATCTCTTTCCTCTGAGTTTGCCTTGTGCTCTTCATCCTTCTCCTCTTTGCACGTAAGCCTTGTAGAAAAAGCTGGCAACCTGTGCAATTAATATGAACCTTCTGTAACATAATCTATTAACCATGCCCAAAAGACAAAGTAGCCTCTACATTTTAACATAATTGCAACTTCTAAACACTCTTCAAGGTCAGCCCAATGTAGAGTGCATTGTAGCAATCTAAATGAAGTACAGTGGAACCTCAGTTAACAAACAGCTCGGTTAACATAAAAATCGCGGAACAAAAAGGAAATCCATAGAAAACAGTGTCTCGGTTTACAGAATTTTTCTCAGAACGGATTAATTGGTTTTCAATGCATTCCTATGGGAAATTGCATTTCGGTTAACATATTTTGGTTTTTAATGCATTCCTATGGGAAACTGCATGCAATGCATTCCTATGGGAAATTCGGTTTGAGTAATTTTTGTCCCAGGGAACACATTAATTATGTTAACCAAGGCTTTACTGTATGGTTATGGTATGGGTTACTGTGACCAGAAATGCTGTATCCAGGAAGGAGAATCTTGTTTGCTATCAATGGTTTTGATTGGTTTGTTTCCTAGTGAAACAAGTAGAGCTAAGGCATATTTAGTCACTGCATAATAAAGTTATAGAAGAGAAACATGAAGGTCAAAGGTTTGGAAAGATTTCACAATGAATCTTATTTTTGTATCTACCCAGTACCCACACATTTTCAAGCTGTTGTACATGCACACCTCTGTGAAAAACAAGAAGGTCTTGCCACATTTTACTTCTCTATCAGCTGTCAACTCCCACACTTCTGGTTTTGTGATAAAATCAGGGGGGAAAGACTATAGCCATGATGGCAAACCTTGGCACTCCAGATGTTCTTGGACTTCAATTCCCAGAAGCCCCTGTGAATCCACATGAATAAGTTTACTGCGATTCATCCAGTCCACAGCACCCTCATTGCTCCTGGAAGCGGAAGCATTTTACTTCTGCTTCCAGGAGCGACGAGGGCGGCATGGGCTGGATGAATCGCAGTAAACCCATTCATGTGGATTCACTGGAGCTTCTGGGAATTGAAGTCCAAGAACATCTGGAGTGCCAAGATTCGTCATCATGGAACTATAGGAAGCTTCCCAAATAAACCTACCTCTCAAAAAACAGAATTACTCTGTATATGTCATTTTGAATCAACAAAAGGAAGTAACGAGGTCAAATCCTTTGCCCAGGCGACAACTAGCTAGTCCCCCAGTTGTCAACCAGCAAAGCAGAAAAGGTCTGCTGGCAGAAAATTTAGAGAGGAGTGGGGGTCAGCCTGACTCACATCACATTGTCAAAGCAGTTGTGCTGTACAGCTGGGGTTAGGGTGCAGACTAAGGCTTACAAAAGCATGTTGTTGCTTCTTCTATGAATTCCTACACTGCCTACCTTTTGTGTGTTTTTTTTTTAAAGAAGCAAACATTCCAGGCCATAGAATGAATCAGTGTAGAAAAAGAATTCAAATTACTTTCTATTATTATTTTAGAGGATAAAGTAAATAAGGACTTGTTTAGATTTCTCTTTGCTAAACCCAAATTACGTTTTTTGTTCATATTATGTCACCAAAGCAAAAATTATTTCCTCCCCAAAGAAAATAATGTTTTAGTACATCAGTAATTGTGATTGGCAAATAATTAAATTTTGAGTGAAATGTTTGAGAATGCTTTTGCCGTCTGCAGATTTATGCAACATGAAAAGCACTATTACTGGAATGGAAGGATAAATATTTGACATCAAATAATGATGTGGTTAATAAATTCATGCTAATCAAAGTACACCTTGCTTTTATAATTGATATTTCCATACTCCAAAAATGTAATACTTGAATAGATTATATTTTAAACTTCATAAAGAGCTCTAGTACAGGGCAAAATATATTGGCTTCTTAATTTTTAAAACATTATTTCATCATGTTTACTTTTCTTGTTCCCCTTTATTTTATTTTCTGGTTTGATGACCTACCCACCACATGAGCTGCATAGTTAATGACATCAAAACTTAAACCTCAAAGAAATGGAACAGGCAACCATTTGGGCTGAAAGGTTAAACCTGGGAGAGTAAATGAAAGTGCAAGTATTCAATGTGCAAAACACAGACCTCACATCTCCACAGAAACTTGCAAGACATTTTATTCTGATGTCATTAGAGATATATTTTATCTTACAGTTCTGTTTTCAAAAGTTTTATCTTGTCAGGTTTTATTTTTGAGAAGCTGCTTACAAGGCAGAGTAACTTTGATCTGCTGTATCTTTTCTGCCTCTAACAGAAACCCGCAGTCTGGAATCTGAAATTGTCTTTACTAGACTTTAAAAAAGAGAGATTGTTGCATAAGAACTAAAAATGTAACAATCATGTCCAAAACCAAAACTGCATCCCAAAAAAATGAAGACAAGAACATCCACTTAATATATTTTTTTTTGCTACAGCTGTGGAAATGTCTAGCGTTGCCTATGTAATTTAATTTAATTTAATTTTCAAACATATGTGCCGCCCTACTCAGGTAAACCCAACTCAGGGCAGCTCACACAGCAGTCTGAAAGTACAATATGCATAGTCAGATAAAAAAACTACCCCCATTAAAACCCACCCAACCCATGTTACAAAAGGAAAAGAGATGGAATCTTGAATTTTTATGTAAACCAGCAGGCGGGGGCCACATTTCCATCAGGGTCCCACACTTGCCCAGCCAACCAGGTTTTAAGACTTTTCCTAAAGGGCAGCAATTCTGTCTGTAACCGTAGCTCTATTGGCATGAAGTTCCATAGGGCTGGTGCGGACACGGAGAAGGCACTCCTTCTTGTGCTCGAGAGACGAGCCCCTCTAGCTGATGGTACAATTAGAGAGCCCCTCCGGTCCGCTCTGGTTGGACGGACATATATTCTGTTTTACTACTTCATTTATACAGCTGTGTACATGAAGGAACTATATGGAGAAAGAAAAAGTTTTCAATTCATGTGTGAGCCAGTACCTATATCCTGTCAATAGTAATGAGCTTTTGACTCAGGATTCCTCTGTATGATAGTGGTAAATAAGATGCCTACTTTTTGCAGGTACAAATGTGTTCAAGGTGTTACCGGCCACAATCCCTTCGAAAGGGCATCTTTCATGCAGAAAATTAAATATCAGTATTGTTTGGCATGGAATGGTTCGGCTGCTGCTGTTTAATTACCCCAGTACCAAATAAATTCTTGTGTATGTCTGAGGAGGCTGTCAAAGGCAAATTACCTTAAAAAGTAAATATGTTGTATGTATATACTTAGTCAGCATTAAGCTTTGAGTTAACAGTCTGGACAGACTATGCTGGCTTATTGTTCAGGCTAAGACTATTAAACATTTCATAGTGCTCCAACTCAGCTATTTAAAAAAAGCAGTTTAATGGATTGTATTAGCAGCACAGATATTCAGATGCAGCCTCTGTTGAAAGGACTCAGCTTAATATCTTTCTAATTGCAGCTGGGTGACTTAACAGTCAACGGACAAGTTTACATTTCCTTACAGACTAGCAGCTACTACACTGTGTATTAGCCCTGCACTAGAATTGCAAACACGAAATAATTAGCTTGCTTTTTAAGCCTTCCCAAATGGCTTAAATTACTGGCAGCGTGGATCGACACCAAGCTTCTGTGTGAGTGTTTTTAACCGCCATTGATTTCTTCCTTTGCTGGACAGCCTGTCTTTGGCTAAGGGACCCTGCTGATCATTGGACAGCTGCAGAGCTGACAAGTGAATGGGACTTTAGGTGCTATTAGATTAGTCCTTAGTATTCCAGAGCATACACGGGGTGGAAGCAGAAGGTGTTTATTCCCCAGCCATGTCAGACATTTGTAAGTATCATTTTTCAGGGAAGACCCAACTTGGTTCAGTCTTCACTGGTCACAAATGTGGGGCCTACGACTGTTGACTTACATGAGAAATTATTTAGTATAGAAAATGCATCCTGGGAAGAAGGTATTTAGCATGGGAGAAGGTAATTCTCAAAGCTACCATTTAGTGAACCCCAGGGGCTTAGTGGTTAAGACACTGAACTTTATGACCAGAAAGTCAGTGGGGCAGCAGTTCGAGACCTGAGTGCTGCATGACAGGGTGAGCTTCCATCATCTGTCCCAGCTCCTGCCAATCTATCAAGTTGAAAGCAAGAAATTGCAAGTAGAAAAATAGGTAAGGCTTAGGTGGGAAAGCTAGCAGCATTCTGTGCAATCAGGTGTCTAAACATGCCTGCCATATGAGCATGGAAACATCTGCAGATGCAGACAGCGCTGGCTCTTTGGCTGTAAACAGAGATGAGCACCGAACCCTAGTTGGATACGCCTGGCTTGGGTTAGGGTTAGGGTTGCAACATTTTATGGTTGAACTATAGCCCAAACCCAAACCAGGAACCTTTGAGGAACTTGGTGTTATTCCTTGAGCTAGTACTTCTGAAGGATGAAATCTGGAAAAGCCAGCGACATCTGCCGTGGTGTGGAAATCCAGGAATTTCTGTTATCACATCTTCCTTGCATGCCTCTGAGACCAGTCTCATCAATTCTATACTTTCCCAGTTCTTGTATGACTGGCTGCTTGCTACCTAAACTCTGAATAACTTTTTCGTACCTGTAAATTCTCAGTCAATACCAAAGGAAATCATGGGTATGATTTTCAGTTTGCCTCTGAATTCCATTTCTTTCTAGGATTGCTTCATCCTTTACTTCTCCATAGCTCTGCAAAACCTAACTGCACTAACTTAGATAGGACACTTTAAAAGATACATTGACCTGACCTTGTGAAATATGTGTTATGTGCAGTCAAGGTTTATCTGACTTGTAACCTTAATAGATTTTTCATGGTGAGATTTTTTTAAATGGATGCTTTAGTTCAGGGAGTTAGGTAACTGGCTGCAGAGCCAGAGGCTGGGAGTTTAGTGCCCTATTATGCATCCCAGAAGAGCTAGTTCTGTGTGGCCTTGGATAATGTAGACCACGAGTGGCCAATCCTGGCCCATGGCCAGTCAGGCACAACTGGCTTTCAAGCAAGGGAGACCTTTAACTTTACTAAATCAATACAAGCCACAGTTTTCATCTAGGGATACAAATCTTGATATGATTCATTCTCATACAAAAAATAAGAAATCTTTTTTAAAATGGATCCTTGATATGAGTCACTGTGAGCAGATAAGTTTTGCTGTTGGTCACCGATGATGTCTGCACATTTTTTGAAATGTTTTTATGCAAAGCCCTCACCACATCCTGAGCTAAGCATTTATGAAGAACTGGTTACTTTTGTACTGGGGGCTTCATGATCAAAGCCAGAGCATCAGACAGAGGCTAATAGAAAAACAATGGAAAGTATCCAGACTCCATGGGTAGAATGAATGGATGATGGCGAACCTTTTAGAGACTGAGTACCCAAACTCAACAGGCTGCTATCTGTGCCACAGAGGGGTGGGCGAATTATGTGCTGGAGTGAGAGAGAGGAAGCACTCCCATTGGCCGCTCCCATTGAGCTGCTGGGCAGAGGGGCAGGTGAGCTCTGTGCTGGGGCAATGTCTCGTGTGCCCACAGAGGGAGCTCTGAATGCCATAGGTTCGCCACCACTGGCTTAGGAAGAATAAAACTCAGGCATGGAGCAACAGAACTTGCTGGAATTATCCAAGGTCCTGAAACTTCAGACTAAGCCTTTTTGCAGGGAATACTGTTTTGTTTGTGATTTTTCAGAGACAAAAAAAGTTAAGACAAAACCTAAGACCAATGGATCATGTGGACATTTTCTTCTTTCTGTTTGAATAAATTCCTTTCCAGCATTTGCTATGATCTTTATTCCTATTAGTTATCAGCACAGAATACTTGTTATCAGCACAATATATGACTCCAGTGCGGTTAAGTTATTATGATTCAAAATATTCAAAAGATTGCTGGAGATGTAAAAAGAAGAAGAAGAAGAAGTTGGGATGTATTTTCATTTAAAATTGAATAGCACTGAGCTTTAAAAATGTGTACTGTATTCTTGTTTTGGTCCCCCAAAAGATGCAGTCCTGTCTTGCTGCCATCTTGAAACACCTTAATTCTTACAAATGTGTTATTTCTTCACAGAGGCAAAACAGCACATGCTTCAAGAAACCATTTTTAAAAGAGACAGCACAGTTCACCAAGGGCTTAGAATTAAGATCTTGTAAATTTGATTCTGATGGCTGGATATTGATGTAAAACTCATGACTTGTTTTTGATGTCTAAAGGACATCCAGTTGCCAGAGCCTCAGGTCATAGGCCTGCGCCTGCCTCCCGTACCAATGGCGCAGCCTCCTCAGGCTTCCCCCATCCAGTTGCCACAGCCACCCAGTCACATGGCCACACCCACCCAGTCACATGGCCACACCCAGCAAGTCACATGGCCACCTGGCCATGCCCGCCCAGTCACATGGCCTCCATGCCACACCCACAGAGTATGTAGAAAAAAATTTGAATCCCACCACTGCTCCCAGCATTGGGGTGGTCACCACCTCCTCATACAATTGGTCCATTGTCACATTGCTCTAACAATTAAGACTTTTTAATATATTCATCCTATATTTGAAATTTGATCCTGTTATCACAAGTTCTACACTCTGGAATGATCAAGAACAGGTCATAATAATACTAGTTTAGTTTTTTATTTATTTTAAAAATGGGAAATTTACTTATTTACTGCACAGCTCTCCAATTTTTCTGTCAAGCATTGCCAATGGCTATGCTGACTTGGGGATTCTTGGAACTGTAGTCCAAAAAAATTTTTTTGAAGCCCTGGTTTGCTATACAATTATAAGCAATCACGAAAAGCAAAACAATCACACTTATATACTGCCCTTAGTACTTAGTGCACTCTCTCGGTGATTCACAAGTTAATTAGCATTTGGCCCCCAACATGCTGGGTACTCATTTTACTGACCTCAAAAGGATGGAAGGATGGGTAAACCTTGATTCCCAGTAAGAATTGAACTCACAATCTTTTGGTTGTAGTACAGCAGTTTAACCACTTATAAAGATGTACCATTTATACATATTTGACCATGAAACCTTCACATTCCTCTCATTTATAGCACAAATACTTTACATATCTTGTTCTTGCCAAATGACTATGTCAGTAAAGGTAAAGGTTGTCTTTGCTCAAAAGCCAGTTGGATCCTATGCTAGGGTGCGGTGCTCACCTCCATTTAACAGCCAAAGAGCCAGTGCTGGCTGCGTCTGCAGATGTTTCTGTGGTCATGTAGCAGGCATGACTAGACATCAGAATGCACAGAGTACTGTTACCTTCCCACCAAAACTGTACCTATTTATCTACTTGCAATCTCTTGCTTTCAGACTACTAGGTTGGCAGGGATGAATACATTTTTATAAAAACAAGTTAGGAAGCTCAGAGTTTGAGAAAAGGAGCAGTATATAGTGTGGAGCTGTTTCTTTCTCTGTTGAGTTTTATCTTGTGTCAGAGCTGCCTCCCTTCTGCTGTCAATTTCAGCACACGCGCACGCACACACACAAACACAAAACATCTGGAAAAAAGCATTAACCAAGCAGTCTCTCTCTCACCTATTCATCACTCAGACATTCAGCCTGTTAAGGCTGCTGTGGGTTTAAAGAAAGGGGGGGAAAAAGCAAACTGCCAAGAAAGCAAGGAGAGACACGTTCATGTCCACGGCATTTCTAGATTGGACTGGATGGAGAGACAGTGAGAATGCCTGTGTGTGAGAGACAGAAAGAGAAGCTCAAAAAGTGTTAATCACATCTCAGAGGTTGCTAGGCAACAGCATCCTCCCTGCAGGATGCCTTTCTGCAGGGCCAGTTTTGTTATGATGTAATGCTTCTGCTACAGATGATGTAATTATGTGTTGTTCTGGTTGAGTGCATTATTTCTTGATAACTCCAAAGTGGGAGAGAGCACCGGGTGGGTGGGAGACATATGGGGAGCGGCATTTGTCAAAGTATTGGGTTGGACATTTGAGTGTTAAATCACCAGGACAGCCCTAATCAACATGCTTTCTCTACCAGGAATCAGTTGTAAAAGAGGTCAAATAAAAATACTTTTCCCCTGTTGTTTGTATTCTTTAAACCACAGTTTAACAGAGTTTCTACTTCTTTTTAATGTCTGTGGTGAGAATGGGAAAACTTACAGCAGCTTCTGCTTTCATTTATTTCACCCAAGAGATCTTATTTGTCTAATTCTTCTATCTTACATTAACCTCACACACAAGTCATCATTTTGATAACCTCTAATTTGACCATAACCTAGACTTTTTATATTATTCTGAAAAGGCTCCATGGGTATCATTCAACATACACAGTGGGTGTGATGAAAGAACTAGGGGAAGAGGAAGTAGAATATATGGTCTTCTGCTTTGTTGGTCAGTTAAAGATAGAACATCCATCTTCAGGTAACAGGGGCTGTGGTGGGTCAGTGGTTAAGAAGCTCACCTTGTTAGCTGGAAGGCCAGCAAGCCAGCAGTTCAAGACCTGAGTACTGCATGACAGTTTGAGCATCCATCTCTGTCCCAGCTCCTGCCAACCTAGTAGTTTGAAAGCAAGAAATTGCAAGTAGATAAATAGGGACCATTTTGGTGGGGAAAGATCTTGGGGACATGAAAGGAGCCTCATTCGGGCGTTGGAGTTTCTCCAACAAAAATCCTTCTAACCCAGAATATCTTCTGATGCAACATTATTATTCAGATAACAGGCAAGGAACTCTTACCTATTGCCCCAGACATCGTTGGTGTGAAATGAAGTTTTCTGAAATACAGCTTGGAATTAACTGAAATTTGACAACAGTTCTTTAATGCTTTCATGAGGACAAGCTGGCTTTTATGATAGGGTGGCTAAAATGTTTTGTCACTTACTTACATCAGAAACTGGGGCCATAACAATATTTTTTTAAAGTAAAATCTTTAGATTTTTAGCTCCACGAAGAAGCCCAAAGAGCTACAAGTGCCCTGTAAAATGCAAATATGCATTGATTTTATGATTCTTATAATAAATATTGCACAGTATCAATCAGACAATTTGGAAGATAAAGAAAATTAAGCTAGTAAAATATTTACAAAAAATAGGAGAAAGGATAAATAATTGTTCAGTACATATTTACCTGTATTGTCTGTGTGTCTGGTGTATTCTGCACTACACTATTAACCCAGTTGTTGACTTTTACTGGCGACACTTTGATTTCATGGGCTGAGAGATGCTACCAAATTTTCAGAAGCAGTTTTGACAATATAGAAGGAGAGTCTGTTATGAGATGCTAGCAAATTGCATCTGCTGCGAGACAGATGAAAGGTCAGATTGGTCCAGAGAAAAATACCTTGTAGGTTTTAGGAAGACGATAAGCTGTATTGCCCCGTGTTGAGCAGATAGAGAGCACCTGAGGTTGAGGTGAGCCATGAAAGAAGAAAGATGGAAAAACAGGACCTTCATAGAGAAGACAGTATTTGGAGGTTTTAATGCAGAGAGGAAAACTGAATTTCACATGATTCAGACCCACATACCAAATTTTGGATATCTTCAAAATGACACCTCCTCAATTTTTTTCACTAGTGCCCTTCCTTTCTTTCCTCCTTGGTGCTAGAGGTAGTCAGCCATATGTTCACAATTTGCATTTAAACATTTTCTATACATATGTGGGAATAAATAAGTGTTGCAGAAATAGACAGATGGTCACTATGGCATATGTGCTCAGGAAAGGGCAAAACAAGAGGTACTCCTTTGAACCTTTACAAAAGTGGAATGGAAAACAATCAGAAAGGTACAGGGTACAGATTGTTGGGCAAGATTGTCTGTGCCTTTTTTGCCATTCATTCATGCTGCCATGTTACATTCTCAAAACCCTTTTTCTTGTGATTTTCCCTATCACTGTTATGTTCATGAAGAAGGTACATGATCATATTTTACTCCAGTTCCTTCCCAAGTCATTCTAACAAGATTGGCCCCTTCCTATTGCTGTGATGAGGCTTCATGTATACTGTACACCAGGGGTCCTCAACCTTTATAAGCTGGGGGCCAGGTCATGCTCCCCCAGACTGTTATGGGGCTATTATGGCCCCCCCAACCACCCTGAGCCCCCCATAAACCCAACCCCTCTCACTCCTCCCCCCACACACCGCTCCCCTGCTTACTGGCCTACAGGAGCTTGGCATGTCCCTAATGGCGCTCCATAGGAGGGCGGATGTTGTAAGGCTTACAACATCGGCCCTGCTATGGAGTGCTGCTAGGGACATGCTAAGCCAAGCAGAGGAGACAAGGATTGAGGCGGCAGCAGAAGCAGTAACAGAAGTGAGGGTGCAGGCTAAATGATTTGGTGCTGCAGGCAAGATCTGACCCATAGGTTGAGCATCCCTGCTGTACACCATTCAATATAAAACTTAGGTGTTATGAAAGAACTAGGGAAAGAAGAGGTATGATATATTATCTTCTCCTTTGTTTGTGAGTTAAAGATAAAACCTGCATCTTCAGATAACAGACAAGGAACTCTTGACAGTGGTCTTTGAAAAGAGATTGAGAGTTCATGTTAATCATTGTAGGATGAATTCCTTTTAGGCTCAGCCTTAATTCTTTATCCTGTTGTAAGTCTCATTCATTGTATCAGCAACAGATACCACTTGCTTGCCATAGTGTAGATTTATTGATGTTAGAGATGCCTCATGATGACACAATGCCATAAACACAGAAGTATGCTTGATGCTGGGGTGGGGTGAACCCCATAAGTATTTGTTCAAATGAATCTTTGTTTCTAATGAGATCTGTAGCAAATGCTGCCAGTGATTTGTGTCTCAGGACTCAACAGATTTCAAAATGAAATTTTGGCAGTGAAGGAGTTATAACAGATTAGTCTCATAAAGCTGCTTGATTCTCTCTGCTCTCTGTGCTCCCTTCACTTTCATTAACCTGGGATGGCCGGCAGGTAAAAGCAATTTATGCAAATCCTTTCCTCAATACTGCAAGACATGTTACCTTTTAACAATGTGCAACCAGACTCCAGACATGCACAATTGAAGGACACAGTTTTAAAATCCAAGTCATTTTTAAAAAATAACAACAACAACAAATAAAGCAAACACCCAAAGGATTTTATCAGGGTAAGATTTTTTTTTTATAAAAAAACCCCATAATTCTCTAATTTGGTACCAATGTTTTAAGACTTTGTGGGTCTAAAATCCAGTTGAAGTTGGTTTTTGAACTTTATATCTGCTCTGACTGCTGAACAAAAGGCATTATATAATCTGTATAATGTTATTGTACCATTCCTCTGTCTTTTTATTTTCCTGTCCTATTTGTCCAGCTATTTCTTACCCCCATCTTTTTAACTGAAAAGCAGGTAGAGCGATGATGGATGAAGAAAGCTTACCCACAAGCAATATTCTCAACTGCTTTGAGATTTGTTGGTTGAAAACAGGGATACAAACAGACAATGAATTTGGAGACATGTAAGGGTTTTCAGGGATTGAAGTCATAGGTAGATCCCTTTAGCTAAGGGACTCATACTGTACAGCAGAGTTGGGCAAAATGCAGTCTTCCAGAATCTGACAGACTACAGCTCAAAAAAGAGTTGGCCAGCATGGTCAATGGTGGTTTATGTCTGGAGTTACGGTTTAACAACATTTAGAGAGCCTACCCTGTCCACTCTTGTTGTAGACCATGATCCCATGGAAAAGCATCTACTCTAACATCAACAGGTGAAAATGATGGAAAGAGTGCCTTATTTATGTTTCTTCAGGTCTTGTTTTAAGAAAACTTGTCCATGCCGACAATAATAGTAATAACAACAGCAACAATCTGAAAGAGCATTATAATT
Source organism: Bradypodion ventrale (assembly GCA_035047345.1). Taxonomy (NCBI): domain Eukaryota; kingdom Metazoa; phylum Chordata; class Lepidosauria; order Squamata; family Chamaeleonidae; genus Bradypodion; species Bradypodion ventrale. Next base: position 127,713,627 of record JAWDJE010000006.1, read on the forward strand.
AGAATCCATGCCTTTGTAATTTACAGCAAATGGTTATGCTTCTTGAAGATTTTTAGAAATATTTGATTAGGATTTAATGAGGGCCAAAAATATAGTCATTCACTTTTATAATCTTTTGCACAGTTTTAAATGACACTAGATTATAAGATTGTATTTAGAAAATTAATATTACTTTAACAAACCACTCCTACATGTCAGCACTTAGATTATGAAAAGAAATACCTTTTTGAGCTTAAGGCTCTGATACTATGAATATTTAATTAGAAGTATTCCATTTTCAGTGTAGGATCAATGCATTAAAAGGCTGACACTACAGAAAAAAGAAAGACAAAAGGAAAGGGAAATGGGGGAAAGTAAGAAATAAAAGTCCAGAAAATGCACAAATTCAGCCTATGAATTTACAGATTCGTCGGATAACATATTACCCCATGTTTTGGATTGTGGTTGCATTCTACAACATCCTTTGAAGCAATGGAGGGGAATCTGTAGCCCTACAAATATCATATTCCAGTTCCTAACATCTCCATGGTCAATGGTCAAGGATAATAGGAATTATAGATCAAAACATCTGAAGGGGTGCAAGTTCCCCATTCTTTCTCTAAAGAATAGCCTCATATAAGATATTAGGGTTGCATTATTAGAAATATAGGCTTAGACAAATATACCAAGCATCCAAAAGATAATTGACAATTCCATTTGGCATAAGCCTATTCAGCTATATTCTGGCCGGACATCCTGCTACAGTAATGGAGTAGACCATATAGCCAGCAACTCAATGCCGAGTGTTGGGTGGTGGTAAATAACCTGACTCCCTAAGGGGGGCAACAGCTATGGGCAGGTGAGCCCCTTTATGTGGGGTGATGGTCCCCTCAGTGAAGGAAATGCCACTGGAAACTATCATATTGGGCCCAATAGCAAAATGAGCGGAGGAAGAACTCTGATTCCCAATGGTGATGGAGGCGGAAGAGGCCATGCCAGATGGACTGGCTGTGAAGGCTCACCTTGATAATACCCTCAAGACTGTGGCAGTCCATTGCAGTCCCAGTGTTAAATCTTGCATGTCTCAGTTCATGTATGCCACAGGAGATTGCTCCATGATCATAGTGTGTGGGTCATTTCATGGCAAGTTGGGATCCACCTTAAACAAATTCATGTCAATGGCATTTTTCCTGCTTCATGAAAAAATGCATTCTCAGATACAAGTTGCAGCCAATGACCATTCAGCTATGTGGCCACTATGAAAGTGCCATTGTGGATTTTTTTTTAAAAAAGCACAAGATATATTTTCTCCTCACTTCAGTTTCATAGTTGCTTCAATACCTCCATCCTCAATAACAGCTTCTGGGCATACTGTTTATATAGGATAGCTCTCTCTAATTTTCTAACTCGGGATAATTACTGTATATTTTTTATCACCGTATTTAGCTACTAGTTAGAGGTTTTCAGTGGGGCATCTGAGAGCAGTGGACAGGCTGTGAAGAAGCAGGGTTGTCCTAATCACAGTTCTTCCTTTGCCAAAAAAAACATTAAAAAAACAACCCTTAGGAATGCTAGCCATATTGTGGGGTGGTTTTATTAGCCTGTGCAATGAAATAAGCCTTAAGACACATCAGAGAATCTTATGATTGTCAGATTTTGCCAAGAGCTGTAGAAGGGAAGAGAAGCAAGAACATAATCAAACGTTGCCTTTCGTCCAACATCCTGAATTCATTCTTTCAAGGTCTAGAAGAGTGGGGGAAGAGGAAGCAGGTTCCTTGCATCGCTTCACATCAGAGACAAACATGTTTTGGCTCCTCTCCTTGTCAAGTTGCTTCTGTTCCAGCTGGTTTTGAAAGAAGAGCAAGAACGTCTAGCTGCATTGTGTCTTCACTGTGGTTTGTTAAGAACTTACACTGGGTTTTCTCCTTTCTTTTTTCCTACTACTGTATCTGCCTTTTCTTTTTTGTGTCTTGCCTTTTTTAAAAACTGTAGCAGAGACCATCTATTTTTGTTTGTTTCTGCATGTGTGTGAATGTGTGTCTTTTGATAACATAGTTAAGCTGTTCTGACAGTCTCTCCAGTTTAACAGTGTGCTATAAACATTTAAAATAAATAATGTAGTTCCCTGGGGAGACTGGGGAGGAAACACTCCTGTGAAACAAAGACTCCACTTAAGATAAAACTGAATTGGACTGATGTTGGCACCCTGTCTGCCATATAAGCCTCACATATGCTCAATCCTCGATAGTCCTTTCCCCTGTTCTATGTTTGCACTTTTTTGTGTGTAAAATATGTCTTTCCTAGCCCACTCATCACAAGGAGCAATAAAGAAACTGATGGTACAATCCAATGATAATGTATTGCAAGTTTTGGATATGATCAAGTTAGATCTATTTTCTAGTGGCTATATAATTGCAAACCAGCCTGAGCGGTTTTCCCCAAACCAAGCCGGGAATCATAGCGTCTGATCCCTGGCTTGGTGAATGGGCACACGCGCCCGCTTTCCCCCAAACCAAGCCAAGGATCAGATGTTATGATCCCCGGCTTGGTTTAAGGGCAAGCAGGCGGGTGCGCCTACGCGCATTCCCCCAAACAAAGCCGGGGATCAGATGCTGTGATCCCCAGCTTGGTTTGGAGGAAAACGGGTAGGTGCACTCACCCCCAGCTTCCCCCAAAGGAAGCCGGCTTTTTTTAATTGTGTGCGATAAATGTATCACATAACGTTAAAAATTGGATAATGCTAAGACTCGTGGAACCAAGTTTTAGCATTGTCCGGGGTATTACAGTATTACAAAATATTGCTTCAGACTTATTTTTAAACCTGTCACTTCCCCAAAGTCATTAAGATGTGTTTGCATCCTCCCAAAAAACTTCATCGGATTTTTCAATATCACTAATGTGTCTTCTGTGTACAAATTAATTTTTATGCCTTCAATTCCCTCAATATTCTTATCTTCCCTTACAACGCTTGCTAGCAGTTCACTTCATCTTAGTTGCAAAAAGCAGAAATAAAATAATCTCTCTCAAGCAAATGATGATTGCAAGATGATTCTGAGTTATTATCTTTCTAAGGCTAACACATCTTGAGACTGAACTAGACTGAACTAGGCTGAACAACTGAACCACTAAAACAGAATAGACAGACTGACTGAATGACACATACAGAATCCAGCATGATTACAGAGTGGAAAGCAGTTACTTTTGGAGAGAAGGGTCATTTAGCCTGCTGATTGGCTGATTCGATTCAAAACAGGTAATGATTGTGTTTGATAAATGCTGGCCCTTCTCATCTCCATGTTAGTATACAAAACAAACAGAAAGCATGATAGTATTGACTGCTATAAGCTCAACACATTCAGTCCAGGATAACTTGATTGTCTAGTTGCATCCTGAGCTATGAATCAGGAAGTATGTAGTCTGGTTTTCACCTGAACTCATCAGGTGACATTAGAGCAAGTCAGTCTATCAACCTCAGTCTCGTCCTTTGCAACATGGGAAACCAATACCATGAGTATTTGAATAATTGATACTTTTTGCTTTTATACTTCAGACTAGTTAATCTTCTTAATGTTATAACTGAAGGTTCATATCCTGAACCTGGTTGTTCAAAGTTAATATTTTCAATCATCCTAGCAGAAAAAGAAGTCATGAGGCTGGAAATGAAACTTAGAAAACACATGAAATGAATAAATAAATCCCAGTATTTCATAGCTTATTTTATTGAAAAGTTGAAAGGGATTGCAATTGCTTCAAAAATGTAAGGTACATACCAAATGGAAAACACAACCAGCGCTTGATCAACCCTGCAGTCAACTGGTGAGCTACGATAAAAGCAGGAGATTTTAGCCATGCCCAATTATTAGCAGTGGCTCAAGTGGTTAAGATGCTGACTGGAAGGCAGCAGGTCAAAAGTTCAATACCTGAGTACTGCATGACAGAATGAGCTCCCATCTCTGTCCCAGCTCCTGCCAACCTAGCAGTTTGAAAGCAAGAAATTGTAAGTAAATAAATAGGGACCACTTTGGTGGGAAGATAAACGTCTGCAGTGCTGGCTCTTCGGCTATAAACAGAGATGAGCACCAAACCCTAGAGTCGGATACGACTGGCTTTCAAGCAAGGGTGATCTTTACCTTTAATTATTAGCCCTATCCCCTTTACCTTTGATATTTTGTATACAGTATATTGAGCATGTAATGGTTTATTATTCCAAACATTTATTCTATTCCTTAACACTTCTTCCCTGTATACAATTTTCGACTCAGCAGTTTTGATTAGATCTTACTTAGAAACAAAATTCAACATTCTCTCATTACTGCTAATAACATATTCACCCAGATACTATTTTTCCTCTTCCTCCATTTGTTTCACTTGCAAAAATCCTTGTTCGGCACCCGCTTGTGGATGTTGTAATTGATGATGATGATGATGGATTTGTTCAAGAAGTTCCAAACATTGGTTATGAGGGTTTTATTCCCATAATGAATTTGTGAGGTAAATTTTCCACCAAGAGAATGACTAGCTTAAAATCCTTTTAGAAAACTCTGGAACTTCTTTGATTCTGTTGTACTACCAGCTGATAACATACGTCCTCATATGTCTTCAAAAGTTTGCAACTTAAAGCTGCAGTACTACCTGTATGTATGGTTACTCAACAGGTAACTGCTGCTCCTTTCACTGATGCTTTCTCTTTTGTAACTGTGTGCAACATTGCAACATAAGCCTCCCTGGTTCCTAACTAACATTATGCCCCATTTCTGTAATAGATTGTATGATGGGGTCCTTTTTCCTAGCAGCTAGTATTAACAGACCTGCAAGCTCTTTCTTATTCACAAACAGTTTTGTGCACTGTGAAACTGCAAAATGATGTTTAAAATACTGATTTCAGATATTGTGACTGGAAGAAGTAAACAAGACAAATGTTTATTTACCATATGCTAGGCTATTATGTTAATGTGTTGCTGTTTATTTCTCTTCTTCTGGTTGAATTCCTGTTTTTCACTTTCAGCTACTAATAGTTTGGAGTTAGAGGAAAATACACAGGAAAGATGTCAGATTCTAATATCAATCCAGCATGAATAAGGAATGCAATTTAGCTTTGAGGAGATGGTGACATCTCATTTCAAAGTCAATCTCTTAACAGGATTTTTGAAACCAGTGTTTTTGTCTGATATCTTTAGGATGATAAATCCCTTCTTCAGAGAAGTTTGTGACATATCTGCCCCCTTCAGGAACAGTTCTGTGGACGTTCATTTTTCTTTTTAAAAATATGGGTTCATAAATGTAACTAAATTAATGATAGGAAGTGTGGCTTTTATGCACCCAACTGTTCCTTTAATTTAATTTAATTTTCTTGCTTTACAAAGCAAGAAAATAAATCTATAGATCTTGTGTCTGACTTCCTGGTATTGATATGCAACATGAAACTGTAGCAGCCTTGTGTCTAAGACATTTCCAAAAATATAATTATGTCAAAATCTTTAACAGATTCCTTTTTTAAAAAAAAAAATCTGTTAAAAAACAAGGATCTGTCTCATAGCAATGACCTGTTAGGAATGTCATTAAAATACAGTGGAGTTACATGCAGCCAATTTTATCTTTTTGATCATGAGATAAGTGTTTGTTGTTGGGAGAAAGCTCAGAAGCCCAAAGCCCATTTGTGGGAAAGTTACATCACAGCATCATAAGTTTAGTCCATGGCAGGACTTGGTATCTGAACCCAAACTTTCATTGTATAGCTAAATCTTAATGCAGAAGGTAAACAGTTGACTAGTATGAGATTCATAGCAACATTCTCTACAATAATTTCATAGTATTAGCTGAAACCATGGTTTCTCATACATAAGGCTTCAGAGTGTCAAAGGCATGGCTGACCCTTGACCAAATGCAATCATTCTGCTGAAATTTTTATTTTAAAAGAGCATTGGTCACTATACATTATTCCAAGTGCAACTCAGTTCCTAATTAAAAACAAAATCTGGATCTGGTTAATTTCATGGGATACGACTTATTAAATATATACAGTGACGGCAAACCTTGGCATCCCAGGTGTTCTTGGACTTCAATTACCAGAAGCCTAAGTCAGCACTGCTGCTGATCAGGGTTTCAGGGAATTGAAGTTCAAGAACATCTGGAGTGCCAAGGTTTATTGTCACTGAAATATAATATCCAAAATACCCTGTCCTCCATAGCACTGCTGAGCTCTTGTAAAATTAAGGTTGTGGCTTTAGGTCAGGGGTTCCCAAACTAAGGCCCGTGGGCTGGATCCAGCCCTTGGCATCATTTCATGTGGTCCCCACCCCTCCAAGGGCATTTGAGAAACAAAATGGCCATCCCTTTGAAGCTGTTGGGACAAAATGACCACCCCCATTGTGCAGGCAGGACAAAATGGCCATCTGGCCCTCAAAGCTGAATGAGAGAGTGTGACCCAGCCCCCGGCTTGAAAAGGATGGGAACCCCTGCTTCAGGAGGTGAATTTGTTTTATGTCTGGTCTTCCTTTTTTCCTGTTGTCTTCTACTTTCCCCAGGATTATTGTCTTTTTCTGGAGAATCTTACCTTCTCATGATGTGCTCAAATTATGACAACCTCAGTTTTATTTTTATTTTTTTGCTTCCAGAAACAGTTTGGGCTGGAGTTACCTTTTTTTTTGGGGGGGGGGGGAACTCACCTAGAATTATACTATAATATTTCTCACTTAGAAAAGAATAGTGGAAATTGTGCTTTTTTTCCCTTTTTGATATCTTTTTATTAAGACTATTTCCTCATACTGCAATCCTGCCTTGAAATTTTTCTACTGTACCTTATGAAATCTGAAGTTTCTACTTCTTCCTTTCATTTCCACCACTACCAACCCCAACAGCTACATTTCAGCCCCAGATATCAACAGCAAAGGTGCTAGACATCTCTTGGTTGTATTTTAAAATGCTTAAATGAAAATAAGAGTCACAGTATTGGTGATATCCCCCCCCCCTCCAAAGTAACATGCCATTTAATAAGAATAAAGAATATTAGCTGTGGTAAAATATTTGGACATGCCTACATTGAAAGAGGTAAAATATCAAAGCCTCAGGTTTCAGGATCTGTTTGCAGTGTGAAGCTTGTTCTCTGCTCAAGTTGAGGTCTTTTCTATTGTTGCCATGGGGCTTTGAATCTACTGCCTATATTGATCTTCCAGTGAATTACATTAATATGAGTTTCAAATCTGCTGCATTGACTCTTGTTTATTATGTATTGGATATGAATTAGCACATGGTTTCCCAGCCTAAGGCCTGTGGGCTGGATCCGGCCCATGGCACCATTTCATGTGGACCACCACCACTCCAAAGGTATTCGAAAAACAAAATGGCCATCCCTTTGAAGCTGTTGGGACAAAATGGCCACACACACCCCTCCTGCAGACAGGGCAAAATGGCCATCCGGCCCTCAAAGCTGACCTGAAAAGGTTGGGAACCCCTGAATTAGCACCTTGGAAGCACCTTAGCACAAAATAGCATTACATACCAAATAGCTATACTCTATACACAAACAAATGATGTTATTTTGCATTTGCAGATCCAAATGTTCAGGCACTAAGAACAACCACCAACTGTCCAATTTAGTTTTTCTATTTGGGTTTCAGGCATCACCAAATGTCCCATTCCCTACCTCACCTTCAAAGATAGCTTTGTCAGCAGAAGAGAGGAAGTTAGCTAGCTAGCTCACAAATTGAAGTCTTTCCATCTGTCATAAATCTAGAGACTGTTCTGCCAAGGCATGGCATTGAAGAAGAGTTTTTCTCCTATCCTTTTTTTAAAATATATATATATATATATAAGTATTTTTAGTCACAGTTGCAGCTCAGGAAGTAAGTGTTTAGCATAAACAATCTGCACAAGTGTTTCATGATGGAAAAGAAGGAGAAAGGTGCTCTCTGAAATTTTCTGGAAACGCACTGCTACTCAGTCCACAAGCTTCCCCTGGTTGTTCATGTTTTTAGTCAGGATTCACTTGCAGGTCTTTACAGGCCATGGAGAAGCCAGTAAAGTCTAACTTTATACAACCAAAAAATTACAAACTACGGAAAGTTCTTTATAAGAATCCTTTTTTAGTCACAACTTTTTATATTTTGTAATGGGGCGGCAGTGGCTTAGTGGTTAAAAGGAGAACTTGACAACTGGAAGGTAGGCAGGTCAACAGTTCGAGACCCAAGTGCTGCGTGACAGAATAAGCTCCCATCTCTGTCCCAGCTCCTGCCAACCTAGCAGTTCGAAAGTAAGAAATTGCAAGTAGATAAATAAGTACCACTCTGGTGGGAAAGTAAACAGCATTCCATGCACTCCAATGTCTAGTCATGTCTGCCACGTATCCACAGAAACATCTGCAGACACAGAGAGCACTGGCTCTTTGGCTAAAAACAGAGATGAGCACTGAACTCTAGAGTCAGATACGACTGGCTTTCAAGCAAGGACAGCCTTTACCTTTATTTTGTCTATTTCTAGTTAACAATTGCATACAATTTAGTCTCTTGATGCTAGCATATGATTACCCTCTCTTTTGTGATAACTGAAGCAAAGACATACAACCAAGGGCTGCAGCAAATATCTTTTGAGTTTGAAATTCATTCAGAGATTAGTACATCCAACCCAGTCCAAAAATTACTCAGGTCCAATACTATCTGGTACTTTATTTTTCTCTCCTGCCTGCCAACCTAGCAGTTCGAAAGAAAGAAATTGCAAGTAGATAAATAGGGACCACTTTTGTGGGAAGGTAACAGCATTCCATGCACTCCAGTGTCTAGTCATGTCTGCCACATGACCACAGAAATGCCTGTAGAAGCAGACAGCGCTGGCTTTTCAGCTTTGAAACAGAAATGAGCACTGAACCCTAGAGTTGAATACAACTGGCTGTCGAGCAAGGGAAACCTTTACCTTAACCATGAGGCCATCACATCAAATGTATAATTTCGATATAGTCACAAGTGTATTAAGGAAAACGTAAGGCAATGATGGGGAGCATATGGTGTTGAGGAGAACAGTACCCAAGCAGTTTGAAAATATTACCAATGACTGCTGAAAATTATATGAAAGTGAAGGATGCTTTTTGACATTTACAAACATGAAAACAAGGGAGTAGTTTTGGTTCATATAACCTTTACATAGCTATTTAAAGGTTACTGGGCACTTGATCCCTTTCTTGTATATCTTCAGAAAGCATCACTGGTAATTCCATGATGGTAATAATAATAATAATAATAATAATAATAATAATAATAATAATAATAATAATAATAATAATAATAATAATAATAATAATAATAATAATAATAATAATAATAATAATAATAATAATTCTGTGTCAGAAATTATTCTGGGTTGAAAGGATTTTTGCTGGAGAAACTCTTCTATGGGGATGCCCGAATGAAGCTCATTTCATGTCTTTCTTCCAAGATCTTTTCCCACCAAAGTGGTCCCTATTTATCTACTTGCAATTCCTTGCTTTAGATCTGCTAGGTTGACAGGAGCGAGGACAGAGATGGGCATTCAATCCGTCATGATGATAGTGCCATTTTATGATCCAAGCAACTTCTCACCAGCACAATAGTTTTGTGGATTGGGCTGAATACATAGATAATAGAATAGTAAGAAAAGAATACGCTTGCCAATTTTATTATATCAAAAATAATATATACAGATAGAATGAGTGTAAATATGCAGATTGATCCAGCATGAACAAAGATAAATGACCCCTTAATCTGAAGGTTTAGATATAGAAGGAAATTCCAAAGAATCACTGACGTAGCAGCTATGAGTCTATGTCTGCATTCAAAGGGATCTCTAGCTTTGCCTCTGCTGGAAGTGAACACAAAGTAGCACCCACTTCTATCATCTAGTAAATTTATATTCCGTACATAAGAACATAAGAACAGCCTTGCTGGAACAGGCCACAGCCCATCCAGTCCAGCATTCTGTCCCACACAGTGGCTCACCATTTCCTATTCCGTAGGAATAAGGCTCAATGTAACTATGATCCAGCAGGTTGTTACCCAAATAGAGAATAAGAGATTGGTTGTTTGTTTCCCTGCTGTGCATTGTAAGAGAAGAACTAGCCTGTGAAACCAATGCCAAGCTGCACAATCGCAGGAGAATTCCCGAATGAAGGAATGATAAATCACTTCTGATCTGACTTTGGAGCCAGAGGCCGGGAGTTTGATTCCCCCTCTGTGCCTCCTGGGAGAAGAGCCAGTTTGTGTGGTCTTGGGCAACCTGCATAATCCCAATGCACCCCTAGAAGAAGGGAATGGTAGCTCACTTCTTTCTCTAACTACAAAACCCTAAGGCAGGGGTGCCCAAACTACGGCCCAGGGGCTGGATCTGGCCCCCGACGCCAATTCATCCGGCCCATGAAGCCCTCATCACTCCTGGAAGCAGAAGTAAAACATGCCCGTATGGTACAAGCTCCCCTTTCTGGCTCATCTGAGGCTCCCTCCTCCTGTAATTAATTTTTTAATGTTAATGTTTTGTAGATTTTATGTTTGTTTTTAGATAGTAAATGGCACAGCAGGTGCGGGTGTGGGTGTGGGTAATATTGCTATGTTTTTAAGGGTTTTTAAAATTGTTTTATATTGGCTTTAATTTGGGTACACTGCCCAGAGTCCATTGGATAGGGCGGTATATAAATCTATTAAATTAAATTAAAGGTTTGCCATCACTGATCTAGGAAGTGTGTAAGTAACTGTAGCTCTCAAGTTTTCTTACTATTAGCTATTCTGGCTAGAGCAGATAGGAGGCTTCAATCCAGCAACACCTGCAGGAGAGCACTTTTGTCCATCCCTGCCAAAGTCAAAAGGAGAATGAGCAAATTATGGATAGCTAGCTAGAAGTGAAAGGGAAACAGGGGAAGCCTTTTAATAAGAAGCCTTTTTGTTGTTGTTAAATTAAACATAATGCTTACACCCCATTGGTTTTTCAGATTATATCTTGTTTGTACAGATTGGTTGAACAATTTTGGAGCTTTTTATTCAAACAACCGTTGGCCACTGAATGAAGTAGCTGAGTAGTCTGGTGCAATTAAGTAACTGGTTCAATAACTGTAGGTGTAACATGGATCTTTAAAAATGGGATTTTCATCCAGACATTGGGGGATTGGTTAAGAAGCTTGTATTGTTAGCTGGAAAGCTGGCAAGTCAGCAGTTTGAGACCTGGGTACTGCATGACAGATTGTGCGTCCATCTCTGTCCCAGCTCTTGGGGACATGAAAGGAACCTCATTAGGTTCCTGAGCAGAGTTTCTCCTGCAAAAATCCTTTCAACACAGAATAATTTCTGACATAAAATTATTATTATACCCAGCCATTAATCTTTGAAAGTGCCAGTAGAGCTGCATGCATCCTACTTGCTTTCTTTACAGAGAATGCAATTGGTGTTTGCTCATACAAATAACTTTTTAAGTTGAAAGAAAACTTCATTTTTCATCATCCCACAAATACCCATTGTGTTAAGATACTTTCAGTATGTGTTAAATAACATGATTAATGATTTGATTGATAATTTTAAAAAAGAAAGAGAGAAAGAAGTTAATCAACCTTGAATGGATTGGATTGGAAGTGCATAGTTGTGCTTGAATTGTATTCTGCCTGTGAACATTTACATTTACATTTATAATCATCATGAGTATCTTTTTTTAAAAAAAAATCATGTCCTGTTGTTACAGGAAAAAATAGGTATCTCATGCGCTGCTTCTTCATGTTGAGTTGCACTATTGGACTTAACTGTTTTTGTTTTTCTTATACTCTGCATGAAGAACTTCCAGACGTTTTGGACTTTAGCTTCTGGAAACTCTAGCCAATTTGGCCAATGGTAAAGGGTAGTGTGAGTTATAATCCAAACCATCTGGAAACCTACAAATTCCCCACCCCAGTCTACATTAATTTCAACTGCTCTCTAGGGTTGTAACAAGTACCTTCCTTCCCAATCCTAACAGTTGATGTCAGAGGATCATTGAAGCCAGTTGCATAAAAACATTTGTTCTACCACTAGGTATTTATCACATTGGAGCACAACATTGCATCCCTTGAATTTGGTACCTTGGAATTAAAGCTCCAATCTTCTTACAAAACTTCTGTAGTGACCTTGTGGAGATCAGTATCAGGGCCACAAAGGAGAAGATGTATATCAGTCGGTTCTGTAAAACAGAAACACCAAATCTGAGATGAATGTTCCTAGACCACCTTCTCATAATTCCTTCTCATCATTTGTTCCATTGGCTGACACTGAAATGCCATATTCCATTGGAGCTTTCTGCCCTTTTGGGTTTTTCTGTAGCAGTGGTGGTGAACCTTGGCACTCCAGGTGTTGTTGGACTTCAATTAACAGAAGCCCAAGTCAGTACACTTGCTGATCAGGGTTTCTGGGAATTGAAGTCCAAGAACAGCTGGAGTGCCAAAGTTTGCCACCATGTTTCTAGAGCAGGAGTTCTCAACCTTTTAAAGCAATGGGCCGGGTCATGCTTTCTCAGGCAGCTTCAGGGGCTGGACAGTCATTTTGCCCTTCCTCCACCACATGGCACTTCCTGGTGTGGTGGAGAGGCCACATGAAATGGTGCTGTAGGCTGCACCCATCCTGCAGCCCGCAGGTTGAGAATCCATGTTCTAGAGTATGTGGTGGAGAAATTAAAAAACTTTCTTTGGGGTAAAGGCAGGGGAGAGAGAGGAAGAATTCAACAGGCATCTTTAGCAAATGGTGAGGTAGTGTTATAAGGAGGTGGCATCACTGCCTCCTTTTGCTGCTGGGGGCCTACAAAGGGGAGTGAGAAGGACTTGTTAGGGAAAAGCTTGCTTCTCCTGCTTGAGCCTGCCATCTCCAGCTGTCGTAGCAAAGGGGAGAGACAATAGCAAGGGAGTTTGGGGGGGGGGGGGGGAGGTGGTTTCAAGAGTACCAGAGACTAAATAGGCCTCCCAAATCTTGTCATCTGCATCTGACAAGAGCTCCTTCCCCCTCTTCATTTCTTTTCTTTCTTTCTTCTCCTGTTTGCAGCAGCTGTGTGATTTTCAAAAGTACTGTGCAAACAGATGTTTGGCTTAACCTGCACTACTATCTGTTTCCTTCACTCATGCATCACTGTAGGTTATAGAAATGTTAGGTTTCAGGAAGGTAGGAGTCTAAATGTCACTTTAATGTCTGGACTTCTAACTGAGCACTGACTAAATACTTAGCTCTAGTTAAATGTTAACCAGCCATCTCATGTCAGCAACAGAGCTCAACAGACATCTGATGTCTGACAATGATTGTGAGGTCAGTTCTGATTGAGTAGCGTTGGAAAATGCCAAATAATGCACTTTTCAGTATGGTGTACTGGGCATTCATAAGTGTGTGGCCATTTATTTATTTTATATTTATACTGCCTATCTGGGATATTTCCCCACTATGGGTGACATACAACAGTTAAAACCATAAATATACAAACAATAACAGATGATGGTATCCAAGGGCAGCATAGTCCAAATTTACACATTATCTGACCATGTGGTGGTTTCAAGAATACCAAAGACTAAAGAGAAATGCAAAAATGATCAGATAAATGCAGTGCAGTTTACATTTTAAATCTGTTGCACCTCAATAATACAACAGTGAAATTAGATATCTAGGCCTTGGGGATAGCTGAGATTTAAACAAGTTTAGTTCTAGCTTGTATATGTGAAAATGTGTCACAATGGTTACATTAATATTTTCTCTTTGACAGACACCCATCGTACTTCTTCTCTTGATGTACCCTAAAATAAAGATAATCCCTTTAAAATGAAAACAGACACAAAGCATTTCGAAAATAGAGGCACAGTGCAAGGGACATCAAACCTGCTGCTGTTTTTTTGGAATATTTCCTTCTGGGGAAATGGGGGAGGGGAGTCTTTGAGGGTCCAGTTTCCAGGATCGGAGTGAGGAAAGCAGCTAGGCAAAGCTCCCCCCCCCCCCATTGTTAGCTTGGCGAGCACTACAAAGCTCTGCAGGAGGCATTAGACACAGTTGCAGACCAATTCAAAAGTGCAAGAACATTGGTGAGAGTCTACAGAGGTAGTGTGAGACAGCTTTAAAAATTAGGTTCAGACTAAGGACACAACCAGGGACTTCTAAGAAATATGCAAAGACTGGGTGAAGTAGAAATCTACCCCAGTGACCTTCTTTTAGGAAAGAAAGGCTGAGAGACTGACTTTTTTCATGGTCATAAACAGTGCCTATGCTTAAACTTGAATTCAGGTAGTTTTCAGGGAATTGTGTGATATGAATTGTATTGGACATTTCTAGCTATTTAAATAAAGAACACTTAAATCACTGTGGATGACATGCGGCAACTTAAATAAGTAGGATTCAACACAGTTAGAAATACTGTACACGCTTCAAGCATCTTCAGACACACTTCTATATCCATCTTGTGTAATATAAACTAGAGATTTATATTTGCCCTGGGTGGTAGTAAGGCCAGAACCTGGTGGGAAGATGATGAAGGGAGCGGTGGTCTCCTAGTTTGGGTCTAATCTTGGGGCTTAGAAGGTCCCCATTGTGTCCTGTTCTTTTCAGACACTGGAGAAAGGTCTTGTTTGGGGGGGGGGGGGGAGAGAAGTCTTTATAATGACTGCAAGCTGTCAAGAACTTTCAATATAGGTCATGCTAGCTATAGGAGATGGAAGCTGTCGGCCAAATACATCTGGAGAGGCATGGTTGCCCACCCTTGGTTTCTGGGATGATGCCAACAACCTTGACATGCTGCTGCCTGTTGAAATAGATCATGATAACCTAGATCAGGGGTCAGCAAACTTGGCTCTCCAGGTGTTCTTCCATTCAATTGCCAGAAGCCCAAGTCAATACACCTGCTGATCATGGCTTGTGGGAATTGAAGTCCAAGAACACCTGGAGAACCATGTTTGCTGACCCATGACCTAGATGGATATTTTTTTTAAATTAATATAAAGCAGCACCACATGCACAACAGATAAAGTTTGTGAGACCTATGGTTCAAATCTGCATCAAGACTGAATATGACTCTTTGCTTAAAACATTTTCTACATCAATTATGTAACAGTATTAGTTGGTGATCTAATTGCTCTCCCAACACTAATGAAATTTGTCTGGCACTTTAACGATCATTTAACAGCCCCCAAGACACTAATAGCTGGCTGAGTAGCTTAGTAGTTTAGGTTTCTGGCTGTGGAACCAGAGGTTGAGAGTTCAAATCCTCACTGTGCCTCTTGAGAGAACAGCTAGTCCCTGTAACTATGGGCAAGATGCACAGAAGAAGGGGATTATAAACCATTTTGGAGTATTCCCTACCTAGAAAACCCCAGAGAAGGTTTACCATAAATCAGAATAGACTTGAGGGCATGCAATTATTATTAAGACTCTAATAAAATTAGGTGGAGTTTCTTTCTCAGCAACTGAATGGTTTTGCAGACAGGAGGTCTAACAGATCTCCCTGACATTTTGACAAAGTGGTGGCAACCTTATTTCTAAGAGGCTTGCCTCCTTTTTTAAAATTGCATTAGAAAGTATTTGTTTATTTAGGTAAAGGTCACCCTGCCTTGCTCAAAAGGCAGTCGAATCCGACTCTAGGGTTCAGTGCTCATCTCTGTTTATAGCCGAAGAGCCAGCGCTGTCGGTGTTGGCAGACGTTTCTGTGGACATGTGGCAGGTATGCCTAGACACTGGGAGAGCACGGAACACTGTTTACCTTCCCACCAAAGTGGTCCCTATTTATCTATTTGCAATTTCATGCTTTCGAACAACTAGGTTGGCAGGAGCTGGGAACAGAGACAGTGCTTATCCTGTCCTGCAGTACTCGGATTTTGAACTGCTGACTTTCTGCCTCCCAGTCAGCATCTTAACCACCTGAGCCAATGCAGTCCTATTTGCAAATAAATAAATAAAGGAAAAACAGGTGGAGGAGAGTTGGCTTGCATATTTCTCTCTCTCTGGAAGAAGAAGAATTAAAGAGAGTGTCCCAAAACAGGGGAATGGAGGGATTGGGGGGGAGGGTTATATTTTAATCCAAATACTGTAGATGGATTTTTTTTAAAGGTTGTCACTTATTTTTGAGCTTGGGAAGGGAGGGAGGGAGAGAGATGGATGGAGAAGGAACGCTGTCCTCATTGTTCTCCCTTCAGCTTCCATTTGGCAAGAGTGGTACAAAATATATATCTAGGGGTGGGAGCTGTGTGTGTGTATGTGTGTGTGTGTGAGAGAGAGAGAGAGAGAGAGAGAAGCAAGAGAGCCATCTCAAGCCGCTTTTACAAATGAGTAACAAAGGCGGGGCCCATTCATCGCCCCCCCCCTCCCTCTCTCTCTCTCTCTTCCGCGCGCCCGGCGAGGGGGCCCTTGCCAGCCAATTGCTGTCAGCAGCAACCTGTGGCGAGCGAGGAGGAGGAGGAGGAGGAGGCGTCGCTATAGCAACCGGTGGACTTCAGCCATGTGCTGCTCCTCCTCGGCGGCGCTGACAGCAGCAGGCAGGCTCGCTCTGGGGGCGCGCGGGCGAATATAAAGGCGGGAGTCGAGGCGGCCGGGGATGGCGGGCACCCCCTCGCTCACGCGCCCCCCCCCTCGGGAAGGGCCTGAGGCGTGGCCTCCCCTGGGGGTGGGGAGGCGAGCCAGAGAGAGCTTTTGTGTGGCTCTTCACGCCGAGGGGAAAAGGGACCAAGTTTGGAGACGGAGGAGGAGGAAGGCGGCGAGTGCGCGCGCCTGCGGCCTGCCTCTCCCTTTGGGGCTTCCTCTGACTGAGGGAGGCCGAAAGGATGGCGACAGGTAAGCCCGCCCCTCTCGTGGACGCCCCTCGCCCCATTTTCGGGCAACCTTGGGGGGGGGGGAAACACTTGCAACCCCCACCCCCGCGGGAGGAAGTGGTGGGGCGCGACACAGGTCCTTTGGGCGGGAGTTCCTTCCTTGGGCCCAGGGACCCTCCTCAGGTGGAAACGGTTTCTGAGGGGGGGCGCCTTGCAGGGCCGGGTGGGGGGGAGGAGGAGGAGAGAAAGACCCCACCCCCGCCGTCGCTCACTCCCTGGTGGGACCCTGGAGGCTAGGCCGCTGGAGCCGGGAAGGCGCGCAAGAGGCCCTGGGCGGCTTCTCGGTTCTCCAGTGAGCGACCCCCACCCAACCCACCCAATCCCCTCTGAGGAGCGCCCCGAGGTTTGGTTGCCATGGCTAGGGAGGGGGGGCGGGCAGGGCAGGGAGGCAGCGGAGGGGGTTGTCGAACCGGTGGGGGTGGTTTTCCTCTCCGTTTCTCTTTCCCTCTCTCGGCCCTGCTCTCTCTCTCTCCTGGTCTTTTGCGTCCGGGGAAAGTGGCGTGGACTGTGACACGTGCGCGTGTGTGAATGTGTCTGTGCGCGCGTGCACCTGGTTTTGCAGGGATATGCGCGCTTGAGGGAAAATCGCATCTATTCCTTCCTTCCACCTGGCATTTTATCTCCTCTCTCCCTGAGGGAGAGAGTTTGGTGGTTGTGCAGGTTTCTAGAGAGCAATGATTGTTGTTGTTGTTGTTGTTGTTTCCGCCGCCTATTGGGTGGGAGGAGGCTGTGGATCCCAGAGCTCGTCCTTCCTCCGGGAGCATCTCCTCTCTGGCGTCATCCTGTTTTTTGGTGTGTGTGTTTTCAGAATCCTAGGTTGCACCGTTTCTCCAACTCTTGAAATCTTCCCCCAAACAGCTTCCATAAACTTTGGGTCTGGATTCTTAAGAAAGCCTAGAGCTAGGATGGGGAAAAGGAAGAGGTGATGTTGCCTCTTTAGCAGATTTATCTCAACTCTGGGACTGCGGTGGCTCAGTGGTTAAGTTGGTATTTTGAAACCCGGGCACTATCCCAGCTCTTGGGGACATGAAAGGAGCCTCATTTAGGCATTCCATGAGCGGAGTTTCTCCAGGAAAAAAATCCTTTCAACCCAGAATAATTTCTGACATGAAATTATTATCTCCACTCACTTCTGGCCCTGGGCCTGCTTTGGTGACCTGCAATATGGAAAAGAAAGTTTGGCTACTTCATTTATTTTAATATTGCTTTTATAGTCCCCTTTCAATGCTTCTTATATGGAGTTCCTGACTGTGAGAAGTGGAAATACATCACTGGGCTATATGTGTGGTTCAACCCGCAAGCCATGCTTATGACTTTCATGTGTAGTATTACAGTAATACCTCATACAAAGCCCGCTTCATACAACATCGCCTAATTCCTTGAAAAATGTTGCCTCATACAAAGTTGCTGCAACTTTGTATGAGGCATTGGGGTTTTTCCCAGGTTGCATTGTGCCTGGGCAGTATAAAAGACAGGACACATGCGTGCATTGCTCTTGTGGATTTTGCATTAGGCAAAAGGGTGTTTAGGAGTGGTTTTGAGCACGATTTTGGATTGTTTTTGTCAGAACTTTTAGAAGCATTCCTGGGATTTTTGCAGCATTCTTCAGGTTCTTGGACAATCAGGATTGTTTGACATGTTTTTGTAATGTATTTAGTCTTTAGACAATGATTTCTTAAAGTGCTGTCTGTCTCCTTGGCTTTGCCCTGAAGTCTGTGCTGTTACAGTACAATGTATCTCTATGGAAACGACATTGTACCAGGCATCGCGGCAAGGATTTGGATGTTGTATGAGGCATCGCAGCTAGGATTTTGCATGCCTCATACAAAGTCCAAATCCGTATAAAGTCCAAACTTGTGGAACCAAGTTTGGACGTTGTATAAGGTATCACTGTATTCTGATGAGGGTGTGTTATACACAGTGTAAATGCTATCAGGCAAGAAATATGAGATTCTGAGAGCTTTTTTCTTTCAAATAGGCAGTCTATTTAGCTGCTGTTTGCTTTATATATATATATATATAGAGGTCTCGGAACAAAAAAATTGATAGTATGGGAAGCTTTCCTAAAATGAAGATATGTTTATTTATAACAGTTGTTTGTCAATAAGGATCTTATGTTTAGCAGGCGTAAATTAGGAAACCATGGTTATTGACAAGATGACAGAAAATAATGAAAATAGGTGCCAGTGATTTCTCAGTATGGATTGTGTATCTTAACTAGAAAAGGGAAAACCTATACTTGGTTGGGAAAGTGTGTGAGAGGGAAGAAAATCTCACAGGCGCACTCTTCACCAGCATTATGAAAAGAAACAGTGATATACATGCAGGCTAACAGATGTTTATCCTGGGATATGAGCAGACCAAGTCTTTTTTGCAATTAATAGACCTTCACCTGAAATCCAAATTATTTAGTTTTAAATGGATTGTACACTGGTTGTAAATGTATTCTGGAAATCAGCTTGAAAATGCGTACTCCCACACAGATATGCTGCTACAGTGTACGATTAGACTTGGAACATAGCCTTTTGTTTTCTTGTTTTTAATTAAAGATGCCTAGATGAACACTAGAAGACCACCAAAAGTCGTGCTTATTCTTCTTCCCTCTCACTTTTATATACATATGTACAGTCCCTATTTTTAACCCTTTGTCCTACTATTGACAATTTAACATATAATTGTAGCAAGACAGAGATCCCTATGAAAAAGTGGTGATGGTTTTTAGATATATCTCACCCTTTCCATTATGTACTTTTTGGAGACAAGAAGGAAGTAACTCCCATTGCTGCTGGTATCCTTAAAACTCAAGTGAATCCCTGGGTTCTATTCCTTCATTGTTGGTGGTTATTAATCCTTCTAAATGGTATGGAGAAGTCCCCCCCCCCCCTCTCCCAAGTGCTTTGTGGGGTTGAAGGTTGAGGAAGGATCATTGTGCCCCTCCAGATGAATAGGTCTGTGGTTCTCACCGTGACCTTTCTCAGTGATTTGAATAAGCTGGAGTTCCCAGAAATCCATCTGCCTTTTGTATGTGTCGATTTTGTCTAATCTTTCCAACCTCTCAACAGAGTCTGGAATAAAGGGGAAAGTACCTTCCCATCTGACTGCAGCTGCCCCTGTTTCTCTCTCCAAGTAAAAATGTTAAATTGACCTTCTTTCAGGTGATGAACTCACATCTGCTGAAAATAATTCTAAAGCAACATCTGAGTAGCTGATTGAGGATAGGAAGCTCCAAGGATACTCTCTCCATCTAAACTTGAAAAACATTTTTAAAATCTTCATCTCATCTGAAATTGAAACACTGAAAATAAATAGTATTGTTCTGTGGTATCTAGTATGTAGAGCCTACTAAACATTAAAAAAAAACAATTCTACATCTAAGCAATATGTCAGTCCTTCCTCTGACAATTGTGTTGTTTCACAGCCTAAATACATTTTGTCTGTTTATCAATCTAGAGAGCTTGGTGTGATTCTTAGCATATGGATTTGGAGGTATAGTCAATTAAAGCTAATGGATTAATTTACTGCTATAAAAATGTGTTTAGTACTGAGGTGATAAACAGTGTCATTTAAGAACAAGAGCAAAGATAATAAATGATTCCTATTTACTATAAGGATGATCTTTCATCAAACACTTTTGGAAATATATTTTAAAAAAGTAAATGTATTCTAAATGTGACTGAATAAAAAAACAATTTATTTTATCCTTTTTCCCCCTCAAATTGTTGTATTTATATTTCACATAAATGTCATGCTCAATGTAAGGTGCAGATATTTTTCTTCATTTAGACCAATACAATCTTACATTCTATAACAAAGCCCATTAATTTCATCAGAATTACCTTGAATAAGGGTAATCCTGTAGATAATACTTTGGTGTGTGAGGGGGGGGGGGACCCATATTTTTAAAAAGACTTCTGATGTGGCCAAATGTTTATTAATAGGAGTTTATAGTAAAAAAATTAATTATTTTCTTGTCATTTCTTCTCCTCTGCTTGGGACTCTCCCCCCTTCTTCATTTTTTTAGTCTCCTTGAATGGCAGATTTGCAAGTACAATTTCATCAGCACACAGGAACAATAGCTTTCAGTTGCACAAAGGATTTCTCCCACCCTGAATCTCAACCACAATGCCTCTTGCTCTGATAATAACTTCTGAAAAGATTTTGTAATGTAGAGAATTAATACATGATTATTTCTGCCTGACTTCTCCCATTTATTAGGTTCTGGAGAGTATTCTCAATTAAAAATAGCATTAAGTGGTTTTTTTAATTTTAAATATTTTAAGGTAACATATTTTAAAGTTTTCCATCTGCATACTAAGATGTTTGGTTTACATTATTTGTGTTCAAACCTATTGTAAAGTATGATCAGCAGAGAATTATCAAAATGTGGAAAAAACTGTCTGATGAAACTAAATACTACTGCCAAGTTGTTTTGGAAAAAAATATGGTAATGTATTTTTCCCCTTCACAGAAGCAGAAAGCCTGTGTGTAGTAAATTGCCAGCCAAATATGTTCTTATCTCAACCTAGCAATAGCTTTAGAAGTTTGAAGCCTTAAATTTTTTCATCTTTAGCTGAATAGAATTTCCATTAATAAAGTTTGCTGGCTAAATCTACAAAAATCTATTTTTACAAAGGAACTGTTATTTAAGGCCAGTATCTGTAGGATAAAGTTGGCATCTTATTCAGTACTACATTATGGCAGTCTCTGACGGTAGAGCTGCTTCAGTATCAGAGGCACTAACTTGTCTGGTGTAAATATATTAAGTGTTTACAAACAGTTGCTGAGTCAGAACGTAGCATGTGCCAGAATCCTCAGGTCAGAGTGGGATATCAGTCATCCACAAGCTTCTTCTTGAAGCAAACTCAAGTTTATTACTCCTCAATAACTATGTAGAGAGGATTGTCTGTATCTTCTTTGGGAAGAAAACATAACCCAACTGATTTTACCCCACTTTTATTATATTAGCTGTGTAGGCTTCCACCTTCTGGAGACTTGGAAGATCTTTTGAGTATGTTTTGGAGAAGAGCAATAGAGTGTGGTGTCAGTAGTGTCTTTATTCAAACATCACCAGATCTTGCAAAGGGACTGGCTTCTTTCCTTGAAGCTAACCACATTTTATTACCAGCTTTGGGAACCATAGATTGGAGACCTGTTTTGGGTAGAATTTATCTGTTTATACAGTTGTCATGAATTGCACTGATGTTATGGGCTTAAACCATCACTAGAGTTTCTTCTTTAGAATCCCCAATTTAGTAAAGATAGAGACACTGCTTTGAAACATGCAGAAAGAGATGCTGGAGAATAAATATTATTCCACAGATACTTCCACTTCCTTTAGAGTGATTGATCCCTGCCTCCTTTATTTTAGAAACAACATTGCTGATCAGTGTATTTGGCAGTCTTGAACTCAAAAAATGAAGTAGTGTGTTTGTTCCCTTGTTACACAACAGCTTTTGCTATCCCCTCTCTTGTTGCCCCAACCACAGAGGAGAGATGGTGTTGGTGTCACGATTTAAAAGACATCTAACTGTAAAATGTCAAATTCATACATATTTAAAGATTTCTTTCTCTCTCCTCCCAATTTCAAGTCAAATCTGACAGGGCTCCTCTAATTAACCCTGGTTCCAGATCCTCCAGGCTGAGTCTTCGATTGCTGGATCCGAGCAAAGCTGTGTGTGTGTGAGAGAGAGAGAGAGAGAGATTACAGGCAAAATGGAAGATTATTGTAATTTCTTGAGTTAAAGCAGGGGTAGGTAACCTATGGCCCATGGGCCAGATCTGGCCTGCAGCACCAAATAATCCAGCCCTTGCTCAAGCCACCACATTTATGGAAGCCGAAAACAGCAAGGGGACCACCAGTCCAGCCCCCTCAACTGTCTGACGGAGCATGACCCAGCCCCTGACTTAAAAAGGTTAGCAACCCCTGAGTTAAAGGATGCTTCTCATCTATTCTCCCTACCCTCCCATTTTTCTGTCTTGGGACATGAGGATTTCAGCTGAGAGTCTGTTCTAGAAACTTGATTTTGAAAAGAACCCTGATTTAAAGCTCTGGTTTCCTCTATGCATACAAGATGCACTTGCTATACAAGGGACACAGCCAGAGGAGTGGAAATTATTCCACTTCTAAAGCTTCTTTCCCTTCAAGGCAAGAAGTGAAACAGATGTTATCTACTGAGCCTCTGGGGTAGGAATTTGGCTGAGAAACTCAAAGTAGTCTCCAGATCAAGGACAAGCCTAGTTAGTTTCTGGGTTATTCAACCAAACTATGCAAGGTTTACTTCCAGCCTCTTGGCTGCCCATCGTCCCTCTCTTTGGTGCTCGACTGTGAGCATTTAAATGTGGAGGCTAGCTCAGGAATAGTAAGGGCTTTAATAAAAATCCCACCCACACCTGGGCAAAAAAACCTTTTATTGCAAAAGGACTATGTTTTGCATACCTTTTACTGTAAGGGCACATACAGATAACTGAGTATTATTCAACCAACCTTGAATGAGTCCCATCACTTAATAATGTGCTCAAATGAAGATAATTCATGCTCCAAAAGACTCCTGCTTTGTCCATATTTGAAGAGTAGATGCCATATTAGCCATGGTGTAATAGGGTTTCTAGGCAATGCTGAGAACATGTCCTGATGTACAAATACTGCACTTGAATATTTTTGGCTTTTATTTTATAGATTCCCTATAAGATCCACTTTTTGCCATATAGGATGCTGGTGGTGTACCTCTGTTTTGCCAGTAGCATTACTCCTTCATAGGAGAATTCTACTCTCTCTTGTAAATGCTTAAAGGGGGACTCATGAATGAGAATGATGAGCGTGATCTGAATTGTGTTCCTAGAACATAACTGAATTTTGGAGCTGGTCCATAGAATGTCACACAAGATCCATGTTAATGCGGGGGGGGGAGGGGACCAGTTAATGGATCAGGATTGCACCCACAATTATTGGGCATGAAGATTCTGAGAGAAGGGATGTCAGACATTCCTGTTTTCCTAGGTCACTTGCAAGACTTTAGGGATGGACCAGTTTTGAAATGTCAGGTTGAGACGGGTATGTTCAGTGGTGAAAGTGGATTCCGTGGAATCCATGACTCTTTCTCCAGCATCAAAACCGGGTCCCGTAAAAACCTGCCACTGTGTTTGAGTTGTACCTCTTTGGGTTATAACTGGCGCCCCGACGGTCTACGCGCTAAACCTGGACTTTTAAGCGAACACGAATTGAAACGGAAACCCAATGTATTGTCTGAGAACGGCAGGGTATCGCTTTAGCCACGTAGGAAAATTGCAAAAATACAGTAATAGCTTTCACAAAGCTGGGAGTAGCGCAAAACAACATCGAAAACAAAAAACAGAGGAGCTAGAGACACGCTTGCCAAAAGTTTACCTAGCGGGCCGCTTTCCTGGCCTGTTTACTGCGGTATGTGGTTTCGCCCCTTTCTGTCCTGAAAAAAGCATATCGCTGAACAAAGTGACAATGCTTTCGAAAATGCCCCTGACATTTTCGTTTCTGAAGTGCGTGTGTGTGTTGGGGGGGGGGGGGGGGGCTCTCTTTTTCTTGAAACCATGAGGGCTAGAAACATGGAGATTTAAACCGAAACGAGGCTGACATTGCAATTCTCTAGAGATGGCGTTGCTGGGAGTAGATAAAGATACGGCAGAGAGAGGTAAACGTGGCTTCGCCGTGTGGTAAAGCAAGAGCACCAGAGAGATGCGCGCGCCTTTGCGCTTAAAACCTGGAACCGTTCCGCGGCAACAACATCCAAGCGTAAAGGGAGTTGCGGGAAAGGCAGAACTACTGACGCTTTAGAAGCAGAAAACCCGCCTCCTGTTTGTGTACATTTCTTTATCTTGCTGCGTGTTTTCTGGCAAGGATGTACGATTGGATGTGATTCAAAAACCCTTCTTCTACAAAAATTTCGCCGCACCTCCCCGTGCGTTTCCACACCCCTTGGCAAATCACCGTGACGGAGAAATTGGACATTTTCCTTTCCGCATCTCTGGTTTAACTGTATGTTCGTATGCCTCACGGTTTCCAGGCCTATTGCGTCTTTCCACCCCACACCCACACCCCACCCATCCCCACGTGCAAAGCTGGAACGCTGGTTACCTTGGAAGGAATATAGGCCCGTTGTTTGCACGGCCTCGTCAAGGTTTAAAACTTACCAATAGTCTTCTATCTCAGCATGCGTATAGTGATGGGGTGGGGGTAGTTAACACCCCCAGGCTTGGCTAGAGCGGCTTCCGGTATCTTCATTTTTCAACAATGAACAGTCAATTTGTAAAGCAATTTGAAAGCCCATTCAGTTCGGCTGTCCGGCTTGGAAGGAGGGATGTCATTATGCAAATTAAACAACTACAATTGTAAACACTAAATCAGTATGAAAACGAAAGGCGATTTTAGGTTGTTGTTTTTTTAAAAATTATACTTCAAATGAACAAGTAATAAATGGTTTGCGTTATCAATTTAATGCTGTCAAATGTAATAATTTGGGGGAATTAGGTTTTAAAAACAACCAATATCTAATTGGGATGATTTTATCTTCCCCTCCCCCACGGAAACAAAACTACAGAAGAGTACCCCATTTTATTTTATGCTAAGGGTATGGCCGCAGGTTATGTGGAACGGGGGAAAGAAGAATTCTTAATTTAGTTACCTTTATTTTTTTTATCAGGTAAAGATGATAGCTATTTTGCTCAATGGCTTCTTGTGTTTAATTTTAAGAATAAATTCCCATTTTATGGATGGGAAACTGAGGCCCAGGGACCCTAGTACACCCGGCATTTGAAATAGCCTTTAAAATAAGCTGAACTGCAAACAAGACCAAGAGTTGACAAGTCCGTCTTTCTGAGCTTATTTGTTTTAAAGTCTGCGCTGGTGACAGAGCAATCCATAAAACCAATGTACAGAAGGTTTTAAAATATAAATAAGGTTGATGTTATTTCAGTACTACAGTTATTAGCTGCATCCTAACTATATTGAGACTTCAGTCCTGGGACTCGGAGTTAAATCTCTGCATTATACAAGGGTAGGATCCAGCGCAGCCCTTTACCCTGCTTTTAGGGGCAGTCCAACTTGAGTATTCAGAAAGAAGTAAACGGTGTTCGTGTGTGTCTATGCGGATATGCCTTCGCTCTCGGGTGCCTTCCGTATAGGAAGGATGGAGAGGGGCGCGATAGCCCCCCCCCCCCTTCCGCCCCTTTTCTTAAGCTATCAGTTTTCCCATCGCAGGTGTGATCATTCTAGTGGTGTCAAGTCGCTACTCAATAAGACGTGGTCGCGGCACTCGAAGGGGTTTAATTTGCTGTTCAAAGGCCGGGAAGGCAGCCTGAGGGCGTGTACCACCTTCCCAGGCAAGAGGCGCTTTCTTTAAATGCAATCAGGATCAGGCCCGAGCCCGACCATTGTCTAGGGAAGAGCTTGGAGTGGCCTTAGTCTCTGTCTTATTGGCTGCACAGCTCCTGGGCCCCTCTGGTCTGGTCCGAAAAGGCAAGGCTGGGCCCCCCTTGGGGGGGGGGGAGAGGGGGTTCCGGGGCGTGCAGCTACGCTTCTGTGTCGCGCTTGGGGCTGGCAAACAGGAGAAAATTCGGAGCCAGATCATTTTTCACATACCCCTCTAGGTGCAGATGGCGAGGCCCCCCTTCTTTCCCACTGGGGGGACGTCGGCGAAGGGGCTTTCACTGAAATGCTAATGCAAAAGCCGAGGCTAACCTTTGATTGAGCTCCAGCCAAGGCCTCGGCAGGCTAGTTAGAGAGCTGACCACCGAGAAGGGAGCAGCCCTGCCGTTTCACCAGCGCGGAGAGGAAAACTGCCCCCACTTCAACCCACCTTCCTCCCCACCTGAAAGGGCCGAGACGGAACGCGTTTCCAGGAAAAGGAGGAGGAGACGGAGGCAGGGATGCGGAGCCGAAAGTCTAGCTTAAGAGGCTTTGAGGAGCGGAAGAAAGGAGCCGCTCCCGGCAAGGCGGCAGAGCCTAGTTGAGAGACATATGGCTGTCGAAAGAAAGGGAAAGCAAAGCCAATGGGAGGTGGGCGTCTTCTGAATGGTGGTAAGGCGTGGAGATGTGAGTAGAGGGTCCGCTAGAAAACACGCACCGGGAGGTGCCTCATTTGGCATATGTTTCCTCGGGAGTTTTCCAAAGACGGTGCACAGGATAGCAATCAGGACTAAGGCAGCCAATTAAAGGGTTAACAGCAAAGGTATGTGTGTCCTTACTCGAAAGTCAGTCGTGTCCGACTCATCTCCGTTTATAGCCAAAGAGCTAGCTGTCTGAGTCTGCAGACGTTTTCGTGGTCATGTGGTAGGCATGACTAAACGCTGAAGAGCAATGGAACGCTTTTGCCTTCCTTGCCAAGCGGTATCTGTTTATCTACTTGCAATGTCTTGCTTTTGAACTGCTAAGTTTGACAGGACCTGGGACAGAAGAAGACGGGAGCTCACTCCGACGTGCAGCACTCTGGTCTCGAACTGCTGATCCGCCGACCTTCCAGTTCAGCGTCTTAACCACTAAGCCACTGCAGTCCCTAAGTAAAAGGTTAGGTGAAAAATAAATCGGAACATGATCGTCTCAGGCGTGGTCTCTCCTTGCCTGTCTGTCGGTCTGGTGGGTGGGTTGGCCAGCTTCAGAAGACAGGTAAGAAGCAGGTGTACCTCCTGGAACAAAGAGTCCTAGCTGAAATTTACTTTCTTGCACGGTTTGTATTGCAAAAATCCTGTTCTCTGCTGCGTCTGTTGGCCTACGAGCGGGCTGAAAAGGTCCCGTGGGACTTCAGGGACATCCGCTCACTCTGTTCGGGAGCTTTTAAGCCCTTGCCTGTCAAAGAGAGGGGGGTAACTTCATTTTTTAAAATAGTTCTGGGTGTTGTGGCACGTTGGCTCTGAAGCCTGGCTGCCGAAAAGGAAGGCTAGAGTTCGTGTACTTTTGCTGAAAATTTATCTTTCATACAACTGCTAAAAAGACGCAAGACCCATTTTCACGTGGGTATGAAGTGCTGTCTCTCTTCTTGACGGGTCAGTGTCTCACGAGTAGAGTTTCCTCGAATAGTAAGAGTTCCCTCATTGCAATCTGCTTTGGGATCACAGGGTGGGCCGGGCTAAGATTGCTTAGAGAAAGACACGCGGAACTGCAGCCGCGTGGACAAGTTTGATCTTAAAGATTCAGGGCGACGCTCATTCTTAAGGATCTGTGTGACTTGTAACGTTATAACAGGGATTAGAACCGCTGTGGCTCAAGGACTGCAGTGGCTCAAGTGGCTAAGACGCTGACTGGGAGGCAGAAGGTCAGCAGTTCGAGTACTGCAGGACGGAATGAGCTCCCGTCTCTGTCCCAGCTCCTGCCAACCAAGCAATTCGAAAGCAAGAAATTGCAAGTAGATAAATAGGCACCACTTCGGTGGAAGGTAACAGCGTTCTGTGCGCCCCGGTGTCTAGTCATGCCTGCCATATGACCACGGAAATGTCTGCAGAAGCAGACAGCGCTGGCTCTTCGGCTTTGAAACAGAGATGAGCACTGAACCCTAGAGTCGGATACGACTGGCTTTCAAGCAAGGAAAACCTAGAACCGCTGTGCTCGTTTACTCGGTACCAGGCCCCGCTGAACAAGCAGGTCCCCTGACTTGCGCGTAACGTTCTCCAGAGGATCCCCTGAGATGCGGGGAGAATCCTAGGAACGCTTCCTCTGCGTTCAGCGGACCTCACTTGCCAAGTAAATGAGGAGAGGCGGGCGCAGCTTATTAACCCAAGCGTGAGCCGGCTGCCGTTGAACGAAATGGGCTGCCTGAAGCCCACCCGATCCCGCCCTCTCTCTCCGGTCCTTTCGAGAGGTCTTGCCATCAGGAAGGGCTTTGTGGCAAAGAACAAACATTCTTGAAGGCACGCAAGAGCAAAATCAAATTAGAAGATGGAGGAATGAGTTCACTGGACAAGGAACAACATTAAAGGAGGATATAGCTGAGGAACTCAACCATCCGTTTGTCACTTGGAGGACCCTGAATAGGCTGAGGATTGGAGTCCCTAAATGTAAGACCTACATACTCCGGCAGGGGTTGAGGGGGGGCAGGCAGATAACAATGATCTATGTGAATGTGGAGAGATACAGAATCCATTGGCTCATTTACTGGTCTGCCGATGACTGCCAGAAACATGCACCGAGGAGGACTTAAGTTTGGCCAACGACGAAGCCAAGAAAGTGGCTTCATTTTGGCAGCCCAGGGTTTGATCGGGGCACGAAAGAAAAAGAACAGGAGGCCTGCCGGAGTGGGGGTGGGGAGAGTCTCTGCTGAACAACCGGAGCGACACCTCATGCTCCGTTACTGATTTTAACTGGAGCGCCAGAAAGAAAGGCGTGTGTGTGTGTCGGTCCTCCTACCCACTCCTCTCTCTCAGACACACACCCCTTTTCCGACCTGCGCCGGCGGGTGAAAGAAGACCAGATGGATAGATGGGGAGGAAAAACCTCCTCCCGCCGGCAGAAGAAGAGGAGGTGGCGGCAAAGCGCGGTCCGCTTTTGCCCGGAGCAGCGGCGAAGGAGGCTCGGAAGCGACAGTGGCGGCGATGGGCAGGCAGGCAGGCAGGCGAGCCGGCCGGGAGAACCCCACCCTGGAGCCTACGGGAGCGCGCCGCGCGCCCCCGCCCGCTGTCCCCCAGTCCCTCTCCTTGCTCTCCAGTCGACCAGGAGAGAGCGAGGAGTTTGCCCGGAGCCGCCTTTCCCTTCCATTAAGCCCGAGAGCCCCGCGTGAAACGGGCGCGGCGTCCCTAAACCCAGGAGGCGAATGAATGGGCGAAGCTCTCTATGCTCCTTTTCCCTCCTCCACCGCCCCCGGTCGAGATGCGGCGCTGCCGGTTTAGGCGGCCTTGGCGGCTCCGAAGGGAAAGAAGGAAGAGCCGAAGAAGGCAAAGGAGCAGAGGCGGCTTGAAGGCGGAGGAGCTCGAGAGATCGTGACGAGGCCCGGCCGGGGTGGAGGAGGAGGAGGAGGAGGAGCAGCCCGTTTTGTCCCGCCGCGACACAAGGGCTGGGCTAATTGTTCTCCTCCCGTAGCAACCCGAGGTGAGGCCGGGACGTGCTTCTCTCTCCCCACCCACCCCCCAACCCATTCATTTCCCTGGTAATTGAGGAGGAGCGCTGGCCCGAGGAGCGAGCCGGCGATCTGCTTGCCTGCCGCCTGGCTGGCCCTTTCATAGCCACGTTGCGATTTTAATTGTTGCTAATATGGCTTATAATGAAGCTAATGAGGGGAAATCATTGGACAGCTTTTAGAGCGCGTGGAGGCGAAGAGGAAAGGCTTCGCCGGGGGTTTCTGGCCCGGGGCAGCAGCAGCAGCAGCAGCAGGAGGCCAGACACTCACCCGTGGGCTAGGCTAGCAGAGAGCGCGGCGGGGTCCGTTGGGATCCCTTCCTCTTCCTCCTTCTCCTCCTCGAAGAGAGAAGGACTGAACCTCCCCGGGTTGGTTTTGGCTTGCCAGAGTGGAAGGGCAGCAGAAATGCAAGGGAAAAAAAAAGAGAGAGAGATGGATTGTGACCCCTTTGTCTTTTGAAAACTCACCCCCTCGTTAAGCAAATGGAAAACAGTTTTGCTTGGGAAAGCCCACTGGACACAATTCAGGCTGTTTGGTGAAGAAGCAGGAGAAATTCCAGTTCTGTTAAAAAGATGAAAAGGACAATTAGTAGCTGCAACATGCATTGGGAAGGCTTTGAGAATCCCATCTTTTCCTATAATAATTTCAGTAAAGGCACCTACCTCCCTGAAGCTTCACTGACTTTTTAGATGCTTGATGAAAAATGAGGCGAGATATGTGTTGTTGAGGAATTTAACTCTAGGTAGGTGTGAAAGCATTGATATTCTGTTTCAGATGAATTTTGGAATGATACCTTACATGTTTTGAGGTTGTCCACTTCTTTTAAGGTTGCTTTTGTACTTACTAAGTTTAAGCATAAGTCTTTAGTCATTCATTGATATTAATTTCTGGGCAACTGTGGAAAGCTGTGAAATCAAAAGTCAAAGTTAAATACCTCTGAAGTGATATTTCTCCATTTAAGAAATGGACTCAAAGTTGGATTTTTTTTTAAAAAGGTGCATCCCAAAAGATTAGGATTGGTTAACGATATAGATTTTAAATTACTCAGCAGTAAGATACTCTATATTCAGTGGGGCTAAATTCCTTGTGAAGTGGATATAGCATAGCACTGCAACCAATGTGCCTGATTAAAGCTTGGTTAGAAATTTTTGGTGAATTGGTAATTTTAACTCTTACTGTGTTGGGAACATTGGAGTGTTTGCTTAGTTTCTGCTGTCTTAAAAAAATCTGCTTTTAAAAGAAGCTTTTAAAATTATATTTAGATAGATAGATAAATCTTTATTGTCATTGTCCTGCACAGAACAACAAGATGGGGGGGGGGGAGCCACTTATCAACCCAACAAAACCTAAATAAAATACAACTATACAAAATTATCAATATACTCCCACCCCACATGTACACATTTAACCCCTAAAAACCTCTAAAATTCTAAGGCTCTAAAAACTCTAAAAACTACAGAAGCTCCCTCATAGACTGCATTGCACTGCATTCAAAGCCAGAACCGCTTTTGGATACAAACCATTTCTTAAGCGGCTGGTCCTGGTCTTTATGGCCCTATACCTTCTTCTAGAAGGCAGAAGCTGAAAGAGATCATTTCCGGGGTGCGTACTATCTTGCACAATCTCTACAGCTTTCTTATAACACCTGGTGGCATAGATTTGATCTAGAGTGGGAAAAATACGCCCGATTATCCCCTCTGCAGTCTTTACGACCCTGGACAGCATTGTAGCAAAACAATTTGCTACTAAACATACTTAAAGTGATGTATGTATTTGGTTTTTGCTACAGAAAAGCAAGCTACAACTTTGGCCTCATCATGCCCATGGGGAGGAAGATACCACCAAATTCATCATACTGACTCTCCTCTCTATTACCTGCATTTTTGGAGTCCTTGTGGCTTCTGGGGTCATCTATTGCCTCCGCCATGGCTCCCATCACAAACTGAAGGAGAAACTAACCAGTCTTGGCTCTGAAACCAGTTGCGATGCTACTGCTACTTATCAGGTAAGAGACTCATTTCTCCACTGTGCTGGTTATTTATTTGTTTGTTTGTTTGTTGGGATGCTTACACCATTATTTATTATTCCACACAGGAGAGAGTGTTGCTTTAATTTATTTATAGCCGAGGTAGGTTTTTTTCCTTTAAGCAATGCCTTACTTGGAATTCCTCCATTAATATTCCCATGATAGAGTGTAGCTGCTTTTTATTGCTAGTTATTCATCTTTGGTATTCTTGTAGCTTTGCTGTAAATGTGCCTCTAATTAGAAACGTTAAAAGAAGCAGTTGTCAGTTGCAGTTCGTCCAAGAAAAGAAAAAAACCAACAGCAATATCTGGAATCTGTCACTGTTAAAAACAATTGTTACAATTTATGAGGCATGGATCATGCAGTTATCTAAAGGCGTGCCTCTCTTTGAATCATTGACTTCTTGGAGGTCTGATATGAAAAGAACCTTTGACCTGTATGGTTGACAGTTTCTCCCATTATTTAGATAAATTGGAATATAATGCCAATAAATTTGTAGAAGCTTGGGAAATTAAAAGCAGACCTGTTTTATTTCAGAGAAAAGTGGCAGCAGATGTATGCTAAGGAACACTATTGGCTAATCTTCTGCAATAAATTTATTTTAAAAGGAGAGTAATTTGTGGTAATGGAATGGCAGCTTATTTCTAAGAGGCAATACATAACTTTTCTTGTTTAAATGAATGCATTTATACAAAAGTGTATGTAACTGAACATGGAATTAGAGAACTAATATCCATGGTATATCTGTCAGATTTTTTTTTTAGAGTCCTGTTTCAGAAATCAGTATTATATATTCAGATTACCAAATTTCTAAAACTACTTTTGAGTTCTGTTTTTCTGTTGTTGTTTTTTGTAACTATTGTGTGGTTTGAAGACCAAATGCACTTTGTACTATACCTGTTGTTGCACAATCTGGTGCCTCAGAGATATGGATCAACTTCCCTTCTCTAATTTCTCTCTCTCTCTCAACTCATCTTTGTATTGACAGTACTTTGCTTCTTGAAGAGGAAGAGAAATATCATACCAAAAGTGGTGCATTCAAATGTGTGCCAAGTTATTAACATGTCTGAGGAAGAGCTTTCAGCTTGAGTTCTGACTGTAAGGAAATCAAAGTAACAGTGTAGAAAGAACACCTCATCAAAGGAATAGTAGAGGTGGGGGAGTTTTCAGTGCTGTGTAGATCCAGTTGTTGAAACCAAAACACTATTACAATGGTGTGTATGGCTAAACTTTGTCTAGGCATATTCAGTGTTGAATTATAAGTACTGTACATTAAAACTTAATGGTCTGAGAGAAATCATAAATATTTGTGATAAGTAAGAGGATAGTATTCCTTATGATGGTTCTAATTAATATCTGTAATTAAAATCATGTTGTTCCAGCAGGAAAATTGTTTACATTTCTGAGAATGACCTTTTGCCATTTCTCTTGGTGTACACAAGTTAAGTTGATATTGATTTTATAATGAGCTCTTGTTTGTTTAATAGGAATGTGTAATCCAGATGCTAAATTAAATTTAAGCTTCATTATTTTTAGTTCCACCCATGTATGGTATACACTTAGCTTTCCCTTTTTAGACTTTAGAATCTCAGTGGCCAAACCTTATATGTGTCTATTGATTGAGTCCACAGAATTAAGTTAGATTTATTCCAGGCAAGTGAGTGCAGATTTACACGCTAAATTTTTTAAGAGTCCAAATTTCCCACCCAGCTCTTCTCTATTAATGCTTACTAGAATAGCTGTGGTAAGAGTAAATTTCATATGGTTTGGTGAAAGGCTTGATCTTGTGTTCTTTATGTCAACATGCATCTGCCTTTATCCGTTTGGAACAAAGACACAATGTAAGATTGGAACAACTGAATATCTTCTGCTCCTGGAAGAATTGGTAGTAATGTCCCACCATGTGGACTGTGTTAAATAATTAATTCCAATAAACTAAACAATGTGATTATTTTGTCCACTTTAGAGTTGTTCTCCTTTTTAGAGATGTTTTATTTCATCAAAACCAGTTTGGAACAGATTGTGTGTTCAAATAGCCATAGGGTGATCATTCAAAACATTTTCATAATTGGACATTTGGATTAATGGGTGTGCTGTTTACTGTGGCTCTGTTGACTTGAGGCTATATGAGTGGCTTAAACCATTATAAAGCATATAGGAAAAATGGAGTTTGCATAATGGGTTTTCCACCACATTGGAAACAAAAGTGCTGGCAGGAGTAATCATTCTCTCATTTTGCCTGAGGTTATTGAAATCAGGATATAGGAGAGAGTTGGGAGGGAATCCTAAAATCAGCCCTTCATTTTACCAGCATTTGCTGCTGTCTTAAACAGTGAAGAATTAGTCTCACTTATTGAGACTTATATCTGAGTACACTTGCATGTGATAGAAATCTAAAACTGAGAAACGTATTTGTATTCATATGCTTCTCCCAGTACAGTAACAGTAAACCTTTGCTTACATATTTAATCCATATTTTCCTGTGTGTTGTAAATGAGTTTAAGGAATTCAGTATATAAGTTTAATGGGCAATAATAGGCTTAGTGGTCAATCGATACTCTCAAAATATTATGTTAGTTATGAAAACCTTTTACCTATGTTTTTCAGGGTTCAAAAAGAACCTTTCCTGTCTGTCTGCCCTCTGGTCATAAGGCTTCAGTCAAGGTGTTTGTTTATCTATGAATATTGGCTGACACTTGCTGTAATTGAAAAATGTGATTCTAATTCCTGCATTGGGGCAATAAGAAGAAAAGGAAGAAACAGCTGACTAGCATTGTTAGTGAATGGAGACTGGCACAGTTGTTGTGTTTTATGGGAAATGCCTCTCCTGTTCAAGTTAGTGGTAAAGCCTTAGCTGGCCTCATCAAGAGCTTTTATAATAATTATGCTGTGCATATAGCCCATAGTTGTTTCGGCATAATGAATGTTATGAAACACAAATACACTCTGCACTGAAGGGTAGCTGGACTCCCCCACCCCCTCCTCATTAGAAGTATTTCACACACATTGTAGGCTTGATCCAGTTTCTTTTCGCAAATAGGGCGCAAAACATTTAAAATTTCATTAATAATAAATTAAACAAACTAAATCTGTCAACCTTCAAAGAACCTTTCAAATTGTCACTTTCTGCAACATAAAACGGCAGAGTTATGTAACACTTGAACATTTAGAATTATATTTATAGAATAAAGCACTGACAGGTATAGTTTGTTTGTAATTTTTTTTTTGCTTTGCATTCAGAAAAATGCTCATAATTTAGGTATGCTTGTTCTTTCAAAAGAGAGAAAAGTTATGCCTTAATTTAACAAGTGGTTATTTTTGTAGTCCATATGGAATACAATGGCATGAGAATGATCATGTGTACATTTAATGCAGCACACGCATGGATACACACCATCTATTTTCATGTCCATTTTAATACTTGACAATCTTGCTTAATTGCATGTGTAGCAATTGATTTAAATCAGTGTCAGAGTCAAGAACATTAAGAGGTTTTTATTTCTTTTGCCACAAGCATATATTCTTCCAAGAATGAATGAGAAAAAATAAGAAAGAGAAAACTCTTGATGCAGTTGTTCATTTTTTGGCCACTGTAGGTAGAATCAGTTCAAGATTCTATAAACTCCCTTTTCACTCTGTCATAGCTGTGACCAAAGCAGAAGAGAAGCCTTTATCAGATGCTTTCTCCTTTCCAAGGATGATCTGTTTTTCCTTGCATGTTTTGAGGCTTCTGCTACATAACCCAGGAGGGATGAAGGGAGGTAGAATATTGAAGCATGGAGTATAATGGGGGATAGTGCATAAACATTGCCAGTAATTGGGTATTTTCATTATCACTGGTGTCATCAGTGACCAATTTATTAATGGCAAGCATACGTTGATGATTACTGCTCTTTAGAAGTGTTCTACTGGTTCTGTTCCAAGATATATTTTTTGTGATTCTCACTGTGCTCTAGCTTTTGATCACAATTTGGCACAGTGCTATGCTTAGCAAAATGATGCCAAGTTACCTTGCTAGCCTTATAATTTTGAATTAGAGGATGTTTGTATTGCACCACAAGCTTTTAGGTCACTAGTAATGGTCAGCAGAAATAAAGTGTGCTGGTGATGGCATTAGTCTTCATGGAAAAGTAGAATGAAGTTGAACTGAATAAGCGGCTTCCTTTTTAATGCTTCTTTCTTTTTAATGCTAAGACTAAGTTCTCCTAGATTTGTTTGTACCCATTAGGTTTTTGCAAAAAGAAACATACAATTATATGTAAGCATATTGGGTGCAAAGGACATAAAGATGTGAATTACCTAAAATCATCACAATAAAGTAGCTATCTCTTTGTACTCCCTGAGTACAGGGATTTTCAATTCTCTGAGGAGCTTATGACATTAAGGCTGGTTTCATAACACTCAAATTAATGGCAATACTTCCTTAGCTTTTGAACCCACTTTTAGGTTTTGAAGCATTAGGTGCCATTACTTCAAGGTTTGCTCTCCTATTATAAAAGTATTTTGCTCTATCTTCAGCTCATATGAAATCTCTAGTCTGTTTTTTTCAGCTTGACTTCCTTCCATATTTTATTCAATGCTGTCACAATTCATATTTCTTCAACAAATAAGTTTTTGGAATGCATTGTCCAAGGACAATGTGTTTCCTGAGTTTTATGCATTTAGTTTTCTCTCTAACCTCATGTTGCTCAATATGTCTCCCTTTATGCAATATGTGTTAAATCTACATTTCTGCCTATAGCTCATTGAATTAGTCTATAAAAAGAAAGCAAATTTGTATACCTATCAGATGGTACTTAGCATCAATGTGTTGTAAAATGGGAGTGAAACAAGTTTTCGAAACAATGGGATCTAATAAACTTTATACACTTAGGGTCCTTTTACAATTGTGTCAGATCACAAGACAAGTTAAAATAACACCTCTGGAGAAGGCTTAACAGTATCTGAGAAGCTAGGATGTTCCCAGTACCTAAATTGTGACATGCCAAAGTGAATTGCTGAGTGTTAGGAGACCTGTATACATTTAGTGTTATGAGCAGCATGGAAGTAATGTCATATGAAGGAAGGAGAATTATTGTAGAAAGACACATAGAGGAAGAAGATGAAAGCTGAGGGCTGAAAGCAAAATAGGATGGGCTTGAGTTGCGCATTGAGAGTTGATGTTACTAAATGAGTGTTCTGAAATATATGTTCTCTAAAAAGGAAGTATATCTTGCAGTAGTATAAAGTGACCTGAACAGGTGATTACAGCTCATTAAGTGAATTCATATTTATTATACTTATTTTAGCTCTTATTAGTTAAAATAAGTTGTTATGTATATTTCATATAGCCACATATAGATCTAAAGCAGATACAGGTATAAAATATGTGTTCTTTAAATATGGAAGCATTGTCTGAAATCCTGTTGTTTAGTGTAAATAATTTCCATTAAAGTAGGCCTACTGGATCAGTATGTATTTGTTGAGAAGACTCCTTTGTAAATTCCACTGAGTCAAATGGGTCTACTACTCTAGTTAGGATTTATTTTTGCTGCAGCTAGAGTAGGCTCATTTGAATCAACAGAGTTTATGGAAGAGCTGACTCACCGTATCTGTAATGATTCATTCAGCTTTCTCTAGTGCAGGGGTGCCCAAACATTTTTTGTTGTGGGCCAATCATGTGGTTCAGGGGGCTGGTCACTTTGGCCTGTGGGCCAGATCTAGCCCCTGATGCCAATTCATTTAGCTCACGAAGCCCTCTCCTGTGCGAATGCGTTTTACTTCCACTTCCGGAAGTGATGAGGGCTTCGTGGGCTGGATGAATTGGCATCGGGGGTCGGATCCATCCTGTGGGCCATAGTTTGGGCACCCCTGCTCTAGTGTAACTTACTATGCTAAGCAACAGGATTTCAGCCATTGTTACTCTGAAATGTTCAGTGGCATCTTAGTTTACACTCAGCACATCATATGATACAGATATAGATATCACTCATGAATTATTAGGTGTGGAAATTTGGCTGGATAAAATTAATCAAATTTTCTGAAACTAAAATAAGCATTTGTGTTTCATGGTGGAGCATAAATATTTTATTAAAGCCAGTTAAACTTTCTATGCCTGAGGCTAATGTTGAGTAAAATGTCCTGATGCTAACAGGTAAAGTCGATAAAAAGTAGCAAAAAAACCCTATTGCTTTAGATACAATTTTTTGTATCTTAACCGTACATTGCTACCCTCTCTCCCCCAATAACTGTGACACCACAAACTGCCTATACAGTATGCTTCTTCGGTTACAAAAATTTTGAAGAGGGATGTGTACTAGCCTCAAAATTTAAATTTGGAATTTGAAATTATAGCCCTTTGGATTCAGAATTTTAAATTTTAAATTTGGAATTTCCAGATAACCAGAACTCCATTATGGTCAATATGATGAATATATATATGGTTATTGCATGCAAAACATTTAAAAAGATTTCCCAGTGTCATTTCATCCCTTCCCAGTGATTGTGACAAACAAAACGAGCCTAGTCCAACAGTGGATATGTATTAGGAAATGACTGCAATGGGCATACTGATTGAACCCTGAGTAGTGGAAATGCCAGCAGGAGATGATAGCAGCCTTGGGGAAGCAGAGGACTAGTTTCGCCAGGGAGTGGGCAAATATTCTGGCAGCCAGAATGGATCAGCAGATAGTCTATGGTGAGTGTGAACTGTGCCAACACCATAGGGCACAGCTAAGTGTGTGAGCACAATCTTGAAGTAGCAGTTGGAAGAATGAAAGAGGCAGAAGAAGGGGGCAGCAGACTGAGACATGGCATAGTTTCACTCTTACATCAAGGGGACTGCAGGGAGGCCCAGCAAGAGCAGGTTGACAAGGAAAATAAGTTTCCCTACATGTACAGGTTCCAAGTGTGGTCTGATAATGTCCCCTTGCCACAGAAAACATATTTCACTGGGTACGCTAGTGGTGGACAAGACAGCAGTCCTATTGCCACATTGGCCAGCCCTTCCCTATCAGACCCTTTCTCAGCACAATAAACAAGGGATCCGTCTCTTTTGGCTTGCAGGGCTCCTGTGCCATATCCTTCCTTTGGAGTGGTGTCTCTAAAGAATAGGCCATTGCCATGCTTGCCAAGACAATGTCCCAGAAAGCTTGCCCTGTTGTTGCAGAGAGTGGGTGAAGGAATTGTGTTCTAGAGCAGTAATGGTGAACCTTTTAGAGACCGAGTGCCCAAACTGCAACTGAAAACCCACTTATTTATCACAACGTGCTAACATAGCAAGAGGGGAGGAAGGAAACGCTCCCATTGGACTGTTGGCCAGAGGGGTGGGGCGAACTCTGTGCTGGGGTGATTGCACGGGTGCCCACAAAGAGGGCTCTGAGTGCCACCTCTGGCACACATGCCGTAAGTTTGCCACCACTGCTCTAGAGTACAACTGCTGGTACTGTTGATTGTGGTATTAGGGACATTGCTAGCTGGACCTTCTTCACTAATAGCTGCTGCATGTCATTGAAAGTTGGCTAGCATTATCACCTAATATCCATTATACACTGTTTAATTTGGGGGTCCAATAGGATTGCTAGAATGTACTCTTCCATTTTTCACAAAGAGGCAAAGCTGTAGTGGAGTCAGTTGTTCATTTTGCTGGCTGGCCAGGGCCAACATTTCAGGCTGGTAAGAAAAATCCACACCCTCACCTGACTAAGGGTGTGCTGTCTCCCCACTAAGGACTCCTAAAGTTTCAGAACACATACACTATTTGACCCATAATGTCCCACTCTTCTCTGCTCCAGAGGATCTGGCACATCTGTGGAAGATTCCAATGCAGATCATGGAGCAGGTAGAAAGTGAAGTGCCATAAAATTTAAACAACCTAGATTGGGTGGTGCCATGGTAATCCCAATTTGTCATGCCTCTGCTGCATCAGCTCATTCTCCCAGTCATTGTGGTGAAAATGCTCTGCCATATTTCTGGCTCACTCAATTATCCAGGTATTAGGTATGCATGTCTCTTCCATACCCTGCAAAACAACCCAAAATATTGGGTTGAGATTCTATGGGCCATACACTACACCTCTTGATCTTCCCAACCTACAGTATTGCTACCATGTTTGTCCCATTGTTTATGACAAGCAGACCTTAGTATTATGTAGTGAGACCCTATTTCTGCAGCATATCCCTCATAACTTCTTGAATCCATCACAACCACATCGAACAGGGCCCACCTACCTGTCTATGTTCCTCTATGCTTGATGCTTCCACCATCTTCCCATGTCCTGTCTATGTTCCTCTATGCTTGATGCTTCCACCATCTTCCCATGTCTCTCCTGTCAGGGAGAGATAGGCATGATTTGCACCTTAGCTGCTCCAGAAGTCACCTGTAAAATGTACCACTTCTGCCCTGGCTAACTACTGCTGTACCAGTTACCCAACACATAGTACAAACCTGGCCTCATTCTGCAGAAAAGGGTAATTTGAGATGGCATGTGATAATGGGGTGCCAGTTTTGTCATAAACCTAAGAAATCAGTGGTTATCCATGGCTATCATCTCCCATAGATGATGAGGAATCCTGGCATTTTTACATTTGCAGAAGGACTTTTCCTGCATCCCCCCAAGCTTCTCCAGGGTTGCTTGGAACTTATTCTTGAGAATTTGCTGCCTCTCACCACTTGCTATTTGCCCATATATTTCCATAGGAAGTTAACTCAACCTCTGTCTTCTGATTATTCTTTCTCTTCACATTAAGTAAGCTAACATCCCTCATATTACCTACTTCATTTGCCAGCAGCAACGCCCGGTGCCAAATCTTCCATAGCCATCTCAAGCATACTCCTGTTGGAGAGGTGATTGAAGTCTTGCCAACACTTGAGCATCTTCTTTCAGCATCTGTTGCACACTTGAAAATGCTTCTCAATTATTGACTTCTTCAGAGCTCAAGTTTCTGACTGCATGTTCTTAGACAGGGATTGTTGACTTGTCATTACTGCTAGTTCTGGCAGCTAGTAAAGCAAGTACAGCTGGAGGGGCAGAGGTGATTTCAGTGTCACATGCTTCAGAAACACTATCCACCTGACTCCCCTCTGTTGCCTCTTCTCCATGCTTGATGTGTATGTACTTGAAGGGGAGTTCCCAGCTGTTTTGCGTAGGAGAGATTTTTGGGGAATGGAGGCTGGGGGGTAAACTGTTCCTTGGATGTGATAGAACTCTATAGCATGGATATCAAGGGCAGTGTCTTGAGCGCTTCATCGAACTCTTTCCCAACCACAGAAGCAACAGCATTGTGGCTGCCCAAGCTAACAGTATTTCTCTGAGTGTTGATGTCTTGCTTGTCAGTCTCTGAACACATTGACTTTTTTTTGGTAGGGAAGGATGCCCTGGCTGCTCTGACCGGATTGTGGAAAGAAGTCAATGGAACATGTTTGAGTTCACCCACATCTGTCCCACTTTGAACCAGAGGCTTATTTGCCACTTCCTTGACAGACAGAAAGACGGACACATTCCTTCTACTGTTTCTTGCCTACTGGTTTTTTCATAGTGTCAGTGCTGAACATAGCAGGTGACTGACAGATTTTGTTTGAGAGGCTCATAATAGCAGTTGTAGGCTATCTTTTTCCTCTCCTTCTCCTACTGCACTTAGAAGAAGCTGCTACATTGGGCACCTCCTCAAGTGCCTATTTCTTCTGCCTCACTCATGTTTCATACTGCCCGAAAACTCTACCCAAAGAACAGCCGCTAATTCTTCTATAGCAGAGCACAAATCCTTCTAATGTGAAGCACACAGAGACACAACACCTATTAATATATTTGGCCATATTTAACAGAACCTCGTACAATAATTTTTCAATGGGAAAAACCACTTAGCAAAAAAATAATAATTGTTGTACAATGCATCCCATAGGGAAAATCGCTATACAATGCACGCATCGTACAGCAATTGTTTCATACAACATTAAAATCATTGTATGAGGTACCACTGTATATTGATGATTCAGAAAAGGACATAGAGAAAACTGTTCCAGTGCAGGCTTGCACCAGAGAATATTCTAGCAGCAAATATTTAGGATTTATATAAGCAGCTATGCCCAACTTTTACTTAGAAATAAGTGTTTTTCTTCTAGCATTTTGTCTCTTGATAAGCCCAGTGCATAATAGCTTCAGTTTCGTTATTTTTTGCTTCTAGAAGAAGTGCAGACTTTACTTAATTTACTTTTCACAATCCTTGTTATCTGTAGAACTGTCTCCAACTCCATATTTCACATGCAATTTTTGGTTTCTCTTGTCACCTTTCTTCACTGTCCAGACATAATATCAAAGTGTGGATTTATTTGAGCTTGCTTCTGCAGTGACATATCCTTTCCTTATACTTGAGGATCTTTTCTGTTTCCTTCATAGCTGCCCTTCAGAATTGTCTTTTGATTTTTTAATTGCAGTCTCCGGTACGATTGATGATTGAACCAAGGT
Source organism: Bradypodion ventrale (assembly GCA_035047345.1). Classification (NCBI taxonomy): domain Eukaryota; kingdom Metazoa; phylum Chordata; class Lepidosauria; order Squamata; family Chamaeleonidae; genus Bradypodion; species Bradypodion ventrale. Next base: position 127,755,944 of record JAWDJE010000006.1, read on the forward strand.
ATAGAAAGTCTTTTAACAGTTCCGATCTGTTCATTGTCAACATTACAGTTACATAATTCTTCTGCAGTTGTTATTTTTGCCAGCTTAATATTCATCTGTCCTGGTTTTGCTTCTTTCTTTTCTGTGTCAAGAATTGTTTCAAGTCTGCTTTCTGCCATTAATATGGCGTCATATGCATATCTTAAGTAATTGATTACCACCACCAATTCTTACAATTTGAACCTAATCTACATGATAGATTGCAAATAGATTGAACTGATAGGGGAGACATCTTTGCCTATGGGAAACCTTTCTGTTTTTCCACATTCTCTCCTAACATAGTGTTGTTTTCACAGTGTTCTTTACATAAGGATAATCAAATGTTTTGGTATGTGCATGTCTTTCAGAACTATACATAGTTTTCTTGGATGCAGCATCCCATTAAAGTCTGTGCTGATGTTTAGAAATTCAAACCATGTAACACAATCTGTTGAGCTTCTGCAGTGCTGGGCACCCTTCTGTTCCTTGTGAATTGAGATATGGTTCTAGGTGTACAGATAAGATTTCTTTACTAGTGAAATGTAGGGATTTTAATGTTATTTTATTTGCCATCCTCATGGTCTTCCTGTTTTACTAAATGTTTTCAGTTTCCGTGGAAGGGTTTATAAATGAAAACTTCAAGAATGAAATTACTCCAAGGCAAACAAACAAGGGCATTTAATTGTACAAGAAAGAAGTGCCACAGTGGGTTGAAATCTCTGGGAGACTATATTGTAAGTGTAATTAACCTCTCAAACCTCACGTCTTGCATTATTAATTCATTGAATTTTTCAAAAACAAATTTCATCTTAGTGCATGCTTAACATACTGTATCTATTGGGCGCCTTGCTGTCTTACAGAGCAAATATTTATGTTGCAAGAGAATGGTAATGTCAAAAGGAAAGCAAATAGGAGTAGAAGTGGAAAGTCATTTAATTCAAGGCCATACTCCATGATATGGTCATCTCTCTTATATCAGTGGTTCCCCTGGCTTGCTTCTGAATTTGTCTTCTGAAACTTAACAGTGTGGGGATAACCTCTCTTATTCAGAGATTCATATGACTGGATTTGGCCTTCACTCAGTAACAGGAGGGGGAAGCAGCTGGCAATTTTTTGTTCTTTAGGCAAACCAGACTAGCCAACATATAGTCCTGGCTCTGAATCGTATTTTGCCAGAAACTGGCAAAACTTTATTTTGAAATAGATATTAGTTTGATTTTTGTGCTTAATGTGATGACTTACTTAGGTAACACACTTCAATTTTAACTCATTGCATTGATGCTTTCAGGAAGCTGCTGACCCATGTGGCTTTCTGACATAAATGGCTAATTGACTGTGTGATTGTTTCAGGATTTGGTTATTAAAGAATGGCATAGAAAGGGTTTTGCTTACAGCCCGACAATTAGGGTCTAAGTAGGTCTATAAAGAATCAAGGAAGATACCTAACATATGTCAGGTATCATATGGATAATAATAATTTTGTGTCAGAAATTATTCTGGGTTGAAAGTATTTTTGCAGAAGAAACTCCACTCAGGGGCTCCTTTTATGTCCCCAAGAGCTGGGACAGAGATGGGTGCTCAATCCATCATGCAGTACCCAGGTCTCGAACTGCTGACTTGCCAACCTTCCAGCTAATAAGGCAAGCTTCTTACCAATGAGCCACCGCAGCCCCTTTATCGTATGGAAAGAAGCAGGTAGCAAAGTTATGCTAAGGGAAGTGAGATGACATGCTTTTTCAATACATTCATTTATGTTCATTGTAAACTGGACACATTAATAATGCTCCTTTATGTACAGGTACACACACACAAAGATAAAGACAGAGATAGTTATTTGTACAGTCTGTTTGATACAAAAACACAGCATGTAATAAGCAGTCTCTGCCAAAGTATCTGTTGTTGGATTGTATTGCTTCAGACTACAAAAATGTTTGAATGCCACTATGTATTTTAAAAAAATCTTTGACTGTTCTGCATTGATTCAGAATGTTTGGGTAGAATGTATAGTTTAGTATTTGCAGGATATTCTTATTTGAAGTTTGGAAACTCAAAATTTGTGGTCTTGTGACAGATACTTCATGTGGATCTCCTGCACACATTTCATCATAGTACACTCTATCTTCTCTGTCCTTGGTATTGTTCTCATCAGTTGCCTTTCATTGTTGCCTATTTACTGATCTGGAGCATCAGCTAGATGCTTTCGATTGCAGTGTAGTTAAACAAAATTGGAAAGGAATTCATGCTGATAGATCTCAAACTAGTAGCAAATTCTTATCATTTACCTGAAGGAGATGAAACTTCTTTTCACTTTCTTTTTTTTAAAAAATAGCCTTTTATTTCTGTGGAGCAGGGTAGGTATTATTCTACCCCTTTCCTGACCATCAGAAAGCTAGTTTGAATAAGATATTTTGCACTCATTTCAGAGAACTAACATACACAGGCTTTGCCTGTCTAGAGCAAAAGATGACTCCTAGCTCCTGGCCTGTTGTGGCATTCACATGTGTATACTTTAACCAGTCAGAAGATGGGGTTGGATTTAAACAACCAGGACTCACATTGTTTAAATCAGGGGTTCTCAATATATGCCCCATGGGCCACATCTGGCCCATGGTGCCAAATAATCTGGCCCCCTACCTTGCTCCTGCCACCCCTGCCACCAGAATTAGCTGCAGACTCATTTATGGCCACCATAAGCACGTTTATGACAGCTGTAAATGAGTCTGCGGCCATCATAAAAGTGTTTACTACATCCATAAATGAGTCTGTGGTCGTCATAAATGTGTTTACGACAGCCATGGATGCATTTTACGGCAGTGTTTACAGCAGGGGGACCTACCAGTCTGGCCCACTCAACTGTCTGAGTGGGCATGGTCTGGCCCACAGCTGAAAAAAGGTTGAGAACCCCTGGTTTAAATAAATGGTTACAAGTAAGATTGCTGATAAACAAATGGGGAGAGGAGAGAAAAGAATGTGGATGTCTGAAAGATTATGTGCATGATATAATTTGTTGGGGATAGAAATTGTGATGAAGTGGCATTAGATTTTAAAATTTGTTAGTTAGGTTGTTAAAAACTCAAAATGGCCATACGTATGAAATATTTTAATTAAAACTCAGTTTCCTCTACCAAAAGCATGTATACAGAGAAAATGGTAGATTCTGTTATCTTAAGTGCAGATTTTTTTAAAAAAGAAATTGAATTCAGAAGGTGGTAGCCAGTTTTTGTGTTTGCCATCATAAAAGCATTTCTTCATTTGAATATGAATCCATGGATTGCTTCAGAAGCAGTGCTTCTGCTTTGTCATTCCAAGAAATGGTGGTAGCCATTGGCCTTGGCCTTGTTGTTTTTGAAAGAATCAAACCACTTCTGAGATGATACGTGTATTGACAGCTTTCATCCATCGAATGACTATGGTTATGCATTATACATGACATTTCCTCTGAAGAGTGTTCAGAAATTGATGCTGCCTCTGGAGTATGTCTGTTCGACCGCTAACTGGAAGTGGGCATTATAGTTATTACTATGCTAGTACTGGTTCCATGTCTAAAACACTGGTTTCTTTCTTGATCTTTAAAGTCCATTGTGGCTTGAGGCCAGGATTCCTATGAAGTCAAGATTGCTTGATTTTGTGAGTGCCTTCTATATAGTACAGTACAGTACTTCTGAGATCTTTGCTAGAGGCTTTTCTTCATATTTCCTCAATATCTTGAGTGCCAAATGATATATTGCTTCTGGTCCATTATTAAGACAGAGAATACCATAGAGTCAGTTTGAGCAGATAGTTGTGGGTGAGCAATCATACTGAAAAAATAAGGCTTGTAGCCAGTCACAAAACAAAGCAAGCTAATTTACCTGTGATGACAGTCATTAAAAAATAAATTATTTAAAAAAGTTCCTGTTGTGAAGTAAAGGAAAGTAAGGAATTCTTTCTGATCATCATCTTCTTCTACAGTGTCCAGGTCAGACTTTAAACTGCCAAAATGAAGCCACCTTCTTGGCTTTGTTGTTGGTCAAACTTAAACCCTCATCAGTGCATGTTTCCGATAGTAATGGCAGACCAGCAAATGAGCTGGATAGTTATCTCTGATGACAAGTTATCTATACTCTGTAGCAGTGATGACGAACCTTGGCACTCCAGGTGTTCTTGCTGATCAGGGCTTCTGGGAATTGAAGTTCAAGGATACCTGGAGTGCCAAGGTTCATCATCACTGCTCTATAGTTTGACCCTCAGGTGTGGCACGTTGTTCAAGGAAAGGACCTTTTTAGTGGGAAGATGCATTCCTGTCAAGTTTTGGATTTGGAAATAAGGGAAATTTCCCAGCAAATAAGGGATAATAGGGCATTGCAGTCTAATTAATAAGGGATGACGGCGGGAAAGAGGGTAAAATAGGGGTTTTTCCTGGCCAATAAGGGATACTTGACAGCTATGGGAAGATATCAGCTTTGGAATACTATCCCCAGAGACGCTTGCCTGAGATTTCCTTTGCCTTTCTGGCACCAGGCAAAAATCCCTTTTCTTTCCCAAGACTTTTAAACGTATTGAATTCTTTCAGGGAGAGTCTTTTTTTTTCCTTGGTGGCTGCTCTTAGTCATTTATTACTTTTCTGTCTTTTATATGTTAACATCTTACTGAAACACATGATGGTTTGCTAAATGGATGTTGGATATTTTTTATGTTCATAACTGGATGTTGAGTGTGCTTTTTTGATAATGGGAAGAAAAAGCTTTGTGCTTTGTCACTATTTTTTATTTTAAGGACTTCTCCAAAACAGTACAGAATTTACCGTCATTTCAAGACAATTCTGTGTTGCTGTGGAATAAAAAGTTATAGATAAAATGAGTGTTCGTTTAAAAAATTTACAATCCCCCAAGTACACATACTGTTTTACATCTTGAATAGTTGTGCTAAAACTTCCAGGGCATGTTCTAATATAATATATTCTCTAGTGGCCAAGAAGTTTCTTCTTTTTTCGTATTTCATATTCAGTAGCTGAATACTGCTGCTTTTTCAGTTCTTATTATTTAGACACATCTGCAAGATTGTGCAATAGGAATGTGGGAAGGGCTAGGTACATCTAAAAATGAGTTCTTTTACATTTTTGTGTAAAGACCAATATTTATCCAGAAGTAATTCTGTTTATACACTAAATTTCATTGCCAACATGGAGCATAAATAGATTGTCTATAGATATTTTTTCTTAGCTTTTCTGACGTGTGCTAGAAATGGATAGATGAAAATATATGCTATAAATTTGGTCTTTTGCTTTGCAAGTTTTCATTATAAACCAAAAGAAGCTTCTGCCATAGCTTTTATATATGTAGGATATTAAAAGGGAAGTTCATTCTTCAGCTGGTGAAGTCTGTCCCACTTTACATAAATGTCCTGATTTACATAATACAATTTCCTATGGGTTTGCTTCAAGTTACGTAAACAATTCATTTTTCCTATGGGGTTGCTTCAAGTTACGTAAAATTTCATTTTTCCTATGGGGTTGCATCGATTTATATAAATATCATTTTCCTATGGGGTTGCGTCGAGTTAAGTAAAAAACCAATTTACATAAAAGCCTATGGAACAGACTTTTTACATAAGTTGGGGTTTTACTGTACTTCTTGAGAAAGAGGATGATTTCTGGCAGAAGCTTCAGAAGTTCTTGGGTAGGTGAATCTCTTCATGTGAGCCACAAAACCTCTGTGATTTGGACCATAGGATTGAGATGTTAAGTAAATGTGGCAATATATATTTGTGTAGAAATAGGATGGGTTAAGGGCACAGTAGTAGCATGGTGGCTTGCAAAAGCCACAATTTGTAGCTGTGAATTGCGTGATACTCATCTGAAATAATGGTAGGTGAATTATGAAAATGCCTGTTGAAGGGGTGGGGGGGACAGTAGTTGAAAACTTCTTATTAACTTATTACAGAATAAACTTTTAAAAAAACTGTTTATGCTTTGTATTTTACCCTGATCCTAGCATGAATCTGAGAGAGAGAGAGACAAAAGTATGCTTGCAAAGGTTGTTGTCATTCCACCCCCACCCCCATCACTATGCATACTCAGTCTCTTATTTAGTTCCTGGATTGATTGTAAGTGGTTGCTCATCAAAGGATTGATTGTAAGTGGCTGCTATTTCACAAAATTATACACATAAAAACCACTAGATGGACAAAACATTTTGCTTTAGTGTGACAAGTAATTGTATTATACTTAAGTTTGAATACTTCTCAGTAATTTGGGAGCATGTGTAGTATAGTAGGAATGGGACATAATTACATCTAGAAGACCTACAAACCAGAGGACACTAGACATTTTGGAGAAATATGTACCAAAGACAAATTCTTGGTGTGTTATAGCACACTTGGCCAATAAAGGATTCTATTCTATTCTATGTTTAAATTAAATATTAAGTTGTGGAAAAGGTGTTGGTGAGGAATTACAGAGAAAGTACCTTCTTTTTCTACCATATCCGAATCCAAATGCTGGCAGTCATAATGACGATCAGCCATGAAGACTCCTGAGAATATAATGCAGCGGCCTTTCATCTGCCTTCCGCATCGCAGCATGGCATCTGTACCACTGATCCAGTTCCACAAGCCACTTTCTGGTCCTGAACCCTTTTGGCATGCAAAATCCTCCTCAGCCCGAGGCCATTATTGATGAAGCTGCTGCCCTTCATCAAGATGGATTCAAGTAGAATTTAATCCACTTGGGGACTATCACCTTTCCCTGCAGATTTAGGCACCCAAGGCTGTTAGTCCTCAGGGTTGTCAGGTTGAGTCTCTGGCAGTATGGTCTACTCTATTACCATAGCAGGATAACCTGGCCAGAGGAACTATAATGCTGTTATGCTGCCCCCTAGTGGTGCTATTCAGTAACCAGGCCCATGTCACTCAATTCTGAATTGTTGTATAGTCCTCAATATTGATCAAAGTAATTTATTGAAAAAAACAGTGTTCTTTTTCTTATGTGATTGTAGGTCGGACTTTTTGGGTGTATTCACTAGTCTTCCATATGAACTGTGGAGCTTCCATAATTTGAGTAAGATGATAAGAGAAATGTGAGGTGAAGGATTTTATGCATATGTCTATTTTAGTGTGCCGTGCTGGTCTCAGATACTGATCCAGCTTTGTCTCTTGTGTATGTGACTATGCAACCTTTCTTTTTTCTGTTGTATAGAAGTAGAGGTCTACATGAGCTTTTCATCAAATACTTTTTAAAATATACTGTAGGAATTCCATAGGTTTAGTTTGATTGCATCATAAATGTACTGTTTATGTTGATCTTCACATGGCAACCTCTCAACACTTGGATCATTTGAGTAAGAACTTGGTAGCTGTTGGCTAAAACCCAATAGTAAGTCGCAACTAGAGTAAGCCGGTTGAATTAGTGGGAATTTAGTGTCCATTCCATTGATTTAGTGAACCTGCTCTATTAGTGAATTACTATTAGGTTCTAGCCATTAAAAATCAAAGGCTAAAGGATCAACCTTTCTTGAAAGCTACTTGTATCCTCAGTCCCTTAAGTCCCATTAAAGACTAAACCATAGGTTGAACAGTATTATAAAAGCATCACCACTATCCTCAGCTTCCATCTTGGTAGGAAAAGTAGGCAAAATACCATCTACATACATATGTTTACATATTTTATGTAAATCCTCAAGAAACATGGCCTACAGAGGCACACCTGAAGAGGATGTCTCATGAAAGTAGATAACATTCAAGTAAATAAAATTTCTACAAGACAGCTTCCTAGTTTAGTATGCCACCAGATAATTCCTAATAAATACTTGCTTATGTCAAACAGTCTCTTTAAAAAAAATTCTAGTTCACTGAAAATTGTCCTCTGCTGCTGCTGCTCCTTCCTTTGTCATAGTTGGCCAGATAGCCAAATTGAGCTGCTTTTGTGGGCCTAGACTCACAAAATTAGGAATTACAATAATCTCAGAACATAAGAAGGTTTTTTTTTAAGTAAATAGTGCAACAGACCTGTTAAACCTTAGTGCTTCAGTATAAAACTACTGTACTGGTCTTATTTAATCCATAGGATGAAAAAAATCTCAATTCATACATTTCATATTTATACTGCCCATCTGGGATATTTCCCACTCTGGGTAGTATACAGACAAACAACAGCAACATAATAAAACAATCAACAACAAAAAAAGCCGCAAAATAAATACCTGATGTGTTCTGGTTTAATCAGACTATTGATCAGGTATACACGGGTATAGAGGAAGCTGAATTTAAGGGAACAAGAACTAGTTTCAGCAGAGCTAGATCAGTGGTACAGGGGTCATGCTGCAATGCAGAAGGTAGATGAAAGGCCAACGCGTTATATTCTCAGGACAGTCTTCATGGCTGATTGCCATGAGGATCACCAATATGCAGAAGTGGTTATGAGACAAGAAGAAGATAACTTAAGTTATGACTACTTGTTCCCTACATATACTGTCCTCATCCTGCCCTTTTTTAAAGTTTCAGTTTCTCCACACTTTTGTGATAACATGATGGTTGTCATCTGCTGTGAAAGAGTGTGGCAGAAAAAGCACAATGCTGTCACAGAGTAGGGACATCCGGAAAGAGACGGCACATGTAGTGTTATGCTGACTGCATCTCCAAACCAGTCTCGGTTTGAAATCTCTGTCAAAATGATAAGATTCACTTTCTGCTCAGTCTCTCTTTCGCTCTCTCGCTCTCTCACACACACATACACTATGTATGTGCATACAATACCTGCACTGAAACAAAGGATGAATGCCAAAGGCTTAGGCCAGGGGTGCCCAAATTATGCCCGGGGGCTCAGATCTGGCCCCTGACACCAATTAATCTGGCCCACGAAGCCCTTGTCACTCCCGGAAGCAGAAGTAAAACACACCCTGAATCATGTGACTGGCCCACGGACTGAAAAGTTTGGGCACCCCTGGTTTAGGCTGTGTATAGAGAGTTAGTGTCAGGAGCTCAAATCGAGATCTATCTGACCAGTAAAGCATAAAACACAATCACATTGCTCTGTGTTTAGAATTAAGAATAAAGGGCTTTTCATTGGATTATTTTCTGCCCTGAGTTTTAAGATCTATTTTGAAAAGGATGAGAATTTTAGCAAGTGATAGGTAAGTTACAAAAATGACAATTGGAGAAGAAAGCATTGGTTGAAAGCTGCTCTTGACAGTATTGTCCAGCTCTGCTCTGGAAATGAATTATATGAGCAGTGTTAGTTTCATTTTGTAATCTGAAAAGTACTTTGCGCTAATTCTGTTGCATTGTTGCATAACAAGTGTGGGGTGCAGATGGAAGGGTAACCTCCATTGGGTGGCTGGTGTAGAAGAACTCCCCCCCCCCATGGTGCCTTTGGATCCTGCACCTCTTGTATTAGGGGGTGGGTAGTTTTAACTGTTTTTAACATGTTTTTTAAATTGTCATTTGTGAACCGCCCTGAGTTGGCTTTGGCCGAGTGGGCGGTATATATATTAAATTAAAATTAAATTACATTACATTTAAATTAATAGTGTCTCTCAAAGAAGATGAACAGGAATGGGATACAAGCAGGATGCCTCTATTTAAACAGGTTGGGATATATATCCCAAGCCGAAGCCTACACTGTTTTTAACTTCAATGCTACATAGCAAATTTGTAAAATGACTTGTTCTTAGAAATCTTTTTCCGTGTCTTCATTTATACATCAGCTTGCTGAAAACACAATATTTCTTTCAAAGTTGACTCTTTGAAAACGTCCCTATCTTTTGATGATGAGTGTTCTTCTATGTTTTGTAAAACACCTATAGTTTGTTTAACATTGCCACTTGGGATTTTTAATTATATATATTTAAAAAATCAATACACAATGTGAAGTTCTTGCATGAGACTGTTTTGAAATATATATTTTGTTGTGATTCTTTTGCCACAAACAGTCTGAAGTGATGTTTTAAATTATACATGCAATTCCCTTATTTTTGGAAGTAAATGTCCAGGAATGAAATAAAATGGAAGAAGGATCTCCATTAAGTAGCAGATTTCTCATAAAGTGAAATAATGGCATGAACTAGGACTTACCTTTAAAAAAACCACTCATGTTCACTTGTTGAATGGGAATGCAAAAGGTAAAGGAAACATTGTGTGTTTATTGAAGGATTTCAATTTGCTAATGGTCAACTGTGGAGTGTGTTTGCAAGATAGTGTTGAAGATGGGAATCATTTTGCAAATAGGCCATGTTGACAAAAGCTAAATGCAAGAAAGTAGATGTTTAGCCATTAGAATAGACCAGTAAATATCTATTTGGTTATCTCAAGGTTTCCCCAAAGAATTCATTTGCAAAACATTGGATATGTCTTAACATAGGGAAAGAAGTTACAGGACTGCACCCATTGAGCAGGTGGCTAGTCCTAGGACATGAGGAACAAATCTGCATCACAGGTATCACAAAGTATGGTAGTGGTGTTTTCAGAAAACTGCATGCGAAATTTGTGAAGGTATACAGCAGGGGTTCTCAGCCTTTTCAAGCTGCGGGCCTGACCACACCCCCTCAGACAGCTGAGCGGGCCAGACTGGTAGTGTCCATGGCATAATCACTGCCATAAAATGTGTCTATGGCTGTCGTAAACATGCCTGATTCCCGTGTTGGTGGCAACAACGTGGATCACATGAAATGGTGCCGCGGACTGGGTCCAGCCCACAGGCCGTTGGTTGAGAACCCCTGGTATACAGGATAGTCTGTGTACAGTACTTGCAAAGGGTGTTTGCAATATTTTTTCAAAAATACTGGTCACTGGTTTAGTCGTGGATCTTTAGAAACTGCTATTGACTGAAGGCATGAGAGATCTAGATTTTAGGATTTTCTCATGCTTGGCATCTCTGTAAAACAGGGGTTTGCAACCTATGGCCGTGGGCCTAATCTGGCCCATGCATCTCATTAATCCAACCCATGGTGAGCCCCTGGGCACCTCTTGGACCACCCCCATCTCTGGAATTCCAAAAACATCACTTACCATGGCAACAGCAGTGATTGCACCATTTTTGCGCCTTTTCAACAGCCTCCGCTGCTTCCCATGGATCTAAAAGCTTTTAGGAGCATGTTTGCTCCATTTTGGGAATTCTCTGCCACTTCTCCGGTGCATTTTGGCATCTAAACCATGGCGGTTTGTGACTTCCCATACTGGGCAGAGCTTACATCGGTGCCTGGGTTCCCAGCACAGAACCAGAAAGTCTCCAAGCTCCACAGATTAGCTGCCGAGACGCAGTGGAGAAACATTAGAAAATTCTCAAAATGGAGCAAACTTGCTCCGAAAAGCCTCCAGACACCTTGGGAAGTGGCGGAGGCTGTGGAAAAAGCTGCAAAAATGGTGATATCACCAGCACCGTCTTGCGCCGCTGCTGCCACAAGCTTAAGTAGTGGGCGCCAACACACCTCTAGCCCGCACAGCTGAGTGTAGTGGCAGGCACTGGCCCCTGGCAGGAAAACGTTGTGAACTTCTGGTGTAAATGGTACTCTTCTCTGTATAAATAGTACTATTCTCAATGTGAAACCAGTAATTTCAGTTTTAAATAGTAAGTTTCTAAATATTTGTGTTTTGTACTTTTTAAAATAACTTTGTGAATATTTTTACAGTCAGAAACAGAATCTCTTTTTAAATGCCTGTTTGGCTAGGAAGTCAAAACAGTTTTTCTGAGTGTCAGCTAATTAGACCCTGACTCATAAAATCAAAAGTTCAGATTCCCCCAGAGCTCACTGAAATTGCAACATTGCAGGCGCACCCCCCAAAGAAAGACTCAGACACCGGTATATGGAGAAAGGCATCGGGCCACTTTTATTGAATAATGCCCTAGTCCGAATTATAACTTTCAATTGGTGTAATCATCCAATTGTAATTCTTTAAGGCAAGCAGGCCGCAGTAACACTGGTAAGGTTCCTCCCAAAATGCCAATGGCAATTAGCTACATGTAACTATTTGTATCAATAAACTATCTACTGACCCCACCCTATGACGTGTATCCGTTAAATATCAAGGTGATGCAGGCTGTGAAGCTCCTGCCATCACCCCTTGCCTGGTTCGCCCTTGACCGGCCAAACCGATTTCCCCTGTACCTGTCTACGTGTTGGCCAGTTTTTACCTTTTTGAGTGGCCTTTTTAAAAGATCAATAGCTCAGCACCTGCATTCAGAATTCTTACTCAATAAAAAATGTGGATAGGACCAGCCATTGTCCTTCAAGATAAGATTTGTCTTCTCAATTTATATGAGCTGTTTTAAATATGGGTACATAAAAGGTAACTTGTTTCTGCATAGGGAGGAACAGATTTGCTTTTTTTTAAAAATCATAGCTTGAACACCCTTAGCCGAAATGTCCCCATATTTAGCACACCTTAGCCGCATTTGATACTGATCTAGAGGTCCAATATCAAAATTACAGATTTTTATTAGAAGTGGCCTTGTAGAATGTAGTATTATTCTGCTGTACCGAAACATAGCTGCACACCTGTGCTATAAATATGAAATGTATGTTAGAAGAATTAGAACTTGCTTATATTTTAAGACCTGCTAAAGAGACTGTTGTCTCTTTTACAGCACCCTATTTGTATATATAGTCCTCTTTATAGATGTGAGTGACACCAACCTGCTATCCTTTATGAAAAGTTGAAAATGATCTCATTTGTCCAGGCAATTTATTTATTTAGCCTGTCCTGTATTTTAGCACCATTTTAATAATAATAATAAAAAGTTACGTTTGTGTTTTCTGGCTGAAATCTTTTTCTTAGTATAGTTAGTCACAACTAAAGTAGGCCAATCAATAGGATGTACAGAGGAATTGACTCCAAATTGCCACTGATTTAATAGGCCTACTTTATGCTAAATAATACAGTTTCAGGCTATGTTTTGTATTCTTGTTAAAATTTATGAACAGAGCCATTTTGGTCCTCTTTGTGCAGTGTCTTGATATTTTCTGAGCAGTTCTGTGTAGTCGTGTTTAATCTTTAGTCTGTTGCAACAAAACAAACACTGTTACGGGAATTTAAAAGTTAAGAAGTTCTAGTGGCTTGAGGCTGTTGTGGTCTGCAGCCTCTCGTTGTTCTCCCCAAACTTGTCGTTCTGTGCAGGACAATGACAATAAAGATTTATCCATCTATCTATCAAGAGTTGGGTTTCAGCCTGCAAAAGCTTATGGTAAATAACCTTAGTTTTTAAAGGTGCCACAAGATTCTTTGGTATTTTTGCAGATTAAAAATCTGCAGAGTGTATCTGTACTGGAACTTGGCATTTAAGCAATGCTGTTCTCCATCCATCCTATTTTCTTCTGGATCTCTAACTTCACAACCACCCACACAATCAACCAGCACACCCTGCCCCACGGCATATGCTTGGTCTTTGTTTAACTCAGGAGTTCTCTGGCTCACACTCCCTCAGACAGCCTTGGGGGCCGGATAACCATTTTGCCCTTCCTCCACCACATGGCACTTCCTGGTGTGGTGGAGATGGTGGTGGGCCACATGAAATGGTGCCATGGGCCACATCCAGCCCATGGGCTGCAGGTTGAGAATCCCTGATTTGACTGTTCTAGGTTTCCCCTTGAGGATTTTTTTGTGCTTCTCCAGTCATAGATCACAGATAAATTCTTCATCTGTGGCTATGCCATGTTTTGCGTACGTAAGGATAGCTGCTCAGAAAATAGAGGTTGCTATTAGTATGCAATCTTTATTATTGCTCTAAGGCCTATTGAGGTTCAAATATAGAAAACAAGAGATGAGAGGCTTTGAAAAAGTCCACCAAATTCTGGCCAGTTTATATATTATTTTATTCAACAGTAAATGAAAATATACACATTAAATTGTCAAAACATGCACATAACCTTGTCAATTGTTGATTGATTTTACAGTATCAGTGCAGCACAAAAATATTTGTTCAGTATTCTGAGGAGTTCCACTTCTCCTGGACACAATATATACTAAAACACAATGCTCCATAATCTGGGAGTGCCAGAGCATAATTGAGTCACTTCATGAATATCCATTTCATTCATCTTGCCAATATTCATTTCATCCTAATTTCAGAATGAATTGAAAATGCAAAAAATGAAAACATCAAAATATAGAAGCCTATGTCAGAATATAGATCTATGCACTGTTTGAAAAGGCATACGTTGAGGAAGTGAAGATGGAGAGAAGAAAGAATTGTAATATCACAACCTTTACATTTCTACAATATTTTCCTTTCTTTCCCTTCTTTTTATTTTTTAGAAAACTCAGCACCCCAAAAGGTCTGCTGACATACTAATTAGGTCCCCCCCACCTTACAGCATTGATACCTGGATTAGCTATGGAATCATTTACCTTTATAAATAATAATTGTGTGTTCTAAGTTTCATTAAAATATATCAAGATGGATCCAAATTAATGCATAGTTACCACCAAAACCAGCAAGATTTACTTAGTCATAACTAGGTTATTTTGTTAATTTTTAGCAGATGCTAAGAGAAATTAACATCACTTGCAACTAATTCATTTTCTTGAAATTAAATAAGATTTTCATTTGAAAATAAAAATTGTCCCATTTATAACTGAATGTTTGGGTTGAAGAGAAAGTTCAAGTGAACATATTTGTTAACAACCAAGTATTCCTTTTTTTAAAAAAATTCTTTAATAATTTAAAATAAGTAGCTAAATCTTGAGGTCAAATATGATAAACACTTAACGATTTCTTAATATGCTACCAACATATAGCCGAGCTAATTTGGAACTAGTATTTGTTATAATGTGGAAATTTAGCACACAAGGTTTTTGTTATAATAGATAAGTAAAGGTCACCCTTGCAGATGTTTCCATGGACATGTGGCAGGCATGCCTAGACACCGAAGTGCATGGAATGCTGTTTATATTCCCACCGAAGTGGTCCCTATTTATCTACTTGCAATTTCTTGCTTTCGAACTGCCAAAGTGGCAGGAGTTATAATAGATATAAACTTGTAAATTTAAATAAAAGTTTTAGTTATGATTTATTTATTTATTTAAAGTTTAGCTTTTAAATCAGCTGTTAGCTAAAACTGTTTGGCTTGATATAAATTAAGTGGATCTGGTAATTGGGGCGGGGGGGGGGAGATGTTTGTGTTCACCTTTGTCCTGACTTTTTTGCAACGCCCCCCCCATCACTAATCCATTTTAACTTGTCTGTATTCTCTGAACTTGTACATATGAGACAATATATCATAAAAACCCATATATATGGGTATACTGCTAGATTAGGAATTGCAGTGGTTCAAATGGCTAAGATGCTGACTGGAAGGTGGGAAGTCAGCAGTTTGATTCCTGAGTACTGCAGGATGGAACGAGCTCCTGTCTTTGTCCCAGCTCTTGCCAACCTAGCAGTTCAAAAGCAAGAAATTGCAAGTAGATAAATAGGGACCACTTCAGCAGCAAGGTAAACAGCGTTCCATCTAGTCATGCCTGCCGCATGACCACAGAAACGTCTGCAGATGCAGACAGTGCTGGCTCTTTGGCTTTGAAACAGGTGAGCACTGAACCCTAAAGTTGGATATGACTGGCTTTCGAGCAGGGGAAATCTTTACCTTTACTTGCTGCTAGATTGAAATGGAGCAGAGAAATAGCCAAATATATTTCCAGGATAGTTGAGTTGTTTCCACACTACACCTCCTCCCCAAATTTTTGTTGTTCAGTCGCACAGTCGATTCCGACCCTTTGCAACCCTATGGACCATTGCCTTCCAGGCACCTCTGTCCTCCCCAAATAGTTATCTTAAAATCATTATTGTAAGATGATTGTATCTTGGGTTTGTGTAATCTAAAGCATTGCATTAGGTTCTACTTTAGCTACAGTAGTATTTCATTATATATATCACCATTAGAATGTGACTGTGTACACTGATTGCATTCTCTTATACGGAGAAACATGCTTTCCCTTCTGGATGCCATCAAGTTGTGTGTATTGGCTTCAGAGACAATAGTTGCATGCAGTATCAGTGCCATGTGTGTTCAACACATGCTTTTGATATCTAGATGCTGGATTCTAAACTTCTACTGCTTTGCTTTTTCTAGGAGCTATGCCGTCAACGTATGGCAGCAAAATCGTCGGATCACCCAGAACCTCTACATACCTCCCGTATTAACAGCATTTCCTCCCAGTTCAGTGATGGGCCCATTCCTAGCCCCTCTGCCAGAAGCAGCACTTCATCTTGGTGTGAAGAACCAGTCCTTTCCAACATGGACATCTCCACAGGCCACATGATACTGGTAAGATAATGGTATCTAAAAAAATAGTGGAGTCTCATCTGAACCATTAAAATACAATGGGTATATAAAATGGATAACACATTGGCTTTTTTTAAAAAAAATGCAGCTTTCTAAATGCCAAAATGATTTCAAAAAAATCTTAGTACGTGTTGATTACCAATTTTGATTTATTTTCAATATTTGGTTGTGATTCTTCTTGGTTCATTTTTTAAAGCAGAAAGTCAACTGGTTGTTTAGGTTAATTTCCGTGATGAGTATTATAGGAATTGTGTGATAAATCACTTTTTAAACTCTTACTTATTGAAATACACTGGCACCCTGCTTAAAGAGCATTATGCGTTCCACGGGCTTGCTCTTCAAGCATGTTTGCTCTTCAAGCGAAACACCATTGTAAGTGACCAATCGTGACTTCTGGCGGGGGGATTGTGAACCTTGATTTAGTTGTTAAGCGAGTTTTTGGTTGGTTTTAGTTGTTAAGTGAGGCAACCATTCAGAGAAAATTCTGCTCTTTAAATGAGTTAGTCTCTAAGCGAGGCACTCTTTATGCGAGGTATTACTGTAGTATAGTTCGATACTACAAACTTTATATCTTAGCCTTTAAAAATACTACTACAATTGATCTCATTTTTGAACTACCAACATTTATTAAGTGGAGACTATAATTGATTCCAATAAGACTGGTCGGCCGATATAAGAGTTTATATTTGGAACTTACCTCTGGCCAGATAAATATCAGTTACTCCAATGTGACAATTTCATCCTCCTTCTTCTAGGTATAGGTGGAGAACTGTTTTCATTCATATTTCTATCAGTATTTTTAGATGACTCAAGTGGAATATATGAGCAATTTTATGGTACATATTCAATATTCTGATAATTATGATGGATGTTAGATTAGTTCTAAGTATACGTCCTACTGAAAAGCTAAACATCAGTTTGTATAATTGACAGAATTTTGAAAAAATGTGAAGTGTTTTCTGATAGGATGGATGGGATAGCATAAAATCACATTGTATCAACAACTTGTCCAATAGAAGCTCTTGAAAAGCATCTAACATGTCTTCCTACTCTGATTTGAAAAGAACAAATCTTCTTTTTCACTGTTATTTCTTCTAGAATCTAAATTCTCTTTTTTAAAAAGAATATATTCATTATTGACCACATACATGGCACCGCTGTATAGCATTTTAAGCCAAATCACAATCTGAATTTTGCCCATACATTTGCAGGGCTGTAGCTAGGATTCTAGATTTGAGGGGGCAACAGATTTTCAGGAGGGGCAACAATGTCACACTCGCATATAGAACATTTTCATTATGGGGTGGGTTGGGGGGGGCAGGCTGTTAGCTCAGGAGGGGTTTCACTGCCGCCACCAGGCTATGGTCCTGTACATTTGGCTACAAAATTTACTTTACAGAAGGGTTGTCTAAGTGCTAGATCAGGAGTTCTCAAACTTTTAAAGCCAGGGGCTGGGTCACACTCCCTCAGACAGCTTTGTGGGCTGGATGGCCCTTTTGCCCTTCCTCCACCACATGGCACTTCTTGGTGTGGTGGAGACAGTGGGGGCCTACATGAAATGGTGCCACAGGCTGCATCCAGCCCTTGGCTGCAGGTTGATAATCCCTGTGCTAGGTATTGAATCTAGACACAATTAATCTGTTTCCTTATCTGCCATAGAGTCAGTTATAATTTATGGCAACCTTTCTTGGGGTTTTCTAAGTTAAGGTGGTTTACCACGGCATTCTGCTGGAGGCTCCTTGGGATACAGCTTGCCCAAACTATTATATATATATTAAATCTCCTAGAATTCACCTTGGATTATTGTATTACCAACATCTGAATCCACAGCTTTTCTAGCTGCAAGCTTTCTGTTTCCTTAAGCTCAAATATAGCAGATTGCCCCAAGATAAAGTGTGTATGCATCCCTTCCTCTCTGTTGCCTAGAATTTATTGGTTTACTTGATGTTATCTTTTTAGAAAAATTGGAGAGAAAGTAACTATGTCCCTAATACTTAGGGGTCAAAAAAAGATTATCTTACTTGCTTAAAGAAAAAGATTAATATTTTACATTATACAGTATATCAAAAAGCATGAAACTGATTTCTGGGTTAAAACGTAGCATGATAAAAACAGTTAAAGAGCTGACAAGTCATGTGTTTAAAGTACAGGCTCTGTCCATGTAAAAGATTCATGCTAGAATTGAATGTCAAATGCTTTTTGATTCTGGTTATGCTTAAAACTGTATTTCCATGCCTCTTGTGTTTAAAGTTGGCTAAGAATACAGTGATGCTGTTCACTATTTAGTACAGGAGTTCTCAACATGTTTAACCCGGGGTCACGCTTTCTCAGACAGCTTAAGGTGCCGGATGGCCATTTTGCCCTTCCTTGACCATATGGCATTTCTTGGTGTGGTGGAGATGGGGCCAGGGGTGGTGGCACATGAAATGCCGCCACAGGCCGCATCCGGCCCATGGGCTGCAGGGTGAGAATCCCTGATCTAGTATTTCAACTGGTGTCAATCAACCCTGACTGATGTGGGTTTTGTTTTTAAGCTATGAACATGTATTTTGCAATAAAGTATGAAACATTCAAAGAAAGGCTTTTTAAATAATAATAATATCACCTTGGGAATCAGAACTGCAAGGTTGTCTGTATATGTATGCTGAAGCTAGTGATCTAAAACAAACAAATAGCTATGATTCATGGAAATCTGTTTTATTCTGTCTTTTCTTACAAACAAAGGGCAGACAGAATATGTGATTGTAACAGAAGGCAATAATAACAATTTTATGGAGATCAGCTGAAAAGATTTACTTTGCTAGAATGCAAGGAACAAATTCAAACTGATACAAATAGGGTTCTTCATAGTAGTAATGTTTCTAGCATTTTAGTGTATAGTATGAGGAGTATCTAGAGGCCAGTGTGGATTTGTGTGTGTGTATATATAGAGAGACAGAATATTAATGCCTAAAATGCAAAGTGTGCAATTTTATATATAATCTCTCCTAAATGTAGACACCTATTGCAAAAAAATTGCACACTATGCATTTTAGGCATTAATATTCTGTCTCCGTTATCTCTCTGGTTTGTATATTCTGGTATGCATGTGCTCATATATACTTAATAATTAAGCAGAAGAGAGATGTAGCTCAATGTTTTCCGCACAAGGAAGAACCAGACCTTGGAACCTTGTTTCCTATACTGTATCTTCCAGAACTTGGAAGATTATCGTTTAAATAATTTGGTTAAACTGTTCAGCAGTGAATTTGAAAATTGATATACTAATTGTGACACATCATCCCCCACCCCTACCCCCCAAATAATGACTTGTTTTGTGCTGTCCTAATATGTTACTTTCAGCGTTGTGGCTTTTTTAAAAAGAAAATATTAACAACAACTTTATTAACAACTAATACAGCAACCTGTTTCTATAATTTTCTCTTAAAGCTTCAAACTATCAAAGTACTTTTTTTCAACCATTTAAGATTAATGCATTAGCATCAATGCATTAGCATATAGCAGTTGAACCTCCCCACAGTCTGCACAGTAGTTTTTCTCCTTGTTTCCAGCTCATTCCACTTGTTCCTTATTTAGGACATAGTCTATTTTGTTATTTCATATTTTGAAGGTTGGAGAACCAGGGTAAATGTATCTTGATCTGCTTAAACATGTAATATAGGAAATATGTGCAGTGATTCTGAAGGCAAAGTTTGTCAGTGTGAAATATCAGTTGAATGAGCTGATACAGTATTTGTAAAATCTCTTCTGTTCTTCTGTTTTGGAGAAAAGACTATACAGTATTTGAAATTGGATGTTGAAAATATGATTATTCCTTGTCACAAATGAGACCATAAGATTAACTTGGTTCCTATAATACTTAAAGTTATTTCTTCAGATACATATGAATTTTGCTTTTAAAGTATCATGATGATTAAACATGACCTAATTATGCTTTAAAAAGGGAAAGATATAGTCATTGCTGAAATTTTGATGAGGGTAGCTATATTAGTCAATTGCAGCAAAACCAAGTACAGTAGAACCCCGCATAATGAAAAAATTCCGTTCCACAGAGCTCTTCGTTATACGGTTTTTTCATTATGCGTTTCCCTATTGGAGATACCCTGCATAACCGGGGGGGGGGGTGTTCATTAACTTGGGTTCCCATTAAGCAGGTATACCTCGGTAACCAAAAACCCCACATAACGAAAAAAAATCATTATGCGGGGTATCACCATTGCACAACGAATGCTTTCGTTATGCGAATTTTTTGCTATGTAATGCGTTTGTTATGCAAAGTCCCACTGTATATATATAGTGGCAATTTAAAGACTTAACACATTTTGTTTGGCAAAAGGTTTCATGGATTGTAGCCAACTTCATCATTGGCATCAGATGTTGCATCTGATGAAGCGGGCTACAGTCTACAAAAGCTTGTGCCAACTAGATTGTACTAGCATTTAAGTGCCACAATACACTTTTTGTTATTTCTATCCATATGTCACTTGGATGTTGTATTTTCGTGTGAGTACTCAGATAAACAGTAAGATGCCATGAAATAAATTATTCTTTGTGGTATTATTATGTTTTATAAAGAAAACTAATTTCTGCCATTCTCCGAAAGAAACAGCTTGGGGGCTTGGAACTTAATACGTTCCAAGTGCTTTTAATTCCATATTTGCTTTTAATGTCTGAGAGTACATTGTATTTTAATAGTTTTTATGTTCAGTGTATTCAGAGTGGAGATTTATTTAAGTTGTTTATCTGTCTTCAAATTAATTTGCCAAAAATATGTGAAACAAAACAAATACATGTGATACCTTTCAGACTAACAGATCTAATTTAGTGTGAGTTTTCATGGATTGCTGTCATAATCTATAGGTACAAGAAGTATAATATTTAGACTACAGTTTGATGTATGTAGTATATTTGGTTGTAGAGATGGGGAGAAAGTAAAAAAGGAATACAGAAGATGATAATTGCATTTTTAACTTTGAAAAGGAGCTTGTAAGTGATCATTATATAAACATCCCAGCAAAGTTAGTATAATAGCTAATGCTGACTGTCTGGAGGCTGATACACAACAATTACGCACTTGTCTGTGAATTGTGGAAGCAGTGAGTTCTGCTCATCCATATAAAAATTTAATTGTGTTGAAGCCCACTTAAAAATAATGTTATGACTAGACAAGACTGTTATGAAAACCTCTATCTTTAAGTCCTTACTTCATGAATATATCCTCACTTAGCTGTTGAATCCCCGCTTAGAAACCATTTTTTCCACTGTAGCTACTTTCTACTTAATAGCATTATGTACTGGAAAGTTTTGAAATGTTCTAATGGCTCTTGTTTATCACTATTTCTAGTGTCATATTTGTGTCTATTATTTTGCATATAGTTGCTCTATTTCCCCTATAAAGGCTTTAAGGGGCACTGTTGGCAGAAGATGGCTTATAATTCAATTTTCCTAAATGGCAAACATTTGAACTCGAAAAATTAGAATATTGTGCAAATGTTCATTCATTTCAGTAATGCATCTTTAAAGGTGAAACAAATATATGAGATAGACTCATTACATGCAAAGCGAGATATGTCAAACCTACTTCATTACAAAAGCCCCTGCACTCCTCTCATGTCCTGGCCAGTCAGAGGGGAGTCGATACCCCTGGCTCTGCAGCTCCGGGGCTACAAAAGACAGCCGCCATCACTGCCGCGAAGCCCCCATGCTCCTCTCACGGTCCGGCAGGTCAGAGGGGTCGAAACACCTGGCTCTGCAGCTCCAAGGCTACAAAAAGCAGCCGCTGTCACCATCGCAAAGCCCCCATGCTCCTTTCTTGGCCTGGCCGGTCAGAGGGGAGTTGAAACACCTGGCTCTGCAGCTCTGAGGCTACAAAAGACAGCAGCCGCCATCACCATTGTGAAGCCTCCGCGCTCCTCTCATGGCCCACCAGGTCAGAGGGGAGTCAAAACACCTGGCTCTGCAGCTCTGAGGCTACAAAAGGCAGCCGCCGCCTCCACCGCCAGTCAGAGGGGAGCTGAAACATCTGGTCTCACAGCTTTCCATTTGGTCCGGTCAGCCATTTGAGGTGAAAGCACTTTTGGTGGTTGCTCCTGTGGCTAGGACTATAGGAGACGTTACCAACGCTGCTCCTCAACATCCTGACCTTCGCCGCCCTGTCGGGATATAGAAGGTGGGTGGTTACAGCTGGACTCCTGTTGCCATCTGACTGCCTTTATCTTTAGTGCCCCGACCCCCCCCCCCTTTCCCTGATTGGACTTAAGGACTGTGTTGGTGGTGGGAGGTTGGTTTTTTGCACCATCCCCCTCATAGTCCCAGACTCCCAGTGGTCAGGTAGGAAGGTTTGGGTAGCATAGTAACATAGTGATATGTTATTGAAGCTGAGTGATATGATTGATATTTTTTGAATTTATTAGTGTTTCTTATTATTACTGTATTGCTATTTCTTTTGTTTATATTTATAATTATTGTACTTTTGCTATTGTATTTTTTGATGTTTATTGTTTGCCTGTATTTTTATGTACCCTGTTGTAAACCGCTTTGAGTTATCATATGATAAGGAACAGAAGCCTGTTAAGTTTGGTCACTTGGTCTCTAAAAGGGTCGCCATCACTGGCCTAGATGGTCTTGAAACTTTTCTCAATGAATTAACGCAAGTGTTGAAAAGGAGAGGTAGGATTGATCTCCATAGCCCTTTAAAAGCCACATTCTAGCACTCCCATGCAGCAAAATAGATGGTAGACCTGTAGGACAAATTATCACTGCTATTAAAGTGGTAGTAATTTCAAGTGTAAGAAAAATTCAAAGGCCACTATAGCACAATATTTGTAACATAATTTAATGTGAAATGTATTTTTGACAAGGCAATATAAGAAACTTAGAACTGTAACCGTATTGCCTTGAACTTATTTACCTTGCATAGATCCAAAACATAAAGCAGGGGTTTGCAACCTACGGCCCACAGGCTGGCCCCAGCCCACAGTGACAATCCCAGAAAGCAGAAGCGGGTGCATTTATGACAGCCACCAATGAACTCAGGCATGTGCAAACATGCGCATGCAGGAGCAAATGCGCCCGCCACAGTTTATGGCAGTGTTTACTGTGGGGGGGAACCATGTGTCTGGCCTGCTCAGCTGTCTGAGAGGGAGTGGTCTGGCCCACGGTGGGAAAACATTGAGAACCCCTGGCATAAAGAAAGCAAAAGGAGAAAATGCTCACCTTGAAGGGGGTGAGATTACTTTCTATTGCAAAGTATCTTTTGCCTGATGGTGTATTTGAGTGAAAAGCAAACAGTACATGTTTTTTAAATGCAGTGAGCATATTATTGAAATGTGGCCAGACCTCTTTTTGTGAGAAAACTACTTAGAGAAGAGACTGGGGTTGGGAAGGTATACAGTACCTAATTTCACTACAGCAGCCGCTTACCTGTATTTTTGATAGTACTGCTTCTTATCCCACAAGGTTCTATTTCTCTTCAGTTATAAGAAACTGAGAGCAAATAAAATAGTCTGGTGGTTCTCCCTCCTGGTTCAATTTAAACCACACAGTACTAGTAATATACACATTCAGTTCTGTTCTTACTGTTATCCAGACTATACAGAAAGGAATTAGCAAGGTAGTGCGAGTGAATAGATTTCCTTTCTTTACCATATTCTCCTTATTAAATCTGTAATTAATTATACATAACAAAGGAAAGCTATAGAAATTGCATTTATCATATTTGACTTCATTTCAGACTCCCATGCAATTTAGTATTAATGAACCAAGGATGGAAGCACAAAATCCATAATTATTATTTACCATTTGAATGACAAGGGGAAAAATATTATCAGCATAGTTTTGAATAAGAGAGGATTGGTAAACTAACGTTCAAATTGTTAAACCTTTCTTATTAAAAAATAGTTTTGATGAAAGCATTTTGCCAGAAAGGAGTTTCTAGAACACTATTTGCATTTAAAGCAAACATCTATGATAGCATGTGTTTTTCATGGCAGGGTAATACATTTCCCCCCAAGTGAATGGATATTTTATGCTGATTGAAGCTGTTCATCTGCCCATACTTCTTGGGTTGATGAAAGGCACACCTGTAGCTGATGATTGGTACATTATCCAAATAGTAATGAAGTCTGACATAAGAAGGGGAAAGCTATGATATCCGGGATCTTAAGAAATCATATTTGCACTGGGAGTTGTTTCCAAATTATTGCTTCAACAGGATTCTGTGTATGGTTTTATTTGATGTTCATTGGTCATTATCTTCAGGTTCAATGTCTAAAAAAACTAGCATTTTATCTTTCATATAAACATAATTGCAGTAATGGTTTTCCTTTATTTGATGGACGTATAAATACAATGGGCAGTTTCAAGGCAGGAAGATTGGTATTGTTGTGGCTTTCTTGTAGTTTTAAGGCTGTGATGGAAGATAAAAGAAACAGACTGGGCAGAGCTAAAAGGGATGCTGAAGCCTCCAAATTGCAGTGTACTTTTGCAATCAGATTCTCAACATGTATCTTAGAACTATAATTTAAAATTGATGGAATTTATTTCAAAGATATTAACATAAATTGAATTCATCCATATTGGCTTTCATTGGAACAAGTGTTGGGAAGATGTGCACTCTCTGTGTGGAACTGTAAAGGAGGATTTTTTTAAAATGACTCACAGGTGAGAATACCAAATGTTCTGTTATACCTACATGTAAACATGTAGATCTGCAATCTCTACCTCACCGCCTTCCTGATCTCAAGCAACACTGCCTGCAGGCAAGAATTCAAGGGGTTCTGACCAAAATCAGCCGGAGGGCAATAAGGCGCGAAACATTGATGATTACAAATGTGCTGTACATTGGCTGGAAAGTAATCTTTAGTAACCTGGTGGCCAACCTTGGCACGCCAGCTGTTCTTGGATTTCAATTACCAGAAGCCCAAGTCAGTACACCTGCTGATCAGGGCTTCTGGGAATTGAAATCCAAGAACATCTGGAGTGCCAAGGTTCACCATCACTGCTTTAGTATGTTTCAAACTAAAACTGTGAACTATGTGAGATTTCTGTTACATGCTTGTTCAAATGTTTTAATGAAATATACATTGCTAGGACACATCTAACAAAGAATTTCCACTACTCAATGGAATTGTAAAAATCATTAATATCTTTGAAGTTAACACCCAAAAAATCAACTTTTAAGGGGGGGGCATATAATTAGCATACTATCAACAGCCTTTGTTCATAAACCACAGTTTTCCCACTTACTTGTGGTTCTTAATTTATTTTCAAGAAGCGTTTCCCACTTCTTAATTAGAGGAGAAAGAACTTCAGTCTTGCTCCTCTAATTAACATATATCTTTTCATCTCCACTGGAAAAGAATCAGCGAGTAAAAAGGGTCATCTGTTGAAAGAGGCCATCTGATCAGATACATAGCTTTATTGGAAATAGTACTATCCACACACTACTTCATTAGCGAGCAGGCCACACTGTCCTTCATTCCATCAACTTGCTAAGGTGTCTGTTGTGAATTAGTTCCAGATACAAGCAGAAGTAAACAAAACTTCCCATTTGCTTTGCATGTCTAGGACGAAAAGTGTTCGTTGAAGAAAAGTTGGGCTGATTGTTGGGTTGGTATCACTAGGAAATGAAATCCTCTACATTAGTCCAACATCCTGTTGTTAAAATATTGAACAGTTTGATATTTGTCCTTTTGTTTTCCTGCCAGCATTCATGAAGATGTTGCTAATGTCTGTTTCATCTTTGACCATCTATGAAGGCACTTAGGTTTGGTTCTTGCTCCATCTCATTGTAGGCCAGGGGTGCCCAAACTATGGCCTGTGGGCTGGATCTGGCCCCATGCCATTCCATCTGGCCCACACCACTCTCACCTCTGACAGAAGTGGATGCATTTGCGCATGCGTGAGTGCATCCGCATTCACTTCCGGGTTGGGCATGGAAGGGCTCGTGCTTGCACAAATGCATCTGCATTCACTTCCAGGTCCAGCACAGGTGCATTTGTGCATGTGTGAATGCATCCACACCGCCCCAAGAAGTGAATGCGGATGTGCATGCACAAACTCGTCTGCTTACAGGAGGCGTGGTCGGCCCACTCACCTGTTACGGGGGTGTGGTCAGGCCTGTGACACAAAAAGTTTGGACACCCCTGGTGTAGACAGTTGTGAGAAATTTTTTTGCATGTTTATCTGACAATCAAGAAATACATTCAATGTATATGACAGTAAAACTTCATAGAGGCAAAGATGGTTTTAATAGCTTCAACTGACAACATTCAGTTTTTATTTTGTTGTGTGTCTATATAAACCTTGGATCAACAAGCAGAAGTTGAGTATAGATGTAGAGTACTAGAAGACACATGCAATTCATAAACATTATTTTCCCCACCTGTGGTTCTGAAGTTGCATGCATAACTACAATGTGACTCTATGAACATTTCTTCAGAAATAAGGCTTATTTTCTTCAGTGGCACAAACATCTAAAGAAGCATAGATGGCTTGCAGTTTTAGCTTTGAATAATGATTAGTTATATTTGCTTATATAGAAAGGGAGCCAAACAAGTCAGAGGGACCAGACACCCTCAGACAGCTGAGCGGGCCGGACTGGGGCGTAAAACCCATCCATAGCTGTTGTAAACGCATTTACAACAGCCACGGGCTCATTCATGGCTGTAGTAAACATGTTTCTGCAGCTGTAAATGAGTCCGCAGCCAATTCCGGCACAGGGGCAGCTGAAGCTACGTTGTGGGCCAGATTATTTGGCACCACAGGCCATAGGTTGTGAACCCCTGTCCTAAGTGATATAATTTTACAATACAAAATGATGCTTGGCTGCTTTAACACAAATATTTAGATTCTGCTTCTACATTGTAGAAGAGATTTATTTCATCATGAGCCAATATACTGTATCTGAATTGCTACAGCAACCAGTTAGTACATACAGTGGAACCTCAGTTAACAAACGGTTCGGTTAACATAAAAATCACATAAAAGGAAATCCATAGTGGCTCGGTTAATTGGTTTTCAATGCATTCCTATGGGAAACCACATTTTGGTTAACATATTTTGGCTTTCAATGCATTTCTATGGGAAATCGCATGTAGTGCATTCCTATTGGAAATTTGGTTTAAGTAATTTTCACTTTAAGCAATGTCCCAGGGAATGCATTTATTATGTTAACTGAGGTTTTACTGTATAGCTCTTCAAGAACTAAATGAATTTCAAAATAGATAGGTTGGTTGAAATCAATCCATCCTGATCAGGTTCTAATCTTTAAGTTCAAAGTTACTATGTAAACATAGAATTGTTTTAGTGAAATTACTCCAATCTTTAGTTGCAATCATATTTTAATGAGATTTTATTGGCATAGGTTACTGTAGAATACTGAGGAAATTTCTTTTTATTCTGTTTTCAGTCCCTAAACAGGGGGGAGAGTTCTTTTTAAGCTGTGACTTTTTGGTTTATATGTTTTCACTGTGTGATGAAAATACATCTCAAAATGGAAAACGTAAATGTACATTACTTCCTTTGCCAATTGTAGCCTTTCTTTTGTTGAACATTT
Source organism: Bradypodion ventrale (assembly GCA_035047345.1). Lineage (NCBI taxonomy): Eukaryota > Metazoa > Chordata > Lepidosauria > Squamata > Chamaeleonidae > Bradypodion > Bradypodion ventrale. The sequence goes on from JAWDJE010000006.1 coordinate 127,783,766, forward strand.
ATTTCAGGAAAAATAATTGCGGGATGAAACCTACCAGGCTTTTAAAAAAATGAAATCTCAAGCATGATAAATTAGTGGGGCTCTTTTGTGCAAATCTCTTCAGGTTCCTTGTGGATTGTGCCCAATAATAATAGCTACTAATCTGTAAATCAGGATTAGAAATTGCTTACCTGCTTAACCAGATCTCCATAATGTAAATCCTTCTAGTTTTTCATTTCTATGTATTCCATTTTGCAGTTGCCCTCTCATGCTCTTAAAAAAATTTTTAAAGCCTGATGCCAGTCCTTTGAACAGCTAACAATGGTTAGAATAAAATGTAATTTTCAGGTGTTTCAAAGGAATTGGGAAGAAGGACAAAATAAAGCCCTGTATTAAGGCCCACCAGGTGTTGTATCCCAGCTATTTCATTTGGATTTCACTGAGCACCTTTGGCAGCTGGGAGGTGTAAGAAAGGAGATTAGCAAGTGTTTGTCTGACACACACTGATCCCTGCACATGCTGATTGGATTGAAATAATCCTTTTACCCATTGCAAAACTCTATTATCAAAACATTACAAAAAAAGTGGAGCTAGCAATGGCCACTGCATCAAGAGAACTGTATATTAATTTTGGGTAAATAGTACACAGGTTACCATTTAAGCAGAGAATTCCTAATCTAGGAAAATACTCTAGACTTGCTTTCTGCACAAAAATGTATTTCCTTTAGCAAAACTGGAAGTCTGTCTTTTCAGACAAGAGGATACACAGCAGTATGGTACTTTCTAAGACATAACACAGATTCATTAGCATTTATATCCATAGATATGTTCGGTTAATGTGTGATGTACTTTTATTTGTTAATATTGGTATGTCATAAAATTCAGGTACTTACTAAATCACAGACTTATTGTTTGCACATTACTTTTGACATTGGTGTTTGGGAATGTTGTTTCTTTGGCTTCATCAAGTAATGCTTTTTAAGAATCGTACCCAGAATAGACTTTCATTATCAGTATTAATGTTGCTGTAACATGGTTTGGGCACTTTGACATTATGATCAGCACACACCATTTGGGGGACGGACGTATTGGCTGACTGGGCAATTTTGGAGCCCTAAATGTGGTTAGATACAGAGGCCTGAAAGCTGTAAGATAGCCATTATTTCTCCAAACAGTACGGAGAAAATTGGTATCTGAAGTGCTTTAATATAGATAATTAAAACAATATACTGTCATATATAGTGTTTCCCTCTATGACCTTGCTAGAAACAGATGTTAATGCTTTTAATGTATTCCGTAAAAGGGTCAGAAGAGCTTCCAACAAATGTGTAGACTGGAAAAAGAGGAGGGATTTTTCTGTTGATGTGAAAATGCATATATTATATGTTGAAAAGGCAACTGGCGCTTTATAACAAAAATGTTAATTTACACAATTTGGCTGTGGGGGATGAATTCATCTGCAAGAAGAGGAAGATGAACTAATAAGTCTCCGTTTTAATTCCTTTTAAGAAGATATCTTTCCCAACCCTTGCTCTGAGATGCATCAAACCCAGTAAATGTTGCCCCCCTGCATCTTGAGAAACAGAAACATTGTTTAGTACCATGAAAGATGGGAAGTTAGTTTTTAAAACACTGGAAGAATATAGCTACTATTATACTTTAGTGTGATCTCAGCTTCTGTCACCTTCGTCTCCTCTGAACATTGTAGATCTTTTCTTACTTAAGAAAAAGGAGAAAATACAGCAGTTTAAGATCTCATGAGCTCCACTGGTCTCACTTTTAAAACTTTGTTTCCAGTGGAATAAAAACAGGAACATCATTATCATTTATAAAACATATACCCTTCCACAGCATAATTTTCCAATTGACCAGTCAGGATAGCCAGTGTTGGTTTTCCTCTGTCAAATGATTGAAGTTAATATCTATAGCAGGAGTTCTCAACCTTTTAAAACCAAGGGCCGGGTCATGCTCCCTCAGACAGCTTCAGGGGCCGCATGACCATTTTGCCCTTCCTCCACCACATGGCACTTCCTGGTGTGGTGGAGGCAGTGGGGGGAGCACATGAAATGGTGCCGCAGGCCGCATCCAGTCCACAGGCTGAGAATCCCTGATCTATAGGTACACACATGTCTGTTTCTTCTATATCATGTATACATATATATCATGATGAAGATATGCGAATTTGGGTTCTGCTTTGACTTTGTTGTTGGGAAAGGTGGAGAAGGAAGCATTTTTCATCATCTCTAAAGGGTAGAAAAGATTACACTGAACTCTTAACAAAGATAGACAGCAAAGATCACTAAAAAGTCTGGCTTGGGGTCTGAAATTCATCTTCTGGAAGGGGATATATTTCTTATGAAAGATCATTACTGTATCATATTTTGATAGTCATTCTTCATCCACAGGTCTAGGTAGCACCATGAGTTAGATATTTGGCTGCAGAGGCAGAAAAGGAGAGCTCAGTTCCCCCTCTGTGCCTCTCAAGAAGAGAGCCAGTCTGTGTACTGTTATGCAAGGTGCATGGTCCTGGAATATTCCTAGAATAAAAGAATGGTAAACCACTTCTGGGTATACTTTCTCTAGTGAAACCTGAAAAGGATAGCTGTAAATCGAGATTGACCTGACGGTGTGCAGTTGTTATCTGGATTACCAAGTGGCAATAATGTGCGAGTAAACCTTTCTGTCTCTGGAGGTAACAATGATGAAATTGAAGCTGTCTTACTTTGGGCACAATAATGCTGGGAAAGGTATATAAGCAAATATAACTGACCATTATTCAGCAGTTGAAAAAGGAAGGCCAAACGCCAGCTGGGTTGATTCTGTAAGAGAAGCCACAGGCTGTAACTGCAGGAGTGGAGCCTGGCTGTTAAGGACAGGACATTTAGGAGCTCTCTCATTGATAGGGTTGCCATAATTCGGAGACATGAAGCAATTCTTGAAAAGCATCCTGAAGTGTCATTTAGTGCAAAATTAGACACCTAGGCTGCTAACTAGTACATGATGTCAACTGCATGTTCCTCTGATACTGAAAGACTATTGGACTTGTTTAGTTAATCAGATGTTTAACTTGTTTTCCAGTTCATGGTGTTCCTCTTTTAAATAAATTTAAATTGGCTATCTAAGAGCGTCCCTGTGTAAGTTCAGCTACGAAGGTTTTCAGAAGATACAGCATATGAGTTCTGAGGATACTGTTAACAGTAGAGGTTGAGTTGATGGGAATGCAGATGAGGGCTTTGTCCTACATTGCTTAGAATTTGTGGAATCCACTCCCCTTGACATATATTCCAGGCTTGTGTAATTTTAAGTAAATTTCTAGTAAGTAAATTGCTTGGATATGCCAATATGGACACTCTGGCAATTTGAGTAATAGCAGCAAACGCAAAGGCATTATGGAGTCTATACAACTATGAGATACCAATTTTGGAAGCTAATATTGTATAATGCATTAGTTAATTACATAATGCTTTCATTTCATTATGTATGGTAAAATAGCAAATGTCATGTGTGTTTTTCCTGAGTAACTGTTGGTTATGAGAAATCTTGGTGGGACAAAGCTTTGTATTTGTACACAAATAAGTATAGGCTTTGGAATTCTGAGAGTAAATTTCCAGTTCTCACAGTTCAAAAGCAGCGTTTTCCCAAACCAACTGACCTACCTTCAGTCACAGCTGATTGTGGCTGAATCACAAGGCATGTTGGGACAAGATCAGTGTCACATCATGTATGACACAAATGATTATGTTGAGTGGATGAAGCTTGCGTCTAGAAGCCAGACCTCTTTCATTGTGTGGTTTGTTCCTTCCTTCCTGTCCTTATCAGTGCAGGATTAGGTAGTGAACCTTCTAGAAGCCAGGTAGAAATTTTCAGCCCACTCTGTACAGCATTAATCAGAAACCTGGCTTAACTGTTGGGAGAATCATTTTTCTTAATAAGATTACTATGCAATGTTTTAGGTGCAATGTGAGGGTGAGTTGAGCTGCAGCTTTATAGCAGAGATTTACATGCACAAGATATGATTGGTTTTATTTTCTGTGAGCCGCCCAGAGTCTTCAGAGTTGGGCGGCAATATAAATCATAAGAATAAATAAATAAAATATGGCTAGTTCTCTGTGATAAACTTAAATTATAAATTTTTAGTATTGGAATGACAATAGAAGACCATATTCTCCACCATACAAGATGTGCCTTAAATGACTAGAACTAAGTGTGTTAGATTGGATAAGCATTCCCACCTGTCATTCTCTTCTTTGTTAATATATTTATTAGAAAATATATTTGCATTTTAATAAAAAGTAATAAAATGTTTCCCCTTATTTCCAATTGCAGAAATATTTTGATCCATACCCTGTTGGATTTTCTGCATTCAGAATAGAATTATGGAAATGACTGAACCTGCTTCGTGTGGTGTTGGTCACATTGCTGGCATCTTTCCCATGACTCCCATTCACATACAGAAAACCCAACAGTATACAGTGGTACCTTGCTTAAAGAGCATAATGTGTTCCACGGGATTGTTCTTTAAGCGAGTTGGCTCTTTAAGCAAAACACCATTGTAAGTGACCAATTGTGACCTCTGGCAGGTGGGACTGTGAACCCCAATTTAGTTGTTAATCGAGTTTTTCGTTGGTTTTAGTTGTTAAGTGAGGTGACCATTCAGAGAAAATTCTACTCTTTAAGTGAGTTAGTCTCTAAGCAAGATGCTCTTTATGCGAGGTTTTACTGTACTGGTCTTAATGTTTAAAAATTACAGCACTATCACGTGTTATTGGAATTCATCCCTTGGGGATACAGTTTGGTGTGTGTGACCTGTACAGATCTTTCAGATATGTGCTCTAGAACAATAATGTAGAAATATTATAAAACATGATATGTTTTGATATATAAATCCATTATAGCAGTGTATAATAACCATTCTCTGTAGGTGTGGATGGAATCGATAGTGGCAATGCTTCATTAGTCCAAGGCTATTAGAAGTCTGGAGAAAATGCTTATTGTTACAATCCCTTAGAGGATTTTTGTTATGCAAACTTGAAGTTCAGGTCCCCCAATTCTGACTAAGGCCTCAATGAATATCAAATGGTTGGCACACTCCAATGCTCAGGCCCTGCCCAGTTTGCCCCTTTGTGCTTACTTGTGAGTGGAACAAGCAAACTGTAGGAGCTGCATTCTATTTCTTGAAAGTTACATGCTATATGGCAGGGATTCTCAACCTGTAGCCAATGGCCCGGATGCGGCCCATGGCACCATTTCATGTGGGGGCCCCACTGCCTCCACCACACCAGGAAGTTTCATGTGGTGGAGGAAGAGCAAAATGGCCCCCCGGCCCCCGAAGCAGTCTGAGGGAGCATGACCTGGCCCCCAGCTTTAAAAGGTTGAGAACTCCTGCTATATGGGTTGAGTGATCTCTGGTCATTTACCATTTCTCAGGCTCATGGGGTTAGTATGAGGATAGAATAGGACAGAAACATATTTACTGTCCAGAACTCTACAGAGAAAAGTACCATAAAATAATCTAAATTAAAGTGCCGGGTAATTTCAGTTCCAACAAACCACTATGCAGTGATGTAACTATAAAGTTCTGCCTTCATCCTTTGACATTCATCATAGGACAAGTGAGGTTCCTTCAAGGACAGCAGACTCAAGAATTGTTTGTATGCCTTGGATAATTCCCAGCATCAGAGCAAGCTGATGTCATATATTTCCAGTGTCTAATACCCAAAAAACAAAGATAAGCAGAAACATTCTGTCTCAGCTGTATATTTTGCACGAAGGCAGCTGAATGTAAATTGAATTGCAATTCATTTAGGAGACAACCAGACATTTTAGAGAGTATAGGAAACTACACCATACACCATTTAGTCATCTTGTTTAGTACAGCATATAACCCTGATGGTGAACTTTGGCACTCCAGCTGTTCTTGAACTTCAATTCCCAGAAGCCCTGATCAGCAGGAGTGCTGACTTGGGCTTCTGGTAATTGAAGTCCAAGAACACCTGGAGTGCCAAGGTTTGCCATCATAGGCATATACTGTGGCAGTCACTCTCTTGGGATCTCAGACTGTACCTAAAGATGCTGGCTATTGAAAATTTTGTGTATATAAAGGATATGCTGAACCACTTAACTACAGTTTAGAAGCACTGGTAAAATCAGTTACACATTCCTCCATCCCTCTTCCCTCAAAAATATTTTCAGGATAAAGCATTCCATATTGGATGGAGCAGGATGGTATTCATCAGTACAGGATCTTAACTTAAGGTGCAATCCCCAAATGCAACTAATATTTGGGCAAAGGCTGCCACCTAGGCTATACTCCAGGTATAGATTTGCAGACATACAAATGAGGCTCAAAAAGCTCTGAAGAAAATTCTGAGCTTTAAATTTATTTTCTTTGTTTCTCTTATTACTAGCTAGCTTAAAACAAATTCTCTGCCTTGAATGAATACTATGAAATATCAGTATATAAGGCATTTCCATACAAAGAAAATACATTCCATACATTCTTTAACATGGGAACCAGCAATATCCTTGTAAGAATGCCTCCATACAGCTGTATATACTATGGTAATGCTTAGTCTTCTAGAAGAGGTGTTCATGAACTGGAGAAAGATTAGTGCTGTAGCAGCTTTGCCCTGCATTTGCTATTGTTGTTGTTCTCATTCTGTTTAGAAAATTTGGTGTTAAAGCATGAAGACAGGTGTGTTCCATATAGATGTCAAACTAGTTTAGTTCTTGATGCTTATAGATCTTTCTTACCTGGTAGCACTTTGAGGATATGCAATCGAAGGCAAAGAGCTCCTTTTGTTTCTTTGTAATGTTCTGATGCATCTTAGCAATGGAAGTAGAGTAGTGTTGACAATAATGCAGCAGAGCTACTGAATAACTACATACATAAAGCCAGTAATGTCATCCAGTGATAGCAATTTTTAGTATCTAAAGACTCTTACCACAGCTTCCACATCATGAAGGAGATAGCACAGAGTCAGGAAAAAATATAAGAATTCTAATTTTGGGGGGCTTCTGTATCTGACACCATACTCTCAGACATGATGTTTCTATTCTCATTAACAGTTCCCTTTCCTTCAGTCTTCTTTTCCCCCAAATTTGTCATTGGCTAAGCCAAAGAGCCGGTCAGAGGAAGACTCCAAAGCTGATCATCACAACCTGTGTAAGTCTACACAGGATTTAAGTACACATGGTCTTTTAGCCTTCATAGTAATGAGATACATCAGATCAGTTTAAAATTGCTTTCCAGTTCTGTTCATTAAAGGAAACTGGTTTAGTTAAACACAGTATCAATTCAGTAATACAAAAACAGAGTTGTTACTTATGGCGATTAGCTTGTTGTATCTAGTGGTGGGCATCAGCAGGTTTTCACCAGAACCAGTAGCAGAAATTCTGGCTGGCCCTGCCCATCCATGTTTTGAAATAAAGTAGTCCTGATTTGGGTGCAATGCAGGGCTTTTCCCCTGGCCATGCCCACCATACTATGCCCACAGTGTGGTAGTAATTTTTTTTGGAGCCCACCACTGGTTGTCACACGTCTGATATTTATGAGCTCTGAAGAGACAAACAATCATGTACATATTAAGCATTTAAGACAGATAATTAAATGAACACCAAATAAATCCAGATATCAGACTAGCGTGAACAAACTGGTTCTAGGAGTGCATTCAGGATCTCAACTGAGGGTTGCTTCCCTTGGAGGTCCAAAGCCATGACTCCACATAACATGGATAAGCCTAGATTGGCTGTGTTATGGCTCCTGCAAAGTTTGGGAATAAACCAAATGAGATTCTTAAGGTATTAAAATGACAAGCTGACCCCATACAGGTGCATTTTACTTCCACTTCCAGGAGTGATGAGGGCAGCGTGGGCCGGATGAATCGCTGTAAATCCATTCATGTGGATTCACAGGGTGCTTGGGCTACTGGGAATTGAAGTCCAAGAACATCTGGAGTGCCAATGTTCGCCATCATGGCCATAACCCCATTGAAGTTCTGATAGAGTGGGCTGGGTTGCACATGCAGACATGAACATATGTAATTCGTATCTCACACCTGTTCAAATTTCTCTGTGTATCTTTCTGGAAATCTGTTAGGAGCTATTTTGATCCTGTCAAACCTGTTTAAATGGAACATGGAAGGAACCCCAGAATGAAAACCTGGTCATGATGCTTCCTATTAGTTCTCCGAGGAGAGGCTGTATTAAGGTGGCTTTTGACTTCTAATCAAAAGCTGGTTCTCAACATAAAACAAACATCCCTTGTGTGTGTTTTTGTGTTCATAAATTCACTCTCACACAGGGTGAAAACAAAAGTTGCATGTTAGTTTTAAAAGTTTTGCTATAGAGGTCACAGTACCTTTCCAAAAAACCACATTGATTTTCCCTAATGTGGCGACTTGATTAATCTGGTTTGGCTTCTGAGCAGAAGGCGCATTAGAAAGGATTCTGCCTGCTGATTCCTGGATCTCCACTTTAGCAGAAGTGGGGCTTAGACTGTTGGAACCAGAGCATTCTGCAGGAAGGAGCTGATGAGGCTCTGTAGGAAAGCCGTGGTCTCTGTGGCAAAGTGATTTTGACTGTAGCCTCTGACAAAATGGAACTGATGGGAACCAGACCTGCTAAAATGATAGTGAATTTCAGGATTTATGTTGCTTTTTTAAAACAAAAAGAAAGAAACAAGCATCTTTTTGTTATACTAATACTAAATAAAATACTATACTTTAAGCCATGTAAATGCTTACAATTAGGATGTTATAGGAAATAATTTTCTTCTAAATAACTGAAAGGATACTAGGTAATTCTGATGACAGGTATATGGGGTAATTCTAAAGCATCTATGTGGTGCAATTTTTCTAATTGTTCACAACCATGGGTGAAGCAACCACCTATGTGACTATGTTTAACTGTTCATAATGCAGGGGTGGATGGAGATTGGCAGAAATTGAAATTGCTAACATGCCTGGGATGTAGAAATTTGTATCAGGGCTGGGTAATGCTGTGGTCCTACGGATGCATTTTAATTCTCCTTAGTTTCACCCAGTCCTTCCAAAGATTAGGGCAGTGATGGTGAACCTTGGCAATCCAAGTGTTCTTGAACTTCAAATCCCAGAAGCCAAGGTTCTCCATCACTGGGTTAGAGAGACTGGATTAGTGGTACTGGTAGATCAACATTGAGAAGGAAAGAGATTCCCCAGTTCAACGTTATTACAGCCTATAGTTGGTAGAAGTCATTCCCCACTGCTACAGGAAGTCTTCATGTGCCAGGTTTTTAGAAACGATTGTACTAAAATACAGCTAACCAAGGCTACTACATGAAAAACATTGCTTGCTTAAGGAGCCCATAATTTGCTATAAATGAGAATATGGAAACAGTGAAGTAATGTAAACAATCATACAAATTCAACTATGTATTGAGCAAACATTCACCTTATTAGGAACGGAAACTACACACAGGCCTTGTTCTCAAATATGTTTTACCTCTGACATCTTCAGGAAGGACTGAATAAGACTCCTGTCTGAAACTGGGGAAAGCCTCTATCTGCAAAACCAGACCATTTATTCATTGTTTATCTGTATAATCGAGCCAAATTGGGTGTCATGGTAGCTAACTGGAACAATTGTCTAAAATTGGAAGTCAATTCCTGTGTTCCTGAGCAGCCAAACTGCATGTGTGAACTATCTCTTAAGAGTTGCTGTGTTCAGTAAGGAAGGATATTTCTTTGTCTAAGTAGCTCTTGCACACAAGAAACAAGCTAGGCTTCTGGTACCATGACAGTCCTTTTTTAAGCCCAAGGTAAACAATCATGGCAGTAACCATACACATAACAGTACTCAATTCTAACTTCATAGTTGCCTGGAAAGTCTAGAAGTCAAAACGCTATTTTTGATATACCCACAGGATGAGAAATTGTTATGATATTTCTCCTTTCTTGCTACTCCATACGTATCACAAATTGTTTTGTAAGCACTTTTGGGGATCATACCTACTTGTGCTCTTGTCTGTAATGCTTAAGTTCTGGGCATGCAGTCAAATAGTCTGGGTTGAAGAAAAAAATCTTTTATTATTCTTTACTTGAATCATTTGTTAAATGGGATAAGAGTGTTGGATGTATAAAGGCTATTGTTTCTAATGATGAAACCTTTATATTTCAGTCCTATATGGAAGACCACTTGAAGAACAAGAATCGACTGGAGAAAGAATGGGAAGCACTTTGTGCTTATCAGGCTGAGCCCAATGCAACTTCCACTGCACATAATGAAGAAAATGCCCAGAAGAACCGCTCACAAATTGTGGTTGCATGTAGGTATACTTCTTTATCTACAGCCCCAAAGTGAATATAATGATCAATTTTAAAAATGCCAGACTGTGAGTCACTGTAAAAAAAGGGTGCTAAAAATTGTTTTAATCTTACTTTGTCATCTTCATGTGTTTCAGATCTCTTAGAAGGGATGATCTCTGCAAAATAAAGAGAGAGAAATTGTAGAAGTTTGTAATACAGTAGACCTCCCTTATCTGCAGAGGTTAGGTTCCAAGACTTACCGTAGTTGTGTGAAACCATGGAAAATAGGAATCACTGTAGATTACATTGTATATAGCTGCATCTTGGAAATTCATATAATTACTTATTTCTAGGATTTCTCAGTGAATATTTTCAGGCCATGAATCCCAGAAATAATAATAATAATTTCTGACACCAAATTTTTATTATTTCTGGGATTTTTCAGTTAATAATAATAATAATAATAATAATAATAATAATAATAATAATAATAATAATAATAATAATAATAATAATAATAATAATAATAATAATAATAATAATAATAATAATTGTTTATATGTACCCCGCTCTTCTAGTGCACTCACCACTCAGCTTCCAACAGTAAATTATAAACAATATACAATACAGTATAATAAGAATACAATACATATAAGCATAATGTCATACATAAGATTACAATTGAAAAGAAATTCACATAAAAAATAACACATACATTATAAAAATTACAGAATTAACCTCAACCACCCAGCAGCCACAAAGGCACCCAATAGTTCAAACGACCATGGCGGCAATGGTTCCCACCTATCACTCTCCTCGCGGAGAACGAGGTTCAGACAGGGCAAAAGACAAAGGTCCTCAGATAAGTGACTTTGGTCCCCCGGGCGATGGTGCGGCTGCGGGGTGAGCACGGGCATCTCTGTGGCAGTGGCGGTGGCTCTTTTCACCCCTCCAACCAGGCATGGCTTGGGGTGGGCAGCGGTGGCGGGGGGGCAGGTGAGCTCATTCCCCGAGTGATGTTGCGGGGCGAGCGCAGGCCTCTTTGCAGTGGTGGCAGTGACTCTTTTCACCCCTCCAGCCAGGTGTGGCTCGGAGGGGGGGCGGCGACGGCGGGTGCAGGTGAGCTCATTCCCCGAGCAATGTTGCGGCTGCGGGGTGAACACGGGTCTTTCCGCAGCAGTGGCGGCAGCTCTTTTCACCCCTCCAGCCAGGTGTGGCTCAGAGGGGGTGGTGGTGGCAGGTGCATGTAAGCTCATTCCCTGAGCAATGTTGCGGCTGCGGGGTGAGCGCGGGCCTGTCTGCGGCGGTGGCTCTTTTCACCCCTCCAGCCAGGCATGGCTCCGAGGGGGCAGCGTCAGGCACAGGTGAGCCCATTCCCCGAGCGATGTTGTGGCTGTGGGGTGAGTGTGGGCCTCTGCCGCCACCACCGCTCTTTTCACCCCTCTGGCCAGATGTAGCTTGGAGGAAGTAGTGGCAGCGGGCGCAGGTGAGCTCATTCCCTGAGCGATGTTGCAGCTGCGGGGTGAGCGTGGGCCTCTCTGCAGCAGTGGCGGTGGCTCTTTTCACCCGTCTGACCAGGCATGGTTCAGGGGGGGGGGGCGACAGGTGCAGCTGAGCTCATTCTCCGAGAGATGTTGCTGCTGCTGGGTGAGCGCGGGCCTCTCTGCAGTGGCGGCAGCTCTTTTCACCCTTCCAGCCAGGCGTAGCTCGGAGGAGGAGGCGGGTGCAGGTGAGCTTGTTCCCCGAGCGATGTTGTGGCTGCGGGGCAAGCGTGGGCCTCTCTGCAGCAGCAGCGGCGGCGGTGGCTCTCTTCACCCCTCCAGTCAGGTGTGGCATAAAGGTTTTCAGGCCATGAATAACTGAAACCATGGATACCAAATCCAAGATACAGTGGGACTACTGTATTTCCCAACATGATAACGGCTGGTTCTCTTTTGTAGATAATGCTGGTAGTTTTTGCCCTTTGTCATTAACATCAGTCACTGATGAGAAGCATCTTTGGTTGAGTTTTGGAATTGGTCTAGAAAATGTCAGTTTGCGATTAGAACTACTTGAGCTGTTCATCTGATTTTCAGATACTGTATAGTGAATGAGTCCCAGTTCGTTTCAGTGGACAAGCTTCTAAAGAAGTATTGTTTTGCTCATACAAGGAAAGACACACACAGTTGATAATCTGCATTATTGTCCTGGGCCACTGTAAGTAATTATCTCCTTGGGGGAACCATATGCTCTTGGGGGAACCATATGCTCTGGTCGGGCAGCCAGCACACCACATCTGGCTGCTGCTGCTGCTCCTACTAACTGACACCACCACTGCTATTGCACCATAGGAGCCTGGCCACCCTAGTACTAGCACCTCCAGTGGCCAGCCAGGCATCTCAGAGCTGCCCAACAGCAACCACATTGCCGACACCCATTGTAGTAAGGAGAAGTATTTAATTCCCTCCCCCACAGAAGTTCTTAGATCCAGACAACAGAGATTGTTGAGGAACATCGGGGGGAGGGATGTGCATATAAGTGGACCCGTGCAGTTAAAACCCTAGTTATTTGATGGTCCACTATAATGTGCTTCCTAGGGAATCCTGTATTTCAAAAATGTCATCTGAGGATTGTTTTCCCTTGTTTTTAATGGGCTTAAACTACAGTGGCTCAAGTGGCTAAGATGCTGACTGGAAGGTGGGAGGTCAGCAGTTCGATTCCCGAGTACTGCAGGATAGAATGAGCTCCCGTCTTTGTCCCAGCTCCTGCCAACCTAGCAAGAAATTACAAGTAGATAAATAGGGACCATTGCGGTGCAAAGGTAAACAGCGTTCTGTGCACTCTGGTGTCTAGTCATGCCTGCCACATGTCCACAGGAATGTCTGCAGAAATAGGCAGCGCTGGCTCTTTGGCTTTGAAATAGAGATGAACACTGAACCCTAGAGTCAGATATGACTGGCTTTCAAGCAAGGGAAACCTTTACCTTTAAACACCATAGGTCAGTTCTAAAGGAAAATTCTGTTACAGAAAACATGACAATACCATGTTCAGGTGGTTGTTGAGAGCAAACTTGTGTCACTTAACAAAGCATACTCTTCTAAAGTTGTTGTTCAGTTGCACAGTTGAGTCTGACCCTATGTGACCCCATGGACCACCACATACAAGGCTACTCTGTATGCACATTTTTGTATTTGCTTACAAAAATGCACTCTTTCAGCATATCATGATTCCTCCAAAATAGGTGCTGACATTATTTGCACAGAATATACATACAGTTCCTTTCACCCAAAGAGCAGTACTAGTGTATGGATAATGCATATTGCAATAGTCTTGTTTATCCCACCCACCCACCTCACCACCAGATTTCTAACTAGGTCTTCATTTTGGTGGGGGAAAACTTTGCACCTTACTGTGCAAAAGAAGTGTATAACTCTATGTATTGAGTCTAAAGCAATAAATTTTGTAATGTTTTCTCCATTTTTAATAGCATTTCAGAGAGTGGTAGATTTAACAAGCCATCATACCTATCAGGTTGTTACTGGTCAAATCCAGTTTTTAAAAGGTACAACATGCATGATAATAAATGCATTTCTTCTTGGCAGATGATCATTGCAGAATACGTTTGAAAGCTGAGAACAGTCATGACAATTCAGACTACATCAATGCCAGTCCAATAGTAAGTACAATAATAAATTATGTTTTGTTTTCTATATTAAATTATTAATCCTAGTGCCACTAATTCTGATGCAAGTAAAAGTTTTATTTTTAAGCAAGTTGTGGTAGCAGTTTCTTGGGTTTGTGTAGTTTTCAGAATTGTATGTTGTATTCTATACCCTAAATAAAATGTTATGTTCCTCTTGTACTTGTTGTGTATCATTAGTGCTGATCAGTAAAGGACTTCTCAAATATATTCTCCTTTTTCTTTCAAACTTAAAATTATTTTCATTTCTGAGATTGTCTTCATTTCTAGACATTTAAATGCTGATCATGTCCCCCTCTTTAAAGACACAACTATGTACCATTCATTTAAGGGTACATGTAACACATGTTGAAATACTAAAGGTTGGAATAATGGTTAGGCTAATTATACGACAGTGTCACAGGCTTGGCAGATGGAGAATTGTGTCCCATACAATCCAGCTCCCTACAGCAAGTTTCTGAAATTATTTGGACAGTGGGTTTGTTCACATAGCTATGGAAGAAATTGCCTTTTGACACTGATAAAATAGTTTTGTGCGATATCGTGTATTTCTTCAATAAAAACATTTATCTGGATGCTTTGGTCTGAGTAACATTGACATATTATATGAGAAAATGGGAAGGCCCTGATAAATCAGATCATCAAAGCATGCTAAGATGTGAACTCCTGCAGAATCACCTTTCATATCGTCTTATTGTTCACACTAGCCAAAGAAAATGAGCTACTTGGTCTCCACTAGTTGCACACAAAACAAAACTCTTCTACAAGCACATTAAACTGTGACTAAAATACCTTCTTTGGTACAGGATCACTTTAGTTTGAATTATTTTGCTGAAAACCTGTTCTTAGTATAAACCCAGTTGTAATTTTCTGTCCCTTCCCTCCTGGTGAACAGAGTGGCACGTCCGTGTGTGCATGGATGCATACATAAAATCAGTATCTGTACACTGCCACTCTAAGAATACAGCAGCAGTGATTTGTTTATCAGGGAAGAACAGATGGAAAGTTGTGCTTGAGTTTATACTACCTCCAGGATTTTAGTCTCTGTGTTATAGAAGCTCTCCTCAGTTTCTTCTATCAAAAATGCTTTGGATCAAATTATGTGTTCTATAAAATTAGATTGTTTTAAAATTCTAGTTCAATAAATCATTGGAACTAGAATGTGCTGTCATGGGGAAAAAGAAATCACTGGTTATCCCCAGCATGGTCTGTTATTTTATTTTTTTCTGGGTCCATTTAAAAAAAAACATGTAAAATGTGTCCACGCCACCAAATGCAATGTTATTTTCTAAATCTCTGGATTTGCAAAGGAAAATTTGTTCTTCTTAACTGGTTGAGCTTGGTTTTATTGATGACTTTTAAAACTGACTGTTGTGACTTTGAAACAGTTCTGACTGATTTTTTTAGTAAAGATCTTTGAAATAGTGCATGTGGATTTGCTTTTTAAAAAACCCTTTCTTCTGTATGCATTATGTGTGAGAAACCATAAGACCTAGACTTGGAAGGACTGAAGGAAAATACCCAGTGAAACACAGCTAATGTGGGAGTCCTCAGAGATTTGAAATACTGTACTAGTACTTTGATCTTATTTGTACCTTTAGAACTTGAACCATCAACACATTTATAAAATAATGTTGCCATTAATTTTTTTACTGTTTTGAGGCACTTCCTATGCCAACTGTACCTTTGGTACTCCCCCTTTTTTATTTGAAGTGATTTGCCATATATTCTTATTGTACAATTAATAATGCTAAAGTTATAAACAATGAATCAGACGAGCAAATTTATTTCCATCCTACTCCAGTGCAAAAGATGGCTGATAACGCAGGAGTGTATAAAGCAATTACATTCAGACTTTGGAAAAGAAATACTTCCAGGGGTGTCCTTATAGTTGTGTATTTCCAGCTTCAGGGTCACCAATCCAGCCTCCAGCTGGGGCTCACTCAACCTTGGTTTGAGTTTAAATGAGTAAAGCAATACATGTGGGGGCCGAGGACATTCTTTGCACTAGACAATGAGATGGCCCCTTTTCCATGTGTTCCTTTCTTTCCTAGAAGCTCCCCCTGCCTGTTATAAAATCCCGGGGGTGGGAGTGGGCTTTATGCACTCAGAAACAGCACCAAACAGAGTGATCCAACCAAAAATCTTACTGACTTTTTTTAAAAAAATAATACATACACAAATGTAGAACTAGGAAGAAGTTATATTGAGCAATACCTTGAAATAAAATTAAACTAGAAGTTTTATCTTCTGTTTTGTGAAATAACATAAAATACTACTATAATAACTCTGCTGCCAGCAATTGAATGAAAAGCTTGCAATTATGGCACAAGGAGACCCTGACTGTGCAGAATAAAACTGTGATAATTACATCTGTCATATTTGTACTTAGTCCTCATTAAATTTCAGGAGAATCACCCAGTAGTAAATAATGTGCAATCTTTGTTTTTAAATCAGAGGTCATGAAAGTAAATGAGAATTCTGTTTTCCCTCTAAGGGTGTAGGGAAGGGGTGGGGGACCCATCAACTGGATTTTTTTTAAAAAAAACTACCTACCCTTCAGCTTGCTTATTATTGAAGGCACCAAACTCAAGAATGTGATTAACATGACAGTTTTGTCAAACACAGCATACAAATTTTTATCACTAAGAATAGATTCTGAAATGTGTAATGACATTGAAAACAAGGTTTGTTTATTTAACTCCGTCATGATTTTTGAAACGAAAGGTTTTAAAAAGTACATTTTGTTTAAAATTCAAGAATAAAAAGGGGGACTAATTATTATTCTGTTTCCTGTGCCATTTTTAATTTAAATGGGAGAGACAAAATGAAGACAGTATTATGCCTGGTAGAGATGTGTAGGTTTTTGCAGCTCTCAGCTCCTCTGTTTCAATTTTTAGATTTCAGAAAGAGAATAATGATCGTTATGTG
The DNA here is from genome assembly GCA_035047345.1 of Bradypodion ventrale. Lineage (NCBI taxonomy): Eukaryota > Metazoa > Chordata > Lepidosauria > Squamata > Chamaeleonidae > Bradypodion > Bradypodion ventrale. The sequence continues at coordinate 127,800,638 of JAWDJE010000006.1, forward strand.
TGGCCAAATCAATTGTGACTTATGGCAAGCCTTTTCATAGTTTTCTAAGTAGGAGTTTACCATTCCCTACTTTTGGCTGGGCCTCCTGGGAGTCTGTAGCTTTCCTAAGGCCACACCGGGTGGCTCTGCACAGATGCTCAATGGGGAATTGAACTCCTAACCTCTGGCTCTGCAGCCTAACTCACCCAGCTAAGGAGAGGAAAATTCAGTAGAAAACACAAGTATCTAGGGTTGCCAGTAGTTTAATTAAAATCATTTTGATTGCTGTTCTTTTTTACAGAGCAATCCCACTAGTGCTCTATGGCTGGAAAGCTCCACTTTAACATTGCTAGGAATTGAAGGAAAATATTTAGCTCACGTTTTCAGCTTGGAGTGTGGCAGAGAGCTAGGAAGACGTCTGAATACTGTATATCTAGAACCTTTCCACTCTAGCCACATTCCCTCCCCAGTTTACCCACTTCCCCCTATTGCATAGTGTTCTGACAGTGAAGTGGGAACCAGAAAGATCCACTGTTACTGGAGGGTGTCAAGTGCTTTTTCTCTAGTCTCAAGATCCAATCTTTTCTACAGTGTATGTGTGACTACACCTGAGAATTGTACTGCAAATATAATTTTATGTATTGTACTTAATGGTTCAGACACTGAGGTGATGACTGAAAGTTTGACAGATCAGCAGTTTGAGACTCGAGTGCTGTGTGATGGACTGGGCTTCTGCTGTATGCCCCAGCTCCTGCCAAGGTAGCAGTTCAAAAGCAAGACATTGCAAGTAGATAAATAGGTACCACTTCAATGTGAAAGGTAAGAGCATTCCGTGCACTGCAGCATCTAGTCATGTCTTCCACATGACCACGAAAACATCTGCAGACGCAGACAGTACAGGCTCTTTGGCTGCAAACAGGAATGAGCACCGACCCCTAGAGCCTGATATGAATGGCTTTTCTAGCAAGGGAGACCATTACCTTTAACCTTTACATGTCCACTGAAAATAAATACACCTTTTCACTCTTGAACGATGGCGTCTAAGAGGTGACCTGATTGAAGTTTATAAAATCATGCATGGTGTGGACAAAGTAGATAAGGAAAAACTGTTTTCCCTATCGCACAACACTAGAACTAGGGGACACTCGATGAAACTTTTGTTCTCAAACAAATAAGAGAAAGTACTTTATTCACCCAGAGGATCACTGGTCTATGGAACTCCCTGCCAGAAGAAGTGGTGACAGTTGTCAGTCTTGACAGCTTTAAGAAAGGATTAGACAAGTTCATGGAGGACAAGTGTATCAATGGCTATAATTATGGATACTTAAGGACAACCTCCGGGTTGGAGAGATAGGCAGGATATCTCTCAATGCCATTTCCAGGGAATCTTAAGCAGGTGAAGGCATCTGCTTGGGAATGATACCCTGAAGGAAATGGTGAGCCAGAATGCTGGACTGGATGGGCTGTGGCCTGTTCCAGCAAGGCTGTTCTTATGTTCTTATGTTGTTACACATTGTCAAATCAGAAACCACTCTACAGAGACCCTATCTCATTTCAAGGCATATTAGATATTTACAGAGTAGTTTCACCAGGTCTGTTCCCACAGCCCATGAGCTTCCCTGGTCAAACAAGAGTTTGAACCTAAATCTTCTGAGTCTGTCACTTTCTGCTTTATTACACTGAGTAGCCAACTAGTCAGAATAAATTGGGGAGAGCTGGACAGATATCCCCTGCAGAAGTGAACTAAGCAATTTCTTAGCTGACTGTGTTATACTGCTCAAAACCAGAGGTCTAAATTGGAGACATTTGAATGTAATTTCAGCACAAAAGTTCTGAGAACAGTAGGAGCTAAATCAGTGTGAAACTTTTTGAGGCACTCAGAACCATTGAGATTTTATCCCAAGGAAGAAGGGTTGTGGGCTGGATCTGATATAGTCAGTCATTTAACCAACAGCCTATTGTGCAGGGAGATTGACATTTTTCATTTGTACAGTACAAGGAGATAGCCAGTATATCCTTGCACAAGCAGAAACCCTGATTACATAGAGTTACCTCCTTGTATAAGTGTAAACCCTGTCTTTTCCAACAGTGCGATCTAGAGAGTATGTGGAATTTACACTTCAATCACATTCATTGGAAACATCTTCCTCTTCTCTCATTGTTAATGTGTTGATTAAAGAAAATCAGAAATGTCTTAAGAGCATTCATGAAATGTATGAAAACAAGAGTAAAACAACAGTATCTTTAAAAAAATCATTTAACATACTAGCATTAACTTGTGGACGACATAAAGAAGCAAAAAGAACAGTCACCAATAGTTTTTTTAAATGGCTTCCTAAGAAGCCGCCATGTTAGTCTGTTTCAACATGTTGACAAAATGAAAGGGAGGAAAGAGAGGAAGAAGCAAAAGACAAAATGTTTTGATGCCTTAAATACTAACATTTGGGGGTTTTTTGGGATCAAATGTACGTTCCTCAGAATTTCTAAGGAAGTAATTTTTTCTATGTAGACAAATTTACTTGAGACCTTCAGGTTTGTTCATAAACCTAATCTTAAGCGTCAATAAACACTTCTCCAAAACGTTTACTGATTGGGAGAAATCAGTTCTTTTGAATTTGCACAGAGTGACAACTTCAGTTCTAACAGCTTCCATTAGCTAGGATGGGCCTAGTGGTTTGGTTGAAGAATGTATTCTGTCACTGATATAATTGCTTCTAGGGAGTAATTGTGTACAAATTGCCCTGTGACATCTAAAAAAAATGAGTTCTATGTTGGGTTGGGGAACTGGTGGGCCTGGCCTAGACCTAGCATTATTGTCCATGTCCCCAGAGGGTGAAAGGACACTTTCTGAGCTTTAGAAATGTTTTGGTGCCTGTGACATTCTTGGAGGTATCACAGGGCCACATGTGAACTTACCTCTGCTTTTAGGTATCACCAGACTCTTTGGGCTAAAGCCAATAGTTGTTCCCAACTAGAGTAGATCTATTGAATCACTTGAAGTTTATAGCAACTACGCTTATATACTGCCCATAGCACTTAAAGCACTCTCTATGCCAGGGGTGGCAAACATTGGTGCCACAGGTGTTCTTGGACTTCAATCCCCAGAAACTCTGATCAGCAGGTGTACTTACTTGTGCTTCTGGTAATTGAAGTACAAGAATACCTAGGGCACCAAGGTTGCCCACCCCTGCTCCAGGCAGTTCGCAAGGTCATTGGGATTTTTGCTCTCAACACACTGGGTACTCATTTTATTGACCTGAGAAGGATGAAAGACTGAGTCAACCTTGAGTCCATGAACAGTTTTTGATTGCAGTACTCCAGTTTAACCTGCAGTATGAGGGCTCTTCAATATATAAGTATTACCTTTAAAAGTCACTTTTATTCACTGGAACTAATTTAGTTGGAATTGTTTGTGGATTTAACCCTTGGCAATAAAAGAACTAGTGGTTTTTGGGGTTTTTTTGCACTGTTATCAAACTCTAGCCTTGAGTCTGGTAGTGCATTTATTACTGCTATTTCACCTTGACCCATTGCTTGTAGGTTTTTCCTTAATCATGATCCTTATGGTATTGACAAGGCTGTTATAATTAATTGATAGGGCCTCTTTTATTCTGTAGCATGTTTTTATCCTGCTTTTACCTCCAAGGATACCAGAACAATGCATATGAAGTACCTTCATAGCTTAGCAAAGGTTTCAAGCAGTCTGCGTAGTTGAAATCCTGGACTTAGCTAACCCGCTACTGTAATTGAAACCTAATTTCCTTGAATAGGTTGAGGATCAGTCATTTGGATAATTGCCGCTGATGCACATCATAGCTATTTCATAACTATTTCAAGCTGGGCGAGCATTTTTGGGAGAGAGTAGTTAAAATGTCCTACCTTTGCATAATGGCTCAGTTATGACCATACCCGTCAAGTCACGGTTTTGGAAATCCAGGAGCCGGGCACGCATGCGCAGTAAGTTTCCAGGCGCCAGGCAGGAAATGGGTTACTGCGGATGCATGGCCATCAGAGACAGCAGCACGCATGCACAGAAACCTCTGTGTGCATGTGCAGAAACCTCTGTGTGCATGTGCAGAAACCCCTTTGGCCAGGAAATGGGTTACTGCGCATGCATGGCCGTCAGAGGCAGCAGTGCGCATGCGTAGTAGTTACTTCCCCGCCGTTGAAAATATGGGATGGCAGCAGAAAAGGGGCCGAACAAGTGCGGAAATACGGGAAATCCTGGCCAATCCGGGATACACGACAGGTATGGTTATGACTGTAGCTTGATATTTTTACTTGTAAATAAATTAAATCTGGAGGGCATTATGCATGATTTCACATAATGTGAGTTGTACTTTAAGAACACACACCTTACTAACTTCTGAAGCACCCTTGTTCCTCTTCGACACGTTCAGCAACAGTAGCAAACAATAGGGAATTTTAAGATTTTCATGCATTGAAACTATGTTTTAAATGTAAAGAGCAGCTTGGTTATTTCTTTGGCATTGCAAGCCTTCTTTACCTGTATGTCTCTTGTCTGTAGTTATTAGTTGAAGCTGTTTAGTCCAATATCTTACTCTTACAGGATTTACTTCAGCCAGACTGAAGTTTCAGCAAGTTAGTTTTTATGTACAGGGTCATCCTCTTTTGTCTGCAGCAGAGCAAAACACCGCAAGCTGTCTGAAATAATCCAGTGTAGCCTTTGCCATGTGTTGAGTAATTTAACTAGACTATGCTTTTATCGACACATAGCTCTCTGATCCCTTGCAAGTAATGTCCACAGATTCTCTCAAGGCTTAGGCCATCCTTTGTTCCCACTACTGCTAGGGTTTCTCAAGGTCAAGGTTCCACCACCATTCTGACTCTTCCTCTGCATGTTTGGGGAAGGGAGAAATGAAGCCAGGTTTGGGGGAAAATATAACATCAACAAACGTGGACTTGTTGGAAAATGAGATTCTTCCAATATGAACTATTTTGTGACAACTAGCAGACTTTCTATGTGTGATTTTGAAAAAGAACACACTGGGTAGTAGAAAATGATTACAAAAACAACAACGATTATTAGCAGTTTCTGTTTATCGACATCTGGTTACACCGAATCTTAAACCAGAAAAACAAAAAAGGATTTTTGGGTGAAACACAAGCTTGAAAAAGGTAGTTCAGAATGAGGATAAAATGGCTAAGATCTTGTGGGAATTTTAAATCCAAACTAATAAGAAGCCCTAATACAACACTCTAGAAATTACCATTAAAAAACCAAATACAACATAAACAATACAACATCATAACTTAAAAACCAGTCAATACCAATTAAATACAGTGAATGACAAGACAATAAAAATATACATACCTAATTGGCGCTACCTATTTACAGTCCTATTAATTACATTAAAAGAAAGTCAGATAACACAAATCACCATATATAACATATTACTAAGCAGAGAATGCTTGATGATATAGAAATGTTTTCAGCATCTATTGAAGGACCAATAAAGTGGAGGCAGTTCTGATTTCTGATGGTAATTCATTCCTAAAGCACCGTTACAGAAAACATCCTTCCCTAGATAGTGGATTTCTTTACTTCTTTCAATGTGACTTCCCAAAGTTTCATAATTGGGGTATTCCGGTATGATTTCTTGGAAAGGGGTACTTCCACAGATAATATGACCCTAGATCAAAGTACAATTCACTGGGCTACAATCATCAGAAATTTGAAGGGGGTCTTTGAGATCACAAAACTAGTGATTTCAAAAGCTCATGAGTGAACCTCTGCATCAATAACACATACAAACTAAGCCTAAGAATAGTTTCCAAAAGTGGTGATTAAAATAAAATTTGAGGTAGGATTTAAACCTAGCTCTATGGTCTTTGGAAGAATGCTGCAGAATACATATGAGCAGCACTGTGCCCCCAAATTTCATTCTTTTTCCTCAATAACAATAACATACCAGAAATTAGTCTGAGTTGAAAGGATTTTTGCTGGAGAAACTCCACTCAGGGGATGCCCAAATGAGGCTCCTTCCATGTCACCAATATCTTTTTCCACTGAAGTGATCCCTATTTATCTACTTGCAATGTTTTGCTTTCAATCTGCTAGGTTGGCAGGAGCTGGGACAGAGATGGGCAATCCATCATGCAGTACCCGGGTCTCAAACTGCTGACTTGCTGGCCTTTGAGCTAACAAGGTGAGCTTCTTAACCACTGAGCCACCACAGACCCTATTCCCTTAATGAAAATGTCTTTCCTAAGCTGTTATACGTTCCACAGTGAATCAGAAACACAAACACTGTACCTGTATTCTACCTTTGTAAGGCAAATAGCAGTATAGGGGCTATGGTTCAGGGTAAAAAGTTAAAGTTCTCCCACAGCAGCACTGCTGGTGTTGTGCTTAAGGATAAAATACATGTTTTTGGTTGTTTGTTTGTTTGTTTTTGTGGTTAAATTCCCATTGGCAGTTCTTGTCTGTATTAAAAGAATGAAGCCAGAGATTTAACACCAGAATCCCACCCATCAGCTGACAATCTCTCTCTCTCAATTAGATTTCACATTTATCTTTCTAAAGTTCAGAGAATCAATCACAGATTTAATTTAGATATAATTTGTTCTTTAGAATGGCTTGTTTTGATGTGCATTAACTTCTGGTATTTCATTGGGATGTGATGTGGATTTACATATGGGTTGGAGTGAGTTCAGCTGTTCAGTAGAATTCAGTACTTGTTACAATGATAGAGATTTGTGCTCCTGTAATTGCTTACAAACTGTTGGTCTTGTGTGTGTGGGAGTATTGTGCTTAAGGATAAAATAAATGGGTTTTTGTTCTTCTGGTTAAATTCCCATTGGGAGATCTTGTCCGTATTGGAAGAATGGGGCCAGAGATTTAAGACCAGAAACCCACCCATTAGTTTGAAAACACTCTTTGTAACTTCCTAATCCTATTTATTCTTCATGGCTTTGTTTTTGAGAATCCCCCTTTTTCCCCCTCAGTAAGACTTTGAAACCGATGTAATAATTAAGGTCTTTAAATAGAACCTCTTCTATTGAAGGTTAGAAGTCTACATTTTTAAACAAATGAACTAACTAGAAGAGGCCAGGATTCAGTTTGTTTTTCTATTTTGGCTTGTTTATTGGTTGCATATGCCCTTGAGTGCCATCATAGTAAAGGGAAAAATACTTAAATGCCACCAGCATTCCTAATACCTTGTCCTAACATACGTTTTTGTAGTGGCTTCTAGGTTGCTATGAGACAGAACCCTCTGAGTAAATGCAAATGTTAAATATTTAGAACAGACCATTGATCTTTCGACTTTTTAATTATTATTTTACTACTTTGATATTGTTGGGGGAAAGAGTTCTTATACTAATGAAATGAAATAAAACATGTATGCTCTTTTATACTTCATTGGCAATGTAAAACTGATTTTATCTTCTATTCTGTAGCAAACTGTTGCCTTATGCTTTTCCCCCCCTCAGATGGACCATGATCCTAGGAACCCTGCATATATTGCTACTCAGGGTCCCATGCCTTCTACTGTCACCGATTTCTGGCAGGTAAAAACTTACATTAATTGCATCTCATTGTGCAAGTGTTTGTACCATCCTAATTGTCTATAGTATTTCTAGTAGTATCATGGTCCTAGTCAGAATTGTGGTGGTGCTGATTTAATATTGCTTAATTTGCAGATACTGAGGCTCTTCTCCAGAATGTGTAGGAAGAAAGCTACAGTATCTCACTAACACAGAAACCTGCATTTGCCATTTCCAAGAAAGGCCTCCTTCTTAGCAGTCACAAGACTCTAGCAACTTCCAATAGTTGTGTTAGCTCATTTATCTGTGTTGCCACAAAATGGTAACAGCAGTAGCTCAAAATCACTCTGAAATTTCCCCATGGCTTTAGCTTGAAAGAACATGTAAAAATGTTCATTTAAATAGGGGGTAATGCTAGAGGAATGTCTTTACATCTAGAAAGTGCTTCTAAATTAGAGGCCGAAGTGGCTTGAACCTAACTAATGGATTTCATTTTGCATCAAGAGAAAAATGGTAGTCATGTTTTAAAAGCTTTATTTCCTTGTTTTTTTAAACCCCTAAAATTCTGAATGTAACAATTATTGCTACAGTTTGCAGATTAGGGTTTTTTAACATATGAAAGGGTGATTTTAAGAAGATAAAAGGTCATCATTTGCATGTTTTTTCTCTGCCTAATGCATTTTGGTTAAAGTGTGCATTGGAAGTTCTGGAGTTCTGTATTTAGTTTGATTGCCAGGGAAATTGAGAAAGGAAATAGAACTGAAGATACCTTTATATTGTTGAAAAGCATCATAGTCGCTTCACACATAATAATAAATGTTTCCATTCAGCTAAAATGATACATACTTTAGATTTGGTACACTTAGAAGTACTTTGTTCCTTCCTTCCTTCCTTCCTTCCTTCCTTCCTTCCTTCCTTCTCTCTCTCTCTCTCTCTCTCTCATACACACACACACACACACACACATTAACATAGGCATGCATGAATATATTGTAGGTACACACATAAATGCATGAACATCTGGTTAGTTTATTATTAAAACAGAACAATTAAGCCAGACCTTCAAAATGTTAATATTGAACCATATTTATTAACATCAGTATTAATTTGAAAATCAGGGATTTTTTTACTCTGAATTATTTTAGTAAGAATTAGAAGATTTGTTTGTTTGTTTCAACTTATATGCCACCCACTTGCAATACGACTCAGGGCAGCTAACAAATCATTAATGCATAATCATTAATGTAATACACCCACAAGTATATACTATACATAGGAAGATCTGACAATTTCCTGATGGGTCAATTTATAATGATATTGATTACATCTGTACTAGCAGACAATGAAGAACTGCTATTATTGATGTTAGAGTTTTCAAAGGGGCAGACATAGTCCCTGACTACTATTTATGGCTTTCATCCATCTGAATTTGATTAAAGAAAATCCAAAAACAGAAGACCAATTGACCATTTGCTGTTGAAAAGTTGAAGGACCATTCTGTTGCCCAAGAATTCCATCTGGGATGGAACAGTTAACACCAGCAAGAATACCAACATGGATAGAGGAAAATTGGAGAGCACTTAAGGAAACTGTTACAGGGATCTTGGAACAGATAATTGGAAGAAGATCATTGAACAGGAAATGGATACAAGATTAAATCTGGAAGCTGATCGATGAAAGGAAGGTAACAAAATGTTGTAGAGAACAAGCATGGACACCAGTGTCAAGAATTAGATCAGAAAGTTGAAGTTGCAGGGTAGATAAAAAAGATTGACTAGAACAAAAAGAAACGGAAGTGCAAGAATCAGCCTCGAAGAATGATACTATAAAGCTCTTTCATTTAACTTGTTATTTGCCTGGCTGTCAAATGAAAGCAAATGTGCCTGTTAGAGATATAAATGGGAAAATAATTCTTGGACAAGAACAAGATAAACACTGAATATCTCAAAAGAGACAAAAAAAATCAGCCCTACCCAACAAAAATGTATCATTTCAGCAGTCCACCTTCAGCTGATTTGGTTGTAGACATGGAATTACTTACCCAAGTGGAAGTGGAGGAAGTTTTACATTGCACTGAAGAAGAATAAAGCACCTGGATGAGATAAAATGGAATATGGTGGTAACACCGTTGTTTGTAAACTTACTAAACTCTTCACTGACTGTTGCCAAAATGGTGTCATCATTAAAATACCCAAAAAGTATGGAGTCGAAGCTTGGACATTGACTAAAACATCTGAAAAGAAAATCAAAGTTTTGCAATGTGGATCTACAGATGGCTGTGGGTTGATCATGTGACTAATTTAGAAGTGTTGTGCCTCCATTAAACAAAGAACCATTAAACAAAGAACGCTGCAATACCTTGGGCATATCTCAAGCTGCAATCCATCCCAAGGCAATGCACTCCCATTTATGTTTCTGTCAATAGCCTTGCTGCAATAGATTTCAGATAAATAAAATTATTCCCCTAAACATTTCTGCTATTTTTAAGTTGTTTGTGAGTTAGCGTTGCAACCCAGGTAGTATGAACCTAGGCTGATTTCATTCTAGAAAGAAAATAGGGAAAGCCGTTTGAAGGAGGTCAAAGATTCTTCTAGTCATAAGAAATAGCATGTCAATTATGGGTTTGGAAGAAGGACATTTAATAAAATATTTTTAATAGTGTATGGTGCTGAGTATCCATATTTCTGGTTCATTTCTAGCACATTGTATATCTGATCCACCATGAAAGAAATTTGTGGATGTCGTTTCCTATATATTAGGCAGGTTAGTCTGGCTTTACCATAAAGGAATTGCTTCAGGCAGCAAAATAAGATTATAGTTTTTCTGTTTCTGTTATCAACACTTCAGAGAACAGCCCTGTGAAGTAGTACAATAAATAGCCAAATATCATCTGAAAATTAATGGCTAGGTTTTTGTTTCTCATCAGATACAAAAAATACATATAAACAGAATGTTACTTTAGAACTAACTCAAGGGGAAAGAAGGTTGGAGACAGTTCTTCTTTTAAAAAGAGCATGCTAAAAACATCAAATGTTAAATATAGATACTGCCAGATTTCAATTGTACTGCAAGCTTCAATGCCATGGATCACGTGAAATGACTTATAAAAGAAATATGGTACCCTAGGGTAATTTTGAAATTGTTTGTTTAAATTAACTTCCTGCTTAAGGATTTTTTTTTATAGATTTGAGGCTAGTATATCTGCAGTAAAATGCAACTGGGTTGTTTTAGGCAATGAAAAGGGTTTCCACATTGTGAGGATTTCTCTTCCTCTCTCTAAATGACTGGGTTTCCATAATGTTACACTTGGGTGGCACAAGCAACTGCTAGATGATTAGTTTATGACCTAGATCATTGTGTTTTTATTGCACTCATAAAAAACGTGTTTCTCCTCATTTTGGTAATGGCTTCAATGAGTTTATATATCTTCTAAAGGCACATTAAATTGTTATATGATAGAATATATATATATATATATATATATATATATATATATATATATATATATATATATATATATATATATATATATATATATTCTATCATATAACAATTTCTATCATATAAATATCAATTTCTATCATATATAAATTGATATATTATATTGATATAAATTATATCAATTTATATCAGTTTATATCATATATATATATATATATATAGCACAAGTATGTTGGAATCTCAGAATAAGTAAGATATTGTTCAGGATTCTCTAATGTGTGTAAATTACTGGAATTGACAGTATTATTTAAGGTGTTTAGTTTTGAGTTTTCTGGTAAACTTAATGCAAGTCTTTAAACAAAACAAGAATATTTTTTTAATTGCCAGTGTAAATTATTATTATTATTATTATTATTATTATTATTATTATTATTATTATTATTATTATTATTATTATTATTATTATTATTATTTGTCAGAATCAATAGCAACATTCTCCATCTGAACTGTCTTGGTTTAGCAGAACTTTAGTAAAGCTAAAGAAAAAATGAAACTTGGTATTAATTAATTCTATACATTAACATAAAAATTCCTTTGTTTCCGCCTAAATACTAACAAATATTTCTATGGAAAGATTGTGATAAAAGATGTATTTCAAGAAGTCATGTCTCACAAATAAAAATGATAATAATTGAATATTAACATCTCTGTGCTACTTATTATCCAAATGCCTTTTTTTCTTGTTGACTCCATTTACATCTCAATGCATTTGCTTATAAATATTTCTGTGAAACAAACATAACCCCTTTGCAGAAAGATCAATTTCCTTTTCATAAAGTAATTTTATATGCTAATAAGAAGACAATGAAAATGGCATGCAAGTATAGCATGAATCTACACCATAATAATGAAGACTGCTAGTGATTATGCAGCTCCATATTAATTCAGTAGAAGGTTTTTGTTCATAAACAGGCTGTGCTTGCAACACAGATATACCATTCTGGCTTGTTTTGTTGTTTCTATGCATTACATTTAGCAAACCTTTAAATAAAGAATGACTTGTTTGTTTGTGGTTTAGGGTACTTAGAATATTAAAGCAGTTCCATGTTTGAAGTTTTCTTCTGCGTGTATATTTAAGTAGTTTTATATTTTGATGGGAATACACTACAGGATTAGAGTATGATACAGAACCTAAGGCATGTTTTGACACTTTCTAATTTTTATAAATCCCTAAAGCCTAATGCCTATTGTTTATTTGCTTTTGGGCATACTCATTGATTTCTAGTAGGATCATTTAGATTTGGAGAGAGCGTGTGAGAGAGAAGAAGAGACTATATGAAGCACAAATACCTCTGTTTTTTTAATCTAAATGTTAGAATCTGAGGTATCATATAAACAGGATTTCTGTTTGACAGCATCCTGGATTTTACTGCTATTTTTAATTACACGAATCCATATTCTTTGCATATAAGAAATGCAGACAGTATATTTTCCTTGATAAATGATGAATGTGAAAGAGAAAAGGGGTCTGAAGATAATTCTGAAGAAGGACACAGAATTGATTTGAAACGTGTTTGGAGTAATTCTATGGAGATTCTTTGATAATTCGTTTTAACATACACAAAACATGATGTTAGTTTATTCAGAGATTGGAAAGCAGCTGCAAAGGAAAGTGTCTAATGAAAATGAAATAACATTTCCTGTGAATGGAATAAATTTCGATTGTGTGTCTGAGTGCTGTAATTATACATGTGATGCAGCAATTAGGCAGTCACAGTGTGGTCACAGTGTCTTTCTTTGTCTGCAGATGGTTTGGGAAAACGGTTGTGTTGTTATTGTCATGCTGACACCCCTTGCTGAAAATGGAGTCAAACAGTGCTACCACTATTGGCCAGATGAAGGGTCAAACCTCTACCATATCTATGAGGTACTTAAACAAAATATCTGCTTGTAAACCTGACAGTAAGTGTGTGGATTGATTTCATACAGAGCAAAATATTGCTTAATAGGATTTGACCTGCAAACTGAGCTGAGGTCTACCATAAAATGCAATCTTGCGGTTGCTGAATCAGTTCGGCTTCATTGACAATTCTGTGCATATCTTGACAGTACAGTTAACAGAAAAGCAATTTTGTGTGGATTCTAAATATATAACGAGCCAAAGAGGTTTGCAAATTGATTTTTTTTTACTGAGAGTTTAAAATATAAGCAAAGAAGGAATTAATATTTATACATTAAGAAAAAAAATACATCCACAAATATTTAACAGCTGCTGTGGGTTCTATAGTTTATAAAAGCCCTATATATTAGTTTTATAATTAAACTTAACTTAGTTTACTTTTTTCTAATTTGAACTTTATAAATTTACATAGGGTAACTAGGTTACCCTAAAGAACATGGGCGATAGGTGTGGCCACAGCAAAACAACAACCTCATGATATATTATTAATCCATATTAAGTTTCAATTCAAGTCCAGCACCTTTTGAAAGGAAAGTATTCTAATAGTGTCTGTAACACATATATGCAATTCAAATAATATTTGATGCTTTTGTGTTATATAATTCAGGTTTGCATTTTTCCATTTGGATACAGGTAAATCTGGTCTCTGAACACATCTGGTGTGAAGATTTCCTTGTGAGAAGTTTCTATTTGAAAAACCTTCAAACTAACGAGACTCGGACAGTGACACAATTTCATTTCCTTACCTGGCATGATCAGAAAGTTCCCATGTCTACGAGGTCCCTTCTGGATTTCCGCAGGTGCAGTACAAAGATTAATCATTTAAAAATAATCCCTAAAATGAATATTCTCAGTATAGATTGGTGTCTTTCTTGCAACACAGAAACCATCACAAATTCCTTGCAAGTTCATATTTATTTTTTTAAAAAATCTACCCCGCCTTCCTCATCCATGGATGACCCCAACGTGGCTTACATGGCAGTTAAAATACATGCAGGCTAAAACAACAACATCCACCCCGACCTCCCTAGCCCCTTAAGAAAAAGATACATAGACAAAATTGATTGACTTTTCAAGTCAGCATCACCTAATGGGAAGTCCATAGAAGACATGTTGATCTCTGGCAGATGCCTTGTTTCTAGCCTGGCCAAGTTATCCTGCTAGTAGACCATACTGCCAGCGACTCAACACTGAGTGTCAGGCAGCGGTTAATTAACCTGACCACCCTGAAGACTAATGGCCTGGGTGATGAAGTCCACAGGGAAGGGTGATAGTCCCCAAGTGGATTAAATCTCACTTGAATCCATCTTGATGGAGGGCAGCAGCTTCATCAATTCTGGCCTTGGGCTGATGAGGACTTTGTGTGCCTAAAGGACTCAGGACCAGTGCTGGGATTCAAAAAATTTACCACCTACTCTATGGGCATGGTATGGTGGGCCTGACCAGGGGAATGCCCTGTGTTGCACCTGAATTAGGACTACTTTATTTTGGAACTTGGATGGGTGGGGCCAGCTGGAATTTCTGCTACCAGTTCTAGCAAACTGGGGCGAACCACTGCTCAGGACCAGAAAGTGACTTGCAGAACTGGATCAGTGATACGGGAGTCATGCTGCGATGCAGGAGACAAATGAAAGGCCACTGCATTATATTCTCAGGACAATCTTCATGGCTGATCTCCATGAAAATCACCAATATTCAGATTTGGATATGGCAGAAGAAGAAGGAGAAGGATGCCTTGTTTAGGGCAGTATCTAGAAGTATTATAAGGGATGTCCCTAAGCCCTGCCTGTCCCTTACAGGGCACTTCTTGTGGAGTACGTACAAATCACAGGTGAATAGTATGTACTGGTCAGCCTAGCTCAGTGATGGTGAACCTTGGCATTCCAGGTGTTCTTGGACTTCAGTTCCCAGAAGCCCAAGTAAGCACTCCTGCTGATCAGGACTTCAGGGAATTGGAAGTTCAAGAACACCTAGAGTGCCAAATTTCACCATCACCGGCTAGCTGCTCCTCGTATTTCAAGCCCTCTATGTGCTTGCTGTTAGCATGCTAGATATGTGTTATTTCTTTGGCTTTTCCGAGGGAAAAGCTCTTAAATGTAGGGAATGATTTTTTTATTGTTTTCAATGTTTCTCCATTACTAATCCGCCCAGTTAGAAAGCCATTTCACACAAAACAGGGCTGGAGTAATTGAACACCATGGGGCAGTGGGCTAGTGTCTCTTATTTTCTCAACAGTCCAGTAAGCTGTAAAGCTCCAACTTTGGTCTAAGCCTAAGCAGTGTCCTACATACTATGAACATACTATGAACATACTGTGAACTTCAGCTATTCTAAACTGTTCCCAGCCAAAATTAATTGGGGTCACACATTTTCTGATACTGAATATACTGAAGTCCTTCCATTATTAGTAAAACATTTTTAGGATGTGCTGTAAACTAGCTATCCATATGAAATAATTTATCAAAATGTGCAATGATGAGTAGGAAAGTATAGTGGTATGATGATGACATTGAGATGCATCCTCTATAAATATGCAAGCTTGGATCCAATCTTATTTAGTTGCACTAGGTTCTAATTTAAGAGAATGAGACTTTAAATGTTGACAAATCTCACAGTGATTTTTTTTAAAAAAAACCACTACATGTGTGTAACTTAGTCTGGATCAAAATAGACTGTTTCCTTCATTTTGCAGTACTAGCATTAAAAATGTTGCCATTCATTGCTATGTATTCCTCTCCTTACAGAATGCTTTCACACTTGCCTCATTTGAACTGGCTATTGCTTATATTCAAAACACTAGCATTCATATATGGTAAAAAATACTACTTGCTGTAGTGACAATAGACAAGATCCTATTGCTTCTTTACCATGTGTAGAAGAAAAGGCACAGAAGCTGCTGTGGCTAATTGATGAGGGGCTGGTCATACAAATGAGTGTATAACAAGGCAAAGATTCAACATGTGACTACAAGTAGTGGCTTCTACGGTTTCTCATCTCCATTGTGGTAAAAAGCAGTATGTTTCCAAGAGGTAAAATTCCCAAGCTTTTTCCCCAGAGTCTTTGAATAGTTTAATAAAATTTCAGAGGGAACAGAAATCTTTAGTGGCAACTGCACTACACTAGATAATAGAGGGAGTGATAGAAGCCAACTGGTTTTAAAAGGGAAAAAATATAAAAAATGCACCTCAGAAATAGTTTTGCAGAGGTATTTCCTCTCAGATAGATACCATTCATTTTGGTTAGTTGGTTTTTCATTTGAAAACTTTTGACAGGTAGCTGAGGGTTCTTTTGCTCTTTTAAAAATAGTAACTATTCTGTTTATCTTGCAAAATTCCATATGTTGATTGAGGTCAAACTCTTCATACATCAAAAAGGATGTTAAAAGAATTTTAGCATCTTGACAATATTAATTTTCATTGCATCAATGTTGCTGTTGAAAAAAATTATACAAATATTGGATGAAACCAATACATACTTAGCCACTTTCATTCCTGATATTTAATTCAAGTCCCATTTATAGATGCACATGTTTTGATAAACACAGGTTTGTATGTACCAATTGGCAAGGTATATATATTTACGCACTCACATAGCCATATGAAGTCAGAAATGTACACTACCAACCTGCTACTATTGTAACTCATCACCAAGAAAATTTGGATTCCCAAAATTACCTTACCCAGGGTTAGTTCAACTATATTTTTGCATCTTTTTTATTCTTACCAAAGCAGATTTTGTGAGAATGTGAAAACATTGTGCTTCTATTTCTTTTGTTCCTTTGTAGAAGACAGTGATTGGCTAATACTGTATTGTATTCAGAAGGTGAATTAAACCTAGGGATTAAAGCTTTTGACTGTTAAGAAATATTGTATACTCATGTATCTGTTGATAAATAAAGGCAGATTTCTCTTCCTTCTGCATGCTTGAAATAGCCATGTAAAATATAGTGTTGAAAAGATGAAGCTCCTCCTTTTGAAAACACTGGTCAGTTTTAATGGCTATAGAATTCTAATATTATTTTGAACAATAGATCAAGCGTTTTAACTCTGGACTAGCTTGTTAGTCATGCACTGATAATATGTAATTAAATATATATTTTTAGTCCAGAGGGAGCACATTTACACTTTAAAGAGACACTGCTAAGCTAAAAGATAATTAGCATCACATGTGAGGGCTTTGCTTAAAATATATATTACGTGATCACTGCTTGCTGTGTGCAATGGCATTTACTAACGCTGCTCACTTTTTAAACGGTCAAATTCTTATTTTGCCAGCTAATTAGCGGTTGCCAGTGTCATTTTTGTGATGTTGCAGCTAGTAATATAAGCCCAGTTGCATAGTCACAAAAGTGATCATTGGAAACTGTGACTCTGCTGCAGGGACAATATGGGAAACCCCCTTTTCTGAGCTTCTAACAACCTCTGGCCATTGCTTGCTGATGTTTTGCATGGTGATTTCTTTTTCACTCAATGAGTCAAGGGTTGGTTTGTATTACTAATCATTCTTTCCTAGCTAATTCTTCTTCTGTATGTGTGTGTGTGTGTGTGTGTGTGTGTGTGTGTGTGTGTGTGTGTGTGTGTGTGTGTGTGTGTGTGTGTGTGTGTGCGTGTTATTAAAATATTAAGCATTCAGAAGCATTACTTGCACATTATTTTATTCAGTGTGAAAGAATTAAACTTTGAATGAAATTACTTTGCTATTTACACCTCAATGTTCTAAATATTACTTGTCATCGAGGCATGTTTGAAATTATTGTTTTTTGTGCTTTTAAAATACATGGTGATGGTTTGAAAAAGTATAATTTTAAAAAGGAAAAAGAAAATTGTCAATTAAATGTTTTGTTTTGAGGACCTATCTAATCAAGTCCTAAGCAGAGTTAGAGTGGGTACTGTATATAGAAATGTGCGGAATACAGAAAAAAATTAGTAAAAACTAACATTCAGTTAGTTATGTGAACACTTCACAACAAGAAAGCAGAAGGAAGATCTTCAAGGAAGATCCATACCCCAAAGCAATTAATAGAATAAACTGGCACTACCAGTTATCGTGTTTAGTTGTGCTTGGAGAGTTGCATCACTCCCCCACACTTTCTGTGATTAAGAGCAAATGATGATACACTTGCAACATCGCACCAGCTGAAAATTGGTTTTTACTAAGGTTGTGCTAAGGAGAACAACTGTTTAAAATAAGAGGTCTCTTTTTTATAGGGACTGCGGTGGCATATTAGTTAAGATGCTGAACTTGATGACTGGAAGGCTGGCAGGTCAACAGTTCAAGACCCGAGTGTTTGATGATGGAGTGATCTCCTGTCTGTGACCCAGCTCCTGCCAACCTAGCAGTTTGAAAGCACACGGATGGGTTTACTGCAATTCATCCAGCCCGCACAGCCCTTATCGCTCCCGGAAGCAAAACGCGCCTATATGGGCACGTTTTACATCCACTTCCAGGAGCGATGAGGGCAGCACAGGCCGGATGAATTGCAGTAAACCCATTCACATGGATTCACAGGGTGCTTGGGCTTCTGGGAATTGAAGTCCAAGAACATCTGGAGTGCCAAGGTTCACCATCACGGAGCTAGGGCCACTTATACATTCAAAGGCAGGCTTCCTTGCATGTGTTGCTAACTGTGTGAGAAATTGCTTATATCAAATAGGTGCTGGTCATTGAGTTACCCTTTTCAGATCTACTAGCCAATACATGTCCTTGCAGAGTTATTTTTTCCAAAGCTAAATCACACCTATCCCCAGTGTTCAGAAGGAAGAAAGGGATTCTACTTATTTTTCATCATTTTCCCTTTCCGGCTGAACAGTTCATTGGTGATATATTAGGTTGTTATATTTAGGTTGTTTCTGCTCACACTATCTTGTGTCTGAGGCAATAAAATAACTCCTTTGAATACCATGTCTTGCTAGCTAATATAACAGCAATATAACAAACAATTGTAATATTTAGAACTGTGTAGCTGGAAGAGACCCTTGGCGTGGTGAAGTCCAGCCCCTGTCAAAGAGTTACAGTGGGGAATCAAACTCCAGATACCTAAACCACTGAGGAGTTCCATTTTCCAAAAATAGTTCTGCTAGTATCTAATTGCGGATGCAAGGACTGTGTGTATTACGCCATATATGAAAACAATGATTCTGTGGTATGATTTAAGAATTCAAGAGTATAAAAAACCTATGTGCTACAATAAAAGTTTATGTGATCTAGCATGCAGATAACTAATGTACAGTAAAACCTCAATATACAAAATTAATCTGTTCCACAAGGTTATCCGTATCTTGAAATATTCATATCTCAAAGTGCGGTTTCCCGTAGGAATGCATTGAAAACCAAATAATTGGTTCCGGAGCTCAGAAACAGTAATAAAAACGTATTTTTTTCTGTTCAAAAGTCTTCATAAGCAAACAAAAACCCCACAGTAAACCTATGCAAAAGGCCAAGCTCATCTTCCTACTTTAGAAATGGACCAAAAAAAGGGGGGGGACCCAAAGCTGCTGCAAAAAAATCCAGAAATGTACCAAACCCCCCTTCCCCCAAGCAGAACAGACATTAACAGACATGCAAATGGCGAATCACAGCTCCCTACCTTTCCACCACTGGAGAAATGGACTTAAAAAGTTCCAAAAATTTAAAACATTGCTGCAAAAAATCCAAGACTGGCTCCAAAACACGAGCTCCAATACCACCACCCTTGATTTTTAATGCATATTTGGCACATTTCCAACAGCACCCTCTAGTGGCCAGCTATGGTAATTGCAGGACAAGTTCCCGGCTATCAGCTGTTTAGGGGACAGGGGAATGTCCCGCACTTCCTGGTTGTGGGGAGAGCTTCTGGTAGTGCTAAAACACAACAAAAATTCCAAGAACGGAGTGGAAATGCTCCAAGCACCCTCCTGCCACCATGGGGAGGATCAAAAGGACCCCCCCCCCATCACATTCTGAAAAAAATTACATTAAAAATTCATAACTCAAACCTGATTTTTTCAGAGATTTCCATTTGTATCACAAGTTTTTCATGAGTAGGACCATTCGTATCTCGAGGTTTCACAGTACTGTAGAATCCACTGTGAGTTTGGCTTTAAATAGCATAGTTGGACTAAAATAAATAAACTTTGAACTCTGCCATCACCAAGCTATGTTAGACAAGGCCAGAATCCACTAATGGCTATGGTTTCAATGAATCTTCTCTATTTCTGTTGTATAGAAGCAGTGTTTGTTAGATTATGTCCACTGTTTAAATGACTTTATTAAAACTGAATTGAGGGAAATGCTTTGAAAATTATAACTTTGGCTTAATTATTATAATAAATCTATCTATCTATCTTCTTATACATTTTTTATTTTAACTGTTTTATTTTTGAATGCCTCCCTTGTGCTTCTCATAAACCTCTGATAAAATAATACATATACTAAGGTCTGTATTTGTTTTATTACAGAAAAGTAAACAAGTGCTACAGGGGACGTTCTTGTCCAGTAATTGTTCATTGCAGGCAAGTATCATTTTAAACCCATCCTCAAAGGGAATAGGGAATCATGTAGACTGAATCAAACATGTAAAAAAATTTCTAAATTGCTCAGTAAAGCTCTGTATCACAAGTTCTGTGATACATTTGATACATGTTTTAAAAGCCTCACATGTATTTTATTCACATCATAAGGAACACTATTGTACTTGATATATGGACACCATATTGTGCTCAGTTCATGGATGAGCATGTTTAGAAAAGGAGATTGAGAGGGGATACAATAGCACTCTTCAAATACCTGAAAGATAATCATCAAGAGGAAGAGCAGGATCTGTTCTTGATCATCAAAGAGTGCAGAATGCATAATAATGGGCTCAAACTACAGGAAGCCAGATGTAGACTGAATATCGGGGGGAGGGACTCTTAATCGTTAGAGTAATGTGACAGTGGAATTGACTACCTTTAGAGGTGGTGAGCCCTCTAACATTGGAAGAGAGAACTGGACAACCATCTGTCAGATCTGGTATGATTTGGATTCTTGCATTGAATTGGGGATTGGACTCAATGGGCTAAAAGGCCACTTCCAACTCAGTTCTTTAGGAAAAGTAGAACTTGATGAATCGGGGTTCTCTTTCCTTTCCTCGGTGAACAGCAAAGAGATCTTCTCCTTTTCCAGTTTTGTAAAGCCATAAGAGGGTAAGAGAAAGCAGATTTGATATGAAGTACATATTAGGTATAAATGTCTTACAAATTGTCTTATTTAATCTATACCTATAAAGCAGGGGTGTGGGTAACATATCAGTAATGGGCTGCCACACCCCTTGACCAAACCCCATGAAATTTGGCACATACGTACCTTGCACATGTGAGCAGGTCACTATTGGGGTCCCAAAGCCCATGGGGGGTTGCCCCTAAATTGATCTGCAAAAGGGGGGTATATTCGACAGGAGGGTTTGTGTCTACCCACAACCAGGGGTGGTTGTGATGTCAGCGCCGAGCTCACATCACAGGACCACCCCTGGCCAGTGAGTTTCCCGGGCAAAACTGGCACTCAGCTAGCTGGGTTGGGACCATCTGGGCAAAGCCAGGCACCCCTGCTAGTACTATGATAATAAGGAATGTTGGCATATCAGTTGAGAAATTGATGCAGATAAAGACACTTGGGTTATGGTTTCTCATGCTATTTTGATGTTCCCTTTCATGTGAACTTAAGGAAATATGATGATTCCAAGCCAATAAAAATTAATGTTTGAATTGTCGTTGGTGGTAAAGTTTACATTTGCTAAAATTGTGGCTTCTATATAAATTATGATGTCTGTTTCATAGGCCTTTGAAAGCAGGAATATTTCTTTCTTTGTTTTCCACTAAATTCACTACTTTGTGATATTCCAGTATCATTAAACAAATGCCTTAAAAGTTCAAACCAGTAATTTATATTTCAATCAGAATGTTTTCAACACCATAATATTGTCATGCTGTCTTCCTTCTCCCCCTCAATTTCTAGGTAATTTTTTTTTACAAAAGTGACTTCAAATCTTGGTTATGTTGGCTAGCAACAGGTGAAAGCCATCACGTTCCTAATTTATAAGCAAGCCTTTCATAGCAGTTTTAACTGCAGTTAGATGCTGACACCTTCACACTGCTCAATCACAAATTTCCAAAATCCTCATTTATATTAAAGATAATGTCATGAGCAGATTAAAAATTCCCATTATTTATATTGCAATTGCTTCAGTACTGAGCTGAAATAAGAAAAGAGGAAGAAAAGGTTAGCAGCATGTTTTTTTCCAGACCCTGGTAGCTAGTGTCCAATTACTTGGTAAGAAAATAATATGATTTTTAAATAACAAAAAGATTTTTCACAATGTAAGTAGAGGCAGGTGACTGAAAGGTCAACTTGCAAAGCTGTCAATGTTCCTGTAAGCTCCAGCAGCAAAGAGAGGGTGAGAGATTGATCATGCAAGCACTTGACAAAGTTGCTGTAGCTTTTCCTTGTCAGTGTTGGCTAACCATTATTTGAACATTAGTTTGGACTTCTAGAATTATTCAGTTCATTACAGTTTGGAAATATTAAGAGACAAAAACGAGTGTGTGTGTTTATATGAATATGCAGAGAAGAAGCTTGTTCAATGAGAAACCAGTATTTTTCTTGGAAATTCGTCTTTCAAAACTATAAATTCACACACCAAACAGCTGGGGAGTACCTGTGTTTTCCTTCTGCCATACTCTCCTCCTCTATCTGCTCCACCACACCCTAATCTTTCTGCAATATTACACTTCTAACATCACATCAACGGTGGTTGCTGTTGTTGTTGTTGCCTTTTTGTGTGCACATGGAACTGATTATTGTTGCTTTTTCTCCCTGTTTCTAGTGATGGTGCGGGAAGAACTGGAACCTACATTCTAATTGACATGGTACTCAATAAAATGGCCAAAGGTGAGAATCAAAAGGGCCTTTGCTTTTGAGTTTGGAGATGAAGCAACGTTGTCATGGCAACAGAGGCACAATATTCACAGAAGGCACACACTCACACACTCACACACAGTGTGATTAAAAATGAAGGGCAACTACAACCCCTGAAGCTCTCTGTATGAATGGATGTATCACAGACATTTGTACCTTCACAATTTACTTATATTCTGTTGGCAAAAAGGTTCTGATGCAGAGTAATTATTTATTTCCTGCTACTTAAGACCAAGGATATTCACCTATCAGTATTTTTAGGCAACAAATGCATTCAGCTGACAGAGTCCTAGCACTTTTATTGAAGAAAAGTGAGCAGACAATGAAAATTAACAAATCTGGGCCCATCAAAATATTTCACATTTTCTTCCAGATTCTATATTTCCCCACCCCATTCCACCATGTGAATAGTTTACTCAAGCAGGGGATTTCCATGCTGTTTAGCTGTGTGGTAATTTGCATGATGATTGAGACTAAAACATGCATAATAAGTCAATGGAGTTTCAGGTCCAACATAGAATTTGCTGAGGTGATAACTTTTTACTTGCCATGCTCTGGGTCCTGTTTTTATAACAGAAAGTGAATGCACAAACGTTTTCTTATCATTAAGGTCTGTGCTGAGAAAATTCACATTCTTAATTTCTGTATATCAGACTTCTTTTAAGTATTAGATCAAGGCCAGGTTAGACATGCCCTATGTCTCTTCTCCCTTTTTCCTCTATAAGGGAGATTTGAATTGAGAATAAACAATTAACTATTATACATTTTAAATTTTTTTACCTCTTATAAACTGGAAAATTGATGCTAGCTTTCCTAGAGTTCAGCAAATTGTAGCTCCAGGTATGAAAATAGAAATAAGGTTAAAGTCAGAATTTTTAATAATGGAGGTTTAGTGCAGTTTCCACCTGTCTAGAAGCTCTCAACATCATTCTTCCACCATACCAAGAGGAGTATCTTTAAAATATGCAATAATGTGTTCAGCTAATGAATTTACTGTTACTGAGTACTTTTTAAGCATATCAGAGACTAAATAAAACAAAAAATGTTGTACCTTGAAGACTAACTGTTAAATTTTAATGTGAGCTTTCATGGATCAAATCCACTTCGCTTGATCCACGAAAGCTCACATTAAAATTTAACAGTTAGTCTTCAAGGTGCTACTAAATTTTTTGTTTTGTTTTGTTTATTCCCTGATATGCTTTAAACACAGAGTAACACAACTACTATTCCAAAAAAATCAGTACTTTTTGTGGTGGGTACCATTTTATAAATCTAGTTAATTTTCTTTATATTTTTAAATAACAATAATGTATGCAGTTTTAAAATGAGGTAATTGTGTGCAAGAGAAAGAGGTTTATATTACCAGAATATTAAAATGTTATTAAATGATGTTAAAAATAAAAGGAGAAACACCCTTTTCACATCATGACCAGACTCTAATAGAATTTTTACGCTGCCTTAAATTTCTGTAATAAATTGTTGCTAACTAAAAAAATAGAGTTTGTATTTTTGTACGTGTATAAATTCAGAGGTTTGCTATAAAACAAGAAATGTGGTAGATAGGTAAAAGTAATAGAATTTTGTCATCTACCGTTTCACTATATATATATTCCCTCAAAATTAGATTCTTTCAGTCTCCAGTTCCCAGATATGGATAAGTTTACACAAATTGTTACAATTCCCAGAATCTACATTAGGATAATTCTGAGAATTTGAGTCCAGAAACTAACTTTTCTAAACTCTGATACTTCCAGTTTAAAACCAAATGGGAAGTACAGTACTTTGTTTTCTGATTTTTGAGACTAGTCACAGGCAAACAAGCTAACGTGAATAAGTACTTATTCCAACCTAGCTAATTGCTTCAAATGTTTCCCATCATATAGCAATGGATGTTTGCTATCTGCAGAAGCCATGTCTCCATAATTGATGTAGCTACAACATGGCACATTGTTGCAACATCAAACATCCTTTTTTGCTCTTTGACTTGGAGGGCCTTTCTCAATGTTC
This sequence comes from Bradypodion ventrale, assembly GCA_035047345.1. Lineage (NCBI taxonomy): Eukaryota > Metazoa > Chordata > Lepidosauria > Squamata > Chamaeleonidae > Bradypodion > Bradypodion ventrale. The sequence goes on from JAWDJE010000006.1 coordinate 127,825,464, forward strand.
ATTGAAGAAGTGTTTTAGAGACCAAGCAATGGGTGCTCCCTCCCCCACAAATTCTATGGAGAAAGGCCCTCAAATCCAGCCATGAGTGGGCTCTGAACCATTAGCCATGCTCTTAGATTTACTCAGATGTAGAAGTTGCCTCTGTTTTAATCTCTGAACCAGTGCAGCAGTGCTTTTTTTTTTTAAGGAATGTGCGGCTTATCTTCAATATAAACAGCATGACTTTAACAAACATAAGATTTACAAACTGTCTATGGAAATAAGTTTTTACAAAACAGGCTAATTGCATGTTTGCATTTTCCACATGCTGTATTGCAAAATGCCCCATTAAAAAAAGTTCACTGAGGACTTTCTTACATTTGTGCAAAAGATACTTCAGGCTGTTTTAAATATAAGAATCTGAAATGGCAGTTTCATGTGTTCTATGAACCTCATTTTGATCTTCATCAACAAGAGGATGCAATGAAAGAAAGAAAGAAAATCAGAAAATACATACACATTTCTGACATAGAATAGTAAACAAAAACCATTTTCTATCTTCACGCTTTCGGCCACTTAAGAGAAGGACCGACTTAGTTGCAAGAGCATTAAAGAATACCATTTATTGACTCCATTGTACCATGTAATGTCAAATTCCATTTTAAGTGTGGGCTTAGTGTTGGACAATGCACAACAAGTCATGTGAAACTAGCCAAAGAAAAGAGTTGCTGGGTGTTTTTTCTCTCTTCAGATTGGTCAACCCCATTTTGTTCTTGACCTGCTCCCCTCTGCCATTGCAATCTGTGCAATCTGAAATCCCTGACCTGGCAGTTTGGGCAGTTTAAAGGAGAGATCAAAGGGCAGTGCGGGCAACTCAGCCCTGCTGAGATGGGCCTTTCCCAGGCTGTCACACTGTGAGACTGCCAAAGGTTTTGTTCTGGCAGGAATCTAGGCCCAGCCTGTGAGGGCTAGCTCTCCTTTGTCTGGCCTGAGAAGTTTGAGGCCCAGGTTGAGGATCCTGTGTTCATCAAGTGATCAAAGGCCTGAAGTCCAGGAGATGAAACTTTTCTTTTGCATTTCCTTTTTCTTAAAGAAAGAATCACACAAGTACCAAAGAATACAACTGCCATTGCTTTTCTGTAGAGTGCAAGCACTAACTTTAGAGTCCTTCAGTTCTAAATGTAAAATTGTAAGTGCACTTTCAATCCAAGCCCAGCTGCAAGACCAACATCTGCTAACATATTTTAGCTCCCCCCCCCCCTCCACACACACAAAAAAGGCTTTTAAGGATTAAGCCCTTCATTTTATTTTGGGTTTTTTAAAAAGTCTTTTACAAATAAACTTAGAATAATTTGAGTTCTGGTTCCATTCTCTAGCTTATTAAAAAGCAGACAATAATGCAGTTTTAAATCAAAGTAAATAGGAGAACCACTTAGTTTCAGCAGTGGGAAAGTAGAAAGCAATCAATAAGATGTTTTGGCTCTTCAATAGGAAAAGGGGCTCCTTTTCCATATAATTTATTTTTCTACATTTAAAGTAGTTTCTCCTACACATGTTTGCAGTGTAAGCAATCATTGATGCTTGCTTTTTCTTTCAGTACTTTAGAATTGTGTGTTTCTAAAGTATTATTTCTACACATAAAAGGAAATTTTGTTAATTACATTTTAAGAAATCCTACTACAATTTCACAAAATCTAATTTTTTTGGCCACAGTCCTGTAACACCATTACCTGAGATCAAGCCCTATTGAACTCAACTGAATTCACTTTTGTGAAGGCATGCATGGGCTTGTTATTAAATTCCAGATTTTATTGATTCCATTGGTTTCAACATCTGTCTAATCACTCAGTTTTATTGCATTTTTTATTTACATGAGAGTATTTCATTCTTTTCTTCTACTAATATTAACCGTTTGCAGTTTGTTTGTTCTGTGTTGTGTTTGGGGAAGGCCAATGGTATCTTTAGAGATCTCATGTTGGTCAGAGTAGAAATACGCTTAACACAAACATTCCAGGCCAGTGGTGGGCATAAAAAAAATTTTCTACCACACTGTGGGTGTGGCCATGTGACTGGGTGGGTGTGGCCTGTTGGCCATGTGACTGTTTTTTGCTATAGAGCTATGAAAATAAAAGCCTCTTCTATTCTCATCCTTCTATAACGAACCACTGAAGCCATTTCCCTCTTGTCCAAGGCTTTTCCAGGGCTCTGTTTCACCCCAAAGTGCCTCCCCAACCACTCTGGAGTGGCTGGAGATGCGCTTTGGAGTGAAACCGAGCCCAGGAAAACTTTTGATGAAGGGGGGAATGGAGCCAGCCCCCTCCGAAGCCTCTTCTAGGAGGAGGAGGAGGTAGTGGGTGTGGCAGGGAGGTGGTCAAGGCCAGCCATTTTTACTACCGGTACGCACGTACTGGTGCAAACCTGCTGATGCCCACCACTGTTCCAGGCCCATAGTTACCTTTGTCATTCAAACAACCGGAAAATGCATTTGTAGCATGTTAGGGCTTCTGTACAACATTATGAAGCATTTTTGTGGCTGTCTGCCGAGTTTATATGTATTTCAAATTAATTATAGGATAACTTTTTAAAAATCTATTTACAACGTGGTTATCTCATTTTATGCAGCATTATATTCACTTTAGAGGACAATTATCAACATTTTAAATAGTTAAATGTATTGTTTTTGTTTTGTTTTTACATTTTGGAGAAAAGGGAATCTCTTGGTACCAGTTTTTCAACACCATTATCTTTTTCTGCAGTAAGCTATGAGTAATGAGGGCACCGTTCATGGCATATGTGGATCTCAACAGGTATAAATAAGAATTAGGAAAGTGTGTATATTATAAAACTTACACTGAAGTCATGTCAGCAGCTGGGATATTTGATGGTACTCTTGTTCCTGGAACTCCCTCCCAGAATACTTATATGGTACACTCTTCTCTCTTTTGAAAATTTTATAGCTTTCGTCTCTAACTAAAACAAGCAGTAATAGTGCATCTTATAGCTGTTTATTCAGCATTATATCCCAATATGTTCAATGGGACTTGCTCAAGTATGTGTATGATAGCTAAGTATGCATAACACTATTGATTCAATTTCATCCTTTGTTTTCCATCGACTTTTGAAATACATAGTCTGGCAAAAGTCTCTTGGTGATTACAATGGTAGATATGCTCCTAGGTAAAAGAATGAAATCCTCTTGTCTAGTAATGCTGGTGCCACACAAACAGTACAGTATAACCTTTTGAGGTGAGCTGCCTTAAGTAATCACTGCAGGTATTGGTTGCATGTGGAATTGTGTGATTTGACATACAACTGATAATGTCTACAGTGATTTCTTTAGCTTGGAACAGTTTGTCTCCAAACATTATTTGTTGTGAGCCACCCTGAGTCGGTGCAAACTGAGTAGGGTGGGATATAAATAAAAATCTATCTATCTATCTATCTATCTATCTATCTATCTATCTATCTATCTATCTATCTATCTATCTATCTATCTATCTATCTATTATGTCAGTTGCAAAGCTATGTGGGAAGATTCAAGGCAATTTTTAATATATTTTTATTCCTTCCTCATTCAGCCTTAAATTAGAAAGAGAGAGATATTTAAAAGTATGATTTACCCATTTGCGAACCAGTTAAATTCAAGATTTGGCTCTGTGCTGTTTTGTCCCCTATGTAGTGAGTTAATTAGAATTGGGAATCAATAATATTGCAGTTGAAATACCACTAATCTACAGAGTATACATTTAGAATAATTGTTTAGGTTTCTGTCAATGCAACTCTTGTATCCAAGAGACAATTTCCTCCCTGGAGATAAACACCTACATATGCCTTATGTTATTGCTATATTTTACAATGTAGTTTTAGGGGAAATATGCAGAGTTACTAATTTGGTATTTCAAAGAATGTGAGTGGGTTGGCCCTGAGAAACTGAAGAAAGCCTTAGTCTGAAATTTGGGAGAGAAGCTATCTTGCATTCTAGGTTTTGAATTATATTGAACTGCTAAGCCTTGAACTTTTGTCGCTCATTAATTCCACTCAGTTATCTGAAAAGGTGGGGGTGGAAATCAACAGACACTGTTGGTTTCCTGTTCAGGTATATATGTTTTGCAAACCAATTTAGTTTATGTATTTTCAGTAAGGATATTTTATGTTCTATGAAATATTGCAGCTGTCTTATAGTAAAAATAGTCATTTTGCATTCACACAAAATCTTATTATATATTTATGATGGCATTCTGAGAGTGAGCTGCTTTTAATGTAATACCGACTGGTGATGAGTTAGCCAGTTTGACACAATTATGCAATGTTTTTTCCACCGGATAATTGACCACAGTGAAAGCTGTGCCTCAAGCCATATTCAAATGCAAACAGTGATTCTAGTAGCTGGTCTCTTTTTAAAATGGCTCAACCTGTAATGAATAGGGATATATTTGCTATTTAAAAGGAAATACAAATAGCTTATTTAATACTTTGAAATGTGCTTTTAGAGAATATATTTGAGGAACTCTCTGCATGATGCATTTTTCAGGTGGTTTATTGAAAACACTCATTAATACAGTAACAATAAAAGCACTGCAAGGCAGATGAAATGGTAGATATATTTCAAATCTTTATCATGCTCTCTTCTAGCATTGTGAGTTCTGAATTTTTGAGTATAAGAAAAGGAAGCATCTTCTGCCGTATCTGAATATTGGCGATCCTCATGGCGATTAGGCATCAAGACTGTCCTGAGACTATAATGCAGTGGTCTTTCATCTGCCTTTCGCATCACAACATAGTTAATATAGTAGATATAATATCAAAGGTAGTTAATTTAATTTAATAGTCATATTTATATATGCCGCCCACTCAGGCAGAACCCGACTAAGGGCGGCATTACAACAAGTTCTAAAAACACATAAAAACACTTTAAAAGACCCACATCCCACCCACTTTAAAAGACCCATATCCCACCCACTATAAAAAGAAGAAGAATAGAGAGTTCTTAATGGTTTACATAAGCCAGCAGGCGGGGACCGTGTTCCCATTCGGGCCCCACACCTGCCCTGCCAGCCAGGTCTTCAATCCTTTCCTGAAGGGCAGCAATTCTCTTTGAAGTCTTAGATCTGTTGGCAGGAGGTTCCAGAGAGTTGGTGCGGACACAGAGAAGGCCCTCCTTTGGGTGCTGGATAGATGTGCACCCCTTGCTGATGGCACTGTTAGAGAGCCCCTCCGGTCCGCTCTGGTTGGACGGGCAGATACTCTTGGGACGATGCGGTCTCTAAGGTATCCTGGCCCACTGCCATATAGGGCTTTAAAGGTCAAAACCAGCACCTTGAATTGTACCCGGAGACAAACTGGTAACCAGTGCAGCTCCCGAAGTAGCGGTGAGGCATGGGCATATCGCCCACATCCCATCACCACCCGGGCTGCCGCATTCTGGACCATCTGCAGCCTCCGAATGGTCGTCAAGGGCAGCCCCATGTAGAGCGCATTACAATAATCTAGTCGGGAAGTGACCAGAGCATGGGTGACCATAAGCAAGGAGCCCCGGTCCAGGAGTGTGCGCAACTGGCGAATCACCCAAAGTTGGGCAAAAGCCCTCCTGGCCACAGCCACTACCTGTTCTTCTAGCAGCAGCCGTGAGTCCAGAAGGACCCCCAAGTTGCGCACTGGGTCTGTCTGGGGCAAAACAGCCCCATCCAGTACCAAAGATGGTAACTTCCTGGATAACACAGGGCCCCTTATCCACAGCCACTCCGTCTTGCTGGGATTCAGCCGAAGCCCATTGGCCCCCATCCAGACCCCAATGGCCTCCAGGCATCCGGATAGGATTTCAACAGCATCACTGGGGTCCCGACGGGCCGAGATGTACAACTGAGTGTCATCCACGTACTGATGGTACCGCACCCCGTGGGAACAAATGATCTCACCCAGTGGCTTCATGTAGATGTTAAATAGGAGAGGAGAGATCACCGAACCCTGAGGCACCCCATACTTGAGAAGCCTAGGACTGGACCTCTCACTCTCTAACCACACCAACTGGGTACGGCCCTCCAGAAAAGAGGAAAACCAGGACAACACGGTGCCCTGGATCCCCAGTCCTTTGAGACGTTCCAGAAGGATACCATGGTCGACGGTATCAAAGGCCGCTGAGAGGTCAAGAAGAGCAAGGACAGATGGATAATATAGTAGATTCTACCCTAACAATTTTGCTATATATGTGTGACATGTAGGGGACATGTCTTTCAAACATAGTCTATTCCTTTCTTTCCCCCATAAACTTTGTAACAGCCCCTTTCCCATCTTTGCTAGTAAAACCATTTAGAGGCAGAGATGAACAGACTCAGCTGGGACAATATTACATCTAGGCTATTATTATTGACAGCATAAGCAATATTAAACCATTTGCCAGTGCTTTACATTGGTCAAAAGTCTTCTGCTATTTTCTTTTAAATGTTGATATAAGCATTGATGAGTGTGTCCCTGGGCGAAAATGTTCATTTCAGCATTAAAAATGCCAAGCCTTAATGACAGAATATATGGAACCAGGATCATTTACTCAGAGATAGAACCTATGCATGCGTTTCCCAAACTGTTTCCCACAGAACACTGGTGGACTTCAATTTCCAGAAGCCTAAGTCACTACATTGGGTGATCAGTGCTTTGGGGGAATTGACTTAGGCTTCTGGGAATTGAAGTCCAAAACCCAAAGTTTAGGAAAAGCATTTGGGAATTGAGGATGGGAAAAACTTGCAGAACTGTAGGAGGCTCTGTGATAAATGAGCCGTGGTCATTAAGCAAATTGAAAGGCTAGCCAATCTGAAAACAAGAGATAGTGGACTGATGTTGTAAAAGAGATGAGCATGTAAAAGATCCAGGCAACAAAAGGCTATTAGAATGTGATGTGAACTATTAAAATCTGTTAACAGAAGAGTTATTTTGTTAGTTGAAGCTAAATCTATGCAAAAGTTAGGGAAGATATTTTCTTCTGAATATCTGACTTAGTATTAGATTTTTAAAAGCAACATTTCCCTGGAAAGATGCTTTTACTAGACAAGCGAGGGAAACAGAATTACAGATCATTTGTCCTAATCAACATCATTTGAAGCTCCCTCTGTTACAGCTGAATTGTACTGTACTCAGTTGTTACAGATACGTATCAGTAAGTCTAGTTCACTCTACACCAGTTATCACATCTGTCTCAAATTCTGTATATGTGTGCAAAGATAAGTGACAGCTTCTGTGTCTAGTAGAAAAAAGTAACCCCACACTAATATGCTCTTGTAGCTCTTAGATCAGCCTTCCCCAAATTGAGGCTATCTAGATATTGTGGGCTACAGTTCCTAAAATCCCTCACAATTGGCTGTACTCACTGTACTTGATAAGAATACAAGTCCAAAATAATTTTCTAGAGGGTACTGAATTTGAAAGGGGTGTAAAGCTATATGTCACCATGAACTCCTTGGAGAAAAGGAGATTATAGAAACAAATGAACATAGTATATACAGGTCATCCCTTGCATCTACAGCAGATGCGTTCTGAAACCTACTGTGGATACTTGACACCACAGATAACAGTGAACCCTATATTTTTATTGCAGACAGTGGCCTCTAATGGCCAACTCTGGTAATGTGCCATACAAATATGTATTTCAGGATTTTAATTGAATGTTTTTAGTCCTGCAGATATGGGAGGGTGACCTGTATTAGTAATTTTGTTTTGCTTTGCAAATGTATAATGCATATTTCATAAATTCATCCTAACCATTATAACTAATTTATCGCTCTTAATTTAAAATAAAACTAAAATCACATTTAAAACTATAGGCAGTTTAGCTGAAACTTGTGGTTTTGAAAGCAGAGCCTGTTTGGCTGGTCCTACCTGAGGCTGATGGTGTATAGATTTCTGAAATTCAGATTAACAACTGTCTCGGGGTGACATGAAAAAAAAGTCTGTCTTTGACCTGGGAGTTAATTGAAATCCATGTCTTGCACCACATCTGCTAGGTCTGTTCTCTGCAGCTACTTCTTGAAAGAGAAATAGGTAATCTTAATAGAACCTGTTCTTTGGATAGCTCACTGTGTCTTTTTTTTTACTGCCATTCATTCCAGCATGATCAGAATCTTTAAGCACATGTAAGCAAAATAGCATTACAAATTTTACAATGGTGACTTTTATTTGTTACAGAAGTAATCCACTCATGTAGGTTCCACCCTGCTGCACCATTTTAAAATATCATGCAGAAGAATCCAAATATTGCTAAATTTGTTCTGTCCTTCTAGGAGTCTGCCTTGAGTCTGAGGTTGCTTGTAAACAAGGCATGGACCGAACAATTTGTCTGAAGGAAAATGGCAGCTTGAAACAGAAAGTGCTGCTTTTTTGCAGCTAAAGCATCAGTTGCAGCAGCAACGAGACAGTTAGGTGCCCCAGGGAAGGAAGGGTAGAAGCAAGAAGTGATTCTGTAGTACCAGTGTGTAGCCCTGGGAGTAACACTCTTGACACCCTCACCACAGGATTGTCACACTTGAATATGGTGTTTTATTAACTTCACAGTGTGAATTGTAGAAAGATTTCTGACACAAAATTATCTGGATAATAATCTAGGCAATAGGCATCCCAATCACCACTGCAAAATGACAGCAATTCATATGAATGTCAAAGAAAGCTGAAAATTAAACACTGGAACAGAGTTGTAACAGGTATATTATAACAAGGAAAACAGTGTCTTTACAAATGAGTTTAAGGTCCAGAGTTCTAACTTGACAAATACATCTTGCTGCTTGTCAGTATCAGGAGATATCTTTTAATTATTCTATCTCACATTTTCACTACCCAATGTCAATCAGAGCTACATTTGACTTTCCTCTTCTCTCCAACTTCCATTCTGAATGCAGGTTTTGGATCAGCATGCAAAATCTGCCATGAGATGACTATAATTTTCAACTGGTCTGCTAGCCTAAAGGCAATCCAGTACTTGGAGACTGACAGATGCAACATACATTATCATTGCTTTGAACTGAGCCCAACTGGTGACTTTGTTTGTATATATATTTATATATCTGTATCTGTATATTGCAGGTGCTAAAGAGATTGATATTGCTGCTACTCTGGAACACTTGAGGGATCAGAGGCCTGGCATGGTTGAAACAAAGGTACAGTACTGTCAGTAAATCCATATTAAGGTTATAATTATGTATGTTGTGTGTGTTATGTGCTCTCAAATTGCATCTGACTTACAGTGATCCTAGCCTTTCTTAATTTTGTAGGGTAGGTTATTTCTCCCATACCTATAGATTAGGAGTTCTCAACCTTTTAAAGTCGGGGGCTGGGTCACGCTCCCTCAGACAGTTGAGGGGACTGGATTGGTGGTTCCCCCTGCCATTTATGGCTGTTGTAAATGCATTTACGACAGATGTAAATGAGTCCACAGCCGATTCCAGTGGCGGCTGGAGCAAGGGCAGGGTCTGTATTATTTGGTGCCAGGGGCTGGATAGATGTTCAACAAAAATCTTGTGCCTGTGGTTCAAATGAGAACAGAAATATTAATCAAGGATACTAAGTATCAGGTTTCATGGAGAATAAATAGAAAGATATTTCGGTCTGTATCAATAAAAATACATTTCAAACAATTAAAAATCTTAAACATATATATTGGCAAAAAGTACAGTCAAGATATTGTAGCTTTTCAAAGACTAGCAGTCTTATTTCATCGTGAGGTTTTGTAGATCAAAGTCCACATCCTCAGACATGACATCAGCACCACCAACAGAAATAACATGTTAAACATGTTTAAACAACCTGTTATTATTCTTACAAGTTGACTAGACAAATGTAAACTTGCAGAAACAAAATGTGTAAAATTTCCAGCAGTCTTGTTTGTGAAAATGTAGATACTTACAAAATTTATTTAAAGTATACAGTTTGCATATTATCATAGAATTTGGATTTTCTGTCATATTGTTGAGGTTGATCTCAAGCAACAGCGGTTTCAAGTACATTATCGATAACATTAGCCAAATAGCAGTTTTTGGAGACATTTCTGTGTTGGTCTGATTAAAAAAGAAAAAAGAAACCCAACACAATCAGAAACAGAAGAGTACTTTGATACCTTTATGTCTTAATAAATTTTTGCCAGTATAAACTTTTGTGGATTCTAATCCATTTCTTCACACAGGTTCTCTTGTGTCTGAAGAAGTGCACTGTTATCCACAACAGCTCATGCTGAGATCAATTTATTGCATTTAAAGGTGGCACAATAATTTTGTGAATATGTTAGAGTTAGCCACTTAGAATTAGTTGTGCATTCATCTCACAATCAGTTAACATTCTGGCTTTTTATGAATTAGACAAGTTACCAATTCACCTACTAAACTACTCCTGCTTAGCTTCTTTTATTAGCAGGAGTGGATAAACAATCAGTGGACATTTTGTCCATTAAAATGTAAAAGTCCTAAACCAGATAGTTTTTTCTTGTTGGCTTGTTTAGGGAAGGGTGTCAGCATTTCTGGTTTATATACTGTGATAAAAGATAAAATCTCTGTCTTGCGACTGAATGAACAGTAATCACTAGCACACTGCACATAAGAAAAAAATGTTTCAAGTGGAAGACAGGTTTATTTTGTCCAAACTGGACAATTATTAAGTATGGTGGTAGTGATTATTTGCTTTATGTTATTTTTCTCTTTTTTGTGGACCCATTTTCTTGTTAAACTTACAGACATTATGTTATTGTTTGCATGGCATTACAAAGACTCGATTTTTAGATGTTATTAATTTTGCCAGGTTGTGAGTGCCAGATGTAAAGAAGCCATATCCTATCTTTCATGAATACAAATAAGCATGAATGATCCTCCTGCAATATTTTTTACAATAATAATTAAAATCAGAATCAAAGTGCCAGTTAAAGCGTATTCCTCATACAGGTCTGAACAATCCAAGATCCATCCCCCACTTCCTATAATACACTTCCAAATAGTTTACAGTAACTGGTATGAGCACTCTGCTTACCAAAGACCCCAAACCATCCTCAACAACAAACTTTTCTCAAAATGTACCATAAAAAAGAGTGACAGGTTTGAGTTGAAACTGTGGCCTCTCTTGTGCTTTTAGTACACCTGGACAGTAAATACAGAGGGACAAAGTTAAGACACAGCAAAACCGTTTCATTTTTTTAAATTTAATTTTAGAAAGGTTGTAGGCCACCAGAAATATTAGCGTGCCCGGATGGAACATAACTGTGCATCTTGGATATGGTATTCCAAAGTAAAAGATGCAAGCATACATAATGGGGGGAAATGCAATGTGTCTTTAAGCATTTGTTAAAGAAACATGGAAAAGAAATCTCGCATCTGTTTCCCAGGCCTTAATAAGCAACTGCCTGCTTTCTCTCTACATGCTGCCAGGATTTTCTTTGTGATTACTGCTCACAGGCCTTTCAGTTGTACTAATAAGTAACATTACTAATGGTGCTTCTGGTTGTTTCCCTGTTAATGTTGCTCTGAGAAGCATTGGTCAGCCAATTCGGTACATTACCTCAACCATCTCAGGACACAGCCCATTTGTTATGTACTGTTTGCTTAACATTTCACCAGGATTCCTGGAAGCTTTCCAGCCTTTTAATTATGACTGTTCTCTCCACAGGAACAGTTTGAGTTTGCATTGACAGCCGTTGCGGAAGAGGTGAATGCGATACTTCGAGCACTTCCACAGTGAACAGCCTGTTGTCCTTTAGAGGTCCCCCAAAGGGGTCTTCTTTCTTTCATTCTCCTTGGTTCCTGTGAATGTTGTTGGAAATTGTGACCTGACCTTAACTGTGTGTCTGCTATTGTAACCACATATTGATAGGGTCTTTAACAAACTGCTATTGCCAGTTAAAGTTCAACAGTTAATGTGTATTCTGTTCTTGTTATGATAAATAAAAAATAATAAATACAGAGAGGCCTTGGTTTAAGGGACAAGAAATATCCCTTTGGTTCTTCTACAACCATGGAGCCCTAAATTTTACATGTTGAAAGCACACAGACACCTCGTTAAATAGAAATATACATTGTTGTGTATAAGCTGTGCATTCAATGTATTTTTGGCAAGATAGTGTTCTCTTCTGTTTTTGTAACTTTTCCAGAACAGAATAAAAGAAGCAGGGAGCCTAATTATTATTATTATTTGAAAAAGCACTAGTATTGATCCGATAAAAGCCAGGCAAGCCCACAGAACAATAGTGCATGTGTTAGTAAACACAGGTCCGACTTCTTGCATAAAGAGGCTATGCCACTTCACACTGAGCCTTGGCAAGCTCATGCTTTTCTTAACTGTTGTTTACTTTTCAACTTTGTGCAGTGGATAAAATCATAGGTGAGCTCCTAGTTCAGAGACCCACACAGTCATCACAACTATGGAGGAAAAGTCCATCACATTAGCAGGAGTCCAGGTTGCACAGCAGACATTCACTATGTGTCACAGCCCTAATGGGGGGAAAGTAGCATAATAATAACTGAATTTCAGTCTGTTTTGAAAAACTCTGGGTTGGAAGCTTGTTCATTTTCTTTTGCTATTTTTTTTAAAATAAAAAAACTTAGAGATAGCTCATCCACCCTTGAGATTAGTTTCCCCTGTTTGATGCCAAAATATATACACTATTTTCAAAGATCAAGAAAGAGATTTTTCTAATAGCTGTTCATATCTGATAGACTCGTTATACCCTAGTTATTCAAAATTATTGCAGATTTTTTGTTATGCTCCTAAATTTGCAGAACAAATTAAAGATTGTATAACTTGCTTCCATTTCCAAAAGTTCTATTACTTGCATAAGAATACTTTCAGGATTGTTGCCTTGATTGTCAAATGGCCCAATGACTGACATTTGAAACACAGAGACAAAAAGAGAGGGTACAACCCCATTACCCAAATCCATTCCTTGCACATGCAGGACAGGATGCAAGATTTCTTAGAACATTTGTTAAGTCAAAGGGATTGCAACACATTGTATTAAGCATCTTCATTTGCTTGAGCTTTAGATTATTTTTTTAACAAAAACAACATGAATAACTATGTAGTACGCATCTACTAATTATTTGTTTTGAAGTATCCAGAACTTATTGTGGGTTTCATTCCAAAGCGTGTATCCATATATTTTCAATAAGTGAAGATGGGGGGGTGTGATTTGGCTAGAAAAGAATGATCACAGCATCTTGTGAATGAAACCATATGTTGTAATTCTTGGAGGACAGTTCATCAAGCACAGCTGCAACATACACTCCATTAGTTTCAACGGAGCTTCTGTTGTCTATCCACCAAGCCCAACTCTGGGGAATATATGACCCTTGCAAGGCTCACTGGAAGAGACGGAAGATGTGTGTCAACTGTGTTTAGAGGATTGTGCCCAGTATCTCCAGTGTTTAATGTAAGCGTAAATGAAACCACCTAGTAATTAAAGTACTGTTTCAAAAAGTTTCATGTGTGTTATATTTCTTGCACAGAATTCTGCACATTGGTAATGTGAAATGCTTGATTTATGAATTCTGTTCTTATATGGAGGTTATAGAACAGTTAAAATAGACCACCTTTACCCACTTCATATGCATTTACTATACTTTAAACCACAAGCTAATTCTTCTAGCCCCCAAGAAGTTACTACACTGCAACTCTTTCATCATTGGTCATGCAGCTAATGGCCAATGTGCATATTCAGATCTTGTTCTATGAATTAAAATTTTAGAACTGCCCTAGTGTTCTTTATGTTGATTTTCTCCTCCCAGAAGTTATAATCATCATGACCATACTGACTTTGGAGATGTCGCTTATAAAAGCTGGTCTTATACTGCATCCAAACAGGTCTTCCAAGGGCTTCAGCAAAAATGAAATCTCATCAGCTATATTCAATCAGTTATTCAAAATTATGTGCAGAACTCAAACATTGTTACATCTTACTGTGTGTGTGTATATACACACACACACACACATCGTTATCCACCTCCTCATTGTGTTGCATAAAGTTGGTTCCAATTTATGGTAACTGTTTTCAGAGTTTTCTAAATAGAAAGTACTCATAAGAGGTTAAACCTTACCTTTTGAGGGCATCCTGGGACTATGAAGAATGCCCAAGACTTCATATACTGACTATTCTGGGATGCATATTGGAGAATTCCCAACCTCTGGCTTCACAAACAGATGTCTAACTCACTAAGCTATTCTTACATAAAGGTGCTATCAAATTAGTTCCGAATTTGGTGATTCTCATCTAGGTTTCCAAAGGTATAAAATATTGAGAAGTAGTTTACCAGTTCTTCCTACTGTTAGTGCTTTAGGCATGTATAGTTTGCACCTGGCTTTTATCTGCAGAAGTGTAGTGAGAAATAAAAATCCCAACCCCTCCAACTCCATGGGCTATCTAGCCCATACCTGTCAAGCGCGGCTCTGGAAAATACAGAAACTACTTTCCCCCACCAGTCAAATTACGGGATGCCGGTGGCCAGCGAGTGGCTGAAGCGGCATGGAAATACAGGAAATCCCAGCCAATCCGGGATACTTGACAGGTATGATCTAGCCAAATAATCACGGTTTTAGGCATGAATAATTTATTTCCAAATCTGCATAATATTCTCTTAATACCAGTAAACAATGAAAATACCTAAACTTCATAATTTGTATTATTGTCCCACCAAATCTGCATCTTTCCATACTTTTAAACACAATGGAATGGCTTGCCATTACTTTCAAGAAAAATGCATACTCTAAACCAGGGATTCTCAACCTGCTGCCCGCAGGCCAGTTGCGGCCCGTGGCACCATTTCATGTGTCCCCCCCCCCACTGCCTCCACCACACTAGGAAGTGCCATGTGATGGAGGAAGACAAAATGGCCATCTGTCCACCGAAGCTGTCTGAGAGAGAGTGACCCGGCCCCTGGCTTTAAAAGGTTGAGAACTCCTGCCCTAAACACAAGGAATTATGTTAGCACTCCCTGGAAATCTTTCTTTTAGGCTGTCTTTCTCCCACTAAGAGTGCCTCGTAGCATTAAAAAAACTAATTATAAATGAATCATAAATTACAGATCAAAAGCAATTAATTGCAATAATTAAAAGTACATTAATGAATTGAAAAGCATTTAACACTTTAAAATCAAACTGGGTGTGTGTGAAAAAAATCCCAGGTTTCACTCCGTTATTAAAAGCCTGTCTAAAGAGGTAGGTCTTCAGCTGTCTGCATAAAAGCTCACAGGAACTTGTATATAGAAGATGCAAATGAAGGAGAAATTGTAGTCTTTGGATGTCAGAATAAGAGGTCATATCCTTAAAGGAGAGAAACAAAATTCAAATCTTCATTCAAATCATTAGGAGCTAATGTATTTAATCTCGGTATCCACTCTAGTTCTTACCTTGTCAAGGTTCTTTACATATTAGCATGGACTATATCTATTGGCCCAAACTGCTTGGAAGATGGATATTTTTCTATATAATGATTAACCAAAGGGATTCCCATTCTCCTGTTTCTGATGTTGTCTAGATGTTCTCCTAGATTTACCTTGAGAGTCTTGGAAATGTTGTCTATATGCATTTTATTACAAGGACATCTTATATCATGCACCATCCAACTAAAGGTAAAGGTAAAGGTTTCCCATGCTCAAATGCCAGTCAGATATGACTCTAAGGTTCAGTGCTCATCTCTGTTTCAAAGCCAAAGAACCAGCGCTATCTGCTGCAGACATTTCTGTGGTCATGTGGCAGGCATGACTAGACACTGGAGCACATGGAATGCTGTTTACCTTCCCACCGAAGTGGCCCCTATTTGAATTCTCTGAAGTTGTACCTTTTGCCAATGATGGAATCAACAAATTCAACCCTTTTAGGTGTGTACAGTAAAACCTCGCATAAAGAGCGCCTCGCTTAGAGACTAACTCGCTTAAAGAGCAGAATTTTCTCTGAATGGTTGCCTTGCTTAACAACTACAACCAACCAAAAACTTGCTTAACAACTAAATTGGGGTCTGCAACCCCACCCACACCCCACCAGAAGTCACAATTGGTCACTTACAATTGTGTTTCACTTAAAGAGCAATCCCGTGGAACGCATTATGCTCTTTAAGTGAGGTACCACTGTATTGGCAATAAATGCAATTGTCTGCATGGATGATAGCCTTGTGGAGTTATTGCTCCTGTCAAGATGTTGTGTTTCCTCTCCCTAAATTCACTTATAATTAAAGGATATCCCAGTGCTTTTTAATACAATCTTGTAGTTTGTTGATTATACTATCAAAAGTTAAAATGTCAGCTAAGTTGATTTCCCTGTTCTCTCCCACATTTAATTAGCCTTGGCAAAACTGTCTTTAATTACATAATCAAAATAGCCTCCGTCCTTCAACTCTCTGTTCTGTTCTGAATTCTCAGAGGAAATCTGTTTCTTTCGTTCAATTTCTCTTAATCCTTAAAAATCTTGGATGAGAACTATCAAATCTGAAATAGGTGCTACAATCAGTGGGTTTTGTATGTAGAGTTGTGTGCAATATACTGTATTGTCTTTTCCCATACAGTTAAATATAAAAAGCATTTTGTGTAATGACACATGGTATAAAAGCTAATGAGATCTCTCATTATCCTCCAAACTACTACGTAATATGTCATATTGGATCTGGCTCACTTCATAAGAAGACCAACTAAGAGTTATCAGTAGAGGTCACAATAGTCTCAAAGGATTTCATGTAAATATTAGCTATCTGGAAGACAATAGCACAGTTAATAGCCATCCCCTTAATCTGCCAATTTTTTATTTATTTATTTTGTCAAAACTGAAATCGTTGTTGACTGCTACTCATATCCAAGTATACATTATTTTCCTGAAAATCATTTTCACAGCTGTTGGATGTGAGAAGAATGACAAACAGGAAAAATGCCATTGGCATGAATTTGTTTAAGGTGGATCTCAGTTTGCCATGAAGTGACCCACACACTATGATCACGGAGCCATCTCCTGCGGCGCATATGAAATGAGACATGCAGGATTTAACACCAGGACTGCAATGGACTGATGATGCCTTGAGGCCATAATCAAGGTGCACCTTCACAGCCAGTTCATCTGGCATGGCCTCTTCCACCTCCATGACCCATTGGGAATCAGAATAGTGAGGTGGTTCATCCTCCACTCATTTTGCCATTAGGTCCAGTATGATGGTTTCCAGTGGCATTTCCTCCACTGAGGGGACCATTACCCCACCTAAAAAAGCTCATCTGCCTGTAGCCATTGGCCCCTTTAAGAAATCAGGTTATTTACCGCTGCCCGACACTTGGCATTGAGTTGCTGGCTGTACAGTCTACTCCAATAACCATAGCAGGATGTCCGTCTAGACACATGGAAGCTGGAACAGTTTTTTTTTTTAAAAAAAACCAATTCTGCTAAGGAATATAGAAAAATGTTGTTGGATATAATCACTTTATAAAATGAAGATTAAATTCTTCAATCTACGGTGGGTATCTCTAATAAATTATCTTTCCTGAGGTCTGTTAGTGTACAATGATAGAACATCAATTGTGACTAAGATGTGACTGTGTAAAGATGGACCCCAGAGGTAAAGGTAAAGATTTCCCTTGTTTGAAAGCCAGTCATATCTGACTCTAGGGTTCAGTGCTCATCTCTGTTTCAAAGCTGAAGAGCCAGCGCTGTCTGCCTCTGCATATGTTTCTGTGGTCATGTGGCAGGCATGACTAGACACCGGAGCACATGGAACACTACCCAGGGGTAGTGAGGAGGCATTACACCCTTTTGCCCTCATACTCTGACTGGGGGAAATCTCTCCACCCACTGTTTCTTTGCTCCATACCTGTAACATGCCTTCCAAAAAAGGAAAGGCAAAATTGTTGTGCCAACCCCTTTCTTTTGGTAGCTGAGGTGAGCAGTTGCTGCTCTCTGTCTGCAGCCAGACAACTGATAACAAAGGTACAGTCCTGAGCTTAGCGCCCAAGAACACCCCAGCAAATTTCTTCTGTTGAAAACCTGTTAAAACAATACAGGACGGGGCTGGGGGGGGACTAGGATTGGCCGGGTGATTCACATACAAACCCAAAAGAATAAGACCTTCACCCAGACATGGATGCAGGGGTGGAAAGTAAAATGGCCAAATTAGTAAAGGTAAAGGTCACCAGTTGTATCCGACTCTACAGTTCAGTGCTCATCTCTGTTTATAGCCAAAGAGCCAGCACTGTCTGCATCTGCAGACGTTTCCATGGACATGTGGCCAGGCATGCTTCAACACCTGTCCAGAGTGCGCGGAATGATATTTACCTTCCCACCGAAGTGGTCCCCATTTATCTACAGTACTTAATTTTAATTTAATTTAATTTAATTTTCACGCTTATATACCGCTCACTCAGGCGAACCCGACTCAGTGCGGTTTACATAGTGGACAATAATACAAAATATAGTAACATAACATACAATAAATACAGCAAAAAATCAATCACCAAAAGTACAATTACAAATCTATGTCCGCAAAAATTACAGAAATATATATATAAATGTACTACAATATGCACTACATGTGCACTATAATACAGTTTCTAACAATACATCAAATAAGGTACAATACAATAAAATCCTAAACATCAGTTAATCACATCAAAGAGTACACAATATAAAAAAAAATTTCAAAACATCAAATAACAATATAAAAATATACCCAGCACAGCCCTTTTAGTCCTTCCAGGTGGGGGTGGGGGGGTGGGTGGGACAAAAGCGTGCAGAAGTCCTGGAGCTCCAAGCCGACCAGCCTCCTCGCCTCCACCGAGGCCCAGACCATGGCAAGTCCAGCCGCCTGCCGCGGCTGGCCCCAAGTCCTAGCCAACAATAAGAAGATGGTAGCGAGGCATCCCGGGGGGCCAGCCAGGACAACCCGCAGCATCTCCCACCTGCCTCCACTCCCGGGAGCAGGTGGTGTGGGCTCCCGGGCGAGACAGGGAATCCCTCTCCGCGACGGCGGCATCTCCCCTTTTTCTGCTCTCTGGGCGGGCCGGCCCAGAGAGCGAAGTCAGCTGTTAAATGAAATTTCATTCCAGTGGAAAAACACCTCAGAATATAGCTCACCACAGAAGGTAAAATCTGCTGCAGAAGCATCTCAGTAGTTAGCTTCATTTGAATTCCCTTTTCTCCAGGTGCCTCATCAATGCATGAGATGACAGCTGCAGCTCCTCAATTTGAAATTTCTTGCTTTCGACCTGCTAGGTTGGCAGGAGCTGGGATAGAAACGGGTGCTCACTCGGTCATGCAGTACCCGGGAATTTATCTCTGACCTTCCAGTCAGTGAGTTCAGCATCTTAGCCACTTGAGCCAAATTACAAACTAAGTTAAAAGTTGGGAAAACTTTCAAGTCCACAGGAAAATCTGCCTGCCTCGGAAGGAGCAAAAGAGTAGAATCTGGAACTGCCTTACATAATTCTTTTCCCTCTTCGCTGTTGCAGTCCTTATGGGAGGGTTGTTTATGAAGTCCCTGGAATCCTATATATAAGACAGAACTGCAGACATAAAAAGGTTTTAAGAAATGGTCCACAAATTAAGATAGCTTTCCATTGGTCTGATTTTCCCTCCAGCTAAATCATTTGCATCAACCTCATTTGCCTGGAACAGTATTAAAAATACTGTATAGCTAAATCTGCTTGGGTTACACAGTGCTATGATGTTATACTGCTCACTGCACAGATCCTCAGTAGATAAGGTTGTCTGCATGACTGATTTTCCTCAAAAGAGGGTACCAGCAACAAGAGGAAAGTTTGGAGGGCAGTTGAAGATGACTGGAAAGCGGCTTTCCGGGGGGTGGTTGTTGTTGAGCCTCACCCAAATTCCTTCCTTCTATCCTCAAATTAGCACAACTGTCAACCCTTTTCAGTGTCATTTATAACATGGTCCTGTGCAATCTGTCAGAGGACATCCACATACCTTAAATGTTCCTAATCCATGTCATGCCTGCAACTACTGCAATGCACCAAACATGGATAAAGTATGATGAAGTGAAGAGTCGGGTACTCAGGTAAAATATGCCTGTTTGGGAAATACTTTTGCTCTCCCTGACAGAAATGCCAGGGCTGCTATGTACAGCTGGGCTTAACTTTTATGCACACACATGTGCTATGCAACATGCATAGCTTATGAAGACAACAGCTTGAATTGTAGCTATGGAAGAAATGCTGGGACAATGCAGTGATGAAGTAGATAGCTCTGATGGGAATGCAACAATTATAGCAGATAGAAGTGTGTTGACATGTATCGCAGAAATGCCTCCTGCGAGGAGGAAAAAAATCAAATAACTTTCACATTTTACATAGTTTTTCATATCAGAAGATTCATAGAGCTGTTCATCTATAAGTATTCCATGCTATTCATTATGCCACAAAAGCATGATAGATGGTCCTACACCTGTTTCCTACCATCCCTATCTCTTTATTTTTGGTTCAATGGGATGTTTTAAGAACATAAGAACAGCCTTGCTGGAACAGGCCACAGCCCATCCAGTCCAGCATTCTGTCTCATACAGTGGCTCACCGTTTCCTTCAGGGTATTCCCAAGGAGATGCCTTCACCTGCTTAGGATTCCCTGGAAATGATATTGAGAGATATCCTGCCTATCTCTCCAACCCGGAGGTTGTCCTTAAGTTTTAACCTTTTTAAATCATGTCCTCACGAACTGTCTGCAGAATATTTAGTTTTTAACTAGATGAAGACAAAGCCCTTCGTCTTCCTGGCCACCTTTAAATGATTTCAAATCATGCTGCTCCCATGGCAGATGGGGAAGGTGATAAATATGATCCTCTGCTCCTCAGTTCATAGCATATGAGCTGTGTCAGTATGTGTTTCTTAAGAGTCAGAAGATCGCTGCAATACGGCTACTCTTCTTGAGGCAGAAAGAAGGACACAGAATATAGAGAAGAGATATGAAGCAAGGACAGTTTCATATCTGACAAGTATGCAGCAGTGAGAGCATACAGCTGCCTTGTTAGTTTCGGTCCATTTTTAATCCAGCATTGATTGTACATGGGACCTAACCAGGAAATGCTGCACCATTCAAGCTCCTCTCTGACCTGAATTCATGAGCAATGGAAGTGAGTGTTTGGAGTGACCACATTTTTAAGGATTCCAGAATGTGATCTTTAAGATGTACACCCAGGTTTATGGTGCTATAGTTCTTTGTGTACAGTAATTCAGAAACTTGGGTGACCCTAACATCTTGCATTGGCCATGAGATGGAAAAATGACAGTCTACAAACCCCCCTCACTGAATATATCTTAGTGCAGGGATTCACAGCCTGCAGCACCATTTCTTCCCCCCCCCCCCCCAGCCTCCACCACACCCAGAAGTGCCATGTGGTGGAGGAAGGACAAAATGGCCATCTGGCCCCCGAAGCTGAGGTTGATAACTCCTGTCTTAGTGCTTTCCAGTGGTGGAGAAATGATGGCCCATAAGAGAATTGGTCAGCTGAATAGCTCACCAGAACTATGGAACCAGAACTTGGGAGCTTAATTCCCAAAAGTCTTTCTGAGAAGAGTTAGCCTGAGTGACCTTGGGCAAGCTGCACATACCCAGGATGCCCCCAGGAGAAGCGGCAATGGTAAACCACTACTGAGTATTCTCTAGCTAGAAAACCTTGAAATAGTTGACCATAAATCAATGTTTTGGCAGTGATTCTTACAGCAATGAGAACCCATTTTTAAGCTCCTGTGCTCAGGGAAACCTGTTAAAGGCAGTAGTAAGAAAATATGCCCAAACCAGATCAAATGTGTCATCTTCTACATAGTTTCATAGGAAAGGATAAGTGTATGAAGAATCTCGAGAACCATCCTTATACACATGTAATATTTCTTTTAAAATGCCTTTTGTTTATAAAAGACAAACAACTTCTTTCACCTTCAGATCTGACCCAATCAATACATGCCCTACATCAGGGATTCTCAACCTGTGGCCTGTAGAGGAAGGGCAAAATGGCCATACGGCCCCTGAAGCTGTCTGAGGGAGCGTGACCTGGCCCCCAGCTTTAAAAGGTTGAGAACTCCCGCCCTACATCATGATATCCACTATGAAAAGGCAGCTGGTTGATGGTTCTTCACTGACCACTGTGTGATAATTACCTGCTTTGACACGGCAGGGGGGGGGGGGAATCAACAGAATGCAATTCCCCCAAGTAAGTTTAAGAACAAGGAAGAAAAAGCTCCTTGGCCATACAAAAAGAGACCGTGAAGCAAAAATCCCAGGCAGAAAAGTAACTGGGAAATAAAATGAAAGAGAACAAGAAGATAGATAAGATGGTTTAGTTACACAGCATAAGCCTTGGAGTCCCTCTGTATGGTTCAGGTCTCAGGTGCTGTAACAATGGGGAGCTGGCATCAATATGACCACCTAGGAACAGGACTCACCCTCGTATCGCTGCAGGAGGGCAGTGGATGAAAACATCACATCTGTGAATGACAAGCTCTTTTAACCCAGGAGAAAAGGGTATTAATTCATTAGTCAAATTAGAAGGATAGCTTTGACAGACAGAGCAATATTGGTGCATTTAACAAAGAGTAAGGACGGGTTTTTTTCTTTTAAAAGGACAATCAGCAAAGCATTGAGCACAAAGCACTCTAGCCAATACTGAAAGATCCGCTACTGAATACAAATTATACTATAATTATTAATTCCCATATTGCAATTCATTCATTTGTATCTTAAGAATCTAATACTGCATTTCCATAGGAATTGCATAAAGCCCTGGACCACGACAAAGCAGCCAACAATAAAATATCTTTGATGAACACAAAACCAACATGGATACAATTAGCAACAGCACTAATCATGTTCAAACACAGCTCAATCATAAATCCAACTAAACTGTTACCAGGAACATACGCTGGCCCATTTCAGTGCACAATTATACACATATAAATTTTATTGCAATCCATGAAATTTTAAGCATCCCCTACTAAATCCAGCCCTAACTGGGACCAACAGCTACTGAAATTATTAATGTTACTAAATCGCAGATTAGCTGTCCTCCAAAGGAAACCATTTCATAACTTATCTCCCCCACACTGAAAGGATTGAACCCGGGGAATTGCCAAGCAGACCTCCTCAAGACCAGACTTTCCCCCCTCAACACCATCCCAAACATCCTTAATTAAGAGGGAGACTCTTATGGGAAATTATTTTTTCTATATTTTAAAAGACCTAGGATGTAGCATCACTATTGACCCAGTTCATGTAAAGACTCGTCGCTGGTGCCATGGGCACAACTCTCATTACAATGCTTTTTTAAACATGGTTCTATATGATATCTTTTATCTACAATTTCTGTCAAATTCAATGACCTCTTCTTCTCCCCACTAGACACCTGCAAGAACTCTATTGGTAAATTAAAGAAACTAAGAAGCTGGGGGGGGGAGAGAATAGAATCCATCTAGACCAGTAATGGCAAACCTCGGCACTCCAGGTGTTCTTGGACTTCAATTCCCAGAAGCCCTGCTCAGCAGGAGTACTGACTTGGGCTTCTAGCAATTGAAGTCCAAGAACACGTGGAGTGCCAAGGTTCACCATCAGGGATATAAACTGATTGAGAAATTGGGGAAGTCGGTATTTGTCAAGAACAAAGAGAAATTTGTCTCCTGTTTGAGAGGACATCAAAGCATTCTCAAGTGGGAACTAACACCTATAGCATATCTCCTAAGAGACATCAGTGTCAGTTTCCTTTCTCCACTCCTTTGAGTCATGCAAATGGTGAGAGGATTATAGCTGTCTGAAAGGAAGAGGGCAGCAAGTGTTTTTTTTCTTTGTAAACATCCAAAATTAATGAACATGCTGATTAGAAGGGTTTAGAATGGATGGTTAAATGGCAGGGCTGTAGCCAGGGGGGGGGGAACCCCTCCTGAGCCAACAGCCTACCCCCCCCAACCCAACCCATGGTGCCAATGTTATATATGTGAGTGTGACATTGTTCCCCTACTGAAAATTGTTTGCCCCTCCTGAAAAATCCCCCCCCCCCATCTAGAATCCTAGCTACAGCCCTGTAAAATGGATACTGTAATAAAGGATGAGAAGTCTGGTTAGTTAGCTCAGTCTATCTTCAAGGGTAGCGCCCTAATAACAACAACAACAACAACAACAACAACAACAACAACAACAACAACAACAACAACAACAACAACTTTTTATTTGTATCCCGCTTTCCTCAGCCCAAAGGCCACTCGAAGCAGCAAACAACAGTAACAAAAACAATACAATCCGTACCAATATACAAAATAAATAAATATACAATATTATGCAAAAAGTCCAAGAAATACAGAAAAAGAAATAAATACAATTACAGTAAATATACAATGGCATATCAGAGTACAACAATCAACCTGACAGCAAAACTAAATAACAAAGATCCACCATTCCTCACATCCCCACAATCCCTACAGAGCTGGGTTTTACGGAGCTCCAGAGAAGCTCAACGTCTTTGTAGAGCCTGGGCTCCGGTGCTCCCACTTCCCCGTCATCTGGCCAAGCTGAGGGGAAGGAGTGCACGGCCTTGGGTCTGCCCACAGCTATTCGCCCGCAAAGCTGTTCCAAATATTAAACAAATCAGCTTGTCCATTAATGGGGGAAGATTTGCCCAGCTGCTCTCCCACAATGCCTGGAAGAATGTACTCTGAGTATGCCTCAGAACAATTCTGATTCTTTGCTAAGGTATGAGTATCAGATTAGTTTAGCTTTGTTATTTTCTGGTGTAATCTCTTTTCAAGCCGAGGGCCAGGTCAAACTCCCTCAGACAGCTTTGGGGGCTGGATGGCCATTTTGCCCTACCTGCCACACATGGCACTTCTGGGTGGGGGCGGAGGTGGTGGTGGACCACATGAAATGATGCCACAGGCTATATCTGGCTCTCAGGTCATAGGTCGAGAACCCCTGCTATAGACCGTCTCTAGAATGTATTGTGTTCCAAGTGTTTTTTCAAGACTTTCTTGAACTTTTGCCCTTTTTGTCTTTTGTCTTCCTTTCTTCTACTTTTAATACAGAAATCTCTTCAACCAATTGTCTGAGGTCTTGGCTTAGAGGGTTTGTGTTTGTGATACTAAGACCAGGTCTTGCCTAGATCAGTTACCGGTATTTTATTTTAATTTTGTATTAATGTGGATGTGGCAGAAGCTCTAGCTTGGTTTTAAGTGCCAAGCCTTGTTGAATTCCCGGACACACTTTCAGGTTTGAGAAAACTGGAGTCTTGGGAGGATCGGAATCAGGTAAGCTCCATATGCTCCCTAGACTCACCCACCATAATCAGAGTGGTATGGTTGAGTGGCTAGAAAATGAGTTTATTTATTTATTTATTCAATTTGTATAGCCACCCCAATCGACATGCGACTCCGGGAACTGGAAGATCCTGAAAACAGGAATGAAGAAAAAGTCCAAAGAAACTTTTGTTCGCTGGTCTTTGAGGGCCATTTAAATGAGACAAAGTTTGTCAGCCATGACCTTCACTATAAATCTCAAATGGAAGCTGATGTTTGATAATGTTTCTTTTTTTTTTCTTATTTATAGAGCAATGCTCTTTAAGCCTTAAATAACACTAAAGTGGTTGTTGTGTTCTAAGGGTTTTACCTTCCACATGGATTACAATGTATCTGAACCAATGTAACCTTGCCTATAGCAACAATGTAACCTTCAGCTGTATCATATGAACCCTGCATGAGGACGCGAGCTAATGACCACCAGCTGGCAGCAGCGAGCGTCCAAGCTCTATTGGTCAGAACTCATCAAAGGCAACAGCGCGGGAAGCTTTCCCGCCACCACCTACACCTGGACAAGAAGGGCGTGACTCGCAATGACGTCACGCAGGCAGTAGCCAATGGGCTACCATGGCACCACGTTCAAATGTATTACTGCAGTATATAAAGAGCTATCGATCCGCCATTACCTCATGTTCCCTCTGTCCACGATGCAATAAACCTGAGTTAACCCAGCCCGAGGCTGTGTCCTGTGTCTTGGTTTTCATACACCAAATTGGCGACGAAGGTGGGATAATGGATTCCCAAAGCGCCAGGACACAGAGCGGGTTCAATATTACCAAGCCGCAAGACTGGACCATCTTTAACATGGATTTCAAGGCGGCATTGGTGGAACTCAAAGTCAAAGACGACGAGGAAAGGAAGAGGGCCATCCTCACCCGAATGCTGGGTGTAGAGACCAAGCGGACGCTGGTGGGCATGATCGAACCGAAGACGTTGGATGATTTCAAAACCGACGACATACTGAAGTTGCTGCGTGAGCGTTTCCAACCCTCGAAGGCAATGTTTCCCGCTAGGAGTGCGTTTTGGAGGCGAGTCCAAGCGCCGGATGAGTCGGTAGAGGCTTTCGTGGAGGCCCTGAGGGTAGCCGCCGTCCCCTGCAAGTGGGACAACCTGGAGATGATCATGAGGGACGTCGTGCTGTGTGGCCTAAAGGACAAGGAAGTGCAGCGCCGCCTGATGAACAGGGAGCCGCCACCCACGCTGGCCGAGGTCGTAGAGACCGCGGAATCCGCGGAGTCCACGAATGCGGGAGTGGACGAAATACACGAGTGGCGTGAGTGGCGTCCTAGGGCCAGCAAAGCGGAAAGCTCGGTGCGTGGCAAGTCAGGACAGCCGGTGCACGCGACCCGACGAACCTCGAGATCCTCTACAGATGGCAGCGACGGCGAAGAGGTACAGAAGGTCCGGAAAGGGGGGCGCCGCTGCGATGGTTGTGGGGCGGCCCACGAGCGTGCGAAGTGCCCTTTCAGGAAAGCCGAATGTTACAGCTGTGGCCGGCGCGGGCACATCGCCAGGGCATGCAGAAATCGGAAAGAGGGCCGGAGGCAGTCGAAAGACCGTTCGGCCAGACCGGACCGTCCAGCGAGACCCCAAGATGGCGCCCGAACCACGAGGAAGCAGGACGGCGTGGGTCGCGTCTCGGACGGCAGTGAGGACGACGCCCCCGTGTTCAGCGTGTCCGCGGGACAAAACCATTACTTCATTGAGGTAATAGTGCAAGGGGCCCCTGTTAGGATGGAGATTGACTCGGGGTCCTATTATTCTATAATTCCCCAGAAAGAGTTCTTGAAGATCGACCCCCAAGCGCGGCCCAAACTTAAGACTCTGAGGTCCACGCTACGAGACGTACAAGGGAACAGCATTCCAGTGCTGGGGGTCGGGAAATTTCGGGTTCGTTATAAGAGACATTCTGCAGAACTCCCTTTAGTCGTTCTCAAGGGGGGGAATTGTAGCCTCCTAGGGACGCAGTGGTTTCAGCCTTTGGGTTTGTTCATAGGGGGGGTGCATGCCGTGGGCGCGGATCCGATACAAGCGGTGTGTGACGCGCACCCCGCCGTTTTCGAAAAAGGACTTGGAAAGTTCAAGGGACCCCCCGTATCCTTCGACCTAGATCCGGAGGTCCGTCCGATAAGACTCAAACCGCGCAGGGTGCCTTTCGCACTAAAGGACAAAATAGAGGCGGAACTGGACAAATTGGTGGGCCAGGGGATTCTTATTCCTGTTGATTCCGCGGAGTGGGAAACTCCAATCGTAACAGCTCTGAAGGCTAACGGGGAGGTGCGCATTTGCGCTGATTATAAGTGTACAATTAACAAGGCGATTCGCCCTAACGCATATCCGGTGCCAGTGGTCAGCCACCTTTTGGCCAGGCTAAATGGGGGAAAGTGTTTCGCAAAGCTCGACCTGGCACAAGCCTATCAACAACTCCCCGTAACTCCCGCCACGGCCGCGGCACAAACGATAGTCACACATAAAGGAGCGTTCCAGGTGTCGCGTTTACAGTTCGGCGTGAACTCGGCACCCGGCCTTTTTCAGTCACTTGTGGAACGCCTCCTGAAGGGGCTGGAGGGGGTGTTGCCTTATTTTGATGACGTATTAATAACAGGGGGGAGTGAGGCCGAACTAGCAAGGAGATTGGATAAAGTGTTAACTGTGTTCGAGAAAGCGGGGCTGAGACTGAGGAAGGACAAGTGTGTTTTTTTCGAAACCGAGGTCGAGTTTTTAGGGTTCCGGATCACACCCGAGGGTATTAAGCCGTCCAAATCCAAAGTAGCAGCCATTAAGAAAGCCCCTCGCCCCACATCCAAAACCGAATTACAGTCATTCCTGGGGCTCCTCAATTTTTACCATACATTCCTTCCGCGGAAAGCCTCTGTGGCCGAACCGCTTCATCGGTTACTTAAAAAGGAGGAGACATGGATGTGGGGTGAAGAGCACGAGAAGGCGTTCAACGAACTTAAGCAACTTTTAACATCGGACGCAATCCTTACGCACTTCGACCCCAAACGGCCGGTGGTCTTAGTCTGTGATGCATCACCGGTGGGGGTGGGGGCGGTGCTTTGCCACGTGTTGGATGATGGTCGGGAGGCCCCAGTTGCGTTTTATTCAAGGTCCCTGTCCCAAGCAGAGCGAAATTATGCACAAACCGACAGGGAGGCATTAGCAATAGTAGCGGGGACCAAAAAGTTTCACGATTTTCTGTATGGCCGCCCGTTCAAAATCGTGACGGATCACAAGCCCCTGTTAGGGATTTTCACGGCAGGCAAGCCCACGCCGCAGATACTATCCCCGAGAATGTTGCGATGGGCCATTTTTCTTAATGCATACCAACACGAGTTGGAGTACCGGCCCGGAAAGGAGATCTGCCATGCTGATGCGCTTTCGAGATCTCCTTTGCCCTTGTCGGACGACCAAAAAGCCAGAATAAGAAGAGACCGCCAGGTGTTGCTAATCGAGGTTTTAGACGAACCCCCAATAGTACCAGCCGATATAGCGAGGGCGACAGGCAAGGACAGAACGCTGGGGAAAGTTAGCTCATGGGTGCAGAAAGGGTGGCCAGCATCGTCCCCAAGCAAGGAATTCGACCCATTCTTTCGGAAGAAGCTAGAGTTGTCCCTAGAAAGGGGGTGCCTGTTGTGGGGCCAACGGGTGGTGGTCCCAACACCCATGCGGCCGAGAGTTCTCAAGCTGCTGCACGTCAGCCACCCGGGCATCGTCCGCTCAAAAGCGCTGGCCCGCAGTTATTTTTGGTGGCCACAACTGGACGAGGACATTGAGCACATGGTCGGCACTTGTGAGGCGTGCCAGGGGTCCCGCCCAGAGGCGGCCCGCCTCCCGCATAGGGAATGGGACACAGCAAGGGGGCCATGGTCCAGAGTGCACGTAGATTTCGCTGGCCCTTTCCGAGGAACCATGTTTCTCCTGGTGGTGGATGCATTCTCGAAGTGGCTGGAGGTCATTCCGGTAAAAAGCACGTCCTCCGCCACTACAATTAACCAACTGAGGAGAGTCTTTTCAACGTTCGGTTTACCCGACACTTTAGTCAGCGATAACGCGAGTTGCTTCACCTCCTCAGAGTTCGGGGCATTCATGGAGGCGAATGCCATTCGGCATGTCACGTCCGCGCCGTTTCACCCGGCCACGAATGGCCAAGTGGAACGGTTGGTGCGTACAACGAAGGAGGCGCTTCGGCGCATGGGCCCCGGGGACCTAAATCACCAAGTATGTCAGTTCTTATTAGCGTATAGGGTGACCCCCTTAGCGTCAGGTTACTCGCCGGCAGAGCTATTGATGCGGCGGAAACTGACTACACTCCTGTCCAGGCTGGACCCCACAAGAATCGAGGATAAAGGGAAAAACGTGGGGCTGGCAGTCTCGAAAGGTTTCGCCGCCGGCGACCCTGTTCATTGCAGGAACTATGCCAGCGCGGGGCCAGCCTGGGTGCCGGGGACGGTTGTAGAGCAGACGGGGCCAGTGTCGTACCGGGTCGAAACCCACAACGGTCTCCTTTGGAGGAGGCACGCAGACCAACTGAGGCACCGAGTAAGTGGGCCAGTCAGTGAGGATCACCAACAAGATTCAGCGTTAGGGTTCTCCCCCACCCGCGTAACCCAAGGGGGAGACAGCAGCGGACAACAGTCCCAAGCGAGGGGGGAAGGAAGAAGCGGCGGCCCCGACTCATATCCTTTTGATAGACCAGTTCCGTCAGAGGCCGGGGAAGGGGGAGAGGAGTTCGCGACCGCTGCCTCCGAATGGAATGAGTCCGCGACCGCTGCCCCCGAATGGAATTTTGGTTTTGATTTAGCAAACCGGGGGGGTTTTCAGGAGTGTTCCCCCACCCATCCAAGCGAGAAGAGGTGGTCAATTAGGAGAGGACTGCAATGTTATATACAACAGATGGTAAAAATCACCTTGAGAAGTGCATTATGCTTACAGAGTCATCACAATTCTCCACTGTACTCCCTTCGCTGTGAGTTGTACATCTGGTGTTACAATATGCAAGTCACAATAAAGCTTTTCTTTCCTGGTCAGGACTTGTGGTTTCCTTCTTTTCTTTTCTGTTTCACTGCCTCACCTGAGTTATGTGGGTAGAAATATAAGAATTCAGTCTAAATGTTACAGCCTAACTTTTATGTAACTTATACCCAGCAACTTTATTCTAAGAATAGCTGATAGCTCAAAGTTCAGTTGTGTTTACATTTTGGTAGTCCTGACACATAAATGGTGTGCACAGACCATAATGAGGTTAGGGAAGACAAAGTAGTCCATCTGGCCACAGGACGGCCAGTTGCCATTTGGAAAAAGAAATCCATTTTCTGCAATGTTTTCACTTTGGCTTTACTATATGCAAAATGGGTCGAATGTTAGGCTTATAGAGCCCTCATGGTGTAGTGGTTAAGCTGCAGTACTGCAGCCAAAACTGTGCTCACATTGTGAGTTTGATCCTGATGGGGATCCAGACTGACTCAGTCTTCCATCTTTCTGAGGTCAGTAAAATGAGTACCCAGCATGTTGGGGACAAAAATGCTAATTACTTAGGAACCACCCAGAGAATTCTCAAAACACTGTGGGGCAATATATAAGTTGAATTGCTATTACTGTTGCTGTTATGCTTCCTATTGCAGCTATTTTGGACTTCAGCATCATGGCACCCCAACTGGCCAAGAACTTAGGATGTCCTCCTTTCATTTCCCCCCATTCTCCTTTCATTTTCCCCCTTTGGACTTATTGGCTCACCTATAATCAGCTGTCTAGAGAAAAGGATATGCCATTTCCCACAACTATAGCTACACCTCCTTGCAACTGTTCAGCTCACAATCCACCTCTGCTATACAACATCCTATATATATATATAGGATGAGCCAAATTTTAAGGTTAAGTCCAAATATCTTGGCAGAAAAGGGGCAAAGAGGAGAGGACTGATGGGTGTGGAGCATCATGACTAAGTGGGAAAATACACACACACACACACACACACACACACACACACACACACACTTCACAGCTATAGTTAGGGCCACCAATTCCCTCCATTCATATCTAATTTCTGGAGTGGCATAATGGAGACAGAAAGATTGCCTGTACTGTCCAAGCCCCAGCAAATTGAATATTATAAAGCTGCTTCTGCTTACAGTGGCAAGGTGTCAGGTGTTGCTACACAATTCCATTCCATCCGTAGTATTTTAATCGCTCCACTGACAATGTATCTAGCAATAAAATGTCCATCTCTAGAGCCTGTAAATCTAATTGGACATTCTTGCTCCCAGCCGCCCAATACTCAGGCACACCTATCAAGAGCACAACACAGAAAAATATAATTGCATTGTCCTATTACTCTGTCTTGCTTTACTGTCTTTCCCATTAATCTTTCAGAGAGCCCAGTTTTGTCTGTTTCTCCTAGTTGACCAACAAACAGCTGCTGAATGTCTTAGAAAAAGGGGGGAAGCAAAAAAAACAACAACTAATAAATGCAGGAGGCAGTAACTTTGAAACATGGCCTTGACTAACATTCTGTTGCGGCTAATCTCTTTTATCTGCTCCCTAACACAGAATCAATGGTTACACACAGCAAAGCAAATGAGCTCCTTGGAAGGAAGAGGGTGGGAGCAAATCTATAAATTGAAGCCTTACAAGTCTTAAAAGCTGCAAATGGAAAACAATGAGTGCCACTAAACTTTTATGCAAGGTGAAAATTGTGGCTGTTTTACCCTCACAGCACAGCTGAAAACTTTATCAAGGTTGTAACTGATGGGATGATTGAGAGCCACTATGAAGATGCCATAGTGACACCTGGATAGTTTGCTAGATCTGCAGGTAATGCTGGTTGGATTTCATAGTGCTAATATAATATTAGGTAATGCTGACAGATTTTTGTGGGTAATATTCAAGCCTCCTCTTGCTTCCTACTGGAAGCTTAAGTCACGAGAGTCTATTTAAAGGGCACCGTACAGAGAAAGGTCTTGCAATCTGACCTGGGTCTTCCCAATTGTGATTAGAGCCTTTTGCTTTTCTCACACTACATGGTGAGGTGAGTCCATATTTGTCTTTTTTTCAGACTATGATTTGTCATTAGTCATGCTAGCTGAAGAATCCTGAAAGATGTCTTCTGTAGTCCAAAGAAGTAGTCTTCTTTAAACTTTGATGAAAACCATCTGTTCTGAGCCAGGGCATGTTCATGTCTTACCATGGAGCCACTAGGTGAGTACTAGTGGAAGGTCAGGCCAGCTTCAGCTTCTCAGCTCATAGATGACCTTCGACATTCTCTGAACAGATATAAGCCACAAGTCCACCAACTTAGATCAAGGAAGAGCTTTATAGCAAGAACAAACAAAGACAGCCATGTGATCCACTCATAAAACAAATGGAGGAGGAGGAAGGTGATATCTTTATTGGATCACTTAAAAAAACCATTGCGAGATTTCGTGATTCAAGATCACTTCTTCAGACATGTAGCCTGGTCACAGAAGGGGCTACAGCCTCAATACGCTGTATGAGCAATAAGCAGATGCCTGGTTTCCTGTCTTTGTCAAATGGGGGAGGGATATCAAATGGACTGCTGCTCTTTTTCACACTCATTTCTAAGAAGGAAGCCTGACAAACAGACCATCATACCATGAACGTTTGGGTCTTTCATTGATAATTTCCCTAGCATATTCACAAGAAACTGATACATGCCTGAAGAAGTGATCTGAATCATGAAACCTCGCAATGATTTTTTTGAGGGATTCAATAAAGGTATTGCCTTCCTCCTCCTCCATTTGTTTTACAGCAAGAACAAACATTCTTAAGTGAACACAAAATCAAAATCAAATTAGAAGATGGAGAAGAATTAGCATTATGGCTGAGGAACTAGAACTCCCCTATGTCACTTGGAGGACCCTGAATAGGCTGAGTCTGACCTAAACACAAAAGAAAAGGCCCACAGCTACTCAGAATACCTTTGGGAGCTGAGATATAGGCAAACAGAGAAGCCCTCTGTTGTTCTGTGAATCCTTGCGGATATGAGCGAAGGAGCTCATACAGTTTCCTGTGTAATGAGATGTCCGAACAATCCCATATCTGAAGCAAACACTTCTCACACCACAGGGGACAGGGATGTGCAAGTGCTTAATGTTGACATCACAAAGAAACATGGAGAACCAGAAGTATGAGTCACTTGTTCTCCTCCCACACACAAACTTTGTACCTTTCAACCATTCAAGCCCCAGGAGAGCAGATGTTCACCTTCAACAACACCCCCATTACTCCTGCAAAATCAGATTATTGTTCCTGCTTTTCTTCAAACCCCTGCAGCTTACTTATGTATTAATACACAAGTCTTTTCTCCACTATCTGTCTGTTTATCCTACAGGTTGTTATTTTCAATTCACTAAAATTATTTCATTCTCAGTTTTACATATTTAAAAAATCAAAGAATCACACATATCATTCTAGTCTGTGGGTCTTAGACAAAAGTATTGGCTAAACTTTACATTTCATATACCATAAAAATTAAGAGTACAGTAAAACCCCAACTTACGAGGAAAAAAGTCCGTTCCATAGGCTTTTGCTTAAATCGTTTTTTTATGTAACTTGAAGCAAACCCATAGGAAAGATGATTTTTTTATGTAAGTTGAAGCAAACCCATAGGGAAACGAATTTTTATGTAACTCGAAGCAAACCCATAGGAAAAAGAAACTTTATGTAACTTGAAGCAAACCCATAGGAAATTGTGTAAATTAGGACATGGTTTTAGCACAAAATCATTATGTAAGTCGAATTTTATGTAACTCAACGCATTTGTAAGTCGGGATTTTACTGTACCTTTTAAACTTTCTAAAATTAAAATGGAACTACCTCTCGAATTATCTGTTAGTCTTGCTGGTTTTAATTAAGCTAAGTATGTATGTAAACAACTGTAGATAGCCACGGTGGACTGGCTAGTCTGAGTTCGGATGGTAGCTTGGTGGGGGTTTTTAACAGTAATTTTAACAGTAATTTTTAAAAAAGCAATTTCTAAGCAATTTTTAAGTTTTTAATTGGTTTTAATTTGTTTTAAATCTTTTTTATTTTAATTTTTTATTAATTATTTTTTCAAAAATACAAGCAAGACAACAATTTCTAGTACCATATTTCTACGAATTTACTCTATAACACTATCTACACCTCAGAGATTATGCTTTCTTTCGAGTGAACACTACTTCTAAAATTTCATTTGTTCAACTGCTGGCACACTACCCTTCTTTTTTTCAGTGTGTAGTTTGTTTTAAATCTTGTGGTGTTGTACTGTTTTGCTGTAAGCTGCCCAGAGTCGCCTCAGCAAGTGGGTCGGCATTAGAAATTTGATTTTTTTTATTTAAAAAAAACATACAAAGGCACTTGAGACTATTTGCTAGTAACATTCAAGGTTATTTATCTTCTGATCATTTCTGGGAGCCAAAATGCAATGGGGTTTGATAACTGGCAATCATTTTTGAGACCTCAGTAGTATTCTTATTGTCAGTAAAGAAGCAGTGTCAATTAAGAGACTGATTAGTATAAAATTGCCACTCAGATTTAGTTTAGTTTAGGAATAGAAGTGGAAAAGTTTCCAGTTTTTGTTGGAAAATGACTGAGGTTGAAGGAGATTAGGGAAGGCTAAGATGAAGAGAGGACCTGACATCTGGCTAGAACTAGATTTTTAATATTGAAATAAATAGAGATTTAGTGCCTTAATTGAGCTGTCTCCCAAAATGAGAAATAATTTTGAAGTCTAAATGCATGAATTAGATTGTGAAACATTTTGGTACAAGGGCCTGAATTTTATATGCTACAGTCTCTTCTCTTACGATAGGCCATGCTTAAAATTCTAACTTTGAGCTAATTAACTTCCAATATTGCAAAAAATCTTCCAGGGACATACATAAGAGCACGACACTAAAGGCAAAACATTATTAAAATACAAGCATTCTTTTCAGACTCTTTTTTTCCTTACTCACTCCATACTATCTACTATGGCTTGATTAAAATGAAACCTTTCATTCTCTCTGATTATTTTTCCTAACAAATATAAAATGTATGTCTAGCAATAATGCTCTTTAATTAGCAGCTCCTTTGTATTTCGGTTCCTGTTCCCCTAACCCCACCCCCTCCTCTGTTCATGCAGAAAAGCATACCTACTAATAGTGTTTTTGTCAATGCTTTCTGTTGGCGTTGAGAGAAGGTGACTGTTAGACGCATAGCCCAATTGCTACAGGAGGCTCACAAAGGCAAGCTGCATTTATACAAACAATTGCAAAGGTCATCCCCTACTGGACTCTGGACCTGACTTATGACTAATTTGGTTTGTTTCTGTTTCCTTGCCAGGTTTTGTACCTGCCTTTGTTGAGTCCAATGAAGCACAGGAGGGAGAGTTCCTCAACCCATGAGTTGCAGAACTGCACACTCAAAGCCCTTCTTGGAAAACCTTTAGCCACAGATGGCAAGTCACTTACAATCACCAGGTTTTGGATTCTGGGTGGCATGGAGCCATTGCTTCCTTTTGGAGAAGTTCTAATCACTTTCACAAATGGTGGTGCTTGTGTTTCTGGTGTTTAGATCAGAGCTTTGATAAAGTTTGTCACATTGGACACAGAAAGTCCTCAACGTCAACCACAACCAGCACCAAGAATTGAGTTTCCCTGTTCAACAACTCAGGATCACTAAAGAACAATCAAGGGCCCAGAATTCTTCTTATTTCTTTCTTTAAGTGATGTATCTGATTCTGAACATTGGCTACCCTCATGGCAATCAGCCATAAAGCTTGTCCTAGGAGCAATATAATGGAGTGGCCTTCCATTTGCCTTCCATATTGCAGATTGACACCTGTACCGCTGATCCAGTTCCGTGAGTCACTTTCTGGTCCTGAGCCCTTTTGGCACACAAGGTCAGCCTCAGAACAGTATTGATGGAGCTGCTGCCCTCCATTAAAATGTATTTATTTTTATTTTATTTATTTACTATATTTTTATACCACCCATTTGGGAAATTTCTCACTATGGGTAGTGTACATACAAATATCAAATAACACAACAAAATACACAACAAATCAAAAGCAGGCCAACCAAACAAATATATCCCCCCCCCAAAAAAAAACACACTAAAATATCTGGTGTCTGAGGGCACAGAGGATCAAGTAACTGGTTAATTTATGGCTAAAGGGATTCAAGTGGGTTTAAGAGGGATTTAAACCACTTAGGGACCATCACCCTTCCCTGTGGGCTTTGCCCTGTGGACTTTGCCACCAAAGGCTACGCATCCTCAAGGTGGTCAGGTGAGTTAACCACCACCTGACAATCGGTGTTGACCAGTATGGTCTACTTTATTACTATACAGTAGCAAGATAACCTAGCCACACTGGCCCAGAATCATAACCCACTTTTTTCATCAGAGGAGAACCAGACAGAAGATATTTGACAGAGATTCTCTGTTATTTTTCCTTGTTTTGTCGTCATAGGTCCTGTCTACACTAATCTGCCTAACACAGAAACCTGAGCTTGCTTCAGTGCATTTTTTCACCTTCAGTCATAAACTATCCCCAAATTGTGCTCCTACTCCCTCGTTCCCTTTATAAACTGTGGAATTTAGATTATGTCATCAATGCACAGGCTGTCATAAACTGGGCTGACCATTACATCTACTTCTCCTGAACAATTCCTCATTAGAAAAAAATTATTTATGGTCTTTTCCTCTCACCTTAAAAGGACAGTATGTTGTCACATGAGACAACCACCAGTCTAGCCAATGTCTTCATATGGAATGAGGAAGGGAAAGGGGGTGATTTTATTCTACATGCCAGTCAACAAAATGCCTTAGGCCAGGCTTGGCCCGAAAGCCTCAATGTATAAACTTTTATGTGAATGGTCGATTGTAAGCCACTCATGAAAAGTTTGCAACCTGATGTGAAGAAAAGAAGCAGATAATTAGCTTTCTCTTGCTTGTGCCCAAATGAAACATTTTTTGAATGTGATGTTGATAGCAATTCACAATGGTGTCACTAAGGTCCATTCCCCTTCTCAACTCAGACTTGCCTATTAAAGCAATTGAAGCTGAAGGCAACATTTGTTTGACACTTTCAACAAGACAAGGTTTGGTAATCTTTCCTATGAGATGTGACTAAGCAGGCAACCAAGGCCAAGTCCTTCCGTCTTGGAAAGTGGCATTGCATTTGTACATGAGGCCAAAGATGACAAGTCATCTCTCATTATCACTACAGTTCCTCACGCTGGTTCTTTGTGGGGTGATATAGGATTAGCTTTAGCAAATTAGATGAAAGAGAGTGAATTTAGAAACTACCTCCCTTGATGATTGATGAAACTAATAAGACTGATGCTCGGGAGATTCTCCTCTCTGCCTCCTCATATACCAAACCATGCTCTGGCTAAGCAACAAAATGTCTTAACAGCAGCTATTCTGTCTTTAACATGTACTGAACCATCCCTGAAACAACCACAGCTGAGAATTGGGTGTGGCGACAATAAGAAACACATTTAGGTGTGCCAGATTACAGAATCAAGGGACATCTGTCCTATAGTTTTGGCATCTTGTCAACCAGATCTGCAGATATGTGAATATTACATCATGTACACTTCAGCTATGTTCCTGTTCTCTAACCATTTTTGTTCAGCCAATGGAATGAAGCCATCCTTATTGGCAATGTCTTCTTTTTTGAGCTTACACAAGTAGAATTCTTCTTTCTTGATCACTCCTTTCTGTCCCTTCTCAATATGCCTTTATTGTGATTAGCTGTCAGTTTCCCCTTTGCACACTCCAGTTACAGGAAATCATAAAGTGACCTACAATATGGGGTTCTGCCCCTTGCTTATTACATAAATAATCACAAAGGGTTAATATCAGATTGTACTTGCAGGAATTTTCACTCATCTCTCATTCTGCAACCTCAGAAATATAGCTGGCAGGAGGGTACACATGAATATTCAGAACAAGATTTTTTTTAGACAGACATCAAAATATGGTTTGCTCGCTATCTCTGACCTGTATTGGTTTTGAAGTCCTGGAAAATAAAATCAGATGACAGCCACAATGGATGTTACAAACAAGCAATTAAAAAGACAGGCTCTGTTCTTCTTATTCTGTACTTCTTAACAAAGTGAGCACCCCTCTGTCTTCTCTATAGAAAGGTATGAGAAATCCACCTGCCTCTAAAGAACAAGTAGGGTTTGTCATGTTTCTGTACACAGTTTTATAAACTAGTATCCTGTTACTAAATGTGAAGTAGAGAAGAAATTGTTTAACCAACTGCAAAACCCAGCTCACAACCACAGTCAGAATAAACATATGATAAGAGGCTTGCTGGAACATGGGATATTTATATGACATTTTCATGACTGCCCTTCCATTCCACATTTAAGCAATAACATACTGTACAAGCCAATATCAATGTGGAAACTTCCACTTCTCATAGGAATACATTTAGAGAAGAGAACAAGAGGCAAGGGTTGAGTTGGATGCTACATGGCAAGGGAAGTGATTACAGCATTGCCCAGAACTAAAATACCTTGACAGGACACTCTCTTTTAAGCAGTACTGTCTGAAAACAAAAGCCAAAGTTAGTACAAGGAACATTTTTATTAGATATTTTGGATATTATTTTGGAGCAAATTATTTCAGATTTGGATCTGATTTTTATTTACAAGTGTCCGGCGTCGCCATGGGGAGCGCAACTGCGCCGAGTTTGGTGAATCTTTATATGGCACATTTTGAAAAGGTTTTTATTTTTAGTAATTTAAACCCCTTTGCACAAAATATCACTTTTTACAGGTGGTTTATTGATGATTTATTTTTTGTATTCAATGATTTGAGTTGTGTATCTGAGTTCGTGGCATGGATTAATGGAGTTAATAGGCACCTGCAGTTTTCTCATAGTTGTGATTCTTCATCATTACCCTTCTTAGACATTGTGATATATTTGGATAACTCTCGCAATATTCGAGTCAGGCTTTACCGTAAACCGACTGATAGGAACGCATATCTGCATTACAACTCTTACCACCTGCATTACCTTCGTAATAACTTACCGTATTTATTCGTGTATAACGCGCAAAATTTTATACCAAAAAAAGAAATCAAAGTTTGGGTGCGCGTTATAAACGAGGACTGGTGTCCCACCCCCGTCGCGAGCCTCTTTTACTTCCTTTTTAGAATTGGGTCGGCTGTCTATTGAAGGGGAGGCGGGGGTGTGGCTTTGAAGAAATTGACGGGATCTGATTGGGTGGCGCAGGAGACGAGGCGTGGCCCGGAGGTAGCTCGCAGTTCGAGCGAGGCTCCTGGGGGTCGGAAGTGCTCGTTTCGGATTGCATTTTCTTTACCCTGCAACAGGTGGGTCTGATTATCCCCCCCTCCCTCAATGTTTTAAGGCGTGCTCTTATGAACAAGCTTTTTCACCGATATAACTGGTACCCGTTAGATGGCATCTCAGGGTATCAAGCGTAAACGTTGTGCATATGACGCTTCGTTCAAGCTCAAAGTTGTTGATCATGCTGAAATTCATGGAAACCGAGCAGCTAGCCGAGAATTCACTGGAAAATTAGGGGTGCGCGTTATACACGAGTGCGCGTTATACACGAATAAATACGGTACGCTTTGGGTTATTCTTGAGAGCGAAAAGGAACTCTTCCAGCCTAGTTGATTTTAAACATACCTCCAGCTCTATTCGGCTATGTTTGAAACAAAATGGGTATCCGGTACGCATTATTGATCATTGTTATGATAGAGCATGTAGAGTTACCAGACAAAGTTTGTTGACTGCCAAACCAAGACAGGACAGGCGCAGGATTATGTGCTCATTTGAATACTCACCCCTAGCTAATCACATCAAGTCTATTATCTATCGACATTGCCATATTGTTAAACACATTGCAGGTTGTGAGCAAGTGCCTTTGATAGGATTCAGGAAGACACGTTCTATCTGACAGTTTGTGACTAAATCAGATCTATATTCTCCACCCATTGCATCAGGGCACTTTAAATGTGGGCATTGTGTGCAGTGTAACCTTGCCTAGGAAACAAAGGTAATTATGGTTCTTGGGTGTACTTATAAATTGAAATTGAAAGAGCTTACCACTTGCCAAACTAAATGTTGTATATTTATCATCATGTGCAGTTGTGGGTTAAGCTATGTGGGGTGCACCAGCCGTGAGATTAAAACCAGGGTGGGGGAACAAAGATCTAGAATTAGGAAAGGAGACATTACTGCACATGGGGTCAGTCATTTTCTGGAGAAGCAACATAGTGATAAAGATTTGAGGTTTGCTGTCCTTGAAGCTGTCTAATCATCTCGATATGAAGCGATAGATATAGAACTTAGATTACGCCGCAGAGAAGCACATTTCATTTATTGTTTCAATACTGTTCATCCACATGGACTCAACATAGATTTGGACTTGTCGTGTTTCCTTTAAGAAATTTCTAGGTTACAATATGTGGTTCTTTATTAGATACAGCTGCTGTGGGTTAGTATTGATTATAAAACAAGGTGTGAGTGAGATGGTTCTTTGACGTCGAGGAGCACTGCAGAATTTTCATTGAGGCTCAGACACGAATAAAATTAAATATTCATTAAAATTAAAATAACTTGAAGAAACTATATCTACATTGCAAGCAGGTAATTTACTTTAAATGCATTTCCCTGTTGTATATATGATGTATATATATATATGTAATATTGTATATTGGTGTAGATATTGTATGGTTATGATATGTATATGTTTTTATGTGCATAGATTCCTGAGGAAGCTTGGAAAAGCCAATTTATCTGGAAAGGGCTTCAGGTCTACTTGCGCATTAAAGCACGTTTCAGAACATTGACAATTTGCATTACCTTGATATTTCGCCGCAAACGGTTTTCTTGTTCCAGGGACTCCAGTATGGAGTGCATCCACACATGCAAAACAAGTTGACATCACTGTTAACGAAGCCATGCATATAGTGACAGGATGCCTCAAGCCTACACCATTTGAGAAAATATACCCTCTTGTTGGTATCACTCCACCTACAATCAGAAGAGAAGTAGCAGTGGACGCCAAGAGAACTAAGCAAGAGAATAACCCTCAACATGCTCTGAATAGATATGAGCCTCAAGTCTGCCAGCTGAGATCCAGGAAGAGCTTTATGGTGAGAAAAAACATTCTTGAGGATACACAAGAGCAAAACCAAATTAAAAGCTAGAGGAAGGAGCTCAGTGGGCAACGAACATCATTAAAGGAGGATATAGCTGAGGTACCCAACTTCCCCTACATCACTTGGAGGACTCTGGATAGGCTGAGGGTCTGAGTCCCTAAACGTAAGACCAACAGGCTCAAGTGGGGGCTGCTGGTGGACAATAACAGATGAATGTGGAGAGATACAGAATCTGGCTCATTTATTGGTCTGTTGATTACTGCCAGAAACATGCACCAATGAGGACTTAAATTTAGCCAATGGCAAAGCCAAGAAAGTGGCTTCATTTTGGCAGTCCAGAGTTTGATTGGGACACGAAAGAAAAAGAGAAGAGAAATCAGCAGAGATTCTCAAGTGTGCATATAAAATTTTGCCTCAACAAACCAACCTCCCAGTGATTTGTCCATGGTAAAAAACAAACATGGATATACATAAAATAATCTTATAACAAAGCAGAGGAAGTGGTAATAAAATAGTAGTTTCATGTTGAAGGTAGTAGCACACCACTAGCATTTGACATGCATCTTTTATGCATTGCAAAAGCTTTTCTGTATGTACTCAGCAGCAGTTCAGCCACCTGAGACCATGTTGAAGGGACAAAGCATTATCCTGGAATGTTCCCTGTTATAACAGTTCAGACTTCTATGCTCTCTTAAGCACTGATGTGCATCATGATCAAAGTTCAGTTTTCACCTGCAAATAATTCAGCAAATTTCCATCACAACTCCTGTTTCCTAGAGCTGCTGTATCTGATCACAAAGCAGCAAAACCCTGAACTGGGAGCTGGGACTTGCTTTACTCCTTTCTTCTGCTCTGTTTGGTGGCTTGAATGCCATTTCCCAAATTAGACAACACCTGGCTAGCATTTGCCACCAAGTATTCACATGGTAGGAAGATGCAAAAGAGTCTCAGGGCTCTGCTTTATATATGGATCTTCCAAAACCTGTTTTCGGCATTCATGCTTTTCGTTTGGAGACATACATCTAAAATAAAAAGACTAAAGGGATGTGAAGTGTTCTTGAGAGCAAACAAAAATCTTGGGCTTAAAAAGTTTTAAAGGTTGAGGTTGATGAGAAAGACTTTAGCCAAAGAACCTAGAGGGCTACTAGCAGTCATAGAGGACAGAAAGATAAATAATTTTACCTGCAATAAAACAATGTCCTATGTCCTGATAGTAAACACATTCTGTGTAAGTTGTGGAAGAATGCTTTGGCAGAGAGATTTTGGATA
The DNA here is from genome assembly GCA_035047345.1 of Bradypodion ventrale. Lineage (NCBI taxonomy): Eukaryota > Metazoa > Chordata > Lepidosauria > Squamata > Chamaeleonidae > Bradypodion > Bradypodion ventrale. The sequence goes on from JAWDJE010000006.1 coordinate 127,868,105, forward strand.
TCCATTATAAACTCTTTCAATAAAAAAATGGAATTTTATATTCAAAAGCCTCTCTCACAAACCTACATAAAAGAGAAGCATCACATATTAAACTGTGATCATGTTTTTAAAATGAAGAAAACTCACAGTCCACTGTTTCTTTTCCCATTCAGAGGTGCTACTTGGGCCTCTTGTTCTAAACTATGAATTCGCATCAGGGGCTGGATCCAGCCCCCAGGCCATAGTTTGGGCACCCTTGAACCATGTGACTGGCCAGCGGCCCGAAAAGTTTAGCCACCAATGATTTAAGGTATACAAACAACACCATCTTACTGGCCCAAAGCAGCAATGCCTTGAAATTACTTTTAGTCAAAGTGAAAGAAAAAGGTGCCAAAGGAAAACATCAGTTGAACGTTAACAGGACAAAAATGACTATGAAATGCATACACAATTTTGATGTTGACAATTATATATCTGAAATAGTGAAAGAATGGTACAATCATCAATCTCAACAGAGGCTGCAGCAAAGAAATCAGAAGCCTAAGTAGCAATGAAGGAATAAGGAAAGCTCATCAAGTGTAAAGATTTGTCACTGGAGACCAAAACCATCCACACTTTTGTATTTCTGATCATTGTGCATAGGTGTGAAAGTTGGAGAGTGAGAGAAATATGGCAGATAAAAAACTGGTTCATTTGAAATAGCATTGCAAGTATCTGGACCACCCAAAAAATAAACAAATGTTTCCTATAGAATATCAAGCATGAGCTATCTTTGGAGATAACAATGATGAAATTGTGGTTGTCATACTTTGGGTACATCATGAGAAGGCAAGACTCTGAAAAGAAAATAATGCTAGGAAAGTCTGAAAGCAGCAGGAAAAGAGGAAGACTAAATACAAGATGGATTGACCTGCTAAAGGAACCACAGACTAGAGTCTGCAAGAGGTGAGCAGTGTTATTGAGGATTGGACATTGTGGAGATCTCTCATTCATAGAGTCACCATAGGTCAGAGACAATTTGATGACACCTATCATCAACCAGAATCAAGGGCTCTGGCATTTTTAAAACCACATTCCAACATAAAGCTAAACAGACTTCATTAACTAATCCTTACAGACGAGATGTGCCATAAACTCCATAGACAGCTAAGTGAATTTTCCTTCAATATCAGAGATACCTCCCACTTTGAACAAACACAATTTTATTAAGCTAACATTATGTAGGTATGTGTTAAATATATTAACTGGTTAGCAGAACTGATCGATAACTGTAAGAGCAAATATTGGCTTGCAAATAAATATAGTATGTTCTGAAGTGGAAGACTGCAAATTTTAAGGCAGAAATCATTATTCTTGGAATCATACATTCCATATCTTTTCCTGAATTCCCTCATGCGCGGTTTTTAAAAGTGCCCATGTGCTGCAGAATACAAATATTACTTGTCCGGATGCAATGAACTTAAAAAGCAAAGGAGATTATAGTTCCCCAGATCCCAAAACAATTGGTCTGAGAACATCAAATAAACAAATATGGTACTCTTTCAGCCCAAACTGCAGTGAAAACAATAGAGAACGGTGTGTGTGTGTGATGATGATTTTTGTCAAAGCTTGAAGAAGTCTGAAGACTTCTTTGACCTAGACACTATATTTCTATGGGTGTAACCTAATTTTGCATTGGCTTTTTCCATCACTGTGTTATCCTGTTGTCTCATAGATTACTGTAATGCGCTCATAGACTACTGTAATGCGCTCTACATGGGGCTGCCCTTGACGACCATTCGGAGGTTGCAGCTGGTCCAGAATGCGGCAGCCCGGGTGGTGATGGGGTGCGAATGATATGCCCATGCCTCACCACTACTTTGGGAGCTGCACTGGCTACCAGTTTGCCTCCGGGTGCAATTCAAGGTGCTGGTTTTGACCTTTAAAGCCCTATATGGTAGTGGGCCAGGATACCTTAGAGACTGCATCGCTCCAAGAGTGTCTGCCCATCCAACTAGAACGGATTGGAGGGGCTCTCTAGTTGTGTCATCAATTAGAGGGGCACATCTATCTAGTACCTGAAGGAGGGTCTTCTCCGTGTCCGCACCAGTCCTCTGGAACCTCCTGCCAACAGATCTAAGACTACAAACAGAATTGCTGCCCTTCAGGAAAGGTGTGAAGACCTGGCTGGCAGGGCAGGTGTGGGGCCCTAATGGGAATACAGTCCCCGCCTGTGGGCTCACAACAAGATAGCAACCAGGAGCCCTCTCTGTCTCTTTTTTTACAGTGGTTGGGGTGGGTTGTTGGGATAACTAGGGGTTTTATGTGTTTTTATATGTTTTTAAAAGTTGTTGTAATGCCGCCCTGAGTCAGGTTCACCTGAGTGGGCAGCATATAAATGTGAATATAAAATTAAATAAAATATGTAACTTGCAGTCTGCTAAGATCCCTAGATCTTTTGAAGTTCCTTATCAAGGTTTTCCATGAAAATGAAACAGTCTGTCAGTAAGACTTCTTCAAGCTTTGATGGAAATCAAGCTCCCATTACCAAAAATAAGTAGAATTGGCCCCCTCACAACAAATGGACAACATTGAAGATACAAGGAGATAAACTAATTAAGAAACATTTTGTTGGCTATTATCAACATCCGTTTTGGGCTGTGGTGGCTCAGTGGTTAAGAAGCTCACCTTGTTAGCTGGAAGGCTGACAAGATGGCAGTTTGAGACCCAGGTACTACATGACAGATTGGGTGCCTGTCTCTGTCCCAGCTCTTGGGGACATGAAAGGAGCCTCATTTGGGCGTTCCCTGAGTGGAGTTTCTTCCGCAAAAATCCCTTCAACCCAGAATAATTTCTGACAACATCCATTTTGGTGCAGTTCAATAACCTCTGGTTATTAAAAACACCAGAGAAGTAACAAGACAGGTTTCTCTTCACTGACCACTTCTGCTGCTAGTTCTGGCAGAAATGAATATTTGGTCTAATTTAGCAAAAAATAAATAAATCTTGTAGTTTATATGATTTGCCATTCATGTTCTTATTACATCAACAAAATAGAAGGAATAAACTTCAAGTGGCTTCTTGTAGTATATACTGTTCACCTGTTCAGGAGGGATATATCATCACTTAAGAGTTTTCCTTCTTAAGATTTTGCATTATTTTGTAAATTTTGAGATCATACCTCACTTCCTTCTTGTTTGTAGGCAGTGCCGTGGAACAAAGAACATCAGTATGAGGATGAATGATGCTCCTGGGATCAAGAGACAACCACTGACATCCCTGACACCATATTTAATATTGGCAATTACAGCATATGATTTTTTGTGTATAATGTTCAAAAGCTGATATGGTACATCTCACAAAGGAAACCCACGCTTTCTTGGATAAGATGGTCCCCGTCCGTCCTTCCTCCCCCCCCCCACCCCAGCATTGCTCATTTTTTGTCTGGCTTGGATAGTCATTCAAAACAGGATCATCTTCATATGTAACCTTCACAGATACAGATTTTTGCCGGCCTTGTAAATTTTGCCTAATTAAAAGTCTTTCCGATTCCCTTGTGGTCCAAGTTTTGTCATGCAGAACATGGCACTGGAAAAGGGAAAGCACTGAGAGAAAATTTGCTGTGATTTCTTTTCTTCCTCAGGGTCAGACTGGTGTGTGTAAAACTGCATTGGTATTAAAGCTTCATATCTAGATAAATCTCAAAATGCATTCATAGGATTCATTAATTAAGATTCAGTGGTGATGTATTCTTAGTTGACAGCTTTCTACTTGAGACAGATGTTGAAGTATAAACTATACACATTTATCTTCACCTGCCCATAGTGTGTGAATAATTTGTAGATGTTAGTTCAAAACATGTTCCAAGTAACATTTATTTATTTTTTAATTTAGATTTATATACCGCCCCAATCAATAGACTCTAGGTGGTGTACACAGTCCAGCGACTACCTCACTGGCTGCTCAGCAAAACTTAAAACAATATAAAAACAGTCAAAACCCCTTCAATAAAACCAATTACAAGAGGGGGGAACCTCAGACGAGCCCAAAAGGAAAGCTTGTTTGCAATCCCAGCCCCCAGCCCCGTTCCACTAACCACGTTTTCCATTCGCTCCTAAACAGTAGCAACTGGTTCTGGAGGAGTAATTCTACTGGGAGGAGGCTCCATAATGTGGGGGCTACAACCGAAAAGGCCCTTTTCCTCGTGCTGGAGCGGCATTCCTCCCTAATGGATGGTATATGGAGGGTGCCATCTCATTTTACTATTGTGGGACGGGTCAATGTCCTAGGGATGATGCGGTCCCTGAGGTAGCCTGGTCCGCTACCATGAATGGCTTTAAAGGTGATAACCAGCACCTTGAATTGCACCTGGAGACATATAGGCAGCCAGTGCAGCTCCCGCAGCAGTGGAGAGAGATGGGTGAAATGACCACACCCTACCACCACATGGGCCGCTGCATTCTGGACCAAGTGCAGTCTCCAGATGGTCATCAAGGGCAGCCCCATGTAGAGCACATTACAATAGTCCAAACGGGAGGTGATCAGGGCATGGGTGACTGTGAGCAAGGCCTCCCGATCCAGGAGTGGGCAAAATTGGTTAATGAAACGCACTTGCCCAAAGGCCCTCCTGGCCATGGTCGTAATCTGCTCCTGGAGAAGAAGCCGCAAGTCCAGGAGGACTCCCAGGTTGCACACCTGATCAGATTGGGGCAACGATGCCCCATCCTAAATCAGCAAGGATAACTCCTTATGAGGTGCCTCGCTCACAGCCACTCAGTCTTGCTGGGATTCAGCTGTAGTCCATTGTCCCCCATCAAATCAGCTCTGACATATGGAACTCCAATCCAAAAATAGTTTATTTGGTATTGCTCTTGTTATTCATTCATTTTTGTGTCAGAAATTACTCTGGGTTGAAAGGATTTTTTCAGGGGACACCCAAATGAGGCTCTCAAGAATCAAACCCATCTTTCCAGCCTCCGAGTCTAGCACCTTAACCACTAAGCCACCAGGGGCACTGCATTCAGTACTGCTCTGAAATGGTGCATATGCTCATGGCAGCACAAGTGGCAGGGCATTGTACCTCCGTCAGTGATTACCTTGGCTCACCCATCTTCCAGGAAGCATAGTGAAAGGGCCTGCAGTCATGCGCTCCAATTCACTGAGATACAGTAGATATGTCAGTTTACTTAAAAATAAGCCCCACTATTTTATTTCAATGGGGCTTACTTCTTAGTCAATACACTTAGGCTTGCAACCTTAGTTGTGTTATGAGCTGGAACAGATGACAGGAGCTCGCTCCATTGTGCGGTACTTGAACTGCTGACCTGCAAATCTTCTGGTTGTCAAGCTCAGCATCTTAACCACTAAGCCAACGTGGCCCACATACCAAAGCTAAATACATGCAAATGTATTTGTTCACATTCATTCATACTTCTCTTGGCCTTAATTCTTCCTCTACCCTCTTTTGTTGCCTTCTTCTGTTGAAGTTGATCTGAATCTCAGATGTATCACAACTGAGAGAGCTTCTACAGTCACAACAGCTGACAAAATGGAATATGGCCAGGAAAAGAAGAACTTGAGCTTATAATATGCATGTTTTGCTCATGGCATGCTCATCAGGGGAAACGGATAATAATTTTTTGTCAGAAATTATTCTGGGTTGAAAAGATTTTTGCAGAAGAAATTCCACTCAGGGAATGCCCAAATGAGGCTCCTTTCATATCCCCAAGAGCTGTGACAGAGACAGGAGCTCAGTTTGTCATGCAGTACCCAGGTCTTGAACTGCCAACTTGCCAGCCTTCCAGCTAACAAGGGGAGCTTGAAGCAAGAAAATAAATACAAGGCAAAGACAAAGTGCCCCGATTTTATATGTCTTAAACTTTCATCATTTTATATGTCCAGACCACTATCTTGCCAACCCTATGAAATAATAATGTGGTAACTTGAAATTTAGTCATTCAAATGATATAACGCTGTCTCCAGGGGTGGCCTTTCACAAGGCAAACAAAATCATATGCTCTTATAGCTTTGTAGCTCTGTCCCACCTGGACCTGTAAGGAACTAGAGATCATTGCTGCAACTCTTATGCAGCCTGGGCTAGCCTGGTTTTAGGTACACACTACCTACCTAAAACACAGGATTAAGGTGTAGCAGACTAATAGGTAGTGTTTCTGCCATGGGAGTGGGTTGGTCTGGATGAGGCTATAAAATGTAAAGGCAAGAGTGATGCTTTGTACAACAAGGGCTATGAAACAGAGCATCAGACACCAATACTATGTCTAATGGTACCAACCCCAAGAATGCCACCTACTAAATGGTGAGATCACTCATGGGTGGTGCTTGAGGATGTTCCTACTCTGCTCTCTATCTATCAAGAAGCTGGGCTGCCTTGTTTGTCTTCATGAAGTCTTGCATCTAGAAGATTTGTTTTGAAAAGTCCAAATTTTACCAATTAGGAGAACCAAAATTTTGCCCCACCCCCCCGATCTAAATGCACTTTACCTTTGTGGATGAGATGGAGAATACCGAGAGATGAAAGGAAAATATAGTATTGTCACAAACAGAAGTGTGACTCCAGGAGTTTCATTTGTGAAAACAAATAAAGCAAAGATTGTTTCCCGTAACCCTCCAACAATTATTAAATTTTTCCCACAGCTATATTAGCAGAAGGCAAGGAAATAAACCTATTTAAAAAGTAATAGAAACAATATTTGTTTTGCCTCCTGCTACTAATGGGAGTAGGGAAAACCACATCATTCTTCCACTAACTGGTTTTTAAAAAATCTTATTTAATACTATTTATTGATTTTTGTTGTAAACTGTGGATCAGGTCATTCTGTCTGTGTTTATCCTTTTAACAGTTTAGGTCGTGACTTGATTTGGCAGCAGGCATAACAATTGTTGTACTTAAAGCAATCTCCACCTGACTGCAAGCCATCTAGGGAAGGGAAGGGTCCCCAAATTGATCCTTATCCCTTTAGAAGATGACTGGCAACACTGAATCTAAATACATCCATCATGTATTTTATCCCACATCTTCTTGAAACAATAGACCATACTGACCATTTCTTAGTCTTTTAATCTCTCCCATGACTCAAACTAGCAATGTGACCATATGGTACAATGCAGCAAAGAGCTGAAGACACAGGACCTTCTGAGTGGTAAGGACTCTGATATCTTCTTTCATCCTACCCAGCTTTCCCTATTCACCCTAATCTTAACCGAAAGTCTTACAGAGGTTAAGCTACATAGGAGTCTATTCAGTTTCGTAGTTCCTTGCTGGAATGGTTGGGATTGCTATAAAACATAGACTATACAACCACTCTATCCCCATTAGAATTGGACCCTCTGCTTATTTGGAAGAATTAATGATAATTTAAGATAAACACTTTTTCAAGTGTGTTATTGCCTAGACTGTGCCAGTGCCAATTTATTTATTGAGAAATGGCTTTATACTTCATCCGTTTCCCTTCTCAGAGATACCCATGCTTCTATATTTCCCATCTGTATCAAGTATTACTCAGCTACTGATGAAATGCAAGGCTGAGATTTAGGGCAGAGGTTCTCAAACTTTTCAAGCCAAGGACTGGGGTCACGTTCCCTCAGACAGCTTTAGGGGCCAGACGGCCATTTTGCCCTACCTGCCACACATGGTACTTCCAGGTGTGGCAGAGGCGGTGGGGGGGGCCACATAAAATAGTGTCAAGGGCCGCATCTGGCCCCTGTGCTGTAGGTTGAGAAGCCCTGGTCTAGGGCATAGGACTAATATGAAGTTCCTTTAAATAATTGCCACAAGTAGCAAACTACCTTTAGAAATATTATATATCACATTGATGAGGCTTGTTATGGCTTGTCACTCAAAGATCCATGCAGACTCAGTATAGAGGCTCGGGAGAGAGACCTTAACACTCTCTTCAACTTCCACATGTTCAGCAATGGTAGAAACACTGAAATGTAACACCTAATAAATCAGCCATCAAGACACTTATATTTAACCATTCCACTCTCCCCCTCCATACCACTCGTTCTCCGTACAACAGTTTATTTGGGATGCTGATGATAAAAAGAAAGAAGGAAAGATCAGAAGACAAAAAGGAAAGAGATCGAAGAAAAGGAAAGAGAAACTTCAAACCTACATGAAAAAAGCTCACCAGGTGACTTCCACATTGAAAATAATAGGGTTTTTAAAGTTGAAAAGGTTTCAAAAGGTCACTATGCATTTAGCAGCGGAAGAGCAATATGAATTTCTAAGCAGCAACATCTGGAAGATCAAAAGAAGGCGTTCTTCAATCAACACAAAAATATCTGCTCATTACATGCAATCATATTTAGTTATTAATAGACACTAGCCAGACACTGACATTTTACACATTTCCTTGTATCAAGCACCAGGGACACTTCTGGCATTTAGTTTATCATTTTCATCAGTGTCAAGGAAAGAGTGACCGATCTGACCCACAAAACTCTCAGACTGTCACTCATCGTAAGTGAATTTATCAACACATTCAGAGTGGGAATACACAGGAGAGTTTTAACTGTTTGCATACAGAATCATTCCATTCTTCACGCTTCAAAAAGGAGAGGGTCAATGCCCTTACTTTTGCATAATAAATAATAAGGGGCAGCTGACAATTACATAGGTGGAAATAGCGTGCAAAATGATTGGAATTCAAATTTGTTGTGCGAATGTAGCTGGAGATGGCTTAAGTAATCAGCTGCAGCGGGTTGATTTTCCTCCATTGTTAGAGGTTAACACAAAAGCTCTCTAGCTCATAATAGAAGCAGCCTTACTTCAGCTGCAAATTGGCACATATCTCATTAGTATTTTCATTCGATGACATCTCCTCTGATGGACTTAGATCCACAGGCTGGAAAATATTAAAATTAATTGGGCTATTATATATAAGGCAATTTTTTTTTAAAAAAAAGTCCTAGCAAAGGAAGTTTTGGAGGACAAGTAGCATTGACCTCAACAGGCAAGACAAACTGGAATTACATTGAGTTTTATTCTCCTTTTGTCAGAATGGTTTGTTAAACTGGCATCTCCCCTGATTGTAGGGTTAAATGATTGCAATTAAAGGAACCACAGGAGCCAACCACGTCTCCCTCCCCACCCCTACCTTGCCTTACCAAACACTATAGCAAGAGAGAGAAAAAGAGGCCAAGAGGCATCTTCAGCCTGAAATGGAGCTTTATTTCTAATGAAAATTACGTGAAAGATGGGATCACATTTTTAGTTTTGCTAATTAGACCTATGGCTGCATTTTGTAAGGCATTCATGCCACCCGTTGACAATTCTTCACCAGAATAAGGTTGCTGTATTGGCCACTTTGCTTGCTTTAACAAATTTGCAAGGAACTTGATGATATTTTTGGGACAGCAGTACCATAAACCTCTTTTCATGCTTTGGTTTCTAAGCAATTACCCAGAAACTGGTTAATGATTGTTTTATATTAAACTAAAATTAATATATAACTTACCCAAAGCCCCAGATAAAGTGGGTATGTTTTTGTAGGTGTTATTGTTTTTTAATATGCTTTCTAGCATCCTTAGAATGGTAAGAACATTAAATTGGATATTACTTTGCATGTATCTATGTTGTCGATTTCTTTAGGATAAGCAGGGGGGGTCTACAATAAAGCTTTTCAATATATTAAGCTTCCAAAGATTTTGAAACCTAATAAATATCTTCCAGAACCTCTCTCATCTAGATGATTCCTTATTCTAAAACATTTTTTTGCAACAATCCTGTTTTCTGATATTTTGTTTTGTCTCACAGCCTGTTGTTTTATAACATCTGCTTGCAACGATTAGATTTAATTTCTCCAAGGAGTGTATTCATGCTAGTACTCTTCTAACGTATGAATCAGATTGCATTGGCTCCTCGCTGCTGATTCAGCTGGGGTGACAATGATGAAGGTGTACATTTCATCCTTCAGAAACCAGTCAATTCCTCTGAGGCTACTTTGGTCAAATGGGGCATGCTTTAATTTGTAGGAGGGGCAATCTTAACCTGGGAGGAGTTAAGGCATGGAGTCTTTCCCTCTCACTATGGACTGTGGAGGAGTAGAAAAAGAAACTGAGCTCTTCATCCATCCATAGATACGTGACTTTTGAACCATGAGGAGGCAAGGGCATGGTTATTTCACAATAATAACCTTGGCTCATGGTTATGCCTGTCAATAATGTGCTTTCTTAACTTAGGGGGAAATGACGTGTCACATAATGAACTGAATTATTGTGATGTCCCACAGATAATAATGCTCAACATTCAGTTCCACTGTGTGGCCAATGTATGGATTTTGCTTTTTCTCACTTTCAAATAAATTTTAAAATCTACAAATTCCTTTCACTCATTCCAGAAGTGCCAATCAAATAGGAAGAAAATTCTCAGTAACCAAATCCCCTGGACCTACAGTCATTTTCAACATGGAGAGGCCCTGGTTGCAATTCTTGAAGGCCCTGACAGGCAAATGAGATGGCAGTCTTAATTCTGCAATGCAAAACATGGTTAAATACATTTCCAAAAGTTCTTATACAAAGCAAAGTAAACACAATTCTTACCCACTGCCATAGAGGAATTGCAAGAGCCAATTCTTCTTGTTGTTCCTGTTGTTCTTCTGTCAAGAGAGATACAAGGTTCTTGCTCTGGCACATCTAGCAGCTTAGTCTGGCATTATTTGGTGTTCTTACAAGCGCCAGTCATGTTAGGAAATAACCTTATCAAGCAGAATCCATCAGAACTGATTAATACATAAAGGGTATGAAAAGGGTAAAGAAAGCAGTTAGGAGTTTCTCCCAATCTCTCCCCATTAACTCTTGATACTGCTACAAAACTCTCTGAAAGGTACAAATTGAACATACAGGATGAACCATAGTAATTACAAAATGTGCTTAAAATATTTTTCAAGATCCCATTCTATGGTAGCACTGCTTAATAATTGATTTGGTTAATCTTAAATTTAGACTTCAATTTCATTCAGGTTTGCTTCATAATGGTGATGTTTGTTATTTAAAGGCACATTGCTATGGTTGGAGACATGAAACATTTTAATGAATTTACTGTAATTGAATGCTCAAACTCAAATAGTGCATCTCAGGGAGAAAATAAAGAATGCTGCCATTACCAAATCAAACCAACCAATCTTGATGTAAGAAAATACAATTACGATGGGATCAATTACTAAAGATGGTAGGTAAAGATCCATCTTAGTGGGTAAGGGAGCATTTAAAAACTAGAACCTTTCGAGAACTCTGGGATTTTTTTTTAAAAAAGGAATGAGAAAACTATCCTACCAGTTTGGGGATTCTTGACCATGACTTGGGTTTCTGGTAATTGAAGTCCAAGAACACCTGGAGTGCCAAGGTTCACCACCATAGTGCTAGGATATCCCATATCCTTATATAAGAGCAAGCTGAGAAAACCAGTATTGATAGAGATGAATAGTCCTGTTCCCACCCATGCATCATAGGATTTCAGTCTATTATTGTAGATAATTCACTTTCATAAAATAATGTGGCAGCCACTAGCTTAGTTAGCTTTAAGAGGCCATCAGACACTTTCATTGAGCAAAAGAGTCAATGGTTATTGTTAGTCAACCTATCTATCCATCTAAGTTTCAGAGGCTGTTGCTTCTACATCAGTCCCAGAAGGTGAGATGGAAGAACCGAAGATTATTGTCTTCATAGCCAGGATGGTGAACCCTAATACCTGTGAATCCACGATCCTAATCCCTACTCTGTGCCCTACATGGGCAACTGGGCACTGTGAGGTCAAAGATGGAGCTTTGAAATTATGCTTCTTGGTTCTTTTTAAATTCTTACAATGACGATAACTAGGTTGTCACTGCAACATATAAAAGTGCATGAGTCACAAAATTTTCCAACTCTTTTAGCCTCTGGTTCTTTTTTTAGAACTTTAGACTTTTTAGAGTTTGCAATTGTGTATGCTTTTCTTATCTCCCCTCCCAATTGCTTAATCCAGGGGTGCCCAAACTATGGCCTGTGGGCTGGATCTGGCCCGCATTGCCCACACCACTGCTGGAAGTGGAAGTAAAACACCTCCCCGCATGCACAGAATGCTGCCATAAATGCACCCGTGGCTGTCGTAAATGCATTTACAACAGCCGCAGGTGCATTTACGGCAGCATTTTGCACATGTGCAGGCATGTTCTGTTTCGGGTGGCAGGACCCACATGACCAGCCCGCTGAACCATGTGACTGGACCACAGCCTAGAAAGTTTGGGCACCCCCGGCTTAATCCTTAATCATAGCTCTGTTGACCATCATGTGGGCAGAGACTGTCTTGTTTTCACTGATTGTATGGAAACTACTAAGGGCCCTTCCTTCCCTAAAGATCAATGCTAGATAAATAAAGGAATAGAGAAGAACATTGAGTTGTACATCCTTGCATGTAGCAGTCCCCTAAGGGACCCTTAACAATACTCCAACAGTGCTGTCAGATATTTAGATCTCATTACTTCCTCCTTCTTATAGATTATTTCCTTTCTTTTCCAAGTACAGTACAGATATAATTAAAATTGAATTAAAAATACCCACCTAATTGTGCAGATGCACTGTTAATCACTTAATTTAATTTAACTAGTTTCAACAAGATAGGAATGTGAATGGATGATCTGCAGAAAAAGAGGCATTTCCAGGCATGTCAGGCAATGTGATATCATCTTGTCTACATTTGTGGATAAATGTAAATATATGTGCTTAGCTGAGTCAGGATGGTAATTGTTGCTGGCATGTTTTTTAAAACTATATAAAGAGAGTAGCTTTTGGAATGAAAATAAAAAACCCATTATACTGTTTTGAGAAATATCAGCAACTTTTATTAAAAGCATGCACAGATAAAGGTAACTAGCAAATGTAACAAAGGTAACTAGCAAATGTCTTATGTGTGCAAATGTACTTTTTTTCTGTAAGGGGCCTTAATCCGTAATATATATGTTTGTGGCCACAGCACAAAACAGGGGACGAGCTGCTAGACAATCTTACCCCCTGTGCCATTTTTCCCCACACCAAAAAAGCTATGTCTTCCCTCAACCTGTAGGAAGCTGTCAAACCCCCCACCCCACCCTGAAATTTGGAACCCTTTCCTCTATATTCTTCCTTTTACCATCACCTTTGAGATACATATTATTTGTAAAACTGAAAGGTGATAAATGGTGTAAGGTGAACGGTTACAACTCAAAGCAGTGGTTCTCAACTAATGGTACAGATATTTCCAGGATGACATAGAAGCAGTCTGGCGTGTGTGTGTGATACTTTTTTCATAACATTTACTAAAAATTTGCTTTTCTTCAATCCTGAGGTACTAACTCCTACTGCTTCTACCTGACATGGATCACTCATCTGTGGCATTTTATAACGCTAACAGATTATGATTAACACTCAGGTATTTCTCCCAAGTCCCCATTTCTATGGATTATCAAGTGTCACTTCCTTCCATGGATTATCCATTAAAGCTTTTGTCTCTCCCATCACTTCCTGCATAAATGATAAATATAACAAAAATACACCTGTAAGCATATACAGTAACTGCCTTTCTTAGGAAAGACTAAGTTGGGGTGGTTTCTATTGAGGTGGAACCCAGGTTTGGTGATGAAGCAGCTGGTAGAACATAAGAGAGGAAAGATTGGCTCAGAGGATACAGGGCCAGTTTGAGCTCTTTTGTAACGTGTGGTCAAGGACATGTTGCAATGTGGTACTAAGTGGGGGCTGCTGGCAGACAACAATACACTGTGTAAATGTGGAGAGATACAGAATCCAGCTCATTTACTAGTTTGCCGATTACTGCCAGAAATATGCACTGATGAGGACTCACGTTTGGCCACCAACAAAGCCAAGAAAGGGGGTTCATCTTGGCAGTCTATGGTTTGATTGGGACATGGAGGAGAAGGAGGAAACTTTTGAAGGAAACTTTTCTATTGATAAAATTGTGAGAACGCACAATACAACTTTCCCCTCCTCCAAACCAATACAATTCCCTTTGTTTCCTTCTTCTTTTCAGGGCAAAAGATTTTTACAACACAATATTCACTGAGGTGAATGGGACTTACTGCCAAGTAGAGATATAAATCTTCACTCGTTTCATTCTTGTGGAGAAGAATGATAAATTGCAAACGTTATACCCACCCTGACAGTTTTTGTGGATGTTCTGCATTTCTTGACTTTCTGTGTGAAAAATCTGCAGGTATATTCTTATGCGGAAAACTGGATTTTGCTCAGAAAACCTGATATTTTGGGCAAACACCACACACACACACACACACACACACACACACACACACACACACACAGAGTTTATAATGAAAAGAGTTGCATGTAAAAGGTGGGGAAGATTGCAAATACTGCTTCAGACAAATGTACTGGTCTTTTTATTCTCCTATAAAAGCAAAAATTAGAGCCCCTACAGCTGTTGTTCATTGTTCCAATGGGAAGTCAAGAAAACTGGTGAATATTCATTACATCCTCAACACCAAGTAGGTGGATACAGGATTGCATCCTTAATGTCTTTTTAGCAGCTGCCCAGAGACCCACATACTGGTGAGTCAATCTCTGTAAATATCAAGTCAAGATGCTTCCCCACCCAACTTCTTGTTCCATGTTTACCACAAACAAAGAGGTGTTATAGTTATTTTATGTTCCAATGTCACAAGGCTGAACCACCGGCAAAACAGGGTGACTGGTTTAGCTTCAGGAAACTCAAATAGGTACCTAAAGAGTTTTAACTTAACTAGAGGAAGCACTGCTTCTGAGTTCATTTAAAAGTTTGGAAACTGGTTAATGATTTGCATCCCCTTGATCCTAATGTAACAAGCCAATGTTGTGTTATGTGTCTGGATCTCTCTACACATCAAACGCAGGGATGAGATAAGCATTCTCTCCTGCACACATCTTTTGTGTAGGGAAGAGGAGAAGGCAGGTATTCAAAATGCTAAGTGGGGGCCCCACCCTTCCAAGGGTGTGACAATCCGCTTACTCCCAGGTAGGACTTGGGAATCCTCCAGCCTCCTGGCAATGAGATTGTGCCTGATCCTGCTTTCCTGGTCCAGATCAGACCCAGCAGTTCAGGCGTCTCCTATCAGTGTGCCCACTCACTCCCGACCAAAATCCAGGTGGTGACAAAAGGGTGCACGTGAAACTAGTGTAGATTCAGGAAATGTGTGCCAAGTAATCACTCCAAGTCTCTTCAGGCATTTTAAAAGGACATTTAAAAGGATAAGCAGAGCAAGATTCAGGATACAGTCCAGCAAAAGTTCAGAAAGCATTTCAAAGCACAGAAATAAAGCAAACAGGTTCTAAGGGATAGCCCATGGCCCCCCTTCTTTCTCAAGCCTCTACATTTTTGAAGTTTAAAAGCACAACATCCAAGAGAGTGTCTGAGTGCACATGCATGCATCTCTGGGTTATCGTATATACTCGAATATAAACTGAGTTTTTTAACCACAAAAACGAGGTCCAAAAAGGGGACTCAGCCTAAAAACGCACACACACACACACATTTTAATTAACCCCCCTCTGTAGCTTCATCGTGCTTGGAGCGAAGATGCACCTGGTGCACCGTCGCGCATGCGTGAGGAGGGAAATGGGCATGGCCATGGGAAATTTTTGCTACCCACCCACCCATCAGCAGCAAAAGCCCAGATCCATCTCTGTCCCAAAGATAAAATCCCTATGTGCTCTCAAGTTGATTCCAATTTATGGCAACCCTTTCCAATGTTTCCTAGGTATACAGTACGCAAGTGGTTCACCCTTATTTCTTCCAGTGCATTTTTGAACAATGTATATCTTATTTTTTTTATAAGCATTGTGACAATCAAGCACAGCCAGGTTTCACGTTAATAAGAAATGAGTTTTTGGTTGACACAAAGGGCTAACTAAATCCAGCCTTTGCTTAATCTTTTCCAGCATTTCTCTGCAGCAGGCTTGCTAGGTAAAGGTAAAAGAAACCCTTGCTCGAAAGCCAGTCATATCTGACTCTAGGGTTCAGTGCTCATCTCTGTTTATAGCCGAAGAGCCAGCGCTGTCTACATCTGCAGACGTTTCCATGGACATGTGGCAGGCATGCCTAGACACCAAAGTGCACAGAATGCTGTTTATCTTCCCACCAAAGTGGAACCTATTTATCTACTTGCAATTTCTTGATTTCGAACTGCTAGGTTGGCAGGAGCTGGGACATAGGCGGGTACTCATCCCATCATGCAGTACTGTACTCAGGTTTTGAACTGCTGACATTCCACCTCCCAGTCAGCATCTTAGCCACATGAGCCACTGCAGTCGCAGTAGGCTTGCTACTGAAGTTCTCGCTTGAGACGCACGTGAATCTTGCCATCTTTAGCCTTCTTTAAAAACTAAGCCTCTTTCAGCCGAAGGGACTTAGAAATCTTAAAAGCAACCGTTCTCATCGGCGCTTCGCATTGCAGCAGAAGAAAACTAGAGAGAAGCAGGTGGGAGTGAGAATTGAACAACTTGATAAAATATCTAAACAGTTCATCTGCTTGTTCCATTTATGTGTCATTCCCACCCACCCTCTGCTCTGTTGCCAGGAAAATGTAAAGGCCAGAACAGTTCCATCTGCCACAAAGCAACTAGAGTCTCCAAACAGAAATGGTTGTACTACTTCCCCACCACCACCACCCATGGGCTACACACTTAAAAGCAGTGGACTCGGCATGAGCGCCAAGCCCAACTTGGCATTCAGCCTGGGAAAGTAAGAGTGTCATAGCAGGGGAATCCTCCATTATGCTATGTCAGTGATGGCCAACATTGGCACTCCATGTGTTCTTGGACTTCAATTCCCAGAAGCCCAAGACAGCACACCTGCTAATCAGGGCTTCTGGGAATTGAAGTTCAAGAACATCTTGAGTGCCATGGTTGGCCATCACTAATCTATGTTCACAACAGGTTGCCTTTTAGCAAGTCAGTATTATTCAACTTTGGCTCTCCCCTCTCCATACATCATCTCCATTTACAGCCAAAGAGCCAGTGCTGTCTGCACCTGCAGATCTTTCCATAGTCATGTTGCATGCATGATCAGATGCCAGAGTGCATGGCAGGCTGTAACCTTTCCCACCAACGTGGTACCTATTTATCTACGTATTTGCAATTTCTCGCTTTCAAACTACTAGGTTGGTAGGAGCTGGGACAAATGACGGGAGCTCATTCGGTCACACAGGACTCAGGTCTCGAACTGCTGACCTGCCCACCCATTTGCATCTGTACCCCGTCCTTTTGATGCAAGCACCACTCATCACTCACAAATGAATCAGTTTAAGATTTTCCAGACATAAAGAGAAAGTGGGAGGATTAGACAATTTAATTTCTGTGCATCAAACAGATGCTGTGAACAAGATGCAAGGTTTAGTAAAAAGGACAGCAACTCTATAGCCTGATCATAGGTGTGTTTATTTAGAAGGAAGCCTGGTCTCCATTGGCAACAAAATATGCATTTTGAAGGAGGTCTTGCTGGTGGTTTTAGACCCCTGAGCCTGCCTATCCACTAGGGTCTGTTTTATTCACTGCATGAGATTTTTCCTCCTTCTCTGTGCCTTCAAAAATCTCATTTTTATTTTTTGCAGCTGTAGTTCTGTGGAGCAGAAGAGGCTCTCCAAGGAGCAACCCCAAGAGCTAGAAGCAATAAAGCTTGATTATTCCAGAATTTATTCCTTTTATTGGGGAAGGATCACCCTCCCCGTCACATGACGAACCTTCATATATATTCATCTTCTACTTCCTCTCTTTCTTCTACCTGCAAAGTTATTAAATAAGCTAGATGGCGAGGGGCTAGCCCATTTCTATTTTCTCAAAAGAGAGTAAAAATAGCTTCCTCGAATCCAGAAAATCTCCTGCAAGAATGCTGCATACTTTAAAGAATAAGCAGGATTTCTCCCTCCCCCCTTCCCCCCTTGCTTCTTTCCTCCTTATTCGGTTATTGGAGGCAAAAGATCTACAGTGATTCCCATTCCCATTTATTTCTCTCTCTCAGATCCTTGAAATCTTTCTTATCTGCAGGAATGAGTAATATTCCAGTTGTATTTTCACATTTCTTAAGACAGGGGTGGGGCAAAGTACAGCGGGGGGGGGGGGTCAGTCACAAGGAGCTCCAGGTTGTGCTCTCAAAATCCCAATGCTTTAAAAAAAAATAAAGGTCTCTCTTGCACCATGGAAAGCAGAAGGGTGTTTTAAACCAGATGCATAGCAGAAGGTGTGTGTTCAGCAAGCTACCCGCCCTCTCCTTAAGGGTTCTTAAATCTTCTTTCGTACTCTGACTAAACTGATTTGGAGGGAAACCACCAAAATAATCAGCTGCCATTGAAAAAGCCTAGCTGCAGAATACTTCCCCGTCAACAACTTGGGGGCTACCATATCAATTCCCAGAAATTTTGCATTCCGGTTCAAGCATTCACATGGATACAGCTAGGGGACCATTCAATAATTACATGATCCTCGAGGGGTGGTGGTCTGCCATCTGAATTACGGAAAATTACGTGGAGGCGGGGGTCAGGTCAAAAATTACATAATCCATTTGGAGCTGTTGTGGTTTTGAAACATGACACTTTTTTAGGTTTAAAATGATCTCTGGGAATTTTAACCTGATTTGAGATTATTGAATCCTCACCGATACATTCTGAATTAGGCACCAATAGTGAAAAGCTCTAAAAATTAAAGTTTCGATACAAAAGCTCTGGATTATGTAATTTTAAAGGGAGGGGGGTCGAAGCAAAAATTATGATCGGATTACATGGAGGGGAAGGGGGTCAATTCCCCCCAAGAAATGGATCATGTAATTGTTGAATGGCCCCTAGGTCTGGTTGTGTGTCACAGACTACTTGTTGTATGCCAGGGGAAAATGTGACAGCACTGCACTTTAAGAAAGATACAAACAAATTAGAGCAGGTACAGAGAAGGGCAACAAGGATAATAATAATAAATTTGTGTCAGAAATTATTCTGAGTTGAAAGGATTTTTTGCGGAAGAAACTCCGGTAAGGGAATGCCCAAATGAAGCTCCTTTCCTGTCCCCAAGAGCTGGGGCAGAGATCATGCAGAACCCGGGTCTCGAACTGCCGACTTGCCAGCCTTCCAGCTAACAAGGCAAGTTTCTGAGCCAACGAGCCATTGCAGCTCCTAATTTCGTGCCAGAGATTACTCTAGATTGAAAGGATTTTTGCTGGAGAAACTCCGCTTAGGGGATGCCCGAATTAGGCTCCTTTCATGTCCCCAAGTGAAGCCCTCGGATATCGAAACCCGGCCTTCCTGCCTCCAAGCTCTGCGTTTTAACCACTAAGCCACCAGGTGAGCTGTGCAAAAGCACGGATGATCTGAGGACTGGTAACCAAGCCCTTGGAGGAAAGGCAGAAGGAACTCGGCATCTTTAGCCTTCAGAAAAGGAGACTGAGGGAGGGTATGATAGACTCTTCAAATACCTGAAAGATAATCATAAAGAGCCAGGGCACGATCTGTTCTCAATCATCCCAAAGTGCAGGACACGTAATAACAGGCTGAAAGTAAAGAAATTCAGATATAGGCTGAATATTAGGGGGAAATGTTCTTAATGGTTAGAGTAGTACAACAATGGAACCAACTGCCTTGAGAGGTGGTGAGCGCTCCCACGCTAGAAGCATTCAAAAGAGAATTGGTCAACCCTCTGTCATACCTGCTTTGATTCCTGCATTGAGCAGGGGGTTGGACTCGGTAGCCTAAAAGGCCCCTTCCAACGCATTGTTTCAGTGATTCTAAAGGCCACTGATAAACCTTTTCAAGGGATTCTTGGCCTTTGCTGGTGGATGAGATGGTAGCAGGGAAAGACTTAGCAACCAATCTTCCCGTCCTGCTTGGTATACCTGGGTGGAAGGTGGCCTCAGCATATGTGTCATCTGCTAACCAGGGTATTTGGTTACAATTCAGAATCAACACCATGGTCAGAAGATTACACACACACTTAAACAGAATACACAAGACACATCAGAAGGTATTCCAAAGTGTGTTTCAAGCATAAGAGCTCCGGTGATTTTTGTTAGAATATTCTATAGAACACACTTGAAACACACACACACACACCGAAAAAATCTCAGGTTAATAAGTATATGCTGCAGTATATGCTTTATGTGTTGTTCAAATGCAAGGCAACAATCAGGAAAGCAAAGCAAGACTTTGAGGAGCGTATAGCTAAAAATACTCAGAGAAATAACAAAGACTTCTTTAAGTACATTAGAAGTAAGAACGCAACTAGGAAGGCCATTGGACCATTAGATGACAATGGAAGGCAAGGGGTTATTAAAGAGGAAACAGAGATTGCAGAGAGACTCAATGAATTCTTTGCTTCAGTATTCACTGAAGAAGACAGAGACCACATGCCCAAAACAGAGCCTATCTTCGTAGGGAGGGAAACCGAAGAATTAAGCAAGATAGAAATAACCAGGGAGGAGGTCCTTGCATGTCTTGTTAAGCTAAACACTAACAAATCCCCAGGACCAGATGGCATCCATCCACGAGTTCTCAGGGAACTTAAAGATGAAATTGCTGATATCCTAGCCAAAATATATAATCTTTCCCTCAAATCAGGCTTTGTGCCTGATGACTGGAAGGTAGCGAATGTAACACCAATTTTCAAAAAAGGATCCAGGGGTGATCCAGGAAATTACCGGCCTGTCAGTTTGACATGTGTCCCAGGTAAAGTGATGGAAACCATCCTAAAAGACAGAATTAATAGTTACATAGAAGAGAAGGCACTGCTAAAGGAGAGCCAACATGGCTTTTGCAAGGGCAAATCATGCCTCACTAATCTGTTGGAATTTTTTGAGAGTGTCAACAAGCATGTGGATAAGGGGGATCCAGTTGACATTGTTTATCTGGACTTTCAGAAGGCTTTTGACAAGGTCCCACACCAAAGGCTCTTGAATAAACTTACCAGTCATGGAATAAAGGGACAGGTCTTGTCCTGGATCAGCAACTGGCTAAGGGACAGGAAACAGAGGGTAGCACTAAATGGACACTTCTCCAAGTGGAGGGAAGTAAAGAGTGGGGTCCCCCAAGGTTCAGTACTGGGACCCCTGCTTTTCAACCTCTTCATAAATGATCTAGAGGTAGGAGTAAAAAGCAAGGTAGCCAAATTTGCTGACGACACTAAATTATACAGGGTAGTGAAAACTGTGAGAGATTGTGAAGAGCTCCAGAGGGATCTCTTGACACTGGGGGAGTGGGCAAAACAGTGGCAAATGAGCTTCAACATCAGTAAGTGCAGAGTGATGCATGTTGGGGCAAAAAACCCCAATTACATTTATAAACTGATGGGGTCTGAACTCTCTGCGACAAACCAGGAAAGGGACCTTGGTGTCCTGGTGGACAGCTCAATGAAGGTGTCAACCCAGTGTGCCTCAGCAGTGAAAAAAGCAAACTCAATGTTAGGGATCATTAGGAAGGGTATAGAAAATAAGTCAGCAAGTGTCATTTTGCCTCTTTATAAATCTATGGTGAGGCCCCATCTGGAATATTGTGTACAGTTCTGGTCGCCATACCTCCAGAAGGATATTATGGAGTTGGAGAAAGTACAGAGGAGGGCAACCAGAATTATTAGGGGACTGGAACACCTTCCTTACCATCTGAGGCTGCAACGGTTGGGCCTCTTCACTCTTGAACGACGACGTCTAAGAGGTGACCTGATTGAAGTTTATAAAATCATGCACGGTGTGGACAAGGTAGATAAGGAAAAACTGTTTTCCTTATCGCACAACACTAGAACTAGGGGACACTCCATGAAACTTTTGGGTACTAGTTCTCAAACAAATAAGAGAAAGTACTTTTTCACCCAGAGGATTACTGGTCTATGGAACTCCCTGCCAGAAGAAGTGGTGACAGCTGTCAGTCTTGACAGCTTTAAGAAAGGATTAGACAAGTTCATGTAGGACAAGGCTATCAATGGCTATAATTATGGCTACCTAAGGACAACCTCCGGGTTGGAGAGATAGGCAGGATATCTCTCAATGCCATTTCCAGGGAATCCTAAGCAGGTGAAGGCATCTCCTTGGGAATACCCTGAAGGAAATGGTGAGCCACTGTGTGAGACAGAATGCTGGACTGGATGGGCTGTGGCCTGTTCCAGCAAGGCTGTTCTTATGTTCTTATGTTCTTATGTTCTTATTCATGTGCCATATCTGATTCCAAATATGGGCTGTCATCATGATGATCAGCCATGAAAGATTGTCCTGGGAACAATTTTATGCAGTGGCCTTCCACATCACGGTGTGACACCTATACCACTGATCCAGTTCTATGAGTCACTTTATGGTCCTGAGCTCACAAAGTCCTCCTCAGCCCCAGGCCAGTATTGATTTAATTCCAGTGGGATTTAATCCACTTGGGGACCATCACCCTTCCCTGTGTACTTTGGCACCCAAGGGCATTAGTCGTCAGGGTTGTCAGCATAATTAACCACCACCTGACAATCGGTGTTGAGTCGCTGGCAGTATGGTCTACTCTATTACTGTAACAGGATAACCTGGCCAGACTCTGCAGTATAAACATTGGAACTTGTAATTCTGTTAATTTTAATGTTGTTCCTGATATTGTGGTTATCAATTGCATAGTCTGTAGGAGGGTTGGAAAAGGGGGAAACACAGGCAACAGAAACTTTCTAAAATTGAGTCCTGTCTCTGCTCTTTGACTCAAATGATCAACATTCACATGTGTCTAAAATAACACAAGAGATGGTCAAAGGCTTTCTGGGTCATGCGTGCAAATAGGTTTTCTCTCTTTGCAGCCAGCAAATCCTGTCGGATTTTATTCTTACACATTCAGAGCATAACCACTGCTTATCACATTTTAGCTTTAAGGGAGACACTTTTCCTGCATGACTTTTTAAAGAGCCCTAGGATGAGACCCACATAATGGAATTACTAAAGCATAGTCTCTGCCCCCACCTTTTAAGAAATACCAATGGCAAGAAAGGGCCCTGATGTCATACTTGCAGTTTGGTCATTACCTCTGGTAGTAGAATAGCTCTCAGAACAATTATCAAAAATAACTGTGTCCTTGTGCCAAAGACAGATGTTGTAATCCTGATACTATTTGCTGTGCCTTCCTATTTATAGCTCTTAGGAATAAATCAACATAGTCTTTCCAAATGAATAGCACAGATTATTGCGATCAGCAGGCAGACTGGTGGATTGAGAGTGCATTGAGTGAGAAATCTGGTAAACTCAGATTTACTCAGCATTTCTTACTCAGCATTCTCTTCACGCTCCTATTGAATGGTGCTCTCTGGATATTAGGGCTAGGTTGGGCAGCTGAGGGTAGCGCCTCAATTCTCATTTAATTAAGTGCTGCACATCTTAAGAAGGTGATACTGTTGATTAGCATTTGCTTCCCAAAGCATTTCATGAAGGAGGAAAGAAGGTTACTTCCCAGTAATTCCATCCAAGACAACAGGCAGAAAAAAAGAAATAATTTTTTAAAGGAGCTTAAGAGCAAAAAGCTCTCCCAAAACAGGACTAAAACTGATCAGTTTGCTTGTCCCAGTTGCATTGTGGAGTCTTAATGCATAGCGAATTAATCTTTTTTTTTTTAATGCAGGGAAAATGCAGCTACCCCGAAAGGTATCAATAAAAGGGATACAGGGAAGCAGTCATTTTATGTTATCTTTTTATTTGTTATCTAGGGAGAAGTTTACAAAATTGCATGCAAGGAAAATAGGAGGATCTCTGGTCTTCTGTGGTCACTTACTTGCTTTATTTTTGGAGAACCTGAAAGAAATCCAAACACATTTAGCTAAAAAGCGACACAGTTTTCTCCAGAAAAACGAAAATGCTCCCCCAGCATTTCATCTTTCCTACAACATAATTTTGTGACTGCAGCCAGGCGAGCAAGGATAAAACAAAAGCTAATCTTCCTCATTCATGCAAGATATGCTGTTTAAGACAGAGACTGTTTAAGACAGGGGTGCCAAAACTAGTCCCCAATGCCAATTCATCCAGCCTGCAAAGCCCTCGTCATTCCCAGAAGTGGAAGTAAAACACGCCCGGATGGTGCGTTTTACTTCTGCTTCCGGGAGCGACAAGGGCTTTGTGGGCTGGATGAATTGGTGTTGGGGCCGGATCAGGCCCACAGGCCATAGTAACCAGCCTCCTGAACCACATGACCGGCCTGCGGACCAAAAAGTTTAGGCACCCCAGTTTAAGAGCATGAATCTTCCTATAGAATCTCTCTTTTTTAGAATATAATTTCTGCTGATCTGTGGTGGTGATTTTATTGTCAAACTGTGAAGCCATCACAATCGAAAGAATAAAAATAGGCAGGAGGCAAGCAAAGCAATGGCAAATGAGATGCAGGATCAGTAGCGGACACTTATGAACACATTCAGCATTGTATCTGTTCCTGTTTTCCTAAGAGGGGGAAAATGGTCAAAGCAAATTGCTGCATTGAAAGCGACATTTTAAAGCAAAGTATTTTCAAAAAGCCCAAAATCCTATCCTACAATAAATCAATTGAGAGGCAGGTGTGCATTTTAACATTAATAAATATCTGCTCCAAGGAACACAGCACATAACAGCTGTTGGTAGAATTCTAATGGTGTTTCATATAAGAAAACAGGTAAGAAGCAAGAATTATACCTTAAAACCCATGCACAAATTTAAGCTGAGTTTATTCAGAAAAATGCCCATAAATACACAATGCCTATGGGAATTGGTTCATGGGATGAAAAGGAAATCAGCATGATTTATTTATTTATTTGCTAAAGTTCTCACCAATTAGTGCTTTACAATACTATTAACAAATAGTGCCTATTTTTTTTGGGGGGGGGCAAGAATCTCATCATCAGGAGGAAACCATGAAGGTTAAATTTACTTATTATTTATTTATTGTATTTATATACTGCCCATCTGGGTGGTGTACAACAATTAAGAATTTCACAAGTGGACATAAAAAAACCAATAACACCACATCATAATAACCACTAAACATTAACAATTAACAAACAATATAGACATTCTTTCTTCTTCTTCTTATGAGTTATGCTTCCCTCCCACCGCAAAGATACACAACTAAAGCCTGGTCTATTTGGGAAATGCACATGAACATGATTTAGTTAATGGGGGAAATGTAGTCAAGACATATATTATAGGAAAAGTGTAAAAAAAACCTGTGTACATTAGGAAAAGTGCATACCAAAACATACCAATTGCCATGTTGGAAGAGAGAAAAGGGCAACTGGCTGAAAATGCTGGTGAGAGCTTGAGAAACACAGTTAAAGCAGAACTGCCAGTTCCCACTACCACCACCACCACCACCATGACATCTGGTTACCCTTTTGTCTCTGTGTGATAACGCAAACTCTAGGAGTTCCCAACCTAAGGCCTGTGGGCCAGATCTGGCCAATGGCACCATTTCATGTGGGACAAAATGCCCACCCCCATCATGCAGGCAGG
Organism: Bradypodion ventrale; assembly: GCA_035047345.1. NCBI lineage: Eukaryota > Metazoa > Chordata > Lepidosauria > Squamata > Chamaeleonidae > Bradypodion > Bradypodion ventrale. The sequence continues at coordinate 127,893,498 of JAWDJE010000006.1, forward strand.
GCAAAATGGCCATCCAGACCTCAAACCTGATTGAGAGAACATGACCCGGGGCCCGGTTTGAAATGCACACTAGGATGTGGAATACACACCAGGGAATGCCTAAAGGGGGAGATTTTCTCTTATTTAGTGTACTTAGTCCATCTTCTTGAAAGCCATTCCTCTGGTGCTAAATACTGCAGAGCTGGTGAACCTCAGGTTCTTGTCTGATTAGATGCTTCTACTTAAGAACATAAGAACAGCCTTGCTGGAGCAGGCCACATGAGCCCATCCAGTCCAGCATTCTGTCTCACACAGTGGCTCACCATTTGCCACAGGGTATTATTCCCAAGCAGATGCCTTCACCTGCTTAGGATTCCCTGGAAATGGCATTGAGAGATATCCTGCCTATCTCTCCAACCCGGAGGTTGTCCTTAGGTATCCATAATTATAGCCATTGTTACCCTTGTCCTCTAATTTCATCTGTCAGTTATAAATTCACTGAAAAATACCACAAAAATGGGCCGGACATCTGTCTCCATGGGACCTGAGAAAGTTTTGCTTATTGTCTTCTAGAATACAATCTATGGTTAGCCGTTGGCACATACATAAAAAGAAATTATACTCCAATTCACAAATGCTAAACCTAATTTTAAAATATGAATGTAGGGTATGAGCTTGTTAGAAAATATATTTCATTAAACGGTTTCTCTTCTCTGAATCCTTTTATTAAAAATCTTGAAAGCAGATGCCTAGAATTAACTAAAATGTTGGTATAGCTACAGAACCAGTCTAACTCCATTCCAGACTTTTGACCCATGGATGTAATGTTAAGGAAAGTTAAAATAAGATTATGGAGAAGTCTGTACTGTCTTTCCTGCAAAATAATAAATACTGTAGATGTGGATATCAAATCTACATGACCTTATACAGAGCACCTGCTTTGCCCCATTAACTCATTCAAATGTCAGAATCCTGTTAGTGTAAGTTATACCATGGATTTCCAGCAATATCAATGATTTAGGTGCAATTAAAAATTTCCTGTCCCTCACTTATCAGGTACTGAGGATCCCTAGGGAACCCAAACACCATGAGAAAATGTCAGATCCAGCAATGGTGATTTTCTAGTTTTTAAGGATATACCTTTTTGGTTAAGATGCTGAACTTGATGACTGGAGGGTTGGCAGGTCAGCAGTTTGAGACCAAAGATCTGCATGATGGAGTGAGCTCCCATCTCTGTCCGAGTTCCTGCCAACCTAGCAGCTCAAAAACAAGAAACTGCAAGTAGATAAATAGGTACCATTTCAGTGGGAAGGTAAACAGCATTTTGTACACTCCAGTGTTTAGTCATTTCTGCCACATGTCCTCGGAAGAGTCTGTAGACACTGACAGCACTGGGTATTTGGCTATAAATAGAGATGAGCACTGAACTCTAGAGTCGGATATGACTGGCTTTCAAGCGAGGGCAGCCTTTACTTTTACCTTAAAGTACTTATGAGTCAGAGAAAAAGTTCAGAAAAATGAACTTGGGGAATGGGCCATTTTACAAAATAGTTTCTCTTCAAATTATTGGGTCACATCCAAAAGATCTTTTTGACTTCACCTAATAAATGAGTCTACATGCAATATGAAGTTACCCTCACGTGCAAAGTACATTAGCCTTTTCATATCTTTCAAAAAAAAGTCTGTGTCCATCATATAATAAGTTTATTCTGGTTTATTTGATGATCCTAGCTGGTAATCCTGAATACTTTAGATAACTGTAGGTCATCCCACCTAATATTTTACATAGGATTAAAAAAAGAAAAAGAGCTTTTGGGGAATTAAGTTGTTCTGTTTGCAGTGTGGGCCAGACAAAATTCTCTATTAGCCTTCTTATGTCTCACATTCTTCCACAGAGAAAACCTCCTTCTGAAATCTATTCATTTACTGGCCCCATACTTATCTATAATTGGCATCCCAACACTTGTTCCAAAGATACGCAGTATATTTGACCCTGAGATCTTGAAGACGGCAAACATTCTTCCCACGCATATTATCTCAGCACAACATACACACATCCTTCACACAGAGTCCCCCACCTTGCAAGGATGAGAGTCAAACTTTTCCTAACTATTAAATGTAAAGATTACTGATGGTAGGGGAGTAAATATGAAGCCTAATCCTATAGCTATCTACCTACAGAGAACAGCAATCTTGACAGAGGCTGCTGATTTCCACCAGTACAAGCAGTAAAGAAGAGGCAGGCTTGCCAGTAGGATTGCTAGGATTGGGACAAGACCTTCCCTTCTTCCATCCCATAGTGATCCTGGCTCAGTGTGAGACTACATTGAAAAAATGCATCACAATTTGCTTTGGAATCAGCACAGATGACTTTGAAGTGAGGGAGATTCAATGACCACATGACATAAAGGTCAATGCGGATCAACATGTTATTTTTTTCCCTTCCAATTTGGACTTTTCCCCTTTGCCACTGGGGGCTTCTCTTTTTTTTCTCTAGCTGCAATTATTTGAATGGTGTTTTGTGTAACCCCCGCTAGGTGAGAGCCTTGTTGAGGTGCTGGGGCTTGAGTGGTCTATCTAGGCAGTATTGCCCATCACTTGTCAATGATGTTACGCCAGGACTAAAACTCACCAAAACATCCTCCATCAGATCCCTTGGGCAAGGTGAAACGGAGACCACACGTCATGGTCCACCTAGCCAGTGGGTGACATGATGTCTAAATAGCTAAAACAACCGCATGCAAATGGATTTGATTTCCTAGGTCAAGTTGCATGTGCATGTCATTGCAGAGATGTCTACCAATATGCAGAGTCCTCACTGAATAACATCTTCAAGGGTTGAGAGGCCAGTGTAGACACTGGAACTGAAACAACCTGGAGTCTTTGTGTGCTCCTTAACTGGATATAGTTGCAAACGTGACTACAAATCAAACCAATTCATCTTTTACCAATGTAGTCACACCTTCAGATTGTGTTATCCTGGCACTGCTAATCTCCTCCTCCTCCTGCCATATCTGAATATTGGCGATCATCATGGCGATCAGTCATGAAGATTGTCCTGAGACTATAATGCAGTGGCCTTCCACATCGCAGCATGACACCCATACCACTGATCCAGTTCCATGAGTCACTTTCTGGTCCTGAACCCTTTTGGCACGCAAAGTCCTCATCATCCCCAGGCCAGTAATGATGAAGCTGCTGCCCTCCATCAAGATGGATTCAAGTGGGATTCAATCCACTTGGGGACCATCACCCTTCCCTGTGGATTTTGGCACTCAAGGCCATTAGTCCTTAGGGTAGTCAGGTTAGCCATCTGACACTCGGCGTTTAGTCACTGGCAGTACTGTCTACTCTATTACTAAAGCAGGATAACCTGGCTAGACAGGGTCACATCACTTACAGTTTGGAAATTACTTTGCTTTATGGGATCGTGCTTCATTTGCAATTGCTTCAGTCATAAAGGTTGATCTATTGACTCCTCAGCATTAAATAATTTCATCTTCTAATGGTTGGCATCTGAAATGTATACTTTTGCTTTTGCGCTGTTTGTTCATTAACTTGAATTGCAAGAAAAAGAAACAGTGAGAGGCAGTCAACATGCTGGCCCTGCCGAGCCTTGGCTTATCATTGTGTCTGAATAACCACCAAGTGAAAACTGTTTTGTTAAAGTAGTATATCTGACCTCTAGTCACCCATCCCCACTGTGCTAGCAGTTTACATTTCGAGTCTGTGGCTTCAAATCCATTGGAAGCTGAAGAGCCTGGTCCATATGCACGGTCTTCCTGCCTTTTGTATCCTCCAAAGCAGATTTCCCACATCGAATGCCAATATGTGCCTTTAGAGCAGCTCTTGTTAAAAATATCCCCTCTAATACCAACAACATGTTTACTTCTTTGTAATCTCATCAACTGTGGCACTGTATAATTAGAGATTGCTCAAATGCTTCATCTGCCCACTCAGTCCTAGAATGAAAAACAACCATGAAAGAATTTGGAACTCAAAATCATCACCACGGATTTGAGAATGTCTTTCCAATAAAATGGTGTAGAGGTTTTCCTGTTTTTAGATATTATTGTAAGGACATTTATCCATCTGAGATCAATGTCACAAGCATTTTAATTGTATAACAAGTCCATGCTATTATACAATTAAAATACAACCAATGTGTTATCATGCTTCCACTTGTTTTATTACCCAGCAATTTATTTTCATTATTACTCTTTTCCTTATAAGCTCTGTAGGATGTATGTAAAATGTAAAAAGCATGATGAAAAACCTTATGAAGAGATTGCTAATGAAGGAAGTTTTTAAACTGGAGTAACAGAATATTAGGGAAAGGAGTAGGTGTACCTCCTACAAACACTAAAAGGTGATAGCTATAGTTAGATGCTGTTACTTATCCATAGATAAACTATGAGTACCATTGAATAAACAAATCAAAAACACTGTAGCACTCTGAAGACTAACTTATATTTTGTTAGCTTTCATGGATCAAGTCCATTTCCTCAGACATGGGAGTGAGGCTTCATGGCATCAATTTATACACATCAGGTACAGAGTGATTGGTTAGCATAACAGATAGGTATACAGATCAATATGGCTTTATACAATTGGTAATGGCAGATGATCTCTGGTTGTTATTCCAAAAAAATTCAACTATACAGTTCACAAGACAACAATGCAGGAAAGTGGGGGTTATGTTTATGTATACATGGGCAAGGCATTTATTTCCAAGCTGAGAAGCATTTTTATAGTACTTTTAACTAGTATTTCATGATGTACTCAGATTATCTACGTACAACTCTTTGATATTTCAGTTGTTTGTTCCTGAAGTAGCTAATCCAAACTATGGCTGCTACAACTAGGAAATTCTTGGTTCTGAACCAATTAATCTACAGGGATCATGCTAGCATTTTTTTTAAATCATTAAAGTTATGCCAATCAGAACTGCAGCCATGTACCACTCAAAATTAAAATATTTTCTAAATTTAGTTTAAGTTTCAGTGAGCTGAATCAATCCTTTGGGAATGTGCAACTGATAAAAGAAGTGAAATGATAAAGGAACTTTCACTAAGGGCATGATCACACTGGGAAATAACTTAATCTGCTAATCTACTCTTAATCTGTTGTTTCCAAGAACAGTAATATCTCAAATCTACTCAAAGAAAGGAGGGTGATGGTCCCCCTCAGTGGAGGAAATGCCACTGGAAACCATCATATTGGACCCAACGGCAAAATGAGCGGCAGAGGAACCACTTCTGATTTCTAATGGTCATGGAGGCGGAAGTTGCCATGCCAGATGGATTGGCTCAGAAGGCGCACCTTGTCAATATCCTCAAGGCTGTGGCAGTCCATTGCAGTCCCGGTGTTAAATCCTGCGTGTCTCATTTCATAAGTGCTTGCAGGAGATGGCCGTGTGTGAGTCACTTCATGGCAAACTTGGATCTACCTTAAACAAATTCATGACAGTGGCACTTTTCCTGTTTCCAGGGAAAATGTATATTTGGATACGAGTAGCAGCTGATGACAACTCAAAGACAGAGTTCTAACACCACACAGTGAACAAATAAATCCATTACTGCTGGATAACTCAGTGGTTTAGTTATCTGGTTGTAGTTTCAGAGGTCAGGAGCTTGATTCCCCAACGTCCTTCTTTGACAGGTGCAGGGCATGATGATCCATAAGATCCCTTCCAACTCTACAGTTTGATGATGGTGATGGTGATGATAGCAGCCCCTTTTACTTTAACATACATGGAATAATTTAGTATTAGCATGTGCAAACCTGTCGAGATCTTGGCGTGAGCCAGAGAACTATTTCTGTTCCATCAACAACTTGTATCCATTAAGACTGCGGGGCATATGCAATACCAACATAAACTTTCACACTCATAAGCCTTTTAAGCATATGGCAGTGGGATAAAATCAAAATGAGTTGGAGAGCCATAATCATACTATATACATGCACAAAGTCCATACCCTCAATTATGAAACAAAAATGCAGTTTCACATCAATTTAGCATCCGCAGGGCATGGTGTGGTGCCTCATGCTCTTTGTTTTTCAAGTCTGAAGCCTCCTTATGCATCCTGGTGTTTTCCTGCAACCTTGTCTCATGCCAATCAAGCAATGTGAATGGGAGCTGAGGCCATATCAATAGTGCACCTACTTATGGAAAAGTGCATTAGTTTGTCATTCGAGTTTCCTTGTTTCTGAAAAAGATCAGACTGCACAAAGGTTTTGGAATACCTAGTGCATGAATTACATGCGAATCTCTCTTGGTTCCACCACATTTGCAGGTGCATTTGGTGGAGATACAGGAGAGGCTCTTATCTGTCACTGCTTCCAAACTATCAAATTCCCTCTCCTATGAGGACAGGTTTTCCCTGTCATTGTTGTCTTTAGGCAAACTGTCAAAGATCTGCCTCTTCAGGTAGGCTTTTCTTACTGCCTGGTTGTCTAAGAGGAGATTTTTAAAATCTTGTGATTCTGTTGTTTTTAACATGTTTTCAGAACTATCTTTACATGCCAGTTTTAGTGTCATAGTTGTTTAATTGTTTTTAATACTATGTAAATTTATTTTTGGTTAGATCTTAATACTGTTTGTTTTTAATGCTGTCTTGGGTCCTTTTCAAAAGAAAGGTGGAGTAAAAATAGATCAAACATACGAACAAATAAATAATATTTCCTTGGTCTGTGGATGGAGGCTCTTGTTGTTGTTCAGTCGCACAGTCGATTCCAACCCTTCAAGACCCCATGGATGCCAGGCACTCCTATCCTCCACCATCCTCCTCAGCCCGCCCAGCTTTGTGCTCATTGCATCAACAATGTCATCTAGCCATTTCATTTTCTGCCTTCCCCTTCTTCTTTTGCCCTCAACCTTTCCCAGCATCAAGGCTTTCTCAAGTAAATCCTCTCTTCTCATTTAATGTCCAAAATACTTTAACTTCATCTTCAATATTTGGCCTTCGAAGGAGCAGTCAGGGTTGATTTCTTTTAAGATTGACCTATTTGTTCTCTTTGCTGTCCAGGGTACTCTCAAAAATATCCTCCAGCACCACATCTCGAAGGTGTCTATTCTTCTGTGCTCAGTTTTCCTTATGGTCCAGATCTCACAACCATACATCACTACCGGAAATACCATTGCTTTGACTATGTGGACTTTTGTTTGCAAGGTGATGTCTCTACATTTAACTATGTTGCCCAAATTTCTCATAGCTTCCTACCCAAGAATTAGTCGCCTTTTATTTCATGGTTGCCATCTCCATCTGCAGTGATCTTGGATGGAAGCTACATTCCAGAATGTAGGATGGGCTCAGAACCAAGTGCTTGTGCATCATCACACAATGATACAACCACAGCTCTACTCACTTCCTAGCTTTTCTTTACATTCATTTTCTCTAAGTGTTTCCCAAAGTGATGCAGTCAAAAACTGCAGTCCAAGTAAAACCACATATTGTTATGTAAACATCCAAATTTCTGGGTAATTTAGCAATAGTGCCTTCTGTGAATTTAGAATTCCAACCTACAGCAACACTTGTTTTCATATATTTGTAATTCTCAGCTCAACTCTAAACGGAGCATTATGTTTAATGTATCTAGAAATGAGATAAATTTGTTACATGAGTCATATGTTCATGTATTTTCTTTCCCATCTCTCTTGCTATCTTTCTACTTCTTTGCAAAAAAAAAACATTTATTAACATATGGAACTTAAAATTTTATTCATTGGGAGGCTTAAAAATCTATCAACAAATTGAAATAATATCTTTAATACTGTAAACTTCTCAGCCAATTATAAATAGTGCAAACTTGGTAGAGTTTGCTAAGTGGTGGCCAATGCAACCAGCTTGATTCCTTATCACTATGGCTGAGATTTTGTTCTCCTCCATCCACCTACCTCTTTATCTTATGTATTGAGCTACACACCTCTAGCTTCACCAGCAGATTGCTTGAAATCTCCTCCAAGGGACAAATCCAACAGCTCATCTTTAGTGGATGAAAGTGACATCTTCAAGGCCAAGCTGTATGTGAACCTGTCACATTGTCCATGCCACTACCCTCGCTTTCCATGCCAATATTTTGCCCATCAGTATTGGGAGAGGCACCATGTAATGATTCTTCAACCCCAGATAGAATGACGTCAGATCCGCTGGTGCTCATGTAACAAAGAACTACCCTGACCATTGTGAGAATGGCCATAGAGAGCTCTTAAACTGTCATTTTATATGGAGGTAAAAACTCTCCGAGGAGGTGGCTTCATACCTGTCAAGTTTTGGATTTGAAAATAAGGGAAATTTCCCGGCCAAAATGGGAAATTTGACAGCTATGCTTATCCTGTGCTGACCTCCAGTGGTGGCATTAGGGCATTGCAGTCTAACTAATATGGGAGGACAGCAGGAAAGAGGGTAAAATACGGGAGTTTCTCGGCCATAACAGGATACTTGACAGCTATGGGTGGCTTAGTGGTTAAGATGCTGAACTTGAGGACCAGAAGGTTGGCAGATCAGCAGTTCAAGATCCAGGTGCTGTGTGATGGAGTGAGTTCCCTTTGTATGCCCTGGCTCCTGGCAACCTCACAATTCAAAAGCAAGAAATTGCAAGTAGATAAACAGGTACCGCTTTGGCAGGAAAGGTAACAGCGTTCTGTGTGCTACAGTGTCTAATCATGCCTGCCACATGACCACAGAATTTTTGCAGAGACAGACAGTCCTGGTTCTTTGGTAGTAAATGGAGATGAACACTGCCCTTCTAGAGTCAGACATGACTGGCTTTTGAGGGAGACCTTAGCTTTTAGTTTTAAAAACTCCCTGCAATCACAAAGTGTCGGAATGTGTGGTTCAGCCAACACAGAAATAACAGGGAGATGCTCAGGCTGGATGAAACCTCCAATTATTCCTGCCATCATTCCAAGATCTCACGCCAAGAACAGCAGGTTAATTTCCAGCCTGGAAGGCGGACAGTTACCTCAATGACCGCTGAAAAGAATTTATCCAATATTCTTCTTGCCTCCCTTTGGCTATACTTTGTTGAAGCATGAAAGTATTGTCCAATGCAGGGGTGCCCAAACTATGGCCTGAGGGCCGGATCTGCCCCCTGACACCAATTCATCCAGCCCACGCTCACCTGTCTCAAAGTGTTGGGTAAACTTTTTTAAAAATCTAATCAATGTACTTGCCAAGGCAGTCCATTCCCAAACAACCCTCAAACTAAGCCAATGAACACTTATCAGCTCTGCTATCCAACTTCAGTACAGGAAATAATGAGATCATTTGAAACTTCCACGGATTTTATGAGAAACTCACTAACTTGTCCTACATGTAGAGGAGACACCTGGGAGCCTATGACATAAAATGGACCATTCTGTTTGAGCCTTGATGCTGGGAAAGGTGGAGGGCAAAAGAAGAAGGGGGCGGCCAAAGATGAGATGGCTAGATGGTATTGTAGACACAATGGGCTCAGAGATGGGTGGGTTAAGGAGGATGGTGGAGGACAGGCGTGCCTGGAAGACAATGGTCCATAGGGCCTCAAAGGTCAGAACTGACTGTGCGACTGAACAACAACAACAAAAACCTGTTTGCCAGCTGTGGGAGGAAAAGAATTCCCTTTAAAAACCAAAGGTATCCCTACATCTGGTGGGCTGCTCCCAGGGAGGTGGGGTTCAAACTGAGTGTTCAATAAACCGGGAGAACCTGAACCTGAAACATCTAAGTGGTTTCTGAGTCAGCATGCCACAGGCCATGAAGAATAAACTGACTGCCACAAAAGGTATTGATTAATTCACAGGGTCCAATTAGCAGAACAGTAAGGGGTAGGTAGCTTCATGACTGGAAGATCCACAAGTCATCTGTTCACGACCCAAATGTTGCATGATGGAGTGAGCTTGGAAAGCAAGAAATTGCAAGTAGATAAATAAGGCCCACTTCAGTGGGAAGATAAACAGTGTTCCGTGCACTCCGGAGTCTAGGCATGCGAGCCACATGTCCATGGAAATGTCTTCAGATGCACAAAGCACTGACTCTTTGTCTATAAACAGAGATGAGTACTGCACCGTAGAGATGAGTACTGCATGATAGAGTTGGATATGACTGGCTTTTGAGTAAAGGTAACCTTTACTTTTACCTAGGGCATAGATTCTTCATAAGGCAATAAGGAACATATCTAGGTACCACATTCCTGCTGGTCCTGAGCACTCCATCTTCCCAATTTGGATTTGGGATGAAAGCCTTAGACAAGGTCTGGATGCTTGGAATATGAGTTGAGGGCAAGTACAGTTTGTCGCACTGCATAACTTTCTTCCAGATCATGGAGCACAGATATCATCCTTAATTTCCATAGTCCTGATTTTGTGGAGCCTGAATCAACATAATGCAGCTCAATACTTACCTTCAACTGGCAGAGTTTTTTGGTTTTTTTACATTATTGAACAGGCCTTTGACCTGATTGAGCAGGGCTTTTCTAATGTTCTTATGCTCTAAGTACACAATTCTCAGAAGACTAGAAGTTCGCAAACAAAACAAATTCATAAGGGAAAGATGTGGAGCTGGTACAGATTTTCTTCTACCTGAAGGACTTTGAGGAATAGAAGAAATATGACTAAGTTATGCCCAAATGGAGAAATAGATAAACTGTGGTGTGAAGGATTGGAGCACTCCTCATTTATTTAGGGTTGCCCATCAGTGCAATCATATTTAATCCTAGAAATATATGGGGAAATATTATAATATTTTCCCCAATGAATTCTATCTCTAAACAGGTTCTGAAATACTGGCACAAACATGCATCTTATTAGCCATACATAAATTCCTGGCTAAGGAAAAGAATGCAGAAAACTTGGCAAATGTAATCATTTTCCTATAATCTGTCAAACTGCAGAAATAACATTTTCAAGGCAGAAATGCATTTACATTGCCAGAAACAGAAAAAATCCACATGATTTCTTTTCCCGGTGTACAGAATTCTTCATCTCCAAAAGATGAGAAGTGTGTGAATCTTCTTATAAATAATTACAAAGCAGTGAATTTTAAAAATGGCATGGGGTCACCAACTATCACATGCAGGCTGAAGCAATCCAACATGCAAATGTGTGATTAGAAACATATTTTGGAAAAGATTCCAGGTGTTTGGTAAATTTGATTCAATTTGGTATACCTAATTTGAACAGCACAAAGAAGGAGAAGACTATATGTTGTGTAACATCACGTTGATTCCAATGAATGGTGCCCCTATTAGGGGTTATCTAAAGTATATGATAACTCCACTACATAACTTGAATTTTGAGTAGGATACTTCAAAGCACTTACCATGTCAATATATTATAGTTCATAACTAATTTAATTTTTATATAAAGAGTTAATTTAACAGAAACCGCCTCAGAAGTCAGTGAATTGCTGAAATTGATAACAAAGACTGGGTTACTTAGAAGAACAGTCAAGAAAAAGATAAATCTACTACTAACCGGAAGAGTAAAATGAAGAAAGTTCCAGAAGTATTAAGGGATAAATTTAAAAGTAACTGAATTAGATACAAAATGTTGACAGTCCAAGTACCTACAGAGTGCCGTAGAACTAATATATAATGAATGCCTCTTACAGCGATTAAATCGTACAATGATGAGGATTTGAAAAAACATTGTGCCTCGTATAACAAATAAAATCGTTATACAATGCAGTGCATCTCTATGGGGAAAATCATATAACAATTTTTTGTCGTTGTACAATTTTTCCCATAGAGATAATCATTGTACGATGCATCCCATAGGGATAATCGCTATACGATGCATGCATTGTATAGCGATTAAATCATACAACGACTAGCCCTGCAGAATGAATTAAAGTTGTTATACGGGGATTTACTGTATGTTAGTCCTGTAGCTATAGTGGTCAAACCTATCACAGACCAGGTAAAGTGTATGTTTTGACATAAGGAGAAGACTCCAAATGGTAGGCCATTATTATTATTGTAAATGTCTACCCAGCACAGCACTGGGAAGGCATTTACATTCTGAGCTAACAACAGCAATGCCAAGATCTCTTGGATTATACCCCCTATATGCCTTTCATGAAGTAAATGCCAAGCAGTTCAATAGGAAGCATTGCAGGAGGTGTGCAGATACACTCTCAGCTTTAGGTTAGGAGAAAATCCTATTGAACACATTGAGAATTACTTCTGAGTGGGTGACACATGGAATTGCGCTTCAAATTACTCAAGCAAACAACACGCCCCTATTAAACCAGAACACACTGTATAAACGTATTGTAAAATATCCTGTACATCAGACAAGACATTTTACTGGTCAAGTATTCTGCATCTTTAATAGGATTATCAAATTAGCACTTTCAGCAAATGGAAAAGCTGTTTATGAGTTTTATTCTAGTGATCAAAGTTTACATTGCAAACCTCCTTGGTTATATGTGGGCACAATTTTATCGATTAAAGAGAGGAAGAAGGAATTGTCTTCACTTGCATGCAACCCACCCAGTTTTGAATTCCTTGCTGAGCACAATGTTTCCATATACATAAACACCATTTACTTCAAAGCCTTGCATTACACCACTTCTGTTGCTCTCTGCAGCAGCAATAATAATAATAATAATAATATAACAAATAAATAAATCAATAAAATTAAACTGGGAGGAGAATACTCCCTCTCATGTCAGAGTTCAGCACAAATCCTGCAAGCTTTTCCTGAACAAATAGCAGATAGCAACCTTTTGGCCTTTACTTTGCATAAGAATTAACATTAGTATTCGGGAGTGAGTACTGTGACTAGGGACTACCCAAATGCCAGATTCTGATTTAAAACTGATTTCTTTCTTTCCTCTTTTTTTAAAGGAACCCAGAAGAAAAGGAGGTCTTTGAAGCTCATCTGCATTACAGATCAGGCTTCTCTGAGAAAATCAACCATCCATAATTCATTACATGTTTCCTGCAGGGCTTGGAGACTGTAAAAATCCTAGCAACAACAGAGTCATAGCAACAGCCAGAAAGCTGACCAATCCAGCATCAATTTTTCTGAAGCAAGGTAGCCAATCAGGCTAGGATAAACCAGTCAGAAATGTTGTCAACTCACTGGTAATTCTGTCATATGCCTAGTTTTTAACTAATACGCTACTGGAACCTTCAGGGAAAGAAACATGCCTGCAATCGGAAGCTGTTTTGAATTACAACCCATTGAAACAAAATACAGCATAAACCTGAGCTGATGCACAAATTCCATTCATCCAGTACTCTACTCACAATGTGACAGTTTGAGCCTGCTATCCTACGCCCCTTTTTACCAAAAGAGTACGCATGGTTGAACACATACACCTAAATAAACTTGCATTGGATAGTGTTGTCAGTCTATTGAGACTGCTCCATGCAAGTGTGGAATTGATCACAATAGCACTGGTCAAAACTGTAATCATTACAAGAAGTCTATTGAACAGCTGATTTAAGATTCTGTGCTATGATTCTACCCTTCTTTGTTAAGTTCTCTTGAAATATTTTATGTATTTATATTTAGTGACAAAAACATTCCACTTAGGTAGGGAGGGGTAGATGCAGAAAATGTGCCATCAGTTGATGAAGTGCAGGCTTAATTGTGAAGGTGTCTTTGTGTTGTTCAGGTATGTGATGATGCCACAATATCTACACTTTTGCAATGCAAAGTACATCACTTTGCAAATCAGAGCTCTGCTTTGGAAATACTTGCTATTTCGACTATTTAATAGAAGCTGTTACAATAATTACAATTGTAGTGCATTCTCTTTGGAACGCGAATAGCTTCATCAAGTAATGAAGCATTTGTCCTGAAATGGCATTGTTAATAACAAAGGAAATAAATTGGCTAAGAGCATATGGAGGGGAGTGGGGGAGACACCATACCATCCTCTACTAAGAAGAACTTGTAATGATCTCAGAAGACTGTTCACAGATGAGGAGAATAATGAGGTTCCTGACACTTTTTTTAAAAGGTATTAAAGTATTTTGCATCAGCATCATCACCATTGTTATTATTATTTGATACCATTGGATTCACAATTGAGGACTGGAATAAAATTAACAGTTCAAGCCCTAACCAAGGACCTCAAAACTGAGTATATATGCAGTTCCTAGTAGAGTTGTTTCTTGGAGAGTTGGGATGTTCAAGTCTGATAAATCAAAAATTTCCAAATATCTGGGGAGTCCTTTGGGTATTGCTCCAAGGCCTTTGATCACTATGGGTACAACAACAGATTTCTTCCTATATAGATGCTCGACTTCAATTTGCAAATCACAATATTTTGTGACTTTTCTCCAGTTGTTTGTCTTGAATTTGTGCATCTCCTGGTATAATAATTTTGTGTCAGAAATTATTCTGGGTTGAAAGGACTTTTGCAGAAGAAACTCCTATCAGGGAATGCTCAAATGAGGCTCCTTTCATGTCCCCAAGAGCTGGGACATAGACAGGCACTCAATCCATCATGCAGTACCCGGGTCTCGAACTGCCGACTTGCCAGCCTTTCAGCTAACAAGGTGAGCTTTTTAACTACTGAGCCACCACAGCCCCTGAGAGCTGCACGATAGGGGACATGAAAAGAGCCTCATACAGACATCCCCTGCAAATATCCTTTCAACCCAGAGTAATCTCTGACACAAAAACACATCTCCTAGTATAGCAATGTGAATAAACCAGGCCTTCTTCTTTTCCACAACAGTTATATCAGTTGTGATGTGAAGCAGATGTCTATCTGTTTATTATTAATTCCATCAGAAACCTGTTCCTGCATACTATGTTTTTCTCTTGTTTAAGAAAATTAAGACAGTGCCAGACTATTTTTAGTCTATGGGGCAGAAGCTTCAAGATAAACCCATATGCAATATGAAAAAATGGGCACATAAATCTTAAATGGCTTTATTCTGTCTTTTTTTTCCTTGAGGAAGTGAAAAGCAATCATTACCACTTGAAGTTAAGATGTTGCAGGTTATCTGAGTGAATGTCTTGACTCTGTTTAAAAGTCTCTCCTAAATTCCTCTCGAGTATCAATGTACCTCTTCTTATGATAGCTGAGATTAGGAGGTTTACTAAGGATGCTTCAAAATGTATTTTGGGACCGATTGCCCTGTTTTGAACTTTCCGAATCATGCACAAATTGACCAAAACTTCCAAGACTGTTGAAAGAAGACACCACAGATGGAAAGAAATTACCAAGTACTTCATCATATTACAAAAAGTATACAATATTCTAAAAGTACTTATTCTAGATCCAAGAAGAACATTTTATTCACCTCTGCTTTTATGTTCATATGTGCACATAAAGAAATTACAAAATTTAAAAATCCTTAACAGCTGTGAAGGACTAGCATCCACATCCATGTGTTTAAACCACCTGGTTAGAAAAGAAAACTTTAGAACTGTAATTCCGGAAATATAATTATTGTGTCTAAACTGAAATTTACATTTTATTTTCCTGTTAGGGGTTTGGCAACTGCATATTTTTGTTGCAATTAGACACTAATGAAATGGGGAATTTTGTACATCAGGCCCATGACTGTTCATTAAGCTAATCTAATGAACCCTTTGGTCTACATAGTTAAAAACAAGAAATTGTCTCACAGGATGGTTAAGTAGTCCCACACCTTCATCCTTAACTCAGACAGCTCAATGTGCAAGGCTGGGAGGCATTCCCAAGTGAAAGTTCACACAGGGCTCTCTAATGAGCTGGTACAACTTAAGCTAATGAATTTCTTATCCTCTTAGACAGATTTTTTAAAAGTTTTCTGGAAGAAGTCAAAAGATCTCAATGTTTTAAGTGGATTTGTTCTTTTCATTCCAAAGCAAGAGAAAAGAATCTCAGTGAAGGATAAAATCTGCGACATAATTAAGATGGAACAACTGTGTGACAATAATCAAGCAAGCAGGGCTGTACAGAAAGAGCCTCCTCAAAGATTGGAGTATTTTTGAACCGCTATTGGGCGTACCCTGGTAACGGCAACCTTGTGTAGCCAGCTAATCTTTCTCACACTAGGTCAGGCAAAAGGAACTGCAGATTGAATTCACTAAAAGGTGCCTTCATTTTAGCAGTTTCATGTCTTGCTTAGACACGAAAGAAGAAGAAACAAGCAAGCAAAGACCCCACTTTTGTAATCTATTCAGCCTAGAGTGCCATGCTTCATAAGCAAAAGATTCCAATGACTAAAATGGCATCAAAAAAGGTTGAGGTCCATTACAAAGTATATGCCACTGTGTTGAGCCAACTACATTTTCTCAAACTCTAATGAGTTTAGATCAGATGTTTTGTAAGGAGACCTGATGGATGACTCACAAAGTCTAAGTCCTAAAAAGGCTTGATGCTAAGCAACCTAAAGGATCATCTCCTCACATGTACATCTGTCCAGACCTTACAACGATCTTCAGGAAACCTTCTCTGAATGTCTATATCACATGAGATGAGGTTGGTTGGTACTAAGGAGAATGTCTTATTAGGAGTGGTGCCCCATTTGCATGTTATTCCTTCCTAACAAGATGTCTACACTGTGACCTTCTCAGTAGCTAGATGAAGACCTAGGCGTTTACTTGTCAGGCATTTAAAACTACTTCATCCTCTTGTGCCATTGTGTGTTTGTTTTGCTTTAATTTGGTTTAGATTTGCTTACTGTTTACTGTCAATCAATCCCCTTTGGCTTGATGTAACCAGCCAAGATGGACATGGGTCAAAATATATATGTGGAGGGGGAAATCTCTCAAAGTACATTTTCCTCATCCATAGGAGGCATAAATTGAAGTGGATTCCATAGAACTTGGCCAGTGATTTGCTAGCTACCACGGCATGAATCCTAGCAAGAATAATGGTAAAGTTCAAACTAATACAAGCAATATTATCCTCAAAATGACTGGCAAACGTGACACAAAAGGCCTTCCTATATTCCAACATACGCATGCATGCATGCATGCATTCATTCATTCTATATACTGCCCCATTAGTGCAAACACTTCTCTGGATGGTTTATAAGATTAAAACTTGTATGCTAATTAATCACCTTGTGAACCACCCAGTACTATGGGACAGTATATAAGTATAAGTGCTATTGCTATTGTACAGCAATTAACATTGGTGTTCATTTTTAGGCTGCCCCACAAAACTCTTAAGAGTTCTTTTTGTTACTGGTAGAGTTGATCTTTAAAGAAACATCAGTTTTTCCTCAAAGCAAGCAGAATGCAGATATGGTGAGGGACAGACTAAATGTTGTGTTTATTGCACAGCATGTAGCATTACACTTATTGCAAGGCATGGCATCTTGGTCTTTTGATAAATTAATTAGAGGTGAGGCAGGGGGTATGACTTTTGCTTTGAACACAGCACACGGCAAAAAGGGAAACTTGTCTCATTATTCTAACTGAAAAATCAATCTTATACACTCTCTTTCACACACACATACATAGTTTGAAGATTGAGGAAAGTTCCCAGTGGCACCAAAGGGACACACACACACCCCTTTTAAAGCTTCAAACTGTTGGGGTAGAGGGAGTAAATTTTGGTCAAAATGTAGCTTGGGAATGAAGAGATAAGCCTCCCCACCCTGTGTGCTGGGCTGAAAATCAGAATTGCCCTCCATGAGTCTATAATTATTTTTTTTAACAAAACAAGACACAGTCACATGCTACACAGCAAGAATAACATGTGTTTTGGCCTTAGGGCTGTAAATTATCAAATCTCCTTCAGTGGGTTCAGTCCAACCACCATACGGTTTCTTTTTCCCTCCCACTCAGGCGAGTGGACATTCCAGCAGGTAAAGGTAAGGGTAAAGGACTCTCCGCCGCACTTGGCCGTGGCTGGGGCAAGGAGGCCTGGCGGCCACGAGCACCTGGACTGTAACACCTGCTGGCTCTCCCGCCCCACCGGTCCCCCCACCTGGACCAGACTTGGAAGGGTTTGTGTTGTAGGGCTTTATTGTATTGTGTATGGGGTCTTAGGCTGTGTATATTGTGTAGATTATTGTGTATTGTGGATATTGCTTAAATTCTTTATTTGTATCTTGTATTGTATTGTATTTTTGCTTATGCTGGATATTTTGACTGTATTAATTATATCGGATTGTTTATTTATTTCGTTGTACTTCCATTGTATTGTAGTTTTATTTTTTGTTGGGAGCCGCCCTAAGTCGGTGCAAGCTGAATAGGGTGGGATATAAATAAAAATCGTATCGTATCATAAAGGTAAAGGTAAAGGTCTCCCTTGCTCAAAAGCTAGTTGTGTCTGACTCTAAGAGGCAGTGCTCACCTCTGTTTACAGCCAAAGAGCCGACACTGTCTGTGTCTGTAAATGGTTCCATGGTCACGTGGCAGGCATGACTAGATGCCAGAATGCATGGAACACTGTTACCTCTCCTGCTGAAGTGGTACCATTTATCTATTTGCAATTTCTTGCTTTCAAACTGCAAGGTTGGCAGGAGCTGGGACAGACAATGGGAGCTCACTCCCTTGCACAGCACTCAGGTCTCGAACTGCTGACTTGCCAGCCTTCTGGTCATTAAGCTCAGCATCTTAACCACTAAGCCACTCCAGCCCATAGCCTGGCAGCTACTAGTCTTCTAATACCAACTAGCTCTTTCCCAATGAATCCCAAGATCTTGCATTATTGATCATTCCCAAACAATAGGAAAAAATGAGACTAAACAACATACTGTCTGTAGGACCCCTACGATAGGCTTCTGCTTCTGCTGTGACCAAGTCTCAGCACCTCTAATTGGGCTACACAGAGACAGGAAGAAATTTCATTATGTCATCTCTTACCATTCCATCATCACTCAGGATGTTGCTATTGCAAAAGAGCAAAGCCAGGACTAAGCCAGCTTTACATCTATTACCCATCTTTTCTACAGTCTACATATGGAAAGCCAAAGATACAAATAAGAGAATACAAAGTAATCTCTGGCGATAATATTAATCCCCAACTAGTCCATATAGGGAAGAGTGAAATTGTCCTTTACTAACAAAAGCCAATTTCCTGGGAATCACCGCAGACAGTGATTGCAGCCATAAAATAAAAAGACACTTACTCCTTGGAAGGCAAGCTATGGCAAACCTAGACAGCATAATAAAAAGTAGAGCCATCACCCTGCCAACAAAAGTTCACATAGTTATAGCAATGGTCTTCCTAGGAGTAATGTAATGTGAGAGCTGGACCATAAGGAAGGCTGAGTGCAGAAGAATAGGTGCCTTTGAACTGTGGTGCTGGATAAGATTTTTGAGAGTTTCCTGGACTGCAAGGAGGACAAATCAGTCAAACCTGAAGGAAATCAACTCTGACGGCTCCTTGGAAGGACAAATATTGAAGCAGAAGCTTAAGTAAATGAGAAGAGAAGACTCACTGGAAAAGGCCCTGAAGCTAGAAAAGATTGCTAGCCAAAGGAGAAGTGGGCAGAGGATGAGATGGTTAAACAGCATTGATGCAGTGGGCATCAATGATCTGGGCGGGCTACAGAGGATGGCAGATGACACACAGGAACCTGGGGTACTCTGGGGTCCATGGGGCCACAAAGGGTCAGACTCGACTATTTGACTGAACAACCACAATCCTACCATACTGGCCCCAATGACCCACCGATCATTAGAGAATCCACCTGTTGCCAAATGTCTTCTGTCAATGGTGAGCTGTTGACTAATGAATCTCCGTTTCAGAATGGTGCAATTTACAGGTACCTATTCTTTATATGACTGGCTTTCGAACGAGGACAACCTTTATGTTTTATTCTTTACTTCCTCTTTTGCCCCTTTGGGTGGCAAGGGAATAGGTACTTATGCTTAGAGATTATCCTACTCACAAAATGTGAGTGCATTTCAGATCCTGAATTTAACAAATGTACAGTATTGACATATGAGTTGAAGGGCCAAATTAACATCTGCCAAATGAAATTACTGTCTGACAAACAGGCTGATGAATAAAATTAACAGCCATGCTGACCCTTTTGTAATAATCAGCTTACTCAAGACACTATCAGACATTTCTTAGCATCAGAAAGTGTCATTCACAGATCCTGTTGTCTGATGATCTAAAATTTTCATGGCCTCCTCTTTTCTCATTGCAGATTATGAAAAAGATAGCACAAAGCAAACAACTATTTCCTATGCTGAATGTCCCTTAAGAGGCTGTGGTGAAACATTAGCTCAGATGGCTTTGCAGGATGGAGAAATGAGAATGAATAGGCTAAAAAAGAAATAGATCTGTCATTAGCAACTGACTACAGTTATTAAATGGATCCTCAAAATTCAGAGGCTGAGACAGAGTATAAGGTAAAGGTCCATACCTGTCAAGTATCCCGTATTGGCCGGGATTTCCTGTATTTTAGCACTCATTCCTCCCCTTTCCTGCCCCGTATTTTGAACGGCAGGGAAAGAGGTTACTGCGCATGTGAGCCCATCGCAAAGGGGTTCTGCACATGCACAAAGGGTTCTGCGCATGCACATACGGGTTCTGCACATGTGCAAATAAGTTACTGAGCATGTGCAACTGTGCGTGCACAGTAATTTCCTGTATTTTCTGGAGCCATGCTTGACGGGTATATAAAGGTCATCCTTGCTTGAAAGCCAGTCATATCTGACTCTAGAGTTCAGTGCTCATCTCTGTTTCATAGCCAAAAGGCCGGCACGGTCTGCTTCTGCAGACATTTTCATGGACATGTGGCAGGCATGACTAGACACCGGAGCGCACGGAGCGCTGTTTACCTTCCCACTGAAGTGGTTCCTATTTATCTACTTGCAATGTCTTGCTTTTGAACTGCTAGGTTGGCAGGAGCTGGTACAGAGACGGGAGCTCATTCCGTCCTGCAGTATTCGGGTATCAAACTGCTGACCTGCTGCCTTCCAGTCAGTGTCTTAGCCACTTGAGCCACTGTGTATACCAGATGCCTAATGCAAGCAACAGGACATTGACTTGGTTCCCTGCTTATGACTTTTCAAAAGCGATGACATGGAATGCTGCATTCCCGGCCTCAACACAAGGAGCAACACACTCTTTCTGAGCCAGGACTACAATGAGAGGCCATCTAATCTAAAAGAAAGCTAATGAATGGGTGGTTCTGTTTTGTCTTCACATGATGACTCAGCACATAGACCAGGTCCACTTGCTCCTTTCTGTTGCAATACACCATTATGCAATTGATGTGGCTTTCCAAAACTTTCTAAGAGGTCTCCACCTCAAGCTCTGTTGAAACCAGCTTGTGCAATGGCAAGACACAGGATGTGAGAGCTTCTTGGGCAGAATGTTATTCTTGGTCCCAGGTGAATAAGGTATTGGCCATAGCATACAGCAAAGAATGGGGCTAAAATGTTGAGAGCACCTTAATTATTCCATTTGTATATTCTTTCCTAACACCACAGTTCCATATACCAAAACTAAACATGGGCCAGAATCCTACTGGAGTTTGCATAAGTTTGGCATAATTTGCTGTGGCTAATTGTGACTAATTGATAAGCTTTCAGGGAAGATCTCAGTCTAATGCCTGGTCATGGTTTCTTTTGCTCGACTGAAATTAGCTCCAGCCATCTCATTAAATTCATGGCAATTAGCCTCGGCAGGTTAGTACAGCAGCAGATGGATGGACGGATGGGAACTTCTGCCTACCGCTCCAAACTCTGTTCAGCAAAGAAAATGGGAATGCATGGAACTAAACCATCTGATTCACAGAGACCATGATGAAGAACTATTTTGTCTTAACTGCTACTGATAATATGATGAAAACACACGGAGAGAACAAAGAACTGTGCTGCTATTCACGTCATCTTTTCCAACCAGAGAAAATTGGACTTTTTCGGGTAATTAATACCCTGTGATTAGTTCCTCTCTCCCCCTATCTAGGAAAGAAGAAAAAGGTGAGTGGAGATGGGGGGAAAGGACTAATACTTTTCTTCATGGTTGTGTGTATGGAAGGGAGCAGGAGAAAGAGGAGGACAAGGGAGAGGTCAAGAAGAAGGAGCAACTTCAGAGGAAGGCGCCATGGCATTGACAGAGCCAGGCCATTCTCTTTGATAGGAGAGGATCAGAGGAAATAACCCTTGCTACCTCCTTCTATATATATATATATAAAAGAATCCAATCAGGAAAAATAATGGTTGCCATCTCTCCATTCTTCCTTTTATACCACTCAAAGGGAATCAAGTAAAACATGTCTTGCTCCCTTCAATTATTTCAACATAAGAAGGGAAAGGGGAGAATGAACTGTTTGTTTGTTTGCTTGTTTGCTTGCTGAAAAAAGAAAGGGAGTTAAAAAGGAAATCTTCTGATTTATTCTTCTTTCCGCATGGGAAATAATTCACAAAAGTAAATATATTCATGCAAAAAAAAGCAGAAAAGAGCAAGAGAAAAGGTTAGTTGTGGGCCAGTGTGAGATTCACAGGTTTTTCATTTAAAAGGGATCACAATAAGCTATCTCAGTTCTGCACAACTGGAAAAAAAATTCCAACCTAGTGCAAAAACACAAAACAAGACACTCTTTTGCAGACCATAGCAAAAATCCAAACATTATGAGAAAAAAGGCTAATTATCAATGCTTGTTCCTTAGAAGACACTTCTGGAGCATAAAAGGACATGCCTGTTTAATCAGATAAATGATAGACATTATATTTACTGAGTTTAGAACTGTTTTCAGCTGAGTCCCTTCAATATGCCTGCTAGTATGATGCCTGCAACTCTAATTCCCTGATATTTTTTCAGACATTGGCCAAGAAAATAGGACATTTTCTTTTTTAAAACTTGTCTATCCATGTGTATGCATGTATGTGTGTGTGAAGACAAAAAACACACACACATCTGATCATCACATCCTACTCAGAGTGAGTTGAAGAAATGACCTTTGGTTTGCTGGTCCACAGGGAGTCTGTGAATACTGTATGACCTCTGACCTTTCTCTCAATGGGAGGGCAAGAAAGGGCAGAAGGAATAACTCTTTCTCCAATCTCTTTAGCCACAGGGGCATGAAGTGGGGTAGGGGGAAAAACAGAAGCAGAATGTAGGTGATCAGCAGAACTTGGAGCGATTTTTGAAAACAAAATGGCGGGTGGGGGAGATATATTTATCCAGGTTTTTTAAAAAATAATAAATTTTTACTAATTCTCAAAGAAAAATAGAAAATACAGAAAAAAGAAAGTACAAACAAAAATACATAACAATTCAAGACTAATACATAATTACACTACTACATAAAACATTTCAATAAAATAAAAAAACTCTCCTGTATTCAATATAATGAATATTCTTACTTGTCAAATTTATTCTGTTTATGTCTATTATTTTAAATATAAAACAAACTTGTTATTTCTCTATTACAGTACTACATAACCAACAAAAGAAAAAGAAAAGAAAAAAATATGCATATACATAAATACTAGTGATATATACATTGCCCTGGGGGTTGTGGTTTATCACAGCCTTATCTTATTACTTCCAAAACCTCAGTTTGTCTGGTGCCGGCTTGCCACCTTTACCTTTAGTCAACGTATTTTCCACAAATGGTTGCCATATACTCCAAAATTTGTTTTCGTTAATTATACCCTTTTTTATATTCAACTCCCATGTTAACTTATAATTCAGAGCAATTTCCCTCATTTCTTTATAGCAATCTTCTATTTTTAATAACACATCGTTTTCCAATTTCTCGCAATACATTGTCTACCCATATCTAATCTTTACCTATAAAATTGTGCATTAACCATTGGTGTCCGGCATCCATGCCCGCACCCAGCCCAACCATTGCAAACCAAGCCGCCTATACTTACCTTTACGGCATCCAAGCATCGCCGCCAGGGTTCGCCAGCCATGAGTGGGGCAAAATCAGGGTGTTTTCTCTGAAGAGATGCAATCAAGACTCACAGCCATCAGCCACATTAGTTTTGCTCAAAGGAAACAGTTCAGAATTAAATAGAGTGCTTTTGTTTAAATGAGACAATCTGTTTCCCACCACTTTACGGACATCTTTGCTGAATGCAGCATCTGACTAAAGGGGAACTGTGGATTATTTGATGGGAAATTATCATCAAGGGTATAAGAATTAAAACTTTCAATCTCCACCCTATATTTCTTTTTACATTTCCCCAAGTGCCTATACCAAAATCAAGGGACAAGGGACAGACAAGGCTCTTCAATGAGCTTTTCACAAAAACCATCAAATGCACAATGCTCCAGAGTTTGCCCAATCAGACCACTCATCTTACCAAGTCACTTCTGCCACAACAGCTTTATATGCTCCTACTTATGAAACAGGGCCCGTTATTTTATTTCACAGCTCCTGGTCAAAAAAATGAGACTCCGACTCCCATCATGCCCAGCCAGCATGCATACCTGCCAAGGATCCTGTATTGACCGGGATTTCCCGTATTTCTGTGCTGGTTCCTTCCCTTTCCCGCCGCCATCCCATATTTGAACAGCGGGGAAGGGATTACTGCGCATGTGCACCCATCACAAATGGGCTCTGCGCAGTTCCTGTATTTTCGGGAGCTGCTATTGATGGGTATGAGCATGGCTCA
This sequence comes from Bradypodion ventrale, assembly GCA_035047345.1. Classification (NCBI taxonomy): domain Eukaryota; kingdom Metazoa; phylum Chordata; class Lepidosauria; order Squamata; family Chamaeleonidae; genus Bradypodion; species Bradypodion ventrale. Next base: position 127,917,958 of record JAWDJE010000006.1, read on the forward strand.
TGGCCAGGGAGAGTTTAACAACATCTGGAATGTCACAGGGATTGCTTTGCCCATTCATTTATTCATTCAGAGAAAGACAGGCCATAGCAAAGGACTCTTTAAACTTCCTATACCAGTGATGGCAAACCTTGGCACTCCAGGCATTCTTAGACTTCAATTACCAGAAGCCCAAGTCAGCACTTCTGTTGATCGGGGCTTCTGGGAATTGAAGTTCAAGAACAGCTGGAGTGCCAAGGTTCGCCATTACTGTCCTATACAATGTGAAGATCTGCAGAGACTTTGGTGAACATCTGTCTTTCTATACCTCAATGGCTTATCCATATGAATGAGCAGATACAGGGCAAATGGATTGAATAATAAAGCTGTCAAAGATTGTGAGTGGTTAGAGTGGTTGGAGTGGTCTAATGAGCTCTTTACCTCAAAGTTGTCACTTGCAGCCAAAAAACAGTGGTGCTCTAAATCAGGTATTCTCAACCTGTGGCCCAGATTAGCCATATAGCAAGAGTAGCAAATGCTACGGGCTCCGCACCTCTGAGGGCCCCATGCCCGATGTCCCATTTTCCTCCCCCTGCTGTGTTGGCGATGGCTGGCCTGGCAGAGGAGGAGTTTCAAAGGAAAAAACACTCTCTCTTCTTGCGCACTCTCGCCCTTCCAATTTTATTACTGTATTATTATTATTTTATTATTCTTAACTAAGGGGAGGGATGGGCCAAATTTTTTTAACCAAAGAAGGAGCAGGCTCTTGGTGAATCATCTGATTCTGACCAATGAGTGCTTTCTTTCATTAAAAAAAATCAGCGTCATTTGATGGTGAAAGCGTGGTCGTGTGCGAACTTGTAGCAGCAGCAACTAGAAGGGTGGCAACCCTGAGGAGGGAGGGAGGTGACCTGTACCAGAAGACTCACGACTCAGGACACACACACCCCATCCATGCCGCCATCCACACATACCTTTTCGAAACCAGGTGGGGGCGAGCGGGTCCATGCCTCCTTCTCCTGGTTCAGTTTTTACTTCTGTCTGTTTTCCCTTTCTTTCTTTTACTCTTTTTCTTCTTTTCTTCCTCTCCCCTTCCTTCCTTCCTTCTCTGTTTCCATATTATTTCCTTTTTCCTTCCTTCACTGTTACCATTTCCCTTCCTCCCTCTCTTTCTCATCAATCCAGTCAGCCAGCCAGCCAGCCAGTCTTCCTTCCTCTCCCTCCACGTTTCCTATTTTATTCTTCTTTTATTCTTTTCTTCCTTCTTTCATTCCCCCCATCCACCTCCACCCACCTCTCCCCCTCCTCTAGCCCCACTGATTTTCATAGTGCCGCTTCCCTGTGGTACACGCATGGCAGGTGCGGATCTCTATCTCCTCCTCCCCCCACTTGATGCACTTCCTCTTTAAAATAAAAAAATAAAAATGCCTGGGAACTGCAATAGTGGCTGTCCTGAAGGATTAAGTGCCAGTTGCTTGCCTGGGTGGTGGCGGCGGCATTACATCCCAGGAAGGGGACAAGTTCCTTGTCCTTCCTCCTTCTCTTCATGCATTTGCGGCTTCCTGATTTTACTAGTGATGTTTTACTTTTTTTGGCATCCTAAATCTAAGCAAGTGCCCCTTGACATGATTTGCCACGCTGGCTTAATCCGGCACTGCTGTAGCCCATGGGCTGGATGTGGCCCACAACACCATTTCATGTGCGCCCCCCCCCCCCCTGCCTCCACCACACCAGGAAGTGCCATGTGTTGGAGGAAGGGCAAAATGGCCATCCAGCCCTGCCCTGAAGCAGTTTGAGGGAGTGTGACCTGGCTCCCAGCTTTAAAAGGTTGAGAACTCCTGCTCTAGACTAAAATGTATCTTTGGGCTTACACTAGCAAAGCCATGAAAGTGGAGTAGGTCTGCTTATCATACAGGTTTCTCTGGGAACAGACTTGCTATTCTTTTCTGAAGAGAAGGCATTATGAAGGTTTGGTGCAAGGCCACATACACCTAAAGATTTAAAGAATACTGTTGTAGACAAGGCATACCCTTCTTGACTTGGTCAAAATGACTTAATTTCAACATTTGCTAGAACCCTAAAATCCATCTATTGGATTCTGGGATGAAAATCATGCTCTTGGAATGAAATAATATTTTGCTCAGGAATTGGTTTTCAGCACCAGATCTGAAAAAAGATCTCAGACTCTTTCCATCCAAAGATCCACTTCTGGTGACCCCCAAGGATGCTTCATTTTAGCAGTGCAATTTAGAGTTGAGGAAATTAATTTTACTGCTCTCAATCTTAAATAATGGGGTTTGGCGCATCCAAAATACTTGACCACCTCCTTCTTCTATGGGTGCCTTGGGACTCTACAGCTTACCCACAACTACACAGGCTGGCTCAGGAGGAACAGTGGGAAAATGAACTCCCAACTTCTGGCTCCACAACCAGATACCTTAAACTAAGAGTTCTCAACCTTTTAAAGCCAGGGGCCGGGTCATGCTCCCTCAGACAGCTTTGGGGGGCCAGATGGCCATTTGGCCCTAGTGTGATGGAGGCAGGGGGGGCACATGAAATGGCACCGCAAGCTGCATTCAGCCCATGGCCCACAGGTTGAGAATCCGTGCCTTAAACTAATGAACTATCCTGCCGGCATACTTTTATTAGGATCAGCCAAAAATGTACATAATAGTTAGCCAGGTTTCCTCCAGAGTGAATGTTTGTTCAAACAAAAATAGTCCCCCCCCAAAAAAAAAATATATGTTTGGTGGCATAGTAGAAAAGCATTGCTGGTTGTACAATTTGTAGAAAATAAAATTTCTGAATTAAAATAGGAACCTTTTTCATAAATCCAGAATACAAGTGTGGGGTGGGATTGTGGGCATATATTACACATTTGTATTGAAATTCCCCCTCCCTCACTCCCACAAACACATCCTTATCAAATTGACTTCTGTTGCATAGAATAGTCAGAAAATAAAATGGTCCCCTTGTCCTCATCTATTGTTCTGCTCTTTTATTTTTCTTCCTCCTTCCATTTTCCCCATCTGGACCTATAATTAGCATTTGATTTCCACAATTTCCTGCAATCTTGCAGGTTCTTTTCTGAAACAGCATGCGTTCTATCTTCATGGGAAATCAAAGCGGCACCATGTTTACATTTCAGCAATATGTTTCACAGAAATTAATTTAGCCATACATGCACAAAGACACCTTTGAAATGGAAGGAGAAGAAAAGAAATGTTAGAAGGAAATGCCCAGCTGAGTGCTATCGACAGAGCAGGACTAGACAAAACAGAGCAATAACTCTTTCTAGCAAAGACAGACAGACAGACATATTGGGCTAAGACTGCTTTGGCTTCTAAAGTGTTTTTTCTCTCCAAATTTCTATGACACGCTGCCCCATGGGTTATGCACTTGCATAAGCCACCATGTCAATTTTGCGTTACCAAACAGGATAAGTGTAGAGATGATTATCATGCTCTATCTCATTCTGCTCTTGCTTGGACCTGTGCACATTTTTGAACCACACAATGGTTTGCATCATGTGCCGCAACCAAAGTCAATGGGCTTTTTCAATACAGTATCATCATCTTCTTCTTCTTCAGATGCCGTATCTGTTCCAGATATTGGCTATCATCATGGCAATAGTCTTTCTGTTCTTAACTTCTTCTGAGGACCTTCCACACCTATATCTGGTTTATCTATTCGTCGGCAACTTCTCTTTCCTGTTTATGTTAATTTCCTTGATTCTGGACCACCCATCATCAAGATTCTCTGGAGAATGTGCAGAGCAGATAAGTTTTAAAATATCAAAATTGATCTGTTATTTTTTTTACTTTGTTTCCACTCTTTTGTCTAAATTTATACAGAAAACCAGCAACAGATCATTATACTGCTTTTTTTTTTAATCCTGTTGATTATGGGGGGAAAACTGCAAGCTCTATTTTAATAAGTTTTGCATAAAATTCCAAGTTGTGTACTTACCATGCACCTACAAACTGTTATTTTGTTATAGTTTTATTTTATACCTTTTGAAAGGCAGAGAGAGAGAGAATTTAAGAACTTCCTGTCAATTAAACAGCCTGCTGCCTAATTAAAATACCACAAGATAACGAGTACTCTTTGGAAGTTCAATACCAACTGAATAGGAAGAGTGTTAATATATTCTTGAGTGCTTTTGTTTGGTGCATATAAATTATAAATTATAATATTCAGAATATCAGCCATGGTAATATTCAGAAACAGGAAAGGATTTTCTTTTTTCTTTTCAAATATAGCTAACCATCTTTTCTCCCCGCTGAAGAAGCAACACACAACATCAACTCCTGCTCTTTCACACTCTTTACACATGCATCCACTGCTAAAACTACAAAATATATAACCAGAGTTTTTCCTCAAGGAAAAACAAGATAAGAAAACCATCTTGAAATAATGGAAAAGAGCAAAGGCCAGAAGGCAGTCTCAATTCTACATTCCTTCCCCTCCCCATTTAAAAAGAAACAAACTCATATACTGTACTGTAGATAAGTATTCTCCTTTATTTAAGGTAAAGGTCGCCCTTGCTAGAAAGCCAGTCGTATCCAACTCTAGGGTGCAGTGCTCATCTTTGTTTCAAAGCCAAAGAGCGAGCACTGTCTGCTTCTGCAGACGTTTCCGTGGTCATATGGCAGGCATGACTAGACACTGGAGTGCACGGAACACTGTTTCCTTCTCATCAAAGTGGTTCCTATTTATCTACTTGCAATTTCTTGCTTTCAAACTGCTAGGTTGGCAGGAGCTGGGACAGAGACGGGAACTCATTCCATCGTGCAGTAATCAGGTCTCAAACTGCTGACCTGCCAGCCTTCCAAACGCTCAGAGCATCAGTTTCCTTGGAGGGAGACCAGGCGCACACACCCTCACCGCAAGGAAATTGTGCTCAGACACGCAGAATGCTGGAGAGCCAAGCCCCAGTCCTGCCAACATTGGGGCTTGGCTCGATCCGCCTGCCTCTTTGGAAAGGGCAACAGGGATTCGACGCATGGGATCCCTGCTGCGCTTTTCAAAGAGTCAGGAGGATTGACCCCCTGTTCCCTTTCTTCTTCAGAAAGAGAACCAGGCATTTTTTTTAACATTGTGCAATCAATGTATTGCACAATGTTAAAACCCAGATAACGCTAAGACTTGTAGAACCAAGTTTTAGCGTTATCCGAGGTATTACTGTACCATCAATCATGGGAAAGCAACAGTTAAAATTGACACATAAAGCAACAGAGAAACACTTCAGATAAATAATGAAATATTTTTACAGAGCTTTCATTATTGTATTTATCATCTACAACAAGCTTTAAGAATATAGAAAAATGGTAGTAGTATTGCTAGGTGTAAATACACACTTTAAAAAAGCACCATGATGACCCCAAATAAATATAATAATTCCATTAGCAGCCAAAAACTGTAATACTGTTGAATATAAATTATACTGCTATGGCAACTGTAAAAATGCAAAGATTTCGGGGAGTGGAGTGAACTGTGAGGAATTGTTGTGAAAACTCTGCATTCCACCTAGAATATTTCTGAATGCCACTGTGGTAAATCTGTTACTGGTAAAAAACCAAATATGAAAGAAAACTCAATGAAAGTTAGCAGAACATGGTGTAGTTAGAAGAATATGGTCTGTAGAATGTGATCCAGTAGTGAAGCAAAGACTTAAATGGACAGCCATATCCAAAGCTTTATGATTTCCAGTCAACTCAAGCAACAAATCAGGGTGCCTCAGGATTACTCTATATTCAATGAAATTAAACTATTTTCTATATATATTTCATATAGCTGCTTACATCCTTGGCAGACAGATGATCTAGTTCCATGATGGCAAACCTTTGCACTCTAGATGTTCTTGGACTTCGATTCCCAGAAGCCCAAGCCCCCATGAATCCACACGAATGGGTTTACTGCGATTCATCCGGCCCACGCCGCCCTTGTCGCTCCTAGAAGCAGAAGTAAAACATCCCTGTACGGTTAAGGCCCTTCCGGTTTAACCCTTCCTCCATACGGCTGTGTTTTACGTCCGTTTCCGGGAGCAACAAGGGCGGCGCAGGCTGGATGAATCACAGTAAACCCATTCGTGCGAACACTACCCCGTAGAGCAGTGATGGCCAACCTTGGTACTCCAGGTGTTCTTGGACTTCAATTACCTGGAGCCCAAGTCAGCACTCCTGCTGATCAGGTCTTCTGGGAATTGAAGTTCAAGAACACCTGGAGTACCAAGGTTGGCCATCACTGCCCTAAAGTCAGACAGGACTGACTTTTCAGCAAGGAAAACCATGACCTTGAACAAAATGTGAAGTTGAATTCTTTTTCTCATACTGTATTTTAGACCAATATTGAAGCAATTGCTTCCATCAAGGCCCATCAAGGCTTAAGGAGATCAATTCAGCTTTGGGGCTGCATCACTTCCTAATTTCCAGAAACACATTTTATTTATCTGAAAGACCATATGGCTTATCGGGTAAGTATAGCTGCAACAAATCCTCAAGGAAGATAATATTTACCTAATAGACCATAACAGCACAGAATAACACAATATGCCTCTCCCCCTCCCCAATTTGATTGTGCATTTTGGTACAAGCATACGCAATCCAAATGCAAGCCACTTATAGGGAGAGCTATCATCCTGGTCAACATATTTAGGCAACTCAATTCAAAGTTGGTTTCTGACAACGGAGAGATTAGAGGAATCCCTCGGTTACATTATGGCTCATGTAGTAATTTGGAAAATACTTTGTACATTGCTGATAATTGACTCCAAAGGAGCTGTTAGGCTTTTATCAGTTAAACACATCCTTTTGATATGCAGGGTACATTTGAAAAGCAAAATATTTGCTGAATAATTTACTATGCTGGACTGAGTGCAACATGTGTATATTAGAGGCTTGGGTAGACTTTACAATTCATTATATTTTGCCATCAGGGAGAAAATGTCGACAGGGTGTGGGCAGGATGAGGAGGAAAAAATCCTACTCAAGATCTTATTCAATGCAAAAAGGGGGGAAAGATAGCACAAGTTTCCATGATATGTTCATTATTAAGGACAAACTCAGAAATAAAGCAAAAAAATTGAGCTGTTCAAGGTACCCTACACTTGCTGCTGTGCATATATTTTGTTCCTAGGCCTAACATTTCTACTGATGCATAGATACTGCTAGCTAATGCAACCTGTGGTATCCTAAGATACCTTTGTTTACATTTGAAAAGCATGTTTCTAGTTCCTCCTCCGGCCCGTCTTCCTCCTCCAGCAGCAGAAGGGGCCGCCTGAGGTGGCGGCGAGGGAGGCCTCTGAGCGAGGCGGGGTGGAACTAGGAAGGGGATGGAGCACCGGTGGGGCTTCCCTCCCTCCCACCCTGCCTGCCCGTGCCCGTCCGCCTCACACACAGCGATGGGCGTGACAGACAGGGGAGCAAGGGAGAGGGAGGTGAGACCACCGAGCACCCCAGCCCAAGCATCAGGGGTGCAGTTGCCCCCTCCTCCTCCACAGCAGCCGCCTCTGGCCCTGGCATGGGGTCTGCCAGACCGGTGCGCCTCGTGGGCTGAAGGCTGAAGCCTTGAACCTGGACATCCAGGTCAAGGTGGAGGGAGCCCTCTGGCAGGGCATGCGCAGTGGCGCTGCCTGCCACTGGTTTAAAAAAAGTTCTAAAAAAAAGTTAAGAAAAAGAAAAAATTAACATGCCGCTGCCTGGGGCCCGCACGGCAGTCCACCCCCTGATTGCAGCACTGAAGGTTGTAACATAAGCAGAGCCATATTGGAATTAAGAAAGCCTCTCTAGTTAAAAGTTGTTTACTGCTAGTTTGCTGAGGAACACACCCAAAAGGGTCTTATCTGAAATAAGCAGACGTGTTTGCCACTGAACATGTTAGAATGTATGTCATTGCATATGTAAGTTAGAATATGTAACATCAAATAAGTGTGAAATGCCTACCGCCCAGGGGTGACCATCTGGACTGAAGAACATGTGTGTGGAGCTTCATGAAAAGTATAAAAGGCTGGCTGAATAATTAATGGGGATCCTTGGATCTAATGGATCCAAGACCATGTATGCATACATTATGCTGTACCATGTTCATGTGTTATTGTATTATGTCGTACTTTGACAGAAAAACTGAGATAAAATTATCTTTTTCCATTTCAAGCCTCTCTAGCTGGTTTATTTACTTAAAAGCTGTTCACTTCTTGGAGAGTGAAAGTAACATCTGTGCACAATCTGTGCAACCACCCGGAAAAAGAGTTCAAATCAAGGGAAGGAAGGTGCAATGGTGCTATATTTTCTCAGTGGGTCTACAGTCCAATGTTTAAAAAATGCAGGTGTAACAGGCTGTAACAGGAGAGAGCATTTCAACACAGCCAAGGGTCTCCAGGGGGTTTCTATAGGTCATGGATCTATTGTAATGAGACAAATATCCATAGAGTACATTAGCCCTATGAAAGGTAGAATAGCCTCCTATACATTAGGAGCATCTCTTCAGGAAAGAGCTCTCAAGCTGTTGGTCAGCCATTTTGTGACTGACGTAAACTGTCAGTCCTTTGCATCACCCACCCCACAAACACTTCTCTCATTTCAGATGTTGGTTTTGTAACTTGGAGCAACATGGGACATGTTACCTGGTGGTGGGCTCAAAAAAAAATTACTATCACACCGTGGGTGTGGTATGGTGGGAATGGCCAGGGGGAAAGCCCTGCATTGCACCCAAATTAGGACTACTTTATTTCAAAACTTGGATAGGCGGGACCAGCCAGAATTTCTGCTACCGGTTCTGGCGAACTGGTGCGAACCTGCTGATGCCCACCACTGATGTTACCTGATAAGGTATGGTAGCAGTGATATACCTAAAGCAGTATGTCTGAGGTAGATATAGTCCATGTGCTAGCTCTTACCCTACCTGCCAAAACATTTTTAAAATTATCACAGCTTTTTAAAAAACACAAGTACTTCTCCAGCAAAGCACAAACCCATTAAAGAAGTATCTTAAGTGAAGGAATGGTTTGGTTTCTAGAATGTTCCTGAGACCTTGTAAGGTAAAGAAAAGGTCTCCCTTGCTGTCTGCATCTGCAGATGTTTCCTTGGTCATGTGGCAGACATGGCAAGATGCCAATGCACATGGAATGTTGTTACCTTCCCACCAAAGCAGTATCTATTTCTCTACTTGCAATTTCTTGCTTTTGACTGCTAGGTACAGACACGTAAAAATTCTGTACCAAACAGACATGGTTTATCTTTTAAAAAAAAAACAACCAGACTTCTTGAGATTCACATCAGTAGTATACTAAAAAAAGCCACAACTTTGACAAACACTTCTCTCTGGGGCTATAGGAAACAAATGCTTGCAAATTCGATTCTCTGCTGCAACTCTGGAACTTTCTTAATTTTATTTTTAGACATAATTTTAAAAGCTGTTGAAAAGCTTCCAACCGAGAGCCTCTGACAGGGAAATGAACTCTCTATGGAAAGCACAGCAGCGCTAAACTGCACCCCCCAGAACAAGACTAGGAACACACACAAAGCATAAGAACAGAACAAAACAAAACAACCCACACACATAAAAGCACAGGGAAAGGGATTAAAATCATATGAGTTTCCAGCTTGTATTGTCTGGATAATGGCAAAAAATACCCCAGTGACCAGAGTTACTTTGCTCTATCTCAGGAGTTCTCAACCTCCAGCCCATGGCTGGATCCGGTCCATGGCACCAAATAATCCAGGCACCGACCTAGCTTCAGCTGCCCACGCCACCGCCACTGCTGGAATCAGCCATGGACTGATTTATGACCATCATAAACAAATCCATGGCTGTCATAAACATGTTTATGACATCAGCAGACATATTTTAGGGCAGCGTTTACAGCAGGGGGAACCACCAGTTCAGCCCATTCAATTGCCCATGGCTGGAAAAGGTTGAGAACCCCTGCATCTCTACCTGGACCAGTCTTCAAGACAAGCAAAAAAGTGTGCTTACCCAGATGTTGAAGATTGATCCTTAATGTCTCTTCAAATATACTCAAACTGTGGAGGAGTATCCACTCTTTGTTACTGACCAATGGGTTTTCTACATTCTGCAATATGTACAAGATAAACACCTGTTATTCCTAAAAAGGATTCCCAGAAAATGTTGGAATCTCATTTGATACCTACATTTGTTTGGCATATGTTGCTTCTATCTCTGATCTGTTACTGCCCCACCAATCTTAAACAACAACAACAACTACAACTACAACTACTACTACTGAGAGGCTAAAGAGAAGAGCTATTGTCCTGGGATGATAGAACAGGAGTTCTCAACCTTTTAAAGCCAGGGGCCGGATCATGCTCCTTCAGACAGTTTTGGGGGCTGGATGGCCATTTTGCCCTGCCTACACCACATTGCACTTCCTGGTGTGGTGGAGGGGAGCCTCATGAAATTATGCTATGGGCCGGATCCAACCAACGGGCCGCAGGTTGAGAATCCCTGTGCTAGAACATGCAACAAGGTGCTTGGTTGACCTAGCTTTAAAATGGTATTTTCCTCACCCTGGTGAAAATGTGACTAAGCATAATTAGTTGAAGCTCTTAGAGCATTTCAAAGATTAAAAATCCTTGTTAGTTTTCCAAATGTCTGAATTTCGTCACTTTGGTTTTAATTGGCTGGGTTCGTAACCTTCAATGTTCTCTCCCTCTATTTTTGCGTGTGCCTTATTTGTTTGTAGGCGAAATGAAAATGCATCGTGCAAAGCAACATGAATAACAAAACTCAGCGCTCCAGCCTAGCGGTGTTTAATTAAAGCTGCTTGCCTACCCTTGTTTCAATGACACTTCCAGTTGCTCCCACTCACAACTGCAACGCAAAAGAAAGCATATTTCAAGAAGAGAGATGGTGCAAAAGAGAGAGGTACAGTCCAGGGTTTCTAATCTGGATGGTTGATACATAGTACTGCATTTCTGAATTTCTAGACGTTTCTCTTCTTGTTTTTATATAACCTCGCCTGATTCTATGAAGGAAAAAGTGTATTATAAAGTGACCCTTCATGAAGCTCTTCTCATTATGCTGATGAACACCAGTCATGTTCTTTTACCTACAGCAGTCATTTTAAATGCACTGCATATACGTGCACAGTGGCAGGAGTAAGGGGGAAAGATAGGTAACCACACATTAAGAGCCTGGAGCAAAGCTGTAAATAGCAATTTTAACACCTGGGATAAGCAACACAAAATGGGACACCAAACCAACTTTGTAATTCATGATTTTAGTGAGGGGGGAGAGCAAAAAGCAATGACAGCACAGGAAAATCATCCTAGCATCTCCCCTTTACAGGGAATCAGCAGCCTACCAGTGTAATTGCTATTGCTATACACACACTCACCTTTTAGCATACCATATATATAATTAATCTGGACTATCTGTAGCTGGGGTTCCCAACCTTTTCAAGCCAGGGGCCAGGTCGCACTCTCTCAGTCAGCTTTGAGGGCCAGACAGCCATTTTGCCCTGCCTGCACAATAGGGATGGGCATTTTGTCCCAACAGCTTCAAAGGGGGTGGACATTTTGTTTCTTGAATGCACCTGGGGGGGCACATAAAATGGTGCCAGGGACTGGATCCAGCCCACAGGCCTTAGGTTGAGAACCCCTGATCTGTAATGTCTAGCTCAGAGGACTTGCTTAACAATAGCCAGATAGACCTACCACCCAACAGGGAAGCACGGTCTACCCCATTTTAGTTACTCTAGCTCTTTTCAAGTCTGGCCAGATTATCCTGCTTTAGTAATAGAGTAGAACATACTGCCAGCAACTCAACACCAAGCATCATGTGGCGGTTAACTAACCTGACAACCCTGAAGTCCACAGGGAAGGGTGATGGTCCCTAAATGGATTAAATCCCACTTGAAACCATCTGGATGAAGGGCAGCAGCTTCATCAATACTGACCTGGTGCTGAGGAAGACTTTGTGTGCCAAAAGGGCTCAAGACCAGAAAGTGATTCACAGAGTTGGATCAGTGGTAAGGGTGTCATGCTGTGACTCAGAAGGCAGATGATAGGCCACAGCATTATATTCTCAGGACAGTCTTCATGGCTGATCACCATAAGGATTGCCAATATTTGGAATCGGTTACGGCACAAGAAGAAGAAGAAGAAGAAGACACTCTCTTCAGCCACACCACATGTCTATTCTACTGAGACATGAGAAGACCAATACATTTCTCCCTCAGTAATCATCTTCTCTTATGGTGGCCGACTAGGCTTCTGGACTAATCTGAAAAATCTGGGTGAAGTAGCATATCTTTTAAATTTGGCAGCCTAGGGCATATCTCCACTGAAGTTAAGGCTTTTAAAACAGGGATTCTCAACCTGCAGCCCATGGGCCAGATGCTGCCTGTGGCACCATTTTATGTGGTCCCCCACTTCCTCCACCACACCAGGAAGTACCATGTGGTAGAGGAAGAGTAAAATGGCCATCTGGCCCCCAAAGCTGTCTGAGGGAACATGACTTGGCCCCCGGGTTAAAAAGGTTGAGAACTCCTGCTTTAAAATGTCAATATTGTTTTACTTAAGGAACTGAAGAACAAGTTCTGTCAGTTGTCTGGAAATTTCAGTAAATTAGGTATCTGGCTTTGGAACCAGAGGTTGGCAGTTCAGTTCCCCACTCTGCATCCCAGAAGAAACAGTACAGTCCCAGGATGCCCCCAGGAAATATATATGAAAAGTTAAAGAGAGTTTAAATGGATGTTACTTCTTTCTGCTTCACAATGAGCCCTCATGGTGCAGTGGTTAAGTGCAGTAAAACTCTACTCGCGATCTGAATCCAACCCCAATGTGCTCAAGGTTGGCTAAGTCTTCCATACTTCCAAGGTTGGTAAAATGAGTGCCCAGGTTTGTTGGGGGCAAATTGTAGTTTGCATAATTATTTTGTAAACTACACATAGAGTGGTTTAGCACTGTGGGGCAGTATATAACCAGCTGCATTTGCATTTTAGCATAAGTGACACCCGTCAGGGCATTTGACAGAACTCCTGTCAGGATAGATGAGACGCTGGATACAGAAAGGTCTATGAAGCAGAGATCTGTGTTGTGACACATTTCTCATTGATGGATTTGTCTGTCTGGATGGAGGAGCTTGCAAAATTATGCTTCTCTTTCAAGGCAAGTTGTTGTGTCCATCATTGATAGGGACCCATCTCCTGTTGGGCTGTGGGATTTTTCCCCCTTCCCATTTCCATGTGTGCAGGGATGATCAATTGACCTTAACAAGAGCAAGGCAGCAGTCAAAAGAATTGCTGGGATGGAGGAAGGGAGGTGTTGAGTATAAATAGAGGAGAAAATGGACTCCTACAAATGTGACTGATACCTATTTCCAGCGGGTAATCATAAAACGAAAATGAACCCCAAAGCAAAAACAGAGAAACTTTTGGTTATTACCACTGCCTGAACAATCTCATTTCTCTTGAAGGCAGCATGTTGATATAAAAAGCTTTGCCTTGCAGGACTGAGAGGGGGAGAATCCAGCAGCTGTGATTCAGGTCCTATAGCCGTGATGGCGAACCTTGGCACTCCAGATGTTCTTGGACTTCAATTCCCAGAAGGCCAAGCCCCCTGTGAATCTACACGAATGGGTTTACTACGATTCATCCGGTCCACGCTGCCCTCATTGTTCCCGGAAGTGGAAGTAAAACGTACCCGTACCACACTTTTTTTTTGCTACTTCAAAGTAGTCCTGCTCTAGGCTAGAGAACTCTATGATAGGTTTCAATCATGGACTGTTCATGCTTACAAACCAGCCAAATCAGGTAGGACCTCCAGTGTGGATTAACTCAATGGTAGCATTACTAATAATGGAATAAAGGAACTGAACTTTCTCCCACCAGCTTAGCTCTATAAGAAACAAATACGACTTCTTCTGGATACCATCAAGTTTATTTAGAAGTACAATTATGATTCAGAAGAATAGAAGAAAGGGTGGGGGGATTCTGGCTCCTTTCTCAAAATAAAATAAAAAAGCACAACTAGCTATTTTCCTCTGGCCTAGCCTGCTAACACAGTTGACTATATTTTGCTATGGTTTATTCATAAGCAAGCATCGTAGCAAGTGATCCTAAAGTATGGCCAAATCATGACGTTTTTCCTCCACATTCCCCTATAACCAAAAAACATCTTTTCCTCCTCTTCCATGGTTTTAACCAATTAAAGCACAGCGTACAAAGTTCATCATCTTATTTCTCACAGTTTTCAGCCTGTTATGACTATAGTCAAAGCAAACTAATCAGCAAGGCCGAATTCCCAAGCCTCTCTAGCTCTGCCCTGGGGAATTAAGAACTCAAGGAAACTACTTTACTCATTAAAAGCAAAAGCCCCTATTTTAATTTGTTATACCATGAACCAGCACTCTTTTCTGGCTGTCTTTAAAAATACATGCATTTCTTAATTTAGAAAGGATGTAACTCTATTATCCCAGAAGCCTTAATACACATGATAGCTATTATAATCTAACAACACCGCTAAAATTAGAGGACTTCTGGGAATGGGTCAGTCAGCTATTCTACATGTGAATGAGATAGCCAAGAGGGTCCTAAAACAGGAAAGGGGTTGGTCCACCAGATTTAATCTGGCTAAGGGTGATAGGAGTGGCAGTTCAAAAAACACCTGCAGTACAATCATGTTGTGATCCATCTTATAGAACAGGGGTCAGCAAACTTGGCTCTCCAAGTGTTCATCGACTTCAATTCCCAGAAGCCCAAGTTAGGACACCTGCTGATCAGGGCGTCTGGGAACTGAAGTCCAAGAACATCTGGAGAGCCAGATTTGATGACCCATGTTGTAGAAGATCTGAGCAGTTTGCAGGGAGGTAGCAGTTCCTATTATTCAAGGATACAAGCAAACTCCTTAGAAACATGTTAAAGAGAAAGGCAAAACAGAACTTTCTCCATGGCATTGTAGTTTAATAAATATAGGGACAGACTGAAACACAAAGTCATCCAATCTTGGACTTGAAGTGTTACAATTCAGAATGCTATCTATCCTCCAGTCTGCATGATGTATAGAAAGGTTGTTGCATCTTAGTTCGGATTGAATATATACACAGATAACTGTAATTTAAGGGTTAAAAACTTTGAGCCCTTCTGCTGTTTAGGCCCATGATGGCAAACCTTGGCACTACAGATGTTGTTGGACTTCAATTCCCAGAAGCTTGGACTTCAATTCCCAGAAGCTGAAGCCCCCGTGAATCCACACGAATGGGTTTACTGCGATTCATCCAGCCCTGGCTGCCCTCGTGGCTCCTGGAAGTGGAAGTAAAACGCACCCGTACGGGCGTTTGGAGTGCCAAGGTTCACCATCACAGGTTTAGGTCTACAAACTCATACAATCCATTACTGCTTCCCATACTGAAGGAAGTTGATGAGAGCTACAGTGCAAGAACATGAAGACAGACAATAGTTTCCCACCCTTGCTGTAATAAAACCCAAATAATTACTATTGTAATTAGAATATCCTTTGATGTAACCAAAAAAAATCTACTCACCCCTTTGTTCCCAGCTAGACAAAGGGATTACATTGGAAGAGAATGATGATGGAATTACCTGCCACACACCTAGATTCATCCTCTCCCAGCTGTGGACTTTTTCATTATTGTATTTTTGCAGCAATTTGCTTTCCAAAAGCAACATGGTTCCCAGGAGTGATATTCAGCGAATAGCACTAAGGCAATTGCTGTTTTTAAAGTGCTGGTTTTCTGCCTCATTAATACGTTTGTGGCTGGAAACCCTGACTCCAGTAAAGCCCTTTTATAGTAGTCCGTATAGATTTCAGTGGGTCTACTGTTGAGTAAACTAAACTACTGATTGCATGTTGAATTATCACTCTTGCTGATCTGCAATTTCCTCCTCTTAGTCTGCAACTTTATCAGGTTTCCCAGGCCTGGTGATTTTTATCACAAGAGGAAGGATTGTGTGAGGGAGAATCCAATGTCTAGAAATGCAAGGTCTGTGATAAACACCATCACAGTCACAATTTTCATTTGATGCTTTTGCTATCTTGAGCAACAAATAGATCTCAGGAAATATGATTGGAATATGTCTTAGATGTGTAAAACCAACATGATAGGGGAAAATAAGCTATTTTTTTTAAAAAAAACAACCACTCACTGCTTAATGTTGTTGATCTGATTCCTCATCATTTACAGAGGCTCATAAGTGTGGAAGTCATCTTAGCTGATTAAAAGAGAAAGTGTACACTGCGTGACAAGCTAACATCAGTCATAATATGTGCTTGTGTGTCTATTTGCCTATGTTTGTTCTCCTTCCTATATCTGCATGCTCTGGATCTTTTGGGCATTTTATCCAAGGAGTCAATTCTACATATATATATATATATATATATATATATATATATATATATATATATATTTAGAATAAACAGAGGAATAATATAGTATACTAAGAGACGCCAGATAAAGAAAAACTATATATTCAAATCAATATATAAAATTCAGCACCACAACTCTTCCCCTTTAAGTTAGTCAGGTGGTCACACTTTAGCACTCTGGGCTAAATTCTCTCTTGCATGTAATTATTCAAAGCAAAAGAGATGTCCTTTCAAGGTCTAAATCAGGGGACAGCAAACTTGGCTCTCCATGTGTTCTTGGAATACAATTCCCAGAAGCCCTGATCAGCAGGTGTACTGACTTGGGCTTCTGGGAATTGAAATCCAATAACTCCTGGAGAGTCAGGTTTGCTGCCCCCAGGTCTAGATGATTGCTTGACATCATCAGACTGCATTTCGGTACTTAAAAGGAAGGCACATTGAATTCAGTAGATCTGACTTCTGAGAAGACATGTATACAATTAGCATGAGAACCATTGAAATCTACTTAGAGGTAACTCCCAGTGAGGTCTGTAGGAGTATACATTGGTGGCAGCCCTAATTTTCTTAGGGTTTTTTTTCCTACACTCTCATATTCCTCTTCCTTTACCCTGTCTTTCTTCTACCCATTTTTCTATTGGATTTGTGTATCGTTCTACTCCTGATCCTACTTCATTCCTTTAACTATCTGCCTATAGGGATTTTACCATCTTAGACTGAAATTCTAAACACAATACAGTACAGTACAGGGCAATCCACTGTACACTGTGGAATCTACTTGGAATTCAATGCATTGCATACTGTTTTTTCTCCATTATTATTATTATTATTATTATTATTATTATTATTATTATTATTATTATTATTATTATTATTATTATTATTATTATTATTATTTAGACTTGTATGCCACCCTACTCACCGGAGTGACACAGAGCGGCTAACATACCATGACAGAGCGTCTAACATACCATGAGGCAACATATATTACAGTATTACAGTATCAAATATAAATACAACATAATATAAATATAACAACATTATGCAATACAATCAATACAGTCAATAAATCTAACATAAAAATGGAAATACAATACAGTCAGGTGAGTCTTTATCCCTTCCTGGCCAGGGAAGGGCTGGCCCCAGAACAGCTGTGGTGGCGGCAATGGAAGGAAGGAAATGATGAGTGGAAATGATGGCTGGAAGGAAGGATTGATGGAAATGATGGATGGAAGGAAATGATGGAAGGATGGATGGAAATGATGGAAGAAAATAGTGAATGAAAGGAATGAAGGATGAAAATGATGGATGGATGGATGGATGGATGGAAAGAAGGAGATGCTGGAAGGGAATGAAGGAATGGTTAAAATTCCAAGAGATTAACAACTACTTGAATAATTGTCCTAATTAAATGCCTTTCAAGCCCCAAAGCCCTTTTTCTTTGGATGGAGATTTCTTTTTGGACCAGTTTCCCCTCTGCTGACTCTTTGGTCAAGCAGGCATGCCAAATCCAGCCACCTCTTCCACACACACACACACCACGGCTATGGCCAGCACACCGGACAAAGAGTCCTTGTGGAGGAAATACAGATTCCCACACCCATGCTACCAATCCCAGAGAGCAAAGGTTTGGCCCCAGGGCCCCCTGAGAAGAACCTCTGTAGCGTCGTCCCCCCTTTGTGCTTCTGATTGCTGGGACAGATAGATGGCCACCCCGGGGAGGAGGGAGAACACCCCCAAATTGTACAGGAGATGTTTGAGCTCTGATTAAGAGAGACCCATGCAAGGGGAGGACGGGACGAGTTTTATCACAGAGAATCTGCGCTGGGGCAGGGGGTGAGTGAGACAGCGTCCAACTAGGCTGTAAGCAAAGCACAGACCCCTGAGCAATCCAAAGAACTGTTCAGATAAAGGCACCTGGGGTTTTGCCACCTGGGGTTTAAAGGTAAAGGTCACCCTTGCTCGAAAGCCAGTCATATCTGACTCTAGAGTTCAGTGCTCATCTCTGTTTACAGTGAAAGAGTCAATGTTGTCTCAGTCTGAGTGGCAGACATGACTATACACCGGAATGCGCAGAACACTGTTTACCTTCCCACCGAAATGGTACCTATTTATCTACTTGCAATTTCTTGCTTTCGAACTGCTTGGTTGACAGGAGCTGGAACAGAGATGGGAGCTCACTCCGTCATGTAGCACTCAGGTATCGAACTCCAACCTTCCAGTCTTCAAGTTCAGTGACTTAATCACTTGAGTCACCACAGTCCCTTTATTGTTTAGGTCTCCTTCAAATCAGCTTTCCATCTAATCTTCTCTTTCCAGACACAGCAATGGCCAAAGACCTGCTGTTTAGCACCGTAACTTGTACTAGAGTAGGCCCATTGAATCAATGAGAATTTAGTCTGACAATTCCATTGATTCAAATGGGCTTACTGTAACTGCAATTTACTATGCTAAAGTAAGACACAGAATAGGGCCACTTGAATCCAGGGATTTTTTTGAGGGATTGACTCACCAAATCCCTGTTTATTCAATGGGTTTTCTCTAATGTGATTTACTACCATAAGACACAGGAAGTATGATCAATAATTATCCTTCTTACAGGGATTTTATTGTGAAACTGTACACATTGGTCTGTAAATATTTGTAGCCAAATATTTCTGTTTTCTGAGAAATTGAAATGCTTATGAAAATTCTATAACAGTGATGGTGAACCTTGGTACTCCAATTGTTCTTGAACTTCAATTCCCAGAAGCCCTGATCCACAAGAGTGCTGACTTGGGCTTCTGGTAATTGAAGTCCAAGAACACCTGGAGTGCCAAGGTTCACCATCACAGTTATGTAACATCACACCAAATCAACTGGCTGCACTGTTGTTTGGTGCACTATAATAACCATGTGCAGTCAAATCAATTCTGATTTATTGGCAACCCTTTTCAAAGTTTTCTAGCCACACAGGCTGGCTCTTCAGGGATGTTGAATGGGGAACTAAATTCCCAACCTCGGGCCCAGAAGCCAAATACAGTACCTAATTCACTGAGCTATCCAACCAGCATGTAACAGAGATGATTCTACCCCACAGTACCATCAAAACATAGTGAACGAATTTTTTATTTTGTTTTTTTTATCCTTGATTGTGCTCTATGTGTTTTATCACAGAATAAAGAAAAAAAAGAAAAGAAATGTTAATTAAAAATTTAAATCAGCTGTATTAATCAATTATACATAATGCAGATTAAATTTATGCAAAATCTTTAACCAGTCCTTGGAGACTTATATTCTCAGTGTTAACAATCACACCAGATTTTTTTAAATTGGAGATTTTCACAGGAACTCAGTACAGCATTCCTAAAAATAAAGTAGTATTTTACATTGCGATTCGGTGTGAATTTATGTAGAAGAAGGACCTGCTTTCTCGACAGCATAATTTGCCCTCACACTGGCATTTGAGACATTTATTAATTCAAACACAAATGAAACCTGTTGTGGTAAACAACATTTGTGAGTGTAGGGTCAACACTTTAGGAGTGGTGGAGGAAATATCTCCTAGATAAGGAAACCACAAAAGATCATTGTGGGAAGTTCATAACCTACACTAATTCTTACCTTCAGTATGTGTGTCCATTGTTGTGGTTGCTCACTTTGCTAGAATAATGCAGGGGAGGGGATGAAACACTGTTATTGTGGATGGCATTGCTCACTGAAGGGAATGAAACATAGTTCATTGGTAGGACACATGATTCCCTGTTTTAAGGACTTCACCTGTGGTCTGAAAGACCTCTTAATGGAGACCATGTAGAGATGTTCCAAGTACTGTAGGTAGGATTATTTATGTATTTGTTCAATTTCTATACCATCCATCAAGTTTAAAAGCTACTCTGGATGGTTTACATAATTCTAGATGATCTAGTTGAACTAGATCAGTGGTGGCAAACCTTTTAGAGACCAAGTGCCTAAACTACAACCCAAAACCCACTTATTTATTGGAAAGTGCCAACCCGCAATTTAAACTGAATACTGAGGTTTTAGTTTCGAAAAAACAACTCATACATTAATATCTTTTGTCTTAAAAGAAAAACACAATAATAGAGCTTTTATGCTTATACTCAACAGGCTGCCGTCTGCGCCACACCCTTGCATTGCATGTGAACAGCCCATCTTACCCCAAACGGGAGGGGGAAGTGTTCCCTTTGGGCTGCTGGGCAGAGAGGCAGGTGATGTGAGAAAGGTCCTCAGGTGCGCATAGAGAGGGGGAGGGAAGCAGCCTGGTCCTATGTCCCTCTGGCTTTCTAGAACTCTGGCAAACTCTGTGCTGTGGCGATGGCATGCGTGCCCACAGAGAGGGCTCTGAGTGCCCCCTCTGGCATGCGTGCCATATTCGCCACCACTGAACTAGATCAAAGCAAAGCAAACTAAATAGATCAAGAATGGTCTAGATACACTGTAGATGAAAAGTCAAAATCTGCCATATGGTGGGTGGCTTTCTACCTATTGTGGGGAAGCAAGGAAATAACAAAAGATGAACTTTGTAGACATTGGATATTTTAAATGATGAATTTGCAATCCAGTTAGAATTGACAGTCTTAAATACCAATAATTGACAGCAAGTCCTGCTTAGCACAGTGGATAATGTTGCAAAATAAACATGAATAGTCAGACTATAAGACTTGAGCTGTATGCACATTTACTTTGAAGTAAGTATCACTCGCCATTACAATTTACACATCAATTCTTCTGCATTTTACTCAGAAGTGAGTTTCATTTAGCTCAATGGAACAAGTAAGCGGAGAATAATGCAAGACCCATTGTTTTCAATCAATGTTCATGCTTAATTAAGCCAGATCAGAAGCTGGGGAATGAAGGCTACATTGAATGGAAATAACTGTAGCATACTAAATATACAAAATCCATCTAATGACTGGATAGAACAGTTTAGGTTCCTCATCTTCCAAATTTTAATGCTAATTCATCCAACATTTATATTCTTCTATCAGGAAACCAATTACATCCTTCTGTCTCAATAGTATAATGAAAGAGATTTTTCTATTTCTTGATTTAAAAAAAAAACCAATGAAATATTTCTTTAAATATTTAGCAGCAGAAGGGTTGGCAGAGAAAGTATTTTTAAACATCTTGAAACATTAGTTATATTATCTCCTTTCCTATTTTGTAAATGCCCTCCTACCAAAAAAAAACCTGGACTGAGGCATACATCTTTTAATGGAACCTGGTCCTTTAAAAGAGACACAATTGGAAGCTATTTTGAAAAATAACAGCAACAGATGGCATTATATGAATTAAAGATTTGTATAGCTGTTGTTCTTATTTTAAAAAATTAAAAGGCCTAACACATATACCAGATTCGGTCTTGGCTGATAGTGATATAATGCAGTACTGATACAATATTTCATTAAATGGGGTTGGTGCAAACAATTACTTTTGATATAAATATTGGTTTTCTTTTTATAGGTACAGTGGAACCTCATATAACAATTGCCCCATATAGCAATGAAATTGCATAACAATTAGGTTTTGGGGGGAAATGACGTCCCGCATAACAATTTTCCCTATGGAAAAAATCATACAACAATTTTTCAATGGGAAAAACCACTTAGCAAAGAAAATCATTGTATGATGCATGCCATAGAGAAAATCGCTATGCAATGCCTGTATCATATAGCAATTATTTCATACAACAATGAGCCCCATGGAATGGATTAAAATTGTTGTATGAGGTACCACTGTATTATGTTTTCCTGTCATATCAACATGCTTAAACTAAAATTTTCAGAGTATAGCCTGCTGGAATAAATGTTGTAAATAAACTTAAAAGGAAATGAGTACAGTATTTACAAAAGATGAAGATATAACTCTGAGTATTAGTCTCACATTACACTAACCTAACCAAAGTCCCGATTAGTCAGGACTTTGCATACGTCCCCATTGGCAATATTTATTTATTTATTTATTATTCAAATTTATATATTGCTGCCCAAATAAAACTCTGGGCAGCATAACAACAGTGAAAACATTACAATCATAAAACATTAAAAACCCTTAATAGACCTTAAAGATTACCCTCCCCCTCCCCATCAATTATTCAAAAATTATGGTTAAAAGAACGACTAAAAGAATGGCGAGGCCTAGAATATATAAGCCAGCAGGGTGGGGTCACCACGTCACCAGTGCCCCACACCTGATTTGCCAGCCAGGTTTTTAGTTCTTTCCTGAAGGGCAACAACTCCACCTGGAGGTGCAACTCAGTTGGTAGGAGGATCCATAGGGCTGGCACAGACACGGAAAAGGCTCTTCTCCTAGTGCTAGAGAGTCGAGCCTCTCTAGCTGGTGGTATCTTCAGAGAGCCTCTCCGGTCCGCTCTGGTGGAATGGACAGATATCCTCTTAGGGATCCTGGCCCACCACCATATGGATTTATTGTAATAAGGGCTAACAATCAGATCAGTCCTAAGGGTCTAACACCTAAAGGTCCCTAAAATGCAGTAACCTGCTCCTCCGTAGGTGAAGTTAGAAATTCAAAGAGTTCTAAGTGATGGGATAGTTTCATCAATTGTATTTATTTAAAATATTAAGGGCTGCAGATGGAGACAAGTTTGTAAAGAGTATATTTTCCAATAACCTCTCTTGTGTCTGAAGGAAGGAATTTTACGATTTCAGGCACTGGAGTTGTACATGTTCAGATGTGTTTGGGCACACAGGTTTTGGTCCTACTTACTCCTTCAGAGGGATGTCAAAACATCTACATGTTTCCACCATGGCTGCTACATGTGTGTTGTGTATTGAAGCACAATTGCAAAGTAGCACGGGAGCACTCTTGCAAAAGGAAAAGGGTGGTTTCCCACCATTCTAGCAAGAAGCCCAAAGTGGCGTGAAACCCTTACAAAAGGGCGCACTTGTTAGACTAAACAAAGCCCTATGGTTGGTTACACTTTTGGATCCTGTTCTCCATTGGTTAATTTCATACATCCCTGGTTATGATTGGTTAGTTATGTCTGTCCAGCAGGTTGCTACTTTGTATCCAGGAGCCACCACTGAAGAGACACTATATAAGCCCCATGGGAACACCAGGGTGGGGCCGGACCAGATCTATACTTCCCACACACCAGTCGGGTAGCCGGGTAGCGCTATGCCCTTGGTCCGTCCACTGCTGCGCTACATGGTAGCAGTATATTTCATTTCATTTCATATTTAATTTCTATACCACTTTACTCGACCCAGCGGGTGACACAAAGCGGTATACACAGTCACAATAAAAAATACAGTAACACAAGAAAATAAAACTTGATACAATCAATAATACAGTAATAATACAATAATATCAGCAAATTACAAATTTACAAGTCAGGGAAAAAGAAATACAATATCAAGTACAAAATACAAGCCCCATACAAAGACCCTTCTAGTGGTGCCACTTAAGTACTCCTACTTCCCCGTGGTCAATGCCGGGCCAGGGAAGGAGTTCAGATGATAACCGCTTTCATCCCCGCACCAGTGGAGAGGGCGATGGGGGAAATGCGTCAGGAGTGCGGTGTCGGTGAGAGTCCTACAGCGCTGCAAGCATCTCCCGTTATCCTCTGGCCAGGCAAGGCAAGGGGGAGGGCTGTCCTCCACTGGTGCAGCCAGTTACTTCCCAGCGCCGATAGTAAGGGCGACCGGGAAAATGCGGCAGAGGTCCGGTCATGGCAGGAATCCACCCATCACCCCCACTCAGCTGAGAGTCCTTTCCTCTCTCTCGCAGCCTGGCTGGCTGGGACAGGAGACCAGGCAGGGCCCGGAGAAGGAGGGTGGGAGCGAAACTTCACCGCCTGGCTGCCACAGCTGTAGCTGCTTCTCTCTCCTCCAGCAATGTCAGGGCCAGAGGGTGTCGGTGAAGGCATCTCAGACGTCGGGGTCATGGTCAACTTTTTATCCCTCTCCGGGTGGGCAGGGCCTGGAGAAGGAGGGCAGGAGTAAAACTCCACCGTCCGGCCGCCACAGCTGTAGCTACTTCTCTCTTCTCCAGCGATGTTGGGGCCAAGGGTGTCAGTGAGGGCGTCCAAAGAGGGTAAGAGTCCGGAGGGACTGAAAACGCTGGGATTGCATAGCCATCTCGGGATCCAGGAATGCCTTGTAAGCTCATCTGTTTTTGACTGTTAATAAAGCCTGTTGCTGTTTGTTACATCGTTGTCCTGGACTTGTGCTTATAAGGACTGGATCCAACAATATGGCTTGCCTTTTAAGACAGCAATGAGAGTGACAGTTCTTCACAGGCCTAGGCATTATAGTCAAGGGCATGTGGGAAACCAACCACAACTGTTAACATCTGCTTTGTAAACAAGCTATATGAACCAGCTATATAACTATCATCTGTTTTAATAGAAGTGTGGCTGGAGGGAATAGCAGGAGGAAACACTGGTTGACCATTTCCCTTCATGTTTTTAATCTACCCAATTTTGTTGTTCCAAAGTGGCTTTTTCCTGTGTGAGAAACACAAATTCTTGCAACAGAGAAATCAGCAGGTTGGGAGGTTAGCTTAGGAGTCATTCTGCTGAGATGTATGTGGTTTTAGACACCACATACATTGTGGTATTATTGTGGTTTTATTATTGTGGTTTTATTCATTACGAATATTGGCATATTGTTACTTGACAGAACATCTGATCCAATATATCCTGGACAAGCAGTTTCTCTGAAATTTACAGTCTGTTGCCCGAAAACCCATAACTACAAACTGGGCCTTCTCGGTGGTGGTGGTGGTAGTGGGCAATTTAAGGAATTCTCTTCCACCACACATCCTGAAGCTACATCCTGCAATACTTGCCCTGGCCACAAAAATTTCCACGGAGATTCTTGTGCTTTTATGAGTTGATGATACAACAAGTTGGAGAAAGTAAAGCCAAGAGTAGTGACATTGTTCCATTTGATTTTCAGTGGATTTGATTTCATTTGATACACTCAGTTTTGGTTTATTTTTTATAGATTCTATTGATTTATCATTGCTGTATTTTATCAGACTTGGGAATGTGATGTTATAGTGTGGATTTGTTGTTGTTGTGAAAACTTTTATCTTTTGTCATGCTTGTTTGCGTATGCAAACCTAGAGCGCTCATCTGGACAGGAGGGCAGAATAATAAACAAATGAATAAATAAATATTATACTATCTGGCCAGGAAAGCTGTTTATACAGTATGCTAGGTAAAGGTAAAGGTCACCCTTCTTCGAAAGCCAGTCGTATCCAACTCTGGGGTTCGGTGCTCATCTCTATTTATAGCCAAAGAGCCAGCACTGTCTGCATCTGCAGATGTTTCCATGGAGATGTGGCAGGCATGACTAGACACCAGAGTGCACGGAACACTGCTTACCTCCCCACCAAAGTGGTACCTATTTATCTACTTGCAATTTCTTGCTTTCAAACTGCTAGGTCGGCAGGAGCTGGGACCGAGATGGGAGCTCATTCCATCATGCAGCACTCAGGTCTCGAACCGCTGACCTGCCGACCTTCCAGTCATCTTAACCACAATTATATGAGAAGCTGAATTTTTAGCTTTAGGGGTTCTGCGGCCCATTTATACACACCAATAAAACTTGAGGCATTTTTACATCAGTAAATATAAGCAGGATTTATACTGTACTGTATATACCTTCATATTCCCACATAGAAAATCCTCATAGGAGAGATCATACTCTCCAGTGTGAAGGAAATTACATTTTTGCCATGCAGGATTGATGATGATGATTTGGCAACTATATTCTACTGTGTAGAAGAAACTATTATAGTTGGATATAATATGATATATTTCTTTGTTATCAGAACCAAAATAAGAGAAAATAACTATATATAACTTGAAGAATTATAACTTCATTATTAAAAGATTACTAGTTTGCCAAAATAGTATTTCAGCACTCTGAAATACTGTCAGTTAAGGGCCGGTCCTTAGCTTAAATTAGGACTCACTTCTAGAACCTGGTTTAAAACACCTGGGGGCTTCAAATTGTCGGAATAATAGTAGTCTTCCATGAAGTAACATTGGGTATTATTGTAAAAAGTCTTTTATATATCACCAATTTGATTAGTAAAAATGTTTCCTCAAAACAAAAAGGAAGAAGTGGGGCTTGCCTCAATTCCACCTCTGGCAATAGAGGTAAGCTCCCTTTTTCCTGTTTGTTTGTTTGTTGTTGTTTTGCTTCCATTGTTCTGTTGACAACCCTTGTTCTACTTCTAACCATCCTCCAAGCAGCAAACATGCAGTGGCATCTGCATGCTGGAGACTCCAATTTTTCCCCTTTTTTCTTCTGACTGCATTTACAGATGCTAAACTAAAATATTTTTTTCTACTTTAAATGCTTCTAGAGTGATTTTTACCATATAATGTATTAGATTTCTTTTTTAAAATAGAAACAGAAACCATAACTCTGGTGGAGGCCACAAGAAGTGCCAGAGCAAGAACCTTATATTTCGCTTGACATCCGAAGAAGTAAAAGAGGAAGTAAAGAAGAGTTTGCTAGATGTGTGTGTATCTATATGTAAACAATGTTAACCCAAAGTTTTTTTAAATGTCTGGGTGGTGGGAATCCTTGAACATCTGATAGTTCCTTACAGGGCTAATCCAAAGTGTTTCCTTGCTAAGACATAAAGCAAAATGGGCGCCTTTACATGTAAAGGGGGGGAAACTGGATTGGCAATTGAATTTTACATCAACGCTAGTGCAAAGTGTGTCTTCAATTGCACCTGATGGTGACAGTCATGTGGCAGATACAGTTCTGTTCACCAACACAACACAGTCCTTGGAATCTTTGAAAGCATGGACAAAGAACCGCCACTGCAGCTCCTTAACATCTGCTGCCTGACCCAGTTGTTCTGCTCTCCCAAATTGTAGGGTGCCTTGGGAAAGAAGAAGAAATTTCAGATTGACCTCCGAGTATGTGTCTGGCCGGACATCCCGCTACGGTAATGGAGTAGACCCTACAGCCAGTGACTCAATGCTGAGTGGTAAATAACCAGACTCCCTAAAGGGGCCAACAGCTACAGATGGATGAGCCTCTTTAGGTGGGGTGATGGTCCCCATCAGTGGAGGAAATGCCACTTGAAACTATCATATTGGGGCCAACGGCAAGATGAACAGAGGAGAAACCACTTCACTATTCTGATTCCCAATGGTCATGGAGGCGGAAGTTGCCATGGCAGATGGACTGGCTGTGAAGGTTTACCTTGTTAATATCCTCAAAGCTGTGGCAGTCCATTGCAGTCCTAGTGTTAAATCCTGCATGTCTCATTCATATGTGCTGCAGGAGATGGCACCGTGAATCCCAGTGTGTGGGTTGTTCCTTGGCAAGCTGGGATCCACCTTGAAAAAATACACACCAATGGCACTTTTCCTGGAAATGATTTACAGGAAAAAATATATACTCAGATATGAGTCGCAGGCAACGACAATGTGTACTGGACCTCAGAAGGTCTTTGAAACTGGACACAGGCTTCTATGCAAAGAATATTCCATTTGATTTTTTATTATTATTGAAAGTAATGACCTTAGGGCTGGTAATGTCATACATATCAAAATAGTAAAGCCCATAATAAAATACAAATTAGACTCCTAAAATACCATTCAGATTACACTGTGAAACTACCAATGGGGCTAAGGCTTGCAAATAATTAAAATCTGGCACATGATTGAGCTTTGCAAATATCATCCAATGGAGCTGGAGGCCTTAGCAATCGGCATGATGCAAGATCCATTCTATTAAACACTGTTTTTGCCTTGTGTGTGTTCAGTGTAGTTGTGTTACACTCTCTGTTTTAAAATACAAGGTAGGAATTTCCTGCCATCCATTCTGTATAGTAATGGGTTATGTACTGAATGTGTTTCTCTTACTTTTCTGTAGTCAACATGTCCCTCCAGTGGCATCTTCAAAAACTACACTACAAATGAATACATCTGGTAACACACTTCCTTTAAGGAAAGATGTGCAGATTTTTTTCAGGAAAAATTGTAGATTTTGGAGACATTTTTAAATCCAGATTCACTGCCTAGTAAAGTCAAAGAAGAATGGGCATCTCATCAAAAAAATGAAAATCTGAAGAGTCATACAGAAGAGAATAATGCCTCCAAATAGGACAGGAAAGGGGAGGGGGATAAAATAATGATATTTTTAATAAATAGAACAGTAAACTCCAGGATGTACCTCTATGAAATATCAGTCTTCCATTTTCTTCCTCCTGAAGTAAGTTTTGCCTAAGCTGTTGAATAAAGTTGATGATTTTAATTATCTCAGAAGTGTGGTTGGAACTGCGTTTAGCCAGTTTGTGAGCATCTGTGGACCCCCAGATGGTTTTATGCCCTACAGTTCCCACCAGAGCTAGGCAACGTAGCCAAAGGTGTTTGAAAACATATGGAGGACCTCCATTTTCCGATGCTGGACTAGACACATCTTGGCCAACTGTGCTGAGGCCAGAATAGAAGAGCTAGGGTTTGTTAGCGGCTGTTTGCAGAAGGCTTTACCAATGATCCTGGATGCTGCCAGCAGGACCACAGCTGCCAATGATCAACCCTGACCTGCACATCAAGAGGACTGCTGTGAACAACATTAATGACTGCCGACAACATTGGCGTCCTACCATCAATGTTAATACTATTTTCAGAGACTGAAATCCCAGATCCTAAACTTTGGTTTCTCAAGTTAAAAGTATGTCAGGTGGCACTGCTGTGGGAAGCTATTCTGAAATTTTGGAAATGCCAATATCATTCTGAGAAGTGAATACATTGCTAGAGAAGACCTCAAGCCTTTCTCAAAAGGAAGCAGTATTAGTTACATTTTAGAGACATGGGATCGCAGCATGAAGTAAAGGCAAACAGGTCTGGCATGCACTGACCTTATAAGAGTGTCATGCACAGAAAGTTTGTCAGTGAAGAAGAAAGATCTAGAATCGTTGTTTCACTGAGCAAAGTTTTTTTTTAAAAAAACCAAAGGCTCAGATGCTGTATTACCAAAACTTAAAAGAAGCAGGGAAATTATTCATTTCCTCTAAAAAGCAACTGAAAGAGATTGAGTCATTTCCTTTATCTAAAGAAAAATGTGGGCACAATGGTAACAGCACTTTGAGAATGGCCCCGTGCTTCTGCTTGATAGGGAAAGACAGGACAGAGAAATTGAACTTTGACAAGAATTAACTGTACAACTGGAATTCTTCAAGTGTTTGAGGGATTTCATGTTTCTTAACTAATGGTTTGGTTTTGGTTCATAATAAAGGGCTTTTCAGCTTGAGCCACCTTTCAGTAGAACTCTATTAGGCTTGGCAGGAGCCAATTAATACCTGTATGTAATTGTCAAGGAGCTTGAAACAAGCATATCCTGGATTCATAACTAAGCATTTTGCTCAGAAATAACTCCCACATTCGTTTTCTTGTGCAGTGTCCAATTCTGAATATTGGCGATCCTCATGGCGATCAGCCATAAAGACTGTCCTCCAAATATAATGCCATGGCCTTTCATCTGCCTTCTGCATTGCAGTGTGACACCTATCCCACTGATCCAGCTCCACAAATCACTTTCTGGTCATGAGACCTTTTGGTACACAAAGTCCTCATCAGCCCAAGGCCAGTATTGATGAAGCTGCTTCTGTCCATCAGGATGGATTCAGGTGAGATTTAATCCACTTGAGGACCATCAACTTCCCCGTGGACTTCAACAAGTCTTGTAGTCCTCAGCATTGAGTCACTGGCAGTACGGTATTGTCTATTCTATTACCATAGCAGGATAAGTTGGTCAGATTTATTGATGCTTAGGATCATCTACTCTCAAGTACTACAGTTCATTCGGTAACTATAATCCAAAATACATTTACTAAGTAAAACTTTGCCTGCTCATTTTGAGTTTTGTATAAAAGTGAAATCATTAAACCAATTCAACCAAAGCCTAAGCCTTTTTCAATATTATTTTGAACAATAATATTTTACTAAATGTCTTAACGTTTGTTCACACATAGACTTTCATGCAGTTTGATTACTTAATATCTAGCCATGGCTCGCTTCTGCGAATGGACAATCTAACAACTTAGACAGAACTCGCAGCATTTCCACGAAATTACACATTCTCTAATTGCAAATCAACTGTAAAGGAATCGTTTATGCTTGATTTCAGTTCAAATGTATTTTGATTCATGTGTCATGTTGGCAAATGAAGATAGTGATTTTGTTGGCCATCACTCATGGGAATAGGACTTTGTTTTCCAAACCTAATCTACATGCATCTAGCAAGATCCTACTCAGGAAGTTCATCTTTCACTGGGAGCATGAAATGACAATTGGCTGTCTCCCACGCTTCCCCATCTGGACTGCATTCCTTTGATTTGGTATGAAGATGCTACCCACAATGGCAGCTTCCGTGTGGGAAGAGGAAGTCAGAGCTTAAAAGGTACATCATTTCCCATTAATGTTTTATGTGGATTCCCTTTGTTCTGCCTCTCTAAGTAGCATATTTTTATCTGATTTTAAAATCCAGCAGAATTTGCTTACAAGACATATCAGTAGAATGAATGAAAATACCACAATACCATCCAAGGAGTGCTTTCAAATACTAAGAAGTTAGACAGCAAAATACCCATCTTACCTAGAATGTTTATTAATATTTCCCGAAGAATTACTAGCAAACAGATATGATCTGCATTTTTAAATGGTCCAAAGACACTTTCCAGTGGAAGAGATTCTACCACGAGGATTTAGAAGGAAGAGTGTGGCAATCTCTTTTCCCCCTCTTAAGGTCCATTTTTTGGTGTGGAAAAATGGCAGAGCAATGAACAAACCAAAGAGGATTGGAAGAGAAAGATGGCATCATGTGTACAATTCAGCAAACAAGGCAGGCTGAGCCATGACAAAAGCCTTGTTTTGAATCAACGTAGATAAAGAAGCACTTTACAAAGATTTGCAATGAAGGGCTTTGTAAGAAGCAAAGGATGTAGAATTGCAATATCAACCACAGTCCTTCCCAGAACATCTTGTATTAAAGACTGCAGAAAATGTAATCTTTTCCTCTTTCATTCTTTTCCATGTCTTGAAAATGAATTGGGGGGGGGGGGGAGCAGAAAGATATTTCAAAACACTGTAACAAGCCAATGGCAACACACACACATACACAATGTGATTCAAGATGGCTAATCCACTTCTTGCCTGAGTAGGCTCTCCAATTTCTGCCTTAGAACTAACAATTCCCCTTGGCTTTATGGAAGGAAGGTTCCTCTCCCTTTCTTTATTTGCTGAATTTGTCTCTGGGGAAATCTCAAGAGGCTCAGCTTCTGTGCTATGAGATTTAACTCCCCCTCTTACTCATTTAGATAAAGTCAAACAAATAAAAAAATGCTTTTCTTAGAATCCTTTTGTTCTTATTTGGACTCCAAAGTATTTGGGACATTAAAGCAACATGCTTTAGTTGGGACTGACTCAGCTATGCTGGGTCCTGATGAACAGATAAGTTCCTGAAACTAAATTCACAGAAGTAGCTGGAGACAATTTGCATTTTGGTTCAAGGTGGTAGAAGATGGCATTCCTCTACTTCCTTCTTATAGGGTCTCCCCAGACATCTGTTGGAAATACATTACTAAAGTGGCTAGCCTTGTTCGTCTTGTCCAGTAGGGCTCTTAGATTGTGGAACTGAACTAACCTGAAAATGGATGTACTTCATCATGCGCTGCACATTTAAACTACGTGACTCAACTCCGCAGGATCTACTAACTTGGATCATTTTACAAGGGGAGTACATTCATGGGGGGAAATATTACCTGTGTTTACTAGTTGTGATGGCTAGGTGTTGATTCCAGTATCAGAGGCAGTATGCTACTCAATACCCCTTGTTGTAAAGTACAAACAGAAGGGTACAGTTATGCTCACATCTTTCTTGTGAGCTTCCCAAAACTAGTCTAGATAAAGCTCCGGTTTGATACAGAAATGCGGTTCTTGTATTCTTAATTTGGTTTTTAATAGATGAGGTAGATCAAAGACGTACAGACTCCAAAGCTGTTGTTTAGGTGAGCCCTCCAAGCAAAATGTATGTTATACACCTGGACATTTCCTAAGGTATCCACATCTTCGGCATTCAATGGTTTGGCTGAAATGGGTCCACTCAAGTCGCTTAAGAAGCAGAAGCCAAACACTACTTTAATCAAGGTGAGCTTCCTGTGATATCTACCGTACCTTGTCCACGCAAAGAGACATCAAAACATGCCTTACTTTGATATTCTGTTTGAAATCATCTGGTTTGCAATTGATGGAAGTAAAGTGATAGATTAAGTGGACTCTGCTATAGCAAGACTGTCCTTACAACCTCTGAAATGTTTTCTGGACTGTGTCAATAGTCAACAGCATAGTGTCAACAGCATGGTTAGGCAGCCCAAGGCAGTTTCCTGCAATAGGCAAAAGACAGGATGATGCCTCCTTATTCCATGTGTATCTGGAAATATACTGAAGTAGCAGTTGAATTTGAAGAGCTTTCCTGTCCCCAAGATGGAGCATTTATTCTCCTTAAAATGCTAGGTTATCTACTAATATTATCAATACTTTCGCACTATCCATATGTCCCACTAATCTCACTCTGTACAGTAAACTTCTTTCTACTTCTTTTACATCCTCCTGAAAACATGGTTTGTTTCTAGCACTGTTTTCTACAAAGGGATGAAGTTTAGCATTCCCCACTTGCAGCTGCTATCTGCAGAAAGAGACTCTGACTGGAATCTTTAAATTAGAGTTCAATGGGTCTGATCTCTCTCTCAAAAAAAGGTCTAATAGAGAAGCTTCATAAAGGAAGTAGATTTCTCAAGCAAGTATCTTAAAGACAAGAGAATGTTTTAACAAAATATTTGGGTGCAAATCTTGGTAAACTCTGTCTTCTTTCAGCACCAAGGGGCAACACGATCCTTCCATTATGGCTTGATGCTTAGAAGCAAATAGATTAGCAGCATAAATCTGTGCAAATTGTTGACATTATCCTCTTCCCCATATCGTCTTGGGACCTGATGAGTAAAAGTAAAGGTTGCCCTTGCTCTAAAGCCAGTCATATCCAACTCAGTGCTCATCTCTGTTTATAGCCAAAGAGCCAGTGCTGTCTGCACTTGCAGACATTTCCGTGGACATGTGGCAGGCATGATTAGACACCGGAGTACACGGAACACTGTTTACCTTCCCACCAAAGTGGTGCCTATTTATTTATTTGCAATTTCTTGCTTTCAAACTGCTAGGTTGGCAGGAGCTGCGACAGAAACGGAAGCTCACTCTGTCATGCATCACTTGGGTCTCGAACTGCTGACTTGCCAACCTTCTAGTTGTCAAGTTCAGCATCATTGCCACTAAGCCACCGCAGTCCCACTTGGGCCTGATATTTTATACCAAATCTATTCCATTTTTATGTTGGTACAACCCTTCACTTCTGTATTGGACTCCTATTTTTAGTCGGTGGAGCTTCTCATCCAGAAAGGAAATGTGATTTCAGAAAGCTACGGTCTGTATCTCCCAATCAAAAGGATGCCCTATGCAATGTTAATCGGCATAGGGAGAATGTTGCTGGCTAGAGCAGGAGATAAATTGAATTTTAATTATTTTGTTTAATTCTGATTTTGAGAAGGGTTTTTTTTTTAAAGCTGTGATTAAATAATTATGTAACTGTAATGAACAGTACAAAATATAAAAGGGCCAGATAACTACTTCCCTCCCTCTCTTGCAAGCAAGTATACAGTGAAGGTCGTTTTCAAAAGTTTGGGTGGAACAATGGCATTACTCCTGGCCGTACTTCCTCCTACTGCAACATCAACTCATAGGAGCACAAGGATCTTCAAAGACAGTTTGTGCCCAGGGCAAGCATTGCAAGATGTAAGACACTTACTAAGATGGAGCACTTTAGTTATTCCATGGATGATGAGGGACAAAGAAGCACCACATTTTTGTGATTGAGCTCTTTCTTTCCTTGCTGAAAGTCTTAAGTTCAATCAATGTCCCTCAGTTAAAGCAAGCTGAACACCAAGGAGTCTTCTTGTTATAGATGTCTATGCTGGCTAGAACTAGTAGGAGCTTCTTCTTCTTCTTCTTTCATGTCCAGATCAAACCCTAGACTGCCAAAATGAAGGCACTTTCTTGGCTTTGTCATTGGCCAAACTTAAGTCCTCATCAGTGCAGGTTTCTGGCAATAATCGGCAGACCAGTAAATGAGCCAGATTCTGCATCTCACCACATCCACACTGCATGTTGTTGTCCACCAGCAGCCCGCACTTGAGCATGTTAGTCTTACATTTAGGGACTCCAACCCTCAGCCTATTCAGGGTCTTCCAAGTGACATAGGGGAGGTTGAGTTCCTGAGTAATATCCTCCTTTAATGATGCTCCTTGCCCAATGAGCTATGGTTCAACAACCATTTGTATGACCTAAGATTATTTTAGGACTACGGAGGATGGCAGATGACAGAGGAACCTGGTGTGCAGTGGTCCATGGGGTTGCAAAGGGTCGGACTCGACTGTGCAACTGAACAACAACAAAAGATTGTCTTTTCTTGAGTTAAGTTCTCAGCTAACATGGAATGATTAAGTATCAGATTAACCTCCCCCAAAGTTGTACCCTAGGTCTTTATGAGTAGGACCATGGTAACATCAGGAACCAGTCATTTGAGAAAAGAGAAATGACACAAGAAAGAACCACAAGAACAAGAAGGGTATAATGGCAAGCTAGAAAGGCAGAGTTTCAATTCCTCCCAGTGAATGGTGCAGCAATACAATTTCTCAATACCCACAGGTTGCCTTATTTCTGGGTTCAGTTTAGAGGTCTGGTTCTTCTCTCTAGAATTTTGCATGGCTTCAGACCCATCTCCTGCACTATACTTACCATTTGAAGTTCAATTCCATGAACTCAAATACAATGACAGTTGATGCATGCTAGAAAACAGGGTAATGTGGTGGCACCACATTTCCTAAGAAAAGCTCCCCATGCCAACCCTATCACTTGCTGCCAAGCAACAACCTGGCTTGTGAAGGGGGTGCCTTTGGCATTGGTTCATCCTGTTTACTTTTTCCTCCCCCATCCTTTGGCCATCCATTTTTGGTTTTTGTTCTCGCTCACCCGATTATGTCTACTGCATATTTTATTTGTTTGTTTGTTCAATTTCTACCCTGCCCAACCAGCCAAGGCTAACTCAGGGTGGTTTACAAACACAGAATAAATACAGATAAAAACAATTAAAACTAACCCACCCCCACCCCCCATAAAAAGGGTGCTGGAACCGAAGGCAGGAGGAATTCGGATCTATACCAGCCAACCCAAGGAGGTCACCCTCCTGCCAGCACCCCATACTTGGCCTGCCAGCCAGGTTTTTAGTTCTTTTTTGAAGGGCAGCAGTTCTGTCTGGAGCCGCAGCTCTGTTGGCAGGAGGTTCCAAAGGGCTGGTGCGGACACAGAGAAGGCCCTCCTCCTTGTGCTAGAGAGACGAGCCCCTCTAGCTGATGGTACAATCAGAGAGCCTCTCTGGTCCGCTCTGGTTTGACAGACAGACATTCTTGGGATGATGCGGTCTCTTACATACCGTGGTCCACTACCATATAGGGCTTTAAAGGTCAAAATCAGCACCTTGAATTGCACCCGGAGGCATACTGGTAACCAGTGCAGCTCCTGAAGCAGAGGCGAGGTGTGGGCATAATGCCCACACCCTATCACCACCCAAGCAGCCACATTTTGGACCAGCTGCAGCCTCCGAATGGTCATCAAGGGCAGCCCCATGTAGAGCGCATTGCAATAATCTAGTCTAGAGGTGACCAGAGCTTGAATGACCGTGAGCAAGGAATATATACTTGAGTATAGGCCAAGTTCTTTAGTCCCAAAAGGGGGGCTTGGCTTATACTTGGGTCAACGACCATGAGGGTCCCGAGACCGTGCTGGGTTGAGATGCACCAAAAATTTAATTAATTTTACCATATTTCCATGTATTTTGATTACAGAAACTCATTAGCAGCTGCTGCATTTCTCACCCTTGTCTTATACTCGGGTCAATCTATTTTCCTGGGTTTTCAGGCCAAAATTAGGTACCTCGGCTTATATTCAGGTCATCTTATACTTGAGTATATATGGGTATTTGTATACATTTATTTTTGATGCCTGCATATGGTTGTGATTTTATTGTATGCCTAGACCCATGATGGCCAACCTTGGCACACCTGATATTCTTGGACTTCAATTTCCAGAAGTTCAAGAACACCTGGAGTGCTGAGGTTGGCCATCACCGGCCTAGACTATTCCTTGGAATTAACAACTTTGTTGTGAGTTTACTTAAGGTGGAATATAAGTTCATTAATGAACTTTAGAGAGAGTTTTTCCTGATATTTTAAAAAGTCAAGTTTTGCCTTTGCCAGGTTTGAAGCTTTAAAATTTACCCACAGCGTGGCTTAATTGCAAAAGCCCTCTGACCTCCAATATGAGCAACACCAGGTGGGAAGGAAAACCAAGAGCCACAGTGACTTAGGCATCTGACCTGTGTATGACATCCTCAGGTATTTTAGGGTAGCCTTTTCAATTCTATGTGTCTTTCCACATTGGAAGCAACAGCAGCTGCAACAGATAACATGTCTGGCAAGTGTTCCTCTCCCCTTCTGTCCTTTCAAACCGGATCCAAAATACTGAGCCAATTTTATCCCTTCAAGTTTTGCAAACTTGGCCCAAACTTTTAAAGAGCACTGAAGATCTTAAACATGCATAAGGATGGACAGAGGTAGCATATGGCCTGGGACATTTGGAGCCTAATTCAGAGAGGACGAACTGGTGCTTTCTTCTAAATTTCCATTCCAGTTTGTTTATTTGCTGCTGGTACAATCAAGATTGGGTGGGTGCCATCCTGTTTATCCTGCCAAGAAGCAGACTCTACTCTTCCAAGAGAAGAGGGAGAAATACATTCTGTGCCAGCTGGTTGGAAAGATATAGCAATAAGAAATCTAACCAAAACTCTGTAATGGAGTTATTAAAAGTGTGAGGTGTGTGTTTACATTATTATGCAGCTCCACAAGCTTGAAGATGAATGTGGAGTGTGATTGATGGAAACAGAAATCAGGAGATATGAATAGAAGTCAAAAACAGGAAGAAGAGTTACTCCTCAGAAGAGTGCAAGGATTTAAGTAGACACAAGCATGCAATTAAATAGAGTTATATGAGGGAGAGCAATGAAGATTTTGATTCATGTCACTTTCACTACAGATTTGAGGTACTGTATAGTATTCCATTGGACCTCATAGAAATAAAGGCCTTTTTATTCCAGTGATTTAGCTGCTGCTGCAGCTGCTGAGGTCATTTTAAACTAGACATGATGCAGACTTACACAGACCTTTTGGACTCCTTGGGGGTTAAGATGCCAAGCTTGATGACTGGAAAGTTGGCAGGTCAGCAGTTCAAGACCCAAGTGCAGTGTGACGACATGAGCTCCCACAACTGCCAACCTAGCAGTTTGAAATCAAGAAATTGCAAGTAGATAAATAGGTACCGCTTCGGTGGGAAAGGTAACAGCATTCTGTGTACTTTTGTGTCTAATCATACCTGCCACATGACTACAGAGACATCTGCAGACGCTAACAGGTCTGGCTCTTTGACTGTAAACAGAGATGAACAGTGCACCCTATTTATTTATTTATTTTTATTTATTTATTGTTAAATTTCTATACCGCCCACTCAACCAAAGCCGACTCCGGGCGGTTCACAACAGTGGGTAAAAACAGATAAAAACAAATAAAACAGATAAAAACCAGCAATAAGAACCCACCCCTAAAAAGAGAGGGGTGCAGGAACCGAAGAAACCGTGGGGCAGGCATCCTCCCCTATATTAACCACCCAACGGAAGCCACCCCTCCACCTGCACACCAAACTTGGCCCGCCAGCCAGGTTTTTAGTTATTTTCTAAAGGGCAACAACTCCGTCTGCAGACGCAGTTCCACAGGCAGGAGGTTCCAAAGGACACAGAGAAGGCTCTCCTCCTTGTGCCAGAGAGGTGAGCCCCCCTGGCCGATGGCACTATTAGAGAGCCCCTCCGGTCCGCTCTGGTTGGACGGACAGACATCCTTAGGGTGATGCGGTCTCTAAGGTAACCTGGCCCACTACCATATAGGGCTTTAAAGGTCAAAACCAGCACCAGCACCTTGAATTGCACCCGGAGGCAAATGGGTAACCAGTGCAGCTCCCACAACAGTGGTGAGGCATGGGCATAATGTCCACACCCCATCACCACCTGGGCGCCGCATTCTGGACCAGCTGCAGCCTCCGAATGGTCATCAAGGGCAGCCCCATGTAGAGCGCATTACAATAATCTAGTCTGTAGGTCACCAGACCGTGAGTGACCATGAGCAAAGAGTCCCGGTCCAGGAGCGTGCGCAACTGGCGAATCACCCGAAGTTGGGTGAAGGCCCTCCTGGCCACAGCCGCCACCTGTTCTTCTAGCAGCAGCCGCAAATCCAGGAGGACCCCCAAGTTGCGCACAGGGTCGATCTGGGGCAAAATAGCCCCATCCAAAACCAAAGATGGTAGCTCCCGGAATAGCACAGGACCCCCTATCCACAGCCACTCAGTCTTACTAGGATTCAGCTGTAACCCATTCGCCCCCATCCAGAACCCAACCGCCTCCAGACAACTGGAAAGGACTTTGACTGCATCACTGGGGTCCCCACGGGCCGAGATGTACAACTGTGTATCATCCGCGTACTGATGGTACCGCACCCCGTGGGAACGGATGATCTCACCCAGCGGCTTCATATAGATGTTAAATAGGAGAGGAGAGAGTACCGAGCCCTGAGGCACCCCATATTTTAGGGACCTAGGACTGGACTTCTCGCTCTCCAACCACACCGACTGGGTCCGGCCCCTCAGAAATGAGGAAATCCAGGACCACACAGTGACCTGGATCCCCAATCCTAGAGTCAAACATGACTGATGTTTGAATAAGAAAAACCTTTACCTTACCAGTAAAATAATAGAAATAGTTCATATGGTGCAATTTCCCTGCATCCTGGGATTCTGATATCAAGATATGTTTGTTTTTCCAGGTGATCATGTTGAAGAAAGGTATCTCAGCCTGTATCTAGTGTTGAATCAACATGCACAGAGCAAGTGCCATTCTTTCTACCCTGCCAGAAAGGATACCACCTTAACAAGGTACGCCTTCACAGCTTTCCGTAAGCCTGACAGCAATTTTTCAGTAACCAAAGTCACATTTAATTAAAATATTTCATAATGATGCAATCGTGGAAAAATCTATTGTGTTTCGCTGATTTGCTCATTTAAACTGTGTAGGGGTACATAGCAAGAACCTCCTTGAAGATTGTGGTAATTTTGAACCACAATCTGGTGTACCCTGGTAACAGCAATCTTATGTTGCCGGCTAATCTTTCTCACACTAGGTTAGGCGAAGGGAACTGCGGAATGAACTCATCAAAAGGTGGCTTCATTTTGGCAGTTTTACATCTGGCCTAGACACTTAAGAAGGGGAAACTGTGTATGGGGGTGGCGACGTACAAATATCCTTTTAGGGGAAGAAGGATGTCAAATCTCCAGTTTAATCTAGATAAGAAAATCCATGTTATTTTTTTACAAAACTTTAAGAAAGTTTGTGTTTTATGTATTTTTATGGTTTGAGAAGAGAGTCACCCCAGAAAAGTCAGTTCTTTTGTTACATTTTCATCTCACAGACATCATAAGCTTAACATTGGCAGAAATTTTCTTTGGGAATACCGTCAAAACTGAAATTTTTTTAAGCTGTCTCTTATGTCTGTGCCATGCGTGATCACCACAAGGGGGCGCCTTTACACACAAAAACACAGCTTCAAAAAGAGAGTCTGCTTCAGCAAGTATAATGGAAACAAGAAAACAAATTGGAACAAAAAAGCCTTTAGAGCCATTAGATTTAGCTTTAAAGGCATCTCAATCCACAAAATATCCCTAGCAGGGTAAGTAGGAGCCATAGCTTGATTTCTAGCCTAGTTGTACATGCTTTGTTTGTTGTTTTTAAGCTTATATCCCACCCAACTAGTGATAAATCTAGTGTACAAACCATAAAATAAACCCAAAGAAGGTCTACCTTTTGCTGACTTTTTGGCTTTTCTGTGAATGTAGATGCAACTGCCAGATCTGGTGGGAATCAGGTCAGGAAATCCACGCAGACAGGTTATATCAGGGGTGCACAAACAATGGCTTGTGGGCTGGATCTGGCCCACGGCACCAAATCACCCAGCCCATGCCACCCTCACCGCTCCCGGGAATGGAAGTAATGAAGTCGCCATGGCAAGTGGGTGGCAATATAAATATGAATGAATAAATAAAACACATCCACGGGTGCATTTACGGTCGTGTTTTGCACATGAACCACATGACCGGCCTGCAGCCCGAAAAGTTTGGGCACCCCTGGGTTATATAGTTAAGTGCTGAAAGAACTAAATTATGTTGTTGTGGTTGTTCTTAACGGGCCATCAGGTCACTATGAATGTGAGATCTCCAAAATGTTACGTCCTCAACAGCCCTGCTCAGCTCTTGCAAACTTAAGGCTGTGGCTTTCTTTAGGTAGTGAATCTATCTTGTAGCTGGTCTTTTCCTGCTACTTTCAACCTTTCCCAGCATGCTTGTCCTTTCCAAAGAATCTCCCCTTCTCATGATAAGCTTGAAGTATATAACAGCCTCCATTTCACCACTTTTCCCACCTGAGATACAATACTGTGCAAAAGTCTTAGGCCACCACCAGCTGGTTTGGGGAAAATTCAGTGAGTGATTAGGAGGTGGGGAGGCATAATTCAGACACTCAAATTCCAAACTTAGAGAGTTGGCAAGAGAAACGCAGACACAGCAAGGGAGAACTTTACCCTTACTGTGAAAATACATTCCCCACCACCTCCTTTGAGGATCAGACCTAAGTTTTGAAGGAACAGGGGTGAAAGACAGCTCATGTTATTATATCACAAAGCTGTCCTTGTGCCAACTACCTTCACTGTATTTTGCAGGAAGGAATGTAGGTATAGTAGGTCCGTACCCATTTAGTTAACCAACGACCAATCCAATCCAACCCGAGTGGCAGTAGGTTGATGCTTAGATGTATTTTACTAACTGGAGAAAATATGAAAACAACAAACACACCCCAAAACCAGAATGTGTACCACTGACTGTGATCACATCCAAGAACGCAAACCTAGTTTGTCATACCAGGGATAAACAATACATGCAAAAGCTGTGAAGCAGCAACTGAGATACCCTCTGACTGGATATGCACCTCAAGTCTGCCGACTGAGATCCAGAAAGAGATTTGTGGCAAGATAAAAGAAGACCAAGGGTACACAAGAGCAAAACCAACTTAGAAGGTGGAGGAAGGAGCTCCCGGAACAAGTTACATTGATCAACTTAAAGGAGGATATGATGGAGGAACTTAAACTTCCTTACATCGCTTGGAGAACCCTGAAAAGGTTGATGGCTGGAGTGCCTAAATTGAAGGCCAACTTGGGGCTGCTGGTGAATAACATGCTTTCTGGATGTGGAGATATAAAATCCAGCTCATTTGCTGGTCTGCCGATTACTACCAGAAACAAGTACTGATGAGGATTTAATTTTGGCCAACACAGCCAAGAAGGTGGTTTCATTTTGGCAGTTTAAAGTGTGATCTGGACATGAAAGAAAAAGCAATAGAGACATTGGAGAAATGGAGCAGGTGAACCTTGTAAGCTCATGGAACCAGTTAGTTTGTAGATCCTGTCCAATATACCTTATAAACGTTGAACAAAAGAAGACACAAATAGGCGTGTTTAAATATTCCAACTGGAAATGAAGGCATCCATGTACATCTAGTTTTTACACATCTTTCCTCAGCCAAAGAACCCTCTTTGTTCTTTGATGTTTCCAAAACTATTTGACATATCTGGCAACCTGATCTGATACAAACAGGCATTCATCACTTCTTAAAGTAGGGGTTTCCCAACCTAAGGCCTGTGGGCCGGATCTGGCCTGAAGCACCATTTCATATGCCCCCCACACACACCCCTCCAAAAGCATTTGAGAAACAAAATGGCCACCCCATTGAAGCTTTTGGGACAAAATGACCACCACCATCATGCAGGCAGGGCAAAATGGCCAACCGGCCCTCAAAGGTGACTGAGAGAATTTGACGCTGCCCCTGGCTTGAAAAGGTTGGGAACCTCTGTCTTAAAGTATTGGGGTGGATTAGTTTTAGGTTTGTCAGTACTCTTATTTGAAGGTGGGTTTGAATAATTAGATGTTACTGGTTCCAGATGGAGACCAAAAAAAATTGAGCTAAAAATATGACAAATAAACTCCTTAGCAAATAGTCATCCTATTGAGTATCACACAATTTTAGAGTAACTGTAGGCATGTTGGCTGGCTATCATTCAGCTCAGATGGCTCAGCTGTTACAGAAAATCTGTTTTCTTTGGCTTTCATTCCCAGCTAGACTGAGATGAATCATTCTCAGGTAATTTTCCCATTGTAACCCACAGGTGGCAAAAGGCAAGTTCATTAAAATACTGCTGTGAGTTTCCAGTAGTTACCCCAAGGACAAGTAATCTTGGAAAGAAATACACACCCATTTCATTTTTCTTCACTTTATGACATGATCCTAGGTTGATTCACTTGCCTGCTCAGTCACATTCCACTGCTTATGTCAGCAGAATCTTATGGGAACAGATAGATTTCCTGATACTCTTTTTCAGAATATCAAGACTCTTGAAGCCCACAGAAAAGGCCTCTATTCATCCTCTCCAATTTAGATCAGGGGTTCCCAACCTTTTCAAGCCAGACGGATCACACTCAGTCAGCTTTGAGGGCCGGATGGCCATTTTGCCCTGCCTGCATGATAGGGGTAACCATTTTGTCCCAACAGCTTCGAATGGGGTCACCATTTTCTCAGCCCTTGGAGAGGTGGGGGCCCCACATGAAATGGTGCTGTGGGCCAGATTTGGCCCACAGGTCTTAGGTTGGGAACCCCTGATTTAGATGCAGGAGTTTCTTTTCCAGGGAGCATGTAGACATCAACACAGCATTTCATATCATATGCAACTGGTATTGAGAGGCAGGGCTACTTTATTTCAAGCCCATTTTCTGGTTCTGGTGAATAACCCCCAATTACCAATTGACAAGATTGGTTAAGCTGCAATATTGCAACCCAAACTCTGCTCATCATCTGAGCTTGAGACTGACAGTTTCATGTTCGACTTTGCCTTCTATCCTTCCATGGTTGGTAAAATGAGTAGCCAGCTTGTTGAGGACAAAATGCTTTGTGAACCATTCAGAAAATGCTCTAAGCGCTGTGGGGGAGTATAAAAGTGTAATTGCTACTGAGTTTGTATCACAAGGGCATAAGCCCACTTGTTTAACTGAGTGAATATAGAAGTGACAAGAAAAACTTTTCTATTAGCGTTATTGTAGTTCTTACGAGAACTGAATCAAGTGCTCTTTGATATACCTTTTCCGTAAGGTTGTATTCAGTGAGGAGAGAGTTATCAGTTTAAAGTACAGGTACTGGAATAATGTACAGCAGGAGTGCCCAAACTATGGCCAATGTGTTTTACTTCCGCTTCTGGGAGCGAGAAGGATGGTGCAGGCCGGACGAATTGGCATAGGGGGCCAGATCCAGCCCATGGGCTGTAGTTCGAGTACCCCCAATTTAATCAGGGAAATGGCAGCCTAAAATCCATCTCATCCTGTTGCAAAACAGATTGCAAGGCATGTTTTACTTCTGCTTCTGGCACATGACCGGCCTACTGAACCATGTGATTGGCCCATGGCCCAAAAGGTTTTTGGCACCCCTGATGTACAGGGTTTGAATTTCTTGCTTTGTTTGTCCTAAAAGTTTTTTGTATTTCCATGAAGTGCATTGCTCAAAGCAGAACAGGAACTGGTAGCAGCAAGTAATTCCTGCTAGTCAGCACTTTAAGAGAACTGCCTAGTCATGTTGATCTTGTGCACAGGCAGGGTTATCAGCAATGTTTTCTACGTAGTTTAGATCCACCTTTTTGCTTAAAGGGAATGGTTTAAATATTCTTCTGAATCTTCAGCAGTTCTCAGAATGATATGGCAGAATGTATTTATCATTACCTTTACTCTATACCCAAAGTACAGGATTAGGATGCAGGTATCTGGGCTGATGGGACCAAGTAAAGTGCAATCCTTCAGAACAATAGCAGTGCAATTTATTAAAGCAAGGTATTTTCTATTTGTGGCCACTACTGAAATACAACACCAATAGTATCATTGCACCAGTGATGTTTTCGTGGCATTTACTGATTCTGGATGGACTCGGATGTTATACTGCTTCGGTCGATTGACACTGTCAGCTGCTACAAAATA
Source organism: Bradypodion ventrale (assembly GCA_035047345.1). Classification (NCBI taxonomy): domain Eukaryota; kingdom Metazoa; phylum Chordata; class Lepidosauria; order Squamata; family Chamaeleonidae; genus Bradypodion; species Bradypodion ventrale. The sequence continues at coordinate 127,962,601 of JAWDJE010000006.1, forward strand.
CTTTAGCCAAATAAAAGCTTAAAACCAGTAAAGGTTTTCTTTTCCTACCACTGTTTTGATTGACACTTAGCTACAATTCTGGTACTTACATATCTTATGCTCTTCAGCCAAAGCTCCTTGTTCCTGTTCTCACATTGGTTTCTCATGCTCTCTCGCTGTCTTCACAAGGCCAAACTCCTGTTAGGCCACTCCTGCCCCATAAACTGTAACATTTCCTTACCATCTTCTTAACAAAATGAAAAAGGCTTCCCATTTATGCAGACGTTTCAATTGGGTTTAGTTTCTAAAGTTTATGTTCTAGTGCCCGATATTTTTGTACTTTTCAATTTTTTTAAAAAAGCCAGGATATAAGGAAACTTACTTTATTTCTTTAAATATTAGTAACACTGCACAACACACTTCAGTGGTATATATATGCAAAAAGAAAAAAAGGGTGTGCCCCTTACTTCAGACATACCATATTTTAAATACCAAATGATTTGCGCAAGATTATAGTTTCATAATACAAGCATTAAAGATGAATCCGAATTAAGCTTCTCAAAGCCCCTTGTATCAACATCTTCCTCACCTAAGCTACCTTATTAGAGACTAATATAATACTCTTCTTTTGGGGGGGTGGGTGGGAGGAATCTGGGTTTCCATCAGTGCCAAGAAAAATAAATGCCACATCACTTAGTGGCACAGAAAGGAAGTAAAAAAGACATACTAGAGACCAAAGCAGCTAAAATCTTCAACTTGTAAATTAAACAGCAAGATGGCAACTTACAGTAACCATGCTAGGAGATAGTTAAAGCAATGGAAAGCTCTGGCTTAGCATTTAGTTATGAGTTAACAGAAGCTACGTACCATGCGAATTAAACATGTATATGGAGGGGGGATGAAGTCATCCTGCTATATCCAAATCCATAGTTTTCCAGGTGTGCAAATGCCCTCACCCCCAATCTAGCCTGAACAAGAACCAGCAAATATTAAGATAAAAATATGAATTCTAGATTGAAGCAAGGAAGAGAAGGTCGTAGCTCCATTTGGCTAGACAAGACTTCCCCTGACCCAGTAACCCTCAAATACTGGGTGATACAGTGCCTTGGTACCTTACAAAGTATATATTAATGTTGGCCAATTTCCATGTATAATTGTCAAATTCAGCTATTACTATAGAGTTCTAGGTCTCACAAGAAACTCGAAAGGATTCATTTCACAAAGTAGTTCATTAGGGGCTGTTCTTACACATTGTTAATGGGATAGTAACCATGACGCAAAGTACATAAATAATGGCACATATAGGCAGAGTCAACTACAATTTTCCCAGTAGGGAAAATAAATGCAGGTCCAGCTTGCTAAGCTTCTGTTAAAACTTAAACCTAGCTCTTGGAGGGAAATTTAAATGAGACATGTATTCACGTTCAAATTAGGTTACTTCAAAACATCAGAATAAACTGCTGTCAGAAAAATTCATTCCAAAAACTAAAGACATGTTTTACAATTCCATTACATTGAAGAAGAAACATAAAAGATTACAATAGCTAAAAGAATTTATAAAGTTCTACACCATCACATTTTCTGAACTTCAAAAAAGATAATAACAATAATAGAAACAACATTTATAGCCAATATCTATGATCTGATGTAAGGAACAACATCCTAATCCTAAATAGATTACTTGGAAGTCAAATGCACTGGCTTCAATGAAAACTATATCGATGGAACTGGTTTCTGACCGTGTTTTACAGAAACTGAAGCATGCCTGTGGTGCTAAAGCATAATAGTGCAAGTTTAGTGTAATTTATCAAGATACATCATCTCCCTTGCTAACTGCAAATAGCTATAAGTTAGATATACACCAGAGTAGAGGATCAGATGGAAAACAGCGAGGGATGGGGGTTGGGTATCAATGTGTTAGGGCGTCAGAGTCCACTTTAATACGGCGCCTTGACTGACTTCTTCTTCTTCTGCTCCTCCCTCAGCCTCTGCTTCTTCCTCTTGCTGACTTCTTTGTGTCCTGAGGAGACATGGCCTGTAAAACATGGTTTACATATAGCAGACGTCCTTTGATTAAAAACAGAGGTATCCCCACTTAAAATCCATGTAATCTGAGAAATGTTTCCCTTAAAGAGGCATCAGCAACTGCCTTAAAAAGTGGAACTTTTCTTACCAGTCACTCACTCACCATTTGCCTAATTTCCGATGGAATGTGTTGGGTCCCACCCCCATGAGAACTACTTCCACTTGGCAACAAAATGATTGTGGACTCAACGTAACAGCCTTCCGTCCTCCCTGTGGATTCTACGCCCCCAATGACCCTCCCGGCATAGAAACCCCTACAGCAGGGGTGCCCAAAGATATGGCCCATGGGCTGTAGTTTGGGCACTCCTAGTTTAAGCAGAAAAATGGCAGCCTAAAATCTATCTCATCTTGTTGCAAAACAGATTACAAGGTGCGTTTTAATTCTGCTTCCAGTGGGAGGAACCACGTGACAAGCCCGCTGAACCACATGACCGGCCTGAGGCCTGAAAAGTTTGGGTATCCCTGCCCTACAGTAACACCAACCACTGTAAGAATGAATACTGTAATCATTTCTGACGATTCTGAGTGGGAAGTCAGCCCTACCTGAATCATCCTTGCCTGAATCAGTATTTATGGAGCTACGTGGACTTTGCATTAATTCCAGGCTTTTCCAGAATGATGCAACACTTTCTGTCCCCATTACATTCTTCTATACAGAAGCTGAAAGCTAGGTTCTCGCCCCTTCCACTTTCCTGTGATCTACTCCATCCTGTTTCATGGGATGGCTGTAAGCTATATACACAGTTCTGGAAAATTCCTTTAAATTATCCTTGACTGGTTAATTCAGTGCATAGCTATCACCAGTTTCATTAACGCTCCTTCAAGACCATTTTTGCCTTTCTCCCTCTCTCATGGTATGTTAAGAAAATAGTCCAATTACTTCAAAGTATTTTAGGATTACTTCATTTTCTGATTAAAATATGTTAGGTGTGCAAATATAACTGCTGCATTCCAAGTACTAAGTCTATAACCTTTTAAGCAGATAGAACTCAAATAATTTACACCCAAAGTCTACTGGGTGTCAGACTAATCTCTAGGAGGAATCTTACGCTATAGAAGAGCCATGCCATAGTTTAAGCCAAGCCACAGTGTAGCCCATATCGGAAGACCAGGGACCTCTGTTCTATATGGGCTATCCTGCTCATAAATAACCTACCCCTTAATTCATGCACCATGCACTACACCAGTGACGGTGAACCTTTTAGAGAGTAAGTGCCCAAACAGAGGGGCGGGGGGAATGGAGAAAGCGCTTCCATTGGGCTGCTGGGCAGAAGGATGGGGTGAACTCTGTACTGGGGGAGGGAGGAAGCACTCCCATTGGGCTGCTGGGCAGAGGGGCAGGGGTAAACTCTGTGCTGGGGTGACAGTGCATGTGCCAACAAAAAAGGCTCCGAGTGCCCCCTCTGGTATGTGCATGCCATAGGTTTGCCACCACTGCACTATACTCTCGTACTCTCAAGGGTGGGAATATCCATTGTTATTGAAATAATAATTCCATTTTTGGAATTCAGTTTTTGGTATTCTAAAAACAAGGATCTGGCTGGATAGCTCAGTGGTTTAGGTGTCTGGCTACAGAACTAGTGGTTGGGAGTTTGATTCCCATGATTCCTCTTCTCAGGAGACGAACCAAGCTGTATAGTCATGGGCAAGCTGCACACTCCCAGGATGCTCCCTGGAAGGTTGGAATGGGAAACCACTTCTGAGTATTTTGTACCTAGAAAATCCTGGAAAGGGTTGCCATAAGTCTGAATTGACTTGACAGCATGCAATTATTGTTGTATTTAAAATAGAGAAGGTGCTTCAATCATTTATGTCCTTCAGCTCTATTGGTCTGCAAAGAGAACCAATCTGCAAGGTAGTAACAACCTGTGCAGATCCACCATAGCCACAGCTGCCACTGAATTTGGATGTGTCACATCTTTAAAAGGCACCACAGCCTCGAGGACAGGGCAAGACTCTAAGTGGATCAGAAGACCAGACTGGCAGGATTCAGGAGCCTTGTAAGTCAGTGAGTGAACTGCCAAGAAGAGCAATGATGACAATGCAAGAGAGTAGTTCTCCTTTCACACGTACAAAATTGGAACTGACCCCTGGACCACCTATGGGAGGCAGAACTTCATAAATATCTTAGTAAAGGAATAGGGACTCGGCAAGTAGCCCTGAAGTTCTGTAATATGTTACATTCCCTAAAAAGTGGCCTCATGCAAAGTCACCAAACTGCCCAGTTAACTGGCTACTCAACTAGCAACTGCTCTTCAAGGAAACAGTATATTTATGGCACCTGGACTAAGATGTATCCTGATACGTTTATTACTAAACCTGGGTGTAAGGCATGTGTTCTGCTACTGTGGTATGCCTCTACTCAGAACGAATTCTGAAGAAAAACTGACCAGTGAAAAAGTGAACGTTTCTGCTCCCAGTAGGAGCAGTAGAAAACTCATCTGACACAGAGGTCCATCATACTTACCTGAGAAAACCACTTCCTTTAAAAAAAGCAAGAGTCTTAATAGCAATACACGGACGTGTTTGAATCTGCCATTTGATAGCCTCTAGTTCAGTGATAGCAAACCTTTTAGAGACCAAGTGCCCAAACTGCAACCCCAAACCCACTTATTTACTTCAAAGTGCCAACATGGCAACAGGAGAGGAAGCACTCCCATTGGTCTGATGGGCAGAGGGGTGGGATGAAATATGTGCTGGGGGAGGAAGTACTCCCGTTGGGCAGAGGGGTGGGATGAACTCTATGCTGGGGCAACCATATGGGTGCCCACAGAGAGGGCTTTGAGTGCCACCTCTGGCATGCATGCCATAGGTTCACCACCACTGCTCTAGTCTCTTTAAAAGAGGAGCAGGTAACTTGTGGCACAACTTCCATCTGCCTCACTACTGGTGGGGACCGAAACAGTACAAAACAAAAACAAACCCCAAAAGGACCATGACCGCTCTCAGTCTCACAAAAACTCAGGTACTTCCCCCTTCAATGTTCTTTTCCAACATGAACAAAGTCATACACCCACAGTGGGTACACTTTTTCTCTAGCCATAGCAAGAGCGTGATTCTCATTTGTTACACTTGTCACCTACACATCACTCTTTGGCTTGCTATTTCTAATGCTCACATTACATGCTCTTCAAACAGTGTAGCATTTAAAAGTGTGGACAGGAGGCTGTGAGAGTTGCAGTGGAAACCTGATAGGCACCTCTTTGCCTTGCCAAGCTAAAGCACAACATACAGCCTTCACACTGTGCTTCCACTGCACACAAACAGGTTATGGTTGGGCTTCTGTTGTTGGAGATCCATTAGCATTATCAAAACATTGTACCCTGTTCTCCACCATCAATGGTTAACCAGGGCTCAATGGTTAAGAAGTTCGCCTTGTTAGCCGGAAGGCTGGCAACTCAGCAGTTTGAGACTCAGGTACTGCATGACAGATTGAGTGCCTATCTCTGTCCCAGATCTTGGGTACATGAAAGGAGCCTCATTTGAGCGTTCTCTGAGTGGAGTTTCTGCCGCAAAAATCCTTTCAACCCAGAATAATTTCTGACACAAAATTATTATTAATGGTTAACCAAGGTGGGTGGAAAACTGGGTGCTACTGCTAGAAGACTGTTCTGACTCATGTGGGAAGGACTGCCTTTCTATTATCAACAGTAATTACTTGGTCATGTACTGGCTGCCAGAACAGTCTAGGCCTCAATGCATTCTTGATATATGCAGTGTTAAAAGTAAATGTGGCCCTTTAGACTGGCACAGAGAAACATTCCATCACCACAAGTGGCTACCAGAGGGGAAAAGAAGTCACTGGCTGAGAGATATAATATGACCTTGGATCACCTACTAACAAAAATGGACTCTGGGGTTTAATTTTCACCAAACAGAGTTTTGCTCATGTGTTCCTGCATTCATAAACACACACAACATATATATATTCTGGGAAGGTCACCATGTTTTAGTCTCGGCGGATCATGAGGTCACTGGTTCATTCAGTTCATATCTGAATGTTCATAACCTCTTCTTCCTATAGATTTGAATTTTACTATTCAGATTGCAAAAGATCACAGGTTAAGGTGCACAAAGCTAGAAGAAACAGCAGGCAAAGGAATGTTAACACAAAAATGGTCAGACATGTACATTTCCCCTTTCCATGCTGATTCTAAGATAGAAATATGCCACCACAGAATTCCTACCTTCGTGGCATGTTGTGAACACTGGCTCTTCAAGATACCTGTGCATAGGTGTGTTTGTCAAACCGCTGATCCTGAGATATACAGATCTTATTTCAGGAAACTTTTTTTTCCTTCCATTGGAAGAAGGGAAACTTAGGGTTCTACAGGTCCTTTTTTTGGGCAAATCATGTAATGTCCTTCATATTAACCTCTTTTTAGTTTATCTTATTCTTGCTGGTGTAAATCTTCACAAAAGAATATAATTTTCCATAGGTTTTAGAAACAGGGGAAGTAGGGCATGGAAACATGCCATGAGAAACCCTGAAGGTTTTCTTGAAAACACAACTTTTCCCAGCATGCCATACTACCAAGAAAACAGATTCGGTCAAGCAGCCCCTACTAAGAGTACTGCATGTTCTCATTATAACATGCACATGAAACCGATGGGATTGGCAACATAAGATATTTGCCTTTACCATGACGGCAGCCAGTAAAAACAAATGGGGCATGAACAATGGATTATTCATGTTAAGGTGCTTGTTAATACTGGATGCCAAGGAAAATGTAAACCTTGCAGTATTAATCTGCATATTAGATGCTTTGGACTTGGCACTGATTAAAATGAACAAAATGTTGAGTGGGCTGCTCATGTTCTGTACTTGCAAAAGACAATGAAAGAGTAGGTGGGAGCACTGGTTTGACTGGGAAGGCACCAATTAAAACTCAGCATTAAAATGCTAGTTAAAAGTGCAACTAAGTTAACATCAAGGGTTAGCAAAGCAGTTTCCAGATGTTGTTGGGCTGCAACTCTCATCAGTTATGCCAGTGGTGCCAAACCTTGGCACTCCAGCTGTTCTTGGACTTCAGTTTCCAGAAGCCCAAGTCTCTGTGAATCCACACGAATGGGCTTACTGCGCGTACGCAGTAAACCCATTCATATGGATTCAGAGACTTGGGCTCCTGGGAATTAAAGTCCAAGAATAGCTGGAGTGCCAAAATTTGCTGTCATGGAGCTATGCCATAGACAATGGTGGACTGCCTGGTTGTTGGGTTGGGAGCAACTGCAATCCAAGAATATCTAGAACACCACAATTTCTTCAATGCTGCTGTAAACAAATAAATCTACCAAGGCCACTAAAATTTGCTTTAAAAAAAGATGGGGAGCAAGGAAAGCAAGCTAAATGCTATCAACCAAACAAAGGTACTACAACCTATGTAAGTGTTGTGTATATTTAGCAGAAGGCCTGGATTTTATTTGAACCTCTGCAGCTGTGCGGGGAAAGAATATCCCATGGAGGTCTGAAGGCAGTGAGGATGGGGAAAGCCATGAAAAGGGTTAGCCTTAAATCAGAATGCAGCAGCATGAGTTCTTTGACTTAGACTTGAGGCTACATGCGGGATCATTTTTTACCAGTGGCTCCTCCTCTTTTACTTGTTCCTCCTTTTTTACTGTTTCCTTCTCTGTTACAGGTTGCTCATGAACCCCTTTGTGCACACCTGATGAATAAAGGGGACTCTCCCAGTTGGTCATGACCACGTCATCTTCATCGCTATTACAATGAAAGGCATGCTTGGAGTTAGCTGGCTTCGCGGATTTTGGAGAATGGACACTAGCCGGCTGGAAAGGCAAGGCATTTTGTCCTCTGCGTCTGCGTTCCTCGGCCAAAGCGTCATCATTGTCCACACCTGAAAAGGGGAGGGGGGGAAGAAAGCAGATCATTCAAAAAAGAAATGAGCTAGCCAGTTAAAGTGGCTTTGCGTTCAATGAGAAAGATAAAAAAAAGCCAGACACAACTGACTCCGTCTTAGCTATTATTTCAAGTAAGTCACTTAAGCTCTTTACATTTCAGTTTCTCCATGTGTAACTCAGCAGTATTTTCTCCAGTACGGTGGCCTATCCCTGCTCATTTCATTTAAGAAAGACGACGACTGGGTAGCTACATTGCTACGTTGTCTAATAATTCATTTTACAATACAAGACGAACTATATAGTCCTTGCAAAGGAAGACTCCTGACTTAGAAAACAGCCAACATGGGGCTTTTACTAACAACAAACAGATTTCGTTTTGAAGGAAACTATATGGCTGGGTGCTTTGCTATTCAATTTAGCTTCTTCCTCAGCAAGTACAGAGAAATAGCGGGCTCAAAGTACCCTGTAGACTTTGGATACGCTTTCTGGAAAATTACATGGTTCGAACATAAAGCATCCTCTTAAATAGGACTACGCTCTTTTTCACAACCAGCTTCCATTCTAATCCCAGTGTATATAACCAGCCTTTATATGTATATCCAACAAGGGGGGGAAAATGTAGGCAATACAGGATGAGTGAAGAAAAGCAGATGATGTGTTCTCAAGATTCTCTAAAAGTTTTGCCTGTTTTCTGACATCGGTGAAAAACTGAGATGGTACACTTAAGCTTACAAGATTCACAACAGGTTTCCCAGGGCACAGATTGGTAACATGTTGCAGTGTGTATCTCCACCTGCAATTCTGGACTGACATGCACGCATCACTGCTATGGTCTCCCTAAATCCGTGATGGTGAACCTTGGCATTTCAGATGTTCTTGGACTTCAATTCCCAGAAGCCCAAGCCCCCGTGAATCCACACGAAGGGGTTTACTGCGATTCATCTGGTCCACTCCGCTCCCGGAAGTGAAAGTAAAACGCGCCTGTACGGACTGCCAAGGTTCGCTATCACAGCCCTAAACTGTTGTCCACAAATCTGAAACACAGAGGATACTATCACATGCGCATCGGTCAATGGCATGGCTATGACCCAAATCCTGGGAACTTTTGATGTGCATTTCTGTCCTATAACAAGCTATTTTAAAATCATGTCAGAAGCACACAAAGGTGCTTTCTGGGTTGAAAGGATTTTTGCTGGAGAAACTCTGCCCAGGGATGCCCGAATGAGGCTCCTTTCATGTCCTCAAGATCTTTTCCCAACAAAGTGGTCCCCCTTTTTTCTACTTGCAGTTTCTTGCTTTCAAACTGCTAGGTTGGCAGAAGCTGGGACAGAGACAGGCGCTCATTCCGTCATGCAGTACTCAGCTCTTGAACTGCTGACTTGCCAATCTTCCAGGTAACAAGGCGAGCATCTTAACCACTAAACCACCACAGTCCCTATATCACAAGCTAAAGAGGCCAAACAAAATGTGACATTAATTCTAATTGTTAATACATGTATGACACAACTGAGGTTTCTATCAGACACAGGCATTCCATAGATTCATGGTTCCTACTGTGAAAGAGTATGAAACCAACATTATTAATACAGTAAAACCCTGGATAACTCTAAGGCTTGGTTCCACAAGTCTTAGTGTTATCCGATTTCTAACGCTATTTGATACATGCATCGCATAACGTTAAAATCCTATGGGGTGAATCACATAACGTTAAAACTCCAGAGATACATTGTAACCGGCACAGGCTTTGGCGAACGTTATGCGATGCATCCCATAGGATTTTAATGTTATGTGATGCAATTCCCCCCCCCCCCATATAGCTTAACATTATGTGGTTTTAGCATTATCTGGTGCAAACGTTATCCAAGGTATTGCTGTATAGGTAAATCCTTCAGAAAACCAGTGGACCCACAAGTGGTTCAGATTCCTCTGGTGATGTCACTCAAGCTACCCACGCCACAAGACAGCATAAACATAAGTGGCAAAAAAAGCATTTCATGCAATCATATCCAACCGCAACTTTGAAAAGCAGCTATGTTCAATGGATATATGACCTAACCACATGTATGTTTGAGGAGTGTATGTACTATCTCACATAGGTGCTGCTGCCTCACTCACAACATACAGTATTCTAGAATCTTCACCAAGAGGTTTGCTAGTGGGTCTTTCATTTGTAGAGAAGCAGATTAGAGTAGTGGGTAAATCTTTGTGAATTGTATGAAAAAACTGGGGAACATGGAACACAAGCCATCTAGAAATATTTTTGGAAGTGCCTGAGAAACCTGGCTGAGAATGTGTGGGTCGCTGTCTTCCATAAACAAATGGGGAACTTATGTCCTGTTAGGGAGGACTTTAAAAGCAGAGCCAAAGGGGAACTAAAACATATAGGCTTATTTCCTATTAAGGGGCTGCAGTGGCTCAGTGGTTAAGAAATTCACCTTGTTAGCTGGATGGCTGGGAAGTTGGCAGTTCAAGACCCGGGTACTGCATGACGGATTGAGCGCCGGTCTCTGTCCCAGCTCTTGGGAACATGAAAGGAGCCTCATTTGGGCATCCTCTGAGCGGAGTTTTTCCCACAAAAATCATTTCAACCCAGAATAATTTCTGACATGAAATTATTACAGTGGACCCTCGATTAACGACGCGTTCAAATATCATTATTTCCACTTACCGATGCGTCGTCACTCACCACGTGACTATCCGCACGACGAAAAACCGTCTTTGTGCAGATTGACATTTTTTAACATCATTGTGTGGATAATGATAGTTTTTGCCGCTAGATGGCGCAGCTGCCGTTGAAAACCGCACAACGATGTTTCCCCTCTAGCAACGCTACTTGGGGAACCAAGCAATGTCGTTATGTGAGGGTCTACTGTATTATTATCTCCTATTAGACAGACATAAAAGTCCATCTGCTTCCTCCACTCCCAGAGTCATGCAAACAAAGAGAATATTACAGTTGTATAAAAGGAAGAATGCTTTTGTCCTTGTTAAGTGTTCAAAGTAAATTAGGACATTTATTAAGTGGGTCTGGAAACAATTAGTTTAAGGTATAAGAAGATCAGAAATATGGTTAATTGACTCAGTCTCTCTCTTAAAGGGGAACAGCTTTGTTTAGCAGTTTTCCCACAATGCCTGGAAGAATTTACTTTGTGAGAACTACTGTATGCTAAGATGTGAGTATCAAGTGAATTAGCTTTGTTATTTTCTGGTGTGATCCTTTAATTACTGTACCTGAGACTGTTTCAAGATTGTTTAATGTTCCAACATTCTTTTGAAACATTCTTGAATTTGCTGTAACATTTGCCTTTTCCTTCTAATAAAATATAAAAATCTTCAGCTGGTGTATTGTGGTGCATGGGGTTGCAAACTCAACTGTGCAACTGAACAACAAAACTTCTTTTAATAAAATATAAAAATATCTTCTGGTAACTCTCTGGGTTTTTGGCTCAGAAAGTTTATATTATAGTACTAAAGCCAGGGCTTGCCTTCACCAGCTACTTGGGATTCGTTTGTATTTGTGTCGATGTGGTGACAGTTCTACCTAAGAAGATAGCTACACTGGCTCTAAATGGCCAGCCCTGTAGAGGTTTTTTTTAAATTGTGGTCAGACTGGAATGTTGGGAGCAAATCTAGGGCAGTGATGGTGAACCTTGGCACTCCAGGTGTTCTTGGACTTCAACTATCAGAAGCCCAAGTCAGCACTCCTGCTGAAGTTCTGGGAATTGAAGTTCAAAAACAGCTAGAGTGCCAAGGTTCGCCATCACTGATCTAGGGCCAGGTTGGTTCCATAGTCTTCACCACTATTCACTCTCTCTAGGCACACACACACACACACACACAATCAGCAGGGTAGTGTATCTAAGTGGCTATAGAGGAATCCATTTGAAACTGGGAAACATCAGAACAAGGAAACTTGGCGTCTCTGCTGACACATGTTGTCCCATACAGTGACTCAGGTAGCTACTATATGAATCCCAGATATGAAGCAAGAAATGGATCAAGAAAATTAATTTCAATCAAGATTGCCCACAGTGAATCAGTCAGCATTCACTTGAGGACTTTGTCCAGGAAAACGGTGCTTTTTTGTTTTGTAGGTCCTCCTTCTTTTACAAGTAGCCCAACCCTTAGCTGTCACTCATACTGTATCCTTCTTGGAACTACTACTTTCAGGCTCTAGTCTAGTCAGACATCCCTTTTCCTTGAGATGCAATAAACCAGGGATAATAAGGAGCAATTTTGGATTTAGGTTTAACACACATTATGTATTCCTTTAAAGCAGCTGCTTCAACCAGCTTTATTGACCCACATTTTCCAGTTTTCAAAAAGCTACTCAGAACAGATCATCATGGTAGAAACAAAATAACTCAGATACTACTACCTTTAGGAATAAAATCATCTTGGACCAAGTGACACTTTAATCATAGGAGATGCTTCCAACCAAAGGGCAAATCTTCAGTGTATAGATAGATGAGTTGTTGAAACAAATTATAAACTAAAAAAGGAATAGGCCAAAGGGTGTAAGACAATACTTGAATTTAAATTTAATTTAATTTTCGCACTTGTATGCCGCCCAATCAGGGAACCCGACTCAGGGTTCCCTGATATAAAAACAAAGAAACTCTCAAAAAAATGAGAGACGTGTTGGAATTTCTTATGCCTTGTTTAGCTCATCTTATTGTTTAATAAGCACTAATTACACATTATGTCATTCAAGGAGGTGCTAAATTATGTGCATATTTTCCCTACTGTTTCATATGCCAGCTGGCTAGCATAACAAGAGGGCCAGAAGCAGCTAATGATTATGGCAGTACTGTAACAAAGAGCACAATAGAGTTGTGTTAAGAAACAAGAGCCAGTTCAAGGGGAAGGCCACGTTCTGCAGTTACTGCCTGAACAAATCTTGCATACTTCTGAAACACAGCGCTACACAGGCATATTGTGGAAGCAGCACCCAAACTCCACTGTGACCCATTGATTCAATAAGCATGAACTATGACATTGTTCCACCTACTGGCCTTAAACTAGAGTTCACTTTGGAATAACTTGATGCTCAATGATATATTTTCTCCCTTTCTTTCCAGCTGACATAAGTAAGCAAGAAATAAACAAGCCTGATCTGAGAGGGATGGCATGGGTTATGTGGCAATTATGAGAATTAATCAACAGCACAGTACATACAAACAATATTTGAACTGACTTTGAGAAATTTCTTTACCTCTTGTTCCACAGCCCATTTCTCCTCACACACAGAAGGAAGAAATCCTGCCATTGTTCTAGAACCATGATGGCGAACCTTAGCATTCCAGATGTTCTTGGACTTCAATTCCCAGAAGCCAAAGCCCCCATGAATCCACACAAAGGGGTATACTGTGATTCATCCGGCACATGCTGCCCTCATTGCTACCAGAAGCGGAAGTAAAATGCGCCCGTACGAATCACAGTAAACCCCGTGTGGATTCACAGGGGCTTGGGCTTCTGGGAATTGAAATCCAAGAACATCTGGAGTGCTAAGGTTCACCATCACGGTTCTAGAACATTCATAAGACTCTCCTATACTGGTTTCCTGACTGCGGTGGCTGACGTTACGACGCTGAACTTGACGACTGGAAGGTCGGCACATCAACAATTTGAGAGAGTGCTGCACCCCTCCCCACAAACTGTGGCAATTTCTACAAGCAAGATTATTGTATAGGCTTCTCCTGACCAACTGTGCTACCCCAATCTTAGAACTGGTTTGTGGGCATTTGATTCTAAGCTCTTGATTATGATTCGCTGAAATCTTGTTGGTCAGTTTAGTAAGTCACAATTTATAAGTGAACAGAATCATCAAATTTCTACTGATTCTATGGGCCTACTCCAGATACAATTTACTAAGCTAAACGACAGATTCTGTAGTTTAACTATTATTTTGCTTTTCTAATTTTTAAAAAAGCTTTTTTGGTGCCATTTTGAAATATTTCTTTAGGTATGGCAAACAACAGCATAAATACTGATTTAGTCAGCAATAAATTACATCAACTGAATTTAATTTACAGGGTATTCTTTACTCTGTGAGCTGGATACCCTGTTGTGAAGCCAGAGGTCAGGAGTTCTATTCCCCAAGTACTGTGTAACAAGAAAAAACCTGGAAAAGGTCGCTGTAAGTCTGCATGCAATTATTATTATTATTTGCCAAAAGGAAAAACTCTCTGTTAGTTTTAAAAAAATACTGCCCTGTAATTAGTACTTTACTCACTTCAGGACAGAAAATCCCTAATGAACACCACCCTTTCCTCAAGTAGTTTTGGATTCCGTTGTGTTGCTTCTACGTACCTTGGAAGCCTACCAGCAGCCAACTAAATAATAGGTCAAGACAGAAAGACACTGTGTTGTCATTCAAGCAGAAAAACAAAGATTACACAATTTGGAGGCTGCTGCAATGATTTAGACAGCTGTGATAATCTGGAAAATTAAGAACATGCAAATATTGCTTTGGGAAGGAAACACTGATTCCATAGGCTACAGCAACATTTCCTACTAAAAATATGTGCCTATGATGTAATAAAGGATTGTCTACGGCAGGGTTTCTCAACCTTGGGCCCACAGATGTGGGAGAGAGCAAGACAGAGCACTTGTACTGGGATGTGTGCTAATGTTTAGAGCTACCAGGTTTTAAAAACAGGCTAAAAGTATAAGTGTGAAGAAAAATACCAAGTGTTCTTACTTCCAAGAGAGAAGTATACCATCATTTCTGATTACGTAAAGGTAAAGGTTGCCCTTGCTCGAAAGCCAGTCATATCCAACTCTAGGGTTCAGTGCTCATCTGTTTATAGCCAAAGAGCCAGCCCTGTCTGCGTCTGCAGACATTTCCGTGGACATGTGGCAGGCATGACTTGACACCGGAATGCACGGAATGCTGTTTACCTTCCCACTGAAGTGGTACCTATTTATTCATCTTTGACCTCACTTCACAAGTACCAACTAGGTACACAGCAAAACATCTACACATCCCTATCATCTTCTGGAGTGAAAAAAGCTACCGTGGGACCCACTGTTGCAGAAACATATGTGTGGCAATGCTTCTGAGTAACTTGTTGAAACTGATATCAAATCAAACTCCAGCTCTTAGGCATACCCTTAGAGTATTCATTCATATTTTATGAAACAACCAAAATCCACAAAGCAGCAATTCTCATCCAGGGAGATGCGCCTAATCCAAGGAGCCGTATTAGAATTTAAACGAGGCATGTGCAATTTGGGGTGAAATATTTGAAAAACTGTGGGAATTATATGTCTTGCTTTCCTACCAGATAACTTTATTGAATCATCCTGCAACATATAAAACTGCACCAGGTTTCTAAATATCCATGCTTTGAATTGAATTTTTGGTTTCTTGTTACTTGACATGTTTCAAAATTTTAATACAATTATTGGTGTAAATCGGTTTGAAGGGCCATGAGATCATGTTTCCAAAGACTGTCACACTGCCTTCGAAGCTACATTTTGACATCCTTCAGTTGTAACAAGGTGAATTGGTTTAGCCTTCTACAGTAGTCTGTTCTGAGCAACAGAGCTAATAAATCCAAATCTCCTCTATTATGCTTTGTCTGAACTGTTATCAATCCTGATATCTAGACAGGTAGGCAGTGGACATTTAAAAAAAAGAAAACTAAAATTCTAGCCAGTAGATGGCAATACAGCACAATGACTATGGCAACATAGCGCAGTCTGTCAATAGGGACACATTTTTGATGCATGCTTAATAAAGGGAGTGTTGACAAAATGGTACAGTTGTGAGATTGCCATTGTCAGTATTTGACTGCCAGAAGGCCAATACACTAGTCCAACTCTGGTGTTTAGTGGAAGAGGGCAACCAATCTTTGTTGTGAATGGCAGGAAGCAGTGATTTGTCCTCCAAGAGCAACTGAAACAATTACATTGGTAAAAAGGAGGGTCTTTTAGCATTGTTATTATTTTCTTATTTATCCACATTTATACCCCGCCCTTTTGATGCAAGCACCACTCAGGGTGGCTGATTACATGCATCAATGACCTCATGCTTGAATGAAAAATGAGATGGCATGTCTGTCAACAGGTATCAGTGGTTATGGTCAAAAGAAACCTCACACTATGCCCAGATATGGGGAGAAAGCTGCAGGAGAAAAATTATGACCATCTTACTCTCCTTCTGAGACTTCCAGGAGCCCATTACTGGGTACAAAGAGTACCAGACGATATGCCTCTTGGTTTGAATAAGCATACATTGTTCTTGGATTCTGATTACGTGCCAGAGGTTCTCAAGAGGTACGGTTAACCAACAGATTGGGAATCCCATCCTGTTTATCATCATTAGATTGGGGTACACAGAGCCTCCTTGAAGGATGTGGTATTTTTGAACTACAATCGGGCATACCCTGGTAAGAGTAACCTTGTGCTGCAGGCTAATCTTTCTCACACTAGGAAATGCAGAATGAACTCACTAAAAGGTGGATTCATTTTGCCAGTTTCATGTCTGGTCTAGACCCGGAAGAAGAATCATTAGACTGATGTGATCAACACCACCAAGCCTAATATGTATATTAAACCTCAGACGGTACAGTACTTGCTTCTGCAAGTGTATGAATGTAACAGAAAACACATCATCTGGATGGCTCATAAGGAAAACATTGCCAAATTACAAGGCTTACTCCACCTATTATTTTTAGCATGGATGCTAACTGAATTCTCAAAGAAGATTTAGTATCAACAAACACATTGGTGGAACAAATTATGAGTTTCACCACTGAGAAAACACCCACATTCTTATAAAAAACTTAAAAATAGACATGATGTACAGTACTGGTAACAAGATAAAACAAGATAAAATATACAACTGTGAGGCATGAAAGAAAGTACAATAAGTTTACACCAGTGCAAGACATGATGGAAGCAAGAGAAGAACAACCACGGGTTAAAATTCTTATAAGATTGTGCCATTTGCTCTCTCACACCCTGACCTGAGCTGCATCTTACTTAACTAGGGAGAGAGCAAGAGAGAGCACTTGTACCAGGACATGTGCTAATGTTTAGAGCTACCAGGTTTTAAAAACAAGCTAAAAGTTATTTATAAGTAAGTGTGAAGAAAAATATCAAGTGTTCTTACTTCCAAGAGAGAAGTATACCATCATTTCTGATTAGGTAAAGGTAGTAAAGGTAAAGGTCGCCCTTGCTCGAAAGCCCGTCATATCCAACTCAAGGGTTCAGTGCTCATCTCTGCTTATAGCCAAAGAGCTAGTGCTGTCTGTGTCTGCAGACATTTCCGTGAACATATGGCAGGAATGACTCGACACCGGAGTGCACAGAATGCTGTTTACCTTCTCAGTGAAGTGGTACCTATTTATTTATCTACTTGCAATTTCTTGCTTTCGAACTGCTAGGTTGGCAGGAGCTGGGACAGAGATGGGAGCGCACACCGTCGTGAACTACTCAGTAATCAGACTCCGACCTTCCAGTCATTGTTTCAGCATCTTAACCACTTGAGCCACTGCAGTCTGATTACTATTCAATTAATGCTAATATAGGGTGCAGAACAGATATCACTACACAGTCAACTTAATATAGCCTCTCCTTTACATCTCAGCGTTATACATCCCCCAAACAGCAGTTCTCTCTGTAGTTATAATTAGTAAAACTGAAAGGGGCTGGTATTGAAATGTACTTTCAACTACATACCTCAAATTTCTTAAGACATCTGAGAAACAATAAGTTCTACCCCAGTTTCATGCCATCCGCCAAGAGTACACATCATTAAAGATGACATCTAGAAGAAACATTCCTCATAACCTCACTGCCAAGTTCCCACAACTATAGTCTATATTTGTTATGTTTTTTATGTGTTGTCAAGTTGTAATAAACTTACAGGGACTCTACTATGGCTTTCAAAGCAAGTGAGGTGGAGGACCCTGAATAGGTTGAGGATTGGAGTCCCTAAATGCAAGACCAACATGCTCAAGTGGGGACTGCTGGCAGACAACAACACACGGTGTGAACGTGGAGAGACAGAGAGTCCGGCCCATTTGCTGGTCTGCCGATTGTTGCCAGAGACATGCACCGATGAGGACATGTGTCTGGGCAATGGCAAAGCGAAGAAAGTGGCTTTATTTTGGCAGTCCAGGGTTTGATCAGGACACGAAAGAAGTAAGTGAAAGACCGTTCTACTCACTCCAAGTTTTCCAGGCCAAGAGAGGATCTGAATCCAATTCACGGAGTCCAACTCAAATACTCTACCCATTACACCAAGCTGGGCACCAAAGTTTATATGATGTATACTTTATTATTCATTTCTGTCCTTTTCTTGCACTGCGCCCAATGTACAAGGATTATTATTTTTTAGTTTATCTCTCAAACAGGCTGTCACAGAAGAGAAACACAGATCTTTAATGATGGTAGCCATGCAAAGGAAATAGAAGTTGGCATCTATTAGGAAAAAAGCTGCTGCAACATTCCACATAACCTGAACAGATCTGGGACTATTTTGGAAATACTGAAAGAGGAAGAATGATCCCAACATAGCAAAAACCAACATCTGACCAGACCAGAACCAAGTTAAAGGCCATCTGTTTAAAATAATTTCCCCAAGAATTCAGATCAAACCACTTCCCACTTTCACAGGTTCTCAGCCTAATTATACAGATTACCATAAATTCTAACAAGGCAGCTCAGGCACACAGATGATGGTGTTCTGTATCACAAGTCCCACTGCTGCCATAAAATATAGGAGACCCTCGCATAGCGACATTACTTTGGTTCCCCAAGTAGCATTGCTAAGCGATTGTTGTTGTTATGCGGGTTTCTATGGAGTTTCCCGCATAACGACGTTTTTAGCTGGATAATGAGTTATTTTAGCATTGTTGTCCGGACAACGACACTAAAAACCCGTTATGCGGGGGAATACGTGGTGCATAACGCCGCATTGTTAAGCAAAAATGATGCTATCCGAATGCGTTGTTATGTAAGGGTTGACTATACACCAATATGCATTCCCATATTGCTGGATTATAGTCATATGTTTACACAGTCTGGTTAAATGTTTAGTGTGTGGACAACTTTAGGATATAAAAGAAATCCCCACCTGTGGACTACATTTTATGTCATTGTCTTAATATTTCAGCACACTCAACCAATTCTCAATGGATCAGGAAGAGACAAGATGCCAAAAACAAAGAAGTCTTATTCGGGGAAGGAGGCATGACAGAAAAACACTCTGTTGGCAGGATTGTTTAAGTATCTGGCTGTGGAGCAAGAGATTGGGAGTTTGATTCCCCACTGTGCCTTCAGGGAGAACAGCCAGCATGTGTAGCTTTGGACAAACTGCACACTTTCAGGATGCCCCCCAAAAGAAGTGAATAGTCAACCATGTCTGTATATTGTCCATCTAGAAATTCTGGAATGGGTCACCATGAAGTAAAATTGATCTGACGGCACACAATTATTATTATTATTATTATTATTATTATTATTATAGCTCACGATGGGGTATTTCTACACCTATTATCAATGCCACCAAATAACAAGGCTAACCCTCATTTTAGGTATCTCAGATGAAAAGGGGATACAGCACCATGAGAAACACTTGTTTTCTCCATCCCATCAGGAATAAAAGCAGTGATAACATTGACTTAGATTTTCACTACAACAGGGAGATTTCCCCTTCGGTCTGTAGAAAAATCTACAACTCTCTATGGCTTAGATTCTCAGATGCACATCAAAAGAGCATAAGAACATAATAAGAACATAAGAACAGCCTTGCTGGAACAGGTCACAGCCCATCCAGTCCAGCATTCTGTCTCACACAGTGGCTCACCATTTCCTTCAGGGTATTCCCAAGGAGATGCCTTCAACTGCTTAGGATTCCCTGGAAATGATATTGAGAGATATCCTGCCTATCTCTCCAACCCGGAGGTTGTCCTTAGGTATCCATAATTATAGCCATTGATACTCTTGTCCTCCATGAACTTGTCTAATCCTTTCTTAAAGCTGTCAAGACTGACAGCTGTCACCACTTCTTCTGGCAGTATTACTAACTACTACAGTGGTGGCAAACCTTGGCACTCCAGCTGTTCCTGGACTTTAATTACCAAAAGCCCCTGACAGCACACTCAGTGATCGGGGCTTCTGGGAATTGAAGTCCAGGAACAGATGGAGTGCCAAGGTTAGCCACCACTGCTCTATTACAAGGAAAATACCTACATTACTATAAATGTCTTGCAAAAGAACACCTTCAAAGCTCATCATGCTGCCGGCTCTGTTTGTGCAAACACTACCGTAGATTCCTCTCTCCAACCAATGTTTGAAATTCCAAGAAACCCCACACAATACTGTTGCAATTCCAAATAAGGCAAAGTTATAGCATCCATTTGCTTTTTTAAAAGGACTCGTGCTTTGCTGCACTTCACAACATACCCTTTTCTTACCAGACTTCTGTCTACATATGTCATGTTAACAACAACAACAAAAACAAATTACAGTACTGCATACTGAAGTGAAAAATCATTTTAGTATTTCCTGACCAGATACATGGTTTGTGGACAAGAGTCTGAAGTAATCTAGGAACGATCTATGGAATGTGAAAGCAGCTGCAAAAACAGCGACTTTGTTTTTTTTTATAAAAAAATTACACCCCTGGAAAGAGTTGTGACTACACAGTGCAATCCGTTGGAGATGATGGCATGCAAGAACACAATGTCAGCAAAATACTGTGGCCATAAAGGCAAGATGACTGCATTTTCTAAGGGCACCATAACAATGGCCTTGCTTATTCCACCTCAACAGTTTCCATACATTTCTATTAGCCACTTCATTATGGCCCACACAGCACTCGCATCTATTCTAAATTCTATGTTCATTAGATGAGATTCAAATTGTCTGTGTGATAGACATGAGGATATGAAGGCTGCAATACATTAATCTAGTGTCTCAGGGTTGCTTTATTTATTGGAAAATCTATTTTACCTCAATGTCAGGAATTTGGAGCAACATGCGACTGGAATTCAGAGGCTATGAAAACATTTAAATATGTTGTCATAGTTAAATATATGGGAAGTAGAAAAATAATAACAGCGTGCTGGCAGGTCCCATTCTCCTGGAGGGTGCCCCGAGACTGTCCAGCTTGCCCAAGTCTACACAGGTTGACTCATTTCCCTGGAAGCACCATGGGAAACTGAACTCCCAACCTCTGGCTCCATAGCCAGATACAGAAAAAAGGGCGATAATTTCTGTTCCAGAAGAACAAGGCTTATACATCAGGCAGAATTCTTTCCTGGCTTGGGAAATCTCAGTGACCTCACTCTTCTTTTTAAGACTTCTGGCCCAGCTACCTGTGTACCTATATGCACCTAGCAACCTTGTGCAATGTGGGAAGACAAAAGGGGAAATTCTCATTTTTTCCCCTGTGGCATTTTATTCCTATTAGCAAGGACAGGCCTGAACGTGCTGTCCCAAAATTAACTACTTCAAGTACTGGTATAATTTATCACTATCATCACTATGAAAGGAGGAAGCAGGGGAGGAAAAGGAAGCAAAAATAAATAAAAGGCTTTAGAGAAGACAGCGATAATCAGAGCTGTCCAGCATTAAAGGTCATTGAACACTCAGCTCTCAATGCAAGGTTCTACAGATGTTTCTTTTCGCCTGTGTTCTGTAGATCTTCCTATTTTTGGAAGATTAGAACTGGCTGGCCTAAACCTCAAACTATTTTTAAACCAAGCTAGCTCTGGCAAACTGTTAAGCACTCTTCAATAGTCAAACAAAAGCTTTGCAGATGTCTCTGATATACATGCCAAAGGTAATTGCCTGGATATGACAGGTTTCATTTCAATATGTTCTCCTTAGTTCAGCAGTTTTCACTTCCTGGAATAAGTGCAGCAGCATCGGACAGCATCAGACAATAAGCACAGATGTAATGATTTTAAGAAAGTTATGTTCTTGCACTCCAATCATACAGTACGTAATGTTAATACAGTATCTGCCTAAGCCAGACAGGTCAGATCAAGTAGTCATGTCATGTCTAGTACAAAACAAGTACAGCTACCTGACCATCCCACCTCCAGATCACAACAAGCAGCTGCTCCCAGGTCTGTGCCATTAATTCTTCTGGCTACAAGAACAGAGGAATAGCTCCCTTAGTCATGGGACGAAGAAACCAAAGAGAAAAATCAAAAAGATCACAGCCAAACAGATGGATATTATCCCTGTAGTAGCCTAAGGGGATGTTTCCCACACATATACATGAGGGAATCCTGTTACTTTAACTTACACTGCGTAACGCTAACATCATCAGCCATGGTGATTTTTTTTAAATTAAAAAATTCTGAACTCCCTCCTTAAGACAATTTCCAGTTTTTAGAGTTTTTGGGGTTTTAGAGTTTTAAGTTTTAGAGCTTTTAGGAGTTAAATGTGTATATGTGGCGTGGGAGTATGTTGATAATTTTGTATAGTTGTATTTTGTTTAGGTTTTGTTGGGTTGTTAAGTGTTCCCCCCCCCCAATCTCGTTGTTCTGTGCAGGACAATGACAATAAAGATTTATCTATCTATCTATCCAGCAGAATTATCTTCTGGCAACTTCAATTCTCAGCAATTAAAGCCATTGTTCTCTCAATCTATCTTCCAATTGCTAATCCAGTGACACTAGAGTGCCTTCATTTTATAGGATTCCTGTAGTGAACATGTGAGGGACTTTCTCCTCTTGGAATGTATGAGATCTATGGCCACTATTATCAGCAATAAGCAAATCCTGCCTTCTGGTAAAACCTTCTTTTGATCTGACCTGTGTTGTTTCATTTATATTGCTGTGATTACTTTGACTGGTGGTTGGCACTATCCGAAGATGGATTACTGCAATGTCATGATGCCCAAACACGCTTCCTACATTTATTCTGCAGGCTGCAAAGGTCAATGATTGGTAATGGTGTGTGAGTGCTCAGGCAAGGCACCTCTGTTAGACATCAGGAGCATAATTCCTATCATTACACAGCACCAGGTCTTGTACAATGAAAAATTTAAAGGCACTTCAGGCAAATGCAAGTTTTATCTTGATGCTGAAAAGACCTCAAATTCCTTAAAGGAAGGTGAAATAAGGGCTTGGTGAGGAGGAAATACGAGAAAGGTTTGCGCTTTCTTGACCATGAAAACTTTTATAGCACAAAAAAAAATCCTAGGAAGATGTATGCCTTGGT
This sequence comes from Bradypodion ventrale, assembly GCA_035047345.1. Taxonomy (NCBI): domain Eukaryota; kingdom Metazoa; phylum Chordata; class Lepidosauria; order Squamata; family Chamaeleonidae; genus Bradypodion; species Bradypodion ventrale. The sequence continues at coordinate 127,985,713 of JAWDJE010000006.1, forward strand.
TTACTAGACTCTTTTCATTACATGAACCTTTTGTTGGTGTCTGATGAAAGATGAAATGTTCAGAATCCTCCTCAACCAACCAGTTTACACTGATTCTGCATGTGAGTATACTCCTCCCAAAAGCCGCCACCCCACCTCTCCATTTAAGTGAATCAAACAAAGCAAAGCCTTAACCTAAAATGAAATCATGGATGACAAATTGGATTAAGATTTATAATCAGGAACTTTCCTGCTGTGGAACAGCTGGAAAGAGGGAATATGATTGAGAGAGATATATAAAAGTGATACAGTATGGGCGCGTTTTACTTCCGCTTCCGTGAGCGATGAGGGCAGCACGGGCTGGATGAATCACAGTAAACCCATTTGTGTGGATTCACAGGGTGCTTGGGCTTCTGGGAATTGAAGTTCAATAATATCTGGAGTGCCAAGGTTCACCATCACGGGTCTAGAGGAACTGGAAAAATGCTGAAATAGGAAGCAACATGGAATCTAACCCTCCAATATTGTATCATTAAGAGGCACAGGATTTTCAAAAGCGCCAATGTGTGGTTTTCTGAAAGAGCCCAACTTCTTTGTATGCTTATAAAATCACAGTTTACCACACTTCAGTGAGCTAAGCAGATGTGAAGATTTAATAAAATAAAGCCAAGAGTTTAATTAAGGCAGAGAAGAGCCTTTCCTGCAGTTGAAGCAAACAGATAATAATAAATAGCTTAGCAAAGTACATCCTGGTACAGAGCAACACTTCTACATTCTTGTAAAAATGGAAACCTTTCCTGGAAGTTTCCTCAGACAAAGCAGGCTGTTACTTTTGATGGTAAATTGAGCAGAATTTTAAAATCTAGAACAGACTGTATACAATGCACCATGTAACAGGACAGTTCTTAAAAAACACAAACATTGTTAATTTATACTTACAAAAGTAAACAAAAAAAAACTCAGATTAATCCATATATAATTTCCTTCTCTAGGTGAATACATAAGTCGGTAAGTTGAAGTTAATAAACAAGACTGATATCGAATGCTGGAATGAAGTTTTTAGTCAGCATTGATGTAACTGTCAATTCTAGCTGCTCTCTAAATCATCATTGCTAAGGAAAGAATTTTCTATAGCCAGGGTAAGCAAGTAGATATGGAAATGCAATTGGATGGCATAACAAGAGAAAATGATGAACAGGAATCACATACTCTGGCTAGTACTGGCAAATAACCAAAAATCTATGGGTTCAAAGAACATGGCTATCAGCTGGTGCCATCAAAATATGTGGGTTTTGTGTCAGTGTTGTCTCTTACCCTGACATGATGTGGTTCTTCAATGGATTTAAAATGTATTCTCACCTCTCCTGGTTTATCCAAGTCAGAACATTCCTTTTTTAGCTGTGGTAGTGAAAGCATTCCCACAAAAGGAATGCAGTTGTGAAATCCCAGATGTAGCTAATATGGTAAGCCTATTGATCAGTATTAATCAACTTGAACTACATTTCCACTTAAATACATTTTTGAAACTATTTGTACTGAAAATTACTGCTTTTTATTCTTAATCTATGCCAGTAAACAGAACATCAGCACAAGAATGTTTATCACTTGGGAAATATTTAACAAGAATGAGCAACTAGGGGACACTCCATGAAACTTTTGGGTGCTAGTTCTCAAACAAATAAGAGAAAGTACCTTTTCACCCAGAGGATTACTGGTCTATGGAACTCCCTGCCAGAAGAAGTGGTGACAGCTGTCAGTCTTGACAGCTTTAAGAAAGGTTTAGACAAGTTCATGGAAGACAAGGGTATCAATGGCTATAATTATGGATACTTAAGGACAACCTCGAGGTTGGAGAGATAGGCAGGATATCTCTCAATGCAATTTCCAGGGAATTTTAAGCAGGTGAAGGGATCTCCTTGGGAATACCCTGAAGGAAATGGTGAGCCACTGTGTTAGACAGAATGCTGGACTGGATGGGCTGTGGCTTGTTCCAGCAAGGCTGTTCTTATGTTCTTATGCAAATAGTACTAGAATGCTTGTTTGTATGGGAAGATACAGACTAAGAACAGCTTATGAGAGATAAATGGCTTCTTTATTAGAGATCTTTGCTTTAGCTGCAGAAGCAAGCAAACTAATGCTTTATTTCTGACTGAGCAATCTTTATTTAACTATTAAACCTTCACATAGGCTTCTTAGAACTGCTTCTCAGCAGTACTAGTCATTTTCATGTTTCACTATTCCTTCACGAATGATTCTTTTGACTGCCTTCACTTTTATGATTACTGTTCTGTACAGGCAGGGTTTTGAGCTCTAAATAACATTTGCCACATGTTTTCATAGAACATACAGGCAGCTAAGATAGGCACACTGTAAAAATAATGACCTGAATGTTTTAATGCCTTTAGAAACCACTGGAGATAGTGATCTTCAGGAGGGAGGAGTTGAAGAAATTATTTTCCCATCCAGTAAACTACTAAACAAATGGTCTCCATTGCACATTTGGACTTCCAATTTGGCAAAAAATGTTCAGACAGTAGGTGTCATGTAATCTAAAAATGTATCTTAATTTAACCCATCAGATTTTAGGTTGCATATGTTCTCCTAAAACATTCACTCTGACCCAGGTACACAACCTTAGACAATTCTGCAAGGTCGGGAAAACAATACTGACATTCTCTTTACATGCCTGTGTAACTTGAAGGACAGGACTTAATAATTCTCCTGTTAAACTGTTTACCTAGATGATAAGCACCCACTCCAGATTAGCTATTTGTTGTATATCTAGATGACATAGTCTTAATTAGCAATATTGTCACTGTAGCAATAGGGAAGCCCTGACACAGGCCAGAAAATAACTTCACACATCAACATGTGCATATAGGCTAATAATGACTGCATTTCTTTAAAAACGAGTTACTTTTCTTATCTGGACGCATTCAAGACCAAACACTGTGATCTGCACAGAATAGTTTAGGTAGGTAGGCAGGTCTGATGTCTTTGTACACAATCCAGAAAAGGTAAGTGATGCCTTTTAGTAGACCATTTAAAATTATATTTTTCTTTTAAAATTACAATACAGTAATACCTCATACAACGTCCAAACTTGGTTCCACAAGTTAGGATGTTGTATGAATTCCGGCTTTGTATGAGGCATGCAAAATCCTAGCCGCGATGCCTCATACAACGTCCAAATTATTGCCACCAATGCTTTGTATAACGTCGTTCCTATAGAGATACAGTACTGTACATTGTAAGAGACGCTGCTGCCCCCCACAGCTGACTTCTCTCTTCAGGCTTGCCTGCCTGGAGAGCAGAAAAGAGAGGAGGGCGCCGCAGCGGCGAGGGGCTCCCTGTCTCGCCCGGGAGCCCATGCCATCAGCTCCTGGGAGTGGAGACAGGTGGGAGTCGCAGCCGACCACTTCCCACCCAGCTGACTTCGCTCTTCGGGCTTGCCTGCCTGGAGAGCAGAAAAGAGAGGAGGGCACTGCCGCGGTGAGAGGCTCCCTGTCTCGCCCGGGATCCCATGCCATCGGCTCCTGGGAGTAGAGACAGGTGGGAGACGCTACCGCCCCCCCCCCCCCCCCCCCACTGCTGACTTCTCTCTTCGGGCTTGCCTGCCCGGAGAGCAGAAAAGAGAGGAGGACGCCGTGGCGGTGAGAGGCTCCCTGTCTCGCCCGGGAGCCCATGCCATCGGCTCCTGGGAGTGGAGACAGGTGGGAGACGCTACCGCCCCCCCACAGTTGACTTCGCTCTCGGGGCTGGCCCACCGGCTCCACTCCCAGGAGCCGATGGCATGGACTCCCGGGCGAGACAGGGAGCCTCTCGCGGCGACGGCGTTCTCCTCCCTTTTCTGCTCTCTGGGCGGGCAAGCCCGGAGAGCGAAGCCAGCTGCCGGGGGGGGGGCGGCGGCGGCAGCATCTCCCACCTGTCTCCACTCCCGGGAGCCGATGGCATGGGCCCCCAGGTGAGACAGGGAGCCAGAGCAGGGCAACAAAGCAGTGCTGCAAGTCCAAAATCCCACAGCGAAGCAGGACCGGGGAGAGGGCTGAGGCGAGGAGGCAGCGGCAGCCAACTTCAGAGTCTTTTGCCGCGCCGGGGGCACTAATACCTCATACAACGTCCGGCGACATTGTATGAGGCACCTTTTTCCCAAGAATTGGGCGACATTGTGTGGATCCGACGTTGTATGAAGTGGACATTGTATGAGGTATTACTGTATGAGTGTTCTAATAAGGGTATCATATATCTTTGCCAATTGTTTGTCTACAACAGGGGTTCTCAACCTACAGCCCACAGGCCGGACCTGCCTCCAACGCCATTCCATCTGGCTCACTGCTGCCTCCACCGCACCCAAAGTGGGAGCGAGCACATTTACATCATCCGTAAAACACGTCTGTGTGTGCACAAACATGCCCGTGGCTGGCGTAAATGCAGAAGTGCGTGCATTTATGTCAGCTGTAAACATGCCCGCTTCCGCTTCCAGGGGGCTTGGTCCAGCCCGTGACACTGTCCAGGGGGCGAGGTCAGGCCCATGATGTAAAAAGGTTGGCCACCCCTGGTGTACAAGGATCACATCTTTTTTCCCTTTTTTTGTTGGATTATGGTAGCACCAGAAACATGGAGGTGAATTTTTTAACTGCATCTCTCACTTCAAAATGAAGTCTCCATTTTTAAAAATATTTCTAACAGAAGAGCTTGGCAGACTTTTTATGGTTTTTCTGAAAGATGGGACAGCCCTACAATGTCCACTCTCATGAAGACGTCTCTGGGTCAAAAGCTATTTCTGTTTGAAATTTTTTAGTGGTCTAATAAAGATATTACCATTCTTGCCTCTGAATGATCGACATTACCTTCTCTAAACAAGTGACTGTTTCTCTTACCATGGCCACCTGCCACAAACAGGCCCAAACCTAGCCCAAGGGGCAACAAATAGACAGGTCATTTTCACCACCACACCCAACAATGAACTTTGATCTCCAATCAGAATCTGGTTAAAGTGACAGCCTCCTACTATTTCGCCAGAGTACTAATCAGAAACCAAACACACCATGGTGCTTTTGCAACACTCCCACAAGAAAAGCTATGTAGACTGCAAAGGCATATTTGTGCATCTAAATGGAGTGATTTATGGGAGAAAAATAGAGTTACCATGGAACTAATCTTATGTAAACTTTCCAGAGAGGACACACAAGTGAAAACACAGTTGACTGCCATTCTCAGTACCAAACAGAATGGCTATGATTTAAGAGGCACATTTAGAGTTCTTATTTCTTTCTTGAAAACAAACTTAAAGGGAAAACAGCATTTTTGCAACTCAGGTTCCTAATCTTCATATATTTAGACAAGAGCATCTTTAAATTGTGGTTCACAAACAGTGCATCTAAACAAGCATCCCAAATAGCTGTTTTACTTTTCACAAACTGTCTATGGTTACCTCTAGGGTGGAAATATAACTGTGAAAAATAATTTGCAGGGCAGGAAGCTGAGAGAGAGAAACACCAACTAAGGCATGTTTCAAAGCACAGTGATCTGAACAACTACAGTGATAAAAATCTTAACTGAATGGGGGGATCATTTGGATCATGAAGAAGTGCCTTAAGTTTTACTTGACTTCTATAGTTATCATCTCACTCAATTTTCATCCCCCTGGTAGCTGAGAGAACTTGTAAAGCAGTGGTCAGCTTCAAAAAGAAAAGAGCCACAAACAAGTGTGATTTCTATGCTATCACTTTTGCCTTAGAATATTTTCAACTCTTTTCCACTGAGCAGTGGTTCAGCTTGAAACAACAGGCACCAGTGCAAGCAATCCTCTTGTGCCATGGAGCACAGCTGTTCGGAAATGTCACCAAGCCTTGCTCTGTGCATGTGACAGATAGACTTCCCTCACTGTAATGACATCTACCCATGCAATTGTTCTTTCTCGTTATGTCCACAGTCATTGTAATATGATCTAACACTATATTCCTTCTAAATTCCACTGCTTCTACCAGAGCAAAATAATATTCAACTCTTCCTTCTCAGAGTTCTCCAAGGTGGCAAAAAATGAGTTTCCCTGTTTCAGGAACAGCTTTATAGGATGTATGAAGAATTACAGAAACAAGACAGACTACTACTCTCTCAGTTTCACTGATAGAAGCATCAGAATCCAACAGTAGGATATAGCTAGATTCTGGATATAACCACATGAAGTTATCTTTTCCATGTTTTCTCCTTCAAAAGACTTACTGAACATCTTAGCAGGATTGTGTGAAAATCCAGTGTCTGTCTAGGATCCTGGAAAACCAATCAGAAGAAACTGCACCAAACCAGTTGAAGCAACGTAGAGGGGGCTTCATCTACTCAGATAATCACAGTTTATACTCCAGTGCATTGTGTCATGATAAAAGGCTTTTGACAAAAGCAATTTCAGTGTAAATAAATTCAAAGTTGAGCATTTTAAAGTGGGAAGAAGATTTTTAGGGATACAGGCATGTCTCAAAATATACATAGCATAGTCTGTAATGGCTCTGAATATTTTCTATGTCAAGACTATCTTATCATTTATAAATTTAAAATCTAAAACACATGCTCTGCCTTTTCTGACATTTGCTCATTGATTTAAAAAGAGTACAGGAAGATGTCACTATGATACTGATTAAGAACTGTGAAGGAAAACCCCAGATTTCTACAGAGCAAAGATTATAGGTGAAATCTACACGCAAATCTGAGACAGAGGCTTCAAAATTTATTTTACAAAAAAGGACAAAGTTAAGTGGAAGAGAAGCTGGAGGAAAATCTCATCTTGCTTATGCAAAATAGCTAATAGAATTAATGCAATGTTTGTAGATTAAAACATTTCACAATAAATAAAGATCTGGAATGGAGTTGCTCATTAACTAAGGTGTTAACTACAATGACAGAATTATGTCAAGTAGCACAAGTCCTATTTAATGAAGCAAACAAAGCAATTTGTTCCCTAAACTATCACTGTGTCTGAGCTGTTAGTGGATACCAAAGTAACCAGGCTAACAAAGACATTAAACTGTTTATAACTGAGATGCTCTTCAAATAGAAGTCAAAGAGACCACAAGGTTTGTTGGATAGAATCTCATACTCAAAATCAAGCAAGAGCAATAAAAAACAAAATGCAGCAGAAGTAACAACAAACGTTTAAGCAACATGTGCCTTAGATGATTCAGGAGTAACTCCAAATAACTGTTCTGCAAAATTTTGTTTAAAAAACCCTATGCCTTTTATAACCACTTGTACACAACAAATACTGTACTAAATTTCACATACTGTATTTTAAATGAGCACTGGGCCTAGTGCACATTTTACTGGCTTTAAATCTTTTGTGGACTCATTTGGAAGGCTGAATTACCTCTGAATAGTCTTTCCTCAAAGACTATTCACTACAAAATTGTTTTTTTCCCCTTCAGGATTTTGAGGAAGGTGAGCCTATAAAAGAGACTAAATAAAATACTGAATGCTACAGCATGTCACAATAATCTTTTTATGTTTAATCTAAACAACAGAATTAGTTAAAAAAAATACCATGGCCAAGACATACATAACTGAAAAGCTATATCTCCAAGGGGAGATTTGGTTAGTTTCTACTCAAAGAGCAATGCTCTGTACACCACAACAAAGTGCTTTGGAGAGTGAAAGGAGTTTTAAAATACTAAAAGCCATTTAGAAATTCCATAGTGCTATCAGCATCTGGGAAGCCAAAAATTCCCTTTTTCTCTACACGAAGAGAAAACTCTACATAGCCAATTATTTCCCCAAGTACACAATAAAGTGTAGTTTAGAAAATTAAGAATTCATCAATTTAGGGTTTTAAAGAAAATGAAGTTTCTAATCTTTGTGTCTGTAACAACTAGTTTTTTTTTTTTTTTTACAATTCCCAAAATTCTCCATTCTGAGAGGATCATCTGACAGACACCTACAAACAAATAAATGAGACTCACCTAGAAGAGGCTCTAAGCTGGAAAGCTTCATGGCCTATTACAGGCTTAGCTTTCTGTTCAGAAGATGAACCAGCCCTGTTTACTGAGATGTTCCTTTTTGAACAAGACATTGGGCAGAGCAAGGTCTCTACTAGGCCCAAAGACTTCCAGCTAAGGCCTTCTCCCAGATAAGCTACATTTAAGCATCTGTGGGAATCCCCATATGAAGAATTATTGGATACGTTGTCCAAAAAAAATTAATGACATAATCCTACTGACAATGGAAAATATGTGGTGAAACATAAAGAACGAGAGAGTTTACCAATTAGAATTCCCTTTAACAGTTCAACATTCTTCATATTATTATTTTTTGCCTCTATGTGCTAGCATAGGCAGTGTTTTTCAAAAACAAGGAAATACAAATGCACTGAAATTGAATGAAATGAATACAGAATGTGAGCTTTCTATAACACTGAATGAAGAAACGGGTGTTTATATGTGTACATTCATGCAGGATATACAAAACCCTTCTAATATGCAGGACGCTGGATAAGCTTTGGCAGAGCAGCAACTAAGAAAAACTCTGAATTAAGGTAAGGGCATTTAATTATGTTCTTATATCATAGTAAGGGCTCAGTTATAAAGAATATGCTGGAACTAAGCTCCACAACCAGATAACCATTTATCAAGCTTTTAGAAATTGTATTTTGTTATCTCAAATTCACATTAGATTAAAAGATATATTTTAAATATATATATATATATATTTTTACACATGAAGAAACTGAGATTAAGTGACTCATCCAGATTTTATGTTTGAGCATTTCACTTTTACTGTGAACCTGCAAATCTGGGTAGTGAAAAGGAACGCTCCAACAGATATTGTAACACAAGAGCACATAACACAATCAGACAAATGGCACTTGCATACAAACTAATTTATCTAGCCAGGCAGACAGGCAACAAGGAAAGCCCAGATAGGAAAATGACAAATGGATGTCAGTGTTCAAATATTTCAAATGTAGACACTTGGCGATAAAAGTGTTACGAAACACACCATTTAAAAATGGACAGTTTAGCAATACCTTGTTGGAAACCAATCCCAAGGTACAAATGACAGCATTCAATCTAGTGACTAGACAAAACACAGGTTAATACAATGCATTTAAGATAAAACACACTTTGTTAACAAACTTGAAACTGATATCAATAACCCTCAGAATTCAGTGCTATGATAATCAGTCTAGGTTTCAAGTTGAAATCTGAATAAATACTTTTAACACCGGAGAAAACTAAGCCACTGTAACCTACCTGGGACTGAATAAGCCATAGTACTAAAGAAAAGGTATGACCCTTAGAAACATTTTACAGACTTACTCAGCATTTTCACAAAGCAAACCTTCCATCATACAAAAGCACTATACAGAATCAAAAGGCACAACCACTTACCCATGGGATCATTAACATGATATACGGTAAACTTCAGTTTACAGTTTAGCCTGGATCTATATCAGAAACCAATCTCAAGAGAACTCGGGGACATTTTTTTTTATCCCATCTCTCACTGCAAACTGTATCAGATCTGGATATAATCATTTTGAGACATTTTTAAATTGAAAACGTAAAGAATGTGGGGGTTTTTCCTTCTGTACCATCAGTAATCATCATTCTAAACAAGTTTCTATGCATGAAAATAATTTATTTATTTTTAAAAACTTTTTAATGTAGTACTCAAGGGTAGCACTACATTATGACCTTTAAAGCCCTATATGGTAATGGACCAGGATATCCAAGAGACTGCATTGCCCTAAGAACATCTGTCTGTCCAACCAGAGTGGACCGGAGGGGTTCCCTAATTGTTCCATCAGCCAAGGGGAGCCACCTCTCTGGCACAAGAAAAAGGGCCTTTTCCGTGTCTGCTCCAGCTCTTTGGAACCTCCTATCAGTAGAGCTACGGTTGCAGAGCTGCTGCCCTTCAGGAAAGGACTTAAGACATGGCTGGCGGGGCAGGTGTGGAGCCTTGAGGGTAATGTGGCCCCGGCTCGCTGGCTCTTACCATAAGATGTACCCTCTCTCTGCTTCCTGGGGTGGGTGGGATTTTTAACATGGGGGTGGGGGGTTAACTGTTTTTATTGTTGTGATGTTTTTAGATTATGTAAGCTGCCCTGAGTCGGGCTTGCTTGAGTAGGCAGCGAACAAGTTGAAAAATTAAATTAAAATTAAATTAGCTTCGGGTGTTGTACACAGGCTGTACGATGATGCCCACTCTAGATAGGCTGCAACAGCCAGTTTGACCGATAGAACTCATAAGTGACGAACAAACAGCTACTTGCTAGCCAACCTGTTGAGAGGGAGAATATCCTACTAATTTACGACTGCCCCACATGCATTGGCCCTCTTACCTAAAATGATGATATGGGCAACTTAGTAAGACATTTGGCACATTAATCTTCCCATCATCATTCCAGCAGTGAACTCTGCTGATGAGAGTTAACCAGAATGTGGTTGCTAAGAAGTGAAATGAGAGGGAAGTTTAAGGGAATCACACAATTTGCAGAAGCAAAATATTATCTTAAAAACTCCAATATAGCCTGATATAGACTGAGCATGCCTGGTGCTCATAGACTGCTCTGTTGAGAGACAGAAAACAGAAAGAAAATTGGAAGTCAAAGAAAAATAGAGTATGCAAAACTTCCTCACACAGCAACATTTTATTGCTGATCCTACCTATTTTAGGAGTAAATACAGAAGAGAAAGGTATCAAGGCAAAAGAAGAAGGGGGCGGCAGAAAATGAGATGGCTAGATGATATTGTTGATGCAATAGGCACAGAGTTGGGCGGGTTAAGAAAGATGGTGGAGGATAGGGGTGCCTGGTGTGCAATGGGGTCGTAGGGGGTCGGAATTGACTGTGCTACTGAACAACAACAGAAGTGTAAGTGCCTATCAGTATGGAAGAGAAATAGTCATTCTAAAATGATGGAATTATACACCACAACTTACTACGTATACAAAAGGACATACACTTGTATATTAAAAGAAATAATTATTTAAAATCATGCACACAAATGCAAAAGGCTTGACAAAAGACATATGAGCTTACAAAATGTTGATAGCTGAACTTACAAAGGTGACCTAACCTACTGCCTTTCATGTATCTTCAAACTCCCTATCATCATAATTGACTATATTAACTAGGGATGCTAGAAACTGGAGCTTAATGACATCTGGAACACCACACTGTATGTCTGTCCCACTTTAAAGAGGCTGGAGACACACTGCAGCGAGGCTGGAGAACATGTGGCTGACTACTATGGAAGTGTAATTCCCAACAACCTTAAGCAGTACAGTTAATAGTGAGAGATCTGAGAGTTGCAATCCAACATTATCTTGACGAACCTGTATTACAACACTGGCTTGTAAGTTCTGCTTATTCTTAACAATAACCAGCAATATGGGCATTTCTTCCAATTTTCAACACATGCAGAATGAATCAAGTTACAGTGAGAGTTGACATGCCCACCCCATTAGGTATCAGACAAGGAGGAGGAGTTGTATTCTACAATCTGTTTCCTATGATAGTTCTATCCTCCTCCCTATCAGCCCAATTTATGTTCTCCAGATTTGAAATGAAAAAAAAAAACAATGTGTGACTGACTATACAGTACTTGCAGGAACTACATATTACGCAAATATGGTTTGCGGCTATACTTCAGCCTGAGGACTGCTGCTCTACTTTTGAGTAACCTATGACTGGGGTCAGTTTTCTGACCTAATTTGCAATCACTCACACAATCAAAATTCTGTCATTCAGGAAGTCCCTATTGTTTCCACCAGTGTTGACAATGTATAAGCCACCCAGCTATTCTACATCCTAGCAGCAATTTTCAAAATATGGCAAGGGTTGGAAATTTACAACTAACATGCAAAGCACTGCAGGGAGTCAGTGCTAAATAAACAGGTTCATTCAAAATACATAAATTACAAATTCTATTGTATGAAGTGGATTTCTGTTGGGCAAAGATCAGCTTTTTAACCCACCAAAGGACTATGCTATTAAACAAAGAGCTACATTTAGCCAATTCAAATTTAACAACCTGTACATACAAAGTGAAGTGTGGTTTTGCCTGAACAGCCCAAAAGGTTAGCATTTAAGGGTTAAATCTGAAATCCAAGCAACTAGAAGTCAATAAGTAGGTTGGTGTGCATTAGAAATGAGAGTTCTCCCAACAAAGCAGTACACCAGAGCTGTGTGTATTCTATGATCACAATACAGAAGTGAGAAGTTATTTGGCTCCTGATAGGCTACAAAACATGTGAGGTATATCTGGCAGTAGTGACAGCTGATTACATGTTTGTCAGAATTTCCATTAAGGTTATGCCCTCACATGCAAAGGTCAATTATGTATGTTTTTCCAACTGGCCCATGGCTTATAGCACTGTATTACATTAAGCAACATGGAGGTGGATTTAATAAAAGCAAATATATGAAACTTCATTCAAATTTTGGCATTTCCTCATACACAATTCCTACATTGTTACATAGAGTAATCACAGCCCAGAGGTTTTCTGCAAGCAACACTCCAGCAAAAGCATTAATTGTTGTGTTTTGGAGAAAATCCGTAGAGCATTCAACCTAGAGATAAAATAAAGTTTAGAAGCTGATGACCAGTCTTCTGACTTATGTTAAGTTTTTCTCAGTAAACACAAGTCTACAGTTTTAACTGACTATAAAGAACAATACACAGATAGTTCTTCTGCTGTAAATGGTAAGGTTCTAACGAGTTCATTCTTTTATGGAAGTTGTACAGACTTAGTGAAGAATGAAATGGCTGAATCCCCAGGTCAATTGTTTATATTTAAATGCCTCAGTGTATAACAAATATGATCACCCTTTCCCAACTTAATGTTGCTTACTCTTATTATTCTAGGTTTGTTTCATCAAATAGTGCAAAAACCAGATAAAGCTGATAGCGCTACACTGTTAATTCACTGTGCTTCAGAAACTCAGTAACTTTTTGGACTCTAATCCATTTTACATCTGATTTTAAGATAGTATTATAAAACACCTTCAAAATCTGTCTGAATAAATAAAAATTGGTGGGTGGGTGTTTTTTATATTTTTCAAGTCAGGATATCAAGAACCGGCCTATGAATGAAGTTGTATGAACTGATACGAAGCATAAATATCAAATTTTCTACTCTTGTTGAAATTTGCTACACTGATTTTTCAACCAATGTCTGGTAGATTTTTTTCCTCTAGTTAGAATGCTCATTTAGAAAATAAGTTTTCAAGACAATAACCAAGAATGGGAATCAATTTTTTAAGTCAATCCTCAAAAATGATTTCCAACTACTGAGTTACACTTATTGTTTTATCCAATTCCACAGGAATTCCATTTTGCTGATTAAAAATATAACAGCTATTTTATTTAGTGGCACCCAGTGCTTTTTGAAAGAATGTTTGCAAAGGTAAAGTCTGATGGAAGCGGACACTGAAAGCAAAGTATGGTTATCAATTAAATTATACAGGCACACACAAAAAAGCTACAACTGTTATCCATGAAAGAATGCACCACAAACATAAGCATTTATTCATTTTTACGGTTTAGCAAAAATGACAAAATACCCAAGCTCACCAGGTTTAACTTGTTAGCTTAGGCTTAAACATTACACATTTAGATGTCAAACTTACTGAACTGCCAGCACTCATGCACAACTATAAAACATCCTTAACTTGTTTAAACCAGAAATGCACCATCAGTAACATACTAACATTAATCACTTCTAAATACTGAAACCATGAAAGTAAATTTGCCTCAGAAATGTTAACTTCACAGTAGATGTAAACTACTAGTTGGCTCACATGTCAAAATCAAAAAAGGCAAAGGACAAAAAAATCAAAAGCAAAATTCATGCTAATATTCATGTACAATTTGACCCTACCACTAATGCAGAGTAACTATTCATCTAGAATCATGTTTAATAAAAAGCAAAGTGCATACAGAATTATACAACAATTTTAAGGACAGAAAATGGTCCTATTCATGTGGTCCCAGCAATTAAACGCAAAAGTCTGACATATGAGCTCCGATGAGCTGTTTATAAATACTTTAGATTACACAGAGTATAATGAAAGTTCATTTGAAATCTTCAAAAAATGTTCCTGTTAATCCTCAAAGGGTGCTCATTATAGCATAAAATTTCTTTTAAATGCGTGCGTTGAATTACTTGTTATCCAAGCGTAGCGGCTGCTCCTTACCATTTATTGTTAAAGACTTTAACAGGCCATCTTCTTCAACTTCTACTCTCTCTTGTCCATTCTCAACAATTCTGCAGGACAAAAAATCCATTTAATAGTCTTCTTGAAATTCTCTGAACAGCAATCTAGTGGATCTCTTGCCCATCAGATGGTATCAAGATAGTATCAAATATCAACAGTTATGTAGGAAAAGCATGATTTTATGCAAAAAGTTAGGTATTGGCCTGTGGCACAAACAATATTTTTAGTGTGGAATTATTTTAGTTGAAAGTGCCATTTTAACATGTTAGTTTCTGCTGGATTTGACATTTCCTGTAATTAGTAAATTTTTCTAACGTATGAATTAGGCATCTCAACTCAAAGAACCACCAAATGCTTCAGACCTTTTCCCCAGACAAAGCAACTAAAAATGGAAGACTAAATACTTCACCCCAAGGATATCCGCATCACCCCAAGGACATCTGCCCGTCCCACTAGAGCGGACCAGAGGGGCTCTTTAAAAATACCAACAGCTAGAGAGGCTCGCCTCTCTAGCACTAGAAGAGGAGCCTTTTTGGTATCTGCTCCGGCCCTATGGAACCTCCTGCCAGTTGAACTGCGTCTCCAGACAGAGCTGTTTCCCTTCAGGAAAGAGCTGAAAACCTGGCTGGCAGGGCAGGTGTGGGGAGGTGGAGAGGGAGCAACCAGTCCACCCCCACCCCCACTGGCTCATTTAGAGCAGGATCACTCATGTTTTTAAAAAATTTAAACTAGATTTTTAATTGGTGCAGGTGGGAGGTAGGTTCTCAGTGTTTTTAGAAATTTTAAGGATTTCTGTAGTTTAAACATTGGGGATTTTACGTACGCCGCCCAGAGTCCATGTCGATTAAGGCAGCTATATAAATTGAATAAATAAATGAATAAATAAAATAAACATATTGGGAGTTGTGTGTTATAAATGTGTTCTTAAACTCAGATCTTTCCCAAATTAATTTTGACCAGTTCAATCTGTATCATCCTAACTTTCTCAAGCAAGCAATAGTGAGAGGAACAACTAATTTTTATAGCTCTGCATTTTTAAAAAAAGAATTCATCAATGGAAAGGAATAGCTGCATAATAAATCAACTTTAATACAGTACCGTATTTATTCGAGTATAACGCGCAAAATTTTATACCCAAAAAAGAAATCAAAGTTTGGGTGCGCGTTATACACGAGGACTGGGTGCGCCTCTTTTAAACGAGCCTCAAGGGTAGGCACGGAGCATGCCATGGCCCTCCTCCCAGGCGGCGGCAGGCGGCCAGGTCCCACTGCCGCCGCCGCTCACCTGCACGCACCCGCCGGGACAAGAAGGGAACCCTCCGGGGGAGGCGCTAACGCCAGCCACCCGCGCTACCCGGGCCGCGCGACTCAAGAAGCCGGCGCCGGGTAGGCACGGAGCACGCCGCAGCCCTACCCTCCCAGGCGGCAGCAGGCGCCCAGGTCCCGCTGCCGCCGCTGCTCACCTGCACGCACCCGCCGGGACGAGAAGGGAACCCTCCGGGGGAGGCGCTAACGCCAGCCACCCGCGCTACCCGGGCCGCGCGACTCAAGAAGCCGGCGCCGGGTAGGCACGGAGCACGCCGCAGCCCTACCCTCCCAGGCGGCAGCAGGCGCCCAGGTCCCGCTGCCGCCGCCGCTCACCTGCACGCACCCGCCGGGACGAGAAGGGAACCCTCCGGGGGAGGCGCTAACGCCAGCCACCCGCGCTACCCGGGCCGCGCGACTCAAGAAGCCGGCGCCGGGTAGGCACGGAGCACGCCGCGGCCCTACCCTCCCAGGCGGCGGCAGGCGCCCAGGTCCCGCTGCCGCCGCCGCTCACCTGCACGCATAAAAAAATTTTATACCGAGGTTTCATGGAAAATTAGGGGTGCGCGTTATACACGAGTGCGCGTTATACTCGAATAAATACGGTATATGAATTTAAATCACTGTACCTCTTTGTTGTAATTTTCCTGCCATTAACTATTTTTGTTGAAGTCGATACTGATTTGAAGTTACCCATGCCAGTTCCACCAAATGATGTGGAAGAGAACGAAGTAAGACCTCCATGTCCCAGTGAACCAAATGAAGTAAAACCTGTAAGAGAACAGAAGTGGTCATGTGTATTCGACCATGACAAAAAGTATCTCACTTGTTCAGAAAATGCCAGACATCAGTTCATTTCTCTCCTATGTTTTATTTTTTTCAGGTTAGTATTTTAAGGACTAAAATTACCAGGTCACCAGAAGCAGTATCTCAAATCTGTATTAACTGCACCCATATGTTTACCTCTGAACTCTGGCAATATTAAACAGCAAATCCCTAAGTTTAAACGGCTGCTGTTCAAAACTTTTAAAAGACAAATTCAAGAAGTTGTCTGAGCTCTCTGTGTGATTTTTAAAAATATATAAAGATATTCAGAGATTATTCTAACAGGAAATTAAGTGAACCTTCTTTTGTAAATGTAAACAAAATATGATTTACTAGTTTAGTATTACTGTGAGCCTGCTAAAGATATCACATACCAACCCAGCTTCTACTTCATATGCACTAGCTTGAATTCAAATAGTAATTCTTACACTCCCACACCGACATACTTTCTTCCAAAAGAAAATGTGGGTTGAATTTAAAAACTTAAATCTTGACAAAGAGTTAGAGCAACTTTCTGTCACTGCTCCCTTTCAGGTCCCTACTTCCATTAATTGTAGTTCATCGACACTTTTTATGTATATTGTTCGTATGTGCTATCAGACACTTTTGGTTTATAGCAACCTCTGAACTAATGACCTGCAAAAGGGCCTTATAATTAGGTCTTCTCAGATCTTGCAAAATCAAGAACATGGTCTTTATGACTGAATTGGCTCATAACAAATATTGTCTTCCTCTTTTTCTGTTACCTTCAACTGTGTTCATGTTGACTTAGGCTCCTTAGAATAGATCCTATTGCTTCCAGCTCTACCTTGCTGGGGTACACAGAAAGAGCCTCCTTGAAGATTGTGGTATTTTTGAACCACAATTGGGCATACCCTGGTAACAGCAACCTTGTGTTGCCGGCTAATCTTTCTCACACTTAGTCAGGCAAAAGGAACTGCAGAATGAACTCACCAAAGGTGCCTTCATTTTGCAATTTCATGTATGGCCTAGACACAGAAGAAGGTCTACCTTGCTATTTTGGATAGACTGATATGTTGTTCAGTCGCACAGTCAATTCCGACCCTTTGCAACCCCATGGACTACTGCCCGCCAGGCACCTCTGTCCTCCACCATCCACCTCAACCCGCCCAGCTCTGTGCCCATTGCATCTACAAGGCCTGTGTTCAACACTATAATCTGGTTCTGATTTGGTTCCACTTGACAAAAAGTGGATTATAACAAATAAAATTCAATGTATTTGAACCTTTAAATTTAGTTTAAAAAATCACATACCTGTATCAAATGATGAAAAGCCTCCCCCAAAACCAGGAAAACCACCGAAAGCAGAGAAAAATGATCCACCACCTCGGTTTCTGTTTCCACGTGACCCTCGTCTATTACCAAAGAAGTCTTCAAAGGGATCTTCTGGAAATACATTTACATTTTGACAAATTAACCATCAAATTTCAGTATTACACAATTTCACTTTTTCTCTACAGAAAAAAGACATTTAAAATACAAACCTATATATTTCCTTTATCACTCACTTCCTAAAAAGAAACATTGCTGTGTTGTTTATTGTACTGTGACATTCAGACTAAAATGGCACTAAGAGATTATGTAAGGAATATTTTGCCATTAACATTCTGATAATAACTAGTATTGTCTTCTAAAAATCCTGTAGTGGAATACTGATTTTTGTTTTCTATTAATTTTAAGATGTGGCACTTATTTTTTTTCCTCTCAAGACCTAATCGATTAGCAGCAAAGCTATTTCTTCCCTAAGAAATTCATGTGAGATATAAAAAAAATATCTAATTAATTGCAAGAAGTAAATTTATTTGTTACATTCTGATTTCTACACTTATACAGTGAATAGTTAGTTAACCATGCTCATCTCGTTAACTATATCAATATACATGTCAGTTTTATTGTCTACAAACATGAAAGAGGAATATTACATGGACATAGTCCAAAAAAGTCAATTTATATATTTGCAATAAGAAAAAAAAATGAAGAAACAACAGTTTGATGCAAGAATGTCAGAGAATAAACAAAACAAAACAACAAAAAAATTGTGGCACCTTAAAGACTAACTGCTCTATTAATTTTTAAGGTGTCACAACTATTAATTACACATCCCAAACTACAGATGTGTATAATTCTGCTCAGAATTCAGAATCCTTGTCAGATCTAGTAAGTCAATAATTCATCTGTTCTATAGCTGACCTAGAAAGACAAATCCAGACTGTATTTGGAAAAAATGTCAAGGTGCTGAATACAATTAAATTCAAAGACAATAGGCATAATTGAATGTGTAGCCATACAAAGAATATTCAGCACTTGGTCTTCTGAAAACTGGTGAAGCAACAGCCATGATGATCTGAATCAAATTATTTCAAGTCACAATTTTACATTCCGCCCATATGAAACAAGATTTCCTTTGCAGCAGTAGACAGAAATAAGGATGAGTAAAGAATGAGTTGTCACAGGCAACCAGTTTTTTCTACTGCGTTTATATAAGGATATTTGAATTATATGAATCAGAACCTGCTTAAACAAAGAACATTAGCAACAGAACTATTTCTGGGCTTACACACCCACAAGAATAATGGCAGTGTTCTGATGTCCAGTGTTCTGATGTCCACTTTTGTTTTTTAAAGTTTTTATCCTCTATCTTTCCTCCAAGAAGCTCAATACAGCTTACATGTTTCTCTTCCTTTGCTCCACTAGAACTTCATTGCTCTATTGCATCTTCTACTAACCTTCATGGCTGAGTGGAGTCTAAATTTGAGTCTCTTAAACTCTAGTCTGACATGCTTAACTACCAAACAATACTTTGATTAAACTCATGGTCCAGGGGGGAAACAGTCTATGCTATTTTTACATAAATGTGCATGAAAATAGGATAATTCTATAACATATCTTCCTGCTGCCACATTAAACAGACCAAATTAATCAACTGCTGAATTAATATGAAAGCATAAAACCCCCACAATTAAGGAGTGAGTCAGAAGAAATTTCATTTATTATTAACAAACTAGACTATAAATATAACTTCAGCCCACATAACCGTCTTTAACAGATCTAGCATGATACTGCTAAATGATCACAAATAAGATGAAAACTTTTGAGTAAAAAAAGGACTGTGAGAATATGTGCATCTCTAACACAGCTATTAGGCAGAAAAACAGTGTAACAGCCTAGTCTATCACTGCTAGTTAAAAGATTGACTCACAAATGAACTATGAAGGTCACTTGAGCACATATAAGCATATTATATTACACGACATTACTATGCATCTATTTATAGCCAGTTTTTAAAAAATGTAATCCAAGGTTTTCTTAAAATTTTAAATAAATGCAACCACAAACTTACCAGTTTATGAAAAAAATATGTTACTTCCTAAGTTTGTGTGTGTATTTTTGTAGACTGAACAAAAGCTCACAGGTACCGAAGTCTTCATTCCCAAAGAAACACTAACTACTTTCTACTCCCATTCCACAACAAAGAACCCTAGAAAGATTTGCTGGTGCCAAGGGTTTTAGTTTGTTCTTGGCATTTAATTTAATTTAATTTTCGTACTTACATGCCGCCCACTCAGGGAGCCCGACTCAGGGCGGCTCACATAGCAATTAGGCAAAAACACAATAAATACAGTCACATAATAAAAACATAAAAACAGATAAAAACCGTCCCCATTAAAAACCACCCACCCCATTCATAAAAAGAGGGAGGATTGTGATTATTGTACAAGCCAACAGGCGGGGGCCACATTTCCATCAGGGCATAACGCCCGCACCCCATCACCACCCGGGCAGCCGCATTCTGGACCAGCTGCAGCCTCCGAATGGTTGTCAAGGGCAGCCCCATGTAGAGCGCATTACAATAAACTGGGTTAATATGCTGCTGTCCTTTTGTTGATGGTACAAACTTACTTTTGACTGACACTGGGACAAGCCAGCTGTTTCCAGTCCCATACACAGAATTCTTTGGAGCTTCTAACGAATGATTTCTATGTGCAGTGCCCACCCCCACCCCCAATTTTATCAATTCCATCACACCAGGAAATACAGGAGGAGCTTTGGTTGTCCATAATCAATTGTATATTTTGTTTTGTGCCTACTATAAGAAATAGGATGCTGAAAACACAGATCAGCACATTCTAAAATCAAAGCTGTCCATCAAGCACTTCAACTCTGATTTTGTGTCTGAAATGAAAAAAGCACTGTTTTCTTAACCAGCATCCATTAAATTTACTGTGGCAACCATTTTTGTACAATGGTATTTTGCTGTTGAATGAAGAGTATGAACTTCTAACTCAATAGATAGTAACCTATATCTCTGGTCCTTTTCATATACCCATTGGATACTGGGATCTATTAGAAACCAAATAGATTAAATAGCAATAAAGTGTTCCAACCATTTGGTTATGACAATACTCAGGGTTCAGGTACAGTTTGAGCAACTCTCTGGGTTTGAACAAACTACCACATATGCTTAAAATTCAGCTTTCTACCTCCTAGATATCAGCAGACTCTCATCAGTGCTTATTACCGTCTGTTAACAGAGCAAATTATTATAAAACTTCCTGGCTTCAATACAGATTAGTAAACTTTACTATTTATCAATTTAGAGGGACCAGTTCTATATGCAGGCTGACAGACTATTTAGGGATATATTCTGGAAGTACTCCACTAACTCAGTTCAAAATATCTGCCACTCTTTACTGAGTATACATTTTTTTAAAATGATTCACCGGTATAATGCATAGACCATCTACTTAAAACACTAGGAATTCTATTACTAATGTTTGGCCATGATGATTCTATTGTTCCGGAAATCAGTAAAGAGCCTTCCTCTTCTTAGCCTTACTCAGATGCTTTGGATTACACCCTACATCCATCCAGGTTATCATTCTAAATACTCCCAGTTGATGGGACTAACTAAATCATTAGGAATATGCCAGGCATACTCAGGTATTTTAATCAAATACTGACGAGGAATAAGTGCTCCATCTTGGACATAATGAGCCTCCCTGAAGATGGAGGAAGTGGCTGGGAAGGACCAAGCTCTGTGGGAGCTGCAAGGCATTAGGGATCTGATACGTTTGCTGAAAGGTACATTTTATAGAACGTAACAGACTACCAGTTTCCTAATGCCTTGCTGCTCCCAAACCACAGTTCCTCCCAGCCACTTCCTTCCATCTTCACAGAGGGTCACCATGTTGGCGATACACTTGATAATTTATTCCTCAACTGTAAGTGATCAAAAACATCCAAGAGGTCTTTACATTCCAGCCAAGGGAATTCCTTCAGTCTAAGGACTGAAGTCTAAAAGATACAAAGTTCCATATATGAAAAATGACATTTTGAAGAAAGTGGTAGTAAGAGCTTGCAACATGTATAAAGGTAAAGGTTGTCCTTGCTCGAAAGCCAGCTGTAACTGACTCTAGGGTTCATTGCTCATCTGTTTATAGCCAAAGAGGCAGCGCTGTCTGTGTCTGCAGATGTTTCCATGGACATGTGGCAGGCATGACTAGACACCAGAGTTCACAGAACGCTGTTTACCTTCCCACCAATATGGTCCCTATTTATCTACTTGCAATTTCTTGCTTTCAAACTGCTAGGTTGGCAGGAGCTGGGAGCTCACTCCGTCGTGCAGTACTCAGGTCTCAAACTGCTGACCTGCTGATCAAAGTATAAATATAACTACTTTGTACTCTAACTAAATGAACAACCCTCAAAGAAATAAAGAAACAGTTTAGATTACATAAAATAGATTTATTATTTTAAACACTTTTTCAGCATTCCTCCAATTCTGATCCTCTACTTATTTCTTCTTCCAACTCTTCTATGATTATGCTGGTAGGGTCTTCTATCCATTCTTCTGACACTAAACTTAGATCCTCCCCTAATGAGTCTTCTGATATTCCTTCAGAGTTCTCCTCTGCCACCACTAGTCCTTCTTCTAACTCAACAGATACTTCATCATAGTCTTCAAATATTTCAACAGACTCTTCACCATAGTCTTCAAACAGCTCTTCTAGCGTTTCCTCCAGCTCCTCTGTTATTTCTCCTGACTCATAACTACATGCATCCTCCAATTCCTCTATAGACCTTTCTTCCTCTACAGATCTTTCTTCAGATCCTTCTTTAGAATCCTCTGATGGCCAACTGATAATCACTGAGTAGACATCTAAGAAAATTATCAATTATACTAATCAATTTATTAACATATGATTTAATAATGCAATCCATCTTGAAATGCAAGGTATTAAAATCTATCTATAAATTTTATGAGGAGAGATATAAATCAAATAAATCTAATTAATTAAAAAAGGTGCCTCTAATAGTAGGTCCTTGCCACTGAAAAGCAACAACCCCTATTATTTTGGACCCTATCCTCTCCAGAGCATTAGCAATCATTAGCAATGACCAATAAACAGGATTTTCAGCAGATCTTAAAATCTAGGGGCAAGTTCATACTAGTGTAAATAATTTTTCAACTGAAAGTAAATTCAGTCCAAAAGCAATGTGACCCGTCTAGTTGGTGTAAAACATAAACAAGATTTGCTCCAAAATCTCTGCCAAACTAACATGGAGCCCTCATCGGTATATGGATATCTACAACCCACACTTAGTTGAAGCTTGAGAGCTGTCTTCAAATGAAATCTGAGTGCATTCCACTGGATAGAATGAATATATGGGCAGAGGTGCCTGTCATAAAGCAAAATGACAGTACTGCTTTAACCCAAACATCCATGTCTTCCATTAGAAAAATCTTATACAGTGGAATCTCATACAACAATTGCCCCAGATAGCAATGAAATCGCGTAACAATTAGGTTTTGGGGGGGAAAAGTGTCCCACATAACAATTTTCCCTATGGAAAAAAATCGCACAACAATTTTTCAATGAGAAAAACCACTTAGCAAAAATAATCGTTGTGCGATGCATCCCATAGGGAAAATCGCTATACGAAGCATGTATCATATAGCAATTGTTTCGTACAACAATGAGCTGAATAGAACGGATTAAAATGGTTGTATGAGGTACCTCTGTACTGTATATCTTTTAAAGTCAGGAAGCAGAACAAAATCTCGTGGTATCCTGTAGCGTAGTCAGTGGCAGAACCAAAGCCCCACTATGTTACTACTGATTATGCTCTACCAAGGGAAACTGAAATCAGCTCAAGATACAAAGGCCCACCCTGTGAATGTGAACACAAAAACATCATAGTCAGCAAAAGACCACTGAGAAATCCAAGACAATTCACCATAACTGCCTAAACAAGTAAGGACATGTTAGGCCCAGGTCAAAACGTCAGAGTGGAACCTATTTTAATACTTGATGTCATCCAAAACTGCCTAAAATGGATACTCCACCACATTGCACTTGAAAAACTAGATAAAAATTGGTAAGAAGTACAGGGCTCAAGGGTTTCCCCCCCCCCCATGTACACTACAATTTTTTCCCAAATAATTACTAGCTGTTTCCAAAGTTCTCTTCCTCAGCCCAGAGATGATAGATTTTATCGTATATTAAAGTCAACAATCCAAAGAACAAACAACAGGCCTCAGTCCAAGCAACTTGCTCACATCCTCAATTTACAAAAATTGAAAACAATTCAACTTTCTAAACCAGCCACAATTTTTACAGAATCTATCTGTGAAAGACAAAGCAAACTGGTAACCTCGAGGTGATTTATAAAGACTTTGTGTAGAATTTAACCTGTTAAATTCAAATCTGTTTTAATCCATTTGAAACACTTCAACATTCAAGGTCTTGACAAGCAAGATGGCTAACATCAACTCCAGTTTGATAAACTCTGATGAAAACGTAAATGCCAGCTAGTATTTGGCCAGTTACATCTCAGAATGTATGTGACTGGAGTTGAATTTGAAAGTAAATAAAAGGAAACACATTTTAATTTGCTTGCAACAATAAATCAAACTATTAGCACAAGACTAGATATGCTGAGCCACAGCACATTAAATAGCACGATATGCAAGCTTTTCATGACATAGCGAGGCACTGTGATAAACAGCACTAAAAGTCATTATACATTAATTAAAACTAAAATGAGAAACATTTACATATAAGCAGGCTTCATCACTGAAGGACCACATTGTACACGGATGAAAAGCAACAGCATCAATAGTTAAATTTGACATGCTTTTGTATATTGGTTTTATGGTTGTTTTTGTTTTAATACACTGATGGGAGAATGTCAAGAGAAATAGTAATCAATACAAACAGAAACTGGCTCCCTTATCACCTCAAACCAAAAAGGCCATGCTTATTCCAAGCCCACTCTACACCAGAAAACCAGATCTGTGTAGTAAATAAATGCATATGAATAATCAATTCCAAAAGAAAAAGATTACCAATAATGTTTTTATAATACCAACAATGAGTACACAGCAAAAGAGTAGCCAGAGATAAGAAGATAAAAATACAGGAAACTATACGATCAACCTAAAATGAACCATTTCATTTCACATTTCCCTAAATAAAAAAAGGACTACATACCAAAGAAGTCAAATGAAAATGGGTCTCTTCCACCAAAGAACTCCCTGAAGACATCATCTGGGTTTCGGAATGTAAAGCCATAGTCAAATGGACCATCAAAATGACTTCCACCTGAAAAACAAAAAAAAAAAACACCATTGAGGATTATATGCCAGTTCTTAACGATTCCAATGAAGCCCTTATTTTACAATTACAGTAGTTTTCAATATATAATTCTTAGCAACAGTTCTGAAACCTACCTCAGTTAATAATTTCCTTATGATTTTAATAACTCTGTGCCATCAAGTTAATTTTCACTTATGACAACCGTTTCCAGGGTTATCAAAACATGAAGTACTCACAAGCAGTTTATCATTCCTTTCTCCTGATGGCACTCTGCTATGAAGCTACAAAGACTGGATCTTCTTACAAGAGGAACACTGAGGAATCAAACTCACAACTTTTGTCTCCAAGATCAGATGCTAACTCACCAAACGTAATTTCTTTCTAAAAACATTTTATTAAAATGTTAAATGCTGACACGGAGGGATCGGTATCAGGAATCAGGACAATTTCTGAATCCTCTAAATCAGCAGTAGCAAACCAATAGCAGGAATGCTAGAAGTGGCATGCAGAGGCTTTTCTGTAGGCACGTGCACCATCACAGGCAAGCCCCACCCAGCCTGGCTGGCACCAATCACAGTGCTGTTTCCCCACCCACCCCTCTCCCTCTGCCAATGGGGAGGTAAGAGTGGAGGCTGAAATCCCACCCGGGAGGCGGAAGGGGTGATGAGGTGACCAGACACCTCCCATCCAACCCTACTAGGAGGCGGACACACCCATAGGGGAATGGGTGCACTCACAGGGGTAGGGTGCACCTGCGGGGGGCGCACACAGCCACGTGACTTTGCCAGCACCCCTCAAGCAGTGCATGTGTACATGCAACCACATCACTTCACCAGAGACACGGCAGTGATGTTACATCGGTGAGCGGGCACATGCAGTACCTGCTTACGTGTTGCCTCCTCTTTGGGTCGCTAAACAGTTTGCCATCACTGCTCTAAATTCTTTACATTCTCTCTACTTAAACTCCTCCCAGACATTTAATAAATCATAAATTTTTAAGTTAGCTTCACTTCATACACTTCACAAAACAATATATTGTGGTTCAGAATACATAATACAATTGGACTTTTAGTTTTTTGTTCTTAAAAAAATAGTTTGCATTAATCTTAAAGCTATAACAAATAATACAATGTTCCAACCAGTTTATTTATTGTAGATGGAGGAATGAGATACTTCTCAGAAGGTCTAAGCCATTATGTGAATTAGCAAGATCTCAGTTATTCTTACTGGAAATTATTACATACATTATTTTTCATATTTTCATCTATTTTTCTATCAAACTGAGAGAAGTACATGATCCTCTTTCTTTCTCACAAACTCTTGAAGAACATCAAACAAAGAGTATCTAATGAAAACTGTCAACTGAATTTTATTGCTGAGCAGAAGCTTAAACCTATATCACAAGCATTCTTACTACCACATCGTATGAACTCAAATTTATCAGAAACCATCTGCAGCTACAAAAGAAGCATCTTTAGTTTGAAATCTTGAGTTGATTTAAAAGAGAAAGCAAGCTCTACATACCTCCTCCTCCGTTTAAGCCTTCTTTTCCATATTTGTCATAGATATCACGCTTTTTTGCTATAAAACAGAAAACAGAAATAATTTCTTAATAACTTTAATCCTGATGCCCTGAAATTTAACCTAAATCTAGGTTTATTTCTATGGGGCTGGATTTTTTTAAGATGCTTGCATAAACTGTCTTTCCTCTGAAGAGAGGACTGTCCCACAGTACAGTACAACTTGTTCAGCTGAACCTCCAAACTTTATAAGGATACTTCAGGGACCCAGAACAACACAAATGACATTTCATCATCCTACTTTATGCATCCTTCTTTAGATCTAACCCATTCTGTTTTTCAGTAACATTAAAACTTCAGTCAAAACCTTAATAAACTGCATTTAAGTTATACTCAACCAAACTTTCAATAATATATAATATAAATGGGCCTCAAGACAGACTACAGGTGGAAAACCCAGGGCACAATTCTGACAAGGTAATATGATATTTCAATAGAGCTATAATTGTAGTTTTCAAGAGAAAAACAAAAGTATTTGCACCCAAACAATAGGCTAGTGATCTTATCATTTTGCTCAGAAAACAGTAAACTTTAGTGGGATTATGGCAGAATGCAAGATCATACCCAGCGTTGCATATTATTTATAAAGAGAACACATCATAAATATGATTTTTAAAAGTCATCTTAGTTTCAACTATGATTTTACCTACTGCTCAAAAGAAGGAAAAAAGGCTGGACATTCGCCACAACTTTCTAGACTTATCATATTAGCTCAAATATTCCTCTTTACCATTCCTACTGTGACCATATCAAATTTATTAGCAGTTTCATACAAGCCAAGATGAAAGCACATTTCATCTTCTCTTTTATGAGAAATCTTTTTAAAAGATTCTTGTTTACAACTCCCGATATTATCTGTACATCCAAGGCAAAACCCCAGAAATTCTGTACCACCACAAAATCCAGGTCAGGAACACAACAGAAATGATGCCATCAGAAGATCAACTTGTTAAGGAAAAACTCTACAGAAAATTGTCAGTTGCCTTGAATTGGAAACAAAAAAGAAATGAAGAAATAATGAAGAAACAGAACAGCTATGAGAGAAAGATATTTGCAAATGGTTGCTGCTCTTAAACTGGAAGCACTCCGTGCAAGAAGCCTGGCTGTTGCTGGTTACGGTTACTGGTAAATGTCCCCTATAATCGGCTCCTGCAGCTCCTAAATCAAAACATTCAGAAACCAAAAGCAGTATCTAAAGTCAAGAGAAACTGAAGTAAAGTATCTGCTCCAGGAGTAACTTCTTATTTTAAATTTATTAACTTTAAATATACTACTACTCACCATCAGAGAGAACTTCATAAGCCTCAGCTACTTGTTTAAATTGCCTCTCAGCTTCATCCTTGTTATCTGGATTTTTGTCTGGATGCCACTTTAATGCTAGTTTACGATACCTAAATTGAAAAAAACACAGAAATGTAAATCAAGACAAACATGATATGCAGAATGCAATACCTATTTTCCAACTTAATAAAGTTATTCAAATAATAAAGTTAGTACACATGCTTTAAATTGGGTTGCACTTATTGTACTGGTCCTCCATACAGAATGTTTCCCCTCCTGATCATGATTTTAAAGGAAAGCATTAATTGCCAACTGAGGTATCAAGTCAAATAAAGAGTCAAGTGAAAGGTCTGATTTTAAAGAATGCATTTTGCACAATTAAGTTTAATTCTTGGTAATCATAAAGAGCTAAAGTATGCTAGCGGGCAGACTTTGTGGAGTAGTTCCCTAATTTTTGCTTGAATTCCCTCAATGAAGTAGCTCAGCTAGAGGAGCAAGGTAATTAAGTTTAGTCTTAAAATGGTGAAAGCATCTCACTGAGAAGTATAGGGCACACAGAAAGAGCCTCCTCCAAGATTGTCGTACAGTAATACCTCGGATAACGAACACATCGGACAACTCTAAAATCGGATAATGTCGTGGAGTTTGAGGAACACTTTTGCACCGCACAACGTTAAAATAATGTTGTGTGATGCAAAAGTTTTCCTCAAAATCCCTGAATTTGATCTCTTCCCCAAAGCCCGCAAGGCTGGAGACCAGCCCTGGCAGTCTCCAGAGTCCGCACGCACACTCTCACCCCAAGGAAACGGGCAGTCTGAGCATCGAGGCACTGGTTTCCTTGGGGTGAGATCCCGCGCGCACACTCTCATTCCAGGAAACGGGCAGTCTGAGCATCAAGGCACTGGTTTCCTTGGGGTGAGAGCCCGCGTGCACACTCTCACCCCAAGGAAACGGGCAGTCTGAGCATCAAGCCACTGGTTTCCTTGGGGTGAGAGCCTGCACACACACTCTCATTCCAAGGAAATGGGCGGTCTGAGCGTCACAACTTGGTTTGGGGGAATGCGCGCCCGTGCGCATTCCCCCAAACCAAGCCAGGGTTCAGACACTGTGAATCCCAGCTTGGTTTGGGGAAACCGCTCACACCGCCCGTTTCCTTGAGGTGAGAGCTTGCGTGCAGGCTCTCACCCCAAGAAAACCGGCAGCCCGACACTCAGACCGCCCATTTCCTTGGGGTGAGAGTGCACGCGGGGGCTCTCACCCCAAGGAAACAGGCGGTCTGAGTGTCGGGCCGCCAGTCTCTTTGGGGTGAGAGCCAGCACGCACCCTCTCACCCCAAGTAAACAAGCGGTCTGAGCGATTTCACCAAACCAAGCTGGAAATCATAGCATCTGATCCCTAGTTTAGTTAGGGGGAATGTGCACAGGTGTGCCCACCCACTTTCCTCCAAACCAAGCCAGGGATCAGATGCTATTATCCCCGACTTGGTTTGGGCGAAAATGGGCAAGCGCACACATGCACATTCTCCCATACCAAGCCGGGGATCAGATGCTGTGATCCCCGGCTTGGTTTGGGGGAAAGTGGGCGGGTGCGCCCGCATTCATTCTCTGAAACCAAGCTGGGGATCAGACGCTGTGATCCCCAGCTTAGTTTGGGGGAAAGCGGGCGGGCGCACTTGCTCCCGGCTTCCCCCAAAGGAAGCTGGTTTTTTTAATGGTGTGTGATAAATGTATCGCATAACATTAAATATTGGATAACGATAAGAATCGTGGAACCAAATTTTTGCATTAGCCAGGGTATTACTGTATTTTTAACAACAATCAGGCATACCCTGGGCAACAGCAAAAGACACTGGCTTCATTTTGGCAGTATAAATTCTGACCTAGACACTGAGAAGAACTGAGAAGTATTTCTCAAAATCTGAACCATCTTTTCTACCTGAAACAGCAGCACAGAAAAAATATTAGGGTGGCATAGATTTGTGTTTTTGGACTACAGCTCCTAGAATTCCCTGGGTATCATGACACCTGGAAAATCAGCACTGTAGTCTGAAAAACACATATCTGAAAACCTCTAAAAAATAAACTTGTACTTAGAAGATTTTAATTTAATTTAATTTAATTTAATTTAATTGTCAAGTTTATATACCACCCACTCGGCCAAAGCCGACTCAGGGTGGTTCACAATGACAATTTAAAAAACATGTTAAAAACAGTTAAAACTACCCACCCCCTGAAACAAGGGGAGCAGGATCCAAAGGCACCATGGGGAGGAGTTCTTCTACACCAGCCACCCAATGGAGGTTACCCTTCCACCTGCACCCCACACTTGACACGCCAGCCAGGTTTTAAGTTCTTTTCTGAAAGGCAGCAATTCTGTCCGGAGACGTAGCTCTGTTGGCAGGAGGTTCCAGAGGGCCGGTGCAGACACGGAGAAGGCTCTCCTCCTTGTGCCAGAGAGGCGAGCCCCTCTGGCTGATGGAACGATTAGAGAGCCCCTCCAGTCCGCTCAGGTTCGACGGACAGAAGTCCTCAGGGCGATGCAGTCTCTTAGGTAACCCGGCCCACTATTATATAAGGCTTTAAAGGTCAAAACCAGCACCTTGAATCGTGCCCGGAGACAAACTGGCAACCAGTGCAGCTCCCGGAACAGTGGCGAAGCATGGGCATAACGCCCACACCCCATCACCACCCGGGCTGCCGCATTCTGGACCAGCTGTAGCCTCCGAATGGTCGTCAAGGGCAGCCCCATGTAGAGCGCATTGCAATAATCTAGTCTGGAGGTGACCAGAGCATGAGTGACCATGAGCAAGGAGTCCCGGTCCAGGAGCGGGCGCAACTGGCGAACCACCCGAAGCTGGGCGAAAGCCCTCTTGGTCACAGCCGCCACCTGTTCTTCTAGCAGTAGCCGTGAATCCAGGAGGACCCCCAAGTTGCGCACCGGGTCTGTCTGGGGCAAAATAGCCCCATCCAGAACCAAAGATGGTAGCTCGCGGGATAATGCAGGACCTCTTATCCATAGCCACTCAGTCTTGCTGGGATTTAGTTGTAGCCCATTAGCCCCCATCCAGACCCCAACAGCTTCCAGAAACCTGGATAAGACTTTGACGGCATCACTGGGGTCCCCATGGGCCGAGATGTACAACTGAGTGTCATCCGCGTACTGATGGTACCGCACCCCATGGGAACGAATGATCCCACCCAGCGGCTTCATGTAGATGTTAAATAGGAGAGGAGAGAGCACCGAGCCCTGAGGCACCCCCCATTTGAGGGGCCTAGGACTCGACCTCTCACTCTCCAACCACACCAACTGGGTCCGACCCCTCAGAAATGAGGAAAACCAGGACCACACAGTACCCTGGATCCCCAATCCTCGGAGCCGTTCCAGAAGGATACCATGGTCAATGGTATCGAAAGCCGCTGAGCGGTCAAGAAGAGCAAGGATGGATGGGTGACCAGTTCCGCTCACGCCAGAGATCATCCATCAGTGCGACCAATGGCGTCTCGGTACCATATCCAGGCCTGAATCTTGACTGAAAGGGGTCCAGATAATCCGCTTCATCCAGTACCCCCTGCAGCTGATGCGCCACTGCCTTCTCCAAGATTTTAGCTCATTGAAAATCCAACCTCAAGTTCCACAGGTAGCGTTCCCATTGGGCTGCTGGGCAGAGCAAACTCTGTGCTGGGGGAGGCAGGAAGCGCTCCCACTGGGCTGCTGGGCAGAGCAAACTCTGTGCTGGGTCGATGGCATCCATGCCCACAGAGAGGACTCTGAGTGCCACCTCTGGCACGTATGCCATAGGTTCGCCACCACTGCTATAGGGGAACATACATTTTGCTCCCCTTCTGTAGAAGCTGTTCTAAAATCTACTCCAAGTGTAATCTCATAAATACACTACTTAATCAAAAGCACCAGGCCTGCCTGTGCAATTTTAATCACAGCAGAAAATGTTTCAATTTCATGTATATCCAAATAAAGTCAAGTACATGCAAAAGTTCCCCCACTGTCTTAAAGGTTACACAGTACTTACGCTTTTTTAATGTCTTCTGGTGAGGCATGCCTATGCACTCCTAGAACTTCATAATAATCCACCATGTTTTATGCTGCTTTGAAAACAAGAGTCCTGTGAAAACAAGTCACTGCTTTAATACCAACATCACTGATTTCTTATGAAAGAAATCTCTGAGCTCTAACCATGTGAGCACTAATCAGATCTATGACTGCCAGTTTAAGAAAACTAAATCAAGCACGCATTTCAATATATTGGTCATATCTAACTCGTTTCACCAGTATTCCCTAAACTCTCAGGGAAACCCAAGAACATTGCTTAGATTAGGGGTGCCCAAACTTTCTGGGCCACAGGCTGGTCAGGTGGTTGAGAGGGATAGACACTTGGTTCCTCCCACCTCAAGTAAAACGAGCCCATCCATGCATGCACAAAACGCTGCCGTAAAATGCACCCACGGCTGTCATAAATGCATTTACATAAGAACATAAGAACAGCCTTGCTGGAACAGGCCACAGCCCATCCAGTCCAGCAGTCTGTCTCACACAGTGGCTCACCATTTCCTTCAGGGTATTCCCAAGGAGATGCCTTCATCTGCTTAGGATTCCCTGGAAATGGCATGGAGAGGTATCCTGCCTCTCTCCAACCCAGAGGTTGTCCTTAGGTATCCATAATTATAGCCATTGATACCCTTGTCCTCCATGAACTTGTCTAATCCTTTCTTAAAGCTGTCAAGACTGACAGCTGTCACCACTTCTTCTGGCAGGGAGTTCCATAGACCAGGGATCCTCTGGGTGAAAAAGTACTTTCTCTTATTTGTTTGAGAACTAGTAGCCAAAAGTTTCATCGAGTGTCCCCTAGTTCTTGTGTTGTGCGATAGGGAAAACAGTTTTTCCTTATCTACTTTGTCCACACCGTGCATGATTTTATAAACTTCAATCAGGTCACCTCTTAGACGCCGTCGCTCAAGAGTGAAAAGGCCCAAACGTTGCAGCCTCAGATGGTAAGGAAGGTGTTCCAGTCCCCTAATCATTCTGGTTGCCCTCCTCTGCACTTTTTCCAGCTCCAGAATATCCTTCTGGAGGTATGGCGACCAGAACTGTACACAGTATTCCAGATGGGGCCTCACCATAGATTTATAAAGAGGCAAAATGACACTTGCTGACTTATTTTCTATACCCTTCCTAATGATCCCTAGCATTGAGTTTGCTTTTTTCACTGCTGAGGCACACTGGGTTGACACCTTCATTGAATTGTCCACCAGGACACCAAGGTCCCTTTCCTGGTTCAGACCCCATCAGTTTATAAATGTAATTGGGGTTCTTTGCCCCAACATGCATCACTCTGCACTTACTAGTGTTAAAGCTCATTTGCCACTGTTTTGCCCACTCCCCCAGTGTCAAGAGATCCCTCTGGAGCTCCTCACAATTTCTCACAGTTTTCACTACCCTGTATAATTTAGTGTCGTCAGCAAATTTGGCTAGCTTGCTTTTTACTCCTACCACTAGATCATTTATGAAGAGGTTGAAAAGCAGGGGTCCCAGTACTGAACCTTGGGGGACCCCACTCTTTACTTCCCTCCACTTGGAGAAGTGTCCATTTAGTGCTACCCTCTGTTTCCTGTCCCTTAGCCAGTTGTTGATCCAGGACAAGACCTGTCCCTTTATTCCATGACTGGCAAGTTTAATCAAGAGCCTTTGGTGTTGGACCTTGTCAAAAGCCTTCTGAAAGTCCAGATAAACAATGTCAACTGGATCCCCCTTATCCACATGCTTGTTGACACTCTCAAAAAATTCTAACAGATTAGTGAGGCATGATTTGCCCTTGCAAAAGCCATGTTGGCTCTCCTTTAGCAGCGCCTTCTCTTCTATGTGCCTATTAATTCTATCTTTTAGGATGGTTTCCATCACTTTACCTGGGACACATGTCAAACTGACCGGTCGGTAATTTCCTGGATCACCCCTGGATCCTTTTTTGAAAATTGGTGTTACATTCGCTACCTTCCAGTCATCAGGCACAAAGCCTGATTTGAGGGAAAGATTATATATTTTGGCTAGGAGATCAGCAATTTCATCTTTAAGTTCCCTGAGAACTCGTGGATGGATGCCATCTGGTCCTGGTGATTTGTTAGTGTTTAGCTTAGCAAGACATGCAAGGACCTTCTCCCTGGTTATTTCTATCTGGCTTAATTCTTCGGTTTCCCTCCCTACGAAGATAGGCTCTGTTTTGGGCATGTGGTCTCTGTCTTCTTCAGTGAATACTGAAGCAAAGAATTCATTGAGTCTCTCTGCAATCTCTGTTTCCTCTTTAATAACCCCTTGCCTTCCATTGTCATCTAATGGTCCAATGGCCTTCCTAGTTGGGTTCTTACTTCTAATGTACTTAAAGAAGTCTTTGTTATTTCTCTGAGTATTTTTAGCTATACGCTCCTCAAAGTCTTGCTTTCCTTTCCTGATTGTTGCCTTGCATTTGTTCTGCCAGAATTTATGTTTCTGCCTGCTGTCCTCATTCGGACAAGCCTTCCATCTTCTAAATGAGCTTTTCTTGCTCTTGATCACTTCCCGAACAGATCCTGTAAGCCACATCGGAGTCCTCTTGGACCTGGCAGTGCCCTTTTTCCTTTTGGGTATGCATTCCAATTGGGCCTCTGTTATTGTTTTTGTAAACAGCCTCCATGCCTCTTGGAGTGTTTGGACTCTCTCAATTTTCCCTTTCAGCTTCTTTTTTACTAGTTTCCTCATCTTTGGGAAATTTCCTTTTTGAAAATTTAAGGTCTCTGTGTTAGATTTTATCAGTGACTTGCAGTCTATGATCAAGTTAAACATAATTGAGTTGTGGTCACTGTTCCCTATTGGATCAGTCACATTAACATCTTGCACCAGATCCTGAGTATTACTCAGGATCAAGTCTAGGATTCTTGTACCTCTAGTTGGGTCTTCAACCATCTGTCCCAGGGAACAATCATTTAGCATATCTAGGAACTTTATCTCTTTATCATGTGCTGAACAACAGTTCACCCAGTCTATGTGAGGGTAATTGAAGTCCCCCATTATAACCAGGCTTCCCTTCTTGGATGCCTCCTTTACAACATTCTCCAACTGCCTGTCTTCCTCAAGAGTTTGGGTCGGAGGCCGATAGTATATGCCTACTGTTAGACCATCCTTGTGGCCTGGTACTCTTACCCACAGAGCTTCTAATGGTGACTCCAAATCACCTAGATATTCCAATTCATACGATTTTATCACTTCTTTGACATACAAGGCTACACCACCTCCCGTTTGCCCCTTCCTATCCTTCCTGTACAGTTTGTAGCCTGGGATAACTGTATCCCATTGGTTATCATCCGTCCACCAGGTTTCAGTGATACCAATAATATCAATATTCTTATCTATTGTTAAGTATTCCAGCTCCCCTATTTTGTTCCGGAGGCTTCTGGCATTTGTATACAAGCATTTATATATGCTTTTCTGACACAGTCTTTTGTGTCCAGTTGCATTGTTAGACTGCCTCTTGCATCCTTCTGCTAGAATGCTAGTGACTAGCTCCTCGCTCTGCTCAGTAATTTTTGCATCCTCCTCACTACTCAAGTACACACTTTCCCGAACCGGATGCTGCCCAGCTCCTGTCGGCTTTCCCCCAGTTATCAGTTTAAAAGCTGCTCTGCAGCCTTTTTGATGTTGAGTGCCAGCAATCTGGTCCCATCATGGTTCAAATGCAACCCATCCCTCATGAACAGATTTGGCTTGTCCCAAAATGTTCTCCAGTTCCTGACAAATGTGAAACCCTCCTCTCGACACCACAGCCTCATCCACGCATTGAGGCTTCTGAGCTCTGCCTGCCTGGTAGGTCCTGCGCGAGGGACAGGCAGCACTTCTGAAAATGCTACCTTGGAAGTCCGGGACTTCAATCTTCTTCCTAACAACCTGAATTTGGCTTCCAGGACAGACCGCTTGGCCATCCCAACATCAATGGTACCAACGTGTACCATGACAACTGGCTCATTCCCACTTCTCTCTAACAATCTATCTAGATTTCTTGTGATGTCTGCAACTTTTGCACCTGGCAGGCAAGTCACCATACGGTTATCATGTGCATCACAAATCCATTTCTCTGTATTTCTAATTATTGAATCGCCTAGTACAAGGAGCCTTTTTCCTGCAATCTGTTCATCTACATGCACCTCATCAATCATATTAAGGGAGAGAACCTCAATTTGTTCCTGTTGTTTATCTTCCTGGATCTCATCAAGTGTGATGAAGGAGAGATCATCAGGCGGAACCAGTTGTTCCTCTGTGTGTTCCTCATCAGGTATGATGAGGGAAAGAGCCTCAAATTTATTCTGTAATTTCAGACTCTCAGAGTGATCCCCTACTCTTCTCCTCCTTTGAGTCACATTCCTCCAAACATCTCCCTCCTGAGTTAGTGAAGGGCCTTCTCCCTGAGAACTGTGCCCTGTCTCTTCTTTATCCAGCATAGTCTGCTCCGCTCTGTCCAAGAACAGCTCAAGCTCCTTAATTTGTTGATGGTTAGATATGCGGGCCTCTAGCTGCTGGACCTTCTCTTCTAGTAGTGCAACCAGCTTGCACTTGCTGCAAGCGTAGTTCTCCATATGCTTTGGCAAGAACACAAACATGGCACAAGTATTGCAGGTAACTACAGCTGTTCCCTCAGAATCCATTTTAACAAGTGCAGTATTCTAGGCCTCAAAAATGCACAGGTTTACTACCTTTCTACCTAGTAAGACTATATTCTTCCTTTGTTACTAGTTTGCAATCTCACACGGGGTTAGGCGCGCGGGCCTCTAAAGCAGCTCTACTCCAACTGCAAAACTTACCAGTGCTCACTTCCTTTGTTTGGCTCTCCTCAGCAGCAGCTCTGCTTAAGAGCACATGCAGAGTCAAAAGGGCTGACCTAGAAGGAGCTCAGAGCTTTTAAAGGATAGTGTGGCTCCGCCCCTATGAGTCACAGTTTATGACAGCTGCGTGTGCTTTATGGCAGTGTTTTGTGCAGGCACATTTTACTTCCATTTCTGGGAGTGGTGTGGGCCAGATTTAGGCAGTGGGCCAGATTTGGCCCATGGGCTATAATATGGGCACCTCTGGCTTAGATTCTGCTGGTTTGCAGATGATTCCTTTGTTATCTTTAGCCTTGTTAGTAACTTTACTCTTTAACAATTTCAAAAATTATACATACTACTACTTACACTTGTAAGTAAAAATACAACTTAAGAGTAAAAACAGAATACTGTACCAACATTGGGAAAGTATGAACAAAACATTAGTATTTGGTCTACCTCAGTGGTTCCCAAACTGGGGCATATGCCCCATGAAGGACTTCAGTTCCCAGAAGCCCAAGTCAGTACAGTGGCTGACCAGTGCTTTGGGGAATAGACTTAGGCTTCTGGGAATTGAAGTCCACAAACTAAAGTTTGGGAAACACTCTACCTGATAAATCACAATACAGTCTTGTGATGTTTCTGCAAATCAGACTGAAAAACATCCACAAACTATACAGAGAAAGACTTGCATTTCCTCTGTAGACACCCATCACTGGTGAATGCTAGCAGAGATGGAAAGATATCAGAAATTACTTTCCAGCTTTCACCAAAATCAGAGGCCTCAAATACTTCAATTTCTTATTATGTTTCCCTCCAAGGTATATAATTTTACTGGCATAAATGAAAAGGGAAAGAGAAACTGAAAGCAGTGTTTGGGCCCTCACAAACTGATAAAAGTCACCTGCCACAAATTTATTATGATCCGCATATTGCCAGACAATTTTATTACACTTTACAAATGTATGACATCTAAATGGAAATACAGTGGAACCTCATACAACAATCGCCCCATATAGCAATGAAATCATATAACAATTATGTTTTGGGGGAAATGGTGTCTGCATAACAATTTTCCCTATGGGAAAAAATCGTACAACAATTTTTCAATAGGAAAAAACACTTAGCGGAAAAAAATTTGTTGTATGATGCATCCCATAGGGAAAATCGCTATACGATTATAGCAACTGTTTTGTACAACAACAAACACCATGGAATGGATTAAAATCATTGTATGAGGTACCACTGTAATCTGAGATATTATGCTTTGGATATATCATGAAAATACACAATTAAGTGAAAAAGACAATAGGAAAAGATGAAAGTAGAGGATGAAAATAAAAGGAAATACAAAAACTGAACAGGAAATTGACTGATTAAATAAAGGAATCCCAGTTTTAAAAAACAAGACCTAAGCTGGTATGCTAAATAGCATGACATTTTTGATGGCACTGTCATACAGTTAGTGTGAATCAGAAGTGACTTGATAGCATACAGTAAAGCTAATGATATTCTTGCATTAATATACAAAAGTTTTAGCCACAAAATGAACATCACTGGGAAACTGGACACATCCTCTTTCCCCCAGCTCGTTCAAGAAGCTTCTCCACCAGATATGGAGAGACACATCAGCAGAGGACAGGAAAGCTTCCACAACAGAAGCAGAGATTCTTGCTTCATATTAGATTTAGCCCAGGTAAAACACTATTACACATAACATGTAAAGTAACTTACAAGCATTTCTGATTTTTACAAGATAAAGCTTCAAAGGATTTCTTATCTTTACTAAGAAAAAATGATATTTATAATGCAATACTAGCTAAAGTGGCATCAAACAACAAGATTTTATTATGAAACCTACTTTCAAATCGATACTGTGGAAAACATGTTCAGCAAAACTGGGCAAGGAAGTGTGCAAAGAAATCTATGTCCAATTATTCAGTGACTAGTGAAACAGCAGGGCTGCAACCATCTAGTCACAAATAATTATGTGTACTAAATAGACATGATGTTACAATGTTCATGAATTGCAAAACAGCTTTGGAAAGAAGAGGTGATTTCCCCTCTACTATGTGAGGATTCCAAAAATGCACTGTATACTTAACATCAATGCTTAAATTAAAATACTGTCAACAGTGCGTGACACATTAAAGTTTGATTGTATTCATTTATAAGTAAATGAGTTTTAAAAGTTTAAAACAGGTGCACTTCACTGTAAACGTGCCAACATTTTGCCATAAAAATCCTTAATTGCTTCATTAAAATTTCAAACTGCCAGCACTTTTAACAAGCCAGCCATCATTGCCATTTGGAAAGAGGATAAATGTAGCAAATAATGATTATAACCATTCTAAACATGTATCACCTCACACTGTATACAAGTATAAATCAAGAGCAACATAGTATACAAATATGTTAATGGAAACTACTGAAGGAAAGATACTGATATGCAGTGATAACCACAGTGATGGTGAACCTTTTAGAGATCGACTGCCCAAAGTGCAACCCAAAACCCACTTATTTATCACAAAGTACCAACACAGCGACAGGGGAGGAATGAAACACTCCCATTGGACTGCTGGGCAGAGGGGCAGGGCAAATTCTGTGCAGGGGGAGGGAGAAAACATTTCCATTGGGCTGCTGGGCAGAGTGAACTCTGCTGGGGTGACTGCACGGGTGCCCACAGAGGGCTCCGAGTGCCACCTCTGGCACGTGTGCCATAGGTTCGGCACCACTGCTCTATCACCATCAGAATATTGTGTGCAGTCTGGCTTTGCTGCCACAACTACAGCACAAATGGAGCTAGAGTGGCTAGTGCAGGAGGCTTTGATATTACTCAGTATCATCCATGGCTCTCAGTCCCGAAGCAAAATAAGTCCAGCTCACTCACCCCTGGAAAGTCACACAAACTTGAGGCTTTGAACATAAGCTTGCCAATAAGCAAGTTACAATGAACTTCCTCCCCATGAACTTAAAGTAAAATATGCCTATTTTCATTTTCTTGATTTTGTCATGCTTCATAATATGAACCAAAGCTTATCATTTCACATTTCCTAAAGCCTTCTATGGATTTTGTGCTTTTGTGGCAGGAGAATTGTTCACGATTTTTTGATTAATGAACTATCCTTTTCTGTTTTGTTGAATGTTATATTTTGGCTGAAAATAGGAAAAATAGGTTATTCATCACTGCAAGACTCAAACATTATGAATGCCATCTAGGTAGGTAGGTATTTTATTCATGTTTATCGTTTATTTTTAAATTTGGATTGTTCTGGGTTTTATATCACTGTAGGGTGGGCTGTTCTTTTATCATGGTGAGCCACCCAAAGTGGTG
Organism: Bradypodion ventrale; assembly: GCA_035047345.1. Taxonomy (NCBI): domain Eukaryota; kingdom Metazoa; phylum Chordata; class Lepidosauria; order Squamata; family Chamaeleonidae; genus Bradypodion; species Bradypodion ventrale. The sequence goes on from JAWDJE010000006.1 coordinate 128,025,683, forward strand.
GCTTGCACCAACTGGGGTGGGCTATAAAATAAATAAATTGCCTGCGCTTTCATCTCCTAGTGGCCATAGGGGTACTCAGAAAGAGCCTCCTTGAAGATTGTGGTCTTTTTGAACCACAATCAGGTGTACTCCAGGCCCTATGGAACCTCCTGCCACTGGAATTGCGGCTGCAGATGGAATTGCTGCCCTTTAGAAAAAGAACTGAAAACCTGGCTAGCAGGGCAGGTGTGGAGTGCCGATGGTGGGGTGACCCCCACCTGTTGGCTGATTTAAATAACAATTGAGATTCCCTCTCTTTTTATGTGCGCGGGTGGGGTTTTATGTGCTTTTAATGAGGTTTTATATGTTTTTAGTGGGTTTTTAATATTGTCTATTTTGTAAGCCGCCCAGAGTTGCTGTCAAGTTGGGCGGCGATAGAAATATGAAAAATAAAAATAAATAAATAAACAGCCACCTCATGCAAGCTAATCTTTCTCACACTAGATCTGGCGAAATGAACTGCAGAACGAACTCACCAAAAACATTTTGACAGTTTCACGCCTGGCCTAGACAAAGACAAAGAAGTCTTTGCTTGCAAAAATCAGACAATTATAAAGTCCTGAAGTTTGTCGCATTTAAATAACAAGCAACCTACCAATTTTTTTCTTCATAATAGTAGCCAGGTTTCAGAACTATAATAAAACAGCAAGAACTATCTCTTGCAGGAAATAAGAAAAAGAAACTGACAGAACATCAGCCTGAATAATGGCGGTCAATTCATGAGAACCTATTGGGGGCTTTTAGTTCAGTCTGATTCTAAAATACAAGTTGCCCATCAGTAGAATCTTACATAGTTTGGTGAATGAATAAACAAACAAGGTGGCTTCATTTTGGCAGTTTCACGGTTGGCCTAGAGACAAATGAAAAACTACGAAGAAGAAGCATAGGCCACAAGATTCTTCGGGGTGGGAAACGAGAAAGAGGAGGCCACCATATGCCAATCCAGAATCGCCCGAAATCTTCAACCGCTCCAGAGCACTCAGTCCAGGGGCGATTTATTTATTTATTGATTTTATAGCCAACCCCAATTGGTGCAGTAGGTGGCTCACCATGATAAAGAAACCGCCCACCCAACAATAGTATTTTTTAAAAACAACAACAACAGAACAATCAAAATTTAAAAATAAATGATACATGTGAACAAAACACCTACCTAGACGGCATTCATAATGTTTAAGAGACTTGCAGGTTTTCCTACTAGCAGCTAAAATAGAACTCGACCAGCAAAACAAAACAGAAAATAATAAGAGTCCATTAAGCGAAGAACCCGATGCACAATTCTCCTGCCACAAAAGCACAAAGTCCACAGAAAGATTTAGGATTTTTATGAGGGTCCTCAAGTAGATAAATAGGGACCACTTTGGTGGGAAGGTAAACAGCGTTCCGTGCGATCTGGTGTCCAGTCATGCCTGCCACATGACCAAGGAAACGTCTGCAGAAGCAGACAACGCTGGCTCTACGGCTTTGAAACAGAGATGAGCACTGCACCCTAGAGTCGGATACGACTGGCTTTCGAGCAAGGGAAACCTTTACCTTTACCAGGTCCCCCCCCCAGTCTCGCTTCTTAGCCATTCAATTGGCTGAGGGGAATGGTTGGTGGGGGGAGGGGAAGTGTGGGGGGGGAGGGAAGGTGCGGGTGAGGCGAGGGCCCCACCACGACCATCTCCTTCTTCCCCCCCCCTCCCCAGATAATCCCCCCTCAGGACGGCCATTTCCCCCGCCCGCGTTAACGGTCCGAAGAGGCCCCGTAACGGCTCACCTGGTTAAGGTTTCCCCTTTCAGGTCCAGCGACCGCCAAGCCAAGCTCCTTTCTTTCCTCCCGTCCGTGCCTCTCGCGCGCGCTCCCCGACGACGGCCGCGAAACTCTCCCACTCAGGGCCGCAAACCGGAAGTGCGTCACACGCCGGGGAGGAGCGGGGGAAATAACCACCGCCGCCCGGAAGTACGTCACACGCCGCGAACGTCGGCGCGGGAGGAGGAGCCCAAAAAAGAAAGAAATAACCGCCACCAACGCCACGCCCCTCCTTTCCTCCACTTGCGGAGAGAGATAGGAAAATAGAAGAGGGGCGCGTGCTGCTATCGTCGGGTGTCTTCCGGCTCTCCGTCCGAGCATGCGCGTGAAGGATGGGCTCTCAGTCTTTGCCGAAAAGGCGAGGTTTAAAAGGGGTTGAGCGGCGTGATGGCGAACCTTGGCACTCCAGATGCTCTTGGACTTCAATTCCCAGAAGCCCCGGTGAATCTGCACGAAGGGGTTTACTGCGATTCTTCCGGCCCGTGCTGCCCTCGTCGCTCCCGGAAGCGGAAGTAAAGCGTGCCCGTACAGTGGAAAGGTTAACCCGGAAGAGCCTTAACTGTATGGACGCTCTTTACTTCCGCTTCCGGGAGCGACGAGGACGGCACGGATGAATAGCAGTAAACCCATTCGTGTGGCTTCACTGGGGCTTCTGGGAATTGACGTCAAAAAACATCTGGAGTGCCAAGGTTCGCCATCATGGAATCGAAGTGGGAAGGGCAGGCTGTGGAGGGCTTTCTTTGTATGTAATGCAAGGGGGAAATGTTTGTTAAATGTAGTTTAAATTATTTAAGCACAGAGTGCTTCTGCTTCCAAAATTAATGAAGGTCAAGTTTTAAAGGGAAATGGGCTAGAAGAAGGTGGGAGGGAGAAATAGAGCTAGATCAGCTTGTATTTTTATGAGGAAATTTGGCTACCATACCTAATCTTCACGTATTGTTAAGGAGGTTGACAAACTATACATGGGAAACTCAACCATCCATTTGCATATACTGTATCAGCATTGGCCCTGAGCATCTCTGGAACAGAGTACGTATGCTGCTCCAGTATGGAGCGCATCTGCACATGTGAAACAAATTGACATTGCTGATAACGATGCATATAACTGTAGTGATAGAATGCCTCAAACTTATACCAGTTGAGAAAATAATATCCTCTTGGTGATATTGCTCCACCTAAGATAAGGAGAGAAGTACAGTGATACCTCATACAACGTCCAAACTTGGTTCCACAAGTTTGGACTTTATACGGATTTGGACTTTGTATGAGGCATGCAAAATCCTAGCCGCGATGCCTCATACAACTTCGTTTCCATAGAGAGAGAAATCCAAAATCATGCTCAAAACCACTCCTAAACAATTTGCCTTATGCAAAACCCACAAGAGCAAAGCACGCATGCGTTCTGACTTTTATACTGCCCAGGCACAATGCAACCTGGGGAAAACCCCAATGACTCATACAAAGTCACAGCGACTTTGTATGAGGCAACATTTTCCAAGGAATTAGGCGCTGTTGTATGAATTCGATGTTGTACGAAGCAGAATTTGTATGAGGTATTACTGTAGTGAATGTCAAGAGAACTAAGCCAGAGACTCAACATCCTTTGAATGGATATGAGCCTCAAGTCTGCTCAGATCCAGTAAGAGCTTTATGGCAAGAACAAACACTCTTGAAGGTACACAAAAGAAAAATCAAATCAGAAGCTGGAGGAAGGAGCTCACTGGACACCGAGCAACATTAAAGGAGGATATAGCTGAGGAACTCAACTTTCCCTAGGTCACTTGGAGGACCCTGAATAGATCAATGCAAGATCAATATGCTCAAAGTGGGAATGCTGGTAGATAACAACACGCCGTGTGAATGTGGAGATATACAGAATCTGGCTCATTTTCTGGTCTGCAAATTGCTACTACGAGTATGTGCTTATGAGAATTTAAGTTTGGCTAATGACCAAGCCAAGAAAGTGGCTACGTTTTGGCAGTTTAAAGTCACACCTTGACATGAAAGAAGATGTTTTTAAATTAAGTGAAAGATAACATAAGCTGACAGGGTAAAAGCTGATTGGTTTGAAATGTGGTGGTCGGTGGAGGAAAGCTTTGCGGATATCCTGGACAAACAAGTGGGCCGTAGAGCAAGTCAAAACTAAACAGCTTTGGGAGGCAAAAAAAAAGCAAATTAAATTGAAGCTGTCCTCCTTTTGGCACATCATGAGAATGCAAGACTGTGGAAAAGACAATAATGCTGGGAAAGTTGGAAGGCAACACTCCAGATTTTGGAGTTTCCTGTTGGCTTCGACGGGCATCTTTTTGCTTCCTCTCGAAAGAAGGTTCTGAAAATGGCTTCTTCAGTGCGAACCAGGAAGTTCTCCTGCAAACACAGGAGTGTGCACCTCTACAATTTATGTTTCCTAGAGCCGAAGAGAACCATCGCGAGATGAGAGTTGCCGTAGCTCTCGGAGGCTGGGCATTGCCGGAAGTTTCTAGAATGGGTCTGTTTTGCTCTTCCTCTCCCCGCCCACCCTGACACTCTGGCCCTGTTGAGAAAAAAGACCTCAGTTCCACGCGCCACCTGGTGGCTGCAGAGTGGTATTGTTGCCACTCTCAGCAGGAAGGGAATTTTGTTTTAGGTGGGAAATGGGATCGGATTGTTTGCAAATATGCGTGATTCCCAGTTATTTAGTAATAGAAACATCCCAATATGCACATCCTAATTTTTTATAAGCATTTTAATTAATATTAACGGGGTGTTCTTAATAGATGTGCATTTATTACAGCAATATAATATTTGAACGAAAAAGATCTCACCAAGGATACTTAAGCAAACTGTGGCAAATGCTTCAGGACTTGGCAGTTTCTCTTCTCTGGGTGGTTGGGTTGGCCAAATAAAAATATACCTTGTGAGTTAATCAGCTGGGCGGTGGCATGGCCAGGAAGTAAGTAGGTATTTGCATGTTTTCCAGGCACACAGGAAGCAACTCACCCTTTAATTAAGAAGGAAGCAGGACATGGCTTTTCAGAGCCTGCACTCTGTTCCTAGAAGCTTTTTAGGGAGTCCTCCCAAAACCTTTTGATCCAAGGAAGTTGCATATTGATAAGTTTGTACACACCACGATGCCCATATGTGTCAGCAAGGCAACACTTCTGAAGTTCCTCTAGAAAGGTACATAATACAGTACAGTACTATTCTATCTGTACACATCTGGTTGGATATCCTGCCACGGTAGTGGAGTTGACCATACAGCCAGCGACTCAACGCCAAGTGTTGGGCAGCAGTAAATAACCTAACTCCCTAAAGGGGCGGGGGGGATGAGCCCCTTTAGTGGAGTGATGGTCCGCTCACTGGAGGAAATGCCACTGGAAACCATCATATTGGGCCCAACGCCAAACTGAGCAGAGGAGGAACTCTGATTCCCAACGGTTATGGAGGCGAAAGAGGCCATGCCAGATGGACTGGCTGTGAAGGTGCACCTTGTTAATATCCTCAAGGCTATGGCAGTCCATTGCAGTCCCAGTGTTAGATCCTGTATGTCTCATTTCGTATGTGACGCAGGAGATGGCACCGTGATCATAGTGTGTGGGTCACTTCATTGTAAGCTGGGATCCACCTTAAACAAATTCACACCAATGATATTTTTCCTGCTTGGGGGAAAAAGCATTCTCGGATATGTAGCCGACAACCTCTACAGATTGGAAGGTGGGGGTGACCATTTTAACCCTGCTGTGATTCTAACAGTTAAATAAATAACCAAGATCAAAATGTAAGAATCGGGGAGGAAGTATTTTGTGAGAAAAAGTGCCAACCATCACTCACTGACCAAATTATCTTGCATCACTTGAAAGCTAGTGGGATTCAGTGTAGTAAATGGTGCATATACAGGGCTAAAAGAAGACATAGTCATGCTAAAAGACCTGTTGGTTTCATTTGGTTTACTTTATGTATAGTTAAAGCCAGTATCCTAAGTCAACTAGCCTCACTGACAATGGTAGTTACATAGGTGTTGAATTACCATTCAACAATACAATGGATTTACTTAGTTGGATTAAGTAACGGGATGCTAGTCTAAATCTGAAAACAATTTAAATATGTGTGTTTTAACTTGGAGAGAATGTAAAGGTAATATTTATTTTTCAGATTTTTATGGCCGCCTTTTTCACCTCAGCAACTCAAGTCAGCTTACAACAATTAGTTAAAACCCATCCTTCATGCTAATTAAAACTAAATACTAAAATTATCTAAAACATCCATATCTTTGGTAGTAGCTCAAGTTAGTTTTAAACTTGCTACAAACTTTGTGTAGGGCTACACAGAAAGAGCCTCCTCGAAGATTGTGATATTTTTAACAACAATCGGGTGTACCCTGGTAACAACAACCTTGTGTTGCAGGCTAATCTTTCTCAGACTATGTTGGGTGAAAGGAAATGCAGAATGAACTCACCAAAAGGTGCCTTCATTTTGGCAGTTTCACATCTGGCCTAGACACAGAAGCAGCTTCTGTATAGAAACTATGGCTGCACTAAATAGCCAGTGGGCACTGATAATCCATCTCTAAGCCATGTTTGTATCAATCACTCATTCAACCACTCAAATATAGTCCACTTTTGTATGCATTTTAAATCAGCTATCAGCCCAAGGTTTTATTTTCTGTAGAAATGTATGCAATAGAGCCACATTTGAGTCTGTACGCCACTTGCCCCAAAAGTCTAGGCAACTTTGCGGTTGTCACTGGTCACAACAAACAGCCTTTTGATGGTACAGACTGGGGGAACCTGAAGTAAGATCACTTTATACCATGAGAATGCTGAGCAAATATGCATGTATCTTCATAAACCTTCAATAAATAATAGATCATACCACACTTTGCAAGAACAGTAAGAGATGGCAGACCAATTACGTGGGAGACAGATGCATCCATACGTTTCTAGGTATGAAGCTAGTCTTGCACCCTTCTGTAAAACTGAAGCCAACACAATTATGTCAAACGTCAGGTGATCAGATATTTTTCTTTGGCAAGCTATCACATCCACAGATGTGACCTGTACTTGCACATTTCTCTCAGAAATTTTCTGAACTGAGATTCCCTGCATAGATTATCTGCTTCTGCTTTGCTTGCTTTTACCCCATCAGGTGTCAATGGATAGATTCCCTGCAGATTATCTGCAATAGTGAAATTTCCTAGCTTCCTATGAAAATGACACACTAGTCTTTTCTTTCCCATTATTCCATGGAGTCTTGCACTCTTTCTAGTGAATGCTGCACATGATTGTTACTCTGCTCAGGAAGTGTATTAATCCTGCATAACTTTGTGTTTTCTTCTGCCTATGCCAGGTACATCCTGTGCAGAATGGCTGCTCGGGCATTGTATCAATCCACTGAAGCCTGAAGAACCTGAAGCGTTCAGGGGTGGGGAAGGGTAGTAAACTCACTTAAGAGATTGCAAAAACAGTGTCATTTTTTTGTTTTGTTTCTTTTGTTTGTCTCTGAAAACAAGAGACTACAGGGGTCACATCCAGAATCACGTCCTTTCATAGAAAGACATGCTAGCAGTGGTCTCATGCTAATGAAATTCCGTGAGTCAAATCAGACTGAACAGAGTTAAGTGGTACAACGATTTAATTTTCCTTATGGAATATACTGGTGCTACGTAGACTCCTTCTTGCGTTACTAAACTGGAAATCATGTGAGGTTTTCATGCCAATGAAGTGTTGCCTTACAGTGCAACACTTCTAAATCAGGCAAAATGCACACATTCTCCATACATTTTCTGTGAATGCGGAGATTTTCAATCAATGCAGCATTTATGTGCATGCAATTTATGTCCCACTAACATGTGCAAAAGATATAGTAAATCATCTACTAAATGCATCTTCTTGATAATACTATTGCATGTTGTCAAGTTGACTTTAATGATGGCCCCTTTCCAGGGTTTGCTAGGAATAGAGTATTCAGAAGTGGGTGACCACCCCCTTCTTTTGAGGATGAGGAACATAGGCTGACTTTCCTTCAGTGAAGAACTGGCCTCCCAGCCTCTGGCTCACAGCAACATAGATCGGAGTGCCCAAACTACGGCCTGTGGACCAAATCCGGCCCCTGACACCAATTCATCTGGCCCATGCTGCATGCACGCTCTCACACAAAAGAAACCGGCGATCTGAGTGTCGGATCGCCGGTTTCCTTTGGGTAAGAAGGCGTGCGCCCGCTCTCACCCAAAAGAAACCGGCGGTCTGAGCGTCGGATCGCTGGTTTCCTTTGTGTGATAAGGCGCACGCACGCTCTCACCCAAAGGAAAGGAAGCCGGTGTTGGGGCACTCTGGTCAGGCGGCCCACCTTGCCTTCCCCGAAAGGAAGCCGGCGTTTGGAGCACCCCAACACTGCCTTCCTTTTGGGGAAGGCAAGGCAGGTATCCGATGCCCAGTTCCCTTAACAGGGGATCGAATGCTTGGGTCTACGGAGGACCCTCTGCTTTTCTGTGGCAAGCCTCGGGACAGCAAGGGGGCCTCCGGAGATCTCTGCATTTTTATTAGATCTTACTGAAAATAAACATTTTGATTATTTTTGGGATATTGACAGGCTATAATAAATTAAGTAAATATAGACTAATAGCAGTCATATGTTTCATTCTAAGTTGATTATTGATATCATTGAGAATTTAGAAAAATAAAAGAGGAAAAATTCTTTCTAAATAGTATGTTTATGATACAGTATAATATATATATTGCGAATGTATGATTATACATCTCCACTGTTCCTCCATTGCATGTAATAATTTATCACACCTGTTATTCCTTTTTTTCTTACTATTTTTGAGAAAATAAAATAATCTTGGAAATACTAAGATAACTCAGTAGAAATAGTTTAATTTACATTTTACAAGTTACAAGCACAAAAAGTTTAATCAAATGTATTCAGTGGAAAAAATAATTTCAAAATACTTAATACTTTGAATTATAAAATAATTTTTTAAAAAGAAAAAAATCTGGTTTTGCTTTTAAGAGGCAGATATTTGTATAAGGGTGTCTGTCTAAAGTCCTTCTGTATTATTCCATAAATTAAAACACAAACAAGGCAGGCAGCCAACCATCCAGAACAGAATAGGCAAAGGACTGTAACAGTGAGTTACCATAAATAAAACAGCTTAGAGCATAACCAAAAAGAAAACAATTGTTTTATTTCTGTACATGGAGACTACAAATAGTACTTTTAACACTTCATTTCTTATCCAAATCATGAAATTATACATTTTTGTACTAACACTAGTAAAGATTGTAAAACCATTCAGAGCTGTTTTGCACATTTAAAATATATTGCTGTTTACTGCTAATTAAATAAGATTTTTCAGGCGTTTCTTCAGCAGTAAAATAAGTTTTCACACAAGGAGACCCCCGTAGAGTGGACTCCCACTTTAAAGGTCTCAGGTCTCTTCCAACTGACGATAAAACAATGCACGTGATTCTGCCCATTAATGATTTCAATTCCAATTATATTATATAAAAAATAATCTAGTAAGAATTGCACGTGAAAACAAATGCTAACCCAGTGCTGTGACCATTTCTGAACCACCAATTTATCTTACGAAATTTAATCTTTCCCTTGGCAAACAGTAAGGTAACATATTACCTTCACCCAAGCTGAAGCAGACCTTCAAACTGAGGACATGGAATCATAAACTGATGTTTGGTTATTCATGACAAATAATGAAGAACAGTTCAGTTTTCATATCAAGCACAGTTATTCCGGGATGGAAAGGACATGTGGACATCTGCAGGCTTCCAGGTATAAAAGGTAAAGCCTGATGCTTCAGTTCAAATTACTTTAATAGCTGTTACAAGTACAGTACAGTACCTGTTTTCCAAAGCATTGCAGGTATCTATATGTGAAGAAGCATGATAGTGTACAAGCACAGAGAAGGAAATGGAACACGACAGAGAAAGGAAATATGGGTAGTTACATAGTTTGCCATTTGCAAAGAGGTGAACGACTTTTCTCAATCCTACTATAGCTTCCTGAAAGTTCCAGGATACTGTACTTACAAACCCTTTGCTTCCTTCTCTAAGGCCATCACACTCTTTCTGCTGCCTTTGTATACTGCTTTATTGCCAGCTCGTGGAGTTATTTGCATTTATCTTTGGTTATTTTCACTAAGATGTCACAATGCCAAATATGCTCTTTCTTAAAAAGTCTACAAAATTGCACACCGCTTTCATTCATTTGAATAAGAACATGGCGTCAGGGACTTAAATGCCAATGAATGAATGATAGCAAACTAACATCTTGTATTAAAAATGAAACTTACTGAAGCATATTTGATAGGTAGGATGAGTTACAGAAACCTACACAGAATTCCTTTAATCTGCTTCATATGGGTGCTGCTGATGGAGTAGGCACTGTTTAGTTCCTCAAGAGAACATCTGATTAAAATTTCAATTCACTTCAACTCAGCTCAAATCCAGCAGCACATTCAATGGCATAAAGAAGTTTACTCCGCATAAGATTCTCATCGTAAAACTCTGGAAGCTTCAGTAAATTCATGCAGGTACTGGCAGTGGGCAGTCGCTCCAAATCAGAACCTCCATTGTGTATGCAAAAAGCAGGATACAATTCCTGGGGAGGAAAAAAATTAAAAAGATCAAACAACAATTAGGTTAAAAGAAAAACTAATGATTATAGACATTTTCCAATGTTCTTTATATTTTCTTTATAGCCCTAAAGTAATTCTGCAATCCAAAACATCAATGCTATATTAAAATAATGTAGCATTTGGTTCTGGGGCTGCAGTGCCATGAATTCTGGAATTAATGTGAAATTCTGAAACATGGAAAATAAGTACAGTAAAACTATTTTTTCTACTAGGAAAGTTTTATATTTTTCGTTATTCAACAGTGTAGTAGAGTTAGCTCTTAACGTGCTGCTTTGTTTGAAATGCTGATCAATATTAAAAAATAGAGGTTAGGTTGGGTTTCGTTTTAACCACAGCATAAATCCGCTACAAATCCCACCTCATGTCTCAACATGGCACAGCAGTGACCCTGGCCATCGGACAGTAATGGTGGCGGGGGTGCAATTTCCCAGGCAGGTTCAATGATGCCACAAAGTTGTCAGCTTGCGGTCCAGAACGGTTCTCCATTCTGAAATCGCAGGTCAGCTAAGTGGGGTTGGGTATTCAAGTAATGCACCTGGTCAGTGCATTGCTCTAACATGGGCAACTTCAACATGAGCCCAGTCAGCTGTATAATTGTATTTAAAATGGCTAAAGGAGTATCAAAAACATGGGCCTCAGTCCACCATGCACCAATGGACCCTGCTACGGTAGTGGTAGGATCTCCAGATGGCGAGAGCCTGCTAAAATCTCGTGGGAGATGATGCTTCGAACTGCCACATCAAATTAGACATTTATTTATTTATTCTAATTTGTATAGCCGCCCAACTCCGAAGACTCTGGGTGGCTCACAGAAAATAAAACCAATGGCAGTTTAAAAAGCAATAAAAACCCCATTAAAAACTACTGACAAAAATGTTAAAAAGATTAAAAGCTTAAAAGAGTGTGTGTTCTACTAAATTAGCCAGCAGGCCGGGGTTATCACATCACTGGTGCCCCACACCTGCCCTGCCAGCCAGGTTTTTAACCCTTTCCTGAAGGGCAGCAACTCTGTCTGGAGACATAGCTCAATTGGCAGGAGGTTCCATAGAGATGGAGCAGACACTGAGAAGGCCCTCTTTCTGGTGCTAGAGAGACACACCCCTCTAGCATATGGAACAATGTGCCTCTTCAGTCTGCTCTGGTGGGACAGACAGATGTTCTTGGGGTGACGCGGTCTCTTAAGTACCCTGGACCACTACCATGTAGGGCTTTAAAGTTAATTACCAGCACCTTGAATTGCACCCGGAGGCACACTGGCAACCAATGCAGCTCCCGAAGCAGTGGTGAGGCATAGGCATAACGCCCACACCCCACCATCACATGTGAAGTATGGATCAACCAAGTAATAGCATAAGTATTTTGGAAATGCAAAAGCAGTTTGTGATGCATGAGTCATTTCTTCTTCCGTTTCCAGTGTCTAGGCCAGGCATGAAACTGCCAAAATGAAGGTACCTTGTGGTGAGTTTATTCTGCAGTTCCTTTCACCTGATCTAGTGTAAGAAAGGTTAGCCAGCAACACAAGGTTGCCGTTTTTATTTATTTTATTTATTCTTCAAATTTCTATTGCTGAAACATGGAAAATAAGTTATCGTTACCAGGGTACACCTGATTGTGGTTAAAAAATACCACAATCTTCGAGGAGATTCTTTCTGTGAACCCCATGAAAGTCACTGACTTAATATGAGGTTACTATAATGTGAGGTTACTATAACTGGTCAAGATATCAATGTTATTCCCAACCACTGAATTAAAACATACAGCATAAACTATTTAAAAAGGCTTGATTCCAGCTATTGTCATCTAAGAAAATACGCAAGCAAAACTGCTACTTATTTGTTTTAGTCAATTATTTGATAGCAAAACACATTTCACATAAAACAAAAAGCCTCATTATGACTTCTCAATAACTTATACAGTATTTGTATATGCACATTTATTTAAGATATTCTGAGCAGTCTGCACTTTAAAAGCAATATAAAATAATTGCAACATTTCTTATGCTTTTGCTCAAAATACTGTATATGCAACTACATATGAGCAATGTTCACATATATCTTTAATGAGTCCTCAAAACAGTCTTCCCTTACAGCAAAGCAACATGTACAAAAGGTTTGTGATAGGATACCCTTCCAAGGAATTTTGTGGGGGCTCCAGATGCTGGAGTAGCAGCAGAGGTCAGCCATCAGGAAGTCATGTTAGACTCTTAGGTGAGGGTCTCCTCTGAGTTAACTGCTCGCACAATGGACAAAGCATGAATAGTTTGACTTCTGTGTTGCTTCTTCAAGGAAATACTTTCTGCAGATGTAAACTGGCTAGTTATGGCAACCATTGTTCAAGCAGGAAGCCACACATTACCATTCTCTTAGGCTTTATGCTTCACAAACACATTACAGCAGTGATGGTATACCTTTTAGAGACCGAGTGCCCAAACTACAACCCAAACCACACTTTATTTATTGCAAAGTGGCAACATAGCAACAGGGGAGGAAGGAAATACTCCCATTGGGCTGCTGAGCAGAGAGGTGGGGCGAAACCTGTGCTGGGGGGAGGGAGGAAGTGCTCCCATTGGGCTGCTTAGTAGAGCGAACGCTGTGCCGGTGTGACTGCATGGGTGCCCATAGAGATGGCACCAAGTGCCATAGGTTCACCATCACTGTCTTACAGGATTCTGGCCTTATAAACAAAAAGCTCAGTCAACAAGGATAGCAGAAAGCATTTATGTATCAAGGCAGAGCTCTACTTTCCTTGGCAAAAATGTACAAATTTCATCAAATGTGTTGGTGAGCGAAAATTGATTGTCTGGGTTTAGGAACTGCAAAAAAGCGGGGGAAACCAAAAGCTAACACCCCAAGGCAAGAGGTTAATGGGATTTTAAGTTAAATTATTGTTTAAATGGAAGCCTTAAAATGTATGTCATGGCTAAAATGCTGTATTTTTAGCATTCCTTTCAAAATGCTAATTGAATTTCTCTACTTTAAGCTTTAAAAATGTTAAAAATGAAGTTCTATATTGAAGTGTCAAGCCAAGGGCACCATTTGTTTCATAATTAAATACTGTGCAACGGGAATCCGCCATAGTGGAGACAGGAGAAGCATCATCAATTTATCGTGTGACCTGATTGGAACTTAACAGTTTCCAACTGCACTTTAATGATTTTTTTTGTCTGTAACAATCTCATTTATTAAACTTATTAAAGTTTAATTAGCTTTAGCATATGTTATTGTAAGCTCAAGCTGCTGGCAGGAAAAATTCCCTCTAAAAATATAGTGTATGTCTTGAGTGAGCTATTTATACAAGTGAAGTACTTAAAGACACAGCACATCTTTCTAAATGAGTCTGAACCAACTTTAGCAATGTAGTATGGACAAGATTTCAAAGCCAGGCTATTAGAAAGTTATGTTCTTAACAGTAACATTTAATTAGCTTCTATTTTAATTCAGCTATGTACAATTAATTGCAGAAGACATTTTGCTCTAATTGCTGCCCTCAATATATATATTTTTTTCTTTAAATGATTCCACTTATTTCATGGCAAATACTAATTACTACTTACAGTACATGGAGCTCTTCATCTTCAAAATACTGTAGTAGCATTTATTATACCCACTGAATTACATTAGTTTTATGAATGCTCCTCCTAGACCTCTAGGGCACAGCTTTGCAAGTACATCTCTCCCAGTATGGTGAGCAAACAAGAAACAATCTTTATATTTGTGCCATTCATCAAGCAAAGCAGTTAGACATTAGTCATGGCTATGGTCTTTGCTCATACATGGCGGAAACCGTTCTTTTCTGCTCCAATCCCTTCATGCCAAATAAGGCACATTGTGCAGTAAGGTTTCATCAAGAGTTACTTAAAGATGTAGCTGCGTGTAATAACATTATTTTGTTATAACTCACAAAACTAAGTAATAAAACTAGATATAAAGGGGATAGAACATTGGAGCAAATCTGAACCTCACATCAGCAGATATTGTGAATGCCTGCATCCAATATCAGCAGAATTGAAAATTTCTCCTTCTTCTTCTTCTCCCGCTATAGATTTCTTCCCCTCATATAAAAAGCCTGGGTTTTCACAATCCTTTAAACTATGTTGCTTGGTGTGAATTGGGGGGTGGTGGTAGAGGAATTGCTTATTGGATGAGGGCTTCTTTTATTATAGCAGGCACCATCTTTGGCTCCCTCCTCTGGCCCAGCTGATCAGGGGAAGGGAAAAGAGCTCAGCTGAGCCTCGTCTTCGTTGCGAGGCTTGAATCTGCGGGGAGGCCATGGAAGGGACATTTATTTTCCTCAGCCGGACTGGTTTTTTCCCTTGGCCCCATTATGGACTTGTGAGTCAGGGGCATCGTACATTGATGATTTTCATATTTAATATTGTATTTTTTCTTGATTTGTAATTTTGTAACTCAATGATATTATTGTATTATTATTGTATTATTGTATTATTTATTGTATTGAGTTATATTTACTTGTGTTACTGTATTATTGTGATTGTGTACACTGCTTTGAGTCACCCGCTGGGTTGAGTAAAGCAATATAGAAATTAAACATGAAATGAAATGAAATTTCTCAAGGGAAAGAACCACAACCAATCAACTAAACAGAAAGTTCAGTCATTTGCTGAAACACATCAGTAATGTCATACTTTCTCCATATTTCTGCAGGATGAGTGGGAGAACATCCCTGATAGGTGGGATATAAATATAAATAAATAATAAATAAAATAAACAAATAAACAAATAAATATGAATTAGCTCAAAGCTGTATTTAAATGAATTCTAGATAATATTCTAAAAAACACTCACAGCTTAGGAACTTTTATTTAATGGGTACAGCTAGGTTAATAAAGAATGATGGTAAAACATCAACCATATCTGCCGAAGTGAACTTGGTCCACAAAAGCTAACAAGGGGCCACAACCTTTTTTGCCTTTTGTTGTTGTTGTTTTGTTTACTCTTTGACATGTTTATGATGAGTGTCCTGAAAGATCTAGATGAAATAATCTTGATGCTAGGGCATGAAAATCCAGATGAAATACTCTGCCCCCATGCATCTTGGTAAGAATACCAACCAACTGGCAAATTTTACATCTGAATAATTAAAACTTGAAATATTATTAGATCTGTCTAATTGCATGACTAGCTCTATCTACTGGTCACTGCTGTAAAAGGTTCTTTATTTAACTTTTGTGTAGCAAACTTGAATTAGGAAATATTACTTAATAATGGCACATTTTTAAAAAGATGCCAACTGGGCATCTTACTTTTTTAAATTGCTGAAAACAATGACCTAAAAACATGATTCTCAAGATACAATATTCTATTCCTGTCTGTTCCTCTCCAAGAAATACCAAAGGTATAAAATGCACACTCCACATTGAAGCAATACTGAAATGTTCAACAAAACACTTTCTATTGATAGCTCAATAGAGCTATTAAAATGCCCCCTTAACAATGCTTAATGATGGATACTAATAACTTCCTCACCACTAAAACTCAAAATTAGAGAAATTCACCTCTGAGCTAAGGCAATAGTATTCCTGTATTCAAGAGCAAAATCCACTAGGAGGTTCTCTGGCACAAGTATGTTCTTGCACAAACCCTAATCATTTCAAGGGACACTCAAATTACCAAAACACAATCAACCAAATTAAGCTACTATTAATGCTGAGCAGAATTAAGAAAAGCAGATACCTTAAACCCCAAGAGTGGAGGTCGTGAGCAGCTTGTTACAAACTTAAGTAATTTACGTTTTTCATCATCAGTGAAACTTTCCACAACTCTCCAAAAGATTTTGATGACTGGATGATCTGCAGAATAGCCACCTACAATTTTTCAAGAGTAGATCAGATTGTATTAAACCTTAACAGCATGGTTAATATATATCTAATACATCTCTTCAACATAAATGTAATGTACTATACAGACGCCGTATAATGTACTATACAGACTAAAGAGCATGTGAGACTGAAGTTATCTAACTGTTGTCTTTGTGACTATTTGTTTCACTTTCTTACATCTTTCACTGTAAGAAGGCAAATTACAACTTAAGCGTGCCGGCAACAAGCCATCATGTGCTGACCATCTAGAACATCTGGAGTGTAAGGTCTGAATGCAAAAGAATGGGACACCCAAACTACAAACTTTATCGGGGATATATTAAATTTGCAACATCTGTGAGTCAACACATGTTGGAAACAGCTCAGAGTTCCGGTAATGAACTAGGAAAAATGGAGTAAAACAAACAGATGAAAAGAGAAAAGGCAACTGATATGATTCTATAGAACAGGGGTCCCTGACCTTTTTGCAGAATGGATCACTTTCATGCTAAACAATTTTCTTCCATGGACCAGTAAGTGGGGGTGGTGGGATTGGACAGTGCACACAGGCACATGGGGGGAGCCCCACTGTAGTTAAGCAATGTGGAGGAGGGGCCCAGCCACCTGCCTATCTGCTGTGTATGAAGCCTATTCTCTCACTCTGGAACACGTTGAGGGCAGAAGGCTGCCATCGGGGCTCCTACCAAAACACCCCCGTGGCCCAGTTGCAGGACAGCCTGTGGCCCGGTACCTGGTAGTTGGGAACCCCTGCTATAGAATGCTAAATATTAATGTGAAAGTGTGTAATAAATTTCACTTTACTTAACAGAAGTTAACAACCATGGTTAGAAATAATTTTAAAGATTTTATTTTAGCCCTTATTACAGTAATAAGTAGCTTGTTAATTTTGGAAGCCCACTGAATAACATGAAAATACTGTGACCCATTACATCTTTAAATGGTATCTTTGCTGTTCTCCTTATTTTATTTATAGTACCAAAGATCCTACACACAAAGATTTCAGTAAAATATGACTCAGCCAGTAAAATCTTGCTCCTGTTCTAAAAATAAATCTGAACTGATCTTAGAATTTGTGATTTAAGACATGATGTAACAAAAAATTGGGGAGAGTTTAGAACCATTAATTCAATTAGATGGAAAATTTAACCACATATATGAGAATAAATTGTGTTGATTCTTCCCTGAGATAGTTGATTTAATTACAAAATACTTGCCTGAATAATTTGTGAAAGTTTTGAGATCATCTAGACTAATGGGAACCTGTGCACCAGAAATCAAAACCTAAAAAAGAATAAGAAACAAATATATTCATTTCACTTCACGTAGAACTTTCCCATCTTTTACATTTTTAATATTATTTAATAATTTATTTTCTCCATCGGTTTTGGCAATCATACCTGAATTTCCTGCTGATCAAACATCCTAAGCCATTCGAGATTAACAACATTGGCAAGACCCTGTCTAAATGCAAGGCAATGCTGCCTGATCTGTTTGTTTAACCGGTAGTCGGCCACAAGATGGATGTATGCAATTCGGTTGGCACTAGTGACAGGAATATCCTTTCCACCAGGCTTCAGTTCAACCACCTGTAAAACACAAACATTTTCCATAAAGTGAATGTTGTCCCTGGGCAATGAATTGCATCCCCTCTCCCCGCCTCTTAATATCTTTCATGACATTTTGCTAGCAGAGCAGTACATGTGCCCCCACAACCTTACAGCTAAACAATATAATGAGTGCATTACACCATGACGAATATAGATGGGCTTTGCAAAGTAAGAATGAAAATCCAATGCTTACCTTTAAAAAAAAAACCACAACCCAATAATCCAATATTTGACAACAAAGATAATGTGGCCTAATTCATCACATTGTCCATCACGAGGTGGCATAACATAACTGCAGAATCTTATTTAGCTCAGGCAGATCATAATTCAGAAAGCCAGAAATTAGTTCTGCTCTGCTTAATTTTGGAAGACAATTCCTCCATAGACTTATTCATAGCCCTTTCTGTAGTGTTGGCAAATATCATACAACCATGTTTACAGCAGTACACAAACTACTAGTAGCCCATTGTCATGCAAAATGTTTTTCATCTGCCACAGTAGATTACAACCTTCTCTAATCTGGCACCCCTGAAAGGGGTTTCATGATAGCATTTCATGATAAAAGCATTTCATGATAAAACCTGGGGAAACACTATGTCTAAAAAATCAAGGTATGATTTGTTCTTTTTAAATTTCTCATGAAAAAACTCTGAGAAAAACACAAAGCAGCAATTAAAATAGCAGGAATCCAAAGAGGTACTACAGGCACACCTGGGGTTTAGGTAAATCTGCTTGTTTTATCAGAAGATGATTTCCTATGGTTTCAGAAGTCTATTCTAGAAGCCCAAGTCCAAAGTTTCCTTGGTTTCAGGAAATTAACTATATGACTCTTCTGGAACCAGACCAAAACACTGTACAAACTAAACCCACAACTATTTATAAACTTGTTCCAAACAAATGGCTGGATCCAGACTAAATTCGATGAAGGAATGAAATTAATGAGACTAGTCTTGATTGAAGTCTCATTGATTTTAATTGTCCAAATCTTTGCCCTAAAGGTTAAGGATTTACTTAAAAGACTTGGAAAGGCGGTGGTCAACTTTAAAAAAAAAGCTCTTCCTGGCTCAAGTGGCTAAGACGCTGACTGGAAGGTGGGAGGTCAGCAGTTCGATTCCTGAGTACTGTAGGATGGAATGAGCGCCCGACTTTGTCCCAGCTCCTGCCAACCTAGCAGTTCGAAAGCAAGAAATTGCAAGTAGATAAATAGGGACCACTTCAGTGGGAAGGTAAACAGCATTCCATTCACTCTGGTGTCTAGTCATGCCTGCCACATGACTACGGAAACATCTGCAGAAGCAGGCAGCACAGGCTCTTCGGCTTTGAAACACAGATGAGCACAGAACCCTAGAGTCGGATACGTCTGGCTTTTGAGCAAGGGAAACCTTTACCTTTAACTATTTGGAGATACTGCTAACACACTTCACAGGCCCTTTCATCATAGTCTTAAATATACAGTATATTAAATATATATTAACTCAAATTATTGTTCTCAAGTCAACAGCTAGGGGAGTAGAATCTGTTCATTTGCCAGGAGGTTGATCTTGTAATCTATGTTTTCTACTTTGATAATGACCTACCCCAGTTTTCTCCAGCCTGAAGCTTTTCAGGTCTCCTGAAATATAAGTTCCACCATTCATGACCATTGACATTCCTGACAAGGGATGGTGAAAATTTAAAAATATTTGGAAAGGAACAGGGTAGAATGTGTGGCCAAAAGGCTGTTTTAAGGAGGTGTATTGTATTCTCTGACAGGAACAGTTATATGGAAATGAGCTGTACTATATAGGCAGAAAAAACTGTTTCTCTGGGGCAGGGTTCTCAACCTTTTCAAGTTGGGGGCTGGGTCATGCTCCCTCAAACAGTTGAAGGGGCTGGACTGGTTGTTCCCCCACCATTTACAGCTGTCGTAAACACATTTATCAAGGCCACGGACTCATTTACGGCTGTCATAAAAGCGTTTACGACAGCCCTAAATGAGTCCGTGGCCAAGTCTGGTGTAGGCGGCTGCTGAAGCAAGGAACAGGGTCCAGGTTATTTGGTCCAGGTTATTTGGTACCAGGGCTTACTTGTGAGAAGAGATCCCTATAATTGAATAATGCTTTGTATGTAAGATGGGAAAATTTCCAAATTCAAAGAATTAAAATCTGCCCCGGCTCACTTTGCTCTGGACCCGCCAAATGCTAGAACACATATCAGCATACTGTGTTTTATACTATGCATACCAGAATTCCAGAACAACTGACCTCAACAACTGCTTTCTGTAATACAATACAAAAGATAATGAAACAAGTACCTTTTTGAGAAGTTTTTTAAAAAAACTTTTTTTTTGCAAACCACCCAGCTGTTTCCATTTAAAATGAAAAACTTAGAGCCAATGAAAAGTACGGTACTCATTTATCTATAATTTTTTAAATAAAAAATATAAACATTCAACAATTTTCCTCTTTCAAATAGTCCAAACTGGCATCTAAAAGTAAGTGCTACTAGTGACATAAGTAAACAACTTTTGCTTTATTGAGGAAGATTATGTCCAGAATGGTAAAGTGATCAGAATCTGTATACTTTGAGTCAAAGCTGCCCAAACAGCAGTTCTAACATACGTGCCTTATCACTATGGCATCTGAATGCAAATGTTGCTGCGAAATTAATAGTTAACCAGCTATACTAGGAATGGGGAAAAGACAAGCCTCTTACCTGTGCCTCACCTAAGTCATTATTCACTATGGTAAAATTCAGCCCAAGTTCTTCTACGTCCCCTTCATAGCTCTTAAGAAAAAGCAGGTTCTTGTACATTTCAGGATCTAAAGAAGCCAAATGATGAATGTCCACATCTGCGCTTGTCCCCAGCAATTTGGAAAGGAAAAAACTGGCAAACGGAAGCTCAACAAGCATGTTTTCATATAAAGCCTTTTTAAAAAAGAAAACAGTTTAAAATTAATTTCTGGTTTCGCAAACATCCAGTGCTCTCAATTAAACAGACCATCTTATCCATTTATAGGGATGCTATATGTTCCCCCCTCCTTTTTTGTATTACATCCGCATCCGCAGTCAGGGCGTATTTCAGCACTACCACCCGTCAACCCCAGTCTTAGAGCCCCACATTGCGAACCACTGAGATCAGCATCCAATTCACATCTACCTAGAAGTGAAACAACATCATACAGCCATCTCATAGCAGGCAATTTTCCAGCTATGGAAATTGTATAAAGGACTCTTTTTCTCTTCTTCCTTTATATATTCCCATCAGGAGACTCTAACCATGCTTTCTCTATAAATTACAGGGTCCTTATGGTAGTTTTTTAAGGGCTGCAGTGGCTCAAGTGGCTAAGACGCTGACTGGAAGGCGGGAGGTCAGCAGTTTGATTCCCGAGTACTGCAGGACGGAATGAGCTCCCGTCTTTGTCCCAGCTCCTGCCAAACTAGCAGTTCAAGAGCAAGAAATTGCAGGTAGATAAATAGGGAGAAAAATAGGGACCACTTCGGTGGGAAGATAAACAGCGTTCCTTGTGCTCCAGAGTCTAGTCATGCCTGCCACATGACCACGGAAACGTCTGCAGAAGCAGACAACGCTGGCTCTTCAGCTTTGAAAAAGAGATGAGCACTGAACCCTAGAGTCGGATACAACTGGATTTCGAGCAAGGGAAACCTTTACCTTTATGGTAGTTTTGTTTGTACTGGTAATTCTGAGATTTAATTCAAACTGTGTGGTACTGTTTGCCAATGCTAGGCAAGCATAAAATCACATTGGCTGCTTTTCTACCCCTCTCCCCCCCCCCCCCCCCCCCCATTTTATCCCTACAACAACCCGGTGGAGTAGGCAAGGCAGATAAACATGGCTTCTCTTTACTCTTATATATTTTGCCAATGCACTATCTCCTGCAATGCATTTTAACATAGAAAGATAGAAAAGCTGTGTCCTTCTATAGTAAAACCCCGACTTACATATGCCTCGAGTTACATAAAATTCGACTTACATAATGATTTTGTGCTAAAACCATGTCCCGATTTACACAATTTCCTATGGGTTTGCTTCTAGTTACATAGATTCTTTTTCCTATGGGTTTGCTTTGAGTTACGTAAAAATTTCTTTTTTCATGTGGGTTTGCTTTTAGTTATGTTATTTTTTTCCTATGGGTTTGCTTCGAGTTACATAGAAAACTGATTTAAGCAAAAACCTACAGTACAGATTTTTTTTCATAAGTAGGGGTTATACTGTATTTCCAAATTCATCTCCCGTTCCAGCTCAAGTTATTTTTCTAGAAGAAAGTGAACCAAAAATAGAATCTATCTCCTATTGGTCCCCTGTCAAACATAGCTTAATATGCAGGTGCAATGTGACAATTTAGATCTACTACTAAAAATGCATGAACAATGAGATCAAAACTGAAGAGCAGAGCAAAATAATGTAATACAAGATAGAGTGTGAAATACATATATATGGCTGAATTACGAAAGTAAACTTCAAGAGTAAATATTAATTTCTAATCTATAAAGTCACTATTTGCTGTTCTGAATTAGCGACGCAAAAATATACATACCACTACCTTTGTTAAATATATCAAAGCTATCTGAAATTAAAGTGAAATTTCACCTACCATTTACTGAACACTTTGCAAATGTTCAACCCCTTCCCCTTCAACTCTTTTTAAAACACAAATCAGGTTTAAACCTTTAAAGCGTTTAATATACAAGCACTAATAAATGATGGCTTTAAAGACCATGATCACATCAGCTAAATGGATTATAAACTAAATTTCCATAATGTATGCAACTGAAATACAAATGTAGGCATAAATCAAGGTATTTTCTAAACACAGGTTAATTACACAGATTGAAGAACTGACTATTTTTTATGCAAAATAATCCACTTACCATTTTTCATATGGGTCTTAATTCTTAGCCATATGTAACACTGGCTCCTAGAAGCCTATCAATAACTCTCAACTAAGGGAAAATAGTAATAGGTATATTGGAAAAACCTGCTTGTTATTTTTCAAGTGTCTATCTTTTATGAGTGTTTATTGCTGGAAATTGTGCCAAAATGATTTGAAATAAAAAGGATTAATTATGGTAGAAGCCTTTTAATATAAGTGAGTGCACTAGCAATGCAATTAATGCAAATTGTGGTGCTATCTGGAGAATAAACGTGAACAACATCATAGGCCATTTCTGTTTGCTGCCAAATAACTTTATTTACTACATTAAGAATCAATAAAAAATATAATGCTTTTCAAATGCATCTCTATCAATCTTCAGGTAACTCTACAGCAAACATTTATATTTTAATCTAAAAACTATATAAAGCATTTTTATGCCACCTTGATTGTAAGTCTTTATTATCATTTTAATTAAACACAGTTTCTGTAGTTAAGTTGTTCTAAATAAATAAAGCATTCATAAACAGGATTAGATGAATAGTTAATATTCCAATTAGAGTAAAAGCTAAGTTTTGTAATGAACATCTCTCAAATGTACAATAATTCTTTGTTAACTTAATTGCGCTTGAACTTTGCTTTTTTCAGACAGCAAAATACAATAAGCCATTAGTTGTGCATATCCCATGCTTCTGGAATTTCCTTGGCCACATCAAGAATCTTTTCCATTTTCAAATAATTTATTTCTTTTAATTGCAAAAGAAATGAATTTAATTCTTACGTCTTAAGTATTACTCCTAAACAGTTAAGACCATCAAAATGATTACTCAATGGTAAACAAATACGTAAGTCAGGAGTTCCCAACCTTTTCAAGCCGGAGGCCGGGTCACGCCCTCTAAGTCAGTTTTGAGGGCTGGACGGCCATTTTGCCATGCCTGAACCATGAGGGTGGCCATTTTGACCCAACAGCTTCAAATGGGTGGTCATTTTGTTTCTCAAATGTTCTTGGAGGGGTGGTGTGGGCCACATGAAAGGGCCCCGCAGGCCGGATCTGGCCCTCAGGCCTTAGGTTGGGAATCCCTGACTAGAGATGTAAAATTTCTGGAAATTTTGAAGCTCGGGAAAAAAAACCGTTTTTTTCGGGGGGGACTTTTAAAGAGCCAGCCGGAGCCAGGAGGTAAGTGTGGTGGGGGTTAGGAAGGGGGGCTAGGGGTGGGGTGGGGGGGCACCATGGTTACCGGGGCCGTGCCTCACCCTCAACTCCCTAACCGCCGCTACCGTGCTTACCTCCTGGCTCCAGCTGGGTCTTTAAAAGTCTTTCCCTCCCGGGGTTTTTTTTTTAAGTCGGCATGCCGCGCTTTGCCAGCCTCCTCTGCGCTCGCGTCCCTCAGCCTGAATGGCTGAGGGGTTGTGCAGCACAGAGGACTCTGGGACTCGTAGTTCGTGCAGCGGTTTTTTTTCTGAAGCTCATTTTTGATTGGCTGTGGCGCGTTTTCCAACGTTCTTTTTGCTTGCGCCTCTCAGCCTGATTGGCTGTGGCGCGGCGCAAAGAACGTTGGGTATCAAAGTTCTTTTTCTTTGTTTGAGTTTGTGGGGCCCTTGCCCCCCTGGTGCATTTCTAAAATATTTGTTGACCTCTGGACTCATTTTGGGCAAGTGCACGATGGCTCGGTACGGGATAGTATGGCCGGGTGTGGGATCCTTTGTCAAGTTCCAACGGTTAACGCTTGGGGATATATAATTTAAAAACCCGTTTTTCCCCCTGAATTTTTCTTTGGCTTTCACATCTCTATCCCTGACTTAAGTAAACTCCACAGATCCAAATAACTAAATTTAGGGCAACACTCACTCTTGTGGTATGAAATTACTCTCACAAGAATGGCACAATTCAAATCTTATTTCATGGGCCCATCCTTCTGATTGCAAAAGCAGTTACTGTACAGAAAAAAAGCCATATAGTATCAGTCTGAGAAAACCCCATTATTTGGGCTTGGTTTTTTGCACATAGTGTAGCAAAGTCTGCTAAGTACATACTATGACTATAATCCTAAATATCCTTAAAATCATAAAGGACAGACAAGAAGCAAATCAGAACCCTAAATGTAGCTGTTTAGCAACTATAACAGAGAGACAAAATAACAAGTACAAATAAACAGGAGGAGAAGGACAAAAGGGGGGGGGGGGGAACCAAAGGAAAATTTAAGCCTAGATTAGAAGTGATGAATGACTAGCAGGGAAGAACACTATCTGACCAGGAGAAATTAAAGAGAAGGTGGAAAGAGTATAACAAACGGCATGCAGGAAATAAAAGGATGAATGACTCCTTTGATGAAGAACCTGCAGTTGTAGAAAGTGAAGTGAAAGCTGCTCTGAAAGCACTAAGAAAAATAAATAAATCATGGGGTAGATAGAATACCAATGAACAATTCCAAGCCATAGACTGAATCTCTCAAAATCCTAACAAGAATATACCAACAAATATGGGAAACAAAACAATGTTCCATGGATCACTTCTTATGTCACTCTGATCTCCACAACTTTTAAAACGTTTCATACAAAAAGGAAGAAATGTGAAGGCCAAATACATTTCTAAAAGAATCTAAACTATACTGTATTTCCCAAATGTATCATGTTGCATGTTATTGTGACCAAAGAATAAATACAAGTTTTCGCTAGATTTCTTTTCTTAAACATCAAATATGTTTCTTCACAGTGAAATTGTGGATCAGAACTTGTGGAGCAGAAAAATAACTGCAATTTTATTCCAGTAGGAAGCTCAAAGAACTATACAGTGAACCCCCGACTAACGACGCGTTCAAATAGCGTCATTTTTTATTAACGACGCTACCGATGCCCCCACATGATCTCCCGTATGACAAAAAAGGTCGTTATTCGAATAACGATGGTTTTTTTACCATTGTTGTGCGAATAACAATTTTTTTTTATGTTCTGCAGGAGATCTCTCATAGGAAACCGCAAAATGACATTTTCCGCATAACAATGCTACTTGGGAATCAAGCAATGTCATTATGTGCGGGTCTTCTGTACTATAGATAGGACCTAGGCATATTTTGAAAAAAAGACTGAGGGGTGGTATTATAGCCATTTTCAAATATCTGAAGAGCTGAAGTGCACTGGATTCAAACCAATGCATTCAAATTACAAGAAAGAAAATTTGGATTTCCTATTAGGAAGAACATCCTGGGACTTCTTGCCAAGATAGTGATTGGAATAGACCTGTGAGGGCAAGTTCTGATCCTCATCTTTATCAATCTATCTAATTTGTCAGCATTTCTGAGCCTGTAAGAACTTTCTGATGATCAGAACTAATGAACAGTGGAGGAAATCTACTTCCAAAGGTTGTGGAGCCTCCTCTATTGGCAGTTTTCAAACAAAGGTTGGATGGCCAACAAAGGTCGCCCCTGCTCGGAAGATTGTCGTAGCCAACTCTAGGGTTCAGTGCTCATCTGTTTATAGCCAAACAGACTGTGCTGTCTGCATCTGCAGATGTTTCCGTGGACATGTGACAGCCATTCCTCAATATGTGCACGAAATGCTGTTTACCTTCCCATCAAAGTGGTACCTATTTATCTACATGCAATTGCTCTTGAACTGCTAGGTTGGCAAGAGCTAGGACAGGAGCTGGGACAGAGACGAGAGCTCACTCCGTCATGCAGTACCCGGGAATCGAACTCTGACTTTCCAGTCAGTGAGTTCAGCATCTTAAAACACTTGAGTACATGGTATTTTTTATCCACTTAGCACATTTTGTTCCTTAGAGAGCATAAGGATTCCTGAATTAGTGCATTCAAAAGAATTCTGTTGCAAGCCTAGGCAGAAATGAATATGAGGACTAAGGAGGAAATTACTGGCTCAATGTGTAACTTTGTTAAATGAATCATTAAGAAAACTGTGAGAAGGTAACTATCATTCATCTAGGCTGAGAGGATATGTATCAAAATAAATCAATACTTTCAAATCAGCAAAGTACTCATTTTCAGTAAGAGTTCAAATATAACAATTTATTTTCATAAATACTCTGAACTTAATTGACTTAAATGGACCTAGGTGTTTCCAAAGGCAAAAAAAGGATCAAGATTCCATTACCACATACTTTAACTGTTTATTTATTCCCTGTCTAGGAAGCCTGATTTAGGAGCTATAAAATGCAATCAGTACACAAACCAGAAGCTAGAATCATCCTCTAATGGAACTTTTAATTGAGAAGTGACCACTAACATGAGGTAATTTTTTCCAAGTAGAAGTGCTTGCAGA
The DNA here is from genome assembly GCA_035047345.1 of Bradypodion ventrale. NCBI lineage: Eukaryota > Metazoa > Chordata > Lepidosauria > Squamata > Chamaeleonidae > Bradypodion > Bradypodion ventrale. Next base: position 128,052,744 of record JAWDJE010000006.1, read on the forward strand.
GACCTTTGTACACTTCATCACAGTAAACAATCACTAACATATGCATTAAAGAAAATCTAAATACATTATGACCAAATAAATATCGGAATCAATATAATATTTTCTCTCTTGAAGATTTAGTGTTTAAAATACCACACTTTTAGTAGTAGAAACATTTACAAATGCTAGTACTAAGTTTAGTCATTTGTAATGAAAAGATAATTGGTTATATGAAAGAAACTAGTATATAGAAGGCTATCACTTTTGCTAACTATTTAAATAATAAATTAATATTTACAAGATAATTGAAGAAAGCTGAATTCTCAGACTTCTAAATTATTAGTCAGTCAGTATTATTTGGACATTATTTAGCAGTATTACAGAAATGCACATTTCTTTGGCCTGTGTATAATATGCAGGACCTTCTGTTGATACCTGGAACAACCAGTGTGAAAGATTAAATATGGTTTATCCAACATTATCTACCTTATCCATCCATCTATTTTACAAAAAATAAAAGACCTGTAAAATAATTTCTAGCTTTTATTTGAAATCTGGTTCAAATACAGAGAACCATAGATTTTACAACCTGGGCTTTCAAACCCAAGACAGATTCAGAATTCCAACTGTCTCCAAATTTTCTATACACCCACCCATCTTGAGAGGTATCTACTTTTTTAAAAAAGATACCTGATCTTTTGATACCTGCATAACACAAAAATTCAGTAAACTGTTCTTATAGTGAGAATGGGAACAGCTTCTCCTTTCCTTAATGAGATGCAAAAACACAGCTGATTAAAAGGGATGGGAGCCTCACTGAATCAAATTTTCTTTAAAGAAAAAGGGTTCTGAAGAAAATAACATGTTTCAATTTTGGAATATACTCTACAGTACTTGCTTGCTATAGATGGCACTGACTCAGAAGAGCTGCTTCCACGAATGCATAATAACTCTTTTCAGATCGCACCTTCAGGTTTTAGGATTGCTTATATCAGGGATTCTCAACCTGCGGCCCACAGTGCCATTTCATGTGACCCCCCACTGCCTCCACCACACCAGGAAGTGCCATGTAGTGGAGGAAGGGCAAAATGGCCATCCAGCCCCTTAAGCTGTCTTACAGATCATAACCTGGCCCCCGGCGTAAAAAGGTTGAGAACTCCTGACTTAAACTGAAAATTATTTTTTTATTTATTTTATTCAAACTTATTTTTATTTTATATTCAAATTTATATGCCGCCCAATCAGGTAAACCCGACTCTGGGCGGCTCACAACAAGTTAAAACACACATAAAACAGTACAACCAATTAAAACCAATTAAAACCCAACATACCCACCCACCTACCCCATTCCTCTTAAAACCCACATAAACCCACATTAAAAAAAGACAATTAAAAGAAATGGGGGCTTAATTTATAAGCCAACAGGCAGGGGCCACTCACATTTCATCTCCCTCTCCCTCTCTGTCACACACACATATTTAATATTTGCTGCTTAATCAATCCCCAACTCTTTTAATTGACTAAAATGTATTAGATCAATTTAACCCTGTGGTTCCCAATGTGGGGCACATGCACCACAGAGGGGCAATTTGATTTTTTTTGGGGGGGGGCAGTTCAAGAAACAGTTATTAACACTTAATGGCCTTTTAGGCTTCCTCCACATGAATAGGAATTCACTTTTTGAATAATAAAAATTATATGTCACCGGGGGATGATCAGGATTTAAGAGATACTTAGGTGAGGCATAGCCAAAAAACGGTTGGGAACTACTGCTCTAACCAATCAATCTTTTAAGGTTGCAAATACTATACCTTCTCACCTAAGGGTATGGGTCATTGAACTCCTCAGGGCTAACCCCAACAAACTGAAATTCATAGTATTACTTGAAAATGTTGCAACCCTGCTAGTGGTAACCCTCACAAGCTTCTCAGACATATGTTACAGGTTGGGGGAGATATTTGTGTGTGCATGTATGTTCTACCTATCTATCTGATTATATGTAATTATCAGGACTCATAGACTTCTTTAAAACAGAGACCACCTTGACAAAGGCTTTTGGGGTAGTAAATTTTACAAGCGATCCAATTAAATTTCTAGAAAATAAGACAAAACCAAGGAGAATGGGTAAGAAGACACATTCAACACTGACAAAATGATAATTAACTACCAACACCACTCAATGGCTAAGTGTTACACTATTTCCCTTGCAACATATGCAATTTATTTCTCAAAGGATCTTATTTAAGAATTACCTGCAAATGTATAAAATTAAGTATTTTTAATAAAGTGAGTGATAAGCATCAAATGAGGCCTTCAACTAAAACAACAATTCTGGCAGGGATTGAATGCTGGGGTTGGGCTTGAAAAGTACAGCTGTGCCTTATCTTGTTACTGAGTTCATCAACTTTCCAAACATACCAGTTAAAGGTAGTTTCTGCACCTGGGTGCAGCTAATTATTAAATAACACAGTCATTTTGTGCCTTATGTAAACATGGAAGACACACATTTCGCTTTCAAAATGACAGGCAAATGGGCTCCTTTCTCATTTCAAAACACAGTGACTTTATTCCACTTTCCTCTACTACAGTTCAGGTTCCCACCCTACACTTTTATATGTTTTAAATAGTTGATATCCAGACAAAACATGTTTCAGCTTTTGGCAAAAGCTATAAGGTTCACACCAGTGCCCTTTCCCCACTTTTGCTGCTAGATAGGGCTACCAAGACCAACATCTTTTAAACATTCACAAGCATTTTTGTATCACACTGTACTGTTAGATTCATTTAAGTATGTCTAAGTTGTTCTAAAGGATTTTAGACTCTACTTTTAATTTTGCTGCACTATTTCTCATTTCGCATATCATTTCATAGTTCGTCGTTTTGGTATGTATTGTTACATTTTTAAACTTTAAAAAAAGTCTGTTGACTAGTATGGTAGGTGTTCCTGAAAGCTTTTTCAGTTAAAATGTAGTGGGGCTCCTGAACTAATCATAGTCTTAGGATGTTGTCGCTTTCAGTTTTAATACTGTGAGATAGTATCCACCGTGTGGTGTGAGGTCTTTGATGGGCCAGATAGCCTGCTGAAATAATTTTACATATCGTGTAAAAGCATGGTGAAACTGCACATGATGTATATTGCTGCAACCCATCAAGACTTACTGGTGAATTTAACTCTACAAGCCAATACAAATAAGAGGCCTTATCAGTGTAAGAGACCAATTCTGATTATCCCTGAATGAATACAAACATATTTCTATTTCCCAGGTTCTCCCATTTCGGAGGGGGGGGAACCATTAACATTCTTGTTTGTATCTCATTCATATTTTGTAATAAACAAGCACTTCTTAGGTATACAAATAAATTTTTTACCTTTCCCAGCATCCTCCCAAGGAAATAGTAGTGCCTTGCATAAGAATCTCCAACAAGCATCTGTGCCGCAGGGTTAGGGTAAAGCAGTCCTTCATTAGTAGTTTTAAAAAATCCCTGGTTAGGGTTAAATCCTGATTTAAGTAGTTCATTTAGAAATTCTCGAAAAATTCCACCTCCATCAATTCCAGCTTCATCTAGGCCGTGGGCATTAAGTAAATGAACTCGAATACGCTTCTTTAAATCAGGTTCTGGGGGAAAGGGGAAATAAAGTCACATAGGAATCGGAAAAACTCATTTTTAAAATGGACATATTTTAAAACCCTGAAGAAACTGAATAATTTTATGAGTACAATCTACCCCTTGTCAACAAGATAATTACGCCAAAATTTTGCCCTGTAATTTATGCCTGCATAAGGGTGATGATATTACTGGTGGAGGAGATTTTCAGAAATTAAACAGATTTTGCTTCACTCCCACAGTTCATTCCACTTGCATGTAATCAGTCTCACTGCATACAAGTCCTGTGCATGACAGAAGCAGGAAATGTATTTAAAAAGTTTCTGCTTCAATCTCCAGCCTCACATGGCTTGCAGGGGCAGGGCGGGGGCAGGGCAATAAGCTTTCAAGTTTACTGGCAGAATATCAATCAAAGTATACTATCTAAAACACAAAATGTCTTTACAAAACTATCAAAAGACAATGCATCCACATTTCAGAGTATGTCCTGCATCAGATTTCACAGTGAAGAGGAATAAAAATCAAATATTTAAAATAATTTCTGATGTTTCAGACTACAGTAGAACCGCGCATAACGAAAAAAACTCCGTTCCACAGAGCTCTTCGCTATGCTTTTTTTCCGTTATGCAGTTCCCTATGGGAGATACCCCACATAACGGGGGAAAATATTCATTAACCGGGGTTCCCATTGAGTGGGTATACCCCGGTTATCAAAAACCCGGCATAATAGATTTTTTTCTGTTATGCAGGGTATCGCCCTTGCATAACGAATGCTTCGTTATGCAAATTTTTCGCTATGTGATGCGTTCATTATGCGAGGTACCACTGTATTTTAATATTAGTGTTTCATGTCCATGAGCTGAAGGAGAATTTAACAATGCACTTGGAATCTTGGAAATCCTACACATGATGAATATCAAGGTCTACAGCCATATGCAGTTATAAGAACAGTTGTGAAAGGGCCACAAACACAATTTTAGATGACTAATATTCCAAATTAAAGGGAAACATGACAACAGAAGCTGAAATCCTGTAGTCTTCCTTTGTTGTTCAGTCGCACAGTCGACTCCGACCCTTTGCGACCCCATGGACCATCTTCCTTATGCTGTGTAAAGTTTACAACATCATCCATCAACTGTGATTTTTTTTTTAGGCAAAACATTTTTATCCCCCCCCCCCAAAAAAAGCACCCAAGGTTCCACGGAAATCTCCTTCATCACTGCGAAACTACTGGGGGGAGGGGGGAGCGGGGGAGAGGCACAGGATAGAAGGAAAAGACTTTAATTAGAATTTTTTTTGCCACAGGGATAGATTTATTGGTGGAGTGATTTTCAGTAACTGAAGACTTCCTCCTCCCATTCTGTTGTCCTCAATTGTTTCCTGAGGAGAAAATGAATTTTGTGGGAGACTCGGGATATTCTGGGATGAAAAGTGACCCCTCCCCCCAAAAAAACCTATATGGCTGATGACATCGTTAACCTTACAGTGTATAATTTATGCAACAGAGTTTTAGCCAGAATATAACTTCACTAATGCTAGAGCAGAATTTTAAAATAAATATTATCAGAAAAATGAAATTTTGAATGATACCTCTAAAAATTGTGGAATTCAAATTCAGGTGCCCTCTACAAAATACCAGTTATTCTTTCTTCACACAATTCAGTAACTAAACAGGTCTGTAATTGAAATGCAAGCTTCCTATGCATATACAAAGTATGCTGTTTTATGTAACTAGTAAGACAATTATATTTTTACAATGAACTCCTTTTATTATTAATCAATAAATTATATACCATTTTCAGGGGAAAGCTTGTCATATGCATCTTCATAAATATAATTTCTTCTGATAGTGACGTTAATTCCATCCAGAAATGGACCTTCTCCTTGAACCTCCTGTTTATCAGCATAGATCAGTCTTTGAAAGATCTTGTGTTGAAAAGTTAAACAAACAGGGGAAAAATAATCTCATGTAAATATCAATGTTCAATATATCACAATTCCACAACACTGAGACTTACACTCAAAACTATTTTACGCAATGATAAAAATACTGTAGAGCTAGGATATGGAAGTAGTAAAAAGAAATTGACCGCATTAAGAAATCAACCAGTAATAAGAGTGGGTGTCTTAATATTGTTTTGTGGTATTTGTAAATTTCTCAATACAGTAATACCCCAGTTAACGTATGCACTGCACAGCATTAAAACGGGATAACGTTGGGGAATTTGAGGAAAACTTTTGAACCGCACAAGCCTCACCCCAAGGAAACTGGCACTCCGATGTTCAGACCACCGGAGAGCCAAGCCCCAAAGTCGGAGACCAGTCCCAAATTGTGATTCTTCCATTCCTGCATTGCGCATTATGTGCTCTGTATATAGGTTAAATAAGCAGGGTGACAAAATGCAGCCTTGTCTTACTCCTTTTCATATTCCAAACCACTCTGTCATTCCATATCAGGTGTTCTGGTATTCACATCTCTTTGATTACTTGCCACATTTTGTTGTGGTCCACACAGTCAAAAGGCCTTGGTGTAGTCAATGAAACAGAAGTAGATTTATTTCTGATATTCCTTTGTTTTCTCCATGATCCAATGTATGTTGGCAATGTGGTCTCTAGTTCCCCTGCCTATTCAGAAACCAGCCTGCACTTCTAGCAATTCTCTCTCCACATGCTGCTGAAGTCTATCCTCTTGAGCATAACCTTGCTAGCGTGTGGGATGAGCGCAATTGTTCCACAGTTTGAACATTATTTGGCATTACCCTTTTTTGGGATTGGAACTATACTGATCTTTTCCAATCATGTGGCCATTGTTGTGTTTTCCAAATCTGTTGGCATATAGAATGCAATAATTTGATTCCATCATCTTTTTTGTTGTTCAGTCGCACAGTCGACTCCGACCCTTTGCGACCCCATGGACCATTTTCCTCCAGGCGCCTCTGTCCTCCACCATCCCCCTCAGCCCTCCCAGCTCTGTGCCCATTGTGTCTATAATGCCATCTAGCCATCTCATCCTTGGCCTTCCCCTTCTTCTTTTGCCCTCCACCTTTCCCAACATCAATGCCTTCTCAAGTGAATCCTCCCTTCTCATTTGATGTCCAAAGTACTTTAGCTTCATCTTTACTATTTGACCTTCCAATGAGCAGTCAGGGTTAATTTCTTCTAAGATTGACCTATTTGTTCTCCTCGCTGTCCAGGGGACTCTCAAAACCCTCCTCCAACACCACATTTCAAAGGCATCTATTCTTCTGCGTTCAGCCTTCCTAATTGTCCAGCTCTCACATCCATACATTACTACTGGGAAAACCATTGCTTTGACTATTCTAATTTTTGTTTGCAATGTGATGTCTCTGCTTTTCACTATGTTCCCCAGGTTTCTCATTGCTTGTCTCCCAAGAATCAGTCGCCTTTTTATTTCATGGCTACAATCCCCATCTGCAGTGATCTTTGATCCTAAGAAAGTAAAATCTGTCACTGCTTCTACTTCTTCCCCGTCGATTTTCCAGGAACTGATTGGGCCTGTTGCCATTATCTTGGTTTTCTTGATATTGAGTCTCAAGCCAGCTTTTGCACTCTCCTCCTTCAGCCCAATCAAGAGATTCTTTAGGTCTTCCTCACTTTCTGCCATTAGGGTGGTATCGTCTGCATATCTCAGATTATTGATGTTTCTCCCAGCGATTTTAATCCCATATTGTGATTCCTCCATCCCTGCACTGCGCATTATGTGCTCTGTGTATAGGTTGAATAAGCATGGTGACAAAATGCAGCCTTGACTTACTCCTTTTCCTATTCCAAACCACTCTGTCATTCCATGTTCTGTCCTAACTGTTGCTTCTTGGTTCGTGTACAGATTTCTCAGGAGGCATATGAGGTGCTCTGGTGTTCCCATCTCTTTAATTAATTGCCACATCTTGTTGTGGTCCACACAGTCAAATGCCTTGGTGTAGTCAATAAAACAAAAGTAAACTTGTTTCTGGTATTCCTTTGTTTTCTCCATGATCCAGCGTATGTTGGCAATGTGGTCTCTAGTCCCCCTGCCTCTTCTGAAACCAGCCTGCACCTCTGGTAATTCTCTCTCCACATGTTGCTGAAGTCTATCCTGTATTATCTTGAGCATCACCTTGCTGTCATGTGGGATGAGCGCGATTGTTCGATAATTTGAACATTCTTTGGCATTGCCCTTTTTTGGGATTGGGACGTATACTGATCTTTTCCAATCCTGTGGCCACTGTTTTGTTTTCCAAATCTGCTGGCATATTGAATGCAGTAATTTGACGCCATCATCTTTTAGCGCTTTGAAAAATTCAACTGGGATACCATCATCTCCACTAGCTTTGTTGTTTGCAGTGCTCTTTAGGGCCTTTATGACTTCGCTCTCCAGGATGTCTGGCTCAAGTTCAAATTCTTCGTCATTGTGATTAACAGGAGTGTTGAGGTCCTTTTTGTAGAGTTCCTCTGTGTACTCTTTCCATCTTTTCTTAATCTCTTCTGCATCAGCTAGCTCCTTTCCGTCTTTGTCCCTTATCATGGTCATTTTTGCTTTAAATGTTCCCTTGATTTCGCCGATGTTTTTGAAAAGATCTCTGGTTCTGCCTCTTTTGTTGTTTTCCTCCATTTCTCTGCACTGTTCTTTTAGGTAGTTTTCCTTATCTCTCCTTGCTTTTCTTTGAAATTCTGTGTTCAAATGTTTGTATTTTTTCCTTTCTCCTTTGATTTTGGCGTTCCTTCTTTCCTCTGCTATTTTAAGAGCCTCATCAGACAACCACTTTGCTTTCTTACTCTTCTTTTCTTTTGGTATGGTTTTCTTTGCTGCTGCCTGCATGATGTCCCTCATCTCCGTCCATAATTCTTCTGGTACTCTGTCTACCGAGTCTAAGCCATTAAATCTGTTCATCACCTCCACCGCGTATTCTTTAGGGATGCTGTCTAGGTGATATCTTTCTGGTCTCCGTGTTTTCCCTATTTTCTTTAGTCTAAGCCTGAATTTTGCGATCAGTAGGTTGTGATCTGAGCCACAGTCTGCTCCAGGTCTTGTTTTTGCTGACTGTATGGAGGTTCTCCATCTTTGGCTGCAGAGTATGTAGTCAATTTGGTTTCGGTGTTGTCCATCTGGTGATGTCCATGTGTAAAGTCGCCTCTTGTGTTGCTGGAAGAGAGTGTTTGCTATGACCAGTGCGTTCTCTTGGCAGAACTCTATCAATCTTTGCCCTGCTTCATTCTGTACTCCAAGACCAAATTTGCCTGTTATTCCCTCCACTTTTTGATTTCCTACTTTGGCATTCCAGTCTCCTAATATAATTTGGACATCATTTCTTGGTGTCTGTTCTATGAGGTGTTGTAAGTCCTCATAGAACTGGTCCATTGTGGGTTCATCTGCACCAGTGGTTGGTGCGTATATTTGGATCACAGGGACATTGAAAGGTTTGCCTTGAATTCTGACTGACATCATTCTGTCATTTTTAAGGTTGTATCCCATTACTGCTTTTCTCACTCTTTTATTGACAATTATGGCTACTCCATTTCTTCTAAGGTTTTCTTGCACACAGTAGTAGATATGATGGTTTCCAGAGCTGAATTCCCCCATCCCTGTCCATTTGAGCTCACTGATGCCTAAGATGTCAATGCTTATTCTTTCCATCTCATTTTTTACCACTTCCAGTTTACCTTGGTTCATTGATCTCACATTCCATGTCCCTATGCAGTATTGCTCCTTACAACATTGCATTTCTCCTCCCCCTTTCCTGTCCCTCCCCTTCCTCCCCTCTGTGGTGTTAAGCATCCTGTATCACCTAGCCTGCTCCTTTGTTTTGCCTTTTGTTTTGGTCCATAGGGTTCTCTTGGCAAGCTTTGTGGCATGGTCTACGCCATTTTTCCCTCCTCATACATTTTATCACAGTTTTTAAAAGTTTAAAACATTTTAGACAACATATTATCATGCATATTATCACACTTTATACACAGTCTCTATGTCAGTTTCTGTATTTAGTCAGTATAAAGTCTCTATGTCAGTTTCTATATTAAGTCTTCTACATTTGCATATTAGGTACTTATCCTTTGCCTGGGACTCTGAGTCTCTCCCCCTGCTTTTCCTCCTCTGCCCTCTTCCCTTCTTTCAGTTGGTCTTCTCCTGGCCTTTCCGCCGCTCAACCGGCTCTCCTCCTCCTCCTCTTCCTCACCCCCCGGCTGGGGATGATTGCCCGCCGGCGGCCGCGGCTGGCCCTTCCGCCGCTCGCCCGGCTGGCTGGCTCTCCTCCTCTTCCTCACCCCCCGGCTGGGGGTGGTTGCCCGGCGGCGGCCGCGGCTGGCCCTTCCGCCGCTCGCCCGGCTGGCTGGCTCTCCTCCTCTTCCTCACCCCCAGGGTGGGGGTGGTTGCCCGGCGGCGGCCGCGGCTGGCCCTTCCGCCGCTCGCCCGGCTGGCTGGCTCTCCTCCTCTTCCTCACCCCCCGGCTGGGGATGATTGCCCGGCGGCGGCCACAGCTGGCCCTTCCGCCGCTCGCCCGGCTGGCTCTCCTCCTCTTCCTCACCCCCCGGCTGGGGGTGGTTGCCCGGCGGCGGCCGCGGCTGGCCCTTCCGCCGCTCGCCCGGCTGGCTGGCTCTCCTCCTCTTCCTCACCCCACCCCCCCGGCTGGGGATGATTGCCCGGCGGCGGCCACAGCTGGCCCTTCCGCCGCTCGCCCGGCTGGCTGGCTCTCCTCCTCTTCCTCACCCCCCGGCTGGGGATGATTGCCCGGCGGCGGCCACAGCTGGCCCTTCCGCCGCTCGCCCGGCTTTTAGGGCTTTGAAAAATTCAGCTGTGATAGCATCATCTCCACTGGCCTTGTTGATGGCAGTGTTTTTTAGGGCCTTCCTTACTTCACTCTCTAGGATGTCCGGCTCAAGTTCAAAGTTCTCATCATCGTGATTATCCGGAGTGGTGAGGTCCTTTTTGTAGTTCCTCTGAATACTCTTGCCATCTTTTCTTAATCTCTTCTGCATCAGCTAACTCCTTGCCGTTTTTGTCCCTTATCATGGTCAGTTTTGCTTTCATTATTTGTTCCATGAAATGTAACATTTATTCTCTCAATAGTATTAACACAGACTGATGGCAGTACAATTCTAGGATATGCATTTGATTAGCAGAAGCTATAGCACCAACGAAAGAACCTCAATCTATTGCTTTGTTATTAGGTTAAAAATGAATAAAGCCCTCTTTAAACAACTTGTCCTTTGCAGTATACAATAAAGCAGTGAGAATTGCCACATTATAACCAAATTATAAGTAGAGGTCTGGTTTTTTTTTAAAATGCAAATCATTTGAGAGAACCCATAAAGTGTTTGACTCCCCCCCAAAAAAATAAAAAATAAAAATAAAAATAAATCTGAGCTGTCCTCTGCAACCAGCACAGAAAATTACTTGGTACAGATGGAAGGAATGATACACATGTAAGATATTTTGGACACAGGCTTAAAAAAATACAATAAAATTAAGCACACTCTGGAACATACATTTGCTTATCTAAAAGCTTTGAAATAAAAAGAAAGATTGCATTTGAAGAACATTAAAACAGTACCATTATTATTCTCTATTTTCAGAAAAAATGAATGATATGAAAGACAGAGGATTCTTACATGCAAAGAGATAGGCACTGTGCAAGACTGGACATTTAGCAAATATATTCTGTCATAAGTACAAGTGTCAATAAAATGAAGTACCTTTACTCTTTCTTCAAAAGGAACCACAAAAGGTAGTTCAGTCAATATGGCAAGTTGTCGTTCCTCTGACACAGAAAGTGGTGCTGGATCCAAGCCCACTTTTAGCATAAAATTAAAGAGCGAGAATATAATCAGTTCTTACGTGAAATAGAATATGTTACCTTTTCTGTTCCTTTGTGTTTGGAACCACCACAAAGAGACAGCAAGGATTTCTATTGAACCAAGCCTGCTAATGATATCTAATAAACATCAACTACCGTATATCACATAGTAAATACGACAAAAAAGACAAAAACATTGTGGCTCCTTAAAGCAGGGGTTCACAATGTTTTTCTGCCAGGGGCTGGACCCACCCCCAACACTCCCCGCCAGGGATGTGTTTGCTCCCTTGACGTACGTTTGCGTCATCGTCATCAATAACGGCATATTTCCAGCTTCTTGCACAGCCTCCACTGCTTCCTGTGGCAGTAGGAGGCTTTTCGGAGTATAATCGCTCCGTTTTGGGCTCTTTTTTTGCTGCGTACCCGCTGCATTTCGGCTGCTAGAACGCACCGCTGAGTGACTTCCTGGTTCCACACTGGGAACCCAGCCACTGACACAAGCTCTGCCCAGCACCAGAAGTCGCCCTGCAGCGCCTTCTAGCAGCCAAATGTGGCAAAAAAAGCCCAAACCGGAGCGATTATGCTCCGAAAAGCATCCCACTGCCATGGGGAGCGGCAGAAGCTGTGCAAGAAGCCGGAAAGATGGCACGGTTGCTGCCACCATGGTAAGTGACGTATCGCAACTTCCGTTGGTGGTGGGCAGGTCTAGAGGTGCCTGGGTGACCACCACAGGCCGGATTAATGAGATGCACAGGCCAGATTAGGTCCAAGAGCTGCGAATGTATTTTAATATGCTAGTCTTTATAGTCTTTAAGATGCCACAAAATTTTTGTATTTTTTTTTGTTTTGTTTCATTTACTATCTGATATGCTTGCACAGATTAACACGGCTACCATTTCAGAAACATCTTCTAGGAACTAAAAGCCTAGTTGAAGCTGATGGACACAGAAGAATATGAGAACCCATTATTTCTTCTTCAACAGAAAATTGCACTGGATACATCTCCTGGTTAATTCTAGAATGAGTTTTAGAATTTTATTTTCGCTCAGCACAAGAGGATTCGTGCAATACAATGATGCCACTGAACCAGGACAAATAGTTCATCAAGTTCCTGCTCGAGTAGTTGGAATTTGGCTTCTATATTACTTAATCCATCACATATTTTTTTTAACATATGACATTTGACTGCCAGAACATGCAGTCAGTGGGAGTAACTTCCAATACAAAGTGAAGTACTTTAGTTGGGAAAGGAAATCGGGGAAGTTTGAGTGAGCTTCCAGAAGAATTAGCATGAAAGCAACAAATCTTTCTGGGTCCTCAATAAGGTAACTAAAATCCGGGGGGGGGTGTGTGTTTGTACATGATAATGATCTGAATAAAGTTGCACAATTCAGATACAGTACTTTGATGAGGTCCAAGGTCAACCAACTCCATTGAAAATGAAAATTTCCAAACCAAAAAAGTACAATGCTTTCAGTCTCTGGATATAGATCCATTCACTAAGAAACAGTAAAAAATTGCTTTGTTTACTCCTTGATATGCTTTTTTTTTTTAGTGAATGATTTTGATAGCACAGGTAAAGTGATATCACAGTGGCTTTTAAAAGTAACCATCACTAGTTAACATGATGTACTTTTAAAATTCTATTTATTTAAAAGAGCTTCATGCAACAAGAACATACAACAGCTAAGATGTTTTGGCAAGTACTAACCCTTGGAATCTGAGTGCTTTCAGTAAATATTTTTTTATTTACATTCAATACATGCCATCTATCAAATTAAGGATTAAAACATTTTAAAAACAGGAACTGCATGTACAGCAAAGGTATACTGCTATCTGACTTCAGCAGTTCAATCATTCCGGTCAATTAGTCAATTTTATCAACGTTGCCCCATCAACATTTCCAACTTTAAAGAGAATTATGTGATGGAGTCATCAATACACAAGACATTTAAAGCTCAAGAGGGCCTGCCATTTAAGTAAATGAAAAAGCACAAATAAACATGGCCATATGCGAGGCAGTGGTTCTTTCACAGTAATTGGTTTTAGCCCATATGGAGTCAAGTGAGATTAAACTAATAAGCACACTGTTATGTGCTTGTCTTCACACAATCATGATGATCACATCTTTTCCCACTTCAAGAGTACATACTGAGCACCTAGACTAGGGGTTCTCAATCTACAAGTCCATGGGCCATATCCCACCCGTGGTGCCAAATAATCCACTCTCCCTTGCTCCAGCCACCGCCACCGAAATCAGCCAAGGACTCATTTACAGCTGTCGTAAACACGTTTATGACAGCCATGAACTCATTTACGGTTATTGTAAATACTTTTACACACATTTACAACACTGCAAATGAGTCTGTGGCAGATTCTGCTGGTGACAGCTGGACCATCAGTCTGGTCCGCAAACTGTTTGAGGGAATGTGACCCGGCCCCTGACTTGAAAAGGTTGAGAACCTCTGACCTAGACAGAGCAAGCACATTTATAGGATGAATACATTTTTCACCTAGAAATACAAGTGGACAGAGGCTGAAATTGTCGGCATAACTTTTACTGAGGCAAGCTAATGACCTCAGGGAGAAGCCTCTAATTATTGAAAATCACCATAAGTAGAGCAACTCAAGAATGGTAATTATTTTGTAATTCATAACTCCTCTCATGTGTCACCCAGCTTCCATGCCTTTCCAGTGATAAAAGGGTCTTTGGAATTTTAGGACAGAAATTAGAATTCTTTAAATTCTGAAAAATCACCAGTGCTTAATTGACATCATCAGCTTTATGTGGTGTAAGCTACAGCAACAGGATTTCAGCCCTAGTATAGGCAACAATGAACTTTCCTTGACCACATTTATCACCAGTCTACAGTCTAAGGCTACAGTCTTATTTTATTTTATTTGTTTATACTATGATTTATATACCACCTTCCTCACCCTGGGGTGACCCAAAGAGGTTTACAGTCAAAAGTAATACAAAATAATGCACAATATAAATACAATACAAAATATAAATATAGATAGATACGGAGCCTGTCTCACGTTCCCGACGGAGCCCAGGATCAACGTCGCAGACGGGGCCCAGGGCTCAACGTTACAAGCGTCCGAGCTTCCCATCCCCGGGCAGGTGGAGTGGGCTCCGGGGAAAGGCAGGCGAGTGCTCGGTGGCTGCAGCAGCGTCTTTTCAAGCCCTCCAGGTGGGCAGAGCCTGGAGGACGGAGACAGCTTCCACACCTGCTTCGCATCCCCGGGCCAGTGGAATGGGCTCTGGGGAGAGGCAGGCAAGTCCTCAGCAGCTGCAGCGTCTTTTCAAGCCCTCCGGACGGGCAGAGCCCGTAGGGTGGAGACAGCATCTGCACCTGCCTCCCATCCCTATCTTATGCATGCTCATGGAGTTTTACTTCTGGCTCTCTCTCTCTCTCTCTCTCTCTCTCTCTCTCTCTGTGTGTGTGTGTGTGTGTGTGTGTGTGTGTGTGTGTGTGTGTGTGTGTGTGTGTGTGTGTGTGTGTGTGTGTGTGTGTGTGTGTGTGTGTGTGTATATATATATATATATATATATATATATATATATAGAGAGAGAGAGAGAGAGACTTATCCTGCACAAACAAAAACCTCAGTTTTCAAGGGAAAATAGTAATGATCTTACCATCCAGAGTAGACTGTAATGGTCCTATTCTTCCCATTCTTCTCACTCTCCATACATGTCTGGCTGATGGCACATAAAGCTGTGTAACCTAGTGATTCATTAACACCATGATGAAATATCTAAAATTAAAAGCTCAGGGCTATAATTTCTCCTTCAATTTAATTACAGATTTTGAAATACGGTTATAATATAGTAAAATAAAACTGATCACATATAAGGAAAACATTCCTTCTCTGAAATATTTCTTTAATGCCTTATATGCACAAATCCCAGATATTTAAAATCCCCTAATTAATAAAATAACTTGAGAAAAACACACAATTATACTATGTATGAATAACTTCAAATGATTCGCTGGGAGGAATACCAAAATAAGAAGTTCTGATTAGATGTTTAAAACATGTGAATGATGAAGCATGCATGACATACCACGGGAGGAAGACTATCCACTATCCAGAAAGAAAGTTAATATCTGTATCACTGCCGAATACAAATCCATGGTTTATGCCAAAACAACAGACTCTACTTGAAGATATCAGTAGTTTTGGAGACTATTAAAGGAGTGATTCTTCTACAGACAACTTTGGCCATTAAAGTAACTTTCCACATATATAAAACAGCCATCTTTAATCATACACCTCTTCTCAGAAAGTCTTCAAGGGCATTATAAACTCTATTTTACAGTATACCACACCAAGTCGTTGACTTCTGATTAGCTGTAGCCTATACTCAACCTTAGAATAAGAGATCACAAGTAGCATATGGAACAAGTGACTTATTAAAACTGCCATCCTACACACACTTACTCCTAAGTACATACTATTGAACTCAGTAGAAAATTCTTCTTAGCAAATATGTATTGTATTTGGTGGAATCTATCATATACAGTACTTTCATATCATAATGAAAACAAAGGACAGGGATATTAAACATCAAAATACTTCAAGATAACACCTGTGCTAATTTTTGGTAATGTACACATCTGGGATGATTTAGATTTAAACATTAAACTGAATTTAATCTGTAGAAACAGTTTGGTAGGAAACATACCACTCCACTTTTTAAAAATACCTCTGTATTACCTTATCTGCTCTAATGTTTTCCTGTTCTGAAAGCCAATGATTTGGTGGGCAAAAATTCCTTCTTGTATCTCTGGCTTTCAACATTTTCACTAAATTGGTGATCACCTGTTGAGAAATAATTCAATATAAAGTGGTATATACAAAAAGGTAGACAATTTACACTGAACTACAAAGCATATTTTTTATGTTAATGGAAAGCCTTTACAGTACTTTTATTCTTAAAAGATGTGATTAACTAATTAAGAATTTGGTGAGCATTCATTAGATAGTATATAACTTTGAAAAGCTTCTTCATGGAGTCTATTGTTATCCCTTAATA
Organism: Bradypodion ventrale; assembly: GCA_035047345.1. Lineage (NCBI taxonomy): Eukaryota > Metazoa > Chordata > Lepidosauria > Squamata > Chamaeleonidae > Bradypodion > Bradypodion ventrale. The sequence goes on from JAWDJE010000006.1 coordinate 128,069,166, forward strand.
CAAAAAGTTAGCACAATGCTAAGAAAAAAATAACATAATTAAAGCAATTATTTTAATTAAAATAATCTAAAATAGGGAAGCCAGCTTTAGCAGACTTAGTGGCTGCAATAACGCATCACAGAGATTAAGCTAACACAATCCTTCACCATACCTAAAGCTGCTAACTGGAACTCTGAAACCTTAATATCAAATTACACTGGTACCTCATACAACGATTTTAATCCGTTCCATGGGGCTCGTTGTTGTACAAAACAAATGCTATATGATACATGCATCATATAGCGATTTTTCCTATGGGATGCACCGTGCAACGTTTGTTTTTGTTTTTTGCTAAGTGGTTTTTCCCATTGAAAAATTGTTGTACAATTTTTTCCATAGGGAAAATTTTTATGCACAATGCCATCCCCCCCCCCCCCCCAATCTAATTGGTATGCAATTTCATTGCTATACGGGGCTATTGTTGTATGATGTTCCACTGTAATTTCAAATACGCTTTGTTGAAACAGGCCTGCTTCACGTTGTTATAATTAGCTGCTTTACCTAGATTTGGACAGATGCAAAAACATTCAAGCTGCTTCTCATGAACACACCACCGGGGAGAGCCATAGGGTCACAACTGTTCATTCTCCTAACACGAAATCGCAGTTTAGAACTACAGTACAGTACATCCAGATCAGGGGTACCCAACCTTTTCATGATGCGGGCTGGACCACGCCCCCTGGACAGCTGAGTGGGCTCGTCACATGGTTCCTCCCAGTGTAAATGGTGCCATAAAATGCATCTGCGCCAGCATAAATGCATTTATGACAGCTGCAGGTGCATTTATGGCAGTGTTTACAGCAGATGCAGGCATGTTTACGCATGTGTGCGTGCATTTTATGGCTGTCGTAAACGCTTCTACTTCTGCTAGGTGCGAGGGCAGCGGCGAGCCACATGAACTGGTGCCACAGGCCGTGGCCAGCCCTCGGGCTGTAGGTTGGCCACCCCTGATCTAGATTATATTCATGGTTTCAGGGATGAGTGCATGATGCGCAGTTTCTTAATGCCAGAATAAACAGAAACTCCTTATGACACAGAAAATTAAAACTAATTGTATTATTTAGAACAGGGGTTCCCAACCTAAAGCACATGGGCTGGATTGGACCTGCAGCAATATTTCATGTGCCCCCCTCCCCAACCCTCCAAGGGCATTTGAGAAATAAAATGGCCATCCCTTTGAACTGTCGGGACAAAATGGCCACCCCCATCGTGCAGGCAGTGCAAAATGGGGGGGGGGGCTGCCCCGTTTATTTCACAGTGCTGTACACAAGAGGCTGTAGGTCTCATGGCACCACAAGCTTTTTTCTTTCCTTCTAGATCAATTCTGTCCATACACAGAATGAAGGCAACTTTCTAAAATGCCAAATTATGCTCTAACCACGGTTAAAATTGTGAAAAAGCAAACAGCCACTCCCCCCTTAAAATTACAGATTTAAATTAAAACTTTGAATACTCTCTCTACTGGATCACCTAAATATTGTTTCTTAAGATCTTCTTAAAATGTATCCCAGGTACTGCCACCTTCTGAGGTGTTATGGGTAATAGGCATAGATACTTGGCATCTTTCTGAAATTATCCCTCCAGTTAAAACACGATTGCTCCTATTCTACTGGATAACAACTACAAACTGCTTTGTTCTCCAAGATTAAATGGATATTCTACTGTGCTATCATCAACATCTATTGGTCTCATTTGTAGTCTGGTTGCGATTTGCAAATGTGCTATTTTATTACAGTTTTCATTGTTGTAATTGATTTTTGTTTTTGTTGATATCCATTATTTGGAAATGCTCAAGGTGAAGCACAAAATGATGACTGAATCCAGATGCTGCATTTCACACACACACACACACATATATATATGCAAGCTGAAGAAAACTATGCGTATTAGTTAAACATCCAAAGAGATAGCTCTTGTGCAGTTAAACCACCAAAAACATATGAAGATTAAAAGAACCATACTGCATGTATTTAGTCATTTAAAATTTGGTGCGCATCATTATATTGGAATTATTTTGGCTACCAGATTCAATGTTACAAATTATATCATCCGAAATCATAACAAATGAAGCAACACAACAAAAGCACTTTAGTTAGCTGAATAGAATAAGACAAATGTAGCATCTTTTCCTAAGATACACGAGGAAGTATGTTGAACCTCATCCTAGAAATTGCAAGAAAATATGACTAAATCAAATTTTGCAATGTGCACATCAGTAAAAATCCTTGATTTAGCTATGCACTGAGACAGTTATTTAACACAATCAAAACATTATCAGCTATTCTCATAGCCAGTAATGTCCATAATGCCCGTGCTGATAAGTGAAATGTGTTGTAAAAATCAGGCAAAATGGGCAGGATAGAGGCTGTTGTAGACTTGTAGAATGAATAAGCATTCCTTAATTAGCCCATCAGGTTAAGTGCAAGCATTAATGGGCCTTTCCTAAAGTCTAGCATGACATCTTTCCCCAAACATGGCCAAGAAGAAAGTTCCATTAGCAATATTAATACAAGCTTAGTTGATCATTTTCATTCAATTAACTTCTTTCAATTAAATAGATAGCTTGACAAAAGCAGTGATAAAAGACCTGAAGGGACAGCTGACGACTTGAACTGAACATTAGTGTGCGAGAGGTCGCCGGTATTAAACGGACTGTAAATCTAGCATTCAATTTGGAAAATGCATTTCTTCTGCTTCTACTCCTTTAATGAGTAATTTTAGCTGACTATATGTGTTTGCTGTAGAAATTTCATGGCAAGTCAGGCACTTTCTTGGGCAACAGTTATATCCTTGATTCCTTCTCTACCTCCTTGGTGATTTTCTCAGTACTAAAAATATTGGTAGTTTGGAGGGAGGGCGGGACAAACTGGGTAAAATGCTGCCAATTACCTAACAATCTATACCTATAAAATGGTGCATTAACCATTGGAATGTGACAAAGGATGTTGCACCAGGCCCCACTAGCCCGTAATGGGCCTCCGTTCACTCGACCGAACCCGGTTCGCAGGTAACTGTCGGGTTGAAATTTTCGACCCGGGGGCAGGAGCCCCCCAGTCGCAAACAAAAAAAGGGAACTTCAATTCCCAACGTTCCTGGCACCGCGCCAGAGCCAATCAGGCTGAGCGGCACGGCAAAAGGAACGTTCGGAAACGCGCCATGGCCAATCAAAAAAAAGCAGCAGGGGAAAAACCGCTGCAGTAAGCAAACACGCGCAGCCAAAACTACAAGCCCCAGCATCCTGCGCACCATTAGCGGCAGAACGCTGAGGCGGCCGGCGCGCGAAAAATAAAAGTTTAAAAAATGCTCACTGCCGCTGCCATTCTTCCCCACAGGCCAGCCAGCATGGCCCGTGGAAAAAAAAAGAAACCCCCCGCCGCCGCTGTCCTTCCGTTCGAAGGTCCAGCCGGTGCGCGAAAAATACAAGTAAACCCCCCCGCCACTGCCCTTCTTCCCCACGGGCCAGCCAGCATGGCCCGTGGGGAACCACCACCACCCCGCCGCCGCTGCGCTTCTGTTCAAAGGGCCAGCCAGCGCGCGAAAAATACAAGTAAGTCCCCCCGCCACTGCCCTTCTTCCCCACAGGCCAGCCAGCATGGCCCATGGGGGGGGAACCCCGCCGCCACTGCCCTTCCGTTCGAAGGGGCAACCGGCGCGCGAAAAATACAAGTAAAAAAAAAACGCCACTGCCCTTCTTCCCCATGGGCTAGCCAGTATGGCCCACGGGGGAAAAAAAGAAACCCCCCACCGCCGCTGCCCTTCCTTCCCATGGGCCAGCCAGCATGACCCGTGGGAAAGAAAGCCTCCCCGCCAATTGCCCTTCCTTCCCACGGGCCAGCCAGCATGGCCCGCAGGAAAGAAAGCCACCCCTCCTGAAAAAATAAACACAAGAGCACAAACCAAAAACACACAAAAATCCAAAAATAAAACACAAAAACAGCCAAAAAGAAACAAGAAAAAGCATACAGAAAAGAAAGAGAAAACTTACCGGAAGCGACACCCAGAGGACAGAAGAGAACAATTGTAGAGAGGCAGAAAAGCTCACCACCCCCACCCAGAGGCCAAAAGAGAAAAAAACATTCAAAAATATTAAAACTAATAAGATTAATTCCAAAATTAATCAAATAAGTTATAAAAACATTCAAAAATAATCAAACTAATCTCAAAAAATAACAAAAACACTGAAATCACTTTTCACTCCCAAAAACCAAAACAAAAAAATAAAAATGCGTAAAAATAAACATTTTAAAAGCCAAAATTAAATTTTAAACTAAATAATATTAAATAAAATAAAATAAATTAAAATAAAATAAAATTTGCATAAACATAAAACAAAAACCTTCAAAAACCAATTTAAAGAGCCCGGCACTGAGGAAGCCGGCACGCAAAAAAACAAAACAAAACAAAGAGAACCAAAAAAAACCCACTAGGAGCGCAAGTCCGCCACAGGCGGACTCAGCGCCTCGAAGCCACAAAAACACAAAACCTTGCAACACCATTTAAAACAGCCCAGCACCATTGGTTGAAGAAAAAAAACTAAACCCTTTACTATCCAACACAATTTTAAAACGCTCGGCACCGGCGGGCAAAATATGCTAGTGTTTAATAGAAAGATCACAGTTGCTGGTCAACATCAGCTGTGAACAGTCTCCTGAAAAACTGTAAAAACTGCATAGTCTAGGACTATACGCCCAATGCATTGAATCCACATACCATATCTGAAGATTGCAGCAGCACTCATATTTAATTTAATTTAATTTATTTTTTACTTCTATTGCCGCCCCCTCGCCGCAGCGACTCCAGGCAGCTAACAGATTAAAAACGTAAAAAAATATAAAACAGATAAAATCATCCCCATTAAAAACCCACCTACCCCATCCATAAAAAAGAGGGAGGGTCTTGAGTTATTATACAAGCCAGCAGGCAGGGGCCACATTTCCATCGGTGCCCCACACCTGCCCCGCCAGCAAGGTTTTAAGATCTTTCCTAAAGGGCAGCAATTCCATCTGCAGCCGTAGCTCTATTGGCAGGAGGTCCCAAAGGGCCGGTGCAGACACAGAGAAGACCCTCCTTCTTGTGCTAGAGACGAGCCCCTCTAGCCGATGGTACAATTAGGGAGCCCCTCCGGTCTGCTCTGGTTGGACGAACAGACGTTCTTGGGGAGACGCGGTCTCTTAGGTATCCTGGCCCACTACCATGTAGGGCTTTAAAGGTCATTACCAGCACCATGAATTGCACCTGAAAGCTAACTGGTAACCAGTGCAGCTCCCGGAGCAGTGGAAAGGCATGGGTATAATGTCCGCACCCCATCACCACCCAGGCAGCCGCGGTCTGGACCAGCTGCAGCCTCCGAATGGCCGTCAAGTGCAGCCCCGTGTAGAGCGCATATATAAACTCATATACAATTATTACTTTTTGCTCAAAAATATTCACACCAGCTTACATAAAATTATATACAGAGAGCAACTAGTACTTAAAACTATAGGAACTATCAAGGACTGACTAGAACCAGTATAAGCTAAAGTGTCCAGCAATCTGGATAGGATGAGATGAAATTTCCAGTCACTTAGTAATGGGTAGGTTTGGAGTGTGCCCAAAATTAATAATACTTGAATCTAATGGTAGTGCTTACTCTATTTTTAGACTTGCCATTATCTGTGATTCTCCACTTTCGAAGTGCATGAAAAAGAACAATCTGCCATTTCTTTTGACCCACTCTATAATGATGACATTGCACTTACCTTAAAGAGCTGAATCCACCGCTTTTGCTCTGTTTGGATACACTGCTGCATTTCTGAATTGGTAGTGACTCCAACACTTCTAAAAGCTGCAATGTACTCCTCACGAACCTCTGGCTTGGTTTCCGGATATGCCAATTTAATAATTCCTAAACAAGCATCCCGAAGGCAGCGTGATAATATTACCAATTCTTCTAACGTGAAAGGCATCATTGATGATTGTCTTTGACCTACAACTACACAAAATACAAATCATAATTAACTACTTATTCTTGTTCTCATGGCCTCAGTGTGTTAAGACAAAATGAACAAACAAATAATGTGTCATGACTCTATTCAAAAATATGCATCACTGTTCTCAATAGAACTGAAAATTATCCATTCTATTGTGCCAGGTAAAGAATTTGATCTAAATTCAAAATGTTCATATGTTCCTTCTATGCAACTGAGCTTGGAAAGTTAACTTTAGCAAAATACTTCATTCCCATTACTTGTCATACTGTTTTAAAAACAATTCATTACTAGCCCTTGCAATGTTTAAAATGTAATTTATTGCATTTTGCACTGCACTCCTTGTTACTTTTCTGTCTTTTTTTCCATAACTTTAAAAATGGCATAAAAATAGGGGGAACGTAAAAATTCTTCTAAAATTTCCTTTAATAGTTAAAATCAACTATAGAATATTATCTCTTCCAGTAATAAACAGAATTCCCATTTTAATTGCTTTTGAGATGCAAGTTTGCTTAACTTAGTTAAATCCACAAAAGGTAACTTGCTACAGATATTTGCTTCATTACTTCCAAGTTCTACCATAAATGTGATGCAAATCTACAAAAATCTTCTCTGCTGTGTCGCCTATTACAACTTAATACATATTTTAATACTCCTGGAGAATTTATTTAGACAATAGATTATAAATTATGGATACATTAAGTCAAATACAGCCTACTTGTTATGTATAGCAGCTCCAAACTCATACAGTAGAACCTCGCATAACGACATTACTTGGTTCTCCAAGTAGCGTTGCTAAGCGATTTTTGTTGTTATGTGGGTTTCTATGGAGTATCCTGCATAATGACATTTTTAGCGTCGGTGACCGGACGACGACACTAAAAACGTTGTTATGTGGGGGAACACGTGGTGCATAACGACACATTGTTAAGCAAAAACGATGCTATCCGAATGTGTTGTTATGTGAGGGTTGACTGTACATGCTTGGAATTGTCAAAAAAAAAAGGTGCAGGCCTCATTCTGGCATGTTACAAGTTTTGTAAGCCTTATTTACAATCTTAGTTTGAATTTAAAACAAGTATTTGCTTCATTTTCAGAAGGCAGGATTAATTGGAAAGAGAAAATATAAACCAAAATAAACAGGGAAGTACTTCAAAATAGTATATTAGAATTTTGTGGGGGCCTTTAACTGTATATAATCACCAGGGAATAAAGTGATTATTCCGGTCTTGTAGCTTAGTTTGGAACATTGTATATTTCTAGCTGAGAACATTAGTCCTATTCAGCCATTCTTTTAGTGTGTATAGAAAGCATGAGTAAAGGGGAACACAGGAACCCCTATTACTTATGTGCCTCCATCCATCAACCTCAACATGGGCAGAATGACAGCCAGAAATGGGACAGCTTCCATCATTTGTGAAGAGTCTCCATGCGTTTAGCCACAAGGAAAATATCCAGTGATAGCAACGGCTATCCACTTCACACTCATCGCCCTTCACACATAAAGGACCACAGAGTTAATGATAAGAGACGGGACAAGTATGTCCCCCCCTCCACCCATTTACAATCATCTCTCAACAGAACTAAAAGAGGCTCCTGTGTTAAAATTAACATGAGTATTGCCTTAAACAAAACCTATAAAGAACAATGCTCTTACCTTCAATAGGATCACCAAAGAATTCATTATCATGTATAGAAATAAGCGAGTGGCTAAACAGAGAGCTAAAAAGATAAAAGAGAGGGATGATGCGACTAGAATCTTCTAAAGACATTGGTGAACCACGTGATATCACCTGAAGAAGGGGCACCATAGACCTTAATGGAACAAAGCAAAAGACACAGAGATATTATCAGTTTAGACATACAGTATGGCTGAAAGTGGAGTGTAACGTTTTTAATCTCCCATACAGAATGATACAGTATTCTCTACAATATTCTCTTTCATAAGTTTTTAAAAGTACTGTACTTAAAAGATACTAAAATGGCACTTTAAAATACTTAAAAGCACTGGGTAGGCAGTAGGCACTAAAAAAAGTCCATAGGGCCTGCCCCGTGGTTCATAATCTAATAGACCAGATTTAAAAGGAAAACAGGAATAGTGGATAAAAAAGAGGAACAGCAGTTCCTGGCTGTTGAACAGAGTGAAAATGGTTTGCCATAATGTCCTTCCTGTGAGGCAGGCAAGACATCCTTTGCTGGATGTGGCAAAAGCAACAAGCATACCAACCAAACTCAATGTGCTTATTATTAACCTATCACAACATCTTTAAAACAACCAGCCATCTCTAAACTTAGTCTAAACCATCAGGTTAATATAAAATCTTGCTGGATTTACAGAATTTTAACAGATATTATTGTTTTATAACATAAAGCAAAATACAGTACCATAAAATTTTGATAGATATTTTTAAAGAAAGAATAAAGCGAGAAATAAAATTAATAAGCCAGGAAAACCAGTATGCAAACCATTAATGCCCAACTGTCACCCAGAAACAATGTTTAAGCAGCAATAGCAATTACTCCATTCAATCATTGGTCAAGGAAGCATAACCTTTCAGAATAATAATAAAGGAAAGTTGACCTGCTGAGCAAGTACTTCTCTCCAAGCCCCCTGCCCCCACAAAAAAAGCATCACATAGTCACATAATGATCTGTGCACATGCAAACACCCAAGCCAAAATCCAGTAGTAAGCTGCAATTATAGCAGGCCAGAGGACCATATGGAGAGTTGAATCGACAAATCCCCACCGATATAGTGAGCCTACTCTAGTTGCAGCTTACTATTGGATTTGGGCCACATACTCACAAAATCTAAGGAGGGGAAAACACAAATTTTGGATAACATACATGCCTAGGTGGCTCAAAATTGAAGTAAGGCAAGGTGATCTCTTGTTCAGTCCACAATCCAACTCTACATACATTGCAACATGTTTTGCCTTAAAAGAGAGGTTTCCCTTTTTATACCATACAAGAAATACTTCTTAAGAATACTTTACTGTGATTTTGCATAATTACTTACATTAATTACATTAAAATTAATCTGCTATTAACAGGTGGTACCTTTTAAAGCAAATAAAATCTGTTCTTTTTAAACCATTAAATCTTGCCACCTCAGTAAAAATTAGACCGAATTATCTACCTATAATAATATAGTATGATGTAGGACTTGTTTTTTCACTTTCACAAAATTATTTCAACCTCCATAGTACATGCTATAAGATTAGATTTTTAACAAAAGTAACACATACCCAGTAATCATCCGAGTTGTCATTGAAGAGATTAAATACCAAAGATGCCTAAGAAACCTGGCATTAAAAGCTAAGCTATACAAAAGTCTAAAAAAAGAAAGAAAAGACAGAGGGAAAATGTTATACAAAAGCATCTTTTTTTATTGTTTTCCCAATCCAGCATTGATAAAATATCTCTTTCAATATTAATCACTAATTTTATTGCACAGCAAGGCTAATTCCTTATATGGTAATAGGGCTTAGTGCTCATTTATCACACCCAAATTAATCAGAGGTTATCTACTTAATTAACCTCTTCTTCCAATCAAGCTCTTCCACAATACCACATAATTTCTCAAATGTATATTTCTGGAGTTATTTTAAGAAAATATCAAACTTTCAACTATTAAACAAAAAATATGTGATATGGTTAAATTATTATGGAAAGATCTAAACCAGATTTTAGACTTCTAACTTTATGAAACTTTTAATCTTGCTGATAAATTCTTTCTCATTCACATATTTTTATCTACGAATCCATAAAAGCCATCCCAAATGTCCAAGAACATTTTCACCGGAAACTGAACACATCACGCACCTAAATATTGTCGACTCTAAATCATATCACGAGGATCCAGATAAATTGCAAATCCATTCCAAAGTCTTTGAATTTCTAATACTATACTTATTCCTAATGACAATTGTGTGCCCTTCAAATCTGACTAATGGTGACCCTTTTCAGGGTTTTCTAGGTAGGCAGCTGTACAAAACCAATTTATCATTCCCTTCTTTGAAACCAGCCTGGGTATGCGCAACTTGCCCTCAATGACTAAACAGGCTTTCTCTTCTGCTTTCTCTTCTCTCAGGAGGCACAATGAGGAAACTCCCTTTTATGTATTATAAATTCAAAAGCTTCCTACAATACTTACATCTAATTACCAATGTATAATAACAAAACACCTCCCCCAACATATATCAACTGACTTATTCTCCCAAACCGAAGCATCAATTCTGCCCATGATAATGCATTAATGATCACTAATACTATCTTGCATTATTTTTGCTTCTTAAGTAATAATGCTGGAAACTTCCTACTCCTGGCAACATGTCAAGCATCTGTCACCTAGGTATTTAAGTAACAACTAGGTCATACTTAGTTTTTCTTATAGCAGTGATTAAACTATATTTATGACTAGCTACTGTTTTAGTATTTTCTTTACATTCTTGTGACTTTAATATATCTACTGTTTTAATCCCTAGAGTCTTAAAATGAAAACATTTCAAAATGTAAAAGCATTAATGGAATGAATGGAGGAAGAAGTCATCTCAGTTTGAACTACCTGGGCTCCAACAAGGCTTGCCATAATTTTTCTGCTTTTATTTTCCACTGTTGTCAAGTCCAAGGATCCTGCTGTTCAATTTCTTTATATAAAACAGTACTGTTTTAAGAATCCTGCAGATTCTCTAAGCAGGCACCTAATTGTTCACAGAGGGTACTTGATTTATGTGTATTTGGCAGAGGTAGTTTGCCAAATTCTTTCTGGTGCAATAGGGGAGATTAAATGACCTATTAAGCCTTATTTAGCTGAAGCACTGCTATAAGTTAATTAGCTGAAGGCAAGATTTTCAGTCTAGGTCATAAATTGGGCCCAGTTTCCCACAGAGACCATTTAAGTTAATGAAGAGAATACAATAGAATGAGACAAGCTCATATAGTTGAATAAAGGTCAGTACAGCAGGGCTGCGTATTTTGACACTTTCTTTAAACTGGAAGGTGCCACAGGTAGAAGGTAACAGATGTGACTGCAATTACATGAGATTAAATGAGCCATAGAGTTCTACTAGCACGCAACTGTAAATGAATGTTGCTTTCCCAATAATATCCCCTGAGACTTACAGCCTGCACCCAAAGGATAAATGCACTTAAAATATTTTAATACTGTCACATGTATCAATAAGTTCTTTAAAATGTAGGACAAGTAATACCACAACACATTTGGAAATGTTACTTTCAAGGTGAAGAACATTTTCACAGCAAGCACAATTGCACTCCAGAGATGCATAGTCATTTTATCAAATACTGTACAGTACATGAAAATAGTACTATTGAAATAACGTGCAATCTTTTAGAAGTTTAGTGACAAAGTTGCACATTTCAATATTTAATCTCATAGATTATATACAGTCTTCCTAAGAAACACTCATTAAGGCAAAGACGTATTTAGTAGCAATTGTTACTCTCTAATACACACTCATTTGATAGAAGAAGCCACCACTGCTGAATGGATATGGGAAAATAAATTATGTGCCATTAAGCCATTTCCAATTTTTCGCAACTCTCATAAAACCATTTGACATCTCCTTCTTATGGTGGTACTCTGGAACTGTGCAGGTTGCCAACAATACAAGGAATTAGCAACAAATGCAAAGAATAGGCATATGACTGTGACTTTTATTTCCTTTATGGGCAATGAAAACATTCAGTTACTCTTACCAGAATGGCATCTGGCTGACAAAATTGAAATTTATGTATTTACAGCTTAAGAACAAATAGCATCTTCCTTTAAAATCAAGATTTATCCTGAGGTTATCTATTTTTAAAATTTCCTTTCTTAGCCTTAACATTGTAGAAGGTTTGACACACACAAATGAACTACAGTAATACCCCGGTTAACGTGTGCAACGCACAACGTTAAAACCGGATAACGTTGGGAAATTTGAGGGAAACTTTTGCACTGCACATTAAGATAACGTTGTGCGATGCAAAAGTTTCCCTCAAATTTCCCGACGTTGATCTCCGGATCGCTAACAGGTTTAGCAATCCAGGTGTGTGTGTGTGGGGGGGGGGTCTGAATAGAGGCTGGGGTCCCTTTCCCCAGCCTCTTTTCAGAAACACTGCCCCCCCTGGCCTGGATCGCTAAGCCCCTTAGTGAGCCAGGCGGGGGTTTCTAAAGAGAGACTGGGAAAACGTTTCCCCAGCCTCTCTTCAGAAACACACACACCGCCTGGATTACTAAAGCCCCTTAGCGATCCAGGTGGGGTTTTCTGAAGAGATTTCCTCTTCAGAAAGGGAACTGGGCTTTTTTAACATTGTGCTATAAATGTATCACACAATGTGAAAACCGCATAACGTTAAGACTTATGGAAGCAAGTTTTAACGTTATCCGGGGTTTTTACTATAATAGCATAGCCTAGTTTATTCTGATAGCTATCTGAACATAATAACTATTTGAAGAAAACAGTGCTTTTAGTGCATTAACAGCATTTGCAGTAAGAGAGTAACTATCCAATTCTATGCCCATTTACCTAAAAGTGTCAGTGAAGTCAGTTGGACTAAGTTTTACATAGACAGTGTAAGATCGTTTTGATCTTTCCCCTTTTCTTAAGAAAACTAGAAAAATTTTCTGTCTGATATACCATGGATTTTATTTATACAGTAGCTGTAAATTATGAAATTGTACACCAAACAAAAACAACACAGACCAAAGAGTTTTCATATAGAGGTTAGCACAATATTTTAATTCTTTGCCAAACAACAACATTCTCAAAAAAGCATAAGGCAACCAGTCTGTTGCTCTAAATTTATGTGTTAATCTTCAGCTTGTGAATCATATTCCAAACCAGGCTGGATTAAAAAGAAAAAGGCAATGAACAAAAGGAAAAGGGGGAAGAGTGATCTGAAAGGAGAATAACTGATGCTATTTTTACTCAGCACATCAAAAAAGAATTTTAATAGCGACATACATTCTGCATACCAAGCTGCACCTGCCAGTTCCCTCTTCTGCCACCCTAACAAGACAAGAAAGATCGACAAAAATTCACACACAGAACTACATAACTTTAAGCATGGCTTTTTGGAGGAAACAAACACCATAGGTACACAATTAAGGCTACAGAGACTTCACTAAATTAAGCATCTTTTCTACACAGTTTACCAATCAAACACTGGTCAGAGCAATGGTGCATTTAAATCCTGTAATTACAATTCAAACTAAGAGACTACTTGTAATAAAAGAGGGTATACTAATTCAGCTTCTGCTATGAGCTCCAAATCTTACATCCTGCTCTAATGTAATTACTTGACAAAGAACTAATTGCCCTAATCAAGTGATCAGTTTCACTGACATCTTACTTCCTTGAACAGCTATAAATACCAGTTTTCTTTACCAGTGTTTACCAAGAAGTTAGAACTAATTTACAGCATTCCAAAAATCCCAGGAGTATTTCCAGTTACCTTTCCCTTGCTCACACAACTCACCAGTTAAAAATACACTCTTTATTTCTGAAGAAATCAGAAAGCAACTTGCCTAACTGCAGGATCTATTTCACGTGTTTTTCATTATTTATTGGAGAGCCACATTTACATTAATCATTGTCCTATTTTACACCTCTCATACTGGAGTAACCTCTTAAATATGAAGATCTGTTTTATACCTTTTTCTTTTAAATAGCTGACACCTCTAGTGCAATGTTAAACTAAACTAAAATTATTTTAAAAACATGAGTGATGCTGCTGTTTGAGGGGTCTAATACCAATTTAGGGTTACTAGCTGTATGGTTATGGAGATCCTATGTAAAATATCTCGAACCTCTGTATGTTAAGAAAAATGTTATAACTTGCGATTTTTAGGAATTTGTGATGCTACATCTTTATCATTGATCTGGGGGGAAACATTCAAAAACTCACAAATAAACCCTTATGGTGCCTGCTTTATAACATTAATAACCACTAAGATAAAGTTAAAGGTTGCCCTTGCTTGAAAGCCAGCCATATCTGACTCTAGGGTTCAGCGCTCTGTTTATAGCCAAAGAGCCAGTACTGTTTGCAGACATTTCTGTGGACATGTGGCAGGTATGACTAGACACAGGAGTGCATGGAACAGTTTACTTTCTCACTGAAGTGGTACCTATTTCTCTACTTGCAAATTCTTGCTTTCGAACTGCTAGGTTGGCAGGAGCTGAGACAGAGGCGGGAACTCACACTGTCATGCAACACATGGGTCTTGAACTGCTGACCTGCTCGCCTTCCAGTCGTCAAATTCAGTGTCTTAACCAATAAGCCACCGCAGTCCCTATTAACCACTAGCACACTTTAATATTCCACAATCTAAGACAGCAGTGGCAAGATGAAGCAATCCTCCAGATGTTGTCACGCTATAACTCACATAATCCTGACCATTTATTTGCCTATACTGACTAGGCCTGTAACCCAGCGTCTGTAGGGGCACACCTTGTCTATTCTGAGCTAAAGGATATACCGTAGTGGTAAAAAGATGTTTGACTCTTGGCTTTCAAATTTTACACAACATCACAGCCTTTTGTTAGAGGTTTCTCAACAAGCACAAAGGGAGAGGACGTGAGAGTAATGAAATGAAATGAAAACCCTCTTTCAGTGTATAAAATTTGCCATGAAAGCCATTTATCAAGTGTTCAAGTGTCAAAGAGAATTCTGCACTGTTCCAAAGAATGCTACCCTGGAGATCAGAGGTTTTATCTCTCAAGTTACTGAACATAACACCGACTTAGTTCAAAACCTCAGCTAATGATTGTTGTAATGTACCATCAAGTTGCCTCCGATTCATGGTGACCTTATGGATGAGAGATCTTGAAAAATGTATCCTTAACAACCCTGTGTAGCTTTTGCAAACACAAGGCTGTGGCCTCCCCCATGAGGTCAATTCATCTCATGTTTGCTCTTCCTCTTTTCCCGTAGCTTTCCACCTTTCCCAGCATTACCTCTGAAGGAACTAATATAACAGGCTGCCTTCTCAACATGGCACCATCAACATGTTCCACACTACAACCCTTATTATAACATACCGATAAGGACTTGTGGAGACCCTAGTCTAAATTAATAGAAATATCAGACACACATGAATTATGCCAAAATACATGGATGTAGGTTTATAAAAGAAGCAATATTTTGCACTCGCCTGACTTTTGGCACCATCATTCGATGCTGCACCATCAGTGTGTGGCAGATGGAAGCCATCAAAGTGAAAACTTCTTCACTCGCCGAGTCTCTCCAAACCATGTTTAGCAAGGTATTTGTCTGCTGTTTAGTGTCCAGCTTTGAAAGACACTCTTCAGTTATATACTGGACTGATAGCCTTCCATCTCCCTGCAATATAAAAAGAGGAATTAAATTTTTAAAAAGTCATTTCCATATTGAGGCAGTTCACTTCTGATGAAAGAGAATAAAAGTACGACCAAAACAATTATTGCAATGCCAACTACCTTCTTCCACCAAGAGCAGACTATGATCCTTGCATTTTGAATAGCTTTAAATTATCCCAGTATGTTTTTGAATCTCACAGTACCACATAGGAAATGGTTTTCAGGAACAGAAAAGGAATTAACCTGCACCATTTAAGCATGTCAGCTATCAAAAGTGAGAAAGCTGTTGCTCTTTTTATTTAAGGTCTCTTCCAGTGTCATTTCTGAATTTTTAGTGGAATACCACAATACTAATTCAGTAACATCCAAGCAAGGTAAATTAGAGCTAAAAGATAACAACCATGAGCAAAGGTAGAACTGTGATATGGTCAACTTAACCCTTTTGCAGATAACAACAAACCATATGTTTATGTTTATTCAATTTTATATCCCGCCCTACTCAACACATGGCCGACTCAGGGCGGCTAACAACATATAAATTACCCTGGGACACCCCACAGGGTTTACATAAAGATATAATATTCAAATTATAATAATAAATACAATGTTATAAGTAAATACAGTATAAGGCAAGACAGTCAACAATAATACAAATAATACAAATATCAGCACCACATCAAAATAATATATCAATAATTACAATAGAATCACAAAGGATGAAAACATCACGTAATATAACAAAATTACTATAAAATATCATCTGGCCTCTCCATATATTCTCACCTCCACACCTTTCAAATTAATCTACTGTATATGGTATTGAAGCATCCCAAGTTCATGTTATATGTACACAAGTGGATGTGGACAAATAATCCCTTTTAGAATACTATTTAGCTAAACTGAGATGAGATATAATGGCCCCAAGCAAAGATATGGCTGTCAAATGATTAATGCAACTTTTTTGTTGTTGTTCAGTCGCACAGTCGATTCCGACCCTTTGCGACCCTATGGACCATCGTTCTCCAGGCGCCTCTGTCCTTAAACACCCTATATCAGAGCTCTTATTCCAAATGCTTTCATCTAATATTGTTATTAGTTGCTGACAGTTTTCTTCATGTGCTATTAAGTGCTATCTACACAAGCTTCTAATTCTTTGTTTGTATCCTCAACAATTAAAAAACAATACAGGAAGCTACATATAAGAAGTGAGATTGTAGAGCCCAAAATGTAGCAGAAACAAATAATTTGTTCTTTTAAATTATTAATTACCTTAAGAGACCGCATCACCCCAAAGACATCTGCCCATCTCACGAGAGCAGACCAGAGGAGCTCTTTAAAAATACCAACTGCTAGAGAGGCGAGCCTCTCTAGCACTAGAAGAAGAGCCTTTTCGGTATCCACTCCGGCCCTATGGAACCT
This sequence comes from Bradypodion ventrale, assembly GCA_035047345.1. Lineage (NCBI taxonomy): Eukaryota > Metazoa > Chordata > Lepidosauria > Squamata > Chamaeleonidae > Bradypodion > Bradypodion ventrale. Next base: position 128,085,934 of record JAWDJE010000006.1, read on the forward strand.
CCTGCCAGTTGAACTGCGTCTCCAGATGGAGCTGCTGCCCTTCAGGAAAGAGCTGAAAACCTGGCTGGCAGGGCAGGTGTGGGGAGGTGGGAAGGGAGCAACCCCCCTCCCAAACTGGCTCATTTAGAGGAGGATCACTCATGCTTTTAAGTTTTTAACTAGATTTTTAATTGGTGTGGGTGGGAGATAGTTTTTCAGTGTTTTTAGGAATTTTAAGGGTTTCTAGAGTTTAAACATTGGGAATTTTATGTATGCCGCCCAGAGTCGCACATCGATTGGGGCGGCTATACAAATTGAATCAATAAATAAATCTGAGTATTTTCACAGTATAGTTTCCAAAATCATACATGAGAAACATAAATGTGGATTATCTGGATACGTCTCATGGAACCTATCAGAAATTTCTTTTGAGGACAGATGCCTATAGCAGTGGTGTAAATCATGGTTAGTAATTCTCAGATTTCAAAAAAAATGTAGTAAGATATTAAAGCCAATATAATGTTTATAACTAGTTCATATTTTGGCAAGGGTCTTTTAGCATTTGTCTAATTGCAAGGTGTGGTACTAACATGAGTACTTTAGTATTTCTTCAGTACTATCTATAAATCTATACAAAGAAAAGTGAGGCTTTTATATACAACCTCAGTGGTGATCTTTCTGAACAGCCATTAAATTCTATGCCACCATTAGAATTCCATTCTCTTCCACAATAAATCACAGTATATTATGTAGCCACCTGCACAATGTTCTACTTGACTGCAACTGACATACCCAGCCATATAAAATCTATTGTAAGTAGCCTACAACAAAACACCTGCAAACTGGGTGGCAAGGACTATATATACACACTATTCAAACAATAAGAGTTAAACTTTTGCACTTTCCGCTGAATGAAGGGACACCTATAAACTGTCCCCTTGTGAAAAAGACTAAGGCAAATATAAATGAAATAACTATTGCTAACGTATTTTGCTGCCAATAAATGCAAGGTTACAGCAGAGCATGTCTGCTCCAACTTGAGTGTTGCCATTATAGAATTTCTTCAAAGCCACTTTGAGATTAAATACATCCAGAGAGGGTTTGAATATTCAGGCTTCAGAGGTAGTAAATATTTCCTTGTGAGACTATAGTTCTCTTTAAGAGCACAAGTTCCACTCGAAGTTGGAACGGAAACAGTCCTTCTCACCCCCAAACAGTGACTTATGCTAAAGACTAATCAGTGAGTGAGACTGCAATTTTCCTTGCATCACTCGACCCTCTCAGCAACCATGACAACTTCCTTTCTTACAAGGCATAGTGCTCCAGTGGCTTGTGCCCTTCCTAACAGGTGGAATGCAGAAATTACTACAGGAGTAATTTAACCTCTGCCACACAACCTCAGGTTATACACAGCTCAATAGGCCTCCAATGCTTTTCAAAATCTAAAGCAAAAGCTAAGCAATCACACTTATATACCAACCCATAGTGCTTAGTGTACTCTCTGGGCGGTCCACAAGTTGATTAGTATTTTGCCCCCAACATGCTGGGTACTCATTTTACCAACCTCGGAAGGATGGAAGGGTGAGTCATCCTTGATCCTTGGTCAGGCTCAAATGCACAACCTTTTGGTTGCAGGACAGCAGTTTAACCACTGCGCCACAAGAGCACATGAAATTGGTGAGGAAAGTGATCTAGAGATGTGGGTTTTCATGCCATCAGTATTGATGATGACATATAACTCTAAAGTCTCTCTTCCACCAATGATTCAATGAAGGCTATTGATATTTTGAACAGGTGTTTGAATTCTGATCTAAAATGGAATAGGAGAACAAATTGGAGAGACTGAGGTTCTTCCCTAGGCTGGGATTCCAGCTAACCTGGATTAGAAAGAAATAACTGATCCTAGATGGAACTGTGCTCTCCTTGACCTACCATATCCTCCTCCCCTGAGCTACACCACTATGATGAGGTGGTAACAAGTGCCAACCTAACTAACTACAACCTCCTATCTGGAAGAGTGAGACATGGGCACTGTCAAGGTTTGTTTCTGGACCACTTGTTTGTCTTTCTGGCAGGACAGGTATCTGCAGAGCTCTCCTCCAGCACCACATTCCAAATGAATAGTGTTTTTCCTGACAGTTTTCTTTACTGTCCAGCTTTCACATTCATACAGTGGAACCTTGACATACAAATGATTCTACTTACGAAAAACTCGCGATATGAATGGAAATCTCAGGAAAAATAAGGTTCAAGATATGAATTTTTAATGTAATTTTTTATATATGAAAAAAAAATTTTGGTCTTCCAACACTTCCCACGGTGGCAGGAGGGTGTTTGGAGCATGTCTGCTCCATTTTTGAATTTTTTGTTACGTTTTGACACTGCCAGAAGATCTCTTCACAACCAGGAAGTGACAGAAATCCCCCCCCCCCAACAGTTGATTGTGGAGACTAGTCCTGCAATTATCACAGCAGGCCACTAGAGGAAGATGTCAGAAATGTGCCAAATATGCATTGAAAATCAGGAAGTTTTTTTTAAAAAAATCTTTTTTCTGTTCAAAAGTCTTTATAAAATGTGCTTTAAAGGCATAGATACTACATGGTACAGTATCTATGCCTTTAAAGTTCACTTTATGAAGACTTTTGAACAGAAAATGATGTTTTTAAACATTTTCAGACCTCCAGAACCAATTATTTGGTTTTCAATGCATTCCTATGGGAAACTACACTTTGAAATATGAATTTTTCAAGATACAAATAACCTCATGGAATGGATTAATTTCTTATCTCGAGGTTTCACTGTACGTGTTAATCAAGAATAGGTCGCCCTTGCTCAAAAGCCTGTTGTATAAAACTCGAGGGTTCAGTGCTCATTTCTGTTTAATCTCGTCCCCTTATCCTGTAAGGCTACGTCTTCTTTTACCCCTTTAAGGAAAACATAGTAACTCTTCTAAGAAGGCCGAAAGTTGTTAAGCTGTTAGAACGATTAATTGCACATGTGTTCGTTTTAAACTGGGTTATATATGGAGTAGTGATTTGCATACAAGTAACGCGTGCACACAATATAAAATATTCTAAGAGGTGCGAGACGCGCGAGAAATTCTTTTTCAGGTATGTACTTTGTCCGTCGCGGATATAACTTGTTGAAGTTTAATTGTGATTTTGAATTGTGTCTTAATTCATATTTGCGTACATGTGATATAGCCATTGTTATAGTATTCTCAATTTATGCTGTATAAGAGACTTTGCGCGTATATATACATACACATATATATATATATTTTGTTACGCTTGTAGACGCTTGAGAAAGCAACCCGAAATGTCCCATTACCGGAAGGGCATCGCTTAGACGTCTACTATTCTCTGAGGTCACTGGCCGCGTGAGAACCTATCAAGACCTCCTCACAGCGTCACCCCACAGCGCATCTAACCATTTTCCGTTCTTTGCAGTCCGGCTGGAACGCTGACGTGTCATTACAAACAGACAAACTTTGGTGCTTTGAGCCATTTATTGACTTTGGGATTTCTATAATACAGTCCAGTCGCATTCATATAGGTTCTCATCCGGGTGCACTTCAATACATGAGGTTTATCGTATAGTTTTGGACACTGCTTTGAGCATGCACTCAACTTGGTTATTTAGTGATTAATGACTTTTCTCAGAGATACATGAGTTACACAGATTTCAAGTGAAAATACTGCAATTTTTATTTCATGAGACCTCAACATTGTACTTATATACGAAAGTTGTCCTGCATTAAAGTTACATATATATCCTCATTTACTTCTTGCTCCGGGAGTGTTTCGCCTTCCTCGCTGCTTTTGCTACACCCCAGCCGCTGTACTCCACCATTTCTGTTTAAAGCCAACTAAGAACTCTCTCTTCTTTTTAAAGTGGGTGGGATGGGTGGGTCTTTTAAAGTGGATGGGCTATGGGTTTTTTTAAAGTGTTTTTATCTGTTTTAGAACTTGTTGTAATGCCGACCTGAGTCGGGTTCTACCTGAGTGGGCAGCATATATAAATAAGACAAATAAATAAATAAATAAATAAATAAATAAATAAATAAATAAAAAAGAGCCAGTGCTGTCTGCATCTGCAAACGTTTCCATGGACATGTGGCAGGCAAGACTAGACACCAGATTGTACAGAATGCTATTTACCTCCCCACTGAAGTGATACCTATTTATCTACTTGCAATTTCTTGCTTTCAAACTACTAGGTTGGCAGGAGCTGGGATAGTCAGAAGCTCACTCCGTCATGCGATACTCAGGTTTCAACCGTCCGACCTTCCAGGTGTGAAGTCAGGAATACAATAGTGTAAATAATCTTGATCTCCAGTGAAACATCCTTTTACACTTGATGATCTTTTCTAATTCCTTAATTGCTATCCTTCCAAGTCTCAGTTGTCTACTGATTTCTTGGATGCAGTCCCTGTTTGGATTGATGATTGAGCCAAGGTATACAAAATTTCTCACTACCTCAATTTCTTCAACATTTTTTTCGTATAGCCCATTTTTTACCCATTCAATGTTGGCAATATGCTAGTCTGTCTCAAGGCTCTTTCTTCAGCATCTGCTTTTAAGTTCAACAAGGCTTGCAGAGTCTTCTCAATGACAGCCTTGTATCTCTGGAACTCCCTTTCAGTAGACTTGTATTTCCTTATTATTATTCTAGCATTCATAAGGCTTTGAAGACAGACTTGTTTAAGGTTGCTTTTGACTGACAATATAGCAGCATATGTCAGCAAAGCAAATTCTAAGTACGTCAGCAGGTCGAGACCTGAGTATCGCCCGACAGAGTGAGCTTGTGTCTGTCCCAACTCTTGCCAACCTAGTAGTTTGAAAGCAAATTTATTTTGAGTCTTTGTTTGTGTATGAATATAAAAAGAACTTTAAAGATATTTTTAAAAACAAATAAATACTTACAGGCATGGAAATCATTTTACTAATTTCTTCATCTTCAGAGTCACTAGCTGCATCTTGGCAATCTGTACCTGTTGTAGATACGGGTAACTGAGAAAGAAACATTTGGAGTACCCGCAAATACATGAGTAGCCCTTCTTCTGAAAGGGATCCTACAGGGAAATAGTTGTAATTAAGAAAATACACTAAGAGCATACACTTATGCTGAACAGAGCTCAATTATAAATCACTTTTTATTAGCACCTTTTTGTAAGACACTGAACAACTTCAACTTTTTTTAGTGATCCAATAAAGGTACCAACTGTTGTCACCTTCTGGGTACTGCATTTCCTATTGGAGCAGTCAAGGCTGAAAACAGAAAACTGGACTCAAATAAAGAAAACCTGTCCCTTCATCCCATTCAGGCATGACAATTTTCCAGTGATGGTAGACATGCCACTAGTTCTTAGCTATATCTCTTTAGGGTAACATCGGGGTGTGTGTGGCTGTGTTGAGACTATTGGACAAAGAGCAGAATATAAATCATCATAATAAATAACTGCTTGCTGTCAAGTTGATTCTAACTCATAGTGACCCTTTCCAGGGTTTTCTAGGTAGACAATACACAGAAGTGGTTTACCATTCCCTTCTTCTGTGGGTACTCTGGGACTGTGTAGCTTGCCCATGACTCCATAGGCTAGCTCCGTGATGGCAAACTTGGCACTCCAGATGTTCTTGGACTTCAATTCCCAGAAGGCCAAGCCCCCATGAATCCGCACGAATGGGTTTACTGCGTTTCATCCGGCCCGCGCCGCCCTTGTTGCTCCTGGAAGCGGAAGTAAAACTCATCCATACAGGCGCGTTTTACTTCCACTTTTGGAAGCGACAAGGGCAGCACGGGCCAGATGAATCACAGTAAACCCATTCATGCGGATTCAGGGGGGCTTGAGCTTATGAGAAATGAAGTCCAAGAACATCTAGAGTGCCAAGGTTCGCCATCACAGGGCTAGCTCTTCTCTCATGAGACACAGATGGGAATTAAACTCTCAACCTCTGGTTCCACAGCAAGATACCTAAACCACTGAGCTATCCAGCCAATGATACAAGTATAATAAGAATAATAATAATGTTTTGTAATCATAAAACACCCATGGAGCTATTTCAGAAAATACACACTAACAGTTGATACTTATTAAATATGCTCATTTACCTAAGTATGTTTCACCAACTGTTAAAACGAAGTAAAAAAGCCAAGGAGCCCTCTCACTTTTCCTCAAACGTTTGTTTTCTGTCAGCAACAGTGCATTCAAAAAGACTTCGTAAGGGAAACAGGTCTGCACATCTGCAAGCGCTGGAATGATGAAATGGAATATCTGGTCTGTAAAAGGTGCTGCCAGGAACTCTTCCGTAAAAGCAGCAAAAACCTGTTGCCTGCAGCAGGTAAAGAATGGGTTCTCTTTATGGATTTTGTTAACTCAGCCTTTCACAACTATATTCATATCACAATCATGTTACAAATCTGAACATGACAAATCAGGTAAAAAATGTAAATGTTTTATTAATTCTTTATCAATCATACTTTTTCACAGTGAAATTTTGCTTTTTTATCTTTTTTTTTAATTGAACAGGCCAAAGAGAAAAACAATATTGTTTTAAGGGCTAGAAATCTCTAGAACAGTGGTTCCCGATGTGGGGCACACGTCCCACAGGGTGACTTCAATTCCCAGAAGCCTAAGTCAGTACATTGGCTGATCAGTGCTTTGAGGAATTGACTTAGGCTTTTGGAAATTGAAGTCCAAAAACCAAAGATTGAGAAACACTGCTCTAGAAAGAGCTGACCTAGTAAAAAAAATGCCTATTTGTTCAATTTCTCTCTGTGCATTGCTGCACCAAGCAGAAACAGTGACTTAATTTTTAAAAAGTCACAGACCTTAAAGGTGTCCAATGCTTACCTGGCATCTTCAGAACAGGAGCTAAAGTTAAAGTGCAATGGTTTCAGAACATTCTCCAATAATATTTTTGCAATAGGAACTCGAGAGACATCTGAATACTCAATACTTGATGGAAGCTTGTTATTTATTAGCAGATATAGAGACTTGTAATATCCTGAAAGAAATGAAAACATTGCACCTATTTAAAGCTAAGCAAAAAAAGAGTCATTTTTAGATATTTCAGAACTGCAGCGGTGTTCGTCTGTTGCAGTGAACAACAAAATATGTTTTTCCATGTTAGAGAATAGACTAATTTCATGAACCAAAATATTATAAAATACAATTTAAATACAATTCATTAAGTAGCAGCATATTCAGAGATGGGAAAACATGATTGATTTAAGTATTGCTCTAATATTCATATGCATCATATTAAAGCAATCTCAAATATAAAACTTATTGTATTTGTCTGTTCAAAATTCAACATGTTGCAGACCAATCATTACACTAACCTTTTTGAATCACATAGTGCAAGATTTGTTCAATTATTGATGCTACCTTGTTAGCATCTTGTACAACAGGCAAATAGGTATTCTCAGATGAAAACACTTCAAGCATCCTCATAGGAAGTGCAACATTACTGTCATCATTGCAGCTCTGGAGCAATCTATGGCAATACAAAGAATGTGACACAAAATGTACAAAGGTTATCATTTATAACAGAAGAGAAGCATTGTACTAATTTGCTAACAGTAGGGTCTGCTTTCAGATTTCTGCACTGGGAGTGGGGAGGAATGTAATGATGGGATGACAAAATACAAATTGTCACAGAGTAATTATGTGCTGAGAAAGTGTGGAATGCTATTCCTGCCATGGATAAATGAGTGCTAGCACTTAAGCATAGGGACATTGGAAGTAAGGTATTATGGGTAACAAGGGGCAATGCCTTTTGTGTTTTTATGAGGAATCACAGAAGCCAATGTGACAACGTGCTGGACACATTTAGAGCATGTGCCCTGTCACTTGCCCACTCATGTACCAGCACCTTGTCAATCATGATCTTTTTTCTATAGACATAAACACACAACAGGATTCAGGCCAGAGATTTGTTAGTACTCTAAGGTTTTTAATAATAGAGGCACAACATTATTTCTAATAAAATGTAACAATGAAAAACACTGAGCTTTTAAAAAAACATAACAAATAACATTTGCTTGTTTCTGCTAAAATTCTGCTTTTGAGGTGTCACTTTGGAAGACTGGGGGAATATTTTCGCATTCATTTTTAGTGTTAAAAAATAATTTTAGAATAATGCTACATTTGCCAGAGAAAAAATAAAGAATCGCAGGCAATTTTAATGTTCAAAGGCCAGTCTTGCTAAAATCAAAGAAGCTTCACCACATAACTGGCCTCCAAGTGATCAAATGGCCATAGATGTTATGAACACAATGATTTGGCACAGCTGCAACCTGCACTGGTGTTGGGATTACTCACATCAATGACATAACAGATCTTCAACGTGTAATGAAAAACTCCAACCAATTTATTTCCAATAAATTATGAGTAACAAATTACTTTTTAAAAAAGTGTTTAAGCACTGGACCCAACCAGAACCTACTACACTGTTTAACTGAAGCTGTTTGAGGCTAAAGATTTCAAGTTTGCCGTTTAACATACTTACAATGAATCTGCACATGATGTGTATCCAGCTTTAGCAATATGATTTATCTTATTTTATTCATTTACCTGCAACACAGACCCAGCAGCCTTTTTATCTGAAACAAGCATGTAAGTTTGTCAGGACCATCAAGTTGCTTCACAAACTGAGAATGTTGTTTAATCAAGTTTTGACACATCCATATCTAGAGGAAAGAAATCCATAAATACAAGTATTAAAATGCTTTTGAAATATTATTGCTTTTTCAAACTGGACATTATTGCACTTAACTCTAACCCATATACAGTATTAAAAATTTAAATCAAGTCAAAAACATCTTGCTCCTCTTTTCTTCCCAGCATGAATAGCTTCAAAGAGTCATTTAGCAGGGCAACAGACAGGCTTTTTTTAACAAGCAAAATCTCCCCATTTGCAAGAAAAGCCAGATAAAATTGCTTTGGGACATAAGTAAATTCATATCTTATAGAAAAGAAAAACAAGCAGGAGCCAAATCTACATCTCCAAGGAATATGTACACCCATGTATAGGAGAGAGGTTAGATAGCTATCAATCAGAGATACTGTACTGCAAATGTCCTACTTTGGCAAGGGATTGGATGGCACTACACTATGCAGTTTGTAGCAAAAGACTCTATGTAAAACCTACTCTGGATGTCAATGGATAAATATCTATAACTTGAGGGAGAATCAAAGACCTTGCAATATGGCTCACATAGCATAGAACAGTCCATTCATCCTCTCTTCTCTAGAGTCTTTCTCTAACCTCCTGATACAGATACTGTACAACCAAATCACATTTTGAGTAAGGAGCACAATTTGGATCTTGTAGCAAGCTTCCATTTGCAAAATAGTATGAAGTGAAGAAAATTAGAGAATACAAGGAGAAAGGAGGAATACAGTATCCCAAGAAAGGCTCAAGGCACCTTTCAACACAACGCCCTTCAGACTGCATAAGGTACAGTGGAACCTCATACAACAATCACCCCGTATAGCAACGAAATCGCATAACAATTAGGCTTTGGAGGGAAATGGTGTCCCACGCAACAATTTTCCCTATGGAAAAAAAATCATACAACAATTTTTCAATGGGAAAAACCACTTAGCAAAAAAAATCGTTGTATGATGCATCCCATAGGGAAAATCGCTATACAATGCATGCATCGTATAGCAATTGTTTCATACAACAACAAGACCCATGGAATGGATTAAAATTGTCGTATGAGGTACCACTGTACTTGCATTATATACAAAGTTCAAATAGCTAAGCTGTTCAATTAGTGAAACATAAATACATGCTGCATTACTATAAACTGCTGGGGTGGGGGAGTGGGGGTTTGAAAAAGCCTCCTTAATGAAAACTTAGAACTTACCAAACGTTTAGAATCCTCACTGTGCCTATAGAAAAACAGAAGCTGGCGAACTAAGAGAGACAAATTTGCTCCATTGGCAGTGGAGAAACCTCCTCCAGACTGTGCTAAATTAGCATAGTGATCGAACTCACTCCTCTGAATGGAATACTTTAAAAAAGGAAATAAAGTTAAAGTTAATAAAATCCAATTATGGAGAGAAATACATATAGGATTTCAACATATCCCAAACCAAGTATGTTCAAAATAAAAAACCACATTCCATTTTTAGCTATAATTAATCTTACTGCTGTAACAAATATTACAATCAATTCTCTCTTTTTTGCCTTTTTGCTGTTTCCAAAACTAGATAATAATGCTATTCTAAGACACAATTCCAAGTTAATAGACATTATTTTATTATGCAAAAAAAGGTTTTCCATATTTTCTTCACAGTCTTGCACTCTAACTATAAATGAAGATACATTCTAATCCCATGGTTCCCAATGTGGGACAAATGCACCCGGGGGGGGGGGGGGGGCAATTTGATTTTTAAGGGGGGGGGGTCATTCGAGAATGAGCTATTAACAGTGAATGGCCTTTTCGGCTTCCTTCATGTGAACAGTTCACTTTTTGAATAATAAGAATTATTTATCACTGGAGGGGGGGCATCAGGATTTTAGAGATGCTTCGGTGAGGCAAGGCCAAAAAAGGTTGGGAACCACTGTTCATTTCTAATTTACATTGCCAATAATACCAGTAATTCAACCTTACTAGGGCCAGATAAAGATAAAGTTAAAGGTTTCCCTTGCTTGAAAGCCATTCGTATCCAACTCTAGGGTTGTGTTTCAAAGCCGAAGAGCCAGCGCTGTCTGCTTCTGCAGACGTTTCCGTGGTCATGTGGCAGGCATGACTAGACACCGGGGTGCATGGAACGCTGTTATCTTCTCACTGAAGTGGTCCCTATTTATCTACTTGCAATTTCTTGCTTTCGAACTGCTAGATTGGCAGGAGCTGGGACAAAGACAGGAGCTCATTCCGTCCTGCAGTACATGGGAATTGAACTGCTGACCTTCCGCCTCCCAGTAAGCGTCTTAGCCACTTGAGCCACTGCAGCCTCATATGCCCAAATACAACCGGCTGTGTGGAATTCCTTCATGCCTCCTCACCAAAAACCCTTTCCCAAACTGGGCAAATTTTAATGTACGTACAAATATGATATGTGAAAGCAGTCTGAATCTTTGCTATAGTAACATCACATTTCAGCTTTCGCAGTTGTAGCCATGTTAGTCTGTTGCAGTAAAACATATGGATTGGATGTTCCTGTTATTTCTGCCTTCAGATTCTCTTCTCTGCTCATAGTTTTGGTGCCTTCTAACCATCATATAAGGATGGGCAGTATAAAAATGTATTGAATGAATGAATGAATGAAGTGACATGAATTAGGAGCATGGCTGTGATACAGCAGATTTTGCCATTTATTTGTAATTTGTTTCCCCCATTGCCAAAACTTTACAGGAATTCTCTCCCAGCCCCTCAGGTGAACAGTCTTGCTCTCCCAGTCCAACTTGCAAGCTAACTTCTAACCCAGGGAAGGTATCCGTAACATTTCCCCAATATACTCAGTTTTACCCTAGCCTTTTGGTTCTGAGGCTAGGTGTCCTATTATTATCTAATTAGCAACCATAAAAAGAAATTGCTTCCTCCAGGAAATGTTTTCTTTCCCTAAGCTACAGTGCAATTTCCAAGTGTTATTAACCTGAACAGCCAGTGGCTTTCTTGTGTCAGACCTATCTGAGGTCGGATAGGCTTTCTTGTGTCAGACCTAATCCAGTTCATTCTGAAACCGGATGAGAGCTGTGTATATTATGATGTCAATACTTTTTGAGTGTGTCTGAAGAATGAACAAAAGGAACGATCTCTCATACAAAATCCTGGTCTTTTGCCATTAAAGAAAATTGAGAATTTTTACCTGCTTTGCTAGATTTCTAGCAAACTTCTGGCAATTTTGACATTTTATCAATTCTAATGTCTTCCTGCTCCTTCCTAATATCAAATTGTATTCTTCCTGAGGAAGGGGGCTGGACTTTATTACTTGAGTATCCCAGGGTACTCTGAGGAGAAAGCATCTTTTACTTTTTAGAGTAGAACAAATCTTTTTTGAATTTTTTTCATAGATTGAGGATCACCTTGATAACACTTAAGATTTACCCTCCCAGAGTACCCTGGGATACTTAGTTGGTGGGGTCCAGCCCCTTTCCTCAGGAAGAATATGATTTGTTGCACCTTATTGTATATTACATCTTTATATGGAGTGTTGCTCTTTATATGGTTCTATATGGATTGTGACTGGGAAACTGATGTAATTTGTATCTGTAACTTGTATCTTATTTCTGCTCTTCATATGTTGATGCTTTCTATGGTTTGACTAGTGAAATTGACTTAACTTCGATGTAATTCTTTGTAATTGTATTTGTATATTGTATCTTATTGGACATTTTTTGTTAATTGACATGTTGTAATGCCGCCCTGAGTCGGCCCTGTGCTGAGAAGGGCGGGGTATAAATCGAATAAACAACAACAATATGGGGAAATTTTTCTGACACAATTTGTTGCAGCGACAATCATTCAGCACCTTTGATACTAACAGATTTATTAACATATCAGTTTTCAGAGACATATACCCCATGCACAATGTTTGTGCAAGAGACACAATTCCATATTAATAAACTGGCAGGACTTACTGCCCAGCAAAAGTTAAATAAGATATTTGTAAATTTTGGAATAGGATATAAATATTAAGATGAAAATCTACAGTCTACTCTAACCAGATATACTGGGTGTGTGTGCATGTCTAGATCTATCTATCTATCTATCTATCTATCTATCTATCTATCTATCTATCCATCCATCCATCCATCCATCGATCCATCCATCCATCCATCCACCCATCCAAAACTGCACTCAATGCAATATGAATCAGGCTGTATGTCTATAAAAGCTAATGTTATAATAAATCTGTTAGCCTTAAAGATGCCACATGACCCTTTGAAATTTTTCATACTGCAACTCACTGTCATGTGCTGTTCCCCATGTATGTTATTCAGAATAAGTCTTTATAAATGAAGTGGATTACAAATGGAATTTGAAATGATATTTCCTTCTAAAGCTATAATCCATCATCCCAAAACACAAAATCACAAGTCTAATTGATAAATCAATCATGTGCCTGAAGTTTAACCTTATTTACAGAATGCCAAACTATATATCCCCCCAACCCTCCCAGATGGATACCCCAACAGATTCCTCATGTAAACCAACTATAACAAAATCAAGAGGCACAACTTTACTTTATACACTGCTAGCAACTATTGGACAAGGTCCAGTATGAAACTCGGCAGAAGTTAGAATAATGACAGTAATAACTGTCAAGTCTATGTTTATTACAACCCACCACAGAAATTTAAAGAGATTTAAGAAAAATCTATTGTATAAAAGTGCCTACTTGGTGTTTTCTGTCCCTGTACCCTCGTACAAAGGACTGGATGATTACTGCATTTTTCAATCTTCTCCTTTCTTCCTAAGGAAACAAGACAAATGTCAAAATAAAATTTGCTGCACTGCAGCAACAGTGCAAAAAAAGGGACAGGAAATATAGCCACACATTTGAAAGAATATTGACATACCCCAAACCACCACTTGTATATTATTTTTTTGATAACATCACAAAAGAAAAAGAGGGTGGGCTTTGGAGTAAAAAAAGGGCTGGGCTATCCAAGTAATTCAGACTTATAATAAACAGAAGGGGGCAGCCAAAAATGAAATGGCTAGATGGTATTGTAGACACAGTGGGCACAGAGCTGGGCAGGTTGAGGAGGATGGTGGAGGACAGAAGTGCCTGGAGGGCGGTGGTCCATGGGGTCGCAAAGGGTTGGAATCAACTGTGCAACTGAACAACAACATAAACAGTACCATGTGGTAGACAGTCATGTGTAAAATTAAAAACAATGAGATGCTACACACTACTATAGCAGGCAAAGTGAGTGTGTGAATCAGCTTGAAACTGATATTTCTGCTGATGAATCAAGATCCTGATAGGAATTTTAAGGCATCACATTTGCATAGACCACACCAGGAAAATAAAAGTTCTTTGCAAAAATAATGTATTCAGAGAAAGTTTACTTTTTAGCCTTTAAAACTTCAATAGACACAAAAAAAAGCAATACAAATTAAACATTAGGCTGATAAAAGAAAATAGCCAGATCACATTATCAGACAGCAGTCTTATTTTAATATTTTGATTTAACTGAAGCACACTAAAAAGTTCAATAGCAAAGTAGATGCTTTGTACACTAAAGACCCCAGATTCAATCTGTGGCATCTCAAGGTGAGACTGAGAAAACTGAAGTCTTCTGATTCCTGGAAAGCTGCTGCGAACCACTGCAAACAATAGGGGACTGAAGAGAGCCAGCTATCTATGTGGGCCAAATAACCATTTAGTTTAAGGGTAACAAGGGCAATGCAAAGAAGGTTTTCAGTTTAACCAGGATCCGAAACTATGGTTTAATTTCACTCTGTAAGGTTTTTCACTGTCGTTCCTGAAAGTGAGTTTTTCGTTCTATTTTTTATCAGAATGAATTTCAACTGATAACTTTATAAGACTCCATTTAAATCATACCTCTCGCTTCCGTCTCTCCTCCTGTGTTCGATGCAAAAGAGATGCCTTTTCCTCCTAGAAAAGAATACAAAAGAACATAATGCTTCAAAACAAATGCATTTGATGTTTTGCATAAAAACATTATATTCACAGACTGAAATATATGTAACAATATAATTAGATGCCATTCTGATTTACAGAGACCCTTTTAAGGGTTTTTTGGGTAGAGAATACAGAGAAGTAATTTACTCTTCCCTTCTTCTGGGGGTGTCCTGGGACCACACAGCTTGCCCAAGGCTACACAAATTGGCTCTTCTCCCATGAGACACAGGGGGGAATCAAACTCCTAGTCTCTGGATCCATGGCTAAATACCCAACCCAAAACACTGAGCTTTCCAGTCAACTCATTTAAATCAATGTTAGGTTTTAACTGATTTAAACTGCTCTTATTTTGATTAATATATTTAACTTCAGTACTTAGTAAGTTTGTGTGCATAAATGATAAAATCTTCACTTTTGAAAGGGAGGCGGGAAAAGGGGAATCATCACTATCCAACTAACTGAGTTAACGGTACTGTATTTGAAACACTCACCAAAATCTTTTTAACAAATAACACTAGAAGATTTTGGTAACCTTATCTGGTTTTATTATATGAATGAATAATAAAGCAAAAAGCAAATCAGTCTCCTAAAGAGATCTAGACATCCTTGGAATTCTTTCCCAAATAAATTGGGTACATCTGCATGCTTTTATTTTTCAGTACAAAACAAAACTAAAGATTTACACTGCTGGATGGGTCTCTTGGGGTGGAAAAGACTGAAGAGTTCATCTGTTTTAACAGGAAGGTTCAGTAATAACTTGTCATCCTTTTTAGGAAACTTCAGTAAATCACTGCCATCACATAGGTTCACCCTTGCTTGAAAGCCAGTTGTATCCAACAATAGGATTCATTTCTCATCTCCAGTTACAGCCCAAGTGCTGTCTGTGTCTGCAGACATTTCCGTGGACATGTGGCAGGCATAACAAGACACGGAACTCTGCAATTTTTTGCTTTCGAACTGCTAGGTTGGCAGGAGTTGGGAGAGACAACGGGAGCTCACTCCGTCATGCAGCACTTGGGTCTTGAACTGCTGACCTTCCACTCATCAAGTTCAGCATCTAAACCCCCAAGCCACCACAGTCCCATTACAAAGCAAACACTTATTTATCCAACCATCTTTCTGTTTTTAACTGCAAAACTAGCACACTGGACACATAAAAGAGCTGAGCAAATGCCATTGCTTTCCAGAAGATCCATCACTCATTTGGGGAGGGGGGGGGGGGGCGGCAATCAGCTCTAATAATAGCTAATCCTTATTCTGATGAATACCAGAGAACTACAATCTAATTACTATTGCTGAGTCACAGTCAATCCTGTATATTTTATTTCTAACAATTACAGGCTGCATATTCATTGTAGCTCTCTACACCAGGGGTTCTCAACCCCCTGGTCCACCGCGTCAAATCATCTAGCTCATGCCCTCGCTCCAGCCGCCGCTGTCGTAATCAGTGGGGGGACAACCATCTTGCTCCCTCAACTGTTATCCTTGCATGTACACAGAGAACATAAAACTGAAATATCTCTCGCACCAATAAGTAGACATAATTCTGTAATGTACGCAAAACATTCTGGATTATTCTTGTAGGTTCTAAACAGACTTTATTTAATTGCAAACTGATTTTATGCCACTGTAATCCGTCAGTATGTACATTTTACAGTAACTAAATGAAATACAAAAAGGGAAAGTTTATTTAAGCAATGATTTATACCAGGGCGTTAAAATGGCAGAAAGAAAAGAGTGCAAATTAGAATCAACTTGCAATGGGCACTATGTGAGTTATACTGCAGAATACATTCAGCTTTTTTATTTTCTTAAAGTAGATTTGAAGAATAGCATGTCCCAATAACAGCCTAAATAGAAAACACAATTTGGCCACAAAACTATGCACAAGTTAGGAATGCTAAAGCTAAATTATTTTAAATATTAATATGTAGTGTCGCAACTAGAAAATCTGCAGAAACTGGAATGACAATTTACATTCTCATAAATTTAGGACAAGTGGTTGTAGAGTAGCATAATAACAGATGATAATCTATGATTTCCTTATGGTAAAACCTGTTGGCTGAGGCAACTGTGGGGGCAGCTTGGCTCCTGGTTCTGCAGGAAAACTTAGGAAAAACAAGCATATTACAGCTTTCCTCACCAGCTGCCTATTATAAATGCAGCATCTTCAAACAGAAACACAATTAGCCATCAATAGAACAGACTATTATCTAGTACGGAGATGGACAACATGTGGTCCATATGCCACATGCAACCTTCAAAGTTGTTTTTGCCAGCCTCTGGACCACTCTCTCACTGAAGCCCCATCTTTTCCAAAATCTGTACAAAAGCCAAAACTCTGGGACCAATCACCTTCTGCCCCTTCCTCTACTCCTCCCAAAAAAAGAGACTATGTAACAAGTTCCTCTCTCATTGTCACAACAATTCATTACTTACAACAGGGTTCTCAACCTACAACCCATGGGCCAGATCCTGCGTGCAGTTCCATTCCATCCGGCCCACACCCTCGCCACTACCACTGCTGCTTGGCTTGGTATGTTCCTAAAACCGCTCCATAGCAGGGCAGACGTTGTAAGAAGGCTTACAACATCCACCCTACTACGGAGCGGCATTAGAGACAGGCCAGGCAGAGGGGACAAGGCTGGCAGCAACTGTGGCAGAAGCGGCAGCCACACGCAGCCGCCTCATCTATCTCGGGGGGGGGGGCACTCCGGCCAAGCACAGCAGGCCAGTAAGCGGGCAAGCAGCGGGCAAGCAGCGGCGAAGGTAGCGTGGGGGGAATGTTGGCGGACTTGACTGATGGCTGGGGGGAGTGTTGGCGGAGGGGGGAGTGTTAGCAGTGGGAGGGATTGGCAGCAGCGTGGGGAGAGTGTTGGTGGGACGGACTGGTGGCATGTGTGTGGGGGGGGGGGGTTGGCAGAGGCTGCATGGTGGAGTGTTGGTGGCGGCGACAGTAGCATTGGGGGAGTGCTGGCGGGCCGGACTCATAGTTCCCCCCTGCCACCATGGTAAACAACCTGACTCCCAAAGGGGACAACAGCTATGGGCAGATGAGCCCCTTTGAGTGGGGCAATGGTCCCGAGTGGAGGGAATGCCACTGAAAACCATCATACTGGGCCCAAAGACAAAGTGAACAAAGGAGGAACCACTTTACTAGTATGATTCCCAACGGTCATGGAGGCAGAAAAGGCCATGCTAGATAGACTGGCTGTGAATTACCTTGATAATATCCTCAAGGCTGCAGCAGTCCATTGCAGTCCCGGTGTTAAATCCTAAATGCCTCATTTCATATGTGCCACAGGAGATGGCTCCAAGATATAGTGTGTGGGTCACTTCATGGTAAGCTGGTATCCACCTTAAACAAATCCATGCCAGTGGCATTTTCCTGCTTGCCTCGGAGGGCAAAGGCAGCCCAAAACCAGCTGACATCCAAAACCAGGCCTCCCAGTCTCCAGTTATGTGAGATGTTCAAAGAATAGACTGTCACTGCCACACACCCATTAGATTCCATAGCTGAATGTGGATTTGAATTTAGGTCCCTTGAGTTTCAATCTGACACTCAATTTGCCATCAGACATAGTAAATGCTTGATTATTATTTTGGGAATATTTCGGCAGTCAATTCACCAGATATTTTTAATCTAGATTCACTACACTGAAAATCAAAATCAAATGAAGCCATTTAAGCATCATGAAATCTTAATAAGTTAATAAGTAACCCTTCACTGTTGTTTAAAATCCACCAGTAGTTTCAGTACATAGTAGGAACATATTATCTTCATTAATTTTTCTGAGCAAAATATCACATTCTTTACGGCAGAACCTTTTTCAGCCACAGGCCAGACCGCACCCCCTCAGACAACTGAATGGGATGGACTGGTGGTTCCCCTACCATAAAAGCTGCCGTAAAACACATCCACGACTGTCATAAACGCATTTACGATTGCCACACTCATTTATGGCTGTAGTAAACGCATTTACTACAGCTGTAAATGAGTCTGTTATCGATTCCGCCGCCGACGGTTGAAACAAGGTTAGGGACTGGATTATTTGGCACTATGAGCCATAGGATGAGAACCCCTGCTTAAAGGAGTACTACAAGTGTCCATAATTTGATCTCAAAAGACACAAAGCACTTTAGATACAGTCGTAGCGGAGAGACCATGCTTTGTCAGTTACAATCAATAGGTAGTTTATCTCTGTTTCACTTAGCGCATGAAACAACAGAATACTAAGAATGTGATTTAATGAACAACAATGGCTCTTAACTCTCAGAGACATATCAATAAATAAGATTGTTCCTCCATAATTGAAATAAATAGTTATATATACTTAATATATTTCTGATGCACGTTTGATTCATTAAAATATACCTTAGATGAGACTGCATCTCAATGTATATGCTCTGGTATTTATAGATAAGACAATGATTGAAATTGTAATCAAGTAGGCACAACCTGTTGCACCTGAGGAAGTGTGCTAGGTGTTACACTGAGGCAACCAGCATTGTGTAATCACGCAATCGATTGTATGTGCCACACTGCAACTGTTGTGTAGCACACCAATGGAAGTGCTTGATGAGGTTTAATTTGAGGCCAAGTTTCACTTCTGCCACTGTTAAATCACAATACCATAAACACAATTACAGGAAATATGGCTAAAAGATCATTTTTTTTCTACTGCATATGCTTACTTTTATTCAGAAATTACAGACAGCTAACTGCAATAGCTTAGTGGTTAAGACAATGAACCTAATGACTGGAAGGTCAGCAGGTCCACAGTTCAAGACCTGAGTGCTGCATGATGGAGTGAGTTCCCATCTCTGTCCCAGCTCCTGCCAACCTAACAGTTCGAAAGCAAGAAATTGCAAGTAGATAAATAGGTACCACTTTGGTGGAAAGGTAAGCAGCAGTCCATGCACTTCGGTGTCAAGACATGCCTGCCACAAGCCCACAGAAACGTCTGCAGATGCAGACTGAGCTGGTTCTTAGGCTGTAAACTAAGATGAGCACTGAACCCTGGAGTCAGATACGGCTGGCTTCAAGCAAGGGCGACCTTTACCTTTACTAATGCAGCATGAGCTAGCTGAAAAACTGGACTGGGATGGGTATCTGGCTGTGGAGTAGAGTCAAAAGTAAGGAGTTGAATTTCTTACTGTGCCTCTTAAGAAAACAGCCATCCTATGTAGACTTGGGCAAGATGCATAATCTGAAAGTTCCCTCAAAGAACAAAGTGATTAGCCATTTCATCTAAAAAACTCTGCAAAGGGTCGCTGTCGATTAGAACCCACTTGACATTGCAGTACTGTATTATTATTGTTAGCTAATGCTATACCATACATTTAGAAATATCTCTTTCAAAAGACTGATGGTAAGAAATATTAAACTGGCAAAAGAGAAATGTTCCTCTTGCTGACTTGACCTGCCCTGGGATATTCTTAAATGCCTTTAAAAGTAATATAAAAAATCCTTATTTCCTGCACCAACATAATATACACAGGAAATCTGAAATTTCAGTTCAGCAACCACACTATTGCCCTCCAAACACAATGAGGCCTAGCTGTGCCTCCTGAGTGCTTCTTCCTCTCCCCCCCTTTACATTTTTAATCCATTGGCCAGAAACCTGGTGAGAGGAGACACCATCCACGACCTGAGACACCTAGGAGGCCCTAAGCAAAGCTGGAGGGAATGGGGAGGAAAGCTGCTCATCCTTTCAGTACCTTCTCTTGGAATCAAAGCAATCAGGTCTTTCATTGTCACTTTCTAAACCCCTTGGAAGGGGCAGCGGTGGCCTAGTGGTTAAGAGGCTGAGCTTGACATCCAGAAGGTCGCAGGTCAGCAGTTTTGAGACATGAGTGCTGCATGGCAGAGTGAGCGCCCATCATCTGTCCCAGCTCCTGTCAACCTAGCATTTCGAAAGCAAGAAATTGCAAGTAGATAAACAGGTACCACTTTGGTGGGAAGGTAAACAGCGTGCCATGCACTATGGTGTCTAGGCATGCCTGCCACATGTCCACGGAAACATCTGCAGACAAAGACAATGCTGGCTCTTTGGCTATAAACAGAGATGAACACCGCCACCTAGAGTCAGACATGGCTGGCTTTCAAGCAAGGGTGACCTTTATCTTTACTAAACAGGTACTACATCGGCATGAAAGGTAAGTGTGTGTGTTCCAGCATCTAGTCATGCCTGCCACATGACAGCAATAATATGTGAAGCTGTAGACAGTGCCAGCTCTTTGGCTGTAAACAGAGATGAGCACTGCCCCTAAAGTCAGATTCGACTGGCTTTCGAGCAAGCGAGACCTTTACCTTAAACCCCTTGGCTTGGTTCTTCAGAAGGGAAAAGCCAAGTGCTTCTCCTGACGCCTTCCTAGACTATATAACAGTGGTGGCGAACCTGTGGCATGCGTGCCAGAGGTGGTACTTGGAGACCTCTTTGTGGGCACCAGTGCAGTCACCCCAGCACAGAGTTCACCCCACCCCCTCTACCCAGCAGCTCAATGGGAGAGCTTCCTCCCTCCCCCAAGCACAGAGTTCACCCCACCCCCTCTTCCCAGCAGCCCAATGGGAGGGCTTCCTCCATTCCCCCAGCACAGAGTTCACCCCACCTCCTCTTCCCAGCAGCCCAATGGGAGGGCTTCCTCCCTCCCCTCAGCACAGAGTTCACCCGCCCCCTCTGCCCAGCAGCCCAACAGGAGGGCTTCCTCCCTCCCCCAATCACAGAGTTCACTCCACCCCCTCTTCCCAGCAGCCCAATGGGAGGGCTTCCTCCATTCCCCCAGCAGAGTTCACCCCGCTCCCTCTGCCCAGAGCAGCCCAATGGGAGCATTCCCTTCCTCCCCTGTTGCTGCATTGACACTTTTTCGATAAATAAGTGGGTTTTGGGGTTGCAGTTTGGGGCACTCGGTCTCTAAAAGGTTTGCCATCACTGCTATACGACAACATACGAATACACCACCAGATCTGCGAGGGTGCCCTTCCTTCGTCACGCTAAAAGCAAAGGTGGGACTAGAATGGGGAGGGAACTTGCTCCTCCTCCCTTCAGTAAGTTCGAGTCCTTCTCTTGGAAATCAAGGCAGGGGAGTCTTAATTCGTTATCACACTTTCTAAACCCTCTGATGGGGCTGTGTGTGGTGGCAACCAGGTTTGGGAGGCCTTTATAGGGGTGGGTGGGTGTGAGCGGATCGTGTAAGGGAGTATGTGGGGGGGGGGAGGAGTGAAACACCCAAAATATGGGCACGAGATAAAACCTGAGTCACGCCGGCTTTGCAAAGCGTGTGTAAACCGACCCACCCAGAGACCCCCAAACAAGCGTGTGTGTGTGTGTGTGTGTGTGTGTGTTACATCCAAAGTAGCCACGAAGGCCTGGCAATGGGCAGGTAGGGTGAAAACCGGGGAGGAAAGAAGACCAGAGAGGCCGGCGGGGGTGGGAGGGGGTGGCTTACCTTCCTGCTGGCTCCTCCGAGAGACACCGTAGGCCTGGTTTTGAACTCGCCTTCGAAGCTGAACATGGTGGCACGGATTATCCTCCCATCTAGAGAGCAGCCGCCCCGGCCAGCCTCGCTCCTCAGCGGGCAGGAGAGGGCCCCGGACCAGACACACACACCCGGCCTCCCCTCTCAGCCGCCCCCCCCCCCCCCCCCACGAAGGCTTCTCTCCCTCAGGCTGGTCACGGAGGTCAATCCCTTCCCTTTCTGAGGAGGGGGGGGGAAGCTTTCCTCCCCTTCCCTAGCCTTTCAAAATAAATATATATTTATGTGTGTATATTTCCGTTTCGTTTGTGTGCGCGCCTCCTTCTTCCGACCCCGAGCCAAGCAGCTTCAGCTCAATCAGTGGCCCAAAAGGGACTCGCTTTTCCCAGCTGAAGGCAGGCAGGCGGGAGGGAGGGAGGGAAGAAATCAGCCGGTTCCTGAAACAAGATGGCCGCCGAGTACGGCCTCCGAGGCCTCCCACCTCGCGCGCGCGCCCGCGCTACTCGAGAGAGCGCGCGCCAGGGGAAGACTGTGACAGGCCTCCCGGAACATGAAGGCCGTGAGGGAACGGCAATGGATGGTTGTTCTCCTGAGGGGTGGTTTTTGCCCCATGGAGGCTTATATCGTGCCCCCTTGGCCAGGCCAGGCCGCCTTGTCTCACGGCGGCCCGAGTCGACGTGGTTTTCCTCTCTCCTCAGGGAAGCCTCCGGGCGCCCTCCGCTTCCTGCCCGTTCCCTGAAGAGGATAAAAAGGCGCCTTGCCTTGGGGTCTCCGAAATAAATAAAAAAAACTGTCTTTCACCAACGACTCCTCTCTCGTTCATTATCCCTAATTGTGGTTCCTCCCACTCCGCCCATTCTTCAGCCGTTTAAAAAGCAGAGCCTTTTAGGGGTCGTCAGTCAGTTGTTCCCCCTTTCCGGACTTCCACTCCCAGAATTCTCATTCAGTGTAGTCAATGATACGGAATTATGGGAGCTGTAGTCCAGAAAAAATGTTTCGAAAGGCCAAAGTTTTTCAAACTTCTACAGCAATGTATACCGCCCCGTGCATGTGCACGGAAACGCCTGCAGAGGCAGACAGCGCTGGCTCTTTGGGTGGCTATAAACAGATGACTACTGACTAGAGTCGGATACGACTGGCTTTCGAGCAAGAGCGACCTTTACCTTACCACCCCGTATCGCATAGCTACACTTGTATACTGTCCCATAGCACTTAATTACACTTGTATGCAGTGATACCTCATACAATGTCCAAACTTGGTTCCACAAGTTTGGACTTTATACGGATTTGGACTTTGTATGAGGCATGCAAAATCCTAGCCACAATGCCTCATACAACGTCCAAATCCTTGCCGCGATGCCTCATGCAGCGTCGTTTCCATAGAGATACATTGTACTGTAACAGCACAGACTTCAGGGCAAAGTCAAGGAAACAGACAGGAAACTGACAGAACGTTAAGAAATCATTGTCTAAAGGCTAAAAACATTACAAAAACATGTCAAACAACCCTGATTGTCCAAGAACCTGAAGAATGCTGCAAAAATCCCAGGAATGCTTCTAAAAGTTCTGACGAAAAAATTCAAAAAAATCCAAAATTGTGCTCAAAACCACTCCTAAACACTCTTCGCCTCATGCAAAACCCACAAGAGCAATCTGCCTTTTATACTGCCCAGGCACAATGCAACCTGGGAAAACCCCAAAGCCTCATACAAAGTCGCACAACTTTGTATGAGGCAACTTTTTTCAAGAAATTAGGCGATGTTGTATGAATCCGATGTTGTATGAAGCGGACTTTGTATGAGGTATTACTGTACTGCCCAATGCGCTTAGTTACATTTGTAAACCAGTTGGAAGGGGATTGCAACTCCCTAAGGTTCCTTGTATTGAATGGCAACAAAAGTACAGTGGTACCTCATACAACGATTTTAATCCCTTCCACGGAGCTCGTTGTTGCATGAAACAATTGCCATATGATGCATCAATATAAGCAATTTTCCTTATGGGATGCATCGTACAACGATGTTTTTTGCTAAGTAGTTTTTCCCATTGGAAAATTGCTGTACAATTTTTTTCCATAGGGAAAATTGTTATATGGGACGCCATTTCCCCCCAAAACCTAATTGTTATGTGATTTTGTTGTTATACGGGGCAATTGTTGTATGAGGTTTCACTGTATTTTGAATTGATCCTAGAAATTTTTTATTAGCCAGTGCCCTGATTTTCAGAATCAATTCAGAATTGCCAAATAATTTAAAACCAGTCATATGAATTTTTAAAAAAAGAAAGAATGTAATTCCATTTAATAGTAGCAGTTGCTGATGCCCATGCAATGGCACATTGTAATAGGATTTGTAAAGAGGGTTTGTTGGTAGACCCTATTTCATGTTCCTCACCTGCTCTTATCTTGACCATTATCAATAACAGGTGCTAAATGCACCAGTCTTCCCTGCTAGGTCCCCCCCACTTTTAGCTCTTAACAATCAGAAGCAGATACAAAGATGATGTGTGTTTGGCTTCCAATATTACCATGCATCTCCATGATAACAAACGATGAGTCAATCTGAGGTCGCATTTATTGCGTTTAAATCTTAGAATATGCAAAGTTAATTCATTTATTATTGATGTGCCATGGCAAAGCAGAGTGATCACTATTATTTTCAGCATTGAAAAGCTGTAAATTGCCGCCCTGAGTCGGGTTTCCCCGAGTGGGCGGCATAAAAATCTAAGGATAAAATGATAAATAAATAAAAATAAAGTACATCACACTTTCCCAACCAGATGTCATCTTCTCTTACCACCTTTCTCTCTTTAGATGATGCTTGGAAGAGAATCTCCAAAGATGACCATGTACAGAGAAGCTGGCAGAAAAGGGTAGTCAACAAGAAAAATTATCAGATAGATAGATAGAATTTGCTATTTTTATGTGAAAGTGCGTTCTTCTTCAGGTGGCGTATCCATTCCAGATAATGGCTATCATCATGGCGATAGTCTTCCTGTTCTTAACTCCTCGGAACAGTTGTTCTGAGGACATTCCACAACAGTCTCTCAGGTTCTTCAGCCATGAAGTCCATCTACATCTAGGGCCTCTCTTCTCAGGGGCCTTTCCTTGCAGAGCAAGTTTGATTCTCTTTTCAGCTTTGATTCTCTTTTCAGATGTTTTAGTCAATTTTGAAGCTTTGACTCGATATAGAAAATCTGGGAAAGTGAACGTGCCTACTTAGAAATAATTCCTCTGTTCAAATAACAAAGCCTTGCAGCACCTTAAAGGCTAAGTTTATCTCATCATCATATGCACCAAGTCACAAGCACAACAGACTGAATTTTCTCACAGCTAGGAAAATTGACCATGTGAATCGTGTGCTTGTTCTGTCCGCTTTCTGGGTGCTAGCGACTGATGGACAACCTCAATGTACCTGTTTTTTCTTCTTTTTTAAAAAAACTTTTTTATTTAGTTTATTAAGACATACAAAAAAGAACAAAAAAACAATAACTAACAATACAATACACAAACAAATCCATAACATCTTCTTAACAGACATTACTAAATGTTAGCACATAACAGTATCTAAACTCATTAATTACTAAATAACCACCGAATATTAAAAACCATTATTTCAATATCCGAGATAATAATAATTTTCTGTGCTACCACTAATCTTTGGATAAATAATAATCACCCTGTGAATATATACATTGCCCGGAGAGTTTAATTTTCTGCTCAACTCCAGAAGCTTCTTTGAGATGGTACTGGTCCTGAACTATCATTTGCCATACGCGAATGATCCACAAATGGTTTCCATATGTTCCAAAATCTATTCTCTTTTAAGTTATCTCTTTTCACTTTAATCTCCCATGTCAATTTATCATTCAGTGCTAAACTCCACATTTCTTTATACCACTCTCCAATCTGTATATCTATATCATTTTTCCAATTTCTAGCTATACATTGTCTACCCGTTGTCAATACAATTTCCAATAATTCTTTTTCCTCCTTGTTTAAACCCAAACCTTCCACATTCGTTAAAAGTATGGTACTTGACACCAATTTAACACTTCTACCCATTATTTCACCAAGCTCGCCTTCTATTCTTCCCCAAAAATCCCTTATTTTTTTACAGCTCCACCACATATGTTCATATGTTCCATCAGATTCTCTACATCTCCAACATAACTTATCTCTTTTATTATCCATCTGGTGAAGTCTTAATGGCGTCAAGTACCATTGCCACAACATTTTAAAATTATGTTCTTTAATTCTTACAGACATTGTTCTCATAATCCTCTTTTTCCATTTATTTTTCCACTCAATCTCCCCAGTTGTTATATTCAAATTTTGTTCCCACTTCTGTTTCAAATCCTCCTGTGGATCTGCACCTCTGTTCAATATGTTATAAAGCTTACTTACAAGACCTTTAATACTACTTTCCCCTTTTCTAATCTTCCTTACCAACTCCTCAAATTCTGTGTGTATTCTATCTAACCCTGCTTCTTTTTTATATTTTTTACTCCAATTGTCCACCTTTAACTTCTGAAACCAATTCAAATTTAATATCTCATATATATTTTTCCGCTCAACATCAGAATCACAAGTTTTTAACCAATCCTTCAATAAAAGCATCCCATTTGTATCCAATATTTCCATTTTTTCCTTATCTAGCTTTATTGGGAAACACATCATATCAGTCAATTCCAAAATTGGAGAGAGATTTGGGACCATGTCCTTTTTTACCTTCTTCCACACCTCCATGAGACCTCTCATCATGGTATTATTTGACCTTTTCACTCTGTCCTTTATTCCCAAAAAGATCATATTTCCAATATTTCTATATTCCTTCATCTCCAATTGCTCCCAAATTGTCTTTTCTCTTGCCAAAATCTTCACAACATTCTTAACTTGAAAAGCTCGATAATATATTAGCAAATTTGGCATACCCAAACCCCCTTTTTTTTGAGACTGGTACCATAGCTTCTTTGGGAGCCTAGATTTTTTGCCTCCATTGCAAAAACCATTGAACATCTTTTGAAACTCATTTATTTCTTTCTCTTTCAAGTGGATCGCTAGCGTATCAAATAAAAAGTTAATCTTTGGTAACAATATCATTTTACACATAGCAATCCTTCTGAACCATGACAGCTTTAACTTCTGAAGCTCTTGTATTTTGTTCTTAAATTCCACTTTCAAGCTGTCATAGTTCAATCGTTTAAGTTCTTCTAATTTGTTTGAAATGATTATCCCCAAATATTTCAACTTATCTTTAATTTGTATATTAAGTGTCGATACTATCTTACCCATCTCACTTGGTTTCAAATTACACAACATCAATTCTGATTTATCCCAATTTATCTTCAATCCGGTTATAGCTTGAAATACCTGTAAATGATCTTTAATCCTGTCCATTACCAGCTCCGGGTGCTTCACCATAAGCAGTGTATCGTCTGCGTACATGCTCACTTTATTACCCATAATCCCTTCTATGTTTAAATCTTCCCTTATGCTTTTGGCTAAGATCTCCATTGCCATAATAAACAGGATAGGAGATAATGGACAGCCCTGCCTAGTGCCAGCCTCTAGCCTTACCACATCCGTAAGCTCCTCATTTACTCTAACCCTAGCATTTCCTTTTTGATATAATAAATCTATAACCCTATTGAATTTATCCCCAAACCCATATTTCTTAACTATTTCCTTAATTGAAGACCACTGCAATGAATCAAATGCCTTAAAAATATCCAATGACAATAATCCCACCTTTTCCTTTGTTTGATTAACGTTGTCTATTAAATCTAATACCCTTCTAGTCAGGTCCGCCATATGTCGTCCTTTTAAAAACCCAACTTGATCAACATTTATATATTCGCCCATGAAACTATTTAGGCGGTTAGCCAATATTGCTGTGAAGATCTTCGCATCTTGATTTATAAGTGAAATTGGTCTGTATGAATCCACTCTTTCCAAATTTTTACCCGGCTTTGGCAAAAGAACGATTGTAGTGTTATACCATGAAGTCGGAATTGATCCTCCATCTAGTATATAATTATATAACTTCACCAATTTCGGGACCACCACCTCTTTAAATTCTTTATAAAACTCTGTCGATAATCCATCATCCCCCGGGGCTTTCCCTATCTTCAGTCCGCTTATTACCTCCTTAACCTCTTTATCCGTTATCCTTTCCTCCATTTTCTCCCTATGCTCTTGTTTTATTCCATTCCCTAACTGTCTCTCCAATATCTTTTTAAGCTTCTCCAAATCTACTTCCTTTTTTGCATATAATACCTGGTAAAATTCCCTAACAATTTTACATTTATCTTTATTCTTATTACACCTTGAACCTTGCCTATCAACCAATACCCCAATTTCTCTTTTTTCCCTTTTAACCTTGGCTGCTCTTGCTAATAATTTTGAGTTCTTATTACTGAATTCAAAATATTCTCTATTTAGGTAAATCAAATCTCGTTTAACTTTATCAATATCCTTACTCATTACTTCTGCCTTAAGTCCTTGTAATTTCATTAAAAAAATTTTATCTTTGTTTTTTGCATGCTCCTCCTGTAATTGTTTTATTTCTCTTTCTTTTTCTGCCTGTTCTGCTTTATATTTTTTATATTCTGTTTTTTCTTCTTATGATCGTTTATGTTTAACCTAGACACAGGTTGAACAGTTACTTAATTGAGGAGCGCTGTTTTTAGATAGAGGACAAAGGACCCTATGAAATGATTTTTGGTACAACTGTACTTTTATATTTTAGTTGACACTCAAGGCCAGCTGCCACTTTGCATGTGGACTCAATTCATAGTAGACCTGCATTCAATTACAACATTAAATACAGGTATGAGCGGCAGCAAGGAGAGCAATTTTAGAAAAGCAATTTTAAAAACTCAAACCCCTGTTTGAAAACAATTATAGCATGTTTTGTGGATCAAATTTTGTTAGGGCATTGGAAACATTTTTCTTAAGGTGCCAAATTGTCTTCTATGATGTGAAGCAGCGACCCTTTTTGGCACACTTCTGGGCATTCCTGACATATCTTCACTAGAGATAAATAAATCAAGTGCTTCAATTAACAAAGACTGGCAGGGCTGCGAAAACAATAAATTAGTTTCTGCACTTTCAACAAATTTTTTTTAAAGAGTAGTTACAATTAATGGGTTTAATTTTAAATGGAAAAACTCTTCATGAAAGTACCTGAGAAGTCCATTTTGGCATTCTTATTACCCTTTAATTATAATTGATATACCTGGGAAGAATGTCAGGTGATGTACTTTTTAATACAGGTACAAGTGCTGCTAACAACTAAGAGCCATTGTTTAAAATAATTGGATATGCAGTTGGAGTGTGATGAAACCCAAGCTTATTAATGTACTTTAAAGTAATTATAAATGATTGAGCACAACAGGTATCCAGGAGCTCAGACATCTTTTAAAAAGTATAAGTGTATTTACATTTTCAAAAGAGTAGTATTAAATGCTTTCTGCTCCCTTCATCTCAACCTTCAGGTTCTTGGACCATTCTTTGGCACAGTGGAAAGGTAAGCAAATGAGGTTTTCTGTTTCCAATTGGCTTGGGGTTGGGAGGTGGTTGGGGGAGGGCAATTTTTTGGTGGGGTAGGCAATTGTTTGGTGTTTGGTTAAACATAAATGATCACCCTTGCTGAAAAGCCAGTCATATCCGACTCTAGGGTACGATGCTCATCTCTGTTTACAGCCAAAGAGCCAGTGCTGTCTGCATCTGCAGATGTTTCCGTGGTCATGTGGCAGGCATGACTAGATTAGATTAGATTTTTAATTTGTACCCTGCCCTACTCAGCTTGTAGGCCGACTCAGGGCAGCTTCCAACATAATTAAATATACAATATAACAAAACCAAAATATAAAAAGCTATACACACACACACACACACACACACACAGTGGTTGGCACCAAAAAAATTACTACCACACTATGGCCGTGGTATGGTGGGCGTGGCCAGGGGGAAAGCCCTGCATTGCACCCAAATTAGGACTACTTTATTTCAAAACTTGGATGGGTGGGGCCAGCCAGAATTTCTGCTACCGGTTCTGGCGAACTGCTGCGAACATATATATATAAACAGATGCAATAAAAATATACAATACAAAACAATTCAAATGCAAATAAGAGAAAAAATACAATGAAATTATACATAATACATAATACACCAAAATACAATAAGCAAAGTATCAAAACATCAAATACAATAAAATTATACATAGACAGCGCATGGAATGCTGTTTACCTTCCCACTGAAGTGGTACCTATTTATCTCTTTGCAATTTCTTGCTTTCAACCAGCTAGGTTAGCAGGAGCTGGGACAGAGACGGGCACTCACTCTGTCATGTAGCACTCGGATCTCAAACTTCTGACTTGCTGACCTTCTAATCGTCAAGTTCAGTATCTTAACCACTCAGCCACCGCAGTCCCTAGCATCTCTGCATGGCTAATACAATCCCGCTGTTCATTCAATTACATTCCAAACTACTTTTATTTGCCCACATGCTCAACATTTCTGGAATCTTTACCTATATTTCTTCTATTCATTTTTCTGGATCACTGTAAACTGAGTTTTCTTAACATTTGCTTTAGACCATATTCATTACTTACTTCACTGAGTAATCTTTGCAGACCATCTACTGTCAACTACTAAAGCAGGTCTGTGTCATCTGAATATCACCCGAAAACCCAATAAAATAAATCACATGTTATTGATAACCCAACTTTTGACAATGAGACTGTCATTTGAATCATGCTCACACAGCTCTGCTCAAGCATTTGTCATTTGTCTGGCTCACTACCTTTCTCAGAGTCTGAAGAAAGATCTCAGCAGGCATATGAAGACTTCACTAGAGGGTGACCTATGATGCCCTGTGTCCTTGTAAGAACAGGAGAAGAGATCTGCTTGACCAGACTTAGGAGCCGTATTCCTTTAGCATATAACCAGATTCATTTGGGATGCTCACATTCATGGCATTAATACAATAGCCTCCTGCTTCTCTTGTTTACCAGCTCTTAGAACTGAGAGGCTTCAATACGCTTTACAGTTCTAAAAAACAAAAAGGCGACCAGTAATTAATTTTAACTTGGGACTGCAGTGGCTTAGTGGTTAAGATACTGAATTTGACGACTGGAAGGTCAGCAGGTCAGCATTTTGAGACCAGAGTGTTGCACGATGGAATGAGCTCTATCCCAGCTCCTGCCAATTTAACAATTGAAAAGCAAGAAGTTGCAAGTAGATAAATAGGTATGTGTTTTATTGTATTTGTATTTTGTCAAATTTAAAATAAAATAAAAATTAAAAAAATAGGTACCACTTCAGTGGGAAGGTAAACAGCCTTCCGTGCACTCCAGTGTTTAGTCATGCCTGCCACATGTCCACAGAAATGTCTGCAAGCACGGACAGCACTGGCTTTTTGGCTATAAACAGAGATGAACACTGAACCCTGAAGTCTCATACAACTAGCTTTTGAGCAAGGATGACTCTTACCTTTCCCTAACTAATTTATATCTGACTTAAAGAAAGAGGAAAGTTTATCTGGGGAAAAGAGGGGAATATATATTAGTTCTATGATGACCCAAACTTGTATAGCTATGCAAATGGCATAACATTGGGAGCCAAACTAGCCGAAGTTTTAAAAAAACCACCACCACCATAGACATTAATAAATTGAACACTGAACTATACAACTTAGTATGTAAGTGACTATGGTACTTTCTTAATTTGGGGTAATCCTCCAAAAATCACAGGCTTGTCCTTTGCCAGTGCAGTACTGTACTTAGATAATTTGCACCTACGCTTAAGGTGGAAACCTTTACTATCCAAAAGTTAACAATGCATGGCTGTTTTCAACCAATATGTTCTTTTTTATGCTGATCATTGCCTAAGAAAGGAAGAAAGGAGCCTTTCTTCTGCAGTTTCAGAAACTGCCATGTGCAGTGTCTTTATGAAACTACAGCTAGAAAAATTCATTCTTCTTTTCAGAATGTATACAATAGGAAAATTGTAGGATTATTTTATATTTGCTCATGAATATAACATTGCCAAAGGTTAATTAATATATTTGATGTTAAATAGAAGCTTTTTGGCGATTAAGCACACGCTACCATTACACAATTTCAGGTTTAAGTGGAAGATAAACTGGCCACTAAATTTACTGCACACACCACTCTTAGGCTTTATGTGAAGGAAGAATATCGAAAGCATACATTGGCTTTGCAAGGAATTGCTTTATAGTTTAAGCTTTGAAAAGTTGTATTTTAAAGATCTTCAGTAAATATATTAATTAAAGCAATTAGACTAATGCTCCGGATTAATCATGTGCCAAAAGCCACCCTGTCTCCTTCCCAGATTTATTAAGTGGGTCCTGTTTCAGTGGAAGTCAAATGGCAAATGCCCCATTGTCTTTTATGGCTTCCCAGGAACTTGGACAGCCATTCCTGCCTTGAATTGGCTGTGTGGCATTTCCCTGGGGATACTTTTTCCAATGCTCAGCTGACAGTTGCTACATCTGCTCATCTCTCTGCTTAATCTGTCCTTCAGTCCATAAGGAAGTATAGTAATTACCCTTAAGGAGAGATGCTGCTTACAAATTACTCTACCTTGTTCCATTCTCTCTGATTATGACAACTGTCTATGTTTGAATGTGTAGGCAACACACACATCAAAATCCTATGCCAATGAATATAATTTTATGGGGGGAAATGTCTTTATGTTTAAAAACTTGCAACAGCTATGCAAAATATATATAAAGAGAATATCTAATTTTCCATTATGTGTTTTCAGATTTTTTTTTCTGCTTCTGCTTCTGACACACCACTCAATAATACTTTATCCATATGTCTTCTAATGCTCTTTCTATTGTGATAAGATGCAAGTACTAACAAGGCTGTTTTATAGTACCTTTCACATTTACACAGGGGAGAGAATCTGCACTTCAGTTTAAGACTTATAACTAAGAAGGCTCTACTAATATCTGGGTCAGACTGTTCCACAATCCAAAGAGTTTGTAAATATCAGGATGTTCTTCCTCATATTTAGTCAACATCTTTTTTCTGGTAACTATATTCCAGTTATTCAGGTCCTATTGCTCTGAAGCAAATGGAAACGTATTTACTCTATAATCTATGTAAGAGTCATTAAAATATTTGAAGATGGCTATCATGTTGTCTCCTTTCTGGACTAAACATGTCCAACTACTTTAACCTTTTGCTGTAGGATTTGGTCTCAAGGTTTCTTGCCATCTTCATTACCTTCCTCTGAATAATCACTGGATACAGTCCTGCTGGGGTACTCTAATCAAAGCAGAGTAGAGTAGCATCATTACTTCTCCTAGTCTGGAGCAGGTACTCTTTGTCTGTAGATGCAGTTTAAGAAAGTAAGATTTTGGTTTTTAGAGACTATCATTATTGGTCTTTAATCTGCTTTAATTTCTTTTTGATAAACCACTAGGTGAGAGCCTTGTCGAGGCACGGGGGCTTGAGTGGTCTAACTAGGCAGCGTTTCCCATCATTTGTCGATGATGTTAGGCTGGGACTAAGACTCACAAAGCATCCTCTGTTGGATCCCTTGGGCACAGTGAAAGCAGAGGGCACATGTCATGGTCCGCCTAGCCAACAGGTGACGTGATATCCAAATTGCTTTTTAAAAACTGCACACAGATGGACTTGATTTCCCAGGTCCATTTGCATGTGCAGAATGTCGTCACTGAGATATCTACCACTGCACGGACTCCTCGCTGAATAACAGCTCCAATGTAGCCAAGGTAAAGCATAAACACTACATCTATCTCTGTTGAAATTGTAACTTTGTGAGTTTAAATCCTCTTACCAATTTTATTTTGGTCTCTGGTAATCCTTGATATTTATAAAGATTGTGCTTGATCCAGGAGAGAATCTAGAGGAACCCCACTGATTACTTCTCTCCAGGCTCTGGTGGAACAATTCATGAACTGAACAGTCTTTGTATATGGTACACCAACCAGATACAAATCCACTAAGCAATAGTACCATTTGGTATGTATTGCCACATTCATTCTAGACTGTATATCTGGGAGAAAGTGCAGATAAATTTAAAAGTATTTCTAAGAAAACAGTGTATGCCAAGAAGTGGGTCTTTCATACAGATCTTGTAGATGCATGATTGTTTCTATAGATTTTATGAGCTAGTGGGCACAGCCTATTCATGTACCTCCTCATGTCAGAAAACTAAGATTCTAAGGAGAAGAGATACATTGAAGTTGGTTTGTATTGATACAGCTATGTGAACTGTTTCTTAATTTTAATCTGTTTTGAGCAGAAATAGCTTTTGGGCATTCTCCCAAAGCATAATATATACTAGTAATGGATCGTTGTGAGTCATTAGTTACAAGCATAATGTAGGAAACATATCCTGGGCAACAACTGCCCTTTATACATTGCATGTGGAAGATCCCACTTTCATTTCAATAAATTTATATAATGTATTCCAGAGCCAAACACTAATCACACAGCTAGCTAAAGACTTACATGGTTTCCTGTATTATCTGAGCCAACTATGGGGAGAATCATAGCAAAATGAATGTAAAGAAAATATAATTATATTCAAAGAGCCCTTATTGCTGTACTTTCATTAACCTTCCAGACTTGCACCTCAAATATCTATATAATGAATTTAACCTTGCATTTTATGATGAATTATGATTAAGAGATCAGCACAGTGCTAGTGTTTTGGATAATCAGAGATCATCACCACTTTCTATCACCACTGGTGTTGTAAAATGGTAGAATCTGAAAACTAGAATAGAGGATTGGAATGTCTTGTTAGATTTTCTTGCCACCTCGCCATGCAAGGGTAGGGTATACTGGAAGATGTAAATGCGTGGGGGGAGTAACTTTCTCCATCTCTGATTATATGCTCTGGCTGGTAGTAACTCTAAGTAGAAGAGTATACACTCTATAATTGTGATGGCGAACCTTGGCACTCCAGATGTTCTTGGACCTCAGTTCCCAGAAGCCCAAGCCCCTGTGAATCCACATGAATGGGTTTGCTGCAATTCATCCAGCCCGCACCACGAGATATGCAGATGATACCACCTTAATGGCAGAAAGTGAGGAAGACCTAAAGAAGCTCCTGAGTAGGTTGATGGAAGAGAGTGCAAAAGCTTACTTGAGACTCAATAACAAGAAAATGAAGATAATGGCAACAGGCCCCATCAGTCCCTATAAAATAGATGGAGAAGAAGGAGAAGCAGTGACAGATTTTACTTTCTTAGGATCTAAGATCACTGCAGATGGGGATTGCACCCATGAAATAAAACGGCGACTGATTCTTGGGAGACAAGCTATGAGAAACCTGAGGAGGATGGTGGAGGACAGAGATACCTGGAGGACAATGATCCATAGGGTCGCAAAGGGTCGGAATCGACAGTGTGACAGAACAACAACAACAACAGATTCCTTCCATTCAGGCACTACAATTTCTCTTGAGGAACTAAATTCTTTGTGTCATCTTGGGGAAATTATGTACAGTAATACCTCATACAAAGTCCGCTTTGTACAACATCGAATTCATACAACATCGTGTAATTCCTTGAAAAAGTTGCCTCATACAAAGTTGCTGCGACTTTGTATGAGGCATTGGGGTTTTTCCCAAGTTGCATTGTGCCTGGGCAGTATAAAAGGCAGAACACATGTGTGCATCACTCTTGTGGGTCTTGCACGAGGCGAAGAGTGTTTAAGAGTGGTTTTGTGCGCGATTTTGGGGAAAAAATTTGAATTTTTTTGTCAGAATTTTTGGAAGCATTCCTGGGATTTTTGCAGCATTCTTCAGGTTCTTGGACCATTCTTTGGCACTTTGCCCTGATGTCTGTGCTGTTACAGTACAATGTATCTCTATGGAAATGATGTTGTATGAGGCATCGCAGCAAGGATTTGGATGTTGTATGAGGCATCGTGGCTAGGATTTTGCATGCCTCATACAAAGTCCAAATCCGTATAAAGTCCAAACTTGTGGAACCAAGTTTGGACGTTGTATGAGGTATCATTGTACATGGCTTTCAACATTCAGACTATTGCTGTGAAGTGCAGATAATTGCTTGTATAACAATGCTGAGATTTGGGGTTGAATCTTTTTTCAATAGAACTAGGGAAAATGCAAAGAGAGAGGCAGTGGCACTTTAGCAAAACAAAACCCCATTGCATTCTATCTGTATGTTAAATGCTACACTAAAAATTATTCTTAATGATTTTTACATTATGTGTCACATGTTCAGTATTGCCACTCTGATGCAGACTAGTATCTTTGTCCACATTTGACATGTCTCTGTATTTTGCACCTGCCACTTTTACATCATGCTATTGTGTAGCTGTCTTGGTTCACTCATTTTCAGGTCCCCTACAATAGGCAGTCTCGTCATGCACAGAAGCATCAGAAATGCTGACCAAAAAAGTGGAAGGGGGAAGAAGATCTTCTTGTTGTTCTGCTGTATCTCAATCCAAATATTGGTGATCCTCATGGAGATTATCCATGAAGACTGTCTGGAGAATATAATGCAGTGGCCTTTCAGCTGCTTTGTGCATCGCAGCATGACACCCATACCACTGATCCAGATTCACGAGTCACTTTCTGGTCCTGAGCCGTTTTGGCATGCAAAGGCCTCATCAGCACCAGGCCACTATTGATGAAGCTTCTGCCCTCCTTAAAGATGGATTCCAGTGGGAATCCACTTGGGGACCATCACCCTTTCCTGTGGACTTTGGCACCCAAAGCCATTAGTCCTCAGGGTTGTCAGGTTAGTTAACCGCTGCCTGATACTCAATGTTGAGTCACTGGCAGTAGGGTGTACTCTATTACCATAGCAGGATAACCTGATCAGACTAACCAATAAGATAGAAATGAAATTGCAGCAACAGATGGGGACTTCCATTCAGCAATGATAGCTCCTTATCCCATTCTTGGCTCTCTGTCACTTTTGCGATTATCAATTAAGACTGACAAAGATTATAGTGGGAAAATCAGCTTCATCAGTCATTTTATAGCAGCAGCAGAAGCAATCTGAGGTGTTTTAGCACTCCTCAGGTCAAGGTGTTTCAACAAAAGAAGTATTTATTGCAGCTGGTTTAAGGATTTGAATGGTACCAATTAATAGATTTCTTTAGTATTCAGAATTGTCAATTAATTGACATTTCTCTCAGAATCTGGCAAAGCTTTTTCAGATGAAGGGTGACAAATTTTAAAAAACATCCTGGGGAGGAAAATGGCTATTTTAGGAAAGAAGGAAGCATCAGTATGAGAGAGAGAACATAAAAGCAAAAATACAACAAACAACAAGTACATTACCATCCTCATTTGAACCATATTCCAGCCAGTTCCATTGATTTGGCCAGCCCTTCATAATTGTTCATGTAGTGTAGCTGCTCAGTGGTTTAGGTAGCTGGCTACAAAGCTCAAACTTGTGAGGTCAATTCCCCATTTTGCCTGCTTGGCACGGTGGACTCAATGATACATAGGATCCCTTCCAGCTATACAATTCTAAGAAAATGATGGTGGTGGTGATGGTCATTATTGTTGTTGCTTCTTTGGAGCACGAATAAGCCATTTTGGCTCTCCAGGAGTTTTTTTTTTTACTTTTGCAGTTCACATTGTCCCTAACCTTGGCCTATTTTGTAAGGGTAGAAAAGATTTGCAATCCCAACATTTCTGAAAGGTCATAGTCACCCAACTCTGCTTTAGTGGCTTTTTGAGTAGATGAGATATAATTATTTAATTGTGTAGATATACTGTATCCTAGTCCTGCTCTGGCACTGACCCAAACACCATCTACCAGCTGCCAAATTAAAATCTCTGTTCTTGCAGTTC
Organism: Bradypodion ventrale; assembly: GCA_035047345.1. NCBI lineage: Eukaryota > Metazoa > Chordata > Lepidosauria > Squamata > Chamaeleonidae > Bradypodion > Bradypodion ventrale. The sequence continues at coordinate 128,123,850 of JAWDJE010000006.1, forward strand.
CAGGCAAGTAGCTACCAAGAGCCCTCACCCTGCTGCAACTGCTGAGCCCCACCTGAGATCCCGGGAGAAGGTTCCAGACCAACATAGGCTCCACCTAGAGATCACAAGTGGCTTAGCTATATAAACACTGGCCCTTCCTCCCACAAACTGACTTCAGCAACAAAGGTTTGTGCTGTTGAAGATCTCTGCCATGATCCTGATTCATACTCCAGAAGATCTCCTGCCTTGTTCCTGATCCTGAAGACCCCCTGTTCTGTTCCTGTGGGTGGTTAGTTTGCCTTCTCTAGATACTTGCTCCTGGACCTCTGTTCTCACCTTACTCTAGTCTAGTCCCTGAGGATTCTCTGCAGTGTCTGTTTCCCTGATCACTTGACTTCTGGCTTGTTTGGACTACATTATTATCACCTGAACTCATGCTGCATCTCTGGTGTCCCTTGAATTAGACTGCAGACTTAGCTTTGGTTACTATTCAGCCTGTTAATTGGTTGTCCTGGCATTCATGTTGCCTGCCAGTTTCCCACATTGTGGACCCTAACATGGGGTTGCATTATTCTTACTGAGTCAAAAGCTGTTTGTACAAATGGTGATTAAAAGCAAGATAGTAATATCTAGTACTGTACAGTAAAACCCTGAGTTACAAATGCCCCAAGTTACATAAAATTCAATTTACAAAATGATTTTGTGTTAAAACAATGTCCCGATTTACACAATTTCCTATGGGTTTGCTTCGAGTTATATAAAGATTCTTTTTCCTATGGGTTTTCCTGTGCCTCGATTTACATAAAATTTTCATTTTTCCTATGGGTTTGCTTTGAGTTACATAAAAAAATAATTTTTCCTATGGATATTCTTCGAGTTACATCAAAATTCGACTTAAGAAAAAGCCTATGGAACAGACTTTTTTTGTAACCAGGGGTTTTACTGTACACATATCAGCCTTTTTACCACATTCTGATACTGTAAACGTATCTTAAGATGGGCAAAAATGGTATATCAATGCATTCAAGTCCGACCCTTTGCAAACCCATGGACCACCGCATGCCAGGCTCCTCTGTCATCTGCCATCCTCCATAGCCTGCCCAGATCTATGCCCACTGTGTCAATGATGCCATCTAGCAATCTCATCCTCTGCCGCCTCCTTCTCCTTTTGCCTTCAATCTTTCCCAGCTTCAAGGCCTTCTCCAGTGAGCCTTTTCTTCTCATTTGGCCAAAGTATTTGAGCTTTAGTATCTGTCCTTCCAAAGACCAGTCAGGATTGATTTCCTTTAGGATTGATTGATTTGATCTCCTTGCACTCCAGGGGACTCTCAAGAGTCTCCTCCAGCACCATAATACACAGCCAGTATAAATGTAAAACTTGTCTGAAATTCATGTTGCAAACATAAATAACAGAGATCTATTAAATCAGCATGTTGTTTTCATCATTCCCAGATGTATTCCAAGGAAATGTTTGTGGGGAGTGGGCAATCCTAAAAATATTTAGATGACATGAACTTCTACAAAATGAAATGTCTTCATGCATTGGCCTTCTGAAAATGGTATAGATGTCATGTCCAAGAAGAAGAAGAAGAAAAATCTTCATTTGCTTAACAATGAGCATTGGGAAATTGAAGGATCCAAGTGCACATTAGTATTTAAGTAGAGTGTTTAATGTCTGGAAACCAAAAGAGACACAAGACAGCAATAAAGAAGCTTTTCAAATGTGATTGGAGGATGTCTATAAAGAGGATATAATGAAAAGAAGTGTCCAAATGTGCAAGGCTAATATAGTTAATGTATTACTACTTTTATTATTTTATCATCTCTCATTAATTTCTGGCTCTGTTCCTGCAGGACTCTGTTCAACAGAAAGGGCGTTTAGTCAAAAGTCCTCACTGGAGTGAGCAGTTGGAGCCCAAGAATAAAGCTAAACCAAGTCCCTCTTAACTTTTCTACTTTTTCAAAAATCACATAGCTCGCTTAAAGGTGAGGGAAGCATAAAACAGATTTGATGAGTCTTAGCTTAGTGTTAGCTTATTGGAGCATCAGTATTATGAGAAAAAAGATTAGGATAATCTATTTGTCATGGAAGGCAGGAGGGGACTGTACAGTGCTCTAGAGCAGGGTGGCCAATCTTGGTGTTCCAGCTGTTCTTGGACTTCAATTACCAGCACCCAAGTCAGCACACCTTCTGGGATTTGAAGTCCAAGAACAGTTGGAGCATCTTGGTTGGCCATCCCTGCTCTACAAGTTGCACTATCAACACAGCCATCATGACCAATGGTACTGAGCAATGAATTTGTGGTCATGAAACAGCTGGAGGGCCACGTAGTACTCATCCCTAAAATAAGAGTAATTGTAGGGCAAAGTCCTTTACTTAAGTGTTGATCACACTGAAATACCTGTAAATGGAACATGATTCAAAACTCTTTAGTCCAGGAGGTGTGACAAAATGGGTCACAAGTTATTTAATATGGAGTCTCTGGTTTTTAAACTGTCTTTGAATATAGCTTTGCTTCTTTGCAACGGCCTCATAATTCTTTCTGCTGCGCTTATTAAGCAGGTGGGCTTAGAAGAAGCTTCTCAGAGCTTCAGGCCTATGTTATGTCTTCTTCTCCAGGCCTGGAATGTCCACTTACATCAACATCTCAAGCCTGGGAACACCAGACATTTGTTATGGGAACTATAACGTGTTCTTTCTTTTAGGCACATGGGTTTTGGGAAGAGTTTTGAATTTGGGGTTTCTGAGACTCACACCTCAGAAGGGAGAGGGGGACTCTAACACCGAGCCCTTACTCCAACCCAAGCTTAGTCATGAGTACCTAGATTAGTCAGGTTTTCCTTTTATTTCTGGGTGAAGGCCTGAGTGCGGATTTCCCTGCTTGTACTTTTTGATTAGTGTTTTTTCTGCTATATTCGTGTTTCCTGAACCAACGAAGGAACTGTTATTTCTACAATATGCTTTGAGAACAATAAACATCTTAAATTCATCAACAACGTCTGTTCTTTGGAAGAAGGGGTAGGACAAGAGTTAAGCCATAAGCCACACGCTTCCATACATACCACATAATACTCTCCACAATACTTGCTGGGCTCTGTTAATACAGGTGAGCCCCAAGTTCCTGCAGGGTTTGCAGGATGACATTTAGGCCTCCTGTACTCAGGAGTTCCACAGACCTGGCTGGTCTTGGAAGCTTGGAAAGAATAGGGAGAGCCCCAGGGCAAGGGTCAGGTCAAAGCCTATCTGTCACAGGAGGGGTTTCCTGTTCTTTTTATCAAGTGACCTCCTTTGTATACATTAGAGCTAGGGGAAAATCTTTTTGAAGACTTCTACTCCCAGAACCTCCAAATCCATATGGCATGCTATGTGGAGGATTCTAGAAACTGTTTTTCTTGTGTGCCATCAAGTCACTTCCTACTTACAGGAACTTTAACAGGGGCTTTGAGGAATATGAGATGTTTAGAGACTGGTTTACCATTGAGTTTCCATGGGTGAGTAGGGTTTTGAATCTGTATCTCCTGAGTCCTACACCAATACTCTGAAATAACTTTTCCGAGCTCTGCTATGGATGTCTCTAATTGTGCACATATACCACAGGATACCTTAGAGACCGCATCGTCCCAAGAGTGTCTGCCCGTCCAACCAGAGTGGACCGGAGGGGCTCTCTAATGGTGCCATCAGTTAGGGGTGCACATCTGTCTAGCACCCGAAGGAGGGCCTTCTCCGTGGCCGCACCAACTCTCTGGAACCTCCTGCCAACAGATCTAAGACTTCAAAGAGAATTGCTGCCCTTCAGGAAAGGATTGAAGACCTGGCTGGCAGGGCAGGTGTGGGGCCCGAATGGGATCACGGTCCCCGCCTGCTGGCTTACGTAAAGAATTAAGAACTCTCTCTTCCTTTTTTAGAGTGGGTGGGATGGATGGGTGGGATAAGAGTTTTTTTTAAGTGGGTGGGATATGGGGTTTTTTAAAGTGTTTTTATATGTTTTTAGAATTTGTTGTAATGCCGCCCTGAGTCGGGTTCTGCCTGAGTGGGCGGCATATATAAATACGACTAAATAAATAAATAAATAAATAATAAATCACAGAAAAAAACAGGATCTTCTTGAATCACACAATGCACAGAATCATGGGAGTTTTCAAGCTCTGGTTCTAAGTTAAGTATTAATTAGAACACACTCATAGGTGGCTGAATTGCCTACAGAGAGCTGTCCACGGTTCTGATATAGAAAAGTGGGGAAATCAAAGTGGAAGGATTTATTAGAGTGAATCTATAGAGTCTGGGATGTAAATACATCAGGAAATAAATTGAAAAATTGAAAAAAGGTAGAAATTAGGTAGAGTTAAGGTTGAAGTATTTTGTTAAACATAAATTGGAAGAAACAAGAGTTATGATGTATTGACTTTTTTGTACTGTTTTATGTGTCTATCGCTTTTTTGTTTCTTTTTGTTGTTTACCCTTATCCACGTTATGAATTTTAAAACTCAATAAAATTATTATTTTTTAAATAAGAAAAGTGGGGAAATAAAAGGGAAGGATTTATTAGAGTGAATCTATAGAATCTGGGATGGCTTAGTGGTTAAAACACTGAATTTGATGACTGGGAGGTCAGCAGGTCAGCAATTCGAGTCCCAAGTACTGTATGACAGAGTGAGCTCCTGTCTCTGTCCCAGTTCCTGCCAACCTAGCAATTGGAAAGCAAGAAATTGCAAGTAGATAAATAGGTTCCACTTTGGTGGGAAGGTAAACAGCGTTCCATGCACTCTGATTTCTGGGGATGCCTGCCACATGTCCATGTGAACATCTGGAAACACAGACAGCACTGGCTCTTTGGCTGCAAACAGAGATGAGCACTGAACACTAGAGCAGGAGTTTGCAACCTTTTTGTGTTGTACGAGCATGTTTTACTTCCGCTTCAGGGAGCAACGAAGGTGGCGTGGGCTGGATGAATTGATGAGGCATGCATAGGTGTCCATAGGCAAAGAGGAACACTCCTTTATGAAAGCAGCCATGTGGCATCTCCCAGAAGCACTCTAGGAATGGTCCCCCACCAAGAATGCATTTGCCCTGCCTTCTCTGCCAACACCGCCGGCTCCCCACCCTGACTCACCTTGGGCAGGGGTGGGTGGGAGCATGCCACAGCTGCCCCAAGTTCCCACCACGGGGCTACAAGAGCCGCCACTGCCACCGAGCCACCGCAACACCGCCGGCTCCCCACCCTGACTTGCCTTTGTCAGGGGTGGATGGGAGCAAGCCGCAGCCACCCCGAGTTCCCACCGTGGGGCTACAAGAGCCGCCGCCGCCGCTGAGCCACTGCAATACCGCTGGCTCCCCACCCTGACTTGCCTTGGTCAGGGGTGGGTGGGAGCACAGCTGTTCCCTGAGTACAGCTGCCATGTGGTGGGACACCCCTTTCTTTTCAGATGAGACGTTTTTAGGGGCTCCGTCTTAGACTTGTAGTAGCCGAGGGTACTAGTTGGTATTAAATGATAAATTGTATTGTGTCAGGATCTGTATTAGACTTTGTAATTTTGTATCTTTAACATTGTAGAAATTGCCATATTGTGGAGAGTTCTAGTGTAACTTATTTGCATTTTCCCCTTTACTTATATTATGTTTTTTCTGACTTGTAATCTTGTAATTTGATGACATTATTGCTTTATTATTGTATTGTTGATTTATTGTGTTATGTTTACCTGTATTATTGTACTATCTTATTGTTACTATGTACACCGCTTTGAGTTGCCCACTGGGTGAGTAAAGCGGTATAGAAATTAAACTTGAAATGAAATGAAAAATGAAATTGGCATTGGGGGCCAGATCCAGCCCATGGGCCGTAATTTAGGTACTCCTGGTTTAAACATAGAAAATGGCAGCTTAAAATCTATCTCATCCTGTTGCAAAACAGATTGCAAGGCACATTTTACTTCTGCTTCCAGTGGGAAGAACCACATGACCAGCCCACTGAACCATGTGACCGGCCTGTGGCTGGAAAAGCTTGGGCACCCCTGGAGTAACTCCTGATTCAAGGTCAGTCAAGTAAATTGCAGCCCAAATGCTGGCACTGATCAGCCCTGCAGCTTTACACCTTAGGAGGGAAAGAGAAGTCATAAAAGAAAGGATGCCGATATTCTGTTTCCTGGGGCAAATGATGTCCAGTGTGGTATCTGGCATAGATTGATTGTTAAATTTATATACCACTCATTTAGCAAATGGCTACTCTGGGTGGTTTTCATTACAACATGCAAACACAGGGAACAAAGCAAATTCAGGTGGTTGAAATAACACAAACAAGAATGCAAATGGTGACAACAGACAGCAACAACAAAGACTTGAGTTTTAGTCATTATCCCAGGAGAGGACGTCTTGGGAAAGATGGACTTTGCACCTTAGAAAGAGGTGCTCTGACAGGTAGTGAGGTTCCAACCTTTTTGCACACAAGAGGAATACCAAGTTAATACAACAAAAAAAGACCTTCACCCACTCAAAAGTATCCTTATTATCAATTAGTTTAAAATGTTTTTGCCTTCCCTCGTAAGGCTAATTAAATAATGAGAGCTTCCACATTTGTAGTCATTTATTTAAAGTTCTGCCGTCTACACACATACAAAGTGCTGTCTTCAAAATTACCCCCCAAAATAACTCAGTTGACTGCTATTGTTGATCTATGACTCTTTAACACTACAATTTGGTTTTGTCTTATATTCAGGTAATTCTACTGAGTAAGAAATGACCCATTTCCTTGGGTTTTTATCCTAGCATGTATTGATTCTACAATGCCTGAAATCCAATAGTAAGTCAGATCTAGAATAGGCCCATTGAATCCATGGGAGTTGACTCATCAAATCCCCATTGATTCAGTGGGCCAACTCTAGTTGCAACACACTACTGGATCCCAGCCTCTGAATTACAGATATTAATAAAGACATGGCTGTGAATGTGTTTGATTGCTCATGTATGTGTCTGTATGAAGGAGAGGAGTCACAGTTCAATGGTAGACTACATGCTTTATCTATGTGTGGCCTCTAATTCTATCCCCGGCATCTCCTGCTAAAAGAATAATCTAGAGGTAGATGTCAAATACCTTTGGCTAAGATTCTAAAGATCTGAGGCTGATAAGAAAATTCTTTAAAACACTTGGAAGGTCATATTATGCCCATCGAGTAAGCTTTCTTCAAGTAGTTTTGCACCTGCTTGAGTAATGCTTTACTTTCTACAGTACCACACCAATTTCTGCATTAAAATGCAATCAAGAATTGAACACTTCCAAGTGGGAGGTTGAAAGATTCTGACCACCTACTAGCACAGAGATCCACACAAGATGGAAACAACATAGTGCTAATTCCATCCTCAGTATAAAGCAGTACTAAAGTAAACCAGGAGTGTTGGAAAGAGTGGGAAATTGGTACGAAGCAAGATAAGAGGAATACTGTCTGGAGGACAGAGAGTGGAGAATATTTGTTATGATCAGTGCTGGATAGGAAACTTTAAAAAGTACAAATGCTCCATCTGGAAAAGCCAATGGTAGGCAATACAAGGTAAGATGGACATGTAATCTGGCCTAGTATAAGGCAGTTTTGGGGTCTGACCTTCACTGGATACAGCCTCACCTTCCTGAAGTCACCGTCTGCATCCTGAAGCATCATTCAGCCACATGATTCTAAATTCTCCACCAGTGTACACTGGAGGTTTTATTAACTACATTTCCAAAAGCTATTAATTTATTTCCTCTTTCCTCCTAAACCTTATTGAAATTATAGTGCTCATAAATTTGAAAGCTTGTCAGAAGAGAGAACAGAAATTAGTTTGGGCCTGGCAAGAATAATCTTTCAAAGGAACACTTATACCTACCTATTGATCAGAAGAAATCGTTTGCTCATATCTCTTGGCACCAGATTTCCCCAGGAATGTCTGTCCGATGATCAACACATCAAAACATTGCTTGGAACATCAGGCCTTTGGGAGCCAGTTTATTAGCTCATGACATTTCCTGATTTTCTTGCACTTCATTTGATCTTGCCTTCCCACACTTTCTGTATCTTCATGGCTTCCTGAGAGTCTTTCCATGGTAAGTCCATGACATCTTCTGTTGCTGTTGTTCCAGAAGCAACATCTTCAAAGAGCAGTCACACATTTGAGGTCCTCTGCTGTCCACCTGCCAATCCCATCACTTCCCATTCCACTTTGCACTTATATCAAGCTCCTAGGTATACTATACTGGTGTTATCTATCTATCTATCACCACCATCTTTAACCATTCTCTTTCATTTTACTTCCCACAGAGGTTAAGCTATTTAATGAGAATATGAAATTTTAGTGTAACACTCTCTGGTTCTATCTGTCTGTCCGTCCGGGCGCGTTTTACTTTCGCTTTCAGGAGCGACAAGGGCGGCATGGGCCGGATGAATTGCAGTAAACCCATTCATGTGGATTCACGGGGGCTTCTGGGAATTGAAGTCCAAGAACATCTGGAGTGCCAAGGTTCACCATCATGTCTCTATGATACCACAAAACATCTTGTTGGTATATGCTGCAGCAGACTAACACAGCTCCTTGACTGCTGGAAAAGAGTAGATATCTGTAAATTATTGTAGCCTTGCAACAGAAAAAAAACAAGGAGGGGGGGGAGATCACCAGGGAAGGCTAATTACTTAGATAAACTGAAAAATCTATGTTCATTTACAAATGGACATCAAATGAAGCCTCCATTATTGTAATGTATTTACACTGTCAACTCAGCCTAAAAGGGTATTCAGAATTATTGCAGAAGGTTGAAACCCTAGAGCTCACCTCTACCAACCATTTATCACATCAGTAGTCTTTACTCATCTGAGTAATCCCATTTGGATTCCAGGATTTACAAGGTCCAGCCTTATGTTTTGCAGACCTCTACTAGCAGTGCTTGGAACTAAAATGGCCTATATTACTTTAAAAGATGCTCAGCATAAATAACTCTCAGCTAGCACAAGAATTATACATATTTGGATGGGATGATCTAGAGCATTTTCTTTTTTTGGTGACACAGTAAACTGAACAGCAAATCTAAATAGACATTTCTGTAAATTTATTGCTCCTCAGGGACCCTAGATGGATTTCACCTCACTTTGCTACGCCACCAGCAAATTATATTGAAATCCTTCCAAGAACTGAAATGATGCGTTTATAAATCCTCCTTATTGAACTTCTGGCCTCAAGTAACTTTATTTGAATAGGTGGGTTCTCTCTTTTCATTTATTTTGGAAATGCCTTCTGCTCACATGGAAAGAAGTGTCATCCTATTTTAATTTGCCTTACACTGAATTTTGTGTTGCAGAACAACCATGTATTAAATAATAAAATGACCTCCCAGTGGATCTGATATGTAATGAATTTCTGCATGTGCTGTTTTATTCATTAGGCTGATTTATGGACACTTAGAGTACACAGCCGCCTTAAGCAACTTAAGGTTGATTGGTCTAGAGTACCACGACAATCCAAAAATAATGGTAGATCTCTACCATCATGAGAAACAATCACTAGATGCCTGTTGAGACAAAAAAATCTTGGTTTTAAATGTGTGTGTCAGGAAAAGGATATCAATCCCATTCAAAATGAGGATCACTATACTGTGAGCAGACTATGAGACTCAATTTGAACATAAATGATGTGCTCTTACAGAACATGTTCCTCAACTGAACCTCCTGTTTAGATAATGATGTCGGGGAATTCATGATAAAATCTCACATTCTCATTAAAAAGTTTAATGGCAGCTGTGGGAGGTAAAATGAAAGAGAATGGGTAAAGATGGTGGTTCTACAAGAAGAGGCTGTTAAATCTCACTTTAATGTGCTAATATATCTCTTCTGACCACCATATCTCTTCTTAGTCACCTATATAAGATATATGAATGCTTAATCCTGAACCAACAGCCTGCAATAGTAGAACCCCAGCTTATACCACAACAAGATGGTTTCAGACCTGGCAAAGATTGTACAGCACAAATTCTTAACTTAATACAGTACATAGAGGATGGTTTTGAAATGAAGGAAATCAGAGACATAGTGTTTATAGCTCTCACTGTAGCTTATGACACAGTCAACCACGCAGCCTTGCTGAAGAAAATCTCCCAGATCACAAAAGATTTTAAATTCACAAAAACCATAGATTTTTTGTCAATTTCCAAGGACAATGCAGCCAATGGAGAATAAAAGAAATGGCCTCCCGCAGGGCAGTATGCTAGCCCCTACACTGTTTAACATATATAATAATGATCAACCACTGCTGGAAGCCACTAGGAGCTTTCTTTACTCTGACGACCTGGCAATTGGCCCAAAGTGTGCAACCTTCTAGGCTGTGAGAAAAAAACCAACTGAGGCTTTGAATTTAATGGCTATGTATTATAGGGATAACCAACTGAAGCAAAACTGCCTAAAAACTCAACTCTGTGCTTTTCATTTGAAAAACCATGAGGCATCACGAAGCCTGCAGGTGACTTGGAATGGCACCAGATTCGAACATTGCATCACCCCACAAATACCTGGGAGTTACCCTGGATCGAACTTTCACTTTCAAGACCTTAATACAAAACAGAAGATTTTTTTCCAGGAACAATATTCTGAGGAAAATAACAGGCACAAGTTGTGGTGCCCAACCACACACATTAAAAACTTCTGTGCTAGCTTTATGTTACTCTGCAGGAGAGTATGCTAGTCATGTGTGGTGCAGATCAAAGCATGCAGGGCAGGTGGATGTGGCCCTAAATGAAACAGCGAGATTGGTCACAGGATACCTAAAACCAACCATGATACAAAAAGTACATTACTTAGCTGGCATCCCTCCATCAAAATTCTGTCAAGAAAGTGCTGCTCAGAAAGAGTGGGTCAAAGCAAGTTCCTCAGAAACACACCTGCTATTGGTCACCAACCACCCAAGCAGAGACTGAAATCAAAGCACAGTTTCCTCACAACTTCTACCTCTCTGAACAACCAGATCCCACAGACCACCTTAGAACTATGGAAAGCGAGCAAGGAGCTACCAGATAACTGGGCAGAACCACATGACTCTCTACCACCTGGCCAAAAGCAACCATGGCCTGTGTGGAAAGCGTTAAACAGACTGCATGCAGGGGTAGGAAGTGTCATGATAATCACAAGGGATGATTTCATATTTTAATTTTCTTTACATTTATTAAGTGTTAAGATTCATATAGTATATTCTCTTTAGGTTTGAGGATAGCTAACTCTCAAAAGGAGACACTGATGTCATCTGCATACCAAACACATTCCACACAATAACGTGTCACTAAGTATTTAGGTTGCTAAGTAGCAATGCCAATCCCTTGTGAGGGAGCTCACACTTGCATAACAAGGGAGATTCCCAAGGTTACAATTGGTCAATCACCCATCACCTTAGAGAGAGGGGAAAGGTGAAATTCACATAGAAGTGGATCATGGGACATTATCACCTGTTCAAACATCTGGGGACAGGGTGACTACAACACCTGCACAGACACCTGAGAATTAGGTTACATCATTTTATGTCTGGGAATTTGGTTACATAATAAACACCTGTTTGGGTAAACAACACTTAGTCAAAACAATGAGGTAATCTCACATGCTTAACATTCTGGAGGAGGGGTGCGAGGACCCTAAAAACATATTTAAACCCCGAAATTGTGAGTTCAGGGGGACCTATCCCAGGGTAGGCGCAAGCCTCCGTTCTTTCACACCAGCATCATGGACCCATAAAGAAAACCTAATGGGGGCTTTCAAGCTCATAGAGAAGAAATGCTTTCTTATTGAATTTAGCTATTTTCTTATTTTCTTAGCTTGTTAAGTTAGAGTAGAATAGATTATTGCTTTGATGTGTATCCTGCATATTTTTGGACTATTCTTCTTCTTCAATAAAAAGCCTCAAAGACATCAAGAAAGCCTCGTCTTTGAACCAGGAGGGAGTAATTTTGCAGAGCAGACGTGAGATAAGGCCAAACCAGGGGCTACATCTTTGCACTAGCACAGCCTTGGGAAGGGCACTTTTCTCAAGGGCTGATAAGGTCTCTATGGAGATGGAAAGGGAGAGAACCTTTCTGATCCACCGGCAGACCTGGGAAAGTATATTTTCGAGATGACTCTGCCTTTGAAGGTAAAAAGCTATCTTCGAGCAGGGCAGCTTCCCAGGGCCGAGTCCGCTCTGTGTGCATGTGGGAAGGTGGAAATATAATGGACTGTTATTCAGCCTTGCTACCATACTTGCTACCACATTCCTGCCTAAGGTGCAGAAGTACCATCTTTCCCATTCCCATTCCCGGACCAGGGAATATGTTCTTGGGGTAGGCAGGCCACTGAACCATGAGGGATTGCCCCACGTGGGTACCCCAAGTCTGGGAACCCCCTGATACATCTGAGACACCTCTCCCCAGGTCCATGACAGGAAGATCAAGGGCAAATCTGAGAAAGTGGGGTTTCCCTGTAGATGACAGCCTGTGTGAATGCAGAGAAGTAAAAACTATTTCCCATATGATACAACAGATGTGTTAATTTTACTTTGTATGTTATATGATGGTGGTGCATCTGACTCAAATAAATAAAGAAAGAATATGCTAACGTTTTTAATTTGCCAGGGTTTTTTTTATATATGGGGAGAAAATTTTAAAATGATATCCCCTCCTTAGCTTGAAGTGATATACTATATTCATTTTGTTGAGCATTTTCATGTCTCATACAATTAGATATGTGAGTATGAAAGGGAAATTGTGTCCTTTTGTTCTCTTCTGTATTCAGATTTATCAGCTTAGGTTGTTTCAATGCCAAGTTGGGGTAAACAGAAAGAGCCTCCTGGAAAACTGGTATTTTTGAACCACAATTGGGTGTACCCGAGGCAATGGCAACCTTGTTGTGCCAGCTAATCTTTCTCACTTTAGATCAGGCAAAAAGAACTAGGGAATGAATTCACCAAAGGTGGAAGGTGTCTGCAAGACATGGAAGACATTGAAGAAGGATACCAAGTTGGAAGAAGTCTGTGAGGGGAGAGGGCTGTAAATAACAAGATACCTAAGAGACTGCGTCTCCTCTTTGTGCGGTGGTGTTTTTTTCTGCAGCTCGATTTCAATTGGCCGCGCCGTGTTTCCCAATGTTCTTTTTGCTCATGCCTGTCAATCTGACTGGCTGAGGGGCGACACAGCGCAGAGGAAGTTGGGAATTGAAGTTGTTTCCCTTTGTTTGTGTTCGTGGGGCTCTTGACCCACTGGCGCCTTTGGCAACCCTGCAGTTCCCTGCGGGCCGGGTTTGGACGAGTGCAGGAGGCTCGGTACGGGATAGTGTGGACAGATGCAGAAGCGTATGCTGAATTCCAATGGTTAACGCCTGGATTTATAGGTATAGATTAAAGACCCTCACTACAAAACCATTGTACAATGCATGTTGAATGCGAATAAAGCTCAAGGATGCAAGATGAACTTATAAGTTCATTTCTTATACTCCCACGTTGACTATTTTCCTGAAAACGTGGGAGCCTACAGTGAAGAGCAAGTGAAAGATTTCACCAGGATGTCCATGATATCGAGAGACACGACCAAGGAAGATGGAATGTCAATATGCTAGCTGACTACTGTTGGATGCTCAAGCGGGAAACAGAAAATGGAAAGCAAAAGCGTGTTTGGAGGAGCATAAAAGAGAAGGAGAAAAGGTTTCACAGACAAAAAGAGTGAACACGAATGTTAAGTATATATTATGAAGAAATTGTTTGTTTAATTATAAGAAATAATATGTTTAGTTCATTGTAATGAAATAGTGATTTTCTCATCACTCTTATGCTTTTTAATGCAAAATCCTCATATTTTACAAAAGAAACCTGTATGTGATGGGGGGAAATCAAGGTCATTTTTGGATTCAGCACACTAGAAAACATAAAATTTACCAAAAATATCCTATGCAGCTGATTTTTTATTTATTTCTTCAGACCTGTGTAATGTGTGACCTGCAGTAAATCACAATACTACCCCTTATGGGTCAACACAAACCTGTTGAAGATCAATAAATTATAAAGCAATTTGCTGCACTTTCTCTCTAGAAACGTAAAATGAGGACCAGCTTATTACAGTTTGGCAGTGTAAATATGTTTTCTGTTAATGCAATAGTAATGTATTTTAATCTTCTCTACCTTACAAGCTTGCTCCCAACCTCTTCAGTGAGTTGTAACGTAAGTGCCCCGGCTACATCAATTACATTTCCATTAGCATTTCAGATATCTCTTCTGATATATAGCATTATCTGAGTGCAGACATAGGAAATGTCAATATTTTCTTTCCTTTCATTATGCTAATCATGCCATTTAATACAGCAGCTTATGGTTCTTAAAAAAAGGAATGAGATATTTTATGCTGCAATAATATTTCCGGGAAGCTGATCTGAATGAGCACAGCAAATATGCAAGCTGGGTGAATGAAATGAACTGAGAATTACTTGTGACTTTGATCACCTTATAATACTTTTCCATAGTTGATATGTTCTCCCTGATGCACCAAACTACTACTATTTTATTTATTTATCAATAGGCATAACCCACTTCCTGTTTTAGCACTAAAAAGCAGCTGTAACAGCAGAGAATCCCTTAACAACATAAGATCATCTCATTCTTTATTTACAAATATTTGTAAAGTACTTGTTTCTTAAGATTTCAAAGTGGTGTAAACAAGTCATAAATCATATAATGACCAAAAATCCTGTTGTCTAAGTAAATCTGGTGGAAGAGTAATGATGTTAATCCCAAAAAAAGTTTTACACTCATTGACGATTTTTCCTTTCCATCCTGCTTCGTCCATGAGCATCCATCTCAGCAACATATATGTTTAGAATCCTGGTACCTGAAAGCCAGATTTACTTCCAGATTTATAGCCATGTGTACTGAGCTAATCAATTAAGTATAAAGCTTTAAGAAAATTCAGTATCACACCATCATTTTGTCAATAGAACATTATCTCATCAAAATAACTTTCCAGGTGGCAAGAGATTTTTGTTCTGTGTGGGTTTTTTTCTTTACTTAATTCTACAAATGCATTAACCAGTGCTATACGCAGCATTAATCAAAAAGGCTGGTCAATACAATGATCATATTTAACTTCTGAAGGATTCTACAAACTTGCTCAATGCCAAACTCTCCCCCCCTTCCCAATGTTTACTCCCAATCAACATAGATCTTTATGCAGGTCATCAAGATAATGTTACCGTGGCAGAAAATGTGGAGTGAGGCTATTACAGGGCCTTTCAAGGTGGTCAGTTTGCATATGACAGATGTTCAGTTGTTAATTTGTGGAAGGTCTAAGTAGTCTTATGCAAGATTTGGATACCATCATTAAAGGATTACCACTTTGTTTAGGGAGAAGACAAATTAATATCTCACTCTGTAAAGGCTGCGGTGTCTCAGTGGTGAAGAAGCTTGCCTTGTTAGCTGGAAGGCTGGCAAGTCAGCAGTTCGAGCCCCGAGTACTGCATAATGGAATGAGTGCCCATCTCTGCCCCAGCTCCTGCCAACCTAGCAGTTCAAAAGCAAGAAATTGCAAGTAGATAAATAGGGACCACTTCAGTGGGAAAAGATCTTGGAGACATTAACGGAGCCTTATTTGGGTGTCCCCTAAGAGGAGTTTCTCCAGCAAAAAGCCTTTCAACCCAGAATAATTTCTGACCTGAAATTATTATTATCTCACTCTGTAATACAGAACTGCACACACTCTCTGTATAAGAGTTATTTCAGGGTTTACCTTTATCCTTGGATTTAACCCATTATTATTATTTTTATTTAGATTTCTATCATTAGTGTGGATTTACAGAGACCACAAAGAAGAACTGAATATTGCAAATCCCAGTCTAGCTCTCCAAGCTCTACACCACACTGCCTCTGTATGTGATAATCTTCTCTTGACAGAAAGCTTCCACCATGCTCCATACCTGTCTCCAGTCCTTTTCTGGATATAGATGCATACACTAATGAAATGAATATCAAACTTGTCTCATTTCAACCAGCTGTTAAAAACAAAGATGGAAAACTGCAGTCTAGATGTTGTTGGATTAAATGTCCCATGAATCCGTAGCATAACTAATAGCGAAGGCTGACAGAAATTGCTTTCTAACAAGACCCATTTGGAATGAGACATTCCTTTCCCCCAGATAGAGCCATGAATGACCCTGGCATAATAAGAATAACTTTGATTGGTCCAACACAGGGGTCAGCAAATATGGCTCTCCAGATGTTTTTTGGACTTCAATTCCCAGAAACTCTGATCAACAGGCGTACTGACTTGGGCTTATGTAAATTGAAGTCCGAGAACACCTGGAGAGCCAAGTTTGCTGACCCCTGGTCCAACCAGTCAAAGCCAACCTAGCAACAATTCTGACTATTTACAACAATGGCCAAATAACTTCTTCTTCAAACCGCAGACAGAACAAATCTATCCATCTTATCATTTATTCCCAGCACCTGATAGTCACACCAATTCCAAGCAATGAATTTGGAAGCTTCAGAATGGATATAAAAACCAATATTTCCTCCAAAAACTTCTGGCCAGTGAAGCCCTCAGGATTTGCCCTCCAGAATGGTTCGTTTTATTTGTAAAGTAATAAAATTAACTTTAAATGATCTTCCGGACCTTCTTCAATGAAGATCATGTCCTGTGAAATGTCATTGGAATGCCCATTAATTCTTCTGCTTCCTTTCAATTACTTCCCTTCCACCCCACCACAAAAATGCAACCCCCAAATGAAACTATGGAAATTAATGCAACAAAAAGTTACCATCCCTGGAAAATTATAGATGTCATGACAACAAATTGCTGTCGTCTACACAATTAAAGCTAGTACAGCAGCAGAATCACTGAGATTTATTTTATTTGTGTTTGATATTTTCAGCGTGTCTGCATTTTAAATGCATTTTAATGTAAAGGTTAATGCAGTTTTAATCAAGGTCAGATGACTACTCTAATGGCCCACTCTTTTAAAACCTCTTTAGCTGGCTAGACAGATATTATTAGCTGTGAGTGCCATTAGGGCAGAAAAAGCACGAGTTTGAGTCAAAATTATTCTTATATATTAAATGAATTTTCAGCCCAAAATTACATTCATTACATAGATTTTCAAAAGTTTAAGAAAAATGACATTATCAATATATTTCCCATCATATGCACCTGTAGATCCCTCAACGAATACAGTAAAACCTCACATAAAGAGCGACTCACTTAGAGATTAACTTGCTTAAAGAGCAGAATTTTCTCTGAATGGTCACCTCTCTTAACAACTAAAACCAAACAAAAACTCACTTAACAACTAAATCGAGGTTCACAATCCCCCCCCCACACACACACACACACACACACCAGAAGTCACAATTGGTCACTTACAATGGTGTTTTGCTTAAAGAGCAAACTCACTTAAAGAGCAATCCCGCAGAACGCATTATGCTCTTTAAGCAAGGTACCACTGTATCTATAATGGTATTAACAGGCCAGCCGCTCCTCCATCAATTAAATATTGTTTCCTATCCAGTGGTGCCAACCTCCAACCTTCAGCAGAATGATGTCTGAGCTGCAAAATTAAGACAATTAAACTTCCTCTTCCTTGGTTATTGATCACTTTTGCTGTGAGAGATGATGCTATGAGTGCTCAAACTGTAACTTAACTCAGAAATAGTTGTATAACAGCACACCTGTTTCTTTATCTAAAGACCGGTACCCAAGTCATGAAAAAACTGTTTAGTTTTACTTGGAACAAAACATTTAGAGTTTAAAACAGGTAAAGACTGATGCATCAAAGCATCATAGAATCAAAGGTGTTTGAATATAATTTATTAGCAAATTTGATTTTGTTCAGTTGAGTTTTATCACAAAGGTGGAGTTTTACCCCAGTAAATGGCCATTTTTATATATCATAGCTAGAAATCTATTATTGTCAACAATAATTGAGTAGATTGCTATCATCCTATAGATGTTTGATCTCTGTACAGATCTATACTTTGCATTTCATTGCCTTTTAAACCTTATTTGTGCATTTCTCCACATATTTACATATACACCTAATAGTCCATAATGCTTCAGATATATAAAGAAATGGGTTCTGGCCCAGGAAAGGTTATATCATTATAAATGTTTGATTTAAATTTCACAATGCTTTTGTTATACAGTTAATGTGGGGAAGAAGAAAGGCAAATAGGACAATTTATTGCTACATTTAACAGTAACAATAGCATAAGACTTTTACTGTACTCGTTAGATACATCATTGACCAAGTAAGTGCATTCTTTAATGAAATACATTTATCCCACAACAATATTTACATGTTTTGCTTGTGAGATTTTTAAGGTCAATATAACACAAGTAGGGCACTTATCCAAAACCAGTGAGTGGTTACAGCTCTCCTGTTGAGAACATAATCAGTAGCACACCCTGGTTTGCCTCTGGAAAATTAGGGGAGTTCCTCAGAGAAATTCAAATATATCCCATTGGAACAAGAATGCACAAAGCAAGCCATGATCAGTGTCATCATTACAGGGCCATAGCCAGAGGGAGGGGGGGTCGTGGTGAAAACCCTTCTGAGCTAACAGCCCCTCCCCCCCCAACCCATGGTGCCAATGTGATATACAGTATGCGAGTGTGACATTGTTGCCCCTCCTGAATTTTTTTTGCCTCTCCAGAAATAACCCCCTCCTGCATCATTAAGATATCCCTGCACACAAAAGACTAGCACATCAGGACCAAAACACTTTTCTTCCCAAGCTACTAGTTTTCTATTTTTCCTCATGCTTGAAGTAAACATTAGAAATTGGAGCCCATCACCATGCAAAGCTGCTCCCACAAATGCACACTCAAGTTGTCCGCTCTTAAACCAAACTGCTGTAAAGAGTGGGGGAAGCTACAGATAATAATTTCATGTCAGAAATTATTCTGGTTATTTTTGCAGAAGAAATTCTGTTCAGGGGACACCTGAATGAGGCTCCTTTCATGTCCCCAAAAGCTGTGTCAGAGATGGGGGCTCAATCTGTCATGCAGTTCCCAAGTCTCGAACTGCCAACTTGTTGGCCTTCCAGCTAACAATGCTACAGATGGCATGATGGCATTTCTCTCACCTGTTCACATCTTCTCCTGAAATTTCTCCATTCAGTAAAACTGACTTTATTCATTGATCCTTCCAAGACAAGAAGAATAAAACACTGATTATTCAAAAATCTAAACAATAAATGCATTATAAATAGTAAAATAGAATTAAATCAGTTTTCAACACTAAAAAAATGGAATACAGTTAGGAAGACTGTTTTTTGTTGGTTTATGCTATTCATCCTGTGGGTTTCTTTTTCTGGGAGTGTTTGAAGGATTGGGCTCTTCCTCAAAGACCAGAGCAGCTTTTTGTCCTTCATCCAGTTTCCAACAATGGATCTTGACTTCTTCAACTTGATAGCCCAGATGCAGCAAACTCAAATTTAAATCCAGTTTATGGTTGCTTTAAAAAAAAATCCATCTGATTTTACCATTTTTACTTCGTGGCAAAAGGAATTGAGTCAGATTAGGCGTTTGCTTTCCTTCTTCCTTTTTAATTGAAAGGTGGTTCTGGCAAGTACTTGAATTAATTACTGTATATTAATTTGTAAGCAGCTGCAAAATGGCAGCATGGAAGTTTTGCTTCTTTGGGCTTTGTTAATGAAGTGGCAGGTATCCTTCAGAAAACTGAGCACCCTTACAGGCGATGTAACTTTTAAACTGGCATTTCCCCCGAAGTAACGCTCAACACGGATTTGAAATGGGCGAAGATTCTCGTTTTCCACCTACTCAATCTAGTCTGACAAATGGGACCTCGATTCTTTCCTAGCCCTTTAAATATAACGATCACTACGTCTTTTTTTTTAAAAAATCACCCAAGTCTCTGATGTATTAATTAATATGTAGAATCGAATGGGATTCTCTGTTAAGTAGATACGCTCAAATTAAATGGGATCGGAGCGTGAAACTAAGTCACTCTGAAATCGATGGGGTTTACTTTCAAGTCTTTGCATATAGGGATGGCTGTGTGTTAAACAATCAATGTCAGGCTCTAAGAAAAGGGATACACCTTACATCCTACTGCGATATTGAAGATTTCTGGATTTATCACCCAAGCAGTTTCTTAATTACTTTCCTTTAAATTTTACAGAAACTAAATAAAGCTTAAATTTGCTGAAACCGAGGGAACTTTTATCTTGACGTTAATTCCTCATTAGAAGACTCAAGGAACAACAAGCTACTTAGATGGAACTCCGTTCAAATAAAAATAGTCCAGAACAATCTAAAGTATATATAAAATATACATATTTTATGTATCAATGGAACCTATGTACACGATTGCGTGACCTGGACTGGAGGATACACACGTGCATTGGAAACATGTGTGTGTGTGTGTGTGAATTGAGTCCTTTGTGTTTTTATATATATATACACGCATAACTGCAGGTACTGTATATACAAAAGAAAAAACCAATCAAATGTTTATGTAAATACAAACATATTTGTACAACTGAGCATATTCCTTTGTCTTTTCTTATATATGCCTGTATATATTCATTTATTACGTTATGTACATTGCCCGACAGGCGGAATGGCTCCTTATTTCATCTAGTAACGGTAATGTATGGATCAAATTACATTACATCTAGGCACCACCCGTTAGGAAGCGGCTTTAATCAGCCAGATTCTCTGCCCATTCATTTCAATTGGATGAAAACGTTGATACCGTCAACCAGCTGTTGATGACGGATGAGCGAAGAGTAGTTAAAACCCACATTATATAGTTCTGTCGAGTCCCAAATTGCACGTGCCGACCCATATATTTTAAGGTAGCAAACGGACTCCAGTCGTTTAAAATACTGCAACGTCGATAGGACTAATTAATTGGAAATAAGGAAACGAAAGAATACAATTAAACGAGCACAGAATCATTTTCTAATTTAATAGAGGGACATTTATAAAGATCACAAGCTAAAAGGCACGGAATGATTCTATCGACGTTGTGTTAAATCAGAGAAGCCTAACTTGGCAGGAGTCTTGGAAGGTCCCCCGGTTCAGAAAGCAGACCCGATCCAAGCCGGGCACCCTGTCATGATCTCAATTTTGGACCTCTTTTTTTTTAATGTGATTTTTGACAATAGCAAGAGACCCGGACGCTCCGCTCATTTTAGGTCCAGCCTTTCCAGAGTGATACAAAAGACCCAGCATTTTGCCCATGGAAACCTGGTGCCTCCCTGCTCTGGACATTGAAGCGCCGAAGTCTTGTTAATTGCAAAGTGCAACTAATCAAAAAATAAATGTACAAAATTGTGCAGGCATTTTTCTACCAGGCCCCATTTCGAACATGTTGCTTCTTTATTAGCGCCCCATTTCCTACCCATAATTTATTGCAATAAAACAGACACCCGGGGTCCTCTCAAATTGTCTTTTCATAATGAATAAATTTTAGCAGGCTAATTAATATCTAAACTAACCCAATTTGTCAAGTTGATTTGTATTTTAGTTAATTGTGAACGTAATTACCACACGGTCAAATTAACAGCTTTCTGGAAATGACCGAGACTGGGTTTTTATTTCCTTCCTGGGCTCAAAAAAATTCATTTTTTCCCTCCCAGCTCTTGATGTGATGAATAAAAGCCATAAATCTGGATGATTGGTGCAGGCAAAGTCTAAATGGCTTCATATATCATTTTAGGTTTAATAGAAATATTCATGCCCCGTTTTAATGAAATTAAATCGAAGTGGGGGATGGGAATGTCCAAGCGGACGGGGCTTAAAGGGACAGGCACACTCCAAGCCGGCGGCCCCCACCCCCGCCATTTTTAAAATTCCTAAATATATTTTCCTTAATGTTTTCGCAATTTAGATGTTTCTGAAAGAATTTTATAATCCCAAAGTTTATGTATTCCTCCTGTCTGGGTAAACTTTCTGCCTGGAGAGCATATTAAATGAATCCGAGGTTGCCAACGTCTAAGCCAAATCCTGTTCCTGTGCCTTCAAAAGGGTCTCGAGCCACAGTATTACTAAATGAAGCTTCACAAGCTAATTTGTGAGGAGTCATTAAAACAATGAGCAATCCAGATCAAATAATTGGGTGACTGGGATCGATGTAAACCCACTACAAGAATGCACCCGCTATTAGGTTCAAGGATTTCCGTGTTAGGGAAATAACTTAAAAACAACAACAGCATCTTCACAATTCACAATAAACTGGGACTGACAGCGTCCTTTTGTGCTTTCATTTATTTTAAAAAAGGCGTGGAAATAGCATAATTAAGAGATGGGATTTTCGGACGGGATCTTCTCAATTTGTCAATGGAAGTTGGGTTGTTGCTCTTTCATTGTAAGGTTGGGGAAATTACTCTGGGTGGCTAAGACGCTGACTGGGAGGCGGGAGGTCAGCAGTTCGATCCCTGAGTACTGCAGGACGGAATGAGCTCCTGTCTTTGTCCCACCTCCTGCCAACCTAGCAGTTCGAAAACAAGAAATTGCAAGCAGATAAATAGGGACCACTTCGGTGGGAAGGTAACAGCGTCGTTCCGTCCGTGCGCTCCGGTGTCTAGTCATGCCTGCCACATGACCACAGAAGCGTCTGCAAAAGCAGACAGCGCTGGCTCTTCGGCTTTGAAACAGAGATGAGCACTGAACCCTAGAGGCGGATACGAATTGCTTTCGAGCAAGGGTAACCTTTACCTTTACCTACCCACTACTGCTTTCTAATCTCCTTTCTCTTCAAGGCTCTTAGCCAAGCAACATCATCTTCTTTTCCTTCTCAAGGTCTTATTACTGTTGTTTTAGGGCAGGGGTGCCCAAACTACAGCCCGCGGGCCGGATCTGGACCCTGACACTAATTCATCTGGCCCAGGAAGCCCTCGTCGCTCCCGAAAGTGGAAGTAAAATGCGGCCGGATGAGGACTTCGTGGGCCGAATGAATTGGCATTGGGGGCCGGATTCAGCCCGTGGTCTGACACTCCCCCCCCCCTTGAACCGCGTGACTGGTCCTCAGTCTGAAAAGTTTGGATACCCATGTTTTAGGGCAAGCGGGGGAGGGGGGGTTGGAATACCATCCAGGAATTTTAGGAATACACAAGGAGAAATAAAGAATAATAGCAGCCGTGTGTACACTTACCTAGAAACAAGCCCGACTTAATACATGAGAACTTAACTTCTGCGTACGGAAACAGCGCCTGAGACCTGAAGCCGATTTGAAGGCTAAAACATTGCAAATATTTTGCAGGTGGCACTTTTAAAAAAAACTTTTAAAGACTCTCATTTATTTTCATCGGGAACTAAGTGTTATTATCTTCAGTGGCTCACAATCTGCTCCTTGAAACCAAAATTAGTCTCCACACTTACCTTAAGCAGGCTCAAACCTGGATCTCAGGTACTTTCGACACAAGCTTTGCGGATAGGCAAGACTGTTATGCCATTGTTAAAAAAAATTGGGTCTGTTTACTACTCCTGAGTTTTGGTTTAACAGGTAGCCTTTCCAGCATATACCCACCCCTCCACTATTATCATATTGTTAAACTACTATTGAAGTAAGAGATAGAGACATGCCAGGCTGGAATGTACCCTTTTGCATGGATACCTTAAATTTGCACTGGATTGTAAAAGACTGCACATGGCCACTGTGGGGTTACACCGCCCCAGAATGTGTAAAAGGTTCTTCTTTGGACTACAGCTCCCAGAATCACAGCCAGCAAAACTGTGGTCCAAAAATACAATCTTGCCAACCTCTACCCAATAACACACACCCCCTCCCCTAGTATCACGAGTAGGCTGGTATCAGCAAACGGTGCTATCTATGCACGATCTACCAGGTGAAGTTAAAGCAATAGGGAAGCAGACGACTGTCCAGAAGTAACGCTTTCCCCCGTTCCTTCGTTTTTTTATGGGGGGCTTTGCAAAAACTGGGGCTTCCTTCCTTTTCTAATGGATACTGGGTAGTTTTTAAGGCGCCGAAGGATGCGATGGGGCCGTGATGGCAAACCTTGGCAGTCCAAATGTTCTTGGACTTCAATTCCCAGAAGCCCAAGTCCCCTGTGAATCCACACGAATAGGTTTACTGCGATTCATCCGGACCACGCCACCCCTCGTCATTCCCGGAAGCCGCCCATCCAGGCGCATTTTACTTCTGCTTACTGGAGCAACGAGGGCGGCGCAGGAGGCTTGGGCTTCTGGGAATTGAAGTCCAAAAACCAAAGGTTGGGTAACGCTGGAGTAAACCATACTGCCAGCAACTCAATGCCATGGTCAGGTGGCAGTAAACTCACCTGACACATCCCTGAGGACCAAAAGGGCTCAGGACCAGAAAGTGACTCACGGAACTGGATCAGTGGTACGGACATCATGCTGCGATGTGGAAGGCAAATGGAAAGCCACTGAATTATATTCTGAGGACAATCTTCATGGCTGATCACCATGATGAAGACCAATATTTGGAATCGGATATTGCACAAGAAGTACTGTATGTACTTTCAGATTGGCTCTATTATCCCAGTTCTTTCCCTTACAATCTTATTCCTGATTGTATCCCTTCTAGTCACTCCAGTGACTAGCCGCTGCAGTGGCTTAAGTGGCTAAGACGCTGACTGGGAGGCGGAAGGTCAGCAGTTCGATTCCCATTCCTGTCTTTTGTCCCAGCTCCTGCCAACCTAGCAGTTTGAAAGCAAGAAATTGCAAGTAGATAAATAGGGACCACTTAGATGGGAAGGTAACAGCGTTCCGTGTGCCCCGGTGTCTAGTCATGCCTGCCACATGACCACAGAAATGTCTGCAGAAGCAGACAGCGCAGGCTCTTCGGTTTTGAAACAGAGATGAGCATTGAACCTTAGAGTCAGATACGACTGGCTTTCGAGCAAGGGAAACCTTTACTAGTAAATCCAAGCTGATCGCCATGATGAGGGCCAATATTTTGAATCGGATACTGCACAAGAAGAAGTATGTAGTTTCAGATTGGCTTTCCTTTACAATCTCATTCCTGATTTTATCCCTTCTAGTCTCTCCCAGCAGCCCTCCTCAGACATCTCATTTCCGTGGTGACCGACCAACTTTTCTTCATGTTTCGTTGTGAGTGTCCATGTTTGGCATTTCTTATCACCCAGATACCCTGGCTCCTTCCTTTCAGCGCCTCGGGCGCCTCTCTCCTCCAAGCGGAGCAGCGGAGCTGGCTGGGGAAAAATTGGCAACCGGACCGGACAGACTGACTGCACGCTCTGGTGTGATCATTTGTTTCGGCCCCTGGCCTGACGTCTCCGAGTCTCCTCCGGAATTATTATTATTATTAAATGAATTCGGAAATGCAGCTCAGGCCGTCGTTTATCTTGGTCTTCATGTGTGTGTGTTTTTTAAAGTGGGGAAGGTGGGAACCGACATGGACAGCGCCATCATAACCCACTGCCATTCTCCGATCGATCACTGCGAATTAAGCTTCAAGCGCCTCTCCCCCTCCTATCTCCATAATTCGGAGTGATCAATCGAAGAATTGGGCGGAGTAGAAAACGGGGGGGGGGGCTGCCTGCTGTGGACTCACCTGTGCTGCCTTCCCTACAGAGCCGACCGCTGCTGCACCTGTGTTTGTCCAGCCCGTGGGGATGGGGGTGGGGGGTAGGGAAAGCCCTACAAAGAGTTTACCGACGGTTTTATCTCGCTGGAAATTGCTCTCTGCCCCCCGGGTGGTCTGTCCTGATCAGGGCCAGTTCCCACGGCTCACCATAAATTCTCTGGGAAGCTCGGAAAGAAGCGCATAAACTGTACAGGAGTCTCTCTTTATAGACTAACTGATGTATTTCAATGCTAGCTTTCGTGGACCAAGTCCACTTCGTCAAACACTGTTGATTATTTATTATTCAAGACGCTGACTAGGAGGCGGAAGGTCAGCAGTTCGATTCCCCGAGTACTGTCTGCAGGACGGAATGAGCTCCCGTCTTTGTCCCAGCTCCTGCCAACCTAGCAGTTCGAAAGCAAGACATTGCAAGCAGATAAATAGGGGCAACTTCGGTGGGAAAGGTAAACAGCGTACCTTGCACTCCGGTGTTGAGGCATGCCTGCCACATGACCACTGAAATGTCTGCAGAAGCAGACAACGCTGGCACTTCGGCTTTGAAACAAAGATTAGCACTGAACCCTAGAGTCGGATACGACTGGCTTTCGAGCAAGGGCGACCTTTACTTTTACCTGCTCACAGGCTGTATGTGGGGGGAAAGTGTGTTTGTGTGTTTTGTCCTGATTTTGTTGGGCTCCCCACCCCCATTTTGAAACACTCCGAAGGTTTTGGACAGGATGACCGAATTCTGTTATTAACAAACAGTGTAACAAGGCAAACCCAATATTGGGACAATTCGCTCTGCTCTTAGAACATAAGGCAATACCGACCAGCACCAAGAAACACCTCATACAAAGCCTATTAATTCCACCTCGTGTTACCAGTGCCAAACATGGACACTCATAACAACACATAAACGAAAATTGGTCACCATGGAAATGAGATGTCTGAGGAAGGCTGCTGGAGTGACTAGAAGGGATAAAATCAGGAATGAGCGTAGAAGGGAAAGAATTGCAATGGAGCTCATCTTAACCTACATACAGAGACAACAAATAAAATGGTTGGCCTTTTTGGAGAGAATGTCTTGGGATTTAATACCTGATAAGTCCGTGATGGCGAACCTTGGCACTCCAGATGTTCTTGGACTTCAATTCCCAGAAGCCCAAGCCCCCATGAATCCACACGAACGGATTTACTGTGATTCATCCGGCCCATGTCGCTCCCAGAAATGGACGTAAAACGTGCCCATACGGAGGAAGGGTTAACCCAGAAGAGTCTTAATACGGAGGAAGGGTTAACCCAGAAGAGTCTTAACCGTAGGGGTGCATTTTACTTCCATTTCCGGGAGTGACGAGGGTGGCGTTGGCCAGATGAATCGCAGTAAACCCCTTCATGTGGATTCACAGGGGCTTGGGCTTCTGGGAATTGAAGCCCAAGAACATCTGGAGTGCCAAGTTTCGCCATCACGGTGATAAGGCATATGTGGAAAGAGGAGAAGGGCAAAGAGCACGAGGCAGACCCAGAGGAAGGTGGAGAGATAACATCACAGACATGTTATAATCATGCCAGTGGAGGCCACTAGTCGTGCCAGAGCAAGAACCTTGTATTTCCCTCTGACACCCAAAGGGGTAAAAGAGGAGGAGGAGGAGGAGGAGGGAAAAAAATTCATCCTTAAAAACCAACGCCCTGTCAGACGCCCCCCCCCCCCCCCCAACCGGTAGATTAAGGGCAAAGATGTGGATTTAGGACAAATCCCATTTAAAACCGGGACCCTTTGAGCAGAAATGGAGCAGATGGATTAAGATCTGGGGTGAAAATCAGACATAGCTGCAGACAGAAATTGGGGGTGGGGGGTTGAATCAAAATTACTTTCAATTACTTTCTACCGAGGGAAGGGGCTGAGAAGGGGGGAGCAGAGAGAAATTGCGCTTTTGGGGAATGATCCAGTGAAACTAGAAAGCCTCCTGAGCCCTGGGAACCTGACCGAAATGTGCCCCCACCCCACCCCACCCCCCTGGGCATGAAAGGCCAGACCTCAGCAGAGAGGGTGAGGGTGGAGGGGGGGGGGTTGTTTAAAGCAACTCATTAGCTTGATTATTATCTCTCTGAATCCCAGGGGGAAAGGTCAGGGCTTTGTTCCACACTGGTCCAGAGACCGTTGACTTCAAACTGCGGCAGGAGTGACTGAGCTGGGGGGCGGGGGGGGGGGAGGTTTACTTCCGAGGAAGCGTGCATTGTCTGCTCTTCTGCATGCCTCGCTGAAGACAAGTGGGAAGGTTTTAAGAACACTTTCCCCCAGTTCGGTGACGTACCGCTTTCAGATCCCATCTGGAAAGAAGAGGGGGCACTCTGTGTATGCACAGAGAGAGCATCCTTCTGTTTGCTCACGCCCCTGGCCAAGAAAATCAATCACGGGGCTTCCCAACCACTTTCTCCCGTGTTCTCCTTCTCAAGCGTCGCCCTGTGTCCACACACACACCCCTGGCCATCGGGGCCCAGCACTCCAGGGATCCGGAGGATATAAAGGAGTCCAAAGATATTCTTGGGTTTCCATCCCTAGCTGCTGGCCTAAAATGGGACCTTCCTGGCTGGTGCAGAAGAATGCCGGCTATAGCTGATGTTCTCTGGTTTGGCTTGTTGTTGTTCAGTCGCACAGTCGATTGCGACCCCATGGACCATTTTCCTCCAGGCACCTCTGTCCTCCACTATCCTCCTCAACCCACCCAGCTCTGAGCCCATTCCGTCTACACAATACTATATAACCATCTCATTTTTGGCCACCCCATTCTTCTTTTGCCCTCCACCTTTCACAGCATCAAGGCTTTCTCAAGTGAATCCTCTCTTCTCATTTGATGTCCAAAGTACTTTAGCTTCATCTTTACTATTTGACCTTCTAAGGAGCAGTCAGGGTTGATTTCTTCTAAAATTGTCCAGGGGCCTCTCAAAACTCTCCTCCAACGCCACATTTCAAAGGCATCTATTCTTCTGCACTCAGCTTTCCTAATGGTCCAGCTCTCACAACCATACATTACCACCGGAAATACCATTGCTTTGACTATGCAAATTTTTGTTTGCAAGGTGATGTCTCTACTTTTAACTATGTTCCCCAGGTTTTTTCATAGCTTGTACAGTATTTGTATAAGTATACACATGTAAACCAGGTTGTTCTTTTTTTAAAAAAAAATAACAGATTTCCCAACTATGCAAATATGCTCTCTCTCTCTCTCTCTCTCTCTCTCTCTCACACACACACACACACACACACACACACACACACACACACACACACCAAGAAAAGCCAAACACAAATCCTTACTCACCACTTACATAAATCCTAATTGATTGAATAGGTCACCTCTAGTTGGGACCACCGGTGGTTAGGATGTTGACCTTGATGACCACAGGTCAGCAGTTTGAGACCTGAATGAGTTCCCATCATCTGCCCCTGTTCCTGCCAACCTATCAGTTTGAAAACAAGAAATTGCAAGTAGATAAAAAGATACTGCTTTGGCAGGTGAAGGTGTCTAGTCATGTCTGTCATATGGTCAAGACAACATCTACAGATGCAGACAGCGCTGGGTCTTTGGCTTTAAACAGAGATGAGCATTGCCCCCTAGAGTTGCACATGACTGGCTTTCAAGTAAGGGAGACCATGACCTTGACCTTTACAAAGCAGGTGTGGGGCGCCCATGATGTGGTGACCCCCGCCTGCTGGCTGATAAAATAAGATAAAATAATAGCAATATCACTCCCTCGTTATTTTAAGCCTCATTCTTTTAATTCTTGTAGTATTTTAAAATTGGTGTTGTTGGGTTTTTTTGGGGGGGTTAATGTTTGGGACTGCTGTTTTGTTTTAAATGTTGTGAGCTGCCCAGAGTTGTTTTGAGTTGGGCGGCTATACCAATTGGAAATAAATAACTAAATAATTGGATTACATGCTGCAGCAAGCATGTGATTATTTTGGGTTTCTTTGCCAATGGCCTATTTTCTGCTGCTTTCTGTATGGCCATTTGGGGCACGGCCACTGGAGAGGTTGGATCTAGTGGGAGGGGTGGGGTCAAGGCCTATGTAAGTATGTAGTGACTCTTCACTCGCCAACAGATTTGATGTTTACTCTTGGAACTACCAATTGGACAGTGTTTGGACTCGATCTGCCAGAATTCTGCGAGATCCAAGAAAAAATATTTTTTCCCTTGGCAGAAGAGAGTTAGGCAGTTGCTTGGTTGCAGATGCTCATTTTGTTGTTCATGCTTTATACAATGTGTTATCACCTTTTTTCTTCTTCTCCCCAAGTAAATAGGTATAGCATCAGGACAGCAGAAGGAGCCATTCTGGTTGTGTAATTCAAGCAAGAGCAGACATAATAATAATTTTGTGTCAGAGATTACTCTGGGCTGAAAGGAGTTTTGCTGGAGAAACTCCCCTCCGGGGACACCCAAGTGAGGCTCCTTTCATGTCCCCAAGTGTAGCCCTCGGGTATCGAAACCTGACCTTTCAGTCTCCAATCTCAGCATCTTAACCACTATGCCACTGGGGGAGCTGCTAAGAGCAGACATGAAAATACATACGTATCAACTATTTCTTCTTCACACTAGGACTGGCAGACTGTTTGGGGTTCTCATGATGGGGAAGTAACAGCTGGGATTTGGGGAGGAAAAGCAGTTAGTTGTCTTTTCCACAAATGAATTCATGCATGTGGATTCCTGCAGAAGGCTGTCAAGTTGGGCAATCTAAAATTACTTAAAGGTATCATTTGTCAAGATTTAGACTGCAGTCCTACCCAACAAGAGGCATGGTCTATGTGCTTTTAATAGTTGCTTAGATGAAGCAGTTTCAGCAGATGTGGCTTTTAATGTAATGCTGAAATTTGTCTCTCCAGGCCACTATTAAAGGTACACGAAGCCTGTCCTCTTTTTCATCTTCCAATCCTGTACAAAGCACTCTCGTGGCAATATGCTTCTTTAACTCCTTCTGAGAAAGCATGTGTCTATGTTTCTCTAAAACAAAACACTAGGCACCATCACCTGCTAGTAGTGAATCTCACTAGTTACAATGGGGATATATTCAGTGTAGACAAAGTACTGGGCATTAAATCTCCTGTCCAAGTCACTGCAAGGAGTTGATTACTGAGGTCCCCTTTCAGTGGAATGTTCAGGTATTTTAAGTGTGCACAGTATTGCACGCTTAACTGTAAGTGACTTGCAATGTTTATTCCTGCTGTAAAACCACCTCCCTCCAAGCAATCAAATGTTGTGAAAAGCTTCCACCTGCCCATTCCTGAAGGATTTGGCTACCATGGTCGTGACTGAAGTGTGGGTTGTAACTCTGCCTTTAAGAAGGTCAAAGTTACTTGAAACAACTATAGCTGAGAATGTGGCTATTCAGTAGTAAGAAAGATGCTTTATACATGCTCAGCAAGACACTTGTTTTCTTACACACTTTCTCGTACCACTGAAAACAGATTCCAGTCTTAGGCATTTTAATAGCATTTAGTCTCACAATACTTCTCTAAAGTGATCATGGTTGAGGAACGATGATTGGACTAATGGCCTTGAGTGATGAAATCCACAGGGAAGGGTGATGGTTCCCAAGTGGATTAGATCCCACTTGAATCCATCTTGATGGAGAGCAGCAGCTTCATAAATACTGTCCTGGGGTTGATGAGGACTTTGTGTGCCAAAAGGGCTCAGGACCAGAAAGTGATTCCCAGAGCTGGATCAGTGGTACAGGGGTCATGCTGCGATGCGGAAGGCCACTGCATTATATTCTCAGGACAGTCTTCATGGCTGATCGCCATGAGGATCGCCAATATTTGGATTCGGATACGACAGAGGAAGAAGAAGACATTGTTAGTGCTTGATACTCTAAGGGAGGCCCTAAATATAGGATGGAGCTGTAAGTCTCACATTCATTCATTCATTCATTCATTCATTCCCATCTGGGCTTGAACAACTTGTGGCCCAGCTCTCACCTCTGTCTGTGTTAATGAGGACTGGTGGGAGACACAGCCTAACAACCAGCAAATCAAAAATTACTTTTTCTTTGTTCGCACCAGGTAGAAATCTCATCAAGGGGGAAAAAAGCTGTCCTGGAAACGATGTGGTTCCCCCCCCCACACACACACACACACACACACCAGCTGGATTTGGAAAGAGTCGCCAATTTAGGGTTCCTATTAAGTTTCTGCCCATCAGAAATCTATGTGGAAGATTTCCCAGAAGGAACAGGTTGTGTTAAACCCTAGACATATCTGTTAAGGCAGTTTTAACTAGGTCTGTCAACTTTGGTTCTGTCCTGGCTTCTATGCAGATTGACTGACAGAATTTATTTGTTTAAAATGCTGCCAATCTGGGAGGTCATCCCATTATATGTGGTTGACAATATTAAAACACACAATCCCAGCAATATCATGATGCTCACTACTAAAAAAATATTACAATTCCTCCCTAACCCATCCTGGTGGGTAAATTTTCTAGAAATAGTTAGCTGACCTTATTGTCACCTTTTCATGTCCCACCCCCACCCCATGCTGCGTTTCCAGCCCTGGAAAACTAGTAGTTTAACAGTAAGGCAGGCTGTAGAAGGGATGTTGTTTCAAACCGGGCTAACTTTAACAGGATTGCGATCAGATCACACGCTTAATCTTTTAAACCCTTCCCCTGAAAAACAGATTAAAAGAAAGGCAACGAAAAGGAAAACGACTTCCTATTAGAGCCACTTCCTACTTTCTTCCTTTATCTCAGCGCCAGATCTACCGGCCATAAATCCAAAGTCACGCCTTGACAGGGGAAGAATGCGGTGTGTTTGTGCAGTGTGCTTTTTAAGTCGGTTTAAACCCGTGATGGCGAACCTTTGCACTCCAGATGTTCTTGGAATTCAATTCTCAGAAGCCCAAGCCCCTGTGAATTCACACAAATCGGTTTGCTGCGATTCAGCCGGCCCGCGTCGCACCGCCCTCGTCGCTCCTGGAAGCGGAAGTAAAACGCGCCCGGAGCCTTCGGCGCAGCTCATTCCTTGGTTTACATCAGAGTCTCCTTTAAATTAAAAAACAAAACAAAAAACAACCCCCCTAGATAAATTACAGTCTCAAAAAAAAATGGGGGGGAGGAAAGAGTCCATTATACAAATGAAGCAATGTGTTTTACAGGGTCGTAATTTATGGGTGTGGGAAGGGAAAGAGACCCGAGGAGAATGCTGATGGATTCTCTCCGAAGGTTTGATGATGATGATGATGATATGGCAAACTCGGGGACGTTTCGCCTGTTAAGCCGACTCCCTCTGGGCAGCGATCCATCATGTCTCTCCCCCCACCCCCCTTCCACCGCCACTTGTCAGAGACTGAGGACTTTGTAGGCGCCTCTTCACCCGGCTTCATTAGCAAAGAGATCATCCCGTCGATTATCTGGTTTAAAGGACCTTCGGTTACATTTAAAGGGTGGGGGGGGGGGAGAGGAGAACCGCCGTGAGTTAGGTCGCCATTCCCAGCCTGGAGTGCCTAGCAGGCCCTCCTGCTAAAGAGTGCTCCATTCCCCCTCTTTTCGTGTAATTAACAAGCAATTCAGGTCGAAAGCAAGAAATTGCAAGTAGATAGATAGGTACCGCTCCAGCGGGAAAGGTGTCTGATGCGACTGGTTTTCGAGCAAAGGACGACATTGACCTTTACTTTTCTGACCCATAGCAGTTCACAAATTAATTAGCATTTCGCCCCCGACTTGCTGGGTCCTCATTTTACCGACCTCGGAAGGATGGAAGGCTGAGTCAACCTTGTCCCCATCAGGATCGAACTGCGCCACCAGGACAGTGAATTCCGGCGTGGTAGTAGGTCTGTGTCTTATCTATGGAGCGTCGCAGAGACACGAGATGGCCTTAGATTCCCATGGAGTGGGGAGGGCTTTTCTCAAGAAAGAAAACTGTATCTCTGATTATTTCGAAAGCACGATTTAAAAAAAAAATAGCGGGGCGAATCGAGTCGAAACTACTTCGCCAGTTAATTCGCTCTCCCGTCTCATTCTGGACTCGAGGCTTTCAGTCCCTTCTGGCCCTTGAGAAGGTTGAACACAGTCCGTCAGTTCGTAATGCCATCGATGGCTGCTCTGATGGAAAAAGGGCTTGCCAGGTCATTCCTGTAGCTCTTCTCCTGGTGAGGGCAGGAGAGGACGAGTCCCGGGGAGAAGGCTTGGGTAGGTAGGGATGGGTTCAAGGAACCGTCTCTATTTTGCCTTAGGCTCATTTCCGGATGCTGTTAATAGGAACATTATTCTTGCTTCAAAATGGGGCGAGGGACTCTTTAAGAGCCAGTGGGGTGGAATAGTCAGAGTGCCAGACTAAGATTTAGGACCGTGATGGTGAACCTTGGCACTCCAGATGTTCTGGGACTTCAATTCCCAAAAGCCCAAGCAAGCCCCCTGTGAATCCGCATGATTCATCCGGCCAGCGCTGCCCTCGTTGCTCGGATGAATCGCATTCGTGTGGATTCACAGGGGGCTTGCTTGGGCTTCTGGGAATTGAAGTCCAAGAACATCTGGAGTGCCAAGGTTCACCATCATGGATTTAGGAGATCTGTGTTTGCATCCCTTCTTCATCACAGAAACTCACTGGGGGCATTGTGACAAGGGTCAACATCTCCTCGACCATCTCGCATACTATGAAAACTCTACTAGTAAAGGTAGAGGTCACCCTTGTTCAAAAGCCAGTCCTATCCGACTCTAGGGTTCAGTGTTCATCTCTGTTGATAGCGGAAGAACCAGCACTGTCTGCCTCTGCAGATGTTTCCCTGGACATGTGGCAGGCATGCCTCAAGTCTGACACACCCAAATTTCACTGCAGACGTTTTCGTGGACATGTGGCAGGCATGACTAAACACAGGCATGCACAGAACACTGTTTACCTTTCCCACCGAAGTGGTAATTTCTTGCTTTCGAACAGCTAGGTTGGCAGGAACTGGGCAGAGATGGGAGCTCACTCCATCATGCAGTACTCGTGTCTCGAACTGCTGACCTGCCGATCTTCCAGTCGTCAAGTTCAGCGTCTTAGCCACTAAGCCACCGCAGTTCCATGAAAAACTCTCTTAGGGTCACCCTAAAAAGGAAGCAACTTGAGGGTGCAGAACATCAGGAGACTTCCTGCCTCTGCAGTGGCCAGTTGTCCACTGAGACCTTCCACTACTGAGACCTCACTGGCTGTTCCACAGCACTTGTTGGGAGAGTGACTGTGACTCACCCCACAACACCCTCCTGTCCTTTATTTTCATTGCTATCTTTCTTGTATTGATCTGGGGGATCTGAACTCTTGATAATAAAGCCATCTTCCTCCTTCTCCTCCAACTCAAACTCCTTAGGGGTCTTCAGATACCAAGTGGTATTCAAATATTATCAAAAGTCACAAAGAAATGATAATGGAGTAGGGACCTCCATCTGCCACCTGGAGAGAAAAACTCCAAGAAACACTTTTGATCTTTAGGGGCAATGGTACCATTCGGGAAAAGCCCTCCGCACATGTCCCGGGATACTATTTCTGTCTTAGAGTCGAGTACACAGAAAGAGCCAATTCAAAGATTGTGGTGTTTATGAACCACAATTGGGTGTGCCACGGGCAGCGACCACCTTGCGTCGGCTAATCTTTCTCAGACTAGGCCAGGTGAAAGGAACTACAGAATGAATTCACAAAAGGGTGCCTTCATTTTGGCAGTTTCACATCTGGCCTGGACATAGAAGAAGAAGAATTTGTTTTCCAACTGACACCGATCCCTGTGCCACTTCTACAAATATTTCAATGACATGTGTATAAAGTGGATAATTTTTGCGCAGGATCCTCTTGAGCAGGGGTGCCCAAACCTTTCGGGCCACAGGCCAGTCACATGATTCATGGAGCTGGTCACTATGGCCCA
Organism: Bradypodion ventrale; assembly: GCA_035047345.1. NCBI lineage: Eukaryota > Metazoa > Chordata > Lepidosauria > Squamata > Chamaeleonidae > Bradypodion > Bradypodion ventrale. The sequence goes on from JAWDJE010000006.1 coordinate 128,159,257, forward strand.
GGGGCCAGATCCTCCCCCCCCCCTCCGTAGTTTGGGCACCCCTGCTCTTGAGGAATCCAACATTTCATGCATCCGAGGAAGACCATGTGGGTTTGAATGCATATGATTGTTGTGGTTGCTGGGAGGCACGACCCACCCAACCTAAACCCCCCATGGGACACTTAAATGCAGGCTCTGCGCTTGATTGTATAAAAAAACCTCCCTGAGGTAGAAGGCCTTTGATCAGACCTGGAGGGTCCCCTCTCTTTCTTAGGATCCCTTCTTTCCCCTCCAGGTCACAAAAGGCATCAAAAGGTGAAACCGATTTTCCTAAACCCTTTGACCCCAGGGGAAGGGGTGAGTGGGTGGGGGGAGGCCTGGTCGTTTCTTGCAGCCCTGGATCAGTATCCCAAGCGATTAGGTGCCCCCCTCCCTTCCCAGCACAGGGACAGGTACTAAAGCAGCCACCTTGCCCAGCTTTTGCGAAAATGCCTTTGAAGAAAGAGGGGGGGGGGCACTGCTGTTTGCTCCCTTTGTCAAGCCTGCCTCAATGTGACCTTCCGTTCACATTCCCACCGGCGATGGTGTGTGATAGTGTGTGATTCTCCACCTTCCAGTTTGCATTGCAACTCTCACCTTTCTCTAAATCAGGGGTGCCCAAACATTTCGGGCTGGTCACATGGTTCAGAAGTGCCCAAACTTCAGCCTGTGGGCCGGATCCAGCCCCTGACACCAATTCATCCGGCCCACAGGCCATAGTTTGAGCACCCCTGCTCTTAATTTAGCTGTGTTTGTGTAAGATAAGTGGTTTAATAACACCATTGACTCCACTTTATGTTGGTGGTGGATCTGGCTTTCTGACCCTGGCCTGTTGACTCTTTCCAGCTCATTAAAGAAGAGGAAAAGGGGTGGGCGTGGAGGTAGGAACCCTTGGCATCACAGAGGCGGTAGTTATTTCATTTCATGTGTCCAGGAATTGAAGGAGAATCTGGGAATACAACCTCCTGTCTAGGCAAATTATGGTTCACAGACTGAAGAGAAAACCCACCAGTTTGGGGTGGGGAAAAGAGAAATTCAATATATCTTTCTGAAGGTGGAACCGAACTGCCTGGAAAGAAGATTGTCCCAGCTGTATGCGTTCTTCTTCTTCCGTTTCTAGGCCAGATGTGAAAGTGCCAAAATGAAGCCACTTTTTGGTGAGTTCATTCTGCAGTTCCTTTCGCCTGACCGAGTGTGAGAAGGATTGCCCAGGGTTTGCCCGATTGAGAAAGAGAACGATGCTTTTCGTTTAACTTTTTGTCTCATGTAAGCCCTAAACTATTCTGGAAGAGGTAAAAGCCGATGTTTCCGCAAGAGGAGTTGCAGAAAATCCGACAGTGTAAAACCCTTTAAAATTAGCTCTTCTCTAGGACAATGTGCACCAGAAAGGCAGAAAAGGACCACTTACGTAGGGAAAGATCACCTGCAGTCAATATCCAGGGCGAGATCACTGGAGCAGGGAGAAATGAGAGGTTTTGTGCAAATTCCTCTTCAGAAGCATCTTTTCCTAAAGCCAGAGGTCTTCCTCACCTCCTTTCGAAGCCTTTCGAAGATAAATATCACTCAGTTGCTGACCTCCAAGCATCCTCCAAACGACATATGGGCTGTGAAAGGCAGGTTACAAACCACAAGGAGACACTAAGCAAAGCAAAACCAAAGTAATCATAATAGCAACCTTAAAAGAACCCCAGAGTTCAACCTCTCGCATAGTATCTGAAGACTTTCTTCTTCTCCTCCTCCTTAGAGTATGTGCTAAAAGAATGATGGTGAGACAGAAGGAACTCAACAGGTACAAATGGTGGCAGTGGTTGACAGAAAGAAATTTGGGGATAACTTAGAATATTAAAAGTTAAGTTTCATGTAAATGACAATATAATTGTAAATATTAGTCTTCTTTGGTATTGTATATACTGTATATCCCCCCCACAAGCACTATACATGTAAATATGTTTACTGAGATATGTAACTATATTTTTCAAGTTTTTGTAAGTGATAACAAGTTTATGTAGTTGACCTCGACAGATGGTACTGTAGTAAGAATTTTATCAATAAAAAAGTTTCCTTCAAAAAAGTTTCCTTCTCCTTCGTTTTCTTCCATAACCAATTCAGAATATTGACTATCGTCATGGTGATAAGCCATGAAGATAGTCCTAGGAACAATATAATGCAGGAGTCTTCCACTTGCATTCCGCATCACAGCGTGACACCTGTACACTGATCCAGTCTCGCCGGCTCAATTTCTGGTCCTGAGCCCGTTTGGCACACAAAATCCTCATCAGCCCCAGTATTGATGAAGCTGCTGCCTTCCATCAAAGTGGATTGGAAGTGGGACTCAATCCACTCGGGGACCATCACCCGTCCCTGCGGACTTCTCCACCCAAGGCCGTTAGTCCTCAGGGCTGTCAGGTTAGTCAACTGCCGCCTGAAGACCGATCGGCGTCGAGTGGCTGGCAGTAGGGTCTACTCTATTACCACAGCAAGATGACTTGGCCACCCTTAGCAGAGAATTATGTTTTACACCTGCATTTTCTTCCTTTAATTGGGAGGAGGGAGAAAGAAAGAGAGTTCTTCCCTTTCCCACCAGACCATTTTGGAGAGAGAATCTGCGTTCACCTGGCTCAGCTCCGCGGGAGGCTCTGCTTTTGGGAAAGCCGCCTAACGAAGCGCTCCGCCTGAACCAGAGGCGGACCCAACCGCTCCCCCCCCCCCCCCATCCCTTGCCTGGCCCGGATTTGTTGGCGGAGAGAAGAGCAGCAGGAAACCCGCCAGGTGGGCCGGACCAAGAGTCCGCCCGACGTTGACAGGTGTGCGCCGCGCCCAATGGCCGCCGAGCGAGTCGGAGTCCGGCCACCAATGGCGTCGGGCTTCCCCCGGAGGGCCAATGGGAGCCGCTCTCGGGAGCCTTCAAGGGAGCCGAGTTCGCAGCCCGGGCGCCGGAGAGCCCGTCGGGGAGGGGAAGAAGAAGGCAGCGCCAAGCCGGGCGCAGCGCAGGAGGGGCGCCGAGGAGGCTCTGGCTGGCGGCGCGGGTGGGCCAGAAACGGCCTCACCCAGACCCACCACCACCACCACCACCGCTGATCCGAAGGATGCTGAGATTGCGGACCAAGGCGGCGCGGGGGCGCCCGGCGCCTGCCTTGATTCCCTTTTAATCCGGTGTCAATCGAGATCGGCGCGGTTTCTGCCATGGAGAAGTCCAAGAATTTCCGAATCGACGCGCTCTTGGCGGTGGACCCTCCCAAGGCGGCGGCGGCGGCTTCGACGGCCCAGACCTCCCCGCTGGCCTTGGTCACCTCGCTCTCGGGGGGCGGCCGCAGCGGCTCCGGCTCCGGCTCCAGCAGCAGCAGCTCCCGGGCCAGCTCGGCCGACCCTCCCGCGGGCGCCGGTGCCGTCGGCGCGTCGGATTGCCTGCGGACCGAGAGCCCGTCTCCGCCGCGCCTGCTGAGCGCGCACTGCGGGCTGGTGCCCAAGCCGGGCTTCCTGGGGGGCGGGGGCGGCGACCCCTCCCGCCACCCCCACCCCCACCCACCGCCGCCGCCCCACTCGGCCCACTTGGGCCTCCACCACCCCTCGGGGCCAGGCGGGACCGGCCTCCACCCCCCTCCGGCCGCCCTCTACGGGCACCCCATGTACGGCTACCCCGCGGCGGCGGCGGCGGCCCTGGCCTCGCAACACCCGGCCCTCTCCTACTCGTACGCCCAGGTCCAGCCTTCCCACCCGGCCGCCGACCCCATCAAGCTCAGCGCCGGCACCTTCCAGCTGGACCAGTGGCTCCGCGCCTCCACCGCCGGCATGATCCTGCCCAAGATGCCCGACTTCAACTGTGAGTAGTAGCAGCGCCGGTGGCTCTCCCTGGGTATGTGTGGGGACGGATGGAGAAAGGGGGTGACGGGGGGGGGGGGCAGGAGGGGTAAGAAACGGACCGGTGCCCCATCCCCACCCTCCCGCCACCATTCCATTCCCACGAGCTGGGAAGGAGGCGTGAACACACGTATCGTCTAGGGCCGTGATGGCGAACCTTGGCACTCCAGATGTTCTTGGACTTCAATTCCCAGAAGCCAAGCACTCTTCTGAGTTAACCCTTCCTCCATACGGCACGTTTTACTTCCGCTTCCGGGAGTGACGAGGGCAGTGCAGGCTCGCAGTAAACCCATTCGTGTGGATTCGCAGGGGGCTTGGGCTTCTGGGAATTGAAGTCCAAGGACATCTGGCGTGCCAAGGTTCGCCGTCGTGGGTCTAGGCGCGTCCGAAGATCTACACCGAGGACATTGTGCATTATATCTGTACATCTTAGCAGAGGGACATCGACGCCTCACATCTCCTGCTCTAGCTCTAGAATTCTTCTGCTTTCGTGTCCAGGTCAAACTTTGGACTGCCAAAATGAAACCACCTTCTTGCCTTTATCGTTGGCCAAAATGAAACCCTCATCTGTGCATGTTTCTGGCAGTAATCGGCAGACCAGCAAATGAACCGGATTCTGTATCTTCTCCACATTCACACCGCTCACACGGCGTGTTGTTGTCTGCCAGCAGCCCCCACTTGAGCATGTTGGTCTTACATTTAGGCATTCCCACCCTCAGCCTATTTAGGGTCTTCCAAGTGACGTAGGGGAGGTTGAGTTCCTCACCCATATCCTCCTTTAATGTTCTTCCTTGTCCAGTCTTCTTCTTTCATCTCCAAATCAAACCCTGGACTGCCAAAATGAAGCCACCTTCTTGGCTTTATCGTTGGCCAAACTTAAATCCTCATCTGTACGTGTTTCTGGCAGTAATTGGCAGACCAGTAAATGAGCCGGATTCTGTATCTCTCTCCACATTCACACCACTTGTTGTTATCCATCAGCCGTCCCCATTTGAGCATGTTGGTCCTACATTTAGCAATTCCGACCCTCAGCCTATTCAGGGTCCTCCAAGTGACAGAAGGAAGGTTGAGTTCCTTGGCCAAGTCCTTCTTTAATGTTCTTCCTTGTCCAGTGAGCTCCTTCCTCCATCTTCTAATTTGGTTTTGCTCTTGTGTACCCTCAAGAGTGTTTGTTCATGTCATGAAGCTCTTCCTGGATCTGAGCTGGCCGACTAGAGGCTCATATCCATTCAGAGGATGCCAATGGTTATTCTCTTGCCTAGTTCTCTCTGCATCCGTTTGCTGCTTCTCTCCTGATCTTAGGTGGAAGCTCTTCTAGAATGAGGATACAGGAAGGAGGTGTTGATCAAGACTGTGGCTATCTCTATTGTGTCATCATCTCTGTAGCAATCTTAGTGTAGATCACGCCTTATAGATATCAATGTGCATATCATGTGTTTTGTGCTTATAAAATGTCAGTTAGAGACACCAGCTTGATCTTATTTACTGGGTCTAGAGAGGCCTTTGGTTGTGTCTTCTTGAGTTTACTCCTCCCCCCCTTTTCTGTGCTACCATACGATTCAAATCGCTGGGTTAGTTTGGAGGGTGGGTGCCCCCCCCCCAGGTCTCCTCCCCCCCAAAAAAAGCACTTCTGCTCGACCAAGGGTGCATCAACTTCTGGTTGGTAAAATTGGCTTTTCAAAAATTAGAAGCCCAGAATCAACTTGACAGAAGGTTTGTGTGTGGTGGTGGTGGTGGTGGTGGTGGTGGTGGGAGGTAGAGTCCAAATGCTTGCTTTGAGTATCAAAACTGAGGGGAATTCGGTCTTCCGCACAAAAGCAAAATAAAACAGAATTATTCGTCGTGCAAGAAAATAAATAAGTCGGCGCAGGAATGCACCAGTTTCTTTTGTTTGTTTGTTTGAGCGGTGTAATTTAGGATGGGGTGTGGGGCTCAGTTTACTGCTCTTGTGAAGAAGAGGAGTCATCAATCCTTGCCCACCATCACTAGATCCAGATCTACTTGCTGTCAACTCCCATGTTTACATAGCCCAGTTAGGAGCAGCTCTTTAAATGGGAAGAGGAGAAAAAAAGCAGGATTTTAATATGTTTGAATACGAAGATCTGAAAATTGCAGTCACTCGCAAGACTTTACACTGCATGGCATTAAAAGTTCCGACGTCTCCACGTTTTGTGAGGGTATTTGTGAGGTTGTGAGAAACAATGACCATTTTGTCTCTAGATTCTCTCTGTTCAGTAGGGCGGCCTCGCCGGAAGCTCAAGCCCCCTGTGAATCCACACGAATGGGTGTACTGCGATTCATCTGGCTCACGCTGCCCTCGTCGCTCCCGAAAGCGTCCGCTTTCGGGAGCGACGTGGGCAGCGTGAGCCAGATGAATCGCAGTAAACCCATTCGTGTGCATTCACAGGGGGCTTGGGCTTCTGGGAATTGAAGTCCAAGAACATCTGGAGTGCCAAGGTTCGCCATCACAGGTTTATACTATTCTCGCGAGCAGTCGAATGGTAGGGAGAAGGACGGAAAAGTGAATCGAGTCATATAAAATATTACTTGGCTGGTCCTATCTAGAGAAGACTCATTGACTCAACGAGGTTTACATAAGCGCTGCCTTACCACTCAGATGTTGATTCAATGGGTCTATCCTTAGCAATACTAAGGTACTGCCATATGGACTAAGAAGTTTTTTAAAAAAGAAGCGTGAATCCACAATAAGATTCAAACCACTGAAGGTTACTGCACAACTAGGCCTTAGCAAAGCTGCTGATCTATTTTTGCCTTTTAAAAAACTAACTCAGAAAATGACTGATTTTAATAGATATATGATAACTTTGCTCTAAAATTAGAGTAATTTTTGCCAGTTCATGATCCTGACAGGCAGATCCTAAACAGTTTGCTCCGTCCTCGCTCGCACACTGTTACTAAAAGATTGAGGCTGTGGTGGCTCAGTAGTTAAGAAGTTCACCTTGTTAGCTGGAAGGCTGGCAAGTTGGCAGTTCGAGACCCGGGTACTGCATGAAGCATTGAGCGTCTCCCAGCTCTTGGGGACATGAAAGGAACCTCATTTAGGCGTTCCCTGAGCGGAGTTTCTTCGGCAAAAATCCTTTCAACCCAGAATAATTTCTGGCACGAAATTATTATTATACTAGAAGATTAGAACGTATTGACAAAAAAAAAACGCCCATAAAAATAATTAGGACAGTTGGCAGAATTTCTGATCACACAAACAAAACGTAGTCGTGAATAAATATCCGCGAGAAACGCTACAAGTGTCACTTGGAAAATCGTGGGAAGATGCGAAAACGCCTCATTGATGTTAATTGCAGTGTGGAGGATTCTGGAGAAAAGGAAATTCCTAAATAAAGAAAAATATTATTTAGAGATTATTTTTTATAAACAATGATTGCGACCCATTTTTCTTTTGTCTTATAGAGAATAAATATTGAGTGGAGGCGATGCTACTACATAAATCGTTCCATCCAACCCAAATTAAAAGCTCTTTTTAAAATAAAATAAAAAAACCCTGCCAATGCAATTGAAAGCAATCGTGCTGAATTTGGCTTGGATCCTACTTATATCTATGTTGTGTTGTTTTTTTTTTTAAAGATAAGAATGGAATTTTAAAATAACTTGTATTCAAACAAAAGGCAGTGTTTGGAAATGCGGCTTGCTCTGTGTAATTCCAACCACAACCACTTTACTTCCCAAACCTACTTAAGAATCAGGTCCCACGTTCAGCCATAATTAACTGGAATGGTGTCAGGAACACTCGTTGTGTCGGATCTGGCGATTGCAGCGGCAATGCAATTGACGTGACTTCTATTCTTTAGGCAAATGTGCCTAGATTTTAATTCGTGTGTGTATGTAAGAATTATATATATATTAGATTATTTGCATTTTTTTTAAAGCCCTCCTTTCCCCGGGAGGTTTCGGCATCAGAAATACACAGCATGCATTAGTACCGTCCTAACCTTTCATCTCTGAAAAGAAATAACGGGATTGACTTCTCAAATATACCCGCAATGGGCTATGTAGAAATAATATTAAAACGACTGCAGTTAAGTTTCCCATAAGAAAGTCAGTAGGTCGAAATTTAGGTATTTTCCATTTCAGTAGCTCGTGGTGGTAACTGACAATTCCCCCCCCCCCCCCCCCCCGGTTTCAAATAAAAGCACGGCTCAAAGACTGCAAAGTCAATTCCGATTTTACCTAACAGAGCCTTCCTGCTTTCCTACTAATTTTCTCCTTCCCTGCTTCTTCGTGAAGAAAAATTATCTTATCAAAATTAACAATTCCCAATTGTGATATTTTTAAAAAGAGAGAGATGAGGAAATTAGACAATGATCATCCGCCAGAGCAAGAAAGGGAACGGAAAGATAATTCATCAGTCTTTCGTTTTTTCTCCTCCTCCTCCTCTCCTTTCTTTTATTCCCATCCTCTTCCTGCCTCTTTTTTCCGCCGTCCTTCTTGGGTTAGAAGGAGAACCGGCGATGTTTTTATCCTATTTATTCCGTGCCATCTCTCCGGGGGAATTTTTTTACCCTGATTGTCTCCTCGGGGCTCTCCTCTGAATTAAACGCTTCCGTTGGGAAGGCGAAGGGCGCTCAATGGAGAAAGGCCGACGCCGGATCCGCTCCTGGCTGGCGTGCCCTCCATCGCCTCTAGTCTCTCAGCTCTTGGGTGACCAGAGGAGGAAAGGGTTGGTGGTGGAGGAGGAGGAGAAGACCCCCAATTCTTTGGAGACCCAAGACCAAAATGCTTCTGGTTTCTACAGACCCAGAGATCTCGGAAACCAGCCGTTCTCACCGTTCTCTAGATGTGGGAAATAAATAATCTAGGGCTGATAGGAAGGAAGGAAGGGAAAAAAAGAAAGAAAGAAAGACTCCCTTAGTCTACACTAGGGGTGTTCAAACTACGGCCCAGGGGCTGGATCCAGCCCCCAATGCTAATTCATCCGGCCCACGGAACAGCGTGTTTTACTTCCAGGAGCGACTAGGGCTTTGAGGGCCGGATGGATTGGCGTCAGGGGCCGGATCCAGTCGCCGGGCCACAGTGACCAGCTCCCTGAACCACGTGACCGGCCCGCGGCCTGAAAAGTTTGAGCACCCCTGGTCTGCACAGGTGTACTACAGAAGGACGTGCTCCAGGCAAGAGACAACACGGCTTTCTTTCCCTGGAGTAGGACTTCGGAGTAACAACGGGCATTCTAGGCAGGGCGAGGGTGAGAGGGCGGGCGGGGTGTGTGTGTGTGGAGATTCTGGTGGAAGAGGCATTGGCGGCTTTGTGTGGCTTTCCGGAATTTTCCTCTGCGCCCGGGAGGGAGAGAAGGGGTCCCTGTTGCGCTGGCTGGCCCACCAGGGTCTGTCGCCCACCATGCGCGCAAAGGATGGGTCTCTGGCCACCGGCGACGACCCTTTCTCAAATTCTCTGGGGGGGTCTCCGAGGGAGTCGCAAAAGCTTTTCCCCTGGATGGCTGCACGCCATCATCAGTCCCTCCCAGCTGTTCTGAACTGGAATCTAAGCAAGGTCGACCCGGTTTAGTATCTGGAGGCAGTGGCGGATCTGGATCTAGCCTAGTAGGGTTACCTGACAACCTCAGGGAGCCGGTGTTCTGCGAAGTCGTCAACCCTGGATTATTATTTGACCAGGTATTAAGCTTGTGTTTTGCCTGGATCTGGATCGTGTCCTTCTATAGTACAGTACATCTGTGTAGACTATGGGAGTCTTCCTTCCTTCTCATCTCAGTCTTAGATATTATTTATTTCTCCACATCTAATGGGCATCCATATGGTATCATGAATCTTAAAAGTTCATTGCTTCAAAATTCAGTAAAACCCCTACTTACGGGAAAAAAGTCTGTTCCATAGGCTTTTGGTTAAATCGGTTTTTTATGTAACTTGAAGCAAACCCATAGGAAAAATAAAATTTTATGTAAATTGAAGTAAACCCATAGGGAAATGAATTTTTACATAACTCGAAGCAAACCCATAGGAAAAAGAATTTTTATGTAACGCAAAGCAAACCCATAGGAAATTGTGTAAATTGGGACATGGTTTTAGTACAAAATCATTATGTAAGTCGAATTTTATGTAACTTGCAGCATATGTAATTCGGGGTTTTACAGTACTTCCTTTGTTACAATATGTTTCAGCTGGTTGGCAACTTACTTCCATTCTCCAATCATTGGACAACTCAGTGCATCTTTCCTAGGAAGTCCACCCATACCTTAAAAGACGTGCTCGGTACTAGCAGCTGTTAGCAGCTGCAAGTCTATCCATTTAATGCTGGGATTCCCAAACAAAGGCCTGTGGACCAGATCCAGCCCATGGCACCATTTCATGTGGCCCCCCACCTCTCCAAGGGCACTTAAGAAACAAAATGGTCACCCCCTTTGAAGCTGTTGGGACAAAATGGCCACCACCATTGTGCAGGCAGGCCAAAATGGCTGCCCAGCCCTCAAAGCTGACTGACAGAGCATGACCCAGCCCATGGCTTGAAAAGGTTGGAAACCCCTGATTTAATGGCACAGTTTTTTAAAGATATATTTTTTATTAATTTTCATAGAATAAACAAAAATAAAATAAGCATTACAAAAAAGATTATAGAACACAATATATTTTTTAAAAAAAGAAAACTACAATATAATTACTTATTCTAAAATAGTCCAACATTTCATAAACAGCGTTACACGTGCTCCTCTTATGTCTATCCCCCTTTTTTTATCCATTCATCTTTATTAAATACATCCTCTTTTCATAAACTAATGGCACAGTTTTGACAGGTAACAAAGCCAGACAGGTGGAAGAGGATGGAATATAATGCTGAGGAAGGAATTTCTCCACCGTATCTTTTCCTTGTAATGCTAACATAGGAGAATATCTGAATTCATCAAACACAATTCAGGATTCAGAACCCCAAGGGAAAAACCTGGCAATAGGGTATATTTTTCACTTGTAGATTTACAAAACTCAGCAATAGCCTATGTTTATACAACTTAAAATATTAAACAAATGAGAAGATAAAGGCGACAAATGGAGTTAAAGGGAATCTGTTTCTAGAGAGGTACCACAGGAGGGGGGGGGGGGGCACCTACTTAGACATTTCCAAAGTTTGGCTACAATTTATGTACAACTAAACTTCAATTCATTCATTCATTAATAGTGCTGCTAGAGTAGAGGACAAATGGGTAGGTCCCAGTCTTAAAGGTGTTCCCATGTGCAATTCTATGCAGGCAAAAGACAAAGGCGATAGCTAAGGAAGAAAATATCTGGTTACAGATGTAGTGATCGATGTTAGCTGTTTCATAATCACTTCTCAGAACAATATTTCTTACCATAAATAGAAGAAAAATAGATTGTCCCACTTTCCCATGTCCATTTCCCCTCCTCACCTTCCCTTGGCTTTAGATTTTATACCCAGTCAGAGGACTGGATCACCCACTCCTATTACAGTGGGATTCCATTTCCAGAAGAAGGGGACCCATCTGTCCTGGAGTCATCCAAGACAACCTTGTGGCTCCCAACGTTTATTTATTTATATTCATATTTATATAGTCGCCCAACTCACAAAGACTTTAGTTTTTGGACTTCAATTCCCAGGAGCCTAAGTCAATTCCCCAAAGCACTAATTAGCCAATGTATGGGGAAGAAATAGAAGCAATGACAGAGTTTACTTTCTTAGGATCAAAGATCACTGCAGATGGGGATTGCAGCCATGAAATAAAAAGGCGACTGATGCTTTGGAGACAAGTTATGAAAAACCTGGGGAACATAGTTAAAAGTAGAGACATCACCTTGGAAACAAAAATTCGCATAGTCAAAGAAATGGTATCCCCGGTGGTACTGTATGGTTGTGAGTGCAGGAGAATAGATACCTTTGAATTGTGGTGTTGGAGGAGAGTTTTGAGAGTCCCCTGGACAGTGAGGAGAACAAATAGGTCAATCCTAGAAGAAATCAACTCTGACTGCTCATTAGAAGGTCAAATAGTAAAAACGAAGCTAAAGTATTTTGGACATCAAATTAGAAGAGAGGATTCACTTGAGAAAGCCTTGATGCTGGGAAAGGTGGAGGCCAAAAGAAGATGGGGGTGGCCAAAAGGGAGATGGCTACATTGTATTGTAGACGCAATGGGCACAGAGCTGGGCGGGTTGAGGAGGATGGTGGAGGACAGAGGTGACTGGAGGGCGGTGCTCCATTGGGTCACAAAGGGTTGGAATCGACTGTACGACTGAACAACAACAAAACAAAACTGACTTAGGCTTCTGGGAATTGAAGTCCCTCTGTGGGGCATGGGCTCTACATTGGGAACCACTGCTCTAACCACACTTCTTTCTCTCACACATCTCCTTTTCCCTCTCTCTTTCTCTCTCTTTCAGCCCAAGCGCAGTCCAACCTTCTGGGCAAGTGCCGAAGGCCCCGCACTGCCTTCACCAGCCAGCAACTGCTGGAACTAGAGCATCAGTTCAAGCTGAACAAGTACCTGTCCCGACCCAAGCGCTTTGAGGTGGCCACTTCCCTCATGCTCACTGAGACCCAGGTCAGTATAAATTGTCGAAGGCAGTTTTGAATTACTCTGTCCATACCAGATTTCTTGAACGTAAGGAAGGAACTAGATTGTTCACAACCTCTGGAGTGAGAAGGGCACCAATGTCCTCTGTAGATGTTGTTGAATTCCCATCATGCCCCACCCATTGAATGGGGCAGGTTGAGGTTGGTGGGAGTTTAGTCTGGTAATATTTGGAGGACATCAGGATCTCCCAAAGATAGGGGACTCTGGAGCAGGAGCTCCAAAGAACAGCTCAAGGCAGTGGTAGCTGGGGATTCAAATTCTGGCAATGGCCTAAATCCACCTGGGTTTTAGTTTGCACGTTAAAGTATTGAATCCTTTTGGGGCATGGCATTTAGGACCTTGGATAGCTCCTTTTCAGAGCAAACTAAAAGCCCAGAGTGGCTTCACAGTGCTCTGAAAACTGGAGTCTACAGTCGCTCCTGGCTGATGAAACGGATGAGCTCATACTCATAGGGTTATGGGCAGAACCACATGACTCTCTACTGCCAGGCCAAGAACAATCATGGCCTGTGTGGAAAGCTTTAAACAAACTGCATGTCAGGGTAGGAAGATCAAGGACTAATCTGAGAAAGTGTGTGTGAATGCGGAGAAGTACAAACTATCTCCCATATGATACAATGCACATGATGCCCCTCAATGTGCACTGAGGAGGACCTTGTGTTGGCAAGAGGAAATGCTGTTGATGTGATCCAATATTGGGCAGATGTCATCTAGCCCTTTTTAATTCTATTTTGTTTTTAGATGTGTTAATTTTAGATTTGTATGTTGTTATATGCTGGTGGTGCATCTGACATAAATAAAGAATGACATGAATAAAGAAAGAAAGATGGGTAATTTTCCAGCAGAACCTAGGTAGGTATGGTGGCATGGGAGACGCTGTCAACAATCCACCAAAATAACTTCTTAAAACTTTGCCCCTTGGTAATCCTGGTAAAGTAATATGCATCATTTCAAGCAGTGTTCCCCAACCTTTAGCTTTTAGACTTCAATTCACAGAAGCCTAAGTCAATTCCCCAAAGCACTGATCAGCCAATGTACTGACTTAGGCTTCTGGGAATTGAGTCCCCCTGAGGGCATGGGCCTCTCGTTGGGAACCACTGATTTAAAGTCTTAACTCTAATAGATCCTGGTTCTAACTACGTTTGGATTCAGTATACAGTAGTTTCCATCCAAGGTCTCCACATTAAAGATCTGCTGTTGTGCATCGCCTATCATGACTATGGCATTTCCCCACCGCAGGTGAAGATCTGGTTCCAAAACCGGCGCATGAAGTGGAAGCGGAGTAAGAAGGCCAAGGAGCAAGCCGCCCAGGAGGCTGAGAAGCAGAAGGGAGGACAAAGTGTGGGGGAAGACAAAGCAGGAGATGAAGCTCAGCAGCTGGATGGAACCCCGGAGAAAAGCAACAATGGGGGTTGCCGCTTGCGCCAGCTGAGGGACAGTGATCCAGAAGAGGAGGAGGTAGAAGATGAGGAGGAGGAAGAGGAAGAAGATAGACCTGGACATTGTTGCTCCTATGGCTCTCCTGACTGCTCTGACCGGGAGGAGGAGGGGAGACAGTCCCATGGCAGGCATGGGGGAGCCCACTCACAACTGCCCCCTGCCCCAGTTCCCTGAACAGGTGGAATCTGGAAGGCGAGAGATTCCTCCTTTGACCCAAGTCTTAAGAAAAGTCAACCCCCTCCATCAAGAAGTTCACTCCTTATTGTCAAAACTCCACTGCAAACCAAGTGCCACCTACCACTAAAACTGTCCCCACCTCTGCCAGCCACCTACTCCATGACGCCAACCAGGTCCAAGCCGCCTGATTCTTTGGCCCCCATATTCTTTGGCCTCATATTAAACAAGACAGATAGGGAGCAATCTTAGATTGCATTATAATTGACTCAGGGCCTGCCTTGATGGTCAAAGAATCAGATTTTCAATTGTGTTTTTTACAAAATTGAGTTAAGGTCACATGGTGCTTGTATCAGTTTTTCTTTCTTCTGCTGCCAATCAGCTGCTAAGTGACCAACCTCCATTCCAAAGTTGTGGGAGGTGTGTGTGTGTGTGTGTGTGGATTTGCTGCTGCTGGAGTTGCCACATCTACCTCTGCTGCAGAGCCCTTTGTTTGTACCAATTAATATCATTTTGATCATATTTAATTGTTATAACATTGCATCAGTTCTTTGGCATGACAGCCAATGAACTCCTGAACTGTTGTAGTATTATAACTAAGGATTGGGGTGGGGTGGGGAGCAATTTTGGGGTTGCAAATAATTCTGAAAAATTTATAGAGCAAACCAGGAGGTATGATATGTGCTGACATATGCATATACACAGAGTGCACCCAGTTCAGGAATTGGTACAAAATATATGACCCTGGCAGCTGGTTCCAAAAACTGCAACCCACAGTTTGGCAGGTTAACGTGCAGCTCAGCTGCACATTGGCTATTCCTCGGTCTTTGAAATGATTTTGAAAAGATCCCCAACAATTGATGCAAATGCAGCACTTTTTGTGAATCAAGGCACACCCTAAGATGCTCCTGGGCCAGCCAAGCTGAAAGAAGACGATTTAAAGCTGTGGTGACTCACAACCCCTTCCACCATGGCAATTATCTCTAGGACAACATTTGGCCTTCCTAATTTTGTGCCAGCAATGCGGCCACGTCCTTAGCCTGAAACAGGTGTAATTCAGTCCCATTATTTTCTTGCTGCCTCCTGGCTTTTCTGCTAGCAGATCTTAGCCAACAAAGCCAATTTAGCCAGCAAAGACTGAGCAAACAGCATTTCTATGGGTAGCCTACACTTGATCCAAGAACCTGTACATCTTTGAGTCAGGATTTTACCGTGCATAGGTAAAAATAACCCATGGGCTTCACGTACTCCTGTTTAAACAGTCTGGCCTTTTCATTTTCACTGTTCATTCCATGAAACCATGTTGTCCTACAATAGATGTTATGAAGACTAAGTTACTCCCCCCTTTTATTTTCAACATTAGCAAACAGCTAAACTAAACAATTATTTTCATAAGCTACAGCTGGACTAAAATAAAGAAGCCAAAAGAATTCTTCATTACCCACTTGGCTTCCGTCTGCTGACCTGTTCCATTCTGTAAAATAGAGCCAAGTGACCTTCATAAATCCACAAAACAGTGTCAGAGGACAAAACTGTGATGTTGAATGAGGATACCTGGATCTTCACACCCCACCCTTAGACCCCTTTTGCTCATTTTCTTCCACAGGACTGAGAGTTTCTGTGCTCATTCTATAGCAAGCAGCCTGGGGGGAAATGTACACTACAAACATTGGAACTGCTGATAACCTCCAAAGGACCGCATTGTCTTTATTTTTGTACATTGTATTTATAAAGAGAGAGAGAGAGAGAGAAATGCCTCTACTTATGCATGCTAAGTTATTAATTGATTACTCCCAATGTTCCTATCGTATGTAAAATAAACCATTTTGTACATGAGCGAGGAGTAGACCTATTTATGCAAAGAAGCTGTGCAGGTGTTCCCCCAGGTATTATGCTGGATTCACAATCAAGCACACCAGCTGTTTCTAGTAGAGTTCAGAAACTGGATAGCCAGAGGGAACTTAGGATCTTGTGTCAGCAAATAGCTTTATTCCTTTTCGCATAACAAAGTCTGTTCTACATCTCTCTCTCTTTCCGTACAGAGCCTTTTAAAAAGGCTACATCGCATAGTCCTGAAGGTACCAAAATGTTTGAATACTAAGTAAGTTATGCAACTGAGACTTATTTCATACTCACAAATGACATATATTGGGGTAGAACCTGCTTGGTAGGGCAAAGATAGCATTAATGGTTGAGACTTGGGCATGGGAAAATCAAGGCTCAATTGTTCAACCACAAAGCTGCAACGAATGGAAGGCATTGGTCGGGCTGCTGGCTATCAAGCAATGCCACTTCACAGGATGATTTCTGTGCTAATCAAATGCTGGATGTTCCCTTGGAAGGAATGTATGAAAGACGTGTGATAAGCCAACCAATTCATTGCCAAAAAGCCAGGATCGGACTCTGAAGATGGTAAAGGTTTGTGGATTAGCAGTGGTGGCCAACCTTGGCACTCCAGGTGTTCTTGAACTTCAATTCCCAGAAGCTCTGATCAGCTGGTGTGCTGACTTGGGCTTCTGGGAATTGAAGTCCAAGAACACCTGGAATGTCGAGGTTGGCCACGGCTGTTCTATGACTTTCCACTGCATCATTACTGCCACCTTGGGCAGATAAATGGTAGCATGGATTTGCACCTACACACTGAGAGGAAGCTCATGGCTTCCTGCCATGTTGAGTTGCTCGAATAGATTTTCATTGTTTATATCTCCTTGTCCTGGTCCTTCCTTAGTTGGCCAAGATTTTAAAACAATCCATAAGAGCCTCTTTTGTGCAAATATACAGCCAAGCAAATAGCAATGGTGTGGTCTGTCCACCTTCCTCCAGTGGTGGGATTCAATTTTTTTACTACCTACTCTGTGGGCATGGTATGGTGGGCGCGGCCTGGGGAAAGCCCTGCATTGCACCTGAATTAGGACTACTTTATTTCAAAACTTGGATGGGCAGCCAGTATTTCTGCTACGGGTTCTAGCAATCTGGGGTGAGCCTGCTGAATCCCACCACTGCCTTCCTCCATATTGAAATGATTCCCAGAAATGTTCTTTTTTAAAAGTAAATAACCAACTTTAATAAAAACATACAAAACAGGTTTAACCATTTTTCAGATGCAACATTTACTTCATTGTTATTGACTCTCTCAGACTCTTATAGTTTTAATACCACTTTTAATACCAAACAATGGGGTGTTGGCCATGATGACAGATTGCTTGACCAAGTCCTTGAGTACTTGCCACAAAAACCATGTCCTTCAGTACTTACCACATACATTCTGGGTGCCATTTCCTTATCCTTATTCCACTTTTCTTCTGCCTCTTTTATCTCCTCTTTTATTTCCACCACAACACTGGGGTGGCTTAGTGGTTAAGGTGAGGAGCTTGAAGACTGGAAGGTCAGAGTTCGCTACCCAAGTGCTACATGATGAATCTTGGGGACATGAAAGGAGCCTCATTCGGACATCCTGAGTGGAGTTTCTCCAGCAAAAATCCTTTCAACCCAAACTAATTTCTGACACACAATTTATTTATTTTATCTCTTCTTTCCCCTCCTCCAATCTACTCCTTTCTTCACAGCCGCTAACTCTTTTCTCTTCTGCCATTCCTACATTTAGTTCATCCTTCCCTTCCCACATCTCTTCCACAACCACAAAACTTCCAACCCCTTCCCATTCATCTCAGACCAATCCATTGGGGATCTCAAACTGAGGGCAACAGGCAGCCTTCCTCTCTGGAGTTTCCTCCACAGAGAGAGAGAGAGAATATCTTCTGTTTCCTTCCTTACTCCTGCAACAACTAGTTCTAGGGCAGGTGGAGAAAATAATTTCCTATGAAGTGCTATCACTCCATTGGAACAGCTACAGCTCTCTAGATCAGGGCTTTTCAACAATGGGCATCCAGGTGTTCATGGACTTCAATTCTCAGAAGCCCAAGTCAGCACACCTTCTGGTCAAGGCTTCTGAGAATTGAAGTCCAAGAACATCTGGGGGACCATGGTTGAGAAACCCTGCTCTAGATGGACACGGCTATCACAGTCTGTTAACTCTGGCCATTTGGAGTGGCACATAAATGTTCTTGACTGCTGGGACTGATGGGGAATGTGACTAGAATGACACAATGAAAAAGAGAGCGATGTCACGCTCATATCACGTAACATGGCCAATGATGAAGTGGTTCTGAAAGGTGATCCAAACATCTGGAAGGAATCAGGTTGGGAAATGACTTTATCATCCTGAAAATCTGGTGGCTGAGAGCGTGTGGGTCTCTTCAACAAAACTCTGCAAATCTGTCTTTTATTGCAAGTTGGCGTGCAGGAATTAGCATGTGATGGCAACACTACAATAACACTGAATTTTATGCCACAGAACCTGCTGATTGCCACTCTGTGTTTTTGCAGATTAACGATATCCTGATGAAAAATTGTATATGGTATTTTGTATTACTGTATATATATTGCATTGTTGTTGTAAGCTGCCCTGAGTCGTGTGTCCCCTGAGTGGGCAGCATATAAATGTGTAAATTAAAATTAAAATAAATTAGAAATGACCCAACCAAGTTGGTCTTTGTGGACAAACTAAGGTGGTCTTTGTGAGCAACCTCTTCTTCACAGGTCCTCTCTAGAGTCTAGTTTAGGCAACAAACAAGGATTGTCACTTTTATTAGAATGGATCACTAGAACAGGTGACTAGGTAAAGGTCACCCCTACTCAAAAGCCAGTTGTATCTGACTCTAGGGTTCAGTGCTCATCATTGTTTGTAGCCAGAGAGCCTGTGTTGTCTGCATCTGCAGACGTTTCTGTGGACATGTGGCAGGCATGCATAGATACGGGAGTGCACAGAATGCTGTTTACCTTCCCACCGAAGCGGTCCCTATTTATCTACTTGCAATTTCTTGCTTTCAAACTGCTACGTTGGCAGGAGCTGGGACAAAGATGGGAGCTCGTTCTGTCCTGCAGTACTTGGGTCTTGACCTGCTGACCTTCCAGATATCAAGTTCAGTGTCTTAACTACTAAGCCACCACAGTCCCTAGAGGGCTGCATATTTGAAAGCTTAAGCATTCCGGCTCAAGAGGTTTCTGGATCAAACTTCCCAAGTACTGTCAAAAGGAAGTGGTGAAAGGAGTGCTTCTACCATCTGCATTTTTAAACATAATCTTTAAAATCTTACTCAGCAGTAGCATCTCTGCTCTGGCCTCTTAATAGCCGTGGAATTTATCTGGCTAATAAATTTAAGGATCAATTCATTCCTGTCAACGCGGTGCTTCCCCCCAAATCAATTATAGCAAATTTAAATATAATCACTGGCTCATCCCAGTTAACTCAGGGTTGGAGCTCACCATTCATCCCCCCCAGAGCCATGAATTACAGCCGGATGGTGATCTGGCCCTGCAGCACAGCCGTCCTTCATCACGTGGTGCCTCTTGGCAAACAAAACAAGTGACCCAGGCAGCATCCCTTCTTTGTTGTTAGTGGAGCAGCTCCGAATTCAATCTGGAGTAAAAAGGCCACTTGTTGTCTACCTTGTAGAGGAGTTCCTTTTAAAGCGGAGGTACAACTGAGTTGGGACTGCATTGGCTTACTGGTTAAGATGTTGAAAGCCAGTCATTTCCAACTCTAGGGTATGGTGCTCACCTCCATCTGCAGACGTTTCTGTGATCATGTGGCAGGCATAACCAGATGCCGGAGCACACAGAATGCTGGTACCTTCTCAACAAAGTTGTACCTATCTATCTACTTGCAATTTCTTTCTTTTGAACTGCTGGCAGGAGCTGAGGCAGAGATGGGAGCTCACTCCATCGTGCAACACTTGGGTCACAAACTACTGACCTACCAACCTTCTAGTAGTCAAGTCCACTTGCTTCAAGAAGATACCCGGGACAAACAGAAAGGGCCTCCTTGAAGATTGTGTTATTTTGGAACCATAATCAGGCATGACCTGGAACTGCCACCTTGTATTGCCATCTAATCTTTCTCACACTGGTTTAGGCAAGAGAAACTGCAGAATGAATCCACAAAATGGTGGCTTCATTTTGGCACTTTCATGTCTGGTCTGGATACAGTAGAAGAAGTTGGGTCACCTTTGACATAACATAGACATAACCCCTTAGCAGCTGACAGCCATAATTTGCAAAACTATCAATTGTTAAAAGCATGGGAGCAAAACAGGCTGAGTTGTGGGGCTCTCTGGGCAACCTTAAGGGTGTAGAGAGTTTGCGGGCAGCTTTGTAGGAATGTCACAGAAATATAATTTTTACACAAAAATTAGGCAAATAAAAGCATCTCTTTGCTTAAGGCAGTAGCATTCTGTTTTTCTAAGAGGTGCTCACTGTTCAGGAATGATTCAGGACTGTAAATGAGATGCATGGCAGGTCACAGACAGCCAGGGCTAAATTCTACCTGTGTGTTGTGTCTTTTTAATACCCCAGATCCATTAAAAAAAACCAAACCAAGCACATCCCGAGTATGCTTTCAACCTGCCAGACTACTAGGGCAAATATGGTTCTCCAGTCCCCACCCCACCCTTTTATGGGCCGATTAAAGTTTATTTTCCATAATAGGGCACCTAATAAAATGGCATAAAGGTATGTCCATCTTAGCAGCTGGTGGCCACGTTTAACGCTTTCACTTCATAAATCAAGGACGGGGTGGGGTGGGGGTGCCGGCCAGGTGTTTTTAGAAAGTGGGAAGTAAACTAGCTGAGAAATACTGAGTCTGATGGAGAAAGATGTAAAATGAGGTTTATTTGGTTTGTGGGTGTGGGAACTATGTGAAGGGGGTAGAGAGAAGAGGTCATCAAAGGAATTATGCTGATGGGTGTATGTGTGATTTGCTTTTAAGGTTTCACCTTGGCTCTTTAAAAGGCAACTGGGGGTTCATTCTTTTCACTCCGGAGCTGGAGAATTAAAGACTGGGAGTGATTGCGAGGGGTCTTTGTAAAGAAAAGAAGGCTTGAAGAGGCCTCCATCACGGCATTCAAGGAGGTCATTGTTCTTTACCTGCACACAGATTCCAGTGCTGTTTATGCGCATGAGTTACTGGAGCTGCAATGTGGATCATGCACAGCTTCTTGTTCTGGAGAAAATACTTAGACTTCGATCCTCCCATGCTATGTAGCATATGGGGCGGCAAGGGATCTCCAACAGTTTCGGTCAAGGGGTGTCCCCTTCCTCTCAGTGTGGAGTTTACACACTCACACCCATGATGAGTTTACAGTAGGGATGGGGATTGTGTAGCCCTCTGGGTGCTGCTGGATTGGAAATTCAGTATGAAATGGACAATTTAGAGCTACTAAATTTACAGAAAACTTGCTTTTCTGCACTGATTTATTGTGTCTCCTCTATTTGCAATTTGCTTCTGGTTTTCAGCTGCCAATTCAGTGGGTCTATCCCAGTGATGGCCAACCTTGGCACTCCAGGTGTTCTTGGACTTCAAATCCCAGAAGCCTAAGTCAACAACCTGCTGATCAGGGTTTCTCAGAATTGAAATTCAAGAACATCTGGAGTGCCACGGTTGGCCATCACTGGTCTATCCCTACTCTTGATTGCCCTATGGTGTCATTACAGTATTACCTTTTATAGTAAAGGTAAAGATTGCCCTTGCTCGAAAGCCAGTCATATCCGACTTTAGGGTTCAGTGCTCATATGTTTATAGCCAAAGAGCCAGTGCTGTCTGCGTCTACAAACATTTCCGTGGACATGTGGCAGACATGACTAGACTCTGATGCACACAGAATGCTGATATCTTTCTACTGAAAAGGTACCTATTTATCTGCCTAGCCTGCTGCAGAATGTGGGATGGTCACTTTTTTGTGTTAGATGTAATACCAAACTGCCATGAACTACATGTACCACAATGCATTGCCCTTATGACATCACCCAACCTTATTAAAGGACCCTAACTTTCCCACTGACCATTCCCTTTGCTGACCTTTGAGACCACCCGCCATGAGGGCAGTGGAAATAAAGACTTTAAAATAAAATTAATGACTCTGGAGTTATTGGACCGAACCATCAGAATCTCTCTGACATTTTGGCCTACAAATTTTACAATCTCCCTGGACAGTAAGACCAGTCCTGGCTGGCTTTGGGGTATTCTGGGAAATTCCGTCTGAAAAGTAACATGGCGACACTATGGTCCATGGTGTGTGATTAGAAGGAACGTCATGCAAATCCTCAGCTCAAATAAAAGGGTAATGTATGACACAAACACCACTGTTCGGGAAACTTTACCGCCTCCATCTATTCATTTATCAAAGGTACAGTTTAACCTGCAGGGCTGTTTGCTTTCAGCCAAACAAACAAACAAAAGGTGGTGGAGTCCTTCTTTCATTCGAATTGTTCAGTAGGGCCCATCTGGATGAAAACATAAGCCTGATGTGGCGTGAGATTTAGCACTGGGACAAAATCCAGCTTAGTTTACTTAGCTGGAAAAGAACAAAGTTCCTTATCTTGATCTACCTCCTGAAGAGTCCTGAAGGCTACTTGCAGCAGGTCCGTGGTGAAGAGTCAACACCGGTGTGAAACAGACTCTTTGTGGTAGAAGGGAAATGGCCATATCTCAAAATGAGTCTCCTTTGCAGGTATCACTTGGATATTTACAGGGCCAGAAGAGATGCTGAATCAAGATACCGTAACAACTGATCTCCATTCAGTTAACCTTTCTTGACATGATGGTATGTGACCTTTTGTTGTGTATGTATGTGATTCATCTGCCACCGCACGCAACTCAGCTGCCAGCTATAGCGCAGCATCTGCCGCTGCACGCAGCTCAGCTGCCAGCTATAGCACAGCTGAAGGAGCTCAGCCCATGTGGCTCAAATCACCCAATCAGCAACAAGCGCGGGAACCCTTCCTGCCACAGGTGAACCTTAATCAGGTTAGGTGAACCTTAGGCAGGTATGCAGTACGTCCCAATGACATCACTGCTACCGTAACCAATGGGCGCCCATGGGGCGAAATTCAAATGTAACGTATGATATATAAGGAGCTGCGTCTCCACCATGTTGCTATGTACAGATTGACCATGCTGCAATAAAGAAGTGTTTGGCCCACCTGCTGGCTCTGTGTGCAATCAATCTGCCTACATCAAACCTTTCAAATAGCACATGCCTCTTCTTTAGGCTTGATGAAATAGGAGCAGTGGTGGACATCAGCAGGTTCGCACCAGTTTGCCATAACTGGTAGCAGAAATTCTGGCTGGCCCTGCCCATCCAAGTTTTGAAATAAAGTAGTCCTAATTCGTGTGCGACACAGGGTTTACCCCTGGCCACACCCACCATACCACGCCCACAGTGTGGTAGTAAAACTTTGTGGCGCCCACCACTGAATAGGAGGCTCTGATATTACAGTGCTGAGAGAATTAACAGCACTAGATCAGAAACCTTGAACCAATTCCTTCTTAGACCAATACTTATTGGCACAAAAATAATTTGCCTGATACAATATTTTGCATCTAAAACCTGCACATCTATACAACCACTAGCTGCGCAGTGTTTTAACTTCCCAGGCTTCCAAGAAGTAATAGATTTGCAGATTCTTAGTTGCCGCTGCCTTAAAAGGATTAAATACCGTATTTTCCGGCGTATAAGACGACTGGACGTATAAGACGACCCCCAACTTTTCCAGTTAAAATATAGAGTTTGGAATATACTGGCCGTATAAGACTACCTCTCTTCCAATGCACACCAAATAAAAATTAACCCACACTCAACCCGAAGATGCGCAGCCCTCCGAGTCGAATGGGCAGGTTCTGGTGGAAAGCCAATCCACGCTCATGTTCTCCTCCTCGAGGTACAGGAAGATGTGTGCAGCTTGCTTCCCCTTGCTTCATACTCCCCGCACAGAGCAGGGACTCGGCCGCGGCACCCCCCACCATATGCGCCGGACATATGAAGCAAGGGGAAACAAGCTGCAGTTATGTACCTGTCCTATAAGACGACCCCCGACTTTGGCACAGATTTTTTTGGGTTAAAAAGTAGTCTTACACGCCAGAAAATACAGTACTTTAGAACCTGGGCCTGATTTTGTGATACCCACAGGGTAAAGATGCCTTTAATCTTGCTGTTCTGTTTTTAACTCCCATCCAACAGACAGTGGACAGCGATGTCTTTAAGGAGTTTGTTACATAAAGCAATAGCAATATTTGGGTGAACATGTTTTAAATACCACCCGATGGAAGTCATTAATGGACAATTGTATAAAGATTGAGATATAACCGGGGAGACCAAATTGGATCCATATGTGCTCTAAGAAAAGCTGACTGGTGAGAAACATAAGTGCAGAAGTTCTTGGGCTGCGCTGCTTCCACTTACCATGGAAATTATGTGAACAAATGGTCCTTATAAATGCATCTCCATAGATATGGAGGAGTGGAATAAAGAAATGTGGAATGTAGCACTGAATGATAAGTTAACATATAAATTAAAAATTAAAAAGGGGATGGCAAAGAACAATGAATTTTTACATATACCTGTATAGGGAAATTTTATTGAATATGTTTTCCAAAAATCTAAGGCAGGGGTGCCCAAACTTTTTGGGCTGTGGGACAGTCACGTGGTTCCTCCCACTGGAAGCAGAAGTAAAACGCATGTGCACATGTGCAAAACATGTTTACAACAGCCACAGGTGCATTTATGGCAGTGTTTTGCACATGAGTGGTCGTGTTTTACTTCTGCTTCCAGGAGCGGCCCGGATGATCTGGTGCCATGGGCCGGATCCAGCCCATGGGGCATAATTTGGGCACCCCTGATCTAAATACTTTAAGCCAGGTCAAGAAAGCACTAGCTTCTGGAAATAGGGGAAGGTATAACAATCAAATTAGAGAATTAAGACATGTGGAAAGGAAAGGAAGGTCCCAGTGGTTGAGGATGCACTTGTCAAATGTTATATTTCTTTTATGTTTTATATATGTTGATTAAGGCTAATTGATGGAGTTACAATAGTTATAACCTAAAAAGTGTGAATTTTGTTATAAGGTATGTAACGCTAGTTCTCATATTATTATTATTATTATTACTACTATTACTTTTAATTTCATTTTATGGTTTATTATTTTCTGTATGTGTGTCTTTATATCTATGTTTCAAAAATAAAAATATATAAAAATTAATGCATAGTTTTTTGATGCAATTTTCAAAGAGGTAGTCATGTTAGTTGCATTGGCACATCAATCAACCAATTAGTAAAAGGGAGGGAAACTTCTGGTCGTACCTTCAGGAGTAACAGATTTATCTTTAGAGGTATTTTCATGGATTATCTACACACTATCTATATGTGAGAAAGTGGATGAGAAACTTCAAAAGCTCATACTCCAATAATTCTGTTATTCGTAGAGCAGGGATTCTCAACCTGCAGCCCACTGGCCGGATGTGGCTCATGGCATCATTTCATGTGGCCCACCACCACTTCCACCACACTAGGAAGTGCCATGTGGAAGAGGAAGGGCAAAATGGCCATCTGGCCCCCGAAGCTGTCTGAGGGAGTGTGACCCGGCCCCCGGCTTAAAAAGGTTGAGAACTCCTTCTTAGAGGAATGTGAATGGCTGAGGAAATCTTTCATTCTTCATCAGGACTAGAAAGATGTGGCTCTCTTCCCTTCTCAGAGCATTCATTTGCAACAGTGTGTTTTCATCTTCTTTTATGACTTCTCTTTGACCTGCCTGTAAATTTCACAAATTCTTGTTAAGGCTTCAGCATGATGTCCATTAATCATTTAGATTAATTGATTTAAAATATCAATCTGTTAAATAGATGTCCTAGCTAACTGAATGGCAGATCAAAACAACCCATTTTTAATCTAAGGCTTCTTAAAGTTAGGAAAGGAACCTCTTGAGATGGTGCATGCAGGAATTCAAGAAGGAATCCTCATTTTCAGCAGGGGGTACAGCTCATGGAGAGACAAAAATTAGATCTGGTCCACACACCAGATTTCCCATAATAAATTCTAGGGTTTGTGTAATGCAATTGGAAGATGCTACTGACACCTGCCTTTTCTAATCAGTGGAAATTTGGCTCTGTGGTGGTGTCTGAACTAATGAGATGAAGGTATTAAACAAGCCTGATTCATTCCGCAGTTCTTTTTGCCTGACCTCGTGCAAGTTCACCTGGATAAGTGACAAAGGTCTCATCTGTGCTGTCTTGACCATAGTAATGAAGGTTCTCGCAAAGAAAAGTAGAACATAAATGTCTTGAAACCCAAGAGGAGGCAAATTATGGACAGATGCATGTACGTCATTGGGCTAGAGCAGTGATGGGCAGTCTTGGCCCTCCAGCTGTTCTTGAACTTCAATTCCCAGAAACCCTGACCAGCTGGTGTGTTGACTTGGGCTTCTGGGAATTGAAGTCCACGAACAGCTGGAGGGCCAAGACTGCCCATCACTGGGCTAGAGTGCTAGGATAAGATCTAGGAGTCTAAATCTCCAATGCATTTTCTGGAAGAAAGTCTAGTTGACATCACCCCAAGCACATGTCTGTGGGTGATGGGGTTACATATTCGGGTATATCTGCAGCATTGGAGAAGCCACACCTTCCCAAAGCACCAAAAAAATAAAAATAAAAAGACTGATAAACCACATTGGAGTACTTTATACCCTGAAAACCTTGGGAGAATTATCATATACAGTAGAACCTCGGATAACGTCCAAACTCCATTCCACAAGTTTGGACTTTATCCAATTTTGGACTTTATGCGAATCAAATGGGCGATGCATCGGATAACATCCAAAAACGGACGTTGTCTGAGGTTCCTATACCAAATACCTCAGATAACATCCATTTTTAGTGGTTTTGGACTTTATGCGATGCATCACATGTGCATGAAAACTGCGACTTTATCCGAATCTGACTTTATCTGAGGTACCACTGTATAGTAAAACCCCATTTTACAGAAAAAGTCTGTTCCGTAGCTTTTTCCTTAACTCGATTTTTTCCCTGTAAAATGAGGCATTCCCATAAGAATCCATGGGGGGGGGAACGTTCCTGACCCCACCCCCAAATAAATAAATTAAAACACACTCTAACACCTCTCCAGACCACTCTACTGCCACCCACAGGGCCCAGAATGGCTGCAGGTGGTCTTTTATAGCCCACCAGGCACAATGCGCTCTGGGAAATTGCATTCTGTAAAATGGGGTTTTTCTGTAAAACAGGACACGTTTTTAGCAAAAAAAAACTTTCTGTAAAACAGGATTTCTGTAAAATGAGGTTTCTGTAAAATGGGGTTTTACACTACTGGAGAAATCTTTTAAGTCACATAATTAATTAATCAATCAATCATATCATTCACTGGGATTTTTTTGGGATGTGAATGTGATTTGTCTGTTTGCCCTTACAATGTAGGTTTTTAGACCCATCTCAACCTCCACCTATATTTTCTGATCATGGAGGCTTTGACTGATCTCCTAGTCCTAATTAGAGTAGATCCATTCAATCTACACTCATTTACAGAAGTTTTGATTCAACAGTTGATTCAGCCAGTCTGCTCTAGATGAGGGTAACAACTGCAGAACATCTGGCATCTCTCTTGGGAGACATTTGAATTCCTTCAGGACTATATCATGAGACGTTATAAAGGATGAAGTTTCACTCTGGGTTCATTAAAGCTTTTGGGCAGGTGGTATGGGCTCCTTCCTTTCTCAGATGATTAGTAATGGGATACAAGACCATTCACCTATAGATCGATTGCTTTAATGAAGATAGGGTTGCCCAAAGCTGTATCATGCAAAATAAATATGATGGGCAAAATCTGTTTCGATTATCTTCTGAGCAGGACTACCCCTAGCATTAAGCATTGAGACATGTGGCAAGTTTTAAAAACCACAAAATAATGCTGAGAAGTTTAAAGAGAGATCTGTGTAAAACATATCTTACCTTGAACATTAAGGGGATCTTACGGTCCAATGGAAGATGCTGTCCCTGCGTACCTAGTAGACTAAAAGGCAAGGGTGAGAAATAGCCTCATTTATTAGCATCAACATCTGGCCAGGATGGATTTTTGGACTTTTCCATTTCTTCATTGCCAGGACTACAATGCCTAGCCTAAAGATGCCTCCAGGATTCTTAATCTCACTTGTTTTTGATAGTTTAGGTAAAGGTTCTCAAAAGCCAGTTGTGTCTGACTCTAGGGTTCAGTGTTCATCTCTGTCTGCAGCCAAAGAAATAGCACTGTCTGCACCTGAAGATGTTTCCATGGCCATGTGGCAGGCATGACTAGACAACAGAGTGCATAGAACACAGACAGGCGCACTTTACTTCCGCTTCCGGGAGCGACGAGGGCAGTGCGGGCCGGATGAATCACAGTAAACCCCTTCGTGTGGATTCACAGGGGGCTTGGGCTTCTGGGAATTGAAGTCCAAGAACATCTGGAGTGCCAAGGTTCCCCATCACAGACCTAAGCATTGTTCAAGGTATAGCAGCAGCAGCTGGCTGAATATCTGGCCGTTCCTGGACAGACGCATAGATCCTTGCTGGTCATGAGAAAGGCTACTGTAGCTCACTTGGATTTTAACTTAAGTGAATACCCAGACGTAGCAGGTTTTAGTGGCAGAGTACCTGTTTTATAGGACCAGGTGTGATTTATATGCCTCTGGGTTGAGAGGTAAATTAAGTTTTATTGAAAGAAGGGGCCCAGTACTTTTAGAAGATCTGAAATTGTGAGAAGTTACAGGTGGGGAAATGAGTCAGCCAGATATTTTAAGTGGTGTCCATGAGAGCAGACAAATGAATACATCTGTATCTGAAATACCCACAAATGTATTTAACGTCAACATGAGCAACAATAAGAGCTTGATTTAGATGGTGTGTTGCCCATTGTTAAATGGGAGTCAGGAAATAGATCCATATTTATATCTATAGCCGCAAACATATGCACCAGTAAGATTCGTATGAAATCCCAGGAGAAACCATTTTAAAGCGATTTTGTCCTAGCCAATGTAATAACTCAAAGAAAAAAATGTCTCAGGGCATTCTTTGACAAACCATCATGGCAGAAGTAGAACTCAGTACCCCCGATTGTCAGCATCTGGCCTTGTGGGGTGGCTAACAACTAAAATTCTACAAAACCAAGCACAATAAGTAAATATTAAAACATGTTTCTGCTAACTAACCCTCATTGTACTTCTAATCCTCAACACATGGCTAAATCCTACAGGATCAGAAACACCAAGCTCACTCCATGCATGTTTTTATCCTATTGCTTAGTGGTTAAGACGCTGAACTTGAAGACTTGGAGGTTGGCAGGTCAGCAGTTCAAGATCCGAGCACGGCTCGATGGATTGAGCACCCATCTCTGTCCCAGCTCCTGCCAACCTAGCAGTTTGAAAGCAAGAAATTGCAAGTAAACTGGTACCGATTGGGCGGGGAAAAGTAACAGCATTCCGTGAGCTCCGATGTCGTCATGCCTGCCACGACCACATAAATGTCTGCAGACGCACACAGTGCTGGCTCTTTGGCTGTAAATAGAGATGAGTACTGCACCCTAGTCGGATACGAATGGCTTTCGAGCAAGAGAACCCTTTATCTGTATACGTGTGTGCACACGTGCCATCCTGTCCACTGTTTCAGGCAGCAAATGGTCTTCCACTTGAATCTAGCATAGATTTGAGGGGCCAAGACTTCAGAGCTAACTTTTGCAAATGTATAATCTGAAAGAAATCCACATGGAATTTACATGGGAAGAATGGTATAAAGAACTGTGGAACATTGCCATAAATGATAAATTGACATGTGAAATAAAATTAAAGAAAGGTATGATAAAAAAATGACTTTATAGAGATATGGGGAGATTTTATTATGTTTTTGCTAAAACTAAAGGGATAAAACAAGCACATTAAATTTAAGTTTTTGGAATAAGGGGATAATACATGAGATTTTTGCTTATATTGTTAAGACAGGGGTGCCCAAACTACGGCCTGTGGGCAGATCCGACTCCCAACATCAATTCATCCAGCCTGCAATGCCCTCGTTGCTCCCATTTTACTTCCGCTTCTGGGAGAAACCATAGTGACCTGCCCCCTGAACCACATGACCGGCCCGTGGCCCGAAACGTTTGGGCACCCCTGTGTTAAGATATTGGTGATGGGCATACATAATAGATTTTTTCTTCTTTTAAATATAATTTTACTGTTGTATTCTGAAAAGTATTTTTAACTTGTTTATATTAAAATCTTTAGTAAAATATAATCTGAAAGTAATGTACCTGGCACAGCTCTGACCCACCTTCTAACACCTGAAAGTATCTGGTTTTCTTGAACAATACCTTGAAAACTATTCCAGATGCTTCACGGACAATGTGTTCCTGCCGAAGCAAAGCAGGACAGCCCTGCGTTTTTTCAGAGAAATGCTATCACATTCATCCTTCCCCTCCTGCAGCACAATGGAAGTAAAATTATTCAGTCGAAGAGGCCTGCAGAAATAGAGGCCTTTTCAGGTGCTGCAGTGTGAAAGCTCTGCCAAAGGGGATTGTGTGAGATTTATGCCTGCTACACTTTATTCCCAAGCTACAAAGCAGACTTCTTTGTGTTCTCCTGTTAAGAGTTGATCCAAAAACCAGAATAGTTTAATGTCTCATTGTCCATTTTTCAAAAGTGTAAAATCCACTATAATAGCTCTATGTGGAATATACAGCTGAGCCTGAATGATTGGACTGTATCTTTCACTACAAGCAAAGCAGGTAAATGAAACTCTAGAACATGGGTGCCCAAACTTTTCAGGTCGCGTGCCGGTCACGTGGTTGAACATGCCGGTCACGTGGTTCCTCCCACCAGAAGCGGAAGTAAAACGTGCATGCGCATTATTCTGCCGTAAATGGAGTGCGTTTACGACAGCCGCGGGTCATTTATGGCAGCATTTTGCACGCACATTTTACTTCTGCTTCCGGGAGCAGTGAGAGTGCCGGGGGTAGATGCTTTGGCACCACAAGCCGGATCCTACCCATGGGTCTTAGTTTGGACACCCCTGCTGTTGAAGCAATTTAAGAGTTTTGGTTAAATAGATGCAGTGCTGGAACAGAAAGCTCAAAAGAGTAAGGAAAAAAGATATTAGGATAGAATATTAGGAGATAGTTAACAAAAAGGAAAAGCTAGACAGAAGAAAGAAGCATATGAAAATTAAATTAAGAACACTACCAGGAAAATTAATGAAAAGGACTGAATTTTTATTATATGTATAGAAAAAAAATATCTTTGAACAGAATGGACTTTGAGAACTGATTTCCCAGGGTCTCAATTGGGTAATATAAGACTGGATTTCAACAATCTACAGTAATTTGATAACTGGGTTAATAATGTATTAACTATTAGAGAAGATGCCAAACAGGAAAATATAAGTGACACACTGAATTGTTGCAAGAATTATCAAAACATTAGATTTAATTAGATAAAACAGAGTTAAAGGTATTACGTTTAAAAAAAAACCAACACAGTGGTGTGAGAAATATAGATTTTAATTACAGCACTACAGTATATGTTTGAATGACTTTCACTGACACTTATATTTCAAGAGGGCTTTAAGTAAGGTTCTGTAATACTGTATATAAAAGCATTAGGATACAAACAAAATGAATTTTTATTTTAAAAAATGTGTTGCATAGGTTATTCAGCTTTCCCTGGTCACATGGTCTCATTCCATATTTTTTTTTAAAAGATAAAGAATGACCATGTACATGCATCATCACATATATCCACATATTTTAAAAATAAATATAACTGAGTTTGAATATCAAACCTCATTTGCCTCCATGTTGAAAACATGAAGTCTCTAGTGAGCTGAAGTATAGTTCAGGTGCATTCAATTCTCATTTTCTACCAAGGTGGATCTGTTAATATGATACTATAACTTTAACCTTGATTCTTTGGCTTTTAAAGCCTTAGTTACTAGTTCAATTTTCTCTTTTAGTAAGGTGGCTTCTTCAACACTTTTGAGAGCTCGGGTGTTCTTCAACAAAAAATGAGTGAGGAAGAGTTTCAAGCTTTCAAGTAGCATTCCCAGCTTGGGGTTGTCAGCCAATCTGGGAGAAAAATACAGAATTTGTAATTTAAGCAACCTCTTTTCTTTAGGACAATATATATAATTTAAGAAGTACAGTAAAACCCCGAGTTACGAAAAAAATCGGTTCCATGGCCTCTTTTGTAATTTGATTTTTTCATAACTCGATGCATCCCCATAGGGGATACATAGGAAAAAGATGAGCCCAGGACGAAACTGAACCGCTCTTTGTCCTTGGCTCATTTCACCACCACCAACCACACCTTCCCAGCTAGACCAGAGGGCTGGGAAGGCACGGGTGTGTGTGAAGTGGAGCCCAGTCTTCGTCCTGGGCTTGTTTCACTCCACCCCCCCATTGCCTTCCCAGCCAGATCGGATACAACTAGCTTTCCTTCACCTCCCTCCCCCCAAAGGCACTGGGTGATTGCAGGATCCGAACGGGGCTTTTGGGGCAGTCAATTGAAGGCTGTGCCCGACTGCCCTGAAAGCCCCGTTCGGATCCTCCAATTGCCCAGTGCCTTTGGGGGAAGGGAGCTGGTTCATTCACCTCCCTCCCCTAAGGCACCGGGTGATTACAGGACCCAAACGGGGCTTTCGGGGCAATCAGGCACAGCCTTCACCTGACTGGCCTGAAAGCCCCGCAATGCCTCCCCAGCCCTCCGATCTGGCTGGGAAGGCACTGCAGGGTGAAACGAGCCCAGGATGAAGAGTGGAAAGGTTTTTCCGCTCTTTGGACTGGGCTCAACTTTACACAAACCCCTTTCGTAAGTCAGGTGTTTTTTTTTTTGTAAATCCAGACACTGATTTACAAAAACAAAAAACAAAACAAAAAATCTTTTGTAACTTGAGTCATTCGTAACTCAGGGTTTTACTGTACCCTCAAATTTACAAAAGGTTCTGGAGGTTAAGCTATGTAGGGTAGGAAACAGGATCCGCAGGTAGTTGTTGGACTGCAACTTCCATTACCCCTAGACAAGTGAGTGGCCAAACTCTGTGCTGGGGTGATGGCACGCATCCCCACAGAGAGGGCTCTGGCACACATGTCACAGGTCACCACCACTGCCCTAGACCAGGCTTTCTCAACGTTTTCAGGTTGCGGCCTGGATCACTCCCCCTCAGATGGCTGAGCAGGCCGGTTACGTGGTCCCACAAATATTCTCACAAATTTCTGGTGAGTTCTCGTGTGCTTTCAGTGCGTTTTTGGCAAGTTCTTGTGTGAAAACATGCATTTTTGCCCCATTTTTGCCTGTTTTCGGTGCTTCTGCCACTTGCGGCGGCGGTAACGAGGGCAGAGGGCCACATGAAATGGTTCCGCAGGTCGCATCCGGCCTGCCGGTTGCGAATGCCTGCCCTAGTGTGTCACACTGCTTGCAGCTTAGAGACAGAACTTGTTTATAAATGTGGATTAATGTAAAGAAAAACCTCTTATTGATGAGAAATGTTTCAACAAAGACTAGCCTGAATTCCTTCGACAACTTACTTTCCGAAGATGTGATTAAGTTCTTCTGGATCTGTTTTTATCAACAATGCAGATAACACTTGTCGTAAGAAGTGGACTTTTGGCTTATCTAGTTCACTGAACTCAATAACCTAGTTAAAAAACCAAAGAAATATTATAGTCTAAAGCAAAATTTTGGACAGTTATTAAATTGTTTCTAAGCTTCTAATATTGTTAGCATTATAATGTAAGTATCACCAGGATTAAAGAAAAACAGAAGTACTGTAGTTCTTTTAAGGTTAACATATTTATTGGGGGGAGAGAACAATATTTAAGCCACAGATTTCTATGTTACTTCTATGCTACTTAAACATTGTACTCCTTGTGTTTCAATAGAAGGGTTATAATCCATGGAAGTTCTTATTCAAATAAATCTTTTAAAGGTTCCACTTCTGTTACAGGTACTGAAAGATTAACATTAACATTAGTATCTTTTTGAAAACCACCTGTACACAAATTCATAAAAGAAATCCAGCAATTATTTCAAAAGCTAATCTCTCTTATTTCAATATTCAATTAGTTTAATCTGGGTTCTCACACAAGAAGACAACCACATTTCCTACATTCTAAGTTCTAAGAAAGGGGAATATTTCATGACATGTGAAATGTTCACCAATGACTTGCTTAAATGTTAAAGCCATCATACTTTTATCCTATAAAAACCACAATTGATACTGATGCAAAGAAAGGGGGTGTACTGTATTTTGTTCCTAGACACAAAAAGCCATTTGCTTTGCCTTGCTTGTTAGATAAAGATACACAGCAACAGAATCATTAACCCAGGAACAAATTGAAAGTGCATATTATTATTTTTTGGAAAGTTGAGTAAATTTGGCTCACCTTGAACACAGTAAGGGAGAGAGACTTAATTTTTAACAGATGAACCAAGAGATGGACTAAATTGGAAGAAGCAGAAGTGGATAAATTTTCCAGATCTTTGATTTTATCCCACATACTAAACTGGAATGTCATCTGAAAATCGCAAAATAACAAGGACACAGAAAAGGCTGTTATATAATAACATTAAAATGCAGCATAAGAAACAATGTCTTCATTAAGTTGTCAAATGAGTCTATCATTGTTAATAAATTAAGTAGATTTTGACCTGACCAGAGATGTCCAAGGACAACACTCAGAGTCTGACTGCCCACTATTAGGCAGAAGCCAGTTGAAAGGAGGGCCAGTTACCCAATTTCAAAGAACGTGCCACCAAACCCAGCCACATCTGCTGCCTGAAATGTAAAATGCAGAGCGCAGCGCAGGAATCAAGTATCTTCTGCTGGGTCTGCAGTGGCTCAGTGGTTAAGAAGCTCGCCTTGTTAGCTGGAAGGTTGGCAAGTTGGCAGTTCAAGACCCGAGTACTACATGTCGGAACAAGCATCTGTCTCGGTCCCAGCTCCTGCCAACCTAGCAATTCAAGAGGAAGAAATTGCAAGTAGATAAATAGGGACCACTTCAGTGAGAAAAGATCTTGGGACATGAAAGGAGCCTCATTTGGGTATCCCCTGAGCAGTTTTTCTAGCAAAAATCCTTCCAACCCAGAATAATTTCTGACAAAAAATAATTATTAACTATCTTCTATTCTTCTACAAGAGGCGTTTTCGCCTTATTTGTTGTCTAGCCCTTTTCAACAACCTTCCCAACAGTAGGAAAGAATAGACCACAGTGTACCATCAAGATTTTTCTCTCCTGCTTGCACCTTTAGTCTTGTCTCTCTCTCAAAATTGATTCACAATTGTAATGGTCCAGCAGTGAGCTACAATTCCTTTTTGGCTTCAAAAACAGGGAATGGTTAAAGTCTCTTCTTCCTCCACTGAGATGCACCTTTTCTCTTTACCAGCCACATATATAGTTACATCTGGCTTGATCACTTATTCCCAGAAAGGTCTTCATTGCAACAGGGCCACCAGTAAAGAGAAAGACAAATTCTTAACTTACCTGAAATCGCCTTTCATATTCACAGAATTTGGCAGACAAATACGCATAGAAAGGGTTGTAAGTCTTTTCTTGGAGGCAGCAATCTATGAGGACATGGACAATCTCTCTCTCCTGCTGATCTTTAAGCCCAAGCCTAAAATGTCAATTGCTGGCATGTCAAATCCATTTGCTAAACTTTTGAGTTAACTACTATAGAATAAAGGAATCACTGCGAATGCAAGAAGCACCAGTAAAACCCTGTATAATGAATGTCTCTCGTACAGCAATTAAATCATACAACAACGAGGATTTGAAAAAACATTGTGCCCCATATAACAACTAAAATTGTTATACAATGCAATGCATCTTTATGGGAAAAATCATACAACAAATTTTGTATATTCGTTGGACGATGCATCCCATAGGGATGAATGAATTGTATATAAATTTTTTTGTACAACAACGAGCCCCATGGAATGGATTAAAATCATTGTACGAGGTACCACTGTATGTTTAATTGTCTTTTAACCTGAGCCCAGTCTGATAGGCATTGAGCAATAATAATCACAGCATAACAACGATTCTGCTACTGGGAATAACATGTGATTTACATGGTATCGAGTGTGCTGACTCCAAATCTGAACTCAAACTTTGCCTATCACGTACAGATTTTAAGGTGTGTTATTGTACTGACCTGCCCAGGCAGGCACAGTCGCTGCACGGTGGCGCTACAGAGTCTTGTTCGAGGATAGTCCAGATATCTAAGTCCAAAAGGCAAGCTGAGGTCTCGGCATATACTTGGGTCAATCTATTTTCCTGGGTTTCCAGGTCAAAATTAGGTGCCTTGGCTTATATTCGGGTCGGCTTATACTCGAGTATATATAGTATATTTTGAATATTTTGCATGGTATATTTCTGTTTGATAATTACTAATTTTAGAAAGAATATAAGAATGCTTTGACATTCAAAGGACTAATTATAAAAAACCCTTTACCCTCCCAGTTACTAAAATCCATTCTCATAGACCCTGAATCAAGAAGTTATAGTGGATAATGATAGAAAAGAAACTGTCCAATTTCCTACTAAGATGTTGGGACTCTGAACTCGCTTAATCACAAAAATATAATCAGCACTAATGAGTTCCCACTGGCTGTTTCAGCAGAAAGTCTGGCAGAAGTGAATGGTCTTTTAGCTCACAGAGTTGGATCACACAGAAAAAGACTGAGACATGCTGGCAGGGAAAGGTTTAACTTCTGCTGTACCTGTTCTGTCAAATAAGTCTGATTTAGCTTTCAGAGCTGTCAAATGCTTGGCAGCACTAAGACCAATTTAAATGAAAAATGCTCAATATTATAATGCAAAGAGTGTCAAGCACCAAATTTCCTTCCTTTAAAGATGAAGCTTTCTACTATAGATTTTAAGTCTGAGATGAACAGCTTGTGGTGGCCTCATTTTGCTAAGATGCAGATAAATGTTTAATTTTATAGCAAACCACATTTTAGTGCACTCAATGGAACAACAGCATGCCATTTGTAATAAACAGTGCCACTGATGGCTCTCGGAAATGTTATTAGTTGAGGGGGAGGTAGCAGTTTGGAAGCAAGGCAACTAATTTCTGAATTTCAGTACCGGGAATGTAATGAAAAGTAGATATTATAAGCTGTCTATATAGAATATTGGCGTAGATGGACTTTAGGTAATACTCCTATAATTGTATGCTGTCAAGCTAATTCTGACTTATGTTGACTCTTTTCAGGGTTTCCTAAGTAGAAATAGAGAGTACTCAGAAGTGGTTTGTCATTCCCTTCTTCTGAGGGCATCCTGGAACCATGCAGCTTGTCCAGGGCCACATAGGCTGGTTCTTCTGGGAAGCACAAAGTGGTACTGAACTCCTAACCTCTGGCTCTGTAGCCAGATACCTCTCACTGAGCTACCCAATCAGCTAAAATACTCATATAGCAATGGCACATATCCTTATATTGCAAACAAAAATTCACTTTCTATCAAGTATCAATCTACATGACACAATAGCCAAAACCTAGCTGATTGAGTATTGATTTCGATGAAGTGCAGTGGTTAAACTGCTGTAGTGCAGCCAAAACGTTACGAGTTTTAGTCTGATGGGACTCAAGGTTAACTCAGCCTTTCATCCTTCTGAGCTTGGTAAAACGAGTACCCAGCACATTGGTGGCAAAATGCTAATTACTCTGTGAACCACCCAGAGAGTGCACTAAGTATAATTGCTACTGCTATATAAAATCCTGTTAAATTTATTGCCTGAAATCTAGTCCCTTTGTTATGCAAAAGATGTAAATTTTGGAGTAAATTGCCTCAATTTAAGACCCTACAATATTGGCCAACTTCAGACCTGTGTCCAACCTCCCCTTTTTGGGGAAGGTTCTGGAAAAAGCAGTGGTGTGGCAGCTCCAGGGGGTTCTGGATGAAGCGGATTATCTGGACCCTTTTCAGTCAGGATTCAGGCCTGGTTATAGTACCGAGACTGCATTGGTCGCACTTATGGATGATCTCTGGCGTGAGCGTGACAGGGGCAATCCCTGTTCTTGCTCTTCTTGACCTCTCAGCGGCGTTCGATACGGTCGACCACGGTATCCTTCTGGGATGGCTCCGAGGACTGGGGGCCCAGGGCACTGTGTGGTCCTGGTTTTCCTCATTTCTGAGGGGCCGGACCCAGTCGGTGTCGTTGGAGGATGAGTTGTCCAATCCTAGGCCTCTCCAGTACGGGGTGCCACAGGACTCGGTGCTCTCGCCTCTCCTATTTAACATCTACATGAAGCCGCTGGGTGAGATCATACGCTCCCACGGGGTGAGGTATCATCAATACGCTGATGATACCCAATTGCATATCTTGGCCCGTGGGAACCCGAGTGATGCAGTTGAAGTCCTAACCAGGTGCCTGGAGGCTGTAAAGGTCTGGATGGGGGACAACGGGCTTCAGCTGAACCCTGGCAAGACTGAGTGGCTGTGGGTTTGGGGCCCTGCGTTATCCCGGGAGCTACCATCTTTGGTGCTGGATGGGTCTTCTTTGCCCCAAACAGACCCAGTGCGTAATTTGGGGGTCCTCCTGGACTCACAACTACTGTTCGAAGAGCAGGTGGCAGTCATGGCCAGGAGGGCTTTTGTGCAACTTCGTGTCATCTGCCAATTACGCCTGCTCCTGGACCAGGACTTCTTGCTTACGGTCACCCATGCTCTGGTCACCTCCAGACTGGATTATTGTAATGTGCTCTACATGGGGCTGCCCTTGACGATCACGGATTGCACTTGTGCATACATGTTTATAGTAAGCGTGTTTTCATACAAGTAAGAGATGGACTTTAATTTAAGCCATCACAGATAGGCTAGTTTGAAGGCTCTAAATATTACAGGGAATTAAAAGACCAATTCCTGAACATACTATCAAGCTTAATAGCTATGTGCCAACTTCAGATAATGAAGAACGCAGACATGACCTCGAAATTTTCCTAGCAATTGCTTCTCTATTTGGTCTTTATTTGAATGGGATTAAGCAGACATGGATTAGGCTGTGTGTGTCTTGAGTTGCAATGAATACTGTACTAATTGCAGGACAAACGTCTGTTTCTAATCTTGATAAGTTCAGGCACCGATTCTGTAGTCTTACACAAGTCATACTACTTCCATGAGTAGAAAGAAATTCCAGGTGAGTCCAACTAAATATTTTTTTTCTCATTAAACAGGCAGAGTCCTGCATTGTTAGAATACTCAAGTCTACTTCTCATTTTAAAAACGGCTATTTTGCAAATTTGCTATTGCCAAGATGCAATTTTATGACACTTCAAGGACATGTTCTTTCACCCCCAAGCAGTGATTTAGTTTCTAACATTATCCTATGGTAGGAAACACTTACTTTAAAAGTTTTTCGAAGGCATCCAAAAAATCTTCACAGGTCATCAATATGCAAAAGATGTTCCTCCTGATATCTGTGTTCATTCTTTGTTTACGAGCAAGCTCCATAATTTCTGAACTCACCTAACAGGGGAAATATGTTGAGATTTA
This sequence comes from Bradypodion ventrale, assembly GCA_035047345.1. Lineage (NCBI taxonomy): Eukaryota > Metazoa > Chordata > Lepidosauria > Squamata > Chamaeleonidae > Bradypodion > Bradypodion ventrale. The sequence goes on from JAWDJE010000006.1 coordinate 128,198,726, forward strand.
AACATTATACAAGCAACCAATATTCCAAAAATATACAAACTTTGTGCAAGCCTCTTAAATTCAAATGGTGAGCTAATTTCACCACTGAAAAATGTGATGAAAAATCAGCAAGCCAGCATTCTAACTAGAAAGGAATCCTAGTGCTTTCAAAAAACATCTTTACTGTGGCTAAATTACACATAATAGCCAAGCTTACAAAATCCCCACAGAACTGGCCATTTAAGAAACATCTCAAGATACAACATACTCCTGACAAAAATCCCCTATGCTACAATTCATCTCAAGAGGGACTACTGTACTTGCATCAAACAGAATAGGAACTGTGTACAGTAGAACCCCGCACAACGAAAAAACTTTGTTCCACGGAGCTCTTCACTATGCGGTTTTTCCCGTTATGCAGTTCCCTATGGGAGATACCCCATGTAATGGGGGGGATGCTCATTAACCGGGGTTCCCATTAAGTGGGTATATCCCGGTAACCAAAAACCCTGCATAACGCAAAAAAAAATTCGTTATGTGGGGTATCACCATTGCATAATGAACGCTTTGTTGTGCAAATTTTTCACTGTACAATGTGTTCGTTATGCGAGGTACCACCGTATCTGTAATTTCTCAGCAGAAACTGATAGAGGGTCATGACTTAGACAGGAACCCTATGGCTGTTTTTTCCCCTCCTCTGCATGAGGAAAGCAATTCAAACAAAATCATTTTAAAAGAGGTTTGAATATAACATGTGTTTTGGCATTTAAACACACCATTAGTGGTGCAACTAGATACCAGATTTATTGCTGCTATTTACTGTTGACAAATGTGTGATATAAGTTTAGCTGCATGTAAATGAATATTTAGATTTGGATGGAATCCAGTGAAATTTGAATAGGAATTAAATGTTCTTTCCTTTGTTCCAGTGGAAGGAAAAGGTGGGCTACTTCCATTATCTTTTGTTGTATGAATTGAGTATGTCTTTCCTATCCCTGAACTCACTTTGGAAGGTATATCTTTCAAACCAAAGCAAGCACAACCTCTTAAGAGTAAAAACGCTGTCTGGAGCCAATTTATGTTATGGAGTAGAACATAAAGGCAACTACTCAACGCCTAGTGTTGGGCGGCGGTAAATAACCTAACTCCCCATAGGGGCCAATGGCTATGGGCAGTTGAGCCCCTTTTTCCCAGTGGAAACCATCATACTGGGCCCAACGGCAAAAGGAGCAGAGGAGGAAGCACTTTACTACTCTGATTCCTAATGGTCATGGAGGTGGAAGTGGTCATGCTAGATGGACTGGCTGTGAAGGGGCACCTTGATAATATTCTCAAGGCTGCGGCAGGCCATTTCAGCCCCGGTGTCAAATTCTGCAGGTCTCATTTCATACGTGCCACAGGAGATGACTCCGAGATCATAGTGTGTGGGTCACTTCATGGCAAACTGGGATCCAGCTTAAACAAATACATGCCAGTGGCATTTTTCCTGCTTGCCTCGGAGGGTGAAGGCGGCCCAGAACCAGCCAGCCTCCAAGACCAGACCAGGCCTCCCGTTGCCCTGTGGCAGGAAAAACGTGTACTTGGATCGAGTTGCAGCCACCACAACTGGAAAGACACCAGGGTTTTATTATTTACCTTTCCTGCAGGTAGTATTTGCTGAATTTTGTTGCTGGCGCTGCCAATCATTGGAGTTCCACTCCAAGATGACCCAACAATCCACCAACGCCCAACCTGATCAGCACTAAGGAGAGATTCCAATGACACACGCAACTGAGCATCTTTTCCAGAACTAGCCCCATGAACCTAGCAGAAGAGAAGAAATGTTGAGAAAGGTGTTATTTAAGCAGCTATAGGAATGGATGAAAAAAGAACACATGGAAATAAGATGGTCCTTATTTTCTTTTTCAAACAGTTAGCAAAACCAGCAGCCAATAGATTTGCACGCAGCATCTTTTTCTACTAGGACAACCAAAGTTCTACATTAAAGTTCCTAAAGGCTTGTAATACTATTTCCAGTTTTTACTAGCACTCTGATTTCACTCAGAAGTTCCCAAAAATTCAACAAGTTAAAAAAAATACTTTACCAGTGTTCTCATCAGCTTTCGTAATTTCTCAACAGGCTCTGGATCGTAACCAGGGATTTTCCTCATGTCATTATTTTTGAGTGCCAACATAATCTCCAGCATAAAGCAAACCTTTTGAAAAGACAACAAGTCTGCATTATTATTCCAGAATCTAAGATAACACAGCTCTCTAGCATAAAAATAAAAACAAGACTGAAGCAATATATATATACAGTGATACCTCATACAACGTCCAAACTTGGTTCCATAAGTTTGGACTTTATACGGATTTGGACTTTGTATGAGGCATGCAAAATCCTAGCCACGAAGCCTCATACAACATCCAAATCCTTGCCGCGATGCCTCGTACAACATCATTTCCATAGAGATACATTATACTGTAACAGCGCAGACTTCAGGGCAAAGTCAAGGAAACAGACAGAACTTTAAGAAATCATTGTCTAAAGGCTAAAACCATTACAAAAACATGTCAAACAACCCTGATTGTCCAAGAACCTGAAGAATGCTGCAAAAATCCCAGGAATGCTTCTAAAAATTCTGATGAAAAAAATCCAAAATTGCCTCAAAACCACTCCTAAACACTCTTCGCCTCGTGCAAAAGCCACAAGAGCAATGCACACATGTGTCCTGCCTTTTATACTGCCCAGGCACAATGCAACCTGGGGAAAACCCCAATGCTCATACAAAGTCGTATCATATGCGCATCTCACATTAAAATCTGTCAAACAAAATTGTTTATGATTTATGAAGACCTGGCTCTTTGGCTGTAAACGGAGAGAAGCACCATCCCCTAGAGTTGGACACAATTGGCTTTCAAGCAAGGGAGACCTATAAAGCTAATCGAAGGCCAATTGAATCCGTTTCTAGGGTATGGTACTCATCTGGTCTGCAGACGTTTCTGTGGTCATGTGGCAGGCATGACGAGACACCAGAGTGCACGGAACAGTTTACCTTCCCACCAAAGTAGTACCTATTTATCTACTTGCCATTTCTTGCTTTCAAACTGCTAGGTTGATAGGCACTGGGACAGAGATGGGAGCTCACTCTGTTGTGCAGCATTTGGATCTCAAACTGCTGACCTTTCAGTAATCAAGTTCAGAATCTTAACCACTAAGCCACCTCAGTCCCAAGGGAGACCTATATACAATCCTTGTTTAGGCATATATGCATGTGTGCACATAAATCCATGAACATGGTTGTATACAAACATATTTGAAGCTCTATTTTGTAGTTAAGCACCCAACACTGTGGCACATACTTGGACACTTTTATCATCTCCCCTACGTCACCTGGAGGACCCTGAATAGGCTGAGGGTTGGAATCCCTAAATGCAAGACCAACATGCTCAAGTGGGAACTGCTGGCAGACAACAACACATGGTATGAATGTGGAGAGACACTGGTTTGCAGACATGCACTTCTTCGCTTTGTCATTGCCCAACTGGCAATGAAAATTTGTGGCTCTCCAAATGTTGTGCTGCAGTTATCAGACCTCACTAACTTAGTTAACAATGAAGAATAATAGAAATGGCAGCCCAGTAATATCTATATAATGACACAATTGCCATCTTCAGTCTAAACATATGACCCTTTACATGAAGCCCCAGCATTATGAAAATGAATTTTTATATAGAAGTCAAAAAATATTTTGGTCCTGCAGGTGTACTTGCAACTTTGGGAAAATGCCATGATTACAACCACAAAATGACTGCCAAATGGAGTAAAGCCCCGGGTTATGGACACCTCGGGTAACGGAAAACCTGTCTTACGGAAGGAAATTTTGAGGAAATGGCGACCTGATTTATGGAAAAAACTCACAATACGGAAAGTTTTTTGGGTGTTCCAACACTTCCTAGGGTGGTGGGAGGGTGTTTGAAGCATTTCTGCTCCATTTTTGAAATAATTAGTCTTTTTTGGCTCTGGCAGAAGCTCTATCCGCAATCAGGAAGTGCTGGAAATTCCCCTCACCCCTCATCAGCTGTTAGGAGGCACTTTCCCTGCAATTACCAAACCTGGCCACTAGATGTCAATGTCAAAAATGTGACGAATATTCATTGAAAATAAATTAAAAAACAGCTCCGAAGTTCACTAAAATGCCAAAAAAACATTTTTTCTGTTCCAAACTCTTTCTAAAGGGCACTTTGGAATTTTTCTCCGTATTTTCACTACTTTAGAAAAAGTTTTCAACAGAAAAAATGTGTTGTTGTTTTTTTGCTCTTTTCTAACCTCCAGAATGTTTTTTTCCACAATGCATTTCTATGGGAAATTGTGCTTCACGTTACAGAAAAATCGCTTTACAGAAAACGTCCTGGAACTGATTAATTCTGTAACCGGGGGTTTCACTGTAGTCAGAAACTGTATGCTATGTAGATATATGTTTAGTTGTTAAAAACATGAACAATTTAAAAAAGGGACACCCCACTTTTGAATTAAGAGTTGTTTCTATTTTGCATAGTTATAATCACAGATCTGGCATTTACTAGTGGTGCCATTGCACAGAAACACTGATCCAAGAGTCACACTATTACAGATCTTGATGGTGGTTACATGGGACACCAATGAAACCACAAGCAAATCAGCACATATAGGTGAGTAAAGAGATTATCTGTTATTTGGAAGGATCCCTCATTATTTAGTCTTTATTTCTTGTTTTCATGACATGGCAACACTCAGAAAGCTCTGGAACCATGATTTTTATTGTTGAGATGTGCTGTATAATAGGGGAGGCTATAAAGGTCTTTTAGTCACTAGATTTAGCATTTATCTGCCTAAATCCCATGATAAAGTTCTACTCTCTCTCTGAATTTGTATTTTACTTCTATTCTTCAAAACTTAACACAATCACCTCCTTCAGCCTGTTCCATTACAGTAGTTTCCTCTGATTACCTGGAATACCACATGACTTTACTTGTGCCATTCTTCCCACTTGGTCCAGATTCCTCCCACTCTAATAAGCTTCCCGAGAAAATGTCCCTTTTGTTTTCAGAGCACTCTCTTTAGTGCACCTACTTCAAAGTGAGCATCAACAGCTCATCCCTTCATGGGCTGCAGTGGCTTGGTGGTTAAGAAGTTACCTAGAAGATGGCAAGTCAGCAGTTTGAGACCTGTCCCAGCTCTTGGGGACATGAAAGGAGCTTCATTTGGCCATCCCTCAAGTGGAGTTTCTCCCACAAAAATCCTTTCAACCCAGAATAATTTCTGACACAAAATTATTGTTATTATTATTATTTCCTCAAATATGTCTGTAAAAATGTTACAAATATGGGATGGGAACAGGAGCTCAGAAAATGTTCTCATTGGAGGTATCTGCAGCCAGACTGGGGGAGGGGGGAGATCACATACAGCTTAAAATTCCTGAGAAATATTACATTACCCCAAAATTATTCTTTAAAAATGAATTCATACCCTTGACTGGTCCTGGAATTGCTTGCCTTCTGTATTTGCTTTTTTCTGGGCCTCAGTAATAAGTTCTTTCAGTGCCAGAGCATCATCTTTCCTCAAGGAAAAGCCCACGTTTTTCAGAAGCAGCAGAATTAGTTCAATATCCTTTGCAGAGAAAGTGCTAACAAGTTTCTTTAAGATGTCAAAGATCAGCAATGAATGCATTACATGAAAGTTATATAAATGAGCAATTAAGGTAAGCAAATTCTCACATTCTTTCCCTTCAGTCTCACTTTTGTAGATTTCATCAAATTTCCTCACCACCGTTTCCAAAAAGTGAGCGCCAACCTGGAAGAATTAACACAAGCCAAGAGATCAATGAATTGCTGACTGTTTAAATGTGTTAAGAAATAAATTATCACATTTTGTTTAAAATTTTAAAACATGCTAGCCAGCAGTAATTTAAAGGCACAGAATGGAGCATGCTGGTTGCAGTACTAGCTTAATACTAATAAATGTGGTGTTAGATCCCCAAACTTTTCAGGCTGCGGGCCAGTCACATGGTTCCTCCCATCGGAAGTGAAAGTAAGACATGTCCATGCATGCACAAAACGCTGCCGTAAATGCACCCGTGGCTGTCATAAATGCGTTTACAACAGCCGTGGGTGCATTTACAGCAGCATTTTGTGCAAGTGCGGGCACATTTTACTTCTGCTTCCAGGAGCAGCATGGGCCAGATGATTTGGCACTGCAGGCCAGATCTGGCCCATAGGTTGTAGTTTGGTCACCCATAGACTAGTATCACACATTAATTTTTCTTGTCAGCGTTTATAAGTAAAGCATAAAATAAAGAAAATTAGTGTTTAGGTTCAAATGAAAATTGGAAAAAGATTGGAACTTTTCTCTATTGATAATAAATGAAGAATTTGTGCCTTTTAAATACTTAAGAGAAATAAAAAAAACTGGCAATATCTTTAACTAATTAATATTTTTAAATTAAAGACTATTGGAGTTGATATACTGCTAACAACATCCAAGATGGTACTGGTTAGGTATGAGAAAATGAGTACTATAAAATGTGTAATTATAAAGATGCTGTGAAATTTTCCACCAAAATTTAAAAAGATGTACTAAGAAGTTAATTATTCTACTACGCCAAGCAACCATTTGTCAACAACAACAACAACAAATGTATGGGCGAGAAAAGTCAGTTACCTCAACTCCCACTGTCTGATGAAGGACACTAATTAAAAGAACATGTTCCATCACTAATCTGGGAGGCATTGCTGATGATGTAACACAAGCACTGATAACTATATTCGTTAGTGTTTCATTCATGTCTTTTCTACTGTTTGCCATGTACAGCTCCTCCAGTTGCCCACTTATAGAAGCCAAGTTTTGTTCACTCAATCTAGCAGGAAACAAATCATATAGGGGGAAAATAAAATGTCGGTTTTGACTCATGATTACTAATATCTAATCATTATAAAATGTAAGATAAACAATAAATAACATGGCAATTCCAAAACATTTTAACCACATTTAATTCATAAACATATACAGATTTAACTCAGTTTTCTTGAGCTAAAGCAGGGGTACCCAAACTATGGCTCGTGGGCCGGATCTGCCCCTGATGCCAAACCATCTGGCCCATGTCGCCCTCGCCATTCCTGGAAGTGGAGGTATGAATGCTGTAAATGCACGCACGTTTACAACAGCCACAGGTGCATTTATGGCAACGTTTTGCACGTGTTAGTTCCATTTCTGGTGGGAGAGACCATGTGACCAGCCCATGGCCCGAAAAGTTTGGACACCCCTGAGATAAAGCATGCATTTAGGAAACTAGTATTAGAAATAGTAATATGCTACATGCATTTTACAGTCTTTCCCTTCCAAACATATTTTGTTGAATATACAGAATAAACTGGTTACTCTGGTTATAAAAGACACTTTCTCCAGATTGCAGATACAGCATGACATCATGTCATCTACCACTATGTAGCTGCAGCCACTATGTTTGATTCAGCATTTGATCATAGGTTACTTATTAGTTGGACAAAAAAAAAACACAACCCAAGCTATTTAGTTTGATACATAAAGCCAGCAGAAGGATTGGAAACCATAAACCATGGTGCAACATTGCTTAATGGAAGTTCAAAACATCTTTTTGGAGCTGAACACTATAACTCTTCAAAGGAAAAAGATTAACACTATTTCAGTAGGGTTACCTGTTAATTAAACCTTTCACTGTTTTCTTTAATCGTTCCAATTCTTCCCTCTTCTTTGCATCTAATATCTCTTCAGACTGTCGCATTTGAGGAGGAATATATTTTGATGCACTTTGAGAAACATTCTAAACCAAAAGAGAGAGAAGCAATGATACTATGAAATTATTTTCTATTCCAACATAAGACTGAACATTTAAATCTTAGCTGAAAAAGAGACTGTTGTGCATATTTTGCTACAATGCCAGCCATGTGAACGTCACTCGTGGGTATGTAAAATTAACCTATTCTGGGACTGCATGCTACAGTCATGGCAAAATTATTCAAGTGTGCATGCTTCTATCTAAAAATTTAAGCAATGACTCTAACAAGTGTACTGTTGTTTAAGACCATGCATACATTTGACAAGTGTGTATCTGCCAGGCAGGCTTGCTCTTCTCCGAGGTTTGTTCCTTGCATAAATGTGTAGCGGCAAAGATAACCTACCTTGGATCAGACCAGTACTGCCCACAGTAGAATGTAAATACAGTATGTAGTTTACGTATGCAAACAAGTGGATGATTAGTGTTTTTAAACATTTTGGATTGGAATTCTTGTGGTTTGTACCCATAGATATGGAAATGTGGTGGCTTAGTGACTAAGACACTGAACATGACGACTAGAAGGTCAGCAGCTCGATTCCTGAGTACTGCAGGACGGAACGAGCTCCCGTCTTTGTCCCAGCTCCTGCCAACCTAGCAGTTCGAAAGCAAGAAATTGCAAGTAGATAAATAGGTACCACTTTGGTAGAAAGGTAAACAGCATTCCATGCACTCTGGTGTCTCCTACATGTCCATGGAAACCTCTGCAGATGCAGACAGCGCTGGTTCTTTGGTTATATAAACGGAGACAAGTACTGAATCATAGAGTTGGGTACGACTGGCTTTTGAGCAAAGGCAACCTTACCCATAAATATACTGTAGATCAGTGGTTCCCAATGTGGGGCACACGCTCCACAGGGGGGCAATCTGAGAATGAGTTATTAACAGGAAATGACCTTTTAGGTTTCATCCATGTGAACAGGACTTCACTTTTTAAATAAGAATTACCGTAAAGCCCCGACTTACATATGCCTTGAGTTACATAAAATTTGACTTACATAATGGTTTTGTGCTAAAACCATGTCCCGATTTACACGATTCCCTATGGGTTTGCTTCAAGATTCTTTTTCCTATGGGTTTGCTTTGAGTTACGTAAAAATTCATTTCCCTATGGGTTTGCTTCGAGTTACGTAAAATAATATTTTTTTCCTATGGGTTTTGTTTCAAGTTACAAAAAAAAAATTCGATTTAAGCAAAAGCCTACAGAACAGACTTGGTGTTTTACTAGTGTACACTATATGTCATGGGGTGGGGGAATCAGGATTTTAGAGATGTTTAGGTGGGGCAATGGGAACCACTGTTATAGATGCATAGATAGAGTGAGGAAGAGATAAATAAATAGATAGGTAAGAGATAGATGGATAGATTACTGTCCATTCAGACTTTCAAAGTGGCTTTGGAGACTGCCACGCGCCGTTGCCAACCCGGAAACCGTACATAACCATACGGGCTGCGCAAAACTTACTGTACATTACCGTACTGGGTTCACGCATGTGCAGACCCATTTCTGCACGCGCATACTGGGCGGACATTTTTTGAATATTTATGAGGAAAGAAAATGAAAGTAATCTGGTTTTTTTCCTTCATTTTGACCCAGGAAGGAACCAGAAATAATCTTTTTAAAGATTATTTTAAAAAATTACTGAAAATTACCGTACATCTCCGTACGGTAGTCGTACATCGTACGGAGGGCCAAATTACCGTACGGGTTGGCAACGAGCTCTAACAACTTTTTCTACCGACCTCCTCCTCCTCCTCCTCGGACTGGGGAGGTGCAAGAGGACCCCCAGCTTCATCTCCTGAGCTCCTGAAACTATGGGATGCATCTTGAGCATCACTTCCAATGTCTCCTTCCACGCTGGGGTCTCCTCTCTCCTCTTCTCCCCAAGCCGAGCCTCCTTCTTCTTCTTCTTCGTCCTCTTCTTCCTCCTCAGCCAGGCTCTGGTGTTGTACCTCTTCGGCCTCCCCTCCGCGGCCTTCCTCCTCTTCGCCTTCCTCGCCGCTCTCATACAGCCCGGAGAAAGCCGCCCCACCAGACCCCAACGCCCCCAAGACATAACCCAGGCCGTCCCTGACGAAGCTTTGAGGCACGGCCTCGTCGCCGTCGTCCTCCCCTCCTCCTCCTTCTCCTCCGGGCTTGGGCCTTCTCCTCCTCCGCCGTTTGTGGAGCCCCAGCTGCCTCTCCAGCCGGCGGATCTCCCGCTCCTCCGCCTCGTTGGCCGCCAGCAGCGCCCTTTTCCGCGCCAGGGACGGCCGGGAGGAGGAGGAGGGCGTCGTGGGCGGCAGCCTTTCACCCGTGCTGAGGCGCGGCGGCTTCTCCTTCGAGGCCCAACAAGGCCTCGTTAACCCTTCTCCCTTGGCCTTTTTCGGCGGCTTCGGCTTCTCCTCCTCTCTGGCGGCGGCGGGTGTCGAAGCCGGGCGGGACGGCCGACTAGGGCCTTTCGCCGCCGCCGCTTCTTCCCCGCCGTTCAGGAGCCGCCGCCGCCGCCGCCTGCGCTTCATTTTGCGCTTCTCCCGTCTCAGCTCCCGGCGGTTCCTCCGGGTGTAGGAAGCCGCCGGAGGGCCTAGCTTTGGCGCCTCAGAAGGGCTCGGGAGGCCGGCTTGGGAGCCCGCCGCGGCCTCCACGAACTCCCTCACGGCCAGGCCCATTTTCTGTAGCTTCCCACCGGCTTGCTGTTGCTTCTTCTGTCGCCGCCGCCCTCCTCCTCCTCCTCTCTTGTCTTGCGCCCGGCCATTCCCAGAGGCCGCTTGCTTCATGGTGTTCGCCTCGGTGTAGTAGTAGTAGGCCTAGCTAGCCTTCGTCGTCTTCTTCACCTCATGGGCGCCGCCATCTTGGGAGAGATCGCCTACTACTAGGCCCATTTGGTTTGGCGAGGCGGCGGCGGCAGTAGCGCCACCTGCTGCAAGGCCAGGTCAACATCTATCTACTGTTCTTTTGGTATCTCTAGGGAGAAACATCAACAGTTTGAGATATGCAGATGCCAACCTAGCAGTTCGAAAGCAAGACATTGCAAGTAGATAAATAGGGACCACTTCGGTGGGAAGGTAAACAGCGTTCCGTGCACTCCGGTGTCTAGTCATGCCTGCCACATGACCACGGAAACGTCTGCAGAAGCAGACAGCGCTGGCTCTTCGGCTTGGAAACAGATGAGCACTGCACCCTAGAGTTGGATACGACTGGCTTTCGAGCAAGGGAAACCTTTACCTTTACTAGATGATACCCCCTTAATGGGAGAAAGTGAGGAAGACCTAAAGAATCTCTTGATTGGGCTGAAGGAGGAGAGTGAAAAAGCTGGCTTGAGACTCAATATCAAGAAAACCAAGATAATGGCAACAGGCCCCATCAGTCCCTGGAAAATAGATGGGGAAGAAGTAGAAGCAGCGACAGATTTTACTTTCTTAGGATCAAAGATCACTGCAGATGGAGATTGCAGCCATGAAATAAAAAGGCGACTGATTCTGGGGAGACAAACCATGAGAAACCTGGGGAACATAGTGAAAAGTAGAGACATCACCTTGAAAACAAAAATCCGCATAGTCAAAGCAATGGTTTTCCCCAGTGGTAATGTATGGGTGTGAGAGCTGGACCAGTAGGAAAGCTGAACACAGAAAAATAGATGCCTTTGAAATGTGGTGTTGGAGGAATTTTGAGAGTCCCATGGACAGCGAGGAGAACAAATAAGTCATTCTTAGAAGAAATCAACCGTGACTGCTCCTTAGGTCAAATAGTAAAGCTGAAGCTGAAGTACATCAAATGAGAAGAGAGGATTCACTTGAGAAGGCCTTGATGCTGGGAAAGGAGGGCAAAAGAAAAAGAGGGCGACCAAAGATTAGATGGCATTGGGGACGCAGTGGGCACAGAGCTGGGCGGGCTGAGGAGGATGGTGGAGGACAGAGGTGCCTGGAGGACGATGGTCTATAGGGTCGCAAAGGGTCGGAATCGACTGTGCGACTGAACAACAACAAGAAGGCCTCTAGGCCAGGCATGTGAAACGCGTGTATAAATTGATGAGCTCCCGTCTTTGTCCCAGCTCCCGCCAACCTAGCAGTTCGAAAGCAAGACATTGCAAGTAGATAAATAGGAACCACTTCGGTGGGAAGGTAAACAGCGTTCCGTGCACTCCGGTGTCTAGTCATGCCTGCCACATGACCACAGAAACGTCTGCAGAAGCTGACAGCGGCTTTGAAACGGAGATGATGAGCACTGAACTCTAGAGTCGGATACGACTGGCTTTCGAGCAAGGGAAACCTTTAAGGCAGTGATAGCGAACCTTTTAGAGACCGAGTGCTAAAACTGCAACCCACTCAAAACCCACTTATTTATCACAAAGTGCCAGCATAGCAACAGAGGAGGAAGGAAATGCTCATTAGGTTACTGGGCAGAGGGGCGGGGTGAATTCTGTGCTGGGGGGAAGGAGGAATTACTCCCATTGGACTGCTGGGCAGAGGGGTGGGGCAAACTGTGCTGGGGTGACTGCATGGGTGCTATATATAGGTTTGCCACCACTGCCATAAGGTCTCTCTCTTATGTCTGGCGAAGTGGACTTGATCCATGAAAGCTCACATTAAAATACTGTACAGCAGTTAGTCTTTAAGGTACCACAACATTTTTGTCTTTTTAAAAACTCTCTGATGGGCCAAAATGAAGCTACCTTTGGGTGAATTCATTCTGTAGTCCCTTTCGCCTGAGCTAGCTTGAGAAAGATTAGACAACAGCACAACGTCACCGTTGCTATGCCGGTATAAAAATACCACAATCTTCAAGGGGATTCTTTCGGTGTACCCTAGCATTTACTGTTGAAGGATGGGGAGGGGAAATCTATGGGCTCCTGATCTGTTGGCGTTGGGAGACCATTGTGTCCCTTCAAGTAATGAATGAGCCCTAAAAACTATTAAATAAGAAAAAGAACACAATTATGATATTGATAATTTACAAAAAACAACTTTACTAGGAACTTGCTTGAAAACCAATCGTATCCGACTAGGGTTCAGTGCTCATCTCTGTTTATAGAGCCAGCACTGTTTGCATCTGCAGACGTTTCCGTGGACATGTGGCAGGCATGACTAGACACCGGAGTGCACGGAATGCTTTTTACCTTCCCACCAAAGTAGTATCTATTTATCTTCTTGCAATTTCTTGCTTTTGAGCTGCTAGGTTGGTAGGAGCTGAGACAGACGATGGGAGCTCACTTCGTCATGCAGAACTTAGGTCTTGAACTGCTGACAGGGCCATAGCCAGGATTCTAGATGTGAGTGGGTAAATATTTTTTCAGGATGGGCAATGAAGCCTCTTTTCAATGCATTCCTGTGGGAAACTGCTAACTTGGCACACCCTGGCTACGGCCCTGACTGCTGACCTGCTGACATTCCAGCAGCCAAGTTCAGTGTCTTAACCACCACAGTCCAATTGTGTATATATACTTAGACATAATCTTATTTATATTTATTGCATTTTTATATCTGGGATTTCCCCCACTCTAGATGGTGCACAGATAAGTAACAAAATAACATAATAAAGCAAACAATAAAATAAAACAACCAAATAAGTACATCAGAAAATAAAATACCTAGTGTTTGTCAAAACACATGGTCAACTGACTAGCTAGTTTATTGTTAAGGGTGTAATATTCTTAAAGGCTTGTTTTACTAGGAAAGTTTAAAGTTTTTTTGAAGATATCCAGGGATGGGCCTGGTGCAGCTCCACCGACAGTGTTGATGCCGCCACTGAGAAGGCTCTGTTTCTAGTTATAGACTTTTATAGCCATCCTTGGGGTTGGCACCTGGAGCTGCGTAGATTGTAATGAACGAATGATGCAAGAAAAAGGATAGGAAATGGCATCATTTTGTTCTTTGCCTCAGGAAGAAAAATAGTTGTTTCATGCGATCAAGTCATTTTTGACTTGCTATGGATAAGCAAAAGAAGCACTCATGCAGGCACTTTGAGTGAGCAGGGATAGCCTTTAATACTTTATTTCTTTGTATTGATCTTGCTCCAAAAATGCAGCATAAGAGATGAAAGCGAAGCAGCGTCTGGCCAATCTACAGCAAAATTGCTAATAATTGCCATCAAGAGAGTTCAACTGCCAGCTTTGCCTTATTTGTATCATCTGCACTGCCAAGCATGCACTCGTTGTCCCTGGGCTCCTGTCCTACGGGTGTCATTTCTTGTCCTCTTAAGTACTGAACATTTGTGTCCAAGCTTTGGCTAAAAAACTTTAATAACTCATTAATTTTCAGAAGATGGTTTGTTACCTTCTATGCATTTCTTCTTTTTCAGTCATTACATCATGTATTTTAGGTGGCACAAGAAGCAGAAGCACAGCATTCCAGTTCCAAGACCAAGTCTTTTTTTTAATGAGTATTTCTCCTTCACTGGCACAAGAAGTCCTGATGATCTTTCAAAGTACTTAGCAGTCTTTTTTCTGGAAGATTCCAAGGTTAAATTAAGATTACACAGTTAAACCAAACTGTATATTGTATTTCAAGCATAGAAAACATGTATAACACCTGTATCTGACTACTACTTTTGTCTGAAAATAATTCTATTCTCCCTTGCTCAAAAGCCATTCATGTCCGACTCTAGAGGCTGGTGCTCTTCGTTTTCAGCCAAAGAGCCAGTGCTGTCTACATCTGCAGACATTTTGTGATCATGTGGCAGACATGACTAAATGCTGAAGCATATGGAACATTGTTACATGTCTTAACCACTAAGCCACCTGCATTTTAGGTAGATTTAATGTAGAGGTAAATTATATCTATTAGCCTTCCTATAAGTATGTTAGATTAGAAACCCCCATCATGAATAGTTTTGGCAGGGGATGAAGGAAATTGAAGTCTAGTACATCTGGATGGAAGACACAAAATCCCAGAAAGCTGCACTTGAGCTATGTGGAATTACAGATCTAGCATCTAAAAACAGATAAAATGCCAGGGAACCCTACCTACCAGAGGCATTATGGATTAAAAATAAAGAATGTACAGTGGAGTGGGTGGGTGCCATTGATGCATAAGGCATAGAAGCAAGAGAAGCAAAGAATGTATCCAACACAGATTTCAGATTGGATCTCAAAGTCATTACCTTGGAAAAGGCAACTTTGAGAGTTATAGTTTTCTGAAGAGCTGAGCATCAATAATAGAAAAACAGCAATTCTTGAATTTATTAATTTCCCCTCCCGAGAGAATTCTAAAAATATATGAGTGCTATCACTGCTAAAGTAAAATTCCCAAGATTCTTTGTAGATCAGGGGTGGCCAAACTACAGCCCACATCACCTAATCAGCCCACGCTGCCCTCGCCACTCCTAGAAGGTTAAATGCGCATGCGCAAAACTCCACAAAGCTCCCACGGCTGCTGTTAATACATTTATGACATTCTGCGCATTCACATTTCACTTCCGCTTCCTGTGGGAGGAGCCATGTGACCAGCCCGCTCAACCACGTGACCGGTCTGCGGTCCAAAAAGTTTGGGCATCCCTGTTGTAGATGGTATGGTGTGGAAATGAACAGTAATGATACTAATGCAAAAGCAATAGTTTGCACACAGGTTTACTCACATTTCAAGTACAGTAGATGTACAAAGAACAAATAGGTCAATACTGAAAGAAATCAATCCTGACTGTTCATTGGAGGGACAAATAGTGAAGATGAAGCTAAAGTACTTTGGACATCAAATGAGAAGGGAGGACTCACTTGAGAAGGCCTTGATGCTGGGAAAGGTGGAGGGCAAGAGAAGAAGGGGGCGTCCAAAGATGAGATGGATAGATGGTATTGTGGACACAATAGGCACAGAGCTTGGTGGGCTGAAGAGGATGGTGGAGGACAGAGGTGCCTGGAGGAAAATGGTCCATGGGGTCGCAAAGGGTCGGAATCGACTGTGTGACTGAACAAGAACAACAAGATGCAATAGGATGTAAGTAAGTGATGGTTAATATAAGTCCCATTGACATCCCTGAGTCTACTCTAAACATGACAGCCTAGAGCCAAAGCAATCCCATAACCTCCAGCTATTGCTGAATTCCTACTCCCATCATTCTTCAGTATCCATCATATCTGCTGGGTGGAGGATAGCATAACTTTAGTCCAAAGAAGTCCTGAAAAATGTTTGAAAAATATTTGTATTCGAAGACAGATATATACTTCCCTAGAGGTGGTGAAGGCATATTAAGGCAAGACTCTTAGCATCTCTCCTAGGCATTTTTTGCCTCCTATATTGCTTTCACTGGGCTAATCCACGTATACAGTGAACTCTATTATACCTCTCTGAGTCGGGGGATTCAGAAAAGAAAGAAGAAAAGAAAAAAATAACTACACGTACAGAGCCGAGGTACTCATGACTGCAGTCTATGAAACCTGCTATAATTCAGATATTTAAAACAGGCACTATGCCAGTTTTATAAATAAACACACTGTTTTTCTGATAAACAAAGTTTAATAGCCTTATTCTTATAAACGAAGGCTGCTTTTAAGAGCCAAGCTCGATGCCTAAGCTTTGAAAGATGAATGGTTTTCAAAAGACGTGTGATTTAGCATTAATGTATCGAATGCACTCAGCTACATTATGGTAAACAAAGATGTGAAATTTAAATTTAGGCGTAATTTATTGCCTGCATCGATAATCCTTTGATCAAATATCTGTATATGCCTTGCTCTGTTATGGGGAAAATTTAATTAACATATTTGGTTTTTAAGGAATAAAAAATTAACAAATATACATAACAATGTGAATGCCATTATGCTTATTTATATATTTATTGGTTATATTTATGTTCTGCCTCTTCTCCAGTGAAATAAAGGCAGTATATATGCCTATCTAGCCATCTTATTCTCTGCCATTCCCTTCTTTTGCCCTCGACTTTTCCCAGAACCAAGGCTTTCTCAAGTGAATCCTCTCTTCTCATTTGATGTCCAAAGTACTTTAGCTTCATCTTCAATATGTCAAATAGGTCAACTTCCAAGGAGCAGTCAGGGCTGATTGCTTTTTAAGATCAACCTATTTGTTCTCTTTGCTTTCCAAGGTACTCTCAGAATTGTCCTCCAACATCACATTTCAAAGGCGTCTATTCTTCTGTGCTCAGCTTTCATTATGGTCCAGCTCTCAAAACCATACCCTTACTACCGGAAATACCATTACCTTTACTATGCAGACTTTTCTTTGCAAGGTGATGTCTCTTATGTTCCCCAGGTTTCTCATAGCTTGTCTCCCAAGAATTAGTCACCTTTTTATTTCATGGCTGCAATCACTGTCTGCAGTGATCTTGGATCATAAGGATCCTAAGAATACTTGAAAGATGGTAATAAAAGATAGTAATAAAAAGGGGGTGCAGGATCTGTTCTCTATCATCCCAGAGTGCAGGGCACTTAAAATCGAGCGAAAACTACAGGAAGCCAGATATAAGTTGAGCATCAGGAAAAAAGATCTTACCTGTTAGAGCAGCACGACAAAGGAACCAATTACCTGGGGAGGTGGTGAATGCTCCAATGTTGGACATATTCAAAGTGGATGGTCATCTGTCAGATCTGTTTTGAATTGGATTCCTGCAATGAGCAGGGAGTTGGACTCAATGGCCTCATAGTCCCCTTCCAAGTCAATTATTCCATGACTCTATCTAAAAAACATGCCTGTGATCTGATGCCATGACAGTCTGCATTTTCAGCAACCAGTGGTGTCGAAGAGGGCAGCAGAATTAAGAATGTCATGATCTCAGGACATGTATAAATTATGCTGATCTTTATAGAAGAAGAAGGCTGGTACACCACTGCTGCTTTTGTTGACAATCATGTCATTGGATAACTCCACATTTGGCCCTCTGCAAAGTCCTTCAACCACATTTTAATGTCATCTTATTGTCATTATTTTAATGATGGGAAGGATTGTATCAGTAAGAGATACTGTTATTTAAGATAAATGTGAGGAATGGAAGCAGAAAATTTAACACAAGCTTCCACCATCACCACCACCTTTTTGCACACAAACTAGCACTCTATGGCAAAATCACTATAGAAACATTTAAAGTTGAAAAAGATACCTTTACTTACAGTTACCATCTGTAGCTACAGTCAGAAGGAAAACGGAGAAAAACGGAGTCTTCAGCATGTGGAAGGCCATTCAAGCTTGTTGCTTGGAGAAATGTCAGAAAGAAGACCTTTCAACAAAATAATGGAAGCCAGAAAACAAACGTGAAGGGCAGGGGCTTGCCTCTAATGCCAGAGTTGGGAAACTTTACCAACCAAGTTACTGGCAAAGGATAATCATATTAGGCTATAAAGCCTTCTCCCACTGATACCCAGTGTTAGTGCATGCGAGATTGCTATTATCCCAACAAAATGGAGGTTAATGTTCAAGTTTCCCATGAGGTTGTTGGATGCGTCATAAAAGTTTTGACAGGAGCCGAGCTTTTAAATTAGCTGCTTGTTAAATATCACAGTTCAAAAATACACAACTATAAATCAGGACATTAATCAATGTCTCATATTATAGGACTTTGCATTTCCTTTATGAAATTTATATAATTAATATGTCCATGCCAAGAAATGTAATTCTTCCCTCTATGAGCGTCTTAACTTCAACCTGAAAGTTGACCTAACCTTGGGAACACTTACTTGTATTATATTGTCATTTATAGAGAGGTTTTCATCAGTGCTCAAGTGGTAAATATTTAATAAGGGTCATTTCCTTTTTCCTCTGTCCTTTCTTCATATTTGTTAAATTAATGGCTTTACTTTTACATGCAAAAAATGTCAGTCCCTTCTCATTCAGCCCTTGATGTCAGTCCTAGCTTCCATTAAGGCATAACTATGTCTATAATTTGCATTTAGCAACTATTATGTATGATCACAGTGAAGTCATGGCAAAATCAGAGTAGACGAAACTGCAGTGAGGAAATGAGAAGCTGTGAATGTGAATATTCTTCACATATAATTCTTTGGTTCTTCTTGTGGAGCAAAAAACCCACAACTATCTAGTCCTAGGAACATGGTACATGTGGACACAGTCAAACTTTTTCTTAAAAATGCCATGGGAATGACTAGACATATTTACACTGTAGACACATTTTGAGTTTGATGATTGTGTAAGATTCAGGAATGACCAATACCTGTACCTTTATTAGATCACTAAGATGTCAGAAGTACAGTGAGCTCAACCCTAAAATTTGTTTCTACTCATGTAATGTAGAATTGTTATCTTTGTTTTTACTAGACGTGCAGTAGATCAACAACTGAGGCACTATCAGTCAATTCTGATGTGATGGCACTTAACAACTTTTTAAACAAAAGCAATTTTAAAAAAAACCTACCCCTCCATTAAAATAAAAACAGAAAAGACCCTTGGGATAACTTGGAGTCCAGTTTTCTACAAAGGACTCTGGACTCTGTTGACTTCTGCCACTCAAAACCAATTCCTGGTCATAGATTTCTATGGTCTTTGTATTAGAATAGAAGGGGCGGCAGAGAATGAGATGGCTAGATGGCATTGTTGATGCAATGGGCACAAAACTGGGCGGGTTGAGGAGGATCATGGTGGAGGATGAGGTGCCTGGCATGCGGTGGTTCATGGGGTAGCGAAGGGTCAGAATCAACTGTGCAACTGAACAACGCCAACAACTTTGGATTTTGTTAGGAATCTCAGGGTTCCAGCACAGTGGAGAATTGGTCTTCTGACCTCTGGCTTCCCAATTACATACCCACACTCAGTGATCTATTTTGCCAGCATAACTGTTGTGGAGAGATTCAGAATCCAGCTCATCTACTGGTCTGCCAGAAACATGCACCGATGAGTTTGGCCAATGACAAAACCAAGAAAGTGGCTTCATTTTGGCAGTCCAGGGTTTGATCGTGTCATGGAAGAAGAAGAAGGAAGAAGGAAGAAGAAGAAGAAGAACAACAACTGTGTGCTGTCAAGTCAATTCTAATGTATGGTGAACTTTTCCAGGGTTTTCTAGGTATAGAACATCTGACACATCTCTTGCCTCTCTAAAAAATTGGGATCCAAATCAGAATTTTGTGAACTTGATTCAAGGTTGCATGGTGTTTGAGTATTTGTGTGCCTACATTGTAAAACCTGTTGGATCCTTTTGTTCCCTGTGCATGAAAGGAACAGACATGGGATTACACTGGCTTATCAAACCATTGCATTTGAAAACGAATCAGCAGTTTGGCTGTTGTTGAGAAGTAGCACAATGAACCAGCACAATACAGGGGAGAGAGTATTGGATGGGGACTCAGGAGGAAAACTGGGATCAAACTCCTGCTAAGCCATGAAAACTAAATGGGAGATGGCACTGATAAAATTACTCCCTGGACATCTTGCCTACCTTGGAAACTCTATTAAGGTCACCATCGTTCTTCAGTGAGAAGGTAAACAGTGTTCCGTGCACTCAGGTGTTGAGGCATGCCTGCCACATGTCCACAGAAGCATCTGCAAATGCTGTGGCTATAAACAGAGATGAGCACTGAACCCTAGAGTCAGATACAACTGGCTTTCGAGCAAGGGCGACCTTTATTTTTACCTGAGTTAAAAGCAACTTGATAGCACATAACAACCGCCAACATCATGTTATCTGTAGCTGTCTGTGGTATGAACACCCATCATTTTTTAATTAAAGAAAGATTTAGTGGGAGCAGAGTGTTTAACATCATAGTTGGCTTGTGACCAGGGAGAGCGTCCATTCCCATATCCAGCAAGAGCAGTAGATGAAGAAGTAGCAATTACAATTTTCTACCACCCCACAGTGCTAAGAGTGCCCTCTGAGCAGTTCACAAGGTAATTTGAATTTTGAGGCCAGCAAGCCTGGTATTCATTTCACAGTCCTTGGAAGGATGGAAGACTGAGCCAACCTAGCAGCTTAATCTCTGCACCACGAGGTCCATGCGAGGGATCTCCCTCCTGCTCAGATAATGGGCTGCCACTGCTTCACCTCTTTTACATCCTGCCTTTCCCATATGACTTCTATTCCAGTTGTTTTTCTGCTGCTGAGCTTTCAAACCATCAGTCCCATCACAAACGTGAGTGTGAAATCCAAGTGGAGATAAAAAAGCTGCAAATGGGGAAAGGGACAGTCAAGTAACCCTCCGTAGCTCATCACGTGTCTTATGTACGTCATCCTACACTGATACTCTTTTGCAGGGAAGAGCTGGGCATTAACAGTTGCATTATACACTGCTCCAAAATGATGTGGTTTAGCAGAAAGGACCCAAGCATGGAAACATCTGAATCTGAGTGCTCTTTTAATTGGAATGGCAATTATGTATGACATGCTGCCACCATGTATATTCTAAGAAATAGACAAGCAGTGTTGCGAAGAAATAATTTACATAATGCTTTGGTTAATTAACCTTCCTTATTTACATATAAACATAATTTTTCAGTTTTAATGGCTGCATTTTCTTTATCCATACTCATAATTCTTCCAGACATCAGTATAAATGCTTCCTGTGGGTTAAGACAAACCATCTCCATTCTGGGGAGATGCCCAATTCCTTTCAAAAGTCTTCTTGCAGAGAAATATGAAAGTAGCAATAACATAATGGCTAGCAAGGTTGGACCTGTGCATTAAATCTCATCTTTCAATAAACATATGTAGATAAAACTGAGATCATGGAGAGAAATCTCTGTCACTCTGTGTGACTGATGATCTGGGGTGCTCCCAGAAACTACAGATCTACTACTAGTGGCCAATGCTAGCTATTTTTATGGTGGATTCACTATGAGAGTCAAAATCTAATTTTTGTCCCAGAGGAGTACACCCATTGAATCAATGGGAATCTCTCAATTATCACTTATTAGATTTAGGCCAAAGCTTGTGTTTTACTGCTTGTGGGAAAGACCTGCTGAACACAGAAGGGGATATTTTGAAGTAAATTATCTAGCATAATTAACTTAAAGTCTTATTGATTTAAGATGACAGAGGAGCCTGGTGTACGGTGGTGCATGGGGTTGCAAAGGGTCGGACATGACTGGGCGACTGAACAACAGCAACAACATTATGTATGGGAACTGCAGTGGCTAAGTGGTTAAGACACTGAACTTGACAACCAGAAGGTCAGCAGGTCAGTAGTTCGAGACCCGAGTGCTGCATGATGCTCCATCATCTGTCCCAGCTCCTGTCGACCTAGCAGTTCGAAAGCAAGATATTGCAAGTAGATTAATATGCACCACTTTGGTGGGAATGGTAACAACATTCCATGCACTCCGGTGTCTAGTCATGTCTGCCACATGACCACAGAAACGTCTGCAGATGCAGTCAGTGCTGGCTCTTTGGGTGGAAACGGAAATACCGGTAAGCACCGAACCCTAGGGTTGGATATGATTGGTTTTTGGGTAAGGGAGACTTTATCTTATGTATGGATGAGTCTAGATCTAACCCTTCCCCCCATACATTTTTGTTACTTTCAAATTGAAGATGATATGCAGATCAATTAGTTATGTCGATCATGTTGGGTTCTTCAGGATATAGGCAGAATATAAATAAATAAAATTAATGTAGATACTACATACAGCAATTAACAAACTAAGAAAAAAGCAACATTGGAACTGTGACGTAATAGTTACATAAAATCACACATGCTCACTTTCCCACTGCTTGTCCATATAGCCAACCTGCTGAGCTAATTCTTCATCTACTATTAAATTACATCTTTCTTCCCCTTGAATGCTTTGGAATGACTCAGAATCTAATTCCAATCTACTTTTAGAGTGATTTGACAACAGGCACACAAAGCCCGTCCTTTGCCATTGGCAAAGTCACAAATGTGTCCTGATCAAAAGAATGTACCTTCCAAATGAAGCTATAAATGCAGACAGCTTGTGATGTGAGGAATGCAAAATTATAGGCAAATGTAATAAGCCTTCAAACGTTTCGCATTGTTTGTGCTTAATGAGTAGGCCGTGAGTCACCATCAGCTGAACAGCTAGATCTCAGAACTAACCCGTACTTCTTTCAAGCTTCCATACACTGAAGAGTATTAAAACAAAAATCAATTAAATTCCCAAAATAATCCTCATAATCTCCTACTGGTATGGTGGACATGGCCAGGGGGAAAGCCCTGCATCAAATTGGGACTACTTTATTTCAAAACTTGGATGGGCGGGGCTAGCCAGAATTTCTGCAACCAGTTCTGGTGAACTGGTGCGAACCTGCTGATGCCCACCACTGCCTACTGGTAAACTTAGTGGGGCAAATCCAGACTTTACTACATACCTGTTAAGTTTTGGATTCGAAAATAAGGGAAATTTCCTGGCCAAAACGGGAGACTTGACAGCTGTGTTTATCCTGTGCAGCCCTCCAGTGGCGACATTAGGGTATTGCAGTCTAACTAATATGGGAGGATGGCGGGAAAGAGGGTAAAATATGGGAGTTTCCCGGCCAATACGCGAGACTTGATAGCTATGCTTTACTACACTTAGCCATTGGAATCCAAGGGATGTGCTATACAGAATTTGATTTGTGTCCCATTAATTTGGGAAACTACGATCAGCTAAAGGGCAATGATGCACTGGCTGTAGGGTATTTGGTTTAGTATCAGCTCAACTGGTGTTTGGCCTTCTGGACTAGTTGGTATTGCATTCTTAATCTAGATTCAGCCTGTTAGACCCACGTGATAGTTATGATGCCTATGTTTTTCTCACCATAACACCAAACCTGGGTTTGGGTGCTAGAGCATTCAGTATAACTTGCAGTTGTTTCACCTGTGACCTACCCTGCAATCCAACAAGCCAGACTTACCGTATTTATTCGTGTATAACGCGCAAAATTTTATACCCAAAAAAAGGCTCAAAGTTTGGGTGCGCGTTATACACGAGGACTGGGCCGCGCGACTCAAGGAGCCGGCGCCGGGTAGGCGCGGAGCACGCCGCGGCCCTCCTCCCAGGCGCCCAGGTCCCGCTGCCGCCGCCGCTCACCTGCACGCACCCGCCGAGAAGGGAACCCTACGGGAGAGGGCCGCGGCGTGCTCCACGCCTACCCGGGCCGCGCGACTCAAGGAGCCGGCGCCGGGTAGGCGCGGAGCACGCCGCGGCCCTCCTCCCAGGCGCCCAGGTCCCGCTGCCGCCGCCGCTCACCTGCACGCACCCGCCGAGAAGGGAACCCTACGGGAGAGGGCCGCGGCGTGCTCCACGCCTACCCGGGCCGCGCGACTCAAGGAGCCGGCGCCGGGTAGGCGCGGAGCACGCCGCGGCCCTCCTCCCAGGCGCCCAGGTCCCGCTGCCGCCGCCGCTCACCTGCACGCACCCGCCGGGTCGAGAAGGGAACCCTACGACTCAAGGAGCCGGCGCCGAGTACGGTAGGCACTGCTGAGATGCACCGTCTGCCCCACCCACGGGCCCAGGGGCGCGCGGCTGGCGGGATCTGATTGGGTGGCGCGGGAGACGAGGCGTGTGAAAAAAAATTTTATACCAATATTTCATGGAAAATTAGGGGTGCGCGTTATACACGAGTGCGCGTTATACTCGAATAAATACGGTAACAGCACAGCAGCAATGCAGCAGTCAAATGAGAAAATAAAGGATGAAGAAAAAGGCAGGCAAAGAAGCGATAGAGACCGACTAAGTAGTGACTGTGATGGCTTTTCAAGAGGACTCTTAGATCTGTATACATAAAGGTTGGAGAACATTTGGCCTTCCAAATGTTTAAGATTTCAACTTCCAGAAAACTTTCCAGCATGACATATTCTACAAGTACAGGGAAAGAGCAAAAGGTTGTCCACCGCAGTATCCTATGTTCCAGTGTTCTGTGCAACATCACAAAGAGTTGCGAAATGTACAACAAAATGTCTTCAGCGTGCTCTGTCACACTCGCAATGTCCTGCCAAGAAATTAAAAATGTTGGAATACATTCCGAAAAATCATGTTGATTTATACTTTTGCATAATTTCTCTTTATCATACTATTTGGGGTTTCTGGCTAAGAAATAATGACAGCTTCAGAAATCTAAATATTGTATTCATTTGTGACTATTCCAAAGAAGACAGAAGGATCAATTCTCCATCACTAGAATTTGTTATGTCCTTGAGCAACATTGAATTTTCAAGGTTTGTTCTGCCAGAACACTGAACCTATTCATTTTTGTTAATGAGACAGAAGAGGAAGATAAAGATTTTTAAAAACGCTAAGCATTGTGCTTTATAAGCCACCCAATCTAATTATTGACAGGGATCAAGGATGTTAAGGTGCAGAAAAGAGGACTACTTATTATCTGAACACTTTGGAGAGGTATTAAACTCATTTGAATTTAATTAGAAAGAAGCATTCATGATTTAAGAATAAATCTTGCCTCTAATAATTGTGAGAATTAAAGTGATTTATGGGCCTTTAGATTTCAGGCAGAGTTTTTTGGGATGGGTGAAAGGTTTTTAATAAAATGTGCATGGCTTATTGTCAAAGAGAAAATGACAAGAAGTGATTATGTAAACCCATTGGAGAAAGTAAGTTTTAGATAAATGTTCTGATTTCTCTGCGTTGTGTCATAGAGTTAGTTCTGAACAGTCTACCTGTATAAATGGTATGGAAAGCTGAAGGTCAAATAGAAATTATATGACCCATTGGAAAAAAGCCTATTCAGATGGTAAATCTATGTAAGCATGGTGTCCTTACCACATGAGTTGTGAGAATGGCTTGTTTGTCTGATTACTGAATCAGAGCCACATGGATCAGCTACAGTTCTACAACAGTTTTGCTGTCATCTTGAAATTGCACCCTGTGAATCCACATGAATGGGTTTACTGCGATTCATTCAGCCTGCACTGCCCTCATCACTCCCAGAAGCAGAAGTAAAACGCGCCTGTATGGTTAAGACACTTCTGGGTTAACCCTTCCTCCATACGGGTGTGTTTTACTTCTGCTTCCAGGAGAGACGTGGGTGGAACGGGCCAAATGAATTGCAGTAAACCCATTTGTGTGGATTCACGGGGGCTTGGGCTTCTGTGAAGTGAAGTCCAAGAACATCTGGAGTGCCAAGGTTCACCATCACGGTATTATGATATAAGTCTGTGACAGCATCCTTTTGAAAGTGCAAAGACAGAGGCGTGATATTGGAAAGTCTAGTCACAGTGAATTACTGGGAAGATCTCTTGAAAACACTTGACCAATAATTTATGAGCTTGGGGTATTTCTTGACATATTTTTTTAATGTGGAAGTATGGATTCCCCCCCCCCCCCCCCAAGAGTGAGCCATTCTGGGAAGCGTTTCTCTTCCATCACTCTCATTTCTCCATTCCTGGATGTCTTTTTTAAATGTTTAATGTTCATGGAAGCTGGAAGATTTTACAGGTTTCATGTGGTATTTAATCAGTCACTACTGTAGTCCCCCCAAAAAACCCAAACTCCCCACTGTTTCACTGATCAGACATTATCAGAGGGAGGAGAACTGTTTGCCCAATGAGAAGTGGATCAGAATCTGGGCTATTAGTTTATTTAGGTCTCCTCCTGGTTGGCTCAAATATGTATCATTGCCAGTATAATGTGTGAATGGTTGCCGCTGGTTATCGTAACAGAGTCTTTCTGCTTTTTTGCACTGTTTTCTATTTAGAGCTGAGAAGTCCTTCATCCAAGTGCAGATCACTTGGACTGTATCAGGGCTTGTCTGCATGTACATTTTGGAATGGGTAGGAATGCTCGGAGGTCCTGTAAAACCCAGTCCTCGCTTCCAAATGGCATACAGACTTCAAGCGATCCCATTTGGCCACTGTTAATTTGCTAATATCATGCACTGGCTTAAGAAGAGAGATACTGCAGGATATTTTCAAATTAAATATGTCCGTGGATCCATGGAGGAGTTGAGGAAATACAATTCCTTTTAATTTATTAGGGTGGCATACATGCGCTGTTGTTATATGCCATCAAGTAGTCTCTGACATAGGGTGACCCTTTGAATGAGAGTTCTCCAAAATGTTCTCTCCTCAACAGCTCTGCTCATCTCTTGCAAACTCAAGGCTGTGACTTCCTCTAGGGCAGTGATGGCAAACCTTTTAGAGACTGAGTGCCCAAACAGAGGGGCTGGGCAAACTCTGTGCTGGGGGAGGGAGGAAGTGATCCCATTGGGCTGCTGGGCAGAGGGGCAGGACAAACTCTGTGCTGGGGTGACAGCGTGCATGCCAACAGAAAGGCCTGGGCATGCCACATCTGGCACGTGTGCCATAGGTTTGCCACCACTGCTCTAGGGAGTTTATCTATCTCACATTTGTTCTTCCTCTTTTTTTGCTGCCTTCCACCTTTCCCAGTATTATTGTCTTTTCCAGAGAATCCTGCCTTCTCATGCTGTGGCTGAAGTAGGACAGTCTCACTTTCATCATTTCAACAAATGTGCTCTATCACTTTACAAAACTAAAAACTAAATCTTCTTCCACGATGCATGAAGAGACATGACTCACCCACCCACCCACCCCCGTTTTGCTTGATTTGCAGGCGTTTTGCAGCACAATATCCAGTTTACTACTGTGATATCTGGCTTACAGAGTCTGGTTGAACAGTTGGCAGATCTAATTCAGACATCACATAAGCAGGTGACACCTAAAGAGAAAAGGACATAGGCTTAACAAAGGACAAGGCTGGCCCAACTGTTAGGTAGAGTGATATAGTTGTCTTGTGAAGAGAAAGAGACAGAGCAGCTGCAACATATTGCTAGGCAGGGGAAGATATTCTACTAGCCTGCCTTATATCCACTGAGTTTAGTGCATTGGAGCATGCTATCAATTTATCTGAGCTATAATACCCAGTTGATCACCTGGAAGGTGGGAGGTCCCATATTGTCCTTTGCCTTGTAATGCAAACTCTTTTGGGTTCACCCTAAGAAATAAATAGCACTGTTAAACTGCCAATCTCATTTCTGAATAGTTCTGCCCAAAGCAACGATGGAAATATGACTAGTGCAAATCATTTTCAGAGTTGACTTCATGGCAGTCTAAGGTGCATAGAAGCCCAATGATTTTTAGATATTATCCAAATAGATGCATCGAGCATGCAGACACCATCCATCAAAATTTGCCAGAAACCATGTCAAATACGTAGCACCTCTCAAATACACTTTAGAGTTTGAGCCCATATTTCATGTTTTCATGTATAGGTTGTAGTGTGGTATGTTTTCTTATGCGTAAAATTGCATATCAAAGCATGCATCCATATCAGAATCTGTTCTAAGCAGATTAAATAGGCCTGCTTCATATGAATGTCATCTAAGATGGAGGTGATCTAGAACCTCAAAATTCAATCTTAATGTTCTCCATACCCATCATTATTTTTAAACATATGGCATTACTTTTAACTATGTTACGATATTCACTCAATCGGCTGTTAAGAAGAATTATGTCTCAATTATACAGAAAGATGACCAAATAAAAAACATCTTTAATTTATCTGAAATTATAATTGAGTTATTCTCCACTATCCCAATCATGTGCATTAAATATTTTTTATAGGCCAATAATTTCAAAGTCTCATATTTTGTGGGCAGCTGCTATGGTGGTAATTGCATTTTAAGTTGAGAAAGAGAGAGGAATCAATCTTTGGTCTTGATTCAAAAAATAATGTTTGCTTCTGTCATTTAAGTGCCCATTATTCATTCTTCTGCTTTGTGACATATTTAAGGGAAGCGTTCCATTAGCACACCAAAATTAATAATTTTCTGTGGGTTAATAAGGCAACACACCCTGGCATTTGCATTTATGTGAATCCCCCATGTAGTAACATGCAACCCAAAAGCTTTGCCATGCTTCATACTTTGGTCAGTACTTCTAGTTACTTAACTTTTCTCTGCATTTGGATTGTTGATAATAGACTTCAATGACACTGAAACATGGGAGTTGTTGCATGTTCCTTTTTTTAAAAGTTGTACCAACTGGCTCTAATTCAGAGCTCTCTGTAGGTGCCCTGATACAGTCCTGCAGAAGCTAATTTCTGTCCTGTTCATTTCAATGGAAAGAACCATAAGCAATCTCTTAACAGAGGGGTAGGTAACTGAGGCCCTCGAGGTTCACTATCATGGTCATAATATATTTATTTTGTGGCTGTTTTTGAGGGAGGACAGAAGAATCATGCCATGTCATGGCAATCCGTTAAATGCATGACAATTACCATTCTGCTTCAGAAAAAGTGTAAATATAAACTTTTATTATATTACTTGTATTATGATAACTATGGATGATGGGAAATCAGGGTTCATTTTCAGAGGCTCTTATCCAAGTACAATAGCAAATTTGAAGATTTCCCACCCTCGGCTTATTAAGCACTGAACATGACTTTCTAATTTAATATGGCCTTCCATTGTGCTAAGGGAATGAGATGGCTTTGTGGTTAAGACGCTGAACTTGACAACTGGAAGGCTAGCAGTTTGATTCCTGAGTACTGCAGGACAGAATGAGTTCCCGTCTCTGTCCTAGCTCCTGCCAACCTAGCAAGAATTACAAGTAGATAAATAGGGACAACTTTGGTTGGAAGGTAAACAGCTTTCCATGCACTCTGGTGTCTAGTCATGCCTGCCACATGACCATGGAAACGTCTGAAGAAGCAGACAGCGCTGGCTCTTTGGCTTTGAAACAGAGATGAGCACTAAACCCTGGAGTCGGATACAACTGGCTTTTGAGCAAGGGAAATCTTTACCTTTACCTTTAAATAGGTATCGCTTTGATGCGAAGGTAACAGTGTTCTGTGTCTGGTCATGCCTGCCGCATGACCACAGAAACATCTGCAGATGCAGATAGCACTGGCTCTTTGGCTGTAAACGGAGCAAGGGCAACCTTTACATTTACAATGGGGCTATTTGAAGTACTTTATTCTTCCACATTAATTTGTCTGCTTTTTAGTGGTCCTCAGGAAAGGATCTTCTTTTGGCTTTGCCTTTGCTGAAAACATCCTCTGGCTGAAATTGGTGTTGTTGTTTTGGATGGTTATTCCCAGGCTCGAAAAACCTCCTATTGATATAAAAATGGGCCAGCCTCTTCTCTTTTACCAGAAGGCAAAGGTTTTGTCATCAAGGCAGGCTTTTAGAACTTAGGTTACATGGCTGTTTTAATTCACAGGATGCTTTTTCATTTCTAATTAACAGATGTATTCTTATTTGTACTTTGATTTATTTCTTATGTTTCAATTGTGTCTGGCTATTATTTGTATTTTATGATGCTTAAATGCATAGAATGTTTTTGTTGTTGTTGTGGAAAGGCAAAATATCAATATAATAGAGAATAAATAATATACCCATGAGTGAAGATGAATTAAAAGGCTCCTTTAAAAAAATGGAGGCATGTTCAGACAATGAATTGTTACACTAAAACCAATTCTACCCACTGCTGGGAATACCAACTTTTGAGAATTTTATCATCACATATCTTTCATTTACATGTGGAAACAGTAATATTGTGATGAATATAATCTAAATGAACTCTTTCAAATAATACGTTAGTTCTCAACAATGGCTATGAAATTTATCAAAACCCTGGCGATGTTTAATGGAAATGATGTCAGTACTTAGAGTCTCATCCGGTAAGTAATGATGCTACAAATGTACAGCTAAATAGGAATCAGTGTCATCCATTTGCTAAATGTAAAATAATCACAGACCAATTGTGTAGTTCTATCATTAATAATCTTTTCTGTATGGCTCCTTAAGAGTTGAAAATCAAAGCCAAAGCAAATAGGAACATTGTGGACAGAGTCTGTAGCTTTATTTTTATTTTTAATCTTGCATTTTAACTGTTTTGGGAATGGGCTTCTTTGCTCAATTTTTTGGCAGCCATACAAGGTTGGTTCAATCATGAAACAACCCAACAATTAACCATGCCTATATTTGATGTTTGCAGATTGATACGCAGTAGGCAGCAGTCAGGGGGCCAAACACATCTTTATTGCGGTGTAGTCAATCTGAACATGAGGTCAATGGCGGAGCGATGCTCCTTATATATGTAACAGTAATGATTCAAACCTGGCGCGGAGCCACATGATTGGTCAGTGTAGGTAAACAGCCAGGTGATAACACTTGATTGGTAATGAGTAACAATAAGTACATCTACGGCAGGAACGCAGTCCCGTGATATCTACACAAGAGGAGTATTCACAACGGGGAAAGGGAGGGGGGAAATGGAGGATCGCTAGATCCGATTTCATTCACATTTCACTTGGTTACATGTTTACTTTCAATCACAGTTCACTTAAGTTACATACACAACACTATACCACTCCTTTTTTCAGTCTCTGACACAAGCCATTGCCTGTTTATTTTCCACAGATAGGATCACTCTGTTTCGATTTAGCTTTTTTGGCATGTGTGATTGCCATGTTGAACCAAAGCAACACTGGTATATTTGCCCCTCAACAATTTAGTGCTATGTCCACTTGGGCGGCAAGCCAATGCAGTAAAATTGTACTTACCAATAAATGATGCCGAGTGTTGGGCGGCGGTAAATAACCTGACTCCCTAAAGGGGCCAATGGCTATGAGCGGATGAGCCTCTTTAGGTGGGGTGATGGTTACCTCAGTGGAGAAAATGCCACTGGAAATCATCATATTGGGCCCAACAGCAAAATGAGTGGAGGAGGAACCACTTCACTGTTCTGATTCCCAATGGTCATGGAAGTGGAAAAGGCCATGCCAGATAGACTGGCTGAGAAGGCGCACCTTGTTAATATCCTCAAGGCTGCGGCAGTCCATTGCAGTCCTGGTGTTAAATCCTGCATGTCGCACTTCATACATGCCAGAGGAGACGGCTCTGTGATCGCAGTATGTGGGTCGTTTCATGCCAAACTGGGATCCACCTTAAACAAATTCACGCCAATGGCATTTTTCCTGTTTCGAAAATGATTTCCAGGAAAAAATGGATACTCAGATACGAGTGACAGCCGCCGGCGGTGACCAATAAATGAAGCAAACAAACAAACCACTCAGCTTTCCTCTGACTCACACATAGCGGTAACAGCAGAAGTTGTAGAAGGCAATTGTTTTTCTTCTTTACAATCCAATAGTGTTTTACTTTGCTTGGAAACCTATAAAGTGATATATACCAATAAATAAAACATAAGATAGAATCTGAGTCTCCTTGCCATAATTAGGTCATAATTATGCATTAGCTACCAACTGTAACGCTATGAGTCAGGCTGATTCTGCTATAGGAACAGAGTTGTCTTCACAGACTATTAAATCAGTCTGCCTCATTATAACCAAAGTTTTAGAAAAGAGAATATGAGACTTTCTGTATGTAAACATGTGACTCTAAATCAGTGTCTCCAACCTTCTGGGTCATGGGAGTTACACTAGAGTGGTCAGTGCCTAAAGAGGTCCACATTCAAAATGCAACAAAGCTATTATTCTACTGATTTCAATCAAATGTAAACATACAGATATCAGTGAAAAAATGTTAATGTTCTGCATACCTGAGCTCTGCTGGCTAGAAAAACACCCAGAATGGCAAAAGTGCGAGTATGGAGAACAAGACCAAGACAGGAAGGAATCATGGAAACCAGAATAAACCAGGTAGATATTGTGATTTTTTTTAAAAGAAAGGGACAGGACAAATATCAGCAGAGGGTGCCACTTGAGGCACGATGAACGGTGTGGCTATGAGGGGAAATTCCTTGAGGGTGATAGCAGTCAACAAACAGCAAGCAGGTTGGAGAGCCTCAAAAAGCAAACCCTGCAGTTTGACGACCCCTGCTCTAAACTACATAACAGGCAGCTGATTTCAGAATTGATTTTAGTATCAGCAATCATACCTGTCAAGTATCCTGTATTGGCCGGGATTTCCCATATTTCAGCGCTCGTTCCTCCTGTCCCGCCGTCGTCCCGTATTTTGAACAGCGGGGAAAGGGGTTACTGCGCATGCACGCCCATTAGAGGCAGTTCTGCGCATGCGCAAAGTTCTGCGCATGCGCAAAGGGGTTCTGCGCATGTGCAAAGGGGTTCTGCGCATGTGCAAAGGGGTTCTGCGCATGTGCAAAGGAGTTGTTGCTGCACGTATGCCAGGGCTGGAGCAGTACCCGTATTTTTCAGAGCTGCGCTTGACAGGTATGATCAGCATAATTGATGCCACAATGGATTCCATTTTATCAGGCTGAGATTCTAACTGCTACTGGATGTAAATGAGACAAGCATGTTGGAATTAATCACAGCTTAATGAGGACAGGGGTGCCTGGAGGTCAATGGTCCATAGGGTCGCAAAGGGTAGGAGTTGACTGTGCGACTGAACAACAAAAATGAGAAATACAAGAGGGGAAGTTTAAAAACAGGTTGGCATTATAACCCCGCCCCCAATAAGCCACACCTCTTTTACATATCTAGCCCCTCCTCTTTTAGAGACCCCCGTGTGTTCTCGGAAGCCCCGCCTCTCTAAAAACACTCCTGCCTCTCCCCTCCCTTTCTTTCCACCAGGAGGAGAGGTGGCGACAAGCCACGCCCCAAGAATGCTTAAATCCCCACCCCCTTCGTTCTCATTGGCGCCGCAGTCCCTCTTTCCCTCCCACCTCCTGGCGGGAGCTTGTTGTTCATGGTGTTGTTTGTGTTGGCGCAGGCGCGGCGCCTCCTTAACGAAGGCCGCCCCTCAGAGAGCCACGCCCCCAAATGCTTAAAACCATCCCCAATCCCTTAGTTCTCATTGGTTCTCCTCTCTCCGTCCTCGCGGGAGCGTGCCCCGCCCCCTTGTTGTTGATGTTGGCGCAGGCGCAGTGCCTTCTCGGCGCAGGCTCGTCTGTGGTGAATCCGCCTTAGCCGCAAGACTGGTTGACTGACAAGACACAAGACAGACCCTCCGCGGGGGAGGCGGGCGGAGCTCTCCCAACTGCCGCTGTTGTTATTGCCGTTCCTTCCCCCGCCCAACCGTCAAGCGGCTGCTCCCGCCGCCCGCGTCCTTCTCTGAGGAGAACTGAAGGGGGTCGCGAGAGAGGGCCGGGCGCCGCCCGCTGACCATGGTCCCCCCCCGCCCGTCATCGCCTCAGAAGCGGGAGGGGTTGGGGCGGCCGCCATTGCCGAGGGGGCTGCGGGGCGGCGGCTGAGGGGGGTGAAAAGAGAGGATGGAGGCGGACGAGGTGACCATCCGCGAGCAGAACTTCCACAGCCAAGTGCGGGAATACACGGTGCGTAGCCGGCGCGGCCGGTTTGTCGCCCCAGATTTCGTGGCCGGCGCCGCCTCTTCGCCGCCTTCCCCCGTGTGTGGTGACCCTCTTGGCCTGTTTATATCCTTATCTTTCCACCACCACCCCCGCCAAAAAACCAAAACAAACACCTCAGCCCCGGTCCGAGGGAGGCCCGCCTGTCCCCCCCCCCCCCCCCCCGCTTTCGCTGAGGGAAAAGCTGAGGAGGCAACTTGCCTTATAGTGGGGTGGAGGGGAACAGGTGACAAAATGCGCGCTTGGCTTGGTCGTCTGAACAACAACACACTAGTTACCTTCTGTTCTCTCCGACTCTTCCCGTCCCCTCCTGAGAAAACCACCCGTTTTTTTAAAAAAGGGCTGATTTCCCCTCTGTGACTACGGTGGCTCAAGTGGTGAAGACGCTTTTCTGGAAGGTCAGCAGTCCCGAAACCCGAGTACTGCACGACGGAGTGAGCTCCTGTCTCCGACCCAGCTCCTGCCAACCTAGCAGTTCGAAAGCAAGGCATTGCAAGTAGATAAATAGGGACCACTTCGGTGGGAAGGTAACAGCGCTCCGTGCGCTCCAGTATCTAGTCATGCCTGCCACATGACCACGGAAACGTCTGCAGAAGCAGACAGCGCTGGCTCTTCGGCTTTGAAACCGAGATGAGCACTGAACCCTAGAGTCGGATACGACTGGCTTTCAAGCAAGGGCAACCTTTATCTCAGTGGCTCAAGTGGCTAAAGATGCTGTCTGGGAGGCGGTAGGTCAGCAGTTTGATTCCCGAGTACTGCAGGACGGAATGAGCTCCCGTCTTTGTCCCTGCTCCTGCCAACCTCACGATTCGAAAGCAAGAAATTGCAAGTAGATCAATAGGAACCACTTCGATGGGAAGGTAACTGTTCCGTGCACTCCGGTGTCTAGTCATGCCTGCCACATGACCATGGAAATGTCTGCAGAAGTAGACAGTGCTGGCTCTTCGGCTTTGAAACAGATGAGCACTGAACCCTAGAGTCGGATACGACTGGCTTTCGAGCAAGGGAAACCTTTACCTTTACTAAATGGGGACCACTTCGGTGGAAAAGGTAAATAGTGTTCAGTGCACTCCAGTGTCAAGCTCCTGCTGAGCAGTTCGAAAGCAAGACGTTGCATGTAGATAAATAGGGACCACTTGGGTGGGAAGGTAAAGAGCCTTCCGTGCACTCCGGTGTCGAGGTATGCTTGCCATGTGTCCGTGGAAACTTCTGTAGCCGCAGACAGCACTGGCTCTTTGGCTATAAACAGAGATGACCACTGAACCCTAGAGTCAGATACGACTACTGTATTTTCTGGCGTATAAGACTACTTTTTAACCCCGAAAAATCTGTGCTAAAGTCGGGGGTTGTCTTATAGGACAGGTACTTAACTGCAGCTTGTTTCCCCTTGCTTCATATGTCCGGCGCATATGGTGGGGGGTGCCGCGGCCGAGTCCCTGCTCTGTGCGGGGAGTATGAAGCAAGGGGAAGCAAGCTGCACACATCTTCCTGTACCTCGAGGAGGAGAACGTGAGCATGGATTGGCTCTCCACCAGAACCTGCCCATTCGACTCGGAGGGCTGCGCGTCTTGGTTGAGTGTTGGTTAATTTTTATTTGGTGTGCATTGGAAGAGGGGTAGTCTTATACGGCAAGTATATTCCAAACTCTATATTTTAACTGAAAAAGTTGGGGGTCGTCTTATACACCCAGTCGTCTTATACGCCGGAAAATACGGTACCTTTCGAGCAATGGTGACCTTTTTGCAGTCCCTTTGGGCCGAGGTGGCTTCTGAGGAAACCCAGTCAGGAGGCAACTTGTGTTGTTATCCTAGTAAGCCAGCTGGTGTGGGTGTGCGTTCCTCTTAAGAAGGGGTTGCCAAAAATGGTTTTGGCTCCTGATATAGAGAACCTTCCTTCTTCTGTATAATAAGAAAAAAACCTGCTTTTAATGGTCTAGTTCTCTCTAAGGTGGACTGTTCAGTTGCTAGAAGTGAGAAACTTGCACTCAGCAAAGTTAAATGTGCTGCAGCCATGAAATAAAAAGCCATGAATGGCAAACCTAGGCAGCATGATAAAAAGTAGAGACATTACCCTGCCAACAAAAGTTCACATAGTTAAAGCAATGGTCTTCCCATAGTAATGTATGACTGTGAGTGCTGGACCATAAGAAGGGCTGAGCGCAGAAGAATAAATGCCCTTGAACTGTGGTGTTGGAGGAGACTCTTGAGAGTCCCCTGGACTGCAAAGAGATCAAATCAGTCAATCCTAAAGGAAATAAATCCTGACTGCTCCTTGAAAGGACAAATACTGAAGCTGAAGTTCAAGTACTTTGGCCACCAAATGAGAAGAAAGGGCTCACTGGAGAAGGCCCTGATGCTGGGAAAGATTGAAGGCAAAAGGAGAAGGGGGTGGCAGAGGATGAGATGGCTAGATGGCATCATTGATGCGGTGGGCATAGATCTGGGCGGACTACAGAGGATGGCGGATGACAGAGGAGCCTGGTGTGCGGTGGTCCATGGGTCGCACAGGGTCGGGCTTGACTGCGACTGAACAACAACAACAACAACAACAACAACCAACAACAACAACAACAGTTAAATGTTTCAGGTTGCAAGTGGAGTGTGGATGAGTAAATTCCATGGGATTGTTTTGCAGTTAGTGACTTTTAGATTTAGCAACTAACAAAGGGCTTTTAGTTTCTGTTACATTTATGACTACCCTTAGAGTGGAGAAACGGAAGGTGGCCTGTAATTTGTAGTATTTCTTCTGCCTTCTTGAATTAGCCAAGCTTTCTTTAGATTTTGATAGGCTTGTGAACTGTTTACCTAGACAACCCTAAAACAGGTATGCATGTAGACACTATGTAAGGATTGCCTGTTGTCTTGCCTCATCCACTGTAAGAATGCAAAGTAGTTTTGAAGTTATTTACAAATGAATTGGTTTTAAAATGCAGTGTGTGTATTGATCTTCAAGTGCTGTATCCAATTCTTAATATTGGCTATCCTCAGCCCTAGACCAGTATTGATGAAGCTGCTGCCCTCCATCAAGATGGATTCAAGTGGGGTTTATTCCACTTGGGGACCATCACCCTTCCCTGTGGACTTCGCCACCCAAGGCTGTTAGTCCTCAGTATGGTCAGGTTAGTTAACTGCCGCCCTGACGATCGGCATTGAGTCTCTGGGAGTATGGTCTACTGCTCTATTAACATAGCAGGATAACCTGGCCAGAAAAATTTGCTTTCAGCACAGTTAAATATTTCAGGCTGCATCAGGAGTGTGGACAAGTGAAATCCATGGGATTCTTTTGCAGTGAGTGACCTTTAGATTTAACAATTGACAGACCTTTTGCTAACGAAGGGCTTTTAGTCTGTCACATGTATGACTGCACATAGGATGGAGAAACAGACTTGACAGGGAAGCAGTGGCCTGTAATTTGTAGTATTTCTTCTGCCTTCTTGAATTAGTCAAACTTTCTTCTGACTTTGATAGGCTTGTGAACTATGTTTACGTAGAACCCCAAGACAAATATGCATGTAGCCACTATTATTTATTTATTAGTTCAAATGTATATTGCTGCCCACTCACCGTAGCGACTTAAGGCGGCTTACAAACAACACATTACATTACAATACAACATGTTGATGGGGGAGGAGGGCTGGACGCACAAGAAGGAGATGGACCAGGGTGGGGGGGAGGCGGGAAGGATGGCTGAAGAGGGGGAAAGACTGGCTTGGCTCCTTCAGGAGGTCACTGGGGGGTTCGCAGCCACCCGGGGGAGCCTTCGCCCCACGTGGCAGGAAAAGACAGGGCAGGACGTGCTAGAGGTGGCGGGAAAAGGGTTTGGTCATTACCAGACTCACACCATCTTAACTTCCTCAGCACTTCTCCCTCTTCCCTCCCTTCCTCTTTGCACAGACGGGGCCCGTCGGACAGCCAATGGCAGCTGGCCTCTCATTCGCAGGCGACTAACATCAATAAGACGTGGGCTGCAATTGGCTGTTTTGTTGCTTTTTCTGCTGTTGGTGGGGGTGTGCCCTTTGCATCCAAATTTGGGGCGAAGTAGAATAAATGGGTTTTGTGACCCCCATAGTGCTGATCTCGCAAGCCCAAGGTATGTATGTGCCAAATGTCAGCGAGATTGGTCCAAAGGTGTGGGTTTCTTTAGAGCACATACAAACCCACACCTCTGTTTTATAGATTAACTAGTATATTTTGCCCGGCGGTGCCGGGCTTTTTAAAATTATGTTGGATAGTAAAGGGTTTGGTTTTTTTCTCTTGGAACAAATGGTGCCAGGCTGTTTTAGATGGTGTTGAAAGGTTTTGTGGATTTGTGGATTTCAGGCGCTGCGTCCGCCTGTGGCGGACTTGCGCTACCGGTGTGCTGTTTATTTTAATTTTTGGCGTGCTGGCTTCCTCAATGCCGGGCTCTTTAAAATGGTTTTGGAAGGGTTTTGTTTTATTTTTATGCAAATGAGATTAGTTTTTAATTGTGTTTTTTTAAATTTTTATTTTTATGCATGGGCTGTTAGAAACTGATTTTTTATTTTTTGTTTTGGTTTTCAAAAAAGGAAAGGATGATATAATTTTTTATAATTATTGTATTTAACCAAATAATGTGTTACTATGTGAAATTTTTAAAATAGTTGTGCCTTGGATAATAATTTTTAAAATGTGTAAGAATATGTTTTTTTAATTAATGTTTCCATACTGTGTTTAGATGTTTTTTTTTGTTTTTTTGAGTGAAAACTTATTTTTTTAAATTTTTTGTGATTAGTGTGAATATTTTTGAATGATTTGATAACTTATTTCAATAGTTTGGGAATTAATCTTATTATTTTGAATATTTTTGGATGTTTTTACTCTTGTGGCCTTTGGGTGGGGATGATGAGCTTTTAGTGTACTCTACAATTTTTCTCTACTGTCCTCTGGGTGTCACTTCTTCTTCCGGTAAGTATTCTCTTTCTTTTCTCAGTTTAGTTTCGGTCATCATGGAGTGAAGACGTCTCATGGTAAGGTCTCTGGTTTTATTTTTTTTGGGGTTTTTTGGGGGGGTCTGTGTGTTTTTTCTTGTTTGTTTTTGGATGTTTTTGTGTTTCCTTTTTGTATTTTTGATTTTTGGTTTTGAGTGTTTTTGAGTGTTTTTGGTTTGTGTTTTTAGGTTTACTTTTTTAGGGGCAGGGGGGTCTTTCTTTTCCGCAGGCCAGGTTCGATGCCTGGCCCATGGAAAGGAAAGGCCGGGGGGTGTCTTTTCCCCCCCGGGCCAGGCTTGATGCCTGGCCCGTGGGAAGGAAAGGCCGGGTGGGGGGTGGTTCTTCTTTTTTCCCGGGCCAGGCTCGATGCCTGGCCCGTGGAAAGGAAAGGCCAGGGGGGGGTTGTCTTTTTTTTCGTGGGCCAGGCTCGATGGCTGGCCTGTAGAAAGGATGGGCAGCGGCGGCAGTTTTTTTTTACTTTTATTTTTCACGTGCCTGCTGCTTCAGCATTCTGCGCGCTCATGGCGCGCAGGACGCGGGGGCTTGTAGTTTGGCGTGCGCAAGTTTAGGTAGTGCAGCGGTTTGTTTCCTGCGGCTTATTTTTGATTGGTCGTGGCGCGTTTCTGAACGTTCCTTTTGCCTGCGCCGCTCAGCCTGATTGGCTCTGGTGCAGCGTGGCGCAAGGAACGTTGGGAATTGAAGTTCCCTTTTTTTTTTTGCGTCCGGGGGGCTCCTGCCCCACTGGCGCTAATTTCAACCCGACAGTTACCTGCGAACCCCGTTCGGGCGAGTGCACGGAGGCTCGGACGGGGCTAGTGGGGCCTGGCTAAACATTCTTTGTCACATTCCAACGGTTAACACACCATTTTATAGGTACCTACTAGCATATTTTGCCCAGAGGTGCCGGGCTGTTTTAAATTGTGTTGGATAGTAAAGGGTTTCATTTTTTTTCTTGTACAAATGGTGCTGGGCTGTTTTAAATGGTGTTGAAAGGTTTTGTGGTTTTGTGGCTTCGAGGCGCTGCGTCCGCCTGTGGCGGACTTGTGCTCCCAGTGTGTGTTTTATTTTTATTTTTTGTGTGCCGGCTTCCTTAGTGCCGGGCTCTTTAAATTGGTTTTTGAAGGTTTTTGTTTTTGGTTTATGCAAATTTTATTTTAATTTATTTGATTTAAATTATTTTTTTAATTTAAAATTTAATTTTGTTTTTTTTAAAATCTTTATTTTTACACGTTTTTTATTTTTTATTTTGGTGTTTTGGGTTTTTTGAGTGAAAAGTGATTTCTGTTTTTTTTTGGTATTTTTTGAGAGTGTGAATATTTTTGAATTTTTGGCTAACTTATTTGATTTGTTTGGGAATTAATCTTTTATTTTTAAATATTTTTGAATGTTTTTTCTCTTGTGGCCTCTGGGTGGGGGTGGTGAGCTTTGCTTCCTCTCTACAATTCTTCTCTTCTGTCCTCTGGGTGCTTTTAGTAAGTGTTTACTTTCTTTGCTCATTTGAGTTCCGGTCAACATGAAGTCAAGAGGTCTCTTGGTAGGCTCTCTGGTGTGTTTTTTTTGGGGGGGTTGAGTTTTTTTGGGGGGGTGTCTGTGTGTTTTTTATTGTTTGTTTTTGGCTGTTTTTGTGTTTGCTTTTTCTATTTTTGATTTGTGTTTTTGAGTGTTTTTGTGCTTACTTTTTTAGGTGGGGGCCTTTCGTTTCCATGGGCCATGCTGGGTGGCCCGTGGAAACGAAGCGCAGCGGA
The DNA here is from genome assembly GCA_035047345.1 of Bradypodion ventrale. Taxonomy (NCBI): domain Eukaryota; kingdom Metazoa; phylum Chordata; class Lepidosauria; order Squamata; family Chamaeleonidae; genus Bradypodion; species Bradypodion ventrale. Next base: position 128,239,302 of record JAWDJE010000006.1, read on the forward strand.
GGCGGGGGTGCCTTTCGTTTTCACGGGCCATGCTGGGTGGCCCGTGGGGACGAAGCGCAGCGGCGGCAGGTTTTTTATTCTTTTACTTTTCGCGCCCCGGCTGCCTCAGCGTTCTGCGCGCTCATGGCGCGCAGGATGCTGGGGCTTGTAGTTTTGGCTGTGCGTGTTTGGTTACTGGAGCGGTTTTTTTCTGCAGCTTTTTTTTATTGGCCTCGGCGCGTTTCTGAACGTTCTTTTTGCCGCACCGTTCAGCCTGATTGGCTCTGGCGTGGCGCAAGGAACGTTGGGAATTGAAGTTCCCTTTTTTTGTTTGCGTCTGGGGGGCTCCTGCCCCCAGGCCGAAAATTTCAACCTGACAGTTACCTGCGAACCCCGTTGGGGCGAGTGTACGAAGGCTTGGACGGGGCTAGTGGGGCCTGGTGCAACATCCTTTGTCACATTCCAATGGTTAACGCACCATTTTATAGGTATAGATAGATTAATGCAGAATAAAGTACAGTTGTGTGCTGGGTATAGCAGGGTGATGTGTTGATGAAACATAGACAAAATGAAAATTAATTTTATCTTTTGTTTTTATTTAATATCTGATGCGCCACTAAATTCAGTGGCTGAATAGGATAGTAAATTGCATTAGCATATGCCCTACTGTAACTGTTAAGGGTTACTGTACTTTTTCAGAAAAAGTGAACAAACCTTCCTCTACGGCAGTGTTTTCCAACATTTGGTTTTTGGACTTCAATTCCTAAAAGACTAAGTCAATTCCCCAAAGCACTAATCAGCCAGTGTACTGACAGACTTCTGGGAATTGAAGTCCCCCTGTGGTACGTGGGGCCCACATTGGGAACCACTGATTTAGGGGTTTTGAATGTCTTTGTGTGACCACAAACAAACTGTACTGAATGTGAAATGTTTGAACTGGTAGTTGTGTTACTCTGTACAAGCATAACTGAGAGTAAACAAAACAGAACATGTGTGTGTGTGTGTGTGTGTGTGTGTGTGTGTGTGTGTGTGTGTGTGTGTGTCGTGGCACCTTAAAGACTAACTCCTGTATTTAAATGTGAGCTTTTGTACACACACACACACACACACACACACACACACACACACACACACACACACACACACACACACACACACACACACACAGCCTCTTGATCCCTCCTGGCCCAGCAGCAAAGGAAGGCTCCGGTGGGAGAAGCGGGTGGGAAATGCTTCCCCGTCTGGTGCACCAAGCTGCCTGCCTGCATCCAAGAGAGCCCCACCAACCCCACAATCTTGCTGCTTCAGTTGGGCGCGGAGAAAACTGGCGTCTCCCAAGATGCTGCAGGAAAGGAGGTTTTTCCACACTTGGTTGAGACAGTGGTGGATTTTAGAGCAGTTACAGTATCCCCCCACTGAGCACCAGGGAAGAAGGTGGTGACAGTGGCTAATAGCCTGCTTTTCCCGTCCTGTTGTTGGCATATCTTTATCAGTCACGGAAAAAACCGGTGTCTCCCAAGACGCAGCAGGAAAGGAGTTTTCTCCACGCTCAATTGAGACATGCTGATGACAGGATGGGAGAAGCGGGCTTCAAACCTGTTATCTCCCAACCAAGTATGAGGGAAGAAGGCGGTGGCAACGGCGGCTAATAGCCTTTGCCACCTGCTTTTCCAGTCGTGTCTTCGACGTGATAGGCTCCCACCGCCAGGCGGCCGGTTTTTTGCCATGGAGCAGGGGGAGAGAACTGCATTGAGAATGAGAAAATGAGTGATTGTGGTCTTTAGAGACATATCACACTTCATTTATTTGGAGTAGTGTATACACTAATTGGGGTAGCATATAAATAAAATAAACTTTCTGGTGTGGGTACCGTATCGGAAACAGGCTGCCGCACCCCTTGACTAAACCCTGTGAAATTTGGCACACACGTACCTTGTGCACATGAGCAGGTCACTGTTGGGGTCCCGAAACCCATGAGAGGGTTTGCCCCCTAAATTGATCTGCAAAGGGGGGTATATTTGACAGGAGGGTTTGTTTCTGCCCCAGTTGTAGGCCAACTGGGGGGATTGTGATGTCATCACTGAGCTCACATCACAGGCCCACCCCTGGCCAGTGGCACTCAGCTAGTCAGGTTGGAACCACCTGGGCGAAGCCAGGCACCCCTGCTAGTAATAAATATTTCTAAGGCTCCTTGCAACAATTTTTTGAGATGTGCTGAACTGCTATGTTTGAATGGGCATTTTATTATACCACCCTGAACCACTATTCATTTTTTTCTTATCCATTTAAAAAGTAGTTCAGTGTTTTTGTGATTTGGTACTGTCTGTCTGTAAAATATAAATGTTATTTATTATTTGTTTTGCAAAATAACAAAATAGTGGCATTTATTCTAATTTAAAGCTTCTGTAGAGTGTAATAAATCTGTCACATCACAAGTGTAAAAATCAATACATTGGGATAAATTTTGATGAATTACAACTTACATGAAGATGAAAAATATGTAACTGTAGTTTTGTGGTTATGAATAATAAAATGAATAGATTGATATATGAAAGCTTTACGTTTAATGAAAAAATGTTTCTTATAATGAAGGCTACATCTGGGCTGGAAGATTAGAAAAAGTGAATATTTTTGTTTTCCAGTAGCATGAATTTGTACAATAATAATGTCCTAAAAGTGCAGGTTAAAAGTTACCTCAGTGTAACTTTGGAGCCAAAAATAGATTGCAAGTATCTGTTCTTACCTGTAGCTAGGTCTTTTCTGTCGGAAAAAGAAGCACACTAATTGTATGTTAAATCATATTGACTTAGTTTGGCAAAATGCATTTATAGCTATGGATTGAAATTGCTGTCACAGAAGGGTGGTAAATAAATTAAATAAATAAATAAACATTTTAAACTATAAACCTTTCTCTTTCAGATCTGCTTTCTACTGTTTGCTATTCTGTATATTATTTCTTACTTTATTATCAGAAGATACAAGAGGAAAGGAGGTAATTGCTTTTATTTTTTACATATTAATTAGTATAAAATGAAAAATAGATAAACTGTCAGTAATATGGTAGTGAGTATTTATTGCATATAGTTAAACCACCAACTGATGCCTCAAATGATGTGGGGAAACATGTTTTTGCTTGCAGTACTAGAATTGGCCAATTCGCATCTCTATTTTCTTTCTCTTTTCAACTTGTTTTGCTTGCACTGCGAGTTTTCAGAAAGCATATTTCAGCCAGCTGACTTTTTATGCCTGAGCTTAAAGATCAGTTACTGGGAAATAGCTGCGAGAGAACGCTGTGTTCAGGCTTTCAATTAGCATCTGATTGGGTGCTTTGGGTAGCTGTATTCTCAACAAATCAGTCTGGCCCAGCAGGACTTTTATGATGTTATTAATTAGCTTTTGTTCCCTTTGCCTGTTGTTTTCCAGAAATGCATTAATTGAAAGCATATTGTCTTATGGTTTTCATTCATCCTTAGACAATTAAATGTTTAGGTTCCATTTCTTTTGACTGGCAAGCTAGGGCTAAAATCTTTCCATTCCTCAAATCTTTCATTGACTAGCAGTTATCTTCTGTTCTTCTTTTGGGAACTTGTAGACTGAGAAAGAGAATGTGCTAAACTCCTGGAAGAGAAAGTTGTTGGCGACTGGACACTAGAGCTATAGCCATAACTGGGGAGCTGTCCAGAGTGCTGTTTAGTAATATTTCTTCACTTACTGCAGCTGATGATCTATTGAATCTTTCTGCCCCCACTACCTGTTAGCTCCACCTTTGCCAATGTTGGCCCATAAGAGCTATTGGATGGATTGGTTGGGTGGGTTCAAAGAGTGGTAAATGCCTCATTATGTCAGGGTTGATAGTTGTCACCTGAGAGGTACTGATCTTCTGAAGGAAATTTCACTACATTCACTTATATGAAAACTACTGCCCCACTGCAAATATCCCTTTAGGAGGACAAGGTGCCTGGACAATTTTAGACATTCTTGAAGGAAATTGTTTATCTAGATCTATTTCATTCTGGCTCCTGTCTGACTTTTAGTAATAGAACAGTTTTAGTTGCCTTGATGAATGATCTGCTTCAGGAGTGACCATTGATTACTACCCTATTGACTCTGTTGTGTTTTTTTCCAGTAGCTTTTGATAGTGTTGATCATAGTATCTTAATGGATTGGCCCTGTGGGATGGGAATGGGGGGAAATATTGCGCAGTGGTTTACTATATTTGCAGGGTCAGTTACTAAGAGTGGCTTTTTAACATGGAGATTTCCACTCCAATACCTGCTAAACTGTGGGTTACCAAAAGATTTATTTGTTCCCCCAAGTTCTTTAACATGTATATGAAGCTGGTGGGTGAGATCATCAGGAACTTTGGAACTGAGTACTGTCAACATGCTAATGACATGAAGCTCTATTTTTTCCTGTTGATGCCATCCGATGAGGCTATGTATCTGCTGGAACAGTGACTTGATGCTGCATTGGACTGAATGAGGACCAGTAAACTGAATTTGGTTCCAATAACACAGAGACTCTGTGGTTTATTGGTTCTCACATTCAGGAATAGAATACATGTGTTGGTAGCGTTGCACATTCCCTGCAGAAGCAGGAACCTAGCTTGGGGATACTTCAAGATCCATCTGTGCCCCTGGAAGTCTGGGTGGAGTGCTAGAATCCACCTTGTTTAGTGTGTCAGCTATGACCATTTGTGGACAATTGGTAATTTACACAACGGTAACATGTTTAAATTGCTCTGAAACATATAAATGTCACAGTGAGAGAAGTATGCGCAGCTGGAACAAATGAAATAGTTCTGAGAAAGTTGATATCAGCCAAAATACTTTCTCTTTCAGTTCAAGATGCTGATATAATTTGTGGGGGAAAACACCTGGTTTATTGACATTGCTTTACCATAGGGTACACAATTTGTGGGCAAACGGCAGATATTTGCATCTGCATAAAAGGGTTTGGTCCAAGAGCACATCCAGGCTGCAAACCTGATCCTTAAAGGGGAGTGCAATCCCATTCAGGCCAAGTCAATATCTCTCTAACTGATCCAAGAGTCCTCCCAACAATAGGATCTCGATCTTACCTGGATTCAGTTTCAGTTTATTGGCCTTTGTCGAGTTCATTGTAGACAGTATTCGGGGACCTTTACTGTATCACCTGCAAATGAAGCAAAAAAGGGAGAAAGCTGTATGTCATCAACACATTAATAATAAATTCCAAGTCTCTGTATGACTTCTCCCAGAAGCTTCATATAAATGTAGAAAAGCATTAAGAAAATGGCTGATCCCTGAGGGAACCCATAACAGAAGTCCCAAGGGGTAGGCATTGTCTGCTCAAGCTGCATCATTTGAGAATGGCCCTTGGAGAAGGACTTGAACCACTGAAAATTGAGATAGGATTCCATCCTGTATTCTTGTTTGAAACTTTTAAAATTGTATTAATTGTATCCCTGAAATCTGTGAATATAAAATAGATCAAAAGTACTTAGTGAATGAAATAAATAAATACATTTCAGTTATGTGCTATGCATATACAAATCTTACTCTGGCAACTTGCTTATAACCTTTAAGAGGGCATAAGGGTCATATCTGTTGTTTGGTTATTAAAATAGAAATACAGTACAGTACTGTAGATGTAATACTTCAGGTTGAAAGTGTGTTTTCCAAAAAAAGATAGTTTTTAATCTGTGTCATGCTGCCACCTATCTGCCACATTGTTACAGTGTTATGAAGAGTTAAAATGAATGAGATTACATTATTTTTAGAGTTCATAAATGACCAAAAATGTTCAGTGTTAAGTTGTAGGGAGAAATTTCATGGTTTAAAAGTAAAGGAACAGATTTTACTAAAAGTAAAATAAGGTTATTAGTTTTGATGGGAAACTAAATATGAGTCATATTTTTATTTCTTTCCACATTTGTATTTTCCCCTCACAAAGGAATAGCCTCAATCATTTCAACTTTATTTTATTATTGCTAGTGTCATCTGTCTGTGAACATGTACTAGAATGTGAAGCTCTGCAGGGATAAATAAGATTTGAACTGTTAGAATTCTCTGAAGTTAATCATCTGGGGAGCTTGAGCTATTATGTATAATATTAGAACACAGGGAATGGGTCAAAATTCCTAGCCTTTTACCAGAGAAGCAAGGAGAAAAGTGTGAGACATTTTTTTTCTTCCTGATCCTGAGCTTCATTTGAAAACAAAAAGGTGCCACTATTTGAACTATTAAGTCCACATACCAGTCAAACCTCGAGATAAGAATGGCTTGACTTAAGAAAAACTTGTGATACACCCGGAAATCTCAGAAAAAAACAGGTTAGAGATAAGAATTTTTAATAGGATTTTTTCGAGATAAGAAATTCATTGCATTCCTATGGTAAATTGCATTCAATGCATTCCTATGGGAAATTCAAGATAAGAATTTTTCGAGTACAAACAACTTCGAGGAATGAATTAAATTCATATGTAGTGGTTTGACTATTTGAAATGTATATTATGTCCACATGCTGGAGAATATTCTATTTACTCTTCCACAGAGATATGTATTTCTTTTTGTATGAGGCTTCAAGAGAACCTTGAGGGAAGAGTGAATGACTCTATTTCTGCTTTGTAGAATATTTATTTATTTATTTAATCACATTTTTACTGCCGTAGCATTGCTACCAGACCATAAGACGTACTGGACCATAAGACGCATCTGATCCCCGGCTTGGTTTGGGGGAATGCGCATGGGCCTTGCTGAACAGCATTCAGACTATAAGACGCACCTTCATCCCCCCTCCCCGCCACACACTTTTTTTGGGGAAAGTGCGTTTTATGGTCCGAAAAATACGGTAATCTGATGCTCCTCATCCCAGATTCTGGAATACAGTTCCATAATAGTTTTGCTGTTAATGTCATTAAGTACCTGGAGAAGAAGACAAAAGTGCTTCTATTTTGTCAGGAAGAATTCATAAGATAGCTGCAAATCCTGAGGTTGACATTTTCACAGAAAAATATGTACATGAAAGACTATGCCAGCCATTTTTACGATGTTGGAAGTTTATTGTTGTAAGTATATTGAATATGAATTAGAAATAGATTACAGCATTCTTGGTATTAAAATAGAACATGAAATTATTCTTTGTATTTCAGATGAGCAAGAGGATGAAGATGCTATTGTTAATCGAATTTCGTATGTATATTTTAATTTTTTCATTACATTTCAATACCCACCAAAGGCCATTGTTTTGTTTCGGTGTACTATTCCTTCAGCAACCTGTATTGGTGATATCAAATCTGCTTATCTGTGCTTTGATCTTACTCATTAATTAATTCTTTAATTTCTACACTGCTTTTAATTCAAAAATTCCCATGCACTTTTCAAAAACCAAATAAAGTAGAATTAGTGGCTAAAAGAGTAAAATAATGGTGGGCATTGTAAGAAAATTTCCTGAGCAGAAGTATAGGAGACTTTATCTGTGCCCAGGTTCATTTCTTATAGTCTGAATGATTTCCCTTCTCTTGTAAGATTTATGCTTTGGATCCAGAGAACTACTTCAAGAATTTATGTGGACCCCATATCTTTATTTTTTTTTAAAAAAAATTAATCTCCTCTTTGTTATATAACTGGCTCATCTTATATTGTGAGTTCCTGTTCCAAATCTCCCTTGTGTTTCAAAGATCTAAATGAATTGTTTTTGGCCTCCAGGTACCATATATTGAGCATGTGTTTCTCTTTTGGTATTAATCTAGTACAGTGGAACCTCATACAACAATCACCCCTTATAGCAATGAAATTGTATAACAGTTAGGTTTTGAAAAGAAAAAAATGGCATCCCGCATAACAATTTTCCCTATGGAAAAAATCGCACAACCATTTTTCAGTGGGAAAAACCACTTAGTGAATTTTTTTTGTTGTATGATGCATCCCATAGGGAAAATTGCTATACAATGCATGCATTGTATAGCAATTGTTTCTTGCAACAACGAGCCCCAGATTAAAATCATTGTATGAGGTACCACTGTATAGAGGAAACTTCTGATTAAATGCATTAGCAGTACTTGCATTTTACAGCAGAGGGAGTATTTCCATTAACATTCCCAGGTTCAACCTGTCTTTTATGAGGCTAAAACATCTGATTTGGTTGGGTGCATGTTTTCATCTTTATTTTTGTTTCTTGTCTGATAAGACATTTTATTTATTACAGTTATTTATAAGCTGCTTTCTGGAATAAAAAGCATCCCAAAATGATTTACAAATAATAAAAGAGTTAAATTACTTCCATTAAAATGTTGGCAAGTGAAAAAAACATCAGGCGCCTTTTAAAAGGTGGTGGTTAGAAGAGCTTGGAAAGGCAAGAATAGAGAACATTTAACCAAAGGTGGCCTTGGACCGTCTATGGGGAAAAAGGCAACATATAAGTAATACAAACAAACAAACAAATAAAAAATTGTTAAAATAATAATAGTTTCTGTCCTACTACATCTATTGTAATAGTAATTAATCTTTTTGACTTACAGGTTATTCCTGAGTACTTTTACTCTTGCAGTTTCAGCTGGTGCTGTCCTTCTTCTACCTTTCTCCATAATCAGCAATGAAATCCTGCTCTCTTTCCCACAAAGTTATTATATCCAGTGGCTAAATGGCTCTCTAATTCATGGTTAGTATTACATAATTTTAATTCTGGAACATAATTTTTATAGTTTCTTATAGTACAGTATTTTCTTGACACCTTCTACTTATTCATGAGATATCAGAATGAATCAAATCAGAAACTTGTTTAAGTTCTTGTTTTAAGTTCTGCAAGTCAGCTTGGAGTTCTCTTCTCTAGAAGCTCATCAAAGCCAAAGCTTACATCTTCTGAAACTTGTGTAAGATGCTAGTATAAGATGCTTTTATTAATAGTACATTTTGTTGGCAATCAATAGTGTAGAATGATTAATCTGTGGTTATCTACTCTGAGCCTTTGGAACAGGATAGTCTAAAAATCCAGTTAAATGAATATCACCTCTATTTATTTTTGGATTGAATTCCATATAATACTGTGAGAACTCAGATGCCTTGGCTCATGGCCCCTGGGCGTTTGGTCCCCAGGAGCCCCTCTACCTTTGCCTGGGCTGCTTCTGCTTCCAACAACCCAGGGCTTTTGCCACAAAAGAAACACTCCAGTCACTTCTTGTAGATATATAAATGTATTGGAGGAAAGGATTACATGCCAGCACCCTTTTCAGTAAGGGAGGGGGCCCTAGGGCCCCCCCTCATGGCTAAACCACCTACATTATGGTGCTTCCCTTGGACTCAGCAAAGCCAAGCCCCAGTAGCACAGGAAAAAAAAGCAAAAAAAAGCTGTGAACATGCCAAGGACCATGTGGCATCATAGTGCATCGTATTGATAACATTTTCTCAACCCCTCCTGTCAGTCACGGTATCCAATCCTGGCCCTGACAGGAGTGGTCAGAGGCCAGTCTTGCCTGGCCCTTGCTGGGGTAACTAGAGGCCAGAGTTTTCTTGCAGCCTGCTCGCCCATCTTTCCTTCTCAAGGCCAGTTTCTCCCTCCTCCCATTGGAAACCCTTCCTGATATAGCTAGCTGGGACCATCTCCCATCTCCAGCCACCTGGATGTCTACATGCAGTTTTGCCCCCTTCTGCTTCCCAAGTGGAGGGGTTACTCCTCCTCTTACATGCATCACCAGAGACTGCTTACTGAAATGACAGCATCACCATTCTGGTTTCATGTGGGGAAATGGAAGGTGGGAAAGAACTGTGGCTTTGTTTGAAAAATAGGTCCCTGTCAAATATTTATGAACTGGCCAGAGTTATGTTGATGTATAGATTTTCCAAGAATTAGCTCTTCAGCCCACAGGCTGCCTTAGATGGCATAAATAAATCATGTTTATTTAAAGGGGTAGGATAGAAAAGTCTCAGTTGAAAAAAATCTCAGAGACAGCTGCTCTATCTCCTTTCTGTTTGAAAGATCTAAATGACTTGTTTTTTGGATCTTATGCGGTAGCTTAGTGGTTAAGACACTTAACTTGATGACTGGAAGGCCGACAGTTCAGTAGTTCAAGACTCGAGTGCTGCATGATGGAGTGAGCTTCCGTCTCTGTCCTAGCTCCTGCCAACCTAGCAGTTCGAAAACAAGAAATTGCATGTAGATATATAGTACCACTTCGGGAGGGAGGCAAACAGCGTTCCATGAAATCCGGTGCCGAGTCATGCCTGCCACATGTCCATAGAAATGTCTGCATATGCAGACAGCGCTGGCTCTTTGGCTGTAAACAGATTAACACTGAACCTTAGAGTTGGATACGACTGGCTTTCTAATATGGGTGGCCTTTACCTTTACTAAATAATATTTGGCAGGAAGAGGAGTTGTTTTTGGCACTTCAGTTTGCAGTTGGGTGTTAAGATGCCTTTGCTCACCATGGAAGAAGGGAAGAATTCTTCATTTTTTTTTGCTTGGAAGGCGATAGAGGTAGGAACTGTAGTGGTTATTATCTACTAATATGAGTGGGTTAGGATTAGAGGACAAGGGTTCTAATTTCTCATTAGCTAAATTTAGGCCAGTTCAGCTGTGAGGATGGCAGGTGGAGAAGAGAGATAAGTGAGATAGCCACTTGCTACTTACAGAAAGAAACAACAGCAGTGGAATTCTCTTCCAGGCGAAGCTGGCTTGTCCCTGGTTTGTTTTTTCAACAGACAAATAGTTTCTCATTCAGACAGCATTTAATAATTGTAGTGCTTCTGTGGAAGGAGCTTTTAATGGGGAAGTTAAGCTTTTTCTAGTCTTGCTCTTTTAAGATTCTATTTTAATAGTTGAAATGTTTGAAGTGGTAGCCATGTCTGTGCAAACATATTTGAGAGTAAACAAAACAGAACAGCAAAAAAAAAAGATAAAAAATGTTGTGGCACCTTAAAGACCAACTCCTGTATTTTAATGTGAGCTTTCGTAGACCAAGTCTACTTTATCAGACATAAGAGTGAGGCCTCATGGCTTCAATTTATACACACATCAGGTCCACAGGCACACAATAATTGGCTAGCCTAGCAGAATAGTAACATTGCAGCTTTTTACAACTGTTTTATTTACTCTCAAATATTTTAATAGTGTTTTACTTGTTGACTTTGTTTAATTGTGTTTTAATATGATGAGTAAACATTTGTTTGCATCTCTTGCTTAATCTTGAGAGTAGTCCTGGCGTTCTAGTTCTGTGAGATAAAAATCAAATCAAATAACTGAGCATATTTACTTCTTTGGACTGCTTGAGATAAAGGTGGAATAACACATGTACTAATTAGGTAGCTTATGAAGAATAGGGCTTAATTTTGTTTCATAGATGCATATACTATGGGTATATAACTGTGTCGATTGGCAGAGTCCCTAAATATTTTTAGTCAGCATCTTGCAATCTTATGACCATAATCAGTCTGAGATTATTACTCTGTAATAAACTTTTTGTTGTTGTGCAATCTCATGGATATATATTATTGTTTTAAATATCTTCGGTTTTGTATTTGATTTGTTAGTTTGTAGGGTCTTATTACAGAAGTAATAGAAACGGGGCTGATAAAAATTAAGATTTTGCATAAGCTCTTTGGAAATCCTGTTGGGAGTATAAATTGTGGCCTTTTTAAAATAGAACTTTGAGGTTCTTTATGTAACAAAACCATAATTTATTTTTTAAATTTTTTTGCTACTTCCATTATTGTTATTTCTCTAAAAGAACACTTTGTTGCAAGCCTTTCATGTAGAAACTCCCTTTAAACTTCATCTGCTATTGAATTTGGAACTGTTTTTGCCCAGTGCGAGTGCTATTGTTTTCTAAGTTTGTTAAGGTCAACATTATTATAGCCCAGTGATCCCCTTACAGTATTCCTCAAGGCCAAAAGCAAATAACCCTTTTGAAGTTAAAAACATTTCTTTTAAATATGTGTAACACCACATTAATTTGACTCTCTACAGGAAATGAAGAACAATTAAGTAACTACAGTGGATTTGTCAGATGTGAGGGTTTTGCTATGTTTTGAGCGTCCAGCAGATGGGGGTAAAATATTGTACAAATTACTCCTGCACATGAGAGAAAACAAGACCTGTTTTTTCTTCGCAAAGTACTGTAGGGAAGGGTGAGGCTTAACATACTTGGTAAAATATTTAATTGCAGTTTTCTTATACTTAAATGCTTTAATGCTGAGATAGTATCAAAGGTGAGCTGGCAAGGGTTGTACAATTTTTAATAGCGTACTTCATATAATGCAGTTTCTTTCATGGGTGATACAAATACTTAAGGTATGGTTGCTCACCTCTTGCGTGGAAAATCAGTGTAAAGGCAATAGTACCTGCCTCCATTCTACATATTTACCCTGTAGCACAGATTCCTTAAATTTGCACGGATTAGAATCTAAATTTTCTTTTTAAATCGCGTGCACCAGGATAGGGCACAATTTCTTACTGAAAACCTACAGAACCAGACCTTTTCACATTATGCTAATGACATCATAACCAGGCACTGATAATAATTGCAGTAATTTAAAAAACTTGCTATATCCCTTTTAGGTTCTAGGTTGCCTTTTGCCCTAGGGAACCATGTTTTATTTTACTTTTAAGGCTACTCCCACAAATCCATGACTTCTGAAGGCTTCCTCAAGGTAAAAGGGAGCCCTAGGAGAGGCTTAGAATCTAAAACAGGGCTGGGAAGTTTTAGTTTAAATTAAATATTACTGGCACTAGGTTATGGCATCCTGTTTGTGCTGCACAATTTTATACAAGAGGATTTTGCCCACTGTTTACAACTCCATGGCTGAAATTGTATTGATTAATGCAGTAAGTTGCAACCAGAGTAGGTTCATTTGGAACACATGGATGAAATGTCTCACCAAATCCTTGCTGATTCAGTGTATCTACTCTAATAAGAGCCTCGCTCTTATGTCTGATGAAGTGGACTTGGTCCACGAAAGCTCATAGTTAAATACAGGAGTTAGTCTTTAAGGCACCACAATGTTTTTTGTCTTTTTTTTGCTGTTCTGTTTTTTTATGCTCAGATATTCTAGTAAGATTTACTATGCTAAGCAACAACAGCCAGGAGGTAACAGTGTCTCCAGTTTTTAGCCACTTTGTTATTTATAGTTTTTTTAAAAAAACAAATACAAAAATACTTGGATAAAAGAAGTCCCAGGAAACTATTGCTTTTTGGCATTGAGACATTATATAATTGATTGACTAATTAATTAATTATGAGCCATCAAGTTGATCCTAACTTATGGCTTCCCTTCCTAGTTTTCTGGGTATAGATTACTGAGACGTGAGTTATCACTTCCTCCTTGTGCTGATAGTCTGGGACTCTACAGCAAGTGGCAGGATGTGTAACCTCATCAGCTGTAGATATTCAGCATGATCTTGGCTGGCACCTCTACTGTGAGGCACATTGGGGACTCAATCACTCAACTCCTGATTTTCTCACTTACTGAGCTGTGAATGCTGGAATACTGGGACAAAAGATTCCTTTTGCACTTTTTTGGAAAGGGTAATGCATAGAAATAGCAATAAAATAGCAATTTTGCTTATATACTGCTCCATAATGCTTAGAGCACTACCTGGGCGGTTCACAAAGTCATTAGCATTTTGCCACCAACAAGCTGGGTACTCATTTTACTGACCCCGGAAGGAAGGAAGGCTGAGTCATCCTTGACCCCTTAGGATTGAACCCAGGTAGTGAGCATAGTTTTGGCCAATGACAACATTTTACGTTTCTCATTAGCCTCACTTGCAGTGCTGGGAGCAGTGCACTGAAATTTTCACTGAGCTCAGAAAATATGGAAGACAGACATGAAACCCCTGTGCTAATTTTGACTTTAACTACAATCCTACTATGAGCCTTCCGTTCATTGGAATCCTCTTGGGATCAAAAAACACTCTTCAACTCACTGCTTTTTTAAAAAAATCCCAGTGAATGAAGGTTAAAATTCATCCCTGAAATGTACTTTTCACCTCTGGCAAATTTAACATACTTTCTGAATACATTACTGTATAGCTGCACTTGATTGATGTGTTCCTGAAAAAGTGCTGTTATGGTGCTGAAACTTCTTGTGCTATGCATTACAGATCCTACAGTGTTAATAAGTAACGTGTCCCTCTCTTTGTTTTGTCCAGGTTTGTGGAATCTTGCTTCATTGTTTTCCAACCTTTGTTTGTTTGTATTGATGCCCTTTGCTTTCTTCTTCCTGGAATCAGAAGGTTTTGCTGGCTTAAAAAAGGTGCGTGAATATCAGATATATGTATGCAATTCCAAAAATGCTATGAACATCCAGCAAAGCTAACTTGCAGCAATAAGTAGGCAATTAAAAAAATAAAACATGTTTTATGTGTGTTTAGGCTAATTCTCTTACTAATTGTTAAAGCTAATATTATTGCAGTATATACAGGTACTGTGCAAAAGATATTTTGGAAGGAAAAAATATTGGCCATTTCTGAAATGCATGCTAAGATATTACTGATTGAATGTCAAGTGCATTCAATGTGAATGCATGTTAACACAAATAGCCAGTATAATGTTTTTGTAACAAGTGCTTAACCGTGTGACCAATGGGTTGCCCCTGTTTTTCTTAGCCAAGGATGCATTTAACTTTACCAGTTGTGTTACCCACATGGTACAGAAATCCTGCCCATTCCAAGGTGGCATTGTTTGTACATCCTGTCAAACTAGGCATCTGACTTATTCTGCATTTCTATTACTGAACAGGTTCATGCACCTTGTATGCACCAGACATTTCCCCCTTCATAGGAATAGTTTAACCACCCCTCTCCGAAAAGACAGTCTATTATAAATAGGCACGACTTTAAAAAGTTCACTGTTAGAGATCCATTGTATTGTTCAAAAGAACTTCAAGCTTTTATATCATAATGATGATCATTTTACTACAAAAAATTATTTTATACAGATATACAGTAAAAACAACCAGTGTCTTGACAGTCATTCTCAAACTGTTCTGTCAACCACTATTGGAAAGACTGAATCTGATTATCTTCAGTCATGTGCTGTTGTTGGAACAGAAGTCACAGGGAAAAGAAAACTCTTCAACAGGTGTGAACCTGGTTGAAAAAATGATGCTGGCTGTTTACTGGTATACAGAGTTATGAAGGCTTGATTTATAGATCATGTAGAAACTGTAGACCAGACAAAAGACCCCTTGTAAAAACTTCATGTAGCCAAAAGCAAGAAGTCTAAAGTGATACAAATGTAAACAAAAAGAAGAAACAATTTTGGTAAACAAAAATAGATCACTCAAAACTTGTATGACTGGAAAAAAACCTAATAATAGCAGCTATAGCACCTCTCTTATTTGGAATAGTAGCCATGTTAGTCTGTGTTTCAAGCATATCAGAGAGTAAACAAAAAAAAATCAAAAATGTGGCACTTTAAAGACTAACTGCTGTATTTTAATGCTAGCTTTCTTGGATCAAGTCCACTTCCTCCTATTAACCATTTGCAATTCAGCAGGGTGAAACTTCACAACTAATCCGAATAACAACCAGAGATATGCTGTTATTATGAGTTGTAAAAAGCCATGTTGAGATATATGCTTATCTGTTACATCTATACTTGATGTGTATAAATTGATGCCATGAAGTCTCACTCCTATGTTTGACAAAGTGGACTTGATCCACAAAAGCTAACAGTAAAATACAGCATATCTGAGAGTAAACGAAACAGAGCAGAAAAAAAATTAAAGAAAAATAATGTTGTGGCCGTGGGCCGGTCACGTGATTCAGAGAGCTGGTCTCTATGGCCCGGGGCTCAGATCTGGCACCTGACACCAATTCATCGGGCCCATGAAGCCCTCGACGCTCCTGGAAGCGGAAGTAAAATGCGCCTATATGGGCAAATTTCACTTCTGCTTCCAGGAGCAATGAGGGCTTCGTGGGCCTGATGAATTGGCATTGGGGGCTGAATCCTGCCACTGGGCTGTAGTTTGGACACCCCTGCTTTAAGGTGCTACTGGCCATCTGCTATTTTATAAGCATGTGTATTTCGAAAGTTCTGTTGAAATCTAGTTAATTACATGCTTTACAAGCCTTTTTCTGAGCCAAGGAACTATCCATGTCTTTCTCCTGCTTGGCCAGCAGGAACCTAGCATGACTTTTGATTTTATAGTTCTATCAGTTTATCATGTCCCACTCCTGCCCCATTAATATTGCTTTACCATTCTATTTTTATAAGCACCGAATTGATTAAACATTTCATTCCTATTTCAAAATAGTGGTTCTTTCTGTGGTTATCTTTTCTGCTACAAAATAAATTTTCCTCTAAAATGGCATACCGAAGCAATTTCTTTACATGTTTTTTTAAAAAAGAATTACAGAATTTCTGTAGTTTGTATTCCTTTTCAGCATTGTTTTTTAGTTATACAGTAGTCTGTTTTTCCTTATAAAGCTGAGAGTGGCTTTTGTAAGGTTTCAAGACATCTTTCTTTTGCTCACTGCTCAGATGCACTATGCTACAATGTTAGATGCTTTTAAGTGTTTGGTTTTTTGCTTTACTTAATAGAAGCAGAGAAGTGCCCTTGAGGATATAAATAATGAAAAGAATGATATTTGAACTAGCTACTTTAGAATGTGCAACAGATGTTTGATCTATATCACTGTAATTTTATAGCGCTATAGCATTTGAAAAGCCCATTTATTCCACCTACCACTTTTTGAACAAGTATTTATTAATTGCTTGGAAAACCAGAGTCATACAATCAGGCCAGTCACCTCTCACTCTTTCCATTCCTTGAAAATAATTATAACAGAATGCCAAAAAATGATTCAGATCTGATGAGAAATAAATAATTTGAAAATACTTTAGTTATTCTTACTGAAAACATTATGCTTAACACAGTGATGTTTTGTTAAAGGGAGCTTTTTGTAGGGCATAAATATGATAATGCACACAGGTGAGGTTTGGCACAGGGTCTTACTTCTTTCTAAAAGGAGTCAAGTACTTTAAAAGCCAAATTAGGATTGAAGTTAATGCAAATTAGGGTTAAATAACTTCTGCTGGGCCAGGATAATTTTTCAGTTTAGTGTACTCCTTGGGGACCATCCTCCTGTGTGGCTTAAGGCTTGGGAGGAGCTTTTTTGATATAAAATAAATAAATCTTTTAATATTTTATATGCATCTTTTATATTAAAATTTCTCCATAGTCATACTTACTTAATTACTTTTTAAAAGTTTCATCAAATTTAAATTCCAGTATGGCCAGGTTATCCTGCTGTGGTAATAGAGTAGACCACACTGCAATTTCATGCCTATCGTCAGATGGTGGTTAACTAACCTGACAACCCTGAGGACTAACGGCTTTGGGTGGTGAAGTCCATATTGAAAGGTGATTAAATCCCACTTGAATCCATCTTGATGGAGGGCAGCAGCTTCATCAATCCTGACCTGAGGCTGATGAGGACCTTGTGTGCCAAAAGGGCTCAGGACCAGAAACTGACTCATGCAACTGGATCAATGGGACAGGTGTCACGCTGCTCTGCGGAAGGCAAATGGAAGGTTGCTGCATTATATTGTTCCCAGGACAATCTTCATGGCTGATTGCCATGTTAATTGCCAATATTCGGAATCAGATACGGCACAAGAAGAAGAGAAACAAATTTACATGCTGAAGATTTAACCAAGTTTATCTTGATTTCATTAAATATTATTTATTCATTAACTTAAATTTATTATAGAAGAAACAATAATTTTAATAATTTTATTTATATATGATTGTTGAACCAGAGCGGTAGATAGACTATTTTAACCAGTCAATGTAATCAGAAAGAGTAGGAGTGGTAGACAAATAAGTGGTGGCTGGAAATCTAAAAGTCATAAACAGTGGGCAGGCTATCGCTTAAGGCAGTTTCAGCATCATATCTGAAGGATGAGTGCAAGCCAGAAATTAAATATTGTGCAGAGTTCATTCATTAAAGGTTTTCAAAACAAGCAAAGGAGAGGAGATTATTTATTTCTGAACATGCAAATAGATGCCTCCTAAAGAACTGCTTCTCCCGGGAAGCAGTGTGGGAATTCTCATTTTTGAATATTAAAAGGAAGCCAGGCCATGCAGCCTTGGAGCAAAGCGCTTCTCTGAGCGAAAAGTTGTTTGTAGGTGTGGATTCTCATGCCTGAGAAATTCTTAGAGAGTTATAAAAGTGAGAATTAAAATGAACAACAAAAAGGGCACATCTCTATTGCTGACTTAAAAAAGGATTGCTGTCTCTACATTGGCATAGACAAGGGATTGTCAACCTGCGGCCCATGGGCTGGTTGCGGCCCATGGCACCATTTCATGTGGCCGCCTACCGCCTCCACCTCACCAGGAAGTGCTATGTGGTGGAGGAAGGGCAAAATGGCCATCTGGCTCCTGAAGCTGTCTGAGGGAGTGAGACCTGGACCCCAGCTTTAAAAGGTTGAGAACTCCTGTCATAGATGGTGAACTCTAGGGTAGCATTAACCATGTCTGTGACTCTGGAATGTAATCATTACATCCAAATTAAGGCTGCTGAAGAAACTCACTAACAGTAAGTACAAGGAAGAGGCAACATTTGATCCTGCCATCTTTTCCTTATCCCTCTACCATAGTAAAATAACATGTACAGTAAAACCCCGGGTTATGACCGCTTTGGGTAATGTTACGACGACAAGTCCAATGGAAAAGCCGTTCTGGGTTACAACTGTTTGAATGTTTGTTTGTTTTTGAGTTACGATGGTCAAATCGCAACCGTTCCCCCCCCCCCCTTTTCAATGTAACCCAATGGGTGTTTCTGGTTACAGTTTTTCCAGCTTACGACAGAGGCATTTGGGACGGACCTCCATTGTAACCCAGGGTTTCACTGTACTATGAATTGTTTTTAAGTAATGAAAGAGTATTCTACGTCTGCTTACGGTCTAATGACTAGACTGCTAGACTTTACTTTTTTATTTCCCTGGAAGTGTTATATATAATGTATAGGAAACTGGTATAATTTGCTACTGTAGAGCTGTTTTTCGTAATATTTATGTCAATTAATTAGGCTAATATTTTTTATTCTTGTAAATAGGATCAATCTTTATCTACCCATTAGCTGCTTGCAAATTTATTGTGTTTCCTCTCTTTCTAATTGATGGCATTCATTTTCAGTGGCATATGGCTGTTCTAGTAAGTTCCTATTTATTCCCTCTGGCAATAGTTTTTTTAAAAGCACTTGAATATTACACAGAGATACAGATACGGAAATTGGCCACTCACCATGGATGGATGCAGTGCTTTTTCTAAAAATCAAACTAAACATGATTCTCTGTCTAGGGTTTTAATTAAACCATTATGTTAATTCAGACAGGATATTTTAGGCCTAAGGGGGTTAATTCTATGCCCTTTAAAAATGAGACTTAAATAGCCTTTTCCCAACTGTTTAATTTTTAATTGGGTCTGTAATTTCTCTACGTACTTTCCCATTCTAAAAGTTGATTGATCAATCTTCAGCTGGAATTTTGGTTTCTATGTACATATTACTAGGGTTTTAAACAATAGGAATTGCATTTCCAAACATAGCAATACAATATCAATAACAAAATTCATCCAGATAATGGTTTATTTGTAAATATATAATCTAATTTTATATAATTTATAAGTTGACGATAACAGATAAATTCAAATTCTATAGTGACATTTGTTAGTTCCTGGAGGTTGTTTGAAAGCATGTCTTCCCATAGTTGAAGGACTTGTATTTTATCCATTTTTGTTAATGTATTGTGCAACATAAATAAGTAGCTAACAGGTAAGGTAAGAATGGGTCTGTTTCAGTTCTGTTTCCTGACCTCTTACCTACATAGTTTTTCTGTCGATTTTTCTTTCCAAACATATTGATACAAGTTGTCCAAAGAAAGATCTTCGTTTGCTGTTCAGTTTTCTGCAGTAGCATGTCTGTCTAACACCCATAAGAAAGATAAATGCTTCTTTACTCAGGTTATTTTAATTTGATCCCATAAATAGTGCTAGCAAAATCAATTAGGATTAAATTGAATATCCATATTAATCATTTTGTTGGATTTCCACTCCATAGAATGATTGCATTTTTTCACATTTTCTCTACATTTGAAAGTATGTGCCTGTAGCCTTGCATTCTTTCCAACAGCTTGTGTCTCATGCTTTGCAAGTCCAGCTGATGGTGAGATAAATTAGGTGTTACTTTGATACTGTTTTGAATTTATTTATTTATATATTTATTTTATTATTGATCTTTAAAAGCATACTAAATTTTCTTTCTTACATTTTTTGGAGATCACATCATATTGTTTTTAAACTTTTGACAGAACACATTACGCATATGATTCATTAGAGGTGTCTAAATGAAGGTGTTCCTGTTGCTTTTTATGTTGTTCATTTAGGATATTCAGATATTTTATTTTGGTTTATGTTTAGAGTTTACCAAAATACTGTACAGGTATAAGCATACATAGTGTCTGTGTGCAGTGGCTCAAGTGGCTAAGACACTGACTGGGAGGTGGAAGGTCAGCAGTTCGATTCCCGAGTACTGCAGGACGGAATGAGCTCCTGTCTTTGTCCCAGCTCCTGCCAACCTAGCAGTTTGAAAGCAAGAAATTGCAAGTAGATAAATAGGGACCACTTCAGTGGGAAGGAAACAGCGCTCCGTGCTCTTCGGTGTCTAGTCATGGCTGCCATATGACCACAGAAACGTCTGCAGAAGCAGACAGCACTGGCTCTTCGGCTTTGAAACAGAGATGAGCACTGAACCCTAGGGTTGGATACGACTGGCTTTCGAGCAAGGCAAACCTTTACTAGTGTCTGTGGGAAGAGGGGCAATATAGGGAATTTCTTATTTTTTTGGTGCAATTTTATTCAGTTTTATTTTATGATCTTTTCTTCTTAAAATACAACTTTTATAGCAGCAGCCTCATTTCATTATGGAACATAGCAGTTTCTTGATCTGATTGAGTTGGAGACAGAGGGTACTTTCCCTTGTGGGTGATATTTTGTTGATTGAAGTGCTGTTCTGTGCCTTACGCTATAATATTAGATCAGAAAAGTAAATGGTAAATCAAAGATACTGAGCGAGCAGGTGGAATGATTTGGCCAGAAGACTTTCTATTTCCCCTCCTAGTACTTCATTTTTCTGTTGAAAGATTTTTCATTACTTAAGAATATACTGTTTCATTAAATTAGTCAGTAGTAACAAATAAATGCAACAATGCCCAAATCTGAAATTGAACTATGTAAGTGATTCTATGGATTCTAGGAAATGAATTAAGTACAAGTGAGTATAAAGATTTTAACATTAGAAGTGGAACTCTATGAAAAAGAGTTAAATTCTTTTGGAAGGTGGTGGAGGATCATGGCAAATCTTACACAGTTCATTGTATCTGATAAATTAGTTTGCCAGTAGTTTTCACTGCCTTTCTCCCTTAAATTTAAACAAGCAGTGTATAGGAAGCAGAAGTTGAAAAATTAGTATTTTAATAATTTTCAAACAAAATATGTATTTAAAACAGCATGTGCTTTTTCATCCTATTTTACTTCAAATGCTTAACAGGCAGTTGGGACTTTAAATATCTCTCATAAATTTACATCAGATAAGCATGGTCAATCAGATCCTGCTCCCTTTATGGCTGTTGCAGGTGGAACATATCTGTTGCAAACTAGATAATCCATGTCTGCCATATAGAAGCCTGAGAACTCACATAGAACCATACATGCAGTATTATGTTATGTGAAATCTTCAGCTCTTGTTCTTCATGGATTGTGAAACACCTCTCAGTTTAAAAATGTATTTTGTGTCATGTGGGACCTGTGCCACAATCTGAATGCTTCTGTCTGGGCTTCTAGTCAGTCATGTTGTCTTCCTTCCTTTTTTTTGTCCCAAATAATATTCAGTATTGTTTATCTCTTGAGGGACATAAGGCCTCATTCAGTGGTATTTTGTCCCTGGGGAAGGGCCCTTTTCTGCTTAATATTGTTTGTACTATTTTGTATTTCTTTATACAGTGGTGGTTCACCCAAGTCCTGAAACTGCCTGTTGTCTCTTAGCATCCCTGGTTTTCCTCCAGTTCTGGCCTTGCTCAATTTTCAGAGAAAGCGATTATGATATGGAATAGGTATACGTATTCCAGGTATTTGAGGGGGAAATGTAAATTTCATTCATTGAACATAAACCTAGTGGGCTGACTGTTTGGATCATACTCTACGTGTTGATAACTCAGTGGCCAATCTGTAAAGGTAAAGGTCACCCTTGCTCGAAAGCCAGTCTTATCCGACTCTAGAGTTCAGTGCTCATCTCTGTTTCATAGCTGAAGAGCCAGCGCTGTCTGTGTTTGCAGACGTTTCTGTGGTCATGTGACAGGTATGACTAGATACCAGAGCACACGGAATGCTGTTTACCTTCCCACCGAAGTGGTCCCTATTTATCTAATTGCAATTTCTTGCTTTTGAACTGCTAGGTTGGCAGGAGCTGGGACAGGGACAGGCACTTACTCCGTCCTGCAGTATTCGGGTATCGAACTGCTGATCTGGTGCCTTCCAGTCAGCATCTTAGCCACTTGAGCCACTACAGTCCCTGGTCAATCTATAGAAGGTGTTAGATTCAATTTTTCTGTTGGTTAAGTAAAAGATAGAATCTGTGCCTATTCATAATGTTGCTGTGGTAGTACTTCTTGAGATTCTAACAAAAGCATTATAATACAATTTTTATCAGCTAGAATTTCTGAAAAGAATATCTTTTGTTTGAATGCCGCATTGGAACTATGGGGATTACAAAATACCTATTTTAATAATGTTTTATAGCTTGTTTTTGCTTTCATATTGATTCCTTTCTTTGCCTTGAAGTTGTTGCATAAAATTTACCATGAGTGACAGCAACATCCTGGCCAATTATACAATGAATCCAGACATCTCAGTGTTTTGAACACAGCAAAAAGAAAAAAAAGTCTGTGGAGGTTAACTCAGAGAACATCAAAAGCAAGTGCTTGATAATAAAAGCAAATGGTAGAAAATTTGAGGTAACTTCCTTGCTTAATTAATTAGGTAGACCAGGTGGAAATGAAGAGGCCACTGTTGGTGCTCAGAATATCTATAAAGCTGAGCAACATGACAGCACAATAGAGAAGGAACAAAGATTGTTTTAATATACTTCTATCCTGTGTCACAGTTTGAAATTGTCCTGGTTTATGTCCCTTTTGGCAAACTTACATAAAAGTGACCATGTACTGTATTTTATGACCAGATGACTTTCCCCCTCTTGTGGCTAATTTGTATCAGACCTGCAATATTAAAGAGACATAGAAATGGGCTAGAGGTCTTGGCCTGCATGTCTCAAGGATGCTTCATTGCATTCTTTCATTATTTTTTGCTCGCTTTTGCCACTGATCATCCATAAATTGTTGGAAATAGTGATTAAGGAAGTGCTGCTTAGTGTTAGTGGCACATGGATGATCTTGGTGAGGCTGCCTTTGTGGGTGAAAGGAAATCAAGCACTGTGCAAACAAAAAGGAAGACTCCTGCTGAGAACCTTTCAAGGAAATTTAACTTCCATGATGTTTTGACCTTAGTGTTTATTACAAAAATGTAAAGCAATATTTCACCAGTTGTTGTGTGTCAGGTAGTAACCCCATCACCACTTCTAACTCTTCTGTAGATCTGTTTTCTTAAGAAAGATATATTTAAAAATAAAACAGCTTTGCCTTATTTTGGTCAGTAATGGTTTACGGACCAAAGATTCTTTTTTGGTAGCAGAATCGGTCAAGGTATGTTATTATTTCTTTGTTCTATAAAACTGTGTTGTACATGTCCAGAAGTGAGACAAATTGGCAATAAGAAACAGTTTCCTGGAGCACAAAAAATAATGCAGACCAAACAAAGTGATAAATGCTTCTTATTAACAGCTCCTGTTAGCTTTCCTAAGTTAACAACTCCAGAATAGTCCTATTAATCATTACTGCTAAATAGCAACAAAATGTCTTTCAGGCAGAATTGTTTGCATCTCCTCATAGACATGAAAACACCATTGAGTCCTGTGGCCCCTTAAGGTCTAATAAATATGTTATGGTTGCTGGTTTTCAGGGCCCTCGTAATAGTCTGTAGGCATTATATTTTGCTTGTAGACTCATGCAACTCAGCATTCAACAGATAATGCCTGTGGAGATAGCATAGCTTAATATCAATTTGCCACTAAAGTTACTTCTTTTCCATAACTGTGCAGCAGCATTCTGGCCATTGTTTAGTGGGGATCAGTTATTCTTTTAAAACATTTTGTTTGAATAAATACTTTGAAAGCACCTCAGTCAGTTGCAGATTTTATTTTGTTTCATGATAATATCATTACAGAATAAAATAATTATTTGTGAGGATCCATCTCCAATTAAAATGATATTCTTTCTTCTGAAAGAGTTTTTATGGAGTTCAAAGGATATAGGAGCTTTATTTGGCATTTGTTCATGTTACAGTTGTTTAAGTGCCTGAAATTGGGATAACCACAAACTACTGTGAATATTGGCTCTCCAAATACTTTTTGAAATATGGTTAAGTCTGTGTATTTATTTGGCATTTACTCTCATATTTATTCGTCTATAAAAATCATTTCATCACACAGGCTGATGTTTTAGAGCTCTGATCTCATTGAAACATTTACTGATGCGTAACTGAATTGTGTTTTGTTACAGCCCATTTATTCTTTCATTAGAAGAACCAGAATCAAAGATTGTTTAATCAGTGGCATCAAAGTCTGTCCTGTTTTTTTGACATGTACTGACATCTTATGTTAGCATTTCCTTTGACATTCAGGAAATCTAAAGTGTGCTACAAAACTGCTTTGTATAAGACAGCAATTTTAGCAGCTTTGAGCTTTTTTGCCAGTTGTGACAGATGGTTTTTCCTAAACATTCAGTGCCATGCAAAAGCCTTAGGCCACCACCACCTGGTTTGGGGAAGATTCAGTAAGTGATGGGGGGAGGCATAACTCAGCCCCCGAGCCAACTTGACACAACACAATTGGAGAGAGTTTTCTACTGACTCTCCTCTCAACCCTCTCTAAGTTTGGTGAAATATGGAGTTAGGGTGTCCGAGTTACAGCTCTTACTGTAGCTTTCTCCGTGAATAAAATGGAAGGTCTATAAACAGTGGTGGGCTGATCCATCGGGATACCGGGACTCAGCCCAGGCTGCCCCCCTGGCCCCCTGTACCATGGTGCCCCCCTTGGGTGCCAATCCAAAGAGCCAAACTGAGCTGTGATGCCTAGAACAATTGAGCAAACGAGCAGGGCTCCATGTTCCTCTGCCTGCCTTTCTCCTCCTTTGCCACCAAAGATAAGCTTACAAAAGTACAGTAGCTCCATTTACAGTGGAGCTGCCATGACTTAGAAGTTGCACTTTTGCCTTGTAAGCAGCAAGTTGTTAGTTTGAATCCCCAAAGGAGAGTTGAAATTAGAAGGTGAGTGGGAATGTATATGCAGGTGAAACTCGGAAAATTAGAATATTGTGCAAATGTTCATTCAGTTCAGTAATACAACTTAAAAGGTGAAATGAATATATGAGATAGACTCATTACATGCAAAGCAAGATAGTTCAATCCTTACTTTGTTATAATATTGATACTTATGGCTTACAGCTTATGAAAACCCCAACCCCCCAATCTCATGTACCCCATAATCATCACATAATCTCATGTATGCTGTATGCCATGATCATCACAATTATAACGGATTGAGGCATGACATATTTCGCTTTGCATGTAGTGAGTCTATCTCATATATTTGCTTCACCTTTTAAGTGAAATGAATGGACATTTGCATGATATTCTAATTTTCCGAGTTTTGCCTGTATTTTGTTAGGGTTAAACGCCCTCATCACTCCTTGTCCAGCACCCTTTTAGCATAGACAGCACACCCCTGTCTATAAATGATAAATTAACATTTATTTCTTACTTTTAGTTATTGCCCATTTCTCTCCAAAAATCAATTGTTTCACGTGCTGGTTTTTATACCTTTCCCTTTCAGAAGGACAAATTTGGTAAAAATCTTCCCATATATTTAGAAAGCTATCCACTTTTGACAATTTATTTTAACTTTAATCTTATATGTTAATATATCATTTATAGATCTTCCAGTTTTTATTCAAGGAGGAAGCTACAGTAGGGCTATGGACTCTTCAAGGTTCTAAATGGCAGGTGATTGAAAAAGGTTCTTTCTAACTAATTTTGGAAGCTCCAGAGTACTGTGTGAACTAAGGATAAGATGTCTTCTTCTTTGCTTCCTCTTTTACCCTGCCGGGTGTCAAGAGAAGGATAAGAGGTAGCAGATTTAAAGAAGAGACTTTTAGAATTAATATACCTTTTAACCAGTGTTTGGAATAGTTACTTCTTTAAAAGCTACCTGTTTGTGCTTGTTTTGTGTTTCTCTTCCCTATTCTGAGCAATAATAGAACTTCTGCTGTCTGCTGAAGTGGACTTGATCCACGAAAGCTAGCTTTAAAATACAGCATAGTTAGTCTTTAAGGTGCAACAATGTTTTTTTGTTTTGTTTACTCTTTGATATTGAAAACAGTGTGTTCAATAGGTATCCTTTAGGGAAAATATGAGCAGCATTCATTTTCCTTGCCTGTATGTTGCCACATTCTGAATAATTGGGTCAAGAAATGTGGTTTTGGTAGTTTTTAATCGGTTACTGATAGAAATAACAGAAGTTATTTCTATCAGTAACCAACTAAAAACCACCAAAACTGACTAAAAACCACCAAAACCGACTAAACCCCACTAAAACCAACTAAAAACCACCAAAAACACTGGGGGCACTGGTGAGGGGGCGGTGATATAAATGTGAAAAATAAATGAATGAATGAATGAATGAATAACGTATCAGTTTAAACCTGTGTGGGTGGCAGAAAACTGCACTGAAGCCAAATTTGTTTGTTTTTGTTCTGTTCTTGTGGATAAAAAACATTTGATTTGTACCTCTTTAGTTCCTGATTGCTGGAATTCATTCCAGAATTTCAAATGCCTAAAATATGTAGAAGTCCATAGAAGTACCTACTCCTGTTTATTCTTTTCAAGATACCTAATCCGGAAATTTGATTTATTAATCTGAACATTTTAAATCAAAAAACTGATTTGCTATCTAGGGGAAACTGTCATCAGATAATGTATACCCCATGTGGGGAGAAAAACTACCCTCTAGGTATAAGCTGTAAACACACTGTGAGACATGCCTTAATGTGTTTCAATTGACGTAATAGTAGTCCTTTTTAATACAGATTTATTGGGGGAGGAGAGAAGACTTTTTTCTTGGTAATTATGCTTTGTAGCTTTCTTGTCTCTCATTGCTACAAGATTGTAAAATCAGCGGCAATTCATACATGAGCAAGGTTTCCAGCTGGAAAGTAACTTTACAGACATGCTCTGTTTTTTAAGAAGGATTAATTGTCAGGCCCTTGTTGATGAGTTTTTGCAGTAGGTAGGATGTCTATAATGATGAAAAACAACACAGCGGATGTATGGAAATAGGACTTGAAAATGTATATGTGTTTTCAAACTGCTTTTATTAAAAACTAAAGGTTAAAACAATGTCCACTGTTGAATTAGCAGTGAACCTTTTAACATTTTTGAAACTTAATAATAATAATAATAATAATAATAATAATAATAATAATAATAATAATAATAATAATAATAATAATAATAATAATAATAATAATTTTGTGTCAAATGATTCTGGGTTGAAAGGATTTTTGCAAAAGAAACTCTGCTTAGGGAACACTCAAACGAGGCTCCTTTCATGTCCCCAAGAGCTGGGAAAGAGAGGGGTGCTCAATCCATCATGCAGTACCTTGGTCTCGAACTGCTGACTTGCCAGTCTTCCAGTTAACAAGGCGAGCTTCTTAACCACTGAGTCACTGCAGCCTCTATTTAAAGGTTTACATGGATGTCTAAAACTTGAAAAACTTAATTTTAACAGTGAACTTTGTTTGAAAGGAACAAATCTTTCACTACATATTTTCTCCGAAGAACATAAATATTTAAATGGAATAGATAAGTTAAGATCACCACATATTTTCTCTGAAGAACAGAATTATTAAAATGGAATAGATATAGTTAAATTGAGTTATAAGGATGGGCAGAATGGACTCTAGCAGGATCTTGCTTTAAAAAACAACAACATCTAAAACGAAGATCTAATGATTACAACTAGTTGCAAAATATGTACACTTTGGAGTTAAAAAATGCTGAGCTGAGGAATTTTAGTGCAAGAATTGGATTAAGCCTAGTCCTTCCTCCCCTCTAAAATTTCCTTATTTCAGTAATATAGTTTGAGATATGTGGGAGTGTGTTGTTTTATCATTGTCTTCCAAGAGTTCAGAATTATCTTGAATATGCTGTATTTTTCAGATCATTATAGTTGCTAAGAAAACGGGAGAAACAATTACATTAATGAGGATTATGTGACAAGGCACGGTTTGCCATACTTTGTTTTAAATTTATCTGTTGGAATGAGAGATGAAATTTGCTAATATATTTTTCTAAAATTCTATTTTACAGTGATGATGTCTATACAATAGGCCTATCAAATAAATCAAATATACTGTACATCCCCAAGATAGTGATTATTTATTATGGGCTATTTAACTGGGTACCCAGTGTGGAGTTGAAATCTTCACTTTGCCATGGAAACTCACTGGGGAAGCAGAACTTATGTTAACCACCGCTTAAGTATCTCACTTATTTTGAAAGCCCTATTATGGTAAAGGTAAAGGTCGCCCTTGCTCGAAAGCCAGTCATATCCGACGCTAGGGTGCAGTGCTCATATCTGTTTCATAGCGGAAGAGCCAGCACTGTCTGTGTTTGCAGACATTTCCGTGATCATGTGGCAGGTATGACTAGACACTGGAGCTCACGGAACACTGTTTACCTTCTCATTGAAGTGGTCCCTACTTTTCTACTTGCAATTTCTTGCTTTCGAACTGCTAGGTTGGCAGGTGCTGGGACCAGAGCTGGGAGCTCACTCCATTGTGCAGTACTCGGGTATTGAAATGCTGACCTGCCACCTTCCAGTCAGCGTCTTAGCCACTTGAGCCATTGCAGTCCCAATGAAAGCCCTATTAGGGACTCTATAAGTTGGTTCCAACTTGGTGACACATAACTACAGTACTGTATTTAACTTTAGATAGGAACGGGCTGAAAATCTGTTTGTAGATTTTGACATTGTCAAATTCTGATTTCAGTCCAGATCTTCCACATCACTAGGGGTGCATTATAGGAAGTGGAATAGAGATTTTTAAAAGACTGTTAAAAGCCTGCAAGATTACTCAACTCTGGCCAAAAGCAAAATGAAGAATTCTTGTCCTCTTTTGCGTCTCCGTAATTTGCATATGCTTCTGTAATTTACAAACTGTCTCTAATCTCCTTTTTCATTTTTATGTTGTTCCAAATTATTTTTTATAGGGTATCAAAGCACGTATTCTGGAAACACTTGTAATGCTCATTCTTCTTGCACTGCTTATCCTTGGAATAGTTTGGGTAGCTTCTGCTCTCATAGACAATGATGCTGCAAGTATGGAGTCTCTGTATGGTATGAAGGCTTTGCAATGTTCTGTTTTAAAGACAATGATATATATATATACAGTGATGGGCATCAGGTTTGCATCAGTTCACCAGGACCGGTAGCAGAAATTCTGGCTGCCCCCAACCATCCAAGTTTTGAAATAAAATACTGTAGTCCTAATTCGGGTGCAATGCAGGGCATTTTTTTTGGGAGCCCACCACTGTGTGTGTCCGTGCGTGCGTGCGCGCGCACACACACACACACAGAGTGGTATCTCATACAATGATTTTAATCCGTTCCATGGAGCTTGTTGTTGTACGAAACAATTGCTATACAATACATGCACCGTATAGCGATTTTCCCTATGGGATGCATCATGGTACAACAATTTTTTTCGCTAAGTGGTTTTTTCCATTGAAAAATTGTTGTACGATTTTTTCTATAGGGAAAATTGTTATGCGGGACGCCATTTCCCCCCAAAACCTAATTGTTATACGATTTTGTTGTTATATGGGACAATTGTTGTATGAGGTTCCACTGTATATATAAGTGCATTTAGCTTTTAGCCCACTGCTGTCTTATATATATATTAATTAACACTGGTTGTCTTCATCTAGTTATGTTTGCTATAGAAAGTGCCAAGAACCAAACTCAAATTAAACTAATAATTGTATGGCAATCATGCAAGGGATTTCCCTATTTCTTTGGCTTCCAGTTATGTGAACAGCCATATGATTAATTGTGCAATCCAAGGAATACATGTGACGGATAGTTCAGACTGTACTCTTACATGATTACCCTTATGTCCCTTTGCAAAGGACAGTAGAATTGTGGCCAAGATGTTTCATTTGGCAAGAATAATAGCGGTAATAATTAATCATTACAGTAATAGCAGAATGGGACTGCGGTGGCTCAAGTGGTTAAGACGCTGAACTTGATGACTGGAAGGTCGGAGTTCGATTCCTGAGTACTGCACGACGGAGTGAGCTCCCGTCTCTGTCCCAGCTCCTGCCAACCTAGCAGTTCGAAAGCAAAAAATTGCAAGTAGATAAATAGGGCCCACTTTGGTGGGAAGGTAAACAGCGTTCCATGCACTCAGGTGTTGAGGCATGCCTGCCACATGTCCATGGAAACGTCTGCAAAACTCAGACAGCGCTGGCTCTTTGGCTATAAACAGAGATGAGCAGTGAACCCTAGAGTCAGATACGACTGGCTTGCGAGCAAGGGTGACCTTACCTAATAGTAGAATAATTGTGTATTCACAGCTAGTATTTCATTTGAGTATAGGCATAGATACAGTGTATTTGTCATAGTTCTCCTACCTGTATTACTCTATTTAAGTTATATAAGCTAAATTAGTGTTATATTTTTATTTTCAGATCTTTGGGAATTCTACCTCCCTTACTTATACTCCTGTATATCATTGATGGGATGTTTACTACTTCTAAGTAAGTCTTAAAATATAAACAAAAGGAAATAATATACTTTTTAAAAAGTATTTTAGATAATTTAGCACATGTCTTTTTTGTTCCAATTATTTATTTTTTATTATATTTCTTCATTTCTTTTTGAATTCTACCAATGGAGATGGTCACTTATCAAGAATACCTGTTATAAATGATGTGCTAGTTTTGAAAACCTCTGTATTGGACTGAGCAATTACCTTGGCTTTCAGAGTAGCATCTTCCATGAGCATATGCTATACTAAGCAGATGTTAGTTCTAATTTCCTCTATAGCTGTTTCATAAAATGGAATAAAACGTTCATTTATTTTAATAAAATGAATAATACCATTTTTTTCCCATGTATAACTGCAGAATCTTGGCCAAGTGGAGGAGTGGAAAACTCCGTTTGAAATTATACAGAATTCCCAAATTGGTTGCTGTATAACGTGGAGACTGGGGAAGGAGTCAGCAAGCCCCACTCAATATGTTTACTAAGTCTCATGATTACATGAATTTGATATGATTTTAATCTCTGAAAATTAAAATTGAAACAACAGGAAAGAATTTGTTTCTTGAAATTAATGGAAAATTATCTTTGCCCAGTATATTGAGGAAGCATTTATAACCTTGCAGCATTTTGTAGAAGGTATTGGTATAAGTTTCAGCAGTCAGGTAGCTCCAGTTTGTAAAGATTATCTTGCTGCCTACAGCTGTCCATTCACCGTTATATTTGTCAAACAGAAATATCTGGTTTTAATTTCTTTTGGTAATTTAAAAAAAAATTCTGTAGGATGAATTTAGTATTGAAGTGATGAACTGCTATTGAATGTAGGCTACTGACAAATTTCTTCCTTTGTAGTATGTACTCCAGTGGGACTTTCTCGAATGTTTACAGTAATGGGTCAGCTCCTTGTAAAGCCAACGGTAAGAGCTGCATGATTTTAACTTGACAAATCTCAAACTAGAAGATGATTGTATGTAAGGTGGCTGAGGTTGAGAAGTTCAGCTAGAGTGGTAAATCTTAGGGTCATCCCAGAAAACCAATCTAAGTTTTCTTGAATGTGTTTGAAAAGTCTATAACAGTGATGGCGAACCTTGGCACTCCAACTGTTCTTGGACTTCAATTTCCAGAAACCCAAGTCCCTGTGAATCCACACGAATGGGTTTACTGCGCGTACCCCCTCCCCCCATATTTTGCAGACATATTTAAAAACAGGGCAATTTAGGGTCTAGGATCACAGGGACTTGGGCTTCTAGAAATTGAAGTCCAAGAACAGCTGGAGTGCCAAGATTCGCCATCACAGGTCTATAACTTATTGTGTAGTTCTACATATGCTACATAAATAAAGTTGGTAAC
This sequence comes from Bradypodion ventrale, assembly GCA_035047345.1. Lineage (NCBI taxonomy): Eukaryota > Metazoa > Chordata > Lepidosauria > Squamata > Chamaeleonidae > Bradypodion > Bradypodion ventrale. The sequence continues at coordinate 128,271,606 of JAWDJE010000006.1, forward strand.
CCCAGCAGATGGACACTAATTAGAGAGTTCTTATTTTGGTTATGGGGTACACATCACCTTGAGTCATTGAACACACATTGGATGCACAAACACTGTCAAGGTAAGGGTTTGCTTTGTTCTGTTTGGTGGAGAACATATCCATATATTATATTCAAATTCTCATGAGCCTGTTGCAAATGGTGGTCTGGAATGATGGGAGTTCAGTTCAACAACATCTGGAGGATTCCCAAGTTCCCCATTATTCCATAACCTAAATGCTACTCATACTTCTAATTTTAAAAATTAAAGTTAAGCTTATATATTTGTAGAAATGTAGAAATGCCTTTTGTCATCACTTTACCTCCCTACCTGGAAAAAACCCCACCTCCCGTATTTTGTGGACATATTTAAAAACAGGGTAATTTAGGGTCTAGGATTAAAACTAGGCAGATGAAGCCATTTGCATGAATCTTGAATACAGTATTTAAAAAGGAAATGAGATAGAGACATTGGTGATAATTGGTACTGGAATTGGAGCAATCAGTTGTGTGAATGAGATCTGATTTATTTATCGCTACATGTGATCTTTAGCCAGTTTTATGGAAGCATAAATTCATACATTCTAAAATTAAGAAAGCTCTTGTTAGATTCTGGCACGCAGAATAATTTTAATGTACCCTAAAATATAAGCTTTTATCTATGCATAGTTTAAAATTGATGTGTAATGTGAGACCTGAGGGGCCTGTTCGCATTTGGTCCAAATGTACATTCTACACTCATGAAATACCCCAATTCTCTGTCTAAGGCAGTGTTTCTCAACCTTTGGTTTTTGGACTTCAGTTCCCAGAAGGTAAGTAAATCCCCCAAAGCACTGATCAGCCAATGTACTGACTTAGGCTTCTGAGAATTGAAATCCCCCTGAGGGGCGTTGGCCCTACGTTGGGAACCACTAGGATATACATATGTATGGTTACATATAACATACTTGATATATATTTCTCTGTATTTTTGAACTTAGATACTTGAAGACCTGGATGAGCAAATATACATCATCACTCTAGAAGAAGAAGCAATTACGAGGAGGTTAAATGGTAGGTATGTTTGATACATATTATCGTTCTCGCTATTCTTGCTTTTATAGGGTGAGATTTTGTAATTTCCACTCATCTGTGTTAGAGGAGCATAGAAATGTGTATTAATTTTTTCTCTTGGGGAAAAAAAGAAGAGCCTTTTTAATGTTTTTTTTAAAATAGATCTGAGAGGTCCTCAATAAAGTGCTTTGAAATAAACAAATGTTAAGACCAAATTTTATCTAGATTTATAGAAGTACTTCTAGTACAGAAATTTTTCTCAATAGCATAAATTAGGAGCCCAAATTGTTTTGGGGAAACCAAGTACACTGTATTATACTGACAAGTGGAGGAAAGATTTTAGCACTAAATGCATTTTAAAAGTTCTGAATATTGGCATTTTGGTGCGATTATTAGTTTTAGCTGGTACAGAACAACAACCTTTTGCAATTGGTGCCTTCTAAATTTGCTTGGACTTCCATAATCCCATAATCGGGGGCTGTGGTGGCTCTGTGGTTAAGAAGCTTGCCTTGTTAGCTGGAAGGCTGGCAAGTCGGCAGTTCGAGGCCCGGGTACTGCATGACAGATTGAGTGCCCGTCTCTGTTCCAGCTCTTGGGGACATGAAAGGAAGCTCATTTGGATCTTCCCTGAGTGGAGTTTCTTCTGCATAAATCCTTTCAACCCAGAATAATTTCTGACATGAAATTATTATTATTATTATTATTATTATTATTATTATTATTATTATTATTATTATTATTATTATTATTATTATTATTATTATTATTATTATTATTATTATTATTATTATTATTATTATTATTCCATAACTAGTTTGTCTGTGGAAGTATGAGGATTATGTAGCAACATGTGTAGAGTGAATCAGCTTGGCTGGTGCAATAATAGTAGGTATTTCTTGTCCAGATGTTTAAACAGAAGGTATTATAAATTATAGACAAAAATAGATCTTGTATATTTCAGGTTTTAGTACAGAGTGATTCTAAATTTAGTACCTCTGTTTCTTTCAACCCCTCTGTCGTTTCTATTTAATATTTTATCAAATCTAAGAGGTAATTGAAACAGGGCATAAAAATAGGATTTGCAGATTAATCCCATAGTCATGAATGCTAGTAAAGATAGGACTGATGGAAAGAGTACTAACTCATTAGATCCCAGGCTCTTTTAGGGGTTCGGAATTTCCCTTTTGCTGACATTAAAGTTACATGAAACAAACAAAAAAACCTTTTTCATACTATTTTGTAAACATCAATGATTCGGGTTTTTGAGGATCTCTTTTGGTAACTGCTGAAAGGAATGACACGAAAGAAAGCCTCTTTTGCATTTTGGGTCTGTTGGTTAGACAGACCCTAATTCACACCTGTAAAATATATTCCCACTTTAAATAGATAGTACATACATGGTTGCTGTTGGATTGTGGTTTCATGTACTACCGTGTTTCCCTGAATATAAGACACTGTCTTATATTTTTAAAAACTCCAAAATTAGCTCAAGGTCTTATTTTCAGGGGATGTCTTATTTTTCCATGAAGAAGAATACCAGTCTCGATCGCGCTTCCCCACTCACAATCAAGGGAAGCGTCCCTTGGTTGCGAGTGGGGAAGCGCGATCAAGACTGGCCTCAGCTGTGAGGCGGCCGGCGTGGCCCATAAGAAGGCCTGCCGTGTTAGAGTCTCGATCCCGCTATCACCAGGGGAAACTTCCCTTGGTTGTGAGCGGGGAGGCAATCGAGACTCCGATGCGGCAGGCTTTCTTATCGGCCACGCCGGCCGCCTTACAGCCAGGAGGTAAGGAGGTCTTATTTTTGGATGGGGCCTTATATTTCAAAGGCAGGGGAAAAAAAGGGGGGTGTCCTAATATGGGAGGAGGTCCTATATTCGGGGAAACAGGGTATGCTCGTACTTGTTTGGCTGAATGACAGAAATAAAGCTGCTTTCATAAGAAATGTGTATGCAAATAGCAAGTAAATGCATCATAACAGTGAACCAATTTGATTGTCATAATTTATACCAGTTGTGACTGATTGCCCGTCATAAAATGTTATAAGCATTTTAAATTCAGTGAGTTACAGTTTCTGTTTAAAAATGGCCTCTAGATGTTTTAGGCTTCTGTTTCATAGCATATTTTTTTAATGTTACCAATGACACAAGGGTGTGTTCAGTGAATTTCTTTGAAGCTACAGTGGAGTAATTATTTCTTACGTGTTTGATCTTATCACGTAGCATAGATGTACAGAAATTGTTGCTGTATATTTGAAGCCATTACAGTAGAGCTTATGAAATGTTTATAGTTTTTTATAGTGACAATTTGATTCTTGTTTGCAGTTGTTCCCTCAGAAGGACTATAGCTGAACATATGTATTCCTGTATAGCTGAATAGTTCTGGAATTTATTTTAATTACTATAATCTTTTTGTTGTTGTTGGTAAAGACCTCATTGCTTGCATTATGGTACACTTGTTGCAGGATTTTTAGGGTCCAAGTTGGCTAGCCTTGAAGAGCTGTAGCTCAGATGTAGAGCACATGCTTTGTATGCAGTATGTCACTGGTTCTGTATATGAAACTTTAGAGAATTCCTGCCAGTTAGTGCGGAGACAGTTCTGAACTTAACAGACCAGTTGCTTTAACTTGGTATAAGTCAACTGCCTATCTTCTCTTTTCCAGGAAATTCCTTTCTTTTTCAGTTTCCCCTCATTTTTTTCCTCTTTGCCTTCATAAATTAGCACTCAGTGCTAACTGGATACTTTATTTATTTATTTATTTAGATTTATATCCTGCCCTCTTGCTCCAGGGCAACTCAGGGTGGCGTACAACATATAAAAACATTACAATATAAAACCCCATAAAAAAACTACAATAAAAACTCTTTATAAAACCACCCCATGTCTAAAAAGACCCACCCCTTCCCACAATCATTGAAAGGACATGTGGCATCAACTGAGCCAATGTGCAGGAGTCAATACCCCATCGGCCCCCCAAACTTGCCCTGCCAGCCAGGTTTTTAACCCTTTCCAAAAGGGCAGCAATTCTGACTGAAGCCTTAAGTCTGCTGGCAGGAGGTTCCAAAGAGTTGGGGTGGACACAGAGAAGGCCCTTCTCCTTGTGCTAGAGAGGTGAGCCCCTCTAGCCGATGGAACACTGAGGGACCCTCTCCGGTCCACCCTGGTAGGACGGGAGGACTCCCTTAGGGCGATGCGGTCTCTTAGGTAACATTCTATCCTCAGTGAGCTATTCTGGGATAGTTATACTTAGGAATGTCACTAAAGGTTTGTACGGCCATGCCACCCTGAACACACCCAATCTCGTCTGACTAAAGGTTTCTGTATGCCTCCAAAGATCTATACCAGGAGTTCACAACCTACGGCCTGCAGGCCATCCCTGACCCCCGACACCATTCCATCCGGCTCATGGCAACAACCCGGGAAGCGGATGAATTTACAACAGTTGTGAACGCGCCTGTGCAAATGCGCCTGTTGTGGTTTATGGCAGCGTTTGTGGCTGGGGAAACCATGTGTCTGGCCCATGGCACGGTCTGAGGGGGAGTTGTCCGGCCTGTGGTGGGGTAAGGTTGAGAACCCCTGGTCTAGACTCCTCTTGAACAGCCAGACACTTGCTTCTGGTACATAGATTGTACCATTTGGCTCCATAAGGGGAATTAGAGAATTGAGTTTGCTAAGCAGGATATTTAATTTGTGTATTTCTTGGCAGCAGCTTAATTCTTTGTTGGCAGAAAGTACCTGCTTTTGATGTAGGAAGCAGAACATGCATAATTTATATTCCTCTGATTAAGAGCTGTAACACATTCTATACATATGAACCAATGATCGCTGAAAATGAGCACCAACCCCCAGTATAATATGTAGAGTGGGCCATCAGTGGCATTCTGGTATATAGTGTTTTTTAAATTAACAGTGCCACTTTTGGAGATCAGCATATGCTGTTTCTGTCATAATATCAGGTAATTCAGTTTCTGATGGGACAGAGATAAATTGCCAAAAGAAGGCCTTTTCTGGTGTGGTTTACATTGTATTTCTGCATCTGGGAAACATACTATATGCTACACTGAATTCTTGGATTACATTTTCTATATCTCTTCAAAAGGCTTGTTGTTATTTACAGTATATTATACAGAATGTAATGCAAACTCATATTTAAAAAGAATTCCCTGACTCAGCTAGGATCTTTCTCAGAAACCTTTGTATACACCTCAGGTGTATATGGACACTAAAATATCAAAGAGGAACAATTGTTTTTTTTAAATTAAAAGATTCTTCTGCTGAAAAGCAAGCAGAAAAAACACACAATCTGGTGTTACGCTAGAAGGTGAGGCCAGTATTAATGGAGTAGCTCCATTGAAATTATTGCTGAAAATTAAATCAACATTCACATAAAGCCCATTGAGTTAATGTGTCTATCTAATAGGAATCAACAGTAGGATATTGGCCCATCTACGTATTGGCACTTTCAAAAAGATGTAATTGAGTTTCCGGAGAAACAATAGAAACGTACAGTTAACATGATTCGATACTTCTCTTATTCTGTGTAAAGTGAATATTAAGAAACACTGCTACAGCCATGGTAGAGAGGTTAATTGTATTATAATTTTTGTCAGAAAGTCAGATGCTGTCATAATGAAGGGCCATGACAGCTGTCTCTACTCCTAAAAGGCTGAAGAAGCTTGGATAGTGATCAACATGATGTTTTACTAGCTGGAAGAATTAATTCAGCATTATTTTCACTTCAGAGCTGCCTTAATGTTTTTCTTTTAGGAATCAAACTGCAACAAGATTAGTGTTTGTGTTTTAAATTTTGCTCCCTTCCCCTAAAGATAGGATATTGTGTTAAAACACTTCTATTTTTAACCTGTGAATGTTGTATACCTCTGTTTACATATGAGGTCAGTGGAGGGGGGAAACCTCTCTGCAGCTGTTAGCCCTGTAGAACATGTTTTACTGTGGAGGACACACTGGGATAGAAAAACTGTCTCTAGCATATAATATTTCAATACATATATAATTTCTATAGCAAAAGAATAAAGCTAGGACCTACTTTATATTAAATGGGAAATCTTGTCTTTAGCTGTTAGTTTTCCTGTATCCAAGGTGATGGGTGGGGCAGGATCAAAAATACTTATTTGATCAAAGTTATTGGCTCTGAAGATATTCTAACCTATGTAAGAAAGATGAAAGGTGTTGTTTTTATTGCACACTAGTAACAGTGTAATTTTGAACTAATTGGTATTGAACTGCCAATCACCTATGGAGAATGCAAAGAGATACTCCTACAATTTCCTTTGAGGTACTGAAATATTAAGTAGGGGCTGAAAGAAAAGCAAAATAATACTGTTAAATTGACCTTAAAGGAGCTGCTTTGTGGTTTTCTTGGAGAATCCCTTCTAATTTTTCATTACCAGTCTGAGCAAGTTGTGTCTACCAGTTTGATTTATTGGTTAGACAATGCAGACACTCAAGTTGTGTGCTTGTTTGAAATAAAGTTGAGAAACAATGATTCCTTAAGTAGTTTGCGCTGTCTTTCAGAGATCTAATTTAATCACTCTAAAATGTTACTGTGCTCTTTGGGGAAAGTATTTGGATTAGCATCGTCCTATTACATTTTTCAAGGAAGTTGTAAGAGCTGTCATTTCCTTGTCAGTGTTAGTATTAAAAATTTTATATGCTTCCCACGAACATCGATATTAACAATAACAATGACTGAAGATATGGTGAGCATCCAAATAACTGTTGAAAGCAACAGTTAGTTTGCCCACAGCTACATGTCAAGGTCTTTTGTAGCTTTATTAAACTTCTTTGTTAACTTTATAGTTTGGGATGTCAGAGAATTATCTGTGCTCTTTTTTTTGGGATGCAAAATTATTGAAGAGGAATTTTCTTATACTCTGTGTTTTCCTTTACATTTAGAATACAATTGCTAGCTTTTGAAAATATAAATCAGGGATTCTCAACCTTTGGAACCATGGGCCGGATGCGGCCAATGGCACTATTTCCTGTGCCCCCCGTCTCCACCACACCCGGAAGTGCCATGTGGTGGAAGAAGGGCAAAATGGCCGTCCGGCCTTGAAGTTGTTTGAGGGAGCTTGACCCGGCCCCCAGCTTGAAAAGGTTGAGAACTCCTGGTATAAATAGTCTCATGAGCTTTCCTCATGACTGAAGCTTTTAGCAGCATAGATATTAGCACTTCACTACAAGTTGCAAAATGCATCAAATATATAGACATTTGAGACATAGGACCACATCCAAATCATCTCATGCAGATTACATGAATAGAGGAAAATTGTGAGGATTCATATCCAATAAAGAAATAAAGACAAGTAAACTCAAGAAAATATTTAGTATCATGTATTGACACGATGGGCGTAGATCTGGGCGGACTACAGAGGATGGAAGATGACAGAGGAGCCTGGTGTGTGGTGGTCTATGGGGTCACAAAGGGGTGAACTCGACTGTGCAACTGAACAACAACAATAAAGAGTCACAATATAATGATTTGTCCTTAATTGTGTAAACAATGAAGGGAGATGTATTTTGAAGTAAGGCATATTCATAGACCCTATTTACAAGTTATTTTGAACATTAATTATGCAAACTGGGTAGTAAGATTAGCTTCATGTTTTTTATTCCGCAGCACTAATGTGACTTACAGAGTTACTTTGATCTACTCACAAACATTGTGAGGATTCATCTTATAAGGAATTAAATTTAAGTAACAACTGTATTATGGACTTAAAATAAAGTGGCAACTGAACCAAAGCCTTTTTCATTTTAGCTCTGTCCAGATGAGTGCTTCCTTTGAAGTATATTGTAAAAAACAGGATACAAGTCTAAAATACAAATAAAGAGATAGATTACATTGGATATGTACACTGCTGCGTGATACAGCTAGGCATGCAGTCATTTATCCTGGAGTAGTAGGCAGTTTAGTCTTCTAAGTCAGTTCTCAACCTTTTAAAGATGGGGGCTGGGTCACGCACCCTCAGACAGCTTTGGTGGCCGGACGGCCATTTTGCCCTTCCTCCACCAAATGGCATTTCCGGGTGTGGTGGAGGTGGTGGGGGCCACATGAAATGGCACCGTGGGCCACATCTGACCCGTGACCCGCAGGTTGAGAATCCCTGCTCTAAGTAGTGTTTGGATTGCAATTGTAACCATCTAACCATCCCTGATAATAGGTCTATTAGGACTTTCAGTCAGTCAACATCTAGAAAGTCTTACATTCCTCTTCCTATATCTACACAGGAAAACACAAATGTCCTGTCTAAATACTTTAGAGTGTTACTTCCTTGCTTTTGTAAGTAAATTTGAGGAACAGTTGGGTTACATGGGGAGAAATAGTTTGTTGCTGAAGGACAGGAATAGTTTGAATTAAAGCCAAGGTATGTTTGATTTGAAAGGTAAAACTGCAGTTGCAAATTTGTTTTCTGGTATTCTCTCGCATTAGTCATTACTGTTTTATACTTTATGTCATGCTTGCCTGAGTAAAGTAAGGAGGAATTATGGTGGACTTTTAGTGTTACTACTGATATTGGTCTGAAGAAGTGGACTTGATCCACGAAAGCTCACAGTAAAAATATAGCTGTTAGTCTTTAAAGTGCTGCAGTGTTTTTGTTTTGTGATATGCCTGAACCACAGACTAACACAGCTACTATTCCAAAAAATTCTACTGATTGAATAATTTTACTATACAAGATTTGTGTATCTTTCAGGGAAGTTTGGTTAATAGGTTAATCTGTTTGCGATTTGCATTCTCTTTAAAAGTTTGTAAAGTGGTTTTAAGAAATGATTGTACTGTATATTAGTTTAGGATTATTTTAATGGTCCAAAGCAAGTGACGGTATCTTTGTTTTTGAACAGGAATGTCTTCACCAGTGGAGTACAACACAAAACAGCTGGAACAGGAGTTAAATAATGTGAAGATCATGAAGACAAAATTGGGTAATTCTATCAGTCCTTTTGTATTGTGTCCTTTGTATGTTAGGTCAGTTTCAACGTACTGTTTCTAGAGGATCTAAGACAATTTACAGATATAAATTACCATATATTTTTACCAGTATGTTCTAGTATAAACAACAGGAAGTCTTGTTAACTTAGGAAAATCATATCTGCAGTAAGTCTTCTTCTTCTTATGCCATATCCGATTCCAAATATTGGCAATCATGCCAATGGTTAGCATTATCCACTACGAATTTATCTAATCTCATTCTAAAGTTGTGAAGCTGGAGAGCAATTGCTGTGAGGTACTTACTTTTGTCAGTCCTGATTTTCTGACTGTTCAGGTTGATTGGATGCTCCCTGGTTCTAGTACTAAAACAGGAGAACTCCTCTTTTATAGAGTTCTGTTCATAGTTGCTTTGCAGCCTGAGGTGACTTTTAAGTTTTTGGCATATTTCCCATAGGAAGATGTTTTTTGCAAAGTTATGTATAAAGTTTCATTCATATGAATGTTCACTTTTTTGCTGAAAATAAAAGAAATGCATTTTTATTTATTCCTATGATGGTTGTTTCCCATAATGTAACCTAAAAGAAGTAATTGGAAACTGCAAGTAATACAGTAAAACCCCTACTTACGAAAAAGTCCTTTCCATAGGCTTTTGCTTAAATTGAATTTTTTTGTAACTCAAAACAAACCCATAGGAAAAATTATGTTTTTACTCGAAGCAAACTCGTAGGAAAAAGAATCTTTATGTAACTCAAAGCAAACCCATAGGAAACTGTATAAATCAGGAAATGGTTTTAGCATAAAATCATTATGTAATTCGAATTTTATGTAACTCGAGGCATTTGTAAGTCGGGGTTTTACTGTACATCAGTTATTGAAGTGTACCATTTCAAACTCCAAGTGACAGACCTGATGTTTGAATGTTTTCCCACATAAAGTGATTGCACAGAAAACTAGCTTCTTGAAAGAACATCCCATATAGGTAGTGGAAGTTGCCATCCAAGGAAAGAACTCTTCTAAGGAATTGGAGTCTTGGCTGGAGTAATTTAATAATTGTGATATACATGTGCATTATAATCTAGCTGGTAGGATCATTGTAAGTGCATAAATCCATAAACAGATTTTATTTATTTATTTAATTTATTTATTTTCAGATTTGTATGGCTGCCTTTTTCACCTCGGCGACCCAAGGCGGCTCACAACATTAGCTAAAACCCATCCCCCATACAATTAAAACCAAATACTAAAACTATATAAAACATCTAAAATATCCTTAAGACACCCCTGATCCATTTAAAAGAGGAGCACCTGGGCAGGAGAAAACCCCCGGACAGGGCTAAATAAGCCAGCAAGGCTGGGTTATGGTGCTAAATGCACCCCATGCCTGCTGGCAAAGCCATGTTTTTAAAGCCTTCCTGAAGGGGGGGGGGCAACTTCGCCTGGAGATGCTGTTCTGGTGGCAGGAGGTTCCAAAGGGCCAAAGCAGATACTGAGAAGGCTCTCCTCCTGGTCCCAATGAGGAGTGCCTCCTTAGCTGCTGGGACCCCTACGGTCTGCTTTCGTAGGACCGGTCGAAAACCTTGAGGCGATGCGGTCTCTTAGGTATCCTAACCCACTACCATAAAGGGCTTTAAAGGTCAAAACCAGCACCTGGAATTGCACCCAGAAACATACTGGCAGCCAATGCAGCTCCCACAGCAGCGGCGAGGCACGGGCATATCGCCCGCACCCCACCACCACCTGGGCAGCCACATTCTGGACCAGCTGTAGCTTCCGGATGGTCATGAAGGGCAGCTTCATGTAGAGCGCGTTACAGTCTGGAGGTGACCAGAGAATGGGTGACTGAGAGTCCTGGTCCAGGAGCGGGCATAATTGGCGGATGACACGAAGTTGCGCAAAAGCCCTCCTGGCCATGACTGCCACCTGCTCTTCAAGCAGTAGTCGGGAGTCCTGGAGGATTCCCAAATTACGCCCCGGGTCTGTTTGGGGCAAAAAAGCCCCATCGAGCTCCAAAGATGATAGCTCCCGGGATAATGCAGGGCCCCGAACCCACAGCCACTCAGTCTTGCCAGGATTCAGCTGAAGCCTATTGTCCCCCATCCAGACCCTTACAGTCTCCAGGCACCTGGTTAGGATTTCAACTGCATCACTCGGGTTCCCACGGGCCGAGATTTACAACTGGGTATCATCAGCCTATTGATGATACAGCGCCCCGTTGGAACGGATGATCTCACCCAGCGTCTTCATGTAGATGTTAAATAGAAGAGGTGAGAGTACCGAGCCCTGTGGCACCCCATACTGAGGAGGTCTAGGGCTGGACAACTCATCCTGGGCTTTGTTTTCTGTGAAGGAACTGCTAACCGTTTTTGTTTTGCGGGGGAGCACCTTTAATTCTGTGATTGAGATTCATAAGAGAAATGAGAATACATGGCTTCTATCTCAAGCCACTTTAAATTTACTTAACCTTTGTCTTTAAAGAACGCCGAAAAAAAGCTTCTGCTTGGGAGAGGAATCTTGTGTATCCAGCTGTAATGATAGTACTACTGATTGAAACGGTAAGCTCTAATTTCCTTCCTTTCCTAAGACTTACCTGTCTGATCTTTCCTAAATTTGTGAGTAAACATATAAATTGCTATTTCTTTGCTTCCTTAAACCATTGAAGGTAAATTTTCTTTCCTAGGACAAAGCATTTTCTTTTATAACTCAGAAAAGCCCATTAGGGTGAAGCAGAGTAAACATTATAAATCCTTTTTCAATGACTAGATATCTGTCCCATCTTCTTTCTTTCTTTCTTTTTGCAGACAATCTCGGTCCTCTTAGTTGCTTGCAATATTCTTTGCCTGTTGGTTGATGAAACTGCAATGCCCAAGGGATCAAGGGTAAAGTATTTATCTTTTGTGGTGTTAACTGCAACAAAAGGCACATTGATCTCACATTCCATTGCATGCCTACTCAGAATTCCTAGCCATTTTTCCAGGAATGAGGCGTACTTCCAATAATGTTGGTCTAGAATTTCAGACTGAAAGGCTTGTCCCTGGAAGAATGAATCACACCCTGACTTTGGTTTTGATATCAGATATATGAGCCATAGGTCTTTGCATACAATTCATACAATTCATATTCGAAACATACTTTACGTATGTTTGGAACATGGAACATGTTTAAATATTGAGTATAAGAATGATCAGAATGATTAGCACATGGGCATAGATTAACAACGCACAAAAATGGATCTTTGTTAAATGCCACCATAATTAATAGTTCTTGCTGTTTTTAAAAAAGCTGCTTTAACCAGCTTCTTTCAACAGCTTCTTTCAACAGTTAGGACCATAACAATCACAAGTGTCAGCAAAGCTCCAGTTGTGCATACAGTTGTCTTACTATTCATTAGAGTGTGTCTTTTGAAACGTTGGTCTTTGTTTAAATGTAGATTGTTTAGGAAAGATATGTTTAGTTACTTCAACAGCCAGTAAGGCAAATTGCTTTTAAAATACTTCAGTTCCTTTATTGTTTGTTTGAATACAGTTAATTAATTAATTAATTAATTAGATTTATATACCGCCCTATCCAAAGGACTCTGGGCGGTGTACACAAGTTAAAACCAATATACAGGTAAAACAATTTAAAAAAACCTTAAGAAGCATAACTATATCTACAAAAAACCTTAAAAATACATAAAATCTACAGGAGGGGGGAAGCCTCAGACGAGCCAAAAAGGGGAGCTTGTTGACAATCCCGGTCCCCAGACCCATTTTGCCAACCACGTCTTCAATTCTTTCCTAAATGGTAGCAACTGGGCCTGGAGGCGTAGTTCCATTGGGAGGAGGTTCCATAGTGTGGGGGCTATGACCGAGGAGGCCCATTTCCTTTTGCTGGAGAGGCGAGCCTCCCCAACAGATGGCACCTGAAGGGTGCCCCGAATAGCCTTTTTTTTTGGGGGGGGGTGCCCTCTCGGTTTGCTCTCGTGGGACGGGTCGATGCCCTAGGGATGATACGGTCTCTGAGGTATAAGGTGACTACCAGCACCTTGAATTGCACCCGGAGACATATAGGCAGCCAGTTATTTATGTTTGTTGTCATTTGTTCTGAATGTTCATAGTATGGTAATTTTGTGTAGTTCAGATAAGTGAAACAAGAGGTATGAACCAAAAACAATGTTCTTGTGGCAGAAATGTTCAAACATTTATTTTCCCTTTCCCCTGCAGCCTTTTTCCTTGCCCAAACAGAGTTTGTACAGGTTTACCAGCCCTCAGCCCTGCTTTTGTGTGTGTGTGTGTGTGTGTGTCTATGTGTGTGTGTGTGTGTGTGTGTCTGTGTAAATCTGCAACCTGCCCCCCAGTCTATCTTTTGATCCTGCCGTTTTGAAATACTGTATTGAGAACATATTTTTAGATCTTATCAGAATAAGCTTTATTGTGATAATTTTAATATTCCTCTTGAAGCCACTTATTTTTGTAAGCAGAAAAGAATAATATACGCTGTGTAATACTTTTCCAAATTATTATTCGTGCAGGGTCCTGGCATTGGAAATGCTTCTTTGTCCACGTTTGGTTTCGTGGGAGCAGCCCTAGAGATCATTTTGATTTTGTATCCTTTTTTCATTAGCCATTCTTGTCTGTTAATAAGTAGTTTTCTGCGGTGCTGCTAATTTACTAAGATGCTTGCCTAGAAAAGGAAAGATGACAGGCCATTTTCATCCACTTAAAAGTGGTTGCTGTTTTTCTGTTCTACCCCCCTCCCCACTTCCTGCACCCACTCTGTGGAGCTTAAGGCTTCTAGAAGTCTGAAACTTGCATTCTTTAGGGCTTCTTTTTGACTTAATTCTCACAGCTATCTTATGGTCTCCTCTGTTGTTGGCTTCTATAGCCTGCGTTTTTTTGGAGATTTTATTCCCAAGAAGGATGACACAACCATGACAAAGGTAGGTAAAAAGCCTGGTTTGGTTATACATTCTTTCTCCTCCTTTTCTATTTGTGCCACCCAACTTTCTCAGGTTGCAAGTGCCCTGAATAGCCTTTTTTTTTTTTGGGGGGGGGGGAGGGGATGATTAGTATTTGTAAGTTGCAAAAACAAATTGGAAGATTTTCAGGCTGCTTAATGGGATTGAGGAGAAGGAAGAGTCCTGTTTAATTTGCTTGGCATCCACTCGCTTTGAAGATGCTTGTAATTGCAGCGCTTATTAACTAACCATAGAGAATTTGATGATGGATTTTCTCCCCTCCTAGGGAAATGTACTGCTAATGAGTAACTTTGATTGTGCAAATTGTACTTTTGCAGCATGTTTTTAGTGTAAGCTGTAGAAAAGTAAAAACAAAAAAAATGGTTGCTACAAGTATGATTGAATTTGAATAGCTACATAGGAAGTGGTTTTATTCAGCAGCACATTCTTGAAGCTATTTTGACTTTTCAGAATGTTTGTGAATGCCTTTTAGAAACTTATGTTGTAATGCACACTTCAAAATGCTCATTACCTGGACCTAATTACTAAGCAGACAGAAGGTATTTTGTTTAACTTTACACATTTCTTAGATTTACCCCCACTTTTTAGAAGTCTTTTTTTTTATTCAAAGAAGCAAGAGGAGGAGGGATTTGCTTTTATCTTGTCAGGAATTCTTGGAAGTGGGAAAGCAAACAAGTATAGGAGATTCTTGATTAAAACTGTTGAACAGTCCCATTATGTTTGCTCAGCTTTTCAATTAGAGCATTGTGGAAAGCAGAGACCGTAAGCTAGTAAGAGGTATATAGTTGTAGTCTATTTGTGATTAAATGTGTTTTGGAAAAAGCTCATTCTTTTCCTTTGTTTGCAGTAGTGCTGTGGTATTTTTTTTGATGCCATTATTTATATCAGGGGTGCCCAAACTATTGACTGTGGCACCAAATCATCCGGCTCATGCCATCTTCGCCACCCCCGGAAGTGGAAGTAAAACGTGCCCGCACATGTGCAAAACACTGCCATAAATGCACTCACGGCTGTTGTAAACGCGTTTACTACAGCTGCGGGTGCATTTATGGTAGCAATTTGTGCATGCACGGGTGAGTTTTGCTTCAGGTGGGAGGAACCACATGACCGGCCCACGGCCTGAAAAGTTTGGGCACCCTTTGTCTTATATCCTACCTTTCTCCGAGGCAGTTTATAACCAACACTAAGATGTAACTTTAAAAAAATTCTGGCAAGTGATGATAGATGGCCCTATGGAGGGACAACCAGGTCCAGTCAGAGGGGGTTGTGAGATCTGCTTTGCCTGGGTCCCTTGTTCTGAATTTTCCTATTAGGCCTGCTGTACAAACCCCTCTGGAATGAATGTGAAGAAGCCAATTTGTACCTGAAGATTAAATAAAGGAGCTATGTATTCTTACCTTTGCAAAATTCTATAAAGAAATTAAATCTTAAGGTTTGGTTGACATTTGTCATTATCAGTCTTGAACATGTAACTGAATGTTTCCAGGATGCCTTTTTTATTTCCTCTACTAAATTATTAGTGTGTGAACAGGGATTGGTTTGTCTTTTAATCTATATACAGAAGTAAATTATTTTACGTGCTTTGCTTATGGAACCGCAAGAGACTTTCAATCATTCTGCATGTTCAGTTGTGCCCTGTTGCTGCTAGGACATAAGGCCCTGCACAATTCCACAGGTGCAACTTGAACTGCATTTCATCAGCCATGAGGCATAATTTCCCTTTGAATAGACAGAGGCTAGAAACTTGAACCTGAATAGGTTTTATGGGAAACAAAACCATTGGATGTACTGCAAACACAACACTAGATTATATGTAAAATCATATGTGGTAGTATATGCCAGCATCACGAGTACATGCGGCCTATGGAGCATTTTTAGAAGGGACTTGTTTGTGAGCACCTGGTATAGACTACTGGAGAAGCACAGCAGAACAAAGAACAGGTTATAAAATCAATAAAAGCTGGTGTATTTTTTGCATATTCCACTTTTTAAGTGTAGCAGGTTGGTGTTCAGCGCTCACCAGGCTCACTGCTTTTAATTAAAATAATGTTTGTTTATTTAACAGATAATTGGGAACTGTGTTTCTATCTTAGTGCTAAGTTCAGCTTTGCCAGTTATGTCAAGGACATTAGGTAAGTTTTAGTTCAGTTAAATAAATGTTTTTAGAAATGTTTTTGCATTTGATGATGCTTCTACAGAATGGTAAATTGATTCATTCAGATTTTGGGGGAGATGAAATTAGGCATAAGAGAATGGTGGACTTCTTAGGACAATAGGCTATACAGTATTTGTTCCTCCTACATCAACACATTCAAATCATTGTTATGTGACATCAAGGTATCACATCAAATTTATGACAGGACTCCTGCAGTCGTTAGATCCACAAGTGAAACTCTTTGTTTGCCACTGAGAAAAAGGGGAAAAATTAGAAATTATGAACAGTGAATTTCTTTGACTGCAAGATGGAGCTGCATAAGCATTGCATCAGTGACGTAAGAAACTGATGAAGCTCTGGACCTTTCCTGAAATGTGTTGCAATATATTGTTCTGGGCACCTTTTCTGTGATTCCCAGGTCTTTCATTTATGCTACCCATCATGTGCAAAAGATTGTTGGAGATTTTTAGAAAATTTATACAAATGTGACCCTCAATTCCCCCCCCCCCTTCCCGGCTGTTTCTCTTCCATAGGCATTACAAGATTTGATCTTCTTGGAGATTTTGGAAGGTTTAACTGGTTAGGAAATTTCTACATCGTGTTATCCTACAATCTGCTGTTTGCCATTATGACAACACTGTGTCTGGTTAGAAAATTCACCTCTACAGTTAGAGAAGAACTATTTAAAGCATTAGGTAATGTTTTTTAAAAAATATTTTGTGATAATTATATTTTACCAGTGTGTTTAAACTTATAATGCCCTAGAATTATAGTGATCAGCTGTGCATAGAATAACTGGTTGGTTTGGGTGTGAAATTAAGGCCATATCAGCCATTTAATAACCACCTACCTGTCATGGTGAGACAGATGTACAGAAGTCTTCTGTATTGCATGAATTATGCTTCTCTCCCACCCCCACCCCGTTCTTTAAAGAAAAAAATATTTGTTATATTTGTATTCTGCTTCATCAAATCTCACTCAAGACAAATATATATATATATATATATATATATATATATATATATATATATATATATATATATATATATATATATAGATATATATATATATATATATATATATATATATATATATATATATAGATAGATAGATAGATAGATAGATAGATAGATATAAAAAGCAAGTCAAATACATCTATAAAATTAGTAATGATCATTAAATTAGCCTGGTGGCGCAGTGGTTAAACTGCTGTTCTGCAACCAAAAGTTTGTGAGTTCAATCCTGACCAGGGCTCAAGGTTGACTCAGCCTTCCATACTTCTGAGGTCAGTAAAATGAGTACCCAGCATGTTGGGGGAAAATGCTAATTAACTTGTGAACCGCCCAGAGAATGCACTAAGCGCCATGGGGCGGTATATAAGTGTGATTGCATTATCATTTAAACCAGCTGCAGTATATTTCATAATATAACAATCTAGCCTCTGAGAGCTGTCAGCAGAAGGACATCAAAAGGAATGTTAAACAGGTGTCCCTTGACAAGTTTTGGGGCCAGGGAATTTCTGCCAAGACGTCAGTGCCTCAGATACCTTCCAACCATGATTTAGACATAAGGAAATAAATAAAGGCATCTTCCACAGATTCTGCAGCCTAGGCTGACTCATCATGACTACTTAATTTGTGGTTTTGATTTGTGCATAGAAACAGACGGATATGCAATGAAGATATTGTTGCACTGAAGCCCAATATAGGTGGCCCTGATCATTTTTTCAGCACAACCCCATTTTTCTTAGCTTGAGGCAGTTTCCCTTCAAATGTTACACCATTTGAATTAATGCTGGCAAAAAGCTACAATAGTTTTAACTGCTGGGCTATAGGAGTTTAAAGAAGATACCTAAAAAATATTGGACACCATCATCAGAGCTGACTTTTATGTGAATAAAAGTTTTGAGTTTTCTTTGGATATCGAACAAGGCAAGTTAAGAGGTGAGAATTTGGAAACTGTATATAATATCATTTCAGTTCCCATGCAAGAGAAAACCAGTCTGTTGTACATTCTCATTAGGGATATTGTAACTTCTTCTCCTAGTGCATAACAACTGAGCTTGGATCATGATCCATTATTTTCTTTCATGTTAGTAACCAGTGATATGGATCAGGGATGAGGGAACATCGTTGTAGTGTTATAACACTTAAGGAGACATGTAAGGAGACAAGGGAGAGCATAATGTGCAGGACCTCATTTTGGCATCTACAGCCATATCCTTTTATGGCCCCTTGCAGATAAACATAATTAATTAACCTAATTTAGTCCGTGAATATTTTTCTTTAAAAATCACATGTATATCTCACAAATTATATACATTTTACATTGACAATTTGTTATGTTTTGCAGGTTTAGACAAACTTCACCTTTCACACATTGCAAGAGACTCTGAAACAGCAAAGCCCTCTGTAAATGGGCATCAGAAAACACTGTGAAAAAGCTGTCAATGGAACTGAGCCTTTCAACTTCAGGACATTCCTGCCACTTTGTTGCACTTGTTTTTTTTGTATGGCTTTCATTTCTTTGTATTTTGGGCCCAAGCTGACCAGCATTTACCTAAGAAAGCGGAGTGCACCAGTTTTTACTTGCCTTTCTTTGGATTGGACTATTTGCACTCCGCATCTTTGCCAGCTGGTAAAGTGAAAACTGGAAGCTGAACAGAAAACCACAACCCTCTTTGAAGAGACCTCCATTTAGGTCTGTTAGTATAAGGCCATAAATCCTCTGTGCATAAATACTTTCCTGAGGAATGAAGCCCTTTTCTGAAATGAGCCTTGCTAGATGAAAAGGATAATGATCCCGCATTCCAGCTGCTGTTTTCTGAAGATTGCATTCTGAAATTTGGTTGTGTTCAGAAATCTTTGTAGTATGCCCATCTTGTCATCTTCCACCATGACTGTGTCTTAAAATAGCAGCAGTTCTTCAATTTAAATAACGCACTATCCGGCAAGATACTGCTAGAAGCAGTTTCTATTGTGAGTCATAAAATAGACAATCATTTAATTTAATATTGTAGTACCAAAATTGAACCTAGAAAATTGGGTGATTTCAAAGACCTTTGATGATCATTGTGTATGTAATACTGTATCCAGAAGTTAAACAATGAACAAGTCACATTGCTCCACTAAAGTATTATGCGCACAAAATCCCCCACTTCTTTCATTTAGTTGTTCATGGCACATATGCTTGTATCTTTTTTGAAAATGGAGAATTGCTCTAATGTATCCACCTGGTTAGTTTTTTAGTACTAAAATGTATGGTTCTGGGTATGGTGGTATGAACAGAGCATGACATTTTGTTTAATATTGCAACATTTCTGAACTTTACAAACCCTGTGTGTGATTCATGAATGTAAGGAACTCAACATTGAGTTTGGTAGCTCATATACTAAGAGAGGAGGTGGGTAGGCTATAAAGGCCACTGTGACTGTTCGATCTGACTGTAATTAATGCTGAAAAATTGTAGTTGGATGACAATGACCACATAAATGACTGCATTTTATATAGATTTGATCTAATAACTGGAACTTCACAAATGAAAAGCATTTCATGTAAATTTATAATCAATGTTTATCTCAATTAATCTAGGGTTTCTAATTTATGCAGGGCTTTGATTGGCTGTACAATATCCCACATCACCTAGTAGGTATTCACCTTTTACAGATCAAAATATTACTAATTTTATTAAGATTCATTAAACACTTTCTTTGTGACTTGACTTCTACATTGAATTACTGGATATGAGAACATATCAATAACTGGATATGAGAACATATCAATCACTCAGTGAATAAATTTGTATTAAAATTGGGCAAGCAAAGTTTATACATGATACATAATATGATTACTAAAACAGACAATGAAAGTGTTGATTACAACACATGGAGAGTAGAACTTAACTTTCACAAGATAAGATTCCAGGAACTGGAATAAGATTGTAAATGTGGAATGTTTGCTGCTGTAGAAGTTTAGGGTAATCAGTTCAAACAGTTCAAATGTGGAAACTATTATCTCATGGTAATAATAATTATTCTGAGGGTGACTCTGAAGATGTGGTAGTAAATGACATTACATAAACTTATTGTAAAGCATGTCACTCATTATGTGGAATCCCATTACTATTAGTAAGCTAACATTCTCACTGCACACCAACCCACAAAAATTTAGATTCATTCCATATAGCCTGATTGAAGAGACTTGAGTCAGTAGAGCCATCACTGTAACCACAGCAGCTAGTACATAATTTGTATCCAATTAGAATTTGATTTCAGCAATGTTTCATTGTACATTACATTTTGTGGTGGTTACAAAAGATATTCCTGAATGGGTGTGCGAAGAATCAAAAATTGGCACAAGTTGATTTGAGATCAGCTTGTAATACCAACCTGAAGCAATCAATGCGGTTATAGAAAATGGGTGGTGGTGGTGTTTGATTAAATCAGTTAAGATCCATATTCCCATTTAAATTAAGATGAAATATGCAAGAGAGAAAACATCCAATTTCATTTTTCTAGATGACACTGAAAGCCCACTTCCCATTTCATTGCTGAAGAATGTTAGGTACAGTGAACCCCTTCTTTACAGAATTAATCCGTTCCATGGGGTTTTCCTTATAGCGAGTTTTTACTTACAGCAAAGCACAGTTTCCCATAGGAATGCATTGAAAACAAAAACAACACATATTTTTTTCTGTTCAAAACTGTTTCTAAATAGCTATTTTTTCTAAATAGCGAAAACACAGCAAAAAAATTCCAAAGTGCACTTTTGGACAGATAAAAGATGTTAATTTGGCTTTTTTCTGAGCTCGGGAACTTAGTACTTTTGATTTGCAATGCATATTCGTCACATTTTTGACACCTAGTGGCCAGCCCTGGTAATTGCAAGAAAAGTACCTGCCGAACAGCTGATGAGGGGATTGGGGGAATTTCAGCACTTCCTGGTTGTGGGGAGAGCTTCTGGGGGTGCAAAAAAAAAATTCAAAACAGAGTGGAAATGCTCCAAACACCCTCCTACCACCGGGAGAAGTGTCGGAACACCAAAAAAACCTTTCCGTATATCGATTTACCAGTAAGCAGGGCACCATTTTCTCAGGATTTCCTTCCATATAATGAGTTTTCCATTAAGCAAGCCACCCATAAAGTGGGGTTCCACTGTATTTGTAATTAGGCCAGATACTGCCATTTACTAAGGTGCACTAGTTTTTGTCTGGAAACCTTTTATGCAATTTAGCCTCTCATCTTTTTATGGTAAACTGGAAATGGATGTGAGGTAAGGGGTATGTAATTCAACACTTCTATTCTGCCCAGCTAGAATTATGTGATATGTGAGCTTTTGACATAGTCTGGTGTAAAATTATTATTTTATGGCTTAGCAGAAACTATTTTACAAATTAAATTTTTACTTAAAATACTTTAAAATGTCTTAAGGCGGAAGAGTCACTAATTCATAGATCAATCTTGACAATGCATTGCTAATGTTTTCAGCTGGTTCACTACCTTTTTAAGGCAAATATTTCTGTTTTGACATCAAGCATTTGCCTCACTTATACATTTAAGCACAAAAAGCTCAGTATATATAAAAATTAGACCAAAATGTATGTAGTTTAAATGTCTTAAATAAGCCATTGTTTGACTTTTTCCTCCACTGATAGCACAGTGTTTTAATACATCATGAAAATCTGGTAATGTCGGAGCACATCTTTCTATTGAGCCTTTGAAGCAAAATTTGAGTGGACACAATATTTATTCAGAAGTAAGATTTAGTAGGACATTGTTTACAGGTTGTATTGTGTTGTTTATCTTTATCCCTCTTTCTCTGATACCTTTTGCATTTGCCTGTTTTATAGTGTTGATTAAAGGATTTGGCAAGATGTTCTTGTATGACGACATGGTTTAGAGGTGTTTTATTCAGATTAAATGTTGTAATCTTTTATATACACTGCTTATCTCAGTTATGGTGAAAAAATAGCAGCAAACTCTCTCAGATGAGTTCATTTGATATTTGCGGGGGGAAACATATCTTCAACATTAACTATTACTTTGTGAATAACACTTCTTACTGGAGAGAATGGCCTTATCTCTTAGACTTTCTTTCTAGTCTCAAGGAAGAGCAAAATTAAGCTAATCCCACAAAAACTTTTAGTATCTTCATGTGGTAAATAGCAAAGGCTATGCACTTAATGTAGTAGCATCTGAGTTACTGGAGGCCTAAGAGAATGAAATGAAGCTTTGAAACTTGGAAGAACGTAAACCCTCTATGTACATGGTATACAGGGAGAGGTCTTAGAAATCTGGCTTCCTTGATAGCACACTATTGACTGCCAGTTTGTGCTCTCGAATCAGGCACTCAACTGAATGGATAAAAATAAATGTTTTTGTTTTTGAAATGCTGTTACTGTCCCCCTCACCTCTTCCCTTGTTTCTCAAGACATCTCTGAGGGAACAAGTTAAGAATTAATGCCCTTGGAAAATCATCAGCTTATCCCAAACCTGATTGTACTGTTTTTCACAGCTTGAAGTTGCAACAGGTGTTCAGATAAACAGGGTCCTAATCTGCATTACTTTTGGCTACTCACAGGACTCCCCAGAATTACACATGTTTATCCCCTATCAGAGATTCAACATAACTTGGTCCCTCTTACTCGACTGTGAAGCAAATAAAGCAGTCCCTGAAAATACATTTAGCAGACATAGTATTTTCTTTCTTTGGACATTCATGAAAATGTTAGTTGAGAATTTTCTTTTCATAACAGGAGCGGCACAGAGGACACACAGGTCTTTCGCCCAAGGAAAATTCTTCAAATGCTTGAAGGCAAACACTATGAAACACATGAGAACAAGAGAGCAGAACAGTCTGATGTGAGTGTGATCGGTAAATATCTTGAGCCAGTCCCTTGTCAAGATGGGTGGGGTGCATGAGTGGCATAATGCAAATTGGGCAGTCAATGATGTCGTGCCGAAATGCCTGAAACAAACAGAGGTATTAAGATCATATACCAAGGAAAAATAAAACTAGAATCCCAGCATAATTGGCTGTGATTAATTGGTGAGGTGCCACACCATGACTAATTGCTAGCTGAGCAATGGAGATGTATCCTGGCATCTCTGACAATTAGCTGCAGCAATTTCTGCAAACTACACAAACAGCAGTAGGTTTCCAGCCAACATAGGAATGGAAATTAAAATGCTTTGAAATTTTCAGAAGCAACATTTGTGCTTTAATCTCAGAAATAAGATGAATACACTATAACAAATTAAACCAGTTTGGATGGCCAAAGCAAGAGCATTAAGATGTCAGATCTGCATCAAATGAAATAGACGCATTTATGTTGGCAATAGGTGTTAGAATTCTTAAGGTAGGCTGTCATATTTAAGCAGTAGGAATTTAGTCCTCTAGTCTTAAAATGTATAAACTCTGATTCCATCACAGTGGATTTTGAGGCTGTATGGATAAATGTTTCACAAGGGAAAGCAGCCTATCATAATAAAATTTCAAAGCGAGAAGCATAGAAATATTAAAACAAACATATTAAGTCTTAGCTAGAAGACTTTCAAACTAAAGTATCTTGGCATAAGTGAACATTTTGATTTGGGAACAAAAAGAACAGGCTCAGCACCAACCACGTCCATGAACAAAGCATCCCACTGTGGGTGCTTCGTCCCAGATAAGACTAACACCAGCAACTAGCCTTCATGTCTGAAAAGGACACACTGACAGTATGCATGAAAGTGTGCTATAATTAAAAACCTGAGGTGACTGAATCAGGAAAAAAAATCCAACTGTTTAGTCACCAAGCCTACCGTATTTTCCGGCGTATAAGACGACTGGGCGTATAAGACGACCCCCAATTTTTCCAGTTAAAATATAAAGTTTGGAATATACTTGCCATACAAGACTACCTCTCTTCCAATGCACACCAAATAAAAATTAACCCACACTCAACCCGAAGACGCGCAGCCCTCCGAGTCGAATGGGCAGGTTCGGGTGGAGAGCCAATCCACGCTCACGTTCTCCTCCTCGAGGTACAGGAAGATGTGTGCAGCTTGCTTCCCCTTGCTTCATACTCCCCGCACAGAGCAGGGACTCGGCCGCGGCACCCCCCACCATATGCGGCGGACATATGAAGCAAGGGGAAACAAGCTGCAGTTAAGTACCTGTCCTATAAGACGACCCCCGACTTTGGCACAGATTTTTCGGGGTTAAAAAGTAGTCTTATACGCCAGAAAATACAGTAGTTGGATAACTTTGTGACCAAAGCATTCTGCTGGTTCCAGCCCACGAGTTTGGACAAATGGGTACTGTGTATCACTGAGCAGTCAAGAAGAAAAAGAAGCATATGTGTGTTACCTGTAAAGTGATATAAAGGCAGTCTCTTGAGACATAGTGAGCCCAGATACACTTCCATCTTGAAACTAACCTGCATCTGTATCTTTTCCCACTCTATGTCACCTATGAGGGGGCCCAACTTTTTGTCCAGTTGCTGAAACACATCTTGACTTGCAGCTACAGTAGAATCAATCTCAGAGAAGAGTTCATCTATGCGAGTATCGTATGAATTCAATAATAGTTGGCAGATCTCTGTAAACTGAAAGGTGAAACATTTTTTTCCTTAGTGGACAGTAATGGGTTATAAATAAAGATCGGGAAGATCCATGAAGCCATTGGTGGAAAAGATGCCTCTGTTGCAAGAAATTAAGCCTTATCTTTGCATCTTAAATAAAATTTTAATATTCTCAGTGCTAACTAACATTTCCTGAGGCAGAGATTTTTTAAAAAATTGTTAATTATTGTTTCATCTGCCTTTCTGATACCTTCCAAATATTCTGAGTTACAGGCCTTACCAATCCAAGCCAGCAGAACAAGAACTAGGCAATGGGAGTTACACTCCGAATTTCATTTTAAAATTGTTCAGTATTATATCACTGAGAGCCTGTGTGGTAGAGTGGAGAAAATGCTGGAGTAAGACTGGGGCGATTCAAATCCCCCCTTGGCCATAGGAATTAGTGGGCAGTGGCAACGGTAAACCACTTCTTAAACATTTTACATACCTTGAAAACCAGCAAGTCACCATAAGTCAGAAGCAATTTGATGTGTATAACATACACATAAACCACATTAACATAAGTCACTGTAGTCCTTAAAATGTTACAGGTTTCCATGTCATAATATCCTAAGTATTTATACAATCCACTCACTGTAAATGTAAAATATCTTTTTCTTTGTGCAAGTTCCATTAAAAGGAAATTACTTGGATTTTGACTTTTGTCTCATGAGTGGAAGACAGTTCATGTTCTCTTTCATACCACCTTTCTTTCACAGAAGCATAAACATCTGTCTGCTTCTGATAGGCAAAGGACCACTATGAATAATGAGTGAATTATGGGACTGCAGCTGAAAGATGGGAGTTGGAAGAACGTTCTCAATCCTGGGGAACAATCAACTTGGTATCTGAGCCATTTGTTCTTCAAAGGCAGAGTTAAAAGGAATGTAACTACTTTTAAAAAATGGTCAAATTTTGTTTTCCAGAAAAAGGAAGTCTGAAGAACTGCGATATATTTGAGTGTTTAATTTTGTGTCTACTTTTGTGACCTCTCTGCCCTTCAACTTGAACAATATAACAAAGTGTGGAGGTATTTCAAATATCTTTATCTCTATGTAAAGCACCATCAGTCACAGCTTTTAGGTGACCAAAGAACATGATTAAATAAAGATGCACACAAAAGCGTTGAGATGAACTTTGTCTGCCAAAGGGGAGTCTTTTTAAAGCCATCCATCTTCATGTCAGCAAAATTGCTTACTAATGTGTTGACTTAAAAAGTAAAATGAATAAGCTGGAGTTTACAATGTATCAATGAATCAGCTGATAAGCTTTTACTGCTTTAATATCCTTCAAGCTTTGCTGCCTGAAGCAGCAACAGGTTAGCAACAGAATGTTTGCTATCTCAGGGTGATAAAGGAAGCCAAATGGCTAAACAAACTCCTGAGCCATTATGCTGTTTGGTGAGATCTAAATTAAAATTGCTGGGAAGTCACATGGTAAGGAGGGAGGACACTAGAATGAGCTGCCCTGTTTTACAAATAACATAAGTAGCTTCCTAAACAATGGTCTGCATTTTTAGTTAGGCTGATAATAATGTAATGCACCTGGAAAAAAGATTTAATGACAGCAGTAAAAACCTTTAGCTCAATTAGGTGGTCTGTTCAAACACAGTTTATAGATGAGGATCAAATGAAATTCACTGCAGAGCATACTGAATTCTAGCCACTTCAGTTGTGCATAGTAAAGGTCATCCTTGTTTGAAAGCCAGTTGTATCCAGCTCTAGGGTTCAGTGCTCATCTGTTTATAGCCAGAGCCAGCACTGTGTGTTTTGCAGACATTTCCGTGGACATGTGGCAGACATGCCTAGACACGTGCATGGCATGCAGACATGCATAGACAGTGTGAATGGCATGCTGTTTACCTTCCCACCGAAGTGGTCCCTATTTATCTACTTGCAATTTCTTGCTTTTGAACTGCTAGGTTGGCAGGAGCTGGGACAGAGATGGGAGCTCACTCTGTCGTGCAGTACATGGGTATCGAGCCCCGACCTTCCAGTCTTCAAGCTCAGTGTCTTAACCACTTGAGCCACGGTAGTCCTTGCCCACTTGTGTATACAGTGGTGTTAAAAATTAGCATAGCTTGGTTGCCATAACCTTTCATGATTCTTTGATCTAAGTTATTAAGATCTTGAATGGATTAATATAAAAAGTCTAAATACATTCTATTTTAGTAACGGCACTTCAAACTGGTGTTCAATTCTGAAATTTCTTCAAGAGCTCAAAATCTAATGTGTTTCTGTCCTCCAGGTCTATCAATGACAGCAAAGCACAGAAATACTTAGATTTAACTGATAAATTTTTGTTTTGGGTGGCAGAACTGAACGTCCTTCCAGTCAAACATGCACTAATGGTTATCCACACTTTTTAAACTTTGGATAGGCTGGGATTTATTTTGCTTTTATGGTTCAGTAACTGGAAGACAAAAATCCTTTGATCTACTACAAATTGCTCAGAGGTCCAGCAGTAGATCCCGATCTGCCTTCTTGCAGCTTCTGTCCTAGATCACAGTGAGGTACTAGGAAATAATCTTTTGATTCAACCTCTTTTTGTATCTAACGTATGATTACCTTTAATTTCCCTGATGGACCTTTTCAATTTCTACAGCTCTCTATTTTAGAATAAGGATCAAAGCTTTAATTAACATGTTACTTTTAGGCATGATAAAGTCACCTTGAGGAGATTTCGTCAGTTTTCTATGAGAAATATGTTGTTTGAATATGCCCTCACATGGTGAGAGCTGGTATTTATTCTGACAGAACAAAGCATTATCAGCAATGGGCTGTAACTAGGTAAGATATTCAAGCTCTTGCGGTCCAATCATTACAGGATGATTTTGGTACATCAAAAGGTGACATGCATTGAAAGGGAATATCACAGAAACAAGCAAGCATGATGGAAGAAATATTGATCCTTTTTTTCCATTCATGCATGACTGGTATCTTCATGCCTGTAATGGCTTTCCTTCTCTAACCCTCTGGGATAAGCACTGTCACAGTCACACAAAGAAACAGAAATGTCCTCTAGAAACTAGTAAGATGTTAAGTGGAGTTTTGGCACTGAGTCATACAAAAGTGGTGCACAGATTAAATTGTTTTTGAAGACTATCATTATGGACAAATCCAATGGAGTTGCAAATTGAAACATTCCCAAACAACAAAGTTGAGTATCTGAAACAAAATGAGAAATTTATTTGAGTTCTTGTGAAGACGTATGCATGAAAAACCTGTCCTATCAAAGGTACTTTAAATTGTTGCATGAGGCAGTTCCCTTATGTTATGAGGGTGCAGGGGACTGCCACATGAGTGAGGAAAGTTCTGCAGGTCATCCCAAGGAAAGAGCCCCCACTATCATTAAGGGGAAATGATTAAGGCAGTACACTGGATTTGGAGGAATGCTGAATCCTGAGTCAAATTGGACCTTCTTGTGCCATATCTGATTCTGAATATTGGCAATCATCATGGCGATCAGCCATGCAAACTGTCCTGCGAATATAATGCCATGGCTTTTCATCTGCCTTCTGCCTCACAACGTGACACCTGTACTACTGATCCAGGTCTGTGAGTCACTTTCTGGTTCCAAGCCCTTTTGGCAAAGTCCTCCGCAGACCTAGGCCAGGATGGATGCTGCTGCTGCCCTCCGTCAAGATGGATTCAAGTGGGATTTAATCCACTTGGTGATCATCACCCTTCTCCGTGGATTTTGCCAAGGCCGCTAGTCCTCAGGGTTGTCAGGTTAGTTAACCGCTGCCTGACGCTTGGCGTCGAGTTGCTAGCAGTATGATCTACTCTATTACCACAACAGGATAACCTGGCCAGACTTATAAATTGGGCCTACTCACGTCAAATCTGCAGGTGCCTGAGATCAAAGAAAACAAAGCAAACCCAAAGTTCATTCAGGTTTGGAGTGCACTGCCCAGTCCGAGATCACACCGGGGGGTGGACTAGCATCCAGAGGGTGACAAAAATTAAAATATATTAAGAAGCAAAGAAAAGGAAACAAAGTAGCATTCTCAGAAGAGACTTTCCAGATTTTAATTCATGCCTAATTTTAGGCCCACTGATTTCAGTGGTCGTCCTCTGACTGGATGCAACATACTCTACCTTTAAAAAAAATACTAATGATGTACGTAAAATACAAATCACAGCCCACACTCCTGTTATAAAAACTATTCCTGCCTTGAACTTGTTTTGTTTTTGACACATTTTGGAAGAAGTGAGAATAAATCATTGCTACACATACCTTTTCCTCAAAGAATTTCTTTCTTAACATGGCATCTTTTGGAGGAACTGTTTTCCTCAGATTTTTGTACCATTTTCTAACAATGTATCCCCTCCAGAATGCTTGAATTCTGTGACATAAAATGATATAGATGAGAGGTGCCCAAATTTTTTGGACCGCAGGCCGGTCACATGGTTCAGCGGGCCGGTCACGTGGTTTCTCCCATTGGAAGTGGAAGTAAAACGCACTTTCCAGTCTGTTTTGCAACAGGAGAGATTTTAGGCTATTTTCTCTGCTTAAATCAGGGGTGCCCAAACTATGGCCCACAGGCCGGATCCAGCCCCCAATGTCCCGGAAGCGGAAGTAAAATGCGCCCATACAGGTACATTTTACTTCCGTTTCTGGGGGGTGAGGGTGCTGTGGGCTGAATTGGCATTGGGGGCCAGATCCAGTCTATGGGCCATAGTTTGGGCACCCCGATATAGATCAGTCACAAATCTAAGCTCTCAAAATATATATTGTTGTGAACTGTCTGGTCCACTGTGGGGAGAAAGACAGCACATATAAATTGTTTTTAACATGAAATGTATATTGTATTTTTATCTACCTTGGGTCCACTATGGGGAAAAAGACAAACACCCCCCCCCCCCAACACACACACACACTCTTACTCTCATAGGGAACCCAAGGCACTTCACAACAACTAAAGCTATACAACAATCGTCAGTTTTAAAAATACAATATAAACATCACATTAAAAACAAACATATATCAGTATTAAAACCAAGAAACAGCAATTCTAAAACCTTTTTAAAAAGTATTAAAACATAATTGAAAATAACATTCAAAAACAGCAGTAAAGTTCTTTTGTGAGGCCTTCCAGCTTGGAACAAGAATACTGTACAGGACGAAAAACAGCTAATCTCTGCTGACATCAGCTGCTTTACAAAAATGACTTATCATTAGATGGGACCAAAGGTATGTGTTGAGCAAATGTAATGAAACATGGCAGCTTCTCTTGCAGACTCTAGAGCCGTGATCGATGGTGAACCTTGGCACTCCAGCCATTTTTGGACTTCAATTCCCAGAAGCCCAAGTCTCGGTGAATCCACAGAGTAGTAAACCCATTCGTGTGGATTCATAGACTTGGGCTTCTGGGAAGTGAAGTTCAAGAACACCTGGAGTGCCAAGGTTTGCCATCACTGCTCTAGAGGTAATCCTAGTTTGGATTCTTTAGGTGTTATTATTTAGTTGACTTATTTGTGTGCCTCCATGCTGCAGTGCAGGGAAGCAAGTGACCAAATTCTTTTTTCAGGAATTCAAGAATGTAAATTATGAATTAAACACAAATGTTGCACGGCTTTTATTACCATTTCTTTTTGATGATGCAGGAAGTAGTGAAGCCTGACATTTCTACAACCATGTTCTATGCAGCATTCATTAACAGCTACACTGGAAGTGCAGTGGAACCTCATACAACAATTGCCCCATATAACAACGAAATCGCACAACAATTAGGTTTTTGGGGGAAATGGTGTCCTGCATAACATTTTTCCCTATGGAAAAATTCATACAACAATCTTTCAATGGGAAAAACCACTTAGCAAAAATAATAATAAATTGTATGATGTATCCCATAGGGAAAATCGCTATATGATGCATGCATCATATAACAATTGTTTTGTGCAACAATGAGCCCCATGGAACGGATTAAAATTATTGTATGAGGTACCGCTGTACTGTAATTTCTAGCAGTTCAGAAATTATAACATTACATGACCAATATTTCCCTAGTGATAGCACTGATGTAGACCACATGATTCAAAATGTTTGACACACCATTGTTTTCTAATCAAAGTCCACTTTAATTTAAAATTAAACCAATTTCTAGTTCAAAATGAAAATGCATATAATGCTGCATCACTTTTTAAATAGAGATCTGTAAAAATATGTTTAGAAAAATGCAGTTCTGTAGCACTGGAGAATTAAGACCCCCTCATAGCAGTGCACCATATTTTTATGCATGTACTTATATTTGGCACTCAAAAGGATTTTGCCATTTGCTAGTCCTACTTACGTTGTAGCACACTTTATTTTAAATAGCCGTGCACCATCATGTATTACACGCGTCTGGTATTGGATCTTCCTACACATAGGGCAGGTCTTTTTACCTGCAAATCTTTCAAAAGATTTAAGGCATGCCTAGAAAGAAATAACATTTAGTTTTAAATGAGCTTGGAATAATTACTCCCACATTTATTAATAGTGTTTGTGGATAGAGTATATACCGGGGGTTTCCAACCTACAGGCCGTGAGCCGGCCCTGGCTCATGGCACCATTTCATGTGATCCGCGCTGCCTTCGCCACACACAGAAACATTTACGTCACCCATAAAACGCGCCTGTGCATGCATAAATGTGTCTCTGCTGTAAACGCGGAAGTGGCCGCATTTATGACAGCCATAAATGTGCCCATTTCCATGGGGCATGGTCTGGCCTGTTCAGCTGTACGTGGGGCATGGTCCAGCCCATGGCATAAAAAGGTTGGGAACCTCGTATATAAAATGGCTGCATAGGAATGAACAGTAAAGAGAAGGAATATATATTATGCTGAAATTATGGAAAGATTAGCAAAATGAAGGGAAAACTGTCTCATTATCCTTATTTCATGTCCTCCAAAACCTTTATGCCTGTCTTAATTGAACATGTGGCCACTTATTTTTGTTACTTAAACAGTGCAGAACTATTTTTTCAATAGGATATGCATTAATATATATTAATAAATAGCTGTCATTAAACTGCTAAGAGGTACTGAGATAAACAAACTTATCTATAGTTAAATGATGACTGCTTATTTCCAGTAACCTTAGTACAATAATGTGTGTTACAATAGAAAGACAAGTGCTTGTGTCCAGTCCTAGATCACACCAGAAAAATTAGCATTCAGATGAAAACAAAATTTAAATGTGCTAAAAAGCAATGAAACAGAAAGCAATGCCATATAATGAAGATGCTAAAGTGGAATCAGGTGCCATTAAAGGAGACTGATGGCCTGAAACCCGTTAGTTCCATTGATTCAATGGTCCTACCGTACTCTAAATGTCTCAGGTTGAAAGGCTTTCCCTGTATCTAGGGGGCATCGCTCTTCCATTAAAGGAGTTTTTGCAATCTAGGTGTGCAGCCTGACCAATCCTTGATATTGGAAGGACAAGTGTCAAATGTGCTCAAGTTCACTTTATACTATCTACGGTGCACAGTCCAGCCTAGCTCACTCCTGGACAGGAAATCTCTGATAATGCTGATCTACGCACAGGCAATCTTCAGAATCCATTATTGCAATGCTCTCTCGTCTAGTACAGAAACTGTAGTGGGTGCAGAATGCTGCAGCCAGACTGGTTGTTGGTATTGGCAATTTCGATATCATTCCGGTCCTGGCTGGCCTGCACTGGCTACCCATTGTGTTGTGTGCCAAGTTCCAGATGCTGGTTCTAAGCTATCAAGCCCTAAATAGTTTAGGGCAGTGATGGTGAAACTATGGCATGTGTGCCAGAGGTGGTATGCAGAGACCTTTCTGCGGTCATGTGCGATGGGCAAGCCCCGCCCCACCCAGCCCGGCTGGCGCCAATGGCAGTGCCACTTCCCCACCTACCCTTCTCTCTGCCTAGGAGCTGGGGGGGGGGCGGGGGTGTCGGACACACCTGCAGGGGGTTAGGCGCATCCACATGATGTCATCTAGTTGCACCGGCTATGGCACATGGGTGCATGGGCACACACGGTGCCTGCTCATGTGCCTCTTCCTCCGGCACTCAGTCTCTAAAAGGTTCATCATCACTGTTTTAGGGCCATGTTATCTACAGGAAAGCATCATACTCAAGAACACCTGAACTACTCAGCTGAGTAAGTTAAGGGTGGCCACACCCAGAGAAGCAAAAAAGATGGTGACAACCAGATCTAGAGCTTTCTCTGTCATATGTGAAATGAGTTGCCAGTTGAAAATGAGCCTCATCGTTATTGCAGGCATTTAGAAAATCACTCGAAATCTACTTGTTCCCACAGACTTTCTCCTGAATGTTTCTGACTGCAACTTAGGACTGTAATGTTATTACTCTATTATTAAATATTTTCCTGATGCATAAAATAAGCTGAGATGAGGTACCTCGGGAGTCTTGTTGTTGTATTATCTCTGTTTATTTAATTCGATGTATTATCTTGTTTTTAACTATTTGCAAGCCACTCAGAGTGGTCTTGTTACCAGATTTATTTATTTAGGTTTTTTTTATAAATGTGATCAAATAAAAAACCAAAAAACTAAAGATTTAACTTGCTATTGGATTTCAGCCACTATTTCAAAACTGTTTTGAATTGTGACATCCAGAAACAAAAAGATTTATTCAAACTGATTACTCAGAATTACTAGATCCACATGTAATCTGACTTTATGCATATTTCATTTTTAACTTACAAAGATAGGGTTTACTCACTCTGTGAAATACATGAGAACACGAAAGCAACACCTGTTCACAGAAAGTAAAAATACATTGTAAAATTTATAACCATCCAGAAAATGCACTGTTTTACTCCAACTAATAAATACAGGGAAATGCAGGGCAGACAAAGATGTTTTCAACTACAAATCAGAACATTTTAGGTTTCATTGCAGTTTTAAAATACTTCACATAGAAAATATTGTAAGCAATTTGACTAGAATGACAAACATTACATTAAAAAGTCATCTAATTACAATGAAACTCTACTTAGTATTTAAAGAAAATAATTTTGTGTGTGTGTGTTGGCAGTGTTTATAAGGACAGGTTTAAGTGCCATCATTATTTCCATGGAATAATGGTATCACCTCAATATTATTGATAGGCAAGATGCCAGGTATTTAGGACAGTGGAGAGCAACAGTAGACAAAATCCTATTTTCATAGCCATACTGGCGTATACTGGATCTGGTTGCCAGAAATGTTTAATTTTAATGAATTTAAAGCTTTCTATCCTGCCTCCATTCCTTCCTAAGTCCTTCTTTTGCCCTGCGGAAGCCTTGGAATATATTTCATGTTCCAAACCAGGGGTAGGCAACCTACAGCCCACAGGCCAGATCAGGCCCACAGTGGCAAATACTCTGGTCCCAACCCTCACTGGCTGCAGACACATTTACAGCAGTTGTAAATGGCAGGGGGACCACCAATCCAGCCCCCTCAATTGTCTGAGGGAGTGTGACCCTTAGCTGGTTCTTCTACCTATACAAAGTATACTCTCAGAGAGGAGCCATGAAATTGTCAGTTTTTTCTGACAATGTACTGTTGGGGAAGTAGAATATAGAACTGTCCCTTGTTGTGTGTGTATTCTTTGCAATTTTAGAATGTGGCCCAGTGCTTTTCATGCACTAACTCAACAGGCATTCTGTCAACACATATGTGGATACAAAAATGACTGACTGAAAAACAGTAGTAAGTCATATCTAGAGTGTGTCCACAGAATTAGCAGAGATTTGGTAAGTCAACTCCTAAGTTTCATTGAGTCAAGAGGGCTATTCTAGCCATAACTGACTACTGGATTCCAGCAGATCTGCTATTGTCTCAAATAGATTGTTAGCTTCTGCCACATGGGCATCATTCTTGCTCTGTGATTTCAGGTAATATCTCAGCTTTTAGACAGGACAGTTACCATACCATGAAGATAGGCAAAGTACCTGTGGTTGAAGTGCAAATTCTTCTCTGCATATCGCGCAAGGCTGAACAGAATCTCCCTGCTTTATGGATCGCTGCTTCACATGCTCCCATTCCTCCATGGTTAGTGGCATGGTAGGAGGCTCCACCAAGCCAAGTTTCTGAGCTACAGACAAACACTTAATTCAGTTTCTTTAAGTGGATAGATTGGGAAAAATGATAATCATATATGAAACTATTAGATATCATTGGAGTCCTTGGAAGAGAGGCTCATTTTGCATCACTAGATGGAAAATTGGTATTATGACAAAAGCAATACTGTACCAGCAAATCCACTAATAAAAACTCAATTTTCTTAGATGGCTTTAGCATTCCAAAGATTGAATCTGTTAGTTATTGCAAACTGCATACGTTCTTTAATACACAATCAGAAATTAACTACAAGTGATATTTGTACATATTTTAGACATATGCATGTTGATGTATTTATTATATTATTTTTAAAATTATGAAATTTTAGTATTTTACTATTCTGAAAATACAAACCTTCCTTCAAATGGAGCAGTGCAATGCCATGCGTTTTATTTAGTCACAATCAAAGAGCCAAACGGTACAAATGTCCAGAATGCAGAAAAAACCGTTTGAGGCAAAAATGAATAATGAGAGTCTGTTTATTATTATAGCTAAATTGTTTTATCAAATATCCAAAGGTAAAGTGTAGTCTTATAAAGTCAAAGATAATGTCCAAAATCATATAGTTATTCAAACTTCAGTAATGTTTCAAAAATAAAATATTTCTTTCCATGAGTTCCAAAGGATAATGTAAAGTAATAATTCAAACTTCAAAACCTGTTCCGGTAAACGGTCTTTCGTTACATTATCTTCATCAGGAAGATTTAAACATTTCTAGGATACAAAAAATACACAATAAGCAACCTGTCCAAACTGACGTTTTTTAACAAGTAAACATGCAATGCTATATCTTGATCAATGCGGGGCATTGATTAGCACTTATTTAGACACTCATACACTTCTTTCCCTTGAAGTCTTTGGGCACCAAAAGAGCAAGCTTGTGATGCCATTTTGACGCGATTGGGTAAGCTTTGAGATATAGCATTGCATGTTTACTTGTTAAAAAAACGTCAGTTTGGACAGGTTGCTTATTGTGTAATTTTTCTTTCTAAAAAAGAATTGATCAAAAACTCACATGGCGAAAGGAAATCAAATGCCACTGGCGCCCTCGGATAACTGATTTTTTCCCCAGAATGTCCCCCCCCGTTTTCAATGCATTCCTATAAGAAATTCAGTTTAATAAAAATGTCACTGTACGAAATAACTCAGAGAATAATTAATTTCATTATCCGAGGTTCCACTGTAACTTTAAATTGTTAAAACAACTCTTAAGTAGTTGTCCACTTATAATACAACCCTAGATGGTGCTAATGCAGTTTGATTCCAATGCAAGTCTTTGATATAACTTTCCTAAATGGCAAGATCCTTTCTTCCTCCAGAATGATTTTAAAGTTTTTTATCCCAATGGGAACCAATTTACATATCGAAGAGATGAAAAAAATATGGTAAGAAAACCCCTCATTGTTTAGAGCCAAATGATTTGGTTATTTTGAAGATTCACACTTATTTTTATGCACATCCACACTGTTCTAGCCTTCCTGAGAAGACTTTTCTTGTATCCAAATCTGACAAAAGAATTGATCAAAGAAATCCAGCAGAAATTTCTGTAATAATAGTGGCCTTTTTAAAACTACTGTACAACCAGTTTCACTTGCCTCCCCTTCTAGAAAAAGGGCTATTTGGTTCTTAGTCTTGAAATGAACTGTACCTGGACTTTAAGTTTTCTCCTGTATACGAGATTTAAGAACCTCCATTTTCAAAGACTTTGCCTCTCTGAATATCAGGAACATCCATCTGGCTACTGCTGGAAACAGTTACTAAAATATGAACTTCACAGACTTACCTGCAAGAACCCAGCTGCATTGCAGTGTACACAAAAGCATCTAAGATGCTTGGTTATAATTTGAAGCCATCCTTTAGGTGCTCCTACTGCATGACATGAGCAACAAGTGAGAAGATTGAGTTAGTTGCAGCCCATCGGTCAATCAGTCTCCCGAGAAAGGCTCACTTTCTGCCTACATTCTGATTTTCTCAATATACAGAGCCTCCTTGAAGATTGTGGTATTTTTGAACCACAATTGAACGTACCCTGGTAACAGCAACCGTGTGTTGCTGGCTAATCTTTCTCACACTAGGTCAGGCGAAAGGAACTGCAGAATGAACTCACCAAAGGATGGCTTCAATTTGGCAGTTTCACATCTGGCCTTTTTATTTTTAAAAATAATTATAATATCTCTATATTTTTGCTGTATTATTATTGTTAGTTTTCACCTATTGCATTATTTTTAGTACCTTCTGCCATTTTTATCCTGGCTGTACTGTTTTGCATTTTACGCCAGAAAGCACTAGTTATAGGGTATTCTAAAAGTGCAAGCAAATGAACAAACAGATGCATTCATAATTTAAAGCAATCTACTTAGTGTTTTTTTAAGAAAAGTGTATTCACTGGAAATGATTTACCTAAAGTGAGAGGCTGAGGAGAAGGATCAAGAACATATTCCTTTTCTGGATTTTCATTTTTTTCTTGGTAACTTCTTGTTTTTCTTAGTCCTGTATCTATTATTGCTTTAACTGTCTCTTTGTTCACAGGTCTGTATAAATCCTTTTTACTTTGTGTCTTTGATTTAAGAGGATCAACTAATGAAAGATTCTGGAGTTGAAGATTACGCAAAATATGATCTTGTAATGCTGCGGCCGTAAGTGCTACAGTTTCTCGTTTCCAGGAACTCCCCTAAATAAAGTTTCACAATGATTATTATAAATTACTTCTGTATGTGAACATTATGTACAGTGTATTAAACAACAAAAGAAATTTAGCCCTTAGCCAATGAGGTTTTTTTTACCCGATAGAGGCTTTTTACCCATACAACTCCCATGCTTGAAGTCTAATTAATATAGTTACCACAATATAAAACATAAGATTGATGTTTGATACATCTTAACTTTAACTTATATAAATGCAAAATAAATATTTGATTTATCATTTATATTTAATAAAATAGCAGCGATTTTTCAACTTTTAATTACTGAACCCATAATTATTATGTGCAGTAAACTCATTATGAACTATAACATTTGACATGCCTAAACTTATTTTGTTCCAGTATAATTAAAAACAAAACCTAAGGCTACTATTGCCTTCCAAAGCAACTGCTTTTTAAAAAATCATATTAAGTTGATAATGTTCTATATATTGTATATTAAGTGGGCTTGTTTATAATGCCTTATTTTAAATGCTACAACTTTTAATGTGTTTTACAACTTTAGGTTCCATGCACCTTGTAATTTTTCCTTTGCATGAGGATGCTGGAGGCAGTGATGATTTCCTTATCTTCTTCAGGGAATAATGCTCCACTGATTTGAATTATTGGTACTGCCAAATCCTTTAAAAAAAAGCACACCAAATAAAAAATACTAAAGGGGTAATTGGCAAAACAATATATCTTTTAAAGCACCAGCATGTGCTGATGTTGCCCCAGTGCCCATAATGTACATGACAACTGAGGGAAATCAGTCAATTATGCAGTCAGTCAGTTCCAACATCAGTTGATTGCCATAGATCAGATCTCTGCTTTGTCCTTTAGTAGTCAAAAGGCCCTCAGTAAGATACCTAAGAGGACTCATCACACATGACTTCCTTTCCTTCTTTAGTTGTTTTGCTATGGTACTACCTATTTTTCTTGACCAACAAATGCGATTATCATACTGTATGTCAGGGATTCTCAACGTTTTTCAGCTAAGAGCTGGATCACACCCTCTCAGATAGCTGAGTGGACCTGGACTGGTGCTGTAAAACATGTCCATGGCTGTCGGAAATGTGTTTGTCACAGACTAATTTATGGCTGTGGTAAACATGTTTACGTGGCTGTAAACAAGTCCTTGGCCAATTCCAGCAGCTGCGGGGGTGGCTGGAGCGAGGTCGGGGGTCGGATTATTTTGCACTGCAGGCTGGATCTGGTCCATGGGCCGTAGGTTGCAAACCCATGCTGTATGTTAATTATACTATTTCTTATTTGACATTTTAGAACTTTGGCCATGCATTATGCGTAATAAAATTTCAAACTAACTAAAGAAGAATAGTGTCACTCTAGTATAGAAGTTAGACAGATGAATTGGAGTGATCACGCTTCCACTCAGTGGGTAACTTTCAGTCATTACTCCTCAACCAAAACTGCCTCAAAGGGCTATTGTAATATAGGACAAAAGGATGCTGTAACCTACATGAAGAAAAGGAAGGCTGTGTGCTAGTTACTTTGGGACCACAAATACAGAAAGGAAGTACCCTCTATTTCATGGACTAACCCTTCTACTTCCTCCCCACGCCCTTTTTCTCTTGTACCAAACTGTGAGCCTGTCTTGTCTTTTAATTTGGGAAGGGTGTAGATCATTTCAAACACACCATGTATATATAAATAAAGCACATCCTTATTCAGGAATTCATTAAATCCATTTTCTGAGTGCTTAACGTTATTAGTATGTGTACATGTATGTACATGAATGCCTGGGTGTGTGTAAGTAAAGATGTGTATGTATCCAGTCTACTTTGGGCAAATCATTATGCTGGGAAAGGTGATAATGCTGGGAAAGATGGAAGGCAGCAGCAAAAGAAGACCAAATACAAAGTGGATCGAGTCCCTGAGGGAAGCCACCAGCTTGGGTTTGCAGGAGCTGAGCAGGACAGGGCGATTTGGGCAGTTCTCATTGATGGGATTGCCAAAAGTCAAGAGAGAATTTAACTGGCACTTGACAACGTGTAGATATATATCTATACCTAGACAGACTGCAGTGTGAATGGGGAGAGAAACAGAATCCGGCTCAGTTGCTGGTCTGCTGATTACTACCTGGAAAATATACAGATGAACATTTAATTTTGGCCAACAAAAAAAGCCAAGAAAGTGGCTTCATTTTGGCAGTCCAAAATTTGATCTGGACACGAAAGAAGAACATGGACAGAGAGATACAAACTGGTAACAGCACCTCAAGCAAGATTTTTCTTGATCCGTGAAGGATGCAGTTCATCACTATAAACATATTACTTGTAAGAGTGATATGTTAAGAGTGCCATGACTCTTATGTCTGATGAAGCGGACTTGGTCCACGAAAGCTCACATTTAAATACAGGAGTTAGCCTTTAAAACGTGCCACAACATTTTTAGTCTTTTTTGTTGTTGTTCTGTTTTGTTTAATCTCAGA
The DNA here is from genome assembly GCA_035047345.1 of Bradypodion ventrale. NCBI lineage: Eukaryota > Metazoa > Chordata > Lepidosauria > Squamata > Chamaeleonidae > Bradypodion > Bradypodion ventrale. The sequence continues at coordinate 128,311,553 of JAWDJE010000006.1, forward strand.
TATGCTTGTAAGAGTGACTGACTCTCGCTAGTGCAGTTCCAAATATTTACATCATAGGTTTCAAGGTGGGATGCTCCACTACTCAGTGTGAGGTTTACACACTCACACCCATTATGAGTTTACAGTAGGGACAGGGATTGTGTAGCTCTCCGGGTGCAGCTGGGTTGGAAATTCACTATGAAATGTACAATTTGGAGCTACTAAATCTACAAAAAACACCTTGCTCTTCCGCATTGATTCATTAAAGGTAAAGGTTTCCCTTGCTCAAAAGCCAGTCGTATCCAACTCTAGGGTTCAGTGCTCATCTGTTTCAAAGCCGAAGAGCCAGCGCTGTCTGCTTCTGCAGACATTTTCATGGTCATGTGGCAGGCATGACTATACACACAGAACAGTTACCTTCTGACCGAAGCGGTTCCTATTTATCTACTTGCAATTTCTTGCTTTCGAACTGCTAGGTTGGCAGGAGCTGGGACAAGGACGGGAGCTCATTCCGTCCTGCAGTACTCGGGTCTCCTCTATTTGCAATCTGTCTCTGGGGGACATGAAAGGAGCCTCATTCGGGCGTCCCCTGAGCTGAGTTTCTCCAGCAAAAATCCCTTTCAACCCAGAGTAATCTCTGACACGAAATTATTATTAACATAAACACGCGCATTTCCAAGCAGGCACACACACGCACACACATAGATGTACAAGCGATAACTATAAAATTAAATGTCTTTCTGAGATAATAAATGTCTCTCTGGGCGGCATAGAAATCTGAATTTAAAATACAATTAAAAAAAACTACGCGCCCTCCCTCTCCGCAACGCTCTGGGGTCCGCCTACCCCGCGTTGGCTTTCGTCGGCCTTCGAATCCTCCCCTCGGAGGCTAACGGCCACCTCGCCCTTTCTTAGCTCCCTTTCGGAAGGGAGGAAAGGACCGAATCGTCCGCTTCGCCCCTCACGCCGTGACCTCATCAGGCGACGCGCGCCACGTTGCTAAGCAACCGCCCTCCCCCCCAACCCGAAGGTTCCTTATTTCCTTTCCACCAACGGCACCAACGGTCATTTAGAGAGATAGGCGTACGCATGCGCACGGCGCCGTCCCCTATTGGCCAACGACAAGGATAGGCGCGCGCCGGGTGGCCCGCTTGAGAAAACCTCCCCGTCGCTCGCAATGGCAAGGTTAGGCGAGGCGAGGCGAGGGGAGGAGCCAGGGGGTTGTCCCGCGCGAAAGCACGCGCCACGAGGGGGGCGAAGGCGCAGGCGCCAACTGCTGCCTCGACGCGAGGGGAGGAGGTTGGTGGGTGGAGCTTCTCCTCACGTCGATTGATTGATTGAGATCGTTCGTTGTTTCCTAGGCTGGAATAGAATAGAATCCTTTATTGGCCAGGTGTGCTAACACACCAGAAATTTGTCTTTGGTACATATGCTCTCCATATACATGAAAAATTAAATTACATTTACTAGATCATCGACTAAACTTAATAATAGGTGCTAATCATAATACTAACAACAATCTCACATATCCCTAGAGAAACAATAACAATACAATAAAATCACACAATTTAATTATTAGGATGATAGAGGTGGGCTCATATCTGTGATGGCGAACCTTGGCACTCCAAGTGTTCTCGGACTTCAGTTCCCAGAAGCCCAAGTCTCTGTGAATCCACATGAATGGGTTTAATGCGCGTGTTCTTGGACTTCAGTTCCCAGAAGCCAAGGTCTCTGTGAATCCACGCAAATGGGTTTACTGCACAGAAGCCCAAGTCTCTGAATTAACACAAAATGGGTTTACTGCGCAATAAACCCATTTGTGTGGATTCACAGAGACTTGGGCTTCTGGGAATTGAAGTCCAAGAACACCTGGAGAGCCAAGGTTGGCCATCGCTGCCTCATATCATGGACAAGTTGGAGGTCATTGATGTTTGCCCAAGATGCAAGTTGTGCACCATCCTCATTGGGCTGTTTCCCCCCTTTGAGCCTCATTGTGGCAATTAAAATCACCAATAACAAAATTTATATGATCATAAGTAAAATTATCCTGTTCATTAAAACTAAAATCTGCTTCAGGCGGCTTATCGACACAGGTAACAGAATTTCCAAATTCGGATGGTGAGAATTTCAATGTTTGTTTCTGTCAGTGCAGCTGATATTATACTGAGGCCAAGTCTAACAGAAATTGCACTCCAATACTCGACATGAGGGCTCTCAATCATTAATTCCATTCCAGCCACTTTGAATCTGTACCTTGCTCCCCACCACCATGTGTCTCCTGGAGCAGAAGCCAAGGACACCTGGCTTGGAAAGTCTCCTATGTGGCTGGCTTTGTGTCTCCAGATGGGGCTTGTGTGAGGGCTAGGAGGCCCCTGGTTTCTTTCTGACCAGAGAAATAGTTGATCAGCCGAGTGAAGTAAAACAGCTTCCGGTGTGGAAGAAAGCTAATAGGAAATAGGATGTTGGAAGAAAGCATAATGGCTACTGTAGACCAACAGAAAGACAAGATGACTGGGTTCTAGGTCAAGTCATTGCCACTCCTCAGATACCCAGTGTGGACGTAATGTGCACGGTTCTTTCTTGTCCAGGTCAAACTTTAAACTGCCAAAATGAAGCCACCTTCTTGGCTTTGTCATTCGCCAAACTTAAATCTTTATTGCTACTCAGATGAATCATATTCTATTTCAAAGCACTTCAATAGCCCTTGAACATTACTACAATAAATGAGATTTCCATCTTTGGAGAAAAACTGAGGAAAGGCCTAACTCTCTAACTAGGTAATTGAGCTCGCTCTGAGAAAAAAAGCTGAGGTACCTCATCAACAGAAAAATCTGAGCTAGATTCGTCCTGGGAAGGCAATGTGTCTCCATCCTCCGAATCGCTCAGGACATTATCTAAACTGGAAGGTGGGTGTGGAACTGGTATTTCAGAGCTATGAAGCACTGGACGAATAGCTGAATTAAGGTTTGGGTAAGATAACTTTTTTTTTTGTATTAAAGCCTTTCACATCTACTGAACAGAAATAGCAGTCGGTAGTGTGGTTTTGCTGTTCACGCCACGTCATAGGAATGCCAAAATGGAATGAGGTTTCTTACCTTTAAACCACAAATGAAGATCTTCTTCGCACCTTCTACACACCTTATGAGGAGCCCATCTTTTGTCTTGATCCCCAAGTTTCAACTTGAAAGTAAGCAAAATACACTTTCTTCACAAAATCACTTATGTTTCTTTGTTGACTTTTAATAGTGTATTCATCACAAATAAAACATAAGTTGTCCGGAGAAATAACACAACCTCTTGGAGCCATAATACAGAACTAAAAACAAGGACAGTCATGTTTGAATGCAGGATGTAAACTGAGTGTGGCTCATGTAGCAACCAAGATCCTGAACTTATTTAGCATGTTGAAACATGATCAAATCTGACAGTAGGTGGGTTTATACTCATTTATAATACCCCAGAGAACATGTCGAAACATGTTCAACCAGTAAGATTTCTGGATATGTTCACCTTTTGCTACAAACAAAATAAACATGTTGGGACATGATCATTTGAGCTTCCTCACACCACTAAACCTACACTATGCCCAGTGGTGGGCTCCAATTTTTTTTACTACCACACTGTGGCCGTGGTATGGTGGGTATGGCCAGGGGGAAAGCCCTGCTTTGCACCCAAATTAGGACTACTGTACTTCATTTCAAAACTTGGATGGGCGCGGCCAGCCAGAATTTCTGCTACCGGTTATGGAAAACTGGTGTGAACTGACTACCCCCCACCCCCAATTCCTCTTATTTTCCCTTTGCATTATTCTTGATTCTAGCTCTAAGAAATATTAAATGAAAGTAAGAAAAATTTTTGGATAGGGTTTTTAGAATCAAGAATAGGATATCAGATTTTGGGTTAAAGACAAACTTCATGCTAAATTAAACTAAAAACATGAGTTTTGCAAGAAAACTTGACGAGTTGGAATTTTTAAAAGTATTTTTCTTGGTTTCTTTTTTCAAAATTTTTTTATTGTTTTTTTAGAATTATACAAAATCAAGAATCACTAAGTAAAAATCTATAAGAAATAGTAAAAAAAATCCTATGCAGTTTTTTGTTTGCAGACCTGTGTAATAAGACTAGTTGACTGTCATTAATTCATAAGGTCACCATAAGTTGGAAGTAACCTGATAGCACATGGCATATGGTTTATGCTTACCTCAGTTGTCTTATACACAAATCATTCTATCCCCTGGCTTGATCTAATTTCTGTTTTCTGAGGCTGAAGATTTTAATATTGCTACTATAACACTACCAGTGAACCCGGTAAGAGAATGGACCAAATAATATTACTTGTCTGATGATAATGGAATAAGAAGAGGCATGATCTAAAAACACATTTTATGCCTTGTGGAAATATTTTAAAGTCTCTCACTGAAATCCTTTACCTGAGATTAAAGAGTTGCTTTAGTTGTGCCAAGCAAGTGTATCCATGTTTATCCTTAAAAATATATATATATTGTGTCTCAGCCTTTTGTTCTAAGGAGCTCCTAGTAAAATTTATAATTATACAATACATACCGTAAAATATTTGTCACAATAAGTATAAAATAAAACAATTAAAATTTAGAACTATAAATATAAATTTACTCAGGGATGTTTTACTAAAACACTACTTGTTTCTGCAGAGATTCCCCCCGCCCTGGAAGGCAAGGGGGCCAGCCCAACACTGGAACCCATTTGGATCCCTATATTTTGCATGGTTTAGATAGAAAAACCTCACCATTTCTTATACAGCCTAGGTAGGTGCTGACTAGCTATATTTTTGAAAGAGTTTCATTCCTTGAGCATAAAGTAAAACTCTACTGTTTTATCATTGGAGTTGAGATTCCTTCGCTTGGTTAAGAAAAGCAAGTTCTCCTTCGTATGGTTTGTGAATCCCTACTATTGGGTTATGCGCCTGCGCAGAACACTGATCAGAGGCTTAAAAAGCTATTGGTCAAAAGTTTTGGCGGTAAGACCGCCCACCGTACCGCCCACCCTGAGGCGCCAGTCCGCCATTTTACCTCAGTTCTCTTCTTTCCGCCTTAGCAGCAGGACGATCGTTGAGAGCTTCTAAATTTTTTTCGTCTTTTCCTAGGAAAAGTCTTCGACGAACTTTAAAAAAAAATTCTGGCGATCTTGTCCCTTGGGCAGGATTGCCCCCCCGGTGCTGTTTCTTCCTTCTGGTGGACTCAGTTACCTACTCGCTCCGGTCACTGTTTCTCCCCTCAAGGGGGTGGTGGCTGGCCTGCCCTTCGGGGTGCTTGCCTTCTCGAACTTTCTGTTGGGAAAATTTTTTCATGGCTGCAGCCTTCAAGCAGTATTCTGCTTGCCTGAAGAAGTTCCCTGCCTCCGACGGGCACAGCCTCTGTCTTTTCTGTCTGGGAGAATCGCACCAGAGCCAGTCTTGCGTTCACTGCAAGAACTTTACACGGCTTGCAGTTCAGAACCGGAGCAACCGGTTGAAAGCACACCTTATGGAGTTCGCCTTGGCTCCCGCCACGGCTGCTTCCACGTCCACTGGTGCCTCTCAGCCTACTCGGCCTCTGCCTCTACCTTCTTCTTCTTCCACCCTCTCCATCAGGAAGAAGAAAAAGAAGGAGAAAAATGGGGAGAAGAAAAAGAAACATAGGTCGGAGGAAAGGCGATCACTCCCACCTACGCCTCGCCCTCCTATCTCTCCGGGGCCTTCACCTCCCTTTTCGGTCACGAGATGTCCTTCACCCGGATCCTCGATGTGGGGCGGACGGTCCTCTTCGGGATTGCCTGCAAAAGGTCGCAGGGCTGGGGCTCCAGCTCGCCCACTGCAGGTACTCTCTTCTCTGCCTCGTGAGAGGGGCCGTCCACCCACGAGGCAGGCATCTGTCTCTCCGAGGCCTAGGACTCCGACGATAGACGAACCGCCAACCACCATTCCGGCCACCGTTTCGTCTCCGATTATACCGACCACCGTTTCGCCTGCCACCGTTTCGTCCCAGCCATCTGTGGTTGATGTGTCCCAGGTGGACTTCTTCAAGGGGATGTTCAAGGCCATGGCGAAGTCGTTCGCCCAACAGTTCAAGGCCTCCATCCCTGCGGCCTCTGCGGCTCCGGTACCGACCACCGCAAGCCCCAGGGATGCTGGTCCTGCTGTCGCTCCGCCGACCTCTCGAGGGTCGAGTGTTCGCTCCGCTGGTCCACCCATATCGTCTTGGTGTGGTCCAGACATAGATGCGGTGAGCTCCAGGCCGCCCAGGCCGTACTGGCGCGGTCCCGACGTGGATACCAGGATTCCTCCCTCGTCCTCCGATGATTCCAGCGTGTCTTCGGAGGAGGACAAGGGAGACGTTGATGCCGACAAGACGCTGGACCAGGCTATCGGCACGGTTGACCCGCTGCGTGGTGAGGATCAACGCTCCCTAACGGCAATGCTGACTCGTTTGGGGACCGCTCTTAATCTGAAGGTGGACCAACCGCCACTGGAGAGCGAGGACCAAATGACCGCCAAACTGGACAAAAAGGCAATTCGGCCGGTCCACATTACCATGCTTCCTTCCATGTTGACGTCAGCGAAGGCAACATGGAGGAAGCCGGTGTCATCGCACTCCGTTTCGTCCAGACTCGATGGAATGTATAGGGACTTGGACGAGAACGTTGAGTTTCTCCAGGTGCACCCTTTGCCGAACTCTTTGATGGTCAAGGCCTTCCAGCATAAAATGGCCGTCAGCGGTTTTCCGGTACCTTCGACTCCGGAAGGGAAGAAACTAGATGCGGTGGGCCGTAAGTTTTACACCACCGGTTCCCTCTTCCTGCGAGCCGCGAATTACTCCGCGGCCATGGGCCTCTATCAGTCCCACCTCTGGGAGCAAGTGAAGGTCCTTGCTGCGAATCTGCCTGCCGATGCCCAGAAAGGATTCGACTCTCTGGCTACGGAAGGAGACTTTCTGGCAGAAGAGCAAATGCGGACTGCCAGGCACATTAACGATTACGCGGCCAAGGACATGTTTTCTGCCATTCTGCTCCGCCGCCATGCTTGGCTCAGGGGTACCTCTCTCGATGATGCCATGAAGAAGCTCATCGAAGAGTTTCCGTTTGATGGGCAAGGCCTGTTTGGACAAGACACCGATAAGGTGCTTAATGAACTGCGGCAGACAAATTCGACGGCTAAGTTCCCGGGGCTCACCACTCCGGCTCAGCCTACCAAACCGAGGTTCCAGCCCTTTACCCATCGGTATTGGGGGAACCCCCAGCAACAGGGCGGCTCGACAGACAGCCCAGGGCCAGTTTCTACAAACAGAGACACCAACACAAGCCTCGCTACCAACCCTACGGACAGGGCAAGCAGACCGACGCAAAATCCAAGTCCCGGGTTTGAAATTACGAAGGCCAAGGCTCTCTCGCTCCACCTCCTGTACCTCCCCCTCTGGAACTTCCTCCAGGTGTGGTCCGGCATCACGGATGACCGGTGGGTCTTAAAGATCTTGTCCGCTGGTTACGCCATCGAGTTCATGCGAATGCCTCAGGTAGGAAGACACCGTTTCACCACCTCGTCCCCCCATTTTGAAGAAGAAATATCAACTCTTCTGTCCAAGGGAGCCATCGAGCGGGTAACACCGACCGATTGGGACAACGGTTTCTACTCAAGGTACTTCGTGGTTCAGAAGAAGGACGGAGGACTTCGCCCAATTCTGGACCTCCGCTGCCTAAACAAGTGCATCCACACCAGGAGGTTCCGGATGGTGACCCTGCAGACCGTCCTCCCCCTCATCAACAAGTTCACAGTGATAGACCTCAAGGACGCTTACTTCCACATCAGCATCCTCAAGGATCACAGACGGTTCCTCCGGTTCCGAATCGGAAACTCTGTGTACCAGTACCAGTGCCTACCGTTCGGTCTGGCTACGGCACCGAGAGTCTTCACCAAGTGCATGGCTCTGGTGGCTGCCTTCCTCCGTCAGAAGGGGATCAGGGTCTTCCCATACATCGACGACTGGTTGATTGTCTCCCCCACCAGCTCATCGTCCATTCGGGACATGGGGTTCACGGTTCACCTCATGGAGAGTCTTGGCCTCAGAATCAACTTTGCCAAATCAAAGTTGAATCCTTGTCAGTGCGTCAAGTATATTGGAGCGGTACTCGACTCGCTAGCTACCAGAGCCTTCGCCCCCCAGAAACGCTTACTGGACATTGCACAAGGGGTAAGCGAATTCAGGAACAAGCCATTTATCAGGGCGAAAAAGGCACAGAGATTTCTAGGCCTCATGGCCTCAACGACGGTGGTGATTCTTCACGCCAAGTTGAAGTTCCGGTCCCTGCAGTCATGGCTCCTCCACGAGTTCGACCCGCTCAGGGAGAGCCAGTCCAAACGGCTGACTCCGTCTCCAGAACTGGTGGACCAGTTAGTGTGGTGGACGATGTCCCTCAATGTGGCCACAGGGAAGAGTTTTTACCCCCGCAACCTTCATTGCAAGTTTTTACCGATGCAAGCAACCTCGGCTGGGGGGCTGCCTGTGGGACTCTGACGGTAAACAACGTTTGGTCACCTCACGAGATGGTGCACCACATCAACTATTTGGAGCTGCTGGCCATTTGGAAGGCCCTACGTTCCTTCGAGGCTCTGCTCACCGGCAATGTTGTTCAAGTGGCCTCGGACAATATCACGGCTGTGGCATACCTGAACAAGCAAGGAGGGACGAGGTCCACCATCCTGCGGTGCAACTTTGGGAGTGGTTTCTGGAAAGACACATCTTTCCAATTGGAGTTCACATTCAGGACAAGCTGAATGTCCTGGCCGACCACCTCAGCCATCTCACCTTGACGACCCATGAGTGGGAACTGGACAACGAGGTGTTTCAGTCCCTTTGCAGGGCTTGGGGGACTCCGAGCATCGACCTCTTTGCGTCGGAGTCCAACAGGAAATGCCACAGGTACTGTTCCAGGGCAGGCATCGGACTGAACTCCGAGGGCGATGCCTTCATGAAACGGTGGGATCAGGACTACCTCTACGCCTTTCCCCTGTTTCCTCTGGTTCAGAAGGTCCTCACCAGGATGTACCGGCACCGGACCAACACAATCCTCGTGGCTCCAGCATGGCCTCGTCAGCCCTGGTTTCCGCTACTGTTGCACATGTCATCACAGTAGCGCACGCTGCCGAAATCACCAACGCTTCTCCAAATGGAGCACAGCCAGCTCCACCATTCGGACCTACCCAGCCTTCACCTCACCACGTGGAGGATAACCCCAGACTGTCCAGGATCTTGGAGTTAGCAGGGCGTCCCTCCCCAAGGAGGTCCTATGCCTCCAAATACAGGCGTTTTTGTGCCTTCCTGGCATCCCAGCAGACGTACCCTCCACAGGTGGGACTGCAGAACATCATGACCTACCTCCTCCACTTGGAGGAGTCTGGCCTTAGCATTACCTCCATTCGGGTCTATCTGGCAGCGGTGGTGGCTCACTCTCCAGCTGGTTCGCCTGCGTCTGGTGCCTTTCGCGACCAGACGGTGAAGCGTTTCCTCAAGGGATTGCGAAACGCTTTTCCGCCGGTCAAGACTCCAACAGCACAATGGTCTTTGTCTGCCATTCTGAACGCGCTCACCAGGACTCCTTTCGAGCCTATGGCTACCCGTGGATGTTCGTCTCCTCACATGGAAGACTGCATTTCTGGTGGCTATCACGTCTGCTCGACGAGCTGGTGAACTGGTTGCTCTGCGGGCAGATGCACCGTTCCGTCAGTTTTTTAATGACCACGTGGTACTCTACATGGACATCACCTTCCTAAGGTAATCTCCCAGTTTCATATGGTGCAGACTATCTCGCTGCCAACTTTCTTCCAGAACCCCACCAACGCCCAAGAAAAGACTTGGCACACGCTGGATGTGAAACGAGCTTTATTGTTTTACACCAGCAGGACAAGGGAGTTCAGGAAGTCACAGCATCTATTTGTTGCATATGGAGGAAAGTCCAAGGGTGAACCCATCTCTGCCCAGAGGTTCTCCAAGTGGCTTACATCTACCATCTACCTGGCCTACGAGTCTGCCTCGTTGCCACCTCCGCCGCATGTCAGAGCGCATTCTACGAGAGCGGTTGCCACATCCACTGCCTTTTTGGAGGGCACTCCGCTTGAGGACATCTGTAAGGCTGCCACCTGGTCCAGACCTTCTACATTTGTCCAACATTACAGAGTGGACACCAGAGCCACTGCGGACGCCAGACTTGGTCGTGTCGTCCTTGCCAGGGGGCTCCGGGCGCATCGCCCTTGACAGTCCATTCTACCTGACCAGCATACTCCTCATGGGATCATCTCATCCGACTGCCCACCGACCAAGTAAGTGTGAGCTTGCTAATCTCCCAATAGTGGGGATTCACAAACTATATGAAGGAGAAAGTTCGGTTTCACTTACCAGTGATAACTTTCGTTCTTCAAGTATATAGTTTGTGAATACACACTACCCACCCTGCCTCCCCTCTTGAGCTGCACGGTTGAGATCAATTGGTTTATCCTGTGCTTGGCTTAAGTATGGAACTGAGGTAAACTTTTGACCAATAGCTTTTTAAGCCTCTGATCAGTGTTCTGCGCAGGCGCATAACCCAATAGTGTGTATTCACAAACTATATGCTCGAAGAACGAAAGTTATCACTGGTAAGTGAAACCGAACTTTCTTGTTTGCCCTGCTATGTCAAACAAGGCATACTATTTGTCACTGTGGTGTGTGTGTGTGTGTGTGTGTGTGTGTGTGTTATATATACAGTATATATATAAAAGAAGCTTTTAACTTTGATCTGTGGTGAGGTGCACTGGTAGCAAAGATGACAGAAGTAACAAATCAGCCAGTGATGACCGTTGTCATTCAGACAATCTCTTTAAGTCAACAAAGGGCAAGATTTAGAGATAGAAAGCCTTATGACTTGGGAAAAGGCTTGTGCATACTTGTGAGAAAATGCGGACCTTTGCCTTACTATGTTCAGACAAAGGTGTGGGGAAATTTATTAGTTAGAGATTCAGTTCAGTATGTGCAATCAAAAGGTGCCTCTTCTAGTCCAGATACTGGCCTTTGCTTGCATTTCTAAGCAAACAACCCTATTTAAAAGGCTGCACCGAGCTAGGCTCAGTGGCACGTAGCAGATGCTTTATTCAAACTGTCATTGCAATAGCTCTCAGGACTTGCTTTCATTGGCTTCAATAATGTCTATGCCTGAAGTGTCTTAGTTTTCATATGATTTTGTGTGCAGTTTTTTTTAAAAAAATTCTGATCTAAATAATTTGGCATAATATGGCTCAATAAGATTCAATTAAATAATCAATTTAAGAAGTCAATTTCTTTAAAGTTCTTGTTTGAGTAAATCCTAATGCACTGGTATTGGTGTAGGTAGTGATTAACGAAAGTAAGGCTTTTTTCCTGATTGCACAGATGAACTTGCACATTTTTCTGATTGCACAGAGGAACTTGATCCACAGTAGTAAGGATATATTTCTCATGTCAGCATGGGATTTATCCATACCTTGTGGGTTGAGACATAGCAGAAGAAATCTACACATCAGTGGAGTCTTCTGATCTGAAAATAATGTAAGAATGATGTGCTCTGTGACACATTAGAACATTTGCACTTTTCTGATTATATAGGTTTGCATAATATGCCAAGGCTCTTTGTGACTAATTAACAAGGCTCCATTTTGATTGTGCAGTTGGGTACATGGCCAGGTTATCTTGCTATGGTAATACAGTAGACCATGATGTCAGCAACTCCAATGTTGATCATTAGGCAGCAGGTAGCTAACCTGACAACCCCCAAGAACCAATGGCCATGGGTGGCCAAGTCCACAGGGGAGGGTGATGGTCCCCAAGTGGATTAAATCCCACTTGAATCCATCTTGATGGAAGGTAGCAGCTTCATCAATACTGTTCTGTGGCTGATGAGGACTTTGCGTGCTAAAAGGACTCAGGACCAGAAAGTGACTCGTAAAACTGGATCAGTGGTACAGATGTCACATTGTGATGCAGAAGACAAATGGAAGGCCACTGCATTGTATTGTTTCCAGGACAATCTTCATGGTTTATCGCCATGAGGATAACCAATATTTGGAATTGGATACGGTACTTGGAAAAAAAGAGACATGTCACCTATGTTGCATTACCAAAAACCCCTCCAAAGTGTGCATTTGAGATCTGGGAACTGTCTGGTGCATTGACATGTAGTTATTAAGCAGTATTAACTTCTTTTAAACTGATCCAGCAGTTAGAGATATATAATAGTAGTTGCTTCTATGATCTCATCTCTAACTGAATGCTCAGTGGCCACATGGTTAAGCCATTCATGATCTTAATTAGCCTCTTTATTCCAAGATAAGCATGTATCAGACTGTTAAAGCATCACTTGCGTTCTTCATTTTTCGACTTCCTTCTGGGGAGGCATTTAAGCACCAAAGGATTAATTTAGTGGAATTTATTGAATGGTGGCACCAAGTTATGTCAAAATGAAGATTGAAGTGATGAATAAAAATAGGAAAAGATTTTCGATATATGAAAAGCCTTTGCTTGGTTTGGATTCTGTTCATTTCCCCAGAGCAGAAGGCACAGCATTCAGGCTTCCAAGTATTATTCCACTGAATTGGTTTACTTCATATAGCCAAAGAGTTAACTTTAAGTGGAGGTTTCATGTTTCATGTTTTTAGTGTATGGGAACCAAGACACCGGAACAGCCGAAGAGCTGGCTTAACACAACTTTATTGCATACTGGTCAGAGGGAACATGTGGTAATGGCGGACGAACAGCTCAATATATACAGTGGCTATACATTTGAATGTGGCTCCTTGACAGTCTATTGGCTACTGTCCGCGTGATGTCATTGCAGGTCACGCCCTTCTTGTCCAGGTGAAGGTGGTGGCGGGAATCTTCCCGCGTTGTTGTTCTTAGGTGAGTCTGGACCATTGAGCTTGGACGCTCGCTATTGCCATCTGGTGGTCACTAGCTCGCGTCCTATTAGGGTTACAGTGATGCAGCTGAAGGTTACAATGTTACACGTAGAAAGGTTACATTGGATACACATGGATAGGTACATTGTTTAAAGGCACAGGCTTTAGAACACAACATCCCTCCCCCCTAGGATGAGACGAAGTCTCTTAACCAAGATGGCTTATTGTACCCGCGTTTGGGCCGCGATGTGGGTTGGCCCGCCCGGGGGGCGCTACCGCTTCCTTGTTCCCTGGTCCCTTGTCCTGTAACGGGAGAGGGAGATTCGTTAGTGGCTTGCTGCGGTTTTGCAGCTTTAGGGGAAGGGACAAACTCCATTGTGGGCAAACCGGGGGCACTAGGGGCTAACGTAAAACCCCTCTTCTCGCTTGGATGGGTGGGGGACCACTCCGAAACCCCCCCCCCCGGTTCTGTAACTCAAAATTAAACTCTGCTGGGGGATCCCGCGGGATATCTATGAGGACAAATTCCTTCTCCTCCCCCCTCGGTGGGGACCCTCGACCCCCCTCTCCTCCCCCTTGGGCTAAACGGGTGGAGGAGGACCCTAACGCTGAATTCGTGTCTGTGCTTTCGGCGCCCTGCCTTCCTGGGACCCGGCTCCGTAGCTGGTCCGCGTGCCGCCGCCAAAGTAGACCTGTGTTGGTCTCCACGCGGTACGATACGGAACCGGTCTGCTCCACGACCACCCCCGGTACCCAGGCTGGCCCCGCGCTGGCGTAGTTCCTGCAATGCACCGGGGCACCCACGCTGAAACTCTTGGTGGCTTCTAACCCGATGTTCCTCCCCTTGTCCTCAACTCTCGTGGGGTCTAGTCTAGTGAGTATGGTGGTCAGTTTCCTGCGCATTAAAAGCTCCACGGGGGAGTATCCTGACACCAACAGGGTCACCCTGTACCCTAGCAGAAACTGACACACTTGCAGGTTGAGATCCCCGGGACCCATGCGCCGCAACGCGTCCTTCGTGGTGCGTACAAGGCGCTCCACTTGGCCATTGGTGGCTGGGTGAAAGGGGGCGGAGGTGATGTGCCGGATGGCGTTAATCTCAGTGAATGCCCTGAACTCAGCGGATGTGAAGCAACTAGCGTTATCGCTAATTAGGGTGTCGGGTATGCCGAACGTAGAAAAGACCCTCCGCAAATGCTTTACTGTCGTGGCCGAGGAGGTGCTCGTGACAGGAATGACCTCCAACCACTTGGAGAAAGCGTCCACGACAAGGAGAAACAGGGTTCCCCGGAACGGGTCCGCGAAATCTATGTGCACCCGGGACCACGGCCCCTTAGCCGCGTCCCACTCCCTGTGGGGAAGGCGGGCCTCCTCTGGTCTGGAGCATTGGCAACTCTCGCAAGTGCCGACCATGTGCTCGATGTCGGCGTCTAACTGGGGCTACCAGAAGTAGCTCCGGGCCAGTGCCTTGGAGCGCACGATTCCCGGGTGGCTGACGTGCAGCAGTTTAAGCACCCGCGGCCGAAGGGATGTAGGGATCACCACCCGCTGCCCCCACAAGAGACACCCCCTCTCTAGGGACAGCTCCAGCTTTTTCCTGAAAAACGGGGCGAATTCCTCCGCTGGAGACGACGCTGGCCACCCTTTCTGAACCCAGGAGCTAACCGCCGCCAGCGTCCTGTCCTTGCCTGTCGCTTTAGCGATGTCGGCGGGTACTATGGGGGGCGAATCCAAAACTTCTATCATGAGCACCTGGCGGTCGCGCTCCTCCTCGCCCCGTGGCTCTGTGTCTGAGGAAGGGGGGACCTCGACAGGGTGTCCGCATGGCTGATCTCTTTCCCGGGCCGGTACACCAACGCGTGCTGGTAGGCGTTGAGAAAAATGGCCCACCTAAGCATCCTCGGGGACAGGATCTGCGGCGTGGGCTTATCTGCGGTAAAAATGCCTAGTAGGGGCTTATGGTCAGTCACTATGGTGAAGGGGCGGCCATACAGAAAATCGCGAAATTTTTTGGTTCCCGCAATTATCGCTAGCGCTTCCCTGTCTGTCTGGGCGTAATTTCTCTCCGCTTGGGACAGGGACCTGGAGTAAAACGCTATTGGGGCCTCCCTCCCATTTTCCAGCACGTGGCATAACACTGCCCCCACACCCACCGGGGATGCATCACAGATCAGTACCACCGGCCGTTTGGGGTCAAAATGGGTTAGAATGGCGTCAGACGCCAGGAGTTGTTTCAGTTCAGTGAATGCCCTCTCCTGGTCGTTGCCCCACTTCCATGCCGCATCCTTCTTGAGCAACTTATGAAGCGGTTCAGCCACCGCCGCCTTCCGGGGAAGAAAGGAGTGGTAGAAATTTAAGAGCCCTAGGAATGACTGTAACTCGGACTTGGAGGTGGGGCGAGGGGCTTTCTTGATGGCAGCCACCTTGGATTTGGACGGTTTGATCCCCTCAGGTGTTACTCGGAACCCTAAGAATTCAACCTCATTCGCGAAGAAGACGCATTTGTATTTTCGCAACCTCAACCCCGCCTGTTCGAATGCCGCCAGAACCTTGTCCAGCCTTTCGGCCAACTCGACCTCGCTCCCCCCCGTTATCAATACGTCATCAAAATATAGCAAAACCCCGTCCAACCCTTTTAAGAGGCGTTCCACGAGCGACTGGAAAATTCCAGGCGCCGAGTTCACGCCGAATTGTAGGCGCGTCACCTGGAACGCCCCCTTATGCGTGACTATGGTCTGTGCAGCAGCTGCAGCAGGGGTTACCAAGAGTTGCTGATAGACTTGCGCCAGGTCGAGCTTAGCGAAACACTTTCCCCCATGTAACCTGGCTAGCAAATGGCTGACCACCGGCACCGGATACGCATTAGGCCGAATTGCCTTATTAATGGTGCACTTATAGTCGGCGCAAATGCGAACCTCCCCATTGGCCTTCAACGCCGTGACAATTGGAGTTTCCCACTCCGCAGAATCAACAGGAACAAGAATCCCCTGGCCCACCAATTTGTCCAGTTCCGCCTCTATTTTGTCCTTTAGTGCAAAAGGCACTCTGCGCGGTTTGAGTCTTATTGGGCGGACCTCCGGGTCCAGGTCGAACGCTACTGGGGGTCCCGTGAACTTCCCAAGTCCCTTTTTGAAGACTTCGGGGTGCGCATCGCACACCCTCTGTATTGGGTCAGTCCCAACGGCGTGCACCCCCACAATGAACAGACCCAGGGGTTGGAACCATTGAGTCCCGAGGAGGCTGCAATTTCCCCCTTTAAGGACGACTAGGGGAAGCTCCGCGGCGTGCTGTTTATATTGGACTTGGAATTTTCCCACCCCCAGCACCGGGATACTGTTCCCTTGCATGTCCCAAAGCGTGGACCTCAACGCTTTGAGCTTGGGCCGTACGCGGGGGGCAATTCTCAAAAACTCTCTCTGGGAAATAATTGAATATGAGGAGCCCGAGTCAATTTCCATCCTAACAGGGGCCCCTTGCACCAGTACCTCAACAAAGTAACGGGGGTGTCCCATGGACACGCTGAAAACTGGGGCGTCGTCGTCGCTGTCGTCGGAGACGCGGCCCACGCCGTCCTGCTTCCTCGTGGGCCGGGCGCCATCCTTTGGTCTCGTCGAGCGGTCCGGTTTCGCCGAACAGTCTGTCGAGCTCCTCCGGTCCTCGCGCCGTCGTCTGCAGACTTTGGCGATGTGCCCGCGGTGGCCACAGTTGTGGCACTCGGCCTTCCTAAACGGGCACTTCGCGCGGTCGTGGGCCGCTCCACAGCCGTCGCAACGCCGGCCGCCCTTTCGGACCTTCCGGACGTCTTCCTCATCGCTGCTCTCTGCGGAAGATTTCGACGCTCGCCGGGCCGCGTGCACCGAGCCCGCCGCTTGGTCGGCCTGTGGGAGCCGGCCCTGGAGCTCTTTCACTCCGGCCCTCGTAGCTTCTGCGGCCTGTGCTGCCTTCACGACCTCATGCAGTGTCGGTGGCGGCTCCTGGTTCATCAGCTTTCGCTGAACCTCTTCGTCCCGCAGGCCACACAGCATGCGGTCCCTGAGGGTGATCTCCAGGTTCTCCCATTTGCATGGGCCGGCAGCCAGCCGCAGGGCCGCTGCGAAAGCGGCGACCGACTCACCCGGCGCTTGGACTCTCCTCCAGAAGGCGTCCCGAGCTGGAAACATCGACACCGAGGGCTGGAAGTGGTCGCGCATCGCCTTCAGGAGCTCTTTGGCCTTCAGCTCGCCCACCTTCTTCGGTGCGATGAGGTCGACCAGCACCCTCTTGCCGGCGTGCCCGAGCATTCTGGTGAGGATGGCTCTCTTCTTTCCCTCGTCCGTGACCTCGAACTCCACCAGTGCACCTTGGAAATCCATTTCGAAGAGTTCCCAATCTTCCGGTTTGTTGATATCGAAACCGGCGTATGTCTTGGTCCCGTGGGAAGCCATATCCCACCTTCGTCGCCAATTTAGTGTATGGGAACCAAGACACCAGAACAGCCGAAGAGCTGGTTTAACACAACTTTATTGCATACTGGTCAGAGGGAACATGTGGTAATGGCGGACGAACAGCTCAATATATACAGTGGCTATACATTTGAATGTGGCTCCTTGACAGTCTATTGGCTACTGTCCGCGTGACGTCATTGCAGGTCACGCCCTTCTTGTCTAGGTGAAGGTGGTGGCGGGAATCTTCCTGCGCTGTTGTTCTTAGGTGAGTCTGGACCATTGAGCTTGGACGCTCGCTATTGCCATCTGGTGGTCACTAGCTCGCGTCCTATTAGGGTTACAGTGATGCAGCTGAAGGTTACAATGTTACACGTAGAAAGGTTACATTGGATACACATGGATAGGTACATTGTTTAAAGGCACAGGCTTTAGAACACAACAATGTTCTCACAAAAGTCCTATTTTTTAAGGATTCTCTTCAAATACTGTATTAATCTTTCCTCTCTTTATCAGCAGAGGGTGCTATGGCTGTTTCATGCTTTGCAAAAACCCTTCTTTAAGCATGGCTCAATTTGACTGTACTAGAACTACTTTCAAGGAAGTTAATCATGTATATGGGAGGGCATACCAGTGGTGGGCACCAGCAGGTTCGCACCAGTATGCGCGTATCGGTAGTAAAAATGGCTGGCCCCGCCCATCTCACCACCCACCTCCTCCTCCTCCTAGAAGAGGCTTCACCTTCGGAAGGGGCTGGCTCCATTTCCCCCTTCATCAAAGGCTTTTCCTGGCCTCCGTTTCACCCCGAAGTGCATCCCCAGCCACTCCGGAGTGGTTGGGAATGCACTTCGGGGTGAAACTCAGCCCTGGAAAAGCCTTGGGCGAAGGGGGAAATGGCTTCGGAAGGAGCTCTTCAGTATAGAGCTATGAAAATAGAAGCCTCTTCTATTTTCATCACTATATAGTGAACCTCTGAAGCCATTTCCTCCTTGTCCAAGGCTTTTCCTGGGCTCCATTTCACCCCAAAGCACATCCCCAGCCACTTCGGAGTGGCTGGGGAGGTACTTTGGGGTGAAACAGAGCCCTGGAAAAGCCTTGGACAAAGGGAAAATGGCTTCGGAGGTTCACTATAGAGTGATGAAAATAGAAGAGGCTTCTATTTTCATACCTCTATAGCGAAGAGCAGTCACATGGCCAACAGGCCATGCCACCCAGTCACATGGCCATGCCCACAGCATGGTAGGAATTTTTTTTTATGCCCACCACTGGGGCATATCATAATTTAGGAGCATACTATTTTCTTAAACAGATTAGTGTTGGAGGAGGCAGATATTTTTCAAAGTGCTCCTGTCCTGAAATCAGCCACTCAAACTTTGTTGAAAGAGTTCTTGTTAGTCAAAAGAACATTTGTATATGACCTGCATATACATTTATTCAAGTATTTATGCAGATGGACCAATTTCCATAGTTAAAAATTATTGTTAATCTTATTAGAGTACCAGGTTCCATGAATGCATTGAAAATATTTACAACAGTACCATACAATTTCAAACATGGCCAAAACCCTGTTCTTATTTTATTATGGTGTGACAGAAATGCTGCAATTTTGGTAGTAAATTGCTGCCATTTAAGAAGTTAGCATAGACATTATCTGTTGTGTGCTAAGTCTACCAATAATGGTTGAAATCCTCTTGTATAAGTTACACATACTGAAGGATGATTATGTCATTGATATGTGGTCGGTAAAGGTCACCTTTGCTCGAAAGCCAGTCGTATCCGACTCTAGGGTTCAGTGCTCATCTCTGTTTCATAGCCAAAGAGCCAGTGCTGTCTGCCTCTGCAGATGTTTCCGTGGTCATGTGGCAGGCATGACTAGACACCAGAGTGCACGGAACGCTGTTTATCTTCCCACCGAAGTGGTGTAATTACTGGTAAATACTTTCCTCCTTCTCTCTTATGGCATTTCTGACTTGTGAGTAATTACTTTCATCAAGTTGAAGCCATTAGAGCCATTGGATGGAAGGAGGATTTTTTAAAACTGAAAATACCTGCCAGAGGCTGTTATCAGTAGAAGGATTTTTAGTAATGAAAAGGCTTCTTCCCTCCATCCAGCAGCTCCTATGGCTTCCATATAATGAACACAATTATTCATGAGTCAGAAAAGCTACAGGAGACAAGGAAGAAAACTTTAATTACTGAAAATCTCCCATTATATGTGATATGATCACTCTTCCATACCAAAGGATTTTGACCACTGTCTTCATTGACTTCTTAATTTGTGGCAGTTCACTGCCAATAGTTATGCTGTTTGTTTTGTCTTCATAGGCATAACTAATAGGATTGAGGCTATTATTTTATATGAACCCAATACATTTCTGTTGCTTGATGTGTGAGGTTTACTCTCCTTGATCAATAAACAACATATAAAAGAAACATGATTTATTGAGAAACATTAACATGCATAAGCTTACATTTATTGAATTTAAAATTGCATTTAAGTTTGCCTTGCTTACATTTATCATTGTGTTTAAAATATTGGTTATTTACACACAGGAGCTTCTAATTATATTTTTATATTTTTAAAAGAAATGTTTGTTTATATACAGAGGGCAAAATTAAATTATATTTAGTTTTGGCATTGATATTCAAACAATGTTTTTAGAGTTTGTGAAATATTTGCATTGATTTTATATCACAAATAACAAGACTCTCAAGTTCGCCATTCTCGTAGGAAACTATTCAGCACATATATAGTGCTATCTTGGCTGGTCTATGAGTTTAAAAAAACCAATTACTGTAGTGTGTATTATATGGTACCCCATTGTTTGCATTTATTTTAAAAGTGAAAGTTCTAATACTGATCGTAAAATACCTATTTACAAATCAATTCAAATGTGAAAGGAAAAATGGAAACCTTTTGTTTACATGAGAGTTAAGGGTTTTGAATTTTTTGTTTGCTCCAAGGTGCTTTTTAAGCTTTTAATTTCATTTTTAAGTTTTAGCCGCCAATGAGATGATGGTGAAGGTGGAGGGGTGCTTTTGAAAGACTCCTCAATATAGCAAGCAGATGAGCATCAGTCTCACGGCATGACTGCCAATGCTGAAAGAACCTACTCTTCAAAACGAATGGGCACATGGCACCCCACAGACAGTAGATGGAAGTGGTGTGCAGTGTGAAGGTATCTAGGATGGTGCTAGGCGTTGTGTTACAGGCTGACAGGGGTTTTGTACAGGCAGTTATGTGAGAAAAGTGCCATCGGAGGGGGAGAATGGGCAGTACTGTAATACTGTACCATGAGAAGATTGACAACATTATTTTGTTCTAAAAACTATGATTCATTGTTACTTTTAACTCCCCCTCCCTGCTTTCTTCATGAAGCTGCTTAGAGACAGTAGTTTGAAGTAGGCAATTTACTTCAAAGAAGCACATTTTAGCACAGTTCTTTCCAGCCCTCCTTCTCTTGTTCAAAGACCTCGTCAGCCGTCTCTAAAACGGGAGAAGTGTTTTGAAGAGGTTAAGTGATTTCGTACCCCCATCAGACACTTCTTAATTGAGTTTAGACACATTCTGTACATTTTTACATTAGCATCAAAGGTAGTGTCTTCCCAAAGATAAGCAGCTTGTTCTCATGTTTCAAAAAAAAAAAAAAGGGGGGGGGGAGGGAGAGAAAAAGAAAGAAAAGATTCCATCACATATTTTCATCAAGCATTTACCATGGAAAGCTACCGGATGTCACTGTTGTCATAATTTTTAAAAAGGAAGCGAAGCTGATCCAGAAGGAGGCAAAAGTTGAACCAAGACTACAGGAAGGTTACTAACTCAATGAAGTAAACCTCACCATGTCTGTCACTTCACTTATACATCAGTTCATGACAGTCTGTTTTATTTCACTTCTGATTTATATTTAGAAGACTCCCATGGATGTAGTGCTTGATTTTACCACTTGGTATTGATTATGGTGCAAGATGGAATTTGGATTTTATGATCAATTTGAGGACAACATTCAGCTATGGACCATGGCACAGGTGGGACTGTGGTGGTTTAGTGAGTAAGACGTTGGACTTGATGACTGGAAGGTCAGCAGGTCAGCAGTTCGAGACCTGACTACTACACGACAGAGTGAGCTCCCATCTCTGTCCCAGCTCCTGCCAACCTAGCAGTTCAAAAGTAAGTAGATAAATAGTTACCACTTTGGTGGGAAGGTAAACAGCGATCCGTGCACTCCGGTGTCTAGTCATGCCTGCCACATGTCCACAGGAACATCTGCAAATACAGACAGAGCTGGCTCTTTGGCTCTAAACAGAGATAAGCACTGAACCCTAGAGTCGGACATCAGTGGCTTTTAAGCAAGGGAGATCTTTACCTTTACCTTTACCCTTACAGGAGAAGAAGCAAACTGGCTGAAATCCAGCAGAAAGTCACTCCTTGAATCAATGAAACTTCTGAACCCACAAATTTCCCATTGATTCAATATGCGTAGACTAGTTGTGGCTTACTGCTGGACTTCAGCCACTCATTCAGTCCTAAGGTCTATCTAGCCCAGCATTCTTTTCATACAGTGGGCAACAGGTTAGCTATACCTTCATACCACATAACCTTTTATCCTCTCCAACTCATACTCCCCAATGATTTATGTACAGATGTGTACAACCTCTGATACTGAAGATGATGCCTGCTTACAGACACCACCACCCCCAACAGACCACACAACAGTGAAACAGAGATGGGAACTAAACCCTGCTGCAAACCCAGATGTCTGCTATGCCCACACATTTACTCTGGCAACAGTATAGCTGGACCCAACAATGCCACACACAACATTAAGGGCAGTTTTACTTGTTCCTCTGCCAATGTGATTTATCCCATCTTTTGCCAACAACGCCCTTCTTCACTCTACGTAGGACAAACACGATAATCTCTGTTTAATGGACATAAATCAGACATCAGGAACGGCAATATACAGAAACCTATTTCAAACCATTTCAATCTACTTGGACATTGTGCACAGGACTTGAAAGTTGCCATTCTGGAACAGAAAAATTACAAGACAATAATCCAGAGAAAGACAGCAGAGATAAAGTACATACATATGCTGGACATCCATTTCAAAAGTTTGAATATTAGTCAAGGGTTTCTGACATTACATTATTAAATTTTATACACCACAACTAACAAGTTGTTATATGCTGCAATATATGTTGTAATAACAATATATGTTATAAGTTGTTATACCACCTTTACATAAAACTACTTTAGTAGAATTCTCATCCACAGCCTCAGGCTAGATCTCAGAACCGAGGAAGAACTTGGTGCTTGGCCTGGGCCACTCACACAATAGATGCTAGCCTAAGCCTGAAGGGTAAACTCATTAGCAAATGTGCAATGCCACAGTGTTTGTCTTGCATCCATCTACGAACCATTTGCAATTCAAAAGGGTGAAGCTTCACAACTAATCTAAAGAACAAGTATTACCAGTTGTAAAACAAAACCCACATTGATTTGTATACTTAGGGGTCATTCAACAAGTATGTGATCCTCGAGGAGGGGGGAAGGGGGACTGCCATTTGAATTACAGAAAATTACGTGGGGGGGCAGGTCAAAGATTACATAATCCATTTGGAGCTGCTGTGGTTTCAAAACATGGCACTTTTTTAGGTTTAAAGATGATCTTTGGGAATTTTGATCCGATTTGAGATTATTGAAATTGCTTGTGCAGCCTGTTTTAGGCACCAATCGTGAAAAGTCTAAAAATTAGAGTTTTGATACAAAAGCTCTGGATTATGTAATTTTAAAGGGGGGATTTCAAAGAGAAAATTTCAGTCAGATTACATGGGGAAGGGGGTCAAGTTCCCCCCAAAAATGGATCACGTAATTGTTGAATGGCCCCTTATCTGTTATGCTAACAATTCTGTACCTCTGTACCTGATTTGTATAAATTAATGCCATGAAGTCTCACTCTTATGTCTGATGAAGTGGACTTAATCCATGAAAACTAACATTAAAATACAGCAGTTAGTCTTTAAAATGCCACAACATTTTTGTCTTTTTGTTTTGTTTTGCTTTGCTTACTCTTTGATATGCTTGAAACACAGACTGACACAGTTTCAAAAAAATTAACTCTGAAGATGATAAATGGTTTCTTGATTTCAGCTTTATAGGAGAGCACATGTTTTACATGTACAAATGCTCAGTTTCAATCCCTGCCTATTTCATTATTTAACATATTTATCAATTCCTTTTCTGCTCCATAGAACAATTTAAAGGGTTAAGCAGTAAGTGACAAGAAAATTTGATTAAAATGCTAAACAGTCAGAGCTACTGAGTTAGATGAGCAAATAGTTTGACCTTCTATAAAATAGGATCCTTTCATCTCCCCCTCCAAAATTAATAATTCTTGATTATTTGGGTTCATTTCAGTCTGTTAGCTGTCCCAAATTTTGAACTAAATCAACTCTAGTTATCACAATCGATATTCTCACCCAGATAGAAAGAAAAAGGTATAAAACCATGCTGGTTTTAGTTTGTTTCTCTGTGGTGGTTAATACTATTGACCATAGTTATCTTCTAGACAGGCTTTCTCACTTGGAGGATATGAGATAGCAAATTCCATTTGTATTTAGATATTTATTTTGAGAAGATAGAGGTGGGAGAATTATATTATAACCTTGTGATGTTCATGTTAAATAGTTGTCCCCAGGGGGTCTTTTCTCTCTTCCATAATCCCTGTCATTTGCATGACGCCACTGGATGGTGCCATTGGCTAATATGTATTGGGTGAGATCCAAATTGGTCTGTCCATTGCGATCATCATGTAAAGTTTTTATCCAGGGTCCCCCACTAACTGAAGTAAGGTGAGAGAAGATGAAAGCAATAGCAAACATTTTACAACATCATTTAGGCATGGAACCTATTTTTTTTGGCTTTTAACAACAGCTAATATTTATGTTTTAGAACAATTAAATTTTACTGTTTATTTTAATGAGTTTGTTGTTTGTCTGCGTGATAGTTCTTGTCTGAATTGATGCTTTACTTTCTACTTTCCTTGCAAAATGTCACCTTGGAACATAAATTTTAATATTAGTTTCCCAAATCAACAGATAAACACCAATGTTATTTTAATTTGCATGGACTACTTGAGAAAAAAAGAAAGTTGTATTGTGGAATGTTTCTTCACCCCACTGATAATTCTGATATATTGACACCTGCACATTAATATTAACTGCATATCATGATGATGATTAGGCCCCCATAAAACAGTAGTTAAGCTGCAGTATTGCATCCAAAACTTTGTTCACGATCTGAGTTCAATCCAGATGGGTTCAGCCTCCCATCTTTCTGAGGTCAGCTTGTTGGGGGCAAAATGCTAATTAGGTGTAATTGCTAAAAGGCAAGTAAGAAATGTTTCAATAGAATGCCTGTTGTGTGGTCCAAATTTTAATTTATTGTGCAGCAGGACACAAAATGTGCAGATGGGAAAATGTGTAACTGGAATCTGATAAATGTGTAATTGGAAAAAATGGAGAAAAATAAGCATTGGAGATAGAACCATAAGGTATTAATTTTAACAATACATTTGGTGAGAAATAGATAATTTAGTTAGTTAACAAACCAGGTTCAAAATGAGTCATTGCTGTTAGTAGATAAGATTACTGACTTTTCTAGGAAAAAATGCCATTGATAAATGAGTGTAAGCAAGGAGCATGGAGAGTGCATGAAGTTTCTGATGCGGCATTTGTGCAGTTTGAAAATTTGTTTTAAATGCCTGTGACTTGGTTGCTTTTGGAGAGCATCCTCTCATTTGAGACCTGGCCTATTCAAGTCTTGTTCAGCATCTAGTGGCTCCTTGGACCAAACGAAATAGGTTATAGACTCATGATGGAGAACCTTGGTACTCCAGCTGTTCTTTGGCACTCCAGCTGTTCTTAAACTTCAATTCTCAGAAGCCCAAGTCTCTGTATATGCAGTAAACCCATTTGTGTGGATTCACAGAGACTTCTGCTTCTGGGAATTGAAGTCCAATAACAGCTGGAGTGCCAAGGCTCGCCATCACTGTTATAGATGGTGTTAGACTTGAGCAGTTCAGAATTTGTCGTTCTTGCTCAGCAATGGAAAATGTTGAAGCTCTGTTGATGGAATTGTTGGCCTATGGCTGATCAGGCCCAGCCTGCAGAAAACACTACACAGTACAACTTATTGGAAAGAAAAAGGCACAGCTTTATTGGTTACAGCACCAGTGTCAATGGTTTAGGAATGGGCATGGATCTAACTCATCGGGTGATTCAAATGCTGCCTGATGTCAATCACTATCTCCTCTGGATGCCAACTGGAGGACAACCCTGGAATAATGGCCCTTTAGAGTTTGACATGGTTGTGTCCCACTCCCTGCCACCCAAAGGGCATGTTTGGGCTCCTGGCTCCTGAGTCAGGCCAGGCCATGGCCTGCCAACTTGTTGCTGTAAGGGGATTCCACTAAAATTAGGGCATGCAAGTCTTCTGCTGCCCATTGACCACCTGCATCCATCCAAATGTCTCCAAATGCCAACAGGTTGTGATAATAGTATGAAGCAACCAAGACCCCTACACCAAAGTATACTATATACTGACTGTGAAAACCAGCAACACAACCAATGAAAGCCATTCACCGGCTTCTCCCAAGAACATTCTCTATTAACAGCAAAATATTGTTTTCTCTCAACAACATAGCAGAGAGAGGATGTGAGGGTAGGAAAGTCCACCACAGAGCAAGAGGGGGAAGCTGTGGTGCCCACCCACCTTTCAAATTGAGCACTGGTGTGCCACAATGGCTCTCACCAGCCAGTGGGCCATCTATGTGCCTCCTCCCACCCTACAATGGCCAATGGCTTGGCTGTCATGGTTGCTCATGGCCAGCATTCCAGCATCCCCTCAGCACCACCTATAACATGGGTCTCAGGTAAATCTGGGGCCTAGCTTATCTGAGCAATCCCAGCCTGCAGAAGTCAATACACAACCCAACTGACTGGTAATTTAAAAGGTCACATCTTTATTGGTTCTCTGCCTTAGCACTGGGCATAGATCCAGTTCACTGGGACACCTGAATGCCACCTGATGCCAACCACCATCTTCTTAAATTATAGCAGCTGTTCAATGACTAAGAGGAGAGACAGAGCATGGTTTGCCTCCGCAATCCAACATTGTTTCTTATACTGCAATTCCATTAAAGTCCTAGGTTGCTCTCTTCTTTGCCTTTACTTTGCTTTCAATTTATTCCTGGACCTCTCTGCACACACAACGTGCATTTGTCCACTTGCTTTTCTCTCTCTTAGTTGAAGTGACCTTTTCCAGTTGAAAAGGATTTTGACTCAGGAGGCTGTATTTCATTTACGTGACATACAGCACTTCAATACAGCCAGGACAAGTCAACTTTCGCAAGATATTTGGTTGTTCCGGTGCCCAATGCAAATGTCACCCATTGTCTAAGAAGCCACATCGAGATCGTCACCTTCCTTTATGCTCATCATACACGTGCTGTTCCCACTGTATTTTCCAGTGGTCCATGTTTTTGTCTTAATTCTTTTCACCCTTTACTTTTGGGAAAGGAGTCAAAACCTGGGCATTTTCTCAGGAGTGAATGTATGGGTGTATACACATGTGTTTTAGCAAGTGCTGTATGTGAACAGAGATCAAATGTGGAAAAAAAGCGAAGTACTGTCTTAGTATATTGAGTATAAAGCTGAAAGTCTCTCTAAATTAAATGAGTTTTTGTTAAGCAGTTGGCTGCTTCCCAGCATTTCGTTCCAAAAGAAGCTGGCAGCTGGCTAGGGAGAGAAAAGGGAAGAAAGAACGCCAAGAACCCAGCGTCAAACAACTGATGGAGTTCCCTTGTATTTCTGACTCACCGTTGTTCATACTTCTCCAGCTGGAGTAAATCCTCTATCTCCAAAACTCATTTGAGTTAGATGGATGACGAAAGCAGCAACATCCCTGTTGTTACTTTCCCGTGCTGTGTTGGAACATGAATGAAAATGACACCTGGAACAACTCAGCAGAAAATTTTTGAGAAATGTTTATGTACCTTTGTTAAATACTGTATTGCTTGCTAAAGGAGTGCCTTTGTCCAACCTTAGCTGGAGAGCCAGCGGTGCCCTTTCCTTGAGAAGCTGGATTTGGCCATCATGATCAGAGCTGTCAAGTATCCCTTATTGGCTGGGAAAACCCCTTATTTTACCGTCTTTCCCGCTGTCATCCCTTATTAATTAGACTGCAATGTCCTATTGCCACCATTGGAAGGCAGCACAGGATAAGCATAGCTGTCAAGTATCCCTTATTTGCCAGAAAATTTCCCTTATTTTCAAATCCAAAACTTGACAGGTATGATCATGATCCATGCCCCAATTGCTTCCTGATTAGACTACTGTAAGGCATTCTGCATAGGACAGCTATGAGTGCAAAATGTAGCAGCCAGACTGATGTCTGGTATGTGCTTTTGGAAAGCACATGTCCTTGGTATTCAGCCAACATCACTGTGCTCCAGTTTGCTTCCAAGCACAGTGCATGATTCTGGTTTTGATCTACAAAGCTCTAAATTCGGCCAGGAGGTCTGAAAGACTGTGTTCTCCTGTAGGAGCCTCTTTGAAATACGGGATCTTCATCGAAGTCCCTATTGTGTGTCCCATCACCTTGGAAAATGGGCTGCTGAGTACATGATGGAGTGCTTGTTCTGTAGCAGCATCTCAACTGCAATGCACCCTTTCAAGGGATGTCAGGCTGGCTCTATCCATGATAATTGTATTAAAATTATAATATACTGTAAATACTGTACAATTATAATACTCAGTATATACCAATAACAAAAGATGAATGCAAGTGACGTTGACTTCTGAAATTACAAGAGGCACTTAAAGTAGTTACCATCAGCATACAGACACTTCTGATTGTGGTGAACTACTGCTTGAACAACGTTGACCAAAATGTCCACTTGTATCACTGAACAGGCCGTCTCAATTCCTTCCTGAAGTACTGCCAGTGTAGTTGCTTTTCTATGGTACACCACATCCTTTAAGGTCTTCCACAGGTAAATGTCAAGGGGTGTTAAGTCAGGAGTTCGTGGTGGAAACTCAACCACACCTTTACTGTACTTGTGCCTTTTCCTTTGAGTGTCCTGCCTGTCGCATGGTGACGCTAGCATTCATTCTTTTGAGCAAACATCATATTACAGATTGCTACCAAAATTCAATTCAACTTCAAAAAGTAAGACATAGACAATATCTCTTACAATGTATACACATTTTTTTTTGCATTCTCTGTATTTTTTTGAGGGGAAGCCTTAATTTTCCACAGAGAAAAATGCAAACCTCACTGTTTCATAACATTCATTAATAAAATAAATGAGTAGACACCAGTATAATATTATGCAAGCTTAGCAGTTTCAAACTTGTTTTTGCCAGCAAAGTTGTTTTTATATTATAAAGCAAGATTTAAGTGAGAACCTAGATTAGCCGTGTGTGAGCTGTGATAAAATTTAAAAAAATCATATGATTAACCCAAGGCAGTATATGTAACAGCACATAGGTGTTTTATGGATTTTTTTTAATAAAAAAAATGAGGATAGAGATAAAATTAGAATATACAGCATAATCCAAACAAATACTAAGTTCTAAATTCATCTGCTGGCTCTGCAGGTCAATTAAAAACCAAAACAGTAATTAATTTATGTTTCAGGTTTCACAGAGAGCAGTGTCTCATTTCTTTTATTGAACCTGGGTAACTTTAGCCATACAGCAACACTGTGAGTCTCGAACTAACCAGTCTGTGCAGTTCTTCAAAGGGATTTACATGTCAAGAATACAGATATGCTTTAGATTTTGTTTTCATCATGCTACTTTTCATGGTTTTGTTTTAAATTGTCTAGAGAAACCTCAAATTTAAGTACAACAAATGATGTAGCTATAGTAAACTAAGGTACCTTGTGTGCACTTTCATTAAAACACTATGCCAGAGATTCTCAACCTGCGGCCCACAGGCCGGATGCGGCCGATGATGCCATTTCATGTGGCCCCACCCGGAAGTCCCATGTGGTGGAGGAAGGGCAAAATGGCCACCTGCCCCCCAAAGCTGTCTGAGGGAGCGTGACCTGGCGCCCAGCTTTAAAAGGTTGAGAACCCCTGCACTATACACTTGATCCTTTAGCAGTGGGACTCTGGTGGCTTAGTGGTTAAGAGGCTGAACTTCAAAACTGGAAGGTCAGCAGGTCAGAGTGAGCTCCCATCTTGTGCTCCAGTTCCTGCCAACCTAGCAGTTTGAAAGCAAGAAATTGCAAGCAGATAAATAGGTTCTGCTTTGATGAAAAGGTAATAGCATTCTGTGTGCTTGCCACATGACCATGGAAATGTCTGCAGACCCAGACAGCATTGGCTGTTTGGCTGTAAACGGATATGGGAGACCTTTGCCTTTATTCAGCTCCATGGATCCACTTACATGTGGATTTCCCCCACTGAAGTTGTTAGATAATTGTTGTTGTGCTTCAGTGATTGTCTAGAAACTGGATGAGTGGGGGAGAGAAATGAAAAGATTATCTTTTTCAGCATCAGTGTGCAGTGTGGCTGATTGCAGATGGCTTTGAGAGCCCTGGCCTTTGCTAGGGCAGCCAGGTTTCTGTGGAGCTACCATTGCAGTGGTGGCAGTCAAAAGCGCAGGCAGCTGGAGTGCCAGCAGCAGAACCCAGATGTGGCATGCTTGCCGCCCAGCTGTAGGGGAGACAAAGAAGTGATGTCTGTACATATACAGGTTGACCCAAAACAACATGGATTTTTTGTCTGTGAAGGGCAGTAGTGGTTTTGGCACCACTAAGCCTTGCATCGCTCATGGGTCACCTGTACTTTGTTGGCAGTAGCTCTACACAATCTCTGTTTTTGATGCAGACTTTGCAGAGTAGACCCACAATGGGCTTTCCACTTGCCCATGTTGTAGTCTCCATAACTGTTCTGCTAATGTAGCAATCCATTGTATGACCAGGAGGATTGCACCCTTACTTTAGAAAGTCAACTAAGCTTAGGATCCTTCTGAGTTCTGTGCTTCTTGTCTATGAGTTGCATTACACTGGGTACCAGTACTATGTGAAGAGAGTGGTTGTCTTATGGGAACAATTGAAACATGTTATGTTCTCCAACTTTTGTTTGAAGTGGGTAAAAGCATACAGGTTCTGTCAACATGTAGATAAGACTAAAGTCTAATCACAGCATTAAAATGAATGCTTTCACTCTCTACTTCATGGTATGTCTAAAATCTCTCATCATGAGCTTTAACTGTGTTTCAACCAGATATCGAAAATTCCAAATTTAAAGTCTCTGTTTTAAGCAGTTGTGTTGCAAGTGGCTAACAAAGACTGCCACTATAGCAGTTTCTTTTATGGTACCATTACATTGACAATACTAGTATTTATGGTAATTTTTATTATTACAATTACTGTACAGATTACCTTCATTTTATATTAGGTTCCATAAAAATAATATTGGTATGCAGTATCATTTTTATGGAAGCCTAATGGGAAAATGCAACCATTCTTCTCGTCTTTTAAAAGATATATTCATTCATGATATTAAGTGCTAAGTTGCTTTATCTGATGGAATGGCATGGACTCATATTTACAGCAGAATGAAGCTTTTCGGAGAAGTTGGCACCCAGAACCTTTTAATGATTTCCTTTGCACAGAGGGGTTATAGGTGCAAGGCACATAGACATTAGACCTAAACAGAGTTTGATTTTTTATTATCTGGTTGTGGTCGTACCAGTACCAGTGGGGAATGTTGTTAGAGCATAGACAAATCAATTAACTAATCTGTTAACTTGTAAGCATGAAATGGGGTTGTTCAAATAGTTTCCCCTGGCTGATTTTGTTAAATTCAACTGGTAACTTCAGGGTGTTGATTTGAAAGAAGCTACTAACTCTACTCTTCTCTTATCCTTAGGTGCTTAACTCAATGCTTTCTGAACTTTACAATGTGTACTTTCCCACTTGGCCCCACAAGCTAATTAACTGCAGATAGATTGTGTTGTTTCCATTCATTACATATTACGTTTGGAATGTTGAGACAAAGACTGAAATCCAGTAGTGTGTCACAACTAGAATAGACCTGCTGAATCAGTGGGGCTTGGGTGACTCAACTCCTATGTAGTTTCCATCTGTTCCATCCAGTTGTGATATACCATTGTATTTCATAGTTGAAAATTTTGAGATAGTAGCCGTGATAGTCTGTGTTTCAAGCATATCAGAGAGTAAACAAAAAGAAATGTTGTGGCACTGTACAGAATAGCTGCTGTATTTTAATGTTAGCTTTTGTGGATCTGGTCCACTTCATCAGACATGGGAGTGAGACTTGTGTATACATTTATGCCATGAAGTCTCACTCCCATGCATACCTGTCAAGTTTCGGGAAACATCTGTCAAACCCCCATATTTTACACTCTTTCCCGCCGTCATCTTGTATTAGTTAGACTGCAATTAGACTGGAGTTAGACTGGAGGCCAGCACAGGATAAGCATAGCTGTCCAGTTTCCCATTTTGGCTGAGAAATTTCCCTTATTTGACAGAAATTTCCTGAAACTTGACAGGTATGCTCCCATGTCTGATGAAGTGGACCTGATCCACGAAGCTAGCATTCAAATACAGCAGTTAAGTCTTTAAATCACCACACCATTTTTGTCTTTTTTGTTTAGTTTACTTTCTGATATGCTGGATTTCGCAACTGGCTGGACCATACAACCAGCAACTCAAAGCCGAATGTTGAGCAGTGGTAAATAACCTGACTCCCTAAAGGGGACAACAGCTACAGGTATATGAGCCCTTTTAGGTGGGCCGATGGCCCCCTCGGTGGAGGAAATGCCACTGGAAACCATCATATTGGGCTCAATGGCCAAATGAGCAGAGGGGGAACTCTGATTCCCAACAGTCATGGAGGCGGAAGACGCCATGCCAGATGGACTGGCTGTGAAGGTGTACCTTGTCCATATCCTCAAGGCTGCGGTAGTCCATTGCAGTCCTGGTGTTAAATCCTACATGTCTCATTTCATACGTGCTGCAGGAGATGGCTCCATGATCATAGTGTGTGGGTCACTTCATGGCAAGCTGGGATCCACCTTAAACAAATTCACACCAATGGCATTTTTCCTGCTTCAGGGGAAAAAAATGAATTTCAGTCACCGTGGTCATAATTTCATTGAGAAAAATTGTGTATGCAAGAGCAATCATGCACTGGTTATTCCCAATTGAGTGTGATAGCTGCCTGACAGTGCAGACAGGCTTGTGTAAGCAATTGTTTTCTTACACTACTTCTGTGCCTGATAACCCATAGTTCTGCTTGTGAGACAAAATCATGGAATATAAACACTCTTGGAAATAATAATAGGGGTGAAGTGACCTGGTAATGCAATTTCTTCTTCATTCCTTTCAAAATTCATACAATGGATACATCATTTCCTCATGAGTGCACACTGAGAACTCAAAGTATGTAGCTCAAAAAGAGCAAAATGCAGCAACATGACAGAAATCCATTTAAAATTTTATTTTGGAAAAATCAGGGGAAAAGAAAGCTGGCCGCTTGTAAAACATGGCCCACTAGCCCTAATAATCAGGTTATCTTGCAATCTCTAGCTTTTGGAGCTTAAAGGTGGACATGTGAAATCCAAAGAGGTTTTTAACAGGGAATAGGAATTCAAAGCAACATTTGAACTAAACCAGTTAAGCTGTTTGTAAATATGCCTCCCCTGTCTTTTAATTTCACCAGGACAAAGAAAGTGCTTTGTTGTTCTTAGTGGAGTTGAACTAATTCCAATAAGACAAAATAAACAGAAGGGCATTTCCTTTTTAACAACCTAATGGGTATTCAGATTAAGTCTGAATGGGTCAAGAATGAATGTGTTTTAGGCAGGCAGGATAGATAGATAGATAGATTCTTCATCTTTTTCTTTGGCTCAGATGTACAGTCCGTCTGTCCGTCCTTCCGTCCGTCCTTCCGTCCTTCCTTCCTTCCTTTCTTTTCATTCATATTCCTGCCCCGCATTGAGGAAACTTGGATGTATCTTTCAAACAGAATCAATTCTTGAAAGAAGAATTTCATTTTGCTACTATCTTGTCAGTTGTGGTAAAGGTGTACACAGAGCCTCCTTGAAGACCGTGGTATTTTTACCACAACCGAGCATACCTTGGGCAATGGCAACCTTGTGCCGGTGAATCTTTCTCACACTATGTCAGGAAAAAGGAAATACAGAATGAATTTCTGGCCTAGGCATGGAAGAAGAAATTGTGGTGAATAGGTTCTTGCTGATCAAGTGGCTATAACGCATCATTCTGGCTGGACATATCAGTAATAAGAAGATACTTTAATGTTGCTATAACACTGTTAGATCCAGAGAAGCTTGTTCAGTACTTGTTTTTTTTTAACCTGCTTTGTGTAAAATGAACATCTGTGAAATATACAACTATCTGAAATTTTTAAAAAAGATCCATGGGCTTCCTAAATTGGACAGAAGGAAATGAGCAATTCTTGTAATGCTGTTTGCTTAGTACTTGTATTTCCAGGATGGGTTGTTTGAAGAATCTGGTTTGTTTGGGGACAGGGGGCAGAATTGCCTGGTTTTCACCACCAGCATTATAGTAAATCCAAGAAAATCCACATACTGTGTAAAATACACATAGAAAAATGTGTGCATTCCCAAAATGTGTAGAAAAAGCATGTTTGATCAAAAGGCAAATGCATGCAAACCAGATAAACAGTTTTAATATTTGTTACATCCTTACTAATCCTGCATTTTAAAAAAAACCAGTGGTCCCATATGCTGTCTTGAAAACTTTTTTAAATGTCTCTTAGTTTCCAAATCAATTTTCCTGGAGCTGGAATGTTACAATTTAAAATAACGGAAAGGCTTTAATGGCATATAGAAGAAGTTGTCCAGTTCATAGGCCACTGTATTATATTCCCCTCACCCAGGAATTAATTTTTAATATGTTGGAAAAATAGAAAAAAATCTTATTTGGTCTGATAATGAAAGATTTCCCACCCCTTCCAGGTTACATTGAATTGAAGAGATTCATTGATCAGCAAATATCAACACTAGGCATAAGGAATATCATATTTACTAGGTTTTGACACTATAGTTTGCCACATATATTTTAATGAAAATACTTCAAATTAATCAATATTTTGGAAATTCTACCTCTGAAACTAAATAGTGATAAAATAATGAAGAATAAAAAAAGATAGAATTTTACAGTTTCCCCCCTCAGCTGTCTTTTCATCCACTCTACCATTTTTTAAAATAACAACCTGCTCCTTCTACTATGAAAGGCTTGCTGATTGAAGATCAAAAGTGTTAGCACTTGGTGACCTGGCTCAGTGCCAGCTAGATAATTACCCTCTGCCACTCTTGATCCCACCGTAATTTCATTATTTAGATGAATTGTTCTTCACGTTTCATCCCAAATTATCCCAATAGCCTTCCTGTCTGAAATCTTTTATTACTTTAGATATGTTCTTGCTGACATTCACTTTTACTTGTTGCAAAAATGTCCTTAGCCCAAATCCAGCCACATGGAAACACGTACAGTACTAGACGTGACAGTGGGCTGGGTGGAGCATTGGCTCTTCCTCTGTATCTAAAAATCTATATGGAAAGTTATTATAACAAATTTGAAAAAACTCAGGTAAAAATAAAAATTAATATCTCCATGACATATTAATTTTCAATGTACAGTCTGGGAGCTATTCAAGTACAAGAGCATTAGAATATATATCTCCTTCCGAGAAAAACCTGCATTGTTGTTGTTGTTGTTCAGTTGCACAGTCGATTCCGACTCTTTGTATCCTATGGACCATTTTCCTCCAGGCACCTCTGTCCTCCACCATCCTCCTCAGCCCGCCCAGCTCTGTGCCCATTGTGTCTACAATACCATCTAGCCATCTCATCCTTGGCTCATCCCTTCTTCTTTTGCCCTCCACTTTTCCCAGCATCAAGGCTTTCTCAAGTGAATCCTCTCTTCTCATTTGATGTCCAAAGTACTTTAGCTTCATCTTTACTCAGCTTTATCCCCACTCAGCTATGGGATTTTCAGATTCCCACCCCCACCCCCCACTACAACTATCAAGCATTTCTTCAGTCAGTATTCTGGCATCCATAAGCAAAACATCCAGGTCCTCAGAGAAGTTTTAGTACACAAACATGACAACATGCTCTTCTCCGCTACTACTGTAAAGAGAGAGAGAGTGGCTGGGACTTGTTAAGCCCCACTGCAATTACAAGAGGTTGCAGGATTGGTAGGTTGTTTTTTTTTTTTTTGGAAACCATCAGAAACAGAGCTGAATAAGCAGAAATTTTAAAATATGTATAAAATGTGTATAAAAATGGGGTGCATCTTATACTCTGATGCATTTTATAAGCCGGCAAATATGGTATGTCTGCCATCACTTTATAGCTTTCTACAGTTTCAACAACAAATTCAGTCTTCTAAAAGATGCATGTTATCTGTTGTCTGATATATATTTTCATTGTAATGATTTGTTCCAAGCATGGAGCAGGCAGGCAAAATCAAATTTTTAGGTTCAATGTCATTGTATCGTTTTGTGGAATTATGCATATTCTCTTATATCTTGTGCTGAATTCAGCGATAATCAGCTGAAATATAGATGTTTTCTTAAGCTAATTGTCCGGAAAAGATAATGTTAGAAAGAAATAATGAATTTATACATTTTTAAATACAAGCATACACCATAACTCATAAAATGTCATATTTTATTTTATTTTGGGATGTATTTGTTTGGTTCGTCTGTTTTTTGATTTGTTGTGTTATCTGATATTTGTATGTACACCACCCAGAGTTGGAAATTTCCCAAATGGCTGGTATAAAAATGTAATAAATAAACACATAAACAAATATAAATAAAGACTGCTAGTCCCACAACTCCTTGTAGTTGCTTCAAGAGTCATATCTACTCTCTCCCTCTGCTATGACCTATAACAACAAACTTCATGGGAATGCTAGTAAATAGAAAAAACATGTTTATAGGAGAATTTATGAAAATTTTATGGTGGGGTGGGCATCCTGAAATCAAACCTAGAAGAGATTTCAAGGTTTATTGAACAGAAAAATCAATCGGAGCAGACAATCTACATCTGAAGCAGCCCTACAAGATGGCCCTCTGACCTCTGTTTAAAAAACAACTTTCAATGCAGTCCATTCCATTGCTGAACAGTTATGGTCAGGAAATTCTTTTTAATGTTTAGGCAAGCAAGTAAGAACTGTCTCCAGTTAATAGAAAGGAAATACTCTGATGATTTCCTGATATTGTCAAGACAATTAAGGTCCAGTAATTCATTTTTACATTAAAAGACAGAGAGTAAATAATATTTATTTACTTAACAGTTTTCAGGAATGTGTGATCATTGCTTTACAGCAAGCACATATTATGGTCAGAGTCTTGTTGGAAAAGACCATGTATTCTAGGACCATGATGGCAAACCTTGGCATTCCAGATGTTCTTGGACTTCAATTCCCAGAAGCCCAAGCCCCCGTGAATCCACATGAATGGGTTTGCTGCGATTCATCCGGCCCACGACGTGCCACCCTTGTTGTTCCTGGAAGTGGAAGTAAAACGTGCTCTTCCAGGAGCGACGAGAGTGGCACAGATTTGACCGGATGAATCGCAGTAAACCCATTCATGTGGATTCACAGGGGTTTGGGCTTCTGGGAATTGAAGTCCAAGAACATCTAGAGTGCCAAGGTTCACCATCACAGTTCTAGGACAATCAAGCAAGTATTCCATTCTCCATCCATTGTACAATAGTTTACGCAACTCATTTTGCAACCAGTATGTTGTGGAGTGATTGCCCTACATTTTGTCAATACGATTTTGCCCTATTTTCTTAAGGGGTGGTGGTGGCCTCTTGGAACTGCTTTCACATTTGATTATGCCGTGAATAGAAACTGACCTATTTTTAATGTTTTGTTGAAAAATATTACTACTTTGCATGGATTGATGGTTGTGACGCAAATTGAGCGGAAGATTGATTTAAGTTCATATTTATTTCACATTTTAATATCTGTTGTTAATTTTTTGCATGTTGACAATGGACTTTACAACATGCAAAGTCCAAATTATTGCAAACATGCAAATTATTGCCTGCAACACACAGGAAATAATTTAATTAATTAATAACTGTATGGTGAAGGCAAATGTTAACTCAATATTTATTATTTCTTTCCATTTCCTAATTTGCCTCTACCTCATTTATTTTGTTGTCCTTCTTATAACCTTGTTTTCATTATGAACTGTATTAAAACCCACCAGAAGGGTGACTGAGGTTAGCTATTCTTCACTGCAGCTCTTTATATATGGTAGAACATCCTGTCCTATACTGCACTTGCCCTTGTATTTAAAATACATAAGTACATCCCATAAACTGTGAGCCATTTACAAATGTATATGTAGATGAAGGAGAAGGCTGGAGAGGAAGACTAGAGGGAAATGGATCAGAGAACCTCAGTTTGATGGGAAATTGGGTGGAAGAATTCCACTCTTCATGAGACTTAAAGGAAATTTTGGACAGTCCTTTTATGGTAACCTGGCAACCTTAGACTTACTTACCCTGAGTTCCCTAAAATACCTCTACTTGGCAACAGATGTCATTGCTGAATTCAGAATGAAAAGTCAACAGTTGCCATAGCAGTGTTTTACTAATTTATTTGCATTAGGTTGGCTGGGCTTTGGGATGATTGGGAAACTAGAGGGTTTACATTGCTAGATTTAACCCATCTGTTTGGGGAGGGGACTTACAAGCCCCCACCTCCTGTTTAGGGAATACAACACTTATCTTGAGCCTGGGCTTAGATGGACAGAGTCTAGTAAATTGTTATAAAAGGTAATTTCTATTGTGTCTTTCTTTAAGTGAGGTAGCTTTTCTTCCCATTGAAAAGGGGCACTTCCTTAAACCTTGAGTTGTATGAGTGGCAGATACTTTCTCCATCCTTAGACAAGGTCATTGGAGCAAGATGCATGAATAAGGATACCTGAGTTGAACCGTAGTCATTGTCTGCAGAATTTGCATGAGGTGCTATTTCAACTCTGCTGAAGGACTTGCTTAGGAAATCTGGTCTTCTCTGTGTAATGTTTTAACATTCTGGGGGAAGACTTTGCTTATCCTACTGTGGCCCAGCTGGAACAGTGATTTCTCCCCAATATGGAGTCATCTCACTACAGTCATCAGATGGGCTCCAACTGTCTGATCTTTACACCAACTAAAGACCTTGTGTTTAGGTAAAGGTAAAGGTTGCCCTTGCTCGAAAGCCAGCCATATCCGACTCTAGGGTTCCATGCTCATCTCTGTTTACAGCCAAAGAGCCAGAACTGTCTGCGTCTGCAGACTTTTCCATGGGCATGTGACAGGCATGCCTCGACACCAGGGTGCACGGAACTCTATTTACCTTCCCTTCAAAGTGGTACCTATTTACTGTATCTACTTGCAATTTCTTACTTTCAAACTGCTAGGTTGGCAGGAGCCATCACAGCCCCTTACCTTGTGCTTACCCAGCAACTTTTTGGATTATTCTTAATGTCATCAGAGATCTCCGATCTTTAACGAGTTGTTTTTAATTATTTTTATTGTTTTTTTATTTTGCTATTACATCTAGCTCCTTATTTTATTGAATTTGTTTTATTGTAAACTGTGTTGACTTTTTTAAAATTAAAAAATCAATATGGAATTACTCCAAAATACATCTGAACAAGAAACCCCCCCCCCCACCAATTGCAGTTCATCTACTAACACAGTAGGAATCACTCTTGAAGTCACACAATGTTCTACCGTAACCACCTGTTTCTGCAGTGACATTGGCCTACGAGGATGTTTGAAGACTGAATCAATAGGCAACCCAAACATGCTGTTTTAAGGCTGAGCAGGGTTGTTCAACTTCTCAAACATGAAAGGGATCAATACACTTTGGTTAAATTTTATGTATACAATTGTGAAATTGATTAATATTTAATTATAAAGAGGTAAATGAAAGTGCCTCAGAAATTTAATGTAGCATACATTAGATCTGTCTTTATAAATCTAGGAGGAGGTACTGTGTTCCCTGGAGTATCCATGAAATAGTGGGGCCTTGTATACATAGCGGTGTTGCTTTAGAAAGTGGTGTGTTTTATATAACTTATTACTGCAATGCATTCACCATTTTTAAAAATCTTTACCACATCATATTTTGTGTGCACATACTGCTGAAAGTTCCCTTCCACAAAGGGAACTTATTAGTGTTTTCCTGGGTGAGAGAAATTCAGGAGAAATTGCAGTGTCTCTCTTATGTGTGTGCGTGCAAAACACTGTGTGTACTGAGATAAGGGCACTCTTTCTGAAAAACTAATCCATGAATTCATGATTTTTGAGTCAAGGTGGAGATGTTAGAATTGGGGTGACAAGCATAGCTCTTTATTTTTTATATGAATTCCTATAGACTGTTTGGACATAATGCCTAAACAGAACTTTCTTTCCAAGGCATAACTAATTTGATTTAACATTTCAAGAGCCCATTTACAATATCTCTGGACAGATACAGTCCAGTGACATTTTAGCAACCGATTAATTAGGCATGAAATTTCATAGACGTGCTTGTTTCATACAATGTTTTTTTAATTAAAAAAAACACACTTCATTGGAATAATTTGGTTTGTAATATTTTTATGTGAGTTTTCATGGATTAAGTCTACTTCCTCATACATAAGGATGAAACTAACTCTTATGTACAAGGAGGTGGACTTGATCTCTAGAAAGCTCACATGAAAATTTTGCAGTTATACTTTGCAATATTTTAGTTATCAGTGGTTTTAATGCATCTTTTGTGCACTACATTGAAAAAATATATTAAAAAGCAGCAACACATTATATCTCAAGTAAGCAAGCAGTCTTTGGACAGACTAACATTTTAACAAAGATGAGCTGGAAACCTTTGGGAATATGAAGATAATTGCACAGTTGCTTGAATGCTGGCCAGGTGATGTCGTTAACTCCTGCCACATAATACCTGATTGATTCTAATAGATTAAGCCACTGATGAATCAATTAAAACATATGACTGTAAAATAAATACACCTTCTGCTTTTGCCGTAATGAATAAACACTGCCAGCTGATTAGAAGTCTTAACGATCATTGTAATCCTTGTGGGGCAAAGTGTATAGCTGTCCTAAACATATCAATAGATAGTTTTACTTAATAATATACAATAGAATGTAATACCCCATAGGGTCCCTGTCAATGACCTTATGGGTCAGGACCTTTGTTTTATGGGTTATTAATAAGCTATTAAGCCTTTCATTGGACCAAACCACAAATCTTTCAGAATGATGTGTAATAAAAGGGACCTTCACAATCCTAATAGGTTTTATGTTTTACCTTTCAGATTTGTCAAGTTAAAGTTAAACAGTGGAATAGCATCATACAGATTTCATCTCCCACACCTGCCATTTTGCAGGAATCGCAAAAGATTGGTTTTAATTTGAAGGGCACAATCAGTTTTTCTGTTTTCTGCTCATGAAATGCATTGCTGAGAAGTGTAACCATTGTGCCTCAGTTTTTTCTCACCTTTAAAAAGGAAGAAATCAAAATGAATTTTTTACAGATCTCTAGAATGTATAATATCAAGCATAAATTGTAACTGCACTTCATTTACTAAGTGGTGCATTACCTCATCCTTTAGTTCTATTCATGGATTTTCCATAAATCTTCATATGGTTAAATATGATAAAGTGCTCAACATATCATGGAACATGGCAGTGCTTATTAGCACTTGAGAAGTTATTGATTGCTTATCCTGATTAATCTTTTATAGGTCTCTGTAGTATGAATGCCACCAGAGGGGGTGGAAGTGGTAGAGGTTCTGTAGCATTAGTCTCCTTATTCATTCATAGTTTCAGATTCAGTTACATGAAATTTTTTGACTGGTGTAATCAAGCTAATTATAATACTATCCCGTGGCTTGCTTTTGGTTTAGCAACTTTGGGAACCCAAATTCCAAAATTATATTCAAACTCTGAAGAAATACAGCTGGGGGATATTTTTTTTAAAAATCTCTTAAGAAGAAAAAGGGAAATTAGCATTTTTCCTATTAGAACTCAGGTTGCTCCTTTCCAATACTTTGCCTTTAAGTTCCTGTTCAAGCTATACTCCTCCCCACTAATCAACAGACATTTCAAATGAATCCTGCCTCCATTCACGAAGCATAAATAGCTCTGATAGGTTTGTCCAGTCCATTTATAAAGCCACTTAGGATGCTGAGCTTGACAACAGGAAAGATTGGCATGGCAGGTCATCAGTTTGAGACCTGAGTGCTGCATGATGGATTTACGCGCTTGTCATCTTTCCCAGCTCTTGCCAACCTAGCAGTTTGAATGCAAGAAATTGCAAGTAGATAAATAGGTATTGCTTCGGGAGGAAAGATAACAGCCACATACCTCTTTGGCTGAAAACAGAGGTGGATGTGACTGGCTTTTGAACAAGGGAGACCTTTACTTTTGCTAAACCAACTAAGCCAGGAAATCTGTAACACTGATGTTCTGGGTTTCACCAGAGTCTGAACTCTAATAAGCCCTAACTGGTGTTGTTAAAGCATGTGAAGTGTTCAAGGACAACCTTACTATTGCCACAAAACCCCAGTGAGTTATTATTGGTCAAGCAGAGAATTGAACCCAGGACTTCAAAGTCCTCATTGGATGCTCTTATTTACTACACCACATCGGCTCTCACATTTTTAAGGGTGACCAGACCACAAATCAGCTTAGACTCAGTTACACTTTTCCTGTCTTCAGAAGGGAAAGATTCCCCTGCAGTACGATTTAGTTAGTTAATTTTGTTGTTGTTCAGTCGCACAGTCGGTTCTGACCCTTTGTGACTCTATAGACCATTGTCCTCCAGGCACCCCTGTCCTCCACCATCCTCCTCAACCTACCCAGCTCTGTGCCCATTGTGTCTACAATACCACCTGGCCATCTCATCTTTGACTGCCCCCTTCTTCTTTTTCCCTCCACCTTTCCCAGCATCAATGCTTTCTCAAGTGAATCCTCTCTTCTCATTTGATGTCCAAAGTACTTTAGCTTCATCTTTACCATTTGACCTTCTAAGAAGCAGTCAGGGTTGATTTCTTCTAAGATTGACCTATTTGTTCTCCTCGCTGTCCAGGGGATTCTCAAAACTCTCCTCCAACACCACAGTTCAAAGGCGTCTATTCTTGTGCACTCAGCTTTCCTAATGGTCCAGCTCTCACAACCATACATTACCACCAGGAATACCATTGCTTTGACTATATGGATTTTTGTTTGCAATGTGATGTCTCTACTTTTAACTATGTTCCCCAGGTTTCTCATAGCTTGCCTCCCAAGAATTAGTCGCCTTTTTATTTCATGGCTGCAATCCCCATTTGCAATGATCTTAGATCCTAAGAAAGTAAAATCTGCCACTGCTTCTACTTCTTCCCCATCTATTTTCCGGGGAATGATAGAGCCTGTTGCCATTATCTTGGTTTTCTTGTTGTTGAGTCTCAGGCCAGCTTTTGCACTTTCTTCTTTCAACCTAATCAGGAACTTCTTTAGGTCTTCTCACCTTCTGCCATTAGGGTGGTATCATCTGCATATATCAAATTGTTGATGTTTCTCCCAGCAATTTTGATCCCA
This sequence comes from Bradypodion ventrale, assembly GCA_035047345.1. Lineage (NCBI taxonomy): Eukaryota > Metazoa > Chordata > Lepidosauria > Squamata > Chamaeleonidae > Bradypodion > Bradypodion ventrale. The sequence goes on from JAWDJE010000006.1 coordinate 128,354,553, forward strand.
TATTGTGATATAGTTAATTATGTGCCATCAAGTCAGAAATGGATTCATAGTAACCACAACAGAACTTTGACTGCTGATTTTAAGAAATCTAGAAACCATGATCTCTGCAATTAATGCAGTGATAGAAATCTTCAGTAACAGTGTCTTTTGTGTACCATCTTTTTCTCCTGCAGTTGCAAAATGTATTGATTATATCAAAGATATTCAGGTAGCATATTCTCCATTTATAATGCCTCTGAGATATGTTGTTACCAATTATTCACAACTCATGAACGATTAACGTTTATGTAACCATTAGAATTATTATACGTAGGTCAATAGTACTTATTCTAATGTTTAAAAAACAGTGACGTCAAACTCTACATACTGTTTGTTTAACTTGATGCATTTTATATTGTGGGGTATTGTGAAGGCTCATGACATTTTGTTTTACAGCAAAACACTTGCACCATTCTTGCAAGTACGAGCATGCTTAATAACTTATCACCGCTATTTTATTTACATACCTTTCTTGGAGAATATTTGACTCACCCTTATATTAATAAAGCATTAAAAACAAAAGAGTTTGCACAATGCAGGTGTTTGACAATGCAAGCGTTGTCAAACACCAGGAATCAATTTCATTGCTGAGGTAATAATTTTTGCACGAAATGACAGTGAACTCCCTTTGCCCATTAGCACAGAGAGTTCCTTCAACAGAATTCATCACCACAAGTATGTGTGACATATATGCTGGACATTGATTGTCCTACAAACTGTGACCACACAGAAATCTGTTAAGGTATGATTTTCATGATTATCAATGTGTTTTATGGCAACAAGTCAGATTTTAGGCACATTTGTCTTGGAGTTCAGGTACCTGTCTGTGGTGAGAAGTTGGAAGTTCATTTCCCCACTGTGCCTCCTGAGAGACAAGCAGGTTTGTGTAGTCACAGGTAAGCTGCATAGTCCTTGAGTGTCCCCAGAAGAAGGCAGTCATAATCCACTTTCAGTTTATGAACTTTTCTGGCTAGAAAACCCTGGAAAAAGTTGCTATAAGCTAGAATTGATATGATTGTATGCAATTCTTATTATAGGTATACATGGTCCACCAGATGTTTGCTTGTTTGCTTTTATATCCCACCCCATACAATACAAATCAACCATAATATAATCTTTGGAGGCAAAGTTTTGGAACCCCACTACTCAGGTCCTAGGCCTGTACCTAAGAGTCATTGAGGTATCATCTGATAATGTGGCTGCTACCTAGTAGTGCTATTCTCTGCAGTTGCAATATCCTGATCTTATGAATGCCAATGACACAGATGTTTTCTCAACCCTTTTGGGATTGCTCCCAACGCTTCTATCACTACTAATATCACCGTTGCTCTTTTCTCCCAGAGATGTTGTACTTTATTTCAACCTTTTTTTCCCCACCTAACCGTCCCATGATATCACCACATCAATCAGCTTAACCAAATCTTTTTCAACTACAGTAATGTCTGGAGTGCTGTGTTTGAGTTTCTAACCAGTTTGGATCTTAAAGTCCCAGAAGATCTTAACTGTCTTATCTTCATTCACAACCACCTTTGCAGGTTTATGTTTCCACTAGTACTTCAAAGTTGTTATTTCCATTTGCTTATTGTACTCCCTTACCTCCCAAGACAGATGCTCAGTCTAGTATTCCATCCTCCTGCATCACAAGAATTTGTTGCAATAATAATGCTAGGATGACTCTGTCCTCGTCACACAGGTGAGCAGGCCAGAGGCGTGGTTTTTTCTGCCACTCCTGCCACTTCTGGTTGTGGTGGCAGCGGTGGCGGCAGGTGCATTTATGGCACGATCATGGCTGTTTTCGCTGCTTCCACTACTTCCCATGGCAGTGGGAGAAAGGGCGGCACATTTTCAGCTTTTTCCGCCATGTTTTCCGTTTTTCCCACTGTGTTTTTGTTGCATATTTTCGTCACTTTCAGCCCATTTTCGGTGCTTCTGGTGGTGGCGGCGGCTCCGAGGTCCTCACCATGGGCCAGATTAATTGGCACCATGGGACAGAATAGGAACATGGGCCATAGGTTGCGAATCCCAGTGCTAGGAGGTAGCCCAGTTTAAAGTACATCCTCCTCACTGGTCATTTTTGATGTCCTTGCTTCTGTATGATCTGCCTGTTCTAGGGGTAGGTTTCAATTGTCTGATTGTTCACTTCCCCCTATAAAATTTTTCTGAAGTCGCTGAGAGCTAAGCCTATTTTTTTCTACATAACCCAACCCATTTCAGGTGCATGACTTTATCCTTGATCTTGTTTCTTGCTGTGTCAAAGCATGAGCATTATACAATAGATCCTGGCATACACACACACAGTTCCAGCTGTTCAGTCCTATATATGGAATCTATTTAAATATAAATTCAGTGGGGATATTTCTTGTTTAGAGCAAGGCAGGAAAGCATGTTGTTAATTGAGCCTGAGAGTAACTTCTTGCCTTTTTATGTTACTTAGTTGTATGCCTCGTTATCAACAATAATATTATAGCATTCAGAATCTTCTGCTTGCAGGAATCCTCCCACCATCTTTAATAATGACGGATGATATTCAAAAATGGGAAAGAATTAGTAGTTGTCTTCCAGTTGGCTGGTCTTCTAACTGGGGTGTATTCACATGCCAGCGTGGCCATGTAGTGTTTTTTCAGTCTCGTTCTTGATAAAATACCAAGCTCTCTAATCCTTCCTACTTTATGCCTTTCAGAAATATTCAGGTCAGAAATGAACATGTTAAATTAATTTTCACTTACAATCTCCTCACTTAAAGACTAGCTAATTCTCACCATACTTTGTTGATCTTAATGTTTTCCTGACTTCTAATGGACAGTAATTGAGAGGGATCCATCATTTAAATTGGTGAAGAACATCACTTAGAGAAATGGTGCCATAAACTGGAATTGTGAAGGTAAAAAAAAAAAATCAATCGACTAGCTGGTTAGATTTAAAGAAGAAGAAAATCATTATGTGGGCCGTTTTCCTACCTCTGTGTATAATTTACCTGTGTGATCTCCAGTTTAATTAATGTATGAATGGAATGGCCAAAACAGTAAAATGGACAGCTATGCTTATCCTGTGCTGGCCTCCAGTCTAACTCCAGTCCAATTGCAGTCTAACTAATACAGGATGACGGCGGGAAAGAGTGTAAAATACAGTGGTGGTGGTGGTGGTTTAAATATCATCACTGAACCACAGAGTTGCATGGGATCTTTTCAGGTATACATACACACAAAAGACACATAATCTCTATGTTGAAGAAGGAGCAATCTGGCACCAAATTCTGCACTCCAGATTGCCATGTGGCAACTGACCTTCCCAACCACAGTCTACACATGTCCAACATGGGTATGCAAAGTGTGTCTCCACAAAAATGTGTGTGGGGGGAGCACCTTATTTTTTTGGGCACATCTGCAGCAGTTGTATCCCTGCACCTTCTCTTAGCAGAAGATAATTATAGCATAAAGATTCAGAATAGGGATAATGGGCACAGATTTGCTCTTTCCTCTCCAAGCATTTAATGAACATAAATACTTTAAACCGATCTAGAAAGGACTGTAAGGGAGGATAAGTAGGGGGATAATTCAAACGACTTCTAAACATATAAAGGCATCGTTGCTCTTTGAGCAAAATCAAACGGTCGGGGCTATTAGACATAGCACATCTCATTTAGGTATCAACATAGATAGCCAAGGATAACATATAATAATGGTAGGTAATCACAGTGTGCATGTGACATTTTCATCTACCATGTATTCTAATGTAAGCCTAATAAGCTGGTATCACTCCAGTGGTTGTACAATGAGAGTGTTTTCCTCATTGTTCCCTATGACAGCCATGAACACTCAAAGCTTCTGTGGCTGATTGTGTCACAGGTATGTGTGCTGCCTCAGTAAGCTACATGATGTCAGAATGCCACTAGAAGGAGGGACATGCTGTATTTTTCAGCTTAAAATGCACATTTCTTTTATAAAAAGGAAGCATGACACCTTCTAGGTCTCCCTCTTTTTTTGCTGCTTATGTATGCACCCTCACAGACTATGATATCACAACCCATTAATCAGCAGCAGGCTGGCTTGCGATGAGATCAGAATGTGGGTTTATGCCAAAGTTTCTTTTATCTGATTCATCTGGAGATTTCTATCAGCACAGCAGAGAAAGAAAAGTCATGGTAGTTTATAAATAGTAACACAGTTTGATATTTCATTCCTCAAATTGGATGTCAACCTCTCACTTGAGCCTTCCTTTCCAAGAAACCCAATTTCAGTTGTGCTTGTTTGCTGTGGATCTGTGGATTTGGATAGCTCTACTAAGGAAACCCAAGTGTGTAAAATTAATGTCGGTGTCCTGCACTATTTGGTCTGCTCCCAGGATTTATACATATATTCAAAGGATTTGGAAATTTCTTTGGCAATATCTTGTAGGATATACATGGGAGATAGCTGCTGAAGGATCCAGAAAAGGGACAAATCGGTGAGAGGATTAAGCAGGGGGATTACTGGAGCTTAATTTGTTTCTGGGAGAATCAGCCAAGGCTCACTGAAAAAAAGGAAAGAACACAGTAAAACTTAGGACCTGCAGAGGAGGGCAACCAGAATGATTAGGGGACTGGAACACCTTCCTTACCATCTGAGGCTGCAACGGTTGGGCCTCTTCACTCTTGAACGACGACGTCTAAGAGGTGACCTGATTGAAGTTTATAAAATCATGCACGGTGTGGACAAAGTAGATAAGGAAAAACTGTTTTCCCTATCGCACAACACAAGAACTAGGGGACACTCCATGAAACTTTTGGGTACTAGTTCTCAAACAAATAAGAGAAAGTACTTTTTCACCCAGAGGATTACTGGTCTATGGAACTCCCTGCCAGAAGAAGTGGTGACAGCCTTCAGTCTTGACAGCTTTAAGAAAGGATTAGACAAGTTCATGGAGGACAAGAGTATCAATGGCTATAATTATGGATACTTAAGGACAACCTCCGGGTTGGAGAGATAGGCAGGATATCTCTCAATATCATTTCCAGGGAATCCTAAGCAGGTGAAGGCATCTGCTTGGGAATACCCTGAAGGAAATGGTGAGCCACTGTGTGAGACAGAATGCTGGACTGGATGGGCTGTGGCCTGTTCCAGCAAGGCTGTTCTTATGTTCTTATGTTCTTTGGAGAACTCCTCACTTAATTCTGCTGTGGCTCTTTCAACCTACAGAAACTGTCCTTTCGAGTGGCTACCTAGACTGATTATTTACGGAATCAATTGAGTGTGTTGATTTGCCTTTAAAAACATGAGAGTGTTGTATTTGCAATATTCCAAGAAAATCTGAATGAAGGAATGAATGAATAAAAAGGATTAGTTGTCTCTTTCCAACTAATGGTCCTGATCTAACCAATTTCTCACTTTGTAATTATCACTTTTAAAAAACATGTCTGCATGCAAATATGGGGAATATCACCTTCACTTTTAAAAGTGGAAATCCACTTTTATTTTCACAGGAAAACCATTGTGGGGACTGGTCTGTATCATAGCAGAGTAGAGCTTTGTACCCAGGTCTCTTAAACCTTAGTTCTTCACTAAACGCTAAACCACTTTGGCTTTTACAGCATGCATTGTTTTTTTTTTAAAAAATGTACGCAAATATGTGATCATTCAAACATTCATGTATTTTGAAAAACAGGGGTTGCTTTATTAGCTTCTTGCAGCAAAACAGAGACACACATTTGTGGTACTTCCAAGATTAGTGTTCAGAATCCTGTTGCTTGTATATGCTGGCATAAATGCAACAGTGAAAGCTATAACGGCAAATTTCAACTAGTGTATATTTGCAGTCACATGCAGGTATATTTGCAGTCACATGTCAGTCATGTGGTTTATGTTGTAAAGGTGGAATAGAAATGGTGACATGTTCAGTAGCAGCAATTCACTGCTGAGGATTCTAACCAATAAGTTTTATTAATAAGATTCATGTGAATGTCTATTTAAAAATAAAAACTACCACAGGCCAAACTAAACAGGCAAGACGGTTTTAAGTGAAACACAATGAAATTTGATGGTGACAACAACAAGATTCTGCTATTTGAACAGCTGAAGTCAAGTCCTCCTCCACCAAATCTCCAGCTGTGCATGCATGCACATCTCTCTCTACAGCACATATGTCAACCTAGGACTACAGCCAAAAAGCTCACAGGAAGAATTGCTTGTGAAAAACAGAAGCACAAATGTACAGTTCTTTATATGCAAATGATGGACTCCTGAAAGGGAAAATGAATTAATTAAAGTGTGAAAGAATAACGCTATTGTGGAGACATAACAAAAATGCTACATAACAGTAGTAATGCGTGGGGTAGTCTCCATAATCTGTTGGATTTAGAGGCTGCTTGTCATACATCACCAACCATAAACTGAACAATGGTCACAACAATCTACCACTCATAAGTACCCAAAATATGGGTTATATCCAGTGTATATGATATTCTACAAACCGGGGGCTAATAACAAGATTCTTCCCATATTATATATATCCATACAATAAAAATATGATAAATTATGTATCTTTTTGTAAAATAAGACAATTAAGTCAATATTCCCATAGCTTCCTGCTGTGTCTTTATTTGCATGTTAATTGCAGTTTAAGGCTCTTTGGGGTCTCATGAGCATCAGTATGTGTTTTTATTGATTAATTTGCCTTCATTTAACATTTAAATGGCTATTAATACATTGGTGTGAGATTATAATAATGCATACGCTCAAGGCATTTAACTATGCCTTTAACTAGCAAGTACTTTGCCAAGTTTAATAGTTAGACAAGCTTTTGTGTTGAAGTGGCAATGCAGGGCTACAATTAGGTAAACTGTACTTCCTTTCCACGCACAACAAGAGAAAATCTTATATTTTGTAAAAATTTAAATGTGACACAAAAGTCTTACCCATTGTAACCTGGTAGAAGATTTTAATTTAAAAATTTGTAAGTAATACGCTATAAAGTGTTTTGTTAATTTTTATTGAACATATTTAGGTCAGTCTATCCATCACTGGAAGACTTTTCAGTTTAATATCTCCTTTGAATTGATGAATTTGCATGCAATTTTTAAAAATTGATTTAAATATGCATACTTATTTTGACTCTCTAAATCATTATTGATTCTATGGGTCTACGTTAGGGTGATGTACTATGCTGTGTCACAGGATTTTGGCTACCATATCATCTTGTCTTCTCCCCTATGTTAGTATTGTGGTGTAAGTACTTATGCACCTAGAGATTCATCTGGATACGTAGAGAGAAATGCTGTTTGATAAATTGAAGGATTTTGCTGAAGAGGAGATATAGGAAAAATTAATGCTACCACTAATAAAATGACCAAACAAAATACAAATGATGGATATATTTTCAAAATGTTTCTGTAGAAGAAAAGTTCATCTTGATTGGTTTGCGATGATACATTTGTAACTGTAAGGAAAAGATAATGTGTGAGATCTAGATTTAATCATACCTTGAACACATACACTGAAATCAATGAGACTTAAGTTACAATTAATTTATCTCATTTCATTTCAAATTAGTCTATTTTAAGTATGGTTCATAGAGTAATGGAGTTGGAAGGGGCCTGTAATGCTGTCGAGTCCAATTTCTACTCAGTGAAGAAATCCAAGTTAAAGTATATCTGGCAGATGATTGTCTAACTTTCTCTTGAAATGTTTGAAGTGGTAGCCATGTTAGTCTGTGCAAGCATATCAGAGAGTAAATAAAACAAAACAGCAAAAAAGGGACAAAATATGTTGTGGCACCTTAAAGACTAACTCCTGTATTTAAATGTAAGCTTTCGTGGACCAAGTCCACTCCATCAAACCATGAAGTGGACTTGGTCCACAAAAGCTTACATTTAAATACAGGAGTTAGTCTTTAAGGTGCCTCAATGTTTTTTGACTTCTTTTTTTTTTTTGCTGTTTTGTTTACTCTCTGATATAACTTTCTCTTGAATGGCTTCAGTATTGGAGTCCTCATTACTTCCTGAGGTAATTGTTTCACTGCTCTAACATTTAGGAAGATTTATTGATATTCAATCAAAATCTAGCTTCCTGTAACTTGAACTCATAGTGCACTAAGCACTATGGGGCGGTATATAAGTGTGATTGCGTTGCTTTTTTTGTAAACATATAAAGTAATTGGCACACTCTACAGAGCTCCTCTTCTGCTTCCATGGCCTCCTGCCAATGGAACCTACAGGAAATATAACAGGGCATGAGGGAAATGCCTTAGATTTCAATTCCCATCATCCCTCACCGTTGTTTACATGAGTTAGTAATTATGGGAGTTGTAGTCCTGAAGCAACTGAAGCTAATCTGAAACACTCGGAACTTCCAATCAATTTTGCCTATAGTGCCAAATACCCACTCTTTGTACTGGTTTCAGTCGCTGCACACTATAAACTCTCATCCTAGGTCCGACACATTTGAATTTATATTTGTAGAGTATTCTGTTAGAAATTTAAGTTGAGATACTTTTTCCACACTTAACTTCACAATGAATTTTGTGAATTTGTAATAAGAATAAAAGCATATTGTTTTATCCTTGTATTACCACCAGTTTGTTTTGTTTCTCTCTTGTTACAGATGATGAGGATGATTAATTGGGTGGAAGATTTATTTATTTATCTATTTATTAATTAAAAAGACAGTTTACCAGCCAATGTGGATTTATTTGCATGAAAATCACAATTGTCAGCTTACCTTATTAATTGATGTTTTCTTATGATTGCTTTGATCGCTACAGTACTTGGCTAGAATCCCAATACATCATAGAAACTAATCAGCTTTGTTTAGCTTATTACTCTGTGGAAGATGCACATGAAAATCAGGGACAGCTGCCAGAGATGTTGGTACATAATATTTGTTAGTCCATGCTCCTGCTTGCTTACCCTGTTACGATTAATAGTACACTTCTATTTAATTAATTTTATTCTTGCCTTTTTAACCTTTTACCTTTATATCTTTCAATGTAGTACCTTTGGTCAAGGAGTCTATATGTTATGAGTTGTTACTTAAAAGCCATCTTGAGAATCATTTAATGGCATGATATGTAAAAATAATACTGAATTATAATCACATTAGAATATGTAATTGGAGGGAAACTATATTTATTAGCTTAAATCCAACAGCTGGTCCTAATAAGATTTGATGTAGTTAATGAACAGGACACATTGGCCTAAATCTTAGTGAGAATTTACATCTGACTAAATGTAGATGGTGTAAACCACAGCTGCTAATTTCTGCTAATTAATGAGTTGTCATTTGCATTCCTGGGCATGCGCCATATCACACAACTTGTGCATGACAGGGAATGCAACTTGGAACTTGTTAATTAGCATTAATTCACTGTTGTGGTTTACACTGTTGCATATATTCCAGCATAAATCCCCAATAGGATTCTATCTGTCAGATTAAGAATTATATGAATCCTATATAGTTGGGACTAAAATTTAGATTCAACTCTTCATTTAAAAAACAGACACAGACCAACTACCATCTTACTTACAATTTACTTCCTCCATAGAAGTTTAAACATGTGTCTCATCAATGATGTATTATAGCTGAGGTTTGGCGCATACATAACATGTTTCACCACTGAAAATTGCACTTCTGTTGTGTAACCTTTTTTTAGGATACTCAATGTGGTGTAGTGGATAGACTGAAGGACTAGGACTCTCAATAGGCTTGGGTTTGATTTCCTGCTCAACCATGGAAACTTACTGGGAGTGTAGAATGGGTGCCACATTAGAATTTGCACCATGTTGCTGTTCTGGAATATGAATCTCTCCAGAATGGTAGCAAGATTCAGGTGGGGAAAAAATCTTTCACAAATTCCAGTTTTGGCTTTTGCAATTCAGAAAATGTTCATGTGTTGAATGTGTTTGAAAGCTGGAGAATGTTTAACTTGAAGGAGAAAGGTTAATGGTCATGTTAAGCCTAGACACTATGAAAAGATGTTTTGCCCAAAGTATTAATGTTTAATCTGAAATGCATTCATGAGTCATAAATCTGAGGTGAAAATGTACTTGATAAGAGTAATTGGGGGTGGGATGGGATAGCAGCATATTCAAAAACCAGTTTCATAATTGTTGCATGCTGATGAATAAATCAAGCCTCCAGAAATATGTACTGGTGACATGGCATGAGCCTGCATTTATCCAGAAGAACATAGAGCAGAACAGAATGGAACAAGTTTCCTACTTGAAAACTCGTGGGCAAAAATCTAACTGGTTTGAGCAGAGAAGAAGAACTTCCTCTTATGTCATTATTTATTTCTTCAGAGTTTAGAAAAGTTACTTTTGGGATTCCTTCTTCCAAACGCTAGGAACTGCAGTCTGAAGAAAAAAAATTCCCCCTCACTTTTGCAAATTATTCTATCTTAGCTTTTGAACTAGATCATCAGGGGAGGCTATGAGGACTGGTTTAGCTTCAGGTAGAAGAAGGCAAGAAGGTAGACATTGTGTGGTGTGGGCAGAGCACTTGCTGTTGCTTCCTGGCTTCCCCTTTGGCTTGAATGATAGTGCTGTGTGTTTGGACAATCTGTTTGCATGCTGTAAGCCAAGCTTCTTCCTTCAGATGATGTGGAGGATGTTGTTTGTCTCATCATCACTGTGGACGTATGATTACAACATCTGTCTCTTGGTGGCATTTGTCTTTGTAGATTCTGGAACTCTAAAAGAAAGTTAAGCAGCCCCCCTCTGTTTACCCTTCCAATAGCAGGCAAAGATTTTATTTAAAACTTGGGGCAGACGTTTGGCAATTGACTCTCTGTAAAGGATGGGTCTTGTTACACAGTGGGTGCTGTAAGGTTTGTAAACTATGTCTCATTTATTTATTTATTCATTTATTTATTTAAAACATGCTTGCAATTTTCTCATGTTATAATGGTTAATTGTATTTTGAGTTATATATGTGTTCTTTTGATTTACTCCAAAGTGTTTCCTTAACTTTGGGAGGCAGCTGAGATATGTGTTGAATCAGTTAATAAACAGAAGGGGATGATGGAGGAAATCCCCTTCCTTTGCAACCTTAAAAACTAGTATAATTTACTTGGCCTTGGTTTTTTCACTTGCTGGGAATTTAGGTTATTGGATTTTGGGCCTCAAGAGTTAGGTAGCTGGTTTCCAGGTTAGGCTATACTGGACAAGAATTCTGAAGGGTATGCATCAAATTAACCAAGCTGATCATAGACAGCATAGTTTGTGTGCAGGGTGGGACATGAAGGCATTCAGGCACTTCTGACAGTGAACTTTGGCCAGCTTAGAAAATGTTCAGATCGCAAGGGGAATTCCAGTCATGTACAGGAAGCGTTTTTCACTAACCCACAATTAAGTTAGGTCTCATGCAGCTCTATTTGTTTGACTGCCAATGTGTTCTGTGGTGTCGTGCCAACTGTAATGTAGTTAGTACGAAGTCCTTACCCCACACCCTACCCCAGAAAAGAGGAGGAGAAGGGGAAAAAATCTAGATGCTTTATGAACTCAGAGGGCGAGAACCCAAAAAAACAAAGAGCTTTGAAGAACCGATAGTTGATGGGTTAAGATAAACAGACACACACTCGGTAATGTGATTAAAACATCAGTTTCTTTGGGGGCACTACAGTGTTACCTAATAATCCGCTTTCTAATCAGTAATCATATCCCTAAGGTGATGCATGTTGCAAGTTGTCTTTATAAAGGAACCCATGGAAAATGTAATTCTTGACTCATGTTTCAGAATAAGGCATGCTGGGGTCATGTATCCATCTGTCTGTCAAACCCATTTCCAAGCATTTCATCACACTGCAGAATGATGAAAACACAAAAACAAGCCGAGCCCAGTTAGGGTAGAGTCTTGATTGTCAATGGCTGGGGTTACCAGAAGCAGAAAGCAAGTACTCCACAGATGTTTCCACATAAGTGAACACACCTATCAAGAGGTGGTCATCCACCGGTGAAAGATGGCTGGTGGATCATATGAGATCCAATGGAATTAGGTTGGGAAGAATGTCTACACCCCACTGTAAGTGCCCATACACCCCAGAAAACTTGATTTGGAAGATAGGATCCTTTCTGGCCCTGGTTTTATTTATTTAGTATCATTTGTTGGCAATCTTTCGCAAGGCAGCTTACAATGTTAAAACAAGTAAAATTAAAAACACAATAGATTACACATTGCAAAGCAATCAGACTATAATGATAATAAAAAATAAAAAATAAAAAATAAAAATATCAAAAACTTTAAAAGCAAATTTAGCTAAAAACCTACATAGACACAGTTGCAGTTTTTAATAACCTGCTTGAAGAGATAATACTAATTTCATGTGAGAGATTACTCTGGGTTGAAATGATTTTTGCTGGAGAAACTCCACTTAGGGGATGCCCGAATGAGTCTCCTTTCATGTTCCCATGCAGGCCTCGGGTATCGAAACCCAACCTGCCAGTTTCCAAGCTCAGTGTCTTAACCACTAAGCCACTGAGATGGGTCTAAAATTGTTGGTGTAAGAATAAAAGCAGGGAGGGGAGGGATGTAGGAATAATTCCCTCTTTTGTGTTCCCGTCAAATGTGCCAAAATGGCATAGGACCAGATAGGGAAACAGAGCCTCCTTGAAAGATCTTAAGGGTCAGGAGGGGTCATACAAGGTAGGCTTTCAGGCAGCATAGAAGGTTTTATGGAAGGGAAGGATATTCCATGGTTTATCTATCTATCTATCTGAGGAATATGTCAACATCTTCTAAGTTCCATTATTGCTTTTCTCTAGGACAAAGGCTGAAGTTTTGCTCAATATATAGAATGTTGCCCTGGTTTATTCAGCAACCATTCCTGGAAGTTGAGGAACCTTGTACAGGTACTTGAATTTTCTTGTGTTCCTTTTTTGTCGACATGCTCCTTTGCTGTGTGGTTTGTGTCTTTATAAGCTCGAGGACAGATACTTTCTTGTCTAAAAGAAACATGTATCATTGGAGCACCATACCACATCATAGTAGCATCTAGATCAAATGCATAATATTGACTTTCATTTAGTGATGGTGGAGGTGGTAACATTTAATAGGTATCAAAATCCTAAGCACCATCCAAGAAAGTTTTGTAGTTTCTGGCTTGGTATATTAGAACTAAACCAAATCATTTCAAAGAGGTCAGTGTGTCAAAAGACAGCTTCCAGTGATGGTCTCTTGCAGTGACCTTTAATATCAATGTGATGGGCATTGAGTTATATGTCAGACAAAGGTCTTCCTAGGTCTTTCGTACATTTCGATGTGCATCTACCCGTATGATTGTTTCAATGAAATGTTTACCAATGTTTGTGTCCTTCCCATTCTCCAGATGAGAAGCAAATTTTAATCCAAGAGGGGGTTGCCAAGATGTTGCAATCATTCTTCTTTTCAGCATGCCGCTGTCAATCAAGCCATTCAATGCTTTCGCTATTTTGTAGCTGCATGTTATGCTTGAGGGAAGCACCAATAAGCCGGGTGTTACAACATGCCCTGTAACTGCAACAAGGGGTACTTCACTAGGTTCCAGCACAGGGTTTATCTGTTCTAGAGGCCTTTTCTTTTCCTGGAATGTTGAAGCAACACGTTACCTTCAGAAACCCACAACAACCACACATAAAAAGTATATGTTGAATCATGTTCTTCTTTTGAATATGCATGGGCGGCATTTTCTGAAGTTGTGGTGTTTGGCTTACGTCCGAGAAAGGAATTTGACATGCAGTTAAATTTTTTAAAGGAGGCATGGACCGAATTTCATGTGTACTCTTTATTGTTACAAATTCTTTCTTTCTTCCTTTCTTTCTTTCATAAAAGCTTCTACTAACTTTACTCTGTCAGCAAAAGTTTTGTGTTGGTTTCATACTTGCATCTGTCCTTATGTAACAGATTTGCAGCACTTCTTTGCGGCATTCAAGAGTAGGAGAAGGCACTATCTCACAGTCACTAACACTGAATATCCTGCTTCCAATCTTGCCACTTTCTATACAGGAACAGAATGGAGACACTGTCTTTTCCATCTTAGTACTGTAACAGAATGTCTTGATGGATGTATTTTCCATAATACAGTTGTGAAAAATATTTGCTTTTTTTCCTTCCCTCCTTTTTACCTCCATATTCATATTCAACCAAATGACAGTGGAGCACTCTTTTATGAAATTGTTTTTAAATATTTATTATTATTATTATTATTATTATTATTATTATTATTATTATTATTATTATTATTATTATTATTATTATTATTATTATTATTATTATTATTATTATTATTATTTAATCCACTTGTACCCCACCCAGCTGGGAGATCTTCCTCACTCTGGGCGGCTAACAACAACACGTTAAATATTTATTGAACATTATGCATAAAATTGATTGACTGTAGAATAATAATAATATTTGTGTGGCATCAGGTCCATTCTGAGTACCTATGGTTTACCTAGAAACCAGGGGTTTCTAGTTAGAGAATACTCATAAGTGGTTTACCATTGCCTTCTTCTGGAGGCTTCTTGGGTCTGTGCAGTTTGCCCATGGCTCCCCAGGCTGTCTCTTTTCCCAGGAGAAAATGTGGCAAATCAGACTTTCAACTTCTGTATAGATTGTATAATACACAGAGAGACAAATCATTCACCACTTGTTTCCATAAATCAGCATTCCTCCAGTAAGTTCTAAGAACAGATACTACACTTGATCTTAGCCAAAAGGCCAAGAAGTGATGTACTTTTATGTACCCTCTCCTCAACATCTGTTTTTGCTGTACTATACTAGTCTTAGACTATAATAAAAAATTGAGTTCTAAGTAGCATGCTTGGTTTTCCTCCTCCCACACTTATGTTCCTAATACTCCTGCAAGGAAGGCTATATAAGTCAGTGGTGGTGAACCTAAGGCATGTGTGTCAGAGGTGGCACTCGGAGACCTCTCTGTCGGCACCTGTGCAGTCACCCCACCACAAAGTTTGCCCCACCCCTCTGTCCAGCAGCCCAATGGAAGTGCTTCCTCCTTCCCCACAGTACAGAGTTCTCCCCACCCCTCTGTCCAGCAGCCCAAAAGGAGTGTTTCTCCCTCTCCCCCAGCACAGAGTTTGCCCCATCCATCTGCCCAACAGCCAAATGGGAGTGTTTCATTCCTCCTCTGTTGCTGTGTTGGTACTTTGTGATAAACAAGTGGGGTTCGTTGGGGTTGCACCTTGGGCACTCATGCTGTAAAAGGTTCGCCATGACTGATATAAGTGAATACTAAATAACACTGCACAACAACGATTTTGTTATGGGGAATAACACATGTGATTTACATGATATCAAGTGTGCTGATTCCAAATCTGAACTAAGAATTTGCCTGTCACGTACAGATATTAAGTAATAGCATACTATAGCTGTTCAAATTGTCTGTATTTGGGTAATGTATTTTTATATGGGAACATTATAACAATTGGAGTTACCACTATGCCTGCTGGTGCCTCAGCTAAATCACGTCCCCCTGGTGGCATGCATGTTCCAGCAGAGGCCAGGCATGTCTGGGCAAGTCAGTGAGCTGACATCAGAAATAGGCATACAGTGGACCCTCGAATAATGACGTTACTTGGTTCACCAAGTAGCATCGCTATTCAAATAACATTGTTATTCGAATAACGGCAAAAAAGTCGTTATTCGAATAACGGCAAAAAAGTCGTTATTCGAATAACGACAGTAAAAATACCGTCGTTAATCGAATAACGATGTTGTTATTCCAATAACAACGGGAAAAAATACCGTCGTTATTCGAATAACATCGTTATTCGAACAATCACATTGGGAGTGTCATAGTGTCGTTAATAAAAAATGACGCGATTCGAACACGTCGTTAATCAAGGGTCCACTGTATAAGGCGAGATGCACCAAGGGCTTGTCTCTCATGCGAAACCATCTTATTGAATAGTACAGCTAGGCCATAGTGAGTCTGTTTGGAGCTAAAAATGATTAGGTGCAGCTGTGTTAATAAACCAGACAATTTTGGCTACATTTGTGGCAAATATACCCTGCATGATCAATGCAAGAACGGCCTAACCAAGAAGGTGAGATTTGCTTACTTAAGATCCTGACATCCTAGGCAGAATCGGACTTCAGATTTGGATTCAGTGCACTTGATTTAGTATAGGACACACGGATTAGACCATATAGCAGACAATTTTTTTTGTGATGCAGTGTAATTTGGAAGCACTGCAATCTGGAGGAGGGGAAAATCCTTAAATGATGTAGGTGGAGGCAGCCTTTCCAGTTCTCTTGCTTTTTGTTCTGCCCCTTGGGTACTACTTTTAAAAGGAACACAACTATTTGGATAAGTTAGACACCTGGGACAGGGCATTTTTTGATTTCATTTATTCAAAGCTTCTCTCCAGTAATCTGAGCTGTAATATACACTGGTCTCTGGTACTAACTTTTCCATTCCTTCTTACCAAGACAGATGGACACTGTACATGTTTACAATGTCAGTGGTGGTGTTCATACCCCAGCTCAACAGCATAAATCCTGATGAGGTCGCAGATGTGCAGGTAAAGGATGCTTCTTCTTGCAGAAGACGCATGTGCATAAAGACAGTCTGTCCCTTTCCCATCTTCAGTTCCACCAATGGTTCTCAATTATGAATACATTTTTAAAAAGAGTACTTTGAGGCTGGTTCACCAATTCAGCACCCAGTTTACACTCTCACACACACACACACACACACACACACACACACACACACACACACACACACACACACACACACACACACACACACACACACACACACACACACAGAGTAGACCTGGCATTCACGACCTATGGCCCATGGGCCTAATATGGCCGAAGGGACTAATATGGCCCACAGAGCTCATTAATATTGCCTACTAAGGCCAGTCCCAGTTTACAGTTTTGCAGCTATTTTCTGGACAAAGTGAAGTTCACTGGCACTTTTCAGATCCCCTTCCTTTTTACTGATCAGTAGACTAATTGACTCAGCATTGCAGCTGAAAGTAAGCTAAGTAAAATAATGCAGAGCAAAGTACCAGCCAAAGTATTTTTTCAATAAATAAATAAATCCGGCTCTCCCCATCAGTTTCTCTATGGTGGGCATCAGGATATTTGCACTGTGCCAAAATATACCTGAATGGGTTGGTTAATGTTTCAAATGCCACAAGTTCAAGTTCTTGCAAAGATCTGGGGCAGTGGTTCCCAAAGTGGGCTCCATGCCCCACAGGGGACTTCAATTCCCAGAAGCCTAAGTCAGTATATTGGCTGATCAGTGCTTTGAGGAATTGACTTAGGCTTCTGGGAAATGGAGTCCAAAAACCAAAGTTTGGGAAACACTGATCTGGGGCATCAAACTAGCTACTGTTACCTGCTCAGCAGATTTAATATTCCAAAGACTTGGATAACTGCCATGGAAACATATGGCTGAAAGTGAGGAAACGAAGCATGTTTACTAACCCATGGCTGGAAAGCATCTGCCTCTTCATCACTGCTTTGCAAATTAAAGGCAAAACTGGAATGACTAAAGCTAGCAAAGGTGACAGGAAACAAATCTGTTAAATCAGTCCTCCCTAAACTCAGTATCCACCATACCCAGGTGACATGGACCTCTAACTAGGGGTGCAGTGGACCCTTGAGAGAGTGCAAGGTTGAGGAACACTGACTTAAATATTTTGTTTTTTTTAACCTGAATGCACTCTCACCTCTACCTTATTTTTGAATCTCTGATTGCTGAAATCACCTATATGGAAGTATACTTGAACCATTCTTGGGCACAAATAATATATTGATTACTTCTAGGAAATGGAGTACATGAAGTATGAGATAGTTAAACAGACAAGGTCTATCACAGTGGTGGCGAACCTATGGCACACATGCCAGAGGGGGCACACAAAGGCCTCTTTGTTGGCACATGCACCATTGAGGGGAGCCCTACCCTGCCAGCCGGCTGGCGCCAATAGCGGTACCACTTCCCTGCCACGCCTCTCCCTCTGCCAATGGGGAGGTAAGAGAGGAGGCTGAAATGCTGGTGGCATCACATGGGTGTGTGGGCACGCGCAGTGCCTCCCCATGTGCCTCCTCCGCCTCCTTGGGCACTCAGTCTCTAAAAGGTTTGCCATCACTGGTCTATCAGAACACAATTTCCTGATGTGACTTATTATTTATTTATTGCATTTATATACCACCCATCTGGCAAATGTACCACTCTATGCCTGAATTAGACTTGACATGAAAGTAGGCCCAAATATCCAAAATAGCTTTTAAAAAATATAAGATGAAATAAATTCTAGTTTAAAAATACACAATGTCTTCCCAATTTGTTACACTTGAGCTAAAGTCAAGGGATAGTTTGGACTGCATAGTGTTTGAGGACACAATCCTAGTGTTGTGTTTTGGGATTTTATTAATTTTTCTTGTTGTTATATTTGCGAAGCATCCCGACAGTTTGGTAGTGGAGTGATAATTAAGCTTTAGTATGAATGGATGGATCAGTGGGTTCTGTAGCTGCTTACTTGGGCTCAAACTCCACTGAACTCTATGGGGTTTGCATCTGAGTCGGAAGGTACTGTCATGAACATAAAATCAACTTTATTCCTAGTGCTTTGAAAATCAAAGGTGGCTGTGTGATTCTGGGTAAAATTCAAGTCAAAAATCTTATTCCAAAATATGCATCTACTGCTAGTCTACACTCTCTCTTTGCGTACAATTGAAGTTAATGGTCCTACACTTTAGCTGCACATATAGTAGTCCGGTCTTTGGTCTCTGAACCATCCAGCACTGTGTTACAGTAGTACAGGGATGAACACTTCTTGCTGGGGTACAGAGGACATCAAAGAAACAAGTCAGCCTTCATTTTTTGTCTTGTGCACTGTAATCACAGAAGGAGAGGCAGCTGGCAGAAAAGAAGTTTTAATTGATTGTTCCTATTGATCTCCCAGGAACCAAAGCAGGACAAAAAAATGCCACTTGATTTCTATAATCCAGGGTGACCTGATAAAAATACAAAGGAGAGAAAAATGGAATGTGTGCAAGAGGCTGGCAGTCCAGTCGAAGAGAAGCTGCCATTGTCCTTTGGCCTTATGGTCTGCTCATATGCAAGCAGTGGATCTTTGAAAGGGAGTTATGAGGAAGATTTTCCCATTTGTTTCGTATCTGGTTATTTTGATGGTATTGATTTCTCCTTATGTATCTCCAAGCAGGGATTTTGGACTAGATCTTTTGTTTCTTACTGGCACTGAGCCTGCCAGGACAACACAGAAGTATACATGAAATGTACTTGATCATAACATGCTGCTCTGCAATCAGGGACCCAAATGAAGAGGGGTTATAGAGGAGCTATGCTCACTAGATCCCTTTGATGAATCTCAGTGATTACAGTGTGGACAAGTGCTGAAAACCTTGAGATTCCTAATTGCTCTTCTTCCTCAACTACAGTTTCCAGAGCTTCCTAGCAAATGAGAATAATTGCTAAACCCAATGTAAACATGTTGTGTTCTAAGGGTTTTACCTTCCACATGGATTACAATGTATCTGAACCAATGTAACCTTGCCTATAGCAACAATGTAACCTTCAGCTGTATCATATGAACCCTGCATTAGGACGCGAGCTAATGACCACCAGCTGGCAGCAGCGAGCGTCCAAGCTCTCTTGGTCCGAACTCATCAAAGGCAACAGCGCGGGAAGCTTTCCCGCCACCACCTACACCTGGACAAGAAGGGCGTGACCTGAAATGATGTCACGCAGACAGTAGCCAATGGGCTACCATGGCACCACGTTCAAATGTATTACCACTGTATATAAAGAGCTATCGATCCGCCATTACCTCATGTTCCCTCTGTCCACGATGCAATAAACCTGAGTTAACCCAGCCCGAGGCTGTGTCCTGTGTCTTGGTTTTCATACACTAAATTGGCGACGAAGGTGGGATTATGGATTCCCAAAGTGCCAGGACACAGAGCAGGTTCAATATTACCAAGCCGCAAGACTGGACCATCTTTAACATGGATTTCAAGGCGGCATTGGTGGAACTCAAAGTCAAAGACGACGAGGAAAGGAAGAGGGCCATCCTCACCCGAATGCTGGGAGTAGAGACCAAGCGGACGCTGGTGGGCATGATCGAGCCGAAGACGTTGGATGACTTCAAAACCGACGACATACTGAAGTTGCTGCGTGAGCGTTTCCAACCCTCGAAGGCAATGTTTCCCGCTAGGAGTGCGTTTTGGAGGCGAGTCCAAGCGCCGGATGAGTCGGTAGAGGCTTTCGTGGAGGCCCTGAGGGTAGCCGCCGTCCCCTGCAAGTGGGACAACCTGGAGATGATCATGAGGGACGTCGTGCTGTGTGGCCTGAAGGACAAGGAAGTGCAGCGCAGCCTGATGAACAGGGAGCCGCCACCCACGCTGGCCGAGGTCGTAGAGACCGCGGAATCCGCGGAGTCCACGAATGCGGGAGTGGACGAAATACACGAGTGGCGTGAGTGGCGTCCTAGGGCCAGCAAAGCGGAAAGCTCGGTGCGCGGCAAGTCAGGACAGCCGGTGCACGCGACCCGACGAACCTCGAGATCCTCTACGGATGGCAGCGACGGCGAAGAGGTACAGAAGGTCCGGAAAGGGGGGCGCTGCTGCGATGGGTGTGGGGCGGCCCACGAGCGTGCGAAGTGCCCTTTCAGGAAAGCCGAATGTTACAGCTGTGGCCGGCGCGGACACATCGCCAGGGCATGCAGAAATCGGAAAGAGGGCCGGAGGCAGTCGAAAGACCGTTCGGCCAGACCGGACCGTCCAGCGAGACCCCAAGATGGCGCCCGAACCACGAGGAAGCAGGACGGCGTGGGTCGCGTCTCGGACGGCAGTGAGGACGACGCCCCCGTGTTCAGCGTGTCCGCGGGACAAAACCATTACTTCGTTGAGGTAATAGTACAAGGGGCCCCTGTTAGGATGGAGATTGACTCGGGGTCCTATTATTCCATAATTCCCCAGAAAGAGTTCTTGAAGATCGATCCCCAAGCGCGGCCCAAACTTAAGACTCTGAGGTCCACGCTACGAGACGTACAAGGGAACAGCATTCCAGTGCTGGGGGTCGGGAAATTTCGGGTTCGCTATAAAAGACATTCCGCAGAACTCCCTTTAGTCGTTCTCAAAGGGGGGAATTGTAGCCTCCTAGGGACGCAGTGGTTTCAGCCCTTGGGTTTGTTCATAGGGGGGTGCATACCGTGGGCGCGGATCCGATACAAGCGGTGTGTGACGCGCACCCCGCCGTTTTTGAAAAAGGACTTGGAAAATTCAAGGGACCCCCCGTAGCCTTCGACCTAGACCCGGAGGTCCGCCCGATAAGACTCAAACCGCGCAGGGTGCCTTTCGCACTAAAGGACAAAATAGAGGCGGAACTGGACAAATTGGTGGGCCAGGGGGTTCTTATTCCTGTTGATTCCGCGGAGTGGGAAACTCCAATTGTAACAGCTCTGAAGGCTAACGGGGAGGTGCGCATTTGCGCTGATTATAAGTGTACAATTAACAAGGCGATTCGCCCTAATGCATATCCGGTGCCAGTGGTCAGCCACCTTTTGGCCAGGCTAAATGGGGGAAAGTGTTTCGCTAAGCTCGACCTGGCACAAGCCTATCAACAACTCCCCGTAACGCCCGCCACGGCCGCGGCACAAACGATAGTCACACATAAAGGAGCGTTCCAGGTGTCGCGTTTACAGTTCGGCGTGAACTCGGCACCCGGCCTTTTTCAGTCGCTTGTGGAACGCCTCCTGAAGGGGCTGGAGGGGGTGTTGCCTTATTTTGATGACGTATTGATAACAGGGGGGAGTGAGGCCGAACTAGCCAGGAGATTGGATAAAGTGCTAACTGTGTTCGAGAAAGCGGGGCTGAGACTGAGGAAGGACAAATGTGTTTTTTTCGAAACCGAGGTCGAATTTTTAGGGTTTCGGATCACACCCGAGGGTATTAAGCCGTCCAAATCCAAAGTAGCCGCCATTAAGAAGGCCCCTCGCCCCACATCCAAAACCGAACTACAGTCATTCCTGGGGCTCCTCAATTTTTACCATACATTCCTTCCGCGGAAAGCCTCCGTGGCCGAACCGCTTCATCGGTTACTTAAAAAGGAGGAGACATGGATGTGGGGTGACGAGCACGAGAAGGCGTTCAACGAACTAAAGCAACTTTTAACATCGGACGCAATCCTTACGCACTTCGACCCCAAACGGCCGGTGGTTTTAGTCTGTGATGCATCACCGGTGGGAGTGGGGGCGGTGCTTTGCCACGTGTTGGATGACGGTCGGGAGGCCCCAGTTGCGTTTTATTCAAGGTCCCTGTCCCAAGCAGAGCGAAATTACGCACAAACCGACAGGGAGGCATTAGCAATAGTAGCGGGGACCAAAAAGTTTCACGATTTTCTGTATGGCCGCCCGTTCAAAATCGTGACGGATCACAAGCCCCTGTTAGGGATTTTCACGGCAAGCAAGCCCACGCCGCAGATCCTATCCCCGAGAATGCTGCGTTGGGCTATTTTTCTCAACGCATACCAACACGAGTTGGAGTACCGGCCCGGAAAGGAGATCAGCCATGCTGATGCACTTTCGAGATCCCCTTTGCCCTTGTCGGACGTCCAAAAAGCCAGAATAGGAAGAGACCGCCAGGTGTTGCTAATCGAGGTTTTAGTCGAACCCCCAATAGTACCAGCCGATATAGCCAGGGCGACAGGCAAGGACAGAACGCTGGAGAAAGTCAGCTCATGGGTGCAGAAAGGGTGGCCAGCATCGTCCCCAAGCAAGGAATTCGACCCATTCTTTCGGAAGAAGCTAGAGCTGTCCATAGAAAGGGGGTGCCTATTGTGGGGCCAACGGGTGGTGGTCCCAACACCCATGCGGCCGAGGGTACTCAAACTGCTGCACGTCAGTCACCCGGGCATCGTTCGCTCCAAAGCGCTGGCCCGCAGCTACTTTTGGTGGCCACAGCTGGACGAGGACATTGAGCACATGGTCGGCACTTGTGAGGCTTGCCAGGGGTCCCGACCAGAGGCGGCCCGCCTCCCGCACAGGGAATGGGACACAGCGAGGGGGCCATGGTCCAGAGTGCACGTAGATTTCGCTGGCCCTTTCCGAGGAACCATGTTTCTCCTGGTGGTGGATGCATTCTCAAAGTGGCTGGAGGTCATTCCGGTAAAGAGCACGTCCTCCGCCACTACAATTAACCAACTACGGAGAGTCTTTTCAACGTTCGGCTTACCCGACACTTTAGTCAGCGATAACGCGAGTTGCTTCACCTCCTCAGAGTTCGGGGCATTCATGGAGGCGAATGCCATTCGGCATGTCACGTCCGCGCCGTTTCACCCGGCCACGAATGGCCAAGTGGAACGGTTGGTGCGTACAACAAAGGAGGCACTTCGGCGCATGGGCCCCGGGGACCTAAATCACCAAGTATGTCAGTTCTTATTAGCGTATAGGGTGACCCCCTTAGCGTCAGGTTACTCGCCGGCAGAGCTATTGATGCGGCGAAAACTGACTACGCTCCTGTCCAGGCTGGACCCCACAAGAATCGAGGATAAAGGAAAAAACGTGGGGCTGGCAGTCTCGAAAGGTTTCGCCGCCGGCGACCCTGTTCATTGCAGGAACTATGCCAGCGCGGGGCCAGCCTGGGTGCCGGGGACGGTTGTAGAACAGACGGGGCCAGTGTCGTACCGGGTCGAAACCCACACCGGTCTCCTCTGGAGGAGGCACGCAGACCAACTGAGGCACCGAGTAAGTGGGCCAGTCAGTGAGGATCACCAACAAGATTCAGCGTTAGGGTTCTCCCCCACCCGCTTATCCCAAGGGGGAGACAGCAGCGGACAACAGTCCCAAGCAAGGGGGGAAGGAAGAAGCAGCGGCCCCGACTCATATCCTTTTGATAAACCAGTTCCATCAGAGGCCGGGGAAGGGGGAGAGGAGTTCGCGACCGCTGCCCCCGAATGGAATTTTGGTTTTGATTTAGCAAACCGGGGGGGTTTTCAGGAGTGTTCCCCCACCCATCCAAGCGAGAAGAGGGGTTTTTCGTTAGTCCCCAGTGCCCCCGGTTCCTCCCTAAGTAAGAGCACACCTCCCAACAACGCCGCGGAGCCGCGGCAAGTCACTAACGAGTCTCCTTCTCAAATTACAGGACAGGAAACCGGGGGACAAAGAGAAGGTAGCAAACCCGGGGAGAGGCAGCCCGCATCGAGACCCCAGCGTGTTCGAAACAAGCCATCTTGGCTGAGAGATTTTGTCTCCTAGGGGGGGGAGTGTCTAGAAGCATGGGCTCGAGACGTTGTCTCGTCCTAGGGGGGAGGGATGTTGTGTTCTAAGGGTTTTACCTTCCACATGGATTACAATGTATCTGAACCAATGTAACCTTGCCTATAGCAACAATGTAACCTTCAGCTGTATCATATGAACCCTGCATTAGGACGCGAGCTAATGACCACCAGCTGGCAGCAGCGAGCGTCCAAGCTCTCTTGGTCCGAACTCATCAAAGGCAACAGCGCGGGAAACTTTCCCGCCACCACCTACACCTGGACAAGAAGGGCGTGACCTGAAATGATGTCACGCAGACAGTAGCCAATGGGCTACCATGGCACCACGTTCAAATGTATTACCACTGTATATAAAGAGCTATCGATCCGCCATTACCTCATGTTCCCTCTGTCCACGATGCAATAAACCTGAGTTAACCCAGCCCGAGGCTGTGTCCTGTGTCTTGGTTTTCATACACTAAAAAACATCAAAAATATGATCTGAAATCTGAACCTATCTAAATCTGGGTTGGACCTACGTCTAGTCATCCTCAGAGTAGAAATAGTGATAGAAGTATCAGCAAAGTCAAATGTGTACATTGCAGATAGCCAGTCGTTGGAAGCTGAAATCCATTACTATTCCAAAGTCATGGCTGGGACAGACCTTTGTGACTGAGCAACCATAGATCATACCTGTCAAGTATCCTGGATTAGCCAGGATTTCCCGTATTTCTCCACTAGTTCCTCCCCTTTCCAGCCACCATCTCGTATTTGAATGACAGGGAAAGGGGTTACTGCGCACGTGCACCCATTGCAAATTGGCTCTGCGCATGCGCAGAGAGGTTCTGCACATACACAGAGGAGTTCTGTGCATGCGCAGATGAGTTGTTGCAGCGCATGTGCACTCGGACTGGAGCAGTTCCTGTATTTTCAGGAGCCACGCTTGACGGGTATGTCATAGATAAAAGTGAACCTAGCTCCTCAATGCAAGTCACAAAACAGCAGGCTGATCTGCAAACTTATGGAAGCTTGAAAAGCTCTTGCTGTATTAATCAGCTCTTCTCAGCATTTGCAAAATTCTCTGTTCTAATGATGAGTTATTTGTGAGGTTTGACTGAAATCTGTTTATCCAAGCTTATGAAAGCTTTCTAGACTCTCTCTCTGATCGATTGATTGATTGATTGTAAAGCACTACTGTAGGCTCCTCTAATCAATAGTGATTTCCCTCCTTCTCCACTTCTTTTGCTCTTTTTAAATCTCTGTGGGATGTTTCATACATGCATATTGAAAAGTCTACTATGGCTGTTTTATCCTATATGTACATAATAATAATTTTGTGTCAGAAATTATTCTGAGTTGAAAGGATTTTTGTGGGAGAAACTCCACTCAGGGAATGTCCCAATGAGGCTCCTTTCATGTCCCCAAGAGCTGAGTCAGAGACAGGCACTCAATCCATCATGCAGTACCCGGGTCTTGAACTGCCAACTTGCCAGCCTTCCAACTCGTAGAAATTTAGAGGGCAGGAAATTGTCTCTTGGATATGCATGGGCAAATCTCATCTCTGTTTATAGCCAAAGAGCCAGTGCTGTCTGCATTTGCAGACATTTCCGTGGACATGTGGCAGGCGTACCTCAACACCGGAGTGCACAGAAAGTTGTTTACCTTCCCACTGAAGTGGTACCTATTTATCAACTTGCAATTTCTTACTTTTAAACTGCTAGGTTGGCAGGACCTGTGACAGAGATGGGAGCTCACTCCATCATGCAGTACCTGGGAATCGAACTCTGACCTTCCAGTTGGCGAATTCAGCATTTTAACCACTTGAGCCAGTGTAGTCCCAAGAAATTATATGTACATGGTGCTAATTTATTAACAATTTAGGCATTTGCTCATGGATATCCAAGGGACAACAGACAGTTTTGATTTTGTTGCATGGCTTTTTATCCAAAGCGGATAATTCCTATGGGAAAAGGGCATAGAAGCTTCACCTCATTTTTAAACTGCAGGAGCAGGTTGAAAGATAGGAAAATACTTTTGCATGTACTGTTTTCAAAATCACATGCATTAATAGTGAGAACTGGGGAAATACAAAAATTCCCGCATCCCAATTTGGAGGTCAGTTTAAGGCAGATTCAGTCCAGAGCATTCAATGCACTAGAACACCAAAATTACCATAGTATTTTGCACTGATGAATGTAGCATTTAACAGTATGATAAATTTTGAAGAAGAGAATAAGCCTGTCAAATTTCAGACAGCTGCTCTTTATACAAGGCCACACCCACGTGCACAAATGAATTGAAATGATTTGTGCCCCATCATGTCAAATCAATGAGTTTTAATCCCATTCCAAACTGATTACTATGTTCCTTTTGCCCCTAAATGGCATATGATCGTTCCTCTCAAGTCTGGATTGTGCATTTACCAATCTGGATCCAGCCTCTTTGGTTCAGAATTGGTGACATGTGCAAATCTGCTGTGCAGCACTATCGAGATCAGACTCCAGCATGATGATGTTCAACCTTTTTATGGCCTCCTCATCTCTTTCCCTTCCTCGCCCTGCCCCTCTTCTTCACAGCTGACCAGTTGTCTCCTTGTGACAGCAAATCCTGGCGACTGCGTAGCCCTTGGTGAAAGAATGACAGCAGACACCACACCGCTAACCTCGGCAAGCATCCACCTGCTCTCCTGGTGTCTTTTAAAAGCAAGTTCAGCTTACCTCTCCTCCTCTAAGTTTCCCTTTGTTTAATTGCAGGTGATGATTCAAAAGGAACCTTTACCTATTCCAGGGAGCTTTCATCTTTCCTCCGACAAAAGCAGGTTTGGGCTTGGTGCTTCGACGGCAGTGCCGTCGGACCCTTTGGTATTAAAGGGGTTGGGATGACCCCCAGGCTTTTAAAGCTTTAGGGCTAAATTGATGTGCATGTATAAAAAATCAACGCTTTGTTGTTTGGCAGCGTTTTCTAGCCCTTGTTGTTCTTCCCCTTTCTCTCTGTCTCTTTTAAAGTTGGAAAACGACAGAGATTCTAGTGTACTTTACATTCTTGTGCTGTCTATTACTCAACGCTGTTGCGTTGTTAAACAAAGAAAGGCATTGCATTGATTTCTTTAGAATTTGTGATTTGCTGGATTGCTTGAGGCCTAGAAGTCTCTCTAGTGAAGCTGTCCTCTATGTCAGGGATATCTTTTGTCTGGATCAATAACATTTACTCTGGACAAATACAGTGGGAGGGGGGCTCATCTTTGTAGCAGAATACTTATTCTACATGTAGAAAATTCCAGCCCCTCCAATTCAAAGGATCTCAACCAATAAGTTTAGGAAAAAGCTCCACAAGAGAATCCCGAGGTGTGCTTTCAGCTAGAGGGGATTGTGGATCAGGTGATCCAATAGTTTGAATTTGCACTATGTCAATACTCATGTCAAGTCATTGGGTTGGTGTTGTGTCCAAAGCTTAATTCTTGTTTAAAAGACAAGCCACACCAAAGCGGAAGAACGGATGTGTGCCATTTCTAAAGGCGCAAAATTCAAATGGTTGTAAGCGGAAAATGTTGAACTTTCTTTGTCCTCCAGAAGCCCACCTAAATGTATCTTGTTTTGTAATGGTCAAATCACTGTATATATAGGGGCCACCCCTGTACATAGTCTCTAGTCCGAAGTATGAGCTGAATAAAGAATCACTGAGTTTAACCCAATCCTGCTGGTTAGAGTACTTCTTGTTCTGGACTCAACATTGGCGATGGCAGCCGCTACATTCTCCTTTGGGCTGTTCAACATCTCCAACCTGGAGAAATGGCCCATGTATGAGATCCAGTTTGAGAACTTCATCGTTGCCGAGAAAATCGAGGGGGACGAACGACAGAAAGCATAATTCCTGGCCCATTGCGGGTTGCCCATGATTGAGCTGATCATGCACCTGTTGCTGCCACAGGCCTTGAAGGATGCTCCATTGATGGACATCCTTGCCATCCTCCAAAATCACTTCAAGCCCAAGGTCTCCATATTCCCGGCAAGGCTGGTGTTTTACCATCGGGACCAGAAGGTCGGAAAATTGGTCACCTCTGTCATGCTGCCATGCCCTGCCAGTGGCACAACTTGGATGAGGCTCTCCGGGACCAACTACTCCTGGGCCTCAGAGATGAAGCAGCCCAACGTAGGCTGGTGAAAAGGGACACATTAACCTTTAATCACATCCTCAAAGAGGCCCTGGCATCAGAAGCTGCCAAAGCCGGGGTGAAATTCTTCCAGTCAAGGCCAGCTGCGCCTGCCCACAAAGATTCAGCAGTCCAGAAGCAATGCTGCTCCAGTCCATCGTCATCCTCAGACGACAATGAGGAGAAGGACGACATCGATAAAGTTCATCAGAAGCCGACCAAGCATTCCAAAGGTGTCGTCGCTCCATGTCAAGGTTGCGGAAGCAGACATCTACGTGCCCACAGCCCTTTCAAGGCCACAGAGTGCTACAAGTGCAGTAGGAGAGGGCACAATGCAAAACTGTGCCATCAACGGTCAGAGGGTCAACCAGGTAACAAGCGTCATTGATGGTGGGAGCACCCGATTTCCAAGATCTACACGATTTCCAAGATCTACACCTGTCCACAGGTGTCTGGGCAGTGTCCGGAAAGTTCTTCGTCAACATCCGCCTCCATATGGGCACATTTTACTTCTGCTTCCAGGAGCAATGAGGGTGGTGCGGGCCGGATGAATTGCAGTAAACCCATTCATGTGGATTCACAGGGGCTGGGACTTCTGGGAATTGAAGTCCAAGAACATCTGGAGTGCCAAAGTTCACCATCACATCCATAGAATCCTTTCAACCCAGAGTAATCTCTGACACAAAATTATTATTATTATAATCTGCATATTTTAAACTATTGATGATTCTTCCACCAAGTGTCATTTATCGTTAATCTGAATCTATTCCAACTTTCTGTATGATTTAAATGTTCAGTGTCTCATTTTATGATTTCAGACTTGCCTTGGTTCATACTTTATTCCAATGATGCACAATACGCAGCCTAGTGCCTTCCCCTTGGATCAGTCTATATCAGCATCTAAATGGCCCTTTCCCCTTAACCCAGTTGCTTCTTTAGTGACAGACCTATTCATACTTCTCCTTCACTTTTCACGAGTAGCTGAGACTTGGGAGTTTCATCTTCCAGTACTATCTCCTGTTTCATTTTAGATTATTTACTAATACACGTTTAAAGGTATAAAATATTCAAAAACGATTAACTCTTATTGCCTTCTGTACAGGACTAACAAGAGTTAGCTCAGAGGTTCCCAAACTTTTTTTTTTTGGCCATGCCTCACCCAAGCATCTCTAAAATCCTGACCCCCCCACCCCGTGACATATAAATCTTATTGTTAAAAAAGTGCACTACTATTCATGTGGAGAAAGCCTAAAAGGCCATTCACTGTTCATAACTCATTCTTGAATTGCCCCCCTTAAAAATCATATTGCCCCCCCCATGGGACATGTGCCCCACATTGGGAACCACGGAGTTAACATAAATGTCACAGACACTGTCTATGAAGTGTCCTCCACTAGTGTCACCTTCCATTATAGCAGCTGTCCAATCATTGCCCTTCAAGAATTTCTCTGACCATTACCATTGGTGTTATCAGTTCTGTTCTGCTGATACAACTGGGCATGGTTTGGACTGGTGTTTCCTCCTTAATCTTTCCGTTCTTCAAGACCCTGCTAGAAGTCTATACTAACAACAGAGTCTAGCAGCCTGGCAGTATTGCTCTCAGTCTTCCTGTTAATACTCAACTGACTGCAGCACAATGGGGGACGGCGGGAGGAATATAGTTCAGTAAAAATAATGGTATTTTTGTAAACATCCCTATGAATATCTTTTCAGTGTCCTCTTCATCATTGCTGCAGATCGTAAAGCACTTCCACATTAAAGCTTCTTTTTTGTGTCTTCCAAAATTATGTTGGTCCATATGAAAGGCTATCAGAGATGCATTCATAAAGCTGAGGTGGACATTAGGGTAGATAAGCTGGGTGCTGAAGTATTAACTTGATAGCTGTCTCAAACCTCTCCAGAGAAGCTTAATGATGACATAAGCCTGGGAGGACAAACTTCCTATATTTCCTATTAAAACTTTAAAACAAGAATACTTTTGAGAGTGAAGTTATTCTATTTCAGAAACTGAAGAATGAGAAGAGTATGAAATACAACAAAGAAAAGGAAAAAGACAGATGCAAGTGTCAGGTGTATCAGTATACGAGATTACAATTTCCCAATAGTGATGTTGTTAACCTAGCACCTGAGCAGTCTATCCAAGTTACTGAATATTTAGCTAGGAGCCTCTAGGAATGGCAGATTCTTTGATGTACCTTTAGCCTTGGACTTCTATTATCCAGACATTATTGAACATTTGCCCAAGAACCTCCAGAAATTACAAATATTCTTAGGCATGGATTTTTAAGATTCAGAGACAAACAGGACAAGATTCACATTGAGTTCATGGTACATGTCATCATATCAAACATGCAGCTGGGGCAGACAATGGGCGTTCACTCTGTCATGCAGCACTTGGGTCTCGAACTGCTGACCTGCTGACCTTTTGGTCATCAAGCTCAGCATCTTAACCATTAAGCCATTGCAGTCCCCTTTCATGCACCATATACATTTCCACAAATTGATGCTTTTAAAAAAAAAGCAGAATCATCAAAATAAATATGCACATTTTTTCCAGTCACAGAAATGTATATTTTGAATTAAAAAATTACCCTCTGAACCTTCAGAACTTTCAGCTGGAAATGCTTATTAACTTTTAGTTCTTTGAGATACTTCTGTGTTTCTTTAAAAATAAGGAGAGGGAGCTCTAAACAAACCCTGAAATAAAAACAAGATGCAAATTCAACCAGATTAGAGTTTACAAAAAGAAAAGAAAAAGACATTGGTGGCATTCAGATGTTTAACATAAGAATTCCAGTTTCCAAAAGTCCCAAATATGAATAGTTTGGGCTGTTGTTAGATCCGTTCCTTTGTATATGCAGAGTGAGTGATTAGAGGCTGATATAACTGTGTATTTATTCTTTCCTTTGGTGAAGAGCAATTGAAGGCCAAAATGATGATTTTAATCTCGGTGATGATGAGGACACTCCAGATTAATCAAGAATAAAAGACAAGGATTAGCATGAGATTTTGAGAAGGTCCTCATACATATGGACGTCAAGAAGGAATCTCTCCCATGTGGAGCTTTAATCAGACCAATTGTGTGACAAGAATGCTTAAATCAGATTCAGTCTATTGAAGTATTATAGATGTCCTATGTATGTTTATGTATGACATTTCCCCTCTAGTTATATCATATTCTTCCCAAGTGCCCAATAACCTCTGAATAAGAGGAAGAGTAAACTAGGTACAAACAGCAGGAAAATCTCATTCAGCCTTGTATGTAAAAGCAGGGAAGTCCCCCCCCCTTTATTTCTGTATCTTCCAATGAATTTAATCAGGTATTCAATGACATAAAAGTCAGTTGTTGTTTCTAAAAGCTAGTTTACAGTTGCTTTATGTTTACTTTTCAAGGGAAGCAGAAAACACTATGGTGAGGAGTGAAGATAATTGTAGGTGTTATGTATGATAACTTGTGTTGGTGACATGTTGAACATTCAAACCGCCGATTAAACGGTGCAAACCGTGAGATCTCGGCAACTCGCATAGTATCGCGAGACTTCGAGCGTGCAAAATTCAAATGCCGAGAAGCGCGCTCCTGAATTGTCAAAATACATATACTTTGTAACATGTATTCAAATCACCCAATTATGTTTGTTCCCGCTCAATTGTATCCAGTTTATTGTGTATATGAGTCCCCGTTGTTCCCCTCCAAGTTGTGTTCAGACCCCAGAAATAAAAGAGCTGTATTTCACTTCGCTGGTTGTCGTCTCCAATTTCTGAACACCAAAGTAGGAAAACGACAATTTGGTCCACATATTTCCTGTGTTAGCAGGAAATGATGTCAGCAAGATGAGGCCCTGAACATATGTTGTGTTATGCAAAGTCAGGAGAGGAACCTGTCTTACAACAGAAGCTAATATATCTCTATTTCTTACAATTGTGT
Organism: Bradypodion ventrale; assembly: GCA_035047345.1. NCBI lineage: Eukaryota > Metazoa > Chordata > Lepidosauria > Squamata > Chamaeleonidae > Bradypodion > Bradypodion ventrale. The sequence goes on from JAWDJE010000006.1 coordinate 128,386,862, forward strand.
GGAAGAAAGAATTTAGGACCGATGCAACCTTTTCAGAAATGCTTCTATATAAGCACAGCCTGGAGTTTGAGGGTGGGCAAACTGCTAATTCAGGGTTCCTCAACCTTTGGGATTTGAACTTCAATTCCCAGAAGCCTAAGTCAGTACATTGGCTGATCAGTGCTTGGGGGAAATGACTTAGGCTTCTGGGAATTAAAGCCCTAAACCCAAAGGTTGGGGAACACTGCTTTAGGAGATGTTCTAACTTGCTAATCAATGGGTCTGTGTATTTTCAATTTTTTAAAAAAAAAAGTACCAATGAATTGGAAGAAGCACATAAACAGCTGTGAGGGGTAGGGGAACTCTTGGCACTCTTAACTGTGTGAACTCTCCATTCTACAATCATCCTTCCACAATCATGCACATACTCAATCTTAATAGTGTACTAATATTATAACAGGGTTTAATAAATTAAGCTAAGTGAGAAAACACCAAAGAACATCAAAGGGCTGTCCAAATAGTGAGAGAAGTTTTTCTTTCCCCCTAGAGTTCTCTGAAATGGCTAGTGGAACAGCTGCGATGAGATACATGAACCATGTGGAGCACACCCTAGCTTTTCAGTGGTTGAAATTGCAGAGTTCATGTCTTACTTGCTTTCTCCTATGACAATCTCCTGTATTAGTTTCAAAATCTCTGTTTCTTACTTCAAGTTGCTGACTACCTTCCTGGGGACAAGGAGGAAACATGGTTGAGGGACCATTATTTGACAGTACAGTGGTACCTCGGATAAAGTCCGATTTGGATAAAGTCCGATTCAGATAAAGACGCGGTTTTTATGCACACGTGATGCATTGCATCAAGTCCAAAACTGCTAAAAATGGACATTATCGGTATAGGAACCTTGGATAACGTCCATTTTTTGGACGTTATCTGATGCATCGCCCATTTGATTTGGATAAAGTCCAAAATCGGATAATGTCCAAACTTGTGGAACGGAGTTTGGACTTTATCCGAGGTTCTACTGTACTTTTTTCTGCAATTATTTCAGTTCTTACCAGGTTAGGAAACATTTTCACAGAAGTTTTATGAAATAGAAACATAATACCTGTAAAGTATTTTTGAAATCTTTAGAGTAGGTGCTTTCAAACTGGATGTTACATCATACTTTCAAGTATCTTTGATCTTTAATTTAAGAAAGGATCCTATGTCATCATTTCAAGTATCTTTCCTTCAACATTTCTTGTTTATTGCAAACTCTCATTGCACGTAAATAAATGTTGATAATCTATATTGCATGTTCAATTTTTCTACACCAGATGGTGCTGTATTGCTGGTTCAAATATACCATCCTCTCTACTTTATGATAGGAGTAGCGCTATTAGTGTTGGCTGTTTTATTCCACATAGAAGGTTTGGACATATAAAAATAGATTTAGGAAATGAAATAGACTCTTTCAGGAGACTTATTCTCCCTCTGCCTCTCCAACAGATGTTTCATTCAGCACTTCTACTTCCCCAAATAATGGCTGATTTTCCATACAATGCTCTTCCTTTCTCCAATTGTGAGTGTCATAAATGTCTCTAAAGAGACTCTAGCTCCAATTTTCCTCCCCAATAATTCAGTCCAAATGCACATGTCATAAATATGAGCAAGATCATAAAATACTTATAAAGGGGAAAAATCTTGTTTTATAGCTTTGCCTTTGATGAGAAAAAGGCAAGCTATTTATTTTCCACTCTCCAGAGGGAAGCTACAAGGATGAGTTGTCAAGCAGAACAAGTAAACATGTACACAGGTTGCAGAGCATGGTAGATGTCAGAGACAAAGCTGTTCCCTCTCCCTCCGCAAGGATTAGCTACCTATGGCTCTCCTTCAATGATCATACAAGGTAAAGGTAAAGGTCGCTCTTGCTCAAAAGCCAGACATATCCAACTCTAGGGTTCAGTGCTCAGTTCTGTTTACAGCCAAAGAGCCAGCGCTGTCTGTTTCTGCAGATGTTTCTATGGACACATGGCAGGCATGCCCTCTTCCTCCTCCTCCTCCCCCTGTTTTGCAAAATACTGCAATCTTTGAGGAGGTTCTTTCTGTGTACCCCATAAATCAGAGGTACCCAAACTACGGTCCGCAGGCCAGATCTGGCCCCTGGCTCTATCTGGCCTGTGCCACCCTCACCACTCCCAGAAGTGGAAGTAAAATGCAAATGTGTGGGTGCATAACACACCCATGCATGCGCAGAATGCTGCTGTAAATGACCCATGACTGTCATAAGCAGCAGCTCAAAACTGAGTGTTGGGCGGCGGTAAATAACCTGGCTCCTTAAAGGGGCCAACAGTTACAGGTGGATGAGCCCCTTTAGGTGGGGTGATGATCCCCTTAGAGGAGGAAATGGCACTGAAAACCATCATATTGGACCCAACAGCAAAATGAGCAAAAGGGGAACTCTGCCAGATGGACTGGCTCTGAAAGCACACCTTGTTAGTATCCTCAAGGCTGCGGCAGTCCACTGCAGTCCCGTGTTAAATTCTGCATGTCTCATTTCATGCGTGCCACAGGAGATGGCTCTGTGATCATTGTGTGTGGGTCACTTCATGGCAAGCTGGGATCCACCTAAAACAAATCCACACAAATGGCATTTTTCCTGCTTCAGGGGGAAAAAGCATTCTCAGATATGGTTTGCAGCCGCCACCAATGATAATTTTTCATGATATGATCTGGTATTCAGTGTCTATTGAGGGAAACCAATTGAAAATTGGAATTTTGCCATGTTAAGATAAATATCAATGTTAAGTGTGCGTTTTGATACATGCCTTTACATAGAATTACTATGAGTACAGTAATAATAATTTTGTGTCAGAAATTATTCTGGGTTGAAAGGATTTTTGTGGAAGGAACCCAAATGAGGCTCCTTTCATGATCCCAAGAGCTGGGACAGGGACGGGTACTCAATCCATCATGCAGTACCTGGGTCTCAAACTGCCAACTTGCCAGCCTTCCAGCTAACAAGGTGAAAATCTTGGATTCCACTGAGCTGCCTAGTTGGATCTTATGATGTGTCATAGGGAAGCACTTTACTTCCCTACACCTCTCCAGGCCTACCAGTTGTTGCCACACATCTAATTGCCTGTGACTAAAGCTGGATTAGAACCAAGACAGATAAGAGCATTTCCACTTCAAAACTGTAGGTGTTAATGAGAACTGAAGCATTTTCTTCACTAAAATATACAGTGCTATTTTGAGAAGAAGAAAACCCTGAATCACTTGGAAAAACTAACAACTTTAAGAAAAATCTCTGCTAAAATCAGAAAGTTACTGATTCTACTGTGATAATGCAAAGTAAAAAAGATAAGCAAGTGTACAAGAATTCTTGGAAGGAGAGAGAAAGGGCAGGTGGTGCCCCATTAGTCACCTTCTACCAGCTGTCAAATATTGTTTGTAAGTGAGGTCGTAAGATGTTGACTGTATGGTTGAATGGCTTATTTGAAGTAAAGATGTGTGATCTCTGAATGAAGATATTAATGATGTGACAAAAATCTGAAGAGTTAAAAAAAAGCTTGTTTCAGTAGTGACGATGGTTGTAGTCATGTACCAACAAGTTAAATGCTTAAAGTAGCTGTAAGGAATGAGGGATTTTGCTTGTAGGTATTTGTTTAGAAACACACACATAATAAGACATGCAGTTTGTCTCTTCATCAAGTCAGCTACTTCTTTAAACCAGATTTAGATACTTGAGTCATATAAATATACAGTATATATATATATATATAAAAGAAAGACAAAGAGAAAGAAATATGGTATATAGTAATGTTTAGTGAGTTGGAGTGCCTCATTGTGGAATCAGGAACAAACACTTTGAACCCCCATGTGCTTTCTCATAGACGGTGAGCTATTTTATTTATTTATTTTTTATTTATTTCAATTTTTATGCTGCCCACTCAGGTAAAAACCTGACTCAGGGCGGTGTGCAACAATTAAAAACTTATAAAAACAGATTAAAAACCCTGTCATCCACCCATCTATCCACCCTCCTACTCCTACCCCATTTAAAACTAAAAACTATGGTTCATATGGACCATGCCTAATGAATGCAATTACATGTTCTGCCACATGTACAGTTTTGGGCAAGCTGCAAAGTCCCAGAGTGTCACCATGGAGGGACTGGTAAACTACCTCTGAGTATCTTATGGCTAAAAAATCTCAAGAGTATCTCCATATGTTTGAATAAATACAACTAACTAGTATATGATAATTTATGACATGGCACATAAATTATATAAATAGAGAAAACATGAGGGGCAACTGGAGTCATTTGACACCATAAAGTTTGTACCCAGAAGCAAACTTCAGGTTTCAGATACAGTAGCTGGATCCATATGGCCAGGACAGGTTGAATATTGCAGAAGCTGGGACAGATCCCTTATATATCAGATGTTGCTTCCAGTGGGATGTGAATTTGAACTCAACTGAACCTGTAAAATGCAATGCAGGCCCAGAGCTTGGAGGTAACAAGTCACAAGTAACTTAATACTTGTCTGCAAGCTATACTGGTTGCTTTGATGGAGTGATAACAAATACATAAACAAATTAAGTTTCAAAAGTAATGTAACAAGGAGGGAATGAATTCACTTTATTGATATAACAAACAACATTTTCTAATTCTAGGGCATTTAAAGGCATTTTTGAGACCATTTTGACAGGAATTATTGACATTCTTTTATGACATTCTTAATCCTATATTCTTCCCTCCAATGTACTGGAAAGTAAGTAATAAACAGTGCAAGTAACATGACAGATTACTTCTTTAAGCACTGAAATGACCGAAATCCTTTTGCACAACATCACCTATTCAGTGGTTATGATGTTACCAGAGGTGGCAGATGGCTGCTGATTAAAGGCTTCCTTTTGTGAGTGTGCATAGCTCATATGCAGTACAACAAATTTGTGTACATCATGAAATTGCAAAAATAAGGTTTATATTAGCAGTAATCTACCACCACTGATAACATCATTCCCACTGCACTGGCAGACCCCACCTGAGAGCACTTTGAGCTTTAAAAAATGAAATTTTGCAATCTTTCTGCAGGCCGGTTGACTTTCTAGTCGCTGTCCCTAGGCCAGTGATGGCAAACCTTTTAAAGTCCGAGTGCCCAAACTGCAACCCAAAACCCACTTATTTATCGCAAAGTGCTAACACAGCAACTGCGGAGGAAGGAAATGCTGCCATTTGGTTGCTGGGCATAGGAGCGGGGTGAACTCTGTGTTGAGGGGTGAGAGGAAGTCCTCCTATTGGGCTGCTCGGCAGAGGGGCAGGGCAAAGTCTATGCTGGGGTGACTGCATAGGTGCCCAAGAGATGGCTCTGAGTGCCACCTCTGACATGCATGCCATAGGTTTGCCAGCAATGCCCTAGGCTGAGGAGTAGCAAGAATGTAAAGGTGTGGGCCCTATGCTTTTTTGTCTTGTGGTTCTGTGATTTTTGGGTGGCTTGCACACAAGTTACTGATCTTATCAGAGTGGACAGAGAGGCTGCACCTTTAAAGGCCATAGATCATTAGAGGAGCTTTGTACCTTGTCTCAGGGATCCAAATCCCTGAGTCCACCATTAATACCTATTTTGCTCTACTGTTAGCAAGGTGCTTTCTCTGGAATTGTACCATCAGCTGGGAATGTGTGGGATAACTGAAGTAAATCTTTCCATTCTGCCCACTTGCCAATACCTTCTGCAGCTGTTTCTGCAACAGGATTACTCTATGATTTCCAAATCTGGGTCTCCACATGCTTTTGGACTACAGTGCCCAGAATACTCATGATTTTCTGATAATTGTTGTCTAAGTTTGGGAACCACTGGAACGACTGTTTGATGCATCTAGTGCTGCGTCAGACACATTAGCTCATGGTTTTATGCCATTTTCTCTTATGTGGGTGTTAAAAATATATATTTATGGCCAGATAGAAGATCTTTTCAGAGCACAGCACCCATATCTAGTATGAATCTGTCAATAAAATGCAAACTGAGCTCCCAAAATCGCGGAAGAAAGTGTTAAATTGTTTTATATAGTTGGTAGCAGCATTTCCAAGATCTCTAAAAAAAATGCTTCCCACAGCCCAAGTAGCTCAACACTGCCTGCTTTCAGTGCTTATGCCCCTCTTTCTGACATGTGATCTGCAATCTTCATAAGTGACTGGTGGTCAAATACAGGAAATGCTCTTTCTGGATGCACATGGGATGATGTGAAAAGGTGCAAAAATTTCCACTGGATTGGGAGCCATTGCTAGGAGGCCATCAACACTGTCTAGGCCTGGAAAATCGATTGCCAAGCATCTCATTTTACTTCTGCAGTTGGTTTTGCCCCCCCCCCCCTTCGTGGTCTTGTCTTTCTTGTTTCTGTTGAGGTGCATCTTCCCTCAAGAGGTCGTGAAACAATTGAAGAGGCCGGCTTGTTTGTCATGCTCTGTTTCAGACTGTTAACATTCTAAAAACAACAGACTTCATTTGAAGACAGCCACTATCTGATCTTCAACCAATTAGACAGAAAGCCGCAGTATTTTAAGTCAGCGGAGGGTGATGGGAAATTTGGGGCATCTATGAAATCTGATAGGGTGGGGATATTACCCAGCGATGACAGGTGAGATTTAAGGGAAAATTCGATGGAGTATAAAGAATGTTCTTCTCCACTAAAACATCCAGCTGTGTTTCAAGAGGATCTCTCGCTCACCCAGTTTCCCCTCCCTTTGAAATGTACGCAGGCTTTCCATTATTACTGCCTCCAATAGTTAGTCCAACTCTCAAAGCCAAGGGAAGCTTATTGTGGTAATCAGCTATTTATTTACTGAATAAATTACTTGAAAGGTAAGATAAATGTAAATGCCAGGTGTTGGCTTTCCCCACTCCTTCCAACTTGGCCGCCTTCATTGGAAACTAATCTCAATGTCACGCTGCCTTTGGATGAAAATTTCCTCTAGGCATTAAGAGATGAATTGAAGAACCTTTTTTATGTTTAAAGATTATTAAGGTTATGCAGGGAACAGCTCTTCTTCACGGCTGCTGGCATGTTCCTTTTGTCCGCTCAGATTTCTTCCCACTAAGATTCATGTTGCTGCGACTCCGCCTAAACAGGTTGAGTAACAGGTCTGTTTTTTTTTTAGTCGCCATGTGCTTGGGTGTCATCTATTCTGGAAAATGCTCTTCCAGTTTGACCTTACCTTGGATACCTTGGAGTCATTATTCAGTGAGAAGTCTGCATATTGGTAGACATCTGCATGACAACATTTCGCACATGCAAATGGACTTGAGAAACCAAGTCCACCTACATGGATATCACATCACCCACTGGCTAGGCAAACCATGACATGTGCCCTCTACTTTCACCTGGCCCAACAGATCCAATGGAGGATGCTTTGGTGAGTTTTAGTCCCAGCCTAATATCATTGATAAGAGATGGGCAACACTGCCTAGTTAGACTGCTCAAGCCCCTGTGCCCCAACAAGGCTCTCATCTAGCGGGGGTCAGTTTGACCTACCAGAAAATAAATTGGAGTTAATACACACATGGATATTTACCATTTGATGAACTGCAATATCAAGTATTGACTCCATTTTGAATATGTCCCTGCAGAAAATACAGTGTTTCAAATCAGACTAGCCTATCAGTGACATAATGGTGAATGCTGAAGCACAGCCACTTATTACAATAGCCATCATTCCACCTCCCCAAGGAAAGTCTGAAAATACAGGCAGCTTTATTCATCCATGGCAATTGCATAGGTATGAGAAAAACCATGTTGCATTCACCTCTTTCTGCACTGACTTTTGTAAAGCATCAAGTTCTGTAAAACATTAAGCTCTTTCCATCCCAATATTTTACTTCCAGATTTTGACAAATTATTCAAAAGCTGACTGCTATGATATCTTTAGCCATCTCTAATGGCCAGATACAATAACTAGAGCTGTTCCCAGTATGGAGATGATCATGATGTACCTGCCTGTCAAAGGTGTTTAAAGATGAGGAGCATCTCAAACAGAAAAGTTGGCAACCTTAATTAAGGATTAACAACAGTGAATATGGAGGGAATCAAACCCAGACTTTAAAGCACTATAAATCCTAGGCCTTGTTGGGTGAAATTGTCTGTTTCAATTTCTCCCACATTCTACTTTTTAAAAGTCCAGCCCTGCTTTCCCTCTTTAGGTTGGATCCAGAGTGTAATAGAAACACTATTAAAATCAATTTGAATTTAATACTCATGTCCAACTACTTTTAGTGAGTATTTTCTGTGTATGATTAAATTTAAACACAACCACCTTTATAAACCTGGATTCACAAATGTTTATAAATTTAGAATGAAAATAGGGCTTTCAATCTAGCGTTGATCTCCCATATATTCAAACATGTTTGTATTGCTAATTGAGAACTCTCAAGTTGTGTGTGTTTTGTTCTTTAACACATTTGTGACAAGCAGATACTACATATAGTCCCTTTCTTGCTAAGAATGGCTGTTCTAATTGGATTTGGCCAGTGTGGATGAGATACATTTTTATTTAAATTTATTTTTAAGGAATTTGCCAAATTTTGCAAATTTTATCATATTGAAGCATGAAGAACTTTGGGCTTCACAAATGCAATAGTGGAAGAAAACGACACTGACAGATTTTCTTATCCTTTTAGGTACAACATCTTCTGGTGCTTCTGGGTTGAAAAGATTAGCCGGTGATAAATTTCTGTTGCCCAGGGGAAGCCTGGTTGCTGAAGTAGCAATCTTTGGGGAGGCTCCTTTCATGTCAAGGCATAGTTTCCTCAAAACTTCTGTCCCTCTGAACAGCCAGCCCCCACAGACCACCTTAGAACTATGGAAGGTGAGCAAGGAGCTACCAGATAACTGGGCAGAACCACAGGACTCTCTACCACCTGGCCAAGAACAACCATGACCTGTGGGGAAAGCTTTAAATAGACTGTGTGCCGGGGTAGGAAGGTCAAGGGCTAATCTGAGAAAGTGGGGTTTCCCTGTAGATGACAGCCAGTGTGAATGTAGAGAAGAACAAACTACAGTATCTCCCATATGATACAACGCACATGATGCCCCTCGACATGAACTGAGGAGAACCTTATGTTGGCAAGAGAAAATGCGGTTGATATGGCCCGATAATGGGGGATGTCATCTAGCCCATTTAAATTCTATTTTGTTTTTAGATGTGTTAATTTTAGTTTTGTATGTTATTATTATGTGGTGGTGGTGCATCTGACAACACCTAAAACTAGAATACAATCTGTGTGTAAATATTTAAATGTTTTACTGGGAGTTGTAAGATCTTCCTGTCCTCAGATCTTGAAAAGTAAGCACACTGCTTAGCTTTTGGCAAACTGGGGTAAAATGTCAATTAAATTCAGATTAATGAGATTGGTTCAGTGATTTGACTAATCAGCCTGAGCCACATGTAGCCCAGGTAACATACTGTAATGTTGGATTTAAAGCCTAGCTCTGTTGATTTGAACAGAGGGGTCAGAACTGTGATGTTAACTAGGAAATGGAAGCAAGCCAGCTTGCTTGTTGGAAATGTCTAGCAGGGTTCAGTGTCCAGTAAGATTGTGCTACAGAAGCTGCTAAAAGGCTAAGGCAGTGATGGTGAACCTTGGCACTCCAGGTGTTCTTGGCCTTAAATTACCAGAAGCACAAATCAGCTCTCCTGCTGACCAGGGCTTCTCGGAATTGAAGTTCAAGAACATCTGGAGTGCCAAGGTTCACCATCACTGGGCTAAGGGATAAAATCTAAAGGAGGAAATGTATTCATGTTTGTTCAAAGGATGAACATATAATTTCTTTGACTACATTTCCCAGAATCCTCTAGCCATCATTGTCATTGACAACTGATATTGGTGAATGCTGGGAGTTGCAGGACAAAAATAAAATTTCCAAACTCTATATTTCTCATAACGTTTTTTTTTTTGCTTCCCCTTTTTCTCTTGTGCATGGATTTTATTTTATGACTTGTCATAATTCAGTGGGCAGAATCCTATTGCTTAGAGTTGCAAAATCACACACAGTGAGTTACTTCCTCTGAAAGTTCCATTGATTAGAACATGCCTACTCTAACTGTGACTTACTTTAGCATAGTGGGCTGAAATTAAAGTAAGCACATTTGAATTGATGGAATTTATGGAGGAATGGATTCACCAAATCCCCATTCCATGGACATCCTCAAGTGCAAATTACTATGTAAATGTCAGTATGTCCAGCTTATCTCACACAGGTTGCTGTAAGGATGAAAAATGATTGGCACACTCCTTTACCCACTGTTGAGTCAGTCAGGAGCATAGGATGGGATATTGGAATTACAAGTTTCCCAACAGAACGGATGGCTTCTCTTATTGCTGTCAGTATATCTTAACTTACATATTATAGTCACTCATTCCTGCTTCTGGGCATTTTTAGATATGGATGGACATACCTGAGATACAAAGTCCTTTTAATAATATGTACATTACTGTTGCCTATGTAGCAGCATCTCATTCCTTGAGATGTAAGGGCTATAACCTGAATTCTGGAATGAGGTTCCTTCAGTCCCTTATGATGTCACAGAAATGTGGCCAGCATGGTTGAGAGGGAATCAGGAACAACTTCTGGGCTAGTTGATTGTGGGAATGAGCATGAGGGGACTCTGGATAAATGAGCCCAGAATCTAATCAGAACCCAACTAGCTAAGCAATATGGCAACCCAGGCCTGGGAGAAACAACTGGCTGAAGGTCCTTAGCAGTTGTGGCGATTGTCACTATTTCCACAAGGATTTGCATCTCCTCCTGGTTTAATCTGAAAAGCAGGAAGCTTGACCAGCCCCTAGAAAACTACTGAGAGATGTGTAAGGCTTTCCATCAGCCCACTGGGTGGAAATCAGAGCATGAAACTCCACCACCATGACTCATGAGTCTCTTTGTTGCATAAGATCTGATAGCAGCAGCAACAAGAAGAACAGCATAGGTTCCAGAAAAATATGCACACGTGAAGCAAATGTACCACAATGAAACTCCATTAAAGACTTTGAGGATTTACATCTATGTGGGAGCTTGATTTCTAATTCCAGATGTGGGAAGATGGGCTGTGACACTGAGTGTGACACTGAGCTAGAAAGAATATTACATGTTCACAAACAACCAATCTGGATTTAGTTACTTGTGTCCCCTCTTTTCATTTTACCAAAGAAAGAGAGACTCTAAACTAACACCATCATAATTGACCAATTTAACTTCATTGTGGCACTGATTGCTAAGTATCCTTGCTAAGGCTGATAAGCTGGAAACTGGATTTGCAGTTCAGAATAAAAATAATTCATGCAAGTTTATTTAAATTAAAGAGGTAGAAGCAGGTCCTCCCTTTTTCATCCTCAAGAGATTCACTCAGAGAGATGCACAGAATGAGGCAAATTGAATTGCAAAGTATTTATCCTGATTTGTAAGAGGCTGAATTAATTTAGATTCACAGAAGTAGCACATAGTTCAGCCATTCTGGGACCAGACTGTGGGTGGCTATACCTACTCCAGTTAGGGTTCATTGAAACAAGCTTATTTTACCTTTTCTGTATTTTTGTCAAGCTACTATGAATGCTATAATATCATACTAGTGGAGCCGATGACTGACAGATGTAGGGAGTAAATCCCAGATCTTATTCTTTGATCTATCATCTAATTGATGCTATTTGTTACTTCCAGAGTTCCATTGTTCAGCAATGTCTGTCTAATCTACACTAAACTGCTTGTTAGTCATTCCCTATCTCCTTCTTTGCTTAACCGTACAGGCTATAAACCAGGGGTGCCCAAACTTTTTGTGCCGCAGGCCGGTTACGTGGTCATGTGGTTCAGCATGCCGGAAGCAGAAATAAAACACACCTTGAAATCTGTTTTGCAACAGGATGAGATAGATTTTATGCTGCCATTTTCTCTTCTTAATTCAGGGATACCCAAACTACAGCCCATGGGCTGGATCTGGCCCCCGATGCAAATTCATCCAGCCCGGTCCGCCCTTGTGGCTTCTGGAAGCAGAAGTAAAACATGCCCATTTGCTGGTCTGCCAATTACTACCGGAAGCATGTGACAATGAGGATCTATTTTTGGCCAATGACAAAGTCAAGAATGTGGCTTTGTTTTGGCAGTTTAAAGTTTGATCTGGACACACAAAAAAATAAGAAATATAGATAATAAAAGAAATAATGATAGCAATTATGCTTATATACTGCTCCATATCGCTTAGAGCACTCTTTGAGTAGTTCACAAGGTAATTAGCATTTTGCCCCCCACACCCCCCACTGGGTAATCATTTTACCAAGCTTAGAAGGAGGGCTGAATCAGGCTTGAACTGGTCAGGGTTAAACTCTGATTGTGAGCAGAGTTTGGGCTGTAGTGCAGCAGTTTAATAGCTGCACCACAAAGAAAACATATATGAAGAAAGAAGGCACAAGTGAGACCAAGACCATTATTGTTTCCCTGGGCATTTGGCAAGCTTTGATGCACATCAACAAGCCTTTGATGAACCTTGTGCAAAGCCAAAGCAAGCCAACAGAAACCAGGATGATTCCTTCCCTGTTCCAGAATCTCATTCTTTCCCTCTTCTTCTTGCTGAAACCAAATGCAAGATTCCTTTGGGCCATTTTGGTGGCCAGGTGGAATGGATGGAAATCCCCAGATGTGAGCAATCAAAAATGGCCACAGCCTAAGAGCCCTTTGGCATCTCGCTTGTCTTTTAGCAGCAACCGCAGTAAAACAAAACCTGGAAAGAGACAGGTTGTGGGAATGCAAGTGAACTGGGATTGGTAGAATTATTTTTAACTGGCTAACACCTCGGGCATTCTGGAAGGGCTTTGTTACACTTAGTGCATTTCAGAGATGTGTCCTGCCCCATTGCCTTCCAGGTTTGGGAACACAAGGCAGGTAATTAAGAAGTCATAAGGGCCAGGTGTGCCAGGTGAAGTTTGGTAGCTTGCTTTTGATCTAAATTGAGATGCTCTGGGGATTTAACTTCTTAAACACAACAGGTATAAATAAATAAGGATCTCCCCCCCACCCCAAAAGCTGGAACATGCAGGCAGAGTTACAAAATTTTGCTTCAGTGTGCAGTGTAAGAAGATAGTTTAGGGTTCGTTCTTTCACTGAAAGTTTTGATTGCATTTTGATTCAGCTTGAATAAATTTGGATTTAGATGACTCAGATTACAGCATTTGAGGGTTGGGTCCTAGCTTTCATTTTAGACCGCAGGAAGGTCTTGAAACCACTTTTTTTTAATGAGAAAAAAAGATACTGCCAACCTTGAATATACTGACAAAAAAGAGACGGCTTACGGGACAAGGATAAGGGGGATCCAGTTGACATTGTTTATCTGGACTTTCAGAAGGCTTTTGACAAGGTCCTGCACCAAAGGCTCTTGAATAAATTTGCCAGTCTGACAGAATTGCTGTTTGGACTTTAGCCCATTTGCTCTGGGTCCTGGTGCCTTGTTGCATTTGGCCACCCATGCCTTGGACTCTTGACTTAGTAGACCTTTCAGATATCCTCCATGATAAACTGGTTTTTTATCCCACCAAACAATACCTATTTGTGTCCTAATCTCAACCCTCCCATCAGGTTTCAACAAAATATATTTAAAGAAAGTTTATTTCTCAATTGGGAGTCATTTCAAGGAACTGGTGTGCATATTTAACAAAGATTGCTGACAGAATTCTGTAGTACTGTATAAGTGATCCAGCCAATTTTCAGATGTTAATTGCTTTGTCACTGCCAACCTAGCAGTTCGAAAGCAAGAAATTGCAAGTAGATAAATAGGGACCACTTCGGTGGGAAGGTAACAGCGTTCCGTGTGCTCCGGTGTCTAGTCATGCCTGCCACATGACCACGGAAAAGTCTGCAGAAGTAGACAGCGCTGGCTCTTCGGCTTAGAAACAGAGATGAGCACTGCACCCTAGAGTCGGATACGACTGGCTTTCGAGCAAGGGAAACCTTTACCTTTACTTACACTTTATTCTCTCAAAATAGCAACATGACTCACCCAAGTTATGGACTAAAGATGAACTTTTAATGGGTGATACTTTTTCAAAGAAAGTGTTGTAGGATACCCAATTTAAACATATATTTTACTGTATATATTGTACTGTAATGCTAAGATATTGCTGCCTAAGTGAAAGCTCTGATCCTCTGTAGCCATCTTCCCTAATCTAGAGTCTTCCAGGTATGTTCCCAGAATTATTTTACCAGCACAATTATGAGGCCTTTGAATTCCAGCCAGGTTACTGAAAAAGTGTTGAGAAAAATCATCTTGGATATCTGTTAGCAGGAAGACTGCAGCCACATTTAGAGGCAAAGTTGAAGCTGGATGTGGTGGTTGATGATGAAGAAATTCTCCCCTCTAATCAAGTCACAGGACCTGAGTGGACATTTGAGGTTCATCCAAATGATCACAAATTAGTATAGAATTTGCAAGCATTTGCTAGGATATAGATAGCTACAAAGTCATGAAGTCAATAATGATGGTTAATGAAGACATGGCAAGGTGCAACCTTGACCAAAACCAGCTGAATCCACTAAATTCCAGGAAGAGATTATTAAAGAACAATAATTTCTCCAAGATTGGAAGTGTTTGCAATAGAAGAAGAGGAAATATGGATTTGATATATGATATAATATAATATTTAAGACATTGCAGTGCACTGTAGATAGGGTGTCATCTTCTTAATCTTCAAACTTCAGAAGAGCTGAAGGACCAATCATGAGGGTTGGGTTTGCACACATGCCAACTTTCCTTCTTATTTTTATCAATAGCCTGAGATGTTGGTCCAGTACATCTGTGGTGCCCCAGGCTTAGTCTTTCTTGCTCACACTGAATTTATATAGCCTTCAGTTTTCTGTAATACAATAACTGTTGATCTAGCATCCTGCACATGGCCAGGAATACAAAGAGCACTTTGTTAATTAGCAGCAATTTGCTACCCTGCTAACAATTTTGTGGAACAAAAGCATATGTTGCCAATTGGATTTATTCTTGTCTTTCTCAAGGTTGGGACTATCTTACATTCAGATACCAAAACTGTTTAGCCAAAGTATCATGTGTCAAAGTTTTAGTCACTTGCTTGTACCTCTATTGATTATGCCAGAATTCACAGGCATACTGAAAGCATGTTTTTCAGCAAGGTTTTGACACGATGTATTGGTTGAGAAAATCAAGGAAACAGCAATTTGTAGATAAGATGTCTGCAAACACCTTCGCTTGCTGTCAAAATGGGACCCCCCCTCTCCAATTTAAATAAAGTACACTTATCTCAAAGGGAAGTACAGCAGAAGCTAAGGCGTGTGCAAAGGTACACAGGGGTTGAACAGTGTCCTTTGCCCTCCAGATATCCTTGGAAAGGTGTGTTTGTGTATTTTTAAAAATGTTTTCGTAACCATCACTAAATATACAGAAAAATGAATTTTCACCGTCACTGCCATACAAGAAGCACAGTGATTTAGACCCTTGATGAATAAGATTGGATTATTGTAATTATTACAAGGTCCCTGCTGTTTCTGGCTAACTGGGAACAATGGGAGTTGTATTTGAAAACATATGGAAGCCATTAGTTTGTGGGGGAAGACTAGGGTAGATAGATGTTCATATAGTCTAATTCCTGTTCTGGAATATGCAAGAACTATTTTGTGCTTCTATTGTTGCTGAACCTCCTAATGTAATGCCCAGCTTTTTAATATAAGGAACTGCATTACCAGTAAGAGTAGCCGAGTACCTTAAACAAACCAAAATAGTGGCTTAAAAGTGAACTACACCGAGCAATCATAGATCTGACTAAAGGTGCATTACTTGGTAAGGTCCTGACTGTTTGTGGTGTTTGATAGTATGGCTGGAACATGGCCATTTTTTGAGACATCATGCTTTTAGAATCAATCGCTACAGCTCTCAACTGATTTCTCAACAATGGCTTCTGTAAAAACGATGGTTAATTCAGTCAGTAGATGGACCGAGAAGGTTCTAGAATCCCTAAGTCAATATTACCACAGAGACAGTTGAACACCCAGAAAGTTAAAGTCCAAAAAAAGCACATTTTTCACACTCTGTGATACAACGTGATTTTGTTGCATTATGAGGTACCAGAGCTTCTTCTGCTATACATAGTATAATCACAAGCATGGCTGCTTAGAAATATTTTCTGTAGAATTAATGGAGCTTGCTCCCAAGGAATATGCAGAGAATTAAAGTCTTGAGCATCACCACAAAAATTCAGATGGGGGCAATGTAGCAAGATGTAAAAATGCTCCTAATCCTGGTGTCTCTATTGCATCAGGACCAATTTATGGGATGATGTCACTGGACATCAGATGGCTTAATAAGGTTAAGTAAAAGCAACTCTTCACAAGACCATCTGCTGGAAAGGAAACTAGGGATCCTATGACATCAACAAATAGCAACAAATATCAGGGTTTCCACTGCTAGCTACTTTTAGCATGGCTGATGGTTGAATGAACCCTGCAGAATACCTAAATCCAAGTCAGCTCTAAAGAAAATAAAAGTTTCCAGGCTTCGGTGGGTAGAGAGAAAATAGTTGCAGCTCCCATCATCCTCAGTGACATATCTCCAGATGATTCCTGGGCTGATGTCCCATTACCCTTATAGAAAAGCATTACATTTTATGTTATTCTATTTCTGCACCATCTTCTCGATTTTCAAGGTAGTTTATGGACTATAAAAAGCAGACAACACAAAACAATAATTACTGTATGATGAGAACAGCAACAAAGCAAAAACTTTTTTTAAGCACTAAAAATTCTTCAGAACTGTAGCTGAGAAAACAACAATGCTAAAATTCTCAATGTTCTGACACTCAGAGTAGAAACTAGTAAACACAGAACTTGCTGTATTAAAATAGGTGGGCAGCTAGAATTGTGTTTACCCCTGGCACTTAGAAGTCATAATTGTGTGGGCAGGGCTGGCCAAGATTTTCTGGAATTTGCATCAAAGTACAAGCTGATATAATTTAGCATTTCATGTACCAAAGGTGACTAGACAATCATGGTTACATTGTTAAAAAATGTCAAAATTAAGGTTTTGTGAATTTAATTTGAGGTCACATGATATTTGACTTGGAGTATGCATCCATGCCAAATTCCATCACTGTATCGATAAGTGGGACTACATGAGCCAATCAGCTGGACCCCTTCTCTGTTTCTGCCATGCCAATCAGCTGGAGCTGTTCTCTGTTTATTGGCTCGACTCCTTCTCTGCCACTGCCTCGATCTGCTGAGAAGGGCTCCTTTTGGTGAGTTCATTTTGCAGTTCCTTTTGCCTGACCTAGTGTGAGAAAGATTAGCTGGCAACACAAGATTGTCATTACCAGGGTACACCCAATTGTGGTTCTTCTTCTTTTGCATTCTGATCAAACCCTGGACTGTCAAAATGAAGCCACTCTCTTGGCTTTGTCATTGGCCAAACTTAAGTCCCCATCGGTGCATGTTTCTGGCAGTAATCGGCAGACCAATAAATGAGCTGGATTCTGAACCTTTCCACATTCACACTGCATGTTGTTGTCTGCCAGCAGCCCCCACTTGAGCATGTTGGTCTTACAACTAGGGACTCCAACCCTCAGCCTATTCAGGTTCCTCTAAGTGACATAGGGGAGTTTGAGTACTTCAGCTATATCCTCCTTTAATATTTCAATACCAATGTTCACATTCATGTCTTTAAACACACGGATAGTTCCATGGTTTAGGTATTGCTGTGGAGCTAGAGGTTTAGAGGTCAATTCCTCACTGTGCCTCCTTGACAGGGGCTGGACTCAACAAGCCATAGGGTCCTTTCCAGCTCTGCAATTCTAAGATTATAACACATGGAAAGCTGATTAATTGCTGTGGAGAAATAGCAATGCTACAACTACACAAAGTACAATTCTGTGCAATTGTTATGAGATAACCCAACATATCCAACTCTTGTGCTCCTTGGTTTGTTTGTATGTACACAACAAGCCATGCATGCAGCCTGCCACTATGGGCGCATTTTACTTCCACTTCCAGGAGCGGTGCGGGCGGCGCGGGCCAGATGAATCGCAGTAAACCTCTTTGTGTGGATTCATGGGGGCTTGGGCTTCTGGGAATTGAAGTCCAAGAACATCTGGAGTGCCAAGGTTCACCATCATGGCTCTAGTGTATTTTCTTCCAGGATTGCAAGCCTTCCACCCACCCATATCAGAGAGATGGAAATGCAGGTAATGAAATTTCACACACTCTGGCCTGTGATAAGAGTTGGAATCAGAGACAGAGGCTTGTTCTTACAGAGAAATGGGGAAGGGCAATGGGAAGGGAGGGGGACAGAGGGATGTGTCAGTGTTTCCTTCAATTGACCTTCTCTGTCGAGCTGAAGGAGTGTACAGTAATTGTTAGACTCCCGAGGGAGACGTGGAATGGCCTCTAATCCAGAAAATAGGCTGCCATACAGGTCCAATGGAAGCATCCAAGGGTGAGGGGTAGGGGCCAGAAGGAAAGTACTTGATAGTTGGCAAACAGTTGCCAGAAATTTGATGTGTACTTTGTGGCTGAATGAGAAAGAAAAACTAGTGAGCATTTTGGATCATTTAGGGAATAAAGTCACAAGCATCCCAGAAATGCTGGAGACAGGATGGCATTTCAGTAGCATAGGGGATGTGGATAGCTCTAACTTTTCATTCTGTGAATTGCATAAGGTATTGAAAGTAGGTGAGGAGAAAAAAAGAAGAAAAGTGGACATGCAAATCTCATATAATTTAAGAAGCCAAAGGATTTGATTTAAGACAAAGAAAATCCTACCTTTCAAGCTGTGGCAGTCATCAAAGATGGGAACTTTAGTTTGAAAGCTTGGAACCATTATATAGAATTCACTTGAGAAAGCCTTGATGCTGGGAAAGGTAGAGGGCAAAAGAAGAATGGGGCGGCCCAAGAAGAGATGGCTAGATGGTATTGTAGACACAATGGGCACAGAGCTGAGTGGGTTGAGGAGGATGGTGGAGGACAGAGGTGCCTGGAGGACAATGGTCCATAGGGTCGCAAAGGGTCGGAATCGACTGTGTGACTGAACAACAAAAAAATATCCAACAGTCAGAGGGGAGATAGTCTGTGTTTGTTCACCATATTTTGTTACAGTTGTATTGTTGTAAGCCACCCTGAGTTGCCATGGCAAGTGGGTGGCAATATAAATTTGAACAAATAAAATAAATAAATAAATCTAACCCCAAGGAATCCTATAACCTATGTGGATGACTGTGTTGACTAACAAATTCTGGTAGTAGTCAAATATAACTTTCCTAAGCTCTACTCTGTATCATCAAGTAAAATTTTATCTTTTCTGATACCTCAAGATTTTTCCTATATTTTCCTATCCCTGCATCACACTGATGGAGACCTTGAGGTTAGTCCAAGCCATGTTCAGTTAAATGGTGCTTATGTTTTTTGCAAAATGTGCTAGCATGGCCACACAACTCATCCTGGGCTTCTCAAGCTAGCATCTCCCAAAGTACTGGGAGATGCTTCCACCACCAGGTTTGAAATATGTGGACTGGCAAGTTCAGCCAGTTTATATCTACATACAAAGGTGAGAAGGTAACCAACTGGTGCTTCATCTCCAGCAGCATAATATCTTGGGCTGGGTATGTGTGCTAGAATCTTGGCAGGACCTGCTCCTATTGGGCAGCAGGGGAAATGAGAGAGGAAATAAATTTAACTTTCCCCAAATGGCTGATGGTGGGGTGGTTGTGATGGTACAGAGAACACGGAGCTCTTCTGATGCAGATTTTCTGGCTAATAATATTAGAATGGAGATGGTGATCAAAAAGCAGGAAAGGGCAAGCTCATGGGCAATTCCTGCTATTCACCCAATCTCTGATGGCACATCTGCTCAGAAGAATTCCTAGTCATAAGTACCAGAATAGATCCTTCTAAAAGAAGAGAGGGAAGTGGAAGAAAGAACCTGAAAACAGTTGCCAGGGCAGCAATTCCACCTTCTCCCAAGATTCCAGCATCAAAATTTGAGACCGTGGGCTGAACATTTCATGTCAAAGAAGGTAGACCTGTGTGACACAGTGGTTTGTGCAGGGGAGAGTCCTGTATTTCTTCCAAAGCAAATACTCTGTCCACAGCACACTTACAAACATCCTTGCATTGAGTCCACAAGCTTTGCCACACTTAAAAACATAAGGGGAGATGGATACCACCCCACACAATTAGGTTCAACTACTTCCAACGCCTCTGGCCCTGAGATGTGTCTAATCTTCTGAAAACTCAGGGAAGCAAAGGAAATCCTGGAGAACCCAGCAAGTATCTTTGGACTGGCAGCTCGAACCTGAAATGATGGTGCACAAACCATGTCCAGATCTAGCCCTAATTACATCTGCACAGCTCATTAGAACTTGGCAGCAAAGGAAAATGGTTTGATGCCGTGCAAGTTCTGCATGGCCAAGATAGAAAGTTTTAAAAAGAAAAGGAAAAACACCTTGTGCACTTTAAAAAGATAACTATATTATTCCATTATAGCAAGGAATCTGGTGACCCTGGAACATTTCTTCTGCCACTGAATATGTGTTGAATATATATGGCCTCCCCTCCTCAAGCTATGATGTTGATCCAGACCAGCCACTGCAATTGTAGTCTCTTCTATCTTGAAAGCCAATGCAAGTTATGTGGGAGGCTTTCCTTATTTCTCTAATGAAGAAATCAAATAAACCTGAGTGAAACTGTTTAAAAGGTTCTTGATATAATTAGAAGCAACTCATTCACTCATAACTAATTCTTGATTAACGTAATTTGTCTAGTTGCCCTCTCCCTTCTCAAAGGCAAAGAGTCCGGACTGATGAAATCTTGCAGTTTGTGGACATCTCAAGAAGTTCTCAAGAAGGTCCATTCACATGGGAAGTATGGCTTTTGATAGTAATTTCCAAGTCCAGCTTCAGCTTATAAAAAGATCTCAGGTTCATGTTTATGCTGTATGCTGCCTTGTCTTAGATCCTGTCAAGAAGGGGGAAATGGTTATTAAAAATATCATCTGTGAAATGACACTCCTTGTGGATTCACTGAACCTACCGTGTCAAGAAAGAGCTGCTTCCTTTTGAAAAGGGAGAAGGGGATGAAAAGTCTGAAATGTGTTACATGGGATGGAACCTGTCCTTTAAGAAAGGCTAGCCGCAGCTGTGCCCAGGTGGTGATAGATTCATCATATAAAATGAGAGGGATTAGTAAACAATGTGTACCTTTTTAAAGGGCAAAACAAGTCCTTGCTCATCGCCTAGGCTTAATTGCCGTGGTTATATCAAAGCTATATAAAAAAATTTAATCATCAACCACAAGTAAGGCTTTGTTTTTACGTGAGTGCCTGCTCCCCTGTTTTTCCACCTGTTCAAATGAAAGATTCTTGGAGTATCACAATATGCAAATCTCGTTTATGATGCACAGATATGCCTTTTCATCTCTTGGCTTCTTTGATGTCATGACACAGAAAGCTTTTGGGTGCCCACTACCTACTAGACGCACAAATCGTATCTGATTCATCAGCATGTGTGCCCAGGTTAAATAAGTTATACCTGGAGGATGTCTCTGTGTTTCTTTTTTTATCATCCTCCATAAAAGGCATTTTTTTAAAAAAACCAACAGGTGGAGTCAAAACAGAGAAGAGGCTGCCTTATCGCTCTGCTACAACATAGCTCCAAGATCTATGCTGAGCAATTAGTGATGATTAAGTTAGACTGTAAGGCATGGGTTCTCAACCTTTTTAAGCCAGGGCCCAGATCACGCCCCCTCAGACTGTTGGTGGGTTGGACTGTTTCAGCCAGAGTGGCACCCAGGAAGGACATGGGCAGCCACGTGTGTCTGCCACCACCGCTTCTACTTTTGCCACCCTTTCCCCCTCCGCCTGGCTTGGCATGTCCCTAACGCCGATCTATAGCAGGGTGGATTTTATGAGCCTTCTTATCACATCTGCCCTGCTATGGAGCAGCATTAGGGACATGCCAAGCCAGGCAGAGGGGAAAAGGGTGGCGGCGGCGGCAGCAGCAGCAGGAACAAGGGTATGGGCCAGATGGAATGGCACTGTGGGACAGATCTGGCCCATGGGTTGAGAACCCTTGCTGTAGGGGATATGAGTCACTAATGTCTTTTGGATATTTCAAGGGATGGATGGTCCTAAAGACTACAGTCATTTTTAGTTTAACATTAAATTAAAATTAGGATGGTATTTTGGTATTTTAGTGTTCCAGTAGAACCCTGCTTGCAGAGTCAGAGAGCACCAACATATTTTTACTACCTGGACTTATGAAGTCAACTGTTACCCTCCTCAATCTCCTTTGATTTTGGAAGCTAAGCAGTGCTGGGTATTGCTGGAACTCAGATGGGAGACCCCAATGGAAGGAACAGGGCTCTATAGGCAAGGCAAGGAAAGAATTCTGTTGGAAATCTTGGACAGCCAACTCCATCAGTGTTGACAATACTGGGCAGGATGAGCCAATGGTCAGCATCAGCCAAAGATAGCTTCCTATGTTTCTAATGATTTTTGCTTCTTCTACAAGTGTGTTTGTTGTCTGCGTGGCTGCTGGCTAGGGGACCCGAAGTCTGAAAAGGCAACTCTTCTAATTTGTGACAAACACTGAAATGGATCAGTGCAGATGAAACAATTTAAGCTTATGGTAGAAAGAACCCTTTAAGGCCTTCCTAGAGGGGAAAAAACCCCTCTTGGTTTACTCACAGACAGTTTTAGTTGACTTGGTTGGTTAATTCTGCAAAACCCTTCTGAAGAAGCAGAGCTAGTAAATGCAGTTGGTTATGAACATGACTGAATCAATTTCTGCATCTCTTCAATCTTTTCCTAACCTATCTCCCTGCTCAGAACTTTTTAAAATTTGTTAGGAAGAAAATATTATTGGGGAAGAATGGTAATTTGAGGATTGCCTCCCATGTCAACCAGCAGATTATTAAAGTAGTAGAAATAATTTCTGTGTCAAACCACACAATCCTGTTGGTAGCTTCTGCCTCCACATCATCCCTGGGTTTTTGTTCATCTTGTATTGCATCCTCAACTGATGAGGCTTATTCTACTGTCCTACTATCTGTCTTCTCCTCACCTGTCTTTCTGCAGTTCAGCTTCCGAGATGGCATCATCCCATGCATGTCTGAGAGAGAGCACAAAAGCACTTCCTCTTTCTTTGTATACACTCTGAGATGTTTCTAGCTTCCTTCTTCTGCAATGTTCCACTGCTGTGGCTGCTACCATCACTTCCTCCACTCGGGCTCCAAAAGACGAATAAACTCACATCTAGACTTAGAGAGTGAGGCTGCCAATGATGACTTGTTGTGCTAACTACAAGCTGCCGCCAGATTGGAAATCCAGGTACCACTTAACCATTCATTGAAGAACGCCGGGAGAAGGCTCTGAACCCTCAAGGTTGGCTCTAATGTTAGGCAGAGTGAGACAGCCACCCTAATAGATGATCCTAATGGAGGAAAGAGCTATAAGGGCCAAGTGGGTGGAAGGGAAGTGTCATGGAGCTTGAAAAAGTGACTTTTTGGGATCGTAGCTCCTAGGATCTCCTCTCCCCCCATCCTATCCAGTGGCCATTCTGCTCAGGGATTAATGTATAAGGGAGAGTGTGTGGCATTTTCTTGCCCTTTGCTTCAGGCAACAACAGTGTTTGCCCTCATGGCTTCTTGAGGGACTTTCCTAAGGCATCTGCTTAATCACTGTGGCAACCATGATACTAGACTAAGTGACACTTTGATCTTATCCTGCAAGACTCTTGTATTATCATGACAGCTAGCAACAGAATGGAATATAAAATACAACTGTAACAATATGGTGCCTTACTCTCGAGTAGGCCCTATTGTTCTTCTGAGTTGCAGCTCCCTGGCTGGAAAACCCAGGCATCAGATATGTGTAGATAAGGTAACGTCGAGCCAAATAACTACTCCAGTCTTTCAGGTATTTAAAAATATATTGAAAGCATAGCAAGATACGGGATACAGTCCATCAAAAGATAAGGAAGCATTTCAAAACAAGGAAATAAAGCAAACTGGTTCTCTAAGGGATAGCCTATAGGGCCCCCTTTTTCTCAAGCTTCTACATTTTGGCAGCTTAAAAGCACAGTATTCCAGAGAGTGTGTCAGTGTCTGTATGTGTGTGCGTGTGAGTCTCTGGGTTATATCTCCTCCCACAGGGTCCACCTTTGGCCCTCCCCCTTAGGGATTCCAACTACTGATCTTACAGCAAGACATGTCAATCACACATTAGGTTTCATTTCACTAAAGCCACGGGGCAACTCATGAGGCAAGGATGTTTACATATTTTCTCTCTCCCCTGATTTGAAATTGCCATTTTGAAAGAGGCTAAAGCACAGGGTATACTTCGTTCTGTTTCAACAAGGCAAAACCTGAACTACATTATTAAACGTTGTAGGAGAATACTGTAGTTCTAATACAATTCTATTCAGAAGATGTCCCACTGAGTTCAGTGGAGGTTGCTCCTATCTGAGTGGACATAGGCATGCAGCTTCAGTAAATCAAATTTATAAGGCTTAATTACTGATCATTAAGGCTACAATTCTACAGCCATATATGGAGTATACCTCGTTAAATTCAGTGGAACTTATTTCTTGATATACATGCTCAGCATTATGCTGTAACTTTGCATAAATTCAAATACTGAGTCTTCTGTGTTTTAGAAGACACTGAAGATCTCTTTGAAAACACCATTTACAAGAGAGGATTTTATACATTGTTGTATTAAGAAAGTTATCATAGTCTAACAAAACCAGCTTGCTGCCCCGCAAACCGAGGATATATTTTAATCAATTGAAAGGTTTTTAACTGATTAATCTAACCCATTAGATTATGAAATGTTGCAGTTCTAACAACTATTGAAATGACTCAAATTGCCTCTATAAATACTGCATAAGAATCGCCCACAGAAAAATGTAAAGAAGATGAAATAATGTATCCACCAAAACCAACCCGCAAAACAAAAGCTGAAACACAATATTATAGGTGAATAGTGTGATGTCTTGTGATATTAATGCAAGATGTATGATGTGGTTTTGCTATACAACCCTGGTTCTTTAATTTGATTAGATATAAACTCATAACTAGAAGTAAGTTGCTATGAACTGCCCTTCCAACCTCCATCTTTCAAAGTCATGCACATAATCAGCAACAAGAGCTTACGATAAATGTAATGCAACTCAATAAAAAACACACTAACAACTACAATAAAACTCCGGGTTACAACCGCCTCGGTTTAAGTTTACTGTGGTTTATAATGGCAAATCCTATGGAAATGCTGTCCCGGTTTACAAGTTTTTAATGTACTTTTTTTGGTTTACAATAATCAATTAAGGACCATTTTTTATTTTTCAATGCATCCCTATGGATGTTTCGGTTTACAATTTTTTCAGGTTACAATGGAGGCTGTTGGATCAGACCTCCGTCATAACCTGAAGTTTTACTGTATAACATATAGAGATAAGGAATGATACTATTTTGGGTAAGATAGTTAAAATGGCCATATTAATTAGAAGATTTGAAAAGAATATCTGTAGCATAAAATAAGGATAATGATTTGGATTTCTTTTTGCAATTTTTTTGATAAATGCAGCCTAATTGTAGTCCCCCCCCCCCCCCTTGTCGCATGTGACAATTTAGTAATAACAGCAAAATATCACTGCCTTTCTAGCTTCCTCTGCCACCAAGCAAAAATTTCCTTCCAGGGCTTATAGTAATGGATGTGACTAATGGGGGCTACTGTGGGTCAGGAATGTATAACCCCTTCTCTCTGTGTGTGCTATAGTCTCATTGAAAATTACTTCCAACCCACTCCCACTGTTGTTTTGTAAACAAGAGATTTGGTTGCTAATAAAGAGGTCAGGTTTACATCTAACTTGGCCAAAAGCACCTCTACTGTGGTGTGCTAGTCCATTTTATGTAACATGTTCTGCAACATTTATTGTTCTGATGGCTAATTTTCATAACTCTTTCTGAAGGTGTTTAGAAAGCTAAGTACACAGGGTGCCGCAAATGTTGTTTGGATAAGGAGAGATAGGGTTATTGGATTAGCGAGCAGCCAACCCTAGGAAGTGACTATATTTCTGGGCAAATTGGCACACAAGATTGCAGGTTACTGTATCTAAGCCGCTAAGAACAAAATTATGTAGCTCTTTGACAAGTGCACTGGGTGAGGCCATTGTAAACGACCGATGTAAAAACTGCATCTGATAACCCCATTGCTATAATACATAACTTCAGATAACCACACCCTGCTCGGCCGCATAGTTTCAATAACAAACACCATTTTATCAGCTTTCAGGGAATCATGCTGATATGAAGGAGTGATCCAAAGGTTGGAAAAAATGAGATGAGTCTGAGGAGTTCAGCTTCCTAGGCCTTTTACGATAGTCTGGTACTCCTGTACGACAAAGTACAATGGTAACCAGTGCTCTAGTGCCCGGGAAACAGTAGTTCTCAAGATTCTTTGGGAGATCTCATAGTGGTTATGGATTTGTAAAAAGTCTTTACCCATTCATATATCCATTCAGAATGATAATCCTGCAGTGTTCTTGGGGCATGACTATCTTGCCAATGTAAACTAATTTGTGTCTGCAGTGGAGCTTTGTCCATAGAATGAGATGGATAAGAGATAGCTGTCCTGGATACCATGCGATTTGTGCATACAAGGTCAGGGTTGAGTCCAGGAGCACATGCACAGGGTTAAGTCCAGGAGCACATGCAAGATGTGAACCTGACTTTTCAGGGGGGGGGGGGGGGAGAGCATTATCCCTGATATGCTTTTGGTTGACCAGGAGCACCTCTCTCTTGTCTGGATCAAGTTTTAGTTTATTAGCCTTCATCCAGTCCATTACTGAGAGTTGGCACTGGCCTAAGCGGAGAAGAGCTTCCTTGGAATCAGATGGGAAGAAGAGGTAGTGCTGTGTAGCATCAACATACTAAGGGCACCAAACCCCCATACTTTGGACAGCTCTCCCAACAGTTTCATACAGGTGTTGAGTAACACAGAGGACAACCCTGGGGGACACCACAGGCTGATGGCTAGAGCGTTGAACAGGATTCTCCCAAAATAACTTTCTGAGTTCAGCTATCCACAAAAGATTGGAACTAATGGAAGCGTGGCGCCAAAATGGCCGCCGCGCTCTTTGCGGGCCCCCCCCACCGTACGAAGCCATCCGGGTAGTTAGGGGCGTGGCCAGCACCTTAATAAAAGGGCTGGCCACGAGGCAGCCGTGCTGCCATTTTGGCGAAGCGACGGAGCGGAGAAGTTTTTCCCTCTTACCTCCGTCGCTCGTATCCTTCCAGGGGAAGCCTCTTTTGGGCAGCTTTTTCTCTTCTTAGGCTTCCTGGCTGACTCAGCTATGCCCTCTAAGTAGAAGACGGCTGGCAACGTGGCTCGATCGGCGCGGAGGTGCCAGCCGGGTCGGAGGACCGTGACTGCGCCCGCCCAGCAGCCACCTTTAACGGAGCCCACCGGGACCGGTGGGATGGGATCGGTGGCCCCTTGGCCCGATCCGCGGAGCGTGCTGGTTGCCCCGGACGGGGCCTCGGCCCTTAGGGTCCGTGCGGCTGGGCCCTCTTGCCCGGGTGCACGGTTCCCCATGGGGGGAGCGAGCCTCGGGGGTGGTTGGGTTCCCTGCCTTTGCAGGGTGTGCCCGCGGCTCCACAAGGGCCGGGCATGGGCTCTTGGCCTTATCTGGCCCCCGGGACTCAGGGGCCTGGACAGGTACCCGTTACCTATGGGCCGGTTGCCCATTTGCCCCCTGCTGGGGCTTGGGCCTTTGTCAACGTGGAGGCCCTTCTGGCCCGTGTTGCGGCCCTTGAAGCATCCTTGGCGAGGGCCAATCAAACAGGGGTGCCTTTAGGATTCCAGGCGGCCCCTTTGGCTGCCGAACAGCGGCCGGCGGCGGGTTGCAGCAGTCTGGTGAGGGTCTGGCCCCGTCGACGAGCTCAGCTTCGGTCGTGAGCTCTGACGCCCCCAGCGGGCCGGAACCCCCGGTGGGGGCGGCTCGTGGGGGTGCATCGGGTGAGTATGCAGTTCAAGCTAGTGCACCCACACAACTGACTTCCCTGGGGGGGGCTTTCCAATGGCCATGGCCTCGCACGGGTGGCCCGGCGGTCCAATTGCCCTCGGCCCACCCGGCGACTTCGCCCCTGACACAGGGCCCGGGTCCGGGTGGCGCCCCCTGTGTGGTGGGGAATGTGTTGGGGATCCCCGGGCTGGTACAGGCCCCCTTTGCTTTGCCCGCAGCTCCCTCTGTGCCGGTGTCGGCACTGCCAACGGCAGGGCATTCCTTGCCCCTGGGGGACCATCTGGCCCAGTCCACCAGGGAAAAGATCTGGAGGGGAGAGTATGTAGATATCTTCTCCCTTCTTAATAGGGAGCCAACCAAGGAGGAGAGGGAAGGGCTGGACGAGAAGGATAAGGAGCAGGCACGTCGTCGTAAGCCGCCACGCACGTGGGCAAACTGGTTGCCAGCGTACCCAATTTACATGGCCGTTTACCTCAGGGCTAGGCCGGATTTGGCCATCCCTATGGTCCAGTATCTGGACAACATCTACCGGGCCATGGTTGACTTCCCGGGTCCGTCGTGGCTGGCTTACGACGAAGAATTCCGTATGAGGATTCCACTGCACCCAGAGATGAGGTGGGATGAGCCCTGCCAGAAGCTGTGGCTTCTGTATATGACCCCCACGCGCCCGGCGCCTGGGGAGAGATACCATTGTGGACATGCGGTCCAACGAGCAGCCCCGGTACAGGTTCCCCGCCAAGTGGCGGGGCAGGGGGTTCCAGCCCGCCTGCTGTGCTGGACCTTCTCGTCCAATGGTTCTTGCAACAGAAAAACTTGCAAGTACGAGCACGAGTGCCCCTCTTGTTCTGGCCCCCATGCTGCCTCCGCCTGTCCCAGGCCGGGAGGATACGGGGGCAGGGGTAGGGGTGGACAAGGGGCAGGTAGGACTGCCACGGAAGGAGCGGGTTCACCGAAAGGCCCCCTCCCCAATTAATGTTGACACTGCTGGAGCGTTGGCTCGCATTGTACCCGGAGAAAGCAGACGCTGTGTACCTCCTTCAGGGTTTTCAACTGGGTTTCCGTATTCCTTTCACGGGGGATAGGTCACCGCAAGACGCACCCAACCTTTTGTCACTTAGAGGAAGGGAGGAGGTGGCTGCCGCCAGCATTAATAAGGAGGTTGCTGCGGGCAGGGTCGCTGGCCCTTTCCCCGCGCCCCCTTTCCCCAACCTTAAAGTGTCCCCTCTAGGACTAGTGCCCAAGAAGTCCCCGGGCGAGTTCCGCCTGATTCATCACTTGTCCTACCCAGCCGGTCATTCGGTCAATGATGCTATCCCTGAGGACCTTTGTTCTGTCAGGTATACATCATTTGACCAGGCTTTGCGCATGGTGCGCTCATGTGGCCCGGGTGCACTGTTGGCTAAGTGTGACATTAAGTCGGCTTTTCGTCTCCTGCCGGTGCACCCGGGTGACTTTGAGTTGCTGGGTTTCAAATTCCGGGGTGAATATTATTTTGACAAAGCCATGCCATTCGGCTGTTCCATATCCTGCTCGGCTTTCGAGCGTTTCAGTACATTCCTGCAGTGGGCATTTGTCCGTAGGTCAGGGTCTCGGTCTGTAGCCCATTACCTGGATGATTTTGTTCGGGGGTGAACGGGGCTGGGACACGTGCACACGTCTCCTCACCACATTTCAGACGCTAATGCAGGAACTCGGTGTCCCTTTAGCGCCCGAAAAGACCGAAGGCCCGTCTAATAAGTTAGTATTCCTGGGGGTGGAGATTGACACGGTAGCGCAGGCGTCTAGGTTGCCGGAAGACAAGGTGTCAAGGATAGTGGCCCTTATATCGGACTTGCTGGCTAAGCGCAAGGCATCCCTTCGGGAACTGCAGGTGCTACATGGACACCTTAATTTCGCTTGCAGGGTGGTCGCACCTGGCAGGGCATTTGCTCGGCGCTTGTGCGACGCCAGGGCAGGCTTATCCAGGCCCCATCATAGGGCGAGATTGACACGGGGCATCAGGGCAGATATGCACATATGGCTCCAGTTCCTGAGGGAGTTCAATGGGGTCTCATTTTGGAGGTCCGACCTCCTGGCTTCACCTCAATTTCAGTTTCAGTCTGATGTCTCGGGATCCCTTGGTTATGGGATGTACTTTAATGGGAAGTGGGCCTATGGTGGATGGCCACCAGCCTGGTCAGGCACGGGTCGCCTGAGGGATCTCACATATTGGGAATTTTTCCCATACTGGGGGCTTTGATGCTATGGGGTGAGGAGTGGGCCAACTCTGTGGTGCATTTCTGGTGTGACAATGCGGCCGTTGTCCGCATTGTCAACTCACAGACCTCTAAATCTCCCAGGGTCATGGTCCTCGTGCGCCAGTTTGTATTGCACAGCCTGCGCCTCAATGTACTGTTCAGGGCCAGGCATGTCCCGGGGGTAAATAATGATATTGCTGACGCTTTGTCCCGCCTGCAGATCTCCCGGTTCTGTGCCTTGTCCCCGGATGCGGAGGAATTTCCCTCGCCCTCCCGGAGGAGATATGGACTTTTGGCAAGGAGAGGTGAACCGGGCGATTGGCTTGTCACTAGCGCCACGCACGCGTAAGGCGTATCACCATGCATTAGTTTCTTGTCAGACATTTTGTACACAATTTCAGCTGCCAGATACCTGGCCGATCCCGGTGGCCCACATCCTCCGTTTATGGTTTACCTGCACGCCCAGGGCCTTGCACCCCGCACCATAGCATCCAGGCTGTCAGCGCTGGCTTTTATGGCCAAGGGGGGAGGTCATGTGAATAGTACCACTGATTTCCGTGTGAGACACTTTTTGGAGGGGTGGGTGCGGGAACGTGGGCGTAGCCTGGACGACCGCCACCCAATTTCCCCTGGGGTTCTTACCCGACTGGCACGGGGCTGGCATGACCTATGTTTCGATAGGTATGAGGCACCCCTGTTTCATGTAGCTACAATGGTGGCCTTTTTTGGAGCGCTCCGCATCAGCGAGCTTGTGATGCTGTCTAAGGCGGATGCAAGTCGTAGGGCACTGGAACTCGAAGATGTCTATGTTGCAATGATTGGGCTCAGTTGAGGATACGCTCCTCTAAAACAGATCAGCACGGCGTAGGCAGTTGAGTATTACTGCTACGATGTTCCTTGGAAGACATCTGTCCGGTTGGTGCCCTACAGGAGTTTCTTGCACTGTGTGGCACGCACCATGCCCCGTTTTTCTGTCACCAGGGTGGGTCTCCCCTCACTCAACCATTCCTGCAGGATGGGGGCGGTTTCTACTGCAGCTACTTTTAGGTACTCTGGGGCTGAAATACGCCACATGGGAAGGTGGGGATCACATTGTTTTCAGTTTTTGTGTTCACCCTCTTCAACCGTGAGTACCAGTTTAGTCACTGCAATGTTTCTCACCCCCCCTTTTTTCCTTGACAGACCCTGGGTGTCGTTTTACACCGGTGACAGTTGGGCTGGTGGGCCGTTGCCACGTGCACAGGGCAGCGCGTTACGCTGCACAGGGCAGCGCGTTACGCTGCACAGGGCAGCGCGTTACGCTGCACAGGGCAGCGCGTTACGCTGCGGCGACAGAGTGGGACCCCGACTGGGACTGGGTGCACCCGCACATCTCAGGTGGTGTGGTAAGCGCGGCATGTTATGGCGGGAACTGTTGCCATTCCTTTTCTACATCAGGGATGCTGACTCGCCTGATGTCCTGGTTATTCACCTTGGGGGCAATGGTTTCGGACAGGTCACTGGCCTATCGCGGAAGCTTGCGATTTGCAGTCACCTGGCCTACTCACATTATGTGTGGCCTGCCACACCCCTCATTTGGTCGGACATGATACCGCAGTACGCTTACAGGGGAGCGTTTGGCCTCCAGGCGCTTGACCGGGCTCGTCGCTCCAGGGCTATTGCTCGGTTCCTTTTTGACATGGGTTGGGGACGCGTCATTCGCCTCCCCGCCACCAGTCTGCAAAATTATGAGCTTTATTCAGGGGAGGGGGCCCATCTGTCGCGAGGAGTTATGGACCTCCTGCTGAGTGATTGGCGAGCAGGCCTGTCGACCGAGCTGACGGTCTGGGGGGGGGGGGGCGTCGAGCCTTTATTGAAGCCTCTCCGGGTGGCGGGTAGCACTGGTAAGGTAAACATTTATGACCCACAGGTATCCGGCAGGTTCGCAATTGACTGGACAACACTAGATAGGCATAAGTTGTTTAAACGTTGTCCGGTCAACGACGAACCAGGCGAGGGGGTGATGGTTACCACTAGACAGCTGGAATCACCCCCTGATTTTACGGATACACGTCAGAGGGTGGGGTCATTAGTTAGATATTGACTACGGTCAACAATTTGTTTGTTGTCAACAAACAAATTTAAATTTAATTTAATTTAATTTAATTATCACATTTATATACCGCTCACTCGGCCAAAGCCAACTTTGATACAAATAGATACATTGTAACAATTGCCGTTGGCAATTTTGGGTGGTACCTTACCAGTGTTACTTTGGCCTGCTTGCCTTAAGAATTATGATTGGTCGTTTTACCAATAGAAATTTATAATTCGGACTAGGGCATGAATCAATAAATGTGGCCCAATGCCGTTATCCACTTTCATTTGTGTCTGAGTCCATTATTGGGGGGGGTGCGCCTGCAATGGAAGCGTGGCGCCAAAATGGCCGCCGCGCTCTTTGTGGGCCCCCCCACCGGACGAAGCCATCCGGGTAGTTAGGGGCGTGGCCAGCACCTTAATAAAAGGGCTGGCCACGAGGCAGCCGTGCTGCCATTTTGGCGAAGCGACGGAGCGGAGAAGTTTTTCCCCTCCACCCCCTCCCTAGTTAACAGTGTGATTTCTTGGTCGCTTCGGGGCCGGGTGGGAATTTTTGGCTGGGACTCGCAATTGGCCTTGAGTCCTGGCTTTTTTTGCCCATCCCACACTGTTGCTATGGTTTGATATAGGGGTTTGTTCTGTGCTGCTGTTGACTTTGGTCACATGGGCTGGTAGCACTGGTAAGGTAAACATTTATGACCCACAGGTATCCGGCAGGTTCGCAATTGACTGGACAACACTAGATAGGCATAAGTTGTTTAAACGTTGTCCGGTCAACGACGAACCAGGCGAGGGGGTGATGGTTACCACTAGACAGCTGGAATCACCCCCTGATTTTACGGATACACGTCAGAGGGTGGGGTCATTAGTTAGATATTGACTATGGTCAACAATTTGTTTGTTGTCAACAAACAAATTGATACAAATAGATACATTGTAACAATTGCCGTTGGCAATTTTGGGTGGTACCTTACCAGTGTTACTTTGGCCTGCTTGCCTTAAGAATTATGATTGGTCGTTTTACCAATAGAAATTTATAATTCGGACTAGGGCATGAATCAATAAATGTGGCCCAATGCCGTTATCCACTTTCATTTGTGTCTGAGTCCATTATTGGGGGGGTGCGCCTGCAATGCAACACAGTGCCTCCAAGACTCATCCCAGAAAGGTGCCCCAGAAGGATACCATGGTCAATGGTACTGAAAGACACTGAGAGGTTCTGTAGAACTCCCCACCTCCATTTCTCAGCATAGATCATCCACCAAGGTAACCAAAGATGTCTCTGTCCCATAACCAGGCCTGAAGCCAGACTGAAATGGATCTAAATAATCTGTCTTCAAAGCTACCACATTCTCCAATATCTCACCCCAAAATGAAACATTAGAGACTGACCAGTAATTATCCAGTATCATAGGAGTCAAGGAGAGCTTTTTAAAAACAAAGGGCTTACTTCTGCTTCCTTTAGTCATGCTGGCACCCTACCTTATTGCAAGTAGACCCGTGATGGTTAACCTTTGGCACTCTAGGTGTTCTTGGGCTTCTGGGGATTGAAGTTCAAGAACAGCTGGAGTGCCAAGGTTCACTATCACTGAAGTAGACCTTTACCACTCTTTTATCTCACTCAGCCACTCTCCCTCTGGCTGCTTTTATAAGCTGGGAAGGGTAAGGGTTCAGCACAGATATGGTGGCTTTCACTTTTCCATGGATCCTGTCCACATCCTCAGGCTACGCCAAATGAAACATATCTAATATAACAGGACAAACAGATGCCAATGTTACATTGACAGGACCTGTCAGAGTGGATCCGAATGACTTTCTCTGCAAAGTGCTATGCAAACTCTTCACTGTAGGCCATCAAGTGAACACAATTAATGGTATGAAATAATCAGCATCTGCAACAGTTGAGAGACTTCCCCACTCCTTAAAATCATGGATTGCCAGAGTGTCCTTGCATGGCAAACATTCCAGTAACCAGTGACAAAAGCAATGAGGACTGACATGTCATGGTACCGGCTCCTTCCTCCCTTAAGTATGTTTCAGTCCAAATGGCTTTGGTGCACCTCTACCATTGAAAATTATGGACATCGGAAATCCCATGTAAGAAAGTTCTCTGAGAAGTTTTGGGATTAATAAAAGACTGGCGACAACACCCTCATTTTTTAGGGTGGGTGGAGGAAATCAGCTATCTTGTCATAATGGGTGACCAATTCCATCTTGGCTTTACTCTAGTGCACAAATAGTACAGCTTTTAATGCATCTTCTGTGTTTTGTGGCTTTTAGGGAGAAAATGGGGTGAAGAGAAATGGATTTTTAAACATTTTCACCATGTCTCCAAGTCAACACAGAACGGTTTAATCTGTGCCCTTGGCCTTAAACGCCCACCATTTGCTGAGGAACAGGCTGTGTCAGGCCTAAGATGTCTGGCCCCAGAAAGTCAATACAAATAAAAATCTTAGACTGAGAGGTAGCCGCCAAAGAATGCCATTGCCCTTTACATTCTGCTTTTTTTTTGTTAACTTGAAAGCTACCTGTAAGGTTGGTCCCCGTCTATCCCATCTTGCCCAGGTCAAATACCTGTCATTGCAGACACCCTAGTTAATATTCAACTGAAAATAATAGATTAGATATCTATTACATGCTTTTAGTGACAATTAATTTAGTGACTTGGGCTTGCTCTCTCTGTCAGCTTTTATCAAGATAGGAAAAAAGTGGCTTTGCTCTGTTGTGGCAGTGTTAGCTCAGGTTCTCGGATAGCTTCTTTGTGCTACAATTACCAACCACTGGATTGGGTTGACACAGAATAATCCTTTTGGATTCTCTCAGCCATGTGATGTCAGTAAGAAGCCCTTCAAACAGGGCTATTAAAAAACACATTAAACATGCTCCTCATTGTAAGGTTTAGGAGAGCTTATGTTAAAATAACAACGATGCTGTGGCATTTGTTTGAAAATGAAAGGATTATACAGTCTTTTGTAAAATAAGGAATTTAGTTTTTTGGGAGGGGCAGCAGAACGGTGACTTATTTTCTGTTTATGTACCTAAGAAACCTTTGATAAGTCAGCTTCTGTCACTAGCTCTTAGTCCACTTGTAATTTCTTGTATCAACCAAGACAAAATGCCTACTGCCTCAAATCGTTTATGTCAAACATCGAGCAACATAGACGGGGTACTTACTGAGAGATTATAACGAGAAGGGAACTAGGGCCTTTAGGAATCCATAAGTAATTCATCTTTAAAGAGCATTGAGGAATCAGTCTATATCCTTTAATTGTCATATAAATGATCTCAGCTTTCAATGTGTGTCAGAAACAAATTGAGAAGGGAGGGAGGGAAAGAGAGAGAGAGATCCCTGTGGAGTGATTCTATTTAAAGGGTCTTTTTGATTGAGTAAATGTGCCCACAGTCCAACGCTTTGTAGAAGTGAATGAATTCCCCCATCTCCACCTAAGCAACTACTGTGTATATGCCCCTACACACACACACACACACACACACACACACACACACACACACACACACACACACACACACCAGCAACCATCTCTTTTACTCACCTGGGCAATTTCTCTTGCTTAATAGGGTGGGGAAAATGGATGGATTTGTATAGAGCAACTGGCTAATATTTGTGTTCATTGGCCCCTGAATTATATGAATTGTGCACTCCAATGCCCCTTTTTGTCATATTTCTTTGTAAACATGTGAGTTGGTCAAATAGGAAGCAAGTAGGTGTGTGGGCAGAGGTGAGGAAAGTTAAGCTTCATGTTATTGAACTACAACTCCCAGAATTCTCTGTGCTGGCTAGAGATGTTAGGAACCTTAGTGTAACAACAATTAAATGGCACAATTTTGCTCTTCGCAGACATGTATAGCACTGGTAGCAAAAGAAATACAGGAGCCCACCTTTTGTAAGCTCAATCATGTGCATGTCTCCCCTAGCTGGGTCTGTTGTGATTAGTGGAAGCTTTGGGTAGTATGTCCTCTCACAATCTGCTACCTCAGGGTCTCTCAACCTTGGATCCCCAGATATTCTTGGACTTCAATTCCCAGAAGCCAAGATCAGCAGGTGTGCTGACTTGGACTTCTGGTAATTGAAGCCCATGACCACCTGGAAGGCCAAGGTTGAGAAACCCTGTGCTACCTGATTTATTTCCACCTGGCAATGCCAGGAATTGAACTTGGGTGCTTCATCCCAGTGGGACAATTTTTGGTAATTAAAGATTTCTTCCTCCCACCCCTTGACCTCTATGGATTCCTAGTGATGAAAGAGATTACTCATGACCCATAGAGGATATTGGGTAGTGGGACAACACTCTCCCCCCAAAAAATTGCCCCAGCTAATGTCACAATCAGCCTTATGACATGGAATTTACACAAACAGGATTTTAGCCATAGTATTGAAAAGCTTGTGCAGAAATGAACTAGCTAGGGTGCACTGATACATAATGAGTGGGCCTGGGAATCCTACTCAAAAGTGGATTTTATGGAAACCATAGAGATGCCTGTAATGCACATTGATTGCCACACAAATAACTTGTAATGGTATAGCATATATTTCCTCAGTTTTGTGGGTTTGAATATTGAAAAAAATAAGTGTCTATATAGAAGACTTAATACAAGGTGCTCATGTGTCCCCATTAAATCCTCCCCCCCCCCATTATCTCAGTGCATTTTCTTTTACTACATTTGTTGTAAATTATTAAAAGGGCACATTTTCAAAGTCTTGAAAGTTTTCTTCTACTGCGAGCATAACAACTGTTTTGAAGTACCAAAAATTACACATCTTATTAACTTGACATAGTTCTCTAGAACACCTTGGCACTCCAGATGTTCTTGGACTTCAATTCCCAGAAGCCCAAGTCTCTGTGAAACCACATGAATGGGTACAACACACTAAACCCACTCATGTGGATTCACAGAGACTTGGGATTCTGGGAATTGAAGTCTAAGAACACCTGGAGTGCCAAGGTTCACCATCCCAGCTCTAGAAGGTTCATGTTTGGTAATGTTTCTTCTATTCAATATATTTCTCTTTCTGTTGAAGGTATTGTTATCCACTTGGAACCTTCAGATCAGGTGGGAAAAATCAAAATAAACAGATAACTGGGAAGCCTCCTTGATTACCACAAGATTTATGACCCAAATGCTTCATGAAGCTGCACCATAAAACTCTTATCTTCTGGCACTGCACCCAAACTACGTAAGTTGCTGTTATTTCAAGAGCTGACACATTCTCAAGCTGAGCCAGCAGCTGCGTGATGCTGAGGATCTACAAGGAGACCAGAAAGAAAGAAAGAAAAGGAGAAAAAACACCTGCAGTTACTCTCCTGTGTAAATCTTGGCATGTCAGCTTGCTAAGATTTTTTTGCTGGCACCTGACACCATTACAAAATCTTCCTGAGATCATGATGGCCAAATGGTTTCAACCTTAATGCTTTAAAGGTCACCTTTGCTCAAAAGCCAGTTGTATCTGACTCTGGGCTCATCTCTGTTTATAAAAATAAATCACTTCATTCAGTATCCAAAATAAATAACTTCATTTCAGTATGCAAAGTAAGTCACTTCATTCAGTATGTGATAAAAATGGGAACAAATTTCAGTCAATCCGATGTGCAAGCTTTGAGTAAGGTGGGCATGGATGTTAATTTAGACCAGGGTTTCCTAATCTTGGGCCTCCAGATGTTCTTGAACTTCAATTCCCAATAGCCCTGATCAGCAGGTGTGCTGACTTGGGCTTCTGGTAATTGTAGTCCAAGAACACCCAAGGTTGAGAAACCAAAGTCAATTAGACATTGATTTCAATGGCCATGCACTCTATGCTTAAACCCAAAAACAACCATCTAGAAGGAAGTAGAGATTCAAGAAGAGGTTTGGAGCATCATCCAGCAGCTGTCAGGCAACTACATCCCATTGAAAACAATGGAAGAAGATCAAATCAAGACTAGCATGCATTTTATTTACTTTGAGTGATACTCAAGTAGTTTACTGTTACTAGGCCAAGTTCTGGACAAGGTGCCTTCTCTGAAAGAAAGCCTTCAGGTAGCATTGGGGCAAGAGCAGAAAGCTTGGGAAATGTGGCCTAGCTAAGACTCAAACTAATTTGGGTCTTTCCCTCAGGTGCATTACACTGAGGTGTTTGTAAGGTAGGTAGAATTCCCATAATGGAGAATTGTAGTGTTTGTAGTTCAGAAAAATCTGGGGGGGAAATCCCTTGTTGTTAATGAATAATGAAACAAATAACTTGCACTATCAGAGCAACACTAACAATAGTGACAACCTAGGTGCCAAAAAAGTAATGCATATTGGAACAAGGTTTTGTGTGTGTATCAAAAGTAACATTCTGAACTCTTCATTTAACTTTATTTAGAGTAAGGCAGCTGACTCAGACAGCAAATGTGATGGAAGCTGTGGCTGTCCCCCCAACCATCTCTCCTGGTTTCCTTGATCATTCCTCTGTGTTGGAGCTTTGTCTCTTATGTGACATGACCTGGCCCGTTCTCACCCAAATTGAGCCTTCTGTTGTCAAGTTTGTGGACAAAATTGTTCCTGCATTTATGTTGAAGAATTCAACTGACTGTCAATTCTCAATTGAAATGTTTGAGGCACCATATTGCCTGTTGCCTCAGGTAGCAAAATATCTTGTGACAATGCTAGATAATATAGTCTTTGCTTTACCAGACATAATGCCCTTAGGTGTTTCTAGGAGTAAGTCACTTAGGCCTCTGGCCGTAACAAAATGCCTTTCAGTTGTTGTTGTTGTTGTTGTTGTTATATGCTATCAAGTAGGAAATGATGTACAGCAGCCCTAATAAGGCTTTCATTGTAACGAAAATATTTAAAGAGGGTTTTTCATCAGTTCCACACACCCCATCCATCCCACCACAGTAAGCTAAGCAAGGCTCAGAACATCCTAGTTCACCACTCTGTACAATACACCACTCTGGGTATCCATGTTTCTCAGTGCCACTTCATGTATTCTAGAAGCCCCAGAAATTTTTAGGAAAGAGTAAACATTGGACAGAGTTTGCAATACATCAGAACAGGTATTTGGCTTTTGGACCTGAGATTTTAGTGCTGTAATTTTGAAATGTGCCTCTATTTTCCTTATTGGTTACATCATGCCACTAGGGGCATTTCTGTGGTCTGTCAAGTTCTCTCAGGGTTTCAAATTTGTCTTTAATATGTTGTCCAAAAATGTTCTATTTCTGCCCTTGGACATCTCTAAGAAAGACATCTGGAATAGGAAGGGAAGTGATTACAGCAATCCCAAGAGCATCAGTCTAGGTTAAAGAAAGGGCAGTATAGACCAGAAGAGATAAAGGAAACTTGAGGAGGTCCTAATGCCATGATGGCTACTCTTGGCATTCCAGCTGTTCTTGGACTTCAATTACCAGAAGAACAAGTCAGCCCTCCTGCTGATCAGGGCTTCTGGGAATTGAAGTTCAAGAACACCTGGAGTGCCAAGGTTAGCCATGATGGTCCTAAGGTGATGGCAGGGCTGGCCATGACCACTCCTTTGTAGTAGGCTTACTAACTCCAATGCTTAAGAATTCTATTTGGAATGTTCCTCATGGAATGTATTTTTTTAAATGCATCCATAATTCTCGGTTTCTCCAGGTTCAAAGAGTGGCTGATTTGTGATACACACAGCTGTTCTAACTCGGTTCTGGGCTTTGCCCTAAAGGACAATATAAAACACCTTTCAAACATGCCTATTCTCTCTTAGAACATTTTATGGTGTTCAAAGTTCTTTAAATTCTCACCAAACCTGTTCTATCCTTTTGAAACTGCAAATAGTTATGGCACATCTGTCTCTAGGCTGTTGCATTTGCCTTTGAAAACCAAGGCTGAGGACATTTAGGGCTGTTTTTCAGCGCGTAGGAGTCCATTCCAGGAAGACTACCAAAATAGTTTTACCTTTTGCTTATAGCTGAGCCCACATAGTCCTGTTCTTCCCAGGACTTGGATAGGTCACTATCTGAAGGGGCAAATTCTGCAGCCAGAATGGCCATTGAAAGCATTCTGGGAGATGTAGTATGAAAATGTGGCCTCCATAACTTCTAGTTCCTCCAGAGGATGGTTCTGGTTTCTTCTACATCTAACCTTCTGGAGTCCAAACTAATTGTTTTGCCCAAGGTATAGTGATCTCAGCTATAACAGCTTCTTTTTCACTTTCCTGATTTGTCTATTAAAAACGTTGCAATATTTATAAGAACAGCCTTGCTGGAAGAGGCCACAGGAGCCCATCCAGTCCAGCATTCAGTCTCACACAGTGGCTCACCATTTGCTTCAGGGTATCATTCCCAAGCAGATGCCTTCACCTGCTTAGGATTCCCTGGAAATAAATGACATTGAGAGATATCCTGCCTATCTCTCCAACCCGGAGGTTGTCCTTAGGTATCCATAATTGTAGCCATTGATACCCTTGTCTTCCATGAACTTGTCTAATCCGTTCTTAAAGCTGTCAAGACTGACAGCTGTCACCACTTCATCTGGCAGGGAGTTCCATAGACCAGTGATCATCTGGGTGAAAAAGTACTTTCTCTTATTTGTTTGAGAACTAGTACCCAACAGTTTCATGGAGTGCCCCCAAGTTCTAGTGTTATGCGATAGGGAAAACAGTTTTTCCTTCTCTACTTTGTCCACACCATGCATAATTTTATAAACTTCAATCAGGTCACTTCTTAGACGCCGTCATTCAAGAGTGAAAAGGCCCAACCGTTGCAGCCTCAGATGGTAAGGAAGGTGTTCCAGTCCCCTAATCCTTCTGGTTGCCCTCCTCTGCACTTTAGTTGACTAATTTTGTTGCTCTTATGTGCCTCAAGTCACTTTCAATTTATGGTGATCAAAAATGGTTTTTGAGGTAAGTGAGGTGTAAATGGGGTGGTTTACTATTAGAGCCCTAACTATTTTACTCAATGAAGGCAAAGCATTTTAAAACTGATTTTTAAAAATATGTATACTCTACTTCAGTAGTACAGAAAAGCTGTAGAAGACAAATGGCATCTTAAGAGTCTAGGAGAGAAAGCTAAAAATGAGTTGTCTGATATATGCCTGCTAGAGGCAATCTATACATGCATCTTCTTAAGGTGAAGCGAGCTTTTCTGCCTTTAGAGTAGCTTCCCCCAATGCACAAATTAATTCCAAATCTACAGTTATCGTGATTTTTGATGGTAGAAAGCTCTGTTCTGGACAGATGCTAGAACTGTCTGCGGATTCTCTGTAAGATCTCAAGATTGGGACACTTGGTTATGCTACACCCAAAATAATATTGAGCTGGGAGTTGGACTCAATGGGTTTATAGGCCCCTTCCAACTCCATTATTCTATAGTTCAATGATTCCAGTGGA
Organism: Bradypodion ventrale; assembly: GCA_035047345.1. Classification (NCBI taxonomy): domain Eukaryota; kingdom Metazoa; phylum Chordata; class Lepidosauria; order Squamata; family Chamaeleonidae; genus Bradypodion; species Bradypodion ventrale. The sequence goes on from JAWDJE010000006.1 coordinate 128,428,546, forward strand.
GTATGCTTTTAAAAATATATAATCGGTGATGGAGAAATAAAGCAAGTTAAGCCTTTCTTCACCCTGTTTGTCAAGAGTCTGGTGATCTGGCATTTCACTTTCCAACCACTTATGTAGAAAGTGCTCTGTTAAGTTCCTTTAAATGGGTGACATTTACATTTGTTGAAAGATGTTAACTTTCATTGGTTTAATTTGGTACATTTTTAATTGCCAATAGTTCATTTAACCATTGAACACTTTCATTAGTTTTCTTATTTGACAAATTATTTAAAGCTTTCAGTTGATTCAACAATGAGGGTTTTACATTAATTAATGACATTTTGATATTAATTCCTAATGACAATCTGTATCATTGGATGTAGGAGTTCAAGGCAATGGATTTCTGTGAACCTACTTTGGTTCTGGTATGTTAGTATAGTTGGTAATGCAAAAAAAGTAACTAAAAATTAGATAATTTCTAATGAGTGATCACCCAAGCTCATTAAACTAATCATTTGCTTACACATTTGCCCGTGCCTCGCCACTGCTTCGGGAGCTGCACTGGTTGCAAGTGTGCCTCTGTGTGCAATTCAAGATGCTGGTAATGACCTTTAAAGCCCTACATGGTAGTGGGCCAGGATACTTAAGAGGCCGCGTCACCCAGAGAACATCTGTCCATCCCATCAGAGCAGACCAGAAAGTCTCTCTCATTGTGCCATCCTCTAGGGAGGCTTGTCTCTCTAGTACCAAAAGGAGGGCCTTCTCAGTGTCTGCTCCGGCTCTTTGGAACCTCCTGCCAATTGAGCTGCGTCTCCAGACGGAGTTGCTGTCCTTCAGGAAAGGGCTAAAAACCTGGCTGGCAAAGCAGGTGTGGGGCACCAGCAATGGGGTGACCTCTGCCTGCTGGCTGATTTAGTAAAAACACTCTCTCCCTCTTTTAATCTCTTTTAATCTGTAGGGGTCGGAGTAATTTTGGGTGGCAGTTTTAATGTTTTTTTTATTGGTTTTTAAAATATGATTGCTTTTTTTCCCTGTGAGCCGCCCAGAGTCTTCAGAGTTGGGCGGCAATATAAATCAGAAAAATAAATATATATATGCTCCTATGATGATGTGCAATTATATTTAAATGTAATCTGTAAAATATCCAGGATTTTTCGAGTATAAATTCCAAAATTTCTCTTCCTCTGATCATTCTGGATTTTTAAAACGACATTTGGAATCTTCCTATTATAAACTAACCATTTCATAATACTATTCAGTTCCCCTTTTTTGATGTGTGCTTAGATGGATAGGGGGTCTTTAAACAAATGAGTGAAAGCAGACTGAATCAGATGTGTTTTTGTGATTTGTGGGTGGCCACTGGGTAAGTGACCAGAGGGTGGAATGCTCCCCTTTGGAGGCTTTGTGTTGAATATAGCAATTGTGGGGTTAAATGGTGATACAAATAATAAAATACCACAATACCAAAGGGGAAAGAGAATTTGAAAATAATACACAGGGTCCAGGAAGAATGAAGTGGTACCAAAACAGATGGCGACTGACAGCCTAAATAAAGCCCAATACCTCTCTAGAACACTATGGCCATTGAGGCACCATGGAGGGCTCAGACTGAGGTCACTGGACACTATATATTCTCCTGAAGCATTGGACCATGAATTTTACGTAGGTATAGGGAGAAGTACCAGTCTGACCAGGTTATCCTGCTATGGTAATAGAGTAGACCATCCTGCCAGCAACTCAACGCTGAGTGTCAGGTGGTGATTAACTAACCTGACAACCCTGAGGACTAACGGCCTTGGGTGTCAAAGTCCACATGGAAGGGTGACAGTCCCTAAATGGATTAAATCCCACTTGAATCCATCTTGATGGAGGGCAGTAGCTTCATCAATACTGGACTGGGGCTGATGAGGACTTTGTGTGCCAAAAGGGCTCAGGACGAGAAAGTGACTCACAGAACTGGATCAGTGGTACGGGTGTCATGCTGTGATGCAGAAGGCAGATGAAAGGCCACTGCATTATATTTTCAGGACAGTCTTCATGGCTCATCACCATGATGACTGCCTATATTCGGATTCGTATACGGAAGAAGAGGGAGAAGGGAAACGTGACAAGCTTATGTTGTCATTCCTAGCTAGGATCTGCATTTTAGAATTTACATTATCCCTTTTTTATTGAGGGTACCTTTTTAAAATTCACAATTTGGTGAATTCATTCCGCAGTTCCTTACACCTGACTTAGTGTGAGAAAGATTAGCAGGCTAAACGGGGTTGCCATTGCACAGAGTATGCCCAATTGTGGTCAAAAAATACCACAAATTTCAAGGAGGCTCTTTCTGTGTACCCTCTTTACTGTACTGTCCAGCAGATATACAACATAACAGCTAGGACAGACTTCAGATACAGTGATTTCTTACAACATGGATCTACCAAGAGAACCTCACCCACTAACTGAGGTAAAGGAGCTGCTACTACTACATAAGCCAGTCTTTTTAGAGTCAAGTCAGACATACTACAATTTCTTCATATAGCATTTCAGAATATAGCTTCCATTTTCTGTGAGTTATTTAGAAACATTTGCAATGAAAACAGAACTGTGCAGATCTGTATATACTGTATGTGGACAACAGCTCCCAGAATCCCCCAATTATGTGGTCTGCAGAGTTTTGGGAATTGTAGTCCAGCATGGCAGATCTCCACACATATAAAAACAGCTAGTATGAAGTGTTTAAAATAGCAGTAACCCTTCAATTTTCCTGTCTGCAAAGTACATTTACCTATTATTAAAAGTCCAATAAACCATGTTAATGCATTTCAAAGTAAGGTCTCTCTTTTAAGAAGCTCTACCTCTTCTGCTAATGGAGTCAAGATGGTGTGCAGAGACATGCACCTTTTATTTGTTCTAATTACTTTCTCTGACTGGTAATCTGCATCATTAGTTTTTTTAAACTAATAATAATAATTTCATGTCAGAAATTATTCTGGGTTTAAAGGATTTTTGCTGGAGAAACTCCACTTAAGGGACACCTGAATGAGGCTCCTTTCTTTCCCCAAGATATTTTCCCACCGAAGTCATCCCTATTTGTTGTTGTTGTTCAGTCACACAGTCGAGTCTGACCCTTTGCGATCCCATGGACCACTGCATGCCAGGCTCCTCTGTCCTCATCTTCTACCACCCCCTTCTCCTTTTGCCTCCAGTCTTTCCCAGCACCAAGGCTTTCTCAAGTGAGACCTCTCTTCTCATTTGGTGGCCAAAGTACTTGACCTTCATCTTCAGTATTTGTCCCTCCAATAAGGTTGATTTTCTTCAGGATTGACTGATTTGATCTCCTTGCAGTCCAGAGTACTCTTAAGAATCTCTTCCACCACCACAGTTCAAAGGCATCTATTCTTCTGCACTCAGCCTTCCTTATGGTCCAGCTCTCACAGTCATACATCACTATGGGAAGACTATTGCTTTGACTATTGTTGACTATTGTTGCTTGGACTTTTGTTAACAGGGTGATGTCTCTACTTTTGATTATGCTGCCTAGGTATCTACTTGCAATTTCTTGCTTTTGAACTGCTATGTTGGCAGGAGCTGGGACAGAGATGGGCACTCAAACTGTCATGCAATACCTGGGGTTTGAACTTGCTGGCCTTCCAGCTAACAATTGTTGACTGCAACTCATATCTGAAAATGTATTTTTCCCCTGAAGCAGGAAAAATGTCACTGGCGTGAATTTGTTTAAGGTTGATCCTAGCTGGCCATGAAGTGACCCACACACTATGATCACAGAGCCATCACCCATGGCACACATGAAGTGTGTTGTTGTTGTTCAGTCGCACAGTCGGTTCCGACCCTTTGCGACCCTATGGACCATTGCTCTCCAGGCGCCTCTGTCCTCCACCATCCCCCTCAGCCCTCCCAGCTCTGTGCCCATTGTGTCTACAATGCCATCTAGCCATCTCATCCTTGGCCTCCCCCTTCTTCTTTTGCCCTCCACCTTTCCCAACATCAATGCCTTCTCAAGTGAATCCTCCCTTCTCATTTGATGTCCAAAGTATTTTAGCTTCATCTTTACTATTTGACCTTCCAGTGAGCATTCAGGGTTAATTTCTTCTAAGATTGACCTATTTGTTCTCCTCGCTGTCCAGGGGACTCTCAAAACCCTCCTCCAACACCACATTTCAAAGGCATCTATTCTTCTGCATTCAGCCTTCCTAATTGTCCAGCTCTCACATCCGTACATTACTACTGGGAAAACCATTGCTTTGACTATTCTAATTTTTGTTTTCAGTGTGATGTCTCTGCTTTTCACTATGTTCCCCAGGTTTCTCATTGCTTGTCTCCCAAGAATCAGTCGCCTTTTTATTTCATGGCTACAATCCCCATCTGCAGTGATCTTTGATCCCAGAAAAGTAAAATCTGTCACTGCTTCTACTTCTTCCCCATCTATCTTCCATGAACTGATTGGGCCTGTTGCCATTATCTTGGTTTTCTTGATATTTAGTCTCAAGCCAGCTTTTGCACTCTCCTCCTTCAGCCCAATCAAGAGATTCTTTAGGTCTTCCTCACTTTCTGCCATTAGGGTGGTATCGTCTGCATATCTCAAATTATTGATGTTTCTCCCAGCGATTTTAATCCCATATTGTGATTCCTCCATCCCTGCACTGCGCATTATGTGCTCTGTGTATAGGTTGAATAGGCATGGTGACAAAATGCAGCCTTGTCTTACTCCTTTTCCTATTCCAAACCACTCTGTCATTCCATGTTCTGTCCTAACTGTTGCTTCTTGGTTCATGTACAGATTTCTCAGGAGGCATATGAGGTGCTCTGGTATTCCCATCTCTTTAATTACTTGCCACATCTTGTTGTGGTCCACACAGTCAAATGCCTTAGTGTAGTCAATAAAACAGAAATAAACTTGTTTCTGGTATTCCTTTGTTTTCTCCATGATCCAGCGTATGTTGGCAATGTGGTCTCTAGTCCCCCTGCCTCTTCTGAAACCTGCCTGCACCTCTGGTAATTCTCTTTCCACATGCTGCTGAAGTCTATCCTGTATTATCTTGAGCATCACCTTACTGGCGTGTGGGATGAGTGCGATTGTTCGATAATTTGAACATTCTTTGGCATTGCCCTTTTTTGGGATTGGGACGTATACTGATCTTTTCCAATCCTGTGGCCATTGTTTTGTTTTCCAAATCTGTTGGCATATTGAATGCAGTAATTTGACGCCGTCATCTTTTAGCGCTTTAAAGAATTCAACTGGGATACCATCATCTCCACTAGCTTTGTTGTTTGCAGTGCTTTTTAGGGCCTTTATGACTTCGCTCTCCAGGATGTCTGGCTCAGGTTCTACTTCTTCATCATTGTGATTGTCAGGAGTGTTGAGGTCCTTTTTGTAGAGTTCCTCTGTGTACTCTTTCCATCTTTTATTAATCTCTTCTGCATCAGCTAGCTCCTTTCCTTCTTTGTCCCTTATCATGGTCATTTTTGCTTTAAATGTTCCCTTAATTTCCCCGATTTTTTTGAAAAGATCTCTGGTTCTGCCTCTTTTGTTGTTTTCCTCCATTTCTCTGCACTGTTCTTTTAGGTAGTTTTCCTTATCTCTCCTTGCTTTTCTTTGAAATTCTGTGTTCAAATGATTGTAGTTTTTCCTTTCTCCTTTGACTTTTGCGTTCCTTCTTTCCTCTGCTATTTTAAGAGCCTCATCAGACATGAAGTGTGATATGCAGGATTTAACACTGGGACTGCAATGGACTGCCACAGCCTTGAGGATATGGACAAGATGCACCTTCACAGCCAGTCCATCTGGCATGGCCACTTCCACCAGGAATCAGAGTTCCTCCTCCGCTTATTTTGTCATTGGGCCCAATATGATGGTTTCCAGTGTCATTTTCTCCATTGAGGAGACCATCACCCCACCCCAAGGGGCTCATACACCCATAGCCGTTAGCACCTTTAGGGAGTCAGGTTAGTTAACCTGACTCCTTAAAGGCTAAACCAGCTAACAAGGCAAGCTTCTTAATCACCGAGACACTGTAGCCCCAGTTTTTTTTAACTAAACAAAGAAGAATGATTGACAGTAAGTCCAGTAGGTTCCAGAGCTGTAAGAAAGATTGGGATATAAATCAAGTCAAATCAGATAAAATCATTAAATCCAGAAATTCCCCAGTAATGTGAAGAACTAAACATGGTGGTAACCTAACTCAAAGTATGGTACAGACTGAGGGAAAATAAAAGTATACCAGTATCGGTTTGATCAGTTTGACTGGGAATGCTTTGGGGATCCTTGTCAACATAGCTAGCCCATGTTTCAAGAAGGGGACGCTATTCCATAACTCTGAGATTAGCCCCCCCACCCCCCCAACCCCATCCCGCTCCACTCAGGTCATATACCACTACTCCTTTCCTCTGAGATGATGAGACATCAGTCAGAATCTTTTTTTAAAAAATTAGGCCCTAGTTCACTGTCCTGTAGGGGCAGGTTGTTGAGTGCATTTGCCATATTGTCTTAGAGCAGATCCAGCTGTTTGTTCATTGGCGTCACTGAGTTGCATCTCATTACATTGACCAGAGTTGCAGGTACATCTGGAAGATGACCCTGCATACTGTATGTGGTTCCCATAATATGCTCGAGTAGACCTTCTAGAAAAGATACTGGAGTGCCCAGGGCAAGAAAAGGAAATTTAGGTCTCATAGTCCAAGCAAAAATCTGGTTAGGTAACATTTGATGTCCCCCATAATCTGTAGTCAGGCTCCAGATGGGCTTATGTTTGGTGTGTGATTACTTCCAAAGCTATCAATTATCTGGTATTTCTGATGTGCTGGAAGGGAGCCAAACAAATGGAAGAATTCTCTTATTTTCTGTTGTATAAGGAAATAGTGAGAGGCTGGAATGCGGAGATCTGTCATTGCAAAATGGGATATCCTAATCTGAACTGGAGATATCATTGTACACATGGAATATGGGTTAGCTGGATGCAAGAACACAGTTTCTACTTAGGTGTTCTCCATATACTCTATGGCAGGGGTAAGCAACCTACAGCCCGTGGGCTGTATCTGGCCTGTGGTGCCAAATAATCCGGCCCTCGCTCCAGCCACCACCGCCGGAATTGACTGCAGACTTGTTTACGGCTGTCATTTACAACAGCTGTAAACGAGTCCATGGCTGTTGTAAATGCGTTTGCGGCAGTCATAAACTGTGGGGGGACCACCAGTCCGGCCCCGCAACTATCTGAGGGACCGCGTCCCGGCCCTTGACATAAAAAGGTTGGTGACCCTTGCCCTATGGTATTTGGATCTCCAACTGTGTCACAAAAAGATGATAAATCAGACCCTTGTGGCAAAGATTAAGAGTTTCCAGCTGTTTAGTCATAACAGGGATTGTGTCTTTGAACAGGTGGAGGAGTGCCCCCGCCCACACAGTCAGCTGTTTCACCTAGCTGTTCCAAAGCAAATATTGTTGTCCATTGTGTAATGCAATGTGAGTAAATATATGTGCACGTGGTATCTATGAATCAAAATAAAAGGTTAAGCTAAGTACATGGGCGTGTACTGACATGGCCAAAGTAGTTCATGCGAAAGCATGTTCCCAAGCTTTAAGGAAATGCTATAATGAAAAAAAGTTTTTTTAAAAAAATAATAATAAAACTTCTGCTATCTATGGATTAGAATGGCACATTTAGGTTTCTTCACACCCTACCTGTAGGTCATAGCTGACACATGCTAAAACTAAATGCTTTATGGGGAGGTATTTACACCTGTGAAACAGAAATACTCCATTCTTATAAGTGAGGTGTTTTGGACTGTTAATTGTTACAACTTCATCAAGCTCCTAATGTAACATTATCATATATATTGGTTCCTCAGAATGTGAGTAACAGTCTATGCAAAGTATACAAATTTTTAGTAAATTCTGATTTTTGAGATATTGATATTTTACATGCATGCTACATATCTATCTAGGGGCCGTGCTGGCTTAGTGGTTTAAGACACTGAGCTGGATGACTAGAGGGTCAGCAGGTCAGCAATTTGAGACCCGAGTGCTGCGTGATGGAGTGAGCACCCATCATCTGTACCAGCTCCTTGCTAACCTAACAGTATGAAATCAAGAAATTGCAAGTAGATAAATAGGTACCTCTTCAGCAGAAAAGGTAACAGTGTTCCCTGTGCTCTGGTTTCTAGTCATGCCTGCCACATGACATCAGAAACGTTTGTAGATGCAGACAGCACTGGCTCTTTGGCTGTAAACAGAGTTGAGCACCACCCCCTAGAGTCAGACATAACTGGCCTTACAGATCTATCCATTATTGCATCCTCTGGACAGATACAATAAATGCCCATCCTTGACTACTCTATTCACTCCTCAAATTCCCTTAATCCTAAAAAAAATCATTGTAGTCCTTTCAAAAGTTTTGGGAGTAGTTCAGCTGGAAACTCCCTGCCCTCTGAAATTACCTGGCTGAATTTGCCGTAGATGAGAAAAGTGGTCTGTTGACAGTAGCTAAAATCTAACTTGGTTCATTGCACTAGGTGAGAATTTACCAAGTTTATATCCTGGAAAGAATCAATAGATAAAAGACACCTTGGGGGAATCTTCCAATAAACCTGGAAGCCAGAACAGTTCAGGCTTGGATGTTGTTTTAGTTGTTGATCATACTTTTGGTATGAAATTTTAGCATCTAATAAAGGGGTTTTCAGCTGCATATATGTGTATACACATGAAATCATGGACATACACACAAAAACCATGTACACACACATCTTTCAGCACGCAGTGGCACCACATTTAAACTCCCTGCAGATTACATCAGACGCTCCACTTATTTCAGTTCTTTTTAAAAAAAATTTAATAAAAAGCTGCAAGTTCAGACTTGCCTCAGCTCCACTTTTGTTTATAGCTGGCAATGCGCTGCTCTGTGAGTTTGGCTGTAGTTAATAATCTTAATTGCTTACCTGTTCTAGGCAGGCACACTTGTTTTAATCATTTATTGAAAATAAAAATCATTATGAGAAAACACTTGTTGCCTTACAGCTCTTTGCAAGAAAATATAAAATGACTAACTCAGACAACAGGTTACATACTTCTCCTTTCCAGAAATCACTGTAGATGGGGTTTCACACAGCTAGTACTCCAATTTTGTTTTCTCATATATTCTAAATTATTTTGAGAGCATTTTCCCCATAGGTGACTTAGTGATCAATCTAATTGTTCCTTGCAGACTTTTGAAGACATTGTCCACCACACATCCAACTATGTGTGATATATATTCTCCTTCTCCGTGCAGTTTACTAAGTAAATAGCTCCATGATAAACATGGTGGAAGGCAATAAATGTTTGATATTCTGCTTGTTTCCTTAGAAGGGGAAAGAGATCTACTGGTCTGGAGCATGGTGATAAATACTGTCTTTGTTTAAATCTCAAAAATCTTGTGGAAGTTTCAGAGTAAACAATTGCAAGGTGTATTGATATTTTTAGACTGCCAACATATCATAAGCTGTTATGTCCGCCCCTTGCAAGCAATAGTCCAGACAAAAATGAACAAAACAGGAACAAGTCTTTATTTAACAGTCTATTCAAGATGAGCTTACAAGGCATTCCAGACATTGAGATGGCTATACAGTTCCATGGAATCAGTCCCTCCAGACTCTTACCATAGCGAGGCAATACACTAGCTAGCATAGGAGCGTAGCATAATGGAGGAGACCCAGGCTAGCACATTGCTGGCTACCTGTACAGAGAGGGAAGTATAGATCCGGTTCAGCCCCACCCTTGTTTACCCGTGAGGTTTATATAGTGTTTCCCCGGCGGTGACTTTTTGATACAAAGAAGCGACCCGCTGAACAACCTTAACTAACCAATCATAACAGGGAATATATGTATTCAACCAATAGTGAACAGGATCCCAAACTGTAGCCAATCACAGGACTTTGATTAGCATAATGAGCGCGCCCTGTGCAGGGGTTTCCGCGCCACTTTCTGTTCCTAATTTGGATGACGGGAAACTGCCATTTTCCTCTTGCAGGCGCTACCCGTGCTGCTTGCAAAAGTGCCTGAATACACAACATAAACCCTATTCAGGCATTCTACAAAGGGGAATGACTTGAACATCTAGGGATAAAAGAATACTAGACTCATCTATAATTAGAGTGCAGCAACTAGGGCTTAGTAGCAAGCAATAGCAATTAAACTTATATACTGTACTGCCCCTTTGCACTTAAAGTGCTCTCTGGGTGGTTCACAATGTAATTAGTATTTTTGTTCTCAACATGCTGAGTACTCATTTTACAGACCTCAAAAGGATGGGAGGCTGAGTCAACCTTGAGCCCAACAGGCTCAAACTTGCATTGTCAGCATTTTCAACAGCAGTAAACCTTAGGTACCAAAGTTTGGAGGGCATCAAAATCTGGTGGTGAATTTATCGAAGCAAGAAATTGCAAGTAGATAAAGAGGGACCACTTCGGTAGGAAGGTAACAGCGTTCCGGTGTCTAGTCACGCCTGCCACATGACCATGGAAACATCTGCAGCAGCAGACAGCGTTGGTTCTTCGGCTTTGAAACAGAGATGAGCACTGCACCTTAGAGTCAGATATGACTGGCTTTCAAGCAAGGGAAACCTTTACATTTATCTTTATTGGTAAATAGGATCACCAAACTTATCTTACCCCTGAAGATAACATTAAAATTTCGTTGTTCCTGCAAGGGGCCAATGACAATAAAGATTTATCTATCTATCTATCTAAAAGACTGTATAACAGTTACTGTATTTTCTGGCGTATAAGACTACTTTTTAACCCTGAAAAATCTGTGCCAAAGTCGGAGGTCATCTTATAGGACAGGTACTTAACTGCAGCTTGTTTCCCCTTGCTTCATATGTCGGCGCATATGGTGGGGGTGCTGCGGCCAAGTCCCTGCTCTGTGTGGGGAGTATGAAGCAAGGGGAAGCAAGCTGCACACATCTTCTTGTACCTCGAGGAGGAGAACGTGAGCGTGGATTGGCTCTCCACCAGAACCTGCCCATTCGACTCGGAGGGCTGCGCCTCTTGGTTGAGTATGGGTTAATTTTTATTTGGTGTGCATTGGAAGAGGGGTAGTCTATATTTTAACTGGAAAAGTTGGGGGTCGTCTTATACGCCCAGTCGTCTTATACGCCGGAAAATACGGTAGTCTTCAAAGTGCTACAATGTCTTTGTTTTGTTTATTCTCTGATATGCTTGAAACACAGACTAACACGGCTACTATTAAAAAAATACTAAGGGCATCAATGTCAGTAAAATAGTAATATCAGTAAAATAGCAATATCTATATTTTAAATATTTTTGCTACAAAGAATACATTGCAGAATACTAGCTCAACATGCTTCAGCGGATTTTTTGTACTGCTCATTCAATCACTTTGTTAATTAAAGTGGCACATTTGTTTGTGGATACAGATTCTGTGGTATATACAGTTCTAGCAGAAGGGAACAGGGGTGGTGGTGGTGGTTCAAAGAGAACAAACTGGTTGGATACCACCATTACCTCTCAAGCTCCCACCTGAGTTGGCTGTCTCATTCTGCCTAGAGAAATAACCAACCTCAGTTGAAAGTGTAGTTGCAGCCTAAGTCACAGGCTTTGGGGATTGACCCGAAACATCCCATAAATGTGAAGTTCCTCACTTTGGCCACCCTAGCTTAGGCAACCGCCTTTCTTAAAATGTGTTCTTCGAGGTGACCTATGGCAAAACTAGAGATAACTGGTGAATTTTATCTGAACAGTAATGTTTATTCAGCAGGAACTAGGGGGTACACAAAAAAAGCATCCTTGACGATGGTGGTATTTTCGAACCACAATCAGGCATACCGTGGGCAATGTCAACCTTGTTGTGCCAGCTAATCTTTCTCATGCTACAGAATGTATTCACCAAAAGGTGGCTTCAGTTTGGCAGTTTAAAGTCTGACCTAGGAACAAAAGCAGAAGCAGCAGCAGGAACTAGAAGGCATTGAGAGCAGAAGCTGATTTCTTCATCTGGAAAAAAATCTCTAATCTTATATATTTTTATTTTCTCTCTCTCCCTTCCCCTGTTTTTCTTTTAAAATGCCTGATTCATTGTATTGGAGAAACTATGCATCTATGTTGAAATCTAGGTTTACCCTGATGATTGCTTGTCATATGAATTTGATGTTGTCTGGCATTGCATTTAGAGTGGGTGGCTTTTCGTTTGGATTGGCTTTGGTGTTGGTATTGTGGTTTCTCCGCATTTGTTTAAATTACTTGTTGCAATAGTTGTACTAGAGATGCATTGACGTAATTAATAGAGAATGTTACCTCTGTTGTGAAATATACAAAGCATTGATCATCTTTACTGTTCCCATATCATCTCCTGCATTTAAATAACTTAAGAAGTGTCACCTTCACTAAAGATAACTCAAAGTATGTAAGGGGGAAAAGTAGCTCATAATCCATCTATAAAAACAAAGTTCTGATTTGAATAACAGTTCTGTTGAATCATGAAAAAGTTACACTCAAAGGTGAACTTTTAAGCTCTCCAGAAATCTTCGTCGGCCAAAGATTGTACACAATTTGAGGGTGTAGGAGCAAGCAAATGATCCCTCATATAAGGCCATATGTAATATCTATTGTTCTTGGAATTTGCAGATATAGCACACATCAAATGTCTTGTTGTCCATCTTTGTATTAACAAAAACTCTGCCATGTACAGTGATTAGAGAAGTTGGATCCTTCACAACAAGAATTCCTTTGTGGAATGGAGCCATGGCTGTTCAGGGATAAGATAAGTTTGGCCCTACATATGTTGCTTGCTGGACTACATCTCAGGGCATCACTGAACTCTGGTGATGCTAGCTCCTATGTTGTTGCTAATAGAACCAAATTAAGAAGGTGCAATCTTTTCAAGTTTGCATCTAGACATATCAACTAATCCATGCAAATCTTATGCAGATCTTTGCTTTTTCTCTCTTTTTATAACGTATCAGTACTATGTAGTGAGTTTAGTAGGTAAAATAAGGCATTGAAGCAAATTAAGTTGTGTGTCATTACTGTTAGGAGGTCCCCCTATAGCAGTGGACTTCAACCTTTTGAAGCCGGGGCCTGGGACATGCTCCCTCAGACTGTTGTGTGGCCGGACTCGTGGTCCCCCACACTCCCCCCACTGCTCCCCTTCTTACCGGCTTGGAGGAGCTGTGTTGCATGGGTGAAGGAAATGCACCTGTAACCGCTTCCACCATCACCACCATCGCCTGAATCCTTGTCTCCTTTGCTTGGCTTGGTGTGACCCTAATGGTGCTCCGTAGCAGGGTGGATGTTGTATGCCTTACAGCACCTGCCCTGCTATGGAGCACCATTAGGGACACTCCAAGTCAACCCCAGGAGACAAGAATTGAGGCAGCTGGAGTGAGGGTGTGGGCTGGAAGATTTGGTGCTGTGGGCTGGATCCAGCCCACTGGCTGTAGGTTGAGCATCCCTGCCTTACAGAAAAGAGAAGACTACTAGCTAACCTGTCCGCACCCCCTCCCAAACTGGGTTAGACTATTTTGACAGGATTTAGACACCTCAACAGGCATTTTTAAGTCTCTCAAGATTTTTCACCCTCTGAGCAAAAATGAGAGGATTATTTCCCCCCTCCCCCCTCAGGTTTTCAGCAATTTTGCGCAAAATGTCTCTGTGCAAAACTAGTGTACTTAGGCTTTGAGAAGCAAAACACACACAGCAAGCACAGGACTGGGTTCAAAGAGATGCAAATATTCTTCCAGTACTTTTGATTCCAAAAAGTCCATGAAATGGAGCATCAACTGTTGTACTGTAGTTTGAGCAAGTTGTACTTTTTGCATAACATTATGTCCTCACAATCTGAAAACCTTTGTCAATACTGACAGAAAACATTGTGCTGTCTTGCAAGTGAGGATAATTTTCCCCCCTGGTTTCTTGTTCTGGGAGAGAATATGATGAAAGCAAGAAAGTACATTTCATCCTACTGTAGCTGAATAATGAGTGGGTACAGTTTTCTTTGTCACTAGAGTGTCTGATTTAGGCATCTTAAGGTCAAACACTTGGTTCCAAACTCACTTGCAACAGCCATTCAGTAAATTGTGAAAACAGTTTGCTCAATTCTCTTTGCGCATGTAGTGCTTCATAATAAAATTCTGCCAACATTTTACATTAGGGCTTGTCACAGAATGAATTGAGCATGGAGTCTTGGGGAGCCTTCTATTTCCTTACCTTAAATTAAATGAAAAACATGTTTATAGCACTCATGACTATAAAAATATGATGAGCTACATTTGCAATGTGTACCAAATAAATGAGAAACTAGTAGATGCTTAAATCTTGCTACTGCTACCAGTCTTGCGTGTATGTGGATGAATGTAGGATTGCATGGGGATTTAAGAAGGTGTATGAGAGAGAAAATGGGAAAGAGAAAAAGATGGGAGAATCTCCTCCCTTATTAAAAGAAAACATTATCCAGATTTTTGTGGCACTACCTAGTGCTTGAAAATAATTTGTATTATTTTTTTCAGCCTACATAATTCAGGTCACAATATTTTGGCGTGGACAACATTTACCGTTTCTCGATAAATGGGGCTTTTAAAAAGTTGATGGTCTAGTCAAAGTTTGGGGTAGGGCACAAGCCAATCATCCCAGGTTCTTTAGTTTTGGAGTATTTTAGCATATTGCTTTTCCCATTTTAGACATTAAAGTGCTTCTGAGTTAAACTTTTAACAGGACAACATGAAAAAGTGAAGGTATGGAAGCAAGTTGACCAAAGGGATTGTGAATCTACCCATTTAGCTTTTAACCCCCTGAAAGGCCAAAGGCAAACCTTGTAAGGAAAACAAATGAAGGTCCCAAGCCTTTCGCCAGATGTACCAGCTGCTTCTGGTATGTTTGCTCTAGTATGGGAGGTGGGAACTCTTCCTTTAGGCTTTTGTTTGCTTATGTGAAGTTTAGGGCTTTTGTAAAATTGTCACCTAAGTATAAAATAGTTTCCTACATTGCAATAGCTAAGGGTTTGCATCAGCTTTCAGGGTTTAGATTAGTTGCAGTATTTGTGATTCCATGGCGCTGAATGCTTTCATTATTGTAGACATGGATTTGCTAGACAAAACTTTAAGAGTCAATATGGAGCTAAGCAGTTGAATGACTTCAGTAAGACATTTAGAGAGTGGGGGAGGGGAGAATGATGAGGAGGGGTCATTCTGATTTTAAAAGCAGATACTGAAATAATTACAGTCCGATTTTGAGGTTTAGGATCTTTCCCCTGTTAATATTGCAAGTGCTACTGGATTGAAGTTGGTATTGGAGAAGAAGAAGAGGCCAAGGTGAGGAAGCACAATCCTGAAGTGAAAAAATGGATGATGTGTAGGTGTGTGTGTTTGCCATTTGTGATTTCTATTCTATTATTAAAAAGCAGTGGCATGCAAATATTAAATCAGAGCTTTAGAAGATGCTTTACAAAAGCAATTAGTTACGTATACATTTTTTCAAAATAAACATCTTCTTCATTTCTAAGCCAACTCAATAGTTACTTCTTAATTAACAAAAATCATCTAAATGTTGCAAACCAAAGGCCAGTGGTGAGAAATGTAATGTTTTCCAGTCTACCACATCTATTGCCAACATGGAGAAAGGGGACACAAAAAGAGCCTCCCCGAGGACTGTGAACACTTTAAATCATCCCCTTGGCATATTCAAGCACCCCATTGGCTGATCTTTCCACTTTGGAAGCACAACTGGATTGTTTCTGTTTCTGACACAAACAAAGGAAAACAAGAAGAAGATGACCATGTTGCATGCTCCGAGACAATTAAAGATTTGTAGCCTATTCATCGTACAGCAATAAGATGGCAAATCTAATTTAGCACATGTGCGAATGCACAGAGAGTTCAAATGCAGATTTCTAAGGTGGTCATTTAAAAGACCTGGGTCTGGATAGATGACTCTGTCTGTTGGTTTCTCCCATATTAACACGTCTTTATCTCTCAAGTTCTTTCCATCTTGAAAATCAACCAGTGTGATGTTTTTGCTATTTTTTATTTAAAGTGAACTGAAATGGCATGGTTGCCCATCCCAACCCAAAGACATGGGTAGCTGAGGCACATTGAGCCAAAGGAATTGAAGAATGAATCCACCAGAAAGGTCTTTGTCAAGACCAACCATAACATTGATATCAATAAATACTGAGGGACTTTTGAGTAACAAGAGTGTCCTACTAGCAGACATGTGCAGGAAATACAAATGTGACATATTTCTGCTCCAGGAAACACATTGGGGTACAGCAAGGTACAGACCCAAAGTGACTGGAATGGAGCTAGTGATGGGAGTGCAATTTTTGTTAGATTTGGCTTCAGTATAATATCAGCTGCACTGATGGAAACAAACAACATTGAAATTCTCACCATCTGAACCCCACACTTCTATTTTACCTCTGTCTATAAGCCACCAGAAGTAAATTTTAGTTTTGATGAACCGGACAATTTTACTTACTTATCTGAAGGGACTGCAGTAGCTCAAGTGGCTAAGACGCTGACTGGGAAGCGGAAGGTCAGCAGTTCGATTCCCGAGTACTGCAGGACGGAAATGAGCTCCCGTCTTCGTCCCAGCTCCTGCCAACCTAGCAGTTCGAAAGCAAGAAATTGCAAGTAGATAAATAGGGACCACTTTGGTGGGAAGGTAACAGTGTTCCGTGTGCTCCGGTGTCTCATCATGCCTACCACATGACCACGGAAACGTCTGCAGAAGCAGACAGCGCTGCCTCTTCAGCTTAGAAACAGAGATGAGCACTGCACCCTAGAGTCGGATACGACTGGCTTTCAAGCAAGGGAAACCTTTGCCTTTACCTATCTGAATGGTGCTGGTTCTTCCAACACTGCATTTCATCCCACCACTTCTCAATTGGCTTCAGCATGTCACTCCATTTCATTCTTTTAAAAGCAGTATTCAAAGCCCTGTCTTGCCTTTTGGTAACACCCTGGATGAGCTTTAAAAAAAAATATTCTGCCAACATCTGCAGTGGCTCTCTGGTTCCTTAGCAGTGAGGTTTTGTCTGTGTGGTCAGCATTTTTTTTGCAAACTTATGCATCAGTCTACCTTATCCCTATAAGATTACAGCATGATATTAATCGAGACTAGTAAATGATCTATTACAGATTTATTCTGGGGGGTGGGTGGGTTTGAATTCACTTGGGCACTTGTGAATATCTCATCACAGACCCCGATGAATAATGTATGACACTTAGCAGTCGCAGGGCTGGGTTAGCTGAATACGTGTCATTTCATTTCGGGCCATAGGCAACTTTGCTTTCCTTCTGATCGGAGCCCTGTATTCCTTATAAAGAAGCCAGTATACAAGCTCAAGCTATTTTTCTTCCTGTCTACTTTAGAAAGAATACTTTCTCTTTGGCTTAGACTCACATTCATTCTCCTTAATGCTTTTTTAAGAAAGCAGAGCCTTAAAGATCAAAGAGATTCAACCAACACCTGTGCTAACAGTATTTTCAATTGCCATTGAGCATTCTTTCTAAAGCTGTTTTTTAAATGCAGGTGCTTTCTTAGACTAATATATGGAATTGAAATGAATCCATAAAGATGCAAGCTGAGCATCTTCCACATAGCTTTCTATTATGCTCACATAAAAGTGAAGTTTATTTAATTGTAAATCCAGTTGAAAAAAGAAGAAGAGGAAGAAATCAAAGATCTTTCCACATTGCTATTTGTCAGTTGAATGCTACATTCCCCCCCTAAAATATTTAAACCAGGGATGGCCAGCTGGTATTATTTTTATGGTCTGAATGTATCTTGTGATGCATTTTCTCCCTGAATCCAGGTGGTTGTATCAAATTTTAATTAAACAATATTAAAAAAATAAAGGCTTGCTGTGGTTTTACTTGTACAAAATTATTGCTGCAGTTATGAAGAGAAGATAAAGTGCAAAACAGCTGTGTGTGTCTCTATAAGAGGATATCTTTCTATAGTGATATTTTCAGGGTCCTGATTCACATGGATATTACCTCCAACTGCTCATTTCTTTAAAACTTGTTTTTTGAATGTAGGAGAGAGATAACAGCAAAAGTAGAAGGAGCGATGCTAGAATCCTTCCCTCTTTGTTGTTGTTGTTGTTGTTCAGTCACATAGTTGAGTCCAAACTTTGTAATCCCATGGACTATCGCATGCCAGGCACTCCTACCCTCCACCATCCTCCTCAACCCCCTCAAATCTGTGCCCATTGCATCAACAATACCATCTAGTCATCTCATTCTCTGCCGCCCCCTTCCCTCTACCTGTGGTAAGTTTACCTACTTTAATAATGACTGAGTATGACTCCAGAATAAAATCTTTGATGTGTCTAGATGTGTTGACTGTTGGAACGGAAACAGATGGCTCTTAAATGTGGAACTGTTATATTTGGCAGTCACCAGGTTAGAGCTGAGTTAATGCCCATGTTGCTTGAGAAATCCAGACCATAGGTCCTATATATAGGATAGGCAGATGTTATTAGACTACAACTACCATGTTTCCTCATCACTGGCTTTGCTGACAAGGAAGGATGAGAATTGCAGTCTGATAACATCTGGAATCCCACAAGTTGTCAATCTCTGAAGTTCAATGCAGCCATATCTCATGGGATCACAGATTAAGTTGGCAAGTGTCTAAAACGATTCTTGGGTGAGTAACTCATTTAAAAGACTGAAATAGATAAAAATAATGAAATGCTTAAAAAGGAAGATGTGCACACTTGAAATCCTAAGAATCATTGATAGCACTCCAGGTGTTCTTAGACTTCAGTTATCAGAAGCCCAAGTCAGCACTCCTGCTAAGCAGGGTTTATGGAAATTGAAGGTCAAGAAAATTTTGAGTACCAAGGTACACCATCACTAGCCTAAGCAAACGAGAAAGTCTTTGCTAGGCATCTAAAATACAGCAAAGTAGGTGCCAAACAAATTTCCTAGGGGAAGATATTTAATAAATATGATGTCCCAGCCATTGAGATGCCCCTCATCCCATTGCCACCCACTTCACAGACTTAAAACTAGACACCTGTGAAGATCCCCAGTAAAAGATTGAAGGATGGGCTGATATAGGAGGTGATCCAAAAGTTTTGGTCTCCTTAGCCACTTAGGACTTAGAAGGGAATGAGTTATACATTTCATTGTGCTTGGAGATAGAAAAGTGGCAATTGATACTCCCTTTGAAACCATGAGACAGTCTATTTGCGTAGAAAGGCATGATGCATTTAATTTTACCTATAATAGCTTAGTGGTTAAGATGCTGAACTTGATGATTGGAAGGCTTTATTTATTTATTTTTATTTATTTTTCACGCTTATATACCGCCCACTCAGGTACAACCCAACTCAGGTTGGCAGGTCAGCAGTTCGAGACCTGAGTGTTGCACATCAGAGTGAGCTCCTGTCATCTGTCCCAACTCTTGCCAATGTAGCAGTTTGAAAGCAAGAAATTGCAAGTAAATAAATAGGTACTGCTTTGGCAGTGTTCCGTGTGCTCCGGTGACTAGTGATGCTTGCCACATGTCCACGGAAATGTCTGCAGATGCAGACAGTGCTGGCTCTTTGGCTAAAAATGGAGATGAGCACTGAACCCTAGAATCAGATACGACTGGCTTTCAAGTGAGAACAACCTATAATAGTAGAATTGGGTGGATTCATTGGCCATGCCATATCAGTTTTTAAATACCAACCAGTAAAACAACAGTGACTTGATTACAGCATCATTTCTGCCCTCTTTCTTTCTTTCTTTCTGGCAGGAACACAAGAAATTGAAAGAGCAGATAAAATTGTCTATTTGGGGAGTACTGTATGTTAAATGAAAATTGGGATTCTGAGGTAGAGATTAAAATACAAATAGAAAAAGCAAGATCCACCTTCATAAAAATGCGACACTTGTAAGCAGTAGAAATCTAACTCTCGTACAAAGATCCGAATAGTGAGATGCTACGTATTCCCTGTGTTGCTATATGGAGTCAAAGCTTGGACATTGACTAAAGCATCTGAAAAGATAATTGAAGCTTTTGAAATGTGGATCTACAGATGGCTGCAAAGGATATCATGGGTTGACCATGTGACTAACGTAGAAGTATTGCACCGAATGGATAAAGAACAAGAACTCTTTAAGGCCATCAAGCAAAGAAAGCTCCAATATCTTGGCCATATCATGGGGAACAACATAAAATATAGAATACTCCAACTCACTCTGCAAGGGAAGATCCCTGGGAAGAGAGGCCCTGGACGTAGATGGACTTCATGGCTGAAGATCCTGAGAGACTAGTGTGGCATGTCCTCGGAAGAACTGTTCTGAAGAGCTAAGAACAGAAAGACTATTGCCATGATGATAGCCAATATCCGGACTGAAGAAGAAGATCATTAAAAATGTAATTACAACAGAAAAAACTGACGTGTTGAGCTGTTCCGTCTTCCAAGTAAAAATGGAATTGCTGATTGCAGCCCCAGGAAGGGAGGTGGTATTCTGTAATCTGGGATCAGTACAGGAGAAGTCTTGTCCCATAAACTGGGCCACCATCTGTAGGCATCTTAATATCTGCAAAATGGCTTCTTGGCAAAGCTGCAGGATCTAGGCATTTAAATATAGAGGTCAATATTAGGTGGACCTTTAGATAGATGGGTCCCAAGTAATTTAAGACTTTAAAGTTTAAGATATGGAACTCTGATTTGGTCGCAGATATCATTCAATAACTCATACATGTCTCTCTTGAAAATAGCACAAAGTTTTACATAACTTTAAATAGGCCATATTTTAAACAAGGGAATCTGTCCTGTCTATCCAGCCATGATGATTAGGGGAACTGTCCTGTTACTTCTCTTCTAATGCCCAGCTCTATAATGTCCAGTCTGATGAAGAAGCATGCAAGATTTGGAAGCCTGCCCATTGGAAAGATTTTAGTGGTCTCCTAAAGGCATCGTCCAGCTTTATGTTCTGAGAATAACACAGATATCATTCTTTTCAAGTCCTAGAGTTTCTTGTGAAAAGGTAACAGGGAAAAACAGTACAGTAAAACCCCGACTTACAAATGCCTCGAGTTATATAAAATTCGATGTACATAATGATTTTATGCTAAAACCATGTCCCGATTTATACAATTTCCTATGGGTTTGCTTTAAGTTACATAAAGATTCTTTTTCCTATGGGTTTGCTTCGTGTTATGTAAAAATCCATTTCCCTATGGGTTTGCTTCGATTTACATAAAAATTTTATTTTTCCTATGGGTTTGCTTTGAGTTACGTTTAAAAATATTTTTTCCTATGGGTTTGTTTCAAGTTACAAAAAAAATTGATTTAAGCAAAAGCCTACAGATTGGACTTTTTTTGTAAGTAGGGGTTTTACTGTAGATGGGAAGGAAGACCTCATCTAATAGTGATATTTCAACAGATATTTCAACTTCTTCATCCCTGGGTCATCCCTGAGTCACAGAAATGATGACTTTCCATTCCATTTGGCCAACATTAATGTCATTCAATGCAACTATTTTTTGAAAGCTACTCATGTTAGTTTCCCATGCAGCAGAAACTAGTGCAGCTGATAGAAGTTTGAAAATAGATGTGGATAAATGCTTGGAACCATGCTAGTGTTCATGCCCACATACAAAGACCATGAAATCATGCTTAATAATTTACTTGCATACACGTGCATGCAAACAAAGGCCCATATTCAGCAGCCTTTCAGAAGCTGCAGATGTCTGTAGGGAAAGAGGATGGCATGGGAAGTGTTCATTTATGAACTGCCTTCAATTAACAGATCTTAGCCATGGAGATATCACCGCTGGATAATATAGGATAGAGGCATGCAGCTTTGTGCTTTGCGGGAAGACAGCCACATTCAGCGCACTATTCAAATTGAGCTTATGTGGCTTAGCAATGCTAAAAGACAGTAGTGTAAAACTAACCTTGCCAGAGTGTTCCTGTGCCTTCCTTTATAGAGGACTAGCTTGGTACCCGGCTTCGCCCGGAGCTGTCCCCCCCTTCCTCAGTTCCAGGCCTCCGTCCCCGTGACCTTTGTAGGATGGGTCTTTTCCCTCCAACAACCACTTTCCAGCACTGACTTCGTCTGCTGCTCCTGCTGGACTGGTGTCCTCCATGTCCCCTGGCGGTCACGGACTTGCCAGCCTGGCCCTTCCACAGCACAGCCCTGCTGAGGGCTTTTCCTCAGCCACCCACTTACCCTGCGGCCTGCTCCGTCATCTTGCCCGCTGCCTCCTGTCGCAGCGGTTAGCCCAGGCGTGCACCCTTACACACACCACCCCGTCATTCTACCCACGGCCTGCTCTGCCATCTTGCCCGCTGCCTCTTGTCACAGCGGTTAGCCTGGGGCATGCACACTTACGCGCACTTCCTCGTCATTCCGTTCCTGGGCGTAAGGCAACCTGGGAGTTGTAATCTTCACTCTTTTCCCCAATTTGTGCTTCCCATGCCCCCCCCCCCACTGGACGCATGACTCCGACAGTGACCAACCGGAATGGCTAAGGTCGGTGTGTACCGAATTGCAAGGGTTCAGTGCAAGGGTGTGGGAACTCATACAGGACAAACACACACACCTCTGCTTTATATAGATTGTGCTCTATTTGAAGGAATGGAACAGTTCAAAAGACTGTCAAGTGAAAGGCCATTTGAAAGATAACAAATCATATGAAATGACAGGAAGGTGAGGCTCTGAAACTGCCCATCAACAATTAACATCCATCCACAAATAGCAGTGGACACTTTGGGACTGAAACATTTCATGATCTCTTGCTGTAAATTCAGTATATTGCTTCAGATTCACCAAATCATCTCAGAAAATGCATTGCATTCTGTTCTTCAGTCCTGTTTCCCCCTCATTCCTTGCATGATTTGCCAGGCTTTTTCTCTCACAGTAGAATATTTTTACAGCTGTTCACTTTTTCTTCCACTATTAGGTTAAGCCCCACCTGGTTGTGACACAAGGCTGATGTTAGGTTGCGTAGTTAAGTAAGAGTTGTCACAATGAAATGTGGAAATCAAAACAGCAAGGCTCACCAGCACATCAAAAGTAGGAAGCAACAGGTAGGTCACAAACTAAACTCAAATGACATTGGGGGTTTCTTTCTGGTCTGCAATTCTTCTTTATTGAGCTACAACCCTTTCTCACACTCAGACAATGTTCCAGGCCTTAACAGGCATCTAAAGTTTAAAAAACATGCTCATTAAATACCTCAGAATCCATCAGGGCCTCTTGTGTGGCCACCCTTCACCATGTGGATTCACAGACCCACAATATGTCTGCCACAATATGGAATGAAGAGATCATTGGGGTAAATACTCTTTCATGGGAATGGATAGGTGAGTTACATGCCTGTAAATCTTTTAGATACACTAGGTGAGGCCCTGAGAATGATAGAAGGTACATATATGGATACTTTATCTCATTCTGTAGGCCTATAGCTCAATTCAAGTGTTAGAAAATTGTGTGTTTATACCTTGGTAGAGGAGAGCAAGGGCCACGGTAGCTTAGTGGTTAGGGAGCTGAGTTTGATGACCGGAAGGTTGGCACGTCAACAGTTCAAGATCCGAATGTTGCACGATGGAGTGAGCTCCCATTGCTGCCCCAGCTCTCCTGCCAATCTAGCAGTATGAAAGCAAGAAATTTCTAGTCCTGCTTTGGAAGAAAAGGTAACAGTGTTCCGTGCACGTCTAGTCATGCTTGCCACAGAACCACAGAAATTTCTGCAGATGCAGACAACACTGGCTCTGTGGCTGTAAATGGAGATGAACACCACCCCCTAGAGTCAGACACGACTAGCTTTCAAGCAAGGGATACCTTTATCTTTATTAGAGGAAAGTGCCGCCCTGAGTCGGCGTATGCTGAGTGGGTGGCCATACAAATTGAATAAATGAATGAATGGAATGAATGAACGTGTTCTAGCCCCAATGTTCTTTGTTTTCAGTTCTGTTGTTTTCTTACTTATGAAAAACGATGACTCTGAAATTAGACTTTGCTATCTGTAGAGGCAACGTGCGTGGGAATGATGATTGTTATGGGGTCCCAATTCACATGAAGAGGCTCCTCAGGGCAGTGCAATTTTCTTCTTTAGACTTCTTGCTCTCTTTGTGTTGGAGAACCATTCTTTTGCTCAACAGAAGTCAATATGTCCTACGGTTCATTTAATATCAAATGACCAGAAACCCCAACACCTGACATAGTCCTTGTTGACTGATCTGGTATGCATTTCTTTTTAGATTTTCTCAACCTATGTTAAAGGCAATGGCAGTACAAGCCTTTCTAGAATGGGTAGCTCTACCAACATACAATAGCCTTTTGTCTCATTGGAGCTTGCAGCGGATGTCGTAACATCACAGAGATTTTCTAGAAACGATTCCAAAACTGAGTTGCAGCAGTGTCACATTGGAATCTGCTCAAGAATTATGGAATACAATCTACAAAGAACTGGTAGGAACATAAACCTGAAAAAGGTTGTTTAGAGTGAGAATAAGATGGTTAAGATTGGACAGCATAGAAATCTGAATAAAAATAAAAAATAAAAATAAATAAATAAAGTTCTTGTAGGACTTTAAGGTCCAAGCTGATAAGAAGCTCAGACACAATACTCCAGACTTTACTGTGGTTGAGAAAAAAATTGGTTGATGTGGCGATTCCAGGCGATTGTCAGGTAGAAGAAAAAGAGATTGAAACAATCATGAAATACCAGGATCAGAGAATGGAAATGCAGCATCTCTGGGAGAAAAGAAAAACAGTGATATCAGTAATGCCAGGACTATTGGGAGCAATCACAAAAAGGGTTGAAAAAACATCTGAGTGTGATTGGCATTGATAAGATACAAGAGAGCAATTGCAGAGAGTAGCACTATTAGGAACCAGCTACATTATCAGGTAATACCTCACTGATTCTAAAGCTAGGACCTGAGTAGTGGAGTTCTGAAACTCCACTCAGGATATTTGATGAATTGTGTGTACCTTTGATGATGATGATGATGATGATGATGATGATGATGATGATGATGATGATGATGATGATGATAATAATAATAATAATAATAATAATAATAATAATAATAATAATAATAATAATAATAATAATAAACCAGGAAACAAAAGGGTAAGCTACAGTGCTTATACCCATGGTACATATACATAATTTGTTATTTTTATTTATACCTGTAATAATTATATAATTATCTGGCCAGGTTATCCTGCTATGGGAATAGAGTATACTGCCAGCGACTCAACACCAAGTGTCAGGTGGAGGTTAAATAACCAGACAACCCTGAGGACTAACGGCTTGGGTGCCAACGTCCACAGGGAAGGGTGATGGTCTCCAAGTGGATTAAATCCCACTTGAATCCATTTTGATGGAGGGCAGCAGCTTCATCAATACTGGCCTGAGGCTGATGATGAGGATTTTGCAGGCCAAAAGGGCTTAGGGTTAGAAAGTGACTCATGGAACTGGATCAGTGCTACAGTTGCCATGCTGTGATGCAGAAGGAAGATGAAGGGCCACTGCATTATATTCTCAGGACAGTCTTCATGGCTGATTGCCATGTTGATCGCCTATATTCGGATTCCGATATGGCAGAATAATAATAATTATTATTTGTAACATGCTATAAAATTAAGTGATTTTGGGTGAACTGTCCCTTAGATGAAGGATGGGGACCATCTCTTCTCAGATCTAATTCTTCTGACAGGATAGTGAACAGCACACATGGGAGAATGTTCACATTATCTCTGATGGTAAGCTTTCATGGATCCAAGGCTTTTGGAACTCCAATAGCTATAGCACGGGGTGCCCAAACCTTTTGGGCCACGGGCCAGTCATATGGTTCCTCCCACTGGAAATGGAAGTAAAATGTGCCTTGCAATCTGTTTTGCAACATGATGAGATGGATTTTTAAGCGGCCATATTTTTTTGCTTAAACCAGGGGTACTCAAACTATGGCCCACAGGTTGGATCCGGCCCCTGACACCAATTCATCCAGCCCACACCACCCTCGTCGCTCCTGGAAGCGGAAGTAAAATGCACCAGTACGGGTGCATTTTACTTCCACTTCCAGGAGTGATGAGGGTAGTGTGAGCCAGATGAATGGGCATCAGGGGCCAGATCCGACCCATGAGCCATAGTTTGGGCACCCCTGCCTATAGCCCATGGCTCTGATCCAACAAGTTTTCATGTGTGTCCAGGCAGCTTGTACCTCTCCGAAATGCCTATCCTTCCTCAGTTCCACAGAAAGAGACAGTTCTATGTACAGTATATGTAAACCCATGGTGAGCTCCCTGTCACAGAAGGAAATGAAGACATTTACTCCATCTCCTAAGCAAGTTCAACACATGCGTCATAGCATATCTTCAGCTGTGCATCAACTTGCATGAATTCAGCCCCGCCATTGGTAAACAATACATTGTTTCCTTTCTCTTTTCGATTCCCTCCTCCCCTTTTCCCAACACTATGTACTTGCTATTTTCTTCATTTTCCTGGGTGCATATATAAAATGTTGCTGCATCTTTATTTTATTTTTTACTGTCAGTGGAGGGTGAGGCTGTTGGCTTCTTCCACAGTTAATCCTGGTGTTGCTCCAAGGAAGTTTTGTCATTTCAAGGGTTGCTGAAGAATTGTTACAAAACACTTGCTTGGGATTTCACAATTTCTTCTCTCTGTACTTTGCTGTACAGCAGCTTTGCCAAACTAATGGCAAGGCCCCAAGAGGTAGCTTGCTTATTTCATGATGTCATTCTTGCAAATGTGTTTGTTAATGGACAGAATAATTTGGATTGCATAAGTGTTTGATCATAAACCTTTGCCAAACATAGCATTTGGTGGGCTAATTCTTTTGTGAGTTCCCCCCCTTTAAAAATTGATTATTATTCTAAAGAGAGACTGATTGTTCTACCAAGGACTGTTATGAAGTGTCTCTATTCCAGTGATAATATCCAGCTAGGAAACGGCAGGTGTGGTCAATGACCATGCTACCTGGAGAACAATGCGACATGTACTCCATTACACCTGGTTGGTTCTAGGTGGGCAATGCATGGTCCTGTTTATACAGAAATGAGCTGCAGACTATTTCATAATGACTTGTGTGGCCATCTGCAGTCTGTTGTGTTATTTTCACCATGCCTCTGAGTTGGTTTCCTAAATTACAGGAAATTAAATGAAGTCTTAGGGAATTGCTCTACTTTGCTGGGGCTATGATGGCAAACCTTGGCACTCTATGTGTTCTTGGACTTCAATTACCAGAAACCCAACTCAGCACTCCTGCTGATCAGGGCTTCTAGGAATTGAAGTTCAAGAACAACTGGTGTGCCAAAGATGGCCATCACTGCCCTAGGGTTTTGAGCGTGAGGTAGCTTTGAGACTTTAGTGTCTATTTCTACCTATTTTCAGCTGCACCAAGGCCCACTGAGAGAGTATTTGCACGTTGGCTTTGCTTGTTCAATGTTGCACTAAAAAGACTGAAGGGAGCACTGATGTGCGCATGTACATGAGCTATTAGTTCTACAGGTATCTGGAACAAAGCACGGAATTAAGGAATATTGTTGCCAAGCACATGTTATTTTGCAGTTACATTATTTTACAAAGGACCATTTCCTGCGATATCACAAAGACATTACTTGTATAACATCACAAGGTCTCTAGCTTTGGGCCTGAAATCTCAGGAAATGGGAAGCTATGGACACAGCAGTCTAACTTATCATGTCAATATGAGGCTAGTAATGCCCCATGGAAGAATTTAGAAAAGTCACATTTGGAACTACGAATCCCAGAATTCCTGAGCCAACATGACCGTATTTTGTAGTCTACTAATATATTGGTTCTTTCACAGTCTTCCAAGAACTTTTTGATAACTCAATGGTTTTGAGTCTCTGGCTGAAGAGCCAGATATTGAAAGTTCAATTCCCCACTGTGGCTTTTTGTCAGAGGATAGACTTGATGATGATCCAAAGGGTCCTTTTTAGCTTTGCAGTTCTAAGATACTCGTTGTTATTGGCAGTGATGGTGGCTGAAACTCTTATCCGAGAATGTATTTTTCCCCTGAAACAGGAAAAATGCCATTGGTGTGAATTTGTTTAAAGTGGATCTCAGCTTGCCACGAAGTGACCCACACGCTATTATCTCAGAGCCATCTCCTGTTGCAGATATGAAATGAGTCATGTAGGATTTAACACCAGGACCGCAATGGACTGCTGCAGCCTTGAGGATATTAACAAGCTGTGCCTTCACAGCCAGTCCATCTGGCATGGCCTCTTCCACCTCCATGACCATTGGGAATCAGAGTTCCTCCTCCACCCATTTTGCCATTGGGCCCAATATGATGGTTTTAAGTGGCATTTCCTCCAGTGGGGGGATGAACACCCCACCTAAAGGGGCTCATCCACCTGTAGCCATTGTTCCCTTTAGGGAGTCAGTTTATTTACCTCCACCCAACACTTGGCGTTGAGTTGTTGGCTGTACGGTCTACTCCATTACCGTAGCGGGATGTCTGGCTAGACATATTAAGATTCTAATATTATATTTAAAAGGCTGCCCAACAAGAGTTCTCTGTTTGAAGACATCTTCTGCACAAACGGTTGTCTGGTCAAAATCTGAAAAGAAGAAAAATCCTTGCCAAGAATGTTAATTGATTCTTCTGGGTGCTTTCTCATAATTTGAGTACTGTACATTGTATTTCAGTTAGGGCCACTATTTGTAAATCTGCATGCATACATAATAACCAGTATATATAACATGTTATCCAATTCTGTGGCACACAGAAATGACATGTAACTGGCCCTCCCCAAACAACTCCTGTTTTCTCGTGGCCAGTTGCAACATCCAGAAGCCTAGTTGTCCATTCTCTGGGTAATTTTTCTAATCTCTGATAACAAATATGAGACACATAGTGGGGAGGGAGTGAATCAATGATGTTTAAAGAATTGCCTTAATCAATTTTAGCATAAACTAATAATATTTCTTACGACTAGGCGAGTCATTACAACATTACAATCATAAAAGAAAAACTGGCCAAAGAATGCCAACGGTTTGTTTCATAGGTTCAAGGAAGGTGTAAAAGCTAGTAGGTCTGTAATATGACCATATCATGTTTTCTTCTGAAAAATAGTCATCCTAATTATGATTGACATTAAATATACATGCAAACTGAATTATCGTCATGTGCAACCAGGTTACTGTAGCCTGGTAAAGTACGCTGCAGTCCATGAAAGCTTACGCCAAATAAAATTTGTTAGTCTTTCAGGTGTTCAGGATTCCTTGTTTTTGCACAGCATCTTACAGCTAAATAAAAGCAATGCATACATACACTTACATCGAACATAGGTGTATATCTGCATTCAGGGCTTGCTGGGTTTCCAACTTTCAATCAACACTTGAAGGTGTGTTTTTGACAGTAGCTTCCTAGGCAGCAATTAGACTGGATGATTTAGCAGTTTAAGAATCTGATTGTGGAGTCAGAGGTTGGGAGTTCAATTCCACACTCAGTCTCCCATGAGAAGAGCCAGTCGGCATACCCATGGATGAGCTGCACAGTCCCAGGGCACCCTTCAGAAGAAGGGAAACAGTGAATCACTTTCAAGTATTCTCTGACTGTGGTAAGTAGTTAAGGTGCTGAACTTGAAGACTGGAAGGTCTGAGTTCGATACCCAAGTGCTGCACGATGGAATGAGCTCCCATCTCTGTCGCAGCTCCTGCCAACCTAGCAGTTCGAAAGCAAGAAATTGCAAGTAGATAAATAGGTACCACTTCGATGGGAAGGTAAACAGTGTTCTGTCCCACATGTCCATGGAAACATTTGCAGACGCAGACAGCATTGGCTCCTTGGCTGTAAACAGAGATGACTACTGAACCCTAGAGTTGGATACGACTGGCTTTTGAGCATGGGCGACCTAAGAAAAGGTGATCATAAGTCAGAATGGACTTTCACCACCACCACCACCACCACTACCACCACCCTCTTCATCATCCAGCATAACCTGCAAAGCTTTGCTTTCTAAATTATCTCCAAAGTCTAGCTAGCCCATTGTTTCTGACTAATTCTTCTAACTGGGATTGCCAGGATCTGATCCTATATCCTTCAAGTAGCAACATATGCTGGACTTCTGAATATACATTTGGCCCCTAAAAAGCAGACACGAAATAATTAGTAATTCCCTAGCTAATAATAACTGAAAAGATAATTGCAAGTACCTACATATAGTTGGGAATTTAAAAAGAGAATTACAACAGCAGCGATGGGAAACTGCACCCCAGGGAACACTGGAAGAAGAAAATGAGCAGAAAATAAAGGTGACACCATATAGCTTCTAATTAATTGCACTATCAGCTGTAAAATGCTATGAAAAATAGTGATAAGTAGGATTGTGATGCACTGGAAGAAAAATATTTGGATAATCCTAGTATGATGGGTCCATTTCTTGTCAATCTGGAGATCATTCTGTTGAGTAGGGGCTGCGGTGGCTCAGTGGTTAAGGAGCTTGCCTTGTTAGCTGGAAGGCTGGCAAGTCAGCAGTTCGAGACCCAGGTACTGCATGATGGACTGAGCACCCTTCTCTGTCCCAGCTCTTGGGGACACGAACATAAGAACATAAGAACAGCCTTGCCGGAACAGCCCTCAGCCCATCCAGTCCAGCATTCTGTCTCACTCAGTGGCTCACCATTTGCTTCAGGGTATTATTCCCAAGCAGATGCTTTCACCTACTTAGGATTTCCTGGAAATGGCATTGAGAGATATCCTGCCTATCTCTCCAACCCGGCGGTTGTCCTTAGGTATCCATAATTATAGCCATTGATACCCTTGTCCTCCATGAACATGTCTAATCCTTTCTTAAAGCTGTCAAGACTGACAGCTGGTCACCACTTCTTCTGGCAGGGAGTTCCATAGACGAGTGATCCTCTGGGTGAAAAAGTACTTTCTCTTATTTGTTTGAGAACTAGCACCCAAAAGTTTCATGGAGTTGCCCCTAGTTCTAGTGTTATGCGATAGGGAAAACAGTTCCCGAAAGGAGCATCATTCGGGTTTCCCCTGAGCAGAGTTTCTTCTGCAAATATCCTTTTAACCCTGAATAATTTCTGACATGATTATTAGTATTAGTATTATGTTGAGTTGGGTCTTAGTGGCCCAGTCAATAGATACTTCTCAATCTTGTGTATGGGCTATTCCTGACTATGACACTTGTAATGGCTTCATGCCCAGGGCTAAGAGTTCTTTGCTCCTTCACCCTTGGCTTATGCCAAAAACATGAAGTTTACCTGATTGGGATAGGACAAGAATAGCCACCATCACAATCTTCATGCATAACAAAAAATGTTCCACAAAGTTTCATAACAACATAAATGCAGAAAAAGAGGTATGCTGAACATGTGGCTAACATTTCTATTCCCACTGAACCAAATTTGTGCAAAAGACCTGTTCTAAAACATGTAAGAAATAGTAGGACCTTCTTCTATTTGTTCCCCCAAACCTGATATTGAGAAACATATACAAACCAAGGAGTAAGAATTCACTGATTGTATAAACTTACCCCTATGCTCTTCTTGTGCAGGCTAGGTAGTTTCACTCCAAAGGCATCCTGTCGGATTTAAAATTTTGTACCACAGGCTTTCAGAGACTCTTTGGTTCCAGCATCACTAATATTTGATTATAGCCACTGCTATATTTAAATATAATCTCCCAGACTTCACTGCATTGTGTTCCTATGGTTCCCATAGGAACAGCAAAGTTCTTGGGAGAAACTGGGATTTGAAAAGAGGGGAAAGAGAAAAGAAGGACTGTTTGAATCTCTTTGTTTTTAATTGGGACTAGGAGTGAATTCTTCTGCAATGTTTCTTGGGAACCAAATTCTCATCAAAAGTTGCGAAGAGAGGGGTCTTTCCTTGTAAACATCAAAACACTGAGGATGAAATATCAGTATCCTTTTATTTTAACAGTTGACATTTGAAACATTTAAACAAAGATTTTACTTTTGAGTTCTATTCATAAATTGAGTGTATTTGTTGTTGTTCAGTCTCACAGTCGATTCCGACCCTTTGTGACCCTATGGACCATTGTCCTCCAGGCGCCTCTGTCCTCCACCATGCTCCTCAGCCCTCCCAGTTCTGTGCCCATTGTGTTTACAATACCATCTAGCCATCTTTGGCCGCCCCCTTCTTCTCTTGCCCTCCACCTTTCCCAGCATCAAGGCCTTCTCAAGTGAATCCTCCCTTCTCATTTGATGTCCAAAGTACTTCATCTTCATCTTTACTATTTGACCTTCTAATGAGCAGTCAGGGTTGATTTCTTCTAAGATCGACTTTTTTGTTCTCCTCACTGTCCAGGAGACTCCCAAAACTCTCCTCTAACACCACATTTCAAAGGTGTCTATTCTTCTGCGTTCAGCTTTCCTAATGGTCCAGCTCTCACAGCCATACATTACCACAGGGAATACCATTGCTTTGATTATGCGAATTTTTGTTTGCAATGTGATGTCTCTGCTTTTCACTATGTTCCCCAAGTTTCTCATAGCTTGTCTCCCAAGAATCAGTCGCCTTTTTATTTCGTGGCTGCAATCCCCATCTGCAGTGATCTTGGATCCTAAGAAAGTAAAGTCTGTCACTGCTCCTACTTCTTGCCCATCTATTTCCCAGGGACTGATGGGGCCTGTTGCCATTATCTTGGTTTTCTTGATGTAGAATCTTAAGCCAGCTTTTGCACTCTCTTCTTTCAACCTAATCAGGAGCTTCTTTAAATCTTCCTCACTTTCTGCCATTAGGGTGGTATCGTCTTGCATATCTCAGATTGTTAATGTTTCTCCCAGAAATTTTAATCCCATACTCTGATTCCTCCATCCCTGCATTGTGCATTATGTGCTCTGTGTATAAGTTGAATAAGCAGGGTGATAAATGCAGCCTTGTCTTACTCCTTTTCCTATTCCAAACCACTCTGTCATTCCGTGTTCTGTCCTAACTGTTGCTTCTTGATTCATCTACAGATTTCTCAGGAGGCATATGAGGTGTTCTGGTATTCCCATCTTTGTTAGTGTAGCCATTACAACGTGGTAGGGAAAGGGTGGCTTTTGGAATCCCTCCAACCCTAAGAACTCCTTCAATGGTGAGAAATAGAATCCTACTGAGATTCTAGTGTAATGGCACAACTTGCAGTGGTGACTTTTTGCAAATTAACAAGTTGCCACTCCTATTCCTGGTCATGTTCCAGTTGTGTGACTTGCATGCAGGGGAGTGCAAGAAGAAATTAGTTAATTAGCAGCAATCACCTACTTCAGGTCTCCAATACTTGAAAGCCAGTGGTGTCTGACTCTCTGTTTACAGCCAAAGAACCAGTGCTGTCTGCATCTGCGGATGTTTCTGCGGTCATGTGGCAGGCATGACTAGATGCCAGAGTGCACAAAATGCTGTTACCTTTCCCACTGAAGAGGTACCTATTTATCTACTTGCAATTTCTTGCTTTTCAACTTCTAGGTTGACAAGAGCTGGGACAGATGACAGGAACTCATTCCATTGTACAGCTCTTGGATCTTGAACTCCTGATCTGCTGACCTCCCAGTGGTCAAGCTCAGCTTCTTAACCATTAAGCCACCATGCCCCTGTTTATATCTTTATGCTGGTGTAATTCCTCAAATGGATTCTGTATCCCATTTATGATATGTTTTATTGCATTTTTTATTGTATCAGAAGCACACAAAGGTGTTTTCTGGGTTGGAAGGATTTTTGCTGGAGGAACGGCTATAAATGTGAATCATAAATAAATAAATAAACTCCACTTAGGGGACACCCGAATGAGGCTCCTTTCATGTCCCCAAGATCTTTTCCCACTGAAGTGGTCCCTATTTATCGACTTGCAATTTCTTGATTTTGAACTGTTAGGTTGGCAGGAGCTGGGGCCGAGACAGGATCTCATTCTGGTATGCAGTACTCAGGTCTTGAACTGTCAACTTGCCAACCTTCCAGCTAACAAGGTGAACTTTTTAACTACTGAGCCACCGCAGTCCTTTTTTAATTGGATGTTACAGTATAGAACAGTGTTTCCCAACCTTTGTTTTTTGGACTTCAATTCCCAGAAGCCTAAGTCAATTCCCCAAAGCATTGATCGGTCAATGTACTGAATTAGGCCACTGGAAATTGAAGTCCCCCTGTGGGGCATGGGACCCACATTGGGAACCACTGGTATGGATTAAGTTATTGCCTTGTACATTAATAACAGTCAATCTCCTTTGAGTACATAGCACAGAAGTCTAGAAATGATAAAAATCAAATCTAATCAAAGTGATGTTAGCCAAGCTTCACAGATAAGCAGTGAAATAGAGTAGTGGGTAATTTTTAAAGTTTTATGTCATTTTCTCATTAATCTTAAATGCTAATGGAAGTCTTGTTTGTTTCATCTTCTGCACATTAATATTTTCAAGAAGCAATATAATAATTGGCCACTAGAGGCAGCGAGAGAGTCTTTCTCAGTGCAGGTTGTATTTTCTCGCTGCCGGTAACCACAACTTCTTAATGTAAAAGAGAGAAAAATTGATTCTTGCGAATGGAGCAGTGATAACAATAGCAGTCAAGTGGCTGCCTTAAAGGAACGAAGAACACATCAATTTCCTTTTTTAAAAGAATTTTTCAAGATTTGATTTCACACTGTCAGTCTAGTGTCGAATGCATAGCAGTTCGGCTGTGTATTTAATTGCACCATAAAAGTACCTAACAACATTTTGGTATGACATCGGTATGAAATGGTAGTCATAACTGAAGTGCTGTTGTGGGTGTGGAGTACCTTTTACAGGAAAAACATGACAATCATACTGCCCTCTTCTTTTTCTGTAAAACCTTTCCCACCCCAAAAGTTGGGAAGTGCTTCTAAAAGTTATTTTCTTGACTAGCCCCCCCTCCCCACCTTCCATTACCATACTAGAGAGTGTGGGAATTGCAGCCCCCACTCCCCAAAAAATATTTCTAAAGTAGAGCCATCTATCCATATACTTTGTGCATGACAAACTAAGGTGAAATATTTGAAAGATAAGAATGTTCAGAAATACTCCATTTCTTCACAGCTGCAAATCAATGCTTTATCTTCTTGACTGTTCATCTATTTTTTCATCTATTTTTAGGTCTCACTTGGCAAAGATACACCCCTATCATGTCCAAGGTGAAGGTCTCCCTTGCCCGAAAGTCAGTTGTATCCGACTCTAGGGTTCGGTGCTCATCTGCTTTTATAGCCAAACAACCAGTGCTGTCTACATCTGCAGACCTTTCCGTGGACATTTGGCAGGCATAACTAAACACTGGAGTGCATGCGACACTGTTTTACCTTCCTGCCAAAGTGGTACATATTTATCTACTTGCAATTTCTTGCTTATGAACTGTTAGGTTGGCAGGAGCTGGGACAGATGATGGGTGCTCACTCCATCACTCAGCACTTGGGTCTCGAACTGTTGACCTGCCAACCTTCCAGTCATTAAATTCAGTGTCTTAACCACTAAGCCACCACAATCCCTCAAGTCCTAATTTTAAGTGGAACCTGCAACAAGATGTGAAAATATATCCTGACCACGTAGTGGTAATCCTCCTGTTCAGGTCCAGCCAGTCATGCCCTCTTGGGAGCTATAAAGTGGTTTAGCAAAGAGTCCCCTTCATTTTCCTCAGTTACAAACTCCATTATTCTTTTCTGCTTGGCACTCGGCAATCTTTTTGTTTAATTTTTGGGGTGATTTTACAAACTCCACGTTTGACACTTCCTACTTGCTTTTCAGTGGTAAGCTCTGACTCCTGTTGACACCATGATATCGAGCTTAGTATGAAAGGGATGGCTAAACAGAAATATTGAGGGTGGGATGGAGTCAGGGAAAGCAGTACTAGTGACATATTTCCTAGGACACTTCTCTAACCCCCACCCCCAAATGTTATTTTGAGAGAAATAAACAATCTTCCGATGATTGTGCAAACCAAAAGCAAAGTAATATACATCCATTCATAATGTATTAAATAAAGTTGACTAGGATAGAGAAGACAGCTTGGCAATAACGTGAAAAACATGCTGAGAGCGCCTTATCCATGCGCTGCTTGTACTGACAGCAATAGACCCGTTGCTTTGTTCTTTGGCCTTTGAGGCTGCGACTTAGGTTTAAGGTGAGCTTAGAACGTCTTCCATTGATCTCTTTATTCTGCCTCCATGAAAGAAACTGTGAAGACATCGCTATTGATTTTCCTTTTTCCCCATCCCCAATACGTGGTCATTAGAAATAAGAGGTTGGATTTGGGGGAGAGGGAAGGGAGAAGGAAACTAAGACTCAGTCACACTTCTACCTTTTAATTAGGCATTTAACAGGACCCATGTTTGAAAGCAATTAACGAAGAAAAAACAGTTTTGTCTTGTTTCATCCGCTGGGGCCTCCCGACAAAAATGGAACAATTATGTGTATGCTAGGAGGCTGTTGTCCTTTTCAGTTTTTTCCCATGTCTCCATTTTATTCATGTTATTCACTGCTCCAAAATCACAGCCATGCCAATTATCTCCTTGTATGAGCAGAAAGCTAGTGGAGGCGCCTTTAAGGTCTAGATACCCCTCCTTCCCTTCACTTTAGGTTTGGTTCTGGGCTATTCTTCAATGGCTGAGTTAAGGGCATTCTGGCTGAGGGGGGAGAGTGGAGGATCTTCAACAAATATGTGAAGAGCCCAGAGAGGTATTTGGGTACCTGTGAAGAGGCTTCTTAAAGCTGCTTAAGCCACAAAGGAGTATTCCAGTGAGCAATGGTTTATTTTGTCCACATGATATATTTCACACGCACCCGGAGAACCGTTGAATGGCAGATTAGCCGAAGTTTTTGCTTTATTGAAAGGGATGATTCAAAGCAAACAAATAGGGCATGCTACTTTGGAATATAAAATGGAAGATTCTCTCTTTTGCGTAGTCTTAAATCATGTTCAAACTTAATTAGGGATAGTAGCATTGCTTTGGCTTTATAGATAGCCTTTGCAGAACTGGTGCATTATTCCCTGTCATTTTAATGTTTTAATCCCCAAACTCACATATTATTAAAATGACAAGATTGGGAGATAAGGGGAGGAGGGGGAAAAGAGAAAAATCAAACTCAGAATAGTTGGATTTTAGTTTCTCCTGCTCCTCATTTTGTGGGACTAAACTTGATTTAAATTTCCTTTTCACTGGTTTCCATCGGTTCCTCTGTGAAATTATTTGAAAGGAATTATTACTGTTGAATGTGGGACATCACAATAATTTAGCTATAGATTTCAAAATGTAGTAAAAGATCATATCAAGCCATTTAGTGCTTTAAAAAAATTCAAACAATGTATTAATTCATAATTTTAACAATATAACAAGGTAGTGATGTTTATAACTCTTGGTTGCCTATGACCCTAACAGATGATAAAAAGTAGGCACAAGACTTTTCTTTTATCTTTTTAATTTTTATTTAATTTTAATTATTATTACAATACAAAACAAATAAAACATAATATAATATAATAACATTATTCATTGTTAGCATCCATCAAAGATATTGCCAATACTTTCTTAGTACTTTATAATTATTCCACCACCCATCCATGGGTGGCATACCCTTCAAACGGCAGCATCCCCAATCCTCATTTATTCCATAGTATTCTAAGAACACATATATAATAAAATAAAAAATAATCATATACTAACATATAATCACTTTAAACACCCTGTGTATTTACATCTTGTAGGAGTCTGCGGGATTTCACATTTCTTCTCACCATTTCCAAAAATATGCTTATCCGGTGCCCGGCTGTCCTCCTGTTGACTTTTCATCGAATGGTCAATGAATGGCTGCCAAATTTTCCAAAATCTATTTTCTTTAATTTTGCCTTTATATTTATTTATTTCCCATGTCAGTTTGTCGTTCAATGCAAGATCCCACATCTCCTTATACCATTCTTCTATTTTCAAACTCCCCTCCGATTTCCCCCCAAAATTCTTTTACCATAGTACATTCCCACCACATGTGTTCATAAGTTCCCAAAGAATTTTTACATCTACAACACTTTTTACTTTTTGTATTATCCATTTGAAACAATCTCTCTGGAGTCAAATACCATTTCCACAAGATCTTAAAATTATGTTCCTTTATTCTAACTGACATGGTTCTCATAAATCATTTTCTCCACTTATTTTTCCAATTTCTTTCTGATATTGCTATGTTCAAATCTTGCTCCCAACATGATTTCAATGTTTCTTGCGGGTTTCCTTCTTTATTTAATATTCTATATACTCTACTCACTATTCTCTTTATTCC
The DNA here is from genome assembly GCA_035047345.1 of Bradypodion ventrale. Taxonomy (NCBI): domain Eukaryota; kingdom Metazoa; phylum Chordata; class Lepidosauria; order Squamata; family Chamaeleonidae; genus Bradypodion; species Bradypodion ventrale. The sequence goes on from JAWDJE010000006.1 coordinate 128,466,756, forward strand.
CACATTTCCCTTTCTCATTTTCAATAGCAATTCCTCAAATTCGGTTTTACCCCTTTCTAAACTTATTTGTCCCAAAAAATGACCATTCCATTTATCTATCGAAGCTCTCTGTAGTCAATTTAAGTTCAACTGTACACATATTTCCACTTTTTTCCTACTATCTTTACACACTCTTACCCAGTCCTGGGCACAAGACTTTTCATATGCCTTGGTAATCTATTCATTGAGGTGAAATTATGAATATTGTATAGTTGCTAACTTTAATTAGTAGATCAACTGTCTGAAGATTCTGTTGATTAATCATGGTGCACAACCTTCATTCTGTGGCATTGAAGGAGAGCCTGTTGGACGTAGAAAACATAGTTGTCTTTTTATGCTTCTATAATTAAAAAGGATTCTGTCAGATTCTCTAGTCATTGTTATAGTAATGCACAGATTTAATCAATTGATTCATTTGATCTATCAGAGAAAAGACAGATGATTATTAATGAAAAAATGTTTAACTGGTTGGCAAACTTGAATTATAGCAATTTCTTTGCAGTCCAGTTCATTCATTCATTTTTTGATTTGTATGCCGCCCCACTCACAGAGCGACTCTGGATGGCTAACAGGGAAACACAATATCACAATATCACACTTGCATTTACAAAATAACAATCACAGAAACATCTCAAAGCATTTCAACATTTCAGAAGCATTTCAACAAATATCCCACCCACCCACCACCCATCAACCCATCCCAACACAAAACTTCAAAAAAACAAAAAACCCAACAACGGAAAAACGGCACCAACTCAACCCCACCACCCGTGTCCTCTTCCCTCCAGGCTGATACCGGCCAAGGGGGCATCTGGTTGATCATCCGGTTGATCAGGTTAAATGTCCTTAGGAGGAAAGGTTACTTTGGAAATAATGAGGGACAGCTACGGCTCTCATTAAGACCAGCAGGCAAATCCTTTTGCAGAGCTGTGCTACCAGGTGGCTAAATGCTTGCAGATGAGCTCGGGAGTTCAGGAAGCCCAACTAAGAAAGCTCAGCTTTGGACTGCATTTTTTATGTAACACAAACTCTTTCTTCTGGTTACTGGTTCTGTTTGCCTTGTATTTTGACTTTTGTTGTGCATGACTCTGAGTCGCTTGGATTGCTTTGTACTCTGGCTCCAGACCTCATGCACTTGGTTTATTTTACACTTGGTTTGTTGGCCCTGGAACTTGTTGGAGAGTACAAATGCAGTGGTACTGCAACATCATTAATTTGCTGATTTAGGCTTTGAAACTGGGAACGATTACCTGAGCACACTTCCTCCTTTGCAAAGGAATGATGCCCATTGAATGGAAGATAGAATGGAACTCTGTAGTACCTCACAGCCTAGATGCCACAGGATTGAGCAGAAGTCCCCCAATGCCTCTATTTGGAATCAGTTCCAAAGAGAGGAATGGAACCACTGTAGTGCAATGCTTCCCACTCACATTCCATGGACCCCGTCCAGGAGGATGTCAGGATCAATGGTCTCAAGAGCCACATAGATGTCCAAGAGAATTAAGAGGGCAGCATTCTCCCTGTCTTTAGCCCAAAGCAGGTCATCCATCAGGGCACCTCAGGCCATTTTGGTAGAGAATCCTGGCATGAAACTGGGATGAAATGTGTCCAGAGAATCCATTTCCTCAAAGAACATCTGAAGCAGCCTAGCCACTACATGTTCAAGCACTCTACCCCAAAACAGGTTATTTGCAAGGAAGCAGTTGTCACATAGCTTTGATTTCAGAGAGGAACTCTCCATGATAGGGTGTGCTTTCATCTCTTTTGAAGGCAGAAGGCACCATTTCCTGTTATAACGAGGCATTTTCCACCTCATGGACCCACCTAGTCGAACCACCCCTACTACATCTTACCAACCAAGGCAGGGGTTAGGTGTACATACAGTATGGTGAGATGAACCAGTTCAAGCATCATGTCCACTTCATCAGGGCACAACAACTGAAATGGATCCCACAAATCAATGGTACCTCCGTTGACACTGAAAAATTTGTGGCATCAAGTTCAAAGAAAATATGGATGACTTTGTCCTTGAAGTGCCTAGCAATAAGAAATAAAGTTTGTTCTACTCTGGCATACCTGCATGTGATTCCTGGCATGTTACACTATAATTTATATCTCCTGGAAGTGCTATTTTTGGCACTAATAATATTTTAGAGACTTGTTTCCTTTGCTCCTTATATCAAGACATGCCACTAAAGGGACATTGACCCTGAAGTGTCCTGATCATGCAGAGATATTTGTGCAATGGCTTACCTGTTCATGCTGGCATGAATCCAGGGAAGTCTTCTTGATAATTTTTCTAGTAGTGCTTTGAGAGCTAAATCAAAATTAGCAAGGAACCACTGCCTACTCCACAGATTCATCCCACAAACAGGGCTTAATTTGAGGCATTGCTAACTGATATCTGGAAACATGCCATTGTGTTAGTAGTCATAGGTATGCCCTTTCTCTCAAGTGCCCATGGTGATTACTCACTCTCCTCTAATTTTGGGAGGTGAATGAGATTAGTGCTTTGATGGAAGATGACCTAGGACTTCCAGGTAGGGCTAGAAAAGATTCCTACTTGAAATCATTTGTTGCCAGTAAGGACTGACTACATAGGCTGAGATAAACCAAAGATCTGTCTTAGCATATGTTCCACTTTTATGCTGTTGAATGTTATGACTCAAATGAGGATTAGAACCAAGATTTTCCACAGCCATCTCTCTTACTCTAATCACACCACCTCACAGGTTCTCAAGCATTCTTGTGTGGAAATATTTATCTCAAAGTTTGGAGGGGTGGAAAGAAAAGGAGAGTTGAAGCTCACCTTAAAGATTTTGGAGAATGAAATTGAAATAGGTAAATTATCTACCAGCTTCTAGAACTTCTTCTGACGAGCACAATCTGGCTGCCATTTTTTCCTCTCTACCAAAAGCACATGTTTTTCCACTGCTGAATGGGAAGGGAGTCGAGTCCTGGTGTTCAGCCACTGCTGCCTCCTTCCTTCACCCTTCAAGTTGCTGCCACAAGCCAAAATGCAATTGTCAAGTGTTAGCAGGTGGAGCGACACAGACGGGGCACCTCTTTGAGGCCTTTAGATTTATGGCGGGCCTGGAAATTTGGTTAGCATGGCTAAGGAGGTCCCCCACCTTAGGCAAGCTATGCCCTTATGGACCTCCTGATGCCTAGATTAAACTGGTTCATAAAATGGCAACCCCTTAATAAAACAGGTGTCAAATGGCAGGGACCTGTCCTATGCCACCTCCCTGATCTGATACTTGGCAGGGACCCTACTAAAGTCTCCAGGTTTGATGCTACATTATAGTATAGTATTGTTCTAAAGCAGAGGTTCCCAACCTATGGCCCATGGGCCAGATTTGGCCCCGGGGCCAAATTCACCAGCCCCTAGGCTCAATTCACCAGCCCCTAGGCCGAATTGCCGCTGATGCTGGAAGTGCCCCGCCATCACTGGATATGCTGAAATCGCTGCATTTTTACACCAAAACACTGCGAAAATGTGGCAAAAAAATAAATCAAAAATGGCTCAAAAATGTTCCTCCCTTGTTCCTTCCTCCAAGGGAAGTGGCAGAGGTGGGGGAAATGCCCAGACATGTGGTGCAAATGCATGCGCCGCTGCCACCTGCAGCAGTGGGACGAACCACATGGTCAGGCCTCTGGCAGGAAAAGGTTGGGAACCCATGTTCTAAAGACCTGGAATCTATTGCTTATGTGGGAGCTCAACTTGTATGTACTGTTTAGTATGGATAACTCCTCCCATTGATAAGCACAGTTATCTGCTGCAATTAAGTGGGGAGTTTTCTTTACAGCACATAGATAGAAGACCATGGAAACATTATTATCATACACACAGAAACACAAGGCTTAAAATACTGCTGGTTCATGGACTGGCTAGCTCAGACACTCAAACTTTTGGCAAAACTTTGCCGAGGTGACATGTTTCTCACAAGGAACGATTCCCCTCCTAATGTTGCTTGCCTATATTTGTTCAACTCTCTGGTAAATTATAGTTTATGAATGTCCCTTTCAGGACTGTTCAAAGGCAAGATGGAAAAGGAGAATCTTTCTGTGGAAGGTGGTAGCTTCTGCTATTGCTAAGGCACTGAATCTGCTTTGGTTTTTTGTGTGAGCTCTAAAAGAACTATTAGTTATTTTGGGGATTAAAACCATGAAAAAGTTTGCGAATGCACTGACATCAGAGCCAATCAGTCTCAAATGAAACCCTGTATTCTGCCCAGACTTCCTCAGACAAACCCCAGAATAATGTGCGTAATCCCACTTGAGATAGGGAGAAAAAAGGGACCAGTCACATCCTTCTGATGCTTTTTTTTTAAACTGAAATCCAGGCAGGAGATACAGAAGCAGTTACAAGCATGTCTTGCTGCTGAATTATTTTGGCGCACTCTAAAATTACTCTTCTTTCGCAGCCACCTGCGCTCTTGAAACATCTGCCAATTTTTTTGGCTCAGATGCTTGCTTCTGTTTGAAACCACACTTGCCTATGACATCATCTCAACAGAAGCTGTGCAGCACAATCACGGCACCTTGAAAGAGAAGGGAAATATTTTATTTTGCAGATGGAGGAAGAAGTGGCAATCAGTCAGCACAAAGCAAGGACAATGGGTATCGTTAGTGTCAGGCAAGCTACTTTTGTTGCGCTGACAGCCTTAGCAAAGTTTAATTTGAAAAGGAGGTATTACTGCAAGTATGGATTCTGGTAGGAGAGAGATTGCCAGGGAAGACCATCTTACCCCTGGACAGGGTTGGCCAAATAGGTAATGCTGCTTGCAGGAGATCGCAAGGAAATGTTACAATCATTCCCTGTATAAAAGCCAAATGAATTGTTCTTCTGCAGGGATGAGGAGATAGCCGGTCAGGCTAAAGGGCATATACAGTAAAACCTTGATTTACAAATGCCTCGAGTTACATAAAATTCAACTTACATAATGGTCTTGTGCTAAACCATGTCCCAATTTACACGATTTCCTATGGGTTTGCTTTGAGTTACATAAAGATTCTTTTTTCCTATGGGTTTGTTATGAGTTATGTAAAAATTCATTTCCCTATGGGTTTGCTTCAATTTACATAAAAAATTCATTTTTCCTATGGGTTTGCTTCGAGTTACATAAAAATATAATTTTCCCTATGGGTTTGCTTCGAGTTACATAAAAAACCGATTTAAGCAAAAGCCTATGGAATGGACTTTTTTTTCGTAAGTAAGGGTTTTACTGTACAGCTCTCTTTTATCCAACAAAAAACCATCACACACCCCACCTACCTCTAAGGCTGCTGTCTTACTTTGCTTAATGGCAGAGCTGTCTCAGCTCTTGGAAAGGCAACACAGGACATGACAGAGCAGGAAAGTGCAGAGATCAGAGCCATTTGGTTTGATTGCAAGTTCCAAATGCCTCCAAACTCCGTGCTGTTTGGAGGACTCTGAGATTGGAGCCTAAAATCCCAGTGCTTTCAATCGCTGGTTGAAGCTACCTGGATCATCTGGGAGAAAACATAGAAATATTAGCAGCCAGTTTCTGAAATATGGTGCTTCTGACCCAAGCAGTAAGGTGATATCTAGGCTATGCCACTGGATTTCATAGGTGCGCCTCATATGATGGCATCATCTTCTAGGTAGCTCCTCCCCAGTGGCTTAGTGGTTAAGACACTGAGCTTGGAGACGGGAAGGTCTGGTTTCTATTCCGTGAGAGCTGCACTTGAGAACATGAAAGGAACCTCATTCGGGTGTTCCCTAAAAATCCTTTCAACTCAGAGTAATCTCTGACACAAAATTATTATTATTATCATCTTCTATTATTCTCTTGTGAGAAGGGAGAACCCATTTCTCTGCCACTTGATTTTTTTTACATCTACAACTCTTATTATAAGGGAAAATAATTACCTAAGTCCACCTCTCCCATCTTTAGCAATCATATACCCAGGAATAGGGCTTTAAAGGTCAAAACCAGCACCTTGAATTGCACCCAGAGGCAAACTGGTAACCAGTGCAGCTCCTGAAGCAGCGGGGAGGCATGGGCATAATGCCCACACTCATATACCCAGGCGTATGGAAAAGTTACTCTTTTTGATTATTCCCATCCCACTCCTCTTTTCTGGAGTGTCATACCCAGTCGGTGTGGTTGGAGAGTGAGAGATCTAGCCCTAGGTCCCTCAAATGTGGGGTGCCTCTGGTCACTTCCAGGCTACATGGGGCTGCCCTTGATGACCATTCGGAGGCTAAAGCTGGTCCAGAATGCGGCTGCCTGGTGGTGATGGGGTGTGGGCATTATGCCCGCACCTCCCCGCTGCTTCAGGAGCTGCACTGGTTACCAGTTTGCCTCCGGGTGCAATTCAAGGTGCTGGTTTTGATCTTTAAAGCCCTACATGTTAGTGGGCCAGCCCAGGATACCTAAGAGACTGCATTGCCCCAAGAGTGTCTGTCCGTCCAACCAGAATGGACCGAAGAGGCTCTCTTATTGTACCATCAGCTAGAGGGGCTCACCTCTCTAGCACACGAAAGAGGGCCATCTCCGTGTCTGCTCCAGCCCTCTGGAACTTCCTGCCAACAGAGCAAAAGGTTACAGATCAGAATTGCTGCCCTTTAGAAAAGGTCTGAAAACCTGGCTGGCAGGGCACGTGTGGGGCCTTAATGGAAACAGGGCCCCCCCCCGCCTGTTGGCTCATTTCAAGTTAAAAGCACCAATCTAGAGTCCCTTCCTCTGTACCTCTTTTTATCTCTTTTTATGAAGGGCGTGGGGGTAGGTGGGTGGGTGATTTAAGTTTTTTTTTAACCTGTTTTATATGTTTTTAATTGTTGCAAGCCGCCTAGAGTTGGGTTCGCCTGAGTGGGCGGCATAGAAATGTAAAAATTAAATTAAATTAAAATTAAATTAAAATTTTGCATGCTGTCCATATTGGCTGGGGATTCTTAGAATGAGAGCCCATAAAAATATCATTTCTAAGTTCCGATCTATTCCAATTCCTCAGGGAAAAGGTGTTCCAATAATTCTATGACCCCTTCTTCCTTAGATTGTAACCTCTGTTCAGTGTCACTGCTTTTGAAGGGTGACTTAGCTAGCACTAAACAAGGGTCTGGATGCCTATTAAATAAGCAAGCAAACTATCAAATAAATATACATGGCAGCAGGTTAGTTGTGGTGCTGTTTTTTGGCTTAATTCATCAATAGAAAGCCGCTGTCTGTGAGCAAATGAAATGGAGTGTGTTGCTGGTAGCTGCTCTTTTTCAGTTCCTAATGGGAGCGATCATCAATCAGACATTAATAAAATAAAAGTGGGAAAGCACTTGGATAATTAAAAAGATCTGTATCTCCAGAGGCAGATGTTGTTTCTGTTTGTAGCTGCAGAGTCTGTAAATATCTCCATTGCAGATATTTATCAACTGTTTTTGATAATGTCCTTTTTTTTAAAAAAAAAAACCTGGACGACTGTTGCTTGGTTAGTTTTGGCACCTCTAGCTTGGAGGAAGACAACTTGGTATTCTTCCAATGCTTGGTCTTATTCTTTCTTTTCTCCTGAAGCATTGACTTGTAATGAGTGTCGTAAACCTCTCGCGGATCAGGACCCTGGTTAAGTGAAGCGGGTGTCTCTCAGTAAGCTGCTCTCAGTATATTTCATAACATGAGGCGTTTGTAACTCGAGGTACCACTGTATAATGAAACTTTGTATTTTCTATTAGTGCCATACCTTTTGTGGATATATTTGTAAATGGCTCAATTCAGACAGCCCTGATCCAGTTCATGGCATCTACTAGTAGTTCAGAGGAAGAAAAGTCCTTGGCTGAATCTTTGCTGAATAGAAGCTACATATCATTACAAATCAGTGAGTGCTTCCCACATATTTTCTTTCAGGTCCACAGTATATCCCAGAGCTTTGAAAAATTACGGTTTTTATACTAGCTTCATGACTATACAAGCCTGACTATACAAGCCAAGACACTGGCTATTCCAATATCACCGTCATGGTGATATTTAATCTACTTTCCCATAATTTCCAAAACCTTTTACAAGATGTATACACAATGTGTTGGATGACTGAAATCAAAAGAAAAGGGAGATATCCCCATGGGTTCATGGATGCATCCATAGCAACATAACATGCTTTGGACCAGCGTGTTGGCTCTTCAAACACTGGGAACCAAGAATCCATTTGATTTATTTTCTCTTCCATCCTTTTCTTCTGTTTCCCCCTTCACGTGTTGACTTCTTCCCATTGTTTAAATTTATCTTGCAAGCCATTTGGAGGCAGGGACATTGCATTTATGCCACATACCACTCTACAGTCTGTTTTTATTTTACTCCAGTGAGTGTGATTCAAAATGATCTTATACATAGCATAACAAATCACAAGGACCGACTGGTGATGTTGAGAAGGGATCTTTTGTCCTTCCATTGGATGCACATAATTCTAGTCGACGTCTGTTTGCAGAACTAAGTTAATAATATAATATTATTCCTGGTTTATAAAGTGAGACTGTATCACGTGGCTGCAGTATCCCATTTCACAAGTGTCATCACTTTCATTTTCTTACATTTTGCTATAGCCTGTAATCAGCACAAGTTCCAGCTCTTCTCATCACTAGCTCTTGAAGCAATTATTCAGACTCAGCAAGAACACCCTCGACACTGGATGACAGCATCTGCTTCCTCCGATTTCAATTTCACCGCTCTAACCAGAGTGAAGGTTTTATCAAGGCTGGAAGAAGGAACTGCATGGTTCCTCCATCAAATAATATTTTGGAATGTCTATATTTTCTTTATTAAAAATACACTCAGATTTATTCCTGATACATCATGACTGATGGGCACTCATGCATTCTTTGAATACAGAAGACATATTGGACTCAAATCTAAGTAGCGATGCAAACTACGTGCCTATGAAAGTGATATTGCATAAATGAAAAATGTCCTTCCTCAATGCAGGACTTCATCTTTTCATTTACACATGCCTCACCAGCTCTGGGAAAACATATTGCCAGGTTAGATGAGTTTTATATGATGCATGAGCTAATTTCTACAGTGAGCTGACCTCGATGGAGTGACATCCTTCTCCCAAGACGTGGCTTTCCAATCAATCCAGCCGAAAGGCAAGCTAGAATGGGCCACTGGAATGTATGGGGATTTTAAAGTCAGCATCAACATCCCATTGTTTCATCAGGTTTACTCTAGTTGAGACAAACCACTGGATTTAGCATTTTCAGAATTTAGTAATAAGCAGAATTAAAAAAGGAAAGAGAGAGAACGATGATACTTCATAGTGGGAAACATGGTTTGAACAGGCAAACAATCCAAATCAAGGATTGGAAATTTATGTTATGATGCTAATTTTTTAATGTATTTATTTATTTATTTATTTCTACTTATTTAACCGCCCCCTCATTACGGTGACTCTGGGCAGTTTACAATGCAGGAAACAACACTAACATAAAACACTCTGACACATGATATGCATAAATAAAACATAACAAAAATCTAAAAATCTAAAATCCAGATGGCAGAATTAACCAATAATCATATGAGCCAGTGGGGGTGGGGGTGGGAGTGGTGGGTCCAGTAGCAGCACCCCACACCCGCTGGGCCAACCATTTCTTTAAATCTCTTCTAAAGGAGGCAGAGGTCAGTAAGCAGGAGGTTCCAAATGGCTGGAGCGGATACCGAAAAGACCCTCCATTTAGTGCTGGAGAGGCGAGCCTCTCCAGTCGTTGGTACCCATAGAAAGCCCCTCCGGTATGCTCTAGTGGGACAGGGAGATGTTCTCAGGGTGATGGGGTCTCTTAAGTACCCTGGCCCACTACCATGTAGGACTTTAAAGGTCATAACCAGCACCTTGAATTGCACCCGGAGGCACACCAACAACCAATGCAGCTCCCGCAACAAGGGTGCAGCATGGTCATAACGACCATGTAGGAAGCTGCATTTTGCACCAGTTGCAGCCGACGAATGGTCATCAAGGGTAGCCCCAAGTAGAGCATGTTACAGTCATTAAACTGGGAGGTGACCAGTGTTCCATGCATTTTGGTGTCCAGGCATGTCCGCTACATGTCCATGGAGCTGTCTGCAAATGCAGAGAGCGCTGGCTCTTCAGCTGTGAACAGAGATGAGCACTGAACCCTAGAGTCGGATAAGACTGGCTTTCGAGCTAGTGCGACCTTTACCTTTACTTGCTAAATCTTTCCAAACACATTAGAATATTAGAAAAGCAACCTGTCATTGTTACACCAACATTTTTACACTGACATTGTCTGATAGCACTGACTGCAGCAGCTGGCCCCACAGCTCCGGGGCTTCAAGAACACCACTGCCATGAAGGCTCCGCGCTCCTCTCCTGGCCCGGCCACGTGAGTCGCCCCTGGTGCTCTGCCAGCCGACACCTTCTTGGTTCTCCCTTTGGTCTGGTCGACCTTGGGAGCTGGTGGTCATTCCCGCGGCTAGGACGACAGAAGCCATCGTAAATATAGTTCCAGCTGATGCCATGGCCACCGCTTGGAGTTGGTTGCGGTGGGATGGAGGGCGTCGGGACTATTCGGATCTACAGCTTTGTCGACCTGCCGGGTTTTGAAGGCAGGCAGCCACGGCTGGTTTTTTGTTACTGTCTGGGATGTTTTTGGGGTGTGTCGGTACTTGTCGGGACAATTCCATCTTATTGCCCTGACCCTTGTCCCATGTTGGGATTTGTGGACAGTGGTGGTAATGAGCGGTATTGAATGACTGGACTTTATTTACCCCTTTCTGTTTGGACTTGTTTGCAGCTGGCTTAGGGAGGTTATGGTTTGCGCTTTATTATATTATATTATATTATATTTGTTAATTTCTGTTATTACTAATTATTGTATTATTGTAATTGATTATTATTTTCTTCTTTATTATTGTGTTATGATATTATTGTACTGTCTGATATATATATGTTGTGATGGACGCCTTGAGTCAGCTTCGGCTGAGAAAGTGGGGGTTTATAAATTAAAATTTATTGTTATTATGATTATTATTCTATAGTCTGTTACTCAATTCACACTAACATTTTTCAAGAATGCCTTATATGCCTTTTAAAAGTAAGCTTTGAAAGTAATTAGGAAATGTTAATTGTTACACCAATAAAGTAACCTTAATACTTTTCATTGCATTGTTTTCAAATGTCACTTTACTAACGCCTTTGTGATCCAAGAAGTAATTAGTTACAGGCATGTACACTAATTACAGACAAGTAACTAATTACATCCAAACTTTGGTGTAAATATTATACTGCATCACAAAAAATAAATATTGTCTGCTACTTGGCTTAATCCGTGTGTGCTATACTAAATCAAGTGCACTGAATTCAAATTTGAAGTCTAATTCTGTTTACGACATCAGAATCTTAAATTAGGTTCTTGGTTAGGCTCTTGCATTGATCACGCATGGTATATTTGCCACAAATGTAACAAAAATTGTTTGGTTTATTAACACAGCTGCACCTACTCATCTTTACCTCCAAACAGACTCACTATGGCCTAGCTCAGTGATGGGCAGTCTTGGCCCTCTAGCTGTTCTTGAACTTCAATTCCCAGAAACCCTGACCAGCTGGTGTGTTGACTTGGGCTTCTGGGAATTGAAGTTCAAGAACAGCTGGAGGGCCAAGATTGCCCATCTCTGGCCTAGCTGTATTATCCAATAAGATAGTTTTGCACTAGAGACAAGCCCTTGGGCAATCTCGCCTTATATGCCCATTTCGGACATCAGCTCACTGACTTGCCCAGACATGCCCAGACATTGCTGGAACATGCTTACCACCAGGGGACATGATTCAGCTGAGGCAGCAGCAGGCATAGTGGTAGCTGCAACTGTTATAATGTTCCCATTTAAAAATACATTACCCAATTACTGACCATTTGAACAGCTATAGCATGCCTTACAATCTGCACGTGATAGGCAAATTCTGAGTTCAGATTTGGAATCGGCACACTTGATATCATGTATATCACATATGTTATTCCCAGTAGCAAAATCGTTGTTGTGCAGTGTTATAATCACAAAGATTCCTGGAGAAATTGCAAACAAATGCAGTTTTGGAAAATGCCACAGTTGCATGCAATTTCAGTGTCTCTTTTGCTTAAGAGTCTTCGGAATCACAATGATGAATAGTTCAATAAGAAGCCTTGTTTACAGAGTTCGGAAGGGTAGTAAAGGTAAAGGTTTCCCTTGCTCGAAAGCCAGTCGTATCCGACTCTAGGGTGCAGTGCTCATCTCTGTTTCTAAGCCGAAGAGCCAGCGCTGTCTGCTTCTGCAGACGTTTCCGTGGTCATGTGGCAGGCATGACTAGACACCGGAGCGCACGGAACGCTGTTACCTTCCCACCAAAGTGGTCCCTATTTATTTACTTGCAATTTCTTGCTTTCGAACTGCTAGGTTGGCAGGAGCTGGGACGAAGACGGGAGCTTTCAATTATGAATGTAGCTGGTCAGTAGGACAGTCCTATGCATTTTCATTAGGAAGCAAGTTTCAAAGTTTTTGGTGAGACTACCTTGCTATGTATGAGTATTTTTAGAATTTCAGTCACTTCTCGGCCTTTTGGGTAAGATCAAGTGTAGAATTTCAGTCTTAAGTCCATTTGAGCTCCAAAGAACTTGAGAAAGCTTAAGTGCCACTTATTCTGTTAGCTAGTCAGACTGTATGATTCCAAAAGACATATTGTTCCTTTTGTAGAGAAAAGAAATTAGCCCTCCTCCCCCAACACTCTGTTTCTAACATCAAATTTAATCACTAGTTGCTTAAAGACTCTCTTGTTCATAGCAGAAGTTAGTAAAAACACAAATTAAAAGTAAAGCGATTATTACAGTACACCTATCAACATGTAATCTCTTTGCAATTCATGCTAATAATAGACTCCTAACCATTAATTTTTACAATAAACTCTTTTGCCAACATTAAAGAGTGCTAAATTGTCAATCCAGCTGCTTCCTTTAATATTGCAGTTTTATAGGAATGATCCCCATAATTCCAAGGTGTTTAGAAAACTTCTAAACCATGTATTTTGTGTCAGGAAAGCTATATATAGTTATTGTCACAGATATCAGACAAGAAATAATACTCACCTGAATGTAGCACTTCTTCAATCTCCTTTTTAAAAAATGTTACATAATCTGTCTGCATCTTCAGTTAGTAATTAAAAGCTGCATTTTGTTTAAAAAAACAAAGCTTTTCTAAAATAAATGCCAACTAATTTTATGTCAGGGTTTAGAAAAAATAGAGTAGACCATACTGCCAACGACTCAATGCTGATTGTTAGGAAGTTAACCAACCTGATAACCTTGAGGACTAACGACCTTGGGTGGTGAAGTCCACAGGGAAGGGTGATGGTACCCAAGTGGATTAAGTCCCACTTGAATCCATCTTGATGGAGGGCAGCAGTTTCATCAATACTGGCCTGGGGCTGAGGAAGACTTAGAGTGCCAAAAGGGCTCAGGACCAGAAAATGACCCATGGAACTGGATCAGTGGTACGGGTGTCATGCTGCAATGTAGAAGGCAAATGGAAGACTACTGCATTATATTGTTCCCAGGACAATCTTCATGGCCGATTGCCATGGCGATAGCCAGTATTTGGAATCAGATATGGCACTTGAAGAAGGAGGAGGAGAGGATGATGATGAGGAAAAACTAAATCCCTTTTTTTGGTTACTCTTGAATCTTTCAGAAGATCAGTCAGATGATAGACTCTGATTGTTTATTATAGCTAATGGAAAATTCAGTTTTTGGAATTCAGCTCCCAGAACCCCCTGGATGGGATAGCCCCCTTGCTGGGCAATTTTGAAAGTTGGAATCTAAAAGAATAATGTTTCTTTAGGCTGATCTAAGCAAGCAGGTTCTAACACTACTATGGTTTTCTGAAAGACTCTATGAATGTCCAGTGAACTATGGGTCCAGATATGACTGAATAAATATGATGCATGGTTTCCCACTTCCCAAGGTCAGGTATGAAGCAATCCTTTCCCAGACATTGCGCAGGACCATCGTGCATAAAACTGGGAACACCTGTGGCTTCAAGAACAGTGAGAACCACAGCATTAACGACAACAGCCAGAATGGTGGGACTGTGCACCACCAGAAATGAGAAGGAACCTCTGACTAAGAGGCCCCTGTTGCCCCATTCAGCTCTATGGTCTTCAATTGCAAGGGGTTTTCAAAGCCAAAGCACCATGACAGTTGTGTAAGTAGTTTTGTGAACAAAAATTATGGTTGTCATTACTGTGCCAAATTTTAGCCCATTTAACTGTTAGCTTTCGAGGTGCTTTATCACTTCATTCTGACTTGTTGGCAGCCCTTTTTGTCTTAGCATACTCAAGTGAATGGGACTACTTCCAGATGAGCTTATTTTGGAGATGACAAATGGACCTGCAGAAAGGCACAGTGCTACAGAATCTACGGTGTCCTCCTAGATCCTGAATTAAGTACCAATATAAGACCTGTGTTTGAAACAGTGTGTGTGCATGCGTGTGTGTGTGTGTGTGTGTGTGTGTGTGTGTTGGACTACAAATCCCAGAATTCCCAAGCCACAGACTGTGCTAGCTGCAGGTTTTATAGAGCTGAAGTCCAAAAACAACTTTACCTGACTTTGCATCTTGCACACCCTCTACTCCTTCTGAAATTGATAAACTGCTGCTTACATGAAGAACTAAAACCGACAACAACATTTCATTGGATAAGAATTCCAGCATCAATCATAGCTAAGTTGGATGAGAGGCATTATGGAGGCTGTAGATCAAGAAAGGAACTTTTCAAATCCTTGCTTTCAATAATGCCTCACATTAACTAGTGTGGAAGATCATGAGTTCTCCATCCTTGACTTGGATGCTGCTAGACTCAAATGCTGTTTCACTGTTAGAATCATGGAGATGCAGGTGGTGGTGGAAGCCATCACAGGTGACTCCTTGCTCAATGCTTCTAAGCCCCTGCCTATTTCCTTCCATTGAAAAACCAACTTGTGGCCAAAATCCTATTGTGCAGTTACTCAAAAGATGTACTGTTTAGCAGCAAATTGCTGTAAGATACGAAATCTTCATGTGCATTATCTGTTGATTCCCAAGTAGTGTTTCTTGCTGAAGATTGTAGATTGTCCCGCTTCAGAGTATATAAGACCCTGGGCACTTTTGTGCCCAAGTTTAGTACAAATAATTCCACAGGGAAGTTTTGATAAAAAGCCTGCAGTGTCCTCTGGTAACTGCTTCCGTTTCAACTCCCCACTTCTGCTTCTGTGCACACAGTTAGGACTATGTGAAAACAATGGCAGGACGGAGTTAAAGCACAAGAAGACAAAAATCCATCCAACAAAAAGTCCTTTACTGCAGGAAAATAGTGCCTCACTGGCTGAGAGAAAACGAAGCTCTCCGGTTTACAGCTTTTCGAAAATCTTCCACTGGTTTTCTACAATGATACAATAAGTAATATTTTACACTGATATAAGACTAATAATATATACATATTTACAGCATGTTACACTCAAAATTGTACAGCATGTTACAATCAATGGATATGCTTACCTCTGATATAGTTTTTTTTCTCAAGAAGTGTAAATATTCTTAATTTTATTCATGTCAGGCTTTTATGGTAGAGTCTTATTCGCCCTAGACATTACTTAAAGTAGTCAAAATGACTGCTTATATTCTTACTCCACCATACCCAGGTGCAATCATGCTAGAGAACACTGAAAGTTCTTAAAGATACAATGAGGATATTACATATAAGATGTAACCTAAGCCGACAGTTAACAATATTATAAGAAACAGCTGAGATCCTGATCAGAGTTGAATCCAAATGGTGCTAATGAATTAAATAAATGAATGAAATGCGCTTCCCTCCGTAATAATTTGTTGTTAATGTCCATTTTATCATATAGGTTGGGAAGTATCTTTTTTAAGGCAATAAATTTAATATCGTCTTCACTATGATTGTTGTCGAGAAAATGCGACACAAGAGGTGCAGTGAGTAAGTGGCTCCGGATCCGAGAGCAATGCTCAAGGATCCGGACCTTCAGAGGGTGTCCAGTGCAACCGATGTAAAACTTAGCACATGGGCAGATGATAGCATACACCACATTCTGGGAGTTGCAATTAGTACACCAGGTAAGTAAATGTTCACGTTGTTCCCCAGGAATCCTCAAGGTTTTGGCTTCAATAGCGAAGCGACATGCTGCACAGCCCCCACATCGAAAGTGCCCTCAAATTATAGACGAGGGAGTAGCACACAGCGTCTGCACGAACCACCATATTGCCGATGTTCTGCGTCTTTTTGAAGCCTATGAAGGGCTTCTGGGAGCATCCTGGGATATCCTCAATGATGTGCCAATATTTTGAAATAATATTCTTGATTTCAAATGCCAAAGGCAAATATTCAAAGGCATAATGAATAAAGAGAGATTGTTCCCTGCTTTTGGGAGTCAAAAAAGCTTCCCTAGAGGTGTTACAGACGCACTGAAATTGATTGTTAATGATATGGTTGGGATACCCTTTTTCTTCTAAGAAGTTTTTAATTGTGGCTGCTGATTTTATAAAGTCACCCTCCCTGGTGGAGTTCCGCTTGGCCCTGGCTAGAAGACTAAAAGGTATATTCCTTTTTAGGTGGCCCGGGTGGAAGGAACGGTAATCTAGATAGGCGTTCCTGTCCGTGGGTTTTCTAAAGAGGTGCATATGCAAACTGTTGTTATGAATATACACAGAGATAATTAATTTGGGTGCATCTAACTGTTGGCAGTGTAACTCTTTGTTTTAACTGCTTTCAAAACTTCTGGCTCTTGATCCTCCACCCCGAGATCCTTCAGTGCCAAGATGAGGCATGCAAATGTCAACACCTTTGTGTAAAAGTAATAGAGCAGGAGCCTTTGATTTTCAAAACAGTTTGCAAATATCAGAAAATGAATTAATCTCCGCAATACACAGTGTACACTTCTACTTCCATGTTCTCCCCCTATTGAATAAATGGGGAAATTGGGTCTGGGAAATTCAGAGCCAAAGTTGGTATCAGAGATGAGGTGTTATATATATGCCTGGATTGTTCATATTTTTGGCTGTTGGTGAGATTTTTATCTGCACTTTCAGCTACTGCAGCTTTGAAGGAAAATGCTATTTGCAGGCGCACCCCCCAAAAAAGGACTCAGACACCGGTATAAGTGGATAATGGCATTGGGCCACATTTATTGATTCATGCCCTAGTCCGAATTATAAATTTCAATTGGTACTCAGCCAATTATAATTCTTAAGGCAAGCAGGCCGCAGTAACACTGGTAAGGTTCCTCCCAAAATTGCCAATGGCAATTGGCTACAATGTATCCATTTGTATCAATTTGTTTGTTTACAACAAACAAATTGTTGACCGTAGTCAATAAACTAACTACTGACCCCACCCTCTGACGCGTATCCGTAAAATAACGGGGTGATGCATGCTGAATCGTCGTTGACCGGACAACGTTAACCAACTTGTGCCTATCTAGTGTTGGCCAGTCAATTGCGAACCTGCCGGATACCTGTGGGTCATAAATATTTACCTTACCAGTGCTACCCGCCCATGTGACCAAAGTCAATAGCAAACAAACCCCTGTATCAAACCATAGCAACAGTGTGGGATGGGCAAAAAAGCCAGAACCCAGGAGCCAATTGTAGGTTCAGGCCAAAAATTCCCACCCGGCCCCGAAGCGACCAAAATATCACACTGTTCACTAGGGAGGGGGTGGAGGGAAAAACTTCTCCTCTCCGTCGCTTTCGCAAAATGGCAGCTCGGCTGCCTCGTGGCCACCCCTTTTAAAGAGGGCTGGCCACGCCCCCTAACTACCCGGATGTCTGAGTCCGGGTGGGGGGCCCCCGCAAAGAGCACGGCGGCCATTTTGGTGCCGCGCTTTCATTGCAGGCGCACCCCCAAAAAAGGGACTCAGACACCGGTATAAGTGGATAACGGCATTGGGCCACATTTATTGATTCATGCCCTAGTCCGAATTATAAATTTCAATTGGTACTCAGCCAATTATAATTCTTAAGGCAAGCAGGCCGCAGTAACACTGGTAAGGTTCCTCCCAAAATTGCCAATGGCAATTGGCTACAATGTATCCATTTGTATCAATTTGTTTGTTAACAACAAACAAATTGTTGACCGTAGTCAATAAACTAACTACTGACCCCACCCTCTGACGCGTATCCATAAAATAACGGGGTGATGCATGCTGAATAGCTCGTGCCATCACCCCATTGTCTGGTTCGTCGTTGACCGGACAACGTTAACCAACTTGTGCCTATCTAGTGTTGGCCAGTCAATTGCGAACCTGCCGGATACCTGTGGGTCATAAATATTTACCTTACCAGTGCTACCCGCCACACGGGGAGGCTAATAAAGACTCACCGCCCCCCCCAGACCGTCAGCTCGGTCAACAGGCCTGCTTGCAAATCTTCCAAAAAGAGGTTCATACCTCTAGGCGACAGATGGACCCCATCCCCTGTGTAAAGATCACAATTTTGTAGACTAATGGTGGGGTGTCGGATGACCCGCCCCAAACCCTTGTCAGCAAAGAACCGGGCTACTGCCCTGTTCACCGAGCGGCGAGCTCGGTCAAGGGCCTGGAGGTTAATACCTCCCCTGTAAGCGTGACGCGGTATCATGTCCGACCATAGGAGGGTTGTGGCAGGCCACACATAATGCAAATAAGCCAGGTCACTGCAGATCGTGTGTTTTAACGAAAGGCCCGTGACCTGGCCTAAATCATTGCCCCCAAGGTCCAGCACCAGGACATCAGGCGGTTCAGCATCCCTGATAGAGAAAAGGAATGGCAACAGTTCCCGCCATAACATTCCGCGCTTACCGTACCATCTGAGGCATGCGGATGCACTTAGTCCCAGCTGGGGTCCCCACTCTGTCGCCGCAGCATACTGTGCTGCCCAGTGCACGTAGCTATGTCCCACCAGCCATACTGCCACCGGTGTGCGTCGACACACAGAGTCTGTAAAGGAAAAAGGAAACAGGACAGTGACTTAACTGGTACTCATAATTGAAGAGGGCGAACATATAATTTGAAACACTTCGAACCCCACCTCCCCATATGGCGTATATCAGCCCCAGAGTACCCAAATGCAGCCGCAGTAGAAGCAGCTCCTATTCTAAAAGAATGGGTGCCGTAACGAGCCCCGGGGAGGCCAACACTGGACAGTGCCTTACCGGTCACCTTCCAAAATTGAAATTTAGTAAGGGGAGACCCATCTTGGTGGCAGAAAAACGGGCCAGGGTGCGTGCCATGCAGTGCAAGGAACTCTTGTAGGGCACCAACCGGACAGATGTCTGCAATGGAACATCGTAGCAGTCTTACACCACTGCCTACACCATGCTGATCGACCTTCGAGGAACGTATCCTCAACTGAGCCCATTCATTGGAGACATAGACATCTTCGAGTTCCAGTGCCCTACGCGTCGCATCCGCCTTAGACAGTAGCACCAGCTCACTGATGCAGAGCGCTCCAAAAAAGGCCACCGTAGTAGCCGCATGAAACAGAGCTGCCTCATACCTGTCAAAACACAGGTCATGCCAGCCTCGTGCAAGGTGGATAAGAACCCCCGGGGAAATTGGGTGGCGATTGTCCGGGCGGCGTCTACATTCCCATGTCCACCCCTCCAAAACATGTCGTATACGGAAATCATTTGTGCTGTCAGCATAACCCCCAACCTTGGCCATGAATGCCAGTGCTGACAGCCTGGATGCTATGGTGCGGGGAGCTAGGCCCTGACTGAGTAGGTAAACTATAAATTGAAGAACATGTGCCACTGGAATGGGCCAAATCTCGGGCAACAGAAAATGTGTACGAAAGGCCTGAAATTGACTGAATGCATGGTGATATGCCTTACGCGTGCGGGGCACCAGCGACATGCCGATTGCCCGGTTCACCTCTCCTTGCCAAACGTCCAAATCTCGACCGGGAGTGGCGAGGGAAATTCCTCTGCATCCGGAGCCAAGGCGCGGAACAGGGGGATCTGCAGGCGGGATAAAGCATCAGCAATATTGTTATTAATACCTGGTACATGTCTGGCCCTGAATAGGACATTGAGGCATAGGCTGCGCAAAACAAACTGTCGCACCAGCTCCATGACCCTGGGTGATTTAGATGTCTGGGAATTGACAATGTGCACTACCGCAGCATTGTCACACCAGAAATGAACCACTGAATTGGCCCACTCCTCACCCCATAGCATCAAAGCTCCCAGTATCGGGAAAAACTGGAGGAACATAAGATCGCGTAAACGATCTGTGCCCCTCCAAGTTGGAGGCCATCGGCCGTAGGCCCACCTCCCCTCAAAGTAAATCCCATAACCCAGGGACCTTGTGCATCTGGCTGAACCTGGAACCGGGGGGACACCAAAAGGTCAGATCTCCAAAATGACACCCCATTAAAGTCCTTAAGGAACTTAAGCCAAATTAACATGTCAGCCCTCGTGCCCTTGTTCAGTCGGACCCTGTGATAGCGCCTGGATAGGCCAGCCATGGCGTTGCACAAGCGTCGGGCAAAAGCCCTTCCAGGTGCGACCACCCTGCAGGTGAAATTAAGATGACCATGTAGAACCTGGAGCTCACGAAGTGACACCTTGCGTTTGGCCAGTAAGGCCAAAATCAATGCAGTGATCCGGGAAACCTTGTCCATGGGTAACCTGGATGCCTGCGAAACCGTGTCAATTTCAATACCCAGAAATGTGAGCTTGGTTGATGGGCCCTCGGTCTTTTCGGGCACTAAAGGGACACCAAGTTCCTTCATTAGCGTCTGAAATGTGTCAAGGAGACGCGTGCACGTGTCCGAGCCCCGTTCACCCCCGAACAAGAAATCGTCGAGGTAGTGGGCTACAGACCGAGACCCCGACCTGCGAACAAAGGCCCACTGAAGGAAAGTGCTAAAACGTTCAAATGCTGAGCAGGAGATGGAGCAACCAAAAGGCATGGCTTTATCCACATAGAATTTTCCCTGGAATTTAAAGCCCAATAACTCAAAGTCGGCCGGGTGCACCGGCAAAAGCCGGAACGCAGACTTAATGTCACACTTAGCCAGAAGTGCACCCATGCCACACGAGCGCACCATGCGCAGGGCCTGGTCAAATGATGTATACCTTACTGAACAAAGGTCATCAGGGATTGCATCATTGACCGAATGGCCCACCGGGTATGACAGATGGTGAATTAAACGAAATTCCCCAGGTGTCTTTTTGGGCACTAACCCTAAAGGGGAAACCTTCAGATTGGTAAAGGGCGGGAAGTGAAAGGGGCCAGCAACCCTGCCTGCATTAACCTCCTTAGCAATACTTAAGGCAGCCACCTCCTCCCTACCCTTAAGGGAAAGTAAATTAGGGGCATCTTGGGGGCACCTCTCCCCTTTGAATGGAATGTGAAAACCCAGCTGGAAACCCTCGAGAAGGTAGCCAGCATCTTCCCTCCTCGGGTACACCGAGAGCCACCGCTCCAACATGGCAACATTAACCGGGGAGGGGGCCTTTTGAGTGACCAGCTCCATCAGCGGCAGGTCTGCCCGCTCCTTGTCTACCTCTACCTCTGCCCCATGGCCCACCTGCTCGTGGACACGCGGCGGCGGCGTGGGGGCCAGCGCAAGAGGGACACTCATGTTTGTATCAACACTGTTTTCTATTGCATGCACCATTGGCCGAGAAGCTCCAACACAGCAGGCGGGCTGGAACCCCCTGCCCCGCCACCTGGCGGGGTGCCTGCGTTGGAGCGGCTCGCTGGACCGCGTGTCCGCAATGGTACCTCTCCCCAGGCCCCAGGCGCGTGGGGGTCATGTACAGAAGCCACAGCTTCTGACAGGGCTCATCCCACCTCATCTCAGGGTGTAGGGGGACTCTCATTCGAAATTCCTCATCGTAAGCCAACCACGATGGGCCAGGGAAATCAACCATTGCCCTGTATATATTGTCCAAATATTGGACCATAGGAATGGCCAGGTCAGGCCGGGCCCTGAGGTACACCGCCATGTATATAAGATATGCGGGTGACCAGTTGGCCCACGTGTGTGGTGGCTTACGACGGCGGGATTGCTCTTTATCCTTCTCATCCTGCCCCTCCCTCTCTTCCTTGGTGGGTTCCCTGTTCAATAGGGAGAAAATATCTACGTACTCTCCCCGCCAAATCTTCTCCCTTGTAGCCTGCGCCAAATGATCCCCGAGGGGCAAGGAATACCCAGCTGTTGGCAATGCTGACACCGGCACGCCAGCAATACGGGGCGGCAAAAAGGGGGCCAGTCCTGCCCCTGTGACACCCGGTGCAATCCCCGGGGCGGAAGCCCCCCCCACCTAATGTGGAACCTGTATGCGACCAAGCTGCACCCGGGTAAGCCAGGAACTGCTGCCCTCCCACCCCAACATGGTGAGGCCACGGCCACTAGACACCCTCCCCCGAAGTGGAGCGTGGTGTGGGGACATTAGTTTGAACCTGATACTCACTGGGTGCACCCCCATGGGCCGCCCCCACTGGGGGTTCCGGCCCACGGTGGGCGTCGGAGCTCGCGACCGAACTCGAGCTCTGAGGACCCATCCAACCACCACCTGACCGTAGTGTCTGCTGTGCGGGGAGCTGCGAGGCCGTGGCGGGCACAGGCCTGTGCGCCTCAAGCAGCTCAACCCGACCGACTGCCTGCTGAATGGTGGCAGCTGCCACAGTCGCCTGTGGGCAAAAAGGGGTCCCAGGTTGCAAAGCAGCCCCCCCCCGACGGGGTTATTGTTGATCCCCAGGGATGCCTCTAGTGCCGCAATGCGGGCTAGGAGAGCATCCACTGTAACAGAGCCCCTGCATAAAGGGGGCCAGGTGGGCCAGACGGCCCACTGGGCAATGGTCCAGGGCCCACTGCTGAAGTGCCTGGGCCCGAGTAGGGCCATGCCCAAAACTCCGGCCCATGAGGGGCCGGGGGCAAGCCCTGCTGGGAGATCGCACCCAGCCCACCCCCCTGATTGAAGCCCGTGGCCAAGGAATGCGGGCCGGGGGCCGAAGACCCGGTTGCGCCCTGCCCACCCCCTTGCTCCCACCCCATGGCCAGCAAGTGCGGGCCGGGGGCCGGAGCCGCCGAAGGGCCAGTCTGGGGCTGGCTAGCCGCGGGCCACGGCCTGATCTGCCCCATCCCACCAGGCCCGGTGGGTGCCTCCGCTGCGGGGGCCTGTTGGGGGGGGCAGTCGTGGTCCTCCGACCCGACTGCTGCCTCCTGGATGGGCGAACCGAGGTCGCCATAGCCTTCTTCTTGGGAGGCATCTCAAAGTCGATCCCTTCCCAGGGATCAGCAAAAGGCAGGGAAGCCGAAAGAGCAAATAGCGCGCTAGCTGTTTGCCGGGCTTTCCTGCAAAGGCGAAGAGCGACGGACAAAAACTTCTCCTCTCCGTCGCTTTCGCAAAATGGCAGCTCGGCTGCCTCGTGGCCACCCCTTTTAAAGAGGGCTGGCCACGCCCCTAACTACCCAGATGTCTGAGTCTGGGTGGGGGGGCGTAAAGAGCGCAGCGGCCATTTTGGCGCCGCGGTTTCATTTCTGTAGTTATCACATTTGTTTTTAGGCAGTTTTCAGCCATTCAGCATGGATCTTCTGACTCTTCATGATGCTCAAGAACATAGATGTCTACACGTTTCCCCTTCCCCCTTCTTATTTTTAAATCTAGTTTATTATGTTTTTCTCTCCTTTTTATGAGTGTCCTTTGTATTATGTTTTATCTTAAATCAATATTACAGTATTACTAAAAAAAAATCTCTACATGCTTCTATAACCTGGCACCATCCTGGTTTGTTAGGTGTTAGATTTAAACATCCCAGCTATCAGTATATTGGTGAAAGAGTTTGCAATCCAAACACATCTGGAAGGTACATATGTGGTGGGGAAGGTTGACCATATTATATGGATGGTTTGAGGGAAATGTCTTTGCCTGACCAGATCTACTCCTTCCTACCTCCTCCTCCTCTGGGTGTTTTAATCAGAGGTTACAGCCATGTGATTTACGCAGTGTGTTGCAATGTTAAAATGAAGGACAGAGGAACCCCTTCAAATGTTTTTGTCAAGTCTAATTTTTAAAAATCAGTTTCCTAAGTGATACAGCACAATTTTTTGCTTTGATGGAAATGTACTGTACCATGCCAGGCAGATGCATTGCAATTTCGATACATCACTTTATTTTATTTAACAACAACAAAACTCCTTGCACCCTGCTAGATGATACCCACCAAAAAAAAGGGAGGGAAGGGGGCAGGAAACAGATGCCCATACCACTCACAAAAACTCATGGGTGTGTGTGTGAGGAACAAAGGTGAATTAAAAGTAGTTGTAGTCTGCTAGCAGTAGCCAAAGTGCAACTACTACTTATCTACTTCGTCATTACTTATTTTTGATTGAGCATGTTTAGGATCAAAACTTTTATTCAAATGACTCAAGGGAAGAACAGGATGGCTTAATCCATTTGTGGGTTAGGCTTGGATGGTTTCCTTTGCTCTCAGAACAATACATGAAGTTAGAATTCAGGAGCGACATTAAGAAAAACCAGGAACATTCTGGACGAGTGAGCAGGTGGTGGCTAACCATGGTTGTGGGAGTGACAGAGTAAAGAGCCTTCTCCATAGTAAACGACACCTTAGATTTCCTTGCTTTAAGTGCTCTTCTGAATCGATGCCCAAGAACAGACAGCTACTGCTTAGCTTTAGGATTTTGGGTTGCACTAATAATAAGATCGCATTATAAAAAATATTTCTTCTTTCTCTACCTGTATTCAGAGGTTACTAAAAGCCTTCTTGTTTTCACATGTCAAAAAGTTGACTCTGGGCTCAAGTAATCCCTGTAAACAATTATTTCACAAAACTGTGCGTTTCCTGCACACGTATAATCAGATGCTTAAAATGCCAAAAAGACAAAGACAGAAGTAGACATTAAAACGATCTTAAAGATCTGAAATAAATAAAAACAGTGATTAAGAGTACAGAAACTATTACTGTAAAAGTTTGCATTATTCAGCAGTACTAAAGGAAAACATTAATTAGCCCACATAGAGGTGGGAGGATTTTTTTTAAAAGGCCTTTCTCAGATTTTAGGACCCTTTTAGGAGGTTTGAAACAGATCCAGTTAAAGGTAGAATAAAAATTGAGGAAGCTGTGCCTCCTCCTCCCATTTTATGATTTTAACAGCCTTTTTCCCTGCGAGGTGTTGTATAGTGATTCAGGTACTGAACATAGATTTAGGAATTTTGGACTCAAATTCTCACTGAGTTTGGTTTAATTGCAAAACACATCACCAAAACACAACAGACAGTGGTCACATATTTTTTTACTTAGAATGCATTTTAGTTTGTGTTTAAATTTGCCTTCATGTTTGCCATGAAATTATCACAAACAAGAATCTTCCCCAAGGCATCCCATTGTATTTTCTTACGCTTATTACAAAATATACCATGAACACATCACAGTGCTAAAATTACATTTTCGCCACATTCTCAGATTCCCAACACTATCGTTGCCCCATCTTTGTTCCTTATCAGGCTGTGAGATATATTTATCTTCTTGCTTGAAAATTAATGTGCATTTGGGTGTACCTCTCTTCTAATGTATGTTGGTTTTCACAGATTCCTTAATGCATAAGGAGAATGCATTTTTCAGATATGTCTTTTTTGATATGTATATAATTAAAAAAGTATAATTAGATGTTCATGATGTGCTTACAATGATGGAAATGGTAAGGTTTATGTGCTCTTTCATTAAGGTCTGAATCCAACTAGAAGTCCCAACTAGAGTTGAACCATGGAATCAGTTTGTTTTATGGGTTACACAGAAAGAGCCTCCTTGAAGACTGTAGTATTTTTGAATCATAATCAGATGTACAGTCAAGGGCAATGGTCACCTTGTGCTGGCTAATCTTTCTTACACTAAGTCAGGCAAAATGAACTGCAGAATGAATTCACCAAAAGGTGGCTTCATTTTGACAGTTTCACATCTAGCCTAGACACAGAAGAAAAAGTTTGTTTTATATAGGTTTTGACCCCATATTCAGCAATTGATTTAATTCTAGTTAGAACAAGTAATTGGGTTTAGTGTTAGCAGTTGGAAAAAAATAAAAACCAATTTCTTTCCCCATCTCTTTCAGTGACCAAGGTAGCTCTATGTCTTGGACCACCCAGCAGAAGACTTTAGAAGAGCTCAGATCAATAAATCTTTGGAGAGATGCACCTGAGTGGCTGCAGTATGACAACAGGAAGCATCTTGAAGGGATTGGTCATCAGGGTTGAGATAGTAGGGTATATGGGACCTGGGACAGTTCATAAGGAGTCTACACATTGTTCTCTCACTATTGACAGATCCATGTCCTCCCATATAAGTCTGACCAGATCTTCAACATGGAGTCCTGCTGTGTGTGTCCACCACCCTGAGATATTAGATGGGTAAGTACAGGGGTGGCCAACCTTTGATTCTTCAGGTGTTCTTAGACTTCAATTACCAGAAGCCCAAGTCAGCACACCAGCTGATCAGAGTTTCTGGGAACTGAGGTTCAAGAACACTTGGAACATCAAGGTTGGCTACCCCTGGGTCTTCAGTCTTTTTAAGCCCACTCATCATTGCTACGGTTCTTTTTATCTGTTGAGCTCTACACCGTTTGCGCCTCTTTCCTTTTACCCCTGGGTTAGTACATATGATGGGGAAGGTGTGAGAACATCCATGTGCATGCCTGATGTGCCATCTTGCCCCAGCTGTAGGGTTAAGAGAAGCCAAGGGGAGAAGCCTAGGGTGCAAACCTTTCCAAATGCACAGCCACAGCTGAAGCCAGTTGATGAGAAACAGCTGGAGGGGGGGTGGACTCACAGAGATAAGAATGGGGTGCTTTTTTCTGCAATGGTAGATACAAAGGAAGTACACTAAGCTTCCTCTCTGCATCCTGCCAGCCTGCCTACAGCAGACAACAGAAGGGAATCCTAACCACTCCTTCTCCTGTGGCTGGTCTTTCTGAAAATTCCTCCTTGGTGGCCGATTGCCCACACATTCTAAAATTAGATGTTTAAATGTAGGCAGAACTTTTTATATAACTAAACATTTTTTTCTATATATTTTTATTACACTACCAGTGAAATGTTTGCATCCACTAGCAATATACAGACTGAAATGCTTCCTTTGTTCCCCCTTAAACAATTTTACTGCTGAGGTTCTCTCATGGTTTTTATGCCCATTTCTGAAACATCAACATATTTTCAGCTTCTAATGACAGGTTATCTGTAAGGTCCAATCAAATGACCAGAACTGTCAAAACAGATTGAAATATCCAAATTAAGCCAACGCTGATCCCTCCGCAGTCCTACTGAAAATCTATTTCCAGCAAGCTTGCATCATTACATGCAATCTGTGTGCCAAGAAAAATGAATTAAATTGTTTTAGAGCATTAATATTTCGGTAAGTTCTTTTATGTTTTTAAGGAAAGAGTGAAAGAAAAAGGAAGGGGCTTCCCTGCTGGGAGGCATTTTATGAACAAAATTAAATGTTATAAAACCATGTTATTAAATTCTGTCAAAATAGGAATTAATCTTGTTACGCTGGTACAAAAGCCGTGGCGTTTCTGAAATTTCAGTTTGCTATAAAACTTAACCTTTCATAGTGTCTTCTGCTAAAAAGAAAACAAGGGAAAGTAGTTCAAGCTCTCTGGAAAGAAGAAGGGAAGGAGTTAAAAGAACAAGCCAGTAATAAACCATTAATATATCATCCTGTTATTTATTAATTTATTAAGTGTTGACAAGGTGTTCATTGTTACACGAAGCTTAACATGAAAACAAGCCTGCACCAAATTAGTTTCAATGACAGAAGTGAAGACGTGATAGGAAACCTTGGAGCAGATTATTTGGATCCAGTACCTAGTCTAGGTGAGTGCAGTGGTGGGCATCAGCAGGTTTGCACCAGTTTGCCAGAACCAGTAGCAGAAATTCTGGCTGGTTCCGCCCATCCAAGTTTTGAAATAAAGTAGTCCTAATTCTAGTGCAATGCAGGGCTTTCCCCCTGGCCACGTCCATCATACCATGCTCACAGTGTGGTAGTAAATTTTTTTGGAGCCTACCACTGGTGAATGTCAGAAACTACTAGAAGGTTTTTCAGCAGAGCCTTGTAGATATTCTTACCAATGGTTTAGTCATTTGATCCTGCCAATGGCACAGAAAATTCTGTTAGTTGTACAACTGCTATAAACATTCAGCTGATGGTAAGAGAAAGGCAAGAAGAAGGACTAGAAACAAGAACATCAAGAACAAGTTGACAGAATTTCTGTACCGGCCTCTTTTCAGCGATGAAGGAAGGCTGTTGCAACCCTCATCAGAAGCAAGCAAGAAAGCTTTGCTTGGATTGTATCCCATGGAGGAAAGAGAGGTAGGGATCTCTCGTGGTTGAATACTTTCTTTTGTAATAGATACAATCTCCCTGCAAATCTCCCTTCGTGTCAGAAATTATTCTGGGTTGAAAGGATTTTTCCAGAAGAAACTCCACTCAGGGAATGCCCAAAAGAGGCTCCTTTCATGTCCCCAAGAGCTGGGACAGAGATCGGCACTCAATCCGTCATGTAGTACCCAGGTCTCGAACTGCTGACTTGCCAGCCTTCCAACTAACAAAGTGAGCTTCTTAACCACTGAGCCACTGCAGCCACGTTGTAACCTATGATTTAGTCTCCGTGTTGTCCTTTTGTGGATGGACTTATAGCCAAATCCATTTCTCCTATGATCTCTGGTATAAGTGTGTTTGCATTCCCTGTCATTCTCTATTGTTGTCTTGTGGTAGCAACCAACTGTGTAATTGTTATGTCCGGCACTTGCAAGCAATAGTTCAGACAACGATGAACCAAACAGCAACAAGTCTTTAATTAACAGTATATTCAAGATGAACTTACAAGGCGTTCCAGACACAATAATGGCTATATAGTCCCATGGAATCAGTCCCTCCTGACTCTTGCCGTAGCGAGGCAATAAACTAGCTAGCATAGGAGCGTAGCATAATGGAGGAGATCCAGGCTAGCATGTTCCTGGCTACCTGTACGGAGAGGGAAGTATAGATCTGGCCTGGCCCACCCTTGTTTACCCGTGGGGCTTACATCATGTCTTCCCGGGGGTGGCTCCTTGATACAAAGTAGCGACCCACCGGATAACCATAACTAACCAATCATAACAGGGAATATATGTATTTAACCAATGGAGAACAGGATCCAAAAGTGTAGCCAATCACAGGACTTTGATTAGCATAATAAGTGCGCCCTGTGCAAGGGTTTTCGCACCACTTTGTGTTCCTAATTTGGATGGCAGGAAACCACCATTTTCCTATTACAAAGGCGCTGCCCGCGCTACTTGCAAATGTGCCTGAATACACATCATTTATGTCTTATGAAGATTAGCCACCATGCCCCCTTATATTTTGAGCTTGCAGACATAAAACATCAGCAAAAATGAATTGTTACGATGCTAAATATTCTGCATTGTGTTGGATGTGTAATCATTAAATTGGTACAGTATTTGTTTCCTTCAGTCTTGATGGAGGGCAGCAGCTTAATCAATAATGCCCTGTGGTCGATGAGGACTTTGTGTGCCAAAAGGGCTCAAGACCAGAAAGTGACTTGTGGCACTGGATCACTGGTAAAGGTGTCATGCTGCAATGCAGAAGGCAGATGAAAGGCCACTGCATTATATTTTTAGGACAGTCTTCACGGCAGATTGTCATGAGGCTCGCCAATATTCGGATACGGCAAAGGAAGAAGAAGAGGCAGGCATATGATGAGATGCAGAAATTAGTTTTTAAAGATATGAATGAAAGGTTAGATAGAAAATGAGAAGTATGTCCAAAACACATTCTTCCCCACTTTAATGATAAATTAATGGGTGAGATCAAATGTTTTTTTTAAAAGGATTATTAGAAGTGAATAATTTAAATGATATAGTAAAGGTAAAGGTTTCCCTTGCTCAAAAGCCAGTCATATCCAACTCTAGGGTGCAGTGCTCATCTCTGTTTAAAAGCCGAAGAGCCAGCGCTGTCTCCTTCTGCAGACGTTTCCATGGTCATGTGGCAGGCATGACTAGACACCAGAGTGCACGGAACGCTGTTACCTTCCCACTGAAATGGTCCCTATTTATCTACTTGCAATTTTTGCTTTCAAACTGCTAAGTTGGCAGGAGCTGGGACAAAGACGGGAGCTCATTCCATCTTGCAGCACTCGGGAATCAAACTGCTGACCTTCCGCCTCCCAGTTTGTCCAATTGAAAGGGTGAAGTCAGGTGCCAGAAAAAGAAACTATTTTTTGAGAGAAATGTGTATTGTAACTGGAGAAGAGAAAAGAAGAGAAAGAAAATGCTTGGTTTGTTTAAATTGCCCTGAGGGTGATGAGGAGGACAATGTTATGTTATATTATGGTTTTTTTTTTACTTGAGTGTATTTTTCTTCATTTTTGTGTTATGTCAGTAGTATATTAAAATATTTTTTTAAGATTCTGTTTTTTAGATAAAAAACAGAACATAATGTAGTCTGAAACAATAAGCAGCCACCAATTTCACACACACACACACACACACACACACACACACACACACACACACACACACACACACACACACACTAGCATAGTTTGCCCAGCGTTGCCGGGCTGTTTTAAATTGTGTTTTGCTTTTTTTGGGGTGGTGGTGGTTGTTTTTGAGTTACAAATCAACAGAGGATGCTATAATTTTTTAAATTTTATTTATGTAACATATATTTGTTATTTGTGTAAACTTTTGATGTATTGTTATTTGTTTGACTTGTTTTTACTCTTCTGGCCTGTTGTGGTCCGTCTGCTGGGGACTTGTGCTCCTGTTGCATTTTGTAATTTTATGTTTCGCTCGCCGGCTTTCTCAGCGTTCTGCACTAATGGCGCGCAGGACGCTGGGGCTTGTAGTTTTGCATTTTTGGTTTGCGTTTGTGCGGTGGTTTTTTTGCGGCTCAATTTTAATTGGCCGCACTGCGTTTCCCAACATCCTTTTTGCTTGCGCCTCTCAACCTGACTGGCTGTGGTGCGGCGCGGCGCGGTGCAGAGAATGTTGGGAAGTGAAGTTCTTTTCCTTTTTTTGCGTTCATGGGGCTCTTGCCCCACTGGCGCCTTTCTCAACCCTGCAGCAACCTCCGGACTGGGTTCGGGCGAGTGCAGGAGGCTCGGTACGGGATAGGATGGATGGGTGCAGAAATGTATAGCAAGTTCCAACGGTTAACCCTTGGATTTATAGGTATAGATAAAATTAAATTTGCGTACACTTTTAAATATATATAAATTTAATTTCTAGTTTAAATACAGTTGCAGTAATTCTTATGCACTGCATAGCTGTGCCACATGCTGGCAACCATCCATGTCTTATATGTCCCATCACATATTTTCTACTATTGTTTTTCTGACACATAAAGAATGAGTCTTCAGCTCTTGGGGGGGGGGGGAGCCATTTGATTAATTTGTTTTCCCCAGGTAGACTTTGCTTCAGAGTGAAGGAAAGCTGGAGCTTGATGGTTTTTAATCATCAATCAAAGATCATCAGCCCCCTGTACTTCTCCTTCCAGCTGGTCAGAAGGTTTGCCCATGGTGTTCCAATCTCACACCTTCATTTTGAAATTTAATTTCCTGTATTTGATTACCAGGCATCATCCCACAAAAGTCATAGCAGGTGAAAGAATAAATCAGGCTTGTATGTGCATGCACTACTAGTTAAAATACCTGTTGTTGTTGTCACCTCTGATTTACGGTGACCCTATGGATGAGTGATCTTTAAAATCTCCTGTCCTCAACAACCCTGCTCAGTTCTTGTAAACTCAAGACTGTGGCTTCCTTTAAGGAGTCAATTCATATCATTTTTGTTCTTCCTCTTTTGCTGTTGCCTTCAACCCTGCTCAGCATTATTTTTTCCCCAGAGAACCTTGTCTTTTCCTAATGTGCCCAAAGTAGGATAGTGTCAGTTTCATCATTTTTGCCTCCACAGACAGTTCAGGTTTGATTTGCTCTAGGACAGGGGTGCCCAAACCTTTCAGGCCACAGGCCAGTCATGTGGTTCAGTGGGCCAGTCATGTGGTTCCTCCCACAGGAAGTGGAAGTAAAACACACCTTGCAATCTGTTTTGCAACAAATATGTTTTGCAACAGGATGAGATAGATTTTTGACTGCCATTTTCTCTGCTTAAACCAGGGATGCCCATGGGACAGATCTGGCCCCAGATGCCAATTCATCTGGCCCACACTACCCTCATTGCTCTCAGAAGCAGAAGTAAAACATGGCCATATGTGTACAAGTGCTGTGGGTGCATGTACGGCAGCGTTCTGCGCATGCAGGTCCCATTTTACTTCCACTTCTGGGAGTGATGAGGGTGGCATGGGCCAGATGAATTGGCATTGGGGGCTGGATCCAGCCCATGGCCTGTAGTTTGGGTACCCCTGCTCTAGGATCAACTTGTTCATCTTTCTGTCAGTCCAAGGTATCCACAAAGCTCTCTTTTAGCACCATATTTCAAACAAATAAAAAAATCCTGTCAGCTTTCTTTAATGTCCAGTTTTCTCACTAACACATGGCTCACATTTTGCATTGCTTGTGGCACTGTCCAGTGTGAGCTATTTTCTGGCATTCCCTCAATATACAGGTATATGAAGTTGTAATCTATGTCCATACTGGACTTTTTAAATGCAGCAGCAGAACTACACCTTTTGGAGACCTGGGCTAGAATGATTCCCAGAAAACAACCCTTTCTGGTGCTATCAGACCTGATCCTTTCTCATCATCTGATCACACATCTCCCTTTCACCTTTTGTTCTAAACTTTTCCCAATATTAAATCAACATTTTTCATCTTCTGGTTTTCTGTGTCTTACTTCATCGTTCTTTTTTCCCATGCTATCTGCAGCCACCACCCTCATCAGTTTCTTGTTTTGATTGGTGTACAACACCTTCAAAATACATATAGACAGGTATCATGTCCTCCCTTTAGCAATACATATTTGGGTATTTTAATCTTTCATTGTAAACCAGTCATTCAGTTGTTCTGTCATTTATCTTACTTTTCTCTTGAGCCCAAATCCTTGGTGAGACAGATTTCAGAGCAGAGGCTCACCATGTGGTGGCAACCAGTGTGTGGTTTTTCAGAATGAGAACAAGGATTATTCAGAAATGGGGACCATATCAAACTCAAATGGCAAGGAAACAGACTTTGCTGGAACCTTGATAGGCTAAAGCAGTCCGGGCACGTTTTACTTCCGCTTCCGGGAGCGACAAGGGCAGCGCGGGCTGGATGAATCTCAGTAAACCCCTTTGTGTGGATTCACAGGGGGCTTGGGCTTCTGGGAATTGAAGTCCAAGAACATCTGGAGTGCCAAGGTTCACCATCATGGCTCTATATCTTTCCCACTAGAGAGGAGGAAATCTATACAACCCAAAGCGTCATGGATAAATGTTCAGAGTTGGACAGAATAGCAGCATATTCTGCTGGTTTGTGTAAACAAGGAAATTTCATCCTCTTCAAAGTCAAAACAGAAGCCATGAGAGTGTATTTATAATTTGGGGGATTTTTGAAATCATAACTCTTTCATTAGAAAATGCCTTAAGCTGGCAGACGTAGCAATCAAACACTGTAATATCCGTGTCATGTGAGAAGCACCTTCTATATTTTAGCTACCTCATCAAAGAGCTGAAGTTAGGTGTGTTTTCAGAAATGTGCGGATAGTTTTAAAGGGCCACAGTTGGTGAAGATGTTTATCAGAAGAGGGACACCAAATGAGAAGATTTCTTCCCCACTCCCTTTTAAAGAGGGTGGGGAAAGTCCTATTGTTGGAATGGTCACTATAGTAAGCAGCTTAATACTAGAGCCCCAAAAGTTACTGTCAAAAGTTATTAGTTATCTTTCTAAGGTCCTCTGCAAGTAGTTAACTATGTGCTAATTAACATTTAAAAAGGAAGTGTTGTTTTGTGGAAGTAATTAGATTTGCTGCCTTTCAAAAATGACAAAAACCAGACATATGCAAGCTATCCATTGGTGTTACAAAACACACTTTATTTCCATACACACCTTGGCATGGGTTCTGCCAGCGTAGCAGAAGACAGAATTTGGTCACACTTCTGTAATTATAAAAGTAACTAAAAGTTAAAGGCACACTACAAAAGGAATGAGGCTATCCTTCATCATGTTACAAAACAATTGGGCTAAATTGAATTATATTTCTAAATTTACCCACTGGAAGTTGTGATGTTATGCACATCCCATTGGTTAAAAATATTTCCTGCAGTTGAAAATGACAACTAAAATTAGCCCAATGAAATAATAAATATAGATGAATTCTTAATTATTAGAGATTACTAATTATTAGGAGAGAGATAATAATTAGAAGTAGCTGGTTATTTGTAACTAGTTATCCCCAAACTCCAGATTTTAGATGTTTTCAAATTTTGTAATGAGCTTCTGCTTAATACAACTGCATGGTGAGGAGAACCAGCCTCAGTCTTTCTCATGTGATCCTTTTCTGGTTCGCAGTAGACCATGGCAGTGGTTTAAGTTACACCCATTTTTCAGATGCAACTGTGCACAGACAAATACAGTAGAACCCCGCATAACGAAAAACTCCATTCCATGGAGCTCTTCGCTATGCAGTTTTTATCGTTATGTGAAGCTAATGGGAGATGCCTTGGATAACGAACAAAATATGTTTGTTATCCAGGGTTCCCATTGACCGGGTATACCCCAGTTACCAAAAAACCCGCATAACAAAAAAATCATTATGCGGGTTATTGCTATTGTCTAACGAACGCTTCGTTATGCGAATTTTTCGTTATACGAAGCGTTTGTTATGCAAGGTACCATTGTAGATCAGCCTGCTTTTTCTGGTTGGTGCCCATTTCATGCATTTGTATTTAGAATGCTGTCCTGTTATTTAAAAAAAAATCCACAAAAGGCCTATATTTAAATACTTTATAAATTAAGTGCATATTAAATGGTGGTTTGTTTTGCTGATTTGCATTTTCTCTAAATCTACTTTTTTTTTTCAAAGGCATCTGATACATTGTCTTGAAGCAAGAATTCTATCAAAAGATTTGATCATATCTGAAGTCTAACTAAATTCTGACCCAGGCTTTAGATGGGATGGAGTGTGTGTGGGTACTCTGGATCACTTCAATTCTTACCTGAATTCACAGAAGTTGCACTTTTCCCGTACCCTTCTACTCAGTTGGGTTTAGCTTTAATTTCAGCTAATGTTCCTGTCAGGAATTGCTCCTCAGCTCCACCCTGCCTTGGAATGCAAGCTTACCTGAGGCCTCGAGTTTCCCTGTTTTCCACAGAAACATGTGCTCCAGAGTAACAGAAGCTCTATTATAAGGAAGTAAGTGAATATTGTTTTAAATCCTTCCTTTATTGGTGTGTAGAAGGAAGAATGGTGTTGGTACCAGGATCACCTCAGAAGCGATAGCAGGGAGATTTGGTTTACCTCCCTCTCAAAGGCCAGGAAAAAACTTCCCAGACACAGGCATTGGATTCAGAAGTATGGGTTTTCATTAGAGGTCCACACAATACCCTATCCTCTCTCTCAAACATCGTTGCTTCTCCATGCAACGTCCCCTCCTGATTCCCTCCGACTTCCAACAATATGACACCCAAACTGATGATAAGAATTAAATATTCAGGATTTTCAAGCTGGATTTTTCCTCAAGTCACATGTGATATTTCACTAGTCTGACATTTTCTATTATTACGTGATGCAAAGGTAGACTTAGCATGTGCACTCGGGTAAGTGTTTGCCAGATTTTAACTGGGCATGAGCCAACTCTCTTTAGCAAACCATCAGTTTGGTTACAGTCTGAAAGTTTCAGAACGGCTAAGCAACCTTGCCTCTGTTTGGCTCCAGAGAAGAAAATCATCTCTTTCGCATAAATGCTTTGGAATCAAAGAACCGTCAGGCATGGCAAAAATCAAAAGACATCAAGGCAGCCTGTTCAAGATTACAAACAAGTAGGGACCTGTGGAAAAGTGCAGTGGGGAGGGGAAGGGTAGATGACGATAAGATGCTCTTCGTCCAATCTCTTAGCTGCTCCTTACACCCAAGAAGGCTCTTCCTGTTGAGCTGCCCTTTGTACCCTACGCACAGCCCCATTCCTCCATGTACCCAGTGATGGCGAACCTTGGCACTCCAGGTGTTCTTGAACTTCAATTCCCAGAAGCCCTGATCAGCAGGAGTGCTGACTTGGCTTCTGGTAATTGAAGTCCAAGAACACCTGGAGTGCTAAGGTTCGCCATCACTGGCCTAGACAAGGGGCTGCGGTGGCTCAGTGGTTAAGAAGCTCACCTTATTAGCTGGAAGGCTGGCAAGTCAGCAGTCCAATACCTGGGTATTGCATGATGGATTGAATGCCCATCTCTCTCCCAGCTCTTGGGGACATGAAAGGAGCCTCATTTGGGTGTTCCCTGAGCAGAGTTTCTCCCGCAAAAATCCTTTCAACCCAGAATAATTTCTGACACGAAATTATTATTATTACTGGCCTAGACTATGGAGGAGAAGGAATGTACTCTCTCTGCCATCTGCGGTTGGAAGCATGAGGTTTGAGCAAAAACAACCCAGAACATCGTGCCACCTGAGTCGATGACAACCTAAAAACCTGAGAGGTATATTATCTAGAAGCCAACCAAGGTATTTTAGTCTATAAAATGCCCCTCTCCCCATCTCTGCTGGCAAAAAGGCCAAAACAGCAAGGGAAAAAGCTGAGACCCTGTTGTCCTTTGAATGAAGCATGTGATCGGATTCTGAAATGTTTCCTCATTATTTATTGCAGCTCCTCCGGTGGCCTAGAGGTTAAGATGCTGAGTTTGGAGACTGGAAGGTCAGGTTTCGATTCCCGAGGGTCTGCCCTTTGGGACATGAAAGGAGCCTCATTTGGGCATCCCCTGAGTGGAGTTTCTCCAGCAAAAATCCTTTCCAATCAGAGTAATCTCTGACATGAATTTATTTATTTATTAACCTGGTCATCTGGGATATTTTCCCACTCTGGACAGCTTACAATATATTTTTAAAAATACAATTAAAATTAAATCTTAACCTATAAAACCAAGGGTTAACCGTTGGAACTTGCTATAGGTTGCTATGCCTCGCCCTACTTGCCTGCACTCACCCTTCGTGCACACGGCCAATCTGGGTCCGCAGGTCAACAAAGGATTGAGAAAACAGGCAGTGGGGCAACAGCCCCACAAACGCGGAAAAAGGGAAACAACTTCCTTTCCCAACATTCCTTGCGCCGTTCCGCGCCAGAGCCAATCAGGCTGAGAGGCTCTCGCACGGCGCGGCGCAAGGAACGTTCAGAAACACGCCGCAGCCAATCAAAAGAAAACAGTTTTAAAAAATGCAGCACAAACACAAAGCACAAACCCATAACTACAAGCCCCAGCGTCCTGCGCACCATGAGCGCGCAGAACGCTGAGGAAGCCGGCGCCCAAAAAATAAAATAAAAACAAAAACACCAGGAGAGCAAGTCCGACAAGCCGCGGGAACCAAAGCCCCCCTCCCCATCGGCGCCTGAAGCGCCTAATTGGAGTTTCCCCTTTAATATCACTGGGTGGGGGAGGGTGTTGTGCTCCCCCTCTCTACTGGCTCCCCTGGGGTTGAGAGGGTTGAGGGGGACCAAAGGAGCCTGTCTCCCCAACCCTCCTGACCCAAGGGGACCTGGCAGAGAGGGGATTCCCCTCCTCACACACACACACACATCATATTAAAGAGAAGAAACCAAGCGGTTACTTCTCTTTAAAAATGGAGTTTGGGGGGGGGAAATCCCCCTCTCGATGGCTCTCCTGAGTCCGGAAGGGTTGGGGAGACAGACCCCTTTTCTCAACCCAACCCTCCCAAACCCAAGGAAGCCAGCGGAGAGGGGGATCACAACCCCCCCCCCCCACTGATATTAAAGGGG
The DNA here is from genome assembly GCA_035047345.1 of Bradypodion ventrale. Lineage (NCBI taxonomy): Eukaryota > Metazoa > Chordata > Lepidosauria > Squamata > Chamaeleonidae > Bradypodion > Bradypodion ventrale. The sequence continues at coordinate 128,504,705 of JAWDJE010000006.1, forward strand.
AATCCCAAATTGAGATTTCCCTTTTAACATCAGAGGGTAGCCTGGATTCGATCCCCTCTCCTGGGTCCCATGAGTCTGGAAGGTTTGGGGGGACAAAAGGGGTCTGTCCCCCCAAGCCTTCCAGAGCCAGGGGATCCCCCCGTAGGACACCAAAAACCACAAAAACAAACAATCAAAAACATTCAATAATACACAAAAACAAACAAAAATAACACCAAAAAAGTAAACAACAACAAACATTTCCAAACACACCCAGCACCCAGCCAAATACCACAAAATCCAAACACCACCACCACCCCAAATAAAGAAAAACAGCCAACTCACCACCACACGACCTCATACCACAACGACTGGAAAAGAAATGAATAAAGAAAGAGACTACTTACTGGAAGAAGCTCCACCCAGAGGCCACGAGAGAAAAAACAGTCAAAATACAAGATAACCCCTACCAGCAGCACTTGCTGCCCACAATAATAAAAAAAATTCAAAAAGACACAATAGCCCCACATAAAAGGCCCCAAGAGTTTTTCGAAAAAGTATATCATTCTTTTTTTCATCCACAAAACCAAAACACCAAAAAAAAAAAACTCATCACAGTTTATAACAGGCCATCAAAAAAATTTGTATAAATAAAAATTTTGAAAATTTCAATTATAGACTAACCTCTTCTTTACAAACATTAACAACAACAACAAAAACTTTCCAACACCATTTAAAACAGCCCGGCAACACCGGGCAACCTTTGCTAGTAAATTATAAATATCAACAAGAACAAAAATGATAATACACCCACACACCCCATTTAAAAACAACAACAACCCAACAAGAAAGAACACATTAGGTCAACCAGAATCCACCAGGCAACACAGATTCAGTTTAGAAAGCAAATAAAAAACCTAAGTTCAAAACTCCAAACCAAAAACTAAAACCACACTTACAGGGCAAACACTGAGACTGCTTCCCTCAGTTGACAGGTCACGTGAAAAGGGATCCTAGTCACCTGGGAAGAAATGTTTCAGTTTGCTTTCCCATTGGGTATCCTTTTTCTCTAAGTCTGTCTTGGAGTCATTCCTGCTCTCTTACACTGACGGTTTTTAAAAAAATCATAAAAAATATCATTTGATATTTTACTTCTCCTGAGTCACTAGTACACCTCTGCCTTCTAATAACCTCGCTGAAGGTTATGCATGCTAAATATGTTCTTGGCAAACATTCAGGTAGTTTTCAAGAGCTTGCTTATATGCAAATGGCACCTTGATCTGGTGATTAAGTAAGATTTATGGCTGCAACAACAGCAGCAGCAGAACCTTCTTTTCCAGTGTACATGGCGGCAGCCCGTGAGAAAGAACCTGTCATTTTTATGGCTTGGAACTGAAGTGACATCTGTAAAATGCTTGAAACATCTGGAGGGGTTGCATTCTGGCTGAAAGAGAACAAAACTGGAGGAGTATGCAGAAAGCCCAGATGTTAATGAGCAGAGCTTGTGAAGAAAAACAAACACCTAGATTTATATATATAAATAAAACTCCTATAATTCCTCAGCCATTGGTGGTAGAATTCCAGGGAGCTGTAGTCTTACAACAGTGTTCCCCAAGCTTTGGTTTTTGGACTTCAACTCCCAGAAGCCTAAGTCAATTCCCCAAAGCACTGATCAGCCAATGTACTGATTAAGACTTCTGGGAATTCAAGTCACCCTGTGTGGCCTGGGCCCCACATTGGGAATCACTGTCCTACACAGTAACTACGCTGATTGCTACAATTGAGCAGCTCACATAAGTACGTACATTTCTAGGCAAAGTTTAGTTTTGTGTGGCAAACTTTTGATTTTCAAATAAGTAGAATGGGGCTGTCTGGCTAGCTCAGAGGTTGGGAGTTTAATTTCCTACTGTGCAGCTCACAAACGCCAACTCTGTGTGGCCTTGAGCCAGCTCCACAATCCCGGGATGCTGCCAGAGGAATGGGATGACAAACAGCTTTTTGAGTACTCTCTACTTAGAAAACCTTGTAAAGTGTTGCCATAAGTCAAAATTAACTTTTGACATTGCTCAATTTTTATTATAAAGGGACTGGGGTGGCTTAGTGGTTAAGATGCTGAACTTGATGACTTGAAGGCTGGCAGGTCAGCTTTTTAAGACCCGAATGCTGCACAATGGAGTGAGCTCCCAGCTCTGTCCCAGCTCCTGCCAACCTAGTAGTTCAAAAACAAAAAAAATTGCAAGTACTGTAAATATGTATGTACCAGTTCAGTGGGAAGGTAAACAGCATTCTGTGCACGCCAGTGTCTAGTCATGCCTGCCACATGTCCATGGAAATGTCTACTGATGCAGACAGCACTGGCTCTTTGTCTGTAAATGGGTATGAGCACTGAACTCTAGAGTCAGATATGATTGGCTTTTGAGCAAAGGCCTTTACCTTGTTACCTAGTAAAGATAAGAAATGGAGGCAGGACAGCACCTGCTAGCTTCTGAGTAGGTCTGGGGGTCCAGACATGTCAGGAACATAAACTTAATGGTATTGGTAGCTCCAACAGGGAATTTGGGCAAAATCTGGAAAAGAAATATATGTAAAAATCAGATATAAATTGGGCATTAAACAAAATCTAATTCCTGGGAATGGGCAAATCTGTTTGTTTCGCTCAAACTTTGGTTGGGGAAATCACATTTTGGACTACAGTTCCCAGCATGCCTGTTGTGTTCTAATAGTGTAACCTTCTTCATGTGATAACAATGTATCTTAACAATGTAACCCTTCCTACAAGTAACAATATAGTCGTCAGCTGTATCACTATAAACCCTGTATTAGGACGCGAGCTAATAACCACCAGTGGGCAGCAGCGAGCGTCCAAGCTCTCTTGGTCCATACTCATCAGTAGCCACAGCGCGGAGTTTCCCGCCACTACCTACACCTGGACAAGAAAGGCGTAACCAGCAATGATGTCACGCAGACAATAGCCAACCGGCTATCGTGGAGCCACATTCGAATGTTTACCACTGTATATATATAGAGCTTTGCATCCGCCATTACCTCATGTTCCCTCTGTCCACCATGCAATAAACCTGAGTTAAACCAGCCCATGGCTGTTTCCTGTGTCTTGGTTCTCATACACTAAATTGGCGACGAAGGTGGGATAATGGATCCCCAAGGAGCCAGGGCACAGAGCGGTTTCAACATTACCAAACCGCAAGACTGGGAACTCTTTGAGATGGACTTCCAGGCGGCACTGGTGGAACTCAAAGTCAAAGGCGACAAGGAAAGGAAGAGGGCCATCCTCACCAGAATGCTTGGGATAGAAACCAAGCGAACGCTGGTGAGCATTATTGCACTGAAGAAGATGAGTGACTTCAAAGCCGAGGACATTATGAAACTGCTGCGTGACCGGTTCCGACCCTCGAGGGCAATGTTTCCCACTCGGAGCGCGTTTTGGAGGCGAGTCCAAGCGCCGGATGAGTCGGTTGAGACCTTCGTAACAGCCATGAGAATAGCCGCCGCCCCCTGCAGATGGGACAACCTAGAGATGGCCCTAAGGGACGGCGTTCTTTGTGGCCTGAAGGACAAGGAAGTGCAGCGCAGCCTGATGAACAAGGAGCCGCCACCCACGCTGGCAGAGGTTGTGGAGGCCGCGGAATCCGCGGAATCCACGAATGCTGGGGTAGACGAAATGCACCAGTGGCGTGAGTGGCGTCCTAGGGCCGGCGAAGCGGAAAATTCGGTGCACGGCAAGTCCGGACAGTCGGTGCACGCAACCCGACGAACCTCGAAGTCGTCTACGGAAGGCAGCGACGGCGAGGAGGTCCAGAAGGTCCGAAAAGGAGGGCGCCGCTGCGATGGTTGCGGAGCGGCCCATGAGCGCGCGAAGTGCCCATTCAGAAAAGCCGAGTGTTACAACTGCGGCCGTCGGGGGCACATCGCCAAGGCGTGCAGAAATCGGAAAGAGGGCCGGAGGCACTCACAAGACCGTTCGGCCAGACCGGACCGTCCAGCGAGGTCCAAAGATGGCGCCCGGACCACGAGGAAGCAGGACGGCGTGGGTCGCATCTCGGACGACAGCGAGGACGACGCCCCCGTGTTCAGTGTGTCCGCGGGACAACCCCATTACTTCGTCGAGGTACTAGTACAAGGGGCCCCTATTAGGATGGAAATTGACTCGGGGTCCTCCTATTCTATAATTCCCCAGAGAGAGTTCTTGAAAATCGACCCCCATGTGCGGCCCAAACTTAAAACGTTGAGGTCCACGCTACGAGACGTGCAGGGGAACAGCATTCCAGTGTTGGGGGTCGGGAAATTTCGGGTCCGTTTTAAGAAACATTCTGCGGAACTCCCTCTAGTTGTTCTCAAAGGGGGAAATTGTAGCCTCCTCGGGACTCAGTGGTTTCAGCCTTTGGGTTTGTTCATAGGGGGGGTGCATGCTGTGGGTGCGGATCCAATAAAAGCGGTGTGCGACGCGCACTCCGCCGTTTTTAAAAAAGGACTGGGAAAGTTCAAGGGACCCCCTGTAGCCTTCGACCTAGACCCGGAGGTCCGCCCGATAAGACTCAAACCACGCAGGGTGCCGTTCGCACTAAAGGACAAAATAGAGGCGGAACTGGACAAACTGGTGGGCCAGGGGATTCTTGTTCCTGTTGATTCCGCGGAGTGGGAAACTCCAATTGTTACAGCACTAAAAGCTAATGGGGAAGTGCGCATTTGCGCTGATTATAAGTGTACAATTAACAAGGCAATCCGCCCTAATGCATACCCGGTGCCGGTGGTCAGCCACCTTCTGGCCAGGCTGAATGGGGGAAAATGTTTCGCTAAGCTCGATTTAGCACAAGCCTACCAGCAACTCCCTGTAACTCCCGCCACGACGGCGGCACAAACTATAGTTACACATAAAGGGGCGTTCCAGGTGTCGCGTTTACAGTTCGGCGTGAACTCGGCACCCGGCCTTTTTCAGTCGATTGTGGAACGCCTCCTGAAGGGGCTGGAGGGAGTGTTGTGTTATTTTGATGACGTATTGATAACAGGGGGGAGTGAGGCCGAACTGGCAAGGAGATTGGATAAAGTACTGACTGTGTTCGAGAAAGCGGGGCTGCGACTGAGAAAAGACAAATGCGTTTTTTTCGAAACAGAGGTTGAGTTTTTAGGGTTCCGTGTCACACCCGAGGGAATTAAGCCGTCCAAATCCAAAGTAGCCGCAATCAAGCAGGCTCCTCGCCCCACATCCAAAACCGAACTACAGTCATTCCTGGGGCTCCTAAACTTTTACCATACCTTCCTTCCACGGAAGGCGTCTGTGGCCGAACCGCTCCATCGGTTGCTAAAAAAGGAGGAAACATGGCTGTGGGGTGACGAGCAAGAGAGGGCTTTTAGAGAGTTAAAGCAACTCCTAACATCCGAGGCAATCCTAACTCACTTCGACCCCAAACGGCCAGTGGTCTTAGTTTGTGACGCATCCCCGGTGGGGGTGGGGGCGGTGCTTTGCCACGTGTTGGACGATGGAAGGGAGGCCCCGATAGCGTTTTATTCCAGGTCCATGTCCCAAGCTGAGAGGAATTACGCACAGACCGACAGGGAGGCATTAGCGATAGTAGCGGGCACCAAAAAATTTCACGATTTTCTGTATGGTCGCCCGTTTACGATCGTGACCGATCACAAGCCTCTGTTAGGAATTTTCACTGCAAATAAGCCCACGCCACAGATCCTGTCCCCGAGAATGCTGAGGTGGGCTATCTTCCTCAACGCATACCAACATGAGTTGGAATACCGGCCCGGAAAGGAGATCAGCCATGCAGACGCACTCTCACGGTCTCCTCTGCCTTTGTCGGGTGACCAAAAGGCAGGGGTAGAGAGAGACCACCAGGTATTGTTAATAGAGGTTTTAGATTCACCCCCAATAGTACCAGCCGACATTGCCAGGGCGACTGGCAGGGATAGAACGCTGGAGAAAGTAAGCTCATGGGTACAGAAGGGGTGGCCGGCGTCCTCCCCAAGTACGGAATTCGACCCATTTTTTCGAAAAAAAATAGAGTTGTCCCTAGAGAGGGGGTGCCTTTTGTGGGGTCAACGGGTGGTGGTCCCTACATCCCTGCGACCGAGGGTACTCAAACTGTTGCATGTCAGCCACCCGGGGATCGTCCGTTCCAAGGCGCTGGCGCGGAGTTACTTCTGGTGGCCCCAGCTGGACGCAGACATAGAGTACATGATCGGCACTTGTGAGGCATGCCAGGGCTCCCGACCGGAGGCGGCTCGTCTCCCGCACAGGGAATGGGACGCGGCAAGGGGGCCGTGGTCCAGAGTGCACATAGATTTTGCTGGCCCGTTCCGAGGTACCCTTTTTCTCCTGGTAGTGGATGCGTACTCCAAGTGGCTGGAGGTGATTCCGGTAAAGAGCACGTCCTCCGCCACTACAATTAGCCATCTAAGGAGAGTCTTTTCCACGTTCGGTTTACCCGACACTCTGGTCAGCGATAACGCTAGTTGTTTCACGTCCGCCGAGTTTAGGGCATTCACGGAAGCAAACGCCATTCGGCACATCACATCCGCGCCGTTTCACCCGGCCACGAATGGCCAAGTGGAGCAGCTGGTGCGTACAACAAAGGATGCGCTGCGGCGCATGGGCTCGGGGGACCTGAATCACCAAGTTTGTCAGTTTTTATTAGCGTATAGGGTGACCCCCTTGGCATCCGGTTACTCGCCGGCAGAGCTGCTGATGCGGAGAAAGCTGACCACGATTCTGACCAGATTAGACCCCACGAGGGTCGAGGACAAAGGGAAGAACGTAGGGGTAGCGGTGTCGAAAGGTTTCGCCGCCGGCGATCCTGTGCATTGCAGGAACTACGCCAGCGCAGGGCCAGCCTGGGTACCAGGGAGAGTTGTAGAACAGACGGGACCAGTGTCGTATCGGGTGGAAACGAGCACCGGTCTACTCTGGAGGCGGCATGCAGATCAGCTCCGGAGCCGGGTTCCCAGGAAGCAATCCACGGACGGCATGGAAAATACCTCAGCGTTAGGGTTCTCCTCCACCCGCTTAGCCCAAGGAGGAGACAACGAAGGGCAACAGTCTCAAACAAGGGGGGGAAGCAGCGGTCCCGACTCAGATCCTTTTGATACGCCAGCTCTATCCGATCCCGGGGAAGAGAGTGAGGAGTTTGCGACTGCTGCCCCCGAATTTGATTTTGCGTTACCGAGCCGGGGGGGGGGTTTGGGAGTGTTCCCCCACCCATCCAAGCGAGAAGAGGGGTTTTTCGTTAGCCCCCAGTGCCCCCGGTTCGTCCCAAAGAAAGCACACACCTCCCATAAAAGCCGCAGAACCGCGGCAAGTCACTAACAAGTCTCCCTCTCCAATTACAGGACAGGAAGCCAGGGGACAAGGAGAAGGTAGCAAACCCGGGGCAGGGCAGCCCGCACCGAGACCCCAGCGTGTTCGAAATAAGCCATCTTGGCTGAGAGACTTCGTCTCATCCTAGGGGGGAGGAGTGTTGTGTTCTAATAGTGTAACCTTCTTCATGTGATAACAATGTATCTTAACAATGTAACCCTTCCTACAAGTAACAATATAGTCATCAGCTGTATCACTATAAACCCTGTATTAGGACGCGAGCTAATAACCACCAGTGGGCAGCAGCGAGCGTCCAAGCTCTCTTGGTCCATACTCATCAGTAGCCACAGCGCGGAGTTTCCCGCCACTACCTACACCTGGACAAGAAAGGCGTAACCAGCAATGATGTCACGCAGACAATAGCCAACCGGCTATCGTGGAGCCACATTCGAATGTTTACCACTGTATATATATAGAGCTTTGCATCCGCCATTACCTCATGTTCCCTCTGTCCACCATGCAATAAACCTGAGTTAAACCAGCCCATGGCTGTTTCCTGTGTCTTGGTTCTCATACACTAAAATGCCACAGTCAGCATGGACAATGTCCATACTAGCTATAAGATTCTGGGAGCTGAAAACTAAAAAGTTAACATTTTCCCCTCTGGTTTCATTTTCTTCCCCCTTTGAATGTTGCAGATTCTGGTAAATTCCAGAACAAACTGAAGTAAAATTCTTAGTCTTCTAAGCTGATGCCTTATTAGTCCATCCCTTCGTTTAGAACTAGTTCTAGTACAATGGTCACTTTAACTCTCCAGTCAAAGGCATAATTTTAATTTAATAACAAGTTTTTAACTGATTAAAATAACTTCAATGACCTAATGATGCAACGCTACTGAAAATCTTTGAGCTCTGGAAGCATGCATGGCACAAGGATGAATATATTCAGTCCACCAAAAAATTCAGAGATGGAAATAGATTTTTGAGTCAGAATCCCATAACCGGAATGGCCATTTTGGAAGCCATGTTCCAAAAAATATAATTTCCTCTTCTCTACAAAGCCTGTAGCCAATGGCAGGGATGATCAACTGTGGCCTTCTAGATCTTTCTGGGCTGGAGCTATTGGCAACCCATACCTGCATAGCTAATGGTGAGAGATTTTGGGATTTGTAGTCCAAAAATAACTGGAGGGACAACAATGCCTACTCTTGTCCTATGATTTTAAAAGGCAAATCAAAGAAACAGGAGCGACCAAGCTGTATAATTGCCAGAAGTGCCTGAAGGAGAGTATACTATGGATGGGAGATACACCCAGATGCTTTTCTTAAGTACTACAGCACTAAAGAGACATACATCACATCGTCATTTCTTTCTTGCTACATGCCATTCTTGGGTAATCTTCTTCACAGCACATTACTTACTTACTTATTTGTTGTTCAGTCACACAGTCGATTCCGACCCTTTGCGACCCTATGAACCATTTCCCGCCAGGTACCTCTGTCCTCCACCATCCTCCTTCAACCCGTCCAGCTCTGTAACCATTGCATCTACAATGCCATCTAGCCATCTCATCTTTGGCTGCCCCCTTCTTCTTTTGCCCTCCACCTTTCCCAGCATCAAGGCCTTCTCAAGTGAATCCTTAATTGGAGATCCTCTAAACCAGGAATTCTCAACCGGGGGCCGGGTCACACTCCCTCAGACAGCTTTGGGGGCCAGACATCCATTTTGCCCTTCCTCCACCACATGGCACTTCCTGGTGTGGTGGAGGCAGCCCCCCCCCCCCAGGAAATGGTGCCATGGGCCACATCCGGTCTGTGGGCCGCAGGTTGAGAATCCCTGCCTTAAACTGTAGGTTTTTTTCCTCCTTTATGTATAATCTGGCACTGTAAACAGCCTTTATGTTTAGACCCTAAATGCCAGGCACCATTCATCTGAATCATTTTATTACTCATTTTTTAAAAAAAAAGGCAAAAAAGCTTTGGTCAGGGTCTTCTCAGCTATCATTAGTTAATGGCTGCAAAACACAACCTGTCATTGGAAAACCTTAAAGGGCTTAAGACTTCTTTCTTCTTCTTGCCCTACTGATGCATGAGACTCCTTGGTGGATGGAGGCAGTCCCCTGATGAAAGCAGGTTCCACCAGATGTGATTCAGCAGTATGAATAAGACCTAGGATGATTTAAAATTGGGGCGGGGGAATTACAGCAATAATAAGGTAAAGGTAAAGGTCACCCTTGCTCGAAAGCCAGTCGTATCTGACTCTAGGGTTCAGTGCTCATCTCTATAGCCAAAGAGCCAGTACTATCTGAATACACAGATGTTTCTGTGGTTACTGGAGTGCACAGAATGCTGTTTACCTTCCCACAAAAGTGGTACCTATTTATCTACTTGCAATTTCTTGCTTTTGAACTGCTAGGTTGGCAGACAAATGGCCGGAGCTCACTCCATCATGCAGAACTCAGTTCTCAAACTGCTGACCTGCCGACCTTCCAGACGTCAAGTTCAGTGTCTTAACCACTAAGCCATCACAGTCTCTGGTACAGCAATACAACACAGTCTGCTACAACAATAGTAGCAGACTCCAAAATGCCCAAAAATGGTGGTGGTGGTGGGGAATCAAACTGGAAGATGGACAGTTCTGTTTTTGATTGTTACATTGTAGGTGGGCTCAGGAAACCATCACAGAAAACAACCCTTGTCATTCTTATGGGAGCATACTGTATAACTCTGTTCTTTTTAAAAAACAAAAACAAAAAAAACCCCCTACCATTTTGATATCTGGGACAAGTGGAACCATATCACAGCCGCTCTCCTCTCAGCCATGTTTACGAGATCCCTATGAGAGGGGAGAAGTAGAATGTGGAGTCTCCCCAAAAAGAAAGAGGAAGATTATTCTTTTATAAAAGGGACAATGAAAAAGGTATTTGCTGCTTTTTTAACATTCTGCAATCGATTCCCTTCTAGATGTGGATGTCTTTTGTATTTTCGTACCTGAAGCAAAGCCTCATAGTATTCCATTTCAATAAAAGCCCATGATTTATAACCATCAGTTCTCATAAAGATAAGAATTTCTAGACTAAATTTCTCTTTCAACTTTAGAGGAGAGATTCCACATTCAATATCTGGGTGGTTCCTTCCAGTTTGTGAATTTCCCAGTTCCATGCAAACCCGTTAATGTTCAAAGATGGTCATCATATTATGTGGCTTAAACATTCAAGGACTTTCAAGATAGGATTTTATTTTTGTTGTTCATAACTCGTGAATTAAATGCTCCTGCAGCAAACTGAAGAGGACAGCTACTGAATCTCAGTTATGAAGATATGTCCATGAGAACTCTCTAGCCAAAAGTCCTGCTCAGTCTCTGGAGAAGTCCAGCTTGTACACTGCAGCAGTATCAGTTGCTGAAAGCTCTCCATTACTAGAGCTAAAGTTTCATTTCTTGACTTGTTCAGCCAACAAACAATGGTAGGTGCCCTTTTAACTTGGTCTAGGAAATGAACTGGGAATAGTCTACTGCAGTGATGGCAAACCTTGGCACTCAAGGTGATCTTGAACTTCAATTCCCAGAAGCCCTGATCAGCAGGAGTACTGAATGGGCTTCTGGGAATTGAAGTCCAAGAACACCTGGAGATCCAAGTTTCGCCATCACTGGTCTACCGAGGGGAGGGATGGGATGAAATGCAGACCTTATTGTATAAAACAGAAGGGCAAAAAGTAGAACTGGGAAATGTTTCATTTTTAGACTCCACTCCCCGAATCGCTTCTGCAATTCAAAAGCTAAAAAAGGTAATATCCCCAAATTCTAGAAAAGATCTCAGCAGGACACATGCATAGCTAAACAGAAATCAAGAGAATATCACTGAAACTTACATAACAATCCAGGCACATGAGAAAAAAACCACACACACAATATAACAAAGGGCACAAAAAGAAGTCATGGAAAGAGATTTGGTTTGGTGTATCAAAAATAAAAGAAACTCAGGGATCAAATCTCTACTAAATCATAAAGGAGAAAAGAAATTACATATCAATTTTAAACATGCATGTGCTGGCTTGTTTTCTGAGATTATGCACAGAAGGATGTAGATCTAACATTCAAGTGTAGGCTTGGGGCAAAAACATGCTTTCCTTTGCTTCACACACAAAGACTGATGACAGGGTCAGCAGCTGAAATTGCACAAAACAGCTCACATTAAACAAACAGCACATTTTGCTTTTCACCATTTTCTCTCAGTGGAAAGACAGTACAAGTAATGAAAACGAACCTTGGAGGGCTTTGTTCAACATGAGCTCCCCCAGTGTGGGTCTTTGGCCTCTGGAAGTCCTGTGCTGTGCTCTGAAATGCCAGCCTGTGTCTCATTGCTGATTCTGACTGGAATAGACACATTAGCTCAATGGTAATTGCGCTACTTGCCATTTGCCAATTTATTCTCTGGCCCTATTCTGGCTGGACAGCAACAAACACACACTGGCCTACATCTCTTCAGACAGCAGTTACCTCAGGCCACTCTAGGAAACCTTAGATTTCCTTTAAAAGAAATCACTAAGGGCCAATGGGATTTTCCCTTCCATTGTGCAGAGTAGCATGTATTTTTCTCATTATCTATAGCAGGGGTCGCCGCCCTTTTTAAGTTGGGAGCTGGGTCACACTCCCTCATACAGTTAGTTGACGGGGCCTGGCTGGTGGTCTCCCCACCATTTTCAGCTGCCGGAAATATGTCCATGGCTGTCATAAATGAATCTGTCACTGATTTCGGCAGCGGCAACTGGAGCAAGGTCGCAGGCTGGATGAGTTGATGCCATAAGCTGGATCCAGCCTGTGGGTGATAGGTTGAGAATCCCTGGGTCACAGCTTCAGTATTTGTCCTTCCAAGGAGCCGTCAGGATTGATTTCCATTTTGTGGCTGAAGTACTTTGGCCACCAATGAGAAGAGAGGACTCACTGGAGAAGGCCCTCATGCTGGGAAGAATTGAAGGCAAAAGGAAAATGGGGTGGCGGAGGGTGAGATGGCTAGATTGCATTGTTGATGCAGTGGGCATAGATCTGGGCAGACTATGGAGGATGACAGATGATAGAGGAGCCTGGTGTGCTGTGGTCCATGGGGTCGCAAAGGTCAGACTAGACTGAACAACAAGAAGAGGCTCACACTCAATCCAAAACACATTTTACGGCTGTTGTAAACGCTTCCTGAAAGTTCAACCTAAATCTTGTATGATATGGAGGACTAAGGTTCTCACTGACCTTCATCTGACCACCAAATTGGACAGCAGGCAAGCCTTTTACCATAGACACAATTTCCACTTTCTAATATGGTTTAGAGCTACATTGGGGGATGGATTTGGCTCCATGGGCAACACTGGTTGACTCTAAATGCATAGCCTTCTTATCACATTATGATCATGAATGCATGGCTGAAAGATGACAGATGTGCTCCAGAGACTGGGAATCCCGTATTTTGGACTGAAGCTTGTAGTGCCCCCCCCCCTAGTTTGTATGGACCCAGGCTAGCCCCAGTTCCTGGAAGATTTGGAGAGTTATGCTTTTTAAAAAGGGAATCATCTAAACTCTGCTTATGTTACACAAAGTAGACCATTACTTACTCCTTTGCATTTTTACACCTCTGTAAAAGTCATGCAAAATACAGAGGAATAAGAGAATATCAAACGTGGAAGGCCATATGAGTTGTCAAAGTGAAACAAAGAGACAAGTACTAAATGGAGATGATGTTGGTGATGATAATAAAAAGCAGAGGAGAGGCCCACACATCTATACTAGTTTCTTTCTCAGATTGTTATTTCTCATAAGCCAACAAACAATTACGAGGTCTATCATAAAGAACATGTCCATTTACAGATTTACTATTGTATCACTGCCAAGACCATCCATTTTGCTGGTTGAGATGAAGCCAATATTCACTCACCTACCATTCAGCAAAGATGAGATACCACAACACAGGAGAAACCCCAGACCCAACTAATGACAGCCGCGGACGTGTTTTACGGCAGTGTTTACAGCGAGAGGAACCACATGACCAGCCTGCTCAGCTGTCTGAGGGTGTGGTCTGGCCCACGGTGTGAAAAGGTTGGGAACCCCTGGTCTAGACCAGGGGTTCCCAGCCTTGGGTTTCATGTTGTTTCTGGACCACAGCTCTCAGAAATTGTAGCCATCACAGTCAACAGTGAAAGCTTCTGGTCCAAGAACATCTGGGAACACATGGGTTGGGAACCACTGGTATAGACTCTGTTGGATACAGCTTGTCATGTGAATCATGCTGGATTTGCTGGTGTTTTATGCTGATAGAGAGTACCACACATGCCTTTCATGTGCCCACTAAGAAAATACACAGTTGTCCTAAAAAATAATAACAGAAAATAACAACAATGTGTTGTTCAACTGGAAGCCATTTATTGTCCCCTTTTCCCCCAATGCATTTATTTGTCACTTAGATTTCTAAGGCCAGTTCAGCTAGTTAGCTCAATGAGTCAATCACCCAAGATGGTGGGATTCTGGAATGGCAAAATTGCCACACAGCCCAACCACAAGATTCCTATTGTAGCTAAGCCCTACCAAACAGCTCTCAGAACCATGATTATGGCCACTGCTACTTTAGTTCCACTTTTTTAAAGTGTGTGTGTTGTACTACTCTGTCCTGCTGTCTTTCCATGAATAGGCCAGGCAGTGGGGTCATAGTGCATTGCCTCCTACCTCAAGATGCAGTAGAGCTTGGGCCACCCCATTTTTATCTCATCTGCCATCTCATAGCTTGAGGGAGTGGGGCGTGGTTCATGTCTCTGTTTTGCTCTTACAATAATCCTGTGAACCTAAGAGCAATTGGCTCTCATAATGTAGTGAGTTTTATGCTTCAGGAGAAGACCAGAACCAGGATCTTTTGGGGCTCAACCCAATACTCTAACCATTACAATTCATTGCCTTGTCCCATTCTTTTCATTGTTCCCACTGGCCCAAGATATCCTTTCATTTCTTAGTGCCAGGAGGGCAAGTTAGAACTGACTTAGAGAAGATTCAAGCTAATGTCCTAGAGCAGTGTTGGACGTTCCTGGATCTTTTCATCTCCTCTCCATCCAAACTCTTCAGTACAATGTTACTTGTTTGAGCAAGTATTCACTATACATAGAAAGGGGAATACCACAAGCGCCATTATTACATTTAACACCTTACATAAGAACTTGGTTTTGAAAGGTAGAGGCAGGGGTAAAATTTAAGGTTGCCCTCTCTGTCATGCTTCCTTTCAACAACTCCCTCAGCCATCTGGAGAAGAAAAATAATTGAGTCTGAAAATAATATTTTATCTGTGGAAAAACTAGGAATGCCCCTTCAACATCATCTTTGAACTATAGATTCAGGATCCCTTGGGCAACTCACTCACAGAGAAACTTGTTGCATCTCCCTTGGCTATAACAGTAACTTTGGCTGTAGAAGCAACATGTACACCCTCTGGCAATCTGCTTACACAGGGAGTGGGGGGGAAATCAGCTTGTATAAAATGCAGCTCTGTACAATTAATTCACCATTGCAGATTTCTCTTGTTTCACTCCTTCTGTCCTGATTTCTGGAAAGCATGTTTAATGTCCTAATGGCCTAAAAGGAAAAGTCATTTAGGGGCACATGCCTATTGTGTGACATCCTGCTTAGAGAAGGAACAGCTGTTAAGCAAGTGAAATTACTATACATGCATTTAGGAGTGAATGCTTACTTTAAATAAAGGGGGTTTCATCATTAATGCCTTCCTTGTGACAACCAAGCATGCTATCTTAGAGGGGTGGAACCAACTGTAGAATGGTATGAATCTCACCAAATTAAAAGCTCACTCAAGATTAATTTGCACATACACACATGTACAATCATCAGAGAGAGAGAACAAACTTGTATGCACCAAGGCTAGGTATTCAAATCATTAACTATGCTATGCATGAATGAGGCCAGCCAAGGTCACCTAGAGTGTGGAAGGCTGATGTGGTTGTATTACTTGCCACCTATATAGCCTTAGGCAAGCTGCATGCCCCCAGAGAACCAGAAGGAGAACTGGTAGACCACTTTAGAGAACTTTCTATGGAAAAAACCCTATGAAAGTCACCATTAAATTGGAATCAGTCAAACAACATTTTATTGTTATTAGTACAGCTATGTTTATATAATACCTTGATTATATTGGATTGCTAGCTGGTGTACCAAACAAAATAACAATGATAAAAACAGCAGATATGTCTTTAAAAAGACTAATATGTGATTGTAGGCAATATGTACATCTGTCAGTCTTCTTAAACTCACCTACAATAATAATTATTGTGCACTGCCAAGTCAGTTCTGATTTATGGCAATCCTTTCCAGGGTAATCGGGGGGGGGGGGGGGAGTTCTCACAAAAGTGGTTTAATATTCTCTTCTTTTGGAAGTGCTCTGGGATTGTGCAACTTGCCCATTGCCCATTGCTTCACATATATACCTCTCAGTAAAAATCCTCTAAACCAGGGCTTTTCAAACTTGGGCCTCCAGGTGTTATTGGACTTCAATTACCAGAAGGATAATTTCCCAAAGCAGTCCACAGCTTGTGAAGATGGATTGTAAAATTGTTGATATGTGGTAAGAAGGGTGCGCATAGATTATTGCAAGTTTAGCTTTGTTAGAAAATGCAAAGTTCGGGGCTGTGTCAAATATTTTCCAGACGAATCAAGAAGAGTTGATATTGGTGATAGGTGAATGTATTTATGGAGTAGGGTGGGGGGTGGGGATTGATTGTGGAAATATTCCATCTTGCTTTCAGTTTCATTGGAGTCCATTCCTTCCCCATGCCAATGCTGCCGTTTTAGTAACATTTAGTCCCTCTGGTTCCTACTTATGTTTTCTTTCTGTTGCTTAGAACTTTTCATCACTTTATAATAGCTTAATGCTTTTGTTATTTAAGCACTCATTTAGAAAAAGAAGAGGAGGGGGAGAAAGGCAGGAATGAGAACAAATCCTATGGAGTTTCCAATTCTTCAGAAATCTTCAATGATTTCAGCAAACTTTATGTCTGGGAATCTTTGGCATACCTTGGCTTTGCATTCTTGAGTTCCTTCTTAAATGCTCAGCAGCCAAGAAGGAGCCATCAATGCTGAAAAGCCACAAGTGTTTCCTTTTCCATTGCCTGCTTGCATCTGTAGTAGGGCCCTTTTCCGTGTGAAAGCGCAGTCCTTCTGCTACATGATGTAAAAATAGTTTTGAGCATTCCTTTTTTGTAATAAGTGAGCTATTAAACATCCACTTCAGTATTTCTACATTGAAAACCTATGCTAATTCTCAAATACTTTCCATAAAGTACCAGCATGGAGTCATAAAAAATGACAAAAATGCCTTTAATCTCCACTAAAAGAAGTAATTGTCAATGGCTGTATCTCAACATAGCAAAATAAACGCCAGTCGAGATGAACTTATCTAATCTTCATATCATATGGGGATGGCTTTAGGTTGAATGCAAATTCATGCTAGCAACACTCACAGAGAAATCAAGAAGTTGAAGCACTCAGCTAAGTAGCACGATTATTTTTAGTTAGAGTGTTGGGGTGAAAAAATCCTCACTTTTCCTGAATTTTTACATGGGACCAGTCATTTTGGCCTCATAAGAAAGGATTGTGATTGTTCAACACTAGAGCAAGACTGGAGTGTCAATCTGATTTATTTCTCATGGTGTTTTTCACAGTTTGTACAAAATATAATGTGCAGAAAACACTTGTTTCTGTGCAAAAGGAGGCCCACAACAAGGGCAACAGGACAGGATAGCTGGGGAGGGGGCAACTTTTCACACCATGGGCCGGGCACATGGTTGAGTGAGCCAGTCATGTGGTTCCTCACACCATAAAACATGTCCGCAGCTGTCATAAGCTGCATTTACAGCAACCTTTTGTCCATGCACAGGTCTGTTTTACTTCCGCTTCCAGGAGTGGTGCGGGTGGTATGGGCCATAGTTTGGCCACCCTGGGCTAGCTGATCACAAAGACAAAAACAGGCTGTCCACTAGTACTACTTTCAGTAGTACCTGAACAACTGTGATACTTACCATATTTTCTCATAGAAATGTGCAAACACCACTTGTGAAATTGTGCACTAAAAAAGCAAGCAGCAAGCAGCAAGCAAGCAAGCATCCATTGTTTTACAACAGTTCCTACCAAGTAGATAAAATATGATTTTGCCCTTTTAGCCTGCAGAGCTAAATGGTGCAGTGATTTACATCCTAAGTATAGATGTTTCGCACAAAGAAAAGAATTCTGGCAATTCTAATTTTAAAAGATTTTAAGATGAGCTAGGCTGAAGATATCATTTTCAACTCCTTGCTTTGGGTTGGGTTGGGGAAGAGAATTGTTTGTTTGTTTATTTAATATCCCGCTATAATTAGTGTTTGACACTGCTCTTTGTGGCATCCAACAATAAAACATAAATAAAATAATACCAAGACAATCAAAACACAATACCATAAACCACCCAGTCCAATAAGACAAATACCAACCTTAGTGGCATCGATACTAATAATCCTTGTTTGTTTGTTTTTTAAATCTCAGTGCAAGAGTTTTGGCTCCTGCAAAAGATCAAAAAGGAAATCACCTTTTTATCATGAAGAACAATAATTAAAAATGGATGGTGGTGGTGGTGTTTGGAGGGAAAGTCTGTACTCTGAAAATCTCATAGTTCACTGCAAGATTTTCTGCACTAAAGTACTTCTATGATGTATTTGTGAAAGAATTTCAAAATATGCAAATTTGCAAAGATTCTTGTAATTTCACTTAGTCAGGAAAATACTTCCACATTTTTACGTTCCCATCCATGAGAAAGAAATAATATGAGAATTACCTCCTCAGCTTCCAATCAGAGTTGACATTGACCGTATCGGTTTCATGGTCTAACTTAATTTTGCATCATTTTCTGTTTTTCCATGTTCCACTTTCAAGGCATTCTGGGAATTCCAGTGGTGCAGAGAGAATTTTCCTTTAGAAGCTGAAAACCAGTATAAAATCATATGGTTTTCACAACAGACAGCAGAAACAAGGCTGTATAAAAATATATATAAATTACATATCAAGAAAGTGATATTTACTTTACTTGATGGACTATCTATTTCTTTGTTAGCTGCCCAGAGTCGCATTGCGAGTGGAGCGGCATACAAGTATAATAATAATAATAATAATAATAATAATAATAATAATAATAATAATAATAATAATAATAATAATAATAATAATAATAATAATAATAATAATAATAATATCAAAATATTTTCACTGGCACAGATCAAGAGAGTGTTTGATATCTGCAGTAAAAGTGGGATAGTATAGAAAAATCTCTGTTAAACATGTCCGAGCCAAGAGATTGTACAATGAGACAGCCTTATTTTGCAGAAGTTGGGAAAATTGCTCTTTTGGGCTACAATTCCCAGAATCCCTCAGCCAACATGATCCTACTTCCTGGGGCATTCTAGGAATTCTACCCTTCCCTAAAAATCCCTTCCTTGATTTATTTTGATATTCACCATTTTCAACAACCTTCTTGATCATCCGCAGTCATCATTGTACATGACCATAGGCCATTACTAAACTAAGAGGGCAGGCCATTAGATATTTTTTATCAACAGCCATCTGCCAATGGTCCTTTACCTGATGGAAGTGTGGCCCCTGCTCGCTGGCTCGTTTAATAAGCAGGACCCTCCTCCCTCTCTCTTTTTAGGAATGGGGTGGGTGCGTTTATTTTTTACGTGGGTGGTATTTTATCTGTTTTTAAGTGTTTTTATATTTTATGTATGTATTTTAGACTTTCGTAAGCCGCCCTGAGTCAGGCTCGCCTGAGTGGGCGGCGTATAAATTCAAAAATTAAATTAAATCAAAATTAAATTAAATCCTGATAAAGAATATCTAATGGCCACTTAGTTTAGTCTCTAGGCTACTTGTATAATGGTGTAATTTTCTCTTTCACCAAGCTATGCAAACTTGTGAAAAAGAAAGAGTATAAAAAGATGTAATGCCAGGCAAATATAATACAAGCTGATCTATGTTGTCATCAATAGGAAAAGCTGAAAGTAAATGGAGAGACTGGGGAAATAATAGTTTTCTGTGATTTACCATGCCAATGGATTGATCAAAATTCATCTACCATATTTTTTAAATTTGAAAGAAATGGCCAGATTCTTCTTTCTTTGTCGTCTCTCCCATTCAGCCCATTTACAATAGAGCAGAAGAGACAGGAACAGAGAGATTCCTGTTCTCGGGCGATGCAATGGAAAATCGCCCTGTGACACTTCTCCATGTCAATATTTGTTGAGCTTTAATAGCTCTGGCTGCTTAGCAATGGGAAACATATTCTCTCAGGCTCGATATGAGACTGAGTCTTTCAAGAACTTTTCCCCCTTAAGAAGATCTTATCTCCACTCCTTTTTTTGGACCACAAAAAGATTATTCTGTTTAATGTGTCCATCTAAACCAGGAGAAATTATTTATCCTTCATATCCCACCCACCCCAATAATTTCTCATAATGTTTTTGACAGAACGCGGAAACATTGCTTTTTTTTATTTAAAAAAGTACAACTTCCCAATTCTTTGGACAACTTGACTGGGGGGAAAGGAAATAAAGGAAAAGGAAAAGAGAGAGAAAGAGGATGATTTTTAAGCTATGTCCTTTTACCCAAAAATATTCCAAAGGTCTGCATGCTGGCCATTAACTTCAAATTACTATGACTCAGAGAAATGATCTCCACATCTCTGCAGCTACTGGTCTCTCACCTGTGTGCTATGTCTCCACTTTCTCCTGGTTTCACATCCTATCTCTAGCTGCTTCCCTGGCCTTGCCCTTTTCTCTTCATTCCACTGGAGCAGGGGTGGCCAAACTACTGCCCATGGGCAGGCTCTGGAGTGGCTCAGTGGGGAGGCACTTCGGAGTGAAACGGAGCCCTGGAAAAGCCTTGGACAAGGGGGAAATGGCTTTGGAAGTTCACTATAGAGTGATAAAAATAGAAGAGGCTTCTATTTTCATAGCTCTATAGGGAAGAGCAGTCACATGGCCAACAGGCCATGCCCACCCAGTCATATGGCCACACCCACAGTGTGGTAGGAATTTTTAAAATGCCCACCACTGGGCAGATGTCATCTAGCCCTTTTAAATTCTACAGTGGAACCTTGGTTTACAAACAGCTCAGTTAACATAATAATCAGTTTGTGAAAGGAAATCCCGAGAAAATAGTGGCTCAGTTTAAGCTTTTATTTCACATAACGAAGCATTTTTGGGTTTCTTGGGCACACACACACCCTGGCCGCTTTCCACATCATCAGGAGGGTATTTGGAGCATTTCCACTCCATTTCTGGAATTTTTTGCTACTTTTTTCCTGCATTATGGCAGCTTAAAAGCAGCGTCCAGCACTCAGGGGAGTGGGAGAACTAACAGATGATCATCGAGGATGAGTTACCAGAGCCGGCCACTAGAGATCACTGTCAGAAGTACTGAAAATGCATCGAAATGCATTGAAAACCAATTAATCCCTTCCAGAGCTCAGAAATAAGTGGGGGGAAATGTCTGTTCAAATCTCTTTATAAAGTGGCAAAAAATTCCAAAGTGCAATTTGCAATGAGTTTTGAGCAATTAAAACAGGGTGTTTTTTTTTTACTTTTTTCTGAGCTCCACAACAGATTGTTTGGTTTTAAGCACATTCCGATGGGAAACTGCATTTTGGTTAAAGTTATTTTTGCTGTAAGAAATGTCCCGGAGAATACATTAATTACGTTAATTGAGGTACCACTGTATTTTATTTTTAGATTATTAATTTTAGCTTTCTACGTTATTATATGCTGGTGGTGCATCTGACACGAATAAAGAAAGAAAGACTGCACAATGAAGTGAGCTCCCATTGTCTGTCTCAGCTCCTACCAACCTAGCAGTTCAAAAGCAAAAAAATTGCAAGTAGATAAATAGGTACTGATTCGTTGGGAAAGGTAACAGTGTTCTGTGCACTCCCAGCATCTAGTCTTGCCTTCCACATTACCATGGGAATGTCTGTAGACTCAGACAGCACTGTCTCTTCGACTGTAAACAGAGTTGAGCAACACAACTTTGAGTTGGATATGACTGGCTTTCAAGCAAGGGAGACCATTACTTTAGCTATATATATATTATATATTGAAATTCTATGGCCTAAACCAAGGCAGCAAGGATCTTGTTCTCCTCCATGGGAACAGCAGTTCTCCCCCCCCCCCCCTTTGCAGCTTTCCTGCTCTTACTAACTGAAAGGCTGAATCACACCCCCTTCCTAAGATTTCCCCACCTTTTGGGTGAACCAAAAACCCATAAGGGTTACACTAGCATTACAAAATGACTAACTAATGGCATGCTATCCTCACAGCTCTCTCATTCTGCCTCGACAGTGAGAAAATTAAGAATGGTGCCATTCTACAGCTGGGAGCATATATATTTCTTGTAACAGGAGCAAAGAACATGGACTCTGTGTGCCCTGTCTTCCCATCAACTGCACTGGCCAGATGGACCGGCTATGAAGGTGCACCTTGTCCATATCCTCAAGGCTGTGGCAGTCCATTGCAGTCCCGGTGTTAAATCCTGCATGTCTCATTTCATATGTGCCGCAGGAGATGGCTCCGTGATCACAGTGTGTGGGTCACTTCATGACAAGCTGGGCTCCACCTTAAACAAATTGTCATTCTTCTTAACTGTGAAAATGATTTCCAAGGGGGGGGGGACGTATACGTGGATAAAAGTGGCAGACACCGCCACTGACTATACAGTATATATTAAAATTATTTTATATAAAATTATATATAATTGAATTTTACTTCTCTATTATTGTCTAGCACAGGGGTGTCCAAACTTTTTGGGCCATGGGTTGCTCATGTGGTTCAGTGGGCCGGTCACATGGTTCAGTGGGCCAGTCATGTGGTTCCTCCTACTGGAAGCAGAAGTAAAACACAACTTGCAATCAATGTTTTGCAACAGGATGAGATAGATTTTAGCCTGCCATTTTCTCTGCTTAAACCAGAGGTTTAAACCCTTTAGGTGGGGTGATGGTCCCCTCAGTGGAGAAAATGCCACTGGAAACCATCATATTGGGCCCAACAGCAAAATGAGCGGAGGAGGAAGCATTTCACTATTCTGATTCCCAATGGTCATGGAGGCAGAAGAGGCCATGCCAGATGGACTGGCATTTTACTTCTGCTTCTGGGAGCAACAAAGGTGGTGTGGGCCAGATGAATTGGTGTTAGGGACTGGATCTGGCCCAAGGGCCATAGTTTGAGTACCCCTGGTTTATCAGCCTTAATTGGATGTTGTGTTCTCTTATAAACTATATTCTTCTATCTGCTTTGCTACGTTACATAAGTCACCTTGGTTTGTCAAAAGAAAAAGAGAAAAGGGAGGAGGAGAAACAAGATAGGTATAACTACATGAAGATAGCATATCATGTAGAACTGCAGACACTTCCAAATTAGACTTTTTGCATGCTGCATAAAATTTGTAGCTACACTTCCTGAAACTCCTCTGTGTAAACATTAACGGTTCAAGAGGCTGGCTCGCTTTTGCTGACCTTGACGGCTGGGAGGTTGGCAGGTCAGCAGTTTGAGACCCAAGTGCTGTGTGATAGAGTGGTCACCTGTCCCTACTCCTGCCTTACTCCTGCCAACCTAGCAGTTTGAAAGCAAGAAATTAGGTAAAGGTAAAGGTCGCCCTTGCTCAAAAGCCAGTCATATCTGACTCTAGGGTTCAGTGCTCATCTCTGTTTATAGCCAAAGACATTTCCGTGGGCATTTGGCAGGCATGTCTGAACACCGGAGCACACAGAACGCTGTTGACCTGAGTAGGGCTACTTCTGAGTAGATCTGCCAACAGATCAATGGTCAGGAAATTTAGCCTGCTACATAATTTGAACAACAGCTCCCGTTGTCCTTTGTCACCAGGCACACCAACTTGGAGACTGTGTGGAGTGACGTCCGGAATAACAGCCTCTGTTTTTCCATTACATAACCAAACAGGGCAACCCTGCATCTGTTCTACTCAGAAGTAGCCCTACTCAGGTCAATGAGACTAACACCTATGTTTATACAGGGCAACAGTGTTAGACAAGCTATTAACTCTCAACTTTAATCCAGCATCTGTCAGATGAGAATATTGAATGTTATACTACCTTGAAGTATTCTTGATAGGGAATACCGAACATATGAACTCAAAGTGGGGCAGAAAGGTTGTGGTGTCTACTCACTCCACTAGTGTCCTCGCTCTTCTGTGAGGAATTCAAGGAGGGTGGCAATGATACCACACAATTTGTGAAGCTTGGTGATAATTTCATTTGGTTTGGTCTCTTAAACACAAAGGGACTGTAGTGGCTTAGTAGTTAAGACACTGAATTTGATGACTGGAAGGTTGGCAGGTGAGCAGTTTGAGACCCAAGTGATGAATGATGGAGTGCTGGCTCTTTGGCTATAAAGCAGAGATGAGCACTGAACCCTAGAGTCAGATACGACTGGCTTTCGAGCAAGGGCGAACTTTACCTTTACCTTGAACACACATTTTCCAAAAGTTCAAAATATATTGATAAATTTGATAGAAACAACATGAGATTGGGTTAGGGGCGGGGAGTTAAATGTGAAAGGAAACAAATTTGTGAATGAAGCATGGAGTTTGCCCAGTTCTTACCAAGCCTGAGTTTGAATCTCTGAATATTCAGATATGTTTATGATCCTGAAAAAATAGTTGCCACCTTTTCCCTCTCACAGGCTCCTCACCTTTAATAGCTGCATGGGAGGTATGTAAGGCATGACCTATCAGACGCTAGAGGCAGTTATTATTTATTGAATGTAGCCAGTTCAGATGTTGAAGGATATTGTTCAATGTACTTTGGATCAAAATTTTCCACAATGTCACATTTCTTCATAAATGCAATGGAAAGAAGCTGAGATACAAAAATGTGGGAGAAAGTGAAATTGACAGATTTATCTACCCTTAGACCGTCAACTGAGGTTTTGTAAGCCTTGACCAAGCTGGGTTTTAAGAATCCACACCCAAGACCCTGCTCATAACATACAAGTAGCTCTCGGCCAGAGTCGGCCATGTGCTGAGTGGGGCGGGATATAAATTAAAGTTTATTATAATATTATTATTATTATTCTCCTCATAATAATAATGGTAATGATAAAAAGAAATTCGTGTGAGAAATTACTCTGGGTTGAAAGGATTTTTGTTGGAGAAACTCTGCTCAGGGGATGCCTGAATGTGGCTCCTTTCATGTCCCCAAGATCCATCGTGCAGCACTCAGGTATCGAACCCCGACCTTCCAGTCTCTGAGCTCAGAGTCTTAACCACTAAGCCGCCACAGTGCTGCTATGGTAATGACAATAACCTTAATTAGAGATGTGAATAACAAGCCACCAAACAAATTTATCAAGGAATTGAAGGTACGGTTCCTTTAAATGCAATAAGCTTATATTTTTGAGAAAGATGCAATTTGAGGTGGGTTGGTGTTTTTTTTAAAAAGAAATCACTCCTTCCCCGTCAATAAATAGTCGACTGTTCTCCACAGCCTCTAGAAAGCATCTTTGAAACAGCATTGAAGTCATTATGTGAGTTTCTCACCTATGAACTGGCGAGACTGAGGATTGGAGCACTGGGTTACAATGGAAGAGATACAAAGTGCTCAGTCCTCTGTTTCGTTCCAAATTAGACAAGACTAAATCCTTCCCAAGTATGGTTGCCCTTTGACAGTCCTTCCTGCTCCATCCTTAGAAAAGCAATGGGAACGGGGCTCTTGATCGCAGCAGGAATGTGTTTATGATCATGCATTGGCCGGGGTCTGTTTTTATTTCCCATTTTATGTAAAATGGGGCGGTAATCCCTTTAGAATTCTCCCCAGCTTAAAGCTCAGAGCTGCTGGAGGCAGACTCTTAATGTCTCAAGAGCACTTCAGCCCTCATAAGCCTCATATTCAACAGGTAAAACCTACTTTGTTCTATAGAGGCAGTTTGAAATAATGTAAAATTAAAGATTTTAATCTTCTGGGAGTAACTCAGACTGTCCTTAGCGGTCCACAAAGCAGCAAAAAGTCTCCTAACTTTTTACGGGAGGCAGAGGAGGCGGAATGGGTGATTGACAGAGGATTGCCCTAAACTAGGCTGCTGAAAAGTTGATTAGAGCAATTGGATTTTAAAAAAACATAAAAGCATTCATGCCACTGTTTTACATATGCGCACAGGCGTGCAACCACACACACATACACACATTGGCAGGCATTAATGGCAAATGCTGGGACTAAACAAATTGAAACACATTGGGGGGGGGGAATGCAAAATTAGGCTAAAGTCCAGCTATTTGAGGCATGGGAGAATGACAATTCTATTCAACAGAATTTGGCTTTCATCGTTCTACCCTGCATGTCATTCTCAGCCCGAATAAGAAGAATGAAATATTGCATTATCTCTATGATAATAATAATCATGTCAGAAATTATGATGAACATTTAATTGATGTTTTAAGAGAGGTGAGTTTGGTTGCAATCTTCGTACACTATATTTCTCAACTGCAGCCATAATTTCCAAACTATATAAGGGAACAATGAACTATTACTGAACTCACCCTATGTGTTAAGTTTATATTATTGGCCGAACCACATTAAGTGAGGTTAAGCTAGGACTTTTCTTGCAGTGAGCTCCTGACACCTTGATTTGGGGTAACAGCCCAGACCTAAATGATGCTTGCTTTTTCCTGAAAGCTTTTTCATTTTCCTTAATTCAAGGAGGTACACAGTCCATTTACTTGGATGCATCTCCTTCTCATATCAAAGTGACATATGTTTTAAAAAGAATTTAGGATTGCACTCTTATAAAACCATCATGCCTGTACCCATTTACTCGGGAGAAACTCCATTGTGCTAAATGGAGCTTATTTCCAAATAATTGAACAGAGGGTTTCCAGGGGGCTTAGTTCTAAACCTCTATTACTTCATCTAGGTTGTTTAACAACAACTACAACTAAAACAAAAATGCAGCTTGGTACAAAGTCTCATGTATTTATTTGATTTATAACCTGACATAATTAGCGTGAAATGGTACTCCAGGCATATCAGAGAATAAACAAAACAACTCTCTTTCACCTTCTTTCTTCTCTCCTAGCCCTAGAAGTCTGTCCCGGGAGATTCTCCTGGGGCTTGGAGCTCTGGAATTATAATAATCTCATCCCAAGTGATAACTGCCCCATCTACTGCCTATTTCCTGACTGGCCTCATCTTACATATGATTAAATCAGAAATGGGAAACAGCAACAGTCAGGAGAAAAGTAATGCAGCAAAGGCAGCCACGAAAATACAGCCAAAATCTTGTAGTGAGCAACTCCATTGCACTAGAGCAGTGATGGTGAACCTTGGCACAACAGGTGTTCTTGGACTTCAATTACTACTGATCAGGGCTTCTGGGTATTGACGTTCAAGAACAGCTGGAGTGCCAAGGTCCGCTATCACTGCACTAGAGCAAGGCCCATAATCCTACTTTTGGCACATTTTTATTTAGCACAAGTTGGTATCCAACACAGCTATGGTTGAGCACATGGATGCTCAACCAATTGTGCCTGAGCAATGGTGCATTTCAGTGCAACTACAATAGGAAAGATTTTCACTTTGCTAGCATTGTTGTAGATTTAGGCAGATGAGAGCAAAAGCACTACAAAGGATTTTATTTATTTATTTGTTTATTTATTCAATTTATATCCCGCCCACTCAACACAAGGCCGACTCTGGGCGGCTAACAACATAAAAAGTAACCCCAGGGCAACCCAAGGAGTTTACAGACAATATTCACAAATACAATAATAATCCTAAAAACAGTTAAAACAGTAAAAAAGTTAAGACTACCCACCCCCTAAAAAGCAAGGGCTGCAGGATCGAAAAGGCACCAAGGGGAAGAGTTCCTCTACACCAACCACCCCATGGTGGTTACCCTTCCACCCGCACCCCACACTTGACCTGCCAGCCAGGTTTTAAGATCCCTTCTGAAAGGCAGCAACTCCGTCCGAAGACGTAATTCTGTTGGCAGGAGGTTCCAGAGGGCCGGTGCAGACACGGAGAAGGCTCTCCTCCTTGTGCCAGAGAGGCGAGCCCCTCTGGCTGATGGAACAATTAGAGAGCCCCTCCGGTCCGCTCTGGTTGGACGGACAGACGTCCTCAGGGCGATGCGGTCTCTTAGGTAACCTGGCCCACTACCATATAGGGCTTTAAAGGTCAAAACCAGCACCTTGAATTGCACCCGGAGACATACTGGCAACCAGTGCAGCTCCCGGAGCAGTGGCGAAGCATGAGCATAACGGCCACACCCCATCACCACCCGGGCAGCCGCATTTTGGACCAGCTGTAGCCTCCGAATGGTCGTCAAGGGCAGCCCCATGTAGAGCGCATTGCAATAGGATGAGTCCTTTGAAGCAAAGTAGTTCAACCCTACAATCTTTGAACAAGAACTCTGCTGCTGGCTTCTGGACATTGCAGGCCCAGATTAAAATACATCAATGCTCATGGTCGTCTGCTGCAACTCGTATCCAAGAATGCATTTTTTTCCTGAAGCAGGAAAAATGCCATTGGTGTGAATTTGTTTAAGGTGGATCCCAGCTTGCCATGAAGTGACCCCACACTATGATCATGGAGCTATCTCCTGCAGCACATATGAAATGAGACATGCAGGATTTAACACCGGGACTGCAAAGGACTGCCACAGCCTTGAGGATATTGACAAGGTGTGCCTCCACAGCCAGACTATCTGGCATGGCTTCTTCTACCTCCATGACCATTGGGAATCAGAATAGTGAAGTAGTTCCTCCTCCACTCATTTTGCTGTTGGGCCCAATATGATGGTTTCCAGTGGCATTTCCTCCACTGAGGGGGACCATCACCCCACCTAAAGTGGTTCATCAACCCGTAGCCATTGGTGGCCCCATTAGGGAGTCAGGTTATTTACTGCCGCCCAACACTTGGTGTTGAGCTGTACGATCTACTCCATTAACGTAGCGGGATGTCTGGCCAGACGGACAGCATTCAGGATAATATATATATAATACAGTATATTTCTAGCTCATCAAAATAATGACTTAAATCCCAACTGAAGAATATTTGGCATATTTCTAGTCTCAGAACATTCATGGCTGTTGGGACAGGGACCTCAGAAAGTGACATTCATGCTCCCTGATGTGAGCTAGAGATGGAGAAATCTGGCTATTTCTCATCCACCTAGAATTTCTGTATATTTAGTCATATATTTATTGCACTCAATTTCCACATCCACCTGCAATTTAAAAAGAAAACCAACCAACCAACATTTGCATTTACATCCATACACAATTTTCTTCTAACAGAATCTTTTGTATATGTATTTCTCCAGTATTCAGCAGTCTCCTCTAATACACCTTTTCTGTATAGTTTCCCCCAAATATTCATATTTTAGTACATAACATTCCTTAAATATATGCATATCTGTACATAACTATCTCTAATGTACTAATTTTTATGAACTTTTTTTATCTGAGACCTACCTTTTGTATTATTATTTTTTGCAAATTTCTGGATCTGATACCTGCTAGGGATTCATTGCATTCTATTCAAAACTTAGAAAGCTTACTTTTAGGACTTTTAAAATTATTTTCTCCCAATGCAGTGCTATCCCGTCTTGCTGCCTTCCCCCACCCCCAAGTGACAACTCTGATTTCTTCTGAAGGCTTTATGATGATGATGATGAAGAGCAATTTCCCTCCTGGAGTTCAAGATTTGAAAACCCAGCTTGAGTTGAAGTTTTGCTAAATCTGAGCCTGTCATTTCAATCCTTCTGCTAAATTGCTGCAGGAGAAGGGGGAAAAGGAATTTATCATTGTTGCCCATGTGGAAGGACTGACCCATCTATGAAAAGAAAATAACCATGTTAGCAACTGTCTGTAGACAAATGAGGGCTTTAGCTCAATGGGACATAAGGTCACAAACAAGCAGGTGGAAAAGGGTAGATCACATGGTTTTCTCTGCATTGGGCTATTTAAAATAAAACACTTTGGTATCAGATAATATCAGGTTTTCCCTGTTTCTGAATCTTCACATGTGTCTAGAGATGTAAAATTCCCTGGAATTTTCATATGGAGGGGAAAAAACTGGGAAAATTTGGGAGGAAACCCAGAAAATTGGGAAAATACTATTTCTTTGTAATTTCTGCAAATTACGTTCAGACTTTGTATTTTGTATGTGTATAAACAGTACAAGAAATGTTTATTTGGTAAATCTTAATATGTAAAAAATGAGTTTTTCATATATAAGAAACTAAAAAATACTTTTAGCAGCCATGAAACATGCACGGAACATCATTCTCAAAAAATTTCCGCAAGTGAAAACATTTGGTTGTGCAGCACATGGTTTAAATTTGCTACTTCATGACATAATAAAGTTAAAAGCAATGTAAGATCTTCAGTCAGATGCCAAGAAAATTATCAGATTTGTTAGGAAACATCACATCGTTCAACAAACATTCATGAGCATTCAAAAGAAGAAAAGTAAAGGGTCTCAGAAGAATTCTGCAAGAACACTGAAACTGCCATCTGTTACCAGATGGGGAGGAATAACGATAATGCTAAAAAGTCTCCTGGATGGAAAGGAAGTTCTACAAGCAATTTTTATTCAAGATGATTTACCACTCGATAAACAAATAAGAAATATTGTTTTGGACAATGATGTATTCTGGGCTCAACTGAAGCCCATAACTACTGCTATAGCAATGATAGAATCTGATAACGCACGTTTGTCTCAGGTACCTGAAATGTTTTCTGAAATAACAAGGAAAATAACAGGACCTGAAGGACTGTTAGCAAAAACCGGCCAGACTAAAGAATGAGGAGCAGAGATTTTTGGAAATAATAAGGGGAAGAAAGCACTTTTGTTGTGGAGATATTCATTATGTTGCAAATCTAGTTGATCCATGTTACCAAGGAAAACACTTATCAGATGATGAGTTCTCCATGGCAAGGGAATTCATAACAAATAATTCAGAAGAAATGGAACATGATCGGGGCAAAGTCATTGCAAACATACCAGAATACAAGGCAAAGATGGGTTTTTGGAGCAAGCAGTTTTTGTGGAAAAGTGTAGAGCACACTCCCCCCCCCTTGCATGGTGGAAGGGGCTTTGCAAAAGTCAGATCCTTAGTGGTGTGGCCATAAAACTGTTATCCATTTCCCTGACATCAGCATCTTCTGAATACATCTGGTCTGCCTATAGGAAAACACACACTACGGCTTGAAAACTTTTGACAAATAAAAGAGTCAATAAATTAGTGGCTATCTGTTCCCACCTGCTTCTGGAGGAAAAGAAAAGTGGTGGGTCTTTGGTGCAGCAGCTGCTGGCTGAATGGCTTTGGCCATTGTCTGGGCCATAACATATGCTCCTTGGTGTGATCCTTGCATCCAATTGGGATGTGGATCTCAGGTGACTTTATTTGGTCCCCAGTATCCTGTTGTCAATTTTCCAATACCATGAAGTGGCTTAAGTAGAAGATCCACTTTGCAATATTGGCAAATGAAAAGAATATGGCATGCTTTGGTTTGTTTCTTGGAAATGGACCAAAACAGAGCAATCCTTTTGTTGTTGTTCAGTTGCACAGTTGAGTTTGACCCTTTGTGACCCCATGGACTACTGCATGCCAGACTCCTCTGTCATTTTGCCTACACAAAATATAGATGCCTCTGACAGGGGCTGCAAACATGCAGGTCAGACCACATTGTGACTTGACCATTTGGCCCCTGAAAATATGAATCTGATCACTATCCTTAAGTGTGAATCATTTTGCCACCAGTGTCCAGTTTACTCAGGGACTGAAATGGGGGCCTTTCTCCTATTTTCTGAAGGCCATTTCCCCCTGGCTTCTGATCCATCTTGACAAGAAGTGGTGCAGCATAGGCACAAATCCAAAATAGTTAATCATCATTTCTTGCCATATATGCATTATTGCATTCACATCTTGGAAATCTTATTTTTCCCTCAGAGCCCTCCCACCACCCAGCCAGTCTGGCCAAATGTGTGACAGGGCAATCGCTTAGAAAGTGCCAGACAACCAGAGCAAGGGAAAGGCCTTTCTTAAATTATGTTTCCCAGAATCCTCCTACAGCCATGACGATTCAAAAACCTGCAAGCTCATTCTACCAGGTAATTCCCAAAGGAGAATTATGGGCACTCTCTCTTTTTGCAATAAAATCTTCTACTCTTCCCTTGGGAGGAACTCCTCATGATCTCTCTTCCTCCCATTCCCATCATGCTCCTCGGAGCTATGTGTCAAAGCACAAAGTGAAGCCTTCACATACGTAGTTGTCCAAAGGAACAAATACCCATGGTATCAGAAGAAGCCGCTTGCCTCCTCACTTAGCGATGCAGCTAAGGCTTCAGGAGCCAAATGAAAATGAGCCCAGCATGGAAATGGCTTTGTCTAAATGGATTTTCATTAGGAATGAATCGAAGGTGTTTAGAAATTGCTAATGTTCCCTGGCAGCCAACAAATGGCTGAGTCAACATCACTTTCAGTCCTTCGTGCTTGCTTTCTAGAATGCTGAGCCACTTAAATAGTCTGATAAAACTTGGCATGATGCTTTATGCCTCCTGCCAGATCTGTGAAGTCATACATTTTGCTCTCCCTTGGGCTACTGCAAGTGGCTGATCAACTGTTGTATTTCTTAGGGTAGTGATGGTGAACCTTGGCACTCCAGCTGTTCTTGGACTTCAATTCCATTGCATGAGCTTTCGTGGCTCAAGACCACTTCTTCAGGCGTGTATTAAATGATGCTGTTTCAGGACCCCATAATGCCAGCAGCCTCAGCTGTAAAGTGATGCTGGGACTCCTTACATCATTGTGCACTTTGTTTGATTTAGCTTTGCTGAAATCTGTTGACATCATGTGAGAAATAGCATGGCAATATCATACTGTTTATTTCACAATCCTAAATTTGGTAAAACTCTCTATATGATTAATTCAGGGAAGAAAAATCAGCAGTAGCCTGGTGTAAGAATGCTTATAGAAATGCATGAATATAGATGGTGCCAAAATGTATACACATTTTAAAAGATGTTATCTAAGTCTTACTTTTCGAAGCTGAATTGAATTATGGTACTTTGGGAGAATGATCAATTTTACTTCCAACAAGTTGGAAGACAACGAGACAAGATGAGAATTTGCCCGGACAATAGATAGGGCAAAGAGGTGTGATTGAATTTCCCCCATGTTCTCCTAAACTTAAAACCCCTTGACTTTTGCCTATGGGGGACCTTAAAGGATGTGGCGTACTGTAGAAAACCAGCTACATTGGTGGTATTTCAGGAAGGAATTGAAATGGCATGTGTAGGAATACAATTGGAGACTTTGGTCAATGTTGCTCAAGCAGTAGTTTGCCGTAATCAGTAAACTCTACAATTCTATCATTCATCCACCATGCCATAGATATGGACCTCCTACGTAGGTACCTGATTAGCCTCTCCAGTGCTAATTATTAATCATACCTACTGGATTACATTAAACCCCCAAAATCAAATGTTCACTTTTATCAACTATGTATATACATTAGGTGACAGGCCAGGCTGAACCTGTGGATAATAGTGATACCTGAATCCTGGCTTAACCTGTGTCCTCTCACCCCCATTTGCCCCTGAACAATGTGTTGCCTCTGACAGAAGTAACTGAGAGATGGCAGCAAGATCTTCAGCTTACCCTGAAGTCCTAAACTGGCCTGCTGCCTTCAGCCATGGTGGAGGGCACAACCCCCTTGCCAGTTAAATAAAGTTCAACTGCTGGTTTAGTTAGAATTCATATCCAGGCATCATTTTGCTTTTTCTTAAGGCAACAAAAATTCTTGCAATGGCTCTGATTACAGCTGGACCCTAACATTTAGTCAACAGAATTTGCTGCAATGCAATGACAGAATACCATCCCACCCCAACAAGGAACTGGAAATGTGATCTATTTTTGACAACAACTCCCAGAAGCCACCAGCCCAGCCCAGCCACTGGGGAATTCTGGAACCTGTAGTCCAAAAGTGATATTTTAAAATTGTGCCCCCAATGACACAAAGAGTGTGTCTGTGCTTTCAGCATGCACACACACTGTTTCTTGCCCACTTTCACATCCATAAGAGCTAGAAACATGATCTTTAACACTCAGATTCTCAGAACGCTGCCCCCAGTTTTTAAACACCTGGCTCAAACAGATCAATGGAATACACCCAAGTCCTGCTCAAAGATGATCAGACTCTCTTCCTTCTGTTTCTCCTTGACATCATTGTTTGGGCTCTCCCACATCGCCTTTGGCTAATAAAACAGAGCACTTCAGGATAAGTTCTCATCTTCAAAGCACTTTACAAATATTAGTTAATTAACTTCCATGCAGGTGCCAAAATGTCCAGCAGACCTCACATAAATTTTATGGAAGTGCATTGCATTCTCCGGCACAGCCAAGGTGAAGGCGATATCGTTTGCAAATGAGACGATGGTAAAAAGGCGTATGCATGGCTCCTTCCCACTTCTCATCTGGTTTCCAGGCTAATGGCTTCCAGGAACATGACCCACCTGTACCCAGCATGTGCACGCACCTGGTGTGAATGACAGCCCTTTGCTTCTCTTTTTAACTCCAGATAAAAAGGACTCTTGCTAAGATGATTTCTTCCCATTTTGCCTAGAGCAAATTGGCATGTCGCCTCCACTAACAGAGCTGCAACAATGACAATTTCTTTATTAAGGACTACTCAAGCACAGGCTGCTGAAGGAGGGAGGGAGAGAGGTCAATAGACCATTGGCCCAGTGTTGTGTATAAGGTTTTATTATATTTAAATGTAAAACCACACCAAACCAGGAACCTGGAAGCGCGCCATTTCCAAAGGCACGAAATTCAAAGCTATGTCAAAGCGGGAAAAGTCTGAACTTTGCTTGCCCTCCAGAAGCCTGCCTAAATGTATCTTGTTTTGTAATGGTCCGAACACTGTATATATATTGGCCACCCCTGTACATATTCCCCAGTCCAGATCTTGAGCTGAATAAAGATCACTGTTGTTAACCCGATCCTGCTGGTTTAATTACTTCTTTGTCAA
This sequence comes from Bradypodion ventrale, assembly GCA_035047345.1. Lineage (NCBI taxonomy): Eukaryota > Metazoa > Chordata > Lepidosauria > Squamata > Chamaeleonidae > Bradypodion > Bradypodion ventrale. The sequence goes on from JAWDJE010000006.1 coordinate 128,539,100, forward strand.
GACTCAACACCCAGGAAGGCCAGTATGGCCATTTCTGGTTGGCAGGAATCAGGAGTCTTTCCTATACCAATCTGGAGATCTCTGGGGAAGTGCTACATGCACGCTAGCCCATAAGCCAAGCAGAGTACCAAGGTCATGCATGGGGTATGGATTCTCAGAACACTGTACCAGTGAGGTACAGACTGCTGCTGGTTAGGTGAGGAAAACATCATGGTGTGTAAGGAAGCAGAGGTGTTAACCCTTCCAAGTAGAGTTGGGTCTAACCCCAATTGTCATAGTATTGGCTCATGTTCCAAGTAGTAATCAGACCTCATACTGCTTAGCTTTCAAACCCAGGCAGGGGTTGTGTATTTAGGGCAGTACAATCAGCAACTAGCTATATTGCCATGTTCCTAATCCAAGATATGCCTCCCCTCAGCAGGATAGCTAGAGACCCAATAATTAGCCAAAGTGAGATACCCTGAGAGTACTTTGTGTGGTGAGAAAGATGTTGGGTTTAGATACAAAGTTCTGATGTAGCAAAATTGAATGTAGGTTTATTTATGTATTTATTTATTTTATGAATTTGTACCCCGTCCTCCTGGTGAGAACACCACTCAGGTTCCTCCTCCAGTCTTCCTTCTTCTTCTCTTCTTCAGGCGTCGAGGGAGATATAAGGGTCTTACTCTGGCACTTCTAGTGCCTCCATTAGCATTATTTGGTGTTCTTGTAATGTTTCTTTGATGTTGCCTCTCCACCTTCCTCTGCGCCTGCCTTGTGGTCTTTGTCCTTCTCCTCTTTCCACATATGCCTTGTAAGGTACAGAATTCCAAGACATTATCTCCAAATAAGCAAACCATTTTAATTGTTGTCTCTATATGTAATTTAAGTTTTCAGTCTTACTAACAGGTGCATTTAGAAGCAGGGCCGACCTAAGACTCTTTTGTCCTTCTGGCAAAGGATAGCTTCATCTTTTGTGACAAAATATTTCGCAAAATCAATTTAGACTAGAAGGTACAAAAAGCATGCACAAATACAGCATGGGGTGCCCATTGGAATACGTAGAGACATCACCAGGTAGCCACGTTCATAATATGAAGCAAGCAATTAGCAATGCACCCAGATGCAGAGATTGATAGTAACTGTTAGAAATAAACTGTGTTAGATAATTGAGTTCATCTTTGAGTAATGGAAAGGTAGTTCAGTTCCATAGCATTTAAACTGAAACTATGCATTAGCAATTCAAAATAAGCCAGGGCTCAAAGTGATTCCAAGTTAAATCGTAACTCAGGGTAGTAGTTTAATATTACTGCACATGGAAGAAAGAGCTGAGAAGCAGCATTACTGGCTGCAAAGTTCCCCGCGCTGACCCGTGCCTCCACTGGTACTCCCCTTCACCACCAAAGAGTGATAAACAAAGGTAGCAGGCAGCCTCATCTTCCCCCTTTCTCACTTACTGAAGCAGTTTAGCTCCCAGAAGAGAAGGAGGAGAACAAAGTCACATGTCCTCCAGCTCTGGGCTTGGCTTTGGTATTCACAAAAGAAATTTGCGTGGATGAGACTAGTGATAGGGAATTTGTCATTGGATTAGGGCCAAGGGGGTGAAGGTTTGTTTGTAGGTACAGAATATATTGGGGAGATGAGACCCCCCAAATTTGCATCTGCACTCCTTGTAGATTTCTTTTCTAAACTCATGTTCTGTGCAATGGCTTTTACCATAAACTTAACTTCACAGCCTGCAAGAGCAGGTAAAATTCGGGAGATGCTCTTTCCCCCCCCCCCCCCCCGAAATGTATTTCCTATTCAAAAAGAGGACATCTGTAGATCAACATTTCCCAAATGTTATGCTCATATCTAGGTGATTAAAGGGACTGTGGTGGCTTAAGTGGCTAGGATGCTGAACTTGATGACTGGAAGGTTGGAGTTCCATTCCTGAGTACTGCTCGACAGAGTGAGCTCCCATCTCTGTCCTAGCTCCTGCCAACCTAGCAGTTCAAAATCAAGAAATTGCAAGTAGACAAATAGAGACCACTTTGGTGGGAAGGTAAACCTCATTCCATGTCCTCTGGTGTTGAGGCATGCCTGCCACATGTCCATGGAAATGTCTGCAGACTCAGACAGCACTGGCTCTTTGGCTGTAAACAGAGATGAGCACTGAAGCCTAGAGTCAGATATGACTGGCTTTCGAGCAAGAGTGACCTTTACCTTTACTTACCTAGGTGATTACAATGCATTGTGTGTATGTTTGTGGCATGTTCCAACATTTTTTAATTGAATCCCCATGGATGGAGTGGGAATTAAAGTTGGTTAGAGCACAATCTCATGTATATCTACTTAAAGGTAAATTCCACTGATTCATCACTCTGTTCACATGGGGGTGGAAGTCCTCTCCCCAATGTGACTGTGAGGAAGAAGACCAATCCATGGACCACACTGCATTTAGGTGTCCTTTACATGCATTTGGAGGCACATTGGAAGACTTGCATAGTGCCATGGATGAAGCCCTTCAATGGCTTTCAAGGCTGGACGTGGAACTCTAGCTACGAACTTGAGATGGACAATTTGTGCTTACTGTATATATCAACATTAATGTAGACAACTTAAGTTCATCATACGATAAATATATAAACTTCCATATAAAGTAATACAGCCTTGCTTCTTTAGCTACAAATACTTAACAAGGGTAGGAAGGATTTGTGGCGTAGCTAAATGTGGCAGTTCATGTACAATACTCTATTTCAATGGTCAAAAACCTAACAGTATAATTCAATATGCATCTGCTCAGAAATAAGTCCCACTTGCACTACTGATAGCTGTTATGTCAAGTAAGTGAGTGCAAGATTGGAGTTTTGGTGGTTTTTAATCGCTCTTTAGCTCTCTCCATAAAAAAGGTTGTAAAATATGTAGTTCACCTTAATATATATAAACTGAGTTATATAAACTTTACAGTAAAATAAAATATTTGTAGACAAGACTGTCTGTTTATGAAGGGAGAAATAAGCTGACCAGCATATAGGAGTAAGAAAACAGAAGGGTTTGTATCAGAATAAATCTGTAACTTTTCCACTGTTATGTAACTGCAGATCTATGAATAGTTTTCTTGGAAATAAGCCCCCTTGAAAACTAAAGGTGGGGTACTTGCCCAGACCCCAGAACTTATAAATGAGTGGCTTCAAACCTGGCACTTTAATGACTTTTATAGACTTTTATAGTACATTACTTAGGAACAAATATTATGGCTGGTTTGAAATGGGATGGTGGTCCTCTTGTATTGCTCACTAGATGCCCCATGGAAATTCCAAATCTAACGCAGGGAATGAAGTTTGACTTCCTGGTTCTGTCACTGGGGATCTAGTTCTAACAAGGGCAAGAAGATGTAATTGCAAAGCAAGGAGGGAGGGGAAACAAGATTATTTATTTATTTTATTTATTTTATTTGTCCAATTTATATAGGCGATATCGTTTGCAAATGAGACGATGGTAAAAAGGCGTATGCATGGCTCCTTCCCACTTCTCATCTGGTTTCCAGGCTAATGGCTTCCAGGAACATGACCCACCTGTACCCAGCATGTGCACGCACCTGGTGTGAATGACAGCCCTTTGCTTCTCTTTTCAACTCCAGATAAAAAGGACTCTTGCTAAGATGATTTCTTCCCATTTTGCCTAGAGGATTACTGGTCTATGGAACTCCCTGCCCGAAGAAGTGGTGACAGCTGTCAGTCTTGACAGCTTTAAGAAAGGATTAGACAAGTTCATGGAGGACAAGAGTATCAATGGCCATAATTATGGATACTTAAGCACAACCTCCGGGTTGGAGAGATAGGCAGGATATCTCTCAATATCATTTCCAGGGAATCCTAAACAAGCATCTGCTTGGGAATACCCTGAAGGAAATGGTGAGCCACTGTGTGAGACAGAATGCTGGACTGGATGGGCTGTGGCCTGTTCCAGCAAGGCTGTTCTTATGTTCTTATGACTCTGGGTGGCTCACAAAGTTAAAATCAAACATCACAGACTAACTTAAAACCCATAAAAACCCAGTTAAAAGTACTACAAAAATTACCCCAACAGCTAACAGAGCGAGGGACCGATATTGCTATATCACCCAGCAGGCGGGAGTCACCACATCACCGGTGTCCCACACCTGCTTTGCCAGTTATGAGGACGAGGTTGGGTGTCTGAGAATCTTTCCCCAAAAAGTGTGTGTAACATTTCCCTTCTTTCCAAAGCAAAAACGATGGATGGAAGGTTGAACAATAAAATAATGGACAAGATCTTGCTGCTTTATTTCCTATTCAAGTTTTATTGTGGTCACCTAGCTTAATTTAGAATCAATTCAACCATTGAAAATTTGCCCTCTCCAATTTAAGTTTAACTGAATAAGTATTCTGGGCTCTATTAACCAGTTTCTGTGCCCCAATGTGGTTAATTGTGATTGTGATGTCTTCAAGATCTCCAGGGTACACATCAGCTTGAAGAAAAACTTTTGCCATTGCTGCAAATCTTATTTTTACTTTGAATGGCCTTCACCCCGCTGCCTTCTAAATGAAGTAGGTGAGGTTTTTTTATATACAAATTCTTTGCTTTCTTTTCTGAAAAGAACTGGTACAAATCACCTAGAGATGCAAAGTCCTTTTTAATCAAATGCCCAAGAAATCCATCATCTGTCGAGGCAGAGGTGTCAGTACAGAGGCCAAATTTTTACCAGATCTATAGAAATGGTAACATTGAAAGAAGCACTTAACTTAGAAACACTCGCTGGAGACATTATTGTCTGACTAGGGCATCCTTCCACATTTGCTTGTTTACTTTCCTGGCATTTTCGAAAGACTGGAAGTTTGAAAGAGACAAGCTTTTTCAAAAGAAGTGGGGAAGGGGGCTGGAGTTGAAATTGCAAAAAAACAAAAGAAGGGGTTTTTTTTTAAAGAAGGGAATTTTTTTGAAAGAGGCAACTCATGGGGAGAGAAAACACTCTTCAAACATCCCTGTTTCTTCCCCCAAAGTGCTCATTCAAATAGCTAAACACCCATCAAGTGACTACAGGTTAAAACAACATTGCATTTAACAAACAACTTGGTTAATAGGAAGAGCTTCAAGGAAATGCCTTCTCTACATTTTTGGTGAGCATTTTGAGATGCACACATCATGGGATGGGAAATGCACCTGAGAAGTGATGCTGTCCTGAGCCGGATGTTTTAAAAATGGCACTCACATGTTCTCTTGTTACCCACTGGTGAAATTCTTTGTAAGTTACATCTCTGAACTGGACATTGATATAGCTGTTCCTGCTCCTGTTTTGTGTAGATGCAACAACAAAATTCCATGTAATCCCCACTTCCAACCCAGAAAGTATGGGTGTTAAGCCAAGCTTTAGCCAGATCTTAGAAAGCCAAGTACTGTACATTGTCTCTTTACCTGGTTAAATATTTATATTACACTTAAAAAAAGAAGAAATCTGTGATTTTAGGGAACATTTAAAACACTACTTAGAACATGTGGAGGGCAGCCACCCAGCAATCGGTAAATTATGTTGGGATGGGGATGGAGAATGGGATAGTTTCCTTGTTGCTGCAAAGGAAGGCTGTAGTGGAGAAGAAGCTATTCAATTATAGCCTTAGACTGAAGTGCCTATACCAGTGATGGCGAACCTATGGCACTCATGCCAGAGGTGGCACCCGGAGCCCTCTCTGTGGGCACCCGTGCAGTCACCCCAGCACAGAGTTTGTTCCGTTCTACTGCCCAGCAGCCCAATGGGAGCACTTCCTCCCTCCCCCCTGCACAGAGTTCACCTTGCCCCTGCGTCCAGCAGCCCAATGGGAGAGCTTCCTTTCTCCCCCCAGCACAGAGTTCACCCCACTCCTCTGCCCAGCAGCCCAATGGGAGCATTTCCTCCCTACCCTGTTGCTGTGTTGGCACTTTGTGATGAATAAGTGGGTTTTAGGTTGCAGTTTGGGCACTTGGTCTCTAAAAGGTTCGCCATCACTGGAACTGTACTTAGACTTGAAGGATATATTTTAAAAACTGGATTCCTGAGATCCAAAGTGGTGCAGGGAGCTAGACATCGAACTGTAGAATGAGATGATTGTGACCACAAACTCAGCCTAGGGATTGGTTTTGCAGGATCTATCATCTGTTAACCAACAGAAGTTTAAGAACAAGGTTTATGTCCTGACCTGGTGGGGAAAGCCTTTCACGGTTTTAAAAATTATCTGCACCTCGATTCCCTTTCAGGCTGACATTGATCATCCATTGCCACAACTGTCAAGTCTCCCGTTTTGGCCAGGAAACTCCCGTATTTTACCCTCTTTCCCGCCGTCCTCCCGTATTAGTTAGACTGCAATGCCCTAATGCCGCCACAGGAGGTCAGCACAAGATAAGCATAGCTGTCAAGTCTCCTGTTTTGGCCAGGAAATTTCCCTTATTTTCAAATCCAAAACTTGACAGGTATGTCCATTGCCTGATAGTTTGATGACCACAGGTGATGTGATCATCATATACATTAACATATAAGGAATGGGATATCAATTTGTTCTTAAGATGCCACCACCACCATGCCTGATGTCTGGATGGGGCTATACAATCTTACAAAGAGCTTGGGAAAAATGTGTTACAAACACATATAGTATATGAGTTATTCATTTATCTAAAAGGTCACATTTCAAAAGTAACACGACAAGTGGGAACAAAGTTATTTTGCTGATGTAACAAGTAAGATTTCCTAATTACGTTTCAAGACTGATTTTGAAAGCACTTTGTAAGGAAAAAAGAATGACCAATGCATGAAGCAAGGCAGTAGTTACTTATATAACATTTTTGTTTTTTTAATTCAGTTTTTAAATCCTTCTTTTATGCTTGTGTTACTTAGTTCAGGTTCCCATTCCTTCTCTCTCTCTTTTTTTTCTCCTGGAGGCTTCTAGTATTTATTATCTATGGGACAGTCAATAACAACATGATGTGCTCCAGAGAACAGGAAGAAATAGACCTAATGGAATATAACAAGCAGAAATAGTTCTGCCTGATTTACATGAGAAGAGATGGAGATTTGTGTGTGTGGGGTTGGGGGGTGGGGTTGGGGTTGGGGAGTCAATGAAGAAAATTAAATGAATGTGGGTGTGCTAGGAATTGGCTGCAATTGATCTAACAGATGGAGAGGATTCTATGAAAATCAGAAGGCATGAATATTATGATGGCCTTCTCCAAAGATTTTTAAGATCTTTAAGATCTTTAAAAATACAATCTGGAGAAGATCAGTTATTCTTAAATCCCACTGCAACAGACATATCTCGCTGATTTCAAGTGATCAGCAGTCTCTGGATTGAGGTTGTTTGTGGTGCCCTTTCACATATTCTAGCTATTTATGAATTCTTATGATCACAAAACTTATAAAAACTTCACACATCAAATATTTAGCCCTTTAGCTGTGTCTACCAGTCAGATCAAAGAGGAGCTGCACAGAATGAGCTAAATACATATTATTATAATGAGGCTCTGTGGAGTCTGCGCCATCTCTGACCTTTCTGATCAGTTTCTATGCCTGATGACAGATGAAACTGTTCAGTGTTTGTCCAGGTGTCATTTTCACAAAATCGCCCCAATAATGGGCGAGTCTGCCTCTTTAGCCCATGTTTCTAAGCATTCTATATAAATATGTGTAGGTATTATGCTTTCCATAATAATGTAGAGAAACCATCCCAAATAAATGAAAAGGGAATCTTTGTTTGAAACATCAATTTCACTGTATTGTCAACATGGTGAACGACATTAAGCACCATCTTCTTGGCACAAAATACTTCCTGTTTCAGTTTGTAATCCTTTTTAAACATTATTCTCCCTCAGTTAAACATCTGTTTCAGGCTTAACTGAGCTGATTCTAGAGTATGATTCAGGGGCTATTATACTTCCAAGTGGAAAAGAGCTTTGGAGAGAACATCACAATAGCTATTATGACAGTAGCATTTTATTATGATGCAGCTTTTGTGAAGAAAACTTTAAATCCTCTGGTTTTGACAGATAATTATGTACTTGCATTGCACTGCAGAGCATGTTGTAAAACTCGGACCTGTGGGGTGTCTTTCAAGTTCCAAATGGGTGACAGCTCCATCTTTAAGATGCTAGTTTTCCCTTCTGATTAAAAAAAAAATTCTGTTCCTTTTAAATCACCCTAGAGGAGTAATGTCTTACTTATTTCTGATTTTCCTGATATGGATGCTACTGAGTAAAACCCTCCTTGTTGAATGATGCTTACGATCAGCTATGGTTCTAAATCTGGAGATATAGTTCAAGTATAGTTGCACAATAAAAATGGGGTAATTATTAAAGTTTGCATTGTTTGTAAGTTCTCTCTGAAGTTTCCTCCATGCTCAGCATGGTTTCCAGCCTAAAATAATTATGGTATTCAGACTAAATGTTTGCATTAAAAGAGACAATATTTTTACTCACTATAGGCCCAGAAATCTAAACAGGTCATTCTAGTTCATTAGAAGATGAGATTTTAGATTAGTTACAAGGGAAAAATTATAGCCATGTGGATGGAAAATACAGAAAGAGTTCAAAATGGCTGCACCTCCCTCTGTTGCTCCCAACAAACAAGATACATGGGTTTAGGGTTGGGCAACCAAATTTCAAGCAGAAAAGCAGTGCCTTTTTTTGATTCGTTAGCAAACAAAACATGCAAGCAAGTTAGTCCAGGTAAACAGAAGCTCCCTCCTCCCAAGGATTATGCATTAACCCTTTGCATTGTGAATCCCCATATGTTAACAATAGTAACCTTGGGGCATGATTGAGTAATAAGTTCTCACCCTAACCCATGAGACAACATCTCGTGAATTTTCCCTGGTACATTGATCAGATTGTTCCACATTAGGACAGAAAGTTGAAATGGCACTAAATTTTCAGTGCTTGAAATCTAAAGTTTACTTACTTTGCCCAAGACAGTAATTCTTTGGGAAGGTAACAAATGCTTCCAGCCGCACTTTCTCTTACCCATAAAGATATCAGCATTTATTTTGGGAGAGAGTGCTGCTTCATTTATGTAATTCACTAGCAGAATAGGAAGCAGAAGGTAATTGTGTTTCCTTTCTTCTCACTGAAATGATTATGTTTCTCACATCTGGCCCCATTCTCCCACATATGTACAATATCATAAGGTACTTGAGAAAATTATCTTACTTTGGAAAGAAGGAAAGGCCTTTCTTTTCTTTTACTGCAATCTATACACTATCAAGTACTGGACGGTTATTACTAAAAAAATAATCCAGAAATTGATTTGTATTGCACAATAAACTTTGACTATCGAATGCCTAATGACAGCTAATGTTGTTTTACTGTAGTGCCAAACTAGATCATCTGTTCCAACAGGATTTGCTACACTCTTGGGGAAGGGATGGAGTGGGGAGAAAACTGAATCTTCTACTCTATCCCTAAATACTCTCAGTTTGCTCAAGAACTCTCGTCTCACTTAGAATTATTTTAATATTCAGATCATAGAGGTACATGACTCCCTGGTCCATAGGAACCAGGAACAATGCAGGAGATCTTTTGGAAACCAGGAACATGACATATTCTGGGAGTTATAGTTCAAAAAAGTACAGATCCCCATAGTCTACTTCTGACATGAATAAGAGATATGGTTGCTATCCATGCCACTAAAAGTGGCAAAAGCAGTCCTGTCCTGATCTAGATATCTACTGTCTTAAAACACTAGAAATAATATGCTATAGATGTAATTCTATAGGTTAGCCAGACATCTACTATGTGACAGTGCTTCTCAAACCACCAAGATATATGTGATGACTATTGCCTAGAGGGAAAAAACCTGGAGTCGAAAGAGATTGACTTGGAGACAAAATCAAGAACTGGTTTGGAGCAGTGAGAGAAGATGATCATTATCTCCAGTTCAGAAACCGGTAGGTAATAACTACTCTCCCTTCCTTTAGGAACTTGGTATGTTATTAAATTACAGAGTGTAACTCCTGCACAAATCCAACTATCCCTTTTCCAGGAAAGTTGTTTTACTAGAAGCCTAAGTACCAGTTAATAGAAGAAAATGATGTAATTTAATGGGCATGTTTTGTGCCTTTACAAATTATTCATTATCACTGCACAACAACGATTTTGCTACTGGGAATAACACAAGTGTGCTGTGCTAATTCCAAATCTGAACTCAGAATTTGCCTATCACAGTTTTTACATATAGATTTTAAGGCATGCTATAGCTGTTCAAGTGGTTGGTAATTTGGTAATGTATTTTTACATAGGACCATTATAACAGTAGCAGCTACCACTATGCCTGCTGCTGCCTGAACTGAATCATGTCCCCAGGTGGCATGCATGTTCCAGCAGAAGCTTGACATATCTCAGCAAGTCCGTGAGCTGATGTCAGAAATAGGTATATAAGGAAAGATGGACCAAGGGCTTGTCTCTAGTATGAAACAATCTTATGGGATAGTACAGCTAGGCCATAGTGAGTCTGTTTGGAGCCACATGATCAAGAAAATAACCTAACCATAAGGGTGAAATTTGCTAACTTAAGATCCTGATGTCCTAGGCAGAATCATGCTTCAGATTTGGAATTAGCACACTTGATTTAGTATAGGACACATGGATTCAACCAAGTAGCAGTGCATCGCCACTGCTGCAGGAGCTGCACTGGCTGCCTATATATCTCTGGGTGCAATTCAAAATGCTGGTTATCATCTTTAAAGTCCTTCATGGTAGCGGACAAGGATACCTCAGGGACCGCATAATCCCTAGGACATCGGCCTGTCCCACGAGAGCAAACAGAGAGGGCAGTCTCCATATACTATCTGTTGGGGAGGAGCTCATCTCCAGCACAAGGAAACATAAGAACATAAGAACAGCCTTGCTGGAACAGGCCACAGCCCATCCAGTCCAGCATTCTGTCTCACACAGTAGCTCACCATTTGCTTCAGGGTATTCCCAAGAAGATGCCTTCACCTGCTTAGGATTCCCTGGAATTGGCATTGAGAGATACCCTGCCTATCTCTCCAACCCGGAGGTTGTTCTTAGGTATCCATAATTATACCCATTGATCCCCTTGTCCTCCATGAACTTGTCTAATCCTTTCTTAAAGCTGTCAAGACTGACAGCTGTCACCACTTCTTCTGGCAGGGAGTTCCATAGACCAGTAATCCTCTGGGTGAAAAAGTACTTTCTCTTATTTGTTTGAGAACTAGCACCTAAAAGTTTCATGGAGTGTCCCCTAGTTCTAGTGTTGTGCGATAGTGAAAACAATGTTTCCTTATCTACTTTGGAAAAGGGCCTTCTTTGTCGTAGCCCCCACATTATGGAATCTCCTCCCGGTAGAATTACACCTCCAGGCCCAGTTGCTACCATTTAGGAAACAATTGAAGATGTAGTTAGTGGAACGGGTCTGGGGGCCGGAATTGCCTACAAGCTCTCCTTTCTGGCTAATCTGAGGTTCCCCCCTCTTGTAATTGGTTTTATTGAAGGGCTTTTAACTGTTTTTATATTGTTTGTAAGTTTTGCAAAGCAGCCAGTGAGGTGTCCGCTGGACTGTGTACACCACACAGAGTCTATTGATTGGGGCGGTATATATATCTAAATAAATAAATAAATAATAGGTGCTGATAGGGCCATCATCAATAGGCTTTTGCTCCACTAATGGGAATGCTTATTTACACAACCTGCCTACAAGGACAGCAGTTGTTATCTGTCTAATTATCAAATGTAACTTTGAACATACTCTTCAGTTTTGTTTCATCACCAGCCAAACATTTAGTTTAAAAAATAATTCCTTTAAACTTCAGTGACGTACCAGCTTGTGACAATGTCAAGTTAGAATTCCAAAGTTTATGCGTCGGACATGAAAGTAGTTTTGAGTGATATTCTCATTCTCTTCAGGACAATTCTTTTCTTTGATTTTTCTGTTCTTTCTATTGTTTGCAGTAGGAATCTTAGCCATGGGGAAAACTTGTTCTTGTTGAGAGAATGGAATGTTTCCTTTGAACAGTAAGTCATTATGTAACTTGCGATAAAGCCCCTTGAAATAATCAATTTCTGTCCATCTTTTTTAAAATTGGCAACTTGTCATATCATTTCCCCATTGCATTCCCATCCCATTTTAAGGAGGGCAAATGCTTTCCTCCTTTGCACCACTTATTGTTCCATGAAAAGGTACATACAGATATTTATGCTGTACCAAAATTCCCTTAGGGACTGCAGTGGCTTAGTGGTTAAGATGCTGAGATGGATGACTGGAAGGTCAGCAGATCAGCAGTTTGAGACCCAAGTGTTGCATGACGGAGTGAGCTCCCACCTCTGCCCCAGCTCCTGCCAACCTAGCAGTTCGAAAGCAAGAAATTGCAAGTAGATAAATAGGTACCAGTTTGGTGGGAAGATAAACAGTGATCCATGCACTCCAGTGTCTAGTCATGCCTGCCACATGTCCATGGAAACATCTGCAGATACAGACAGTGCTGGCTCTTTGGCTGTAAACAGAGATGAGCACTGAACCTTAAAGTAGGATAAGACTGGCTTTCGAGCAAGGGTGACCTTTACCTAAAATGCCCTTCTGGGCCCAGCAGCCTGTGAATACGTGGAGGGCCACATGTTGAATACCTTTGCCCTAAATTTATATTCTGATGCCGATTGGCTCTAAAGTGGATCATAGTAGAAAGCTATATGCAACAGTGTAAAATTGTATTAGCACCTTACCCCCATTTGAACCTTTATTTAGTTTGCAATAGTAAAGACAGAAGAAGACGGTCACTCACGCTCTGGTCAGATTGGATTATTGTAATGTGCTCTACATGGGGCTGCCCTTGACGACCATTTGGAGGTTTCAGCTGGCTGCCTGGATGGTGTTGGGGTGCAGGCGCTATGCTCGTGCCTCCCCACTGCTTTCGGAGCTGAACTGGTTGCCAGTGTGCCTCCGGGTGCAATTCAAGGTGCTGGTTTTGACCTTTAAAGCCCTTCATGGCATTGGCCCAGCCCAGGGTGCTTAAGAGACCATGTCACCCCAAGGTATTCAGCCATCCTACGAGGGCAGACAGAAGGGGCTCATCGCTGGTCCCATCAGCTAAAGAACATCTTACTGGGACATCTTACTGGGACCAGGAAGAGAGCCTTCTCCGTGTCTGCCCCGGCCCTGTGGAACCTCTTACCACCCAAACTACATCTCCAATCTGAGTTACTCCCCTTTAGAAGAATGCTAAAGACTTGGTTATGCCAGTGGGTGTGGGGCACATGTGGCTCCACCACTCAACCACGCTGGCTGGTTTAGCCCGTGCGGGGATCCTTTTGTCCTGGTAATCCTGTTTTAATGGGGGTGGAGGGAGGGTCAGGGTAGTTTTTAAGCGATAGAATTGTTAGGTTTTATGTGTTTTAACTTGGATTTTAGCTGGTTTTTTTAAGGTAATTGTTTTTAGCTGTGATGTTTTAATTGTTTTGTATTGTATTTTTCTTTTCTGTTGTTTGGCTGCCCTGAGTGGTGCATGCACCAGGAGGGCGGGGTACAAACAAACAAACAAACAAACAAACAAACAAATAAATAAATAAATAAATAAATAAATAATAATAATAATAATAATAATAATAATAATAATAATAATAATAATAATAATAATAATAATAATAATAATAATACACCTTGAATGTATCTCAATGTTTAGTAGTCATGTGAGAAAGAAGACAACATGCTGGAGCTAAGATTTTTCTCGGCTCATTTTGCCTTTTATTTGTCAATTGCTCTCACCTGCTCTAAGTGCTAAATTCTTTTTTAAGAATACACTTTCCAGTCTTGTTGAGATGAGTAGCCATTTAATGTGTTGTCAAAATTGGTGCTTCTTGCCAAAAAATATTCAACTGAAATAACTGCCAAGCTGTAGAAGGAGAAAGTGACTTTTCTTAGGATACGGTTAATATCAGGCAGCTTTTAAAAAGTGCATTTAATTCAAATGAAACGCTATGAAGAAGTGTGATTTGAACACTGAACTGAACATTGCATTTTGCTTATATTTTAAGGATATTTTGCAAATCAAAAGAGAAAAGATCTTACTTTTTCATTATGAGTAACTAACTACTAATTCAGATCAACTTTGGGAGGGATTGTTCATGAATGCAGGTGGTGATAGACAGGTCAGTACTCTTCCATAAAAAAATTAAAAATTTCCAATTTCTAATAGAAATCTGGATGTTGGATAGAACAGTTTCTCCCCTACCTTAATGTTTATTTTCTCTATGTAAATATGTAGTTAACCCATTCATGCCATTATGGGGTGCCTCACTGATTAATATTAATATGGGATCTACTTTGAATCTACTTTGACCCTAGATAGGCAGGGCAGACAGAAATCTGCTATGATAAGTTTTATGCCCCAAGGCTCTTGAGATTGATCTGAATATAGCAATTAACTTTTTATCATCAGAAGCTCAGGTCAAAAGAAGGCTGAGTAGGGGGGAAAGGTGTTTTTCAGTAAAGACTTTGAAGTGAAACATCATAGACATTGGAGAGCAGCCACTACTTTGATCTAGGGATAGCTGTTAGAAATCAACAGCATCATATCCTGATCTCTCCATAGATTACACATTTCACAACCATTCACATGTTTAGATGAGCTGTAATTGAGAAAACCCTCTAAAATGATTCAGGTGGGCTTCTCATAAACAGAGGAGAAAGATGTAAAATGTGTTCATTTGTCTGTTAGTAATACCAACATGTTCTCTGGAAATTTGGGGATAAAATATATGAATCTATAATTCCAACAAAGATTTCCTACATTTGAAAAAAATCTGTAAATTTCACGTTTTGAATGCTAGTGTACCGTTCTTTGGATAGCCTGGCTCTGTCAGTTAGGGCTTCATAAATCATCATCAGAACTTTGAACTGTGACCAGCTTGGAAAGAGGTGTGTAGCTAGAGAGTTTAGGCAGTTGTGTGTTTCTTATCAATCCACTAATACAAAAATGTCTTCCAGTTTCAAGCACCATGTCTAACTTTTGATCTTTGCATATTGAGGTTCTCCTAAAATGGATGTCCTTGTTCTCCATTTCTTGAGGGTTTAGGGATTTGTTACACTTCTAGACTTATTTCCAAAATGTCTTCCCATCTTATTTAAATTGTTTGATTTGTTTCAAATGGTTTCATTGGGGTTTCAAAATTGCAATATAGGATAGGATATAAATAGACAGACAGACAGACAAATTGGAGAAGTTCATAGTACAAATATGATTAGGAGTATGAAAAGCAAGTCTTATGATAAAAATGGGGTGGGGGGGAGGGAATGGGTATGTTTAACTTGAAAATGAGAGGACCAAGGGATGAAGGAGCAAAATAACAATTATACCCCTGATGAAGTCAGGGGTGTGGTTTTGCTGATTCATGTGGCAAGATGGTCTTAAGTTATACAAAGAGAGATTTTGTTTGAATACTAAAAGGACTCATTTACTGTAGGAACAATTTGACAACAGGACTTCCTATCTAAGAGTTTCTCCTTGACTGCAGGTTCTCAAATAGAGGGTGGGCAGCCCAGTTGTCATGATGATCTAGTCTCAAATTTGCTGAATCCATTAGGAAATTATAGACCTATACCTTGGATACCTTGGAGTCATTATTCAGCAAGAAGTCTGTGCATTGGTAGACATCTCAGTGACGACATTCCACACATCCAAATGGACCTAAGAAATCAAGTCTATTTGCATGTGTGTGTTTTTAGCCATTTGGATATCACATCACCTGCTGGCTAGGAGGACCATGATGTGTGCCCTCCACTTTCACCTTGCCCAAGGGATCCTACGGAGGACATTTTGGTGAGTTTTAGTCCTATATTGAATATAAATTCCTTGCAGTCCTATGATTCTTTGTCTACCCTACTCCAGAATTTATCTGAACTCATCTGATCTAGGAAACCAAGCCTGATTAAGCCTAGTTTGTAGGGAAACCACCAACAATACAAGAAATGATTAGCAAAGGAAAAAAATCCTATCTGAAACTATAGAGAGACCTTGCCAATTAGAGTTCATAACACTGGAGCAGCGATCTTAGATCAGCATCACTCATGTACGCATTCGCCATGGGGAGAATGACTGCAGTTGCGGGCAGAGTAGAAGCATCTGCTACGGTTTTCGATGGCCATGAGGGACTTTGTTTGCACTGAGGAACCGAGGCCATTGATGACGCTGAGTTTGTAGAGCCTTGATTTGTTATATATGCTATGCCATTTTGTATTTATCTTGTATTGATTGTGATTATGTAATTTTTGGAATCTGTAATTATATTTTCTATTGTATACTGTATTTTTTTCTATGTTGTTGCTGCCCTGAGTCGGCCTGAGTAGGGCGGGGTATAAATTAAAAATTGAATTGAATTGAATTGAATGTACTTGTAAATACTGGATGAATTGATTTCTCTGTGTCAGTCTATCTGCATCCACATTTTGATTGGCAAACTTATGTCATCATCTGTGCCACTATTCTTCAGGATGGGCACAGTGTGATACAGAAAGTGAGCATCCAAACAAAGATGAATCATCATGCTTATAGCTACTCTGCCCTTTTTGCCAACATTGTCCTTTGAGAATGCCATGCTAATGACTTGCCTTCCCATTCTGGGACAGAATGTAGCGTTTGCCAAACGTTAAGAGGCATTGAATGCTGCTACTTCCAGGAACTTCAAAAAGCCCACTATTGTAAAGACATTGATTACCTCTCCCTGGGAGACAGACCTCAAGTACATTGTGAGCTGAAGAAACATCTTGTGGGTGACATCTTGAAAACATTTCAGGAATGGCTACAGGAACCGAGAGACATGCATGATTCAGCAGCTGAGTTGTAGCACTAAAAAGCTAATGGCACAGCTTAGCCACAAAGAACAGGAGGCACCAAAGAAACATTTATTTGTTTAAAATAACATTTAGACCACATCAAGGACCACGTCAACAGTCAGTCTTTTTCTTCTTTGCTTCCTCTTTTAAGGTCAAGGGGGGAAAACAATGCATAATAGCAATTTTACAACCAGCCCATCTCAACTCTGCTACTGAGGGTTGCAAACTAGGCCCTGACTCTAACAGTCACAGAGTGTTTGGGGGGGGGGGGGGGGGCAATCTTTGTGAAATTAACTTTGCCTCATGAAGCAGATAGAGCAAAAAGTCTTGTTTCCATTTACATGGAAAGCAAGGCTAGAAATACTTTTATTTCCATTCTCAGAAGTGAAAGTGTGTGTCCTCAAGTGATCATGTAATAGTAACAAACACTTCCTCCAGGGAACATGACTTCAAGAGAGGTTTGGCATACATTTTAATAAGATAGTTATTTGATCTTGTATCATCAGTAATGGAGAATCTCAGAAAGGAGTTATGTGTGCTTAGTCCTGGATTTACTTAGAATTAAAACATAGGGGCAAAGGGGGGGAGCCTTGAAAGAAAGAAAGAAGAAAGGAAGGAAGGACAGAAGGAAGGAAGCTAGAGGAATTAAAGATTTCGTATCAGGTTTAATTGAGCTCCCTAAGCATTCTAATTGTTACAGAAAGCATTCAGCTTCCAGAATAGGATGGAGCTTAAGGACAGCAAAAGGCTATCTGGACCAAACTCACATGTAATTTGAAGGCAACCAGCTTTCCTGCTTGTGCTTCATAATTCTTTCTCATTCTGTTTTCTCATTGTACCTCTTACCTAGATGGTACAAACTACACTACAACTTCAAATTGGGTGTGTCTGATGTTGAAAATAGCAGTCACTAGCAGAATTTGGAAAAGCTTTTGGATTGGGAGCTTGCTTCACTCACTCACTCACTCATTTGCTCAACCAACCAACCAGCCAGCCAGCCAGCCAGCCAACCAACCAACCAACCAACCAATCAAAAAATTGCAGTGCTGTTTTCTTGGGTGAAATCCTTTTAAGATAGCTCACTTAGACATATTCATTCATTTAATTGGCTTTCTATTCCCTACTTCTCCTGTAACATGAATGCTATTGATGTTTGGTTCTCTAGCGTTGCGTCCTGCACTCTGTCTCTGATCTAAGTCTGTTTATTTTTCCAGGATGACATACTTTACACTAGAACAAATGTATGGTTTCTGGATTTTTTTGAGTTTGGATTCTTGTCATCCTTCTCCATGCTGCTATCTTCCCTGTAGCAGGAAAATGCCATGGATTGGCCTGATGAGTGTCTTAAATTGGCTAGTTGCTCCAGAGGCTTGTGGACAGAAGAGATGTTATTGGCAGTGGTGCGTGTATGTGGAATTGTTTACACCCATCACATCATACAGGTAGGCTTCTGCTCACAGATTGTTGTGCAGTTTCAAAAACCTCCAGAGCTTATTAGCATTGTACTAGCAGTGGTCCATAAGGAACAAGTAGACATACCTCACTTAATGATGCTTCTTTCATGCAATTTTCAACTCTATTGAGAACGGTTATCTACCTTGAAACCTTAGTTAGTCATAAAACATGGATTTCTCCCCATTAATATAGGCTTATTCTGACAACATCTCAAGTGTAAAGCATGGGAGAAAAGCCCAACATTGACCAAACTGTTTTACAGGATTCATAGTTGATGTTCTGGGTGGGTTTCTCTACTTTGAATGACGAATATCTTAATTATCATTCAAAGAAGGTAGAGGTTGAGGTTGTAAAGCTATTAACCAAAAGATAATCTCCTGAAAGGAATTGTACTAGTCATGCCTGCTGTCCTAATCCGACTAGTGTCACTCATCCAAAACTGAGAAGACCAGCATCCATCCCAATTTGGGAAGGATACGACATTTCATTATCTCCAATATTTTTCCCTACAGAGGTCCTTTCAGATTAATCTTGTCAGATAAAGGTTTTTCAATGGTGTTTCCACTTTTTTCAACCAACCCAAGTCCCATCGTTGCATTCTTCAACTCATCCCACAAAAGATATTTGTTTAAGACATTTCCTTTCTTGTTTGCACAATGAAATAGGCAGTGGGTTTCTGGAAATCTGTGCCCAAGACAACTACTAAGCTTGGGCTCACATTTACTCTCCTATCCTGTCTTAATTCCTCTATTGAAACTTATCCTTTTAATTTTTTTTTAAAAAATAACTGACTGTCTGAAAGGGCCCCTCGTTTACAAGATGTAATATGGAATTTATTCCCACATTTGAAAGGAAGAATGGGAAGCTTTAAAATCTCTTCAAAGGGACCAAAGCATTGCAAATGAGCCCAGCAGACAAGAGGACAGATGTTGAAGATGTGATAAGTGAATGCTTTATGAGTCCCTCAGAACTGGTGTCTGTAAAGACAGAGTATCACTGATACTCTGAGAGATTTGATAATGCTCCTCTACTTGTAACCCAGCCCAAAAGGTAAAAGCTCTTCTAAAGTTTGTAGAGATGTAAAGAGGACTGGGCTGCAATCCAGATTCAACAGCATCCTATGAAAAACTCTAAGGTTAGCTGGCTTTCACGTCTGAGGACTGATGCCAATTGACAGTAGTAGCTGTCATAAAAAGATTGTATCAGGCCCAGTAGAGGCTTGAAGAAGTTATTTTTTTGGCTCTGTAGTAAGGGAAACCCTGAAGAAGACAGAAAGAGTACCTATCTGGCCATCCTTGTTAGGCTACTCACTCAAATTGCCAGGTGTGTATCGATACAGATCTTGTAGCTTTATCAACACTGGCATGGGGCTAAGGAGGACTTTGTGTGCCAAAATGGAGCTTCTAGGGTTAAGTGAGGATTCAAACTCAGGCCTTCAGGGTCCTAGACCCTCACTGTACCCACTATGCCATTCTGGGTATATAGGAAAACTTATCCTTTGCTTTTTCTTTTTCACTACAGCTTTTAGAATCCTCCAGCCAACACCACCACTAACTTTGCTGGAGGGGACAAGGTAGGATTTATATTCCTAAAAAGTAACTTTTTACATTTCTGCTTTTTCCTTTTTAACTCCTGGCCTTAAAATATCTGTGGGAGGGACGATATGACAATAAACTACTCCCTTTCCCCCACATCTAGACTTATCTTCCTTCCAGTAGGACTGTTGACCCAAAGGTAGGCATGCTGAAATTATATTTTCAGGACTGACAACCTATGTTTTGCAGCTTTTCTAAAGAACTAACTTTTAAACCCGGCTTCCCCCTTTCCGCCTAGCATAAAGCAAAATGAAAGAACCACACATATCATAATGCGGCACATCAAAAGTACAGTAACTTTCTCCACATGTTTCGACAAGTCCACTTTGACTCCTGCCGATTCTCCCTCATCCTGAAAGAGGAGAAACCATTAGAAATACACACCGTACAAAAGGCAAATAGAAGCAACCCCGTTACCCACCTGCCCACCCTCTCACCACACCCAATTCCCCTGCTATCAAAGGAAAGTAGTTTCTACAAGGGGTGGCCATTGCATCTGAAAGAACATTTTTCCTCCATTTGTGTATTTGCTGTAGGTATTTGCATAGGATTTAAATGCCTCACAAAAATGCAAAGACCATCTGACAGGAGAAGGCTGCCCTGGAGAAAAGTTTTGCATGCTAATCTCACTTCATATTTACCAAGAACCATTAACAATATGTGTAATCAATTTCCATAAAGATGAAGGACAACTCTGATGAGTCTTTGTCAAGTGGAGAGGCCGGAGGGCCTTTTCCCTCAAAGATTTAAGAGGCTGAGATTGTTTCAGGGTCTTGCCCCAAAGAGCAGATATTTATACATGGGGTGGGGGAAGGGGAGTTTGTACCTCTCTTCCCATGTTCACTCTCATTTTCCCCTTTGCTAGCAGGAACCAAATCCTTTTGGGTCCTGCTTATTTATTTAAACTTATTCATTTATTTACTTTCACATAGGAGATTTTGGAGCCATGTACAATGGGTTAAAACAGTGGTACACAACCTATGGCCCATGGGACGGACCTATCCCGTGGCACCATTTCATGTGGCCCACTGCCCTCGTTCCTGCTCACGCTCCCACCACTGCCAATGGAAGTGATGGAAGTGGCAAAAACAGCCAAAAATGTGGCGTAAATGAACCTGCAGCTGTTGTAAATGTGTTTACGACAGCTGCAGATGTGTTTTACAGCAGCATTTACGGTGGGGGGGGGAATCATATGTCTGGCCCACTCAGTGTCTGAGGGGGCGTGGTCTGGCCCATGGCAAAACAACGTTGAGAACCCCTGGGTTAAAAGAAGGGTGGCAATCATGTGTTCCACAAATGTATTTTGCCGGTCCAAGAATCACAAGACAAAACCAAAACAAAGCCACACAAACTCACAAAGCCACATAGAAACCACACAAAAATTATTTTGTTTAAAGCAGAAAATAAATAAACCCCGCAAAACAACAGCAACCCTATCCTTGAACTTCACTGGTAGCAACTACAGAATACAGAACATTTAGCAAATGTGATGATCTGATGTGACACCCACCATCAGCAGTTAAGCTTGCTTGCTACAGTAACTGCAGCTTTTTAGATCAGCACCAAGAGAATCCTTAGACAGACCGCTAGGGAAATTATGGCAGAAAAGCAGAAGGTTGTGTGCCTCAATCCTGTCTCACTGGAGAAAAGTTGGTCAACCAGTCAGTATTGCATTGGTCCAGGCAATCAGCAGTCTTCCGACAAATAACTCATTCTTACAAACTAGGCATTTGTAGATTGAAACCAAGGCCCTTGGTAATTTTAATTTAATTTAATTTAATTTTTAAATTTATTCACCGCCCACTCAGGCGAGCCCGACTCAGGGTGGCTTACATAGATATACAGTATATACACCACTGACGAACTGTCAAAGCTTTTCCAAAATAAATATTTTTAAACCCATAATGGCTTAGCTTGAAAAGACAGGCATGTTCTAGAACCCCTTGTGTTATTTGCTCTCTTAAACATATATGTATGGATTTGATCTGGGTTTAGTAATAACAACATCCACATGATAACAACAAATAACAACAAAATCCTGTTCAACCACGTGTTGCTGCCCTCTCGCTCTTGCTCTCTCTCGCATATTCCAGACTCACCCAGGCTCTGCCAATGACTTTTTCTTTGCCAGTTTCCACTCTGATCTCATCCTAGTAGTGCAGTCTATCTCTTTGTGACTCTTTAGAAGAGTCAGCTTGCTATTGGGGTTAGTGTGTTGGCCTAGAATGGAGAAGACCTGAGTTTGAAGGTAGATTTAAATTGTATTAGATGAATAATGTCAGGAGTGTTGTGTTGGTAAAACTAAGGGAAGAGAGACCCATCTCTGCCACCATCTTGACCCAGCTTGATCCTCTGGTTGAGGTATAAATATCATAAATAATCACCTTGCAAACAAAAATTCGTATAGTCAAAGCAATGGTATTCCTGGTGGTGATATATGGTTGTGAGAGCTGGACCATTAGAAAGGCTGAACACAGAAGAATAGACGCTTTGAAATGTGGTGTTGGAGGAGAGTTTTGAAAGTCCCCTGTACAGTGAGGAGAACAAATAGGTCAATCTTAGAAGAAATCAACCATGACTGCTCCTTAGAAAGTCAAATGGTAAAGATGAAGATGAAGTACTTTGGACATCAAATGAGGAGAGGATTAACTTGAGAAAGCCTTGATGTTGGAAAAGGTGGAGGGCAAAAGAAGAAGGGGGAGGCCAAAGATGAGATGGCTAGATGGCATTGTAGACACAGTGGGCACAGAGCTGGGTGGGTTGAGGAGGATGGTGGAGGACAGGGGTGCCTGGATGAGAATGGTCCATAGGGTTGCAAAGGGTTGGAATCAACTGTGTGACTGAACAACAACACAAACCTATCAATATGTGAGGACTGGCTGGTGCTCAATCCATAGCATACTAGAGGACATCAGCACTTGGAAAGGTTACTTTTCGGGGTTACAAATCCCAGTTTCCCCAGCCAGCATGGAGAGGGGGGCATTAGGGGACAGAAGGTTCAAGATGTTGTAGTTCAAAGAAGTCATTTTTTTCTTGTGCTCTAATGATGATACTGATAGCCTTATATCATAGAGCTCCTAAACCAGGTGTGCCCAAACCTTTTGGACCACGGACCAGTCATGTGGTTCAGCGGGCCAGTCATGTGGTCTAGCGGGCTGTTCATGTGGTTTCTCCCACTGGAAGTGGAAGTAAAACACGCCTTGCAATTGTTTTGCAACAGGATGAGATAGATTTTAAGCTGCCATGTTCTCTGCTTAAAGCAGAGGTGCCCAAACTATGGCCCATGGGCCAGATCTGACCCTTGACATCCAGCCCGTGCTGCCCTCGTTGCTCATGTATGGGTACATTTTACTTCTGCTTCTGGGAGCAATGAGGGCGGCGCAGGCCGGATGTATTGGTGTCAGGGGGCGGATCTCGCCCATGGTCCATAGTTTGGGCACCCCTGTCCTAAACATTTGTCAAGCGGACTTTGCCCTGTACCTAGATTCGGCAAAGTCCAACAAACTGAAAACATGCTAGAAATGTGAAGTTCTGGGTACGCATGGTTCCCCCCGCCATCCACATGCAAGACAAAGAGTGGTGTCCTTAGAAGCAGATAGAATTAGGTCAGCTTCTACGTGCTGCCAGCACTGTAGCAAGAGGAGGGAGGAGGGTTCCTTTGCGTTTCTCTGCCCATAAATGTAAATGCCAGAAGTGCTGGGGCAGAGGTCAGATGACACAATGCAATACTCTGGCTGGATGTAAAGAGCTGATGCACAGCACATCACGCATACATCTCAGTCACGCTGGTGTTTAACCACTGCTCTGGCAGAGATGCCAGGCCTTGAGAGCTGGGCACAGGAAACTTTATTCCTATGGCAGAAGGGCAGGGGATGAAGCTTTAGGATCTGTGACGTAGGTGTGACAACAATCATTACACAAGAACAGGATTAGCTTGGAAAAACTACTTTGGGGGTGCTATGATCTTATCATGGCCATGCTTTCCATAGTGCGAAAAGTAACTTTTTATAGTCCTGTTTTAACCACATCTGTGTAGGGGACCCGGGCATGCTATCCACAGCACAGCAGGCCATCAGTAGCTGCTGCCTGAGGCAGCTAACACAACTTTGCCCAATGGTAGGGCCCATCTTGCATAATGGATTCTGGCATTGAACATAAGAACATAAGAACAGCCTTGCTGGAACAGGCCACAGCCCATCCAGTCCAGCATTCTGTCTCACACAGTGGCTCACAATTTCCTTCAGGGTATTCCCAAGGAGATGCCTTCACCTGCTTAGGATTCCCTGGAAATGGCATTGAGAGATATCCTGCCTATCTCTCCAACCCGGAGGTTGTCCTTAAGTATCCATAATTATAGCCATTGATACCCTCGTCCTCCATGAACTTGTCTAATCCTTTCTTAAAGCTGTCAAGACTGACAGCTGTCACCACTTCTTCTGGCACGGAGTTCCATAGACCAGTAATCCTCTGGGTGAAAAAGTACTTTCTCTTATTTGTTTGAGAACTAGTACCCAAAAGTTTCATGGAGTGTCCCCTAGTTCTAGTGTTATGCGATAGGGAAAACAGTTTTTCCTTATCTACTTTGTCTACACCGTGCATGATTTTATAAACTTCAATCAGGTCACCTCTTAGACGTCATCGTTCTGAATCTCCCATGAGAGCATTGGGCTGATATGCCTTTTTGGTGAAGATTTTCACATGGAGGACTCACTTGAGAAAGCCTTGATCCTGGGAAACATTGAAGGTAAAAGGAGAAAGGGTGCCAGAGGATGTGGCTAGGTGTCAATCTTGACACAATGGGCATAGATCTGAGTAGGCTGTGGAGGATGGCGGAGGACAGAGGAGCCTCGCATGTGGTGGCTCATGGGGTCGCAAAGGGTCAGATTCGACTGTGCGACTGAACAACAAAAAGAAAGGGTACATCAGTTCTCCAGAGGCATGAGAGAGGAGTGTACAATAATGTAGAGTATGGGAAATGTGGCTCCAGAGGAGATTGTCAGTCTTAAGAAAATATTAAATTCCTAAGTCACTACTGAAGTTGAATGTTAGCAAAGTCATATTAGAAGATGGAGGAAGGAACCCACAGAACAAGGAATAACATTAAAGGAAGATATGGCTGAGGAACTCGACCTCCACTATATCACTTGGAGAACTCTGAGTTAGGGGTTCCTAAATGTAAGACCAACATGCTCAAATAGGGGCTGCTGGCAGACCATAACATGCTGTGTGAATGTGGAGAGATACAGAATCCAGCTCATTTGCTGATCAAAACATGTATTGATGATGATTTAAGTTTGGCCAATAACAAAGCCAAGAAGGTGGCTTCATTTTGGCAGTTGAAAGTTTGACCTGGACACAAAAGAAGAAGCAGCTGAATGTTCAGAGTTTAAAGACATATGGAATTAAAATTGTATTTAAAAGGGGATTAGGCTAATTAATGGAAGATGAAATTATTAATAACTGCTAGTCACGATGGCTACATATCAGACCCAATCAGTCGCTGCATAGTTTGGAGCTCTGTAGAACCTGAGATGTAGGGTGTCAATTCATCCACATCACAGGTACTTCCCATAGACACTTGTTTGGTCACTGTGAGAACAGGCTAGATGTTCCTTCACTTCTTTCAGCATGACTCTTTTATGTTCTTATGTTCTACCCATCTTCTTTAGAATTGTCCAGAAGGCTGGGAAAGGTCAGGTCAGCAATGAAAGGTTTTGTTGCTGAACCTGGATGGTACAGTGCATAAAGCATGCTTAACTGTACAGCTAAGTGAAGGAATTACTTGGATATGTGCCTCAAGTTCACCAGCTCAGATCCAGGAAGAACTTTATGGCAAGAACAAACATTAGAAGATGGAGGAAGGAGCTCACAGGACAAAGAATAACATTAAATATGGCTGAGGAACTCAACCTTCTGTACGTCACTCGGAGGACTCTGAACAGGCTGAGGTTGGGATAGATAGATAGATAGATAGATAGATAGATAGATAGATAGATAGATAGATAGATAGATCTTTATTCTCAGTGTCCTGTACAGAACAATGAGATTGAAAATCCACTTATCGACCCAACAAAACTTAAACAAAATACAATTTACAAAATTATCAAAATACTCCCACCCCACATATACACATTTAACCCCTAAAAAGTTCTGAAACTCTAAAACTCTAAAACTTTGAAACTCTAAAAACTAAAATTCAGAAGTTCCTTCATAAACTGCATTTCACTGCGTTCCAAGCCAGAACCGCTTTTGGATAGAAACTATTTCTCAAGCGACTGGTCCTGGTCTTTATGACCCTTTAACTTCTTCTAGAAGGCAGAAGCTGTTTAGGGAGTACCTAAACATAAGACCAACATGCTCAAGTGGGGATTGCTGGCAGATAACAACATGCTCTGTGAATGAGGAGAGATACAGAAACCGGCTCATTTACTGGTGTGCCGACTACTACCAGAAACATGCAGCAATGAAGACTTAATTTTGGCCACATCACAGAAGGTAAGATTCTCTGGGAAAGACAATACTTTTGATACCTTGGAGTCATTATTCAGTAAGAAGTCCACGCACTGGTGGATGTCTCTGCAATGACATTCTGCATATGCAAATGAACTTGGGATATCAGGTTCACCTGCATGCTGTCTTTTAGCCATCTGGATATCATATCACCCGCTGGCTAGACAGACCATGACATGTACCCTCCACTTTCAGCTTGCCCAAGGGATCCAATGGTGGATGCTTTGGTGAGCTTTAGTCCTGGCCTAACATCATTGACAAGAGATGGGCAACACTGCCTAGTTAGACTGCTCAAGATAAATGGCTTCTGAATGCTTTATAAATAGAACATTGAAATAGAGTTGTGATAAGTCATAATCAGTTTTATCGGACATAATTTATTGCTGTCATTGAAGTTGATGGTCCTGTTTCTATTGCTGCTGCTACTACTATTAACATTATATGATATGAGATGTTCTTCACAGTGTACATCATGTGAAGGAAGATCTTCTGCACAATGGACAAAAGGATGAATAAAAAATGTACTTCTCCAGACCACACACAGTTGAACTGAGGAATTCACTTGCTACAACATGTGGTGATGAGGTATTAGCTCAGTTCATGGAGTCTAGGGCCATTGGTGGCTGCTATTCAACATGATTGTGTATTACCTCAAGCATCAGAGGCAGTTTCTTCCTGTTGTCGGGGAATGTGAGATAAGATGATGGGCCCCCACAGCTAAATGATTGGTCCGTGGGTGAACAAAATCTGGGTAAGCTTTTTAGTCTGACCCAAAGCATGCATATCTTCTTCACATCAGCTAATTTGATGCATTGTCCCTACACACCTAGTGATTCAGTGATATACAGTGATACCTCATACAACATCCAAACTTGATTCCACAATTTTGGACTTTATACGGATTTGGACTTTGTATGAGGCATGCAAAATCCTAGGCACAATGCCTCATACAACGTCCAAATCCTTGCCGTGATGCCTCGTACAACGTCGTTTCCATAGAGATACATTGTACTGGAACAGCACAGACTTCTGGGCAAAGTCAAGGAAACAGGAAATTGACAGAACTTTAAGAAATCATTGTCTAAAGGCTAAATACATTACAAAAACATGTCTAACAACCCTGATTATCCAAGCACCTGAAGAATGCTGCAAAAATCCCAGGAATGCTTCTAAAAATTCTGACAAAAAATCCAAAAAAATCCAAATTCGCACTCAAAAACACTCCTAAACACCCTTCGCCTCATGCAAAACCCACAAGAGCAATACACGCATGTGTCCTGCCTTTTATACTGCCCAGGCACAATGCAACCTGGGAAAAACCCCAATGCCTTATACAAAGTCGCAGTGACTTTGTATGAGGCAACTTTTTTCAAGGAATTAGGCGATGTTGTATGAATTCGATGTTGTACGAAGCGGACTTTTTATGAGGTATTACTGTAATAGATGGCATCCTAAATCCTCTCTGAAAAACAGGAGCCATAAAAATGTAGAGGCAATTCTGATCTCTCTCAATTGGTCACAGGAAGAAAAAGGGAAGACTTCTATAGGAATTCCTCAAGTGTTTCAGGACCAGGGAGAGCTCCAAAGGAAAGCAATAAGTTATTCTCACAATTTCCAGAGCCTTATGATGTTCTGATATTCACAAGTAAGGTCTCTGAATGCTGTTATGCTGCAGAAAGACCACAGGTACTACTAGTGGGTCCAAGAAATAATTTTCTACTACTTATAAGAAGAAAGTAGAGTGAAGAAGTTCTCCCCTCTGGGCCTCTTGATTACTTCCAACAAAGCAAGGCAGTAGAAGGACAAAGCAAACCTGATTATCTCTTAGATGACTGCTTGTCTTGTGGCATTTCTTCATCTTTTCAATAAGCCACAGTCCCTATCACCACCATTTAACAGAATATTGATTTTTCAAAAATCAGAAGCAGTTTATCAGTTATTTTCACCTTTGAAAGTTTGTGTGGCCCCAACAGGAGCCCAAAGGCCAAACAATTGTTACCTAGAGCAGGGGTGCCCAAACAACAGCCCATTGGCCAGATCTGGCTCCCAATGCCATTTCAACCGGCCCATGCCACCTTCTTCACTCCCAGAAGTGGAAGTGAAATGTGCCCATATGGCCGTAGTTTGGACAGCCCTATGTTAAGCAGAGAAAGTGGCATCTTAAAATCTATCTCATCCTGTTGCAAAACAGATTGCAAGGTGCATTTTACTTCTGCTTCTGGTGGGAGGAACCATGTGACCGGCCTGAGGCCCAAAAGGTTTGGGCACCCCTGACCTAGAGTAATCCTGACCCCCCCTCCCTTTAGCTCAATTTAAGAAACATGCTGATACCAGATGCAAGAGAAGATCCAAGTACAGCTCCTTTATGATAACATTATTTAAAATATTCATCAAATGCTTTTGCTTCCTTTTAATCCACCTTGCATGTAGGGAGAACTTATTCTACCATTGGCCTATGTTTCTAATGGGGTTTGAATCCACAATCCTACTGGTGGCCTATTTTTGAGAGGGAGGAATTTGATACTTTTAAGTTGTTTGAACATTGTTCTGTAGCACTTCCCCGACACATTTCACAAGTCCTACCAAAACATTTTGAACTTCTCTCGAAATTCTTCAAATGCTTGTCCTGAGCAGGAACTCCTGACTTGAGCTCAGAATTTTCATTCTAACTGAAAATTACTGACCTTGTGTTTGGAAACTAAAAAAAACACCAAAGGGTGCATTTTCAGTGTACTGGAGATTTGCAGTGCAAAATATAACTTTTTTGAGTTCTCTGATTAGAGGACATAACATGTTCCAACTGAAGCCTGGGTTAGGGTTGACTCTGTGTTCCCCTTTCCTTTATTGGTTTTGGCTCTGAGTTGGGTCAAGGGTGGTATTAGGATCCCCAGGATCGAAAGCCAGGTGGCAGTATTGATTGATAGGAAGGAAGGGGTTCCCAGTTTTGGGCTCCCATAAGGATTTTAGTAAGGAAAGGGCTGAAATAGATTTGCAGCAGCGCCAATGATGGCTTTTTTAAAAGTACTTTTAAAAGTGGTACTTTTAAAAATGTTTTTCATAACAAATAAAGAGGGGATCAAGAAGCCCCTCTATACCAGAGGAGGAGGACGAGGAGTGAATCATACAGCAGGTCAGATAAGGAAATGTCACAATGGTGCAGCTGCTGTTATTTTTTGAGCCACACCAACAGTAGTCCTCAGTTGTAACCTTAAGCAGCCTTTGTGTTGTCTATCTAAACTTCTCCAGAGTTGGAGGTAGCAAAACACCTATATTTCTTCAGAGTGAGCAAACCAGGGGTACAACAAGCCCTAGACTGGCTGTCACAGAGGCACCAGTTACTTGTCCACAGCTGATCCTGTACCGCACTATTGGATGGGTTTTATCTCCACCTCAAACTGATTTCTAAGGAGGATGAGAAGGCTGTACACCAAAGCTTTTGATGAAACATTGCTTTGTTCTGTTTGGGAAAAGCTAGTGCTTTAGTCCTGATCACTCTGTGGAGGGGAGAA
Organism: Bradypodion ventrale; assembly: GCA_035047345.1. Classification (NCBI taxonomy): domain Eukaryota; kingdom Metazoa; phylum Chordata; class Lepidosauria; order Squamata; family Chamaeleonidae; genus Bradypodion; species Bradypodion ventrale. Next base: position 128,568,949 of record JAWDJE010000006.1, read on the forward strand.
CATGGAAACAACCCTAGTCGATCAATTAAGGTTTCCCCAAGTCCCCTCTTGGACAGATGGTTACATCATTTTAATTAAGTGCATGGACTGGACTGACAGATTTGATGGATTTGATATGACAGATGTTTTCTGTGCTTCTTGAAGGTTTTTTTGCAATCTCTCACACTTTGATGTGTTGTTGAAATGATGCACTTTTGCTCTTGTGTACATTCGTCTGATATTACTACAAACCTGTATTGCTATGCCTTGGATTCTTACTGTCAAAATAATCTGGAAGTACTAAGCCATTCTGTCAGAACTTCAGAGAGGAGCACGGCGACCATTGGGAAGAAGCAGACAAGTTGTCATTCTAGCATGGATGTGGCTGGTTTATATTGTTTGGTAGCTTAGGAGAAAGCCTTGATGCTAGAAAACATTGAAAGCAAAAGAAGAGGGTGACAGAGGATGAGATAGTTAGACAGCATCGTTGATGCTGTGGGCATGGATCCAGGCAGACTCCAGAGGATGGCAAAAGAGAAGCCTGATGTGCTGTGGTCAATGGGGTTGCAAAAAGGGTCGGACTCGGCTGTGTGATTGAGCAACAAATAGTTTATTTATTTTATTTATTTTTAGGATTTGTATTGCTGCCCAAATCCAAAGACTCTGGGTGGCGAACAGATATTAAAGCCATCACAATTTTAAAATCACAATTAAAATCCCATTGAAAACTACCACAAAACATTCCCTACCCTCCCACCAGTTTAAAAAGAGGGAGAGAGCATTCTTAAATCAGCCAGCAGGCTGGAGCCACAGCATCGCCAGTGCCCCACACCTGCTCTGCCAGCCAGGTTTTTAAACCTTTCCTGAAGGGCAGCAACTCCATCTGAAGATACAAATTGGTTGGCAAGAGGTTCCATAGGGCTGGAGTGGACACTGCGAAGGCCTTCCTTCCAGTGCTGGAGAGAGGCGCCTCTCTAGCAGATGCAACAATTAGAGAGCCTCTCCGGTCCACTTTGGTGGGATGGACAGATGTTCTTGGGGTGATGCACTCTCTTACGTATCCTGTCCCACTACCATGTAGGGCTTTAAAAGTAATAACAAGCACCTTGTATTGCACCCGGAGGCATACCGGCAACCAGTGCAGCTCCTGAAGCAGTGGCGAGGCACGGGCATACCTCCCGCACCCCATCACCACCCTAGTAGCTGCATTCTGGACCAGTTGCAGCCTCCAAATGATTATCAAGGGCAGCTCCATGTTGAGCGCATTGCAGTAGTCAAGTCTGGAGGCAACTAGAGTGTGCGTGACCATAAGCAAGGAGTCCCGAGCTAGGAGTGGGCATAATTGGCATATGACATGAAGTTGTGCAAAAGCCCTCCTGATCACGGCTGCCACCTACTCTTCGAGCAGTAGGCGTGAGTCCAGGAGGACCCCCAGATTACGCACTGGGTATATTTGGGGCAAAATAGCCCCATCCAGCACCAAAGACGGTAGTTCCCGAGATAACTTGGGACCCCTAACCCATAGCCACTCAGTCTTGCTGGGATTCAGTTGTAGCCCATTGTCTCCCATCCAGGCCCCAACAGCCTCCAGGCACCTGGAAAGGACTCTGGGTGCATCGCTGGGATCACCATGGGTTGAGATGTATAGTTGAGTATCATCAGCATACTGATGATACCTCACCCTGTGGGAACAGATGATCTCCCCCAGCGGCTTCATGTAAATGTTAAATAGAAGAGGGGAGAGAACTGAGCCCTGAGGCACCCCATACTGGAGAGGCCTAGGGCTGGACATCTCATCCTCTAAACACACCGACTGGGTCCGGCCCCTCAGGAATGAGGCAAACCAGGATAAAACAGTGCCCTGGATCCACAATCCTCTGAGCCGTCCCAGAAGGATACCATGGCCAATGGTATTGAAGGCCGCTGAGAGTTGAATGCATAGCTTGCGGGATACCTCTATGATTTAAGTATCTGTCTGTGAAACCATAGGTTGGCAGTTCAATTCTCCACTGAGATTCCTGGGGGAAGACCCATCCTGTATAGTGAGATGCACATTCCCAGAAGAAGGGAATGGTAAACCGCTGAGTTCTCAATACCTAGAAAACCATGAAAAGGGATGCCATAAATCAAAACTGACTTGACAACACACAAATAATTAACTTAATTATTATTATCATGTCCAAGTCAAACTTTAAACTGCCAAAATGGCTTTGTCATTGGCCAAACCTAAATCTTCATTGGTACAAGTTTCCAATAGTAAGCAATATACCAGCAAATGAGCCAGATTCTGTATCTCTCCACTTTCACACAGTCAATTCAGGGTCCTCCAAGTGAGATAGGGAAGGTTGAGTTCCTCAGCCATATACTCCTTTAATGTTATTACTTGTCCAGTGAGCTCCATCTTCTAATTATGTTGTAGTGATATAAGGTGAATTGAAATGTCTGTACTCTTTGGTTTGTCACTATCATTACACTGTGATATAACTCACAAGCTACTGATTTTGATAGTTTCTCTCTCTCTCTCTCTCTCTCTCTCCCCCCCTAATGCCTTGCACAAAATTTCTTGGCATTGTCAACTGCAAGCTGTGCTCTTGATGAAAGCAACTGTCATTCAAAGCTGGGGTTTGCCTTGGAACAGCTGTACATGATTGGACAACTCACCTGTAGAGCACAATGAATTGATAAGCTTGTCATCAAAGCCCAGGAGATAAAAAGAAAGCAATCATAACTCTGCTGTCATAATTGGCAGAGGAAGTTCTTGGCTGAGTGGCTTTTGAACCGCTTTGCCTTTTTGTAGATCGAGTGACGCCCTGGCTTGGTGACAAGACGTTATCGCTAGCACTAATTTGCAAAAATGAAAGTAATGGGGGTGGGTGAGTATCAGGTGAGTGAGGAACATCATGTTCACTAACCTACCCACAAATCAGCAAAAATCAGCATTGGCAATGAACTTGAGCTTTGTTATTTTCTTGGTGTTGCTGTTAGTTTATTTCATAATGTATGTGGGTTTTTCCTCTATTTAAGCTGGAGCCACTGGCCCTGTGGGATGTTCAGAACTGTATCATCCCCCCCTCCCTCCCATGCCAAAAAATGTTTTCCAGACTGTGATGGAAATATACTTAGACACAAAGCAGTAAAAATCAGAACTGAAAATACTCAATTAAAAGCAAACCAAGACAAAACTAAAATCAATAGCAAAAGAGACAAGATATTGTTTTTGCCAACCCCCAACCTTATATTGTCACCATTTATTTCCAAAGGAGTCTGAGAGGAGGAGGAGGAAATGTTATCTTGATGTCTTCATAGCAAACTAAATAAATATGTGGTGCTTAGGGCAAACCTTTTGCTGCTGAAGGTTAGGTGGGGACTGAGGGACATCGCTCAAGGTAGCTCCAATGGGAAGTGTATACCTAACCCTCTCCAGGTGAGAGGGTTATCCAGATATTCAGAGGAAAACTCAGTGTAGGCCCATGATGGCAATCCTTGGCATTCCAGTTGTCCTTGAACTTCAATTCCCAGAAGCCCAAGTCAGCACTCCTGCTGATCAGAGCTTCTGGGCATTGAAGTTCAAGATCAACTGGAGTGTCAAGGTTTGCCATCACTGGTGTAGGCTCTCTACCACTTGATTGACATCAGAGATTCCAGGATCCATTGTGGCTCAGAATCCCTACAGCTGTTACCTCTATAATGTGAGAAAGCAAACCAGCTGTGCCATACTGAGCAACTAAGAGGTTTTTATGGAAGAAGGAACTCCTTGAGATGGGTTCTGGGCTATATAGACTTTTAATGGCCACATTCACAAGAGGGCTGTGGCAAGCTGCTGTCTAGGGTCTACACCAGTGTTTCCCAACCTTTGGTTTTTGGACTTCACTTCCCAGAAGCCTAAGTCAATTCCCCCAAAGCACTGATCAGCCAATGTATTGACTTAGGCTTCTGGGAATTGAGGTCCCCCTGTGGGGCATGGGCCCCATGTTGGGAACCGTCTGGTCTACACAGATTGGGTGCTCTGGTTTCCCAATTTTTCCAAACCTCCATCATTCATTTTTGCCTTGTTCTTCCACCCATTACTTGTTTTTTCTCAGCTTTCCTTACAAGTTTCAGTTTCCTCCAAGCACTCATCCCCCTTCCCGCTACGTCTTCCTTCCTCTATAAATATTTGGAATTGGAAAAACAGTTATGTCTTGGATGGATTTTTGTTTGGGTCGGATATGGATTTACTTGGACATAAAAAAATACGGCACTATAAAAACTAAAAAGTCTGCTGCAAAGGCTTTTGTGGGCGCAGCCCATTTCTTCAGTGGGCTTCATCTTATTTGCTGGGGCTGCAGTGGCTCAGTGGTTAAGAAGCTCGCCTTGTTAGCTAGAAGGCCAGCAAGTTGACAGTTCGAGACCTGGGTACTGCACAATGGATTGAGTGCCCATCTCTATCCCAGCTCCTGACAACCTAGCAGATCGAAAGCAAGAAATTGCAAGTAGATAAATAGGGACCACTTTGTTGGATAAAGATCTTGGGGACATGAAAGGAGCCTCATTCAGGCGTCATCTGAGCGGGTTTCTCCAGCAAAAATCCTTTCAACCCAGAATAATTCCTGACACAAAAATATTATTATCTTCTTTGCTTCCCCTTTTACCCCTTTGGGTGTCGAGGGAAATACAAGGTTTTTGCTCTGGCACTTCTAGCGGCCTTCACCAGCATTATTGGGCGTTCTTGCAATGTTTCTTTGATGTAGGCTAATATCTGCAAAAGTTACACCAGATAAGACACTTCAGCATTTAAGGTACTAGAAGGGTGTTTGTGGCCACAGACTGAAAATCATAGTACAGTATAAAGGAAATCTCCTCATCCTCACTAATGAAGGAGGCTACCACTAAGGAATAACAGTCATTTACCAAAAGCTCAGTTTATATTGACTTGAGAATAATAGTCATTTACCAAAAACGCATGTCATGTGATTTGCAAAGATTCTATTTTGTTAATTTGTCTCATCTACACCCAGATTTATCCTCCAGCTACATTTTGCCGAGTAATTCTGCTCATTCAGCTTTACATTTACTTCAGAGTAAGTCTCTTTGAAGTTGACAAGGCTTACTTGTGATTAGACATGTGTAGGACTATGTTATTACTCTCTGGACTATATCCAACTACTACTTCCAACATTAAAAAAAAGACCCATTGAATCAACGGGGCATAGAAAGGAACATGGATTGATTCAAGGGTCTGCTTTAGTTTGAAATAACATTTGGGTTTATCTCTCTGATTCTACCCCTGCTCAGCAGATGTCTTTAAAACTGTTTAAACTGATTTTAAAATTGTAAGTCATACTTAGAGATTTGCAATACTTATTTTAATGAGTAAGGGGTTTTTTTAACCACCTTGTTTTGTCTTGTATTTCAGGTTGAAAATTAAGGATATATGGAAGGGTTTTTAGTATTATTATTATTTTTAACAAGCCCTGAGCTGATTACTATACTTCTTTGGAAAAGTGTTTAAAATTGCACCACTTCAATAAAATAAGTGACTGGAGAAACAATCTTTATATTCATTGAAAGTTATAGTATTTTGAAAAGACGTTCAATTGTGGTCCACAATAGTAGTGATGGAACTGTAATTAGAAACCTTGGCAGCCTGGGTAAATGGCACTGTCGTCCCCCCCCCCCCAATTCTACCCATTCTGTAGGATGGGTTCGAGCCTCCACTTAGAAAGAAGAGCAGCAGAATGTGATGCCTTGCCCCCTCCTCTCAAAGAAATTCCAAGGATTCTTCTGCATCAAGATCAGCCACCTTAGCTGCTGAAAGCATGACTGTACTCACAAAGTAAAGTAGAAGCTTCCTGTACCCTATGTTTCTTAGCAGTACTGCCCAAGGTTTAGTGGTAACAATGGTGGAAATATTGGCCATGGCTAGTCTGAAGTGGCAAGAAGAACACAAGGCCCATAGTCAGTTCCTGGGGGTTCAACATGCCCCCAGCCCCAAGATGTTGTCCTGATGAGAAACATTTTGTTTCATGCCCCAATATAGCTAAAAATGCTATGGCTAATTTTGAGGTTAACTACTAAAGCACGGCAATGTCTCAAGTGGTTAAGATGCTGAACTCGCTGACTGGAAGGTCAGAGTTCGATTCCCAGGTACTGCAACTGCATGAATGAATAAGCTCCCATCTTTGTCCCAGCTCCTGCCAACCTAGCAGTTCAAAAGCAAGAAATTGCAAGTAGATAAATAGGGACTTCAGTGGGAAGGTAAACAGCGTTCCATGCACTCCATTGCCTAGTCATGTCTGTCAAATGTCCAGAGAAACGTTGGCAGATGCTGACAGCGCTGGCTCTTTGGCTATAAACAGAGAGGAACACTGAACCCTAGAGTTGGATACGACTGGCTTTTGAGCAAGGGTGACCTTTACCTTTACTAAAGCATTGAACATCACAATAGAGACCTAGAGGAGGCTACACCATGGGCAAAATAAATAAATAAATAAGTTAAATAAATTAAGCAAGATTACCGTTAGCAGCCATTTTGTACAATGAATGTTTGGTTCACTTTAAGCATAGTTTACGCATTAGTTTCTGGGAAATGATGAACATGAAGAGAACACCTAAATTTAATTTTACATATTACATTCCCCAATCCAGCCATCCAGTTCAAATGAGTCCTTTACTTGCTGAGCGATGTGTGGAGAGCAACATCAACACTCTCTTAGATATTTTTTTCCATCTGACCTGTGAAATGGAGATCAATGAACTGGTATGAAACCTAATACTCAGATACAAATGGAAGAAAAAATATTCCTTCTGTGTCAAACAATTCAAACCAACATTTTAAAGTAATAATGATGTACAGTAATATTACATTACGTTTCAATCCTGCAGTGATTTCCCCACCAAGTAGATACTCCTGAATTTGATTGACAGTAGCGTGGGTGTGAAAGTAGCTCATGATGTCTCCTAAGCAACACTGTCTTAGCAGCCATATGATATATTTGCCCCCTAGATAGGAGCTACTCTAGTTGTGTATTACTCTACTAAAGTAAGTAGCAAGTGAGATAAACCCATTTGAATCAATGGAACCTACAGAGGAGTTTACTTACCAAATCCCCATTGATTCAATGAGCCTACCATAGCGCAATTTAACTCAATTAAGAAACAGAATTTCAGCAAATGTCTTGCAATCCAATGTAAAGCCAGAACAGGAAGAAAATGTTGATGGTATTACAGGGATGCTCACTGAACCTGTACTCAAGAATCACTTCAGGGAAATGAAAATGAAACTGAGACCCTGACACTATTCCACCCCAGATCCATCTGGATGGAGTCTTAATTTGTAAAATGAGAGACAAAGAATTTCAAGGCAGGAGGCTCTAGAGGTTTGTGACTTTGCACTTGTGCATTACACCATTCTATTGTTGGATCAGCTTCAAGATCCAGTCTAGTAGCCCCATCCCCTCGCTACTGTTTAAAAATAAGGCACTTTTCCCCCAGTTAATGTTTAATAAACTGCAGCCAAAGTTTTTAAGTAAAGCCATAAGGCAAAGCAACCTAGCAAATATCTCTTGGTCTTGAACATTTCAGAATGACTCACTAGCATATGATAATCATAGTTAAAACTCATGAAGTGCTGTTCATCTTCAAAGCACTTTACAAACATTAACTAATTAATTTTACTGTCAAAACTCTTGCGAATCTAGTAACTGAATTTGGCTGTTTCTCAGATAGCAATTTTCCTCCAGCTTCTGGCACAGTAAACACATCTAATGATATAACCACTGGGAAGAACAATTTTAGTAATGGTTTTTGGGCTCCGAATGAAGGTTCCAAGAGACGGGCTTTTGGGTTGAATTTTGGTCAAGAATGAACTGGCAAGGTAGCGATCCTTTCCATTCTGAAACAGAAGAATGTCCAAGGGAAAGATTGTCCTTCAATCCTATTTCCCCCCTGGGCTAGGAATCTTTATTATGGTCCAAGACCAGCATAGACCAGCAAAGGGAACAGAAGTTAAAATGAAGGTACTTAAAATATATCAATAGATAGTTTAGTGACTTGGGAGCCAGATGTTGAGAGCACAATTTCCAGTTGTACCGCTCAGAAGAAGAACCAGCTTATATAACCTTGGGTAACCTGCACAGTCCCAGGGCATGCCCAGAAGGAGAGAATGTTAAAATGTTAAATCTGTTTTTATACATTTTTTACTTTTGTACACCGCCCTGAGTCGGGTTCTCCTGACTGGGCGGCATATAAATTTAAATAAATAAATCAACCATTTCTGTCTACTCCATACCTATGAGACTCTAGAAAGGGTGGCCATAAATCAAAATTAAGTGCTAGCACGTAATTTTATTTTATTATTATTCTGGCACAAGATGATTTTATCCTGGGTAGTTGCTATGACATTATACGAATCTAGAGTGAGAAAAATGTAACCCTCCAGATGATTTTTAGACTAGAACTCCTATCAGCCTCAGCCAGCAGTTAATAGTGAGAAATGGGGAATGAATAAGGAATCTTTAAAAATAGCGTAGAGTTATCATCCAGTGACTTTTCGGTAGTTATTTCAGGTTAATTATCTAACTGGATTTGATGGGAATGCAGCCGGACAATTTTTAAATCTTGGCTTTAGGCCAACTGATGAAATTTATGACTTGTTCTTGAAGAAGAGCTATTCTCATATTATACAGTGGTACCTCGCTTAAAGAGCATAATGAATTCCATGGGATTGCTCTTTAAGCGAGTTTGCTCTTGTATTTTATATAACTTATAAGTGGGATACCAAGAGTATTGTTAGGGGGGAAATTAGAGACAATAGTTGCATTACTACAACCAATAGAACATAGAAAACAGTGTCATATTGAATCCAACCATTGGTACATCTACCTGGCAGTAGGTTCCATACAGGTTCCTTTCTTAGCCTCCTATTATTCCAGAAGTTGCGACTTTTGAATGGTCCAAGGAAAAAGAAGGACAGAGGCCACTTTGATGTCACAAGCACATCATGGTGAGGCTTAAATTGTTGAGCCCTAAAGCTGCTGCATTTGCTCCTCAGTCAAAATCATAATTGTCTGAAGAACTAGAGGCAAGATTAGCTAGTTTGAGTAGAAACTGTTAACATCCCTTCAGATCTAAAACAGCTTCTGAAGTCTTACTAGTTAGAAGAAAAGAAATGAAGATCTGCAATCTCTATGTTATTCCTTAGCAGGAATTCTCTCTCTCTCTGTCTGTGATCCCACAGGAATCTGCATAGTTCAGATTCTATCCCAGGACTGCCCACACTATGGCCCATGGGCCAGATCCGGTCCCCAATGCCAATTCATTTGGCCCGTGACGCCCTCCTTGCTCCCGGAAGCAAAAGCAAAATGCGCCCATATGGGCATGTTTTCTTTCCTCTCCCAGGAGTGGCGTGGGCCGGATGAATTGGCATCAGAGGCAGATCTGGCCCATGGGCACCCCTGATTTAAGCAGAGAAAATGGCAGCTTAAAATCTATCTAATTGTGTTGCAAAACAGATTGTAAGGCGCGTTTTACTTCCGGTGGGAGGAACCACTTGACTGGCCTGCTGAGCCACATGACTGAAAAACTTGAAAAGTTTGGGCACTCCTGTTCTATTCCATATCTTTCCACTTAAGTTAAGTGGATACTGAATTTGATTCTGTTCCTAGTGATGGACATATCCAAAAATGCTGTTTCAATTGTTTCAAATGATGTGTTATTTTGTTGCTTTTCTAGAGGATAAATTCCATTTTATGATCTTCACCACTGGTCATTTTGCAATGTTAGTATCATTGTACATGCTGTACTGGAATTGAATGGAAGATAGTCCAGAAACTGCAGCTCATCCAGAATGCATTAGGATAACATTTTTCTGGTGTGTGTCACCCCAAAATACACAACAGATTTCAAAAGAAAATTTAAACATCACATCCTAAATTAAAAGAACAAATCCAAACTCAATAGCCAGAAGATGCATAGATAATTGTGCTGTCAAGTCAGTTCTGACTTAGGGCAACCCTTTCCAGAGAGTTGCCCTAAATCAGCTGCTGATCAGGGCTTCTGGGAATTGAAGTCTAAGAACATCAGGGGGCCAAAGGTTGAGAACCTATGGATTTCATTAGACAGTCACCTTAGTCTATAACAGTGGTTCTCAAGGTTTTCGTGCCACAGGCCGGACTAATCACCCTCAGACAGCTGTTTGTGCAGGCTCGGGCACGGGCGGGGCACGGGCATGTCTGCATCCACTTCTAGGGGCATCGCCAGGGGCAGGATGGAATGGCGTTGGGGGCTATGCTCCACGGACCATAGGTTGTGAACCTTCGGTCTAGAAAAGTCCCTCCCAGTCCCACCCACTACATGCAGCATGTGAGGTTGTAAAAATAAACTCCAACCAAAATGGCAGCTGTATTATGCCAGGTGTCACACCAATACATGCAACAGACACTTGGTGAAGGAACATTGGTAGGGTAAAGACAACCTCATAAGAAAAGTAAGCCCTTTATCTTTTGATTTGCTATACTTATATCTCTGTTTTCTCCCTTTAGGTCAAATAGCACACATCCATCTTTATCTACACAACCACCCTGTGTTATCGTTCAAATTGAACGTAGAGTGACTGACTAAAGTTCATTGCTGAAAATTCGCTTCATAATTCCCAAAGAGGCATCTGTGTTGGCAAAAGCAGCAAAGAGTCTTGAAAAGAAACCAGCTATACTTGGCATAAGCTCTGAGGTAAAGTGAGCCTCAGTCTTCAAAAGTTTATGCCAAACCTAACTGGCTCATTCCTAAACTGCCACAAAATCATTTTTTTAAAATTCCTTGCAATAAACTTCTATATATTTGAATTTCCTAAGGCCCAGTCCAGATTTTTAGCAAGTACACTAAGAGCTTTCGCAGATAAAATTATATTGTCAGTCTGCTGGTATGAGCAACTGACTCTTTGTTTTGTTTTTCTCTCAACATTCATTTATTTGATTTTTATCTTGCCTTTCTTCCCTAGGGCAGAATCAAAGCAGTGTACAGAATACTTAAAACACACAATTAATTAAAAAGCATAGTGGTTAAAACCAAAGTAGAGTGGTACCTCGCTTAAAGTGCATAATGTGTTCCACGGGATTGCTCTTTAAGCGAAACACCAATGTAAGTGACCAATTGTGACTTCTGGGTGGGGTGGGGGGATTGCAAACCCCAATTTAGATGCTAAGCGAGTTTTTTGGTTGGTTTTAGTTGTTAAGTGAGGCGACCTTTCTGGTAAAATTCTGCTCTTTAAGCAAGTTAGTCTCTAAGCGAGGTGCTTTTTATGTGAGGTTTTACTGTATACAATTATATTAAAAATCATTTTAAAACAGTAAATCAAGAACAATTATATTAAAAATAATTTAAAAACCATGAATCACTCCTGACTTGTGGTGACCCCAGATCTCCAAAATGTTCTGTCCTCAGCAGCCCTGCTTATCTCTTACAAACTCATGGGTGTGGTGTTATGTGACTTCAAGTCAGAACTGATGTATAGTAATAAGCAATAGCAATAACACTTATATACTGCCCGAAATAGAGCACTATATCTGAGTGGTTCACCAGGGAATTAACATCTTGCCCCCAACAAACTGAGTACTGAATGCTGAATCAACCTTGTGCTCATTGGGATCGAACTTGCAACATGAGCAGAGTGAGCATAGTTAAACCAATGAGTTGTCCAGCCAGTTTAACTGTGAAAATAAATCTTCAAAATTACTAGTTGCACTGTATGACAACAGTGATATGATTCATTTTTATATTGGAAAAGGAATTAAATCCAACAACAAGTTGAATTCCAAACACATCGGGCTTATAGGAATATTTAACAGGTTTCAGAGTATTTGAAAGGAGACTGACATGAGGTCTCTATCATTAATAAGAGGCTCTCAATAAATGGGAAAGACTTTGAAATACAACCCCTAGAATTGCATGAGATTCCTTAGGATTCTGGGACTTGTTGACCAAACTCCCAAGTATTTCCATCTTTGGTTCACAGCATGTGAGACAGCAAAGACTGGTAACTTCTCTCCTCTTATACTTCATAGAGATTGGCACTTCTTGTCCAGATGGGCCAATAATACCTGAGTCGAAAATTTTTGTTTTGGAGTGGCTTCCAAATTTTCCTGCCTGGTGAAGGTACCGGCCAAGTGTGTGGTGGGGATCCTGGGAGCTTTATTTTTTAAAAAGGTTTTTTAACGCATTGGCTAATATTACTTAGTGTATATCAATACATTACATGTAGTATTGTATGCAAAATCTTCCCATCCGCATACAGATTCTTCTTCTTCCGTGTCTAGGCTAGACGTGAAACTGCCAAAATGAAAGCACCTTTTGGTGAGTTCATTCTGCAGTTCCCTTCGCCTGACCTAGTGTTAGAAAGATTACCCAGCAACACAAGGCTGCCATTATCAGGGTACGCCGGATTGTGGGTCAAATATAACACAATCTTCCTAGGAGGCTCATTATGGTTAAGGTCCACAGGACGTGAAAGGTCTTATTCTGACCACTAGAGGGCTCTCAGTTTTACTATTACTGTATTTCAAAAAGAAATGGGCTTTTTAAGACAAATCATTTTCGGAGAATTTGAGAGTGAAGAAATCCAGAAAACGAACAATAGCTTCCTTCAGAATCCATAAACTTCTGAGTGGCTACCAAATAATCTCCTGGTTTGCCCTTGGCAGACTTACCTTATAGCTTGCCCATTGCTTTGGCCCTCTGACAGATGGTTTATTTTTCTTCTTCTTTGTTTAACACAGCAGACAAGAAAAGAATAACGCTCAGGAATTTTTATTGAGTACATCCAGATGATTAAAGCTCAGGCGTGGGAGTTTTAATGATTGATGTGATCAGGAGAGAAAATAGGTGTGACACATATTATCAAAGAGAGACATGAGCTTAGCATGCATTTACACAGTTGTGGTTAATGTTCAATGGATTTGCAGGTACTATTTTAGCCAGCAGAGGGTTCTCATTCTCTCTCCCCCGCCCCTTCATGTAGTAAAACAGAAACATGGAAACAAAATCAACTTCAACACATAAGGAATGCTAAGGGCATTCACAGACGGGCAATATTAATATGTATAGTTCCATTCAACTGCTAGAGGGTGTAAATGAATTATGCTGTTGTTACGTGCAAGTCGTTTCAATTTTAAATGGGGCACAAGAAATGTTGCTACTGATTTTTGTTGTTACGTGCCACCAGGTCACCCCTGACTTATGGCGACGCTATGAATGAGAGATCTCCTGTCCTCAACAGCCCTGCTTATCTCTTACAAACTCATGAGTCTGTGGGTTCCTTACAGAGCACTCTATCTCACATTTGGCCTTCCTTTTTTTCCTACTGCCTTTCACCTTTTCCAGCATTATTGTCACCCCACGCCCACCCCAGCTAGGTGAGAGCCTTGTCGGAGCATAGGGGCTTGAGTGGTCTAACTAGGCAGTATTGCCCATTTCTTGTCAATGATGTTAGGCCAGGATTAAAACTAAACAAAGCATCCTCTGTTGGATCCCTTGGTGAAAGCAAAGGGCAGCACACATCATGTTCCGCCTAGCCAGTGGTTGGCATGATATCCAAATGGCTAAAAGACCACATGCATGTGGACCTGATTTCTTAAGTCCATTTACACGCACGGAATGTCATTGCAGAGACGTCCACCAATGTGCAGACTCCTCACTGAATAATGACTCCAAGGTATTGTCTTTTCTAGGGAATCTTGCCTTCTAGTGATGTGCCCAAAGTAGGATCTTAGTTACTGCTAAAAAATATGATGTTTTTCTGCCAGAAAGGGTGGATTGTTAATATGCTACCCTACTATGGACTCTGTACCTTTTCTAGCATAGGAGAAATTGATATGTGACATATGCAACTCTATGTAGAGGTACAGGCATCACTGAAATAATTTTTTAATGTTCAGCTGTGTACCTTTTCTGCACACGCACGCACACACACACACACACAAAGAGGGGGGGGGTAAAAGATTTCACAGAGCAAATCCAATTCCAGGCACTCATATTGTCTGGGCAAACCCCAGATTCCAAATCAAGTTCAATCCTGTCAAATAGGTGAGGGTAAGACTCTAGAATTTAACTTGGACTTGTTCACCGTAACTTTTCTGTTTCCAAGTTAAGAGGTGATTCATCTTTGCTTTATTTAGGGAAAGAGTCTTAGCAAGTCAAATGATGGTCAGATAGTTTTGCTTTGTTAACTGTTTTCTACTCCTTCCAGAAGTATGTTGGCCAAATCCTGCTGCTTTATGGTGACGGTGCAATTTCCATGGGTTTGGTGCCATAGAACTCGCCATCTTTGATGCCTGCTCAACAGGTAGATACAACATGGTCCTCTCCTTTCTGCAAACAGTTGTCCCTGCTGAAATTTATTGATGCTGATGAAGGGAAATTCCAATTCAGTTTGATACTGAAGAAGTGACAAAATTTCACCAAACACATAACTTAGGATGGGAAGTGTTTGAAACTTAAGAAATATGAGTGCTGGGGAAATAATAAATTTCTCAACTCCGAATGTGTAAAGTAATGTATAAATTTTTATTTAACCAAAAGGACTCTTTCAGCATAGTCCTTGCTGACAGTGGAGAAGGAATTTCTTCTTTCCAAACATGGGTGCCTGGGATTCTCTGTATGTGTGGCAAATTAAAATACCAATAGCAATTACATTTATATACCATCCCATAGCACTTAGTGAACTCTCTGGATGGTTCACAAGGTAATTAGCATTTTGCCCCAACATGCTTGGTACTAATTTTACCAACCTCAGAAAGATGGAAGGCTGAGTCAACCTTGAGCCTCATCAGGATCGAACTAAGATTGTGGAGTAGAGTTCTTTATACAAGGCATTCTGGGCTCTACTGCTTGGTTCTGGAGCACTGAAGTACAGTATCAGGAACAATATTTCTTTGGTGGCTGTCAAAGGAAGATACTAAAGGCAAAGTGGGCAATAACATTTTATTAAAACCACAAAGATAAAACTATCTTTCAACCCTGAACAGATTTTCATCAGGCTGGGTACTGCAGAGTTTTGGATAGAGCAAAGCTTCCAACAAGATGTATTATGTCCTGTTTCTTTCTTAAAAGTAAGTTTTGAAAGGTGGGTTACAGACTATTCAGAAGTGTAGATTTCAAGAGGTACAGATAGAAAAGGCTCCCCCAACCACCACCATTAAAATGTTTTTAGGCTATGGAAGATATCCTGAATAACTAACCAAAGCATGATCTACAGCCAAACATGTCCCAAGCAAGGGACAAAAATGAGGACAAGATCTTCCTCTGGGTCAGGGGTGCCCAAGCTACAGCCTGTGGGATGGATCTGGTCCCTGACACCAATTCATCTGGGCCATACCACCCCCATTGCTCCCAGAAGTGGAAGTAAAACGTGCCCACACAGGAACAACGAGGACGATGTGGGCTGGATGAATTGGCATCAGGGGATGAATCCGGCCCATGGGCCGTAGTTTGGGCACCCCTGGTTTAAGCAGGGAAAATGACAGCCTAAAAATCTGTCTCATCCTGTTGCAAAACATATCTTTTGCAAAACATATCTGTTGCAAAACAGATTGCAAGGCATGTTTTACTTCCGCTTCCAGTGGGAGGAACCACGTGACCGGTCCGCTGAACAACGTGACCGGCCCACGGCCTGAAAATTTTGAGCACCTCTGTACTAGGTGATACTATTAACTGGTTCACCTAGTGCGTAGACTAAAGTATTTTTCACTGATATGAGTTTTGCCTCATTTCTGTATGCCGCCATCCCTAATAAAAAAAGGAGCCGTGTGTTTCAAGGTAAGGCGATGGGTGGGGCAGGGTGCAGAATGTTTGGCAATGCTTTCTCTAATTAAATTGAGAGAGACATTCCAACCCACACCACCAGAGGTGAAATTGGAAGCCCAATAAAGGCACACAATTACTCTTGTTATTAATAAAAGTTATCACTCACCCTTGCTTTCTAGGATGGTACTATGTGTTGTCACCTAGCCTGGGTGTGATTGGCAGGCAAAGTAAAACCTCTTGATTAGACAGGCTTGATAAAATGATTAGAAGCCCAGACTTCACCTGTCACCTGATCAAAAGGTGCTATTTTCTTCCCATAGTGCATCAGGTCTTTCACCTCCAACTCCAAAGCCTGCTCTAGTCAAAGACCTTGGAGATGTTGAGCTGCCCCACCTACATCTCCAGGGCTTGCAGAAATTCTTTCTTTGGAGAACAACTACTGGAATTCCTGTAGCTTGCATGGGAGAAATTCACAACAACAAAAAGCATTCATATTAAATGAACGATCCTTTTCCCTTGATTCCTTGGTTGATTTATCAAGGGATAAGTTCCTGCTGGTCACAACTCATTTTCCATTCATTTCAATGCTGTGCTCTTCTTCTCCAGGTTCAACCAAAACTTTTCATGATTGGATCCTCCCATCTTTTTTTTTTTTTGGGGGGGGGGGGCTACCAAGGAGTCTTTTTTACTCCTCTGGGATACCACTTGGTGACTGCTGCTGTCCAATGCCCATCTGTCATTCAAGAGATGTGTCCAGCCCAGCACAATTTTCAATTATGATATTTGACAACTGCTCGATTGATTCCACTTTGTTCTCTTATCTGGGCATTGGGGATGTGGTCGCGAAGGGATACTTTTAGCATTGATCTTTCCTTGGCTCTTGGTAGTTCTTCTTCCTTGGCCTTCATTAATGACCATGTTTCACTCCCATAGAGGACCACAGGTAGTACTGTCGAATTAAAATGGTTGGCACGTTGTTTCTTGTCAATTTTGTCATTTAGCAAAACCTTTTTGATGGAGTTAAATGCTGTTCATCCTAGATTCCATTAAGTCTAGAATTATTATTTAATTTGCTGTATTGTTCATTACCTGCAAAGACTAAAATCAGAAGGAGGCTTCAGGCATTGCGCTTTGCAATGCTTTCCCCTGGTTTGAGTCTAAGTCGGGTGAGGGCAGGGACAGAACTCTTAAACTCTTAAAATGTTGTTTTCTTAATGTTGTACACTGTCCAGAGTAGGAAGAACACCCAGATGGGTGGTATATAAATCTAATAAATAAATAAATATTAAAAAGGGACCAGTCAGCATTGTAAACAGTGCTAGAATATTCTTCTCCTTTATAAATGACTGAAATAGCATGACCTGCCACTGACTATAAATAATTTCAGGACAAAGTGGGTGGACATTTACATACTTGCCTGTGCAGTTTAGAAAATTGGGAGAGAAAGCGGATCTGAATTTACAGGAGGTTTTTCAATCTGATGAGAAGTAGTTGCGTTATTT
Organism: Bradypodion ventrale; assembly: GCA_035047345.1. Taxonomy (NCBI): domain Eukaryota; kingdom Metazoa; phylum Chordata; class Lepidosauria; order Squamata; family Chamaeleonidae; genus Bradypodion; species Bradypodion ventrale. The sequence goes on from JAWDJE010000006.1 coordinate 128,586,204, forward strand.
TCAGTGTCCACGTTTCAATGAAGCATGTTTCAATTTGATGAATGTTTACTTATTTGACAGTAAAGCAAAGACATTGCATGACAGGGAACCACCAGGAACCCAAATAACTAAGGTATCATAACTGCCTCATTAGAAGCTCACTTTTAAAGGGCTTCCTCAGTTGCTTTGATAAAGAGATGTCTTTGAATAGACCTAAAAGGGCAGCAAACAGACCTAATTTGGCAGCAAAGAAAAACAAGGAAGAAAAGTCTGTTTTCAACAGGTTGGCCAAAATGTACACATTGGGTATCACTTTACCCACTAGGCTGCACATCCCATGCGGCCTTGCTCAAATCACACATGATGTTCAGAAAACTAAGGTAAAGGTAAAGGTTGCCCTTGCTCGAAAGCCAGTTGTATCTGACTCTAGGGTTCAGTGCTCATCAATGCTCAGCGCTGTCTGTGTCTGCATACGTTTCCATGGACATGTGGCAGCATGACTAAACACCAGAGTGCACAGAACACTATTTACCTTCCCACCGAAGTGGTGCCTATTTATCCACTTGCAATTTCTTGCTTTCAAACTGCTAGGTTGGCAGGAGCTGGGACAGAGATGGGAGCTTACTTCATCGTGTAGCACTCAGGTCTCAAACTGCTGACCTGCTCTGAGTCAAGTTCAGAGTCTTAACCACTAAGCCACCACAGGCACTGTACAGGAAACTGTACCTAGCCCTATACTGTTTCTGGTGCTCATGGTCAGTATACGGTGAATTATTGTTCAGACCTTGTTCTTAATGCCACCTATTTTTTTCCTTTTCCATTTCTTGCCTCTTTTTCCCTTTGGTGTACTAGTATTAGACAGACAGGATGCCTCACATAATAAGATTAAACTGACTCTTCCATCAAAGCAGGTGAGAATGAAACATTTAAGAACATTTCTCCTTGGTCAACAAGATAATAAGAAGTTCTGTGCCTTTCTCTTCTCCCCCTCTCCATTTCAGGCATTTATTTTTTCAACCAAAAGAATCACAGAGTGTTTTTTGTGCAAAACACATTGCGTTTTGCACAAAATAATTTTTTTTTGCAACTTCAAGGGTTTTATGCCAAATACTTTCCTCCCTAATAGCTCCAGTGATTTTTTTTTTAAAAAAATGACACTAGCTTTTTCTTCTCTGCAGGAGTGAAAAATCTTTAGCAGATGAGGATTTTTTTTTTGACCATGTGGCTGAGTAAGTCAAGGAATCCATTCTCATTAAGGATAGGGAAAAAATCTGAACATGCATTACATTCTTATTGAGATTCGTTTCCCTCTTGGGAGAACTGGGAAAGCAGAGCAATTCCACAAGATTTCACCTAGTGTCATGAGATCCAAGAGTCTTTAGCAGTATCTGGGATAGAAATAGTCTTGATGCATTATTTCTGCTCCACGATACCCACCTTGATTATTGGAATATATTTTTATAGCTTCAGTTCCTGAAATGAACCTGGAAATTGGTTCGAAACAGAGTAGTGAGTTTACTAACTGGTATAGAGCAGTTTGATTACAACAATATTTTCTGCTGCAGCTATCAGTCCAGTTCCACACCAACTTCAAAACTGAAGTTGTTTTTTTTTATTAACCTTAAAAGCTATCAGTAGCTTGAGGCCTGGTTACTCAGGGGACTGCCTTCTTTTATTTTTTCCATTCAAGATCCACAAGTCACCTTCAGACAGCTTTCTCTGGATGTCTTCATCAAGTGATATACAAACAAAATCTCTCTATTAGGGAGTAGTACTGCTTCTGCTGCTACGATGGTGGTGGTGGTTACTACTACTACTACTACTACTACTACTACTACTACTACTACTACTACTACTACTACTACTACTACTACTACTGTAGAACTGTATTGGCTGCCTGTTTTGTTCCATGTCAGGTTCAAGGTCAACTTTCAAAGCCTTAAACATTTTGGGACCTTCCTACTTGGCGGAACATCTTCCCCTCAGAAATCAGGTCCCTTTAACCCATTCTTCTCAGACACCACAACTCAAAGTTCCAACTCCCAGGTTGGCTAGAAAGTCCGCTACCTGCCGCAGGGCTTTCTCGGTGGTAGCTCCAGCTCTATGGAATGCACTGCCGTGGAGCTGTATCTGATTGACTCCTTAGGGTCCTTTAAGAAACAGTTGAAAACCTTTCTGTTTGAGGAGGCCTTTAGCAGTTTGCTGAAGACCAAATAGAAGCCCCTCCCATTTAATTTAATTTAATTGTCACATTTATATACTGCTCATTCGGCCAAAGCCAACTCAGGGCGGTTCACAATAAAAAACCTAAAAAAACATGTTAAAAACAGTTAAAACTACCCACCCCTAAAAACAAGGGGTGCAGGATCCAAAGGCACCATGGGGAGGAGTTCTTCTACACCAACCACCCAATGGAGGTTACCCTTCCACCTGCATCCCACACTTGACCCGCCAGCCAGGTTTTAAGTTCTTTTCTGAAAGGCAGCAATTCCGTCCGGAGACGTAGCTCTGTTGGCAGTAGGTTCCAGAGGGCCGGTGCAGACACGGAGAAGGCTCTCCTCCTTGTGCCAGAGAGGCGAGCCCCTCTGGCTGATGGAACAACTAGAGAGCCCCTCCGGTCCGCTCTGGTTGGACGGACAGATGTCCTCAGGGTGATGCGGTCTCTTAGGTAACCCGCTGTTGTGTATGCATGTCTTGTACTGTCAGAATGTAACCACCCCAATTACAATGTATTGCAGCTGTAAAGGAACGCGAGCAAGCAGCCCATAGAGGGCAGCTGCGAGCGTTCAATCTCACATGGTTCACATTGCTCAATCACGGACAGCCGCGGGAAAACCTTCCCCGCATTCAGCAGCAGGAAAGAAGAACTACTGAAGAGAGGCGTGCCTGGGCGAGGCCACGCAGGTAGCGGCCAATGAGCTACCGTGCTACAAGATTCAAATGTATAACCCTACTGTATATAAAGAGATGTATCACCGCCATTACCTCATGCTCCACCAGATCCCCAAGCAATAAACCTGTGTTAAGCCAACCCTTCGGCTGTCCTGTTGTCTTTGGTCCCATATAGTAAACTGGCGACGAAGGTGGGATGAATGGCTGCCCACGGGACCAAGACATGCGCCGGCTACGAGATCAGGAAGCCGGGAGACTTGGAGCTGTTTGAGATAGACTTCAACGGAGCGCTGGTGGAGCTCGAAGTCTCAGATGAGGACAAGAAGAGGGCCATCTTCGTCCGCATGCTCGGACACGAGACAAAGAGGACTCTGGTGGACCTGATCGCGCCGAGGAGGGTGAGCGACTACAAAGCCAAAGAGCTTCTGGCTGTGTTGCGCGCCCACCTCCGGCCCGCGATAGCGATGTTCCCCGCTCGGAGCGCGTTCTGGAGGCGAGTCCAAGCGCCCGGGGAATCGGTCGCCGAGTTCGCCGCGGCCCTGTGGCTGGCCGCCGGCCCCTGCAAATGGGAGACCCCAGAAGTCACCCTCCGCGACTGCCTGCTCTGCGGCCTGAGGGACACCGAAACCCAGCGCGCGCTGATGAAGCTGGAGCCGCCCCCCACGTGGCAAACGGTCCTCGACACAGCGCAGGCCGCGGAAGCCACGGCGGCCGGCGTGCAAGAGCTCCAGGACTGGCGGCCGAAAACCGCCAAAGCAGAGAGCTCGGTGCGCGCGGCCCGGCGAGCCTCGGACTCAACCACGGAGGACGGCGACGACGACGACGATGTCCGGAAGGTCCAAAAGGAGGGCCGGCGCTGCGACGGCTGCGGCGCCGCCCACGCCCGCGCCAAATGCCCGTTCCGCAAGGCCGAGTGCCACAACTGCGGCCGGCGCGGGCACATCGCCAAGGTCTGCCGGAAGCGGCGCGAGGCCAAGAGGAGCTCCCCAGACCGCTCGGCGAGGCAGGATCGCACCACGAGGCCCAAGGACCACGGCACCCGGACCACGAGGAAGCGGGACGGCGTCGGACGCATCTCCGACGACAGCGAGGACGACGCCCCGGTTTTCAGCGTTTCCACGGAGCATCCCCGATACTTCGTCGAGGTAGTAATACAAGGGGCCCCTGTTAGGATGGAGGTGGACTCGGGTTCTTCTTACTCTATTATCTCCCAGGGAGAATTCCTAAAGATACCCCCCCACGTGCGGCCCAAGCTCAAGGCGTTGAGGGCCACACTAAAGGACGTGCAAGGGAACCGCATCCCGGTACTGGGGGTTGGGAAGTTCCAGGTCCAGTTCAAAAAGCGCACTGCAACGCTTCCCCTAGTCGTCCTCAAAGGAGGTAAATGCAGCCTCCTCGGGACTCAATGGTTTCAGCCCCTGGGGTTGTTCATCGGGGGGGTGCACGCCGTGGGAATACACGCCGCCGGGACTGATCCAATACAGAGCGTGTGTGAGGCGCACCCCGAAGTCTTTAAGAAAGGACTCGGAAAGTTCAAGGGCCCCCCAGTGACTTTCGACCTGGACCCTGGAGTGCGTCCAATCAGACTTAAACCGCGCAGGGTGCCTTTCGCCCTAAAAGACAAAATAGAGGCGGAATTGGACAAGTTGGTGGGCCAGGGGATCCTTGTTCCTGTTGACTCTGCGGAGTGGGAAACTCCAATTGTAACAGCACTCAAGGCCAACGGGGAGGTCCGCATATGCGCTGATTACAAGTGCACCATCAATAAGGCGATCCGCCCTAATGCGTATCCGGTGCCGGTAGTCAGCCACTTGTTGGCCAGGTTGCACGGGGGGAGGTGTTTTGCTAAACTCGACCTGGCCCAAGCCTACCAGCAGCTCCCGGTCACCCCCGCCGCGGCTGCTGCGCAGACCATAGTCACACACAAAGGGGCGTTCCAAGTATCGCGCCTCCAATTCGGCGTGAATTCGGCGCCCGGGATTTTTCAATCACTCGTGGAACGCCTCCTAAAGGGACTAGAGGGGGTGTTGCCATACTTTGATGACGTGTTGATTACGGGGGGCAACCGGGCAGAATTGGCAGAAAGGTTGGGGAGAGTCCTAGAAAAATTCGAAAAGGCGGGGTTGCGGTTGCGAAAGGACAAATGCGTCTTCTTCGCAACCGAGGTCGAGTTCCTAGGGTTCCGCATTACTCCCGAGGGAATACGGCCATCCCAATCCAAGGTGGCCGCCATCAAAAAGGCCCCTCGCCCCACCTCCAAGCCCGAGCTGCAGTCGTTCCTTGGGCTGCTCAACTTCTACCACTCCTTCCTTCCTCGGAAGGCAGCCGTGGCGGAACCGCTACACAAATTGTTAAAAAAGGACGAGGCATGGAAGTGGGGCGACGACCACGAGAAGGCTTTCAATGACCTGAAGCGACTCCTGGCATCAGATGCTGTACTGACCCACTTCAATCCCAAACGCCCAGTGGTCCTGATTTGCGATGCATCCCCGGTGGGGGTGGGGGCGGTGTTATGCCACGTGCTGGAGAACGGGAGGGAGGCCCCGATAGCGTTTTACTCTAGGTCCTTGTCCCAAGCGGAGAGAAACTACGCCCAGACAGACAGGGAAGCACTAGCGATAATTGCGGGGACCAAGAAATTTCATGATTTCGTGTATGGCCGCCCCTTCACCATAGTGACTGACCACAAGCCCTTGCTAGGCATTTTCACCGCAGATAAGCCCACACCCCAAATCCTGTCCCCGAGAATGCTCAGGTGGGCCATTTTTCTCAACGCGTATCAGCACGCGTTGGTATACCGGCCCGGAAAGGAGATCAGCCATGCGGATGCCCTGTCGAGGTCCCCCATTCCCCGGGATTGCTGCCACGTGGGCGAGGAAGAGAGAGACCACCAGGTTTTAATGATAGAGGTCCTAGACGCCCCTCCAGTAGTACCGGCCGACATCGCCAAAGCGACCGGCAAGGACAAAACGTTAGCCACAGTCTCCTCCTGGGTACAGAAAGGGTGGCCCGTGTCTTCCCCAGCAGCGGAATTCGACACATTTTTCAAAAAGAAATTAGAATTGTCCCTAGAGAGGGGTTGCCTTTTGTGGGGACAGCGGGTAGTGATCCCCACGTCCCTCCGGCCGAGGGTGCTTAAACTGCTGCACGTCAGCCACCCCGGAATCGTCCGCTCTAAGGCACTAGCCCGTAGCTACTTCTGGTGGCCCCAGCTAGATGCCGACATCGAGCACATGGTCGGCACTTGCGAAGCGTGCCAAAGCTCCAGGCCAGAAGAGGCTCGTCTGCCACATAGAGAGTGGGACGCAGCGAGGGGGCCCTGGTCCCGGGTACACGTAGACTTTGCAGGGCCGTTCAGGGGAACGCTTTTCCTCCTAGTGGTGGATGCGTTCTCAAAGTGGTTGGAGGTCATCCCAGTCTCGAGCACCTCCTCGGCCACCACAGTTAAACAGTTACGGAGGGTCTTTTCCACGTTCGGTTTACCCGACACCCTCGTCAGCGATAACGCTAGCTGTTTCACCTCCGCCGAGTTCAGGGAATTCATGGACCTCAACGCCATTCGGCACGTCACCTCCGCCCCTTTCCACCCGGCCACCAACGGCCAAGTAGAGCGCCTCGTGCGCACCACTAAAGACGCGCTGCGGCGCATGGGCTCCGGAGATCTAGACCGACAACTATGTCAGTTCTTGCTAAGGTACAGGGTCACCCCACTAGCGTCAGGATACTCCCCCGCGGAGTTACTAATGCGCAGGAAGCTGGCTACGGTAATCTCCAGGCTAGACCCCACCAGAGTGGAGGACAAAGGGCGAAATGTAGAGATGGATTCCTCAAAGAGTTTTAGCATAGGCGCCCCCGTGCATTGCAGGAACTACGCCAGCGGGGGACCAGCCTGGGTGCCCGGCATTGTAATAGAACAAACCGGCCCCGTCTCATACCGCGTGGAGACCAATACAGGCCTCCTGTGGAGGCGGCACGCGGATCAACTCAGGCGGAGGGTCCCCGGAAAGCAGGACGAAGACGAGAGTAGCAACGAATCAGCGTTAGGGTACTCCCCCACCCGTTTAACCCAAGGGGGAGGGAAAGGGGAACATGGGTCCCCACCAAGGGGGGAGGAAAGGGAGTCCCCACTAAGGGGGGAGGAAAGGGAATCGATCCTCAGAAATCTTTTGCGGGAGTTTGCGGCGGAAAGGAAGAGCCCCGATCCCACACACATCCCCCGGGAGCATCCCAGAAATACAGATTCCCCAAGAAGTTTAGACCTTGATTTACAGTGCCAGGGGGAGTTAGCGGAGTGGTCCCCCACCCGTCCTAGCGAAAAGAGGGGTTTCAGTTCAGCCCCTGGTACTTCCAGTCCCAGTAGCCCCTGTGAGTTAGAATGCAACATAGCACCAATTTCCCGGAGACCGACACCCCCAAGACAGGAGGCAACGGCGGGGCCGTCCGCCACAGCCTCAAGGTCCCCTGAGCGGGGGACAGAAGGGAGCAGAACCACAAGGGCATCCTCATCGGTCCCGCGGTTCACGATCAGAGGGTCCCCGGGGTCCGAGGGAAACAGACAGGGGTTCACTTCTCAGTTGTTCATCCCATTCCCTTCCCCCAACGCAAGGCAGGCACAGACGCCCCACAGAGCCACTAATGAATCCCCGTTTCCCGTTGCAGGACAAGCACCCACGGAGTCAGGGATCACAGGCTCTCCGGTACTAGGGCAGGCGCAAGCACGCCCCAAGCGAATGTGCGGCAAGCCACATTGGTTGCGGGACTTCGTCCCATCCTAGGGGGGAGGGATGTTGTGTATGCATGTCTTGTACTGTCAGAATGTAACCACCCCAATTACAATGTATTGCAGCTGTAAAGGAACGCGAGCAAGCAGCCCATAGAGGGCAGCTGCGAGCGTTCAATCTCACATGGTTCACATTGCTCAATCACGGACAGCCGCGGGAAAACCTTCCCCGCATTCAGCAGCAGGAAAGAAGAACTACTGAAGAGAGGCGTGCCTGGGCGAGGCCACGCAGGTAGCGGCCAATGAGCTACCGTGCTACAAGATTCAAATGTATAACCCTACTGTATATAAAGAGATGTATCACCGCCATTACCTCATGCTCCACCAGATCCCCAAGCAATAAACCTGTGTTAAGCCAACCCTTCGGCTGTCCTGTTGTCTTTGGTCCCATATAGTAAACCCGCCCACTACCATATAGGGCTTTAAAGGTCAAAACCAGCACCTTGAATTGCACCCGGAGACAAACTGGCAACCAGTGCAGCTCCCGGAGCAGTGGCAAAGCTCGGGCATAACGGCCACACCCCATCACCATCCGGGCTGCCGCATTCTGGACCAGCTGTAGCCTCTGAATGGTCGTCAAGGGCAGCCCCATGTAGAGTGCATTGCAATAATCTAGTCTGGAGGTGACCAGAGTGTGAGTGACCATGAGCAAGGAGTCCTGGTCCAGGAGTGGGCGCAACTGGCGAATCACCCGAAGCTGGACGAAAGCCCTCCTGGTCACAGCCGCCACCTGTTCTTCTAGCAGTAGCCGCGAATCCAGGACGACCCCTAAGTTGCGCACCGGGTCTGTCTGGGGCAAAATAGCCCCATCCAGAACCAAAGATGGTAGCTCCCAGGTTAACGCAGGACCCCTTATCCATAGCCACTCAGTCTTGCTGGGATTCAGTTGTAGCCCGTTAGCCCCCATCCAGACCCCAACAGCTTCCAGGCACCTGGAAAGAACTTTGACGGCATCACTGGGGTCCCCATGGGCCGAGATGTACAACTGAGTGTCATCCGCGTACTGATGGTACCGCACCCCATGGGAACGAATGATCTCACCCAGCGGCTTCATGTAGATGTTAAATAGGAGAGGAGAGAGCACCGAGCCCTGAGGCACCCCCCATTTGAGGGGCCTAGGACTGGACCTCTCACTCTCCAACCACACCGACTGGGTCCGACCCCTCAGAAATGAGGAAAACCAGGACCACACAGTGCCCTGGATTCCCAATCCTCGGAGCCGTTTCAGAAGGATACCGTGGTGAATGGTATCAAAAGCCGCTGAGAGGTCAAGAAGAGCAAGGACGGATGGGTGACCACCGTCCCGCTCCCGCCAGAGATCATCCATCAGTGCGACCAATGCTGTCTCGGTACCATATCCAAGCCTGAATCCTGACTGAAAGGGGTCCAGATAATCCACTTCATCCAGTACCCCCTGCAGCCAACGCGCCACTGCCTTCTCCAACACCTTCCCATTGCCTTTCTGTCTCAAGAATTTGGGGTCCTCAGTTCTGATTTTAATTAGGTGGGTGGGGGTTGTTTTACTGTCTTAATGATGTTTGTTTTGCTTTTATTTTATTTTATTTTAATAGTGTAAGCCACCCAGAGTAGGAATCCATCACAGATGGGTGGGGTATAAGTGCAATAAATTTTGTTGTTCAGTCGCACATTTGATTCTGCCCTTTGCGACTCCCTGGACCATGGTCCTCCAGGCACCTCTGTCCTCCACTATCCTCCTCAACCCGCCCAGCTCTGTGCCCATTGCGTCTACAGTACCATCTAGCCATTTTCTGCCACCCCCTTCTTCTTTTGCCCACCACCGTTCCTAGCATCAAGGCTTTCTCAAGTGAATCCTCTCTTCTCATTTGATGTCCAAAGTACTTTAGCTTCACCTTTACTATTTGACCTTCTAAGGAGCAGTCAGGGTTGATTTCTTCTAGAATCAACCTATTTGTTCTCCTCGCTGTCCAGGGGACTCTTAAAATTCTCCTCAACACCACATCTTAAAGGCATCTATTCTTCTGTGCTCAGCTTTCCTAACGGTCCAGCTCTCACAACCATATATTACTACCGGGAATACCATTGCTTTGATTATGCGAATTTTTTGTTTGCAAGGTGATGTCTCTAGTTTTCACTATGTTCCCCAGGTTTCTCATAGCTTGTCTCCCCTGAATCCGTCACCTTTTTATTTCATGGCTGCAATCACCATCTGCAGTGATCTTTGATCCTAAGAAAGTAAAATCTGACACAACCACTTTAGGGTGGCTATTTTGAGGGTTACCCAGATTTTTAGCTTTAGTTTTAAAAGAAATCCTATTATGTGGCTGCTGGGAGAGAGTATGTTAATTTTAAATTTTAAACAATTTTATATTTTTGCTTCATTGTTTTATGTATATCTATGCTGTGATTTTATACATGTAAACCGCCCGGAGTTGCCTCGGCGAGGGGGTGGCAGCATAAATATGACTATTAAATTAAAATTAAATTAAATTATTTATTTTCCTAAGAGTTACCAGTTTTAATTTTAAAAACATAAAATAAATCTTTGTTTATTTGATTTCTATCTCATTTTTCTCCCAACTGGGATACTCAAGGCATTTTACAAGTACAAGATATGCTGTACCATAAAACATAAAAAAATATGGAAATATGGCTGAGCAGATTATAATATTAAAATGTTTAGTGTGAAACCTGGCTATTTTTGATCATGAGATCTTTAAAAGCACCTTGCATGCTGCTGTCACTACTTAAATCCTTATGTTGATTCCCACTCCCTCTTTGGAAGATCTACACAGATTTGATGTAGCTGTTCTCAGGGCTCTTTCTTATCCTCAGCTTTTCTGAAAATTAAGGTTGCAGATGTAGTTGAAGGTCGCTGTGTCTTCATAAAGTCAATAACATTAAGGAGAAGCAAGATTCAAGACTGCTGCCCAGCCTGCTACAACCAACCATTAGTCAGATGAGTTAGATTAAACCTAACCATCCTCATCTGGGTGACGGAACCTGGACGGTGGCTATTTGGTTAAAGCTGTGATTGCAGAAGCCATTGCCTGAAATAACTTGCTGCAGATTAAATACAAAGTCCAAAGGGAGAAGAATAGTTTGCACTACACCCAAACAGAAGTAATTTGGATGCAAGCTTCAAACTCTTTTATGTAGGTCAAATCACGACAAGCTTGGCGCTGAAGGCAATGAATATTTGGCAATGGAGTAATCACAATCACGGGTACAGCGTGGCACAATAAAATAGAGTGTAGATTCTGAGTGGCCGGGGTTCAAACACCTCGCTCGCCACTGGATGACCTTGAACAAGCCATTGTTTCCTGATCTCCATTTCCCAAAGGTAAAGCAAGACTATTAATAGCCAGAGAGACGGAGTGACATAAGAATTATAAAGCACTTTCCTAATCGGAAAACGCTCTGGAAATGATAATTATGAATGTTGGTTGACCTCCACTGTTGGAGAAAATTGATACTGCCAAGGAAAATATGAGATGCCTTTGGATGAAATGTAGATGTACACAGGCTGTGATAGATCACTATCTTTTAAGAAATACCAGTGTATTGAGAAAGAGAGAGAGAAAAGCACAAAGCAATTTGGAGAGCAGTTCATATATTGGAGCACACTCATCGATAGCAGCTATTAAGAATTCTAAGTTCCTTTTCCCACCTTCAGGTAATTTACATAACTAACCACTGTAGATGTTGCCCCTCAGCACCTGTGTATTTTCATCTTAGGCTAAATTATAAAATATAGGGTAACATCTCCCTTGTCCATCAACCTTTAATAAATCAAATGATTAATTTTCTGTAGATTTCATGTAATGGCGTTTATGAGCACTGGCAAAGTCTTGTCCACTTAACTGATGCAATTAAAGCAGTGCCTTGCTCTTATTATAATAATAATGGATTGAATGATAAGTAATTTATTTCTCTTCAGTGCAACTGACAAAAATAGATTATATTCCATAGATGGTACATTGTATTTGGATCATGAAACTGCTGCCTTCCATTAGCTTAGATTTATCTTTTCCAAAGTAGCAGAATTCATTTTCTGCAGAAGTTCCACCCATGATATCAATCAAGAATGTAATGAAAAGCCGTATAGCGAAGAACAATGGAGAACATTTGTGGAAGGCGTGTTATATTCTATATATGAGTTAAATGTTTCCACAAGGAAAACAGGGCACCTAGTATTTTATAACGAGCTGTGATACTAAAAGCTAAATTACGTAATGGAAGTGTAATGTAAATGAGAACAATAACAAGTACACTTATATACTGTCCCATAATACTCTCTGGGCAGTTCACAAGTTAATTAGCATTTTGCCCCAACATGCTGGGTACTCATTTTACTGACCTCAGAAGGATGGAAGGCTGAGTCAACCTTGATCCCCATCAGGATTGAACTCACAATGTTTTGGCTGCAGTACAGAAGCTATAATTGTGATTCAGTGCCCTAATAGATGTAATAGATGTATTTATAAATAAATAAAGACCATGAAAAAGGCTGCCTTAAGTCAGAACTGGCTTGATGTCACATTATTACTATTAGATAAATGTGAAGGTCTCCCTTTCTCTAAAGCCAGTTGCATTGGACTCTAGTGGGTGGTGCCCATCTCAGTTTAGAGAAGTGTTTCCCAACCTTTGGTTTTTGGACTTCAATTCCTAGAAGCCTAAGTCAATTCCCCAAAGCATTCATCAGCCAATGTACTGATTTAGGCTTCTGGGAATTAAAGTCCCCCTCTGGGGTATGGGGCCCATGTTGGGAACCACTGGTTTTGAACCAAAGAGCCAACGCTATCTATGTGTGCAGACGTTTCTGTGGTCATGTGTCAGGCATTTCTAGATGAGTGCACGGAAAGCTGTTAGCTTTCTTGCCAAAGACATACCTATTTATCAACTTGCAATTTCTTGCTTTCAAACTGCTAGGTTGGCAGAAACTAAGGCAGAAACAGGAGCTCACTCTGCCGTGCAGCACTCAGGTCTCAAACTGCTGAACTGCCAACCTTCCAGTTGTCAAGTTCAGTGTCTTAACCACAAAACCACCACAGTCCCATTTACTATTAGGCACACACACACAAACACACATTAAAAAAATTAAGTCAAATTCAGATATGTCCTTCCAAGAACCTTGCAAAGTAGGCTAAGCTGCAAGAGTGACAGGTACAAGGTCACCCAATCAGCATCACAGCTGCATGGAGATAACACAGTTACACTGTTCCACAGATCCCATCTCTTTCCATGCACCTTGTACCAGAGATGAGCCAAGTGTTTCAAATCTGCAGCCATTACAATGTGTTAAATGGCAACCACAGAGAGCTTTAATCCTGACTGTGAGGATGAATCTAGGGGAACCCCTCCTGGAAGCAGGCAAACAAGAGCCTTTCTCTGCTAAAATGTTGTTGTAATTTCTTTCCCATTACCTGAGACAAACTTTTCTTGCACTGTTAACATTTCAACCTGGTGCAACAGGTAAGTACGAGTTCTTTAAATTAAAACTGAAAATATCTTTAGAACAGGGGTGCCCAAACTTTTTGGGCCGTGGGCCACTCATGTGGTTCAGCAGGGCAGTCACATGGTTTAGCAGGCCAGTCACTTGGTTCCTCCCACCGGAAGTGGAAGTGAAATGTGCCTTGCAATATGTTTTGCAATACATTTTGCAACAGGATGACATAGATCTTTTTAGGCTGCCATTTTCTTTGCTTAAACCAGGGGTGCCCAAACTATGGCCTGTGGGCCCGATCAGGGCCCCAATGCCAATTCATCCATCCCATGCCACCCTTGTCACTCCTGGAAGTGGAAGTAAAATGCACCCATATGGGCGCATTTTACTTCCACTTACAGGAGCAACAAGGGTGGTGCATGCTGGATGAATTGGTATCATGGGCCAGATGCGGCCCACAAGCCATAGTTTGGGCACATCTGCTTTAGAATATTTAACCTCTTTCCTCGTCGTCCCCCCCTTGAACGCTTGGTTTTTGTTTCTTCTTATAAGCTACTGACTTCTCAGCTACAGGCTATGACTTATCCCTTGACAACACTAGTCCCTGTGATAAATTGTTCAAAGTCAGACCTGAGGCTGTCTCAGTTGTTAGAATATCTTGGTTTGATATCTTTCCTAGACTCATTTGAATTTAAATAGAAGTTGGGTGGAGGAGGAGGAGAAACGTGATCCCTTATGGAATAGGGGAACAGGTTGAAGTAGGACTCTCTCAATCTTTCCTTAATGTTGGCGATAAAGAGATGTTTGCATCTTTATCATGATTGTATTGTATTGTCTTCCCAGGGATCTTTCCTTGCAGAGCGAGTTGAAGTATTCTATATTTTAAGTTGTTCCTCATGATATGGCCAAGGCGTTGGAGCTTTCTTTGCTTAATGGTCTTAAAGAGTTCTTGTTCTTTATCCATTCAGCACAAAACTTCTACTTTAGTCACATGGTCAGCCTATAATATCCTTAGCAGCCATCTGTAGATCCACATTTCAAAAGCTTTGACTTTCTTTTCAGTTGCTTTAATCAATGTCCAAGCTTCAACTCCATACAGCAACATTGGGAATATGTAACATCTCATTGTTCAGCTCTTTGTAGTGAGAGTTAGATCTTCTACTACATAACAAATGTTGCATTTTTATGAAGGTGGATCTTGCTTTTCCCATTTGTATTTTAATCTCTACCTCGGGATCTCAATTTTCATTTAACATACTCTCCAAATAGAAAAATAACAAATAACACACTCCCCAAATGTCCACTCTTTTGATTTCTTGTGTTCCTGCCATTAGTTTGTCATGAGTTGGTGTTCAGCTTATAACCAGATATTTCGTCTTCTTGGTGTTGAGATCCAAACCATATTCTGCACTTGAAGCTCTAACTCGATCCAGCATCAACTGAAGCTCTGCAAGATTTGTGGCCAACAACACTGTGTCATCAGCATATCAGATTCAGGTATTCCCCGTTAATTGCCTGCTCACATGGAGAAAAGATGAGTCCCCTTCCAGTTGAGCAAATAATGGGAAATTATACATGTCTCTGTCTTCTTCAGTACCCAGTGTGGTGTAGTAAATAGAGGGATGGTCTAAAACTCTTGAGACCAGGGTTCAAATCCCCTCTCAGCCATGGGAACTCACTGGAGGCATGAAATTAATAAAACCACTCTTTAAATATCTCACTTACTTTGAAAGCTCTTTTAAAGTCACCATTAGTTGGTTCCAACTCGGCAGCACATAGCTAGCTGTCTTCTTCTAGTGCAATCAACTTGCCTATGTGACAGGGTAGTCTCAGCAAAAGTGAAGGCAAATCTCAGAATTGATGCTGGATAATAGTGTTAATCAGAAATAAATGGCATTCAATGTTGACCAAAGCAAAACATAAACAAGACACCCACTTCCCTTAAGGTCATTGTGAATGCTTAATAAGCATATTGATAAACTTTATTCTCAGGTGAATTAGAATAAATGTTATCAAGTGTCACTCAATAAATGCAATGGCAGAATACTGATAAAAGTAGGATTTTGTAGGGTGTTGTTGTTAAAGGGGCTAAGAGTATGGTTCAATTTTCCAAAAACCTCTCGGAATTGCAGTTTAAATAGGTTGCTTGTCTATGCTCTGTTCACAACTTTATGAGTGTGCATGGAAAGAGTCATGGAAGTGCCATGATTGTTCTGCCCCAGTTCTAAAAATGGCGATGAAAAAGGGCACATCCTCAACAACAGCAATTAATGTAATATTATTAAGTTCTAAAGTTTGTCTAGGTTTTGTGTTGATGTCATTCTGAAATTCAGCATCTGGCCTGTCGCTCTGAGCCTATTCCAAAATTCTTGCTCAGCAAACAAGGAAAACATTTTGTTCAGCCTTTCTGCATTTCCTAAGCCATCGAGACATTTATTATGCTGAATCCCGCAAACATCTTACAGAATTTGTTTGTTAATCATGAAATGAAACTCATATAGCCTAAGTAGGACAAAGCTTACTAACAGAGTGAAGCAGCTGGAAAAAATGTTTTCCTTTAAAAAGTATTTAAATAACTAGTTTTACTTATCAGCTGTCTCAAGATAATAAGACTTATTTTGTTTTGTTTATTCTCTGATATGCTTGAAACACAGATTAACGCGGCTACTATTTAAAAAAGAAAAGAAAATCACCTTGTTGAGTCAGCTTCAGACAGTGATGGGCTCCAAAAAAATTTACCACCACACTGTGGGTAATGTGTATGGTGTGCATAGTGGGTGGGCATGCCCAGGGGGAAAGCCATGTGTAGCACCCAAATTGGGACTACTTTATTTCAAAACTTGGGTGGGTAGGGCCAGCCTGAATTTCTGCTACTGGTTCTGTCGAACTGGTGTGAACCTGCTGATGCCCACCACTGGCTTCAGAAGAGGAAGCCCTTATGCCGCCAGTACTCAAATTTTTTGTGCCGGGGGCCTGACCACGCCCCCAGAACAGCTGAGTGGGCCAGACCATCTCCCCAGAACAGGGAGTGGCCATTTTACTTCCCAGTTTGGCACAAATGCTTCTGCATATGCGCAAAAGTGGCCATTTTACTTCCTGGTATGGCATGGAAGCTGCTGTGCATGTGCAAAAGCAGCCATTTTACTTCCTGGTTTGGCACAGATGTTTCTGTGCGTGCATGAAAACCACCTCCTCCTGGTGGCATGGCCACTTTTCAGGTATGTGCAAAAGCGTCCGTATTTACTTCGTGGTTTGGCGAGAGCATCGCGGGCCTGATGGAATTCCTTCGGGGGGCATAGTTTGGACATGTCTGCTGTAGACCATCTTTAGGCTCTGGGGGGCTACTTTATTAAACACAAGTATTGCAAACACAATTGTCTTCAATAATACAAACAACACAATCTGGATGCCACCTAAATATGCCCAATTTGTTCAAAGCACCAAGAAGCCACCAGAGGAGGCTCTGCTTCCAGGAACGGTCCACAAACCTACTTTATCTTACAAAGTCAGGGAATCAGTTTCTGGATGTCACTAAGAGTCTTTGTACAATCCATGAGACAAGACCTACTTATTATTGACTGAAATTCTATTAGTGTTTGTGGAGGGAATAATGCACTGGTGCTCCTGTCAGTGGGCTGTTGGCTTCCTACCCAGAGCCTAAAGAGTATACCAGTCTACAACCAGAGAATGTTCTACAACCAGTGGAGCTCAAACTGAGTTCCTGACCCTGTTTTTGGTCCTGGAAACCTTTTGGGATGGGAGGGTGATGTCTAGGGGATAGGAAGGCCCAAATGTATTCTTGGTGGGCGGGGGATATAAGGGAGGGCTTTGCCATGAGATGTGGGAGGCCCACCACCAGAAAGAAGCTACAAGGAGCAGGCTTGTCAGGCAGAGGAGAGCCAGAAACCCCTTTCTAATCCTGAAGGGGCAGAAAGAGATGCCCTGGAGGAAAAGGGCTGGAGAGACATCCCAGGAAGTTTCTCAGGGTTTTACTCGGCAGAGCATTCATCCAAAGAAGGTGTTGAGCCACCCAGTGGGGTGACATTTATAAATGAGAGGGACATCATTTATTTTAAAAAGACCTCTTGTTTAGTTGAGAGTCCGTAAGGGAGAGGGGCAGACGTGTGAGAACCTCCGTCTCCCTTACAAGCATCCTCCCTGGGAGAAATGAAAGAGGAAGGCATGAAAGGGGAGAAGTGCAGCCCAAAGCCTGGGGAACCTGGGTACCCTTGCATCATACAGCTCTGGCACTCGTGAAGATAGAGGAGAAACTATCCCAGTTCCAGGAGGAGGTGGCAGTGAAGGCAGTGAAGGCAGTGATCAGTCCAGAGACCACCCTGAAGAGACTTCCAACCCCACTGCCCTCACTGTAGGGATAATGCCCCTCATTGTTGAGGGCAGGACAATCACAGAGTCCATTTGGGCTAGGAACCATGGCTCTAATATCCCCCCCCCCCTTCAGTGAATAGAACAGAGGTCAGGAGAGACATTTCTTGGTGAAGAGAATGGAGGGCCCAAAGCCACTTTGTCAGTTAGTTGCATTCAACTCCAGTGAAGCAAACTGGGCAGAAGGAAGTCAAATTATTGAATGCTAATCCCTCCCTTCTTATAATAAACCCAGTTTTTTCTTCTTCTTCTTCTTCCACTTTGGTGTCGAGGGAGAAACAAGGGAATTCTTTAGATATTGCTCCAAGGACTCCACTTACTATTGGTAAATTACTATAGATACTGTCGTCGTCAACAACAACAACAACTCCT
This sequence comes from Bradypodion ventrale, assembly GCA_035047345.1. Taxonomy (NCBI): domain Eukaryota; kingdom Metazoa; phylum Chordata; class Lepidosauria; order Squamata; family Chamaeleonidae; genus Bradypodion; species Bradypodion ventrale. The sequence goes on from JAWDJE010000006.1 coordinate 128,604,038, forward strand.
CTCATGGCTCCAAGAGCTTAAAGAGCTTGTAGTCCAAAGTGCCTGGGGTTCGCTGGCTGAATACCTTTGCTTTGTCTCAATGATCTCCAGGTGGTCAGGTCTTCTCCTGCATTGAAAGACAGACAGGTTCCCAAGAAACAGACAGGTTTTCAAGAAACACCTGCCCTGAATGGAAAAGCATCAGCTCTGATTTCATGGGAAACTACTCTTTAAATCTTCCTGCTCAGTGGAACTGCAACTGAGGTTGAAAAAGAAGGGCCATCTTTGACAACCTTGCCTCCTAGTTCAATTGTTTTGGCCAAATCCGCCATCTCTTAAAGTGACTGTGATAAGTTAGTGGCATCAGCTCCCCGTCTGAAAATAAAAATAACTCTAAAACATTACATTGCTTATCTCAAAGGGGAGTTACGTCATTAGTTTTAAACCATTTCCCACTGCAAATATAAAATCACATGTAACATATTAAAGATTTTACAGCACGTTAAGGCTGTCATTTTGATTGCTATCTACATTGCTATGACAATGTATCCAATTTATTTATCTCCTTCCATGAGAATTAGAACCTTGGTGGAATAGATAAGGTCCAAGGAGAGCCAAGTCAAAGCAGGTAGACTTTAAACCTCCTTGGAAACAAAATACAGAACAATAATACTGCTATGCAACCATAGAGTTGTTGTTGTTGTTGTTTTAATGAGTCAGTCTGGCCATATGTTTCACAGCAATATAATTGACTCCGCAGTATTTAGTCTTCTATGGATTTTGCAACAGCTGTCAGCAGGACTCCGTCGTCATGGACTCCTGATAACTGGAGTTCTCCATCTGCTGTAGAAGCCACTGTGGCCAACTGTGTCAGTAACTTAATAAATCAAGGCCTGATCCTGTTCCCATTGCGAAGGTCAGGGGATCAATAGTGCCTCTTGCTCTGTTGGTATGAGTGTTACAGTGATTGACTAGACCAGGGATTCGCAACCTGCAGCCCATGGGCCAGATGCAGCCCATGGCACCATTCCATGTGGCCCTCCACCACACCAGGAAGTGCCATGTGATGGAGGAAGGGCAAAATGGCTGTTTGGTGTGACCCGGCCCCCAGTTTTAAAAGGTTGAGAACTCCTGGACTAGACTTTTAAGCTATAAATTCCTGCCTGACTATGAATGTCTTGTGATGAGTTCTGTGCACCTACAGAGGCAGAATGAGACTAACAGGCTGTACCAGAATACTTATTCACTCAATGTATAATACTTGTCCATTAAAGCTTTAACAATCTTGGCATTGCAGGGTTGTTGTTTTAAGAACAGCAACATTTCTCATTTGGAAAAAAATAAGTGAGACTGATGTATTTCTACCACTCAGATACTATAGCCTGGAAATATTACTTTTTTAAATTACTGCTGCCAGAATCCCTTTGGGTTCCGTGTCTACTCTGGAAGGTTGATGTTAGGTATCCTGATGCAAAACTAGGACATTCCCATGCTTTACTCACCTCTTAAGAACACCAGTGCTTCATGCTCAACTCTGCTTAGCTCTTTCCGCTTTGGATTTCCCATTGCTAAGAAGGTAGCTACTGTTGTTTTAAACAAACCTCTATCAAATTTTTTATCCTTAAGTGTTGCTGGGTGGTGGTGGAACTCCTTCAGGTTCTATAACCCAATAAAAGGTTACTTCACAGATTGGTTTTTTGACAAGAAAATACAGAGAGGAAGAGAGGCTTGGCTCCAGAACTTTCTATTGATTGTGAAGAAATTGATTTTTAATCAGTTTTTGTTGAGTACAATAGGACAGTCCCATTTAATGAGGAATAGTGATTGTAGCCCTGAGAAGACCTCTTCTTCATCTTGGTTGCATAGTACAATAGTTGGAGCTTGGAAAAGTGTTTCTGTAAAGAAATCCATGATGTAACTGGCTGCAGAATTAACTGCTTTAAAATAATTTTTTTTAAAAAACTGATGACTTGTTATATTGTTCATTGTGCCACTTACTGCTTTTTCTCACTTTAAATACTATATAGCTCATGGATTCATAGAAGGATGGCATGTAATTTTAAGACATTCCACTCAGAATGTCTTTATATGTGCATTAAAATGACCTTCAAAAATAACTAGAAGCATCCTTTTTTTGGCTAGGCAGGTCGTGAGATTCTAAGAGTATGCTTCAAAGCAACACACCAAAATAACATGGTCCTAGGTTCAGGGGAAATGGCTTTATGTGTATGTTGAGTCTCTTTCTCTCTCAACCCTTGTTGGCCCCACCTCTGTGATGTCGCAAGGACCGGCCCTGTGGTCCCAGGCAATTATATATATAACAATTATATATATATATATATATATATATATATATATATATATATATATATATAACAAAAAAATATTCAGTACTGAAAGCTGTGCATCAGAGTTTTCAACTACAGAGGCTTTTGGAATATAGATGACTTGCATTAGTAAATTAATTAATTTCTAAAATAATGAAAATGGCTAACAATTCTACCTAACACTTTTAATGTTTAAAATACAGCAAGGCTCTCTTTTTTAGAATCTTGCTTTTCCTAAATCAGGCTCTATTCTCAGAGGCTGTTCATTCATTTCCAAATGTCAAGTTTGGCATCAAATTGAATTTTATTCAGCTTCCTCGTTCATTTCCTTTTTTTATTTAAAAAAAAGCAAGTTTATTCATTGCAGTTGAATAATAGAGCAAATAATAACTGCTATATTATTCTGAAATTTCTATTTGCCTACTAGTCTCCTAGTAGGCCCGATCAGTTCCTGGAAAATAGATGGGGAAGAAGTAGAAGCAGTGACAGATTTTACGTTCTTAGGATCTAAGATCACTGCAGATGGGGATTGCAGCCATGAAATAAAAAGGCGACTGATTCTTGGGAGACAAGCCATGAGAAACCTGGTGAACATAGTGAAAAGCAGAGACATCACATTGCAAACAAAAATTAGAATAGTCAAAGCAATGGTATTCCCAGTGGTAATGTACGGATGTGAGAGCTGGACAATTAAGAAAGCTGAACGCAGAAGAATAGACGCCTTTGAAATGTGGTGCTGGAGAAGAGTTTTGAGGGTACCCTGGACAGCGAGGAGAACAAATAGGTCAATCTTAGAAGAAATCAACCCTGACTGCTCATTGGAAGGTCAAATAGTAAAGATGAGGCTAAAGTACTTTGGGCATCAAATGAGAAGGGAGGATTCACTTGAGAAGGCCGTGATGTTGGGAAAGGTGGAGGGCAAAAGAAGAAGGGGGAGGCCAAGGATGAGATGGATAGATGGTGTTGTAGACACAGTGGGCACAGAACTGGGAGGACTGAGGGGGATGGTGGAGGACAGAGGTGCCTGGAGAGCGATGGTCCATGGGGTCGCAAAGGGTCGGAATCGACTGTGCGACTGAACAACAACAAACTAAATACTATTTTTAATTCCTTTTAAGAAAAGCCTTTCCAGGCAGCAGATCAGTGTTCAACATTACTACTAACAGTCTTTCTTTTTTTAGGAGATCCTCAGTCACAGGTATGACAGTTAATCCCGGTGAGCTAAACCAGTGAAGGTCGCATTACCAGCAGGTCTACAGGTTATGAATCAGGAGTCAACAGGCAGATAGTAACCTCCCCACTTCTCTCTTTCATGGTCTCTATATACAGATTGCTACTCTTCTTTTCTTATTTTTCAAAAGTAACTTTGTTTGATTTTGTTCTATAGCATTTCCCAAGCTTTTCTTTATTCATCTCAGAGGCACCACCAGCATATAATAACATACAAAGCAAAAATTAACATAGCTAAAACAAAAAGGAATTAAAAGGACTAGATGACATTCGCCCAATATCGGGCTACCTCGACAGGATTTCCTCTTGCCAACATAATGTCTTCCTCAGTGCATGTTGAGGGGCATCGTGTGCATTGTATCATATAGGTGATTGTTCTTCTCCGCATTCACACAGGCTGTCATCTACAGGGAAAGCCCACTTTCTCAGATTAGCCCTTGTTCTTCCTACCCCGGCATGCAGTCTGTTTAAAGCTTTGGCCATGGTTGTTGTTGGCCTGGCAGAAGAGAATCATGTGGTTCTGCCCAGTTATCTGGTAGCATCTTGCTTGCCTTCCAAAGTTCTAGGGCAGTCTGTTGGGGCTGGTTGTTCAGGGGGGGCAGAAGTTATGAGGAAACTGTCCCTTGATTTCAGTCTCTGGTTTGGTGGTTGGTGATCAAATAGCTGGTGTGTTTCCAAGGAACTTGCCTTGAACCACTCTTTCTGAGCAACACTTTCTTGGTGAAATTTTGGTGGAGGGATGCCAGCTAAGTAATGCACTTTTTGTCTTGGGGTTGGTTTTAGGCTCCCCGTGACCAATCTTGCTGTTTCATTTGAGGTCACATCCAGTGGTGGGCATCAGTAGGTTCACACCAGTTCACCAGAACTGGTAGCCGAAATTCTGGCTTGCCCTGCCTATCCAAGCTTTGAAATAAAGTAGTCCTAGTTTGGCCACACCCACCATGCCACGGCCACAGTGTGGTAGTAAAAACAAATTGGGGCCCACCACTGGCCACATCCACCTGCTTTGCATACTTTGATCTGTACCACACTGGACTAGCTGCATACTCTCCTGCAGAGTAACATAAAGCTAGGGCAGAGGTTTCCCAAGCTATGTTCCATTGGACACTGGTGGAGCAATTCCCAGAAGCCAAAGTTAATTCCCCAAAGAACTGATCAGCCAATGTAATGATTTAGGCTTCTGGAATTGAAGTCCAAAAACCAAAGATTGGGAAGCAACAGTTAGATAATAGCTACCAGCAGATCAACATGGATAGAGTGCACCACTATCTCTATGTTTATGGTTCATTATCCTCCAGCAGTATCCACAAACTGATTTCTTACAGTATAATTTTCTTTTCTTTTTTTTAAAAGCAAGGATTGTTTTTATTAGTACTGTAAGTTTTCTTTTGCCTTAATGCCAGTTTCCAGAGTAATTATTCTTCTTCAATAGTCAAAAGCTTTGTATCAGGCTACTGAGCTCTGCTGATTAAATTATCAAACAATTCTAGCGTGATTAGCATTTGACAGGTGTCTTTGAGGGCACCTTTTAAATAACCCATAATGCTCTGTTCTAATGCCACATATGGCATTGAGAGAAATTAACCTCAGAGGTTTGCAGACCAAGTTTCCAGCAACTACCATAGCTCCAAAATATTTCTCCTATGAAATAGAGACTTTGGTGGGAGGAGAGGGGAAGTCTTCCTTTGCATACTGAACCTGGAGCCACTAATTTCAAAATAATTGCAATGTGGTGTCAGGTGATGCAGCACTTCCATTGTACTTCACAGTCATGCCTGGGGGGAAAATAAATAAATCAGATTGCATTTAGAGATGGATGAAGTTTTGCTCTTAATCAAAATTAATCGAAATTCACAAATCAAATTCAGGCTGGAAAGAACTTGAGATTTCTCAAAACGTTAAGTGTGAGAGAAGCCAAAGCTGGTAGATGTATGCATCAAGACCTAAGAATACCTAATGCTCTGAATTCAACCATGTTAAATGCTAGTTTAGGACTCCCCCCTTTTACAAAAAAATTCTGAAAGGTTCATCTTTCAAATTCTATTTGGAGGACTATCACATCATCCTATTATAAATAGTTGTGTACTTTTTGAACTGGAGTAATACAAAAGGGGAAATGATTTCATTTCAGGCTTTTGCTGAAGAATTTATCAAAACTCTTCATATTTGGGGGAGAAAAAAGCTTGAGGTTTAAAAATAAAATTGAGTGTGGAGGAAAATAACCTTTTAACACCATCACTTGCATTCCACGTTTGCAGTTGCCTTCAGAGATCTACCTTGAAAGCAACTACAGTCTTATTTTGCCATTTAAAAGAAGAACGGACCTCCTAGGCCATGAATTTATGACATTTTTGGAGTGTGCCTGACATTTCAGAAACTGGTTGGCTTTAATTGAGTCACAAGTGGGTGAGGTTTTGCTCATGATCTTGTTATGTCTCAGAGAGAAATGCCAGCAAAACCAGCATGGGGATGACAAATGGTTTTTCTAGGGTGGACTGTGGAGCTCAGAAATGGCACCTTGAAGCATTTTTTTAAAATCACAAAATAAAAATTAAAGGTGACAGTGAGATAGTGGGAACTGTGGGTCAAACATCTTCTTCCAAAACAGATTGGGTGATGCTAAATGATTGAGTAGTGGTGTCATTTTGCTTACAGTACACTTTCATCACTTCTTCAGAGATCTCAAAGCCAATTCAACAGGTTGTTATGGTGTGTCTTGTTTAGACCGTGACTAAGAGAGAGCTTCCATGCTGGCTGAGTGGCAGATCACAAGGGCAAGGGTTACTCTCTTGTCCAGATGCATAGATAATTTGGGTTGAAAACCTAGAACCGTGATGGCAAACCTTGGCACTCCAGATGTTCTTGGACTTCAATTCCCAGAAGCCCACGCACCCTGTGAATCCACACAAATGGGTTTATTGTGATTCATCCAGCCCGCGCTGTCCTCGTCGCTCCTGGAACCAGAAGTAAAATGTGCCCAGATGGAGGAAGGCTTAACCCAGAAGAGTCTGGCGCATTTTCATGTTCATGTAATAGGCCATCCTCCACCCCAGCAGACATGTCTTCTCAATGCAATGCAGGAATTGTATCCTTCTGCAAATTATTTATCGTATTTGCCAGAATATAAGACACATCCGAGTATAAGACACACCCTGTTTTTAAGGGGAAAAGTAATTTTCTACATTTTTTCATGAATTTCCAAAATTAACCCTAGGAGCCAGAGAGGGTGGGAAAAGAAAGCTCCTTTAAGCCCTTTCCCCCTCCCACTAGCAGCTGGGGAGAGTGAGATGGGGAGGAAAGAAGGATCCTTTAAGCCCATTTGCACCCCATCCTAGCACCTCTAACTGTCAGGAGGCGGGGAGGGCAGGATCAGCCAAGCAAGATCGCTCCTTTGGAAGCCACCCTTCACCCAGCTCCTAGCGTTCAGCAGCAGCTGCCGAACTGCACCAGCCAAGGGTGGTGAGGGAGGCTTTGAAAATAGCCCTTTCCTGTCTCTGATCCTCTCTAACCACCGCACCGCACTAGCAAAGGGCTGTTACCAGCGTATAAGACACACTCCATTTTCCGGTGTATTTTAAGGGGGGAAGTGCATCTTATATACCGGCAAATACGGTAAGTGTCTCTGGATAAAAATATTATAACTTAATTCCAGGTGGTAATCCCAGCTGACAAAGACAAAGATGGCAAAGAGTTAGCGGATGCAGAAGAGATAAAGAAAAGATGGAAAGAGTACACAGAGGAACTTTACAAAAAAGACCTAAACACCGCGGATAATAACAATGAGGGGGAAATTGAACTTGAACCAGACATCCTAGAGAGTGAAGTCAGAAAGGCCCTAAAAAGCACGGCAAATAACAAAGCCAGTGGATATGATGGTATCCCAGTTGAATTCTTCAAAGCCCTAAAAGATGATGGAATCAAGCTACTACATGCTTTATGCCAGCAGATTTGGAAAACGAAACAGTGGCCACAGGATTGGAAAAGATCAGTATATGTCCCAATCCCAAAAAAGGGCAATGCCAAAGAATGTTCAAATTATCGAACAATTGCGCTCATCCCACAAGCCAGCAAAGTGATGCTCAAGATAATGCAGGATAGACTACAGCAGCATGTAGAAAGAGAACTACCAGAGGTGCAGGCTGGATTCAGAAGAGGCAGGGGGACCAGAGATCACATTGCCAACATACGTTGGATCATGGAGAAAACAAAGGAATACCAGAAACAAGCTTACTTCTGTTTCATTGACTACACCAAGGCCTTTGATTGTGTGGACCACAACAAAATATGGCAAGTAATTAAAGAGATGGGAATACCAGAACACCTCATATGTCTCATGAGAAATCTGTACATGAGTCAAGAAGCAACAGTTAGGACAGAGTATGGAATGACGGAGTGGTTTGGAATAGGAAAAGGAGTAAGACACGGCTGCATTCTGTCACCCTGCTTATTCAACTTATACACAGAGCACATAATGCGCAATGCAGGGATGGAGGAATCACCATATGGGATCAAAATTGCTGGGAGAAACATCAACAATTTGAGATATGCAGATGATACCACCCTAATGGCAGAAAGTGAAGAAGACCTAAAGAAGCTCCTGATTAGGTTGAAAGAAGAGAGTGCAAAAGCTGGCCTGAGACTCAATATCAAGAAAACCAAGATAATGGCAACAGGCGCTATAAGTCCCTGGAAAATAGATGGGGAAGAAGTAGAAGCAGTAACAGATTTTACTTTCTTAGGATCCAAGATCTCTGCAGATGGGGATTGCAGCCATGAAATAAAAAGGCGACTGATTCTTGGGAGACAAGCTATGAAAAACCTGGGGAACATAGTGAAAAGTAGAGATATCTCACTGCAAACAAAGGTCCGCATAGTCAAAGCAATGGTATTTCCGGTGGTGATGTATGGCTGTGAGAGCTGGACCATTAGAAAGGCTGAGCGAAGAAAAATAGATGCCTTTGAGATGTGGTGCTGGAGGAGAGTTTTGAGAGTCCCCTGGACAGCGAGGAGAACAAATAGGTCAATATTAGAAGAGATTAGCCCTGAGTGCTCCTTAGAAGGACAAATAACAAAGATGAAGTTGAAGTATTTTGGACATCAAATGAGAAGAGAGGATTCACTTGAGAAGGCCTTGATGCTGGGGAAGGTGGAGGGCAAAAGAAGAAGGGGACGGCCAAAGATGAGATGGCTAGATGGTATTGTAGACACAATGGGCACGGGGCTGTGTGGACTAAGGAGGATGGTGGAGGACAGAGGTGCCTGGAGAGCGATGGTCCATAGGGTCGCAAAGAGTCGGAATCGACTGTGCGACTGAACAACAACAACAACAATCCCAGCTAAAGTAGGACTGCTGAATCCATTGTTGGATGGTGAGTCAACACTTATGTAAATCCTGTTGATTCAATGTTTATATTCTAGTACGGATTACCAATTAGAGCCTGGTCCTAATTATTTTGGTAATGATTAATGTGAATTACATATTTCTCCTAGGCATCTCAAGTTATTTTTGCCAATTGAGGTTGAGCAAAAAAAGGTGCCCACCATCCATTTCAGGTCTAGTGAGATAGAAAACCCTGCAACTACCTTTATCTCCATGCACAGTCAGTGACAATACAGTGACAAAGTAATTTTACTGTCCTTTCATGACATTCCAGACTAGATGCTACCTCCCTTTGCCTAATGGTAGGACCTGTTTTGACATTTCAAAGGCATTAGTTATTACACAGTCATCTTGTTTTGCTAAAACCCACAATCTGCAACCTTTCAAAAATCACAAAGGCCCCATTTCTGCCAAGAAACATGACCGTCTATAGACCAGCACAATCCACAGCTATCTTGCCAATTAATATTTTCTGCATTCTGTTGTTCAAGCCTGTGAGTTTTCAATGGTCGGCTTGTTCCCAGGTTGTGTCACCACAACTCCCACAAGTTATGGGAATTGCACAGATACAAAAGAAGGGTATTGAGAGAGGCTGTGGCATTTTTATTGCTCTTTTCGAATGCCGCCAGCATGGCAAAAGGTTGCTGAGCAATGGGGCAAAAACGATGACACATTGACAGTCAAACAAATCTGGAAAGTGGAAATAAACATTATCTAGACTGGAAGGTAAATGGACCCATTTGTTAAAATTATGGCTCTCCCATCTTTTTACTTTATATGGCAAAGATAATTAACAGAAAATCACCATCATCATTGCCATAATTGCCTATTGGCATAAAGTAGTCCTTAAAAGCAATTAGCCAACATTTTCAAAGACGTAGCATTGTTAGTTTACTTCCATATCTATACCTATAAGAAGGGGGTTGGGCCGTGCGTGTCTGGCATGCGTGGCCACACCTGTCCCAACCATCCTGTACCGAGCCAGCCACACTTACCTTTTCACCCTGCAAGCATTGCCGCAAGGGCCCGGAAGCCGAGAGTGGGATAAATGCCCCACTAACACGAACAAAAAAACCTATGCTTCCCAGCATCCTCTGCACCATGCCAATCAGGCTGAAGGATGTGAACATGGAGGAGGCGGGACAGCTGCGCGTGCATAAAAAAGCTGATGCGTGATCTACTTCCCTCCGTGAGATGAAGGCAGAACAGCACTCCGTTCCGCCTTCACCTCACAGAGGGGAGCTGTCGCCTTCCACTGGGGCCGGGGCCGAAAGCTTTAAGCCCCCGCCAACTGAGGGAAGCGAAACACTTCCCTCCAGGAGACGAAGGCAGAATTGTGCTCCGTTCTCTGCCTTCGCCTCCCAGAGGGAAATGATCACCTTCCACATTTGGCCCTTGCCTGTTGGAGAAGGGGGTTGCTTTCTCCAACAGGCAAGGGCCGAATGTGACGGGGTAGCGGGGAGGAGGGAGAGCCCATCTTCTCCCCATGGCCTTGGAGATGAAGGCCGGCGTCAGCCTCACCGTGGCTTCAGCAGGGAGGAGAGGGAGCCCCCTTCTCCCTACATGGCTTCGGCGGGGTAGCAGGGAGAGCCCCTCTTCTCCCCGCGGCCCCAGCAGGGTTGTGGGGAGAAGGGGGAGCCCCTCTTCTCCCCATAGCCTCAGGGACGAAGGCCAGCGGTGGCCTGGCCGTGGCCTCGCCCATGCCTGTCAGAGAAATCCACCTTCTTCTCCAACAGGCAAGGGCCAAATGCAGAGCTCCACCCTATCTCTCTCTCTCTCTCTCTTTCTCTCTCACTTTGTGTGTGTGCGCACACGCGCATGCCCAAAAAACAACCCCAATCACCAACAAAATATATATATACACCTGCCCGGCAAGGCCGGGCAAAAAATGCTAATGTATGTAAAAAAATTAAATGAAAACAATTGTGGCTATTCACATACCTATTGAATAGGTTACACAAGCTGTTGTTATTCCACATCCTTGTGTGTGTTAATAAATTAAAATAATTCTTCACTTTGTGCTGGAACTACAACAGAGTGATTGCTAGCCAGGTCAGCTTCACTAGAGAAGACGTTACAGAGAACTGAGGGACAAATTACATAAGATGCCTGTTTTGTAGTTAGAAAGTCTTAAAACATTGTACTTCCAGAAACACATCCCTTCACAGCATCTGTATCTGCAATCAAATTGCAAATGAAGGATTCGGTTTAATTCTCAAATTGAAGCCAACTACCTTGCAACCCTCAAAGATCCAGAAATCTTGTGCTAGGAAAATCAAGTGTCCTTTAGCATTTTAGAAAACTTCACTTTTAATTACAAAGCTGGCACCTTGAATAAAATAGAATAGATACTTTATTGGCCAAGTATAACAAACACACAAGGAATCTGATTCCATTGCCGAAAGCTCTCAATGTGCTGTCTGTCAAGAACAATAAAATAGTAACATAGCAATGAACAGATTTTATATATATATATATATATATATATATATATATATATATATATATATATATATATATATATATATATATATATATATATATATATATATATACCACAAAAAACAAAGGAACATCAATTATACAATAAAATATTATTTAAAATAATTCTGTGTATCCTTCATATATATAATTATGTGTTCAACTGAATAATGCCACTGAGTGTGGGGGGGGGGGGGGGGAATGGTTCCTAAATCTAGTTGTTTTGGTGTAAAGGTAAATAAAGGTCTCCCTTGTTCAAAAGCCAATTGCATCTGACTCTAGGGTTCAGTGCTCATCTCTGTTTAGAGTCAAAGAAACAGCATTGTCTGCGCTGGCAGACATTTCCATGGTCATGTGGCAGCATGACTAGACTGCATGGCTGTAGCCAGGATTCTGGATTTGGGGTGAGGGGTCAGTAGGGGCAAAAAATTTCTGGAGGGGGAACAATGTCACACACACATATGTAACATTGGCACCACAGGGGTTGTTTGCTCAGGAGGGTTCCCCCCCCCCCTCAGCCCCCTGTCTACAGCCCTGCTAGACCGTGAAGTACATGGAATGCTTCTACCCTTTCCACCAAAGCTGTGCCTGTTTATCTACTTGCAATTTCTTACTTTCAAACTGCTAGATTGTCAGGAGCTGGATAGATGACTCTGCCACACAGCATCCAAATATCAAACTGCTGACCTGCTGATCTTCTAGTCATCAAGCTCCACCCGTGTCTTAACTACTAAGCCACAATACCTTATAATGTCACCCAGAGATAAGAAAATCAAAATATTTATGTCTAAAGTGCGATGGATCTGCAATGGATCTGCAGATAGCTTTGAGAAGGTCCTCTCTTGGCTACCAGCTGCTTAAGATGAGGTGGTGATAAAACTGGGAGCATGCCTGTCAAGTTTCGGGAAAATTCTGTCAAATAAGGAAAATTTCCCGGCCAAAACAGGAAACTGGACAGCTATGCTTATCCTGTGTTGGCCTCCAGTCTAACTCCAGACTAATTGCAGTCTAACTAATATGGGATGACGGCGGGAAAGAGTGTAAAATATGGGGGTTTAAAAGATATTTTCCGAAACTTGACCGGTATGACTGGGAGTAGAGCTTTCAGGAAACATTTTGAAGTTCAGACAAGTTCAAGAGGTAGAAAGAAGGTGGCCCTTTTAGCTACTTAGACCCCAAACCACCTTCACAGGTGATCAAAGTTAAATTGTGCCTAGAAACAGCACAACAACCAGTGTTATGGTCAGATATATTCTCTCTATCATCCCAATGGAGGTATTTAACAGCTGTGTTTAATCCTAATTGAAGTATGACATGTTGATAAACCACCTCAGAAAGAATGATAACAAATTAATGGTTGTTACCCATTTAAGAACAAATGCTTCTATAGTTATTAGTGCCATTTGTTCTAGACATAAAAGGCCTTTTAAATAAGCACATTTACTCAAGGGATCTCTTCTCAAAGCTTCTTTTGGCGATGGGGACGTTATTAAGCCAAAACAATTGTTTGCTAATTTATTTAGGATTATTCTTGAAGACTTTATTGACTCATCCGGATGTTCATTTTCCCAAAGTTCCTGGTTTCAAAAACCATTTTGGGACCATTTCCCACAATGCAATGGTTTTCTGCTGTGAGTGAAAGAGGGCATCATGGGATGCTCTCTTGGGAGGATCTCCCCACACACCCCGGGATAAATATGTTTTTTGCATTGCTTACAGTTGACAACTTTTAAACACTTCTGAGTCTTGGAAAGCACAAGCGTACATGAAAGGCTGTGTAATACAAGCTGGGTTCTGTAGATGATATTATTCAGCATAGTCTACAAAATAAAAAATACCTGTTAAATTATTGAATTAAATTAGTGAGTTATTACTGTTTAAATTAAGAGAGAAGAATGCAGGGTAGACAGCTATTTCTGAAAAAGAGCCATCCTCCCACTGTCCTTTAGCAGATTATTCCACACCAAATACCATGCGGAGCTTTTCCTAGAATGCAGATAAACATTATCATCTGCTAATTGCCTTTGGTGAAGGCACCCGTTTCTTTATTTACTTATTTATTTAGCCACCTTTCATCCCACAGAGGGCCCAAGTCAATTAAAACAAGGTAAGAAACACAAAGAAAAAGCCAACAGCAGAATTAAAAACAACCATTTCAAAAACACTTCAGAACGCACCCCGAACCCTCTAATGGCCCTCACTTGTCCAAGGCAATTAAAAGCCTGTCTAAAAGCAGTGGCTCAAGTTGCTAAGATGCTGACTGGTCAGCAGTTCGATTCCCGAGTACTGCAGGACGGAAATGAGCTCCCGTCTTCATCCCAGCTCCTGCCAACCTAGCAGTTCGAAAGCAAGAAATTGCAAGTAGATAAATAGGGACCACTTCGGTGGGAAGGTAACATCGTTCCGTGCACTCCGGTGTCTAGTCATGCCTGCCACATGACCACGGAAACGTCTGCAGAAGCAGATAGCGCTGGCTCTTCAGCTTAGAAACAGAGATGAACACTGCACCCTAGAGTCGGATACGACTGGCTTTCGAGCAAGGGAAACCTTTACCTTTACCTTAAAAAGAATATTCTTTGTTTGGTGAAGGAGAACTAGGTGGAACATTTGGCAATAGTGGGAGAAGGTTAAACCTTAGCAGAGCCGAAAACTGGGATGTTTTACAGTCATGGCTGATTTCTTGTGCTTCCCTGCAACAAAGCAAGAGAAAACTATGTTTTGAGGGTCTACTCTTGCTATTGATGTGGAGTCACATTGCAAGATGGGGCAACCACCTCTCAGTTACTACGCAACATCCGATTGCTGAGATTTTTGACATTTTTGCAGGGTGTACTCTGTATGCGGTGACTGTGGCTCACTGTTTGCCCATTCTTTGCCAGCGGAGGCCTCCAGTTTTGTCTCAAGGGTGTACATAAGGTCAACTTCCCACCCTTTCCCGGTCCCAGACCCCCACCTTCCACCTCCAGAAGGCTAAATGCAGAATGGAGAAAAAGGATTCCCTTTTACCAAGGAAAGGCCAACTGATAAAACAGACTCTCTGTTGGAAGAGCTGGAAGTGCAAATAGTTGAGAGGTTTACTCGTGCAAACAACGCTCAGAGCAAGCAAATTTCTTCGCAGATATACCTGTACATCCTTGACAGCTACATGGATTACAAAAAAGATGTACTTGGGATAAATATATCCCATTTGTTCTCCAACACCATATTTTGTGTATAGAATTACAGACCTGGAGATATTTTTCTGCCTTTCCTCTACCACCAGTGTAGCCTTTTCTGTTTTCTGCTTCAGGTTGAGCATATGGTATTTATACAGCCATGTGGGAGAAACATCTACAGCCGCAGTTTCCTAAAATGACCTACAAGTCCCTGCCTAGCCAATGATTATGGGGAGGATGCCATGTTGAAGACGCTGGTGTAAAAGATAAGGAAATCTTTTTTCCACCTCTTCATGGAGGGACTGTAGTGGCTTAGTGGTTAGGAAGCTGAAATTGATGACTGGAAAGCCGGCAGGTCAGCAGTTTGAGACCTGAGTGCTGCACGATGGAGTGAGCGCCCGCCAGCTGTGCCAGCTCCTGCCAACCTAACAGTTCAAAAGCAAGAAATTGCAAGGCAATCAAGGCAGTAATTAGAAAGGGAGAGGCATTACCAAACAAGTGTCAGAAGCAGAATTAAGAATATAACAATTATTCTGCGCTGTCAAATCAATCCAAACTTATGGCAACCTTTTGTAGGGTTTTTAAGCTACAGTACACTCAGGAGTGGTGTACCATTCCCTTATTTTGGAAGTGTCACAGGACTACGTAGCTCGCCAATGCTACACAGGTTGGTTGTTAAGAACATGGTAAGAAAAAGGCTATCATCTTTCCATGAAGGGGAAAGCCAACTGTAAATAAATCACTGTCAAAACACATGCACCATGTGACAACCAGCACTAGGACAGAAGGTAAAGGTTGCCCTTGCTCAAAAGCCAGTCATCCAACTCTAGGGTTCAGTGCTCATCTCTGTTTATAGCCAAAGAGCCAGTGTTGTCTGTGTCCACAGACATTTCCATGGACATGTGGCAGGCATGACTAAATACCAGAGTGCACGGAACACTGTTTACCTTCCCACCGAAGGGGTACTTATTTATCTACTTGTGATGTCTTGCTTTCTAACTGCTAGGTTGGAAGGAGCTGGGACAGAGATGGAAGCTCACTCCATCGTGCAGCACTCAGGTCCCGGACTGTTGATCTGCCGACCTTCTAGTCTTCAGTTCAATGTCTTAACCACTAAGCCACTGCAGTCCCTCCTAGGACAGAAACCCAAAATGTAAAAAAAAACAGAGCACCATAGCTTGTGCTAGTTTTTCTTTCCTATTCCAACCATTTTTATTTTAATATGAAAATTGCCATTTAGTCTTAGATCCTTGCAGCTTCATAAGATGTTAGATTATGTCAAGGTAAGGTGTGCCTTGTATGGAGAAGGAAGTTGAGATGTCATATCCTCTGCCAATAAGGCACCAGAAGCATGGTATAAACCTTGCCTAGTATACAGTATTAGGGTCAACTGTGTATTATATCTGGCAACACATAATGATTATTTTTTAAACTCTCAAGATAGATATTTCATCTGGCATTGTAAAGGTATGTGTAGAGCTGGTGAACAGTAAGTGCTTGGTATGGACTAAATTGGTCTAGGAATGCTAGCTTTGAAATGTAATTTTTCTGGACGCCAGTTCCCAGAATTGAACCGCAAACCTTGCATGGATAACTTGATTTCAGTGAATAAAATATTGGGTATGCTTTTGTTTCCTTTTACTCAATATTACTTTCCTCTGTGAGTCCTTCTCAATAATTATAAGAGTGGCACTAGATCACTGCCTTTTGTAAGCTGTAAAATACCATATAACTAAATCTTTATTGTCTCAAATTAGTGTTTAATACTATTTCTCTAGCATCTTGAGGGACCTCACCAGTTGCTCTATCTACCTGGCTTCCTACAACCCATAGCAGCAATCTTGTAGGGACCAGCTGTGGAGAAGCAGTTTCCTGTAGTGTTATAATTACACCACAAACATCCTTGCAAATAAATGCATTTAAATTAGGCTTATTAATGAAAGATCTGAGCATCAGTGCAAGCTTGTCTGGGAAAACAGATGTCTGTAGATCTGTTGCTCTGTTGCTGTGCATAAACACTGAAGAACTTTCAAGCTCCCAGAAAAGAATATTTGTTTACTACTGTGTAGACCAGGGGTTCCCAACCTACGGCCAGTGGCCCAGCCCTGGCCTGCATCACCATTTCATGTGGCCCACCTCCTCCTCCTCCTCTACGGATGCATTTACGTCAGCCATGAAACACGCCTGCGCATGCATAACCACGGCCACAGCTGTCGTAAATGCAGAAGTTGGCACATTTACAACAGCCATAAATGCCCCCACTTCCGGGGTGTGTGGTCCAGCCTGCTCAGCTGTCGAGGGGCATAGTCAGGCCTATGGCATAAAAGGTTGTGAACCCCTGGTGTAGACAGAACAATGGGGCAAAAAAAGGGAGGACAATCATCTGATAGTCAAGGCAATGCTTACTGGTTTCCTACCATGCATGTGTCATATGGCAAACACACCACACATGGGTAGTTTCTTAGGATTTCCTTCTACACAACCTCCACCTACCTTATGCCTTTCCCCCACTGCTGCTATGTCCTATCAAAGAACCCATAAAGCTGCCAGTCTTAGACTCTTTCAAACCCATCATATTTTTGACAGAATTGCCCATTATCACTAGAGATGGGAAACACTTATTTACTGTGCCTTCCAGAAGCTCTCTGGTAGTGCAGCAGCAGGCAGACTGACTTTGGGGTCTGGGATTTGAAATTTGTTGGCTGCAACTCGTATCCGAGAATGCATTGTTTCCTGAAGGAAGAAAAATGCCACTGGCGTGAATTTGTTTAAAGTGGATCCCAGCTTGCAATGAGGTGACCCACACACTATGATCACGGAGCCATCTCCTGTGGCACATATGAAAATGAGACATGCAGGATTTACACTGGGACTGCAATGGACTGCCGCAGCCTTGAGGATATTATCAAGGTGTGCCTTCATGGCTAGTCCATTTGGGAAGGGCTCTTAAACCTCCATGACTGTTGGGAATTAGATTTCCTCCACCCATTTTGCTGTTGGGCCCAATATGATGGTTTCCAGTGGAATTTACTCCACTGAGGGGACCATCACCCCACCTAAAGGGGCTCATCTGCCCATAGCTGTTGTCCCCTTTAGTCTGGCCTTTAGTCTGGTTGGACATCCTGCTATGATAATGGAGTAGACCGTACAGCCAGGGACTCAACGGCAAGTGTTGGATGGTGGCAAATAACCTGACTCCCTAAAGATTTGAAATTATAAGTCAATTATTGGGGAGGGAGGAATAATTACAATTATCTAAAACAGAGGTGTGGGTGTGGTATCCGGAATGGGCTGCCGCACCCCTTGACCAAACCCCTTGAAATTTGGCATACATGTACCTTGCGCGCATGAGCAGGTCACTGTCAGGGTCCTGAAGCCCATTGGAGGGTTGTGCCTCCCAAATTGATTCTTTAGCCCAACCAATCACAAGGGCTGACCAGGTCTGGGCCTTTGTGATGTCATGACCTTTGTGATGTCTTGCCCAGACCTGGTCAGCCCTTGGGAGTGGTCAACCAATATGACATCACAGGGCCCTGCCCCTTGACCAAGCAGGCCAGCTGGAAGGGTGGGGCAGAGGTCAGCCCAGGAGAAGGAGCACTTGAGCAACACAACCCCAGGAGGTAGGACAGTGCACACACCCCCATCCCCTCCCCCAGATGAACCCGGGCACCCCTGCTAGTTTGTAATTTGTTGTACCAGAATCTGACCTTCACAGTTAAGAGCACACTAAAAGCTCTTCTGAAACCCACATTTTGTTATAAGTACCCTGAGACTACAGGGTTAGTCTCTCTCAATTTCTCTCTCTCTCTTTTCCTGCATCCCCACCCTGCCCCAAATACCATCAAAACCAGGAAAGGGATTACCAGCCTCTCACCATCTTGTTAGGAAAAGCCACTCTTCCTGAAGCATTTCACTGGCTAAATTAGGTACCCTGTGATCCACAGTCTGCAGAGAGGCTTTGACAGTTCAGGATTGTTTAATCATTTCTTGAAAACAATGCAAATGGAAGCCAAAGTTATTTTGATCACCATCATCACACAGACTGAAGAGGCCTCAGCTGAGTTCCCCTGCCAGACAATAGAAGAAAGACTGCTAAGAGATAACAAGGAAAAACATGATTAAATCACAGATGTGACACAAAATCAATAGGAGCAGCTGAGGATCAATAATTCTTTGCTCTGAGTAAAAGTCAGCAGTGCACTCATTTTCAGATTTCTCCAAGATTTTTATTGAGTTGGTTTGAAGAAATGCAGAGTTCTCTATTTTGTAGGCTGCTCTTTATCTTCTCTTGGTATTTATTATTCTCCACCTCATGTTACAGGTAGTTTAATTCATATATTGAGGGCAGTTCATTCCCACTCATTCATTAAGGTAACATTTCCCCCTAAGGAGCCTTTCAAATGGGCTGGGAAGGAGCTGAGGCAGATCAGGAAGGTGACAAGGGAAGAGATGGTCCTTTCCTGCTATTGCATTCTTGTCCAAAATCACCCTCAAAACTGCTAAAGGCATGTTTAGGAAAGGTTTAACCAGCCTTCCCTTTCCCCCCAAGTTTCAGTCCAAATAGGAGATCCTGTGATTGCAACTTAAAGAGACAGAAACACATTTTTAAAAAACCTGCTGATGTCAACTCAGTCTAGTTTGGGCCTGGATGCTGATATGTGATGATGGGGGAATCTCTTGGGATGTCCTTGAAAGAGGAAGAGCCAGAGTTAGTGGGGTGGCTGAAGTGTTAGACCTGGGATATTGGGAGACCCGCTGAGCCATGAACAACACCATTGAGCTGTGAAATTTCCTCGATGACCTCTGGGCTGTCCCTGTTAAGGTGGCCAGGTCTGGGCGCACTGGCTGAACTCTCAGACAAGCGTGATTCTTCTCCAGGTCTCCAAGCAGGAAGCTTTACTAATACAACAAAAAGGGTATGTGTATTTGCACAAGATCAAGGGAGGGTACTGAGGAGAGAGTAAGTAGAGTGCAAAAGAAAATACAAGGGGTTGCAGTGGCTCAGTGGTTAAGAGGCTCACCTTGTTAGCTGGAAGGCTGGCAAGTCAGCAGTTTGAGACTGGGGTACTGCATGATAGATTGAGCACCCATCTCTGTCCCAACTCTTGGGGACATGAAAGGAGCCTCATTTGGGTGTTCCCTGAACTGAGTTTCTTCCGCAAAAATCCTTTCAACCCAGAACAATTTCTGACATGAAATTATTATTATCAGAAGATAGGGCCCAGAAAAATACCCCCTGTGTCACACATGCTATGTTGTTGTTCAGTCACACAGTCGAATCTGACCCTTTGCAACCCCATCGGCCATAGCATGCTAGGCTCCTCTGTCATCTGCCATCATCCGGAGTCTGCTCAGATCTACACCCACTGCATCAATGATGCTGCCTAACCTTCTCATCCTCTGCTGCCCCCTTCTCATTTTGTATTCGTTCTTTCCTAGCACCAGGGCCTTCTCCAGTGAGTCCTTTCTTCTCATTTGATGGCCAAAGTACTTGAGCTTCAGCTTCAGTACTTGTTCTTCCAAGGAGAAGTCAGGGTTTATTTCCTTTAGGATTGACTTATTTGATCTCGTTGCAGTCCAGGGGACTCTCAAAAGTCTTCTCCAGCACCACACACACATGCTATAGATAAGGCCAAATAGGACACAAGTTGTAGTGTGAGTGATACAAGCTTCACGTAGCATTTTGCCTCCTGTCCAGCTGTTAAAGAATTGAGTTGTCCTACTACTTGGTTTAGGGACTGTGGTGGCTTAATGGTTAAGATGCTGACCTTGATGACTGGAAGGTCGGCAGATCAACTGTTCGAGATCCAAGTGTTGCACAATGGCCCTGTCCTTTTTCCTCACCAAACAAACATGTGAGGATGATGTGACTGAGAAAAGGGTTTCCTCAGAAGATCCTAAAAGAGGAGGTTCGTGTGAGTACAGTCAATTAAAAAAAATGTATACAACCACCATGCATGCTGAGTATAGCTTAATGAGGTATAGTAGAACCCCGCATAATGAAAAAACTATTCCACAGAGCTCTTCGCTATGTGGGTTTTTTTTGTTATGCAAAGTGAATGGGAGATGCCCCGGATAATGAACAAAAAAATTCCATTATTCAGGGTTCCCATTGACTGGGTATACCCCTTTTACCAAAAAAAACCCCTGCATAACAAACAAAAATTCATTATGCGGGGTATCGCCATTGCCTAACGAATGCTTTGTTATGTGATTTTTTTGTTATACGAAGCGTTCATTATGCGAGGCATTACTATATTCCTTTGTTCCTTTTGCTTCATATCTACATTTAAAAATTATTTTTCTACTTTCAGGGCTGTGCTGTCACAAAATGGTGGACAAGAAAGATCATGGCGATTCTAGTTCTTGTTTGTGCTCTGTTATAGTTAATGAGGTAATGTTGAAGTTTTCAGTTTCTAAAGCTCAAATGGTGTCTTTGCTTCTAAAAATGGAATCTATTTTTAGATTCTTTCGAGAAATGGCCATGTGAAGTGTTACTTTTTTAAAAAATGCGATTAACAGTGCTCATGGTCTTCAAGCATTCACTGTCATTTTGAAAGTAATTTTCCAGACTGGTGCAAATTCCACTGTTCAGTTCAACTATGTGTGTGTCCCTCACCGCACTTCCCAGATCTTAATACAAAAGAAACAGCAACTTGTGCTCATTTATTCTAAAGTCTGACTCTAGAGTTTTAAAAAGACAAAGCGATTTCCTTTCGGTTTGTGCCTGAAATCAAATTTATGAGCATTTGAGCCAGTGGAGAGGCATGGAAAGGACTCCGTGGGCCTCAAAAGAAAAAAGAAGGATTCACTATGCAATCTCCCAGCAAACTTCTTCCGCATAATTTAGCAGCTAATTGGCAGGATGCAAGCATTTAGCAAAGCAATCTGCATCAGAGAAATGGGTCGCTAATGCCAGCTTTCTCAATTTTTTCCTCCACCTTTACCATTACGCATTTACCTGTTTGCCAAGGCGTTGCTGGAGTTGCTCTGCTGACTAGCTGACAACCATTTCAACAAGATTTTTCAAGCATGCTCCTTAAGCATTCATGGTCCGAATGTCCCCCCACATTTGCATAGAGTTGCACAAAATTGCCATTGGCTAATTTGTATGGTTAACGTTAATTTGAAACCAATGGCTCTCCTTTAAAAAGAAATTCAGTTGAACTCATTATGGGAGGAATACAGTGACCTCTGTGTTAATACAGGCAGGTAACTCCAATGGAGCCAATTCAAATTTAAGTTTGAACTTTAAATGAGCTATCCAATGTTCTGAAATTGTTTTAGGGAAAGTTAGGCTTAGTGGTTAAGACAATGAGCTTTATGACCAGAAGGTCAGGAGTCAAGAAACAAATACTGCACAAAGGAGTGACCACCCGTCGTCTGTCCCAGTTCCTGCCAGCCTAGCAGGTCAAAAACAAGTTCTAACATTGGACAGGATGAAGACATGACCATCTCAAGATGTATGTGTTGAAGGAAGGGACAAGCATGAAATTCCACAAAATATTCCTGTGTGCACTCTGGGACCTGCCTTACGTCCCCTCAACTGAGCAGTTATCACTAGAAGTGGTAAAGAATGCTGTCCCATTGACAAAGAGTGTAGTAGATTCAATTATCAGTCCATCGGGCAGACAACAGCTTGGAGAAGTTATAGTTTGACCAGCAGCCATGCCAGCTGAGGAACAATAGGAGCCATGGCCCAAAGAATTAATACTAAATGGAGAAGAAGCATTTTGGGTACCTCGAGCAGCAAAGAGAAAGAGAAACTCTCTGTTGAGCAAAATCAATGACAGATGAAATCCAGAATTGTGAAAGGATGATAATAAACCATCAGTCGGATGGAATGTTTCAGAAACTCTACCACTATTTCAAAGTTCACAGGAAAGTCCACAGAATTTCAATAGCTGCATACAGGGAGGTTTCTACTGCCAAACCCTCCCAGCATTTCTCTGTCTGTCCTGGAAAATACAGCATTCCAGTCCTTTGTGTTTTACCATGGTGAGCAAACAGAGGCTGTGCTTTTAAGACGAAGGTTTCTTTTTAACTATTTTTAATTGCAGAAAGAAGTTTATAGTCTGACAATATCCAGCCTTGTAAATCATCATTAAAGTGTTTTGAGTCATGAAACAACAACATGAACAATAACCAATGTGTGTGTATGTGTGTGAATATATATATATATATATATATATATATATATATATATATATATATATATATATATATATATATATATATATATATATATATATATATATATATATATATATATATATATATATATATATATAAAGAGAGATTTGTACTTGACCCAGGAGGAAAAGGCAAGTACTGTATGCAAATGTTTGCTGTGCTTAAGAATAGCTGTTTTGCTTTCTGGAGATATGTGTGTTATTTTGAAGTATGACTAATAGAATCAATATTGCCAATATTTAGCAACAGTTGGGTGGAATTTTTTATTCTTGGCCCTTAGGTGAATTTCCAGATAAGAACTGAGGCTAGACAGTCTTTCTATTGGTAAATATGAATACCTTGTGCAGAATTCTGGTCTTTTAAAATACTGTATGTGTATATAATCATAGTGTTATTTCTTTGGTGGTGACAGAGATCAGGTAAATCAAGAAAATTCTGCTTCAGTCTATATTTCTGTATGATATTTGTCTTTCACCTTGCTGAAATTCTGAATGCAGCTCCAGGTGGCCTTTATGAACATTACAGATACACTTCTGCTCAGGGGCTGTTCAGATCCAGAAAAAAACATGTTAAGGAAGTGCATAGATCAGTGGGAGAGCAAGTATCTAGCATTTGAAAGATCTCAAGTTCTTAGCACCACCAAGATAGAGCAAAATTTCAAATAGCATCAACCAGTATGGACAGTACTGGTTCAGATGGATCAGTGATTTGAATTGGTATAAGGCAAGTTCTGTGTGTTTCTTAAGAATTCCTTACTACAGGGATCAAGAGTTTTCCCCATTCCAGATGTTGTTAGGTTTCTCATCAATTCTAGCACCATGGTCAGTGGTCAGTCACATTAGGACCTGAAGTTCAGACATAGCTAGAGATCCTCATTCCCTGTCCTTCCATTATCATGTATCCTCACAACATGCCCTAGTATCAACTTGCCAGGTTTACAGAACACCAGAAACATGTTGTTTTCTAGAGCTTGCTGTGTTGTTCTGAGGTCTCTGACAGAAAAGAGAATAGGTTAAAAATATTTTCATTCCTTGTTTCATTAAAAAAAAACCAATTCTGCTGGACCTTCATTTATATATCTCTTTCTTGTGCTGATTTAGTGTTCCTTGTGTCAAAATATTGCACAGGAAAGTTGTAACTGTGGAAATGAACAGCAAGTTGTAACTGTAGAAGTGAATGGGAAATGCTACAGAACTAAATACTATGTCCTGGTTTGGGTGGGTTTGGGGATAAGCCATGCTTATATTAAGGGCAAAAATATTATTATTATTATTATTATTATTATTATTATTATTATTATTATTATTATTATTATTATTATTATTATTATTATTATTATTATTAATAATAATAATAATAATAATAATAATAATAATAATAATAATAATAATAATAATAATAATAATAATAATAATAATAATAATAATAATAATAATAGATTTCTACCCCGCCCTCCTAGTGCAACGCACCACCTCAGGGTGGCAACAACGGAAAAAATATATATGTACAATACAAGAAAGATAAAACCATTACCAATAAAAACATTATATAAAAACCCCAGCTAAAAGCAAAATTAAAACACATAAAAATTCACATCATCATCATTAAAAGCTACCCTAACCCTCCCTCCACCCACAGTAAAACAGGCTTATCAAAGAATGAGAGAGGGGTGCTCAATCCCACAACAGGCAGGCTAAACAAGCCAACGGGCTTGAGATGTAGAGCCTAATGTGCCCCACACCTGTTGGCAGAGCCAGGTTTTCAACATCTTCCTGAAGGGGAGTAGCTCTGACTGGAGGCGCAATTCCTTCTGGTCCCCATAAGAGAGGCTTCTTTTACTGATGAGACTACCAAAGCGCCCCTCCTGTCTACCCTTGTCAGACGGGCTGATAACCTTGGGGTGATGCGGTTTCTTAAGTACCCAGGTCCAGTATCATGAAGGGCTTTAAAGGTCAAGACCAGCACCTTGAATTGCACCCGTAGGCATACTGGTAACCAGTGTAGCTCCCGTAGCAGAGGTGAGGCATGGGCATACCGTCCGCTACTCGTATATGCAAAGTCATGTTTTTTGTCACTGAAAATATAGAGATAAGCCTCATGTCATTTGGATGTCAGGAAAAAGTATCAATATAACCAAGTAATGAACCAGGCACTTTAGAGACAACAAATGCTCGATCCGGAGGAATCCTATGATGAATCGTCAAGAGACACAAAACTGTCCCATGAATTGGTATATTCCATGTGGTTCTCTTTCATTAAACATGTCTTCTGATTAACTTTGTTGCCAAAAAAACCCCAGATGCTTCCTTTTTACAAGCATGGGGTTAGATTCAAATTTAATCATCCTTAAAGTAAGCCCTTAAAACAGAAGAGAATTGAATTAGTTGAGACTAGGTTAAGTCCACTGATATCAGTTGATCTGTTCTTAGTATGAATAAGTCTAGTTCCTTCCAACCCATGTAATTTCATGAGAACTGCCTTTACCCAATGTACAGAACTTTTGCTTTCGTGTTTCATTAGACTTCCACATCTTTTCCATTTTTATGGGAATAAATAATATATAGGCCATTTCTGACAAGATGAATGAAGCCATCTACTTTCCCCCCAATATGTCCCTAGTATTGCAGTCATTTCCTGTGCCAGGGGAGCTGAATGACACTTTTTTAACAACTCACTATTTATAGAGTTTGGGGAAAGTTGTCTTTTCCAGAGGCTCTTACCAAGCCTAAACTAGGAAGGCATTTATAAAATTTAATCAGCACCACCGAATGCTCAAATTCTATTGTAAATTACAATCTATACTCCAGTCTGCCTGCCTAGCCATTAGGAGATCACAAACCTGTTCTAATTCTTGGTTCCTGATGACTTTTTTTGGCCTCTATCATTCTGAGGCAAATTTTTAATAAAAGGCAGAGGTAAGATGAGAAATGCATTATTGGTATAGGGAGAGAAATAGTGTATTATAGGAAGAATATTTTTAAACTATGATACAAACTCTGCACAGAACACTATAAAATTCAGCTCATATTAAGGGAAATATAATTGGGGAGTTATGTTTAATGTGCATTTATTTTGGGCAAAAGAAGAGGCTATAAGTTCTGACATCTTTTCTGTGGAACTTGATCACCACTCTCAAGTGTCTCTGGGAAAGGAATCAGCCATAATCTGGTGTACCAATGCCTTCTCCTGAATCCATCAATCTGTTTGTTAAAAAATATCTCCTTGTTCTGCTAAATTGGATTGTAGATTGTGGCAATGAAGAGGCTTGTACTAGCACTGAGGCACTAGATATCTCAAGCTATCTGTTTACAACAAATGCGCCATTCGTCAGAAAGAAATGGTAGCCTGAATCATACTGGTTCTCCCAAATCAAATAGAACCATGCTAATTAGTGGGATTTGTATAAAGATTGAGTCTCATGTTCAGTAATTGGGTTTATTCCAGGTGAGACAACCCATTTCTGTGTGCCATAGATGCTAAAAGCTGGTCCCATATAAGTGACAGAGAGTGAGAGAATTATGGTAGACACTAGGCAATGAAACATGATATTCATGCATACAATGTTATAAAGTTGCCTTCTGTGGCACATCCTACCCTAAATTTCAAGAAGCCAACAACAACCACCACCTCTCTCTTCTATAGGATGTTCTCTCTCTTGCTTTAAATATCCAGAGGCAGTTGAGGAGCATCATAACAAGATGAAAGAGGACACTGTATGTTACTTGCTCGACAACATAATCCTCTGCATGTTTCTCAAAAAGCATGCCCATCCACATTCACATATATCAATAAACCAGGATTCCTGCCCTTCCTAGCTTCATATATGTGGGAAACATGATTAAACATGCAATCCGTTAACTCTCAGGAGCAAAAATAGCTTGCAACCTTCCCTCAGAGTCTTTTGACACCAGATTTTGTTCAGAAACAAAAATTTGTCTGAATCATGTCTCTCCAACACTAACATGTTTTCACTTCTAATCATGGGCTATCTATGAAGACTGCCTCTCCTCTCATTATGCTGCTTCTGCTTCCACAAGCAAAACAAATAATTTATATTGGGATTGCCAACCTTTTCAAGTGGGTCATGCTTTTTCAGTCAGCTTCGAGAGCCAGATGGCTATTTTGCCCTGCCTGCACAATGGGGTGGCCATTTTGTTTCTCGAATGCCCTTGGAGGGGTGGGGGGACACATCAAATGGCACCATGGGCTAGATCTGGCCCATGGTCCTTAGATTGGGAACCCCTGATTTATATTGTGATGATGCTCAAACCCAGGTCCTTGTTTGCTACACACACACACACACACACACACACACACAAAAGATCCATAAGCCATCATGAAATCTTAACTTGTTGGCATGAAATCCTGGCTTGCATGAGAATAGCAACTGAGGAGCCCAGGTTCTGAAGTCACAATAAACCCTCCAAGCTGCATCACTCCAGCAATAAACCAGTTTTATTTACCTATTTAAGTAAATGGGAGGAATAGAGGGGTGAATGTCCTTTTCACAGTAGACCATAATAAAGCAGGAAGACTGGTTTACCATCATGTGTGAATGCAGATAAAATGCTCCTTGGGGCAACTCCCTATGAAGTGTTCTTAGGATTGTGGTCATAGGATTGTAGTCCTTGCCCTCAGCGTGCCTTGCTGAACACAGTGGGCCTGTGAAAGCATTTGCGAGATTGTACAGCATGCAATCTTGAGAACAATCTTGGCTCACTTGTGTCTGAAAAAGAAAAAGGTATAAATTCTGGGCCTTTAATCAGGCACTTCCTGATCTTTCACCTATTTGCACGAGCTCCTTCATGCTGAGGTCAACATTGAACTCACCGGCTGTAACACTTGCTTTACTTAAAACTTATCTACAGTAAAGAGTCTGGCAATGATCTACTACTTGGAAGTCTTTTGATTGTTGGAGACCATCCAACCCAGTTTTTAAAAAATGGAGGAGGAGGAGAAGGAAGAGGAAGAAGACATATCTCTCTTTTGCAGTTTGTCTAGACAAGCTGGCCATTATAACAGCAACAGTTCCTTTCCCAGTTTCAAACGGAGACCTGCTTCCAGTATCCCACATGGGTGCTGCTTCCCATGAGCAGCTATCTGTTCGGCGTTTTGCTCTTGTTCATCTATGGCAGACATCTAGGGCAATGGCAAGTCTTTAGGTATGTGGGGTTTTATCGTACAATTGCTAGTCCAGTGTTTTGGAACCATAGAGGGGTCCAGATGGCACAACTTTCCACTTGCAATTCTCTTTAGTTCTGGAGTGTTTAGGGCGTGGATATCGTAGGCCTGGATGCCATTTCATTGTATTAGGATGCCATTTTAGGACTCAGGTGGTGAGATTTCTCCTCTCTGACTCTAGCAGCAATGTAAGACGATGCAAGGCCTAAGATGAGATGCATTGACTTTTTGGACTACACCTCCCAGAATCCACAATACTATAGGACTATCTATATTGAAGTAGTGGAATTTTGGAATATGTAATTCTCCCCCCACCCAAAAGAACACATATTTCTCATCTCTGTTAGGGCACATGCAAGAAGGTGTTGAGAGCAGGTAGAAGGTAGACAGATATTTATTTATTTATTTTTATAAATAAATAAATAGACAGATATTTGTAGAGAGAGACTGTAGAGAAAGTCATGATTTCATTACTTTTCATATTTTCTCACAGTTTCAGACCTGCTAATAATATTATCATCATTGTCAGCAACAGCATATCTTCCACAGTTTAGATCAGGGGTTCCCAACCTAAGGCCTGTAGGCCAGATCTGGCCCATGGTGCCATTTTATGTGGTCTCCCACCCCTCCAAGGGCATTTTAGAAGCAAAATGGCCACCCCTTTGAAGTTGTTGGGACAAAATCGCCACCCCTATTGTGCAGGCAAGGCAAAATGGCTGTCCGGCTCTCAAAGCTGACTGAGAGAGTATGACCCAGCCCCTAGCTTGAAAAGGTTGGGAACCCCTGGTTTAGAGAGTTCAGAATTATTCAAAAGCTTTTTCCTACCATCTTTCCATCATGGTGTTGGTGGAGGTGGAGGGAAAGTAACTTGCTTAAGACCATGTTATGAATTCTTCATAACAGAGCTGAGATGTTTGAAACAAGGGCTTCCAAATACCCCCATCAGAGTGACGCAGCCTCATTTGATGAGTGCTTATGGATTAGAAAACCCCTCAAAGGGAAGGGGTGGCTTGTATTTTTGCTATATTTTATTGAGTTGCTTCTGACTTATGGCAGCCCATCTATGGTTTTTGAGGTCTGTGAGAAGTTCAAAGAGTGTGTTATTTTGTTTGTTGGGTGCAAGATAGGTAGTGACATTTCTCTAGCTTGCTTGTATATTAGAGAGAATCATTTTCCAGTCTATAAAATTAAAAAATACTGAACCTTTCAGACCTTCAGAAGGCAATTAGTTTGGATGATTTGGAAAGATCAATTTTGAAGCATACAGTGTTTCTCAAAAACACTAGGACTAGGTACTAGAAAGCATGGAACGCTGTTATCTTTCCCACCAAAGTGATACCTATTTATCTAATTGCAATTTCTTGCTTTCAAGCTGCTAGGTTGGCAGGAGCTGGGAGCCCACTCCATCGAACAGCACTCGGGTCTTGAACTGCTGGCCTGCCCAACTTTCCAGTCCTCATCTTTACCACTAATCCACCACAGCCCCTTCCACTGACATAGACATATATAAATAAGATCTAATGGCTTGGTTGAGGATCTGCCTTGCACCGGCAGAAGGATTCTGCTCTTGAAAGTTGTCTCCAATTAATTTTGGGATATCTCCTTCCCCAGCTTCTCACCCCATTCAGCAGTCCCCTGACTTTCATGGCAGCATTTAACAAGAGCCAATTCTGGTTCCTGTACGGGAAAGGGTGGAAGTTGATCCAACTGCAATAAATGCCACACATGCCACAATGAGTTGGCACTGTGTTGCTTCCAGAAAGTGCAGCCCATCGTTTTCATAATGATGAGACTGGGAGTTCCCCGATGGAGTCAATTAACAGTCTGCCTGGGAAAGTTAAGAGGAAATAGTCCATGCCTTGGCCCTAACCTCTAAAATTATGGCTACTATAAACAGAGAAGGGTCATTGTAGATCTTCTTTATCCAATTGCTCAAGAATGTGCAGCAATGAATAGGTCTAAAGTTTAAGACTAATTCACCTGCTCCAGAGTTTGGAAATGTATTGTCTACAGGCTACAGTCCCAGATTCTCACAGCTAGCATGGGCACTGCTTAACCATGTCAACTTTTTCATACTCTGCTTTTGACAGCATCTGCCTAACCTCTAAAGGCAGTGAGATGTAGTAACAAAAGGATGTGAACAGGTAGCTGGTGTCATTCAAATGGCATGAGTAGTATTTGAAATTTTAGTGCCAGTTTCTTGAACCATGCTTAGAAACAGACTCACAGCTGGTCAATACATCTGCATTAAAGTCATGTGGTCCATTCTGGTCAAAAGTGTAGCAGCAATCATTTGAACTGATCAAAGGTTATAAAGCATTGCCTACACAGAATGCCTTAAAATCACAAAATCTAGATGTCATCAGAGCTTGGAGTCTCTCTGTCCAAGAAAGAGTCACTGTTACCACATCACACTTAACTGAGCATCCCAAGCTAAGGTGCTGTCCCCACATTGCAAACCTGATCTGCCCAGAGAAAAACACAAAATCCATCAACCACTAGTATCAAGATCTTCCTTTGTCCATCAAACCACCCACCAATGGCTCCTCCATCTTGTCTAGACAGAACTTCATTTTCTTGGCCTTCTTCCAATCCATTACTGAGCTTAGACGATGATTCAGCATCTGCCTGTTCCAAATCAGGCTGCCGATTGTTTCCAAGCACAGGCAGTACCAAAAAAAATAAAAACTACTTTAATGGCTATTAAATGCTGATAAATATTTACATGTACCAAGATGTACTATTCGAATCATCATAGCATGAATTGTTAATTTAGAAAAAAGCATACTGACCATGATTATTCTGATGATTATTAAGAAAACTACTGGTGGGGGGAATTCAATCACATTATATCCAAGCCCTCAAATTTCTGTTAGGGACAGGCTATACCTTTCATTCCCCTGGCCTGCCTAATATGCCATGTAATTTACGGGCATAAGGAGGAAAACATCACCATTTCCAGTTTAAGATCTATGCATTTTGGGTTGAGTTTCAGCATGGGGACAAAATTGATCTTCGATCTTACGACTCAGTCCCTTTAATTAAATATGCATCTGAACTCTTTTAGCATAATCTGATTTAAGATTTTGCCCTCTAGCTCCCTCTGGTGAATTGCCACAACATGCTGCTAATTATGTCCACAGGACAATTCTGAAAAGCTAACAATAAACGTTTAAGATTTATTCAGAAATGGTTGTGATAATGGCATAATTTGCATGGTTTAGCTTTTTGGCAAAGGATTTAGTGAGAAGTTTTAAAATATTAAGAACCTGCAAGTTAGGGGGTTGAAAAGCAAGTTCCTAGCCCTCGTTACCTTGCAGAAAAACACGGAAATATGAAAGCAGATTTGGGATAAGTCATTTGTTCTGCTTCTTCTATTGCTGTCCAAAAATTCGGTGCATAGCAAGATTTTTATCAACCAAATATATTTTATTCAGGTGTTTTGTTCTATTGGTAGATGAATTATTCTAGTCACATAAATAGGGATTTCCCAGATTCAGAATTTTAACTCTGAAATCCATATACTTTACTAATAATAGTATTTTTACATTCATATTTAAGTCACAGTACAGTACAGTATTCCTGTTTTACCAATGGGAAAGCTGAGGGCTTAGGATGAGAAGGTTTTGAGAAGATTAGCAAAGGTGATTAAGTGTTCAGGGGAACCGTTGTGGTGTACTGAGGTTGAAGTCCATGAAGTCCACCAGGTAAACAGGTTTTGAGAAAGCCAATACTGTTCAATCTCTCAAGGTGATGGCAATGAAACAACATGAGGAGTACAATCAGTGCTGCTAATGAGTGGAATGTAACTCTGATCAATTAATTAATAAAACATTGTGAATGTTGACACAACTGGAAAGAACTGGAAGAACTACTGTGAAATCCTTCCATTTTATAAAGGGCAGGGTATTATTATATTTTGTGGGCCACAGTCTAGAACATGCAAGTAAAAAAAGTCATAAAGAAATGGTTATTTATACTTACTGCTTTTTCCAACTATGCGAGCAGAACTAAGCCACATTACGATGGCTGTCATCGTTGGCCGCAACTTGATCCGAGTATATATATTTTTCCTGCCCCAGGGCACCGGGAGGCCTGGTCTTGGTGGCCCGCTGGTTCTGGTCCACCTTCGCGCTCCAAGGCAATCAGGGAAAATGCAATTGGCATGAGTTTGCTTAAGGTGGATCCCAGCTTGCCAAGAAGTGACCTACACACTATGATCATGGAGCCATCTCCTGTGGCCAGTGGTGGGATTCAAATTTTTTACTACCTATTCTGTGGGCTTGGTATAGTGGGTGTGGCCAGGGGTAAAGCCCTGCATTGCACCCAAATTAGGACTACTTTATTTCAAAACTTGGGGCCAGGGCCAGCCCTACCATAAGGTGAACGGAGCACTCGCTCCAGGCACCCACTCCCAGGGGGCGCCACAGTGGTAAAGGAAAAAAAACATATATTAGGGGTGACCAAGGGGGTGCCATAGTTGGATCTCACTCCATCCAAATACTTGCCTCAGGCGGGGCCAGCCAGAATTTCTGCTAATGGTTCTGGCAAACTGGGGCAAACCTGCTGAATCCCACCACTGCCTGCGGCACATATGAAATGAGACATGAAGGATTTAACACCAAGACTGCAATGGACTCCGCTCATTTTGCCGTTGGGCCTAATATGACCGTTTCCATGGAATTTCCTCCACTGAGGGGACCATCACCCCACCTAAAGCGACTCATCCACTCACAGCCATTAGCCCCTTTAAGGAGTCAGGTTATACACCTCGTTGAGTTGCTGGCTGTATGGTTTACTCAAACTAAAGCCTGCAGTGCCATTTCATTTGGCCCCCCACCACCTCCACCACACCCGGACATGCCATGTGGTGGAGGAAGGGCAAAATGGCCGCCCAGCCCCTGAAGCTATCTGAGGGGGTGTGACCTGGCCCCTGACTTTAAAAGGTTGAGAACTCCTGGTCTACTCCATTACCGCAGTGGGATGTCCGGCCAGACAAGATTACGATGGTACTTACTGAAAGATAACCTCACATTTTTGTGGTGCAATTATAACTTTTATTTATTTTTATTTTGGCCTTTCTAAATGGCAAAGGACTGTGCCATGATTTAAGTGCTGGTTTGCCCTGCAGTTGTTGAGGAAACAAAGGGATTGGTGGGAAGAGAAGTATTATGAACTATAAGTATTAACTTGTAGATTAAGATGATATATACTGTGACTTATTTTAGTTACTTTTGAGACGAAAGACAGTAAAACTTTACTATTCAAATGCAACCACAATGTTAACTACCTATTATGTGCATTATCACAGTTACAATTACAACTAGTTGCTTTTAAAAGGTACCTTTGCAAGCTCTGCTAATAATAATAATTTCATGTCAGAAATTATTTTGGGTTGAAAGGATTTTTGCCGAAGAAACTCTGCTCAGGGGATGCCCAAGAGCTGGGACAGAGACAGGTGCTCAATCCGTAATGCAGTACCCTGGTCTCGAACTGCTGACTTGCCAGCATTCCAGCTAACAAAGCAAGCTTCTTAACCACTGAGCTCTGCTGAAATCACAAACTGTACTATGGAAAAACAAGTATGCAAATGCACAGAGCAATAATCAAAGGAATGAATATAAAATGTAAAAACAAACTTTGGGTAGAATCTTTAATTCTGGCCACATACCAGTAAAAAAACTAATATCTCCTTCCATTATTTGCTATGGCATTTTTACAAGGAAGAATGTTGGATGGAGGTTCAAAAAGACTAGTTCTCTTTCTTTATGGGCCAGGCAGGCCTTGACTCTATAATGACCTATTGCCTTCAGACAAGTGGAGGCTGTCCTATAGAATGAACTTTTATTAAGTCAGAATCTGGAAGAAATTCCCCCATGGTTGTGGACAGATATAAGGAGTTGCACTCCAAAACAACCTGACCTTAACCCTAACTTTCCAAAGCTCCGTCATATACATCCCTGTGAGTCATGTCTATTTTGTTCCTTGCTTTCCTCGGAAAGTCAGTCCTATTAATGTGATTCTTGCCATGAAAGATCTGTGTTGTATGTTTAGCAAGCAAGCAAGCAAGCAAGCAAGAAAGAAAGAAAGAAAGAAAGAAAGCATTTCAGGATTACTGAAGGTCTTTCGTTTGCTCCAGTATGTTCACAGCAAAGCACATATTTGTGGCATTAGATTTGTACTGTTTTCTTAGGAGAGAGAGAGAAAGAGATCTTGAATTCACAGTCTCTTCCATTGGTAGAGAAGGTATTTAAAACATTAATCAGGAGGGCAGCAGGGAACACCTAGAAAGTTATTGTTTAACCCAAGATAGTCAACAGGACTTCAAAGCAATCATGTTTGGGCATATCAGGCACCTTACCTTTAGGATATAGTCACACAAAAGAATAATCTGTCCATCACCCTATGGAGGGTGAGCCATTTTTCTGGAGAGAGAGAAATCTGTCAAAGAGATTAAATCAATGCAAGGAAAGGCAGCATACAGCAGGTACAGTGTTAGGGTGTCAGACTATTCATCACTACAAAGGAAGATAGCTGACACATTGCATGGGCTAATTAATAACCATTTTGTGTCAGAAATTATTCTGGGTTGAAAGGATGTTTGAGGAAGAAATTCCACTCAGAGGATGCCTGAATGAGGCTCCTTTCATGCCCCCAAGAGCTGGGATGTTTACGAATCCAAAATATTTTTTAAAAAATTTAAGCAGAATTACAAAACATTTCCCTTCTTCTTCTTGGGAAGACCCTTCACGTGGGCAATCAAAAGGTGGAATATCCTCTGCCAGTCCTTCAAATGAAAAATGTCCCAAATGACATGTTGTGATTGCCTCCAATACCCAAACCACATTTCTTTCCAGCTGAAACCATGTACAGTAGTAATATAGATGGTATGACTAGAAGATGTTGCTGGCTAATTTGTCCTTTTTTATGTAAATAGTGTGCATTATGCACTGTATAGTAAGGCTAGAAGCATGTACTAAGAGAAGAGAAGTCTCAGCAGGCTGGGGAAATCCCAAAAGTTTGTAGATGTGCAGGGAAGGAAATGTATATTTATGAGGGTAATTACAAGAGAAGGGCCATAGATCATTTCAGAGAGGACAAAGTGTGCTTTCTGACCACAGAATCCCAATTCTGTGATAAAGCAAAAAACCAGGTGGAAAGAGGGATGGAATGGATTCTAATGAAGGAAGGTATGCGTGACTGGCCAGAACAGTAAACAGTCATTTCACATGACAACATATTTGTGCAGTAACCTATTTCCCTGCTGCAAGTCATGGTCAAACAAGCCACTGTATCCCAGAGTATCATAACAATGCAAAGTCAACCTTTGCCAAGGGGAATCAGTATTTCCTGCTTTTATGTTTTTTGAGAAATCAGGTATTCAAGCAAAGCTACACATACCTCCTGGTGACAGTAATAAAACAAAAGCAATCTGGTTTGTCCAACACAGATTGAGACAATCTTGGAGTTAGAGCAAAGAGATGTTCTCTGACTTCTGCAGCTCTGTTGCTAATGTCATGTTAACCTTATTAGCTAGTTGAGTCGCTAGACCAGTGGTCGCCAACCTTTGGTTTTTGGACTTCCATTCCCAGAAGCCTAAGCCAATTCCCCAAAGCACTGATCAGCCCATGTACTGACTTAGAGTTATGGGAATTGAAGTCCAAAAAAAAAAAAAAGCTGGGGACCACTGCTCTAGACTGCAAGCGGTTGTAAATTTCAGGAGGAGAAGGGTGGGGAGAGCCACTGTGACCCTCCAGATGTATTTGAACTCCAGTTTCCAAGATCTTCCAACATTGGCTAAGGCAGGGGTGGCCAACCTTGGTGCTCCAGGTGTTCTTGGACATCAATTTCCAGAAGCCCTGATCAGCTGAGATAAGGCTTCTGGAAACTGGAGGATAGAAACACTTGGAGGAGCATAGTTACTCACTCTTGGGATATAATCATTTTTTTAAAAAACCATTCTGAATAAACATATAGTGGGTCAAGCTATAACAAGGGTGCAGCAACCTAAGAAATCTCTAGTTTGAGTTTTATTTTGACAAGTTTTTGGCATCCAGCAGATGTTTAACAGAAAAGAGGCCTATCCTTTATTCAAATTGATCTTCTGTTTTTTCACATTGTCCTTTAACTTGCTTTGTTTTCTAAATGAATGTGTTTTAATCTGAATTGAGGGCCTTTTTTGGCTAAAACAGCGGTGCCCAAACTTTTTGGGCTGTGGGCTGATCATGTGGTTCAGTGGGCCAGTCACATGGTTCAGTGGGCCAGTCACGTGGTTCCTCCCACTGGAAGTGGAAGTAAAATGTGCCTTACAAATCTGTTTTGCAACAGAATGAGATAGATTTTAAGCTGCCATTTTCTCTGCTTAAACCATGGGTGCCCAAAGTACAGACTGTGGGCCAGATCCGGCCTCTGACACCAATTCATCCAGCCCACACCACCCTCATCACTCCCCGGAGCAGAATCAAAATGCGCCAATAGGGGCGTGTTTTACTTCTGCTTCAGGGAGTGACAAGGGCAGCATGGGCTGGATGAATTGGTGTCAGGGGCCAGGTCTGGCCCACAGGCCATACTTTGGGCACCCCTGGAAAGGATGAGATGTCAATGCATAGAGAGGGGCAGGCCTTTTTTGTCCTGTTGATGAGCTCAATTCGGGTGATACCTCGACTTCCCATTTGCTTTACACAGAGGTGGCAGGACTATGTCTACCCAACAGGGTTGTCACTTTCTCAATTTTTGCATGGATTCAGAAATTCAGAACAAACTTCTCTCTCACTAGAGATGTCAACAAGATAAAAGATCAAGAAGTGAAGCTTCCCTCAATCCAGTTTGATCTCTTTGCTGGTCTTGGCATCAGCTAAGTGAAGCAGCTGCCATAAGCAGGAGATTTTGGCTATCGAGAGGTCAACAAATCATTAGTTATTTACCCTGTTATCATTGCACTTTTACTCCCAGGAGTGGGGAGAAGTGTTGGTGGAATTTGCTGCCTTAAATATCAAGCTGTCATGCCTGACTCTGATGCACTTGATCTTGTGTAGGTACGTCATCATTTACTGTTTGACTTCAGGCAGCAAAAAGTCTTGAGTCAACACTGCTGCCACAAGTAGGTATTATGTATATGATGCACTTTATTTTGAGAATTTGCCCTATAACTACAAAGGGCTATTAGTTTCAATTCTACCATTCTTT
This sequence comes from Bradypodion ventrale, assembly GCA_035047345.1. NCBI lineage: Eukaryota > Metazoa > Chordata > Lepidosauria > Squamata > Chamaeleonidae > Bradypodion > Bradypodion ventrale. Next base: position 128,641,150 of record JAWDJE010000006.1, read on the forward strand.
TCTCCTCTTTAATTATCCTTCCCAAAAGAGATATCCTTCCTGAAAGCCGACCATGGCTAAAAAACTCACACAGCTTAATTTTTTTCTTTTTCTTTTTTTAAAGAGCTCAATATATCTCAGCAAACAGCTGTAAATGAACTTTATCAAAGCCCAGGCGCAGCACAAGCCTTCAGGTAAACAGGAGCATTTGCCAAGTGGAAATCCCAGCCCTTTGTGTGTTTAGTAATGAGTGAAGATAAGATTTCATTTTTGACAGCATGACGGATACAATCATAAAAGCAATCACACTGTTACACACCAGCTCAGAAGAGTGAACTTGATGGTTACAGCTTTATACCTGAGGATGGCTTATCTTTCCTTTATTTCATGCACATGAAAGCCATTTCTTCCTGGCATGTGAACTTTTCAAGGGACTTATTTTGGGTTGGGTTTCTGTGGTGCATTTTTAAAACCGTGCAGACAAGAAAGACCAAACTGATATCACATGCAAAACTCCTGCTTTTCTCCCCAATGGCTGCAAGCAAATATATCTCAGACCTTTTACAGACTGTATGAATACAATAACCCTTAGCTGTCGTATCCGACTCTAGGGTTCAGTGCTCATCTCAGTTTCAAAGCCGAAGAGCCAATGTTGTCTGCTTCTGCAGACATTTCTGTGGTCATGTGGCAGGCATGACTAGACACCAGAGAGCACAGAACGCTGTTACCTCCCCACCGAAGTGGTCCCTATTTATCTACTTGCAATTTCTTGCTTTCAAACTGCTATTGTTACTTGTAGAAAGGATAAAAAAGATGATAGGAAGGTAAGGCAAAAGTCAAGGTAACAAATTGTATTTGGTCAGATTGATCCAAATGAAAGCAAACAGGAGACAGTTTTCAAGAAATAGCTTTTATACTGTCAAAAGTACACACATCCTTCAATCATTTGAATGTTTCCCATTGTGTTTATCTCCCCACCATTTGTCTTTTTTCTCTCTTCCTCTCTCTAATTTAATTGCACAGACTTCTAGTTATGACTGCAGTGACTCAGTGGTTAAGGCGCTGAGACCTGAGTGCTGCACAACAGAGTGAGTTCCCATCTCTATCCTAGCTGCTGCCAACCTAGCAGTTTGAAAGCAAGAAATTGCAAGTAGATAAATAGGTAACACTTCGGTGGGGAGATAAACAGGATTTCAAACTCTGGATTACCCCTTTCCTATCAGAAAGCACAAGTATGGCTTTGATGCAGCATTATCCCAATTAGACTTGTTGCTGTTGAAAGCCACTGTGATTTATTGCCAAAGGAAGCTACAGAAGGACTTTTCCAGACAGAAATTTTGCTTTGTTAGATCCCATCAGTGTCTTTTTATCAGTCTACTGCCCAGGAAACCTTTGCCATCACTCTTAATAATAATCAGTATGATATATTAAAAATAACTTCACAGAGATCTTGAATGAGCAGTGCCTTCTGTCAATCCATATTGATGTGTTAACACCTCAGAGACTTTTCATATAGCAAAACAGAGCCCACAACCACTAAAAAGCCACCACCAGGAATATAATACATGCGTCGTGAATAAGGGTTAAGCATTCCTCCCCTCTCTAATTTCTTTCCAGTATCACTCCAAAGACTACATTAGTATTACAATTAAGAGTATAAGACCTTGATGGTGAACCTTGGCACTCCAGATGTTCTTGGACTTCAATTCCCAGAAGCCCAAGCCCCCTTGAATCCGCACAACTAGGTTTACTGCGATTCATCTACCCCGCGCCGCCCTCATTGCTCCTGGAAGCGGAAGTAAAATGCGCCCATCTTCAACTATGAAACAGAGATGAGCACTGAACCTTAGAGTCGGATATGACTGGCTTTAGAGCAAGGGTGACCTTTAGCATTAAGTCCAATTTGCAAACTGGTAACTGATTACCTACAGATAGGTGCATCCTCTCACTCCATAGGCGAGAGGGCATTTTGCTAAATCCAATGCATTTAAAGAGAGCGAGCTTAAGAGTATCACAAATCAACAACCATAGGTAGAGTCTCTCTTTTTTGCACCAATACATGGATCCTCAGTCTGAGACAAACCATGTAGCTTTTTAACTTATTCCACACTTCCCCAGATGTTTAAATCTCAGCTATAGCTACTATTCCATTCCACTCAATAAAGAATTCTGCATAATTCCTCAGATTGTGCCATTTCCCCCCAGCAGTAATTGATAGGTGTGTGTGTGTGTTTTAATATTTTAATTTTCTTAGAGAAACATTTGGCTCTCTCCTGCTCTAGACAAAGCACGGCTTCCAAGTGATTATTTCTGTCCCAAATTGAATTAATTTTCACTTTTTGTCTTACTCAAGGGAAATGTTAGCTTGTGTTTGCTACAATGACATAATGCAAGTGTTTTCCAGCAGCTGCCTCTGTTTTCAGGTACTGCATTTTGGAGATGTTTCAAAATAACCTTAGGTTATTGCAGGCAAACCTGTTAGAGAAGGTTTGGAAAATTGCAGCATTCAGGTTCTTTGCTTTTTCTCTCTCTCTAGCTTTGCTGTTTTATGTGCAAGACTAAACCTTGTTCAGCCTCCTTGGGTGCTTTTCTTTTCTGCCAGATTTACCACATAGCACTTTGAGGCTGCTTTGATTTCCAAACCTCCATGCATAAATTATGATACATTTTGCTCTCCAAATAGGAAGGCTGAGTAAAGTGTTTGTGTGGTTAAGAAACTTGGAGGGGAAGAGAACAGGGGCAGACATGAATATTTTATATATGTTTGGATTGTTTAATGTACCCCTCTTCCCCAAGTTCAAGACAGAACCATGCATTGAAGGCACATTTCTGTTTCGCCACTAATAATAGAACCCTGTGCTAAGTCACAGCCACAAAATGCTTCCCTAAATCTAAATATCTCAGATCTTTTCGGGAAAGCATTCGGGGTTAGATATTGCTAGAACCTGTTCATTTTATACTTGGACTATGCCATCCCAAGCTTCCATCCACTGTTGTTGAATGTATATTTCTGGTTTTAACTATTGTAAACTGCCCAGAGTATGAAAATATCCCAGATGGGGGAGAATAGAACTCTAATAAATGAATAAAGGGAGCGGGGAGAGATTGTGCAAAACTTCAGGGATAGGAAAAGCATACTTTTTTTGAAATACAGGTCCTGGAATTTGCCAACCAACTGCTCGTAGTCTCTCTACAGATTGGCTTGTCCTTTGCAAAATAGCATTAACATGTTTTGGATAATGCCAAAGGAGTGTTTTAAGTGTTGAAATGTAGAATTGGTGCCATTTTCCTGTTGTTGTTGTAACGGAATGTGGGTTCATCTATTAGCTCTGAAATCTGATTGGAATATCAACTTCAAACTCTTGTTAAGGAAAAAATCATGATTCAAACAAATCACATATGAAATGGACCCAATCTCACCAGGAGAAGCATTTTCAAAAAAGACTTCTCTCTTGCTTTGGTTTCTCCAGATAATTCCTTTGATTCAAATCACTTCTGGTTATTCTTTCTCTCCAAGAAGAATATGGGATGCCCTTGTGTGGCCAGAATCCTATTAATGTTTGAACAACTTTACCAATTGTAGCTATCTGTCAAGGTGTCATATGCCTGGTGGTGCAAGCTGATAATGTGCCTGGTGGCGCAACTGAGAAGTGCCCCAGGAGGTTATCAGTTAGCCACAATTAGGTTTTTTATAAGACAGATTTCCCCTAGTCCAGGGGTGCCCAAACTTTTCGGGCCATGGACTGGTCATGTGGTTCAGTGGGCCAGTCATGTGGTTCAACGGGCTGGCCATGTGGTTCCTCCCACTAGAAATGGAAGTAAAACATGCCTTGCAATCTGTTTCACAACAGATATGTTTTGCAATAGGATGAGAAACATTTTAGGCTGTCATTTTCTCCGCTTAAACCATGGGTACCCAAACTACGCCCCATGGGATGGATCCAGCCCCCAACCCCAATTCATCCGGCCTATGCCACCCTCATCACTCCTGGAAGTGGAAGTAAAGCACACCCATATGGGAGTGATGAGGGTGGCATGGGCCAGATTAATTGGGGACAGGGGCCGGATCCAGTGATGCACTGAAGCAGGTCCTGCTGTGTTCGGGAGAACCGGTAGTGGAAATTCCCCCAGGCCATGCCCACCAGGCTGGCCATACCCATCTCCATACCCCATTGCATTGGCCATGCCCACAGATTTGGCCCCACCCACAGATTTGGCCTCATCCACAGATTTAGTCTTCCCAGTAGTAATGTATGGCTGTGAGAGCTGGACCATAAGGAAGGCTGAGTGCAGAAAAATAGACACCTTTGAATTGTGGTGCTGGAGGAGACTCTTGAGAGTCCCCAGGACTGCAAAGAAAATCAAATCAGTCAATCCTAAAGGAAATCAATCTTGACTGCTCCTTGGAAGGACAGATGACAAAGCTGAAGTTCAAATTCTTTGGCCTCCAAATGAGAAGAGAAGACTCACTGGGGAAGTCCTTGATACTAGGAAAGATCAAAGACAAAAGGAGAAGGGGCCAGCTAGATGGCATCATTGACACAATGGATGTAGATCTAGGTGGGCTACAGAGGATGGCAGATGACAGAGGAGCCTGGCGTGTGGTGGTCCTTGGGGTCGCAAAGGGTCAGACTCAACTGGGCAACTGAACAACTCCCAACAATAATAGAATTATGCCTAATGCTTGAAAATGTACAACAGACACAGAAAGACAGACAAATAAAAAAGCCAGTTCTGAGAAGAAGAAAAACCCAAGGAATTGTCTATGTTCATTTGAATACAGCTCTCCTTCAGACTGGAAGTGGGACTGACAAAAGACCAGCCAGTTACTCTGTAATATACTCAACAATGCACATGTGTCAGGGTCCCACCTGAAGCATCAGGAAATGCTCTGTTTCAAATCCCAGAATAAAGAGCACAGCTGGAGTAAATACTGTGACTATCATGCATGAGAGAATCTAGGACAGTACTTCTCAACCTTTGGTTTTTGGACTTCAATTCCCAGAAGCCTAAGCCAGTACTTAGGCTGATCAGTGTTTTGGGGAATTGACTTAGGCTTCTGGGAATTGAAGTCCAAAAACCAAAGGTTGAGAAGCACTGATCTAGGACATGGACACCCATTTCCATGTCTGGGGTGGAGTGTGAGGAATCTCCCAATTTTTTGAGACCAAGAAGCATCTTCAAGACAAACATTATCCAGTGTGGAACTGCAGTGATGATACAGTACCTTACTGCCTAAAGGTTATCCAAAACATAACATTTATTTTTTCTTGGAGCCAAAAGAGATGAGGGCATAACTGAACGGTTGCCCAAAGGCAATTACTGATTAAAATTGACTAAACTTTCCAAACAAATCTGAGCAATGCATTGGTTGTCACATTACAGTTAATTTGAGCAATACTACTATAATGGTTTAAAAGGTATCACTGCCTCATATCCGAACATTAATGTAATTTGTTGGCCTCTTTACTTTCTTCTTGCCTTTGCTTGGATACTTTTGTTTATACAGTAAAACCCCAACTTACAAATGCCTCAAGTTACATAAAGTTTGACATACGTAATGATTTTATGCTAAAACCATGTCCCAATTTACACAATTTCCTATGGGTTTGCTTCGAGTTACATAAAGATTCTTTTTCCTATGAGCTTGCTTCGAGTTACATAAAAAATTGATTAAACAAAAGCCTACGGAATTGACTTTTTTCATAAGTAGGGGTTTTACTGTATTCTCATGGATTTCTAGCTGCATTGAAGTATCATTTCCCCCCTCTTTGAATAAGCGCAAGAAAATTAGACTCTACTGAAGGCATATCTATGTCAGCTGCTTCTGAGCAAAACAAAGGAATCGCTTCTGAAAATCAAAGTAAAGGTAAAGGTTTTCCTTGCTCAAAAGCCAGTCATATCCAACTCTAGGGTGCAGTGCTCATCTCTGTTTCAAAGCTGAAGACCCAGCGCTGTCTGCTTCTGCAGATGTTTCCGTGGTCATGTGGTAGGCATGACTAGACACGGAACATTGTTTCCTTCCCACTGAAGTAGTCCCTACACTTATCTACTTGCAATTTCTTGCTTTCGAACTGCTAGGTTGGCAGGAGCTGGGACAGAGACGGGGACTCATTCCATCATGCAGTACTCGGGAATCAAACTGCTGACCTTCCGCCTCCCAGTCAGCGTCTTAGCCACTTAAGCCACTGCAAATAAATCAGTTTAGTAGTATTATCCTGGGCCTATTCACTCAAAAGTAAGTTCAATTAAAGGAAGAAACATTTCCTCCCAGGTAAAGGGGTATTCTGGACCATGGGAAGATGTCTTAGGATCCACAGAATGTTTTAGGTCTCTACAAATCTTCATAATCCCTTCTCAGTTTTTCTGCCGATGCCCTCTGAACAAAATAAATCTGTTGTTTGATCCCAGAATTCTGTTCTCTCAAAAAAGTTGAGATTTATTTCACAGTTTACAGCATGGGTTATCACAGTGGAAAATGAACAAGAATAAAATGTTACAGATAGGAAAATGTACAACATTGAATATGGTGAGTAAAAGAAAAACCACCCAAATCTAAGGCTGACAACATAGTCTTAATGAGATATTCCAGACATTCACCCTTAATTTCTGATGGAATATCATACACAATAATAAAATGCTGACAATCAGAAATCTCCTTTTATATTCATTTAGTTAAAAAAATACCTGTTCATGCAATTTGTTTGGACCAATAAGAAATCAACATATTGTATTGTAATATATTCTGTGTAAGCTGCACTGAGTAGCTTCGGTGAGTGGACAGCAATATAAATTTGAACTAATAAATTTGAACTAATAACTAATAAATAACCTGCATGAAAGTTGGTTTATATTTGGTCTTGTGTACATGGCAGAGATGTGCATACATGTTGTTCTAATGCTCCAGCATTAGTATGGGATGCCAACTCATGAAATGATCCAGTTAATGTCTCACCTCATATAACAAGTCAATGCATGGTCCCAGTGACTTCCAGACGAGCCATCATTTTTCTGAAACTGTGGTCACTTGGGAACATCCCTGTTAAAACATTTTTATTCAGATATACACATATAAGAAGTAGCCATTTTCACAGGCAGGTTGCTAACCTCTGAAGTGTCTTTAGCAAAGTATCTTGAAATGCAGAGATGTAAATACATCAAGAGGTAAAAGGAAATGTGGAAACCAGGTTCAGACATGGTCTGCAAGGAACAAGAAAACCCCAAGACAAATCTACACATACCTCGCCTGCTACCATGGACCATGAATACAGTGGTTACCATGGTTGGATGGTGGATTTCGGAGGGCAGGCTTTGTTCCTCCTTACCCAAACAGTGAGTTTTGACCCAGTCTGAAGTTTTGTGTACTTTAGGCAGGCCAACCTTTGCCCAGCAAGAGCTAAGAAGATTGTCTCGCTCTGAATTTAACTCATGCTTTGAGGGTCCTTTCATGTCCCCAAGAGCTGGGACAGAGACGGACACTCAATCCATCATGCAGTACCCAGGTCTTAAACCTCCAACTTGCCGACTAAGCAACTGGAAATAGGACTTACATGCTAAGCCTGTGTTGGAGAACTTGGAAGTAAATAGCTAAATAATCAACAAACTACATCATCTGTATCTGAAGGACATCCCTGTTGGTATCCAGAGGGAAGACTGAATTTATAACTTGATAACTTTCTCCATTGGCCTCTTGCTCTTCCTTTTCCATCTGAAACAGGACAGGGGAAGTGAAGTCTGTGTTCATAGAGAAAAACTTACCGTAAACATCTTCTAGTATGGGCATTTGCTGATTTGACACATGACAACAATTACCTACACCAACTTCTTATCTTGAAACAATTCACCAATGAGATTTATGCCAACTGAGTGACATCAGTATAAAACTCAGTAAGGATTTGATCATTGTACCACTTGTGCTTCTTTGTATTTTGTTTTCACTGGTGGGGGAGGAGGCTTGAAACTTTTATTCTCCTTTCCCAAAATATTACATCATCAGATATAAAAGCCACTCAAAGAGGGGGGGGATCAATACATTTCTGAGACTTTTTTTGTCCTTGCTGGTTTTTGTTTGAGAGAAAAAAATCTGTACTGGAAAAGTAGATGTCACTATTGGCTGAGGCATTATGGGAGCTTTAGTTTGGGGTGTTTTCTTTTTCAAAAGGGGCATTGGAATCTTTGTAAATTGAACAGATCCAAAATGGAAGTTTTGTGAAAAATCATAAACTTATGACTTGTTTAAAAACTTTATTCAGTGCTGCACTGCAGCATGTTCTGTCAGGTTCTGCAGAACCGGTAGTGGAAATTTCCCCAGGCCACACCCACTTGGTTGGCCACACCCACATCTATAGCCCATAATGCAGAATGTTTGGCCATGCCCACAGATTTGGCCACGCCCACAGATTTGGCCATACCTGTCAACCTTCCCGGATTGGCTGGGATTTCCCGGTTTTCAGCGCCGATTTGTGCCATTTCCCGCCCCGTGCTGCTGAAACCCCGGAATTTGGCACCGGGGGAAAGGAGGTACTGTGCAGCCCTTCTGCGTAGGTTGCCTTCTACGCATGCGTAGAAGGGTTTTACTCTTGCGTAGAACCCTTCTACGCATGCATAGAAGGCTATGCATGTGTAGAAGGGGGCTACGCAAGCATAAAACCTTCTACGCATGTGTAGAAGGCGACCTGCACAGAACCGTTCTGCGCAGGTCCCAGATTGGCTGGAGCCGCGGTTGACAGGTATGGATTTGGCCAGCCCACAGAGTAGATAGTAAGAAGCTTTGCAGTACATCACTGGCTTTATTCATTTGGCAGCTTTCCCTGTTGTGTTCCCTAAGAACCAAAGCAGAGGTGAACTTCAAACAGATGTTGGGTTTTTTTTAAAATTGAAAAGCCCATTTCAGTGAGCTCTTGTTCCAAAGCAACATCTGTAAATTCTTCTCTAGCAGGAAGGTACTCTCAAAGTAAAGGTAAAGATCACCCTTCCTCAAAAGCCAGTGGTATTCAGCATGGACATGTGGCAGGCAGGCATAGACACCGGATTGCACAGAATGCTGTTTACCTTCCCACCAAAGTGGTACCTATTTAGCTACTTGCAATTTCTTGCTTTTGAACTGCTAGATTGGACTGTATCTAAATACATGAGTATGCATTCGATAAAGATATCAACATTGTAATTCATTAGGATCAGATAATTCTACCTTACTTGACTCACATAGGAGACTAGGTAAAGGTAAAGGTTTCCCCTGCTCGAAAGCCAGTCGTGTCTGACTCTAGGGGGCAGTGCTCATTTATGTTTAGAGCCAAAGAGCCAGCACTTTCTGCATCTGCAGACATTTCATGCATGGAACATTGTTAACCTTTTTACTGAAACAGTGGGGGCAATTCTGATGTAAATTTGTCATTTATTGTTATATTCCACATTTCTCCATGCCATTCTTCTAATTCAGTTTTACTATCAGATTTCCATTTCTTAGCTATAACTAGTCTCATCGCAATTACCACGATACTGATCATTTCTTTCTTTTCTCTCTCTATTTGTTTACCTCCAAAATCCATCCGCAGAGCTAATCTAGGACACAACTGCAGACGTACTGAGAGAATTTGTTCAATTTCTATAAATACTTTTCCCCACATTTCTTTCACAATATTACACTCCCACTATACTGATCCATTTCCTTGAGGTGATATCAAATTCTAATATTTAAAAAAGGGAAGGGGAAATCAGTCATAATTTTGCCATCTGAGTGATTTCAGATCCTTCTTTAGCTTAACAGTGGAAAAATTCTAAAGCTTGGGCCACAGTTTAGAGAAAACATATCGGTAGCATCCTAATTGAGCAGAATTCCATAAAATAGTTTCTTATATAAACACAATTTATCTCCTGCTCTTTTCACTGGACATAATCTGGAAGATGACAACAACAAAGATTATCACAACTTTGTAAATTAACAGCAGGATTCTATACATGCATAATCAGAAATAAATCCCATTGAGTTCAATGGGACCTCCCCCTCTTCTCAGAAGAGTACAGATGACTAGATTTCACGCAGGTTTTAATGTGCTTGCAAAAGCCAATCACATTTATTCAGAAGCAGGCCTTCTTGAGTATTATGGGATTTACTTCAGAGTAAATACCTATTGCCATGGGTTGCATAAGTGCAGAAAGATTTCCCTTTAAATTGTCCCTCTTCTCAGATTTTGTCAGACCAAATGAATTTTGCCCACGTAATTCTCCTAGCCATGAGAAGATCTCTCATGCTTTGGCCAAAGGTTTTGGAAAGAATAAACAACCTTTGTAGTTAAGACGAGATGCACTCTGGGATATCCCTCCTGGGGGATTTGTATTGACAATATCTGGAGCCTCTGATGTGGTGCCTCGGAGAATCATGTATACTCATTTGAAAGTTTCCTTCCTTCCCTCTGAGCACGTCCCACGAGTAGTTATTCTCTTTGAACGTATCTCATAGAATGAAGCAAAGAGTCCCAGGCTGAGTTTATTGTTTTGAAGGAGGAAATTTATGACGAAAGCTTTCAATATACAGACATATCAGAAAACAAAAATAATAAAATAGAAACAAAAACACTGCAGCACTTCAATGTACAGATTTGCTCTAAGAGCCTCAGATGCATGAAAATAAGGATGTACAGAGGCACCAAAGACCAACCTGCCTTCAAAATGGAGCACCTTACCTTGGATACCTTGCAGTCGTTATTCAGTGAGGAGTCCACACATTGGTAGACATCTCCGCGATGACATTCTGCACATGCAAATGGACCTGAGAAATCAAGTCCATTTGCGTGGAGTTTTTTTAGCCATTTGGATATCATGTCACCCGCTGGCTAGGCAGACCATGACATGTGCCCTCCACTTTCACCTTGCCCAAGGGATCTAATGAAGGACACTTTGGTGATTTTTAGTCCTGGCCTATGATTGACAAGAGATGGGCAACAGTGACGAGTTAGACTGCTCAAGCCCTGGCACCCTGGACAAAGCTCTCACCTAGCAGGGGCAAAATGGAATATTTGTGCCAATTTCTTCACCTTCAGAAAGCTAAGTGATGGCTACTTGTGAGATAAGAGGAGTTCCTACAGCACTGAACTGTAGCTACAACCTCCCTCCCATTCTAGAATCCAATGAGGGTCTGTCTCAGCTTTATTCCTCTGCTGTGTTCTGTTAGAAGTCAGCAGTCATATTATTAGTATACATGTAGAACCCCAACTTACAAATGCCTTGAGTTACATAAAATTTGACTTACATAATGACTTTATGCTAAAACCATGTCCCAATTTACAGGATTTCCTATGGGTTTGCTTTGAGTTACATAAAGATTCTTTTTCCTATGGGTTTGCTTCGAGTTATGTAAAAAAATCTTTTTCCTATGGGTTTGTTTTGAGTTACAAAAAAATTCGATTTAAGCAAAAGCCTACTGAGTGGACTTTTTCGCAAGTAGGGGTTTTACTGTATAGCCCATTAAATAGGCCTGCTTATGAAATCACTGAGAGCAGGTGGAATCAACTGAGAACAAGTTGGAGTATAACAGTGAATAATCATTTCTCAACAACTGTCAAAACTGCTGAGAAAGGATGGCATGTTTTGACACTGACAAAAATATTTGTGAAAAATCACAGGTGGCTACAACACATATCCGGTATTAAAATGAACATCCTTATAGATGGAGTGGTTTGGTAAGGGATGAAAACGCTTCAGGAGGGAATCACAAGTTTGATTGCTCTTTTTTTCCATGCCGTTCTTATAGAGTTGGGTGCAACCCATGAAGAAATTATCCCACATTCCATTGAAATGAATGGGAGCTGCATAGATTCCACTCATTTTGATGGGAACATGGTGAGGGAAGTACCTGAAGGGCTAGGCCTGGTATTACAGCCCTGCTTTTGCTCCAAACAAGGTAAGCATTTGACGTTTTTCCTTGAGGAATATTGCAGTTTTTGAAGAGCTTCAGAAAATCAGATTTAACACCCACGGAAGGTGAGTGTCAAGTGAGTGCTTGCTAAAAGAATAATGAAACTAGGGTTTTCAACAGCTACAAAAAACAGCATCTGGGGTTCCCCCTCCTCCCTGCGCAAGGGAACCATCATCCTCTCTGACTTGGCACTGCATTGATAAATGCAAATTTCAGGAAAGCACTGAGCCTTAGGAAGTTGGAAATAATGCTTTCACAAACTCCAGTGTGCCACTTTCTCTCCCAGCCCTTAAATAATGCAAAGTAATAGGCTACCAGTTCAGTTATTTTTAACTAAAAATGGTTAAAAATAGACGAAACCTCTCATCTTTTATAGCACAGAATTCATGATGCGAAATAATGAAGGCAAAGGATGGCTCACCAGAATGGCTCACATGAGCATGGAAGGAAGAAGTTACAGAGAAGTTCAGGCAACTGTGCAGTCAAGCTGCAGGGGAGATTCATGCAGAACATGAACAATGAGATTGAATGGGACAACCCAGTGGGTCCCACGAGTGCTATCCGGTTGAGGACAAATCTTTCTAGATGTTCTTTCCATCCTAGATTTACAGAGGACAGAAGCTATAGGGCTGCCAAGGAAGAGAGGAGGCCAGTCTACAAGATGATGTATCGAGAGACATTCCATCTCTAGTGTAAAGAGGACTTGCTCAAAAGCCAGTCATATCCAACTCTAGGGTTCAGTGCTCATCTCTGTTTATAGCCAAAGAGCCAGCGATGTCTGTGCCTTCAGATGTTTCCATGGAAACATAGCAGGCATGCCTCAACACCGGAGTGCACAGAACGCTGTTTACCTTCCCACCGAAGTGGTTCCTATTTATCTACTTGCAAGAGATGGGCACTCAATCTGTCATGCAGTACTCGGGAATCAAACTCCAACCTTCCAGTCTTCAAGTTCAGCATCTAAAGCACTTGAGCCACTGCAGTCTCATTTCTAGTGTAGCAGTTCCAAAGCACTGATCAGCCAATGTACTGACTTAGGCTTCTGGAAATGGAAGTCTCCCTGTGTGGCATGGGCCCCACATTGGAAACCACTGCTCTAAGGCTATCTCTAGTGTAGCAGTAGCCTTAGAGCAGTGGTTCCTAATGTGGGGCCCATGCCCCACAGAGGGACTTTAATTCCCAGAAGCCAAAGTACATTGGCTGATCAGTGCTTTGGGAAATTGATTAAGGCTTCTGGGAATTGAAGTCCAAAAACCAAAGGTTTGGAGACACTGCCTTAGAGCCATCTATTTTTATTTTAAAAAATTAATTTTGGTAGAGTACATTATTATTATTTATTTATTATTTCGATTTCTATACTGCCCACTTGGCCAAGGCCAACTCAGGGCGGTTCACAAGCATGATTAAAAACTGCTTTAAAACTACCTTCCCCCTAAAAAAGGGTGCAGGGATCGAGGTGGCTGGAACTTCACTATACCAGCCACCCAACGGAAGTCACCCTTCCACCTGCACCCCATACTTGGCCTGCCAGCCAGGTTTTAAGTTCTTTTCTGAATGGCAGCAATTCCATATGGAGACGTAGCTCTGTTGGTAAGAGGTTCCAGAGTGCCGGTGTGGACACGGAGAAGGCCCTCCTCCTTGTGCTAGAGAGCCGAGCCACTCTAGCGGATGGTACAATAAGAGAGCCCCTCCGGTCCACCCTGGTTGAACAGACAGACGTCCTTAGGGCGATGTGGTCTCTTAGGTAGCCTGGCCCAATGTCATATAGGGCTTTAAAGGTTAAAACTAGCACCTTAAATTGCACCCAGAGGCAAACTGGTAACCAGTGCAGCTCCCGAAGCAGTGGCGAGGCATGGGCATAACGTCCACACCCCATCACCACCCAGGCCGCCGCATTCTGGACCAGCTGTAGCCTCCGAATGCACATGTAGAGCGCATTACAATAATCTAGTCTGGAGGTGACCAAAGCATGAGCAACCATGACCAGCGAGTCCCTGTCCAGGAACGGAGATGGAGATGAACACCACCCCCTTAGAGTCAGACACATCTGGCTTTCAAGCAAGTGACCTTTACCTTTATATATCAGGTAAAAGGCATGAGACTATAAACTGTACATGTTGTTCTTTGTCCCTTTGGGAAAGATGGTTCTGTTTCCAGCCATCTGTAGGGCTCTGCCCAGCAGGGACTACATGTTGTTGTTGTTCAATCACACAGTCGATTCTGACCTTTTGCGACCCCATGGACCACCGTGCGTCAGGCACCCCTATCCTCCACCATCCTCCTCTGCCCACCCAGCTTTGTGCCCATTGCATCAACAATGCCATCTAGCCATCTTATTTTCTGCCACCCCTTTCTTCTTTTGCCCTCGACCTTTCCCAGCATCAAGGCTTTCTCAAGTGAATCCTCTCTTCTCATTTGATGTCCAAAGTACTTTAACTTCATCTTCAATATTTGACCTTCCAAGGAGCAGTTGGGGTTGATTTCTTTTAAGATCGACCTATTTGTTCTCTTTGCTGTCCAGGGCACTCTCAAAATTCCCTTCCAGCACCACAACTCAAAGGCGTCTATTCTTTTGCGCTCAAAGAGAGTAAGATGATGTGCATATCCTACTGTAGCTCCACAAGGCTTAAAAGTTAAGATGCTAAAGTCTTTGGAGATTCAGGAAAAGGCCCCAATGTCCAGCAGAACGCAAAAGGAACCAAGCCAAAATTGATTTGGGAGAAGTAGAGATTAACTGAGGTTGGGTGACACAGCTTTTGCTTTGTCACTGGCACAGAGTGGTGGCTGCCTCTTCCTCCTCCTCCTCCATCTTCAGCCAAATAACAAAATGCTTCTCTGAATAGCATCCAGACTTTTTCACCTGCCTCCAAGTAATTGTGATGCCATGTTAGACTCAGACTGTGGCAATTTAGGTTCAAATTCTTATTCAGCAAATAAAGCTCCCAGACTGGGTCTACAGCTGTGGTTCCCAAAGTGGGGCACACGATCTACGGGGAGGGGGGGAGGGATTTGATTTTTAAAGGAGGGGGCAATTGGAGAATGAGTTATTAACAGTAAATGACTTTTTAGGCTTCCTCCACACAAATAATAAGAATTAAATGTTGGGGGAGGGATCAGGATTTTAGAGATGCTTAGGTGGGACATGGCCAAAAGAAGTTTGGGAACCACTGGCCTAGAGCCAATGAATCATTCGGGCGCGTTTTACTTCCGCTTCCGGGAGCGACGAGGGAGCCGCGGCGCAGGCCGGATGAATCGCAGCATACCCATACGTGTGGATTCGCTGGGGGCTTGGGTTTTTGGCAATTGAAGCCCAAGAACATCTGGAGTGCCAAGGTTCGCCATCGCGAACCTAACCCTTACATCACACTAGCCAACAGGGGAAATGGAAACCTCCCCTGAGAACTGATGCCAGAGGAGGGAATCTGGAGACGCAGAAGGAGGGGAATGGGGGACACACACCCCACACACCTGCCGAGGAGTGAGACCCAACGAAGCCTTCCAGGGCTGGGGCGTCGGTTTTCTACCCCAGGATCAGAAAAAGCAAGCGGAGTGGGGGAGGCCGCGCATCCTTCTGACTTGTGGCAAGCAAGTAAAAAGATGGCGGAACCGCCCTGCAAGGACTGCAGTGGCTCAAGTGGCTAAGACGCTGACTGGCTGACTGGGAGCCGGAAGGTCAGCAGTTCGATTCCTGAGTACTGCAGGACGGAATGAGCTCCCCGTCTTTTGTCCCAGCTCCTGCCAACCTAGCAGTTCGAAAGCAAGACATTGCAAGTAGATAAATAGGGACCACTTCGGTGGGAAGGGAAACAGCGTTCCGTGCGCTCCGGTGTCTAGGCATACCTGCCACATAACCACGGAAACGTCTGCAGAAGCAGACAGCGCTGGCTCTTCCGCTTTGAAACAGAGATGAGCACTGCACCCTAGAGTCGGATACGACTGGCTTTCGAGCAAGTGAAACATTTACCTTTAACCACCCTGCGCAAGCAGTGGGGGAGGAAAAGGCGCGTAGGTTTGCGCGCTCTCTGGGGGGGTGGGGGGGTTTTAACTCTGATTTTTCAGCTGTGTGCCTTCACCAGGCGTGGGAAAGTAGCTCTTTGGATCGAAGTGAAGAATCCGCGCAGAATCCGCCGCCCCCGCCTTGCCTGCGCCCTTTTGGGTCCGGATCCTTTCCCTTTCCCTCTATTTTAGAGACCCGCGAGGTGTGTGCGCGCGGAAGGAGCGCGCGCTTATCCTCCTCCTGTTGCAGAGGGAGAGGCGCTCTGCACATGCTTCGATCTTTATAAGGGATCCCTCGTCCCGCAGCCCAGCCCGGCTCCAGCAGCGCCCCGCCACGTGTTCGGACACCAGGATCCCAGAAACCGCATGGTTTGGAGGCCCACGGGTTCGATTCCCCGGCCCGATCGCCTCAGCGCCATATAAGGGTCCTGGAGTTGCGGTTTAGGAGCGGCGCCTGTTGTTTCTTTGCGGAGTCAGGCTTGTGGATGCAACCAAGCGCGCGTGCTGCGTAAAGGAAAGCAGGACACGCGTCCCGTGGGAAATGGACACTCCCAAGAATCGAACTGCTAGCTTCTCGCTTCGCTGGAAGGCTTGAGAATCCGGAGGCTGTGGGAAGCCCTGTCAAGTGTCAACTGGCGGAGAAGGAAGGGAGCCCAGCGATTCCCCTTCTGATATAGGGCAAAGGAGGCGTTATTATTTATTTATTTATTTATTTATTTATTAGTTCAAATTTATATTGCCGCCCACTCCGACTCAAGGCAGCTTACAAACAATACATTACATTACAATACAATATTGTAATACAATATTACAATACTACAATACAGTACAGTAGTTGGTAAGCTACTTTTTTTTAGTAATGAAGTAAAGATTCTTTATTGTATTCTTCCTATTTATGTTAAAATTTATGGTAGCCCATCTGCAATATTCCAATGAGCATTGGTCTGAGAACGTTGTGATGGATTCATTGGAGAAATCTGATCTTCTAAAGCAGGGGTGGGCAACCTATGGCCTGTGGGCTCAGGCCCGTGCTGGGCTGCCGGGATACCAAGACGGGCAGCCATACACCTCTACTTAGAACTCATAACTTAAAGGCCCAGGGCTGGCATCAGAAATTTCTGGGCCAGGTATGCACTCCCCACACACACATTTTTGCCATGCTCCAGTGGTTTTCTGCGCATGTGTGGTTTGTTTCTGCATGCGTACATCAGTGGTTTCCCGGCACCGCCGGGCCCCCATCATCTCAGGGCCCGGGACGGGAGTCCTGATGGTCCCCCCCTGATGGCAGCCCTGGCTATGCCACCTCAGCAGTTTCCATTTTGATTCCTCTCGCCTAAGGGATCCCTTAGGAATAGAGGAAGTAGAGGTCCAACCAGTGGGCATTTAGTTTTCATACTCTCACCTGAAGTTGTTTCACTATGAGGATCCTCCTCCCAGCTTTCCCCAACCTGGCGTGATCCAGATGTGTTGGACTACAATTCCCATCAGCTCAAGACAGTGTGAATGGATCTCAGTGAACCGGGATGGTTGGGAATTGTAGTTTGGCCGATCCTGGAGAACACCTGCCTGTCATGAAAATAAAGCCATGGGACTGGTAGCGATCTGTTGTCCCCATTTTAGAGGTGGGGCCCTGTGGCTAAGGATGTTGCCTGCACCCTTTCTGAATGAGTAGGAATGAGAAGATCTTCAGGTCCAGAACCATGTGTCGATGTGAAAATGAAATAAAAAAACAAGCCATGCTTGGTGGGAAATGATGGAATATTCCTTTGAGGAGGAAGAAACAGTGGTGGTTGTGATGATGGGTCATCCAATTATTTACCAATGAAAACCAATGCTTGGTCTGTCCTGGGCCATGGGCAGTCCAGTCCAGCCTTAGTCCAGGTGGACACCTTTGGAGACTGTCCTTCTTGTCCCACATTAGGACCAGGAAGGAGGGAGAAGATAAGACTGAACTGATCTCTGCATGCTTTTTTTCTGAACCAAACACAAAGAATCAACATTAGCAAGAAAGCAGGCAAGATCAAGAGCATTTGGGGCAGTTTCCAGCCAAGACTAGACTCCATTATGAGTGTGGGCTCTTAGCAGGATTACACAAAATGGATTGGTCACACCTGAGACACCAGATTAAGATGCCTCCACTCTATTCAGTGGATTGTCGTGGCTTTGTGGTTAAGATGCTGAACTTGATGACTGGAAGGTCGGCAGGTCAACAGTTCGAAATCCAAATGCTGCATGACATAGTGAGCTGTCGGAATCGACTGTGCGACTGAACAACAACAAGATGGAATACCAATGGAACTATTTCAAGCCATAGAGACTGAATCTATCAAAATCCTAACAAGAATATGCCAACAAACATGGAAAACAAAAGCATGACCCACAGACTGGCAATGTTCATAAAACATTCCAAACACCAAGAAGTTTCAAAAGAATGCAGTATCTTATAGCAGTGATTCTCAATGTTTTCAGCCCACAAGCCTGACCGCACCTCCTGGGCAGCTGATTGGGCCAGTCACATGGTTTATCACAACTGGAAGTGGAAGTAAAACGCATGCCATGCATGTGCAGAATGCATTTAGCAGCATTCTGCACATGCGCTGTGCACGTTTTACTTCCGCTATCAGGAGCAGCGAGGGCGTCGAGGGCTGGATGAATTGGCATCACGGGCCAGGTCTGGCCCATGGGCCATAGGTTGCAAATGCCTGATCTATAGGACCATTGCTTAAATTTCTCACACATTCAAAGTGATACTCACTTTGAGTAAGGAATACCTAATGTTCTAGATCAATGATGGCGAACCTTTTAGAGACCGAATGCTCAAACTGCTAACCAAAACCCACTTATTTATCACAAAGTGCCAACACAGCAACAGGGGAAGAAAGAAGCGCTTCCATTGGGCTGCTGGACAGAGGTGTGGGGTGACCTTTGTACTGGGGGGAGGGAGGAAGTGCTCCCATTGGGCTGCTGGGCAGAGGGACGGGGCAAACTCTGTGCTGGGTTAACTGCACGGGTGCCCAAAGAGAAGGGTCCGAGTGCCACCTCTGGCACGCATGCCATAGGTTCTCCACCACTGTTCTAGATGGATTTTGTAAAGGAAGAGGCAGGCCAAATATCTGCTGGCTACTGTAGCACACCAAAGTATTGAGAAAAATATCAATCTTTGTTTTGTAGACTACAGCAAAGCCTTTAACTGAGTGGATCATGAGAAATGGTGGGTTGTCCTTAACTATTGTTAAGATGGAATATAGAGAGACAGAACGGTTTCCTATGGGGGAAAGGGGTCAGAAAAGGGTGAATTCTGTCTGTTTGTCTGTTCAGTCTGTACACAGAACATATACAGAAATCCAAACAAAATTCAGATGAAGAAGGATTGAAAATTGGCCGTGGGGGTGCATAAATAATTTACAATATACAGATGACACCATTTTACTGGCAGAAGGCAGCAATGGCTTGAAAATGATTTTTAGTGAAAGTGAAAAAAGAAAGTGCCGAAGCAGGACTACAGTTGGACATTAAAAAGACAAAAAAACCAAAACAAAACCATGATTACAGAAGAACAACACAACTTTAATGTTGACAATGAAGAAATTGAGATAGCATGAGTTTCAGCTCTTAGAGGTAACCGCCTGTGCATTGATTTTTTTTTTGTCATAATCCCAGAGACTAAGATCTTAATCCTGATGGAAGAGTTCATTTAGGCCCAGGATCTGGGAGTTTGGAGTTGTTTGGGTGGAAGCATTGTTTACTTTCTTATTTTGTTTTGGTGTTCATTTGTTTGTATAACACCATGATGGCGAACCTTGGCACTCCAGATGTTCTTGGACTTCAATTCCCAGAAGCTCAACCCCCCTGCGAATCCCCTGCAAATCCACACGAATGGGTTTACTGCAATTCATCTGGCCCACGCTGCCCTCGTAGCTCCCAGAAGCGGAAGTAAAACACGCCCATTCATGTGGATTGACTTGGGCTTCTGGTAATTGAAGTCCAAGAACATCTGGAGTGCCAAGGTTCGCCATCATGGGTATGACATCTCATCAGGCTGAGGAATATTCCAGGTCTGTCTGTGCCATCGTGCATGGGGGCAATTTGCCCCTCAGATGCTGGGAGGCACTTGGTTTCTCTCAAGGTGTGTGGAGCAGGGAGTAGGAGAAGGGGGAATCCTTTCTGGCATCCCTCCACACTCCCTCCTCACTGTTCAAGGGGAGGGGGACTTCTTCACCTCTACCCACCCTGGACAGACAAAAGGACACAGATCTGAGATGCATAAAGCAATGAATGAGGTCGCCAAACAAAGCAATCCTAGGCATGTTTACTTGGGAGTAAAGTACCCCAAATTCAGTGGCCTGAGTGCAGGACAGCACCATTAGCATGCAACAGAGTTGGGGAAAAGTTACTTTTTTGGACTACAGCTCCAGGAACCACCACCACCACCCCACCCCCCACCCCAGGCCAGCATTGGAGTGGAAGCTGAGCATTGGTATGGAATCACTTCTTCCCTCAAAGGACAAGGTCGGTCCGCCCTTAGACAGCATAACCAGCCCCTCTCCCACCAGCTTTGGGATTTGATGCTATATGTTCACCCAGTGAGGAGCAAAGGGGCAGGTGGTTGGGGTATTTTGCATTGCCTCCCCTGCAAATAGAAAATGACTGGGTTAGGCCTTCCGCTTGGAATGCAGAGGAGGAAGTGACATACTAGCCACCTGGCCTCAGGCAGCAAAATGTCTTGAGCCAGCCCTAGATTAGTACACATCTGTCTCTGAAGGATGGTGCAAAGAGAATGGATGAGGCTTCCCCTTTCAGGCGAGAGCCTTGAAATAGATGACAGTGTGAGTTATAAATAAATTACCTCCCTTCCAGGGCCGTAGCCAGGGGGTGGCCAGGATGGGCATTGCCAGCCCATCCTGAGTTAGCAGTTTGCCCACCCTCAAACTCCCTACTGCTTGTGTGTGTGTGTGTGTGTGTGTGTGTGTGTGTGTGTGTGTGTGTGTGCGTGTGCGTGTGCGTGTGCGTGTGTGTGTGTGTGTGTGTGTGTGTGTGTGTGTGTGTGTGTGTGTGTGTGTTTCCCATCCTGAAAAAATATTCGCCCACCCCCATCTAGAATCCTGCCTATGGTCCTGCTTCCTTCCCATCATTGGGGAGGGGGAGGAAAATGGGAAAACTCTGAGCCTAGGTTAGCCAACCTCCTCTTCCTCCTCCATCGTCGTCGTCGTCGTCGTCGTCACCAAAACAAGGAGCCAAGCTTGGTGAGCAAATGGTTAAACCAAAGATTTCCGCGTCTTGGGCTGGGAAAGAAATCTCTCTCTTTTTTTACAAAAAAAAAGTCCATCATAGCAAAGTTGATCCAAACTTCCTGCACAGCTCCACAACTTTGTTTCCTCCGCCCCCTTCCCCCCTTCCCCCCTTATTTTTATTACTCGCGTGTAGTAATTAATTCCTCCTCGGCGCGTTTCCTCTCCTGCTAATCTTTGGGTCACTGGTTTGTACATATGGCGGGATGATAATGAAAGGAGATAGGCGGCCGGGTGGGCGAGGGGGTGGGGTGGGGTGGGGTGGGGGGTCGGGCTGGTGGCACTTCTTTTCCTCGCCGGCTGTTGGCTGTGCGCAACTTCCGCGCCTCCCCCCCTCCCTCCCCACTGTAGATCTCGGGCTGTTTATCGTCTAAGGAAGAAGGCGGAGAGAGAAGGAACGGCCGACGGGGAACAAAGTTTTGCAAACTTTGCCACTGAAAACATATACTGTATACTGTATGTAAAAATATCTGGTGGACGGAGTCGTCCTCGTCCACCAGATGTTTATTTATTTATCTATTTATTGTCAGCTCTTGGCCGGACTGCGAGAGTGTTTCTGCCTGAAAAGTTACACGGGACATCTCCTAACTTTTAAAAGCTGCCTGTTCTACCTAAGACATTTATTTTTTTTAAAAAATACCTTTAAGGCAATGTCGGGTATGGTGGGAGCAGAGAAGGGCTACAGAGAAAAGTAACGAAGTATTCCGTTAAGTTACTGGCGAAGGATTGAACGTCTGTTTGGGAAGCGTCGGGTGAATTTGATCCACCTAACCGCAACAGGTTCTTTAACTCGTTCGGAGATTCTGATCGCGAACTCAGATCCCCAGCGACAAGTCTCCGATCCCGGAGCCAGTTGAGCCGGAGAGATATACAGTAATTCGAGTCCGCTGGGTCCTCTAAACTCCAGTAGAAATAACGTGTCCACTGTGTGTGTGATTTGCACATCTAGGAGCGGAGCAATCCCCTTTATTCCATGAATTTGCGTTTAGGATAACAACAAAATATAACCCCAGAGGGACCGTTTGTTTCTCAAGAACTTCGCAGTCGGTTTCTTCCAAGGAGACCCAGCGGAATCAGGACTGAAAGTCCAGCGGAGTGGAAGTCTTACAACACGATGCCTGGCTAGGAGTAAAGAGCCCAAAAAAGTAATGTTATTAAGTTTGTCAAGGCTAAGCTTGACTTGAACTTATTCTTAAAATATACTACTCAGCTCCGGAGCGGTCCCGATCCCCTCAATGAAACTACCCAACAGTGATTGGCAGCTCAATGCTTGCTGTGTGTAGCATAATGTTTACAAAGACCCACATTTTAAGGAGGCTTGTGGAATGTTCTGACATTTTCTAATCATGGGACATAGAGGATGTGAAGCAAGCATTTACAGAGATCCCGGGCCTTGTTTACATGTAAAAATGCTTAAAAGCGAAAAAGATTAATATTTTCACAAGTGAAAAGTTTTTTCACAATTTCACCTCAATCTCTAGACATTATCTGTTTACCAAGCTCGGTAAATAACATTTCCCCCATATATACAGTACTGTACATTTGCAGGTTACTCTAGAGAGCTAGTGAGTGACTGAATTCTTGAGGCGGATCTGAATTCTTAGAAATAAACTTTGGTTTTTTTTTCATTTGCAGACTTTCTCCTCCAGGTTTACAAAGAGAAAAGTTTGATGTGTTTGTTTCTGGTCGACACTCAGCGTTTAAGGTGCTTTTATCAGTTCCATCGCTGAGCGATTTTGCTCGTCTTTCAGCGCCTTGATCCTGCTAGAAGGGTTTCTTTCCCAGTTCGAGATGAAACCACCCACTTTTCAGCCTTCAGAGAGACCAGTTATTTTCACTTTAAACCAAGTCCCCTTTGCATTGCGCCAAGTACCTAGTGCCCGGGTGAGGACATGTGAAAATGCTTTTGGCATAGAAAGAAAGAAGCCTTTGGTAGTCCGGTAGTGCACTTTGCACATAGCTACTCATAAGTAAATCATCTTCATCTCAGTGGAACCCACTACCAGGGAAATATGCATAGGGTTGTAGCCTATTTTTATCTGGGCAAAGTTTCACTGAACTCAGTGAGGATTGTTTTTAATCAGACACACAGAATGTGCTGGTAAGGTAGAAAATAATCATTTCCCAAGATGCTCTGATTACACACTCACTCCCACAGTCACACATAAGTACACAAACTCACACTTCATCCCTGTTCGCCTATCTTGTTGGAGTTGCACCTTCCCAGTCTCCAGAAGCTGAGACAAATCCAGGCAACTTTGCTGAACCCAACGAATACAACTGCCTATTTTCCCCTCTTTCTCGCTGTTCCTTCCCTCTGAGCCAGGAAGGCCGCATGTTTCAAGACCTGTTGGCCTTTCTTGAGAGGCAGTTACCGAACTCCAAACAGTAGCCGCTGTATTCTTCTCCTCCCCATCGTCATCAGTCTTCCCCACCAAACCACTTCGCTCCAAATTCAGGCTGTTCTTCGGAGTTTCCCGACGTGATCGTCTTTTCTAGGTTTTCGAAACGTCACTTCCATAAGGTAGAACAGGTATACCGTAGAGTAGATGCACAGAGGAGATCTAGATATATAGATATACATATCAGTACATAGAAAGCTTGAGAGAAAGAGCTAGCGACACATCTGCATTTAGGGTTTTTGTGAATATAGAAACACGTACACCTTACACATAAGAGATCGAAAGGTGTACCCAGACAGGCAGCTAAAAGATGCATCCAGAGAGAGAGAGAGAGAGAGAGAGAGAGAGAGAGAGAGAGAGAGATGTTAACCATAACCTCGTAGCAAAACCCACATAGATATGCCCCGGCACGCCTTCCAAGGCGCACTTTGAAAACTAGGGGTGTCCTATGTGGGTTTATATATATCCTGTGTGTGTGTGTGTGTGTGTGTGTGTGTGTGTGTGTGTGTGTGTGTGTGTGTGTGTATTTATATATATATAAAGGTACCATTCTGTCAAAGGAGGGAGGGAAAGAGAGAGAAAAAAGTTTAAGAAGCTGAAAAGGGGGGGAGTGGGAGAGAATAGGAGGCATTAAAGGTGTAATTCAGAGATGCCCAAACTTTTCAGGCAGCAGGCCGGTCACATGGCTCAGGGGGCTGGTCACTCTCCCAGGGCCCATTAGGCGTTTTGCTTCCGCTTCCAGGAGTGTCGAGGGCATCACTGGCTGGATGAATTGGTGTTGAGGGCCCTGATCCGGCCCACAGGCCGTAGTTTGTGCACCCCTGGTGTAACTGATGTTATAAAAATAAGTATAAAAGAAAGCGCAGTCCCCACCCCTTTGCTATCCAAGCCCTTCAGGTACGGAGAGAGAGAGAAGGAGAGAGAGAGAGAGAGAGAGAGAACGCTCCCAAGCGATGTATCCTTTTTTTTTTAATTGAGGTTGTTTTTGTTTTTGCCTTCCTGAGGGTTAATACATCAGAAGGCAGCTTCTCCCGCCTCGTCCAATCAGAACTCAGCCCTGGCAGCTATAATATAGAACTAAAGGCAGGCGGATCTCACAGGCGTCGCAGGCGCAGCTCCCTGCCGGATCCAGACCCTCTCGCGAACCGACACCGGCCGACCCATTCCCGCCGCTCCCTCCTGCCGCGTCCAGCTCCGAACTCCGATGAGTTCCGTTACCGCCGGCGACCTCTTTGCGGCTCCCCTTCCCGCACCTGTCTCGCTCGGGATCGGGGAATAGCCTGCGAAGGAGGAGGAGGCAGGAAGGCAGGGAAAGGAGGCAGGGAAGGCACCAGCCCAGGAAGGAGCTCCGAAGAAGAGCGCAGGTCGCGGGGGACAGAGAGCGCCAGGGGAGAAGGAGGCAAGACACACACACACACACCGACACACACACACACACACACACACACACACACACACACACACACACGCTGGGGACACGCACAGGCGCACTCACGCGCGCGCACACGCGCGCAGAGAGAGAGAGAGGATCGTGCCCGCCCGTCCACCCGCCCTCCCCTACCTGTACACCCACCCACCCGTCCTCCCCCTCCGCCAGCCCGGGCGTGGGGAGGGGAGAGAGAGACCCCCGGCGCCCGCCTTGTTGCCCGCTGTCTCCTCGGACGGACAGACGGTCGGGCGGACGGGATGCGTCTCCTGCGACGGACCGGCCTCCTGCGGTTGGCGCTGGGCTTGCTCTTCCTCTCGACAGGGCTGGCTTGCGGGCCGGGCCGGGGCTTCGGCAAGCGGCGGCACCCGAAGAAACTGACCCCGCTGGCCTACAAGCAGTTCATCCCCAACGTGGCCGAGAAGACGCTGGGCGCCAGCGGACGCTACGAGGGCAAGATCAGCCGCAACTCGGAGCGCTTCAAAGAGCTCACCCCCAACTACAACCCGGACATCATCTTCAAGGATGAAGAGAACACCGGAGCCGACCGGCTCATGACCCAGGTCAGAGGCAGAATTTAAAAACACACACCCTTCAGACGTTCCAGGGTGGAGGGGGGAGGGGTGTTTGTGTGTGTCTGAGGGGGGTCTCAGCCAAAGGAGAGCGCCCATGGGAGCATCTTCCCCTCCCTCCTCCAAAATGTCTTCTCTACTGCCTATCACCATGGTGGCGAGCCTTGGCACTCCATATGTTCTTGGACTTGAATTCCCAGAAGCCCAAGCCCCCTGTGAATCCACACGAATGGGTTTACTGCAATTCATCCAGCCCGCGCCGCCCTCGTTGCTCCCGGAAGCAGAAGTAAAACCCATTCATGTGGATTTACAGGGTGCTTGGGCTTCTGAACATCTGGAGTGCCAAGGTTCGCCATCACTGGCCTATCATAAGATCCCATGAAGTTTGCAGGAGAAGGGGTGTGTGTGAGAGAGAGAGTGTGTGTAAAGGCCATACCTGTATGTATTGCATGTGCATTTTAGACGGGCTGCTACCTGGGATGGAGGCTGGTGGAAGGGCGGGAGGGATGCGCGTGTGAACGGTGTGAACGTTGCGGGGAAACCACGCTATGCCGCTCCCTGCGACTTGGTTGGTTAGCTGGCTCTAACTGCATCTTATCCCCTCCTTCCTCCCCACCCCCACAAGGGACCCACTCGGACCTAAGGAATCGGGTGAAGCTAAGAGCGCATTGCCTTCTAGCTTTAAAATCCCCATTTCCAAAAGAAATATAGAATAGCCTCCGCCTTCCATGCACCTTGCAAATGATTTATTTGCAAGGTTAAGAAAGGCAGACTTCTGCGAGGCTAGGCTGAACTCCGGTGGCAATTCTAAGAATCGTCCCCTCGACGTTCTCCCCTCGGTTATTGGCACGACAATCCTCCTGCTGCTCAGCCTTTTTTCTTTTCTTTTTGCAACAGCGCCCAGCAGAGCATTTATGGATCGATTTTCTGTTAAGGATGCTCCCCCATTAAGCCCACGGTTGCCACCCTGGTGGGGAGGGGGGAGGGGGGAGAGAGAGCGAAGTAACTTAGTCAGCATTGCATCACTTCGGGTTTGAGGAGGAAAGGAAGAAAGAAACAGCAGCTATAACTGCCCCCCTCCGTCCATCCATTCATTCAATCGTTCGTTTTCCAAATGCACCTGACTTGGGGGGGGGGAGGGATGGGGGATTGGACATTGGCTAAAAATAGAAAGCAATTCCATCCTCTTCATCCAGTCTCTGGACTACCTGCCTAATTATCGTCATCCTCATTAACTGCAGCTAATGTGCTTTTGTTGTTGTTGTTGTTGTTGGGGAATTCGTAAAGCATCCCCTTCGTGGGTCCGCCTCCCCCCCTTCCTAGTTCCGGAGTTCCTTCGAACTACCTGCAAAGGGAACTGGCAGCCCAGGCACTGACAGGTTTCCTGCCAAATATAGGTCAACAGTCTTCCCTCCTTCCTCCCCCCAACCCCCCTCTGCTATTAATATAGTTTAGCCCCACCTTCAGTTCTATTATAAGAGCCTCCGCTGGAGTCTCCACGAGAAAGGGGGGGAGGGGGGGATTTCCTACCCCCCCTTCCAATCTTTCTCCAAGTGAGCGCGCGCACGCACACACACACACACACTGCTGGGCTTTCTCTAACACCCCCCCCTCGTCTTTTCCCTCCACCTGATTTTCCGCACGTTCAGGAGATGGGGGGGCAGGCAGGGGGGGGGAGAGAAGCGCGCGGGGCCATCTCCGCCCGACCACCTTAAATCCGACTTCCTACCTTCCTGGGGGGGGGGGGGAGAGAGCAAACCCAGGCGCACGAGCCTCAATTAAATATGCACACGGGCCGCTGTGCACAGAGAGAGAGAGAGAGAGAGAGAAGAGAGAGAGAGAGAGAGAGAGAGAGTTCACACAGCCCTGGAAAGGCAAAGGAGGCATCGAGGCAAAAGGCCAAGGTGGAGATTCACCCACCCCCAAAGAGGGTGTGTGTGTGTAAGTGGAGGAAGAGATCGGTGGCTTAGATCTATTTGTTGGATCTCTGATCCAGTCCCCGGTCCCTTCCATCATCTTCCATCCCCACCGCCCCTCACGCGGCTCCCCCCTTCTCTCTCTCCCCCCCCCCCCCCGATCTGCCAAGACACAAGAGCAGGCAGGGGCAGCAGCTCGCTGTGCGGCGTCAACTCCACCCCGTGGCTCGCATTTTCAGCTCCACTTACTCCTCGGCTATCGATCGCAAACGGCTAGGATTTCAGTGTGCAGCAGCCCTTGTCAAGCGCGGGCGGGCGGCTCTTTCCCCTCCTTCCTTCCTTCCTTCCTTCTGCTGCTGCTGTTGCCGCCGCCTCCTGTCCTTCTTGCTGGGGTGCGGATTTGCTGGAGCCACAGGAAAAGACTTTCTCTGTGTGTGTGTGTGTGTGTGTGTGTGTGTGTGTGTGTGTGTGTGTGTGTGTGTGTGTGCGCGCGTGTGCGTGTGCGTGTGCGTGTGCGTGTGCGCGTGTGCGTGTGTGTGTGCGTGCGCGTGTGTGTGAATGTGCGAGCCCGCGCGTGTGCCCTGCGTGACTGTGTGTGTGCGCACGCGTGCCGTGTGTGCGCGAGGTGTCAGCTGGATTCGAACCTGTTCTGTCTAGATCTGGTGAGTCCGGACAAACCCGGTGGCTTGCAACCCAGCTCCTGTTTTGGAAAGGTGAACGAAGGGAACGGAACTGGAGGACGTTACTATTGGGGGGGGGGGGCCTCCACTACTCAAATTCTCCAATACTCCTCCCCCCCCCCCCTAAAGTAACGTTTCCAAGATCGCAGAAGGAAGGGAGAAAGACGGAGAGGATGAGACGGAGGTTTAGAAATACAGAAGCCACGTGCATCTTGGGAGGGGAGGAGTGGTTGGAGGTGACCTCTTTGTCCCCCTCCCCATTTCCATGGACGGGTGTGTGTGCGCGTGTGTGTGTGTGCGCGTGTGTGTGTGCGTGTGCAAAACCTCCCCTTTCTTCCTGCCCGCCGTTCCTCGCCGACGGCTGGCCTCTTCGGCGGCAGGAGCTCGAGGCGGTTGAACTTCTGACCTTCTGTCAACTTCCCGCAGACGAAGCTCGCAGCAAAACAAATTCACTGGCCTCGGCTTGGGAGCCGCGCACGGCCACGCGCCTGCCCGTCCGCGCGCGCGCGCGCTCCCGGCCTCTCGGGGGAGCCCTCGGTCCTCCTGCCTCGCTTCCACCACCACCACCCCCCTTTGCTCCACTGTACTAGGAAGGGGTGTGTGGAGGCTGGATTGTGGGGGGTGGCGGTGGGGTGGGGGTGTTGCATGCAAAGGAAAGGAAAGCTTTGGTGTCCCCCCCCCATCTCCCCATCCATCGGACAGGATCAGACCCTGAGTGGATCTCATCCATCTGACCAGAAACCCTGGAGAACGGGGCGAGGGAGTTACGGTCGAGTTATGGGGCTCGAAGGGGTTAAAACAGGGGTGTCCAAACTTTTCTGGCTGCGGGCCGGTCACGTGGCTCTTCCCACCAGAAGCGGAAGTAAAACGCGCCCTGAAATCGGTTTTGCAACAGGATGAGATAGATTTCGAGCTGCCATTTTCTCTGCTGAACCCAGGGGTGGCCCAAACTACAGCCCGTGGGCAAGATCTACCCTCTGATGCCAATTCATCCGGCCCACACCACCCTTGTCGGTCCCAGAAGAGGAAGTAAAATGCACCCATAGGGGCACATTTTACTTCTGCGTCTGGGAGCGACAAGGGTGGCGTGGGCTGAATGAATTGGCATTGGGGGCTGGATCTGGCCCACAGGCCGTAGTCTGGGCACCCCTGGGTTAAAAGGAAACAGGTTAGTCGGTGGGAGGCTAGGCAGACCCACTGAGTTCACCACCCACCGACACACACACACAATAAAAGAGGAAGGGCGTCAATCTGGAGTGACGCTAGGAGAAAGATGGGTGGGAGGAGGAAGGAGAATGGCTGATCTGTTTAAGATGAGGATGATGAATTCCAGCGCAGGTGGGAATCTCGGGTGGCCGATCCAACACCCACCCTCCGCGTTTGTCTGCTTCCTCCGACCTTGGACAGAAGGAAGGAGAGATCCCGAGAGCCCTCCCTGTGTGGAATGGTTAAACGCTCCGAAGGGTTGCTTGAATGCTTTCGCCGCTGGTTAATATTAACTTCCCGGGAGAAGAATGCAAACACAACACACACACACACACACACACACACACACACACACACACACACACACACACACACACACACACACACTACTCTCTCACCCCCACCAACACCCGGGAAGGTAAAGCAGAAGAAAGCCTGGGGATGTCCTTGAGGAATGTGCCGGTGGCACACCTGTACCTGTCCCCCCCCCCCCCCCTTTGCACGCAGCCCGATCCTCTGGCCCTTTGCAAGCCCCACGCAATGCAAAGGCAATCAGGTTACCGGGCAATAAGTCACAGGGAATTCAAGAAGGATCCCTTCGGGCCAGATCTATATAGGATCGCAGCAGCCCTACTCTCAAGGGAAGGTGGTGTAGTCCTACGGTGTGCTTGCCCCCAGATTTATCCCACTGAAAGTGAGATCACTGTGTAGTTTCCTCCCGTGCTGTGTGATTACCCCCGCGTAAATCAGTGTGTTTCTGTGGGATATCCAAAGGCGCACAAATAGCGCACAGCCTCATCTGTGTTTATAGAGAAGTCGGTCCCGAGTGGTCCGGGTGTAGGATGCGTCAGGAATTGGGACCTTAGTTCTCTCCCGGTATGCATAGGATGAGGCTGTTGGCCTGACACGGGGAAGACGTGAAGGGTGTTTTTCCACGGAGTAGACTGCAGTGGCTCAAGAGGCTAAGACGCTGACTGTGAGGCGGAAGGTCAGCAGTTCGATTCCCGAGTACTGCAGGACGGAATGAGCCTTTGTCCCAGCTAATGCCAAGCTAGCAGTTCGAAAGCAAGAAATTGCAAGTAGATAAATAGGGAACACTTTGGTGGGAAGGTAACAGCCCGGTGTCTAGTCATGCCTGCCAAATGACCTTGGAAACGTCTGCAGAAGCAGACAGCGCTGGCTCCTCGGCTTTGAAACAGAGATGAGCACTGAACCCTAGAGTCGGATCCGACTGGCTTTTGAGCAAGGGAAACCTTTACCTTTACTAATTAATTGACCAGTGCTAAGATTAAAGAGGGTAAAAATTGGGAAGGGCTATGGTAGAGGCCTGCAGTGGCCTAGTGGTTAATACGGAAGGTCGGCAGGTCAGTAATTCGAGGCCCGAGTGCTGAGTACTGACTTAACCTAGCAGTTGGTAAACAAGAAATTGCAAGTAAATAAATAGGTACCGCTTTAGCAGGGAAGGTAACAGCTTTCCGTGTGTTCTGGTGTCTAGTTATGCTTGCCACATGACCACAGAAACATCTGCTGTTGCAGACAGCGCTGGGTCTTTTGGGGGAATGAATCGGTTCACCTGGCCAGGAGGCAGTGTAGATGGCCAAAGGCGTAGCCGGTATCGCACCTCTGCCGCTCGCCAGGGAAGTTCGCATGCTCTGAAATATTTGGGAAGGTCTTTAGCTGGGGTGTGTGCATGAGAGATATGAATGTGAATGGGCAGAGGGCCAGCTCCACCGCATCTGTACGGATACGGACGCAAGATTTTGTGAGGTCACCTTCTGTCCTCACTACGGTCACTTTCCTGATGCTCAAGGTTTTTGAGAGTGCCTAGCAGTTGAAAGCAAGAAATTGTAAGTAGATAAATAGGTACCGCTTTAGCAGGGAAGGTAACAGCTTTCCATGTGCTCTGGTGTCTAGTCATGCCTGCCACATGACCATGGAAACGTCTGCAGAAGCAGACAGCGCTGGCTCTTCGGCTTCGAAACAGAGATGAGCACTGAACCCTAGAGTCGGATACGACTGGCTTTTGAGCAAAGGAAACCTTTACCTTTACTTTAGTAGGATGTTACCCAAAGCAAATGGGGTGAAGGAGAGGAGGGGTGGATGATAATGAGGAGGAACTGACTTGAAGGTTGAAGCCTTCCAAGTTTGGGAGAAGATTGATACCGACTGTGTAGCATCTGGTTTGTACTGAAAGTGATTTCCAGGTAGAGTAGGGTCTAACAACAGAAGAATGTGGGCTTAACACTGTCAGCCTTAATACTGGATCTGAAGTAGCAGGGATACAAAGGCCAGGAAAGTTGATGCCAAGGAAAACTGGTTCGAGGCCTCAAGGTCTCATAGCCCCTTGGTTATTATTGCTGCTAAATAGTACAGCAGCCTTCTCCAGCATGGTGTTTTGGGACTCCAGTTCCCATCATGGCCAAAAGTCTGGGGTGAGGAGGGTTATGTAATTGAAAAAAACCTTCCAAAGAGCAACAGGATGGGGACACTGTAGTAGGGAGTTAGCCCATTTAGTCACATTTAGTTACTCTTTTAAGAGTAAACATGTAGTGTGTTGCAGTCTGGAGCAGACTTCTCATGTATCTCTTGCTTTGTATCTTAAGATGGCCTTCAGAAGGCTTACAACTCCATTGTAATAAATGGGCCTTATAACCACCTAAGGTTTTGATCCTAGCTATGTCTCCTAACAAAGTTTAAGATGAGTTAAATAATTGAGCCTGAGGCCTCCAGTGTCAGCAAGTCAAGGAAAGCAAGGATTCCTTCAGATGAACATTGGATCCTAGGCATGTTTACTCAGGAGCAAGTCCACATTGACTGGAGGTTCCAACTCCATTGTAAGAGTGTTTAGGATAGAGATCAGGATGGAATAGACTGGGTCTCTCACTAAATGTAGGGCAAAGATCCACCACTATCTGCTTGTCCTTTTTAACTGATTTTGTGGGTTGAGTTTCTATATTTGGACCGGGTTGGATGTCACCCTATGCAAGTTGAGCTTGTGGGCCAAGCTTGACTTTTAAGATCCAGCCACCACAGGGCATTGGATTGAGGATTTTGCCTTGACTTGGTGTCCTCCTAAAGAGATGGTGTAGCCCAGCTCCCATTATCCCCAGCTGGCATTGCCTAGGCCAGTGATGGCCAACCTTGACACTCCAGGTGTTCTTGGACTTCAATTCCCAGAATCTCCTGATCAGCAGGAGTGCTGATTTGGGCTTCTGGTAATTGAAGTCCAAGAACACCTGGAGTGCCAAGGTTGGCCATCACTGGCCTAGGCAGATGATGGGTCTTCTTGTTGCAACAAAATCCATCTGGAGGTCGACACAGAATTGAAGACTGCTCCGTCAAGGGCAGCCACAGAGAGCTTCTAGCACAGGGGTGCCCAAACTATGGCCTGGGGCCTGGATCCGAACCCCCCCCCATGCCAATTCATCTGATCCACGAAGCCCTCGCGGGCAGGATTAATTAGCATGGGGGGGGCTGAATCTGGGCCCCAGGCCATAGTGACCAGCCCCCTGAACCATGTGACCGGCCTGCGGCGCAAAAGGTTTTGGCATCCTTTTTCTAGCACAGTGGCTTTGGTGTCACTGTGGTGGGAAGGGGATTATTAAGTCTTCCCAAGACCCCGATCCTAAAGACGTGGCAGAGAGAAGGACAGGTCGAGGGAGGTCGATGGCTCCAAACAAACGTGGTGGGGAGAAGGGCACTCAGCTCGGAGACCTTTGAACGATCTTTAGGACTTAGAGATCATCAGAGGCTGACCTTATTAATCTCCGTGCAGCTGGCGTGGAAAGAATTATGACACACACTCAACACGTGTTTCACGCAGTCTGCCCGTATCCTCGTTTATTTGGATGCTCTGAGGGATTTAGCGGGGCTTTGGCTCTTCGTTGGCTTCCCGCAGGGTTTCTTCTGCCCTTCCGATCATCTCCCCGGTCCTCGTTTGTAGGCAGCCCCTCCATTCCCAGCCCCAGTCAAAGTGCTTGTGCGCCGCATCCTCTAACCAAGAAGCGATCCTCAGCCGAAGCGCCTCCAGAACGTGGCAGCAGCCATAGCGCTCGACGGAGCCCCGGCAAAAGGGTTTCTAGGGCTGCTATCCGAAGCTAACCCCTCGGATCAGGGCTGCGAAATCAGCAACATTTTGAGTAAGGATGGATGTGGCGGGAGTCATGGGCCCCTGGGGCATGTAGTAGGATCCACAAAGCGCTTGTCCTCCGTGGATCTCAGCCAACTCTGAGTGTTGGGTCGTGCTCAGCCTTCTCCTGCCAAAGACCCTCTCCTTTCCCACCCCTAATCTCCTCAAAACCCTTTATCTTCGATTACAGTACCTTCTACCTAAGAGGTGTTGTGTTGCTGTTGTTTATTTGCCTGTAGACCGCCCAGAGTGGGAAATATACCAGATGGGCGGTATAAAAATGAAATCAATCAATTAATCAATCGATCGGCAGGCAGGCAGGCAGGCAGGCAGATATATAGTTAGATAAGGATGGAGGGGGGTCATGGATCCTTCCCGGCGGTATCCTGACACTATCCTACTTGACACCCCAAGAGCCTCAGGTGTGGGATTTGGAGTATGGGCAGTTCCACGCCACCTTCTAAACCCGGGGTGCCCAGACTACGGCCCATGGGCCAGATCCAGGCCCCCATGCCAATTCATCTGGCCCACGCCATCATCGTTGCTAGAATTGGTGTGGGGAGGACAGATCTGGCCCACGGGCCGTAGCTTGGGCACCCCTGGTTTAAGCAGAGACACTGGCAGCCTCAAATGTATCTCATCCTGTTGCAAAACAGATTGCAAGCCGCTTCTGGTGAGAGGAGCCATGTGACCAGCTCGCTGAACCACATGGCCGGCCTGCGGGCCAAAAAGTTTGGGCACCCCTGTCTGTTCTAAAGCAAGCCTCCCATGATGCCCAACCCCAGCCAGGCTGGGGAGGATGGGAGTTGTGATCCATGGTGGACGAGCTGATTCTCTCTCTCCATCCTAGTGCTGGCGCCTCGTTGAGCTTCTTCTCTTTCTCCCCCGCCCCCCCTCCAACCGCAGCGCTGCAAGGACAAGCTGAATGCCTTGGCCATCTCGGTGATGAACCAGTGGCCCGGCGTCAAACTCCGCGTCACCGAGGGCTGGGACGAGGACGGGCACCACTCCGAGGAGTCGCTGCACTACGAGGGCCGCGCCGTGGACATCACCACCTCGGATCGGGACCGCGGCAAGTACGGCATGCTGGCCCGCCTGGCCGTGGAGGCCGGCTTCGACTGGGTCTACTACGAGTCCAAGGCTCACATCCACTGCTCCGTCAAAGCCGGTGAGAAGCGTGGTGTGGTTGGGGGCCTGGGGGGGCGGGGGGGACACACGTTGTACAAGAAAGCTACGTGTATATATCCCTCTTAAGAGTGTCTAGGGCAGCAGGAGTTCTCAACCTTTTAAAGTTGGGGGCCGGGTCACGCTCCCTCAGACAGCTTCCGGTCGGATGGCCATTTTGCCCTTCCTCCACTACATGGCACTTCCTGGTGTGGTGGAGGCGATGGGGGCCCACATGAAATGGTGCCATGGGCCCCATCTGGCCTGCAGGCCACAGGTTGAGAATCCCTGGACTAGGGGACTACGGTGGTTTACGGGTCAAAGCGCGGAACATAGACCATTAGGCAGTTAGAGACCCCAGTGCTGCCCGACAGAGTGAGCGCCCGTGTCTCTGTTGTCCCAGCTCCTGCCAAACTAGCAGTTCCAAAACAAGACATTGCAAGTAGACAAATAGATACCACTTTGGTGGGAAAGGTAACAGCAGTTCCATGTGCATCTAGTCACGCTGGCTACATGACCACCGAAACTCCACAGAAACAGATAGCAGCTGGCTGTTTAGCTTGTAAACGGAGGTGAGCAACGCCCCCTAGAGTCGCACATGACTGGCTTTCAAGCAAGGGAGACCATTAGCTTTACCTACAAGCCTCTGCACCTGTGGTGTTTTTGGATGGATTCAGAGTTAGCTGCTGGATTGCGCAAGGGAACTGCCCGGAACTCCAGGTGAGAGATGGAAAGGCCTCCCCGAACTACAAGATACTGTACAGGATTAGAGTGAGTGGACCAGAAATGGGTTCCTTTTAGTCCGATCTCCTGTTTCGAACCAGTCAACGACTGTGGATCGAGCCGGATTTTGCCCCCCCTCCGGGGGGACGGGGCTCCTTGGTTCGATTCTTCGGTCCTTCATGGCCAGTGGCCAGAGCCGTGGTTCCACCAGGTCTCTTCGGGTAGGAAAAAATGGCGGCATCAGATGGCACCACTCCAGGGAAATTCCCAACGAGATAGAGGTCGATCCCCGCTCTGCCGGGGAAACCCCACCTCTCAGGCCTTCCCACGGGAGGACCGCGAAGAAGACTCGACGCAAAGGGTCGCGGCCCGATCCTCCTCTGGAAAGGGGCCAAAGATGCCCCATAGCGGAAGACGCAAGTTGCTTTGGGATCTGACCAGGTTAAAGGTAAAGGTCGCCCTTGCTCGAAAACCAGTCGTATCCGACTCTAGGGTTCAGTACTCATCTCTTTTTATAGCCAAAGAGCCAGCGCTGTCTCTGCGTCTGCAGACATTCCCATGGACATGTGGCAGGCATGACTAGACACTGGAGTGCACGGAACACTGTTTATCTTCCCACCGAAGTTGTACCTATTTATCTACTTGAAATTTCTTGCTTCCGAACTGCTAGGTTGGCAGGAGTCTGACCAGGTAGCCCCATTCAAATCGATTTATTGTTTTTAAAAACACCCTTTCTTTGGGTGGTGGTGTCTGCCTTTCTTTAACTGAGGGGAACTTTCCTCGAAGCGACACCAGCGTGGGATCGAACAGGCCTCGGATCAGCCTCGGATCAGCGAAAATACAGAACCATAGGTCTTGACATCTCCTTTTAAAATGCCCCAGGATAGGTGGGCACCCCTGTTAGTCTGTAGCTTTAAAAAAATAACGAAGTCTTGTGACACATTGGAGTCAATTGTTGTGAAGTGCATGGAGAAAAACTGGGCTGCCAATTTGATTTGCAACTTTTTTGGGGGGTGGGGCTGAGCAAATGAACTTTTCAGGTTTCTTTGCTCAAGGACCTTCCGGGAGCAGTCAGGATTCATCCCGTGTTTAACCGTTCAAAGTATCCCCTTGGTAGAAGGGAGGCAGAGCTTTAATTCACGCGCCGAGGCAACTGGATTAATCTTAATTTCAGTGGCGCAGGCCTGGCAGGGAACGATCGTTACAAGGGATGGCAGGAA
This sequence comes from Bradypodion ventrale, assembly GCA_035047345.1. Taxonomy (NCBI): domain Eukaryota; kingdom Metazoa; phylum Chordata; class Lepidosauria; order Squamata; family Chamaeleonidae; genus Bradypodion; species Bradypodion ventrale. Next base: position 128,677,765 of record JAWDJE010000006.1, read on the forward strand.
TTATTCCAGGCAATTAGTCCGGGGTAGATGATGCAATTCTTGGCTTGGTGGACTAAAGTGGATCGATGCCAAGATCTCAACCTAGACGTCAGAACAGGTTGGCAAATTAGCAATTACACTTCTATACCGCTTGGTTGACCATGAGATTCGCAAACTACTTAACCTGGGCTTTTTTGCATACGCTGCGGTTGGCTTTGGCCTCGGATCAGTCCAGGTTTGCGGTAGAAAGACTTACAGCTCCGTTCAGCACCCTTCTGCGACAAACTAAGTCGGAAGTAGTGTACTAAACTGCCCATCACTCGCCCCGTCCTTCATTCTACCTCCTAAATAAGATCCACTTTAAAGAATTATTGTTCCTTCCCTAGTTCCAAACTTCCTTGTCGCCTAGAATAAAACGGGGCGGGGGGGGGGGAATGCTCCTTTTAATCTGGATCACAAATTGTGACGGTTTAATTGGGTCAAATTCTGTCGAGGTGGCTCAAGTGGCTAAGACGCTGACTAGGAGGTGGAATGTCAGCAGTTCGATTCCCAAGTACTACAGGACGGAATGAGCTCTCGTCTTTGTCCCAGCTCCTGCCAACCTAGCCGTTCGAAAGCAAGAAATTGCAAGTAGATAAATAGGGAACACTTTGGTGGGAAGGTAACAGCCTTCCGTGCGCTCCGGTGTCTAGTCATTCCTGCCACATGACCACGGAAACGTCTGCAGAAGCAGACAACGCTGGCTCTTCGGCTTTGAAACAGAGATGAGCACTGAACCCTAGAGTCGGATACGACTGGCTTTCGAGCAAGGGAAACCTTTACCTTTACCTCTGTCGAGGGTGCCACGGGTATCTTTCGTGGCCTCCTGCTTGCCTGGCAGAAAAAAAAACTGCCCCTGGAGTTATAGGGGCTCAGTGGTTAAGAAGCTCGCCTTGTTAGCTGGAAGGCTGGCAAGTTGGCAGTTCAAGACCCGGGAACTGCATGATGGATTGAGCGCCCGTCTCTGTCCCAGCTCCTGGAAACATGAAAGGAAGCTCATTTGGATGTTCCCTGAGCGGAGTTTCTTCCGCAGAAAATCCTTTCGACCCAAAATAATTTCTGGCACGAAATTCTTATTACAGGGAATAACCCGTGCTTGGATCGCCACCTACTGGTCTGTCTGAGAAAGGCTCCTCTCAGCCTCCTTCGCCACGCTTTCTCCATCACTTACCACATGTCCATGGAAACGTCTGAAAAAACGCAGACAGCACTGTCCTTTTGGCTATAAACGGAGATGAACACTGAACCCTAGAGTCGGATACAACTGGCTTTTGATCAGTGCTCCTAGGGCGAAAGAAGTGGCTCCTAAAGAGGCTTAAACCCCTATTTCTTTTTCTTTAACCAACCACTGCAAATGAGGCATTTGAACTCTGTGGAGGTTGAAAAGGTCAGGAAAATAAACCTAGAGGGGAAAATCCCTTTGCTGAACTCCAACTCCCAGAATTCCCCCAACCAGCATGTGGTTTGTTTGTTTTTTAAAGGTAAGGTTCCCGCTCTGTCCCTTAGAGAGCCTCCTGGAACATTGAAAAATGGAAATCTAAAGGGTCCACTCTGTAGGTTGGAGAATCAGGTTCTCTTCCCTGCAAATACTCAGCAGCTTTTCCTCTGATCTTTTGCATCAAAGGCAACTTCGTAGAAATGTTGACCCTACACTAGCCCCCTCCTTGGTTAGGCTCCACTGTTAGACCAGCTGGGATTTCTCCCTTTCCGGCAGGTCATGAAATTTGTCTTTAAATATTCTGTCCGTGTCACATTCTACTTGACCATTCTACTTGATTGTATTGAACCAGGCCCATGGGCTTTTGAGTCCAGGGACATCTGGAAAGTGACTGGTTCTTGGGTCCTGCTTTAAATTAGGTGTGCATAGGTAGCACAGTTTATATTGCACACCAAAACAGAGGTCATAAGGTCCATGGATGGTTCAGTAGTTTGTGCATAAATCTATTGGGAATATTCACCCAGGACTCAATAAGACCCTTGTGTCTTATCTTGGGCAATGCTAAAATGATCTTGTTTGTATTGCATGCATTATCTATCAGTCCATCAACTGATTGATTAATGTAAGTAGAGCAGGTTTGGTGCTCGTAAGGTTTGTTCTGGTTTGTGACAGTAGCCAGAACCCATCCGTCATAGTTTGCCTGTGCACAGCTGATGCTCTTTAGATTTGTGGGATTACCATTCCCATTTTGTATGTGTGTGTGTGTGTGTGTAAAATTATCAGGGTACCAGGGCTAGGAAAGAAAAACACTAAATTGTGGAGGATAATTCCAGCAAAGGCAAGAGATTTGGGACATGCATGTCAAAATCAACACATTACATTCTTGGGCTTTCCCTTGTTGTGGCTTTATGGTCATGAAAGTTCTCAGGGTAGACAAAGGCATATCTTATGCTTTTTAAAATGCAAATGTATTTCCTGATAGGTCAGAGAAAGAATAAGAGAGAATGAGAGAGAATATGCAAGAAATGTGAAAAAGATCAATAGTTTAGTTTACAGGTTAACTGAGTGGACAGGGCTATAGAATCTAGCATCCTGCTAGATTCTAATTACTCTTATTAACAATTAATATTATTATTAATTTATTAATAATTCTTGAAATCAAGAAAAAGGGCAATACCCTTTTCTTCTCTACCGGTTTCACACCCTCTCCTACACATCTGCAGGAACTCAAAGAAGAGGCTAACTAGAATGGCAGAAAATCTGCAGGTGTCAGGCTTTTCAGGTCAATTCCAGCCACAAGCTCTTCCAGCTTTTATCCCTACAACAACATAAAGAAAATTTAGCACTGGTGGTCTCTTCTCCCTTTGTAACTGATCTGTGATGAGACTTCCAGCTCCTCATAGCTGAAGAGCCTTTGTTAGGGAAAGAATTGTCAACCCCAGATTTCATACCTGCCATACCCTGTATTGGTTCATAGAACATAGTGGGCACAAAGTGAACATTTAGACATTTGTATTTTGTGGCAAATAAAAGAGAAAATCTTTACTTACAAATATTTATCCACACATACTTATAAATATACTGAATATATAAATAAATGCACATATGACATTCTTTAGAAATGTCCCAGGGTTCATGAAGCCAAAGCAAATCACAAAATGAATACCACATTCAAATAAGATTGTACGGACCTGAAACAAAATGTTGCCCAAAGCTAAGTAAACCTCAGCATTCATATTGATCTGTTGAAGAATGTTCAAATTTTTTATTGTTGAGATGTAGTGGAAAGTGTAAGGGAAATGCCTGTCCTCTTGGAATTCCTGCATTTACTGAGGGAATGGTAAATATCACCACTAATTTGCTGGATATAGTATTACTGTACCACCTGTTATTCAGATAATCTATGAAGGTTTAGAGCACTCAGGGCAAAAAAAAAAGTCCACCTTGATGGGGAGATGGGAATTGTAGTCCAATACATCTGGAGGGTGCAGGGATTGGCCAAAAGTGTTCTGTCCAGGGTTGTAACAAGGGTGCGACAACCAGAGATTTTTCCCCCCTGGGCACTAAAATATAGAACTGGGTCTACTGCTGAGTATTAAGCAATATGCTCCCTGTATCCATTGTTGGTGCAGAGCCGGTGGGGTTACCATAATCTCCTCTGACTTTGTCATGGTGGGCCATGGTACCCATGTTCCTTGGCAGAAAGGGGTGGGAAATCGTGCCACAAGTTTTGGGTGCCAAAATTGCTAGTTGTAAGTCTGGTTCTGTTTCAGACACTTTGAACCACAACCCATTGTATCCATTTGCTGAAATGACAGTAGCAGTAGTGGTTGAGATGTATGCCATCTAAGTAGCTGAAGAAAGTGAGTTTTGAACTGGCCACTCATGCCCTATGCCAGTGATGGCTAACTTTGGCACTCCAGATGTTCTTGAACTTCAATTCCCTGAAGCCTGGATCAGCAGGTGTGTTGAATTGGGCTTCTGGGAATTGAAGTCCAAGAACACCTGGGGTGCCAAGGTTGGCCATCACTGCCCTATGCACTGGGAGCTCTGGGCTTAGAGTGTTGCAAGAGCTTTGATTAACTTTCCCCTTCCCTACAAGCAATCCTGGCCCAGGTACGCCAGCTCATGCTTCATGCACACCCACAACTCAGTCTGCTTCCATCTTCCATTGGTAGCGCATTCTTCTCTATAGCCAAATCTGGGCATTAACATGCAGTGCACACCAAGTGCTCGGGAAGGGAGGGGAATAATTTGAGGATGTGTCACACGAGGTCGTGTGACTGTACAAGGTGGATTCCCGGACAGCTGCCGTGAATCCCGTCCCTTCCAGCTGGTTACCAACGGCCAAACTCTGGTTTCATGGCTGAGAATCTGATGAGAAGATTAAAAACCGAGGCGTTCCAGGCAGGGGGACGTCTTTGAGCCGCCATCTCTATTTGCAAAAAGTATGATCCTGGAGATTGGAATGCAAACGAAGGGACTCTTCCCCCCACCGGGGCCTGAATGGCTGTCAGGAGGGCAAAGGAGAAGAAGACAGAGGCAGTAAAGAGAGATGGATAATGAGGGCCTGGTGAGGGCTATTGAGAATAAACTCTTTCGTTTCATATTCAAATACCCATCTTGAGTGTTTTGGAAAAGTCTCCTGGTCTGTGCAAATAGGGCTTGAGGGGGATTTTGTGTGTGTGTGTGTATGGAGAGGTGCCCCCCCCCCTCATATTTTATTTTGAGTGCATGTGCGTGTGAATTGGCATCAAGGGTGCCCCAGCACCTGAACAAATAGGGGGGCTGGGGCGGAGAGTTGGAAGCGTCTCCTGTTTTCTAAAAGTGCCTCCCTTTATTACCCAGATCAGAATGACAGTGGCGGCCCTTTATTGGATTTTAATTAGAGAGCCCAATGAAGGGCCCTGGCTCAAAGGAGCAGATTTTTTCACACCTCCGCCAGTTTGCCTGGCGTGTTTACCAAGTTGCTACACAACTGGACCTATTCATCAAGGACCTCTGAGTGGGCAAACAAAGCCCAGACCGAAGCAGCGACTGGGGGTGGATTGGAGGCAACTGTTGTATGGAGGAATCCTTTGCTTCCTCCTAAAGAGCATTGCTGCACATTAGTTGTCCTGGTGCCACCTCCTCAGAAGATTTTTTGGCTAGTTCATTACCTGTTATTCCACTCTCATGCAGAAGATATGAAGTCAATCAATAATGGTCTGTTTCGTTTGGTCATCATTATTCCCCCCCCCTTCTTCCTTTAAAAAAAAAAAGGCATTAGGATAGGGATGCCCAAACCTTTCAGGCTGTGGGCTGGTCATGTGGTTCAGGGGGCCGGTCACATGGTTCATCTCACTGGAAGCAGAAGTAAAACACGCCTTGCAATCTGTTTTGCAACAGGATGAGATAAATTTTAAGCTGCCATTTTCTCTACTTAAACCAGAGGTGCCCAAACTACAGCCCACAGGCCAGATCTGGCCCCGATGCCAATTCATCTGGCCCATGCTACTCTCTTTGCTCCTGGAAGCTAAAGTAAAATGCGCCCATATGGGCTGACAAGGGTGGCATGGGCCGGATGAATTAGCATTGGGGGCCAGATCTGGCCCACGGGCTGTAGTTTGGGCACCCATGCAAGTTGAAAGGTTGGTTTCGAACTGTAATAGTTCTGCCTGCAAACCACAGAGTGGTGGGTTGTAAAGGGGGGCAGGCACCAAACTACTGTCTGTCCCACCCTGCCCTGCTTTTAGGAGGAAATGGAGTCTAGAAATAGTGCACTGAGAAGACAAGGAGAAACTTGAGAAAGAGAGATAATGAGAGAGAGAGAGAGAAGGAGGAGAAATACATTGTTATGAAATGATCTTTATGGGAGGAAGCTGGGGCTGGATGGAAGAGAAGAAAGGTTACATCTTGACCCAGTTAAAATCAAGAACAGAACTTGCCCTGAACATAGAGAATAACAGCAGTAGCAATTACACGTATATGCTGCCCAATAGCATTTAGTGCACTCTCTGGGTGGGTCACAAGATAATTAGTATTTTTGCCCTCAACATGCAGGATGCTCATTTTACTGACCTTGGAATGATGTAAGACTGGGTCAGCCTTGATCCCCACCAGGATCAAACTCACAACATCAGCAGTTTCGGCTGCAGTGCAGCAGGCAAAACTTAACTCGCCTTCACCAATTATCATTAGCATTATTGTACAGTGAGTGACCTTGCTTTTCAGACCAGGCTTGAGCTAGCTAATTGTTTTGGAGATACTTTTTGTAAACCTTATTTTTAGGATTACATTTTCTGCATCTTCCTTGATTATTTTAGCACCAAGGGTGATAGATTCTGAGACTTACCGCACTTAACTGAAGCTGTGGATATTGGCAAACACTTTATTTTACATTGCAGGCAGTGGCCTCTAGTGGCCATCTCTAATAATGACCCCTATAGAAAGACATGCTGTATATTATGTTTTCCAGGTTTTTTAAGCTTGTTGTTGGTCTTGAGTCTATTCTCTAGTGTAATGTAGTGAACTTTCTCCACCTTGAAAGGCAAACTAAACAGGCTTCACATATTGTAGAGGCACTCAAGAACAGCGCTTGTGGCTGAAATAGTCACCCTCTGTGATATCACTACCATTCTGCAGCCAAAATATTGTGAGTTCGATCCTGATGGTGACCAAGGTTGACTTGGCCTTTCACCCTTCTGAGGTTGGTAAAATGAGTACCCAACATGTTGGAACCAAAATGCTAATTATCTTGTGAACCACCCAGAGAGAGCATTAAGCACTATGGGGCGGTATATAAGGTTAATTCCTAATTGCTAACCTTTTGCAAAATATAGAATGTGTGAGTTGGGGCTGATGGGAAATACAGTCCTCTAACATCTGGATAAGATTTGTCTGTGTGTAGGCTGGAATAATGTAAAGATAGCCATGAGATCATTTCTCAGTGTGAGTCTCTCTCTCTCTTTTCCAGGGATCATCATTTTTAATGGAGTTGGAGACTTATATTTAGAACAATGTTTCCCAGCCTTTGGTTTTTGGACTTCAATTCCCAGAAGCCTAAGTCAATTTCTCAAAGCACTGATCAGGCAATGTACTGACTTAGGCTTTTGAGAATTGAAGTCTCTCTGTGTGGTGTGTGCCCCACATTGGGAACCACTGATAGACTCTGTTATGATAATGAGAAATGGCTGGGGGGGGGAGGGGGAGAGAAATCTACTGCAACTATTATTAGTATTATTTCTAGTGTAATTTCAAGGGCCTGTTAAACATTGTGAAGTCAGTCCAGGATAACAAAACCCAGCCAAATCAAAGCAGACCCAGTCCTGCGCGGACAGTAAACCCATTTGTATGGATTCACAGATACTTGGGTTTCTGGGAATTGAAGTCCAAGAATAGCTGGAGTGCCAAGGTTCGCCATCACAGCACTAGGCAAAGTGAGATGGACCATCTCAAGCAATGATTATTATCTGTAAATCCAGTTGCTGGCTCCAGTTTGACTAAGCCCACTGAATCAACTATTGGTGAATTATGCTGGTTGATTATGTGAATCAACACATACATTTTGTTCATAATCTAGTCTGGACTTAGCAATTGATTTTAGGTCTACTAGAGTTGCAAAAGAAAGCGACGCTACACTGAGGGCAGAAAGTCACATCTTTCTGAGTTTTGTCAAGAAGAGGGCCTTTAAACCACTGCAGCACTGTGGTGGCTTAGTGGTTAAGACACTGAGATTGGAGACTGGAAAGTCAGGGTTCGATACCCGAGTACTGCACGATGGATCTTGAGCACATGAAAGGAGCCTCATTTGGGCGTCCCCTGAGCAGAGTTTCTCCAGCAAAAATCCTTTCAACCCAGAATAATTCCTGACACAAAATGTATTTATTTAACCACAATAATCTTCACCTCACAATGCTAACCTTGATCTAGCTTCTCTGCTCTTAGAAAGCGAGTCACTGACCCTGGGTGAATTTGGGGTGTCCATAAGCACAAAACATCCTCAAAGGGTTTTGATCTGAATACCAGCATTTGCGCATTCAGACAGGAACAAAAAAGACCAGATTTGAATGTGAATCTGAAAGCTGCTTCTTGTTTGAGTTTGACGAGCCTTCCTTGTTTGAGCACCGATGTTTGACTTCCAGGGCAGAGCCTCTGCCTCACCTAGTTTGGTCGGACTCTTTGGAGAGAGGTGTCAAATTGTTTCAGGCAATAAATATGTCCAAGGAAACCGGTATATTTATTACATTAGACACTGCATCTGAGAAAGTCTATGCAAAAGAACTGAGGCCCCAGAGGGGCAAACGGCTATTGGCCTCTTTGTTCTCCTCTCTGTTGGCGCTACCATTGCAAAGAGAAAATCAGGCACAGAAGATTCATACTCTTAGGTTTCCCTTGCTCGAAAGCCAGTCGTATCCGACTCTAGGGTTCAGTGCTCATCTCTGTTTCAAAGCCGAAGAGCCAACGTTGTCTACTTCTGCAGACGTTTCCGTGTTCATGTGGCAGGCACGACTAGACACTGGAGCACACGGAATGCTGTTACCTTCCCACCAAAGTGGTTACTATTTATCTACTTGCAATTTCTTGCCTTCGAACTGCTAGGTTGGCAGGAGCTGGGACAAAGACGGGAGCTCATTCCGTCCTGCAGTACTCGGGAATCGAACTGCTGACCTTCCTCCTCCCATTCAGCATCTTAACCACTAAGCCACTGCATTCCCATTAATCTGCTTTGCTGTGAGTCTACGTTCAAAAAATATTCAGGCGGATGAAAGAAATTTTGCTTCAGAGGTTATAACAGTGTTTCTCAAAGTTTGGTTTTTGGACTTCAATTCCCAGAAGCCTAAGTCAATTTCCCAAAGCACTGATCAGCTGATGGGCTGACTTAGGCTTCTGGGAATTAAAGTCCAAAAGCCAGAGGTTGAGAAACACTGGGTTATAAGCTCTTTTTATTACAGAAGATAATCATCTTTTCTTTTAATTCCTCAAGTTTGTGAGGAAGAGCACTAAAGTATGCAGTGGCCTATTTATTAAAGCAAAGCAATCACACTTACATACCACCCCATAATGTTCAGTGAGCTCTCTGCACTATTTCAGAGCTCCAATGGATAAAAGTGACCTTCTACTCTCATACTACACACACTGTACTTGATCTTAGCCAAAAGGCCGAGAAGTGATTACTCTTATAGTAAATTGGCATGATAGCCCAGGCTGGAAGACAGTGGCTGGGACAATGAGGTCTTACAGTGAGATTGAGTCTCCCCAGTTTTATCTGCTGTACAATTTATAAATAGTACCAGGAATCCTGTTAGTTATGCCTGCTGGTATATCTCCATCAGTATAAATTTCAGCTGCAAGTGAATAAGTCAGTACAGGCATATGTTGCTGCTCACCTGTGATGTGACAGCATGTGATTGCAAATACCTGCACTGACTTCTTAAATTCTGGCAATTCACTGCTGAAATATATGCGAGTAGAGTAGGGCAACAGGATTGCTGGTGCAGTGTAGTGGATTGAGTGTCAGGCTAGGGCTCTGGACATCTGGATTTCATCCATGAAAACTCACTGGGAAGTAGCACTGGTAATACCACTCCTTTCAATTCCTTGAAAACCCTACTAGAGTCACCATATGTTGGAACCAATGCAGAAATACACGCTAGCATTGATAGATACAGTGTTACCTCATACAACGTCCAAACTTGGTTCCACAAGTTTGGACTTTATATGGATTTGGACTTTGTATGAGGTATGCAAAATCCTAGCCACGATGCCTCATCGTCAGCTAAAGAAGATGTGAGACAAGTGTGAGATTTTTGTCCTCCGTGTAACTCAGTGTTTCCCAACCTTTGGTTTTTGGACTTCACTTCCCAGAAGTCTAAGTCAATTCTCCAAAGCACTGATCAGCCAATGTACTGACTTGGGCTTCTGGGAATTGAAGTTCACCTGTGGGATGTGTATCCCACATTGGGAACCACTGATAAAAGGTGAAAGAATCCAGTCTCTCCCTCTCTCTTCTTCTACCTGGTCACCTTGTCTGAGCTAGTTTCTAAGCAAGTTAGGTCTTACTGGACTGGAATATCTGCTGTTTAATGTTGTTGTAGAGGGCTGGGATAGGCAGGTGAAATAAAATTCCTTTTTGCTGTCACTATGGGCAGTACGTAGACACGCAACCCAGACCGATGTGTATTAGTGTAAGTGGAATCCGATAGGAGGGGGAAGACCACAACTTGTTGGAAGAGGAAATGAGTTAAGACAACATTACTGAGACAGAGAGAGAAGGAAGCAGCAAGTTTTGAGCCAGAAGCAGGCTTGTTTATTAAATGAAAGGCTTTTCTTTATACAATTCCTCCATTTATTTATATTTTTTTTGCTGATTGCAAACACCAGTTGAAATCCCATGTACCCACAATCAGGGGTGGCCAACCTTTTTTCACCGAGGGCCTGACCACATACCCCAGACAGCTGAGCAGGCTGGACCAGAAGCGGGTGTATTTATGGCTGTCATAAATATGCCCATTTCCACATTTATGACAGCTGCGGATGCATTTACACATGCTTGGGTGCATTTTACAGCTGACATAAATGCGCCTGCTTCCACTTCTGGGTGCTGCTGTGGCAGTAGGCTGGAAGAAATGGCATCTCAGGCTGGGTCTGGCCCACAGGCCATAGGTTGGGAACCCCCATATTAGAGTAAGAACAAAACTGTGGAAATTGTTCCCTGCCCTGGAAAGCTTGACCAGACCATTCTCGTGTTTAATTTGGTCAGTTAAGATCTGGTTGTATCTAAAGGCATTTGGAACCCATTTTAGATCTTCTGTTAGTTGTTTGGTGTTCCTGTGGATCATTATATGGTTTCAGGCAGGATTTAGCATCTTCAAGCTGCTTATAAAAAACCCACTTCAACCACAAAATAGAGGATACCTTTAAAAGATACTTCATCTTGGCTGCTTCTGAGTTATGATGATCCTAAAGCCATTTTCAAGGCATGCAAGATGTTGAAAAATGTGACTGGATGGTGTAAACCTCCCGTGAATTTCTATGGCTAAACAGAGATTTGAACCCAAGTCTTCTTAATCTTAATCTAGCATGCCACTATCATGCTGGCTCCTTAAAAAGGGTGAAAGTAAAATATTGTTTTAAGGTGCTGAGCATTTGGCCCTATGGGCCTTCCATGTCACGCAAAAGACCAATTCGGAAGAGGGGAAGAATGGAGGAAAATTAGGAAGGAAGAGCAACATTTCAGATATGTGCATGTGGGAGAGAGATTTGCTACACCCACTTCTTGCTGGTTTAATTAATCGTCTTGCAGCCGAGAGTAATGAAACAAATTAAAAATGTGGCTGACCTGAGATGTGCACTGCCATTAGCATGAGTTCAGGTTTTTGTCTGCTGCTCGGAAGCACCTCTGAGGGCACAGATTCTGCCTTCTCCCTAGCAACCAGGTTTCCATAGCAACAGATGCAGGGGCCACCAAGATTACTGCCGTGTGCTTGAAAAAGTTGCATGAACCCACTTATCTTGTGCCCCCCACCCCACCCCACTTGTTACTACTATTGGAATTTTGGAAATGTGACTTTTTTGGATAGTGGCTTCCAGAATCCCCCAGCCAGCTCTCTAGGCCAAAAAGGTCCCCTTTCCCAGGTCTGTTATTATTGACTAACCTATTTATCATCATCTATCTTTCAGTATAAACAAAAGCAGGGACATTGTATTGCTTCCAAAACATAGACTTGTCGCATTAGGTTTAGGTCATGATCTTGCATTTCTGGAGCAAACCTGGGCCAGTCTAATATTCATACATGGAACTGTTTTCTAGAGGGATTCCGAAAATTGTATTTTTGTGTAATAAGTAGGCTGATGATACCTCAGGCACTGTAAGAGGAACAACATCATCCTTCATTGTCTTCTGTTGTTGGTGTTGTTCTCTTACCCATCAGCCCCCAACACAAAGTGCAGTATAGGGAATGGAATGCATTGGCCTGGTCAAGAAGACCAACAAGGCTGCCCATGTGCCCTCCTTTAATGAGCACAGTCCTCCATTTGATGAGTCACCTCCAATTCGAGAGCAATCCTCCTTTGCTAATCTTTCCCATGGAGAGACAACAGTTGCCCAGTCGGATTTAAAAAGAAAAACCCATAAAATAAGTCACAACTGGAGTAGGCCTTCTTGAATCACTGGAGCTTACAGAGGAATTGACTCAGCAAATCCCTGCTGATTTAATGGGCCTACTCTAATGCAACTTATCCTTCTAAGTAATAGTTCAGCCATTGTGTTCTTACTGCCTATGCTCCCTCCCAACACATAAACAATCTATTCTTGCACTGTGTTGTCTTTGCTATCCGTCAGGCGCCTACTCGCTGCTTCATTCTAGTGGCCATTAATGACATTGCAGCTTGCAAATACCGGTACAGTATTTACAAAAATGCAAAACCAAACCAAATACTGTACCTCCATCACTAGCTCCACTGACATACAATCTGAGAAATCCCTCTTTGGGAATGTTAATCATCGCCTCTAAAAGGCAATGTAACTGCATGTTACCATCATTACATTGCTTGATTCTCAAAGAGAACCTTGTTAGACAAATTTGAAACAATTTTCTCCCTGGTTCTAAGATAGTGGGTCTGTCTTCAAAAAACTGACCAACTGACTGGTTTTTCATCGATATCAGCTTGCTTGTAAATAACTGACAGCATGGCATTGTGCTTAGAAAGCTGAAGAGTTTTCCCCTGTACTTAGTAGTCCTATCCCTGGTGTGTTTTTGAGTAGCTGTGATTCGGATTATATACCTTCAGTCAGGTGTGTTTTTCCTTTGGCTGAATAACACCCTCATGTTATTTATTATGTTCAAGTATGTGCCATTTTTAATTCAGTGAAAGGGCCTGTAGATATTGCATTTTTCTAATAAGGATAGCGGTTATGGCCTTGAGTTTAAGCCAGTTTCCCCTATCTCAGCCCATCAAACCTTTAGCAATCAGGGCAAATGTCTCAAACATGCCATCTTTAGGAAAATCTATGGTGGGAGAGACTGTGGTGGCTCAAGTGGTTAAGACACTGAACTCTCTGACTAAAAGGTCGGGGTTCAATTCCTGGGTACGGCATGAGGAAGTGAGCTCCCGTCATCTGTCCCAGCTCCTGCCAACTTAGCAGTTTGAAAGCAAGAAATTGCAAGTAGATAAATAGGGACCACTTCAGTGGGAAGATAAACGGAGTTCTGTGCACTCCAGTGTTGAGGCAGCTTGCCACATGTCTATGGAAACGTCTGCAGATGCAGACAGCCCTGAACCCTAGAGTCAGATACAACTGGCTTTCGAGCAAGAGTAACCTTTACCTATGGTTGGGGTGGGTGGGGAGAGAAAGTATGTAGCTGTTGTTTTGCTACTTCTTGTGACAACTACCAGCTGGGCAGCTGAGAATGTCAAAAGAAAGAAGGAGAGAGAGAGAGAGAGACCATTTTCACCATCTCCTTGCAACCCCTTTAATTCTAGTGGGACACACACTAACTTCATAGGTAAGGAAGCAGGTGTACAAACATGTATGGGTTAGGGAGGGGATGAAGGAGAGATTAGATTTCAAAGCCTCCTAGCTCATCCTGGGGGAAAGAAGAAGGCATGTTTTGTGGGAACTCCTCGTCTGGCATTATTATAACAATGCACCTAACATTCAGCCAGGTACCACTGCCAACAGTGGGGGACTTTCCCAGCGTTTAATCTTTAAGAACTAGTTGCAGGGCTCAAAAGTTACACCCTTGAATGTGGAAGCCGGTCTCCTACACCCACCTCTGCTGATGGAGAGTGGCAGACTGCAGATATTCAATCCTGCTTTAAGGCATGATGGGCTGGCATTCTCCTGGTTCAGGAACCCACCCACCCCCAATGCTAACAGCAAGAAGAAAGCAGAGTGTAGAGCCATATTTAAGAGCATCATGCAAACAGCAACAGGCCTAGTGGCAACTAAGAACTGGTTCCATGGCCACAGCTGGGACTTCTCCAGTCCCATAGAGACTAGGTAAAGGTCACCATGCAGCGCTTAGGTCTTGAAATGCTGACCTGCCAACCTTCCAGTCATCAAGTTTAGTGCCTTAACTGCTAAGCCACCACAGTCTCCCCTAGAGAGACTAGGAAGTCTTAAATGCAAAAGGACGATGGGAATAGTGAACATTAGCACGTTTAAATTATGCCTAATGCATGGAATTATAAGGAAAAAGAACAAGTGTTTACTCAGAGCACTCCTTTAAAAATAAAACTATTCCTCTGGCATTAAAGACATGTTTCTGGGCTGAACTCTACTCACATTAAGCCCTGGATTTCCCCATAAAGAGTAGAAAGTATTAAACTGATAATTACAAGTAGAGAACCTAGGACAGGCATGGATCAGGGCCAGAAGTAAGACATGTTTTCAGTGTGGAGCACCACTTCTGAGCAGGAGTAGCTGTTAGAACTGGGATGGCGAACCTTGGCACTCCAGCTGCTGTTGGACTTCAATTCTCAGAAGCTCAAGTCCCCATGAATCCACATGAATGGGTTTACTGTGCATGACTTGGGCTTCTGGGAACAAAAGTTCAAGAACAGCTGGAGTGCCAAGGTTTGCCATCACTGTGTTAGAAGACAATATGAGAAGTATTTTCTGGAAATAAAGGGATAGTAGCAACTCAGGGGTCAACTAGCAGAGACATTTGCCTCAGTCCTTCATAGCTCCTCTTTCTGCACAATCCCCTCGCAAGTGAAGGCTTTGTTCACCTGCTAGTCGTCTATCACCAATGAAAAGTAAACTAATCTGTGACTTGCCTAGCTCAGGAATCCTGTGCTAAATTTGTTTTTGAGCCAATGTGAACTCTTAGTAGAGCTCTTTTTATAATGACAAGTTCACTGTAATGTCTTTTTTGTCCCACAAACATCTGCCTCTCCCTTTAGGTGAAATGCTTTCCTTTGAACTCATGGAAAACTGTAACACGGTCATCTTTTTCTCTCCTTTCCCCCCTTTTCCTCCCCATCCAGAGAACTCAGTGGCAGCCAAATCCGGTGGCTGTTTTCCTGGAACAGCCTGGGTGAACCTGGAGCAAGGAGGAACCAAGCTGGTGAAGGACCTCAACCCTGGAGACCGGGTTTTGGCGGCGGACACCCAGGGCCACCTGCTCTACAGTGAATTCCTCACCTTCCTGGACCAAGAGGAGGCCCCAGTCCACAAACTTTTCTATGTCATCGAGACCCGAAGGCCCCGGACACGCCTCTTGCTGACAGCAGCCCACCTACTCTTTGTGGCCTCACCCCAGAACCAGTCTCAACCCCAGCCCATTTTTGCCAGCCGGGTACAGCCAGGACAACATATCTATGTGCTCAGCCAAGGGGGTCAGACACTGCTAGAAGCTGCGGTGCACCGGGTTTCCCTGCAAGAGGAAGCTTCGGGGGCATATGCCCCGCTTACCGCCCAGGGCACAATCCTCATTAATCAGGTGCTGGCTTCCTGTTATGCTGTCATTGAAGAACACAGCTGGGCTCACTGGGCGTTTGCCCCATTCCGCGTAGCCCATACCCTCTGGGCCATGCTCTACCCAGGTGGTCTTTCCTCCCCAGTGTTCCTTCCAACTGTAGCATCCAAGGAGGTTCCAGTTGGAGTCCACTGGTATTCACGCCTTCTCTACCACATTGGCCGCCTGGTATTGGATTCTGAGATGATACACCCGCTGGGCATGGCCAGCTGAGAAGGACCATTCTCCAAACTTGGCTTTTGCCCATCATAAGAATAAAATAATACAAACTGGGGGTGGGGGAGGGGGAGATACTAAGATGAAGAAAGAAGGAAAGAAGGAAAGGAAGAAAAGAAAAAGGAAGAAAGAAAGACTTTAAAACCATAATGACCATAGGACAGTCCAAAGTAGACTTTAAGGAACAGGAAGAGCCCAGGAAATTTTTGTTTTTAGTTTATAAATATATAAATATATATTTTTATTTGATTTATATTTTTGTTTATTTGTTTTAATGGTTTTTGTTGTCGTCGTTCTCATCTCCTGGATATTTATTTGTTTGGTATTTTTTTAAAAATAGATGTTTTAAAGAATATGAACCCAATTTTCAAGAGCCTTAAATAGTTTCTTTGATAATTTATTATCATGCGAACTGTACACTCACAGGGAGAAGAAAATTATTTTGCGAGGCCAGGCAAAATTGCTCAGAGTTCTATTTTTCTATGTGTCATGTCTGTCCAGACTGCCCCTCTAGTTGATCCATTGCTTTCTATGAGGAGTGTCCAAACTTTTTGGGCCGTGGGCCGGTCATGTGGTTCAGCGGGCCGGTCATGTGTTTCAGCGGGCTGGTCATGTGGTTCCTCCCACCAGAAGCGGAAGTAAAACGCGCCTTGCAATTTGTTTTGCAATTGGATGAGATAGATTTTAAGCTGCCATTTTCTCTGCTTAAACCAGGGATGCCCAAACTATGGCCTGTGGGCCAGAACTGGCCCCAAACACCACTTCATGCAGCCTGCGCCACCATCATCATTCCCAGAAGCAGAAGTAAAATGCGCTCGTACAATGGGAGCAGTGTGGGCTGGATGAATTGGCATCAGGGGCCGGATCTAGCCCATGGGCCATATTTTGGGCACCCCTGCTTTACATCTTCCCAGCAGTGAGTCTCAGAACAAATAAATAGACCTACTCTATGGGGTGGGGGAAAGGGATCGGTAAATTATATTTTTATACACAGAATTGTAAATTCATTTTTTTAAAAGAAAGAGAGATCACTACTTAACATTCACATTTCATTTTTAAAAATAAAATAGTGTAAAAATGAGAATATATTATTTTAATTTAAATAGTATAAAATATAGTGACATCTTCTGTATAATTTTCTTATCTTTGGGATATTTTGCTTTGTATAAAAAGGAAACAACCCAACCCCTTTACCCATCATCTTGGAAGTGAAGACTGTTACACAACCTCATTCATTACGAAACTGTGGAGAGAAATTCTCTTATTTTTACCTTCAAAATCAAGAAGAAATTTATGAGAAAAAATATTTTTAAAAAGCGCACATGTTGGCTATTATGTGACAATGGAGGATAGTTTGTACAGAGGGGGGTAAAGGATGTTTTGCATTAATAAACTGAGAAATAACTGCTGTCGATTTACTAAAATGTATTTTTGAATATTTTGTAATAGTTTTATAGAAATAAAATGTGCTATGCACAGTCTGGTTAGTATACAATAACAAAGTATTCCTGATGCATCCCATTCTTCTTCTTCTTAAAAAGTTGTTTAACAAGACTTGATGTTAGTTGTTTCTATCATCAAGTCTTTTTAAGTCTTACTGACTGGTTGAAATTATTACAATTTTATGTATTCCAAACTGCAAAAGTGAGGAAGGAAACAGAGGTACTAGGGCCCTTGCAATTTAACACATTGAGATCTCTAAAATGTTTCATCACCTTGGCATTTCATACAACAAATAATTTAACCTTAACAGTAACATAACATCATTTATTTGGAAGTTCAATATTTCTAGAGATGTTCAGATGACCTAGAACCGAATCCAGACATGTTTATGTTTACAGATGACCTGTTGAAATGCATGAAGCTGAAGTTCAACGTGACGACCTCAAATACCATTGATTTCAGTGAATGTATTTTAGGTGAATCCAACTACCTGTTTACAGTCTGGATTCTACCCCTTTTCACTTATGAATACCTTCCATTAAAGAAAAGTGCTCTTATGGGACTGCAGTGGCTTAGTGGTTAAGACGCTGAACTTGATGACTGGAAGGTTGGCAGGTCAGCATTTTGAGGCCCAAGTGCTGCACAATGGCATGAACCCCAGCTCTGTCCCAGCTGCTGTCAACCTAGCAGTTCAAAAGCAAGAAATTGCCAGTGAATAAATAGGCACCACTTCAGCGGGAAGGGTAACACCATGTTCCAAGTGCTCTGGCATCTAGTCATTCCTGCCACATGTCTACGGAAATGTCTGCAGACAAGGCTGGCTCTTCGGCTATGAACAGAGATGAGCACTGAACCCTAGAGTCAGATACGACTGGCTTTCAATCAAGGGTGACGTTCACCTTTACCTTTACAGATCATTAGAAGATATGTTCAGAATTTACAATAATAATACTATTTTTTTTCTTTCTTTTGGACTACAGCTCTCAAAAAACCAGCATTCTGTTTGTGTCTGAAAATGCTTGCTATACCCCACAAAAATACGCTAAATAAAATTTGCCTGTCTGGGTCAGAATATTCCCAGTCAGGCTGACTTTGCTGTTAGAGAGAGGCAGATGCCTTGGTCTGCAGATTTGGGGCAGTTTTGTGCGCCACAAAAGGGTGGTGAATGCTTTGTTGTGTAAATTGTATACAGTATTTTATATCACCGGAGAGAGGAAGAGGTATGGTGGTGAATTTCTGTCTCAAGGAGTAAAATAATGTGGTTAAACTTGGGAACAATGCGCTTTGATTGGGGTTGGATGGGCAAAAGATGTGATTTGCCAGGCTGCCTCAGGCTGCAAAATATTGTGGACCTGTTCTGATTTCAAGGGCTGTGTTGACCAAGCAGACTGCTAATTGGTTATTCTTGACTTGGCAGAACTACGAAAGTGCTTCCAGGTCTGCTTGTGGTTTGGCCAACATTCAAAATGGCAAAGTTGATTTACTTCAGTATTTCTTGTGCGCTTGCTAGATTTGTCCCTCTCCTTGGTCCCTAACCTGGAGACTTACTGTCTTCCATTTTGTTTTCCTATACTGACAGTTCTTGGCTTCCTACAGCCAAGTGCTAAAATAACTGGCTGCCACTCTGTAGGGATAGAGACGGGGTAGAAATAAAATAAAGAGTAGAAATGAAATGAAATAAAGGTTCCCCCCCAAATAAAATAAAATAAAGACCCCCCCCCATATCTGCAGGTTCAGTATCCACAGTTTAAGTTATCCATGGGTCTAAGAGTACTCAATAAAATCACTGAAATAAATAATACAGATTTCTGTGGTGCACTACCAGAAATAAACACTAGAGGTCACTGTCTGCATCATTTATATAGGATTTGCTGTTATCCACTGCTTCAGATATCCTTGGTAGGTCTTGGAACATATTCCCCACCAATAAGGGGAGCAAGCTGCATCCAGGCATCCAGGAGTCAATCCTTGTACATTTGCCCCTGTAGAATGTGAGTCACTCGTTTATTGTCTTTTTTTGCAAGATTTTGGAATGGCCACAGCTGCTGCTGCTGCTGTATCTGAATCTGAATATTGGTGATCTTCATGGCAATCAGCCATGAAGACTGTCCTGAGAATATAATGCAATGGCCTTTCCTCTGCCTTCTGTATTGCAGTATGACATCCATAGCTGTCAAGTTTTGGATTTGAAAATAAGGGAAATTTCCCAGCCAAAACGGAATACTTGACAGCTATGCTTATCCTGTGCAGTCCTCCAGTGGCGGCATTAGGGTATTGCAGTCTGACTGATACGGGCCGCCGGCGGGAAAGAGGGTAAAATATGAGAGGTTCCCGGGACACTTGACAGCTATGGTGACATCCATACCGCTGATCCACTTGCACGAATCACTTCCTGGTCCTGAGCCCTTTTTGATATGCAAAGTTCTCATCAGCCCCAGGCCAATATTGATGAAGCTGCTGCCCTCTATCAATATGGATTAAAGTGGGATTGAATCCACTTGGGGACCATCACCCTTCCTTGTGGACTTCGGCACCCAAGCCACAGCTATGCATTCTTTTAAATCAGTGCACAGCATACATATCTTCTGCTAAGTGATTGTGTATACAGTTCACTCCTTGCTGTCTGCAATGTCTAAGACTGATTATCCAACATCATGGTCAACCTGCTCTCACCAAAGATTCTTAAGTATAAACCACTAAGATTTGAGAAAATTATAGAGGGAGAATTTGGCTTATGTTTTCCTGTTTGACAGAAGCCACACTTTTAGCGAACTCTGTATGTGGGCTGAGAGGAAGCTTTATGGATTATCCTCAGTTTGCATTAAACTTTGGGTTATAATCACTTTATGAAGCAACAAGAGGAAGATTTGTAGCTTTATTTTTTTTTGTCCTGTTATAGTTTTTCTTCACGGTATGCAATGATATGCTTCTAAACTTACTTTCAAGTGGAGAACTGAGAACTACTGTCTATAGGAGTTGATGACTTGTTCATGGCCTTCTCTGTTCTCCCAGTGCTGTGTCACTGGGGTATGTGCCCTGATCTATAAAAATGTGTAGTGACTGATCATTCCTTTCCTAATGTCTCTGCAAACAAGCATCTTAGAGCTCTGCGCATGATCTATGCTACAGGAATAATCTTCCCCACTGCAAACTTTCTCAGCTTCTAAGAGTTATATCAAGAGGCACCATACTGTCCATGAGCTAATCAACTTAGTGGGCCAGAGAGTAGATGCCTAACAAACAAGGCATCTAACCATAACATTAACCATTTCTAAACCAGAGGTGTGGAGTGCAGTGGTTTAGTGGTATGACATTAAACACGACGATTAGAAAGTTGGCAGGTCAGCAGTTTGATACCTGAGTGCTACACAATGGTGTGAGCTCCCAACTCTGCCCCAGCTCCTGGCAACAGTTTGAAAGCAAGAAATTGCAAATAGATAAATATATACGGTGTCAGCAGGAAAGGTTGGACATGACTGACTATCCAGCAAGGGAGACCTTTACCTTAAACCAGAGGTTGGCAAGGTTACGCTGGCTAGGGCAATCTGGAATTTGGACCACAAGTCCACAAAGTAACTTCCCCAATCTTTGAACTGAATGATAAACAAAATATGACACATCTCCGTGAATTTGAAGCTACTGCTCTGTAGTTGGCCCATATTTTGGAGAAGTCCTCTGAAGTCAGCCACAGTGGGTTGAGATGGGTGGCACAACGCACACTATTCATCGTGGGCACTATTTATCCTGGGGGTGCCCAAACCTTTCAGGTCACGGGCCAGCCACATGGTTCAGTGGGCTGGTCATGTGGTTCCTCCACTGGAAGCGGAACTAAAACGTGCCTTGCAAGCTGTTTTGCAACAGGCTGGGATAGGTTTTAAGTTGCCATTTTCTATGCTTAAACTGGGGTGCCCAAACTATGGCCCATGGGCTGGATCCAACCCCTGGGGCCAATTCATCCGGCCCATGACACCCTTGTTGCTCCCAGAAGTGGAAGTAAAACACTCCCATACAGCATGGGACAGATGAATTGGCATCAGGGGCTGGATCCGGCCCATGGGCCGTAGTTTGGGCACTCCTGATTTATCCCAAGGGCCAGCCCTGGTTGAAGAGAAAAGGGCAACGAGAATCCCATTTTGACTCTCACAACCATCTTTGAGGGAAGCTAAGTTGGGAGAGTGGGACTTGTCTTATGTCCTGTCCTAGGTCAACACATCAACTATAACACCAAAATGGCACACAAACTTTCTTTCTTTCTCTCCTTTGAAATGGAACCCAAGACAATATGCCACAAGGTATATGGCAATCAGAGAAAATATCAAAATAATTTTAAATGCACATTAAACTCAATTGTAATTGCGAAATGCTTTCAAATTTTAAAGCATCTTGGCTGAAACCCAGTGACCTACAGAGTAGTAAATCACAATTAGAGTAGGCTCATTGAATCAATAGGGACTTGGTTAATGAATGTCTCTGCAGTTTCTATGTATTCCATGGGTCTATTTCTAGTTGTAAATTACTAGTGGGTTTCAGCAAATGATTTTTTTAAAGCATGCCTTCCCAGGCGCCCCTTCCTCAATAGCCAGTTGATTGCCCAGAATCCCAACAAATAAAAAGGGCAACACAGAAGTCTAGAAAAAGCAGATTGAGAACATTTACATAGGTATCTTTTCCCCTGCCCAGCCTTTCCACAAGAATGTATATTGAAGTCTCTGAAAGCACTGCTTAAGTAATAAAACTCATTATCTGTACAGCATGCTAATGTTCAAAGCATTCCCCTGCTATATAGATTATGAGTTTTATTACCTGATCAAGGATGACAATGTTCAAAGCACTCGATGTTCAGCTGTCTTCGCAATTCTCACTACCTCCTACAGTTGAGTGATTATTATTACCTTCAAACTGCCACACAGAGGGCAGGGTGTGTAACTATGGAGGAAGCTTTTCTAAAGGGGAAATCATCACTGAGCCAAAGGAGTGAGCTGCCCCAAACAGCAGATGTTGGAAGGTAGCAGAAATGTGTTGGAGGAGAAAGCGCTGTTTCCTTCAGGTAAGCTGGTGTCCCCAGGTAGAAAGCAAGAGGCTGTCCATGGCTAAAGAAAGCTTCAACTACCTCTCAGTACAGACTTCATAAAAGGAACAAGAAAAATACTATCTTGTTCTTTGCCAATCTCAGGGTGGTAGTGATAAGCCCTCCAACACGTTCTGAAACATGGACTCCCCGGTTTATAGCTCATCTCAACTACAGGCCAACGGGGGTCTGCAAAATGCTTGTTCACTCTCCTAACTTGTAATTAAGCAAAAATAAAAATGCAGTAAATGAAAATAATGGGGCCCTTTAATGAGAAACTGTCCTCACCATTCACCGCTATTAGAAGAACTGAAAGACTTCCTGTATTGTGTATTCCATGCCAGTGTTTCAAAGTATAAAATGTATTTCAGGGACCTCTCCTAATACTTCCCTCTTCTCGTTAAGACATTTCAGGCAAAATTCTGCAAGTACTCCTTTTATGATGTTTGTGATATATACTGGTTAGTGCTTGGAGAAAGTGACTTCTTAATATATGATA
Source organism: Bradypodion ventrale (assembly GCA_035047345.1). Taxonomy (NCBI): domain Eukaryota; kingdom Metazoa; phylum Chordata; class Lepidosauria; order Squamata; family Chamaeleonidae; genus Bradypodion; species Bradypodion ventrale. Next base: position 128,700,411 of record JAWDJE010000006.1, read on the forward strand.
TTTGCAGTTAGAACACTCTCTGATCTATCTATCTATCTACAGTGATACCTCATACAACGTCCAAACTTGGTTCCACAAGTTTGGACTTTATACGGATTTGGACTTTGTATGAGGCATGCAAAATCCTAGCCGCGATGCCTCATACAACGTCCAAATCCTTGCTGCGATGCCTCATACAACGTCATTTCCATAGAGATACATTGTACTGTAACAGCACAGACTTCAGAGCAAAGTCAAGGAAGCAGACAGGAAACTTTAAGAACTTTAAGAAATACATTACAAAAACATGACAAACAACCCAGATTGTCCAAGAACCTGAAGAATGCTGCAAAAATCCCAGGAATGCTTAAAAAAAATCCAAAATCGCGCTCAAAACCACTCCTAAACACTCTTCTCCTCATGCAAAACCCACAAGAGCAATGCACGCATGTGTCCTGCCTTTTATACTGCCCAGGCACAATGCAACCTGGGAAAACCCCAATGCCTCATACAACGTCGCATGACTTTGTATGAGGTAAGTTTTTTCAAGGAATTAGGTGATGTTGTATGGATCCGATGTTGTATGAAGCGGACTTTGTATGAGGTATTACTGTATCTATCTATCTAATTGCAAACACAAATGTCATGAAAAATTTCTAGATATATTTATATTACAAACAACAATAGTGATACAGCAAAATTGGATGCTACAACTTGTAAGACCCCCAAGTTCTTTCCATCAGCACCAGAGCAGAAGAGGTTTTAAGAATTAAAGAAGAACCCAAGTGTTCCTTTGAACCCATATGCGATCAAAGTCCAAGTTAGGTTTATCAACCAAGGTAGAACATCTACAACACAGATTTTTTTATTTTATTTTGGTTTATTTGCATTTCCATAGGCTTTTTATTTAAACAACTGTTGCTTCTTTACTTGCTTCTCCTACAACTCTGTGAGCGCCCTTGTCAACATACATGGTGGCTAAGAGATACCAAGAGGTGTAGTAAAATAATAATTTTCCACACTCTGATTGGGACCAAGTAAAACGGCACAAAATAACAAGCCAGGTTCCAAATTCGCTGCATCTTCCATGAGGTTGACTGATCAGCAGACAACCGTGGAAGACAGAATCCTGCTGCTTGATGTGCATGCGGACACATTAAAGTCTGAACACATGTCTTTGAGAGAAAGTGCCTTTATAAGTGGAATACAAGTGCTCCCTAGTGGTGATGGGTGCGTCTGCAGCTACAGGGCGGCACAGCAGTAGCTTCTTCATGTAATGTTATAGCAGATCTTGATGTTTCTTCACTGCAACGCATGCAGTTGCATAAGCAGAAAAGCGTTGCAGATTTAATGTACACAATTTAACAGTTTTTAAATTGGCTGGTATGTTATTTACGAATCCGTTTGTGTTTGGCAATGAACTGTTGGGGGGTAGTGGTGGCCGGTGGGTCTAGAGCCGTGATGGCGAACCTTGGCATTCCAGATGTTCTTGGACTTCACTTTGCAGAAGCCCAAGCCCCTGTGAATCCACATGAATGGGTTTACTGCGATTCATTCGGCCTGTGCCGCCCTTGTCGCTCCTGGAAGCGGAAGTAAAACGCGCCCGTGGATTCACTGGGGCTTTGGTTTCTGCAAAGTGAAGTCCAAGAACATCTGAATTGCCAAGGTTCGCCATCATGGCTCTAGAGAAGCAGCAAACTATTCTAGAATCCTACAAGCTCAGTTGTCCTATATTCATCAACAACCATAAATTGATACTTTTGGGATTCGGGAGGACCTGTTCTTAAGAATTCAGTGTCCTTGCTGATTGATTCTCCCTTCCCCCAGTATCCTAGAACAGCCCCCCCCCCCCCAACTACACAATTATTCCCAGTCTCTCATCACACCTCATCATGTCTCATGGGGTCAAGTGCTTATTAGAGGTGCTATTAAGCAATCAACCAAACCAAAGACAGAACTCACTTTTGTCCTTGATGCATATGTATGGTTCTAATCAGCTCACTTGCTCATCTGGTCCATATGGAGCAGAGCTGTGCGCCAGGCACGGATGAAACCCAAATTCCAAACCAAATCAGCCAGATTTGGACCAAAAGGTATGGAGTCCAGATCAAGTTCATATGGCCAGATTTGGCCCTGAGGTGATGCAGATTTGCTGATCAAGATGCAGTAGGTCCACAGCAGAAATTGAATTGGCAGAGCATAGACTGCTGCTACCTTTCTAAGGGGTCCCTAGATTAGCTTGTTCAGACTCCAAAAATGGACCCCTAAAATGCAAAGTAAAGCAAAGCAATCGTACTTATATACCGCCATACAGCACTTAGTGCACTTTTTGGGCAGGTCACAAGTTAATTAGCATTTCCCCCAACATGCTGGGTGATCATTTTACTCGGAAGGATGGAAGGCGAGTCAACCTTGAGCCTTGGTCGGGATCAAACTCACAACCTTTTGGTTGCAGTACAGCAATTTAACCACTGTGCCACCAGGGCTCTTACAATGAGTTTTAGGTAGGTCTCAAAGCTTTCTTTGATTAGAATATGTTTTTCTTAAATTAATTTTCAAAAGGCAACATTATAAGTATCCACTTAACCTAATAAGAACAAATCAGATACTGGAAAAATCTGTTGATCATTTTCATTATTTTAAGCAATATAATTATCTTGCCAACCTAGCAGTTCGAAAGCAAGAAATTGCAACTAGATAAATAGGGACCACTTTGGTGGGAAGGTAACAGCATTCCGTGCGTTCTGGTGTCTAGTCATGCCTGCCACATGACCATGGAAACGTCTGCAGAAGCAAATAGCGCTGGCTCTTCGGCTTTGAAACAGAGATGAGCACTGAACCCTAGAGTCGGATACGACTGGTTTTCGAGCAAGGGAAACCTTTACCTTTACTAATTATATTAAACTCAAATTGTGACTTTTTTGTTTTATCTATCTATCTATCTATCTATCTATCTATCTATCTACTGTGCTGTTCTTCTCTCTGCAGACACCAAGACTAGTGTACATTACAGTGCTATTACAACAATCAAGTAGTTAAACATTTAACATATATGTTAAAATGCAAATAAGAATTAGCAAGCAACATTTGCTCTTTGATTAATAAACTGTAACAATCACACAGTACATCTATGTCGTCCCCCCCCCCTTAACAATGGTGTAATGCTGAAGTGATGCGATTCTCCTTTTCCGCTGGAAATTTGAATCAATGGGTTCACTTTGTATGAAATCTACAAAATGCTGCTACCTGATGGTCTTTGGTCTTGCATTTACAATGTTCACATCCTCCTTCCAAAAATGGAGGAAAATACACATAGGTACAAAAATCTCCTTGCAGACATCCTAACCTCATCCAATATTGAAATCTTAGTTTAAGGGCATCAGTTCTGCTCGGCTTGTATCAAAAGGATTGAGAGCAAAATATGGAAAACGTGTTTTGAGTGCCACCTTCTGGAATGTTTAAAGATAACCTTTTTCTTTCGTTATTTGCCTCCTGTTTTCCCCTGCCAAAACCAACAAAGACAAATAAGTTCATTGTCAACATTAGAGTTAAGTAGTTCTTCTGTGTCTGATTTTTGTCTTAGCTTTCAACTGCAGCTCTAAGTTGGCACTTTCTTCTTTCAACTTTGTCTAAAAGTCATTTCATCTCAATGCTACTTTCTGCCAGCAAGATGGTGTCATCTGCTAATCTTACCTTATGGATGCTTATACCAATTTTCATTCCTCTGTCTGAATCTGCTCCAACTTTCCATATGATATGTTCTGTATGCAGATTGAACTGGAAGAAACGGTATAACTTGCATCCTTGTCTGACACCTTGGATGGGGAAAATAAAATAAATGAAGAGACGCTCAATTCATTGTAGACATTGGTTAAGGCTTATGGCAAAGTCACCCTGGTTGAGAATCCAATAGAAGGTGATGATGGTGATTCTAATATGTAGTAGAGATCTGAGAACAGGTCCTCCATTCATGGGTTCACATACCTCTAAACATGAAGTGGCTTAGAATAGCTTAGTACACATGTGAAGAGGTGGACAATCTCAAAATTAGGGTCACCTAAATCCTTAACTTGTTAGACTACTGTTTCCAGTGTCCCTCACCATTGGAAATGTTGCCCTGGAATGATGAGAACCAAAATCAAGTAACATTTGGGAGGCCACCTATTCTATCCTATTTAGATCCTGCCCACCTAATATGTCATTATCCGCACAACGATGTTAAAAAATGTCGTTAATCCGCACAATGACGTTTTTTCGTCGTTGTGTGGATAGTCACGTGGCGAGTAACGATGCATCATTAAGCGGAAATGATGCTATTCGAATGCGTCATTAATCGAGGGTCCACTGCATAACTATTCACTTGCAAGTTGAACTGGGGGTCTTGGAGGTAAATAATGAGACATTCTGAGCTTTCCAGGGCAATGTCAATAAAACACAGGGTGTGTTATATGTGAAATTTGGTTTTCGATAGTTGTACCTAAATTAAAATATTATTGAATTGTGTAATGGGAATGGATTTAGTGGTAGTAACAAATAAAGAGTTTTGGGAAGAATTTTGGAAGTAGGTTAGATGTTAACTACTAAATCATAATTAAATGTTAATCTTCTTTTTACGGGCTGTTTCACTATAAAGATGGGTATAAAAATGTATTGGATCAATTATCGGATATGTTGATTATTTTTTGTGAAATATATGTATTTTTACGATGTATTGTTTTTGTAAGTTTGTATATTTTTGAAAAATTTAATAAAAATGTATTAATTAAAAAAAAAAGAAACTGGGGGTCTGGGATGCAAACAAAGACAAACATGTGGCCAGAGATTATTAGATTCTAAAAATGAACGAATGAGGGTCTCGGTGAGCAGGATTCAGCATCTTCATCTATAATCTGCCTTCTCGTCCTGCTCCACCAGCAATCCTGGGTTGTGTGATTTTTTAAAAAAATTTTTTGAATTTATTCTTAGATTTTTATGCCGCCCACTCGGGGAAACCCGACTCAGGGCAGCGCACAATGGTAAAAACAGATAAAATACAGTAAAATATAACAAAACAACACTCAATACTCAAAACAATAGCAGTGTCCAAATGCCAGCAACTCCCTGTCTGGCTAGGTTATCCTGCTATAGCAATAGAGTAGACCAAGGGTCTTCAACCTTTTTAAACCAGGGGCAGGGTCACACCCCATGAGACTGTTGGCAGGCTGGATAGGTGATGCTGCTGGCGCTGCCGGGGAGGAGGGGGGGCTCAGGGTGGTCCCACCACCACCGCTGGCAGCGGAACCACCCCTGAGCCACCCACCACTCCATCCACACCACCGCCGACCACCCCAAGACACCCCACCACTCCCACCCTACCCCGCTTCCCAGTTTACTGGCCCGAAAGAGCAGCATGGTACCAACTCATCTGGCCTGTGAACTCACTCCAGCCACTGTTCCCACTTTCACCACTGCCGCCTCAATCCTTGTCTCCTCCACTTGGCTTGGCATGTCCCTAATGGCGATCCATAGCAGGGTAGATGTTGTAAGCCTTACATCAACTGTCATGCTATGGAGCACCATTAGGAACACGCCAAGCCAAGCAGAGGAGACAAGGATTGAGGTGGTGGCAGTGGCAGTGGAAGCAGCGGCTGGAGCGAGATCATAGGGTGGATGAGTTGGTGCCACGGGCTGAATCCAGCCCGTGGGCCACAGGTTGGAGTCACTGCCAGTGACTCAACACCGAGTGTCAGGCGGTGGTTAACTAACCTGACAACCCTGAGGACTAATGGCCTTGGGTACTGAAGTGGACAGGGAAGGGTGACAGTCCCCAAGTGGATTAAATCCCACTTGAATTCATCTTGATGGAGGGCAGCAGCTTCATCAATACTGGCCTGGGGCTGAGGAGGACTTTGCGTGCCAAAAGGGCAGAGGACCAGAAAGGGAGTCATGCTGTGATGTGGAAGGCAGATGAAAGGTCATTACATTATTTTCTCAGGACAGTCTTCATGGCCGATCATTTTATTTATTTTTATTTTATTTTATTTTATTCTTAGATTTTTATGCTGCCCACTCGGGGAACCATAATCATCGCCTATACAATATTTGGATTCTGATCTGGTTGAAGGAGGAGGAGGAGGAAGGGTAATACGCCCAGAACCACAGGTCAACTCAAAAAGTAAGACAACATTTCTTGGACTACCAATAGTCTCTGCCATTTCTGGGACCAGTCCTTTCAATGATTCCTGCAAGCACTAGTTATGGAGGATGAATACTTGTCTATTTATCTATCTCTCCCCACTCCCACCCTTAAGGTTGTCCCTTGAAGCTCTTCACAACAGCTGTGGCAAAGACAGGGTGGAACCGTAGGCCTTTGCTGATTAAAGAAAGGGCTGTTCAAGAGGATGCAATACTTCCTGACTCAAATTATGCAAATTCCTCCCTTCCTTCTCTTGAGATAAAGAGAAATCCTCCAGAGGAACTCACTCTCTGCCCCCCCACTTCATTTGTAATCAGGAAGAGAAAACTTAACATGATTTCAAGTATCAATTGAAGTAGGGAAAACAGGGAGGGGCTGTTGAACCTACGGTCACCTGGTGTGAAGCTGTCACCACCCTAGGAAGGATGGAGCAACTCAACTTGGCTTAGTCGTGTGGGACCCTGCCATGGCACATTTTCCATGCACCATGGAGTTCATCCTATGCTCAGGTCCCTGGAGAGACAAACCCAACAGTCACACTGAACAGCTCTCCTGGCTTCCATATCTTCCAGGTCTTTCCCCCCACCAAAGCACCTTCGTCATCAGCTGTATTCAGCCCAAGAGCCCATTGTGACTTTTTTTCCAAGAGGAGGTAATTATTTCTCGGCAATTAGGTTCAATCAGCGCACCTTAAGCAGCTGCCGGTCTATAATCACCCAGCCTCATTTACAACCGTGATGGCCTTTTAGCTGTTCTAATTTTCTGGTGCTCGTGATCATTTTCCGCCATAAATTTGAAGGAATAAAAATCTTAAACGGTTGAGAAAGGGGGCAGCAAGTGGGGAGAGTCAAACGCAGCTGAAAGGCCCTAAAATTTCATGTTTAATGAAAATGTGGATTGCTGGCCGCCCGCTGTTTAAAGCAGAGTGATTGAGGGTTTGGCTAATGAAAAGTGATGTAGCCACCTCCCTCTCTTCGAAGGGGGGGGGGACCCCATAATTTCTCATTTGAGATGCCACTGATTAGATGGGACATATAGGCATGGCCCATGGAAAAGGGGAAAAAACTGAGGCCATTTTTTCAAGAGTTTATGAGGCCTGTGATTCTATTACCTAAAGAGATGTAACTTTTGAACCGGGCTTGTGAAAGACAGTCAAAAACAGACTGCTTCGGATTAAGAGAATCAATAGTAGAGAGGTTATTTAAGAGAAATGCAGTGTTGATATGTCTATGCATCTATCCATTTTGTTTGTGAAAGAATAAGGCAAGAGTCAATTAATCCTATTGGGGTTCTTTTTCCATCAAAGCGAAATGATTTCATGGCTGTGCAAGTGTGTGTGAGAAGTTTTCAGAGCAAAAGTGTCCATCACAACAGTCCATTGTGAGGAGGAGGGGTTCCCATTAGGGGTTCCTGGAGAGTAAATGTCAGGGAGGGAGGGAGGGTTGGGATTCTGTTTGCATTGGGTGGCTTTGTAATACTCTGCCTTGTGCTACAAAAACAGAAAGGCAACAATTCACTTATTTAGACAAAGTACAGCTTCATTAGGGGCCATGGTGGCTTTGTAGTTAAGATGTTGAGCTTGAAGGTTGGCAGTTCAGCAGTTCGAGACCTGAGTGTTGTATGACAGAGTGAGGTCCCATCGTCTGTCCCAGCTCCTGCCAACCTAGCAGTTCGAAAGCAAGAAATTGTAAGTAGATAAATAGGTACTGCCTCAGTGGGAAAGGTAACAGCATTCTGTATGCTCTAGTCATGCCTGCCACATGAACATGGAAACATCTGCAGACACAGACAACGCTGGCTCTTTGGCTGATCCAGGCTGATTCAGCCTTCCAACGTTCTGTGGTTGGTAAAATGAGTACCCAACATACTGGGGGCAAAAATGCTAATTATCTTGTGAACTACCCAGAATGTGCTCTAAGAGTTATGGTGTAGTAACTAAGTGTAATTGCTATTGCTACTGTCAGGTAGTATTAAAATAATTAAAAACAACTTAAAACATATATAAAATAGCATTATGCAGCAACCAAAATCAAGACTCGTGGATAAAGCTTGTTGGTCATCACTTGTCCCACCAGAAAGTCAACAGAGAGAAAGCCAACCAAGCCTCCCAGGGATAGCATTGAAGCACATTCTTTTGCCATAAAATTAGATTTGTGGTCAATAAGTCAAGTGTCAGATCACATGATATGACAAAAAAAAGTAAAGTTCCTCAGCATTATCTCTCCCAGTAAGGCAATCGCTAGGTGTATTAGAGACAGAAAAATAAGAGAGATTTGTGCTATCTCTCAATTGTCACTTGGGGAAAAAAGGCTAATTTATCAAATACAGACTGAGGCAAGCTGCAGTTATAATTAACAGACTGTTATTTACTCTTCAGGGTGCACTGCATCCAGATACAGAATCAGTGTTTTATCTACATAGTGGCTGACGTGCACTGTATTTAGAGGAACCATTCTCAGAGCTATCTTACCGGTAGCTCTAAAAATCCATATATAGGTAAGTCATCTGCCCCCTTTATATGCTTGCTAAAAGATAAAAAAGAAAAGGGAAGGAGGGGAAATCAACATGATTTCTCAGAAAAATGCAATAAAAGGGCACATGCCTCAATCTGAGAGCCCATTTCATCTCTGAGTTAAATGGGCATTCATAAGATAATGCACTATGATGAATGTGCTGCTCTCAACTCATGCTGTGGTCACTCTGACCTGAACTTGGATAGCAAGTATTATGCAGATAGGAAAAAATATATATGAAGGTCAATTTGGGATTGCCCTATAGTAGCTGAGTAGCAGCACGTTAATACACCAGAAAAGACTGGACAGAAAGTCTCAGAGATATACATAAAGAAACTGTGAAGCTGAACAGTATTGTGATTAATATCAGCTCTTCAAGGACAATTCCGGGCTGTGGTGGCTCAGTGGTTAAGAAGCTTGCCTTGTTAGCTGGAAGGCCGACAAGTTGGCAGGTACTGCATGATGGATTGAGCGCCCGTCTCTGTCCCAGCTCCTGCCAACCTAACGGTTTGAAAGCAAGAATTTGCAAGTATATAAACAGGGATCACTTCGGTGGGAAAAAGATCTTGGGGACATAAAAGGAGCCTCATATGAGTGTCCCACGAGTGGAGTTCCTCCAGCAAAAATCCTCTCAACCCAGAATAATTTCTGAGACAAAATTAAAAAAACAGGACAATTCCAAAACCATGTCACTAGGATCAGGTGAGATACAGTGCTGTGCAAAAGTCGCCACCAGCTGGTTTGAGGAAAACGGATGAGTTTTTTTGAAGAAGCATAACTCAGGACCCAAGCCACCAAACACACCAAAATTAAAGTCTTCTGCTGACCCTCCTCCTAGCCCTATCCATGTTTGTTGGAGTTTGGGTGTCCAAGGTATGTTCCCCCAAATCACTGTACCTTACTAAGAGGAGAGGATGCAGAGAACTAGATGTCTTGCCACTGCATATGCTGACTAGAGCTAAATGAAGATGCCCTCAAGATCTGGGTACCACAAAGTCACACAAATCTTTTAAAGATGAGACAGCTAACCCAATCTTCTATACCTATAAAGCAAAGGTGATTCTAGTCAGTGTCTGGAATGGGCTACCGCACCCCTTGACCAAACCCCATGAGATTCGGCACACACGTACCTTGCACACATGAGCAGGTCACTGTTGGGATCCCAAAGCCCATGGGTGTGTGTGTTTGGCCCTCTAAATTGATCTGCAAAGTGGGTATAGTCGACAGGAGGGTTTGTGTCTGCCCCAGTGCTAGGCCAACCGGGGGGTGGTGGGATTGTGATGTCATCACTGAGCTCACATCACAGGCCCATCCCTGGCCAGTGGGTTTCCCGGGCAACACTGGACGGGTTGGGACCACCCGGGCGAAGCCGGGCACCCATGCTAGTTGCTAATAATTCTTGAAGGGGACAACCTGTGACTCTTTAAGTGTATGACATACAGGGGGCATCCTTTACCTATGGCTCTACTCTTCCCTTGTGTCCTTAACTGGATGTGGCTCCAAATGGTTGACCTCAAAGTCCTAGTTGGTGGGGAGAAAGGAAGAATACATCAATCCACCTGAGGTTTGCCGTTGGGTGAAAGGTAACCCTTATCAGTTATTTCTGCAGGAGTGGGAACTTTTAAATGTCAGCAGTGAAGTGAAGAACCCAGAGTACCACATTGAATATTTGGTGGGAGATGTAACCTTGGTGAATGTGGTTAAGGGCTATTAACCTTGTCTAAACATCTTTTCCATGCTATGATCCTTGGTATAAGAGTCTGACTGCTCAAGCCCTAAATTTAAACTCTCCCAGGTCTGTTAAAGATGGTGAGAAAAAGGAAACTACAGTAAAATCTCGGATAACAAATGCATCGGATAATGCTAATACTTGTGGAACCACGTTTTAGCATTATCCGAGGTATTACTGTATTCAGATTTGAGTGTTTGAAAAATGGAAGTGTTTTTAGATTTACTTATGAGATAAAAAAATAAAGATTTGCTCCTTTCCAGAGGGAAAAGATTCGATTGAAGAAAGCTGAAGTAGATGTTAATTTGAAGGAGACTAAAAGAAAAGCTTTGCAGCTGTTCAATTCTCCCAAGAGTGTTTGGCAGACAAGCTGCCAGCGTTGATCACAGGGACTAGAATTGATGCTACAATCCCACCACCTAGTGGAGACACTTTGCTAAAACAAGGAGTGTTTCTTTGGGTGGGGTGAGCAAAACCAGAGTTAACGATCTGAACAAGCCTGGAAGGGAACATCTCTTAATCCAGATGTGTAAATATTGCAAGATTTTTATGGCAGCCAAAAAAACCTAAAGGGTCAGCAAAGCGCAGATTTCTAGACTTTTATTGGTTACATGCAACCCTATGAATGAGAGAACTCCAAAATGGCCTGTTTTCCACAACCCAGTTCAGCTCTTGCAAATTCAAGCCTATGATATCCTTTAGGGAAATCCTTTATTCATCTTCCTCTTCTCCTGTTGCTCTCAACCATAACAAAGTATAAATCCCATTGAGAGCCAGAACAATACACTGGACAGAATGCAGGACTAGGACTCAAGAAACCCGGATTTGAATCCCCATTCAGCCTCAGAAACTCACTGGGGAGTGGCCGAGGTAAAACCATGTGTTTATTTTCTGGCAAATCTTGGGAACCCTACTAGGATCACTGGAAGTGCATGATTAGTGTTGGCCATGCTGATTGCTGCTTCTATGAGCTGAAGTTGATCAACAATATCTGGGCATCCAAGATTAGGAAGTTGATCTCATTTGGTAATGCTTTCACTTCCTTTAAGGAAGGAGTCTGGAAACTCTTGGAAACCCATGTACACTGGAAGTGATGGAACCAGAGGTCTAAGGATAACAACAATTGCATGCTATCAAGTCAATTTTGACTTACAGCAAACCTTTCCAGAGTTTTCTAGGTAAAGAATACACAGAAGAGGTTTACCATTCCGTCTTCTGGGGGCACCCTGGGACTGTGATGCTTGTTGGTGGCGACACAGGTGGCTCTTCTCTCAGGTGGCACAGTGAGGAATTGAATCCTAACCTCTCGCTCTGCAGCCAGAAACCTAATCCACCACACTATCTAGACTACAAAGTAGTGGACTAATTTACAAGGCTGTCTGAAAAAGTGCAGCTATAGAGTCTTGTAAAGCAAGAAGACATTTCAGCTGTCAGGAAACTTTCTATGGAAGGGGGAAAATCAGAATAACCCTGCAAGGAAAATATTTGCTTCACTACTCACCCAAGCAGGTGCCTTTATAGCCACCATGGGAGCCCCTAAAGTTCCTGACTTCCACCACTGGCATTGCAGGACAGGCTGATGGGAGTGGCTATTAAACATCACCTGAAGGATCCCTGTAGTATTGCCTCCAAAGATATTAAATGCCAAGATCCAGTAAGCCCCAACTCTTGCCCATCCTTCTAATACATCTCCTGCTCTTTAGCTTCCTCTTTCTGCTTGGTTTGAACCTGTTTCCCTCCCAACAAGCCGATAAATCAATATACTGTATCACAGAACTCATTCAATCACTTGTCCCCTATGTTGGTGACACATCATCCAATAGCAGCAATGAGATGCGTTCTGCCCCAAATCCTTGAATATAGTGGTTACCAAATATATGTTCTCAGAGGCATGAAATGTCTACAATCCTTGACCATTACCCACACTGGTTTGGTGTCCTTAGAGTTGGAAATCCAACAACTTCTGATGATTCAAGGTTTGAAGACATTTTATAACATTACCTGGAACAACTAATTTAGCATATATGCTAACCCACTCATCACTCCACTCTGACAACCCTTTGTCAAGTAAGGATTTATTCAAATGTTGTCTTCTCCCTATCATCTGCATGGAAGAAACTGGGCTATTGCCAGTATCTGAGGCTGAGACAGGCAATGTGTGGCTCTTTTATTGGCTTTGGATTTCACTCCTATCATCCTTCACAAGCTATGATTTTAGCCAGGGCTGATGGGAGACACAGTTGCAAAAAATCTGGAGGGCTAGAGTTGGACACCTCTGTGTTAGAGACTACTATGACCTGTATTTGCTTCAAGAACGTAGTTGACTAATTAAACTAAACAAGAAATAAGTAGAGAGAATCTTGGGTTACAGGAGAGAAAAGACAGATTCAATCTCCTATTCAGTCAAAACTAATTTCTGTAATGCATAATATTTTCATGGGATGAAGCAGGATAAGATTCCTCACCTTAGTCTCCCAATGCATGGCAGGAAAACTTCTAAGACTTATTTCACACTACAATTATTTTAAAAAACCACTCATACTATCTGAACATGTGTTGATAAAATGACACAAAGTAGGTTCTACTATTCAAAATAGTTTTATTTATACACTTCATTTACAATTGTATTAAAGTGAATAACATTCAAATATATTTGAAATGGATGACAGCTAAAATCTGACATCTCAAATTTTTACACATATTGCTACTGCAAAGTTATTTCTACATTTCTCTCACATCAACAAATTCCAAATAAAAGTTCTAATGGAAAACAGAAGGAACAGAGAATAAAAATACACATATCGTATGTTTAAGAAAATGAATTATAAAGTAACAACACTGTTGAAATGTTGAAATAAGAAACAACCCCCAATGGAGTCAATAACACAGTAAAACGGTGTCTTCCATTTATTCTAATAAGCACAAGTTTCACAGTCCAGGTTGGAACAGTAACAGGTCTGAATGGTACTGCTGATTGTACTCAAATGCATACAGCTATTTCACGAAGTTACAGGTTAGGAAGGATCACACTCAATTATAACAATAAAGGAATCAAAAGATTGACACTATTGCTACATGAGAGGCTTTTAGCACAACTGCTGTCCCTGAATTCAATGAGAACTAGGTGAACCTGCAAAAAACAGCGAAGGAAAAGAAAGGGGTTAGTAATACTATGTTCTCTGGAAACTGCCATGGCGACTATTTGCCTGCATAAATAAAGAATACGCAGAAAAAGAACAGTTAGAGGGTAGGCTTCCCAGGTCTCTAGATTGCATACCATGCCTAAAAAAATGGAATCCTGCAAACAAAAAAAGTATTAGTTCCACTTCAGTGGCAATCGAAGCATTAGTAAAATACGATTACCCAAAAGGATGCAGAAATCCTTCTATTCTAAAATACTGAGAGTGTCTTATTAGTGAAACAGACTAGCAGATACCGAAAGTATGATTCAGCAATGATTCACACACCACCAGTAGGGGAAACGTGTCAGGCTTAGGAGGTTGCTAGCCATAAATTCTGAAAACATGAGAGCAAGCACATCTCAAAGACTTCCTTTTCCATGCTAAGATTTGAGAGTGGACCCCCTAAACAAAAAGAAACTGGTATCTGATTTGGTGAATGCCAGAATCCAAGCAGGCTGTTCTTATTGCTTCACAGAGTGGTTCTGACAAGAGAAAAACTCCCTCTCTCCCTCCCATTCTAACTTCCCTCTTCCTCACTTACTAGTTCACAGACCGTAACACGGGGTGCGCAAACTACGGCCTGCAGGCCAGATCCAGCACCCGATGCCAATTCATCTGGCCCACACTGTCTTCGTCACTCCCAGAAGTGGAAGTAAAATGCAGACACATTTTACTTCTACTTCTGGGAGCAACGAGGGCAGTGTGGGCCAGATGAATTGGCATCTGAGGGGGGGAGAATCTGGCCTGCAGGCTGTAGTTTGGGTACCCCTGGTTTAAACAGAGAAAATGGCAGCCTAAAATCTATCTCATCCTGTTGCAAAACAGATGGCAAGGCACGTTTTACTTCCGCTTCTGGTTGGAGGAACCACATGACCAGCCCACTGAACCATATGACTGGCCCACTGATCCACGTGACCGCCCTTCAGCTCAAAATGTTTGGGCACCCCTGCAGTAACGTCACTTCAACAAGGAACCAGATCTCCAAAACAGCAGAAGAGCTACTCTTCCACAGGCCATAGGGGAGTATGAAAAGAACACAAGTTATGAGAAGGGGTAGGACTAGAGTAGGTTGCCCTAAAGACAAGGAAAAAACCCTTATCCTGAGCTTATGAAACTACATGGAGTCTGATCTCCTATAGAAAACATTGCACTCTGCCTACTGCTCACAATCCCTTGTAATAGACCTTGTATCACAGTGGTTAAACTGCTGTACTGCAGCTAAAACTGCTGACCTTGTCAGTTCAATACCGGAAGGGCTAAAGGTTGACTCAGTCTTCTATCTTTCCGAGGTCAGTAAAATAAGTATCCTACATGTTGGGGACAAAAGTGCTAATCACCTTGTAAACTGCCCAGAGAGTACACTAAGTGCTACGGGGCATTATATAAGTGAAATGGCTATTGCTAATCCAGACTGAGCCCAATGACCCCCCAAAAATGTTCCTAGAATCCATAGCGGCTTACAGAGAAGTAAATGGGATCAGTAGTTGACCTCTCATAGGGTCCTAAATAGGAAGAGCAGTGGAAGAAGGAAACAGTACCTTGTTGAAAAAAAAAGTTAACAAAAGCTGGCATTCAGAGTCCTATGAAACATCACTCACTAGACGGCCTTGATTAAACCCTATACAGCAGCATCTTGCAAAAATTTACTTCTTTTCACAGAACAGGTAATGAGAAGGAATAAATGGACAATTAGTGGACTGAAAGTGCTACAGAAATCCTAAATGCTCAGCAGTGGTAGAACTGCATGAAATACGAAACTATAAAAGTCCCTGTAAAACAAGGTGTTTAGTACGTCTGCTGCACCTGTAAAAAGAAGCACATTATTTCCAGGTCACAATCTGAACAGGGACAGGGAGGCAGCTTGCTATTGTTTCTGTCCTGCAAGGGAAATTAACCAATTATAGAAAACATTATTTTTATTTACATGAAAGTGGGAGAAAGAAAAATGGTTACATAGCAAAAAATATATATGAGTTAATTATATAAATGATCACATAAATATAGTGACATGGCATTTTTAAGTGCACAGTGATTTCTTTAATGAATAGATAAGACATCTATAAAACCTTGTGAAAACAATATCCTACGAGACAGCCCATTTACATTTATTATGAGTCTTAGGGATGCAGACTCCCTCTTTGTGACTGTGTATTTTCAATACTGTGTGGGGGAATAAGCAAGTGTTAGCTTGCTTCTTTTTGTGTTAACTGATTTCTGCAAGATCAATATATGAAGTCAAGTATGAAAAGCAGAAATGAATTTATTTATTTATTTCTAAAAAGAACTGATCTTCTCACCAGAACTCTGGTGTAATACGAGAGAGAGAGAGCACGCACTGATACCGAAGATGAGCATGGGAGTAGGAAATATATCCCTTGGATACCATGAAATAAAAAAATGATCCTTCCCAACCATATTTATACCAGAACATGGTATACATGAGATCCAATATGAATCAGTGGTCTATACATAAGCCTCCTCTCACCAGGCTTGTCATTTAATAGACTGTCAAAGACGACTGATTGTGAATAAATAGGTTATTTTAAAAAACCTTACACAAAATCCTTAGGATTTAATATTTATGAAATACTTCTTTCTTACAGTATATGGATACTGTAAAAATCCATCTTGTTAGTAACAGTGAACCTAAAGCAGCAGTTCATAGGCAACCCCACCCCCAAATAAATAAATAAATAAATGAGAGCTTAGACATGCCCATTGGCTGACATTGCCCTTTCTTTTAAAATCTAATTACATCTTCTAAGGCCTTTCTCCAACCTTTCATTTTTGTCTAAAATGGTGGCTGCAAAACAAGTAAGTTTATAAGGAGCTGGGTCAAAAGAAAAAAAGGTATTACTGATCAGTAAGCTCAGTAACCTAACTCTCAATTAAAAGGAAAGACAGTGAAAGATCAATAGAAAGTGTGACCACGGAACTAAGGACCTAGCCAAAAAAAGTCAAGAGAAGACTTTTCCATAACTCTAGGAAATTTACAGAAAAGTTTGGTAAAGTGCAAGCAGTTAAAAGCTATCAAGATATGGACAGAAGTGTGTAACTTGGAATGGCAGCATGAAAACAAAGAAAATGGTAAACTATTCGCTATATCTGAAATCATTCATCTAGTTTTCTGACATTAGCTAAGAGACTAATCCCATGATGGTGAATCTTGGCACTCCAGATGTTCTTGGACTTCAGTTCTCAGAAGCCCAAGCCCCTGCGAATCTGCACGGATGGGTTTACTGCGATTCATCCGGCCCGCGCCACCCTTGTCACTCCTGGAAGCGGAAGTAAAACGCGCCCGGATGGGCGCGTTTTACTTCCGCTTCCAGGAGCGACAAGGGTAGCACAGGCCGGATGAATCGCAGTAAACCCATCCGTGCAGATTTGCGGGAGCTTGGGCTTCTGAGAACTGAAGTCCAAGAACATCTGGAGTGCCAAGGTTCATCATCGCAGGACTAGGTCTTTGTAAAACTAGTTATCCAGATCCATTTTGCTGCAGGCAAATGCTACAAGTCAAGGACAATGTACCTGCAAAAAACAAGTTTGTATTATCATTTCTTTCAGCAACATCTCACATCACAAGATGGCCTTCGTTTCTTCTATAGTGGGGAGGGCAGGAATCATAGCTCCACATAAAGTCAGCAACCCAAAAGAGAATGACTATTTCTTATCATTTGGAGCACAAACAAGTAACCAACAAAGAATGAAAGGAAAGTGAGGGCAATCCCTAGGTATTGCTGGCCTACAACTCCCATCACTCCTGGCCAACACAGGCAATGGTAAACAACATGGGAGTTCAAGTTCAGCAACATCTGGGAAATTCTATATTAGCAACTACTGTATGTCTAAGTGTGTGTGCATGTGCATGTGTGTGTGTGAGTTAGTGAGAGATAGAGAGAATGCAACATTTCCCATGTTTATAACTGGCTTCAGTTTAGTTGTTGTTATTCTCTATATTTTAACTAAAGCTAGAAAGATTGAAAGAGTATTAAAATATACAGAGAACACTGATATAGGGAAATTGCTTTGACAGTCTGAACCGTAAATATGAAGAAAACCACCTTCATTTTCCATGTCATCATGGAAACGCGATTATCTGGATAATTTATATAGCTTATGAAATAAGATGACCCAAAGCTTTGTCCAGCTTTTTAAAACTGCTCAATGCAAATGTACTTTTTTTAAAGAAAAGCAAAAGCAAATGGATACTGTAGTGTCCTTTTAACAGTTAATTAGCAAGTTATTAGTCATGAATGGCCACACAAAACTTAGCTGCATTTTCCCACTCTTAAAGACATGAAAAGCTTAAGTGATGTAAAAAAATGTTGCACATCGAAATGAAAGACCTCTAAGAGGAGAAAAATGACCCCCCCCTGCCAGTAGTCACTAGATAAATTCCCATACCAAGCTTCTGAAGCATTATGAACAAATAATACACAGGTCCGGATAAAGGTATTGACTTACTAGCATCTTTATAAAAAAATTGAAGAGTTACACAAAAAAGTTTAACATTTATGGAACTTCTTCCATTCAACTTTGATAAGACAAAACAACCACCCTCCCAGCCCCTGAAATAAGCGTTAATGTAGCTGAATGGTAAAGCATGTAAATAGCTTCATTTAAATTTTGTTTAAAAGTCCCAGTATTTACATAATACAATTAAATGCAAATCCTGCATTTTGCATCTTTTACTTTCAAAAGCATGATACAGAAAGAATAAGATAATGGTTGCAACAGATCTTCTACAAAAATTAAGGGGTGACAGGCCATGAAGACTGTACTAAGACCAGGACCTCATATATTTTATTGTGATTTTGCTTTTGTGTGTGTGGAAAGTACCTCAAGGCTGAGAAGAGCCATACTGCAGTCCTACTAATAAACTCTTGTTCTAAGCTAGCATGAATCATTCCTGCTACAATATCTTAAGAACGTAACCAAGATACTGGGTGCCTGCCACCCAGGTCATATAGGTGTCCTCCTGACACCATGAAGATAACCGATCACAAGTGTTAGGGGATCTCCTTCTTTCTGTAGCCAAGATAAGAAGGTTCCAGAGTTGAAATGGTGAGCCTATTAGATACCTATATACATGCGTACATACAAGACATATACCATCACCTTTAACAGACAGACCTAAATCTGTCCCTCCCATCTAGAGCAGATGCATTGAATTGATGGCACTTTGATAAATCAGCTTACCTAAGGCACATTGATTCAATACAGCTATTCTAGCAACGACTAACAATTGGGTTCAGGCCATAGAGTCGGACAAAAGCTCCGAGTGCACAAAAGCACCCATCTGTCTTTCAAATGCCATACTAAAGGCAGCGGATTTTTAAAAACACGCTCACAATTCCCTTAGCTGGTCAAACGCCTGCTATCATAAATCAAAGACCTACTGACACCGGGGTTTGGAGCATGGTGTTAAATAGCTTAAATTGCTTAAACAGTGGCTTTAAATATTCAGGCACCATAAACAATTCTTCTGAAACCGATTAAGCATTGATGAGCCTTATGTTCCCTGCATCCATACACAGTTCTGCCATCACTTTGACCAATCTATTTTAGTTCTCCATTTGTACTAACAGTAACTGAATTACAGAACTAAGACAGTAATTCACTGAATGGTCATCTTAGTTTCTGCAGGATGACCACAGCTCTCTCAAATATGCACACATGTTCCACTCACCCATCGGTGGCATTCTCAAGCAATCCTGCACAGAACCCGAGCAAAAATATTCCACAATGAACCCAAATTCCAGGTGCATTGCCAGACACTATAAAGGGTGACAAACCATACAATTGCCTGTATCTATAGTTAAATTTCTGTAAAGCACTTGACAAAAATCAAGATGGTGTCTCTTTGCTACTCACTAAAAGATATATAAAATTACTATATCTTTACGACAACACATCCATTAAACTACTCCTGCAATATATCTAATAAGGGAAAAGAAATTCTGTTTTTTAAAAGGACAACAGGATTACAATGTTTATACTGTAATCGTTTATTCTCACATCTGTTCCTTAAAAAGGAAATGCAGTTTTAAAAAGCTGATCTCTGCATGAAGCTGGATTTTACAGATCCCATTAACTACCTCTTGAAGCAATATTCCTCTCGTTGTTCTTTAGTCTCTATTCAACTTTTTAGAAAAAGATCTTTCCAATCTCTTTCTAAATTACTACTATAATCCTTATTTGTAGCCACAATGTTGACTGATATATGATACATTAGCAACAAAATGTAACTCTAGGAGTAATTAAAGAAAATCCCAACCCACATAAAACCTGGGCAAGATCAAGGATTTTGGGGTAATGAAAATGTCTTCCTTTGAAAGACACTGCCACAATATGGAATATTACCTACAACAAAACAGTTTTCTTGAGTCTGCACATAATTTTCTAGATTATGCTATCTCTAAAGAAAAATCACTACAATGTTCCCTTGAAAAGGAGAACACTAGAATCAACAGCCTCGGCTATTCTGCAATAAATTACAGGGCAGAGAAAAATGCCAAGGAAAGGAATAAGAATTATAAGCAAATTCTCTATCCGTGGTATATTTCAGAAGAGCAACTCACCAGGAATTCACACTATTTATAGGATCATTTCTCAAAGATGGCCAAATGTTTTGCAAGCATCCTTGAAAGCAAGTGGGGACATAATAAAAGCAGTCTAAAAGCTCCTTTTTGGAGACTCTGGAAAGGTGGAAATATCTATTAAGTCAAGAGGGCAAAAAAGTGAGGTTATTCCTACAAAGCCATGTGTATATTTAGGACATAATATTGCAAAGAACTGCATTCAACCCACCAGGAATAAGAGCTTTTAAAATGCTCCAAAGCCCCTTGACAAAATATCCATGTCTTATTCTATATTATATGCACCTATCCTCCTTAGCTAAAAAGAGTACATATGGGTACCTTCTCATTTCAATACACCCCACTGAAGATAAGAGCAACCATTATCAAATATTCTTTGCTACAAAGAAACAAAAAAAATCTTGAAGTTAGTGTTCTTTCAATCTGAATCACTGTGATCACATACTGTACTACAATCTCTTGAAAGAAACTTGGGTATAGTTTGGTGCATGAGACTTTGTAGTTCCATGTGTTCAACACAGTACGATAAAATCAAGCTCAATCTTTCCATTTCTTCAGCCTTGAAAATTCTACTTTCAATGCTGCAACGCTGTTGCAATCTGAAGTGCTGCAGAGTAGTCTGAAGTTTCAAAGAGATTCCCGGAACTGGCAGTGGATATCAGACAGATCCCATCCCAGTGACTTCTAGAATATGCTACTTGTCTTGTATGGGCCAGTAGTGCTCGGCAGGTCACTCTACTATCAGCGCCACGTTGATATGGGACAGATCTATCATATGCCTGGAATAAGGTTAACACAAAGTGGTCAAGACAACACATGTTCCACAAGTGAGACTGAATTTGTAAGTTACAAATTTCATTGAAAAGCCTAAAATCAGGTTCAGGTACAATTTACTGAAACAACAGACACATGCCATTCCTCACATGCACCTAACAACCCTGATATGTTGGCTTGTTAAACCAGTTTCTGTGGTTTACATATTACAGTGGTACCTCGCTTTACGAATTTAATGCATTCCACAAGACGTTTCGTATTATGATTTTTAAAAAAGCAAAATGCAGTTTCCCATAGGAATGCATTGAAAATTGTTCCGGGGGGAAATCGTAAAGCAAAATGCTATTTCCTATAGGAATGAATTGAAAACCAATTAATCCATTATGAAAAAAATCGTAAAGTGAGACATTATTTTCAATAGATTTTAATTCGTAAAACAAAAATTGTGTTAACCGAAGCATTCTTAAAGCGAGGTACCATTGTACTTATAAATTTCTTCTTCTTCCGTATCCGACCATTGGTGATCCTCATGGTGATCAGCCATGAAGACTGTCCTGAGAATATAATGCAGTGGCCTGTCATTTGCCTTCTGCTTCACAGCATGACAACCATACCACTGATCCAGCTCCCTGAGTCACTTTCTGGTCATGAGCCCTGTTGGCACGCAAAGTCCTCATCAGCCCCAGGCCAGTATTGATGAAGCTGCTGCCCTCCATCCAGATGGATTCAAGTGGGATTTAATCAACTTGGGGACCATCACCCTTCCCTGTGGACTTCGGCACCCAAGGCTGTTAGTCAGAAAGGTTGTCAGGTTAGTTAACCACCGTAGTTAATTTATAGTTAATTTATAAATTAGGAAATTAAAAATCAGTATCCTGATGTGTAAACTATGCTGAAAACAGTATTCTTGTTTAGATGTAATGGTAAACTGAGTTAGGGAGCCAGGCTATCAATCCCAAAAGAGGTTAATCAAAAAGAGAAGGAAAATAGACAAAGTGTGTGTGTGGGAATGTATGACAAAGCTTCTACTCAATCTGATCAACCATGGTTCTTATTAGAACATTATTATTTCTGAACCATCTTGGAGTTCCATTCTTTCAAGAAGGATCTTGTGTAGCTGAGTGAAAAGAGAAACCAAAGCATTTTAAATACCAGAAAATGTATGCATTTGGATTAATATTTACCTGTGAAACCTCTGTTGAAATTTTAAAGCATCGGATGGCTCTTTAAATTTTGCAATGGCCTTTCGCTGTTGAGGAAGCATCTGTAAACTCTATGGAGACAAAAAGAAAAATATTTATTTTAGAGTTTACATTCTTTCTTTCTTCGTGTCAGATGCATCACCAGCATATAATAACATACGAAACTAAAATTAACACATCTAAAAACAAAACAGAATTAAAAAGGGTTAGATGACACCTGCCCGATATCAGGCCACTTCAACAGCATTTCCTCATGCCAACATAAGGTCCTTCCCAGTGCACGTTGAGGGGTATTGTGTGCATTGTATCATAGGGAAGAGAGTTTGTACTTCTCCACATTCACACAGGCTGTCATCTACAGGGAAACCCCACTTTCTCAGATTAGCCCTTGCTCTTCCTACCCCTGCAAGCAGTCTATTTTAAAGCTTTCCACTCAGGCCATGGTTGTTCTTGGCCAGGTGGTAGTCATGTGGTTCTGCCCAGTTATCTGGTAGCTCTTTGCTCGCCTTCCATAGTTCCGTAGATTTTACATTGTGTTTATTTCTTAAAGAATGTTGAAGGTTAGGATCACTTCCTTTCTTTTCAGGGAGGAATCAGGCTGCTATAGAGACAGAGAAATTCAGGGTTGAAATAGGACAGAAGCCATCCTCCACAGTCTGAACACAGGCTGTTTTTTAGTTTGAAACATGCAAAGTGATTTATCACATTCTAAAATACAGAAAGGGTCTTGTAATGCATGGCTAAACCAGTCACAGAGATCTGCTAGTGTCTATAAATTTGATGTAGACCAGTGTTTCCCAAATTTTGGGTTTTGGACTTCAATTCCTAGAAGCCTAAGTCAATTAAGCACTGATCAGCTAATGTACTGACTTAGGCTTTTGGGAATTGATGTCCCCCTGTGGGGTGTGGGCCCCACATTGTGAATCACTGATTTAGATGCTTCAAACCACTTCCACTCCAGTGGTTCCCAAATTCTGATCCTCCAAATGTTTGGATAGTTATTCCCCAAAGCAACATGTAGCATGGCCAATAGTAAGGGATTCTGAGAGCTAAAGTCCAAACATTTGAGGAGGAGAGGTTAGTAACTTCTAATACAAGTACTGTATCACCTTGATAGTATATAAAACCTGTGCACAAATATCCAGGTTGCTTCTCCTATGTTAGAAAAAACTCCTTTGTTAGAAAAACTATCTTGAATGTCAAGGTACCTTGCTGGAGTGTACAAATAGCTCTCAAAAAGTAACCTGGAAGCAAGTTCTTTGGATTCCAATCCAAAGTAACACACATTTTCCAAAGAACAAAAATAGAAGAATTTTTTATACTTTTTTCAGCCACTGTATAAAACCACCCTTAAATCAAGTTGTGCTCAATTCTGGAAGAGAAAACAAGCATGAATGCAAATTATGATGGATTCACATCTCTCTACATCTGATGTTGAGAGGCACCTTAACCATGTACAGTATATACAAACAATACAACATCCAACACCACTGGGGAAAAAGTGAAAGGATTAGGTGTGAAAGAAAAGATCTGTTAATTTTCCTAAGAGCAGTAATGTTAATTACTGTATCTCAAAACTTAATTGGTATAAAGAAGTTAGAAAGTTAGCTATAAATTATAAAATTAACATGTGATTAAAGTTAAAAAAGGATTGTTAAAAATGAATAATTTTAACAATATATGGAGAGATTTTATAGAATTTGTCCAAGCACTAGTGCAAGAAATATTATATTTTTAGAGGGAAATAGAATATAGCAACTGTGGGGGGGATTGGTTAATCTAAATCCATGGTTCCTAAAATGGGGTACACACCACACAGGGGGGCAATTTGATTTTTAAGAGGGGGGGCAATTTGAGAATGAGTTATTAACAGTGAATGGCCTTTTAGGCTTTCACCACGTGAATAGTTCACTTTTGAATAATAAGAATTATATGTCACCAGGGTGTGTGTGAGTGTGTCTAGATTTTAGAGATGCTTAGGTGGGGCAAGGCCCAAAAAAGTTTGGGAACCACTGCTCTAAATGGTACCAACAGTGATAGGGGCACAAGGTTATGTTATATTATTTTTTGTTTATCTGAATGTAATTTGTTTTATATGTTTATTGTAAACTTAAATAAAAACATAAATATATAAAAAGAAATTTTTAGGTCTAAGTTTATGTGCTGAAGAAGAGAAAAAAGAATCTGCAAGATATACATACTGTTTGTTGTTTCCACTGTGTCCCTGAATAAATTTGGATATTACAGTGGACCCCCGAATAACGATGCATCCGTACGACAAAACCACATAACGATGCTATATTTTTGGAAAAGCCATGACCTGAATAACGCCATAGCATCATTATGCAGTTCTTCACGTTTGATCCCCTACCTTTCCAGGTGATTGCGGGTGGAAAAAAATCGCCATTTTCGGGTCCCTGTTTCTGGCTCTCCGGGCTGACAGCAACGTCTGGAAGGGGGGCTTGGAGGACCTTTCCCGTGCAAACCCAGTCTTCTTAGGACTTTCCTGAGCTGCGCTAGAACTGAAAATAGTTGCATCCACCATTTTGGAAACAGAAAAAACAAAAAGCAGTTCTAGCGCGGCTCAGGAAGGTCCTAGGAAGACAGGGTTTGCACAGGAGAGGTCTTCCAAGCACCCCCAACGTTCCTGTGAACCCAGAGAGCCTGAAACAGGGACCCAGAAATGGTGATTTTTTTCCACCCACAATCAGTTGTAAAGGTAGGGGATCAATCTTCCTTCTTGTGGGGGGTGGACAGCCTTTTTATGGGGATGGGCAGGGGTGGCGGAGACCCCCAAATGTGCAGAAAAACCTCCGTCATGATGGAATTTTTTTGCACATTTTGGGGTCTCCTCCACCCCTGCCAGCTCTAGAAGGCTCGGAGGACCTGATCCAGGCTGTTTCCGACACCCCCTGAACTTTTCTGACACTGCTGCAAGCCGAAACCTGCAGCTGACAAAGGAGTTTTCCCCAGCATTTTGGCTTTGCAGCAGCGTTGGAAAAGATCAGGTGGTGTTGGAAACAGCCCGGATCAGGTCCCCCGAGCCTCCCAGAGGTAGTAGGGGTGGAGGAGACCCCAAAGTATGCGAAAAACAAATTCCGTCGTTATTCGGGGGTCCACAGTATAAGCATCTCAATTCTTTGGTACAGTATCAAAAGCTGACCTAATAGTCTTTAATGACAGATATTCCAGAAGAATCTTGATCTATGAATAGTTACATTAAGAGACCCAGCAAGCTGGACCAGGCTCATGGACAGCTGATTGGGCTGGTCATGTTGTTCCTCCCACCATAAATCCTGCCATAAAACACATCTGCGGCAGTTGTAAATATAAACGTGTTTACAACAGTGGCGGGTGCATTTATGGCAGGTGCATTTACCCATGTGCAGGCACATTTAATGGCTGTTGTAAAGGTGTATGCTTCTGCTAGCAGCGAGGTTGGCGACAGGCCACATGAAATGGTGCAACGTGCCAGGGCCAGCTCTAGGTTGGCCGTTCCTGTACTAGCTGATCCTTTTTGATGAAGCTACTCAAAGTACAAACAAAAGAAACTTCATATTCTCTAAAAGAAAGGCGTGAAAAAATTGCCACATGGGTTCTATTTGGCTGGAATTCTTCTGATATAGCATAATAAGTATTCATCTTCCATTGTCCTGGGACAATAATTCTAGATAAATTTTTACCATACTTCTATGCAACTACTGTGCAATTCTGAACCCTTCAGTTTTGTAAAATTGCTTGTACAGTACTGTATTTCAATCTGATTACCTGCTAGCTCACATAGAGGGTTGTATTAATCTTTAATTTAAAAGAAATATTTCCTCATCCCAGGTTTCAGAACTCCATTTTCTCCAATGAAGAATCCATTAAGTGCTAAGATTCATATAGTATATTCTCTGTAGGTTTGAGGATAGCTAACTCATAGGGAAGTACACTGATGTAATTTGCATTCCAATCTACACATACCACACATTAACATGTCATCAAGTACCAGGGTTGCTAAGTAGCAATGCCAGTCACTTAAGGCACCTGTGAGGGAAACCACACTTGCATAACAAGGGGATTCCCAGAGTAACAATCGGTCAATAACCCATCACCTGAGAGAGAGGGAAAGGTGACATTCACATAGAAGTGGATCAGGGACATTAAAATCTGTTCAAATATCTGGGGACAGGGTGAAAACAAACACCTGCACAGACACCTAAGAATTAGGTGACGTCAATTCTTGTCTGGGGAATTTAGTTACATCATGAACACCTGTTTGGGTAAACAACATTTAGTTAAAACAATGAGGTCATCTCACATGTTTAACATTCTGGAGGAAGGTGTGAGGACCCCAGAAAATGTATTTAAACCCAAGATTTTCCGAGATCAGAAGGCACCCTTTGGAAGTAGGCGCGAGCCTACATCACTTTGAACCCAGATCATGGAGATCTAAGGAAATCCTTTGGGCTTCCAGCCCAAAGCAGCAGTGCTTATTTTGTCTGAGTCTTTGCCGAAAACTTTGGGGCAAAGGACTTGGAATCTGACAGAAGAGGTGCCAACTTAGAGAGTTATTTTCTTATTTTACTTAGCTTGTTTAAGTTAGGATAGATTTAGGAAGTCCTATCTCTGTACTATGCTTAACGTAGTTAGTATTCAAAGTAGTTAGACTGATATATTTTGGATCATTATTCTTCAATAAAAACCTAGAAAAGACAACTGCGCCTGGTTTGTCATCTGGAAGAAGAAGGGGAGTTTTGCAGAGCAGAGCTGAGATAAGGCTAACTTTTCTCAAGGGCTGATAAGGTTTCTATGGAGATGGGAAGGGAGTAACCTTTCGGATCCACCGGCAGGCCTGGGAAAGTATCTGTTCGAGACATCTCTGCCTTTGAAAGTAAATCTATTGGAGGGCAGTTCCCAGGGCCAGAGAAAGCTCCGTCTCTCTCTCTCTGTGGGGGAAGATGGCAATATAATGGACTGTTATTCAGCCTTGGTACCATAATTGCTACCACATTCCTGCCTAAAGAGCAGAAGTATCATCTTCCCCACTCAAGCAGCGTGAGGGGGTCGAGGGAGAGTGTTCTCGAGGCAGGTGGGCCACTGAACCTAGCTGATCGCCCCGCTTGGGTACCCTAAGTCTGGGGACTCCTTGAAACCGTCATCAGAACCTCCTACCCCATCCCTGACAATTTGTATGTCGAAAAATTTGTATGCTGAAAACACATTTGCATTACCAGAAGAGGCCACTAGATGTCAACGTAATTTTTTTGTATGTCGAATTTTTTGTAAGTTGAACCGTTTGTATGTCAGGGTTCCACTGTAACCAATAAGTAAATTAGTGGGATTATTAATAAAGGAGAATAAATCTACTAAATTCTATTTGGCTGGAATTCAAGGCTAACTACAGATGTAAGAATATCAATGCAGGCCACTGTCCATAATTCACAAATAAGGAGTACAATAAATAGAAGAACAGACAAGCACATTAAGAACCATCTTTAATACAAAGAAAGGGGGAAGGGATTTTTATTAAAAGGACAACCAGAAAAATGTATTACATACTTGTTGCAAAAAATTAACTATGGTTAATGAAAAACATAGAAATAAAATTATACAAAATCCTTTTTCCAGGATTTACAGTTTCTGAAAAATGTTCTGTGTAGAAACACAATTTACCATCTTATTAGTGCAAATAATTGAGCATACCTTTTTCTCTGCTCAGAGGTAGTATGTTAGGCTAAGGAAATTCCAGTTTGAATCATCTGTCTTCAAAGTAAGCTTGAATGTACCATTATTAAGTACGCAACTTTCTGTTAAACCATAAATTGCCAGTGTTCTATTAATCCATTTAAGGATAAGTTTACATACAATCAATTCTGCCTACAAATGATCTGTTCAACACCTAAACCAGTGATGACGAACCTTGGCACACCAACTGTTCTAGAAATTCAATTCTCAGAAGCCCTGATCAGCAAGAGTGCTGACTTGGGCTTCTGATAATTGAAGTCCAAGAACACCTGGGGTGCCCAGGTTCGCTATCATGGACCTAGACATTTACCACCCACCTATGATTGTCATAGGACATTTTTTCTTGCCAGCTAATTTAATGGCAAATAAATCAAAACGACCTACACATGAGAAAAATCTAGTGATAATCCAATGAGAAAAATGTGTAATATATAGTTTAATGAATCTATTAACATCAAATTCAGATGGGTATTAGACAAAAGTGTTTTAAAAAACAACTGGAGATTTCCATTTTGGTAATTTAAGAATTTGATATTATCCTTTTAAAACAAGTTTAATAACACCTGTGTGGGCACCCTAATCAATTGATATGTTCAAATATAAAGCGTTATGTGTATAGGTTGATTTCACCCTTCCCTCCCAAATAGTCACTAGGAAGCGATCAAAAATATTTGCTTCCATTTTCAATTTACCATGGTTTGCTGTTACATCTTGGACAAGAACTGCAATCCTTTTTACACCCACTTTAGCTACAATGCCTGGGGAACTCTGGAATGGCTTTCCAAAACCACAAATCTACACAGTTCTTGTACTGAACTATAGTGTTATGTCCAAACACAGCTATTAGTTCAAACTATGTAGCCCTGTAACTCTTGAAGTTTGAGCGTGACTTCAGCTGTGGCAATGTTGTGTGAAAAAACTCTTGCTCTTTCAGTTCTTTATCATCATTTCTCAGATACTGCTTGTGAAAAATTCCCTATCGGGAAGATGCATATGCAGTACACTTTTGCCACATTTCCAAAGGAACAAGAAGTCAATACAGTACTGAGAAATCATCAGCTGAAGCTCTTCTCAAATGGCTTTAACAGAGTTCCTAAGTTAACTCTTCACATGATAACAATGACAAACAACACGAGTACAGTAGACCCTCACATAACGACGTTGCTTGGTTCCCCAAGTAGCGTTGCTATAGGGGAAACGTCATTGTGCGGTTTTCAATGGCAGCTGCGCCATCTAGTGGCAAAAACTGTCATTATCCACACAACGACGTTAAAAAAAAAACGTCGTTAATCCACACAACAATAGTTTTTCGTCGTTGTGCGGATAGTCACGTGGCGAGTGAAGACGCGTTGTTAAGCGGAAATGACACTATTTGAACGCATCGTTAATCGAGGGTCCACTGTACTGGACTCCAGAATGATGTTACTTTATGGCTAAAATCCTGTTTTTGCAACTCTGCAGTCATAAAAGCTACTGACAACAACACCCACATCACTTTTGACCTAGGAAAGCCTTTGAGAGCCTCAAGACTGGAGAATCTTTAATGTCCAGAAATCATTGCTGTCAATATTAACCCTGCGGTTGGGACTAGCAGTAGCAATTTCCAGATACAATATTAAAGGCTCTTAACCTCCATCCCAAGGCTCCCTAAGTCTTCCCCATATTGAAGCTAGGGCAGTAGGAAACTTTAAAATAAAAGTTAACATCTGCAGTTAATGACATCATCACCATTTATAACCATAGAGTTGTGCCAAGAGGATTTCAACTGCAAAATTTCAAACTATAGTCCGAAGCTACTTCTATTTGAATACATCCAGATTGATGGTGGCCAACCTTGGCATTCCAGCTGTTCTTGGACTTCAATTACCAGAAGCCCAAGTCAGCACTCCTGCTGATCAGGGCTTCTGGGAATTGAAATTCAAGAACACCTAGAGTGCCAAGGTTCACCACCACTGGTCTAGATCATCTCAAATAAGCAATACCTAGGCAACAATTCCCCCCAAACAACTGTTCCATGGAAACTAAAAAAGAGTGGAAACCATTGCCAAAAGTGATCTGTCAACTAGTACTGAAAAGAAAACCTGACAAAGAATACAACAGGCCAGAATCATATTGGTGTTCAAATACGGTTACATCACTTGCCATACCTTACTGCATGTACAAATGTGACACACCCCAGCACCTCATCTATTATTATCCCTAACTGCTATGAAATACATTACGCACACTTTGTGTGAACACCAAAAGGATTCTGGTCAAGAGTATCTATATCAGGTTTTTGGTCCACACAGATAACTAAAGTATACATTTCATTTTATTAGCCTGTTTGTGAAGCTTCTTCATCTTTATATATATATATAAGGTATCTGAAGTTTACAGAAAAAGTAATAATGAACAAATGAAAAACAAGCAAACCCTGTTTGGTTCCTTGAGCCAGCATCTCTAACTTCCTTATTAAAAATATGTCTCAGGAAATGAAAATTAGTTTGGCAAGTAAGTACTTCTGGTAAGAATAATACCTTGAATGCTGCAACAGAATTTATATTTTAAAAAAATCTTCCAACCCTGGCATAATAATTTAACTAAACATTGTTTAACCTTAGGGTTCAAAATGGGAAGCTGAGCAAATCAGCTTCTAAATTGGCTTCCAGTTTTTAGTCCAAGAATACTGACACACTGGTGAAGGCAGCTGTACAAACCTGCATTCCCTTGTTCGTTTCCCCTTCCTCTGCCACAGTTGTTCTACATCAAATCCAATAACAGGAAATATTTTTATGAAGCAAGTATTAACTGCAATACACTGAATTACAGAATTTTGTTTTTACAAACATAGAAGCCATTTACATTTAAGTATCTAAATTGAGATTTCATCTCCCACAGAACCGTTACCACTCAAGAAGTGCATCCTCTCCTTCCTAGGAGGAATAGCAAGCTTAGAGGGTCCATTTAGCTCAACATTAAGTCAACAGCAACACGCAGCAATTCCTCCTGTCAACTGGCGCTCTCGCCTCTCCTCAGCCTTCTTCAGCCCTGCTGCTAATAACTGATCCTCACAACCAAGTTAGATGTCTCTGTCTCAACTACTCCAGGACATTCTCCCAATGGCTTAGCCTCCAGCTTCCTGTGAGAGCCAAGTGGGAGGGAAAAAAAAGAAGAAACAGAAGCTATGTTTAGCTACTATGTGATTTCTCAAGACAACACAATGTATAGATCAGTGATGGTGAACCTTTTAGAGACCGAGTGCCCAAACAGAGGGGCAGGGTGAACTCTGTGCTGGGGGAAGGAGGAAATGCTCCCATTGGGCTGTGGGGCAAAGTGAACTCTGTGCTGGGGGAGAGAGAGGAAGTGCTCCCATTTTGCTGCTAGGCAGATGGGCGGGATGAAATCTGTGCTGGAGTGATGGCGCACATGCCAACAGAGAGTGGTCTGAGTGCCACTTCTGGCACACGTGTCATAGGTTCGCCACCACTGGTATAGATTTTTGGGGTACACAATATTAGCATGAAAAATTATTTATTTGATTTCTGACCTACCTTTCTTCCAACAAAATGAGATAAAAGGCAGATTACACTGCTAAACCTGGTTCCATTTTGAAATAGGGAAATGGTGAAAAGAGACTGCATTGATTTTCAGTCAATCCAAAGCCACTCTGCACAAATCATTTTTGTAGGTCCCTCCATCTGGTTCCTGCCCCAGAGTTAACCCTAGAGACATAGGCGACTGACCATTTATGGAAACACATAATTGAAAGCTTTATATACCTCTGTTTGGGTTCTTGGGATAGGGAAGTTAATCAGTTCCATGCTCCAGGGAAAGCAAAATGTATATATGGAAACCGGCCATTTCACTCATCTCGAACCTCTTTTATAGGCCCAACTGCCTCCAAATTCTTTAACAATGGAATTTATCAATAAACGTTCACTTCACTAGGTGTTTGAACATTTGACCCTTTCACTATATTGTCAATAGCGCTAATTAGGCAGAATATTTACTTATCATTGTCAGGTTCCCTCAATGATACCAATCGCTAGTTCTTTGGATTAATTTTGCAACTGTTTACAGTTGAACCGCTTTCTGTTAAACATGTCTTACAAACATTTTCTTTTTACATATTTTATATAAACTACTGTAAAGCAGCATTTGAATCCCAGCACAAATTCTCATTTTTCCTCTTCATGTAACTAACAGTACTCTATTTCCAAAAGGTTTGTGTTTTCTTTCTCCACAATTACTGCATTGTTTTCAGAAGGTTAATCTGCAGGTTAGATAAGCAATGCTGGTTCATTAAGATGACCATGTGCTATATAAAGCCAATTAAAAATGTAAATTCTAATTTGGAAATCTCATTCTCTTTACTGGCAAAAGCAGTATTTTTACACTGAGCCAAGTCAACTCTAAAAATCTCCAG
The DNA here is from genome assembly GCA_035047345.1 of Bradypodion ventrale. Classification (NCBI taxonomy): domain Eukaryota; kingdom Metazoa; phylum Chordata; class Lepidosauria; order Squamata; family Chamaeleonidae; genus Bradypodion; species Bradypodion ventrale. The sequence continues at coordinate 128,732,702 of JAWDJE010000006.1, forward strand.
AATTGCAAACAAGCTAATAAATAAATGCATAGCAAATTAAGAACTGAGTCAGCATGAATTCATATTCATTAAGGAATAAGCAAGTTTAAATGCTGACTTCACATCAAGAACTAATTTAAATGCAGGTCTCTAGCTACCATGTAGAATTGAACTACAGTAAAACCCCGACTTACATATGCCTCGAGTTACATAAAATTCAAACTTAGGTAATGATTTTGTGCTAAAACCATGTCCCGATTTACACGATTTCTTATGGGTTTGCTTCAAGTTACATATACATTCTTTTTCCTATGGGTTTCCTTCGAGTTATGTATGAATTTATTTCCCTATGGGTCTGCTTCAATTTACATAAAAAAATCATTTTTCCTATGGGTTTCCTTCGAGTTATGTATGAATTTATTTCCCTATGGGTTTGCTTCGAGTTACATAAAAAATAATTTTTCCTATGGGTTTGCTTTCGAGTTACATAAAAAACCAATTTAAGCAAAAGCCTACGGAACAGACATTTTTCGTAAGTAGGGGTTTTACTGTACATTTTAAAATAAATATGACTTATCCATTGCCATGGCAGGAAACTGGAGCTCATCCTTATGGTTATAAGCACACATGTTTGAAGGGGGAAATTAGCAGCAGTTAAGAGTTAAATGGAATTTTTAAAAACACAATGCAGCAATTTATATTTATAATTTATTCAATTTGTTTAAATCCTTATTGTAAATATTTTTGAGATATGTTATAAGCCACCCAGAGTGGGAAAATATCCAGATGGGTGGATATAAATATAATAAATAAATACATAAAATAAGGTAGAGGAAGTATTTATACTAGTAACTTCATCTCACTAATTCATTAACTTACTTCACCAGCTTCTGCTTTTGGGATTCCAAACACAGGTGCTAGGAAAACATAAAATGGAGATAAGTCTGTGCATCTTATTTTGTATTATTCTAGCAAATCTGTTTTCTGCTTCTCCCGAAGCACTATGCAACCTATGTTCTTTTATCTTCAAATTCCATTCAATCTATCTGCTCTTCTAACATTGAGCGTTCACTAACTCTCTCATTCCCCCTCTCTCATCCCCACTCCCACCCCAACACATAGTGTGGATGGAGACCATCTTCCACAAGAAAATGGTTAACCTTTCCATTCTCATTCACAGAAGGTTGTGTTGCTGATGGAGATAGTTCTGAGAAGTTTCACACACAAAACATATACTTTACACATTGAGCTACAAGTATGGCCCATTCTGAGCCTAGGACGTTGGGTTTAACTGACAGAAGCCACCTTTGGCAGTAGGGTTTGCAATGCATCATTGCTTAAAACACTCAAGGTTTCAACACCAAGGTTCATCCACAAGCCAGCAATACTGACAGAAATTTTATGTATATGCACACATGCACATAACAGACAGGCGATGTTTGCATATCACACTTGGACAGACCAAGAAACAGAACTCCAGGGTAAATCAATAAAGATAGCTGCTGTCTTATTCTCCATTGCAGAACATGTCTGTAGCTCTGTAGAAAGAGATGGGTTGTTGTGCAGCAAGGTACTACACAGTTTGTCATGATCAGGAAGTTGGATAGTGTGAACTTTACTGGAGTGATCTGAGAGCAACCATCTAGGTGGGAAGAACCATATCAGTGTATCCTGTAAAATGGACCTAAGCCATATCCACAGCTACAACTTGGAGGCTCCAAGTGAGGTCTACTACATTGCATGCTATGCTTCAAAACTACCAGTAGTTTACTACCGGTAGTTTGCAAATCAAAATTTCAATTACAAAAATATCCTGCAGAAGATCAGAGGACTACACCTACAGAGCTAGCTCACCTAATTTGCTGCAATAGACTTGTGTCAGGATCAGAGGTTGAAAGATAAGCATTCTGACATTAATGTGGAAAGTAAATTTGCAACATGTCAAAGTGAAAGGCTATTTGTTTGAAAATAGCTCTATGTGAAGATAAGGGCAAAGTGAACACTCAATACTGGATAGGAGGCAGGAGAAGATGGTGAAGAAATAACATCATTATTTTGTTAAGAGGTATATACCCGTGGTGGTGAACCTTGGCACCCCAGCTGTTCTTGGACTTCAATTCCCAGAAGCCCCCGTGAATCCACTTGAACGGGTTTACTGTGATTCATTTGGCCCACGCTGCCCTCGTCGCTCCAGAAAGCAGAAGTAAAACACGCCAATCTGGGCGTGTTTTACTTCCGCTTCCGGGAGCAGTGAGGGCGGTGTGGGCCAAATGAATCACAGCAAACCCCTTTGTGTGGATTCATGGGGGGCTTCTGGGAATTGAAGTCCAAGAACAGCTGGGGTGCCAAGGTTCGCCACCACGGGTATATAAGATACCAAGAATAGTTAATATTCATGGCTATCCCCTGTCAGTGAAAAATTCCCTTGGACATATGACACATGTTTCAAATCCATTTTGACTTATAAGATTCTAACTTTAAAACCTTATAATCTGCTAACTTTACACTATGAACAAAGCAAAGAGCTAATCTTTGACATTACTGTAAGTGAGCACTAGGTAGTGCCATTACTCTGACAGGTCAAGCGGACTGCAATCTTTTTAAAGAGGAATAATCATCCTCCCCTTTATTCCGTAACCGTACCTTAATATACATATTTAAAATATTAAGAGAGATCTAAAACTTTCTCACAACTCACATAATGGAAATGTTTATAGTCAATCAATGACTATAAATTTACAATAGTACTGTGCCTCTATATATCCAAGCAACTGGCAGCCTCTATTTATATTAAAAAAAACACCTTTGGGTGGGGCCGGTGGTGGGGGAGAGTGGAGAGACAAACTACTTATTATCTTACTATTCCTTCTAAAGGAAGCAAAGCTTTCATATATCATTGTGCTATTTTCATTACATTCCTTGGCAGGCGTCCTGCAAAGTACTCTAACCTTGAATCCTATTGATTTGCTTGAGTCTTCTGAGCCATCACAACATCATCCAAGCCCTAAATCAGGGTTCTCCACCTTTTCAAGCCAAGGGCCAGGTCATGCTCTCTCAGGCAGCTTTGGGGGCCGGACGCCCATTTTGCCCTGCCTGCCGCACATGGCAATTCCGGGTGTGGCAGAGGTGGTGGGGGCCACATGAAATGGTGTCATGGGCCGCATCTGGCCCCTGGGCTGTAAATTGAGAACCCCTGCCCTAAATGCTGCAATGCCAATATTTTAGGCAAAACTCGTATGAGATTCAGAGACTACAAAGAAGAAAGTGCTCTACTCTGCACAATGCGCTCCGTATGGTTTTCTTAAATATCAGATTACTCAAATGGCTTGCCAGAAGCATGAATGGGTGCAAGGACTTCATACCACCCATCTTAGAATTTTGTACCTGCACCAAAGTAGAGGCAAATGGTAGGAAATCTATAATTTTATACAATTGGGCAATGGCCTTCTATTTCACACAAGCTTTTAAGCAATAGGTCAAGGGTTCCCGACCTACAGCCTATGGGCCGGCCCTGGCCATTGATGCCATTTCGTCCAGCCCGTTGCCACCTCCACCTCTGAACCATAGAGTTGGATAGGATTGGCTTTCCAGCAACGGAGACCTTTAACCTTTACTAAATGACACTGTATTTCGTATCAGTGCTAGATATACTCCAGTCCACAGAAATGAGTGACAGAAAGTTGCCAGCACAGCAAAACATTCCAGATGACTCAAATAAGGCTGATTTTCCAGACAGAGACTAGCTGATGTTGTGGAAGGCACAGAAGAATACATGACTAAGAGAACACTACAAGTCCATATTTTAGGTGCATAAAGCTATGTGTAGCAGGAGGCACATGGCAAACTATCACCAAAGGAAATATAGAACAGATTCATTGCCTTAGTCTCCTGACACGTCAAATGCACCGAGGTAGGCTTTGCTCAGCATCTTTATCTAGACACAGATAGAACTCATGGAGAACAAGTTCCCAAAATTTCTTCTTTCTCAGTTTGATACGGCTACTGAGATTATTAGCGCAAACACCAGCAATCAGAGAGTATCTATTCAATACACTAAAGCTACACACACCCTATCTCTGATTTAGGACATCCTACAAAAGTGATGGTGAATCTTGGCACTCCAGGTGCTCTTGGACTTCAATTCCCAGAAGCCCAAGTCTCTGTGAATCCACATGAGTAAACCCATTTGTGTGGATTCACAGAGACTTGGGCTTCTGGGATTTGAAATCCAAGAACACCTGGAGTACCAAGGTTCACCATCACGGTCCTACAATCTGCAGCTCTTTAAAAATACTGCTCTATTATTATTATTATTATTATTATTATTATTATTATTATTATTATTATTATTATTATTATTATTATTATTATTATTATTAAGAATAATAATAATAATAATAAGAATAAGAATAAGAATAAGAAACATATAGATAAGTTATGGGATTTTCACTCTATGGAGCAGACCCTGGCTACAACTTCTTCCAGCAGTTTGGAGAGTTGTAGTCTAAAAAAGTAGTATTTCCTAACTTAAAGAATCTAATTTAATTTAATTTAATTTAATTTAATAGTCATATTTATATATGCCGCCCTGAGTCGGGTTCTGCTTGAGTGGGCGGCATATATAAATATGACTATTAAATTAAATTAAATTAGATTCTTCCTCCCCATTCCCTTCTTAGTGAACCAGATGACCCCATCGTTATTTCAATGCAAGGTAATCTCTAATCCATCTCTGTTGAAATCGCTGTCTTTAATGCAGCACTACTAGCTCCTTGATGTGAAACAAGTTGGGGGGGGGGGTACAGTTTCCTAAAACAAGGTGTTGGTGGGGCCCATTTTATCTTATCAACCCACTTAAAACAATTCTTATGATGAAAGAAGGAATTGGGGGGTGGGGGGTGCTCCAGGGCCTAAACTACACTTATTAAACCTAAACTACAACTAAACTAAAATCAATAAAACCAAACCAAACACAGTCCATGGGCCACATTCCTATCCAGGTTGCTTCTGTAACTTGGATATCCACGGTTAGAAGACCTGCTGCAATTAATGATTCTCACCTTATCACTTGTGAGGGAGAGGAGGGGTCACAAGCACCCAGACAACCCCTTAAATTGCCAATTCTTTCTCCTGAGAATTGTCAGAACTAACAATGAGCACAGTAAGAACTTACTATTCACCAAAGAATAAACAAAATAAAAACACTGTAGCACTTTGAAGACTAACTTGTATCTTCTATACCTATAAAGCAAAGATGTGGGTTCAAGTGACCGGGAAAGGCTCCCACTCCCCTTCACCTATCCGTCCCAAATGTGGTGCACACGTACCTGACGTTTCAGAGCCGAACGCCATCTGGGTCCCGGGGCCCAAGGTGGGCCGTGCGCCCCACAGACAAGAAAAAAAAGGTGTGCACATGCGAGAAAGTCCTGGAGTGGAATGGTCGCACGCAGAGAGGTGGCGCGCGCCAAGTTCAACGGCTGCAAGTATGCGCGCCCAGCACTCTGTGCGTCAGCCAATGGCAAGCCGCAGCTCTGGGAGCGAAAACCAAACTGCCACTGGAGCCGCCAAATGCAAAAACAAGTGGGTGGGTGGATGTGTGTGTGTAGCAGACACTGGGTGGGAGGGTGTGTAGATGGCGCGTGACAGAGAGAGAGAAAGAGAATGGGTGGGATAGTGAGTGGCTGTGTGTGTGTGCGAGAGTGTGAGAGTAAGACACTGGGTGGGAGGATGTGTAGATGGCGAGTGTGAGAGAGACTGGGTGGGAGAGTGGATGGATGCGATGTGTGTGTGTGTGTGTGTGAGAAAAACACTAGATGGTAGAGCCACCACCACCACTACACACACACCCCGAGCGCAACCAGGAAATCAGTTAGTATATTTTAATGTTCGCTTTTGTAGATCAAGTCCACTTTGTCAGACATGGGAGTATTCTGATATGCTTGAAACACAGATTAACATGGCTACTATTCCAAAAAAAAATCACCAAAGGACTCATGTGGGTAACAAAATATTATCTCAGGTTACACAGTATGTTCTTGAAAGCTCAATGAACTCAGGGGAATGGTGTGTCAGAACTACCAAGAGAGTTTTGAAGAGAGGGCTGCCTAAGTAATACAAGATAAGCAATATTACATTTTTGAGGCCGCCTTGAGTCATCTTGCGATGAGTAAGGCGGGATAGAAATACTGTAAATAAATAAATAAATAAAAAATACTCTATTGCAGGGTTCCCAACCTTTTCAAGCTGAGGGCCGGGTTACACTCCCTCAGACAGCTTTGGGGGCAGGATGGCCATTTTGCCCTCCCTGCATGATGGGGGCAGCCTGTACATTAAAAAGGAACCACACATGGCACTTCCAGGTGCAGCAGAGGCGGTGGGAGCCCACATAAAATGGTGCTGTGGGCTGCATCCGGCCTATGAGCTGCAGGTTGGGAACTCCTGTACTACTGTACTTACCATGTTGCCGCTGTCTGTCATTATTTCCTCTAAGAAGTCTCTTCCTTTCATGTGGAAGGAAGCATCACTGATTATATGTAATTAATTGCTAACAGCCCCCATTTACTAGTCTTGTCAGAGGCATTAAGCTTTGTAGAATGAAAGATTTCTGGCACAAGTAACACAAGCCGAGGGTGATCTACCTGAATGGGTCCTACCGACATCAGCAGGTTTTTCAATTGGACATCAGTGGTTGATGAAGAAAGCCCTTCAACTGACACAACACAGGGCTGGGGTTTGCACTCTACCACTCGCAGATTCTGTTTGTTTGGCATCAGGCGTCCTCGGCCCATCTGGCCTGCTATGCCTCTGCCTCTCCCATGTGGAATGACCTGCCAGGAAGAAAAGTAAGCTGCATTTTTGATTTACTTGCTTCTGCTTAACTGAATTGGACAGATTACTATGCAAGTTAGTAATTCACTTAGAAGGAAATGATGAAAGCAAAGGCTGCTTTGGGAGGTGCACTGGTTACCAGTTTGCCTCCGGGTGCAATTCAAGGTGCTGGTGATGACCTTTAAAGCCCTACATGGTAGCAGGCCAGGATACCTAAGAGACCGCGTCTCCCCAAGGACGTCTGTCCGTCCAACCAGAGCGGACTGGAGGGGCTCCCTAATTGTACCATCTGCTAGCACAAGGGGGGCCTTCTCCGTGCCCACCCCAGCCCTATGGAACCTCCTGCCAGTGGAATTGCAGCTGGAGACGGAGTTGCTGCCCTTTAGGAAAAATCTTAAAACCTGGCTGGCGGGGCAGGTGTGGGGGGGTTGATGGAAAGGTGACCCCCGCCTGCTTGCTTGTCTAAAAAGATTCTCCTCTCCTTTCGTGGATGGGGTGGGTGGGGTTTTTAAGGCCGTCAATGTTTTCAATTGTTTTAAATGTTTATTGGGGTTTTGTATATGTTTTTAGGTTTTTTAATAGTTTTTATCTGTCGCTACGGTGAGGGGGCGGCAGTATAAATATGACTAATAAAAAAATAAGGGCTGATGCTGATGGCAATTTTTTAAAAAAGGCCTCCCCATCACCCTGTTTGTTCACTGACAGCCAAACAAGCCAGCATATTGCACGTTATAAATGCAGAAACACAGGGAAATTCCAATTTAACAAGGATTCCTTACGCTGTGGGAGGAGTGACAGAAGGATCATGCCACTGATCACGTTAAGAGTCTTGAGCTTTGCCAAAACAGCTGCACATTTCTGCCTTAGCCCAGGAACTGTGGCTTACTGGGGCAGTTATTCCTCATCTCCTCCAGCTTTTGATTTTCAGCTGATTTATCAATGTAAGTCTGTCCTTCCCACACAAAGTTTGCAAAATGCAGTGAATATGGGAGACATGTTCAGTACAGAGAGAATGGGTTGTTTTTAAAACTCTATTTTTCTAAACCATGGCTACCAGAATCTCCCAAGCCGCCATGCGCTCATGCTGGCTTCGGGATTTGGGAAGCTGAAGTTTAAGATGTAACTTTTTGAAGCCTTGAAAGAGGCAATTATTTGGTGTACAAAATGGTATATATGTTTCTGAGTATTCAGGACAGATGAAATAATGGTCTTGCAGATTCTTCTAATAGCAATAGCACTGGGTGCATACTGTCTCAATATTCTTATAGGCTGAACTGAGCATCATGCAGGAAAGTTTTAAGCCCGAATTAAGCCAAGTTTAATATTAAAGTGAAAAAAGACACTAACAATTTCTATGCCACCATTAAGCCACCATGTAAGCATCTTCAACATTTTTAAAAATCGATTTTCATTCTATCCTACCTCCATTTCAAAGCCTGAATAACCACAGTCCAAATTCTGTATTAGGGTTAGTATTTTTATTAGATTCATCTCAACTTCCACAAAACCATGTGCAAAGATATTTCAAAAGAGAGATGGAGAAAGAGAAAAGACAAGAAAACAAAACCAGGCTAGATCTCCAAAGTTTTACATCATTATCATGTCCCAGTTGTGTTGAAAGCTGAGAAATAGGTGAAATTCACATGAGCCATTCTTAGGTGACATGCTTCTAGTGTTAAAGTAGAGCAAAAACTAGCTAATATATTTGCTAAGAGCAAAGTAGCAAGGGCAGTTTTAATTCTCTACTGAGGGGTTTCTCAACCTTGGGACTCCAGATGTTCTTGGACATCAAATCCCAGAAGTCCCAATCAGCAGGTGGGCTGACTTGGACTTCTGGGAACTGAAGTCCAAAAACACCTGGATGCCCAAGGTTTAGAAACCTTGCTACCATGGGATTTTTTTTTTAAAAGGCTGTGAATTGAAGGCTGCCCTTGTTCTGCATCAGGTTTATTGCTCCCTGATAAGGCACTCACCAGGCAAACTCATGTCTGGAGATGGTTTAAGATACAGCAGCTAGAGAATAACTACAGAAAGATGTTTCTGGCAAGCTCTTCCAAAAAACAAAGCAGAAAAATATGAATCAATACCTTTTTTGCTTGATGTATCCCTGGGTAGTTTCTCAGCCCAGGAGGAAGTGTGGAGTGAATCTGTGCCAGCTGGTGCGGATGGGGTTGATGCAGCTGCTGTAATGTACCCTTTGTCAATGTGACCTTCCGGATTGCCTGATGTCTCTGCTCTGAGAGTTGCTGAAGATGGTGAGGCGGTCCTTCAGAATGAGAAAAGCCAACATTCTCACCACCCTAGAGGAGAAGTAAGAGCACATCAAGAAATTTTATCTTTGTCATCAGTCTATTCTTGGCCAATATCAGAAAATATCAGCTAATACTACCTGCAGAGAAGGACATGTGACATAATCACGGGGCTGAAACACATTCCGCATGAGTAAAGACTAAAAGCAGTCAAAGCTTTTTTGTTTAGCAAGGGAAGATCACAATTGTGGCTTATATAATTTACAAACGCTGTTGAAAAGTAATGGTTAAAAATCTGTCCCAGTCCTACTCAGAGAAGGACTGAGTTGCTAAACAAAATTAATCAGCAGTGGATTTAGATAAGCAAAATAAAGTGTACTTTCATACAATGTACAGTTAACATAGAACAGGGGTGACCAAACTTTTCGGGCCGTGGGCCAGTTGTGTCATTCAGTGGGCCGGTCACGTGGTTCCTTCCACTGGAACTGGGAGAAAAATGTGCCTTGCAATCTGTTTTGCAACAGGATGAGATAGATTTTAATCTGCCATTTTCTCTGCTTAAACCAGGGGTGCCTAAACTGTGGGCTGGATTCAGGCCTTGGTGCCAATTCCGCTTCTGGGAGCGACAAGTGTCGGGGCCAGATGAACTGGCGTCGGGGGCAGGATCCAGCCCACGGGCCATAGTTTGGGCACCCCTGACATAGAATCTTCTCTCACAACATAAATAGCCACTAATTTTGGGAGGTTTATCAGTAACGGCTAGCCATAGACCATAAAAAGAACCCCAAGTTTCAGAGGCAGTATAATTGTGAACGCCAGCTACTTGAGCAACAACAGTTGGGTAACCTGTTCCCTTCATGTCCTGCTTGAAGGTCTTCTAGCTGCATCTTCACTGGCCATTGATGGAAAGAGATGTTGAACTAGGTGGACATTTGGTCTAATGGACAAAGAATGCTCTGGTTTTCTTTTTAGGCAGCGTGAATATCTTTTCTGATACAATAAATGGATTAGAAAGAAATCCATGAAACAAGCTCTGCTAGATGAACCCTTATAAGTAATTGTTTGAGAATCATTTTTCTATTTATAGAGTAAAAGTACCATCCCTTAAAAATTAATTGGGCAGGCATTTCCAGCTGCTATATCATTATGACACATATTCAACGCCAAATAACCTACAATTAAACTACTATGATGGGGCTTCATTTATCTCAGGGTTTTATTCTGTGTACCTAATATGAATTGGCACATCCATTCTGGAAGTGCTCTTCAACAGAGAAATTACATACTGTACAGTAAAACCCCTACTTATGAAAAAAAAAGTCCTTTCTGTAGGGTTTTGCTTAGATTGGTTTTTTATGTAAATCAAAGCAAACCCATAGGGAAATGAATTTTTACGTAACTTGAAGCAAACCCATAGGAAAAAGAATCTTTTTGTAACTCGAAGCAAACCGATAGGGAATCGTGTAAATTGGGACATGGTTTTAGCACAAAATCATTATGTAAGTTGAATTTTATGTAACTCAAGGCATTTGTAAGTTGGGGTTTTACTGTATTGCTTCTAATGCAGTTATTCCTGGAGCTAAATCATAAACAAACACTATTTGGCCAATTTTGCCAGATCCTCCCAACTGTGAAAGAATAAAAGCATAGCCTTATCACACTTTGAGGGAAGATCAGTATTGTTCAAATACTCTTTAAGATTTTCATATCCATTGTATATACAAATTACCAGGCCAAAATTAGGATTATGTATCTGAAAAACAATTTACTCCACCAAAACAGGAAGCAAACAGCTGAAGAGTTAATATGCAAACACTAGATGTCTCCCCATCCCAGCTTTAAAATATGAACAATTAAAAGCCAAGAAATTACATATCTGCAATGTGTTTTAATGTTAATTACATTTAATTACCAATAATTTGTACTAAACAGTTTTGATTGCTACACAGAAGATGTTACTAAAGATATTCACTCAGATGTACTGAGGAACATCTTATTTATGTAATATCAAAGAGTCTGATGAATAAGGGCCAGCTGTCTCCTACTGATTTTTTTTTATAATTAAGCTTATCACCATCAGCAGTGAAAGAGGCCACATAATAATATAAAAATGAAACTGCATACTTTAATAAGTATGACCCATTAACGAGTCCCAGGCTTTTATAAACTGTAAGTTGTGCACTCTCAATCATGAATTTCCTGAAAGTTTCACCATGAAGATGAAGTTTGTTTGCCACCAATATTAGCCGGACAAATTTATTTATAACAAATGCTTTGAGGATGTCCCGATAAAAACAAAATGCCACACTGATACTGTCAGAGCTTCTTAAAATTTGACAGATCAAATCTTATTTTAATTCTTAAACCCCCCCAAGAATAAGTGATATCACCAATGTGCATCCTGTGGTGAGCAAATTGATTAATCCCCTCCTATAGAAATCTCAACTCTTGATTACACCTATCAGACGTTAAGCAGCATTATTCTAGAGTGACACCACTTGACAAATTCCCCAACTATCTCTCTCAGCCTTTGTGGCCCTGCTAGCTTGTATTAACCCTGATGAAAAATTAATTTTCCTTATCTTCGACTAAAGCCCAAAATCCAAATCCGCCAAACTGGCAACTCTTTCTGTAAAGGTATTATGAAAACCTCCAAAAGATTAATTGCATGTCTTCAGGTGACATTAAATTAATTTCTATACTCATGACAGACATTTGATACTCTGTACTGAGAGGGCAGATAACATTGTCAGGATACGCAGAAGGACGGTGGCGGAGTGTCCCAGGGCAGCATCTTATGAATCCACCTCTCGATAAGGCCATACTTCACTGGCATTGTTACTGATCTTGCAGCCCACAGACATCACTGCACAGGTTTCTATTAACGATGACAATGCGGTGTTTATCCATGTAATCTTTTCTAAAGCTAATTCAAAAAATATATATCACCCAACATTGAGTGGGGGATGTGCATGCAAGATAAAGCATTTAAAGGGAATAAACTTGGCTGGATTTGCTAAGTGTCACATTGCAGGGACAGAGGCAGTAAAACAGGGACTCAATAGTCCCATTGTGTGAAAATGGGCTGTAATTTAAACAGGATGCGATACCTTGAGAATCTCACGCCAGGCAATCTCAGCAACTTACAGTGTAACAGCATTTTCTTTTTTAACATTAAAGAATTTTCAAGCATTTCAAAAAGCTGCCATTTTCTCAGTAACATTTGCTTTTTTAAAAATCAAGGCAGTGGGACACACAGCCATCAGCTTTGTAGCAATCAATCAGCAGACTGGGTCAGGCGAAAGGAACTATGGAATGAACTCACCAAAAGGTGCCTTCATTTTGGCAGTTTTATGTCTAGTGCTCCGTGCACTCCGGTGTCTAGTCATACCTGCCACATGACCACAGAAATGTCTGCAGAAGCAGACAGCGCTGGCTCTTCGGCTTTGAAACAGAAATGAGTACTGAACCCTAGAGTCGGATACGACTGGCTTTCGAGCAAGGGAAACCTTTACCTTAACCTATGTCTGGCCTAGACAGGGAAGAAGAAGCAGTTCTGTAAGTAACTACAATTCTGGTAGTCAGACAGAAGGCCCAGGTGAATCTGTCTTTATACATTCAGTGGAAAATGCAGGTAAAAAGAGACAGGTAGGAGTGTGGGTCAATAGTGCCTCCCCCAGCTTTGCACTTAACATGACATAAATCTCGTTGCCTGCGTAATCAAATAATCATAAAGCAGCTATTCAAATGTATACACCTGACCACTTTTAAGGAGCCCCACAGGTAAGAAATATATGCTTTCTAGGAGGGATGGAGATGGAATTACTAACCAAATTAATACAAGGCTATGTTCATGATAGTTTCCATTTAAAAACTTTCCTGTTCCTGAGAATGTGAACCGCCCAGAGAGTGCACTAAACGCTATGGGGTGGTATATAAGTGTGATTGCTTTTTTCTCTAGGAAATCAAATATGTAATGTTGACTGATTTTTACCCACAAGCTAAGGTGCATGGATTTATGGTTTATTTCTCAAAGAACATGTCAATGGAAAAGCATCTATGGGATATGCTGAGGGGATTACGCCATGAATCCCAGAGAGGTGAAAGGACAGAGAACTATATGAATTTTCCTCACCACATCATCTACTACAGAGTTTAAGGGGAAATTGGAAGCATCACTTTCACACATACCAACATGTTTGCAATTTAAGATCTGCAACCGAAGTCCATCTTGTCCAAGGCGTTCTGAATTAGACAATCCAAATTGGTGAGCGTCAACAGATAAGGGCTTTTCTGCAGTAGGCTCGTATCCCAGCCAGAGTTCACTATCAAGGCTTCCTAAAACAATTTTTGTTCGTGTTGGCTATTTCTTGAGTTGAGCTGCTCAGCTGCAGCTATTTAGTGGATATCTTCAACGTGGCTTTTATCAATTATTCTATGTTTATTGTATTATATCTTGAGCTACACTTTTAGCAGTTTTCATCCTCATTCTTAAGAATTTAAGTGAAAATATCCTTGGGCATGCTCTCTGTTGTCTTAACTACCAGAGCTCTGCCTTTCTAGAAATAATGTAAAGTATTTCAGAAATAAAATCCATGTTCAAAAATAATTGCTGTCTCCCACATAATAGAACTAATGTTATGATCTATGAGAACACAATAAAAGAGTTATAAAATACAAATTATTTAACATTTTTATTTTATACGATGAGCCATACATACAGATACAAAAACAAAGTAAACTATACAATGATCAAACTTTGGTCTGTTTCAAATGAGATAGACACACTTCTGGAATAATTCGTGCCTTCAGAAAGCAATGATTACTATCCAACTGCCACAAAGTTCTGTTTTCCCCATGTCTCCACCTCTTCCATTCACGTCACTCCAAAGACAATGCCAGCAGTTCACAGAGACTGGAATTAAAAAAATAAAATGACTATGCCAGCTTCTAATTTCAGCTTTTGCAGATACTGAAGCTACCTGAAGATGCAAATGTTGCACAAAAGGCTTACTTTCTATTGTACAAAACTCATTAGCGCAGCTCTCTGCAAAGACAAACAAGATATGTTCTTAGCCCAGAATTAGCACCTTCAGATGACAGAGAACTAGACGTGTCACTCCAAGCACATGGGAAGAGTCATTCGCTAAGGAAAAAAATCACCCAAGAGCAATATAAGATGGTCGAACAGCACAATTAACATTAAAGCAGTATAAATCACATAGCTGTCTATAGATAAGCAACAGACACAACTTTAAATTCTCTCACTCTGTTTGGAAAATATGCCTTCGAAGCCTCTCAGCTGCTATCACAATTAGGTCTGATGAAAAAAGGTTCCTCTGACAAAGTGGTGATTACATTAAGGAGATTCACTTGCCAAATGTATGTTCTTGTTAAAAATGACTTCAGTGTTTCCCTCTTAATGGCTGTTTATCAGTAGTGGGCACGGCTGAAGACAGAAAGGACAGGGCCTCTCCCCTATTTCTACATCACCCCTTTTCTTCCCACCAAATGGGCTGCTGGGGAAGGTACAGATAATTTCTGAGGACCTTGAATGGAACTTGCAATGGGCTTTTGAAGTTAAACCAAATGCTTAGTGAAATCAGTCTGTAGGCCAGATAAGAGTCAATAATATCATAACAAGGTTAAGCTGCCATCCAAGGAACCAGTAACCAATATGATCCTTTCCTTCATCACCTTCTTCCATTTTGCAAGATCCGCCTTGTCAGTGCTACATGAACATGCAATAGGTATTTCATTTTGTATGTGTTATCTTTCAGTGCCACTAGAATAGGTATGAAAGGACTGGTGATTTCAATGCTGAATCAGAACCCAGATTCCAGTTCCTATGGAGACATGGTGTCCATTGGGTCACCCTACTCTTGCATTTTACACCCATCTCACAAGGAAACCAAGAGCATACATGGGTAGAGCGACAGAGAAGCTCAACTCTTTGAAAAGTCCAATAATTGTTTCACAGAGTCACAGATGTGTAAGGGTTCTGTAAGAGTCATTTAGCAAAACCTTCTAATAAAAAATAAAATCACAGCAAAATACAATATCCCTATTTTAACTGTGCTTTTTGTCTTGTTTTCATTACTCATTGTCATCTGCTGACTAGAAACCATAAGATAATTTCCACCAATGTCTGTGCAAGAGGAAGATCAACACTACAAATTACAGCTGCAATGAGATAAAGCAAAGGTTAAGGAAAAAGTGGACACACACACACAGTCTATCGACAAAAAGGTTGTGAAGCAAGAGCAAGTCTGAGCATAGGGAAATTGAGTAGATAAGACTCTAGCACAAGGGTCAACAAACTTGGCACTCTAGCTGATTTGAACTTTAATTCTCAGAAGCCCTGACCAGCAAATGTACTGACTTGGGCTTCTGGTAATTGAAGTCCAAAAATCCCTGTAGAGCCAGGTTTGCTGACCCCTGCTGTAGAAGGTAAGAAAACTGAGAGGAAAGACTCCAATTCTGCAAAGCATAGACCAGTGGTATGTTCACTAGGACTCAAGTGAAAATAAATAATAACTATGTCAGCAAGTTAACACCAACCTATGGTGATCCTTGCCAGTTTTCAGATACAGATTGCTTGGAAATGGTTTACTATTCTCTTCTTCTGGAGTCACTTTAGGGCTGTGCAGCTTGTTCAAGGCTATACAAGCTGGCTATTCTCCTAGGAGTAAAAGTGGGGAAATCTAATCTCGTCTCTCACTCCAAAATGAGAGACACCAACCTCACTGAGATACATTAGCAGTGATTAACTCTTTTCAATAGATTCAAAGGGACATGGGCCAAAATGTATGCATGTCTTAAATAAAACTGAAAGTGTGTGATACCACTTCACAGATGGTGGGGCATATTAGTGCTGAAAGCTCCCTTTCATATAAACATGCCCCCGAATACAAGCATGGACATCAGAAAGAAAGGTAGCTTTGTTGCCTTCATCTCACTTGCTCCATGATTATATAGGGCATCCTTCATAAATGATTTCATGCTTGCAAGCCAGAGCAGACAAATCCACTCACTACCTCAGTATCCTCATCTGCTAGCACAATTAGGCAGGGGGGAAAGAGAATCCTCCTCTGCTAAAGCTAGTGCTTACATCTAAGGGACAAGAAAGATTAATCACTTGTCAGCTACAAGTACCAGTTAATGACAGCAACAAGCCTTGTTTGGGATGGGATGCTGAGGGCCATGTTCCCTTGGGAGTGATCTGTCAGAGGCTGTTTGCTAGTGGTAGGTGAAGGTCAGTCATGGACAGAACTACCCCCCTCTACATTACCCTTGCTCTGTCTTCTTGTGAAGTCCTGGCTTTAATTATCAAATTTAGCTGAATTGGCAACAGGTAACTGCAGTGCTGTGACCAGGCTATATAGGCTCAGAGGAGAAAAGATTAATGAAAGGGATATGAGTAAAGGAACCTCCAGGAACAACAGAAACTAAGCAGGGGAAATGATTCGAGAGCACTCTCTTACACGGCCTAGGATGGTTGTAGCTTATCAGAGGGCTGTTGTAAGATATGTGAAATGTAGATTTCTAGTATAGTAATACTTATTTAAATGTTCAGTTGGAAGATCCTCATCCAAATGTACAACACAGAAAAATGCAATACTACTGGTCAGGCAATGGCAAACTATTTCTATGTATAGTACTCTGTATACAGAATGGAAAGAGTTGTCACAAGTCAGAACTGACTTGACAACATGCCATTGTCATTACAAAATGAAATGAAATCTTGTACGCAGACCCAAAGGGGGCAGTTCCAAAAGTTTGAGAGTCCAAAGATTTACAGAGTTTTACAATACCTCAAATGCTGTCACTCTTACTCTATACGGAATAAGGTTAGTTAGAGTAAGAAGTGTTCTTGTTTTGCCCTTGAAAGGACTTTACTAAAAAGTCCTACAGCAAGCACAAGGGATGGGATTCTCATATGTTATGGACTATAAATACCATAATTCTCCTATTTACTTACCTTACAGACCCCTTAAAACTGTGGTGGTGAACCTTGGCACTCCAGGTGATCTTGGAGTTCAGTTACCAGAAGCCCATGTCAGCGCTCCTGCTGATCCGAGCTTCTGGGGATTGAAGTTCAAGAACAACTGGAGTGCCAAGGTTCACCATCACTGCCTTAAAATATCTAAATGCGATGCAACTGGAAGGCTTTGGGGCTCAGCTATGCCTAGCTCCACCCTGCTCAGAATGAATACTTCCAGCTGGCATCAGGACAGGAAACTAGACTATTGCAATGCGCTCTACATGGGGCTGCCCTTGACGACCATTCGGAGGCTACAGCTGGTCCAAAATGCGGCTGCCCGGGTGGTGATGGGGTGTGGGCGTTATGCTCATGCTTCGCCACTGCTCCGGGAGCTGCACTGGTTGCCAGTATGTCTCCGGGTGCAATTCAAGGTGCTGGTTTTGACCTTTAAAGCCCTATATGGTAGTGGGCCAGGTTACCTAAGAGACCGCATCGCCCTGAGGACGTCTGTCCGTCCAACCAGAGCGGACCGGAGGGGCTCTCTAATTGTTCCATCAGCCAGAGGGGCTCGCCTCTCTGGCACAAGGAGGAGAGCCTTCTCCGTGTCGGCACCGGCCCTCTGGAACCTCCTGCCAACAGAATTACGTCTTCGGACGGAGTTGCTGCCTTTCAGAAGGGATCTTAAAACCTGGCTGGCAGGTCAAGTGTGGGGTGCAGGTGGAAGGGTAACCACCATGGGGTGGTTGGTGTAGAGGAACTCTTCCCCATGGTGCCTTTTCGATCCTGCAGCCCCTGCTTTTTAGGGGGTGGGTAGTCTTAACTTTTTTACTGTTTTAACTGTTTTTAGGATTATTAATATTGTCTGTAAACTCCTTGGGTTGCCCTGGGGTTACTTTTTATGTTGTTAGCCGCCCAGAGTCGGCCTTGTGTTGAGTGGGCGGGATATAAATTGAATAAATAAATAAATAAATAAATTTGGGTGGAACCAAATCTACCTAAGCAGCAAAGCCTTTTGATTTCACATTTTCTCCCACAAACACCATTTTTAGTATTTGTAAGGTGTCTGTAAAATAGGCAAAACTCTCAGAATTAAGATTTATGGTATTTGTAGTCCAGGATATCCCAGAATCCCATTCCTAGCAAGCATCAGACAGAATAGCCTTAGCAAGCAAAGTAAAATGTCTCAAACACGCTTAGCAAAAGAAACTAACGCCAAATAAAAGCAGTGAAAGACATTCATCAAGGGGTCTGAATTGCCAATTGCCAATGGTCATTCTGTAAATTCTTCAAGTGTTAGTTGAAGACTTCCAACTATGAGTACTCTGGAAGCCAAAAAAACAAACAAACCACTGGTGCAAGACATAGGTCCTTTCCCCAACACTGAGACACAGCAAATGAAGAACATCTTACTATTTATCACATCAACAAGCAGTAACATAAATGGAAGCGAAGAGAACACTTCCAAAGTTCTCTCTCACTGTCCTGCTATACTGGAGGGTCCAAAGTATGCAACGTGAGACAAAGAAGACACAAAACTATATTTCTGATACAGCTTTTGCTAGCTCATCTATCCATTTAACAGGAAGCAGCAGTGTCACAGATGTAATTAAGAGATCCAACTTCTAGGACAGTGGTGACACTTTGAGCCCTCTGTGGGCACCCATGCGGTCACCCCAGCACACTGCCCGGCAGCCCAATGGGAGCACTTCTTTCCTCCCCCCCAGCACAGAGTTGGGTTTGGGGTTGAAGTTTGGGCACTGGGTCTCTAAAAGGTTCGCCATCACTGTTCTAGGACACCATAACTAGCTATTAGTCCACTATAATCTCAAGCGTCTGCTGAAAATGCTTATTTCCTGCCTTTCTACTAAAAAAAGCCCATTTCTGAAGCGAGGTTGCCAATACAGGTAGCTGACTTATACAAAATTGCCCTTCGTGTTCAGCCCAGCCCAGCCCACCCCCAAAAAAACACTTGGGCATCAATCCAAAATGATACAGCTAATGAATGTGAATTACGATTACACTACAGAATGCACTTCTAATGGAGAAGTAGCTGTATGACAACTTTGCATTTCTGAAAGTGCAACAGTAGCTGCTATCAAATATGACACCTAAGATGGATCAGCACAGATGCGCTGAAAAAATGGCTTCATCAACTCCAGTATTACTAGTCCTGCCCCCCGCCCCGGGACTGCAGCAGCTCCATGGTTAAGAAGCTTGCCTTGTTAGCTGGAAGGCCAGCAAATCGACAGTTCAAGACCAGAGTACTGCATGACAGAATGAGCGCCTGTCTATCCCAGCTCCTGCCAACCTAGCAGTTAGGGACCACTTCGGTGGGAAAAGATCTTGGGGACATGAAAGGAGCCTCATTTCGGGCGTCCCCTGAGCAGAGTTCTTCCAGAAAAAAATCCTTGAAACCCAGAAAACACCTTTATGTGCTTCTGACATGATAAAAAACCCCTCCAATATTACTAGTCCTGTTAAAAGGCCAAAACAACAACAAAAAGCACAGCAGAATATCTGCAAAAGGCTGGTAGTTAACGATATGCAGAAAGCGTTGCATCGCAGGAAAATTGACGTCTTGTTGAGACAAAATAGAAACAGTCCATATTTGGATAGCACATTGAAAATCAAAACAATGAAATGAGTGAAGAATACAAAGACTCACCACAGAGGAGCAAGACAAAGCTCTATACAAGAGTCAGAACTGGACATTCAGCAAGACTTGCTATCTTTATCTCTCATAGGCTATCTGGCACTTATAGCCCAGACTGCCTCCCCTATTGCCAATATCTCCTCCCTTTCTCTATGCAGGATGTAGAACAAAGTAACATGTTCGTAACAATTTAACAACAGATTGAAAATGTAATTAAGCATTCTGATCTTAGTTTTCATGCTTACTTTCAATTTTGTGCACTTTGAGAGATGTGGGGATTGAATAATTCCACCATGCAAAGGGGAAAGGCTACTCTATACAGTTGACCCTTGTATAACGACGTTACTTGGTTCCCCAAGTAGCGTTGCTAAGCATTTTTTGTTGTTATGCGGGTTTTTATGGAGTTTCCCGCATAACGTTTTTAGCGTCGTTGTCTGGATAATGACGCTTATTTTAGCGCCATTGTCTGAATGACAACACTAAAAATGTTATGCGGGGGAACACATGGTGCATAACGACGCATTAAGCAAAAACGATGCTATCCAAACGCGTTGTTATGTGAGGGTTGACTTTACATGCCGGTGTAGAAGCCTCTTTGGAACTTGAAGTATGTTATTCAAACTGTACCATTATTTCTTTTTCCACGCTATTTCACAGGAGCTACTTGTCTGCAGATGTTTAAATTTTCATTGTATTTATTTAATTATTTAATTTGTATAGCTGCCCTAATCGACATGCAACTCTGGGCGGCATACATAAAATCCTCAACGTTTAAACTAGAGAGACCCTTAAAGTTCCTAAAAACACTGAAAAACTACCTCCCACCCACACCAATTGAAAATCTAGTAAAAAACTTTTAAAAACATGAGTGATCCTGCTCTAAATGAGCCAGTGGGGTGTGGTGGTTGCTCCCTCGCCACCGCCCCACACCTGCCCTGCCAGCCAGGTTTTCAGCTCTTTCCTGAAAGGCAGCAGCTCCGTCTGGAGTCGCAGTTCAACTGGCAGGAGGTTCTACAGGGCCGGAGCGGATACCGAAAAGGCTCTTCTTCTAGTGCTAGAGAAGTGAGCCTCTCTAGCAGTTGGTATTTTTAAAGAACCCCTCCGGTCCGCTCTAGTGGGATGGGCAGATGTACTCAGGGTGATGAGGTCTCTTAAGTATCCTGGCCCACTACCATGTATGGCTTTAAAGGTCATTACCAGCACCTTAAATTGCACCCGGAGGCGCACTGGCAACCAATGCAGCTCCCGTAGCAGGGATGAAGCATGGGCATATCGGCCACACCCCATCACTACACAGGCAGCTGCATTCTGGACCAGCTGCAGCCTCCGGATGGTCATCAAGGGCAGCCTCATTTAGAGTGCATTACAATAATCAAGTCTGGAGTTGACCAGAGCGTGTGTGACCATAAGCAAGGAGTCCCTACTCACCACCGTTTTCCTCAGCAGATGGGCTGCTATGTCCATGATGGCAAACCTTGGCACTCTAGCTGTTCTTGGACTTCAATTCCCAGATGCCCAAGTCTGTGAATCCACACAAATGGGTTTTCTGTGTGCAGTAAACCCGTTCGTGTGGATTCACAGAGACTTGGGCTTCTGGGAATTGAAGTTCAAGAACAGGTGGTGGTCCCAAGTTTGCCATTACTGTGCTATATGATGAACAGAACATTCCCTTCCCTTCTTGATAACCCTTCTTTACAATTAAGAACCAGATGAGAAGCACACTTTGCAGGTGAGAAATGCCTCTACCAGCCTGCACTCTGTGTTGTGCTTATGAGAATCGAGGCTTTGTCTCTTTATGTATCTAGCAAAGATCCCAGCAGGTTGACAGAGATGAATTCACGTCTGACACCTGATTTGATTTCCATGCTGTATTTGCTTAGAGACTCAGTGGAGTGGCAACAGAGAAGAAACCTATGCAACTGAAGAACTGCAGCTCTTTGCTCTGAAAATGTCATGAAATATTGGAATAGTGGTAAAGGTCACCTTTGCTCAAAAGCCAGTCGTATCCGACTCTAGGGGATGGGGTTCACCTCCATTTTTCAGCTAAAGAGCCAGTTCTGTCTGCATATGCAGATGTTTCTGTGGTCATGTGGCAGACATAACTATTTACCAAAGTGCACAGAAAGCTATTACCTTGCCTGCCAAAGTGGTCCCTATTTATCTACTTGCAATTTCTTGCGTTCGAACTGCTAGGTTTGGCAGGAGCTGGGACAAATGGGAGCTCACTCCCTCATGCAATGCTTGGGTCTCGAACTGCTGAGCTGGTGACCTTCCAGTCATCAGTTTCAGCATCTTAACCACTAAGCCACTGTAGTCCCTTGAAGCGGAATATAGGACTGTGCTAACAGGAAAGTTTGAACAGGTGAAAAAGAAAAGGGATGAAGGAAATAAGCTTCTTAAAGACCTTCTAAACCAAAGAGATTCCTGGAAGGATTGTTATAATCAGAGATGGAATGTATTCCTTCCCCACACTTTAAAATGGGAATCTTTGGCCTTGATCCAAGTTAGTTCTGTGTGTGGGTAGAGTGGAGCCCTGCACACAGCTAGAGCATTCTTTGATGTTCTGCCAGAGCTGTTCACAGGGCCAGGGATGCTGCCAATCTGCAATTTAAATAGCAACTTCCCTCTTTAGCAATGGGAAACACTACAGCAAAAATACAAAACAAAAACCCCCCAACAGCTTTGAAGGGAGCTCAGGTTTCATGCACGTACCTCTGCTATGCACAAAACCTCTCTATATTTCATTCTTTGCACATCGGCCACCCCAAATACTTGTCCAGCCCTTAGCAAGGGAAGAATTTCTACAGCCTGTTTTCTTACTCACCTGTTGAACGACTTTTATAATTAAGCCCTATTTAGTAGGGAGCAGCACCTTCAACAAGGAGTTCATACCTTGAAACATCTATTCCTTCTAAATCCTACTAGTTTAACCATAATTGGAGATAAAATGAAATGCAAGAATAATGTCATTTCCATGAGAAAAATACCCTGCAAAAATAAATTTTAAACCATTTACGGTAACTAATTTCGTTAAAATGTTTTTGGTGTTTCGGGTAGTAAATAGAGAATATGGTACTTTTATAGTCACAGAGTTAGTGAAGTGTCATCACTTTTTCTTTATCCTACAAGATAGTTACAAATATTCATTCTGGACAGAGTTGTTCGCTTACATACAGAACTGGCCATGAGTGCTGTCTACTGGATGGATAACAAGGGCTACTTTGCCTTTACTTGTCAACTAACTTCACCAAATGACAATTTGGCCTAAAAACTAAATCGCCAAAGCCAGAACATGAAACATCAAAATAAAAATCCAAGCATCCTCTTCCCCTCCCTCCCCCCCCCAAAAAAAAAGTGGGGGAGAATCTGCTTTGTATAATACCTGGCAGATGATGCAAACAAGGCTTAAATGTTTCATTGGAACCTTTTCTTGGAATAGTCGAATACCACCAACATCTGTGATCAAGCCAGGAGTTTGAATACACTTCCTCTATAAGTAATTCAACTCTTTTTCACTTTAAAAATCTGCTATTTGAATTTCTATATTTAGGAATCAAGGATATGACATCACTTGCCCTTCAACTTACATCCATTTTTTTCATCCTGCTTGCAAACAAGAATCGTTTCTTTTTAATATTTTAATATATTTTTAATGTGTACTAGATACTCAAATCATAACCTCTCCTCCTGCAATATCCTGTACGCACTAAATTGTTCTTTTTTATCACTCACGACATATATATGTATGCCACCATCCTAAATAGAACACATTTATCATTTAGATGGGTCTAAATGGAATGTATTTATAGTTTGTTCCCTTCGCCTAAATAGAAATTATTCTCCAATTCTCTTTCGTCTCACCATTCCAAAACTTCTTAGATTTGCACCTAAATCTGGCTAAGTAGAAATCAATGCTCTGGATAGCAATCTTTTCCCTCCTTCAGGACCTGATTTTTATCCTGAACAGAACAACACATCTGTTATGTTCAGAATAAAAATCTGTTATGCACAAGTCCCCTTTTTAAAATATTATAGTTAAATAACCAATGTTTTCAGTTTTGATACAAAATTAGACTAGGTCATAACTGCCTTCTAATAAGTAATAAATCTTTGGTCTACCTTTTATATTAGTTGTACCTTCTATGCCAAATTATGGCATAGTCTCAATAATGAAAGGTGAATTTTGCAAAACCAGTTATTTTCAATGTCAGATTCCTTGGGGTTTTGCCAATAATACTCATAGTACAGACACAGACCACAAATAAACCACATGGAAACAACAGACAGACAAGCCTGGTAACTTACCCCTCCTGACAATTTAATCACCCTGACTTTGGTGCCGACATGGGGCCCATCTCCACTACCACTGTTTGCCCGCTGCATGACAGTCCTTTTCATCCCAGGCATCAATTCCTGGGCTTGACTTTGTACTGATGCCACCCGAGCAATTTGAGAAGGGTTCGAGTGTGTCCCAGCAGGCCTTGTTTGCAGCCCTTTATATGGCAGCTGGAGGAGTTCATTTTCAGGCCCTGTCCTAGGCTGTCTGAGCTGCTTTACTGTTTTTATTTGCTGTCCTTGAAACTGGGCATTATCACCAGCCAGTGGAACATTTGCAGACTTGGGCAGAGCAGTGGATGGATATGGGACGACTGAGTCTTGTTTCCTAACCATCAGCCTGCATTTCACATTTTGGCGGGGCGGAACACCAGGAAGGGGAAGCAGTGGGGGGTTTCCGTTGGTGGATGATGGTGACATGTCCTCCTCCTCCTGATGTTGCCCTGCAGAGCCCTCCTCCTGTTGCTGCGGCGGCTGCTGCTGCTGCGCAAGTCTTTCGAGCAACTCTCGCTTTCGGGCACCAGCTTGAAGTTGTCGCCTGAGCTCCTTTTGTTTCAAGATCTCTTCCCTCAGACGCTTCTGCTCCTCTATTTTCAAGCGATAAAGCCGAGTTTCTTCATCTTCATCTGGAAACTACAGCATGCAAACAGAACAACAACAAAAAGTTAATTTATCCTACTTGGTTTATTGTCTGCCGTTTCTTGTTAATTAAAGGTCAAGGCCTCCCTCCCTCCCTCAAAAACCAGCCGTGTCCAACTCTAGGGGTCGGTGCTCATCTCTGTTTACAGCCAAAGAACCAGTGCTGCCTGCAGACATTTCTGTGGTCATGTGGCAGGTATGACTAAACTCCAGAGCACATGGAATGCTATTACCTTGCCTGCCAAAGCGGTATCTATTCATCTACTTGCAATTTTTTGCTTTTGAACTGCTAGGTTGGCAGGAGCTGGGACAGACGATGGGAGCTCAGTCCATCATGCACCACTCGGGTCTTGAATTGCTGAGCTGCCAATCTTGCGGTTGTCAAGCTCAGATTCTTAACCACTAAGCTGCTGCGGCCCTACATTATTATTTTGTTTATTACATTATGCTTAATTATATATTATTATTATTAAAAAGTTCTAATTGTTGTACGGCGTCCAAAGTGGGAGAATATCATAAATTTATTAAGTATACAAATATATAAATAAACAGTAAAGGTAAGAAAAAAAGGATGTTATGGGGTAGTAACTTCTAAATAGGTTTGTAAAAGAAAAAATATATACGTCAGGCTCTCCCCAAGGAACATTTTAAATTAACAAAGAAACAATAGCAATATCTTCAATGACACAGTGAATAAACCAATAAAGGTTTATTAGTTATCAATTAGAAAAACTAGAGATCAAATAATATACAGTATAACTCTACTTTGGACTTCGCAGAAATAGGAAATCTAAATGCTGAAATTGAAGCTCAGAATTCATTTAGAAGTTGCTGAAACCAATTAAACTATTAATATAATTCAAGATCTCCAAATATTGTTTCAAATGGAAGCAATAACAATACAGAGGCAGCCCAGTGTCACACAGGTTTTATCTTGCTTTTTTCCTGACAAAGTAACAAAAGGTAGGGTGGTAAATGACCTGAAAGGCCCTGATTAGAACTATTGATTTTTCTTACAGAATTTTCAGCCTGATCTGAAACTCATTTGTCACACAATAATTGGTTATAATGAACAGCACAAGTCAATCTCTCTGACCTTGAACTCATGCACTCTCTTTGGAATTAAAATGTTACCAAATGCAGTGGTGGAATATTAATTGTATATCAGGAATGACTTTAATATTCCTGTCTCAAGCTTTTCTGAAAGTATTAGATCCTTTGTATGTTAAAAAAAAATATTTCCAGAAGACCTAAAATTCCAACAGAAAAATACATCCTTATAAGGTTTAGATCACATGAATCAACAGAAAAGCTGCATTCAAGAGTTGCTCCTCAGCCAGCTCAGAAAAGATACACATTTTACTATCAAAACAGATGAACTCCACAAATACTTTTAACCCTTCTGTGAGATGAAGTGTTATAGCCTTAGCACAAATAATGTAGCTATTACAGTTTAACCCCGACATACAAACGGTTCGACTTACAAAAAAATCGACATACAAATTTAATGCATTCTCCGGGACCTTTTGTACTACAAAAAAATTGCAAAGCGAATTTCTCATAGGAATGCATTGAATGCAATTTCCCATAGGAATGCACTGAAAACCAAAATTTGTTAGCCAAAATGCGGTTTCCCATAGGAATGCACTGAAAACCAATTAATCCGTTCCGAAAAATTCTTGTTAACCAAGTCACTATTTTCTACGGATTTCTTTTTGTTATGCCATTTTTGTGTTAACCAAGCCGTTTGTTAAGTGAGGTTCCACTGTATACCCATTCACTCCAAAAGTTCTCCCATAGAAAATTTTTATCTCTTCCTTAGGTGCTCGGCCAAATAGGAGAGAGAACTAAATTCTCTGTGGCAACAATCTGACGAGTCAAGGGGACACAGGTGTAGGTACCGATGGGTTTAGGAGAAAGAGTAGATCTAATTCTGTAACATTTTGGAATGATAAACTCCTGCACTCTATGCAACACTCTCTATTATTTACTGGGAGTTGATGTATTTACCAAGAGTTTAAAAGGTTTGCATTTTATATATCTAAAATACTTACCAGAAGAACTCAACAGCTACACCCTGAGTGTAGACAGAAACTCAGTCATAAATATATAGCAACTGCTTGTAACAAAAAGTATTTCCTAAAGTTTGAAAAGATACCTGTGTCCCCACCTTCAAGTAAAGTACTCCCTTTACATAAATAGATACAAACCATCAATAAGTCCGAGTGAGAATAATGACACTGATATGCATGCTACTAAAATGATTTTTTTGTCTTACCTCTGGCTCAGATTTAGCCTCCAGTTTAGGCTGCTGTGCCACTGGGGTAACAGCTCTAGGCTTTGCTTCAGGCTTCCCCTGTTGGTTCTTGAGACTGGGAACAGGCCTTACAGTAGGGACGCTGCTGGTGATCGGTTTCACTTGAGCAGCAGGTGTCGAAGTCCGTCGGTTGTTAGAAGCTTCAATTGCATGTAATGGTGCTATTGGCAATTCACGCAAGTTGCTGTTCCTTTGAGCAAGCGATGAGAGTTGCTGATTTGGACGCTTTGCAATGTTTTGTGTCGGTGTGTTCTGTAAAATTTAAGTTTTGTAACAAAATTAGATCATTCAATCCTTAGTATGAAATCTACAATACCATTTTTTGCTTTAACACAATAATGGATGAGTTTGGAAGGTCATGAGCTAATTTTGTCCTCCCCAAACCAACTATAAGCTGTATCTGAAGCCAAAATCCATCATCAGTCAGAAGGAAGTCACTTACAATCAGCATCTACTTGAAATGGACTTTCTTCATTTGCTGCCAACATTTACAAGCTTTTTAAATCTGTGGGATGTGACTAAATGCCTCTAAGTCAGAATATCCCCTAAATGTTGTTGTACACTAACATGGAGATAGGTAGGGTCAGCATTTAACAAACACAGTCATTGGTTGTTTTGAATCTAAACAGCCAATCAGCGGGCTAAATGTTTCTTCCCTCCAAATGTAGCTGTCTTTCAACCCTAAGCTCTATCTGTCTGTGTTGCTCTTGTAATGCTACTGCTAGTTTAGTCTGTCTATCTGGTTAAGTTGTCTTTCTGATTCAAAATGTTAGTTTCAGAAAGCCGGTAATTCAGTACCCTATATTGCATCCATCATTTGCTTGAGAGATTTTTCGTCTTTACTGCAACCTAAATGAAATGAACTGCTGTATTATATTTTGTACATGTACTTGACAACTTTATTTGAACACAAGCCTTGCAAGTAAATATTCTTTTTTCTTCTGCTAAAACAGTGCCAGGGCATTTGTACTTTAGGAACTGAGAAGAAAGCAAAGAAGAACTGAGGAAGGCTTGCATTTGAAAACATTTAGCCTTAGTCCTTTAGGACACGCTAGCTGCCCACTCTGCAAAGTTATCTAACAGGTTATGAGGAAATATGCATCCTGTAATCTGAATGACTGGAATCCCTGCTGCAACACCATGAAGAACACAAGATGACATTAAAAGCAAAGCAATCATACTTCTATACACCCCATAGCGCTTAGTGCACCCTCTTGGTGGTTCACAAGTTAATTAGCATTTTGCCCCCACAAGTTCTGAATCATATTTTTACAACCATTTTAGTAACATATGCAAATCAAATTCTTCTTTGACATACTAATGGTAATAAAATCAGACCTAGATTTTTTAAAAAAAAAAACTCTTCGAAAGGAAGACCTGTGAATAGAACTCACAATCAACTAGCTGTCATGAAAGCTGTCCATTTCTACCAGCATTAAATTTGTACTGCACAAGTGAAGATATCGACCCATGACTTGCTAAGAGCCCTCAAGAAGTAAAGCTTTAAAAACAGAGACTGCAGTGATGAGCAATTTGAGAACTCTTTAACAGAGAAGTGACAAAGAAAAAAGAATCTTTTTCTAGAACATTGCAAGACTGGGAGACAAAAGATGGATTCATGTGGTCAACCCGACCTCCAGATATAGATTTCCTTAAGCAGTCATGATACAGTCCTACACAGCTTGAATGTTTTATTGGAAATCTTTCCACACAACCCACATGGAAAAGCTTCCTGAAAATTAATATTTTCCTTCACTGTCACTTAACCTGACCAATCCTAGCACTACAGAGCTTATAACTCAAATCGTTTCTTTCATACTTTTACCTGTCTAAGGCTAAACCTATCTTTGCATTTTGGATCTATCACATTGATTGTCCTAAAGCAATCCAAATCAGTAACCTGGGTATTGCTGAATGTTTTTTACATTCTGAGGCTCAAGCATAGTCAACTTTGGATAACAACACATTTCACATTTGGACAACTTGAGGTATTTACCACTCACTCCAAGTACATCTAGCTGGGTGAGGACAACCATTTTACAAATACTTCCTTAAGAGAGTAATCCCAGACTCTTTAAGAAAGTAATCCCAGACTCTTTATGCTTTAATTTAATACTTTATATTGTGATTAATTTTATGAGTATATATTTTTGTGCTCCTTTATTATTGTATTATTATATTGTATGGTGTGGACATATTGTAACTGCCGCCTTGAGTCAGCTTCAGCCGAGAAAGTGTGGGATATAAATTATTTTTTTAATAATAATAATAATAACAATAACAATAACAATAATAATAATTATTATTATTATTATTATTATTATTATTATTATTATTATTATTTAAAGGAGGTGCAAATACAACTGAGTCTATGGATACAGAACTCTATTTCCCCTTTTTCATCAGATCCAGACAAAGTAAAGGAAGTACTTCATAAGTGCCTGGTTGTGGCAAGGGACTGGGACATGTGCCAATGAACTTCAGATCAATCCACATAAAATGGAACTACATCTATCTCAGATTATGAAGTTCAATCTACTCCAGATGGGACTGTACTCACCTTAAATCTGCATGTCCCAACCTGTCCCATTCCATATATTTCTATTTACAATTCCCATCAACTTAGCTAGCACTTGCACTGAAAGTGCTGGCAGGGGATGGTGAAACTGAAGTCAAATATACTAGGACAGAGCCAGGTCGTGGAAGGCTGGAAGTGCCACAATCTACCTCTGTCACGATTTTTGACCAATTTAGGAATAGCATGCTGACAAGTCTAGATGGCGATAATCTGGCCTGGTTGCTGGTTTGCTTCTGGATTTAATTCGATATGCTCGAACATAATCATATTTTAGGGCCATGGTCTCCGAAGGACTGTATTTTCCCATATTCCTACCTGAAATCATAACCAGTGCCCCTACTTTGAATGCCTTGCCCAGAGATTCAGCAACTACTAACTATGAGTGGGTTTCCTCAGCAATAGTATCAACACCTTATAGAATGTAATTTCCGTAAATCCATATGCTGCCTATTTTGTTGACTTTAGTGCCAAAATATTTAGCACTTTTATTGCTAGCTGTATTTTAAAGCTATGGTTTACAATCTTTTCTTCTTGGTTGAAGAATTAAAACTGAATCATAAGAAGAAATATTTTAAGTACATGTTGTCTCTAATTCTCTGCCTTCTAATTTCTGTGTTACTGCTGCCATTTTGCTTAGCTTGTGTTTTACCTTCTGTATATGATATTGGCTGATATGCTGAGCTGAAACAAAAAAAGTTAAAAATAAATATTCCGGCAGGATAGGTAGAAAATGTATGTTCTGTGTTCTGTTGCACAGCTCAAAGCTAACAAGGCTGTTCAGTAGTTTATGGATAATATTAACTGTGTTGTATGAGAAGGTCTAGTGGGGGAAGCATCCCAGAGCCATGGGTGATATGAAAAAGCCCTGATAAATATCACCACAGGCAAAGTATCAGCTTTTCTTTGTGGATGCCACCCTGATTTCTGGAAGCTGTGAAAAGAAATACAGTAATACTTTGGATAACGTTTACACCAGATAACGCTAAAACCGCATAACGTTAAGCAATCTGGACAAAAATTGCATAGCATAACGTTGAAATCCTACGGGATGTGTCACATAACATTCACTGAAGCCTGTGCCGGTTACAATGTATCTGTATGGAGTTTTAACGTTATGCGATTCATCCCATAGGATTTTAACGTTATGCGATGCATGTATCGCATAATGTTAAAAATCAGATAACGTTAAGACTCGTGGAACCAAGTTTTAACGTTATCTGGGGTTCTACTGTACCTCTCAGAAGGTTATGAATAGAAATACTAGTGGTGTGCTTGGTAGAGAGGATGCAAGTAAACAAGGTAAAAGGTAATTAGGTAAAGGTCGCCCATGCTTAAAAGCCAGTCATATCCGACTCTAGGGTGCAGTCCTCATCTCCGTTTACAGCCAAAGAATCAGCAGTGTCTGCGTCTGATGCTTCTGTAATCGTGTGGCAGGCACGACTAGGCACCAGAGAACACAGAATGCTGTTACCTTTCCTGCCAAAGCAGTACCTATTTATCTACTTGCAATTTCTTGCTTTCAAACTTCTAGATTGGCAGGAGCTGGGACAGATGACGGGAACTCACTCCATTGTGCAGTACTCGTGTTTCAAACTGCTGACCTGTCGACTTTCCAGTCATCTAGTTCAGCATCTTAACCACTAAGCCACTGCAGTAATTACTCCCTCGATATTCCAGTCTTTTATTTTTAAACTGTGAATTTACAGGCAAATATGTCATTAATATAAGTCACTTTATAACCATTTGAATGCCACTTACATGCCTGGCCTTTACCAGACCTTGTCGTTGCTGACACTGCATCCGGTTGCTGCCTGGTTGTTGCTGTGATGTCTGCATATGAGGTCTGAACTGGGATGGGGCAACTGGAATCAGAGGTTGGGGAGGCACAGCAAGAAGGTGATGCTGCTGTTGGTGTGACTGATGTTGCTGATGATGTAGTGGCTGCGGATGCTGCTGCTGTTGTTGGTGCTGCTGATGTTGATGTTGGTGCTGCTGATGTTGATGCTGCTGTGGTTGGGGTGGGTGTTGTTGATGTTGATGATGTTGGTGTTGCTGCAAAGGAGGATGCAAAGGGCCCTACATATTTCAAGAGAAGATATGTATGTCACAAACTAAGAAAATGGCTGCTCACAAATGCTTATCTGCATGCACTCAATGTGCCCCCATTCCCATTACTAGCTAAGACAGGGGTAGGCAACTTATGTCCCAGCTAAATAATCCAGCCTCTGCCCTTGCTCCACCCACTGCCGCTGCAATCAGCCGTGGACTCATTTACGATAGCTGTAAACAGCAGGGAGACCACCAGTCCGAACCCCTCAACTGGCTGAGGGAGCTTGACCTGGCCCCCGACTTAAAAGGGTTGGCGACCCCTGAGCTAAGAGGTTTGTATTAAAAACACAAGGCAATTCTAATTTTGTAAAACAATAGACTCTTAACTGGCATCTGAATGTTCTATGTGATTGGTAAAGGTCTCCCTTGTTCAAAAGCCAGTCGTGTCCGACTGCAGGGGGCGTGGCACTCATCTCTGTTTATAGTCAAAGACCCAGTGTGTCTGCAGATGTTTCTGTGGTCATGTGGCAGCCAGGATTAGATGCTGGAGCACATGGAATGCTGTTACCTTTCCTACCAAAGCAATTTATCCATTTGTAATTTTTTGCTTTTGAACTGCTAGGTTGACAGGGGCTGGGACAGTTGATGAGAGCTCACTCAGTCGTGCAGTTCTCGGGTCTCAAACTGCTGACCTGCATCTTAACCACTAAGCCACTGCAGTCCCTCCTTCTAGATTACAAAAGTTGAATTTTTATTTAATAGCTTAACAAAGAAACTGCCTGATGCATATGCATCTTCGTATGGAAAGCAACTGTGCCAGCAGAGGGTGCTCTAACCTTTTTCATGACTCCGACGCCTGTTTTCTAGATGCACACTTCACCTATTCACTATACAGAAACTTGCTTTTTAAACAATAGATTGTTCTTCTGGAATAAATCAATTTACGAAACCATGGCATATTGAACAAAATGTTGCATCACAAACTTTTCTAATCTCATTAGCCACGAACAGTTTGTTGTTGTGTGGGTTTTTTTGGGGGGGAGGGAATCAAAGCAGTTTAATATCTTCACTTTAAACTACCATGCTGATGTAAAGTTGAGACTAACCCTTGTAATTCAATTAGCACTTGGCACAGGGGAAAACATGTTGTCATGCTTGGCACAGCAATAAAAACACTTTTAAATTCCACCTATATTTGTAACATCAATCCAGACATTAAACATTTTAATTGTGCTTCTAAAAGGTAGTTTTTCAAAGGTTTATACAACATTCTGGCTAAAGGGGAAAATGGGGAAGGGGTTTTTAACACTCTTTAAGTATTGCCAAGGAATAGAGTCAAAATATCTAACAGGGGAAAGGGGCTGCGTTTCCTCTTTCCTGTTGCACGTTGAGCTCTCTCTGACAGCAGGAGATTAACAAGGTGCTGGGGGAAAACATTCCCACCGCTTGTATTCCTATAGACTGAGAAACACAATCACAAGTCTTTTTAAAACAACTGAGGGTTGGCAGAGATGATCTCTTGTATCCCAAGGGTCAAATTAAGCAGCTCACAAAATAGAAGGAATGTGATGATGGAGATTAGCTATGCTAACTAGACAGTAACTTTAACTGTGTGGACTGAAATAGTCAGGCGATTTCCAATGCTCCTACCTGCATGTTGGGTTGTGTAAGGGCTGTCAGAAAGGGCTGCCCTGGGACCTGCAGGAAGGATTGCCTTGGAGGGAGGAAAGGCCGTGTATTTGCTGCTCCAGGCTGGTTGAAGTGAAGGACTCCAACTGGGCCCTGCGGCTGAAGGTTAGGCCTCACCATCCTCTCTCGGGGAAACATGGGCTGTTGGCCCTGCTGATTAAAAACCGGACCAGGCTGACCAAAAGCGAGTGGATTTGGGTTGGGAACAGGATGGGTGTTGTTGAGGAGTGGTGGCGGAGGAGGAGGTGGAGGGGGACTCCGCTGCTCAAACAAGTGGTGGTTAGGAAATCTTGGCTCTGTTTAAAAAAAAAAAGAAAAACATTAATAAAACCAAACTGCCTGTGAACAAAACTTCTAGGGCAGGGGTGCCCAAACTACGGCCTGTGGGCCAGATCCAACCCCCGACGCCAATTCATCCAGCCTGCGAAGCCCTCGTTGCTCTCGGAAGCGGAAGTCCCCTGAACCACGTGACCGGCCCATGGCCAGAAAGGTTTGGGCACCCCTGTTCTAGTGTTCCAACCTCCCTTCCATTCTTAAGACAGATAAAAGTTACATAGGGCATTGCCACTATTATGCTGTATGTCCATGTGTTCTAGTTTTGCCTATTCTGACTGCCAGTGCATTTACTGCTTCCTGATATTTTTCACATGGAGATGCCGGCGCTGAAGCTATTACATTCTCCATATAACAACAAATAGAGCATTAAATGTTTCCAGGTGAGGACTTTGGATCCTCTCTGATGTTTTGGGCAGGGGTGCCCAAACTACGGCCCGCAGGCCAGATCCGGCCCCTGATACCAAATCATCCAGCCCATGCTGCTCCCAGAAGTGGAAGTAAAACGCACCCGCACATGCGCAGAACGCTGCCGTAAATGCACCCGTGGCTGTATAAACTCATTTACAACAGCCGCAGGTGCATTTACAGCAGCGTTCTGCACATGCGTGGGCGCATTTTACTTCCGCTTCCAGTGGGAGGAACCACATGGCCTGTGGCCTGAAAAGTTTGGGCACTTCTGTTTTAGACTGACCAGATATTCCTGAAAATGAATGCTTTGGTTACTACACCACCCTGTGAATCTCCAGATGTGATTGGCTCAGAGGAGTCTACTAGACCATGGGCCAGTCAAAACATTTATTTCAAAATAGGAACACTGCTGACATTTCTCCTCTGCCACAATTCATCCCCATACATTAAACAATCCCTATAAACAAAATATCTTGGGAATCAGAAGGTGGGAAAAGTTGTTTTGGTTAGAGGCTCCATTATTTTTATTTCATTTCATTTGGAAGCAACCATCCACAACTCGCCACGAGAATAGGTTTAGGAGCCACAAATTTAGAATTTAAATCTCATAAATAAGGGAACATCCTAAGCGTACTTAGGAGGAGAGCCTGACTATGCAGTCATAGGCAAACTGCACATTACCAGAGCATCCCAAGAAGAAGGGAATGGTAAACCACCTCTCACTACTCTCTACCTAGGAACCCCTGGAAAGGGTCATCATAAGCCAGAATTGACCCGATGGCACAGTCATTATACTTAGCTTATCATCAGGCTTATAGTTTGCCCTTTTCACAATTTCTCTTACTATGACTTAAGAGCTACAGCAACAAAAGAAACAAATAACAACAAACACAGTGTTACAGGCAAGGACTAAATCAACAGCTACCCTACCTGAAGAATTAGTGTCTACTCACTAAATGCTGATCTCAACCCCTTTCAACCTTGCAGAGAGGTAACATATGAGAAGAATCCCACTTCTTCGGTTAAGCCGAAGGTCTATCCATTCTCCTTTCCGCAGAGCCAGAGAAGATGGCTCCCCATATGTGAAGAGCTTACCTCCCATGAAGAAAGGCTCTCTATCTTGCGTAGGTGGCGGTGGCAGAGGTGGAGGGGGCCCTCTCCACTGATCCTGCAGGGAAAGTCTTGGAGGTTGACCGAAGCTTGTGGGAACAGGGCCAGGAGGCTGAAAATCAGGAGGACCCTGAAAATTACAGAGTTGAGGGCAGAAAGAAGAAAGTTATTAAGGCTGTTGTTTTTCAATGCCCACCTGAAATGTCTCAAGGCATTTATCCCATGTACCGTTCAGAATATTTTTCCTAAAGTCAACCAAAGCATCTTCCAATAATCTGTACAAATCGGCAACCCCATGTGAGTCCTCTATCTTCCACTCAGGCAGCAAACACTGAACCCTACGCACAGCAGCATTACAATGAATTTGAAATGTTTTAATAATCACAGCAGCACCACAGGAATGCCATCTCTTTTCAAGCTTACTGAAATCCATGCAATTATCGACCTTCTATCCCATTAATCCAAAAGTCTGAATGTCTACTTTAGAAAACGCTCTTGACATTTATCTCTTTAAACCGTGCTATTCTTTGTTATCTATTTAGTATAACCTAAGCAACCGAAATGAAGCTACTTTGATTTTCTGGATGTCATAAATTGATTTCCCCCTCATTTTGAAGTGAAGAAATCATACTGAAAGAATATTAGGGAACTAGCACTTGAAAAAGCATACAACCCTAAATACATAAATATCTGAAACATTCATTATATTATAGGACAGATAAGAAAAAAATAACAACAAAGATTTGCCTTCCTGGTTTTAAATAAATGCTTTACAGACTGACACAATATTCTGTTATTTTTCACAATCTGCAATAGAAGGAAGCATTTAAAATTTTGACTTGGAAATTGATTTTTTTAAAAAAAAGAATTATGAAGAAATATGACATATTAGCTCCTAAAAAGAAAGGAATTGTTTATAGCAAGGTACCAACTAACCAAATCGATAGGAAATTATGATACCATATTGTCATTCATCTTTCAAAGAAATAAAATGTTCCTATCTGAACAGTTAGATTCCTGACCCTACTAGTATTTAATAGTTATTTCAAGAAGCGATACTCTGAAAGTTGATTTTGCAAGTCATATATTATCTTGTCAGATCCTTTTAATTTAGTTAATAAAAAAGTAAAGTTTGCCCTTGCTCAAAAACCAGTCATATCTGAATCTAGGGTTTAGTGCTCATCTCTGTTTATAGCCAAAGAGCCAGTGCTGTTTGCATCTGCAGATGTTTCCGTGAACATGTGGCAGGCATGCCAAGACATTGGAGTGCACGGAACGCTGTTTACCTTCCCACCGAAGTGGTCCCTATTTATCTACTTGCAATTTCTTGCTTTCAAACTGCTAGGTTGGCAGAAGCAGAGACAGGAGCTCATTCCGTCATGCAGCCATTTTGATTTTGTTTTGCTTGGGCTTCTGGGAATTGTAGCCCAAAACAAACAAAAAATCAAAATGGCAACCGCAACTACTATCAGCTGTTGCGCAGCACAGGAAGGTCCTGGGAAGGTGGGAATAGCATGGAAAAGCTCCCCCCTGCCTCCCAGACCCTCCTGGGAAAGCAGAGAGCCGGAAACAGGGACCCAAAAATGGCAATTTCTTTTCCGTCCCCAACCAGCGTGGAAAGGTAGGAGATCAAACATGATGCATCGGACAACGGCGCAATGTCATTATCTGGTGCAGGATTTTTCAAAACATATAGCGTCGTTATGCGGTTTTGACGTTGTCCGATCGTGTCGTTATCCAGGGTTCCACTGTACGGTAGATCACCACTCTGGCCAGCTTACAAATTATCAAACGACATAAAACACAATATAAAAATATAAAATTTCCACCTCACAAAGCACACCACCACATCAATCAAAACAAACACATCTTAAAAGAAAAAATACAAAATTGATAAATTAAGAGGGGAAAGCTTGGCAGAACAGAAATGTTTTTACTAATTTCTAGAATGCCAACAAGGTTGGTGCTGATCTAATTTCTACTGGCAATTCATTCCACAGGTTGGGGGCAATGGCTGAGAATACTCTTGATCTAGTCAACAACTTTCTCACTTCTTTTAGAGTGACTACACAATGTCTGAGCATTTGGGATGAATGAGTATAGTTCCTATGGAAACGGGGCTCCTTTAGATAACATGGGCCCAAACCAAAGGGCCAACAGCTTGAATCTGGCACAAAACGTCGTGGGTAGCCAACGCAAGCTAGCCAAGGCTAGAGGGATGTAGTGGAATTGGCTAATGCCAATAATCAGTCTGGCTGCTGCATTTTGCCCCTACTGAAGCTTCCGTGCCAGCCTCAAGGATAGCCCCACATAGAGAGCATTGTAATAGTCAATTCTAAGATTACAAGTGTGTAGGTCAGTGTCAACAGGGATTTTTGGTCCAGGAGTGAGCGGAGCTGGGCAATGTGCCACGGACAGAGAAAAGCAAACCTGACCTTCATCAACACTTGATGTTTCATTGTCAGAGATTGGCCAAGCAGCACACCCAGATTGCGAATGTTCTCCCTTAGGTAAGGGAAATATCCGTTCAACCTGAGACCAATTGCCTCTGATCAGCATGACCTTCATCTTATTTGGATTCAGTTTCAGCCAATTGTTCTCCCTCCACACCATAAATGCCTCCAGGCATACCTCCAGATTCCAGACAGCATCCATTGCTGAGGTGGAAAAAGAGAGATAAAGCTGACACGTATCCTAAAACCACAGAAGTTTCTTTTTTTCATAATTCATGTGGACATTTTTAAAGAGCAGCAACATGGTTACCTGAAAGTAGCATTATTTCATCAGCAGAAAAATAATTTATATGGCCTAAGTCTCCACCATCTGAGAGATCTGGCAAAGAGAGACAACTCCCAAACTCGACATCTTGTTAAGTGAGACTTATTTATTTAGAAAATTTGGTAAATTACAGGCTGCGGCTATTGTGGAATCTCATGTCCTACAGCAAGAACATTTCAGTAGAGCAGGAGATCCCAACCGACGGCCTGGATGCCATTCCATCCGGCCGGTCGCCATCTCTCCCACACCGGGAAGTAGACACGTTTACGTCAGCTGTAAAACACACCCACACATGCGCAAACACACCCATGGCTAACGCAAACACAGAAGTGGGCGCATTTACGACAGCCACAAATGTGCCCGCTCCCATTTCTGGGGCACGGTCTGGCCCACTCAGGTGTTCCGGGGGCGTTGTGAGGCCTGCCGGGCAAAAAGGATGGCCACCTCGATGTAGAGTCTTCTTAGGCAAAGGTCGTTCATGCTCGAAAACAATTGTATCCAAATCTAGGTTTCAGTGCTCATCTGTTTATAGCCAAAGAATCAACGCTGTCTGCGTCTGCAAACGGTTCTGTGGACATGTGGCAGGCATGCCTTGACACTGGAGTGCACAGAACACTGTTTACCTTCCCACCACAGTGGTACCTATTTATCTACTTGCCATTTCTTGCTTTCAAACTGCTAGGTTGGCAGAAGCAGAGGCTGGCACTTATTCTGTCATGCAGCACTTGGGTCTCAAACGGCTGACCTGCCGACCTTCCAGTCATCTAGTTCAGTGTCTTAACCACTTGCGCCACAGAAGGCCCTTAGGGCTTTCCAAAAACAATTTTAGCAATCTTAATAGCAAGCCTGTAAAGCAGACTAGTTATTCCTCACAGTGTAGAGGGAGCAAGGCAAGAGAATACCAAGTGGCTTGCCTAAGGCTGTGGAGTTTTGTTAAAGTTTGATGAACCAAGCCCCTCGAAATCTCAGCGCCAAGTTTCTTGGTCATAAACTGCTGTAACAGGTTTTGTACATTATAGCTTTTATACGAGTACCGTGACATTGAAGAAATAGTACTCCCTCTATACTGAAGAAATCTTTGTTGTATGTTTTAAACTGATTAACTATGTATGTGATATGACAGTTCTGAAGAAAATCACATTATTTTAACTCCATACAAACTCTCATAGGAGAGGAAATATCTTCTATATGAAAGATAAATGGATGATTAGGGCTATGGCTAGTTCCCAGAGATTTTTTTATTTACTTGGATTTTAAAAATCCATGTCCATCAATCAGAAGCGTGTTTTACTAAATTATAAAGCTTCTAACTGAACTAATCAATTGCTCCCTTACAAAAAAAATATTCCCCTACACCAGTCTTTTGCTTATTAGAAATTGGAGTTATGACTAATCAGCACCTACAAAAACAATCCCACAAGTATTGTTCAGTCATTATTCTTTGCATATGTGCTTCCAACTTTCATCACATTGGAAACATAACATGGATGCTCTCAATTACTTCAAGAAAACCTAAAAGCTAAGTTCTGTCTAGTTTCAACAGATCTGAATAGTTCATTAAGCATGACTTGCGCACGCACGCACAGGCACTCCAACTTTCTGAAAGAACATGAGATAAGGTTACCTTAATCCTGTGAAAGAATTATACTAGTTTGCTTTCCTTTTTATCCTCTCAAATATCCTTCCTAGTTAAGAAATTAACAATGTCTCTCATACAATACTTACACAAATTGTACTTCTACTTTTTGGCATCTCTTGTTAATTACATGATGTTATCTATTATAATCTATTCATGAACCACAGATAACTTTGGCTACCAATAAAAGAGAAAATTTAGCATAAATTGCTTAGTGCAACGTTAATCTTATAAAGCTAGGTATAAAGAGCCTGTAACGGCTATTATATGGCTTATCAGCTTTCCAAAAGGGTCACTCTATAGTTTTTTTTCCAAATAGACTAATTAAATACCTTAACAATGTCACTGAAACTTCATGAATCTTTCAACAAATTACATCCCTTCTCTACAACATGTTTTCATTTATTAATCTCACTTAAAATGCAAAGAGACCAGGAGAATGCCTGGCTTCAAGATAGGATATTCAGCTAATTCTTATTAAAATGATATAAATTCAAAGAATTGGTGACTAGTTTAACCTATGACATCATTTAAACTGTAGCCACCCGCTGCAAAATGATAATCTTCTTACTTTAGCAGCCAATGGACTTTACCTTCTACCAAGTAAATACTGGACCCTGTGCTGATTGAATTGAACTAAGGTCATGTAGAAGTGAATCATCCAAGTACTTTTAAATGTTATTTATTAAATATACATGCCAATATGTTATGTTACATCTGCTGCCTTTTCACCATATGGAACGCAGGGTGGCTCTCAATAACCAAAACTATAAAACAAACAACAGTTTTTCAAAATTCTAACATAAGTATCATGCTAAGTACAATTAAACAATCAAGTTTTAAAACAAGATTAAAAGCAATTGAAAAGACATTCAAAATATATGTGTTAATAAACAAAGCATTCCTGACACACCTACTGCTTAAAAAACCTGCCTGAAGAGGAAAGTCTTTGGCTGACGGTGGTAGAACATGAGGAAGAGAGCAAGGCTGCCTTCTCAGGGTTGTTTATTCCAAAGCCTGGGAGCAACCCCTGGGAAGGCTATGGCTCATGTCCTTAAAGGCAAAGGTGGCCCTTGTTCGAAAGCCAGCCATATCCAACTCTAGGGTTCAGTGCTCATCTCTGTTCATAGCCAAAGAGCCAGCACTGACTGCGTTTGCAGACGTTTCCATGGGCATATGGAAGGCATGGCTAGACACCAGTGCACAGAATGTTGTTTACCTCCCCACCAGTGGCCCCTATTTATCTACTTGCAATTTCTTGCTTCCGAACCGCTAGGCTGACAGGAGCTGGGACAGAGATGGAAGCTCACTCCATTGTGCAGTACTCGGGTCTCAAACTGCTGACCTGCCAATCATCAAGTTCAGCGTCTTAACCACTAAGCCACCAAAGTCCTTTTAATAAAGGTGTACCTAGCACCAGTTAGCAAACTGGCTGAATCATTTTGAACCAGCTGAGGTTTCTGAACACTCTTTAAAGGTAGAGCCACTTAGAGCATGTTGCAGTAATCCAACAGGATGTAACTAAGGCATACATCACCATGGCTAAATTAGACATCTCAAAAAATGGGAGTAGCTGGCACACCAATTTTAATTGTGCAAATGCACTCCTGGGCTACCACTAAAATCTTTGCGCACAAGCTCAGGGTTGAGTCCAAGAGCATACCCAAGCTGTGGATCCAATTTTTCAGGAGAAGTGTAACCCCATCCAGTACATGCTGAATCGCCATCCCATGATTCGTTTTTTGCAATACTTTTGAAATAGCAATAACTCTTATATACCGGCCCATAGGGCTTAGTGCGCTCTCTGAGGTAATTAGCATTTTTGACCCCAACATGCTGGGTACATCATTTTACTGATCTCGGGAACTTAACAATGAACTTAGTTCTAAGTTAAGCTATTTATTCTGTGCAGTCAGAGCAAGAGCTTCAATATAAAAGAAATCCAAGCTTCCAGTAAATGGAGAAGCTCCTTTTCCTACAAACCTCTCTTTATAGGAAACTTGAGAGACTGAAGTGCAGGAGCGAGACCACATTTATGGAAAATTTCTAGGGTCAGAAGTTCTACATCCGAGTGTTTAGTTCTTTATTAGCCACCCAGAGTAGGAAAATCTCTTAGATGGGCCGGGTATAAATATAATAAATAAATAATAATTTAATGTCTTGGGATTTATGTATTTTTTTTAAATGGCCATCTTCCACTTTCAAAGCAGGGGCTATACTATTGTTTTAGCTTGATCTTATCATTTGTGAAATGAATATACTATGGGAAAAGGCCAACAACTGAAAGAGCTGCTTCATTTAAAAAAATATTTTCCCCCACTCGTGTTTAATAGCTGCTCCCACCATGTTTATCTTCTGCTGCTCCTCAGCAATGGGAATTCGGTGATATGATTAAATTTGATGGTATGATAATGTATGGTAATAGTGATTAATCAGAAGCCCACTAGCAAATGGATGATGTTTGTTATGTCACCTGCATTTTAAATTGTATTTCCTTTCCACCAGCCTGACAATGTTTGACAGTCTATGAGGTGAGGGTGCTACATCTGCTTGCTATCATTTATAGATCTGATAAGAGAAAACACTCATCACTCCATCACTATTTAAGTGCTGTAATTACAGAACTACCAGACAAGTTGTGAAAACAGCACAAATGCATAAAGCAAGCGTGCTGAAAGATGCTACGGAAAGCTCAGCTGAACATCTGCAGGGACTGTAATAGGAGAGAAATGTAATTTGATTCAGCAGACTCATTCAAACATGATTTGCATGAAATGCTGCATAAAGCTCTATCCAAGAAATGTCAATCACGACCACCTGATACCTTGTATCATGTTGAAGAGAAAACAAAATATGCCATTTGCCACCGCGGGTGCACAGTAATAGAGTGAAAATTTCATTTACTGTTACTGTTCTAACAGCCCTGCCATAACAAAAGCAGAACCACTGTGGTCGCAGTACAGCAGTGTTATTGTGGATCCCACACACACGCCATTGTCATTTGATGCCTAACACCAGAGCAAATAGTATTACCAGTTATAAATAACTAACGCTTATCGCATGTTC
This sequence comes from Bradypodion ventrale, assembly GCA_035047345.1. NCBI lineage: Eukaryota > Metazoa > Chordata > Lepidosauria > Squamata > Chamaeleonidae > Bradypodion > Bradypodion ventrale. The sequence continues at coordinate 128,775,336 of JAWDJE010000006.1, forward strand.
AGAAGAGTAATCAGAAAGGCTTCTAAAACATACTGTGTGCCCTTACCAGCCCCCTCTCACAGGGTGATGGCGCTGCCAGGGTCTGAAAATCACTCCATGGGCTCTGGTTCGCTTTCCTTGTTCAGAAGAGCTTTTATTAAAGGCACAAAGCCCACCCACCCACCCCCAACAACCATGTTCCACCACTACCCCTCTCTCTATCTCGGGCTGAATTATAGTCACTAGCCCCTTGGGCTCCTCTTGCCAGTTTGGGGTCCCAATGAACCTCACTGGAGTTCCCCAGTCTGTGGCTCCCCTCTTCCCAGCCCCTCCCCTGGCATACCCCTCATCACTACCCTATCCAGTGCCGCTGTCACATATGCGCGATTGCTACTGCAGGTGAATGTGTGGCTGGATTTCTCCGCTTCTGTTGTCTGTAGGTAAAGGTATGGGTCTTCCTTGCTCAAAAGCCAGTCGTGTCCGACTCTAGGGGGCGTGCTCCATGCACAGCCAAAGTGGGTAAGGAAATTATGTAACGTGACCCCATGTACAACTGCAGTTCTGGTTCATTTATCTCCCAACAAACTACAGACAAAACAAAGTTAACATAAAACAGGAATTCAATAATAATAATAATAATAATAATAATAATAATAATAATAATAATAATAATAATAATAATAATAATAATAATAATAATAATAATAATAATAATAATAATAATAATAATAATAATAATCAGCTGTGCCTTCAGCTACTTTCATTGCAAATCAGAATGACCATACATCATGCACCAATATGCAGCTTCCCCATCTCACAGCACCATAGGTTCATGGCTAGTACATGCAAATGGAAAATGCAAAAAGATAATCCGCATGGCTGGAAAAAGGGTTTTGGCAGCTCAAAGGAGGAAAAGACACTGCCCACCCTGCAAAAACAGCCTCTGAAGTTTTCATACCGGCTTATGGAAGTTCCTCCAACTACATTATTTTTGCTTTTTTAAATATAGTAAAACCGTATTGGTTTAAGTTTGCTCCGGTTTACAATGTCAAATGCTATGGAAATGCCATCCCGGTTTACAAATTTTTAATATATTTGTTTCAGTTTACAATGCATCCCTATGGATGTTTCGGGTTACAACGGAGGCTGTTGGAGCGGAGCGGACCTTCATCGTAACCCAGTTTTACTGCATTATAAATGACATGAAATGGTTCAGGTGACAAAATCCATCATTTGATCTAATCAAAAACAAACCAAGACAACAATTTATGACTGAAAGAAAACAGCAGTGGTGTGCCTGAATGTTCAACACAGCTCTTACTCATTCCAAACATTTCTCAAGACTTGTGCCAACATTTGTTCATACCATATTTTTCTGTTTTCCAGGCTGTATTATTTTTCATTGGCATGTGCAATCTTAAAGGACAGAGTCAACATACAATCAATTTGATAATTAAAGAGTCTTCTAGTAGTAGTACTATACCTTCACCACTGCTACTCCTGACAGCACTGCACCATCAAAGTACACATGTCCAATATCTACACCCACTGCTGCTTTGTAAGGCCAATGCTATTGCCCATCCTAGTTACTCAAGAGTAGGGATTCTCAACCTATGGCCTGCAAGCTGGATCCAGACAGTGGCACCAAATCATGTGGCCCTGCCCTCATTCCAGCCACTGCTTCCGCCTCAATCCTTGCCCCCTTTGCTTTGGCTTGGCGTGTCCCTAATGGTGCTCCATAGTAAGGCAAATGTTGTAAGGCTTACAACATCCGCCTTGCTACAGAGCACTGTTAGGGACATGACAAGCCAAGAAGAGGGGACATGGATTGAGGGGGTGGAAGCAGCAGCAATGTGCGTCTTTCCCAAGGGTTGCTCTAGCTAAGCACGTCTTTCCCGGCAGAGGCACATAGCTGCCCGCATCTTTCCTGGTCAAGCACGGGCGAGAAGGAAAGCTTGGACCCCTCCTTCATCCGTAAGCAGGGAAGCGGTTGGGGGGGAGGCTCAGGGTGGTCCTGCCGCCACTGGCGTGACCACCCTGAGCCCCCGCACTCACTCCCTGTTGCCACTGCTATTGCAAGCAGTGGCGAAACCACCAGTCCGGCCCATGAACAGTCAGAGGGGATGTGAACCAGCCCCTGGCTTTAAAAGGTTGAGGACCCCTGCTCAAGGGTAGCATCCTCAAGAAGCATCTGAGGATATGACTGGTCTCGTTACTATAAATAAAATATTATTTAATAATGTAGAGAGCTGGGGAACACATATGACCCATAACCTGCACTTTGTACCCAGAAAACAATATCAGAGGATATGGCTCATCATCCCTGGATTGAAGAATAGTTCAGTTCCCTCAACAACTGATCAGCGGGTACTTTTCCTGAAATTACCATAAGTGGCAACTAGATTTCGCTGTTGGAAATGTGCCAAATATGCATTGAAAGCCAAAATAATACGTTCCGAAGCTCAGGAAAAAAACACCAAATAAACTTCTTTTATCTGCTCAACTCTCTTTATAAAGTGGCCAAAACGCAGTGAAAAATTCCAAAGTGCACTTTATGAAGAGTTCTGAAAAGAAAAATATATTGTTGGGGTTTTTGTTTTGATTTTTGCTTTCTCTGATCTCGGAACGGATTTTTTGCTTTTCAATGCATTCTTATGGGAAACCACATTTCAAGATACGAAAAACCTTGAGGAACGAATTAATTTTGTATCTCGAGGTTTTACTGTATCAGTTTGAAAGATATGGAGAACAATACTCTCTCTCACTATGAACTCTGATGTTCAGTGTATAGAAACTGTAACTGAGAAAATACAAGACTAAAACAACTAATTTTGTGAGAGGTACACATTACAAGCTTATGAACGGCAAGAGAACGGTTTGTACTCAGACTTATTCAGAGGGGGGAAATCAATCAAGGATGGGTGATTAGCTGAAAGGGATGGTCACTGTGCTTTAGAAACCAAAAGATAAGAAGAGAAAAGGGTCTGTCAATGTCAGATCGACTTCCAATATTAAACGCTTGAAATCCACACAAAACAAAAAAAAAATTACACAAAGAATATATAATACATATTTCAAACATGGAGCATTTGCTATGTCCTTTTTGTTAAGCATGCAATCTTTGTTTTGTTATTGAAATGACTGCAATGGACAAAGGTGTTTTTAAAAAAATTGAGCCACTGCAATTTTTTTACTCCCGAATGAAAAGGCTAGTTCAACAATTTTACAATTAAAAGAAATTAATTCTGCTCTCAAAAATTCATTGACCTTAAGCTTTTAACAAACAATTTTCTACTTCAAAGATCACTGTCAATATTTACAAATCCTTAAAATTATATTTTGCTGCCGCTGCTTTTATTTGCCATATTAATATTTCTTTGCAAATGTATGCTTATCCATATCAGAGAAGAAGAAACAGCTGCTACTCACAGGAAATCTCTGGGGTCCTACTGCAGGTCTTGGCTGGGTTGGAACTGGCAGCAAGGGCACTAAAAAGAAGGAGAGCACACCTTATAAATCCATTTATTTTAGTCAAGACTATAGGTCATTTTTAGAAGCAGTCCCATTCATACATAGCTGTCTCCAAAACAGCTGCAAGAAGGCAAAAATATGATAATATACCACAAGGCAGTATTCTGTTGGCAATGGCTACCAACGGTATAGCTCTCAATTCTGTAGAATTTGCTCTATAAGCAAGTTGTGTCAATTCGAAGGTAGGTGCTATTACATGATTGAACCAAAGACCTTTTTTTTTTTACATCTACAACACATCATGACTTTACAAAAACACAGATTTATTTATATTTCTTAAACTTATATCCCACCCCTCTAGGGAAAAAATCATTCCTACTCAGGGTGGCTAACATAATACTAAACAGAGATGTTTAAAACTGGGGTACCCAAACTTTTCGGGCCACAGGCCAACCACATGGTTCAGTGAGTCAGGCACGTGGTTCCTTCCACCGAAGGCAGAAGTAAAATGCTCCTTGCAATTTGTTTTACAACAGGATGAGATAGATTTTAAGCTGCCATTTTCTCTGCTTAAACCAGGGTTGTCCAAATTGTGGCCCGTGGGCCGGATCTGGCCCCGATGCCTATTCATCCGGCCCATGCCTCCCTCATTGCTCATGGAAGCCTAAGTAAAATGTGCCCATACGCTTCCACAAGCGATGAGGATGGTGCAGTCCGGATGAATTGGCGTCAGGGGTTAGATCCAGCCCGTGGGCCATAGTTTGGGCACCTCTTGTTTAAAAAGATACTAAATTTAACTCAATTATGAGATTACGGCAGCAATACCAAGCAGACCCACTATCAAGTAAGGCCATTTAAGTGCAGCGTGTTTCCTAACTGCAGTATTTTTAGGATTTGCTAATTACACAAACTTCCCAGTTATCATCTTAATGCATAATTTGAATTTTTCTTTTGTTTTTGGTAAGCTAAAAAGCATGTAGAGATTGAGGACACCAAGCATAGAAGCTGGACTGTTCTGGTAGGAAACTTCCGGGGACCAGTTCAGTAACTCCAGGAACCTGTAGAAGGCCACATCAGATCCTCCATTTATATAATCTCGTATGTAAAAGGAGCAGCACATCTGTGCTGGATCAAAAGGGGTAACTCTCACTACTCCAGGAGACTGTGGGGAAATCCACCAAAGATCCCACAAAAATGGCTATATGCATGGCCATGCATGCTTCCTACCCTTGCTAGGATATACCTGATCAAAATATATACATTTTTCCTTCTGCATCAGTCCCCTCCATTTCACTTAAACATGCACCCTGCATATATGAAGACAGGGATCAATATAAATCTCGTTGTTCTGTGCAGGACAATGACAATAAAGATTTATCTATCTATCTATAAATAAATGGAAGAATAATATCTAAATTGCAGCTAAATAAATTGTATGTCTGCAGGTTGGAAGGAAACCTCCTTATACAGAGGATCGTTAGATCACTTAGCACAACCCTGCCCCGCCCGTGTAAAAAATTCTCCAAGATTTCAGTTGGGATCTATTCGAGTGTTATCCTAGAAGTGCCAGGAACAGAACTTGGAACCTTTTACATCTAACATGTGTTCTGCCCATAAGTTGCAGTCTTCCCCTACCCCGCCCCAAACTATATTTCACATTTCTGACTGTAAGCGGTAAGAGACATATTCTAGCCCAGTGGTGGCAAACCTATGGCACACATGCCAAATAGGGCACTCCCAGCCCTTTGTTGGCATGTGTGCCTTCACCCCAGCACAGAGTTCACCCCGCCCCTCTGCCCAATTCAAGTGCTTACTCCCACTCCCCAGCAGTTTGCCCCGCCCGTTTGGGCACTTGGTCTCTAAAAGGTTCACCATCACTGCCCTAGCGCATGAGATACAATCTCACCTTGTACAGGCGTTACTACCGTCCCTTTGAAGTGTGGGTTTATATGTATGTTCTTTGGTTGCTGCGATGTCGCTGGAGGAGGAGTCATCAGCATTCTTGGCGTTTCTAGCTGGGGTGACATATGCATCCCTTGAGGGGGAGGGGGTGGTGTGTGATGTTGAGTGGGAATGGGCAGCAAACCCTGTAACTGTTGCTGTGGTGGCTGCTGATGCTGATGCTGTGGCTGGAAGAGGTTCCTCATGGGCTGCTGATGGCGAAATATCCTGTCAGAATGTGACTAAAAAGAAAAAGGAGAAAAATATTTTTACTTTTATGACAACTTTGGTGAACCCTGCAGTCGTTTATTATAATTTTTTTGCTAACAGGCTCCCTTTAAAACTGGACAGCTGTTTTAAAAAAAGGGTGGTGGGGGGGGGGGGGGAGTGTCCAGCCTATTTCCAGTATTGAAAGGTCAGGTGCAGCTAAAGTGTTCTGAGTTCGATCCTGGTGGGGCTCAATGTTGACTCAGCCTTACATTCTTCCAAGGTCGGTAAAATGAGTACCCAGCATGTTGAGGACAAAGGTTAATTACCAGTAAGTTGTGAACCACCCAGAGAGTGCACTAAGCACTATGGGGTGTTATAGACGTGTAATTACTATTGCTAATTGTTATTTTGCCGTTAAGATGTTCAGGAAGCCCTGAAACCTATTTAGAAGGTGAACTGCAGCTCCTGAAAATGTCAACAATTTTGGGGTAGTGGAAGAGCCAAAGAAACAGTAGCGGGGACTGAATGTGCCCTTCCACCCCTGCTTTAAAGGTTTAATCAGCATGAAAGGAATGTCATGAGAATATTTAAACGGGATTAAACAATCCCACAGGGTATTATTCAGCCATGATAGAAAAATGGGGAAATTGTTCATAATGCCCATAGACATTGAATCTTCAAATACAAGTGGGTTGAGATAAGGGCTTGTTCTTCCTTGCTGAACTAATGACATATGCTACCTTTATAAACTAAAGGAAAGCTGTTATTTCCATAGGTTTTCTTGAATCCTAAACCAAACCACCAGCAAGATAGACAGATATTTATTAATTGGTTAGTCTTAAGACTTTATCAATAAAATTTAAATTAAATAAATAAAACACAATACAATGTGTATACTGATACCAAAGCTGAATATAAACAGAAAAATGCAGTGATAAAATTCCTATAATACATGTATGAGGATTCAACAGATCCAAGCTTAGGTAAATGAATCTCCCTTACAATTTGTTCAATATATTGGGCTCTTAGTTATAAACTTAGTTATAAACTTAGCAGTTCTACCTAAAATATGCACATTTGTTCCCATAAGAAAAGACAATCTATAATTTGGATCCCAGAATGCTGTACTTTCTAATAGAGATGAAAGATATGTAAGCCTAATAGAGATATGCAATTGGCATTTAAACAAAATATGGGGGGAAATGTTTTCAATATCGCAAGAGCCACATATACAAGTTCTTTTGTGATATGGCAAGTGATGAAAATGACCATCTTTAGCCATGGAATCAAGCAGCTCAAATCTGGAGAATCACTAATATGTTTAGGATACCGTAAGAGTTGTATGGGTTGCCAACAGCGGAGGCCTGTGATCTTTCATTCTTCCCCTTTCGCTGTTTTCTCTCCTCTGATCTCCCATTCCACGGCATATCAAAGGTCCTCCTCTCCTTCCTCCTCTTCTTGATCCGTAACGCCCCTGCTTCATTTGCCTTTCCCTCTCTTCAAATTCATGTAACGCTGCTTTGGCTTCGGCAGAAAGTTCTGTAGGATGGAAGAAATTAAAGCATTTATCAGAAGGATTAAAAGACTACTGAACTAGTAATGTTTTCACTGAAGCCATAACACAACTGTACAGCTCCCCATTTGATATTGCACAGACATGATGATCCATTAACAATTGAAGTAATAATTGAGTTGGCCCCTAAATCAGTGTTTCCCAAACTTTGGTTTTTGGACTTCAATTCCCAGAAGCCTAGGTCAATTCCCCAAAGCACTGATCAGCCAATGTAGTGACTTAGGCTTCTGGGAATTGAAGTGCCTCGGTGGGGTGTGTGCCCCACATTGGGAACCACTGCCCTAAACCCTGAAGTCAATTTTAAGAACGTTCTCCCCTTTGATAGGCCTGTCTAATTCTGAGCTTTTTAGTTATATAATCAATCACCACCCGCTTATTAATCTAATTGTTTATTAATTATATACATATTTGTTTATTTTAAGATTCTCTTATTGATTCGTAAGTAAATTTGTTTTTTGAACATAAGCATTTGTATGATAGGTTCAAAATCTATATACAGTACAGAATTATTGTTAATCTTTTCATCTCTCTCAAAGTAACTTATAATGAGAATATCCTATGTCCAAGTTATTCTTGTCTTACCATATTTTTCAACTGTAACAATATTTGTGCTTTAAATAAATATAATAAAATTTTATTCTCAGACTGAAAACCAGGTACTATATAACGATTACAGATATTTATTAATTATAGTTATGAGGAAGATATTGTGAGGCAAGAAACTGCATGTAAGATTTAAATATAATATCAATTAAAATGCAGATAAAACACAAAACTCCAAAGTTTCTTTTTAGTGCCAGACACTGTAAGCAGATCTATATTTGTGGGAAGCTTCTCACAAAAAAGAGTAATATCCCTGGTTCTTTCTTAGAAGCCAGGAGAAAGGTCAAAGCAATAAAAAGAAACATATGGGACAAGACAAAATTCATCCTCTCAGGCCTTGGATAGAACAAAATTGTATCATTCTAATATGTACAGAGTTCTATCTCCCCCCCCCCAAATAAACACCTTTGTTTTATAATCCCAAAAGAAAAGATAGCTATTCAATTTAATTAAAGTGTGCACCTGTGGGTGTCTATAAGCATGGCCATTTTATGGCATACAGCAGGTAAGCTATACATAAATTTCAGTTCCATTTGGAAGTTGTTATCCAATGCAGTTAAAAATCATCTCCATGGCTGTCAAACAGTGTAAGCAGAAGATAATAATTATTATTAATTATTAATGGCTCTCTCCCCCCAAGAGGGCCAAAGGAGATTCAAACTCCTGGCTCACAGTTCCTACCACTCCAAGTTGCTCCGCTATACAAATTCCATTTGGATAATAGTAGCAACACTGGGTTTCTGAACACTTGCTGCTCCTCCTGTACAATGCAGACTGCTTAAATATCAGAAATAAGAATGTACAATTCCTATTTTTTAATACACTTGAGGGAGATCACAACTCTGAAAACAGGTTGTCTATGACACCAAGAAGGCATTTGTAAGCAGCAGTATCAAAAGTTGTTCAAAAGCAGTTCCAAAAAGCCTTCCTAATTCACATTCAGAAATGTTCTCCAGCCAAGGTACCAGAGATTATTCTGCAGTTTTGCAGTCATCATGGGGAAACCGCAGTGCATGAAGAAATCAACCTTATTTCTCAATGCATGACAGTACATAAACCAGGATATCTGCGAATGATCTCAAATGGAAGGAAGCACACATGGGAAGAAGAAATATCTGGTGCAGGAACAGGCCCTGCAGCCTGTACAGTCTCAGAATACACACTTCCCCACCACCCTACTGGCATTTTGTTAATTCTCCTTCTTTTCCAGCGTGCCTCTATTTCCCTACAACTAGCAGCACTCCGTCTGTGTCATATATTTTTAAAAATTTTCGAAGCATCCCGCTGCACTGCAGAAAAAGCAGCAGTTATGCCTGGAATCGTTTCTCCAGATGGCCACCATTGTAGACCCGAAAGCACGTTGGGAAGTGAGCATCTAATTTTGTTCTACATTGTGTCTCAATCTTTATGTTTAAAGAGGTGTGGGTAAAGGTGCTTTTGCCCCTTCTAGGCTGGGCAGAAGTGGTGAGAAATATGTTGAGGTGGGACGAAAACGAAGGAGGAAAAGCTACCAATGTGGGAAGGTTAGGTACATACCTGTCAACCTTCCCGGATTAGCCAGGATTTCCCGATTTTCAGCGCTGATTTGCGCCATTTCCCACCCGCAGCTGCCAAAACCCCAGAATTGGCAGCGGGGAGAAAGAGGTCCTGCGCATCCATTCTGCGCAAGTCACGTTCTACGCATGCGTAGAAGGCTTTTACGCTTGCGTAGAACTCTTCTATGCTAGCATAGGTTACACAAGCGTAAGAGGGTTCTATGCAAGCGTAAAAGCCTTCTACGCATGCGTATAATGTGACTTGCGCAGAACCGCTGTGCGCAGGTGCCGGATTGTCCGGAGCCGCGGTTGACAGGTATGGATAGGTATCAAAATGCATGTATTGGGGGGAGGGGGGTTGAGGAGAGAGAAGCACAGAAAGAAGGGAGACTGAGAAGACTAAAGGGAGAATGCTGAGGAGGGGTGGAAAGGCCAATGATAAGGATTAGGATCTCCAAGTCATCTTGATTTAGGGTGCCATTGTATAATTTCTTTTCAGACAGGGATGTTTTAACCCTAATTCCTTTTTATTTGTACATCCAATATCTCATTTTAGAAAGAGGAACACTTCTTTACTAATGCAAATCCTACACTCCTAATAAAATAGGGGTGGCCAACCAGACCCAGCCCATGGCACCATTTCAAGTGGCCCACCACCGGCGCTACTGAAATGGACACAGACATGACAGCCGTAAAATGTGCCCGGGCATGCATAAAATGCACCTTTTGTAAATGCTGCCATAAGTGCACCCACGGCTGTCGAACACACACGTTTGTGACAGCCACGTTTTGCAGCAGCATTTACGGCAGGAGGAACCGCGTGACCAGCCCGCTCAGCTGTCCAGGGGGATGTGGCACAGCACGAAAAGGTTAGGAACCCATGCAATAAAATGTTAGCCTTCTAGACCAGTCTGCACAAGTAAAAGAAAAGGCAGGCATCCAGAGGCATGTTAGCAGTCTACTATACAGGAACATGTTCTTCGCAGCCCTCAAAATTCCTTTACAGAGGAATATTCCTTATCCTCAGCAACATTCCTCAAGATATATCCCAGATCAAGATATAAACAGATAGTGTGGATTAGTAATATCTCCTCTCTCAAAGCAGAATCTACTAGCCCAGTGTTTCCCAACCTTTGGATTTTGGACTTCAATTCCCAAAAGCCTAAGTCAATTCCCCCAAAGCACTGATCAGCCAATGTACTGACTTAGGCTTCTGGGAATCAAAGTCCCCCTGTGGGGCATGGGCCCCACATTGGGAACTGCTGCTCTAGCCCCTCCATAAATAGCTTTTAATACCCAAACACTACTGACAATAGCTTGAAAATTCTTCCGTGCCGAGATATTTCTATACCCATTTGTAAAAGCAGAATTTAGGAGATGCCACTGCTTCATTCATGAGGGAAAATGTTTAACATATTTTTGCCAGCATAGACCCAATCTTGACTTCAAAATTCTTTCACACAAACCTAATGCAGTGAATCAGCAATTATTTTTCTAGTGCTTCCAAGTGTCAAGATTAATTTTGCTACCCTTGGTAATAAAATGGTTTCAAATGACATCTTTAATCAGCAAGTAAGAATACTTCCCTCCAATAGAGACAAGCTGTCACAAAAGGTCACCAGAAAGTGACAGAATGGAAATTATGTTTGTAATTTCAACTGAAATATTAATTTCGCTTTTAAGTGTTTTCTTGACTTACGCCTAGATTCTAAAGTGAAGAATGTAGTTATACAACCGAGGTCTATTTCTATACTCATAATACATATTAAGAGCAATCAGTCCTGAAAGAAAGTAATATTTATCATGCCAGTTCTACTACATTTTGTTCCTTATTAAGGTGATTTTTAATAGACATCAATTATTGCAGATACAGTATCTTAACGCTTCTAGCTGGCAATGAGCTATCATAAAAAAATGGGAATAAGCTAAAAAAATTAGCTTCAAAACTTATATAAAGTACTTCTTTTAAAATGTTCTGCAAACTACTAATCAAATACTTCATTTTTCCATGTTGAGTATAGCAGGGGTTCCAAAACTTTTCGCAGTGGGCAGGTCACGTGGTTGAGAGGCCCAGTCAAGGGTTCTTCGCGCCGTAAAACACACCCGCGGCTGTTGTAAATGTGCTTACGACAGCCGCAGGTGCATTTACGGTAGTGTTTGTGTATGCACGGGAGCATTTAACTTCTGCTTCTGGTAGTGTTTGCACACGTGCAGGCGTGTTTAATTTCCACTTCCAGTAGCGGCAAGGGTTGGATGATTTTGCACCATGGGCTGGGACAGGCCCGCGGGCCATAGTTTGGCCACCCCTGGAGCATAGTATACTGTAACGTGAGACTATACATCTCGCGTGTGTGTGGGTATGGGTGTGAGTGAGTGAGAGAGAGAGAGAGAGAGGGGGGTTTTTAAACAGTTCTAGTTGGACTACATGAAAATCATACAGAGATTCATGGATTTCACAATTTAAAACCTCATTGAAGCATACGGTATAATTTTCTTCGTAACTCAGTAAGAATGAAACCATAAAAACAGAACAGCATTTTTAAAAAGTCCTTAAACATAAAAGCCTATTGTTCTTAGGTTTGCTAGAATGACCAGAGGGTTCATCTGTCTCTGAAAAGACATTAGAAAACAACTACCGTATTTTTTGGACCATAAGACACACCTGACCATAAGACGCATCCAGTTTTCAGAGCAGAAAACAAAACAAAAATAATAATAGTGTATTTTGCACCACCAACCAGTGGTAGCGCTGCAGGGGAAATGGGCAGGCAGGCCAACTACACTGAGGAAGGAAGTTATACTCTAGCCTAGCCTCTTGCTCTCCTTTCAACCAGGAAGCATGTTTCCCCCCTCCATTTTGTCCACATGGAGTAGAGACAAAGGCATCAAGGTAAGTGAAACCCTTTCTTTTTAAGCACAGGTTTGGTTTCCCACTTAAATGCATTGGGAACATACAAACAGAAAACTTTTGAATACAAGAAATTTATTTCCAATGCATTTAAATGGGAAATTGCAATTTTCGCCCTCTAGTGGCCACTTGTTTTTCATATGTTTTTCCCCCTGCCCCGAACAGCTGAGAGGCGGCAGTAGTAGTCTTTGGCCAGCTGCAGCTCTTGTAAAATATCCTTTTACAACAGCCACAGCTGGCCGAAGACCAGCATTTGGACTATAAGACGCACCCTCATTTTCTCTCCACTTTTGGGGGAGAAAAGTGCGTCTTATGGTCCAAAAAATACGGTACCTGGCCTTTCAAAGAAAAAAGAATTCTAAATTTCTATGGGCTACAGAAAAGGCACTGCTCCAGTACAGGTTAGCTTAACAGGGATATTTAGCAGATGAAATGGCTGTCACTCCAAACAAGGTTACATTGGTCGAGTTGGAAAAGGGAGAAAGAGAATTGCACCAGTTTCCAAAATGGATACATTTCACATTGTAAGGGTATTAAAGAACAGTGCCGCAAATTGGATCTAAGTTTAATAGTATCTCATGCTTATGAACAGGTAGGTTGCAAAATCCTGTCTCCGGAACTCTTCCATATTGAATATACCACAATAATCACATCAAGAAATTACTAAATACACAAAGTGGGTCTGCATTTTCCAGCAACAACGTACAAACCAACCGAAGTTGGTAAAAGGCACACCAGGCAATAAACACTAACTGGGAGAACAGAGTGGTTCCATGAGTAGCCCAGACCTGACCCTTTAAGGAAAATATAAGATTACAGGCTGATTATCACATTTTGCTTTATGTTTTCAGAAATAAGCAAGATACAAAAGAAATGCAATTTGTACTTAACAAGTAAGCCAGGAGGGGGAACCTTCGGGGAGAAATACACTGCTTACCCCTTAGTTTGGGGACTACAGCACCTTGCAATCTGAAGAGGCACCAAAACAAACAACAACTCTTTGAAAGGAAACTTCCTGGGAGCATGATTCTACTTTTAAAAAGGACAGGCACTTTCCCATACACCTGGTTTTCAGGTGTCCCATACCACCACAAAAATCTGGTGGTGATGCACGTGGTGGGAAAAATAAGACTATGCAAAGCAATCACATGTATATACCACCCCATAGCACTTAGTGCACTCTCTGGGCAGTTCACAAGTTAATTAGCACTTTGCTCCCAACATGCTGGGTACTCATTTTACCAACATTTGCCCCCAACATGCTGGGTACTCATTTTCCATCCTCGGAAGGATGGAAGGCCGAGTCAACCTTGATCCCTGGTGAGGATTTAACTTACAACCTTTTGGTTGCGGTACAGCAATTTTAACCACTGCACCACCAGGGCTCCTGGACATGGGCTGTATCAGTGGTGGCAAACCTATGGCACACATGCCAGAGAGAGCACTTGAAGCCTTCTCTGTGGGCACCCATGCGGTCGCCCCAGCACAGTTTACCCTGCCCTTCTGCCCAACAGCCCAATGGGAGCACTTCCTCCCTCTCCCCAGCAGAGTTCATCCCGCCCCTCTGTTCAGCAGCCCAATGGGAGTGTTTCTTCCCTCCCCCCAGCACAGAGATTGCTCTGCCCAGCAGACCAATAGGAGTGCTTCCTCCCTCCCCGTTGCCATGCTGGCACTTTGCGATAAATAAGTGGGTTTTGGGCTGCAGTTTGGACACTCGGTCTCTAAAATGTTCGCCATCACTAGACAGTATGTTGCTCATCAGCAATGTGAACTGAGAACTTCATCCAAGGCATGCCTTTTACTATCCTGGTTTTCTATTTTAATCCATACACAGTACATTTGTAGGATACTTTATGCATTCATCCTCTTCTCCAGGATATAGCTGGATTGGAAATGTGGGGAGAAATGCACCCCTGAAATGCTACACTACAGGATGCACTGGCTCACACCAATAAATTCTGTTTGTGAACTCTATCACGACTTCATATTGATTCTAAAGCTGTGAACATTTCAAAAGAAGACTTGTTTGCATGTACTGTTTCAAGATGACACACTGAGTCTGTAAATAATTTATTAGCAATCCTGCCAGTTCTGTTTCACAAGGATGACAACACAAATCTAGGATTTCTCTCAGCACTATCTTTTATCAACCAGTCCTTCAAAAAAAGAAAGGTTGGGGACCCCATCTCATGCTGAGCAAATACTGTTACTATTCTGAAGGCCTTAACATTTGTTCCCTGATCGAGAATGACAACCCACTTCTAGATATAAGAAGAGTATATTCTTTTTCTAACGTACAATTGCTACAAGTCCTACAGCTTATAAGTCAGGTGCAATTTTTTTATCACCCATCATTCTCTTTTCCTGTGTACTTCTTTTCATCCTGAATTTTACAAAAAACATTTCAATCATAACACCAACATTACAAAGAATCAAACATCCAGGAAATTGTAATATTTTCCAGGCAGAACGACATAGCCTTGAATATTATTTGCTACTAGGATTTATTTTTTAAAATGCAGCAAATTTACACCAGGAATTGTTAAAATACCTTTCTAATAGATATATTAGAATCATCTTCATGTATAACATTGAACTAAAATTAATTCAAACACAAAACTAGCCATTTTAACAAATATGTATTTATTTATTTAAAATATTTCTATCCCACTTCCCTCACTCGGGAATGACCCGCTTCGGCTCAACAACATAGTTAAAGCAAACAATAAAACAATTTGACTAACCCCATTAAAAAACCCATATTAAAAACCGTCTAAAAATCCCATCCCACCCAGCACAGTTAAAAGCAATCAGGACAGAAACCAATATAGGGTAAATAAGCCAGCGGGACTGGGAAGTTGATGCATCCATGCCCCATGCCCGCTGGCACTAATTAAAAGAGTTTCAAAGAAAAGCTCAGAATCCCCTATTTTAAAACTCTTCACAGCCTAAGCTGTGGCCAAAGGCTTCGCTTAAGTAAAAAGTCTTTGTCTGCCAACAGATGCATACAAGGCAGAGGTTCAACCTAGCCTCCCATGAAAGTGATTTCCATAGTGAGTGATCACTGAAAAGGCTGAAATTTTTGCTGATTCCTCACCAAAAAAAACCCGTCATTAATTCTTACGTCCCAGTCACAGAAACATCTTACCCAAAGTTTCTGGAATGTTTCTTCTTTCCCTGGTTACATCTGACAGTCTAATAATTGTTCCTTCCTTCCGCTCAGTTTTGAAACGTAGTCGACCAGATTCTTCATCATCTTCCTCTTCCTCATCCGATTCTTCTTTGGTTTCATTTTGAAGCTCTAGATTTTCAATAACTGCCTATAACAGAGGAGACAGATAAATTATTGCCCTGGCAAATTTGTGATAGGATAGTATTTTAAAAAGAAAAATGCCTCTGTAGTCTGTGAAGGATTCATGTATGGCATCGTGGATATAAACCTCCAAACAATGACTCCTAAAACTTCATTCCACCCTTTGCCTTCTTGTACTAAGTAAAACAGTATACAAAATACCCGCACAAGGTTCCCATATTTTTTCCTCCCATCTACTATTTCCCACAAACATGTTGGTTGAGGATCATAGCAATTTCAATTTATTTCTGGACACAAAATGTTCATCTTCACAATCTATTTAATTCTAATTAAATTAGAATTGGTGAATAGAACAGAAATAGAAACAGAACAGGCAATCTCATATTTATAAGACCCAGAGCAACACACATTTACAATAATCTAAAAGAAACATTTCAGGACCTATAAAACCAAATGGACTAAATGTTTTGGGAAAAGAATAATAGCATGCACCCTAACTTGAATAAAATCTTTGACAACAGAAGGTAGCTTTATCTTTTTAAAATATATTTTAAAAATATCTGCCGGGCTGCGGAGGATGACAGAGGAGTCTGGTGTAGTGGTCCATGGAGTCGCAAAGGGTTGGACTTGACTGTGCGACTGAACAACAACAAAGCCATTAGAACAACACTGTAATCAGGAATGCAACATTTTGTGAGGTAGAAAATTCTAGGGCACATTTGAATATTAGCCTTGCTTCCTACTTGGGCTGAAGAAGAATAAACGCAAATCAGGCATACAATTCAACATACTTTATGAGATAGGAAGTGCCTCAAGCATGCTTGACAAATTACTACTTGCTATATATTATTATTATTATTAACTGTGATATTTAACTGTGATAAAATGTATGAGGAGAGAAAAATGGCGCAGACACCGGCAACCACGCCATAAATCTTGCCAAGAGAACCCTATTGACCAAAACAAAAGGCAAAACAAAAGGGCAGGCTAGGTGATACAGGATGCTTAACACCACAGAGTGGAGGAAGGGGAGGGACAGGAAAGGGGGAGGGGAAATGCAATGTTGTAAGGAGCAATACTGCATAGGGACATGGAATGTGAGATCAATGAACCAAGGTAAACTGGAAGTGGTAAAAAATGAGATGGAAAGAATAAGCATTGACATCTTGGGCATCAGTGAGCTAAAATGGACAGGGATGGGTGAATTCAGCTCTGGAAACCATCATATCTACTATTGTGGACAAGAAAACCTTAGAAGGCATGGAGTAGCCATAATTGTCAATAAGAGAGTAAGAAAAGCAGTAATGGGATATAACCTCAAAAATGACAGAATGATGTCAGTCAGAATTCAAGGCAAACCTTTCAATATCACCGTAATCCAAGTCTATGCACCAACCACTAGTGCAGATGAAGCCACAGTGGACCAGTTCTATGAGGACCTAGAACACCTCATAGAACAGACACCAAGAAATGATGTCCAAATTATATTAGGAGACTGGAATGCCAAAGTAGGAAATCAAAAAGTGGAGGGAATAACAGGCAAGTTTGGTCTTGGAGTACAGAACGAAGCAGGGCAAAGATTGATAGAGTTCTGCCAAGAGAACGCACTGGTCATAGCAAACACTCTCTTCCAGCAACACAAGAGGCGACTTTACACATGGACATCACCAGATGGCCAACACCGAAACCAAATTGACTACATACTCTGCAGCCAAAGATGGAGAACCTCCATACAATCAGCAAAAACAAGACCTGGAGCAGACTGTGGCTCAGATCACAACCTACTGATCGCAAAATTCAGGTTAAGACTAAAGAAAATAGGGAAAACAAGAAGACCAGACAGATATCACCTAGACAGCATCCCTAAAGAATACACGGTGGAGGTGATGAACAGATATAATGGCCTGGACGCAATAGACAGAGTGCCAGAAGAATTATGGACAGAGATAAAGGACATCATGCAGGAAGCGGCAAAGAAAACCATACCAAAAGAAAAGAAGCGTAAGAAAGCAAAATGGTTGTCTGATGAGGCTCTTAAAATAGCAGAGGAAAGAAGGAAGGCAAAAGTCAAAAGAGAAAGGAAAAAATACAACCTTCTGAACACAGAATTTCAAAGAAAAGCAAGGAGAGATAAGGAAAACTACCTAAAAGAACAGTGCAAAGAAATGGAGGAAAACAACAAAAGAGGCAGGACTAGAGATCTCTTCAGAAAAATCGGGGAAATAAAGGGAACATTTAAAGCAAAAATGACCATGATAAGGGACAAAGACGGAAAAGAGCTAGCTGATGCAGAAGAGATTAAGAAAAGATGGAAAGAGTACACAGAGGAACTCTACAAAAAGGACCTCAACACTCCTGATAACCACAATGATGAAAAAACTGAACTCGAGCCAGACATCCTGGAGAGCGAAGTTATAAAGGCCCTAAAGAGCACTGCAAACAACAAAGCTAGTGGATATGATGGTATCCCAGTCGAATTTTTCAAAGCGCTAAAAGATGATGGCGTCAAATTACTACACTCAATATGCCAGCAAATCTGGAAAACAAAACAGTGGCCACAGGATTGGAAAAGATCAGTATACGTCCCAATCCCAAAAAAGGGCAACGCCAAAGAATGCTCAAATTACCGAACAATTGCACTCATCCCACACGCCAGCAAGGTGATGCTCAAGATAATACAGGACAGACTTCAGCAGCATGTGGAGAGAGAACTACCAGAGGTGCAGGCCGGTTTCAGAAGAGGCAGGGGGACTAGAGACCACATTGCCAACATACGTTGGATCATGGAGAAAACAAAGGAATACCAGAAACAAGTTTACTTTTGTTTTATTGACTACACTAAGGCATTTGACTGTGTGGACCACAACAAGATGTGGCAAGTAATTAAAGAGATGGGAATACCAGAGCACATCATATGCCTCCTGAGAAATCTGTACATGAACCAAGAAGCAACAGTTAGGACAGAACATGGAATGACAGAGTGGTTTGGAATAGGAAAAGGAGTAAGACAAGGCTGCATTTTATCACCCTGCTTATTCAATCTATACACAGAGCACATAATGCGAAATGCAGGGATGGAGGAATCACAATATGGGATTAAAATTGCTGGGAGAAACATAAACAATCTGAGATATGCAGACGATACCACCCTAATGGCAGAAAGTGAGGAAGACCTAAAGAACCTCTTGATTGGGCTGAAGGAGGAGAGTGCAAAAGCTGGTTTGAGACTCAATATCAAGAAAACCAAGGTAATGGCAACAGGCCCAATCAGTTCCTGGAAAATAGATGGGGAAGAAGTAGAAGCAGTGACAGATTTTACTTTCCTGGGATCAAAGATCACGGCAGATGGGGATTGCAGCCATGAAATAAAAAGGCGACTGATTCTTGGGAGACAAGCCATGAGAAACCTGGGGAACATAGTGAAAAGCAGAGACATCACATTGCAAACAAAAATTAGAATAGTCAAAGCAATGGTATTCCCAGTGGTAATGTACGGATGTGAGAGCTGGACAATTAGGAAAGCTGAACGCAGAAGAATAGATGCCTTTGAAATGTGGTGTTGGAGGAGAGTTTTGAGAGTACCCTGGACAGCGAGGAGAACAAATAGGTCAATCTTAGAAGAAATCAACACTGACTGCTCATTGGAAGGGCTAATAGTAAAGACGAAGCTAAAGTATTTTGGACATCAAATGAGAAGGGAGGATTCACTTGAGAAGGCCCTGATGTTGGGAAAGGTGGAGGGCAAAAGAAGAAGGGGGAGGCCAAAGATGAGATGGCTAGATGGTATTGTAGACACAACGGGCACAGAACTGGGAGTGCTGAGGGGGATGGTGGAGGACAGAGGTGCCTGGAGAACAATGGTCCATAGGGTCGCAAAGGGTCGGAACCGACTGTGCGACTGAACAACAACATAAGCTCTCAATACTGAATGAACCCAATAAGATCCTGAGGAAAATATTTAAGCAAAGAGTCCCTCTATCAAAGTTGAAGAGTAGGAGGTTATGCCCATTAAGCAACTTTCTAGTTCAAAAGAGATGGAGAACCTTAAACCTAAAAGATGAAGAACCATAAATCCAAAATGATAATAAAATTTCCTGCCTCAAATGCTGGCAGTAAAAAATAAGAGTGCCAGCTAGTCTCGTGTACAAGAAAAAAGGAAAATAAACATGTCAGACAAAAATGAACTTATTGCTCAACTAGTAATTGGTCTTCTCATGGATGGTTGCTCCAAGTCAATCTAAATTTCTGTTCTCTGCTTCCTGGCAGATGTCTGTTTAGCCAAAGGTCCTGAAGTGTCAAGTGTCAGAATTTTTGCTGTGCAGTGTATGGCATTTTTATTAAACGTCAGGCCTTGCTTAAGGCTTTGCCCCCTCCACCAATCAGATCTCTATGGCTTTTCCAACATTAAGAAGAATAGAACGAGGACAGGGAAGACATTCTAAAGGCAGCTCTGTAGACAGATGAAATGTTGATGCTCAAGCACAACAGAATTGCTAGCCACTGTGAATACGCTTATTTCTTACCAAAGAGATAAGCAGCATCATGTGATGGTTACATGGAATCCATTCTGACACTTTAAGAATCAGGAAAATAACATTCATTTTGGAGCGGTGGATTAGATCCTATCCTTTCCCATTCCTTAGTAATTTTTCTTTAAAATGTTTTAAAAGGAAAAAATCCCTTATGCTCTCTCATGGTCAATTTTTTTTTAATTGTTTAAATTTTAAAGGAGTATGGAGATGGGAGACTTCTCATGCCTCTTAGAGAATACAAACCATCTTGGAGAGATTTAAAACTAAACTGTTGGGAGTGATGGGTTCAGGGCAATGGGTCCAAGGAGTCACATGTACTCTGCATGTTTTACCCATGTCCTAGCCAATAAAAAAATCTAGTGAAATGGAAACTGCACTTTAAGGAGGATGCTAACAAACTGGAACAAGTTGAGAGAAGGGCAACAAGAATGATTAGCGATAGACCAGCCTTTCACCTTATTGCAGGGATTCATAACCCAAGAAAATAGGGAGGAGGGACAGGCCCCCAAGTTATATGTTGCACGAGTATGTGCACTTATCAAAGCCCCAATTGTTTTCCCTTAGCAAGTCATTTTCTAACTTTCTTGGGCTGGTATTAATAAAGGTCATCCCCTTTTGTGGTTGTGTTCTCTGAATACACAAAACAGAAAGACACAGAGCCATAAAAAGAATGGCAGAGGCTGCAGCACAGGAAGAAAGGATAGGCAGAGGCTTGAATAGGAGAGATGGAAGGGGAAATGAGGAGCTGGAATGCTAGTCACATCCTACCAAGTGTGAACTGATTCAATCTGCAAGCTCTATGTGAGCACTAATTATGATTTCAAATGTCATAAAGGCTGTGATTCAAATCGCAGAAATGTAGCCACACCCATCAATATTTTAAATCCCATGTGCATAAGAAATGTTTTGCCTTTAAGATTCCAAGTGCTCTCAAATACCTCTTCTGACTCATTTGGAGGTGTCTGGGCATCGGCAATCTCTTCTAATTCTTCTTCAGCAACATAATCTTGTTCAATGATTTCCTGGTCATTATAGGATTGCATATAATCTTCATCCTGAAAGAATTGCATGAGGAAAACTATTTCAAGGAATTTGAAGCAGATTTTCTCATGACTGGGGATGTGCACAGCAGAAATTGACTCATGTACCGTATTTATTCGTGTATAACGCGCACTCGTGTATAACGCGCACCCCTAATTTTCCATGAAACCTCGGTATAAAATTTTGTTTCACACCACGCATTGTAATTGAATGCGTGGTGAAAAAGCTTGTTCATAAGAGCTACCTCCGGGCCACGCCTCGTCTCCCGCGCCACCCAATCAGATCCCGTCAATTTCTTCAAAGCCACGCCCCCGCCTCCCCTTCATCCGCCGCAGCAATAGACAGCCGACCCAATTCTAAAAAGGAAGTAAAAGAGGCTCGCGACGGGGGTGGGACTCCGGGAGTGAGGAGGCGTATGGCGGGAAATGGCTGGAGGCGGAGGCCACGCCCCGTTCTGCTGGAGAAAACCACGCCGGCGCCGTCCTTGTAGGGTGGGTGACGTCATGCGCTCACTGAGTCTCCCGTGTGGGCGAGGAAATGAAGCGGCACAACCCTATTTGTGACGCACACTGTACACGACAAGGTGACGTGAACTCGCGGGAACTCACCATTTGCGCCCTCAAGGGACCGTCCGCCACTGCCACACCAGTCCTCGTTTATAACGCGCACCCCAACTTTGATTTCTTTTTTTGGTATAAAATTTTGCGCGTTATACACGAATAAATACGGTATTTAATTTACTAACTAGGATGTCACAGAATTTCACAATTCCTTCCTTTTAAATTTCTTAGCTTCCATTCGTTTCAGCTAAACCTGGAAATAATATTGTAAACTTAACACTAGCCTTAAAATCTATATCTTTACATTGAAAAGGAACACAAGGCATCTCAAAATAATGGCCAAAATCCTATTTAATAATTTATATTGATCTCAAGAAAATGAAGTCACTAGGAGGGAAGACTGCCACTAATTTGAGTGTATAGCAACTTTTCAAAAGTTAATTAATTAAGAGGCCTTGTTTTGATAATACATTGTGCATGACTTACAATTCATGACACCAAATTAAAGCCACAAAGAATCAAAGTCAGGACTCTTTAATAAGCAGTAATTATTGGTAGTGTTGTTTCTCCTACATCAGCCTACATCATGCAGGAACATTTTGGCCAATCTTCTAAAAGTTTAAGCATGCCGTTCAGAATGTTATTTTCTCAAAGTTAGATTCTTCATGTCTGATGCTGCACTAACAATTTTAATGGTAATGCACTAAATCTAACACATTATTTCCAAATAACTTATATAATGTCAGAACAGACATTAAGCCTAGTTCCGTCTTAGTGAGGGTTTTAAACCAGTTAACAAATATTGACTAAAAGGGAAATTTAGTGAAAGTTAACAATGAGGTCAACTTAATATTTTGGTATCAGATGTGGGAAGGAAGTGGGAAGTTACCCATGATAGAGGAAAAGGAAGTAGAGAAAAGAAGCTTAAGATATCACACCCATAACTAAATCACTAAAACTATTTATGCCTGAGAAATATTTAGAATGTTAGTGTCTATCTCAAAAAACACACATTTAAAGTATTATCCAAGATACATATTCTATCTGTTCTTGCAAAAACAACTAGTTTAAAAGAATATAAGTTTTCTCCAGTGATTTAAATATTTCAAACTTGATCTACCAGCATGTATATGAGAAGCATAAGCTACCATCAACTGCAATTCATATCACTAGGTTTTCTCCTTTTCAAAATGTTTAATTCAAGAGTGGCAAAACATTATGAGTAAATAATTTTGCAACCATGTTAATTCCCCTCTCAATATTATGACATACACAATATTACAACATACATGATAGTACATTAAAGTAATTTCTATCCAACACCAAATAATCTTCATACTACCTGTGTTGGTCTTAGTAAAGGTTTCACCCTATGTTGGATTTTGGAACACTATGGTAAGTGATCAACAAGCAAAATAAAAAGCACTGTTTAGGCTGTCAAGTTTTCCCATGTGAAATACAGTATTTCAAACAAATCGCAATCTCTTCGGCAAATCACTTCAATTGCAACAAATTATGCATATGACATTTTCTAAAGTTAACCTCCAATCTCTTTATTCAGGTTTAGTTCTCAGTTACCAAAAAGAGAGAGAGAAGGGGGGGGGGGGGGAGAGAGAACTGAAATGAGCGAGCAGGACATCAATCACTCTGGAATATTAGCACCTTAAAGATGTCTTTAGCAGGTCAATAATCTTTTCACCTTGGAAGGACTTTATCAGATCTTGTCTAAAGCCTGGATAAAAGCTTTTGCATTAAGTACTTCTAACAATTGGCACTGTGGCTCCACCACACAAAGCTGTTTTTTTCCTTAAGGATACAATCCTCAAGGTCATGATTCTCAACTGCCTTCCAGAATGACAAAGGAGTATTACCTACAGCCAAACAAGCTGTCAACACAAACTTTGTCACAGCCTAGATAAAGAAACTGGCAGACAGTGATAATAGGTCTAATTTCCCCCTCCTCCCTAGGGAGGTAAACAGATTTCAAATCAGTCTAAAAACCTGTGCACATGAAGCAATGTTATCTCAGAAGGTACAATAGAGTAAAACTCACTGGAAATTCATCTAGAGGTTCATTGATTTCAAGATCTAACACTTCATCATTATAAATTTCTTCCTCTCCCTGATCTTCTCCATATTCTATCTGGTCTTCTGTTAGCTCAGCTTCTTGGCCTTCATATTGTCCTGCATACTCCTCAGTATACTCTTCGGTGACTTCTTGTTTTTCATAACTAAAGTCGTCCTCCCCTTGGTCATATTCAGAATCTTGCTCAACGGAGGGATCATTAGCTGTCTCTGAGAGCTCAAATGAGGTCACCATGTCAGATGTAGTATTAAGACTAACAGCAACATCCTGAGTCCTATGGTAAGAGCAAAAATTAAACAGAATTTTAAAGTAACAATATTAGCCATAATGTGAAAATTAGCTGTAGATTCTAGACATGCTCTCTACATCAACTGGCAAAAATATAGTTTACGGATTAACTTGAATGTATGCCACAACTCGTAATATGAATACTTACACCACAGCTTATCACCAGCTGCAGGCTATTTGACCAGAGGGATCAAATCAGCCAGATGGCTTCACAAGTTAGGTTGGCAAAGGGTACAGAGTAACTAAACGAGCTGTATTCAATTTTAATTTTCAGACTAATAAATACATGGAGAATGAGAACAGTATCTGTTTTCCACTTTTGAAATACTTAGCTACTCATCATTCTAATCTATATAAATATGCTAGGCAGCAATTATTTTCACTATTCATTTCTTATAAGAAATGTTTTCTATATTTACGCACCTGAACTTACTTCAAACCGAAATTCGCATCTAAACCTTATAACCACAAATATCAATGTAAAGTGGATTTTCAAATGCTATATTGACAATGTATTACTAGTTTGCCAATAAATTGCAACAAAAGCCAAATGCAAGCAGCTAACGAAAACATGCACTGCTATAGCATCATCCTTGTTCAACATGCTCAATGTTAAAAATGTAATATTAATGTTAATGCATTTTAAAATTCTGCTGCATGACTATTCAACACAATAGAGATATATTAAATTTATTCCCCCAATTTCACAAACTATAACCTAAAATTTATTCTATTTATCAAATTAGGATTTCTCACAAAAACAACAATTACTCAGGTATTCTGAAACCAACACTCGGATTTTAAACTAGTCTAACACAGTAGTGTAGAATTTCGCTGAGAAACCCATTCAACATTATAGCTACTGTGTTTCTCTTTTCTAATTCACTCCAAAAAGGATTTCTTATGTTCACACTCATCTTCAAAAAGGAGAACTTTGAAGGAACTGTGTTAGTCTGTGCAAGTACTGTATATCAGAGAACAAGAAGAAAGAGGCAGATAACAAAGACCAATTGCTATGTTTTGAAGCGAGCTTTCAAGTGCACTTCCTCATACATAAAAATAAGACTACATGACTGACACATGTATACATGGTCTTATGACGAAATAGAGATATAATGGAGAAAGTGATAATTGTTAGTCCAGTGTTTTCCAACCTTTGGTTTTTGGACTTCAATTCTCAGAAGTCTAAGTCAATTCCCCAAAGCACTGACCAGCCAATGTACAGTACTGTCAATAATGTCAATCAGTCAACAAGGCAACAACAGCATTTCTCCTAACATTACCTATCTCACAACATTGCTCTGAGGATGAAGTAGGTAAAATAACCATATATGCCATTGGAAAAAAGATGATAGATAAGTTTAAAATAACAAGTAGTAAATCTTTCTCTTTCTCTCTCTCATACACACACAAACACAGAGACATAGCTCTTTAGTAGAATTAAAGCATGTTACATTTGCTGCACTTACATTCTAGTATAAAAGCCCTTGAAGGGGCCAATCTAGAAAATCACTTACATCACATGGCTTAAACATTAAGACACACACCTGAAATGCTGATCTTCTTCATTGTCACTCTGTAGGAGATCATCATTCAGTTCTTCGTCTGACATATCTGACTGGGTCTGCATGTAAGCAAAAATAAACAAACAAATTTTAAAATAACCCAGTATGTAAAATTTAACAATTTTCAGCCAACTTTTGCAATGTATGATCAGAAAGCTTCCCAGACGGTCAACAGTAACTGCCTTGTTCCGTTCGCAGAAATTTAAAAATAATCTAATGAGAAGAATAAAATATTTTGCCTTTTAACTTCAATTTATGTAGATACTGGTGAAGATTCATAAGAAGTTATTAAAATTCAGAGATTTTACCTGACTCAAACTGAAGTCATTTGAGCCATAGGATGTGACAAATTAAATGAAAAGAAGTTTGGTATAGTGCAGTTGCCAGCCTTGGCACTCCAGGTGTTCTTGGACATAAATTCCCAGAAGCCCAAGTCAACACACCTGCTGATCAGGGCTTCTGCAAACTGAAGTCCAAGAACAGCTGGAGTGACAAGGTTGGCCATCACTGGTATAGTAGCTGGTAAGGTAGAGACAGAGGCTATTACCTGTTCAGCCATAACATTTAAAAGATGGTTTGGGGCCAGTCACTACCTCTCAGTTTCAAGACATTCCTGACATATGCTGAGGCAGAAAACAAAGGAAGAGCTGATCTGAGCCTTTTAAAAATGACAGCATAATTAAGAAATAAGGATAACTACCATTTTCTAGGTTTTCATTTAAAAATGCCTAACTTTCACATTCTTTAAGTGCCACTTTTCTTTGAATAGAATTAATTCAGGACAAACAGGACAAAAATGGACAACACATCACATAAAGAAGTAATTAAAAGATTCCTGTATTTCATTGACACTTTTTCATTACTTCTAAGTTGATTTCAAACCCTCGCTACTATGAATTTGCAATAGGGGAGTTGGCTGTGACATCCAGGTGGCAAGACAGACTTATTATGGTGCCAAACAAACCAGAAAGAGTGCCATAAAACTTTTAAAAAGCACTTTCTCTTAAAAGTCAATACTTTATGGCTGAAATTATATCAAAAATTATCATGTGACAGCATACTTTTCAATTATAAGGTAGGTTTTGCTAATGTATAAAATGAAAACTATGTATGCTATGTATGGTGAACTCTATGTTGTTTGATGGTTTCATTTTAGAGCAGGGATTCTCAACCTGAAGCCCGTGGGCCGAATGCAGCCCGTGGTGCCATTTCGTGTGGGCCCCCACCGTCTCCACCACACCAGGAAGTGCCATGTGGTGGAGGAAGGGCAAAAATGGCTGTCCAGCCCCCAAAGCTGTTGGAGGGAGTGTGACCAGGCCCCTGGCTTTAAAAGGTTGAGAACTCCTGTTCTAGAGCAATGTTTCCCAATGTTTGGTCTTGGGACTTCAATTCCCAGAAGCCTAAGTGAATTCCCCAAAGTACTGATCAGCCAATATACTGCCTTAGGCTTCTGGGAATTGAAGTTCCCCTGTGGTGTGTGTGCCCCACGTTGGGAACCACTGTTCTAAGATATCTAGAGGGAAGAGAGGTATGAGGAAACTGGAAATAGTACAAAGAATAGCAAGAAAATTGCTATGGGTTAGAGCAGTGATGGCGAACTTTGGCACTCCAGGTGTTCTTGAACTTCAATTCCCAGAAGCCCTGATCAGCAGGAGTGCTGACTTGGACGTCTGGTAACTGAAGTCCAAGAACACCTGGAGTGCCAAGGTTCACCATCACTGGTTTAGAACATATCTTTTGCTGGTTTGAACTCCTTCCAAACTGTTAATTGTGTTGTCAAGATTATTTCTATCCAAAAGAAAGAAGTTTAAATTGCTGAAATAATCCAGACTAGCATTATTTGACTAGTTCTATATTTACCCAGAAATGATTATTTCTAAGCAGAAACTTAAACAAGGGAATTAAAAATAATGACGTGCATACTAAACAAAAGATCATTAATAAAATGGAACAAAGATGAGAAGAGGGCTATGTCATTTCCACCGAATTTGCAATCTCTCAGTAGCAGAAAAAGCACTACATACAACAACTGATTGTTTACTTGTAAGTTAATAGTGCAAGTATTTTTTATTCAGCCTTTATTTTAAAAAAAATCCTGAGTGGTATCACCAAATTAAGGACACTAAAATATATGGAAAACCACTTAAGATATGTCAAAAAGCTAGGCTTTCAAACTGAATATGCAAATTTATTTTTATCAAGATTTATAATAACTACAAACACAATGATTGCCCAGTTTTTGTATACAATCTGGTTTTAGAAATCGTGGTTTACAAAGTAAGAAAAATTGCTGAGCTAATCATTTCCTTGCCCAAATGTTTCAGAACAGAATTCCCGGTTTGCATGAAATCTGATTCTGGCTTATGACTGCAGATTTTGACTGACAGTTCCGTTTTTAGGCACCCATAGCACTGAAGCTGCAACATCAAGGGTCTTATGCTAGACTGGATGGGCTGTGGCCTGTTCCAGCAAGGCTGTTCTTATGGTTGGGGAAGGAGTAAATAGCACTCATGCTTGTTTAACAAACCAAGGTTTATGCAAGCTTGTTGTTGATGTTGTTCAGTCGCACAGTCAATTCTGACCCTTTGAGACCCCATGGACCATTTTCCTCCAGGCACCTCTGTCCTCTGCAAGCTAACAATGCGCTTACAGGATAGTTGCCTGTTGCAATACTCAAGCCAAAACATGTAGCTGTCATTCCCACCTCCCCCTTAAGATTCCACAAAAGGGCAGATAAATCCATTTTCTCCCTTTCGATATTCAAATATGGGAATGGAAGAAGATTGCAAGTTTAACTTGGGATGCCAGAGGAAAACTTTCCAAACAATCAAATACAGTGGTACCTCATACGATTCTGAATCCGTTCCACGGGGCTCGTTGTTGTATAAAACAATTGCTATATGATACATGCATTGTACAGCGATTTTCCCTATGGGGTGCATCGTACAACGATTTACTTATATATTTTTTTGCTAAGTGGTTTTTCCCATTGAAAAATTGTTGTATGATTTTTTCCATAGGGAAAATTGTTATGTGAGATGCCATTTCCTCCCCAAAACCTAATTGTAATGTGATTTCGTTGTTATATGGGGCAATTGTTGTATAAGGTTCCACTGTAACTAGAGCCATTATTCAATCTTTGAACCACAAAGGGAGAAAACATCACTCTTCCAGCTCATGAATGATCCCACTTAACTCTTCAAGATTGGGAGAGGGGAAGTGCTCAAGCACTTTTTGAAAATAGCAGTCAAATGCCAATTATAGCACACATGAAACAGTGTTGACTGGGAGACCTGGTTTTGTGTTCTTTTCATGTGGCTAAGAAAAAACAGAAGGAAACCACAAGCAGATTGCTACCCAAGTATCAACTCACCCTAGAAACAATGGAAAACAATTAAATGTATCTTTTTACTACACAATCACTCATATTTTAGCAAATTTCTTATTTACCTTTTTCCCAGTCAGCAAATCTTCTCCTAGTAAGTCATCATCTAATTCACTAAAGGAAAAAAAATATAATTCTCAGTTGTGCAAAAAAAGTGTGACAGAAGTACTGTACAGCTCTTCATGTCCCACCTACCACTTCTGGCTTATCCCTGAAAGCCATGATGGCGAACCTTGGCACTCCAGATGTTCTTGGACTTCAATTCCCAAAAGCCCAAGCACCCTGTGAATCCACACGAATGGGTTTACTGCGATTCATCCGGCCTGCACTGCCCTCGTCGCTCCTGGAAGCGGAAGTAAAACATCCCCGCATGGGCGCGTTTTACTTCCGCTTCCGGGAGCGATGAGGGAAGCGCAGGCTGGATGAATTACAGTAAACCCATTCATGTGGATTCACAGGGTGCTTGGGCTTCTGGGAATTGAAGTCCAAGAACATCTGGAGTGCCAAGGTTTGCCATCACGGCCTGAAATCAATGGGAATCTGAACAGAATTCACAGAAACATCAAAATACCCATTTTTTAGTAAGGCATCTTTGGTTCAGAGAGAAAAAATATTTCCAAAATTGTACACTGACTCCTTTGAGTACAGAAATGTGGCAAGTTAAGTAAATACAGAAAACACTGTGATATTCATCTACTTTTAAAAGATCAGAAGCTTCAAATCCAAAGTTGCTATTTGCTTTAACTCCTTACATGATAAGCTACTTATTACAGTATAAAGCTCTTGTAATAAGAAGTAGAGAACCTGTTGAATGTAAAAATTGTAACTAACAAAATATAAACCAAAGGGAGGCTGGAAATCTGCATTTAACAGAATCTGTACTGAAGTTTGTATGAGCACTAGGGATACAGTGTCAAACTTATCCACTAGAAAACAGACTAGTTTGACCTCTGTGTTATTTAGCCATATACTTTATATGACAATTAATTTCAAGATCAGCATTTAAGTTGTTACTGAAAATCAATGTAACTAATATTAAATTAAAATCATGTTTCAGACTTCCTGGCTCTTATCAGCATCCATTTGATGCTAGTTACTTCTTCCAGAGCAACTTTAAAGACAATACAAGCATAACACAACAAACAGTCCAGTTTGCATGAGTGGGAGAATATCCCAGGTGGACGGGATACAAATCCAATTAATTATTTAATTAATTATTAATTAATTAATGACAGAAAAGGGAAAGAGCTAATGAGTTCATGTGTTATGTATATATGTGGGAAAGAAGCCTCTATTTTCTCCCCACTCCCATCATGTATTCCATGAGGGAAAACAGCCTCACATTAAAGAAGATTCTCCCCCTCTGCTCTTTACGGAATGCATAAATCTCCTTATAATTCAGCATTTGACACAACTATGGAGACAACTTCATTATCATCTGAATTTGCACTTTATGAGCAGATTACAAAAAGGCAAACTCAAGAAAGAAAAATGGGATGCTAAGAGGAAATTAGAGGAACCTTACCTGTCCCAGTCATCATCTCCAGTCCTTCTCCTCCAAGATCTTTCAGCACCAGGCTTATCAAACTGATCAAAGTCATCATCTGTTAAGAGAAAACATTTACAAATTTTCACAATACAGAACATGCATTGCCAGTTAAACCGCAGTGATATCTTTTTTTCCTCAGGAATCCCTATTTGTTTCTAATATGATAGACTCACTACATGCAAAGCGAGATATGTCATGCCTTAATTCGTTATTGTGATGATCATGGCGTACAGCGTATATGAGATGATGTGATGATTATGGTGTACATGAGATTGGGGGGTTGGGGTTTTCATAAGGTGTAAGCCATAAATATCAATATTATAACAAAGTAAGGCTTGAACTATCTCGCTTTGCATGTAGTCATCTATCTCATATATTTGTTTTACCTTTTAAGTTGCCTTACTGAACTGAATGAACATTTGCATGATATTCTAATGTTCCGAGTTTCACCTGTATGTATACACTCAGAAGACACAGAACTACTCATTTCTACTTTGCTTTATGTAACATTTTCCTACTATTCCTCCCAAAATATTATCCTCTCCTCTCTAACCATGGGAAGCAGGAAGTCCATTTAGCTTCATATTTGTTGGAGAACATCTACAGAGAGCCAAAATAAGATGACAGCATTCAGGTTTCAATGCCATACTTGTTTCAGATTATATTGTTCTGTCAGGAAAAAAAGGAGAATGGGACAAGGTAACTAGGCCAGATTAAATCCTCACATATGATCACTTGTTTATTATCAGCCAGAAATCAGCAGTATACTTCTGCTGATAAAACTATATACTGTACTTTCATTAGAATTAGAATGTAAAAATTATATCCTCTACTGCAAGTATTTCTTTCCCCTCTTCGCACTTGTCCTCTGAGAAACATCCCAAATCCTGGGGAAATGCAGGAAAAGGAGACAAAAGAGCTTTTATTGTTGGCAGCCCAGCAATTGTGTTCCAATTTTAGAAACTAAATCACAGGGGGAAAAATGGATACGTATACATGAGAAAACTATCTGACAAGATGTCCTACAAGAGTTTTAAGTTGCAAAGGTACTGTTTACTATACAGTAGTACCTCGCTTAAAAAGCATAATGCGTTCCATGGAATTGCTCTTAAGCGAGTTTGCTCTTCTGGCAGGGGGGAGATTGCGAACACCGATTTAGTTGTTAAGCAAGTTTTTGGTTGGTTTTAGTTGTTAAGCGAGGCGACCATTCAGAGAAAATTCTGCTGTTCAAGCGAGTTAGTCTCTAAGCGAGGCACTCTTTATGTGAGGTTTTACTATACTCTAATCAATAGAAAATCAAATGATAAATTGCAGCTAGTTTCATACACTGATCGATCAAGTGCTCACTTAACAAGCTTGTATATAACTCAATGTTGCAAAATGATGTTCTCACTGAAGAAAATCTTCAGTGATTTTTCCCCACAAACAAGATAGTACTCCATTCTCTTCAAGGAACGTTCCTCTCCAATAAAGGTGATTGCCTTAGGTTACAAATAACATGTTTTGATCAGACTATATATTCTAGCAAACATGACTCAATCTCACTCACTTCTTCAAGTGCCGTATCCCATCTGGATATTAGCTATTATTATAATGACAGTCTTCCTGTTCTTAACTCCTCAGAACAGTTCTTCCAAGGACATGCCACACCAGTCTCTCAGGTTCTTTATCCCCAAAGTCAGTCTAAGTCAACGGCCTTTCTTCCCAAGGATCTTTCCTTGCATAGCAAGTTGGAGTATTCTATATTTCATGTTGTTCCTCGTGATATGCCCAAGGTATCAGAGGTTCTTTGTTTAATGGTTTTAAGCAGTTCTTGTTCTTTATCCAACACTTCTACATTAGTCACATGGGCAACCCATAATATCCTTAACAGCTATCTATACATCCACGTTTCAAAAGCTTTGGTTTTCTTTTCAGATAGTTTAGTCTAGGGGTGCCCAAACTATGGCCCATAGGCCAGATCCAGCCCATGATGCCTAATAATTCAACCCATGCCGCTCCCAGAAGCAGAAGTTTAATGAGTCCACATATGTGCAAAATGCTGCTGTAAAGCACCACTGGCCAATGTAAACACGTTTACAGGAGCCACAGGTGCATTTACAGCAGCATTTTGTGCATGTACAGGTGCGTTTTACTTCCGATTCCGGTGGGAGGGACCATGTGACCGGCCCATGGCCTGAAAAGCTTGGGCATTCCTTCTTTAGTCAATGTACAAGCTTCAACTCATTATAGCAATACTGTACTGGGAATATGTAACATCTCACTATTCGGATCTTTGTAGCGAGAGTTACATATCTACTGCATAACAAATGTTGCATTTTTATGAAGGTGGATCTTGCTTTTTCTATTCATATTTTAATCTCAGCCTCAGGATCCCAATTTTCACTCACTGTCTCATTCTAATACGGAGCCTTTGAATCTTTTTTCTTAATCACACTGTATCTGTCAGCCTTCTTCACCATGAAGACCTGTTATTTCAAATGTCAACTCCCAGTACAATAAAACCCTTACTTACGGGGGGGGGGGGGGGGGAGTCCGTTCCGTAGGCTTTTGCTTAAATCGGTTTTTTATGTAACTCGAAGCAAACCCATAGGAAATTGTGTCAATCGGGACATGGTTTTAGCACGAAATCATTATGTAAGTCGAATTTTATGTAACTCGGGGTATTTTAAGTCAAGGTTTTACTGTATTCTCGAACAGTGGCTATACTAGTATATATTCTGCAGGTTACCTTTTTTCTAAATAAAAAATAGGCTACTCTGAAACAAAGTACTGTAACTAATTTAAAGGATCTACTACAACTATTGTTTGTAAGCAGCAAGCTGATGCATGGCGCAAGCAGTAGGAATAGCTCAACAAAGCACAAGGTGACTCTCCATCACGAGTTTATTGTTATCTGAACAACAGTGCTCGCTCGCTCTCTTCTGTGGACTGTTTCCCTTTTCAAAGCAAAAATGTTATGAGAGAAACAAACCCAAGAATAGGAAGCAGACACATTCTAGACAACATGATAAACACGTTTAGCCACTGCTGCTATCCCCAGCCACAAGCCAGGGTTCTAAAATTCACAAAGACTGGAATGAGGATCAGTGGGAAAGGAGTGATGAATCCAAGTATGAAATGTTGGGGTCCAATCATCAACAATATGTGACAAAAGAGTTGAAGAAAGATGGGAAAATGAGTGTTTGTGGCCTTCAGTGAAACATGGTGGAGGGTCTGTCCTGATTTAGGACATTTCTACCAGTGATATTGACAATATTGTTTGTATTGATGGGATCATAAATGCTTCCTCTTCTTCTTTAGTGTCCAGATCAAACTTTGGATTGCCAAAATGAAGCCACTTTCTTGAGGTACGCAGGAAAAGACTCTTTGAAGATAGTGGATACAATCAGGCGTACCCTGGGTGGCAACCTTGCTGGCTAATTTTCTAACAACAGATTGAAGCAAAGGAACTGAACTAAAGGATCATGAATGCAGAAAAGTACAGACATGTTCGTCACACCATTCCTTCTGGAAAGCACCTGATTCAGACTGGTTTTATTTTTCAGCATGATAATCCCAATATATCCAGCCAGCATGATGTCTTTCTCCCTCTCTCATGCTATAATCTGGATCTGGAATCATCCAAAAATGATCAATAACAGAAGAATCAAGACATCATGTTCCCCCCTGCTCTACACTCATATTCCCTGATGGTTTCCCACCCAAGTACTAAGACTGATCCTACTTAGCATCAAAGATTAGACAATGCTGGAGGAATTCCAAGGTGGTAGAATGTTTTCAAATGAAAGTAACTATGCTTAATTTACTTGAGTTTTAATTACATTTATTTGTCATAAACCTTGAAAATACAAATTATGCTGTACTCAACTCAATTCTGACAAACCTTTACAGGTTTGTTATTATTCCTGCAGAGTAATTTAAATTGTACAATTGTGTTTTTCCTTTTGCAATTTTAAGAGAGAAATCCATGGCACTCAGGCACCAAAGGAGGCTGAAGCGTGTACCCGCTATAGGCAGAGGAGAGATATGATGGCATTCAAGTAGCATCTCAATGCTTCTTCTTGGTTATCCCATATCTCTAGCTAGCACTGACAAAACTAGCTTCTCAATGCTCCATTAGGCCAGGGGTTCCCAAACTTTTCACACTGTGGGCCGGTCACATGGTTGAGCAGGTCAGTCATGTGGTTCCTCCCACCATAAAATGTGTCCACAGCTGTCATAAACGTGTTTACTGCAGCCTCAGTGCACTTACGGTATTTGTGCATACACGGGCGCATTTTACTTACACTACCAGTAGCGTTTGCGCATGCTCAGGCACATTTTACTTCTGCTTCTGGTAGCGGCGAGGGTGCCACAGGCAGTAGTTTGGCCCATGCCACTCAGGAGGACTTCAATTCCCAGATGCCTAAGTCAGTACATTGGCTGATCAGTGGTTTGAGAAAATGACTTAGGCTTCTGGGAGTTGAAGTCCAAAAACCAAAGGCTGAGAGACACTGCTCTAGAGGATGCCTAGGTAACATTATGAACTATCTTTCTTGGTATGAAGAAAAGTGGTGTCAAGTCTCTACAGTTAGAATACTGATTGTGGTTTCCAAAAAAATCTATCAACTGGCTTTAGCTGTATAACAAGGGTTCACAACGTTTCCCCACCAGGGGCTAGACCCGCCCAGACACTCCCTGCCAGGGGCTAGAGGCATAGTTGATCCCTGGACTTAAGTTTTCATCATCATCAGCGGGGATCGTCCAGTTTTCCCAGCCTTTTGGACAGCCTCCATTGCTCCCCATGGCAGCAGGCTTGTCGAACCATAATTGTTCCATTTCTGGCCTCCCCCCCCCCACGTACCCGCTCTGTTTCAGCTGCTAGAAAGCGCCACTGAGCAACTTCCTGGTTCCACACTGGGAACCCAGCAACTGACACAAGCTCCGCCCAGCAATGGAAGTCGCCCAACAGCGCTTTCTAGCAGCCAAAATGGAGCGGGTACAAGGGAAAAGGCCAAAAATGGAGCGATTATGCTCCAACAAGCCACCTGCCACCGTGGGGAGCACCAGAGGCTGTCTGAAACCACAGAAAACCCATGCGATCCTCACTGTGGTAGGTGACATATCGCGACTTCCAGTGGGGTGCGGGACGGGTCTAGAGGTGCTCCGGTTCTCACCGAGGGCCAGATTAATGATATGCACCAGCTTAATTAGGCCCATGGGCTGGGGGTTTCGAAGCCCTGTTCTATAAGCACAGAAAGAATGTTAGCCAGGTAGGCTGTGACAAGATCAGCTCAAAAAGTGCAATAGAAAAAACAAAAACATGAAGCTGGATCACTAAGGCTCAAACATCACTCCTCTTCCCAATACATAAACATGTCTAGATCCTTATCTTTCCTTTGTAATAAACTTCCAAAGAAACCTAACAGCCTTATTCAATATAAGACATATTCTCTTCCTCATGTTTATAGTAAGGAGAAGAAAGCCTTCAACTCTTAGTGCATTGTAAGGTTCATTATCCAAGAACAGTACAGAGGTTCTCTTTTTTGTCTTTTGTTTTGTTTACTCTCTGATATCTTCACACAAGACACCTTATATTTTGAATCTCCTTGGGTATCGGCTGAGGCATGTGGTTTGTGTGCATTAAGGCTCCAGATTCAACTCCTGATAACCTCAAGTTAAAAGTATGATAGCAGAGGACTCAGCATCAAAACTTTGACATACCAAGTAAAATAGATAGTAGGAGTTCATTTTTTAAATGTTTTCCCCTGTCCTCTAAAGCCTAGCTGTGGCCTTTTAAAAAAAACTTCAGACACAATTGCAGTTCTTTCTTGAAATTTATGCAAGATTACATATTTCAACCTTCAATTATGCTGATTTTTAAAACCTTTCCTACATGAATGGACTGTATTTTCAGTAATGGTGAACCCAAAGCAAAATGTTTAAAGCATTCATATACACTACCATCAAAGGACTCAAATGGATAAGCTATCTTTTACTACTTAAAAGTGTCAATGACCATATATCACAACGCTAGACAGGTAAATTCATTTAAGCACTTGATTATTGAAGTTTTAATAACTAAAGATTAATATAGGGGCTTTGAGACCACACTTATCAAATAATTTTGATCTGAGTGGTGTTAAATAAGCTAATAAAAGTAATACATATAATCAATGAATGTGGAAAGTAATTTGCAGTTTGCATATATCAAAATGGATAGTTTTCACTGAAATAAAGAACAGGGCAAGATGCTAGGGATGTTCACAGAAAATTTATCAGGTGAACTAATATGAGCTGAATACAAATAACTCAAAAGTGTCTTGGTATACATAAACAAGAGTTTTCCAAGATTGAGACTTCACAGAAACTTTCAAAAGGCAAGAGTTTTTCAATAATTATAATTCATATACTGTACTGTACTCCTCATTTCAATTCCACCTTTCCACAGCAATAGAATCTAAAGAATTATGGGTGGTATTAACATCTTAACCTACAAAAAAAAATGAAACTTGAAGCTATCCAAGCAGAAGAGTAAGAATCTATTGATCAATCTTAATTTCCCATTTCTACCAATCGGCTTTTACTAGGACTAGATATGAGATCCACAGCGGCTGACATAGATCTTTCACAAGTTTCCAGGAGGAAAAAATAAAATAATGCTATTTCTAACAAAGCCACAGATACCGCTCAGTAATGGAAACTAGTACTAGCAAACACCCACGACAGCTCCCTCCTACACTTAGCATCCCTCTGGCAGAGGCATCATCCCACCTGCAATGTCCTCTCATACAATCCTACCTGTCTAGCATTTTGCCACCTGATGTCGACCAGACACCCAACAGTCCACCATCACCCCGAGACACCCTGACTAATCCGCTAAATGATGCGGCACCAAAGTCAAACACACTGGCATAAAAAGGAGGTTTTTTTTTTTAACAAGTTCATCCCCATTGCCGCTTCATTCTCCTTTCTTTCAAATGTGCCAGACCTCCGGCCATTCTCACAGATGCACGCGTGTGTGTGGGGTGTGTGTCTGTGCATAAATTTTTTGATCTGAGTGGTGTAAAATAAGCTGATAAAAGTAATACATATAATCAATGAAAGTTAAAAGTAATTTGCAGTTTGTACATATCAAAATGGATAGTTTTCACTGAAATAAAGAACAGGACTGCAGTGGCTCAAGTGGCTAAGACACTGACTGGGAGGCGGAAGGTCAACAGTTCGATTCCCGAGTACTGCAGGACGGAAATGAGCTCCCGTCTTTGTCCCAGCTTCTGCCAACCTAGCAGTTCGAAAGCAAGAAATTACAAGTAGATAAATAGGGACCCCTTCAGTGGGAAGGTAACAGTGCTCCGTGGGCTCCAGTGTCTAGTCGTGCCTGCCACATTACCATGGAAACGTCTACAGAAGCAGACAGCGCTGGCTCTTTGGCTTTGAAACAGAGATGAGCACTGAACCCTAGAGTCGGATACGACTGGCTTTCGAGCAAGGGAAACCTTTACCTTTACCTAAAGAACAGGGCAAGATGCTCTCACACACAAACAAACCTTTTCAGACGGTCACCCTAATTCCGGATACTACCCCAAAATACCCTTGGCCCGGGGGTAAGGTTTCCCTTGCTCGAAAGCCAATCGTATCTGACTCTAGGTTTCAGTGCTCATCTCTGTTTCAAAGCCGAAGAGCCAGCGTTGTCTGCTTCTGCAGACGTTTCAATGATCATGTGGCAGACATGACTAGACACCTGAGCGCACGGAACGCTGTTACCTTCCCACCGAAGTGGTCCTTATTTATCTACTTGCAATTTCTTGCTTTCGAACTGCTAGGTTGGCCCGGGGTTACCTCATGGTGGAAAAAAACCGATTTACTCCGAGTAATAAGACACAGAGAATGAGGGTGACGACGAGACTATTTGCCCCTTTTATTGTGCGTCTCACTCTCACACACAAGGAAACGGATCCTCCTCGCCCTATTGGCCTTTGCTCCCCTCTCCCCCAGGTCTCCAGCCGCCGATAGGGCCCAACGTGCACCCCCCCTGGGGGCCCACCCTGCCCCCTTGGCCTCCACGGAGGGAGGGTCGGTCCCGGCCCTTACCTGCGCCTCCGGCCCCCAAAGCAGCCGCCATGGCGTCGGGTCCCGCGAAGGCAAGAGGTCCCGCGGCCCCTTATTGTTATTCCTCACGACAGCGGAG
The DNA here is from genome assembly GCA_035047345.1 of Bradypodion ventrale. Lineage (NCBI taxonomy): Eukaryota > Metazoa > Chordata > Lepidosauria > Squamata > Chamaeleonidae > Bradypodion > Bradypodion ventrale. The sequence goes on from JAWDJE010000006.1 coordinate 128,814,048, forward strand.
GGCTGCCCCGTCGGTCGGTGGGTGGGTGAGCGCCGCCCGCCACCAATCCCGAAACTAGCACAACATGGCGGCAGGCCGCTGAGGGAAAAGACAGAGGAGGAGCAGACGAAGGGAAGGGGGCCTGCTGAGCAGAGCGACGCTCCTCGCTTCGCGTTGCACTCTGGGACGTTAGAGGACCCGTTTTGCCTCATGGAAGTAGGTCGAGCCCGCTGATTGGTCAAACTCGGAACACGGGGCCGGCTGGCCGCTCCTAGTACGCCTGCGCAGAATAAGGAGGCCGTTGGCCGAGGCAAAGAAAGCCGTACCTTCTTTCCCTGCCTCTCTATGGGTCTTGCTGACAAAAAAAAAAAAATCTGCCTCAACGACTGCTCATGCGCATTGCGCGCCCAACGAAAGAAGAAGCGGAAGCCGAAGCGCAGGATTTACACACTCAAATATGAAGCATGCGCAGAGCGTTTTTTGTATTAGGCCCGTGATGGCGAACCTTGGCACTCCGGATGTTCTTGGTCTTCAGTTCCCAGAAGCCCAAGCCTCGCGTGAATCCATATGAATGGGTTTACTGCGATTCATCCGGCCCTCGTCGCTCCCGGAATCGGAAGTAAAACACACCTGTACAGAGGAAGGGTTAACCCAGAAGAGTCTTAACTGTACGGGCATGTTTTACTTCCGCTTCCAGGAGCGGCGAGGGCGGTGAGGGCCAGATTAATCGCAGTAAACCCATTCATGTAGATTCACGGGGTGTTTTGGCTTCTGGGAACTGAAGTCCAAGAACATCTGGAGTGCCAAAATTCGTCATCACTGTATTAGGCAGTTGCTTTTATTCCTTTGCCTGGGAAGGTCAAAACGTCACGCCGGGCAGCGTTTCCCAAGTCAGGAAAGGAAGATAAACTGGTTTTTCCCAAAGCTCTGGGGAAATAAATGAATCAAAAGAAAAACTAACTCTCTTTTGTTAATTATGGTTGAAATTAAGTAATTAGTAAACAATTAGATTCATTTAGGGACTGCAGGGGCTTAGTGGTTAAGACACTGAACTTGACAACTAGAAGGTTAGCAGTTCAAGACCCAAGTACTGCACGACAGAATGAGCTCCCATCTCTGTCCCAGCTCCTGCCAACCTAGCAGTTTGAAAGCAAGAAATTGCAAGTAGATAAATAGGGACCACTTTGGTAGGAAGGTAAACAGCATTCCGTACACTCCAGTGGCTAGTCATGCCTGCCGCATGTCGATGGAAACGTCTGCAAACGCAGACAGCGCTGGCTCTTTGGTTGTAAATAGAGATGAGCACTCAACCCTGGAGCAAGGGCAACCTTTACCTACATTCATTCAGTCAATCACTTTATTACAATTCATGACCAGCACAATACAACAAAAAATAACATTTTACAATTTAAATACTTAAAATTTATTTAAAATCTACTATTTAAAGACATCTGTTCAAAAATGGGGTCTTATCACTCCTCTGGGATACCACTCAGTGACTGCTGCATTTGAGAGACATGTCCAGCCCAGTGCAATTTCATACCCATCAAGCGTGGCTCTGGAAAATACAGGGTTTTGCGCATACGCACATGCACAGTAACTACTTTTCCCGCCGGTCAAATTATGGGATGGCAGCGGGAAAGTGGAGGAAGCGGCACGGAAATACGGGAAAGCCCGGCCAATCTGGGATACTTGACAGGTATGCAATTTCCATTTATGATATTTGGCAATAGCTTTGTTGATTCTGCTTTGTTTTCTTATCTGGGCATTGGGGATGAGATTGCGAAGGGATACCTTTAGCAATGATCTTTCAAAGGCCCTTACACCTCTTGACCGTTGTTCTTTCTCAGCATTCATTGGTGACCATGTTTCACTCACATAGAGGACTGAGGGTAGTACTGTCGAATTAAAAAGGTGGTTGTGTTGTTTCTTAACGAGTTTCTCGTTTAGCAGGGTTTCTTTGATGGAGTTGATTAATGCCCATCCATCTTTCTTCTGGCGAGTTCTGCTCTCTGATCATTTTTCATCCCAATCAGATGGCCGAGATAGATGTAATGGTCGACCTGCTTGATGGGTTCATTCTAGATTCTTATTTGGAATTTCCACTGGTTGCTTATATATAGCATATATATTAGGCCAACCTTCCTACTTTCTGCGTCAAACTCACACAGCATTTTTTAAAGTCTTTGAGCATTTCTGCCAATCAGTACTACATCATCTGCAAACCTGAGATTATCTTCTCTCCATTCAATTTGATACCATCTTCCCAGTTTAGTCTTCGCATAACTTTTTCTAGGCATGCGTTGTACAGCTTTGGTGAGATTGTATCTCCCTGCTTGAAAAAAACCATTGAAGTGTTTGAAAACCATTAAAGTGAATGAAGTGCACAGTTTAACGGCAAGACAGGTTAAACATATGCCAGTTTTAAAACATGTGTTTTATAGCCTTCTTGAAAATGATCAGAGTGGAAACTTACCATTACTCTGAAGGGAGTGCATTCCACAATCTGAGATCCTCACAGAAGAGGGTTTTTTTACATATGAATTAATTTTTTATTACGTTTGTACCCCGTCTTTCCACCACAAAATAGTGCTCAAAGCAGTTTATAAACTGCATTAAAAAATAAAAGCAGATAAAACTTTGGTGTATGAAAACCAAGACACAGGACACAGCCTCGGGCTGGGTTAACTCAGGTTTATTGCATCGTGGACAGAGGGAACATGAGGTAATGGCGGATCGATAGCTCTTTATATACTGCAGTAATACATTTGAACGTGGTGCCATGGTAGCCCATTGGCTACTGCCTGCGTGACGTCATTGCGAGTCACGCCCTTCTTGTCCAGGTGTAGGTGGTGGCGGGAAAGCTTCCCGCGCTGTTGCCTTTGAAGAGTTCTGACCAATGAGCTTGGACGCTCGCTGCTGCCAGCTGGTGGTCATTAGCTCGCGTCCTTATGCAGGGTTCATATGATACAGCTGAAGGTTACATTGTTGCTATAGGCAAGGTTACATTGGTTCAGATACATTGTAATTCATGTGGAAGGTAAAACCCTTAGAACACAACATCCCTCCCCCCTAGGACGAGACAACGTCTCGAGCCCATGCTTCTAGACACTCCCCCCCCTAGGAGACAAAATCTCTTAGCCAAGATGGCTTGTTTCGAACACGCTGGGGTCTCGATGCGGGCTGCCTCTCCCCTGGTTTGCTACCTTCTCTTTGTCCCCTGGTTTCCTGTCCTGTAATTTGAGATGGAGACTCGTTAGTGCCTTGCCGCGGCTCCGCGGCGTTGTTGGGGGGTGTGCTCTTACTTAGGGAGGAACCGGGGGCACTGGGGACTAACGAAAAACCCCTCTTCTCGCTTGGATGGGTGGGGGAACACTCCTGAAAACCCCCCCGGTTTGCTAACTCAAAACCAAAATTCCATTCGGGGGCAGCGGTCGCGAACTCTTCTCCCCCTTCCCCGGCCTCTGACGGAGCTGGTTTATCAAAAGGATATGAGTCGGGGCCGCTGCTTCTTCCTTCCCCCCTCGCTTGGGACTGTTGTCCGCTGCTGTCTCCCCCTTGGGTTACGCGGGTGGGGGAGAACCCTAACGCTGAATCTTGTTGGGGATCGTCACTGACTGGCCCACTTACTCGGTGCCTCAGTTGGTCTGCGTGCCTCCTCCAGAGGAGACCGGTGTGGGTTTCGACCCGGTACGACACTGGCCCCGTCTGTTCTACAACTGTCCCCGGCACCCAGGCTGGCCCCGCGCTGGCATAGTTCCTGCAATGAACAGGGTCGCCGGCGGCGAAACCTTTCGAGACTGCCAGCCCCACGTTTTTCCCTTTATCCTCAATTCTTGTGGGGTCCAGCCTGGACAGGAGTGTAGTCAGTTTCCGCCGCATCAATAGCTCTGCCGGCGAGTAACCTGACGCTAAAGGGGTCACCCTATACGCTAATAAGAACTGACATACTTGGTGATTCAGGTCCCCGGGGCCCATGCGCCGAAGCGCCTCCTTTGTTGTACGCACCAACCGTTCCACTTGGCCATTCGTGGCCGGGTGAAACGGCGCGGACGTGACATGCCGAATGGCATTCGCCTCCATGAATGCCCCGAACTCCGAGGAGGTGAAGCAACTCGCGTTATCGCTGACTAAAGTGTCGGGTAAACCGAACGTTGAAAAGACTCTCCGTAGTTGGTTAATTGTAGTGGTGGAGGACGTGCTCTTTACCGGAATGACCTCCAGCCACTTTGAGAATGCATCCACCACCAGGAGAAACATGGTTCCTCGGAAAGGGCCAGCGAAATCTACGTGCACTCTGGACCATGGCCCCCTTGCTGTGTCCCATTCCCTATGCGGGAGGCGGGCCGCCTCTGGTCGGGACCCCTGGCACGCCTCACAAGTGCCGACCATGTGCTCTATGTCCTCGTCCAGCTGTGGCCACCAAAAGTAACTGCGGGCCAGCGCTTTTGAGCGAACGATGCCCGGGTGGCTGACGTGCAGCAGCTTGAGAACTCTCGGCCGCATGGTTGTTGGGACCACCACCCGTTGGCCCCACAACAGGCACCCCCTTTCTAGGGACAACTCTAGCTTCTTCCGAAAGAATGGGTCGAATTCCTTGCTTGGGGACGATGCTGGCCACCCTTTCTGCACCCATGAGCTAACTTTCTCTAGCGTTCTGTCCTTGCCTGTCGCCCTAGCTATATCGGCTGGTACTATTGGGGGTTCGTCTAAAACCTCGATTAGCAACACCTGGCGGTCTCTTCTTATCCTGGCCTTTTGGTCGTCCGACAAGGGCAACGGAGATCTCGAAAGCGCATCAGCATGGCTGATCTCCTTTCCGGGCCGGTACTCCAACTCGTGTTGTTTAACTACACAAATAAATAGTAAATAAACTATAAAACCATAATCAAGCAAAACCAACCATACACAAAATCCCACATTAAAATCAAATAAATGCATTGAAATCATTAAAATTTCGAGTTATAAACTTCATACTGAAGAATAATTTCTTTTTAACAGTTTGCTTTCTTTAACTCATGTTTCTTGCATTCTTCCACCCAGTTTTTCAATGATTTCTGATGCAGTAAATTTCTGCTGAACAACAACCGTGGCTGCTGGCTTATTTAATTCCATTTGAGGGACCCTGTTTTTTGCTCTGTGCTCTCTCTTTTATTATTTTATTATGGGCTGAGGGTGGGAGAGGGTAGTTTTTTATGTTTATTCAATTAGGTTTTAGTGTTTTAATTCTTGTTCTTAATGGGGGGTTACTGATCATTTTTTAGCTGATGCTGTTTTAACTTGTTGTTGTATTTTTGTAGTTCTTGTTCGCTATTTTTACTGCATGCTGTACGCCGCCCTGAGTGTTGTCCAACATCAGAAGGGCGGGATATAACTCCATAAATAAATAAATAAAATATAAAGAAGAAGGCCTTGGCTAGATTCAAACCAGCTTCCTCCTGGTCTCTGATTATCTTGTCAAGCCATCAAATACATTTATCAGCCATTCACCATGTTAAGCTTCACCTTGCTTTTAATTAATCTCTTCATTTCTATGAGGGTGGCGAGCAACCCATCCCCTTCCATCCTACAGTACAATAGAAGAGAACCAATAGAGATACTTCATCCTATATAATTACAATTTTTGAGGAGCTATCTTGAATAACCAATTATTGACTGCATTGTACATTGTACTGGGATTTAATTAAGCGATAAGGGCCATCATAGAGTGGTGGTGGGGGAAGCTTTTATCTTTCAGATAAGGATTTCTCAGGCTTACCCCAAGAGGTCTTTATCTCAAAGATAAAGGGAAGGAACATTGGTGCATCCTTGTTAGTTTAAGTCCTTTAATTAAAAAAGACCTTTTTTAAGTTATAGGTTGTTATTGTCTTTGTATCCATACTTGAGAGATGCAAAGTCAGTAAGGTGATATCTTTCACTAGGCTGATACCTGTTGGGAACACAGACTACCAACAGTTCTGTGGGACTCCCCAGCCTTGACTTAAGAGGCTGTACCTTTGCCTTAATCATTACATCCGATATACTTCATTTTAGGGTTTAGCATTTAAGATATTGAAGTACACCATTGGCTTTCCTTGGTCCAAGCCTAAAAATAAACAAGCAAGCAAGCACCCTGGAAAGTTGTAGTTTCCATGAACTGTGGGGGAAATGTGTGCATCAAAAAGAATTATGTCGCATCACCCAATTTACTCTGGCAACAAGCCATGCCTTTGATCCTACCCATGGCCACAGTATGGCCCTTCCATCTCTGCCCTCACCCACTCCCAAAAACAACCCTGGAGGCTTCAACTGTTTGTTTGTTTGTTTATTTAATCAATCATATTTCTAACGCCGCCCTCTCACCGAAACGACTCTGAGCGGCTTACACATACAATAAAAACACAACAAAAACTGTTTCCTTTAATCTGGCTTCAATTTTACATCCATTTCACTTGTGTCCTGCTAAACAAGGTGGGCCATTTAACATTTCTTTGCAGTGTTGAATAAAAATAGAATTTTATCCTCCAGAATGAAATCCTCTGACTTATTTATTAAATTTCTACACTACTCGCCTAGTAAAATCAACTACTCTGAGCAGCTTCCGAGAAAAATATCACACCACCCCATTGAATCCCAAAGTCCAACCAACAAACAAACAAACCATTGCTGTACATTAAAAGTTAATGAGAACAATACTGGACAAGAAAAAGGGGACAAATGCCTGCACAGAGCAAAACAGCATCAACAGCAGGTCGAAGGCATGACTTGGGGAGAGCATTTCCAAAAGCCTCCTTAAATAGCTCTGTTTTTATGACCTTTTTAAAACTATGGAGACAAGGGGCTTGGCACAGTTCATATGGAAGGGAGTTTTAAAAGAAGGGGCCTCTACCAAGAAGGTCCAGTTCCTAGTCGTTGTCCTTCTGGCCTTTATTGGGAAGCAGATATTTGGAAGAAACATTCTGACAGATAGTGAGGTCCAGTTTGGCATGCAGTGGAGTCAACCAGATTGCTATGAAGCCCAGTTCCTTTCTCTCTATCACAGGCTCTTGTATGTATTTCACAGGTCATCCCAGCTCATATGCACCATAAAATGCATCAAACAAGAGACGTGAACAAGAGGCTCAGAAGAACCCTATGGGTTGTAAGAGACTCTGGCCAACAAGTCATACCACATGCTATATAAACAAGAATCTTCCCAGTCTCTGCTATATTGGTGTGGATCAATGCATCTGCCTGCATTTGGGGATTGCCTTTGAAGGCACAGATGCACGGAGAATCCTGGTAGGTGCCTCCACACCTTAAATCCTACAGCTATAATATACGTAGGCTTTAAACACCTCCAGCACTTTGCTTGGCAAGGTCATCCCTAGATATTTTGCTGCCTGAGGCAGAATACGAGAGTACTACCCCCACCCCTGACGGCAGTACCAACTGGTTTGGTTCATAATGCTAGTACAGGTAACAGAATGGTGTCACTACCCATTTCAGAGTTCAGCTCCCAACCCTAGGCAATGCAGGACAAGCAGGCTGACCTGCAAAGATCTGGACTCCCAAATTTGGCTGGTGTTCCATGCCTTCCCGCATCTATTCCCTGGAGCAGTGGCCTCCCTTATGCCTAAAAACAGGTAAGCCAGTCCTGCTGCTTTAACTAGAAACAATATGTCTGTTTCCTGTTCTTTAGTGTGCTTTGTGAGAGGAATGTTTTAAAACAGTTTTGTAGCCTGTGATTTACATGTTCCTTTGAAGCGCTCTCTGATAAGGAATGCAATCCTTATCTGGCATCAGTTTATTGATTTACATAGACAAAAGAACAAAGCGCAGAAACAGAATTTACCCAGATGGATCTGTACTTTTAAACCTCAAACAGTCAAACATCTTACAATTCCTGCTAGATTAGCTTTGAGGCATATAATGTATCCACTGATATAATAGTGCCGTTTGATTGTTGCCTAAGGGACTGAACACGCACATTTGTTTGCATGTATTCAGTCAGAAAAGATGAATTTATTATGCAGTTTAGCTCCTACAGAGCATCAAATGTTTCTGTCTGGAAATCAGTTCAATCAAAAAATAAAGAAGATGAAACAGATGAAAGAAAATAAGATACCTGTGGAATAGAGATGCAGTCTACTATGAAATTCTTCATTTCAAGTTCCATTGTAATGAATGAGAGATGCACATGAATGTTGTTAGGTTTTGCCATTTCCCCATTTATATCAAAAATGTATTGCATAGAACTCTCTTCCCTAAAATGATCCTGTATCTAAAGCATCCACAGCAAATACTTGGCTAATCTTTCATTGGAAATACAGCACCCAGGAAAGAGGACTCACAAAACTCAGAAACCCTACAAGAGTTGCTGTAAAATGGAATTAACCCAACCGCATGTAACACATACGTCAGGGGTTCCCAACCTAAGGCTTGTGGGCTGGATCTGGCCTGCGGTGCCATTTCACGTGGCCCCCCACCTCTCCAATGGCATTTGAGAAACAAAATGACCATCCCTTTGAAGCTGTTGGGACAAAATGGCCGTCCACATCATGGAGACAGGCCAAAATGGTCATCCGGCCCTTGAAGCTGACTGAGAGAGTGTGACCCGGTCCCCAGATTGAAAAGGTTGGGAACCCCTGACATACGTTATCATTATAACTTGACACGGATAAATCCACTCCTTCACCAGAGTAAGGACAATGTTTTAGTTTTTGTATAGTTACAAAGTAAGAATTTACTGTATGGTGGAGGTAGCAGATCACATGGTTCACATGCTGGCTCATTCAACTCTATGCACCAACAGGCAGCAGCTTGTAGCATTCTCATATTTACCTAGAGAGACAGAAAGATACAGGTATTTAAATAAACCGAGAAAGCAACTGATCTGATTTCTTTTGAGACTTGAGAAAGGCAAGAACTTGTTACAGAGACTGTTTAGTGTATGAGAACCAAGACAAAGGAACAGCCGAAGGATTGGCTTAACACATCTTTATTGCATGAGTGGTCAGAGGGAACATGAGGTAATGGCGGATGAGCAGCTCAATATATACGGTGGTTATACATTTGAATGTGGCTCCACGACAGCCCATTGGCTACCATTGGCGTGACGTCATTCTTGGTCACGCCCTTCTTGTCCAGGTGAGGTAGTGGCGGGAACCTTCCCGCGCTGTCGTTCTTTGGTGATTTATGACCTGTGAGCTGGGCGCTCGCTATTGCCACCGGGTGGTCATTAGCTCGCGTCCTGATTGTAGCGGGTTACATTGAAGTATGGTTTAAAGGCACAGTATGAAGAAACACAATGCATAGTATTGAAACACAACATTCCTCCCCCCTAGGATGAGACGAAGTCTCTCATCCAAGATGGTTTATTGCAAACGCGCTTTGGGCGTGTTGTGGGCTGGCTTGTCCCGGCTCCTTGTCCTGCAATGGGAGAGGGAGACTCGTTAGTGACTCGCCGCGGCTCAGCGGCTGTTGGGGAGGGAGACTCGTTAGTGACTCGCCGCGGCTCAGCAGCTGTTGGGGAAAGGGCAGAAAAACCGGGGGCACTGGGGACTAACGAAAAACCCCGCTTCTCGCTTGGAAGGGTGGGGGACCACTCCTGAAAACCCCCCCGGTTTTGTAACTGAAAATCAGAATTATCCCCTAGGGCTACATTAGAAAGATTCCACAGGATATCTCCGGGGACCGCTTCGGACTCCTTTCCCTCCCCCCTAGGTGGGGACCACCGATCCCCCTCTCCTCCCCCTTGGGCTGAACGGGTGGGGGAGAACCCTAACGTTGAAGTCACTGCCGCGCCATCCGCGGGGCGGCCGTCTGGGACCCGGCGCCGGAACTGGTCCGCGTGTCGCCGCCAGAGTAGACCCGTACTTGTCTCGACACAATATGACACGGGACCCGTCTGCCCAACGACGACGCCCGGGACCCAGGCTGGCCCCGCGCTAGCGTAGTTCCTGCAATGTACCGGGGCACCCACTGCGAAACTCTTTGTGGCCGCTAGCCCCATGTTCCTCCCCGTGTCCTCCACCCTTGTCGGATCGAGCCTGGTCAGGATCGTTGTCAGCTTCCTACGCATTAAGAGCTCTGCGGGCGAGTACCCTGAAGCTAGGGGGGTCACCCTGTAGCCTAGCAGGAACTGACACACTTGAAGGTTGAGATCCCCCGGACCCATGCGCCTCAGCGCGTCCTTAGTTGTGCGCACGAGGCGCTCCACCTGGCCGTTCGTTGCCGGGTGGAAGGGGGCGGAGGTGATGTGCCGAATGGCGTTGATCTCCATGAATGCCCTGAACTCAGCGGATGTGAAGCAACTTGCGTTATCGCTAATTAGGGTGTCGGGTATACCGAACGTGCTAAAGTCCCTCCGCAGATGCTTCACCGTCGTTGCTGACGAGGTGCTTGTAACTGGGATTACCTCCAACCACTTGGAGTAAGCATCCACCACGAGGAGAAAAAGTGTCCCTCTAAATGGCCCCGCAAAATCAACGTGCACCCGCGACCATGGCCCCTTTGCCGCGTCCCATTCCCTGTGCGGCAGACGCGTTTCTTCGGGCCGGGAACATTGGCATTTCTCGCAAGTGCCCACCATGTGCTCGATGTCGGCATCTAATTGGGGCCACCAAAAATAGCTCCTGGCCAGAGCCTTGGATCAAACAATCCCAGGGTGGCTGACGTGCAGCAGTTTGAGTACCCTGGACCTCAGGGAATCGGGGACCACCACCCGCTGGCCCCACAGAAGACACCCCCTCTCTAGGGACAACTCTAGCCTCTTCCTGAAGAACGGGGCGAACTCGGCCGCCGGGGAGGACGCAGGCCACCCTTTCTGCACCCAGGAGCTGACGAGAGCAAGTGTCTTGTCCTTGCCGGTCGCCTTAGCGATATCAGCGGGCACAATGGGGGGCGAATCTAGGACTTCGATCAGGAGTAGTGAGCGGTCTCGCTCTTCGTCGGCCACGACACTGTTAACATTGGGAAGAGGAGATCTCGACAGGGCGTCTGCATGGCTTATTTCTCTACCCGGGCGGTAGACCAGCACGTGCTGGTATGCGTTTAAGAAAATGGCCCACCGTAGCATCCTAGGGGACAGGATCTGAGGAGTGGGCTTGTCTGCAGTAAAGATGCCCAACAGGGGCTTGTGATCGGTCACAATGGTGAAAGGGCGGCCATAGAGGAAATCGTGGAACTTTCTCGTCCCCGCGATTATGGCGAGCGCTTCCCTGTCTGTTTGGGCGTAATTCCGCTCTGCCTGGGACAGGGATCTAGAGTAGAATGCTACTGGGGCTTCTCTCCCGTTTTCCAGCACGTGGCACAGCACCGCCCCCACCCCCACTGGGGACGCATTACATATCAGAACCACCGGTCTCTTGGGGTCAAAATGGGTTAGAATAGCGTCAGACGCTAGGAGTTGCTTCAGTTCAACGAATGCCCTCTCTTGGTTCTCGCCCCACTTCCACGCCTCGTCTTTTTTAAGTAGCTTGTGCAGTGGCTCTGCCACTGATGCCTTCCGCGGCAGGAAGGAGTGGTAAAAGTTTAAGAGCCCTAGGAACGACTGCAATTCGGGCTTAGAGGTGGGGCGAGGGGCATTTCGAATGGCGGCTACCTTTGATTTAGAGGGTTTGATTCCCTCGGGGGTTACCCGGAAACCTAAGAACTCAACCTCTTTGGCGAAGAAAACGCATTTGTCTCGCCGCAACCTCAACCCCGCCTTTTCGAACACCGCCAGCACTTTGTCCAGCCTTTCAGCCAGCTCCTCCTCGTTTCCCCCGTTATCAACACGTCATCAAAGTATGGCAAGACCCCCTCCAGACCCTTTAAGAGGTGTTCCACGAGCGACTGGAAAATACCCGGCGCCGAGTTCACACCGAACTGTAGGCGCGTCACCTGGAACGCCCCCTTATGAGTGACTATCGTTTGCGCAGCAGCCGCAGCTGGGGTTACAGAGAGTTGCTGATAGGCTTGCGCAAGGTCAAGTTTGGCGAAACACTTTCCCCCATGCAACCTGGCCAACAGATGGCTGACTACCGGCACCGGGTACGCATTTGGGCGGATCGCCTTATTGATGATGCACTTATAATCAGCGCAAATGCGAACCTCCCCGTTGGCCTTTAGCGCAGTTACAATCGGAGTTTCCCACTCCGCGGAATCAACAGGAACAAGAATCCCCTGGCCCACCAATTTGTCCAGTTCCGCCTCTATCTTGTCTTTTAGTGCGAAAGGCACTCTGCGTGGCTTGAGTCTGATAGGGCGGACCTCCGGGTCCAGGTCGAACGATACTGGGGGTCCCTTGAACTTTCCAAGTCCTTTCTTGAAAACTTCGGGGTGCGCGTCACACACCTCCTGTATTGGGTCAGTCCCGACGGCATGCACCCCCCCCCCCAATGAACAAACCCAGGGGCTTAAACCATTGAGTCCCGAGGAGGCTGCAACTACCCCCTTTGAGAACAACCAGGGGCAGTTCCGCGGCGTGTTGCTTGTATTGGACCTTGAAACTTCCAACCCCCAAAACTGGAATGCTATTTCCCTGCACGTCCCGCAACGTGGACCTCAACGCTTTGAGCTTAGGGCGCACGTGGGGAGAAATTCCCAAAAACTCCCGCTGGGACATAATTGAGTATGAAGAACCTGAGTCTATCTCCATCCTAACAGGGGCCCCTTGCACCAGTACCTCAACAAAATAACGTGGGTGTCCCAAGGACACGCTGTACACGGGGGTCTCGTCGCCGCTGTCATCGGAGATGCGGCCCACGCCGTCCTGCTTCCTCGCGGGCCGGGCGCCCTCCTTGGTCTTCGGTGGCCGGTCCGATGGGTTTTTCTGGTCTCTACGCCGTTGTCTGCAGACCTTGGCGATGTGACCCCGGCGTCCGCAGTTGTGGCACTCGGCCTTCCGGAACGGGCACTTGATGCGGTCATGGGTTGCTCCACAGCCGTCGCAGCGTCGGCCGTCCTTCCGCATCTTCCGGACGTCCTCATCATCGCTACTCTCCGTGGAAGACTTCGGCGTGCGCCTGGCTGCCTGCACCGAGGCCGCGGCCCTGTCGGGCTGCGGGGGTCTCTCTCTGAACCCCTTAACTCCGGCCCTCGTGGCCTCCGCAGCCTGGGCCGCCTTCACGACCTCGCGTAGCGTCGGCGGCGGCTCCTGGTTCATCAGTTTCCGTTGAACCTCCTCATCCCACAGGCCGCACAGCAAACGGTCCCTGAGGGTGATTTCGAGGTTTTCCCACTTACATGGGCCGGCGGCCAATCTTAGGGCCGCTGCGAAGGCGGCAATGGATTCGCCGGGCGCTTGAACTCTCTTCCAAAATGCGTCTCGAGCCGAAAACATCGAGACCGTGGGTTGGAAATGGTCTCGCATCACCTTTAGAAGCTGTTTGGCCGTCAGCTCTCTCACTTTCTTCGGTGATACCAGGTCCACCAACACTCGCTTGGCGGCGTTCCCCAGCATCCGAGTGAGGATGGCTCTCTTCTTCCCCTCATCTGTAATGTCGGACACCACCAGCGTATCCTGGAAGTCCATTTCAAAGAGCTCCCAGTCTTCCGGCTTGTTGATATCGAAACCGGCATGTGTCTTGGTCTCGTGGGAAGCCATATCCCATCCTCGTCGCCAATTTAGTGTATGAGAACCAAGACAAAGGAACAGCCGAAGGATTGGCTTAACACATCTTTATTGCATGAGTGGTCAGAGGGAACATGAGGTAATGGCGGATGAGCAGCTCAATATATACGGTGGTTATACATTTGAATGTGGCTCCACGACAGCCCATTGGCTACCATTGGCGTGACGTCATTCTTGGTCACGCCCTTCTTGTCCAGGTGAGGTAGTGGCGGGAACCTTCCCGCGCTGTCGTTCTTTGGTGATTTATGACCTGTGAGCTGGGCGCTCGCTATTGCCACCGGGTGGTCATTAGCTCGCGTCCTGATTGTAGCGGGTTACATTGAAGTATGGTTTAAAGGCACAGTATGAAGAAACACAATGCATAGTATTGAAACACAACAGACTGTAACTGTAAAACAACTCTCTACCTTTTGGTAATGTAACTAATAACTGTTGGAAAGTAACTTTCAAGTTCTGGAGCATAACAAATGAACTATTAAAGGAAAGATGCTACCAAATTTGCCCTGCCTTCATTCTTTTCTCAATCCCTTATGCACCTAGTTTGATTTGTTTTTCTTGCAGGTTGTTTCATGCAATCAATGTTCTTACCAAAAAATTGTACAGTCATGCAGAAGAGGTGACAGGGTTGAAACAAAGAGTAGTGTAGATATACAAGACAAACTGGTACTATGACATGTTTGTTAAAACACCATGAAACACAGCGGTCAGTAAATATACATGTACCTAGCTAGTGTGATAATTGCTGTCTTTTCGCTAACAACACATGATGATGACATAACAACAGATCTCAGACATCTGAGCCTCACCAAGGGAGTTCTCTGCAACAGATGTTGAACAGGTGGGTGTGGTTATAAACAAGAAATAATTGTCATGGCCACCACACTTTTGTTTTACAAATAATTGGTAGAGGGAGCAGTTGGAGAGTAGGAGGGGATTATGATAGCAAACTGGGAGATTGTAATTCAACTGGCCAGTTGGCTATAAAACTCACAAGGCGATCATGGGCCAGTCACTCTCTGATAACCTGATATATTTCATAAGGTTATTGAAGGAGTAGAGTAGGATGGAAGAAGAATGGCAAATCAGACTGCCTTGATGCTGTTGGAGGAAGATGGTAATTTAAACAGGAGGAAGTGGTGGAATAAGAGTAAGTAGTAATACCAATATCCTAGCAGTGATGGCCAACCTTGGCACTCCAGGTGTTCTTGGACTTCAATTACCAGAAGCCCAAGTCAGCACTCCTGCTGATCAGGAGTCATCCAGGGACTTCAGGCTGGAACCAGTGGTGTGCTGGCCCACAGGGATAGAGGGACTCATCCCGATGTGCCACAGTGACTGGTACCCCCCCCCCCCCCAGAGGCAGGCAGAGGTAATGAGAATGTATGGGATTTCTCCCCACACAACCCCAACCCCCCATCACTTCCTGTCCACCGTCCTCCCAAGGTGCCCAGCACACCCCTGGCTGGAACCAGATCTGGTGGGCTGCCTCAGTAGTTCTGATAAGCTTGAGAAATAATGTTCTCGAGCTGGCTTGGAAAAGCCAAGTGTCGCAGTCCAATACCTTCAATGTTTCCAAGCTCTGTTGATTACCTATAAAAAAATTGGGTTGAGGAAGAAGGTCTAAAACAGTGATGGTGAACCTTAGCACTCCAGGTGTTCTTGGACTTCAATTCCCAGAAACCCAAGTCAGCACTCCTGCTGATCAGGGCTTCTGGGAATTGAAGTTCATGAACATCTGGAATGCCAAGGTTCACCATCACTGGTCTAAGATGTTATACTTCATCAGATCTGGCAAGTAACACTGTACCAGTTGTTTGTATGTAGCAGGGCCGTAGCCAGGGGTGGCCCGGGTGGGTGTTACACCCCCCGAGTTAGCAGTTTTCCCACCCTCAAACTCCCAGCTGCTTATATATATGGTATACATATATGACATTGTTGCCCATCCTGAAAAAATATTCGCCCACCCACATCTAGAATCCTGGCTACAGCCCTGGTCTGTAGCAATGCAAATTTGACAGGGGCAGTGAATTTGCTATAATTTTAGCCTGAACATTGTGGGATTTGCCTGAATTTAGACTAACTACCCTATAGGACCGTGATGGCGAACCTTGGCACTCCAGGTGTTCCTGAACTCCAATTCCCAGAAGCCCCAATTAGCAGGAGTGCTGACTTGGGCTTCTGGTAATTGAAGTCCAAGAACACCTGGAGTGCCAAGGTTAGCCATCACGGTCCTATAGGATGGTTAGTTGTATCATTAGGTTGGTTGTTTTCAAAATATGTTGCAGGACCTCATGTACAAAGTCTCTTCTTATATCCTATTCAGATATTTCTGCCCAGCTAAAATAAACAGGCAACACCATCTGGAGGAAGGAATTTGAGAGTTGCAGTCCAAAAAAAGTAACTCTTGCAAGTTCTGCAACAAAGTGGTAATTACAGCTTCATTACAACTCAAAGACCTGGAAAACTTCTACCGTAATGTTAATGACTCATTAAGGAAGGTAGCATATAAAAGAAAATCTGTTTACCATAAGCAATAGTCGAGGTCTGTTCTGTATACACATGTTTCTGAGATTTGGGACTAATGACACCATGGTGAACAGTGGCATAGTAGGGGTTCATTAAGCTATCAAACTGGAGGTGTGTGTGTGTGTATCCAATTTAAAAAATTCTTTCCCCTAATCCAGATTATAATTATCAGGCAGTTGCTAGGATAGAGGACCTATACTGGCTAAGTGGTTAAGATGCTGAACTTGATTACCAGAAGGTCAGCAGTTCGAGACCCGAGTGCTGCACAACGGAGTGAGCTCCCATCTCTGTCCCAGCTCCTGCCAACCTAGCAGTTGGAAAGCAAGAAATTGCATGTAGATAAACAGGTACCACTTTGTTGGGCAGGGTAACAGCATTCTGTGTGTTCCAGCATCTGTTCATGCCAGCCACCTGACCACAGAAACATCTGCAGACACAGACAGCACTGGCTCTTTGGCTGTAAATGGATGTGAGCACCATCCCCTAGAGTCACATATGACTGGCTTTTGGGCAAGGGTGACCTTTACCTAAGATAGTCTGGAATTTGTGGTCAAAAATGAACTTTCCCTCATCTCTGTCCAGGATGCAGATCTTAGCTGCAATGCTAGGCAGGAGGCAGACAGGAAAATATGTATTGCAATAATCCAAGGGTGCCCAAACTTTTCAAGCTGTGGGCTGGTCACGTGGTTTAGCAGGCCGGTCACGTGGTTCCTTCCACTGGAAGTGGAAGTAAAACATGCCTTGCAATCTGTTTTGCAATAGGATGAGAAAGATTTTTAGACTGCCATTTTCTCTGCTTAAACCAGGGGTGTCCAAAATACGGCCTGTGGGCTAGATCTGGCCCCCGACGCCAATTCACAATCGTTCCTGGGAGCGAAAGTAAAATGTGCCCATATGGAAGCAGAAGTAAAACACACCTGTGGTCAGGTGGCTGGTACGGGCATGTTTTACTTCTGCTTCCGGGAAGCAACAAGGGTGGCATGAGCCAGATGAATTGGCGTTGGGGTCTGGATCTTGCCCACAGGCCATAATTTGGGCATCCCTACAATAAGCCTTTTGGAGTGTGCAGTAGAAACCTTCAAAACGGCCAATATGTTGAACAGGTGATTCGATTAACTGCAGCAACCAGATTGATGTTTTCTTCCTTGATGTACCTGCAGGAATAGGGAGAGAGAACATGCTTCAGCTGCTTCCCATTGGCTAGCCAGACCCTTCTTCCCCCCCTCCCTGCACATGGTGGTGCTCTGTTATTGGCTCCTTGCCCCGACAGGCGGCTCTGCTTTGATGATAACACAAGTGCAAGGAGAGAGGTGGCTGCACATCTGCAGGCCAGTGAAACAGCTGCTTCTGAGGCAGGCTCAGCAGAGAATAAAGCCCTAAGAGTAACCCTGCACTGAAGAGGAGCGAGAGAAGATCCCTCTCTGTGGATGACCCCAAAGCAGCAAGTTTGTAAAAGTGTCTTGGATTGAAAGTTAAAGCCGTAGGTAGAGCATCTTGGGCTGGTCAGTGGCTGAAATCTTGCAAAGTAAGTAAGCTAGCTTTCAAAATTCAGCTGAGCAAATGCAGGGAAACTCGGTTACTTTTGAGAGATCAAACCCAGTTTGGCTAAATGTCTGTACAGTTACGGAGATCACCGAAGCTGAGTTTTGTTGGGGTGTTTTAGAAGGGAACCCCATTAATTCCTCTCCTTTGAGTATTTTCTTCTGTGTAGATTCAGCAGTCACTGGGCAGAAAAAGTATCTCCCCATCCCAGCATTATACAATTATTAAAGGCATTAATACTTTCCCTCCTATTAGTATGTACCCAAATGCATTTCTTGAATTCAGATTTTTGAACGTTTGACTGTTGTTTTAGTGAAAAGAAACATACACAGAAGGGTACGTGTACAAATCAGACACTGACAATAATAGAAGTGTTGCTCTTTGATAGATTGGGAGGGAGAGCTAGATGGTGTGCTAGTATTAATGGATTGTAGATATTTATGTGTCTCTGGCAAAACAAAAGTCAGTGGTTTGTTTAGACTACAGAAAGTTCTCTTCTTTTCCCACTGCACCATATCCCTGGCCAGGTGGGTAAGGATATGAGATGGGAGATGTGTGCATGCAGGAGTTATGCATGCACACGCACACACGCGCACACACACACAGAGGGTAATAAAGAGCAGAGCACCATAACAAATGTACATTTTAGTGAATGTATTTAAAGTTTTTTTAAAAACTTCAGAAGCCAGTTTATTCAAATTCCCAGTTTTGCCTTTCTTTCACACCCGAGCAGACATACAACTTTAGGAAAAGTCTCATCTTTTTTTAATGATTAAGGTGTGTCTGTGTGGTTCACGAAGATGGGCAAGGCAAGGCAAATGATTTTAGACAGCAACTTCCACCGTCTCTCCACATTGGCTAGGTTTGCTAGGGCTTGCAGGAAATGTGATCCAGCAAGATGTAGAAGGCCAGAGCTTTTCCGTCCTTGCGTAAAAGGGTCACCTCAAACTGGCAGCCTCTTTAAGGATCCAGGTTTACAGTTTGGGTGTCATTCTGGATCGGGCAATTAATACGGAATTATAGATCGCTCCCCCGGCCCCATCTTTGACAGATCACCTGACTGTGCCCCACTTGGACAGGGGGTCTCTGACCACAGTGGTTCACGCACTGATGATCTCAAAAATTGACTACTGTAATGCTCTCTCCATGGAGTTGCTCATGTCACTTATATGGAGATTGCAGTGGGTCCAAAAGGTTAATTTCAGGAATAAAAAAATTCGAGCATATCACTCCAACCCTTCCCCACCTACAGTTTGACCATACCAGGCACAAGCTATTAACTTTAACATATAAAGTCCTAAATGATTTGGGATCTTGTTACCTGGCAGAATATCTCTCCAAAAGATGTACTGTCTGCATCACTTGTTCCACCCAAAGCAAGCGGCTGCAGGTGCCGATTCCGAGAGTGGCAGGGATGACAAAAACTAGGGAAAGAGCCTTTTTTGTGTGATGGCATCTACTTTCTGGAATAAACCACCTGTGCAGCAAACAACAACAACAACAATCTGAAAACATTTTATTTAGGAAGGATTTGAACAATGTTCTTCCATAGGATGCCTAGTTAATCTTAGGTCTGAACTTGTCATTTTTACTTCTTTATTATTGCCATTGGGTTGGGTTATTGTTTTTAATGTGCTATTGTATTTTAATGTTGGGAACTGCCTAGAGTGTGTAACTGTTTCTCCAGAGGGGTAGTATACAAAAATAGATTGATTGACCCAGAAGAAAATCCAGAACAAGTTTATTGTGTATATGGGCTACTGTAGTAGGAAAGGCCTGACATCACCAGAGTCTGGAAATTCATCTTCCTGGACTAAAACTCCAATACCCCCTTCCAAGCTGCCATGGAAGATGTAATCTGAAAAGGCAAGTTTTCCATTTGTTATCATCAACCAGCTTTGGCAGCCATACAGCAGGACCTATGACACACAAAGGCAGCCTTGACCAACACAGTGATGGCAAACCTTGGCACTCCAGCTGTTCCTGGGCTTCATTTCCCAGAAGCCCAAGTCTCTGTGAATCCACACAAATGGATTTACCATGCATACAGATTCTTGATTCACATGGACTTGGGCTTATGGGAATTGAAGTCCAAGAACAGCTGGAGTGCCAAGGTTCACCATCCCTGAACTAGGGTGCCCTCCAGATGTGTTGACTTGAACTCCCAAACAGTTTTGTATGTTAAGGTCTTTCTTCCTGATTGCAAAGAAGGCAAGACTGATTTAGGTACAGCAACTTTCTTTTTCCTTTTTGTGAAATAGGATCTTGGGGAGAGAGGGATTTACATCAGATCATGGTGTACGTTTTGGGAGAAACTATTCATTGGCTGCTAAAAAAGCAGTTCAGGTAATTTTGAAGCCTGGCTGTGACTAGCATGCAAAATAACACCTTTTTATAAGTGGGCTCATGCCTCATTGGCTTTGCAGGTGTGTGTTATTCTATGGTTTATGCAAGGTAGAGGAACTGGTTCCACAATGAAGGTGAGAGTAGGGAGCCAGGTGATGGCAATCTATTGAATGAAGCTTGAATGTGACCCAGCTTTGGAAACAAAGCAAAAAACAAAAAAAAATCAGAGTTGGGTGGGGACTGTTCAAAATCATCTTGTAGTGCTTCAATGTTTACAAGTTCAACTGGCATTTTACAAATGCAGAAATAATGGCAAGATACTTTTTTTAAAGTCCAGTGTATCAAATCATGTTGAATCATCCCAGCACTTTGTAACCCAATAGTATAGAACAGGGGTTCCCAACCTTTTCAAGCCAGGGGCCAGGTCACACTCTCTTAGTCATCTTTGAGGGCTGGATGGCCATTTTGCCCTGCCTGCATGATGGGGTGGCCATTTTGTCCCAACAGCTTCAAAGGGGTGGCCATTTTGTTTCTCAAATCTCCTTAGACGGGTAGGGGGCACATGAAATGGTGCTGCAGGCTGAATCTGGCTCACAGGCCTTAGGTAGGGAACCTTTGGTATAGAATGACCAACTACACACAATCCACACCTAACCTGGTGTCCTTCAGATAGACTGGACTACAAATCCCACCATCTCCAGGTGGGAAATAGTGATCCAGCAGACTTGGGGGGCAGCAAATGTAGGAAGACTGCTCTATTTTCATAGCAGATAGGGAAATACGGAGCTCAACAAAATACCATATTTGCTGGTGTGTAAGACGCATCGGAGTATAAGACACACCCTGTTATTACCAAAATAGTCCACTATAGGCCACCATATACAGTACAAAATGCACTCCATTTTTACATTGTATTTTAAGGGGGAGGAAGTGGGTCTTATATGCCAGCAAATACGGTATATGCTACAGAACAGCTTATTGAAAGGTTTCACTGTTTATTCTCCTGCTTTGGAGGTTGGTCTCTGTCCATTACCTCAGCTTTGGCTCATTATAGTTAGCCTCAGTGCCTTTTTTCTAAATAAAGTTGATAAATTGTTGTGTTCTATGACTGTACCTTTTACAATGTATCCATTCACGTGTATTCAATGTAACCATGCTTGTGTAACATTATAACCAGCAGCTGCTTAACTGTAGCCCTTGCAATAGGACGCGAGCTAATGACCACCTGGTGGCAATAGCGAGCGTTCAAGCTCTCCTGGCCCAGACTCACCAGCAAACAACAGCGCGGGAAGATTCCCGCCATCACCTACACCTGGACAAGAAGGGCGTGACCGTCCGTGACGTCACGCGGACAGTAACCAATAGACTGTCGAGGAGCCACATTCAAATGTATAGCCACTGTATATATTGAGCTACCCATCCGCCATTACCTCATGTTCCCCTGGATCATCATGCAATAAACCTGTGTTAAGCCAACCTTTCGGCTGTTCATTGTCTTTGGTCCCATACACTAAATTGGCGACGAGGATGGGATATGGCTGCCCATGGGACCAAGACATGCGCCGGTTTCGAAATCAGGAGACCGGCAGACTGGGACATCTTCGAGATGGACTTCCAGGGAGCCCTGGTGGAATCCGAAGTCACGGATGAGGCCAAGAAACGGGCCATCTTCACCCGGATGTTGGGGCCAGACACCAAGAGGGTCTTGGTGGACCTGATCGCGCCGAGGAGGGCGAGTGAATTCAAGGTGAAAGAGCTCATGCACATGCTGCGTGAGTACTTCTGGCCCTCGACGGCGATGTTCCCCGCTCGGAGCGCGTTTTGGAGGCGAGTCCAAGCGCCCGGGGAGACGGTCGCCGACTTCGCAGCGGCTCTGCGACTGGCGGCCGGCCCATGCAAATGGGAGAACGTAGAGATCACGCTAAGAGACTGCGTGCTGTGCGGCCTGAGCGATGCTGAAACTCAGCGCACATTGATGAACCGCGAGCCACCCCCCACATTGCAGGAGGTTCTGAAGGAGGCACAAGCCGCGGAAGCTACGAAGGCCGGGGTCCAGGAGCTCCAGGACTGGCGGCCAAAGACGGGCAAGGCAGAGACTTCGGTGCACGTTTCGGTGCACGCGGCCCGGCGAGTTTCGAAGTCGTCCGCGGAGAGCAGCGACGACGAGGACGTCCGGAAGGTCCGGAAAGAAGGCCGGCGTTGCGACGGCTGCGGAGCGAACCACGACCGCGCCAAATGCCCCTTCAGAAAGGCCGAGTGTCACAACTGCGGCCGCCGCGGGCACATCGCCAAGGTCTGCAGGAAAAGGCGCGAGGCCCGGAAGAGCTCGAGAGACCGCGCGTCGAGACCCAAGGACGGCACCCAGGCCACGAGGAAGCGAGACGGCGTGGGCCGCATCGCCGACGACAGCGAGGACGACGCACCGGTGTTCAGCGTGTCCGCGGGACACCCCCGTTATTTTGTTGAGGTACTAGTACAAGGGGCCCCCATTAGGATGGAAATTGACTCGGGTTCCTCATATTCCATCATTCCCCAGAAGGAGTTCCTGAAAATTGCCCCCCACATGCGGCCCAAACTCAAAGCTTTGAGGTCCACGCTACGGGACGTGCAAGGGAACTGCATTCCGGTGTTGGGGGTTGGGAATTTTCGGGTCCAATTTAAGAAACACGCCGTGACTCTCCCCCTAGTTGTTCTTAAAGGGGGGAATTGCAGCCTCCTCGGGACTCAATGGTTCCAGCCCCTGGGGTTGTTCATTGGGGGGGGGTGCACGCCGTTGGGACTGACCCGATACAGGAGGTGTGCGACGCGCACCCCGAAGTCTTCAAAAAGGGACTTGGAAAATATAAGGGACCCCCAGTAGCATTCGACCTAGACCCTGAGGTCCGCCCAATAAGACTCAAACCGCGCCGGGTGCCATTCGCGCTCAAGGACAAAATAGAGGCGGAACTGGACAAATTGGTGGGCCAGGGGATTCTCGTTCCTGTTGATTCTGCGGAGTGGGAAACTCCAATTGTAACAGCACTAAAGGCCAACGGGGAGGTGCGCATATGCGCTGATTACAAGTGCACCATCAACAAGGCCATTCGCCCTAATGCCGGTAGTCAGCCATTTGCTGGCCAGGTTACATGGGGGAAAGTGTTTCGCTAAGCTCGACTTAGCACAAGCTTACCAGCAGCTCTCGGTGACCCCAGCTGCCGCTGCTGCACAAACTATAGTCACCCATAAGGGGGCATTCCAGGTGACGTGCCTTCAATTCGGCGTAAACTCGGCGCCTGGAATTTTCCAGTCACTTGTGGATCGCCTCCTGAAGGGGCTCGAGGTGGTGTTGCCTTATTTTGATGACGTATTGATAACGGGGGGAAGTCAGGCCGAATTGGCAAAGAGGTTGGGTAAGGTCCTGGCGATATTCGAAAAGGCGGGGTTGAGACTGCGAAAAGACAAATGCGTCTTCTTCGCGACCGAGGTCGAATTCCTAGGGTTCCGTGTCACTCCTGAGGGAATAAGGCCGTCCAAGTCTAAGGTAGCCGCCATTAAGCAAGCCCCTCGCCCCACCTCCAAGCCCGAGTTGCAGTCGTTCCTAGGGCTGCTGAACGTTTATCACTCCTTCCTTCCCTGGAAAGCAGCCGTGGCCGAGCCGTTGCACAGGCTGCTTAAAAAGGACGAGGCATGGAAGTGGGGCGACCAGCAAGAGAGGGCATTTAGTGAGCTAAAGCAGCTTCTGGCGTCTGACGCCATCCTCACCCATTTCAACCCCAAGCGGCCAGTGGTCCTCATCTGTGATGCATCCCCGGTGGGGGTGGGGGCGGTGCTGTGCCACATGCTGGAAAACGGGAGGGAGGCCCCGATAGCGTTCTACTCCAGGTCCCTGTCCCAAGCGGAGAGAAACTACGCCCAGACAGACAGGGAAGCATTAGCGATAATTGCGGGAACAAAAAAGTTTCACGACTTCCTGTATGGCCGCCCCTTCACAATAGTAACCGATCACAAGCCCCTGCTAGGCATCTTTACCGCAGATAAGCCAACGCCACAGATCCTGTCCCCTAGGATGCTTAGGTGGGCCATTTTTCTCAACGCATATCAGCACGCGTTAGTGTACAGGCCTGGGAGGGAGATCAGCCATGCGGACGCTCTATCGAGGTCCCCCCTTCCCCAAGAGAACAGCCACATGGGCGGGGCGGAGCCAGACCATCAGGTGCTGATGATAGAAGTCCTCGACTCGCCCCCAATACTGCCCGCCGACATCGCCAAGGCGACCGGCAAGGACAACATTTTAGCAAGGGTTAGCTCCTGGGTGCAGAAAGGGTGGCCAGCGTCCTCCCCGGCAGTGGAGTTCGACCCATTTTTCCGAAAGAAGTTAGAGTTGTCCCTTGAGAGGGGGTGCCTTCTGTGGGGCCAGCGAGTGGTGATCCCGGCGTCCTTACGGCCGAGGGTACTCAAACTCCTGCACGTCAGTCACCCTGGGATTGTGCGCTCCAAAGCCCTGGCACGGAGCTATTTCTGGTGGCCCCAGCTAGACGCCGACATTGAGCACATGGTCGGCACTTGTGAGCCCTGCCAAAGTTCCAGGCCAGAAGAAGCCCGCCTGCCTCACAGGGAGTGGGACGCGGCGAAGGGGCCGTGGTCCCGAGTTCATATAGACTTTGCTGGCCCGTTCCGTGGGACGCTGTTTCTCCTTGTGGTGGATGCCTTCTCCAAGTGGTTGGAGGTCATTCCGGTTACAAGCACGTCCACGGCCACAACCATAAAGCATTTGCGGAGGGTCTTTTCAACGTTCGGTTTACCCAACACCCTCGTAAGCGACAACGCAAGTTGTTTCACGTCCTCTGAGTTCAGGGCATTCACAGAAATCAACGCCATTCGGCACATCACCTCTGCTCCTTTTCACCCTGCCACAAACGGCCAAGTAGAGCGCCTTGTGCGCACCACCAAGGACGCGCTGCGGCGCATGGGGCCCGGGGACCTAAACCATCAAGTGTGCCAGTTTCTGCTAGGCTACCGAGTGACTCCCCTAGCGTCAGGATACTCCCCCGCAGAGCTGCTGATGCGCAGGAAGTTGACCACCATACTAACTAGGCTAGACCCCATGAGAGTAGAGGAAAAGGGGAGGAACATTGGGATAGAGGACACAAAGAGTTTCGACGTGGGTGCCCCCGTGTATTGCAGGAATTATGCCAGCGCGGGTCCGGCCTGGGTACCGGGCGTCATCCTAGAGCGGACCGGCCCCGTCTCGTACCGTGTCGAGACCGGCACAGGTCTACTCTGGAGGCGGCACGCAGACCAGCTCCGGCTCAGGATCCCCGGCGAACAGGGCACGGACCGCGGGACACAAGACTCAGCGTTAGGGTTCTCCCCCACCCGTTCAGCCCAAGGGGGAGGAAAGGGGGGCCATGGGTCCCCACCAAGGGGGGAGGAAAGGGAATCTGTCCTCGTAGATATCTTGCGGGATCGGTCAGCAGAGAGAAGGGAAGCCGATCTCATAGATATCCCGCGGGATCTCCCCACTAATACGGATACCCCAACAGAGTTAGATTTTGATTTTCAGGACCGGGGAAGTTTTGCGGAGTGGTCCCCCACCCGTCCAAGTGAGAAGAGGGGTTTTTTGTTAGCCCCGAGTGTCTCCGGTCTGCCCACAATGGAGTTTTTCCCTTCCCCCAAAACCGCCAAACCACGGCAAGCCTCTAACAAGTCTCCCTCTCCCGTTTCAGGACAAGGGACCAGGGAACGAGGAAGCAGTAGCGCCCCTGGGGCGGGTCAGCCCACATCGCGGCCCAAACGCGTTTGCAATAAGCCATCTTGGCTGAGGGACTTCGTCCCATCCTAGGGGGGAGGGATGTTGTGTTCTATGACTGTACCTTTTACAATGTATCAATTCACGTGTATTCAATGTAACCATGCTTGTGTAACATTATAACCAGCAGCTGCTTAACTGTAGCCCTTGCAATAGGACGCGAGCTAATGACCACCTGGTGGCAATAGCGAGCGTTCAAGCTCTCCTGGCCCAGACTCACCAGCAAACAACAGCGCGGGAAGATTCCCGCCATCACCTACACCTGGACAAGAAGGGCGTGACCGTCCGTGACGTCACGCGGACAGTAACCAATAGACTGTCGAGGAGCCACATTCAAATGTATAGCCACTGTATATATTGAGCTACCCATCCGCCATTACCTCATGTTCCCCTGGATCATCATGCAATAAACCTGTGTTAAGCCAACCTTTCGGCTGTTCATTGTCTTTGGTCCCATACACTAAATAAATGCTGTCCAAGAGTTAGACTTGCAAACACTTCATCACACAGCTAAGGTCGTTTGCTGGCTAATAATCCCTCTTGAAACACAGACGAGATTCTTTGTTAGTGTAATTAAGCTGACAAAATGTTGTGAACATTAAATGGATAGTTTAGATCACAGATGGAGAAAACACAGCCTTTTAGATATTGTTGAACCAGCAATCCCATCATCTTCAACCACTACCTGTACTGATTGAAACGAATGGGAGATGAAGACCAACACGATCAGGTGGCTTTAATTTCAGATTTTGGTACCATATCATCATCCAGATGTTTTGGACTAGATCTTCCATTGGCCTGGATCAGTCTAGGGCTGATATCACTGCAATCCATACCCTCTGGAAGATGCTACATTCCTTATCTCATTGGTCTTATCCAACATTCAGATTGCAGTGATGGCTCACACATGGCAGTCTTAGGAACAAGTAAAGTTACAGGCAGTGGTCTGGATAGCTGAGATGTTCTGGAAACCATAGTCCAGAATGTAACTTCTCTGAACTTTGGGAGCAAGGCATGAGTGTACTAATATCAAGTATTCAATGGAATCTTACCTTATAGATTATAGTGGTTTCATTAGGCTATCATATAGTTGACAATGACTGACAAGTCTAACCTTCATGAATATGGATGTCCCCTAATTTGGATTAATGGCCATTCCCCCCATCAGATCCAGTACAATTGCTGAAAGAGGATTTCTGAGCATTTGCTTACAAATCTTTGGCTTGGATTGGGTGGGGAAGATTTTGTAAGAATGTTGAGTTGAAACATGGGGTTCATGTCCATCTTCTAATAGTTCCATGGTGTTATCTTTCTAAGCCCCTTGTGACTTCTGAACTAGACATGGTGATTGATTCACCATGGTATGGAGGTAGGAATTCTGGCTGCAAAGAGAATGAGGAATTAGAGAAGACTAATAGGTCATAGGGGCTGTAGTGGCTTAGTGTATAAGACTTGACAACTGGAAGGTCAGCAGGTCAGCAGTTTGAGACCTGAGTGCTGCATGATTGCATGAGCTCTTGTCTCTGTCCCAGCTTCTGCCAACCTAGCAGTTTGAGAGCAAGAAATTGCAAGAGGATAAATAGGTACTGCTTCAGCGGGGAAGGTAACAGCATTCTGTGTGCTCTGACATCTTGTCCTACCTGCCACGTGACAATGGAAATGCATTCAAATGCAGACAGCCCCGTCTCTTTGGCTGTAAACAGAAACGAGCACCACACCCTAGAGTCGGATACGACTATCTTTCGAGCAAGGATGACCTTTACCTTAATGCAGGGATGTCCAAACTACAGCCCATGGGCCAGATCCAGCCCCTGATGCAAATTCATCCGGTTCACGCTGCACTCATCGTTCCTGGAGGCGGAAGTAAAAATATGCATGAATTTACGGGTGTGTTTTACTTCCATTTCCGGGAGCAACAAGGGTGGTGTGGATTGGATGAATTGGCGCCAAGGGCTGTAGTTTGGGCATCCCTGGTTTAAGCAGAGAAAGTGGTTCTCATCCTGTTGCAAAACAGATTGCAAGGCACGTTTTACTTCTGCTTCTGGTGGGAGTAACCACATGACTGGCCCGCTGAACCATGTGACCGGCCTACTGAACCACATGACCGGCCCACGGCCTGAAAAGTTTGAGCACCCTTGCCTTAATGGGTGATACTTTAGATTTAGTGGAATTTTAGTGGATGGAAAAACAGAGAGGGTGGGAGCAGGGCTTGGGAAGGCTTCTGTTTTGCGCTACAGTTCCCAGAATCCCTCAGGCAACATGGTCACATCATCCAAAACTAACTTCCCTACGGGACTCCTGGCTGAAGGCAGTCACTGGAGCTGAAACAACTCAGCCTGCGGGCTGTTGCATTGTGCAACCCTGGAGCTTCACAGAATCCCCTAGCCTGTATGACCAGCGACTGTACGAGCTGTGGGATTTATAAGGGCCATTGCCTCTTCCTTCAAAAACATAACATTATCAGGGTTTGGTGCTTGTCTTTTCAAGCAGGCAGGAGAATAGCGATAGAGGCTCCTCATGCAGCCTTTCTCCCTGTTTTGCCCATTTCTCGACTTGAGCAGCTGCAACTGTGTGCTTAGAAAATTTCACTGTAATGCTTTCCGGTGACAGGAGAGCCACAGGTGCAGTTCAGGGACATTTAAATACCAAATAAGGGTGAGTTAGTCACTGGAACAGAAGCACACCAATGCCGCTGGTACAGGAAAACTACTCCAACAAGAGAAAATAAACAGCTACAATGAGATTGTACTGTAATGTACAAACACATATTCACATGCGCATTTTATAAAACATGGCAATGGATGGGTGCAGTCATGCTGACTAGTTTGGGAAACAGGACGACGGCTGTAGTAAGCACAGTTGTTTACCAGCGCTCTCTGTTATTTCTCCAGATCGGTGTACACGGAATGGCTGTGTTTTGTTTGCCGTTGTTGCTCCTAATCTTGCTTGCCCTGTTCAGCAACACCGTGAAAGGACAGCGAGACTCTGAGGTCTTCTGTGGAGGTTGGTGGCTTCGTTGGCTGTTTCCTTGTCTGTCTCACTTGCGTGATGCAGCACAAAATGTGATTGCCTTTTATATGGAATTGAGCACAGCACAGTTTAAGAGTTTAAGAGACAGCGTCTTTTGTACAGAAATTAGACCATTGGTCTAGACCAGTGATGGCGAACCTTGGCATTCTAGGTGTCCTTGGATTTCAATTCCCAGAAGTCCAAGTCCCTGTGAATGCACACGAATGGGTTTACTGCACAGTAAACCCATTTGTGTGAATTCACAGGGACTTGGGCTTCTGGGAATTGAAATCCAAGGACACCAGGAGTGCCAAGGTTCACCACCAGTGGTCTAGGGGCTTGTGTGGCTTAGTGGTTAAGACACTGAGTTTGATGACTAGAAGGTCGGAAGGTCAGCAGTTTGAGACCTGAGTGTTAGGCGATGGAGTGAGCACCCATTGTCTGTCCCAGCTCCTGCCAACCTCGCAGTTTAAAAGCAAGAAATTGCAAGTAGATGAATAGGTAACACTTCAGTGGTAAATGTAACAGTGTTTCATGTGCCTCAGTGTCTAGTCATGCCTCTGCATAACCCTGGAAATGTCTGCTCTTTGGCTGTAAACTAAGATAAGCACTGTCCCCTTGAGTCGGACACAACTGGCTTTCAAACAAGGGAGACCTTTGTTGTTCAGTTACACAGTCGATTCTGACCCTTTGTGACTCCATGGACCATTTTCCTCCAGGCACCTCTGTCCTCCACCATCCTCCTCAGCCTGCCCAGCTTTGTGCCTATTATGTCCACAATACCATCTAGCCCTCTCTTCTTTGGACACTCCCTTCTTCTCTTGCCCTCCACCTTTCCCAGCATCAGGACCTTCTCAAGTGAGTCCTCCCTTCTCATTTGATGTCCAAAGTACTTTAGCTTCATCTTCACTATTTGTCCCTCCAATGAGCAGTCAGGGTTGATTTCTTCTAATATTGACCTATTTGTTCTCTTTGCTGTCCAGGGGACTCTCAGGACTCTCCTCCAACACCACATCTCAAAGGCATCTATTCTTCTGTGCTCAGCTTTCCTAATGGTCCAGCTCTCACACCCACACATTGCCACTGGGAATACCATTGCTTTGACTATCTGAATTTTTGTTTTCAAGGTGATGTCTCTGCTTTTCACTATATTCCCCAGGTTTCTCATAGCTTGTCTTCCCATAATCAGTCATCTTTTTATTTCATGGCTACAGTCGCCATCTGCAGTGATCTTAGATCCTAGGAAAGTAAAATCTGTCACTGCTTCTACTTCTTCCCCGTCTATTTTCCAGGGACTGATAGGGCCTGTTGCCATTATCTTGGTTTTCTTGGTGTTGAGTCTCAAGCCAGCTTTTGCACTCTCTTCTTTCAACCTAATCAGGAGCTTCTTTAGGTCTTCCTCACTTTCTGCCATTAGGGTAGCATCATCTGCATATCTCAAATTGTTGATGTTTCTCCCAGCAATTTTGATCCCATATTGTGATTCCTCCATCCCTGCATTGCGCATTATGTGCTCTGTGTGTAGATTGAATAAGCAAGGTGATAAAATGTAGCCTTGTCTTACTCCTTTTTCTATTCCAAACCACTCTGTCATTCCATGTTCTGTCCTAACTGTTGCTTCTTGGTTCGTGTACCTAGGCCTGAGGAACCCTGAGTTCAATTCACAACTCTTCCATGAAGCTTGCTGATGGACCTTCGGCCACCCACCTTAGTAAATCATAGGGTTGTTGTGAGGATAAAAACAGAGAGAAAAGCTATAGATATACACCTGAGCTCTTGAGAGAAGAGGTGGAATATTTACTTGACAAATAAGGAAACAAAGTGTGGGAGGTACACGGGAAAGCCCAAAGAAGAAGGAATCATATTTCTGAAACATGTTGGATACAATAAATAATTCAAGCATTTATCTTTATATATCTGTGGGCTATCAAATGGCATCTCTCTTTATTGGAATTAAGATGCCAGTCATGGTCTTATGCAATTATTTTCAGCTTGGCACATGGCAGTGGGTTTTCTGGATTAATTTAAGGCTGGCACCATGTGATCGCTCCTTTCCCCATGGCTCTATCCCACACTGCACCACTAACAAAATACCTGTGCTCCTGATAAAGGAAATATTTCGTTTCCAGACACTTTATGAGAATGTGTAGCTCTCAGGGCTTATATCACATTAGTAGCTGAGCACTTGGTAATTCTTGGAAAAGCCTTGCTAGGGACTAAAACATGAAAGCCGAACAGCTTTACCAAAGGGGAGCACATTTACATCAGTGCTTTTATTTTGCATAATTAAGGGAAAGTCTTATGTGTGTTTATACAGAAATAAGCCCCAATGAGAGCTTGCTCCCAGGAAATTGGGGCTGCAGTTCTCCTCTTTAACATTGGCTTGGGAGAAAACTCCTCAGTGGGGCTTATTTCTGAATAGATGTACATAAGAATGATGATGATGCAAGAATTTTCTTTCTTAAAATTGATTAAATGGTTTTTAAAACACCAATTGTGGGCAGTGAGGTGGGGGAAGCTTTACATAAGATGCCAAGTTGGCAACATTGAATTGCTTTTTGCATCCAGTAGATGGTCCTGGGACTGCGGTGGCTGAGTGGTTAAGACGCTGAACTTGACAACTGGATGGTTGGCAGGTGCTAGTTTGAGACCCGAGTGCTGCATGATGGAGTGGGCTCCCGTTGTCTGTCCCAGCTTCTGCCAACCTAGCCATTCGAAAGCAAGAAATTTCAAGTAGATAAATAGGTACCACTTCAGTGGGAAGGTAGACAGCGTTTCGTGCAAGAGCGACCTTTCCCTTACCTTTACAAAGATAGTCCTGGTCTCAAACTGGATGATGAGGTGCATGGAGTCAATCTACGATGGAGCACCCATATTGGCCTTGCTTCTTCTCTAGCTGTTCCACCTGGCTGTAAAAAAAAAAAAGATGAAGCGTTGTCATCTATTGACAGTTGTACACATAAGGGAGGGAGGGGCTCTCCATCTGCGGTCTCCAAGCAGAGAGAGACAAGTGGCTGCGTCTTCTAACAGATGGCAGGATGAGCTATAAGAAAGGTACAGTCCCCACCCCCACCCCCACCACCGAGACAGAGAACCTGACACAAAGTAGTTTCAAGAACATATTGAAATAAATCCTCCCTTGTGAATGCCGGTGGCTATAGACTCTGCCATTCGTCAACACACACACAACACACCATCCCCAATCCCTTGGCAAAACTCTTGCTTGGGTGATGCAAGGGTGGCAGTTTTGAGAGACAGGCAGCTGTGCGTTTATGGGAAAGCAGCAGAAGGAGAGAGGTTGTGAGTTGTAGATGCACAGGTAGGTATGTAGGTAAGTAGGCAGATAGGTGGACGGACGGATGGACGGACAGACAGACAGATAGATAGATGTGTATATTTTTCTGAATATGTGAGGTTGTCCTTGCTTGAAAGCCAGTCACATCCAACTCTAAGGTGTGGTGCTCAACTCCATTTACAGCCAAAGAAGCCAGCGCTGTCTGCATCCGCAGACATTTCCGTGGTCATGTGAAAGGCATGACTAGACACCGGAGTGCACAGAACAACGTTACCTTTCCCAGTGAAGCGGTACTGATTTATCTGCTTGCAATATCTTGTTTTTGAACTGCCAGGTTGGCAGGAGCTGGGACAGAGACAATGGGAGCTCACTCCTTCACACAGCACTCTGGTCTTGAGCTACCAACCTTCCAGTTGTCGAGTTCAGAACCTAAACCACTAATCCACTGCAATCCCTTTTCTGAATATGTAGATATGTATAAATAATGCTGTTCCACTAGGTCTGAAATCCTCTTGTCCAACTATAAAGTCATAAGTGGTGAGGATGTCATCAGCCTGTGTAATTATGCTTTTATTTAATTAAATTTGAAGATTCCTATAACCACCATTTTAGGTTCCAGGGCTCCCTTTTCACCTGCGGAAGCCTTCTGAATGCTATATAACCGTAGTCTGTGATACAAAACACACTGTCCTCTCACCTGCTAGTACTAGTCCCAACCCCACCAGCAGTGATCCAGTGGTGTTTCTTGGCTATTAAAGTCTTCTCTTTTCTGCCTCAAAAGCTCCCAAAGATGACATCAGGACAAAAGAGAGCTCTAGGAATTCTTAAAACCTGAAAGGTAGGGTAGGGGCTAAGAAGCTTTCCATTAGTTTAAATTAAACATTTCTGGCACCCAACCCAAATTATGCCAGCATGAGATAATGCAACTGGATTTTGTCCATAAGAACAGCCTTGCTGGCAGAGGCCACAGGAGCCCATCCAGTCCAGCAATCTGTCTCACACAGTGGCTCACCATTTGCTTCAGGGTATTATTCCCAAGCAGATGCCTTCACTTGCTTAGGATTCCCTGGAAATGGCATTGAGAGATATCCTGCCTATCTCTCCAACCCGGAGGTTGTCCTTAAGTATCCATAATTATAGCCATCGATACCCTTGTCCTCCATGAACTGGTCTAATCCTTTCTTGAAGCTGTCAAGACTGACAGCTGGTCACCACTTCTTCTGGCAGGGAGTTCCATAGACCAGTGATTCTCTGGGTGAAAAAGTACTTTCTCTTATTTGTTTGAGAACTAGTACCCAAAAGTTTCATGGAGTGCCCCCTAGTTCTAGTGTTGTGCGATAGGGAAAACAGTTTTTCCGTATCTACTTTGTCCACACTGTGCGACCGAACAATAAAACAGGTCCTTAGAGATGCTTACAGCCAGCCATGTGGCCAAAATTCTGATGTACCAGTGCTGTGTCTCATGTTATCAAACCTTTTGCCTGAGATGTTAAGAAACTAGCAGCTCACACAATCTCTGCCCATCATTTACGGTCATTCTTTCTTAAATTGTACATAGGCTAAGCAACATATGTTCATACTTGTGATGGAGGCTATTTATCAGCTAAACAATTTCATACACTTTATTTCTTAGTTATGATTCATTGATTGCAGACTCACTTTTTTGCCATGTCCATTTTACGTGCCTTATTTTTGTTTTTCCATTTCAGTTAGACACATGGGAAGACACAGCGTTTCCCCTGTAAATGTAATAATGGTTCAATTAGCCCAGGTTGTATTGATTGATTAAATCTATATTACAAAGCAAGCATTGTTTGGAGGGTTGGTGAGATGGGTCACACTCGACCCAGCTATCATTTTTTTTTTAATTTGAAAGAGAACCATGAAATTCTATTTATTTCTAAAGTTAATAATAACAAACAGAGCATTTCCCTGGCAACTGAAATAGCATTTCAAACATTTGTTGAAACATGTTTATTTTTCTTGGTCAGGGAGATGGAAGAATAATCTCCCTAGCCATTTAGATTTTATGCTATGTTTTTGTCGCAAAGCTGTGTCCTCCCAGTTTAGGCTGCTTCCCTCATCTACAATATAATATGGTTACTCTTACACTAGAAATAAATCACTTTAATCTGTCAGTATTACAGATGATTTGAGATGGGTAGTTATTAAAAGCTTTACATATTTTAGACTGTGCAGATTCCCCCCCCCCCCCCCCCCCCGTTGTGTTAAATAAAAGGCTCCCATTCTGTGTAATCTTATTGTGGACAGCCTTACTTTGCATGTCAGATATTGGTATAATGAACTTGGGAATCCAACTGATTTAATGACAAGTTCCTTGGCTAGGGAGGATCAACAAGAGAATCATCCTGTATTTAATAACGACAGAGGTGCTGGATGCCATTCATAAAGAAGATGAGATGCAGAAATGTGACATTAATGTTCTGTTCTTAATGAGCCTATTGAAGCTGATTCTTCTATAGCAGTCATGGCGAACCTTGGCACTCCAGGTGTTCTTGAACTTCAATTCCCAGAAGCCCTGATCAGCAGGAGGGCTGACTTGGGCTATCTGGGAATTGAAGTCCAAGAACACCTGGAGTGCCAAGGTTGGCCATCACTGTTCTATAGTAATCTGATTACTCTGATTTTGTGCAGCTTTAGTTGGAACTTTAGAGAAGCTGTCTAAAGTGTGGGATGTGTGTGTCGTGGCAGCCATTTTATGCCCTAGCTACCTTGGCTTGTGTGAAAGAAAGAGGCTCAACTTTATAGGTTCTGGAGTTCCTGGAGGAACAGGCAAGTCTAAGCCAGCCCGTTTCCCTTCCGGTTCAGCATCATAGCCACACAGTAGTGGGCATCAGCAGGTTCGCACCAGTTCACCAGAACCGGTAGCAGAAATTCTCGCCATCCAATTTTTGAAATAAAGTAGTCCTAATTTGGGCCATAGAGTTGGATATGACTGGCTTTCAAGCAAGGAACACCTTTACCTAGCACCCCCAGGTTACAGACAGTTCTTGGGCACATTCCAGGGATTCTTTCAGCATATCAAAAGACTGTGCATCTTAGGGTCAAACCATGCCCTGTACTAGATAGCATGTCCTCCTTTATTCATATCAGACCATTGCACAATTTAAAATTATGGATATACAGCACAGTATATGAAATGTAGATCAAATTTGCTTTGATGAACTCAGACAAAAACTTTATTTACTGAAAGCATCGCCGGTCACCAAAAAGATTGTGACAGCAGCTTAGAGCAGGGGTGCCCAAACTTTATGGGCAGTGTGGGCTAGTTACATGGTTCAGCCGGCCGGTCATGTAGTTCAGCAGGCCGGTCACATGGTTCCTCCCATCAGAAGCAGAAGTAAAAACGCACCTTGCAATCTGTTTTTTATTTATTGTTATATTTATAGACTGCCTTCCTCACCCTAAGGGGTGACGCAAGGCGGTTTACAAGTAATAAGATATTACTAGAGTGGGGGGGGGGGGAGAGATGTCAAAGCCACCCCCTCTCACCAACAGCGCCTCTTCTGCCCTCCCAGACCCCTAGGGGCCGAGGGCTAGAGTCCCAGGGGGAGGGGGCAGATGTCAAAGCCACCCCCTCTCTCCAACGGCGCCTCCTCTGCTCTCAACAGTTTGAGATAGATTTTAAGATGCCATTTTCTCTGCTTAAAGCAGGGGTGCCCAAACTATGGCCCGTGAGCCAGATCTGGCCCCTGATACAAATTCATTTGGCTCATGCTGCCCTTGTCACTCCTGGAAGCAGAAGTAAAACATGCCTGAATGGGCGCATTTTATTTCCACTTCAAGGAGTGACAAGGGTGGCGTGGGGCGGATGAATTGATATCGGGGGCCAGATCTGGCCTGTGGGCCATAGTTTGGGCACCCCTGGCTTAGAGTGATGTACACTTTTGTTGGGAACACGTCAGACAGTCTGGTGGCTATTTTGCATCCAGGGGAAAGGCAACGGAGAACCAAATTTATTCTGTTTCAGCAAACCACCCTGATAGTTTAGCATGCATTTCCAGGCTTCTAAAGCACTGGTAACTCGTCAGGATGCAAAAGCTGTTGCTTCTGCTCTCGTTTCATATCTGGCCTGTTGGATTATTCAATTACTGACTCTCTGGCCTCCTCTCAACCTTTCCAAATCATTTCCAGCTTCCACAACAAGCCCTTGGCAGTAGCTGAAAGATGGTTTCAACTGAAAATTTCACAGCTTCATTAGCCCTTTTAGGCTGCTTGCTCCTACCTTAATTAATCTGGAAGGAGGGCTGGAATGAGCTTTCAGACAGCACGGACCTGATCCTGGCCTTGGCTGCAGCACAGTGTAGGACACAGGATGAGTCCCCTGTGCTCCTGGAGGAGGGGACATGCCTTGGCCCCCTTGTGTTTACTGAAGAAGAAGTCTATGTTCTGTAGGGCTTTCTTCTATACACAAGTATTGCAAACAGAAGGGACATTCCAAAGATGTGACTTTTAGAAAAACACACCAAACAATAACAATAATGACAGAAACACAACCCAAACGAGATGCTGGGAATTAAACACCCCTGAATACATTCATTAAGACAGTGCCAGAGCAGGGGTTGCTTGCGGGGGGGAAGCCAAAAAGTTCAAATGTCTCTTTAAAGCAAAAATTAATAAATCTGTCAAAGAAAGCCCCCAAAATCTTACTGCCCAAGGCAGAAGAACCACCACTCAAAAGGAACATGTCCAGGCATATAATCATTAAGGCCCTTAAATGTAATAGGGGTTCAAATACAAATACATGTTATCACGACTTGGACTCATCCTTAACATTGTCCCTCTTGCACAGACATATTGAAATTCTGTTACTAAGGCCAAGTTGGTAAGGGCCTTTATCATGCTCCACAAATGTCGTGTCCTTTCCAGTTGGCTCTCTCTCATGCTCTATCTTTCTAAAGTGGATATTAAATACACAGTCCTTCCCTAAGATTTCTCCACCCATTGGGTTGGATCAAGAGGGGTTATGTAAGCACACAATGGCCACGAGCGATGCTAACTTGAAGGTCCAGCCCTTTGACACCTGGAATGTTCATCTATGCACCCTTTCCGTTTTGTACGGGAATCATATCCATGCTTCTTTCTAAGGAAATAAGAAAGTTTGTGGATATTCAGGAAGTGCACTTGGGGTAGGACAGGTGACAGAAATCCTAGTTCTGACTATGTTGGAGATGCCAGAGGAACTGCAGCTACCCCTTTCCCCTCCAGTGAACAAAGGCAAGATTTCTCTTTCCTCAAGCAACAAGAGCAACCTAAAGTTGAAGGAAGATCAGTACAGGTCAGATCGGATAAAGAACCATCTAGGAAACCTGAAGTGGATCTCTCTCTATAGAACAGAGAACTATCCCCCCCACCTCTCCTCTTCCCCATGAGGAAACATAATAATGATTTTGTGTCAGAAATTATTCTGGGCTGAAAGGATTTTTGCAGAACAAACTCCACTCAGGAAACGCCCAAATGAGGCTCCTTTCATGTCCCCAAGAGCTGGGACAGAGACAGGCACTCAATCCATCATACAGTGCCCAGGTCTCAAACTGCCGACTTGCCAGCCTTCCAGCTAACAAGGTGAGCTTCTTAACCACTGAGCCAACGCAGCCCCCATGAGGAAACATGCATCTCTTTAAGTTTAAACTGAGTTGCACCTAGTCAATTCCAACAAGGTCATTGTGAATGACCCTCAACATCCCGTGAATGGATGTATGCCTCAAGTCCACCAATTCAGATCCAGGAAGAGCTTTATTTGCCGGGGGGGGGGGGGATCTTGAGGGTATGCAAGAGCAAAAACAAAATAGAAGATGAAGGAAGGAGCACACTGAACAAGGAATAACATAGAAGGAGGATATGGCTGAGGAACTCGACCTCCCCTATGTCACTTGGAGGACCCTGAATAGGTCAGAGTCCCTAAATGTGAGACCAACATGCTCAAGTGGGGTGTGCTGGCGGATCACAACATGCTGTGTAAATGTGGAGAGATACAGAATCTAGCTCATTTGCTGGTGTGCCAATCACTACCGTAAACATGTACCAAACATGTATCAATCAGGATTGACAAAGCCAAGAAGGTGGTTTCATTTTGGCAGTTTAAAGTATAACCTGGGCACAAGAAGAAGGAGAAGGAGGCGCGGAGGAACAGAAGAAGAACTGCATTTTCCTCTCATATTTTAGAAAGGCATTGCTGATGGTGAGAAGAGAGATAAATCTTACAAAGGTATCAAAAAGGCAACCCAAATAAAAGCAGAAAATGCACATAAGGCAAGCCTGTTCTCTCTCTCTGTGTGTGTGTGTGTGTGTGTGTGTGTGTGCGTGCGTGCGTGCGTGCGTGCGTGCGTGCGTGTGCTTCAGGCAAAAAATCCCACAAGCTTCTCTCCCCTTTAAAGTCAGTTAAAAACAACACCATAGTAAAACATAACATAGCAAACCACTGTTTGCTGACCCTTTCAGGAAGCCCCCCACCCACCCCCAATCATCTGCTTAAGTTGGATGCCTTTACTTGGCACCCCTCTTTTTACATTTCTTCTGTCTGGCAAAGATATCTTTAATAATTTCACTCTAGAATTGGCTTTATTTTGTGTTTTTTTAACATCCTTCTTTCAAACTCTCATTTTATTTTATACTGCATTTTGTTTCAGGACATTGTAAGTCATACTGCAGACAGTTGTTGTTTTTTCTTTCTCGAAGGGCAGATACCTACTTCAAATGATAATAACTGTGTGCTGTCAAGTCAATTTTGACTTAGGGCAACTCTTTCCAGGGTTTTCTATGTAGAGAATACACAGAAGGGATTTACCATTCCCTTCTTTTGGGGAAACCCTGGGACTCTACTGCTTGCTCAAGGCTATACAGGCTGGATTTTCTTTCTGGAGGCACAATGGGAAATCGAACTCCAGACCTCTGGCTCAGATACTTAAACCACTGAGTTATCTGGCCCGCTATAGAGGGAAAATAATGGCCAGAATCTCAATGCTGACTTTAACTTTGCTTAAGAGAAAGGGTCACCATAACTAAGAATTGAGTTGATGGCATTCATATATTATTATTAATGGCAGTAGATTTTTTTTCTCCAACAAATGTTTTTGAACCAGAACTACTATTAGTAGCTAAGTTAAAGGTAAAGGTGAATATCTCCCTTACTCAACAGCCAGCTGTATCCGACTCTAGGGTACGATGCTTATCTCCATTTACAGCCAAAGAGCCAGCACTGTCTGCATCTGCATTCATTTCCATGGTCATGTGGCAGGCATGACTAAACAAAGAAGGCCATGACACACAGAAGGCTATTACCTTTCCTGCTGAAGTGGAACCCTTTTATCTACTTGCAATTTCTTGTTTTCAAACTGCTAGGTTGGCAGGAGCTGGGACAGACGATGGGAGCTCACTCCGTCATGCAGCACTTGGGTCTCAAACTGCTGACCTTCCAGTCATCAAGCTCAGTGTCTTAACTATTAAGTAGCTGAAGCCCTTAAAGTAGCTACATATGTACTAAATTCACAACATGATTATTATATACAATGTCAGGATGCTTTATTCATAACATGTTATTGTTTGGTTTTATTTAATATTAGCTGATTACCCGGCCTTGCTTGGGTTTTTCCCCCTTAAAGGAAGTATAGTTTCTTTAGCGTCTTCGTCTCCGACCCATAAAATTAAAGTTCTGTCAAGCCGTGGCCTCCTTTCACTGTAGAAAGGAGGCCGTGTTTTGAATTTTCTGGCCGGACAGAACTTTAAGTTTACGGGCCTGAGATGCCACCGCTGAAGAAAGCTTTACTGGCAGCGTGTCCTGGTGGTAAATTCAAACCACTGTCAAGCTGCTTCTTCCTTCCTTGAGCGAAAGGAGTGCGCAGCTTGAGAAAACTTTAAGTTTACGGGCCGGACACAATGACGCGGAAGAAAGCTGTGACTGCTAATCGTGGCCACAGCTTTCTTTAGCAGCGGTGTGACCTGGTGGAAACTTCAAACTGTTGTCAGTTGTCGGTGGAAACTTCAAACGCATCCTCCTTCCTTTAGGGAAAGAGGTGTGGTGCACGTATGCAGTACTGCTGTTTCGTGGCTTTTTCTCCTGTCGGTGGGTGTGTCCCCTTTGTGTCCCACTTTGGAGGGGCATAAATCCCCAAATGGGTTTTGTGACCCCCACAGTGCTGATCTTGCAAGCCCAAGGTATGTATGTGCCAAATTTCAGCAACATTGGTCCAGGGGTGTGGGTTCCTTTGGAGCACATACAAACCCACACCTCTGTTTTATAGCTATAGATATATTAAATAATAGTTTATATTCAGTTAATCACTCAGGGTGGTGTGTGTACTAAGTCGAGCAGTATAAAATGTCAGTTCTTTAAAAAGTTTAAAAATATCATTATTAATTAAAACATCTTGCATGCTGGCAAAACGACAAGTCCACAATCCCTTATGGAAAGCCAATTCTGCAAATGAAACTGTTCTCAGAGCTCATCATGTTGAAACGTCCCTCTTTATCTTTCAGAATCTCATCTGTCTGTGCCATTTGAGAAAGTCTTTTTCAAAAATTGTTTTTAACTACAATGTCAGGCAGAGCTGGACAATAATTACATTAATGAAAACCATAATTTCTCACTGAAGATGTAGCTGATCCTATGCCTGGAGAGCAAACGAAGCCTCTGGCACTTAAATATCTATTTCAAAAAGATAAAGTTGGTTAATTGGGGAGCCAAGCTGTGTGTTGTTTTTATTTCCTTAATGAATAAATTGAAGTCAAACTTCTTTGAATTTATCTTTTGGATTTGTCCCTCTTAAGACACTTAACTCATTTGCTGGTTCAGAGTTAACTGCCAGCTCCTTTTAATCCAAGAGATCACTTAAGAGTTTCCATTCGTAAGCAATTTCTGATCTAGTCACTGTGATGATCTTGCTGCTATTTTGTGAAGCAGTCTGGAATGTCTTTTGTGAAGTGCTTTACATACAAGATACAGTGAGAACTGAGTCCTAAAGGAGATGAAAGGTAAATTCACAGAACTGGAAGGTGAAGTTTATACCAGGCGTGCCCAAACCTTTGGGGCCGTGGGCCGATCACGTGGTTCCTCCCACTGGAAGTGGAAGTAAAATGCGCCTTGCAATCTGTTTTGCAACAGATGTTTTGCACCAGGATGAGATAGAATTTATGCTGCCATTTTCTCTGCTTAAACCAGGGGTGCCGAAACTACTGCCTGTGGATCGCATCCAGCTCCAATTCATCCGGCCCACGTCACCCTTGTCACTCCTGGAAGCGGAAGTAAAACGCTCCCATACGTTTTACTTCCACTTCCAGGAGTGTCAAGGGTGGCGTGGGATGGATGAATTGGCGTCGGGAGCCAGATCCGGCCCACAGGCCATAGTTTGGGCACCCCTGGTTTAAACCATTAAATCTGAATGCTAGAACACTTCTTCAGTTTCACAGGAACTGCACAGCCAGCAGCAGTTGTGACTTACAGCAAAATTTATTAGCTGGCTAAATAGCCTAGACTGGAACAGCCAGCCAATGCCTTATCCCTCCAGGCAATAAACAGATGAGCTCTGTTGGAAGAGAGTTGGTTATCGTTTGACATTTTATTGGGAAATCAGTTTCTTGCGGGAGGAGAGGAGAGAACCGGTGTTTGTGTTGGAACAGATGGTATTCCCTTTTTGAAAGATGCCAAAACTTCTAACTAGACAGGAGACAAAACCTTCTCCTTCCTTCCAGGAAATAAGACCCTCCTTCCATTTTACCTCTTGTTCATATATTCATATATTTCATATATTCATATATTTCATATATTCATATATTCATATATTTCATATATTCGTGCTGACATAGTGATGTTGGGGTAATATATTAACATTTTCAAGAGGAAGCACCAGCATCATAAAGTTGGGTACAGGTCCTATTTACACTCTACACTGGCAAGTGTCTCTTCTCTGATCCTAAAGCAAACTATCCTGGATATGAGTTGGGACTCACTTCACATCATTCCATCCTGCAGTGGAATCCTTGAATTCATAGTTTAATGAAGCGCCTAGAATTCTTCATTATAGGTCTCTAGTCCAACAACCCTGAATTATAGCACAGGATTCCATGTTCCTTGCTAGAACATTGGTCAACATCCTGGAGCTTCTCCTAGTAAATCACACTAGAATGGATCTACAATCATCAATGATTCCATATGTTTTACTGATTCAGTTCTTCTTCCATGACTAGGCCAGAAGTGAAACTGCCCAAATGACCTTTTGGTGAGTCCATTCTGCGGTTCCTTTCGCCTGACCCAGTGTGAGAACATTTAGCTGGCAACACAAGGTTGCTGTTACCAGGGCATGCCCTACTGTGGTTCAAGAATTCAACAGTGTTTGAGGAGGCTTTTTCCGTGTACCCCGCTACTGCAACTGCAACTTAACATGCTAAAGTAAAGTGCAGTTAGATCAGACCCATTTGAATTAGTGGGATTTATGGAGGAGTTGACTCAATAAGTCTCCATTAATTCAGTGGGCCTTCTCTAGGATGGTTTACTCGACAAAGCTACAAAATTTTAGCCATTTTTCCAAGGGCTGTTTCAGGCTATCTTCTCAGGAAGGAAGACTTACCAAGAGGATTCTCTTATTATTTAGTAACTTTAATTAATTATTATTAATTATTGACTATTAGTTTGCCATTGCCAACTGATCATTAAAAAACAACAACCAGCAATCCTCATCTTGACCCGCTGGTGTGTGACTTTAATAGCAACTACATATATAGCCAGGGACTGCAGTGGCTCAAATGGTTAAGACGCTGAACTCTTGATGACTGGAAGGTCAGCAAGTCAGCAGTTCAAAACCCGAGTACTCCATGACAGAATGAGTTCCCATCTCTGTCCCAGCTCCTGCCAACCTAGCAGTTTGAAAGCAAGAAATTACAAGTACAGTAGATAAATAGGTACCACTTTGGTGGGACGGTAAACAGTGTACTGTGCACTCAGGCATCTAGTCATGCCTGCCACATGACCATGGAAACATTTGCAGACGTAGACAGCACTG
This sequence comes from Bradypodion ventrale, assembly GCA_035047345.1. Taxonomy (NCBI): domain Eukaryota; kingdom Metazoa; phylum Chordata; class Lepidosauria; order Squamata; family Chamaeleonidae; genus Bradypodion; species Bradypodion ventrale. The sequence goes on from JAWDJE010000006.1 coordinate 128,857,124, forward strand.
GCTCTTTGGCTGTAAACAGAGAAGAGCACTGAACCCTAGAGTTGGATATGACTGGCTTTCAAACAAGGGCAACCTATAGAGCCAGTTTGTGACTAGGAGAGGTCAGAATGATGAGCAACTTTCTACCAGCCAAACAGCTGTTAACAAGATGGTGGGAGTTTTCAAAACAAAGGAAGGCAAGATGAGCCCCCACTTTTGTCTGGGTCAGGGAGTTTCCTCCTGACTCACTCCAGGTCTCTGCTGCAAACAAGCTTCTTGAATGCCAACGCAGATAGTCACCTTGTAGTTTCCTCCTTTGGCCAGAGGTGGGGGATGGTGGACAGGCTGAACTCCAGTCAGGTCTTCCGCTCCCTCAAGTCTCCTTACAACACTGTTTCCCAATCTTTGGTTTTTGGACTTATCCAATTCTATTTCTCAGAAGCCTAAGTCAATTCCCCAAAGCATTGATCAGCCAATGTACTGACTTTAGGCTTCTGGGAATTGAAGTCCAAAAACCAAAGCTTGGGAAACACTGCTCTGTGAATCCACATGAATGGGTTTACATGTATGTAGAGTAAACCCATTCATGTGGATCCACAGAGCAGTATCTCCCAACCTTTGGTTCTTGGACTTCCCTTCCCAGAAGCCTAAGTCAATTCACCAAAGTACTGATCAGTTAATGTGCTGACTTAGGCTTCAGGGAATTGAACTGGCCCTGTGGGGTGTGTGCCCCACATTGGGAAACACTGCCTTACAAGCTTCAAACGTGAAGGATACATCCTAATTCCAGGGTCTAAGGATTCCAAGCCACCTGGGATATGATGAAAAGGATGGCAGTCTGAAAGATGTGTGCTATCAGTTTCCTTACCTAGCAATTGGTGCTCAGCTTGCTTTTGTAGGGAGCCAGAAGAAGACTGGGAAGCAAACAAGACACAACACAACTACATGCATCATATCTTCCTCTTCTGTTTAAAACAGGAAGGGATGGGGAAGAGAAGGGGATCCTTTTTCAGCCATTTGCACTACGAGACAACTTGCGGGAACTGGTCACAAAATTGTGCAGGGATGGAACCTCTGAATACCCTCTTGTCTCACATTCTCTCCTTTCTTGCTGCATTGCTAACCAATAGAGCGGGGGTTCCCAATCTTGTCAAGCTGGGGACTGGGTCACTCACTCTCAGTCAGTTTTGAGGGCCGGATGGCTATTTTGCTCTGCCGGCACGATGGGGGTGGCCATTTTGTTCCAACAGCTTCAAAGGGATGGCCATTTTGTTTCTCAAATACCCTTGGAGGGGTGGGCGTGGGGGCCACATGGAATGGTTCTGTGGGCTGGATCTGGCCTGTGGGCCTTAAGTTGGGAACCCCTGCAATAGAGCTTTAATTTTAATTTAATGTAATTTAATTTAATAGTCACATTTATGCTGGCGCCCCCTTGCCGATGCGACTCCAGGTGGCTTACACGTATAAAACCACAACATAGCTATACAAAAACAATGAAGTGAAAACATTAAAATATAAAATTGTTTAAAATTTAAAATTAACATACCCTCCCCCAGCAGCCACATCACAGAATTTCTTTTACAAACTAAAGCCAAACTGGAGTGGCCATCGCCCCAGCCACCCCCACACCTGCTGCGCCAGTCAGGTTTAAATGTTTTTTTAAAAAAAATAAAAAGCTAACCACCCTATAGGGAAAAGTGGGGAGATCATACAGGGATCTGATCACTAGCTCTTGTCTTTCTCACATAGCTTGCATCTTGCATAATTTAGTGTCAGAAATTATTCTGGGTCAAAAGGATTTTTGCGGGAGAAACTCTGCTCAGAGAACGCCCAAATGAGGCTCCTTTCATGTCCCCAAGAGCTGGGACAGAGACAGGCGCTCAATCAGACATGCAGTATCCAGGTTTTGAACTGCCGACTTGCTGGCCTTCCAGCTAACAAGGCAAGCTTCTTAACCACTGAGCCAGCCCAGCCCTTCCCACTCAGTGATTCTGTGTTGGAATAATACAACTCACCACAAGGGGCAGTAGTTAGCAGACCTTGCCCTTATGGGGGTAGGTTTTAGGTAGCATGATTTTGAGCAAAGAAAAAGCGCAAAAGGAGGCAGTAATCAAATCCTTCTCCTGGTGAATTCCTTTGAATGATAAGCTCCAGGGAGTGGTTTTTAGTTTTAAAATAGGAAGATGGACTATCATGGGCAGAAATTGGACATGTTCCTTTTTTTTAATTACAACTCCTAAAATTCTGCAACTTCTTGTGATCCCAAAGGTAAGGGCTGAAGTGGCTCAATGGTTAAGAATCTAACCTTGTTAGCTGGAAGGCCGACAAGTCGGCAGTTTGAGACCTGGGTACTGCATGATGGATTGAGCACCTGTCTCTGTCCCAGCTCTTGTCATAGCTGTCAACTATCCCTTATTGGCCGGGAAAACCCCTTATTTTACCCTCTTTCCTGCTGTCATCCCTTATTAATTAGGCTGCAATGCCCTATTGCCACCATTGGAGGGCAGCACAGGATAAGCATAGCCGTCAAGTATCCCGTATTTGCCAGGAAATTTCCCTTATTTCCAAATCCAAAACTTGACAGGTATGGCTCTTGGGGACATGAAAGGAGTCTCATTTGGGCATCCCCTGAGCAGAGTTTCTCCACCTAAAATCCTTTCAACCCAGAATAATTTCTGACAAGAAATTATTATTAAGAACTGGGGAGAATCATCTAAAACAGTGGTTCCCAACCCCCTTTTTTTTTTTTGCCATACTGCACCTAAGCATCTCTAAAATCCTGATGCTCCCCCACCCCGCAGTGACATATAGGGTAATTCTTATTATTCAAAAAGTGAACTCCTATTCAAGTGGAGGAAGCCTAAAAGGCCATTCACTGTTAATAACTCTTTCTTGAATTGCGCACCTTAAAAATCAAATTGTCCACCTGTGAGGCATGTGTCCCTTGTTGGGAACCACAGATCTAAAACCAGCCACCTTCAAAGCATTATCCTTGCCTCTGAGTCTCTGCATCCTTAGCTTACCCTCTCTTATCACAGCCTCTAACCTTTCCCCCCCCAAGGGTATTGCTGGATCTTGTAAATCAAGGTTTCCCAACCTAAGGCCCATGAGCCAGATCTGCCCCACAGTGCCATTTTATGTGGCTCCCCACCCCTCTACGGGCATTCAATAAACAAAATGGTCACCCATTGAAGCTGTTGGGACAAAATGGCCACCCCCATCATGCAGGCAGGGCAAAATGGCCGTCCGGCCCTCGAAGCTGACCAAGAGTGTGACCCGGCCCCAGGCTTGAAAAGGTTCTAAATGATGCAGTTCAACATACATCTGCTGAATTTCTGTGCAGATAAATGGCACATGAGGGCATATTTAATCCACAGCTGAACCCATCTCAACCAGCACATGGCATCCAAGTGTCTCCAGATGGTGCTGTCACAAGCACAGGTTTTTTTTTTTAAAAAAATTAAAATTTGGGATTTTGTTAATGGATGGCAGCTAAACCTGTGAATAAAATAGTTATTGTCATCAGTGCTGTAGGTTTTCTCCCAGGGCTGCTCACAATACTGTTAAGTCCACAGTTTTCTGTCGAAGGGGAATTCTCAGGAGAAACATCTCTAGAGCAGTTTTGGCCCGGCTAAGTATTAATATTTTATGGTGACAAAATATTTGTGTGCATTTGCATGCTCATGTGGGCGCTTTGGAATATATTCTCACCTTTCTTAATATTTCATTCCTCTTCTTTAAAAAAAAACAACAACCCACAATCCACCAATGAGTTTTATTGCCAGTTATCCGTACGAAAACCAAAGGAGTGGAAGAAAATTCTGGGTTGATAATAAGCTACCAGGCAGGAGAAAACCATTTTGCAGGCTCTGTGAGACTTTCAAAACCATGCTCTTAAAGGAAGGTACATCATCTCAGGAAGGTACCATTACACTGTGGAATCATTGTTTTTTTTCATCAACCCCCCCACCCCCCCCCCCGAACAATTATGGAAACTGTAAAAAGAAAATGTTTTTGCTGGTAGAGTTAGTGCCCTGATTTCCTTCCACAGGCGAAAATCAACCATAGAGCACAGTTTGGCTGCCTAACAACATTTTCCTCTCTTCTTAAATGTTAGATTGAGGGATTTGTTTCAATTAGAGGACAAATGATGAAGGGAGTCTGTAGTCCTCAAGGTTCTTAACACCTGCAAGCACTGTCAACAGCCACAATGGCAGAAGCCCATTTTTCTGGGTGCAGCATGATATTAGATCAAGGTCCAGGTTGCCGTGCTTGAAAGCCAGTCATATCCGACTCTAGGGTTCAGTGCTTATTTCCGTTTATAGCCAAAGAGCCAGTGTTGTCTGCATCTGCAAACGTTTCCATGGACATGCGGCAGGCATGACTAGACACTGGAATGCACGGAACACTATTACCTTCCCAACAAAGCACTACCTGTTTACCTGCTTATAATTTTTTGATGGTTGGCAGGACAGCAGTTCAAGGCCTGAGTGCTGCATGACGGAGTGAGCCCCCATCTCTGTCCCAGCTTCTGCCAACCTAGCAATTGCAAGTAGATAAATTGCAAGTAGATAAATAGGTCCCACTTTGGTGGAAAGTTAAATAGCGTTGCATGCACTCCGGCATCTAGGCATGCTGAACACTGAACCCTAGAGTTAGATATGTCTGCTTTTTGAGCACGGGCAACCTTTACCTTACAATATCGAGGTGCTGAAGAGTAGCAAATATCAAGAGTCTTTTTTTTTTCCTACCTGAGAGCTGATTCCAGAAACTGCAGTTCTTGTGCTATGCTATCAGATTCCTGTGGATTAGTTCCTCCTCTTGTCAGATTTCACCCTGTTTGACTTGATGAGTGGCTGAATCTTGCAGCATTGACAGCATCCAAGAGCATACCAAGAAGGCTCTAGGTTGGGGGATCAGAGATGCTTTCTCAACGTATCTCGTCTTTTATGTCAGTCTGTGACTGACAAGGGTGCCAATATTGTTCTGTGCTGTCAAGTATTTTCCAACTTATGGGAACCCTATAAAATAAATGAATAGAAAGATCATTGCATTGACAATCTTGCACCTGCCTTGCAAACTCAAGGCCATGCTATTAGATGACATTTCAGGTATCAATGCCTCCCTTTATTGAGTGGATCCCTTTCATGCTTAAGGACAGAAGTGACTGAAGTGGTTAAGATGCTGAACTTGCTGACTGGAAGGTCAGAGTCCGATTCCCGGGTACTGCATGGCGGAGTGAGCTCGTGTCTCTTGTCCCAGCTCCTGTCAATCTAGCAGCTCGAAAGCAAGAAATTGCAAATAGATAAATGGGTACCTCTTCAGTGGGAAGGTAAACAGCGTTCCATGCACTTCAGTGTTGAGGCATGCCTGCCACATGTCCACGGAAATGTCTGCAGATGCAGACAACAGTGGCTCTTTGGCTATAAACAGAGATGAGCACTGAACCCTAGAGTTGGATATGACTGGCTTTTGAGCAAGGGTGACCTTTACCTTTAATTTTCATGCTCAGTCTTCCACATTTCCAACTCTCTTCCACATTTGCTAGCAGTATTGACATTTTCAGTGAGTTTCAACTGGAAACAATCTGATTACTGTGGGCTAAGTAAACCACATGCCTCCTTCCAGAGCAGTGTCTCCCAACCTTTGGTTTTTAGGCTTCTGTTCCCAGAAGCCTAAGTCAATTCCCCAAAGCATTGATCAGCCAATGTACTGACTTAGACTTCTGGTTGCCCAGTGGGGCATGGGCCCTATGTTGGGAACCACTGTACTAGAGCCTGAAATGGTTACAATTTTAGACTACAACTCCCATGAGCTCCCAGAATGATTTTGGCTCCTAGAGCCTCCCATCTGTCTGTAGGATTCTGGGAATAATAGTCCAAAACCATAACTTTTCTAAGTGGCTGCTACAAGGAACATGAACTTGCCCCTGGACCACATTCCCAGAGAAATAATGTCACTAACTCCCCTGGGTAGAAATGCTTGTGCCGCATTTTTCTGGTGGGAATTATGCAATTGCGATGCATCTCCCCACCCACACCCACCCCATTTTTGACATGTTTGTGTTTTCTGTGTTTTGGCTCACGGCAGCTTGTAAGGCCCTGGCAGATGAACTGGCCTATGACATCAAGAAAATAGGTCCCAGACGGACAGTGGATTCAGGGACATTTCGCATCAACCCTGACGGCACACGAGGGAAGAAAAAGGTAAGAAGACAAGAAGGAGGGAGGGATGGAGGAAGAGATATGGTGGCCCATAATTGCTGGGGTTCGCAATTACTAACCACTTACCCAAACAGCAGTTGGTCTCTTAATCTCCTAACCTTTTCCTTGGTAGGGCCAGCAGCCACTAAATTGCTTCCTTTCCCTCTGGGACTCAAAGTAATCTGTGAGCTTGAAATTGGAGGTATTTCTCCCCCTTCTTCTCCAGGACCTTTTCATTTTTGGAGGACACTTTATGCATGGAGAGAATGGAGCATTGTTCCACTGCTGAGCTGAGCTAAAGAGAAGTCAATCAGAGCCATCCAAGCCTCAGAGAGAGAAAGGACAGCAGGAGGAGAAGGGTTAAAAAAAAATCTCACTCCAAACCAGCTTTGACTCTCCACTCTTGGGGAACCTCGACTTGAACCCACGATGTAATGTCATGTCACTGGGCAATTGGTTTAATTTATTCTGGTTGCAAAAAAATGCTTGCACCGAATGTACAGGGACAGCTTTTACCCGCAGGCCACATGATGGTTAACTGCAGGCCAGTTCACCCCAATTAGGTGTGAGCAAGGCAGTGGGAAGTTAGGGAGGCTTGCTTTGTGTAAAATGGGGACACTATGGCTCTTTTTCATCTTACACCTGTGCCTATGGCTAGTCACAAAGGTGGTTTGCACACTGAAGACATCTTCAGCCTGCATTTCACTTACTGGACTAGGAGCAGGAGTAACAGGTTAGGACAGGGGCGGCCAAACTATGGCCTGCAGGCTGGATCTGGCCTGCAGTGCCAAATCATCTGGCCCGTACTGCCCTCGCTGCTCACAGAATTGGAAGTAAAATGCACCCACACATGCACAAAATGTTGCCATAAATGTACCTGCAGCTGTCGTAAATGTGTTTATGATAGCCACGGGTGCATTTACGGCAGCGTTTTGCACTTGCGTGGGTGAGTTTTACTTCCACTTCAGGTGGGAGGTGTCACCACCACCCCTGCTCTGAATCTGGTCCCAAAATGGAATGTGACAGGTGGAGGGGGTGAGAAACCAGGTGCGACATACAGGTAGATGGGACAGCTAGGTTTTGCATCCCAGTCCTCCTTCAGACTGCCGGGCAACAGATTAACTCCCACAATCGTCCTCCTTTCCATGCCCTGAGAATCGTATCTCCAGTCTGAGCGTCTCCTTGGCTTTGATCTCCCCTCCTACTGTGTGAACTGCAAGGACATGCAATGGGAGTATTACAACTTTCAAAACTTTGGTAGTGAAATGCACAGATTCTAAGAGTAGACCTGAACCTGTCTCCAACTTCAAAGATCGATGTAAATTCTTCTAAATGTCACTTTGGTGAGAATGCACTAAGTAAGACAACCTGGCTTCCTTCCATATCCCAAATTATGGCTTTGCTTCAGCCCCATGTCAGAGTCCCATCTCCCGGTCTTCCTGGCGATGGTTCCAAACTTCAAAGCGCTCCGCAGCTTCTGATAAGATCCCTCTCAACTCTGCAAAATCGTGGCTTTTTATGCTAACATTTCCCTCATTCTCCCTCCTGAGGAATTTAGAGATGTCCTTGAAATAAAATCTGAGAGGTAAGATTTTTGCATTATTTCTTCAAGATCTTTCATGGTCAACACTTATTGGCAAAGTTCCCAAGGTCTTACTTTGGGGGCCCTTTCTTCTTCTGGGTGTGTGACCTAACAAGTTCAAAAGTTCAAAATTTGAAGTTCAGAGTTTAATAGGTGCATTAAGTTCTGGGACGTTCCTCTCTTTGGTGACTCACAAACCACTAGAGGCACTAATCCCGATGATGTAATGTATTCTAGGAAAACATCTAGACTAATTGTGCTACAAAGTTCCGTTTTTCAAACTGAGAAGTGACGGTAAGTAACTTAATCCAAAGTAACATTTTCCAAGTTCATGACAGGAGGAACCACATGACCAGCCCACTCAACCATGTGACTGGCCCATGGCACAAAAAGTTTGGGAACCCCTGGATTAGGAGAACCCAATTCTCTGAGATTCAGGGTCAAAACATAAGGTCATTCAGGGGTGGGGGGCTTGTGATGTCACAAAGACCGGGTAATTGAAGGTTGTTTTTTTTTGGGGAGGGGGGGGGGAGATTTCTTCTTGGCAAGATCAATTGACTGTGGAAGTAGGTGTGTAAATGGGCCCAGAATCCATGTCAAACCATGCTGGCCACATACTATGGTTCCTGGATTTTTCAGCTGCTCACACATGGCTATTTGATGTGCTAATGTTGCACAAAGACAACACATATACATCCACCTTTTCAACACAGTCTGGCAATAGCTTTCCACGGCTGCAGGGGGGGGGCTTTTCCCCTAGCCTGCCCTGAAGATGCCAGAGGCATCTTTTATCGCAGACTTTCTGTAACCAAAGCATTGAGGACGGCTCCTTCTTCCTCTGGATATTAGGGAGAATGCTGATTGAACAATGTATCTTTCCCGTAGCCCTTTAAAGGGGCCATTCAGGCATAAAAGTTGCCCTTCTTCTTCTCCCTATCCCGCCCCAGCCCCGGTTTTAATGTTGTTATGTTTAAAATACAACCTGCTGGGCTGGGAAAGTAGTATGCTTAGGCCTGGATGTTATATGGCAATGGTGTTTAGAAAAGTGTGTAGACCAGGGGTGCCCAAACTACGGCCCATGGGTCAGATACTTCCCCCAAAGCCATTCCATCAGGCCCACAATGCCCTCACTAAACCAGGAAGTGAATACATCCACTCCTGTGCATGTACGTGTTTGCGCACGCGTGGCCATATTTATTTCCTTGTTTGGTGCAGATGTCCTCGTGCAAGCACAGAAGTGTCTGTATTTACGTCCTGGTTTGAGGCGGACATGCTCGCGCATGCACAGAAACACCTGCGCCAAACCAGTAAGTAAATATGGACGCTTTCATGCATGCACAAACACACCCTGTTCTGGGGGCATGGTCTGGCCAGCTCAGCTGTTCCAGGGGTGTGGTCTGGGCCACAGGCCTCCAGCCCAAAAGGTTTTGGCACCCTTGGTGTAGACAGTGGCAGATGTGTGAGGCCATATCAAACAAGTGCAAAATTGACCCTTCAGCTATGTCACAACCCAGGGGGCTGATACTAGTTGCTGTGATATGTTGTGAAGCCGCCCTGAGTCAGCATAGTGCTGAGTAGGGCGCGGTACAAATTAAATTGATTGATTGATTGATAGATTGATTGATTGATAATCAACTGTTATTCTCACCCTTCTCACCCTCCTCTTCAATATTTTATATATATGGGAAAAGCATTGATTGATTGATTGATTGGATTTGATTTTTATCCCACTCCCACTTAGTGTAAAACACTACTCTGGGTGGCTCACGATATAAAAAAGAACAACCATACAAAAGCAAATACAGCATAAACAATACAACATCACATCCTAAAAAACCAATAAATAATACCATGAATAACAATAAAATATACATTTTCTTATTTCATTATTTGTCCTTTTTAAACCATTCAGTTTCAGCAAGGATTACTGTTGATGAGTAACTAACAAGTAAGCATAGGTTTTTGTTGAAGTGCAAAGTATGTTGATTTCTGTAGTCATAATATTGCCATGGTTTTAAGTGAGCTGAAAATGCAAAACAAAAAAAGCATGTAATAAGAATATTTATTTTATTTTTGTCAGTGGTAAACTGTTTTTAAGGCTTCTTTGTTTTGCTCAAATAATTCAGAAATTTAGAAATTGTAAAGTTTGGGATTGCAGTGGGTGGAGAGCATAAGAAGCATTATGTGCTTCACAAATGAGGGCTGGACTATATATTACAAACCATGTTAGGAGACAAAATGATTGACTGTCACAATGAGAGTTTTTCATCAAATGTACATTGCAAATTAGCTTGCTTTGGTTTGTAGTACATGTTTGGAAGACATTATGAGTTTCATTGGCAGCTCTGGTTTCTTCCACACCTAATTCTTGCTTACATCAATTTTCTAGAACACTAACATGAATACCACTCTAATTATAGCAAGAGTGCTCAAAAACAGCTTGTGGGCCGGAACTGGCCCCCAACGCCAATTCATGCAGCTAATGAAGCCCTCGTTGTTCGTGGAAGTAAAATGCGCCTGTCGGGGCACGGGCTGGATGAATTGGCGTTGGGGGCTGGATCTGGCCCACGGGCCATAGTGACCGGCCCCCTGAACCACGTGACCGGCCCTCAGCCTGAAAAGTTTGGGCATCCCTGAATTATAGGGTACCTATAACATGTGATTTGGCCCTGAAGTAATACACATGGTCATCTAAACGAAGCCCTTCCAACCCAGGCTTTAAAGTTACATAGATGGCGGCACAACCAGTTTGGAAAAAAAATCTTTCTTTTTCTTTTATTAAGTAAACATGTATGCACAAAACACAATGTATATACAGTACGGCTGTTATATCTGCCCACAGCATCTCTTTCCTCAAGGGATTCTTGACAGATGGCCATCTAGTCTCTTTGCAGGAACTTTTCCTAAGCACAGTACTCTTGTCTCTAGTGTTCACACAGAATTGCATCATGCAGACAAGTCAGTTCATTTCAGAGGTGATGAAACTGAAAGACAAGAATGAAGCTGTATCTATAGAAGAGGGTGAAACAGCCTCTCTTTAGAAGGCAAAGTGCCTTCAAGCGCTTCACGTCAAGTTGCACAATGTCTACATTTGGACGGCTCAAATCTGTCAGCAGTTTGACAAATCTACTCTATGCCAATCCAGGTTCATGAGCCAAAGGGGCATTTATGATTGCCAGTTATATAGTCAGCTTTTGTAGGAAGAAGATGTTTTATGCCATCTAGGCCAGTGGTGGCAAACCTATGGCACGCATGCCAGACGGGGCACTCAGAGCCCTCTCTGCGGTTGCGCACACCATTGCTCAAGCACAGAGTTTGCCCTGCCCCTCTGCCCATCAGCCCAATGGGAGTGCTCCCTCCCTCCCCCTAGCAAATTTCACCCCACCCCTCTACCCAGCAACCCAATGGGAGTGCTCCCTCCCCCCCAGCAGAGTTCACCCCGCCCCTCTGCCCAGGAGCCCAATGGGAACGCTTCCTCCCTCTCCCCAGCACAGAGTTCACCCCACCCCTCTACCCAGCAACCCAATAGGAGTGCTTCCTCCCTCCCCCAGCACAGAGTTCACCCTAACCCACTGCCCAATGGGACAGACTACATACAGCCTGTTGTGTTTGGGCACTCAGTCTCTGTTTATATATGTGTTAATTTTAGCTTTGTATATAATTATATGTTGGTGGTGCATCTGACATGAATAAAAAAGAACTAGAGTAAACTCTGGAAAGCTGACCTTGCAAACTGTAAGGTTCCTAGGATTATAATGCAAAAAAGTTAGTTTTCCAAGCTCTGCTCCACAGTCTCAGGCATAGGGATTTTCCCTACTGCCTGTTATGCAAGGATTAAATCAGGGCCTATCGGCACCCAAGGGCCATGGTGGCTTAGTGGTTAAAATGCTGGGCTTGATGACCAGAAGGTTGGTAGGCCAGCAGTTTGAGACCCGAGTACCACACGACAGAGTGAGTGCTTCTTGTCTGTCCACCTCCAGCCAACCTAGCAATTTGAAAGCAAAAAACTGCAAGTAGATAAATAGGTACCACTTTAGTGGGAAAGGTAGTGTTCTGTGCTCTCTGGCATCTGGGCATGCCTGCCACATGATGTGACCATGGAAACATTTACAAATGCCGACAGTGCTGGCTCTTTGGCTGTAAATGGAAATGAGCAGACACACACAGCCAGGGTCGAACATGACTAGCTTTTGAGCAAGGTAGATCTTTTCCTTTACTTTTGGCACCCAATATGTATGGGTTCCTTCCAAACTCTTCTGGTTTCTCCTGCATCTAGAAGAGTCTCAAGATGAGGTTGGGCAGGCCAAGACAAGAGGGAACAGAATGGAAGAGCATTATTATTTTTAAAAATTTGGTAAGCTGTTGTTGAGCTCAAACAACCTTGCTATACAAACTTTAATTTTGCCATGCAGAGCTTGGATATATAACATTTTTTAACTACAGCATCCAGATTTCCTTAGCCACGATGGCTCTTTGCTGTGTTAGCGGGGGACTTGTGGGAAATGAGTGGGGGGAAATAACATTTCCCAGCTCTGCTTAAGTCATTGTGGATGCAGAAACAGGAAGTAAATTAAAGTATCATAGCTACCTGTAAAAGCATACTGTAGATTCGTTAAGAGAATAAAAGAGTACCACAAATTTGTGTTTTAAAAGTAATACAAAAATATCAATCAATCAATCAATGAATCTTCCTTCCTTCCTTCCTTCAGGAACAGAAGAACCCTCTATTGCTGATTCATCACAACCCAAAGCAGTTTTTTTTTAAAAAAAACAGGCACACATGACAATAATGAGATAGCAAACAAAACCTGAGCACATTAATTCAACTGGAATTGTAACAAAAAGCATATTTTGTATTCCAGGAGACACCAAAAGTTGCTTAACTCGCCTTATTTGTAAAACTCCATTTCCCAGGAGCTATTCAGACAAAAACAACTGCAGATCGGGTACATTTGGGTCCAGGTATTTATTAAGGATAATGAACATTTGGATCTGATGGGAAATATGAAAGCCCTATGTTATTTCAAATTCTACCATAAATGTGGCTTCCCAAAGGGCTTCCTTCAAACTCTAGCACTCTTGAAATGCTGACGTTTTAAGCAGTCAAATCAGGTTTTTATCAGGTAGTGCAAACACACTAGCATATTTTCAAACTGCTTGTTGTATTTTCAACCCATTAAGGACCTGATCATAGCTTCTTGAAAAACCCTGGTTTTATTGGTGAATTTTCATTATTCCTTTAAATTAAGAGAATGTGAAGTGGAAAACAACAACAACATAAAAAATTTGATGTTCTTCAGTCTCACAGTCTATTCTGACTCTTTGCGACCCCATGGACCATTGCCCTCCAGGCACCTCTATCCTCTACTATCCTCCTCATCCCGCCCAGCCCTGTGCCTACTGCGTCCACGACGCCATCTAGCCATCTCATCTTCGGCTGTCACCTTCTTCTTTTGCCCTCCATCTTTCCCAGCATCAAGGCCTTCTCAAATGAATCCTCCCTTCTCATTTGATGTCCAAAGTACTTCATCTTCATCTTTGTTATTTGTCCTTCTAAGGAGCACTCAGGGCTAATCTCTTCTAATATTGACCTATTTGTTCTCCTTGCTGTCCAGGGGACTCTCAAAACTCTCCTCCAACACCACATCTCAAAGGCGTCTATTCTTCTGCGCTCAGCCTTTCTAATGATTTAGCTCTCACAACCGTACATAAAAAATCCATGGAGAGATTAGCCCAGTCTCATCATGGTTCCCAATTGTTTTCCCCCACCATACAAACTAGCACTTTGTATGGTAAATTCACTCTAGAAGCATTTTAAAGTAGAAAAAAAGTTTCTTTGCTTACAATTGTAAGTATTTACTTACAATTTTTACTTAAAATTTTTACTTAAAATTTTTACAATATTTACTTACAATTGTAAGTAAAGAAAAAAAAAAGGGAAAACAGAGTCTCCAACACATGAAGAGCTTCCTATGCTATCAACTAAATAATGGAAGCAAAAAGAAACAGAAAGAGGGAGGGCTTGCCTCAGATGCTAGAGGCAGGAAGAGAAATTTTGCCAATCAAGTTAGTGTCAAAGGATAATCACAATAAGTTGCAAAGCCCCTTCTTATTGGTACCAGCATCAGTGCATGATAGATGGCTATTATCCCAGTAGGTTTCTCTTTCTTTGACAGGGCAATCTTGTTGTAGCTTTCCACTGTGATATCGCATGCGATGGCATTTTCCTATACAGTAAAACCCCGATTTACATATGCCTTGAGCTACATAAAATTTGACTTACATAATGATTTTGTGATGAAACTATGTCCCGATTTATACGATTTCCTGTGGGTTTGCTTCGAGTTACATAAAGATTCTTTTTCCTATGGGTTTGCTTTGATTTACATAAAAATTTCATTTTTCCTATGGGTTTTCTTCGAGTTAAATAAAAAACCGATTTAAGCAAAAGCCTACGGAACAGCCTTTTTCGTAAGTAGGGGTTTTACTGTATTTTCTTCCTCCATTGCTGCTAAAGATAACTCTGCTGGATGGGATGAATTCCACTCAAAACAGTTTCTATAGGGTGGGTGTTCTACACATGAGAACTAAATAAGCTGCAAGAAACTGTTATATCAACAAGAATTCTGTTGGAGTTCTACAGTGTCAGGTTGAAACTGTGGAAGAGAATTTGGGAGCAACTAGTACAGTACTAGCAAGGTACATTAGTTGCATTTGGAAAATGAGCAGGTAACTAAGTTATATTTCCAAAGTTATTGAACAAATAGTTACAAAACTACTTTTGGGTGAAGAATTTTTTTTAAAAGTTATTTTCAAATGTTTCTCCCAAAGAGTATTTCAAGCTATCTTAAAAGGCATTTTGAAAGGAATGTTTGAAGTATTATGATATGTTTTATCAATCCAAAGTAGCAAAGGAAATGTTCTTGCGCTTCATCTTCTGTATATTTTCACTGTGCAATATCAGAATTGGCCCCCAGAGTGAACTAGAGAGTATTTGTCTGTATTCTCGCCCTCCCAACACAGTGACCATGCAACAAGCCAGTGAATGAAATTGAGACCAACAATAATGACAGCCTGAGTGTAGCATAGCAACCAGCAATGCACTATTCCTTTTTCTGACTAGTTCTCACACCCTGCTAGAAAATCTTGCTTAAACTTTCCTCAGTGATGTATCTCACTGGGTGGCCTTAACTTATTTGTTTATTTACATGCATCTCTGCTTTATAGATCAGGGAGGCTTGGAAAGAGGCTTATGTAAGATTTGCACAATACAGCCACAACCATGAACCGAAGTAACATGAGATCTATGTGGTGCCCCCATCGCTGGTGTTCTCCCGTGGTGTTACCCTTCTTACTTTGCAACAAGTTCCCTTATAAACAGCTGTGGCGAGGGAATGGAGCCAAGTAGCTCAAATTCACACAGCCCTTGGAGGAAAATACACTTCTTTCTCATGTTGCTGTGGAGATAAACAGAGAAAAGATCTTAGAGGAAGCCCTGGGCTCCACAGAAGAAGTGCTAGATAAAAATTAATTTTAAATGGCTGAAATCTTATTGTGAAATAACACGCACATAAAGTCCATCTTTCAAGGTGGGGGTTTCCCCTTATCTTTTGATGGCCATTTGTTACACACCTGGGTATGCAACCAATTGTGCAACCCAGGTATGTCCAAGTATACATCCAATAAGAGATTAGATCACACACACTAACTGGTGTTGTTTTTGTTTACACTGGATAATACAAACAAGATTATCTCTGATAAAATAAATAAATATTTTGTGTCTGTATGCCCGGACATCCTTCTACGGTAATGGAGTTGACCGTACAGCTAGCAACTCGATGCCATGTGTTGGGTAGCAATAAATAACCTGACTTCCTAAAGGAGCCAACAACTACAGGCGGATGAGCCCCTTTAGGTGAGGGGATGGTCCCCTCAGTGCAGGAAATGCCACTGGAAACCATTATATTGGGCCCAAGGGCAAAATGAGCAGAGAAGGAACTCTGTTTCCCAACAGTCATGGAGGTGGAAGAGGCCATGCCAGATGGACTGGCTGTGAAGGCATACCTTGTTCTCAAGGCTGTGGCAGTCCATTGCAGTCCCGGTGTTAAATCCTGCATGTCTCATTTCATATATGTCACAGGAGATGGCTCTGTGATCATAATGTGTGTAGGTCACTTCATGGCAAACTGGGATCCACCTTAAACAAATTCACACCAATGGCATTTTTCCTGCTTCAGGAAAAAATGCATTCTCGGATACGAGTTGCAATCAACAACATTTCATGTCAGAAATTACTTTGGGTCGAAAGGATTTTTGCTGGAGAAACTTCACTCAGGGGATGCCTGAATGAGGCTCCTTTCATGTCCCCAAGATCCGTCATGCTCTAATAAATCTGTGTAATACTGATGTAATGCTAATATTTGTTTACTAAGCCCTGGTGGTGCAGTGGTTAAACTGCTGTATTGCAATCAAAAGGTTGTGAGTTCATTCCTGACCAGCAATCAAGGTTGACTCAGCCTCCCATCCTTTCAGAGGTCAGGAAAATGAGTACCTAGCATGTTGGGGGCAAAATGCTAATTAACTTGTAAACCACCCAGAGAGTGCATTAAGCACTGTGGGGCAGTATATAATTGGAATTGCTTCGTGATTGCTTTATAGCACTCCATACAATAAGGTAGTGATTTCCAAGCCGTAACCTAGTTGTCATTCCCAGCTAAAGTAAACCCATTGGATCAAATAGGACTTTGGCTAAAACTGATGGAAATCCCATTCAAGAGATTCAAGAATCAATAGATTTACTCTGCATCAGAATTACAATTGGATTTAGCCCCATCAATTTGTGGATTAGATTTAAGGGGAGAGTATATAAAAGATTTCATACAAAATATAAATGTATATGTGTATTGTTTAAAATAAATCTAAACATTACTCTTTTAAATCTAATCCATAAATTTCTGGTCATTACCATTTGGTTTGGAATTAAAATATTAATGGATACTAACATTCCTTGCAATAGACCAGAAAGTGGGGAATGATGGTTGTACATCCATAATCATCCAAGCCGCTTTGATACACACAAATGCATGTTTGAAGGACATATGCCTATTGCGTGTACTGCATTTCCCCCCCTTGAGTATGAGAACCCTGCTATTGCTGAGATAGTTGGACCTATTCTAAACTTGAGGAAAAACATGGAAAATACTGAGTGTTGATGAACACTTTGCTCGTTCACTGATGTTCATTCTCTGGACTCCTTTCTTGCAGTCTCATTGTGAAGTTGTTTTGAGTGTTGAAGGCAATCTTTTGACTTTGTTTATCTCATCATAGTACCAAATACTTCAAAGAAATTCACCCAGTCCCAAAGGCCATGGTATGAACATGACCTTTGGTACCTGTAATCATTATATAAGAATGTTTTCTTTCCTGACAGCTGTGGTGATAATCCCTTTTGCCTCTCTTAAGTGGGAGATGAGCCAGTTCCTCCTCCCCCCAATTTATTTCTCTACCCAAGGTTAGACTATTCCAAAAAAAGAGAGAGAGAGAGAGAGAGAGAAAGATGGGAAAAGTTTGGTCCAAAGGGTTATTAATTTTTCAGGGAAATTATGTAATTGTTCCCAACAGATTTAGCAGAAACTTGGGGTTGGAGAATATTAATAACTGTTTTCAAAAATGGAAGAAAAACGAAGGATTTATATTTAAGAAACCTTTACAACATAGAAACCACAAGTAGTTCATAGTTATTCCCTGTACATTTGTTAGCCTACTCCCCACCATCCCGCTACCAATGTCTCATGCAGCCCCATGAGATTCTCCAAAGAGCTGTGATCTATCAGACATGCGCACATATATTTATACTACACCTTAGATCAAGGGAGAGGTTACTTTTGATGAATGGTCCTAAACAGCTCTCAAGGGTTGTATATGTATAACAGTATTTTTCTATACGTACATTTCTAAATTGATACTTTAAGGTTGTGTTGTTAAGCATTATTGCAGTATTTATGAAAGACATTTGCCTGTGAGACGTTCCGAATAAGGATATTCTAGAATAAGTTAATATGTATCTCCTAGCCATGTAGTAGGTAAGAACCTAGTAGACATACATTGCAGATTAAGTGGACACCGAGCTAGCTATTACACCATGTAAATTCTCTGCTACCCTCAAGTTCATGATATATATATTTCCAATGTGGCATATATTTCAGTGCTCAATCCTTGCTTTTTGCAGCTTTAATTATGCAACACCCTTGGCTGAAGGATATGTATTTTCTGTCACTCTTCCATTAGATCACCTGAACATTTTTCCAGTGATTGAGAAGGATCTTTTAATGGCTGAGTGTGTTACAATGCATTTTATTCTCTTTCTCTCTCTCTTTCTCTGAGATGCACGTAGAAGGATAGCTGAATGGGGTCATGCGCCGAGTCCCCTGCAGTTAACCATTATTTTTGGTGAATAAAGGATGGTTAAGGTTGAGTGGAATGTCAGCAAACCTTTCATGCCTCTTCCTTTCAGCTGTCTTGTGTTCTTACCCACAAGCCATACAAAGTTCTTTGGCTTGACTTTCACATATGTGGCCAGCTGGCTTCTTCTGTATAATGTCCGCCAGTTTCTTGGCAGGACTGGGTGTCTTTGGTCTCTACCTCAGCAGGGACAAAAACACCAGAAGATTTCTGACACTGCGTGGTCAATTCACTTTGGAGAGAAAAAGCCCTTGTCTCTCCAGATATTTAATAAGGAAGGGCTAGTGCTTGCGTTTAATGTACTTAAGTGAACATTTACAAGATTGCATGTTCATGTTGAAAATAAGAGCCAAAATGTTGAGCCAGGATAGGCTAAAGGTAAATTTGGATAGGTTGGAGAGAGTCCGTTGGTTGGAGACAGAAATACTTGAGATATCAAAAACCCTTGTAAATTTGACTTGGAAGATCATTTATTTGTTTTTAATGCATATGCCACTTTTCTTCCAATGAGCTCAAGATGGCTCTCCTCTCTCCCCCATCCCTCAGTCAGACAACAGCCCCAAGAAGTGGGACAGGCTGAGAGACTGTGACTACCCCATGGGTCAGCAAGCAGCTTAGCAGGGATCTGCCAAAACCCAGCCAAAATACTCTCAGCCCAACTCCAGTTCCAAAATGCAGCTTTATGGTTTATCCCATTCATAGGCTGGAAGGTTCTACTACCTAAATTACTGCCTCTTTCCATCAGTGCTACACCTGATTTGGCATGAGAGGAATATCAGAAAATTGATTTCTGAAAGCTCTGTCATAACTCCATTGTGGACTTGTGCCGTCTTTCTTGGGGACATATGAAACTTTACCCTTGATAGCAGATGGCCTGCACTTCATATTTACTATGCACAGGTGTTCCTCTGAACTGGAGATTTTAGCCACCCTACATTTTCTACACTGTAAAAAGCATGTGAGAATTAGCGCTCTACTAGATATTGTGAGGGGAACAGTCCTTTAGCCACACCACTTCAAGGGGGGAAATGAACACCCCACTTCTTTTGTATCCAGGTCAAACTTCTTGGCTTTGTTGGCACAAACTATGTGAGAATGCAAGCAACAAGACAGGAAGGTGGGGGAGGCAAGGCAAAAGGTTTCTGCCCCAAACAGTCTCTCATCTGTAGGGTTTATGCGCATCTTCAGACGTGCAATTGTGATTATAAGTTGAAGAAAAATGAATCTCATTTTTACACCTGTGAATGGAGATGTAAAAGAGAAAAGAGTTGGTTCTGTACTGCCAGACATTGCAGTTTATCTGTAAAGTGAGTGACAATTTCAGGACTCCTCCGACTCCTCCTCCACCACCACCACATCACCAGCATTTGCAGAGTTCTTTATATTAGGGAGGAGACATCAAAATTGTCAGATACCTTCATGCCAAACCTAAGCCTTTGAGGGTTATACTTTAATCTCTGTGTATTCAATCACATTAATGTTGGAATTAGGGTAGCTATCTCTGCTTTGTCTCCTTAAATGGCTCATGATCTTTGATATTTATAAGGCAGGCAGGTGCATGCTGTCCGTGCTAGGGCTGGTTGTACCCAGTGAACTTAAGAAGTGGCTGTTAAAGCCTTTTGCTTCCACACATTTTTGAAGAATTTGCCTTAAATTTACAAATTTCTTCATAAAAATGAATGGAGCAAAAAAGAGGCTGATAGATTTCATTTCCATGCCTACCGCTCACCTTTGCAAACAGGGGAAATGCAGCAAAAAAAATAGCATTCCACTGAAAGTGGCTCAAGTGGCTAAGACACTGACTGGGAGACGGAAGGTTAGCAGTTCGATTCTAGAGTACTGCAGGACGGAATGACCTCCCATCTTTGTCCCAGCTCCTGCCAACCTAGCAGTTCAAAATCAAGAAATTGCAAGTAGATAAATAGGGACCACTTTGGTGGGAAGGCAACAGTGTTCCGTGTGCTCCAGTGTCTAGTCATGCCTGCCACATGACCACAGAAACGTCTGCAGAAGCAGACAGCGCTGGCTCTTCGGCTTTGAAACAGAGATGAGCACAACCATAGAGTCAGATATGACTGGCTTTCGAGCAAGGGAAACCTTTACCTTTAGCTGAAAGTTGTATGAGCTGCCACATCCATCCAGTGAGAGTATTCTGAGGTTTTTGCACACCTAGGAATATGGTGGCAAATGAATAATAATGATGCTGAAACATCAAATCAATTCTAAGTTATGATGACACCTTTCAGGAGTTTCTAGGTAGAGAGTACTCCGAAGCAGTTTACCATTCCCTTCTTCTGGAGACACCTTAGGACTGTGCAGCTTGCCCAGGGCCACACAGGCTATCTCTTCTTCCAGAGGCACACTGCAGAATTGAACTCCTAACCCCTGGCTCTTCAGTCAAACACCGAACTCATTGAGCTACCCAGCCAGCTGGGTCCCTACACAAAATATGGAGATACTCAGATCCTCCTGCAATCTTTGTGTAGACTGAGCAGGTGCTCAGATTCTCCTGAGATGGACGCAGTTCCCAAAAGGAAGTTGGCACAGTGAGTATCTTTTTTAATTTTGCTCTTCTGAATTGTGCCCAGCCAATCTGTATAATTAGGACAGTACTCGGAGATATTGGCTGATGGCGGTGGAATTTAATAACACTTCCTCTCTCTGCTCACCCAGCAGTTGTTCTTTCGAAGTTGAGGGTCAACATGTAGGGTCAGGAAAAGAGTGGGGGAACCACTCTTGTTTTTAAAAAAATGTGTTTAGGCCAGTTCTGTTTGGAATAGTGACTTCTCCTTAATCTTAAGACTTCTTCTGCCATATCCTAATCCAAATATAGGTTATCATCATGGTGATTGGCCATGAAGACTGTCCTGAGAATATAATGCAGTAGTCTTTGATCTGCCTTCCGCATCGCAGCACGACTCCTGAACCGCTGACCCAGTTCTGTGAGTCACTTTCTGGTCTGATGCCCTTTTGGACCGCAGATTTATCTTCAGCCTCATGCCAGTATTGATGATACTGCTGCTCTCCATCAAGATGGATTCAAGTGGGATTTAATCTATGCATTCCTATGGGAAATTGCATTCAATACATTCCTATGGGAAATTCAAGATAATAATTTTTTGAGATACAATCAACCTCGAGGAACAAATTTAATTTGTATGTAGAGGTTTGACTGTACAGCAGAACCTTTGTTAACAAACAGCTCGGTTAACATAAAAATCACATAACAAAAGGAAATCCATAGAAAATTGTGGCTTGGTTTACGGATTTTTTTCCAGAATGGATTAATTGGTTTTCAATGCATTCCTATGGGAAACTGTATTTCAGTTAATGTATTTTGGTTTTCAATGCATTCCTATGGGGAATTTCATTCAATGCATTCCTATGGGAAATTTGGTTAAAGTAATTATCACTGTAAGAAATGTCCTGGAGAACGCATTAATTATGTTAACCGAAGTACCACGGTAATATAATTGCACTACTTCTAGATCTTCTGGTTAAGGTTAAGTCAAATGATGTTGTATTTTTAATAAAGTAGCTGCAGGTGAGTGGACAATAGGCAGCTTTGGCACACTGTGTTATCTTGTGCTTGTGGAGTTTTGTGATTCATCATCTGCTTGTTAGGTGAATCCCCCTTCCTCAAAGTAATAGTTGTTCTCTTGCATCTGAAGTGAAGGTCATGACAGTGCTTCCATGCTGGACTTCAGCACATTTACATAGAAGTTAGCTATAGGGCAGCTATACTTATATCAAGATTTTAGTTGCTTCTATCCTGGATCAGTGTTTGGCGACAAAAATAAAACTGGATAGGTTTCTTGCAACAAATATCTTGTCTACTTTTATCATTTATAAGAATCATCTTAACCAATTGCTCACAATGGCCGTAGCTGATGTGTCCTGGTTAACATCAACGGTAGCAGGGATTATGAGATACTTGAGATATTTAAGAAGTGATTGACCATTAGCACCCCCCCAGCAAGTGAAAATTTGAATCTAGCACTCCTGAGTCCCAATCTGACATTTTGTCAACTACATCAAGCTAGAATGTATAAGTATAGTCACTTTATTAGCTTGCCACCATCCTATTAACGCAAACTCCTACAACTTCCAGGGATGCTGGAACGAAAAGAAAAGTAGCATACAGAAAAATGTATCCTCTTTGATAGGAAATTTTGTTTTGTGCAGCATGCCAGAGTTGCTGTGTTGACCCACCTGAGTCTTGCTTGTATTTTGGCCTAGCAGCAAATAAGGGAAGGTTTTCACAAGATCCCACCAGAAGCTACAGATTTTTAGACTCTTTGGTGAATCCCAGTGATGTGATGCATCTCTTTCTCCCCAAAGTTCACCTGCCTGGAAGCACCCAGAGGATATCGACAGTGGATAATAACTTTTCTTGTTGCTTTGGGCCATTTGAACTGTTTCTTCAAGACATTATTAGCCCACGAGTAAAGTATGTGTGTACAAAGACTTTGCATTTTGAATGCTCTGTCTTTGTTTTGTTTGTTGTATCACCACCACCACCACCACCACCACCAAATTTTGATGTGCCTCTTAGAGAATGTAAACAATATGTTACTCAGCCAAGGAAAGAGGTATCTCAACTAATTTTTAGTTGAGTTAGTGCATTGTATGTATGTATGTATGTATGTATGTATGTATGTATGTATGTATGTATGTATGTATGTATGTATGTATGGAGTTTGTGCTAGGCATGTCTATTGGTTGTTGCTTTTCCCCAGAATAAATAAGTGTTGGCAAGACGCTATTCTAAGCGTAAGCTACCAATCATTAAGAAAATGTACTGACTACAGAGCATGATACAGGCAACGTTAAGCACTTTTCAGCCCCATTAATTCCAGGAAGTTAAAGATGCATTTTTTCCATTGAAACTAGTGATATTTAAGCACATTTAACGTTAGTTGAATAACAAAACTTTAACAAGAAAAGCAAGGCAACTTGATCCTATAAATTCCTACAATGATAAAATGAAATTTCATAGGGTCTGATCATGTCAGGACCATTATGATGCTCTTCCCGGCATAGGAAAAGTCACCATGATTGTGTTTGTGATAGTGTAATTTCACACTACCTGTGCACACAGAATATTTAGGGTAGATGCAATTGAGGCTAGTTCTGCCCCCACCCCCAAACTTTGAGACCTGCTCTGGGAGTCACATGAGGCTACTACCATTGGGGAAAAGGCAGGGGGGAATACTTGACTTTGTTGGAAATCTATGTCTGACTTTGTAAAAATGTCTTAAAAAGAAAAAAAAATATGGCCCACGAGGAAGCTGCATCTTGACTACAAGAAAAATCAGCACTCTGATTGAAAAGTTTCATTTGTCACTTGGGAGGGGGCAGAAGTGGATAGGGGCTGCTCTGCCAATTTTGGTGCCACACAGGTGTGACAATTCCTACTCTGGCTTTAGGCAAATCCAAATAACACCCTGTGAATCCACACAAATGGGTTTACTGCGATTCATCCGGCCCACGCTGCCCTCGTCGCTCCCGGAAGCAGAAGTAAAACGCGCCCATATGGAGGAAGGGTTAACCCGGAAGAGTCTTAACCGTACGGGCGCATTTTACTTCCACTTCCATGAGCGACGAGGGCAGCACAGGCCAGATGAATCGCAGTAAACCTATTCATGTGGATTCACAGGGTGCTTGGGCTTCTGGGAATTGAAGTCCAAGAACACCTGGAGTGCCAAGGTTCACCATCACAGTGCTAGCATATCAAAGTGTGGATGTCTTTACTTTCAAAGACACCTTTCATTCCTACTGTTAGAATATCAGCAGTTGTTCTTATTAAATGCATTGACACTGATTATAGCAAAAATTTTGAAGTCTCATCCTCTGATCACAGCCCTTCGTAATAAATGCAGTGGCAAGGTTTTGGGGGGAAACTGCTCTAAGTTATATCTCTAAACACATGCTTGCACTTGAGTCTGTTGTGTTTTATTTCTATTTTTGTATTTCTGTATGAGTAAGAAATGTTAAGGGACTGTGGTGGCTCAAGTGGTAAAGACACTGAACTCGATGACTGGAAGGTTGGAGTTGGATTCCTGAGTACTGCATGACTGAATGAGCTTCCATCTCTGTCACAGCTCCTGCCAACCTAGCAATTTTAAAGCAAGAAAGGTTCTGCTTCGGCAGGAAAGGTAACAGCATTCCGTGCACTCTGGCACCTAGTCCTACCTGCCACATGACAATGGAAATGTGTGCAGATGTAGACAGCCCTGTCTTGTTGGCTGTAAGCAGAGAAGAGCAGCACACCTTAGAGTCAGATACGACTCTCAAGAAATTGCAAGTAGATAAATAGGTACTGCTTCTGTGGGAAGGTAAACAGCATTGTGGCATGCCTGCCACATGTCCATAGAAACATCTGCAGCAGCAGACAGTGCTGGCTCTTTGGCTAAACAGAGATGAGCACTGAACCCTAGAGTCGGATATGACTGGCTTTCTTCTTTGCACCGCATTTTTGTAAAAAAAAGTTCTGTATCTAAACTGTGACGGTGTTCTAGATGTTGATTTTCTTTCCTAGTGGTGAGTAAGCTCTCTCTTTTTCTTTCCTGTTTTTAATTAAGCAAACCCAGGTGGTAGACCCACATAGCAAAAATATTTTTCCAACCTTTATTATGCCTCATTAGAATTCTCTCCTTTTAAAGGATTTCTAATTATATTGTCTCATAAAACTAAACCTGGGAGATCATTTGCATATTATATGAAGAAATCTCATACAACAAATTCACAGCGGATTCAATTAACATAATAGCTAATTATATATCCCATCAGCCTTTTGAGTAGCACAGCATTCATGTTGCTCCTGTTCTAGCCTAGAGCAAGTGGGAGGAGGCTGGGGTGGGAGAGAGCTGTCTATGAATTTTCACTTCTAAATATTGACTCTTAATAAAGAACGGAAATGATTGGAATACTTTTGCCAATTAAAAAAGTGTGCGATTAAACTGCATGAAACACTTTTTAAAAACACTTGTTTCCGAATTTATAGGTAGATGTTCCTCCCCTTCGCACAAATCTTGCATGCGATTTGACATGGATCCTTATATACATGGGTGGTTGTACATATGTATACATGGATAAATAATTCATACAGAGCAGAGCATTGACAGCAGAGGAAAGGGAGTGAATGCCTTTTACGAGGAAACGGCTGTCCAAAAAAATCTTTGATTGACACTCTGGACTTTGGAAGATGTCCATTTGCAGCAGTTAACATTTTTATTTTTTGCTATCCCACGTCTACAATCCAATCGCATTCTTGGCTGGTCATGGTCTCTATCAAGGCAGAAATTTACAACAAGATTAGCAGAGATATAGTAATAAACTGGCTCCTGAGCTTCCTTGTAATTGACTGTTATGAAGGTGTCATCTCCGTAGCCTATAATGAATTCTCCATCATGGGGTTTAAAATTGGCTAAAATACTCTGGAACTGATTTGCTTCTGCATGTGCACATGACTGTGTATGTGGATATTAACCTACCCCTCCACCAACCTGGCTTTTAGCATTTTGAAATTATTGGAAAGCAACTTCTTTTTTTAAAAAAAGTCAAGCTTTGAATGATTAGCTACACGGGGGATTTATTTAGAAATGTTCAGACCACTCCATCCAGGGCTAAAATCTGCATACATGACAAAAATCAAGAGGGTGGAAATAAGATGTTGTTGTTGTTGTTGTGGGGGGAGAGGAAGAGATGCTATGTTGATGTGTTGTGTTTTGTTTTTTAAAAAATGATGGCCAAAATTTGATGCGGAGTAAGAGTCCTTTTTCTCTTTACAATGATGGCTGACTTGTTATTCATATTTTAATGAGTCTATCTCTAAGACAGCTTTTTTTTTTGGGGGGGGGGCTCGGAGGCCCACATCTCCGGTCTGACTACAATGGGAGCTGCCTTATTGAAAAGTACCATTCAAAATCTTCATACCCTCCCAAAGAAAGGCTTTCATTTTCTGCCACTTGTCAAAATACTCCCCCATTTCTTTTAGTACTCAAGCAATTTTAAAGTATACTTAACTTTTGGAGGAGACTGTTAGTAGTGATTGTCTGATAGATCTCTCTCAAAATATACAAGGGTTGACATGCAAATGCCTGTTGCTTTCATGAATAAAGCCTGGCTATTGAAAAAAGGCAATGCAGACTCAGCACGGAATGAACTGATCCTCTGCAATTGTACATATTCCATTTGTGCAAGAAAGGCTTACACTGGTGTGCCATGCAGGCATATGTTGACATGGATAGAATTTTGCATATAGAATATTGCCTACATCCATGAGAAAAGAGAATTTTCTAAAGGTTCTCTGGCAAAGTATGAAGACACATACTGAGATGGGCTCATTTCATTTCAGAAACAGATCGAGGAGGAAGCAGTATTTGGATAGGAAATGCCTCTAACCATGCTCAGCCTTCAACTAATTTGCAAAAGAGAAAATTAAACTATTAAAAATGCACAGGAAACGAATGCAAAATTCTTTGCTTCTTTGCCAAAGAAAAGACTTTGGTAGGCATACCCACATGGCAAAGTGATGGGCCAGGGTTCAAAAGGTCTCAGTTTGAATCCCTACTCAATCATGGAAATTCACTTAAAGAGTAAAACTGATAAATCAACTCCTTAAATAACTTGCCTTGAAAGCCTGATTAGGTTTGCTATATGTTGGTTCTGTCTTGATAGCACATAGCAACAACAACAAAGGCATGCCAGATTTTAGCCAAGTCCACCTACATAATTTAACTGTAATATGTGCCTCAGGTATATGTAAGTACAGTGGTGCCTTGGATAAAGTCCGATTCAGATAAAGTCCAATTCGGATAATGTCGCGGTTTTCATGCACACGTAATGCATTGCATAAAGTCCAAAACCGCTAAAAAATGGATGTTATCCGAGGTATTGTATAGGAACCTTGGATAAAGTCCATTTTTGGACTTTATCTGATGCATTGCCCACTTGATTCGGATAAAGTCCAAACTTGTGGAATGGAGTTTGGACTTTATCCAAGGTTCTACTGTATATGAAGTGTACATGTACATATATAGAAAGAGTCTAAGCTATTCTTAACATTTCTCTTTAGATGCATACATCTTTTTGTGTGTGTCTCAGAAAGAACAAAGTCATTCCTTATCTACTGAAAAATTTCAGTTGTTCGGACAATGCATATTGCAGAAATATGAGTTACTGGTTGAAATCCTGTTGTTTCATGCAGTATGATGCACTAGAGTAGGTCTGCTGAATTAGGGATTTGGTAAGTCAACTCTATTCCATCAGTACAACTGATTCTAGTCTACTTGCAGCTTACTACACAAAAGTAAGTAACAACTAGAGTAGGTCCATATGAACATACGGGACTTATGGAGGAAGTACTTCATTCAATCCCCACTCAGTCAGTGGATGTACTGTAATATGATTTAGGAGAATTTCAACTACTGATGCTGAGCATAGATCAACACATGATTGTGCCTGTTTAGTTACCATTGATGACAATAAGACATAAAGATGTGTACACTTGTACTGAATTACAATCTTGCATATATGCTGTGATTCTCATTTATACGTTTGAAGTCCCTATCAAACTTCTGACACTTACTTTTTATACAGGATGCATTTTGGTCCCCTAATCCCTTTCACTGATTGGATATAAACAATGAGAAAGTAGAGGTGTAGTTTCTAACATAATTTGTTTCTATTAGCTTCGCAACATGGCCCATCTGCTGTCATGAAAAACACAATACAGTAATTCTTTTTGTATCAGTCTGCTGAGAAACAATTAGTACTTAGTTTTCATTTCCTCTTTGTCGTGTTTAATTGTCCTCTTTCCCTACTGAAATGTGGAAATGTAATATCCTCTAATTGAAACAACGGTGAGTCTTGGGATACCTTAAAAACTGACAAGTTTTATTTGAGGTAAGCTTTTGGGGGACTACTGCCCACTTAGCAGACGGAACAATCCTGTGCATGTTTATCTGGAAGAAGTAAAGCTCCATAGAAGTTCATGCCAACTAGGTGTGTAGAGGACTCTGCCTTAATTTCCAATTTACTTTTCTCTGAGTGACCTGCTATACCCACATTCTTAAACAATTAAATCAATAAATAGGCTTCAACACTTCTCTGTATTAGATGGTGGCATTGGCTACCAGAAGATGGCATAACTGTCCTTAATAGCATAAGTACTGCGTGCCCTTTTCTGTAAAGGCCATGACCTTTGTAATGAGGTTTAGGCAGAGTTTCCCCCTGAGCAAAAAAAAAAAACAGTGTGGTTTTTGTCAGTCTCCTCCAGAGAAAATAAAAGCTGGGCAGATATCTTTTCCTAAGCATAAATTCCTGGAAATCGGTGGAACTGGCTTCAAAATAGCATGAGGGCATTTGACATTTTAACTGCATGTCAGAAGAACTGTGTTGCACTGAGTGGACTTTGTATGGAATCCATATATCAGGGGTGCACAAACTATGGCCTGTGGGCCAGATCCGGCTCCCAATGCCAATTCATTTGGCCCACACCACCCTCATCGCTCCTGGAAGTGGAAGTAAAATGCACCCATGCAGGCGCGTTTTACTTCCACTTCTCGGAGCAACAAGGGTGGTGTGGGCCAGATGAACTGGCATCCAGCCCACAGGCCATAGTTTGGGCACTCCTGGTTTAAGCAGAGACAGTGGCAGCCTAAAATCTACCTCATCCTGTTGCAAAACAGATTGCGAGGTGTGTTTTACTTCCAGTGGGAGGAACCATGTGACTGGCCCACGGCCCGAAAAGTTTGGGCACCTCTGGCATATATCGTTTGCTCTTTATGGAAGCATGTTTTTGGTCACTCTTGTCTAGGCACTCAAGCATATATACTGTTCCACACATTTTGCACAGACATTTTGAACCATCTCCTTAATTTATTATTTGATCTTCAACGCAGCGTCCTACGTCTCCACTCGCATGTACTCTCCCAAATATTGTCTACTCTTCCCTTGACATGAAATGTTTCCCTTTTCTGTTCTCCCCAGTCTCCCTAAAAGCTTAAGATGCCAGAGACAAACTGGGGGTGAGTGTAAGGGGAGAAAGTCTCATAAAATAGTCCAGTTTAAACAGCACAGGAGGTGGGTGTGTAGAGGAGGGAGGGGCAGGGGACCCTAAGCTTTAGATTTAATTTTCCTGTCTTTTATATCTCCGATTTGTAGCCAGATGGTGGCAGAGGCAAAAAACCTCTTTGTGCTGATGGAGCAGACATATGAAAATGCTTCTGTAATGTAATCATTGAGACCGGAAGGGTTCATACTGTGTCTGAAAAGAGACAATGGAGCCTGGATATATCAACATTGCAAAAATCGAGTTCATTTGTGATTCAGTTCTTTTGACTATGGTTGTCATGATAACTTCCTACTTTGATCAGTAGAGGGTGGAGGGGGGGGGAGGATTCCTCCAAAAGGCCCACGGATGCAGACCCTGTTGTTTACTGTGCACTTGGCTTCAATTCACGCCCCCTTCCGGAAGAAGCAACAGGGATAGCCGCATCGTGCACCTTGACCTGTCTAGACGGGAGAGAAGTTTTTTTGTCCCTGTTTCCAAGGGTGAGAGATGCTCTTTGACCCCTTTGAGCCCTAGCCGTTGAGATTCATGCTAAGTATGTAGGTAGTGTCTCTATGTTTCTTCCTCTGGATTCTTGCTTGATTCTGAAGGAAGAGGAATGGTGAAGACATGGGCCAGCTGTTTGAAAATAAAGCTTGAAACAGTAGAACCTGGGAGAAGTTAAATTTTGTAAGTGATTATTTTCTTTGTGCAATCCCCTGGGAGGCATTAAACAGCTGCACGGGAGTTGACGAACAGCAAGTAAGGCAGACCAACTGAAGGGTTGGTGGCAGGGGTGGGAGGGAGAGACACTTTCCCGAAACTCAGCTCTAGGACAAGAAAAGCAAGATGACTCCAGCAAGAAGTCTTTCAAGCTTGGATTGAGAAATGGTTGGGCATGAAAAGATGATTTTCTTCTCTTTATTTTCCATGCATGTGCCAGGTCTTTAAACAGAAAAATGTGCTTTAAAAAAATCTGAAAGTTTACAAAAATGGATTATATTGTTTTATTCTAAAAGGGTTACTTTTCTGGGAGGTTCAAAAGCTTTTTTTTTTTTTGAAATGTCTTAGATTCAGATGACATTTTTAATATACTTTTAATATAACATAATATAGTTTCAACGATCATGCAGATAGAGAAATCAGTACTTTTGTCATGTTTCTTCGATCTGTATTAAGACACCTGTATCTAAATATACTTATAATCTTTTGCCTTTGTGACATTTGAAATTTTAAATATACTGTATATCTATATCTAAATTTCCCCCTATATTTTGGCCTCTTTCTTTTAGATTCCTTTTGCAAAGTCAGAGACATTCTTAACAGACGTCTTGGAAAACATATGTGATCGGATGAACGATTACCAGCTTCAAGATGATCCAGTAACTGAGAAAAAGATATTCAAGAGATATGCTCCCAGGAAAGATGAGGAAATCTATGCACAATACAAAAAATACTTTTTTTATTCTGACGCTTACAAGCCCTTGAAATATGCGGTAAGACAACATAATAAACGAGTGACAATGATGGATAAGCGGCTATTAGGATGTTTGGCACTACAGTATATATTAATTCAAGACACTGAACGTAAACTAATGGCTTTTAAAATATGTCTACTATATTTTGCAGAGTCTTTACATCATCTTTGAAAACAAGACATAACATGGCATGATTTCTAGAAGGTGGAACATGAAGATGTAACACATCTAATATGCTTCTCTAGCCAATTCTGTGCAGACAATCTGCTACTATAGAGTCTGTTTTTAAAAAGCTGCTAGTGTCTATATATACATGCAACCAAGAGGATAAATTATATGATATTTAGATCTATTATGACTTCATGTCACAAGTTCTAGAAATCTTGCCATGTCATCATCATGCTTTTCTATTCATTTCTGTGCAGTCAGTCTGCTGTACTAGAGTCTGTTTTTAAAAACATGATAAATTGCTTTCATGGCATTTTTCATGATCCTCGCTTAGCAATCCAAATTAATCAGAACAACATATCAAATATGTATTGCTGTTCAGAGTAGGAAAAGAGAGATATCATAGTGACCTTTCTCTTCCCCAGGCCTTCTAGAGATGTTTTATATACGAACTAGAATGAAGGCCTAGAGTGGGTGGAAGCAAAAGGTTAAATTCTGAAGTAGGCCTACTGCTAATTCCCTTGAATTTTTGGTATTTATATGTTCAAGAAAGAATCTGAAAGATAGAAAGTGAGAGAAATGTGAAACCTTTTAATTTCTTTTCTACACTTGATTTCTGGAAGCAGACCTTATTGCTTCAATAGAATAAATGCTTCTGATTCTTCGTACCTTTAGAACTGGATGCAGATATAATTTTAGCTACATTAACATGAACTCATAAATGTTGTCATGGCTGCTTGTAATATTGTTAATGTTGCAGTGATCTAATTGAATTGCTTTCTGTGAGATGTTAAAGCCATTTTTGCATTTTAAGACCTTCAGTGCTCAATTCATTGCGCTGAAGCTGTAACTTCATCACCTCGTGGCATATACCAATGCTAACATTGTGCGTTATTAAAAGCTGGCCTATTTTATGATCGATTTTGGCCAGTCAGACAAAAGTATGTCTGTTCCTATTCTAAAAACAAATGTTATGATCCCTTCCTTCTTTGTATTGACCCATTTTGTAATTTGTGGATCAGACACTGCTAAAATACTCAACATATGGACAAAATGGCGGAACA
This sequence comes from Bradypodion ventrale, assembly GCA_035047345.1. Taxonomy (NCBI): domain Eukaryota; kingdom Metazoa; phylum Chordata; class Lepidosauria; order Squamata; family Chamaeleonidae; genus Bradypodion; species Bradypodion ventrale. The sequence goes on from JAWDJE010000006.1 coordinate 128,889,115, forward strand.
AAGCTTAACTCTGTGCTGCTCCCCCCGAAATTTTATGGGTAGTGCTTTTTGTTCAGGAACCCAGAATTGTAGCTGATGGCTACCCCAAATCAATAACCAAATTGTGTTCATTTTTTCAAAATGTTGAAAGTGGTTATTCATTTGGAGTAACCATTAGTTAGAATTCGGGTGAATTAAATATATATCATATATAAAAGAGAGGATATAGATATAGATATAGATATAGATATAGATATAGATATAGATATACAGTGGTTCCTCATATAACGATTTTAATCCGTTCAATGGTGCTCGTTGTTGTACAAAACAATTGCTATACGATACATGCATCATATAGCGATTTTCCCTATGGGATGCATCATACAACAATTTTTTTTGCTAAGCGGTTTTCCCATTGAAAAATTGTTGTAGGATTTTTTCCATAAGGAAAATTGTTGTGCGGGACACCATTTTCTCCCCAAACCTAATTGTTATGCAATTTCGTTGCTATACGGGCCGACTGTTGTATCAGGTTCCACTGTATACATATAGATATAGATATAGATATAATTATTATATAAATAAACTCTCTAAAAATAATCCCAATCAATTTTATCAGAATTAAAATAGCATGTGTTTTTAAAATGTTCAAAACTGGAGAGGGATCATCGAAACAATCAAACACTATTATAACCAAAGTTTTTTTTTCATTGTCCAAAAATGGAACTGAAATAAGCATATATTGAAGTCCTATTGTTCATTATTCTAAAAAACAGAGCACTTGATCAGAATGCTACACGAGCAAACAATTTAAGCATTCTTGACACTGTGTTCCTTTGCTTGTGCTTTGTCGATGGCCTTGTTTAGTTTTGTGCTACAGAGCTCCTTTTTCCTTTTCAGTGTGAAACTATCATAGAACAGTATGAAGATGAAATATTCTCACTTATCGCCCAGGAGGCAGACTTTCTGGCTGACAAGCTCTGCATTGAAAAATCAGGTACTGTGTCTGATGTAACATGTGCTCTCTCTCAACAGCACTTCTTCCTCCCTCCTCCCCCATCAACCCAGTTGCATTGCTTTGGTATAGCATAAGCACTGGTGGAAGAAAAATGTTCTGTCTACTGAAGATGCATTGACATTGCACTGCCATGGAGTGAGGGCAAAAAAGTTTGATTTGGCTCCCACACTTAGAATTTGGCCACTGACTATAACATGCCACCATTTTAAAAATGCCACAGACTATCATTAGACAGACAGATTCACTCATATTTTAATCTGTAAATTAGTTTTCTAACTAAACATCACATGTTAAAATATGAAAAAAATTCCTTGTATACAAAGCTCACAGGTTGTCATCTATCACTTACTGAAGCCAATGGCAATAATGCTAGTTGTGGTGGTGTTTTTTAAATGAAGCTAGGTTGCCTCCAAGTTTCATTGTTGTTCTTGTTGTCATAGTTACTGATTGAGTAGGGTGGAAAGATATGAAGACCAAATACATTGCCTACATCATGGCATTTTGGCCATCTCAGATTTATGTAAGTTTCAGTCTTGATTCCTGCTGAAATACAGTTTTGTAACAAACAAGGGTAGCGTTTTTGCTTTCTCTCCTACAATGAAGCAACTGTTCTAACTATTGTCCTGGGAAAATATAACTGGGGTGGGGTGGGGTGGCTAGATAATAATTATTTTATGGAACAATCCAATCATTTTTGTGATTAGTTTTAGTTGTGTGGTTTTTTACCGCATCCTTACCGCTCTGGTCAAATTCTAAATAAACTTTAAGGTATAATCCTATGCACACATACCTGGAAGTAAGATCATTTAATGCAACAGAATGCAATTCTGAGTAAACATAAACAAGATTGTGTTATTAGACCATATTTGATGGATAGAAATATAGACATTGAGAGTGAATGAACAGATATGAATGGAAAAGATAGTCTAATAATCAGTACTTTTTAAGGTGCAGAGTTCTAAAATTGAATTTAAGTACTATATAAGGGACATCTGTAATATGAGATAAAGGCTACTTGAATTTTGGAAAGGTTCAGAGAAATGGGGGGAAATAAATATTTAGGAGGGCTAGAAGGGTATAATTATTAAAAACAAGGTTGATTTAAATACACTAGTTGTTGCAAAAACACCAATAAATTATTTAAAATTGTAGCTTTCAACCATGATTCACTTGAACATTCTATAATTTATTCTGGTTCTTTTAATATATTATAAAAAGCAGGTGATCACACAACCATTCTCCAAACTCTGCATGGAACTGCCATAGTAATTGTCTTTTCCCCCTCCATTTCTTTTGTGTCCATGCAATATGGAGATAAAGAAAAAAAGGGCATTTCTAGGACAAGAAGGATGAGATAATTATATGAGTAGATTTTCTCAGCACATTGATAAAATTCCAACTTGCCTGTAGTTTCAAGATGAAGTAATTTCCTCTCACATGAAATCCAAATTATGCTGAAAGTTGTGTGTTTATGATTAAGGCCAATGATGTTTCTTTCCTACAGCATCTGACATAATAAATTCATAGTTATGAAGGTTCATACTACAATAGATTGCTTAGGCCTGTCATGGCAATCCTTGGCGCTCAAGGTGTTCTTGGGCTACAATTACCAGAAGCCCAAGTCAGCACTCCTGCTGATCAGGGCTTCTGGGAATTGAAGTTCAAGAACAGCTGGAGTGCCAAGGTTTGCCATCACTTGGCTTAGGCTGTACTCTGGTCAATTACGTAGGTGTCAGACCTATTGAATTGAGTAGGACTATTGTCCTTCCTGGCTCAGATATTATTACTTCCTTAGCCATATTTTTATTATTATAAAAATGTCTTGACTACCTCTCAAAAACGGCATTGAGCATTCCAGCTTTCTTAAAAGAAACCCCCAAGAAAAAGAAGACCTTCCAGGAACATGACTTAACATTCCTTACAATCAGTGGGACTTAATTGCGAAATAATGATTTTTAGAACAGTGGGATTAGAGTCGAGCTGCTAGAGTCTAAGCATACTCAAGTGAAAGTCCATTGTACAGGAAGCAACTGATGTTCAAAAAAAGCCTGCTTAGGATATGGCAAAATATGTCTCTCCCTAGAAAAAACAGGCTTTCGCATCAGCTAGAGATATAAGCATTTGCTCTTCTAGTACTGAACAACTCTAGGATGTATTTTGTCACACAATAATGAAAGCAGCAACATCAAAACAAAAACAGAAGAAAGTTTGCTGTTTTTGATTGAGCAAAGATTATAGGAACCAGGAAAATACTGTGATAGATCATAGCAGTCCTTATACCTGACCTTGTAAAATCTCACAGGATTACAAAAATGGATGGAATTCTTTATATCAAACATTATTTTTAATATGGGGGAGGAAAATAATGAACAAGAAGAATATGCTAAACTCAACTCAAAAATTATGAAGAAGCTATGCCATGCAGTTTTAAAATCAATTCAGATCCTTGGCCTCATCGGTGGAAGGGGATATAAACTGCTTCGATAAAGAAAGTTCAAATTAATTCAAATAACCTTCATCATTACCATCATCACGATCAGTGGAATGAAGTAAAACTGCTTAGATTTAGAAAACAAAGCATTCTCTGCTCAACTCCTGGTAAAGCATGTGTTGTCTGGCTCCTAACTAGTGGGATATTACACCAGAAAAATAAATTTATCTGAAAATCACTACATAGATGTACAGCATAATGAGGGCTAAATGGCAGAATCTGGCGATAATTTTATGTACATTATACATCTATAATTCATTTGCCATCTGTATTATTTGCAGCTTTGTTGCAAACTTGTTTTAAAGCTTGTTACTTGTTTGGATCTGATTGCAGTTTGTGGAGGAAGATGTTCCAGATAATACTATAGATTTGTGTAGAAACCTGTGAAAAATGAACTTTTCAAAAGCCAACTTACAAATAGCCTACTAAAAAGCTTGTCTTACAACAAACAGCTCCTTGCAATGCTGTGCACATCAGCGGGAAAAACATACATGTGGTTAGTGTAGGAGTATTTTGATGTGTTTTGCAAGCCAGAACCAAACAGCGGTCCATATTTTGGGGTGGCCTGCAGGAAATTAGTTTGCTGGGTACCACTTCTGTTATGTCAGGGTGGGCTGGCATGGGCTGGAATATTAAGAGTCATAATCTTGTCAGTGGTAAATATGGGGAGATTGTTTGGTCTCCGTAGGGTTATCTCCTGTCGGTGCTATGAAAGTGTCAAATTCAAGAAGCCTTTTGCTAGAAAGATATACTAGCATGTTTACATGACATTCTGCATTCATTGTTTGACTAAAGAGCCAAGAATCTTCAATGATGTGTGTTAGAATGATGAAACCGTTTGATACAGACAACCATGGATCAGTTATCTGTCAGAAGTTTTCTTTGATCTCACTCAAAATCTCTATAAAGTACTACACTTTCCTCAGACAAGGAATCAAAAAGGATGAAATATACTTTACACATTTGCAGATTGTACCTCCCTCATCTTTAAGGACTTGAGAACGGTTTCTCAAACGAATACATTTTCCAGCCATTAGTCGAAGGTTAATAGTTATCACACAACCAGCAACATCGCAGAAGTCGTGATGCACATCTGGATGGGCTATTATTGCACTTTGATATACCAAACACTTCATCTCAAATATTTTGAGGATGTGAGAGAAGGGGGAAAATTGACCATTGCATAAGCAACAGATATTAACATCTCAATGGTTCCTTTAAAGAGAATAATGGCAATTCTGTTGTTAACAACAATTATGAAATTGACCAAGGATATTATAGGTTAAGGTATGGAGTTATATCAGCTAATTTTCCATTGGAATATTATATAGTGCTGTAGTTTTCACATGACCCCAAGTTATCATTAAGATATGGTAGAAATTTCCTTTATATTAATCATCTTCACATGCCCATAACTCTGCAAAATTATTCTCTTTGGCTGAAATTGTCCTTTCTCATCCCAAAGGCGAATTTATTTATGTATGAAGAAAGCTTGAGTGGGAATCATCCATGCATTTTTGAACTGCAGAAGAGCAGACAAATACTTTTATTCTGCTCTAAAAGCATGATGTTTTTATTTTTGATTTCCTCTTGCTTTCTATTTAATCTAGTGTGCCTTTTTAATCCTACTAATAGCAGAGCCTTGGAAACTGGAACTTTCTAGGTAGCTAGTTCTCACTGAGACTGCTTCAAAATGGCATCAAAGCAACCTAACAGATGTTTTAAGTAAAAAGACCTGATCTTAATAAACAAATTATCTTAGTATTTACACTGGATTGTACTAACATTTTCCAGGATTTGGAAATGAAGAAGACAGATGAGAGAGAGAGATTTAGAATCCTACTGCTAGTTGCAAGTTGAGCAGACCCATCAACCCATCAGAGTAATAGGATATACTTAACAACTTATTCATTATTTAATGATTGAGCCAATGGATCTACACTAGTTGGGACTTAACAGTAGGATTCTGGAGCTGCAGTTGTAATATTTGAGAAATATCAGAGAAATTTGACACATTTCATAGTTACCTTTTGTTCTTCTTCTTCCATGTCTAGGCCAGGTGTGAAACTGCCAAAATGAAGCCACCTTTTGGTGAGTTCATTCATATTTATTTGTTTAAATTTATATAGCCACCCCCTCGCCAGAGCAACTCTGGGTGGCTTACATCCACTAAAAATCCAAATAAAACACTCAAAACCATTAAAAACCAATTAAAAACTCATAAAACACCCTATTTCACGAGCCACCAGGCAGAGGCCTCCTCCCCATCCATGCCCCACACACTCCCTGCCAACCAGGTTTTAAGTCCTTTCATCTGACCTAGTGTGAGAAAGATTAGCTGGCAACACAAGGTTGTCATTACCAGGTTACACTTGACTGTGGTTCAAAAATACCACAATCTTCAAAGAGGCTCTTTTTGTGTACCCTATTAACTTTTGTTTCCTGCCATGCATGAATAAAAAAAAACTTGAGAAATTCCCCATAAATAAATAAAATTGATGATAGCACTTTTCTACAGTGGGTTATATAACTACTACTGGTGGTTTAGAAAAATTGCAATTGTTTTTTCTTCTTTTCCCATATTATAAGTAATTATCTAGTTTTAATTTAACTGTGAGGGTCAGATCAAATTCTTGTATTTCTCAAACTTAAGGAAGTTCTACTTCTAGATGCAGAGTTAGCATCTTGCCATGTCTGTTTTGAACTCATTGAACAGGTCAACAGAGAAAACAAACTTCCTATCAACAGTAATCTAACCTCATTCATACTGATTAGCTGGAAAGCTACCTACATTGCCAATGAGAATATTAACTAAATTCTGTTCTTGTTTTCTTGCCATATAGTCCAGGTTTTTTTTTCTTGTCTACAAAGACATAACCCCATGGATTTCTGCATAACTTCTTTATATAAATAGGTTAGAGATGTCTACCATAATTTAGAAATATGTTAGTCATTGGAGACCAAGATGATAGGGCTATCAACAGTGTTTGTGACTGGTAAATTCTTCATTTACTAAGTTCGCAGCACTTCAGCAATGAAGAATGTACCATGTTTTTGAAGATAAAATTCCAGTTTGTGCAAAGGGAAGAGATAGAACAAGACAATTTTAAGTCATTCATATTCATGGGGAAACAGTTACAAATGGGGATGATGCCATCAGATATAAAATGTTGACTGAGATAAGCCAGTAAGTTGGCATAGCATCGTTGCTTTATTGTGACATCATAGTTAAGACACCCTGAAATCAATAATAAATGGAAACTTCATGTGATTGTAGTAGACTATAATTGCCCTTTAAAGATGTATAACATTGTCTTTTCTCATTCAGGTCTTTGTGAAAAGCCTGAGAAGCACAATGAACTTTAGAAAAACTGCTTAATATTACAGATGAAGAACACCAGTGGAAATATCTCTCCAGTTTGTGCCTTCCTTTAATTTTTAATCTTTGTTTGCCTTTTAAAAGATATATCTCCTAGAGTGACATAGTAACATTGATATTTGTGCTATCTGTTGAGGACATTAGACTGGGGATTCCTTACCTAATCGTTAGCGTTGCAATTTTATTTATCAGCTGGTTACATTAGTCATATTGATTTTTAGGAAACCCAGTGCCTTTTAGTACGAGTATCTGTTACTTCTGTGGCAGAATGTTGGTAACTGGTCAGCTGCCATGTGGACTGAGATTATATGACAATGCCTGCCTGTTACTGTTCTCTCATTTTAACCAATGGGTAAGTTCCATGCCAGAAGAATCCAGCTTCAAATATGTTCAGGGCTCATTTTAGGAGGCTGCCAAAATTTTGGAATAAATTACTGGCATGAGTAGAACTTTGTGAGTTTAAGGAAAGTCTGACTCAGTTTTTATCTTTCGACTAGCTCTGTGACAGAAGACAGAAGCTTACTTCATATTGATAACATCCTCTAAAAGCAATGTGACAATCAAGCTCATTTTGTTTGGGAGTAATTATAATTGCATTTTACATCTGGTTTTTGGAAGAACAAGGGGCTGTAGTGGTTCAGTGGTTAAGAAGCTTGCCTTGTTAGCTGGAAGGCCAGCAAGTCGGCAGTTTGAGACCTGGCTACTGTATGACAGTCTGAGCGCCTGTCTCTGTCCCAGCTCATGGGGACATGAAAGGAGCCTCATTTGGGCATTCCCTGAGCAGAGTTTCTTCTGCAAAAATCCTTTTAACCCAGAATAATTTCTGACATGAAATTATATATATCAAATAGCAGGATCTCTTATTGGGTGGTAAAATTGAATCAATCCACATGACAGTTCGCTATATTGTTTGCAAAGAATGCAAATAAAAAACGTGGAATGTAACCTCCTTGCCATAATTACTTACAGTTAGACTGTAAACAGATTGCTTCAATGAGGAATTCTCAGCATTTGCCTTTTTGTACCAGAGAACCCTGTCTAATAAATTATCTTGATTGGAATGTACTTTATTACTAATTTATTTAATCTATTTGCTTATAATTTTCACTATTTAAAAATAAAAAGCCCTCATTCATTCATTGTTGCTTATAACTACTGTCAAATTCATCTTACTTTCTAGTTAATTCTTACTGACCTGAAAGCAAGGTATGTGTATAGATCAAACAGTATGCCAACATTTCATCATTTCTCATGCAGTAAATAGTATGCAGAATAATTTGAAATATGTGAGGTTTCCTAATATGGATTTTCCAGTGGAAATATATGCATGCCAAATGTTGTGTTATATACATTTTAACATACATATATACCAATCAACACAAAGAGACACCTCATACAACAAATATTCATTCCCACCTTACGTTACTAGTGCCAAACACGGATACTTACAACAAAACATAAACAAAAGTTGGTCACCACAGAGATAAGATGTCTGAGGAAGGCTGCTGGAGTGACTAGAAAGGGTTAATCAGGAATGAGGTTATAAGGGAAAGAATTTGAACAGAACCAGTCTTACACTACATACAGAGACAACAAATAAAGTGGTTTGTCCATTTGGAGCGAATGTCTTGGCATTCTATACCTTACAAGGCATATGTGGAAAGAGGAGAAGGACAAAGACCACTAGGCAGACCCAGAGGAAGGTGGAGAGAGAACATCAAGGAGATATTATGAGAACACCAAATAAATAATGCTAGTAGAAGCCACTAGAAGTGCCAGAATGAGAACCTTGCATCTCCCTCGACTTCCAGTGGGGTAAAAGAGGAAGCAAAGAAGAAGAAGATAGATTTTTAAGGCCACTAGCAAGTCAGTCAAAATAGTATGCAGCAAATAGTTTAGGAAAAGGATATAAGAGCTTAAAAGGAAAAGTATATTTAAATAGCTCATAATCAAAATGAAGATATCAGCCCTGAAATTTCAGTAACGTATTGGTTGAAAAAGTCCTAACATTTTTGAAAGGGAAATTCCATCTGTGCCTTCTTTGAAACATGCCTTCTTCTTAGTAAGCAATTTTCATCTAATGATATTCCACTTTTTAATACTTCCAAAATTAAGGATGGCAGTTTGAAACCAACTGGAAATTAAATGCACTGTATTTGAGCCAACAGGAAGATCTTGGTTCTCACTCTCAATGAAAACCTTTTCAATTTCATTTTGCTTAACCACTATGATCTTCATATCTTTACTAGGATTCCTACTCTACAATTTACAGTACCTTACAAGTTGTGATAACAAATGGTCTTGGATATATTACTTGGGAGAAAGCTCCACAGACAAATATGCTTTCAAGCAACATTCTTAGCACTGAGTGATAATTCTCCTGGCAGCGAATAGAATAAGAATGACTTGCGTCCAGTTCCAGCTATTTCAGCTTAACCTCACTATGCCCCCTGATCTAAATAAAATTTACTTGGAATTAAGGTCCATTAACATCAGTAGCACTTGCTTTCAAAATATTACTTTAAAATAAGGCCAATTGGCTCTCAACCTGCACATATTTCCACATGAACAGAAATCTTTTGTTTCCAGCTAGATCCAGAATTGATGCCTTAATATTCTTTTCCACAGGGAATTATATTCTTAACAACAACATTTCTTTTTCTTATTCTTCCTTTGTCTTGTTGAATACCTTTCCATTGTCTACCTCAGGATTTTACATTAAACTTCTTCCTTTCATTCAAATCATGCATCTTGGCTAATTAATGTGGTTTCTATTCTGTTGATTAATGAAGATGAGCACACCCGTTGGTGGGAAGACTTTAATTTTGACATGAAACGAGTGTGCTTAGCAAACACTCAGAATATGAAGAAGAAACGGAGAGGTTTCCAGTTGGCTTCATTTAGACAAACAGAGCTGGAAACCCTGCCCCTATTCATGGTGGATGGAAAATTAAATGGAAAGGGTTGAATTGCTTCCTTCACACTTCATGGAATTGTATTGATTTTGGGGGTGAAGATAAAGAAAGAACTTGCCCAAAATCTATATTTTGTATATATTTAAAAGGGGCATAATCAACTTCAAATTTCATCAACTAATTTTAATTAGTGAGATGTGGTCTCTGTATCCCAATTCATTTGTGGAGTGGTTAAATCATTGTGCCTCCCCCCTCCTGAAACACTATACACACAATAGTACTATTTACACACTATCATTCAAAAGCCAAGGAAAAAAATCCGTCTGTGGGAAAAATCAGCACCTGGTTTGATTACTTTGCGATCACACAAAATAAGCCAATTGGAGCTACAAATATTTGAAATCATTGCTTTTCTTACTATCTCCACTCATTCAAGTAATCGTCAATGTTTCTATTTACTGTTGTCAGTAATACTTTTTTAGCCTGTGACTATTTCTGTTCTTTAATACTTCTTTTAGTACTTTTGATATTTTGGGGTTTATGCTTTGTTTGTTGGGTAAACACTGGAGATGTTTTATGACAAACTTGTATGCTTGCAGCACATGGATGGAAATCTAATTCTATGCCTGTTATCATTGTATCTGTAATACCTTTATGCTGTCCTGAAGACAAGTCTGCAGCACAAGAACTGAACACAGCTAGTCAGAATTGCTGGTTGTATCTCCCTGACATGTTCTTCACATCCCCTTGAAACCCTGGCTGGACTGAACTGCATCGTTATCATGTAGGACTGCAAGGATCTTACCAGGTTGTTGTTATATGGACCATTAAATCACTTCTTACTTAAGGAGATGCTATGAATTGATGCCATCTGAAGGATCCTATAATTCAAAGGTATATCGGGCTATAAGAACCTCATAAAATTGGCCTCATTGATTCATCCGCATGCCAGCAATTTTAGCAATACTACTTTTGCATACATCTAGGCCAAATTATTTTTAATTATTTGCAAAACTGTTTGGTAGCAAGAAGTCCTGCTGATAGCAGGTGTAAGGATTGTAGGTTTGGATTACAGATCAAAATGCACATACTGTACACAAAAATGTTTGTTTTATAGAAATGTAAGATTTTGCAGTCAATTCATTTAAAAACCACAGTGATTAGTGTGGAAAGTTGCATATCGTTAATGTAAAACAAATACTACTTTGAGACAATGAACAAGATACAGTATGTCAGAGTTCTAGCAACATTGACATTCATCATGTAGAATCCTGTCAGACATACAGAAAATAAAAATAGAAAACTCCATTCTAATGAGGAAGGAAGAAAGGTAGATAGATAGATAAATAGATGATAGAGAGAGATGGGGGAGAGGGAGGGAGGGACAGACAGACAGACAGACAGAGAGAGAACACAACTCTCACTGAAGGTTACATCCCATGTACAATTCCTGGGAACTGGCATATTTCATTGAAATTGAAAGGATTTAATTTCAAATTCATATATTTTTAACCAGGGTTTAGAGCTTGTGATTATAAGTGTAATTAACTGAAAGAAAGTTCCACTGATGTCAGTAGGTCACACTAGCAACAAAGCATTTTAGATATGCTGCTCAGTTCCATAAGATACAATGACTTTGCAAAACATTTTTATTGAATTAATAATGAGTAATCTACTGTAACTATTACAACAAATAGGTGTAATAGTTGGTGGCTACTGCATGAAGTACTGGAGAAAATAAAATATAATTATTGCATGTGGGGAAAACAAAATAAATGATTAATGATCCCAATTAAAAAGATTATTTACTTGTAGCCTACTATCTATGCAAACAGAGGAATGAGTAATATCAGTTCAAAGTAACCAGACAATGGTGTAACAAAGGGTCACAATCCAGCTAAAGTTAAGCAAAATCCACAGTGTATGTTTTCCTTGAAAACAAAGATGGCAACAGGGTAAGAATTGTACACTTATTTTTTAATGGCTGGTTTCATTTTCCGCATCATATCTACAGTATCAAGCAAATAGCTCAGGTTTCTGTGACTGATATTATATTTAATGTGGATTGATACTGTTTGCTAGGAATGAACTGCCACCATTGTATACATATCACCGAGGAATGGTTAGTAGAATTGAATCAAAGGTCCCCAATGGAAAAGATCAATACTTGATTTACTAAAATAAGCCTTAAAAACAAGATTGTTCAAGAACAGGTCATATTATTCTAGTCATATTTGTCTCCTAGTGTGCGCTCTCTTTCTCTCTCTCATACATACATACACACACACACATTCACTCACATTCATATTGATTACAATACAATGCTTAGAAAATGTTTATTGGTCCTGTTGTATTTTTGTGTCTTATTGACAGAAGTTAAAATATGATGGATCAAATACTATCTCATAAAGTACACATCCAGCATGCATTAAATTAGGGAAGCCCCATTGAAATCTAATGAAATACTATTAATCGCACTTCTGTGTGAGGTACTCTGTAATTATACCAAACACAACCATATACAGCATGTTTTGCCATGGTAGCTTAAATAGATAATTAGAACTAAAGCTATTTAGTTGCTAGATATCAAATGTTGATCTCGAACAACTATGCCGGAATTAAAAGGCTGTTGCATGAAACATAAACATGGGCATATGTGTAGTTCTGTGCTTTAAAAAGGAAGAAAAGGTGGATTGTATGCTACAGAAAACAAAGCAGGATTTTGAAACACACTTAGGCTGACATGTTATATGTTATATGGAGCAAGTCCCCCTCAATACAATGGGTAACCGTGTCCAGAACTGTGCTTGAATACACATGAGTTCATCTTGTGATTTGTATTCTGTTCCTGCTAACATCGGAGAGTTATATAGCACATGGAAGGTGCCATTGTTATCCGGAAATAAGCTCCATTGAACAAATGCAGTTTATTTCCGGAAAAACATACATAAAGAATGAACTGTGGCATGCCATCCCTAACCATGCAAAGCCTTCAGTTGAAATCAGCAATCTTGATTAACAACATATGTTTTGGAATTTACTTTTTTGCTATTATCTACCTGTTGATCAAAGTAATTAGTTTGTATCTGTCTGTCCAGGATGTTCATGAGATAACTCCTTCTTACTCCTTCTCCTATTCCAAACCACTCCGTCATTCTGTATCCTGTCCTAACTGTTGCTTCTTGACTCATATACAGATTTCTCATTAGACTTATAAGGTGTCTGGTATTCCCATTTCTTTAATTACTTGCCACATTTTATTGTGGTCCACACAGTCAAAGGCCTTGAGGTAGTCAATGAAACAGAAGTAGTCTTGTTTCTGGTATTCCTTTGTTTTCTCTATGATCCAACGTATGTTGGCAATTTGGTCTCTAGTTCTTCTGCCTCTTTGAAACCCAGCCTCCACTTCTAGTATCCCTCTATCTGCCTATTGCTGAAGCTTATCCTGTATTATCTTGAGCATGACCTTGCTAGCGTGTGGGATGAGCACAATTGTTCGATAATTTGAGCATTCTTTGGCATTGCACTTTTTGGGATTGGAACGTATAATGATGATTTATCTAGCATCTAGCTAGACTAGTCATTGCACTGAGAAGAGAAAAAGACTTTGTCTGTACACATCTAACAAGTATATGTCCAAAACATATCCAAACCCAAATGCATTCTTCAATTAGCCTACCCAGAATTCTGCAATGTGGCTGGGGTTTTTAATTGAGTTAAAATAATCTACAGCCAGAGTTAGTTAGCTACCAGTTATCAAGTCGGAAGTGACTTACAGCAAACTTAATAGGGCATTCAAGGCAAGTGAAATATTCAAAGAGTGGTTTTATCAGTTCCGTGGATATTTGAACCCTCATGTATAGAATTCATCACTCTATCCATTTCACCACACTGGATGGGGCTGCGGTGGCTGAGTGGTTAAGAAGCTCACCTCATTAGCTGGAAGGCAGCAAGTCAGCAGTTCAAGACCCGGGTACTGCATGATGGAACGACTGCCTGTCTCTGTCACAGCTCCTGCCAACTTAGCAAGAAATTGAAAGCAAGAAATTGCAAGTAGATAAATAGGGATTACTTTGGTGGGGGGGAAATCTTGGGGACATGAAAGGAGTCTCATTCGGATGTCCCACACAAAATTATTATTATTACCAGTACTTTTGGAATGAAGAACATAATGCGGCATTGCACAGGAAGAGGGGATGGGGCAAAAAGAGAGAGAGGAGAGCAATTCACGAAGTTCATTTAAATGAAACAGAAAAGCAAAGAGCTTCTCTGTGCCTTTAAAGATATTTACAGGATAGGCTAGCCTAATGGAATTCTGTTGCCTTCAGGAACAATTGATAAAGAATCTGGAAACTGCCGTCTCCCGTCTACTGTGGGGAATGTTAATCAACTAGTAGCCAAAGACTCTGAAGCGTGTGCAGCAGAATATTGTGAACTAAATGTCAGCTAATTAAGTCAGGCTGAGACCAGGAAAGATCTTGTGAGTTAAAAGTTAAATATTAATATCAGTCTCAAACTTTATGCGGAGCTGGCACAGTAGCAGAGGAGTTAGAGTGAGGATATGGAGTATAATTGTGACATTTTATACTGTTAGCTACCCGTGTCGCAGCCTTGTGAGCCTACTGACGAGTTTTTTTTAAAAAAGAACTGGGGAAAAACATCCAATAATAAAACTGAGGGTGACACACAAATTAGTGAAAAGGGGAGCCATGTTTTCAAGAAGGCAACATTTCTTAGATGTATGTATCCTTCTTCTTCATCTTCTTCTCTGTTAACACATTCAATGTGTTGACTGATTTAAAAGATGATTTAACCACCTCCTGGTTTGGATTTTGTTTTCTTCTGTGCCAAGGTCTTTCACAAATGGTCTGTAAAAGCCTGTCTCTGGCTTTGTTCTGGCAAACATTAACTGCTCCCATTAATCCAAACACTAACTGCTTCCATAAATTGCCATGACTTACCTTAATTCTCAATCACCTTTTTGATCCCTGACTTTCTTTAACATGTAACCCAATTTGATCAGTTGTGTTCCCCCCCAACTGACTTGCAGTCATATTATCATATATATGGCATTCCCATTCAATGTATGATCCCTAATTGAGTGGGATTACCCATGTAAGAAGAAACAGCCCAGTGGATAAAAATGGTGCCAAAGCAGCAAAAGCCAGGCCAAACAATTGTGAACATCTTTTTTTTTTTGGGTGAATATTTGCATAACTTAGTGTGTGTTCAGCAGAAATGAGTACTAAAGAACTTCACTAGTTTTGACTCCAAAATTCTAGCTAGCTCATGTTCAATATAGCACTGTAAAAGCACAAACACTATTCTTACATCTTGGAAGGACCAACTCTAAAATCAGGCCAGCAGTAGATACGTCAGATAAGCAGGTGGTAGTGATGGACACCTTCTCTATATTTCCTGCTCTTACAACATTTCCCCTGCAAAGCTATGTGCCTGAGCAATCAGACATGTAAACAAAGGTCATGATTCTTTTCCAAAGCGTATAAATTGCAAAACAAGAGCAGACTAATTTTCCAAACGTTGACTGAGGCAAGCTTGTGTTAAAATGCACAAGCGAGTCTTTTAACTCTCTAGATAGCTCTGCTTCTAATGCAGGGATTCTCAACCTGTGGCCCATGGGCCAGATGCAGCCCGTGGCACCATTTCATGTGGCCCCACCACCACTGCCTCCACCACACCAAGAAGTGCCTTTTGGTGGAGGAAGGGCAAAATGGCTGTCTGGCCACCAAAGCTATCTGAGGGAGCACGACCCGACCCCTGGCTTAAAAAGGTTGAGAACTCTTCTTCTAATGATAAGCTAACTGTATTAGGCAGTTCTGTTCAAAATGAGAAAGCAAGCAAAAGGCACCCAGAACAAGCCAATTTCCACTGCATTAAGGTAAGATACATCCATTGGTATAATCAGTCTCTGTGCATGGATTTGGGATAGGGCGATTATTAGGGCTATGAAGAATTGTTGCAAATTACTCATCAGTTCAATGAGACAAGTTGTCTCAATACATTAAGACAGCCCGTAAATACATCATTCAACCCCTTGATATTTTTCACTTCAAGCATGAGAATAAGACAATGAAAACTCCTTTTTCCTTGTGTTTTCCAGGTCTTGTGCCGAATGTTTCTACACAAAACCTTGTCTGAAGCAAAATGTGTATGCATAATAAGTCAGGAGGGCTGGTTGATTATTCAAAAAGATGCAAACACACCATCCAATGATTCTTTTTTTAAAAAACACTGTATAGCAGGAAAGCTATTCTAATTTTGCACAGTTTGGCACAAATTATTTATTTATTTACTCATTTGTTTGTTTATATACTGCCCCTTTACAACAAGCAATACTCTGGGCAGTTCATAAGTTAAAATGTAAACATCACATAACAAAATACATTTAATAGTCTTTCTGCAGTTTCTTGTTCTTGGGCTTGAGAAGAAGACAAGTAAAGATTTGGGGTATGAATAGACAGGGAGGCTGTCCTGGATTAATTTGGGTTGATTTTAAGTTTCCTATGACAGTTAAATCACGGTTGCTGTTCACACTAAACATTTAATTATCTCAAGCAATTTATGATGTGTATGTCAAGAATTGCTATAATACTTCTCTTCCGCACCTATTTTTTTTTAAAAAAAATTACATGTGACATAGTGCTGAATTAATATTACCAGTTTGTGGTTTAGCAGTGTTTATCTGACATAGATAAGGGGCTGCAGTGACTCAGTGGTTAAGAAGCTCGCCTTGTTAGTTGGAAGTCTTGTAAATAGGCAATTCGAGACCAAGGTACTGAATGACAGATTGAGTGCCCGTCTCTGTCCCAGCTCTTGCGGACGTGAAAGGGGACTCATTTGGCCGTTTCCTGAGTGGAGTTTTGTCCGCAAAAATCCTTCCAACCCAGAATAATTTCTGGCACAAAATTATTATTATTATCTGATATGGAAGAGCACAGTTTTTAAAAATGTTTAAAGGAGAAACAAGAGGAGCTCACTTGATGGGTTGTTCTTGTTGTCCTGCCACATCCTTCAGGATGACAGGGTATGCCAGTAGACAGTAATATCCCCCTCAACTGTACACCTTTTGTCTGTCCTTCAAACAATTTTTAAAATGGTGCTTCTCCTCTAGAGCATAATGGATACAATCCTAACTCCAAGTGTAGAACAACTGAGGTGTGTTTTGATAGGGCCAGCAGAAGTGCCTTTGCAGGCGCATCCCCCCAATAACGGACACAGACAACATTGAAAGTGGATAACAGCAAAGGGCCACATTTATTGATTCAATGCCCTAGTCCGAATTATAAATTTGTATTGGTAAAACGACCAATCATAATTCCTAAGGCAAGCAGGCCGAAGTAACACTGGTAAGGTACCACCCCAAAATTGCCAACGGCAATTGGTTACAATGTATCAATTTGTATCAATTTGTTTGTCAACAACAAACAAATTGTTGACCGTAGTCAATAACTAACTCATGACCCCACCCTCTGACGCGTATCCGTGAAATCACAGGGGTGATGCATGCTGGTTAGCAATCACCATCACCCCATCGCCTGGTTCGTCGTTGACCGGACAACGTTTAACTAATTTATTCCTGTCTAGTGTTGTCCAGTCAATTGCGAACCTGCCGGATACTTGTGGGTCATACTGTTTACCTTACCAGTGCTACCCGCCCATGTGACCAAAGTCAACAGTAGTAATGGAGAAAGCCCCCTATATCAAACCATAGCCACAGTGTGGGGTGGGCAAAAAAGCCAGGACCCGAAGCCAATATGGGTCCCAACCAAAAATTCCCACCCGGCCCCGAAGCGACCATAATCACACTGTTAACTAGGGAGGGGGTGGAGGGGAAAAACTTCTCCGCTCCGTCGCTGAGGCAAAATGGCAGCACGGCTGCCTCGTGGCCACCCCTTTTATCAAGGCGGTGGCCACGCCCCTAACTACCCGGATTCTCTGTCCTGTGGGGGGGGGGCCCGCAAAGGGCGCGGCGGCCATTTTGGCGCCGCGCTTGCATTGCAGGCGCATCCCCCCAATAACGGACACAGACAACATTGAAAGTGGATAACAGCAAAGGGCCACATTTATTGATTCAATGCCCTAGTCCGAATTATAAATTTGTATTGGTAAAACGACCAATCATAATTCCTAAGGCAAGCAGGCCGAAGTAACACTGGTAAGGTACCACCCCAAAATTGCCAACGGCAATTGGTTACAATGTATCAATTTGTATCAATTTGTTTGTCAACAACAAACAAATTGTTGACCGTAGTCAATAACTAACTCATGACCCCACCCTCTGACGCGTATCCGTGAAATCACAGGGGTGATGCATGCTGGTTAGCAATCACCATCACCCCATCGCCTGGTTCGTCGTTGACCGGACAACGTTTAACTAATTTATTCCTGTCTAGTGTTGTCCAGTCAATTGCGAACCTGCCGGATACTTGTGGGTCATACTGTTTACCTTACCAGTGCTACCCGCCACACGGAGGGGCTTCACAGAAGACCTGACGCCCCCCCCCAGACCGTCAGCTCGGTCAACAGGCCTGCTCGCCAGTCACCCAACAGGAGGTCCATACCTCCTCGCGACCGATGGACCCCATCCCCTGCATACAGGTCATAATTTTGCAGACAAATATCGGGGTGATGACTAACCCGTCCCCAAGCCCTGGTGGTAAGAAACCGCGCCACCGCCTTGTTGACCGCGCTCCTCGCGCGGTCAAGCGCAAGGAGGTTAACGCCCCCTCTGTAAGAGTGGCGCGGAACAATGTCCGACCAAACCAGGGTTGTGGCAGGCCAGACATAGTGCAAGTAGGCGAGTTCCTCGCAAATCGCATGCTTGAGCGATAAGCCGGTGACCTGGCCCAAATCATTGCCCCCCAGGTGGATAATTAGAATGTCAGGCGGGTCAGCCCCCAGGCCAGAAAAAAGGAAAGGCCTCAGCTCCTGCCATAACATCCCAGGCTTACCATGCCATGCGAGACTGGCGTGGTCACCCAGTCCCAGTCGGGGTCCACTCTGTCGCCGCAGCGTAACGCGCTGCCCTGTGCACATAGCTGTGGCCCACCAGCCATACTGTCACCGGTGTAATACGACACCCAGGGTCTGTAATAAAATTGAGAAAAAAGGAAGGTAAGGTGACTGAATTGGTACTCATGGCGGGAGTGGGCGCACATAAAACTGAAAACACTGTGAGCCCCACCTCCCCATGCTGCGTATGTCAGCCCCCGAGTACCCAAAAGCAGCTGCTGTAGAGGCTGCACCAATACGGAACGAATGTGTGCCATAACGGGCACCTGAAAAACCCACCCTGGTGAGGGCTATGGCTGTCACCTTCCAAAACTGAAATTTAGTAAGGGGAGACCCATCTTGGTGACAGAAAAACGGGCCGTGGTGCATGCCACGCAGTGCCAGGTACTCCTGTAGGGCACCAACCGGACAGATGTCTGCCAAAGAACACCGTAGCAGTCTTACTCCACTGCCTACGCCATGCTGATCTGTTTTTGAGGAGCGAATCCTCAACTGGGCCCAGTCTTTGGCAACATAGACATCTCCGAGTTCCAGTGCCCTACCACTTGCATCCGCCTTAGACAGCATCACGAGTTCGCTGACGCGGAGCGCTCCAAAAATTGCCACCGTTGTGGCTGCATGAAAAAGGGCTGCCTCATAATGATCAAAACAGAGGCCTGGCCAGCCCCGGGCCAACTGGGTAAGAACCCCTGGGGAAATAGGGTGCCGGTCGTCCGGGCAACGCCCGCGCTCGCGCACCCACCCCTCCAAAACGTATCTCACACGGAAGTCAGAGGTGGTATCCACATGACCCCCTACTTTGGCCATAAAAGCGAACGCCGAGAGCTTGGATGCTATGGTGCGAGGTGCAAGGCCCTGTGCATGGAGGTGGACCATGAACCGCAGAACATGGTCCACCGGGATAGGCCAGGTCTCTGGCAAGTGAAATTGAGTGGCAAAAGCCCTATATGAACTGAGTGCTTGTTGATACGCCTTACGCGTGCGTGGCGCTAGTGAAAGGCCAATCGCCCGGTTCACCTCTCCTTGCCAATAGTCCACATCTCGTCCGGGAGTGGCGAGGGAAATTCCTCCGCATCCGGGGCCAAGGCGCGGAACCGGGAGATCTGCAGGCGGGACAAAGCATCAGCAATATCATTATTAACCCCTGGGACATGCCTGGCCCTGAACAAGACATTGAGGCGCAGGCAGCGCAGCACAAAATGGCGCACTAGATCCATAACCCTGGGCGATTTAGAAGTCTGTGCATTGACAATGTGTACCACGGCAGCATTGTCGCACCAAAAATGCACTACCGAATTAGCCCACTGTTCGCCCCATAGCATCAAAGCCCCCAGAATGGGAAAAATTCCAGGTATGTGAGATCCCGCAGGCGACCTGTGCCTGCCCATGACGGTGGCCACCCACCATAGGCCCACTTCCCATTGAAGTACATCCCATAACCCAGGGATCCTGAGGCATCAGACTGGATCTGGAAATTGGGGGATGCCAGGAGGTCCGACCTCCAAAATGAGACCCCGTTAAACTCCCTCAGGAATTGCAACCAGACGAACATGTCTGCCCTGATACCCCGGGTGAGCCTAACTCTGTGGTGGGGCCTGGATAACCCTGCCATGGCGTCGCATAAGCGCCGGGCAAAAGCCCTGCCCGGTGCGACCACCCTGCAGGCAAAATTAAGGTGCCCATGTAGCACCTGGAGTTCCCTCAGGGATGCCTTGCGCTTGGCCAGCAATTCCGAGATAAGGGTCACTATCCTGGACACCTTATCACCCGGCAACCTAGAAGCCTGCTCTACTGTGTCAATCTCAACCCCCAGGAATACTAACTTGGTCGATGGGCCCTCGGTCTTTTCGGGCGCTAAAGGGACACCAAGTTCCTGCATTAGCGTCTGAAATGTATTGAGGAGACGTGCACACGTGTCCCAGCCCCGTTCACCCCGAATAAAAAGTCATCCAGGTAATGGGCTACAGACCGGGACCCTGACCTGCGGACAAAAGCCCACTCTAGGAAAGTACTAAAACGCTCGAAGGCCGAGCATGATATGGAGCAGCCAAAAGGCATGGCCTTATCAAAATAATATTCCCCTTTAAATTTAAAACCCAGCAATTCAAAGTCACCCGGGTGCAATGGCAAGAGGCGAAAAGCTGACTTAATGTCGCACTTGGCCAGCAAGGCACCCGGGCCACACGAGCGCACCATGCGCAGCGCATGGTCGAACGATGTATACCTGACCGAACAAAGGTCATCAGGTATAGCATCGTTGACCGATCTGCCGGCTGGGTAGGACAAATGATGAATAAGGCGAAACTCACCTAGGGACTTTTTGGAACCAAACCCAATGGTGAAACCTTAAGGTTGGGAAAAGGGGGTGCAGGAAAAGGTCCAGCGACCCTGCCCGCGTCTAATTCCTTTTTAATGCTGGCCGCAGCCACCTCCTCCCTTCCTCTGAGGGATAACAGGTTGGGAGCATCCTGAGGTGATCTAACACCCATAAAAGGGATACGAAATCCCTGCTTAAAACCTTGAATGAGATACTCTCTGTCCTCCCCCTTTGGGTACGATGCAAGCCAGCGCTCCAGCATGTCCACCTTAATTGGGGAGGGGGCCTTTTGGAGAACTAGTTCCCTCCGTGGCAGCCTTGCCAGCCCACTGTCCACCCCTCCCCCTGCCTCGCGCCCCCCCAGGCTTGGGACAAGCCGAGGCTGCGTGGGGACCAGAACACGTGGGACACTCATGCTTATACCTGCAGTTCTTTCGATTGCAGGAACCATTTGACGAGAAAGTCCAGCACAGCAGGCGGGCTGGAACCCCCTGCCCCGCCGGTTGGCGGGTAACCTGCGCTGGAGCTGCTCGCTGGACCGCATGTCCACAATGGTATCTATCCCCCGGGGCAGGGCGTGTGGGTGTCATATACAAGAGCCACAGTCTCTGGCAGGGCTCATCCCATCTCATCTCGGGCTGGAGGGGAATCCTCATACGGAATTCCTCATCATATGCTAGCCATGAGGGGCCCGGGAAATCTACCATCGCCCTATATATGTTGTCCAAATATTGGACCATGGGAATAGCTAGATCCGGCCGCGCCCTCAAATATACCGCCATATATATCAAATAAGCGGGGAGCCAGTTAGCCCAGGTACGCGGCGGCTTACGGCGGCGTGCCTGCTCCTTGTCCTTTTCATCCTGACCCTCCCTTTCTTCCTTGGTGGGCTCTCTATTCAGGAGTGAGAAGATATCTACATACTCCCCCCTCCAAATCTTTTCTCTGGTAGCCTGTGCCAAGTGATCACCCAGTGGCAAGGAATACCCTGCCGTCGGCCAAGCCGAAAAGGGAACAACAGGCCTGGTAAAGGGAGCCTGAGCTAACCCTGCGACCCCCAAGACATTACCAGCAGTGTAAGAGCCTAGGCCCACCCCCGTGGGCATGGTGGCAGTCGTTGTCGCCGGGTGGGGCACCAGAGGGGTAGTCCCCGCACCACCCGAGCGAGGCCAAGGCCACTGAAAGGCCCCCCCTATATTGGGAATATGTGTAGATGTACTCGTTTGCACCGTATACTCACATGTTGCACCCCCGCGGGCCGCCCCCACCGGGGGTTCTGGCCCACTGGGGGCGTCGGAGCTCACGACCGATGTAGAGCTCATCACCGGGGCTTGACCCGCACCAGGTTGCTGGCTGGGGAGCTGCGAGGCAGTGGCCGTAGCCGCGCCACCCGCCTGCAGCAGCTCAACCCTCCCCGCCGGCTGTTGTCCTGCTGCCGTTAGCGCCTCAAAAGGTACCCCAAAAGGGGCACCTGCCTGACTGGCCCGGGCCAAAGACGCCTCGAGGGCCGCAATACGGGCCAGTAAGGAGTCCACATTAACCATGGGTAAAGAGCCGGCCGGCCCACCTGATCCTTGCATGGGGACAGGTCCCTGCACCCCAGGGGCCGTATATTGCCATTGACTACCGCCAAAGCCCGGGAGGGCTGGTGGATTAACCTGCCAAGGCAGGGAGCCGGGCCACCCCCCAATGCTAGAGGGCCCCGGGAGAGGCTGCGGCCCGACAGGAATAGGCCCAACCGATTGAGCAGGAGGATGAGCGGTGCCCACCGCTCGCGGGCCGCGGGCCGGAGCTCCCTCCGCGCCCGCACTTTGATCGGGCCAAGGGGCGATAGCCCCCATGCCACTAGCCCCGGCCGGGGATGGCAAAGGTGGCTGCTGGGGAGGCGGCACCGCGGTCCTCCGACCCGGATTACGCCTCCGAACCACCCGAGCTGCATTCGCAGCACCCTTCTTTTTGGAAGGCATCTCACCGCAGCAGAAAGGGAAGCTAGCTAGTAAAAAGGAACTAAAAGGCTTCCCGGTAGCACCAACGAGCGACGGAGACGCAGGGGGAAAAACTTCTCCGCTCCGTCGCTGAGGCAAAATGGCAGCACGGCTGCCTCGTGGCCACCCCTTTTATCAAGGCGGTGGCCACGCCCCTAACTACCCAGATTCTCTGTCCTGTGGGGGGGGGCCCGCAAAGGGCGCGGCGGCCATTTTGGCGCCGCGCTTGCATTCTTCTCCTCCAAGTGCCATATCCATTCCGGATATTAGCTATCATCATGGTGATAGTCTTCCTGTTCTTAACTCCTTGGAACAGTTCTTCTGATGACATACCACACCAGTCTCTCAGGTTCTTTAGCCACATAGTCCGTCTAAGTCCAGGGCCTCCCTTCCCTTGCATAAAGAATTGGAGTATTCTGTACTTCATGTCTTTCCTCATGATATGCCCCAAGGTATTGGAGCTTTCTTTGTTTAATGGTCTTAAACAGTTCTTGTTTTTTATCCATCCAGTGCAACACTTCTACATTAGTCACATAGTCAACCCATGATATCCTTAATGTCTTTAAGCCAGCCTAACCCCTTGTGCTGGCTACTTCCTGCTCATGGGTAGCTGTCAACTCAGTTTCCATGGTGATTGTGCTGAGCTTATTATGTCAGATAAGCACTGCTGTTTCACAAGTTGTTATAGCAATTCAGCGCTATGTCACTTGTCAAAAACTGTTTTTCAAAAGATATCCTTCCATTAACCTCACCCTAGCCTAGAACCATGCCTGCAATTGCCTCTTTGGGGCCATTCAACAATTATGTGATCCTTGGGGTGGGGTGGGGTGAGGGTATCTGCCATCTGAATTATGGAAAATTACATGGGGGCGGGGCATACCTGTCAACCTTCCCAGAATTGGCCAGGATTTCCCATTTTTCAGCACCAATTTTTGCCATTTCCCACCCGAAGCTGCCGAAACCCCGGAATTTGGCAATGGGGGAAAGGCGTTATTGCACATCCCTTCTGCGCAGCTTGCTTCTACGGATGCCTAAAAGGCTTCTACGCATGCGTAAAAGGCTTCTACGCATGCGTAGAACCCTTCTACGCTTGTGTAGAACCCTTCTACGCATGCGTAGAACCCTTCTACGCATGCGTAGAACCCTTCTATGCAGAAGGGGATTGTAGAAGCCTTCTACGCATGTGTAGAAGCGAGCTGCACAGAATGGTTCTGCGCAAGTCACTTTTACGCATGCTTAGAAGGCTTTTACGCATGCATAAAAAGCAACCTGCGCAGAACCATTCTGCGCAGGTCACGGATTGTCCGGAGGCACGATTGACAGGTATGGGCGGGGGTCAGGTCAAAAATTACGTAATCCATTTGAAGCTGTTGTGGTTTCAAAACATGGTGCTTTTTTAGGTTTAAAAATGATCTCTGGGAATTTGATCCGATTTGAGATTATTAAATCCTCACCGATATGTTCTGCATTAGGCACCAATAGTGAAAAGCTTTAAAAATTAGAGTCTTGATACAAAAGTTCTGGATTATGTAATTTTAGGGGGGAGGGTTCGAAGCAAAAATTATGGTCAGATTACATGGGTGTGTGTGTGTGTGTCAATTTCTCCCATAAATGGATCACGTAATTGTTGAATGGCCCCTTTGGAACAATATAGGAAATCACAAATGCTAAAAACAAAAAACAGTGATGCAAGCAGCATCGCTACAAAAAACATACTCAAACTTGCCAGCTAGAAAAAGAGAAGCAATAAATGCCCATGAAAAGAGATCAGGCTTATTCAAAATTAGCTGTCCATTGTGTGTAGTCAACAGAAAATGCAATGAATTTAATTATGTGGACCCTAGCACAAATTGTAGGGTAAAAGACAGTATAGTCACCCACTTATTTCCCTAGCAATCATATTATCATTTGCTCCTAAGATCAAAAGGCCACAAGATGACCTTGTTTCCTTCCTTGTCTATCCTCCAATTTGTTTTCATGTGAGCTGAACTGCTTGCTACTAGCATCAGATGTCATCGAAACTCTAAATCCACACTGAGGTACTACACTTGGGTTCTGTAAAGAAGGCCAAATGAACCAGGCAAGTAACTGCTTAGGATGCTAGTAATGAGTAGTTTATTTTAAGTACCCCTTTGGGACTTACTAAAATAAAACCAACAAAATTATAACGCTTTCACATGCAGTCATGGAGTTATCATACCATAACATATTAAGTCAGCTTCTCATTTTTTTCCATTTTTGTAGAATAAAGAAGACCTGCAAAAACCATCCCTTTGAATCACAGCTTTGTGTACAAAACCTTTATGCATCTGATGAACTGAGTTCCCAGGCTAAGAATGCCTGTACTGAAACAGATGCATTAGTTTTTAGCCACTATAGGATTAATTGCCATTTTACTGCTATTGCAAACTAATGTACCTTGCCATCATCGTGGAATTTTCTCCAATGATACTGTTGTTGTCTAATTCTGCCTGTTCTTTGGAGGATAACTCAAAGTATCTAACAATCTCAAAATTGAAAAAAGAAACGTACAATAACATTGCTCGTAGCAAATGGTTTAATAGAAGCCTTAAATTAGCTCTTCTATTTCTCAGGACTGAAAGGCACATTCAAACAAAAGCAGATATGCTTTGATTGAAAATATACATCAAGTGGTTCACAAATTTTGGAAATGATTATGGGATCACAGGAGGAAGGGTCTACAGTGATTGCTATATGAAATGAGATGATACATTCTCTCAGTGGGGCATTTGGGGTACAAAATTTTAAGGGTTCAGGATCCCATGAGTGAGAAGATCTAGTGTATCTGGCAGGGCCGACATCAGAAATTTCTGGGCTCGGTATGCACCCATCCCCCATTTTGGCCATGCCCCCCCCGGTTTTTGCACATGCGTGGTCTGTTTGCACATGCGTACATTGGTGGTTTCCTGGCACCGCCACACCCCCATGGTTTTCTGCGCATGTGTAGTCTGTTTGCGCATGTGCACATCGTTTGTTTTGTCTCCCCCCCCCCCAATTGCGGCACTGGTATCTGGGAGAAAGTGTTGGGATTGGAAGAGGCTTTTGGACATGATTTTCTGATTAAATTGAAAACCAGTCTTTGAAAAAGCAGGGGTGTGGGGTAAACCTCAAACTTCAGAGTTTCATGGTGTTGCCCGACCTTCTTACAGCAACAGCCCATCCATGAAGCCCCAATGACCTAGGGATAATCACAGACTGAGTACTACTAGGTTAATCCTAATCCTAACCCAAAACATAAACCAGAACACCACAATCCTAAAATTCTTTTTTGTTGGTCTTCAATTTAGTTAGAAGTTCAAGACCACACATTATTCTGGTTTTGCATCTTTAAAGGTAAAAAAAGACTGGCTGGATTGCTCAAAGATTTGGGTACCTGGATGTAGAACCTGAAGTTGGGAGTTCGGTTCCCCAGTATACCCTGTAGAAGAGCCAGCCTGTGTGATCTTGAGCAAAATACATGGTCCCGTGGTGCCTTCAAAAGAATGGAGTGGTAGATCACTTCTGAATACTCTGCATCCAGAAAACCTTGAAAAGGTCATCATAAGCCAGAATCAACTTGAGGGCACATAATTAATAAGTAGGACAAAACTAATTATCCAGCCCACATTTCATGTGTCATACTGTACTCATCAGTACCTTCCAATAAACCACTGTAACACATCCCGCAACGTTTGTGAGTATCAGAGTAGAAGCATAGGACAAGGAATCAAAAAGAAAATGGCCATTGGCATATGCTAATCTCTATCTGTAGATGCAAGATCCTATCACTTTAAATAGAAATGCATTACAACTTACCACAGAGCTCACACAAACTGAGCACCTGCTTCACCTGCTGTCCAGGTATTAATCTTGCTTTATTTATTTATTTATTTATTTATTTAGTCGTATTTATATATGCCGCCCACTCAGGCAGAACCCGACTCAGGGCGGCATTACAACAAATTCTAAAAACATATAAAAACACTTTAAAAACCCCAAATCCCACCCACTTAAAAAACCCCTTATCCCACCCATCCATCCCACCCACTCTAAAAAAGGAAGAGAGAGTTCTTAAATCTTTACGTAAGCCAGCAGGCGGGGACCGTGATCCCATTAGGGCCCCACACCTGCCCTGCCAGCCAGGTCTTCAATCCTTTCCTGAAGGGCAGCAATTCTCTTTGAAGTCTTAGATCTGTTGGCAGGAGGTTCCAGAGAGTTGGTGGGGACACGGAGAAGGCCCTCCTTCGGGTGCTAGACAGATGTGCACCCCTAACTGATGGCACCATTAGAGAGCCCCTCCGGTCCACTCTGGTTGGACGGGCAGACACTCTTGGGACGATGCGGTCTCTAAGGTATCCTGGCCCACTGCCATATAGGGCTTTAAAGGTCAAAACCAGCACCTTGAATTGCACCCGGAGACAAACTGGTAACCAGTGCAGCTCCCGAAGTAGCGGTGAGGCATGGGCATATCGCCCACATCCCATCACCACCCGGGCTGCCGCATTCTGGACCAGCTGCAGCCTCCGAATGGTCGTCAAGGGCAGCCCCATGTAGAGCGCATTACAATAATCTAGTCGGGAAGTAACCAGAGCATGGGTGACCATAAGCAAGGAGCCCCGGTCCAGGAGTGTGCGCAATTGGCGAATTACCCGAAGTTGGGCAAAAGCCCTCCTGGCCACAGCCGCCACTTGTTCTTCCAGCAGCAGCTGTGAATCCAGAAGGACCCCCAAGTTGCGCACTGGGTCTGTCTGGGGCAAAACCGCCCCATCCAGTACCAAAGGTGGTAACTCCCTGGATAACACGGGGCCCCCTATCCACAGCCACTCTGTCTTGCTGGGATTCAGCCGAAGCCCATTGGCCCCTATCCAAACCCCAATGGCCTCCAGGCATCCGGATAGGATTTCAACAGCATCACTGGGGTCCCCACGGGCCGAGATATACAACTGGGTGTCATCCGCGTACTGATGGTACCGCACCCCGTGGGAACGAATGATCTCACCCAGTGGCTTCATGTAGATGTTAAATAAGAGGGGAGAGAGCACCGAGCCCTGAGGAACCCCATACTTGAGGGGCCTAGGGCTGGACCTCTCACTCTCTAACCACACCGACTGGGTACGGCCCTCCAGAAAAGAGGAAAACCAGGACAACACAGTGCCCTGGATCCCCAATCCTTTGAGCCGTTCCAGAAGGATACCGTGGTCGACGGTATCAAAGGCCGCTGAGAGGTCAAGAAGAGCAAGGATGGATGGATAACCCCCGTCCCGCTCCCGCCAGAGATCATCCATTAGTGCGACCAATGCCGTCTCTGTACTATACCCGGGCCTGAATCCTGATTGAAAGGGGTCTAGATAATCCGCTTCCTTTCCCTGCCTATATTGGCTTACAGACTTGCATGCAACAGCCCTTCAACCAGCAACTGCCTTCAAACACATGCCCATGCAAGAAATAGAGCCATAATATATGTACTGTTTTCAGGCCATTCAATAGATACTTTCCATTCCCCTATGCCTGAAATGTCTGCATAGATGAGCACTGAATCTTAGAGTCAGATATGACTGGCTTTTGAGCAAGGGTGACCTTTACACCTATGCCTGAATTACACTAGGGAAATCAGCATCAAGGAAAAAAACAGTGCTGTGACTTTACAGAATTTATACCACAATGTCGCCTACCATCTGGAGATGGTTCCTCTTTCCTATCCCTACCAAAATTGGCTGACATAATTCCATTTTTCTAGCAAAGCAGGCTGACATAATTGCTTAATTTTTACTGGTAAAAACTATGCTCATACAAGCATCTTAATATAATTACATTTAATATTTGGCATAATATGTTAGTCAGCATTGTAAAAGCTGTATTAGTTAGCTATTGATGAACATATCATCAGTTAAATTTTCTCATCACAATCTCATTCCTGGAAGCTATTGATAAGGCACTTTGTTGTTGTTGTTGTTCAGTCGCACAGTCAAGTCCGACCCTTTGTGATCCCATGGACCATTGTGAGCCAGGCTCCTCTATCTTCCACCATTCTCCTCAGCCCACTCAGATCTACACCCATTGCATCTACAATGCCATCTATCCACCTCATCTTCTAGCATCCCCTTCTCCTTTATCCTTCTATCTTTCCCAGCATCAATGCCTTCTCTAGTGAGTCCTCTCTTCTCATTTGGTGGCCAAAATACTTGAGTTTCATCTAAAGTATTTGACCCTCCAATGAGCAGTCAGGGTTGATTTCCTTCAGGATTGACTGCTTTGTTCTCCTCGCAGTCTGGGGCACATTTTGTTTCTAAATCTTGGAAAGAGGAAAACAGCCTTTCCATCCTTTGCTCTCAGCCCAGGGGTAGAAAATGAAAGATGATGGTGCCATAGAAGGAAGGAAAGAAAAGTAAAGAATGAAGGAAAGGAGGGAGGGAGGATGATATTAACACATCATGCCATAGATCAGTACACAAGAAACTAAAATCTTGTCCAGACTAGGGCATTTCATTCATACTGAAATGTTTCTTATCTTTACTGTTATCAGTTTTATCCTCATTTTGAAATTTATTTTTAAGAGTCTGGACATGCCTTCAGCTTGCTCCATATTGTTGTTCTTTCCATTTACTGATTCTCTTCTTCCTTCACCCTCCTCTGCCTACTTTTATGGTCATCATTCATTAACCTGCACCCTTTCCTTTTTCAAAAAAAAGTTATGATATAGCAACACAGCGATGCATCCACCTAGCATGATATAAGTAAACCTCTGCTGTATTCCCTTTGTACTATATCTAGAATTGCGCTGCAGTGGTTCATGAAATATATTTTTTAATAGACAAGATGAAAGCAGAAGAAAAGGTTTCTCTGTTGTCCATTTTAATGTCACAACCCACTACATAGGTCATAGGGGTGTCATCCTATATTTCTTTCTGAGCGGAAGAGTGGGGAGACATATTTGTTTAAAAAAATGTTCAGAGCAATAGCAGTTATTCGTATATGCTGCTCCATAATGCTTAATGCACTCTCTGGGCAGTTCACAAAGTAATTAGCATTTTTCTCCCACCCTTCCCCCCCCCCACAGGCTGGGTATCACCCTGGGAAGGATGGAAGGCTGAGTCAACCTGAAAGCCTGTTGGGATTGAACTCACAATGTCAACAGTTTTGAGTGCAGTACAACAGTTTAACCACTACACAAACAATTCCCATTATAGAATTGAACTACTAAAACCAATAAAACATAGCAGCGACAGACAACAGCTGATGCAGCATTTTTGTGTAGGAAGTCAGTCTTTAGGGGCCCCTCTGGCACGCATGCCATAGGTTTGCCACCATGGCCCTAGAGATATGTCAGGGGGAAAAGCTCAACAGAATGGTTGGAGTGGAGCACTTTATGAACTAATTTATGGACACCATAACTTTGGTTGAATCCAAAAACTTCAACTACTGAGGTCTATGCCCTGCTTGGACATGTTCTTAATAAAAAGGACTCGAGGAATATGTTAGAGAGGATGTCCTCAAACAAGGCACTGTAATAGCAGAGCTTATGCTATAATTTCAAACTCTCAAGAGGAGGCTGCATATTAATTAGTTGTGCTCCTGTGTTCCTCAGGCCAGGATATTTGACAGCAGCACAATGTGGTGTGAAGCCTTTTTGCCAACTTTCTCACACGTCTGCAGCTGCAGTCCTGTAGTTAAGACTTCTTGCACTCTATTTTACTTCCATGATACCTGGGCAGCCAACGGGTGGGCGGGACGGCAGTCCAAAAAAGAGAAGGCAAAACAAAGGCAATGCCAAGCAAGGCAGAGTTCAGGGAGGGTTCTCCGTGCCCAGTAGGAACCCTGTGTGCATGTGTGTGGATTTGTCCTTGGCATGCAGAGTGATGATTCCTACCCCACCCGCCCTGAAATGCCGCAATGCCCTTGAGCAGTCCTGCCCTGCCTTTGGTGCAATCAATGCAGATCCCTTAGGAACAACCTCACTCTTACCCAGTTGGCTTCAGACAAAGCCTGGCCAAACAAAAGGAATGGAGGATGAGAGATAATTTTTTTTGAACATTTAAATTGATTCATGTATGGGTACCAGCAGGCATTTCGCTGTGATCTCCCAGTTCAGCATGTCTAAAGCAAGCTGTGTTTAATGCTTCTTGCTAAGGCTTAAATATAAACACAGGAACCTACATCTCCCATTTTATTGTCACATTCACAGGTTAAAAACCGGCAAGAACTCCAAAGCCTTGTAGGGGTGACAGTCTGACTGCTCTTATGATTAATCTGCTTCTGCCAGAGCCTCTTTTGCCAGCCAGGTACAAAAAGAAACTTGCCTAGAGAGGTTCTATAATCCCTTAATAGATGCTATTATTATGATTCTACCATTCGATTCACAGTCAAAGACTGGTGTAACATTCATAACCAAGGACCCAAGAACTGTTAAGGTAACAGTATACAGGCAGTTCCTAGTAAAATGATTGGGGTATACAGAAAGAGTCTCCTCAAAGATTGTGATATTTTGGAACCACAATCAGGCGTACCCTGCTAACGGCCACCTTGTGTTGCCAGCTAATCTTTCTCACACTAGGTCAAATGAAAGGAACTGCAGAATGAACTCACCAAAAGGTGCCTTCATTTTAGCAGTTTCATGTCTGGCCTAGACATGGAAGAAGAAAAGTTGGGGTGTGTTTTTTTTTTTTTTGTAAAGTTAGGATATTCAAGTCCAATAAATCCAAAATTTCCAAATACTGTACTGTATCTATAGCAGGGGTGGCCAACCTATGGCTCATGGGTGGGACCAGCCCATGGCACCATTACATGTGGCCCGCCACTGTCCTCTCCGTTACCGGAAGCAGAAGCGGACACATTTAAGAAAGATGTAAAATGTGCCCGTGCATGTGTAAACGCGCCCATGTCTGCCATAAACACTGATGTAAATGCACCCATGGCTGTCGTAAACATGTTTACGACAGCTGCAGACATGTTTTACAGCAGCGTTTACGGCTGGAGGAAAGATGTGACCAGCCTGCCCAGCTGTCTGGGGGCCATGGTCCGGCCCATGCCGCAAAAAGTTTCTGGACCCCATGATCTAGAGGAGGAATTCCCAACTTTTTAAAGCCAGGGGCCGGGTCACGCTCCCTCAGACAGTTTTGGAGGCCAAATGGCCATTTTGCCCTTCCTTCGTCACATGGCACTTCCTGGTGTGGTGGAGGCACTGGGGGGGCCACATGAAATGGCACCGCAGGCTGCATCCGGCCCGGGGGCCACAGGTTGAGAATCCCTGATCTAGAGTGTCCTTTAAGTATTGCTCTCTAAGGGATACAATTACTATGGATATGAGAACAGATTTCTTTTTCCATAACACTCAACTTCAATTGGCAAATCACAATATTTTGTGATTTTCTCCAGTTCTTTGTCCTCAATTTGTGGATTTCCCGGAATAGCAATTTCAATAAAGTAGGGCTTCTTTTCCACAGCAGTTATATCATGTAAGTAGTAGTAGTAGTAGCAGCAGCAGTAGTAGTATGCTTTCTTACCCAAAGGAGAGCTGGCTGTAGGAATAGTTAATTCACCACTTTCAGTTGATAAACTGTCCAGTTTTTAACAGATTAACCAGTAAATTAATTCAGTTTATTAAGTGTCCACTTCTTAGCTGACAAACAGTTAATTAATTGATTGATTAAACCAGGGATCCATTGGACTCTCTCCCTAATGGCATTTCATTCCCCACTCAAGACTTTATTTCGGCAGGCCTTTAGTATGACTTTCTTTCTCACTCTTTGTTATTGTTTTCAGCTCAGTGACTGTATTGATAACTGCTACTCCTGGTTTCTTTTAAGGTTTGATTATCTATTGATCATTTCTAAATTATCTATTGATTTTTTAAAATTATCTATCGATCATTTCTAAATTACATGGTGTTGCACAAACGTTTGTCTTTTTTAAAAATAAAGAAAGCTACTGTTTATTGCTAGACGGAAAGACCAGAAAGGGGGTCTGCTTTGTGAGATGTAATTTTGCTTTTTGGACCAGATTCTCCATTTTACTTTTAGCTCCAGCAAAGAAATGAACCTCATGTTGGACTCTCAGTTGTTTCAGAACTTATACCTTAACATGCCCTTGTTCTGTTATCTATGGTACATGAGAAGGTTTGACACGACATATGGTTTTGAAAGGGAAATGAACAATACATCTTATGTTCAAGTAAATTTTAAAGGGTCAAAAGACAATTGCCATATTTGAATATAAGCCAAACCAAATATAAGCCAAGGTACCTAATTTTGACCTGAAAACCCAGGAAAATAGATTGACCCGAGTATAAGTCGTGGGTGGGAAATTCAGCAACTGCTAGTGAGTTTCACTAATCAAAATACATTAAAATATGGTAAAATTAATTAAATTGTTGACACATCTCAATCCGGTGCAGTCTTTGGACCCTCATGGTCATTGACCCAAGTATGAGCTGAGTCTCATTTTTGGGGCTAAAAAACTCGGCTTGGCTGAATGGGTTCTTTAGCTAGGAAGGAGGCATCATGCCATGGGGGGGGGAGCGTAGGTAACTGCCTTTTTTGCTACACAAGGTCACCTGATGCCTATGCACTATGTCTGATGCAGTATTTTCTGGCAAATGAAATTACCAACAAATAGAGAGAGAAATTTTACAATGTGTGATGCTAAACCTAAACCAGTCTGTGTTCCACGAAGGCAGAGAATACACTAAGAAAGACGTAGAAGCGGATGCTGAACTCAAGAAACAAGGAAGATGATCTATTGTTTCCTTTGAGAGATAATACAATTGCGGGAGGAAACAGATTTACACAGACATAGATAAATCCAGCACCATCTAGCACCATCTAATGGGTTGACTGTGATTCATCCAGTCTGCACTGCCCTCATCACTCCCGGACGTGGAAGTAAAATGCGCCATACGGGAGCGACGAGGGCAGCTCGGGCTGGATGAATCGCAGTAAATCCATTCATGTGGATTCACAGGGTGCTTAGGCTTCTGGGAATTGAAGTCCAAGAACATCTGGAGTGCCAAGGTTTGCCATCATGGCCCTACGTCACTTGGAAGACCCTGAATAGGCTGTGAGTTGGAGTCCCTAAATGCAAGACCAACATGCTCAAGTGGGGGCTGCTAGTGGACAACAACACATGGTGTGAATGTGGAGAGATACAGAACCCATCTCATTTATTGTTCTGCCAATTGCTGCCAGAAGCATGCACCAATGAGAACTTGGGTTTGGACAAAGAAAAAGCAAATAAGTGGCTTCATTTTGGCAGTCCAGAGTATGTTCAGGACACAATATAAGAAGAAGATCAGTGCCCCACCACAAGCCTTCAAAAAATGGTTGGGAACCACTTCAGATTCTCACTGATCATGACTATTATAAACACTTGGTTGGTCCTTGCAAAGGAATTATAGCAGTTAGGTTTTGATTTAATATGCTAATGGACCTATGCAGCTGCACAACATTGTCTCTATACACACATTCCCCTTTCAAATCTCTCCACCACCACCCCAGCCTTTTCTATTGCAAAATCGTTCATCCAGAATGCATTTTAACTGCAAATTCAATTTCAATCAACAAAATGGCTGGATGGTTTATCCTTGCAACACTTTAGGTTTTTAACATGTACTAGCCTATTGAAGCTATTTCAGTTTGTGTTAAGGTCCATATGCAAAAAAATGACTTCAATGAGTTTCACTTCACTGAAAAAAGTGTCAACTGGTAGCTTAAATATTTGCAGTCAAGGTGTTTTCTCCCCTTTGCCAGATGTCATTTCCTCCTGGATAATCTTCAGGAATTCTGGGATTGGTAGTTCTTGAGAGAACATGTCACTACTCAGGGAAGCACAATTCTGCCTCTGTGTCAGACTACAAATGCACATTTAGCTGCTCAAGCATTCAAGAGAGGCCTGGGCCAACATCACGACAGCTCTCACATGAATTTACTTGGCTGGAGCAGTTCTCACAGAGCCTGAGCAATGAGCAAGAATAACAGCATAGATTCAGGGATATATTGAAAACATAATTTGTACTTTTTAACCTATTTCTTTTTCTTTTCTGGTAAATGGCTTGCATCTTAATGAATGTAGAGGGACTGGCTATCCAGGCCATGGAAAAATATACCATGGTGTCCAGGCCATGGAAAAATATACCATGGAATAAGAAAAGGTGTAAGACAAGGCTGCATTTTGTCACCCTGCTTATTCAGCTTATACACAGAACACATAATGCACAACGCAAGGATGGAGGAATCACAATATGGGATCAAAATTGCTGGGAGAAACATCAACAATTTGAGATATGCAGATGATACCACCCTAATGGCAGAAAGTGAGGAAGACCTAAAGAAGTTCCTGATTAGGTTGAAAGAAGAGAGTGCAAAAGCTGGCTTGAGACTCAACATCAAGAAAACCAAGATAATGGCAACAGGTCCTATTAGTCTCTGGAAAATAGATGGGAAGTAGAAGCAGTGACAGATTTTACTTTCTTAGGATCTAAGATCACTGCAGATTGGGATTGCAGTCATGAAATAAAAAAGCAACTGATTCTTGGGAGACAAGCTATGAGAAACCTGGGGAACATAGTGAAAAGTAGGGACGTTTCACTACAAACAAAGGTCCGCATAGTCAAAGCAACGTTCTTCCTGGTGGTAATGTATGGTTGTGAGAGCTGGACCATTAGAAAGGCTGAGCACAGAAGAATAGACACCTTTGAAATGTGGTGTTGGAGGAGAGTTTTGAGAGAACCCTGGACAGTGAGGAGAACAAATAGGTCAATCTTAGAAGAGATCAACCCTGACTGCTTCCTGGAAGGACAAATAGTAAAGCTGAAGCTGAAGTACTTTGGACATCAAAGGAGAAGAGAGGATTCACTTGAGAAAGCCTTGATGCTGGGGAAGGTGGAGGGCAAAAGAAGAAGGGGGCGTCCAAAGATGAGATGTCTAGATGTCTAGATGGGGTTGTAGACGCAGAAGGCACAGGGCTGGGCGGGCTGAGGAGGATGGTGGAGCACAGGGGTGCCTGGACGGCGGTGGTCCATGGGGTCGCAAAGAGATGGAATCAACATCACAGTGTGACACCTATACCATTGATCTTGTTCCGTCAGTCACTTTTTGGTCCTGAGCCCTTTTGGCACACATAGCCCTCATCAGCCCCAGGCCAGTATTGATGAAGCTGCTGCCCTCTATCAAGAGGGATGCAAGTGCAATTTAATCTACTTGTGGACCATCACCCTTCCCTGTGGACTTCACCACTCAAGGTCCTCAGGTTTTGTCAGGTTAGTTAAATGTCTCCTGATGATCAACATTGAGTTGTTGACAGTATGGTCTACTCTATTACCATAGCAGGGTAAGCTGTCCAGACTGGTAAACTAATATGTGTTTATAAAAAGCTGAGTCAACAGCGAAAGAAATCCATGAGCTATCATTTGTTATATACGGTATTGTAATGAAGAACTCCCCAAAACACTTGGACAACACACAGCTGTAAGGAGAATCCTTGACCAAGATAAGATAGTAGGATTTCCACCAATAGCTTATGGCATGAATTGTGGTGCCATCTTCATCTGCCAAGATATACATGATGTTTATGACAAGCTGTCTGCACAAAAGGTGCCATTAATTAAATTTAGTAATATGTACACAACCTCAAGGCTGGTGGTTCAGGACCAAGGGCAATTAGACAGCACCTTTACCCATAGGATAAAAGTTTGACCACCCAGATAGGAGCACTCCACAGTCCTGGCGCTGGGTGCTGTGTTGCTGTTGGCCTGGGGCTTTGACCGCTACACATTCTGGGCTCCAGGTAGCTGACGGGAGGGAAACCTTACTTGGTATGCTTCTATTTCTTTTTCTGCATTAACTGTCAGCTTCTAGAATAAGACTTGTCTAATGAAGTGTTATTTTTTGCCATCAACTGAATGTTTATTGCTTCCAGATCCCAAAAGAACCAGAGTCCAGCTGGCCTGGGCTGCCTGGTTAATAGAACTCATTAAAATATCTTCACACTGAGCTGCTGTGCATTGATGTTGGCTGGGAATAAGTGATGATGGCACCCAAGCTACCTCAGACACAGAAATCTAATTTCCATCTTCTCCTCTAGTGCTGCTGACCTGAAGATCTGCAGAAGCATAGCAATTTCCTGGGACTTTAGCTGATGCCCCGAGATCTTATAACTACCTGCCGTTTTGAGGCCCTGGGACTATGAGCAAGAAATATGGATGTAAGTGGATTACTCCAGAAGTCTGAACCAAGGAGGCATGCAATGCAGCAAACCAAGAGTTAGGACAGTGGTGGCAAACCTCTGGCATGTGTGCCAGAGGTGGCACTTGGAGCCCTCTCTTTGGGCACCCGTGCAGTTACCCCAGCATAGTTTTGCACCGCCCCTCTGCCCAGCAGCCCAATGGGAGCACAAAGTTCACCCCGCCCCTCTGTTGCTGTGTTGGCACTTTGTGATAAATAAGTGGGTTTTGGGTTGCAGTTTGGGCACTTGGTCTCTAAAAGGTTCACCATCACTGAGTTAGGACCAGGGACCAAACAAAGCGTTAGGAAAAATCCAGGCTAGGTCCTGCATGAACAGGAAACTTCTGTAGTTCTTCCTGGTGAGGAAAATCCATGGCTAATCTGGCTAAGGATAGTTGATTTAATACTGGGGGTATCCCTTGCTGAGCAGAGAAATATTATAACTGCTGTTCTATTAACAACATACTCATTCTTTCTGAGCTATAGGTTCTCAGTTGTAATCATGACAGCTTCTGATAACTTTTGAGTGCTTTCTGAGCCAGGCTTTTTTTAAAATCTAAATTATATATATAAGACTACTTTTTAACCCCAAAAAATCTGTGCCAAAGTCGGGGGTCATCTTATAGGACAGGTACTTAACTGCAGCTTGTTTCCCCTTGCTTCATATGTCCTGCACATATGGTGGGGGGGTGCCGCGGCCGAGTCCCTACTCTGTGCGGGGAGTATGAAGCAAGGGGAAGCAAGCTGCACACATCTTCCTGTACCTCGAGTACGAGAATGTGAGCATGGATTGGCTCTCCACCAGAACCTGCCCGTTCGACTCGGAGGGCTGCGCGTTTTCGGGTTGAGTGTGGGTTAATTTTTATTTGGTGTGCATTGGAAGAGAGGTAGTCTTATACGGCAAGCATATTCCAAACTCTATATTTTAACTGGAAAAGTTGGGGGTCATCTTATATGCCCAGTTGTCTTATATGCCCAGTCGTCTTATACGCCGGAAAATACGGTATATAAATTTTGGACTTGTAACCCTGAAGAAAATCTGTTCCTATATACGTTCACATTCTCTGTGGATTCACATCTGTCCTTTACAAATGTGTGGTTTCAGGTTATGGCAGAAACTCATATTAAATGTCAGAGTGTTCATAAATCCTTGCTCAATGTATTAACTCTGAGAGCAGCATTTTATGCAGCAGGAATTTTCAGTATTGTGTACACTTTGCCGGTGGAAGGCAAAAGGACTGAGAATAAGTCAAAGAACCCTGCATTCAACTTGACTTTGACAACAACATCAGCTTAGCTCAGATATCCCTTTACTGACTTATGGTCTTAAGAGAACAATGTGGTTTAAGAGCTACTGCATCCATAATTGTCTAGTGATCCAAAGAAAAGTAGCCACTGACATAACACATCAAAATGAGCAGGTATAAGACCATGCATACTTCACAGTTTCTAAACTTAGGTGGTGTCATACATGTAAAAAATGAGGCTCTGTTGCCATTAGACTTTTTCCTTTTCTGTGTCTTGATCAAACCCTAGAATGCCAAAATGAAGCCACTTTCTTGGCTTTGTCATTGGCCAAACTGAAGTCCTCATCGGTGCATGTTTCTGGCAGTACAGGCAGACCAGTAAATGAGCCGTATTCTGTATTAGACTGGTCATTCTTAGAAAGGACCAATGTATATCTGATTGACTTCTGTGGATCTGTTTAAAGTATGTATTACTGATGTGAAACCCTCATACTACTAGTAGAATAATAGTTTTTATATGCATCTCGTTCATTCCATTTCAATTATGTCATTGCTTGTTTTCTTGCTACTTTTAAAAAATATTATGACAAGGAAATTGACAATACAGTACTTCAAAAGAATTCTGATATAGAACAATAAAAAGAGGAGCAGTTGTAATTAAGTCAATAAGTCAATACATGAGTAACGTATCAGTCAGTCTTACAACTGCAAATAAAAAGGCACATATAATAATCTAAAATTACTTAATCTAATACCATAAAACTAAACTGGATAAGACCTAATGTGGGCAGCATCTATATACAAGGCCAAATAAATTTATATTCCACAGAATCAGTATGGGGTTCTCTTTTCATGATGGAGTTCTCTTGCACCCATGAGTTGACAGACCTCTTAATCCTCATTTGGTTTTCCACTCTCAGTCCCTCCTCCATCACCTTGGAAAGATTTCCATCTTCCTTTATATATCACATATATGAACAGTTCTGACATTACTGCAGAAAGAATTAATAATAACAATTTCATGTCAGAAATTATTCTGGGTTGAAAGGATTTTTGCAGAAGAAATTCCGCTCAGGGAACACCCAAATGAGGCTCCTTTCATGTCTCCAAGAGCTGGGACAGAGATGGGTGATCAATCCGTCATGCAGTACCCGGGTCTCAAATTGCCAACTTGCCAGCCTTCCAGCTAACAAGGTGAGCTTCTTAACCACTGAGCCACCACAGCCCCTAGAAAGAATTAATTAGTGGTTTTCTATCGCAGGGAACACACCAGATTTGTTCATCTCTACCCTGTGCAAATCAAGATAAACAGGTGGCAAAACGTCTGAAAAAATTGGCTGTTAAAATAAGGTCAATATTTTGGTTTGAATTTAGGCATTGTGCTTTACATATACATGTTGTTGCTTTAATTTTAGTTGTACTTTGTATCCGAAATATCTTGCAGCTGGTGTAATTCCCACCCACCTCTTCTGATTTTTAGTGTATAAGTTCTATTTCACCTGATTCTCTACAATGTGTTATTCCAAGGCTGATGCAATTAAAGAAACTGCACTTGATTAACGTTTAGCATGTCTTCCCATGCCCGCCAAGTCTTACAACAGTATACTGAATGCAACCAGCTACATCCTTATAAGCTTTATCAGGCTTAGGGTTGGCAAGGTAGTCATTTGTCGGGAATGATTTATCAGTTGAGCCTGGGCAATAACAAATCCCAAATGTTCCCAACTTAGGAAACGTACGTTCAACCTATTCATGAATCAGTTAAGTACACTATCTTATTCGGCACCTACCTAGCAAACGTTTGTTGACAGTTGGCCAGTTTGAGTCTCCACTACACCTGGAAAGTTCATAAGTGCCACCATTAAAGAGAGCAGAAAGCCCTGAAGTCATTCATTGTGTGGATGGAACAGAGAGGAACTGTTATTAGGTCCACTTAATCCAATTAGTCTACTCTAGTTGTACCAGTTGGATTCAGACATTTGTTGTCATTGTTGCTACAACAACATGCAGGCTAAAGTGGCTACTGCTTTAGTTATTTTGCTATTCAATCTCTGTTTATTAGTATAGGGCTCTTCCAAAGTATGCTTGTTTTGTGGCCTATCACACTACATATCTCAAAAACAAAATGTGAATTAGCCTTTCGCCTACTGTCTTGGCTTCTTGTAGACATGCTATATTTTTTTAAACCAGGCCAGGGAGTGGAGCCCTTCAGCAATCCAGACTCAATTCAGAAAATGAATGCTGTGATATATTCAGTTGCCATAGCTGCCATATGGTGCCAATGCTGGGATGAAATAAAGTAAAAGTCCAGGAGGACTGGAAGTCAATAATGAGGTAACCCATATGACACCAGCTCACTGCGGCAATGCTCCAGACACCATCGAGCAGAAAAACAGCGAGGAAAACCCAAATGGGTAGAAAAGTGCTGGAAAGGCAGAAGATAGTTTTACGAAAGAGTAAGTCAAAAGAAGGAGTTGTTGGTATGTAACTCAGCCAATGAGGAATAGTTGAAAAGCTAGGGAGGAAAAGAGGAATTATAAGCATCAGAGAAAGGAGCAAGAGAGAGGGAGGGAGGGAAAGAAAAAGAGAGAGACCCGAGATCATCAGAGCGTTAAGTGGCAAACAGTCCTAACAATTGTTCTGACAAGAAGGAAGGGAGTCTCAGCATTCCTAATGTTTAGCTATTGAGTGAACAAATGTTAAGGCTATCTGTAGCGGCATAAAAGCAGGCCATGGAAGGGGGAAAAGTAAGGCAAAGCAAAGCTCTTTAGGATGAAAAGACCAAGGAAGCAGACCTAAAACAGCTAGGCTGGTGAGATTACAAAGCAGATTTATATCGAAGCTCAGTTGGGTTTATTTGGCCTGGCCAGCTGGTATAAAACAGCTCAAACTTCATTCAAATAATTGGAAAGGCTGTTCCTTCAAAAAAGTCTTGCCCTTCACTTTTAAAGCACGTCAGACCATTTGCGACATGGCCAAATAAGTCTAAAATGAGCGTGAATAATAACAGGAGTTATAGGCATAAGGCCCACAAGGAATCAAATGGCAGTACTGACCAGAGTTAGTTCAAGGCAATGAAATGAAATGTCTACCTTTAGAAATCAGTAGTATTGTCCAGTTTCGTGTTTGAACGAGCAAAGCAGGTTTCTGGAGACAGAAACCAAAATCAAAAAGCAAAAGGCATGGGTTGATACTCGGATGGCAATAACTGCAGAAAGCACTCACAACTCTCTGGTTTGTTCTATTTCCCAAACGTTTAGTAAAATGTTCAGGGTTGGCTTATAAACCAAGTTCAAAATATTAAGTACTAAATTACTTCAGTAAGAAATTGGTGTGTGTGTGTGTGTGTGTGTGTGTGTGTTCTAGTTAGAGAGTTATGATTTGGTTAGAATTGCACAAAGTCATAAAGGACTTCAGTGGGTATAAACAAGATTCATTCCGGTTTCTTTAATTGTACAAGAATTCAGAGGTAAAGAGGGATTTTCCTTCTTTCTGGCAATTACACATTGTTTTCTTCTGTTTTTCTCCTTTCATTTCTTCTGTGGTACTCTTTAATTTGAGACATGCCAGGAAAATTACATTTAATCTTGGTAAAAACCCGCTTGATTGACTGGATTTGTGCATTATGGTCTTCCTCCCCTTGTTCTTGGATTTGATTTGGTGGCATATCAGCCCTAACACTCCAAGTGAGACCCATTGATTATGCATGGGATAGGGTTAGATGACTGTAATTTTAAACGCATATGCAGGGCTGCAGGTTTCACTGAAATCAATTCCATCTATTTCAGTGTGCTTTGGATTAGAATGCCAGCCAAGGCTGAATGTAATGGAAGTCTCAGACCAAATCTTCTGCTGGTAAAAATTTGGAGGTCAATGGAAAAGTGTGGATCATATTTCTGAAGAGCTTTCCTTGTGGGCAATGGAGATATAATATACCATAGGAGTAACCATAAAACAGCTGAGTGGTTCAAGCCATAGTGGTTTCTGAATGTAAGAAATTAAGTAATCAAAACTGTGTGTAACAATATCTTTTTGACGGGTCTTAATCCAGCCAGATTATTATGAAAAGAATGGGCTAAAAGATGTGCAGCGCTGTGGAAATTAAATAAGAAGTCTGTAGGTAATAATAACATTTATTATCTTAATGTTCAGATATGAAAGAACCGTCTTTTGAAAGGCATTGTTCAAAGATATACCTTCAAAATACCTACTCGGCTATAAAGAATGTCTATTTACAATGCCCTGAAATACTACATGATCTGTAATAGCAACTGCGGAGATTTTTAGCTAACTACAATCAAGTTGCAGCTCAACACTCTTCTTGAAAATGCCTCATTTCATAAGGGACTGTTTAAAAATCTGAGAATTTGGATTTCCATTAATCAGTTCTAAAATGACTGTATTATGGAATTTTGATATTTGGTTGTCAAAGTCAAGAATAGGATTTCAGACTGGAAGAAATCGAGACAGTTGATGATAGCGGTAATTTGTGGGTTTGAATTAAATGGGAAAATGTTAATTTGCATAGTCAGCTAATTTTCCATGTTTGGATCATACGCCTGGCAACTGCTATAGTCTCGTTTTTATACATTATTCAAAATTACTTTCTAACTAATTCCTGTGAATAATATTTGAATTGTGTATTTGCTGTTAAGCCTTTTATTTTTCAAAAATGTGGGCTGTCTCAAACAGCTAGGTCAAATTTTTGTCCATTTTTATCATCTGCTTGAACAGTTGTAACTGTGGGCTGTCAAGGAAAGGGTTTTATATTTATCATTTGTTTAACACAGAATTTGCTTTTGGTGGGAACAAATGTGTTACAAAGAACAGCACACCAACATGTGGCATCCAAGAGAAAACAAACACAAAATGAAACCATCATGTATGTGTACAAATGCTAGTGGTTTCGCAAATGTTTTTACCAAACTGCCTAATATTCAAGAAAGCCAATACAGTACTGGTGAGCATCCTATTGTGTTTTATTTAGAGTAAGTGAGATTGCACTTACTCTGCAGTGGCTCAAGTGGCTAAGATGCTGACTGGGAGGCAGAAGGTCAGCAGTTTGATTCCCGAGTACTGCATAACGGAATGAGCTCCCGTCTTTGTCCCAGATCCTGCCAACCTAGCAGTTCGAAAGCAAGAAATTGCAAGTAGATAAATAGGGACCACTTTAGTGGGAAGGTAACAGCGTTCCATGCACTCTGGTGTCTAGTCATGCCTGCCACATGACCACAGAAATGTCTGCAGAATCAGACAACGCTGGCTCTTTGGCTTTGAAACAGAGATAAGCACTGAACCCTTGAGTCGGATACGACTGGCTTTCAAGCAAGGGAAACCTTTACCTCTGATTAAGTGAGATTGCATAGGTTCTAGTAGTGACCTGCAGCTAATTAACAAGGGCCAGTCATATGTGCTTAGCATACCTGTATGACCAACCAGAAAACCAAGAGTACCTTGTTAGCTGCACTTTGCCACTGTGAATTGTGTGTGGTTTCATTTACTGTATTCTGGAATAAAATCCCAACAAGATGCTGGCTTGATTAACATAAGTATTCTATGTTAATAATAATTTCAATGTAATCTTAATTGCTTTAGAATTATTAGTATTGTTACTTTTACCTAACTGGCTATCGATGATTATATTATAATAAGGAACTTAGTCTTATTGCAGCCTTCTGTATTAACTGTCACTAGCAGTGCTATCCTAAACCAATCTGAAGAAATTCCCATTGATTTAAATAGTTCTTACTCCTAGATACATGTAAATAAGATTGCAGATTTGGTCTCCTATAGCCGCTAATAGTTCTCTTTCTACTTAAATCAGAAAGTAAACCCAACCTGAAAGCTTTTACAAGGGCTCACCTTAGCGCTTGACATGCTTTGACATTTACAGTATGTCCAAGATTTACCTTTCAGGCTAGGTATGCAAACTGCAGTTCCTTCTTCTGGCCATTGGTGTCAACCATCTGTATTTGTCAGAGGAGGTTCAGAACAGGAAGAAAATGGGGTGGAGGAGGCCAATAGTCCTGCACACTATGAGATTGTGTTATGAACCTAGTACAGCATGGGTCTCCAGCATCCTATCTCCAAAGGCACTGTCTACAACTAGAATATAATTTTGTTTCTGTTGAGTTTCCAACTGACATATGAAATTAGTATTGTTCCAAAGGATTCTGTCCTCTAAATATGAGGTTTTCAAATTGTCTTTTAAAGAGTGTTTAGATCAATTTTTCAAGAATGTTTTAGATCTGTTTTTTAAAATGATGCTATACATATTTTTTTTTGAAACAAGTCTATTATAAATCACTTTGGAAACCCTTGATCACAGAAAGGCAATGCTATGTACTCTGAACGAATGAATGAATGAATAGTCAGCATTCAGTAGTCCCACA
Organism: Bradypodion ventrale; assembly: GCA_035047345.1. Taxonomy (NCBI): domain Eukaryota; kingdom Metazoa; phylum Chordata; class Lepidosauria; order Squamata; family Chamaeleonidae; genus Bradypodion; species Bradypodion ventrale. The sequence goes on from JAWDJE010000006.1 coordinate 128,934,084, forward strand.
ATGAAACATCCAATCCTTCTAATGAAAATGTATTACAAGATAGTGGCCAAAATCCTGTTGTTTAGTATAGTAAATTACATTAGAATAGGTCCATTGAATGGGGCTGTGGTGGCTCAGTGGTTAAGAAGCTCACTTTGTTCGCTGGAAGGCCAGCAAGTCAGCAGTTCGAGACCCTGGTACTGCATGATAGATTGAACACCTGTCTCTGTCCTAGCTATTGGGGACATGAAAGGAGCTTCATTCAGGTGTTCACTGAGCGGAGTTTCTCCAGCAAAAATCTTTTCAATAATAATATTATTATTAGGTCCATTGAATTAAAAGGGATTTGGTCAATCAATTTTCTCATAAGTTCAATGGATTCAAATGAGCCTACGATAAAAGCAATTTATTTTAGCATAGTAAGTTGCAGTTAGAGTAGAACCATTTGATTCAATGGAACATATGTCTGAGTTGATTAACTGCATCTCTACTGATTCATTGGGCCTAAAGGGAAAGGTTTCCCTTGCTCGAAAGCCAGTCATATCCGACTCAAGGGTTCAGTGCTCATTTCTGTTTCAAAGCTGAAGAGCCAGCACTGTCTGCTTCTGCAGACGTTTCCGTGGTCATGTGGCAGGCAGGACTAGACACTGGAGCGCACGGAACGCTGATCCCTTCCCACCAAAGTGGTCCCTATTTATCTACTTGCAATTTCTTGCTTTCAAACTGCTAGGTTGGCAGGAGCTGGGAGAAAGACGGGAGCTCATTCCGTTATGCAATACTTAGGAATCGAACTGCTGACCTTCTGCCTCCCAGTCAGTGTCTTAGCCACTTGAGCCACTTCAGTCCCCGGTCCCTATTTATCTACTTGCAATTTCTTGCTTCAGAATTGCTAGGTTGGCCTACTGCAGTACAATTTACTACACTAAACAATAGGATTTTGCCCACAATTATATTCATGTATATGGCTTTATATATGTCTACCAGTGTCTCACAGTACATAGAACATTTGAAAGGAAACATCATGTGGGGTCACTATCCCGTCTTCAAAAGCAAATAGACCAATATGCCCTGAGTTTTCATAGATCACTCTACAGGGAAAAAGGCAAGGGAGAAATTAAATAATAAATACATAAATTACAGACGAGTATATACATGTTCAAGGACTGTCAAAGCACAATCCTCTTGTTGTTATTTTCTCATATTTGAATGGCTGTTTGGTGGCTTAAAGTCTCCCAACCTGGGTTAGCATATGGATAGCATACTGAGTAAACTCTTTTTTACATGGTCCCCCTTAGTTCTGAATTTCAGTGATGGCTAAATGGCTGTTCTAACTGAAAATCAAAGATCAAATTTTATTAGTTCACCAAAAAAAACCTCCAGATCTCATTTTCTAAAACCAGTAACCTTTCCTAGCCTCAGAGATGGAAAACATGAAAGCAAGGTTTAAATAGAATTAGTTGTGGCCAATTCACAATCGTATTTCAGGGCAGTTTGCCTCTGGAATGCCATCACATGGGAATATCAGCCAGCTGTGGGAAAGACTTAACCTAGAAACATGGTCCAATAAATCCAAAAATGGTGGTGACCAGAAGACAGGAGGAGAGTGACCAGCCAGGGAGTGAGCAATTCCTATATTACCATGCTGGTGAACCTTGGCACTCCAGGTGTTCTTGGACTTCAATTACCAGAAGCCCAAGTCAGCTCTCCAGCTGATCAGGGATTCTGGGAATAGAAGTTCAAGAACATCTGGAGTGGCAGTGTTCGCCATCTCTGCTATATTGGGAAAATATTTTTTCTTACTGTGCCCTGAACAGAATTCCATCGCCAAGTTGTCAGTCTAGAAATGGAAATGTTGTTTTCTTGGTCTACAGTGTAGGGTTGTGGGAATTGTAATGGGGGGAGGAGAATATTTTTTCTCATTTCTGGCCAGTCTAGTCCATTCTATACGATGTTTGGAGTGACAACTGAACTTGTTTTCTTGTTTATTTCCTGAAAGGGGAGTAAATTGCTTACTGTTGAAAAAAAGGCCAAATGGGAAGATGTTTCAGACATCACTGGTGCTAAAAACAGAGAGGAAAAAATATTAGGTAAAGGTAAAGGTTTCCCTTGTTCGAAAGCCAGTCATATCCGACTCTAGGGTTCAGTGCTCATCTCTGTTTCAAAGCCGAAGAGCCAGCATTGTCTGCTTCTGCAAACGTTTCCATGGTCACGTGGCAGGCATGACTAGACACCGGAGTGCACGGAATCCTGTTTACCTTCCCACCAAAGTGGTCCCTATTTATCTACTTGCAATTTCTTGCTTTCGAACTGCTAGGTTGGCAGGATCTGGGACAAAGACGGGAGCTCACTCCGTCCTGCAGTACTCGGGAATCGAACTGCTGACCTCTCGCCTTCCAGTCAGCGTCTTAGCCACTTGAGCCACTGCAGTCCCTGGGAAAAAAATATTAAAGGACTTCAAATGTCAATAGATGGAGAATTAGATTCAGCCTCAGGAAAATGTACCTATTGCATTTCATTTTTAAAATAAACTAAAACTAGATTTTTTTATTCTGTGATTTAAAAATAAACATGAGAAGCAGTTCTGTTGGTACTGATCTCGGGATAATATTGAACTTGGTCAGATACATGTTTACCTTGAAGTACTATTTGGGAGAGCCAGTTGGATCCTAGCTTTCCATAATCATAGTGCAAAGAATGGAAATTATAAGAGGTACTGTATGAAATAGCAGCTATATGCCTTAAATGGATGGTCACATTTAATTACAGCTGCTACTTCACTTGTATAAAATTAACAGATTAAACTTTACTACCAAGGTTTTTTTATTGTATAGAAACTGGTGAGAACAAATTAAAAGAGAGGAAGATTACAGTAGTTCAAAGCTATGTGTTGGCAAAGTGTCATCACAGATCCTGAACTTTTTCCTACCTCTGTTGCACTGTTGGAAATCCAGAGCATTGACTTCATCTTTCTTATCAACCTGTGGCTTCAAAGTGAGAAAGTGGTTTTGCTATAAATTGTGCCTTATCATCTGCACAAGGCTGTAGCCTTGAGACATGTTTTGTGGCCTCCTGAGGAATATTCTACTCCGTGAATGTGCTGTTTCCATTTAAAATAATAATATTTTTTAAAATTTTTGGCCAGATTTGTGTAATCGTTGAAATGTCAAACTGGAGAGACCAGGGTTCAAATTTCCTTTAAGCCATGAAGCTCACTTATATATCAGAGATATATTCATTAACTTTCATTCTAATCCACATCACAGGACTCTTATAGTTACAAAAACTAAGTTGAGCAATGCTTATATGGACTGAATTTGCCTTCGCTTGCAACAGATCTTAAAAGCAGCTAAATGCAGAGATTATGCATTGTTTCCAAGCCAAATCACATTCCCAGAAGAGCAGTTCATTTTAAAAATAGGGTGCATGTTCATCATGGATTTTGTTTTAAAGGAAAAGCCATGGGATATTTTGCTGTTTCAGCAATACTAACAGCATGGCCTCAAATGTTACAGCAGGAAAGCAGTGTAGGGTCCAGTCTTCATTGACAGTGGAAGTAATATATCTTCAGCTTCAGAAATTATCTCACTCTGATGTAAAATCTGGGGAAGAAAAGAAGAATGTATACTACTACCCTGAGCTCATTGGAAGATTGTTGACATAAGAATGAAAGAATTGAAAAACTGTGAAACATCATCCTACCTATTTGCTTTAGTAAGCCTGATCCTGTTTTTCAGTGTTCTGGCCAATGTGTAATTGAAACTTCCAAGCTCTGGCTCTGAGACCAGATATCTAACTCACTGTGCTATCCAGACAACCTTGAATAAAATAGGCTACTCATAATCTTGGTCTGTGGCATTGAACTACACCACCCAATTGTCTTAGTGCTGCATTGTCAGAAAATTTCAGGCTTTGGGCCTGTTGTAGGTGAAAGAAATTGTCAGCTTGGTGAATGGGCTGGCAAACAAAACCAAAAAGCCTGATGATTGTTGCGTTCATATACAAACCATATATACAAAGTTCCGTATCTCCCTCACTCACAAACATCATATACCTCATGTCGATAGCTTTTAAATCAGATAGCAGAAGGCCAAATTTTACCAGTTTACTACATCATCATAATCATCATAATCTATTTATTTATTTGATTTCTATTGCCGCCCACTCGCCGAAGCGATTCCGGGCAGCTCACGATAAAACATCCAAACATAAAAACATTCCCTAAACAGTAAAACCACAACATTTCATGTTTAAAAAACATTAAAATCCAGGATATATTGGAAGCTGTGGTTACAGCAGGGGTTCCCAAACTTTTTGTGCCATGGGCCGGTCATGTGGTTCCTCCCCACCGTAAACCATGTCCATGACTGTTGTAAACACATTTACGAAAGCTGTGGGTGCATTTCGCAGGTGCAGGTGTGTTATACTTCCACTTCCGGTTGCAACATGGGCGGCACAGGCCAGATGATTTGGCGCCACAGGCCGGGGCCGGCCCACAGGCTGTAGTTTGGCCACCCCTGGGTTATGGAGACAATCTTGGAATTCAGAAAGATTGCCATGCTTTGAAACAATATTGCTCTGGGAACTGGCAATACTCCTTTTTCCTATTTAGTTAACAAGTATGTTATAAAAGAATTTATTAGAGAAGGCATCTTAAATCTCAAGTGCTCTCTCATCCAAAAGACTGCCCTGGAACTCCTTCTGCTTGGAGAAAACAGAAGTGCAAAGCAATACACTGAGTGTACAATAAAGCACCAAACACAAGAAATCTCCATTTCATCTTTTACAAAATGTAAGTACTTCACGTTACATTGCAGCTATACAGATTGCTTCACAAACAGAGCCTAGCCTCCAATAGACTGTATCCAGTTCATTCAGTTCAACTGAATACACTGAATACAATGTTGTATAAAACATTCTATTTAATACTGAAAATCCATTCAGTCATTTTATTCATTCATACAGTCATTGCTCATTTGTTAATGCATGTAAATGTATGCCTGTTTAAAATATCAAAATGCCTTGTGTGGAGCTAATTAAACGTTAAAAACCTGCCAGGTTACATGGAAGGTCAAATCACTTTGTTTGTGTAGAAAGGAAAACAAGCCAAGAAGCTATCCTTGGCCAACAGGCACCAATTCTCCTAATTCACATGGCTTTTTAAAGATTGCTGTAAGCCAAGGAAGAAAAAGCTGCAGTTAAAAAGAAAAGCTAACCCTTCAGGCTATGAGATATACAGGTCTTTCTTCTGAACTTGGCTATATCCCTCTGCAGCTTGTTTCATTCTGACCTATGTCCTTTGCTATCTGGATCCTTATAGAGAAGCAGAAGTTGTAGGCAAATTTGGGTGGGAACAGTCCCTTCTAGTAGCTGAAAGTAATGGCAGTGAATCACATAAAAAGCATTTTGCAATGAGTCACATGTGTTCTGCCATATTATTTTCCCACTCTGACCATACATGGAAAGTATTTAATGGCAGTAAATTTATTTTTGAGGTGTATAAGGTCAGCAGATGGATTTGATATGCAGTAGAAGGAGCAGCCAGTAGTGGGCTTGAATAAACCTCTTTTATGGTTGCTTAGAGGTATAAGTTTATTATTACGTGTCATTGCTTCTGAGTTATGGTGAACGTATGAATTATTGACTTCCAGAAGATCCATCTTTAACAGCCCTGCTTAGGCCTTGCAAAGCCAAGTCCATATCTTCCTCTGGGGAAATAATGAAATCTCATATGTGTCTTTATTCCTTTTGTTCTGCCACTTCCTCCCATAGTTATTGCCTTTTTCAAATAGCCAATTAACCATCCATCAATAACAGATTAATTACACTTGTAAAAAAGTAAAAAACACAACTCTGAAGGAGCAGGGGGGACTTTATTTTTATTGTACTGTACTTCTATTTTACTATGCTTAATCTCAACCAATACTACAAGCAGGAGAGAGAAGGAAGATACTACTTGCAATCTGTAGGGTCCCCCCCTCAACTAAGTTTCACGAATAATATCTTTATTATACCATCTGAAATTAAATTAATTTTAAATAATAATTATTATTGTTATTCAGGGGCATAGTATTTTTATATATTTTAAAAAAACATTTTTAAAATGTGGCAAAAACCTAAGATGTGTTTTTAGGAGCTTGAACAAGTTGGATTGCAACTTGCAGATAACCAGACTAGAACTCCCAGCTAGGGGGTTTCTGGAAGTTTTGTGTACCTGTGAGTCTTACAACCAGGTCTCCAACCCTGTGAGTTAGTTTTGCCCTAAATGGCTTCCAGCTCCCAACCACCTGTGGCCGCTGGTTGCCATGGCGACATCCCCACAGTTGCCTGGGCCGAACTTTCCCAGTGGCTAAAAGCCACAGAGCAAAAAGCCTCCTGTGTTTGTATTTGAACGTCCTTCTGCAAAGGAAAATATTTTTCTTCCATATATAGGACCTTTTTCTCTTAGATACAACAGCTGAGACAAGATGTTGGATAAAGAATGAAGCATAGTATTCTCCACACAACAGTTTGGTCCTGTTTTACCTCAGACCCCGCTGTCCAGTGTCAGAAGAGACTGTTATGAATGTAGAAAAATAGGGTGGGGAGAAAACATTTTATTGTTATTATAATTATTCATAATTATAATTGTTAAGACACTGAATTTGATGGCTGGAAGGTCAGCAGTTCGAGACCCAAGTGCTGCACTGTCTCCAGTCTCTGTCCCAGCACCTATCAACCTAGCAGTTCAAAAACAAGAAAGTGCAAGTTGATAAATGGGTACCACTTGGGTGGGAAGGTAAAAAAGCATTCCATGCACTCCAGTGTCAACTCATGCCTGCCACATGTCCACGGAAATGTCTGAATCACAGACAGCGCTGGCTGTTTGGCTCTAAACAGAGATGAGCACTGAACCTTGGAGTCAGATACGCCTGGCTGTCGAACAAGGGAGACCTATTGTTCAGTTGCACAGTCAAGTTCGACCCTATGCGAAAACACAGAGAACTCTAAAGGAGACTGTATTGTAAATTCACCTCAGACTTATGATAGTTCTTAATGGAGACTGGAAAAGGTGGTAAGAAGCAAAGAGATGAAGAACAGAGAATAAAGACTGAGGGGGGGAAGCAACCCGGGACAGGATTTTGCAGAAAGAGACAAATCTGAGGGGAAGTAAGAGGTTCCAGCCCAATATGGTTCAATGCCTGGTGCGATGGAACCAAAGTTGTCCACCCTATTCCATTCCTGCAAGATGAACAGACAGGAATATGCCATCTTCCTTCATACCAAAGTGTGGCATCTATTGCTTTGCCCTCCAGAGACAGCTGCTTCCTTCTGCCTAACAGTAGGGCTGGCACTGCCATTTTGTGGTTCACATCACCCTTGGTGTCCTAAAGATTGGACATGGCACAAAGGAGAGGGTACGGTACGTCAATTGTGTTACCATATTGCAATATTGTTATTCTGTTCTGCTTCACTGTGCTGCTCATCTTTGTGGAAAAAAATTAAAATATATTTTATTGCATCAGTTATTGACCCCGTGGTCAAAGTATAAGAAGTAAAAACAATCAAAACTAAGATATAATGTGAACACAACAATTAAAATTGACTCTGTAAGATTAGTACATAATAAGATTGCATACATAAGAGGCGACTTCTTTGTGAGGAATATTATGGGATTCAGCTAAAGGAGGGAATGTGGGCTGACATGAATGGAAGCCATACTAATTTCCATAAATATGAATTACTTCCCTCACTCCTGGAAATACCCTCTCAATATCTGACAGATGCAATGATATTATACTCTTCTCTGGATGAACACATTAGTTTTCTCTGTCTCTTTCTCTCCCCCATAGCAACACACACAGGCACAATACTGAGGACTGTTTCCCATTTTTAGATAGAGTACTGTGTTTATTTAGTTCACAAAGCAATCATATAGTTTCTTCATTCCAAAATGATAAAAAATAGTTATTTTACCTTCCAGTGGAAATGGTAAGTCAAAGACTCACAAAATAGGGCTGAGGTTCAAGGCCAAGCCAACATTTGTGGTTGAATGCATGCTTCCTTTCCTTAGCCAGTGAAATCCTATATAGGCCTACTTAGACGTACAGTGAACCTCATACAACAATCACCCCGTATAGCAACGGAATTGTATAACAATTAGGTTGGGGGGGGGGGATGATGTCCTGCATAACAATTTTCCCTATGGGAAAAATCGTACAACAGTTTTTCAATGGGAAAACCCACTTAGCGAAAAAAAAGTTGTACGATGCATCTCATAGGGAAAATCGCTATACAATGCATGCACCATATAGCAACTGTTTCGTACAACAATGAGCCCCGTGGAACGGGTTAAAATCGTTGTATGAGGTACCACTGTAAATTCAATTTTATTTAGCAAGATTTTGTCAGTGTATATAGAACCACAGCCTTCAGTTTTTACCTCTGTATAAGGTTTGGGACAATTACCTCCTTGGTGGGCGAGGGCATTTCCTACTCGTTAATCAAAAGGACTTGCTAGACTTAGGCATGATGGCCAGAGAAAAAGGCTTATCTTGGCACTAAGAAATAAAGGTACTGTACTGTGTGATGTAACTAATGCAAGAGAACTGGTTGGTTCAATTATTTTCCCCTGTTGCTGAGTTGGGACTCATCTAGATGTCAGTATAAACCTGTATACAATTTAGGTTCCCCATGTTTTAAATTGATTTAAAGATTAAGAGCTACATGATATACAACTAAGAACACATTATTTCTGCTGGCAAAGAGGGTTTGTTTATTTTGAATCTATTCTGGTCATAATTTATTTTGAATCGGTTTCGTACATAGAGTTGCCTATGTCAGGAAGAATTGCATCTCTGTGGTTTTGCAAGTTTTTGTTGCTAAAATAATGGGTTCCAGGTTGCAGATACCCTGTATTCCAAACTTATAGCTTAAAAAAAGGAAGAAGCTCTACATAGCTTTTAGTTGAATTACAGGTTGTCCCATTGGGATGCATACACCAACACAAAGACCACACGACATGACATTGACATTGACATTCAACTGAATTTAAAAAATCGGAGCCAACACTCAGTTTATTTCCATAGTGTAAATGAGCCCTTACTTAGGTAAAGTTCAATATAACAACAGAGAGGCAACCTCCGGCCCTTCTCCACCTGTAAACTGGAAAGGAAGTTGGGGCTGCTGTTGTTTTTCTTTTGGGATATCAGTAGGACATTCCACATTGACAAAACATTAGTTACGTTCCTTGTAGAAAAGATGCCATTCGTTCACTTGAACTAGGATCCAGCCACCATCATACTTCATATAAAGCCTTAAAATAAATCATAGGTAATTCCAGTCCCACTGGATTCAGTGGCGCTACTCCAGGCATGCCCAAACTACAGCCTGTGGGCCAGATATGACCCCCAAGCCATTTCATCAGGCCTGCAACACCCTCGCCAAACCAGGAAGTGAATATGGATGCTTCTGCGCATGTAAGGACACGTCCGTATTTACTTCCTCGTTCAGAACGGACATCCTCGCACATGGACAGAAGTCTCTGTATTTACTATGCTGAACCAGGAAGTAAATATGGCCACTTTCACGCATGCACAATAGCGTCCGCGCCAAACCAGGAATTAAATATGGACACGCATGCACAAACATGCCCTGTTTCGGAGGTGTGGTTGGCCCACTCAGCTGTTCTGGGGTCAGGCCCCCGGCCCAAAAAATGTGGGCACTACTCAATAAGTAAGTCTGGTTCCAATGCAGAGATGATTATGTGACAGATAGATGGAAGTAGTATGCTGGCATGTTGTATTTACACAAGAGACAAAAGAATAAACATATGTATTTGTTTTAATTCACGCCTACACTTATAACACAAATTGTTTCTATTTGAACGCTTTAGTTGTTGTTAAGAAATCACTAGACATTCTTTTCTTCCATACATAGTCATTCTGTATACATTTGAAATTGCCATATTAAATATGTTGTTCCTTCGGTGAATAAAGGGCTAACTCACTGAAAGAGATAAGATCACCAGAGACCTCATTCCACAGGTTTCTACATAATGTTAGGTTTGCACAGGAAGATTATTATTGCTACAACATAATAGATATTGCATCTCAGCATAATTCTAACATGTTTGGAACCCATGTCTGATGCTTTAAAATCAATCTAGAAATATTTTTTTCTAAATGATACAACTGTTTTAAAAAGGAGATAATTTAAATGTCCATGCTTGACAAGAACCCAGGCTGTATTCAGAAGCTTTATGACAGTAAAAAAAAAAAAAAGATTTTAGTTGTGTGCAAAGATCTGAGGGGGGGGGGGATTAAAAAGTGACATATGCAAAACCAAACACTCGATATAAATATGTCATCTTTTTCATTTTAAGGGGGAAAATATGTGGGATATTACCACAAGATGTAATACTGTTGCTTCACATAACCAAATTCAATTGCAAATTCATATTCAACGAGCTATATCAAATTATGTTTGCTTTCGGTTTTCTTGCTTTACTATATTTACTACCATAAATGTTTCAGTTGCAAATGCTTCTCTCATGTGGCCAGCTGACAATGCATTCTAGCCATGTCTATTCAAAAGTAATTACCATTGAATTCAACAAAGTTTATTCCTAGGAAAAAGGAATTGGTTGGTATTTTTTGAAAGTCGAAAGCTATAGTGGCACAAATTCAGAACAAGAGCTGAACATGCCAAAACAGGGTAAGAGCAAAATCATGAGCATCCAGTTTGACAATTTCCAAATGTAATGTTTCCCCAAATTAGTTAACATTAGACTAAAAAGCCAGTCAATTAAAAAGAAACATATTAGATTCTAGCATTGATATTTGTCTATTTGATATTTCTTAAATGATGGCTTTATTCTGCTAATCACAGATAGCATTACTATATGTAATTTGAACTATTATATAGCTAAGATGGGGAATTTATTATTTAAGTTTTATTGTACATTTGTGATAATGTACAAATCACCAAATTCAGGTTCTCACAACATAAGCAATGATGAAGTTGAGCCAAATTTCTCTTTAAATCCTGAGGTACTCAGCTGTTAATTAGGATAAGGTTAGTAAATTCCATAACTCTAAAAACTGCTATACTAACCCAATTTTGATACTTTTGACTTGAATGAAGGTAAAGATATTTAAACCAGAAACATTAATTAGGCTACAGGGAAGACCATGTTATATCATGAAGTGAGTTAATATATATACATACATACTTTAGAAATATAATGATCCCCTCAAAACCCCCCACAACCAATTGGCTTAAAGGGTTCGGCTAAATTCTAGTTATTGTATCTAATTCTTAACTAAAAAGAATAAATGTATGCATATTTTTATTTCTGGTCCAAATTTCCTTGATACTGTGTTTTAATACCGAGTTAAATCATTTTAATTGATGAAATAGTACTTCAGAGAATCATCAGCCTTCAAAGTATCAGACAGTAATTACAAATTACATTTATATTACTTAAGAAGATAATCAAACATTTACATATCACTCTACCATACAAATGTACATTTATTGCAAGTCTAACATAGATGTGTAATCTGTTTAGGACCTGACATGATCTCTGAATATCTAAATGGCTACAAAACGTAGCTGCTAAGAGGCTATTGAAAGCAGGGGTTCCCAATCTATGGCCCATGGGCCAGTCTCGGCCCGCAGCACCATTTCATGTGGCCCACCACCGCCACACCCAGAAGTGGAAGTGAACGTATTTACGTCAGCCGTAAAACACACCCACACATGCGTAAACACACTCGCCCCTGTCATAAATGCGGAAGTGGGTACATTTACGGCTGTCATAAACACACACGCTTCCACTCAGCTGTCCGCGGAGCATGATCAGGCCTACTGCTTATAAAGGCTGGGAACCCCTGAGTTAAAGTAAGGTGGTTGTATTATATTACATTGGGCTGTGGTGGCTCAGGGGTTAAGAAGCTCGCCTTGTTAGCTGGAAGGCCGGCAAGTTGGCAGTTCGAGACATGGGTACTGCATGATAGTTTGAGTGCCTGTCTCTGTCCCAGTTCCTGCTAACCTAGCAGTTCGAAAGCAAGAAATTGCAAGTAGATCAATAGGGACCACTTTAGTGGGAAAAGATCTTGGGGACATAAAAGGAGCCTCATTTGGGCGTCCTCTGAGCAGAGATTCTCCAGCAAAAATCCTTTCAACCCAAAATAATTTCTGACATATTATTATTATTATTATTATTATTATTATTATTATTATTATTATTATTATTATTATTATTATTATTATTATTATTATTATTATTATTATTATTATTATTATTATTATTATTATTATTATTATGTGTCAATCCCTTTGATTTCAAATCAGTTCTTGGATTCAGAAAAGCTCTGCTGTTAAATTTGAACTTTAAAACAGAAATGAGCAACCTGTTTGGTTTCAAGGAGCACATGGAACAATGGCTGATGGATCAGGAATCACTCAGAAGCACATTCACAGACTGCCCAATACACACAGCTCCATACACTCCCCCACCTGCATCATAATGGACAAGGATGAAGAAGCTTAAATCTTCCCAGCTACCTTTCCTGTATGCTATACTGGGTGGGTGGAGGTGGCCGGGCTGCAGGCAGTGTTCTCCTGAGTCACAGACTAAAGAAAGAACAGTTGACCACCATATGTAGACCATGTGTTGCCCATACCTGTTTGGAAGGTCAGCATCACAACTCTGTGCTTGCTGAAAGCACAGTCTGAGAGTCAGATGGAAAAGTTAAAAAAAAGCGTAATATGGAATAATCTGAAGGAAAATGGCCAAATAATGGTTAGCTGCTAGGACCTTAAATAGGACTACTGTACTCCTATTTAGAAGTAAGAATACATTTTTCTACATCTTCTTCTTCTTGTTGTTGTGTTATATCCATTCTGAATATTGGCTATTATCATGGCAATAGTCTTCTTGTTCTTAACTCCTCATAAGAGTTCTTCCGAGGACATTCCAAATAAGACTCTCAGGTTCTTCAGCCATGAAGTCACCAAGGATAATACATTGCAACATTAAAAGTTTCATTTTAATTAAATTGCATGAATAATGTATTTTGTAGATCAAATGCTTGATACTCATAAGTGAACTTTTATTGAACTTTTACCAACATTATGAGTCAGTAGAATGTAGGCTTTATATTACATAGAGTTTCCACATTCATAAATATCTCCAGGCGGAAGAGGACAGCTAAACGTTCAAAGTTTGAAAAGCTAGATACTGACAACTGAATCTGCCACAGAGACATGATTGGCTCAGTAGATTACTTAAACCTAAACAGACATGACGAAGCAGATCAAATCTAACAAAATGAAAAATTCAGAAGGAAGGGCTTATTTTCCCATGTTTTATGGATGTAATTTTATGAGTAAATGACAAAATGAACTTGGCAAAACGTTTAATAAGTCTGTTTACAAATTACTATTTTTAAAGCACTTTCCCCATTCTTTACATATTTTGTGAACTGATTTTACATTGAATTTTTATATTTGCTTTCTTTAAAATTCCTGAATAGGCACTCTTGTCACTTTTTAAAAAAAAAGGGGGGGGGAGAAGATAGCAGAATAAAATTGTTCTTCTTGTTCACACTTTGATCCTGTGGTTATCTTCCTTCTAAAAAGCATTTTGCTGTAGTTGTTTTTAGTGGCATTTGCTTCTGAGTATGTGACATTTACTTCTGAGTAAGCCAACTTCCCTATAGCCTAGGGAACACATTCCTTATACACAACCCACAATAAAAACACAATGGGTATAGTCCCCTGGGAAGTTCCTCTGTGCAGGCTCCATTCACATAAACAAGAGCTGCACAAGATCACAATAGAGCTTGTGTAGGAGAACTTCCTGGTACATAGTGAATCTGAACATTATTTAGACTCTATTTTTTGCAAGTAAAGCACTAAATAATTTGTACCTGCAGGGATTCAGTTCTGCAGGGCTTTCTGAGATTCTGCTTATAGATGAACCAGCTCTTCAAAATCTATTGGAAGTTATTTCCCACGTTAAAGTTTGTTTTCACAATTCCTAGGAAAACTTGCTTGCCCATCTTGAAAATAATGGATGATGGCTTCCTGTGTATTAGCTGTCTCTTTTGAAACAGCACAGAATAGCCTAGTTTTTTTCAACCATTGGGTGCTCAGCAGTTCCAAAATTCAGGCCCCTTTTGGGTATCTTAGGCTAAGCATTCACAATGGCTAGTCACTCAAAAATCTGGGCCTTATTTTTTCATTAATGGAAAGTTACAGAGAGCATTGTAAGGAGGTTCATTTAGCAAACTTATGTTTTATGAAGTATGGATAAACCAGGAGGTCTACCTCATTCACAGTTAAAGTAAAAGTGGAGCTCTACACTCTGACAAAGTTCAGCCACTGAACTGCAGCATTAACTTGTATTCTAACAAGATTAAAATATATTTGTCCTGGGGATTAGCATACTTAAGTCCCCTTTTGCCTTTTTAGCAGTGGCAGTGCACTTTGATCTGTGTTGCATGGCAAGAGCACGGCTTGGGCCCAGCCATCCGAGTGCCAAGTGTGAAATCGGCCTGATGTCATCCCCATTCTTCATCTTTTACATCTTTCACCAGTTTAATTATATTTCCGCCACAAAGCTCTGGAGCTTCATTGCATATTCAAGTTTGACTAGGAAGCGTTTTAAAAAAAGGTACGGATGAAGTAACTCTGTGGGGGATGGGACAGGATGCTTAAATCTTTACTGAAAGAGGGCAGCAAGCTCCAAACCTTGACTTAGCTGTAATATATATTTTAAATCTTTCTTGGGTATTTTAGTGTATACGCAGCTTTGGTAAACTGATCTTTGTTGAATTCTCTTGTGCTGCTGAGACACAAACAAATCATTTAAATCTGTGGACTCTGGTATTCAAGTTCTGTGTCATGCATTTACTGTATGATTATTATTTTTCTGTTACTAAACCTGTGGTGCTCTCTCTCATACATTTCATAATACTTGGTTTCTCGTTAAAACACCATGCATCATATGGGAGATCCCTTGGTGATATTTTAGTGTTTTACAGGAAAAAATAGATTGGCGGTAGAAGAATATCCAGCAAATAATGGCACCCAAAATAAGGCTAGGTGTTGATTTTAGTTCTGTGTGGTATTACTTACCCAAAACAAATACTTATTCTTCACTTTCCTAGCCTTCATTCAAAAATTATCAACAGTTAGAAATAATTTTCATTGTTCAGGGCACATCTGTTATGCCATTCCTCCCATTCTTGAGGAGGGAAATGGGCACCTCTGCCCCAGGGGTATTTGATGGTTTTGTGGGGGGAGAAGGGGGTAAAGAGAGAGAGGAAATGAGCCACCTGAATCTGTGACATAGGCTTTGACCTTCACCTCAGTCTTCTGACCACAGACTCTATTCACCGCAAGTTAGAGTGTCTGTGAGACACAAACACATTCTCTCTCTCTCTAGCTCATCAAGTCAGTGACCGTTGGGCGTTACTTCCACATACAAGCTGGATAGAATAGAAATGCAGATCAGCTTCTTTAGCATTTGAGAGCAGGTCAATGCTGGGAAATGCTCTTCTCAGACAGGCCTCTTTTGTCTGTGATTTTCCAGTGTTTCCCACTTTTTAGATATGTGCAGAAACAGGTAACCTGACAATAGATGAGATAAATGTATGTTCCCATTTGCTATTTAAAAGAGATGGGAGTTAGAGAAAGGAAGCCTGATGTGAGTTTGAGATACTTCAAATTAATGAGAATTTTATTTGGAGTCATTACTCCCCATTTAGAATGTGACGTTACAATGCATTGCTTTTTAAATTGAATTGATATAATTATAAAATTATCTCCACATAATTAACTCAAGGATTACATTTGATTCTATTTAGCATGTAATCAAAGCCTATTATGTTTTAGCTATAGGAACACCAATTACATTTAAAAGGGTTACTTAGACCCAGCTCCATTGGAGAGCGAGAACTAGAATAGCTTCTCATGGCATTATTACAGTTATATTCACTAACAGATGAAAGACAGAGAAGAAGAGTGCAAAATAGTATAGGGTCCTCTACATACCCACATACATACATTTAATCTATTTTTCAATGTTTATCATTTAGCATCAAACTGCTTCTTCTTCTACTACTTCTCCTGTGTCTAGGCCAGACATGAAACTGCCAAAATGAAGGCACCTTTTGGTGAGTTCATTCTGCAGTTCCTTTCACTTGACCCAGTGTGAGAAAGATTAGTCGGCAACACAAGGTTGTCATTACCAGGGTATGCCCGATTGTGGTTTTAAAAAACCCAATCCTCAAGGATGCTCTTGGGGAAAGAATGTTTACTTCTTACTTCAACTTGTGGGTTGATATGGACTCACAAGTTGGGGCATAACATTTGATAATTTAACTTAATAACTTAACCTTGGCCTAAAATTTGGTAGCTTCAGTAAAAATGAGATCACACAATGCTTAGGCTCAACTGTCCTTTGCTAAAAATATGCATTTGGTCAATTGTCTGAAAAGGCAGAAAATTGATCAAATAGATTGAGCAATTATTATTTTCTCAACTGGAATTCAGAAGGTCCTCTGATAGCAGAAATGAACATCAACAGTAGTCAAGAAAGGTAGGTCAGATCAGAAGTTAAACATACAGCAGGAAAACCCCTAAGTGAATATTGTATTTCTGATTGCTCTCTAACATTTTTTTAATTTTTTTGCAACTTTGCATTCTGTAGTTTTATCTAATCAAGGATGCTTTAACTGTTGATACCCTGCAGAAACAGAGAATTCGACTAAGAGATTTTTAGTGTACTTTCCAGCTGTACAATTTCATGATTCTGTGATTCTAGAACTTTTTGCCCTTTCTTCCTCTTGGTAACTGCCTAATGCCTGTGAATGCTACTTCTCACTCATCAAATAAACCTCTAGCTATTTGTAGAGGAAATAAAGCAAATGCCATCCTATAACATGGATTATGAGGGTGCGTATTTTTGGCTAGTGTATCTATGAGGAAAAATGGAAGCATTCTTGTCCCTCTAGATCAGGGGTGGCCAACCTTTTTGCACCATGGGCCTGACTGTAGTGGTTATATCAGGTCAAAGAATGAAAGAGTCCAGGGCTAGTGTATCTATGAGGGGAAATGGAAACGTTCTTGTCCCTCTGGATCAGGGGTGGCCAACCTTTTGTGCCATGGGCCTAACTACGCCCCCAGAATAGCTGAGTGGGCCGGACCCGGCAGAAGCGGGTGCATTTATGGCTGATATAAATGCACCCACTCCCATGTTTACATCAGCCGTGGGCACATTTGCATGTGCATATGCACGTTTTATGGCTGATGTAAATGCACCCACTTCTACATCCAGGTGGAGATGGTGACGGGTCGGTTGGAATGGCATCACAGAGAAGGTCCAGCCCGCAGGCCATAGGTTGGGAACCCCTGCTCTAGATTAAGCTTCATACATCAGGCAAAAGGAAGAAGGGGTAGGCCTGAGGGCTAGGCCTTTTGAAAGAGATCTCATTAATGGACCTCAACAAAACTTCATTCCCACCCCCCTTCTCTCTTGAAAGAGCCTGCTGGCAGATTGCAGTGAGGCAATCAGACTATCATTATTTCCAAATTAAAGTGTCCCGACAACTCCCAGTTCTATAAAGTCATTAAAAAGAACCTGGCATCTGATTGGAAGGGATGGAGAGGAAGAAGGCAGCTGACATTGCTTAGCTGAAGGAGAACAAAATGGGAGAAAGGCACTGATGCTATAAGTCCAAGGTGATTCTTGCCAAAGAACCATGTCTACGAGGAGAATGCCTTACACAGCCTGGCAGCTGCATCCCATGATGACAAGGCAAAGGGGGAAAGAGGTCCTGGGCCAAGACTGCCACTTTTATCAAAACCTGGAGGAAAGGCCTGGTATTCTCCATAAAGTTCTCTAAGTCTGTCCATCTGAATCAGCTACACTGGTGCTTGGAATAATGGCACTTCCAAATTTGACCTATTGTTCTCTTTTGAGTCTCCTCCAGTTCCCCTTGGTTTTCCAAAAGGTTTTCTAATGGGTTGCTGGCATAGGCACATGTGAATAATGCCATGCATTGCTGTGTGGGCAATTATCTGTGCACTCAAACCCATTGCAATAAAGTTTCTGCTACCATCTAGTCTTACATAAAATAAACAGGCCATAAATGCGCCAGAACAATATTTTAAGGGAAGAAAGGGAATTTTTTTAATTATACCACTTAAAAGGACATTCTTCCTCCTCTTAACTAAGAAAGCAATTAGCTAATGTTGAAACTACTATTCCAAAAACAATAAGATGAGCCTAAAATAAGTTCCCAGCTTGGTAGGGGCAAATTGTAGTTTACATAATTACCTTGTGAACCACCCAGAGAGTGCATAGCACTATGGGGAGGTATATAGGTGGAAGAAATAATATTATTATTCCTCTGTTGTACCCATAGTGATCGGAGCCCTTGAAGCAATACCTAAAGGACTCCCCAGATATTTGGAAATTTGGGACTTATTGGATTTGAATGTCCTAACTCTCCAAAAACAACTCTACTAGGATTCTGTGGGACTTTAAAATTCAAACAGATAAACATTTGCCTCGCAACACACCTGATATAACTATTGTGGAAAAGAAGAAGGTCTGGTTTATTGACATTGTTTTACCAGGAGACGTACGAATTGAAGACAAACAGCTGGAAAAAATCACAAAATATTGTGATTTGCAAATTGAAGTTGAGCATCTATGGAGGAAGAAATCTGCTGTTGTTCCCATAGTGATCAGAGCTCTTGGAGCAATACCTAAAGGACTCCCTAGATATTTGGAAATTTTGGACCTATCGGACTTGAACATCCTAACTCTCCCAAAAAAAAAAAACAACTCTACTAGGAACTGCATATATACTCAGATGTTACCTTAACAGTTCTTAGGTTCTTGGTTAGGGCTTGAACTGTTAATTTTATTCCAGTCCTGAACTGTGAATCAAGTGTTTGATTTGTATCCAATAATAATAATAATAATAATAATAATAATAATAATAATAATAATAATAATAATAATAATAATAATAATAATAATAATAATAATAATAATAATAATAATAATAATTGGAGTCGAACATCTATGGAGGAAGAAATCTGCTGTTATCCCCATAGTGATCTGAGCCCTTGGTGCAATACCTAAAGGACTCCCTAGATATTTGGAAATTTAGGACTTATCAGACTTGAACATCCTAACTCTCCAAAAAACAACTCTACTAGGAACTGCATATATACTCAGATGTTACCTTAACAGCTCTTAGGTCCTTGAACTGTTAATTTTATTCCAGTCCTGAACTGTGAATCAAATGGTTGATTTGTATCCAATAATAATAACAACAAAATGAACCAATGAAGTTTTCCAGTGCTTTAAAAGCAGGTGGAGTATGTTCTCAATCCACCCACTCAGTCCATCCATGGGTCCTTACTCTGGAGGAGCCTTCTAGTTTTAATACGTTTCCTCTGGCACTAATTGGCTACAGTCTTTCCACAATGTTTTCCTGATCAAATGTCCCAGCTGTGGTGTGTGCGCTTTGCACTTACAGTAAGTCCTTAAGGTTTCATACTTTCTCCACCCTTGCTCCAGGTGACTAGTCTGACTCCGACCCAGTTTCAAAAACCCACTCTACTTCTTAAGGTACACAGAAAGCGTCTCATCAAAGATTGTGGTAGTTTTGAACCACAATTGGGCGTACCCTGGTAACAGCAAACTTGTGTTGCCGGCTAATCTTTCTCACACTGGCTCAGGAGAAAGGAACTGCAGAATGAACTCACCAAAAGTGCCTTATTTTGGGCAATTTAATGTCTGGCCTAGACACTGAAGAAGACGAAGAAGAAGAAGCACCAAACTTGTCCTAGTAGACTTAGACCTTAGTAATGGGCTCTGCATCAGGAAAATATCTTCTAGTGGATGGGGAGGGATGGAACCCAATGAGGGTGATTAGCTCTAGTACGTTCCTCTCTGTGAGCAGTGTGGATTTTATCTGTTATTTCTGGCTCTTCAGCTTTGAAACAGAGATGAGCACTGAAGCCTAGAGTCAGATATGACTGGCTTTCGAGCAAGGGAAACCTTTACCTTTAAAGGGAATTCAGCATCATAAATACTCCAGTATTTGTTAAAATCAACCCAGGAAAGGGAGGGCAAGTATTTTCAAGTTTTTCCCAGGTCTCCCAATAATGAGTTCTCGTTGCCAGTGGCTGGGCTGCTAAAGCCTTTCCTTTTACACTGCAAGTGAGAAGATACCTTAACCGTTTCTGTGTAACAAGTAATATAAAAGTTAGATTTTAAGGTGCTTCAACGTTCTTACGTTTTGTTTTGTTCCAGTTCTGTCTGACTATCCATGTGACAGATTTCATACACCGATGCTGATTGATTGAAATCAGGAGAATGTTTATCAAATTCAACTGCAGCATCTTTATAAAATGTATGTTCCAATCATCCGGTGAGCATCTAATAATAAGACAATTTTTTCTGGAAATCTAGATATCCTGGGGCACTTTGAAAGGCTGAATGGATAGGGACTGAATAGATTGGTCGGATATTTAATCAGCAGGAAGCAAAATGACATTTAGCCACAACCCTGAGGTCACTAAGCAGTTTCCTTCTCTAAGGCGTGACACATTGACCACTTAGGCAAAAATACCCCTATTATTTTTGTAGTGCACACTAGTGTAAATGGTCAACAAATCCACCTATGGCATAATAGGACAAGGATATCTGCATATATAGTGCCTGGATGTGTCCTGTGTTACCTTCTTGGGATGTTTACAGATTGTGTTATTATTGCTCATGGGGCGTTTCAACAAGACACTTCCATAAAGTTAAGGTCCATATTAAATATAACCGTGTATTATGGTGGTTCTCCCAGAAATCATATCCATATTTACTCAGGGAAAAAGTCCAGCAGACTTCAATGAGATTAATTGTCAGATAAATTTATGAAGGGAGGCAGTTTTAAGCCACGATCTCAAAGTTTACATATTTAGAATCAATCTCTGTTGTAATCAGGAGAATCGGCTTTCCTTTAACATTGTTTAAGACTGCTTCTAAAGTATTAATATAGTCATTTTTCCTTCTTCCTTCTGACGTTTAAGATCTTACTTCTTTGTGACCTAGATGACTATAGATATAATGCATGAGAGTGCATAGTTTTAATGCATTAAAATAGAAGGGGGGCTCCCCGCCATGATCCATGAAGGACTCCAACCTACTTAGGAGGAGGAAGTAAGGCGATTTACCCTTAGTGATTTCAGTGAGAGTGGAAATGATTTAACATAACCCATGCCGCTCTAACTGGGTCATGGATGAAGCAAAAACTGTTTGTGTAGTGAACTGTGTGCACCTGTCTGTACATTAAAATCTGTGGATGGTCCCAAGAAACAGGCCGTATTTTCAGCGTTAATACAGGTTTACGCGGGGTAAGTCACAACATCCTAGGCTGTTTGGCTTGGCTTTGGTGGAGTCATTTAGGGATGACGGTGCATATTTCTGTAGACTCCTAAAGGTTAGTAGTTCGGGCGGAGAAAGAGAGAATAGTCGTATTTTGCTTTACCTTAAATTCCATTTGGGTCAAGTAGTCCAGGAGGCTGAACGTAAGTAAACTGTAAAAACAACAACACTAAACCTCCCAACACAGAGATATAGAACCGGGCATTTGGGCTTGGTCTCTTTCTTTCCTCTGTGCTTTTGTATTAAAACTCTGGGTCTCCTCAACAGCTAGCAAAGAACTGAGCTTCTGAAAGATCCGTTTATCTGTTCCTCCCTCTTTATGATTTTGGGTTAATTTCTGAAAAAGGAAAGTGTGAAGAGATTTTTGAACACCCATCACAACTGACAATTGAGGGATTTTTGTCACTCTCTGGTGGCTGGGTTGTTTTGTATCTGAGTTTTGAGCAAATAAAACTTATTAGTCTGATAGGAGCAGAAATACACTGGCCATTCTTGCTACAACAAACTTACTCTGCCTCCTGCCCTGAAGAAAGTTAAGTGGCACTAAACCTCAGAGAACGCAGTCGAACTTAAGGTCTTGTAAAACTAAGTTCTTTCCAGTCAGCTTCATTGACTCTGTCTCTCTGGTGTATTTTGGAACCTAAATGTTACCCTGTTAACATTCTTATGTCTCAGTGGAGATAATCTTCGTTTTTAGGACACAGTTGGCATAGTGTTCATGGATGTTCAGTGGAGTAATCTTGTTTATTTGTGTTTCAGCCTAGAACATACTTAAGCATGTGTTAATTCATGAAATAGCAAACAATGTTTCCTGCAAAAATCTGATGATTTTCTTCAGTAATGTTATTCACTTTTTTTTACCCTTGTCAGAAAAGTTTCTTTTTTGGAGTGAAATGGAATCCATTACAAAGACTTAACTGTACACATTATTTTTACTTTTACATGTAAACTGTAACAAGGTTTACAACTATTAAAATATTTTAAATTATTTATATATATATATTTAAACCAATATCCAAATATATTTTGTTCTAATGTAATCATCCCTTCTAAAATGACATTGATGCTTAACATTTTTGATGTATTATATTGTAAATAAGATTCAGTAACATGATTTGTTCAATACTCTCCAGAGAAAATGTGACTGAGATATTTAAGAATAGCATATTCATTGTTCCTTTGGAGCAAATGAACTATATGGATTTTAGCCTCTTCAGCATAAAATTGTATATTGTTGTTATTACTCATATTTCTGGGTTGCATAACTTTAGGTTTCACAACCAAACTTTTCTAGTAGTTCAATTCCATATATGCCTACTCAGATGCAAGTTTTAATAGGTACCATATCACTTACTCTTAAGTACCTAAGAAGTATAAGATTATAGCCCAAACCCCTTTTATAGCTGTTCAAATATGCATAAACTGATCAGAAAAGAAGGAAGCTGTCATATCAGCAATATATCATATGCTGTCATCACATTATATATTACTAACCATAAAAGTTTTCAAGTTCTAATATTAAAAGTTTATTAACTCTTTCTTCATGTTATATGCTGTCATCACATTGTATATTACTAACCATAAAAGTTTTCAAGTTCTAATATTAAAGGTTTATTAACTCTTTCTTCATGTTGTGATGAATCATTTAAATTATTTTAATTGTTCAGCAAATAAGTTAACCATCTAATAGCAAAAGTCTTCTTCTAAACTGGGAGTCACAACACTGTTATGCCTATATATACTTTTCTTGGGATTCAGAATGCATTTTAAGGATTATATGGTTCCAAACAAAGGTTTTGATGCAGGCACTGTGAGTTTCATAATAAATTGAATTTTTTTATTTAATGCAGTCTTCAAAAGTTTAAACACACAAAATGCAGAGAAAATGTCCACAATTTTGAGACCACAGTTGTAAATAGAAACATTCATATTTCATAAGATTATAAATATTTGATACTGGCAGTTGTAAAATGCACATGTTTTATAAACTGGAAAAAAAACTTGCTTTCTTCATAAAAGGCAATGTCACTGAGTCCTGTCTCCTAAGAAGGTGATAGTATTTGCAGAACTTAAAATTACAGCATCAATTCTAGACTTTTTTCTTTGTCCCCCTCCCCCCAAGTTAATATTAATATGTACAACCTGTGTCTGTTATAATTGTGAAATAAGGTGAGGTTTTAAGGCAAAGCGAGAAGTTCACCCTCAGCTATCAACCAGACCACTGTCCTAAATCATAACAACAGCATCTTGTGACTCTAGCCAATATTTCGGATACTGTACTCTTCTTTTTCCCAATAAAGTGATGAACGAGATGGAGGGGTGGGATAAAGCCTAAATAAAATAGGGATATTTAGCTTCACTGTACCTCAGTTTAGAACCCAGAATTTATCCCACCCCCCAAGGACTAAGAATAGGGAAGGGTATCTAAAACCCAAAATAGGGCTGCCATTGACCAATCCTTCAAAAGAATGAGCTTTCTTTAAAATCTCTCATTTTTTCCAGAAATTGAAAGGCAATGCTTACCTTCTTGGGGGCAATGATTATTTTCCTTTTAAATAGAAAAACCAGAATTACTAACCGAAAGTTTCCAGGAACAGCCCTCCCTCCCTCCTCTAACGTGTCTATTTGCATAACAGAAGTCAGTGTAGCTGTAATAATGGTTCCCTAACTCTCTTCCTGACTCTTCCCCCACCTTCTGCCGTTGTTTCTCAATTTTATTCCTTTCTTGAATTGATTCGGGCTGCGGGAACCTGGTCCCGCTTGAGAGTTTTCCCTACCCTCTCGAAACTGCTCCCACTTTCTCTTGGCTTTCTTACACAGACACAGAGCCCCTCCACTCAGGCCCGTGGGCCCAAAGTACTGTAGGATTCTCCTACTGCCGTGATGGCGAACCTCGGCACTCCAAATGTTCTTGGACTTCAATTCCCAGAAGCCCAAGCCCCTATGAATCCGCACAAATGGGTTTACTGCTATTTTTCCAGCCCACGCTGGCCTCGTCGCTCCTGGAAGTGGAAGTAAAACGCATTTTACTTCCGCTTCCAGGAGCGACAAGGGCGGCGCGGGCCGGATGAATCGCAGTAAACCCATTTGTGCTGATTCATGGAGGCTTGGGCTTCTGGGAATTGAAGTCCAAGAACATCTGGAGTGCCGAGGTTCGCCATCACGGTCCTACAGTTTCTCCCATTGAGCAAAGGCCGTCCTAACGAAAGTACAAAGCACAAAATTTCCCTCCCCTGACCCTGTTCCTCAGGATCCCGTCCCGGCAGTCCCAAAATTGTCTTTTAAACACTCTACCACGTATCCTGGGAGTGGGAGAACGTCATTACCGAATTAGCACCTCCTTGAAGTCTGCTATCTTTTTGCCTGCCAACTTTTTTCTTAGTCACTCGAAGAAACGACCTTGGCGTATTTAACTCACAGGACCAGTAGGGAAAAATTGCTATGTTTATAATACTGCGTTGAGGCTTATCCCCCACCCCCCTAATTTCTTATATATATATTCCCAGAGGGGTTAGTCCGTTTATATATTCTATTTATAATTTATATTGTGTATATTAAAGTCGTTCTTTTGTACCCACCCGAAAGCCAAACACAAAGAGGGCAGAAAAGGAAAAGGAAACGTTAAAACTCATAGAAACAAATAGGAGAGCTATTTATTCGGTTCACAGTCTCGTGAAATGCAGCAATAAAAATCTTTGGACTTCAGCAAAACTTGTCTTTAATATTTTGAATTTCAAAAAACAGTGTCCAATGTCCGTTTAAAACAGTGCTTAAGTCATTTTTTTTTAAAAAAGGCAACTTAAGCTTTTTTAAAAATTGATAAAGTTAGCATCTAAAATTTCCATAGAACAAAAAAAAACAAAAAAATATTTTATAATCAGATATTTTGGATCTTTTTACAACGCCTTAACTGTAAATTATATACATATATAATATATATATATATATAATATGTATTTATATATGTACACACACACATAATATTGCAGAATTATATCTAATACACAATATTTCCACGCTATTTATGCTGGTATAGTCTTTATACACTGGCCCTTATTTGTGTATTTTTCTTTAATTAAATTATTGCATTGTATAAATTCCCCCCTTCCCTCCCCTCCGTCTATTCGCTGTCTGACTTGCCGTCTTTCGAGGCCGTGGAGTGGTTGTAGAGTCCTTGTGCCATGAGATGAACCGCCAGGGAGTTCTTGTTGCTGGTGGCTTTCTTGATTTTGGCCCGTTTGTTTTGAAACCAGATTTTGATCTGAGACTCGTTGAGGCTAAGTTCTTGTGCCAGGCTCTGCCTCCTTTGCTCCGTCAAGTATCTGTTCGTCTGAAACTCGGCCTTGAGTCTTTGCAGTTGCTCGGCGGTGAAGGCTGTCCGCGGCCGTTTGTCCTCCTTGTTGGGGTTCTTCTTCTTTGGTTTTCGAGACCTGGGGCCTGCGGTCCCGTCCGCGCCGAGAGAAGGAGAGAGACAGAGCAAGAGAAAGGTTGAGTGAAGGGAAGCAGACTAGGAAAAGAGCCTAGACCCGTGTGATGGAGAACCTTGGCACTCCAGATGCTCTCGGACTTCAATTCCCAGAAGCCCAAGCCCCCTGTAAATCCACAGCGCTGCCCTCGTTGCTCCCGGAAGCGGAAGTAAAATGTGCCCCATTCGTGTGGATTCACAGGGGGCTTGGGCGTCTGGGAATTAAAGTCCAAGAACATCTGGAGTGCCAAGAGTCGCCATCACGGGCCTAGACTTTGCCCTGCCTTGGAAGCTTAATTCAATCAGTAGCATTGGACCATCATGGCATGGCAAAGGAGGGGGGCTCTCTCCTTCCTCCTCCTCACTCCCCCAGTTAAGTGCCAGCTGGTTCTCTCTGCCCCACGGGAACGAGCTCAGTGCATGCCACTAACGCACTGTTGACTCTTTTTGGAGTCACACTGAATGCGAAGGAAGGGCCCCTAGAAGAAGGCATTGATGCCAACCTCAAAGGGCACGACGGGGCTGGGCTTGGGAAGTCTGTTGCCCCCCGCAACGGAATCTGTTTCCTCCCCCTCCCTCCCAACCCTCCTCAGGTACCCGTTCAAAGGAGGAAGAGGAGGAGATGGGGCGGGTGAAGTGGAGTGGTGGTGGTGGTGGTGGTGTTAGGAAAAATCGGGGCCAGGACGGATGGTAACTCGGCCCACTCCGTGAAGGGGCTCTAGCTAAATGCCTTGTGAACCCACCCCCGAAAGAGTGTATACTAAGCGCCATGGGGCAGTAGAGAAGTGTCATTGCTCTTGCATTACGCACCAAGTTCACTGCTGGCCTTCTAGCAGGTGTGTGTGTGGGGGGGGGGGGGGGGCGTAGCCCAGACGATGAGAGCCCCGGGTAAGCAGGACGTCGGGAGGCAGGCCTGGCCTGGGCTCCTTCACCTCCCCCTCCCCGGCGGAGGAACGTGTTTTTGGGCAAAGAGGGGAGACGCCGCGGACTCCAGGCAATGGCCAGGCCGGGCCCGTCTCTCCCCTCCCCTTTGTCGTGGCTCGCTCAGCGCAGGGACGCCGTCGGGTCCCCGGGGCGGGTTGGGACGGGGGGGGTGGTTGAGGCTTTGTGCGCCGGGTCGAGCTGTTTCCCCGCCGCCACGCCGGGGCGAAGAACCGGCTCGCCCGAGAAACAAGCCCCACTCCTCGGCGCGCTCCCCCGCGGCAACCGTCCAACAACCCCCGTCTTTGGCGAGCCTGCTTTGAGCTGCACGGCAGGCACGTGGCCCGAATGGCT
Organism: Bradypodion ventrale; assembly: GCA_035047345.1. Classification (NCBI taxonomy): domain Eukaryota; kingdom Metazoa; phylum Chordata; class Lepidosauria; order Squamata; family Chamaeleonidae; genus Bradypodion; species Bradypodion ventrale. The sequence continues at coordinate 128,961,251 of JAWDJE010000006.1, forward strand.
TCTCGTCAATCTCCGGTGGAAGGAAAGCGTCACTCAGACGGCGGGAGGGAGGGAGGGAGGGGGCGGCCCCACCCCCACCCCTTTTTCTACGCGATCGGGTGCGGAGGGCACTGTAACATCGCCTCCTCCTAGGCCGTAAGGGTTGCCCGATGGCCGCTTCCCTGCCTGTGCTGTCTCGAGACGACACCCTCCGTCCGCCCTTCCCGTCCAGGCGAGCCAGCCAGGCCAGCCCCCTGTTCCCCGGGCCATGCAGGGCAGGCGGGAGAGCGAAGCAACCTCTCGGAGAGGCGCCTCTTGGCAGCGGATTTGCGGCCTTCATTAATAATTAGGAGGCTGGCGTATTGGGGGTAGGGAGGTGACAGCGTCTGAGGAGGTGGCTTTGAATGAATGGTGTCCCCCCCCCCTCCCCAGGCCTGAAAGACAAGAGGGGGAACTTTTCTTTCTGGTTGCCAAAATGGGAACCCCCCAGAACTTCCAAACCCTTGCGCTTCTGAGAAAGAGCTGCGTCCCTCACTTTCCCTGACTTTTTATAATGTTTATTTGTGTATTTATGACAAGACTACAGAGAAAGGCTGAGGCTGCTCTCTGGCAAAAATAAATAAATAAGGAATTTTTTAAAAAAAAATCCTTCTTGTGTCTTCCTGCACTCTGGGAAATAAGCAGAAATCACTCTCTCCTAACGCTCTCCTATGCCTGAATTTCTTTTACTATGTGCTTTGCTTTTTTTTTGTTTTGCAAATACACCAAGTTAAGTCGATGTGCCATATTCTTGTTTAGAATCAGGAATTGCATAGATTAATAAAAAACCAAAATTAGGGAGACAAAATAAGTGCTCCTTTAATATGATTGACCCCAGAATGTTACGGATCCAGTCTCTTGTGCAACGAATCGAATATTTCGATATATATTTTTAACGTTTGTTACAAAATAGATCTCCTTTTTTATTAACTCGCCGCGTTAGTATTCTACAGCTTTTATAACGGCACATTTTATATGGAAATACAGTTATTATTTTTATCTGGAATATGTTCCGTGTTGTGAACATTTTTAGGAGGGGAATTCCCTTTCTCGGTAGCCTGGTCCATTGTAAGGATCTATGATAATTAAATATTAACAAAGGAAGGGACTGCAGAACAATGGGGCAAATTCTGAACCAGACGGAAATAATGCCCGGGCGGCTACTCTAGGCTTCATTTTAACTCACACGGATTTATTTAACTATAACAATTCCGTTTGGATATAAATTATAAAGTGCCTTGCGGGAGGAATAAAAGAAGTATTTGGGAGCCGACAGCCTATAATATTAATATTATCGTGTTTGCAAATCTCGTCCTTTTAAAGCAAAATGCTCTTGGCCCTGATGATCGAGAAAGGCGTTCTAGTCACTCAGAGGGTCCAGGGTTTGTCTTGGGGAGCCCCCATAACACTCCCACCCCCTACGAAGAAACCTTTTTCCTTCCTAAAGATCTCCCTCTGCCCTTTGAGGACCTGGAGCGACGCGCCAAGGCAGCAGAAGACTGGGCACATTTTAAGGCCTGTTTGGGAACGGCTTAAGGCTCCCGAAGGCAGCAGCTTCCAAAGCTTAGCCTTTCCCAAGGTCATCTTGGCCAGGTGAAGAGGAAGGAGCAGCTTAGGAAACCTTTCCTCATTTCACTGTAACGGAGGGAGAAACAGGAAAAAAAACAACCCTCGCTTTATGATCAACCGCCTGTGCTTGGGAAACTCGGCGTTTCCCCCGAACTGCTTGCAGGTCGCTTTGTGTGTCTGCTCAGCGAAGCCTCTCCTTCCCTCTGCTCGAAGTGGCCTCGGGGCATAAAAGCTTTCTCTCCCCCCCCCCCCCCCCGCCGCCCCCCAAACAAACCCCGACTTTGCCAATTGCCCTGTTTTAAAGTGCGGATAAAACACTCCTCCCTGCCTGTCTTTTTGCAGAGGCCCAACGGTTTGGCGACAGGAGGGCGATCTCGTCCCGGAGGCGACGTGTGTGTGTGTGTGTGTGTGTGTGTGTGTGTGTGTGTGTGTGTGTGTGTGTGTGTGTGTGTTTGAGAGAGAGAGAGAGGGAGGGAGGGAGGGAGGCTCGGAAGACAGCCCCCCCCTCCATTGGAGGGGGGAACCAAGCGTGCCGACCCACGGGTGCCCCTTACCTGACGAAGGCCTGTCCGAGTAGCGAGTGCAGTAGACCCAGGCTGGCCAAAGCATGGGCTGCGCGCTGGGGATGGAGCTGGCCTGGGAGCTGTCCGAGTCGGAGCTCAGCGAGAGATCGCCGCCGCCGCCGCTTCGGGACTTCAAGGCTCCGTCGGGCTCGCTAGAGGAGTCGCCTCCTTTCTTGGCCGGGACCAAAGCGATGGAGCCTCCTCCTCCTCCTTCCGCCGGGGACGTGGAGGGCGGCGCGGCCGAGGGGCTCCGGGCGGCGAAGAGCAGCGGCTGCTGCGGAGGCTGCGGCGGTTGCTGCGCCGCCTGGGGCTGCTCGGGGCCCCCGTCGTCTTTCCGCCTCCCGAACTCCGGCCGCAGGATGTTGTCGATGAAAAAGTTGGTGATCCGGTGCGGTGGGTGCGGGTGGTTGCCGGGCGCTTGGAGCACCCCGCGGGGAAGGAGCATCGCCCGACGCCGGTGGGGCTCGCCGTCGCTGCCGCTCCCGCTGCTACTGCTGCTGGACTCCTCTTGGAACGGCGGCGGCGGCGGCTCTCTGCCTGGGTCCCCCGGGCGCTGCTCAACCTCCTCCATGCTGGGCGCACGGGATCCCCACCCCCACCCCCACCCCAAAATAAACCCCCCACAACGATGCCCTCCCTCTTTTGTTGGTGCGCGCTTCTTCGGGGCTGTTCGCTTTGGGGGTCCCCTGCACCCCCACCAGACACCCACGCGCGCACCCCCAGCCCGTAGATGAGCAATCCGGATCCAGACTTTGCCCACGAAGGCAGCTCTTACATGCGCTGGGAGGGAGGGAGAGGGGGGAGGGAGCCCCACACGGCCTCAAGGTTCCTCCTCCTTGTCCTTCGCCTCTTCCTCCTCCTGCTGGGGGGTGTCTCCTTCTTCTCGCCCTTCCCGGGCCCTTCACTCTCGCCGCCCCCTCCGGCGTCCTTTGCCCGGCAACGGATTCATCGTCGGGACTTTCCTCCTCCTCCGCCACCCCCGGCACAGACGACCTCCTCCCCCGACCTGAGTCCCCTTCTCTAGTCCAGCTTTCGAGGACGAGGAAGGAGAGGCCGGCAGGAGAATCGGGGGCGGGGGGGGGGAGGGCAAATGGAGACGACGCTCCGCCAAAGGAGGCGACTCGAGGGTGTGTGTATCTGGGAAGTCAGTCCCTGCAGCCTCCTCTCCTGTGCGGTGGGCCCCGGTGGGAAGCGGCTGCCTCTCCTCCTCCTCCTCCTCCTCCTCTACCAGACGGCGGGGCTTGGAGCCACCCAGACGCCTCTGGACAAGGGCAGCCGATCCCTGGCTTTCCCCTCTCCTTGGAGCCAGATAGTCCAAGTTGCGTTGGAGGAGGCGAGCGAGCGAGAGAAATCGCTCCTTCCTTCCTTCCTTCCTTCCTCTCTTTCTTTCTTTCTTTCTCTCCCTCTCCCTCTCTCTTCTCTCTCTTTCTCCACGACTCGTCTTTCCTGGCTGTCTGTTCTGGAGGTGTAAAATTTAGAAGCCACTTAAACTGAACCTGAAATACTTTCACTCTGGATTTTTGTTCTTATTTTTAATAGAGCTCCTCAAGTGACGTTGCGAGGCCGGTATCCTAGACACGTGCCTTGGACCAATGGAAGGAGAGCCCTTTCCACACGTGATACAGTAGCACTCGAGTAAATGACAGGAGGAGCCCCCTCCTCCCGACTATGAATGCTCCCTCTCTCCTCCTCCCCCCCCCACCCCAGATTTTAAAGCTGTAGCGCCCTCTCTTCTCCAGAGGTCTTTATTTAAGGATATGCAGAAATTCTCTCGTCTTTTAAAACAACAATAAACTCATCAGCCATTTCCTTCCTAATCTGTCTCCTTTCCTATCTTTCTTTAAAGGGAGGGGGGTGTTTCCAGGATGCCTTTTTAAAAATCCATATTGTTTACAATTGGAATTGGGAGGGGGGAGGAGTGGAAGGATGAAAACGAGGAGGGGGAGTGAAATCCCACAATTCCTTGCAAAAATAATATTAAATGAACCAGTGCAATACAAAGGGAGTTTTTCGTGCTGCTGATATATTTTTATTTTTTTATTTTGGGGGGTATGGACGGGACAAATAAAGAGCAGTTAATTTCAGAGAAGTTTCTTTCTTAGTCTCTCTTAGTTTTTCTTCCACCCACCCTATCCCCAGTCTTCTATTTCGTAATCTTGAAGGCTCGCCTGCAGGAAAAAACAACAACAACGTCCAGTTATGGGGAATTCCTGTTTGTTTTTAAAACTACTGTACTAGTTTGCATCGGGGCTATTATTCCTACTACTTGCACTGCAATAAACATAAAACGGAGCAGTAATTGAATCATTCAGCTGGAAATGGAACAGGAACCTTTGATCATTTATTCTCGCTTCAAAAACAATATTAAACAGAGAGGTTTTCCATTGACAGGCAGGGGGAGGCGAAACTCCCTCTTACCCCCAAGCACTTTTAATCAAAATAATGAAATGATGAGAAAATATGTTTTATAGGAAAATAATGTGTTCCTTGCCTATTTAAATATATATTTTTAAAATGAAACAAAACGTTTTGCACACGAAATTAAGACTCTGAAAGCAACGCTGACAGTCACTAGAAGAGCCCCTCAACACTTTTCTTGACAGCCCCTTTTGGCCTAGCAAGAAGTTGTGGGGTTTTCTTAACCCTCTCTACAAAAGTCTCCCCCCCCCCTCTTCCTAATGTTCTGCCTGTGGACAAAACAACAACTCCTCCGTGCCATGCGCGGGTCTTTGCTTGGCTGCTCTTGAATTTGTAAAAGTCACCCCAAAGTCGAGGAAGCTCAGTTGCTTTAAAAATGCAAGCGAAAAAAGGAAGGAAGAATGGCTCTATATTTTTGTCAACAAACTGATGTGGGTTAGGAGAAAATGCCTCCCACCCTCGATTCAATCGTTGCCAAAGAGCAAGAAGCGCCGGACACATTAAACGTCCCAGTTGCTGCCTTTGCCTCTTCCCAACATTTCAGACTTGGACGTTTCCCACTTCGAGGGTCAGGCTGTCTGATGATGCCGTTCGCCTGCTCTTGCTCCTGAGGGACCTTGGAACCGCAGGGAATCTGCAAGGCTGGGAAGAGGTGGGAAGTGGAGTTGGGTAGACAGTTTTGGGAGTAAGACGGCCGAAATCGGAAGATCTCTGGAGGCTAAAGCCCAGCAGCGAGAGAATACCTGGCTCACCTCTGGTTGAGTCTCAGCGCCTGACACACTCTCTTAACTCCAGGCCTTGTGCTTCTTGGCGACGGGTAGTGGTGGAGCTGGGATGTTGTTGTTTTTAATGAGAATGAAACCAGAGGAGAAGAAGAGAGAAAACACGCGAACAGGCTTCACAGAAAAGGAGAAACATAACCAAGTAAATGTGTCTTAGCCCGCCGTATCGCTCTCACCGAGTAGATGGCTGTGGTCGGAAATTGTGTGGGGTTTAATTGTTGCTGCTGATGCTGATGCTACTGTTCATTTAGCAACGGTAATGTAGGACTGTTTTTGGTCCTCAACAGCTGGACTTAGCTGAGGAATGCAAAACATTTGAAGAGTGAAGGCTTAACTCTTTTTTTTTTTTAGCAAACTTGGTCGCCTATGAAGAATCGTAGAAATACAATTTTGAAATAAACAGATTGCTTCTCTTGAGCAAACAGATGCAAACTCCAATACAGTATACATAATATCAACGAGGTTGGCTTCCACGTAAATGCGTTTAGGATTGAGGAAAGCGATCTCAGAAACCTGATATTTTCCGGTTAAGCCTTTAAGTACGTGTTGCTTGTAACTTAAAGCCCACCTCCACTACTTTCTTTAACTGTTGCTCTGCTGTCACCCAAGTGTTATATTAATATCTTCTTCTTTAAAAAGCATGCTCTTCATTTTTTAAAAAAAAAACAACACCCCTGTACAATTTGAGGCCAAGCATTCCTGATCTAAAGCATTGTACTTTAGCAAGGGTCTTGAGGTTAATTTCTTGAAGTGCCCCATGGAAAGCGATTAGGCTGTCTCCCAAGAAGTATTTTCTAATTACTTAGAAGACCTGGCTTGGCGAGTACCACATAATTAAACGTGTCCAAGGTGTAGCACTTCAAATATTTTGCTGCAGGGCGGACCCCAAAGTTATTGGCTTGGGCTTAAAATAACTTGAAGTAAACATTAGCTGTCCAAAGTATCAGTTAACGCTTCTTGTCACTTATTGCTGAACACAGTTTAACATTTCTATTTGTTAAAATTATCTTGATTCACTAAATACCCAGCTACAGGCAAGGAATTTAGAAGAATTCCTTAGCTAAAGTCTTGTGTAGACGATAAACAAAAGCTGGGCACAAAACAATTATTGAAACTGACTATGCTCTGGCTTAAGTCCCAGTTTTTTCACCACCACCACCACTACAGGGAATCTAGGAAGGGAGAAAGAGGTGGAGGTGAGAAGGGGAAAATAGCTGACTATATATCTAAACATACCATCTATCTCATTTTAAGAAATTCTTCTGAAATGAAACTCAACAATTGAAAATGTGTTTATACTTCAAATACTCGTATTAATACATCATACATACATTAGCTTGAGGGTATTTATTTACTATGGCAGATGGACATAAAGAGGCTGGAAACCTTCAAACACAAGTGAATTTGTATGTGAAGATTTTAAATAAGTATATTGGCTCCCCTGCTCTTGGCCTGGATTATTTTAGTGCAAATGTGTGTTGCATTTATTGTAACACTTTTTAAAATTAACCTGCAACCCAATTAAAGCAGAATGCCTAGATTTAAAATAATTTAATATTTATGATAAAGATATCCTCCTCCTCCCCCACCAATAAATTTCACTGAATTAGGTAATGGTAAATATATTTCAGACTGGAACTTCATCCAGTAGCTAAAGGTTATGGTGAGAAGGCATTGTCTGTAATATTGTAGTTGACTATTTCACTCCCGGAATCCAATACACTATCTCCAATAAATTGGGTTGGAATTGACAATCTTCAAATGTGCCTTATTTTACTAGGAACCTTCTCATTGTACCCAAATGATCAGGAACCTATTAGAAATTCTGTCTGATTGTGTGTGTTTTTTTTTAAATTTCCCTTCTCTCACGTTTGTTGTATAATATTTGGTTGAAATTTAAAGACTCAGATGCTTTGTATTTCAGACACACATTCATACCCACCCATATATGCAACCCAAAATATAACTCTAACCTATGCTTGGCATAGTTTGATCTCAGGTTCTGAGGGAAGCTGCTAAATTGTCATGCTACAGGAAAGCTAGAGGAAGACAATTTCTTTCCTGACTTCCCTAACTGTGCCTCCAATGGCTTATTAAAAATTAGAAGTAATGAAAGCAATTAGATAGGGCAAACTCTCGCTGTCTATCACACTGTTGGAAGAGATGCCCTGATCCTTCTATATCATGGTGGCAGGGTGGGGTAGGGTGGGGACAAAGGTGGGAAAAGAAAATCAACAATGGCAAGGGTTAGTAGATCATGAACTACTTCTATGGGATCTAGTATGATCCACACTTAGTAGGGAACAGCTACAGAAGATCAGAGCAAATGTGGGCAGAACATGGGCAGAACAAGAATTTAAATTGTTCATGATATGTGTTCAATTCAAATCCCCCCATATTCTCTTCCTATAAAAACAATCTAGATGTATAAATGCACTTGACCTAATATGGTACATTTTCATCCCATAGAACTCCTGAAATTCTCTTTGGCTCTCCCACTTCTATGAAGCTTTCAGATTTCAGGGAACCAAAAGTAAACAAAAAGAGATTTATTTCAATTTACTGTCATAGAGATGTTGGGTTTGGGGAATGAAATATTCAACTGAAATATTACAGGCAAGGTCTATCCACCACCAGCTTTAGCTACTGTCAAAGCAAGCAGCTCAAATATTTCTGGCATGTAGATGTTCATTCAAGTAGACTCACAAGGCAACAAGTGCATTTAAATGTAAACGTGAAGTCACTCTGCTAACTAAAACTTACAAACCAGCATTTAAGGTTGTTGTTTTTTTGAGCCAACACATCCAGCAGAAGAGGCTGGAGAAGCAATGAATTAAGTCTGATTTTCATATGATACGAAAAGTAACTGATCAGTAATCAGTTACTTTTTCTATCAACAAAGACAGAATGAGAAGAAGACAACCCAACTTAGCTCTTCAAGTGTCTGAGTTGTTGAACAGCAAATCACCATTATGTCAATGATCACAACTTTTGGTTACTCAGTGCAGAACACTACCACACTTTCTGTTACACACACATACACATGTTGTAACCCTGTACTGTCTTACTTGAGAGTAAGCCCCATTCAATGCTTTGGGTTTTATATCTGAATAAGCATACTGCATAAGATTTGACTAACAGATCTTAATAGTCTAGAGCAGTCTGATCCACTAGGCAATTTTACTTGGTACCTTAAAATTAAATACTTTCACCTGCAACCACTTCCCACAAATGCTTGTTACAGATGTTTATGACCAATTTGATTGTTTATGACCTTTGTTTAACACCCCTTGCTCCACTTTTCTGCAAAGCCTATAATCAAGGAAGGTCACAAGGACAGAATAGTGCACTATCATAATGGACTGCAACAATAAAAAAGAAAAGAGAGAAAAGAAAGGTAAAAGACTTTCCCCTTGTACCTCAATCCTAAACATCTTATCTGAGAATAATTTCCACTGACTGAAAATAGAGCAACCCGCAGGCCACTGAGTCCAATCGATTTTAGGATGGAGCCCCTCCCCCCACAGGTGGAAAAGGAACTGTCCAGACAACCTGCGTTACAGTACTGTATATCATTTCACCAAACCCATCGACCTGAGGCGAAGGAAAACTCTGGAGTTTCTTTCACAAGAATTGTTTTTTTTCGGGAAGTATCTTTCAGCCACTAGGGAAAACAGGCCTGGGTTTTTACTCTGTTTCTTACCTGGGACCATTGTGTCAAGGCTCATATTAAATTTATTTTCTCCCCCGCCCCTCTCCCCCCTTCCTTTTCCAGTACCTCATTCCCTGTCTGACCACCCACAGGCGGCCTGATATAGGTGTACAAAAATAGATGGCCCTGAAATGCGACTTGGAGAATGTTTTATATGTCATTAGCCAACTAAACTCATTGTCATAGTAGGATTCTCTTTTGAAAGGAAAAGTGCTCTCTCTTCTCTCTCTCTCTCTCTCCTCTCTCTCTCTCTCCTCCCTCTCTCTCTCTCTCACACACACAAACAAACAAACACACACACACAAATCTCTCTCTGCAGGAGTGTGTCTGTGTGTGTGTGTGTGCACGCGTTTGTGACTTTTACCCATTCTGAAGCATTAACCCAGAGAATGTACAAAACACATTTTTGAAACGACAAGCAAAGAATATCTATGATTCCCTAGTGACTCAAGGCGCATATGGGACATGAAGATGGAGGGTTACTTCGCTTCTCTGAAATGTGGTCATTTCAAGGGGCAGGTGAAGAAGAAGGGGAAACTTGTTTTTTGTTTTTAATATAGATTATACTCGAAACCTCAAATCGTTTTCAGGCATAAACAAAAAAAGCAATTTTTTGTGTGCTAGATTCATAGTTTCTGGCCACAGTTCTTCAACTTTCTGCTAAGTAATTAGAAAGAATTAGATTCCTCCTTACCCTGTAATAAAACTGTCCTTGGCTATCGTTTCATCCAGCTTTCTTTCCCTTAGTTTATTTCTGTGTTTCTGTCTTTTTGTTGTCACTTATAGACATGTCTAGAAAAATCATTTCCTTAAATTACTGGCTACGGCTAAGGTTAAATTATAATTATCTGAGATAATTTACTTATCTCTAGGTCCGCATTGTTATAATATAATTCTTCTTGACAGTGACATAAATAATTGCAGTTCTAAAAGATACAGGTCTCTATGGAACAATGTGACTGACAGACTCAATTCAAAATACAGTAAATCTATTTTGGTACCATTTTCTTTGGAAAGGGAAAGTTTGTATAATGAATTTGATTAATCATTCTGTCAAGTGAACAGAAAATGCAAATATGAGAAAGCTCCAGTGCTTTTCTGAAAATGTAAAACAATGCCATAAAGTTTAGCCTGGACAACAAAACGTTCAGAAGGTTGCCTTCCCATTCAGTTAAACACTATAACTAAAGGTAATTGTTGGAAAATGGAGGTAACTTTTCCTCTAATTACCTTTTATTCCAGAAAGAAAAGTGAACCATGGATTAACGAAGGAGAAAGAAAGAAGTACTGTTATGCTTCCTTGCACTTCTCAGTCAAGTCTGTTCGTCTGTATAGTCTCGCTCTCGCCCACCTTTTAAATAATATTTCTTGAATGAAACCGGTGTCTCTAAATTGTGGAAATGTAGATTTATTTTTACTGTTTAGCTGTCGTCTTGAAGAGAGGGGGGGGGGGGGGAAATGAAAATAATAATAATAAAAAACATGAACAAAACTTTGCTGGACCCCTCCAAATTCTTCGTCCTACATCCTCTGTTCCCTCTTGCTTGTTTTAAGGATGTTGCATAAAGTTTTGCCTGTTTTTCCTAGGATTTGCAGGGCTTAATCCTCGTAGACACAACAGCTTCTGTTGTGACGGTAAAGTCTCGCAATTCTATACCAGCTGCAGTGTTAACAGAGACCTGGAAGGGAAATGGGAGTTCTCACTAGACTTCCCACGAATGTAGCTAATTCTCTTAAACTCCTTTGGATTTACACCTTCACAGTTACTGGGAGACAGAAGCAGTCCTTACCCTCATTAATGGCATGGTTTCAAGTCCAACCGCCCTGGCAGAAAAAAAATCAACTTTTATGCTCTCTCAAAAGCTACTTTCCAGCTGTTTAAAGGCGAGGGGGAAAAGGCGTAACCCTAGGGCCGTGATGGCGAACCTTGGCACTCCAGATGTTCTTGGACTTCAATTCCCAGAAGCCCAAGCCCCCATGAATCCACACAAATGGGTTTACTGCGATTCATCCGGGGCCCATGCCGCCCTCGTCACTCCTGGAAGCAGAAGTAAAACGCGACCCGTCCGGATGAGGATGAATCGCAGTAAACCCATTTGTGCAGATTCATGGGGGTTTGGGCTTCTGGGAATTGAAGTCAAAAAACATCTGGAGTGCCAAGGTTCGCCATCACGGCCCTAGGGACATGAAACTTTGACTGGCTGTTTTATCCTTTGTTTTCGCCAGCAGATTTTGCAGATTTCCATTCCATTAGATAAGCTTATGGTGGAGAATATCTGAGACAGATTCGGAAGTGGAAACGGAATTATCAAATTGGCGTCATTAGAAAGAAGCACCACACCCTGGGTGTACGTGACACAGGTGCTTCTCTGAGGATAGTAAACCCCGATGGGGGTTGAATTCCGGCGATATTTCAGAGGTGCCAATGCGTTTGTGATGAGCTATATATGCTATGAATGGAATTATTTACAAAGACACCTTTACTCAACTTTTTAAAGGTTTTAGTTAAAGGGGAAACACTCAAAGAGATTGGTTTGGATTCAGATTTGGTAGTGTTTTAAATCCACGGAATTAAATGTGTTGCGTTGCTTAAGACAGACTTATCATTTTCAACGACTCTATTCTAGTCACTAAATTTAGATCCAGCCTATTTGGTCAGTATTACTATACTATACTATACTATACTATACTATACTATACTATACTATACTATACTATACTATACTATACTATACTATACTATACTATACTATACTATACTGTAGAGGATGGTAGAGGATAGAGGTGCCTGGCATGCGATGGTCCATGGGGTCGCAAAGGGTCGGACTCGACTATGCGACTGAACAACAACAACAACAACAACAACTATAGAGACAACAGGCTGGGACCCATCCGTGTCATTGAACTCAAATGACAAAACTTTCTTTGGTTGGTTTCGGCAGGGGGGCGGGGGAGGCTTGCTGATGACAGCATTTTTGGCTCCCCTTAGCCTTTAGTGGGAATAAGTCCACCTCGCTTTTCGGATTCATTGTACCTCAAATCCTTAACCTGAGTGATTTTTTTTTGTTCATAGAAGAAAAAAGATCGACTAAAAGGGTTAAAATGATCAAGAGTCCTTCTCTAGCGATTGTTAAATGAATTCAGATTCGGGGTTGGCGACGTGTCTGTTTCTGTCCAAAGCCTCTCGTTTGAAAGTACGAGCCTGAGGCTTTCAAAGAGACCAAGTTTTTCATGGTCAGGTTTTGGGGATGACGAGTTGTTAGAGGAGGAATGGGAAATCACCCAACAAAAGCCCTTGGGATGTCTCGGTGCTTGGCTGGTGGATTGGTTTGTATTTCTAAATCCAATGCGCACTGATGGCCGGCGTAACACGATCCTATGGATTTGGAAACGTCCATTTGAGTTCTTTCCTATGTTGGTTGTACACTTCCTCCGTCGAGCTCAAAACGGCTTACCTGACGCTCCCTTGCCAACGTTACAACCACCTGGGGAGGTGGGTCTAGCGGAGAGACTGTCAGGCCCCAGGTATTTGAGCTAAGGGTTTTCCTGGTCTTAGTTCAACCAACATCTTACATAAGATTACCTAAAAGAGTATGGTAACAGAAGTAAGCTTGCTGTGCGCCTTTCAAAGCTGGTATCCTAAAATGCGTGGCCAAGGCAATGGCAGCAGCCAGGCGGTGTCTTCTAGTTAAATCTGTTGAAGCTAAAACCTGCGTCTCCCATTCAGACATGAGGAACTGTGATGTGTCCATAATCATTTGTTTCCTTTCGGGGCGTTAGTCTAGGATTCCAACCTGCAAAGCTCTTCCTCCGTCCTTAGCCATTTTTAACCTTGTGGTTAAGAAGCTCGCCTTGTTAGCTGGAAGGCCGGCAAGTTGGCAGTTCGAGACCCTGGTACTGCATGACAGATTGAGCACTCGTCCCTGTCCCAGCTCTTGGGGGTATGAAAGGAGCCTGATTTGGGCATCCCCTGAGCGGAGTTTCTTCTGCAAAAATCCTTTCAGACCAGAATAATCTCTGACACGAAATTATTATTACTATTACCCCTGGAGCTCATACATAATTATCTGAGAGCAAAAGACTGTGAACAGATGATGAAGAATGACCACAGTCCTCTCCGAACTGTCGTCAGTTCAATCTGTCCCTCTTTCATACTCCCAGAAAATAATCCTAAATATTGGCGGAATAACCCAGTAAGTGAATAGAAAGTGCAGCTCCATGAGATTAATCTTGAGTTGACACATATATGGTTGTGTGTGTGTTGTTTCGTAACAAATCAGAAATATTGCACCTTAGCAAGGGGCTAGAACTCAGTGATGTACATTTACAAAATGCAGCCAGTTAAAGTGAATATGTTATTCCCAAACAAAAAAAAACATTACCGATATCATTAAATCAATTAAAGTTTTTTGCTTTATAAGTTAATTATTATGCTTTGATTACAGGAAATGAATGAATGAATATGTTTTGAGAGTCACTAATATTGTAAAAACCCTGGAAGCAAGTTTCTGTGAAATCAATATTTACTTGGGAATAACTATTTTGAGAAATATACTCTTAATCATAGAAGGCAAGAATTGCTCATATTCCAAACTATTTTTTAAAAAAAAAATCTATAAAAGAAAAAAAGGAGTCAATGGCGATCCACAAGCTATCTAAACCATAGTATACTGTTTTAATTAAAGTAAGCCTAATTTAAATGAAGTGCGAGTTGAGCTGATGGAATATTGTTGTTGTTGTTTTTCAAGTGAAATAATGCAGTTCATTACTTTTAGTATAATTGACAAATAAGATCGATAGGAAATACTATACAGATGAAGTTTGGCTGCAAACGGATAAGACTTTCATTTTGAGAGCCGCGTTTTCAGGACCTATTTTAAAAGCGGAGTGGCTTTACGAAGCAGATCCATAACTCAGCTAAATTAAAGTTATTGGGTCGTTTCACGTGCCACTGGTTTTGGCTTAATTAGGACGGGGTTCGTGCTGTGGATTTTGAACTCTGGCTGAATGCAACACGTTTGCTCTTCTCCTGTCGCCTTCGTGCACATTCTGATTTCGTGTCGCTCAAGCTGAGTCAGCGTTACAACCCGAAGCGGCTGTTTGGAGAGGCAGCTGGCTGGTCCGCGTGGATGGACGCGTTTCCACGTGCAAAAGTGATTGAAGAAGCTGGTCTGGAAGGGAAAGGGTCAAAGGGAGGAAACCCTGGCCGGGACAACTCGTAATTATTTTAAATTCTGCAGCATGGCAGGCCTTGGTGGGTGTCGTTTTTGCCAAGCAGGGCTTGGCATTTGAATAGATGTAGAGGGATCTAATGCAATATTCATGCCACAGCGTCATAGGCAATTCAGCAGGGCTCAGGGCAACCCTCACGGAAGCCCCCACCGCCCCCTGTATCGGGATCTCCCATTCCGTTGCTTTTTTCCTTCTGTGAATGAATGAACGGATGAAACGCAGCGGCTTTGGGCCAGCTCATAGATCAGAGGACCGGGGGTGGGGTGGGGGGTGGGGATCGCTGCCTGGATCTGCTCCGGTGCATCGCTGCAATCCCTGCTCAGTCTCAAGGCAGGAGTCATTCAGTCAAGACGGAAAGGGCGGTGGAGGGGGGGGGGGGACATCAAAGCCAGGGCGCGCTGAAAAGATCGCATCCCCTCCCACCCACGGTGGCGATGGGGCTGGGACTGGGGGGCTGGCGCATCTAGGGTAGATTGCTTTCACGCTAATCCGCTACGACGGGAGCAAAGCGGCAGGGACTGAAGGAAAGCAACACACCCAACACCCTGTCATAAGGCGCTGTCGATCCACCCCTGGTGGGGCGTGGGGCTCCCGGCGGGGGCGGGGGGCAAGGGCGTGCGGCTGCTGCGCGCTCGGGCTGCGCAAAGTGCCCGACATCCTTTAGATCGGGCGAGAGCAGAAGCCCGGCAATGAGAATCAGGAAAGGTCCACTTCGGCCCTAGGGAGAAAAGGATGGAGTTCGGAGTACCCAAATTTAATGTTCGTGTTGCACTTCAACGCTGGACCAGTCCGGCTGAAATCGGCAAAGCCCCACGTGTGAGGGGTTTTGGCCGCTTTCCCCTGAAACCCATCCCAACCCTTTGGGATGCAGTGGCTTAGTGGTCAAACCGCTGGACTTTGCGACCGGCAGGTCAGCAGTTCGAGACCCGGGAGCGAGCTCCCGTCGTCTGTCCCAGCTGCTGCCAAACTAGAAGTTCGAAAGCAACAAATTGCAAGTAGATAACTAGCGGGAAAGGTAACAGCGTTCCACGTTCCAGCGTCTAGTCATGCCTGTCACATAACGTGGAAACGACGCCCTGTCTTTTTGGCTGTAAACGGAGATGAGTATGGCATTCCAGAGTTGGATACGACTGGCTTTTGAGCAATGGAGACCCTTTACCTTTACTCGAGAGACTCGAGAGAGAAGAGTTCCAGTTTTGTCAGCATGGCAGTGAAGACGTCATCGCCACCAAGTCCTGTTGCTTCCAGGATTCTCCCCCCCCCCCCCAACACACACACACACACACACATGTAGTAATAGGATCATAAACGATGAATAAGTCCAACATTGGGACTCCCTCCTTCAGAACTGTGAACACAACACTATTTAATTATTTCATTAATTGCATATCCATTATCTCGCTTTATTGTTGCATAAACTTGATTTGTAATCTGCCTCGAAAATTTCAAAGGCACACGTAAACCTCTAAAATCCATAAATATTTTCATAAACTGGCGTGTCCCTCCTTAGACCTTGCCTCAGTCTGTCTTATGTCCAAAGGAGCGAATTCTGTGGTAAGGGGTGGGTGGGTGGGAGGGATTCTTCTCTTTTGTCTTGAAACTAAACTGAATGCAATCCTTTCTATCTGGAAATAATCCTCACTGGGTTTAGTAAAATTTATTCCCAGGTAAATTCTATAGGAGAGTAATGAAAACTGACGGGGTGGGGGGATCATTCATTCGAAATATGAAGCTGGAAGAGAGCTATGCTGATACCCTGGACTTTCAGAAAGGCGAACAAGTGGGTTCTAGTGCAAAGCAAGTCTGAACTGTCTCTGGAACCAAAAATGATGAAACTGAGGCTATCCTACTTTGGGCACATCCTAAAAAGGCAAGATTCTCTGGGAAAGACAAGCATGCTAGGAATAGTTAAAGGCAGCAGGAGGAGAGGAAGATCAAATAGGAGGTGGATTGACTCTCTAAAGCAGGGATTCTCAACCTGCGGCCCATGGGCAAGATGCTGCCCATGGCACAATTTCATGTGGATGTGGGGGCCCTACCACCTCCACCACACCAGGAAGTGCCATGTGGAGGAAGGGCATAATGGCCGTCCGGCCCCTGAAGCTGTCTGAGGGGTCGTGACCTGGCCCCCTGGCTTTAAATGGTTGAGAATTCATCCTCTAAAGGAAGTTGTACACTCTAGTTTCCAATAACTGAGCAAGGCTGTTGAAAACAGAACATTTTGGGAACCATTCATTCATGCAGTCACCATAAATCAGAGGTGACTTGACAGCACATAACAACAAGAAGTGGTATAGGATCTATATGCTAATTACATGTACACCACACAGAGAGTGCACTAAGTATTATGGGGCGGTATATAAGTGTAATTGCTATTGTTATAGGAGCACAGCTCTGTTCCACCCTTCCACCCTGTTCAGCTCAAGAAATAATTGATCTGAGTGGATCCAGCACAGGACTTAGATCAAGGGTGCCCAAACTTTTTGGGCTGCGGGCCAGTCACATGGTTCAACAGCCGGTCACATGGTTCAATAGCTAGTCATGTGGTTCCTCCCACCGGATCCGGACCACAGGCCTATTTTGGGCACCTCTGACTTAGATTATTGATTTTCCCTTTCAACAGGTGCAGAAGAGAGACAGGGCAGGGAGCCCCAGAGTGAACCCCACAAAGGCCGGGGAAATGAAACAAGATTTGTTTAATGCAGCAGCATTTGCAGTCGATGTTGAAGTGCCTTAGATGCAGGTGGCAAAGGTTAGCGGGTCTGCTAAGAAGCCCGCAGGTGTAGGATAGCAGCCTGTAGTCACAAACCCTCAGTACGTAGTGTTGCTTGAAGTTGTCCTCTGCTTTTTGCAAGGCTTTGACTACAAAGCGTGTCCTATTTTATTACGCATTTCTTAACTCCTCCTTTTTCTGCATAGAAATCCGGATTTCTTTTTTTAAAATCCTTTTGTCCTGGTGGTTTTTCGGGAAGTATTTATAGCCTCTGTCTGGGATGCCATCACACCAGAGCTGTCAACTGAGAACCTAACCCCCCTCCTCCTTTCACTCACTCACTCTCTCTCTTTTTTAATTAAAGCTTTTCAAATTCCCTTCTGTTAAGGAAAGTGTCTCTAAACAAACAAGCCTCGCAGACTCTAAACGCCAGAACAAGAGGAAAACAGCCGTGCACCCTTTATTGTTTTAAAAAGCATTTCCCCACGTCGTGGTTATAGTTCCGAAAGGAAATTGCTTTTATTTGTAAAGAAGACTTTCAAAAGGCAGGGTGCATGAAAGGGGAAAGCTCCTTAAGGGAAGAGGTCACCGGGTTAGAGGGTGGATTAAAGACCCCCACCTTCCTCACAGTCCGGGACAAGAGTCCCAAAATTTGAAACAAGGGAAGAAGGTTTCAAAAACCAGAGTTGTGTGTGTGTGTGTGTGTGTGTGGAGGGGTAAAGGGAAGTCAGAGGAGATTGTCCGCCTGAAAAGGCAAGACAGGGCAGTTTGCAAAGACCAGGCCACAGGCCACTGGGAAGCAGATGACAGATCCAGTCCCTGGAATTTGTCCTAGGAAACTCAGGGGTGTGTCTCTTGTGTCTGTCTTGCCTCACAGAACAAAGAAAGTTTTTGCTGGCAGCTAAGGGAGCAATTATAGACACACCTCCTTCCCTGGGCATTATTCAGTAAAATCAGCGGGGATTGTTTGAGGAATCGGATGCCTAAAATCGTGCTGCAAGGAGCTGCAACTTTCTGATCCTTCTTCCTGAAAGGAGGCTAGAAAGATTAGAATGGACTACTGGAGGTCTTATTCCACTAAGGCCCGGCATTTTGGCTCGGGAGAGAAAAGCACCCAAAGCACCTGTAGAAAGTGAAATAATCTTTTGGAATAGCCATGTTAGTCTGTGTTTCAAACATATCAGAGAATAAACAAAGCAAAAGTGAAAATGCTACACTGTTTTCGTTTTGTCTAATTCTCTGATATGCTGAAAAGGATCTGCAAGACAAAATGAAAAACTTTCCAGTCCTTTTGTTCCAAAATTGGACCAGGGCTCAATTACTCCCTGGCATTCCAGCACAAAGTGAATGGATCTTTGAAAACTCTAAAGTCATTCCACCCCCCATCTCCAAACCTACTGAAGAATGAAAAACAAATCATTTTTGTTGTTAGATTTTTGTTTATTTATTTGTAAAGGTATATTGCCATGGTCACCTTTCCCTGGGGCTCCCCAAAATAACAGAATCCTAAAATTAAAATGCCCATGAAAACAAACAGGAATAGCAGTCTTGGGAAAGAAAGTCAACTCAAGCAGGAGTCAAGCCAGGCTGAAGAATTGCCTGCCAGCTGCTGATTAGCAGCATCTAATGCCAGGTTGCAAACTCTGTTGATGATACTTCCTTCCAGCCTATCATGACCACAAAAAGTGTTCAAGTTGGCAAGCACCAGGGAGGATGAGGTTTCAAGTCTTTCTGGGCCAAAATTTGAGGAGAGCTTGAGGCAGAGATTCCCCAGTAAACAGGAATCCCACCCCATAATAGGCAGGAGTAAGAAGGGCCAAGAGATGGCCGTATGTCTAGCCAGGTTATCCTGCTATGGTAATAGAGTTGACCATACTGCTAGCAACTCAACATAGATCGTCAGGCAGTGGTTAACTAACCTGACAACCCTGAGGACTAACAGCCTTGTGTGGCAAAGGGTGATGGTCTCTAAATGGATTTAATCCCAATAGAATCCATCTTGATGGAGGACAGCAGCTTCATCAATACTGGCCTGGGGCTGAGGAGGACTTTGTGTGCCCAGAGGGCTCAGGACCAGAAAATGACTTGTGAAACTGGATCAGTGGTACAGTTGTCATGCTGCGATGCAGAAGGCAGATGAAAAGCCATTGCATTATATTCTCAGGACAACCTTCATGGCTGATTGCCATGAGAATTGCCAATATTCAGATTCAAATACAGCAGAAGAAGAGGTGACCAGTGGGGTGATGTCGAGAGGATCTTGGCAACAGAGGAAGGCAAATAGAAGGAAGGCTGTATTTTTTGTTTCCTCTCCGCTGGTGGGAATCTTCTTCTTTCCTCCAGAGACAAGGGTGAAGGGAAGTCCAGCGTCTCATGTG
This sequence comes from Bradypodion ventrale, assembly GCA_035047345.1. Classification (NCBI taxonomy): domain Eukaryota; kingdom Metazoa; phylum Chordata; class Lepidosauria; order Squamata; family Chamaeleonidae; genus Bradypodion; species Bradypodion ventrale. Next base: position 128,980,636 of record JAWDJE010000006.1, read on the forward strand.
CCCCTGCCTTGCAGCTGGGCAGGCCCTGACAGAGACAAATGGGTAGGAACTCCAGATGAAGTCAAAGCCAGAGAGCAGACACTGATTTGCAAGATTAGGCTCTTTCCCCCAGATAGATATAGAGGACTCCCAACCTCCATTCATTGCATTAGGTAAAAGTTGCCCTTTGCTTGAAAGCCAGTTGTATCTGACTCTATGGTTCAGTGCTCGTCTCTGTTTATAGTCAAAGAGCCAGCGCTGTCTGCATCTGCAGACATTTCCAGGCATGACTAAACACCAGAGTGCACAGAACACAGTTTACCTTTCCTGCCGAAGTGGTATCTATTTATCTACTTGCAATTTCTTTTGAACTGTTAGGTTGGCAAGAACTGGGACAGACAACGGAAGTGCACTCAGCCATGCAGCATTAGGGTCTTGAACTGCTGACCTGCCAACCTTCCAATAAGCCACAACAGTCCCCCTAGTCACTGCACTGTAGTTGCTTTTAATTATTAATGTACAAGCAGCCATCTCAGATGGAAGAAAGTGATCAAACTACAGGTCTTTCAGTGCAGAGTTTTGGGAACAAAGACTCGTCATCTCTTGATTGTCTCCAAACTAAAACATCTTGGAGTTACTATATCTTTGGCTGTTTGCCACCAGGATAGTGAAAATGTTAGAGATTCTGTAATGATATATACCAGGCAGGAAGGAGATGGAGTTCTTGCAGGTGCACAAAACATTGTCCCAGGGTGTGGTTGCTTTGCATTCTATGTTGGGAATGGATAACTGGAAAAGGAACCAAAAATAAAATGGTCAATATCATACAACATCTGTGGCATGATCACATTTTGAATGTTATGTAAGCCACATTTTGAAAAGGATGTTGTAGAAGTGGTGTAGAAAAGAGCAACCAAAATGAAAAAGAATCTGGATAAACTGCTGTAATGATGCATTTTAAGGTTGTTTAGCCTGGAATTGAAGCAAAGAAGAACTTGTTAAACGTATCAATACAATTATGCATAATGTAGGGAACATTGACATTTTTCTCATTCTCTTCTAAAAGACTTGGGATCTTCCAATGAAGCCAAACAGTGGTGGGCTCAAAAAAAATTTACAACCACACTGTGGCTGTGGTATGGTGGGCGTGGCAAGGGAGAAGCCCTGTGTTGCACCCAAATTAGGACTACTTTATTTCAAAACTTTTATGGGCGGGGGCCAGCCAGAATTTCTGCTACCGGTTCTGGTGAACTGGTGTGAACCTGCTGATGCCCACCACTGAAGCCAAATGGTAAGAGATTCAGAAAGGAAGTACTTCACCCAGCATGTATTTAAATGTTGGAATCCATATCATAAGATGCAGTGGAGGTCATCAAATTCGATAGGATTATACACATTCATGGGAGAGAAACAAAACATCCCACATGAAATAGGGAAAAGAAATGAAAAAAATAGAGGTAATATATAAAATATTACCAGAAGCTAGGTATACACTTTAATATAAGCAGACCATATGTCATTTTTTGTGTGTGTTGGCATCATTAGAACAGACATTTATGTAAAGTAGTAAAGCCTTCTGACTATTAAATAAGGAACGGTGTATCTTTCCACTCTTAAAGTATAAGTCAATGGTAAGAGCTCATAAAATGTAGCTGCACTGACTACCAGTTCCAAACTTTAAGAACATACAGTACTTTAAAAGAAGACACATATCTAAATATGTAAAGGATTTTTCTAATAGAAAATTAATTCACCATATTATATACAGCCAAAGAGGCTAGAGGAGAGCAACAAAAGTTGGTAGTGGTAAGAGAACAAATCATGTATGGAAAGGGTGAAGAAACAGAGAATGTTTAGCCTGGAGAAGGCTGAGGGAAAACTTGATATCACTATTTAAATAAATATCTGAAAGGTTTGCCGAAGTGTAGAGGAAGAACAACAGGAGAAACCTCTAAATGATAACAGTAGGTTAAAAATAAAACCTTGAGAATGGTGAGCGTTTCCTCACCAGCAATCTTCAAATAAGAGTTTAGAGTTTAAAAACAAAATCTGAAACAGGAATGTGAAACCTGTGGCCCTCCATATGATACATCATTCCAACTTCCATTAGCCCCAGCTAGCACAGCTGGGTGGCAATGGAGTTGTAGTCAAAAAATAACCGGAGAATCACAGCCACTCCTCCTCCTCTTTCTTCCATGACTAGGCCAGACGTGAAACTGCCAAAAACAAGGCACCTTTTGGTGAATTCATTCTGCAGTCCCTTTCACCTGACCTAGTGTGAGAAAGATTAGCCAGCAGCACAAAAGTTGCCATTACCAGGGTATGCTCAGTGGTGGTTCAAAAATACCACAATCTTTGAGGAGGCTCTTTCTGTGTACCCCACAGCCACTCCTGATTCAGAAAAGATGGCACCTTGTTTAAGGCAGTTGAATCAAATGAGAAGCTGAGGGAAAGAAAAATGCAGAGAAGACTCAGGGTTGTTGTTGGATTATCAACTTCTGGTGTAGCTGAAAATCACTACAAATCAATGTGGACATGCTTGTCTCTCTGTACCAATGAGGAGGGGCACAAACAGTTATTGGGACAGAAGCATGGTGAGGCAGTTAGTTGTTAGGCATGGCTGAGGATTCATTTATAATTTAACTAATTAATCACCCTTGATTATGAGTTTCTGTTAGAGAAATGCTTCCAACCACATTCTCATATAATAACTATATCCAGGAGGATTTATTCTTGCTTTGAATCCTTAAGTGTATCTGTAGGTAAAGGTCTGCCTTGCTCAAAAACCAGTCGTGCCTGACTCTAGGGAGTGGTGCTCATCTCTATTTTCAGCTAAGAGTCAGCACTGTCTGCATCTGCAGATGTTTCTATGGTCATGTGGCAGGTGTGATTAGATACTGGAGCTCACAGAACACTGTTCACCTCTTCTTCTACCTTATAGTGTAGAGGACTTCACAAAGAATCTCTATTGGGATTTCTCCTTAGACAGCTCCATGGCTCACCTCAGATCACTCCCACGAACTTGGAGGGCCTCCTTGATGTTGTCAATCTACCTGACGTGGGGCCTACCTCAGGATCTTGCACCCTGCACTTGGCCTCCCATGCCCACCTCAGTATCCTGGTATCAGCCATTCGGTTGACATGGCCAAACCAGCATAGCTGACCCTTCTCGATTGTGCTCCTCAGTGGTTGAACATTCAGGTTCTATCTGATGGTCACGTTTCACACTCAATCATGTGTGGTCTTCTTCCCAACCTTTTGCAGATATCTCATCTCCATTGTTTGCAGTTGGCTGTAATGCCTAAAGGTGAGCAACCTTGACTTGGTGCTATACATGAGCATAGGAACAAAGGTTGATTTGTAGACTGCCATCTTACTGGCCTTGCTAATTTCTTCCTTACTGAGGAACCCCTGATTGATCGCGTAGAAGAGCAGTTCAAAAGCAATTTCTTGCTTTTGAACTGCTAGGTTAGCCAAGAGCTGGGAGAGACAAGAGGCGTGCATCTATAGGAGGGGTACCTAAACATGCACATCCAGAACCACTTCCGGGAGTGGCGCGGACATTTTGTGCATGCTTGGAGACGTCCAGAACCACTTCCATGAGTAGTACAGATGCATTTGTGCATGTGCAAGGACATCCGGAACCACTTCTGGGAGTGGTGTGGATGACCTGCAGCACTCCTGGAAGTGGTTCCAGACGTCCCACGCATGCACAAACATGTCTGCACCACTCCCAGAAGTGGTTCTGAATCCACATGCACATTGGTGGGCAGATCCCCCATCCACTTCTGGGAGTAGCAAGGCCAGATGAATTGGTGTCAGGGGCTGTATCCAGCCTATGGGCTGTAGTATAGGCACCCCTGATCTATAGAATAATCCACACTGTTGCTCAGATGCGTTGCACAGCAGATAAGAAAATCATAGGAGGTACAGATGCAAGGAAGGTCAGGCGCTGTGATCTTTTACTGTTATGTAGCCAAGGGGTTCTTGTCAAGTTCACCTTCTCATCTAGATGAAATCCATTTCCTTACAACAATTCCTAAAAGACAGTTAAAAGAGAAAATGTCACTTGTCCCATCCTAGGAACTGCCATAATTTAATTGAAGTTGGTGAAGGTATAAGAAGGGATGCCTTTGTTAACCCTCAAAGGAAAATTTATTTACAGGATTTATGACACAGTATCTGAAAAATAGCAAAATATTACATATGGTTTTTCAGTTACAGTATATACATTGGAGTCAAGTTCAGATTTATCCATTTTCCCAACCTCCCCACAAATATTCTTACACTATGGTTTGATCTAATGGCAACAAATGTTCTGGGAGGAAATTTTGTTCATTTGCCTTTTTTGTTTTATGACATAGGGGAACCAGAGCAACTTGTATTTGTTTATTTAATTTTTCAAACATAACATAAAAATATAAACATAGTAAAGGTAAAGGTCACCCTTGCTTGAAAGCCAGTTGTATCCAACTTTAGGGTTCAGTGCTCATCTCTGTTTATAGCCAAAGAGCCAGCACGGTCTATGTTTGCAGATGTTTCCATGGACATATGGCAGGCATGACTAGATATGGAATGCTGGTTACCTTCCCATCAAAGTGGTACCTATTTATGTACTTGGGAATTTCTTGCTTTTGAACTGCTAAATTGGCAGGAGCTGGGATAGAGACAGGTGCTCACTCCATCAAACTGCTGGGTCTCCAACTGCTGACCTGCCACAGAGTGCTTTATATATTGGTAAATAGATTCAGCAAGTCTGCATTGAAAAGAATGGCCCCAAAATCCTGTTGGTAGACCTTGTTACAATAGATGCAATGGATCAGTTGTGTTTACACAAATGCTGGCTCACCATTCTACAATTTCTGCATTGTATCTCCTCTAGGTGAGAGAGTATCAACTTGGACTTAAGCCATAGCCTTCAGGGCAACTACATTTGGAGACCCACAGGTTTTCCATTACTTTCACTTTGGTTGTGCTACACTTTTTTTAAACTGCCGCTTCCAAGCAGAAGTATACTTTCAACTCCTCTTCCCCAAGCTTACCATTTCCTGATTTCTCATGTTTCCATTCTCACAATATGAAATTCTGTGGTGTCAAATTGAAGTCCTGTAGAGAGTAACAGACTCCCCAAGTGCTGAGTGACATTTGCAGTGTGACGTATGCATCTGGCATTCTACAGTTTCTCTTTCAGACTTCTATTACTCAAACCACATGCCATTCTCTTCTCCAGAGTTCAGTAATAACACTGCTTGTGATATATGGGATGCGGGCATGTGTGTATGAGAGAGAGGGGCGGGGGGAGAGATTGAGAGAAAGCATGCTCCATAGGGGAGGATATTACTTTCTTAAAAATGTGCATTTAGATTATCCAAGGGAATTACTGACATTAGATGCAGGCACTGTTTGTTTTCCAACTTTGCCAATGTCATTCAATATAAAGTCAGAGTCATGCACAAATGTCAGCCATACCTAATGGGCATGCCATTTCAGGCTCTTCAGGCCAAGACACCCACTGCTCCAATGATAAAAAAAATAAGATTGGTATATTTCCTTCAAAATAACTTGAGAAAAGGAAAGAAGCCTAGAGATCACTGGGTTCCTTTCACATGGGTTGCAGTTTCATCAGCAGGAGTCACTGCACTGTCTATGTAACACAGACGTGGTCAGTTTATATGTCGGCAATGCAACAGCACAGTCTGGTCAGCTTATCCTGCTATGGTAATAGAATAGACCATACTGCCAGTGACTCAATGCCGAGTGTCAGGTGGCAGTTAACTAACCTGACACCCTGAGGATTAATGGCCTTGGGTGCCAAAGTCCACAGGGAAGGGTGGTGGTTCCCAAGTGGATTAAATCCCACTTGAATCCATCTTGATGGAGGGCAGCAACTTCATCAATACTGGCCTGGGGCTGAGGAGGTCTTTGTGTGCCAAAAGGGCTCAGGACCAGAAAGTGACTTGCAGAACTGGATCAGTGGTACGGGTGTCCGACTGCGATGCGGAAGGCAGATGAAGGGCCACTGCATTATATTCACAGGACAGTCTTCATGGCTGATTGTCATGATGATCATCAATATTCAGAAGAAGAAGAAGAAGACAACATACAATAGCAGACCTGCAGATATTGTGCAGTATCAACATAGGTGGAGGTTTGGGAAGAAGGAATTGCAATTTTCCACTATAGGGATTTCCTCTTCTTTTACAGGAGACCTGCTCAGCCAAACTCTGGTTTGGGGTGTCTGCACCTTGCATTGGTTAAGAGGGACAGACTACTATAGTGACTACCATCTGCCACTCAACAGCTTCCCTGTTTGAGCCAGAGGGAAGTGGTCTCAGGTGTGGAACTATATGGCTCCACTCCTATCTCCTATTTTTGAACTACAATTTGGCATACCCTGGTAATGGCAACTTTGTGTTGCCAGCTAATCTTTCTCACACTAGGCCAGGCTAAAGGAACTACAAAATGAACTCACCAAAATGTGCCTTCATTTTGGCAGTTTCACATCTGGCCTAGACATGGAGGAAGAAAAAGATGAAGCTTAATACCAATGTCTCTGTTGCAGGTGCAATGTTGAACTATCTTTTGGGGACAGACCAGATGTTTGAACATCCATAGGATCTTGATTAAAGATCCCTCTATTCTTCTTCTAGTGTGAGAAAGATTAACTGGCAGCACAAGGTTGTCATTACCAGGTACGCTCAATTGTGGTTCAAAAATGTCACCATCTTTGAGGAGGCTCTTTCTGTGTAACCCAACTACATTGAACTGAGAAGGGAATAAGGCTATATTAATTTTCTGTTCCCTTTTCAATTTATACTCGATAGGTTAAGTTTTTTTTAATAAACATGAATGAAATAAGTGCACATAACTTTGCACATAATCGCAGTAGCAATGCCGGGAAGAGCCCCCAGTTCTCCTGATAATACTCAGTTTGTTGTTGTTCAGTCGCACAGTCAATTCCAACTCTTTGCAACCCCATGGACCATTTTCCTTCAGGCACCCCTATCCGCCACCATCCTCCTCAGCCCAGCCAACTCTGTGCCCATTGTGTCTACAATACCATCTAGCCATCTCATCTTTGGACACCCCCTTCTTCTCTTGGCCTTTACCTTTCCCAGCATCAAAGCCTTCTCAAATGAGTCCTCCCTTCTCATTTGATGTCCAAAGTACTTTAGCTTCATCTTTACTATTTGTCCCTCTAATGAACAGTCAGGGTTGATTTCTTCCCGTATTGACCTATTTGTTATCTTTGCTGTCCAAGGGACTCTCAGGACTCGCCTCCAACACCACATCTCAAAGGCATCTATTCTTCTGCACTCCGCTTTCCTAATGGTCCAGCTCTCACACACATACATTACCACTGGGAATACCACTGCAGGCCACCCATCTTCTTCCACTTTCTAATGTTTCCCACAGGACAGCAGTTAGAATAGCAGGCAAAGTATTACATTCAAATGGCATCATCCACCAGGTTGTCCTCGCAAAGATTTATTGAAAAGAACAGGAACTGTGAAAATGCACGGTAATTCTTATTCATGGCGAAAGAGCCGTGCTTAGCAGATGTGAATTGTTCCTTCAAACAATACAGGTTATTATGGGCATATGAACTGTTTAGAAATCCCATTGGCCTCCTCCACCCCCACTTCCTATAACCTCCTACAATCAAGGGCAAATAGCTTCACACTAAGTGCCATTTCTACAGTATAATGGTTCTTGTTCAAAATCTCCTGGGGAATCTTTAATGTGTGATTGGCTTTTCAAACAGCACCCACTTATTGATCTCCTGTCTTAAACAGTTTCAACAGGTGTGTCTGTTCTTGGCTAAATCTTCACAGATGAATGCCTCAAGCTGTTCAGGCAGATATGCTTTAATATTATAGACTTTCATAAAGCACGCTTGGTATAGCAACACCAGTGTTTGCAGAATGTTTGACAACCAGTGTTACACAAACTTTGAAGTCCCAGGATGAAGTAAGCTTTTCTAGTGTTTAGATATATCTAAACCATTACCTATCTGTTCCTAATGTGAATTCTTCCAATGGTCATGTATATATTAAAATACTGAGCCATTGATTAGACTTTAGATACTTTATTGGTCCAGTGCAGGGGTTCCCAACCTTTTCAAGCCAGGGACCAGGTCATGCTCTCTCAGGCCGTCTGCTTCCCTCAAGCTGACATAGGTGCTTCATTCTCGGCCTCGCTTCTCAAGCGAAGCCCTGGTCTACTCTCATTCAAGTGAATGGTATTTGCGGAGCTCAAAGGATCGCAAAAGCGATCCTTTGAAAAATTGTTAAAAATAGATCTTTGCAGTTAATTTCCTGCAAAGTGTTGTGAATGAGTGTGTGTTAGTGTAGTGCTTGGTGCGTACGGAAGCCTAACCTTAAAGTGGAGGGCAAATAAAAATAAAGAGAGAGGTATCTTTATTAGAAATAAAAGTATAAAAAATAATAAAAGGGTAATTTTCAGAATCGGGGTTACATTATCATAACCATATACAGTAGAAATTTTATCTAGAATTGTGATAATACAAAATATTTTAAAGTCTCATCATTTGGAATGAGTTTAATCAAATGCCATATGATACCTGAATTTGTTCCTTTTCAACAGCTAAAGGTAATATAGCAGGTTGAGATTTATTCATGTGTAGAACTGAGCCATTGCTATCAGGATGACATAAGTTAATTTTGATTATCTTAAGTTAGGTCTATTGATTTCAATGTATCTGATCTAAATGTGACTAAAGTTTTGGATCTATTCTATTAAACATTTTAAAAACTGAGATTGGATTTTAGAAGTTATTTTTAGTAGAATTTTACAGAAACAAATTAATTACCATATATACTTGAGTATAAGCTGACCTGAATATAAGCCGAGGTACCTAATTTTGACCTGAAAACCCAGGAAAATAGATTGACCTGGGTATAAGTCAACGGTGGGAAATGCAGCTGCTGCTAGTGAGTTTCAATAATCAAAATACATGAAAATTTGGTAAAATTAATTAAATTGTTTACACCTCAATCTGGCACGATCTTGGGACCCTCGTTGTCGTTGACCCTAGTATAAGCTGGGTCCCCTTTTGGGGGCTAAAAAACTCATCTTATACTTGAGTATATACAGTATTTAGTTTTAATTGATAAAATTAATGAATCCATATATTCTTCCTCTAAAGAGATCTAGCTCAATTGGTTATCCCACATTGCCATTACTGCAATTCTGCTTAATATTTTAAGCTACAAAAGACTGACAGACCCAAAGTAACCCAATACATTCATTACTTCTGTAGCAAAGGACAGAAGTCTACAGAATTCAGCTTTGAGCAGGAAGGCTAAACACCAGTCTCCCTGAGAGAATATCACTCATTACTCATGCCTCCACTTGAACTGTACTGAGCATCACAAGATTAACCCTAGACTGACATGGAAACATCTTGCTCCTGTTTTCTGACTGAATGTTCTTACACAGAGTGAATTGTGAGTTCAACTGTGTATTCCTTTAGCTGTCATTTTTCAGAAGTTAAATCCACATCTTGAAACAACCCAAGGCCTTTTAACACATACGCACAGTGAAAGAGTCATGAAAAAAGATGTGTGTGTGAGAGAAAGAGAGGGAGAGGATGAGAATGAGAGCAAAATAACAGAAATAACAGGACAGCAAATGTTTATGCTCAAAATGCATTTATGACAGCCGTGGGTGCATTTACAGCAGCATTTTGCACATGTGCAGGCACATTTTACTTCTGCTTCTGGGAGCGGCGAGGGTGGTGTGGGCCGGATGATTTGGCTCTGTGGGCTGTATCTGGCCCACGAGCCATAGTTTGGCCACCCCATCTGTATACAAGAGCTGCTAAATAGCTCCACAGCTGAGTGACACCTTTGAGTTCCAAGGGCTATGAGTGACAGTGTGTTTTAACATTACAGTGGTACCTCATACAATGATTTTAATCCATTCCACAGGACTCTTTGTTGTACGAAACAATTGCTATATAATACATGCATCGAATAGCGATTTTGCCTATGGGATGTATCGTACAACGATTTTTTTTTTGCTAAGTGGTTTTTCCCATTGAAAAATTGTTGTATGATTTTTTTTCCATAGGGAAGATTGTTGTGTGGGATGCCATTTCTCCCCCCGCAAACCTAATTTTTGTGCGATTTCATTGCTATACGGGGCGATTGTTGTATGAGGTTCCACTGCACTTTTTTGTTTAAAGGCAGGATTTATATTTTCCATAGTTCCCAACCAGCATGGTGACTGGCCATTCCAATGAAGGGTAATGGGAATTGAACAAGAAAAAGGAAAATATAGACACTCTGCCTATTACTGAGAGGCTTCTAATCATCATTGCTCACAGATAATGGACAGAACTTAGTGTAGATGGAACAAAGCTCTGGCTGATGGCCATTATATCAAAAAATGTCTTGGCTCACACAGTCAATCAAAAGATGAGAGAGTAGCTCAGTTCTTCCAAGACCAACAACAAAACAAAAACAAACACAAACAAACAAAAACCTAAGGCAGTGGTGGCAAACCTTGGCACTCCAGATGTTCTTGGACTTCAATTCCCAGAAGCCCAAGTCTCTGTGAATTCATACAAATAGATTTACTGCAGTAAACCCACTCGTGTGGATTAACAGAGACTTGGGCTTCTGGGAATTGAAGTCCAAGAACATCTGGAGTGCCAAGGTTTGCATTCAATGCCCTAAGGCAAGTCTGATTGGCAACTTAGTGAAAGCCTTAGGATGACTAATATACATGTATACCATCTTTAAAATAATTTCTTTCATTTTTAAACTCAGATCTTTCCAAAGTCTGAAAAGCTTTCAACGCCACATACACAGTATGAGAATTAAGCAGCACTCTTAGGTGATCCCAAGGTCACATTAATGGAGATTTGAAAAAGAAGCACTGTAATGGTGACATTACTAAAAGCTGTGCTCTCAGGTCATGTAAATATGTGGTCTAGTTCCATGTTAAAATCCATTGGTTTCAGCAAATATAATTCAGAGGATGCCATTTAAGTAATTTGTTCTGCATTCAGAAAGCCATTTTCCTTATTTCACTTTAAGGTTCTGTTAAAAAGTGCTCTGTTTATCCAAAATCATTAGCTCTATAGTCCCTTTTGTTTTCTCATATTCTAACTTTGGTCCCAAAACGCTCTATGGTAGTGATATCATGCTTTTATTTATTTTTGCATATAATGGCTGTTTAACAAGTTCAAGATTTTTGCAAGATTTGCCTGCTGCATATCTTTGTCTTTTATCTGTATAGGTGGCCTACAGGATACCCTCTTCCACTCACTGCTATTTATATTTGTCAAAATCATCATTGGTTGCTACTCGTATCCAAGTATACATTTTTCCTGGAGACAGGAAAATGCCACTGGTGTAAATTTTTTTAAAATGGATCCCAGCTTGCCATGAAGCGACCCACACACAATGATCACATAGCCATCTCCTGCAGCACATATGAAATGAGACATGCAGGATTTAACACCAGGACTACAATGGACTGCCACAGCTTTGAGGATATCAAGGTGCGTCTTCACAGCCAGTCCATGTGACATGGCCTCTTCTGTCTCCATGGCCATTGTTGAATCAGAATAGTGAAGTGATTCCTCCTCTGCTCATTTTGCCATTGGGCACAATATGATGGTTTCCAGTGGCATTTCCTCCACTGGTGGGTGGGGGTGGGGCACCATCACCCCTACTTGTCAAAATACAGCCGTGACAATTGTTTTGTGTTTAGATGAGAAGTGGTTAACTGAAGGGAAAAAGAGTCTGCTTCCATGACACCATAACCTGTAGATCATCCTAACTGCTGCCATTGGTGTGATCAAAATTCAGGCTGTCCTTTGCTAGGTAAATCTTGGGGCCCTTTTTTAAAAATCCCATATTTGTTGACATATTCTTTTTAGAACTTTGACAGATTTAGTCTCTGTGGCTTGAAATAGTTCTATCAGTATCCCGTTTAGTCCAGATGATTTATTTCTTCATAATGATTTAAGAGCAGTTTTCCTTTTACTTTCTAGAACTACTGTTCATCATAGGATCCTTCTTGAAAGGAGTATGCCATTCTTTATCTTTTCTGTATACTTTTTCAGTAAACTGTTGTCACTTTATTTTTTTCCTGTTCAAATACAGTGCTTCTCTGTTGGTCATACCCTATTACTAATTTAAATGTCCCTTTCCTGTCTTGAATCTTCTGGAAGAGATCTCTCATTCCCCGCCCCCTGTTGTTTTCCTCTATTTCTTTGCACTGGTTATTGTAATAGTTCTCTTTGTTTCTGTGTGCCTTGAAAAACCACATTCAGGGTTTTGACCCTATATCTGTCACCTTTTACTTTTGCTTCTCATCTGTCCTTTACAATGTTAATTGGTTTCTTCTAGCATCTATCTAACAACAACTCATCTTAAATGCTGAAGGTCTTACTAATGAAGATGTACCCCCTTTTATTGTAATGACTCATTCTATAAGCTTGGAGTTTGTCCAAAGTATTCAACAAACATGTTAGCACTCATGCAGACAGAAATTATGCACATATGTGTATGACTTATTCTGAAAGCCCCAAATGGACTTGAATCAAATTTGATGATATTGGTCGAATAGTTTTAAAGTTATGCTTTTTAAAAACAAGTATATGAATCCAGTCTGGCCAGGTTGTCCTGCTATGGTAATAAAGAAGACCCTACTGCCAGCGACTCAATGCCAAGCGTCAGGTGGCGGTTAACTAACCTGACAACCCGGAGGACTAATGGCTTGGGTGCTGAAGTCTACAGGGAAGGGTCATGGTCCCCAAGTGGATTAAATCCAACTTGCATCCATCTTGATGGAAGGTAGCAGCTTCATCAATCCTGGCCTGGGGCTGAGGCGGACTTTGCATGCCAAAAGAGCTCAGGACCAGAAAATGACCCGCGGAGCTGGATCAATGGTACTGGTGCAATGCGGAAGGCAGATGAAGAGCCATGGCATTATATTCATAGGACAGTCTTCAGGATTCCCAATATTCGGAACTGGATACGGCACAAGAAGAAGAAAGAATATGAATCACTGATTTTCATTTACACTGCCTGAAAGATCTTATCTTCCACTACTAGACTGCTACATTCTGCCAGCAGATGTGGTTCACTCACTGCCCCAGTCAAAACAGCAGAGGGAGCACAAGATTTTTCCAAATTATGCTTAAAATACAGAGCTTTGAATAAAGTGTTGTAGTTCTAGTTGCAGCCCAGACCATTCTTACATAGCCATCACAAGTATTTCATACATGATTTTCTGTGGGAGGATCATACAAAAGCAGTGCAAAAGCAGCATATGTATAAAAAACTGGTACTTTGAATATATAAAGATAAAGGTAAAGGTTTCCCTTTATACTTTATATACTTTATTCTTTATATACTTTAGGGTAATTACATGAGTGTTATAATATATAAAGATTTTAAAATGTATTCAATGGATTATGAAACATGGGGATGTATTATATTGCTAAGTTTGTAATTTACAAATTAAATTACTTTTACTTTACTTTAGCATTTATATACCGCTTTCCTTATCATTTTTCGAATATTAAGGAAAGTGGTATATAAATGCTAAAGTAAAGTAAAAGTAACTTGATTTTATTTTGATCTTTTTATTTTTGTATTTGTATTGTATTTTTTGTATTGTATTGTATTGTATTTGTATTGTATTTGTATCGTACTTGTATTTCTTTTCTCTTTCTTTAAGTTGTTGTTTTGTTGGTATTTTTGAAAATTTTAATATAAAAATTTTAACAAAAGAAAATTGGTACAGGGAGACACACCAAGTAGCAATAGTTGAGGGCTCCAAGTAATCTCTGGTTAAAGGGATATCTTATTTTATATTGTTCAGCATTCTTGTTGTAAACCGCTTCGAGTTTCCTTTATGGGGAGGAAAGCGGTATAAAAGTCTAAACAATAAATAAATAAATAAATAAAATTCTACAGTTCAGTAGATTCTCATCCTCCAAGCTTTTCAATGGATCCAGAGTTCTAAAGCAGGAAGAACATTTTGTGATTCCAGCATCTTATAATTAACATAAGGTATCCACAATTTGAGATATACAGATGATACTATCCTAATGGCAGAAAGTGAAGAAGACCTAAAGAAGCTCTTGCTTAGGTTGAAGGAGGAGAGCGCAAAAGCTGGCTTGAGACTTAACATCAAGAAAACCAAGATAATGGCAACAGGCCCTATCAGCACCTGGAAAATAGACATACTTGTCAAGCACGGCTCCGGACAATACGGGACCTGTGCAGAAGGGTTCTGCGCAGAAAGCTGGGACCCACATGTGCAGAAGGGGATGTGCAGTAACTACTTTCCCCCGCCATCAAATTACAGGATGGCGGTGGGTCCAGGTAGGAAAGTAGAAAATGCGGTGCGTAATTATGGGAAATCCCGGCCAATACGGGATACTTGACAGGTATGAAAATAGATGGGGAAGAAGTAGAAGCAGTGACAGACTTTACATTCTTAGGATCCAAGATCACTGCAGACGGAGATTGCAGTCATGAAATAAAAAAGGTGACTGATTCTTGGAAGACAAGCTATGAGAAATCTGGGGAACATAGTGAAAAGTAGAGATATCGCCTTGCAAATAAAAGTCCACATAGTCAAAGCAATGGTATTTCCGGTAGTGATGTATGGTTGTGAGAGCTGGACTATAAGAAAGGCTGAGTGCAGAAGAACAGACGCCTTCAAAATGTGGTGCTGGAGGAAAATTTTGAGAGTCCCTTGGACAGCAAAGAGAACAAATAGGTCGATCTTAAAAGAAATCAACCCTGGCTGCTCTTTGGAAGGTAAAATATTGAAGATGAAGTTAAAGTACTTTGGACATTAAATGAGAAGAGAGGATTCACTTGAGAAAGCCTTGATGCTGGGAAAGGTGGAGGGCAAAAGAAGAAAGAGGTGGCAGAGAATGAATATGCATATTAATATGTATATTAATCCTGTTGTAGCCGCTCTGAGTCAGCCTTTGGCTTGAGTAGAGCGGGGTATAAATCCAATTAAATAAATAAATAAATGGCTAGATGGCATTGTTGACGCAATGGGCACAAAGATGAGTAGGCTGAGGAGGATAGTGGAGCAGGGGGGGGGGGGGGGGCTGGTGTGCAGTGGTCCATGGGGTTGCAAAGGGCCGGAATTGACTGTGTGACTGAACAACAACAACAAACAAACAAACAAAATCTAACATGAAGGGACTAAGGTGGCTTAGTGGTTAAGGCGTTGAACTTGATGACTGGAATATTGGCAGATCAGCAGTTTGACACCTGAGTGTTGCACGACAGAGTGAGCTCTTATCATCTGTCCCAGCTCTTGCCAACCTAGCAGTTTGAAAGTAGATAAATGCAAGTAGATAAATAGGTACCACTTCAGTGTGAAGGTAAACAGCATTCCATGCACTCAGGTGTCTAGTCATGCCTGCCACATGACTATGGAAACATCTGGAAACAAAGACAGCACTGGCTCTTTGGATATAAACAGAGATGAGTACTGAAACATAGAATTGAATATGCCTGGCTTTTGAGCAAGGGCAATAAAAGTGGTGTGTATGAACACAGCCTGACTAAAACCTGGAAACCTGACCCTTTTGACAGAAATGCTAATATTCTCAAGACTCAGCACAAGCTATGTGACTCAGAAACAGAAGTCAGATGCAGTCTTGAAG
This sequence comes from Bradypodion ventrale, assembly GCA_035047345.1. NCBI lineage: Eukaryota > Metazoa > Chordata > Lepidosauria > Squamata > Chamaeleonidae > Bradypodion > Bradypodion ventrale. Next base: position 128,996,297 of record JAWDJE010000006.1, read on the forward strand.
ATTTCCTTGTCCTCTGTTGAAATCTTTATAAACTACTAGTACTGTATCTCATTGTTCAGGTATGCAAAGTCTAGCATCCCATGTGTCCTGCACTGAGACAGCCAGTACATTCTAGTATTGTTTTCACAAAGCAGCCTCTAAATGACTATCTTTGCTCTGATAAATGACAGCTGCTGCTGTCGAGACCAAGGATTTGTGGAGATGGGGTGGCCAGATATCTTCTTCTCGTCTGGGCAGATTATGTGACACAGGATCTAGGAGATGTGCTGTCCCTGAGAGGTTAAACAATTCCTACCATCATGAGAGGTTCATTCCCTGAGCTGACATGTTAGTCAAAGCAAGAGAGTGAATCATTAAGTTGCATTCCAAGTAAAAGACAGACAGAAGTGCCTGAATCAGGTTTAAAATGCCTCAGGTGAGACATATAACAGAACAATGTATATTTTAGGAGTGGCAGATGTGAAAATAGCAACAATGCACAAAATGTTCTAAAAGGACATGCAATGCTGTTAGAAAAGACCTAAATGTTTCTTTAGCTTTCCCCCATCATCTGTGGTATATGACAGTAAATGGGATCTTACATTTTTTCAACAGTCTAGGTATAAAAGATAAGAACTAACATATATGCCCTAAGGGTCATTTCATATGCTGTGGGGCTCAGATAGGTATAGTTCATATCTTACTTAGAAACAAGAAATACGAATGATTCTCACTTAGCAGTCCCTGCTTTTGTTGTAATATGCAAAAGTAGAGATACGGTAAAACCTCGCATAAAGAGCGCCTCACTTAGAGACTAACTCACTTAAAGAGGAGAATTTTCTATGAATGGTCGTCTCGCTTAACAACTAAAACCAACCCAAAACTCGCTTAACAACTAAATTGGGGTTCGCAATCCCCCCCGCCAGAAGTCATAATTGGTCACTTACAATTGTGTTTCACTTAAAGAGAAAACTCATTTAAAGAGCAATCCAGTGGAATGCATTATGCTCTATAAATAAGGTACCACTGTACTTGTATCTCATCTACCGGGAGTTGCAAATAAATTCACTTGATATTTGGGGATTGGATCATGCTTTGTATGTAAGTGGGGGAAAGGATGATTTGAAATTAATTCAGCATCTGCTCAATATTGAGCAGCTACTGAACTGCAGAAGTACACTGGCTATTTCACTTGATACTTTAATACTCTGAATTCATAATCAGATATCCTCTTTTGCACACTTAGTTTAATGCTGTTTTACAGTTCTAGTTGGGAACCAGAGTTAAGAAACCAATTCCTCCTCTCGCCTTAAGTTATCTTTCAACTGTCATCCCAACAGTAAGGAAAAACAACAAAATCAAGGGCCTGACCATTTATCCACGCTTCATTTGAGACTCTTGCAGCACTTAATACATGTTGCCTCTTTTCTATTATTCTTTATAGAACCAGAACACGTGTGGGCTTTTTTTTAATGGTTTGAAAGAACAGACAACAAAAAAGGCTGAATTTTTTTGCTGACAAAAGTATTCAAAGTACTTCTTCTTCTGCAGATAGTTAAAACCAGTGATGGTGAACCTTGGCACTCCAGATGTTCTTGTACTTCAAGTCTCAGAAGCCCAAGCTCCCTGTGAATCCACACAAATGGGTTTACTGTGATTCATTCATGCCATGCTGCCCTCGCCACTCCCAGAAGCGGAAGTAAAACGCTGTTTAAGATAGCAGTATTCAAAATTTCTTGTATATTTCTCTGGTTAAAAAAAATCTGCTTTCTGAAACCAAACCATGAATATGTTCTTGTGGAAGTAAAAATCATACATATATAGCTTGTGCATTTATATAAAGGATACTCTTTCCTACAGATTTTGTGCATGTATTTAACAAGGTAGGGGCATAAGGCAGACTTATATAAAAAGGCTGACTGTTTTCTCTCTCTTTTTTTATTTTCCTCAAAACCAACAAAGTAGATAGAATGCCATTATTAGCTTCTTTCAGAGAAAGCTGTCTTTTCATCCTTCTGTCCGCAGTTCTGATGTGCTCAGTCCCCAATTTCCAAGGCGAGGCGTTGAGAGGTTGCACATAAAACCCTAGAGGTGAGGAGCTTTGATAAAAGTATCAGCTCCAACAATTGGGATTTTTGCTACTTTTTTTAAAAAAGTGGCAAATCTGTCATAAAGTACTTACTGAAGATCTGTGCTGAGCTCAAGGGTAAGCCCTGTGTGTTTATTAAACCTGTGGCTTTTCAGGGGGGAAAGTGTTGGTCTGAAATGCAATAAAGAGCCAGTGAAAAATCCCCTGGCTGGTTTACTGAATTATTGAATACAAGGATAAAACGTTCATACTTGGCTCTTTGTGTTTAAGTACTGTGCACCACATAGGCAGTAATGGTTACAAAAGCAAATACTTAGGGTTTTATTTGGTCTTTTAAATAAAATATCCATGCCTGCTTCTTTCCCCTGAAAAAACTGCAGAGTAGCAAACATATTTATTTGTTTGATTGTTTGTTTTCTGCCTGTTTGTACTTGTGTATTTATCCAATGCATGTTTACTTGGAAGAAAATCCTAAAGTACAGAGTGGGACTTGCTCCTAAGTAAATGCAACTTGCATTGAACTACATGGCTTTAACTGGGGCTGCAGTGGCTTAGTGGTTAAGACACTGAACTTGACAACTGGAAGGTTGGCAGGTCAGTAGTTCGAGACCTGAGTGCCGCATGACTGAGTGAACTTTCGTCTCTGTCCCAACTCCTGCCAACCTAGCAGTTTGAAAGCAAGAAATTGCAAGTAGATAAATAGGTACCAATTCCGTGGGAAGATAAACAGTGTTCTGAGCACTCCCGTGTCTTGTCATGTCTGCCACATGTCCATGGAAACATCTGCAGACACAGACAGCACTGGCTCTTTGGATATAAACAGAGATCAGTACTGAACCATAGAGTTGGATATGACTGGCTTTTGAGCAAGAGTGACATTTACCTTTACTTTTTACATGAATTTAAACATTTTTGTAAACAAACACAGGATAAGCACTTCATTACTGCAATAGCAGAACTGAGAAGTCCATAGTCACCATGAATTTTAACAAAAATAATAATAACGTAAATTCAGACAAAATAACATGGGACAAATTTCATGAGAATAGCAGGCATACTAACTTGTATTGAACGGACAAGAAATGGGCTAAAATCAAATATGGTATGAGCTATCTTTCCATGGCACCATTAAAATTGGTCTGATTAACTATTCTCATTAAACAATGAAGAAAAAATAGATGAATTGTGTTATTGACTGACTAGATTATTCAAAAAAGCCTATTTGACTATAAAAGAGTTATAAGGGTTTATACTAGCTATAAAGATAATGCCCCAGGCATGTATATCGGGTTCACCTGATTGAGCGGCATAGAAATTTGAACTATAAATAAATAAATAAATATATCAGGACCAATATTTTTCAACATAGTCATAAATGCTGGTAGAAATTAATTGTGTGGTAGTTCAGTCTTCTGATGGCCACAAATTACTTAGAGTAGTTAAAACCAAAAGAAATTGCACAGAGCTCCAAATGAGTTTTTCCAAACAGGACAGATGGGAATAAAAATGACAAATGTGGTTTACTGTGAGCAAACCTAAATTGCTACATGATGGGAAAGTCCCAATTTTATGTATACACTGATGTCATCTGAACTGGTAGTGACTGACCAAGAAAGAAATCTTTGAGTTGTGGTAGACAGCTCAATTAAAATGTCAATCCATCTTGCAGCCCGGTGAAAAGTACAAATTCCACATTGGACATAACTAGGAGAGGAATCAGAAATAAAATGGTAACACCATAATACTCCTTTCACAAATACATTTGGAATACTATTTCCAGTACAGATACCCATATCTTAAAAAGGGTACTGGGGAGCTAGTGAAGAGAATTCAAAATGATGCAGAGGTTTGAAGCAACTTGTCTGTAGGGAAATGTTACAAAGCAAAAGGGGAATAGCTTGACTCCCTTCCCTCTACTGTTAGAGTCCAAGACCATCCGATTAGTGAAATGGTGAGACATTCTAGACCATGTATACGTATTTTTGAGGGCCAGTTTCTGTCTATCAAGATCTATCAGGGATGGTGCAAAGCCCTATCAGTTGGGAGGGGGGGCAAGGAGGAATGAAAACAAAAACATATAAGTGATTGCAACCTTAAAATGAAACGTGTCTACTTTTGGTTTTAAAAATACAAAATATATGGGGCCCCCCTGAAACTTGTTTTAAAAGTTGTTATTTATTGTGATTTTGAGGAATAGCAATCCATTATTATTATTATTATTTGCAAAAACACTTTTGATTGATTGATTTGATTTGTATACTGCCCACTCAGCATACGCTGACTTTTATGAATGAAGTCTAGGTGGGATCCTTGGAACACAAATATGACGTTAAAAGGTAAAGGTTTCCCTTGCTTGAAAGCCAGTCCTATCTGACTCTAGGGTTCAGTGCTCATCTCTGTTTCAAAGCCGAAAAGCCAGAGCTGTCTGCTTCCACAGACGTTTCCGTGGCCATGTGGCAGACATGACTAGACGCCGGAGCGCATGGAATGCTGTTACCTTTCCACTGAAGTGGTCCCTTTTTATCTACTTGCAATTTCTTGCTTTCGAACTGCTAGGTTGGCAGGAAGGCTAGGCTTTATGGTTGCCACACCTCTTCTAGAGAGATAAATGGAAGCAATTGGATTGGATGAATCTGACATCATCTACTGGAACTGCCCTTGGGACTGGTTCAGAGCCAGCAGTGTGTGTAGAATCTGAAGGCTAGCGGAGTTCCTCTTCGAGGAAGCTTCCTGCAGTGTCTACAAGACATCTGTATTGAAAACTCTGGACCACCTCCTACTCACTTTCTGAAAAATTCACTTGTATCCAAAGAAGTTGGCAACATGAAAGCTTATGCAAACCATGATTTGTCACTCTTTAAGTTGCTACCAAAGTTTCCATAACACTAGTCAACACTATCAGTCCCTATATCCCAGTGGCATTAGATCAGCAGAGAGCACCAAACACTTGTCCAAAATCCTGTTAGAGATATATATACACGTAACCCAAGGCATGCATAAAATACTCCTTTCTAGGCAAAACTAAACTGTTTGTTTGTTTGTGTGTAAACAGCCAGTGAAAAAGGGACTGTAGTGGCTCAAGGGGTTAAGATGCTGAACTCGGCAATTGGACAGTCAGAGTTCAATTCCCGAGTACTGCATGACGGAGTGAGCGCCCATCTCTGTCCCAGCTCCTGCCAACCTAGCAGTTTGAAAGCAAGAAATTGCAAGTACCGTATTTTCCGGTGTATAAGACGACTGGGCGTATAAGACGACCCCCAACTTTTCCAGTTAAAATATAGAGTTTGGAATATACTTGCCGTATAAGACTACCTCTCTTCCAATGCACACCAAATAAAAATTAACCCACACTCAACCCGAAGACGCGCAGCCCTCCGAGTCGAATGGGCAGGTTCTGGTGGAGAGCCAATCCATGCTCACGTTCTCCTCCTCGAGGTACAGGAAGATGTGTGCAGCTTGCTTCCCCTTGCTTCATACTCCCCGCACAGAGCAGGGACTTGGCCGCAGCACCCCCCACCATATGCGCCGGACATATGAAGCAAGGGGAAACAAGCTGCATTTAAGTACCTGTCCTATAAGACGACCCCCGACTTTGGCACAGATTTTTCGGGGTTAAAAAGTAGTCTTATACGCCAGAAAATACAGTAAACAAATACGTATCACTTTGGTGGGAAGATAAACAGTGTTCTGTGTACTCAGGTGTTGAAGCATGCCTGCCACATGTCCATGGAAACGTCTGCAGAAGCAGACAGCACTGGCTCTTTGGCTATAAACAGAGATGAGTACTGGACCCTAGAGTCGGATATGACTGGCTTTCGAGCAAGGGCCACCTTTACCTAACAGCCAATGAGAAAAGTTCCTGCTTTTCCGCCACAGGATTTACCTGACCCTATTTCCATGTCTTGCGAACTTTCTGTGTTCTGATCTTTCTTTGTTTTGGCCACCAGATGTTTGTCTGCTTTCATAGAAGAAAGAGACTTCTCAATGCATCCATTTTTACAGCCACGTGGCTGAAAAGGAAAAGGCAATTTCCCCTAGATTATAAGACTTCTGAGTACATGTATCTTCTCAGCACATTTTTATGAGAAAATATCATTCCCCCGCTTTTTTTAACCTTAAACGTTTGTCTGTGTAATCATTGTGATTTGGCAATTTGTTGCGATGAATTATTATTATAAAAGGGGAAACTTTCTCTTTTGGGGAAATTTGTACTGATTAGAGGAGAATGTAACGATGTTTGATGCTGCTACTTGCTTTAACAGTGAACTCAGGTCATGCTTAAAGGTAAAGGCTTCCCTTGCTCAAAAGCCAGTCGTATCCGACTCTAGGGTTCAGTGCTCATCTCTGTTTCAAAGCCGAAGAGTCGGCACTGTCTGCTTCTGCAGACGTTTCCGTGGTCATGTGGCAAGCATGACTAGACACCGGACAGCATGGAATGCTGTTACCTTCCCACCAAAGTGGTCCCTATTTATCTACTTGCAATTTCTGGCTTTCGAACTGCTGTGTTGGCAGGAGCTAGGACAAAGACAGGAGCTCATTCTGTCCTGCAGTACTTGGGAATCGAACTGCTGACCTTCCTCCTCCCAGTCAGCATCTTAACCACTTGAGCCACATGCTTATGAACAGCTAAAAGCTAAAAGCACACTGGGGAATGTAAATGGTATCAACATGCTCAGGGAAAGTTCAGTTTAGAGCAGAGCAGAGACATATAGATATCAACTAAATGGGCAGAAGGCCCTTGTAACATCCTAATATAAAATAAGAAGTTGCAAAATGTTGGATGGCTGTCAGAAAAAGAAAGCTGAAAAATTAGGGAAAGAGTAGAATGCTGTGATTTATAGAAACGTATGACTGGCAGGAATCCAGCATAGACATATTCTTGCTAGAAGGTGAGAGTGTGAAGCAAAATGTTGTAGCCGGACTCTCTTGAGCAAAAATGCTTTGGTTTGAAACTCTATTTCCCCCAGGCTGGACATTTATGCTTAGGTCTGGCAGTTACCCAGGTGACTACACTTGTCTGTTGCTGAAAATATAGATCAAACCCCAGGATGGTACATGTCAAGTCCATCAAAACCTATGTCTTATTAAGTGTTGATCTTTCAGTCAATACTATTCGAACAGGCCCCAAGAAAATCCAAGCAAAAGTAAAGAGATGCAATCAAATTCTGCGGAGAAATCAAGTCGATCTTTCTTATAATCCTCTGTACTGGGGCAGTGCAAGAAATAATTATTGCAAACACTCACTGACAAATTGCAGTTTCAGAAATTGTTGCCACATGATGTCTCCCCCATGGGCAGTACACGAACTATTTTACACAAATAATAAGCTATCAGATGTGCTGTCAGATGTGTGCCATGAGCCATCAAGTCATGATTAACTTACGGTGAATACAATATGAGTTTCTAGGCATGTGAGGTATTTAAGGAGTGGTTTTACCAGTGCTGGGGACATGGTGGCTTAGTGGTTAAGACACTGAGCTTGACGAGCAGAAGGTCGGCTGGTCAGCAGTTCAAGACCCAAGTGCTGCATGACGGAGTGAGCTCCTGTTGTCTGCCCCAGCTCCTGCCAACCTAGAAGTTCAAAAGCAAGAAATTGCAAGTAGATAAATAGGTACTGCTTCCGGCAGGAAAGGTAACAGTGTTACATGCATTTCAGCATCTACTCATGCCTGCCACATAACCACAGAAAAATCTGCAGATGCAAACAGCATATTTGGTTGAAAGCAGAGATGAACATTGCCCCCTAGTGGTCTATAAAGTGGAGGCATAAGGTTCCTGGTCTCTCCCTTCCAGAGGGCTAGCTTTTACACCAGGGGTTACCAACCCACTGCACCATTTTATGTGGGGCCTCCACCCCTCCAAGGGCATTCAGGAAACAAAATGACCAGCCCTTTGAAGCTGTTGGAACAAAATGGCTGCCCCCATTGTGCAGAGAAGGGGAAATGGCCATCCGGCCCTTGAAGCTGACGGAGAGAGCATGACCCAGCCCCCTGTTTTACACAGTCTGCTAATGACAGTAAAAGGGATGAGTATTTAACTTCTGTTTACAAGGAAGTTCTCAGTTGGTATTTGGATTATTCTTCTATCACGTCATCCTGGCTATAAATCTATATAAAAAGAATATGAAGTTATTTCCTTGAGAAATCTGACAGCAGCCTCTAGGCTAAACTTTTGATCCGCCAGTTTTCTGCCATTTCCAAAACAGCAAAGAGTTGCAGTTCTGCATGCCCTCATTGCTTATGATGGCAAGGCTGAAGGATGGGAGGGCATGAGACAAGACTGGCATGGTAGAGTACAAAATGGGCAAACAGAACAGGTTTTACCCCAACTCTGCTTTGAAAATTATTGTCATTTATTTAAAGAATGACTGAATCCATAAATACAAGTATTAAATTGTATGGAGAAAAGGTCTTGGTATCTGAACAGAAAGAATATGCCATGATCTTATGTAATATCAAACAGGCTGATATGTCTAGAACAGGGGTTCCCAACCTAAGGCCCGTGGGCCAGATCTGGCCCATGGTGCCATTTCATGTGACCCCCCCCTCCAAGGACATCTGAAAAACAAAATGGTCACCCCTTTGAAGCTGTTGGGACAAAATGGCCACCCCCATCGTGCACGCAGGGCAAACTGACCATCTGGCCCTCGAAGCTGACTGAAAGAGCATGACCCGGCTTGAAAAGGTTGGGAACCTCTGGTCTAGAATATCTAAAACTATAAAACTGAAAGTCTAATAAGCATATATTTTGTGTATGGAGGGGGAGAGAAACAGGTGTAGAGCAAAGCCTGTGACTAGTTTTGGAATGTATGCATCATCACTTCACAAACAGCCATGTATTTAGAATGTATGCTTTACAAATAAATGCATGTGCTGGTGCTGAAGTAAGCATTTCCATGACTTTTTAACATGATTTGCAAATTACACTGGAATCTAAAGGGAGGGTCTCTTACCCTTGACATTTAAGGAGCAAAATTGTGTTGCTAAGTCAGGTGATGTTGATTTAGAACTATATTACCACTCCTATTTGATCATCAACCAACAAAGCAGAGACTGAAATCAAGGCATAGTTTCCTCAACATCTCTGCCCCCACCCCAACAACCAGCCCCCACAGACTGCCTTAGAACTAAGGAAGGCAAGCAAGGAGCTATCAGATAACTGGGCAGAACCACATGTCTCTTTACTGCCTGGCCAAGAACAGCCATATGTCTTACATGATTTGGATAAATCATGAATACAAACTATGCATCATAATTGTGAAATGAGCTACAAATATCATGAATCTAAGTATTCTGCAGCAGAAATGATGCCAAGATGCTTCCAGTGTACCATTTAATCCATGCTTTCTCAAACTTTTTAGGGCAGGGGCTGGATCACTCCCCTCAGAATGGCTACGTGGGCTGGTCATGTGTTTCAGTTCAAGTTCTCATGTGAAAATGTGCATTTTTGTGAGTTCTCATGTGATTTTGGTGAGTTCTCGCATGATTTTGGTGAGCTCTTGTGCATTTTCAGTGAGTTCTCATGCATTTTCACATGAGAACATGCTGAAAATGTGCGTTTTTGCCAGGTTTTGGTGCATTTTTGGTGCATCCAAGCAGCAGTGGTGGGAACGAGGAGGATGTCGGGGGCTGGATGAAATGGCTTTGGGGCGAGGGTTTGGCCTGCGAGTCGTAGGTTGAGTCTTCCTGATTTAATCCAAGCCATCCTTTATGTTATGTTAGTTTTCTGGCATTAGATTTATAGTTCATAATATATGTTTCTGGGCTTCTTTGATCTGTAGATGCCTTTGCTTCTCAATACTATCTGTTGTTTCCCCACTGGCCTTTCCACGCGTGAATTTGGGATGTTGATCCTGTACCAACTACCTTACTTTAGCTTAAAATGAACTACTGTTGCCATTTTAAATCCCATTCTGCTAGACTGAAATATGTATTTTAGAGACAACTTTTTACTCAAACTTCCATTTAAAAAATAACATACGATAGTACTAGAGAAGCCACTTCCTTAGTTGACTCATTTATAGTTCATTATGAAATATATATCCTAACAAAAGAGTGGCGAAATATTGTGTAAATATATATGAGAATATCTGTGGAGTAAATGCTCAGCTGGTTTAAATCAGTATCCAGTTTCAATGGATCAGCACAGACTATTTTGACTCCACTTATTTAACCATAAGCTACCCCATGTGGAAAGTCTTTCCCACACACTCCCAGAGTTTTCCAAATTCATATAAACAACTTCCACTCACGAGGGAAAAGGGATTAAGAATTATAGCTAACATAACCTGATGTTTTGCAGATTGTTTCTGTCTGTATTTTAAATAGAACAGAGTAGCCATTTCCAGACTTCTTTACAATAATAAAAGAAAATTGCTATTACAAAAAAAGCTCATTATTTTTATTGTGCTCAAAAGCTATTATTCACAAAACTCATTATGTATAAAAACAAATCATAAAATTATATAATATTCCATTATATATGTGCCTTGTGTCTTGCATACACTGCAACATGGCTTCTTATGTCTGCAACATTGTGTCTGTATACGTTTCAGTTTAGAAAACCCAACAGATAACTTTTGCCATGAGAGGTAACTTTGTTCTGCCCTTTATTTAATTTTTGCTGCCCTGTTTTGTTTTTTGTAATGTCCTGTCTGGGGTACACAGAAAGAGCCTCCTCAAAGGGCTGGTGGACCCTTGCGGCGATGATCCAAGGGTGGTCAGGTAAATGTAGGCTGCTCGGTACGGGATAGTAGGGATTGGTGCGGGCGTGCATGCCGGACAAGAACGGTTAACGGGCCTTCTTATAGGTAAAGATAGTTTAACACTTTCCAATTCGGATATTACCTGGAAACAGCAGAACTGTACTTTCTACAACAGCCCAAATCCTGTTGCTTAGTGTAGTGAATTGCACTAAAGTAGGCCCATAGAATTAATGGAGATTTGGTAAGTCAACTCCTCCATAAATCCTATTGATTCAGATGGACCTACTGTAAATGTGCCCAGATAGAGTAGGCCCATTTGAATCAAAGGAACTTTTGCAGGAGTTGAATCATCAAATCTTCACTGGTTTAGTGGGCCTACTCTAGTTGTTACTTACTATGCTAAGCAACAAGATTTCAGCCTCAGCATGCAACATATATTGTATATGGGATGTTGGGTATATCACATGCCACATTAAAATCTCACTGTTGTCCAAGGGCCTTTCAGGCATAACATTCCTTCAGGCATGATTTGGTGCCAGTAGAACAGCATCTTATCCCATATAATCAGTCTTCAGTTCCTTTGGTTTGATCCGATGTTAGAAAGATTAGCCGACAAGGTTGCTGCAAGATTGTATTCACAATCTGTGTAGAGGCTCTTTCATGGAAGTAGCCTTGCTGGAGGTAATATGCACAGGACTGGATTAATGGTGCTGTGCACTGGGGGAGGAATACATCCTGGAGAGAGATGCTTAAATATTAAAGATAATAAAAATTCTTGAAATAGCAGGACAAGAGTAGGGGACAGCTTGAAACCTGTTTTCACCCTTTGGCTTCCTTTTCTTGCTTTTAAAAACTAGAACTGGCTCATGGTCCACTTGTTACTGCTGCTTGGTGGAGCTGCAGATAGCTACCAGCAAAACAAACTAAGTTTTCACAAAATGTCAGACACACAAAATGTCAAAAGAGGTATGTATGGGATTTGCACAACCAGAGTGCAAAAACCAGTCATTCATAACTGCAAGGAGTTAGAATTTAAAGCTTCACATTATGCTTTGGAAGCGCTTTCCCCTAAGCCCTGAGGAAAGATGGCTTCCTATGACGATTCAGTGATGCATGGAAGGTACACAGCTAGAGTTGCCATATGTCCTGATTTCCTGGGATTTTCCTGGGTTGAAGCAGTCCCGGCCGGTTCAACAAAAAAATAATAATGTAAAAATACCAGAAATAAAGGGTTAATTTCATAGAGTCACTATTCCTAGAGAGGGAGGACAGAAAGTAAAGAGTTGTCCATTGCAAAATAAGTCCCTTCCTGTCTCCTGCTTTTCTCCTTCCGGAGGGAAACGGAGGCTCCGTGGGGTGCATTGCCGTTCTGGGCCCCTCCTTAGAACTTTCTTCCAAGGGATCCTTGTGTGGGGTTTGAAGGTGAGTCTACTTCAATGGGGGAGGGTGTATGAAGGGGAGAGGGATGACCTCAGGGAGAGGAAGGGTGTTTTAAAGGGTGGCCTAAGAAAGTTTAAAAAGGTAAAGATCACCCTTGCTCAAAAGCCAGCCGTATCCGACTCTAGGGTGCAGTGCTCATCTCTGCTTCATAGTTGAAGAGCCAGTGCTGTCTGCGGCTGCAGACATTTCCATGGTCATGTGGCAGGCATGACTAGACACCGGAGCACACGGAAAGCTGTTTACCTTCCCACCAAAGTGGTCCCTATTTATCTACAGTACTTGCAATTTCTTGCTTTCAAACTGCTAGGTTGGCAAGAGCTGGGGCAGAGATGGGAAAAGAAATAAAAATAGAACCATCAAGAATCGTCTTTTGCAAGAAGAATCATATTGGGAAACAACCTCTTGACTACAGCTTTTTTTAAACTGATGGTGGCTGCCCGCCCTGGACGGGGATTCTGCAGACACATTCACAGAGCTGCGGTACACATTCACAATTTGAAGAATGCAATGATGTCACATGGCTGTCCCGGTTTGGTGTGAGAGAATTATGGCACAGCACATGTTCTAAGACTATTTTCTTTTTATACTTGCCCTTTTCTTTATGACTAAGCTCTGTCCTTAAAAAGGGTTTGTGAGACCAAACCGGGGGGGGGGGGGGGGGGAGAGAGCTTTGTCTTTCCTGTAAAACCCACTCAGTGAGAGCTCAGAAAACCCCAGTGACTGCGGTGCATACTGATTACTACTTCATCATATGTTTTGCTACATTTAGGTATCCAATACAGGGTTGGTTCAGTTGGTGGCAGGATGCAATTGCTAATCAAGTCACCTTGGCAAGAGAAAGGCCACCATGGCATAGTTTAATTGTTTATATTGACTTAGGCCCAGACTAAATGATGTACTTGGAATAACATCCGAAGTGCAGCTCCCTCCCTGAAATAATAGGTCTGATTATCCTAGCATTATCTCCTGCCAACCTAGCAGTTCGAAAGCAAGAAATTGCAAGTAGATAAATAAATAGGAACCACTTCGGTGGGAAGGTAACAGCGTTCCGTGCACTCCAGTGTCTAGTCATGGCTGCCACATGACCACGGAAACATCTGCAGAAGCAGACAGCGCTGGCTCTTCGGCTTAGAAACAGAGATGAGCACTGCACCCTACAGTCGGATACGACTGGCTTTCGAGCAAGGGAAACCTTTACTATTCTAGGATGGGCTGATTTGTTTTGTGGTCAACACAGACTCACTTTCAAGTCCACATGTACCCTGAAACCACTGCAAGCCTCAAGAAACAAAATTGCAGTAACAGGAAACACCTCTTTCCTTCAATGTGTGATTTGACCCTCAGCTAGTTACAACATGCTCAATATTTGTACAGGTGTTCCCTTCACTCCTAGCGTGAAGGAAAGTTGAGGTTAACAAGACTAAGAAGATATTGTCAATTCCTGGAGGAGAAGTATGATGTTTCACCTTTGGAAGCCAAAATGTGGAAATCCGTGCGAAGACAATTGTTGTGTCAGTACAGGAGAAGTTGGAATGTGCCAGTAGTTTGTATAGAGGAACTATTACTAACCTGGTTCCCATATTTGCAACATAATATATTCAGAATTGCACTTTGGAAAATCTGTACCCTCTGAAGCTACTGAACATTAATTCACATCCACTTTAGCCATCATGCCCAATTATTGGTCGAAAAGATACCTGGATTGCCAAAATGAAGCCACCTTCTTGGTTTTGTCATTGGCCAAACTTAAATCTTCATCGGTACATGTTTTAGGTACTAATCAACAGAGCAGCATATTAGCCAGATTCTGTATCTCTCCATTTTCCACAGCATGTTGTTATCTGCCAGCAACCCCCACTTGAGCAGGTTGGTCTTACATTTAGGGACTCCAACTCTCAGCCTATTCAGGGTCCTCCAAGTGAAGTAGAGGCGGCTAAGTTCCTCAGCCATATTGTCCTTTAATGTTATTCCTTGCCCAGTGAGCTCCTTCCGCCAACTTTTAATTTGATGTTGCTCTTGTGTACCCTCAAGAGTGTTTAGTCTTGCCATAACACTCTTCCTGGATCTGAGTCAGTGTACTTGAGGCTCATATCCATTCATAGGATGTTGAGGGTCATTCTCCTGCTTACTACTATCAGCATCCACTGCTACTTCTCTCCTTAGGCCGAGCAATACCAACAAGAGGATGTATTTTCTCAACTGGTGTAGGTTTGAGGCATCCTGTCACAATAAGAATTGTTTTATTAACAGCTATGTCAACTTGTTTTGTGTGTGTGGATGCACTCCATACCGGAGCAGTATACTCTGCTGCAGGGGATGCCCATCTGTAGCTGAAAACTACAAACCATTCCTCCAGGAATACCTCTTCCGATGCTGTAAGGTAAAGGTCACCCTTGCTCGAAAGCCAGTCGTATCTGACTCTAGGGTTCAGTGCTCATCTGTTTGCAGCCAAAGAGCCAGCGCTGTCCGATCCTGCAGACATTTCTGTGGACATGTGGCAGGCATGCCTAGACACCAGAGTGCACAGAATGTTGGTTACCTCCAAAGTGGTAGCTATTTATCTACTTGCAATTTATTGCTTTCAAACTGCTAAATTGGAAGGAGCTGGAACAGAGATGGGAGCTCACTCTGTCACAGGGCTGTAGCCAGGATTACAGATTTGAGAGCGAAAAAAATCTCAGGAGGGGCAACAATGTCACACACACATATATAACATTGGCATCCTGGGGTGGGGTGGGGGGACTGGATGTTAGCTCAAGAGGGTTTCCCCGCACCCCCGTCCCCAGGCTACAGCCCTGCTCTGTCATGCAGTACTTGGGTCTCAAACTGCTGACCTGCCGACCTTCCAGTGAGCGTCTTAACCACTTGAGCCACTGCAGTCCCCTGAGCCCCAAAGGGTTCCAACATCTTGAAGCAAATGTGGGCCTTTTGGGACCTCTCTCTTCCACGAGGCAAGCCAGGTACAAAGCCAACCTATTGGCTATCTCCTTGATGGCAAACCGTGGCACTCCGAGCTGTTTTTGGACTTCAATTCCCAGAAGCCCAAGTCCCTGTGAATCCACACGAATGGGTTTACTGGGGGTTGAAGTCCAAGAACCGCTGGAGTGCCAAGGTTCGCCCTCACTGCTGGGATATTTTAATCAGTTGCTCCCAGGACAAAACGGCAGGTGGCAGGGGGGCCGGCAAAGGACTGGGCGGAAAGACAGGCGACCGGGCGGGCCCCCACGGAGAGCAGGGAATCAGAGTTGGTACCCCGCTGAGTAAGAGGGAGGGAGGGTGGCTGGGTGCCCAACAGGCAGTGGCGTACAGTAGTGCACTCCAGGTTCCCACCGGATCCCGGGAACGGTAGCGTAGCGGAAATTCCCCCAGGCCACGCGCACTTGGCCAGTCACGCCCACCTCCCTACCCTTGGCCACGGTGTGGCCCGCCAAGCAGGCGTGGCCCACAGTTAGCCACGCCCACAGAATAAGCCACGCCCAGGGTGGGGTAGTATTTTTTTTTTTTGCAGCGCAGTACACATTAGTGCATCACACATTGCCAACAGGGCGTTTTGGCGCGCAAGACACCAGCGCAAAGGCAACGGTGGCGACGTTTTGGCGCCTTTTCCTCTCTGTCTCTCCCCCCTCCCGGCCCTTAACGTGGCCAATGACGGCCTCAGGCGAGGAGGCACTCTGGAAGGGACAGGTGGCTTCTTTCTTGCTAGGGCGGCGGGCGCAGACTCCGCCTCACAGCCGGGGGAAAGGGGCGAGAGGGCGCAGGCGGGTTCGGTTCCCACCTGGGCAGACCTGGTGCCCCTCCCCAGGATGGGACAGGCCTCGACCCTCCTCCGCCCCTTCTTAGTTCGGCTTCTGGCTGGCTGGTCCTCTCCGGGACGAGAAAAAAAAGGGGGGGAGGGCGTCGCCTTTTGTCTGCGGGGGGGGGGGGGGGGTCAGGCGGAGCCGTGTTGTGCATGTGAGGGAAGCTGGGGGGGGGGGGGGGCGGACGCGAAGAAAAACAACAACCCGTGCAGCTCATTATTATTATTATTATTATTATTATTATTATTATTATTATTATTATTATTAATAATAATAATAATAATAATAATAATAATAATAATAATAATAATAATAATAATAATAATAATAATAATAATAATAATAATAATAATAATAATAATAATAATAATAATAATATCCCGCCTTCCTCATCCCAAGATAACCCAAAGCGCTATTGTTCCGCAGCTTTGGAAACAAGCCTCCTCCGGGCCTCACCCACCGGCCGCGGGTTCGAACTTCCGCCCACCCACCCAGTTCATGGCACTGCCGCGACACCCCACCCCACCCCCCCAAAAGCCGGGAAATGTTTGTGGTGAAAACTTCTTGCCCTGGTGGCGCCGCGGTAATCATAATAATAATTTCCTGTCAGAAATTATTCTGGGTTGAAAGGATTTTTGCTGGAGAAACTCCGTTCAAGGGACGACCGAATGAGGATCCTTTCATGTCCCCAAGATCTTTTCCCACCGAAGTGGTCCCTATTGATTCACTTGCAATTTCGTGCTTTCGAACTGCTAGGTTGGCAAGAGCGGAGACAGAGATGGACGCTTACTCCGCCATGCAGTACCCGGGTCTCGAACTGCCGGCCTTCCAGCTAGCAAGGCGAGCTTCTTAACCACTGCGTCACTGAGCCACCGCCGCAGCCCCTCGGCGCAGTGTGGTTAAACTGCTGTACTGCAGCCTAAAGGTTGTGAGTTCGATCCTGAGTGGGGGATCAGTGGTTAAGAAGCTCGCCTCGTTAGCTGGAAGACCGGCAAGTCGGCAGTTCGAGACCCGGGTACTGCATGACGGACTGAGCACCCGTCATCTGTCCCAGCTCCTGCCAACCTAGCAGTTCGAAAGCAAGAAATTGCAAGTAGATCAATAGGGACCACTTAGATGGGGGAAAAGATTTTGGTGACATGAAAGGAGCCTCACCGGGGCTTCCCCTGAGCGGAGTTTCTCCAGCAAAAATCCTGGCACGAAATTATTATTACTACTACTACTACTACTACTACTACTACTACTACTACTACTACTACTACTACTACTACTACTAAGCACTATGGGGCGGTAGAGAAATGCCACTGCGATTGCAGAGAAAAAGCCCCGCAGGCTATGGGAGAAAGCTTGGAGAGGGGAGAAGAAAATCCAAGATTTAATCTTTACACCCCAGAACCAGGAGGGCAGAGGCAGGAGTGGGTGAAGGGCATCGGGGGTGCCTGCCTGCCTGCCTGCCTCCCTCTCGGCCCCGGGACAGAAGGGGGGGAGTAGTTTCCACCGGCACTGGGCCTTCATTGTCTGGGAAAATGCCCCGAGACCGTAATGCTCCAGTTGGCAGGGGAGTCTGGCGGGGAAGGAGGAGAGGAAGGAAAAAGCGAGACGTACACACACACACACACACACACACACACACACACACACACACACACACACACACACACACACACACACACACACACACACACACACACACACACACACAGAGAGTATATAACACACTCTTCCAAATGGTTTATTTAGACAACCCGACACAAAACCCAAGGACTTCGCCCCGCTTCCTTATGAGCGGGTGTGAAGGACGGTTTCTGCGACGGGCGACCGCCAAACTAAATAAGCCAAGCCGGGGTTTTTTTGTGGGGTGGGGGAGGAGGAAGCGGAATGCGGGTGTGTGTTTGTGTTTTTTGTCTGCAGTGAAGTTTCCCTTGAGTGGTTTCATTTGGATTGCTGTCTAGCCTCCCAGGCTCCATCATGCCTAAGACCTCCAAGCCTGCAACCATCGCTGCCTCCCAAAAGGCTTTGCTTATCTGCGGCGGCGGAAAAGGGGAAAAAAGAGGAGAAGAAGCTGGGGGGGGGGGGAGAAATCTTATTTGTCCTGCAAAAATCCCTCTCCAAGAAGTGCGCGTGGTTTTTCTTGTCTCTAAGAGCGCACAACGGAGACCATAGGTTGTAGCTATTTGGACCAGGTGAGTGGGGTCAACACTGCTGGCCAGGAGTTTCTTTGGGATATTGAAAACATGAATCCGAATAGAAGCCTTTTTATTTTTATTTTTTTTAAAGTGTACAGCAGAGAAGGCGTATTTGGGAGCGCTGTTTCTGCTTGATCTGATTTTGCGGGGGTGCCTAAAGCAGTGTTTTCTGTTGCGCCCTGGGGGGTGGGGGGGGTGGGACCTCTTGGTTCGTTCGTTTGTTTATTTATTGGAGGAGAATAGGAAACGAGAGCGGAAAATCGTTTTCCAAATAGGAAAGAAGCGAGAGTAGGTTTTCTAAATGCGGATACCCGAGGGAATATTTGGAGTGGGGGGGGTGGGTGGGTAGAGAGACCCGAGGGGGAAATCGGCTTTGTTAGGGTCTCTTCGCCCTCTGGTGGCCGCTCCGTGGAAGAGCAAGAAAGGCTCGCCAAAACTCTGATTTCTTTTAACAGGGGGGAGAAGAATCTCTTCCATTGTTCTCGTTACTTGCAAATGAACTCTTGGTTGGGAACGAAGGAGGCAGGCTGGAGAGAAGGAATTCGGCGGTCTGTATGTGGCAAGTAAAAAAGAGGAAGGCTTTTTTTAACTCCCTGCCTCCTCCTCCTCCATCTCCAGAAACTAACCGCTGTATTTTAATGTTAACTTTCGTGGATCAAGTCCATTTCGTCAGGCCTAAGAGTGCGACTTTCTGACGAAGTGGACTTGATCCACGAAAGCTAAACATCAAAATGCAGCGATTAGTCTCTAAGGTGCCCCAGCGGTTTTTGTCTTTTTGTTTGTGTGTGTGTGTTTCGTTTATTCACTGATTCTCTTGCACAGACTAATACGGCTTCCGTTTCCAAAACTCCTCAGTTTCAATTTTCTGACCTCAAAGGACATCCTTGCAAATAAACTTTTTGGTACCTTTTCGTTTACTGCAGTCCGTCTGATTTCTTTCAGGACGTTCACAGAAATAGGTTAATAATTCATTCCAGCATAATCCTGAAAGAAAGAAACATATTGAAAGTTTACCTTATTTTATTCAATCCTATGTGTTTCTAGTTAGAAGGGAGGGGAGGGGGAATTGTTTAATAGAACTTGCTCCGAAGTAAATGTGTAGAAAACCAGGGTGCTGAAACCCTGACCTGGAAGTGATCCCTTTTAGACTCAGTGGGACTTCTGAAAAGACTTCTTATCTAGAGGGTTTCTCTGTAGAGCTGCAATCCTATACAGATTTGCTGGAAAGGATGCTGTAATCCTGGATACAGTGATCTGGAAATAATCCCCAGTGAAACAACAGGGCTAACTTCTAAGGAGATATCCATAGTCTCTCTCAATTTACTTTTAATACTTCAGTTGGACTTGCTTCCAACCTGACTGTGCTTCAGGTTAAATTCTGTGATACATTTTTCTAAGACAAAATTAAGATTTCTTAAATCTCTACACATGCTGTTATAAATGTCTGTTAATTGTCTTGCTAAGTAAACTTGTAAAGACATGGCTTATTTTAACTTTTAACTTGACTTACTTGGAAGATGTGTCAAAAACAAGGGGTCTGTTTTCAGAGAAAATACATGTAAACATGAATTTTTCCTGTAAGGAAAAAAAAATCCACAGGAAGGCAAACACATCCCAGGTAGAGAACTGTTTCCAAAATGACCAGCCAATTTTGTCCATGCTTACTCTAAAGTAAAGCCCACTAAGGTTAATAAAGCTTACTCTCATGTGACTGATCCAAGAAATCAAAGAGAAATTTAAACTTAGATTAGGAGTGCTGAAATATCAGCAGAGTAGTAAACTATCTGTCCAGAGGAAAAAATAAAAGAAAGTGGAAACATTATACTGAAGACCTGTATAGAAGAGATTTTAAAAAATGACAGGCTTCTTTGAAGAGAACTCCTGTGATAAACCTGCAGGTCTAGAAAGTGAAATGAAAGCTACTCTGAAAGCACTGAGAAGAGATAAATCACCAGGTGTAAATGGGATACCTATTTCAAGCCACAGAGACTGACAATCCTAACAAGGATATGCCAATAATTATGGGAAACCAAACAATGGCCCACAGAATGAAACCATTCAATATACATTCCAGTCCTCAAGAAAAGAGATGCCAAGGAGTGCAGTAACTATAAGAACTTGCTCCAAATTTCCATGCAAGCAAAGGCTGTTACCTTGTGTAGCATGAGAAATATCTGATGTTCAAGCTGGATTCAGGAAAGTGCACTTGAAATCATATTGTGAATATCCCCTGGCTAAAGAACATACCAAAGAATTTTCGAAGATCAATCGTTACTGTATAGACTACAGCAAAGCATTTGACTGTGTGGATCATGAAAGTCCACAGATTTGTGTGTGTGTGTGTGTGGGGGGGGATTGGTGTGCCTCAGCACTAGATTGTGCTGATGGGTAACTTGTATTGTAGACAAGAAGGTATTGTTATGACAAAATATAGAGAGACAGAATAAGACAAGGGTGCATTAAGTTTAGCCTGCATGCAGATCATATCACACAGAAAGCCAGACTAGATTCTTTGTTAACCTCTCTGGGTGGCGCATGCGCCAGAAGAGCGGGATACAAATGTGTGTAAATAAATAAATAAGAAGTGAAAATTTATGACAAAAATGCTGTGGCACCTTAAAGACTAACTCCTGTATTATGTCATCAGACATAAGAGTGGACTTGATCCACGAAAGCTAACATTAAAATACAGGAGTTAGTCTTTAAGGTGCCACAGCTTTTTTTGTTTTGTTTTTTGTTTTGTTTACTCTCTGATATGCTTGCACAGACTAACATGGCTACCACTTCAAAAAATTTTTTGAAAATTAATGGAAGATGTATCAATAATTTAAAATATGCAGATAATACCATGTTGCTGACAGACAGAAAGCAGCAAGGACTTGAAATAAAAGAAGAAAGTGCCAAAGTACGACTGCAGTTGGACATTAAGAGAACAAAAATGATGACTACAGAGGAACTACACAGTTTTAATGTTGACAATGTGGAAGATGAAATAGTGAAAGATTTTGTACCCCTTGGTTCATTCCAAATGGGGACTGCAGACAAGAAATCAGAAGAAGTCTGAGAGTCAGAAAGGCAACAATGAAGGAATTAGAAAAGATCAAGTATAATAATAATTTCGTGTCATGAATTATTCTGGGTTGAAAGGATCTTTGCTGGAGGAACTCCACTCACTGGACACCAGAATGAGGCCCCTTTCATGTTCCCAAGATCTTTTCCCACCAAAGTGGTCCCTATTTATCAACTTGCAATTTCTTGCTTTCGAACTGCTAGGTTGGCAGGAGCTGGGACAGAGACTGATGCTCAAACTGTCATGCAGTACCCAGGTCTCGAACTGCTGGCTTGCTGGTCAACCAGCTAACAAGGCGAGCTTATTAACCACTGAGTCACCACAGCCTCAGATCAAGTATAAGGATGTGTCAATGGAGAGAGATAGACCAAGATCATCTACACTATTGTAGATGATCTCGGTATAGATTCAACTCTTACCTGAATGAATATGTGGAAGTCATTGTCACTATGGAACCTACAGCCAAAACTTGGCAGAAGAGAAACAGAAGAATGAATGCTGACAAGCTAGCTTCTCCTTCCATGCTTAGGCCAGACGTAAAACTGCCAAAATGAAGGCACCTTTTTTTTTGTGAGTTCATTCTGCAGTTCCTTTTGCTTGATCTAGTGTGAGAAACATTAGAGGCAAACATTGCTTGGCTTTGCAATAATTTTATTTGACATGATCCCATCTTCCTCTTCCCGGAGCCAGCAAAGGATAGAATTGCTTCTCAGGGAAACTGTAATGAAACTGGCATCATTGTTTGGCAAAAGAATGTACATCTTCACTTACCTTAGCACCAGTTTCTACACTGGAAAGGGCTGCCATATGGAAGTCCTGACCTTCGTCCAGCCTGTGCCCACCTCCTTCCCTTCCCTCCCCCCCCATCTGCTCCCATCTTTTCAGGCTGTAAATCCTTGAAAGAGCTTGAGCAGCCATCATTTCCCTGTTATCTGGCTGGAAGGTCAATACTATTGGTGACATTTTAATTTTCTCTTCTCTCAAGCCTTGCACATGGCAAGGACAAGAGACGATGATGCAAGCTTGGGTCACACAGCCATCCAGTCTGTCACCTCCATCTCCCCGGCTTCTGATTGACTTATGTCTTTATCCTGACTGCAACAACAGCAATCAGCACCAGGCCCTACCTGCCTCTTTCCTCTATCTGACAAAGCCCGTCAGAGAAAATACCCAGTCATTTTCTCCTTTCTTCCCCCATTTCCCCCCAGTCTTCCTGGCCATATTATCAGGTCATGCTAAGCTACATTCAGGTGAATTTCCTTTCTGCAGGCCAACCTGCATGCATCCCAGCCAGGAGAAAATATATTTATTATTATTTAACTTATGCAGCATATTTATACCCCACTTTTCTAATCAGGATGACCCTGAGTGACCTACAATATTAAAACAAACAATATTGGAAGAGGAGAGAGGAAAGCACTGTCTCTACTTAGACTGCCACTTACTGAGGGGAGAAAACTGCTTGAAGGGAACCGATCTCTGTCTATTTGCAATAGGAGAGTCTCCCACGAGAAGAAATTCCACAGCTTGGAAGCAACCACAAAGAAGGCCCTACTTGTGTCCTCACCAAGCACATCTCTGAGTGTGGCAGGACAGAGAAAATGACCTCCCCTGTCGATTATAAAACTAGGGGAAGGTTCATAAAGGTAGATGCTAACTTGCAGGTACATTGGCAAAAGACTGGCCATTATCTGTCCAGTCTTTTGCCAAACTTTGACTTGCCTATAAAGCTCTGACTTACCTGTAAATCTCCTTGGAAACAAACCCTGTTTCTTGTTTCTAAAAATAGACATCAGTCTTAGTTGATGGACCATTTGACTTACCTGTAAGTCAGAGCCAGAACTTTGAAATTTCTTCCTTGTTCCAAAGACTGCGCTCTTCCCTATCTCTGTTATTCAAAGTTTTTCGATGGGTGGTATAATTTAAAAATTCATCAGAAGATTGGTCCTTCAACCCATACGGGTGAACCTTACCCAGAATGCATGGACAGTCTGGTTCTAAATACTTCTACTGCAAATTAAGTTTCTCTGTGTTTAACAGCAACCTGAATCTTGGAGTAGAAGGGCTCAAGCAACAGAAACTGTCAGTCACTGAGAAGAGGATGATATTAATTGCAGAGAGGGGAGTATAGAGAGCACAAAGCCCATTTTTAATTCTTAGTGACCTGACTAAGCTGATTCCATTCATCTTCTCAGATGAATGAAGTATCGTCCATTTTGTTTCAGAAAAATTAATCAGCCTTCATGGTTTCTTTTACTGATTGGATTTACAAAGGGATTGGAGCAAGGAAAGAGAAAAAAAGATGTACAGTACATGTTAATAAACCGAGCAACTTGAATAAAAAATAAGGTGGTTTGATTAGAGGTTAAATGTATGTGCTCCATCAAGCCAAGATTAGGGCCACAATTCTGTATTAATTTACTTTAGGGTACACCTCTCTGAAAACAGGAAGATTGTACAAACCCCTTTTAATACTTTCCAGGACTCCCATTATAAAAAAAGAGGGACTTAGCATATTTCAGCGTTGTCTGTATCTTGAGATTTGCTTTTGGTTTCTCAATTCTTGGAGGGTGGTGATGAGAACTTTGCAAAAGATACGCAACTAGCTGTACAACTAGGTTGTACTCAAGTTGGTGTCCCTGGTCCACTGGAAATAAGCCTAGCCTTTTTTAAAGTCCAGTTTAACCACGGTGTGAATCAAGAGGAGCAAAAGAAGAAATCGTTTGAAATATGATTACAGATGAAAATTTAAAAACCCTTCCCTCGAACCATGTTATGGGTGACACCCTTTGTTTGGAGCCCATCATCTCTCCCGAGGAACCCAATTTGCCCTCATCAGAAGTAAAAGGGGAGAGGGCAAGAGAGGGCCAAATACCTAAACACCTAAATAACTAAAATACCTAATAACTAAAAGCATTTCCTTCAAGGGGAAAGAATATCTTTCTAAATCAAGCACTTTGTTTTGTTCTATTTCCTTTAGCAGCCAAACGAGCATCTCACCGTTCCCAACTTGAAGTTATAAATAGGGCTGGACTGGCTTGGATCCCACCCATCACATAGATTTGAGAAGGGTTAATTTGAATAATTAGGTAACTTTTTTCTCAAAGGTGTGTACATTAGGACTGCTGATGGACTCGGAGACCGACTAGGCGAAGATTGAGGTAACCCCAACAGGTGCAGTGGTGGTGGGGAGGCTGCGGCCTTCAACAGCCAGGTGGATTCTGTCGATATTGCTGAACTGCAGCTAGGATCGATATACCGCGAGTTCTCTCAGTCTGGAAGGGAGAAGAATTTATCAATAAGGATTACCATCAAGTGTGTGGCAGGTCAGAAGACATGACTTTCGGAGACTCCCGGGCCTGGGCGGTCCACGCCTTCCCTTGCTGGGCTTAGGGTCTCCTCGGAAGCAAGGCCTTGAGATGCGCACAGATTTGATGTTGATGGTCCATGTGGGCAGACCTAACACAAGGGTTAGGAGGACGGGGTGATGATGTTTCCAGTGACTTCACCGTTATTTCACAGCTCACGCTTAAATGCTTAAATCCTAGTCTTCTTCAAGAAACACTAGACTTTTCTGCCCATTAAAACGTACCACCGCCCCTTTGCCTTGGATGTGTGTGTGTGTGTGTGTGTGGGGGGGGAATCGAAGCCATTTGGTGTGAATACCCCCCCCCCTCTCTTTTTTAAACTGTATTTAGTCCACTTCCCTCGGGTTGACTATATGCCCTATAAAAGTTTCCACAGCGGTTCCAGCCAGGGGGTTCAAAATTGCGAAGTTAAATATTTGTTTTTAATTTTCTGGCTCAGAAATTTTAACTACCAGGCAGGGTTCTTCCTGCGGCCTGCTCTAATGGGCTTGCATAAATAGTTTTGTTATTACCACTTGTCTGCTAAAACAACATTGGTTTCGCATCCTGACACATCGTATTTAAAATCCTGGCAGCCGGGAGAGAGATCTCTCATCTCCAGGTGGGGTGTGGGGGTGTGTGTGGGGCTTTATGGAAATGAACTTGCTTCGGCTTTGGGGGCGGGGAGGGAAGCCGAGCCAAGCGATTTATAGAGTCAGTTGGGGAGGGGAGAGAGAGAGAAATTAACAAAACGTGGCCCCTCTTATTAGTTTTAAATTAGATTTTGTGATTTTGGGCATGTTTAAAGGACAGGCGTCTGTATGCTGATAGCGAAAGATTTCAGCAGGAATTTGTTTGATCAACTTTATTTACTATAGAGTCGGATCCTAACTAAATTCATTGCGATACCAATTACAGACGATTTTTTAAATAACCTGTTCTGTTCTAAAGAGAAGACATGGATTTGCCTAATTTGAAAACGAGACATCCCCCCCAAAAAAGGCGTTTTAATTTTCCCTGCTCTTTTGGGCAGGTCTTTTATGTTGCCTTCCTCCTGTGCAAAGACAGACAGACGCCTTGCTTAAGGCTTAAATTGCTTGTTTAAGTTGCAGCGCAGGAGACGGGTTGAAAAGAGGCAGAAGAACAGGGATTTTTGTTCCTGTTACTGCATTTTCCCCGGCTTGCAGCTGCATAAAGAAGTTATGTGCCTGGTTTTCATGGCAGGGTCGCCCCTTCCAGCGGGAATTTCTCACGTCACAGCCTCTTTTGGAATACACGAGACTTACGTAAGAGCTCACAGCACTGCTAGGGCGAGAGTAAGTCCCGCCGGATCGTGGCCCTGTGAGTAGTTAAACTTCCTCTCCTGCTGTAATAGAACCGGAGGACGCCCATGATTCGCTTCTTCTTCTTCATCATCATCCGAATCCGAATATAGCATGACCCCTGTACCACTGATCCAGTTCCTCTGGTCATTTTCTGGTCCTGAGCCCTTCTGGCACACAAAGTCCTCCTCATCCCCAGTCCAGTATTGATGAAGCTTCTGCCCTCCGTTCAAGATGGATTCAAGTGGGACTTCATCCACTTGGGGACCATCACCCTTCCCTATGGACTCTTGGCACCCAAGGCCATTAGTCCTCAAGGTTGTCAGGTTAGTTAACTGCCACCTGACACTCGGTGTGGAGTCACTGGCAATATGGTCTACTCTATTACCATTGCAGGAGAATCTGCCCAGACCTTTCACTAACGCTACAAAATTCGTTGCTTGCTAGGCTACACACGACACAAACCCTTCTAACAAGCGCTTTCCAAGAGGAAATAATCTACAACTTTGCAAACCTTTTCTCCTTTAAAAAATAATTAAATATCTGCCTTCTCTTACACACTCGTTTCAGATTGTGGCCTATCCAGACCTGATGGAATCATCTCCCCCCACCCCCGCTGATTCCTCTAAGAGCCTCCCAGCCTGATGAAGGGTTCACTGGAGCTCGGAAGCTTGCTCGCTTTACAGTCACCCATTTTTTGGTGGGTTCCGAGTGCCTGCGTAGCCTTCCCGAGCCCCCCACCCCACCCCCGAGGTTTTCTCCTTAAGACTGCAGGTCCGCTGCTCTAAGGCTGCAGGCATTTCGGGTCAGTGGCCAGCGAAGTTCGTTCCCTCTTAGGTCAGAGACTGTGGTGGCTCAAGTGGTTAAGACGCTGAACTTGATGACTGGAAGGTCAGCAGTTCGAGACAGAGTATTGCACTGCGGAGTGAGCTCCCATCCATGCCCCAGCTCTTGCTAACCTAGTAGTTCGAAAGCAAGAAAATGCAAGTAGATAAATAGGTACCATTTTGGTGGGAAGGTAAGAAGAGCATACCGTGCACTCCGGTGTCTAGTCATGCAGCACACATGTCCATGGACACGTCTGCAGACACAGACCGCGCTGTCTCTTTGGCTTTAAAATGGAGATGAGCACCGAACCCTAGAGTCGGATACGACTAGCTTTCGAGCAAGGGCAACCTTTACCTGACGTGTTCCGAGAAGAATTGGGCCACTTCTCGCCTGCCTCCCGTCACTAAATTGGGAAGGCTCCCCCCCGTTTCTTTCCCTGACGTTGCAAAAGGACGAATCTGTGATGTTGATTCTCAAACCCCCCCCCCCCCAACTCTCCTATTCACATATCATCTCAAGCTCAGTTGGAAAATGGGAAGGAGCAGATCTGAAGAAATAATACCGTATAAAGAGTTAGCGCCGCTCTCACAACCCAAGAATCGGCTCATCATACAAAGCATATTCATTCCCACGTTATGTTACCAGCACCAAAACATGGACACTTACAACAAAAGATAAACAGAAGTTGGTCATCACAGAGATGAAATGTCTGAGGAAGGAATGAGGTCATAAGAGAAAGAATTGGAAAAGAACCGATCTTAAACAACATACAGATACAACATAGTAAGTGGTTTGCCCATTTGGAGAAAATGTCTTGGAATATCATACCTTATAAGGTATATGTTGAAAGAGGAGAAAGACAAAGACGTGAGGCAGACCCAGAGGAAGGTGGAGAGATAACATCGAAAACATATTGCAAGGACACCAAATAATGCTGGTGAGGGCCTCAGAAAGGGGTGGTGGTGGAGGAGGAGGAGGAGGAGGAGGAGGAAGAAGAAGAAACCGCTTAAAACAATATTGCATGTTCTTTTTTGCTAAAGCTTGTTTTTAAATCAGTCAGACCTATTAGTTATCCTGCTTTCCGGAATGCAGTGGGTTTTTTTTAATGTTTTGGAAGTGTCTTGTCTGGGTCTTTTGTGTTTTTGGGGGAGTTCCTCATCTCCTTTGCTATGTTTGCTGCCCAAGCAGGAACACATCTTTATTTTATTTATTTATTTATTTGTGGGTGGGTGTTGTCGCCCAATTCCAAAGACTCTGGGCATACAGACATTAAAACCATCACAATTTTTTTTTAAAAAAAATCCCAATTAAAAACCCATTAAAACTACCATAAAAATATATTCCCCTACCCTCCCGCCAATTTAAAAAAGAGGGAGAGAGTGCTCTTAAATCATCCAGCAGGCCGGGGCCACAGCATCACCAGTGCCCCACACGTGCTCTGCCAGCAGGTTTTTAAGCCTTTCCTGAAGGGCAGCAACTCCATCTGGAGACACAGCTCAATTGGCAGGAGGTTCCATAGGGCCGGAGCAGACACTGAGAAAGCACTCCTTCTGGCGTTAGAGAGACCACCCTCTCTAGCTGGTATCTTCAGACAGCCTCTCTGGTCCGCTCTGGTGGGATGAACAGATGTTCTTGGGGAGATGCGGTCTCTCAAGTATCCTGACCCACTACCATGTAGGGCTTTAAAGGTAATTACCAGCACCTTGAATTGCACCCGGAGGCACACTGGCAACCAGTGCAGCTACCGAAGCAGTGGCGAGGCACGGGCATACCATACCGCCCGCTCCCGAGCAGTGGCATTCTGGACCAGTTGTAGCCTCCGAATGGTCATCAAGGGCAGCCCCATGTAGAGCGCATTGCAGTAGTCAACCAGAAAGAAAGCAAACGGGCATCAGATGCAGCGAATCCGGCGGAAAGGAAAGGGGGTGGCAAGACAATTTGGTTGGGGCAATGTTGCGCCTCTGCAAATGCTTTTTTTCGATCAACCGATTGCTAAAAGCATCCCCGTCTGTTCCTGGTGGAGAGGGATGGTGCATGTGTGAACGTGCGTGGCATTGATTGATTGATCGATCGCCTATGGTGATCTAGCGGATACGTCTGAAGCTGCAGTCCGGAACGACTCCGCTTGGCTTGGGCAAGATTTGGCGATTCAATCTTGGTTTCATTGACTGTATTACCACCTAAACTCTTTCAACCCCAAACTAGGAATACTAATGCGTTTTGGATTGAATGAGTTAGGCGGTAATTCATTCAATGAAACCAAGCATTGCTAATTCTAGACGGAAGTGGGTGGGGCAGGGAATATAGCTATACAAAACGGTTTCACAGAGGTCGGCTAGTGCTAGACTAAGACTCGCTGCATCTTCTACTCGGTCGTCATCCTCGCTGCTGTCAATCATCATCTTCGGGGTGCTCGAGTCGGGGTGTTGAAAAAGAAACCGCATCCACCGCCAGGCCTGCTTGAATCCATCTTGGATGGAGGGCAGCAGCTTCATCCATCCTGGTCTGGGGCTGATGAGGACTTTGCGTGCCAAAAGGGCTCAGGACCAGAAAGTGACTCACGAAACTGGATCAGGGGTACTATGGGTGTCACGCTGCGATGCGGAAGGCAGACGAAAGGCCACGCCATTATAATGTTCTCAGTACAATCTTCATGGCTGATCGCCATGAGGATAGCCAATATTTGGAATCGGATATGGCACAAGAAGAAGAAGAACAGGGGTGGGAAGCCGCTTGACCCGGCCGCTCACGACCTCCCTTGCCAAAGTCTGGCTGCGACCCTGGTGGGCCTGGAGGGAGGGGCATCATCCTGCCCGCAGTCGGCTCGCAGGGGCGGGGTGGCCCCCGTCCTCCTTCCGCTTTTCCTGGCCAGGGCCTCTGGATCAGAAATTATTCTGGGTTGAAAGGATTGTCGCTGGAGAAATTCCGCTCAGGGGACGCCTGAAGGAGGCTCCTTTCATGTCCCCAAGAGCTGGGACAGAGACCGGCGCTCAAACTGTCATGCACTACCCGGGTCTCGAACTGCGGGCTTGCCGGCCTTCCAGCTAACAAGGCGAACTTCTCAACCGCTGCAATGACCCCCAATCACGAGCGGCGTATCCCAGTCTCATGTCGCATTGACTGCGCAGGGTTGTACTGTATTGGCAATAGCAATTACATTTATATACCTGGAGTGCACAGAAAGAGCCTCCTCCACGATTGTGGTATTTTTGAACCACAATGGGGGGTGGGGGGTACCCTGGTAATGGCAGCCTTGTGTTGCCGGTTAATCTTTCTCACGCTTGATCAGGCGACAGGAACTGCAGAATGAGCTCACCTCAGGTGCCTTCATTTTTGGCCGTTTCACGTCTGCCCTAGACACGGAAGAAGAACTTCTGTACTGCTTAGTGCGCTCTCTGGGCGATTCACAAGTTAATTAGCATTTTGCCCCCACATGCTGGGTCCTTGTTTTACCGATCTCGGAAGGACAGAAGGCTGAGTCCACCTGGAATTCTCGTTGGGATTGAACTCACAACGTTTTGGCTGCAGTACAGCGGTTCAACCAATGCGCCTCCAGAAATCTTGGTGAAGGAATGTGTCTGACTTCAGGAGCAAAAGGGAAGGAAAGTGGCGAATCCCGGCCCTTATCTTTACGACATTGGCTCATAGGTTCGGCTCTTTCGCATATTTCCAAGCAAGGCCCCATGGTTGGGGAGATCTTTCCAGCCATCCACACAGAGGGACCTCTTTTTCCGTGTCTAGGTCAGGTCAGAGATAAAACTGCCAAAAGGAATGCACCGTTTAATGAGTTCATTTTGCAGGTCCTTTCACCTGACCTAGTGTGAGAAAGATACCAGAGTACTCCCGATTGTGGTTCAAAAATACCACAATCTTCGAGGAGGCTCTTTCTGTGATAGAGAGATCCTTATCCAGTTACTCCACGAGGATTAAAAGATGAGACCAGACAAACTGAACAAGGTTTAACCTTCCAGTTTTGTCCAGTTAACTTTCAGTTTGGGACACACGCACGCACTCTCTCTCTCTCTCAATGCAAACATCCGTTTAAGCCACAGTTGACTTCTGCATCTAAAGTATTCTGATGGAACTAATCAACCTGACACCTTGTTTCACAGGATCTAATTAATTAGAAAGAAAAGCAGCAAAACATCCTGGCCTCTGTGAAGCTCTTCCCCAAATCTCCCTCCACCTTGCTGGAGAAGCATAAAACGGTGGTGAGAGAGTTCTCCAGCAGGGGGCGCAAAAGAATCTCGTGACCTGGAACTGGGTAGTCGCATCCTGAGCTTTGAGTCACGGCAGTATTACTATAGCAGAATAACCTGGCCAGACAGGTAAAATACACTGTTACATAATGTTAAGTGTGGTGAATACTTGTCACATGTGATATTCTGGTCTTCTCCAAACCTTCCTGGGTCCTTTGGAGGCTTAAACATTTCTCAGTAAGTCTAAGAAAATTCTTCTGTTGGCTTCTCTTGCTCCTCCTCTGCAGAGGAGAGACAGAAGAATTTGGGGCATGCCCTGAACATAGCCAGAGTTTATGGTGGCTAAAGAGGAGCCCCAATGATGCCCTCATGGACTGCTGTAGCTGTAAGGTAAAGGTCACCCTTGCTCGAAAGCCAGTCATATCTGACTCTAGGGTTCAGTGCTCATCTCTGTTTACAAAGAGCCAGCACTGTCGAAATTTGCAGACATTTCCATGGTCATGATGCCAGAGTGCACGGAATGCTATTACCTTTCATGCCAGAGCAGTACCTATTTATCTACATGCAATTTCTTGCTTTTGAACTACTAGGTTGGCAGGAACTGGGACAGAGATGGGAGATCACTCCATCATGCAACACTGGCATCTCAAACTGCTGTTCTGCCGACCTTCCAGTCAAGTTCAGCGCCTTAACCACTCAGCCACCTCAGTCCATACAGTACCTACAGCATATTCCAGGATGTTGCCAAAGATCTCTTTCCCAACTTGCTTTGAAGGAGCCCACATTGCAAAATCTGGGGGGAAACTGGGCATCCCTGAGCTTGCTGAGGAAAATGAGGTTTGGAGACCAAGGGGGGAAAATGAATAGCATTCACTCCTTCTACCTCCTCCTCCTCCTCCGGGCTGATTAATTAGAATGATATTGTGCTTCTCCCATTCCACCTCTTATTAACAACTCTGGCTGATGTTTAATTAGGCACTCGACTTTAGAGTCATATACTTGTTAGCAGATTGTCTGGTTTTGTTTTCCTAAAAATTTCCACAAGAGACCTCAGCTATAGAAGCTCACTGGAAATCTCCTGCCCTTCTCTCTACTTCCAGGTTGTTTATCTCACATGTTTGGCAAACAGTTCCCCAGCCCTGCAACAGACTGTTGACAAGCAAGAAGTCAAATTCCCACATTGGGAAGAACTCAAAGTCATTTTCATTGCGTGATTGAAGAGTGGGTGAAATCTTTAGTTCAACGACAGACAGCATTTTCAGGGGATGGAAAAGCTAAGAAGCTATACAGATATGGAGACCTTGGGCCCCTTTAAAGCTCTTGTTTGAGCAATGTAAAGCAATCACACTTAAATACCACCCCATAGCACTTATTGCACTCTTTGGGTGGTTCACAAGTTAATTAGCATTTTGCCCCCTACATGCTGAGTCTTCATTTTGCCGTCCTCAGAAGGATGAAAGTCTGAGTCAATCTTGAGTCGCCTCACACTGATTTTCTCCCCTGCTTCCCAGACCTTTCTATAATTCCTCAACACGCCAGTTTTGAATTTTATTCCAGTCTGATTCTGGAGTGAAGTTTTTCATTTGCAGCAACCACAGAGGAGCGAATTAATTAAATTAGCAGATATAATTTATCTACTTAATTAGTTCTTTGATTAATTGCTCATTCCAAGTAAAACTACAGACATAGAGTTCTAAGAGGGTTGTGTGTAGAGGCGTTACCCTGTAAAGTGTTTCTTTCATCTGTGGCTGGAAGTGGAAGAGACATGGAAAGTTTGGAGATGGAAGTTCTTGGTATTGATTCCCCTTCTCATCTCCATTTATCTCCATAGTTAAAAGGAAATATTTGTTAAAAGGAAAGCTTGTGTTCTTCCAGAACAAATGGGAACAAATGCATTGTCTGGATGAGTCCACAGAGCCCTGTAACACCCCAAAGTTTATTCATATTCTTCTTCTTCTTCTGCCGTATCCAAATCCAAATCTTGGTGATCATCATGGTGATCATCATGACGATGTCCTGAGAATATAATACAGTGGTCTTTCATCTGCCTTCCGTACCACTGATCCAGTTCCGCGAGACACTTTCTGGTCCTGAGCCCTTTTGGTACATAAAGTCCTCATCAGCCCTAGGCCAGAATCAAGATGGATTCAAGTGGGATTTAATCCACTTGGGGACCCAAGGCCATTAGTCCTCAGGGTGGTCAGGTGAGTTAAGCACCACCTGACACTTGTGTCATGATATCAATCTCTTTCTAGAAATCTTATCATGCCTTCCTGCCACACATCACCCTCTGCCTCCTTACCACCCATGTCCATCAACTCTGGATGGGGCAACCTGGCCCTTATGGGCTCCCCTGTGACCATTACTGTCAAGTTGCCGGTATCCAAATAAGGGAAAGTTTCCAGGTGCTGGCATTGGCACATGCATGCTGCTGCCTCTGATGTCAGAGGCAGCGATGCGTATGCACAGTAACCCCTGTGCACATGCGCAGTAACCCCTGTGCGCATGCGCTGAAACCCCTTCAGCCAGGAAAGGAGGTACTGTGCATACGTGGCCGTCAGAGGCAGCAGCGTGCATGCGCAGTAACCCCTTTTCTGGCTGTTCAAATACGCGATGATGGCAGGAAGGAGTGTGAAGGAGCAGTGAATTATGGGAAATCCCAGCCAAAACAGGATACTTGACAGGTATGCCTGTGACCCCACGTGGCTCCCAGGCTAGTGAGTACACAGGTCAAATTATTATTAAGGCAGCATCAACGTGGCCACAAGTGTGGTCCAGTCAGCTCTTGGACCCAAATTCAATAGACACAAAGGATCTATATTTAATAAGGTTTATTAAGTAAGTTAAAGAAATTACTATAGCATTAGGAAATCAGACCTGCAAACTTAGTCATTCAAAGTACATACAAAAAATAAGAAAAAGCTTAACTTGGTTCGGGGCCCTTGTGGCCTTAGTTATACTCACACTCTATATGTGAGGCCCTTCCCCTGGACTTTCCTGGCAAAAGAGAAAAAGAATCTCTCCCTGTCTAGTTTTATGCTTTTGATATCAACCTCCCCACGTGGGGAATCTCAACCAATTGGAATTAGGTTACATTCCTTTCTCTCTCTTTGGTATGTGGCATAGAGCAACTCCTAGGTACTACAATCTCCATTTTAAGAGGGCAAATCACAAGGTAATCTAGTGGGCAAAATGACATGAAAAAGCACAGTTCAGAACTAGGCCTATTTCATGACAACTCAGCATTGAGTCACTGGCAGTATGGTCTTCTCTATTACCATAGCAGGATAACCTGACCAGACACCATTATTCATTTTATCTGGCAAAAAAAAAATATTATGGTTTGCAATCTACTTCTTCAGATGCAGACAACAAAAGTCTTATGAAAGATATAACTTGCAAGATCAAAGCCTCACTGGGCATCTGCAGTGCTATTTTATTGGTTGTCTGTTGTATGCTAGGAAATAGTGCAACTATTTCCATAAAGGACAATTCACTTTGTATAGTTGGAAATAGTAGTAGCAATTTTCAAATGTTGAAATCGATACAATTTTGTTTCTCCAAGACAGTTTCCTTCTATACCCTCATATAAAGTGGCAGTGGAAACATGGCATATAATTAGAGAATTTAGGGTCCGAAACAGCAGAATATAGCTGTGTTCATCCAATTTGGAAAGGGTGACAAATAAGAACCAAATTTTTAAAAAGAAATTAAAAACAAACCCCAACAGAATTAGAAACTTGCCCAAACAATTCTCACTGCTAGTACTAGAAAATGTTTTGGAATTCCATACTGTACAAGACATGTATGAAGATAGGAGAAGGGCACAGAGAAAGATGGAGTGATAACATCAAAGGCATATTACAACAATCCCAAATAATGCTGGTGGAGGCCACTAGAACAAGAATGTTGTTATCTCCCTTTGCCCCATGAAGTGGTAAAAATGGAAGTAAAGAAGAAGAATTGCTACACCTCATGCAACTTAATTGATATCCTTTTGGGAAACCAAATTATGAAGGTTGCAATTCCTGGGCATTTCTTATCGAGCAAGATCCACCTTTAGACTATTCATTTGTAGCAGGGAAGGAACTTAAAGCATATGTGTGTTTCCTAACATGGGCTCCTGTTCCACAGAGTACACCCATCAAAATTAATGTGCTCCCACAGAGATCGTGCACAACATTTATTAAGATAATTGTGCCCCCAAAGGGAACTCTTGTTGTAACTTACATAGCAAGCAGAGGTGTGCAGGGCACCATGGGAAGGCGCTGGACAGGGAGTGGTGGGGGCACCTATTTGGGGATTGGGTTGGGGAGGGGAATCCCATACATTGCTATTGGTGCCCAAGGGTGCCAGAGGCAAGGGTGGGGTGGGACGAAGCCTGATTGCCTGATATACCAGCACATGTCTGATAGCAAGACACTATGAGAGATGCAGAAATTCCATGGCTGGTACATAGCAGAGTGGACACATCCACTTTAATGAACACTTTCCCTTTTGTTACTGGGATGCAGGTTGTGACAACTGAGCCAATCTTGGAACCATTTTTTCCACTGGATCCTTAGAGAAATGATAGCTTATCAAGTCTCAAAGAAAAAGAGAGCCAAACAGATTTCCCTGAATCTTTGTGGCATGGGATCCCTGAGCGCCTGTTGGGAAATGCCAGGAAAGATCTTGGAGATGGAACAGAGGCCAACAAAGCTTGTCCAAGCTAGGCTCAACATAGCAGTTCGAAAGCAAGAAATTGCAAGAAGATAAATATGTATCACTTTGGTGGGAAAGTAAACAGCATTCCATGCACTCCAGTATCTAGTCATGCCTGCCACATGTCCACAGAAATGTCTGCAGATGCAGACGGCACTGACTCTTTGACTATAAACAGATGAGCACAAAACCCTAGAGTTGGATACGACTGGCTTTCAAGCAAGGGTCACCTTTACCTTCGTGGATCATGTCTATTTTATTGCAGACTCTCCTACATGGCTTTCTTGTCCTGACCAAAATAAATGCTTTCAAATCTAGCCCATCATTCACAGTCTCCAGGAAAGATAAGGCACAGCATTGGAAGAGAGGAAAGCTTTAGACACCCCCCCCACCCCCCCAGGTTCTTACTTGGAAAGCAAGAGAACAATCCTTATATCTCTCCAGCTGGTTTCTGTGGCCTTCTCTGTTCACAAAAGCCTCTTTCCCCAGTCCTGTAATCACTCTACCTGCCCGGTTCCCTTTATTATTTTTGAGTAGGAGTAGGCACATGGAGGAGACTGCGGTGGCTTAGTGGTTAATGTAGCAATCCGCTTACTCCCAGGGAGAACCCGGTAGCCCTCCGGCCTCCAGGTGATGGGATTGTGCCTGATCCTACTTCCCTGGCCCAGGTTGGACACAGCAGTTCAGAGCTTTTCCTATCGGTGTGCCCAGTCACTCCTGACCGAAATCTAGGTAGTGAACAAAGGGTGCACGTGTGACTAGTGTAGATTCAGGGAATGTGTGCCAAGTAATCACTCCAGAGTCTCTTCGGGCATTTTAGAAATATATTGAAAGCATAGCAAGGTTCAGGATACAGTCCATTTCAAAGCAGAAATAAAGCAAGCCTATAGGCCTATAGGCTCCCCCGCCCCCTTTCCCCAAGCTTCTACATTTTGCCGGCTGGCAAAGCACATATCCCAGAGAGTGTCTGTTATGTATGCATGTACAATGTCTCTTTAAATGTATGAATGTAACCAGCCACAATCACAATGTATCTCAGCTGCTAAGGAACGTGAGCAAGCCGCCCATAGAGGGCAGCTGCGAGCGTTCAGTCTCACATGGTCCACATTCCCCAAATCACGAACAGCCGCGGGAGATTCCCCGCATGACAAAGGACTACAGAAAACAACTACAAGAAGAGAGGCGTGACCTGGGCGAGGCCACGCCGGTAGCAGCCAATGAGCTACCGTGCAACCAGATTCAAATGTATTATGTACTGTATATAATGAGATGTACCTCCGCCATTACCTCATGTTATACTGACCATCAATGAATAAACCTGTGTTAGTCCTTCCTGCGACTCCTTCTTTGTCTCCTGTGCAAGACACTAAAGTGTCTGAGTGTGCTGTGTGTGTGTCTCTGTGTGTGATGTCTCTTTCCCCCAGGGTCCACCTTTGGCCCTACCCCTCAGGGATTCCAACCAATGATCTTACAGCAAGACATGTCAATCACACATTAGGTTCCATTTCTTCTCCACCACAAGGCAAAGAATGTTTACATTCTTTCTAACTCCCACAGATTTGAAAAATACATCATCCTGTCACAGTTAAGATGCTGAACTTGATGACTGGAAGGTCAGCAGTTCGAGACCTGTGTGTTGCATGACAGAGTGAGCTCTTGTCTCTGTCCCAGCTCCTGCCAACCTAGTAGTTGGAAAGCAAGACATTGCAAGTAGATAAATAGGGACCACTTCAGCGTGAAGGTAAAGTGTTCTGTGCACTCTGGTGTCTAGCCTGCCACATGTTCCCAGAAATGTCTGCAGACACAGACAGGGCTGGCTATTTGGCTATGAACAGAGATGAGCACTGAACCCTAGAGTCAGATACAACTGGCTTTAGAGCAAGGGTGATCCTTACCTTTACTTAGGTGCATGGAGAAAGGAGAGGAAGAAAGTAACAGCCATGGAATTACTGCACATCTTATGGTGTCTTGGGTTTTGTGTCCCAATGTCTTGTTCCTTAACACATTGGAGTACCAGGTGATGGAGGAAAGAGTGTCAAGACTTTTCTGACAGCCTCTTTCCCCACTGTCGCTGATTACAAAAAGGTAAGGCAAGGGAAACAAAGATATTTCAAGATTATTTGGCTGGGACGTTTTGGAGACAGCATGGTCTGGCAAGAACAAGCAAGTGTAGGTTTCTAAATCCTCAGATAGGCTCAGGAAAAATATCCATGTCTCTCCACAAGAAAATACAGATAATTTCTGGGTTAATTTAAGAAAAGCTTCGAGAGCTTATAGCTTTCCCCCATTGACACCATGTGGTTTGCACAGAGGGAAGCCTGACAGAGATGAAAACAGTGCTGTTTGGTCTTTTTTTATGGTTAACAACATCCCATCATTAGCAATAGCAAGTATCATGCTGTAATAATTTTATTCCGGGTCCTTCAAACTTGCTGACAACTTGATATGCCTGTAGGAAAGTATGTTTTTAGCTCAAAGATACAGGACAGTTGTCCATTTTAGTGTATTGTTTGGAAATACCCATGTTTTCTGCTACAAATATTATAAAGGCCCCAATCCTCTGAAACTGAAATAAAAATTGAAGCCATTTACAAGATAGCATGAAAGGCCACTCACCACCAGAAGAAGCTAATAAACTGACAGCGTTTCCCAGTCTTTGGTCTTCAATTCCCATAAGCCTAAATCAATTCCCCAAAGCACTGATCCGCCAATGTACTGGCTTAGGCTTCTGGGAATTGAAGTCCACCAGTGTTCTGTGGAATGTAGTTTGGGAAACAGTCTAGCATAATTTTGCTCCTTTTTCTGCCCTAGGTCTGTATCCACTAACAGCCTCAAGAAATCTTTCAACTTCAGAGCCCTTTCCAGATGTTCAATATTCACTCCTCTTTATTGCAGGTTCTGCTTCTAGGGAGATCTCCATTAAAAATTCATTTAATCAACAGCCAGGTACAACATCTGCTGCAACTTACCTGGGTCTCTAAGGCAAAGCCCTTCACTTTTTAGTTTTTGCAATAAGTACCTTTGTTCCGCACACGGGCTCGAGTAACATATAAAAATGTCTTCTAATTAATCAGAAATCTTGAATCTTCAAACAGGCCAACAGATTGCTCATATACAGCCAGGCTCAGTTCAGCTGGTGAGACACACCAAAGGTGAAGTGCAAATAATCCTCACAGTGGATTGCCATAAAGCCGAATTGACTTAATGGCACTTAATTATCATTAAGTCAGTTCTGATATATGGCAACCCTTTCTAGGTTTTTTTAAAGTAGAGAACACTCAGAATTGGTTTACCATTCTCATATACTGAGGGTACCTTGGGATTGTGCAGGTTGTCTAAAACTACAGGCTGGCTCTTCTTCCAAGTGAAACAGTGGGGAATTGAACTTCCAATCTCTGGTTTCATAGCCAGATACCTACCCAATGAGCTTTCCAACTAGCTCATACTAACCCACACAGAACTACCTCCTTTTCCAGGAAATGCTTTATGACAAGAACAAACATTCTTGAAGGTACGCAAGAGCAACATCAAAATCGAAGATGGAGGAAGGAGTTCACTAGACAAGGAATAACATTAAAGGAGGATATGACTGAGAAACTCAACCTCCTGATGTCACTTGGAGGACCCAGAATAGACTGAGGGTTGGGGTCCCTAAATGTAAGACCAACATGCTCAAGTTGGGACGACAACATGCTGTGTGAATGTGAAGAGATACAGAATCCAGCTCATTTGCTGGTCTACTGGTTTCTACTGGAAACTTGTACTGATAAGTTTGGCCAACGACAAAGCCAAGAAGATAGCTTCATTTTAACAGTTCAAAGTCTGACCTGGCCAAGAAAGAACTCTCCTCCCAAAACACACACACACACACAAAGAGTTTCTAAAATAAGTGAGTAGCACCACTGGTCTCTGTATGTTTCCTTGTTTCTTTAATGGACTAAGCATTCCAGAATTATTTATTCTAAAAATGTAATTCATTTTTCTTGGCATTTTCTGTTTCTCCTTGGGTAAACCCAAGAGGCTTTTAATGGTAGTCTGCTCTACACATACAAGAGCTGAAACTTTCCATTTATTCTCTACTAGGAAAGTGATTATTTATGTTGTCAGGAAAATCAACACTAAAAGAATCGGCTTGAAAATGTAACTGCATTTTAAGCCCAATAAGAAAAAGCTTAACTTTGAAAAACAATATTCTAAGCTTGAGTTGCAACTGCATTTTTTATCGTTCTTGGGGGAATGGCTGGAAAGAATTGTATTAAAAAGTTTTGCACAATCGGTTCAAGAACTTGTCAATGGCCTGGGGATATCGCAAGCAGCTATTTTCTCCAGCTAGGAAGCTGTACTGCATGTGTTAAGAAATCTTGACAAGATATTGTAGGTTGTTTTGGTATCTCTCAGCATCATGCTTAGTGCCTTCGAGCAGCTTTGTCTTCCCCTTCCTAACAGTAGTAGAAGTGAATGAAATCCTGCCCTGCCAATCAAGTCTTTCAACTCAAGAAAAAAATAATCCATTATTTGGTCATTTAGTCCCTGTTGTGTTTGTAACTGAATGTAATCCTTTAATAGTTTGTATTAAATTGTTGGGATCGGGTGATCCTCCATTTTGTGTTCTTCTTAGAACTAAGCTCTTGTGGGACTAGGGCTCCCACCCTTTCTAACGAGACGCGCGAAGGCTCCATAGTCTTGGGTCACCCCACTGTTCTCCCATGTTCAGTTGCTTCCTGCCCAAATGTATCTTTCCTGTATTATATATATAGGCGCTGCTGCGCCATTGCTCTCCATGTTCAGTTCCCGAAATAAAGTTGTCTTTGGCCGTTATGCAGGCTGCTGCATATCAACTCTTGAACATCAAAGTCCCATAAATGTTTGTGAGTTATTTTTTCCAAAACTACACACCTCTTTCCTAACATCTTTGTTGCATATTGTATTGTTTATTTATTTATACCCCGCTTTACTAGTGTAAAACACTATTCAAAGCGGCTTCCAATAGAAAGCAATATACAATAAGCAGAATACAATATACAAAAGTAAGATACAATGCAAAACATAAGCAATACACAACAAAACATAATAAAGATACAGTACTAATGCTGTGGATATACGGTTCACACAGCATAACACAAAAAAGTAATACAGACATCATAGTCTCACCGCCTTACAAGAAAGACTGGAGGCAGCAGCAAAAGTTATACCCAGAGATTTTATCAACCAA
Source organism: Bradypodion ventrale (assembly GCA_035047345.1). NCBI lineage: Eukaryota > Metazoa > Chordata > Lepidosauria > Squamata > Chamaeleonidae > Bradypodion > Bradypodion ventrale. Next base: position 129,037,174 of record JAWDJE010000006.1, read on the forward strand.
CGTGTGGAAATTATATGAAACATGTCTAGCTGTGTACAAGTGCAGGCTATCACAACAGCACAACAAACATAGCTCCATGTATTCTGGCCTGCAGTAGCCATTGGTGCCAACTGTGGAAGTGTGTATTGCATCGAAGCTAGCAGTTTTGGACCAGGTAGAAAGGCATCAAAGGGACCCCTGTGGCGACTTCGTGTTTAAGATGATGAACTTGAGGACTGGAAAGTTGGCAGATCAGCAGTTCGAGACTCAAGTGCTGCATGATGGAGTGAGCACAGGGCAGCAGTTTCTACTGTAACAGAATTTGTTGTGTAATTATTTCTAAGAACTACCCTGGACTTGTTAAATCAAAAAGCCATTTGGCCTTATTTTCAACTTTTGTGTGTCAAGTATCTCTTCTAACGTAACAGCTTCCCTAAACGTGCTGCAACACTATGATGCTGCTCTAGCCAGGATTACATTTTCTGATCTTTAGTAAGAAATTTTACAGTTCTGGTGCTATTAAATGTCACCAAACGTATGTCAACCGTATGAAGTTACTATTTCTAAAAATACTATCACAAACAGGTCTGCTCAGGGCTTTCAAACTAAAGGCCATGGTCTTCCAGGGAATCCATCTCATGTTAAGTTTTCTTTTCCTACTGCTTTCTCCCACAATTATTTTCCTTCTTCCGTTTCTAGGTGAGACATGAAACTGCCAAAATGAAGGCACTTGTTGACTGTCCTGCAATTAAAAGGTTGTGAGTTCGATCCTGACCCGGGCTCAAGATTGACTCAGCCTTCCATCCTTCCAAGGTTAGTAAAATGAGCATGTTGGGGGCAAAATGTTAATTAACTTGTGAACTGCCCAGAGTGTGCACTAAGCGCTCTGGGATGGTATATAAGTGTGATTGCTTTGCTTCATTCCTCAGTTCCTTTTGCCTGACCTAGTGTGAGAAAGATTAGCCAGCAACACAAGGCTGCCGTTACCAGGGTACGCCCGATTGTAGTTCAGAAATACCACCATCTTCGAGGAAGCTGTGTATGACTTTAACAAGTCTTGCTTCTTATTCCAACATAAAGTTCTCTCAATGTTGTCAATTTAGCTTTTAGGCTAGAGACAAAGAGCTCCCTATCCTTGTACTGAATGGGTTTCGTCACCAGAGGGAGCTCTTGTGGTTAAAGACATCAGGTAGCAAAACCTAAGTGATTTTGACTGCATTTGGTACAGGAGACAGTAAAAACCTGAAAAGCAACGACAGGGCTTTAAATCGGAGTCACAGTCCATTCACTGGAGCTTTACTGAAGCAAACAGCTAGTAATAAAAGTAACTACAATCAAGCACAAAAAATAATTGGCTAAGGTAAGAAAAACCACTAGAGTATCTACATGTGTTTGAACAGATTTCAAGAAACCTGTCCTCACAAAATATCTCTACTTTGGCTTAGGTTTCAAGTAGTCAATAGGTCTAGAGTTTGGGATTCAGAAGCTCTGAGTTCAAATCCCCACTCAGCCATGGAAACTCACTTGCCAGGCAGCATTGGTAAAAACCATTCTTTGAACGCCTCATACCATGGAAACCCTATTAGGGTTGCTTAAGTGCATCTCAGGCTAAAATCCAGGAATATAAATTATCTGCCTAGGACTAATGTCATTAGTTGGGGTTGTTGTTGTTGTGTGGTTTTTTTTTTTGGGGGGGGGGGAGACTAAAAAAATTCTATTATAGGACCACCACCACACAGATCCTGAGAAATCACTTTCATTGTGAGAAAGCTGTTGGAGGCTGCAGAACACAAGTCTTTAATTTTTTTTAAAAACTGCTTTGGTTATGCGGATATATTTCAGAAGGAAAACATCACAATATTTGAAGCCTATATATAAATAATAGGAGCCTGCATAGAAAAGGGAAAGCTTCAGATAAGAAATTACAGGGTATCAGGTGTGTAGATTGAGTACACAGAAAGAGCCTCCTCAAAGATTGTGGTATTTTTGAACCACAATCGGATGTGCCCTGGTAATGGCAACCTTGTGTTGTTGGCTAATTTTTCTCACACTAAATCAGGTGAAAGGAACTGCAGAATGAACTCATTAGAAGGTGGCTTCATTTTGGCAGGTTCACATCTGGCCTAGATATGAAGTGTGTAGACTGTTCTGGTTTTTTTGTGGGAAATGCATTTAACTACCAATAAAGTATTTTCATTTCAACACAAGCTGCAAAGTATCAAAGTTGGGGATTTAAGTTCACCTACAATAAAACATCCAGAAAAATCAGTAATTATGATTTTAATAGATAAGATGGCTTCTTGTTATTATTCAAGGTAATTATGAAAAAACAGGAGGCAAAATTCTTTTAAAATCTTTATTTTTTTAAAAAAACACACACAGTTGAAAAAACCCTCTGAGTCTGAGAAGTGATGATTCTAATCCAGAATAGTGCAAACCCCCCTTTCCCCTCACTTTCCTTTGTAACACAAACTCCAATCACTTTGGTTCAGATACTTTTAAGTATTGGCAAGATTGAACTTCTAACATACATTTTGGCTGTCTTGTCAAAACACAGATTTACAAATAAACCTTTACAAGCAAAATACTTACTGATTTTCATGATTACATATTTACAGTTTACAATTGTCCTCTCTAGTTACATCTAGCATTAAGTATGTTGATGTAGGAAAGTGGTTCTTCGCGTCTGGTTGGATAGTTATCACCACTAAAATTTCAAGGATAGTGACTCCTGTGTTAGACACTTGTCTGTAAGGGAAAGCTCACCCATGTTAATACTGCTGAAATTGCAATATTTAGGTATTGAGATCTCTTTAAAAACCAATGAAAGATGGCAAATGAAATTTTTTTTTTTTGCATTGCAACGATTTTATATTCAATAATACCATAGCCCTGAACAAAGCTTACCTTGGCAATTACCTCCAATATTCTAAAAATCCAAATTATCTTTGTTTTTCCTCTCTAATTCAAAGGACTAGAATTTTCCTACCTTCCTCATTAGATTTTATGGTTCTCAAAAACGAATTCCCGCCTGCTTTCAGGACAAACTCTCTCCTTCATTTTCATTATTCAAGCAAATCAGAGGAGAATCTTATTGCCGATGCAATTCATACAATCTTAACTTTGGAGCTGTAGGCTCTATCCCTAGGGCAGTACGATTTTTAGCACCTCCTGGCAAAGAGATGGCAATTGTCTGAGGAGAATCAAAAGATTCAGAAGTGATACAAGAAGTGGAGCAGATTTCCACTAACTTGAGAAACACTTTTGGACATTTCTTTGAATAAAAACTGGGATAAGCTATTTATATTCAATTTAAATCTAAGTCACTGACAAGATGAGAAGCTATGAGATTGAAAGTGTAAAATATAACTCCTTAATATAGAACAATTGCACAGTAAATGTTGTGTATAACAGAACCTAAAGTCTAGAATATTCCTTTCAAAAGAATTTAGTAGAAGTTATAAAATATTGTTTACTAGTTACTTTATTGCTAATTTTGTTTTGTTTCCATGCAGCACTGAAATGAGCTCAAAACTCCTTATCTTTCATATTTACTGTGCACTGGAAATATTAATGGCTACATGGCTCAGATTTCTCTCAACTGTACATTGTACTTTAAATTATGAAACCCAATTCTGGTTATTAGGTCAACAGTGGCCTATACTGTTAAAAGGACTACTGTGTATAAAACTATTCAGAAACATCCAAACGCTTAATGTAGTGACAAAACCACACTTCCTTATGAGGCAATCACAGATTGCAAGTTCTATGGGATTGCAAAAAACCCACAAACCAACCTTGAACAGAAACATAAACTGATCTCTTCAAAAGCCTACTGTGAAACAGAAGTTCATTTACAACAAGCCTTCGGTAATATTGCCTGGCCTTCTCATGGCAATACTTAACTGGGCTCTGAAAGCAGCCGGACTCTCAGGATGCTCTTGAGGAGTTCCATTACACCCTTCATCTTGTCTATCATTCTCAGGGCAGACTATCAGCTTACTTAACATGATATGCAGCAGGTGTATCTTCTCAGCAAGTGTATCTAACAGCAGAACAGAAGCAGAGGATCATACACCCTAGATGACCATGAAACACAGATGAACTATTGACAGATTTCTTGCTTCACTATCTATACAAGCTAGTTTGCTTCCACTGATTCAAAAGATTGCACCTTAGCACACCAATTAAATGTTCCCATGAACGCACCTGTGGAATATAGGGTCCTTACACCTGTTTGATTTTACTGGAGCCTGCAAAGAACTTTTCCCAAACAGACTGTGCCCATTGCCAATTATTTCTTCGGTGAACTCCTGAAGGATTGTCCTTTTATTCTGATTATTTCGTTTTAAAGGCAACCCAAGGCTGAAGAGCCGCTGGATGAATACTATTCCTATTAAGCCCACTTCTAAGCATCAACTTTCTTTGGGCACTTGTACAAAGCTGGTCACTATGTTCCGTTCCAAGGCTTTGAGACAGGGTAGCCGTGCCAACGACCTTCAGATGAAACCCAGGACTTGTGAGAACCATCACCAAATGTTAAGTCTGTGCTCAATTCTGCAGCAAGTGGCCTTCTTTTTTAAAAAAAAACCACCAAAAAAGAGGCAAGCTGTTGGCCACTCCAAGGTGAATTAATTTTTCTTCACCAGTAGTTTACAGGGATCTCATTCATGTTTCTTACAAAGAAAAACCCTAGTTTATAATCAAGAATTGATCTTAGTTATGTCTTTCCACAGGCACTAGAGTCAAAGATTTAGTCACTATGAGGCTTCTCAGGAACACCCTGCAAAAAAAAGGGGGGGAGAAGTTACTGTAGTTTTTTTAAACAAATTAAATATTTATTGCATTGCAATTAACTGTGGTCTTCAGAATTAACTAAAAACCACAAATTCAGTTTTGCTGCAACAAAATGAAGCAGTTCAGGCTACACAAGACCTGCATCCCAACATGCTAATTAACAGATATAAGAAGTGCAGCTTCTTCTATACTCACTAAAGTAGTACTTGCTACCTTTCTTTCTTTCACCCCAAAATGATTATGGTTATCAGTCTACATAAAAAAGCTAAGTTTCTAAAATATGTTGACTAATCATTTTATGCTTCACAGTATGCTGTCCTAAAATTCTCCCAGCCTATTTTACAATACTGTTCTATTTTATCAAGATAGACCAGTGATGGTGAATCTTTTAGAGACTGAGTGCCCAAACTGAGGGGCAGGGCAAACACTGTGCTGGGGGAGGAAGCGTTCCCAATGGGCTGCTGGGCAGAACTCTGTGCTGGGCTGACTTTACACGTGCCAACAAAGAGTGCTGTGCGTGCCCTCTGTGGCACATGTGTCATTGGTTCACTACCACTGACATAGACAATTACTTTCTCCAAGGGCCATGAACAAAGCTACTAAGTACCATCTTCACGCATGCTCTAGCACAGTGGTGGCCAACTTTGGCACTCCAGGTATTTTTGAACTTCAGTTCCCAGAAGCCCTGGCCAGCTGGTGTGCTGACTTGGACTTCTGGGAACTGAAGTCCATGAACACATGCAGTGTCAAGGTTGGCCACTGCTGCTCTAGCATACAGACAAATTAATCTGGTTTAGTAAATAATTATGAGAATGAAGGTCTTTAGATCAAGCATAGCTATGTGTTTGCAGTCCAGACCTCTGACATACTGTACACCACAGGACACGATGTGCAATTTAATGTGTTGCAAAGAAACCTATTATTCTTAACAGACACCAAATTAGATAGCCTTGGCTGATAATCAAAGACCAACTTTTAATGAACTCCTTTTTAACAGCTATTGGACACAAACTGTGTGATAATTACCATGGCCAGTTGTCGTCCTATGTTTCCTACAGTCACACCTCCTGAAAAAAATATACATGGCAGCCAGGACCGGATATAAAGGAAATCTGGAGAGGTATATCTAAAAGGCAAAGAAAATTAATTTAGAACTACTTATACCCTTAGCAACTGTTCAACAAGATCTGTCATTTTATCCTGGAAGATTGGAGTAAAACACAGTCAGGGCTATGAATCTGCCTATTGCCGTATCAAATTTTGTCAGCAGTACATTTCCAACTGCAAAAATTTGTTCTTTAATTTTACTTATTTCAAGTCACTCTAACCTTACGGGGTCAACTGTGCCTCGCCCTGCTTATATAAAGTACAATTTGATACAATATAAAAGTTACTAGCCTGTTCCCCAGCTCCATATGAAACCATTTAATCAGCAAACAATGAACAAGCTCTAACCTCCTCCAAAAAACCACTGCACTTCTGTGGAGGCAGCAACTTCCTATCTCTGGAAACCTATTTATAGTCTTTGCTGAGAATATCAAGGAATGGAACACTCTAATCCCCTCTCTATCAACCTTCTCATTTGCCTGCCCACATCTGCGGGTACCAAGTCGGTGCTTAAATACAGGGATGCTTCAGTGGCATAAGAATAAGAGGAGGGAGAAACTGCCTTCACTTCGCTCTCTCAAGCTTGGCTCTTATTTCCTTAGGATTCCTAGTTTAACATGACTGTACTTGAGAGTTTAGCACACAGTAATTCTGAATGTATACGTGGCAAATATGCACTGTAATTTAGACAGGATTGATATTGCTTCACATTGCAGTAGAAGAGAGGGCACATACATCTGATTAAACAAGGATGATTTAAAATATATATAGAAGATTCACTTACTGATAAACACCATTGTAGACCAGAAACTGTGTAATCAGAGTCGCTACAAAAGCTATTGTAATTCCAAGGCCGAGGCCACTTCTTGAACGATCAAATGTCCACCAGAGACCCAGTGACAAAGCTGCTAGTGTCAAAGAGAGCTGGATGTTGTTTGCAAAATCCAATTTCTTATAAGAAAGCTAAGGAAAATACCGTCACCTTAAAACAGTGGTGCCCAAACTTTCCCAGCTGTGGGCCAGTCATGTGGTTCCTCCCACCGGAAACTGAAGTAAAACGCACCTTGCAATGTTTTGCAACAGAATAAGATAGATTTTTAGGCTGCCATTTTCTCTGCTTGAACCAGGGGAGCCCAAACTATGGCCCGTGGGCCGGATCCAGCTCACCAAGCCGCTCTAGTCACTCCCAGAAGCGAAAGTAAAATGTGCTCATGTGGGCACATTTTAGTTCCGCTTCCAGGAGAGACTAGGGCGGTGCAAGCCAGATGAATTGGCGTTGGGGACCAGATCCGGATCACAGTTTGGGCATCCCTGCCTTAAAGCCTTACTAGTTTCTTTTTGGTATTCACTCAATGCTAGCCATATATTTTATCATCTACTTCGGTAAAATGGTATCACACTGCCACAGCTGACTCCAGGCCCCTCCCATGGCCGGGGAGAGAAAAGCTGCCGGAGTGTGGCCGGACTCACCGCCACAGCTGACTCTGGGCTGCTCCCATGGCCAGGGAAAGAAAAGCCACCGGAATGTTGCGGGCGGCCAGACTCGCCTCCACAGCCGACTCTGGGCCACTCCCACAGCCGGGGACAAAAGCCACCGGAGAGAAAAGACCGCGAGAGTGTAGTGGGCAGCTGGACTCACAACCACAGCTGACCCTGGGCCCCTCTCCTGGCCGGGGAGAGTAAAGACTGCGGGAGTATTGCGGCTGGCTGGACTCGGCACCACAGCTGACCCTGGGCCCCTCCCATAGCCGGGTAGGACAGGGAGCTGCTGCTGACCGCCAGACCCTATCAACGTTTGGGTGGTACCATGGTGTGGTTCGTGCTGAACTGTTTGGACTTTCATTGCTGCTATTATTGGATCTTTAAGTTTTTAAATGAATGATTTTCTTTTTCTCTATTGTAATGTAATTAATGCATTGTAATGTTGTTGTTTTTGTTAGCCACCCTGAGTCACGCAAGCGAGTGGGTGGCATACAAATTAAACATCATGATGATGATCTACTCTGTTCACTTTTCTCTTATTCCTTGACTTTCATACACTCTTTTGCAGTTCAGGTAAGGTAAAGTAAATAATAGATAAGAACAGTACAATTAAAGCTCCTCCTCACTGTAGATATGCTTTTTCTCCACTAGTCAAAATAGCCCAGCTTAACCATTGTTTGGATGTGAAAGAAACAATAATCCTGAAACAGAAGCTAGTGCAGAACCCTGGCTTTGAGTACTCAGAGTTACAAAATCACACAAGCAATTCAGACAAACATGCTCACTACCTCCGAATATCAAGTGTTGGTTGGCATGTGTGAAATCAAATAAAAAATTGGGTTGATTTTGGTAGTTGAACAACAATTACCAGTTCCATAGAGATACCTCCAGATCAGTTATTCTTTTTAAAAGATTAGTATTTTTAATTCCTAGATATTTCCAGATCTTTCATGTGCTTTACAAAGAGCCCTATCCACAGAAACTGCCTTGCTAACCGAACAGATGCATTTCTGTTGATATCAGCTAAATCAGTACATTCAACATGACAAATGGATCAGACACTATTACCTCTGATCTACTTGATATTTGAAACTCTATATTTTGTTGTTCAGTCGCAGTCGATTCCGACCCTTTACGACCCTATGGACCATTGCCTGCCAGGCACCTCTGTTCTGCACCATCTTCCTCAGCCCACCCAGCTCTGTGTCCATTGCATCTACAATACCATCTAGCCATCTCATTTTTGGCCACCCTTCTTTTGCCCTCCACCTTTCCCGGCATCAAGGCTTTCTCAAGTGAATCCTCTCTTATCATTTGATGTCCAAAGTACTTTAGCTTCATCTGCACTATTTGACCTTCTAATGAGCAGTCAGAGTTAATTTTTTTCAAGATCGACTTATTTGTTCTCCTCGCTGTCCACGGGACTCTCAATACTCTCCTCCAACACCACATTTCAAAGGCATCTATTCTTCTGCACTCAGCTTTCCTAATGGTCCAGCTCTCACAACCATACATTACCACTGGGAATACCATTGCTTTGACTATGCAAATTTTCGTTTGCAAGGTGATGTCTCTACTTTTAACTATGTTCTCCAGGTTTCTCATAGCATGTCTCCAAAGCATCAGTCGCCTTTTTATTTCATGGCTGCAATCCCCATCTGCAGTGATCTTTGATCCTAAGAAAGTAAAATCTGTCACTGATTCTACTTTCCCCCCATCTATTTTCCAGGAACTGATAGGGCCTGTTGCCATTATTTTGGTTTTCTTGATGTTGAGTCTCAACATCACATTTTGCACTCTCTTCTTTCAACCTAAGCGGGTGCTTCTTTAGGTCTTCCTCACTTTCTACCATTAGGGTGGTATCATCTGCATATCTCAAATTGTTGATGTTTCTCCTAGCAATTTTGATCCCAACTTGTGATTCGTCCAACCCTGAATTGCACATTATGTGCTCTGTGTATAGATTGAATAAGAAGGCCGACAAAATGCAGCCTTGTCTTACTCCTTTTCCTATTCCAAACTACTCTGTCATTCCGTACTCTGTCCTAACTCTTGCTTCTTGACTCTTGTACAGATTTCTCATGAGGCATATAAGGTGCTCTGGTATTCCCATCTCTTTAATTACTTGCCACATTTTGTTGTGGTCCACACAGTCAAAGGCCTTGGTGTAGTCAATGAAACAGAAATAGACTTGTATGATAGTTGGGAATCAAAGATCCTTCAGACCTTCTAGGCACGGTTATATGTTAAATGAACATTTGTGAGAAATGCACTGTAGAAAGTGTCTGAAAATTAGATAGCATTTCCAGGAAAGCTGATGAAATATCAACCAAGTAGCACTTAACAATGAAACAAAATAAATCCCACTGTATTATAATTATGAGTAGACAGATATTAGCCAATCATTTTAAGGATACAGCACTTGCATGGTTAATGCCAACAAAGACCGCTATACATCGCATTACGCTGGCCCACTCTCGCTTGAATTTGTGAGGTTCGCCAAGATGACTGTCAATGCAGGGGTACAGAAGGCCAATAACAGCTGAAAAAGAATACGACAAATTTCTCATAGTTACTACTTCCAAGGTAACATACATGTGCATCTTCAAAATATATAGGGAAATCTCATGAGGTCAGAACTCATTTTTCTGTTATGTCTCTCAATAATAATAATTCCATATCAGAAATTTAATTTTGTGTCAGAGATTACTCTGGGTTGAATCAATGGTACTTACAAAACTTCCTGTCTTGCCAAGTATAGACATATGGTTCAAAAATCACATATTCTGATATCATTCAGTCTGCCACAATTCTGGCTGTTAGACAGTAACAGTTACTTACCATTGATAATTAGACAAAGTCAGTGATAAAATGCTGAATGTGACTGTCAGCACTGCTGTACAAAAATGTAGTACCTGTCAGCTTCCAGAAGCTCCTAGGTTTGCAGACCTATATGTATTCTAACCACAAGGTATGTCTTCCTTTTTCAGCTACATTCCCTATACACTTAATACATTTTTATTTCCCTTGAAAGAAACACATTCTACCAAAGTTCTGTGATAGCTTTCATCAACGTTAATTTTTATAAACTGTCTTAACTCAATTCCTGAATCACCTTTATTTCTGCTAATATTATGAGAAATCATAGCCACTTAAAAATTTAGTTGGATATACAATATAATATGCACCAGACCTGGAGGAAGCTATTAGCAGTCCAATGAGTAACTTACTTCTCTACCAGGGTAGAAGCAAAGATCTAGTTTGAATAGTTTCTAGTTTCAAACAGCATTGGCCAGGTGTTGCTGTCATGTAATCTCTTAACACCTGGTGAACACTTGTGGAGGAATAGCTCTTTGTGTTTGGTAATAGAGGCAACAGAAGTAAACCAATACATTGAGATCATTTCAACCAACTTTTTTTTTTGCAACATGCAGGTCAGACATTATTTCACTGGCTCTATTTCCAGGGACATGCAACTGTGATCACCCAATTCTGCTGCTTCTCCTGCACACAACAGAACTGCTGAAGGAAGTGACGCCTAAGTGGCTATTTAATATAGCCTGGATTAATAACTCAAAAGAGGCAGGATGCATCTAGTCCTATACCACCAGCAAATTATTTAGTTTCAGGGGGGAAATATACTGTATCCTTAACCATGTCCAAAAATAACTTCTGGAATCATACAGTAAATCAAAAGAAGTTATTTCACCAGGTTAAAGTGGAATTATAGCCACCAGTGTGGCACTGGCCATAAAATTTAACAGGATTAAAAATCCCTGTGTGATTGAATTGAACCCATATGGCTTTGATGAGCCCGTTCCTCTCTTCCTCATGGCAAAATGGGAGTAACAGTAACTTAGTCCAGATATTGTTTAGGCTGCATTTTCCAGCAGAGCCAAAGTGAGGAATCCATGGGAATTGGAGTCCAAGAATATCTGGAAGTCTGTACAGCTCATATACTTGACAAATAAAATTCCAAATATAGTGATAGCACAACTAAGTAAAGATGCTCTTGCTCACTGAAATGATCAAACAGGTCACTGAACAGTTTGCCCTGAGTCATAACTTGAAAGTTCTTCAAATCCTTTGTTCTCTTTTCTCAAGTTTTGGGCTTGAAATCATGTTACATCGCCTACATTTCACATGGAAAATATTGTCCTTACAGACGTGTTTTTGGAGAGCTTTATTATTATTACTGAGTCATTTCTCCTCTGCCTCTTTTCTTTGTGTGTGTATTTCACAGATTTGACGAGTGTAAAAATGTGTTCACATTTCAAACATTTTTTGCAACCATGCAATATTTTACTCAAAACAGTGCACCTATCATGAATGCTCTTCATGTACAGGGTATAGTTAGCAATCGTAGCAGGCCACTTGCCTGCTTTAAATATTCATATATATGCTTCATTTCCACTATGTAGCAAAGGAGCCTCCTCTTCAGAGAGCATTTTGTCTTAGATAATGTGACATCTCTGACTCAAACCTCCCCTCTGCTAACCTCAGGTTTCTGCTGACAACCGAAGCTGCTGCTGCAGTTGCAGCTGCTCTTAGGATAGGCACAGAGCCAAGCTTCACTTCCCTGACTCTGCTGTCACAACATGTGACTTCCTTGTTTTCTGATTAAAGTGTGTGGCATGTTCACACTGGCAGCCAATAAGGACGGGTACACATGCCTCACCAGTTTGAAGAGGGAACCAATAGATGACAGAGAGTGGTGGTGAGTCATGCCAGCTCTGGTGTGAATCTTGACAGACAATAGTTGGAGGAAACGCCTCCCTCACAGCACAGTATCAGCCCAGGAAGGCAATAGGCTGCTTTGACTTGCCCAAATTTTTCTGTAATTTGCTGAACCTTGTAAAAGTGGTATCCAACTATGAATTGTGGGATATTTTTAATGGAGCAGCTTGGCTTTCTGTAGTCTATGTTTAAGAAAACCACTTTCTAAATTTGCTCAATACCATACACATGAATAACAGAGTTATGTTCTTATTGAACACAGTCACTCTTGAGAAAAGCCCAGCAGCCTGATTAAAAAAAACTACTCTGGGAGTTTTGAGCTAAACAGATTTAAAAAGCTTTAAATAAGTGCTGGAAAGGAAACAACTTACAAAAGCTTAGCAACTAAAGGGACTGATACACCATCCAAAATGATGTTACATCATTAGTATCTCCCTCTAAACCCAGTGACTCACCTGCTGCTGTCCCACAGCAAGGGGGCACCCACCAAGCAGAGGAGAAAATTGTAGCTATGACCTCTTCAGGGAACAGCGTCACATTCCTCTGGATCTGCAGCAAATTCAGCACCAATGCAAGAAAAGTGCCCACAATAAAGAGCACCAGGCTCCTTTGCACAACGTCCCTGCTCAGGTTCAAACTGCTGCTGCTGCCGCCAACATTTAAGTTGCTAGTCTTCTTTGCTCCATGGCCCACTAAGGTTAGGGGAGAACTTGAGACAGATGTGCTCAACATTTCGCCCACCTTGGCTGCCAGCTCTGTAGCAGTCCCGCCTAAGGGGCCTTTATGCCTTCCTCTGGCTGTACAGGAACAACTCCACATACGATCCTCCAATCTGGGCATAGGTTTCTCCATCAGATTTCTGAAATGGCATGAAGCAGCTGTCAGACGTGCTGGCATTAGTGAGGCTGCCAAGTAAGCTTCTTTATGTACGTATTAAGCCAGGGAAAAACTCATTAAGTGGAAACATCATAATTCAGGCACACTTTAGAGATAGACCTACAGGTAGCTTTTTATTATTGCATGGGTGATGAGCACACTTTGAAGTCAACACTCTGGTCTGGAGAGGCCTTTGAAAATCTAGCTGCATTGGTCCTACTTTATGGAGGCATTTCATGGCACTTGCTACGATTCTTTTCTTTCAAGAGTAAACTTCCATCTAATGATGATTACGACTTTCCCATCTGGGAGTGTAGCTAGGTCTGCTATTAACCACTTGCATCTATTCAGTGCTACGAAAATGCTAGAAACCACCTTATAGCTGAGTCAAGCTATTGCCCTATTTTAGCCTCCTCTTGTCAACCCTGGCTGTTTTGCATGGGATTGACCATGCATGCAAGCAACAGTTGAGCTAGGCTTTCACTCTGCCAAAAAACAAAACAACAAAAACACCCTAGGCCTGCAATTCTATGGCAGATTATTTGGGATTAACATCCATATGAAATTCAATAATTACTTTCAAATAAACCTGGATAGGAATGATCTCCTACAATGGGTTTATTTTGCAGGATGGGGCTGAACATATGACACCAACTCAACATTATTTTGCCTAACAGGGAGAAAGGCTCAGGGTTGTCCGACAGGAGTCTTTTATCACATACGCTCTAATCTCAAACAATCAAGCATAAAAGGCTAGCTCTAGGTTTTTTCCCTTTGGAGCCACTGGGGATTGAATAGAGGCTTATTTTATATTTTTTAAAAGGTGTTCTGTCACTGAGGTATGGCAAAGGCAAAGCCCCTAATCCAGAGAAAATATCCCTTCCTGCTAAAAAGCAAGGGGATCACAAAGCCAACTTCTCTCTAGAGTCTTGAAGATGGTAACTATTTCTGCCCTTTATAACATCCCATTGTAGATGTACTGTACCTGAAATCAACCCCTCCTGGAAGTACAATAATTACTGGCTTACTTTCCATCCCAGCTAAATTTCTAAAGGACCAATCCACGGATAAGGAGCAATAATCCTATCTGATATGCAATTATGAACTCCCCGTTTCTATTATCTACCTGGACTCTCAAGTCTAGATTTAACCCATCAACTCTCCAAATATATTTTTTAAATTGTCCATTTGCTCTCGTCTACTAGTTCTTCACCTGAAAATCAAAAAGGAGACCTCATATTCCCAAGTGCCAGTGAGAACAAGAAAGAGTCTTGTGCATCCTAAAGACCGAACAATTTTATTTGATATATTTTGGGACTCTAGCCCACTACTTCAGATTCCATAGCTGTACTCCTTAATCTTGAAACCAACTAACATAGATTTATTGCACCTAATTACAAACTAACCTTTTGTTATGCCCTGTAAAACCACCAACAACTGAAAACAAGTGCAGGTGATTCATGTATTTACTACACCCAGAAGGTTACAAACTTGTGCATTAGCACATGTAAGAAAATACTCTTGCTAGGTCTTCTGCCCAGACAAAATCTGCATGGCTGGAGTTAGCAGTGGCAGGGGAAGAGAAGCTAGGGCAGCATGTGTATCTGCACACTCCAAAAACTGTACATCAGGCAAGAATTTCATCTGATGTAGGGTTATGGGGATGCTCAGATATACATGCTGTCCAATCTCTCCCCCCCCCCCCCAAAAAAAAAAATTTCAGTTTAAATTTTGCCTGTTGGAAAAGTAAGCTATTGGAGATGGCTCACTTCTCAGCCAGCTGTGCCCAGGTGAACTGAATAAAACCCAGAGGCCCTCCTGTCCCCCAAACCAATAAACTAGATCCCTAGAGGCTAACCTTGGCACTCCAGCTGTTCTGGAACTTCAATTACCATAAGCCCAAGGCAGCTCACCTGCTGATCAGAGCTTCTGGGAATTGAAGTCCAAGAACAGCTGGAATGACAAGGCTTGTCTTCACTGCACTAGATCTTTTCTCATTAGTCACTGCAAGAGTTTTCTGTCTCGTAAAGCATCAAGCAGTAATGGGGGGAGGGGGTGGCAATGCCACCCACCTAACTGACCACAATCAACCTCCACGAGGGCAACTTGGCTGGTCCAAGGAGCCCACCCCCAAGTAAGATGGACACAGACAAAGAATCATAACTAGTTGGAAGAGGCCTTTTAGGCCATTGAGTTCAACCCTCTGCTCAGTGCAGGGATCCGAATCATAACAGATGGTGATCCAATTCTCTCTTGAATGCCTCCAGTATTGGGAGCACACACCACCTCTGGAGGCAGTTGGTCCCACTGTTGTAGTGCTATACGTTTCCCCTAATATTCAGCCTATATCTGGCTTCCTTTAGTTTGAGCCCATTATTATGTATCCTGCACTCTGGGATGATTAAGAACAGATCCTGCCCTTCCTCTTCTTGATGATTATCTTTCAGGTCTTTGAGGAAACATGCCCAGGTCCTTCTTCCTCCTCTAGGGCAGTGATGGCGAACCTTGGCACTCCAGCTGACCTTGAACTTCAATCCCCAGAAGCCCTGATCAGCAGGAATGCTGACTTGGGCTTCTGGTAATTGCAGTCCAAGAACAGTTGGAGTGGCAAGGTTGGCCATCACTGCTCTAGGGCTTGGTTTCCAGTCCTCTGATCATCTTCAGAAAAAACCCAAAAACCAAAAAACACCTCTCTGCAGCACTTTAAAGCAAAGGTAAAGGTTTCCCTTGCTCGAAAGCCAGTCATATCAGACTCTAGGATGCAGTGCTCATCTCTCAAATTTCAAAGCTGAAGAGCCAGCGCTGTCTGTTGCTAGACACATTTGCGTGGTCATGTGGCAGGCATGACTAAACACCGAAGCACACGGGTGCCCAAACTTTTTTGGGCTGTGTGCCAGTCACGTGGTTCAGGGGGCCAGATCTGAACTCTGACACCAATTCATCTGGCCCGCAAAGCCCCCATCGCTCCTGGAAGCAAAACATACTAGTACGAGAGCTTTGCGTGCCAGATGAATTGGTGTCAGGGGCCGGATCTGGCCCACGGGCCATAGTTTGGGCACCCCTGCTTTAAAGACTAACAGCTATATTTTTAATGACTGCTATATTTTTAATGCTAGCAGTTAGTCTTTAAAGTGTCGCAGTGTTTTCCCCCCGTATCTCCTGATATATCTGGAAACATGTCATGGCATAACAGGCCTTGCCACCTTCAGTTCAGCCGTGGTGGTAGACTGCGCCTGCCCATGGAAGTCCTAAATCGCACATTGTCCGCCTCACATAAAACCACAGCCCCTCCTGCCCACACGAACCACTCGCGGCATGAGAAGGGAAGAGGAGACGCGACCCTCAAAAGGAAGAATAGAAACCCCCGCTTTTCAACCCTTTAAGGCTTAGGGCCCGTTCTCCCTCCCGGTCTCTTGCCTGCCTTCACTCCTACCTGCCGCCACGTTCAAGCGCCCGCGAGGCTCCCCCTCTTCTTGTCTCCTGTCTTGCCTTTTCCGCCTGCCTCACTTGCCCTTCTCTCACGGCAACCAACCGCCACTAACTGCCAAATAAAGCGCTCTTTATATAGCCGCGAGCCCCGCGGTCACGTGCCCCCGGCGCGGCCCTATCCGCGGTCTCGGCTCCCACCGCCCCTCCCCTCCCTCGCGCGCGCTCAGGAGAGAGATGGGTTCGCAGACTGACTGACGGGTGGTGGGGGGTGGGGGGGTAAGGACGACGAGGCGCTTTTCCGCCTGGAGATTAGAACAACATTGCAGTCTGGTGAGGGCCGGCCAGCCAATGGGAGGCAGGCGGCCCATATGACGTCAGGGACACACCACCCGCCCCTCCTCCTTCAACTGACAGCTCGCGAGCGAGCTGACAAGGCGGGAGCGGGGGAGAGGTGGCGGTTTTTCCCCCCTCAGAGGCTAAAAGGGGAGGGGAGGGGAAAGGAAGGGGGCGTGTCGCGTGCTGAGGAGAATGAACAGAACGTTTTCTCCCCCCCCCCCCCAACCGTCTCTCTGAAGAGGGGGGTCACGGAGGGGAGGACGCTATTAGCATAAAAATTGAAACAAACAAACAAATAAATAAATAAGCGAGCCTAGTGCCCTTCGCTCCCCTTTCCCCTTGTTAATCGTTCCAACTCCCTCCTCTTCTTTTTTTTTACCTCAAAATAAAATTTAGTCTATTTCCGTGATGGCGAACCTTGGCACTCCAGATGTTCTTGGACTTAAGCCCAAGCCCGTGTGAATCCACACGAATGGGTTTGCTGCGGTTCATCCGGCTGGCGCCAGTGCCGCCCTCATCGCTCCTGGACGCGCTCTGGGCGCGTTTTACTTCTGCTTCCAGGAGCGACGAGGGTGGCGGCGGTGTGGGCCGGATGAATCGCAGCAAACCCATTCGTGTGGATTCACGGGGGGTTGGGCCTTCTCGGAATCAGTCCAAGAACATCTGGAGCGCCAAGGTTTGCCATCACAGTATTTCATTCAGAGGTGCTTTAGGCTGCAGTGACAAACCTGGCTTGTGGAGAGCCAGGTTGGGTTAAGAAAAAGTGAGGCTCCCAGTAAAGAGATGATGACTGAGATAATGGCAATTGGAAGGAAACTCTTGTCTAGATATGGAGATAGAAGGAACGAGTATAAAACAGGTGGCAGAGCTCAAAATACCTAGGAACAAACAAGCAAAAAAGACGACTGATTATGGGGAGACAAGCTATGAGAAACCTGTGGAACATAGTGAACAGCAGAGACATCACCTTGCAAACCAAAATTCGCATAGTCAAAGCAATGGTACTGTATGGGGTGTGAGAGCTGGACCATTAGGAAAGCTGAGCGCAGAAGAAGAGATGCCTTTGAAATGTGTTGGAGGAGAGTCCTGAGAGCCCTAGACAGCAAAAGAGAACAAATAGGTCAATATTAGAAGAAATCAACCCTGACTGCTCCTTAGAAGGTCAAATAGTGAAGATGAAGATGAAGTACTTTGGACATCAAATGAGAAGGGAGGACTCACTTGAGAAGACCGTGATGCTGGGAAAGGTGGAGGGCAAGAGAAGAAGGGGGCGTCTAAAGATGGTATTGTGGACACAATGGGCACTGAGCTGGGCAGGCTAAGGATGATGATGGAGGACAGAGATGCCTGGCGGGCAATGGACCATAGGGTCGCAAAGGGTTGGAATCTACTGTACAACAACAACAACATTTACTGAAAATGGCAAAATGAATGAAGAGATTAACATACGGTGCAAACCAGATATTGGGACAGTTAGCTCCACTGTTCCACAAAGAAACACCTCTTTACAAAGCAAATTCATCTCCGCCTTATGTTACCAGTGCCAAACACGGACACTTACAATGAAACATAAGCAGAGGATGGACTGCACGTAAATGAGCAGAGGTTGGGGCACCTTGAAAAATGAGATGTCTGAGAAAGGCTGGAGTGACTAGAACAGATAAAATCAGGAATGAGGTTATAAGGGAAAAATTGGAACAACTAATCTTAAATTACAGAGCCAACAAATATTGTAAAATGGTTTGCCCATTTGGAGCAAATGTCTTGGCATTCCATACCTTACAAGGCATGTGTGGAAAGAGGGGAAGAACAAAGACCATGAGGCAGACCCAGAGGAAGGTGGAGAGAACATCAGAGAAATATTACAAGAACACCAGATAACACTAGAAGTGCCAGAACAAGAACCTTGCATCTCTCTCGACACCCTAGATAGGGTAAAAGAAGAAGCACTCCCAAGAACCAGCTTCAGAACTGTGTAAGAATCTGAGGTGAAATCTTCAGCCTGTCTTGAGATTCCTTCAGCACTGAAGTGCCATGTGCTCCCCACACCACCTCTCCCTCCCTCCTAAGTTCTTTCACTTTTCCCCTCACTGCCCTTGCCCTTAGACTTACATGATGTTCCCAGGAATTAATGAACCTCTGGGACACTGTGGTCTTGTGCTTTGGGTCATGAACTCAAAACAAAACAAAACAGGGTAGATGGCACAATATGTGAGGAGGAGAAACATGCAGAAAGTCTCATAATCCCTTCCCTATCTTGTCACATTTACCAATTGAACACTTAGTACAAGGATGTACACCAATTGTCCCTTTTTTGACATTCATATCTATTTCTTAGGTATATATCCTGTTTTCAGTGTAGTCCAACATTCCTCCAAAGAGCTCAAAGCATCATATATGGCTTTTCAAAATAATCCTGTGAAGTACATAAGAACAGCCTTGCTGGAACAGGCCACAGGAGCCCATCCAGTCCAGTCTCACACAGTGGCTCACCATTTGCTTCAGGGTATCATTCCCAAGCAGATGCCTTCACCTGCTTAGGATTCCCTGGAAATGGCATTGAGAGATATCCTGCCTATCTCTCCAACCCAGAGGTTGTCCTCCGGTATCCATAATTATAGCCATTGATACCCTTGTCCTCCATGAACTTGTCTAATCCTTTCTTAAAGCTGTCAAGACTGACAGCTGTCACCACTTCTTCTGGCAGGGAGTTCCATAGACCAGTGATCCTCTGGGTGAAGTAGATTGGCCCACAAAAAGAATGACTGGCTAAAAGCCATAAAATCCTATTCAAACACCACATTGGCTTCCTTTTCATATAAAGTGGAAGGGAAGTATCTACTCTTAGGAAATTAACGTCATAAAAGTGGCTGGTTACAAATACAGTAGACACAGTGCATGCCTCCATACAACATTTAGCAAACAATTTTCTTGTTTCCTCACCTTTCTTGAATATTTCTGGTTGAAATGAGAAGTGTGGTGAAATTATTAATAGGTGTGAAATATTCTTCAGGTGCCACATCCGGTCTGGATATTGGCTATCATCATGGCAATAGTCTTCCTGTTCTTAGCTCCTTGGAACAGTTCTTCTGAGGACTTGCCACACCAGTCTCTCGGGGTCTTTAGTTATGAAGTCCATCTACATCCAGGGCCTCTCTTCCCAGCGATCTTTCCTTGCAGAGCTAGTTGGAGTATTCTATACTTTATGTTGTTCCTTATGATATGGCCAAGGTATTGGAGCTTTCTTTGCTTAATGTTCTTAAAGAGTTCTTGTTCTTTATCCATTCAGTGCAATACTTCTACATTAAGCACATGGCCAACCCATGATATCCTTAGCAGCCGTCTGTAAATCAACATTTCAAAAGCTTCAATTCTCTTTTCAGATGCTTTTGTCAATGTCCAAGCTTCAACTCCATATAGCAACACTGGGAGTACATAACATCTCGCTATTCAGATCTTTGTAGCAATAGTTAGAGCTCTACTGCCTAACAAATGTCGCATTTTTATGAAGGTAGATCTTGGTTTTTCTAGTTGTACAGTATTTTAATCTCTACCTCGGGATCCCAATTTTCATTTAACATACTCCCCAAATAGATAATTTTATCTATTCTTTCGATTTCTTGTGTGCCTGCCATTAGCTTGCTATGAGTTGGTGTTTGGTTTATAATCATATATTTTGTGTTGAGATCCAAACCATATTCTGTGTTTGAAGCTTTAACTCAATCCAGCATCAACTGAAGATCTGCAAGATTTGTCGCCAACAACATTATGTCATCAGCATATTGGATGTTATTCAGGTATTTCCCATTAATTTTAATACCCATATTTAAATCTGATAGTGCTTCAGAAAAAATAATCTCTGAATATATATTAAATAGTGTCGGGGACAACAGACAGCCTTGTCGCACACCTATGCGAATTTGAACTTGCTCTGTCAGCTCCTCTTCAACTCTGACTTGAGCTTCCAGTATTAAGTATAAGAATGTTAAATTATCCACATAGTTTTATGGCCACAATTTGTATATGCTGATCTTTATTTTTCCCAACCTTGGCAATAGCAATTACACTTATATAGTGCCCTTTAGCACTTAGTGAGCAGTTCACAAGGTAATTAGCATTTTGCCTCCAACATGTACTTATTTTACCAACTTTAGAAGGATGAACTTAGAATAAGTTCTGCCATATACAATTTTTTTGTCTTTAGTAGCCTGTGCTTTTAGCCACAGTACTACAGACTATGGTTGTGAACATGACTGCCACAATACAAGCTATCAGTACAATTGTATAATTTTAAAAATCCATTTGAATTATGTGCAAATTAGGGTTTCTGAGATAGGGTTTCTCATGTAGATGGATTAAATGACCCAGAATTTAAGGGGCACAGTAAATTGCTGCACGGTTTTTAACCCTGACCATTTTACAACGTTCCAGCGTTTTCATTGCATGAAAGGAACACCCATTGTTGTTGGGAAACTCGCTTTCAAAGATGGTAAGGGGGAGAAAGCATTGGTACGCAAAGCTAAATATCATTGTGGCATCATACCTATATGCAAAGTTCAACTCAGTTTTTCATTCTGTCCTTTGTTGAAATAAAGCAACAGGCAAAGTTTACCAAAGTGTACTAAAAGCAGCAGACCATTGATCTTGTGATTAGCTTTTGGCCAGATTCATATTTCCAAAGCAGCAGAAATTTTATTCTGTGTATACAGGTGACTATGTAAAGTAAGTATCTTTGCAGTTCATTCCTGTCCACAGGCAGTGTCCAAGGTAATAATTATCATATCTCCCCAACTGAGGTTACACTTACACACCCGTGCTTAGCTCCTCCCCTGAATATTTTTTAAAAAATATATAGTACTGACAAGTGACAAATCTGAAATTTGTTGTTTCAAGGCATACAATGGATGGGTACAGGTGACAACTTTTCAATAATCTTATCACATGGGCATACTGTACATGATACAGCATATCCCTCTACTGACATCTTGGCTTCTCAACAGTGGCCATAAAAGCCTTGACGAATTAAATTGTACTTTCCCCCAATGTTAAATCAGGGATTTGGATCCTGTACAATTCTCAAATCTTAGCTCCAACGTTCTCTTCTTCTCCCCTCTGTCCTTTGCCCTCTTGCTTGCTATTTCTGTTCCTCTTGGCTGGCTTCTCCCTTTACTTGTCTTGCCTACCTAGCTCCTTCTCCCCCTTTCTGTTTTCTCCATCCTCCTCTGTTTACTCAGTTATTGCAGTTCCTGATATAAGTGTGCCATTAGCAGAAGTTATAAACCTGAATTTTAGAGGCCACTGACAATTAACCCCAGAGAATGGACTAGATGACCCTTGGCATTCCTTTCAAGACTACAGTTTTATGATTCTAAGCCACCCCAGAGTTCAGTTGGGAATAACTTTGCTCATAAATATGCACTTAAAACCCCATTTATCAAGGATCTAGCAAAAGTGCTAGAAAATGTCAGAAACAGAATCTTTCTGCATGTGTTCTATCCTGATCTGTGATTCTGAGCCATATATCTTCCAGTGCTTCTAATAAAAATATATGCAACTTTACTAGCAGTATTGTTGTCACCACCATGAACTTGTAAAAGCCTGGCAAACATTTGTTACAGTACAAGAGAATAAAACAAGGCTGAAATCCGGCTAAGCCCTGTTTATGTAGGTAATGATAGGTGTGAGTCTGCAGGTACTAGTGTGAAGACATCATATCAGTATGTGAATGGATATGTCTGAACTGTCAGATAAAAACTTCTGAAGAGTTATTTGGGGATGATTGGGGCTGTTTTGCAGTATTCATTCAACCAAATGGTCGGGTTAGCTTCCTGACTACCAACCTGAAAACAAACCAAGTTAAATCTGATTTTTTTCCAGATGAGAGGGACATCGACATTTAGTCAAAACAGAAGTGATAACTATGCTGCAATATAGCTGGAGGTAATGTTTGCCATAGTCAATGTTTGTCAGAGCAGTAGCTGGAAAGAACCCAAATCAGAAATCTTAGCTTTCTTTTTATTAGAAGGAAATCAGCATACACAGGATTTCATATAAATGGTGCTCCATTTTAGTATTCATTCTTTGAATAAGCTCCAACCTTGCTTGTATACCTTATGCTGTACAATTGTATTAGTGTACACATGACAATTATTTTGGGTGTGGCCCAAAAAAGTAGATGAACTTCCCCCCACAAATATTGGACCATCTGTTGTCTTTATTTTTCAAATGGGATGTGCATTTGGATTCAGGAATATTTGGAATTGACTGAATAATGCCATATTTGGATGGTTCCAAACATATCCAAATCTGAATTTGATAGTACTGAATATCTGTAATAATAATTCATAATATTCAGAGACTCGTATATGCCTATATTTTAGAAAGAAAGGCATGTTTCTGATTTTTTAAAGAAGTGAAATTGAAACCTATTTCTCAGGCATCCTGAAGTGATTTCTTGAGAAATGAAACTTACATTTCTTTCAGACATT
This sequence comes from Bradypodion ventrale, assembly GCA_035047345.1. Taxonomy (NCBI): domain Eukaryota; kingdom Metazoa; phylum Chordata; class Lepidosauria; order Squamata; family Chamaeleonidae; genus Bradypodion; species Bradypodion ventrale. Next base: position 129,060,405 of record JAWDJE010000006.1, read on the forward strand.
CTCTGGCACTCAATTTCTCCTGATTGCAAAACCTGCAAACTATGTCTGTACCAATGAAATCTAAAATCAGGCACAAGCCCCAGGAGATTTTTTAAAACAGTTTTCTCAACTGAAAGGTAGGCATAATGGCTCATAAATCCATTGAGCATTTTCTGTTGGAATTTGTTGTAGCATAAGCCTACACTGTAGCAGTTTTCTCTATGTCCTGTTTTGCTCTCAACTTACATTTACTTTCTCAACATCTCATATTGTTTATTTAATATAGTTAGGAATAAGATTTAGGATTAGTACAGTCAGAGATTGATTTGTTATAAATCAACAGGGAATTATATTAGATTTAGGTCCCTTTGTGATGTATCAGGCAGCTGAATAAGATTTTGTTACAAATAGATAAGTTAATATAATTTCTGTCTCTGCGTGTTCCGGTGTGATCTTCTTTGGAAAACTTTGTTCTGCTGTAGCAGAATTAGGTACTGTTCTTTGGGTAAAGTCTGCAGGCAGTAAGAAACGTGGGTGTTGTAGATGAAGGCACTTGGGGAAGGCTGCCTGCCTCAACTGAGGGGAGTGGGAGAGGGAGCCCCCCAAACAAAATCTGTCCTTAGCTGCCTTGTCCAGCACTGACAGTATGAAAGAGCAGCATTTGTGTGTGCCTTTGTCAAGGAAGTGGTAGAGAAATCTCTGGTTCAAGGCAGGACAAATATGAACGAATCTCAATCATGTTCCAGCGATGTCTTTGTGCATCCCAGCCAGGTCAAGGAGCCGAAAAAAAGATGGTGAAGAAGGCACATTTCTCTCAAAGATCTGATGTGCCAGAGAAGGATAAGCAAGGCATCAGCACTCAGATGTACACTATCAGCTTGGGAGACAGCAGTGCTGGACTATATATTGCCTTCCATTCCCATACCATGCAGATCCATCATGTTCAAGGATGGATTGACTTCTAGCTTCCATTCTCAGCAAATCTTTCCTGTGCAAAGCAGCATTGTGATTCATGGAAATTCTCATTAAAGTACATAGACATCTTATGTGGGGCAAGAGGAAATGGATGAGTCTCTGGTGGACATTACTTCAGAAGCTTGTGATGTTGGAATCACTCCTGTCCCTCCAGCTGCACTTGATCCACAGTAGATGGAACTAGTAGTGATGACAAGTTAGCAATCCCTGTTAGGAAGGGTTACTTGAGGTGTGTATGCCATATGGACTCAAGGATCTAGCCAAACTGTAAGTTATAAATAGGATGATTATGTGTGTAGGTGTATGTCAGAGACCAGTCTGAGCCTTATCAGGCAAAGTAGCTAAAATTCCATTTTAAATATAATGGCATAAGGTGTTCTTCAAATGTGCTGAACATACTCTTCCAAAAAATGTTTATTCACTATATTTTTATACCAGTCCTACTCAAAGATATTTAGGTTAGTATATATCAGGCTTTCTCAACATTTTGTGGTTGTGGGCCGGATCACTCCCCCTCAGATGGCTGAGTGGGAGTCCATATCTCATTCTATCATCATCACAACAGGGGTACACAGAAAAAGCCTCCTCAAAGATTGTGCTATTTTTGAACCCTAATCGAGTGTACTGTGAACAATGGCAACCTTGTTGTGCTGGCTAATCTTTCTCACACTATGTCAGGTGAAAGGAACTGTGGAATCAATTCACCAAAAGGTGGCTTCATTTTGGCAGTTTAAAATCTAACATAGATACGAAAGAAGAAGAATCATCACCACAACACTCTTGAGAATCTTAAGGCTGATTTGAGATCACTTGGTGAACTTTCTGGCTCCATAGGGATTTAAATGTAGGTTGCAATCACATGTTGTCATCATCAAAACAGTTCACATCACACCACACAAATGACCTAACTGGGCTTAGCAGGAAGGCTTAATTTATCAGTTTTAAATTACTCTCCACGCTGCTGGGTGTTCACTGATGTCTAGAAGCAGTAATTCATTCACTTTTATAGCAAGTTGACATTTAATAATTAATGGTTAGATTTCTCTTTTGTTGCTGGATTGTTATTTCTAATATGCTTTACTGCCTTTTAAAGCCTTTTGTTGGGTTGGTAGTAGTTGTATAGAACAAAGGTTGTGAAAAGAACAATTGATAATGTGGTTGTGATTCTCCATTCCTACAAATCTCTATCCCAGCTCCTGTATTATTAGTTTATCAGAGTACTACAAGCAGCTGTGAAGAGGAAAAGTAACTTCTGCTTTATTTTTCAACATTCTAGAAACTCATTATCAGCCATCAGCAAATCTGTCCTATTCAAGGCAATTAAAATGTTTAATTTAATTTAATTTAATTTAATTTTCACGCTTATATACCGCTCACTCAGGCGAACCCGACTCAGTGCGGTTTCACTCCATAACTTCCTGGAATTTTCTGGTGATATTCCCTGACTTCATGGTTTGCTTACTTTTATGCCATATTGAAAGATCCAGAATCTATATTAGTATATGCCAGTGATGGCGAACCTTGGCACTCCAGATGTTCTTGAACTTCAATTCCCAGAAGCCCTGATCAACAGAAGTGCTGACCTGGACTTCTGGTAATTGAAGTCCAAGAACACCTGGAGACTGGAGTGCCAAGGTTCACCATCACTAGCATATGCCTTTATTATGTCATTACACTTACTTACAATATTTTTACCCCACCTTTCTCCTAAAAAGACTGGTGGTGGCTTACAGTCTTACAAATAAACAGCATTAAAAGCCAAAAAGTGATAAATTGTTACAATATTTTAAAAGAATTAAACAAATATGATATTAAAAATCATAGATAAAAGCAGACTAAAAACCTATTAAAAACAACAGAAATACAATAGTCCCAGTTTAAGGTCTCCTCCTGCCCCAACAACCAGTCACTGCCCATTTTGGTACCATTGAAGTTTCTCAATGCTTTCCAAAGTCAGCCCCATGTAATATGTTCAGTGTTTTGAGATACCTAGATCTCTTAATGAGCCAAGGAATTACAAAAAGTAGGTTGCAGATTAAGGGATTGGGGAATGAAGTAGATTGACTTGATGTTGAAGTCAAGCTGTTTGTAAGATCACAGCCCTGAGATTAAATGGGTTTGAAGACACTACAGACATTCAAATAAAGCCCTAACACAAAATGAGCATCTTTTTGCCCTTCTAGATGTTGGTGTACTACATTCCCTTCACTTTTTTCCATTATTAGCTATAGCTGATGGTAGCTTTCCACACTGGTTTAGCTGGTGATGTGATGTTTTGAGGATTCACTGGGAACCCATGCAGTATTGCTGGGAAAAAGAAAGTGAGAAGTTTGCATGACTCCCTAGTTTTGAAAGTATAAAACTAGGTTTTATATTTAAAAAATGAGGAGTCAAACTTTTCTGTTTTGCTGGTTGCTAACAGATCTACAAGGGACTGTAGTGGCCTAGTTGTTAAGATGCTGAACTTCACTACCAGCTGGTCAGCAGTTTGAGACCTGAGTGCCGCACAATGGAGTGAGCTTCCATCTCTGTCCCAGCTCCTGTCAACCTAGCAGCTCGAAAGCAAGAAATTGCAAGTAGATAAATAGGGCCATTTCAGTGGGAAGGTAAACAGTGTTCCATGCACTCCGGTGTCTAGTCATACCTGCCATATGTCCACGGAAACATCTGCCGACACAGACAGCACTGGCTCTTTGGCTATAAACAGAGATGAGCACTGAACCCTAGAGTTGGATATGACTGGCTTTCAAGCAAGGGTGACCTTTACATTTACTAACAGATCTACAAGCAGCTCCAGATGAAACCTGAAGGCAACACACCAGCTTCTGCAGTCTGTCTCAGAACTGTGTTCATGAAGACACTGGTTTCAATACCGCGTTAGTTCTCTTTCCCCTTCTCACATCTGATATTCGGTAACAAAAATTGGCTATAATTCATGGTAAGAAAAAGTGACCAGTCACTAAATTTCCCTCCCCCCTCACCCCAATGAAATGTTCATGTTTTCATGCACAGCCAAGCAATGGCAAAATACAATGGTCTGAATGAATTCTGGTCATAAGTAAATGAAAACTTCTTCTCTCTCTCTCTCTCCCCCCCCCTGTTCATGGCTTAACAGAGATTTGAACCCAGGCCTCTTGACTCCTAATCTGACACTCAACTACACCATACTGGCTGGCATAGAAAAACATACATAGAGCTCTGCTTCCTGGATGATTCAGGCAGTTATGGTCCAAAACATAACTTTAGCAGACTGTTAAGTATGATTCTCTCTGTGTCACATAATTGCCATACCTTCTAGTCACAAATCCAGAATTGCAACTTCTCTTTAGTATTAAGCCATTACTTTCTCTCGAAACAGCATGTTCTGCACACAGAGAATTTATCATCTTTTCATCTCAAAAGAAAGATAAAATGTAACGGTGTGGGAAGGTAACAGCTTTCTGCCCCAAGTGTTAGGGCACTAGGGGATATTTTAAGACTCAACCTTCAAGCTTTTGTTACAAGACTAGATCCATGTCAATGGGACTCAAGAGGTTTTCCTGAAGCAGATAAAAACTGCCCAAATATGCTCTAATAATATAGTAAATTTAATTTTAAAAAAAAATCCATAGGACTGGAAAATTTCAGTGGACTTCTATGTTAACTTCACATGTTTAACTGGGAAGTTTGCATAGATAACATTTGTGAGTCTCCAGTGTTTTCCTACATGGGCCCCACACCCCACAGGGGCACTTCGATTCCCAGAAGCCAAAGTTAGTACATTGGCTGATCAGTGCTTTGGGGAATAGACTTAGGCTTCTGGAAATTTAAGTCCAAAAACCAAAGGTTGGAAAACACTGGTCTATGCTAACTTCACAACTAAACATCTGAGCACAAGAATGGCAGTTAGGTAAAAGAGGCTTGGGTGGGTGTGAGTTCCATTGCCTAAAGCTGGCTTTTGTGCATGCAGGTCTACAGGAGTTTTATCTACAGGAAAACAAAGTCAGTATATTCCCTAAATACCTTCCCTTCATGTTACATGCACACTATTCTATTATTTCAGTCTACCATGGGACTTCTCTTCTAGACCTTATATCATCCATGTTACTGTCATCGAAATACAGTACTTTTGCCAAGAGGGTTGCCAGGTTGACATTCATTTTGGGTTAACCTGTTAATAATTTACTTTTGTAACAGCAGGTTTGCTAATACCCCAGGAAACATTACTAGTACAGTGGAACCTTAGTTAACAAACAGCTCAGTTAACACAAAAATTGCACAACAAAAGGAAATCCATAGACAATAGTGGCTCTGTTTACAGAATTCTTTTTGGAACGGATTAATTGGTTTTCAATGCATTCCTATGGGAAATTGCATGCAATGCATTCCTATGGGAAATTCAGTTTAAGTAATTTTAACAACACTGACTGCTCATTGGAAGGGCTAATAGTAAAGACGAAGCTAAAGTATTTTGGACATCAAATGAGAAGGGAGGATTCACTTGAGAAGGCCCTGATGTTGGGAAAGGTGGAGGGCAAAAGAAGAAGGGGGAGGCCAAAGATGAGATGGCTAGATGGTATTGTAGACACAACGGGCACAGAACTGGGAGTGCTGAGGGGGATGGTGGAGGACAGAGGTGCCTGGAGAACAATGGTCCATGGGGTCGCAAAGGGTCGGAACCGACTGTGCGACTGAACAACAACAACAACAACTTTAAGAAACGTCCCGAGGAATGCATTAATGATGTTAACCGAGGTTTTACTGTACTGGTACTGTATATGTTTATTTGTCATTTTTCTCCTAAACTGCTCTTCTCTTGATGACCTCCATCCACCAACATTCAGTTTTGATAACTATTTCCAAATGCAGGCCTTACTATTACTATTTATAAGTAATATCTTATTACACCAGTATATTTGTTACTGGTAATGTAAAAGTAATCTGACAACTAGCTGCAAAGTTACTTTTTATACATAACAAGCAACCTTATCTAGTTACAGTCAACAGAGACAACCAGAAAGTATTTTTCTATAATTTTTTGGCCTTCTGGTAACAACAGTGTATTATATAAAGTAAAGGTAAAGGTTTCCCTTGCTCGAAGGCCAGTCGTATCCAACTCTAGGGTGCAGTGCTCATCTCTGTTTCTAAGCCGAAGAGCCAGCGCTGTCTGCTTCTGCAGACGTTTCCGTGGTCATGTGGCAGGCATGACAAGACACCGGAGCGCACGGAACGCTGTTACCTTCCCACCGAAGTGGTTCCTATTTATCTACTTGCAATTTCTTGCTTTCAAACTGCTAGGTTGGCAGGAGCTGGGATGAAGACGGGAGCTCATTTCCGTCCTGCAGTACTCGGGAATCGAACTGCTGACCTTCCGCTTCCCAGTCAGCGTCTTAGCGACTTGAGCCACTGCAGTATTATATAGAGAACGCATAAGGCAATGATTACCATACATCAAAGCACACATAACAATAACAGCTACAATATTTGCCTGCCACAAATTAATGATTAACACAATGAAATCACTTTTCAAAAGTAGGATTGCAAGCTCTGTCTGAATGATCTCATCAACCACTTCCACATTCACCAGTGTTTTCATTCATCTTGCGATATCTCTGTAGTCTGTCTCAGAAGCTGGAGTGTTAGTGGCAGTTAACCTCTTTAGTGACACTGTGCTTTCAAATCACAGTTTCTCTTGCAGATATCATTTTCCCCTGAGAATTAGGAGAGCCAGGAGCTACTATTTAGAGAGACCTCTATCTTGTTCATGGAAGAGACTCAAAAGAAAACCCTGTAGTAAGCCTATTCTTGTTCTTCTGTATCTGAATCCAAATATTGGCAATCCTCATGATGATCATGATAATGCAATGGCCTTTCATTTGCTTTCTGCATTGCAGCATGTTACCCATACCACTGATCCAATTCCATGAGTCACTTTCTGGTCCTGAGCCCTCTTGGCACGCAAAGTCCTCATCAGCCCCAGGCCACTATTGATGAAGCTGCTGCCCTCCATCAAAATGGAATCAAGTGGGATTTAATTCACTTGGGGACCATCATCCTTCTCTGTGGACATCAGCACCCAGATTAATCCTTGGGGCTGTCAAGTTAGTTAACTGCCACCTGACCTGACACTCGGTGTTGAGTCGCTGGCAGTATGCTCTACTCTATTACCATGGCAGGATAACCTGGCCATATTATAGTTAAGGTAATTCAGGATGTTTCAAATATATATTTGAACTAAACAAAGGAAAGAAGCTTCCAAACTGGTCCCATTGTGTCAGTTCTCACTACTGGTTATGATTTTCTACTGTGGGTGAAACCAATTTATTTCAGTTTCTAGATCAAATTGCTAGAATTTAAACATGCCTTACACTCAAGTACTGTGTATTAGTCCTTGATCCAGTATGCTAAAATGAGATAGATGTGTCTTGCCTTCCTTAGCTTGACTACTGCTAGCACTTTATAGTCCCACACCTGAGGGTATCTATTCATAATTCATACTGCTGTGGTTTCCCCTTCTTTTTGCTTCAAGTAATCCCCGAGTTGAAACTTGGTTCCAAGTGAGTTCTAATCATCTAGAAGAGGAAGGAAGAATGACAGAAGCAAAATAAACCAAGAACTGCCCATCCCTAGCATGCTTGTGGTCTTCTTAGGCATCATCATAATTTCTGTCTGCAGAATTGTTGTCATTTAGATAAAACAATAGACAAAACACCCAAAGATTTCACATGAAGGGAGTCAGGCACTATTCTTAAGGAGACTGAACCAGAATTAAATTAAGGAGATGAATATTTGTGTATCTATTTTTTATTCCATGTCTGGCCTTTTTGATGTTTAAACATTTTGTCAGTCACAGGGCTGATGTAGAAAGACAGCATTTCTCAAACTATGTTCCTCGGAACACTGGTGGACTTCAATTTCCAGAAGCCTAAGTCAGTATTTTGGGGTATTCACATAGGCTTCTGGGAATTGAAGACCAAAAACCAAAGATTGGGGGGGGGGGCGGCTGTTAGCTCAGGAGGTTTTTTTGCCCCCCTCGCCCACCTGGCTATGGCCCTGCACCAGGAAAACCCCGGGGCATTCTAGGTTTTCTGCTCTCTAGAGATTCTGGAAACTGTAGTTCAAGAAAGTAACTTACGCAAGGGCTGTCAAAGCAGCATGCTGATATTTCATCAGTTGCCTTACTAATCACCTGTAAAATGTTTCTCAAGTCAGGTAAGGTCTTCAAGTATGCTGTAAACATCCTGGCAGGATTACATTCTTCACAGTGGTGTGACCAATGCAAACAGCTGTTTAGTCACTCCAGGGAAACAGTATACAGAAGGAAAGCCACACAGACAGAGCTAGTATCACCTGATCTCTTCCTGCTTTATATAGTTTTTGGACAGCAGAGGCATGACTCTTTTTCCTGACCTGTTTTCTAAAAGCTGAAGAGCAGCTTTTAAATTGGATCATGGTGATTGTGCTGGGGAGCAGGATCTGTTTTCCAAAAGAAAGTTTTTTGGACAACTATCAGAATCACCTAACCAACATAGACATGTTGACTAAGAGATTTGAGGATTCATAGATTAGAATTGTCATAATGTCTTAAGAAATCCTGTGAAACAGTGTTGGGGGAAAGAGTAATCCATTTGCATCTTTATTTCTTATTGGAGCCCAAAACAATACAGTTTGGACTGATTCAAACTGGGAAGACCACTAATTTGATGTCTTTTCTTTCAAAAGAACAAATCACTAACCAGCCTTTAACTGACAATCTATATAGTATGCCTTCATCAGTCAAATTTCAGGTTATCATGTTTAAAAATACACATTTGCAAGTAATGAGCTTGTCTACACAGGCTCATTGGAGTAGGTTTAATAGAGTCATTAGAGATCAACTCAAGGTCTAATATGCCATTTGGTGTGATCCTCAAATAAAAAGGCATATCCACATCAAGCAATCTCATTTGTTCTGGCTTCTTCCACTGCTAATTTCCCGTATTGTGGAGTGGCTTTAAAAGACAGCCACTTCACAATATTGGTAAATTAAACACTTCCTCTGCTCAGGGGTGAGGGTGGGCAGAGGAAGTTAATTTTTACACTGTATTAAGACAGCATGGATTCACTGCATCACTTAAAAATAAAATTTGAAAACTTCCTGGAAGTGGGAAGAGACAGGGAGTTAAAATTAAAATGATCCCTCCCCCTTTAATTTCATGACTGTTGGGTTGACAGCCTGCCCACAGCCGAATCTACGACTGAGTACCAAATAATGTTTCCTACCGTTAAGTAATGGTAAGCTTGGAACAGTTACTTTTGGAGCTAAATTTGCAGAAGCTCCCAAACCAAAATAGCAATCCAATAAAAGAAGAAGATCTCCAATGCCTGTCAGCAAAGAAAAATGACATACTGTATGTGTTTTGTCAAAGTAGTTTCTTGAGATGAGATAAAGTGATAAGGTGATATGGGCAATCAATCATTGACAGTACCAACCCCGTAAATATAATAAGGGTGTGGAATGAGGCTTCCAAGCAAGCACAACTTGTTGTGATACTGAGTTCATACAGAACGGTGTTACTACTCATGTGTTTTGCCAAGCACATTTCTCTGCCTTAGATCTTTTTGCCACAACAAAAGTCAATACTACCAAAAGCTTGAGGAAATACTGAATGGTGAGATCATTGCACTGGAAGGTTAAAAAACTGAGAGTGGGTGTTTGGGGCTGGGGCTGGATTATAATTCAAGGCTTTTTGTCATGCCTTTGCTGGAGGAATTCTCTACCCAAGGAATCAAAACCTCAGGGTTGAATTGGCACAGAGGATCAGGTAGCTCTAATGACACAGGACTCTCAGATATCTAGGATGATCTAATGCTGGAATCTTTGCAGTTGATTCCAGGGTGGGGTACAGGCTATCTCAGCTATCAGAGGATGAGCCTGCCTAGATTCCCCTTTAGCCTGCTCTTGTAAGCATTTCTGAGTGGGTTGGTCCACTTTCTTCCTGGCACCTACTGGATGCCAGAGCAGATCAACTTGCCCCCAAGTGCCACTTTTTGAACCCCCATCATTGGGTACTATTTTGCATTTGGGAACGGGATAAAAGAAAGAGAAGCTGCAGCGAACCTTTTACTTTGCCGCTATCTTCTACAATAGCATCAAAGTAAACAATTTTTCCCCTTTGATTGCTGCTAATCAGAGCAATCTGATTGCCGGCAATCAGGGGAAAGAGATTGGCCACCAAACAGCTGACTGCTGATCAACTTGAGACTGTGAGTTGCTTGGTAGAGGTGGCAACTGTGTTCACAATGGGGCTGATCGCCCAGCAGCAGATTACCAGCAGAAGAGTTACAGGGGAGCAGATCCTTTACCAGCTGCTTGGGAGATCAGCTTCCCTATAACTCTGCCAGTGCTGTTTCACTGCCTGGGCATTCACTACCAACACCACTGTAAATAAGTATGTTTGTGTATCTTTATTGTAAATAATGTTTGTGCTTATTTATGAGACTTTCCCAACATAGTATGTTTCAGGCTAGGTCAACATTGGGCACCTGTATGATATATTGTTATTATATTATTATATTGTTTTATAGATATTCCTGAGGAAGCTTGATGAAAAGCTGTTACACCGGATCAGCTTCGGATATCTTGACTGAATATTTTGAATAATTTGAACATAATAATTTTTGGAAAACTGAGTCATTGATTATATTTTGAATGAATATCTTGAACATAATTTTTGGAACACTGAGACTTTGAGCTTTGTCATTACAATATGGAGACATCAGAACTTTGAGGAATTTATTTTTGAGAATATATTGAGTTAACATTTGTATACATTAAACATTGAGATTTGAAGTAATTTAGACAGTGAAGAATTTGGAGAATAATCATTTATTATCATAATATTTTGAAAACATTGAATAAATCTTATTAATTTGTTACAAATTTAATGACCACCACTCTTCAGCCTTGTTGCAAATGGTTCCTACACTGCTGATCAATTGGACAGACTCTGATCCATGGTGGTCTCAGTTGACCTTAAGCAGCTTATTAAAGGCCACACTACACTGGCCCTAGACAGGGCCCATAGTTAATGGCAGAACGTTTGTGTGCCTTGTCTCTCTGTGAGCATCTCTGATCTTTTCCTTGTTATCTCTTGCACTTTTTCCCTTTCAGATTCCCAACCTATTATTATGCTGGTGGGCTGACTGTGATGTTCCAATTGACTTTGTTTCTTACCTTCCCTGTTCAGACTGACCGCTCAGTCTGACTGTGTTTTATGGCTTTAAGGTCTTGACTTGTGTACTGACTCTTGGTATTGACTCCTTCTTTGGATAACCAGGTATTTTTGTTTTGTTTTACCAATTCAGTCTGGTTTTTCACATCGCTAAGGGGATGTGACTGCTCCTTGGAAGGTCAAATAGTAAAGATGAAGCTAAAGTACTTTGGACATCAAATGAGAAGAGAGGATTCACTTAAGAAAGCCTTGATGGTGGGAAAGGTGGAGGGCAAAAGAAGAAGGGGATGGCCAAAAATGAGATGGCTAGATGGTACTGTAGATGCAGTGGGCACAGAGCTGGGCTGGTTGAGGAGGATGGTGGAGGACAGAGGTGCCTGGAGGGCGGTGGGTGGTCCATGGGGTCGCAAAGGGTTGGAATTGACTGTGCCACTGAACAACAACAATAAAGGGGACGCACATCTCTGGTGTGCTTCCAGGTTGTTTGGGGACTTAATTCTAGAAAACAGAACACTTCACGGTTGGGTCTGGCCTGAAGATATTCCTTAGCCCTGATACAGTGGTCAGTCAGCTGTTAAGAATGGCAAATTCTAGGCCAATGATGGCGAAGCTTGGCACTCCAGGCATTCTTGGACTTCAATTCCCAGAAGCCCAAGTCTGTAAATCCACACAAATGGGTTTATTGTGGATTCACAGAGACCTAGGATTCTGGGAATTTAAGTCCAAGAACACCAGGAGTGCCAAGGTTTGCCATCATGGAACTAGGATCACAGTAGCTGTGGAATTGTGAGAGGTGCAGTCCACAAAAAGTAACTGTTCAATCCTGGAAGTTGTTGAACCTTTGGTCATCCTGCTTCTTGCACGCAAAGAGGAAATCCAATGAAATCTGCCCCTGTTCCTCTCAATGTCTCCAGTATTAAAAGATAAGCTCACTTATTTAACAGGGAGAGTTCTGTTAATTCCTTTCACTCATGCAGCAGTCTGTTGTGCAAAAGGCTGGAAATATCATCTGGTATTACTTCCTCATGCAAGCTCAGAAGCTGCCCAATGCCCCAGCATCAGAGAGTTGCACAAGTGGAAGGAATGGACAGGATTCTGTTTATCTTGCTGCTATTCTCTGTCCCATTTTGCCTGTCTGCAACCCAATCCTTTGAAGCAGATGTCTCATGTTCCCATTTTACAGAAACCAAAACTGTTGCTCAGTAATCGAAATCAAGCAGGGGACTCAGAATCACTAAGGAATCCTTCAAACCCAGTCTAAGCCTCTGCCCCAGACACGAGCCAAATAGCATCCACCCCTTCCTACTCTCTGTTTATCTTTTCAGAGCCGTGAGATTCCTGTGGTAAAGCCAGATGTGGCTTTCCACTGGGGAAAATGCAGGAAATGCTTTCTGGGGCCGGTAGACATGCATGAACATCGTATCTCGCTACATGACATTTGCTCTTGTTTTATATACATATAACTGTTGCAAATGGATTGTTCTATCCAGGCTGTTTTCCAGTCTTTTGCTGAGCTTAATATTCTGCACTGGTTCCTGCCTCTGGCACATTGTTCCTCCATTTCTCCTTGTGTAAACATCCCATAATTAGCCACAATTCTAAGCCTGTCCTAGGCCTCTTAACCAATCACCTAAAGGAGAAATTCTTCCCCTAGGCTTTGGCTGCTCTTGCGCTTCCCATTCCATTCCATGCCGAATGCATTTATCATCATATTACTCTGATCTGCTCCCTCATTTATTTGGCCAACCTCCATCTTGCTTTCTCCATTCTCTAAGCCACTCTTGCTTGAAAACCAGTTGTGTCCAACTCTAGGGTTCAGTGCTCATCTCTGTTTATAGCCGAAGAGCCAGCGCTGTCTGCATTTGCAGATGTTTCCATGGACATGTGGCAAGCATGACTTGACACCAGAGTGCCCGGAATGCTGTTTACCTTCACACCAAAGTGGTACCTATTTATCTACTTGCAATTTCTTGCTTTTGAACTGCTGTTGGCAGGAGCTGGGTGCTCATTTTGTCATGCTCGGGTTTTGAACTGCTGACCTTTCATCTCCCAGTCCGTGTCTTAACCACTTTAGCCACTGCAGTCCCTGTCAGATAATGATTAAAATCTGGCTAATAAGGTAATGGGGCAACGCAGAGATTAGACAAGGGGAGGGATCAGTTTTGATGGAGAGAAGGTTAGGCAGGCAGTGCTATTTGTCGAGGAGCTGAAGTCTTTGCAGCCATTTATTTTAGGGTTTTCTTAACCTGCATGACTTGCCCCAACACACATGATGCATAGAGGGGTTCCCCACCCCTAGATTCTGTGTAGCTGCTGAAGTTTGTGGAAGGCTCACCACCACTCTGTGGGGAGTCTCTTCAAGGCCATCCTCTGCCACTCCCGTGGCTTCATGACAAAGGCTTACCAACCATGAAGCTGGCACTTCAGATGGCCTGTCATGCCCCAGATGACACAATGGGCAGAAGTGCCTACACACACCAGCTCTTTGTCTCCAGTCCTCTCCCCCATGCTTCTGGCTTTTGTGGTGCACTGAGGAACATGCAAAATACAACAAATACCTTCATGCCTATGCCAGCTAAGAATGGGTTGGGATGGATGCCTAGCTTCTAAGGTCACTTCTCAGGCAAGAGTAATGCTTCTCCTCCTCCAATGCCACTCACCTGGGCACAGGCGCGCGCCAACCATTGTCCTGAAACCCAGCAATCTCACACATGAGAGGGTGAAAAGACTGGGAAGGTTACAATACAAAAAAGTAACATTTCCAAAATTTATGAGGGGGAGACCTTTTCTTTCTGTAATGACACCATCACTGTGGAAAAGAGGTTTGCCTGGCCTTTCCGTTGTCTTTTCAGCAGCAAGTAAAGTCCTGATTTTCCTGCATGCATTAATCTTAAGATCTCTTGAAGCTGCTCTGGGTGAGGGCATTTGAGTCAGAAAATAGACCTGTTTGATCCCTAAAGCAGTGGCTCAAGTGGCTAAGATGCTGACTGGAAGGCGGGAGGTCAGCAGTTCGATTCCTGATTACTGCAGGATGGAATGAGCTCCCGTCTTTGTCCCAGCTCCTGCCAACCTAGCAGTTTGAAAGCAAGAAATTGCAAGTCAATAAATAGGGACAACTTTGGTGGCAAGGTAACAGCATCCCGTGCACTTTGGTGTCTAGTCATGCCTGCCACATGTCCATGGAAACATCTGCAGAAGCAGACAGTGCTGCTCTTCAGCTTCGAAACGGAGATGAGCACTGAACCCTAGAGTCAGATACGACTGGCTTTCGAGCAAGGGAAACCTTTACCTTTACTGTCCAGATAATCTCACCCTTTATGTTGACCTGAACAAGAACTAACTGGGGCAGGGGTTTTTGAGTGATGTCTGGGGTCTTTTTTGAGCCTTTTCCAGTCTGAGACTTGCCTTATTTTTCCATTTAATTTTAGAGATAACCCAGTGCCTGCATCCTATATTGTCTGGGAGAGACGATATTGTGCTATAGTGCTCACCCATTTTTTTAAAAAAAAAAATGTTCCAAAGGTGGCAAATAGATGAGATATCAGAGGTGGCAGTGGCTCAAAAGCCTCTTTCCTTTAACTAAAGTATGTTGTAGGGAATGGTTTAGATTAGAAGAAGAATATGGAAGCAGGGAGAACTGGAACACTCAATGTGGGTGTACTCAACAACTAGGAAGAAAACAACCGCAAAAAGGAAGGGTTGGAGAGCTTCAGCTCTAATAGTCATCATCATGATACAGATCTCAGTAATGATCAGCATAAGGGAAGTGGAGAATACTGGTCATCAGAGGAACAAAATCCTCATCTGGAAAAAAGCTTAGTAGATATCTTAGAACACTCTGCTGTAGTCATTATTTCTTTTATAGTTGGTGCTTTGATAGATTTGAGTTTGATTGTATAACGTAGATGTTTCGTTCTGTGCAATTTTTTATAATTGTTTGTCTCATGTCAGTTCAGTAATGGTGAACCTTGGCACTCCAGCTGTTCTTGAACTTCAATTCCTAAAAGCCCCAATCAGCAGGAGTGCTAACTTGGGCTTCTGGGAATTGAAGTCCAAGAATGCCTGGAGTGCCAAGGTTCACCATCACTGGCCTATGATTTAACTCCCCCATGCGACAGAATTTGATCGGCAGCATGCAAGTGCGGTGGCTCAAGTGGTTAAGATGCTGAACTCAAAGAGTGAGCTCCCATCTCCTGCCAACCTAGCAGTTCAAAAGCAAGACATTGCAAGTAGATCAACAGGTATCACTTCGGTGAGAAGGTAAACAACATTCTGTGCACTCTGGTGTTGAGGCATGTCTGTCACATGTTCACAGAAACATTTTTATTGTAACAATTTTAAAAAATATGTTGTAAACCGCCCAGAATGGGAAAATATCCCACATCAGTCAGTCAGTCAGTCAGTCAGTCAGTGAACGAACGAACGTACGAACGTACGAACGAACGAACGAACGAACGAACGAGTAAGTAAGTAAGTAGCAATTACACTTGTAAAGCACTCTCTGGACAGTTCCAAGGTAATTAGCATTGTATCCCCAACATGCTGGGTCCTCATTTTACTGACCTCAAAAGGACAGAAGGCTGAGTAAACCTTGACCCCTGTCAGAATCGAACTCACAACATCAACAGTTTTGGTTGTAGTACAGCAGTTTAACCACCATGCTATGAGAGATCATTGCTGGCTTCAAGCCAGTGGTTCCCCAAAAGCCTAAGTCAGTACATTGGCTGATCAGTGCTTTGGGGAATTGGCTTAGGCTTCTGAGAATTGAAATTCTCCTGTGGGGCAAGTGCGATAAGCCATTGACCCTGGTGAAGCAGGGAGTGTTGTGATGTCACAGTAAACATACAGGTAGTGATGCATTTCTCCTTGTAGAATCAAAAGCACCAGAGGAGTGGAATGCAATGAATCCAGGGCCAAGGGTTTCAATTGTCCCCCCCCCTCCACCCCACTACCAACCCCCCCCCTTCAAAATGCTCTGCAGCTGCGTTTTATTATTAAAACAGCTTCCATAAAACCATTTTAAAGGTCAGCATGACTAGAACTAGAATTTAATAACATGTTCTTCAAATTGCACTCTCAGCAGCTGCATAATATGATTCAACTTGCCACAAAAAACCCCACCCTTTACATGACTTTTCCTTTTCTTAATGGCAGAAGGGGAAGGGGTCACTTTGCCTTCCCCTTCAAATTGCTGCAATTTAGGACAGATAAGGTCCATGAAACTTTCCCTGCCCCCTCAAAGAAAATGGTAAAAGAGAAGAAAGTGACATCCCCCCGCCCCCATCAATCTCAACTTCAGAGTGGAGTTACCATTTAGGACCCAAAGATGGTTTGTGCCAACATGCCTAGAAGTAGAACTTGGTAACATATTCAGCTGGAATCCAGAGCCTATGAGGCTATTTCTGCCTCTGGAGAATCATTTATCATAGTAATTGAAGAAGCCAGATAAAGTGCTGGCTCTGCAATTCTCAGTTTCGCTGGGGGATGAGCAAATATGTCCTTTCCCTTACTTAGCTGGCTCACGAATGCCAGAGAATTTTGCAAGCGTCTTCAACTTTAAACACACCATGCAAACTCTGGAAGATTGTGCCTCCGGACAGTGGTGGGCATCAGCAGGTTCGCACCAGTTTGCCAGAAACGGTAGCAGAAATTCTGGCTGGCCATGCCCATCCAAGATTTGAAATAAAGTACACCTAATTCGGGTGCAACGCAGGCCACACCCACCATACCATGCCCACAGAGTAGGTACACATTTTTTTGGAGCCCACCACTGCAATTTAAGGTGCTGGTTATGGCCTTTAAAGCCCTACATGGTAGTGGGCCAGGATACCTAAGAGACCGCATCGCCCCAAGAACATCTGTCCACCCCATCAGAGTGGACTGGAGAGGTTCTCTGAAGATACCATCAGCTAGAGTGGCCGGACTCTCTAGCACAAGAAGGAGGGCCTTTTCAGTGTCCGCTCCAGCCATACCTGTCAAGTTTTGGATTTGGAAATAAGGGAAATTTTCCAGCAAATACGGGATACTTGACAGCTATGCTTATCCTGTGCTGCCCTCCAATGGTGGCAATAGGGCATTGCAGTCTAATTAATAAGGGATGACAGCAGGAAAGTGGGTAACATAAGGGGTTTTCCTGGCCAATAAGGGATACTTGACAGCTATGGCTCCAGCCCTATGGAACCTCTTACCAACCGAATTGCACCTCCAGGCATAGCAGTTGCCCTTCAGGAAATAACTTAAAACCTGGCTGGCAAAGCAGGTGTGGGGCACCGGTGGTCTGGCTCATATAGTGCAGGCGTCTCCGCCTTTTAGTCGCTTTTTAGCCACTCTTTTAACTGTGATCTTTTAAATAATTGATGGGTGGGGGGTAAATTTTAGTGTTTTAAGGTTTTAAGATTGCAATGTTTTATGCTGTTGTTGTTGTTATGCCGCCCAGAGTCGATTTGGGCGGCAGTATATAAATAATAAATAATTTGGAGGTACAGTCTTCTGGTTCCTTTATTTCTTTTCTTCTTTCAAATGTATAGCAAACACTTTCTCCCAAAATCTCAACAATGTGTTCAGTTTAAGCCTGTGATCTTGTGACAGGGGAAATGACTTTTTGGACTACAGTTTATTTGAATCATTTATGCATTCATTTTCAACTGTACATTACCTTTTTCCCAGTTACTGTAAGTGACCCAGGGTGACTCACCAGTTTACTTAAAACAACAACCAATAACCCGACTAAAACCACAGTAATTATGACACCAAAAATAAAAAACACAATTAGGTATATTAACAGTATTAAAAACAATTAGTTAAAAAGGTTAAAAGCACCTTAAAACTCATCAAAAGCACATATAATATAATAATAGCATCCACCACACAGGAACCAAAAAAGTCCAATTAGTTCTTCTTTCATGTCTAGGTCAGAATTTATACTGCCAAAACGAAGTCATATTCTTGGCTTTGTCATTGGGTCAGATTTAATCCTCATCGATACATGTTTCCGGTAGTAATCAGCAGACCAGCAATGATCTGGATTCTGTATCTCTCCACACTCATACAGTGTGTTGTTCTCCACCAGCAGTAAGGAGCATGTTGGTCTTACATTCAGGGAAGGGACTCCAACCCTCAACCTATTCAGGGTCCTCCAAGTTACATAGAGGAGGTCCAGTTCCTCGCTCATATCCTCCTTGTATGTTATTCCAATTAGCTGCTTAAAGCCTTGCTGAAAAGTATAGTCTTCATCTCTTACCGGAAGGACAAAAAAGGAGGCAGACAACTTCAGATCCACAGCCAGGGAACAGTTACATAGAAGGTCTTCTCCCAGGTTGCAACCAGATAATCCCATAAATGTAGTGGAACTGAGCAGAGATCTTTATCTTAAGAACCGCGAAGACTCATACAGGGAGATATGGTTCCCTGGGATAGCTTGGTTCACAAAACTGGAGATTGTGGTTCCAAAAAGTAACTTTTCTGGGCTTGCCAATATAACCTAGCAAGTGGCATTCTGGGAATGGTGTAGGAAGTGACAGTGTTGTGTTTCAGGTTTTCCACAGAAAATTCCACAGCTCTTATTATTTATTTATTTCTTAATTTATGGATTTATATCCCGCCCTCCTGGTGGGGAACACCACTCAGGGTGGCTAACAACATTCAGATGGATACTAAAAGCAGTTACAAACAACAATAGATAAAAACAATGAACCCCACTAAAAACAATGTATAAAAGCTCAATAACCTAAACAGTAAAACCTTAAAAACTACCCTCATCTTACCTCCCCCCCGCAGTAAAATAGCAAGACCGAAATACATAAGATCCCTCAGGGAGGCTATACGAGCCAGTGGGCCAGCGAGGTGGAATCAAGCACACCCCACACCTGCTGGCACAGCCATGTCTTTAACATCTTCCTAAAGGATAGCAGATCATACCTGTCAACTGCGGCTCTGGAAAATATGGGACCTGCGCAGAATGGTTCTGCGCAGATCGCCTACGCATGCGTAGAAGGCTTTTACGCTTGCGTGGAACCCTTCTACGCATGTGTAGAAGGCTTCTACGATCGCCTTCTACACATGCGTAGAAGGGTTCGCAAGCGTAGAAGGGTTCTACGCAAGCGCAAAAGCCTTCTACGCATGCGTAGAAGGCGATCTGCGCAGAAGGGATGTGCAGTACCTCTCCCCCCCCCCCCCCCCGCTGCCAATTCCGGGGTTTTGGCAGCTGCGGGCGGGAAATGGCGCAAATCGGCGCCGAAAATCGAGAAATACCGGCCAATCCGGGAAGGTTGACAGGTATGTAGCAGATCCGACTGGAGTCAGAGTTCTAGTGGTAAGAGGTTCCACAGGGCTGGGGCAGACATGGAGAAGGCTCTCCTCCTGGCCCCGGTAAGATGGGCAGACGGGACCACAACTGAGCCCCTCCTGTCCGCCCATTCTGTTTGTTCTCTGTTATATGAAGAGTGATCTGGACAGTCACCACCCCATAGAGTCAGATATGACTGGCTTTTGAGCAAGGGAGACCTTTTACTTAATAAATACAACATGAAAAATAAATAAACCGGGACATTAAAATGAAACAATTCCTACCTTTGGAGAAGCTGTCTTTGCGTTTATTTTTGTTCTACCCATTGGGAAGGAAATATTGTGTCCTTGAACAGATTCCTTAACTCTGCTCGTACATTCTCTCAGGCTTGGGTTGCACAATACCTAGATTGTTCTATACCTTTTGGCAGAGCTCCTGTTGTTGATTACTTGTTACATTTGAACACAGCTGTTTTCTTCTCAGGATCAGCAATCAAGTGCACACCAATAGGACTGTGCTGGATAGTTTTAGTTTGTTGGCCTGACGTTGGGCACTTGGTTGTCATTTCTTTGATCCTGAAGAGCTCCTCTTAATTCATGTCCTTAGGCACTACCTGCACAACTATGGATCAGGAAAACTAGTTTTGTCCATGAAGATGCCTAGTAAACGAGCATTACTGGTGAATTGTGTAAGTTGAAATTGTATGATGTTGGCGAGCGCAACTAAATGGATTATTCGGAATGTATATGAAGTTCTGTACTAGCAACTGCATTCAAACAATAAAAAAGAAGGGGGAAGTATCACCATCTGCTGGATGCGGCCAAACACTTCAGATAAATTTTAGTAGCCAAGGAAAATGCTGACTTCCTTTTGACATTTCAAAAGTACAAGTTGTGCAGCCAAGTCCTCTTTTCTTAATGCTTCCTTCACTCTCCTGTCAAACTTTCTATTTTGTAGCATGCAAAGGAACCAAGTACTATAATGCTTACATCTCAGAACCAATCTCAATTTCTAATATTACAAGAGATCACAGTGGCTATATGTTGCCTTTCTGAAAGGGTGGATCTGCATTTCACTGCCTTGGCAAAGCTGAAGTTTGCCCTTGCTTGAAAGCTAGTCGTACCCGACTCTAGAGTTAATTGCCAAAGAACCAGCACTGTTTGCATATGCAGACGTTTCTGTGGGCAGGCATGACTAGACACTGAGGTGCATGGAACACTGTTTACCTTCCCACTGAAGTGGTACCTGTTTATCTACTTGCAATGTCTTGCTTTCAAACTGCTAGGTTGGCAGGAGCTGGGGCAGAGACAGCAGCTCACTCTGTTGTGCAGCACTTTGGTCTTGAACTGCTGACCTGCTGACCTTCCAGTCATCAAGTTCAGCATTTCAACCAGTGAGTGACCACAGTCCCTTATTTACTGCCCTGACAGGAAGCTAAACTGCAGTCTGCAAAGTTTTTTGTAGGATTAACTAGCCGATTATTTGGCCTTGTCCGGGTTTTTTTACTGTAAGCCAGCCTTTCTCATGGAAACCTCATGGGGTGTGTGTGGGTCACTCCTGCCTCCCTTCCTCCATCTATCTCTTTCCTCACCCGTCCCCTCTCTGCCTTCTTCACCCATCCCTATCTGGGACTGTGACTTCCTTTCCTCCATCTCTCTCTTCCCTCACCAGTCCCGCGTCTCCGTCGACGGTCTGCCCTTATCCTTCCCATTCATGTGTCCCCTTTGCATCCCTACCTGGGACTGTGACATTAGTCAGCTCAATTACATCATGATGATGTCACAATCGGGTGACCTACCTGGGGCTATGACATTAGCATCACTATGACATCACTGACACACACACACACACACACACACACACACACACACACACACACACACACACACACACACACACACACACCCTCCTGTCAAGTATACTTCCCTTTGCAGATCAATTTAGGGGCATACACCCCACCCCCCATGGGGCTTGTGACATCCCCCCCCCCCCCCGCCCCGTGCTGGACTCCGAAGGGCGAAGTATGTATGTGCCAATTTTCAGCGCAATTGGTCCAGGGGTGTGGATTTGTATAGAGCACATACAAGACCACACCTCTGGTTTTTATATATAGATCGGCAGCATAATCTCTTAATAAGAATCTCTTACTAGATTGGATTAAACAGTTGATATGCCCTGGTGGAGCAGTGGTTAAACTGCTGTCCTGCAATCAAAAGGTTGTGAGTTCAATTCTGACCAGGACTCAAGGTTGACTCAGCCTTCTACCCTTCCTAGGTGGGTCAAATAAGTACCCAGCACATTGGTGGCAAAATGCTTATTAACTTGTGACCTGCCCAAAGAGTGCACTAAACACCACGGGGCAGTATAGAAGTGTTATTGCTATTGCTAAGACTGTGCCAACCAAGCCCACTTGGGTTACCATCAAAGAACACAACAAACTTTCCACCTTATCAATATTGTAATTACTTTACTGTATCCTCCCAATGGGGATCCAGTACATTTTCAAACTTTAGTAAAACAGAAAACTGAAATTATGTATGTTTCAAAAATAAAAATAAAAATCCCACAGCATTTTTAGTACATCATTCAATTTAATTTTCTCCTTTTCTGAAGTTGCATAATGATACCGTTAACCAGAGGGGAACTCTGAGGCATTGCCCTCTTATCAAAACGGTGCTAACCTTTTAAATAACCAATTCCTATGGTAGTTAAAGTTCATTTTCAGAACAAAAATGCATATTAAGGAACCATTTAAATAGCTTTCCCTACGGAAGGTTCCCCAAGGAATTCCTTGCATCATACAGATAACATTTCTGAATATAAACCCCCCAGTGCTGTTCGCTACGCTACGGTGGAGCAAGGCTTTATTGTTCTCTGATCAGATAGGGCTGGTTGTTCCTATTCTGGTACTGAAAGGGTCCACTGCTGTCTCTAATGTGGGAATATTTTCAGGATATTTAGGGAGCAATTGCAGTTCTACAACTGCATTTAATTCAAAATATTATCAGAAGGTTATTGCAGCCGGTGATAACATGTGACGGATGTCTGAAAACCTCAGGATTTACAGGGCTCAAACATCACATTATATGCTAAAAGGAAAAATATAAACCAGTTTCACAAAAAATAAATCCAAAATAAATGATAATATTAAAACAAATTAAATTGACTATCCTTCCTAACCAAACAGGCTTTAGGACGGGGCGGGCGGGTGGACGAAGGAGTGGTGTCTGCCTTCGCACTTGGTGGTAATGGGGATGGAATTTTCCCATGGCCATTTTTGTTCTTTGCGCATGGGTGTGGTGACGCCTCTTCTGGCCTCGTTCCGGACTCCCCAATAGGCTGATGCGTGGCACATTGCCTGTTGGGAGATGTAGTTCGGAGCACTGAAGGTATGTGTGTGCCATTCAGTGCAGGGGGACCCACGAATGCACACTTCTGTATTATTTATATAGATCAGTATGGTTTTTTTTAGGGGGGAGGCGTGTGCGTTTGAAACCCATTTAAACAGTAAATGATGTGGTTATGACAGTCCAAAAATAACTTTCCCTTTTGCTGACTCTACTGGGAAGAGAGAGAAGAGGAAGGAGTCTGCTACCCTGTAGATCAGCTTGCCTGAACCTGGAGCCCTACAGAGGGGCTATACTACAATTCCCATCATCCTTAACTGGCACATCCAGTGTTTAGGAAGTATAGTATCATATATAAAGACTACAGTCTGGCCAGGTTATCCTGCTATGGTAATTTAGTAGACCATACTGCCAGTGACTCAATGCCGAGTGTCAGGTGGTGGTTAACTAACCTGTCAGCCCCGAGGACTAATCTGGGTGCTGATGTCCACAGAGAAGGGTGATGGTCCCCAAAGTGCATTAAATTCCACTTCAAAACCATCTTAGTGGAAAGCAGCAGCTTCATCAATACTGGCCTGAGGCCGATGAGGACTTTGTGTGCCAAAAGGGCTCAAAACCAGAACGGAACTGGATCAGTGGTACAGGTTTCGCGCTACAATGGGGATGGCAAATGGAAAACTGCTGCATTATATTCTCAGGACAGTCTTCATGGCTGATTGCCATGAGGATCACCTATATTCGGATTTGGATATGGCAGAACAACAAGAAGAAGAATATAAAGATTAACATTCCATCCGAGAAACCTCTAGCTGTTAAACCACAGCTCCAAACAATCCCTCCTGACTGGCACCGATGGAAAGTGCCTTCCTAAAAGCTTTTCTAAAAATTACAAGCTAAAGCATTTAACCTTTTATAATGACTGATTTGACTTATATTTCATTGCGGTGGCTTTCTCTCCTTTGGGGAAGAAAAAGGTTCAAAAGCAGGAGCACACCGAGGTTACTTCATTCAGGGCTTGCAGTATGGCAGGTCTCTGCCTGGGCCACCCTCCTGGTTGGCTTGCAAAATGCCTCAGTTGCCCTCTGTTGCAGCCTTTTATTTCCTGCAAGCTGCTGGGTTTCCGAATGGAGCAGAACCACGGTGGGAATCCATTCAACGGCAAAGAAAGAAATTCAGTCTCTGAGCTGGTAGGAAGCTCAGACTCCGAACCCAATGGCTTTTTCTTGGTTTGATTCATCTTGTGTTATGAACAGTATCTAAAGACGGCAGAAGCTGAAAAGGACATAGGTTTTGTCTGGCCAGGTTATTCTGCTATGGTAATAGAGTAGACCATTCTGGTAGCAACTCAACGTTGAGTGTCAGGCAGTGGTTAACTAACCTGACAATCCGGAGGACTAATGACTTTGGTTGGCGAAGTGCACAGGGAAGGGTGATGGTCCCCAAGTGGATTAAATCCCACTTGAATCCATCTTGATGGAGGGCAGTAGCTTCATAGGAGCAGTGGTGGCTCAGTGGTTAAGAAGCTCACCTTGTTAGCTGGAAGGCTGGCAAGTTGGCAGTTCAAGACCCGGGTACTACATGATGGATTGAGCAATCATCTCTTTCCCAACTCTTGGGGACATGAAAGGAGCCTCATTTGGGCATTCCCTGAGCAGAGTTTCTTCCTCAAAAATCCTTTCAGCCCAGAATAATTTCTGGCACGAAATTATTATTAGTAGCTTCATCTATCCTGGCCTGGGGCTGATGAAGACTTTGCGTGCCAAAAGGGCTCAGGACCAGAAAGTGACTCGCAGAACTGGATCAGTGCTACGGGTGTCATCCTCCGTTGTGGAAGGCAGATGAAAGGTCACTGCATTATATTCTCAGGACAGTCTTCGCCATGAGGATTGCCAAGATTCAGATTCGGATACAGAAGTAGGAGGAGGAGAAAGAGAAGGAGGAGGAGAAGAAGAAGAAGAATCAACCAACCAACCAAAATAACTAAAGTTTCAGATCACCCCAAGGAATTAGAGGATTTGCCTGTTTTGGTTTGTTCCATGCTTCTTCTTCTTCTTTGGTAAATTCCTGCCAAATTTTTAAAAAAAAACCCATTATGAATAACTGTTTACACCATGGAAACAACTGTTCCATAGTTGTCTGCTATGTAAGTGCTAAAGATGAAAAGTGTCACGCTTATCCAGACCCAGTATTTCTTGCTTTATAAGCATCTGGCTAATCTTTCTCACACTAAGGTAGGCGAAAGGAACTGCTGAATGAACTCACCAAAAATGAACACAACCACTAAGTCACCGAGGTCCTTGGGACTAACCATTATTAAATGAAACCAACTGGGGTAGAGTTTCCTCCTTCTGGAGGAACCTGGAAAAAATAGTGTCAGCCCCAAGCCAGCACCACAAACACAATTGAATAAATAAGGACTGAAACCCAGATTTCTAAGAGATGACCACTCAAAGTCCTCTGCCTTAATTAACAAATCTGTCCAAACAAATATATGATCAATTATTTTAAATTTTAACTGCTCTCTGTCCTAAGATAAAGAAATTTACAGATTGGGTTAAATTCATTTCAAACACCAATCAAAACAAAAATCTCACCCATTTCTACATCAATTTGAGGAATAGTCAAATGAAGGTTATGACCTCAAGGAGTAATCTTCTTTGGAGAAATGTCAAATAAATATTATTAACGCATCTGTACAAGGAGGGGTGATATGATTGCAGTGGCTTAGTGGTTAAGATGCTGAACTTGAAGACTGGAAGGTCGGCAGGTCAGCAGTCCGAAACCCAAGTACTGCACGACGGAGTGAGCGCCCATCTCTGTTCCCAGCTCCTGCCAATCTAGCAGTTTGAAAGCAAGAAATTGCAAGTAGATAAACAGGGACCACTTTGGTGGGAAGGTAAACAGCATTCCATGCATTACGGTGTCGAGGCAAGCTTGCCACATGTCCATGGAAACATCTGCAGATGCAGACAGCACTGGCTCTTTGGCTGGAAACAGAGATGAGCACTGAACCCTAGAATCAGATATGACTGGCTTTCGAGCAAGGGCCACCTTTACCTTACAAGGAGGGTTAGGACAGTTTTAAAAGTAAAGAAGTCTGATTTTTGGTCATGGCTGTTAATATTATGTTTTCCAGAAACCAGTACTTCATGCCTTTGGGATATTTCTTTGCACCCCATTTAAAAACCTCTTCCCCCTGACTTAGAAGAAGCTCATCTGATTGCCATTAAAAGCTTCCACTGGTCTCACTGGGCTGCCAGAGAGGTCTTGAACTCTATCTGTTTGTTCCATTTCTCCTCCTCATCAGGTGGCAATCCTGCTCAATGATTTATGAAAAGCCACATGCATTTATCCAGCATGACATTTTAATCATGCAAATAAGGATTTTGTTAATGAATCAAAAATTAATTTGGCGACTGCCGCTGTGTATGCAGTGACAGTTCCGTTAATGTTATTACACTTGTAATATGGTCAGTGGCTTCTCCGTAATTTCTATAAAGTGTCGCATTTAACACTTCAAATAAAGGTTACATTAAAAACACACACACACACACACATGTATACATGGAATTGTCCTTAATTTTGTTTTCTTGGATCTTGTTTACATCTCACAATGAGATGTCCAATCACAAATGGCAATGGAAGTAGATTACTGGATTCCACTTGTTTACACCTGAAGGTACTGAATACATTCAACACTACACAGAAATAAATGAGGTGGGACTTTCAATGCCATATTAAAGAGGAGCATACTGTCCTGTATTAAGTATCAAATTTGTTTGTGGCAGAACCAGCTCTACCATTATACAAAGTGACGCAGCCACCATGGCAGCAAATGATGGGGAACAGCAATCCAATGGCAGCTTCATGCCTGTACCTTCTGTACACCCCAGCTATTCTTTTCTCTTTGGTCACCCAGAATAAGCTGCCTATCTCTGTTTGGCTTCCCAAAGTCCAACCCGCCACCATGGAAATGAGATGCCTGGAGAAGGCTGCTGGAATGTCTGGAAGGGATAAAATCAGGAACGAGGTTATAAGGGAAAGAATTGGAATAGAACCCATTTTGAACTATATACATAGACAACAAATAAAGTGGTTTGCCCATTTGGAGAGAATGTTTTGGACTTCCAAACCTTACAAGGAATATGTGGGAAGAGGAGAAGGACAAAGAGCATGAGGCAGACCCAGAGGAAAATGGAGAGAGAACATCAAAGACCTATTGCAGTACAAGAACACCAAATAATGCCAGCCGAGACTGCTAGTAGTGCCAGAACATGAATCTTGTATCTCCCTCGACACCCGAAGGGATAAAAGAAGAAATGGGAGGAATGACCCAAAGTTCACCTGTGCAACCTCCCCACAATGCCTTGGCCCCAAGAAACCCCCTGCATGTATTATCCCATAACTGGCCAAGAAGTGGCCATGCTATAGGGTTGCCTAGGTAGCCATTTAAAAGGAAAAAACCCACCTTCTTCTGCTATTGTTGGCAGCCTTCTCAGCCTTCGCAGCTCCCGGCAGTTTAATCCACTTGGACTCATTTTGTACAGACCTTTTTGCCAACAGTTCAGAACCTGGTAGCCTGGAATTAAGGATAGCCCCTGGCTACCCAATCTATGAACTGGGGAAGCTGGTTTGACACTGCCTAAACTGTTCCGTGTCCATCTGTTGTTTAGGTTACTGTACCTAAGAAACATATGAATCAGAAACACACAAATTAGTTGATCTAAACATAGCAGTTTAGCGTTGGACCCGCTGTGCCTCTCCCGGGGCTCATGGCATCAGCCCTGGGATGGGTGACAGCTGTGCCTGGTGCCACTCCCCTTGACCCTGTCTGGGCAGGGGGGGGGGGTTAGAAGAAGCACCAGACCCGCTGGAGCCATCGGACCCGCCGCACCTCTTCCGGGGCTCACGCCATCAGCCCCAGGATGGGAGGCAGCTGCGCCCGGCGCCACTCCCCCTGGCCCCGTCTGGGTGGGGGGTAGATGAAGCACCAGACCCACTGGAGCCATCGGACCCACTGCACCTCTCCTGGGGCTCCGCCATCAGCCCCAGGATGGGAGGCAGCTGCACCCGGCGCCACTCCCCCTGGCCTCATCTGGGCAGGGGGGGGGGTAGATGAAGCGCCGGAGCTGCCATTTGGATGTTGAGCTTTGGGCTCCATTGGAGGTGCTGAGCGGAAGGGACTTTGCAGAAAGACTTTGCGTTTGACTTTCAGTATTAAGTGTATGTTATTGAATTTTGTATATCGTATTATTGTATTTATTGTGCATTAATGTATTTTGTAATGTAGTTGCTGCTCTCCTTTTGGGGCCATATTTTGAACTGTATTATTATTGTATCTTATTGTAATTGTGTCCTATTGCATTGTTTTGTATTTATTGCACAATATATTGTGCTTCGTTGAGCTTTCTCTTTATGTTGTAAGCCGCTGTGAGTGGTTCTCGCAGCAGGAGGGTGGGGGTATAAATAAACATTCTATTCTATTCTATTCTATTCTATAGCACTCTATACAAGTACACATAGCTTACCTCAGAAGAACAGAGCAGGGCTGCCCATGTTCCATGGGTGTGAAAGGGCAGCGCTGCTACTGAAAAGTCCTTGAATATTCATACAGAGAAGTGGGAATTTTAGCACCATTTGACAACCTGAAGGTCTGCAGGTCAGCAGTTTGACACCTAAATGCTGTGCAACAGAGTGAGCTCCCGTCATCTGTCTCAGCTCCTGCCAACCTAGCAGTTTGAAAGCAAGAAATTGCAAGTAGATAAGCAGGTGCCGCTTTGGCAGGAAAGTTAACAGTGTTCCATGCACTCCGGTGCCACATGCCACATGCCCATGGAAATATCTGCAGATGTGGCTGTAAATGGAGATAAGTATTGCCCCCTAGCGTCAGACACGACTGACTTTTGAGCAAGGGATACCATTACCTATGCAAAAGCATGACCCAGCCAGTGAAATTGGCATGTTTAGAAGTACTCCTCTTAGCCTCATTCTAAGCATTAAAAATGAATGACATACAAATAAAATAAAATTGTGCAAAGCTTGGGCTGTATTACGGAGGTGCCCTCCTGTTCCCAATACACTCCCAGGAGATAAAAAAATAATTGATTTAAGAGTCATATTCTGACTTCATACATATGCTTTTTGGGATTGGGGGAAGGGGAGGATGGGAGAATACAGGAAGCTGTAGCCTCTGTATCCAGATGTGAAAATTCAGAACAGAATCAATGTTGGGAGAATTATCTTGATCTGTGCTGCCTCCTGCCGTTCCCTTCCTTTAATCCTGCCTAATATTTATTAAAAATGAGTTGCTGATGTTTGAAGCATTGAAGGGTGGAATTGACATTTTTTTGAGACATGTCACACAGACTGAGCTAAAATGTTTTGATCCAGTCTTAAGCAGGGATGATGGCAATTTAAAGATGTCTGCCCCACCACCTCCACCTCCTTCAAGTGAGATGTCAAGTGTTAATTCGATAGATGGACGCTACTGGTGGAGTGATGGTATTATCGAGCTGGAACATTCGATGCTAGGGTGAGTCTGGCTTTTTCTTAGAAGGTTGAATATAGGGTAGAACCCCGTATAACAAAAAACCTCCATCCCATGGAGCTCTTTGCTAAACCTTTTTTCAGTATACGGATCCTGATGGGTGATGCACTGCATAACGAAAAGAAAATATTTGTTATATGAATCGCTATTGGCGATACCCATACAACGAATTTTTTTTCATTGTATGGAGTATTGCCAATATCGATTCATATAACGAACATTTTTTTTGTTATACGGTGCATCAGCAATTGCGCAAAAATGCTTCATTGTACAGATTTTTCGTTATACAAAGCATTCGTTATACGGGATTCCACTGTAAAATGAAACTTGTTCCAAACATTTACAGTAAACCTGTATATGGAAGGAGATATTTTTGTGCCCATATCCTGAAGACTTATTTTATTTAGGGCAGTGGTGGTGAACCTTTTAGAGACGGAGTGCCCAAACAGAGAGGTGGGGTGAACTCTGTGCTGGGGGGGAGGGAGGAGGGACTTCCATTGGGCTACTGGGCAGAAGGGCAGGGTGAACTCTGTGCTAGGGATGGGAGGAAGCACTTCCATTGGGTGCTGGGCAGAGGGGTGGGGTGAACTCTGTGCTGGGGGTGGGAGGAAGCACTCCCATTGGCTGCTGGGCAGAGGGGCGGGGCAAACTCTGTGCTGGGATGATGGTGCGCATGCTCACAGAGAGGGCTGTAGAACCTGTAGCAGGTGTGCCCATTGCTGTTAAAATCCAGCATTTTGAAGCATTGAGAAAAGTCACAATGCAGCTCTTAGAGTCATCTAAATTGCATGGCCTGAGGATTCTGGGAGTTGCTTTACAAACAAGTAAACTTTTTGCAAGCTCTATACTCAGTTTATCTGCTGAGAAATTAAGGTTTTTCTTTCTTTTCATACCCCCTTCCAGTGGTGGGATTCAGCAGGTTCACCTCAGTTCACCAGAACCGGTAGCAGAAATTCTGGCTTCCCCCACCCATCCAAGTTTTGAAATAAAGTAGGCATAATTTGGGTGCAATGCAGGGCCTTTCCCCTGGCCACATCCACCATACCACACCCACAGAGTAGGTAGTAAAAAAATGAATCCCCCCAGTGCCCCCTTCTATTGCTACTGCCAATCTACTTCAGTTAAAGACGGACAAACCTGTTGGTTCTGTGTTCTCCAACATTTAAACTTTCAAAATCTCAAAGGTTTTTAATTTATTTCTTGAAGGGTTTGTGGGGATCAAGGAGACGCGGAGGCTTGATTTCATCCATAGGCATCATTAAAAGCAGTCCGGCTGGACTTTATTAGAAGCAGGACAAAGACATTCCAGAGAGAGCATGTAAGATATTTTCATTGGTTATCTGCGATAACAGGAGACTACTTAATTGGTTAAATATCGGCATGTCTTCCTCGTGCTCACCTTGCTCTAATTGGACAGAAGCTGTGTGATAGCGTGCCATCCTTGAACGGGCAGGGAGGGGGAAAAGCCTTGAGTGAGAAGCCCCAACGTGGGCCTCTAGATTGCTGTGTAAATACAGATGAGGTAAGGGGAGACAATTTATGGCCAATGAGTCACAGCAATCGCACCGTGAAACCCCACATCTTCCCCCTTCTGTTTTTTAGAAGCTTATAAGCATAATAAATTTAACCCTTGCATTTGCGAGCCGGAAGCGTCCTTGCAGGCTGGCAACGAAGGTATGCATTGAATAGACAACAGGCAGTTATCAGAATTCACAAATGCACAAGCAAGCTTTAAGGCAACAAGTGGTTGTAGAGAGGTAAGCAGGAATATAGTTCCAAAGTTAAAAGGAAGGTCCTCCCCCGGTGTCGACCCCAGGAGGAAAACAGTGAGGCTTTGACTTACAGTTACAATAGGAACATAGAGATTAGAAACAGCATCAAAACTCATTTACATGTGTATGCTAACAGCTACAATAGGACTGAAAACTTTCCCATGTACTTCTAAAGGAATCTTGAAAAATGCAGTAACATAACACAAAATATAACATAAGCAAAATATATAACAAACAAATACAGGTCATTCCCCAAGCAAGAGAATAAGCAGGATATTTAAGCATGAACAAAATATGAACAGTTCTCTTCTTCCTTACAAGAAGGAGGCATTATATCTTTTCTCTTCTCTCACTGGTGTAAAAGTGAGAGAGGCATTAATAACTTTTACTACAAAGCATGGTAAATCAGCACAAATATCATTAAAGCATATGAGCAGGTAAAACAGGTACTAATATCAACAGAGCATTTAAAGGCATTTGAATATAAAACAGAACATAGCATGATCATACAGTTGAACCATTTACCCAATTTAAAAAAGGTTTTCAGGTTTAATAATGCAAACAAAGCCAATTATTTTAGAGACTACACAAACTTTTTAGTCCAATTAAAAATGTCCAAATTGATAGATCAAACGTTGATTGAAGCTCAGAAAAAACTATCTTCTTCTGTTTTTAACTTCTCTCCAGTTAGATTACAATTTAAACAAACACTTCTTCTCCAGCACAGTTTATTTTAAAACAAACAGTTCTTGGCATGGCAGGGTGAAAGTAAGCCATAAATTTCTTCTCACTGAATTCACAAGACAACCAGACAACCCCCACCCCGCTCTCAGCCTTTCAGGCAAACACACATTCCTTCATGCTCCGGCCGTCCCCATCTGTACTAAGGCAGGCCGATAAGGTGAAAATCACAGGAAATTTCCATTCGCTTTCTCTGCAATCCGGACGCCTGAAACTTGGAACAGCCCATTCGGATCTCTTTGATGGAGGGGTGGTCAGCTCAAAATCAGCCAAAAACTCCTTGTACTTTTGCAGCAGTCTGTTGTCGTTTGAGGCACAATTTACCCCCCTCCTCCTTTGGATTTCTGTCATATTCTCAACTTTATGACAAACTGCATCTGTTAGTTTGTACTTGCAGGAAAACCCCTCTTTAGGCTGGGGTTTTGTGCGTTCCTCCTCTGGGCAATCCTCCCATTTTTTGGCCATACGTGAGGAAGCAATTTTACTATTCAGCTTCTCCGGCTTTTGTGAAGAGGGTTGCCTCACGGGGGGGCTGAGATCCCCCAAGCTGCTCTTTGAAACAGACTCTTTGCTTTCTGGCACTCTGCATGCATTGCTAGCGTCAATCTGTGATGAGGTCCCCACCATTTGTTCCTCATCAGCTGGCATTTGTGGCTTCTCAGACTCGGCAAGAGCCTCTCTGTTCACTGGACCAGCAGCAACAGTTTCCATATCTAACACATCTGGAGCTAAAGCAGCAGAGAACAGGTCTTTTGTAGGGCTAAAAGCACTTACTTGCTCCAAGGCAGGATTTAATGCCCCATCTCCATTTCCACCCCCATCTCCATATGAGGGCTCCTGCTGTTGTGTCCCATATGATGAAGGGACAGTCAGACTCCATATCTTGGCTGGGGGCAAAATCAGTGGCAATTGTAAAGTAAACTCCTGGGAGAACAAAAGATTTTTTGGAGTAAAGTCTTGCCCTTCTTTGGTCTTTGCTCTGAGACATTGGCATTTGACTCCCTTAGTGAAGCCTTCTATACTATTAAGCGTGATGTCTGGACATCCGCTCTCCTTGATGGATCTCTGCAATTCATTTGCATGGGTTCTTGGCCCTGAAGAAACTCCCCCCCCCCCATACTCACAATTGGGAGCTCAAAAGCTGAGGGAGCTTTTTTAAAAGTCTTGCACTTCTCAAAAAGCTGTGACGCGTCAGGGGGCTATTCCAGCCGATGAGTAGGGGGTTTGGGATCCGGTAATCACGGCGCGGGTCACCAGATGAAGGGTTTGTGGGGATCAAGGAGACGCGGAGGCTTGATTTCATCCATAGGCATCATTAAAAGCAGTCCGGCTGGACTTTATTAGAAGCAGGACAAAGACATTCCAGAGAGAGCATGTAAGATATTTTCATTGGTTATCTGCGATAACAAGAGACTACTTAATTGGTTAAATATCGGCATGTCTTCCTCGTGCTCACCTTGCTCTAATTGGACAGAAGCTGTGTGATAGCGTGCCATCCTTGAACGGGCAGGGAGGGGGAAAAGCCTTGAGTGAGAAGCCCCAACGTGGGCCTCTAGATTGCTGTGTAAATACAGATGAGGTAAGGGGAGACAATTTATGGCCAATGAGTCACAGCAATCGCACCGTGAAACCCCACAATTTCTGATGCCAATTGTGTGCTGTAAGGTTGATTCTAACTTACAGCAGCCTTTCTCAGGGGTTTCTATGTATTTGTTATTGTTCAGTCACACAGTCGAATCTGACCCTTTGAGACCCCATGGACCACAGCACAGCTGCCATCCTGTGGAGTCTACACGGATCTATGCCTACTGCATCAACGATGCCATCCAGCCATCTCACCCTCTGCCGCTCCTTCTCCTTTTGCCTTAGATCTTTCCCAGCATCAGGGCCTTCTCAAGTGAGTCCTCTCTTCTCAATTGGTGGCCAAAGTACTTGAGTTTCAGCTGCAGTATTTGTCCTTCCAAGGAGCAGTCGGGGTTGATTTCCATTAGGATTTATTGATTTGATCTCCTTGCAGTCCAGGGGACTCTCAAGAGTCTTCTCTAGCACCACTGTTCAAACACGTCTATTCTTCTGCACTCGTCGTTCCTTATGGTCCAGCTCTCACAGCCATACATTACTACTGGGAAGACCATTTCTGGAAAGTGGTTTATAGTTCCCTTCTTCTGGGGGCTCTGCACTTGCCCCAGACTATACAAGTTGGCTGTCCTTCCAGGAGGCATTGAGAGGCATTGAGCACTAAGTACTCCAACTCATTGAGCTATTCAGCCAGCTTCTATGTTTTGTGAAGAAACGTGCACAATCTAAAAATGAGTCCTTATCAAAATCAAAGTGAACAAAATTCTCAGCCAGCCATCCTGGGCAAATTCAATACAGAGAGAATCTCAATGCGCTAGCTTATTGCTTATAGCTGTCAAAAATGTGGAGCATAGGGGGGGGGGGGGGGAGAAGCGAGAAATAGGAATCTTAATTCAGCGGCGTCCAACAGCTAAGCACTCTAAATCTTTGAGGATAAGCCTGTTTTGGGTTGCTTTCACCCATCAAATCTATGAAGACATTTGCAAAGTTCTTATCAAGATCAGAAGCAAAGTGAATTCTCACCTATCCTCCTGTGTAGCTCAAGGACATAGCTCGATGCTGTAGTAGCAAAGAACTGACACTAGAGAGCACACTAGGTTGTTTTTCTTAACTAAAATGCTTTATGCCTTTGAAAAGAAAAATAAAGACATCTTTATGGAGGAAAAATGAGGAAATCTTTATTTCTTGATCCAGAAACAGGTGTGGGGTTTTTTTTTGGTTTGGCTATTGTGCAGTGTGCAGGAAGGTTTTTTAAATGCCGGTGAAAAAGAAGCTACCTTTTGCACTACAAGTCCCAGTATCCAGTGGACTGAAGCATTCTGGGAGTCTAGACAAAAACTTTCCTATCTAGGATGCAGAACTGCAGGATGCAGATACTGTATATGAAACTAAACTTGCAGCTCCTTGAGCTTAAGTAAGATCTCTCTGTGTACTGCTTTTTAAAACTTGATAGAGTTTGACATCTACAAACCTTCAATGAACATAGCTCCTCCATGTCCAAATGGAAATGACCACAAGTAGGTCATCGTTCCTGTCTTAACAACAGTTTGGGTTGCAGGAGTACCAGTTGACAATGGTTAGCAATGAGTAAAAGCCTCATTTTATTCACAACCCCATCTACCATGTCTAGATCTGTTGTTAGGATGGTCAAACACAAGAGAAAACACGCCTCCTGGACCCTTCATTGCAGCCTAGAAGAGGAACATTCTTTTCTGCAATAACTATCAAAGATACATGTCTAGTTTTCTTTTGCAGCTGGCTATGGCTTAGCGGTTAAGATGCTGAGCTTGATGACTTGAAGGCCGGCAGGTCAGCAGTTCAAGACCTGAGTGCTGCACGACAGCGTGAGCTCCCATCTCTGTCGCCGCCCCTGCCAACCTAGCAGTTCAAAAGCAAGAAATGGCAAGTAGATAAATAGGGACCACTTTGTGGGAAGGTAAATAGCATTTCATGCACTCTGGTGTTTAATCATGCCTTCCACATGCCCACAGAAACATCTGCAGATGCAGACAGCACTGGCTCTTTGACTATAAACAGAGATGAGCACTGAACCCTTGAGTTGGATATGACTGGCTTTCGAGCAGGGCAACCTTTATTTTTACTCTTTCATAACTCTTGATTACAACCTTTTCTGAGCATTTCACTTGTAGTTCCTTCAAGCAAACTCAGGGTGTGCCTTGGTTTACAAGAAACCCAGTTATTCATCAGTCCCAACGGATTTAAAGATTGGGGATTGCATTATATGCAACCCTAAAGCAACTTGTTTTGGCTGCCAAGTGGTTTATCTGAAACCACTATTTTACACTTATACTTTACATTTGTGCAAAATAAATTGATTTTAGCCTTTGTGTCCATGGGTGGTGATGCCTATCTGGACTTTCTCAATTACCTGTGTAGCAAGAGCTGTCACAGGCTCCAGCTGATTGGCCGAGACAGCCCCAGCTGATCTGCACCATCTCCCTAGGTTTCCCTTGCTCGAAAGCCAGTCGTATCTGACTCTAGGGTTCAGTGCTCATCTCTGTTTCAAAGCCGAAGAGCCAGCGCTGTTTGCTTCTGCAGACGTTTCCGTGGTCATGTGGCAGGCATGACTAGACACCAGAGCTCACGGAACACTGTTTCCTTCCCACCAAAGTGGTCCCTATTTATCTACTTACTTTTGAACTGCTAGGTTGGCAGGAGCTGGGACAAAGACGGGAGCTCATTTCATCCTGCAGTACTCGGGAATCGAACTGCTGACCTTCCGCCTCCCAGTCAACGTCAATAAGCTGGAGCCCCTTTCAGCTGCTGGGGCGGAAAGGTCCTTCAAAAGAGCAGAATTCTTTGCAAATGAAGCCCTTCAAACTGAGGGCCGCCCTCATCAAAGAAGGCCACATGGCTAACCTCCTGATTCTGACCTCCTGGGCTGATGTCCGCGGTGTTCTTACCTGACAGCCCTTTTTGGGACCTATTAAATAGCATCTCTTCAAACATTCCTATCAGATCGTTCAAACCTGCTGTGACTTGCTGGTGTCAGTCTCCTGCCGAGGTGCTGATTTTCTGTTCTGAACTTCCTTGCAGGATGCAATTAAATGAGAAAAGTTTAGGAAAGCCACTTTCATCAGAGGCTCTGGCAGAGAAGAGGCACCCCAAGCAATAGGATTAGCGTAAATAAAAAATGTTCTCCAATTATCTGCTAACTGTGCATTGAGGGTTTTTTTTTTTAAAAAGTTTGTTTTCCTTTTATTTTAGGCAGATTTGCACATCTCTCTTTCTTGTACAAATGCTGGGCGAGAGGGAAATGCTGGGTATATGGAAATGCTATAGAATCACTATTAGATCATTATTTGCAAAAATACGATTAATTGGCCATTCATTTTATCTGCATAAATATTATTTCCATGGCATTCAAATATTTATTGCAATTAGCCCATACATTTCATGGAAGCAAGACTTCTTTCTTTCTTCCTCCCTCCCTCCCTTCCTTACTCATTGATTTTTTATCCTGCCTCACTCAGTATAAGAGATTACTCTGGGCAACAAGAAAAAGAAATGATCTTTGTACAGATTTTAGAGTACACAAAGTATATCACAGATCCATAAATTATCTCATTATTTTTCCCCCCTAACAACTTCCCTGTAAGGCTAAGTCAGCTTTAAATGAGGATGCTTTGTAGTTGTGATTGTAATTATTTTGCTCTTTGTTAGCCGCCCAGAGTCGCTTTGCAAGTGGGGCAGCATACAAGTTGAATAAAATAAATAAATAAACAAACCAAATAACAGCTTACTTATAAAGCACATTTTGACATCAGAGAGGCAAAATTTAAACTTCCCCATTTACAGCTCATGACCATTGGCAGGACATTTCAATATATGATTCCAGGCACAGCTGTGTGGACTACACCGTAAGGAACCCAATGGCCCGCCAAGGACCTTTGCAGGTCTTGCTTTATAAGGGACCAATTAAACTGTGTTTACAAGATATGTGTATTTCACATGCTTTCGGTTGTTGCAAAGCAGATAGAGAGCATGGGAGGGTATACTATGGTGCCTACCCAATAGTCACATGCAGGGCTTGACGAAGATATTTTGTTGCCTGAAGGAAGGGATGAGGTATCCCACTTTGTTTTATGCACAGAAGCCTCTCTGTCTCCCTCACAAATATGGCTCTCTCCCTGAGGCATGATGTAGAGTAGATGGTCTGCTACTCTGCTGGCAGGCTTATTGTTTGCTTTCTAAAGAGTACATGTCACACCGCACATCTGGAGTTCGTGAAGTCATCAAAAGCTAGGAGAGATAAACATGGAGAAAAACAAGGAAAGGAAAGGAAAACCATATTAACTCAAAGCTTCGAAAAGTTACTTTTGCCCTTAGCTGTGCTGGCTGTGAAATAACGGGGACCTGCTAGTATACAAGAGACTAAAATAGGGCATAGAATCCATAAATTTTGTATGTGGTATTTGAAACATATTGATGCAATTTTAGAAATCAGTGCAGTTCTTCTTGCCTGTCTAGGCCAGACGTGAAACTGCCAAAATGAAGGCACCTTTTGGTGAGTTCCTTTCACCTAACCTAGTGTGAGAAAGATTAGCTGGCAACACAAGGTTGCCATTACCAGGGTATGCCCAATTGTGGTTCAAAAATATGACAGTCTTCGAGGAGGCTCTTCCTGTGAAGTGATTGAACCAGAACACAGTCTGTCTCACTAAAGCGAGGGAGATTGTTGGTGAACTTGGACAGTTTAGTGTATGAGAACCAAGACACAGGAACAGCCGAAGGATTGGCTTAACACATCTTTATTGCATGGTGGTCCGGGGGAACATGTGGTAATGGTGGACGAACAGCTCAATATATACAGTGGCTATACATTTGAATGTGGCTCCACGATAGCCCATTGGCTGCCGCCCACGTGACGTCATCCCTGGTCACGCCCTTCTTGTCCAGGTGAGGTAGTGGCGGGAATCTTCCCGCGCTGGAGTTCTTGAGTAATTGGGACCATATGAGCTTGATGCTCGCTATTGCCACCTAGTGGTTACTAGCTCGCGTCCTATTACAGAGGGTTACAGTGTTACAGTTGATGGGTGTTACATTGTTGCAAAGGCATAGTATTAGGAACACAACATCCCTCCCCCCTAGGATGAGACGAAGTCTCTCATCCAAGATGGCTTATTGCAAGCGAGTTTTGGGCGTGATGCTGGCTGGCTTGTCCCGGGGGCGCTACTGCTTCTCTGTCCCCTGGTCTCTTGTCCTGCAACGGGAGAGGGAGACTCGTTAGCGACTTGCCGCGGTTCTGCGGCTTTTGGAGAAGGGACAAACTCCATTGTGGAAAAACCGGGGGCACTGGGGGCTAACGAAAACCCCCGCTTCTCACTTGGATGGGTGGGGGACCACTCCGAAACCCCCCCCCGGTTTTGTAACTGAAACTCGAAATCCTCTACTGGGTGAAACTCGAAATCATCTACTGGGTTATTGGGGGCATCCCTCAGGCTATCTATGAGGACAGACTCCTTCCCCTCCCCCCTAGGTGGGGACCACTGGTCCCCCTCTCCTCCCCCTTGGGCTGAACGGGTGGGGGAGAACCCTAACGTTGAATCCTTCTTCGCGCCGTCCGCGCTTTGGCTGCCCGGGACCCGGCGCCGGAGTTGGTCTGCGTGCCGTCTCCAGAGTAGACCCGCACTGGTCTCTACACAATACGACACGGGACCCATCCGCCCAACGATGACGCCCGGGACCCAGGCTGGCCCCGCGCTAGCATAGTTCCTGCAATGCACCGGGGCACCTACTTCGAAACTCTTCGTGTCCGCTAACCCGATGTTCCTCCCAGTGTCCTCCACCCTCGTTGGGTCTAGCCTGGTCAGAATCGTGGTCAGCTTCCGACGCATTAAGAGCTCCGCGGGCGAGTACCCCAAAGTTAGGGGGTCACCCTGTAGCCCAGCAAGAACTGACACACTTGCAGGTTAAGATCCCCGGGGCCCATGTGCCTCAGTGCGTCTTTGGTGGTGCGCACGAGGCGCTCTACCTGGCCGTTTGTTGCCGGGTGGAAAGGGGCGGAGGTGATGTGCCGGATGGCGTTGATCTCGGTGAATGCCCTGAACTCAGCGGACGTGAAACAACTAGCGTTATCGCTAATTAGGGTGTCGGGTATACCGAACGTGCTAAAAACCCTATGCAAGTGCTTTACTGTCGTTGCTGAGGAGGTGCTTGTAACTGGGATTACCTCCAACCACTTGGAGTAAGCGTCCACCACGAGGAGAAAAAGTGTCCCTCTAAATGGGCCCGCAAAATCAATGTGCACACGGGACCACGGCCCCTTTGCCGCGTCCCATTCCCTGTGCGGCAGACGCGCTTCTGTGGGTCGGGAGCATTGGCAGCTCTCGCAAGTGCCCACCATGTGCTCGATGTCGGCGTCTAATTGGGGCCACCAGAAGTAGCTCCTGGCCAGAGCCTTGGAGCGGACAATTCCAGGGTGGCTGACGTGCAGCAGTTTGAGCACCCTAGGCCTCAAGGATTCGGGGACTACCACCCGCTGGCCCCACAGAAGGCACCCCCTCTCTATGGACAACTCTAGCCTCTTCCTGAAAAACGGGGCGAACTCTGCCGCCGGGGAGGACGCTGGCCACCCCTTCTGCACCCAGGAGCTGACTAGAGCTAGCGTTTTGTCCTTGCCGGTCGCCTTGGCGATGTCTGCGGGTACAATGGGAGGCGAATCTAAGACCTCTATCAGGAGCACTTGGCGGTCTTGTTCTTCCTCGCCCACGATGCTACTAGTGTGGGGGAGGGGAGACCTCGACAGGGCATCCGCGTGGCTTATTTCCTTTCCTGGGCGGTACACCAACGCGTGCTGATACGCGTTTAAGAAGATTGCCCACCTTAACATCCTAGGGGAGAGGATCTGAGGTGTGGGCTTGTCGGCAGTGAAAATGCCTAGCAGGGGCTTGTGGTCGGTCACTATGGTGAAGGGGCGGCCATAGAGGAAATTGTGGAACTTTTTGGTCCCCGCGATTATTGCTAGCGCCTCCCTGTCTGTTTGGGCGTAGTTTCGCTCTGCCTGGGACAGGGATCTGGAGTAGAATGCTACCGGGGCCGCTCTCCCGCTTTCC
Source organism: Bradypodion ventrale (assembly GCA_035047345.1). NCBI lineage: Eukaryota > Metazoa > Chordata > Lepidosauria > Squamata > Chamaeleonidae > Bradypodion > Bradypodion ventrale. The sequence goes on from JAWDJE010000006.1 coordinate 129,100,897, forward strand.
AGCACGTGGCATAGCACCGCCCCCACCCCCACTGGGGACGCATCACATATCAGGACCACCGGTCTCTTGGGGTCAAAGTGGGTTAGAATGGCATCAGACGCTAGGAGTTGTTTCAGTTCGATGAATGCCCTCTCCTGGCTCTCGCCCCACTTCCACGCCTCGTCCTTCTTGAGTAGCTGGTGAAGCGGCTCTGCTACCGATGCCTTCCGAGGCAGGAAAGAGTGGTAGAAGTTTAAGAGCCCTAGGAACGACTGCAATTCGGGTTTGGAGGTGGGGCGAGGGGCATTTTGAATGGCGGCTACCTTTGATTTGGAGGGCTTGATTTCCGCAGGGGTTACCCTGAAACCCAAGAACTCAACCTCTTTTGCGAAGAAAACGCATTTGTCTTTTCGCAACCTCAACCCCGCCTTTTCAAACACCGCCAGTACTTTGTCTAGCCTTTCAGCCAACTCCGCCTCACTTCCCCCCGTTATCAATACATCATCAAAGTATGGCAAGACCCCATCTAGCCCTTTTAAGAGGCGTTCCACGAGCGACTGGAAAATGCCCGGCGCCGAGTTCACGCCAAACTGTAGGCGCGTCACCTGGAACGCCCCCTTATGAGTGACTATTGTTTGCGCAGCAGCTGCAGCTGGGGTTACTGAGAGTTGCTGATAGGCTTGCGCCAGGTCAAGTTTTGCGAAACACTTCCCCCCATGTAACCTGGCCAACAGGTGGCTGACTACCGGCACCGGATACGCATTTGGGCGGATCGCCTTGTTAATGGTGCACTTATAATCAGCGCATATGCGAACCTCCCCGTTGGCCTTTAGCGCAGTTACAATCGGAGTTTCCCACTCCGCGGAATCAACAGGAACAAGAATCCCCTGGCCCACCAATTTGTCCAGTTCCACCTCTATCTTGTCCTTTAGTGCGAAAGGCACTCTGCGCGGCTTGAGTCTTATTGGGCGGACCTTCGGGTCCAGGTCGAACGCTACTGGGGGTCCCTTGAATTTTCCGAGTCCTTTCTTGAAGACTTCGGGGTGCGCGTCACACACCTCCTGTATTGGGTCAGTCCCAACGGCATGCACCCCCCCAATGAACAAACCCAGGGGCTTAAACCATTGAGTCCCGAGGAGGCTGCAACTTCCCCCCTTGAGAACAACCAGGGGAAGTTCCGCGGCGTGTTGCTTGTATTGGACCTTGAATTTTCCAACCCCCAACACCGGAATGCTATTTCCCTGTACGTCCCGCAGCGTGGACCTCAACGCTTTGAGCTTAGGGTGCACGTGGGGGGAAATGCCCAAGAACTCCAGCTGGGACATGATTGAGTAGGAGGAACCCGAGTCTATCTCCATCCTAACAGGGGCCCCTTGCACCAGTACCTCAACAAAGTAACGGGGGTGTCCCAAGGACACGCTGTACACTGGGGCGTCATCGCTGCTGTCGTCGGAGATGCGGCCCATGCCGTCCTGCTTCCTCGCGGGCCGGGCGCCCTCCTTGGTCCTTGGCGAGCGGTCTGACGAGCTCTTCTGGTCCTTGCGCCGCCGTCTGCAGACCTTGGCGATGTGCCCCCGGTGTCCGCAGTTGTGGCACTCGGCCTTCCGGAATGGGCACTTGATGCGGTCGTGGGCCGCTCCACAGCCATCGCAGCGTCGGCCGTCCTTCCGAACCCTCCGGACGTCCTCGTCGCCGCTGCGCTCCGTGGAAGATTTCGGCGTTCGTCTGGCCGCATGCACCGAGCCCGCTGCCTTGTCGGATTGTGGGGGCCTTTCTCTGAACCCCTTGACTCCGGCCCTCGTGGCTTCCGCGGCCTGCGCCACCTTCACGACCTTGCGCAGCGTCGGGGGTGGCTCCTGGTTCATCAACTTTCGCTGAACCTCCTCGTCCCACAGGCCACACAGCATGCGGTCCCTGAGGGCGATTTCCAGATTTTCCCACTTGCATGGGCCGGCGGCCAACCGCAGGGCCACTGCAAAGGCGGCGATGGACTCACCGGGCGCTTGAACTCTCTTCCAGAACGCGTCTCGAGCCGAAAACATCGAAACCGGGGGCTGGAAATGGTCGCGCACCGCTTTCAGGAGCTGTTTGACCGACAACTCGCTCACCTTCTTTGGTGATACCAGGTCCACCAATACTCTTTTGGCAGCGTTCCCGAGCATCCTGGTGAGGATGGCCCTCTTCTTTCCTTCGTCCGTAATGTCGGACACCACCAACGCGTCTTGGAAGTCCATTTCGAAAAGCTCCCAATCTTCCGGCTTGTTGATGTCGAAACCGGCATGTGTCTTGATCTCGTGGGGATCCATGATCCCACCTTCGTCGCCAATTTAGTGTATGAGAACCAAGACACAGGAACAGCCGAAGGATTGGCTTAACACATCTTTATTGCATGGTGGTCCGGGGGAACATGTGGTAATGGTGGACGAACAGCTCAATATATACAGTGGCTATACATTTGAATGTGGCTCCACGATAGCCCATTGGCTACCGCCCGCGTGACGTCATCCCTGGTCACGCCCTTCTTGTCCAGGTGAGGTAGTGGCGGGAATCTTCCCGCGCTGGAATTCTTGAGTAATTGGGACCATATGAGCTGGACGCTCGCTATTGCCACCTAGTGGTTACTAGCTCGCGTCCTATTACAGAGGGTTACAGTGTTACAGTTGATGGGTGTTACATTGTTGCAAAGGCATAGTATTAGGAACACAACAGACAGTCTACAGTCTGACCAATGGATCTTGAGGGGCAACTCCAAGAGCACCTTTCTCTTCAAAGAATTATGCATTAGTTTTTAAAAACTGGATAGACTGGACATTGCTATGATGTAGGTCAGGGGTTCCCTACCTAAGGTCTGTGGGCTGGGTCTGCCCCACAGCACCATTTCATGTGCCCCTCCTCCAAGGGCATTTGAGAAACAAAATGGCCACCCCTTTGAAGCTGTTGGGACAAAATGGCCACCTCCATCATGCAGGCAGGGCTAAATGGCTGTCCAGCCCTTGAAGCTGACTGAGAGAGTGTGACCTGGCCCCCTGGCTTGAAATGGTTGGGAACCCCTGATGTATGCCATATGGTCACTTTGCTTGGAGAGTTTTCAAGGGAGATGCATCCCATACTTGTGGGATAGAAACCCTGGACAATCCCAGGACACCACTTTCCTTCCAGCTTCAGAGAAAACAGAATCCCATGAGTCTTCTTCCTCTTTCATGTCTAGGTCAGACTTTAGACAGCCAAATGAAATCATCTTCTTGGCTTTCTCATTGGTCAAACATAAATCCTCATCAGCACATGTGTCTGGTGGTAACCGGCAGACCAGCAAAAGAGCTGGATTCTGTAACTCTCCACATTCACACAATGAATTGTTGTCTGCCAGTTGAGCATGTAGGTCTTACATTTAGGCACTCCAACCATCAGCCTAATCAGTGTCCTCCAAGTGATGTAGGGAGTGGTGGCGAACCTATGGCATGCACTAGGAGCCATATCTGTGGGCACCCATGCAGTCACCCCAGCACAGAGTTTGCCCCACCCCCTGTCCAGCAGCCCAATGAGAGCGCTTCCTCCCTCCCTCAGCAAAGAGTTCACCCCACCCCTCTGCCCACTAGACCAATGGGAGCTCTTCCTCCATCTCACCAGCACAGAGTTCACCCCGCCCCTCTGCCCAACAGCCCAATGTGAGCTTCCTTTCTTCTCTGTTGCTTTGTTGGCACTTTGAGATAAATAAGTAAGTTTTGGGTTGCAATTTGGGCACTTGGTCTCTAAAAGGTTTGTTGCCACTGATGTAGGGGATGTTGAGTTCCTCAGCCATATCCTCCTTTAATGTGATCCCGTGATAACCTAGACTGCGAAGTAAGGTTTCCACCTTTGCATATAGAAAAGATAATAGGTCTCTCTCTCTCTCTCTCTCCTTAAAAATGGGAATGTTCTATTCTTAGAAATGCAAACATTAAACTTTGGCTTCTGTTTGCTAAATGGCATTTGATTTAGTGCCTTTGCCAGTAGCGACAAGTCCTTCTGTTTTCTCCATTTCAGTTCACTGAGTGGAATGAAAGAACTAAATTATACCCGTGCTTGTGACAATGGGAAAGGGAAACTAAAGCTCTAATGAACCAGTTGGGAAACATAATACAAGGCTTTGGGGGGAAAAGGGTGAGATAATTAGAAAATGAAGCCGAGACAAAGAAAGAGACGAGAGGGCCACCGGTTGAATGCAGCATGTTTGATCAAGGGCCATGATGTTTGCTCTTCCATGAGACAAATAACAAAAACAACAGATTGGGAGAAACAGGAAAAGGGCACAGCCTTTCTTTCCAGTGCAAAATATGCCTCTGTTATTATGGCCAAGCAATGAGGCATACATGATGGAGAGGAGATTCAGGTGCAGCAAAAAGTAATTACCTGGTACGTGCTGGAGAGGTAGAGGCAGAAAAATGTCAAACATGTAGCCCAACCTTTGGACCAAAAAAAAATATGGCCAATGGGATGTGCTCCAGAAATAAGGTATAGATCAGGAGTTCTCAATCTTTTAAAGCCGGGGGCCGGGTCATGCTCCTTCAGACAGCTTCGGGGGGGCGGATGATCATTTTGCCCTTCCTCCACCACATGGCACTTCCTGGTGTGGGGGAGGCAGTGGGGGAGGCAACATGAAATAGTGCCATGGGCTGCATCCGGCCCACAGGCTACAGGTTGAGAATCCCTGGTATAGATGCACCAAAATGTGTTCCATCAACCTTGCAGATAAACAGGTTTATTGAGTACTCACCCCACTCCTGGCCTCCTTGTGTATGGATACCAGCTTCAGGTGCTGCTTCTTGGTCAAGTAAAAGGTTGCCCTTGCTCAAAAAGCCAGTCATATCAGACTCTAGGGTTCAGTGCTCATCTCTGTATGAATCCAATGGGGATTCATACCCAGGTCTCCAAAGCCTTACAATTTTTAACCGCTAGAGTTTGGATCTTGATGCCAAGAAGATGAAATATCTGGTTATAAGCCAAACACCGTCTCAGGGCAAACTAATGGCAGGAACACAAGAAATCGAAAGAGTGGATTAAATAGTCTATTTGGTGAGTATGTTAAATGAAAATTGGATCCCGAGGTAGAGATTAAAATACGAATAGAAAAAGCAAGATCGACCTTCATAAAAATTCAACATTTGTTATGCAGTAGAGACCTAACTCTCTCTAAAAAAATCTGAATAGTGAGATGTTACATAGTCCCAGTGTTGCTATATGGCATCAAAGCTTGGACATTGACTAAATCATCTGGAAAGCAAAGAAAGCTCCAATATCCTGGCCATTTCATGAGGAACAATATAAAGTATAGAATACTCTACTCCAACTTGCACTGCAAGGGAAGATCCCTGGGAAGAGAGGCCCTGGAAGTAGACGGACTTCATGGCTGAAGAACCTGACAGACTAGTGTGCCATGTTCTCTGAAGAACTGTTCCAGGGGGTTAAGAACAGGAAGACTATTGCCATGATGATAGGCAATATCTGGAACGAAGAAGAAGAAGAAGAGAGAGTACACTGCCTTGCTAAATGTCTACAGGGGACTGTTCTCATAGACAAAACTGTTTCCTGAGAAGCATTTAACCTTAAAACAGTTCTGCATCTGTTATCTGAGAGCCATCCCATCAAACAGTCTTACATATATCGAGTAGTGCATATGGTCACCCTAAAATCAAAAGACCCTTTTGATGACTCCTCACACAAGGTCACTAGGAATATCGATTTTCCTTTGTCGCATGTCTTTTCTTTTTCTGCAGTGGCTCAAGTGGTTAAGACGCTGAACTTGATGACTGAAAGGTTGGAGTTCGATTCCTGAGTACTGCACGACAGAGTGAGTTCCTGTCTGTGTCCCAACTCCTGCCAACCTAGCAGTTTGAAAGCAAGAAATTGCAAGAATTTGCAGACTCAGACGGCAGTGGCTCTTTGGCTAGAAACAGAGATGAGTGCTGAAGCCTAAAGTCAGATACGACTGGCTTTCAAGCAAGGGCAACCTTTACCTTTACCTTTCTTTTTCTAATATCTCTTGTGTGTTTTTCCCCCCTGGTGGGGAGCTTTGTTGAGAAATTTGACAAAAAAATTGACAATTCTCCACCTACATGCAGCAGCGTATTCCTATGGCACGGTGCTGCATTACAGTACCCCAACCACACGTAGGCAGAAAATTGCAATAATCACAGTCCAATTTCCTGCAAGAAAAAATTCAGAGATTAAGTGATGGCGTGTGCCTGAATATGAATGTAATATGTTGCCCTGCCTACATCTAAAGGTACCCTTTGTTGAGCACAGCAGGTCCTGTGGGTGTTAAGGCATAAGCGGGGCGGAGATTAGGTTGGCTTCAAGGACCGGTCTTTAAAATCTTTAAGAAAGCGGCTGAGAATTAAGGCCCTTCTTCTCTGAAAGTGAATCCTTGGAAAGGGGGTAGCCTCACATTTTATTAATGAATGCTAAGTCTGCTTTTGCTTTCATTATTAGCTGCAACAGCCTAAAGCTAAAATATGGAGATTGATATATTATGACTGCCAGGCATTGCTTCCTTGATGACTCAATAAAGCCTAAGTAATCGTTCAAAATGCTACAAAGGTTTGGGGCAGATTTCTGAGCCAGTCTCTCTGATAGCTGATAATTTCTGCAGTTTTACAATTAGTATAACATTGCCCTGGATTTTTATTTTAAAATATTTTAAAATATGATGACCTGTTTTGAACAATTAGAAACATTTAAAGGAACATCATTAAAGGAGGATATAGTTGAGGAACTCAACCTCCCCTATCTCACATGGAGGACTTTGAATAGGCTGAGGGTTGGAGTCCCTAAATGTAAGACCAGCATGCCTAAGTGGGGGCTGCTGGTGGACAACAACATGCTGTGTGAATGCATCGTATAGCGATTTCCCCTATGGGATGTATCGTACAATGATTTTTTTCGCTAAGTGATTTTTTCGCTAAGTGATTTTTTTCGCTAAGTGATTTTTCCCATTGAAAAATTGTTGTACATTTTTTCTATAGGGAAAATTGTTATGCGGGATGCCATTTCTCCCAAAACCTAATTATTATGTGATTTCGTTGCTATACAGGGTGATTGTTGTATGAGGTTCCACTGTATAAGGTTCTCTTTTTGCATGATGGACCTGTCTAAACTGCCCAAACTATAAGTTACAAACATCACTAGAAGTTCAACTCTGCCAGTATTAGGCATATTTGTGATGCTGGCTCTGTGTAGTAATGCTTACAAATGGAGCCTCTGCTTACTTTCTGATGGCAACTCACAAAATAAAACAACAGGTGGTGCAAAAAAGTCCTACTGTGACAATCAAAGGTTCATCACTCTTAAGGAATTCCCTTTGCTAATGATGCACTATCTACAAGGTAAATTTCAGCCCTGACATGGTGTGCCTGAAGGTTCTTTTACACCCATACCTACATTATTTGTATACAGACAGTGCCTGAGCTATGAAGTACTTCTGCCAAGGCTAAAATTGAATATATCAAGTAAATCTCAGCCCACATTTATGCCGCCAATATCTGAGAAATGGCAATCAATTGAGATCCCAGAACTGCAGCGCAAGGAGACAGAAAACCAATTTCCTCACCATCTTAATTTGGCTTTTCTGACCTCTTGCAATAAACAGGTTCTCTGATAGTCTGGGAATAAAAACGTCATTTTTATTCTGAAAGCCAGTTGCCAATTTTTAATTAAGCTGTTTATTTACAGATCCATATCGTGCTTTTGTGGAGGAGCTCACTGCAGTGGAGGCTCACCCTCCTCTCCCAACCTTTGCTTTCAGAGAAAAGCTGGTACAGTTTGTTCAATAACAAAGGGTCCGTTTGGCACTGCCTGGGTTCCAAATGACAGAACTAAAGAGGAAACTGGAGTGCGGGTGGGAGGAATCCAATTAGTCTTTGCATAATTCTAAAGCAAAAAATTGCAAGTAGATAAATAGGTACCACTTTGGTGCGGAAGGGAAACAGCATTCCATGTGCTCTGGTGTCTAGCCATGCCTGCCACATGACTATGGAAATGTCTGCAGATGCCGACAGTGCTGGCTCTTTGACTGAAAACAGAAATGAGCACTGAACCCTAGAGTTGAATATGACTGGCTTTCGAGCAAGGGGTATAGTCCGACTGTTAATCGTAGTCTTTGAGAAGATATCTTCTGTGTTTCCTTCAGAATGTTATGCATACAGTTTTGGAAGATTAGTGTGGTTTTATATATATATATATATATATAGACACACACACACACACACAAGTTTTAAACTTTAGAGCAAGGGTGCCCCAACCTTTTGGGCTGTGGGCCAGTCACATGGCTCAGTGGGCCAGCGACATGGTTCAGTGGGTGGTCACGTGGTTTTTCCCACCAGAAGCGGAAGTAAAACACACTTTGCAATCTGTTCTGCAACAGGATAAGAGATTTTAAACTGCCATTTTTTCTGCTTAAACCAGTGGTACCCAAACTATGGCCAGTGGGCTGGATCCAGTCCCTGACGCCAATTCAGAGGGCCGAATGAATTGGTTTCAGGGGCTGGAGCCAGCCAACGGAACATAGTTTGAGCACCCCTGTTTTAGAGCTTCGGACTCACATTAAAAAAAAATGAAAAAGGAGTATGGTAACGGGGAACAAGGTTAATGAGGAACTAAGTCTGAGGCCTGTCAATAAAGGGGAGTTTTACTTTCTCAGACCTGATGCTTAACTTTTGGGGATGATAAAAGATGCAGCAAATGTGCACCCATCTAAGAAAGCGAAATGAGGACTCAGTAGTCCTGCCAAACAGATTTCATTCTGGAGGGAAATCCAAGTGGTTACCTTGACAATGCTTTACTCCAGCATATTTGAGTTGCGGGGAGGTAGAAGGGGGAAAACAAGGACACTTGAGCAAAGAGTTATTGGTAGTTGACAATGAAGAGAAATGCCAGTAGAAATTAAAGATGACAAGGAGACTAACACTAGTTGACTTGTTAAACAGCAATAAAATGATAGATGGAAGTCCTGAATCTGTGTACCCAGGACTTTTAGGGTGGCCATACATTATTCTTTAGGTAGACGTTTAATGAGAATGGCCACTGCTCTACCATCTACTTAGTCCTCCAGGCACGTCCAAACACACGCTACTGCTTTAGCAACAGACCTGGGTTCAAATCATCTTGCAGCTACCGCTGTGCCAGGGGTTTCGCGGGGTCCTAAGAGGCTTTGGTGGTGACAGAGTGCTGTATATGATGCAGTCCACCACAACTCCCTCATTTCAGCCTCTGCCAGCCTATCCCAAGGAACCAGACACCCTGCTCTTACCCAGTCATAAGGAGTGTGGTTTTTCCATAATAGTGTGGATGTAGCAGTAGCAGTGTGTGATGGAAGCAGAGAGCTAGGTGCCAGCACTATGCCCAAGTAAAAGCCAACAGGGTTAAGTCCCAAAACAGAACTTAATTTTCTATTCCATAAGAAGAAGTACTCGTTAAGAATAAAATCCCCAAATCCCAAAGTCCATAGGGCTCTTTTAGATCTAGAAATGTCCATGAAATATTTCAAAGAACCAATAAGTCCATCAGAATGTCCATAAACCTGTGTAGCAAAAGAACCCCCCAAGGTCCATGGGAATATTCATCAGTCCATGAAATGGCAAAGTGTTGAGATGTTGCAGGCAAGGCATTTCTCTGAGTCCTTCAGAAATCCATCATCAATCCGTTGGGCAGGATATATCTCCAAGATAGAATCCAATTAGCCTCATTGGGCTGCATCCTGCCTCCTGCCTTTGGGGTATTCCCTCCAGGGAATAGAGTTCAGCCAACAAGAACTAGGTGGTCTGTCATTAGAGAACCAGATTTAGGACTCAAAACCTCCTCTTTTTAAAGGGAAATGAGGGACTTTCTCCCTCCCTAGGAATGCATTAGGTAATGTGGTTACATCATGATTTCATCTTTGGAAAGTCCCTGGTCTCTGCAGATGTCTCCCTCTCCCTTTTGGAATCCATTGACATCATAGGAAGGCACCTGACCCTCCATGGAAGGTGTTTATGTCATGGGAAAGTCCCTGTTCTTACAGGTGTCTTCCCAAAAGTGTCTGGGAGCTAACCTTTCCCCCTCTACCTTGGACCTGTGATGTAACAGATCAAGAGCCAGAAAGAACATGGTCAGAAGAAGGGTTAAAAGTTTCCTTCCCTTTCGTAACTTCCTGGGTGGAGTGGAACAGCTGTTGATTACTTAATTTGTAGTCAGGAAAAGTTATGGAACCAGGCCAAAAGTTAACTATCAGTCAATACACAGCAGACAAAGTTTGGCCGCCTCTGTCTTTCTCTTACTGATGTTATTCTCCTGGAATGTCTGAGGGAAATCACTCAGTGAGATGGTTTCTCAAACTCTTCCCGATCACATGGCAACTAAATGATTTCTATCAACTTAACTAAACATTTCTACTTAAAATCTAAACAGCTAACTTAAAGCATACACACACAAGAAAGAAGTGCAGCTAGGCACTGCATTAGCATATTCAGGATCATTACAAACCCTATCCAGTATAGGCTGACTTTAATATTAGAACATGTTGCAATCAATCTATCAATCAATCAATTTTACACAAATATACATAAAAACACAGATGGGATACCATGAATATGCTAAGTCACATCAAAAAATAACACTGGCAAAGAGGCAAACAAACCTGGTATGTATAAAACCTAGACAAAATCCAAATGCAAAGCTTTACAGATGGAACTCCCTTGATTTCTGACTCCAGATGTTTTCAGTAATTTGTTCTCTCTCTTCACCACAGCTGAACTGGTGCCTCTGAAGAAGAAACAGAGTCGGAATTTTATTTTAGGCAGAGCAAGATGGAGATATTAATTAATCCTGGAAGTGCTAGAATAACACCAAGGAAAACAGATGCTGAATCTTAATTAGATTGTCCAGCCGTCCACACTGATTTATTTATTCACACTTGCCTAAATTACAGGAGGTATATCTTGTGGGGCGGTGTAGCTGGCTCTTCTCCCTGGAAGCACAGTGGGGAATTGAACTCCCAACCTACTGAGCTCTCCTGCCAGTCTGTCTAAGATTTGTCTAGTGATAACAAGGGAGTTCCATCCACACAGTATCTCCTAGGAAATCCATTTAGTCCTAAGACATTCCCAGAACTTTATACCTAGAAGACAGGGACAACTGTGGCTCAAGTGTTTAAGATGCTGACTGGAAGGCTGGAAGGTCAGCAGATCGAGACTGCATGACGGACTGAGCTCCCATCTTTGTCCCAGCTCCTGCCAACTTAGCAGTTCTAAAGCAAGAAATTGTAAGTAGATAAATAGGTACCACTTCAATGGGAAGGTAAACAGCATTCCGTGCTCTCTGGTGTCCAGTCATGCCTGCCACATGTCCACGGAAATGTCTGCAAACACAGACAGCACTGGCTCTTTGGCTGTAAACAGATGAGCACTGAACCCTAGTCGTACACAACCACACAGGCAAATCTTGTTAATGAATGACCTTGCAACCAGGGTGGCAGAGAAGCGAATGAATGTTTGCAGATAGCTGGGTTTTATTCCCTATTCCCCACAGTAACACCAGTAAAGAAGCCCTAAAATATCTGAGTCACAGCCAAGCTACCTGCATTTTTAAAATGCTTAGCTTCTTGCCCATCTAGTGCTATGATGCTAGAGTTACTGCTTTTGATCAACATGTTTTTATATTTTCCCATCGTGAGCCATTTTGACACCAGAGCTATGAAATATTTCTCAGGTCAGCTTGGAGACAATGTTTAGCTTGATGAAACTGGCAGATTCTGCCCTTTTGTATTTCTCCGAGGAGAGAGCAGTGTTCTCACCAACTTCCACGGTGCATATATTTTGCTACTAAACCTGTCTCTTCATTTCTAACAACTTTGTCATTCTTCCTCTTTCATCTGGGTAGTGAAACTTAATTGACATTTCTCACGATTGTTTTATTGCAAGACCCTTCATTCTTGGATGAATCATCTCAGATACTAAAGGCCACTCAGAAGCAGTAACTGTTTGTGTAACTATCACTAGAAAGATGGAAAGAAAAAACAGAAAGAGCTATGCTCGAACATGGCAGAGCATTAGATATGCAACTGCTGAGGGAAAAGGCTCAGTTTATTTTTGAGTGTGTTTTACTTTTGAAGTATTGGTTGCACTCATGGTGCACACAAAAAATTATCTTCATTTCCTTAGGTTCAGGTTGGTTCAACCAACTTGACTCAGTAGCCTTTTGGGTTGGAAAATTTATGGTCCAAATCTCACTTATGCCCCCAATGGAGCTATGATTGAACAGGAATGATTCCTGCATTCTTCTCTTGTGCCATTTGAAGTGTGACAGCTATAGCCATGATGGTGCAGTAAACCCATCCATGTGGATTCACAGAGAATTAGACTTCTGGGAATTGAAATTCAAGAACACCTGGAGTGCCAAGGTTCACCATGACTGATCTATAGGTTTACCAACACCGTAAGAAGCCGGCTTTTGACTCAGCCCCTCAGGTAACCTGGTACATAATTAGAAAACTTGACACCCCTGTCTTTTTGTTTTCACCTGTCAAGGTTCGAGAGAGAGAGAGCGCCACTCTTCCCAAATCATGCACTTTGTCAGTAAATTAAATTTGTCAAAAGCTGTCAGATCCTCTGAAATTATTGCCAAAGTTAAATGCCTCCCATTTTCACCTGTGTGTTTACTTTTCCTTTTGACAGCTAAGGTCCCTGTCATTCCATCCCTGTCTCCCTCTGTCAAGGGAGGGAAATTGGGTGTGCGTGTGTGCTTCCTTAAAAAATAACAACAAGAAGACAGAGTAGAGTAAGTGGGAGAGGTGTAGAGCTTTCCCTGGCCAGAGCCCAAGGACACCCAAACACACTTTCAAATGCCCAGGAGCAGAGCTGCCAAGAGACAGGGAGAAGATCCTTTTGGCTACCCTTTGGGGGTCCATCTCTTCACGGGAATGTCCTTATAAGGAGGGACTGAAGCAAAATCCTCCCCATCCCTTGCATTATTTCTTCCTGACTTCTGGGACAAACAGAAATTGGAAATTGGAAATTTCAACTGCCAAAGACCCCATTACCGTCAAGAGAACTGGTGTAGTAGATAGAGTCTTCTTTGTCCTCTTTTGAGTCCCAATCAGGTCCTGGAGTGCCAAAATGAAGCCACCTTCTTGGCTTTGTCGTTGGCCAAACTAAAGTCCTCATTGGCGCATGTTTCTGGCAATAATTGGCAGAACAGCATATTAGCTGGATTCTGTATCTCTCCACCATTCACCAGCATGTTGTTGTCTGCCAGCAACTTGAGCAGGTTGGGCTTTCATTTAGGCACCCTAACCCTCAGCCTATTCAGAGCCCTCCAAGTGATGTAGGGGAGATTGAGTTCCTCAGCCATATCCTCCTTTAATGTTATTCCTTGCCCAGTGAGCTCCTTCCTCAAACTTTTAATTTGGTTTTGCTCTTGCGTACCCTCAAGAAAGTTTGTTCTTGCCAGAAGGCTCTTCCTGGATCTAAGCCAGCGGATTTGAGGTTCAGACCCATTCAGAGGGTGTTGAGGATCATTTTGCTTAGTGCTCTCAGCGTCTGCTTCTACTTCTGTCCTGGTCTTAGGTGGAGCAATACCAACAAGAGGGTATATTTTCTCAACTGGTGTAGGTTTGAGGCATCCTGTTACTATCCGCATGGCTCCATTAACAGCAATGTCAACTTGTTTTGCATGTGTGGATGCACTACATACTAGAGCAGCATACTCTGCTGCAGAGATGCTCACGGCCAAGGTGGATAGAGTGACAGACCAGGAGACTTGGGTCTGAATCTCTGCTTGACCATGGAAACTCAAGTCGGGTGGGTGGGTGTAACTGGTAAAGGTAAAAGTTGGCCTTGCTCAAAAGCCAGTCTTTTGCAACTCTAGGGCATACCTGTTAAGTTTGGATTTGAAAATAAGGGAAATCCAGCGGTGCACGGCAGTTGCTGCACTGGTGTGCATACACAGTATGGGTTTTGCCTTATCCTTCCATGCAAGGCACCATGGGGGCTGTAGTTCCTGGCCCTTTTTGCACCAGTGCGCATGCGCAGTATGGGTTTTGCCTTTTCCTTCCGCACAAGGCACCATGGAGGCTGTAATTCCTGGCCCATTTTGCACCAGTGCACATGCACAGTACGGGTTTTGCCTTTTCCTTTCATGCAAGGCACCATGGGGGCTGTAGTTCCCCGGCCCATTTTTTTAAAAAAATTATAGAATACGGGAGATTTACGGGAAAATACAAATACAGGATGATGGCAGGAAAGAGGGGTACATACGGGGAGTTTCCTGGCCAATACAGGAGACTTGACAGCTATGCTCTAGGGTTCAGTGCTCATCTCTGTTTCAAAGCCAAAGAGCCAGCAATGTCTGCACCTGCAGATGTTTCCATGGACATGTGGCAGGCATGACTAAACACCGGAGTGCACGGAACACTCTTTACCTTCCCACCAAAGTGGTACCTATTTATGTATCTACTTGCAATTTCTTGCTTTCGAACTGCTAAGTTGGCAGGAGCTGGGACAGAGATGGGAGCTCACTCCATCATGCAATACTTGGGTCTCAAAATGCTGACCTGTCGACCTTCCAGTCATCAAGTTCAGTGTTAACCACTAAGCCACCACAGTCCCCATAATTGGTAAAACTACTTTTTAAATAGCTCACTGATCTTGAAAAAGCTGGGACATAACATACATGCATCATCATCAATCTTTATTGCATATGACCATAGGCCTTTACAAAACAGGACATGAGATAAAATGTATCACAAAATTCTCTAATAAAATCAGGTATAATAAGGTTCGCCAATGACAAAGCCAAGAAAGTGGCTTCATTTGGGCAGTCCAGGGTTTGATTGGGACACGAAAGAAGAAGAAGGTATAATATTCGCTAAAACATCTCAGATCCTTGCTAAGAACTATTCGGTAATAGGATGACTTTTAATAAAATAGGATCACAGTTTCCTAGCTTCCAAAGCATATTAAGCTAGAGCATATGTTATAAAAACCTGATTCTCAGCCAGCAGATTAACCACTCTTTCTGCCGGAGTGCACTTAAAATATGACTGGACAATTGGAATAAGAAATTGTTCTCTTGGATCATTATACAGAGGACTGAACTGCAAGTAATGAGTAATATCTTCAATGTGATTACAACCATAAATGCATAGATGCTCCTCAACCCCTTTGTATCTTCCTTCTCGGTATCATGCATGCATAGATTCCAGAAGGGAGAAAGAGGATGGATGCAATGGACAAGATCTTCCTCTGCAGCCAGGTAGAATGAAGACAGGTAGCCCCCTTTTGCTACCTACATTTCTCATTTTTAAAGTACTTTTGAAAAAAGAGAAATTCTGACACTCATTAAATTTGCCGATCTGTTAATGTTCTCGGACACTCCCCCCCCCCCCCCCATACACACACACACAACTGTGCAGCATAAATCTTCTCACAGTGAGAAGTGTAATACTGTTAGTATTATTTTTGGCCACAAAGCTTACAGAAAACATCAAACCTCTTTTGAAGAATCAGAGCATGCATCATCTAGGGAGTTGATGCGACACACACCAGAAAAGCTAGCGCAGGCCAAATGAGAAATAAAGAAAATTAGCTCAAACCCTATGGGACCACTGGCTGTGTCATGAGCCTTGGTAAAATATGTGTGCAATTTGTGTTGCATAACCTCTTCAGTCTCAAGCATTCGTTTTGTATTTTTTTCCCTTTGTGATCAAGAAATAAAACCAGTTGTACCACAAAGTGTGGAGAAAGGGAAAGAGGAAACAGATTTCAGTCAAAGAAAATCCTGAACTTTTGCTTCTCAGGGTAAACAACGGATAGATTACTCTTTATTTTTAGCTAGCTATATGGCATCATATGAAGACTGAAATATCAGAATAGAGAACAACATAAAAATCAAGAAGTATGACATTGGCTGAAATCCTGTTGATTACTTTAATAAGTCACACCTAACGGTAGAGATTTAATGAGTCCACTCCTCTATATGTTCCATTGATGTAACATTGTATTGTATTGTTATTGTTTTTTCCCCTGTATGTTTGTTAGTTTTATCTTTTGCTTTTTGGAAATAAAAAAAAAATAAAAAAAATAAAAAATGTTCCATTGATTCAGTGGACTTACTCTGGTTGTAATTTACTAGGTGAAGCAACAGGATTTTAGCCAATATGTTTGTGAGATACTATTCCAGGTACCAACCTGGCACGTAAACCTGGCATATTCCAGCCACATTTTTACACTACCCATTTACAGCAGTTTGATGCCAGTTTAACTGTCATGGTTTCATCCAAAAAACAACAACTAGGGATTGTGGTTTGGTGTGTTACTTAGAATTATCTGCTAGATGCAGGGATGGCGAACCTTGGCACTCCAGGTGTTCTTGAACTCCAATTCCCAGAAGCCCTAATCAGCAAGAGTGCTGACTTGGGCTTCTGGGAATTGAAGTCCAAAAAAGTCTAGCATGCCAAGGGTCACCATCACGGTGATAGAGCGTTCTAGTGACTGAACTACAGCAAAGGACTGTAAAGGTTGATCCACATATCCTTTTGCTCCTGTTAAAGAGGTGGCTCCATTGCCCATTGATTCAAATTAGTTTAGCAAATGTATATGATGTTATTGGAGACTCCAGTCATTCCTTCTGCTTTAGCAGTCTTTTCCTTCACTTCGGAATGGTGTGTTTTGTTTCAAATTTGCAGCCCACTTCACTTCTTATGTCACCCCAAGAACATCTGTCTGTCCCACCAGAGCAGACCAGAGAGGCTCTCTCATTGTGCCATCTACATGGGGCTACCCTTGATGACCATCCTGAGACTGCAGTTGGTCCAGAATACAGCAGCCCACACAGTGGTGGGGTGTAGTCATTTTGCGCGCACCTCGCCACTGCTGTGGGAGCTGCACTGGCTGCCTATATGTCTCCGGGTGCAATTCAAGGTGCTGGTTGTCACCTTTAAAGCCCTTCATGGTAGCGGACCAGGATACCTCAGGGACCACATTGTCCCTAGGACATCGACCCGTCCCATGAGAGCAAACCAAGAGGGAACCCTTCAGGTGCCATCTGTTGGGGAGGCTCATCTCTCCAGCACAAGGAAAAGGGCCTTCTCGGTCGTAGACCCCACATTATGGAACAACTTCCCAGTAGAACTACACCTCCAGACCCAGTTGCTACCATTTACGAAAGAACTGAAGGCGTGGTTGGCAAAATAGGTCTGGGGGCCGGGATTGTCAACAAGCTCCCCTTTCTGATTCGTCTGAGGCTCCCCCCTCCTGTAATTAATTTTTTAATGTTAAGGTTCTGTAGATTTTATATTTGTTTTTAGATAGTAAATGGCACAGCGGGAGGTAATATTGCTATGTTTTAAAGTTTTTTAAAATTGTTTTATATTGGTTTTAACTGGTGTACACTGCTCAGAGTCCATTGGATAGGGCGGTATATAAATCTATTAAATTAAATTAAATTAAATTAAATTAAATTAAATTAAATTAAATTAAATTAAAATCTGCTAGGAAGGTACGTCTCTCTAGCACCAGAAGGACGGCATTCTCTGTGTCTGCTCTGACCCTATGGAACCTCCTGCCACTTGAGCTGCGTCTCCAGACGGAGTGGCTGTCTTTCAGTAAAGGGCTAAAAACCTGGCTGGCAAAGAAGGTGTGGGGCACCAGCAATGGGGTGGCCCCTGCCTGCTGGCTGATTTAGTAAAAACACTCTTTCCCTCTTTTAATCTCTTTTAATCTGTAGGGGTTGGGGTAATTTTTGGTAGCAGTTTTAATAGGGTTTTTATTGGTTTTAAAATGTGACATTGTTTTTAATTTTCTGTGAGCCGCACAGAGTCTTTGGAGTTGGGCAGCAATATAAATCAGAAAAATAAATAAATAAATTATGTGTCACCCCTGTCTGTGTCTTAATCCTGCACAAGACCAGTTATCATGAGGCATACAAATTCCCCTGCTCTCAGCTGTGTCACCTGTACCTCCCACTGTGGAAGAGTAAGAGGCAAGGGGTCTCTAACTCTCGTGCATCCTTCTGGAGTTTCAAAGAATTCTTTTGGGGACTTCAGTGATTGGGACGGGATCCTTGAGAGTCCTAAATCCAACAAGATCACTTTTTCAAGCATTTCCTGTTTCTGATCTGATGAATGAACCTGATTTGTGCTCAGGGCCATAGCCAGGGGGTAGCCAAGGTGGGCTTTGCCCACCTTCAAACTCCCTGTTGCTTTCCACGGCGACATACACACAGGTATATGACATTGTTGCCTATCCTGAAAAAATATTCGCCCACCGACATCTAAAATCCTGGCTTCGGTCCAGTTTGTGCTGCTCTAGTTTGTGTTATGTCCAGTTCTTAACATGTCCAGTCTTCCTTTCCAGCTGCTATTTAGTCTGTGGAAAACTTGGGGCAGATAAATGCATAAATATACATATGAGAAGAAAGTCTCTTCTCTTTAGTAAGGTAAAAGTAAAGGTTGCCCTTGCTCCAAAGCCAGTCATATCCTACTCTAAGGTTCGGTGCTCATCTGTATTTATAGCCAAAGAGCCAGTGCTGTCTGCATTTTATTCCCATGGTTATGTGGCAGGCATGACTAGACACCAGAGTGCATGGAATGCTGTTTCCCTTCCCACCAAAGCAGTGCCTATTTATCTACTTGCAATTTCTTTCATTCAAACTGCTAGGTTGGCAGGAACTGGGATAGAGGTGGGAGCTCACTCCACCATGCAGCACTCAGGTCTCGAACTGCTGACTTGCCGACCTTCCACTCACCATGTTCAGTGTGTTAACCACTAAGCCACCACAGTTCCTCTTTAGAACTTGCCTCCAAAAAAGAATCTTTCATTTTTTTCTCTGAGTTAACAGATGGCCTCATGCATTTTCCAAGGCTCTGTATTAAGCACAGTTTGCAGCCTCTTAACTATGCTGTTTCTTTGATATTTTAAAAATCACTACTTTTTATTCTTCTTTTCATCCAAAGTGTTCCCTCCAGCACAGTCACAGAATTTCCCCCCCTGTTGACAGTTAAAAAGCCTGTAATACACATGTAACGCACAGCATTGTCCAGCTTTGAGGAAGCAGTCTGGGGGAGGGGGGACCCAGCATAGAGCTCATGGTTTTAGGGGGAAACCTGTGAAATAGCTGCTGCTGGCAGCACTGTGTGGCGCAGAGGGTAAGGAAGAGAAAAGGAACTAAACCAGAAATGTAAGGATGGGAAGGGAGACAATAACTAGAATTCCACCTGTTGAGCCCAGTCGTTACACAGTCAAAACTGACAGTTCAAGGAGTCGGGTCAGCTGAACATCATGTACCCACTATGCCGTAGTGGTCCACAGGCAATTAGGATTTTGGAGCATTCCTATGTGACTAAGGATTTTGTAGAACAGAGGTGGCAAACCTTTTTATATCATGGGCCTGACCATGCCCCCAGGCAGCATCACAGGCTGGACCACACCTCCCAGAAGCGGGCACATTTATGGCTGACATAAATGCACCCCCTTCAACATTTATGCCAGCCATGGGCACATTTTCACATGCGCCAGCGTGTTTTATACATGACATAAACATGCCTGTTTCCACTTCCGGGTGTAGCAGAGGCAGCGACGGGCCGGATGGGATGATGTCAGGGGCTGGGGCTGGGGTCGGCTTGCAGGCCATTGGTTGGGAACTCTTGTTGTAGAATCTATAGTGATGTCTAGACAGATCTGGTTATAATCTCAATCTCTCCAAACACCAGTTTGCTAGAACACATCAGAACTGTCTGGTATCTAATATTGCTGCAGGGGAGACCCTGCACCTACACATTGGCAAAGATCAACATCTGGCAGTGCAGTGGTTAAACTGCTGTACTGCAGCCAAAATATTGCGAGTTCAGTCCTGACTAGGGCTTACAGTGGACTCAGCCTTCCATCCTTCCAAGGTTGGTAAAATGAGTACCCAGCATGTTGGGGGCAAGATGCTAATTAACTTGTGAACTGCTCAGAGAGTAGACTAAGTGCTATGGGGTGTTATATAAGTTCTATTGCTATTGCTGGGATTGAAAGAAACCTCTAGAACCGAAAGTGAAATTGTGGGGTTTCTGCAAGAGCAGAACTTAGAAATAACTTGAATACAATTAGCTACTAATAATTCTTTCTTTTCCCTACAGTAACCTAAGGCTAAGACAAATAACAAAAACGAAAACCCCACCATTTCTTTTGCAATGTTATCATAATCTTCTATTTACTTGGATACAGACCTTGGAAAAGCAGTTGAAGATTCATTCCCATAACCACTGTTGAAACAAATTTAATTAGCCCATTGGGATGTTTCTTGTACATGGAGAGAGGTACCATCGAACTCTTCATCTCAGGCAGCAAACTGTCTTGGACTGGTCTTGGACAGGAAGACCATGATGTTAAGGCCAGACTCATCTGAGACCAGAGCGGCTGGGGGGGGCTCAGTGGTTAAGAAGCTCGCCTTGTTAGCTAGAAGGCAAGTCAGCAGTTCGAGACCCAGGTACTGCATGATGGACTGAGCACCCATCTCTGTCCCAGCTCTTGGGGACATAAAAGGAGCCTCATTTGGGCATTCCCTGAGTGGAATTTCTTCCACAAAAATCCTTTCAACCCAGAATTATTTCTGACACGAAATTATTATTATCTGAGACCTTCTGTCATTCACTGAATCAGTAGCGGCTCCACTGTTTACTTTCCTCTGCATTCTTATTTCCCTTCCTATTGCGCCCGTCAGCTTGCAGGTCAGGACTGTCTTATCTTTTAATTTCCTTATGATGCTTAGCTTTTTGTAACAGCCACATTAAGAAAATCCTCAGTACTTCTGTCTTTCATATTTTGATTTGCTATCATCCTCCTTTCCTCTGAACATCTGTAAAGATACCTAGTGAGGCTATATGCCATGTGTTTGATGAAATAGTCCACACCAGTGGTGAAGAACCTATGGGATGTGTGCCAGAGGGGGCTCTCAGAGCCCTCTCTGTGGTCATGCATGCTGTTACCCCAGCAAGGAGTTCGCCCCTCCCCTCTACCCAGTAGCCCAATGGGAGCGCTTCCTCCCTTCCCCCAGGACAGAGTTTGCCCCGCCCCTTTGTTTGGGCACCAAGTCTCTAAAAGGTCCGCCATTACAGATCTACACAGTTTATGCCAATAGACACCTGTTAGTTCTTAAGATGCTATGGAACTCTATTGGTGTTGCTGCAACCAACAGGTTTACATGACCCCTGATTGGAAGAGCTTAGAAATTAGGTGCTTTGCAAGTAAATGATGGCAATGTTTCAAATAAAAATCCCATTCAGCAAGGAGACGTGACCCCTTTCAGCCTTCTGCACTTTATGATTGACATCTTTATCACGACATGTCAATCCACTGTTAGATGAAGCATTGCCTTTTTGTATTAAGTCCATGGGAGCAGTGGGTGAAACAATTTTTCATTCCACCAACATCTTATTTTGACAGTGTAAAAATCTAAGAATGAATCCAGTTAATTGCAACACGACTGTGTTCATTCAGCAGAGGCTTGGCAACCAGCAGTTTCCTGAGAAGAGTCCATAAAACTGAAATATCCTTGAGATGTAACAGGTGAGAAACTAGAGTAAAATATAGGAATAATTAGGACTTTGGGAGAATGGAAAGGGCAAAGGATGTGTTTAGGAAGAGAGAAGTGTCCTATTCTTCTGTTTCATGGCTTGGAACTAATGTATTAGCTTTAACAGGTTAACCATGAAAATTGTTAACTTTTGCATTAAGTAGAAAGACAAAGCACACTTATGCATCTAATTTTCTAAAAATAATATTTTGGAAATGATGGGACCAAGATAAAGATCTTCTTCTTCTCCTCCTTCTCCTCCTCCTCCCATTTCCAAATTCGAATACATTAAGACCTCATACAAAATCCGCTTCGTACAACATCAAATACATACAACATCACCTAATTCCTTGAAAAAAGTTGCCTCATACAAAGTCGCTGCGACTTTGTATGAGGCATTGGGGTTTTTCCCAGGTTGCATTGTGCCTGGGCAGTATAAAAGGCAGAACTCATGTGTGCATTGCCCTTGTGGGTCTTGCACGAGGCGAAGAGTGTTTAGGAGTGGTTTCGAGCGCGAATTTGGATTTTTTTGAATTTTTTTGTCAGAGTTTTTGGAAGCATTCCTGGGATTTTTGCAGCATTCTTCAGGTTCTTGGACCAATCTTTGGCACTTTGCCCTGAAGTCTGTGCTGTTACAGTACAATGTATTTCTATGGAAATGATGTTGCACAAGGCATCGCGGCAAGGATTTGGACGTTGTATGAGGCATCGCGGCTAGGATTTTGCATGCCTCATACAAAGTCCAAATCCGTATAAAGTCCAAACTTGTGGAACCAAGTTTGGACGTTGTATGAGGTATTACTGTATTGGCAATCATCATGGCGATCAACCATGAAGACTGTCCTGAGAATATAATGCAGTGGCCTTTCATCTGCCTTCCACATCGCAGTGTGACATCCATATCACTGATCCAGCTCTGCAAGCCACTTTCCGGTCCTGTTGTGTCCAAGTGTTACTCACTTCAAAGGGGCGCCCTCTTCAAAGGAGGGGCACATATCAAAGCAGAGCTGGAGACCAAATGGGGGTAATAAACTGGAGTGTCCGCTGGTATGTTTCCTTGTTGTTGTTGAAACGGAAAACCGCTGTATATAAGATACCATCTTTTCCCACATCCTCAGTCTTGTCTCCCGATCTGAATAAAGAGTCACTATGCTTAACCCACACGCTGCGTGCTAGTCTACTTCTTGCGAGAATCTAACATTGGCGACGAAGGTGGGATATGGCTGCTACTGCATCTTCAATCGGACCGTTTGACATTGCAAAGCCGGAGGCATGGCCCATGTACGAGATCCAGTTCGAGAACTTTGTAATCGCTGGGGAAATCGAGGATGAAGGGCGACAGAAGGCGTTGTTCCTGGCCCATTGTGGTTTGCCCACGATTGAGCTGGCCGGGCATCTGCTGCTTCCACAGGCACTGAGGGAAGCCCCATTGACCGACATCCTGGCGGTGCTCCGGGAACACTTCAAGCCTGTTGTTTCCATCTTCCCAGCCAGGGTTGCCTTTTACCGGCGAGATCAGAAGGAGGGGGAGACGGTAGCTGAGTATGTTGCGGCTCTCCGACAGGCTGCCGTGCCGTGCCAATGGCATGACCTGGAGGAGGCCTTAAGAGACCGGCTTCTCGTGGGCCTCAGGGACGAAGCTACTCAGCGGCGGCTGATGAAGAGAAATAGGTTGACTTTTGCCCAGGTCGTGGAAGAAGCCTTGGCGTCCGAGGCTGCACACGCTGGGGTAAAAATCCTCCATGCCGAAACTGCTGCTCCTGCCCGTGGTGAGTCGGCCGTCCAGCTGCAGCAGTGCGCTACTCCAGTGTATACAGACAATGCGTCAGAGGAGGGTACTGTCGGGAGGGTTCGCCAGCAAACCCCCCAAGCTTCAAGGAGCAACATCGCGCCATGCCAAGGCTGTGGGGGAAGGCACCTCCGCTCACGGTGCCCGTTCAAGACGGCCGAATGCCACAAGTGTGGGCGGAAGGGGCACATTGCACGGGTGTGCCGCCAGCGATCCGAAGGTCACCCCGGGGACAGAGGTCAGCGCAGGACGGAACATCCAATTTCCAAAGTCCGCGTCGGAAGGAAGACATCATCTGGTGTACAGTCAGTGTCCGGGAGGTTCTTCGTGGATGTTCGCCTCCAAGGGTGTCCCGTCCGCATGGAGATCGACTCAGGATCTGCCTACTCAATCATCTCACAGAGGGAATTTTTTCAACTTCCTCCAGCAGACCGGCCGAAACTGCGGGCTCTGCAGGTCGACCTGACCGATGTGCAGGGTCGACACATTCCAGTGTTGGGAATCGGAAATTTTGATGTGCGGTTCAAGGCCATCTCAGCAAAGCTTCCCCTAGTCGTGGTGAAAACCGGTAGGAATAACCTTTTGGGCGTGCAGTGGTTTGGGCCCCTGGGTATTGGGTTTTCGGGAATTAATGCGGTTAAGGCCGACCCCATTCAGGCTGTGTGTGAACGCTATCCAGATGTTTTCCGTCCCGGGCTGGGTAGGTTCAAGGGGGCCCCTGTTAATTTTGAGCTGGACCCAACTGTCCAACCCATTCGCATGAAGCCACGGAGGGTGCCGTTTGCCCTGAAAGACCGCATTGAAGCGGAGTTGGACAAGCTGGTGGCACAGGGCATCCTGGAGCCCGTGGACTCTGCTCCATGGGAGACACCTATAGTCACTGCTATCAAGGCGAACGGGGACATCCGCATCTGCGCGGACTATAAATGCACGATTAATAAGGCTATCCGAGCTAATTCTTATCCTGTTCCAGTGGTTAGCCATTTGCTGGCCACCCTCCATGGGGGAAAGTGTTTTGCTAAACTGGACTTGGCCCAAGCATATCAGCAAGTGCCTGTTAGTCCGGAATCTGCGTTGTGTCAGACTATTACTACTCATAAGGGTGCATTCCGTGTGAACCGTCTTCAGTTCGGGGTTAGTACGGCTCCGGGTCTGTTTCAGGCTCTTGTGGAAAGGTTATTGAAGGGTCTCCCTGGGGTGCTGACTTTTTTTGACGACGTGTTGATATCTGGGACAGACAAGGGGGACCTGGCCACTAAACTGGGGAAGGTGCTGGAGCGTTTCCAAAATGCAGGTTTGCGGGTAAAAGGGGAGAAGTGTTGTTTTTTTGCTCATGAGGTTGAATTCTTGGGGTTCAAAATCACGCCTGCCGGCATCAAGCCCTCTGAATCCAAAGTTCAGGCAGTCTGGGAAGCCCCACGTCCCACTTCGAAGACGGAGCTCCAGGCATTTTTGGGTCTCTTAAACTTCTATCATTCCTTTCTACCCCGAAAGGCGACTGTAGCTGAGCCCCTGCATCAGTTGCTGAGGAAACAGGCGGTGTGGCAGTGGGGGCCTCCTCAGGAAAAGGCATTCCGGGAAGTCAAGGAGCTGTTGACTTCGGATGCTGTCCTTACACATTACGATCCGAAGAAGCCCCTTTTGCTTGTATGTGATGCCTCGCCGGTGGGGGTTGGGGCTGTTCTGTGCCATGACATGGGGGGAGGGAAAGAAGCGCCTATCGCGTATTACTCCAGGTCGTTAACGGTGGCTGAAAAAAACTATGCTCAGATTGATAGAGAGGCGCTGGCCATAATCGCTGGAACGAAGAAATTTCATGACTTCATTTACGGGAGGGCTGTCACGATCATCACAGACCACAAACCGCTCCTAGGTATTTTTGTGCCAGACAAGCCCACCCCCCAAATCCTGTCTCCGCGAATGTTACGCTGGGCAATGTTCCTTCAGGCGTACCAGTACACGCTCCAACATCGCCCAGGTATCAGCATTAGCCACGCGGATGCTCTGTCCAGATCCCCTGTTGAGTATGTGGGTCGAATTGAGGCGGAAGGACAGGTCCTTATGTTGGATGTGTTAGACTCTCCCCCGATCTCCGCTGCTGACATAGCGGCCCAAACAAAAAAAGACCCCCTCCTGTCAAAAGTTGTCATGTGGGTTCTGAAGGGGTGGCCATTGTCACCGACCCCTGAGGAGTTCAGGGTGTTCTACTCCAAGAGAAACGAACTGTCACTGGAGCGGGGTTGCTTGGTTTGGGGGGACAGAGTAGTCGTCCCATCTGTACTTCGGAACAAGGTGCTCCGCACACTCCATGTTAGCCACCCAGGTATTGTCAGGTCAAAAGCGCTAGCGCGAAGCTACTTCTGGTGGCCTCGATTGGACCTGGATATTGAGGCTTGGGTGGGGAAGTGCAGGGAATGTCAGGCATCAAGGCCCGAGGAACCACGTCTTCCCCGCAGGGAATGGGATACGGCCAGAGGCCCCTGGTCTCGGATTCATATAGATTTTGCTGGCCCTTTCAGGGGAACAACACTTCTGATTATTGTAGATTCCTTTTCCAAGTGGGTAGATGTCATCCCAGTGTCAGGAACTTCCTCTGCCACCACAATCCGCAAATTAAGGCGGGTCTTTACTAATCTAGGCCTGCCCGACATCGTGGTGACCGACAACGCATCGAGCTTCATGTCGGCAGAATTCCAGGGTTTCCTAAATCGTAATGGGATTAGACACATCACGGCCGCTCCTTTTCACCCTGCCACAAACGGTCAAGCCGAGAGGCAGGTACGGACGGTCAAAGACGCGCTCTCACGCATGGGACCTGGGGATTTGGAGCTGCAGTTGTGTCAATTTTTGCTGTCCTACAGAGTCACCCCATTGGCCTCTGGTTTGTCGCCAGCCGAACTGTTAATGAAAAGGAAGCTGCCGACTGTTTTTGACCGTTTAGATCCTCAGCGCCAAGAGGATCGGGGCCTAAATATAGACATTCCGACTTTAAAAGGTTTTGAGGTTGGGCAACCAGTCCACTGCAGGAACTATGCCAATGGGCCTCCATGGTTGGGGGGGGAAGTGTTGGAACAGACTGGCCCGGTGTCTTACAGAGTGCAAATGGAGAATGGCGCGATTTGGAGGAGACACACAGATCAAATGCGGCTCCGGGTCCCTGGGCAGAACTCTAACTCCGGCCCAGGGAGGGAGCCACAAGGGGAAACAAGGGGAGACATGGAGAGTGATATGGAGTGGGATCTAATTAGTGACCCCCTGCCCACGTCTTCCCCAGAGCCCGAGGCGGGAGGGGAAGCTACCCCGAGCTCAGAGGCAGGAATGGAAGGGGGGCCACTCTGAGCTCTCCCCCCACTTCCAAACCAGTTGGGGTGTCCGTTGAGCCTACCCTGGTGCCAGAGACGCACCGGCGGCCCAGACGAGTTTGTGGGCCACCCATCCGTTGGGGAAAGGTTGTTTCTCACTAAGGGGGGAGGGATGTTGTGTCCAAGTGTTACTCACTTCAAAGGGGCGCCCTCTTCAAAGGAGGGGCACATATCAAAGCGGAGCTGGAGACCAAATGGGGGTAATAAACTGGAGTGTCCGCTGGTATGTTTCCTTGTTGTTGTTGAAACGGAAAACCGCTGTATATAAGATACCATCTTTCCCCACATCCTCAGTCTTGTCTCCCGATCTGAATAAAGAGTCACTATGCTTAACCCACACGCTGCGTGCTAGTCTACTTCTTGCGAGAATCTAACAGGTCCTGAGCCCTTTTGGCACACAAAGTCCTCATCAGCCCCAGGCCCTCCATCAAGATAGATTCAAGTGGGGTCTAATCCACTTGGGGACAATCATCCTTCCTAGTGGACTTTGGCACCCAAGCCATTAGTCCTCAGGGTGGTCAGATTAGTTAGCCACCAACTGACAGAGTTGAGTTACTGGCAGTAGGGTCTACTCTATTACCATAGCAGGATAACCTGGCCAGACTCACTTACTGATGATTTAAACCTGAGACAAGCCCATAGAGGAAGATGCCATCTTTCAATTAGCTTGACTACTAGGGTTTTAGGAAAGAGCTGTCCATCAGTATAAATTGTAGTAATGAGCTAGACAGACCTATGGCTTGGCGTATTGCCGATTCAGCGGTTGATGTGCCATTTTCCTTCTTCTTCCAATGTAAGTGCCACAATCCCAAAGGAGACACGACACTGAACACATTAATAGCAGCAGGAAGACCATCCTTTCACTAACTCTTCACAAGAAAAACTGAATCACTGAAGTGTGATTCTGCGAAAGTGGAATCCTCCCGGGAGACATTAAGCATCTTGAAAGCATTAAAAAAAATCTCTTCAAAGGCCCTCATTTTATTTTCATCTGCACTAACTGAACTGAAAAAGAAAAGGAAAAAGAAATCTGGCATTGAAAAAACAGTTAGTTTAATTTGTTGCTGTTTTGTACTTGTTTAAGTACAAAATAAGGGACTGGGTTGGAGGATTACCAATTAACAATGGTTAGCAATTAAGAAAAGCCTCATTTTATTCACAACCCCATCTACATTGTCTAGATCCATTGTTAGGATGGTGAAACACAAGAGCAAACACGCCTCCTGGACCCTTCATTGCAGCCTAGAAGAGGAATTTTTTTTCCTGCAATACGTGTCTAGTTTTCTTTTGCAGCTGGCTATGGCTTAGTGGTTAAGACGCAGAACTTGATGACTGGGGTGGCATGGGCCGGATGAATTGCAGCAAACCCATTCATGTGGATTCATGGGGGCTTGGGCTTCTGGGAATTGAAGTCCAAGAACATCTGGAGTGCCAAGGTTTGCCATTGCAGCACTAGACCTTTGTGACTGAGCAATCATACTTGCCAACAGATGCTATGCTTTCCTTTTAGTGCTCATTCATGAAGCTAAGCAAACTAATTTGCAAGCTAAGAGGGATATACAAAATTCTACAGTAAGATGTTCTAACTAATTGAAGTATTCCTCTTCTAATGAAAGGTTTGGCTTTAACAGAGCTACTCTTTGTAGTAGATGATGAACCCAGCTTCCTGAAAATGGTTAGCACAGGGAAGGACTTACATTTGACAGCACTGTGGAATGATGCTGGTACCCTGCATTCATTTAGAAACCAAGGGACTATAAATCATCTATCTTTTTTGACTGGTGAGCAAGAGGCCATCTCAGGTAAACTACCGGTAATTTGTACTCTTATCAGGCCAAGACGTTCTGGATTTTTAAAATTCTTGCTTCACTTCTTTCTGTCGCAGCAGAGAGGAAATAAGAATTATGCAGGCCTTTTATTTTCTTTCTTCCAAATACCAGCTATCCTCATGGCAATCTGCCATAAAGATTGTCCTGGGAACAATATAATGCAGTGGCCTTTCATCTGCCTTCTGCCTTGCAGCATGGCACACGTACCACTGCTTCAGTTCCATGAGTCACTTTCTAGTCCTGAGTCCTTTTAGCACACAAAGTCCCCATCAGCCCCAGGCCAGTCTTGACGAAGCTGCTGCTCTTCATCAAGATGAATTCAAGTGGGATTTAATCCACTTGGGGACCATCACCCTTCTCTATGGACTTTGCCAACCAAGGCCATTAGTCCTCTGGGATGTTAGGTTAGTTAACCATTGCCTGAAAATTGGCATTGAGTCACTGGCAGTATGGTCTATTCCAGTGGTGGCCAACCTTGGCGCTTCAGGTGTTCTTGAAGTTCAATTCCCAGAAGCCCTAATCAGCTGGTGTGATGACTTGGGCCTCTGGAAATTGAAGTCCAAGAACACCTGGAGTGCCAAGGTTAGCCACTGCTGGTCTACTCTATTACCATAGCAGGATAACCTGGCCAGACTGTATTTTCTTTACTTCTCCCCTCCCGCCTCGCTCCCAGCAGATAGCATCAGTAAGGCAAAACTTTATTTGCCCCTCAAAGCAGCCTCTTTGCTCATGGTCTAGAGGAGGTCTGTACTCAAGAGCACTCCTGTTTCTTGTATTTCAACCCACTAGTAGTTTACAGTCTATGGAAGCAACTCACCCTGTCATTTTACATGGTTGGGCTCTGCCAGCTCTCGTTGTTGTCCACTGCTGCTTTGACACTCTGTATGAGGGGATAGTTGGATAAGATTTCCAAGTACAGTATCTATGAGTTTCAATCTGTTTGCAGAACATATACAGAAAGCCAGTCTAGGCTCAGATGAAGGAGAACTGAAAGTTGGTGGAAGATGCATCAATAATTTAAGATATGTAGATGACATTATGTTGCTGGCAGAAAGTAGTGATGACTTTACATGGTTTTTAGTAAGAGTGAAAGAAGAAAGTGCCAAATCAGGACTGCAGTTGGTCAAAATAATGACTACAGAATAACTACATAGCTTTAATGCTGACAATGGAGAAAATGAAATAGGAAGAGATTTTGTATACCTTTGTTCGATCATCTATCTAAATGGGGAATGGAGCTAAAAAATCAGAAGAAGACTGAGACTGGGAAAGGCAGCAATGAAAGAATAAGAAAAGATCGTCAGGTGTAAGAATGTGTTACTGGACACCAAGACCATCTACATCAGGGGTTTCCAATTTATGGCCCATGGGTCGGATCTGGCCCCTGGGCTGAATTCATCTGGCCCCCAGGCTGAATTGCCACTGATGCCAGAAGTGCCCTGACATCACTGGAAGCACTGAAATTGCTGTATTTTCACACCAAAATGCTGTGAAAATGCAGCAAACATTTCAAAAATGGCTCAAAAATGTTCCTCCCTCCCTCCCTCCTCCAAGGGAAGTGGTGGGGGTGGCGAAAATGCTCAGAAACATGGCACAAATGCATGTGCCACTGCTGCCACTGCTGCCGGGAAGAACCACATGACCAGCCACTCAGCTGACTGAGGGGATGTGGTCAGGCTCCTGGCAGGAAAAGGTTGGGAACTCCTGATCTACATTATTGTATTCCCAGTCAATATGTCTGGCCAGGTCATCCTGCTGTGGTAATAAAGTACACCATACTGCCAGCGACTCAACGCCAAGTGTCAGGCAGCGGTTAACTAACTTGACCATTCTGAAGACTAATGGCTTGGGTGCCAAAGCCCACAGGTAATGGTGATGGTCCCCAGGTGGATTAAATCCCACTTGAATCCATCTTGATGTGGGACAGCATCTTCATGAATTCTGGCCTGGGGCTGATGAGAAGTTTGTGTGCCAAAAGGGCTCAGGTCCAGGAAGTGACTCATGAAACTGGACCAGTGGTATGGGGGTCATGCTGCAATGCAGAAGGCAGATGAAAAGTCACTACATTATATTCTCAGGACAGTCTTCATGGCTGATCATCATGAGGATTGCCAATATTTGGATTTGGATATGGCAGAAGAAGAAGTCATTATGTATGGGTGTGAAAGCTAGACAGTAAAGAAAGCTGACAGTGGGGGCAGAATGATTAGTTTGAAATATGGTGTTGCAGGAGAGCTTTGCTGTTCTTCTGGACTGTCAGAAAACCAAAGAAATGGATCTCAGAACAAATTAAGCTTGAATTGTCTCTGGAGGCAAAAACGATGACGCTCCGGCTGCCCTACTTTGGGAACATGATGAGAAAGCAAATTTCTACGGAAAAGATGATAATGCTAGGAAAGGTGGCAGGCAGCAGAAAAAGGACAATCTATGATTGACTCTCACAAGGAGGATGGGGTTGACAAGAGCTGAGCAGGTGGCTCGTCCATAAGTCAGATATGCAGCAACACTTGAAAGTGGTTTTTATAAAGAAAAGTGGTCACTAATGTTCATTAAATTGTTCCATTACATTCTAAGTCATTTCACACATAAAAGCAGGTTTGCTTGACTGTTAATGGGTTGAAGGATGTTAATATACAGTTCAGGTACCTTTGAAAGTGGCAAAGTGTTGATCTTCAGCTTTTCCTAGACTGCAACTCCCTAAGTACTTTTAAAATGTTCACAAAAGTTAAAGGGGGTTTTCATATCATTTTATCATAAGAAGAATAACTAAGATCTTTACAAGTCTACCCGCAACTGGGGGTGGGGGTCGAAGTAAGATTGGGAATGATTGGGAACAATAGGTTGAATCCTGCCAGGACATATTACTCCACAAATGTTAATTTTAAAAGAATGAGGTAGGCAAATTTACTGGATCAGCTTGACATTTTTATGGAAACTTTAAGAATTTCAGCAGATTTGCCCTTCTGCTGAAAGCCATCCAGTGTAGAGCCTGATTTAATCTTCTGGACCACTGTCACTGAAAAAGGAAGGTGTGAGCTCACAAAGTTGCTTTTCAAAACTTTCTTATGCTCTGTTGCACCTACGGAAGAGGAGTTTCACAACGCAAAACACTTCACCTATGATCCGAGCACTAGCCTATGAAAGTCCATTTCATCCATATATATTTACCTGTATTATTCCACACAGTGTCACAGATACCATTGGTTTTGCTATAGGAGATGAGAACTCCTCCACCTCCACCTCCTCCTCCTCTCTCTCTCTGCCTTATTTACTATTTTAGCCACTACTGAAGCACTTCAAGGTGTGCTCTTAAGCTGTCAGAACAACACTGTCACTCTGTAGGCCACAATCAGCTCCCAGTCCTCAAAGTCCAACATCTGCAACAGCCACAGAGTCACACAGAAACAGAAAGGATTCTTTCCGTGTTACTGTGTACATAGGTTGAAATAATGCAGTGTTCCCCCTCTGTGCGGGTTGTAGAAGCCTAAACGCAGATAAGATGTACATGCAAAGTACATCCAATTTAGATGTTCCAATTTTATATCCAGCCAGTTGAAAACTAGTCCTCTTGGATTTTAAACAATATTCTATCTCTCTGTGTGAATGAGAAAGTCTTGCTGTTGTCGTTGTCATTGTTATGTACTAGTGCAGGTGTGCCCAAACTATGTCCCGTGGGCCGGATCCACCACCACCCCAACAATAATTTATCCAGCCCACGCTGCTCTAGTTGCTCGCGGAAGTAAAACAGTGTGGGCTGGATGAATTGGCATTGGGGGCCAGATCCGGCTCATGGGCCATAGTTTGGCACCCCTGGTTTAAGCAAAGGAAATGGCTGCTTAAAATTTACCTCATCCTGTAGCAATACAGACTACAAGGCATGTTTTACTTCTGGTCGGAGGAACCATGTGACTGACCCGCTGAACCACGTGACCGGCCCACTGAACCCTGTGACCAGCCCATGGCCCAAAAGGTTTGGGCACCCCTGTTCGAGTGGTAAGTGGGGGCTGCCACTCTATCTTCCATCTCCAAGCTGACTTTGCCTCATTTAACTTCTTGACTACTGTCGGAGCAGTATTTTCAGTTCATCCCTCTTTTAATCTGCATTGACTACTACCTACGCACTGAGCTGACTGTGGTGCTGATCTTCTGTGAACTGGTCTGCAACTCCAGCTGAGATGTGTGCCCTCTTTGGTTTCTGCTGCGGGAACAGCCTGCTATTCTTATACTGTACTGTACTTTGTTATACCAATTCCACTCCATCCTTGTTTTAGATGGTCTTTGGGCAAACTCCATCCTTAGTGGGGTTGGGCCAAAGGCCATCTGAAACAAGGATGAGATGCCTTAGCATCTGTGTTTTTTTTTTAAAGTAAAGGTAAAGGTCGCCCTTGCTCAAAAGCCTGTCGTATCCAACTCCAGGGTTCAGTACTCATCTCTGTTTATAGCCAAAGAGCCAGTGCTGTCTGTGTCTGCAGACGTTTCCATGGACATGTGGCAGGCATGACTAAACAGAACGCTGTTTTCCTTCCCACCAAAGTGGTCCCTATTTATCTACTTGCAATTTCTTGCTTTCAAACTGCTAGGTTGGTAGGAGCTGGGACAGAAACGGGAGCTCACTCCATCATGCAGGACTCAGGTATCAAGCTGATGACCTGCCAGTCATCAAGTTAAGTGTCTTAACCACTAAGCCACAGCAGTCCCCTGTGTACTACAGAAATATCCATACCATTTTCCAGATGTTTAGATTGGCATCTGTGCACCTTAAATGGTGCAGTAATCACATCAACCAGTATGTGGGCATTCTCTTTATTCAAAGTAGACTTGTGCTTTTTAAGAAGCATACTAAATTGAATAATACGAAAAAAGAAGACCCTTCAGAAACCAATAAAGAGTAAAATGTTATGGCTAAAATTCTGTTGACTAATTACATGTTTGCATGAGGAAGAGCAGAAACTGCTCTGGGAAATTGTGACTATTTGACAAGATGCCAGATGTGCAATAGAAAAGCAATTAGCAAATCCAACGTCTGTGATTCCTCTTGTGCTAATACATCAATATTCATCAGTTTCCCACCCTGTGAGGTTATTCCAGTGTGGCTGGAGCCACTTGACAAGCATTTCTTTCTGTCTGTTTCTGGTTAAGTCAGATGTGTCAGGAGTCAAATATATTTTCTCTTACATTCTTACTACTTCTCTCCTCTATGTGCATATCAAAATAACACCACTTTCATATGTTATTTTTTCCATAGATGTTTATTGTGCTTTGCTGAGAAGTGCAAAGCAACTGCAAAAGTTACACCCGGAACAAAGAACATGAGAACACTGGACACCTAAAAGAAACACAAGAGTGTGCTAGTTGTTTGGCATAAGGTGTGTGTTTGTTCTTTCATTCAGGCTCATATTGCCTAGGTCAGTAGTCATGAACATGCCAGAGGGGGCACTCCCAGCCCTCTCTGTTGGCATACACCCAGTCATTTCCTCCCTCCCCCAACACAGTTTGCCCTGCCCCTCTGCCCAGCAGCCCAATGGGAACACTTTCTCCCTCCCCCAGCACTTTGCCCCGCCCCTCCACCCAGCAGCCCAATCAGAGCACTTCCTCCCTTCTCCAGCAGTTTGCCCCGCCCCTCTGCCCAGCAGCCCAATTGGAGCGCTTCCTCCCTCCCCCAGCACAGAGTTCACCCCACCTATCTGTCCAGCAGCCCAATGGGAGTATTTCTTCCTTCCCTCAGCACAGAGTTCTCCCCGCACCTGTTTGGGCACTCAGTCTCTAAAAGGTTCGCCATCAATGGCCTAGGTAAAGGTACAGGTCACCCTTGCTCAAAGGCCATTCATGTCAGGCTCTAGGGTTAGGAGCTCATATCTGTTTACAGCCAAAGAGCCAGTGCTGTCTGTGTCTGAAGATGTTCCCATGGTCATGTGGCAGGCATGACTTTCTACTCTCTCTTCCCAGTCATATTTGACAAAACATCACAGTTATCAGAAGAAAACAGTAGTTGGAAAGCTGCTTGGGGAACCAAAAATATTAGTGACAACATACAAATGGCTTTGCAAAGTAGCAATTATCATTATCATCTCCATCATCATCATCATGGAGTACAGGACTCAAAGGGATTTCAAAAATTCTCTGCATTTACATATGAATGCTCACTATTTGATTACCACTGCATTAGGTGAAGGATTCTATAACTCTGACCGAACACTATAGTATAAATCAGGGGTTCTCAACCTTTTCAAATTGGGGACCAGGTCACGCTCCCACAAACAGTTGGTGGGCCGGACCAGACTGGTGGTCCAGCTACCGCCACCACCAGAATAGGCCGCGGATTCATTTACGGCTATTGTAAACATGTTTACATAAATGAGTCCACAGCTGTCATAAATACATTTACAACAGCCGTAAATGAGTTTGCAGCTGTCGTAAACACATTTATGACAGCCATAAATGTGTCTGCAGCCGATTCCGGCAGCAGCGGCTGTAGCAAGGGCAACGGCTGGAATGAGGGTGGCAGCCAGATTATTGTGTTGATAATTTTACCTGCCATCCACCTCTTCTTGTCCATGGACCCAAGTCACACAGACACCTGCATTTTTGAATTGGTGCACACACAGGTGTGCACCAACTATTCCTGTGTCTTAACCCACATTTTCACTATCTTCCTTCCAGGGGACATATGGAACAGACCATACACCCTCATCTGGCTATCTCCAGTTGCTGGATGTTTCTGGGAACTGCTTCTTGGGGAGGCGCATCAGGAGCATATAAGTCCTAGAATTCAATTGCCAGAAACTGGATTTTTCTGGGAATTGCAATCTCTTGATGCTTTCCCTGAAAGAGTATCATTGATGGGATACTGATTCCAAATACAGAGGCTACAGATGCCATCATGGCTAAAACCCATCACTTCTACAGCAAGGGAAAGTGAGACCCTTCAGACATTTTGGAAAAGGACTCCTGCAATTTCTTACCACTGGCATATTGGATATTATTTTTGGAAAGAAGTAGCAAACCCATGCGTGGCCAAAGCATCCCAGCTGCAATATTAAACCAGTGCTTCCCAACTTGCCTTGGTGGCGCAATGGTTAAACTGCTGTCCCATAACTAAAAGGTTGTGAGTTTGACCCTGACCAGGGCTCCAGGTTGACTCAGCCTTCCAAATTTCTGAGGCTGGTAAAATGAGTACCCACTATGTTGGGGGGGAAGGGAATGCTAATTAACTTGTGAACCACCCAGAGAGTGCACTAAGCACTATGGGGTGGTATATAAGTGTGATTGCTTTGCTTCTAGCCATCCAGATATTTTGGATTTCAGTTGCCATACTCCCTCACCAATATTCAAGATGGCTGCAGATTTTAGGATTTAAAGTCCTGACACTTTGGAGAGCTGATTCTTATCCAAGGCCAGTCCTCCAAAATTCTGCCTAATGCTTAGTTGCAGACTGTTAAGCAAACCAGAGACAACTATATCCTGCAGCAGTGAATTTCACAGATTTGTCAGACATTATTTGAGAGGGGGAGAACTTTGTTTCTCTGTCTGTCCTGAAAAGCCTCCCTGTTTCAAAATTATTCATGACAGTGAGAAATGTAAATTATGCAGAATTATAGGAGGGAAATGTATGCAAAAATCCATAAACCTCTACCACGTACCTCCTCTGCGCCACCCGTTCTTGTTTCCTCTAAACCAGTGGTTCCCACCATAGGGCCCACACCACACAGGGAGACCTCAATTCTCAGAAGCCTCAGTCAGTACATTGGTTGATGAGTGCTTTGGGGAATTGACCTAGGCTTCTATGAATTGAAGTCCCAAAAACAAAGGTTGTGAAACACTGCTCTGAGCAAAGAAGTCTCTTAATTTTTTTAAAAAAATCAGACAAATATGTCAACTTTGGCTCATTTTCCACTTGTTTTCTATGAAAGCCCGAACCCTATTCAGTTTTGACAGCTGCAGAAGTCAACAATATCACTACAGCTGCCTTTTAGAAGAATATATAAACCCCACCCCCAAACAACAGAACATTTATCAGGAAACAGTAAGTAATCTGGAAACATCTTGAAATTCTTCCAAGAGGATTTGTCAATCTCTGTTTTCTGCAAGGAGAAGAATGGAGGTTTTTAAAAAAACATTTGCTATCATAATGTCCTGAACACACCTGATTCCCATCTGATTTCAGAAGCTAAACAAAATCAGGCCTCCTTGGTATTTCACCAAGAAAGAATCTCAGGGATCTTTGGGCAGGGCTAGAAAATAGTTCCTCTTGAAACCCCAGAGAGCTGCTATTAATCCCAGCTGAGGACACTTGACTAGAAGGAGCAACTGCCCAACTCAAGTCTATATCGGGGGTCCCCAACCTTTTCAAGCCAGGGGCCAGGTCAAGCTCTTTCAGTCAGCTTCGGGGGCCAGATGGCCATTTTGCCCTGCCTACAATTTTGTCCCAACAGCTTCAAAGGGGCATCCATTTAGTTTCTCAAATGCCCCTGCAGGAGGGGTCACATGAAATGGCACCGCAGACTGGATCCGGCCCATGGGCCTTAGGTTGGAAACCCCTGGTCTATATACTGGTCATTCATTGCTGCCTAGAGAAAAGATTCTTGAAGGCATTGTTGTAGTTCTTGTTGAAGGCTGTATAGATCAAGGGGTTAAAAAAAGAATTGGAGTAGCCAAGCCAAAGGAAAATGCTTTTCCAGAGGGGTGGGATGTCACAGGAGCAGAGTGGGTTGATGAGTTCTGTGATGAAGAAAGGGATCCAGCACAAGACAAAGACACCAATGAGGATGCCCACCATGAGGGCAGCTTTCCTCTCTTTCTGTTCCCTCCACGTGTCTCCATCTGTCTGGAATGTCACGGTGGCATGGCGGGCAGTGAAGACCATCTGGGTTGGGTGGGGAGCTTGCTTGACCTGCTAAAGACAAAGAATATTTTCAAGGGCTACACTTTGCTGACCCATCTGCAGCCAACAGCCAAACACAACATCATGCGTTGTAATTGTATTGTTTTGCATCACAGTGATTATCATAAAGTCTGCGCTAATGACAGGTGTCTGGCCAGGTTATCCTGCCATGGTAATAGAGTAGACCATACTGCCAGTGACTCAACGCTGAGTGTCAGGTGGTGGTTAACTAACCTGACAACCCTGAGGACTAACGGCCTTGGGTGTTGAAGTCCACAGTGAAGGGTGATGGCCCCCAAGTCGATTAAATCCCACTTGAATCCATCTTGGTGGAGGGTAGCAGCTTCGTCATTCCTGGCCTGGGACCAATGAGGACTTTGTGTGCCAAAAGGGCTCAGGACCAGAAAGTGACTCAGGGAACTGGAACAGTGGTAAGGTTGTCATGTTGCGATGTGGAAGGCAGAGGAAAGGCCACTGCATTATATTCTCAGGATTGTCTTCATGGAGATCACCAATATTCTGATTTGGATATGGCAGAACAATAACAAGAAGAATTATTGGGAGTAGCTAGCCAGTTAAATGGGGTCCCTGTTTAATTCCCCATTGTGCATTCCAGAAGAGCCAGCCTGTGTAGTCTTGAGAAAGCTGCACAGTCTCCGGCCATCCCCAGAAGAAGGGAATGGTAAACCAAGTCTGTGTATTTTCTACCTGAAAAAAACCTCTGCGAATGGTCGCAGTAAGTCAGAACTGACTTGACAGCATGCAATTATTCATTCATTTGAACAGATGCACATTTAAGCATAATTATAGTTATTTCAATCAAAATATAGTTGCGTAGGGAAGGTGGTGATTAGGTGGCATGCTTACCAGCTGAATTTGGTCTCGATGAGCAATTTCATGGGACCTTCAACTTTTCCAAGCTCCATACAATGTCAGTGGGAATTAGTTGCCCACACTATTCTCTTTGTTAGCTCTTATGCCACCCCAGACTGTCTGCTAGGACTGAAATGTAGCTACCTGCCTTTCCTTTCTTGCACATTTTTCCCTTCCTCGAAGTCCACTGAGTCTGAAAAGCCTTCTTCTGCTGTTGTATCCAAATATTGGTGATCATATTGGTGATCAGCCATGAAGACTGTCCTGAGAATATAATGCAATGCCCTTTCATTTGCCTTCCACATCGCAGCATGACCATAACAGGGTAACCCGGCCAGACTCTTCTGAAAAGCCTGTCTGAATTTTTTTTGTCTCCTATAGCCTTTGGGCAGGCAGAATCTCAATGCCGTAGTACAGCAGAGATGCTAGTTAAATGTTAAATAAGAGCTGTAGGACAATGAGTTGAAAGTTTGATTGTGTTGAAGGTCAGGTCATGGCTGCATTGGTTTGGACCAGTGGCCAAGCTATGTGGTATTGTCAGACTGCCCACTGTATTGTTGGCTGCCATTTGCTGTATAAATTTAGAAGTATTAGAGCCAGAACGAGGCAAAGATCAAATAAATGGACTCTAGCCCGTAACCTTCGCCATTAATAGAATGGCGGCTTTTAAACAGCTAGAATTATAATTGGGTATTAACATTTTTTTTAAAAAAAATTCAACAATGCTGAGTTAACAGCTGAGACTTCCAGACTTTGGCCAGAATATAGAGTTAATGAGGGCAAGGTTAGGCATTACACCAATGTTTGAACTGACTCCCTCCTGGTGGCTTAGCATTTTAATAATAATAATAACAACTGTGCATCACCAAGTCAATTCTGAATTATGGTGACCTATCCCAAAGAGTACTCAGAAGTGATTTAGCATTCCAGTTTCTAGGGGTACTCTGGGACAGTGCAGTTTGCCCAAAATCACACAGGCTGGTTCTTCTCACAGGAGGCATAGTGGGGAAGTGAACTCCCAACCTCTGATTCTGCAGCGAGATACCTACTTCACTCACCTATCCAGACAGTTATTTAACATTTTATTAAACTTAAAAGCAGATTCAGAATCTACAATCCAACATCAAATATCAATGGGGCAGGAAAGGTCACTTAACCATTTCCCTTCTTATCTTGAAACTGGGGAAGAAAAGAAGCAGATTTAAGGGCTCTAAAGCTTTCCCTCCAGGTAACTTCAGGTGAGAAAGCAGCTTGGGTGGGGAACTTGGAATAGACAGATTGCTGGATAAAAAATGAAATAAGCAGCCCTTCCATCTTATCTTATATCTATATAAAATAGAGGTGTGGTCCTGTATGTGCTCTATACAAATTTGCACCCCTGGACCGATCACGCTGAACATTGGCACATACACTTGCACATACACAACCTTCCAGTTGTCAAGTTCAGCATCTTAACCACTTGAGCTGCCACAGACCAGCTGAAGGGAAGCCTAAATTAATGGAAATGCGCAGTTCCACCCCTGGTTAAGGATATTTGGGCAGACAGGGCTCTGCTTGTGCCACCACTGAAATGCTGGCACTCCTGTTGCTTTCCAGTCCTACAGTCCTATGCCACTGAGTTCAGGGTGGCAACCCATGGCAAGCAACAGATTTAATGCCCCTGTACCAATGTAACACAGTGCCAGTTATTTCATTTGGTATCTCATCCCCTCAGTTTTGTAAAGCAAAGACTAGAACTTTATTGGTGTTTGTGTGAGGCTGGTATAACTTGCCATAGCTACTTGCAGCAAACTGAGTAGATGGAGTGTCGCAGCTGTGTGCAGGTTCATGTGCATAATGGTGCTGCCAAGTTAAGCCACAATGAGCCATTAACAAGTTCCACAAATCCCACATGAGCACCAACAGGATTCTGGGCAAAACTGCCTAAGTACGACGGCCACCTTTTACACCGGCAAAAAACAGACAGCTAGAAACCAGGGTAGCAAAGTTTCTATCCCGTGGCAGGACTAAGAACAATTCTTGGCGGAAACCCTGGAGATTTGCTGTCACTCAGTTTCTTCTTTTTCCATGTCTAGGTGAGACATGAAACTGCCAAAATGAAGCCAAATTTTGGTGAGTCCATTCTGCTTTGTAAAAATAAATTAATTAAAAAGCACCTTTAAGAGGAACTCAGAGGTTGAACCCAGAAACAACTCAGCAAAGACCAAACATGAAAATGAAACATTAAGTGACTGGTGGGATGGTGGAAATGTGAAAAGAGGCTGAGAGGTTAGAATGAAATATCCTACAAAAGGTACTGGCTAACTTCCTCAACAGAGCAATCTATGCTGCCACATTTTGTCGCAGGTTAAGTTTGCCCAGCCCAATTTAAGAATGAAATCCTCTTTTCAATTTCAGTTGCAAGGTGAAGCACTGGCTTAAATCTCTTGCACAAAAGTCAAGAAGCCTAAACTTTCAGCATTAAAGTACTTGCAAGTGTTTAAAGTATTTTGCCAGGCTTATTTTCATCGCAACCATATAAAGTAAGGTAAAGATAAAGGTCACCCTTGCTTGAAAACCAGTCATATCCAACTCTAGGGTTCAGTGTTCATCTCTGTTTATAGCCAAAGAGCCAGCGTTGTTTGCGTCTGCAGACATTTCTGTGGGCATTTGGCAGGCATGACTAGATACCAGTGTGCATAGAACACTGTTTACCTTCACAACCAAGTGGTATCTATTTAGCTACTTGCAATTTCTTGCTCTCAAAAACTGCTAGGTTGTCATGAGCTGGGACAGAGATGGAAGCTCACTCCATTATGCAGCACTTGGGTCTTGAACTGCTGACCTGCTGACCTTCCAGTCCTCAGGTTCAGCATCTTAACCACTAAGCCACTGCAGTCCCTGCCATCTAAAGTTAATTTGTATTATTAGTCCCATACAGAAGATGGAGGGCAGGGCTGAGTGAGTAGCCCACTGATGACAGAGCTGAAGTTTGAATCCTAAGCATGCCAGCTATCACATTTATCTGATACAATGCAACAGCATTAGCAGAAGGCAAGCATTCCCCCCAAAAAGCACATCATCAGAGTTTGTAAAGTTCTATATTTTGGACTACAGCACCCAGCATCCCACAGAAAGAAACCTATCCTGGTTCTAACCCACAATACATTCTCCATCTCTTTATTGAGATTAGACATGGTTGGTTCACACATCATTATGGGGACCATTGAATCCCAAAGCCACCCCTGACCAAGCACTCACCTCGGGAGCATCAGGCGTGATGGGAGTGATGGAATTGCTCTTCCGGGATCCAATGCGGAACTTGGCCGCCTTATAAATTTTCCAGTATACAAAAAGCACCACACAGAGGGGCAAGTAAAATGCTCCAACGGTGGAGAAGATGGTGTAAGAAGGCTCCCGGCTAACTTGGCATGCCTCGTTGCCCTCCTGGTAGGTCTCACCCCAGCCAAAGAGCACTGGAGTCAGGGAGATGATGGCCGAGAGGAGCCAAGTCAGTGCGATCATGAGATTGGAGATCCGCCGCCGGGTCCGCAGCGTATACTCCAGGTGCCGGGTGATGGACCAGTAGCGATCCAAGGCAATGGCCGTGACATTCCAGATGCTGGCTGTACAACACAACACATCGCATGAGATCCAAGCTTGGCATAGTAGCCTGCCCAGGCGCCAACGCCGCCCGGACAACTCATGCACCAAGCTAAGAGGCATCACCAAGGCAGCCACCATCACATCTGAGATGGCCATGGAGGCCACCAGGTTATGCGGGACCCGGTGGAAAGTACGTACCCGCAAGATGGTGGCCAGCACCAACAGGTTCCACAGAAAGGTTGCCACCACCAGTATGGCTAACAAAGTCAAGACTAGGACGCTAAAGACAGACCAAGGCCCTCCAACCTCTCCCGAGAAGTCTGTGGAGGAGCCAGTCCGGTTCGACTCTGCCAAAGTGGTGACAGAGAAGCAGGTGAAGTTAGGGGACCAATCCATCCTGTGTAGAGATTTAGCAGAGGTGAGATCCAGGTGGTGAAGCCAGGTGGAGAGGCTCCTTCATGAATTTGTTATAGCTTGGTCACTTCTATCTCTAAGACAGTATCGTAACTCAGAAGATGAAGAAGATGGGAATGCTTCTGGCACACTTCCAGTTTGTTGTGCATCAAGCTGACAAGCGTAGGCACAGAACACATTAAGGACACATTCATCAGCAAATCCAAATCCCTGTAAATTAAAAAAAAACCACATTAATGAGAATACAGGATGCCACTTCAAAATGCTTCACCATTTGTTTTTCTTGATGAATTATCAGAATGTTACAAAATCAAGAAATACCTTTGTTGAAGGTAGACAAGATGGCAGAAGAGAGGTGTTTGCAATAGTTTTAAGTGAAGAAAAATCTCAGAAAAGACCTGACAACCATAGCCATAGTCAAACGTGGAGCTTCCACCCTTCCATCTCTACGTTCACCCATAGTATCACCCTCTGTATTCTTGACTGATTACATTTCAAACCTTCCCTCCATCAATACACATCAAGTACTACAACACTCACCCTCCATAGTTACCACTTGAGGTTGATGATAGGGATTGAAGTGACCATGCTGGCTGGTAGAGATCAACCTTGGAGCTCAGCACATCTGCAGTACAGTAGTTTGGACATCCTGTATTCTCGCTGTGAAAAGTTCAGAAAATTTTAAAAAATGCAGCTGGGACTTCTATAATTCATGTTTGCCTTAGCCCAAACCAATAGATTAAAATTGGGGAAGGCACAGCTACCCATTCCTTTCCATACTGGCAGAGCCTGCCATGGTCCTATAACACCGTGACACTTGGGAGCACCAAAGTGGCATCTGGTAAACAACCCCCCCAGGTGTCAAAGAAGAGAAGTGATCAACTTAGACTCCCTCTTCTCCCATCAACACCACAAATTGGGGTCACTCACTCATTC
The DNA here is from genome assembly GCA_035047345.1 of Bradypodion ventrale. Classification (NCBI taxonomy): domain Eukaryota; kingdom Metazoa; phylum Chordata; class Lepidosauria; order Squamata; family Chamaeleonidae; genus Bradypodion; species Bradypodion ventrale. The sequence continues at coordinate 129,144,109 of JAWDJE010000006.1, forward strand.
AGGCATCTAACTCTGGGAAGAGGAAGGTGGGTCCCATAGAGCAAGGGTGCCCAAACTATGGCCCATGGGCCAGATCTGGCCCCCAACACAAATTCATCCAGGCCACATCACCCTTGCCATTCCTGGAAGCGGAAGTAAAATGTGCCCATATGGGCGCATTTTACTTCCGCTTTCAGGAGTGGCGTGGGCTGGATGAATTTGTGTCGGGGGCCAGATCTGGCCCACGGGCTGTAGTTTGGGCACCCCTGGTTTAAGCAGACAGAACCGCAGCCTAAAAATCTATCTCACCCTGTTGCAAAACAGATTCAAGGTGTGTTTTACGTAACCGGCCCGCTGAACCACGTGACCAGCTTGAAAAGTTTGGGCACCCCTGCCATAGAGGCATGAACATCTGGGGAAACTGAGCCTTGCCCCCCTCCCCGCCCCAAAAAAATACGATTAACCCCTTCATCTCCATCCTTTCCCACCAGACAAAGTGGTTTAACGGGTAGTTTAAAAAAATGGAAGAAAAAAAGAAAAAAGAGAGGGAGAAGGAGTCTGGAGATCTCCTGCTGCAAAGCCCTAGTGACAGGGCAGCATCGGACCCAGGTGGTCCTAAGACCCCCCATCAAGGGAGGGAGGGAGGGAGGGAGGGAGCCCAGATCCGGTTCAGCAAAGCCACCGGCCCCCGTCTATGCCACGGAGTCCCGCATTTACTCCGGAGGGAGTCCCTTTTAACCCTCTCGCTTGTGCCCGATAATCCCGATAATCAGCCACATTGGGGCACCACCAGAGTCCACCACCACCCCCAGTCTCCTCGGGAGGAAGTCTCACCCGCGCCCCCCAGTTCAAGCCGGATTGACTCCGGAGTAGGGCGGGCCCCAGGAGACTGTGGAGCAGGAGGACCTCTTCATCGGAAGGCGAGGAGAAGCCCAGTCTCCGATCCATCCCCCCACTCCCCCCACTCCATCCAGCTTCACGGGATCGAGCCCCGGGCGATGCTTCCTCCCGAGAGAGAGAGAGAGAGAGAGGGAAAAAAGGGGTGGTGGAAAAAAACGCCCCATCCAAGGGAAAGCAATACCTGTCGGGGTAAGAAACACCTGCCGTCCTCCTCTCCGTCCCCGGCTTAAGAAGGGCGCCGCCTGGCCCGTTGGTGCAACGCGGCGCCGGAGGCGAGGATCGAACCGCCAGCCGTGGTGGCTCCCCGCCGCCTCCTGGTTGCGCTTTCCAGACAGAGACCTCCAGCCACGCCACCCCGTCCTTTCCGTGCCTTCCCGGCTCTGCGCCGCAGCAGGGGAGCCCTGGAGAGATGGGGGGGGGGGGGGGGGGTTTGTCTCGCCTTGTTTATTTGGCTTCTCGAGGGGTTTTCCCCCCGCCCCCCCCACCTGGCTCTGTGCCCCGAAAGGTGGGCTCCACTTCCTCTCCAAAGGTGCCCTTCAGACGACGCGGGATTGGGGGGGGGGGCAGGTATCAGGGCAGGAGGAAATGGCAGGAGAGCGCCTCGAACTCGGGAAGGCGGCCTCCCTTTTTTCTCCCGAGCAGGGCAGTATGGAAACGGGTCTTTTTTTCCTTCTAACAGCGTTCTGTGCGCTCAGGTGTCTAGTCATGCCTGCCACATGACCACGGAAACATCTGCAGCAGCAGACACCGCTGGCTCGTCGGCTTTGAAACAGAGATGAGCACTGCACCCTAGAGTCGGATACGACTGGCTTTCGAGCAAGGGAAACCTTTACCTTTACCTTTAACCTGTCTGATCCGAATGCCCCGCGGCAAGGTCTCAATCTGACTTCTGGTGAAGTGGACTCGATCCACCAAAGCGCGCACATTTCAATGCAGGAGTTAGTCCTCCCTGCCAGAAGAAGTGGTGACAGCTGTCAGTCTTGACAGCTTTAAGAAAGGATTAGACAAGTTCATGGAGGACAAGGGTATCAATGGCTATAATTATGGCTACCTAAGGACAACCTCCGGGTTGGAGAGAGAGGCAGGATATCTCTCAGTGCCATTTCCAGGGAATCCTAAACAGGTGAAGGCATCTGCTTGGGAATACCCTGAAGGAAATGGTGAGCCACTGTGTGAGACAGAATGCTGGACTGGATGGGCTGTGGCCTGTTCCAGCAAGGCTGTTCTTATGTTCTTATGTCTAGCAGGCAGGAGTGGCCAAACTTTTTGGGCAACAGGCCGGTCATGTGGTGGTTCAGCAGGCCGGTCCCATGGTTCAGCGAGCCGGTCCCGTGGCTCCTCTCGCCGGAAGCGGACATAAACATGCCTTGCAATCTGTTTTGCAATGGGATAAGATAAATTTTTAGGTTGCCACTTTCTCACCTTACCCAAACTACGGCCCATGGGCCAGATCCGGCCCCCGACACCCATTCATCCAGCCCACACTGCCCTTTTTGCTCCCAGAAGCGGAAGTAAAACACGCCCGTACAGAAGGGATTCTAACTTCTGTAGATCCCTGAGAACCCATTTTTGAAACACATCTATAGAAGGCTCCTCAAAATTAGGGCAAAATGAAGACTTGGAGGAAAAATATATTCCTAGAATATTGTCAAGACACACAGGGGGAAAAAATTCAGAAAATGGATAATATCAATTCTAGAATCTAGTTCTAAACATACATAATAAGACGTTGAAGCACTAGGTATTGGGCTAAGCTCTACTGTGAGTGGTTCATTCAGTATGTTTAATATTTGCTTTTATTTTAAGCACTATTTTATTAGTGTTTTCTGATTTTATTAGTGTTTTCATTAGGCTGCTGTTCTGTGATTTGACTGTAATAAAGCCTGCTGCTAATACAGTTACTTGATAAATTAATTAATACATTGAATTCAAGCAGGCTACAAAATTGAACTAGAAATTCTTATCTAATAGGATTAGATATTTTTAAATAATACATGCATTTTGGTTTGCCAGAGCAAATCCCAGAATCTGACAGGAAAACAGATGGCATCAGTGACAGGAAACTGATGGCACATTAAAACTCAATTGATTTGGGGAGGCTTTCTTCTATATGCCAAGAAATGGGACTGATTTGTTTACTGCCAGGTTTCTGGTACATTGGAGACCAAGCTAGGCAATGGATCCAGTAAACAATTGACATCATGAAGGTTGATTATCTAGCACAGGGGTGCCCAAACTTTTCAGGCCGTGGGTCAGTCACATGGTTCAGGGAGTCACTATGGCCTGGGGGCCAGATCCGGCTCCCTGACATCAATTCATCCAGCCCATGAAGCCCTCGTCGCTCCTGGAAGCAGAAGTATACTTTCACTTCCAGGAGCGACGAGGGTTTCACGGGCTGATCAATTGGTGTCAGGGGCTGGATTTGGCCCCTGGGCCATAGTTTGGGCACCCCTGATCTAGCAGATCATGGGTTTTGTTAATCTGATTATCAGCTGCCTATACAATCAATACTTTTAATTTGTTCCTCTTGTGGGCCTGGCTGAACAAAATCATCAAGTGTAAGGATGTGTCAGTGGAGATCCAAACCGAGATCATCCATACTCTTGTATTCCCGATCACTATATAAGAGTTTGAAAGCTGAATAGTAAAGAAAGCTGGTTGGGTTGACTCTCTAAACGGAAACACAATTGGGTTGACTCCCTAAAGGTTCAGTGCTCATTTCTGTTTATAGCCAAAGAGCCAGTGCTGTCTGCATCTGCAGACATTTCCATGGACATGTGGCAGGCATGCCTAGGCAACGGAATGCATGGAAGGCTGTTTACTTTCCCACCGAAGTGGTACCTATTTATCTACTTGCAGTTTCTTGCTTTTGAACAGCTAGGTTGGTAGGAGCTTGGACAGAGATGGAAGCTCACTCCATCATGCAACACTCAGGTCTCCAACTGCTGACCTGCCAACCTTAAAGTTCAGCATCTTAGCCACTAAGCCGATGCGGTCCTATCTCTCAATCATAGGGATGCCCAATAACAAGAACAACAGGGGTTAACCATGGATAAACCCCAATGTGTCTAATAACATGCAAATATCATTTTCTGGTTCTTTTTGTGCACTGCTGGATAACTGCTTTTGAAAAGCATAAACAATGTATTTAAGTCACAGTCATTTTAAATACAAGCAGGCATACCTGATGCAGCCTTTTTAGAACAAAGGCAGTTGGTAAGGGAAGCAGAATAAGAGATAAGAGCATTGCAAACTGAATTAAAAAATAATGGTACTGTATACAAGACAACATTAAAGCATTTCTACCGTGCCTCCACAACAGAGCCACTTTGATGCACAACTAGGAAGTTAAACAGCTAGTTTATTTGATACCTAGAGGGAAGATTATTACAGCTGTCACATATTTCACCAAATCTCACATTTAAGAACTTGACTCTGTCCTTTCTGCTGCTGTAATTTTTGACACATCATTGCTTCTGTTACCACCACATTAGGCAATGGAGAAATGGACAGCACAGGGCAGAGGATCCAAACCAAAGTAGAAATGGCTCTGAGCCTGCCCAGGGCAGGTCGAAGGTTATAGGCCAGTGATGGCCAACCTTGGCATTCCATGTGTTCATGGACTTCAATTACCAAAAGCCCAAGACAGCATTCCTGCTGATCAGGGTTTCTGGGAATTGAAGTCCAAGAACATCTAGAGTGCCAAGGTTGGCCATCACTGTTATAGGCTGTTCCACACAATGGCCTGTGGGTGGGCAGTTTCAACGTGGACTGCACAGGGCGGCCACATTTTTTAACATCTCCTTACTAGTGGTGTGGGGTAGGGAGAGACCCTCCTGTGTCAGGAAAAACCACGTTGGTTTCCCCTTGAAAAAGCTACTTTTGAGGGTGGGTTTGGCCCTTTGACTCAACCCCCTTTGCAGCCTGCAGTGGTATAGTCCGTATGATGCTTGATTACATGGGAAGCTTCTGATCATATGGTCTGTTTCGGAATTCCACAGCTGTACCGTGGACTGGCTTGAAAGCCAGGGTGGTGAAATGGGTAGTGTCAGAGTAGGACTCAGGAGACCTGGGTTCAAAGCTTCACTCAGCCATGGAAGTTCATTAGCACTGGTAGGACTACATTCCTAAAATATATCATATACCCTATGAGAATCACTGTAGGTTGGTACTGATTTGACAGCACATAATGCATGCTATGGGCTGGAAGGCATGAAGTATTTGGGAGAGATCAACAGAAATATGAAGCAGAGCATATGAAGCTACCTAAATTGTCAGACTGCGGTGGCTTAGGGGTTACGATGCTGAACTTGACGACTGGAAGGTCGGCAGTTGGAGACCCGAGTGCTGCATGATGGAGTGAACTTCTGTCTCTCTTCCAGCTCCTGCCATCCTAGCAGTTTGAAAGCAAGGTATTGCAAGTAGATAAATAGGTACTACTTCAGTGGGAAGGTAAACAGCGTTCGGGCACTCCAGTATCTAATCATGCCTATCACATGTCCACGGAAACATCTGCAGATGCAAACCGTGCTGGCCCTTTGGCTATAAACAGAGATGAGCACTGAACCCTAGAGTTGAATACAACTGGCTTTTGAGTAAAGGTGACCTTTACCTAACTTGTCAAGCACAGAATGAGGTTCTAATGTATCAGCAGTACATATAGTGAATCCATACATATCTTATGCACCTATGGATATATTTGCACACAAATAATCATATGTAAGATATTTCTTTCTTTCCTTCAGAAAAGGGCGTATTTTCAACTGATGAGGAAATGATAAATCTGAAACTGTATGTGCTGCCACAAAGGGCACCACTCAGCATAGCTATCTAATGGATCACACACATACACAGCCTTTTCCTTGAACTTAGAGAGGTATTCAGAGGATACACAAAAATGTTAAGGCTCTTGACCAGCTTTTGTTTGTAAAAATCTGCCGCTGCCATCTCCTTTATTTTATCAAAAGCAAAAAAAAAAAAGTTTAATAACAAATATTTATCCTGGCAGATTGTAGTCCGAAGGGTCAAGGACTGGAATTAGTACAAGATTTCCCTTAATTGAATCTAGCTCCAGGTGCTACAATGGACTATACAGTATAAGCCTTATTTAAAAGAAAACCCAAAGAATAGACAAAACATGGTGGGGTGTGTGTGCAAAACCTCTGCAAAAACACACAGCTAGAGAGATTTCCTTGTCTTATTGCTTTATAGGACAGCATTCTGGCATTTGATCCTGCTCCCTCAAGAGACATGAATGGAAGACATTTTCTTTCTCCAGGAACTCGTTTTCTATAGGAAAAGGTTGACTTTGCTCGAAAGCCACTCATATCCGACTCTAGGGTTCGGTGCTCAGACGTTTCCATGGTCATGTGGCAGGCATGAATAGACACTGGAATGCACGGAATGTTACCGTCCCACCAAAGGGCTACCTATTTATCTACATGCAGTTTCTTGCTTTCAAGATGCTAGGTTGGCAGGAGCCGAGACAGAGACAGGTGCTCACTCTGGGAACTGGAGTTCAAGAACAGCTGGAGTTCCAAGGTTTGCCTTCACTGTGTGCTAGCCAATTATTTCCTGCTTACTCTTTATTTTTATTACAAACACATTCTGGTCTTCTCATTTTACAGGGGACAGACATTAACGTTCTGCTAAATGGCTCCTACATAGCCTGAATGTTCCTCATTAATTGGTCTCGAAGTCGTTCTGATCCATGGAAGATATAAGATGGAAGCATAAAAGGTGAATCTCTGCCCTCAGATGCTCGCCATTGAAATGGTTCCACTAACCCATGAAACTTTGCTTTAAAAGAAAAGCTAATATTCTAATATTGAAGGTCAAAGAAATTGGGGAAGGAAAAGGAAGACAGATAAATGTGAGCAGGGTTCAGAGAACAGTGAATGGAGTTTTGCTGCCACTGATGGGATTTTGAATGCAGGGATTTATGTCCTCCACTGGTTGATCCAAAAGATCAGGGGATCTATTGAAACAGTAGTATCAGATCCTCCAAGCAGTATGATTTCTGACACCAGGATCAGGGTGAGGGTCCAAATAAACTCAAAACACTAAGAACTCAAAAACAAAACAAAACTCCATATAATATCATGTCTCTGTTGCCTTCCTCCTTCTTATAAGAGCAACTGGGGACTGGACCTTTCCTTAAATATCCAAAGCTCTTGCAACCAACAGAAATATAAAATAAACAAAACCTTGCAAACAGCTCGGCATTTCTTAGACTCTTGCCTCTTCATTGCCCTTAAATAGTGGAGATAATTAAAAGTGTCTTATTCTAGATGCCAAATCAACGATTCTAAATTTTGTCTTGAGAGTTAGAAGGGACCAAAAGCATTCAATATATTACTAAATTATATTTTGTACTACCTGGCAGATAATAAAATGGGGATTCTTTTTAAATCCTCATCTCCATTAACTAAGCTAAAATCACAGATTAGAAGAATGAGATTTCTTCCCTGTTGAGATTAAGGAATTTATAAAGTTAGGGTGCAGATGATGTTAAAACACATAACAGGATTAGAATGTTATTCCGTTACAAGTCCAGAGCACTATGCAGTGGTATATAAATGCAATTACTATTGCTTTCTCAACCTGTGGCCTGTGGGCCGGATGCAACCCACAGCACCATTTCATGTGGCCCCACCACCACCTCCATCACACCAGGCAGTGCCATGTGGTGGAGGGAGGGCAAAATGGCCATCTGGCCCCTGAAGCTGTCTGAGGGAGTATGACCCAGCCCCCGGCTTTAAAAGGTTGAGAACTCATGGCTTAGAAAAAGAAAAAAATCGACAGAGTATTTTTTATCATTCCTAAACCATTCTGTTATCCAGCTAGCATTCTGAAAATTACAAGAGCATAATTCTGCCTTGTATGGTCAGCCTGGAAGTGTGTTTAGAAGGGATGTTGCTGAATTCTCCTGTCAACTAAAGTCAAGTTGGTTAGCTTTATCTAGAATTTAGATGGGGCACATCTTCAGACAATAATGGTCAGTGTAGTGGGGTATTGTATTTTCTTCCTTCACTATATCAGAGAGTGAACAAGCAAAAAGACAAAAAAAAAACATTATGGCACCTTAAAGACTAACTGTTGTATTTCGATGTGAGCTTTCGTGGATCAAGTCCACTTTGTCAGACTTGATCCATGAAGGCTAACATCAAAATGCAGCAATTACCGGTAGTCCTTAATGTGCCACATTTTTTTTGTCTTTTTGTTTTGTTTACTCTCTGACATGCTTGCACAGACTAACACGGATACCATTTCAAAAATTATTTCTTGACTGTTACTGCTGAACAGCTAAATTCTCTATTCTGCAAGTGACATAGAAAGGAAAGGTGGCTGTAGGAACAGTTGCTATGCCAGTTTCAGTGCAATACTTTTATTAGCCCATCACTAAAATTTGCACGCTACTGTAATCTTAGGAACACTTCATCAGACATGAAGGAAGAAAAAGGAGATTGGGAAGGTGGTAAAATAGGCTGACTCCTGTGAGGTTAAATGAGGTTTCTAGCAGCTCTTAGTCTTTCAGATTGTAATAGTGCCACAATTTTCTCCAGCAGATGGCACCAAAGGTGCCCTGAAAGAAAGAAAGAAAGAAAGAAAGAAAGAAAGAAAGAAAGAAAGAAAGAAAGAAAGAAAGAAAGAAAGAAAGAAAGAAAGAAAGAAAGAAAGAAAGAGGGGTTTGCTTCATAAGAAGCACCAGGAACTGCAAAAGCAGACTTTGCTGATAAGACTTAAAATAATGTAGATCAGCAATAACAAGTTGCTGTACAATATATTCCTGTTCATTCAACTGGGCTGTTTTCCAGGATAAACCATTCTATATCTGTTTTAGCTTGTTTACCTGCCCACTAGTCAGGCAGTTTTGAAACAGTGATAAAATACTCAGACTTAATAAGCTAATTATATCTTAAAGACAAACTTGGTCAAACAGAAGATAGAGGTGGTTAGTAGTGTCTGGAGGTTATTCCACTATTGAACCTGCTGATAGTCACACAATAATAAGGGTATTAGAAATTGCCCCCACCTCCCCGAAATTTTAAAAAGTATTTTCCCTCAATTTCTTGCAGATCTCTTGATAATGTTCTAAGAACTCCAGCTGGGAAGAACTGCAACTGGGAGCCCAGGGTTCAATCCCAATTCAACCAAGATAAATTCACTGCAGTAGTTGCGATGATAACCACATGTTGAGCATCTCCTATATCAGTGATGGTGAACCTTGGGCACTCCAGATGTTTTTGAACCACAATTCCCAGAAGCCCTCATCAGCAGGAGTGTTGGCTTGGGCTTCTGGTAATTGAAGTCCAAGAACACCTGGAAAGCCAAGGTTTGCCATCATGTCCTATATCCGTGATGGCGAGCCTTGGCACTCCAGATGTTCTTGTACTTCAATTCCCAGAAGCCCAAGCCCCCATGAATCCACACGAATGGTTTTGCTGTGATTCATCCAGCCCACGCCGCTCCCATCGCTCCCGGAAGTGGAAGTAAAATGCGCCCGTATGGTTAAGGCTCTTCTGGGTTAACCCTTCCTCCATACGGGCGCATTTTACTTCCACTTCCGGGAGCGACAAGGGCGGCGTGGGCTGGATGAATCTCAGCAAACCCATTCATGTGGATTCATGGGGGCTTGGGCTTCTGGGAATTGAAGTCCAAGAACATCTGGAGTACCAAGGTTCGCCATCACGGCCCTATATCTTGAAAATCCTGTTAAGATTCTCATATTTCAAAAGCTGCTTAATGGCACATAGCAACATTGTAATATTCTTTAAAAATTAAAATCCTTTATTAAGCTTATATAACTCTGAAAACCATTATATATGCTGGCTGTGGATCTCTGTGAGTTGCAGTCTGAAGAGATAACTTTTTCACACTTATCTCTTTTCAGTTCCAGAAATAATGACTAATTTTCTAAGAACATATAAGAGGAACCTGAAGCTTTCTGTGCACAGTCCACGTTTGAATTAAATCTCTGGCAGAAGGCATTTTCCTTGCTAGTGGCTCCTTCCATGATACAATTAGAAAAAATCAGCTAAAAATGATTGAAACAAAGAAAGCATTTGAATACTGTGAACTAAAAAGCTGTAGAGTATTTTCAGTAAAGGTCACTCTTGCTCGAAAGCCAGTCGTATCAGACTCTAGGGTTCGGTGCTCATCTCTGTGTATAGCCAACGAGCAAGTGCTGTCTGCGTTTGCAGATGTTTCTGTGGACATGTGGCAGGCAAAACTAGACACCAGAGTGCATGGAATGATGTTTATTTTCCCACCGAAGTGGTACCTATTTATCTACTTACAATTTCTTGCTTTTGAACTGCTATGTTGGCAGGAGCTGGGGCAGAGACGGGAACTCACTCTGTCACGCAGTACTTGGGTCTTGAACTGCTGACTTGCCAACCTTCCAGTCGTTAAGTTCGGCATCCTAACCACTAAACCACTGCAGTCCCTAAATATTTTAGCCAAGTGATAAATATGTTTCCTCCCAGGATTTTCATGCTGAATGTTAGTATGAAAAAAGAACTTTAAAGTACGTTGAAAAAAATGTTTCTTTTAACCAGGTATAATATACAGTCACCTTCTTAAATGTCAGTTAGCCTATTTCCATGTGCCTACAAAGTGAAATTTCTAAATAAAATATACCTTGCATGCTTTTGTATAAGCAAAAATCACCGGTGATATGATGTCTAAGAAGCCAGCTGTTGCTACAAGATTATGTATTATTAACACAGATTGACTGGAAGCTTATGCTCACTGGAGCAAAACAAATAATTTATGTTTGAAATTTAGTTATAATAGCTTTGAGGGCAACTACAGAAGCCAACATATCTAAATATGATAGGACATAGAATTGCATCACCCCCACTCCCGTATATTTTGGTGATTATGAATGATACACAGATCATTTTACCAATATGGGATGAACAGATGGTGTTTATGCTGGTGACACCCAAATGACAGAATACTGTAATATTTGGGAAACGTTCAAATCCAATTCACTGTAGCATAGCTTTGAGAACAGATACTGGCTAATTCTCCCCTTGAGGCATGCCTAGCTGATCTTGTTCTGTTAGCCTTAGATGAGGCCATGCAGAGTGGGAGAAACTGGGAGATGTCCAAAAATTTACATTTCCAAGCTCTAAAATCAAAATTGGGTAATCACGCTCCTCCAGATATTTTGGTATCATCCCTAGGCAACACAGCAAGGGGATTGTGCTGCAGGATAATGGGTGCTGTGGTTCAAATATATCTGGAGGGAACACAACTGACTTCCTCTATATAGCGCAGTGGTTTAGGTGTCTGGCTGAAGAACCAGATGTTGGGAGTTCAATTTCTGTCTGTGGCTTCTGGCAGGGTCTGAACTTGATGATCCATAGGATCCGTTCCACATCTGCAGTTTGATGATGATGATGATGATGCTAAATCTGCCAACGAGAAGTTTCAGCATAATGGAAATTAAATACTTCCCTGATCAACTGTGGGTAATCAAGGGAAGTGAATTTTCTAAACACTTTTGCCAGAAAGTGCATCATGCCTGTCAAGTTTTGGATTTGGAAATAAGGGAAATTTCCCGGCAAATACGGGATACTTGACAGCTATGCTTATCCTGTGCTGCCCTCCAATGGTGGCAATAGGGCATTGCAGTCTAATTAATAAGGGATGATGGCGGGAAAGAGGGTATAATAAGGGGTTTTCCTGGCCAATAAGGGATACTTGACAGCTATGAAGTGCATCAGTTCATTTAAGTAAAAACTTTGCATGTGTGTGTATTGCAGATTGAAAGAGCAGTTAGTTTCACCCTAGAGTCAGTTTCTCTCTGTGATGGTTTCAATCAGCAATTTATACACAGAAGCATGGGGAAAAATTCATTACTTATATGAATTGATGCATCGCTTTAGTGAGGATCTCCAGAACATAAAAAAGAGATTATCTCATTTCCCTTAACCATCCACAAATGGTGTATTGCTCCTCCCTGGAATAGGTTCGGATGCTTTTCTGGATGCTCCTAGTGGATCAGTCTAGACATGCCCACACCCTGGCGGGCAAATTAACATGTTTGAAAAAATATTGATCAGTAATTGGCAAGAATGCACTCTTTAGATTATTTGGCTCCCAGGGGATGGGCAAGAAAGGAGATGGTGTTGACTGTTTTTTTTTTTTTGCAACCTTTATACATCAAGAGGCTCAGGGCCCAAGATATTTTGTTGCCTGAGGAAGAGTAGCAAAAGGCACCTTCTATCCAAATAAGCCAAGGTGCATAGTGTTTCCAGATCACACATTTATCTTGAAAGCTGAGGCAGGAAATTGTAAAAGTGTCTCCCAATGTCCCTGGCAGTAAAAATGCAGGATATTTCAAATCTGTCACCTGAAACAGTTGCTTCAAAAGTCCTGGTGGCACAGTGGTTAAACTGCTGTGCTACAGCCAAAATATGTGAGTTCAATCCTGATGGGACACAAGGTTGACTCAGCCTTCCATCTTTCTGAGGTCAGTTAAAATGAGTACCTGGCATGTCGGGAGCAAATTACTAATTAACTTGTGAACCATCCAGAGAGTGCACTAAGTGTTATGGAGCGGTATATAAGTTTAATTGCTATTGCATCATGCTGCCTAATGGCAAGGCTGGCTCTGAACAGGCTTCCTGTTTTAATAAGGTGGAAGCCTTGAGAAAGAGAGATACAGTAGTGCTTCAAATAGATCAGTGTTTCCCACCCACCCCCTTTTTTTGGACTTCAATTCCCAATGGGAGTGCTTCCACCCCCACCCCACCCTACCCCAAGCACAGAGTTGGCTCTGCACCTCTGTTTGGGCACTTGGTCTCTAAAAGGTTCGCCATCACTGTCCTATAGTATAGCCTTTTCACGGAAAGCCACTGATTGTGTATATAATAGGGGTATCTACATTCTTATAATCTAGTAGGATTTTTCAAAGCCCTAAAAGATTATGGAATCAAATTATTGCATTCTATATGCCAGCAGGTTTGGAAAACACAACAATGGCCACAGGATTGGAAAAGATCAGTATTTGTTCCAATCCCAAAAAAGGGTAATGCCAAAGAATGTTCAAATTATCGAACAATTGTGCTCATTCCCACACACTAGCAAGGTGATGCTTAAGATAATACAGGATAGACTTCAACAGCACATGGAGAGAGAATTACCAGAAGTGCAGGTTGGGTTCCAAAGAGGCAGGGGAACTAGAGGCCAACATATGTTGGATCATGGAGAAAACAAAGGAATATCAGAAACAAGTCTACTTCTGTTTCATTGACTACACCAAGGCCTTTGACTGTGTGGACCACAACAAAATGTGGCAAGTAATTAAAGAGATGGGAATACCAGAACACCTTATAAGCCTCATGAGAAATCTGTACATGAGTCAAGAAGCAACAGTTAGGACGGAATAAGGAATGAAGGAGTGGTTTGGAATAGGAAAAGGGGTAAGACAAGGCTGCATTTTGTCACCCTGCTTATTCAACGTATACACAGAGCACATAATGCGCAATTCAGGGTTGGACAAATCACAAGTTGGGATCAAAATTGCTGGGAGAAACATCAATGACTTGAGATACACATATGATACCACCCTAATGGCAGAAAGTGAGGCAGACCTAAAGAATCTCTTGATTGGGTTGAAGGAGGAGAGTGCAGAAGCTGGCTTGAGACTCAACATCAAGAAAACCAAGATAATGGCAACAAGACCTATCAGTCCCTGGAAAATTGATGGGGAAGAAGTAGAAGCAGTGACAGATTTTACTTTGTTAGGATCAAAGATCACTGCAGATGGCGACTGTAGCCATGAAATAAAAAGGCGACTGATTATGGGGAGACAAGCTATGAGAAACCTGGGGAACATAGTGAAAAGTAGAGACATCACATTGCAAACAAAAATTCGCATAGTCAAAGCAATGGTATTCCTGGTGGTAATGTATGGTTGTGAGAGCTGGACCATTAGGAAAGCAGAGCGCAGAAGAATAGATGCCTTTGAGTTGTGGTGTTGGAGGAGAGTTTTGAGAGTCCCCCGGACAGCGAGGAGAACAAATAGGTCAGTCTTAGAAGAAATCAACCCTGACTGCTCATTAGAAGGTCAAATAGTAAAGATGAAGCTAAAGTACTTTGGACATCAAATGAGAAGAGAGGATTCACTTGAGAAGGCTTTGATGCTGGGAAAGGTGGAGGACAAAAGAAGAAGGGGGTAGCCATAGATGAGATGGATAGATGGTATTGTAGATGCAATGGCCACAGAGCTGGGTGGGCTGAGGAAGTTGGTGGAGGACAGAGGGGCCTGGCAGGCAATGGTCCATAGGATCGCAAAGGGTCGGAATCAATGGTGCGTATGAACAACGAAGTAGGATTTACTGCATATTGATTGGCATCTCCTGTTCATGGCTAATACATGAACATTACTGGTACATTCTAACTGTTTTAAGGAGTAGCCTGAATCAATTTAATCGTGATTGTTGTTGGGATTCCTTTATTACCTTTTGTTTCTATTACTTTATTTTATTTTTTTGCTTTTTCCTGTGTTGCTAACTTTATCCTCAGTTAAAACAACATGAGAAAAAGCTAATATTGGGCTTTATAACATATTGTAAAAATTGGCATTGTATTAATTTTTGCATAAAAAAGGTTCTGCCTGATTAGTATGATGACAGTGCCAGAATAAACCTCTTTGGTCTTCCAATATTTATTCAGCACGACAAATCAGGAGAATAAGAGATCCATCTGATATTTAAAATCCCGTCAACCTGACAGGCCTCTTTAAAATATCAGATGTTAACCATGCCAGTTCAGGACGCTGCACATGTATAAATCATTGAGAGCCATCTCTAAAGTCAGTTTGCTGCAAGGAAAAATCCTATTAATAAGGTGTCAATCTTAACTGAAAGTTCACTTCTTGGCCAATTATGATAAAGATCTCAGAATGAAGTTTAATTCCATCTGGAGCATGAATTCTTTTTTTTTAATGAGATGAGAACAAAGAGGGTAGAAAACCCCACAAACAGCAGTCACTTTCATAATGTGACTGTAAAAAAGGAGAACAATATTCATTTAAACAAGAGACATGGAAATACATTTCCAACAGGGGAGGTCGACAATTCTATGTACCAATTTTGTTTTTTAATCCTGAATATTATTGTGTCATATTTCTGTATACATTTAAAAATGTTTATGATTGGAAAATGTTATTAATATTTCTTCCTGCAGGTTTAAAACAGTGGAAGAAAGCAATATTATAATTGTTGAATATTCATTTTGTTAAAAAAAAGAACCAGACAGCGAGATACTCTTTCCAGACAGTTAAAGCCTTTGTGTCAGACTAGAAGATGCAGGAAATGACACCCTCAAAGCTTGCTATAATAAAAATGCCATGCATTTTAGCTCCTTTCCTATTGTGAGATCTAGCCCTGATCACCAACATCTGTATCCACAATGCTTTTTTAAAAATCTCTTTAAAAACCATTGGAAATTTTTTTAAAAAATTCTGCTGTTATTTTTCCTTATCTTCAGGTCCCCGCACCCCCATACAGAACATTTAATTCCACCTGCTGGTCTGTGAAGAGTCACATTATATGTATCCTATGAAGAAATGTATTCTTGAGAATCTGGAATACTGGTGCTAAATTTTTAATGTGGCATTAAATTTGATGCCAAATTCTTCAGGTCATTTTCAGAGAAGTTTTAAAACAGCAGATCAGGTTTCGTCCTGAAGTCCAACAACAGCTGGAGTGCCAAGGTTCGCCATGGCTGTGTTAGGTTCACGTTAGGCTCCATAAGGTCTCGGCTGTCTTGTGATCACATCTTAGCCACTCCAAACAAGTGGCTTCAAACAGGTAAGACGGGAAACAGAGTCATTCAGTAAATCTTACTGAAAGACTACAGGTACAGTCAAACCTCTACATACGAATTTAAATTGTTCCTTGAGGTTGGTTGTATCTCGAAAAATTCTTAACTTGACTTTCCCATAGGAATGCATTGAATGCAATTCTCCATAGGAATGCATTGAATTTCATATCTTGAAAAAATCATATTAAAAATTTGTATCTTGAACCTGATTTTTTCTGAGATTTATCTCAAATTTTTCTTAAATTGAACCATTCTTATTTTGAGATTTTACTGTATTTGCTTTTTCATCTTCTCTCTTTTCTGGGCATAGGTTAGCTATGTTTTGTATTTTTCTGAGGGACCCCCTCCCCCATTTAAATAAAGAGGTAAAGGTCTCCCTTGCTTGAAATCCAGTCATACCCGACTCTAGGGTCAAGTGCTCATCTTTGTTTCAAAGCTGAAGAGCCAGCACTGTCTGCTTCTGCAGATGTTTCCGTGGTCATGTGGCAGGCATGACTAGACACCTGAGTGCACAGAACGCTGTTTACCACACAATAAAAGTAATCATTATAATAAAAACAGGTTCTTGTTACCTCCAATTCCATCCAACCTTGTGGTGAGCAATGATAATGTTTGCTTCATCAAAGTCTGGAATAAAACTGTATCAGGCCAGAAAACCGTAAAACAATGCAAAGTTTCCCACTATTTATAAGGAAGATTTCAAATGAAAGGACAGTCTTTTTTTTGTAGAGGGAAACTGAGGGAAAATCTTTTTTGCATAATATCACAGCAATGAATGCTCAATCCACTTATACATCCCAAGGGATTTCCTGCGAACAAACCTATATTCCCGGGCTCTGTGTTTTTCTACTTCAGGATGCACAAAACCTGCTGCTACTCTCATGCGTCTCTAGGTTGGAATGACTGCCTGCCAGATTGCACTCTGTTGTCTGTTCACAATTCTACTGGTCATCATAATTTTGCTGGGAATTTTCTCAACCAATATAGAAGGAATGGGAATGTTACAGCTCTTTTGCCAAGCAAAAGGGAAACCGATCACACTTTTATCTCTCTTCTCCGCAACTTCATTCGTGATCACAAACTTCATGAAATGAGCATCTTCAAATCTGATTCTGAAAGCTGTGACATGCCATTTTTGCAAAGATATGTTACGTTCCCCCCCCCCCCCCCCGCAATTATTTTTGCTCCCTATTGTATTAGGTACCCTATTTTCTTTCTTGCAGGGTAATATTCCTTACTGATTGTTCTGTTATCCATTTACAAGCTCTAAAAATCTGCCAGACACCCATAAAAAGTTGGTTGCAAACAGCTAGTCTGTATTTTGCCTAAAATGCAAAGCTCAACTAGATTGCACTTCCTAGTGCTAATTAAAGCTTCAAATTACCTCATCATCTAATTGTTTCCTAACATAAGGTAGTCTTTGAACTAGCCATAAATTTAACACCTAGAATAGCCCTTTTTCTTTGGACTTTTTACTTCTGCTCTGGGTATACCACCTTTCCTAGGAGGGTAGTCTAGAATTTAGGAGTTTTCCTTTTTCTATCCATAACCACTGATTTTATTCAGTACATGATAAGAACACAGTAAGAACCCTGATCTGACTAGCTACCCTCTGGTCAATTCTGATCTGCAGTGGCTGTTCGTGGTTTCCGGCAGGATTCTTTCTTAATTCTGCCTGAAGATCCTGACAAACAGGATACTGGCCCATGAATTTTGTACATTACAGATGCACAAACGTGTTTATGAAAATTTTAATATTTGTGTCAGTTTGTATTCTTGAATTTTATGCTGTAAGCCACCCTGAGTATGAAAGTTTTCCTAGAAAGGTGGGATGTAAAGTTAATAAATGAATAATATATTTATGGGTATATATTCTCCAGCAAAAATCCTTTCAACACAGAATAATTTCTGACACAGGATTATTATTGTTAACTACAGGTGCTGGAGGAAAGTGCATGGGGAATAATTTTACACCCTCCTTCCTTCACAAGCCATATACAAGTGTATTCATATAAGTGAATAAAATATTCATAACAGTAAAACCCCTACTTATGAAAAAAAGTCCATTCCATAGGCTTTTGCTTAAATCGTTTTTTATGTAACTCAAAGCAAGCCCATAGGAAAAATTATTTTTTTACGTAACTCGAAGCAAACACACAGGAAAATGATTTTTTTATGTAAATCGAAGCAAACCCATAGGGAAAAGAATCTTTATATAACTCGAAGTAAACCCATAGGAAATTGTGTAAATTGGGACATGGTTTTAGCACAAAATCATTATGTAAATCAAATTTTATGTAACTCGAGAGAGATGTAAGTTGGGGTTTTACTGTACTTATATCTGTATACAGTGGTACCTCGGATAAAGTCCTATTCGGATATAGTCGCGGTTTTCATGCACACGTAATGCAACACATAAAGTCCAAAACCACTAAAAATGGACATTATCCAAGGTATTTGGTATAGGAACCTCGGATAAAGTCCATTTTTGGACGTTATCTGATGCATCGCCCATTTGATTTGAATAAAGTCCAAAATCGGATAAAGTCCAAACTTGTGGAACGGAGTTTGGACTTTATCCGAAGTTCTACTGTGCTGTATTTATTTGTGCATGTATGAGTATTACATACAGTACTTGCATCACTGGAAGAACGCAACTGCATATATTTGAGTACAGTATGTGTGTTTTGTTGGTAACTATCTGGTAGGAAGAGATGATTTTCTTCTTCCTACTCTTCCTCTCCGTTCCACATTTATAGTCATCCCCATTTGTGAAGTGCATTATGTTATTTAAGCAATTCATACTTTGCCATCAACACCAAGGCATTAGGTATGAAAAGATACTTAATGGTAAAAATCCTGATGCAACATTGGAAAAAATGTAAATACAGCATACAAGGCAATGGTAAAAACTGACTATTAAAACAAAACGCAGCAGAAGCAATAGAACAAATTATTCATTAAATATGGTTGCTAATAATTTTAGTTTAATGTGGCGCTAAGATGCCAAACTAAGCTCTAGAATGATGAACATTTCAAGGGATGTTGTTCCCATGCACAGCGCTTCTTTACTACTGTATTATTGTTTTGTATGGTATATATTTGTTGTAATGGCCGCCTTGAGTCGGCTTCGGCTGAGAAAGTGCGGGATATAAATTAAATTATTATTATTATTTGATTGCTGATCACCTCTGTTCTGAATGTAAGGGTGTCCAGCAAAGAACCTGAAAGGATTTAAAACAAAGGCTTACTGTAATTAAATAATGAACAATATAGGCTTCATTTTTAATGGGGTGAGAAATCTGGGCCATTAACCTGCAATAGTTTGATGCACATTTATTGCAAATGGAGGAGACACAGTAGCAGCTATATCATTTAAAGTCTTTTGGGGGGATTTACTATCTTCATTATCACATACTCCACTATGTGAATGGAGAAACAAAACTATCCCTTTATTGAATCACTAAAAAAAATCGAATCACTATATGTAATGTTTTTAATTAACCAACAAAAAAGCCTTTCTCCTGCATTTGTATTGTGTAAAGATAAACATCACACGGTTCTCTTTATTTTTTTAAATCCTTCATTCATTGCCTGAAAAATATTATGTAAACTATGACGGATTTTCTGGTGTTGTTTCCCAGTTCTTTCATATCCGACCTACAGGCTCGTTAGCCTTCGGGCACTGCCTTATCTAACCGTAGTTTTTGGGCTTTTCTTACGGTGTGCAATTAACTCTAATTAACTCTTAAGTTCTAACTAGAACTTCAGAATTTTGCTGTTCAGTGACAGGACCCCATGGACCATTACTGTACTGTATCTTATTTTCGCGAGGGTGTCTCTTGGGAGTTGTAGTCCAAAAAAGAGCGGCTTCCGTCAGAGAAACAGACTAGCCGGCTATCTAGAACTACACTTCCCATGCTCCCATGGGGGGCGAATTCAGCGAGATTCAGCGGCTGTGAAGAAACCTTAGTCATCACTCAGACAAACGCGCGAAAAAGGCGGGAGAGCAAAGAGGGCGGAGTTCAGAGCGGGAAGTAGGCTGTCAGCTCGGCCTCACTGCCGGTTGTTTTGCTCAGGAGGCGGGATCTGGGAGAAACCACTACCTCGAGTCTTAAGGGGGGGAGGCCGGAGGTACTGTTAAAATTCCACCGTGGGGTCTTTGGTCAGGAAAACTGCCAAGCTATGACTGTAAATGTTCTTCCTGATTAAAAAAAAGTGAGAAGATAAAAGCCACTGAGGAGGTCATTATTATTTTTATTTTTTTAAAAAAATCGCCTTCCAGGCCTCCCCTGAGCGAACGAGATGGTCCGCCCCGCAGCGCGCGCCTTCTCTCTCCCGCGGTTGAGGTGTCTGTGTGCTGTGGGGGAAGGGCAGAGGGAGATCCTGGGCCTTTTTTTGGAAAGCGGGCGAAGCCGAGCCTCGTTTCCGCGGCGGTTGTTGTTGTGTGTGTGGGGCTGGGGCGTACCTGAGTCGGTTCCTCCCTCCTCCTCCTCTTCTTCTTCTCCCAGCCGGGCGGGCGTAAAAAAACACCTCATGGCGAAGGAGGAGGACAAGGACGAGGAAGGGGAGCTGAAGGTCCCTGAGGCGATGTTCAAAGAAGTCAAGTTCTTCGTGGTGGGCGACATAGACCCCAAGGTACCTCAGAGAGCGAGAGACAAAACTACCCCCTTCCACACCACCATTTTGTCCCCTTCTTCTCCACACAAAACTTTCCCTCTGAGGGAAAAACAACAACCGTCTCCCCACCCACCCCCGTCCCTCAAGCCCCTCTACGTGTTTCTCCTCATCCTCTGTCAGTGGTTCTGGGAAGGAGCGTGTGTGTGTGTGTGTTTATGTAATTTATTAATTAATTACATTCATATCCAGCCTGTCTGGGATAGTTCTCCGCTTTGGGCGGCTTCTATTTTTTAAAAAAAATTCTTTTCAATGGAAGATTAGACGTAAATAATAAATGCACTAAATAAATTATAGCTAGCAACAACAACAATAATAATAATAATGTAAAGGGTCAGTTCAAGCCCTCCCTGAGGTAAAAATGGTCCCCTTTCCCCCTCAGGGATTTATTATTTTCTACTCAGGTAGGTAGGGGACTGCAGTGGTTCACATGGCTAAGATGCTGACTGGGAGGTGGAAGGTCAGCAGTTCGATTCCCGAGTACTGCAGGACGGAATGAGCTCCCGTCTTTGAGCTCCAGCTCTTTCCAACCTAGCAGACTGAGCTCCAGCTCCAGCTCTTTCCAACCTAGCAGTTCGAAAGCAAGAAATTGCAAGTAGATAAATAGGGATCACTTTGGTGGGAAGGAAACAGCGTTCTGTGCGCTCTGGTGTCTAGTCATGCCTGCCACATGACCACAGAACCGTCTGCAGAAGCAGACAGTGCTGGCTCTTTGGCTTTGAAACAAATGAGTACTGAACCCTAGAGTCGGATACGACTGGCTTTCGAGCAAGGGAAACCTTTACCTTTACTAGCAACAAAAATAATAATAATGTAAACTAGTTCAAGCCCTCCCTGAGGTAAAAAACGGTCCCCTTATTTTCCCTCTCACCCTCAGGGATTTATTATTTTCTCTCCTCAGGCAGGCCCTAAAAAGGCCTGGACTGACCAATGGAAAGGAAGAGTAGAGAGAGATAGAAATATGGAGGTCTCTCTTTCAGTGAGAGGTCTTCTCATTCCAATTTCGAAAGCAAGAAATTGTAAGTAGATAAATAGGGACCACTTCGGTGGGAAGGTAACAGCGCTCCGTGCGCCCTGGTGTCTAGTCATGCCTGCCACATGACCACAGAAATGTCTGCAGAAGCAGACATCACTGGCTCTTTGGCTTTGAAACAGATGAGCACTGAACCCTAGAGTCAGATATACGACTGGCTTTCGAGCAAGGGAAACCTTTACCTTTACCCTCAGGTAGGCCCTAAAAAGGCCTGGGCTGATCAATGGAAAGGAAGAGTAGAGAAAGAAATGGAGGTCTCTCTTCCAGTGTGGGAAGTGAAGGTTTTTATTTCCTTCTTGGCACCTTCCTCCCGCCCTCACCTGTCTGAGGTGCTGCACCTGAAAGGGATTTACGGCCACTGTACATACAGGTGAAACTCGGAAAATTAGAATATCATGCAAATGTTCATTCATTTCACTAAAAAGGTGAAGCAAATATATGAGGTAGACTCACTACGTGTAAAGCGAGAGATGTTGTGCCTTAATTCGTTATTAATTGTGATTATCATGGCGTACAGCGTACATGAGGTTATGTGATGATTATGGGGTACATGAGGTTGGGGGGTTGGGGTTTTCATAAGCTGTAAGCCATAAGCATCAATATTATAACAAAGTAAGGCTTGAACAATCTCGCTTTGCATGTAATGAGTATTCTATCTCATATATTTGTTTCACCTTTTAAGTTGCTTTACTGAACTGAATGAACATTTGCATGATATTCTAATTTTCTGAGTTTCACTTGCAGGCTTGGGTTCTCAGTCTCCCTCTCCATGGTATGGGAGGCCTTTTGCTTTGTTGTTTATGCTTTCTAATCTTTTCCCATTTAACATTCAACCATTTAGATTTCATACTCTAGTCTTCCCCTTATACCCAATTCATATTGTGGTATGTATCCTAAGAATAAAGAAAGAAGCAAGATGTTCCTATCAAAGGTATTCTCTATCATAGTGTTGTGGTACACAGAAAGAGCCTCCTCGAAGATTGTGGTATTTTTGAACTACAATCAGATGTACCCAGGCAACGTCCATCTTGTGCCGGCTAATATTTCTCACACTAGGTCAGGCAGAATGAACACCCTAAAGGTGGCTTCACTTTGGCTGTTTCATGTCTGGCCTAGACACAGAAGAAGAATCATAGTAGTCTTTTTAAACGTCATATACTTTTTCCGGTAGTGATCGGTAGAGCAGCAAATGAGACGGTCTGTAACTCTCCACATTCACACAGCGTGCTGTTGTCCATCAGCATCTCCCACTTGAGCATGTTGGTCTTACATTTAGGCACTCGGACCCTCAGCCTAATATTAATTAATATATATAGTGAAGTAAAAAGCTTTTCACCCTGTTCTAGCCACGGGATGTACAGTTGAACCTCTTGATGAATCCTTATTCACTTGTTTCCTAATTGCTCTTTCACATAGAGACTAAATTTGTTGTCCTGTGTACAGTGCATTTCATACTGTAGTTCTGCTTAATTTGATGGCTTTATAGAGAGTGTCTTAACGTCATTTCTCTCAAACATAAATTAATGAACTATAACCATTATATTTTAGGTTATTCAGTTTTTGAAAGATGGGAAGGCAAAGGAGGTTTCTTATAATGCCCTGGCATCACACATCATTTCAGAAGATGGAGACAATCCAGAAGTTGGTGAATCCCGTGAAGTGTTTGATCTTCCAGTTGTAAAAGTGAGTACTGACACCATTACCATTGTTTGTTTTTCCACTACAATAAACTTAATCTTAGAGCACGACCTTTAGGATTAACTATACCCAAGGATCTTCCTGATGCATTTAATACCTCAAATTTATGTACAGAAGATGTTTGAAGTGTGTCCTGGACTCAATTTCTTCAAAAACCTGGATCAGTTTTACTGGAATCAGTTATCAGGCTGGCAAGAAAATCTTCATGTCTTCAATTTCAAAAATTTTCATGTCCTCAACTTCAAAAAGAGAAAAATCCTACCTCCCTACCCCTTGACTTGTCCATGTTCTTGTGTTTCCTGTAGAGCAAGGGTGGCCAACCTTTTTCCGTTGTGGGCCTGACCACAACCACGGGTAGCATCGTGAGCCACACATCCCCGGAAGCAGAAGCGAGCGCATTTATGGTTGATGTAAATGCACCCACTTCCGTGCTTACGCCAGCTGTGGATGCATTTTTATGCATGACATAAATGACCCCTCTTCCACTTCCGGGTGTGTTGGAGGCGGAGGCGGGCCAAATGGGATGGCATTGGGGGCCGGGGCCGGCCTGTGGGCCATAGGTTGGGAACCCGTGCTGTAGAGCATTTAGAATTGTAATATGAAGAGAAAGTCATAGTTTTTCTGTATGTCACATTGTGAATGGCAAAAGTTTGGGGTTTAACTCCTGACATTTTCAGTGAAGACCAGTTGAGTAGTTAACTTAAATTTTGTTTGAGTTTGATAACTATAAGCAAAATTATTATAAGTATGGCAATAATTATTCACTAAATGCATTTTTTTAAACTTGTTTTAGCCTTCCTGGGTGACTTTGTCAGTTCGATGTGGAACTCTTCTTCCGTATCCTTTTTAATCAGAAGGTTAACTATGTTACATATTGCTTCTTTAACATTTTTGTCATAAAGTTTATATGAGCTTGGATAGCAACTTGAAGGGAAAGAAGGGTTTTGAAAGACTGGTTGATGAATTGTTCATTATTTTTGCTATTCTTTGAATAAATTGAGAGAATGCAGGTTGAAATTACACAGATTCCATCATTTTAAGTTGTTTGTGAGCATTCTTAATTTTATTTCGGTTCTCCATAGTTACATAATGTATTTTCACCTTCATTTTCTCTGCTAAATTGTCTAATATTTATGGGTTTCACCATTTTTATTTCTGATTTTTAGGTTTTTGCTTACCATTTTCCTTTTTGTTACATAAGTATACAGAGTATCTCCAAAATTGTCATACATGGACAAAATTGTATAACAACAGATATCTTGAAATGTGTTCACCATGTTTGGGGGACAATACTTTGTGTGTGTGTGTGTGTGTGTAGAAAGAGGTGGCTAACACATAGAGCATACTTTGTGAATATTTGTAAACTTTGGGTTATACATAAAGGCATATTTAGCTACAATTTCCCATTTTCTCTGTGTTTAATTTAAATTTAATTTAATAGTCATATTTATATATGCCGCCCACTCATTGGACACATTGTAGTTGAGGTTAGAGAAAGAGAGAGAGGTTAGAGAAAGTCATCTTGTGCTTTCTAGATACTGTACCTGGGAAACTAGAAGTTGAATAGCTCATTTGTAGGAGAAGAAATTTGGAAGGCTTGTTTGATAGTGAGTCTTTTAAATCAGGCGTCCCCAATCACCAGCCCACAGACTGGTACCGGGCTGTGGGCTGTCCCAAACCTGGCCGTGGGGTTTTTTGTGAGCCCTGGTGGCAGCCTTCTGCCCTTGGCGTGCTCTGCCGGGTCCGCCCTGCAGGTGGGGAGGGAGCGCGGGCTTCAGACACATTGGATGGGTGGATGGCTGAGCCACTCCTTCATGTTTCTTGACTACGGTGGGGCATGTGTGCAGTGTGATGCTTTGCTGCCAAGTCAGACAGTGTGGCTGCCAGGCAGCTGAGCCCCTCCCCCAACCTCTGTGTGTGTGTGTGTGTGTGTGTGTGTGTGTGTGTGTGTGTGTGTGTGTGTGTGTGTGTGTGTGTGTGTGTGTGCGTGTGCGTGTGCTTGCACTGTCTGGCACTTGCTGGTCTGTAGAAAGGTTGTTTGGCATAAAGCTGGTCTGCGATGCAGGAAAGTTTGGGGACCCCTGATTTAAACTAGTGCTCATTGTTGTTGTTGTTGTTGTTGTTGTTCAGTCGCACAGTCGACTCCGATCCTTTGCGACCCCATGGACCATTTTTCTCCAGGCGCCTCTGTCCTCTACCATCCCCCTCAGCCCTCCCAGCTCTGTGCCCATTGTGTCTATAATACCATCTAGCCATCTCATCCTTGGCCTCCCCCTTCTTCTTTTGCTCTCCACCTTTCCCAACATCAATGCCTTCTCAAGTGAATCCTCCCTTCTCATTTGATGTACAAAGTATTTTAGCTTCATCTTTACTATTTGACCTTCCAATGAGCAGTCAGGGTTAATTTCTTCTAAGATTGTCCTATTTGTTCTCCTTGCTGTCCAGGGGACTCTCAAAACCCTCCTCCAACACCACATTTCAAAGGCATCTATTCTTCTGCGTTCAGCCTTCCTAATTGTCCAGCTCTCACATCCATACATTACTACTGGGAAAACCATTGCTTTGACTATTCTAATTTTTGTTTGCAATGTAATGTCTCTGCTTTTCACTATGTTCCCCAGGTTTCTCATCGCTTGTCTCCCAAGAATCAGTCGCCCTTTTATTTCATGGCTGCAATCCCCATCTGCAGTGATCTTTGATCCTAAGAAAGTAAAATCTGTCACTGCTTCTACTTCTTCCCCGTCTATTTTCCAGGAACTGATGGGGCCTGTTGCCATTATCTTGGTTTTCTTGATATTGAGTCTCAAGCCAGCTTTTGCACTCTCCTCCTTCAGCCCAATCAAGAGATTCTTTAGGTCTTCCTCACTTTCTGCCATTAGGGTGGTATCGTCTGCATATCTCAGATTATTGATGTTTCTCCCAGCGATTTTAATCCCATATTGTGATTCCTCTATCCCTGCACTGCGCATTATGTGCTCTGTGTATAGGTTGAATAAGCATGGTGACAAAATGCAGCCTTGTCTTACTCCTTTTCCTATTCCAAACCACTCTGTTATTCCATGTTCTGTCCTAACTGTTGCTTCTTGGTTCATGTACAGATTTCTCAGGAGGCATATGAGGTGCTCTGGTATTCCCATCTCTTTAATTACTTGCCACATCTTGTTGTGGTCCACACAGTCAAATGCCTTAGTGTAGTCAATAAAACAAAAGTAAACTTGTTTCTGGTATTCCTTTGTTTTCTCCATGATCCAGCGTATGTTGGCGATGTGGTCTCTAGTCCCCCTGCCTCTTCTGAAACTAGCCTGCACCTCTGGTAATTCATCTAGGACTTTATGGCAGAGGTGTTACTCTAACATTGATATGCCTGTGTATTCATTGCAAAAATACCGTATATACTCAAGTATAAAGCGAATCGAATATAAGACGAGGCACCTAATTTTGACCTGAATACCCAGGAAAACAGATTGACCCGAGTATAAGCCGAGGGTGAGAAATGCAGCTGCTACTAGTGAGTTTCAATAATCAAAATACATGAAAATAAGGTAAAATTAATTAAAAGTTTGGTGCATCTCAATCTGGCGTAGTCTTGGGACCTTCGTAGTCATTGACCCGAGTATAAGACGTGCCCCTTTTTTGGAGCTCATTTTTGGGGATGAAAAACTCGGCTTATGCTCACGTATATAAGGTACCACAATTACTTGTACTATCCTGCTTTTAGAAAAGTCAGAAAATTATCAAAATTATTTCATAACGTGGAAAAATAATAAATTGTGGAATTTAAGACATTTCAAACTTTCATTTTTATTATCTCTTTGACTTCATTTTATCAGAGTAAATGGTTTCTCCCCAGAGTCCTGCCAGATTTTTTTTGGAGTTGCTGCTTGTTTATCTCAGGTAAGATGTTTAGATGGAAACCTCGATGATATGTCAGAAATTGCATTTTTCTAAATATCTGATACCAAAGGACTTTACATTTTCTGATAGGTTTCCTCTGAAGACCGGAGTACATTATGGGCTTTGATTACATTTTATGGTGGAGATTGCTGGCTCAGCCTCAATAAAAAATGCACTCATTTGATTGTGCCTGAACCAAAAGGGGTAAGAGCTTTATTACATTTCTGTGCTCCTATTTCAGATTAGCATTAGTTTGGAATGTTTTAGAAGATATACTTTCAGAATAGCACAAATGAATAGTTTTTGTAGCTGAAGAAGGTTACATGAGTTCTCACAAGAAACCATTGTAAACAAAAACAGTTTCATTTCATTTTATAAATAATTTAGGTTTAGAATGAACACTAGGAAAATCAAATTTGTACTAAATATTAAGGGTACAGTAATTGAATGGTTGGTCCTCGTGAAGGTCTCTAGTTTGTTCTTGCTAGGCTAAAGTTAAACATTCAATTATTATTCAGAAATAATAACACTAAGAAGCTGTGATACTAGGGTTTTATCAGGGTAGTTAAAACTTCCTCAATAATTTCCTTTTACCTATGAATGATTTGTGTAATTAATTAACTTAGTTTTTGTCCTGCCTTTCTCCCTCAGTAGGGATCTAGTGTGATCCATAAAATCATTGAAAATCCACAAATAAATCAAAACAGATTAAAATTTAACATATACAAATATTTTAAAAGAATGTTTTTAAAAACTTAATAACAATTTAGAAGACATCACCTTCTCAATTATCTGCTGAATCTGCAGAAGCCTCTTTGAAGAGGCAGTTTTTCAGTTGCTGGTGGAAGAAAATTAGGAAAGGGGTTTGTTGCAACTCCCGAAGCAGGTAGTTCCATAATCTAGGAGCATCCTTTGCCTATGTCCTAACCAATCTATTTGTGAAAATGGCAGTCATTTGAGGATCTTAGATACAGTGTTTCAGACAGCTTGCGGATGAGCTGTAAAGGGCCCTAAAGGTCACTAGCAGCACTTTGAATAAGATCCAGGAGGATACTGCAGTTTTTCCTCAAATTGTGTTCTGCAGAACACTGTTGGGCTTCAATTCCTAGAAGCCTTAGTACATTGGCTAAAAAGTGCTTTGGGGAATTGACTTAGGCTTCTGGGAATTGAAGTCCAAAAACCAAAGATTGGGAAACACTGCGTGTAGTTGATGGTATTGAAACCTGCTGAGAAGTTCCCCAGAACCAACATGGACATAGTCCTCATTTAGTTCCTGGCATAGATTGTCTACCAAAGAGGTCAGAGCAGCCTCTGAGTTTCTTTTTTATCCCTCTATAAAGAGTAACTATGAAATACTAAGAATGCAGATGATAATTAAATGAATTACTGCCAAGACTGAAACCTGATTTTACTTGTACAGTGGTACCTCGGATAAAGTCTGATTCGGATAAAGTTGCAGATTTCATGTACACGTGATGAATCGCATAAAGTCCAAAACTGCTTAAAAATGAACGTTATCCGAGGTATTTGGTATAGGAACCTCGGATAAAGTCCATTTTTGGACGTTATCCGATGCATCGCCCATTTGATTCAGGTAAAGTCCAAAATTGGATAAAGTCCAAAATTGTGGAACGGAGTTTGGACTTTATCTGAGGTTCTGCTGTAATAATCTGTTGTGGTAGTGCTTAAAATTTAGCAAAAAATAATTTGCTTTTAGGTAGTTTGTAATCTTACAAATTAGGAGTATAACTGAGTTTATATAAATCAGTATTAACTGAAGTGGATGTTTAGAACCAGTATCTTGTTATCTAACATGACATTTGGTCAAAAATATTGACATTCAACTTTTCATTTTTTCCTAGGAGAAATATGAATGTGCTTGTAAACGAGAAAACATAAAAATTGTGACACCCGATTGGGTTCTCGATTCTATATCTGATAAAGCCAAGAAAGATGAGACTTCTTATCATCCTAGATTAATTGTATATGAGGAAGAAGAAGAAGAGGAGGAGGAGGAGGAGGAGTACAATGAAGAACAAGATTCACAAAATGAAGGTAGTACAGATGAAAAGTTATCAAGTCCACCATCTTCACGTGGAGGATCGCCACTGGGTGATCAGGCTTTTTCGCCTAAATCAATTACTGCTGATAAATCAAAAGGAGAACTGATGTTTGATGATTCCTCAGACTCTTCTCCTGAAAAGCACGAAAGAAATTTAAACTGGACACCTGCTGAAGTTCCACAGACTGCTACAGCAAAGCATAGATTGCCTACAGGCAAAGATTCAGGATTGATTAATTTGTGTGCCAATGTCCCTCCAGTCCCAGGCAGTATTTTATCCCCTGACAACAGGACTAATATAATGACTTCAGTACAAAATCCTCAAAGTTCTGCGCATTCTGAAATGATGACAACATGGAGCCCTGCAGTACGGACACTAAGAAATATTACTAATAATGCTGATATTCAGCAAGTTAATAGGCCATCAAATGTAGCACATGTAAGTATACCTCGATGCTTGATCTTTGTTTGAAAGTAGATTGAGTCCTTTAAAACATAAATAGCACATTTATGTGACAGCTACGCCTTGCTGCTGCTTCCTTTTTCAACAGGAGTTGTAAAGTGTGAAAAAGTTCAGATGAAGTAGAATTTGATGATAAAATGTGTTTGGGTTTCTTATTATTAATTATACCTTCACATTAGATATTGTTTTTTTAGAAAAGAAGAGCAAGTACTGTATATTATGCATGTACAATTTTAAGCTTTTCTGTTTTTAAATGTTGAAAGTTTCTTCCACAAGCCTTTTTGTATATAGCAGCGGAAACCACAATTAATGTTGTAGTATAGAGCAATTTCTCCCCACTGTCCCAGTGTGTAGTTCTGTCCTTCACAACTTTCTAATCCACTCCACCACCCAAGCAATGGCCACTAAGCCATAAATCAGTCATTAATGAACTATTCTAAAATCTGTCTCAAACCTTCATTCTCCATAAGAATTTTTTTAATATTCCCACAGTTCTTCCTGCTGCCAATGTTTTCCTCTTCTCCATGAATAGTACCATTTTGATAATATGTAGACTAAATGCTATTTACATTTCCCCTGTATGTTGGAAGGGGATGTTGACTGCCCCCTTGCACAAGCATAAACTTCATTCTTTCCAATAGGTAAATCTCCAGCTTTCTACCTGCAAGCTAGAGATTGGTGGTATGTTCTGCTGTTAATGAACAGAATTCTAGCTGTTGGGTTTTAAACTTTAGAAATAGATATACAGTGGTACCTCGAGTTACGAACACCTTGCATTAGGAAATTTTTTGCAATACGAATGCAAATCCATTGAAAATAATGCCTTGAGTTACGGATTTAAATTCATAACTCGAAACGTGGTTTCCCATGAAACCAATGAAAACCAATCGTTCCAGAGGTTAGAAAAAAGGTTTTCAATGCATTCCTATGGGAAAATTTCAAGTTATGAATTTTTCGTAATACAAAACGTCCCAGGGAATGCATTAAATTCGTAACTTGAAGTACCACTGTAATTAATTAGAGAACGAATGAAGTACTGTATTGCCATAAAGTATTTTCTTGACTCTGATATATATTATTGTTTGTTAGTATTTAAATATAATTTATTGTTCCATTTTTAAAAATAAGAAGCCATACTTGTTGATAGGATGCTGTACAGTCATAATATTATTTCATAGTGAAACCCCTTCCCATAAGCATAGGGATGTGGGGAAATTTTATAATTTCCTGTGCTGGCAGAAAACTACTATACCTATTTTATCTTCTGCTGCACTCTTGCTTACTCATGAGTGAAGCATTTGCTTAGTGATAATGCCTCCCCAAAACTAAAATAAACACTAAAAATGCTTCATACTAGAACTTTTTCAGGTTCTTACTTTAACTTTTTAACTAGTTTGTTAGTAGTCAGTTTAACCTTTTGGATCATTGTCCATTCAATTTCTGACACAGAGAATAAACAAAACAAAAAAGACAAAAAACATTGTGGCACTTTAAAGATTAACTGCTGTATTTTAATGCTAGCTTTCGTGGACTTCATCAGTCCACTTCGTCAGACCATTCTGAAGAGTTTTATGTTGATGTTGTTGTGTGCGCACACACACACACACACGCACGTGCGTACACACACACACACACACACACACACACACTCACCATAAGTTCTTGTCGTTACTATGTTAAGCCACCCTTATTTTGTGTTTAGCTAGCTAATGTTTTAAAATTTGGTTTGGAAAAGAATTAATCTTCCCCTCTTTTCCTCCAGAGTGTAGTATTTTAGGGCAAGTATCCTGTTTGGTATCAATATAAGTGGAACTCCCACTGCAGAAGCTGACATAGCATTCTAACAAGGTGCTGGTTATTTGTTTTGTCCTGTGACTCACAAATGTAATTGAAGGAGCCCTTGTGGTGCAGTGGTTAAACCGCTGTACTAGGACCACAACTGCTGATGTGATTTTGATCCTGACGGGGATCAAGGTTGACTCAGCCTTCCATCGTTCCAAGGTCGGTAAAATGAGTGCCCAGCATGTTGGGGGCAAAATGCTATTTACCTTCTGAACCACCCAGACAGTGCACTAAGTGCTATGGGGTGGAATAGAAGTGAAATTGCTATTGTTACTGCTAAATGTGGTACAGGTACTGTGCCTAGTGAAATACATATCAAATTCAATATAATTTTTTAAAAAAATCACATTTATTTTAAAAAAGAAAACACTCATTTCTTTTGTCTTCCAGATCTTGCAGTCACTATCAGCGCCCACAAAATCTTTGGAGCAGCAGGTAAATCATAGCCAACAGCAGGGACATTCAAATGCAGTCTTGCTTAGCCAAGTTAAATTGGCCCCAGAAACACATTTACTACAACAGCAACACCAGCCGCAAACGCAGCACCAGCCTCAACAGCAGCAGCAGCAGCAACAGCACCAACAGCAGCACCAACATCATCCTCTCTTGCATCTTCAGCCTCAGCATCTTATGCAGTTGCAGCAACAACAGCAGTCACAGCCCCAACAAACTCCGATTACCCAGCAGCCTTTCTCACAGCAGCCTCATCAGTTTCCACAACAACAGCAAGTTCATCAACAGCAGTTTTCCCAGCAACATTTACAGTTTCCTCCCCAACAGCTACATGCCCAGCAGCAAATGCATCGCCCACAGCAATTGCAGTTTCAGCAGCAACATGCCCTGCAGCAGCAGTTGCATCAGCTACAGCAGCAGCAGCTGCATCAGCAGCAGCTGCAACTGCAGCAACAAAACCTTCAGCAGCAACTGCACCAGCAGCAGCAGCAGCAACAACACCACCTACAGCAGCAACACCTACAGCAGCAGCATTTGCAACGAATGCAGCAGCAGCAACAAATGCAAAATCAGGCAACACAACATTTGACTCAGACACCACAAACGCTACAGCATCAAGTTCCAGTACAGCCACCACAGCATCTACAGCAGCAGCAACTTCAGTCACATCAGTTGTTTGGACATGATCCATCTGTAGAAGGTTAGTAACTACTGACTCACTTTGTTCCTAATTGCAGAGGATGAGGTTGTTTAAATTCAGTTCTTTACATTTAAAATATTTCCTCACTTTTTTGCTGCTTGACCTGAATTATTATAGTGTGCTCTCTGTAGGACAGCTTTTGAGGAATAGTTGATCATAATTGAACTGATACCTTGTGCTAATATACACAACATCTCGTGCAAGTGCACAGTTTGTGGTTAAGTGGATAGAAGAGCATGTAACTGTTCAGGACATTTTGCTTTGAGTTACAGGAATGGCCTGTAGTTTTAGGAATGGCAGGATTTCATTCATGTTCTTTAATTTGGAGTACGTTGGCTTCTTGTTTTACAGATGAAACCTCAAGCAAACACAAACTTTAACATTAGAAATCAGTAACTTAGTTTTGTGTCACTAATAATGTCTAACTTTATCTGTGTTACTCTTTCAGTTCCGGAAGAATATTTCTTACTGGGTTGTGTATTTGCAATTGCTGATTACCCGGAGCAAATGTCTGATAAACAGCTATTGGCAACTTGGAAAAGGGTAACTATTCCCTTTATGGATGTTTTTCACATTAGTTTTTCAGAGTTTTAAAAATTTAGATTATTAACTAATTTTGAAATGTGTGTTCTGTTTATAGCAGATTGTTTATGATACAAATATGTCCAATCTATATCAAAAATAGTTGTTTTCTGCAAAAATCATGCAAAGTCCCATTCTCTTTGCTCTCCTTTTATTCCCATGTTTCCTGCTAGCTGTCTTGAAACACATTTTCTGTCTATTAAAAAACTTTAATACTGTTATCTAAAGCCCTGCCCAAATTTCCCGTAACTTAAAAAGTATTTTTAGTAATATGGATTATTCATTAAATATTTCTTTGTAACTACAACTCTATCTTCCTGTGAATGTGATGCTTGTTTAAAAGAATTGTCAAATGTAGTTTATAGATGTATAAGATCTTTAAGTCTTTTTAGTTTTTATTCTAGATAATCCAGGGACACGGTGGTACAGTAGAGCCTACGCTCACAAATCGATGTACACATCTTCTCTGTGAAAGTCAAGTCAGTAATATGTATGCTCAGGTATGAAAAAAGCATGTGCTAATCTGTAGTTTTGACTTAATGCAGGGTGATATCTAACTGTCAAGGAGTAAACTTGGTCACATAATTTTGGTCACATAAATGATTTGATTTCTCTTTAAAGATATTTTATTTATAGACTGTATGCTGGTCTTTTGAAACCAGGAGTTTCAAATGGATTCATTTCAATTGGGATTTGGTTTTGACATTGCACAGGAATCACTTTGTTTATCCTGAGTGGTGACCTATGTTGGGAGAAGGAAGAGAGGTGTCTTGGTTCTCAACAGCTTTCAGTACTGTTGATCATGATATTTTTCAGGATTACGTTCTCCAATAGATACAGCTTCCACTTACAGCTTCCACTTGGCTGGCTGGCTGCAGAGGGTGATGTTTGGGGATTAGTGCCAGTAACTATGAAACATGGGATTTTTTTGATTCCACCATCCAGAATTCTAGAAGATATAGCCAAAAATCTGAAGCTTCTCTTACCTGTGCATACTTCTATCAATCATGTCTCAAAAAGAAACTGCCCTTCTACTCCCTCAGATTGGCGATCCTTCATAGGTATCCCAAGGCTTGATGAGAGGGGTAGTTGTTTTAGAAGCAGGATCAATAAAGTCTAATGGGCAGCTTTATATGGGAAATGGTTAGCTCTCTTATCAGGTTTTGCACCTCCATGAAGTCTTCTCACTCCCAGGGAATAGCAGGTTTCCTTCTTTTGAGAGATGATTATTGGGGTTGGAGGCACATATGTAGATAGGGAAGGAAAGCTGCTCTGTAAACTTTGATTTTTGGCTGCATTTCCTAGAATTCTGCTGGAGGAATTCTTGGCCAATTCTGGGAGCTGGAGCCAGAAAAGTTCAATAGTCCCAAGAATTCTACAGTCAATCCTGTTGTCCGTTCTTTATAACAATTGTATGAAGCTGATAAGTGAGGGGCATCCAGACTTTTGGAGTATGTTGAGATCAGTACATCCAAGACTGCATTTGTAAAAGCAATTAAAGTTGCATCTATGGAAATTTTGCTATTGCAATATTCTCCCGTCACATAAAAATACAGATACAGTATTATCCTAAAATCCAATCCATCTGTCAAGTCTCCTAAAGTAGGTCTTGCTAAGATTTATGGGGATAATTCTTCTGCATAGGATTTTAAGTATAAACATTCTTAAAATCATACAAGAATATCAAAACTCTTTTCCCTCTCTTCAATATTTTTTTAGTGTAGAGAAAATACAAGACTTTTTTAAAAAAATCAGTTTAAAATAATTGTAGCATAATCTGTTCTGTTAAACAGAAATGTTTGTTATTTGGGCATCATTAGTCAAATTCATTTCTCGACTGTTTATCTCACACTATTTTCTGTTTGGAAAAATGGGAGTGACTTTATTTTACATGCATCCATGTAAAATAAGTCATCATCATCATGTTTAATTTGTATGCCGCCCACTCGTCATTCTCATTTTTCCAAATAGAAATAGTAGCTGAGAATGACTTTCCTTAAAAAGTTAATGTGCTGATATCTCACATTTAAATCTCCAGATTCTAGTGCAGTTGTATCATATGAGCATAGTAAAAAGCTTAGTAAGCAACTCCATTCATGTATGCTATATAAAATATTATTAAAACTCAGTGATAAGAGTTGTGTGGCATTTCATATTGCAGGCCTTGCGAGAAAGAAAGAGATGTATCACAGCACACTGGCTGAACGCTGTGCTGAAAAAGAAGAAAATGGTACCACCCCATCGATCACTTCATTTCCCAGTAGCATTTCCACCAGGAGGAAAGCCATGTTCTCAACATGTAAGAAAGCTAGATCTGGCATTTTCCTTGGAAGATGCTGCTTTTATTTTTGTAAACAGTGTGTTTTGTCAGAAAATATAAACATGACTAATGATTAGTGTTTGAAGAGTTTGTATAATGAAAATAAGCGCAGTTACTAAATTGGATTAGAATTATTCCTTCCTCCTGGTTTTTAATATCATGAATAAAGGTCCCATTGGAACTCACCATTGAAGTACAGTCAACCCTCACGTATCAACGCATTCGGATAGCATCATTTTCACTTAACAACGCGTAGTTATACACCACGTGTTCCCCCAAATAACAACGTTTTTAGTGTCTGGACAACGATGCTAAAATAACCGTCATTATCCAGACAACGACGCTAAAAACGTTGTGAGAGAAACTCCATAGAAACCCGCATAACAACAAAAATTGCTTAGCAACACTACTTGGGGAACCAAGTAACGTTATGCGAGGGTCTACTGTAATGTATCTGCAGCTCTCTATCAGAATTATTTCCTATGTCAGGGTTGCTAAACATTTACTGCCAAGAGTTTTTTCATGATAACTTCACTTGCCATGTCAACTGTTAGAGAAATTGTCCTTCAAAGGAAAATGACATTGTAAATAAGACAGCATATTGAGCTTCCCGTATGGGGCTTTTCTAAGTTATTGTGTGGCACCTTAATTCCTGGACCCTCCTAAAACAAGTGAGTATGTAGGATAGGTATGAATGAATGCAACAGTGAAGTAAGAATTTGCAGCTTTTTGCAGATAAAAAACCAAAATATTTAGATAAATTAGAGCTGGGGTTGGCAACCTATGGCCCAAGGGCCAGATCCAGCTCACAGCACCAAATAATCTGGCCCCCAACCTCGCTTCAGCTGCGGCCATTGTAAACACATTTACTACAGCTGTAAATGAGTGTGGCTATCGTAAACTCTTTTACGGCAGCATTTATGGCGGGGGAACCACCAGTCTGACCTGCTCAGCTGTCTGAGGGGGCATGGTCTGGCCCATGGCTGAAAAACGTTGAAAACCCCTGAATTAGAGGGATGACTTAGGCTAGGTTGGCAAATATATGACTACAACCTCGTGAGACAAAGAATGGAAATGTCATGGTATATTTCATTGTAGCTGAAAACTCCCAGAGTTCCCTGTTGTTCATAGTTCATACAATCAGTTTAAGAAATAGGGCACTGATCTTGAGCATTAATCCATATCCTTTAGGTAACCTATGGGTTACCATACTGTCTCCTTACCTTCTTACTGTAAAGATCAAAGGAACTTGTACATGATGCTAGCAATAGTTCCTGTCTTACATGTAAGAAGCAGTTAATTGCTTAAAATATTTATGGAACTTTAGAAAAATACTTGCTGTCCACATTTATATTTATAATTATTTCATTTTTTCCTATATCAGATAATCTCAGTCACAGGCTTTGTTGATGGTGACAGAGATGATCTCAAGCTGATGGCCTACCTAGCAGGTGCAAAGTATACAGGCTACCTCTGTCGCAGCAACACAGTTCTCATTTGTAAAGAGTAAGTGGCTTACAAATAGTAGTGTTGTGCAAGGATAACGTGTGCAGCCTCAGTCGTTTCTCTTGTTATGCAAACTATTCTGGCATACCCTTTTCACATTAAAGCAGTTATTTTCCCATAATACGATCAAGGAAGTCATACTAGAGATGTTCTCTTTCTTCAGTTACGTCAGCCTTCTTCAGACATTTTGGACTTATGCTTCTAAGCTATCTGACCATTAGCTGAATTAGCAGGACTAATGAAAGCTAAAATCCCAAACATTGTGTGCATGAGGCTGGGGAAACTAGAATTATATTATTAATCCATATTACAGTCTTATGGTGCTTGCGTCTAAGACATGGTATGTCATTATTCAGTGACTTGGAATTGTACATTCTTGTAGACTTTTTTAAACAATTCCCAAGTCTTTAAATGACCATTAGGGACTGGTGGCTCAAGTGGTTAAGACTGACTGGTAGGTTGGCAGGCCATCAGTTCGAGACCTGAGTACTGCATGACAGTGAGCTGCCATCTCTGTCCCAGCTCCTGCCAGCCTAGCAGTATGAAAGCAAGAAATTGCAAGTAGATAAATAGGGACCACTTTGCTGGAAAGGTAAACAGTGTTCCATGCACTCCCGTGTCTAGTCATGCCTGCCACATGCCTACAGAAGCAGACGCAGACAGCGCTTGCACTTTGGCTGTAAACAGATGAGCACTGAACCCTAGAGTCGGATATGAGTGGCTTTCAAGCATGGGTGGCCCTTACCTTTACTAAAATGACCATTGATTAGATCATTGTACTTTTAAACTTCCTAAAATCAACAGTTCACTAAGCAGTTCTCTAAGCAGTACATGAGATCGGTAAAATCATGTAATCAGTAAACCTATCTAAGTATATAAACCATTTGCTGTGCCTAGAAATAATCATGTTATAAATAATGCTGCAGTAATTGATAAAAGTATATATAATATAAAGTTGAAGATTTAGTATATTTTAACATGTCTAATGCTATTTTCTGTTTCTTTCTCCCCCCCTCTTGCCAAGGCCTACTGGTGTAAAATATGAGAAAGCCAAAGAGTGGAGAATAGCATGTGTAAATGCACAGTGGCTTTGTGATATATTACTTGGAAGATTTGAAGCGTTACGGCAAATGCAGCACAATCGATACACAGTATTCAGTCTTACAGAACCACTTGCGCCTAGTCAGCATCTAGTTTTAAACCTTCTTGGTAAGACCATCTAGACAGAACAATAAAATCCTGTGTTATATTGTACTTGGCATATGCCAAAATATGCTGCTGTATGTACTAGTTTTGCTGTTGATTTATAGTTTAAAACGAAGCAAGTTTACCCAGAATTACACCCCATATAGCTTAATGGAGTGTATACTGGTAAAATCAATTGATTTTAAAATAATAATGGTAGTTGAATTTTCAAATTGAAATTTTAAATTTAAAGTCACAGTTAAAAAACATTTGAAGTATTAAGTTTCGCTTGCACTGTTATTAAAAAGTATTGTAGTTGTGTAATTAATTTCCAAATCAGCTTGTTATGGGTTATATTGTTTCTGACCTATGACAGCATCTTTTTCAAATACACTAGTAAAATAAGCTTTTCTGTGTAACGTCTTTAATTATTTCTCAGATGTGGTTATTTTTATTTCCTTTATTAAGTAAAGAGATGCTTCATGTAGTGATAAGACTGAAAGGTTGTGAATAATATTTTAATTATAAATTAACATTACAGTATTAGTTGGATTTTCACCATTGTTTCAGAAATGTGTGAAAAGGTATCAGTGGGAAACTTAATTTAAACCGGTGATTAGATTGGCCTGTTTATTTCTATATTTAGTTATTTAAACTTACTGGATGAAATCCTGTTGCATATTTATGCAAATGACATAAATTTTAGAAGTGATTCTGAGGTGTTGGTGCATATGCAACTTAAGAACTCTCCACAGTCATTACCTGTTGTAAGCGAAGTCTCACGACTCAAGAAGAAACAGATAATGTCCACAGAGATTACTTAGCTTATTCTAAACATTATGCTATTACTATTAGTACACAACAGGTTTTCAGTCACTGTATTTACATCCTAATAATAGACTGGTGTTTGCACTGCTATAGGTTTGTTGCAGAACTGGAAGTGGCAGAAAGTAGTACCTAAGGTGAAAAATGACATATGCTTACTTTCCTAATATGGCCTATATTCCTTGAATATTCCATGCAGGCTGCTAGGCTGTGTGTGCTGACTGATTTGAAAAACCTTGGTGTACTGAATATGTTATCTCTAAAGACTGTATACTTTTGTTATGATGAAGTGGACTTGATCCACGAAAGCTAACATTAAAATACAGCATTTAGTCTTTAAGGTGCCATAACATTTTTGTCTTTTTGTTTTGTTTTGTTTACTCTGTTTGTTTCTTCTAGATGCTTGGCGAGTGCCCCTAAAGGTATCTGCAGAACTTCTAATGGTATGTGGAATGACTGTTGCTTTCTTCATTTTAACTACATTTAATTCAGGGATAAATTTTTAAAAAATCCCAAATTGTCTAAAAGGAATATTAGTCCATAATATATTTATTCATTCAATATATTATTACATTTATATTATGCCCATTACACACACACATACACGAGAACGGGTCCAGTGTTTTTCAATCTTGGGTCCCCAGGTGTTCTTGGACTTTAATCCCCAGAAGCCCAACACCTGTTGGTTAGCGCTCCTGGGATTGTCCCACTGCTGTATATAAACAAGCTAAATGTGCTAGGCTTTTTCCTCCTAACTGGATGTCAAAACAAGTCTGAATGTTATTCCTTCTTCTACAATGGGACTTGACAGCCAGACATGAGTAAAAGTTGAGATCATCAAATGCTTATTCACCTTCCTAAGAGTAAGCCTCTTGAGCTTGATGATTGGATATGTATAGTTGTTGTTCAGTCGCACAGCCGATTCCGACCCTATGTGACTGTATGGACCATTGCCCTCCACGCATCTCTGTCCTCCACCATCCTCCTCAAC
The DNA here is from genome assembly GCA_035047345.1 of Bradypodion ventrale. Classification (NCBI taxonomy): domain Eukaryota; kingdom Metazoa; phylum Chordata; class Lepidosauria; order Squamata; family Chamaeleonidae; genus Bradypodion; species Bradypodion ventrale. Next base: position 129,184,063 of record JAWDJE010000006.1, read on the forward strand.
CCGTCCAGCTCAGTGCCAATTGCGTCTACAATAGAATTGTGCTCTAAATGTTTAAGTTTATGCACACTAGTGCTTGCTCTGTTTTTTAACTGTAGCTATTTTTGACAAAATCATAGAAGAAATGTGTGTGTATTGTAACTGCATATATATATATATATATATATATATATATATATATATATATATATATATATATATATATATATATATATGTGTCTGTAAATGTATGGTCATGTTATCTATTTGCAGGGTGTAAGATTACCTCTGAAACCAAAGCAAAATGAATCAGTAATACAACCTCCTGTCAAGCGGCTCAGGTGAGAGAAAAGGCATCTTTTGAGTGTTGGTTTTTGAGTGTTGGAGTTTTTTTTATGGATGACATGCTTTTAGAAAATTTTTGGATTTTAACTTCAAGAATTATCAGCATTATCATTCAAGTGATCCAGGTGTACTTATATAACGGGAAGGACAAAGCTTTTTTGTAACAATTGCTAATAATCCCCCCCCCCCCCCATCTTGCTGTTTTCTGCTAGTGTGATGGACTGTTTGTGACTAACCCTAATTTACAAAGTCTGCCCAGCTGTGACCTTTTAGCACATTAGTACTTTGGCCACACTTTGTTCCTCCACACCTTCTTCTCTTGCCTCTTAGTGAGTGTCACTGTGTTTTTGTTGTCGTTGTTGTCATAGTGAGATCCATCTTCTTTGATAGATTGTTTGGATTGAAATTGTGAAAGATCAGGTACATTAAGCTAGAGAGAAACTTGTGTCAAAGGGAATGAATGTATAAAAGACGAGCATTTTGAAGAGATCTGGAGATAATAACCGTATACTGTATTAAATTATGCAAGATAATTTACTTTCTATAATGAAAGTCAAGCTGGACTATTATCTTCAGCAGTTGTAGTACCTTTTAAAAATAAAGGAATATGAAAGATGAAAAACACATTCCTGAAATTTTTGTCACTTAGAACTTGGGTATTTCAATTTAAGGATAGAGTATTATGCAAGCAAAAGGAAGCTGTAGATTTTTTTAAAAGCTTAACATACCTATGGTGTTATAAACAGAACTTACAATTAGTATATGTCGCATGGGCTTATTGAATTGAAATGTTTCATTTTCTATATCATAGTCTCATGAAATACCTTGAATTTTAAATTCTGAAGATGTTCACCAGTATTTTATATTTGTAGAATGGAAGATTTGCCAGTGCCTACAAAAAAGCTTTCACCAGAACTGACGCCAGTGGTGCTTTTCACAGGATTTGAGCCTGCGCAGGTGCACCAGTACATCAAGGTGACTGCCTTGTTACTCCTGAGTAAAAGAAAAATTTTCTGGTCACTTGGTTCTCATTTCAGTCAATACAGGGCTGTTTTGTAAATCAGAGGCAGGGCAGCAGCCTGTGGGGGCAGGTGCTGTCCTCCTGGTTGGCTGATTGCTCAGGGGACACATTTCCTAGGCAGTTGTGGTGAACATAGAAAAGAAAGGGTAAAGGGTAGAACTTAAGCTTGTGAAAGTGGATTTCCTGTTTTATTATTAAATCGTGTTCATTATAGAAGAAACAAAATAAGTCAGGCATATTCCCATCAATTTTACTACTGAGTAAATACTTTTTGATATTTTAATTAATTATAATGTGTCAAATTGAGGATTTAATAAAAACTATCTGTTGATCATTCCTAGTTACTTGGTTGATCTCTTGTGATATTGGTCTGTTGTGATGTGACTGAAGTGAATCTTTTGTTGTCTCCCACCCCCAATTTTTAGAAACTCTACATTCTTGGAGGTGAAGTGGCAGAATCTGCACAGAAATGCACTCACTTGATAGCTAGTAAAGTGACTCGTACTGTGAAATTCCTAACAGCAATTTCAGTTGTAAAGCATATAGTGACCCCAGATTGGCTAGAAGAGTGTTTTAAATGCCAGAAATTTATAGGTAAGTAAATTACTGATGATTAGCATAAAGTATAGAAAGCATTGTTAAAACTTACCAGTGAAGTTTTTTTTAATATATATATATATATATATATATATATATATATATATATATATATATATATATATATATATATATATATATATATATATATATATATATATATATATATATATATATATATATATATAGTGTATCTATTCTGTCAATAAGCAAGGGAAATTTATCTAAACAGTCAAATTAAAGTTTAACCATACAGTATAGGCCAGACTCCCAACTACATGCTAACAGAAGAGCAGTGGTGTATCCTGTGGTGGCAAATTCCTATTAAGTAACCAATCACTACTTAGATTCTTTATTGCAGTAACTAGGAAGGAATCTAAGCAATGGCTCATTTAGTAGCAGTAATTCGCCTGCCTGTTAGCTGTTAGTATAACTACACAATACAATTTTGTCTGTACTTTTTAATATACGGAAATGTCCATTTTAAAAATAAATATGCAGTCATTATTTTGAAACTAAGGTCCTGTTTATAACCTACAATATCAAAACAAAAGTGAACAAATTATAATATTAAAACAATTGAATTAAAAATCCTCTAAAATAAGTTTTTCAAATTGATCAACTTTTTAAAAGCAGCTTATCCCCATTAGAAGCACTTTTCTAATTGGACATGTGGTTGCCTAAAGCCCAACTATATTAAAAAGCATTTGTTTACTGCTAGAAGAACAGCAAGGAAGGGAAGTCAGTCTAGCTTTCTTCAGAAGGTTGTCCACAGCTACTAAGAATCCTCAAATGAGCCACCGATGGTGGTAGTGCAATAGAAGCTTCTCTTGAACCAAAGTCAAAATAGGTATTATAGGTTATAACTAGAACTTTGAATTGCATGCAAACAGACTGGTCTTGAAACTTCCATGACTAGCCCTGCACCCCTTGCAACCCGTCCCTGTCAACATTTTGGTCTCAGCCTTTTGGTTCAGCTGTTTTCCAAGACCTTTTCAAAGGCAGCTCCAAGTAGATTGTGTTATTATAATACAAACAGAATGTAACTTACATTTAGCTGTGGGGCTATTTCTAGGTTCTCAGACCATGCCAAAAGTGCATTGATTGATTGGAATAAAAAACAATCCACTGCTGGTTTCCTTTTAATGCTTTTATATAAGGAAGACACTTCTGAAATGTCCAGTGATGCAGCTGATAAGATAAAAATTCTGATTCCTTTACTTAAAGCAGTAGTTTTTGTTCTGGTTTGATTATTTTCTCAGTCATTAATAATGTGTTATTAATAGTTACTTCTGTTTCTTTCCCCTATTTTAGAAGAACAAAGCTACATTCTCAGAGATGCAGAAGCTGAAGTTCTTTTTTGTTTCAGTTTAGAAGAATCTCTAAAAAGAGCACAAATGGCACAACTCTTTAAGGTACATCATGTTTTTAAAGTGTTTAGTGTTTATAACTTTGGATCAAATAACTAAAAATGCTTATTTTTTGTCTATGTATGCTGACACGGAAAACGGGATGAGTTCTTTAAGGGTTTGTTATGTAAACTAAGCAAATTTCTCTACAAACACTCGACTAGAAATCCGTATCTATGTAAGACAAATATTGAATGCAGAACTAAAACGGATACTTCAAAGTCATTTCAGCTGTGGTTAAGCTGAAGCCCAATGTGGCTTGAATCAAATTGTACTGTTTGTGAAGTTTCTATTTTAGCAATTTGTAGGTTGCTAGAATCTTGTCTTACTTTATGTATGCAAAAGGGTGCTGTGCTGCAAAAATCATTCAGAAAGAAGAAAGTTACAGGTATTCATTCATTACCCTCTAAGTCAATTTATGAGACTTGGAAAGCATCAAAAGTTACAGAACGAGATTTGACTTGGAATCCAGTTTGAAGCAGGTGCTCTATGAAGTAATCTACCGTATTTTCCGGCGTATAAGACGACTGGGCGTATAAGACGACCCCCAACTTTTCCAGTTAAAATATAGAGTTTGGAATATACTTGCCATATAAGACTACCTCTCTTCCAATGCACACCAAATAAAAATTAACCCACACTCAACCCGAAGACGCGCAGCCCTCCGAGTCGAATGGGCAGGTTCTGGTGGAGAGCCAATCCACGCTCACGTTCTCCTCCTCGAGGTACAGGAAGATGTGTGCAGCTTGCTTCCCCTTGCTTCATACTCCCCGCACAGAGCAGGGACTCGGCCGCGGCACCCCCCACCATATGCGCCGGACATATGAAGCAAGGGGAAACAAGCTGCAGTTAAGTACCTGTCCTATAAGACGACCCCCAACTTTGGCACAGATTTTTCAGGGTTAAAAAGTAGTCTTATACGCCAGAAAATACAGTACATTGAATCGTCATGTTTTCCAAGCTGAACTTGTTCTTACCTCTGGCCTGTTGCCCCCTCTCCTAACACAAAGGGATGCCTACAACAGTTTCATTAAATGCATTGCATATTGCACATAAGCAGGTACTTCAGGCTTTGTTAGGGAGAAAGGGAGGAAATTTGCACTTGTCTGTCTTCAGTCTCTGTCCTGGCTCCTGCCAACCTAGCAGTTTGAAAGCAAGAAATTGCAAGTTAGGCACCACTTTGATGGGAAGGTAAACAGCGTTCCGTGCACTCTGGTGTCTAGGCGTGCCTGCTGCATGTCCACGGAAACGTCTGCAGATGCAGGCAGTGCTGGTTCTTTAGCTATGAACAGAAATACGGACTGGCTTTCGAGCAAGGTCAACCTTTACCTTTTATTTCTGAAGTTTTCAGAGGTATTCACTCCTAATGACTATCTGTTCCTTATCCTGTAGCTTTTTGTGATTCTTTCCATTTTGCGTTGGAAAATAACACTAAAACATATTTTCTCTCCCCCCCCTTTTTGCCATGGATTGATCTGAATTTTTGTTCTTTCTTTTGTGCATTTATTTCCAGACATTAATAGTTCTTTTTTATACTTGTTTCTCATGATTTCTCAGGATTTTGCTTTGAAAAGGTTTTGATCATGTTTCTCACTGTTCCTTTTATCTCTTCTTTCTGTGATTCTATTTTATCTTTTTCTCTCCCCCCCTCGCCCCCCCCAGTAGTAGACCCCTGTGGAATAAACTGAAGGCCGCTATTCTGTTTCTTGGTTTCATTTTCTGTGCATATGGTGCAAGAATACTATCTTCATGCTGATCTGCACTTCTTCACCAGATTATAGCTTCATGGAAGTGCATCTTAAATCCTATTGCTTAGCATAGTAAATTGCAACTAGTGTTAATTCCATTGAATCAGTGGGAATTTAGTGAGTCAGGTGACTTTAATGGGCCTTCTCTAGCTATGACTTACTATGCTAACTATCAAGATTTCAGCCATTGTAGAGTAATAAGATATGCAGTGAATTGAATTGTGAAGGATCAAAATTGGCAGGTCCTCACCTGCAAAAGAAAGTATTCATTGTGAATTATGAGAATTTCACTAATATCAACAAAACTAAAACCCTTGCCAACAGTGGAGAAGAGCCAAAACAGTGTTTGGAAGTTAAAATTGTAATAAACAATACTTGGCATTGACAGAATATTAGATATTGGCAAAATATCCCTAAACTGTTTTCTTTAAGATATTGTTAATAATCAGTTACTGCTGACATGGTGTATAGTATCACAAATACAGACAAGTAATTTGCATGTGTATTCCACATTTTATTTTATTTTAGGGGAAGTACTTCTATATTACACCTGGAATTTGCCCTAGTCTTTCTACCATGAAATCTATTGCAGAATCTGCAGGTGGAAAAGTGTTGTCCAAACAGCCTTCTTTTCGCAAACTTGTGGAACATAAGCAAAACAAAGTGAGTGCTGTCTTGACTAATTTTTCTAAAATGCTTCAATTTGGAAAATGGGCCCCATTGAGTTGACTCAGTTCATTTTTCTTATTTAGAGTTTGTCAGAGATTATTATCATCTCTTGTGAAAATGATCTTCACTTATGCCGAGAATATTTTGCCAGAGGAATAGGTATGTGCATTTCTGTATAATTGTGCACTTGAGTGATAGATAGTGCATTTGGGTGGTAGATAGTGTCTCACAAAGAGATTATAGGTAAATAATTTTTATAGAGATTAAGAATTGGATAATATAATAAATCTTGATGCTTAGGTTTGTAGGAGGGCATGGGCACATGAATTGTTTCTTATTTCCAGCAAGATACAAACCTTTTGCTGTTCTTTTATATACACATATTTGCTTAGAAAGATTGACCGATGCAGACAAGTTGGACACAGCATGCAAATGATCACTGATAAATTGTATATACAGGCATATCAGAAAAAAACAAAATAATAATAAAACAAAAACACTGCAGCACTTTAAAGACTAACTGCTATATTTTTACTTGCTATATGCTGCTAGATATTTTATATACTATATTTTGGCGTATTATACCACCTTCACTAACCTTCCTGCAAATTCTCTCTTACAACATAACATGAGCACAACAGGAAGTAACCGAGTAACAGTAACCAAGTAAGAGGTTAAATCAGAAAGAGGTTAAACTCATTAGCTTAATCTGAATAATCTATTGTTACTGCTAGCTGTAGGAAGCTGTATTGATATCCATGCTTGTCTGTCATTCTGCTTGATTACTCTTTACCCCATTGCTTTGTGATCCTTTTGCCTTGTGACATCTTGACCCCTGTATCTGGTGTATATAAACCATGCCTGGAAGTTTTAGTCCTTGTCTGAAGAAGTGGACTTGATCCACAAAAGCTAACAGTAAATATATAGCAGTTAGTCTTTAAAGTGCTGCAGTGGTTTTGTTTTATTTATTTCTGATATGTTTGTACATACAATTTATCAGTGGTCATTTGCATGCTGTGTCCAACTTGGGAGTTTGATTTCTGCTTTAGTTTAGCAGTTTGGCGAATCTGTAATCGGGGCAAAAGTGTTGAATATGCTTGCATAGCTTGCCCATTACATAAGACTATCACAGCCTCACTGAAATGAATGCCCTTCGTTTCCTATATAATTTTCTGTCCTTTGTGCTCTCCATCATATTAAAAAATGACATTATCAGTATGTTCCTTTCTAGACCAGAGCAGTTTTACATAGAAAGAATAAATTCAGGAGCTGAAGGGAATTCAAAATCAGTTATTGCAACAGATTTAGTCATGAAACATTCATTTACGCCAGGGGTTCTCAACCTTTTTATGCTGGGGACCGGGTGACACTCCCTCAGACAGTTTCAGGGGCCGGACGGGCATTTTGCCCTTCCTCCACCAAATGGCACTTCCTGGTGTGGGGGAGGCAGTGGGCAGCCACATGAAATGGTGCCGTGGGCTACATCCGGACCACGGGGCGCAGGTTGAGAATCCTTGATTTACACTAATGGGCTGATCTATGTTTGTTTCTATTGCAGATGTACACAATGCGGAGTTTATTTTAACTGGTGTTCTTACTCAAACACTGGATTATGAATCATATCCTTTCATATGCAAACTAAAATACAGTGATTTCTGTAAAAAATCAGCTCTTTTTTTAAAAAGGTTTTATTGCCACTAGTTTGTTTTTAGAACTAGGCTTTCTGGACTATCCCTGACAGCCAGAAGATAATTTTAGATGATTTATTCTTTGCAGATATGTCTTAATTTACTGTTTTCAGAAACATCTTAATTTACCCTGGAACATGGTTGATACAATCAATTGCAATCTTTTTATTGAAATTGTCTTCTGAATTTCGAAGTGTTTTCTGATGCCCTGCCTAGTCTATATTAGATATCCAGAGTATATATAGGTGAACCATCCTAATAAAACATTGGTATAAATTCAGGTAACTTAGTGGCTTGGTAGTCAGTTCAAAGCTATAAAACCATATCAACATGTTACTCTTAAAAAAGGCTTACCTTTCTTGTATTGTGCTACTATGGCTGAAACGTGTGGTACAAATATGCACTGCTAGATCATAAATTAAGACAGCCGTGTGATCCACTCACAAAACAAATTCAGGAGGAAGGCAATACTCTACAGGGACTTTAACATCAACACAGTACCGCTACAATGCAAGGAACTTCTAACCACTAGGTAATATTCCTAATTGATTTTGATTTGGCTACAGTTGGCACACCTAGTGGGTAAACCAAATTTGTCCCCTAATTCCTTGATGAAGGGATCTGGGTTTTTGATTGCCCCTTCCTCTGGCCACAAAGGGAGCTGCTGCTTCAAAATAAATGTCCATCTGGGAAGGCAATATACAGATACCAGGCTTCCTGTGTTTGTTGAATAGGGGTAGTAAAAGATGCAGCCTGCTCTTTCCCCCCACAACAACACATCTAAGAGACTATGCCTGACTGAACATCATACCATAAACTTTTGGGACTTTCCTTTATAACAGGGGTGCCCAAACTATGGCCCGTGGCCAGATTGGGTCCCCAACACCAATTCATCTGGCCCATGCCAGCCTCGTTGCTCCCAGAAGTTGAAACAAAATGTACCCATATGGATGAATTGGTATCGGGGGCTGGATGAATTTGTGTTGGGGGCCGGATCTGGCCCCCAGGCTGTAGTTTGGGCACCCATGGTTTAAGCAGAGAAAATGGCAGGCTAAAATCTATCTCATCCTGTTGCAAAACATAGCTGTTTCAAAATAGATTGCAAGGTGTGTTTTACTTCCGCTTCCAGTGGGAGGAACCACATGACCATGTGACTGGCCCACAGCCCAAAAAGTTTGGGCACTCCTGATTTATAATTTTCCTTCCCTATCCATGAAAGGCTTTTGTCCCATCCCAAGGCTTGCACAGGATCTCTATGGAGCCTTGGAACGTGAATGGTGTGGGGGAATAGTGAGCTTTCAATTAAATTAAATATTTCTGTTTCCAGAAATAGGGTGAGTTATTATTCTTCAGGTAACTTAAAGTTATGCCAACTGGGTATCAGCCTATGTTTTATTGCAGGAGTTCTCAACCTTTTTAAGCCAGGGGCCAGGTCTCACACTCTCAGACAGCTTCGGGGGCCGGACATCCATTTTGCCCTTCCTCCACCACATGGCACTTCCTGGGGTGGTGGTGGGGGTGGGGGTGGTGATGGGGGTGGTGGGCCCCATAAAATAGTGCCATGGGGCCCATGTTGAGAATCCCTGTTTTATTGTTTAAGAAAGTTGTTTATTGTTATCTGTTTAAATTTCAAGGTATCATTTTCCTTAACTAAGTGTACATATAAATTTACTTGACTGGAAATAAAAATGCCTTACTGCTTCAAACTCCTCAAAGCATTTCCTCAAGGTTTTCCAGCCTGTGGATCTATTAATCAGTACTTCCTGGAGGTTTTTCTTCTTCTGAAGGACAGTGACAGCACAAGGCCAGAGAGTAAACATTGACTGCATCTGTTTAAGATGTGCTACCTTTTATTATTAAAACATGATTATGTTTTTGTATTATACTATTAACTAGAGAGAACTTACATTTTTATACAGTACTGTGATTTGGTTTTCCTGCTTTTGTAGGCTTTAGCCACTGGTGGTACTCAATCAAATTTGAAATATAAAGATAAAAGGGCTTGTGGTATGTTTTAAATTATGGAAGTAAATATTTTGTACTTTATTTTATTATAATGTTTTTTAATATTAATACTATCCCTGTTTTTAAATAAACATACTCTAAAATATCTTTCTTTAAAATTTAGTGGTGATTCTTTTTTTAAAAAAAAATTTGTGCATTTGTTGCACTCTCTGGTAAGAGTAAATTACTCTAATTATTCTTCCAAATGCTGTAAAATAATCTTTCTCTTAATTTGATAGTGTGTTTTAATATTGAAAGGCAAGTATTTTAAGCAGAATTTGTTATTGTTATGTGCGTTTCTACTGAACCTAGCTTGAACTTGTTCACATTTTGCTATTCATTCTCTTGTCATTTTAATGAAATAAATATGCAAAAATTAATTCAGGGATGTGATTGTTTCATCCAAGGTGAATTGTTCTCAGAAAATACTAGTCTGCTTATTATAAATTAAAATACAGTGTTTTAATAGGAATATAAGAAAATGGGACTGGGAAATATATACTCACTTGATGGTATGTGTTTCCTTCACATGAATGATAAAAATTGCTTTAAATTCTAAGCTTGAACTCCTTTTTAAAAGCATCCTTCATGGATATAATTCTCTCCTTAGATTGTCTGTATCCGGTAGGCAACCTACGGTCCACAGGCTGGATTCGGCCTGTGGTGCCAAGTCATCTGGCCCCAGCTGCCAATGAAATCGGCCACAGATGTGTTTACGGTAGCCGTAAACGGCAGGGGGACCACTAGTCCGGCCCCCTCAACTGTCTGAGGGAGCGTGGCCCCTGGTCTATACCTTTGGCAGCAAATATTGGTTGATGTAGTTTTGAAGATCTCAATACTTTAAGCTTTGCAGAATTTTTAATAACTTATACAACCAGAAATAGCTCACCATGTCATCTCATTTAACAACATACCCTTGTTTTTCTGTACCTGCTTTTGTTGTTAGCTTCGCTTCTTGAAAGTGAAGGGCTGCGTATGAGAAAAAAAGGTGCACTTCATGTGGAGAAGCTGCTGAATACCAAGGCACTAGGTGACCGTTATATTAAGACAACTGGTCCATCTAGTTTAGCATTGTTACCATTCTTGAGTTCTGGAGAATTTTTCCAACCTTACTTGGAGAAGACAAAGTCTTGTTGTTTAGTATTAGTTGGGGCACTGAGTGCTACTTACTGGTTGTTTGCTGTGCACCTTTGAAGTCTGCACTAACTGCTACAGTTTGAAAATGTATATTTTTGATGCACTGAAAATATATGCTTAAACCAGCCTCTTTTTGGTCTTGCATACTTATTTTTATTTATTTATTTATTATTTTATTTTTTAGATTTGTATGCTGCCCCACTCGCAGAGTCTTTCCCCTGGAAAACAGATAAATGTAACTTTCAAAAAAAATATTGGTTTTGTTGTAACTTGTATTTCTCTTTACTTTTACTTGAATATTCCACACATTGACCGTAGAAAATACATTGAGTCCCCTGTTGCCAGTGGTCAGAGACTTATTGGCGTTTACGCCAGTTGCAGCTAATTGCAGCTAATTGACAAGGTGCTCTGGTACACCTTGGTCATGTCCTTGGTTGTACAACCAAAATCAGGCCCTGCATCTTATCAATTAGCTACAACAAGTTATGCAAACCTTGCTCAAACAGCAGAAGAATTCCAGTTAATATTTTCAATACTTTCTTCACATGGTCTTCAGAAACTCGCATCACATATTTCCTGTCTATAGAACTTTCTGCTTTTTTGTTGTATATGCATTTATATATTCATTCTTATGAAGACTGTTGAATAAATATACATAACTATGTCATCTTTCAGTTTGAAAAAGTTCGTGGAAATGTCCAGTGCCAGGCTTCTAGTAGGAGCCTCTCCTGTTTCCTCTCCTCTTGCACACTATTAAAACTTCCATTTTATAAGGGTAAAGTTTGAGTCATTTTGAGCTGCACATTTTATTTCTCCAAACAATATAAGAGGAAAGAGCATCAGAGAACATCTTTGATTTTTCTCTTTCTGGAGTTTTCTTGAACTTGCCAACCCACTATGTTACTTCATCCTATAGAAGTGAGTAAAGGCCATTGAGGAATCCACCAGTCCTGTCTTCTATTCTTTGTGGTTATGATTGAAAAGGAATAGATTCAGAAACAGGGTTTTTATGTTTACGATAAGATAAAAAGCAAACTCACAGAAAGCATTTTTGGATCTTTTAGTTGGCAAGACAAGATCATTTGTTTGGTTACATGGTTTTGTCCTGCTAACGCAGGAGTTCTCAAACTTTTAAAGCTGGCGGCCGGGTCATGCTCCCTCAGACAGCTTCAGGGGCTGAAATTGCCATTTTGCCCTTCCTGGTATGGTGGGGGGCCACATGAAATGGTGCCTCTGGCTGCATGTGGGCTGCAGGTTGAGAATCCCTGTGTTAACTACTATGGAGGGAAAAAATAATGTTGCTGTGTAGTGTCAAGTCATCCACAATTCACAGTGACCCTGTCAGTAAGTGACCTCCAGAATATATTGTCACTAACAGTCCTTCTCCGCTCTTGCAATATAAACTCACAGCCATGGCTTCTTTTACGGATTCGAAAGAAGAAAAATAATAGTTTGGCAGGAAAAAAAAACCTTATGTATTGGCAATTTTTTAAAGTAGTAAAGGAATTTCTTTCTAATTTTACATCCTCCTCCCTCATGTCTTTCTGTTTTGTAAATGCTTTGCATGCGATTCTTGTATCACTGTAGCTGGTAATGATGTGCTGATCCTGATTTCTCATTGCATGTTTGATGTGCTGATCCTGATTTCTCATTGCATGTTTTACTTCTGCTTTCGGGATCGATGAGGGCGTCACGGGCTGGACGAATTGGTGTCCGGGGGACATCTTAAACTGCCACATCTGACAAACAGTTAATATCCCTTGCTTTTCTCAAATTCTGAATCTTATGTAGCAAGCCAGTTAGACATTTACAAAATTCCCTTTATAATAAGATGACCGGTCCATCTAATTTAGCATTGTCATCTTCCCGTTGGCAGTTTCCAGAGTTTTGGATGATCTTTCCAACTTTCCTTGGGAGAAGACAAGAATAAAAACTGATATTTTCTACATGCAAACATGTTTCATTGAATTATAACCTTTCTTTCTTCAGATCTGTTAAAACTTTATGACTATTTTGTTTTAGCTAAACCTGTCTGCCAATTCTCATGAATTTCCATTGCAACCAACTACCTCTTTTAAATTTATATTCACAACAAAACCTTAGTCTTACGATCAAGGCCAGCCCCTGAAGCAGCTCCCAGCAAGCTCTGGGCAAAATGACATGTCAATTGACTATTCAGCATTTCAGGTATGTAACATGTAATTGCTTTGTTGAATGTAATGAGAGCCCACAGATTGTTCATTTAAGATCTGAGAGAAACAAAGTTAAAATTGCTCTTTAAATCAAAGCAACTGGGAAATATTAATATCTGAATGTTAGTTACACCTGTATACCCATAACTTTTGGCTATTTGGAAGCATTGTACATAGGACATTTCAGACTGAGATAAATGTCAAATCCAGTTTGCCTTAATTCAGACTTTTGAATGAAAGAGAACCTTTTTTCTCAGCAGAATGAATCTGAACACTTCGGAATTTTTGTGTTATTTGGTTTCCAAGGGATGGATCTTCTTTCTTTACTTGTGACAGTTGCACCACCAATATATAATAACATACAAAGCTAAAATTAACACATCTAAACATAAAATAGAATTTAAAAAGGGCTAGATGACATCTGCCCAATATTGGGCCACATCAACAGCATTTCCTCTTGCCAACATAAGGTCCTCCTCAGTTCATGTTGAGGGCATTGTGTGCATTGTATCCTATGGGAGATTGTTTGTACTCCATATTCATACAGGCTGTCATCTACTGGGATGGAGCTGACCTTAATACTGTATTGATGCCTATCTCCACAAATTTTATAAAAGTTAGCTCTATTTCTGTATTTACTCAATGGCTAAAACTTTCCCACAGAAGGTTAGTGATGTCATCAGCAGGTAGTGATGTTCAGAAACAAGCAACTTCTTATTTCTGTCCCATGGCTTCATTGTTTGGGAGGCAAGGGAGGAAATCTTAAATTAATAAAAAATTGGTCACAGCTGGTAATGTCATAATCCCGGTAGCGGCAGATTTCAGTAATTAAATACTTTCTGCTCCCTTCTCACAGCTTTAGTGACTTCCACATAATAAAAGGGTTATGTGGGAGCTGCAGAACAGAATAGGAAGTGTTTAATTTCCAAACATCATCAGCCTTCTGCAGGTATAACTGCCAGTAGAATTGAGTCATACTGACACAACTTGTTTGAGTCTCCCTTTCCTCTATATAGTTTTGTACATGGAGTGGCTCACTACACAACCTGAATACTTGTTATTTTGTGCCTTTGGTAGTCTTTGACGTACAAACTGTTCCTGCTGGGTTATCTACTTGATATCTTTCCACTAAGGTTCTGTACGACTCTTGTTAAATACTAAGCAATATATTGTGGCAGTTTTCTGTAAACAAGAATTCAGTGCATTAGACTGTGCCTAGTCCACAGTGGGAAGGTAAACAGCATTCCATGTACACTGGTGTTTAGTCATGCCTGCCACATGTCTATGGAAATGTTTGCAGACACACAGCGCTGGCTCTGGCTGTAAACATGAGCACTGAACCCTAGAGTCAGATACGACTGGCTTTCGAGCAAGGGTGAACTTTACCTTTATCCCATAGGGCCTTATACCTGATACATGCAATTGGCTTCTCCAATTGGGTTTTGACAAAACTTAGTTTATGTGAAAAATATATCTCGCTTTAAATCAGTAGGCATTATATGTAATGCTTTACATATATAAACACTGGAAAACGTGTTGCATCAAGTAAAGATGTTGGTCCATGTGATCCAGTTTATTTGGTTTGGCAGGAACTTGTTTTGGTCTCAGGTGTCTCATTGCTTGCTTGGCCCTTTTGTAAGCTGTACTTGCCATGAATTGACCTCAATACAGTATTCTTAATTGCAAAGGGAGCAACCATGTGTCAAGCCAAACCATTGGTCTATATCAGTGTTTCTCAACCTTTGGCTTTTGGACTTCAATTCCCAGAAGCCTAAGTCAGTTTCCCAAAGCACTGATCAGTCAATGTACTGACTTAGGGTTCTGGGAATTGAAGTCCAAAAGCCAAAGGTTGAGAAATGCTGTATTGTCTGCCTTAGTCCTATCAGTTTGAATAGACAGTGGCTATCCAAGCTTTCTGTTCATTGTCTTTCTCATCCCTGGCTAGCAATGCCACAGATTGAACCTGGAACCCTCAAACAACTGTGTTGTGTTCCCACGAAATACTTGTACTTTGAATATGTGCAAGAAGATCAAAATATACTGGTACCTCATACAACGATTTTCATCCGTTCCACGGGGCTCGTTGTTGTACAAAACAATTGCTATACGATGCATGCATTGTACAACAAATTTTTTTGCCAAGTAATTTTTCCCATTGAAAATTTGTTGTGCGATTTTTTCCATAGGGAAAATTGTTATGCTGGACACCATCCCCCCCCCCCAACCTAATTGTTATGTGATTTCATTGCTGTACAGGGCGATTGCTGTATGAGATTTCACCGTAACTTTCTTATGGCAATACCGTTTTCTCAGTTCCGGGCGTCCCCTAAAAATCCTTTCAACCCCGAGTACAGGGGTTAATGCAACTTAAAAGGTGGGGGAAAAAATTGGATAGACTCATTACAAGCAAAGCGAGATAGTTCAAGCCTTACTTTGTTATAATATTGATGCTTATGGCTTACAGTTTATGAAAACCCCAAACCCCCAGTCTCATGTACCCCATAATCATCACATAATCTCATGTATGCTGTACGCCATGATCATCACAATTATAACGAATTAGGGCATGACATCTCTTGCTTTGCATGCAGTGAGTATCATATATTTGTTTCACCTTTTGAGTGAAATGAATGGACATTTGCATGATATTCTAATTTTCCGAGTTTCACCTGTAATCTGACACAAAATTATTATTAGTTTTGAGTAAATTGGCTTTTGCTGCCATCTTGTGTTTGGTTGTTGAAGTGCTGAAATTTCCTCAATATCATTGGTGGGGAAAAACCTAGATATGATATTCTTTGGAAAGAAAGACAATGTTTGACAACTAGTAACTCACTATTTTATACTAATGTATTATTTCTGTAACAGACATGGTACTACATAATGTTGACCAAAGTTCACTGGTTCTATTTATTTGTCCAATTTATATAGCCACCCAACTCAAGATTGGGCGGCTCACAACATTAAAATCAACACCACAATCTAAAAATTAAAACCTATTAAAAACCAATTAAAAATACTACAAGAGTTACCCCAAATAGCTAAAAGAATAAGGGAGCAATATTGCTATATCAGCCAGCAGGTGGGGGTCACCGCATCACCGGTGCCCACACCTGTTTTGCCAGCCAGGTGTTTAGTTCTTTCTTGAAGGGCAGCAGCTCTGTCTGGAGTCGTAGCTCAATTGGCAGGACGTTCCATAGGGCCGGAGCAGACACAGAGAAGGCCCTCCTAGTGCTAGAGAGACGAGCCTGTCTGGCAGATGGCACAAAAAGAGAGGCTCTCCGGTCCGCTCTGGTTGGACGGACAGATGTTTTCGGGGTGACACGGTCTCTTAAGTGTCCTGGCCCACTACCATGTAGGGCTTTAAAGGTCATTACCAGCACCTTGAATTACACCTGGAGGCACACTGGCAACCAGTGCAGCTCCCGTAGCAGTGGTGAGGCACGGGCATAACGCCCACACCCCATCACCACCCGAGCAACCGCATTCTGGACCAGTTGCAGCCTCCGAACTGTCATCAAGGGCAGCCCCATGTAGAGCGCATTACAATAGTCCAGTCTGGAGGTGACCAGAGCATGCGTGACCATGAGCAAGGAGTCCCAATCTAGGAGTGGGTGTAACTGGCGTATAACACAAACTTGTGCGAAAGCCCTCCTAGCCACGACTGCCACATGCCCATCAAGTAGGAGTCACGAGTTCAGGACGACACTCAGCATAGCCACTCAGTCTTGCCGGGATTCAGCTGTAGCCCGTTGTCCCCCATCCAGACCCGAACGGCTTCCAGACACCTGGATAGGACTCTGACTGCATCGCTTGGATCACCACGGGCCGAGATGTACAGCTGAGTATCATCAGCATACTGATGATACCTCACCCTGTGGGAATGGATGATCTCCCCCAATGACTTCATGTAGATGTTAAGTAGGAGAGGTGAGAGCACTGAGCCCTGAGGCACCCCATATTGGAGAGGGCTGGACATCCCATCCTCCAACCACACCGACTGGGTCAAGGACCACACAGGATACTGAGCATGAGTATATTGGAAGCGGTTGCCTTAGATCTGGGCTGTCTGAAGCTCTGCTTTCTCCCATGTGATAGCTTTGAGGTCTCTTTAGTGCCTGATGATTCTAGTTACTTCTTCCCAAGTGGTTGCTATAATGTGCCTTCTGCCATAAGGCTGCCATTGGTTAGACTTGATGGCATACAATTATTTATAATTCATGCTTAATAGATACCATTTGTGGTATAGTGAGCAGAGTGATGGCATAGGGCCCAGGAAGTCAGGGTTTAAATTATTTCTCAGCCATGGGATGTGTGATACTGGTAAAAGGCTTTTCTATTGTCTCACCTTGAAAGCCCTGTTAGGATTACTGTAAATTGGTTCCATGACATTAACATTAAAAAAACCATGTATGCATCTTTATTTTGAGGACTGCTGACCAGGGTTTACTATTTCCTCAGTGACTTAAGTTTGCCACTTGAGGGAGTGATGTGCTCAGATTATGTCTTTAAGGGGAAAAATCCAATGTGAGTACTGTCACAATGAACAGACAGGATTATAAATTCGGGTTGCTGGGAACTATAATTTAAAAAAGAATGTTTTCCAAACTCTCGTTTCCTGTTTGCTATCTTCTGTTTACTAAGGTTTATGTTATGTTATTGATAAGGTCATAAGATTAATCAATTAATAAACATTCATTCATTCATCTTCTGTTTACTATCACTGCACTTCTATTTCCCAGTTTTCCGTTATGGAACACATGCCGCAACATATGGCGATAGTCAACTGCTTGCCATAGCATAAGCCCGTGATGATGAACCTTGGCACTCTAGATGTTCTTGGACTTAAATTCCCAGAAGCCCCCGTGAATCCACACAAATGGGCTTACTGCGATTCACCCGGTCCACGCTGCCCTTGTCGCTCCTGGAAGTGAAAATAAAACGCGCCTGTATGGAGGAAGGGTTAACCTGGAAAATTCCCACCCCCCCCCCCACCCTTAAAGAGAACAAGGATAGTGCAGTCAAGTGACTCTGTTGTTGAAGGTTTAACCCAGGGGCACCCAAACTATGGCCCGTGGGCCAGATCCAGCCCCTGATGCCAATTCATCCGGCACACAAAGCCCTCGTTGCTCCCGGAAGTGGACAGGTGTGTTTTGCTTCCGCTTTTGGGAGCAACGAGGGCTTTGTGGGCCAGATGAATTGGCATTGGGGCGAGATCCGGCCCGCAGGCCAGCCTCCTGAGCCGCGTGGCCAGCCCACGGCCTGAAAAGTTTGGGCACCCCTGGTTTAACCACTTAACTCACTGAAACTGGAAAAATGCAATTCCCCATCAGGATCATGGTTAGAAACCTCTCCATGTGCTGGCGTTGTGATGGGAATTCCCCTCCTGTTCTTAGCGAAGACTGCATACAATTTTTTGCTTTGATGTGTCAACAAACCATCCTAGAAATTTAGTGTGTAGTTAACATCTTTCACTTTTACCTTACCTTCTCCTGAACAGCATGAGGGGTCAGTGAGTAGAGAGAAATAATTGATTTCTCATTCATTCTACCCTCTTAGTGAACAGGTCTGTTGTAAACAGCTAATTCATTCTCCTACCGTCTATGATGGCGCATGGAAACAGGACTATTTGAGTGGAACACCTAAGGACTAGGAAATCCTTTGATAGTAATGCTCTGCTTTCAATTCCCCACAACAGTTACCTGATGGCATCTTTGGCTTCCTGGAGCCAGGATTCACAATTCTTCCTCTCCAAACCATCAGCTATGAACCAGGTTGATGCTTGGTTGGTAGCTATCAAGGGCAAATCCCAAGACTAAGTGGACCTGTGTTGATCAGATGTATTGTGCATGTGAGAATTACTTGTAAGAGGCAGGCATATATGGTCACCAGCTCCTTGTGCAATCACATAAAATTGTGATTTAAGAGATTTTCTTGGAGGCTGCTGTCTGAATTGCAGTAATTGGGTGCAGCCATAGGTCGCAGAATCCAAATCGTCATGAATCAGCATTAAAATGCCAAGAAATAGATTTATAACAGTTTCTAACAAGCGGTACAACTGCTGATAAAAACTTCTGTCCGATCCCACGATCTGCAGTTGAAACCTTCCAGCAAGGTTGATTAAGTCTAGCGGTAGACACACGTCATTCCCGACAAGTCAGTCAAAGTAAAATTAAATGGATGGGAGCTTTTTGTGGCCAGAACTCTAGTGCTAATAAGTGTCATGCTGGGCTCAGTGCCTTGGCCAATGCATAATTGATCTGGCTTCATGAATATCAAATCCCACCACTGTTAGGCCTTCTTACAGCAAATGCCACAAATATTACTTGAATTATTCAGGAGCACTGCTTGGCAGAAACCAGTTCACAATGTCAGTGGCACGGTTTCTATAAAGTATCAGCTGCAGGGCGAGGCCTTATCCTTCATGGGAAGCTAATTTTTTTTGGTTATGTACCATCAAGTTGCATCCAACATATGGCAACCTTATGAATGAATGACCTCCAGAAGGTCCGACTGTCAACAGTTTCAACTCAGGTCTTGCCATTTGTTTACTTCTAGGGAGATTTCTGGCTGGATTTGATATAGAACAGTGTTTCCCAACCTTTGGTTTTTGGACTTCAATTCAGCCAATGTGCTTACTTAGGCTTCTGGGAATTGCCATGTTAGGAACCACTGATCTAGAATCAAAGGAATACCTTGCAAAGGATTACCTTCTAGGGCCATGATGGCAAACCTTGGCACTACAGATGTTCTTGGACTTCAATTCCCAGAAGTCCAAGCCCCCGTGAATCTACACGAAGGGATTTGCTGCGATTCATTCATGAGGGCGGCGTGGGCCGGATGAATCGCAGCAAATCCCTTAGTGTAGATTCACGGGGGCTTGGACCTCTGGGAATTGAAGTCCAAGAATATCTAGAGTGCCAAGGTTTGCCATCACAGTTCTAGGACAAAACTCCTTTATATAAAACTTAAGCCCTATACCAAAGGGGCAAAATAATTTTGAGTTATGCCCTCTAATGAAAAAAATAATCCAAAAAATAGAAAGACTTTGGAAACGTCACTGAAAAGGTTAGTAAATGTGACCAGAAATGTGAATAAATCATAAATATATTTTCTAGAAGGAAAAGAAGGAATTTGAGATAGATTCCTAATAGCAAACAGTGGATGAGTATTTAAGGCTATCCAACACAAACTATGCAGTGGCTTAGTAGTTAAAATGCTAAACTTGGCGGTCAGCAGGTCAGCCATTTGATACCTGAGTGCTGCGTGCACATGGCAGGCAAGACTGGACACTGGATTGCACAGAATGCTGTTACCTTTTCTGCTAAAATGGCACCTATTTATCTACTTGCAATTTCTTGCTTTCAAACTGCTAGGTAACTTTCCCACTCTAATTCCACTGCAGTTCATCTACCCTAAAAATGTTATACAGTACTGTAAAGGAATTGGACCTTGCTAACTGGAGTGTACTGAGATGTGATGTGTGTCTGTCTGCATCTGTGCTATGTGCTAAGTCACTTGCAATTTACGGTGATCCTACTAGGGCTTTAGAGGCATGTGAGATGTTCAAGGAGTGGTTACCATTTCCAACCCAACAAATTCAAAGGGTTGGTTAAGGTCCTGAACCCAAGTCTCCTGCACTTTGTCTGGCCTTCTACCCAGCACCACATTGGCTCATGAATTGGAGAAGAGGCCCCCAACATCTGATGGAGGCATCTTGCATGCCTAGAGCCTTTCCTGGATTCAAAACAACATTTCTACATTTAGTATAAACTTCCATAACAAAGACTGCCTTCCAGAAAAAAGTAACGTTGGATTGAACAGAAAGTAGACACAGCAACCTGGGTGGTAAAATAATACTTTATTTTATGGATGAACAAACACTCCTATACCAGGCTTCCTTGTCTATAAATGTTTACAAACAGGGCAAGCTGTTTATTCTGGATCAAACCTGAAAGATTCCTGAACCTTGGACATATAGCATTCACATGGTCTATTTGGCATTTGGATGAAGGAAGCCATATTATTTTGTAATCCCTGTTCACATGAAATCTGACACACAGTGTAAGTTATGAAAGAAAGACAGAAAAACATGTGTAATGAGTTGACCTCTCCACCCCATTTCTGTTTGGTTTACTGGCGTTATCTTCCCACAGTGATCCATTTACCACCAACAGACCAAACCCAAAAAAAAGAAATGGCGATCATGATGATTAACAGAATTTCGCAATATTCCTCTGCTGGATTGTAACTTCCACAATTCCCCAGTCAGCATGGCCATAGACTGAGAAGTTGTAGTCCATAAAAGGAACATTACTAAGCATTGATGGACAACATTATCAGAGTCATCCATGATTGTTGCTGTCTGGGATGGGTGTCTGGCCGACAGCGCAATGTACAAATGTAGAAATCTGCATTGACATTCAAGCTGTCATAAACAATCAGGAAAAGAAGCACACCATTTTTTATAGTTTGGATGAGAACCTCTAAGGGGGTCTTAATAAGCAAACAAGTGTTATCGCATGCATGCTCAACACAAGACGTAATAATACTGGGTTGGGGTAGGAAGCGTTGACAAATTATAGACTTACATTCCTTTTATATACAACAAAATGAATTATACAGTATTCATACTAGCTGTACATTTGGTCAGAATAATTTACAGGGAACAGCACTAGGCAGGGACAGGTTTGCAGTATTTTGGTCTTTCCCCTTTGACTGTGGGGAAGGGACTGTATGTATTGAAAATAAAGAGAGAAAGGGATACAACCCTCCCCGAACTAGATTTTCACCATCACCCTAATATATAATACAAATAGACAGTTTTGTTATCAATGGCACATGACTGAGAAATTCACAGATTTAGAATTATTACAATTAACAAAAGGCTGCCTGGAATTGTAGAAAGATAAGGAAAGAGGAATTCGAGAAGAACTGGGGAGATAATTTATGTGTCTAGCAAAGGGTTTCCCAAACTTTTTATGCCATGCGCCTAAACCATGCCCCCTGGATAGCTGAGCGGGCTGGACCACACCCTCGGAAGT
The DNA here is from genome assembly GCA_035047345.1 of Bradypodion ventrale. Classification (NCBI taxonomy): domain Eukaryota; kingdom Metazoa; phylum Chordata; class Lepidosauria; order Squamata; family Chamaeleonidae; genus Bradypodion; species Bradypodion ventrale. The sequence goes on from JAWDJE010000006.1 coordinate 129,205,893, forward strand.
GGACGTAAATACACCAGCTTCTGCATTTATGACAGCTGTGGGCGCATTTACAGCTTTTGTAACCGTGTTTATGCATGCGTGACTGTTTTACGGTTGTCGTAAATGCATCTGCTTCCACTTATAGGTGCGGTGGTGGTGGGCCACATGAAATGGTGCCGTGGGCCGGGTCTGGCCCACAGGACGTACGTTGGGAACCCCTGGTCTAGCATATGGAACATACCCAATTTGCTGGAAGTCTCTTCAGCACCAGGAAAACCTGATGTTTTATGAGTCCTCTCTCACATTTCCCTGCGTCTTTTATCCACTGAAATGAGGGCTATAAACTTTCTACTTTGCAAGAAAGCTTTGGCATTTTTTTATATTTTATTCAGACTGGTGGGTTTCCAAATGTTGTGAGATGTATCCTTGTCCTCTCCCCCAGATTACCATGGTGGGTTCTTTACTAAGCTCACATATGGGGCATTTCTACAGGATGGTTTGGACCTGTAAAGTTTAGTCGGAACCAGTGCATTAAAGGAATCTAGAAGAAGAATGGTTGGGCATTTTAGAAGGAAAGTTATCTAAAGCAGAAACTCCACCACGTAGCCTGCAGCGTCGTGTGTGTTTTGCTTCTCTTCACCCAGAATGCACCAGAGCACTGAAGGAATAAGGCTAAAACTAAAAGGAAGTCACAGGTATAAAGTATATACAGAAATACATATACAGTAGACAAATTTTAATTAAAAGGTTAGTGTAAACTACAGCAGTGCTTTCTACAAAGGAAACCTCTGCTCAGCTGAACAGATTAGTTGCAACAGCCAGTTCTTTGAAATGCAGAAAACAAAGGGCAAACAACGCAGGAATCAGTACCTTTTAAAAATAATTGTGCTATAATCTTTATTCCATGATTGGTAGTTGTATCTGAGACAACGAAGCGCTAACTAAGGGAACCCTAACACAGATAGATGGTGGGTTTTCATTCCTACTTCTTGAACCCTTTTAATGCAAGAGGTTTTCAGAGTCATCTGGGGGAAAAAAACCTCCATTCTGAGTCCAGCTTCACGGCCGATAATATTATTCCACACATCACTTTTGGCAACAAAGGTGAGCAAATCTTTTCTGTTTTCCTTTCCCCCATTTATTTTAGACTGATTTCTGCTGAGTTCTTCATGCTTAAATGTTCTTCCATTCAGGAGAAAAGGATCCAGGATCCAGTACAAGCTGGAACGATGCTTTTGCTTTTTCAGTTTTGTTAAATACATGCTCAAGTTAATACTCCTATCTCCAAGGGTAGGGGTAGGGGGTCAGAGAGACTCAGTTGCATATTATTGTTATAAACCACCTTGTGTTTATCAGCAGGAACTTAGAGGATTAATCTTCATCCTCGTCTTCTTTTGTTGCAACTACTGGGGCTTTGTCCTGTTCCTTGAAACATTCCCCAAAGAAATTGACAATAGATTTATACAAATGCTGTTCCAGGACTGGGCTGTTGAAATAATGCCCTTCATCCGGATATATCTGCAAAAGAATAAAAGCATTTGTAAGCACCAGCAGCTGAGCTATGATCTGTGAGGATGGACACCTAAAATTAGACGTAAGGAGCTTCTGTGAACAGAATCATTCTGTTATGGAAGTCAGATCTTGAATCCCAGTTTTTGGAATAATCCAAACCCATGCCTGCTTGGTTGCTCTCTGTTAAAATCCTTCCTTCCTTCCTTCCTTCTCTCCATCCCTCATCCATCTATCCCAGAAGTGTTAGCAAATAGAACTGCATCACTGTAAATTAATTTGTTATATTCATCCATCCATCCAACCAACCATCCAACCAACCAAGTATGAACTTCTCACATTGTATTAAATCAAAGATCTCTCTAGTTCCAGTGTTCTTCATCTAGGTGAATAATCCTAAGAGGTTCATATGCAAAGTGAGAAGAAAGAGTATACATTTTTTATATTTTCTATCAGTGGGCCACATGAAATGGTGCTGTGGACCACATCCGCAGGTTGAGAATCTCTGGCCTAAAGCAACTGTGTTTTGTATGGTTAGCACTGCAATGAAAAGGAAAGTGCAGGCTTAAGTGTTTGAAAATGAGTAGGGGGAAGACTACTGAAACACTGAGATAAAAATAACTAAGAGATTGGGTCAACCTCTTAAAACAGCTAGGTAGTCCAAGCTTTAACCAAATTCTTCTAGTTTCTGGGCAGAAGTCTTGACCCAAATTTTACTATCAACAATTTCACAGCAAAGCACCGTATGTAAAGTTGTGTATCATCTTGTAAATAATACAACTAGTATATTGTAGAGTTAACAGTAGTACTGAAAAAGAGAAGTGATCAAAAAAATAATACCTTACCTGCAAGGTGTAATTAGCCTTTACCCTAATTAGATGCGTAATGAGATCAGCAGTGTGCTGGAAGTGGATTTTCTCTGTAAAACCAGATTTGGATAATTAAGACAGAGACAATAACAACAGAATAATGGCAAAAAAAATCAGATTTCAGAAAAATACATTATGCTGAATAGTATTAACAATTTTGTGTGCTCAGAAAGCAAAGCACTTACCATCAGCAGTTGAATGAATAATCAAAAACTGTTGATCTCTTGTTGACATCACTCTGTGAGCAAGTTTGGTACTCTGGGAAGAGAAAAACATGGATGAAATTCAACATTTTGAACGTCTTAAGAGTTTTAACAAAACTTTACTGATTTTTAGAGGTATCTATGATGCTAGAAAGTTGTACAGTTTCCTTCAGCCACTCTGCTATTCTAGTGCAATTTTTGTAAATGTTACGGCTTTACTTTTTTGTGGCTTTGTTTTCTCCTAATGTTTTAATGTGGTGGCACCAATATCTGGGTGTTTTGCTACCACAAAAGACAGAACAACTTAAACTGACAAATAATGCCAAACTCACAGCCTAGTCCAGGAGTTCTCAACCTTTTAAAGCCGGGGGTCAGGGTCACGCTCCCTCAGACAGCTTCGGGGACTGGATGACCATTTTGCCCTTCCTCCACCACATGGCACTTCTGGGTGTGTTGGAGGTGGGCCACATGAAATGGTGCCACAGGCCGCATCTGGCCTACAGGCCACTGGTTAAAAATCCCTGGCCTAGTCTATCTCCCCTCTCCTTTCTCCCTTCTCTTTTAAGACTTGTAATTTTGACTTTTCCCACTTTTCTTTGCTCAAGAGAGCAGGACTGAAAAGCTAAGCTGTATTTTCCAGGTGTGCTAAAATAGATGCTCCAACTAACTGTTTGGTTGTCCATTACCTCATATGCTTTATCGTCAATTCCTTGTAATCCCAAGTATCTTTCTGAAAAGGCTGAAGCTGAAAGAAAGAGTAAGAAGTTGGGTATTATAACAAGGTTGATTACAGTATTTCAGATAATGAAATGAAAATGAAAGGCCTTCTTCAAAAGGCTTGCGATTGCGCTACTTCTAAAAAAATGACTGGTGAAATGACAGTTCCAAAAAGCATAGTTTAAAATCTTTTGCACATCTAAGAGGCTCAAAGTGAGATACACCATCCATAGTTGCCTGCCTCTGTAGCAAGATTATCTCTGTACCAAGAGAGGTCCACATTCCTCTCTAATGGTCAAATAAACTGTCTGTCCTTCTGAACGCTTCTCAGTCAATGACATGGCAAATCTGAGAATGCAGATTTTTGTGGTGTAGGGCAGGGGTGCCCAAACATTTTGGGCCATGGGCCGGTCATGTGGTTCAGGGGGCTGGTCACTATGGCCACTTCCGGGAGTGACGAGGGCTTCATGGGCTGGATGAATTGGCATCAGGAGCCAGATCCAGCCCCCAGTCCATAGTTTGGGCACCCCTGGTGTAGGGTTTAGAACATGTTTACATAGTCAAGTAGCTGGACAAGAGTAGGTCGATAAAGATGTCTTTGATGTTTGAGAAGCAATTTAGGGCTTAGTTAAATGTGAACTCAGATTGGGCTTGGCTAGGGATACAGCTGGGCAGGTTTAGAGGGGTTTAGTCAGACAAGGCTAAGCGCACTGTTTTCTTCAGATTAAGGAGAGATCCAAGAACAGGCTAGGAATGCTCTTTGAACTATTAGTAAAAGCGGATAGTCTTTTTAGGAAAAGGCTGGCTTTTAGCGGGTAGTTCAACAGATAAACTCATTATGGGATGCATGGTGAACCTTACAAACTAAGTGTTGTGCCTTTAATGGACTATTCCCCCAAACTCCATCCTTCCTCCAGAACTGTGAAAATACACTTCAGGTTCAGTTCTAGAAGTTGTCTGAGTTTACTTTTATACTCAGATCTTGTAAGTGGCTTAAACGAATCCAAGAAATATTTAATGTTTTCAGCTATGGCTTAACTACAAACAATATGTTTCTCACTTAAAGTGCAGGGAGTTTATTAAGTCTTGTTGGGACTTTGGTGGCTCAGTGGTTAAGAAGGTTGCCTTGTTAGTTGGAAGGTTGGCAGGTCAGCAATCCGAGACCCAAACACTGCATGACGGAATGAGCGCCCATCTCTGTCCCAGCTCCTGCCAACCTAGCAATTCGAAAGCAAGAATTTGCAAGTAGATAAATAGGGACCACTTTGGTGGGAAAATATCTTGGGGACATGAAAGGAGCCTCATTCAGGCATCCCCTGAGTGGATTTCCACCAGCAAAAATCCTTTCAACCCAGAAAGCACCTTTGCATGTTTCTGACACAATAATAAAAAATTAAGCCTTGTTTACTCCTGGCCTCAGTCAGGTCACCAACTTCTCATCTTCAATGAAGAAGATGTCATGTCCTTTCCATTCCATGGCTATTAGAGCTTGACCTGTTTCATTTCCCAATATTTACTTAGTAAGGATGTTTTAATTCCAATACTGTTTTAATGTCACTTATGGCTATTTTTATTGTTACTGAGATGTGCATATGTTGAAGGGTGTCATCTAAATCCATGAAATAAACAAAAGATAGTCCTCAAAAAATGACTGCTGAGTTCACCTGGGGCTGTGAGCATCGCAATGCTGGTTGACCAAGTCTATGGGCCGGTCATGTGGTCAGTATTGTTTTTCAAATAGTTGCTTGTTTCGTAGTTACTTTGCTAATTGTTTTTGCCACCCTTTTCCCGTGCCACCTTATCATAGGCTGAAATTTCACACAGATTGTCAAAGCACTTCAGAGAGGATCTTTATGACTTATAAAGAGTTGGAAATTTGCTTTCGAAAACATCAACAAAGAAATCTTATAGCAATCTTAGAACTGTAGAGCCGAACGGGAGCCTATGGATCACTGAGTCCACACCCTGTCAAAGCGGCACAATGGTGAATCAAGCTCCCAGCAGTCAGATAACTAAACCACTGACCTATCCAGCAGTTCATTAGATTCTCTAAATCTAATGCCACTGCAAATCCCACCTTACATCTCAACGTGGCGCAGCGGTGACCCTGGCCATCCGGCAGCTATGGTGGCAGGGGTGTGTTCCCCTGGCAGGTTCAACCATGACACAAAGGTGGCGGCTAGCAGTCCGGAATGGTTCTCCATTCTGGAACCACAGGTCAGCTAAGTGGGGTTGGGTACTCGGGTAAAGCACCTGGCCAGTGCATTGCTCTAACATGGGCAACTTCAACATGAGCTCAGCTAGCTGTGTTGGTGTATTTAAAGTGGCTAATGGAGCATCGAAAACATACAACAGTAGGAGATGATGCTTCGACCTGCCATGTCAAAGTAGACATGTGAAGTACAGATCAACCAAGTAACCAAGTAAGTAAATCTAATACCAGTTTTGGAATTTGCTCAGAGCAGTCACTACAGCACAGAATATACATCTCTATATTCTTTGGTGTGGATGGGAAGATAATTTACCATATAATCGGAAGTCTGTCAGTGGTGAAAGAGCAGCACCGCATTGGAAGAGGGGTTTCTCCTTATTGTCTTCTCCAGAAAGAAGGATGTTGGAGCTCAAATAACCTCCATAATCCTGTGAGGCAAAGGGAGGACTCAGTAAGATGAGAGTTGGGGGTGAAATATCATTCTCCGACACACACACACACCTATTTCTATGTCTCTACTGTCCATAGTGTAGTAACTTTAGAAATGAATATGCTCTTGTCACATTGTGAGCATGAAATGCAGTTGTGGCAGGATACACATGTAAGGGAAGACACTTGACATTATGATTAGTTGCCACTTCACATACAAGAAGGGATTTCCAGTTGCCACACCGGGCAAACTGCTATGCCTACCCCTGACCTATCAGGTTGTGAGTCTCCTGGTAAAAGATTCAAGGTTGCAGGCAACTGTCATAGTTGCATCTTTCTATTATATTGTGCTTGCTGGATAAAAAAAGTTGTATTACAAATCCAGGGACAGAAAGAATTACTTCAGTTAATGAATCAGACTAGGGATAAATATGCAGATGTCTGATTTGCATAGCCTAGGGCTCTTTAGTATCCTAAATCCATGTTTGTCAAGCACAGAGCAGCTTCAGTGACAGCTAAATAGTATCTTTTTATGGCTGCCACCAGAATACTGCTCCTGTTTATAACTACGTCCCAAAGAGGACATAAGTGTGTTCTCCATGCTGCACATTGTTTTTCAGATGTGGAACTGTTTTCCTGACAAAAGATGCACATCAAGCCAAGCGACAGCAAGGCCTGTGAACAGGCACCACACTTATTCTGAAACCAGCTCCACCACATTCATGGCAAGGATCAATCACCCAGTGAAGAATATGTTATAATGTATTCAGGGAAAAACTACTTATTACGGACAAAGTCTTACCAATCCCTTTAGCAGGCTTGACTGCTCTCCTTCCATACGAAGCAGGTCATCTAGCAAGGGATTGGTAAATTGGCCAAGATGCACATTTGCAAGAGGTACCTTACTGGATCGGACAAAACTCTCCCCTCCAACCTCCTATTTCCACAGGAGCCAATTGGTTGCCCACCAAAGGAAAGGAAATAAATTCAACTGCACCTTCCATCACACGTTCCCAACAACTGATGGACTGAACTGATATGCTACTAGGTATGGGGACTTTTAAACATAAGGTGAAGGTCATGGCTTGTCTTAATGCAGGAGTAGGTATCTCTGGATTGTCCAGGGGTTGATCTTTTACCTCTTGAGACCACTGTGGGTCTCCTTAGTCATCCCCCCTTCCAAGAAATATGATTTTTAAAATTAGAATTTCAGAAGTCAACACCTTTGCTCCAGTCTGGCCAGGTTATCTTGCTATGTTAATAGAGTAGACCATACTGCCAGTAACTCAAGGCTGAGTGTCAGGCAGTGGTTAATTAATCAGACAACCTTGAGGACCAATGGCCTTGGGTGCTGAAGTCCACAGGGAAGGGTGATGGTCCACAAGTGGATTAAATCTCACTTGAATCCATCTTGATGGAGGGCAGCAGCTTCATCAATACTGGCCTGGGGCTGACGAGGACTTTGCGTGCCAAAAGTGCTCAGGACCGAACTGGATCATTGGTATGGGTGTCATGCTGTGATGCGGAAGGCAGATCAAAGGCCACTGGATTATATTTTCAGGACAGTCTTCATGGCTGATCGCCATGATGATCACCCATATTCTGATTCAGATATGGTAGAAGAAGAAGAAAGAACACCTTTTGCAGAGTCTGAAGGGGTCTCTGATTTGCATTTTTTTACACAGAGCAGTATGGTAAATCTGGAAGCCCAGATGCAGCAAAAATAGCATGAAAAGAACAGATGCTGCAGGCTGAGCCCTTCTTTACCCATGCCTCTCTTTCAGAATAAGCCCATGGAGATGCTAGAGGAGACAAATAGAGCCTATTTAGAGGCTTTCTTGTTTCTTTCACATACAAACTCATTCTTTCTGGGGAAATTTCCTTCCTGCAAATTAACTATTTTGCATTATACTAAGCTTTAGAGACATATTCCCTAAAATGCAGCTCAGCAAACATGGTGTAGGCTTGAGCTGAGTCAATGCCGTCTCTCATTCAACAAGGTTCAAAAAGAGAAAGTAAATGATTGTTAGGAATGAGCATTTGAAGAAAAAAAAGAGGCAAGAGATGGAGAATCCTTAGCTGACAGCATTTTCTCAGAAACAACTGGCATTCTCCCACAAGGTAGGATTTAAAAAGAAAATGCTGGTCAATGACTTGATTAAAAAACATCAAGGCTTTCATTCTCACAGTCAAACAGCAGCACACAGATATTAAAAAGAAAAGTGCAATCAAGACTCAGTCAATCAATCCAAATTCTACTTCTTCTTGTGCTGTATCTGATTCTGAATATTGGCGATCATCATGGCGATCAGCCATGAAGGCGAGTCCCTCATGGCAGCTCCCAAGGCCTCCAGCACTGCCATTTTGCTGAATGGAGTAAAAAGGAGGAGGGGTTGCATGAGGGAAGGCCTCATACCTCATGTTCGGGTGTTTCCGTGAGATGAGGGGGAGGGTGACAGTCTTCCAACTGTCCTGTGAATATAATGCAGTGGCCTTTCATCTGCCTTCTGCATCGCAACATGACACCTGTACCACTGATCCAGTTTCGTGAGTCACTTTCTGGTCCTGAGCCCTTTTGGCATGCAAAGTCCTTCTCAGCCCTAGGCCAGTATTTATGAAGCTTCTGCCCTCCATCATGATGGATTCAAGTGGGATTTAATCCACTTGGGGACCATCACCCTCCCCTGTGGACTTCGCCAAGGCCGCTAGTCCTCAGGGTTGTCAGGTTACTGAACTGCCGCCTGACATTCGGCATTGAGTTGCTAGCAGTATGGTCAACTCTATGACCATAGCAGGATAACCTGGCCAGACTTGGAATCCATCCAAATATAGATCTAAATTTTTAAGCTACTAAGAAATGATTGTCGGAATGGCAGAGGTACTCACTTTTCCAAATACAGCAACCCGAGTATCATCAATAAATGACTTTTGCAGTATTGTACTGAAAAAAACAAAAAAACAAAGGAGTTTTTGAGTATCTTAAAGTGAGAAATTGTATTAAATATTGCAGGGAACAGGTTTTAATATTGGTGCTTTCCAAATGTTTACACACCACTAGGAGACATCAGTTGCAAAGGGAAGAGGCTTAGCTGAGCCTTCTTCAACCAGACACCTTTCAGCTATATTGGAATCCCATTATCTATAATGAAAGGGACTGCAGTGGCTCAGTGGTTAAGAAGCTCGCCTTGTTAGCTGGAAGGCTGATGAGTTGGCAGTTCAAGGCCCGGGGACTACATGTCGGAATGAATGCCTGTCTCTGTCCCAGATCGGAATAAGTGGCCGTCTCTAGCAGATCGAAAGCAAGAAATTGCAACTAGATAAATAGGGACCACTTCGGTGGGAAAAGATCTTGGGGGCATAAGGAGCCTCATTTGGGCATCCTCTGAGTTTAGTTCCTCCAGCAAAATTCCTTTAAACCCAGGAAACACCTTTGTGTGCTTTTGACATGATAAAACAAAACAGAACTATAACTAGCCAAGAGATGATGGCTTTTTAACTCTACACATCTAAAAGACATCAGGAAGCCTGCTCAAGCCTTGAAAACATCTGCCATCCTATAGTATTCTCACTGTTCCAGCAGACAGTTTTGTTTTCCAACACATCATTGCAAAACATAGTTTAAAATATTGGTTCCCAGAAGCTGGTGTGTATGTAAGTTTATGAAATTCCAAGGGAATTCCACCCCCCTCAGGTTTACTAAATGTCTATTAGTGATATCCTTAGTAAAACTTTGAAAGAAAAACCTGTTTGTACTAATTTTAGTTTTTAAATTAAGTTTTTAAATTACATTTCCCCCTGCTTGTTTTCAATTTTATTAAAATATTTCTATTTTCTTGTGTCTATTTTTAGATTCAAACTACTACTTGAAATTTTCTCTCTCTCTTTAAAAGGGAATAATGGTGAAAGAGGGATGGGAAAATATTTCTCAGAATTTCTGAAAAATGAAAAAGAGGTGGCCAAAAAAGTTTAAAAACCACCAGTGGTTTAAAGAAGAAAATTGCAAAAAAATAAAAAATAAATTAAAAAAAAAAGAATTTAATTCCAAAAGACTGGGGCATTCACCGGACAGCATCTGTTTGGTCCTTCTCTTCATTAAAACCCAGCTTCCTTTTGATGTCATGTAACAGTTTGGTGCCTCGAAATCCACTCCCACGTCCATCAAACTTCATCACAATGGCGCCATAGGAGCTGATCATCACACTTTCCCAGTTGAGTTCGAACTTCTCCGTTACGCTCTGCGTGCCAGGAGTTCCATCCCTGAAACAGCAAGAAAGCACAAGAGCGCCTCACCATCTTGCATTGTGACTCTATGAATCAACAATTGGAAATATGTAGAAATGGGAAGGGACCAGAGCTCACTGAGAGAGCACCGCTTTGTATGCAAATGATTCTAGGTTCAACTCCTGATTTCTCCCATGCAATGGCCAAGTGACAAGGAATAGAAACTAGAAAGGACTGGGGTAGAATCTAGTTCAGAAGTGGGCAACATGTGTCCTGGGAGATCATGTGACCCCCCGGGGCCACCAAATTCAGCCTTAGCTCTCTAACACTCTTGCTATGCATATATTTTAATTAGTAAATAACTATTTCTTCTCTGTTCAGAAAATCCCCATGGGCTCTCTAGAAGGCACAGGAAGCATCCCTCCACCATTTCTGAGCCCCCCATTTTTAAAATTAATATTTTTTGGGGGGGCCACTAGAGGATGTAAGGAGTAATTATGAATAAAAAACATTTTTGTAAGATTTTTTTTCTTCAGGATGCAGCCCTGGTAAAGTAGGAGTATGTCACTCTTAATTATTATTTTTACACTAAGGTCCTAGAAGTCTTCAGGCAGAAACCTAGAAATTCTTGCTAATAAATATCTGCACGTACTTATATTTTATTTACCTGGAACATGCCTTATCTTTCAAGTTTCTTGGGTCTACTTCCTATATAAAAAGTAAACTATCCTAGTGCTTCCTGGAAAGCCTAAGTCTTAGACTTAGGCATAGTCTTATTGTTCATTTGGGTACTATATAAGGCACCCCCAAAGAGCTTCACTCCCACCAAATACTGGACGAGTTTCCTTTCTGTACAAGAAGTAGACCCAACCATGTTTGGAAGATAGGCCTAGTTCCAGGTTAGTGAAATGTCTCTCCTGGGACCAGGACTGAGTGCATGTGGTCCTGGGTTCTGGCAACTGCCCACTTCTGATGTTCTCCCACACAGATTTTACACATAGCAACTTATGTGGGCTTCCTGCTGTCCCACCTGTTCAATGTCCAAATACCAGTTTTCCACATGGCTAGCGAGCAAACATGGAGTAATATCACAATGAAGCCTATCTGTTGTTTTTCAAGGATGCTATCCAATGTTAAGTGACAGCAATTTTAAGTGCCATTATCTCTACACAGCTGCCAGGTTGTTATTTCTTTTGGTTGACTGTAGCCAGAGGCTGTGCTAAGAATAATCATGTTACTTCAGATTTTGCCATCTGAACAGAACGTCTAGCAAGACCGTATGACTGTCAGAAGTCATCTCATCTGCTTTGCATTTATTATGATCCCGTATTGCACTCCAAGAAAGCGCTCCAAGGGAGAAAAGAATGCAAAAATGCAACAGAATATATAACTGCCATTAAAAAAACAAAAAAAACCTTCATTATTAAATTGTATAAAATATATAAAATAAAAATGTCCACCATGTGTTAGACAGAAAGGAGCAGACTCCTGGAACCAGCCTATTTATAGCTTTCAATGGTAATTAGGGTAATACATTAGGCCTAGAGACTGTGCCCTCTGGCACCATTGAACCTCCACCACCTCCTGAGCCTCATGCATTCAAATTTCTTTTTAAAAGTTTTAATTTTTCCCATGCTGCTAAAAAACACACACCATCCTTGTGCCCTCTGCACCACATGGGATGGGGGCAATTTTCGGGGCTGTTGGCAGATCTGAAAACAGTTAAATGTTCCGTTCAGCATTAGAGGGAACCTTCTAAACCAGCTTGCTGCCCTCAGACACAATGAAGGAGGTTGCTTCGATGCCAGCACTGCAGTAAGATCCAATGGCCAGCTCAGCTTGTTTCTGAAAGTTGGATAGAATGAGTGCATGTGTGTGTGCACAGAGCACCTTGTGTCTTGCTTTAGGGCAGCAAAATGTCCTGCAAGCTACAACAGCCAGAAGAAAGAAAACACATTTTCCAGGACAGGATATAAAAGTTGCTTGTATTAGCTTGCAAAAAGAAAATAGCCAGATTTTAAAGATAGGTGTGTGTGTGGGGGGGGAGGGGGGCCTACATTTTCAGTACAGAATCATTCCTCCTTTGGGAAGCTTGTGGGATACGAGAAGCTCCTTCCAGGTTGTGTATATGCGTGTGTGTGTGTGGTTTTTTGGGGGGCCACATGTCTGGCTGTACATCCCGCTACGGTAATGGAGTAGACCATACAGCCAGCGACTCAACACTGAGTGTTGGGCAGCAGTAAATAACCTGACTCCCCAAAGGGACCAATGGGTACGGGCGGAAGAGCCCCTTTAGGTAGGGTGATAGTCCCCCTCAGTGGAGGAAATGCCATTGGAAACCATCGTATTGGGCCAAACGGCAAAATGAGTAGAGGAGGATCGCTGATTCCCAACAGTCATGGAGGCAGAAGAGGCCATGCCAGAGGGACTGGCTGTGAAGGTGAACCTTGTCCATATCCTCAAGGCTGTGGCAGTCTATTGCAGTCCTGGTGTTAAGTCCTGCGTATCTCATTTCATGTGTGCTGCAGGAGATGGCTCTGAGATCATAATGTGTGAGTCACTTCATGGCAAGCTGGGATCCACCTTAAAGAAATTCACGCCAATTGCATTTTTCCTGCTTCAGGAGGAAAATGCATTATTGGATACGAGTTGCAGCCAACAAAGATGACAACAATTTTTTTGGCCTTTCCCTGGAATTGTGATTTGCATTTATTCAAGGCATACCCCAGCAGTGCTCTCCTCATACTGAGGCAGTCTAATGAAGTGTTGTTAGCTTGATGAGTAGCAATCTTCCTCAAGCACCTGCATAATGAAGCACATTTCCCCAGAGATCATTCCAATGTGATGTTAATGGCAGGCTTCATCGCTGAGCTTTTGTCCTCCCCTTCTGCTAGCTTCACAGTGACATTTGCGACATGTCATCAATCTCTCTTTTGCTTGGAAAAACATACACACTCAAGCACACACATTACATAATCCTTTGCTTGCTTGCCTACTTTGTAAAATGTTACCTGCCCTCAAGTTCACATACAAAGGAGCATTTAGGACGGGGTGCCCAAACTTTTTGGACTGTGGGCCGGTCACGTGGTTCCTTCCACCAGAAGTGCAAGTAAAAAAAATGCCAGTGCATGAGCAGAATGCTGCCAGATCTGCCAATTCATCCGGCCCATACCACCCTTGCTGCTCCCAGAAGCAGAAAACGCACTTGCGCATGTGCAGAATGCTGCAGTAGGCAGTTCATTTTTAAGCCATAGGCAGCATTCTGCACATTGCACGGGCACATTTTTCTTCTGCTTCCGGGAGCGGCAAGGGCTGGATGAATTGGTGTCAGGGGCTGGATCTGGCCCACAGGCCATAGTTTGGGCAGCCTGATTTAGGATGGTGAACCAGATTAAGGTCACATCATGGGGCAAGGAAAGATATTACAGGCAGCAGGTGATCAGGGCTGAAATCACATTAGTGTTAAAAAGACTTTAGAACTTAAAGCACATTAGTGCTGGAGAGTCGTGATTCAAGTAGACTTTCATTTTGATGGCTCATAGTAGTGTCATGTTTAAGTCCTGAAGACCAAGACTTGAAGCCGATTGGCTCATTGTCTCTTCCCTTTAACACCCTCTTTCCCAGGAGAGAGAAGAGATAATGAGCCAATCAGCTTCAAGTATATTTCCATACAACATAAAGAGGATATTTCCGTGGTTGTGTCTTAAACACAGAGTTTTTTTAAAAAAGAAATTAAGGTACACAAGGCTAAGACAATAAACAAGTGATATAAGTGTAAAAAACAGTCCCATGAAAAATCACCATAATATGAAATGCTGTTGCAGCAGAGAATGAGGAAAGAGATTTGAAATAGAATTATTATAGTAAGGCTAGCTAGTAGGGGCTGGTCTGCTGCCTTGCTCCCCATGAGGGGCAGCAGTGGTGCGGCAATTAGCTTTGGCAAAGGCTGCAGAGGGGATGGGACCAAGCCAGAGGCTGCTCGGATCTGCTGGGACAAAGTGTGATCGCTGCCGCTGCTGATATCAAAACTGTCAGCAGCGCATAGCTGTCAAGTTTTGCCTGGGAAAACCCCATCATTTAGCCCTCTTCCCACCATCACGTATTTTTAAATAATCTCCCAGGACAAAGTGCATTTGCTGCCACTGCTGCCTCTGCTGCCATCAGGTGGTGGGGGCAGGTGGAGGGGCAGTATGCAGTGAGCCCGGCTACTCACCATGGGCCACATTAATGATAAGCATAGGCCTAATTGGGCCCACGGGTCGGAGTTTTGGTGCCCCTGCTGTAAGATCATTGGTTGGAATCCCTAAGGGGGAGGGCCAAAGATGGACCCTGTGGGAGGAGATATAACCCAGAGACTCATGCATACACTCACTCAGACACACAGAGACACTCTCTGGAATGCTGTGCTTTTGAACAGCAAAAATGTAGAGGCTTGAGAAAAGGGGGCCACTGGCTATCCCTTAAACAAGCAGCTTGCTTTATTTCTTTGTTTTGAAATGTTTTCTAAGCTTCTGGTGCTTTATTCTGAACTTTGCTCTGATTTAAATATATTTCTAAAATACCTGAAGAGGACTGGAGTTTTTATTTGGCTCGACGCTACCTTATCTACACATATCTAGATGCCTGGTTGTCCAGCCAGGGAGCTGCAACTCAGAAGAATGATAGGGCCTACTCAAGAGTAAGGCACCATATTGTTACAGGTACCACTTCAGTGGGAAGGTAAACCATGTTCTGTGTCTAGTCATGCCTGCCACATGTCCATGGAAACATTTGCTGACGTGGACAGAGCTGGTTCTTTGACTGAAAATGGAGATAAGCACCTAAGCCTAGAGTCGGATTCAACTGGCTTTTGAGCAAGAGCAACCTTTACATTTATCTTTGCCTACAAGCTTTCCGTATGTTTGCTCCTTCCAAACCGCACACTCAATGGAAATTAATTCTGGGGAAGGGTTAGTTTTCTGAACACCTGAGCCAGGTGGCATCTTGGAGGGGGTGTCTGAAGTACTCATAAGATTTGGTAACTGGTAGTGCTACTCACACAACTAGAAGCAGCGGGTACTGCATGTTTTCAGTGAAGACCGCCGGCTTGGAAATCTGTATCGGCAATTCTAAAGGCAACAACACAAGAAAGAGAAAATCATTTAAGCTCAGGAAGTTTGGTGTTCTACTGAGTGGTCTTTCTCCATCATATTTTTAAAGGTAATCCCATGGGTCTTCTCAGTGGGAGTACAATGATATTTAATAAAATAGCCTAGCTAATAGCACCCTAGTAGAATAAAGGTTTTCAAAGAGGAAAAACCTGCAGTGCAATATCGAAAATGACAAGACATCTAGAGCTGAGACGCAAAGGAGCCATTCAGTTGTGTACCAAACATGCAATTTGTCCCTGCTGATATGTATTGTTCTCCCCTTCAGGCAGGTATATGAGTCACAGCATCACAGATGGATATTTTGGAAGTATCAGGGAAGAAAGAAAAGAAAAGAAAAGAAAGAAGCAATTTCAAACAAAACACATCCCGTGGTGAAAGAAGAAGGTTTTCCTCCCTCCTCTCACTTTCCTCTATTGGTTTAAAGACAGAAACTGTGAATTTTACACCCCAGGGGTTTGATTGCAACCTCAAGTGACCTGCAGAATGCAATAAGGAGAAAACACTTAATTGGATGACTCAGATTAAAGAAATCATTTTGTGGGAAATGCTGGTTGAGAGAACATATTCTGGAAGAATATTTAACGCCTTGTTTTTTACATGGTAGAATGCGAAAACATATTCTACTTCATAATACCCATCCTGTCTCCGTTTAGTCTTTTAAAAATGTGAATTATTGTTATTTATTGCTTTTCGTCATTCTTTTCGTTATGTAATGTCAAATTGTTTCTGACTCATAGTGACTCTAATAAGGTTCTTGAGGCATGTGAGATGTTCAAGAAATGGTTTATCATTGCTCCCAACCCCCGGGGAGTTTTCATAGTCAAGAAGTAGTTGAACTGATCTACCATCTCTGGATCTCATTTCCTTCATATGATGCCTTCCCACTAAAATATAGCATCCGACCTCACTGATATTTTTAAAACAAACAAAAAAGTTACCAAAATAATCATTTTTAAAAAAGAAAACATAAAAAGGAGATTAATAATAAAAACCTCTTTTTTTATTACTGAGATTCACTTTGTCTCCTGTTTTTGTGATCCCCAGTTAAGGAACCAGCTAGGGAACACAAACTGAGCTGAAGGAGAGCTCCACAGTAGTTAATATATATGTAAAATTAATTAGACACTGAACTCGATAACTAGAAGGTCGGCAAGCCTGCAGTTCGAAACCTGAGTACTGCTCCTGCCAACCTAGCAGCTCAAAAGCAAGAAATTGTAAGTAGATAAGTAGTTATCACTGTGGTGGGAAGGTAACTGTTCCATGCACTCCGTGGTCGAGGCATGCCTGCCACATGTCCGTGGAAACATCTCAGGATGCAGACAGCGCTGGCTCTTTGGCTATAAATGGAGATGAACCCTAGAGTCAGATACGACTGGCTTTTGAGCAAGAGTGACATTTACCTTTACCAATGAATAAAACTGGTCCATGGATTAATAATCAAGATGATACTTAAGATGTGCATGAGAGAGTGTGTGTGTGTGTACTCACATACAAAGAGTTCCCTCAGCAAGCAGATGTATAGTGCTGGAGGAAATATATGTATACCTTTAAATGAGCCTTCTGTATTCAGATGTTGGGAAGAATTGTCATCCTGAGATGGAGAATCCATTTTGAGCTTTAGAATGAGCTTTACAGCTGCTATCCAAGGTCCTGAATCTATTTTGGGAACAGAGTTGAGCACCGTGGGATAGCTCCGGTAAAGTCCATACTAAAAGCCACAATATATTTACTGTGGCTGCGAAAATTAAGTCACCACAACCTCCCACATAAGAAGGGGAAGACTTCTTTTCCAATTAAAGCAGCAAAGTCTCTTAAAGTGGGTTATGCATCCCATCCACCAAAAAAAAAAAAACAAAACCTGATGACATTTAAGATCTGAGAGAAACCTTGACTTATACAAAAGACATGTGAACCGTTTCTTTTTTTAGCCCTGATCTGATGACACAATAATGTCACAGCTGCAAAAGCAAAAAATGAAACAGTTTTGTTTGCCAAGGTTGTGCCGTTGTTTGATGGCGATTTTTTTTGCTCATTCTTCATCATGTTATTGGCCTTAACCATTGCTTTCATACTTTCTTTGTACTTTGAAATCATCTGACTCTATCTATACAAAGACAAATAGACGTCTTGTCAGTTTTTCTGTTTGTTTGGATAGAAGTTGAAAGAAGGAGTGTGACATACTTGAAATAAAACAAATAAATACAAATAACTTACTGTAATCATGGATTTTGATCTCCTCATATTCCCGTGTGGGCATCTGTCTCTCAGCCACTGCCCTTTGTACTTGTTCATTTAACTCTAAGTCAAAGAGTTCTGTTAAAAGTTAAAAGAGTTAGATTTGGGGTGTGTTTGGAAGAGCCATGCCCAGAATTAATTTTATTATACACTGATTCACAGCAATACATGTAGCAATACTACATGTAGTAGTATTAAGAAGAAAACCAAAACACATTTCCTCATGGCAGAATTATAGGCTAAACCAGTGATGGTGAACCTTGGCACTCCAGGTGTTCTTGGACTTCAATTTCCAGAAACCCACGTCTTTGTAAATCCATACGAATGCACAGCAAACCCATTCATGTAGATTCACAGAGACTTGGGCTTCTGGGAATTGAAGTCCAAGAACACCTGGAGTTCCAAGGTTAACCATCATGGGGCTAGGAAATCACAGTAATTAGAAAGCTAAAATAGCATGTATTAGTGGAAAGCTTCCTTAAAAGGATCAGTTTTTCTCAATGATATGCAATGGTTTGTGACCCCCATCCAACAGTGTATGCACAACGAACAACAGTTTGAGATTCATGCTAATTATTTCATCTCCTCCACTTTGACATGTCCTCATGTTAAGAAAGGCATACATGCATCTCTTTGTGGCAGTCCTATTTAACTGTGATCATGTGGCAGTTTCAGAACCACAACAAAGATATCACTCTACATAGTTGATGGGCAAGTCAGAGAATTAACAGGTTGGGCACGAGGGTTAAAAAGACTGCAGTGGCTTAGTAGTTAAAATGCTGAACTTGACAACTGGAAGGTTGGCAGTTTGAAACCTGAGTACTGAGTGACGGAGTGAGTGCCCATCCTCTGTCCCAGTTCCTGCCAACCTAGCAATTTGAAAGCAATAAATTGCAAGTAGATAAATAAGTACAACTTCAGCAGGAAGGTAACAACATTCTGTGCTCTCTTCGGTGTCTAGCCATGGCTTCCACATGCCATGGAAATGCTGCAAAAGCGGGCAACACTGGCTCTTTGGCTATAAACAGAGATGATCATCAAACCTTAGAATTGGATGTGACTGGTTTTTGAGGAAGGGCAACGTTGACCTTTACCATGAGTGTGCTTTTAGGGAAACATGCTTATGTTTCTGGCCATGTCCTCTGCTTGGATATCCTATGTATAGAATTCTGTGACACTA
This sequence comes from Bradypodion ventrale, assembly GCA_035047345.1. Classification (NCBI taxonomy): domain Eukaryota; kingdom Metazoa; phylum Chordata; class Lepidosauria; order Squamata; family Chamaeleonidae; genus Bradypodion; species Bradypodion ventrale. Next base: position 129,224,597 of record JAWDJE010000006.1, read on the forward strand.
TCGAGTTCTCCGAACAATACTCAGACTCTGGGCCTTTATCTTTGTCTCTAATGAATCTAACAAGGCGCTATATCACAAATCCATTCCAATTCCAATTAATGAAGGGCATTTCCCCCACCCATCCCTCCAGATATGTCAGCAGGTGGGTTTTACAGTTCAGTGAGCAAGCCACCCTGCTCCTGAAAAGCCTCCCCTCATCTTTATTGAAATCATAACTCTTGTGAAAGCTCCAAAGCATTAGACTATTAACTTTGGTTAAATGTTAGGATCCTCATTTAATTACGGTTCGCACAATTAGCTTTATCAGCAGAAAGAGGCCGGCCACGCAGGGGCACTGGAAAAGCCATTCTATTTGCTCGTATAATTGCATCCTGAGGAAGATGGGAGATGAGCAGAAGACGCCAGAGGAGACTGACATATCTCTTAGAGGATTCTCAATTCATTTCCCTGCCTTAGGACCACAGGGAACTGTTGTCAGCACAGTACAAATAGCCAGTTCTTAATTAAATGTAAGCACATGGTAATTTTGGGTGGGATTTACAGTTTATCTGATAACTGCAGAGTATCCCGTAATGTGGCCTCATATTATGGAATAAATAGAACTTGGTGAACAAGAGCCCGCCACAATGACAAAAGAATGCCATAGAATGCATTGAGGAACTAAATGTAATATAATCAGACACAAACCGAGGCCTGCTTGCCCTGGCCTATATTCAATCCTATCTCTCATAGACATGCACACACCCACAACAGCACATGCATATACATGCTTTGCCCCCCCCCTCCCTGGTCATCTCCTCCACCCACACACACACACCAACGTCTGCTCTAAAGCAGTTCTGTGTTGAACTTTTGCAAAGGTTTGGTTTCTACTGCATGAGCTGGCAAATTCAAGTGTGCAAAAATAAATAAATTGAAGCTTGTGGAAATTTTTTTCTCCCTTTTCAGCTGCCAAAGTAAGTTGGTTAGGCTAAGATACTACATTTCTCAACTTGTGGGAGAAACCATCACTTATAATTTCATGTAAGACAAAAATATTATCTACTAGCTGAGGTTGCCCGGCGTTGCCGGGCTGTTTTAAATTGTGTTGGAATGTTAAATTGTGTTAATGTTTTTTTAAAAATTGCTTAGTCTGTAATTATAATTTTTACAATGTTGATGTAAATTTTTTGGCTTGGCTGTTATAAACTGTGATCTGCTTTTTTTTAGGATTAATAAAAGAACAAAGTATGATATAATTTTTTCAAATTGTTTTATTGTAACCGAATAATGTTTTAGTTTTTGGATTTTTTTTAAATAGTTGTACCGTAGGTAATAACACAATGTGAAAGTAAATGTTTTTTACATTCAATGTTTTTAAAATGTGTTTAGATGTTTTGGGTTTTAATTTGAGTTAAAACTCAGCACAGGATTTTAAAAAAAGTTTCTATTGTATTTTATTGACATATTTGTGATTTGTGTTAAAGTGTGTTTTAGTGTAATTTTTTTTGACTTTTTTTATTGTTGTGACCTTTTGTGTAAAATTGTGAATTTGTGTAATTTTTTTGATTTGTGTTTACTCTTCTGGCTTTTTTTTGGGCTGTTGTGTGTTTTTGAATTGTTTTTACTATTGTGGCCAGCAGGTGGTGCTGGTAGGGGTTCTTGTATTTTGACTGTTTTTCTCTCCTGGCCTCTGGGTGGAGCTTCTTCCAGTAAGTAGGCTCTTTCTTTATTCATTTATTTTCCGGTCCTTGTGGAGGTAGGACGTGTTTTGGTGAGTTGGCTTGTTTTCTTTCTTTTGTGTTTTTTTTTTGAATTTGTATTTTTTTACTTAGTTTTGTTTTTGATTGTATTTTTGTTTACTTTGTATTGTTTTTGGTGTTGTTTTTGTTTGTTTTTGTGTATTTTTGAATGTTTTTGACTGTGTTTTAAGTAATTTTTAAAAAATTATTTATTTATTTTTATTATTTTCTGAGAAGCTCGGGAGGCAAAGACACGTTTGGGTCCTGGGGAGAAGAAACCCCCAGCAGGGAGAGGGGTTGCTTCTTTCTAGGTTTGCTTGGAAAGGAGCTTCCTTTCCAGGCAGCCCAGAGAGAAGCGATTCTTTCTCTTCGGGAGGCAAAGACACCTTTGGCTCCTGGGGAGAAGAAATCCCCAGCAGGGAGGGGGTTTGCTTCTTTCTGGGTTTGCTTGGAAATGAGTTTCCTTTCCAGGCAGCCCAGAGAGAAGCGATTCTTTCCTTTCAGGAAGCAAAGACACCTTTGGCTCCTGGGGAGAAGAAATCCCCAGCAGGGAGGGGGTTTGCTTCTTTCTGGGTTTGCTTGGAAAGGAGTTTACTTTCCAGGCAGCCTACTGAGAAGCAAGGGCGAGACGTAGAAGGCAACACCAGGAGGGAAACTTTTAACGACCCAGTCAGAGCCAGGAGGTAAGCGTAGTCGGTGGGGGTTAGGAAGGGTGGGCTAGGGGGTGGGGCATGGGGGGGCAGCATGGTTACCGGGGCCGTGCCTCGCCCCCACTCCCTAATCGGCACTACCGTGCTTACCTCCTGAGTCCCGCTGGGTCTTTAAAAGTCTTTCCCTCCCGACGGTTTATTTTTTAACTTTGACATGCCATGCTTTGCCAGCCTCCTCTGCGCTCGTGTCCCTTAGCCTCAATGGCTGAGGGGTTGTGCAGCACAGAGGACTCTAGGATTCGTAGTTCGTGCTGCAGTTTTTTTCTGAAGCTTATTTTTGATTGGCCGTGGCGCGTTTCAAAAGTTCTTTGTGCTCTCGCCTCTCAGCCTGATTGGCTGTGGTGCGGCGCAAAGAACGTTGGGAAATGAAGTTGTTTCCCTTTTTTCGCATTTGTGGGGCTCTTGCCCCACTGGCGCATTTCTCAATCTTGCGTTTACCTGCGTACCCAGTTAAGATGTGTTCCCGAATGGAGGGTGCAGGCTAGTGGGGCCTGCCTAAGGAGCCTATACCAAGTTCCAATGGTTAACCCTCGATTTTATAGGTTAAGATCTATCTATCTATCTATCTATCTATCTATCTATCTATCTATCTATCATCTTAGAGAAGTTCAATTTTTGCTGTATCTTCCTCATATTAGAATCCTTCTCTCCCAAACAATGCAATCTAAAGTTGCACCCCCAAGATAGCTACTTACTTTGTCTGTCTGAGGTGTTGTAGACGGCTACCATTGGAACTCTTGGACCTTGAAAATAAGGAAGAAGAAATAAATTAGATCAAAAATAATGTATACTTGAGTGCAGTTTTGTGACGGAGTATTGCTATATTTCATAGTCATTGGGATAAAAGGATAATATTTTGTAGAAAGCTGGTTTAAGCAGCAGATTATCCATGGATAATTTGCAGCCACACACACACAATCAATCACACACATACACTTTATGCCATATAAAGGATTTTCAGCTGTGTACTTCAGAGAGAGAAAGAGAAGCAGATCTTTTAAAAAAATTATGTTGCTTACTTGTTTAAAATTAATTCTCCAGCAAGGATAGTTAAGTATTCCCCTCAGTAAAATTAACCCTTTTGTGGTCAATTTACTATCACATTAAGCTTCATGTACCAATGCAGGCCATGTTGTGGTAGATCACTGGTTCCTAAACTTTTTTTGGTCATGCCCCACCTAAGCATTTCTAAAATCCTGATGCCCTCCCATGACATATAATTCTAATTATTCCAAAAGTGAACTCCTATTTACATAGAGGAATCCTAAAAGACCATTCACTATTCATAACTCGAATTGCCCCCCTTAAAAATCAAACTGCCCCCCCTGTGGGAACCACAGTGGTAGACAGACTCAATATAGTGCATACATTGCTCCATTTTGATGCCTTCCTGATATGTAAGAGTGTAGCTTCCATCCCCCCCCCCCCTCCCGTTCTGCTAGGCTGTTGTAATAAGGATGTCTATGTAAGAATACATGCAGACCTATATAATTGGTTTGGTAACTCTGATGCCCAGGTAATTCCAGTGTGTTTTGCTAAAATGAACAACTTGCTTTCTTTAATCAAATTGAATCGGTCTGCTTCCTTTGCATCTACAGATGCCAGTTTTGCAAAGCACTGATTGACAAGCACTCAATGTCAGTAACCCACTTATGCCTGAATTAGTTTTTCAATGTTTTAGAGCAGGGATTCTCAACCTGGGGCCCACGGCAACATTTTATGTGGCCCACCACCACCTCCACCACACCAGGAAGTGCCATATGGTGGAGGAAGGGCAAAATGGCCATCCAGCCCCCGAAGCTGCGTGAGGGAACGTGACCCAACTCCCGGCTTTAAAAGGTTGAGAACTCCTGTTTTAGAGACTGATTTTTACCAAACATGAGGTAAGAGTACACTTATTTAAACATACAAATGGCATTTTAAAAATACAGAAAACTGAAAAATAGGGTGGGGCAAATAGACTGCTGAATTAGATTTTAAAAATAAATCTACCCAATACATCCAGCCAATATGCTGCCTTATACTTGAGTGCAGTTTTGTGACGGGGTATTGCAGTTTTTTGATGAGGTATTGTTTCCATTATATTGTGTAATCTTATGGTATTGCCACTTTTTTATTGTACAGTATTGTTACTTTTTGCATTGTTAGATTTTATTGTATTGCTATATTTTATTGTATTGCAATGTTTGATTTGTTGTGAGCTGCACTGAGTCGGCGTAAGCCGAGTGGGTGGCATACAAATTGAATAAATAAAATAAATAAAATAAAATCTATCTCTGTTTCCCTTACTGTGTTTCTCCCTTTTTCTCGCTTAAACAGAGTTCTGATTTTAAAGAACATTTGAACTCCCTTTGAGTACTAGAAATTCAAACTGTCTTGTCTTTCATCTGAGAAACATTGGGGCATATGCATTACATTTTTTCTATGTCAAAATCCAAACATTCATGCAAGAATATTTATAGAGAAACTGCCTGATGACTAAGCATCTTACATATAGTGTCAACACATGAATAACATTTCAGAGCTCTTTCTTTTACATTCCTCTTGCAGGAAACACATCAGGAGGTATGGATATTTGGGAAGTGGCTCTGTTCACGCAACACAAGAATGGAGATGATTCTCATTCTAGACTGCTGTGTCCATCCAAACATTAGTGAAAGGTGCTTGTCCTAAATAATAATCCCTTTTATACAAGCAGGGCATGCTCTGGCACCAGAGAAAACCAGAGTAAATGTCTTTCACAGTTTGTGGCACAGATGGAGTTTCATCAGTGCATTTGATGAACTGAACAAAATGATATTACTCTTTCATATAATGGAGAGGCCGCTGCGGCGACGGGCGACGGGACCCTACACCACCACCGGCGTCCTGGGCCCCACCCCAGGCTGGGACACAAAAGCAGCTGTTGCTGCTGTCGCTGTCCTCCAGGCACTGCCTGTGGCGTGGTATGAACTATATGGAGACGGTTACTTTGTTGGTATGGACTTGTAATTTGTATTTATTTGTGATGTGATATTCTGTAATTAGGATTGGGGATTTATTGAAATGTTTCCGAAATGTTTTCGTGATATTTTGTGATATTCTGTAATTGTGAATCCTATATATTGTTTCTTTGTAAGCCGCCCAGAGTCGCTCTGCGAGTGGGGCAGCATATAATTCGAACAGTACAATACAAATGCAACAGCCACCATTAAAAAAAGAGCTACCCAATTGCTCTTAACTGTTATAATTTCATACTTGTAAATTCTTTTTCTTCTGCTGTATCCAAATCTGAATATTGGCGATCATCATGGTGATCAGCCATGAAGACTGTCCTGAGAATATAATGCAGTGGCCTTTCATCTGCCTTCCGCATTGCAGCATGACCCCTGTACCACTATCCAGTTCCATGAGTCAATTTCTGGTCCTGAGCCTTTTTGGCACACAGAGTCCTCCTCAGCCCCATGCCAGTATTGATGAAGCTGCTGTCCTACATCAAGATGGATTTAAGTGGGATTTAATCCATTTAGGGACCATCATCCTTCCCTGTGGACTTCGGCACCCAAGCTGCTAGTCCTAAGGATTGTAAGGTTAGTTAACCGCTGCCTGACACTCGGTGTTGAGTCACTGCCAGTATGGTCTACTCTGTTACTATAGCAGAATAACCTGGCTAAACTGCAAATCTGTGTTTTATTTCTCTCTTTTCTTCCCCCTCTCATTTTTCTTTTCTTCTCCAAAAAAGAAAAAGCCACGTATAAAAACATAAATACAGTCATAAAAATGACAATAATATACCATTAATATGCTTAATAATATGCTTAAAGAACTTTAACAAGTTTAATCTAACACACACTTCTGGGAAACTGCAACCTAAATCATTAGAGTTTCTTAGTGTTTAAGATGCCATGTTGTTTTTTCCTGCAACAGCCAAATTTAGCTAACCCCGCTTCAAAATATAATCTACAATTAACTCATCCAACGCTGTGGCCCCACCACTGCTTTTAACCATAGGTTTGGAGAGTCTGAGCATCTTCTTTACCATGTTCCTGATATGAAATGTCACATAAAGGTCAACAGGCCCTTGGCTCCACTACCCAACTTTCACTTGCTCTGGTGCAAAGGCTTGGGGAAATTAAACTACAGCTGGAGTATAAAAATACACACATGGCTAAGTGGTGGATTGTGCCAAGGTTAAAACAGGGTGCCTGAATCAGCAGATGTTTTAGACTTGTGCATAATGTGGACATTGGAGAAGAATAATGGCATTCTCGGACAGTTATCAGGGAACTGCTGCTGGCTTAATGTGTGATAAATAGCTTGCAATGTGCAATAAATAGCAGGTTAGAGCTCTCTGGAGAAAACTGCTCTAGTAGTTCAGATAGATTCACAGAGCCATTGTTAGTCAAAGAGCCAACAGCTGTAGTGGGTCTGAAAGGGATAGAAATGCCTTGAGCCAGCACATATGCCTTTGTGTGGAGAAGACTCACCATGTGCTCTTTGCTTTCAGAGGTCTTCTGGCCATTATCTGGCCATGGTCTTCAATAACATGAGACAATGTTAACTTGTCTTGGGGCCAGAAAGGCTCTTCCCCCACATACTCAGCTGCCAAGGTTGTTTAACACATTTTGTCACCTCAGATGGAGTACCTCATCCACAAATGGACATTAAAAAAACCTATAATGAAATGATTCTGGCTACATCTGGTGTTGTTAGGCCCTGCAAGAGCAGACACATAAAATGGTTAACACTTCCACACTTGTTGACTTGACGAAAGCCATTCATTCAACTGATCTTCTCTAGCTGGGCCTAAACAAAGAAATTTAGAGGCTACCTGCATTGCATTCACACATTGATGGGTCCAATCTTTCTCAACCTGACCCATTCAACTAAATCACCTCACTTTATCCCATCCCCAGCATTTATACAAGCTGGGGATTGGATAAAATAGAGTAAGGTAAAGACTGCAGTGGCTCAAGTGGCTAAGACACTGACTGGAATGCGGGAGGTCAGCAGTTCGATTTCCGAGTACTGCAGGACAGAATCAGCTCCCGTCTTCGTCCCAGCTCCTGCCAACCTAGAAGTTTGAAAGCAAAAAATTGCAATAGATAAATAGGGACCACTTCGGTGGGAAGGTAAACAGCGTTCCATGCACTCCAGTGTCTAGTCATGCCTGCCACATGGCCACGGAAATGTCTGCTGAAACAGACAGTGCTGGTTCTTTGGCTTTGAAACAGAGAAGAGCACTGCACCCGAGAGTCGGATATGACTGGCTTTCGAGCAAGAGAGACCTTTACCTTTACTAAAGATAAAGGTCACCTTTGCTCGAAAGCCAGTCATATCTGACTCTAGGGTTCAGTGCTCATCTCTATTTATAGAGCCAGCACTATCTTCATTTGCAGACGTTTCCATGGACATGTGGAACTGCTAGGTTGGCAGGAGCTAGGACAGAGATGGGTGCTCATTCCATCTGGCAGTACTCAGGTTTTGAACTGCTGACTTTCGGCCTCCCAGTCTGCATCTTAACTACTATGGATTTCACCTCCTCCCACATCTGCCACTGATGGAACTCAGCAGCAGGTATGGAGGTCAAAGCCAAACAACTGCTTTGCAGCTGATGGGGGAAGCTTTCTCCATCAGCTGCAAAGCTGCTATGAGGGTGTCAAAGTTCCTTTGGAAGGAGCATGATGCTTTCTGGTCACAGAGATTGTGTCAAACAGGTCTTTTGCTCCTCCCCCTGTCCTCAAGTGACTTTTAAGGTTGCTCTACAGTGGCATATAGTGCAATCTCAGGACAATGGAAAATGCGAGATAGTAGCAATTTCGTTCCTCTCCTTTGAAGATATTTTATTTCAGCTGTCAGAAAAGAATGCCTGGATAATATTACATGCACTGCCAGGGACTGATGTTGCTTTGCATCACCAACATCTGGTGGCATTTGGGAGGAAATGTGCCTGTGAAATTGCAAAGCAGGTTTTTTTTTAGCTCTCTTAATCTCAGATAAACATGGGTCTGGAAATGAATAGACTTGAAAAGCTGATTTAAAAGACATGCTTGGAACTTTTCTTTCTCTTCTCTCCCTGTCTCCTTCACTCCATCCCTCTCCTGAATAAATAGACAGATGTCGAATTAAAACTGCAATCATCCTCCTACCATCAGATGGCAGAGCCATTTTCTAGGCAGCAACTTCAACAACACTAAATAATATTAACTTATGCTGGGGACTGAAAGGGCTCTTCCTTCTAGAATCAGCTGCCATACTCATTTTGTCCCCAGAGACAGAACACCAAATAATCACCCAAACACCCCTCCCCCAATATCCAAATAACTAATAGCCAAAGGCCAGGCATGTCATCTAAGTAAAAGAGGAAGAGAAACCTACAAGCTCCACTCTCAAATACAGTGGTGTCCAAACTTTTTTTCTCTGGGCTGGTCCCACCCCTGACACACAGGTGAGGGGGCCAGATGTGGGCTGCTCCTTTTGCTGATGGTTCCAACGTCAGCCATAGTGGCGGTGTTGGCGATCGAGCTAGGAGAGCCCCATGGCGCGCCCGGGATGATGTCGTAAGTGACGTCAGGCGGTGGGAGCAGTCCTAGGAGAGCCCGGGTACTCAGCCCAGGCCAGATTAATGTACAGGCCTAATTGGGCCCATGGGTCATAGTTTAGGCACCACTGCTCTAATAGTAATAAGAGCAGAATACAGTAAAACCCCTACTTATGTAAAAAGTCTGTTCCATAGGCTTTTATGTAAATGGCAGGGCAGGTGTGGGGCCCAAATGGGACTACGGTTCCCGCCTGCTGGCTTTTGTAAGGACTGGGAACTCTCTCTTCTTCTTTTTTGTATAGTAGGTGGGATGGGTGGGTGGGATATGGGTTTGTTTTTAAAGTGGGTGGGATGTGGGTTTTTATAGTGTTTTATGTGTTTTTAGAATTGTTGTAATGCCGCCCTGAGTCGGGTTCTGCCTGAGTGGGCGGCATATACAAATGCGACTATAAATAAATAAATAAATAAATAAATTGGTTTTTACTTAACATGAAGCAAACACATAGGAAAAATGAATTTTTACTTAACTCGAAGCAAACCCATAGGAAAAATGAATTTTTTACTTAACTCAAAGCAACCCCATGGGAAAATGATACTTATGTAAATCGAAGCAACCCTATAGGAAAAACAGGTTTTTTTACGAAACTCAAAGCAAACCCATAGGAAATTATGTTATGTAAATCGGGATGTTTATGTAAATTTGGACATGGTTTTAGTGTAAAAATCATTATGTAAGTAAAATTTTATGTAACTCGAGGCATGTAAGTCGAGGTTTTACTGTAATTAAATGCCATTCTCCTGCCCTCTCTTGAAAGCCATATTCTGCTGCCTGAAGCAGCCACTCTTACACTGCCCAGTGGCCAAGCCAAGCTATAATGCAATGATGGCGAACCTTTTAGAGACTGAGTGCCCAAACTGCAACCCAAAACCCACTTATTTGTCACAAAGTGCCAACACAGCAACAGGGGAGGAAGGAAATGCTCTCATTGGGCTGCTGGGCAGAGGGGTGGGGCAAACTCTGTGCTGGGGTGACTGCATGGGTGCCCACAGAGAAGGCTCCAAGTGCCACCGCTGGCATGCGTGCCATAGATTCGCTATCACTGCCTCTTTGAGCTGACATGACACAGCACAGGTTTTTGAGACGACTCAAAGGCTTCTTCAGTTTCACAGTATAGAAAACATCCTAGGCAATGAAGGACTATTAATTTGGTTTTAATTAACCACTTCTTATAGCACCATGACAGGGTACACAGAAAGAACCTCCTTGAAGATTGTGATTATTTTGAACCATAATCAGGCGTACCCTGGTAACGGCAACCTTGTGTTGCTGGCTAATTTTTCTCGCACTAGGTCAGGCAAAAGCAACTGCAGAATTAACTCACCAAACGGTGGTTTCATTTTGACAGTTTCACATCTAGCCTAGAGGAGGAGAAGAAGGAGATCACCTTGAACACCAAAATCTTTTTTTAAAAATTGCTAATAGCTTTTGGAGGAAAAGCAGTTCTACTTCTAAAGCGCATTGCCTGTCTCTCCCCCTTCCCCTTTTACAGATATTCTGGCAGTGCCAAATCGCTATTCAGCAGAGTTTACAAACAAAACCAGAACAAAGCCCCACAGAAAAAGAGACACTATCAATGTGGAACAGAATGAGAAAGGAAGGCATATGAATTATATATTACACCCCCTGTGTACGAAGGAAGAAAACCACCTCTCTTTGCCTAGCGGATAAGTTCAAACTAAAATTGGAAACTTCTGCTATGTAAATAGAAACAAGCAAAGTTCCTTCTTCCGGCCACCACCAGTTAATCCTATAAGCAGTAATGAATGATGTAGAAGGTACCTGGGGTGTCTGCTCAGAAGATGGGTGCTGCCAGAGCATGATAATCCCTGCCACAGTTGCACACACCCCACCCCCACCCCAGCATCCAGGATCTTATTATTTGCTAAGCCATGAATTATTTATATCACACTGCATGCATTTTCGTAGTGGAGGCTGTGTTATCATAACAAATAAACATAGGTGCTAAGGGGCTCTCAGAGCCACCAGCTGTAATTAAAAAATCTGTCCCATCAGTGGCATTTTCAGAGTCAACAGCAGAGACAGATGTTGGTGATATTTATTGGCAATCACAGATGTTTAATTTTAAAGAGACTTGAACTCCTTTTCAAACCCTTAAAACTTCTTTGTCCTTTTCCCAATCTATAGACATATTTCTTTCCTCCACAACTATTCATGGATCAACACAAAATTATCGGTAGTCTCACGACTTAACAAGGTGACGTTCTGATACCTCAGAATTATTTATGATGCTTCTGTTCTGTATTATTTGAATGCAAACAGATTGCTTCTTCTGCCCAGGAACACAGACTACTATCAAGAAGAGTTTAAGCTGGTATGAGAGATAATGGCTCCTGCCAACCTAGCAGTTCGAAAGCAAGAAATTGCAAGTAGATAAATAGGGACCACTTCGGTGGGAAGGTAAACAGTGTTCCGTGTGCTCTGGTGTCTAGTCATGCCTGCCACATGACTACGGAAACGTCTGCAGAAGCAGACAGCACTGGCTCTTCGGCTTTGAAACAGAGATCAGCACTGAACCCTAGAGTCAGATACAACTGGCTTTCGAGCAAGGGAAACCTAATGGTTTAAATCTAGTGCTAGTCTCAAGTGGTTATGGTGCTGACCGGGAGGCAAAAGTTCAGCAGTTCAAAAACCAAGTACTGCATGACAGAGTGAGCTCCCATCTCTGTCCCAGGTCCTGCCAACCTAGAAGTTCGAAAGCAAGAAATTGCAAGTAGATAAATAGGTACCACTTCAAGTGGGAAGGTAAACAGCATTCCGTGCACTCTGGTGTTGAGGCATGCCTTCCACATGTCCATGGAAACGTCTGCAGATGCAGACAGCACTGGCTCTTTGGCTATAAACAGAGATGAGCACTGAACCCTAGAGTCAGATACGGCTGGCTTTCGAGCAAGGGTGACCTTTACTAGTCTCAGAGCACTTGCACTAAGCCAACTGTTGAATGGTAAATCAAATTTAGCAATCTCATTGACTTAATTGATCTGCTCTAATGGGATTAGCAGCAACTGGATATAGGTCAATATTTAAACTTAAAGGAGAGAGATCAGTATAGACTTTGTATGTATATTACATTTGGAAAGTGTTTACTTCTCAATCTGGTTGCCAAAGTACACACAGCTTTGTCTGCCCATGAAAAGGTAAACATGTCAGGGGCATAAAAGATGGGCATTTAGAGGTCAATATGAAAACTTGCTGACTTTTACATTCTGATGATCATCTCTTGCTTATATTGGCATCTGTTATTTCTTGAGCATTCAACACAAATCAGCAAATCCTAATGTTGAATCAGCAAATCCTAATGTATTATCATTCTTTGAAAATATAATATTCCCAATATAATGACGAAGAGAATGGGAGAATCAATGTTCTTAAGAATGGATCTTCCCCCCCCCCCCCCGTTTCTACCTCAGAAGTCCTTGAGAGAAGAAAGTCAAGTCATTTTTAAAGTTAGCTGTTTGTTCAACCTTTTAGTGGTTCAATAAAGATATCACTGCTCTTGTTGTTGTATTATGTAAGGGCCACATGGCTTTGTTTAGGTTTTTAAAATGAACTATGGTGGATACCTGGAATAACTTCCCAGGGAATAATCTAGAAGACACCATGGATTCTTAACATCAGCCAAGCAGGACTTCAAATCATAGAAAACATCTGCTTCCAACCACTCGGTAATACTATGAATTTGGCTTTAATAGGCTTCACCTAATACAGAGTTTCTCAGCCTTGGTGCCCCAGGTGTTCTTGGACTTCAATTCTCAGAAGTCAGCACACCTGTCAATCAGGGCTTCTGGGAACTGAAGTCCAAGAACATCTGGGGCACCAAGGCTGGGAAACTATGACTTAATGGGTACACAAAATGTTATTCCCAATTCTCAGATATAGGCCTGCCACATTTCTGTATTACTTTTCCCCTGAGTTCCAAAAGAAGGCAACGGGAGAAGTAAATGCAGATTATTTGGTGACATTATGTTTGAGGTGTTAGAAAAGGAAACCCAACCAATTGCTAACAGGGGTGGAGTTTGAAACCACAAACCCCAAAGTTGTTTGTAGCCTGTGTTTTTGATCTTGCATAAACGTCTGCAAATAATTTTTGAAACTCTAAAATATTTTTTTTTCCTGCACTATCCACAAAATATTGATTGATAGCCCAAGGAAGACTGGTTTAGGTCAAAAGCTAGTTGTTTGTTCAATTTTTAGTGGTCTAATAGAAGTATGAGCTGCCCTTGCCTTTGTTCTTTTTTTGGAATAGGTCCATTTTTTAAAGGACAGAATAAAGTCACCTGGACACATCCAAGTCATCTCTAGTGCAGTTCTTTCAAATGAGAATAGGACATCCACTCTCAAATTTCCATTAACAATGCTTTACTTCAAGTAACCTCAGAGCTGGTAACCGTTCACTTGAGGTTTCCAAGCTGGTTGGCTGTGGCATGCTTCAATGCCCCATGGGCCCAGCCACACATTAAAAGGAGTATAATGTCCCCTTTGGTGCGGGGCAAGGGTGTCTACCTTCACAGGTGAGGATGAAATATGCCATGTTGTGACTAAAGGATGCACTGGAGTAGTTGCAGTTGTTGTTCAGATCGCAAGAGAGGCAACGCCTGTTATAGTTCCCTTTCGTGCTGGCACTGAAAAATAAGTTGGAGAAACACATGCTTAAATGCAAAGAAGTCTTGAAACAGAATGTTTGTTTAGAGCTTTATTGGAAAGACATATGCTGAAGGAAAGGGGTGTCCCTTTGTTTATTTATCTGACCAGTAGAGGCTCATTAGAATAGGCAGTGATGGTGAACCTTTTAAAGACTGAGTGCCCAAACTCAAAAGGCTGCCGTTTGTGCCACACCCTCATGTTGCTTGTGAGCCACCCACATTACCCCAGCCAGGGGAGGGAGGAAATGTTCCCATTGGGCTGCTGGGCAGAGGGGCGGAGTGAACTCTGTGTTGGAAGGAGGGAGGAAGTGCTCCCATTGGGGTGCTGGGCAAAGGGTGGAGCAAACACCGTGCTGGAGCAATGGCACACGTGCCCACAGAGAGGGCTCTGCGTGCCCCCTCTGGCACATGTGCCATAGGTTTGTCACCACTGGAATAAGCTGAGCGTCGGAGTGCCTAAGTGTAAGACCAACATGCTTAAGTGGGAGCTGCTGGTGGACAACAATGCCCTGTGTGAATGTGGAGAGATACAGAATCCGGCTCATTTTCTGGTCTGCCAGTTACTACTGGAAAATTGTACTGATGAGGATTTAAGTTTGGTCAACAACAAAGCCAGGAAGGTGGCTTCATTTTGGCAGTTTAAAGTCTGACCTGGACACGATGATCAGGAATTTTGCTGGGAAAAACTCACAGACTGCTTGTGGTCTGAAAGGGGGGAGGGGGAGAGCTCCTCCCATTAATTCAGGTTAAAATAGGTTCCATGATCCACTCAGACTTTGGGCCACTTCCAGGAGGATAAAACCCTCATGGCCGCATTGGGTAATTCTCTTATTCTTGGACAAATTATTTCCATCAACAAATGGGAGACTTTTGTTACTGCAAAAATTATATAAGCCTCTGCATTTTCTATAATACTCAAATTATGGTAAACTATATACAAATCGAATAAATGAAAGGAAATGTTCCTAGAGGTAGCAAGATGAGAGCTGGAATAACTATTCCTTTCTAATTAAAAAAATCTATATATTATAAAGCTTTATATATACAGGTACTGCATGTACTTTCTCAAGGTATAAATGGAAAATATGTGGATGACAAATGGATCATACAGCTACACTTGAACTTACTTTACAGTGAATCCGCTCAAGTCTAAGAACTGGAAACAGATTCATTTTGGGAAAATAAATAATCTGAAAATTGTCCTTTTACTTAAAAATAAATCATACCTGAATAAATGTCTTGTCCTTGCTTGCTCCTCTGTACTGAGGAAATAACTAAAATAAAATGAATTCAACAGTGTGACTGGAGTTTAGGTATAGTTAATCTGAATTACCTGATCAGAAAAAAACCAATCAATTAATTACAAGCAAGCCCCACTCCAGCTCAATAAAAAAGGAATTGTTCAAAAATACCTCTTAGACACAAAAACAATCCTCCCACTAATTATTGAAAAACCTGAATAAGCCAAAATACTGTAATCCAACAATAAATATAAATAAGTAACAACAAAATTCATATGTTGGTTTATACTTTACTCAGTACAGAGGTCGAAGAGACCACTTCATAAACATTATAAACATCCTTCCAAAGCTTTCAATTCTAGTTGAAATCTTGATCATGTCACTTTGTATTTTAATGGCTAAATAAATAAACAAATACAACAAAACAAACAATGCCCAACCATCCCAAATTCTCATACAACCCTGTGCAAATTAGCTGTGGCCTTCTGGCTGGTAGAGGGAAACCATCAAAGAGGAATTGTAGTAGTAGATGTCTGTTTCATTGACTACACCAAAGCCTTTGATTGTGTGGATCACAATAAACGTTTTCTTTCATGTTTCTTCTTCTATCTTAAAGAAAGAGTAAATTGTAATTGTGCCTAATTTACTGCTTGCACTCTGCTCAGAGATCCTTGTACATGGATGTGATATAAACATTTTCACAAAACTTAAAATCAAAAAATCAAAACAGCTTTGTGATTCTTATGGTCAGTTCAAAATCAAAAGTGTTCAGATCTACTTAAGGACTGAAAAGTTTCAGTATTTAAGCACAGATTTTCCATCTCACAAACCACAGGATTATTAAATGGCCCATGTAACTACTCCACTGATGGTGTTTTCCCCCTCAACTTAAATCCAGTTGTCATTCTCAACCAAAGTAGACCCACTGAATTAACTGCTATGTAAATCCCATTGATTCAGTGGTTTTGCTGCAATTAGGAGTTAAAACTGGTTTTGGGTCCTTCTCCATAACTCTCAGACAACAATTGATAGTCAACAGTCACAACCATGAATCTCTGAAAAGGTGAAAACTTACTTACATTTTATGCTGCTTTTCATCATATCCCAAAATCTTGGTCACATCCCAATCACCCGATGTGATTGTCTGTAAGTTATCATTGCTGCTGTTAGGCTGCCCAAAAATAAAGGGAAAGTTGGGTGTTGTTTTTTTTAAAGCAAGATATTTGGAGTATCAGTATAGATACTCTTCAGAACAACCTTTCCCAATATCTCAGACACAGTTTATTAAAAAAATAAATATAAGTTCATTATTCCTCTTTCTGCCTAAGTCCTAGGTCAAGTGATACAAAAACACGAAAGCCAGTTCATGCCAAATATATAATAACTCAAATCTAAGAGTTCTCAAATGGTGTCTTGGTAAGTTTTTCTGGGTCAAGGAGAAAAAGCAAATGATATCGCTGCAAGTGTAAGGAACCAAAATGGATGGGCAGTCGGTCTTGATTTCCTTCCGTTTCTTCCCATCATAAAAAATCATCATGTGCTTCCAATGAAATTTTCCCATTTTTGCATTCAGTTTTGTACAGGCAAATCTCTCCAATTAAAAAGCATTGCACTTTATTTTCACATTATTCAACTTTTTCCCAACATATCGTAACTTCAGCATGTGCTTTTATTCATTTTTCTCATTGCACAATAAAATTTACATGGAATTTTGTAATGCATAGGCAAATCTCCCTACTTTAATGCATTTTACAGGATATTTTCATCAAAGTATGCATTTTAAGTGGAAGAACTGCATCACAAAACTGAGAGAAATACAAGTTTGTGTGAACTTCCTCCCAGCTTGTATAACTTTTTATACAATTATACAAATGTGCATAAAAAAGAGGGGAAAAGAGCAAACCAACTGTCTCTCATTTGGTTTCAAAAGTCTACATTAGACAGTTAAACTACAAGACTGCCTGAATAAAAGCCCCATGGTGGACTTAAATGGTCCTTGTTTTAAATAGGTCCATGTTCCCTACAGTACACAGTACAGGGACTGTGATGGCTTAGTGGTTAAGATGCTGAACTTTATGACTGGAAGGTTGGCAGATCAGCAGTTCGAGACCCGAGTACTGCATGACACAGAGTGAACTTCTGTCTCTGTATCAACTCCTGCCAACCTAGCAATTTGAAAACAAGAAATTGCAAGAAAATAAATAGGTACCACTTCAGTGGGAAGGTAAACAGTGTTCTGTGCATTCCGGTGTCTAGTCATGCCTGCCACATGTTCACGGAAATGTCTGTAAACGCAGACAGCGCTGGCTCTTTTGCTATAAACAGAGATGAGCACTGTACCCTAGAGTCAGATACGACTGGCTTTCGAGCAAGGGTGACCTTTACTATGTTCCCCTAGCATCCTCAGGAGGCTATGAGGCAGATTTGCAGTGTGGTCAAAATTACTTATGTGAGTCTTATTGCTTCTCATTGCAGCACATTGGATGTTTAGCAACCAACTCAAGAGAGGACTGACCTGTGATGAAGACATGGCAATGTGGTAGAACTCGCCTCGTCCTCCCTGAGGAATTGCTCGGACAAAGAAGAATTTCTTGCTCTCTCTGGAGAAGACAGGTTCTTCATTCTGCAAAGATCAAGAAGTCCGCAACACAGGTGAGTAGAATTATAGGCAAAACTTGGCAGTAAATCATTGGAGAAAGAAACATCAATCGCTTCCTTCTTTTTCCAGACTCCATCAGCCATGTGTTTTTCAAACTGTGGGCTTCCGGAAACACAGGTGTGAACATCATGTCAGCAAGTAAGGTCAAAATATTCTATAGGCTGGAGTTAGTCAACATCCAACAATTTTTGCTGCCTGAAGTGAAGGATAAAATAACGCCTCCCTACACAGAAGCAAGCAGAAGTGCTAGTTCAGGGGTGCCCAAACTACGACCTGTGGGCCAGATCCAGCCCCTGATGACAATTTATCCAGCCTGTGCCACCCTTGTTGCTCCCAGAAGTGGAAGCAAAATGCACTTGCATGGGCCTGATGAATGGGCATCGAGGCCCAGATCCTGCCCATGGGCCATAGTTTGGGCACCCCTGATTTAAGCAGAGAAAATGGCAGCTTAAAATCTATCCCGTCTTGTTGCAAAACAGATTGCATGGCATGTTTTACTTCTACTTCTAGTGAGAGGAACCTCGTGACCGGCCCACTGAACCATGTGACCGGCCCATTGCCCAAAAGGTATGGGCACCCCTGTGCTAGTTGGAATGTTTAACACTGTGCGTATGGTGTCCCCCCACCTCTCCACCAGCACCAGAGCAAATCATGCAAGCTCATGTTATCCCAAATCTGGAAACTGCACCCCTTTATTTTCGTTTATATTTTATTTTCAATAAAATTACTTTTCCCATTCCCCCCCGACTCCAACCGCTAGGCTTACACATCCACAAGCACCACACTGTACCATGATTCACTTGCAGGTAGATAACTGCAAGGATTGATTTTTAATAAATTTATAAAGATCTCAAACCACTACTTAAAAAGGCCTTGGTCAAGGGTCCCCACCCCCCACCCCATTCTCTCCTTCTGTTTAAAGCCAAGCCCCGACAGCAGTGAAATTAACCTTTTAAAGTCCCATGGAGATTTTAAAGTACTGTATTTCATTAGCGGTTATGCTTAGGATGTCCTAAAAATTAATAAAAATGTTGTCATATATTCTAACATGTTCTGTTTTTGTATATTTGAAGCAGGAAACTCTCTGGATATTCTCTTTGTCCTGGCCGTGTGGGGTAGTGGTGGTGGTGGTGGTGGTGGTGTGTGGAGTCCAAAAGTCCTATTTCATTCAAAAGGAAGCTTTCTATCACACCTGGTGACCCAAAAGCCATACCCTTCATGAAACACGGAATTGCCAGTGAAACACGGAATTGTTCCGCTGATTGTCTGTTCAAATCTCCTGCCTCTGATGTATCGCTATCCCGATTGGACCACATCGTCAACCCGGCTTGCCCATTGGTGTCACACCTGAAATGCTGAGCCCTGACATTGGCTACTATATCAGCATCTATTGTACCTAATCCCCAATCTCTTCCTTCTATCTTTCCTCGAAAGTGTAATCTTTTACTATTTGACCACATTTACATAAATACAGTACAGTACCTGTATTTCCTTTTGTAACCTGTAATTGACTTATCCATCTTTGAATTGACCACCTGCTGTGGGTTCTTTTGTTACATTGTGTAAACTTTATCATTTCAAGGTAGATAGCCTATGTGTAGAAATGTATAAGAAGACTTTGTGACTTCAGACTGCAGCTCTCTCTCTAGCTCTCTTCTACATCAACCTACCTGTAGTTAGGGGCTCATTTTGTGGGTGGACTTTGCTCAATTGAAATGGTACCTTTAATTCAATAAACTCATTTCTATTTGAACCTACAATCTGATGTGGTTTTTGGTTCCTGATTCAACCATGTCTGTAGGATGTTCCCCTAAATTTAAAAGGTAACAATTTTTCAGGTAACACTCACAAGCAAAGGACTAACTGTACATCTCCATCTTCAAGTAAGTTCTTGCTGCCTCCTGATTCCTCCAAACCTCTGTCAGCTGAGAGAACCACCTCTTGATTGCCTAATAGTTGGGCAGGCACTGGTCCAAGCAACCAGCTTTATCTGCTACTAGCATGGGTACCCGGCTTCGCCCAGGGGTTGCTTGTGTGCATTCCTGCCCCCCGAAGGGTGTCGGGACCACTTTACCCTCACAGGGATGTGTGTTCACTTCCAGGGCTCCAGCTGCAGCCTTCCAGACCCACTCCGGACCTGCTGAGGGGTCATACATCCCCCGTCGTGGTCTCCTCTCACAGTGCGGCCTGCGCTGGCTCCTGCACCAACATTTTGCCTTCTGCCTCCATGTTCTGAGACCGCTGAGTCTTGTGCGTATGTGCGGATTCTCGCGTGTGTGCACAACCTCCTTTTCTCACTTTCTGTTCCTTTTGGGGGCCCCATTATGACCAATTTTTAGGGTGCTTAACCCCTCCACTGATGACCGGGACCCCCTCCATGGACCTCTCCGAAGGCCAAGGTAGATGTGTGGCAAAGTTTTGTCGGGATCCGTCCAGGGGTGTGGGAGCCCACTCACTTCACTTGGTTGATCACTTTAAAAGAACCTTTATAAATTACCATCCTACCCAGTCCTACAACCTATACTTCCCTCCCAGTTTCCTCTCTTGCTTGGACTGCTTTTAAGAGCTTGCTGGTGTGTTACACCTGAACATGTCCAGTCCCACTAGTCTCAAGCTACATCATTTTCATTTCCGGACTCCATCAGAAAAACAGGAAGAAAACACAGCCACCTTGCCATAAATTTTGGAATCATTGCCTGAGAGCTACAACCGAACTCTTTGATGCTTTGAGTCACCAAGCACTGAAACTTTGAATACCTCGAATGCTATTCATTAATAAGTGAATGTTTGATTCTTTTTGACTAGTGTTTCTTTGATATAGCAAGGAAAGAAACCCTTAGGAAATCCAGGTCTCTGCAGCTTTCTTCTCTTTAAGGAGAATGTCCATTTTTGGCTCACCACCCCCACCATCAAGACGCCAACAGATCTACAAAGCAATATCTGGAAGGCAAGTATAATGCAGATTTCTACTGAAATACTTTATGGGTGGTTCCCTTCTTTTCTGCCAGACACTACTTGCTAAGCCAGGGATTCTCAACATGCGGCCTGTGGGCTGGATGCAGCCCACGGCACCATTTCATGTGCCCCCCACCTCCACCACACCAGGAAGTACCATGTGGTGGAGGAAGGTCAAAATGACCGTCTTAATGGGTGTCTTAACACATTAGGATACCTTGCTGAAAGAGTGGGAGGTTTCTCTGAGATATCCCCCCCCCCATCAAAGAGCAAAGAGGCCATCACCAGGACTTGCAAACCCCTTTAGGTCCCCCCTCCCAAACCATGCATTTTGCAGTAAAAGTTTGTACAGTGGTACCTCGCTTAAAGAGCATAATGCGTTCCACGGGATTGCTCTTTAAGCAAGTTTGCTCTTTAAGCAAAACACCATTGTAAGTGACCAATTATGACTTCTGGTGGGGGGATTGTGAACCCCGATTTAGTTGTGAAGTGAGCTTTTGGTTAGTTTTAGTTGTTAAGTGAGGTGACCATTCAGAGAAAATTCTGCTCTTTAAGCGAGTTAGTCTCTAAGTGAGGTGCTCTTTATGCGAGGTTTTACTGTATACAGCGGTACCTCATACAATGATTTTAATCCATTCCATGGGGCTAGTTGTTGTACGAAACAATTTTCCCTATGGGATGCATCATACAACATTTTTTTTTTGCTAAGTGGTTTTTCCCATTGAAAAATTGTTGTACGATTTTTCCATAGGGAAAATTGTTATGTGGGATGCCATTTCCCCCAAAACCTAATTGTTATGAGATTTCATTGTTATACGGGGCGATTGTTGTATGAGGTTCTACTGTATTGTAGAAGAAGAAGGGAGTTGGAAACAGCTTTGGAACTTTTTTTACCTAGAAAACCTGAAAGGATCAGAATTGACTTGATGGTAAACACTTATTATTAATTATAATTTCCTGCTTAAGGGGAACTAGATCTTGTATGTATACTCCACAGTGTCAAAATTGTATGGACTACCAGAGCAGGCCCACAAAGGGATGCTCTCAAAAATGCATTCACACCATTTACCAAAAACCAGCAAAGACATTTATGCACATGGCATCTAGGTAAAGGTCTCCCTTGCTTGAAAGCCAGTCGTATCCAACTCCTGGGTTCAGTGCTCATCTCTGTTTATAGTCAAAGAGTCTGCATCTGCAGACATTTG
This sequence comes from Bradypodion ventrale, assembly GCA_035047345.1. Classification (NCBI taxonomy): domain Eukaryota; kingdom Metazoa; phylum Chordata; class Lepidosauria; order Squamata; family Chamaeleonidae; genus Bradypodion; species Bradypodion ventrale. The sequence goes on from JAWDJE010000006.1 coordinate 129,246,330, forward strand.
CATGGAATGTGGCAGGCATGCCACACCTGAGTGCACAGAGTGCACACCTGAATGCACAGAATGCAGTTTACTGTCCCACTGAAGTGGTCCCTATTTATCTACTTGCAATTTCTTGCTTTCGAACTGTTAGGTTGGCAGGAGCTGAGACAGAGATGGAAGCTCACTCTAGTGCAGTACATGGGTCTCAAACTGCCGACCTGCCGACCTTCCAGTCATCAAGATCAACATCTCAATCACTTGAGCCACCACAGTCCCTCATGGCATCCAAGGGAAGTGTTATTCAGCCCACGAAGGTGCTTATTCAGTGAATGCATTCCTTTTCACGTGGCAGTCATCCTGACTGAATGGAGGAAAAGACCACATTTTGACTTATAGGCTGCCTCACTCTGTGCGGGTTCTGTGGTAGTTTGTTCACAGTAAGCCTAAGAACCTCTTCTGCCTGGTCTTCCTTCCCTATTAACGGTAACCTCCAGTTAGTCTTTACGCTTCTGCTCAACCCTGGCAGTCTAAGAGAGCTCTTCATTATATTGGCTTCACGATCATTCTGTGCTTAAGTTCCCTTAATTCACAGTGTCACGGTATACTAGGTCTTCTAACGATTTTCACTTTCTCAGCTTTCCTGGAAAATTACATGGCTGGAATTGCATTATTTAATTGAAGCCAGAGATGCAGATAAAAAGATGAGTCAAAAGAGTTTTCGCATCCATCACTAGGAAAAATAAAACTTAGTCAATGCATAGGTGCCACTTCCCTTCTACGTTTTATATATTTTAATTATTTTGGGCTGGTTATATTTATATCCTGCCTTCTATCCACAGAGTTCTAGATTCCTTTATTCTTATAATGAAAACAAGGCTGAGGGGCAGGCCAAGTAACATTTCAGGCTCTGGAGTTTCCACACATATTCACTTCAACACAAAAGACTTCCATTTTATATCCTCTCCCTTCTCCACTACTCACTAAAAATGAGACATAAACTCTGCAGACAGTGTATGTGTGTGAAGAGTATGTGTTGCTCAAGAGTTGAGTTGTGGAATATTTTATATAAATATAAATTCTCTCTTGCCCTACGAGAACATTTTCTTCTTGTGCAACTTGGCTGTACATCAGCAGTGACCAGTTCGAGCGGGGGTGATATATAATTTTATTTATTTATTTATTTTATTCAATTTGTATAGCCGCCCCAATTGACATGCAACTCCGGGCGGCGTACATAAAATCCGCAACATTAACCAATAACAAACCCTTTAAAAATTCCTAAAACACAAAAAAGAATATCTAATTAAAAACTAAAAAAACTAAGTGATCCTGCTCTAAATGAGCCAGTGGAGGGTGGTGGTCTCCCCCACTTCACCTCCTCATACCTGCCCTGCCAACCAGGTTTTCAGCTCTTTCCTGAAGGGCAGCAACTCCATCTGGAGACGCAGTTCAACTGGCAGGAGGTTCCACAGGGCCGGAGCGGATACCAAAAAGGCTCTTCTTCTAGTGCTAGAGAGGCAAGCCTCTCTAGCAGTTGGTATTTTTAAAGAGCCCCTCCGGTCCGCTCTAGTGGGATGGGCAGATGTACTCAGGGTGATGCAGTCTCTTACGTATCCTGGCCCACTACCATGTAGTGCTTTAAGGCAATTACTAGCACCTTGAATTGCACCTGGAAAAACACTGGCAACCAATGCAGCTCCCATAGAAGGGGTGAGGCACGGGCATAACGCCCACACCCCATCACTACATGGGCAGCCGTAGCCTCCGAATGGTCATCAAGGGCAGCCCATGTACAGTGCATTACAATAATCCAGTCTGGAGGTGACCAGAGCATGTGTGACCATAAGCAAGGAGTCCTGGTCCAGGAGCCGGCATAATAGACGAATGACATGAAGTTGTGCAAAAGCCATCCTAGCTATGACTGCTTCCTGCTCATTGAGCAGGAGTCTTGAGTCCGGGAGGACGCCCAGGAGGACGCACTGGGTCTGTCTGCGGCAAAAGAGCCCCATCCAGCTCCAAAGATGATAACTTCTGGGATAACACAGGGAGCTGGTAACTCCCGGAATAATCACAGAGAGCTGAGTCTAGCGGTAGTGTGTCATTTACCAAACATGGCAGCATGAAAAAGGGGGAAATGGAGAAGGTAAAGCTGTGAACAGACTGCAGTTTTCAACAGGCTCTAATTTTCGATAGGGTGAGGTGACTGCTTCAGGCAGAAGATTTTGCATGTCATGAAAGGACAGAAAAGGGAAAAGTTGAAAAGAAAGTACCTATGAATCACCCACTAAGTCAAAGGATGATGCATGCAAGTGCAGTACCATTAAATGCAATGCTCACAGACTTTTTAAAGAATGCAAGCGCGGCGCCAAAATGGCCGCCGCGCTCTTTGCGGGCCCCCCCCCACAGGACAGAGAATCCGGGTAGTTAGGGGCGTGGCCAGCTCCCTTATAAAAGGGGTGGCCACGAGGCAGCCGAGCTGCCATTTTACCTCAGCGACGGAGCGGAGAAGTCTTTTCCCCTGTGTCTCCGTCGCTTCTTATCTTACCGGGAAGCCTTTTGGTAGCGGTTCTTCCTTTTCGGCTTCCCTTTGCTTCAGTAGAGATGCCTTCGAAGAAGAAGGCAGCTTCGAGTGCGGCTCGCGCTGTTAGGAGGGGCAACCCAGGTCGGAGGACCGCGGTGCCGCCTCCTCAGCAGCCGCCCTCGCAGGCCCCGGTCGGGGCCGGCGGAATGGGGTCTATTGCCCCTTGGCCCGGAGTGGGCGAACAGAATGCGGGCGCGGAAGGGGTTCCGGCCCGCGGCCCGCGAGCGGTGGACACCGCTCCTGCACCTGCCCACCCTGTTGGGCCTGCTGCTCTTGGGTCGCAGCCTCCCCCTGGGCCCTCTAGCCTTGGGGGGTGGTGCGGCCCCCTGCCTTGGCAGGTTTCTCCACCGACCCTGCCGGGCTTCGGTGCTGGCCAATGGCCATATTCGGGTCCTGGGGTACAGGGACCTGTACCCACGCCTGGACCGGGCGGGCCGGCCGGCCCTTGGCCCCAGGTCGACGTGGCAGCATTACTGGCCCGTATTGCGGCCCTGGAAGCGTCGTTGGCTCGGGCCAGTCAGGCGGGAGCCCCCTTTGGGGTCCCTTTTGCGGCGCTGTCGGCAGAAGGACAACAGCCGACAGGGAGGGTTGAGCTGCTGCAGGCGCGTGGCGCGGTTTCGGCCACTGCCTCGCAGCTCCCCAGTCAGCAGCCAGGTGCGGGTCAGGCCCCGGTGATGAGCTCTACGTCGGTCGTGAGCTCCGGCGCCCCCAGTGGGCCGGAACCCCCGGTGGGGGCGGCCCGCGGGGGTGCAGCCTGTGAGTATACGGTGCAAGCGAGTACACCCACACACATTCCTAATACGGGGGGGGGGGGGCTTTTCAATGGCCTTGGCCTCGCGCGGGTGATGCGGGGGCCACGCTGTCGGCACCCCACCCGGCGACGACGACTGCCACCCCGGGCACTGGGGTGGGTACTTCTTCTTACACTGCGGGGAATGTTCTGGGGGTGGCTGGGCTAGCTCAGGCCCCTTTCCCTATGGCTGCGGTGCCTTTTTTGGCTTTGCCGACGGCGGGGTATTCCTTGCCACTGGGTGATCACTTGGCACAGACTACCAGAGAAAAGATATGGCGGGGGGAGTATGTAGATATCTTCTCACTCCTGAACAGAGAGCCCACCAAGGAAGAAAGGGAGGGACAGGATGAGAAGGACAAGGAGCAGGCACGTCGCCGTAAGCCGCCACGTACCTGGGCCAACTGGCTCCCTGCTTATTTAATATACATGGCGGTGTACTTGAGGGCGCGGCCGGATTTGGCTATTCCCATGGTCCAATATTTGGACAACATATATAGGGCGATGGTGGATTTCCCGGGTCCCTCGTGGTTAGCCTATGACGAGGAATTCCGTATGAGGATTCCCCTTCACCCCGAGATGAGATGGGATGAGCCGTGCCAGAGGCTTTGGCTTTTGTACATGACGCCCACACGCCCCGCCCCGGGAGACAGATATCATTGTGGACATGCGGTTCAGCGAGCAGCTCCAGCGCAGGTTACCCGCCAAGCGGCGGGGCAGGGGGTTCCAGCCCGCCTGCTGTGCTGGACTTTCTCGTCCAATGGTTCCTGTAATAGGAAGAATTGCAAGTACAGGCATGAGTGTCCCACATGTGCGGGCCCCCACGCAGCCTCCGCCTGTCCCAGGCCTGGAGGGACAAGGGGCAGAGGGAGGGGCGGACAGTGGGCTGGCAAGACTGCCACGGATGGAGCTGGTTCTCCAAAAGGCCCCCTCCCCAATTAATGTGGACATGCTGGAGCGTTGGCTCGCATCGTACCCGAAGGGGGAGGATGGGGAGTATCTCCTTCAGGGTTTTAAGCAGGGATTCCGTATCCCTTTCATGGGTGATAGGTCCCCTCAGGATGCCCCTAACCTTTTATCCCTCAGAGGGAGGGAGGACGTGGCTGCGGCCAGCATTAAAAAAGAGTTAGATGCGGGCAGGGTCGCTGGACCTTTCCCTGCACCCCTGTTTCCCAATCTTAAGGTGTCGCCACTGGGCTTGGTCCCCAAAAAGTCCCTAGGCGAGTTTCGCCTTATTCATCATTTGTCCTACCCAGCCGGCCGATCGGTCAATGATGCTATCCCTGATGACCTTTGTTCAGTCAGGTATACATCGTTCGACCATGCGCTGCGCATGGTGCGCTCGTGTGGCCCGGGTGCCCTGCTGGCTAAGTGCGACATTAAGTCGGCTTTTCGCCTTTTGCCAGTGCATCCGGGCGACTTTGAGTTGCTGGGTTTCAAATTTAAGGGTGAATATTATTTTGATAAGGCCATGCCTTTTGGCTGTTCCATATCATGCTCGGCCTTCGAGCGTTTTAGTACTTTCCTAGAGTGGGCTTTCGTCCGCAGGTCAGGGTCTCGGTCTGTAGCCCATTACCTGGATGACTTTTTATTCGGGGGTGAACGGGGCTGGGACACGTGCACACGTCTCCTCAACACATTTCAGACGCTAATGGAGGAACTCGGTGTCCCTTTAGCGCCCGAAAAGACCGAGGGCCCATCTACCAAGCTAGTATTCCTGGGGGTGGAGATTGACACAGTAGTGCAGGCTTCTAGGCTACCGGCCGATAAGGTGTCCAGAATAGTGGCCCTTATCTTGGATTTGCTGGCCAAACGCAAGGCATCACTGAGGGAACTGCAGGTGCTACATGGTCACCTCAATTTCGCTTGCAGGGTGGTCGCACCGGGCAGAGCTTTTGCCCGGCGCTTATGCGACGCCATGGCAGGGTTATCCAGGCCCCACCATAGAGTTAGGCTTACCCGGGGTATCAGGGCAGACATGTTTGTCTGGTTGCAATTCCTGAGGGAGTTCAATGGGGTCTCTTTTTGGAGGTCTGACCTCCTGGCATCCCCCAATTTTCAGATCCAGTCTGATGCCTCAGGATCCCTGGGTTATGGGATGTACTTCAATGGGAAGTGGGCCTATGGTGGGTGGCCACCGGCCTGGGCAGGCACGGGTCGCCTGCGGGATCTCACATACCTGGAATTTTTCCCTATTCTGGGGGCTTTGATGCTATGGGGCGAGCAGTGGGCTAATTCGGTTGTGCATTTCTGGTGTGACAATGCTGCTGTTGTACACATTGTCAATGCACAGACTTCCAAATCGCCCAGGGTTCTGGAACTAGTGCGCCATTTTGTGTTGCGCTGCCTGCGCCTCAATGTCTTGTTCAGGGCCAGGCATGTTCCAGGGATTAATAATGATATTGCTGACGCTTTGTCCCGCCTGCAGATCTCCCGGTTCCGCGCCTTGGCCCCGGATGCGGAGGAATTTCCCTCGCCACTCCCGGACGAGATGTGGACTATTGGCAAGGAGAGGTGAACCGGGCGATTGGCCTGTCACTAGCGCCACGCACGCGTAAGGCGTATCAACAAGCGTTCAATTCTTACAGAGCATTTTCTGCTCAATTTCATCTGCCAGAGACCTGGCCTATCCCGGTGGACCATGTTCTGCAGTTCATGGTTTACCTGCATCCACAGGGCCTCGCACCTCGCACCATAGCATCCAAGCTCTCGGTGTTGGCTTTTATGGCCAAAGTGGGAGGTCATGAGGACAGCACCTCTGACTTCCGTGTGAGACATGTTTTGGAGGGGTGGGTGCGCGAGCGCGGGCGTTGCCCGGACGACCGGCACCCCATTTCCCCAGGGGTTCTTACCCAGTTGGCCCGGGGCTGGCCAGGCCTCTGTTTAGATCATTATGAGGCAGCCCTTTTCCATGCAGCCACAACGGTGGCATTTTTTGGAGCGCTCCGCATCAGCGAACTTGTGATGCTGTCTAAGGCGGATGCAAGTTGTAGGGCACTGGAACTCGAAGATGTCTATGTTGCCAAAGACTGGGCCCAGTTGAGGATACGCTCCTCTAAAACAGATCAGCATGGCGTAGGCAGTGGTGTAAGACTGCTACGGTGTTCTTTGGCAGACATCTGTCCGGTTGGTGCCCTACAGGAATACCTGGCACTGCGTGGCATGCACCACGGCCCGTTTTTCTGTCACCAAGATGGGTCTCCCCTTACTAAATTTCAGTTTTGGAAGGTGACAGGCAGAGCCCTCGCCAGGGTGGGTCTACCAGGTGCCCGTTATGGCACACATTCATTCCGTATTGGTGCAGCCTCTACAGCAGCTGCTTTTGGGTACTCTGGGGCTGACATACGTAGCATGGGGAGGTGGGGCTCGCAATATTTTCAGTTTTATGTGCGCCCACTCCCGCCATGAGTACCAATCTAGTCACCTTACCGCCTTTTTTCTCAATTTTCTTACAGACCCTGGGTGTCGTATTACACCGGTGACAGTATGGCTGGTGGGCCACAGCTATGTGCACAGGGCAGCGCGTTACGCTGCGGCGACAGAGTGGGGACCCCGACTGGGACTGGGTGAACACGCCAGTCTCACATGGCATGGTAAGCCTGGGATGTTATGGCGGGAGCTGCGGCCTTTCCTTTTTTCTGGCCTGGGTGCTGACCCGCCTGACATTCTCATCATCCACCTGGGGGGCAATGATTTGGGCCAGGTCACAGGCTTATCGCTCAAGCATGCGATTTGCGAGGACCTCGCCTACTTGCATTATGTCTGGCCTGCCACAACCCTGGTTTGGTCGGACATTGTCCCGCGACATTCTTATAGAGGGGGCGTTAACCTCCTGGCCCTTGACCGCGCTAGGCGCACGGTCAATAGGGCGGTGGCGCGGTTTCTTGCCGACAGGGCTTGGGGACGGGTCAGTCATCACCCCGCTATTAGCCTACAAAATTATGACTTGTACGCAGGGGATGGGGTCCATCTGTCGCGAGGAGGTATGGACCTCCTGTTGGGTGATTGGCGAGCAGGCCTGTTGACCGAGCTGACGGTCTGGGGGGGGGGCGTCAGGCCTTCTTTGAAGCCCCTCCGTGTGGCGGGTAGCACTGGTAAGGTAAACAGTATGACCCACAGGTATCCGGCAGGTTCGCAATTGACTGGACAACACTAGACAGGAATAAATTAGTTAAACGTTGTCCGGTCAACGATGAACCAGGCGACGGGGTGATGACGATAGCTAACCAGCATGCATCACCCCGTGATTTCACGGATACGCGTCAGAGGGTGGGGTCATGAGTTAGATATTGACTACAGTCAACAATTTGTTTGTTGTCAACAAACAAATTGATACAAATTGATACATTGTAGCCAACTGCCGTTGGCAATTTTGGGTGGTACCTTACCAGTGTACCGTCGGCCTGCTTGCCTTAAGAATTATGATTGGTCGTTTTACCAATACAAATTTATAATTCGGACTAGGGCATTGAATCAATAAATGTGGCCCGATGCTGTTATCCACTTTCAATGTTGTCTGTGTCCGTTATTGGGGGGGTGCGCCTGCAATGCAAGCGCGGCGCCAAAATGGCCGCCGCGCTCTTTGCGGGCCCCCCCCCACAGGACAGAGAATCCGGGTAGTTAGGGGCGTGGCCAGCTCCCTTATAAAAGGGGTGGCCACGAGGCAGCCGAGCTGCCATTTTACCTCAGCGACGGAGCGGAGAAGTCTTTTCCCCTCCACCCCCTCCCTAGTTAACAGTGTGATATTTTGGTCGCTTCGGGGCCGGGTGGGAATTTTTGGCTGGGACCCATATTGGCTTCCGGGTCCTGGCTTTTTTGCACATCCCACACTGTTGCTATGGTTTGATATAGGGGTCTTCTTATGTTCCTACTGTTGACTTTGGTCACATTGGCGGGTAGCACTGGTAAGGTAAACAGTATGACCCACAGGTATCCGGCAGGTTCGCAATTGACTGGACAACACTAGACAGGAATAAATTAGTTAAACGTTGTCCGGTCAACGATGAACCAGGCGACGGGGTGATGACGATAGCTAACCAGCATGCATCACCCTGTGATTTCACGGATACGCGTCAGAGGGTGGGGTCATGAGTTAGATATTGACTACGGTCAACAATTTGTTTGTTGTCAACAAACAAATTGATACAAATTGATACATTGTAGCCAACTGCCGTTGGCAATTTTGGGTGGTACCTTACCAGTGTTACGTCGGCCTGCTTGCCTTAAGAATTATGATTGGTCGTTTTACCAATACAAATTTATAATTCGGACTAGGGCATTGAATCAATAAATGTGGCCCGATGCTGTTATCCACTTTCAATGTTGTCTGTGTCCATTATTGGGGGGGGTGCGCCTGCAAATCAGTTTGTTCTCATTTATTGAGTTGTACCAAATACAGTTTTTCACCTTCCTCTGGGTCTGCCTTGTGCTCTTTGTCCTTCTCCTCTTTCCACATATGCCTTGTATGGCATGGAATGCCAAGACATTCTCTCCAAATGGCAAACCACTCCATTTGTTGTCTCTGCATGTAGTTTAAGATTAGTTCTATTCCAATTCTTTCCCTTATAATCTCATTTCTGATTTTACCCCTTCTAGTCACTCTGGCCAAGTTATCCTGCTATGGTAATAGAGTAGACCATACTGCCAGCAACTCAACGGCAAGTGTCAGGCAGCAGTAAACTAACTTGACAACCCTGAGAACTAACGGCCTTGGGTGCCAAAGTCCACAGGGAAGGGTGCTGGTCCCCAAGTGGATTAAATCCCACATGAATGGATAAATCCCACATGAATCCCACATGGAGGATAGTAGCTTCATCCATCCAGGCCTGGGGATGAGGAGGACTTTGTGTGCCAAAAGGGCTCAGGACCGTAAAGTGACTCATGGAACTGGATCAGTGGTATGGGTGTTATGCTGCAATGCAGAGGGCAAATGAAAGGCCACTGCATTATACTCTTATGACAGTCTTCATGGCTGGTCGCCATGAGGATCACCAATATTCAGATTCAGATATGGCAGAAGAAGAAGAGGAAGTTACTCCAGCAGCCTTCCTCAGACACCTCATTTCGTTACAACATTGTAGTGATTAATATCACATTGTTACTCTTGTGATCTCAAAGAAACATCTCAGCTGCTAGCAATGGATGCGAGGAGAGCAGTTTACTCTGATCTGTTGCAAAAAAAGCAAGGGACATTCCTTTGGCATCTTAAGGACCAGTAAGTTTCTTTTGGATAAAGCTTTCACAGCTTGGATTCAGCTCATCAGATGGAAGGTCAACCTATGTCAGATGCAGAGGAAAGCTTCAACCAGAGAGATGATAACATGGGCACTTGGTAGACCCAGTTAGAGTGACAGTTTCACAGCTGAAAAGTTGTGTAACTGGAAATCCTTCTCTCTAATGTTCTTCATCCCCACTCCCTTGGAGGAAATACACAGAGGAAAACCCCAGATGCTGACTTCATGGTACAGGCAGGTTCAGTTGGAAGATGTAGTCCAGACATTTAAAATAGGCTCAGAAAAGCCTTGACAAAAACTTGATCCAAACACTATGCATCAGTTGTTAAGTTGCCAGAAAACTCTTGCGCCTTTGAGACAAAATAACAGTGGATGCTAACAAGACTGGCTGAAATCCTGCTGCCTAGTGTAGTAAAGGAAATGAAGGCACAAGTTGACCACCTCTGACCTAGCTGAACTTCAACGTGCATATATCCCATACAGTGTTTATTGGGAATAGCAGAAAATAATTAGTCCAAAGTTAAGCACTTTAACAAAGCTCCCATGGTCCTTTCAATATAAGACGTGCAAGGAGGCAGGTCACTATTAATCTCCACTCAGATATCAACTCGCACCATTTTAAACATGTATCTCTGTTGTTCTGCTGTATTACTTTCTGAAAGTAGGAAGGAAAACAAAAGGAAGGAAAGAAGAATTGAAAATTGATCCAGAAGGAAGGACCGCTATTACCTGTCGGTGCAGCCAGGCTGTGCTCTCATCTTCATGTTTCTGAAATGAAGCAACATAATTAAAATACTATACTGCCGTCTACATCTATCAAACCTTGTTCATCAGGGCAGAACACTGTTTAAGTCCATTTCAGCAGCAGGTGAGCAAGCACAGAAGAAGTTATCTGAGCATACTTATGAAAAGGCAGCATGAATGAGTCCTACCTCATCCTTTCTTTCTGCTCTTGGTTAAACAAGTGACCAGGTTTATAATCTGGTGGCTATCTGTGACAGCTGTGGGCTGATTGGAGGCTTGCAGATATATTTTGTTCCTTACTTGGACTCCAAAATCACCTGGGCCAGATGTAACATAGTAAGCAAGGGAGACATGGAACAGACTGCCTCTAGAGCAGTGTTTCCCAGCCTTTGTTTTTTGGACTTCAATTCCCAAAAGCCTAAGTCAATTCCCTAAAGCACTGATCAGCCAATGTACTGACTTAGGCTCCTGGGACTTGAAGCCACCCTGTGGAGTGTGGGCCCCACATTGAGAAACACTGCACTAGACACATGATCGTATTAGAAATTTCTGATCAGTACCAGATAAAAGCAGAGCATGTGTTTGTTCAGCTACCATGTTTAAGACACTGCCGCCAACAACAACAACAACATCAACAATGCAAAATTCATATGCAAAATATATAATTAGGGATGGGGAAATACTGTTATTGAGCCTCTAAAATGTTATAAACAGTTGAGGTTTCAAACCTCATGTGACTCCAAAATTAAAGCTGTTTGTAGCACATCAGTATATTTATGCAAGGGGACTTTGGCCACTGAATCCAAAATTTACATTTCTGTGGATGGTCACCTACTCTGAGAATACTTTTTTAAAATTACAACATGGCCTACAAGTGCTGCAGGTAAACAGAAACATACCTTTGTGCAGACTCCTGTGGTTGCATCACAGAGAGTCAGGATAGAAAAATTCTGTGCCCTGTTCAGCCAATTAACTGCAACTTTGGTACTGGTTGCCCATTTCACCATGGTTATATAGTACTCCCTGAAAAACAAAAAGGGGCATTTGAGTTTCAGCACTGTACGGATCTTTGAACACAACATAAGGGCATTAGGATGCTTCTTTTATCCAGATGTGACATCAGCAGGAAGGGGGCACTGCTTTAACTGGAGAACGTCAACAACAGGAGCAGCCACTAGACAGCAGCATGGTGCACCATGTATGTACAAAACAAGTCCCACCATGTAACACCAAGGCAAGAGGTGGAAAGGGGTACCCGAGGTGGTCCTCCTCATCAGGTTGGCTGGGACTACTTGCCATTTTGATTCCTCTTAGTTCTGAATTGCCTATTAGTTAAAAATTCAAAACACCGAAGTTGCATTCCAGTCAGACCATGTTTAATTCTACCTGCTCCTGCTGTGGTTTAATATTTAATTCATGCCAGCATTGAGCAAAACTTGCGCTCGACACACGTCTGATCAAAATGGCTTACAATCCATGTCAAGCAACGAATAGCCTTAGCCAAAGGTTGTTACACATGACCTTAACACTGGGGTATGTTAGTTAATGTTTGCCTCATTGAATTAATAATCTAAAAATTTGCAGATGGGGGAACCACAGAATGAGGGGAAAAGGCACGGAGAAGCAAGGATAGAATAGGCTGATGTTTCAGCTTTAGGCTCTAGGCTGAAATCCTGATGACTTAATTGATCATGTTTGTGCAATTGTGAGAGTGGTAGAAGATACTTTTTAGGGGCTGCTCCATGAAAGTCCATTCCTCTCTTGACTGCAGAATTGATAATGTAATCCATCACATTATGAACACTTTCCCACACTGGGATTTGGCCTTTACATTTTTGTTCCTGTTGTTCAGTGCCTGGGCCATCTGCCAATCTAGACAGCAATAAAACTGGGAACACATATGTCAGAACGTAAGCCTGTGATGTGTTCTGAACTAGAAAAGGTAAGGTTTCCCTTGCTTGAAAGCCATTTATGTCTGACTCTAGTGCAGTGATGGCTAACCTTGGCACTCTCACTATTTTGGAACTTCAATTCCCAGAAGCCCTGATCAGTAGGAATGCTGACTTGGGCTTCTGGAAAATGAAGTCCAAGAACAGCTGGAGTGCCAAGGTGAGCCACCAGGGATCTAGGGGGTAGTCCTCATCTCCATTTACAGTCATTAATGCATCTGCAGATGTTTGAACATGGGGTCATGTGGCAGGCATGACTAGTTGCCACCATGCATGAAATGTTGTTAGTTTTTCCACCAGTGGTATCTATTTATCTACAAGTTTCTAAAAGTAATCCCCTCACTCTATGAAATATGTTTTTCTTCCCAAAGGAAAATAAGAGAATTTGAAAAGGGATTTCAGTGAGTAGGCATAAGTGGATTGTAACTATGGTCTAGGATCCATGCACTTGCTCTGGCTTTAATTACCATCAAGATGACTTTGCATTCCATTTTACTGTCCTCTGTTTAAAGGTAGGGCAGTTGTCAGACTGACTATCTAGGACTCTGAAGCCCTGGGTTCAAATCTCCACTCAGCCACAGAAACTCACATGGGGTGTGGAATTGGTAAAGACACACCTTAAATATCTCACTTACTTTGGAAGCCTTAAGCTGGTTCTGACTTCATGGCACATAACAACATAACGTTTAAAGGTCTATTAATGACAGCTCTTGTCTCAAATGTTGCCCAATCTATGTCCAATTTACAGATAAAAAAGAATCAGAAGGGAGAACAGCATCCTTGATGTTGCCCATTGGCAGTTGAAAAATCTGGTAACCAGAAGAGACACAGGTCTTTTGATCACCACTCTTCTTAATACTGTATTTCTATTTCAATCATATTCAAAATTTACACCAACAGACAGAAATTCATCATGTTTTCCTTTATTTTGATGGTGCATTTCTTAACTTTGTATGTGACACTGACATGCCTAGTGATCAGCCAGAATTTGTAGCAGCCACAAGTAAGAGCAGAATCTTGACTTACATGACTTGCTGAGTTTGCAACAGGGTGGAACTGCTAATGTCCAGCTTTTAGAAAAATGCATTACAAGTAAAGTGTCATCTATAATAAGTTATTCTTTTCTGGTGATGAACAGCATAACAAAGATTCATTTCAAAAATAATGTACCATTTAAAAACGGAGCTATTTTATTTGTGCAATGGGTAATTGACTGTCTACTTCTAAAACTTTTTAAGAATGTGTTAAAACATTTCCAGAGGCATTTTGAGAAGTATTATTCAACTATTTGTGTTACTCTCCTATCAATGCTAAAGTTTATTTTTCAAAAATTACAATGCAAAGTAATGAAGGAAAAAACAACAACAAGCAAAGCAACATGTGGGAACAAATTCCATTTAAAAAGTATCTTTCCAGCTATGCTCCAAAGTACACTATAAGGCAAATGATCATGAGGAACCAAATAGATCTGTGATGGCGAACCTTGACACTCCAGGTGTTCTTGGACTGCAATTCCCAGAAACCCAAGTCTCTGTGAATCCACACGAATGGGTTTACTGCACATAGTAAACCGATTTGTGTGGTTTCACAGAGACTTGGGCTTCTGGGAATTGAAGTCTAAGAACACCAGAAGTGCCAAGGTTCGCCACTGCTGGAATAGATCACTACCTTCTAACAACCCCATATCTAGACTAAAACATGAAATGGATTTAGTGGTCTTTGCTTGGACACAACCCACTGAACAAATAAGAGAAGTCCATCGTATGACTGCCATTTCTCTTAAGAAGAAAGTCTGTGATTCATGTTTGCTTTTGTTTTCCTGTTTGACCTCAGTGTGACTCTGCCATTGCACATGGTGGTTAAGAACCCTGCCTGTTATTACATTTTTAATGTCTGGAGCACAGATTCTGCTGTTTCAAGCCCTTAGAGCTAAGAAAGAGGTAAATGACTAGATAATGAATGAGTACCACCGTTAACAGGGCTGACAAATCATGGAGCATTATCATATGCAAGTGCATGGGTCAAAGCCATCCTTAAATTATAACACAATGGTTTTTCGCAGTGTGTGCAGTCCATAAAAAATTTATGAGTTCATTTGTTTGCTATAAAATATGCATAAGAAGTTGTTGCTCTCATTGGGATTAATGTGCTGCATCGCTGGAGAAAAGTCTTGCATCTAGGGAAAGGGTTTGCTACGCATACAGAGGAGGAAGGGATCAAGGAATGCATATGATCTGATTATCCAGCAAAATAATAAGATGGAGATTAATTTTGTGATTCTCAACAATGTTTAGTATTAAGATTCAGCTGCAGGGTAAGGTGGAATGACTAAATTTTACAGTTTCACACTGAGCATCTCAAAGCAAAGCCGTACAGTTAAAATCCAGCAGCTTTGTCATTTCTTTCTCTTTCTCATATCATAGATCAGCAAAATTATATTTACTTGGAGGGCAGCTTGCATTACTAGTAAGGAAAATGAGCACATCATAGAAACTCCTCTCAGCTGGAAGCTTGAACAATGAAAGAATAAGTACAAAAGCAAGACAAATTGTTATCTGAAGCTTCTCCCTTTCCGATGAACCAAAGCAGCTGGAAGCATGAAGTTATACTACATTACTGGATGTTTACCTTTGCTGCATATTTGTTGGCCATTGATGAGCAATCTAAGCTCTTTCCTTTAAGCTTTACACCACAGGCAAACAACTTCTGCAAGTCTGGAAATCAATTTCCAGTCTCTTGAATCCCTTCTGTAGATTATATGGACCAATAAAAGATGTAAGAAGACTAGAGGTGGGGGATGGGAACAGAAAGTGGCTAGAAAGTCTGAGCAGAGAGCAGTTGGTTTACATCTTGCATTAATTCTGTGTTTATATTTCCTGATTTTGACAACCATCCCACTGTGAAGTTTAGTAGCTATAGGTTTCATTGTGATTTTAGAGGAGGTATCCAAGGTGCTGAACCTACTTTGGAGAAAATGCCTCTAAAGTTCTTGGAGAATACCTGTAAAGTTCAGACAGAAACTTGGGTCCACTGTCCCTGTGAAATCAGAGCTACTAAATGTCACAGTGGGATGGTTGTCAAAATCAGGAGATATAAACACAGAATTAATGCAAGATGTAAATGAAATGCTCTCTGCTCAGACTTGATTAGAGTTAATTTTATCATTAATGTTGGGTTATATTCCAATCTATTCAAAAGCTAAGGTCTCTGAAATTTAGTTCAGTTCTTCACCATCCTCCTGAGCACTGATTTTATGTTTGTCTGACCATGGCTGATATAAATAGTTTAAGGCTACGTATAAACATTTAACTTTTGGATTTAACTTTTGACATTTAACTTCTGGCTCCACTTGACAGACTTGAAAGTGAGCATGAAAGATGTTCAATTTAATTTGCAGCCTTTAATATACTCTACAGTTTAAAGTGTAAATGATTAACCACAGAACTACATAACACAAATTCTTCGATTAAACTAACCTAGAGGGTATTCAATGCTTTCAGTTAATCAGAGGTTGCGGAGACTATAAGCATTATTTCTATAATTTTATGCTAATATCAAATTTGATAGTTTGCAAAAGAACACATTTCAAGATTAAGCCCGTTTAAATGGTGCTTCCAGATGGACAGCTCCTAACAATAAAAAATACAGTAAAACTCTGATTTACATACACATTGATTTACGTAAAAAATGATTTACGTAATGATTTTTTTTGGCGGAAATGCATCCTGTTTTATGCAAATAAATCATTTTATGTAATGGGTTTCCTTGCATCTTGTAAGTCTAAAATGGTGCCACCACCATTTTAAACTCTAAAATAGAGGCCCTGCACCATTTTAGACTTAAAAATTCTACCCCATGCCACCCGCCCCCACCATGTGAAGTTGCAAGATATCACTTACCATGGTGGCAGTGGAGGAGGCAGAGGCAGCACCAATGATTGCGGCAGTTTTGCTGTGTTTTCCAGAATCTCTGCTGCTTCTACCAGGACTGGGAGAGTGTGGGGGGCATATCCGCTTGGTTCCACTCTTCATTTGAGGTTTCTCTGTGGCGTGCTTTAGCTGGCAATGCACGTCAGATGAAGACCGCTCCATTCTGCTCTTTGTCCGAGGTTACTATGCAGCGTGATTTACCTGGGAACGCATGTAGGATGAAGAGTGGAATGCAGCGGTCTTCATTGGATGCACATTCCCAGCTAAAGGGCACCACATAGAAACCTTGGATGAAGAGCAGAACCAATTGGATATGCCCCCCCACACTCTCCCAGTCCCGATAGAAGCAGCGGGGACTGTGGCAGCACTGGTGGCGGTGGCCAGATAAATTGCTCAGGAGGAAGCAGTAGCAGCAGCATGGAAAAGGTAGGGACATCGCTCTGTTTAAATTCCCTTGGTGCTGATTTATTATTATTTTCATCCGGACCATTTTTTTATTTTTCAGTGCATCCCTATGGAAATGCCGCATTTTACGTAAACAAAACCCGTATTACATAAAAAGCTATGGAACGGACATTTTACGTAAACTGAGTTTTTACTGTACAATCAAACGGCATCAGAAAGCTAATTTCTCTTTTCCTCCTTAAAGGAGTTTTGGTGGCAAAAAGGAAGGTGGGAGAAGCAGTGGAAAACCTTGGAGGATTACAAATGTAGTTACAGAGATCCTTGAATGCCATCCTCTCAATATTTCATGAATAAGGCAAGGCAACTATGCAAGAACCCCCCTCCCCCGAGGAGCCATAAAAAGTATCTTACATCATTCTGAAATATGACATCTAAGGTTACAGTGATCATAGCATGATTTTTAAAGTGGTTTATTGTACTCAAGATTATACTTTTAATGACAATTGAGAAGGCTGTGCAATGAAAGTCCCATCTAAAATTCTCTACAACGAACAACATCACCGGGAAACTCGCAAACTATAAATGCGTACATCAGCTTTGGCCCCGAGCGACTCGGCTACAGAGTATGCTGCTCCAGTATGGAATGCATCGACACATGCAAAACAAGTTGACATCACTCTTAATGAAGCCATCTGTATAGTGACAGGATGTCTCAAACCTACACCAGTTGAGAAAATATACCCTCTTGTTGCTATCACTCCACCTAAGATCAGGAGAGAAGTAGCAGCGGACACTGAGAAAACTAAGCAAGAAAAAGACCCTTGACACCCTCTGAATGAAAATGAGCCTCAAGTCTGACAGATCATATTCAGGAAAGGCTTTATCACAAGAACAAACATTCTTGAGGGTACACAAGAGCAAAACCAAATTAGAAGGTGGAGGAAGGAGCTCACAGGACAAGAGGCAACATTAAAGGAGGATATCGCTGAGGAACTCAACCTTCCCTACCTCACTTGGAAGACCATGAACAGGTTGAGGGTCGGAGTCCCTAATACAAGACCAAAATGCTCAAGTGAGGACTGCTGATGGACAACCCAAGCTGTGTGAATGTGGAGAGACACAAAGTCCAGCTCATTTATTGGTCTGCCCGAGACATGCACCGATGAGGACTTGGGTTTACAGAACAACAAAGCCAAGAAAGTGGCTTCATTTTGGCAGTCAAATGTTTGATCAGGACAAGAAAGAAAGAAAGAAAGAAAGAAAGAAAGAAAGAAAAAAAGAAAGAAAGAAAGAAAGAAAGAAAGAAAGAAAGAAAATAAATTTGTCATAGCTATTATACTGAATATTTTAGCTGAGTATCTGTGTATGGCTGTATCAGCAGAACATTTAACTGTGTGGTGATGCCTTAAGAGTTAGAAGTGTGACTCCACACATAGCTTATTTTCAAGTAACTGTGCATAGGATAATACATGCATTATTGTGGCACTGCTTTCCATTCTCCCTTTTCTGGAACGATAGACTTAATCCAGGATATACTTGTTTAAATGCTCTCTCAACAATAAAACATGTTTACTTTCCTTAGTCTATCCTAGCACAATGGAAAAGCCCATTGCCAGCTGGGCAGGTTTTTAATAACATATGCATAATTTAACAGATGCATTAAGTGGAATTAAGGTGTTTTGTTTCATTTTTAATTTGCAGCCACAAGCCAATGCATAGGCTTGGTGTTCATTGATTGGATTTCATTTAAAGCAGTCCACCTGAGCCCAGTAGATTGATTCGTGCCAATACGACATTTAAAATTCTGTTTGGCATTCCATTGAGTTCTGGTTTATAGATGCTTTCATAGATGGGCAAGATGTTTTAGATTGCATTACCATTACTGTATAAGTGTGATAAAATACCCAAGAAGGCGAGATTTTCTATGATGTCAGAGAAGGTAAGCCAATGTTAGCTAGGGTGGTCATTTCAAGTCTACATGGCAAAATCAGATTTTAAATGACAGCAGTAGCACAGGGTACTCTCAGAACTGCCCACTGCTAACGTCACACAAACCTCATTCTCGCATCATCTGGAGGGGTCATTTCCAAATCATGAGTGGGTCCATTCAAACCAATGACATGTAAGGAAATGCTTGGGTTTTCTGTACCAACCTGGAAAATAAAACAAAGATGGATAATAATTATCTGCTCAAACAATGACATAGGTAAAGAACTTGATATATTCCTTAAAGCTCACACTGAAATATACTACTTAGTCTTTAAAGTGCCACAACATTTTTATTTTCCATTTTTCTTTGTATAGGGGCTGGAGTAACTTCCAGAGGGGGTGCTTGGTTCCATGAATGGTTAAACATGCATCCAACCTACATTCAAAATTTATCTAAGAAAACTGGGAAAATTAAATAGAAAGCTGGTTTAGAACAATGGCAGAATCTATAGATTAGAGAAATACAAAGATTTGGAGGTGTCAAACTACCCATCACCCATAGTTCAGCAACTGTGTTTTCCGAGGGACCAGCTATGTACTTGAAAGCAAGAATGGATGATTTCATTGCAGGGAGACAGAGACTCAACAGACCACCCTGACAAAATAACCAAACAAAACTGGAAATCATTTCATCTTTCCTTCTTTTTTTGCATTTTTATGGATTGTAATGTGCAGCCTTCGGTGGATCCTGGGAAACACTGGAACTTTCTCCTCCTTGCATAGATAGTCTTCTGACTAATTGCCCTTCTCCCCACCAAACCCACCCTACTAATTCTGTGGTAAAGCTGAACCCACGACCACCAGTCTTCAAGGAAAAAAATCTTAACCAGGTGGAATTGTAAATTTGACCCTGAGGAAATCACAATGGCAGTTAATATGTTTGCCAGATTTGCTTTCCTGAATATGCTCAGTTAGTTGTTTAACTACTTCAACCAGGTGAAATAAAAAAAATTAGCAAACTAAGCAGAATCTTGAATGTTAGACAGTATTACAACTTAGTTCCACTCTACCTTGGGGTAATGATAGGTTTCCACTTTAGGGTAAAGGCTGCCTGTGAACATGGGAATCTCCATCATGGGAACTCTGGAATCATTGATTGTCGCATAGGCTAACCTCGTCCCATCTGGCGACCACCAGTGTGCTATGTGGGTCTTCAAGATTTCCTCTACATGTAAGCAAGAGAAAAATTAAGACAGAAAGATCCAAAATATTAAATTAGCAAGGATGCTTGAAAGTAGAGAAGTGGAGGGAGATGAAGGAAATGAGACAAACAGAGGTAATCACAAGTAGGTGAAGAAATTTTGGAAGTAATTCATTGCTTTGTAAATTTGTTTGGTTGTTTGCATGCCTGTTTACCTATTTACTGCCCTATTGGCTAAAGCCACCCAGTGCAGTGAATCAGCATAAAATACAATAAATAAAGGTAACCCCCACCCCAAACTTCATATTGTTTGACAATCAAGATGGTTTACAGATGAGTCCAATTACTACAAAGCCAAATATCACAGTCATCAAACTACAAGAGAGGCAAAATGTCATTAAAGTTGTCTCTCTAAATAAGTTCACTAGTTTACAAAAGTTTTGAAGAGGAAGGTCTGGTGAAAAGGTGCAAGGGTGTTACAGGAAGTTGGAGTCACCACCGAGAAGGCTCAAACCCTTGTAGCAGACGTTTGGGTCTTTCTTGGGGATGGGGATCTGCAGCCCTCATGCCTGGAAGGACTGGGTGATCTATGCTGAATCCAGTCAGGAGAGACGCTCTGTCAGACAATGACTTTGAGAATCCTTCAACCTGTGAAAAGCCTACCTTTTTCAAAACCCGAGAATTCGGAAGCATCGGCTGACAGGTATTGTTCCAAATACAGAATTCTCCAGCCCTAACTTGACTTGGGTTTTGTAATGCAACAATATCTCCTCATCATAGAATAATGAACAAGGGCAATTGGAAAGTTACAGTTCTTGGATGCCTGAAAGCCCCACAAAAAGCCAGGTTTTAGCCTGCATTCCTTACCTGGGAGATGGCTGTATTTTTTTTAAAAAGCACTTGGTGAGAGTGCATAGTACTGAGTATTTTTTTCACAATGCACATGCTTTTTATATTAACATCATATCTGTTTATTATTCTGGGTGACAACAAATCTATCTTCTAAAATGAACATTCCCCACATATCTGCAGTGTCTCTGCTAAGTAATTTTATAATAACCAATTTTATAATAACCAAGGTGCTGAAACAAGAAGGTAAGCACATTACTAATCTAATAAACCTTCGCCCAGTCTCTCATGGGGCCCACACCATCAGCCCCGGGATGGGAGACAGCTACAGCCACTGGCCCCACTCCCCTTGGCCCCACCTGGCCAGGGAGTACAAGAGCCGCCAGAGATGCCGGATGGGGGACTTTACCCTGTCTCTCCCGGGGCCCATGCCATCGGTCCCGGGATGGAAGACAGCTGCAGCCACTGGCACCACTCCCCTTGGCACCAAGGGGGTAGAAGAGCCACCAGACGGAGGACTTTGCCCTGTCTCTTCTGGGGCCCATGCCATCAGTCCCAGGATGGGAGACAGCTGCAGCCACCGGCACCACTCCCCCTGGCCCCACCTGGCCAGAGGGTAGAAGAGGCACCAGAGATGCCAGTTGTAGACGTTGAGCCTTGGGCTCCATTGGACGTGTTGAGCAGGAAGGACCTTGTGATTGACTTTTTAGTATTGACTGTGTTTATTGTATGTTATCATGTGATTTTTGTACTTTATTGTTTTACTGTATTGCATCTTTGTTTGATATGCTGTGAGCCACCCTGAGTCGGTGTATGCTGAGTTGGCGGCATTAAATGAAATGAAATTTACAGGATATGTCCAAGATTATTAGCAACAACAATGTAGTTCTGCAACAGAATATAAAATGTTCTTCATGGGTTTGTAACATACAGGTTTGTGTCCCAGTCAATGTAACAATTTAAGCAAACTGTTGACTTTGGGATATTTTCTTGGATTATTCTCCTCTTCATTTTTGCATTGTTTTTCCAGGCTGTAAATCTTATACAGAATTGCTTGGGAGCAGACCTTCTTAAGCTCAGTTGGATTTAACGCAAGTCTTGGAATGCATTTTTACGGCCAGGTATGATTCAATAATTAATATCTGATGGGAATAAAATGAAAGAGCTTCCCCATCCTTGACACTTCAGCATTAATTTAGAATTACTTTATTCTGCAAACATCTTCCTTAGATCTCTCAGGTTTAATGAAACACTTCAAGAAAAGATCATATGAGATTCGAATGCAGCATCCGTAGGGCTTTATCACATCTTATTTAATGACACAGGATTTTAAGGATACTGGTGCCGGGGGAAATTTTCATGAGAAAGGATTACTGGAACAATCAGTCCCTGTGGAAAAACACTTGTCTGTCTGTAAGATCAGCGGATGTATTATCTTCCAAATCCCAGCACCCCGTGTAGCAAGTAAGGCCTTTTTGAAAACATGACACACCATCAATGACAGTGTAGGATAAAATGGCATCTCTCAATTTCACAATGAGAAGTGAAACAGACTGAAATCTGATTTTTGTCTCTATTGTTCTCCACCATACCTGAGGATAACAAACGTAGGGATGGAGAGCTACACCCATATATCTTCTTACAGCTTGCTGAGTGTCTGGCTAGGTTATCCTGCTATATTAGTAGAGTAGACCATACTGCCAGTGACTCAACACTGAGTGTCAAGTGGTGGTTAACTAACCTGACAACCCTGAGGAGTAATGGCTTGGATGCCAAAGTCTACAGGGAAGGGTGATGGTCCCCAAGTGGACTGAATCCCACTTGAATCCATCTTGATGGAGGGAAGAAGCTCCATCCATACTGGCCTGGGACCGATGAGGATTTTATGTGCCAAAAGGGCTCAGAACTAGAAAGTGATTCATGGAACTGGATCAGTGATGCAGAAGGCAGATGAAAGGCCACTGCATTGTGTTCTCAGGACAGTCTTCATGGCTGAGGATCGCCAAGATTCAGATAAGGATATAGCAGAGCAAGAAGAACAGATTGTTCCTGTCAAGTGTCACCATATATACTGTCTGAGACAGTTAATTCTCCCTGCCTAATGCCAGGGCCAGACCTTTTAAACAACAAGATATCTTTTTAACAACAAGGTCCTATCTCTAAGACCCAGAGGAAGGGCTTACTCTGCAGAGGATATTGCTCATATGTCCAGGAAGAGAAAGTCCAGATCTAGTATTATATTGGTCCAAATCCTTTGGACGAAACTACACTGGAGACAGAGTGTCTTCATAATAACTAATTTACTTAACAATTATGCAAGCAGAACATAGTGGAAGAAATACAAGCAGACAGCAGAACCATGAGCTTGTGCATAATCCCCAAAGCAATAGTTTGAAGAGCTGCAAATATTCCTCTGGCTGTTTCTATCCCTGGCTTATTTCACCTCTGTCATTGCAGCATTTTTGGCTTCTGTCAGTGTCCAAATTCAAAAGTGGAAACAATTCCACCTGTCCCTTGACAGTTCCAAAGCACTCATGACTGCAAAAGCTGCTCCACTATCTCCAGAGGTCACTGTGACCAGCCCAATGATGTTAAATGAGGCACCCATCCATCCACCCATCCATCCATCCATGGCCACCATCAGGGTAGTACTACCAGTACTGCCGTATAGGGCTTGGAGCTGACAGCCGCCGCTGGCCATAACTGTGACATTACTGTGTGTATGTGTGTATGTGTGTGTGAGAGAGAGAGAGGGGGGGGGCAATAGGATTGGTCAGTATGGGGCCCAGAAATTTCTGATGGAGGCCCTGCATCTACCCATCCAACCGACCTAGCTACCTATCATATTTATTTATTTATTTATTTATACTATGCCTTTCTCACAAGAACAGGACCTAAGATAGCTGACAAAATACTTAAAAGAAAAATGCCAAAAATTGAGGCTGCAATAATTTACTATGTTTAAAACAACCCAATGTACAGTGGAACCTCATACAACAATCGCCCCATATAGCAACAAAATCACATAACATTTAGTTTTTTTTTTTGGGGGGGGGAATGGTGTCCCGCATAACAATTTTCCCTATGGACAAATCATACAACAATTTTTCAATAGGAAAAACCACTTATCAAAAAATTCGTTGTACGATTCATCCCATAGGGAAAATCGCTATATGATGAATGCATCGTGTAGCAATTGTTTCATACAACAACAAGCCCCATGGAATGGATTAAAATTGTTGTATGAGGTACCACTGTATTAACATTTTGAATTGTGGAATAAAAACTAATTTGAAGGCACATTAAAGGAAAATGTTATCACATCTCCCTCTAAAAATGATTCCTTGGCATCCAGTAACTTACTAAAACCTCCGTAAAGCGAAGAGTCTTTGCCTACTAACAGAAGACAGCCAAATATGTAGCAAAATGTAGACAGAAAATATGGTGCAAAATATAGTTTCAACCTTCAAAAATGTATTCTTATGGATAATCAATGAGTTAGACCAGTTCTCAACCTTTTAAAGCCAGGGGCCGGGTCACGCTCCCTCAGACAGCTTTGGGGGTTCGACAGCCATTTTGCCCTTCCTCCACCACATGGCACTTCCTGGTGTGGTGAAGGCTGTTTTGGGACCACATGATTGATTGATTGATTGATTGATTGATTGGATTTGTATGCCACCCACTCGGCAAACACAACTCAGGGTGGCTCACAGAAACCACAAACATCAAATGGTGCCGAGGGTCACATTCGGCCCACAGGCTGCAGGTTGAGAATCCCTGTGTTAGAACAAAGGTTCTCAAACCTCTTGCTTGTCAGAAGTACCTCTAAAGACAATGAAAAATGACAGAGGCACATCAGAAATGTTAGTGTAAGGGTACAAGCAATATAGCGGCAAATGCAGGAAGCACTTGATTTTGTCGACTGGCATTTATTTATTACTAGCAGATTTTGCCCGGCAGTGCTGGGCTTTTTAAAATTGTGTTGGATAGTAAAGGTTTTTTTTTTCTTGAACAAATGGTGCCGGGCTGTTTTAAATAGTGTTGAAAGGTGTTGATTTTGTCGACTGGCATTTGTTTATTATAAATTACTTTTCCATCCACTGAAGCAATGGGGGAAATAATCACAAAATAAAAAAAAGAAAATGGTATTTTTTCAAACAATATTTTTTGAAAATAAATTGTTTTTTTTAAAAAAACAATAACTACTATAGTTTTCTATAGACATCTGATCCATCTTTTGAAATCATGGCTCCCCCCCCCCCAAAAAAAAAGAAGAAGATTTCTTTCAAAGAGGAAATTCTGTAATTCAGTTCTCCTCCAGTTAAGCAGAGACATGGCTCCCAAAGGATCCCTGTATCAGCCTCTGTCTTTTTTGTGATAGGTGAAGTGATGAGCCTATTTTATGACTATCTCATCTTCCTAAAGGAGCCTCCTGCTACCTGTAAAGCCAATCGATACAGACAGCTAGAAGGGGAACGCTTGCCTGCCCTCGGCTTCAAGCAGAGGGTGGATGGGTGAGCGAGTTGCATAGATTCTCTTGCAATGACACCTCGCTCTCACTTGTGGGAAAACAAGAACTGCTGTTTCCTCTGTTTCCTCTCTCAGCATCTGCTAAATTTACCTGGAGCTAGGAACAGAAAAGACAGAAAGGCAAGGCGTCAATTTCTGCTTCAAACCTAGCATTAATTTACTATGACACATTGCTCATTTAAATTAGGGGATGCATTGTCTTCACTAATAAGCTGGTGTGCTATGTTATGCTGTGCATTATTTTGATTCCGACCAGGGTGAGCCATGAATCAGTAGATTGAATTAATTCTCATATCAGCCATAAAGGTCCTTAGGTACCCTCTGCAAAGCTTTGTCTTTTAATCTACAGTAAGCCCTCTAACAATGGGGGTTACATTATAAAGGTCTTGCTCTTTTAGTGATAAAGACCTGCCTTATTAGGCAAGCTTTTAATAACTAAATTGGGCAATACAGAATCTCTCCTAGATGTTCTTTTTAAGTGTGTTTTAAAGCTTTTCAATGTTTAACGCTGTCAATTCCTATTATCTTTAATCATTTTGTTTAACTTTGTAATTTATTGTGGCTTTGATATGATCCTTTTTAATCATTTGTGAACCTCTTTGAGTCTTCACAGGGAGAAAGATGACATACAAATAAAACACCCACACCCACACACCCCCACACACACATTCAAGGTTACAGAGGTAATATGTGTGAAGCAAGAAATGACCACACCTGAATCATCATACTAGATCAAAATAAGCCTGTCTGGCCAGGTTATCCGGATAGGGTAATAGAGTAGACCATACTGGCAGTGACTCAATGCAAAGTGTCAGCTGGCAGTTAACTAACCTGACAACCCTGAGGACCAATGGCCTTGGATGCTGAAGTCCATAGTGAAGCATGGTGGTCCCCAAGTGGATTAAATCCCACTTGAATCCACCTTGATGGAGGGCAGCAGCTTCATCAATACTGGCCTGGGGCGGATGAGGACTTTTTGTGCCAATAGGGCTCAGGACCATAAAGTGACTGAAGAGACTGGATCAGTGGCATGGGTGTCATGCTGCGATGCGGAAGGCAGATGAAAGGCCATGGGATTATATTATCAAAACAATCTTCATGGCTGACCGCCATGATGATCGCCAATATTCAGATTTAGATATGGCAGAAGAGGAAGAAGATCTAACCAAAGGCTTAGCCAATGGTCCATTTATACAGTGGTAATATATAGCCATCTTGGCGAGTAGCCACTGATAGCAGATATCTCATTCAGTTTTCAATCAGTTTAAGTTGGCAGCCGGCATCGATACATCTTCTGGCAGTGAATTCTGTAGTTGAACTATGCACTATAGATGTCCCAGGAGATGAAGAAAGAGGGAAACCAATCTCCTCCTAACTACTTTCTCCAAACCATCCATACTTTAATAATAACAATAGCATGCCATCAAGCCAATTCTGAATTATGAAGATTCTTTCAAGGGTTTTCTAGATAGAGAATACAGGGAAGTGGTTCAGCATTTTCTCCTTCTGGGGTTTCCCTGGAATTGTGCAGCACACTTACGGGTACAAAATGCTGGCTCAGGAGGAAGGCACAGTGGGGAATCAAATTCCCACCCTCTGGCCCTTCACCCAGATACCTAAAGCCATGAGCTAGGTAAGGTAAAGGTTACCCTTGCTCGAAAGCCAGTTGTATCCAACTCTTGGATTCAGTGCTCATCTCGGTTTCATAGCCAGCGCTGTCTGCTTCTGCAGATGTTTCCTTGGTCATGTGGCAGGCATGACTAGCGCATGGAATTCTGTTTATCTTCCCGCTGAAGTTGTCCCTGTTTATCTACTTGCAATTTCTTGCTTTCAAACTGCTAGGTTGGCAGGAGCTGGGACGAAGACGGAAGCTCATTCCGTCCTGCAGTACTCGGGTATTGAACTGCTGACCTCCCGCCTTCCAGTCAGCATCTTAGCCACTTGAGCCACTGCAGTTCCAAAAAAACAAACAAACAAACAACATAAAACACAAGAGCTAGCCAGCTTAAATGCCTCAAAAATATCCCATGCTACTTATATTTTCCCCTAAGGTGACCAGCCCTAAATGTAATACTGAAAATATTACTGCTGTTACGACTGTTACTACTAGTGCTATTTCTACAAAGTCCCTATACAGATCCTTTTAACAGAAGAATTTTAAAAAGGGCAGGATTTGAATTTAGATCTCTCCAGTTCCAAGGCCAAAGTGGTTGATACAGTCCACATATGGCCATTATTGACCCCACCCCCCTCAACAACCATCATCTCTGTGGTCTCTATGAATTATAGCAGGCCATTATATATTCAGAGTCTCAGCTTCACATTAGTTATGCATCACCAGTCTTCAGTCTTCACATCTTCCTTTTCTTGATATTATTTGGCACCAGGCTGTCATTTTAGCCTTCCTGCAGTAAGATTATGAGATTAGACTTTCTCTGCGCCCCCCGCCCCGCCCCTCCCGCCCCGCCTCGCCCAACTACCACTGGATAGGATCAATCCTACTCTCTAATAAAGAAAAGAAAATGCAAGCGCGGCGCCAAAATGGCCGCCGCACTCTTTGCGGGCCCCCCCCACAGGACGAAGAATCCGGGTAGTTTAGGGCGTGGCCAGCTCCCTTATAAAAGGGGTGGCCACGAGGCAGCCGTGCTGCCATTTTAGCTAAAGCGACGGAGCGGAGAAGTTTTTCCCCTGTGTCTCCGTCGCTCCTTACCTTGCGGGAAGCCTTTTTGGCGGCTTTAGTGTCTTGCACGGAAGACAAAGAAGGAGTCGCAATAAGGACTAACACAGGTTTATTGGTTGATGATCAGAACGAACATGTGGTAATGGCGGAGATACATCACATTATATACAGTAATGAAACAATGAAACACATTTGAATCTGGCTGCACGGTGGCTCATTGGCTGCCACCGTTGGGGGCGTCGTCTTGAGGCACGCCCCCCTCTTCTGTAGTTCTTCATGCGGAGAAGTTTCCCGCGGCTGTCCGTGATTTGGGGATTGAACCATGTGAGTATGAACGCTCGCACCCGCCCTTGATGGGCGGCTCGCTCGCGTTCCTTTAGCAGCTGTGATACATTGTGATATGGGGCTGGTTACATTCATTTACTTAAAGCAACAGTGTTCTTGCATACACAACATCCCTCCCCCCTAGGATGGGACGAAGTCCCTTAACCATTGTGGCTTCCCGCACGTGCGTCTGGGGCGCGTGTCTGCTTGCCCTAACGCAGGGGAGCCCGTGGCTCCTGGTCCCGCGCGGTCTTGTCCTGCAATGTAAGGTGGGGACTCGTTAGTGGTTCTGTGATGAGGCTGCGGTGACCTTGCCTGTGGGGACGGGAACGGAATGAACAGTTGGGAAGTGAACCCTTGTCTACCGCCTGTAGGACCCGGGGACCCCCCTAGTACGAAACTCGGGACTGACGATGAGACCCTTGTGGCCCCGCTGTCTCCCGCTGCCTGTTTGGGGGTCTGGGGATTTGCGGCTGGCGAGATTCCGCTGGCCGCCTGTCTCTGTGGCGCTTGCCTCTTGGGGGCCGGGGCTATGGTGTACTCTAGCAAGCTCGTGCTGCGAGGGCTGGAGGTACCAGGGGCTGAACTGAAACCCCTCTTCTCGCTAGGACGGGTGGGGGACCACTCCGCTAACTCCCCCTGGTACGGAAAATTATAGTCAAACTCTCGATCCTGGTCATAGTCGGGGGCAAACTGATTCCTCTCTTTAACTTCGCCCTCGTGCGCCTCCGTGTCTCCCCCTTGGGTAATGCGGGTGGGGGAGGACCCTAACGCTGATTCCCCCTCACTAGTGACTCGCCTTCGGAGCTGATCGGCGTGCCGTCTCCATGTTAACCCTGAGTTCGTCTCGACCCTGTAGGAGACTGGCCCCGTTTGCTCGATGATTGTCCCCGGCACCCACGCTGGCCCCGAGGCCGCGTAGTTCCTGCAATGAACCGGGTCCCCTGTGGAAAAGTTCTTGGAGCTCCCCCCCCCTAAATTTATATTTCTCCCCTCATCCTCCACCCTGGACGGATCCATCCGGTCAAACAGCGTTGCCGGGCGCCTCTTCATAAGCAGCTCGGCCGGGGAGAACCCTGAAGCTAGGGGGGTGGTCCTGTATGTGATTAGGAACTGGCACAGGTGTAGGTTCAGGTCGCCGGGACCCATGCGCCGCAGTGCGTCTTTCGTAGTGCGCACTTGGCGCTCTACCTGACCGTTTGTGGCGGGGTGGAATGGGGCAGCAGTAATGTGTCTGATTGCGTTCCTCTCCATGAAGGTTTGGAACTCGGTCGACGTGAAGCAACTTGCGTTGTCGCTCACGAGGACGTCTGGCAGGCCGAAGCAAGCAAAGAGTTTGCGCAACTGCTTTATGGTTGTCGCGGAGGAGGTGCTGCTCACGGGGATTACCTCCAACCACTTGGAGTAGGAGTCGACAACCAGTAGGAACGTGGCCCCGCGGAAGGGCCCCGCGAAGTCGACATGGATACGAGACCACGGCCCGCGGGCTGTGTCCCACTCTCTATGGGGTAATCGGGACTCCTCGGGCCGGGAGCTCTGGCAGCTCTCGCACGTGCCCACTAGACGCTCTATGTCAGCGTCTATCTGTGGCCACCAAAAGAAACTTCTGGCTAGGGCTTTGGACCGCACGATCCCCGGGTGACTGGTGTGTAGTAACTTCAGTACCCTTGCCCTTAATTTCTCTGGGATAACCACCCGCTGGCCCCAGAGTAGACAGCCCCTTTCCAGGGAAAGTTCCACCCTGCGCCTACAGAACGGTTTGAATGGTTCCTCTGGGGGAGTAGTGGGCCACCCCTTTTTCACCCATGAACTAACCTGGGCTAGGATCTTGTCGGCTGCCGTGGCTTTGGCGAGGTCGGCCGGGACAATGGGGGGTGAGTCGAGGGACTCGATTAACATGACCTGGTGGTCCTGCTCTACCTCGCATGCGGAATCCCCCAAGGTAGGGAGGGGAGATCGGGACAGGGCGTCTGCGTGGGAGATCTCCTTCCCTGGGCGGTAGACTAACTCGTATTGGTAGGCGTTGAGGAATATGGCCCAACGCAACATCCTGGGGGAGAGAATTTGGGGGGTAGGTTTGCCGGTAGTGAAGATCCCCAGAAGCGGCTTGTGATCAGTCACTACCGTAAACTCGCGGCCGTATAGAAAATCATGAAACTTTTTGGTCCCTGCGATTATGGCCAGTGCCTCCCTGTCTGTCTGCGCGTAATTGCGCTCAGCCTTCGAAAGGGACCTGGAGTAGTAAGCCACCGGGGCCTCCCGCCCGCTCTCTAACACGTGGCACAGGACCGCCCCCACCCCCACCGGGGACGCATCACATACCAGAACCACTGGCTTCCTAGGGTCAAAATGTGTCAGGACCGCATCTGAGGAGAGGAGTGATTTTAGTTCTCGGAAGGCCCTCTCCTGTTTGTCCCCCCACCGCCAAACCGCGTCCTTTTTTAACAAGGCGTGCAGTGGCTCCGCAACCGATGCCTTCCTAGGCAGGAACGAGTGATAGAAGTTAAGGAGCCCCAGAAACGACTGCAGCTCCGGTTTTGCGGTGGGGCGAGGGGCATTCTGTACGGCTGCAACCTTGGACTCTGAGGGCCTGATCCCCTCTGGGGTTACTTTGAACCCTAGGAACTCAACCTCCCTCGCAAAAAACACACACTTGTCCTTCCTTAGTCGAAGCCCCGCTCTCTCGAAAACTGAGAGGACCCCATCTAGTCTTTTAGCTAGTTCTACCTCGCTCCCCGCTGTTATCAGCACATCGTCGAAGTATGGTAGAACTCCTGGAAGCCCCTTTAAAAGGCGTTCCACGAGGGATTGGAAGATCCCGGGGGCCGAGTTCACGCCGAACTGAAGGCGCGTTACCTTAAATGCCCCCTTATGCGTTACTATGGTCTGCGCAGCGGCAGCGGCTGGGGTCACTGAAAGTTGCTGATAGGCCTGGGCTAGGTCTAACTTGGCGAAACACCTCCCCCCATGGAGTGTGGCCAGCAGGTGGCTGACCACGGGCACTGGGTATGCATTTGGCCTAATGGCCTTGTTGATCGTACATTTATAGTCTGCACAAATCCTGACCTCCCCGTTTGATTTAAGGGCCGTAACAATCGGCGTCTCCCACTCTGCCGAATCAACTGGAACCAAAATCCCCTGCCCCACTAATTTGTCCAGTTCCGCCTCGATCTTGTCCTTGAGTGCGAAGGGCACCCTCCTCGGCTTAAGGCGGATGGGCCGGATTTCTGGGTCCAACTCGAATGAAACTGGGGGCCCCCTGTAAGTCCCGAGCCCCTTTTTAAAAACGTCCGGGTGCGCATTGCAAACGTCCTGCATTGGGTCAGTCTCTATGGCATGGATGCCGGACAGTTCTATTCCCAGGGGAGCAAACCACTGCGTCCCTAGGAGGCAACACTTCCCCCCCTTGAGGACCACTAGGGGCAGCCTTTCGGAGAAATTCTTGAACTTCACCTTGAATTTCCCCACCCCCAACACTGGGATCCCGTTTCCCTGTACGTCCCGCAGATGGGACCGCATGGCCCGCAACTTGGGCCGCGCCTCTGGGGGGATGCGCAAGTACTCCCTCTGGGACAGTATGGAGTATGACGACCCTGAGTCTATCTCCATTTTCACGGGGCACCCCTGCAACTGTACCTCCACGTAGAATCGCCGGTGCTTCAGGGCCACGCGGTGCACGCCGTCCTCGCCGCGAATGGTGGACACCTTCCTGGAACCGGCCGCCTTCCGCTGGTGGTGCTGGGGGTGGCTGGAACTGCCTTTGCTCTCGGGTCGCCCGCGCCTGCAAACTCGGGCGATGTGCCCCTTTCGACCGCAATTGTGGCACTCGGCCTTGCGGAAGGGACACCTCGTGCGGTCGTGGGCCGCGCCACAGCCGTCGCAGCGGCGGTCCTGCCGCTCTCGGTCTTGCCGCCGCTCCCCGCGCTTCCTCACTCTCTGGACGCCGTCGTCCTCGCTGGTGTAGGAGTCCGCCGTTACGGACGAGTCGTCGGAGGCCTCTGGGGTGCCGGCGGGCGACCTAGGTGCCCGCCAGGCTGCCTTTGCTGGAGTCCGCCGTGCCGCTTGAACGGGGGACTTGGCCCGCTCGGACGCTGTGCTGCGGGCCTTGAACACCTTGACCCCGCTCCTGGCCGCCTCGGCCGCTTGCGCCTCTCGCAACACCTCATTGAACGAGAGGTGCTCGTCGCGGGTCATGAGCTTCCTTTGTAGCTCTTCGTCCCGCAGGCCGCACAGCAGACGGTCTCGCAGAGCCTGGTTCAGGTCGTCCCACTTGCAGTGCACGGCCGCCAGTCGGAGGGCCGCTGCGTAGTCGGACACGGACTCGCCTGAGCGCTGGTCCCGCCGGTGGAACGCGACCCGGGCCGGAAAAATCGACACGGGCGGCTGGAAATGTGCCCTCAGCAGCTCCAGGAGTTGGTCGATAGGCACTGCTTCAACCTTCTTTGGCGCCACCAAGTTCATGAGAATGCGCAGCGTGGCCGGTCCCACCTGGGCCAGGAAATGGGAGCGTATCAACGCGTCGTCGTCGACGCCGGCTGCTTCCATCGCGTGCCGAAACTGGCACTCGTAGAGCTCCCACTGGTCAGGCTCGCTGACGTCGAAATGGTACGTCTTGACTCTGGGATTCGCCATCATCCCACCTTCGTCGCCAATTTAGTGTCTTGCACGGAAGACAAAGAAGGAGTCGCAATAAGGACTAACACAGGTTTATTGGTTGATGATCAGAACGAACATGTGGTAATGGCGGAGATACATCACATTATATACAGTAATGAAACAATGAAACACATTTGAATCTGGCTGCACGGTGGCTCATTGGCTGCCACCGTTGGGGGCGTCGTCTTGAGGCACGCCCCCCTCTTCTGTAGTTCTTCATGCGGAGAAGTTTCCCGCGGCTGTCCGTGATTTGGGGATTGAACCATGTGAGTATGAACGCTCGCACCCGCCCTTGATGGGCGGCTCGCTCGCGTTCCTTTAGCAGCTGTGATACATTGTGATATGGGGCTGGTTACATTCATTTACTTAAAGCAACAGTGTTCTTGCATACACAACAGCGGCGAATCTTCTTTTCGGCTTCCCTCTCCTGCGATTGAGATGCCTTCGAAGAAGAAGGCAGCTTCCAGTGCGGCTCGAGCTGTGAGGAGGCGCAACCCGGGTCGGAGTACCACGGTGGTGCCTTCCCAGCAGCCGCCTGTCCAGGCCCCCG
Organism: Bradypodion ventrale; assembly: GCA_035047345.1. Taxonomy (NCBI): domain Eukaryota; kingdom Metazoa; phylum Chordata; class Lepidosauria; order Squamata; family Chamaeleonidae; genus Bradypodion; species Bradypodion ventrale. Next base: position 129,279,659 of record JAWDJE010000006.1, read on the forward strand.
CCGGGGCCGGCGGAATGGGGTCTATCGCCCCTTGGCCGGACGCGGGGGATCAGAATGCGGGCGCGGCAGGGGCTCCGGCCCGCGGCCCGCGAGCAGTGGACACCGCTACTCCCTCTGCCCATCCTGTTGGGCCTGCCTCTCTTCCTCCTGGGCCTTCTAGCCTGGGCGGGTGGTGTGGTCCCCTACCTTGGCAGGTTCCTGCACCGACCCTACCGGGCTTCGGTGTTGGGCAATGGCCCTATTCGGGTCCTGGGGTACAGGGACCTGTACCCGCGCCTGGACTGGGCGGGCCGGCCGGCCCTTGGCCCCAGATCGACGTGCAGGCCTTACTGGCCCGCCTTGCGGCCCTCGAAGCGTCTTTAGCTCGGGCCAGCCAGGCTGGGGCTCCCTTTGGCGTCCCTTTTGCGGCGCCGTCAGCGGGAGGACAACAGGCGGTGGGCAGGGTTGAGCTGCCTCAGGCGGGCAGCGCGGCTTCGGCCACTGCCCCGCAGCTCCCCAGCCAGCAGACGAGTGCAGGTCAGGCCCCGATGATGAGCTCTACATCGGTCGTGAGCTCCGGCGCCCCCAGTGGGCCGGAACCCCCGGTGGGGGCGGCCCACGGGGGTGCAGCATGTGAGTATACGGTACAAGCCAGTACACCTGCACACATTGCTTCTATGGGGGGAGCTTTTCAATGGCCTTGGCCTCGCTCGGGTGGTGCGGTGGCACAGCAGCCGGCACCCCACTCGGCGACGGTAACTGCCACCCAGGGCACCGGGGTGGGTAGTTTGTCTTTCACTACGGGGAATGTACTGGGGGTGGCTGGGTTAGCTCAGGCCCCTTTCCCGGTCTCTGTGGTGCCTTTTTCGGCCTTACCAACTGCGGGGTACTCCTTGCCACTGGGTGACCACTTGGCTCAGGCCACCAAGGAAAAGATTTGGCGGGGGGAGTATGTAGATATCTTCTCACTCCTGAACAGAGAGCCCACCAAGGAGGAAAGGGAGGGACAGGATGAGAAGGATAAGGAGCAGGCACGTCGTCGTAAGCCGCCACGTACCTGGGCCAACTGGCTGCCGGCTTATTTAATTTACATGGCAGTGTATCTGAGGGCGCGGCCGGAGTTGGCTATTCCGATGGTCCAATATTTGGACAACATATACAGGGCAATGGTTGATTTCCCGGGCCCTTCGTGGCTGGCTTATGACGAGGAATTCCGTATGCGGATTCCCCTCCACCCGGAGATGAGGTGGGACGAGCCGTGCCAGAGGCTTTGGCTTCTGTACATGACGCCCACGCGCCCTGCGCCAGGGGACAGGTACCATTGTGGACATGCGGTCCAGCGAGCTGTCCCAGCACAGGTTACCCGCCAAGTGGCGGGGCAGGGGGTTCCAGCCCGCCTGCTGTGCTGGACTTTCTCGTCCAATGGTTCCTGTAATAAGAAGAATTGCAAATACAGGCATGAGTGTCCCACCTGTTCCGGCCCCCACGCAGCCTCTGCCTGTCCCAGGCCTGGGGGGACACGGGGCAGAGGGAGCGGCGGACAGTGGGCTGGCAAGGCTGCCACAGATGGAGCTGGTTCACCGAAAGGCCCCCTCCCCAATTAAGGTGGACATATTGGAGCGTTGGCTCACAGCGTACCCGAAAGGAGAGGATGGGGAGTATCTCCTTCAAGGATTTAAGTACGGGTTCCGCATCCCTTTCATGGGTGATAGGTCCCCTCAGGATGCCCCCAATCTTTTGTCCCTCAAGGGGAGGGAGGAGGTGGCTGCTGCCAGTATTAGGAAGGAGTTAGATGCGGGCAGGGTAGCTGGCCCTTTCCCTTCACCCCCGTTTCCCAACCTTAAGGTGTCGCCCCTAGGCTTGGTTCCCAAAAAGTCTCAAGGCGAGTTTCGCCTTATTCATCATTTATCCTACCCAGCCGGCCGGTCGGTCAATGATGCTATCCCTGATGACCTTTGTTCAGTCAGGTATACGTCTTTTGACCACGCGCTGCGCATGGTACGCTCGTGTGGCCCGGGTGCCCTGCTGGCCAAGTGCGACATTAAGTCGGCCTTTCGCCTCCTGCCGGTGCATCCGGGTGACTTTGAGTTGCTGGGTTTCAAATTTCGGGGCGAATATTATTTTGATAAGGCCATGCCTTTTGGCTGTTCCATATCATGCTCGGCCTTTGAGCGTTTTAGTACCTTCTTAGAGTGGGCTTTCGTCCGCAGGTCAGGGTCCCGGTCTGTAGCCCATTACCTGGATGACTTTTTATTCGGGGGTGAACGGGGCTGGGACACGTGCACACGTCTCCTCAAAACATTTCAGACGCTAATGGAGGAACTCGGTGTCCCTTTAGCGCCCGAAAAGACCGAGGGCCCATCTACCAAGTTAGTATTCCTGGGGGTGGAGATTGACACGTTAGCGCAGGCTTCTAGGTTACCGGAGGATAAGGTGTCCAGGATAGTGGCCCTTATCTCGGAGTTGATGGCCAAGCGCAAGGCATCACTGAGGGAACTGCAGGTGCTACATGGTCACCTAAATTTCGCTTGCAGGGTGGTCGCTCCGGGCAGGGCTTTTGCTCGACGCTTATGCGACGCCATGGCAGGGTTATCCAGGCCTCACCACAGAGTTAGACTTACCCGGGGTATCAGGGCAGACATGTTTGTCTGGTTACAGTTCCTGAGGGAATTCAATGGGGTCTCATTTTGGAGGTCTGACCTCCTGGCATCCCCCAATTTTCAGATCCAGTCTGATGCCTCAGGATCCCTGGGTTATGGGATGTACTTCAATGGGAAGTGGGCCTATGGTGGGTGGCCACCGGCCTGGGCAGGCACAGATCGCCTGCGTGATCTCACATACCTTGAATTTTTTCCTATACTAGGGGCTTTGATGCTATGGGGCGAGGAATGGGCCAACTCGGTCGTGCATTTCTGGTGTGACAACGCTGCTGTTGTCCACATTGTTAATGCACAGACTTCCAAATCGCCCAGGGTTATGGACCTAGTGCGCCATTTTGTGCTGCGCTGCCTGCGCCTCAACGTTTTGTTCAGAGCCAGGCATGTCCCAGGGATTAATAATGATATTGCTGACGCTTTGTCCCGCCTGCAGATCCCCGTGTGAGACATGTTTTGGAGGGGTGGGTGCGCGAGCGCGGGCGTTGCCTGGACGACCGGCACCCTATTTCCCCAGGGGTTCTTACCCAGTTGGCCCAGGGCTGGCCAAGCCTCTGTTTTGATCATTATGAGGCGGCCCTTTTTCATGCAGCCACAACGGTGGCATTTTTTGGAGCGCTCCGCATCAGCGAACTTGTGATGCTGTCTAAGGCGGATGCAAGTTGTAGGGCACTGGAACTCGAGGATGTCTATGTTGCCAAAGACTGGGCCCAGTTGAGGATACGTTCCTCCAAGTCAGATCAGCATGGCGTAGGCAGTGGCGTAAGACTGCTACGGTGTTCTTTGGCAGACATCTGTCCGGTTGGTGCCCTACAGGAGTTCCTGGCACTGCGTGGCATGCACCATGGCCCGTTTTTCTGTCACCAAGATGGGTCTCCCCTTACTAAATTTCAGTTTTGGAAGGTGACAGGCAGAGCCCTCGCCAGGGTGGGCCTACCAGGTGCCCGTTATGGCACACATTCATTTCGTATTGGGGCAGCCTCTACAGCAGCTGCTTTTGGGTACTCCGGGGCTGACATACGCAGCATGGGAAGGTGGGGCTCGCAATGTTTTCAGTTTTATGTGCGCCCACTTCCACCGTGAGTACCAATCCGATCATCTTACCTTCCTTTTTTCTCAATTTTCTTACAGACCCTGGGTGTCGTGTTACACCGGTGACAGTATGGCTGGTGGGCCACAGCTATGTGCACAGGGCAGCGCGTTACGCTGCGGCGACAGAGTGGGGACCCCGACTGGGACTGGGTGAACACGCCAGTCTCACATGGCATGGTAAGCCTGGGATGTTATGGCGGGAGCTGCTGCCTTTCCTGTTTTCAAGCAGGAGTGCTGACCCGCCTGACATTCTCATCATACACCTTGGGGGCAATGATTTGGGTCAGGTCACCGGTTTATCGCTCAAGCATGCGATTTGCGAGGACCTTGCCTACTTGCACTACGTCTGGCCTGCCACAACCCTGGTTTGGTCGGATATGATCCCGCGCCATTCTTACAGAGGGGGCATTGACCTCCTGGCCCTTGACCGCGCTAGGCGCGCGGTCAATGGGGCGGTGGCGCGGTTCCTTGCCAACAAGGCTTGGGGACGGGTCAGTCGTCACCCCGCTATTAGCCTCCGAAATTATGACTTGTATGCAGGGGATGGGGTCCATCTGTCGCGAGGAGGTATGGACCTCCTGTTGGGTGATTGGCGAGCAGGCCTGTCGACCGAGCTGATGGTCTGGGGGGGGGGCGTCAGGCCTTCTTTGAAGCCCCTCCGTGTGGCGGGTAGCACTGGTAAGGTAAACAGTATGACCCACAGGTATCCGGCAGGTTCGCAATTGACTGGACAACACTAGACAGGAACAAATTAGTTAAACGTTGTCCGGTCAACGACGAACCAGGCGACGGGGTGATGGCGATAGCTAGCCAGCATGCATCACCCCGTGATTTCACGGATACGAGTCAGAGGGTGGGGTCATGAGTTAGATATTGACTACGGTCAACAATTTGTTTGTTGTCAACAAACAAATTGATACAAATTGATACATTGTAACCAATTGCCGTTGGCAATTTTGGGGTGGTACCTTACCAGTGTTACTTCGGCCTGCTTGCCTTAAGAATTATGATTGGTCGTTTTACCAATACAAATTTATAATTCGGATTAGGGCATTGAATCAATAAATGTGGCCCGATGCTGTTATCCACTTTCAATGTTGTCTGAGTCCGTTATTGGGGGGGTGCGCCTGCAAACAAGCATGTTTCCTTTCAGCCTACACTGTTTCCAGTCTCAGTGCAATTTTCTTCCAGCATGAACTGCCACTCAGATTTGACATAGTGAATGATATATTTATTACAGCCAATACTGCACCTTTGTAATGGCTTGATCATATATTTCAGCAGCTCTAAATGGCAGCTCCTATGGAGAAGCAATAGATATTTATTAAGTCCACATTTCCATGAAAAGGTGAAGCCAGGTTAGGAGTTTCCATAGAATGTAAGTAAAGCAACACATACCCCTCGATGCTTCTCTGCTTCTTATTTATTAATATTTTCTACAGAAATGTCTGTATACCATTAAAAGGGGTAATTTAAGCAATCCATTTTCATCAAAGATATTATGTGGTTTTTCATCTTGGCCTTCACCCCTGCTTTCTTTTACTGTTCTATAATACCAAAATATTTCTGTGTCTAAACCAGGGGTTGTCAAGGTTTTCGCATCATGGGCCGGACCACTCCCCCTCAGACAGCTGAGCGTGCCAGATACGTGGTTTCCCCCATTGTAAATGCTGCCATAAACGACAGTGGGCGCATTTGCACAGGTGTGGGCACATTTATGGCTGTCGTAAACATGTCCGCTTCCGCTTCCAGGGTCATTGCCATGGGCCAGATGATTTGCCATTGTGGGCTGGGGCCAGCCTGCAAGCTGTAGGCTGCGAACCTCTGGGCTAAACCTTTAGTTAATCTCATGATCTATTTCCCCCCCAGAGCTCAGACCATTACACTTTAAAATTAACTCATTGCATTACACATTAATTTTAGACAGCTTGGTTGGTATTATTATGCTGACTACACGAATAAATAATCATGTTGCTTCTCAGCAACATTTTGCATTATTATTATCATTAGACCAAAGAGAAATTACAGGATAATAGCGCTGGCTCTTTGGCTATAAACAGATATGAGCACTGAACCCTAGAGTTGGATATGACTAGCTTTCAAGTAGGGTGACCTTTACCTTTCTGTCCCCACCACTGGAAATGGAAGACCCTGATTAGATCAGGATCATTGCCTGTAGAAACAAATTCTTTCTAATCAGAAGGGTGGCGTTGAAGATTATTCCGAGTTGATGAGTTATCCTTCAAATAACTGATGCAAGAGAAAAATAAGTGTAGTAGTCCTTTCCACAAGGAGGCACTTTTGGCTTTTAGAAGGATGAACCCAAACCTCATCTAAGAGCTGGAATGTTTTGCTCCTCATCTTGTTGTTGTTGTTCAGTCGCACAGTCGGTTCCTGAGGCATCAGACTGGATCTGGAAATTGGGGGATGCCAGGAGGTCAGACCTCCAAAATGAGACCCCATTAAACTCCCTCAGGAATTGCAACCAGACGAACATGTCTGCCCTGATACCCCGGGTAAGCCTGACTCTGTGGTGGGGCCTGGATAACCCTGCCATGGCGTCGCATAAGCGCCGGGCAAAAGCCCTGCCCGGTGCGACCACCCTGCAAGCAAAATTAAGGTGCCCATGTAGCACCTGCAGTTCCCTCAGGGATGCCTTACGCTTGGCCAGCAATTCCGAGATAAGGGCCACTATCCTGGACACCTTATCACCCGGCAACCTAGAAGCTTGCACTACTGTGTCAATCTCAACCCCCAGGAATACTAGCTTGGTCGATGGGCCCTCGGTCTTTTCGGGCGCTAAAGGGACACCAAGTTCCTGCATTAGCGTCTGAAATGTGTTGAGGAGACGTGCGCACGTGTCCCAGCCCCGTGTACCCCCGAATAAAAAGTCATCCAGGTAATGGGCTACAGACCGGGACCCTGACCTGCGGACGAAAGCCCACTCTAGGAAGGTACTAAAACGCTCGAAAGCCGAGCATGATATGGAGCAGCCAAAAGGCATGGCCTTATCAAAATAATATTCCCCCTTAAATTTAAAACCCAGCAACTCAAAGTCGCCCGGGTGCACTGGCAAGAGGCGAAAAGCTGACTTAATGTCACACTTGGCCAGCAGGGCACCCGGGCCACACGAGCGCAGCACATGGTCAAACGATGTATACCTGACTGAACAAAGGTCATCAGGGATAGCATCGCTGACCGATCGGCCGGCTGGGTAGGACAAATGATGAATAAGGCGAAACTCACCTAGGGACTTCTTGGGGACCAAACCCAGTGGCGAGACCTTAAGATTGGGAAACGGGGGTGCGGGGAAAGGTCCAGCGACCCTGCCCGCGTCTAACTCCTTTTTAATGCTGGCCGCAGCAACCTCCTCCCTACCTCTGAGGGATAAAAGGTTGGGAGCATCCTGAGGGGACCTATCACCCATAAAAGGGATACGAAATCCCTGCTTAAAACCTTGAAGGAGATACTCCCCGTCCTCCCCCTTCGGGTACGATGCGAGCCAGCGCTCCAGCATGTCCACCTTAATTGGGGAGGGGGCCTTTTGGAGAACTAGCTCCATCCGTGGCAGCCTTGCCAGCCCACTGTCCACCCCTCCCTCTGCCTCGCGCCCCCCCAGGCCTGGGACAAGCAGAGGCTGCGTGGGGGCCAGAACATGTGGGACACTCATGCTTATACCTGCAGTTCTTTCGATTGCAGGAACCATTTGACGAGAAAGTCCAGCACAGCAGGCGGGCTGGAACCCCCTGCCCCGCCGCCTGGCGGGTAACCTGCGCTGGAGCCGCTCGCTGGACCGCATGTCCGCAATGGTATCTATCCCCCGGGGCAGGGCGTGTGGGTGTCATATACAAAAGCCAGAGCCTCTGGCACGGCTCATCCCATCTCATCTCGGGGTGGAGGGGAATCCTCATACGGAATTCCTCATCATATGCTAGCCATGAGGGGCCCGGGAAATCAACCATCGCCCTGTATATGTTGTCCAAATATTGGACCATGGGAATAGCTAAATCCGGCCGCGCCCTCAAATATACCGCCATGTATATTAAATACGCGGGGAGCCAGTTGGCCCAGGTACGCGGCGGCTTACGGCGGCGTGCCTGCTCCTTGTCCTTCTCATCCTGACCCTCCCTTTCCTCCTTGGTGGGCTCTCTGTTCAGGAGTGAGAAGATATCCACGTACTCCCCTCGCCATATCTTTTCCCTGGTAGCCTGTGCCAGGTGATCACCCAATGGCAAGGAATACCCTGCCGTCGGCAAAGCCGAAAAGGGGACAGCCGGCCTGGCAAAAGGGGCCTGAGCTAACCCAGCCACCCCCAGAACATTCCCTGCAGTGTAAGGACCAATGCCCACCCCAGTGCCCAAGGTGGCAGTCGTCGTCGCCGGGTGGGTCGCCGACAGCGTGGCCCCCGCACCACCCGCGCGAGGCCAAGGCCATTGAAAGCCCCCCCCTTGATTGGGAATGTGTGTGGATGTACTCGCTTGCACCGTATACTCACATGCTGCACCCCCGCGGGCCGCCCCCACCGGGGGTTCCGGCCCACTGGGGGCGTCGGAGCTCACGACCGACGTAGAGCTCATCACCGGGGCTTGACCCGCACTTGATTGCTGGCTGGGGAGCTGCGAGGCAGTGGCCGAAACCGGGCCACGCGCCTGCAGCAGCTCGACCCTCCCCGCCGGCTGTTGTCCTCCTGCCGACAGCACCTCAAGAGGAACCCCGAAGGGGGCGCCCGCCTGACTGGCCCGAGCCAACGAGGCTTCCAGGGCCGCAATGCGGGCCAGCAAGGTGTCCACGTTGACCATGGGCAAAGGGCCGGCCGGCCCGCCTGGTCCAGGCATGGGTACAGGTCCCTGTACCGCGGTACCCACATATGGCCATTGGCCAGCACCGAAGCCCGGCAGGGTTGGTGGAGAAACTTGCCAAGGCAGGGGGCCGCACCACCCCCCAAGGCTAGAGGGCCCAGGGAGAGGCTGCGGCCCAAGAGGAGTAGGCCCGACAGAGTGGGCAGGAGCAGGAGCGGTGTCCACCGCTCGTGGGCCGCGGGCCGGAACCCCTTCCGCGCCCGTACTCTGATCGCCCACTCCGGGCCAAGGGGCAATAGACCCCATTCCGCCGGCCCCGGCCGGGGCTGGCAAAGGTGGCTGCTGAGGAGGCGGCACCGCGGTCCTCCGACCTGGGTTGCGCCTCCTAACAGCGCGAGCTGAACTCGAAGCCGCCTTCTTCTTCGAAGGCATCTCCTCCGAAGCAGAAAAGGGAAGCCGGCAAGGCAGAATCGCTACCAAAAGGCTTCCCGGTAAGCTAACGAGCGACGGAGACACAGGGGAAAAAACTTCTCCGCTCCGTCGCTGAGGTAAAATGGCAGCTCGGCTGCCTCGTGGCCACCCCTTTTATAAGGGAGCTGGCCACGCCCCTAACTACCCGGATTCTCTGTCCTGTGGGGGGGGGCCCCGCAAAGGGCGCGGCGGCCATTTTGGCGCCGCGCTTGCATTATCACCTCAATATCCACAACAAAGCAAAATAAACACAATCTGAACCAACACTTGAGCCCTGTGATGTCCCCTTAGCCACCAACCTCAGAGGCCAACTCCTGTAATCAAGTTACTTACTTATGTGATTGTGTTAATTATTGTGTGTGTTTGTGTATCTCAGCATGAAAGAAAAGAGAAAGAAGGCAAAATGTCATAGCACTTTGGAGACCCACAGTTTTTTAACATATGAGATTTCATGGATCAAAATCCAGATCGTCAGACACTAAGATGCTAAGAAAGTGAGTTTTAGTCCCTAAAACTGAAGCTGACATAGAATTGTTAGTTTTGAAAGTGCAACAGTATTTCCCCATCTCTTTTCATCAACATTGAAAGTTAAAGGTATCCTGCCAAGAGAAGACGTTAACTCTCATTATGTTGACACCATAGTGCAATGCAATTATAACCTTCATTACTGGAGGAAGGAAGTCTTTTTGTGATGAGTTTGTTCCGAGACCCATGCAAGCACGAGATGTTTTACACAGGTAACTGCAATGCAAATATGCCCTTAACCTCCCATCTCTCTCTATTGCTGGCAATCTTCCTTGATTGTGTCATGCTCGCTTGCCCTTTCCTAAATGAGCAAAAATCCCAAAGATTTCAAAGAACAAGCAAAGAAGCTTGTTGAGCATTAACAGCAGATTGTTCTAGCTTTCAGTGATATGAAACTTAAGCTGCTATAAACCTAATGTGCAGACTTTTCTTCCTCTGTGTATGCAGATTGAATGGGACTTAAAAACCCAGCAGGGACAGATTGTGGCTGAAATATGACTTGAAATTCTCCCAAGCAAATGACGCATGTCCTTGCTGCTACGGGGAACAAGGGGGAAACATCTGCTTGTTCTTCCTGAATTGACATCACAACACTTACTCAATTGAGGAACTTGGGCGGTTGGGACCCCTGAAAGGGTAGACCTGTGATGGCGAACCTTGGCATGCCAGATGTTCTTGGACTTCAATTCCCAGAAGCGCAAGCACCCTGTGAATCCACAGAAATGGGTTTACTGCGATTCATCTGGCCTGCACTGCTCTCACCGCTCCTGGAAGCAGGAGTAAAACGAGCCCATATAGCTCAAAATCCAGATCGTCAGACACTGAGATGCTAAGAAAGTGAGTTTTAGTACAGTACCTATTTATCTATTTGCGGTACTGTACCTATTTATCTATTTGGTACAATAACAAAGATGAAGTTGAAGTATTTTGGACATCAAATGAGAAGAGAGGATTCACTTGAGAAGGCCTTGATGCTGGGGAAGGTGGAGGGCAAAAGAAGAAGGGGACGGCCAAAGATGAGATGGCTAGATGGTATTGTAGACACAATGGGCACGGGGCTGTGTGGACTAAGGAGGATGGTGGAGGACAGAGGTGCCTGGAGAGCGATGGTCCATAGGGTCGCAAAGAGTCGGAATCGACTATGCGACTGAACAACAACAACAAAAAACAGTACCTATTTATCTATTTGCAATTTCTTGCTTTTGAACTGATAGGATGGCAGGAGCTGGGACAGACTGGGGCACTCACTCACTTCTGGGGCACTCACTCACTTCTGGGGTACTGTACTAAAACTCACTCCGACATGCAGCACTTGGGTCTAGAACAGCAGTCCTGCCAACCTTCCAGTGAGTGTTTTAACCACTAAGAAATGGCTTTTCCATCTACTGCTCCCTGACTGTGGAAGGCATTCTCCTCTGAGCAGGAACTGCAAAATCTTTTGGAAGGTATTTTCCATCTGGCCTTTTAAACCATTTTAGTGCTTTTCAAGTGATATGAAGACTATAATGGTTCTATTGTTTAAACCAGAGATTCTCAACCTGCAGTCCGCAGCATCATTTCATGTGGCCCTCACAACCTCCACTACACCTGGAAGTGCCATGTGGGGGATGAAGGGCAAAATGGCCATCCAGCCCCCAAAGCTGTCTGAGGGAGCATGACCCGGCCACCGGCTTAAAAAGGTTGAGAACTGGTTTAAACCGTTTGTAGCCATCTTTGTTAGTGATTTTTGAGCACTGTCCTCTTTGGTTAAAGTAGAAAGTTGGGATAAAAATGGAACAAATGAAAAATGAAGAGCAATAGGATGGGAACACAGATCTATTCTAAAGGGCTGTAGGTATCTAGTATTTCTTATCAGATGTTTCTCAGTGATGGAAATCTCTCAAACGAAAGACAATTTACAGTATGTTTGTAAATGTACACACCCAGGCCCTACCAGCTGTAGGCTTGACTTGCTAACATTTAGACATTTAAATTTACATAGAAACAAAAAGACACAAAAATCACATGGACAAGAAACATGAAAAGGGTTGAATGTAAAAAGCACACACATTCCAAGAAACAGTTTGCATGGAAGTATGCCAAATATTAAAAAGGGGGAAAAACTGAAGGATAGTAAAAATGAAAGCTGTTTGGCTTGAAGGACAAAGCAAAGGACTAGGACTGCAAAAGCCACAAAAGATAAAGAATAATAATAATAACCTCTTCATTCTATTTTTACAAACAAAGCTGGCTTGATTATTGAGCAGATACCAGGCACAAAAGGTAACCAAACAGATTTCTTTAAAGAAAATGTAAATGCAAAGTGGCTTAGTGGTTAAGACACTGAACTAGATGACTGGAAGGATGGCAGGTCAGCAGTTCAAGACGCGAGTACTGCACGATGGAGTGAGCTCCCGTCTCTGCCCCAGGTCCTGCTAACCGAACAGTTTGAAAGCAAGAAATTGCAAGTAGATAAATGGGAACCTCTTCAATGGGAAGGTAAACAGCATTCTGTGTACTCCAGTCTCTAGGCATGACCATGGAAATGTCTGCAGATACAGACAGTGCTGGCTCTTTGGCTATAAACAGATATGAGCACTGGCGGCCTCTAAATTTACCTAAAGAGATGTTACAAGTTTCATTATTATAGTATCTTCCACCTGTTCAACGGTAGAAACTGACCTATAGCATGGTTATGTGCAGGTGCTTTTTTAAAGCAAAATGGCAACATCTTATTCTCCTCCACTAGATGTCACTGTAAAGATTCAGTACTGAAATTTTGCAACTACTGTACAGCTTGCGGAGGCTGCTAAAATGTTGCTGTTGCACAAGACATTGGCAATTCATGAGATATTGAGAGTACAAGGATGAAGAGAGGATGGTGAAATCCTGTATTGCTATGGAATCTCTCTTCGTCCCTTCCCCCAAACCCTTGGATCACATTAATAATATCATAATGAAGCTGAGAATGCAAGCTGGTACTAAGGTGCACAAGAGAAATATAGCTTGGCTATACCTATTTTACAGGAAACATTTAACTGAACGATACTCAGGTGTTTATGCTGCCTCAAGCACAGTATTCCCTAGCATCACCTCATTGCATAAATGCTGCACAGAATTAGCTATTGGACCCCAGTCCAAAATTCAAGCTTTTTGTTTTCAGTGCCGCTAGCGCAAGCTTTTCCGCTTCTATTTATCAGCTTCTTTTGCCTCTGAACAGCTGCTGCTGCTCATGTTAAATGTTTGAATTTCAAGACAACAACCTATAGGTGTTCATAAACTGCCATGTCTCCTTAAACAGCTTTATTATTATTTTTTTACTAAGCAGCAGTTTGCCCCCGACAAGTGTCTTGGTTGCCAGATTATTATTTTTTTAACCTCAGGCAAGTTCCTTCTTAATTCCATGCCTCCTTGAAGCACCTACATGTTCTCAGAAACAAAGAACTCTCTGCTTTTACCATAACTCACTGTATCATTCTATAACATAAACATTGGTTAGGAAATCTGGGACTTAGTGGTTAAGATGCTGGACTTGACGACTGGAAGTTTTGCAGGTCAGCAGTTCGAGATCTGAGTACTGCATGATGGTGTGAGATCCCAACTCTGGTTAGGTGGTTAAGACACTAGCAGTTGGAACGAAAGAAATTGCAAGTAGATAAATAGGTTCCACTTTGGTGGGAAGGTAAACAGTGTTCCATGTCTAGTCATGCCACGTTCATGGAAACATCCACAGATGCAAAGAATCCTGGCTTTTTAGCTGTAATCAGAGATGAGCACTGAACCCTATAGTTGGATATGACTGGCTTTTGAGCAAGGGCGACCTTTACCTTTTAATAGTAGATGACATGCACAGGAGTTTGGCTGCACTGGACAGAGAGATTACAATTCACTCAACACAGAGGAGCAGATCATCTGATAAACAAACTGCTCGTCAACGCCCTGGTAAGAATGATTGCTTCAAAATAGATGGTGAATAGATGGCGCAGTGGAGTAAGGTCATTTTTAATCCTAACTAAAGTAGGTCCATTGAATTCAATGGGATTTATATTATTAACAAATCCCACTCATTTTAACAGGCGTACTCTAGTTGAAACTAAAAATGGGTTTAGCTCAATGCCTTCACAGAGATTTTCTGTGTCAGGTACAAAATTAGCATTTGCAATTTTGCATGAAGACTCTATAAATCATCCTACCACTGTATTGCTCCCATATTTCAGGAATGTCTCCCTACACCTCTTGCATTTCTATAGCATTTGTCCAAATCTACAGTACTGTGCAAAAGTCTTAGATCTCAATCATGACACAAAATGTTACCAAAATAAATGAAAAGCCTGATTTGCCCTAGGGCAAGAGGGCAGGATAAAAATACAAACAAACAAACAAACAAATAAATAAAAACAGTGAGTAAGAGGGGGTTTGTTGGAGTTTTAGACCAACAAAGTAATTTTAACAAACTCAGTGAAAAGGTAGAAAGATATCTCTGCTAATGGCAACAGATAATTGTCAGAGAAGCTTTTAAAAAATCTACAACAGAACAAATTCTTTGAAAAAGTAACTTTCCAACCCTTCTCTAAACGAGGGTGCCATCATCAAGATAGAGATGCTGACAAGTGGCAAAAATATGAAGTCTTTCGATGTTTTGTTACAAATGTACGGGCAGGCTTGCAAAGAAGCAAAACTTTATAATTTGCTCATTGGTGGATTTTGGACCACGGGATTCTTCTCTGCTCCAGTTAATTTATTTTTTGCCCCTCAAGACTCAAAGGATGCTGCCATGAAAACAGAAGTCAGATCAGAGTCTGCAAAATGCAATGTTCATGTTTATTTTAGCTTAAAAACATTATGGGCTTTTTTTTTTTTTGGACGCTTAATCTAGTCTTTCATGTTACAATCAAGCCATTCTTTGGTCTTCAACCTCCCAGCTAAATTCACTAAGTAGATTATGCTACTACATCAGTGCTGATTGATTTGAATATATTTTTGTGCTTCTATATCATCTGGAGTCAACAGTTCACCGTAATGCCTTGGAAAAAGTTTACCCAATGGTAGATTTACAAAATCGTTTAGAATGAACAAAAGCTTAGCTTTTGAGCAGCAATGAATCCCTGCATTTTAGAATGAAAAATCCCTTAAATCTTCATCCATCTTTAGGAAGAAAATGGAGCCCCCACCCAGCTAAAAGGTCTGACCAATATTAGAACACATTCTCTTTGCAGGCGCACCCCCCAATAAAGGACTCAGACACTGATGAAAGTGGATAACGGCATTGGGCCACATTTATTGATTCATGCCCTAGTCCGAATTATAAATTTCTATTGGTAATTGACCAATTATAATTCTTAAGGCAAGCAGGCCGAAGTAACACTGGTAAGGTACCACCCAAAATTGCCAACGGCAATTGTTACAATGTATCTATTTGTATCAATTTGTTTGCTGACAACAAACAAATTATTGACCGTAGCCAATATCTAACTAATGACCCCACCCTCTGACGCGTATCCGTGAAATCACGGGGTGATGCATGCTGTCTAGCTGTAGCCATCACCCCGTCGCCTGGTTCGTCGTTGATCGGACAACGTTAATCAACTTATGCCTGTCTAGTGTTGTCCAGTCAATTGCGAACCTGCCGGATACCTGTGGGTCATAAATGTTTACCTTACCAGTGCTACCCGCCACACGGGGAGGCTTCCCAAAAGGCTCACCGCCCCCCCCCAAGACCGTCAGCTCGGTCAACAGGCCTGCTCGCCAGTCCACTAACAAGAGGTCCATGCCTCCCTGTGACAGATGGGCCCCATCCCCTGAGTAAAGCTCGTAATTTTGCAGACTGATGGCGGGGAGGCGAATGACGCGTCCCCCACCCTTGTCGAAAAGGAACCGGGCAATAGCCCCGTTCACGGAGCGTCGGCTTGGTCAAGAGCCTCGAGGCCGAACGCTCCCCTGTAAGCGTACCGCGGTATCGTGTCCGACCAATTGAGGGTTGTGGCAGGCCACACATAATGTGAGTAGGGCAGGTCACTGCAAATCGCAAGCTTCCGCGATAGGCCAGTGACCTGTCCCAAGCCATTGCCCCCAAGGTACATAACCAGGACATCAGGCGAGTCAGCATCCCTGATGTAGAAAAGGAATGGCAACAGTTCCCGCCCTAACATGCCGCGCTTACCATACCACCTGAGACGTGCGGATGCACCCAGTCCCAGTCGGGGTCCCCACTCTGTCGCCGCAGCGTAACGCGCTGCCCTGTGCAGCGTAACGTGCTGCCCTGTGCAGCGTAACGCGCTGCCGTGTGCAGCGTAACGCGCTGCCCTGTGCAGCGTAACGCGCTGCCCTGTGCACGTGGCTATGGCCCACCAGCCATACTGTCACCGGTGTAATACGACACCCAGCGTCTGTCAAGGAAAAAAAAAAAGGGGGGGGGAGAAACAGTGCAGTGACTAAACTGGTACTCATGGTTGAAGAGGGCGAACACAAAACTGAAAACATTGTGATCCCCACCCTCCCATGCGGCGTATTTCAGCCCCAGAGTACCCAAAAACAGCTGCAGTAGAAGCCGCCCCTATCCTGAATGAATGGGTGCCGCAACGAGCCCCAGGGAGGCCAACACTGGCTAGTGCCTTCCCGGCACCCTCCAAAATTGAAATTTAGTAAGGGGAGACCCACCTTGGTGACAGAAAATGGGCCATGGTGCATGCCACGCAGTGCAAGGAAATCCTGTAGGGCACCAACCGGACAGATGTCTGCCAAAGAACATCGTAGCAGTCTTACTCCACTGCCTACGCAGTGCTGATCCGTTTTAGAGGAGCGTATCCTCAACTGAGCCCAATCATTGGCCACATAGACATCTTCGAGTTCCAGTGCCCTACGACTTGCATCCGCCTTAGACAGCATCACAAGCTCGCTGATGCGGAGCGCTCCAAAAAAGGCTACCGTTATAGCCGCATGAAACAGGGCTGCCTCATACCTATCAAAACATAGGTCATGCCAGCCCCGAGCTAGTTGGGTAAGAATCCCTGGGGAAATTGGGTGGCGGTCGTCCAGGCTGTGCCCACGCTCCAGCACCCACCCCTCCAAAACGTGTCTCACACGGAAGTTAGCGGTATTGTCCGCATGACCGCCTACTTTGGCCATGAAAGCCAGCGCTGACAGCCTGGATGCTATGGTACGAGGCGCGAGGCCCTGGGCATGTAGGTGAACCATAAATCGAAGGATGTGGGCCACTGGGATCGGCAAGGTCTCTGGCAGCCGGAATTGGGCACAGAATGCTCTGAAAGAATTGAATGCGTGGTGATACGCCTTACGCGTGCGTGGCGCTAGCGACATGCCGATCGCCCGGTTCACCTCTCCTTGCCAATGGTCCATATCTTGTCCGGGAGTGGCAAGGGAAATTCCTCCGCATCCGGGGCCAAGGTGCGGAACCGGGAGATCTGCAGGCGGGACAAAGCGTCAGCGATATCATTATTGACACCCGGGACATGCCTGGCCCTGAACAGCACATTGAGGCGCAGGCAGCGCAATACAAACTGGCGCACCAGGTCCATGACCCTGGGTGATTTAGAGGTTTGTGAGTTGACAATGTGGACAACGGCCGCATTGTCACACCAGAAATGAACAACCGAGTTGGCCCACTCCTCACCCCATAGCATCAAGGCCCCCAGAATGGGAAAAAATTCCAGATAAGTAAGATCACGCAGGCGACCCGTGCCAGACCAGACTGGTGGCCACCCACCATAGGCCCACTTCCCATTGAAGTACATCACATAACCCAGGGATCCCGAGGCATTGGACTGTATCTGGAAACGAGGGGAAGCCAGAAGGTCAGACCTCCAAAATGACACCCCATTGAACTCCCTCAGAAACTGGAGCCAGATAAGCATATCTGCCTTAATACCCTGGGTCAGTCTCACCCTATGGTGGGGCCTGGATAAGCCTGCCATGGCGTCGCACAAGCGCCGAGCAAATGCCCTGCCCGGTGCGACCACCCTGCAAGCAAAATTGAGGTGACCATGTAGCACCTGCAGTTCCCGCAGTGATGCCTTGCGTTTAGCAAGCAAGTCCGAGATAAGGGCCACTATCCTTGACACCTTATCCCCTGGTAACCTAGAAGCCTGCGCTACCGTGTCAATCTCCACCCCCAGGAAGACTAGCTGGGTAGATGGGCCCTCGGTCTTTTCGGGCGCTAAAGGGACACCAAGTTCCTCCATTAGCGTCTGAAATGTGTTGAGGAGACGTGTGCACGTGTCCCAGCCCCGTTCACCCTCGAATAAAAAATCATCCAGGTAATGGGCTACAGACCGGGACCCTGACCTGCGGACAAAAGCCCACTCTAGGAAGGTGCTGAAACGCTCGAATGCCGAGCATGATATGGAACAGCCAAAAGGCATGGCCTTATCGAAATAATATTCTCCCCGGAACTTGAAACCCAGCAACTCAAAGTCACCCGGTGGACCGGCAGGAGTCGAAAGGCAGACTTAATGTCGCACTTAGCTAAGAGCGCACCCGGGCCACATGAGCGCACCATGCGCAGCGCTTGGTCAAAAGATGTATACCTGACCGAGCAAAGGTCATCAGGGAGAGCATCATTGACCGATCTGCCGGCTGGGTAGGACAAGTGATGAATTAGGCGGAACTCACCCTGTGATTTCTTGGGCACTAAGCCCAAGGGTGCCACTTTAAGGTTGGGGAACGGGGGTGCAGGGAAAGGGCCAGCGACCCTGCCCGCAGCAATCTCCTTAGCAATGCTGGCAGCAGCCTCCTCCTCCCTTCCCCTAAGGGACAAAAGGTTGGGGGCGTCTTGGGGGGACCTATCACCCGTGAAAGGAATACAGAACCCCAGTCGAAAACCCTGAAGCAGGTAAACTGCATCTGCCTCCCTCGGGTACAATGCGAGCCAACGCTCCAACATGTCCACATTAATTGGGGAGGGGGCCTTTCGATGGACCAGCTCCCTCTGCGGCAGTCTTGCCAGCCCCTTGTCCACCCCTACCCCTGCCCCGCATCCCTCCAGGCCTGGGGCAGGCGGATGCAGCATGGGGGCCAGCACAAGAGGGACACTCATGCCTGAACCGGCAATTCTTCCTATTGCAGGAACCATTGGACGAGAAAGTCCAGCACAGCAGGCGGGCTGAACCCCCCTGCCCCGCCACCTGGTGGGGTATCTGTGCTGGGGCCACTCGCTGGACCGCATGTCCACAATGGTATCTTTCACCAGGCGCAGGGCGCGTGGGAGTCATGTACAGAAGCCACAGCTGGCAGGGCTTGTCCCACCTCATCTCTGGGTGCAGGGGAATTCGCATAGGGAATTATTCATCGTAAGCCAACCACGACGGGCCCGGGAAGTCAACCATTGCCCGGTATATATTGTCCAAATACTGGACCATCGGGATTGCCAGATCTGGCCTGGCCCTGAGGTAAACCGCCATGTATATGAGGTACGCTGGCAACCAGTTGGCCCACGTGCGTGGCGGCTTACGACGACGTGCCTGTTCCTTATCCTTCTCATCCTGCCCCTCCCTCTCCTCCTTGGTGGGCTCTCTGTTAAGAAGGGAGAAGATGTCCACATACTCCCCACGCCAGATCTTTTCCTTAGTAGCCTGGGCCAGATGATCCCCAAGGGGCAAGGAATACCCCGCTGTCGGCAATGCCGACATCGGCACGGTGGGAACTGTGGGCATTGCGAAAGGAGCCTGGACCAACCCGGTCACCCCTAACATGTTCCCCACTGAGTAGGAGGTGCCACCCCAAACAGGGCCCTGGGTGGGAAGTGAAGTCGCTGGGTGGGACGTCGGCGACTGAACCGTCGCGCCACCCGTGCGAGGCCACGGCCACTGAAATGTTCCCCCCAAGGTAGCCAGGTGTGTGGGTGCACTAGATTGAACCGCATACTCACATGCTGCACCCCCGTGGGCCGCCCCCACCGGGGGTTCCGGCCCACTGGGGGCGTCGGAGCTCACGACCGCAACTGAGCTCGTCGATGGGGCCTGCTCCGCACCAGCCTGTTGATTGGGGAGCTGCGAGGCAGTGGCCGACCCGTCCCGCCGCCTCCCGGGGCCCGGCAGACGAAGCATCAACCTGTGCCCCAAAAGGGACCCCCGGGTGGTTAACCCTCACGAGGGATGCCTCGAGGGCTGCAACACGGGCCAGAAGGGCCTCAACATTAACATAGCCCCCTAATCCCAGGGGGGGCAAAGGGCCAGTCGGCCCATGGGCCGCAGGCGCCGGTCCAGGTCCCTGGATCCCGGGGCCCGAATACGGCCAAGAGCTCAGGCCCGGCCCCTGCAGGGCCGGGGGCATACCCTGCCAGGGTAGGGAACCCAACCACCCCCCATGGCTGGAACCCCTCCGCAGGAAGCTGCGTACTAATAGAAGAAGGCCCCGAAGAATGGGCAATGCCAGGGGCAGTGGCCATTGTTTGCGGGCCGGGGGCCGCGGCCCCTGCCGGGCCGGTATGCAGACGGGCCACCTCAGGCCAAGGGGCTATCAACCCCATCCCACCGGTCCCGGTGGGCTCTGGCAAGGGGGGCTGCTGAGGAGGCGCAGTCGCGGTCCTCCGACCCGGCTGGCGCCTCCGCGCGGAGCGAACCACGTTCGCAGTTGCCTTCTTCTTAGAGGGCATAGCAACGATCTGCTGGGAAGCCGGAGAAAGAGAAGGAAAAAACGCCACCCAATAGGCTTCCCGGCGAAGGAAAGAGCGACGGAGGTAAGAGGGGAAAAACTTCTCCGCTCCGTCGCTTCGCAAATTGGCAGCGCGGCTGCCTCGTGGCCACCCCTTTTATAAGGGAGCTGGCCACGCCCCCTAACTACCCAGATGCCTTCGTTCGGTGGGGGAGGGCCCGCAAAGAGCGCGGCGGCCATTTTGGCGCCGCGCTTGCATTATTGTAACAAAGGCACCCATTCTCCAATAAAGGGCTGGAAAATCCTCCTCCTCTTCTTTGAGACAGAAGCCTTGTTGCTGCTGAGACCATAATCTGAAAAGTCTAACACAAACATGGAATAATAACAGTGGTGGGCATCAGCAGGTTTGCACCAGTACGCGTGTACCGGTCATAACCGTCAAGTTTCGGGAAATTTCTGTCAAATAAGGGAAATTTCCCGGCCAAAACGGGAAACTGGACAGCTATGCTTATCCTGTGCTGGCCTACAGTCTAACTCCAGTCTAATTGCAGTCTAACTAATTTCGGATGACGGCGGGAAAGAGTGTAAAATATGGGGGTTTGTCAGGAATTTCCCGAAACTTGACAGTTATGGTACCGGTAGTAAAAATGGCTGGCCCCAACCACCTCCCCACCCCGGCCACCACCTCCTCATCCTAGAAGAGGCATCAGAGGGGGCTGCCTCCATTTCCCCTTTCATCAAAGGCTTTCCCTGGGCTCCATTTCACCCCAAAGCACATCCCCAGCTACTCCAGAGTGGCTGGGAAGGTGCTTCGGGGTGAAACAGAGCCCTGGAAAAGCCTTGGACAATGGCTTCAGAGGTTCGCTATAGAGTGATGAAAATAGAAGCTATGAAAATAGCTCTATAGCAAAGATCAGTCACATGGCCAACAGGCCATGCCCATTCAGTCACATGGCCACACCCACAGTGTGGTAGGATTTTTTTAATGCCCACCTCTGCATAATAATAATAATTTCGTGTCAGAGATTACTCTGGATTGAAAGAATTTTTGCTGAAGAAACTCTGCAGAATGAAGTTTACTGAGAAGAAGGAACTGGGATTACACAAACACAATTGCTACTTGCCCTGGGGGAATAAAAGGAACAGGATTCCATTTAGGAGTAGAGGATATTTGATAAATAATTCTTGAATTGCATTACATTTGGAGAGGAAAACAAGCAGATTATGAATAATGGTAACACCCAAACTGGCTCGTTCCAAATACTTTGCTGATGTCCAGAAACACAAAGAACAAGAGCATGATGACAACAAAATAGACACCCCTTTTACTGCTGTGGGCTTCATCTCAACACAGTCACTGTTATGATAGGATGTCTACAATGCTCGCACAGATGGAGAGAAGGCTGAACATATGTTCCCAGTCCACCTCATCTCAGACATGTGCTAAAGCGATAGCAGCCTCAAGAAGGAAAAACACAGGGACTGACAGATCAAGAGAGCAAATGCAAGGCAGGAGAAAGAGACCTGTTAACACCAGAGAGCTGTGGAGTTTAAAAATACAGGAAAGTCAGGGTTGGAACCCCCCCCTCCCAGCACATTTTGGTTTACAGCTTCCAATGGCCATCTTGGCTTGGGTTTGAGGTGAGTTGTATTCACAAAAACTAACTTTTCTGTATTTTGGGAAGCCACAAAGATCTTTCACAGCAATACTTTCACTATGGGCCATAGGTTGAGGGGTTCTCAACCTATCGCCCATGGGCCGGATCCAGCCCACAGTGCCATTTCTGTTAGAAATGGCAGGAACAGCCACGTTCACACTGATGGTTGTCGTAAATGTGTTTATGACAACCGTGGGTGCATTTTACGGTAGAGTTTATGGCGGGGGAACCACTGGTCCGGCCTGCTCAGCTGTCTGAGGGAGTGTGACCTGGCCCATGGCTTGAAAAGGTTGAGAAGTCCTGGTCTTGACTATCAAAAGAAGCAGTGGAAACAGTCAAATTATAGTCACACGGTGTTGGTTTGGTTAGCCCATCCTTTGAAAAATCTTATCCCAGATGGGTTTTCATTTTCAACTTTTCAGCCGTCAATGCCAAGTGGCCTCCAAATTTACCCTTTCGATCTCCTGTGGGGATTTATTTTCTTTTTAAAAACTTTTTTTCTCTGCCACCAGCCAACTATTAGGCACCCAGCTTCCATCCCGAAAGATGAGGAAAATCCTAAAATTCTACTGGGCCCAGAAATAACCAGTAATGGCAATTTAAACAAGTAAGCAAGCAGGCAAGCAAACAAATGTGAAATGTCCAGAAAGGCACTTCTGGCTTCGACTTTTGAGGGGAAGGTCTTCAGAAAATCTTAAAACTATTTCTCCCAGAAGGTTTCAGGAACAGAAATCTGCTTCTTTTCGGCAAAAATTGTATTTATTTGGATTCTCTTCAATTTAAGGGATCTAGGTTGGCCTTGGAGTCTGGAAAAAAAATGCTCCTGAATAGATGCAAATTGTCTATCTCTGGTTTAGATGATCACCAAGATCCACTCGAATTTTAGGTTTCTACAGATAGGAAAATATATGTTTGTAGACCCCATTTGATACTGATTAAATTTCAAAGATTTGCTCTGTTATGAAGCTTTGTTAAGGATTCAGGGCCAATCACTATATCTCAGCCTAATCCATGGTAGCAAAATTCATAATTGTTTGTTTTTCATCTATTCTTCTTCTTCTCTTCATCTACTACCCTGAGGCTTTTCCATAAGCAAGGCAACTATTTTATATTATAATAAAGTTGTCTGCCATTAGCCCCTGAGCCCATTAGGAAAAATATATATGTGGGAGGAGCTATAAATCCAAAATAAAAAATAATTAGTGAATAGTGGCTGCCAAAATTGCATTTAGCATTACCATCTTGCAGTACACTAGTTGTTGTAGCTAGCCAATTATAGCGCACAAATTTTTACTAGAAAAATGTCAGTTTATGATATATATTTTCACACATTGTCCCACAATAAATGTCAACATCTTTTTGATGTCAAAATAAGTGCCAATTAGCAGCAGTCTTCTCCTCTGGAGATTTGGTAGCCATCTTTTGTAGTTAATATTAAACAGTGCTATTTAACACTATAGAAAGTCTGTGAAAGGGAAAGAGATCAATTGTAAATGAAATCCAATCAAAAGGTCAGTGTCATAAAACATTTTGCATCTGAAGTGGTGGCATACATGTATGAACTTATGTACTATTTATGTCTTTCAAAAAATTATAACAACCAAACAAATTATTCTGGTACCTGCAGTTTACAATCTCATTGTTGTTCTTCATTAAAAACAATATGACAAAAACATCAGGCGATCACACCGCCACTTGATCATTTGACACAAAGATTGCCACATACAGGGTAGGGCAAATGTGGTTTCCGTTGTTCCAAAAGGTACAAATTCCAAGAAATGGGATCATGACTAAACATTAGGAAAACTCTTTGACAATAGAACATTCATTGCAATTTTGAAGTCAGGATTGCCTAGGAAGGATGCTAAACTAGCATTCCCAGCACTAGGCAGAGATTGTACTATACAAAAAATTGAGATATCTTCTGACTCTATGTTTCTGTACTATATTAACTTCTGTCTCTACCAATGTGTATACATCTACCATGTGAAACCACAGATAGAGCTTTTTGGAACATTTAAATTCTAGGAGCCTTCATTAATGCTTCATCCTACCTTCATATAGCCAGTCACTAAGTCCATTGAAAATAACTTTGTCTTTTCCAGTGGAGACCACACGAATAGCCTGCTTCCCCACACGGGCACAATAGTAGATGTTGTTCTCGAAGATAAATATCTACATAGAAGCATGAGAAAGGAGCATTTTGTAATAATGGTTAACACATACTGCTCAGCAGCAAAGAACTCTATGATTATTAATGCATTTATGATCCACTGTTATACAAACTAACACATTAGAAAGCATTTTCCCAATGAGGCTTCGACTATCACTATTAACAGACAGAGAAACCTGATTTTAGCAAAGCAATCACACTTATATATAACCCATAGTGCTTAGTGCAGTCTCTGGCTGGTTCACAAGTTAATTAGCACCCTAAATATTCTGTGTAAAACTGTTAAAATAATCATAAATACTTATTTTGCATTTCTATTTCTCCACTTTCCTTCCTCACCCTTGTATGTTCAGAGGTATCTATCATAGATGGAACACTTCACATATCTGATGAGATTAGCTGTGGTCATCTCTGTTTCAAAGCCAAAGAGCCAGCGCTGTCTGCTTCTGCAGACGTTTCTGTGGTCATCTGACAGGCACGACTAGACACCGGAGTGCATGGAATGCTGTTTACCTTCCCACTGAAGTGGTCCCAATTTATCTACTTGTAATTTCTTGCTTTCGAACTGCTAGGTAGATGAGTACTGAACCCTAGAGTCGAATACAACTGGCTTTCGAGCAAGGGAAACCTTTACATTTAGTAGCTGTGGTCAATGAAAGCTTGTGCCATTTATTTATTTATTACATTTTTATACCACCCATCTGGGATATTTGCCATGTAAAGTCTGATAGTCTTCAAAGTGTCATAAGACTCGGCCAGTTCTGTTGGACTATGATTCAGGAGATCTGGGTTCAACTCTCCTGCCAGCCATGAAAAGAAACTGGGTGATAGCAATGATTATAGTATTACTGAAACATCTCATATACCTTAAAACCCCTACTAAGGTCTTCAGAAGTCAGATATGACTTGACATATGCCAACTGAGATGTTAACCCATACTTCTGACTTCATTTTTCCAATAAATACTACTGATCCTTAGTATTAGCAAAAATCAATAATTTTCCAGATTTCTTCCAGCTACTATCAGAAAAGATTTGTACTAATTTTACAAATAATGTACTGTATTTCCATCTTAAAATATCTCTCTGATTAATTTATACTGCAAGGTTTCAGTGTTGTAGGTTATAGACTACCTTGAAAATACCAAGGTTTAAAAAGAAAATTACTTAGCCTTTTACATATATGGACTTCATACAACTAAAGATATTCAGAACTAAGTTAAATCTTTGCTACAGCCTAACGCACCAATTCCCAGCATCTGTATTATAACAAGGTTGCAGGGAGATTTGCTTTCTGCTCAAGTTTCCACTCAAAGAATGCCTTTTGACCACAGAAGAAAAGGGACAGCTCTGAAAGCAAGTAGAGATCCTAATTTAATTTCAGCAGCTGTTTGGGTGAGCTTGCCTGAGGCAGAGAAAAAAAGTTTTAAAAAAATCATAACTTTTTTCAATGCATTTCAAATCTTTGTGGAGTTAAAAAGGCTTTTAAAAGAACTGTGTCCAATCCATACTACCTGAAAGTAAATATGCTGTGACAGGTACTAAAGAATTTTCCTTCCCCTTCTTTTTTGAATCTCCTTTTATTATGAGAGATAGTAAAAATATAATGTAACGCAAAGGATAAACCAGAACTAAAGTGTTAGAAGAGGAGGCTCGTACATCTCAGCAGGAAAGGACATGGTTCACATGCAAAAGAGCATCAACGCCTCTGAATGTCAACCACTGGGTTCCATCATCTAGAGAGGACTTATGGCCCAAGTCTAATATGTGGGCCACACAGAGACATCTGGCTTGAAATCAGATGCTGGAGGATAACAGTTGGAACAAACTTGGCTCTTAATAGGACATTTCTGACCAGATTCTGAAAAAGTAACTTTCTGAATCATTATTTATGCATGGTCCTGGAAGTTATGGCCGGGGGGGGGGGGGGAGGAGAAGACATTTCCAGGCTTTAATTTGGTTAAATTTGACCCTTTAAAACTAAAATTCTCTTCCCTTCTTCTTCAAGTACCATATCCATTTCAGAGTACTGTATTGCCTATCATCATGGCGATTAGCCATGAAGATTATCTCAGGAACAACACAATGCAGTGGCCTTCAATTTGCCTTCTGCATTGCAACATGACACCCATACCACTGATCCAGTTCCATGAGTCACTTTCTGGTCCTGAGCCCTTTTGGAACACAAAGTCCTCATCAACCCCAGGCCAGTATTGATGAAACTGCTGCCCAACATCAAAATGGGGGATTTAATCTACTTGGGGACCATCACCCTTCCCTGTGGACTTTGCCACCCCATTAGTCCTTATGGTTGATGATCAGTGTTGAGTCGCTGGCACTATGGTCTACTCTAATACCATAGCCAGATAACTTGGACAAACTGGTCCTCTTCCCTTAGCATGATGTAACCCACATTGAAATACCTAGGACATTATTTCTCAATGGTTAAGTTTATGACTGTAAATATGTATACTGTATTTGTTTATAAGTTACAAAGGGGGTGTTCTCAACTGGGTACCCCTTGTGTTGAACTTCTGCACACATTACCATGGATGTGAAGAGATGTCTCTCTCATGAATTTTTGGTGTTTTTCTATGTGAAGATAAAAAGAAAAATGTAGAGTATTTTTCATGCAGAGGCTGAATTCTCAAAGGGCTGTGAATGGGATGGCTATATTTATTTCCCCTCTCTCCTCAACAAAATATGAAATGACAAAGCCTTTTCTCCGGCAAAATTCAATACCCTTTCAACAAGCCACTGGAGACTCTTTCCTCTTCAAGAGGGAACATGTGACCTTATATGGGGTGTGGGTTTGAAAGCACAGCAGCACCCAACACACACTCACACCACCATCCATAACTTTTTTGTTTATGACCATAAGCTTTTACAACAAAGTACAATACATGAAAACTGTGCACAAACACATATACTAAGCATTAATATCTGAGCTAGGAGAATTTTATGTTTTTACTGACTGTTCCACAGTGGGAACCCAGGCACTGCCAGAGGTTCTGCCCAGCAGTGGAGGTCCCACTGCCAAAACGCAACAGGGACGCAGTGAAAAAAATATATATCTCAAAATGGAGTGAAAATACTCCGAAAACCCTCCCACCGCTGTGGGAAGCAGCAAAGGCTGTGCAAGCAACCACAAAAATGACATGGTTGCCACAGCTGCCACTGCAGTTAAGTGATGTTGTATTAATGAGGTCCATGGGACAGATTAGGCCCATGGGCCGTAGGTTGGGAACCCCTGCAATAGAACACCCATTGGTACATTCAGGCACAAACTGTTTCTGTGATATTGCCAGACTCCACAGAACTATTCAAGACACCTCCGCACTGAACACATAGTGCTGGCATTTGTGATGACAGGGTTTTACACACCAGTCAGAGAAGACAGAAAGACCATATGTCACAATGTGAGGAAAACAATACAAGCTGACAAGCACTGTGGGCTCAGTGGCTTGCCCTTCCTGTGGCCAAGCTAAAAGGCAAGGGCTCTCTGCCAAGGTTTCTGAAGGATCTTAAGCCAGGTACATTCAATATTTACCTGACCAGGTTCTATTGACTCCTCCTGCATCCTCGTATTCCTAGCCCACCATGTTCCCTAATTTCTTAATTAAATTATCCTCAATATTC
The DNA here is from genome assembly GCA_035047345.1 of Bradypodion ventrale. Lineage (NCBI taxonomy): Eukaryota > Metazoa > Chordata > Lepidosauria > Squamata > Chamaeleonidae > Bradypodion > Bradypodion ventrale. The sequence goes on from JAWDJE010000006.1 coordinate 129,307,235, forward strand.
AAGAAGATATACTGCTTTGCTAGCTCTCCATTTCAAACACAATGTGGGAATGACTTATTAGCAATCTCATTGGCATGCACCACAGTGCCTGTTCTGTTCCCTAAGCATCATGCCTTTGTCCAGGTTGCCTCTGCATTTGCAGTTGTTGAATGCTAGTAAGGGCACTTGGTAACAACACACCTCTATGAAAATGGCATTATGAATGAAAAACTCCATATCTTTCCATGGTTTAAACACAGAAGAAGAAGAGCTCATTGTGGTGAAAAGAATATCTGTGCGTCTGACTCTGCTTCTGCAAAGTGGCAAATCAAGTTAGGACAATTATTATTTGCAGTGTTTCAAGGCATGCTTAAGAGGAATATGGTCTGCACCAGTTTTTGTTTTTTATTACGGGAACCAGAATATTCTGGAAGAAGGTGGCGCCACTGCACCTCATCATAAATCATATTTAGAGGATGCTCCATTCTAGGAATGATGCCAGAAAATAAATACCTTTCAATGCTACTTCCTAGAACAGCACATATGAATGCTCCATCTCATCAAAAAACCCACTGTCTTTCTGACAATTGGTAAGTCAGGAAGCCAATGCTCACTCTCTCAGCCCTGCTGCGCAGAGGAGATGGTGAATATCTCTTAAACTCACAAAATGTTCTGGCGACACTAGCCCTATAATATAATCCAATGAAAGAAAGGCAGGTAATCTCTCTATTTTGCAGTATGTATTGAGACCAGTTCAGTGTAGTGGACAAATCATCACTTGCACATGGAAATTCATGGGAGGAGTGGTTAGATCCATAAACCTACCTCCAAAATACTTCAGAAATGGTCTACATAAATCAGAATAGAATTGATAGCATATAACTTACATGTGTTAAGGTATGAACAGCTGGGGACGTGACTGCCACTACATCTACCGCATTTGTTCTAACATTTTTCTTTCTTAAATGTGCTTCTGATGTAAACTTTAGCAAATTAGTAAGGCATATATAGGGACTGTGGTGGCTTAGTGGTTAAGATACATGAACTTAACAATTGGAAGTTTGACAGGTCAGCAGTTCTAGACCTGAGTACTGCATGACAGAGTGAGCTCCCGTCATCTATCACAGCTCCTGCTAACCTAGCAGTACAAAAGCAAGAAATTGCAAGTAGATAAATAGATACCACTTTGGTGAAAGGTAAATAGTGTTCCGTGCATTCCAGTGTCTAGTCATGCCTGCCACATGACCATGGGTTTGTTTACAGACGCAGACAGTGTTGGCTCTTTGGTTATAAACGGAAATGAGCACTGAACCCTATAGTCAGATATGACTGGCTTTCAAGCAAGAGTGACCTAAGGCATATACATTTGTTTAGGTTTTATTTCTGGTAAAGCAACTCCTATCATTTTTAAAAACTCTGGCACAGGATTGAAAAATATTATTACACATTGATATCCCCCCTGTAAGACTCAATCATCTGTGCACTGAAAACAAACTCAACTTCACATTTATGTTTTCGAAAGCCCACAAATGTACACATTTCCTCTAGACCTATAACTTGAGCTTTGCAACTGAGCAGCTGCAATGGTTCAGACAACTTTACAGAAATCACAGCAGTCCATTTCAACTGAAAAGAGGCTTTTAATGTCTCCAAGTACCCTGGTGGTAGGCTAAGATTCTGTGCCCAGGCTTCGGAAATAGTTACTTTACAAGATAACTGCCCTGTTATATCTCTTCAAGTATATATCAGTAACTGTGGCCTTTCTTATAATCTCCGATTGTACTTTTAAGTTCCGTGTGATGGATTATCTTGTATTCTGTAACCTAATAACACTGATGCTTATGTAGGGCACCACTGTAAATTAGATTTTCTTCATGTGAAATGATTCGTGCAGTTCCATTGATAATATTTGATTTCATTAAAGTCTATCAGAATAGGAAGAGAGCAGGGTTCCTTGGTCAGCATAAATAACCAAGAAATAGGAGCCTCGCCTTGCAAAAACATTTGACAAGTTAGAGTCAATGTTTTTAAACCATGGAAAGATATGGAGTTACTAGAAGCAAACAAGGATTGGTTCTGGGTCTATCCAAATCAATAGCACTCATGATTAAATGAAGCAGCAGTCTTTGTGTTAAAGACTCCAGAACCGTGATGGCAAACCTTGGCACTCCAGATGTTCTTGGACTTCAATTCCCAGAAGCCCAAGCCCCCTGTGAATCCACATGAATGGGTTTACTGTGATTCATCTGCCTTGCGCTGCCCTCATTGCTCCTGGAAGCGGAAGTAAAACACGCCCGTACAGTTAAGACTCTTCTGGGTTAACTCTTCCTCCGTACGGGTGCATTTACTTCCGCTTCTGGGTGTGATGAGGGAAGCACGGGCCGGATGAATCGCAGTAAACCAATTCGTGTGGATTCACAGGGAGCTTGGATTCTGGGAATTGAAGTCCAAGAACATCTGGAGTGCCAAGGGTTGCCAGAATATCTCATTCACATCCCTCCTTTGTGAGTGAGATACATGATTCAGAGCATGAGTGTATGATACTGTGTTCTTGGCATACTAGCCTTCCAGATTGGAGGGTTACAAAAAACTACATTCCTCTTTTGCATGCAAAAGAAGTAGCCTTTTAAGATGAAGGCTTGGAGCTTGGAAAATTACTTTGTAAAAGCAATCAGTTGCAATTATCATTCAGAGGCCATAAAAAGTAATCAGTTCCCATTATGATTACAAATTTAAATGGACCTATTTACTTTCTCATTATTCAAAAGTAAATAAAATAATTACTTCCTTCTGTCTTGGAAAAACACACACATGTCAGAAAGCTACAATTCACTGCCCTGCATTACAAAATACATCCTGACCTCCCCCTTCCCAGAGAAACTTAGATTTGCAGTTAGGTTGCAAAAAGACTGACGTTTTCCTGCACTATATTACAACCATAATCTAATTATTATATTATTTATTAATTATAATACAATAATTAGATTATGATTGTAATACATTTTAATATAATAATTATTATATTAGATTGTGTTAGTTATATTATACAACTCAGTTAAAGCATACTAGTCACTTATTCAACATTGAAATCCATTTTTTAAATCACTAGAGCTTTAAAAATAACCCTTTAAGTTATTTGCTTTTCCCCCAGCTCTGTTTGAGTTGGGGATACCAACAGAATAATCATAATAAAAAAGTCAGCAAACATTTTGAACTACACACAGATTGTTGGTTCAAGGGAATGAAGCTAAACTCTCAATATATGCCCTTGATGACACTATGCCAAGCCTTCTTCTGAATCATGAAATGATAGCGCAGCATTTTATCAGTGCACTGTAAGGAACCATAGACCCTCTCATGCAAACATCCCTGCAAGTGTCTGAAGAACCCCAACATCAAAAACAGAAAAACATTGCTTTAAGTGAATGTCTGCCGTATGCCACACGCAAAAAAAAGGAGAGGGGGATATTTAGTGTAAAGGATGAATGCTGCAAAATTGCCAAGTTTTTAAAAATCCCAGAAATTATAGATTCCCTTGCAGACTATCATTTGATGGGTTAACATCTTGGTGTTTCTTCTAAGCAAGATGCATACAGCTATTCATGATACAGTACCCCTATGGCTTCCTGTTCATCTTCTACCAGTCACCCAAGCCAACCTAATTATATCTGGCAGACTGCAACCTAATATTGACTCAGATGTCGGTGCAAATGAAAATTATGTAGAAGAACAGCACCGTGAAAAATTAACAGTGCGGGCTCTTCTGGGAAACAAACACACCTGCTAGGTTTATGTTTATGTGCACATCAAAAAGACAGCTGGATTAAACCAGAGTCACTTCTTACTCCTGTGAAAGGGTCCTTCCTTGCCGATTAGAGTGGGGTGCCCAAATTATGGCCCACAGGCCAAATTTGGCCCACACTGCCAAATAATCTGGCCTTTGCCACCCTCGCCGCTCCTGGAAGTGGAAGTAAAAGGTGCATGCCCAGAACGTTGCCGTAAATGACCCACAGCTGTCATAAATGCATTTACGACAGCCATGGGTCATTTATGGCAGCATTCTGCACATGAACGGGTGCGTTTGGCACCCATGCATGCATATTTTATTTCAATTTCCTGGTGGGAGGAACCACATGACTGGCATGCTCAATCACGTGATTGGCCCTGCAGTCCAAAACATTTGGGTACCCCTGGATTGGAGCAACTAACCAATCAACCCAGTCCTGGGCTGAAGTTGGCAAAATATAATGCTGTCATTGAGTAAAGTTACATTGGCTGTCTACTTCCCCAGGTATAGGATCCAGCCTGAGAGTATATCTACAGTACATTGTTACAGCAATCTAGCAGCAGATGACAGACCATTATTATAATAAAATAAATATGAAATGTTGTGTACATTTGTGACCACCCTTACCAGCTGTTGGCCTTTGGGTCCCCATCCTGCATACTGAAGCTTTGCGTTGCTAACTTCAGGAGGGTACAGATTTTGTGGTTCCCTGTAAATAAATAAATAACAAAAAGGGAGAAATAAACATTTGTCCTGGAGGGCTTTCTATTATTATTATTATTATTATTTTGCTCCCACCGAACTGCAGGCATGCCCTTCTCTTCTGATGACCATCTCATATTAGGGATTACAGTGGCTCAGGGGTTAAGAAGCTCGTCTTGTTAGCTGGAAGGTCAGCAAGTTGGCAATTCAAGACCCAAGTACTGCATGATGATTTGAACGCCCATCTCTGCTCCAGCTCCTGCCAATTTAGCAGCCCAAAAGCAAGAAATTGCAAATAGATAAATAGGGGCCACTTTGGTGGGGAAAAATCTTGGTGACATGAAAGGAGCCTCATTTGATCTTACAGCATAATGGTTTGTGTTTGAGTAGGGAATGTAAAAGTGTATTTGGTGTGATACAATAATCTCCCGTTTCAAGGTTCTGACACTTCCTGATAAATGTGGCATACACAGGGCAGTCTTCAGCACAGTTTTCCATGTTCCATTTTATGTAGTCTTTGGGCTTTCTTCAGGCCATACCTGGAAACAGAGCAACTGTTGTATCCATTGCCTCAGCTTGCAGATGGCTGCATAAATGTTTACTGAAAAAATGACTGAATGCAATGGGACAGACAGGAAACTGGGTCCTTCCACTCATATTTCCTGATCTAAGTGTTCCTACTGATATCAAACTCCTTTTGCTCTTTGTTACCCACAGTATCATCAAAGCTCATCTCTCCCTCTCCCTCTCTTTTGTGTGCGGCAATGTACTAATCAGACAATTGGATACGGGCTTTAGGGTTCAAGTTTCTGGTCACCTTTGAACCATAAAACTCAAGCAGGTAATCTCAGCCCTAATGCTTGCTTTCAGCCTGATCTACTTCAGATAGTAGTTGTAAGGATAAAATGGGAAGCAAGAGAGCTACGTACACTACCCTAAGCACTCTGGTGTAAAGAAGGATATTTATGTGGAGTTTGTTATGGGCTTCCACACCCCTGGATCGAACCCCCTGAAATTTGACACACACCTACCTTGGGCATGCGGGTTGTTGTCATTGTCCCAAGGCCAGCTATGGGGCGCACACCCCACACTCAAGGAAAAACAGACAGCGCATCTGCACAGGTTGGGAGAAGCAGTGGGTGGACATAGACTGGCTGCACATGGAGCCAATGAAGAGCGGCCAGTGCCTGCCAGCAACACCTGGGCACATGCAGATCTGTTGCGGACTGTGCAGGCACACAGTTCGGGGGGGGGGGAGGCTTGGCATGTGCAGAGCCATTGGGCAGCATGTTGGGCAGCAGCACCCACCCAATGGCGATGCCTGGGCACGCGCGGAGCTGCCCACTCTTCCCCTCAGCCGCTGCGCACCAGGACGACCAAGGTCGGCAGCTGTGGTGCGCGGGGTGGGGGGACCCCGGGCGAAGCCAGGTACTAAGCTAGTAAATGAATAAAAGGTAAAAGAGAGCCAATGCTTTATAGTGGATAGAGTGTCAAGGTCAAAGTAAAAGTCACCCTTGCTTGAAAGCCAGTTGTATTTGACTCTAGGGCTCAGTGCTCATCTCTGTTTATAGCCAAAGAGCCAGTGCTGTCTGTGTTTATGGACATTTCCATGGGCATGTGGCAGGCATGCCTAGACACCAGAGTGCATTGAATGCTGTTTATCTTCTCATAGATGTTGTACCTATTCATTTACTTGCAATTTCTTGCTTTCAAGCTGTTATGTTGACAAGAACTGAAACAGAGACGGGAGCTCACTCCATCATGAAGTACTTTGAGTTCAGTGTCTTAACCACTTGAGCCACCGCAGAATGTCAACACTGTATTCAAATTCCTCCTTGTTCATGGAAACTCCCTGGAGAGTGGGCAGTAATAAGCTACTCCTTGAACATCTCACTTACTTCAATAAAGTGACTTAATGGCACATAATAGTATGTCTGTTTATCACTTGTAGTATTGATATTACCCTTTTCATTACACTTGTTCTTGCAGTAGCTCAGGTGAGCTGCCCATTTTACTGTTACAACAACTTTGTGAGGTAGGTTAGGTAGACAGATGGTTGAGTAAGGCTGTGAACCCAGGACACCCTTGGCACACAACAGCCACACCCAATACCGTGCATGAGCAAGAGAGAACAAGAAACAGATGGACTGACTGAGAGATTACGTACCTGAACTACACAGTGAACTCAGTTTAATATCACTTTAATTGCCATCATTCCATCAGAAACTCAGGGTCTTTAGTTGGAGAAATATTCAAAATTCTAGTGTGCTTCCCTGAACTGCAGTATCAAACATGAAGAACACTACGAATCCTTGGATTCATTAGGATGAGACCACAACCTTCCAAATGGTATCAACCTGATATGACTGATTCACTCTGATGGCAAAAAGCCTCTGGCATCTCTTCAGCCTCATTTGCATTTGATATGCAAAGTAGCTGGAAAACAGAATACCTAATGAATACCAATCTGTGACAGCTCTTTCAACAGCACCTATTCCATCCAGTCTTTGAAACCATTGTCCATTTTTTTTAATGCAACCACCACCTCCATTGTAGGACCAATGAGGCAAAGAAGATTTAGGGATAGAAAATGCATGGTCAATTTTTTTCCAGTCTATAATTAAAAATCATTGACGTGCATTTGGGTCTCTAAAGAAATCATATGATGGCAATGCAGCAATAACCTAAAAAGGGAATACTTACTCTCAAAGTGTAAATCATGTCAGCTTAATACAAGGTTGTGGTTTATGCAAGATGGGGCATTCAAGCCCGCTGTGGCTCGCTCCATGCTCAGCAGCATTACACCATCATTTAACATTCTCTATCTTGCCTAATTTTAGGAAATGAAGCAGAACTGAGGCATTCTCTATCTTGCCTAATTTTAGGAAATGAAGCAGAACTGAGGCTGTGCTACACTTGGATGAAAGATGACTAGGAAATCCCAGTGATCTCCTGGTAGGCTAGGAAAAAAATTATGCAAGGAACTGTGACAAGTCATAGGTAGTTAGAGTTGACAACACCGTACTGGATGTACCACAAGCCTCATTCAACATAAGGCAATTTACGATGCTTGTATGCTTGCGGTAGCATACCATGCATTGAGTTCTTGGTTGGACGATGTAGAGAATAAACCATGTGCTACTTTCTTTCCATAGATTAAAAGTAATTTTACCAGTCAGATGATTAAGATCAGAGCTTGAGAAATTACTTTTGGTTCAGATTCCATGGAAATCCCTGAGAATGACCAAGGTTCATGCTAGCTTAATGATTCTTAGAGCTGTAGTGCAATAAAGCAATTTTCCCAAGCTCTGGCTAGAGTTATGTACAGTATAATAAGATGTACTGTAATACACTCTGCCAGCTCACTGAACACCAATGGTCTTGATCAACATGCTCACCCTAGACAGTGGTGATGATGAACATTGGGTGCGTGGAACTTTTTAGGAGAAATAGTAACACTTCACTTTCCTTTAATGGTGTTGGCTATTTTATTACTCCAAGCCCTGTGTTACAAATATAAGTGAAGCTTTTTCCTGGCTGGAAGTGAAGCAAATGAGAAAATGGAAGCGTGGCGCCAAAATGGCCGCCGCGCTCTTTGCGGGGGCCCCCCACCGGATGAAACCATCCGGGTAGTTAGGGGCGTGGCCAGCACCCTAATAAAAGGGCTGGCCACGAGGCAGCCGTGCTGCCATTTTGGCGAACCGACGGAGCGGAGAAGTTTTTCCTCCTGACCTCCGTCGCTCGTGTCCTTTTGGGTGGAAGCCTTTTCGGGCAGCTTTCTCTTGTTTTAGGCTTCCTAGCTACCTTAGCCATGCCCTCGAAGAAGAAGGCAGCCGCGAACGTGGCTCGATCGGCGCGGAGGCGTCAGCCGGGTCGGAGGACCGCGACTGCGCCCGTTCCGCAGCCACCTTTAGCGGAGCCCACCGGGAACGGTGGGATGGGATCGGTAGCTCCTTGGCCCGATGCGCGGTGTATACTGGCTGCCCCGGACGGGGCCTCGGCCCTTGGCCCGCACACAACGACCACGGCCCCTGCCATGGTCCCTGCGGCTGGGCCCTCTTGCCCAGGCCCGCAGTTCCCCATGGGGGGTGCGGGTCATGGAGGGTGGTTGGGTTCCCTGCCATTGCAGGGCGTGCCCACGGCTCCCCAAGGGCCGAGCATGGGCGCTTGGCCTTATCTGGCCTCGGGGGCTCAGGGACCTGGACAGGTACCCGTGACTTATGGGCCGGCTGCCCATTTGCCCCCTGTTGGGGCCGGCGCCTATGTCGACGTGGAGGCCCTCCTGGCCCGGGTAGCGGCCCTTGAAGCGTCCTTGGCGAGGCCAACCAAACAGGGGTGTCTCTGGGATTTCAGGTGCCCCCTTTGGCCGCCGAACAGCGGCCGGCGATGGGTCGGGTTGAGCCGCCTGAGGCGCGCGGGCCGGTGTCGGCCACTGCCTCGCAGCTCCCCACTCCACAGGTGCAGCAGTCTGGTGCTGGTCTGGCCCCGTCGACGAGCTCAGCTTCGGTCGTGAGCTCCGACGCCCCCAGCGGGCCGGAACCCCCAGTGGGGGCGGCCCGTGGGGGTGCATCGGGTGAGTATGCAGTTCAAGCTAATGCACCCACACAACTGACTTCCTTGGGGGGGCTGTCCAATGGCCGTGGCCTCGCTTGGGTGGTCCGGCGGTCCAATGGCCCCCGGCCCACCAAGCGACTTTACCTTTGTCACAGGGCCTGGGTCGGGGTGGCGCCCCCGATGTGCTGGGAAATGTGTTGGGGATCCCCGGGCTGGCTCAGGCCTCCTTTGCTTTGCCTGCAGTTCCCTCTGTGCCGGTGTCGGCTTTGCCAACAGCAGGGTATTCCTTGCGCCTGGGGGACCATCTGGCCCAGTCCACCAAGGAAAAGATTTGGAGGGGCGAGTATGTAGATATCTTCTCCCTTCTAAATAGGGAACCGACCAAGGAAGAGAGGGAAGGGCTGGACGAGAAGGATAAGGAGCAGGCATGTCGCCGTAAGCCGCCACGCACGTGGGCAAATTGGTTGCCAGCGTACTTGATTTACATGGCCGTTTACCTCAGGGCTAGGCCGGATTTGGCCATCCCTATGGTCCAGTATCTGGACAACATTTACCGGGCTATGGTTGACTTCCCGGGTCCGGCGTGGCTGGCTTACGACGAAGAATTTCGCATGAGGATTCCACTGCACCCAGAGATGAGGTGGGACGAGCCCTGCCAGAAGCTGTGGCTTCTGTATATGACCCCCACGCGACCGGCGCCTGGGGAGAGATACCATTGTGGGCATGCGGTCCAACGAGCGGCCCCGGTACAGGTTCCCCGCCAAGTGGCGGGGCAGAGGGTTCCAGCCCACCTGCTGTGCTGGACCTTCTCGTCCAATGGTTCTTGCAACAAGAAAAATTGCAAGTACAAGCACGAGTGACCCTCTTGTGGTGGCCCCCATGCTGCCTCCGCCTGTACCAGGCCGGGAGGATACAGGGGCAGGGGTGGGGCGGACAAGGGGCAGGTAGGACTGCCACGGAGGGAGCGGGTTCACCGAAAGGCCCCCTCCCCAATTAATGTCGACATGTTGGAGCGTTGGCTCGCATTGTACCTGAGGAGAGCAGACGCTGTGTACCTCCTTCAGGGTTTTCAGCTGGGTTTTCGTATTCCTTTCACGGGGGATAGGTCACCGCAGGATGCGCCCAACCTGTTGTCACTTAGGGGAAGGGAGGAGGTGGCTGCCGCCAGCATTAATAAGGAGATTGCTGCGGGCAGGGTCGCTGGCCCTTTCCCCGCGCCCACGTTCCCCAACCTTAAAGTGTCTCCTCTAGGACTAGTGCCCAAAAAATCCCCGGGCGAGTTCCGTCTGATTCATCATTTGTCCTACCCAGCCGGCCACTCGGTCAATGATGCTATCCCTGATGACCTTTGTTCTGTCAGGTATACATCCTTTGACCAGGCATTGCGCATGGTGCGCTCATGTGGCCCGGGTGCACTGTTGGCTAAGTGTGACATTAAGTCGGCTTTTCGCCTCTTGCCCGTGCACCCGGGTGACTTTGAGTTGCTGGGTTTCAAATTCCGGGGTGAATATTATTTTGACAAAGCCATGCCATTCGGCTGTTCCATTTCCTGCTCGGCTTTCGAGCGTTTCAGTACCTTCCTGCAGTGGGCATTTGTCCGTAGGTCAGGGTCTCGGTCTGTAGCCCATTACCTGGATGACTTTTTATTCGGGGGTGAACGGGGCTGGGACACGTGCACACGTCTCCTCAACAAATTTCAGACGCTAATGGAGGAACTTGGTGTCCCATTAGCGCCCGAAAAGACCGAAGGCCCGTCTAATAAATTAGTGTTCCTGGGGGTGGAAATTGACACGGTGGCGCAGGCGTCTAGGTTGCCCGAAGACAAGGTGTCCAGGATAGTGGCCCTTATATCGGACTTGCTGGCTAAGCGCAAGGCATCCCTTCGGGAACTGCAGGTGCTACATGGACACCTCAATTTCGCTTGCAGGGTGGTCGCACCTGGCAGGGCATTTGCTCGGCGCTTGTGCGACGCCATGGCAGGCTTATCCAGGCCCCATCATAGGGCGAGATTGACACGGGGCATCAGGGCAGATCTGCACGTATGGCTCCAGTTCCTCAGGGAGTTCAATGGGGTCTCATTTTGGAGGTCAGACCTCCTGGCTTCGCCCCAATTTCAAATTCAGTCTGATGCCTCAGGATCCCTTGGTTATGGGATGTACTTCAACGGGAAGTGGGCATATGGTGGATGGCCACCAGCCTGGTCAGGCACGGGTCGCCTGAGGGATCTCACATATTTGGAATTTTTTCCCATACTGGGGGCCTTGATGCTATGGGGTGAGGAGTGGGCCAACTCTGTGGTGCATTTCTGGTGTGACAATGCGGCCGTTGTCCACATTGTCAACTCACAGACCTCTAAATCTCCCAGGGTCATGGACCTTGTGCGCCAGTTTGTATTGCGCAGCCTGCGCCTCAATGTACTGTTCAGAGCCAGGCATGTTCCGGGGGTGAATAATGATATTGCTGACGCTTTGTCCCGCCTGCAGATCTCCCGGTTCCGTGCCTTGGCCCCGGATGCGGAGGAATTTCCCTCGCCACTACCGCAGGAGATATGGACCTTTGGCAAGGAGAGGTGAACCGGGCGATCGGCATGTCACTGGCGCCATGCACGCGTAAGGCGTATCACCACGCGTTCGTTTCCTTTCGGACCTTCTGTACCCAATCTCACCTGCCAGATACCTGGCTGATCCCAGTGGCCCACATCCTCCATTTCATGGTTTACCTGCACGCTCAGGGCCTGGCACCCCGCACCATAGCATCCAGGCTATCAGCGCTGGCTTTTATGGCCAAAGTGGGGGGTCACGCGGACAGTACCGCTGATTTCCGTGTGAGACATGTTTTGGAGGGGTGGGTGCGGGAACGTGGGCGTTGCCTGGACGACCGTCACCCAATTTCCCCTGGGGTACTTACCCAACTGGCACGAGGCTGGCATGATCTATGTTTCGATAGGTATGAGGCAGCCCTGTTTCGTGCGGCTACAACGGTGGCCTTTTTTGGAGCGCTCCGCATCAGCGAGCTTGTGATGCTGTCTAAGGCGGATGCAAGTCGTAGGGCACTGGAACTCGAAGATGTCTATGTTGCTATGATTGGGCTCAGTTGAGGATACGCTCCTCTAAAACAGATCAGCACGGCGTAGGCAGTGGTGTAAGACTGCTACGATGTTCCTTGGCAGACATCTGTCCGGTTGGTGCCCTACAGGAGTTCCTTGCACTGCGTGGCACGCACCATGGCCCGTTTTTCTGTCACCAAGATGGGTCTCCCCTCACTAAATTTCAGTTTTGGAAGGTGACTGGGAAGGCACTGGCTAGCGTCGGCCTCCCTGGTGCCCGTTACGGCACCCATTCATTTAGAATTGGGGCGGCCTCTACTGCGGCTGCTTATGGGTACTCCGGGGCTGACATACGCAGCATGGGGAGGTGGGGCTCACAGTGTTTCCAGTTTTATGTTCGCCCACTCCCACCGTGAGTACCTTTTGAGTCACCATGTATCTCTTCCTTCCCTGTTTTTTCCCTTGACAGACCCTGGGTGTCGTATCACACCGGTGGCAGTATGGCTGGTGGGCCATAGCTACATGCACAGGGCAGCGCGTTACGCTGCGGCGACAGATTGGGGACCCCGACTGGGACTGGGTGCATACGCACATCTCACATGGTACGGTAAGCCCGGTATGTTGTGGCGGGAGCTTTTGCCATTCCTCTTTTCGACGAGGAATGCCGACCCGCCCGACATTCTGATCATACACCTTGGGGGTAATGACTTGGGTCAGGTCACTGGCTTATCGCTGAAGCATGCGATTTGCGGGGACCTCGCCTACTTACATTACGTATGGCCCGCCACAACCCTTGTTTGGTCAGATATGGTCCCACGGCACGCTTATCGGGGAGGCTTTGACCTCCAGGCCCTGGACCGCGCTCGGCGCATGGTGAACAGGGCTGTGGCCCGATTCCTTTCGACCAAGGGCTGGGGGCGGGTCAGTCATCATCCCGCCATCAGTTTGCAAAATTACGGGCTTTATTCAGGGGATGGGGTCCATCTGTCGCGAGGAGGTATGGACCTCCTGCTGGGCGATTGGCGAGCAGGCCTGTCGACCGAGCTGACGGTCTTGGGGGGGCGTCGAGCCTTTATTGAAGCCTCTCCGGGTGGCGGGTAGCACTGGTAAGGTAAACATTTATGACCCACAGGTATCCGGCAGGTTCGCAATTGACTGGACAACACTAGATAGGCATAAGTTGTTTAAACGTTGTCCGGTCAACGACGAACCAGGCGAGGGGGTGATGGTTACCACTAGACAGCTGGAATCACCCCCTGATTTTACGGATACACGTCAGAGGGTGGGGTCATTAGGTAGATATTGACTACGGTCAACAATTTGTTTGTTGTCAACAAACAAATTGATACAAATAGATACATTGTAACAATTGCCGTTGGCAATTTTGGGTGGTACCTTACCAGTGTTACTTCGGCCTGCTTGCCTTAAGAATTATGATTGGTCGTTTTACCAATAGAAATTTATAATTCGGACTAGGGCTTGAATCAATAAATGTGGCCCAATGCCGTTATCCACTTTCATTTGTGTCTGAGTCCATCATTGGGGGGGGGGGGTGCGCCTGCAAAGGAAACTGCTTATGTTTACTTTAAAACAGAAGTTACTTGTGTTCGTCACTAACTCCCAGAATTTCCTAGTTAGCACTTTGAAGATACAATCCCCAAAACTAACCTTCCTCATTTCTGAATCAACAGCAAAGCAAAGAAAACAAAAACCAGCCAGAAAAGACAATAAATAATAAATAATAATTTCGTGTCAGAAATTATTCTGGGTTGAAAGCATTTTTGCTGGAAACACTATGCTCAGGGGATGCCCCGAATGTGGCTCCTTTCATGTCCCCAAGATCTTTCCCCACCAAAGTGGTCCCTATTTATCTACTTGCAATTTCTTGCTTTCGATCTGCTAGGTTGGCAGGAGCTGGGACAGAGACAGACGCTCATTCCGTCATGCAGTACCCAGGTCTTGAACTGCTGACTTGCCGGCTTTCCAGCCAACAAGGCAAGCTTCTTAACCACTAAGCTACCACGGTCCCATAGGACAATAAATGAACCCCCAACTTTGCTGCTCTTTTGTCAAAATCAGTGCTTGTTAGAGCTAATCACTTCATTCCTCAAATAGAAGGGGAAATAGGGTTACAGAGTTGGGTCTTACTCTGGGAAAGAAATCAAGTTGTCTGTATCCACAACTAATCTACCTCCAATGCCACTGAATGGTTGCCAAATACACTGGAGACAAGCGAGACTATTTTTTGGGGTCTGATTAAAACAGCCCATAATGCCAGCTTGTTATTAAAACTAAAAGCCATCCTTCATAAGATTGATGGAAAGTGTTGGTGATGGACAGGCTGTTGCAGAAAAGTTATCTTACTGGAGATTTATTTATTTATATTTATTACTCACATTTCTACCACCACCCCCTCGCCAAGGCGACTCCGGGCGGCTTACAGATGAAAGAAAGTTACCACGATTCCAATAATAAAAGCTCCCATGTTGCTGTTGTTGCAGCACAGTCTCGTATTTTGGTCAGTACCAAGACTGATAAAGGGAAATGAAAGAGCCCCATTTGTTTTCATTAAAAACAATTAATAAAGCCCCTTTCTGTTCCTGCATCTTGAGAGACATTCCACAATTTGCTCAGATGTTCTTGAAAATTCATACAATTTATATTCACAACATCCCATCTGTCACTGGTTATAACTTGACATCTCAGCTAGGTCAAAACATTACATTTAGGTTGTCTGGAAGAAATCAGGGGAAGGGACAATAACTCTCCTCCTTAAAAACCTTTTGGAAGGAGATAAATGGCTTTTACCTGTTTGAGGAAGATATTTTGCCTTTGGTTGGGAAGGCTCAGAAAATGTTACAACAAGAAGGGCCAGTTTCCAGATAAAAGACTGTATGCTTTACATTTAGACCCATAACTGTGGCCTTGGGCAATGAAGGAAGCATCACCTCTATTATAAGTCATCATCCAGAGCATGTAATAGACAGATCCTGTCAGTTCCACTTACTGCATCATCTTTCAGAAGGGTGAGAGTCTATTACAGTACAAGAAGAAGCTGAAGCACAAGCTGTTTGTTAATGGATAAGGTGGTAACATAACATGGTGCCATACCTTCGTTTCTGCCACACAGAACTTCTGACACTCTTACAATCCAAATAGGTCCCCCCCTTTTTCTTTATCACCCTCTGTAATCCATTTTCATAGATGAACAATTATGTTAATTATTGATCTGCCTTCTAAGCACAGGTGAGCAATGTCTATTTAGTTTGGGTCTGAAACGCACACTGATACTGCAAATAGCAAGAGAGAAACACAATGGCATATCATTGTATTGTTGTGGCCCTGGAACCTGAGCCCAATGATGAACATTTTCTGCCAGCACCCCAGTCCACTGGCAGCATGAACTGCCTTCTCTTAGTTGATCAAGCTGATCAAAGAAATGACAGGAGCACAGTGATGTCTGCTTCTGAAGACGTTTCTGTGGCCATGTGGCAAGGAATGCTGTTTACCTTCCCACCAAAGTGGTCCCTATTTATCTACTTGCAATTTCTTGCTTTTGAACTGCTAGGTTGGCAGGAGCTGGGACAAAGACAGGAGCTCATTCCATCCTGCAGCACTAGGGAGTTGAACTGCTGACCTCCTGCCTTCCAGACAGTGTTTTAGCCACTTGAGCCATAACACTATCCTAATTGACCAAAATTGCCTAGGACAGTGATGGTGAACCTTTTAGAGACAGAGTGCCCAAGGAGGCGGAGGCGGCAGTGCACAGGCACTCCACCTCCTTGGGTGGGTGCACGAGCACACGGACACACACATGCATACATGCACACACGCGCACACACACACACACACACACACACACACACACACACACACACACACACACACACACAAACACACACACACACACACACATGGAAGTATAGGAGGAGTATGTGTGGGGTGTCTGGTTGCCTTACCTCCCTGGGGTGATGGTGCACATGCCCACAGAAAGGGCACATGCATCATAGGTTTGCTACCACTTATCTAGGACCAGCTGAACTGATGTCTTGAATATATATTTCTCCCATGATGGAATGATGGAAATGGGGCTACCCTTGGCAAGTCTTAACTTTTGTCTCACATAGTGGGGTAGGTAGGTTTGTATCTGACAAAACTCAAAAGCTGTTTCCTCTTTCCATCCCTTCTTTATTTCACTTTTTAGCTCTTCCATTGGCAAATTTTAACTAGCAGAGTGATTCTGCCCCCAGATCAGGAAACATGCAAAAAGCATCTTCCATTTCATCTGTCAACAACAAGAGGTGAAGGTGAAGTACAGAGGGTGTGTTGATTAAGCAAGTACATTTTTCAAAATTATGTGGATTATGATCCACAACATACACAACCTCTTGACTGTGTAAACAGGTTTTCTGAAATCCGTATGCCCTTCCTGTCACAAACAATTGTTGTTCATTTTGCTGTTTCTTCTCTCGGTTCATACACTGGTATTAAGCACAGCATCTTTTCCAAGTCTCCAGTTTAGCCAAGAAAAGCATCTCGCTCCTTCTCTGGCTGAGTCATCCCTTGTGGTCTCATTTGTAGCATCTTGGCAAGTAAGCAAAGATTTGAGCCCTGGTCTTCTAATCCCACCATCTTGTGGAATCCAGACAAGGGTTTCCGGTGACCTCACTTGTTTCCCTCGTGCTCAAGTTAATTTACTATTCTCTTTATTGAATAACTCAGTGAGGATTCATTTAATTAATCTGCATTCCATTCACTTCTTTTCCTGCCAGAAGACTTTGTGTGTAATTACTCCTGTCGTTGATCTAGAGGTATGAGCTTCTGAGATAATTTCCACCCACAAGATTTGCTGCCTTCTGGCTCTTCTGGTCTACAGAGCTCTGCCGAGCATTTGTTTGTTTTCTCTCTTCAGTTTTACAATATATTATTAACAAGGAAGATCAGTACAGCTTTGCCTGATAGAAATGCTGGACAGAATTTTCTTTTGCTAGGAATTCTACATGTTAACAGTGGCCACAAAAGCAGATAGTTGCTAACGTGCCCACATCTTACTTTGTAAGGCAAAGTCTTCATGTTATATATTGTTGTGAGCTGCCTAGAGTGGGGCTTGCACCAATTGGGCAGGGTAGAAAACAATCAAACAAACAACCCTATATTCCACCTCATAACACTTAAACTTAGAGCATTTCTGGTGATTGACAAGGTAATACAGTAAAAACTCATGAAATGAAAGGAAATCCATTGAAAATGATGCCTTGATGGTTTGTTTGTTTTTGCCATACAAACAGTTTTTGAGGGAGGGTTCCCACAGTGACAGGAGAGTACAGAGAGCATTTCCACTCCATTTCCAGAATTTCAAGTCACATTTCTGATGCGTTTCGGCAGCTAAAACATGGTGTTTTTGGCAATTCTGTGTGGCAGGGGCAGTTAACAGCTGATTGTTGGGCGCATTACCAGAGCTAGCAACTAGAGGTAACTGTCAGAAGTGTTGAAAATGCATTGAAATCCCTGTAATCCCCTCCAGAGGTCAGAATATAGTGGGGGGGGGGGATCTTTTATCTGTTCAAATCCCTTTATAAAGTGGCAAAAATGCAGTGAAAAATTCAAAAGTGCACTTTAGGAAGAGTTTTGAACTTTTTAATATTTTTTTCTGACCTCCAAAATGGATTATTTGTTTTGCATTGCATTCCTATGGGAAACCGCGCTTCGAGATATGAAATTTTCATGATGCAAAAAACCTCAAGGAAAAAATTAATTTCATATCTCTAGGTACCATTGTAAATAGAGTCTGTCTGTCAGTAACGATGAGATAATCTGTCAGTTTTGCATTTTCCCACATGTTGCATTGTTTTAATATTCTACACCAGCCAGAGTGGGGACTTTTGGTAATGCCTCCTCTGTTGATGCTTATTTTAGGAAGGCTTACCTGTTGCTCATCTTGCACTTCTGAAGCTAGGCAAAGACTCCCCCCCCCCCTCATCTTTCAAATCCTTTATATTATAAACTTCAAGCCATGCTTTTCTTTTATTAGCCATGTTGGGTTTCTCAGTTCTGCATTGTACTATTGTGTTATCACTGCAGCTTTGCTGTTTTATCTTGCTTAATTCTGAATGGCTGTATCTTGTTGTGAGATTAGCAGAACAGTGTGCTGCTGAAGCTGCGAGGCCTATGTCATTGATATTGTGATCACAGTGATAGTGACTCTTGTTTATTATTAATCCCATTCACTCTGACTAAAATGAAACATCAAAAGCACTCCACACACATGCACAAAACATGCATTGAAAGGAGGATATTGTTGCAGATTATGTTGATATAAATATTATTTGCTTTTTGTTATCTGTCCTTCAGAGTGATTCCAAAATGAAGGAGGGAAAATAGGAGTGGGGGAGGGTGCGTCCCACATTCTGTATTAACACTATACACATCACAACTATGGCACACAGCAACAACTTGCTATGCCGCAGGTAGTTATCAGCAATCCCCTGCATGATCTGACTATGATGGAATAAAACTAGTCCTGCTTTGGAAAAGTTTCATTCAAAGAAACAGAACCAAAGCTGACTTTTATGCAACGGGAAAAAATAGAAAATAAAATCAGATTTTGTGTAATTCAAAAAGTCAGTGTGGCACAACTGGGAAAAAGTCACATTATCTTAACTCTCTGAATCATCTTGGAGGACCAACCAAGTCTTGGAATTCTGTAATTTGAGTATACAGAAATGAAAGAGTCCACTAGATGGCACCCTAGTGTAAGTGAGAATTTCCTTCTCACCCCTCGTAACAGAACTGCAGGGGACCCAAGGAAGGACATCAGACCCAGCTCTGCTAATAAGCTTCTAATTTGAACATCTGCTGCTGAAAACAGGGATGTTAATAGGTCATCTCTGTGCCAAATAAGAATGATAAAAAAATACTCTTCTAGAAAATGCTGGTGCTTGAACCCTAAGGTTCCGCTCAAAACGCTGGAAAGCTCTCAGTCTGGAAAGCTAGCACACAATTTTGCAAATATTAAATGTAACAAAACTGACACAAGTCAATAGACAGCTCTGATTCTGCTCTGTATCCATACACAAGTCTTCATTTGTAGGTTTTCCCCATTTCTATGTCAATCTCTGATTTCAGACACAGACTTTTTTCACAGAATGTGCATTTTTACATGCATTTTATCTTAAGATATGTATTTTTGCAAATATTTAACCTCAAACTCCACATTATTCTGATGATCTTGGTACAGGTTTTGAACTCTATCACAAAAAGTGGATAAGTACGAGTCTAGGGTCCCCTGTTTGACTCTGTTTATAGTCAAAGAACCAGTGCTATCTGTATCTACAGACATTTCCAAGGGCATGCGGAAGGCATGACTGGACACTGGAGTACACGGAACACTATTTACTTTCCCACAAAAGTGGTACCTAGTTATCTACTTGCAATTTCTTGCTCTCAAACTGCTAGGTAGGCAGGAGCTGGGACAGGACAGGAACTCACTCCATCGTGTAGCACTCGGGGAACTGCTGACCTGCTGCCTTTCCAGTCATCAAGTTCAGCATTTTAACCATTAAGCCACCACAGTTATGTTTCAAATAAAATCATCTCAGTGTCTTCTGGTGGGCAAACACCCACCACTCAACAATCAGAGCAAAACATATTCAGAATGCTCTAGAATTGGTGTCTGGTATCTCTACTTGAAAGGAAGAGGTGACAGGAGAGAGCAATAAAAATCTAGAATTAGAGTGGGTAACCTGTGGTTCTGTAGAGGACATTCTGGACTTTTATCATTTCTTATCAGTGGCCATACTGTTTACAGCAGATAGGAGCTGAAAATTAGCAGCATTTAGTGGTCCATGCAGTGCCTTATATTTACTTTTGAGACCTACCCTCAGCCATAACCAACCACACCCAGTCATAAAGAAAAACATCCCACTGTGAAGAAAGTAGTTTCCGGGGTTCCTAAGAGCCTGTTTTAAACTAGCAATGGCAGAAGGCTAGGCAAAATAACTCCAACTATCATTAGACATGGAGAAGCAAGGTCTACCACTAGGAAAAGTCAAAAGATTTTCAAAGGTACGCCTCAGTATGGGCATCTGTTTTAGACAGAAAACTCTTGACTTTAGCTACACTCAGTGGTGGGCATCAGCAGGTTCGCACCAGTTCGCCAGAACCGGTAGCAGAAATTCTGGCAGGCCCCTCTCATCCAAGTTTTGAAATAAAGTAGTCCTAATTCAGGTGCAACGCAGGGCTTTCTACCTGGCCATGCCCACTATAGTACGCCCACAGTGTGGTAGCAATTTTTTTTGGAGCCCACCACTGGCTACACTTCTCTGCAAATCATATTGCTGTATGATCCTGCAGTTACTGTGCAAAAACAGATCACAATCCAGATCTGGTGAGACATTGGACTGGTCCAACAGCTAAGACAAACCTGATGGGCTTTTGCTGTTGTACTGTCAAAAATACCGAATTCAATGTAAGTAATGGGGATGCAGGAGAGATCAGGACAGATGAACAAACAGTGTAAGACAAAGTTCAGTTCTATCCAGAGGGAGTGGGCTTTCCTCTCCTGCCCTGTTTGTGGACTCTCCCAAGTTTCTGGTTGGTCCTTATGGAAAATAGGCTTGTAAATAAGATGACACTTTGGTCTAAAGGGACAGTGCTATTCATATGCTCTTGAACCTAAAGGCTCTTGATTAGGATGGGAATGTGGACAAACTAGCATTGGTGCAAGAGCTTGTATAGAAAATAGCTTTGCTGGCTTCTTCTTCGTTCGTGTCCTGATCAAACCCTGGACTGCCAAAATGAAGCCACTTTCTTCGCCTTGTCATTGCCCAAACTCAAGTCCTCATCAGTGCATGTCTCTGGCAGCTATCAGCAGACCAGCAAATGGACCGGACTCTGTGTCTTTCCACATTCACATTGTGTGTTGTTGTCCACCAGCAGTCCCCACTTGAGCATGTTGGTCTTGCATTTAGGGACTCCAACCCTCAGCCTATTCAGTGTCCTCCAGATGACATAAGAGATATTGAGATCTTCACCTATATCCACCTTTAATGTTGTTCCTGACCAGTGAGCTCATTCTTCCATCTTCTAATTTGGTTTTGCTCTTGTGTACCCTCAAGAATGTTTGTTCTTGCCATAAAGCTCTTCCTGGATCTGAGCCTGCAGACTTGAGGCTCATATCCATTCAGAGGGTGTCAAGGATCATTCTCTTGCTTTGTTCTCTCAGCATCTGCTGCTACTTCTCTCCTAATCTTAGGTGGAGCAATACCAACAAGAGGGTATATTTTCTCAAATGGTGCAGGTTTAAGGCATCTTGTCACTACTGTAGCCACATGACTTCAATGCTGGCAACTTATGGGAAGTCCATTAGTTCATTAGAGACAGTGTCAAGTTTCACACCATGCTCAATGTTGACAAGTAATGAAACACACGGTTGCATTGCATAGGACTGTTTAATACACACCACTTTGCTTTCCTTTTTACCCTGTAGAAATGTAAATGTCTCTGCTTAAAGATGAAGGTATGGCATTAGATCACTTACCCATTAGGCAGCCTTCTGAGGACATAGAAAGCTGTGTACGAATGCCGGTACAGCTGCAGAATGGCATTAAAATGAGAGAAAAGAAAAGAAAAGCAGGGGATTAGTCATGTAAAGTGTCAAGAGGTCTGTTATTACTATAAACCTGGCATGGCAAAAAACCCACCATCCTGTATTCTGGCATTTGCTTTGTGTTTAATTATACTTGCAGGGAGAAATAATATACACAAACCAATTTAGTCCAGTCACTGGGTGGAAAAATGAATTAATACAACAAGTGCTGTTGTGTATTCTCTCCACCTCACACCTTATTAAAACATTTGGCAAGGCCTAGCGCTCCAGATGCTCTGTGTCATTGCTATGGATACCAGGTCTTTGATTATACTGGGGCACCGGCTCCCGGCAGTAACTAAATTTGGAACAACCATTAATGAGGACACCTTGGTCTGCTAGAGACAGGGAACAGAGAGGAAACTAGACACAACAAAAAATTAGCCCATCTTTGATGTTCAGCAAAAGATACACAGCAGCAAGCATAAAGGGCCAAACACAACTTTATTTTGGAAACTGAACATGGAGAGCAATGGCGCAGCAGCGCCTATATATACTGTACAGGAAAGATACATTCGGGCGGGAAGCAACTGGATTCATTGGGAGAACAGTGGGGGGATCGTGGGGTGACAGAGACTGTGAAGCCTTTCGCGCTTCTCGTTAGAAAGGGTGGGAACCCAAGTCTCGCGAGAGCTTAGTTTCAAGAAGAACACAAAATGGAGGATCACCCGATCCCAACAATAAAATGCAAACTGTTAAAACAATACGTCCAGTTACATACTCAACACCATCACATAGAGCAGTCATGGTGACCCTTGGTATTCCAGATGTTCTTGAACTTCAATCCCCAGAAGCCCAAGTCTCTGTGAATCCACACGAATGGGTTTACTGTGCGTATGCACTGTAAACCCATTCCTGTGGATTCACAGAGACTTGGGCTTCTGGGGATTGAAGTCAAAGAATACCTGGGGTGCCAAGCTTCAACATCATGGACATAGAGCAAGCGAAAAGGAGCATAGATGTTGACTAATGAAAATGATCCCCTTCCCTTGCATTTTCTGCAAAAAAAGTAACCCCAAATGATACCTTTTCGCATCAGCTTGGTGGGAAGATTATACTTGATGTGCTAAGTAGGAAGATTTATTTATCACAATGAACAAAATCAAGTGCACCAGAGTTGTCCCACTGAATTAATGGGGTAATGGTGAATCAACTTGTTTGTGAGTTCCATTGATTCAAAAGGGCCTACTCTTAACTTCAATTTACTTTAGCACAGTAAATTGCTGTTAGATTAGACCCATTGGAATCAGTTGAACTAAGGGAGTAGTTGTCTTACCAAATCCCCATTGAGTCAGTTGGCCTACTCTAGCATGATGTGGAAATTATTGCACTAAAAGGAAAACAGTGAATTGCAGTAGGTTGATGCTACTAACAGTGAGATGAATTGCACCCAGTTCAAAGTGAGCAATCAAGAAATTATAAACTTATGTTTGTTATACAGGCACATATGTACAACACCATCTTAAATTGATTTCTTAGAGAACTTCAAAACTGTAGCATACTGTAGGTGAAACTGAAGCCTCTAACAGAGAAGTTGTTCATTAAACTACAATTCCCAGAAGTTCTGGTTACATTTGAAGTGAATTTTCATGCAGGTAATTGCACTTGCAAGATTGGTTTTTATATTTTGTGGACTGCCCAATGCATTCCCAGTCATATGGCCAATTGCGTACTCAGGTTGTACAGTCAGAGGAAGACACAGCATCTGTTCCTGAGAATATACTCTGAAGTGGATTAACTGATTTGGAACAACAGGGAGATAATTGCTTCATGGTAACATACTTCTGTGCTGCAGGCCATTTTCTTCTTCTTTTTCTACCACTTGAGGAGTGCTGTCATATTGAAGGCAGAAGTTATTCAAATGTAGTTGCTTCTAATTGCCAAGATAGCTTAGTTTTAAAACAGGTGTGCCCAAACGTTTCAGCCGTGGGCTGGTCACGTGGTTCAGCGGGCCGGTCATGTGGTTCCTCCCACCGGAAGTGGAAGTAAAACGCAGCTTGCAATCTGTTTTGCAAAAGGATTAGATTTTTAGACTGCCATTTTCTTTGCTTAAAACAGGGATGCCCAAACTATGGCCAGTGGGCCAGATCCAGCCTCGACACCAATTCATCTGGCGCACACCACCCTTGCCGCTCCTGGAAATGGAAGTAAAATGCGCCCATGCTTCTACACAGAGAGTCCAGACATGATTTGATCTAGCACCCACTTATTTGTCTTTCTGGTGGTCCATGATACCTAAAAACCTTTCCTCCAACACCATATTTTCAATTAATTGTTTTATATCACACTTGTCTTGGACACATCAACCCATTGGACAACCCTCACATGATTAGATGTAACTGCAGATGGTTGAGAGCTTATTCTTTTGTGTCCTGGTAAAATCCTGGATTGCCAAAATGAAGCCATTTTCTTCGCTTTGTCATTGGCCAAACTTTGCTATCGGCCTCATCGGTGCATGTTTCTGGCAGTTATCGGCAGACCGGTAAATGAGCTGGATTCAGTGGTGGGATTCAGCAGGTTTGCCCCAGTTCACCAGAACGGGTAGCAGAAACTCTGGCTGGCCCTGTCCATCCTAGTTTTGAAATGACACAGGGCTTTCCCCCTGGCCACATCCACCACAGAGTAGGTAGTGAAAAAAATTGAATCCCACCACTGGCCAGATTCTGTATCTCTCCACATTCACACAGCATGTTGTTGCTCACCAGCAGCCCCCACTTGAGCATGTTGACCTTACATTTAGGCACTCCGACCCTCAGCCTATTCAGAGTCTTCCAAGTGACATAGAAGAGGTTGAGTTCCTCAGTTATATCTTCCTTTAACAATGTTGATGTTGTGTATGCATGTCTTGTACTGTCAGAATGTAACCACCCCAATTACAATGTATTGCAGCTGTAAAGGAACGCGAGCAAGCAGCCCATAGAGGGCAGCTGCGAGCGTTCAATCTCACATGGTTCACATTGCTCAATCACGGACAGCCGCGGGAAAACCTTCCCCGCATTCAGCAGTAGGAAAGAAGAACTACTGAAGAGAGGCGTGCCTGGGCGAGGCCACGCAGGTAGCGGCCAATGAGCTACCGTGCTACAAGATTCAAATGTATAACCATACTGTATATAAAGAGATGTATCACCGCCATTACCTCATGCTCCACCAGATCCCCAAGCAATAAACCTGTGTTAAGCCAACCCTTCGGCTGTCCTGTTGTCTTTCGTCGCCAGTTTACTGTATGGGACCAAAGACAACAGGACAGCCGAAGGGTTGGCTTAACACAGGTTTATTGCTTGGGGATCTGGTGGAGCATGAGGTAATGGCGGTGATACATCTCTTTATATACAGTATGGTTATACATTTGAATCTTGCTGGAGAACGGGAGGGAGGCCCCGATAGCGTTTTACTCTAGGTCCTTGTCCCAAGCGGAGAGAAACTACGCCCAGACAGACAGGGAAGCACTAGCGATAATTGCGGGGACCAAGAAATTTCATGATTTCGTGTATGGCCGCCCCTTCACCATAGTGACTGACCACAAGCCCTTGCTAGGCATTTTCACCGCAGATAAGCCCACACCCCAAATCCTGTCCCCGAGAATGCTCAGGTGGGCCATTTTTCTCAACGCGTATCAGCACGCGTTGGTATACCGGCCCGGAAAGGAGATCAGCCATGCGGATGCCCTGTCGAGGTCCCCCATTCCCCGGGATTGCTGCCACGTGGGCGAGGAAGAGAGAGACCACCAGGTTTTAATGATAGAGGTCCTAGACGCCCCTCCAGTAGTACCGGCCGACATCGCCAAAGCGACCGGCAAGGACAAAACGTTAGCCACAGTCTCCTCCTGGGTACAGAAAGGGTGGCCCGTGTCTTCCCCAGCAGCGGAATTCGACACATTTTTCAAAAAGAAATTAGAATTGTCCCTAGAGAGGGGTTGCCTTTTGTGGGGACAGCGGGTAGTGATCCCCACGTCCCTCCGGCCGAGGGTGCTTAAACTGCTGCACGTCAGCCACCCCGGAATCGTCCGCTCTAAGGCACTAGCCCGTAGCTACTTTTGGTGGCCCCAGCTAGATGCCGACATCGAGCACATGGTTGGCACTTGCGAAGCGTGCCAAAGCTCCAGGCCAGAAGAGGCTCGTCTGCCACATAGAGAGTGGGACGCAGCGAGGGGGCCCTGGTCCCGGGTACACGTAGACTTTGCAGGGCCGTTCAGGGGAACGCTTTTCCTCCTAGTGGTGGATGCGTTCTCAAAGTGGTTGGAGGTCATCCCAGTCTCGAGCACCTCCTCGGCCACCACAGTTAAACAGTTACGGAGGGTCTTTTCCACGTTCGGTTTACCCGACACCCTCGTCAGCGATAACGCTAGCTGTTTCACCTCCGCCGAGTTCAGGGAATTCATGGACCTCAACGCCATTCGGCACATCACCTCCGCCCCTTTCCACCCGGCCACCAACGGCCAAGTAGAGCGCCTCGTGCGCACCACTAAAGACGCGCTGCGGCGCATGGGCTCCGGAGATCTAGACCGACAACTATGTCAGTTCTTGCTAAGGTACAGGGTCACCCCACTAGCGTCAGGATACTCCCCCGCGGAGTTACTAATGCGCAGGAAGCTGGCTACGGTAATCTCCAGGCTAGACCCCACCAGAGTGGAAGACAAAGGGCGAAATGTAGAGATGGATTCCTCAAAGAGCTTTAGCGTAGGCGCCCCCGTGCATTGCAGGAACTACGCCAGCGGGGGACCAGCCTGGGTGCCCGGCATTGTAATAGAACAAACCGGCCCCGTCTCATACCGCGTGGAGACCAATACAGGCCTCCTGTGGAGGCGGCACGCAGATCAACTCAGGCGGAGGGTCCCCGGAAAGCAGGACGAAGACGAGAGTAGCAACGAATCAGCGTTAGGGTACTCCCCCACCCGTTTAACCCAAGGGGGAGGGAAAGGGGAACATGGGTCCCCACCAAGGGGGGAGGAAAGGGAGTCCCCACTAAGGGGGGAGGAAAGGGAATCGATCCTCAGAAATCTTTTGCGGGAGTTTGCGGCGGAAAGGAAGAGCCCCGATCCCACACACATCCCCCGGGAGCATCCCAGAAATACAGATTCCCCAAGAAGTTTAGACCTTGATTTACAGTGCCAGGGGGAGTTAGCGGAGTGGTCCCCCACCCGTCCTAGCGAAAAGAGGGGTTTCAGTTCAGCCCCTGGTACTTCCAGTCCCAGTAGCCCCTGTGAGTTAGAATGCAACATAGCACCAATTTCCCGGAGACCGACACCCCCAAGGCAGGAGGCAACGGCGGGGCCATCCGCCACAGCTTCAAGGTCCCCTGAGCGGGGGACAGAAGGGAGCAGAACCACAAGGGCATCCTCATCGGTCCCGCGGTTCACGATCAGAGGGTCCCCGGGGTCCGAGGGAAACAGACAGGGGTTCACTTCTCAGTTGTTCATCCCATTCCCTTCCCCCAGCGCAAGGCAGGCACAGACGCCCCACAGAGCCACTAATGAATCCCCGTTTCCCGTTGCAGGACAAGCACCCACGGAGTCAGGGATCACAGGCTCTCCGGTACTAGGGCAGGCGCAAGCACGCCCCAAGCGAACGTGCGGCAAGCCACATTGGTTGCGGGACTTCGTCCCATCCTAGGGGGGAGGGATGTTGTGTATGCATGTCTTGTACTGTCAGAATGTAACCACCCCAATTACAATGTATTGCAGCTGTAAAGGAACGCGAGCAAGCAGCCCATAGAGGGCAGCTGCGAGCGTTCAATCTCACATGGTTCACATTGCTCAATCACGGACAGCCGCGGGAAAACCTTCCCCGCATTCAGCAGCAGGAAAGAAGAACTACTGAAGAGAGGCGTGCCTGGGCGAGGCCACGCAGGTAGCGGCCAATGAGCTACCGTGCTACAAGATTCAAATGTATAACCATACTGTATATAAAGAGATGTATCACCGCCATTACCTCATGCTCCACCAGATCCCCAAGCAATAAACCTGTGTTAAGCCAACCCTTCGGCTGTCCTGTTGTCTTTGGTCCCATACAGTAAAGTTCCATACCCAGTGAATTTGTTCCTCCATCTGGTTTTGCTCTTGTGTACACTCAAGAATGATAGTTCTTGCCATAGCGCTCTCTTTGAGAGCTCTGGCAGACTTAGAACTGGTTTACCCCATTAGTCTCAGTAGCAGACTTGCTGCCTGCTACCCCTTAGATGTATTCAAGTGGTACTCACTTCACCTTTTCCCTACATGAGAACAGGGAAGCTCGGCCTCATCTGCCATCACTTTCCTCATGTGAAAAGTAACACATCTGAACAGGTGAGGTTCGTTTAGTCATACATACAAACAAAAACTCTAAAAACAAACAGGGATTCTGTTCACATGGAAAGCCTTCCTATGAACAGAATTTTTTCCCTTTTCCAAATGAGAAGAGCAACAATGGAAGAGACAAGGTAAGACTCTCTTGGCATTTAAGTGCTAGAGAAAGCACCTTTACCTAAGGCTTTTGGCTCACCCAAAACTGCAAATGCCTTGTTGATGAGTAATTGCTAAGAAAAGGATTGCTAGTTGTACAGATGCTTGACAGATTCTAAATGACTCACAGCCTGGCTATCTTGGGAGATGTCTATCTTGTTATGGACCTGCCTAGAGCTTAAGATCTACAAGAGAACCTCCCTTGAGAATACTGGGAGGTGAGGTTTTCCAGTGTTGCTCCTAGAGTCCGACATAGACTGTAGAATGCAATGCATTTTAGGAAGGGTCATCTCTTCAAACTGGCCTATAAATCTGCTTCAAGTACTGTAATTTCCCCCATAATAATAATAATAATAATAATAATAATAATAATAATAATAATAATAATAATAATAATAATAATAATAATAATAATAATAATAATAATAATAATAATAATAATGCCAGAAATTATTCTGGATTGAAAGGATTTTTGTGGAAGAAACTCCACCCAGGGAACACCCAAATGAGGCTTCTTTCATGTTCTCAGGAGCTGGGACAGAGATGGGCGCTTAATCCATCATGCAGTACAGTACCCGGGTCTCGAACTGCTGACTTGTCAGCCTTCCAGCTAACAAGGCGAGCTTCTTAACCACTGAGCCTCTACACCTCTGTTTTGTTTACTCGCAGGATGATGTATTTCAATAATGAAGGTCTGGTTTGTTTTTCATTTGTCGTTACTGATGCTTGCTACCCATCTCAAATGCTATTTTTAAGTCAAAAAGTGGGACAAAAATGAAATAATAATTCTTTAAAATGAAATAAAAGCCTGTCTAGATAGACAATGTCCCTGTGGTCCAAAATCACAGAGTATGTTTGTGCAGGTAACATCTAATCACACACAAACAGCTGATGTATGGAAAAAAATCTAATTATTTCTTTGCATTATCATAAAATACAACCAAGGACACTTGCAGTATTTTGGTCTTCTGCAGGAACTCTTTGGAAAGTGT
Organism: Bradypodion ventrale; assembly: GCA_035047345.1. NCBI lineage: Eukaryota > Metazoa > Chordata > Lepidosauria > Squamata > Chamaeleonidae > Bradypodion > Bradypodion ventrale. Next base: position 129,336,377 of record JAWDJE010000006.1, read on the forward strand.
AAACGACCAGAGTGGCAAGAACTGATGGCAATCTCCTTAAACCTGGATATAATTCAGGCCTTTGTTTGGCTAAATGGTGATATGCTCAATGCAAGTCTATGTTCTGTGCCTATAATCTACATGAGCCTATGCAAAACTAATCCCGACCAAGTTTTGTGGGGCTTATTCCCAGGTACAACTTCAGCTTTAATTTCCTCCAGGCCAAATGGTTCCGACTTAACTAGATTGCTTCTCTTGATTTATATTGTTACAGCTGACATCAGACCTTCTAAAACTAAGCCCCTTCATCCTTACCCCATCAATGAATGAATGAGGCAGTCTCTGATATTATTTTCACCAGTTTTAAACCTTTCCTGGGCTGAAATGTCTAACTGTCAATGAAAAGAGCAGTGGGCTCATCACAGCTTTCCTTAATGAGTGTGCAATGACCTATCCCTGCAGCTGGTCCGTTGCCTTTTGGGCTTCTACACAGCTTTGTTTAATATTTTATGGGATGGAGAAGAAAGATTAAAGTTAGCACAGGAGGAATGAAAAAGGACTTTGGAGATTTGCCACAAGTCCTGTAGGTCCTCCAGCTTTTTCACATGTCTGGCCTCACTTCTTCTTCCTTCATCCATAAAATTATGGAGGGAACTCTCAGCACCAGGGGTCCTTCACCTGAGACCTCAAACCAGCAGGTGCAAATGAAAGAGCATTTCTGCAGCTAAGCAGTGCCCTGGCCAATGGCATTCTCAAGGCATTAGCTCTCTGATTTATTTAGGAAACTGAAAAAGACATACCTGTGCTTTGAATTAGTACCTATGATGAAATGGTTGGCCTTTCTCTATCTTTTTCTCCTTTGCTATAAACGGAACTCTGCTTCATATGTGTTGCCGATATTGTAACTTAAGTCATTTCCCCATGGTTATTGACTGGAAAGAGTTTGTAAATATGCCATCAAGTCAGAATGGGCTTATAGCAGGGGTGCCCAACCTATGGGCAGTGGGCCGTCCCCAGCCCATGGCACCATTTCATGTGGCCTGCCACCACCACACCTGGAAGTGGAAGTAGGCGCATTTACAACATAGTCGTTGTTGAGTTGGGCAGCCATAGAAGTATGACAAACAAGCAAGCAAGCAAGCAAGCAAGCAAACAAACAGCCATAAAATGTGCCTGTGCATGCATAAACATGGTAGCATCCAGTGGTGGGCTCAAAAAAAATTACTGCCACACTGTGGGTGTGGTATGGTGGGTGTGGCCAAGGGGAAAGCCCTGCGTTGCACTTGAATGAGGACTACTTTATTTCAAAACTTGGGTGAGCAGGGCCAGCCAGAATTTCTGCTACCGGTTCTGGATAACTGGGGCAAACCTGCTGATGCCCACCACTGGTTACATCAGCTGTAAATGTGCCCGTGGCTGTTGTAAACACAGAAGCTGGTGCATTTACTTCCATTTTCATGGTGGTGGTGGTCCAGCCCGCTCAGCTTGTCCATGGTGACATAAAAAGTTTGGAAAACCCTGACACCTAGTAGTGTTTTCACAGTAATCAGGACATAACCCTGGTGTGAATAGTGGGAAGACTGGGCAACTTGGACTTCACTAAATATGTGGTGAAGGAGCCAGTGTACATAGTAATGATTGGACGAATCTGGACATTTTGTTGCGTTTCCCTGATCTTTCAAGATTCCCTATTGTTTGAAGTTGAAATTATTAAAGAGTTTGTTTTGTACCTGACCTCTGACTTGGTGCTTTGTGGACTACCGAAGATGGTGAGCAGGGCAACTAACACTGAGAATTTTAAGTGGTTTTACCAGTTCTACATCCCTAGGGAATTTCCATGACTGAGCCAGGATTGCAACCCAGATCTCCTGAGTCCTATCCACTACACAATACCAGGTACCTCTCTGAAAGAGTACATTGAGAGAATTTGGATCCTCTCTCACACTTATCACCAAGTTCTAGGACACTGAGGATGCATAAGAAATTTATAAGTGAACAACTATTAGGTTGAAGATGCAAATAAATCTTTAAACAGAATTGGATTTTTTTTTCACCATCAAGCATTTTTGATATTTTTCATTTCAAAAATGACATTACTGACCCTAAGCTTTCAAAGGCAAGGCTGGTTAAAAAGTAAAATAAAGAAATAAAGCCACACAAACGTCACCTGAAGAGGAGTCTGCCTCATTTCTCTCAGCATGAATCAAGAGTCATTCAAGAAATGTTGAACATGTTGAAGGGTCACTAAAATTAACAATAGACTTATAGCCACCTAACCTTCCAAAAGATCACACACAATTATGACCGGCTAATCACTTTTACATGGAGGAAAGGTTGAGGGAACTGCACTGTAATGGTCGGCATAACATCTTGATTTTCCAAGCCTGTCGCTGTGGTTTTAACCTCCCCATCTTTTTCACTGTGCTATTTCTGTGACTTATAACAGCACAAATGACCTTCAAATAAGCCATTTCTTGGCAATTTATACAGCCTCAGAATCTACTCTTCGTGATGATATACTGTGAAGAGCTCCCTTACCACCTGTCATCATTAATAGGTTTTTCTATGGTATCTGTGGTGGATATTTCACACAAATCTACTTTCCCTTCCTTCTCAAATGGTGGGAGAGTGCATATTTTCAGTAGTTTCTCCCAATAATGGGACTGAAGATAAATCACAACAGGAGTTTAAAAAACAGATAAAATGGGAAACTTAACATTTATAATATTAAAATACAATTAAAAGGTTTATAATTTTAAAAACTATAGCCAAATTTAAAGCAGTCTAATGTTGGGTCAGCTACTAGAGAAATCTGTGTATCCCACAGTGGGGGTCTGTCCCCCCAACCCTTCCAGAGCCAGGGGATCCGGCAGAGAGGGGATCCCCCCTGCAGGGCACCCCATTATTAAAGAGAAGAAATCAAGCAGTTTCTTCTCTTTAAAAACAGAGTGTTTGGGAGGGGGTTGGAATCAATCCCCTCTCCCTGGTCCCCTGGGTTTGGAAGGGCTGGGGGGACAAAAGGGGTCTGTCCCCCAAATCCTTCCAAACCCAGGGGACCCGGGAGAGGAGATCGATTCCACCCCCTCCCAAATACTCCGTTGTTAAAGAGAAGAAACCGCTTGGTTTCTTCTCTTTAATAATGGGGTGTCCTGTGAGGGAGGGAGCCCCTTTCTGCAGCACCTTTCATTGCCTCCCATAGAGAAGGAATCCCCAGCACGGAGGGGCTTTGCTTCTCTCTGGGTTGGCTGGGAATGGAAGTTTCATTCCCTGCCAACCCAGAGAGAAGCGAGTCCTTTTCTCCGGTAGGCCAGGATGTGCTCCGGCCTCTCCTTTGTCCATGTGGGCGTTGAGGCCACGTCACCCGCAGGGATGAAGGAGAGGCCAGTGCTTCTCCCTATGCAGAAGGCTGTGCCGAGAGAGAAAGAGTTTCAGAGATCCAGCCGGAGCCGGCAAAATGTAAGTGCGGTCGGTGGGGGTTGGGGGGGGCTAGGTGGTGTGGCGGGGGGGCAGTGTGGTTACTGGGGCCGTGCCTCACCCACCCACCCCCTAACCCTCACTGACCACACTTACCTTTTCCTGGCTCCGGGCTGGGTCTTTCAAAGTCTTTCCCTCTGGCTCCCGGTGTTTTTTTTTTAAGTCAGCGTGCGTGTTCCCAGCCTCCTCTGCACTCACATCCCTCAGCCTGATTGGCTGAGGGGTTGCGCAGTGCAGAGGTCTCTGGGAATCATACTTCTTTTTTTGGTCACGTTTGTGGGGCGGCTGCCCCACTGGCGATCACCAAAACCCCGCGGCGTTGGGAAGGCAGGGGTTATGGTGAGTGCGGAGGGCTAGGTCGGTGATGGTTGGGCCTGGTGCGGGAGCCTTTGATTGAACCCAACGGTTAAGGGGCCTTTTTATAGTTATAGATGGGCAAAGAGATGAGCTGATCATTCCATGTTCACTTCATCTTGGTTAGTTAGATTACCATGATGTAAACCAGGTCAACCCTTTCTTTTTGGATCACATTCTGCAGAAGTTGTTCTTTTTAAAATTTGGAATGATTTGGTATTAAAAGCACTAGCACAACCCAGATGAAGGTCACACTTTCAGAGCAATTCTGAACTCTTTTGCTGAGTAAATAGCTGGATAGTGGAACAGCTTTAATATTTCTGACACTTTCCTCATGCAACCAGTCCATTTATTTCCACGCTGTCTCATTTATTTCTACCTGATAGTACTGAGAGTTGCCAGGTTATAAGCAGCCTATGTCCATGATGGTGAACCTTGGCACTCCAAATATTCTTGGACTTTAATTCCCAGAAGCCCAAGCACCCTGTGCATTTTGCTTCTGCTTCCGGGAGCAATGAGGGCAGAGTGGGCCAGATGAATTGCAGTAAACCCATCCGTGTGGAGTCACAGGGTACTTGGGCTTCTGGAAATTGAAGTCCAAGAACATCTGGAGTGCCAAGGTTCGCCATCACAGGCCTATGTCATGATTCTTTAAGGCCAATGTCTGGGAATAGATGATGTATCATTATCTCCCAGGCTCTTTATTTTTCAGGCTTTTGCACTGCTGCCACCAAACTATGTGCAACAAGAAGGCTCATGAAGTATGTTGCTGGTGCTCCATTCCCTGCCTTAATTCTTCTTCTCCCATGTCTAGGCCAGATGTGAAACTGCCAAAATTAAAGTATCTTTTGGTGAGTTCATTCTGCAGTTCCTTTCGCCTGACGTAGTGCAAGAAAGATTGGCCCGCAACACAAGGTTGCCATTACCAGGGTAAGCCAATTGTGGTTGAAAAATACCACAATCTTCGAGGAGGCTCTTTTTGTGCCCCCCCCCCAGTCTTAATTCAACTGGCATGATGGGCCCAATCTTGGCATACCAAGTTCAAAAAGATGGTATATGCAAGCAAGAAAACGAACAAAACAGACATATTTGCCTCCTTCGTTTTGAAAAAACAACAACAGTAGTACACAAATACTCTGTACCTGAAACTGTGGTGGCTCAAGTGGTTAAGATGCTGACGATGACTAGAAGGTCAGCAAGTCAGCTTTTATATACCTGAGTCCTGCATGACGGAATGAACTCCTGTCTCTGTCTCCTGCCAATCTAGCAGTTTGAAAGCAAGAAATTCAAGTAGATAAATAGGTACCATTTGGTACCAGATGCAGACAGCACTGGCTCTTTGGCTGTAAACAGAGATGAGCACTGAATCCTAGAGTCGGATACGACTGGCTTTTGAGCAAGTGCGGCCTTTACCTTTATCTGAAAGTAACATTTGTACTGTGCGAAGCCCACACTTCTTAACCTTTGTAGAGAGAATGTGAACTACAGTATTAAGCACAGGCAAACCAGCCCTTAGGCCAATTGATGTTCACACAGTAGTGTTGATGTGCCAGACAATTACAAAAAGCCTTCCTTTGTAGCTTGGCCACCTGTCCCCCACAGCACTGAGTTACCCCTGCCAGCACTGGTAGTTTTTTAAAATGCTTCTTTTATTTTACTTTGAAAAATTAGGCCAGCTGTGAGAAAAAAACAGACATCCCCATCAGAACATGTTTTGTCTGGTTATCTCACATAAGGTTAATTGTGAAAGCTGCTTCACTCTGTTTTGTTCGTACATAAGAAAATAGGAGAGGGGAAAGGGGGAATGGGCATCTGTTGTGTCTGATCTTTGATACTCTTTTTTTAAAAAATTCAGAATGCAACATAAAGAGTGGAAGGGGAGACTGCCAAGTCCAAAAGCTTTCATGCCACAAAGCCAAAAACCTCTTTGTTGCAAATGCATGTTTTAGGCAATAAAACTGTACACACAGATGTTGCCAGCTGGCCAATACAGAAGTAAAATAAACTATGTAAATTAGAAGCAAAATATGGAGAAGCTCTATTCTCTCTGTTGAAACAAGAACACGTTAATATGAAACAGAATTGCTGAAGAATAACACTCTTCACACCAAAATATAACGTAAATGAAATTCATGTAAAGAATAGATGTGCATTGCTAAACCCAGCTGCCTATGAACCAAAAGCATGAAACTAGAGACTAAGATGTGTTCACTCTCTTCAACATCAGCATATATGGAGTGGCAAATACCAGATGTTCAAGCTAAATTCAGAATAGAAAGAGGCATTTGAGATTATACTGAAAATCTATGTTGGCTAACAAATTGTACCAATGAATTCTAGAAGGTTAATAGCTTGCATTTTATAAATCACCACAAACCCTTTCACTATGCAGGTCATAAAAAGGGCTGTCAACTCAGAATTGACTTGACAGCACCCAATTATTATTATAGTCTCAATACATCAGCAGAACATTTTGCTGGATTAGATTTAGATGCAGAAAGTATGAAAACTGATGGAGGGGGAACTCTTTCAAAGTATACCACATCACTGACAGAAAACATCAATGACTTGAAAGGAAGGTTAAAGAAAAAAGAACAAAAGTGAGATAACTATGGAAGAATGACAGTTTTAATGTTGACAATGAAGAAATTGAAATTGTTCACAAATTTTCTGTCCTACATTGTACACATCATGAGAAAGCAAGATGCTCTGAAAACAACCTAATAATGCTGAGAAAGGTGGAAGGCAGCAGGAAAAAGAAAGTCAGAACACAAGTTGTATTGATTTCCTAAATGGAACTACAGGCTCTGGCTTCTAAGAGCTTAGCTGACAGTGTGTTCCCAACATTTGGTTTTTGGACTTCAATTCCCAGAAGCCTAAGTCAATTCCCCAAAGCCAATGTACTGACTTAGGCATTTGGGAATTGAAGTCCCCCTGTGGTGCATGGGCCCCACATTGGGAACCACTGGGTTAGCAGTGCTGTTGAGAAGAGGACATTTTGGCGATCTCTTTTCATAGTATTGACATAAATTGGAGATGCCTTGACAGCAGGTAACAACAATAATCTTCAGTGCTACAAGTTCAGCTATCAACCCAAAACATGGTTGAAGCCAAGAAACTATAAAGAAAATCTGAGACTGTGAAGAGCAGCTGTAAAGTAATTTAAGTGTAAGAACACGTTGTTGGGAACGTAGACCAAGATAATCCATATTAAGCATTCCTGATAACTATGCATGGATTTGAAAGCTGCACAATAAAGAAAATTGGCAAGAAAAAAGGATTATTCATTCAAAATGTAGTGTTGGATGAGAATGCTATGCATCTCAAAAACCACCATAAAGACAAGCATAGATGAGCTCAAGTCTGATTTAGAGGTCATCCCACCCCACATAGTTCAGAAACAACTTTATAGCTACAGACACTTTGGAGAAGAGTTTTGTTCACTAATATCCATCTGTAATGGCAAATTTATAGGTGAGAAAGCTGACTCGTTGGGTTGCATTTTTGCTGTTTACTCTGAAGCCATCTGCAGCTTTAATGAATGCAAAGTAGATTGATGTCTTCTTTGCCAAACTACAGATGAAAAAGAAATCTGCCACAGTGTCTCGTTGTCAGCCGCTCTCCTGTGTGTCTGTGGGTCTGTCTTTGCCATTCACTTCCTTTGTATAAATGGAGAGAAAGGAACAGCCAGCAAATCTACCTGATACTTAGGAAAAAAAGGCCCCTTGTCCTTTACTGTGCAGGTGATAAAAACAAGCAGACAAAAGATTTCCTTATGAAACCTCTTGGCTCTTATGCAACACAGAAGTGGCGGAAGACTCAGAGGTTAAGAAAATTCAAGGTGGTAGGGAACTATTTGGCTCTTTAGGTAAGTAAGGCAAGCAAGCAGGCAGGATTTCATTACTCACAGCCACAGGATATTACAGCATGCATTTGTAACAATTGCACACAAGCAATAGGTATAGTATAAAAATGATATTAAATCTATAAATATTTAAATCTGTAAAAACTAAAAGTTTGACATACCAAGTTGTGTACATTGTATAGGTAAAGGTAAAGGTCACCCTTGCTCAAAAGCCAGTCATATCCAATTCTAGGGTTCAGTGCTCATCTCTGATTATAGCTGAAGAGCCTGATATCTACCCGTCAAAAACATCGTCTGAATGAGTGAATGGACCAAATCCTCCCCATTCTTACTGAAAAGTGCTGAAATTGGTCTGATTTCCATTTAAAAAGAGAATTTCTTCCCTTTCGCAGAGGAGTAAATGTTTTCCCCAAAACAGAGTTCATGAATTCAATTCACTGTAGCTGAGAAGTAAAGATGAACATGCTTTGTCATTGGGTTGTTTTTGTTCAGTCGCATAATAGAGTCTGACCCTTTGTGACCCCATGGACCACTTTAGCTTAGTTTTAATATTTGTCCTTCCAAGGAGCATTCAAGGTTGATTTCCTTCAGGATCAACTTAGTTGATCTCCTTGATGTCCAGGGTACTCTCAAAATTCTCCTCCAGCACCACATTTCAAAGGCGTCTATTCTTTTGCACTCAGCCTTCCTTATGGTCCAGCTCTCGCAACCATACATTACTACTGAGAATACTATTGCTTTGACTATGTGAACTTTGGTTGGCAGGGTGATGTCTCTACTTTCCCTGTATTCTGGGTTGGTTAGGATCTTAACACCTACACACATGCACACTTAGATCTAAGTAAATCCCACAGAAGTTAATGAGGCTTACATCTGAGTAAATAGGTGTGGGATTGGACAGTTGGTTTACAAGTGTAGTATAACTACTGTCCCTGCATCAATCTTTCCTACCCAAGAATTGAGCTAATTACAGCATTGATTAATTCTTTGCATCTTTCCTGCAATATGCTGTTACACTGCATTAACCACAAAACAGATGATGTTGGGGTTGTAGCAGTCCTGGAGGTCTGCATACAAGAATTTAAGAATTCAAAGAAATCTTTAAATCTTACTTATTTAATTTTATGTCTCTAGCTAACAACATCACAATAGACATCAATATGGAAAAGACGAACAAACAGCTGGGCGGGGGGGGGGACCACCCTGGTTTATTTATCTTTGCCATACCACATTAGATCTATACAAACTTATAATAAAATCAATTAAGCTTTTTTTGTTTATTATCTCACTTTCAACAAAACCCCTTCCCGATTCATTTACTTTCTAGTGTTTCTTTTATTACCAATTACTCAAACTACAGTGGTTGTTTAAGATTACCATAAGGCCCTACACACTACTATATACCGCTTCAAAGTTATTAAGAACTAGCCACTCAATAAGCTTATGTATCTTTGTATAGAGTATTAGAAAGTTTATCCAGGCAGTTTAAACTTCAGTCTCCAATCTACAAAATAGCCAATTAAAAGTCTGAGCACAAAGTCTGGCTTAAAAACCTTCCCACTGTACAAAACATTTGAGAACCCTCTGGCAAGAGGTGCTATAGGCACACAACTTATGACAATTAGAAGTGTCGAGCATGTACACAAAGACAATAAGGTCTTAGTTCAAGAAACATTAGGTCTTACTGTATCCAAAGCATCGCTCACTTGCAATGGCGTCTGCCAGAAAAATTGTTGGAACGGTGCAAGAACTGCCTGCCTGCCAGAATGAACTGCCAAGTCTCCACGACAAACAATGCACTTATTCAGTTCAAAAAAATGTCACATTCCCTAGACATATTATACTGGCTCTACAGCCAAAACCAGAGGCTGCAAGAGGGCTCAAGTGGCGAAGATTGCTTTGGTTAGGCCTTCTTAATATGCATTATGTATCAAAATTGATTTTTGTTTGTCACTACAAAGTGATGGTTGAAGCATGGAAAATACCACCTTATAACATTCACAAGCAAAAATGTCTGCAAACATTAGATATAAATACAGGTAACAAAATTAAAAAACAGCATGTCTCATGGCACCTGAGCATGACTGCTGTAGGATAATATTTTGCCCACACATTGGAAATGTTCAACATACATTAAGATCCCTAAGAAAGGAGATAGCAAGGAGTACAATAAATATATGACTATTGCTTAAATTTCCCACACAAGCAAGAGATGTCCCCGATGTTGCAACAACAGCTTTAATTAATTAATTGCACGTGCATACCATCCACCTGGAATATGCTCCCACTCTGGGCAGTTCACATGACTAAAATGGCAACAATAAAATACAAATATTCAAAATACAAATATTCAGCAATGAAATACAAATATTCTATTTAAGAGTCACTAGAGACCATATTGCAAATACAATAAGCAAATACTATATACAATTATTGGACTAAACCAAGATCTTCAGAAGGAGATCCACCTACACTTTTTAACTTAGAGCCAAAGTCTTTAAATTATGAGAAGCTTGAATTGGTCTAAAAGAAACAGGTGTGCTTCAGCACTTGAGTGACCTGAAATATAAGCCATACTGTGGACAAGAAGCTATTGTTAGGACAGAATATGGAGGAACAGAACAGCTTACTGTAAGAAAGAGTGCCAGACAAAGATGCATTTTATTTCCATACACAGAACATAACAGACAGAAAGCTGGATTATATTTTGGTGAAGGAGGAATGAAAACTGGTGAAACATAAATAATTAAATATGAACAAATGACATCATCTCACTTGCAGAAAGCAGCAATAACTTGAAATAACTTCTGATGAATGCAGAAGAAAGGCCTGCAGTTGAACATTACCAAGACAAAAATTACTACTGCTGAAGAACTCCTTAACCTTTATGTTGACAATGAAAAAACTTAAATTGTTAAAGATTTCGTATACTTCCGCTCAATCATTAGATCAAATGGAGCCCGTGGCCAAGAAATCAGACGGATGAGGCTGAGAAGGGAAGCAGCAAAGCAACAAGAAAGGTTCATCATTCATACGTAAGGCTGTGTCAGTGGAGACCATGAACAAGGAACATATCCACACACTGTATTTCCGATCACCATACATGGGTCTGAGAGCTTGACAGTAAAGAAAGCGGACAATGAAAACATCTGTTTGCTTGAAATATGGTGCTGATGGAATGCTTTGCAGACACCCTGAACTGCCAGAAAGATGAACAAGTGGGTTCTAAAGAAAATCAAGGCTGAACTATGTCAGGAGGCAAAAACTTTAGAACTGAGACTGAACATATTTTGGACACATTGTGAGAAGACAAGATTCTCTGGAAAAGTTAACAATGCTGGGAAAGTTAGGAAAAATGAAAAATGAAATAGATTAACTCCCCAAAAGGAAGCTATGGCCATGGTTTGCATGAGAGAGCAGTGCTGTTGAAGACAGCATATTTTGGAGATCATGCACAAGTTAGAGGTGGTTTGACAGCATATAACCACCACCACTACTATCACAACCCTAAAGGCCTAATTGGAGCAAAATTGAATTGTTGGGAGGACTACCTATACTTATACTTTGAAATTAGGGGTCCAGCTTGTGGTTCAAGAACTATCAGATTGGCAGGCTTGAAACCATTATTTTTGTGGATGACCCACTGTTACAAGTTTCCTTCTTTATGAAGCCACATGTAACTCCTATTCAACTAGCTTTTAAATGGACCCAATCATGAGTTTGGTTCACAGAAACTTTAAAGAAGATGTTTTATTTGCAAATTTAAGATTTGTATCCCAACTTTTATCCAGCCATTACAAAGCATAACAGAGAAGAATTCTCCCTCCAGCATTTCAGATTTAGCAGACACATAATGCATTAAGGACTCTGATGTGAATGTGAATTTTTGGGATCCTTCATCAATGCAATATAATAAACACACGTGGTGTTGTGTACTGTGCTATTTTTGTGGGCGTTGATTGGGTCTTCTATGTAAGGGTACACACTGAAATATTGTACAATAGTTTTAGTTACAGCCATGCTAGTCTGTTTCATCATGTATAATATAAATTAAAACCAAACAGTCATGGCCTCTGTTAGTCTTTGTTTACATGTTTGTAACATAAGTCCGAAATTAGTCAGGAAACTTTATTTTTCTGTTGATAAATGTCTAGTTTTAGGCCATTTAACTAAGTCACTGTGTCTCTGTCATTTAAAAATACATTGCACTCTGTGTTAAAATAACACAATGACTCCTGATACTTTAATATCACTATGGACTCATCTTTTAATCTGAAAAGGATATTTAAGAATCTCTGATTTGTCATTAGGGTGTTTATTTTTAAATCTCTGGGACTCTTAAAGCAACAACAGTCAAAGCTGATGTTACCTAATTTTATTCTTTCCCTCTTTCATAAATCTTTTAAGATTATTGTAAAAATTCAAAAATGAGATCTGAGGGAGAATTTTCATTCACAGAGGAGAACTAGGAATATTAACACTATATTTTAATATGAAATGTTTCAAAGTAATTGGCTCTTCTCCATCTGAGCAGTGCTAATCTTTTTAGCTAATGCTGTTGAAGATTATTTCAAAGGCTTGCATTAAACCTGGTGAAATATTCTTTCTTAAGTTTTTCCCCACAGTGGGAGCACTGTGGCATTAAATAATGTAATAGCAGGTGTTTCCTCTAGAATATAACCAGTGCTTAGTATTAAATCTGCAGGATTTTCTCCAATGTACCATGGCCTCATTTAGACCAGAAAAGATATTCAGGGATAAATTTAGGATTGGGAGAACAAGCCCTCGGTCAGCAAATATCCCAGAAGCAGTGCCAAGAGGAGATTGTTCTTTAAAATTAAAATGTTATTTCGTTTCCACATTGGGGTTTCCTGATAGGCATGTGCCTCAGCACTCAGGCTTGAAATTTGGGTCCCATGCCTACCCTTCAGTGACCCACCATAAAATAAAGTGTGGTGGATTTAAAACTCACCAGTGAGGAAAATCTTGTACATCATTTGCGGTGTAGCAATGAAAGAAAGGAAGGAAGGAAGGAAGGAAGGAAGAAGGAGACCAAAAAGGCTTGATAAGCCTGACAATGAGAAAAAGAAGTGGCAGGTAGAAAAGAGATGTTTAATCATCTAAGTAGCAGTTCCCAACTTGAGGTCACAGATATTGTTGGATGAAAACTCCCAGAAACCTTCGCTATTGGCTGTGCTGGCCAAGATTTCTGGAAGCTGTAGTCCAAGAACATCTGGGGCCCAAAGACAGGGAAGTAGGTCTATCCCTTCTCTCATTAATTCTCTTTCTCCCACTCTTCTCTGACTGGGCTTTTAAAATTCATAATTTGCCATTTAAGGGAAACAGGAAGCTATAGGACAAGTGTGTAGGGGAAAATGGTGGCTCTAAGGAGGGTTAAGTATCTTTGTTTCACTTGACATTACTCATCTCCAAATTGTATTCTACCTTAACACATTTGTTGACATTTAGTGGAATTACAAGTTTTCAGAATTTGCAATTTTGCCCTTAAGTGAGAAGAGTGTTAAATCTGATAGACATTTGGTGTTGCTGGATGCTTGCCAGCTTTTGGAATTATCTACAGTACAAAGGGTTGAATACTCAGAAGCAAGTTGTGTTGAATTCAGTGTGAGAAACATGTAACAAGTGCATATAACACTGCACCCTTAGGCTAGTCTACAAGATTTGCTCGAAAAAAATATCCACAGTGACTCATTCATTGGGGTTTAAACTGCAGATTACTTGGTTTTGGAAAGAAAAATCTGCATGGAAAATGGCCCAAAATAACCTCTCAGCCAGTGGCATCTTTGGCTTAGTTTTTGGGGTAGACGTAGACAGCAGATGAGCAAGAAGATCTTCCCCCTAAAAAAACAAGGCTCCAGCTGACCACATCTTGAAAAAAGTTAAGTTAAATAAAAAAGACAACACAATATGCCATTAAAACTCAACGGGGGTGTTGAACTAGTAAAAAATAATAATCCCACTCCTTAGGATCACTATAACGCAGTTATGACTTGATGGCCCATAGCAACAAAGTTAAATAAAGTAGAAGAAACTGGATTATTATACTTCAGGATACTTATAGCAGAGCCACTGAAATCAATGGGACTCAAATTAACCATTACTCACCTGTCACCATCTAGATTACAACTACAGTATCTAAATGTTCCATACATGACCCTCAGGGTTACAACAATGTGTTATTCTACACTGTTTTCCCCAACCTTTCCTTGGAGGAATGCTAGAAATAAGTTTTCAAATCTCATGGAACCCTTTGTTTATGAAAATATAAGCCAATACTATTATCACATCTTTTGTAGAACTCCAGTTGGATAACACAATGCTACATTGAAGAGAACTACTCCCTAGTCACAAGTAAAACTTGATTATTTGGAAACCACTTAATAGACTACAGAGTAGAGTCGGCAGAACCAAAGTGAACCTAAGAAAATGATGCACTTTGCACTAGCCACAGTTCTTTGCAAGTGCAGATAAGAATAGGCAACTTCACACTTGCATCTGAGTATTCTGCCCCTCAATATGTTGCATGGAAGACTTGATGTTATGCTCTAGTCTAGATGTTGACTGTTATGTGGGGAAATTGTTTCATATACTTACTATTTGTGCTATGTTGCTTCTGATATGAACAAAGAAAGATGGGGGGGGGGAGAGAAAACATCTATATCAAACAAAACCAAAACCTCCCTAGCTCTTCTTCTTTGCAGGCGCACCCCCCCAATAACGGACACAGACAACATTGAAAGTGGATAACAGCAAAGGGCCACATTTATTGATTCAATGCCCTAGTCCGAATTATAAATTTGTATTGGTAAAACGACCAATCATAATTCCTAAGGCAAGCAGGCCGAAGTAACACTGGTAAGGTACCACCCCAAAATTGCCAACGGCAATTGGTTACAATGTATCAATTTGTATCAATTTGTTTGTCAACAACAAACAAATTGTTGACCGTAGTCAATAACTAACTCATGACCCCACCCTCTGACGCGTATCCGTGAAATCACAGGGGTGATGCATGCTGGTTAGCAATCACCATCACCCCATCGCCTGGTTCGTCGTTGACCGGACAACGTTTAACTAATTTATTCCTGTCTAGTGTTGTCCAGTCAACTGCGAACCTGCCGGATACTTGTGGGTCATACTGTTTACCTTACCAGTGCTACCCGCCCATGTGACCAAAGTCAACAGTAGTAATGGAGAAAGACCCCTATATCAAACCATAGCCACAGTGTGGGGTGGGCAAAAAAGCCAGGACCCGAAGCCAATATGGGTCCCAACCAAAAATTCCCACCCGGCCCCGAAGCGACCATAATCACACTGTTAACTAGGGAGGGGGTGGAGGGGAAAAACTTCTCCGCTCCGTCGCTGAGGCAAAATGGCAGCACGGCTGCCTCGTGGCCACCCCTTTTATCAAGGCGGTGGCCACGCCCCTAACTACCCGGATTCTCTGTCCTGTGGGGGGGGGGGCCCGCAAAGGGCGCGGCGGCCATTTTGGCGCCGCGCTTGCATTGCAGGCGCACCCCCCCAATAACGGACACAGACAACATTGAAAGTGGATAACAGCAAAGGGCCACATTTATTGATTCAATGCCCTAGTCCGAATTATAAATTTGTATTGGTAAAACGACCAATCATAATTCCTAAGGCAAGCAGGCCGAAGTAACACTGGTAAGGTACCACCCCAAAATTGCCAACGGCAATTGGTTACAATGTATCAATTTGTATCAATTTGTTTGTCAACAACAAACAAATTGTTGACCGTAGTCAATAACTAACTCATGACCCCACCCTCTGACGCGTATCCGTGAAATCACAGGGGTGATGCATGCTGGTTAGCAATCACCATCACCCCATCGCCTGGTTCGTCGTTGACCGGACAACGTTTAACTAATTTATTCCTGTCTAGTGTTGTCCAGTCAACTGCGAACCTGCCGGATACTTGTGGGTCATACTGTTTACCTTACCAGTGCTACCCGCCACACGGAGGGGCTTCACAGAAGACCTGACGCCCCCCCCCCCCAGACCGTCAGCTCGGTCAACAGGCCTGCTCGCCAGTCACCCAACAGGAGGTCCATACCTCCTCGCGACAGATGGACCCCATCCCCTGCATAGAGGTCATAATTTTGCAGACTAATATCGGGGTGATGACTAACCCGCCCCCAAGCCCTGGTGGTAAGAAACCGCGCCACCGCCTTGTTGACCGCGCGCCTCGCGCGGTCAAGCGCAAGGAGGTTAACGCCCCCTCTGTAAGAGTGGCGCGGAACAATGTCCGACCAAACCAGGGTTGTGGCAGGCCAGACATAGTGCAAGTAGGCGAGTTCCTCGCAAATCGCATGCTTGAGCGATAAGCCGGTGACCTGGCCCAAATCATTGCCCCCCAGGTGGATAATTAGAATGTCAGGCGGGTCAGCCCCCAGGCCAGAAAAAAGGAAAGGCCTCAGCTCCTGCCATAACATCCCAGGCTTACCATGCCATGCGAGACTGGCGTGGTCACCCAGTCCCAGTCGGGGTCCCCACTCTGTCGCCGCAGCGTAACGCGCTGCCCTGTGCACATAGCTGTGGCCCACCAGCCATACTGTCACCGGTGTAATACGACACCCAGGGTCTGCAATAAAATTGAGAAAAAAGGAAGGTAAGGTGACTGAATTGGTACTCATGGCGGGAGTGGGCGCACATAAAACTGAAAACACTGTGAGCCCCACCTCCCCATGCTGCGTATGTCAGCCCCCGAGTACCCAAAAGCAGCTGCTGTAGAGGCTGCACCAATACGGAACGAATGTGTGCCATAACGGGCACCTGAAAAACCCACCCTGGTGAGGGCTATGGCTGTCACCTTCCAAAACTGAAATTTAGTAAGGGGAGACCCATCTTGGTGACAGAAAAACGGGCCGTGGTGCCAGCCACGCAGTGCCAGGTACTCCTGTAGGGCACCAACCGGACAGATGTCTGCCAAAGAACCCGTAGCAGTCTTACTCCACTGCCTACGCCATGCTGATCTGTTTTAGAGGAGCGGATCCTCAACTGGGCCCAGTCTTTGGCAACATAGACATCTTCGAGTTCCAGTGCCCTACCACTTGCATCCGCCTTAGACAGCATCACGAGTTCGCTGACGCGGAGCGCTCCAAAAAATGCCACCGTTGTGGCTGCATGAAAAAGGGCTGCCTCATAATGATCAAAACAGAGGCCTGGCCAGCCCCGGGCCAACTGGGTAAGAACCCCTGGGGAAATAGGGTGCCGGTCGTCCGGGCAACGCCCGCGCTCGCGCACCCACCCCTCCAAAACGTGTCTCACGCGGAAGTCAGAGGTGGTATCCACATGACCCCCTACTTTGGCCATAAAAGCCAACGCCGAGAGCTTGGATGCTATGGTGCGAGGTGCAAGGCCCTGTGCATGGAGGTGGACCATGAACCGCAGTACATGGTCCACCGGAATAGGCCAGGTCTCTGGCAAGTGAAAATGAGTGGCAAAAACCCTATATGAACTGAGTGCTTGTTGATACGCCTTACGCGTGCGTGGCGCTAGTGAAAGGCCAATCGCCCGGTTCACCTCTCCTTGCCAATAGTCCACATCTCGTCCGGGAGTGGCGAGGGAAATTCCTCCGCATCCGGGGCCAAGGCGCGGAACCGGGAGATCTGCAGGCGGGACAAAGCATCAGCAATATCATTATTAACCCCTGGGACATGCCTGGCCCTGAACAAGACATTGAGGCGCAGGCAGCGCAGCACAAAATGGCGCACTAGCTCCATAACCCTGGGCGATTTAGAAGTCTGTGCATTGACAATGTGTACCACGGCAGCATTGTCGCACCAAAAATGCACTACCGAATTAGCCCACTGTTCGCCCCATAGCATCAAAGCCCCCAGAATGGGAAAAAATTCCAGGTATGTGAGATCCCGCAGGCGACCTGTGCCTGCCCAAGCCGGTGGCCACCCACCATAGGCCCACTTCCCATTGAAGTACATCCCATAACCCAGGGATCCTGAGGCATCAGACTGGATCTGGAAATTGGGGGAAGCCAGGAGGTCCGACCTCCAAAATGAGACCCCGTTAAACTCCCTCAGGAATTGCAACCAGACGAACATGTCTGCCCTGATACCCCGGGTGAGCCTAACTCTGTGGTGGGGCCTGGATAACCCTGCCATGGCGTCGCATAAGCGCCGGGCAAAAGCCCTGCCCGGTGCGACCACCCTGCAGGCAAAATTAAGGTGCCCATGTAGCACCTGGAGTTCCCTCAGGGATGCCTTACGCTTGGCCAGCAATTCCGAGATAAGGGTCACTATCCTAGACACCTTATCGCCCGGCAACCTAGAAGCCTGCTCTACTGTGTCAATCTCAACCCCCAGGAACACTAACTTGGTCGATGGGCCCTCGGTCTTTTCGGGCGCTAAAGGGACACCAAGTTCCTGCATTAGCGTCTGAAATGTATTGAGGAGACGTGCACACGTGTCCCAGCCCCGTTCACCCCCGAATAAAAAGTCATCCAGGTAATGGGCTACAGACCGGGACCCTGACCTGCGGACAAAAGCCCACTCTAGGAAAGTACTAAAACGCTCGAAGGCCGAGCATGATATGGAGCAGCCAAAAGGCATGGCCTTATCAAAATAATATTCCCCTTTAAATTTAAAACCCAGCAATTCAAAGTCACCCGGGTGCACTGGCAAGAGGCGAAAAGCTGACTTAATGTCGCACTTGGCCAGCAAGGCACCCGGGCCACACGAGCGCACCATGCGCAGCGCATGGTCGAACGATGTATACCTGACCGAACAAAGGTCATCAGGTATAGCATCGTTGACCGATCTGCCGGCTGGGTAGGACAAATGATGAATAAGGCGAAACTCACCTAGGGACTTTTTGGGAACCAAACCCAATGGTGAAACCTTAAGGTTGGGAAAAGGGGGTGCAGGAAAAGGTCCAGCGACCCTGCCCGCGTCTAATTCCTTTTTAATGCTGGCCTCAGCCACCTCCTCCCTTCCTCTGAGGGATAACAGGTTGGGAGCATCCTGAGGTGATCTAACACCCATAAAAGGGATACGAAATCCCTGCTTAAAACCGTGAATGAGATACTCTCTGTCCTCCCCCTTTGGGTACGATGCGAGCCAGCGCTCCAGCATGTCCACCTTAATTGGGGAGGGTGCCTTTTGGAGAACTAGTTCCCTCCGTGGCAGCCTTGCCAGCCCACTGTCCACCCCTCCCTCTGCCTCGCGCCCCCCCAGGCTTGGGACAAGCCGAGGCTGCGTGGGGACCAGAACACGTGGGACACTCATGCTTATACCTGCAGTTCTTTCGATTGCAGGAACCATTTGACGAGAAAGTCCAGCACAGCAGGCGGGCTGGAACCCCCTGCCCCGCCGGTTGGCGGGTAACCTGCGCTGGAGCTGCTCGCTGGACCGCATGTCCACAATGGTATCTATCCCCCGGGGCAGGGCGTGTGGGTGTCATATACAAGAGCCACAGTCTCTGGCAGGGCTCATCCCATCTCATCTCGGGATGGAGGGGAATCCTCATACGGAATTCCTCATCATATGCTAGCCATGAGGGGCCCGGGAAATCTACCATCGCCCTATATATGTTGTCCAAATATTGGACCATGGGAATAGCTAGATCCGGCCGCGCCCTTAAATATACCGCCATGTATATCAAATAAGCGGGGAGCCAGTTGGCCCAGGTACGCGGCGGCTTGCGGCGGCGTGCCTGCTCCTTGTCCTTCTCATCCTGACCCTCCCTTTCTTCCTTGGTGGGCTCTCTGTTCAGGAGTGAGAAGATATCTACATACTCCCCCCTCCAAATCTTTTCTCTGGTAGCCTGTGCCAAGTGATCGCCCAGTGGCAAGGAATACCCTGCCGTCGGCAAAGCCGAAAAGGGGACAACGGGCCTGGTAAAGGGAGTCGGAGCTAACCCTGCCACCCCCAAGACGTTGCCAGCAGTGTAAGAGCCTAGGCCCACCCCCGTGGGCATGGTGGCTGTCGTTGTCGCCGGGTGGGGCACCAGAGGGGCAGTCCCCGCACCACCCGAGCGAGGCCAAGGCCACTGAAAGGCCCCCCCTATATTGGGAATATGTGTAGATGTACTCGTTTGCACCGTATACTCACATGCTGCACCCCCGTGGGCCGCCCCCACCGGGGGTTCTGGCCCACTGGGGGCGTCGGAGCTCACGACCGATGTAGAGCTCATCACCGGGGCTTGACCCGCACCAGGTTGCTGGCTGGGGAGCTGCGAGGCAGTGGCCGTAGCCGCGCCACCCGCCTGCAGCAGCTCAACCCTCCCCGCCGGCTGTTGTCCTGCTGCCGTTAGCGCCTCCAAAGGTACCCCAAAAGGGGCACCTGCCTGACTGGCCCGGGCCAAAGACGCCTCGAGGGCCGCAATACGTGCCAGTAAGGAGTCCACATTAACCATGGGTAAAGAGCCGGCCGGCCCACCTGATCCTTGCATGGGGACAGGTCCCTGCACCCCAGGGGCCGTATATTGCCATTGACTACCGCCGAAGCCCGGGAGGGCTGGTGGATTAACCTGCCAAGGCAGGGAGCCGGGCCACCCCCCAAGGCTAGAGGGCCCCGGGAGAGGCTGCGGCCCAACAGGAATAGGCCCAACCGATTGAGCAGGAGGATGAGCGGTGCCCACCGCTCGCGGGCCGCGGGCCGGAACTCCCTCCGCGCCCGCACTTTGATCGGGCCAAGGGGCGATAGCCCCCATGCCACCAGCCCCGGCCGGGGATGGCAAAGGTGGCTGCTGGGGAGGCGGCACCGCGGTCCTCCGACCCGGATTACGCCTCCGAACCACCCGAGCTGCATTCGCAGCAGCCTTCTTTTTGGAAGGCATCTCACCGCAGCAGAAAGGGAAGCTAGCTAGTAAACGGAACTAAAAGGCTTCCCGGTAGCACCAACGAGCGACGGAGACGCAGGGGGAAAAACTTCTCCGCTCCGTCGCTGAGGCAAAATGGCAGCACGGCTGCCTCGTGGCCACCCCTTTTATCAAGGCGGTGGCCACGCCCCTAACTACCCGGATTCTCTGTCCTGTGGGGGGGGGGGCCCGCAAAGGGCGCGGCGGCCATTTTGGCGCCGCGCTTGCATTCTCAATATATATGAAATTCTGCAGTAGACATACATTGGGCAAATATGCACAAATTAACTTAAGTTTCTGTTGAAGAAACTCATGTTTCTCACTTATTTTATCTCCCTTCATCTTCAAATAATTTACTAGAGATTGTCAACCACCTCATAGCCTATATATTTCTTTTTTGGAATATAGGTTGTTGAGATGTTGCAGAAAATGGCCTCAAGCAGATGTTCGTCTGGATTTAGTTCTTGTCCTTAAATTCCCTGGATGTCTGAAGAATTGAATCTACTACATGCTAAGGACACGGCCTTAATTCCAGTATTGGAAAGATTGTAATCAAATGTGTTCTTACAAAGGCAAAAGAGACCAACAATTACTTTCTGCTGAAATGTATAGAATGAATGAGAAAGGTAAAATGATTATATGAAATTACATGAAGAGGAAAATGAGAATGCATACAAAGATGTGTCTATGCAAATACCATTTTAGTACCATCTGCAGTCACTGAAATTTATATCCAGTGTAGCTGCTAGATGGCAGTGTAAACCACTTGGGAAAAATATAGATTTCATCTCAACAGGTACATAAAAGCTGGTTGTAAAACAGGTAATGATTGCATTCATTCCACTTTCATCTCTTTGGGAACATCAACTTCTTTACCTGAATGTGCATTCTATTTCTTCCTCAAATTGGAACAAACCTTTGGGCTCTCTTGGTTTTGGTAACACATTATAATCTTTAGATTCAAAAGCAGACAGGTGCTAAATTTTCATGGCATACTTAAATATATTTGGATTTGTGACATTTCTCTAGGAAAATATGGACTATCTAAATATTAGGAATAATGTTTTCTAACTATCTTTGGAAGGATATTTTAGAGGCATTTTGACCTGAATGTTGAAAGAGTTATGTCATTCCCTTGTTAATATTAAAGTTTCTTTTTAAGTAATGGAAAAATAATGAACAATGCAACCCCCCCCCCCCCCAAATCTACGACATAATGATGGTGCATTTTGAACCTTTCAATTATAATGAGCAATGGGAATAAATTAGTTTTAAAATAAACTGTGTGAGCACCAGCTAAAATATGGACCCAACAAAATTTGTAATGCCATTGAGTTCAGTTTAAACATATCCAAATATAATGGAGGAAGGGGAGAAGGGGAGACAGAATATTTGAGAAAACAGTATTCTTATCAGAAGAGATAGTTTCCCCACTAACCATGAGTTAAGATCCACAATGCTGTGTTAAATTACGAGTATTTCTAGAACAGTATTTACATCTCCCTAGCTTTTTTACTCTAACTTTTTTAAACTAAAGCAAGACTATGTCAAACTTAAAGCTGCTTTCAAATTTCTCCCAAGTATATATGTATGCTAATACAATAATCTCATTGGTTGAAGAAGGCAGTGGCGGCGCGGTGGTGGTGGTGGTGGCGGCGGCGGCGGAGGCCATGGATATTGAACCCATAAATATGGGGGCAGAACTGTAAGCCATTCTTTTCTGCTAGTGGTACTCTGGGACTATGCAGCTTGCCCAACGTTACACAGGCTGGCTCTTCTCTGGGATAACCGAACTCCCAACTCTGGTTTGTTAATCTTTCTCTAACTCACCGAGCAATTTGACCAGTCACTGCTCATTTAAACTGGCATAAGCACAGTGGCATAACTTACAGCAATGATTTGCCACTGATGAATGAGTTGCCATTCATATTTCACATCATGAGCAGCTGAACAAGAAAACAAGTGGCAGCTCATTAACTAACAGTCATTTCCCACTGTAATTTATGTCATTTCACTTACAATAGCATAAATAAGGTATTGGATTTTAACCTATATGCTTCAAAACATTTCTACACTGCTTTCTATTTTTTTTAAAAAAATCTCAAAGTGACTCGTAATAAAAACAAAGACAATGAAACCAGTAGGTTAAATAGAATCAATGAATTAGAAAACATTTAGAAAAACAAACGAGAAAATGCTCCAGGAAGTAAAAACTTTCAACTGTAGCAGAAACATCCAAACTAATCTTAGTACAGCGAAAACACTTCACTTAGTGCAGGGATTCCCAACCATGATGGGGGTGACCATTTTGTCCCAACAGCTTCGAAGGAGGTAAGCCATTTTGTTTCTCAAATGCCCTTGGAAGGATGGGGGAGGGTACATGAAAAGGTCACACAGGACAGATCTGGCCCGTGCGCCTTAGGTTGGGAACCCCTGACTTAGTGCAACACAACGAGCCTCACACGGCTGTGATATGCTAAGCAACATGTATTTAAAGAACAAGAGTTGGCTTTTTGTCAGGGAGAGGTGCAGTAAGAAAAAAAGAAAACAGAAATCCACACATACCTAGTGATTCAGAATACATGTCTTGTCTTAGAAACCCCACTAACTCTATATGCAATACACAGAGCACTGTGATCAAGTGGGCAAGTCATCAGTTAACAGGCTATGTTCTCAAATATCCCAGAGTGCAGGATATGTAATAACGGGCTCAAATTAGATGAAAACAAATATAGGCTGAATGCTAAGAAAAAACTTAACTGTTAGAACATTATGACAATTGGAGCCAATTACTCTGAAAGGTGGTGAGTGCTCTGACACCGGCAGCATTCAAGAGAAAATTGGACAGCCATTTGACAGAACTGCTTTGATTTGGATTCCTGCATTGAGAAGGGAGTTGGACTCAATGGCCTTCCAACTCAATTATTGTGTGATTCTATAAACATACTCTTTTAGTATTGATGGGTAATGATTAGAGGTCTGTCCTTACCCGTAAGCCTGACTGCTAGCATGCATATGCATAGATGACAAGGAAATAGCAAGAGGAACCTTCCATGAAGTCCATCATCCTTGCCTTTTGTTCTCACACTTTTTGCCTTATTTTAACTATCACACTATGCTCCCATAGTTACAATTCCTGGGTATTGGCTCTTCCATTGCCTTATGGACAGTTTCAGATGTACAAATAACATAGACCATGGTATCATCTCCTAACCACTGTCAGAAGAAATGTTTTAGATGACAGTAAAACCTCTACATACAAATTTTTCCCATTCCACAAGGTTATCTATATGTAGAAAATAAATTGTATGTTGAAAACACATTGCATTACCAGAAGAGACCACTAGATGTCACTGTATTTTTGTATGTTGAATTGTTCCTATTAAAATTTGTATGTCAATTTTTTTAAAGCCAGGATTTCTATTTGTATGTCAAATTTTTTGTAAGTTGAACCGTTTGTATGTTGGGGTTCCACTGTATTTAGCCAGAAACTGTATCCATCCCATCAAAGGAGAAAGACATACTAAAACTATTTGCTTGTAATTTATCCTGTTGACTTACCGGTGTAATATCATATGCAAAAAGCCCATATTCTTTGTCTGGTGAAACTTCATATCGAATAGCCTTTATAGAAACCTAAAAACAGGGAGAAAACAACAGCTCTCAAAATAAATACATTTAATATGTCTGCAAAACTTTGGGATTCAAAAAATATGACGTGCTCATGATACCATGTTGACATCCTTATTTTGCAGTTGGCTATGATCTATTTACATACTATGTACTTCATAGTATCAATTAGCAAGTTATTCTTTTCTAAAGAGGCAGAAAAGGCATACATGAAGGTTATCACTTGAATCGATTTGGTCATCCCATCTAGAGTAGAGCATTCAATCAATGGGATTCACAAAAATGTTGAGTCATCATTCAGTAACTGATTGCATGACCCACTATTGTTTGGGTCGAGCGCTTTGACTGCAAACATTATTAGCCAAAAAGGCCTCTGAAGGATGGGGTCATACTGTACCCCAGGATATTTTGGGGATCCCTGTGAAGTGTGGGACACTGACAAAGGTTAGGATGGATGTTGCATCTTTTCTTTATCTGCCATTCCTTTATTTCTCTCTTTCTCTTCTTTCCCATTGAGCAGATTGCTAGAAGAGCAAGAAGTTATGCTCACTGAACTTTGGAACTTGTCACTAAGGTGGCTTTCATAATTTGCTAAAAGGTGTTACGTTGCCCCAAGCCCCTTGTAATAAAGACACACTTGTATCATTATATATTACATGGCAGACATTTATTTGCACTCTCTGTATATGAAGACCCCCACTAGGCGAGAGCCTTGTCGGGACGTGGTGGCTTGAGTGGTCTAACTAGGCAGTGTTGCCCATCTCTTGTCAATGGTGTTAGGCTGGGAATAAAATTCACCAAAGTGTCCTCCATTGGATCCCTTGGGAAGGTAGAAAGCAAAGAAGACACGTCATGGTCTGCCTAGCCAGCAGGTGATGTGATATCCAAATGGCTAAAAAATGGCATGCAATTGGACTTGATTTCTCAAGTTCATTTGCACATGCGGAATGTCATCATGGAGATGTCTACCAATGTGTGGACTCCTCGCTGAATAATGACTCCAAGATATCCAAGGTATATGAAGATTTTGATCCTTGAAAGCT
This sequence comes from Bradypodion ventrale, assembly GCA_035047345.1. Lineage (NCBI taxonomy): Eukaryota > Metazoa > Chordata > Lepidosauria > Squamata > Chamaeleonidae > Bradypodion > Bradypodion ventrale. The sequence goes on from JAWDJE010000006.1 coordinate 129,361,577, forward strand.
CCCACTGAACTATATCTGTTTTTGTTAAAGTGTCACAGTATCCCCCCCACCCTTTAACTAATTCTGCCAACATGCTAAAACAGACTAACATGGCTACTGCTTTGGAAAGTATCATTTAGAACTGCCTGCACGTCTTTGCTCATGTATGATGGACTGTGAATGTGGATCAGAACCTGGAAATGTGCCTTTTGTTGGGTTACAAATCCCAGACTTACCAGAACTAGCCCTGTTACTTGGGAGATTCTGGGATTTGTAATCCTAAAAAGTAAAATTTTCATACTCTGCTTTGACATAAATGCTTAGCCCAAGGTCTTCTTCTTTCGTGCCCTGAACAAACCCTGGATTGTCAAAATGAAGCCACTTTCTTGGCTTTGTCATGGCCAAACTTAAGTCCTCATTGGTGCATGTTTCTGGCAGTAATCAGCAGACCAAAAAATGAGCCCAATTCTGTACCTCTCTACATTCACACAGCATGTTGTGATCTGCCAGTAGCCCCCACCAGAGCATGTTGGTCTTGCATTGAGGGACTCCAACCCTCAGCCTATTCAGGGTCCTTGAAGTGACGTAGGGAAGGTAGGGTTCCTCAGTCATATCCTTCTTTAATGTTGTTCCTTGTCTAGTGAGCTCCAGATCAAACCAGATTAATTCATAATTATTGAATTTCTCAAATAAGCAACGGTTTTGCATTTTCACTGCTGTTTAGGTCTGCTTGTTAATTCTCTACAGCTATGCCAAAAAGATAGTGTCAAACATTTTTTTTCTTTAACACCCTGCAGGCCAAGATAATTGGGAAATTATTCAGCCTATTAAGAAATGGCACTTACAATGATTTTGTTCTCTATTAGCACCGTTGAATTATTTGTTTCAACGTTGTGTACTATCACTGAGCCATTCCGGTTTTTGTAAATGAATTCCGTATCTAAAAGAAGGAAAGAAATGAAAGAGAAACCTCAGATACAAATCTATTACACATGATCACAGAAAAATTACTTTTTAAGACTAGTTGATTACTTCCAACAAAGATTTTTGTTCCTTATAATTACAGACATGGATGAGAATAGCAATTTTTAAAAATAAGGAATATTTAATGTAAAGTGAGACTGTTCTGAAACAAATACAGGTCACCCTCCCTTCTGGATCCACAAGTGATACCTTCTGAGACATACTGCAGACACCTGAAACTGTGGATAACAGCAATCATTGCAGATAGTGTCCCCTAGTGACCAGCTCTGGTAATATGGCATATAAGTACATACCATATATATTTCAGGATTTCTTATTGAATATTTTTAGATCTGTGGATAATTGAAACCTTAGATACTGAATCCATGGATATGGTGGGCAATCTGTACTAATTTTGGTTAAATGAATATAAACATATTGTTTAACCACTTCTCACCAGAAGACATTTCCCATACAACTTTATGGATTATTCATTAAAACACTTTGTTGAATATGGTAGACTCTTTTAAAAAGGTTCATGAAAATTTGTCACAATCCTATGTAAAATCATGATATATATTTTTGGACAAGGGGGCAAATTTTTCACTCTTTTGCTCTATTTTTTTTGGGAAAGAATGGTTGGATGTGTCAGTAGGTTAGTTAATGTTAATATAAAGCTTCTTAGATCAAGTTGAGTAAATCCTCATAAACCACCAAACATACTGGCTTGATTCAAGCTCCACAAAATAGGTGTACACAGCAATATATTTCTGGGCTCAAAATCACCTGCGAGCTTCATGGATGAGTGTGAAATATTTAAATTATGGTCTCTCCAGCCTAAATTAAAAAATAAATCAGTGAAATTACAGTACATGTGTATTAAATTTTCATTTGGCAAACTTTCAGTCTAATACAAACAGAACAGGAGCTATATTCAGTCTTCTAAATGGTGTATTCCAGGGGTTCTCAATCTTGTCAAGCCAAGGGCTGGGTCATGCTCCCTCAGACAGCTTCAGGGGACAAATGGCCATTTTGCCCTGCCTGCCACACATGGCATTTCTGGGTGTGGTGGAGGTGGTGGTGGCCCACATGAAATAGTGTCACAGGCTGCATCTGGCCCCCAGGCCATAGGTTGAAAACCCCTGGTGTATAGTTATATTACGAGTGAACCTATATGTATTTATTCCCAGGAAATATGCAGTGAATGTTCTTGTGTAGTGAAGGACTAAGGAAATATCTACACTAATGATCAAACAGGTTTTATAGCCAATCCTCTTTCCCAGAAATAAAACTGCAAACATACCAGGTGCAGCAAAAGATCTCTCAAGAGAATTTTAGCCCCTCACCACTTTCCCATAATTTTAGCAAAAGCCCAGAAGTTAAAGTAGCTTAAAACTGATACATCTTTCATTTTGAAGCTAGAAACCAAAATTGAAAACGAAATGAGCATGTGTTGAATCTATATAACATTGACTTTTAAGACCCACAGCGAGTGATGTCTGAAATGATATGAAGTTGATCAGCTGAAATGCATCCTCCCAAGGATATAAAATCAAGCTCATTAAAAGCAACTGTACAACATGCTTAATGTTTGAAGGAATGCATCAATGTTTATTTATGAAGTGAACAAATTAACAGTCTTCTATAAATTTGACTTGGAGTCAGTAGTACGGGTGTTATGCTGCGATTCAGAAGACAGATGAAAGGCCATTCTCAGGACAGTCCTCATGGCTGATCAAGAATATTCAGATTTGGATGAAGAAGAAGAAGAAGAAGAAGAAGAAATTTAACTAGTTGGCAGAGGTTCAGACTACATCCTGTTAAAAAGGAGAAAAGCCAAAACAACAACAACAACTCCACATTGATCCACTAGAGCTGCAGATCTCAGTGCTACAAGTCAATATGTGTAGTGAAGGAAGGACTGAAATTTAATGAAGAGCAAATTGGCTTGCTTTAAAGAAACAGAAATTGATCTGCTTGGTGACCCAAAGCAAAACATAATAAGGCTTCCCCAAGTCTTGTAATCATTGCTGTCTCAAAAATCAATGAGCAATAGGCCTCCATTTGAAACATATGATTCCTATTACATTATGGAAGTTGTATTCATTTTAATAGGGCATCCTATAATCAACGACAGAAAAATAATGCAGCAATTTTTGTCCGTAATGAATTCTGTTCAGTGGACTTGAGTTTCTACTTTCAACCTGATTTATAGCTGTCATCAGAGCTGATAAAGGTCACTACAGAATCACATTTAAAAAAAAGAAATAGAGCTCATTTTTATAGAAGATCATTTTTAGTAGAAATGATACTGAAAAGTCCCAGCTCTCAGGCAAAGAATTGTTTATCTCAAGGTTTATTCCAAGGAAGATGTCTTGAAACTCAACAGACGCCATTAGTTCCCCCAGATCTGGATTTTAGAGAATTTCTTGATGAAGCTTCCATGCATCTATGGACAGTACTTCTGTGTATATATAGGAGAAGGACATGCAGCTGGTGTCACGGAGTGATTAATATACTGCACGAGGATCCTGGATATGTAGGTTAGCAATTACATTTCTATACCACCCCATAGGGCTTAGTCCACTCTCTGGATGGTTCACAAGTTAATTAGCATTTCCCCCCCCCCCCCCCCCCCCCAACATGCTGTGTACTCAGGGCCATCCACACTTCTTCATCCTGGATTCCCTAATACAATTGTTGTCAGGATCAAAAGAGGAAGAGGAGAAACATCTATTCTGTCTTGAGCTCACTGGAAGAAAGGCAGGAAATCAATATAACAAACAAATCAATAAAATGTTGGAAGTGGTAGCTGTGTTAGTCTGTGCAAGCATATCTGAGAGTAAACAAAACAGACTAGCAAAAAAAAAAGACAAAAGATGTTGTGGCACCTTTAAAGACTAACTCCTATATTTAAATGTGAGATATCGTGGACCAAGTCGACTTCTTCAGACCCAGTTCAGCTATATATTAAACTAGTAGGGATGCCCGGCTTCGCCCAGGTGGTCCAAACCCGGCTAGCAGAGTGCCAGTGTTTCCTGGGAAACCCTCTGGCCAGGGGTGAGCCTGTGATTTGAGCTCTGTGATGAAATCACAATCCCCCTTTAGTTGGCCTAGCACTGGGGCAGACACAAATCCTCCTGTCAAATATACCCCCCTTTGCAGATCAATTTAGGGGGCAACCCCCCATGGGCTTCAGGACCCCTACAGTGACCTGCTCACATGCACAAGGTACATGTGTGCTGAATCTCATGGGGTTTGGTCAAGGGGTGCGGGAGCCCATTCCGGACACTGAACCCACAAATAAGAAGATATGCTGCTTACTTAAGACTTTTTAAAAAAGAAAATTATGCTTCTTTTCATCTGTGCTTATGCATCAATAAGACTGTAGTTATAACTGCTAACGACAGCTCGATTTCCATGTGTCCATTTATATCACCGTTCAGGTTGTCAATGCAATAGTTGACCAAGTCTGTGCCCACTTGTCACTTCTTGCTTCACTGAGTGATCTTTAAGTTGATTATCACTCAGTTATGATCATTTTTTAGACGGATCAACAGCCGCTCATGTGAAATGCCACCTGTTCAGGATTGTGTTGGGCTCAGTCAATTCTATCATCTTGACAGTTTCTACTGCAGCAGAATACTCATTATTATAAAATGTTTTTCCCCAGTCAGGTTACCTTGAAAATATCCCTATCTGTTAGAATTCTTTCTCTTGTAGATCATTATCTCTATTCCCCTGAACCTTTTAAAAGATATTCTATTCATGGTCATTTATTTATCTGTTTATTTTTTATACCATCTCAATAGTTAATGGCTTGTTTATAGACTAAAATGTAATTTTTTACAAAACCTCATATAATAACACAAAGCAAAAATATGCTGTAAGCCAAGATGCAGAGATGAGAAAACAGCACACCCAAAGACAAAGAACTATCTTAAGGGAGCACCACTTTTAATTATTTGCTAAGCATATCATCAACAAATGCAAAAAACAACAACATGGTGTTTGAGTCAGTGTTAAATCTTGCCTGGTATTTTTTTTTCTGTGTAGTATATCAATACATTAGAATACAGTAAAAACCTGACTTACATATGCCTCGAGTTACATAAAATTCGACTTACATAATGATTTTTGCACTAAAACCATGTTCTGATTTACATCAATATCCCATTTACATAACACAATTTCCTATGGGGTTGCTTTGATTTACATAAATATCATTTTCCTATGGGTTTGCTTCGAGTTAAGTAACAAATTCATTTTTCCTATGGGTTTGCTTCAAGTTATGTAAAAAATTTTTTTACATAATGGAAGCGCGGCGCCAAAATGGCCGCCGCGCTCTTTGCGGGGCCCCCCCACCGGACGAAACCATCCGGGTAGTTAGGGGCGTGGCCAGCACCCTAATAAAAGTGCTGGCCACGAGGCAGCCGTGCTGCCATTTTGGCGAACCGACGGAGCGGAGAAGTTTTTTCCTCCTTACCTCCGTCGCTCGTGTCTTCTTGAGGGAAGCCTTTTCGGGCAGCTTTCTCCTTTTTTTTTTAGGTTTCCTAGCTACATTAGCCATGCCCTCGAAGAAGAAGGCAGCCGCGAACGTGGCTCGATCGGCGCGGAGGCGTCAGCCGGGTCGGAGGACCGCGACTGCGCCCGTTCCGCTGCCACCTCTAGCGGACTCCACCGGGAACGGTGGGATGGGATCGGTAGCTCCTTGGCCTGATGCGCGGAGCATACCCGCGGCCCCGGACGGGGCCTCGGCCCTTGGCCCACAAACGACGAACACGGCCCCTGCCATGGTTCGTGCGGTGGGGCTGTCTTGCCCGGGTGCGCAGTTCCCTATGGGGGGTGCGAACCACGGAGGGTGGTTGGGTTCCCTGCCTTTACAGGGCGTTCCTACGGCTTCCCAGGGGCTGGGCATGGGCTCTTGGCCTTATCTGGCCCCTGGGGCTCAGGGACCTGGACAGGTACCCGTGAATTATGGGCCGGTTGCCCAATTGCCCCCTGTCGGGGCCGGGCCCTATGTCTACGTGGAGGCCCTCCTTGCCCGGGTAGCGGCCCTTGAAGCGTCCTTGGCGAGGGCCAACCAAACAGGGGTATCTCTGGGTTTTCAGGTACCCCCTTTGGCCGCCGAACAACGGCCGGTGATGGGTCGGGTTGAGCCGCCTGAGGCGTGTGGGCCGGTGGTGGCCACTGCCTCGCAGCTCCTCACCCCACAGGTGCAGCAGTCTGGTGCTGGTTTGGCTCCGTCGACGAGCTCAGCTTCGGTCGTGAGCTCCGACGCCCCCAGCGGGCCGGAACCCCCGGTGGGGGCGGTCCGCGGGGGTGCAGCGGGTGAGTATGCAGTCCAAGCTAATGCACCCACACAACTGACTTCATTGGGGGGGGGCTGTTCAATGGCCTTGGCCTCGCTCGGGTGGCACGGCGGCCCAATGGCCCCCGGCCCACCCAGCGACTTTGCCCATGACACAGGGCTTGGGGCGGGGTGGTGCCCCCAATGTGCTTGGAAATGTGTTGGGGATCCCCGGGCTGGCTCAGGCTCATTTTACTTTACCCGTAGTTCCCTCGGTGCCGGTGTCGGCTTTGCCAACAGCAGGGTATTCCTTGCCCTTGGGGGACCATTTGGCCCAGTCTACCAAGGAAAAGATTTGGAGGGGCGAGTACGTAGATATCTTCTCACTTCTAAATAGGGAGCCGACCAAGGAGGAGAGGGAAGGGCTGGACAAGAAGGATAAGGAGCAGGCACGTCGTCGTAAGCCGCCACGCACGTGGGCAAATTGCCTGCCAGCATACCTGATTTACATGGCCGTTTACCTCAGGGCTAGGCCGGATTTGGCTATTCCCATGGTCCAATATCTGGACAATATTTACCGGGCTATGGTTGACTTCCCGGGTCCGTCATGGCTGGCTTACGACGAAGAGTTCCGCGTGAGAATTCCGCTGCACCCAGAGATGAGGTGGGATGAGCCCTGCCAGAAGCTGTGGCTTCTGTATATGACCCCCACGCGCCCGGCGCCTGGGGAGAGATACCATTGTGGACATGTGGTCCAGCGAGCGGCCCCAGTACAGGTACCCCGCCAAGCGGCGGGGCAGGGGGTTCCAGCCCGCCTGCTGTGCTGGACCTTCTCGTCCAATGGTTCTTGCAACAGGAAAAATTGCAAGTACAAGCATGAGTGCCCCTCTTGTTCTGGCCCCCATGCTGCCTCCGCCTGTCCCAGGCCAGGAGGATACAGGGGCAGGGGTAGGGGCGGACAAGGGGCAGGCAAGACTGCCATGGAGGGAGTGGGTTCACCAAAAGGCCCCCTCCCCAATTAATGTTGACATGCTGGAGCGTTGGCTCGCATCGTACCCGAGGAGAGCAGACACTGTGTACCTCCTTCAGGGTTTTCAACTGGGTTTTCGTATTCCTTTCACAGGGGATAGGTCACCGCAGGATGCACCTAACCTTTTGTCACTTAGGGGAAGGGAGGAGGTGGCTGCCGCCAGCATTAATAAGGAGATTGCTGCGGGCAGGGTCGCCGGCCCTTTCCCCGCACCCCCGTTCCCCAACCTTAAAGTGTCTCCGCTAGGACTAGTGCCCAAGAAGTCCCCGGGCGAGTTCCGCCTGATTCACCATTTGTCCTACCCAGCCGGCCACTCGGTCAATGATGCTATCCCTGATGACCTTTGTTCTGTCAGGTATACATCCTTTGACCAGGCATTGCGCATGGTGCGCTCATGTGGCCCGGGTGCACTGTTGGCTAAGTGTGACATTAAGTCGGCGTTTCGCCTCTTACCCGTGCACCCGGGTGACTTCGAGTTGCTGGGTTTCAAATTCCGGGGTGAATATTATTTTGACAAAGCCATGCCATTCGGCTGTTCCATATCCTGCTCGGCTTTCGAGCGTTTCAGTACCTTCCTGCAGTGGGCATTTGTCCGTAGGTCAGGGTCTCGGTCTGTAGCCCATTACCTGGATGACTTTTTATTCGGGGGTGAACGGGGCTGGGACACGTGTACACGTCTCCTCAACACATTTCAGACGCTAATGGAGGAACTCGGTGTCCCTTTAGCGCCCGAAAAGACTGAAGGCCCGTCTGATAAGTTAATATTCCTGGGGGTGGAAATTGACACGGTAGCGCAGGCTTCTAGGTTGCCCGCGGACAAGGTGGCAAGGATAGTGGCCCTTATATCGGACTTACTGGCTAAGCGCAAGGCATCCCTTCGGGAATTGCAGGTGCTACATGGCCACCTCAATTTCGCTTGCAGGGTGGTCGCACCTGGCAGGGCCTTTGCTCGGCGCTTGTGCGACGCCATGGCAGGCTTATCCAGGCCCCATCATAGGGTGAGACTGACACGGGGCATCAGGGCAGATCTGCACGTATGGCTCCAGTTCTTGAGGGAGTTCAATGGGGTCTCATTTTGGAGGTCTGACCTCCTGGCTTCGCCCCACTTTCAAATTCAGTCTGATGCCTCGGGATCCCTTGGTTATGGGATGTACTTCAATGGGAAGTGGGCATATGGTGGATGGCCACCAGCCTGGTCAGGCACGGGTCGCCTGAGGGATCTCACATATTTGGAATTTTTTCCCATACTGGGGGCCTTGATGCTATGGGGTGAGGAGTGGGCCAACTCTGTGGTGCATTTCTGGTGTGACAATGCGGCTGTTGTCCACATTGTCAACTCACAGACTTCTAAATCTCCCAGGGTCATGGATCTTGTGCGCCAGTTTGTATTGCGCAGCCTGCGCCTCAATGTACTGTTCAGAGCCAGGCATGTCCCGGGGGTGAATAATGATATTGCTGACGCTTTGTCCCGCCTGCAGATCTCCCGGTTCCGTGCCTTGGCTCCGGATGCGGAGGAATTTCCCTCGCCACTACCGCAGGAGATATGGACCATTGGCAAGGAGAGGTGAACCGGGCGATAGGCATGTCACTGGCGCCACGCACGTGTAAGGCGTATCACCACGCGTTGGTTTCATTTCGGACCTTTTGTTCCCAATATTGCTTGCCAGATACCTGGCCGATCCCAGTGGCCCACATCCTCCGTTTTATGGTTTACCTGCACGCCCAGGGCCTGGCACCACGCACCATAGCATCTAGGCTATCAGCGCTGGCTTTTATGGCCAAGGTGGGAGGTCATGCGGACAGTACCGCTGATTTCCGTGTGAGACATGTTTTGGAGGGGTGGGTGCGGGAACGTGGGCGTTGCCTGGATGACCGTCACCCAATTTCCCCTGGGGTACTTACCCAACTGGCACGAGGCTGGCATGACCTATGTTTCGATAGGTATGAGGCAGCCCTGTTTCGTGCGGCTACAACGGTGGCCTTTTTTGGAGCGCTCCGCATCAGCGAGCTTGTGATGCTGTCTAAGGCGGATGCAAGTCGTAGGGCACTGGAACTCGAAGATGTCTATGTTTGCAATGATTGGGCTCAGTTGAGGATACGCTCCTCTAAAACAGATCAGCATGGCGTAGGCAGTGGAGTAAGACTGCTACGATGTTCATTGGCAGACATCTGTTCGGTTGGTGCCCTACAGGAGTTCCTTGCACTGCGTGGCACGCACCATGGCCCGTTTTTCTGTCACCAAGATGGGTCTCCCCTCACTAAATTTCAGTTTTGGAAGGTGACAGGGAAGGCACTGGCCAGAGTCGGCCTCCCTGGGGCCCGTTACGGCACCCATTCATTTAGAATTGGGGCGGCCTCTACTGCGGCTGCTTATGGGTACCTCCGGGGCTGACATACGCAGCATGGGGAGGTGGGACTCACACTGTTTCCAGTTTTATGTTCGCCCACTTCCACCGTGAGTACCTTCTGAGTCACCATGTATCTCTCCTTCCCTGTTTTTTCCCTTGACAGACCCTGGGTGTCGTATCACACCGGTGACAGTATGGCTGGTGGGCCATAGCTACGTGCACAGGGCAGCGCGTTACGCTGCGGCGACAGATTGGGGACCCCGACTGGGACTGGGTGCATACGCACATTTCACATGGCACGGTAAGCCCGGTATGTTGTGGCGGGAGCTTTTGCCATTCCTCTTTTCATCGAGGAGTGCCGACCCGCCCGACATTCTGATCATACACCTTGGGGGTAATGACTTGGGTCAGGTCACTGGCTTATCGCTGAAGCATGCGATTTGCGCGGACCTCGCCTACTTACATTACGTATGGCCCGCCACAACCCTTGTTTGGTCAGATATGGTCCCACGGCACGCTTATCGGGGAGGCTTCGACCCCCAGGCCCTGGACCGCGCTCGGCGCATGGTAAACAGGGCGGTGGCCCGATTCCTTTCGACCAAGGGCTGGGGGCGGGTCAGTCATCATCCCGCCATTAGTTTGCAAAATTTTGAGCTTTATTCAGGGGATGGGGTCCATCTGTCGCGAGGAGGTATGGACCTCCTGCTGGGTGATTGGCGAGCAGGCCTGTCGACCGAGCTGACGGTCTTGGGGGGGGGGGCGTCGAGCCTTTATTGAAGCCTTTCCGGGTGGCGGGTAGCACTGGTAAGGTAAACATTTATGACCCACAGGTATCTGGCAGGTTCGCAATTGACTGGACAACACTAGATAGGCATAAGTTGTTTAAACGTTGTCCGGTCAACGACGAACCAGGCAAGGGGGTGATGGTTACCACTAGACAGCTGGAATCACCCCCTGATTTTACGGATACACGTCAGAGGGTGGGGTCATTAGTTAGATATTGACTACGGTCAACAATTTGTTTGTTGTCAACAAACAAATTGATACAAATAGATACATTGTAACAATTGCCGTTGGCAATTTTGGGTGGTACCTTACCAGTGTTACTTCGGCCTGCTTGCCTTAAGAATTATGATTGGTCGTTTTACCAATAGAAATTTATAATTCGGACTAGGGCTTGAATCAATAAATGTGGCCCATGCCGTTATCCACTTTCATTTGTGTCTGAGTCTATCATTGGGTGAGTGCGCCTGCAATGGAAGCGCGGCGCCAAAATGGCCACCGTGCTCTTTGCGGCCCCCCCCGGACGAAACCATCCGGGTAGTTAGGGGTGTGGCCAGCACCCTAATAAAAGGGCTGGCCACGAGGCAGCCGTGCTGCCATTTTGGCGAACCGACGGAGCGGAGAAGTTTTTCCCCTCCACCCCCTCCCTAGTTAACAGTGTGATTTCTTGGTCGCTTCGGGGCCGGGTGGGAATTTTTGGCTGGGACTCGCATTGGCCCTTGAGTCCTGGCTTTTTCGCCCATCCCACACTGTTGCTATGGTTTGATATAGGGGTTGTTCTGTGCTGCTGTTGACTTTGGTCACATTGGCGGGTAGCACTGGTAAGGTAAACATTTATGACCCACAGGTATCCGGCAGGTTCGCAATTGACTGGACAACACTAGATAGGCATAAGTTGTTTAAACGTTGTCCGGTCAACGACGAACCAGGCAAGGGGGTGATGGTTACCACTAGACAGCTGGAATCACCCCCTGATTTTACGGATACACGTCAGAGGGTGGGGTCATTAGTTAGATAATGACTACGGTCAACAATTTGTTTGTTGTCAACAAACAAATTGATACAAATAGATACATTGTAACAATTGCCGTTGGCAATTTTGGGTGGTACCTTACCAGTGTTACTTCGGCCTGCTTGCCTTAAGAATTATGATTGGTCGTTTTACCAATAGAAATTTATAATTCGGACTAGGGCTTGAATCAATAAATGTGGCCCATGCCGTTATCCACTTTCATTTGTGTCTGAGTCCATCATTGGGGGGGTGCGCCTGCAAAAGCCTATGGAACCGACTTTTTATGTAAGTAAGGGTTTTACTGTATACCGAATTGTGTTTTTAAAACTGAAATTGCAACTATATGTTTGTGCTGAATTTTCATTTGTTAAATGGAAGTCATCACTCCTAGTATGAATTTTCAGATCATCAAAAAAAAATCCAAGTGTTATAGTTTTATAATGGTATTATACCAAGTACTTTAATGGTACTATACCATCAGTAAATGCAGTGTTTAATATTTACATGTTTAAAAGATTAGGTTTTTTTTAAAAAATGTTATCTTTATTGGGTGGGGGGACCAAGAGACATAATATGCACTAAAACGTAGATTTACACACCCTTAACTGAAAAAGACTTAGGGGCTGCAGTGGCTCAAGTGGTTAAGATGCTGAACTCATTGACTGGAAGGTTGGAGTTCGATTCCTAGGTACTGCATGACTGAGTGAGCACCCATCTCTGTCCCAGCTCCTGCCAACCTAGCAGTTCGAAAGCAAGAAATTGCAAGTAGATAAATAGGGACCACTTCCGTGGGAAGGTAAACAGCATTCCGTGCACCCTGGTGTCTAATCATGCCTGCCACATGTCCACAGAAATGTCTGCAGATGCAGACAGTGCTGGCTCTTTGGCTGTAAACAGAAATGAGCACTGAACCCTAGAGTCGGATTTAGCTGGCTTTCGAGCAAAGGTAAATGTTACCTTTACTAAGAGACACAATATACACTAATGCATAGATTTACACACCCTTAATTGAAAAAGAATAAAGAAATTTGGGAATTGGTGCAAAATTAATGACTCCCTGGGAGGTAGTTTAAAATAACCAGCAGTTTGGCAAACTAAAGTCTGGTTCAGTTGTGTGTCATGTATCCTTCAATCTCTGAATGGATTTTGAACCTAGCAAAAACAATGTAAATATAAGACATTTTACTAATAATAATTTCATGTCAGAGCTTACTCTGGGTTGAAAGGATTTTTAGGGGATGCCCGAACGAGGCTCCTTTCATGTCCCCAAGTGCAGCTCTCCATCTTCCAGTCTCCAGCTCAGTGCCTTAACCACTAAGTCACAGGAGGAGCTGCTAGACTTTTTACTAATGTTGATACAGCTGTAGTTACTATTGCTCATGGAAACTCACTGGGGACAGATTTACACACAGGAGGAGGGCACACCACCATACAGAACCATCAAAAGATCTCTTGAAAGATGTGAGCAAATGAAATGAAATCATTCCATGGTGGGGCAGCTGATCTCACTATGGATATGCTGAAGCTTACGGTAGATCCAAATCTCCTGCAGTTTAGGGTTGTTGGAAAATATTTCAGTCCACACTCTCTCTGACCTAACTTTGTGCTGGTCACATCCTAGGTTAGGAACTCAGGTGGCTCAGTGGTTAAGAAGCTTGCCTTGTTAGCTGGAAGATCGGCAAGTCGGCAGTTCGAGACCCAAGTGCTGCCTGATGGAGTGAGCGCCTGTCTCTGTCCCAGCTCCTGCCAACCTAGCACTTCAAAAGCATGAAATTGCAAGCAGATAAATAGGGACCACTTCGGTTGGCAATGATCTTGGGAACATTAAAGGAGCCTCATTCGGGCGCCCCCTGAGCGGAGTTCCTCCAGGAAAAATCCTTTTAACCCAGAAAGCACCTTTGCGTGCTTCTGACATGATTTAAAAATAAATAAATCCTGGGATAGAGGAGCTTGCTTCTGGTTCTTCCATTTCCTTTTTTTTTTTTTTTTTTTTGGTACAACAGCACTACTGTTGTACCAACAGATCTGTATGGCTGGCCAGCACAAAGGAGTTCTGTCTCCTACTCCAACCTGTTACAGCCAGTGCTTCCTTGAGTTAGGACTGCACTGTAAGATTATTTTACAACAACAACAACATGCACAAGTAGATTTTGAAATGTCTTCTAAGGAAACAAATAAATTATTCTAAAGGCAAAATCCCCCTTTCCCTTCCCACCACCCATAGCTATGACTGCAATACCAAAATAAGAAAAATTAAGCATGTAAAGCAGGTATGTGAAAACCTTAATCCTATGGATGATTCTCTACCCATATATTGGCTAGTGGCCTCTGGGAGTTTTAAGTGCAGAGGGTAATTTTTTCAAACTGTGACCAGGAAAAATAGAACTATTGTATACTCCTTTCTGCATGCACAGACACTGATAATCCTGTCTTTCTCTCTGATAGTGAAAGGGAAGGAATGCAATATAGGAAGGATGAGAACACATACTCACATACAACATATTAAAAAATTTCTTTCTTCTTTTTCTTCTTCTGCCATATCTGAATCCAAATATAGGTGATCATCATGGTGATCAGCCATGAAGACTGTCCTGAGAACATTAATGCAGTGACCTTTCATCTGCTTTCCGCATTGCAGTATGACCCCTGTACCACTGATCCAGTTCCATGAGTCAATTTCTGGTCCTGTGCCCTTTTGGCACAGAAAATCCTCCTCAGCCCCAGACCAGTATTGATGAAGCTGCTGCCCTCCATCAAGATGGATTCAAGTGGGATTTAATCCACTTGGGGACCATCAACCTTCCCTGTGTACTTCGGCACGCAAGGCTGTTAGTCCTCAGGGTTGTCAGGTTAATTAACCACTGCCTGACACGCAGCATTTAGTCACTGGCAGTAGGGTCTGCACTATTAAAATAGCAGAATAACCTGGCCATACCGACATTTCTTTACATTATGGAATCCAGGTCTAATTATGGATGCCCTGCACAAGAGCTACCTGTTGACAGTATCCAGTGGAGAAGCTGACAGGTTTCTCCAGAAAATAACTGGCAGGCAAGAAGAGCATTTGACAGTTTCATCCTCCCTGTATCCCAGTTTACCTGCACAATTATTGCTTATACCATACAATTCACCTGCACAGGAGCACCACAAACCTACACTGCATGTATTTCTTTCTTGTTCTCATCTCACAAAGCTATTGGCCCCCTAATGAACAAGTCTAATGCTTTGGCCAGCTGCTTCTCAGACAGATGTTTATTTCCATCTGTTGTTGTTTCAGTTTTGATCCTTCTTTGCACTAATAAAGGCAACACTTACTTCCCTCCTTCCTTGTTTCCTCCATGATGTGACATGGTCGAAGATCAGTTTCATTTGCTTTGCTCAGCCTGTTTTCCTCAATCTCCTCTTCTCCCTTTCTTAATAACATCTATGCTTCTTGATGAAGGAGATCTGAATGCAGCTCTAGCACTGCCAAACGTTACAGTAATGAGCCCATTCAAATTAATTTAAATGCAGTTAAGGCAGCTGGTTAAAGTGCATGGACCTTTCATAAAGAAGGAGCAATAGTATAATAATATTTGTCCCATACTGAGTGACTAAACATCTTTAGGGTTTTTTTTTCTTCTTAAAGAATAATGATAGCAATAATGAAAGGTCTTGATTAAAGACTTGCTATCTGGAAATGCAACACACTGGAGGAGGGAGGGGGAAAGCCATTGACAGTATGGAAAGAAAAACCAAGGAGAACCAGAGAAAATTCCTTGTGCATGGGCTACATTTTCTAAGCATCAGCATCAAACAGTCTTTCCACTCCTACTGTCATTCTTTGATAAAAGAGGCTGCTTTTGAAACAATACCAATGATTCCATCTCATCCAACACAGTAAGAAGATAGCATCGCAGTACTGAAAAGCTACAGTAATGTGCAAACGTCTTAGTCCATCACCAGCTGGTTTGTGGGAAATTCAATGAGTGATTGGGGGCATAACCCAGCCCCTAAGTAACCTAGCCACACCATACTTGGGCAATGTCTTCTCCTGACTCTACTCTCAACCCTCTCCAAGTTTGATGTTAGGCTATCCATGTTGTGCCCCCCCCCCCCAATCACTCATTGAATTTTCCCCAAACCAGCTGGTGGTGGACTAACACATTTATACAGTTCTGTATGTTGTGCTGCTCACACTTTCTTGAACCATGGGCCACCAGTAGCTGCCATAGCATTGAATTCAATGTGCTTGCCTCCTTATTAAGTCTGTACAACACTGAGTCCTAAACTGCATCATTATTTTTCTCCAGCCATAGAAGTAACATATTATGGCAATAGGTCCTCCTGGATTTTCACGCTAACCAGCAGTCACAATTGTGTTGTTGTCAATAACATCACAGCTTGAATGACTCTGTACAGAAGCAAGAATTCAAAACATTAGAGTTCAAAATGATGAAATAGAAAAGGAAACTTTCATTGTACACAGTAGGTTGCTATAAGGTCTGAGCTACCCTTGTGTGAATCTTAAAAGAAAAGAGGCATAAGAAATACAAAATCAGCCTTGTGCCATCACTCTGTGCAGAAACATACCTGTCATTCTACAAAAAAGCTCTGCATTGCTCAAATAGACAAGATGCCAAAGGAGAGCATATAATAAGGACAGAATCTTGCCATTCTTTACAGGAGGATAATTGAGAGCAGGGTCGGATTCTGATAATAACTGGGAAATGCCATAAAGCTGCTCGCTGGAAGGGATTTGGGAGCAGGGCTGGAGCAAAAATGGAGCTTCACAGCTTGTTTGTGTGAAGAGGCAGACAGAGACCAAACCCAAGCCAGATCACATCTCATGAAATAGTTCCCTGTGGGTTTAAATGCTGCTCTGCCAATGATTCCAACTTATCCAAAACAGGAAAAAAAGATAGCATCATGATTCTTAAAAACACAGGAACTCCACAAGAAAACTAACACTCTACAGTTGAACTGGGAGGATGACATTTTGGACATCAGTTCCCAGCATCCTGCCACAAAAAGGGCTGGGGACTGTAGTCTGAAAAAGCAATTTTTTGTAAGATCTGTAATAAAGCTACCGTTGTGTGAAGTATGCCATTTATTTTTCTATGTTACTGCTGCATTTTATCCATCTGCTGATATCTACTGACAATGTTAAGGAAGAAAAGATATATATTCTGGGACATTTGGCAAGATCACATCTTCTGCATACTACCAAAATAACTTGACAACTGCCACTGAGATGCTTTGTTGGCAATACAGAATTTTGTATAAGTCCCATCATATACAATGCTAAGATAGACTTTATTATGGTATCTCTTATCTGTAACCCTTGGCACAATGTGGTGTTTTGCTGGACTATGACCCATATGGCTGACACAAGATATAATGGGAATAGGACCCAGGGTCTACCTTTATCAAAGATGGAATGAGTCAGAGTAGTTGTGAAAGGTGTCATGGCCTTCACATATCATGGAGATCCGTCGGATATTATTCGGGCAATGGTAAGGTCAATAGGTTGATAGCAAATGAGCTATAAATCTCAGAAAGGACTTCGGGAGCTATTTCTACATAGAGAATGCTGCTTCCGTCCATATGACACCCCACAATTGAATGTCGCTGATCCCCGCTAAGGACCAAGGGAACAAGGAGACATCAAATACAGCAAATCTTCACAGGAATCTCCTTAGTGCAAGCTCAGCTATTCTTTCTCTCTCCTTCCAACTCTTTTCTTATATCTAAGCTGAAATTGCCTTGGCTGAAAGAACATTCCTCTCTTACAATTCACAGTGGAAAAGAACAAAAACCATAAGATCATTCAGCACCATCAAGCTGGGTTTATACTTTTTTCCTCTTCTACCTTTGCAGAGAAAATATGTGCTTGTTAAATGCAGGTATGTGACCCTGCTGGTACTCAAGTGTTCTATGAATGGACAAGCCAAGCCCTTGCTGAAGTCTTCCCATCCTTTGTAAAGGTTTAAGTGTTGGCTATCTTTCACTTCAGGGGCGGGGGGGGGGGGGGGTGTCATCATCATCCAACAGACCTAAAGTGGGATGGAATATGTTCCCTGATTTCAAAAGAAAAGGAAGAAAATATATAGTAAATTATTTGTGAGCTACTGCATTTTAGGTTCTTCTTACTGGCTGTTTATTTGCAATTTTGAGTATATTAATAATTTTTATAAAGACTCATAAGTATTAGGCAGAGTAAGCCATAAATACCATATTTGCCTGTGTATAAAATGCATCGGAGTATAAGATGCACCCCGTTATTACCAAAATAGGTAATTACAACACACACTCCATTTTTCCATTGTATTTTTTTTTGGGGGGGAGTGGGTAGTTTAATATGGTAATTCAATTTCTCACCCATCTGTAGGTTTATTAGTGAAATGCAATAAATCTCATTCTCAGGACAATGTTACATAAGAGCTTGTATTCCCAATTTTTTCAAGTCGGGGGCCGGGTCACGCACTCTCAGTCAGCTTCAAGGGCCAGATGGCCATTTTCCCCTGTCTACATGATGGGGTGGCCATTTTATCCCAACAGCTTCAAAAGGGTAGCCATTTTGTTTCTCAAATGCCCTTAGAGGGTTGGGGAGGCCACATGGAATGGAACTGTGAGCCAGGTGTGGCCTGCAGACTTTAGGTTGGGAATCCCTGCATAAGGGATTGCCAAAATAAGTCACCTTATTTACTATGAAAGAACAAGTCAACTTTTCACACCTTCCACACTTTACACAGCTATCCATGCATTATAAAATAAACCCAATTCTTGTTCCTAATTACACTAATTAAAAATCAAACACACCCTCCTATTTGTACAATTGCTCCCTTCCTTTATATGAAGTACAATATTGTATTATGCTACACTAGACCATTTGTTTTTCTAGAAACAGAAATTAAATTCATGTTAATTGAATTATAAACTGAATTTATCTCATTTGTGAAACTAATAACAAAGATATGCAGAAATCTTTTGTTTTCAGGTTATTGGGAAGCAAACAGGAAAAATGGATTCCTCTTTACAGGGGTTTTGAGGGTGCTGCGCCCCATCCCCAAAATAAGTTTAGCATCTTGGACAACACCTTTAAAGCATGAATTCTCAACCTATTTAAGCCGGGGGCCAGGTCACTCTTCCTCAGACAGTTTCAGGGGCCGGATGGCCGTTTTGCCCTTCCTCCACCACATGGCACTTCCAGGTGTGGTGGAAGTGGTGGTGGGCCAAATGAAATGGTACCACAGGCCACATCTGGCCCATGGGCAGCATGTTGAGAATCCCTGCTTTAAACTGTGGACAAAAAACCTGGAATTGACACCCTGTACCAACACACCTGGATTCTCCCATCTCCCCTGCTTATATCCATCTAGCATACAACAGCTTATTCTGGTTAGCCAATAGGAAGAGGTTCAATCCATCACCCCCTGCCTGAACCAATTTAACTGGGGAAGATGGGGATAAAATCTGCACCTTTGACACATTAAGCCAGTGCTTTCCCACTGTGACATTGCACAACTTGGAAAGATCAATAATTTTTTTATTACAGCCCCAACAACCCCAATGATCCATCTTGACTGTAGTCTGAAAACGTGACTTTTCTGAGCTCTGAGTGATGGTCCTTTTCTCCACATTGCATCCAGTTTCTTGATCACATTAAATTGTGACAGCACATTGAGAACTGATTCACACACACAGAGAGGAGAACAGCTGAGATATCTGGTCCATTAAGCTCTATATTGATCTTTAAAAGAGTCTCCAGATTTCCCCCCACAATTTCATTAGTCAGCAAGACACTAAAAATTGCTTGCAGAACTTGCTGGCCAGAAGGCTTTTTTTTTTTTTGGAAACTATAGACTCAGATAAAAGGTTCCACTAACCCTGAACATGACACCACCTAACCTTTATCATGATGCCTCTTTTTAATGGATTATCCCCACTGGGCCAGAAATGTCACTATTACAGTAACAGCAATAACTTGTAGTTATTTGTACTTTATAGTTGAACTCAATTTTGTTGATTTATTTTGTCCTCAATCCAATCATTTTCATTCCAGAACTCCTTTCTTTATATCCCTTGTAATTATTTTAAATATTATATATGTAGCCTCCTTGAAGATTGTGGTAATTTTGAACCACAACCAGGCATACCCTTGTAATGGCAACATTATGTTGCCAGCTAATCTTTGCAGGCGCACCCCCCCAATAACGGACACAGACAACATTGAAAGTGGATAACAGCAAAGGGCCACATTTATTGATTCAATGCCCTAGTCCGAATTATAAATTTGTATTGGTAAAACGACCAATCATAATTCCTAAGGCAAGCAGGCCGAAGTAACACTGGTAAGGTACCACCCCAAAATTGCCAACGGCAATTGGTTACAATGTATCAATTTGTATCAATTTGTTTGTTAACAACAAACAAATTGTTGACCGTAGTCAATAACTAACTCATGACCCCACCCTCTGACGCGTATCCGTGAAATCACAGGGGTGATGCATGCTGGTTAGCAATCGTCATCACCCCATCGCCTGATTCGTCGTTGACCGGACAACGTTTAACTAATTTATTCCTGTCTAGTGTTGTCCAGTCAATTGCGAACCTGCCGGATACTTGTGGGTCATACTGTTTACCTTACCAGTGCTACCCGCCCATGTGACCAAAGTCAACAGTAGGAACGCAGAAAGACCCCTATATCAAACCATAGCAACAGTGTGGGATGGGCAAAAAAGCCAGGACCCGGAGCCAATATGGGTCCCAACCAAAAATTCCCACCCGGCCCCGAAGCGACCATAATATCACACTGTTAACTAGGGAGGGGGTGGAGGGGAAAAAACTTCTCCGCTCCGTCGCTGAGGCAAAATGGCAGCTCGGCTGCCTCGTGGCCACCCCTTTTATAAGGGAGCTGGCCACGCCCCTAACTACCCGGATTCTCTGTCCTGTGGGGGGGGGCCCCGCAAAGGGCGCGGCGGCCATTTTGGCGCCGCGCTTGCATTGCAGGCGCACCCCCCCAATAACGGACACAGACAACATTGAAAGTGGATAACAGCAAAGGGCCACATTTATTGATTCAATGCCCTAGTCCGAATTATAAATTTGTATTGGTAAAACGACCAATCATAATTCCTAAGGCAAGCAGGCCGAAGTAACACTGGTAAGGTACCACCCCAAAATTGCCAACGGCAATTGGTTACAATGTATCAATTTGTATCAATTTGTTTGTTAACAACAAACAAATTGTTGACCGTAGTCAATAACTAACTCATGACCCCACCCTCTGACGCGTATCCGTGAAATCACAGGGGTGATGCATGCTGGTTAGCAATCGTCATCACCCCATCGCCTGATTCGTCGTTGACCGGACAACGTTTAACTAATTTATTCCTGTCTAGTGTTGTCCAGTCAATTGCGAACCTGCCGGATACTTGTGGGTCATACTGTTTACCTTACCAGTGCTACCCGCCACACGGAGGGGCTTCACAGAAGACCTGACGCCCCCCCCCAGACCGTCAGCTCGGTCAACAGGCCTGCTCGCCAGTCACCCAACAGGAGGTCCATACCTCCTCGCGACAGATGGACCCCATCCCCTGCATACAGGTCATAATTTTGTAGACTAATATCGGGGTGATGACTAACCCGTCCCCAAGCCCTGGTGGCAAGAAACCGCGCCACTGCCTTATTGACCGCGCGCCTAGCGCGGTCAAGAGCCAGGAGGTTAACGCCCCCTCTGTAAGAATGGCGCGGAACAATGTCCGACCAAACCAGGATTGTGGCAGGCCAGACATAATGCAAGTAGGCGAGTTCCTCGCAAATCGCATGCTTGAGCGATAAGCCGGTGACCTGGCCCAAATCATTGCCCCCCAGGTGGATGATTAGAATGTCAGGCGGGTCAGCCCCCAGGCCAGAAAAAAGGAAAGGCCGCAGCTCCCGCCATAACATCCCTGGCTTACCATGCCATGCGAGACTGGCGTGGTCACCCAGTCCCAGTCGGGGTCCCCACTCTGTCGCCGCAGCGTAACGCGCTGCCCTGTGCACATAGCTGTGGCCCACCAGCCATACTGTCACCGGTGTAATACGACACCCAGGGTCTGAAAGAAAATTGAGAAAAAGGGAGGTAAGGTGACTGGATTGGTACTCATGGCGGGAGTGGGCGCACATAAAACTGAAAACATTGTGAGCCCCACCTCCCCATGCTGCGTATGTCAGCCCCAGAGTACCCAAAAGCAGCTGCTGTAGAGGCTGCACCAATACGGAACGAATGTGTGCCATAACGGGCACCTGGTAGGCCCACCCTGGTGAGGGCTCTGGCTGTCACCTTCCAAAACTGAAATTTAGTAAGGGGAGACCCATCTTGGTGACAGAAAAACGGGCCGTGGTGCATGCCACGCAGTGCCAGGTACTCCTGTAGGGCACCAACCGGACAGATGTCTGCCAAAGAACACCGTAGCAGTCTTACTCCACTGCCTACGCCATGCTGATCTGTTTTAGAGGAGCGGATCCTCAACTGGGCCCAGTCTTTGGCAACATAGACATCTTCGAGTTCCAGTGCCCTACCACTTGCATCCGCCTTAGACAGCATCACGAGTTCGCTGACGCGGAGCGCTCCAAAAAATGCCACCGTTGTGGCTGCATGAAAGAGGGCTGCCTCATAATGATCAAAACAGAGGCCTGGCCAGCCCCGGGCCAACTGGGTAAGAACCCCCTGGGGAAATAGGGTGCCGGTCGTCCGGGCAACGCCCGCGCTCGCGCACCCACCCCTCCAAAACGTGTCTCACACGGAAGTCAGAGGTGGTATCCACATGACCCCCTACTTTGGCCATAAAAGCCAACGCCGAGAGCTTGGATGCTATGGTGCGAGGTGCGAGGCCCTGTGCATGCAGGTGAACCATGAACCGCAGAACATGGTCCACCGGGATAGGCCAGGTCTCTGGCAAGTGAAATTGAGTAGCAAAAACCCTGTACGAATTGAATGCTTGTTGATACGCCTTACGCGTGCGTGGCGCTAGTGACAGGCCAATCGCCCGGTTCACCTCTCCTTGCCAATAGTCCACATCTCGTCCGGGAGTGGCGAGGGAAATTCCTCCGCATCCGGGGCCAAGGCGCGGAACCGGGAGATCTGCAGGCGGGACAAAGCGTCAGCAATATCGTTATTAACCCCTGGGACATGCCTGGCCCTGAACAAGACGTTGAGGCGCAGGCAGCGCAGTACAAAATGGCGCACTAGATCCATAACCCTGGGCGATTTAGAAGTCTGTGCATTGACAATGTGTACAACGGCAGCATTGTCGCACCAGAAATGCACCACTGAATTAGCCCACTGTTCGCCCCATAGCATCAAAGCCCCCAGAATGGGAAAAAATTCCAGGTATGTGAGATCCTGCAGGCGACCTGTGCCTGCCCATGCCGGTGGCCACCCACCATAGGCCCACTTCCCGTTGAAGTACATCCCATAACCCAGGGATCCTGAGGCATCAGACTGGATCTGGAAATTAGGGGATGCCAGGAGGTCAGACCTCCAAAATGAGACCCCGTTAAACTCCCTCAGGAATTGCAACCAGACGAACATGTCTGCCCTGATACCCCGGGTAAGCCTGACTCTGTGGTGGGGCCTGGATAACCCTGCCATGGCGTCGCATAAGCACCGGGCAAAAGCCCTGCCCGGTGCGACCACCCTGCACGCAAAATTAAGGTGCCCATGTAGCACCTGCAGTTCCCTCAGGGATGCCTTACGCTTGGCCAGCAATTCAGAGATAAGGGTCACTATCCTGGACACCTTATCACCCGGCAACCTAGAAGCCTGCTCTACTGTGTCAATCTCAACCCCCAGGAATACTAACTTGGTCGATGGGCCCTCGGTCTTTTCGGGCGCTAAAGGGACACCAAGTTCCTGCATTAGCGTCTGAAATGTATTGAGGAGACGTGCGCACGTGTCCCAGCCCCGTTCACCCCCGAATAGAAAATCATCCAGGTAATGGGCTACAGACCGGGACCCTGACCTGCGGACGAAAGCCCACTCTAGGAAGGTACTAAAACGCTCGAAAGCCGAGCATGATATGGAGCAGCCAAAAGGCATGGCCTTATCAAAATAATATTCCCCTTTAAATTTAAAACCCAGCAATTCAAAGTCGCCCGGGTGTACCGGCAAGAGGCGAAAAGCTGACTTAATGTCGCACTTGGCCAGCAGGGCACCCGGGCCACACGAGCGCACCATGCGCAGCGCATGGTCAAACGATGTATACCTGACCGAACAAAGGTCATCAGGTATAGCATCGTTGACCGATCGGCCTGCTGGGTAGGACAAATGATGAATAAGGCGAAACTCCCCTAGGGACTTTTTGGGGACCAACCCCAATGGCGAGACCTTAAGATTGGGAAACGGGGGTGCGGGGAAAGGTCCAGCGACCCTGCCCGCGTCTAACTCCTTCTTAATGCTGGCTGCAGCCACCTCCTCCCTTCCTCTGAGGGATAAAAGGTTGGGGGCATCCTGAGGGGACCTATCACCCATAAAAGGGATACGAAATCCCTGCTTAAAACCTTGAAGGAGATACTCCCCGTCCTCCCCCTTCGGGTACGATGCGAGCCAGCGCTCCAGCATGTCCACCTTAATTGGGGAGGGGGCCTTTTGGAGAACTAGCTCCATCCGTGGCAGCCTTGCCAGCCCACTGTCCACCCCTCCCTCTGCCTCGCGCCCCCCCAGGCTTGGGACAAGCAGAGGCTGCATGGGGACCAGAACATGTGGGACACTCATGCTTATACCTGCAGTTCTTTCGATTGCAGGAACCATTTGACGAGAAAGTCCAGCACAGCAGGCGGGCTGGAACCCCCTGCCCCGCCGGTTGGCGGGTAACCTGCGCTGGAGCCGCTCGCTGGACCGCATGTCCACAATGGTATCTATCCCCCGGGGCAGGGCGTGTGGGTGTCATATACAAGAGCCACAGTCTCTGGCACGGCTCGTCCCATCTCATCTCGGGGTGGAGGGGAATCCTCATACGGAATTCCTCATCATATGCTAGCCATGAGGGGCCCGGAAAATCGACCATCGCCCTATATATGTTGTCCAAATATTGGACCATGGGAATAGCTAAATCCGGCCGCGCCCTCAAATATACCGCCATGTATATTAAATACGCGGGGAGCCAGTTGGCCCAGGTACGCGGCGGCTTACGGCGGCGTGCCTGCTCCTTATCCTTCTCATCCTGACCCTCCCTTTCCTCCTTGGTGGGCTCTCTGTTCAGGAGTGAGAAGATATCTACGTACTCCCCTCGCCATATCTTTTCTCTGGTAGCCTGTGCCAAGTGATCACCCAATGGCAAGGAATACCCTGCCGTTGGTAAAGCCGAAAAGGGGACAGCCGGCCTAATAAAAGGGGCCTGAGCTAACCCTGCCACCCCCAGGACATTCCCAGCAGTGTAAGGACCGAGGCCCACCCCAGTGGGCATGGTGGCAGTCGTTGTCGCCAGGTGGGTCGCCAGCAGTGTGGCCCCCGCACCACCCGCGCGAGGCCAAGGCCACTGAAAGGCCCCCCTATATTGGGAATGTGTGTAGATGTACTTGCTTGCACCGTATACTCACATGCTGCACCCCCGCGGGCCGCCCCCACCGGGGGTTCCGGCCCACTGGGGGCGTCGGAGCTCACGACCGATGTAGAGCTCATCACCGGGGCTTGACCCGCACCAGGTTGCTGGCTGGGGAGCTGCGAGGCAGTGGCCGGAGCCGCGCCACCCGCCTGCAGCAGCTCAACCCTCCCCGCCGGCTGTTGTCCTGCTGCCGACGGCGCCTCAAAAGGTACCCCGAAGGGGGCGCCTGCCTGACTGGCCCGGGCCAAAGACGCCTCCAGGGCCGCAATGCGGGCCAGTAAGGTGTCCACGTTGACCATGGGCAAAGGGCCGGCCGGCCCGCCCGATCCTGGCATGGGGACAGGTCCCTGCGCCCCAGGGCCCATATATGGCCATTGGCCAGCGCCAAAGCCCGGTAGGGCTGGTGAAGAAACCTGCCAAGGCAGGGAGCCGGGCCACCCCCCAAGGCTAGAGGGCCCCGGGAGAGGCTGCGGCCCAAAGGAAATAGGCCCGACGGAGTGGACAGGAGAAGGAGCGGTGTCCACCGCTCGCGGGCCGCGGGCCGGAGCGCCCTCCGCGCCCGCACTCTGATCGGGCCAAGGGGCAATAGACCCCATTCCACCAGCCCCGGCCGGGGGTGGCAAAGGAGGCTGCTGAGGAGGCGGCACCACGGTCCTCCGACCTGGGTTGCGCCTCCTAACAGCCCGAGCTGAACTCGAAGCTGCCTTCTTTTTCGAAGGCATCTCTCCTGAAGCCAAAAAAGGGAAGCCAGCCAAGCAGAAACGCCACCAAAAGGCTTCCCGGTAAGCTAACGAGCGACGGAGACGCAGGGGAAAAAACTTCTCCGCTCCGTCGCTGAGGCAAAATGGCAGCTCGGCTGCCTCGTGGCCACCCCTTTTATAAGGGAGCTGGCCACGCCCCTAACTACCCGGATTCTCTGTCCTGTGGGGGGGGGGCCGCAAAGGGCGCGGCGGCCATTTTGGCGCCGCGCTTGCATTCTCACACTAGGTCGGGTGAAATGAACCGCAGAATGAACTCACCAAAAGGTGCCTTAATTTTGGCAGCTCCACATCTGGCCTAGATATGGAAGAACAAATCTATATGAATGACTAGCATTTACCTTTACAGAAGACATGATGCTCTCATGGAGATCTGAAAAATGTCACCCTACTTCAATTTTTTTCTTGGATTCTCAAATATAATATTTCAGTTCAAGGATCAACAAACATTTTTACATGGACTCTAGCAATGATTTCTCTTAAGCTGAGTTCTTGTGTAATATGGATTTATTTCACACAGCCTGTAAAAAGAAATCAAGATGCTAAAAGGATGGAAAGGCAATATGTTGTAGGCTGAACAGTGCGTTAGATTACGTTAAAGCCTAGGAGAGTGGCAGACCATATTGTATTCCCAAATCATTTGCTGTATTGCTCATGACCTTAAAGATTCATCACTCTGTTTTGCTGTTTATAGAGCTGTACAATGAATGCAATAATATTTGCCTGCTCCACAGGGGTGATGGAAGAACTAATTAAGGCTGTTGAATTGTTCAGATGACCTCTGATGAAAAGGATGGCATTTTAATATTTTCCAGCAAGGTGCTTCTCCCAGTAATGCAGAACTCATAAGTTGGAAAGAGTGCTACAATATCCCATGGAGACCCTTGAAGCTTTTATGCTGAAAAGTAACTGAAATCCGAATTTTGCCATGTCATAATATAAAGCAGCAGAAAAAGGCCAAGCCATTCAGTTCAAACAACCACTTGACATTTCTTTAATGGCTTTCTTAGTGACAGTTTGCTGTAGATCTTTTTCACTACATGATCAACCTTTGGTCTTTTCAACCTGGACCAAATCTAAGTCAATAATTGTCCTTCCACTAACCTCATTGGAGAAACAGCTCATAGTGTTTCTCAAGAGCAAAACTGTCTCAAACCTGGAGTTTCCAGTGACCTTCTTCTGCCCTTTTCCTAGAAAAAAGCAGTCATTTAACTATATAATTAAGGACAGAGAAAGGCAAATACATATTTACCCCCTTTGGCTATGTTTTGTCTCTATGTTCCTTTTCGGCTTTTCCTGCCTAGGGAGGCAAATTCAAATAATATTTGTCTCTCCTGTTTCCACCACCAGAGTTCTGTGGCTCAGACAAACAGAACAGTATGTCAAGGCATTGAAGATACTGAAGGAGCTGTCCAACAGAAGTATTGCTGAAAGCAATGTTTGAAGAGATGTCAAATTAGCCACGTAACATCTAGCCACAAATTGAGTGACATTAGAATTGCCTTCTATGTCTTCCTTAGAGTTCCCCCATTCTAGATCAGGTCCATGATTTAGAACACATTGTGAACCTGGTGTCCCCCCCCCCCGCCCCCCCGGCTCACTTACACAAGGCTAAAAGATTTTTAATCCTGGAGATCAGTCACTGTGCCTTTGAAGTACAGTTGGGTCTGCTTGTGAGAGTCCTAAGTATCATCCTGAAAGGTCTGGTGCTAGAAAGAGACAATCTGCATCAGAGGTGTGGTCCTCCAATCTATCCAAAGATGACATATTTGGGAATGGTAGCATCAAGTAGTTTGTCAGTCTTTCAAGAATTCCATTAAGGAACCAAGTTTCTCCTAGGACCGGATAAGTAAGTGATGGTGCGTGACAGTCATCTTTTCCCCCAGAGGTGGTGGTGGTGGGGATAGGTTCATGGGAAATTTCGAGATGGACACCCCTTCCTCACTAAGGTCTACAAACTCCACAGTCTGCTTTTTGTATGCGTTTTTAAAAAAAGTAAAATAAAGTCTACAGTGAAATCTATATATACATCTGTTGTAGTCTAGAAATAAATGATCAGCCAAGAAACAGAAGTTGTGGGAGAAATCTTATATATACATATTCCTGAATTCAGTAGGGATTACTTCAAAATAGACCTACTGTATACAGGGTTAAACTATGAGCCTCCTATTCATGGCTGACAACGTTCATGAAAGAAGACTAAACACAACAGTATAACGCTCATGAAAGAAGGCTAAACACAACAGTATAACCCAGTTAGAGAAACCCAGCTAAATGAATCTGGTCAACAACTGTTCATATTAAGCAGGGAATAACAACTGAATTAAGCCCAAACATCTATTTTAGTCATTCACTATTATCAGTAAACTCTGCCTTAAAATGTCTGAGCAGAATCCCTGGAAAATGCCTGCTAACAACGACACTATATCCAGCCTATTCCTCCTCTGCAACATTTAGCAGCTCTTGACTTAGGGAGACAGCTATCCCACTGGGTTCATCATTGCTTCTCCCAGTAGTAGCAAGAGATGTGGATACTCATAACATAATGGATGCCCTTTAGAAGATAAGAACTGTTAAATGTTACCATATGTGTATGTGTGTGTTTGTCTGTGGAGAATTTACCACAGGGATAGTTTTTAAAAAAGCATCAGTGTGTCCCTTTGGTAGCTAAAACATCTGCTTCAACTCCTCAGTCCTTGTTCTGAAGTTGTAAGAGGACAGCTGTTTAACAGTACATTCATTCCCTTCACCTTGAAACTTAACTTCTAACTAAATATTGAGCAGTAAAATACCTGATTTTTTTTTTTGGGGGGGGGCATGCAGATTCCTTCTAGAGTGCGAAGAGATGTGCATGTGTAAAAACTCCTTTCCTTTAAAGTAGTAAAGGTAAAGGTCACCCTTGCTTGAAAGCCAGTCGTATCTGACTTTAAGGGTTCAGTACTCATCTCTGCTTATAGCCAAAGAGCCAGTATTGTTTCCATAATTTACACTTTAGCTTTTACATGACTTGTCAATTACATAGCTTGATATGACACACAGCCTCATTCCTTTGAAAGTGCAATATGAGAGATTTCATTATAGGAAAGGTGGAAAGCAGCAGGGAAACAAGGAGAAGGAGAACAACAACAACAACAACAACAACCACTCCAGAAAATGAGACATACAGTAAGAAGTGGACTTAGTTAAATATTTGAACAATATACATTAGGATGCTGTATTTAGAATGATGTTCTGATGAAATAGGTTATACAAGAGCTTAACATTCTAATGCAGGCAGCAGAAAGCATATAAAGTTTAGACAGAGTATTATTAAAGTGAGAACTAGAACAGTGGTACTTGAACTCACTCAAATTAAGGGTCCCCTTATACATAAACATTATATTTTATCACTTCTTAAAATATCACCATTAGTTTCCTTGCTATTTTTATGGATGTAAAACAACAGTTTCATAGCAGCAATCATATTCCTGAGCCAATATCTAAATATAAAATGAAATCACCCCCCCACCCAACTAGGTTCAATGCTGTGGTCTGTTCAGTTAAAAAAATACTTCACACCTGGACTATATCTGCTGAGTAGAGTAGACAGAACTGGGCTAGCTAGTCTAAAGATTTGACTCGACAGAAACCAGCTTTGCTTGAGAAAAACTTGCACAAGTAAGACTAAAAATACCAACAATGAAATTGTGTTAGATGAAGACAAATGGTGGAAGAGGTGACAAGACATTATTATGTTCACATATGATTGTGAAACTCACCACTTATCCATTTAGCCTCTGGATCATGAACTCTAAAATCTTCACTGAACAGATCTTCCACTGTAATCTTCTTTTTCTGAGACTGGCTATTATCTTCAACTGTAAAAAGATCAGAAGATGGGAAACTACCCATTATTGCTAATGTATAATCCACCTTCAAAATCAGCAAACGAGAGGTAATCACTTTTCATTTTCATCTGACCAATATTCAGGAATATGTACATGAAAAATGCAGTACGTTCAGAGCTTCAAAATTATATTTTCCCAGATTTTCTTATCTAAAATAGCCAACAGGGAGCTATAGTCCAAGAAAGTAACATTTCTTGTGCCCAGACATTTCTTTAGCAGATCAAAGAGCAGTCTTCTTCCTTAAGTTTGCTTCAATTTTGCTACCAGGGAGAGTCAAATCCTAGGAGAAAACAATTTCTGCTGTAGCAAAGCAACAGTGTAAGTTTAAATCTGCAAAACAGTGGGAATTCTGCTACTGATCCAACAACACACCACATTTGTGTAAAGGAGGTTGTAAAGACATTGTGGAAACAGAAAGGGCATGGTGCCCTGATCTGTCCCATCTTCACAGTCAATTGGGAGTCATCTATAAAACAGCAAGTAAAACACATTCCAATAAACCACTTTGTACCATCTTGTTCAATGGGTGTCTTGTATTCAGCACCTTTGGGTGATCAACCAAGATCTGCAGTAGATTAGCAACTATTTGACTCTGTTTGAACACATTGCCAACAGGAAAGTTTCTCCATTTCTTTCTCTCAGTTCCAGTCTTAAAAAGAAATTCCTTGGCTAAACCTGCACCAGAGGTTGGATCAGTAACTTCATTGCCAGGAAGAGTAGTTCAACTGCTACAGGGATTTCTCCTAAGCTCTATCCACTTCTCTATATGAGAGGATAAAGAGATGTGTCCACACAGACTGTCCTACATCCCAAACCACACTGCTACCCTACCGTTGCACCTTCTTTTTCACATAGAAGGTCGCTGGTCCAATTCCCACCAACTCCTGGAGAGCTTTTGCAAGCCCATGTTGATAATGTTGAACTAGATGGATAAAGGATGGGAGTTGCTGTAAAGAACTCTTCCTCTTGTCTATTCAGAAGAATATTCTGAATATTCTATTCAGAAGAATAGATGCCTTTGAGATGTGGTGTTGAAGAGTTTTGAGAGTCCCCTGGACAGCGAGGAGAACAAATAGGTCAATCTTAGAAGAAATCAACCCTGACTGCTCATTGGAAGGTCAAATAGTAAAGATGAAGCTAAAATACTTTGGACATCAAATGAGAAGGGAGGATTCACTTGAGAAGGCCTTGATGCTGGGAAAGGTGGAGGGCAAAAGAAGAAGGGGCAGCTGAAAATGAGATGGCTAGATGGCATTGTAGGCACAATGGGCACAGAGCTGGGTGGGCTGAGAAGGATGATGGAGGATAGAGGTGCCTGGAGGACAATGGTCCATTGGGCCGCAAAGGGTCAGAATTGACTGTCCAACTGAACAACAAAAAGTCTTCAGCTGCAGTGAAGGCTTTATTCAGTGGTCAGTGATGAAGTAAATTTCACATGCCAATCCAATTAGCAGAAATCTCATCGTGGAAGGGAAATCAGAGTAACTAAGGGAAATATTTCATTCCTTTTAATGTCTGATACAATGATCCCTTTACTCACCTTTTTGGACTTATGTCCAAGGAAGGGAGCTTGGAGTTCTAATGCATCAACAGTAAAAACCATCACACTATTAACAGATGAATCCTGAAAAACTGAAGACTGCCTATCTTTGAATACAGCAGAGGCTCAAAGATTTTCAGGAAGAATTAAAATATATTGAAGGAACAGAAAGAGGTAGAATGGGAAATCTAATTGAAGTTTCTACAGCATGCTGATGAGGGACCTATTCATTTCAAACAGCAGTTGAGCAACAGATTGCATTTATGAATTAGAACATAATGAGTTATAAATATTAATAATCACTTTCATTATGGGCAAATGCCTGCTCTCGGCACTTCAAGAAGCTCAGGTTTTATTCTGTAATATGAGAGTCTTATGCTTCCTCTACCCAAGACTCATTTTTCATGATTAAAAATGAATTGGCCACAGCAATAGTAATTATTGTTTTTATGGGAACACCAAGCAACAGTCTATTTTGCATTCTTGTCTTTATTTCCAATGCATGTGCATTCTTGATGTATGAATTCTAAGAAACATTCACATCCATCAAGGTATGTACTAGTGTCGGGGAGGAGAATCAATTAATACTTTGGCTATCAAGTCCTGTTTACATGCCCAGAATTCCTAAGGGTCCAGAGGTTTTCATGCCAAGAAGGCAGCGGGAATGACAGCTTGCACTCTGATATATCTGAACCTGATCCTTTGGCGGCCTGTGCTCCAGACTGCGCTCCTACACAGCTTCTTATGGTCTCCCCTCTGTGGCTCCAACACAATTTAAGGCAACAGTCTTAATAATTCACTGAAGCCCTGATCAGAAGGTAAATGGGTTTGAGCTATGATTTGCAAGCTAAATACAGTAACAATAACTTTCCAGCAAGAGAAACAAGGTTAAACTGCATGCGATTCAGAGGGCAAAATTCAGTGGCTTAATTTAAATTTAATCCCAAGTGGGCACTGGAAACAATTCATTTAAATCCATGGAAAGTTTCCTATCCTCCCCTTTCCAGTACTGAGACTCTCTAGGGCTCCCTTTTCTCCTAAAGACTCATTTAGTCAGGATGTGGGACAGGAAGTGCATTTAATGGTGAAAAATTGCTAGCAAATAGTTATAGGTAACTAAGTGTCATCATCAGCAGGGATCTGTACAACCCCACTGCAGGATTTTGGGGTCTATAGTTCAAATAATCCTCTTGTTGGTATTGTTCCACCTAAGATAAGGAGAGAAGTAGCTACGGGCACTGAGAGAGATAAGCAAAAGACTGACCCTCAATGTCTTCTGATTGGATATATGCCTCAAGACCATTGACTCAGATTAAGGAAGAGCTTTATGGCAAGAACAAACACTCTTGAAGGTACACAAAAAAAAAAACTAGAATATGGAGAAAAGAGCTCAGTGAGCAAGGGATGATATTAAAGGAACATATGGCTGATTTGACCTCCCCTATGTCACTTGGGGGATGCTGAATAGACTGAGGGTTGGAGTGCCTAAATGCAAGACCAACATGCTTAAGTAGGGGCTGCTGGAGGACAACAACAACATGTTCATTGAACATGGAGAGAGACAGAATCTGGCTCATTTAGTGGTCTGCCAATTACTACCTGAAGCATGTACCACTGGGGATTTAACTTTGGTCAACTATGAAGCCAAGAAGGTGGCTTCATTTTGGCAGTTTAAGGTTTGGCCTTGACATGAAAGAAGAAGAGGTTCAACTAAGGAAGCTTTCCAATAGGTTGATATCCCATAATAGCAATCAGTGTCTCAGAATGTTACCCCTCTACCTACCTGCCCAGAATGACCTTTTTAAGTCTAACCATATGGCAGCAACTTTCCATGTGCAACTACTGTGTGAGTAGACGTAGTCTAATGTTTAAGGGTTGGTTGAGCCTGGTTGTGTAGGTAGGTCATCTTCATGGAAACAGTATCTGTACTTGACAGATGGGATGCTTACCATGTGGGTACAACTAGCATAAGTGCCTCCACTTCACAGCCCTGTGGCTTCATTATTTGAATATTAACCCCCAGGTAACCAGTGATACTCTGGTGAAAAAGCAGCTCAAGCATCTCATCCTTTCCTGTTTTGTTCCTCCAATTAAATAGTCATAAGAGAATTTGGGCTGGGGCTGAGGAGGGGATGATGGCCTGGAGACATTCTGGGAGATCAATGCCAGAAAATAAGGTTTCCAATAGCAACTCATGGGATCTCCCTGAAACATGAGCAGTGTCTGTAAGCTACAGCCTGAAGAAAGGAAAACTTTCCAAGATCTAGATGATACTGGTGCAACTGAGCTGTGGTCCCAGTTATGGGTCTCAGCCCACAAATTGAAGACAATATTACAGGCAACTTTTATTCTGTTAACCCAAATTGCATCTGCTTCAAAATATGCTTTATTGAAATGGAGGTAGCCAGTCTCTCAAATATGTGAGTTATTCATGTCTAAGAATCAGAGATGAGTCATGGCGCCAAGCATATTTTCTGTTGCTTAGTGTTAACTTGTTCTGTAAGCTATACACATCCTTGTTTAGAGAAGCCATAAACAGACTCCAATGAGCCAATTAATGGAGGAGAAAATGGCTTTTTACTTCATTGGTCCCAAGGTGATTCAGACAGTTAAGATTCCGTTTTCTTTCATTAATAGGCAATGGGCTTCCATTTGATAATATATTCTAACGGCTTAGTTCTAAGACTCGATGGTGTCCATGCACAAGCAATGCTCAAGTGAGAATGTAGCAAAGAAAAGGCTGGAAGACACAGCTGGAGGTTGGGGTGCTACATTTTAAAAGGAAGATACTACATTACTTATCACTTCATGAGAACAAGGCAGCTGTCACTGGTACAGTATGTTGAAGCAAATAAAATTTAAGACCATGAATCTTTCTCCCATCCAAATTGAAACTATGGACAGAAAACATGGAAGGTTAGAAATCCACATTTTTCACCTCATAATCGCCACTCTAACATTGTTCCCTAGGGTGAAAGCCACAACCATTGGCTTCAAGCTTTCAGAAGGTGGCAAGAGTGAGAGAAAGAAAACTGCAGTACCAGTGAATAACAGCTGTAATAAAAGTTGCCTACAGGAAAGTAGGGAAGACACTCTAGATCAGTGACGGACAACCTTGGCACTCCAGGTGTTCTTGAACTTCAATTCCCAGAAGCCCTGATCAGCAGGGCTTCTGGAAACTGAAATCCAAGTACACCTGAATTGTCAAAGTTGGCCATCACTGCTCTAAATCATTATTTCCCAATCTTTGTTTTTTTTGGCTTCAATTCCCAGAAGCCCAAGTCAATTCCCAAAGCACTGATCAGCCACTGTACTGACTTAGGCTTCTGGAAATTGAAGTCTCCATATGGAGCATGTGCCCCACATTGGGAACCACTGCTCCAGATTTAGAATTAATTTCTTTAGAGGAGTTAACATGAAAACCTCTTGTCAATTATAACTGTACATAGGTCAAGACTTCAATGTGTGTGAGGGAAATCATGCAGGGTTTTTCTTTGCTTGTCTGGCATGCTCTCCTTCACTTTTTTACTAGGCACAGACCTAGTGGCATAAAGAAAAGACTGTTGGGAGCAGAATAATAAATTTTATTTATTTATTTATTTATTGTATTTCTAACGCCACCCCACTCGCGTTGGCGACTCTGGGCGGCTTACAGCAAAAATAGTAAAAACACATTGTCTAAAAACAAAAATTAAAAATTCTCAACAATTCTTTTAAAAACCCACTAAACCACATCCTGAACTTCAAAAGACAGTTACTCAGATTAGCTAGCCCACAGTGGATATCTTTGAGACCACCCCATGCCCCCCCACACCTGCTGCGCCAGCCAAGTCTTCACAGTCCTACGAAAGGATAAAAGCTATGCCTGGAGATGAAGTTCAGTGGGCAGGAGGTTCCACAGGGCCAGAGAGGACACAGAGAAGGCCCTCTTTTTTGTGCTAGAGAGGCAAGCCTCTCTAGCTCATGGAACTATAAGAGAGCCCCTCTGGTCCGCTCTAGTGGGATGGGCAGATATCCTTTGGGGTGATACGGTCTCTTAAGTATCCTGGCCCACTACCATATAGGGCTTTAAAGGTAATCACCAGCACCTTGAATTGCACCTGGAGGCACACCACCAACCAGCGCAACTCCAGGAGCAGAGGTGAGGCACGGGCATAGCGCCAGCACCACATTACCACCCGGGCCTCTGCATTCTGGACCAGTTAAAGCCTCCGAATGGTCATCAGGGGCAGCCCCATGTAGAGTGCATTACAGTAATCTAGTCTAGAGGTGACCAGAGCATGTGTGACCATGAGCAAGGAGTCCTGGTCCAGGAATGGGTCAAATGGTGGATCACATGAAGTTGTGCAAAAGTCCTCCTAGCCACAACTGCCACCTGCTCATTGAGCAGGAGTCAACGATTCTGTAGAAAAAGTGAATA
Source organism: Bradypodion ventrale (assembly GCA_035047345.1). NCBI lineage: Eukaryota > Metazoa > Chordata > Lepidosauria > Squamata > Chamaeleonidae > Bradypodion > Bradypodion ventrale. The sequence continues at coordinate 129,397,155 of JAWDJE010000006.1, forward strand.
AAATTCAAAAAAGTCAAGGGCCAGCCCCAATCTAAGTGAGAGAATCACCTTAGGTGGAAGTTGTTACTTCCATATTTCCTTCCAAACTTCCATGGCATTCCATGCTCTTGGAGGACAGAGCTATGCATGCAATACAGTCTTGTTTTTCACTCTCCAAAACCATTTTCTGCTGTTAAAAATCTCAAAGATAGTTTGAGGATGGTTTGAATGATAGCTAATCAGGTCTAGTTTGGGCACAGATAATAACTATGGCAAGTCAAAGTTAAGAATTATTCATTTTACAACAAGTTAATGATGGTAACACTCAACTTTTTTTAGAGACGTAAAGTGACTTGTGTTAACAGTCCTTTCACTCCAGAGCCTGAAAATATAGATTATTCTTGGAATACAAGTACTGTACCAGAATTTCATACCCAGAGTATTATCTTTTTCAAGTTCTGGTTTTTAAGATGCATTCTAGACCATGCGGAAAAGAAGGTCAATATTCTGTTAAATGTTACTAGTACATTTAGCCCAGGGGTGCCCAAATGTTTTTGGGCCATGGGCTGCTCATGTGGTTCAGTGACCCGTCACATGGTTGCTCCCACTGGAAGCAGAAGTAAAAAAAATGCCTTGTAATCTATTTTACAACAGATATGTTTTGCAACAGGATGAGATAGATTTTAGGCTGCCATTTACTCTGTTTAACTCAGGGATGCCGAAACTATGGCCCGTGGTCTGGATACGGCCCCCGACACCAATTCATCCAGCCCACACCACCCTCATCACTCCCAGAAGCGGAAGCGAAATGCACCCATATGAGAGTGACAAGGGTAGCATGGGCCAGATGAATTGGCTTTGGGGGCCAGATCCAGCCCATGGGCTGTAGTTTGGGCATCCCTAGTTTAGCTAGTAAATGTAATCGTGGAATGTGAAAAGAGTAATAGTAATAATGGAATGGGTTAAGAGGGTTGTTCCACAATTATAGATAAACAGTAACCTTGAGATATGTTGATGTATTTTACATAAGTCGAAAAAGTAATCATCTCTTCCGTTTATCTCCTTTGAAATGTGCATAGTATATTGATATAATGTACAGGGAGCTTTTATCCTTGATATTTTACATTTCAGAGCAGCAAACTGGGGGAGAAGACATTTTTTTCAAGTTGCATAAATGAACAGCTGTAAAGGAACATGCCACTGATTGTCTTGTATGCCATAGCTCAGGGGCTTCACCTTGGCATCTATTTTTAAAAAGATCCAGGAGCAGAAGAGTCAAAATATATTTATGGGACATCCTGGAGAGGGGATACCAGTTGGAGAAGGCCAATATTTTGACAATATAACACATCTTCCTAGATTGGCCATTCATGCTTTGTATTCCTAGGGCAACAAGAGAAGGCCCAGTAAAATTACTGGAAATTTGGTGTTCCCCAAATGGACTAAATCCCACTTGAATCCATCTTGATAAATGGCAGCAGCTTCATCAAGACCGGTAAGGGGGCTGCAATGGCTCAGTGGTTAAGAAGTTCACCTTGTTAGTTGGAAGGCTGGCAAGTCAGCAATTTGAGACCCGTGTACTGCATGATGGATTAAGCACCCATCATCTGTCCCAGCTCCTGCCAACCTAGCAGTTCGAAAGCAAGAAATTGCAAGTAGATCAATAAGGACCACTTCAGTGGGAAAAAGATCTTGGGGATATGAAAGGAGCCTCATTCGGGCATCCTCTGAGTGGTGTTTCTCCAGCAAAAATCCTTTCAACCCAGAATAATTTCTGACATGAAATTATTATTATCAATACTGGTCTGGGGCTGAGGAGGAGGCTCAGGACCAGAAAGTGACTTGCACAACCAGATTAGTGGTATGGCAAATGGTAGGCTACTGTATTATATCCTCAGGACATTCTTCATGGCTGTTCACCATGAAATATAGCCAATATTCGGAATCAATATGGCATTTGAAGGAGGAGGAGGAGGTCTGTTTGGAAGCCCTCCAGGACCAGTATATAACTCATAGGCTACAGTATATGGTGTGCATCCCATGACTGTTTCATCTAGTACTAACTTTGGGTCTGGTTTATCATTCTGGGTCAGTCAAGTTCAGAATTTGGGAGAGGTCTGTTTCTGGACTCCAGCTCCAAATTCCAAACTGCCATCATGAACACTGGAGTACCCATTCACCCATACAATGACAGCTGCTGTCATTTACTTTGAGCTTGAATGTGCTCAAGAATCATTTTGCAAACCAAATAATATAAAACATACGTCTGCTCTCAAGATTAAGAGGGCTTTAACAAACGGGGGAGAGATTTTCTCTTCCTGATTAATGCAGCAGTCAAGTTCAGTTGGATCAGTCCTCTAGCTTTTTTAAAATGCATTCCCAAAAGCCATTTAAATTACAACAACAACACTGGTGGCAGCGACTAAAGCTAAAGGTTAGATAAATACCTGGTGTCAGCAAGATAACGGAAGTGACAATCAGAGAGCAGATAACCAGAATAACAAGTAATGCTATTGCAATTCCTTTCCAGTTCCTTTGCGGAGGATTGCTTCCCACCAGCTCCTGAAAAGAAGAAAGCATACAGAGAAGAAGAGAAAGAATATTAAACAAAGGTGAGGAGTGACAGACAAATCTGTAGAGTTAATTAAATGCAGCTTCAATAGCCATGGCTGTAAGTTCTATGCTGCAAAAAATTCTTCCACCAAAGTTTGGAAATGCTAAGTTTCCAAAATGTAGACCTCTTGGAGTTATTAAGAATGACCCTTTGTGCAAACTCAGTCAACTGTTTATTAATAGACTGATTGACTCATGTGTATCCACCCTTCTCATAGAATGACAAGGCACCATGTGATAAGTTTAAAACATACCTGGATAAGAACAGATTAAAAATAGATACAAATAAAAAATGTAAACATTTATGAAATGTTATTAACTCCACAATTCCAATATTATAACCGTTAAAAGCCACATTTAGCATCATGCATTAGAAGCCACACAGATGCTCAAACCACAACACAGGTAGTAGGCACTGATGGCGTTCAGAACCAGCCTTACTATTGGGCAAAGTGAGCCAGCTGTCTCAAGTGGTCTTTGCTGAATACCAGCAAGTGGTGTGAGCCTAGGTGGTTTATATTGAAATGAGGGTGGTGCCACCCCCGGAAAGTTTTGAGTCAATCCCTACTTTTGGTCCTTGAAGAGAAGATGAAACTGGGTATGCCATTCAAAGTTAGAGGATGGAGCTGTCTATGTGCCTGTACCTTCCACCTTCCTGACCCAGATATAGGATAAAACATAGATTCTCAACCTTGCCCCTCCCAGATGTTCTTGGACTTCAACTTCCAGAAGCCCTGATCAGCAGCTTTGCTGACTTGGGCTTCTGGTAATTGAAGTCCAAGAACACCTGGGTATCTAAGGCTGAGAAACCCTGGACTGTAGAAAGTTGTTCTTTGCATGTAGAGAACCTGGATTATTTTGGCAGTAAAGGATGGAGGCCAACTTGTACCCCTCTGGACTTGATCATGGAAGACTTGTGTAGCTATTGTGTAACTATTGTAACGTTCCTGTCTGCCAAACTCCAGGCCCCATCATCGCCTGGAGGAGAGGAGGACTGAAGCCATTTGGGTGGGCGAGGACGCTCTCAAGATATATATCAGTAGTAAAAGGGAAGGAGTCCAGAGTTCACTGCCACATTCATTTCATTTCATTTCATTTATTTATTAGATTTGTATGCTGCACCAATCATCAATGCAATTCTGTGCGGCTTACATACACCACTAACTTCAATAGTACAATACGATATAATAGCATGAGAAAACAGTTAATTGGAAACATTAAAATCAATAACATACAATACAATCAATCAGAAATACAGAATATAAGAACATATGAGAAAGAGAGAGAGGGGCACAAAGTTGCTATGTGCTGTCAAGTTGCCTCCAATTTACAGCCTTATGAATGAGTAACTTCCAAAATGTCTTATCATTCACAACTCTGCTAAAGTTTTGTAAACAAGTTGCACTTAAAGGTTACACTACAGCAACACAACTGCTTATTTTGGACTTGAAATGTGGCTTGCATACCAAAATAGTTGGCTGCTTCTGACTTTTATTACCTGGCTAGATAATACCTCTTAAGTGTTACGGAGAACCATCTCAGATCCACAAGCTAGTTACTTCTTGCCACTTGGAGAACCCATTTATTTATTGTTTTCATTCTAGTAAAAGAGAGGGTTGTTTTAATAAATTTACCTATGATTTACATGGAGTGTGTGTGTGTGTGTCCAGATGTTTTTGACGGCAATTCTAATCAGCTTGAGCCAACATGGCCAGTGGGAGGGAAGACCCAGTAACATCTGGAGCCAGACACACCTCTTTTTTTGATTTGTCATTCCCAATCAAGCTTATGATTCAGAGACCTTACTGCCTTACTGGTGCTGTGATAAAGATTTTGGGTTTGATGGAAAATAAGAAAAGCAAAGAGGAACTAAGAAATCTGAGTAGTAAAAGGCTAAATTAAACAAGAGACTCTAAAAGCAGTGAAATTCAGGGGGGAAATATTGAAAAGTGTGCATTTATTCTGCACATTAAGGACAAGACATTTTTGTAAATTTTAATAGATCCACACTTCCGCCTGCCCTTCAGAGGCAGAGAGCAATCAGTACTTCCATCTCCGAGAAAAGGGTACAGAGATTTAGTGATTTCCCCAATGTCAGGCCAATGTCAGCAAGACAGCCAGGAAAACAATCCAGGTTCTGTTATCTCCCTTCGCAGTCAATCCTTCCTTCTACATCAAAAGGCCAGCAAGAGGAGAAAAGGAGGGGAAGGGGATGTGTGTGTGTGTGTGTGTTTGGAGAACAGGCTTATGCCAACCTTACCAAGAGCCAAAGCCAACAGTCCAAATAAAAAGCACAAATAAAATTCTGCACCTGCTAGCTTCTCCTTAAAAGCGTCTCCTCAAAAGACACAGGCTGTGCAGAACCCTGAGGTGTGGCAATCCCCACCAGTCACGGACAAAAGCAGCATCTAATAATAGCAAATGCTTCTCCTTTTGTCCCAGTAGATGTCCCCTGGTTGGCATTTCTGCCCTGTGATTAGGAGGGGCCATGCTTAATCAGCCAGCCTTTGGCTCAGCAAATTGGTGGTGAGATATCAAGGTGACTTTCACAGCAAAGAGGAGAAAAATATAAATTCTAAGTCACATCTAGATGACTACCTTTAATGGATATGGCAAAATGTCAGCAGAATTTGGTCAAACACATACTTTTTAAAAGCAGTGTATACATAATTTAGTTTTGGTTGTTATTTTGTGTGTCTGCAGGATCAAGATTTACAGCAATAGCAATCACACTTATATACCACCCCATAACCCTTACTGCACTCTCTGGGTTGGTCACAACATAATTAGCATTTTGCCCCCAACATGCTGAGTACTCATTTTACCAACCTTGGAAAGATGGAAGGCTGAGTCAACCTTAATCCCTATCAGGATTGAACTCACAACGTCAACAGCAGTTGGGGCTGTAGTGCGGCAGTTTAACCACTGTGCCATTATGAAGGTGGAGTGAGATGAAAGATTTAGGTCCACAGGATTTTTGACTAGATCTCCAACATGAGGAGACATTCAGAGAAACTTCAGAGCAAGTTTGAATGAATTCCTTCTGCTGTTTGTAAAATAATTTGTTAAAAACAAAGCAACCCAGAGGAAGGATAAAGACCAAACACCACCCTTCCTTTCTTCCATCTAGCTCAGGAATTCCCAACCTTTTAAAGCCAGGGGACGGACAGCCATTTTGCCCTTCCTCCACCACATGGCACTTCCTGGCGTGGTGGAGGTGGGGATGGGCTACATGAAATGGCACTGCAGGCCACATCTGGCCCATGGGCCACAGGTTGACTTCGCAAACATGTTGCTGTGGGACTTCTCAAATGAGGTTTTTTCTCTCTTTTTGTAATGCTTTTTGATATTGTGATACTGATACTTTTTGATACTGTGATTGTAATGATTTGTGATGATGATATGATATTGTTTGTGATCTGTGATGATAATATGTATTGTGATTATTGTTAGCCACCCTGAGTCACATAGCCAAGTGGGCGGCATACAAATCTAATAAATGAAATGTAATGAAAGGTTGAGAGTCCCTGATCTAGCTGGTAGGAAACCAACAGGGCTTGGGAAAAGTTGGTCTATTTCAACACACGGATAGGGTTGCACTACAGCTGTAATTCCATTATTAAAAGCAAGCAGCCTAGACAGATGTTCATGACATTTTTATAAAAGAGAAAAACCTTGGCATGAATGAAATAATCTTATTAAAAATATTTCATTGTATGTAAATCCAGCAAACCATGCTGTTATTCATCACAAAGATTTACAGGATCCAGACCACTGCTTGGTAACATGCTTGCTAAATAAAACCTTGGAGGGGGAAGATTACAGCCAAGCTCTGCTAAGAAATATTTGGTCAAGCTGTGTTGAACGGCTGAATTCAAAGTGTTTCCCCATCTACTTTTTCTTAATAACAAAAGGATGCTCTATAAATCCCCTTTTTATGTTGCACAGACCATTTGCCATGGGTAGAGAGTGGAACAACATATTATAAAACCAACAGTGCATATATTTTGGGCCCATGGAACTGATGTTTAATCATTCTCTGTTTCCAGGAAGAATTGATTAAATGGCCAGAAAAGGTGCTTAAAATAATTTCCAGGACCCAAGTATCCTTTTCAAGATTTATGCCTTCCATCTCAATTTCCTGACTGACACTGATTAAATCATGCCTTTGTCCACTCTCCATCTTCTACGGAACAGTGCTGGTCCTTCCTCATTAGGATTCTTTACTCTGGGTTGGACGTATCCAGCCATAATTAAATGGCTGTTTCAGAAGACTTGAAGGGAAGCCTATTGGTATATTGATGAAATTGCCCTGGGCAGCTTAGTTCTTTTGAAGTGCCCAAAATAAACATTTCCCAGCATTCCCTGTACATCTTTGGCTCCAACTTGCAATCTTTCCAGGTTGATGAAACTTTGTACATTTCAAGTAAGTGGATTCTGATCAGCATGTACATACGGTAGATCCATAGCCTGGATATAACAAGCTTCAATTACTATGGTTTTCCAAAATGAATTACGTTTGGGGAAGAACAAGGGTGCACTAAAGTTATGCTTCAAAAGAAATGCAATGAGCTGGAATGAAGTCACTTCAGAGGGCCCAGATTTAGGTGTGTTATGTGTTGATAAGTTGGAAAAGACTTATATTGGCCCTATTAGGGCTTTCAACGTAAGGAATGGTTATGCCAGTTTGCGGGTTCCGCGGGCACAATTGGCATTATACGGCCCCTGGCAAGGTTACACCGGATGAGGAAGACCCCTGGTCACTGGCCTCTGCCAGTAGGGAAATTGGGGAGCGGATTAATAATCATAGGGTTGATTTACCCACATCTGACCTGACCGGCGATTCTGCTGAGGGAAGCAAATCGCTAAACTCCGTTACATATTAGGCAATTACTCACTCGCAGTTAAGCCTAATCCTTGGTGCAAACAGTGGCCATATTTACCCTGGTGCAAGCCCTGAACAATGGTTTTCCCCTGTCAGTGTTTGCCCGAGTTAATTAACTTCCCCAAGAAAGATTCCCCATTAACCCGAGTAAATGGGTGATGTGATTTTCTATCAGATAACGATTCTATCCCGCATTGCCTTCTGATCTATATATGATGATGCTTTTTCCTCAATAAACCACTGATCTGATCTCGCTCCATCTTGCCTCGTGTCGTTATTTGATCAGTCTCCTCCGGGACCTCACGGCCGTCCAGCGGCCCCAATCCTACACCAGTTCCACCCCACAACCCGCCAGTGAGTTTCCAAGGTTCATTGGGAATTTGGACCCAGGCTTCCTGAGTACAGAGCCACCGTTCTATTTCCTACAATGCACCATATGCTGAAACTTAATTGAAGTTTACCCCAGGAAATGAAAGCTGTTTCTTCTGAGCTGCACAGTGGGAAATTGAACTTTCAACCTCTGACTCTGCAGTCAAATGTCTAATTCACTGAGCTATCGAGCCAGCCGCTGAAATTTAGGAGATGCAAAAATATTCAGGTGAATCTGCTTGTGAGTGTCAGGAAAATAAAAGGCAAAACCTCACAATTCTATTTGCTGTCCTTTTCTCTTTTTCTCCCCCCGCCCTTTTTTTTTTGGGAAAGCATAATTTTTGCCTACAAACAAAATGCACAATCTTATGGCATTCTCAGAAGAAGATAATGATAAAACACTTCTGAGTACCCTATATCTAAAAGTCAACATTGACTTGACAGCTCTCAATAATACTACTGCTGTTGCTGCTACTATTGCCCCAAGATGTGGGTTTAAGGGCAAATTAGACAAACTGAATACATTCAGATAGAAGGGCTATCAGTGGCTACTAGTCCTGATTATTCCATTTCAAGAACAATCATCAAGATTAAAAATTAAAAAGAAAAAATATTTTTTAAAATATTGTAAAAACATGTTGAAATTCTAAATTTCAGAAATTGATTGTTTCCTAAACCACTACATACTGCTTAACAGCCTGTCTGAAGAGAAAAGTCTCCCTGACTTCTTGGGACAGTACTTTCTAAAGCTGGGAGCATTGCAACCACTGAGAAGGCCCTCTTAAGAATACCATTGCTTCAGCCATGCTGTGTGGGCTTTCAGGAAGCCAAAGCACTGGATGGGTTGTTCATATCTTTTTAAAATAATCAGCCAGTTCTTTCACACCGACTCTGTGTGGAAAGTGTTAAAGGAGAAGAACACTGTTTAACCAGGAGTTCCCAACCTTTTCAAGCCGGAGGCCGGGTCACACTCTCTCAGTCAGCTTCTAGAGCCAGATGGCCATTTTGCCTTGCCTGCATGTTGGAGATGGCCATTTTGTCCCAACAGCTTCAAAGGGTTAGCCATTTTGTTTCTCAAATGCCCTTGGAGGGGTGGGGTGGGGGACATGAAATGGTGCCACAGGCTGGATCCAGCCCATGGAGCTTAGGTTGGGAGCCCCTGCTTTAAACAGTGGCAAAGATTATCTTACTCTCATTGTGGAGGTTGGGCTTGGAAATATCTCACTTAGCTGTTTCATAATGTTCAGACTGTTTAAAATGAGAATAAGAAAGTTAGTAGTATTTTTCTGATGGCTACAGTATCTGTGGCTACAGTGGCAAACAAGATGCTGAACCAGATAAGACTTTTACTGAACCTGGCCTTACATTTTTATGTTAATAGCTGATCCCTCTTCAGATCCCAGCCTCCTCCTTAACCTAGATAAGCTTTTGTGGGAAGAGGCCTCAAATGTTATAAGAATAATTAAAGAGGAGAGCTATTGCCCTTTATTGACTGAGTCTAATTTTGCCAAAAAAGAAGAAGCCAAAAACCAAGAATGGAATGCTTAAGAAAATAATCTTGAGCTTCTAATCCTAAAGAAGCCACTTTGCTTTGAATACTGATACTTTTTAAGCTTCTGCTCTTAACAAAGCATTAGCAGTGCATACATGATGAACAATAGAGGTTCTCAGTCAAAACCAGCCCTTTGTCTTTGTGTAATGTCAAAGAATTAAAAGTAACGCCTAAATGGACTTTGCAAATTAATCAAAACTGCTTTCCATTTTGTTGCAACACAATCTCCCCCACCCCCAATTTTCTCCAGGCTCACTCTGACCGGCTTACAGAACCAACATGGAGCGGACATTATCTGGAAAATGTCCATTGCAAGAAGGATGTTAGCAAAATCATTACTGGCATGTTTATCTCCAACCTGCCAAAAATCTGCCACCTAGATGGCCACAGTATGCATTTCCCCATGGCTTCAAATAAATGTTCTACATTCATTGCTTTGATATGCCCTTGAAAAAATCTCATAAAATAAATAAATCAAAGAGAGAAAAATGTAACAGTTAAAAATCAGATTTTCATTTTTTCAAGAAAACATATAAATATACTGCTTTGATCCACATATTTCTGGACATTGCAGTGCGTGGGTGTTGCTCAATGAACCTCAAGGCTGGCCTGCAACTTAATGGCTGAAATTCTGTTGCTTAATATAGTAAATCATACTAGAGTAGACCCCACTGAATCAGGGGGGATTTGGTGAGTGAATTATCTCCCCAATCCAAGTCTGACAACCTATCCAACCACATCACCCTGGCTATTATAGCCTCTTACAATCTCTTCCTGTGCACATTTCCTTAATATGGCAGGGCTTGTACCTATACTTTGAATTACAGCTAGATAAAGTTGAATAGTTATGATTTAGATCCCATTATCCTAGCTGCAGCAGAAACCTTAAAGTTGCATTTCAGCAGCTAAACTCACTGCAATAAGTCAAATCTGCAAGTAAAGTGACTTTAAATAAATACTCTCCAATCATAGTTTCAATATGACCTTTAAAGAGAAAAAAATGTGACAGTTGTTGCTCAGATATTTCATTTTTTCATTTTTTTTTTACAAAATGTATATAAATATATCTATTTGGATCTATACGGGCCATAAGTTGTTTCTAACTTAATGACAAGGGTTTTCAAGGCGTGTAGGCATGGGAAGATTACCGTTGCTATTCCCTGCAGTGGGTTTCCACAACCAAGCAGTGAATTGACAACGTCATAGGTTCCATTGATTCGAGTGAGCCTACTCTACTGCATGTGTGCAAAGTTAATAGGTAATTGAATTTGTAGGCACAGAAAGTAATACGACTTACTACTCAAAGGAATAGGATTTCAGCTATTGTGTCTTAATACTAATAGCAATAGCAATTACACGTGTATACTGCTCCATAAAGCTTAGAGCACTATCTGGGTGGTACACAAAGTAATTAGCATTTTGCTCCCAACAAGTTAGGTATTCATTGAACTGACTTCAGAAGGATGTTGGGATTTGAACTCAGATTGTGAGCAGAATTTTAATCATGTATTCACCATGCTAAACATACTCAGCCTTGCTTCAAGTGTCTGGTGGCCCTCCAAGGACAAATACTCTGGGACTATCTTACTTTGTCGACATCTTTCTTGATCAAAGGGGTATAGAAATAGACATGGTACTCCAGGTGAAACTCCACTGCAGCACAACAAAAATGCATCTCTTGTCATACTCCCAGAAATTTGGGAGAAACATTTTCGTGAATTATATCTGGCTTTGGATACAAGTGATACATCCAGTGGGTATACAGCCAGTAGCAATAACCTCCCCCCATGGAATGCAGTATCGATCTGTGAGGTAAAATCATTAATAAGTAGATTAAGATCTGGGAAACCTGCCGGCCTTGATCAAATACCCCCAGACCTGATTAAATCAAATTCGGAGTGGTGGGCCCCTGTCCTGGCAAGACTGTTTACAATAATTGACAACACAGGACAGTTCCCTAAGAGCTGGGAGGTATCAGTCATCTGCCCAATTCACAAAAAGGGAAGTCGCGGTGACCCTGCCAACTATAGGCCGATCAGCCTCCTGAGCATCCTTAGTAAACTTTATGCAAGCCATCTTCTAGGGAAGCTCCAAGATTGGGTTGAGGATACTAAGTTATTAGCCGACGAACAAGGTGGGTTTAGAGGAGGCCGCTCTGCACTTGATCATTGTGTAGTCCTTGATTACTTTATCAACAAATATTCTTCTAATTCCTCTGTATTTTTATACGCAGCATTTGTTGATTTGAAATATGCTTTTGATACTGTCTCAAGAGTTCTACTATGGGAGAAACTGGAGAAAGCATCCATTGACCAACGACTATTGTTTCTTATAAAGGCGATTCATGGCAACACAAGTATAAGGGTGAAGTGCAGTGAGCAGGGACATCTGTCAAACTCTATAAAAACAAGTCGAGGAGTTAGACAGGGCTGTGTCTTAGCACCAACCTTATTCAATATATACATCAATGATATCATCGAGTACTTACAATGCAGGGATCACCATCCACCCAAATTAGACAGCAAACATGTCCCAATCCTACTTTATGCAGACGATGCAGTTCTGCTTTCAAGAACACAGGTGGGGTTACGCAGGGCCCTGCTTTCGCTTGCTAAGTATTGCTCTCAAAACCAACTTGTGGTTAATTATTCGAAAACGAAAATAATGGCTTTTGCCAGAAAGCCCAAAATACATCGATGGCATCTAAACCACCACGTACTAGAGCAAGTCCTTCATTACAGCTACTTAGGAGTTATATTTCAGGCTAATGGGTGCAGGAAGTTACATACAATGTATTTAGCTTCTAAAGCAAAAAAAAGTGCGGCCGCTATACAAAACTTCCTTCGGAGGAAAGGTGGGCATAATGTAGTTGCGGCCCTTAGACTCTTTTCAGCAAAGTCACTTGCCCAAATGTTGTATGGATCCCCTCTGTATTTTGACTCAAACATAAATCCGCTTGAGGTCACGCAATCAAAGTTTCTTGGGACAATTTTACAGTCCCCTTGCAGTATTTCCAACACGGCTTTGAGATTAGAAACTGGAATGTATACAGTGCGAGCGAGACTGTTAGTAAACGTGGCTAATTATTGGATAAGAATTCTGTTTGCCCCATCTGGCTTACTCAGACTAGTGATGTCAGACCCTTGGATGCCACCATGGATTAGCTCTCTTGAAAGGACACTAACCACTTATGGCATTTCAAAACCTTATGTTCTTTCCTTAGGATCTATTCATGCTAGAGAGTTAATAAAACAAAGAATTCTCGATATACATCGCCAAAATGATTTAAGTAAACTAGTCTCCCCATTGTTTGATAGATCAACTTTCAATGTTGCTAAGCCTTTAGCATACTTGTCTTTAATAAGAAATCCCGATCATAGACGTTCCTTCACACTTATTCGGTATAACATGCTTCCCTCCTCCTACAGGGAGAATTTCTTTAAGAAAGGCCTAGCACTCGAGCGTTTATGCCCATGTCAGCTAAATACGATAGAAACCTCTGAGCATATTCTGCTAGAGTGTCCCCTATATAATAAACACAGGAGAGACCTTTTTAGTGTTTTCCCGAACTTGAAGTCTAACAATAAAGTCAGGACATTGAATATTCTTTTATCGGGTGAAGGGCAAGATATGACGATAGCGGTCGCTAGATTCGCATGGTATGTAACTTGCATTCGTAAAGGCAAGATAAAATCAAAGGAATAAGGAAAATGCTTCCAGATTACAACTTGACTGTCATAGAATATGACTGCAGGACATAGAAATAACATCCCTTGTAATTCTGGTTGTATGTTGCTATTGTATATATAATCTGGTGTCCATGATTTTGTGATAGTTTTATTAGGTTGCCTCACTTGTGTCAAGCAGCTTGATTTTGTGATATTGTAACACTGGCCTTGGGCTGTAATAAAGAATTTGTATGTATGTACGTAGCATTAGGGAGAACCAGCTACAGCAGGGACAGGTTAAAAACCAACAATAACTATTTTTATTTTGCACTAGTAATTCTATCCACTATGTGCACTTATATATAGAAATTTTATTCTTATTTTATAACTATAATTATAACTTTTAAACTGTTTTATGTGCTGTTTTGTTCTTTTTAAACTAGATAACTGTCCCAAAGGTTGCATAAATTTTAAAACTGATTTTATTCAATTTTGTTTTAATTCAAACGAATGTGTTTGTGGGGGTGCATTTTGACAGTATTTCATGCACTTATACCCTTTTTACTGTACTGGTCATCGACCGCAATAAAGTTTCTTTGCATCTCTTGTCAACAGAGATTCTGCATCTATTGACGTAGTCTTGAATTTTACCTTTTCCCACCCACAAACTGTTCAGTTTTAGATATTTTCTATTGACAGATTTAGAAAGACAACTGGCCAAATGATGTGCTTTCTGCTTTCATCCCAGGGACAACGATGTGTATCCTAGTTGGATTAAAACAGATACAATTATCTATGAAAATGTATAGCTCTTTATCTAACCCAGTGTTTCTCAATCTTTGGATTTTGGACTTCAATTCCCAGAAGCCGAAGTCAATTCCCCAAAGCACTGATCAGCCAATGTACTGACTGAGGCTTCTGGGAATTGAAGTCCCCCTGTGGGGCATGGGCCCCACATTGGGAAACACTGCAACCTCTACATGCATGATAGTCATGAAGTCAATGTAGTATTTTTAACTGGGTATGTGTTTACTTTCTATTACCAACATTTTAAAGCCTGTCTTTTCCTATTGCAGGCGCACCCCCCCAATAACGGACACAGACAACATTGAAAGTGGATAACAGCATAGGGCCACATTTATTGATTCAATGCCCTAGTCCGAATTATAAATTTGTATTGGTAAAACGACCAATCATAATTCCTAAGGCAAGCAGGCCGAAGTAACACTGGTAAGGTACCACCCCAAAATTGCCAACGGCAATTGGTTACAATGTATCAATTTGTATCAATTTGTTTGTTGACAACAAACAAATTGTTGACCGTAGTCAATAACTAACTTATGACCCCACCCTCTGACGCGTATCCGTGAAATCACAGGGGTGATGCATGCTGGTTAGCAATCGTCATCACCCCATCGCCTGGTTCGTCGTTGACCGGACAACGTTTAACTAATTTATTCCTGTCTAGTGTTGTCCAGTCAATTGCGAACCTGCCGGATACTTGTGGGTCATACTGTTTACCTTACCAGTGCTACCCGCCAATGTGACCAAAGTCAACAGTAGGAACACAGAAAGACCCCTATATCAAACCATAGCAACAGTGTGGGATGGGCAAAAAAGCCAGGACCCGGAGCCAATATGGGTCCCAACCAAAAATTCCCACCCGGCCCCGAAGCGACCATAATATCACACTGTTAACTAGGGAGGGGGTGGAGGGGAAAAAACTTCTACGCTCCGTCGCTGAGGTAAAATGGCAGCTCGGCTGCCTCGTGGCCACCCCTTTTATAAGGGAGCTGGCCACGCCCCTAACTACCCGGATTCTCTGTCCTGTGGGGGGGGCCCGCAAAGGGCGCGGCGGCCATTTTGGCGCCGCGCTTGCATTGCAGGCGCACCCCCCCAATAACGGACACAGACAACATTGAAAGTGGATAACAGCATAGGGCCACATTTATTGATTCAATGCCCTAGTCCGAATTATACCTAAGGCAAGCAGGCCGAAGTAACACTGGTAAGGTACCACCCCAAAATTGCCAACGGCAATTGGTTACAATGTATCAATTTGTATCAATTTGTTTGTTGACAACAAACAAATTGTTGACCGTAGTCAATAACTAACTTATGACCCCACCCTCTGACACGTATCCGTGAAATCACAGGGGTGATGCATGCTGGTTAGCAATCGTCATCACCCCATCGCCTGGTTCGTCGTTGACCGGACAACGTTTAACTAATTTATTCCTGTCTAGTGTTGTCCAGTCAATTGCGAACCTGCCGGATACTTGTGGGTCATACTGTTTACCTTACCAGTGCTACCCGCCACACGGAGGGGCTTCGAAGAAGACCTGACGCCCCCCCCCCAGACCGTCTGCTCGGTCAACAGGCCTGCTCGCCAATCACCCAACAGGAGGTCCATACCTCCTCTCGACAGATGGACCCCATCCCCTGCGTACAAGTCATAATTTTGTAGACTAATATCGGGGTGATGACTAACCCGTCCCCAAGCCCTGGTGGCAAGAAACCGCGCCATTGCCTTATTGACCGCGCGCCTAACGCGGTCAAGGGCCAGGAGGTTAACGCCCCCTCTGTAAGAATGGCGCAGAACAATGTCCGACCAAACCAGGGTTGTGGCAGGCCAGACATAATGCAAGTAGGCGAGTTCCTCGCAAATCGCATGCTTGAGCGATAAGCCGGTGACCTGGCCCAAATCATTGCCCCCCAGGTGGATGATGAGAATGTCAGGCGGGTCAGCACCCAGGCCAGAAAAAAGGAAAGGCCGCAGCTCCCGCCATAACATCCCAGGCTTACCATGCCATGCGAGACTGGCGTGTTCACCCAGTCCCAGTCGGGGTCCACTCTGTCGCCGCAGCGTAACGCGCTGCCCTGTGCACATAGCTGTGGCCCACCAGCCATACTGTCACCGGTGTAATACGACACCCAGGGTCTGTAAGAAAATTGAGAAAAAAAGGCGGTAAGGTGACTGGATTGGTACTCATGGCGGGAGTGGGCGCACATAAAACTGAAAACATTGCGAGCCCCACCTCCCCATGCTGCGTATGTCAGCCCCAGAGTACCCAAAAGCAGCTGCTGTAGAGGCTGCACCAATACGGAATGAATGTGTGCCATAACGGGCACCTGGTAGGCCCACCCTGGTGAGGGCTCTGGCTGTCACCTTCCAAAACTGAAATTTAGTAAGGGGAGACCCATCTTGGTGACAGAAAAACGGGCCGTGGTGCATGCCACGCAGTGCCAGGAATTCCTGTAGGGCACCAACCGGACAGATGTCTGCCAAAGAACACCGTAGCAGTCTTACACCGCTGCCTACGCCATGCTGATCTGTCTTAGAGGAGCGTATCCTCAACTGGGCCCAGTCCTTGGCAACATAGACATCCTCGAGTTCCAGTGCCCTACACTTGCATCCGCCTTATACAGCATCTCAAGCTCGCTGTCGCGGAGCGCTCCAAAAAGGCCACCATTGTAGCCGCATGAAGTGGGCTGCCTCATTTCCAAAACAGAGGCCAGGCCAGCCCCGGGCCAATTGGGTAAAAACCCTGGGAAAATCTTGCATCCGCCTTACTCAGCATCTCAAGCTCGCCGATGCGGAGGGCTCCAAAAAGGCCACCGTTGTAGCCGCATAAAGTGAGCTGCCTCATTTATCAAAACTGAGGCCAGGCCAGCCCCGGGCCAATTGGGTAAAAACCCTGGGAAACTCTTGCATCCGCCTTACTCAGCATCTCAAGCTCGCCGACGCGGAGGGCTCCAAAAAGGCCACCGTTGTAGCCGCATGAAGTGGGCTGCCTCATCTATCAAAACAGAGGCCAGGCCAGCCCCGGGCCAACTGGGTCAAAAACCCCCTGGGTAAATGGGGTGGCGGTCGCCCGGGAAACGCCCGGGCACGCGCACCCACCCCTCCCAACATGTCTCACCCGGAAGTCATTGGTGCTGTCCACACGACCTCCCTCTTTGGCCATAAAAGCCAACCCGACAGCTGAGATGCTATGGTGCGTAGTGCAAGGCCCTGGGGATACAGGTAAATCGTGAACCGCAGAACATGGGCTACTGGAAAAGGCCAGGTTCCTGGCAGTCGGAATCGTGTACATAATACTCTAAAGGAACTAAATGCGTGGTGATACGCCTTACTCATGCATGGCACTAGTGACAGGCCAATCGCCCGGTTCACCTCTCCTTGCCAACGGTCCATCTCACATCCGGGAGTGGGGAGGGAAATTCCTCCGCATCCGGGGGCCGAGGCACGGAACCGGGAGATCTGCAGGCGGGACAAAGCAGCAGCAATATCATTAACAACCCTTGGGACATGCCTGGCCCTGAAGGGAACATTGAGGCACAGGTTGCATAACACAAACCAACTAACTAGCTCCATAACCCCGGGCGATTTGGAATTCTGTGCAGTGACGATGCGGAAAACAGCCGCGTTGCCATGCCAAAGTTGCACAACCGAGTTGGCCCACCCCTTGCCCCATAGCATCAAAGCACCCAGGATATGGAAACATTCCAGATACGTGAGACCATGCAGGCAACCCTTGCCTGCCCAGGATGGTGGCCACCCACCATAGGCCCGCTTCCAATTGAAGTACATCCCAGAAACCCAGGAATCGTGAGGCATCGGACCGCATCTGAAAGCAAGGGGAGCCAGGAAATCAGACTCCAAAATGACCCCCCGTTGAACTACCTCTGGATCTATGGCCAGACAAGCACGTCTGCCCCGATACCCCGGGTAAATCTGAGCCTGTGATGGGGCCGGGATAATCCCGCCATGGCGTCGCACCAGCGCAGAGCAAGTGCCCTGCCCGGTGCGACGACCCTGCCAGCGAAACTGGGGTGACCATGTAGCACCAGAAGTTCCCTCAGTGATGCCATGCGCCCGGCCAGCAAGACCGAGACAAGGGCCACTAGCCTTGACACCTTATCCTGCTGCAACCTAGAATCCTGCGCTATCGTGCTACTCTCCACCCCAGGAATACTAGCTGTGGAGATGGGCCCTCGGTCTTTTCGGGCGCTAAAGGGACACCAAGTTCCTCCATTAGCGTCTGAAATGTGTTGAGGAGACGTGTGTACGTGTCCCAGCCCCGTTCAGCCCCGAATAAAACCATCCAGGGAATGGGCTAGAGACCGGGACCCTGACCTGCGGACAAAAGCGCAATCTAGGAAAAAGGTGAAACGCTCGAATACCGAGCCCCAACGGAATAGCCAAAAGGCATGGCATCATTGAATAATATGCTCCCCAGGACGGGGGTGCGGGACAATGCCAACGACCCCGCCCGCATAGACCCTTTTGTCAAAGCTGGCAGCAGCCACCTCCTCCCTCCCCTTAAGGGATAAAAGACTGGGGGCATCCTGAGGGGACCTATTACCCATGAAAGGGATCCAGAACCCCTGCCTAGAACCCTGAAGGAGATACCCGCATCCTCACCCTTCGGGCACCATGTGAGCCAACGCTCCAACACGCCCACCTTAAATGGGGAGGGAGCCCTTCGGTGAACTAGATCCGTCTGCGGCAGTCTTGCAAGCCCCCTGTCTGCCCCACCCTCTGCCCCGCCTCCGTCTAGGCCTGGGACAGGCAGAGGCCGCATGGGGGCCAACACAGGTGGGACACTCCTGTCTGTATTTGCAAGTCTTCCCATTAGAGGAGCCATTGGACAAAAAAGTCCAGCACAGCAGGCGGGCTGGAACCCCCCGCCCCGCCCCCTGGCAGGTGACCTGTGCTGGGGCCGCCCGCTGAAACGCATGCCCACAATGGTATATCTCCCCGGGTGCAGGGCGCGTGGGCGTCACGTACAAAAGCCCAGCCTCTGGCCTGGCTCATCCCGCCTAATCTCGGGGTGCGGGGAAATCCGCCTACGGCATCCCTCGTCACAAGCCAACCACGCTGAGCCCGGAAAGTAAATCATCGCCCGGTAGGCGTTGTCCAAATACTGGACCATCGGAATTGCCAAATCCGGCCATGCCCTAAGGTACACCGCCATGCCTACGATGCAGGCCGGCAACCTTATGGCCCACATACTTGGTGGCTTGCGACAACGTGCCTGCCGCTATCCTTCTCATTCTGCCCCTCCCTCTCTCCTTGGTGGGCACACTGTTTAGGAATGAGAAGATATCCACGTACTCCCCCCGCCAAATTTACTCTCTGGTGGCCTGTGCCAAGTGGTCACTCGTCGGTAAGGAATAGGGGCTTGGACCAACCCGGCCACCCAAAACATTCCCCTAAGGGTAGGGAACACCCCCCACCACGGGGCCCTGGGTGTTGGCTGTCATCGCCGGGTGAGGCGTCAGCGGGCGCACCGCCGCACCACCCGCGCGAGGCCAAGGCGATTGGAAAGCCCCCCCCCCATATTGGGAATGTGTGTGGATGTACTCGCTTACACCGTATACTCACATGCTGCACCCCCGCGGGCCGCCCCCACCGGGGGTTCCGGCCCACTGGGGGCGTCGGAGCTCACGACCGACGTAGAGCTCATCACCGGGGAACCTGCACCTGGCTGCTGGCTGGGGAGCTGCGAGGCAGTGGCCGAAACCGCGCCACGCGCCTGCAGCAGCTCAACCCTCCCTGTCGGCTGTTGTCCTCCTGCCGACAGCGCCTCAAAAGGAACCCCAAAGGAGGGGGGGCCCCCGCCTGACTTCCACGTTAACCTGGGGCGAAGGGCCGGCTGGCCCGCCTGGTCCAGGCGTGGGTACAGGCCCCTGTACCCCAGGACCCGAATATGGCCATTGGCCAGCACCAAAGCCCGGCAGGGTCGGTGGAGAAACCTGCCAAGGCAGGGGGGCGACCCAAGAGGAGCAGGCCGAACAGGGTGGGCAGGTGGAGGAGCGGTGTCCACCGCTCGCGGGCCGCGGGCCGGAACCCCTTCCGCGCCCGCACTCTGGTTGCCCACTCCGGGCGAAGGGGCAATAGACCCCATTCCGCCGGCCCCGGCAGGGGCGGGCAAAGGCGGCTGCTGAGGAGGCGGCACCGCGGTCCTCCGACCTGGGTTGCGCCTCCTAACCGCGCGAGCTGCACTCGAAGCTGCCTTCTTCTTCGAAGGCATCTCCACCGAAGCAAAGGGAAGCCAGCAAGGCAGAATCGCTACCCAAAAGGCTTCCCGGTAGACTCAAGAGCGACGGAGACACAGGGGAAAAAACTTCTCCGCTCCGTCGCTGAGGTAAAATGGCAGCTCGGCTGCCTCGTGGCCACCCCTTTTATAAGGGAGCTGGCCACGCCCCTAACTACCCGGATTCTCTGTCCTGTGGGGGGGGGCCCGCAAAGGGCGCGGCGGCCATTTTGGCGCCGCGCTTGCATTGTTGGCTGCCTTGACTATCTTTGGGGACAGATGAGTGGAATAAATTAAACAAATAAACAATGCAAGAGTGTTATATTAATAGGCTATAGGTTGCTTCTGACATAAAGGCAACACTAACAGTTTTCAAGGGATGTGAGGATTTACCCAAGAAAGTCCACCTTCCCTGCCCCCAAAAGAACCTGTCAGAAGCTCTGAACAAGATATTTTCACCTTTATAACTATATCATAGTAAGTCAAGCAAGTGGCAAATAGAAGATTTGCTGTTATGTGCTTCAAGTCACACTAGGAGATACTTGCAACCTACATTTATCAAAGGTGCGTGACTTTCTTGGCACAGAAGGTCACAGCACAAACATCTGCTGAATCAGAAATTGAATCATATGCTTTATGTAGGAAAGCAGGAAGACCTGGTGGAGTTCTGGTTTTTAGAAAAATGTTGATTTGAAGATAATAATAATTTTGTGTCAACAATTATTCTGGGTTAACAGGATTTTTGTGGAAGAAACTCAGTTTAGGGAATGTCCAAAGGAGGCTCGTTTCATGTCCCCAAGAGCTGGGACAGAGATGGGCGCTCAATCCATCATGTAGTACCTGGGTCTCGAACTGCTGACTTGCCAGCCTTCCAGCTGACAAGGTGAGCTTCTTAACCATGGAGCCACTGCAGCCCCAAGATTTGAGAATGAGCAATGAGTTTTCAAAAAAGATAAACACTCAAAACCATTTAGTGACAAGCAGCAGTTTAGCCAAAAGTGTCTATGTCTACATACATTCAAGGTAAGCCACTGCCACAGGATGTTGTGACATTTTGTGCAGATTTCATTGGGAGAAGACAAAAAAAATCTGTATAAATTGATGCCATGAAGTCTCACCACTGGAATAAAACATTGCTACCACTTGTCCCAGTCCTGGCAGTTGGATCGGAAGGAGCTGTTTTCAGGTATTAAAACCTCCCATCCCCCTGTCCTGAGGCTACCAAGGGCTTCTTCA
This sequence comes from Bradypodion ventrale, assembly GCA_035047345.1. Lineage (NCBI taxonomy): Eukaryota > Metazoa > Chordata > Lepidosauria > Squamata > Chamaeleonidae > Bradypodion > Bradypodion ventrale. The sequence continues at coordinate 129,418,500 of JAWDJE010000006.1, forward strand.
GGGTAAAATAGACTCCCAAGGACCCTTGGAACCTGATATGGGGGAGGAATAGGAAGCCTTGAGTTAGGGATGAAAATCTGTGGCTGATGTAGTCATCAGACTGCATGGGTGTAAAACTTATGCAATAGGATTTCATCCCAAATGTAATAATCCTAAAAAATCCTACTAATTTTAAAGAAGTTTTAAAATGCATAGCATAGAAGTAGAAGTTCTGTCTTAAGTTGCTGCTTCAAAAAAAGGCCAGCAAGTAGGTACAAGGGCAGAAAAAAGCTGGCAGATCTACCAAGGACAACTTGTTGAGAGTCCCTAAAGCGCAGGCACTACATTGACATCTATAATAAGCTAAACTGCTGTGATTCTTACTTGCTCCTGGCAGTGAGGTGACTATAATCCTTGTCTCCATAGCCAAGGAACAGCAGCAACAAGCATTCTTAGTTTTATGTGACAATGCAGTGGGTCTTCACATGTAACAGTAATATCTGAAGACACTGGGTTTTGTTGTTGTTGTTTGCACAAATGTTGCAGCTAATTGAAGAGATTAATGCAGCTCTTGTGGGAATGTATTTTAAACAATCAATCAAGGAGAATTTTTCTGTGCTGCAAATTGGCTTCCTGCACTGTGGGAGGAAGTTTCAAACTTAATTTACCAAAACAGAACAAAATAATTTGCTTGAAAATTACACAAAATTGCAATGCTCACTGGTACATACAAGCAGGGAGAACATTAGTGGCAATGCATGGTCCATGTTTATGTTCATGTTTCTCTTTTGATAGTCAGTAGCACAATGCTCTGGAATCATGGCTCACCGGGTTGAAGTCCAGCCACCTTCTGAGTAGCAGGGACTATGACATTACCTGTCACCACTCTCAGGCCTTCTTGCTTGTTGGATCTGGGCCGCGAAGTGGGTTGCGCAAGCTGGATCGGAACCGCGAAGTGGCTGTTGGGTCCCGGAGGAGACTGGTCAAGCAATGACACATGAGGCAAGATGGAGCGAAGACCAGTGATTTAATGAAGGCAAATAATTAGTATTTATCATGTACAGGCTGTATGTAAAAGCATTGCGATCTGCAGAACTCACACTCCGTGTTTACACAAGTTAATTGGGGAAGTCTACAGGGGAAGTTAATTAACTAACTTAATCAATGGCAGGGGAAATACATTGTTCCGTGTTATCCGGGGTAAACATGTGGCTGGTATTGGTTCTAGGGTTTAAGGTAATCCGCAGGCGCGAGATTGCATATTACGCATTTAGCGAGTTAGTCATTAGCTTCCTATTGTCCGAGCAGTTTGTCAGATCAGCTATTGATGAATTAAACTCTATCTAATATTCCACTCCCCCAATTTCTGTCCCTTCAGGAACCCCTGGCAACGAGGTGATCACCCATTACCAGGGTTCTGTCAGGGACAGTATGCCAATTGTGTGCGCGGATCCCACACTTGCTTCCTTTTATTTTAGCTGCAATCCTCACAATAGCTGAGAGAGAAACAGATTTTCCCAGAAACAATATATCACAAACTATAGGTATATCAAGTGGCTAAGACACTGACTGGGAAGCAGAAGGTCAGCAGTTCAATTCCGAGTACTGCAGGATGGAATGAGCTCCCGTCTTCATCCCAGCTCCTGCCAACCTAGCAGTTCGAAAGCAAGAAATTGCAAGTAGATAAATAGGGACCACTTTGGTGGGAAGGTAACAGTGTTCTGTGCACTCTGGTGTCTAGTCATGCCTGCCACATGACCACAGAAATGTCTGCAGAAGCAGACAGCGCTGGCTCTTCGGCTTAGAAACAGAGATGAGCACTGCACCCTAGAGTCGGATATGACTGGCTTTTGAGCAAGGGAAACCTATAGGTATTTTAATGCCAAGTATCTGATTGTGGCTTGGTCTTGAAGAGGCAATAAGATGTCAACAATTCACAAGAGACTTACTCCTTAATTGTATATATTGAATGACTGAGGGGGGAGGGGATATGACAACACTTTTCAAATACTTGATGGTCACAAAAAAGGAGGGGTAGGACTTGTTCTTGATCATCACAGAGTGCAAGATGCTAATAAAGGCCTCAAACTACTATGAAACCAGATAAAGGCTGAATTTCAGGGAAAACCTCTTAACTGTTAGAGTAGTATGACAGTGAAACTGTTGCGTCTGGCTCTTATAAGCAATAACCGAGGCAACGATGAATAGAACAGCAACTAGAGATTATTCAACAGTCTTTTTAGGTTATACTTACAAGGCGTTCCGGACACAGAGATGGTTATACAATCCCATGAAATCAGTCCCTCTGGAGTCTGCTGTAGAAGAGGCAAGGGCTGAGCTACACTAGAAGTGGTAGCGTGTGGAGGAGACCCAGGCTTAGCATGTTGCTGACTACCTATGTGGAATGGGTAGTATAGATCCGGTCCAGCCCCACCCTTGTTTACTCGTGGGGCTTATATAGTGTCTCCCTGGCATTGAGGAACAGAATCCAAAACTATAACCAATCACAGGGCTTGGATTAGCATAATGAGCGTGCCCTGGATGGGGGGGGGGGGGTTTGTTCGTGCCAACTTTGGCTCCTAATTTGGATGGCGGGAAAAAGCCATTTTCTTCTTGCAAGGAGCTGCCCGCGCAACTTGCAATCACGCCTCAATACACAACAGGAACCAATGAGGTTGAGAGATGGTGAGCGCTCCAACACTGGAGGCTTTCAAGACAGAATTGGACCACCATCTGTCAGACCTGCTTCCATTTGGATCCCTGCATTGAGCAGATGGTTTAGACTGGATGGCCTCGTAGCCCCTTTCTAACTCAGTTATTCTATGATCCAATGGTTCTATGATCCAGCTGCCTGCATGTATGGACTCTCCTTGCAGGTGTGTGTCAATGTGAACTGTCAAAATTAGCACCTTCCAAAGACTTTCTGAACTGACCACTACACTACTGCATAAATTTGTTATGTCACCTGGCAAACCTTTTCCAAGCTGAAGGGACCAAGTAAAAATAATGAACCTTTAGAAAACTGCCACATTATTGACTGCTGGGAATGGACAAATGACAGCTGAAAGACACTCCATATGCAAGAAATGCTGTGTGACAATGCCACAGGCTTAAATCAAATTCTCTGTACTTGTTAGGGGAAAATAACCAGTGGCTAATTGCCACTTCTTTTAGTAGGCTAAAAGCAGCCATTACATCAAGGGAAGCAGCTGTCCCCTGTGGTAAGGAAATATTTTGTTCACCAGAGACTCATTCTTGCAAAAGCTGCAGCAAGCACTGATATTAACAATAGTTCTGTAAATGGGAAACCTTAAAAGGCCCCAACTGTCAAGAAGTTGATTCGTGTCATGAGCATGCCGCGATCCTTATAAGGCTGTCATTCATTCCTAAGCAACTTTGACAGCATGCTCCTTATGGTATTATCACATCTGCTATTTTTTGAAGGGCACTCCTGACAGAGTCACATAACTGAAAGGGACTCCATACTACCCCGAAGCTGTAAAGCGATATTCTCCCACATTGGACTTATCCCCAGTGAACTCTGTTCCATGCCTTACTTGAACTCTCCAAATCCATAGCAAACTGTCCTACAAACAAGATGGTTTAATGCAAAATAGATAGTTCAAGGAGCTCAGAGAGCTACTTCATCCCTTGCATGCTCAACAATCTAGGGCAACTTCAACACCCTTCCCTCCATCTTTGAATTCACCGGGAGAAAAGGTCAGGCTGCAATTCAAACATTACGAGCACCAGATAAAATTTATATAACAATCAAGGATGACGGAGCAACTCCTGAAGAACCAACAGCTCTGTAGGTTCATTCATTTGGAAAGTCATTGCACTGAACTAATAGAAATGGGTGAATGTGGTACCATTCCTTAGTAAATTGTTTCTCTCCTCCCTCTTTCCCAGGACTTTTTGCACTACAATCTAAGGTGAGTTGTTAAGAAAGTCTTTAAGTCTGTGGGTGAATTCTTCTTGACTTCTAGTGCACATGAAGACAAATCTCTACATGGCCATTAAAATACCATGCAATGTACCCTCTGCCTTTTCAGTCTGGCTGCTCCGGAGATATGTTTGGAACAGCTGTTGAGATCAAACTGTGAGGCTATTACTGTGGGACAATTGTATCTTTAAGCAACACTCACCATCCCACTGGCATTCAAATCAATGTAGGACAGGCTACTGCATACTAAATGAATGAAAAGCCCCGTGAAATAACCTGCATCAATTTAAATGCCAAGTAATGCAATGTACTGTACACTGAACAGAAAAAAAGCTTTCAGCAGTATGTAAAAGCATTAAAGCCAAGGTATGTTCTTATGTATGTTCTTATGATTTACACAGTGTAGGTACAATTTACACCAGGGATTCTCAACCTGTGGTCCGTGGGCTGGATGCAGCCCATAGCACCATTTCACGTGGCTTCCACGCCTCCACCACACCAGGAAGTGCCGTGTGGTGGAGGAAGGGCAAAATGGCCATCTGGTCCCCAAAGTTGTCTGAGGGAGTGTAACCCGCCCCCTGGCTTAAAAAGGCTGAGAACTGATTTACACAGTAGCCTTTGGCAAATATATCCCCATATTTACCTACAATTTATCATAGGTTCCTAGATCCCAAATCCCACCAGAAAATCACCCTACTTTACAACATAGAATTGATTAATTTTCTCATTGATACTGTTAATCCTCTAGTAGTAAGCCAGTTTCATTACTCCCATACTAACAATACAAGGATTTATCAGTAGAAAAACATTTCCTCAAGGAGCAGATTAATAAACTTTGCTTGATGAAGATAAATTATTATGTTATGGTTTCCCCATTTTTGTCCAATTTGTATTTGCATGCAAATTTTGAAACTGTGAAATATCTCCCACCCGATAGATAATAGCTAATACCTGACAGCATTTTTCTCTTTCTTGGCTTGGTTATGTCTCCCAAGTAATTTTAGGAGTTGTTGATCAAAAGCATTGATTTGTGAAGACTCATGCTGTGATAATTGACTGCAGCCATTTTACATGTTCAGTTTACAAGTACTGTAATACATACAATTATCTCCTGTATAATAAAAAGCACTGTTTTTTTTAATGCAGCAGCTTAATTAATGGGATGAGAGAGGACAGAGAGGGGAATACATACATTTAAACACTGGGCACCAGTGTCATAGATTTTAAAGTCAGATCTTCTTCTTCCATGTCTACACCAGTTGTGAAACTGCCAAAATGAAGGCACCTTTTGGTGAGTCCATTCTGCAGTTCCTTTCACCTGACCCAGTGTGAGAAAGATTAGCTGGCAACACAAGGTGGCCATTACCACAGTATGCCCGATTATGGTGCAAAAATACTACAAACTTCAAAGAGGCTCTTTCTGTGTACTCCTTAAAGTCAGATTAAAAAAGAGCAGCTTCTCTCCCAAAAAGGTTTCCAAACAGGAAAACTAACAAAGTCATGTGGGAAAAGAGCAAATTGTCACACTGAAAGTAGATGCTTTGCAAACTTTCCAGCAAAAAGTCTGATATGCCAAGTTCCACTTTTTAATCTAAATTAATTCAATCACATGAAATTGTTAAACAAGTAATTAAATGTTTAAGCAGGACAAAATATTTGCAAATAAAGTAAAACAAAACATAATGCCTAATATTCAAGTAACATAAATGTACAACAACTAATGAAATTGTATGAAAGGAAAAAAATCAGTCCAGTAGCAACGAATCATCCAATAAATAAAATCCTCAATGCTGCTGAAATTTAGGAGATCCAAGAGAAATTAAAGGAGGCAGTTTGATTCCACAATGACTAGAATTCTATTAGCATTAATCTACGGTTTGCTTAACGTGCTGTTGTTAATTTCAGTTAACTGTTAAGGTGCTGGATGTGAATTGTGCTCAAATTTCAGGTCATACACTTAATTATGTCAACCAAGATGCACCACAGAGGTACCAAGTTGTGCAGACCTTAGGCAAGCATGATTAGGATTTTAGCCAGTAAGGGAAACTAATAATACTTTAATCAAACAAATTGTAAATATCAGAGGAACCCCCAACTCTTCCATCCCTGGGATAGATTCTTCCCATAAATCAAAGTTCTAAACTGGGCAGAGGAGGCCAAACCTACAGCTTAAGTTCCTTTTTTTGTCAGATGCTAAATGCAAAGCAAACATGGGCAAGAATGAAACCCCCCCACCCCTCACCCCATGAATTGAGGGAGGCAAAATACATGCATGCCATTGCCCTGGAACCAAGGAATTTATTGCGTGACCAGCTGCAATGACAAACTGCTGCATGTTTACCTGCTATTGGGTTTCTTTCTTTGTTTTCTAAAGATGAGGTTCTTCTCTTATTTTGTACTCACTGGAAATGTGTGTGTATTTCTATTGAAAGGGGCAGTACAAATTCACCCATCATCATTTGGCATGATCATCTTTCCTTTCCTTCTAGATCAGTGGTGGTGAACCTTAGCACTCCAGGTGTTCTTGGATTTCAGTTACCAGAAGCCCAAATCAGTGCACCTGCTGATCATGCGAAGACCAACTGCCCCAACTTGGTACCTCTTGGATGTTCTGAACTCTCATTCCCATCAATCCTAGCCCACTCCTGTTTGGAAGATTATGGGAGTTCCCCCACCCACCCAATGTTGAAAGAACATTAAGCTGAAGAGGTGTTGGTGTAAACTGAATACAACAAGCCTGCTTTGTGCAGGGTTCTCTTGACTAATCTATCTGATGCTGTAAGGTCTTTTCATATGAAGTGACTGGGTGATGGTAAGAATAGAATAAACTGCAGGAACATTTTAATTGTCATCAGCTATTAAAAGAGTCAAGGGAAGTCAGCTGGTATCAAATGTAATGTACTGGTACAAAGAACCCTCTTGTAACAAGTAAGAGCAAAAGCAGAATATTTGTTGCACACTCGACTGCTATTTGACCCAAGAGTTCACAAAGGAGAAGAGTCAAAACCATGCATAGTGTCTAGAAATATGTCTGGGTTTTGCATGTGTGCTTTGTAGCATCACACACATCAGTTGCAACACCAACACTACATTTACAGAGATAGTTCTGGGTGGGAGAAATAAAGGCCCAGTTTCAAATAATATGAGATGGCAGTTCTTCTTAATCATCTGTCATTACAAGAGACAATCAGCACTTTTCCACAAGCTTTGCAAAGAGAGGATAGAACAGATGAACTCCACTCATTGAATACCATAGGGAATTGCTGTTCCTTTTCCTATTATCTTGCAAAGGTAGATCTAGCCTTTTTATATTTTATTAGTTCCTCTTTGTGCCACACGAATGAATCCCGTGTTTGGTTTCAGCTCAATACCCATGCTATCAATTATTAAAAGCAGTTGTCGCAGGAGGAAAACTGGAGCTGCAGAGATCCTGGCAACAGTACAGAACATCAAGTTGCTGCTGTTGAGAATTTTGACTCGGAGACATTTCAGCACTCACTTTAGTCTCATCCTTGTTCTTTTAGCCTGTGCGTTCTGGGATGAAGGATAAAGAGCAAAGCTTTGAAATGCCACATTTTGGCGTGTAGTTCCCAGAATTTCACTGGCTATGCTGGCTGCGGATTTCTGGATGTTGTTGACCAACACAGTCATGTTTCTGAACACTGCATAAGATTATATACAGACAAATGTGCTTGACTCACTAATCTTGGGTATCTACAAGGTGCTGAGGAATATCTAGCAATTCCTTTACTCAGGGAAAAGAGCATCTTTTTCTTTCCACCACAATTCTGGAGCATAGGCATAAACTCTACCAAGGAAGGAAAGAAGGAAACCAAGCAGGGCTGGAAGGTGTTGCTGTTTATTTTTCTAACTCTCTCCAGTAGATTCACAGCTAAATTATGCTGTGCTCTATTTTTTGTGCCCTTAGGCAATATCCCATTTGCTCCTCCCTAGCATACCTGTCAAGTTTCGGGAAATTTCTGTCAAAACCCTGTATTTTACACTCTTTCCCACCGTCATCCCAGATTAGTTAGACTGTAGTTAGACTGAAGGCCAGCACAGGATAAGCATAGCTGTCCAGTTTCCTGTTTTGGCCAGGAAATTTCCCTTATTTGACAGAAATTTCCCGAAACTTGACAGGTATGCTCCCTAGTTACATCTCCACAAGGCAGTCTTTAAAGATGTGGAAAGAATCACAATTTCTCTATGTTTGTTTTCCCAACTGGGGTATCATATTTCCAATTGCCCCAGAGACAATAAATGCACAGAAAATGAGTCTCTTAAGATACCAAAAAGGGCATCAACTTGTCTAGTTCATGTATTAAGATGGCTCGGCAAATGTGGTCAGGTGCCAAAAGACTGGAATTAGATGGGCATATTGGAAATTTTGTGGGAATGCAAACCCCATAATTCTCCATTCTGGGAGTTCCACTTGATATGGAGACTCTTAAATGTGGTTCACGTGAGAAAAAGACAAACATAATGCTTTTTTTTGTGCCTTGATCCGCCTAACTGCCTGTTCAGGATAGAAACCGCTCCACTGCTAGTTTAGGCCTTGCTCTAGGCAAGGCATATTCAGATTTCTGTAATGTCAGGTAGAACTTCCAAAATAGAGAGTTATGGGTTTTGTAGGTCAAAAAATCCCCAAGTCCCATGTCTAGGAGGTGGTGAATGTTCCCTGTTCAGTAGACAGGTGGCCCAAGGAAGAATCTGAGAAAGTTTTGCTTTAGCTCTCCAGAACCTGTAGTCAATGGGTTTCTGAGGCTAGATGTTAAATGGCCATGTCACTGATACTCCATGAATTCATGATTACTGACAACATTTAAGTACTTAGTCACACTGATTTCTTGGAGATGTTAAATCTATGGTGCCTTAAACACTTGCCAAAAAAATAATGCTATCATTGAAAATGGTTCATATTTTGCCAAATGCAACAAAAAGAAAGAACCCAATTTTTAAGCATGTAATATACACTGATACACAAATTAAGATTCCCACTTCAACCAATGTATTAACATCTCATAAAACTTTATCACATTATGTTGCCAAAATCAATAAGAAATTGGGCTTTACTACTTTACTTATTCCTCTAAGGTAAATCACGTATAAGGATGCTACTCTATGATTTTCAGGATGGAGAAAACCAAAAGCATTTCCCCAGCCCTATGGTCAGCATTGTCTCTAAACAACACATGCATTCAGTTTGGACCATTAAAGCTGCCTTGTTTACAAGACTGAAATCTTCAGTTGGAAGGCAGAGTAGAAATCAAAGCGGGGAACTTAACCACATGGGCAGATGTCTGTTGGCAATGCCACCTAAAACTACCTGATGAAAACTCAACATTGATGCAAATTCCATTATTTTAATAGGTCTCCTCTTGCTTGCACTACTAATAGAGTTCTGAAAATTATATAAAGATGGTATTAACCAGATGGATCCAGATGATAGGCAGTGATAAAGAATCACACCCTCTCCATTTCTGGATAGGACCAAGACATCTTCAGTAGCTAGGCTGGTGGCAACACATCCATTTCAACTCTGCAAAAGTAGTTAGATTTTTCGTAATTCTTGGCACCCATTGATACTGCTATACATGGTGGGTTCCACAGGTTTTTGACTACATTTCATATCAGTCTTAAATACTGCAACTAATGTTCAGGGATGATGAAAAGTGCCCTTCAAAACAAGAGGAAGGCAACAATTTAGGGAAGGCTGGCCTAGTGCACAGTCTGTCACAGGGATTCTCAACCTGTAGCCCATGGACTGCATGTGGCCCATGGCACCATTTCATGTGCCCCCTCACTGCCTCCATCACAGCTAGAAGTGCCATGTGGTGAAGAAAGAGCAAAATGGCCATCGGGCCCCGAAGCTGCCTGAGGGAGCATGACCTGGGCCCTGGCTTTAAAAGGTTGAGAACTCCTGGTCTATCACAACATTCTTCTCTGTAGTAATGTGACATCCAGGTCAGCAGTGAAAGAGGACCAGGTGGTAGATCTCAAATTAAGGATAAAGGCAACATCTCATATTGCATTATCAGACACAATTTGTGGTATGGATAATGGTATCTGGAGGAAATCCAACAACAGAATCGGGATCCTATAAATTATTGTCTGCATGGACCAGGCAGTAGGCAGAACAGTGTAGGAGAATGAATTTTTAATATCTCTTGCCTGCTTTGCATCCGCTTGGCTCTAATGAGTAGTTATAAATAGTTAAACAAATACATAAAAACCTTCATCTTATTACAACGTGGGGGGGGGGGAGGAGAATTAAACTTCGGCACTGTAGACCCTGCTGTAATGACTTATCAATCAGCAGATAATTAAATTTTATATTAACTGTATACCCTTGGGTATATGATTTATTATGGGAGCCATCATTCTAATATATTCTGAAGAAATCACGCTAATACTAATGCATAATATAACAACCCTTAAGAGCAAAAATATAACTGATTTTTTAAAAGTGCAATAGTTTCCAAAACCAGAGACTGGAAGTATTCAATAATTGATCAATTGATTAATTTCATTTCACTGTCCTTTCTGCTGATTCATTGCCTGAAGATGGCTTATGGGGATGGGACTTTTGAATTTAGGACTACATATCCCACCATTCCACATTCTGGGTGTTCTTCCTATCTTGCATAAACCTTACATATACCTACATGTGGCTCATGATCACAATTGCAGCTTAAACCAGTGGTGGGATTCATTTTTTTTTACTACCTACTCTGTGGGTGTGGTATGGTGGGCATGGCCAGGGGGAAAGACTTGTGTTGCACCCGAATTGGGACTACTTTATTTCAAAGTTTGGATGGGCGGGGCCAGCCAGAATTTCTGTGACCAATTCTGGTGAATTGGGGCAAACCTGCTGAATCCCACCACTGATTTAAACCACTGCACCACAACTGCTTTTGCCAAGCCTTAGTCCAGTGGTGGGGGTATTTGTGAATTACGCACATTTCTCCTACCCAAAATCTAACAGAAAAGAGATTAAATGAAATGGCTCAATAAAAGGTCAGTAGACCATTGAAGGGACTGAGATGGCTTAGTGGTTAAGACACTAAACCTGGAAGGTCGGCAGGTCAGCAGTTTGAAAATCGAGTCTCACATGATGGAATGAGTTCCCGTTCCTGTCCAAGCTCCTGCCAACCTAGCAGTTCAAAAGCAAGAAATTGCAAGTAGATAAATAGGTACCTTTTTGGCAGGAAAGGTAACAATGTTCCATGCACTCCAATGTCTAGTCATGCCTGCCACATGTCCATGGAAATATCTGCAGATGCAGATGACTCTTTGGCTATAAGCAGAGATGAAACACTGAACCCTAGAGTCAGATATGACTGGCTTTTGATCAAGTTTGACCTTTACCTTTTTACTTTTACCTTTACCTTTAGCTTTTCCAGGTCATTGAATATATTTTAACCAATTGTTTTCAGACAATCAGCCATTCAGTAACTTGGTCATTTGCAGCATGCCGACAGCTAATGAAAAGCACCCACATATTAATTATGTAATATCACAGGATTAATTTTTCCAAAATCACTGCAAACTCTGGAAACAACTGAGATGCAAATAGCCATCTTGGGACCCAGGGCAAGTGGCACCATCTCTCTTGCCCACTCTGCCATTGGTGATGGGCAATGAAAATGGAAGAGGTGAATGAAGTCTCCCTCCAAAAGAAAGAGGAAGCTTATGTCAAAAGAAGAAAAAGAAAGAAAGAAGAAAAATGGGAGAATTAAGAGAGCTGGGAGATACATTTCTTGCCATAACTCTCACCAGTAGATTCACCTCTTGATATCAGTGCGCTTTAAATAGTGGTCTTGCTGCTTCACCCTAGTTAAAGCTTTGGGGAAAAGATGGCCAAAACTTGGAATGCCAAATAATTTCCCTGGATCCCAGATTCTGGATCAAAGTCTCTATTTTACACGTTCCAAGACAAAAAGCACCTCTCAGTTTAGAGATCTTCACATCTGAAAAGTGGATTGAAGAATAAAATCACACACACATATTATTTTTTAGAAAATAGGAATAGAGTTGTACCCTCTTTCTGCTTCTCGGGGTGGGTGGGTTTATTAATGTGGGTGGGATTTTTTTAACTGCTTTTACTGTACAGGGTTTTAAATTATGTAAGCCGCCCTGAGTCAGGCTTGCCAGAGTGGGCGGCAAACAAGTTGAAATATTAAATTAAATAGTTCAAAATGAGTATAGCTGGAGCAAAAACAAAGAAGCATCTTCTTCTTCTTCTTGTGCCATATCTGATTCTGAATATTGGCGATCATTATGGCGATCAGCCATGAAGAATGTCCTGCAAATATAATTCCGTGGCCTTTTATCTGCCTTCTACCTCGCAGAGTGACCCCCATACCACTGATCCAGTTTCACAAGTCACTTTCTGGTCCTGAGCCCTTTTGGCACAAAGTCCTCCTCAGCCCCAGGCCAGTATTGATGAGTCTGCTGCCCTCCATCAAGATGGATTAAAGTGGGATTTAATACACTTGGGGACTATCACCCTTCTCTGTGGACTTTGCCAAGGCCACTAGCCATCAGGGTTGTCAGGTTAGTTCGGCGTTGAGTCATTGGCAGTATGGTCTACTCTATTACCATAGCAGAATAACCTGGCCAGACTTCCAAGCATGTTCTAGTTCATGATAAAAATGTGTGTACAAGCCTGGACCTTAGGAGAAATGCAGGAAGCAACAAACAAAGTTTTCCAACCTGATATGAGCAAAAGATGAGATGTAAATGTAGGTAGGATTCAGAGAAATACAACAAAAGAATGAGTTTTTGACATCTCTTGGTAATGATAAAGGATTACACATGCTGGCTTTCTAGATTGCCTAAATTTCACTTAAGGAGTGTTGAATTAAACCAGTGCTTATTTTTTTACTGAGCGTGAATTGTTTCTAGCTTTGTGCACAATATCTTCCAATCACATGCTACTGCCAGATAAGGCAAAATGAAAATAGTAAATGTTAAATTAAAAGGGGAGAGAAATATGTGTAATTGTGCTATTTAAAGAGTGTTTTGCGGTGCTGTTTAGTCATGAATTAGGGCAAATTACCTTAATCTAGCCTCACCTAATCATTACCATGTTACACTTCAAAGCTTAAAAGATTTAACCCCTTTTATGAAATTTAATTAGGCTTTAAAAATTAATCATAAATGTTTAATACAGATGGACTGTGGGCAGCAATAAATTTGCATAACTGCTTCAAGGAGATTTGTTGAATATAAAGTGGCAAAATATAGATATCAGAGTTCCATCTCACATTGCAATTTGTAACAGCTACTGTATACACTGGACTTTATTGTTTTGCTTTGCAGCATAATTTATATGATTATCAAGTCCAGTGATTCTCCATTCTGGCTTTCCAGATTTCAAAAGAAGACTCCCTTAAAATAGGCTATGGTTAGGAGTTACGGATTTGCAATCCAAAATATGATGGTGGGGTGCAGAAACAGAGAACTACTATCCTATTTTCAAACAGTTGCTAAGCAGACATAATATTGTTTTTCAATGTTGTACCCAGAATATGATATTCAATGGTACCACAGAGCCAAATGACAACTGACAGACTGCTGATGAACAAGATGTACTTTCTACTGAAAGAAAATGTACTTTTAAATTGTTTTAAACCAGTGTGTTGTTTTTAATATAGAGAATGTTTACTTGAGCTGGTGTAGGTTGGAGTGTCTGGCTGCAGATCTGGAGTAACAAGTTTGAAACTCATAGTGCCATAATGACGAACCTTGGCACTCCAGGTGCTCTTGGACTTCAATTACCAGAAGCTCAAATCAGTACTCCTGCTGATCAGGACTTCTGGGAACTGAAGTTCAAGAACACCTGGAGTGCCAAGGTTAGCTGGCACTGCCATAGTGCATCCTGTGAAATGGGTCAGCCAAGATCACCAGCAAAGATCATCCAGAATGTATGTGGCTATCTGTCCTCACTCCCTGAAAAGGAGTGGAGAGTGTGACCAATTACGTATGAGTAGTTTATATCTAGAAAACCTTGTAAAGGTCTCCATAACTCTGAACTAACTTGATGGCTCCTCTGCCTTATCACTGTGATGTTTAATTTGTTTTTAATAGTATATCTTATCAGCTGAAATCCAGTAGTAAGACACAACTGCAGCAGGTCTACTGGATCAGTGAAAGTTGGTTGAGTTTATCCTCTGAAAGTTCCACTGATTCAACAGACCTACTCTAGTTGCAACCCATTACTGGATTTCAGTCACTGTGTTTATAGCTGTATCTGTTTTCACTCATTTTAGAAAATGCTTTTGGTGCCTGAATTGAGACACACATGAGATGATAAATAAATAAATAGGTTGCAATGGATCACAGCAATGGCTTATCTTTTTCAGCATTTTTTGGCCCATGTCAGCCCACAAGCAGAATATCAAAGTGACAGCATCCATATCAATGTATGGAAGATGCTGCTGTCAGAGGCTGCTAGACCAGATGTTTGGTATAGCTCCAAAACTAGTAGCAGGGGACTTGATCTTCCATGAGTTTATCTAAACTGGTAGCCATGGCCCCATCCAGAAGTCCATTCTTGGATCTACTGGAAAATTATGCTGAAAGAAGTAGGACTGTGGCCCTTTCACAATGGTAAGTGAAGATTTTCTTATCCTTAAAAAAATTATTCCTTTCTTTTGCATGGATGCCAACATAGTACCAGGAAGGAACAGGGGTTTATTATTTTTCACTTCGGAACATTTAATTGCAGGCGTTTCTTAAGAACTGCTGAAAATCTGCCAAGATTCCCAATGATTTTCAAAGTTGCCCGAGAACTGCTAACATCAGCAAGATTGCTGCACTAAATAATTTATTAACATCTCTCCATAAATTAGACACTCAGGGTGAATATGCCATGAACCTCGGGAAGAGGTGAGTGCTCACTATGTAGCCTGTACAATCCATCAGCACACGAGATAAGTTTCCAAGATGTTTTAATCTTCAATAATGTTTCCTGCTGGAAAAGAGCTCAAGATTTTTTTGTGATTGCAAAAGGAGAAGGAAATCCATAACTTCACATAGTCCAGTGATGGCGAACCTTGACACTCCAGGTGTTCTTGGACTTCAATTACCAGAAGCCGAAGTCAGCACCTCTGCTAATCAGGGCTTCTGGGAATTAATGTTCAAGAACAGCTGGAGTGTCAAGGTTCACCATCACTGATTCCTGATTCATCATCATTCCTGACTAGGAAGAATCACTTCAAAGTTATGATGTCAAGGCCACACAGTAACTTCTATAAACTCTGATAGAAATAAAGATAATATTCAAACAATAAAGTTAATCTATAAACTGGTATAGATCACATGCTTTGTTTCTGTTTTATGAGAAACATCAAGCATCGAATCATCTCAGGAAGAGGATGTATGGCTCTTTGTCCATTTAGCCCAGAATTTCTGACACAGACTGGAAGCAGCAATCTGGGGTTTGCCATACAAGTTATACTTTGAAATTGCTGGGCACTGAACTTGAGACCTGGAGATAGCCAGCCACTTAACCTGCATAGAGATATAAATCTTCACTCAGCCCATTTCCTGCAGGCAATAACAAAAACATTTGAGCCCAATGAGCAAAAACATGATTGCTGTTGTAGTGTGTGGGTTCCCCCCCGCCCTTCAGCATTTTTAGGTGAAAAACTGACAAAAATGCTCTTTGTGCAAAAAAGTAAAAAAAAATCGGCATGCCAGGCTAGAGCTCTCTCATTCATAGGGGCACCACGATTTCTGTGTTCAACATTTCCTAGATTGTTTAAATAGTTGCTTTTTATTCTCCTCATTCCAACTTTGTACCAGCCATGTGAAATAATCTATCCCTTTGTTACCTTTGCATTTTGAACAGTTGATCACATGTTAGCATTAAGAGCCATCTGCTCACAGGCAATGCACCCGTCACTCCTAAACTTAACATGTTTAGCTAATTGCCCATTACCAGCTGATTCTCAGAAGAACAATATGAATACTGAGCATATTTGCTGCAGATAAATGCTAATGCCTGTAAAAATGGCACTCCATTTGACTAAACAGCAAGCCTATCTCCAGTAGAGCAGAAACTCCATTTGAAATCCATAACAATTCCTCACTGTTAGCAGGCAACATAAACCTGCATGAAGAAAAATCGGTGTACTCCTGCCAAATATGCTCAGATGTTTAAACAAATGTTCAGCTGAAGGATAGCTAAATTATTCATACTTAGATACTTTGATTGCGCAGTCATCTACCTACCTACCTACCTTGCACAGTGGTGAACTGCTTTTGTACAAGCAAACATTTCAAAACCATCTCAAAAACTTCTTGTTTCTTAGACATTGGAAAGTAGCAGCTGAGTAAATCATGCTTAACCTTCAACATCCAAATCTTTTCTAAGCAAGTAGCTATAATGGTGTCAGGTGGCTGGCAAGATGGTAGCATCCCAGAACAAAACAGCACATGGAATCTTCCTTCATCTGGAAGACCAAGACCAGCCCTGTCATTAGACAGAATGAGGCAACTGGTAGAAACAGCTCGGGGTTTCTCAACCTTAGGCCTCCAGGTGTTCTTGGACTTCAATTACAAGAAGCCCAAGTCAGGACACCTGCTGTTGAGGGATTCTGGGAACTGAAGTCCAAAAACATCTGGGGGCCCTAGGTTTAGAAACCGTGCTCTAGGTTGTTCTTGCCAAACCCAATGGACAAAATTCTCTTGCATAGCAATGCAAACGGTGTACGTTTTAGAGACATGAAACACTGTATTAGTAATGTCACCTTTTCAGTGTTAGCATGAAGGTCATGCAGCCTTTTGGACAACTGGTTTTACAACCTCTTGCACAATGGTGGAATCAGGCACAACTGCACAAAGAGGTATTTTCACACTACTAGAATTAGGTGGGAGTTACTCAACACAGGCCTTTGCTATTTACATTAGAGCAATCCAGAATTAAGTAGGAGTTATTTTGAAGCAAACTTGCACAGAATTACAATGTGCTTGGCAATAGTTGGGGATTTGTTGTACTGCCATCCTGGAATTATATTGCACATAAACATTACCATTGCCAGTTTTAAAATGTAGCAAATTGACACTTGCCGTAGCTTCCTATTACCATACAAGATGGGATCAAAGTGGATTGCCCAGCATGGATCCTTTGAAATGTGGGTGGAATTTTGAGCTAGAATGCTTTTCTTCTTCCTCCAACACTGAAAGCTTTCAAAAGTGTTACAGGATTTGATACAAAGCATCATTTAAAGCGCTCCACTACTCTAGTTTTGATCTAATCCCAACAGTCCAACCTGCCAAACTCTCAAAACAACTATACAGTACCTATTTTGTAAAGTTAGGGCTGGAGGAAGGAGTCTGCTGACACTCCTACAGCTCTAATAAGAACATGAAATAATAGATAACAGTGGCCACACTGTCTACCCTTCAGATTGTCGTGAGCTCAGTGAATGCGGAAAAATCCAGCTTTCCATCACATATGCGCATAAAACTGTCAGTTTCTTCAGAATGTACTGTTCCATGTCAATGTTGTTCTTGCTCAGCCAACTGTTAATTAAACTGTACTTAACTGTTGCCACAAAGGGTTTCTTAAAGGGTTTCAATAAATAATAGTAATAATTATCTGCTGTCAAGTCAATTCTGATTAAAGATCATTGGTGGGCACAGCAGGTTCACACCAGTTTGCCAGAAATTGTGGCTGGCCCCGCCCTCCAAGTTTTGAAATAAAGCAGTCCTAATTTGGGTGCAATGCAGGGCTTTTCCCCTGGCCATGCCCACTATACAGTAAAAAAAAAAAATCTTGAGCCTACCACTGCTTGTGATGATACTTTTCAGGTAGAGAGTACCCAAAAGTGTTTTACCTTTCTTTTTTCCTGGGGTTGCTTTGGGACTGTACAGTTTTCCCACGGCTACACAGGTTGGCTCTTCTCCCAGTTGACACTGTGGAGAATCGAACTTCCAACCTCTGGCTCTGCATGCAGAATTGTCTGAGCTACCCAGCCAATTTAAAGACTTCATCCAATAAATACCCACATAGCTATGGGAGATGCCTTCCTTTTAAATTCTACTGCATTTCAGATTCATATTGCCCCGTGCCCATTTTACTTGCTCAACGCCTGGGGGGGGGGGGGGGGGAGGACCAGCAGCAACAGCCTATTTTGCAGAACAAACCACCTGAAACACATACATTGATCTTTCAGGTCCAAACCCCAAGATCCAAAGGTGGGCCTTTGTTATGACCCACCCACTTTGAAATCTGTCTCCTCAACTGGAGACCCAGGGAAATTGGAGAGTAAGAGACTATGCTTTGTGCCTTTGAGATTTTGCAAGCTTTGTGGGAGAACTACCACTAGGCACCAGGAGAAGTGTTCCATCTAGTACCGTGATGGTGAAACCTTTGCACTCCAGCTGTTCTTGGACTTCAATTCCCAGAAGCCCATGTCAGCACTCCTGCTGGTCAGGGCTTCTGGGCATTGAAGTTCAAGAACAGCTGGAGTGCCAAGGTTTGCCATCAATGATCTAGTAGATACTTCTACATGAGTCCAGGAAGCCATGAATCAAGGGCTTGATAAGCTTCCTAACAACAACTGCAAAATTCAGGCCTGACAGGATAAAATTCAGCCCTGACTGGATAAAACATGAACGTGTTAATGCTTCATATGATAAAAAGTTGACACTACATTGGCAGGCTTACAGGTAATCTTATTATTCAGGAGAAATAATTGCCATTTTATAGAACATCAACTAGAAAATGCATAAATCAGGGCTGTAGCCAGGGGCCCCGGGAGAGGTGAAAACCCTATTGAGCTAACATGCCCCCACAACACAACCTGTGATGCCAATGTTATATATGTGAGTGTGACTTTATTGCCCCTCCTGAAATTTTTTGCCCTTTTTGAAAAATCCCCCCTCCCCCCCCAAAAAAATATATATCTAGAATTCTGGCTATGGACCTGGCATAAGTACAGGTATGCACACAAGAATAGCATGTGCTTATGTGGAGCTAAATAAGAATAGGCACAAAGGACAGCTGGGCACTAATTGCAGTTTCCAAATGTTTGGCAGATTTCTAATTGCCCCATCAATGGAAATGACACCTTCTCTTTTGATTTCATTTCTTTCCTAATGCAATTATGAGAAAAATTACATTTATTGACACTGCTCTTACCAAGGGAAATAAAAGGCCATTTGAGCTTAATCACACTGCAGTAGCAGTGTCAGATTATTATTATTATTACCATTATTATTACTCTGCTACTGATGTGGATAGCCTGGAATATTTTACCTGTCAGTCATCCAGCTACTTAGGCTCAGTCAGTCAAGCAAGATGTCATTTGAAGGGCAAAAGTTGTGCTTCTATGCATCCCTTAATGTTAACAGAATTGATATCTGATTTATCATCTACAGAACAGGATCCTGAAAGAATAGCCTGGTCTACAGAATAGGATCCAAACAAATGTGAAGTACAACAGGCGGGGACAGGTCTGCAGCTTGAGATTGATAAACAAATAGTCAAGGAATACCTCAACATTGAATGACTTCAGATTTCTAGGGATGTCTGAATGGCATCCAAGAAGATTGCTGGAACTGGCTGGAGAACTGTCAGAACTGCTGTCTTATTATTTTCTAGAAATCATGGAGGATAGGCTAAGTGTCAGATGACGGGAGGACAGCTAATGTGGTCCCTATCTTTAAAAAGGAGGAATTGGGAAACTGCAGACCAGACAGCCTGATATCAATTCCACATAAGTTTTGTGAGCATCTTATAAAGTGAACCATCTGCAAACACCCTGAAACAACGAAGTAATAACAAACAGCCAACATGGATGTGTCATGAACCAATTCTATGAGACTAATTTTTATTTTATTTTTCAATTAGGTAACCTCTGCAGTGGCTCAAGGGTACTGCAGTGGCTCAAGTCGCTAAGACGCTGACTGGGAAGCGGAAGGTCAGCAGTTCGATTCCCGAGTACTGCAGGACGGAAATGAGCTCCCGTCTTCATCCCAGCTCCTGCCAACCTAGCAGTTCGAAAGCAAGAAATTGCAAGTAGATAAATAGGAACCACTTCGGTGGGAAGGTAACAGCGTTCCGTGTGCTCCGGTGTTTAGTCATGCCTGCCACATGACCACGGAAACATCTGCAGAAGCAGACAGCGCTGGCTCTACGGCTTAGAAAAAGAGATGAGCACTGCACCCTAGAGTCTGATACAACTGGCCTTCGAGCAAGGGAAGCCTTTACCTTTACTTTAACCTCTCTGGTAGATGGTGGGAATGCTGTAGACACAATACATCTTGACCTCAACAAAGCTTTTCACATGACCCATAATAATTTGATTAGCAAGACAACTAGGTTTGGATACAACAGCTATTAGATTTCTTCTCAAACTGGGAAGAGATAACAAGTGGAGTACCCCAAGGCTCAGTCCCGGCCCTGGTGCTCTTCAACATTTTTGTTAATGACTTGGACATGGAGGTACAGGGAATGATTATCAAATTTGGAGATGGCACATGATTGAGTAGAATAGCTAATAGCCTAGAAGATAGAAATAAAATTTAAAAAGGTTTTAATAGGCTTGAACTGAAAACAAAGAATAAATTTTAATAGGCATAAATGCAAAGTACTATATACCTAGGAAAAAGAAATCAAATTCACAGTTACAAGATTAAAGATACTTGGCTCATTAATACTACATGGGAGAAGGATCTTGGTATTTTTGTACACCACAAACTACTTATGAGCCAATCATGTAATGTGGTTGCAAAAATGGCCAATGCCATTTTAGGTTGCCTTAAGGTGAGGTATAGTCTCCCAATCCTATGAAATACTAGTTCCCATCTGTTTGGCACTGGTTAAGTCTCATTTTCAGTTCTGTGCCCAGTTCTGGACACTGAACTTTAAGGAGGACACTGACAAACTTGAACATGATCAGAAGAGGTTAACAAGGATGATCATGGAACTGGAAACCAAGTCCTGTAAGGAAAGTCTGAGGAAGTTGGACAGGTTTAGCCTTGAGAAAAGAAGTCTATTGGGGAGGGAAATATGATAGCATTCTTCCAATACCTGAAAGACTGTCGTGTAGATGATATAGCAACACCGAATTGTCACATTCCTCCTTTATTCATGTTAGCCTTACACAGGAAGAAGATACAAAAAGAAGCCTCTTTGACCTGATGCTTACCTTCTGAAATATAATGATTAGTTTTAAAAACTTTAATCTTTTTGCTTGATGCTGAAATAAGATCTTTAATTGTAAGATTACTCCAGTAAGCCTTCTTAATCTTCTTCCAAAGGTTATTACTGTTATTATTGCATTTATTTATTTACTTAACAAAGTTAATCCTTGTTCGTCCTCCAAATACAATTGAGCATCTCACATATGGTCCTCACATCCCTCACTAATTGAGAAAGCCCAGGAGGCTCTCCTTCGATTCCACTCCTGCAGCATGTTCTGTACTTTCATATTCAGTATTTCCATGTCTGTTTTATAGTCTTGTTTCTCAGAACCATCTCGATTGCTGTTTTCTCTATTTCACACATGAAAAGCTAACATCGATAATCAGATCAACTCAAACTGTGGCCATGGCTTCTGTTACTTGAGTTGCAATATTTCCAAAGGCTTGAATGGTTTTTATTATTATCCTGGGTCCTCAGCAGCATTTTCCAAGCTCTGGATATTCTATCACCAGTACTGATTCTCTTCAAAGGCTATCTATACTTGTTTATAGATCTATATCTGCCTTTCTCTTGACAAGATGGAAAAATTCATTCTCCTTGTCTAACCAAGAAATATAACAAATTCTCTCTTTTAAAAAAAAGTTTGTCTATATTGCTGTACATCATGTGAATAGGAAAATAATTTCCATTGCCAAATCTTATCTTACCTGTTACAAGGAGAATTAATCTTGACAGCTGTTAATTACTCATAAGAGCTAATTACTGTTGAAAATGGAATTTAACTCCAGTATGTACAGTGCTGCTGTTTTTGTTACTATTATTAATATAATTATTTCTTGGGCACTGCTTGTAGGCATGTATACAATGCAAAGCAATCACACTTATATATTACCCCATGGTGCTTACTACAACTCTATGGGCAGTTCACAAGTTAATTAGCATTTTGCCCCCAACATGTTGGGTACTCATTTTACCAACCTCAGAAGGATGGAAGGCTGAGTCAATCTTGGTCGGGATTGAACTCACAGCCTTTTGGTTGCAGTACAGCAGTTTAACCACTGTGCCACCAGGGCACCAATCCTCCATGATTCATGTCTGTCTGTCTGTCTGTCTGTAATACACTTCTATACTGCCTATTTGAGAGACATTCCCATTCTGGGCAGTTTACACTTCTAAAACCAAATACATAACATATAAATACAATCATAAGTATAAAATCACAATACTAATAAAAACCCAGCTGGGGGGAAAGATGAAAAATAAAATAAAATTATTTCCATCTCTCACTACAGATAATCATGTTTGAGAATGAAGAAAAATGAAACATACTGGAAGTAATTGAAGCTAGTTGGCTGAAGAGAGGTCTTTAAATGCTTCTCTGGGCAGAATGGTTTTGAGTTGTTTTTTAAAATATATGCAGGGAAGGGACTTGGCACAGCTTCACCAATAAGGTGTTCCTGTGTTGCTTACTGTTATATATACCCATGATGGTGAACCTTATCACTCTAGGTATTCTTGGACTTCAGTTACCAGAAGCCCAAGTCAGCACTGGAGTGCCATGGTTCACCATCACTGTTATATACCTTTTCTTATAGCTTTTGTTTTTTTAATTTGTTGCTACTGTTGCTTTGTGAAGGACAAAAGTAAAATTATGAATGTTTGTTTGTTATTACAGCAAGAAAACAGTACACAGATATTCTACAGATGCCAATCTTATGATAATGCCATTGAAACATAACATTTCCCAACATATTAGCATAGAAATAGTTTTGTTTTGCTATTACTTTAGATAGCTTTCCTTGCTTCTTCTTTGTCATTCAACTGTCAGAAGTAAAGCAAACAGCCTTCCGAGTGAATTGACCCCCACAGAAAGGTCTGACAAATAGGTCTTGAAATATGCCCATGCTAGAAAGAGCAAACATATTTCAGTCACCCAGTGGGTAGTCTGATGTGTAAAGACAGAAAAGGAAAAAGGGGGAAAGGAAATGGGCCAACTGGCCATATTCTTCACCTTAAAAAAGGCAAAAAAATCATTTACACTTATTTGTTACATGTATCTGTCTTCCAGTGAGCTCAAGGCAGCTTATATATTTTGTTTATTTATTATTTATTTTATTTATTCAAATGTATACCTCGCCCTTTGGATGCAGGCACACTCAGAGCAGCTTATAATGTATGAAAATATATATAAGATCAAAATAAAATCATCAAGTAATAACCAATACTAACCCAAGAAACAAATAACCAGATGGTGTCAGAAAAATCTTAAAACCACAACAATATTCATAATAACTTGTTCATTACTATGACCTGTGTATCTCCTGCCCTGTTATGTTTTTAAATGAATGTTATGTTGGCTCATATTTTAACTAATTTGTCTTAGATTTTTACCTATGCTTGTTTTGTGTTTACTCTGTTTTGAGATATCATGAGTTCTGTTGTTTGGGGGGAAAGCACTGGGGATCAAATAAAGGCAGAAAAGCAGACAGCGGAAATAATTGGGTATGGACCTCTTCCAGGGCTTCTTGTCAAAACAGAACAAACTTCTGTGTGGTTTGCTGATTCTCCAGCAAAGAATAATTCTTGCAGAGAATTAAAAGTCTGGGTACCTATCTCCTTATTGGAGAGACACAAACTTTATAACAGGGGTGCCCAAACCTTTTGGGCCATGGGCCAGTCACGTGGTTCAGCGTGCCGGTCACATGGTTCCTCCCACCAGAAGCAGAAGTAAAATGTGCCTTGCAATCTGTTTTGCAACAGGATGAGATAGATTTTTAGGCTGCCATTTTTCCTGCTTAAACCAGGGGTGCTCAAACTATGGCCCGTACGGGTGCGTTTTACTTCCACTTCCAGGAGCAGCAAGGGTGGCGTGGGCTGGATGAATTGGTGCTGGGGGCCGGGCTGTAGTTTGGCCACCCCTGCTTTATAACATTTCTATCTGTGTTTAGCATAGCAGTCAGGTACAATATTAATGGCTTTGCTAGACTCTAAACTGGTGATTGCCTCGCATGGTTTTTGTATCTCTGGGGTTCCACTAGCGGACCTGTTCCCCCAGAGTGAACACACACACACACACACACACACACACACACACACACACACAGACACACACACACACACACACACACACACACACACACACACACAAGAGAGAGAGAAGGAGAAGGAGGGTAGGCAAAAGCCGATGAACAGTTTTCCAAAAACAGCATGAAATCATGAAACTCAGCCATGTTGAAACACAGACCTGGAAAGAACTGTGTACTTGTCACACACAGAGACTGTGAAACACTGAAAAGGATGTAAGTTCACCAAGATCAGGCTCCATCAATCTGGTGCCTTTCAAGCAGGTTTGCCTAGAATTCCTAGCAGACGGTGGAAGAAAGCCATTCAAGGAGATGACTTTTCAAATGGCTATTTATAATGAGTTACAATTTTATCCTCCGTTTCTTTCAGAATTTCAAGGCTCAATGCATAATTCTCTTTCCCCCCCATTTTATTCTCACAGCGGACCTATAGGATACACTACAGGTAGGCTGCCCTTTAAAATGGGATTATTTGCCATGTGGAGGAGTATAAGATGGCAATTCTCCTTTTGAACGTGTCCTCTGTTTCTAGAGCTGCCCAGTTCTAAGTCTGCTTTAAATACAAAGAACAGCAAGAATTATGATCAGAGACCTTGGAAATGCACATATGCAACAGACACTGGACACAAAATCATTTCTAACTGTGCACATATCTTTGCAAATGCAATTTTATGTAAATCACAGCCTTCTTTCATGCTCTCTTCTGGTTAAGTTTAAGTGACTACACTACTGCTTGGCTGATGCTCACCAAATAGGTTTATGCCTCATATTGTTACATAGAAAGAGCCTCCGTGAAGGTGGTGGCATTTTTGAACCACAATCGGGCGTACTCTGGTAACGGCAACCTTGTGTTGCCGGCTAATCTTTCTCACACTAGGTCAGGCAAAAGGAGCTGCAAAATGAACTCACCAAAAGGTGCCTTCATTTTGGCAGTTTCATGACTGGCCTAGACACAGAAGAAGAAAAATGTTCCTATTCCCACTGATACCACAGTTACACAGAGTACTTTACTTTCTCCCCCACAGCCAGCCCAATGACAGGACAGACATTTTACATATCAGACTTATTCTCACAGAGCAGGTAGCAGACCAATTTATTGTCTGATACATATTGAGGGACTGTGATACAGGGTATCCCAAAAGCCGCCATACATATTTATTGGCATTATAAAATCTTTCAAAATATTTACAAAATATCCTCTATGCGTTTTGTCATTTCTTTCTAAACTACTGAGCTCTCTGTAGCTAGGTTAAAATAGTCAGATAATTAAATAGGGAATGTGTGACACCTGGCTTGGTTCAACAGTTCATTGCAGCAGCAAAACAAAACAAAAAGCTGATAAAATTCTAGACTGCATCAACAGAAACATAGCGACCCAATAAGAGAAGTGAGAATATCACTTTACTCCAATTTTCTCAGACTTCACTCATCCAGTGCTATGTCTAGTATTCCTGTGTCCAGGAATATTATGTCCAATTCTTGGAAGTGCTCATGATCTAACCTCCGAATATGGAGAAGTTAGATCATGAGTAGATGAGGGTATCTGAGATGTTAAAGCACCTGGAATCAAGTCTTATAAAGAACAGTTTGAGCCCTGGGCTCTGCCAAGGACATTGAGCCCTGGGCTCCGTCAATATGGTATAATTATTGTGTATATCGTATACTGTATTTTTGTGTTTGCTGCTAATATTTTTATTGTATTGCTATTTATTTACTTTCTATATCGTTGATTTGTGTGAGATTTTTTGTGAGCCACCCTGAGTCGGCGTACGCAGAGTGGGTGGCAAATAAATCAAATCAAATCAATCAATCAATCAATCAATCAATCAACCAAAAGTTTAGGGAGCGTGGTAATATTAGTGTGCAGGAGATGTGATAGTGTTCTTCAGATATCAAATGGCAGTGACACAGAGAACAGAAAAAAACAAGCCTTTTGTTTCTATAGATGGAAGGCCTGGAGTCAGTGGGCTAGAATTACTAAATAGGAAGATGCTAAACTGGATGGCAACTGTCATGGTTACTTTAGCATAGATATCCCTGCACTGGAAGTTTGGACTTGATGCCTTTTGGGGTCCATTCAAACTCTATCTCCATGATTATTGTAGTATCTCCACTAGGATAGAATCAAATCACCAATGTTCCTGTCTTTGCCTCTTTGTCTGCTCACGGTTATCCTATTCCTCCTCCACTCTCATTCCTGCTAGGTCCTGTTTAAAGATATGGTGACTACTATACACCATTGTTAAGGTAAAGGTTGCCCTTGCTTGAAAGCCAGTCATATCTCACTCGAGAGCAGGGTTTTCCCAATCTTTGGTTCTTGGACTTCAATTCCCAGAAGCCTAAGTCTATTCCTCAAAGCACTGATCAGCCAAGGTACTGACTGAGGCTTTTGGGAATTGAAGTCCACTGGTGTTCTATGAGACAAAGTTTGGGAAACCATGCCCTAGAGTATGGTGCTTGTGTCTGTTTACAGCCAAAGAGCCAGCACTCTCTGCATCTGCAGACATTTTGGTGGTCATGTGGATGCAGAGAATGCTGTTTACTTTCCCACCGAAGTGGTACCTATTTATCTACTTGCAATCTCTTGCTTTTGAACTGCTAGTTTGGCAGGTGCTAGGACAGGGATGGGAGCTCACTCCATCATGCAGCACTTGGGTCTCAAACTACTGACCTGCTGACCTTCTAGTCATCAAGTTCAGTGTCTTAACCACTAAACCACCACAGTCCCCTACACCATTGGTACCTTTAGACAAATTTAGGGTGTGTGCTGACAGCAAAAAGTATGGCAGTAAATGAAGTTTTGGGCAGCTGGGAAAAGAGGGAGGATGGTATTGGTGGATCCGATCATTCCCCAGGTAGCAGAAGCCATGAATTCCACATGGTGAAAAGCAATGACAGCAATGGACCAGATGTGTCTCCTTATCCCTTTAATCCATGCTCATGCATAGTGGGGAAACACAACAGTGACACATTACACCCAGGCAGCACCTTGTCAAAGGGGATGTGCTGTCACAGACTCTTTGCTGAATGCATTTTGCTTCTCATCCCTTTCCTATTTATAACAAGTATAATTTCATTTCTATGATTTCCACACTC
Organism: Bradypodion ventrale; assembly: GCA_035047345.1. NCBI lineage: Eukaryota > Metazoa > Chordata > Lepidosauria > Squamata > Chamaeleonidae > Bradypodion > Bradypodion ventrale. The sequence continues at coordinate 129,445,765 of JAWDJE010000006.1, forward strand.
GAGTGAGAAGGTTTTAAGAGGGGTTGCTAACCTTGTAGAGTGATGGGCACCAAGGATTTCATTTTATTAGTCATCCTGTAATAGAAAAGGATGATCAGATTTTTTTAAAAAAATAAAGGTACCTCCTGTGGCAGCATTCTCTACAGGTTGATTATGCATGGAGCCTGAAAATCCAGTTTTGCTGTAGTGTTCCTCTCTTTTCTTCTTCTGTTCTGCTGGACAAATGCTTCAGATTGCTTTTAAATTCCTACATGGAAAAGTGCCCCAGTCAACCAAGCCTTCCCCAGTTAGTAACTCATGTGAAGATGTTAAGTCTTTCAAGTGACTTTTTAAAATATTATTATTATTATTATTATTATTATTATTATTATTATTATTATTATTATTATTATTATTATTATTATTATTATTATTATTATTATTATTGCATCAGTCAAAATTTCAAACAAGAAGAACCATCCAGGGAAATTCCCCACTTTTTGCTGCGTCGCATCCATTTTCATGTCATCTTCCCTTGTTTTTTTAGCAAGGACATGAGACATAGAAGGCATCTTTCTCATAATCTTGTAACTGATCATCCAGAAAGACATTGTCATTGATGCTGAAGAAAAAGAACCGGCCTGACTCAGAGGACCCCTGCAGGGATACGAATGGAGATCCAGCTGGTGGCAGGATGGATTTTAAGCAATGCCAGTGACAGCTACAAGCAAGAGCACCCCTATGGAGAACAGGAGGTCTGAAGAACCCCAGGGAGAGCAGAGAAGATCTTCAAGAGAAAAAGAAATCATTACTGGCACAAAAAGAGGCAAGTCAGTACTCAGACTCTTCTTTTCTTCATCCACCTGTCCCACCTGTGTGAAAACACACAGTGGTAGCTGGAAAGGGCCTCCTCTGGCAGCCACCAGAATAAATGAAATGTTTGGCAAAGAACCCAAAGAATTTTTGGAACTGCTGAAGATGGAATAAATCTTCCTATGAAGATGAGGAAGTGCAACATTATTATTCCTCATCCAGTGAGAGTGATTAATTTAATTTTGTTGGGCTCCTGACAAGAGAATAGAATAGAGGATGGTGGGGTTTTGGTGCAACATTGAGCAAAATAGTGCCAAGAGCTTCTGTGTAAATAAGTTTCACACTAATTGGGAGGGGCAATAGACAGATAGATAGATGTAAAGTGTATGGGAAATTATGATGACAGCTGCTGCGTCATGTGAACGTTGAAGGATTAGAAGCTGTGGAGGGGTTGTATAGCTTGTCATGGTAGCACAGTACCATGGGAGCACAAGATATGCAAAATGGAGTTTCTTACATTTGGGAACTATTGAATTAGTTAGAATTGTGCAGAAATGCCAAGGCCTGTCCCCTCACTGTTGTTCTTATCAGCAGGTGCAGGCTGGAGACCTTGCCAAAGCCTCAAAGCCTCGGTATCTTCCTACCCACAAGAGTTGGAATGTCTGACTAGGTCAACATCCTGCCTCTGGGAAGGAAGAACACTTTGTTTTGGGAACAGGGATATTTTTATATGCAACATATTCTGATTGGTGGTATGCTAATTAGATGACCCAGAAGCCATGTTCTATGTTATAGACACATGGGACTAGGAGTTAGTTCACTGGTGGACTCCAAGCTGCTAAAGAGTCCATGTTCTGTTAAGTCATCAAGATGATAACTTAGTCAGATAACTTTCATGGGGGGGGGGGGGGGACTGTGTGTTGATTTTCCTGTAACCTTTTTGATTAGAACTTGTCGTTTTGGATTTATCTGTATACTGAGATCAACAGATGAACTTATATTTTCTACTATGCTTTAAGAATAATAAACAGCAATTCTTCAATATATTGTGTGATTATTCAAGGAGGGTAAGTTGTATAGAGTTTAGCCTGGCTTATTGCCAAGAAGAAGCCACACTGCTACCACAAATATTCTCTCCATAGTCATGGTCTGGGATGGCTTTAACTGAGTGAATTCCCAGGTTGCTGCATGATGATTTGCAGGCCCAGTTTTTGACTACTAGCTGCTCAGAGTCTCGGAGTTCCAGGTTTGGGCCAGCCGGTGTCAGGGGACCCAAGGAGAACACGAAGAGAGCTGAAGGAAAAGGGGGCTAAGCAGTCGTAAAGCTGACATAGCTCTTTTTAAGCAACCAGCCCTTCTGCACTTGGTCTGTGCATGCTTTGATTCTGAAAGGAAAATGACGCTAGTAGTTTTGTGCAAAAAAAAAGTTTCTGAAGATGATGGAAAGTCTAAGCAAAACAAATCAGTGTTCCTTATTTCACTTTAACAAGGAGTAATAATATTATCTCAATGAGGCTAATGAGAATGGGTACACAGAAAGAGCCTCCTTGAAGATTGTGATATTTTTAATAATCAGGCATATCCTGGTAATGGTAACCTTGCGTTGCTGGCTAATCTTCGATGTAATTGAACTGTATTATTATGTGTCATTGTATTATTATATTGTATTTATTGTCCGCCATGTAAACCGCCCTGAGTTGGGTTGCACCCGAGTGGGTGGTATATAAGCGCGAAAATTAAAATTAAATTAAATTAAATCTTTCTCACACTAGGTCAGGCCAAAGGAACTGCAGAATGGACTCACGAAAAGGTGCCTTCATTTTGGCAGTTTCATGTCTGGCCTAGACACAGAAGAAGAATGAGAAAGGAGAATTTAGTGAATATAGTAAAACTTCTACTTACAAAAAAAGTTCGTTACGTAGGCTTTTGCTTAAATCAATTTTTTTGTAACTCGAAACAAACCCATAGGAAAAATTATTTTTACATAACACGAAGCAAACCCATATGAAAAATGAAATTTTAATGTAAATCGAAGCAAACCCACAAGGGAAATGAATTTTTACATAACTCAAAGCAAACCCATAGGGAAATGAATCTTTAAGTAACTCAAAGCAAACCCATAGGAAATCGTGTAAATTGGGAGATGGTTTTAGCACAAAATCATTATGTAAGTCGAATTTTATGTAACTTGAGGCATATGTAAGTCAGGGTTTTACTGTATTCTGTACACAGTATTCTGTACAAAGGTGAGCTTTAGAGTCCTGGAGGACTTTGTCAAGAGCTTGGGCATCACAAAATTGGAGTAGAGAATAAAAAAGAGAAGACCAAACAATATCTCAGTCAAGATCATTTTACTTTTTACTTCAAAACAATGAACTTACTTTGTAGCCCTTAGCCCTACAAGTGATACTAAGAATCCTGGCACAGAATGGAGAGGGGTTCATGCAAGGAAAGGAAATCCACATGTTCTCAAAGTACAAATAGGAGCACAGAGAGTACTTTATTACAATGTGCTCCTTTATTTTTTCCTTTTCCCAATATAGCCAACCTACTGGGGGAAATTTGGGAGGGAGAAAGTAAATTTCTCTTGTACTTCCACATATAATCTGGAATTCAGAAAATCACATTTGTTAGTGTCATTTTTTTTGTTTTGTTTTATAGGACATCGTTGCAGAAATTGTTTCATGAAAGTCTACATGTTCATTACTCTGACCTTTCACTCGGCCATACTTGACTGTTCTCTGGCGACCAATTATGCAAAGGTTCCAAATGAAATAGGTGGAAAAGATATTATGAAAGGAGAGATCTAATAGTAATTACAATCAGCCTGGTTTGTCTGAAGAAGAGAACAATCAATTATTTTGCATAAGTATTCTGTGGCTGAAAGAGGTTGGGGAAAATGCATTAGCAGACAATAAGCATGACACATAACTTAAAGAAACAGGTGGATTTTTTTTTTTAAATTTCAATGTCTGTTGTCTCCAATGATGGAGAATGAGAAGAGAGGGGAGGAGGGGAAAAAAGAAATGACAGGGAGAATGCCTAGCAGAAATCTTGGAGCATTAGTACTGGCAAAGAATAAATATGACAAAATGGAGTAAGATATATTTCTGTGTCCCTAATGAATATATCTTTCTTTCTTCAACTTATATGACTTGCAGAAGTCATTTCAAGTTCATATCTTCCTATCCCACAGTGTCATGGTGCTGATGGAGATTCATCTTGCAGTAGAATAATCACATTGATGAAATTTACCCATAGCACCAGGTAAATCATAACAAGGTGTCTCTCATACACAAAGAATGTTCATTGTTCCCATCCCATACTGCAGATCCCTTGGAGCATGGAGCTGTTTTCTTATTCCTTCTTAAATGTTATCATATCCCTAGACAAATCCATATATTTAAAGTAGAATTTTATTATTATCATCATTGTAGAATTTTTATACATGGTTTGGTTGCCCGAGGATTCGTTTAAATTGTGAAGAATATTCTTTAAAAATTCACTGAGAGGAAATGTCGGAATAATAAAGGGAATGGAATGAGAGAAGGAGCAGAATCTATCCAAGTATTGGCAACCATGTTGAGTTATGTTCAGGGTCAAGTTAGACATGGAAGTGTCAGAACTGTGAGCATCAGAAAGGGAATGCTAGACAATTTGCATAAAAAGGAGGAGATTGGGTTCTGAACATGAGTCATTTTCTCACAGTGGGACTCTGAGACCAGAACTCACATTTGAAGGAGGTATCAAAATGCTGGGGAGAGCAATAGGAAAGTCACTACAGATCTGCTAAAAGTTCTTCTGTGCCTGTACGCGCAAACACTGTGCACACAGCCCTTAAGAGAATTTCTGTACATTGTAATTGCACTTAAGTTCCTAGGAGCTGCCTCATCTCAAATAGGTTCCAGGAGCCCACGCAGGGCTGAATCATACATTACAGATAATCCATCATTAGGTCTGCAATCATATTAATTTTCAATAGACATGTGTGAGGCAGGTTTTTGTGTCTGGAAAATCAGACTTGCAAAGGAAGAATTGGTTTATGGCCTGAAGACCTATCAGAAATCAAACCAAACAAAACAGAAAGCTTCAGGAGATAACAAAAGTTTCTGTTGTTTGCAATCACAATCGGCCCTTAAATAATTTATCTTCCAATTACATGCTGGCTGTACTACATAGTTGGGCCCACAGTTGGCTATGCAACTTTGAACTATGTAGAGTTTGCATTTCACAAAATCACTCAGCCAAGGACAAAGTTCATTGTGTTTCTCATTTCTTCTCAGCAGCCATGTTATAATTATTATCACTTCTGTCATACAACTTCCCTTACATGTTATTAATGTGTTACCAACAGATAAGAATAATACAGTGAAATACTCTCTGGTTCCCTTTATTGGCTAATTTTGATACTGTGCCTTGGAAACTTTATAAAAATAGAAAAAACAAAGCTAAAGAATGCTTCCCTTGTCATGAAAGATTAACAAGGCACTGGTATACACCAGGAGTTCTCAACCTTTTAAAGCTGGGGGCCGGATCATGCTCCCTCAGATAGCTTCAGGGGCTGGATGGCCATTTTGCCCTGCCTCCAACACATGACACCTCCTGGTGTGGTGGAGGCAGTGGAGGGCCACATGAAATGGTGCCACAGGCCACATCCGACCCGTGGGCTGGAGGTTGAGAATCCCTGGTATACACCCTAAAATAGTCCTGTCAAAATACTTCTAAATATGTCTTGAAATGCCCTTTGGAAGTAGCCCTGGAAAGTAACTATGTCTTACTTGCTGCACGTAAATAACACAGGAATTACATACTACATGTGAAAAGTAACCTCAAACTACTAGTTACATTATTGTCACTCCCCAAATAACTAGTTATTGCCAACTGAGATATGTCTAGTTAGTTATATCAACAATTAAGGCAGACATGATACAAGTTTCAGGGAAGCTTCCTTCAACACCTCCCCCCCACCCCAAATTCTCTTTCAAATCTCTCAGCAAGAATGTGGTAAAATCTGAAGTCCCCACTAAATGTCTGTTTTTGAAACATAATCACGAACATCAAATTGCAATTAAAGGGGATAATATTACACCAGTAATAACCCTTTGGCTTATATTTCAGTAGTACCATTATTACAATATTAAAATGCTTATTATTCTTCCCATCCTACAACTTCTCAGCTTTCCACAGACTATGATTTATAAATTAAGGCATGCACACTTAGCTAGCAATGTGGTACTCAAGGTTTATAATTACCTAGCAGATGCACATGCAACAAAAAGATATGGTCTCTTGTCTTCAGAGAACAACAGTTTGATTCATAATAGGCTACTTTACTGTTATAGCGGACCAACATGATGCCAAGTCCATTAGCTTCAGAGAAACACAATTGGTTATTCCCTGAGAGAAGAGATATTGTACATTTTGAGTGTTGCTATGGCCAGGAAAGGAAAGCAGTGTCCTCACTATAAAAATATGTCATGAGTTTGAAGCCAGGCATATTGATTAGCTTGCTTAGGATTTCAAGAAGCATGAAAAATGACAGCCCTCAATGTTAACAGCTTTAATGTTGACAATGAAGATGAATTAGTGAAAAATGTGTATATTTTGGTTCAATCATCCAAATGGAGACTTCAGCTTCAGAAGAAATGGAGACTTATAAGGGCAACAATGAAAGAATTAGAAAAGATAATCAAGTATAGGGATGGGTCATTGGAGACCAAAACCAAGATTATCCACATTCTTATATTCCCAACCAGTATGCATAGGTGTGAAAGCTGGACAATAAAGAAAGCGGGCAAGAAAAAAATTGACTTGTTTGAAATATGATGCTGAAGGAAAGCTTTGCCAATGCCCCAGGAAAATACGACATCCAAACATGAGATGCACTGAATCCCGAAAAGAAGCTACAAGGCCTGAGTTTTTAAGAACAAAGCAAGGCTGTTGAGGACAAGACATTTTGGAGATCTCTTATTCATACATCGGAGATGGCTTGACAGCAGTTAACAATAACCATGTGGTAGGCACAGTGTATTTATGCTGAACTTCACAGCTGAATCAAAGAAAAGCTGGCAAACTGTTCCAGTGAGCCGGAAAGCGAGTTTGAAATGCATTTCAGAAATAGGCATTGGCTTGAGATGATGATGATGATGATGATAATGATAATGAGTTCTTGGTAGCAAAAAAATTTAATATCCTACATAAAGGTAAGAGTTCTGAACAAGAGCATCAACAGCCAATAGCATTGGTGCAAATGTTGGAAAAGTGAATCTTTTTGTATCCTGGGAATCCTACAGAGAGCATAACTGGTTGAGGAATTTTTGAGTCACAATCCAAAAAGATCCCTGGCTTCCTGTTTAAAAAGATGCAATCTGCTGCTTATTTCCCAATGGAACATCTAAGAATGGAGCCTGGCTTGGACAGCATGCCATGAGATTGCTGGATGAAGTAACCTTTGAGTTACAAAAGCTTTCACAGTTTTGAATTTTTAAAGTGACCAAGAAAAGGTATCAGTTTCCCCTGCAGTTGTTTGATTTTATGCATTGTCACACAGCTTATAGATAGATAGGTAAATCTTTATTGTCATTGTCCTGCACAGAACAACGAGATTGGGGGGAAAAACACTTAAACAACCCAACAAAACCTAAACAAAAGACAACTATACAAAATTATCAACATACTCCCACCCCACATATACACATTTAACCCCTAAAAGCTCTAAAACTCTAAAAACTCTAAAAACTATATACAGAAGCTCCCTCGTAGACTGCATTGCACTGTATTCAAAGCCAGAACCGCTTTTGGGTAGAAACTATTTCTCAAGCAGCTGGTCCTGGTCTTTATGACCCTATACCTTCTTCTAGAAGGCAGAAGCTGAAAGAGATCATTCCCGGGGAGCGTACTATCTTGCGCAATATCTACAGCTTTCTTATAACACCTGGTGGCATAGATTTGATCTAGAGTGGGAAGAGTATTTTTTGCTTACAGTCCAAAAAGTAGTTTTTTATAAGCTTGGCAATGGTAGACATAGCTAGATATGTATCTTCTCCTGAGTCAGAACTCTGATTCAGGTAGGTTACTGGCAGTCATGGCTCTATGGGGTCTCAGCTACTTTTCTCTATCCCACCTGAAGAAGTCAGGTACTGAATGTGTAATCTTGTGCATGAAAACCATGGCCTTTGTCATATAATGGATGGAATCAGTTACTGTATAGTAATATGAAGGAGGGTAAAGCCACCTTCATATTACTATGACCAGTCCATTGTGCTACAGGAATGGAGGAACAGGTGGTCATATTCGTTTGCCTGGAAACATTTATATGGAAGAATAGTCTCCAATGAAGGCACAACAAAGAGGCAACTGTGCTGTGTAGCCATGTTGACAGAGACCAACTCCAAAGCTCAGGATATGCAGGAACTGGATATACCCTAAAAACACTGGTCTTAGAAAATCTACTTTTTAATCTACAACTTCCAGGGAGTTGTAGCCCAAAAAGTAACTTTTCCACAGGTTTTAGCAAGCAGATATATGTCCTGATATCTTCTATTTGCAACCATCCCAAGTGATTTTCTTAATTCATCAAATATCCTAAAAAAGGTCTATTAAAGGTAAAGGTCTCCCTAGTCATGCCTGGCCATGTGCCAGGCATGACTAGACACCAAAGCACACGGAAAGTAGTTACCTTTCTTGCCAAAGCAGTGCCTATTTATCCATTTGCAATGTCTTGCTTTCAAACTGCTACAGTAGGTTGGCAGAAGCTGGGAGAGATAACAAGAACTCACTCTGCCGTGCAGCACCTGGGTCTTGAACTGCTAACCTGCTCAGTCAGAATCCCCCTATTAGAACCTATGAGATGAAAATAGGGAATGCATCTCTTTTTATGCTTCTAATGATTCAGTATTTCTCTTCTGCCATTTTGTCAAACGTTTCCACAAATCCATATGGGTTGGAAACATACGCCACAACCCATTTTGCTTCCACCACAGATGTTATTGGCACAATATGAAAAATAAGACAAGAACATTTTTGAAACATAAAACTAAAATTGATTTGTGCTTAAATCATTCTATGATGCCAGTGGAAACCAAATGCATTGGTTGACACATAAGGTTTCACATTCCACATTTCATATTCCAAGGTCTCTGCATTCTATTAATTTGTCATAAGACAAAAGAAAGGTTTTAAGTTGCTTTGCAGTGTTCAGGGCCATAGCCAGGATTCTAGACATGTGTGGCTACAGCCCTGGCAGTGTTATGGGCAGAAACAATCTATTCCTAAAGTTACATAACTAGACAGTCCAAAGCTATATTTTTAGAATTACTGAGGAGCCTTTTTCATATTAAATGTGATCTAGGCAGATTAAAATTGCACTGTGAGTTTCAAATGTCAAACCAATAAATCTATAGAAAAGGTTAAAGGAAGCAATGATTAAGCAGTATTCCCCTCATTTGGATTGTCCTTGCCTGTCAAGAGCAAAAGGATAACATAGCAAGCCTAACACCTCATGCTTTCAGCTCTCCAGACCTGAAAATGAAGCAGAAGTTCAGTTGGATGACTGCAGTCTATTTATTTTAGAATCAGGATTCTGTTGGCAACCTTCTCTCGTCTGTTATGCTCAACACTCCAACAGTTATTTGTTAGTGCCACTAATTGGTTAGCTAGGGCCAAGAGGCCTTTGCTGGATTTAAATATGCTCTTCTTTGCTTAGAGAATTATTATAGGAACAGAGAATTATAAAAGGAAAGGTAGTATTGATACAGGAACAAAGGGCTTGACTATCAAGATAGTCACACTTTCTAAAAATTAATTTTCAAGAGGTAAAGGGAACTATGTTAATCCACTACACCAATACCAGAGAGAGAAAGAGAAAGAAAGAAAGAGATGGGGGGGAGGAAGGGAGGGAGATGTGTATGTGTGAGAGAAATGATAATAATTATACACTGACAAGTCGATTCTGACTTTTGGAAACTTTCTCGAGAGTTTTGCAGGTATAGAGAACTTATAGAGTGGAAAGCATGCCTAGAAAATTGGTCCTCGTTGACCTATTCAGCTACCTGTAAGCTTATGGCAAGCAAAATATGCTAGTGGTTGCAAATGCAACCAGACTGTTTATGGGGTTTATTTATTAACTGGTGGGTAACCTAACTCAGAGCCATGGTGGCTTAGTCATTAAGATGCTGATTGGAAGGTTGGTAGGTCAGCAGTTCAAGACCCGAGTGTTGTACGATGAAGCAAGCTCCCATCATTTGCCCCAGCTCCTGCCAACCTAGCAGTTCGAAAGCAAGAAATCACAAAGAGATAAATAGGTACTGCTTTGGCTGGAAAGTTAACAGCTTTCCGTGCACTCCCACATATAGTCATGCCTGCCACATGGCCATGGAAACATCTGCAGACAGCACTGGCTCTTTGGCTGTAAATGTAGATGAGAACTGAACCCTGGAGTCAGACACGACCTTTACCTAACCTGACCTGGCTTGTTATGAATATCTTGTTACTCAGTTGCACAGGTTGCACCAGAACTGCTAAATATTACCGTATTTTCCGGCGTATAAGACGACTGGGCATATAAGACGACCGCCAACTTTTCCAGTTAAAATATAGAGTTTGGAATATACTTGCCGTATAAGACAACCTCTCTTCCAATGCACACCAAATAAAAATTAACCCACACTCAACCCGAAGACGCGCAGCCCTCCGAGTCGAATGGGCAGGTTCTGGTGGAGAGCCAATCCACGCTCACGTTCTCCTCATCGAGATACAGGAAGATGTGTGCAGCTTGCTTCCCCTTGCTTCATACTCCCCGCACAGAGCAGGGACTCGGCCACGGCACCCCCCACCATATGCGCCGGACATATGAAGCAAGGGGAAACAAGCTGAGTTAAGTACCTGTCCTATAAGACGACCCCTGACTTTGGCACACATTTTTCGGGGTTAAAAAGTAGTCTTATACGCCAGAAAATACAGTACTTTCCTGGACTATAACTCCCAGAAGTCACTGCCCACTGTTTATTGTGGGATCTCAGGAGCATTAGTAGTTATGAAAAAAGAAGAAATGTAGCCTTTGCAAGTGCTGAATTGCACTTGCTTCTCTGGCACTACAGAGCAGAGACTGCGGAGTCTGCTTATGCTAGAAGTTGGAGGGGACACAAAATCGGTATTGTTACTCATGCTGCCCACATAGATTTCTTTTGTCCACCACAGTCTCTTTTAAAACCCTTTGAAGCATTACAAAATGCTGCTTAACAGAGGTGATCAAAGAGTGAAAGCATAATAGCCACAATTCCTATTCCTTAACACTTTCAACTTTTTCAAGAAGGTGAAAAAGGATTTTTCCTCAAGTGAATGCAATGCTTGGCTCTCAGTCAAATATTTCCTCTCTTTGACCTGAAATGTCTTGACCTTAGAGGTACAGTTGCAAATAATGGTTCTGATGCTGAGATGTCCTCCTTCTCCTGAACCTTGTGAACTATGCAGACTTTGAACACAGCCTATATATGCCCGAGTAATGGGAACAAAAGTATGGCCAGGTTGCTTTGTTAATGTCACTTTCTTCAACAACACTTAATGTTACCTTTTTGGTGAGGGGAAAGCAGCATCTCTCATACAGTTTCAGGCTGGCAGTTAGTGTGATGAACTTTTTTATGCAGCATTATGAACCCCCAACAGCAATGTATCTGCAATTCTGATCTCCGTTCAAGGAGACATCAATACCAGCCTCTGACAACAGGTCTTAGGTTGTAGCTTATTGAAAGCTTTTTCCAGTTATTTCACTGATCAGGAGGGTTTCTCAACAGACACCACTGGCCCCAACAAATAAGAGTTCCACTCTGTTGTCATTCCATGGGACACAGGCAAGTATCATTTTATCCACGGTCAACCACAGTTCCTTTCCACAGGAACTACAACAGTTAAAGTGGTATCAAACTGATATCACTGATACACACTGTTAGATGGTGCTCTTTCTCTCTCCTTCTCTCTTGTTCATCTGAATTCCTCCCTTTCATCTTCTCTCCCTTTCTCCTTGTCTTCCACTCTGCTGTTATTTCAGTCCCTTACAAGGGATCCTCAGATATCACCAGATTTGCTTTTCCTATTACTCATCAGTCAATACAGCTGCACCTCATTCCATTTTAGGAAGCTGCACTTTGCTTATCAGGCGGGAAGTAGAAAAGGAACTCCCCTGTGGCCCGGGGAGTTCGAAGATGCTGCCGCTACTGTTGCCGCGCCCTCCCGGTTCCGTCATCAGCCAGGAGGTAGAAAAGGAACTTCCCAAAGCCCAGGGAGTTTGAAGATGCCGCTGCTAGTGTTGCCACGCCCTCCCGGCTCCATCATCAGCTGGGAGGTAGAAAAGGAACTCCACCGTGGCCCGGGCGGGTCGAAGATGCCGCTGCTAGTGTCACCGCACCCTCTCGACCTGTTATCAGCCAGGAGGAGGATAAGGACAGTAACTTTTGACTCTGTTTCTTTGGGGCGGCTCCGCTGCCGGCGGTCTTTGTGGGGCTTCAAAATGAGTTTCCCATTTGTCTGAAATGCCTTGCTATTATCTATTCTGTTGTTCTTTATGCTTTCTATTGGAATTGTAATTTATTGATTGTTGATATTTTGATGCTGTGTTTTTGTGTCATGGTGATTTGTTATTACATTTTTGATTATTTATTTGATATTTGTGATTATATGTATTATTATATTGTTGCAACTGTAATTGTATTGATTGTTGTAGCCGCTCTGAGTCGGCCTTGTGCTTTAGTAGAGCAGGATATAAATCCAATTAATAATAATAATAATAATAATAATAATAATAATAATAATAATAATAATAATAATAATAATAATAATAATAATAATAATAATAATAATAATAATAATAATAATAATAATGTCCAGTGCCATCACCAATGGCCAATTCAGCTTGACACATTGCATGGGAGAGAGGGTAGAATGGCATCCAGCAGCATGGCATGATGGTTCCCAACAGACCTACCTTGGGTTACACTGGTTTACCATGATGCATTATTCTATGAAGTATTAAGAATAGTGGCTTTCCATTATTGCTGCCAAAGACTTAGTGTAGATGGTTAACTCATCTACTCTGCAAAACCCCTGCAGATCTGCATTAACACCTTATACCCCAGGGACACATTATCATAAATTCTACACCCCTGTATTTCCTATTACAGGTATTTGTAATATCTAATATAATCAACAATAGCAATCATTTTTGGCAGGAGAATTCTGACAGCAAAGGGCAGCTTTTTGGGTAGCGGATGAGCTGTGTGAGATAGTGTTCCTCCTAATCTACTAGCTGAGCCATGTGGGTCACCGTAGATTCTTGTAGGGCAAAACTTGTTCTTATATAATCTAATTTGTTCTCAGCAATGAAACCAAAGTGTTCTATGACTTCAATTGAAATGCCATTTAAATCTGAATGTCTCCATAAATATTAACTCTATATGGGCCACAGATTTACAGCATATGAGGAAATGATAACAAACTACTAAAAGGAATTTTAAAAAGTTATATCTTTTTTCTTATTCTAAAAATTTTTCTTTCCACATTCAAGGATATGTTGAGTTACCTTGCCAACAGAGTTTCATCTACTTTTTAATCATCAGTAATGACTAATATATAAAAGATATTAAAAACAAACACCAAAATGTCATCATTGTCGGCTGCCACTCATATATGAGTACACATTCTTCTTAGAAGTCATCTTCACAGTTGATGGATGTGTGAAAGAATGACAAGCACGAAAAATGCCATTGGTGTTAATTGGTTTAAGGTGGATCCCAGCTTGCCATGAAGTGACCCACACATTGTGATCATGGAGCCATCTCTTGCAGCAAATATGAAATGTGACATGCAGGATTTAATTGACTGCTGCAGCCCTGAGGATATTAACAAGGTGCGCCTTCACAGCCAGGCCACCTGGCATGGCCTCTTTCGCCTCCATGACTGTTGGGAATCAGAACAATGAAATGGTTCCTCCTCTGCTCATTTTGCCGTTGGGCCTGCTATGATGGTTTCCAGTGGCATTTCCTCCACTTAGGGGGCCTTCACTAAAGGGGCTTATCCACCCATAGTCATTGGCCATTTAGGGGAGTCAGGTTATTTACTGCCACCCAATACTTGGCATTTGCTGGCTGTATGGTCTACTTCATTACCGTAGCGGAATGACCGGCCAGACAACCAAAATGTAACAAGCCCAGTTCAATACACTGATGGCTTCAAGCCATATACTAATCCTTGTTTGGTTGTTTAGGGAGCCTCAGAGAAATCAGAAACAATGGCTTAGCCTACTGTTGAATTAGCAAGTATAAGTTCACTCTGTTGTTGATTTAGCAGTCAACCATTTCAACAATAATGGTTAACAGCAAGCAGAGGGGAAAGCCCACGCAAAACATGACTCAGATTCACTGTCCTCCAGTCACCACCTAGCTCTTGTTCTATCAAAATAAAATTATTCACTCTGATAGCCAACTCACGTAGAAAGCACCAGAACCAAGCGGGTGGACAAGATGGGAGAAAAATTCACCAATAAATTTGACAGCAGTTGTAGAAGAAGCCCATTCCTTTCCTACAATCACATTCTAATAAGCAAGCAAAGCATTTTTCATTTCCCAGAACAGACAATACATAAAATCTGGGATGAGAGAAACAAGCATATCCATCCAACAATGTTTGCCGATCAAGTTGGCAGGCATGCCATATCACAGCTAATAAACTGGAACGCTCTGCCTCTGTCCCGTTTGTGTATGAAATATTTACAATTCTGGTTTGTCTGAGTTGGAAGCAGAAGAGCAACCCACCTTTGTTGTGCAGCCCATAGAGATATTAGCTTTATCTGATAGCTGCTTGTGTTCTTCATTGCCCTGCATGCCCATCCTGTTCTTCTCTGCATTGTTAAAAAATATAATCTCTCCAAACCGACATGACATGCCCTCAAATGGGAACAGACTTAGTTGGTTAAAGATGACCTAAAAGCTTCTCCAAGTATCATACAGGACTGATTTCTATATACATGAGGTAAGATGGCATGACACTTAAGGGATTCCAGTCCTTGCAAACAATTCCCAGACTTCAGAGCAAACACATTTGCTCTGACACAATTTAGGGATATAGTACTTAAATGTTATATGCAGAGCTTCAAAAAGAAATTCTTTCTGAGACAGCATATCCCTAGCAAGGGCTCAAAAAACATTATTCTCTAAAAATAGACTTTCCAAGCCTTGGTCATAGGTATGTTTAAGAGCACTTGTAGAAATAACATTCATTCAAAGGTAGAAGCATACACATGTAGCTTGCTTTCTATGTGAAGACACAACAGTAGAACACAACAGAGAAGAGTTTGTCTCTAAAAATGTGAAGAAATCCACTACCTACACTCACCTACCCACTCCAAAACCTCACATATCTCATTTTACAAACCATGCACTGTTGTTACCCCTGAAGAATTAAGCAAAATTCAGTTTTAGCTTTGCATTTTGGAATGGGCACCAGATTCAGATTTGCCCTTTGAAATCATAAACCCCACATTTCAATAGGTCTGCCTAGTCACCCTATGGCTAAATCTAGATTCAATGCATGAATTTTACTTGAGAGAAATCCAGAAGACAGGAGTAGTCTAAGACCTTTCATCCATTAAAACACTGTGTACTAGGGCTAGGGGCTGTGGTGGCTCACTGTTTAAGAAGCTCGCCTTGTCAGCTGGAAGGCTGGCAAGTCAGAAGTTCGAGACCTGAGTACTACATAATGGATTGAGTGTCTGTCTATGTCCCAGCTCTTGGGGACATGAAAGGAGCCTCATTTGGGCATTCCCTAAGCAGTTTCTTCTGTCAAAATCCTTTCAACCCAGAATAAATTATTATTATTATTATTACCTGTGTACAAACTCTAACCCCAACCCTATGCACAATTTAGTTGAAAGGAATGTCATACCATTATATCCCATTGTTTCCATTATTCTTTGAAGGAGAAAGTTGAAAGCAAATAAAATAAATAGATGAATAAATAAATGCAATCTGGTTACAAAACAGATCTTCAAATAAGGCATAGTGGTGAGGTTCATTAGAATGCCAGCTGCTACCCAAGTTCTAATGCAAGGGCTGCTCCCTTAATATATAAATCACAACAACTGAACGGGGCAGGAGGAGATGGTGGTTGTGTTGTTTCAAAGCTCTTCACACAAATGCAGAAGAAGAGCCACTTCTGCATGTGTCTAAGGCATTCAAACGGAGACATTCATTTGGATCCCTGGATACTTATTCCAGTAAGTGCCTGGCAGTGTCTCTGTTTCAAGAAACTTCAAGAGGCAGGAAGAGAGCCAGCACATTTCATTCCTCTGAGTTATTTAGGTCAGACACAGTAATTTGAGTCTCAAAGTAGATTAGGCTAGGTTCCTGCACTAGCTAGCCGGCTCACTTGAAGATGACTTAATATCTATTTTACTTCTGTACTTCTGTACTTGAACTTCCTCAGGAATCCTCTACAAGTCTCCAACATTAGTAATGTGACCCTAAGTTCCATAAGTCCAATGTAGCTCAGCCTGGCAACCTCCAGATGGGGTCGACTATAATGACCATAACCCTTAGCATTTCTGTGGCAATGCTGCTTCACTATGGAGCGCATCCACACATGCAAAACATGTTGACACCACTGTTAATGAAGCCACGCGTATAGTGACAGGATGCCTCAAACCTACACCAGTTGATAAAATATATCCTCTTGTTAGTATTGCTCCTCTAAGACAAGGAGAGAAGTAGCAGCAGACACTGAGAAAATGAAACAAGGTAATGACCCTCAACACCCTCTGAATGGATATGTGCCTCAAGTCCACCAACTCAGATGCAGGAAGAGCTTTATGGCAAGAACAAAAATTCCTGAGAGTACGCAAGAGCAAAAACAAATTAGAAGATGGAAAAAGGTACTCACTGGACAAAGAATAACATTAAAGGAGCATATGGCTGAGGAACTCAGCCTCCCCTATGTCACTTGGAGGACCCTGAATAGACTGAGGATCAGAGTCCATAAATGTAAGACCAACATGTTCAAGCAGGGTCTACTGTCAGACAACCACACATTTTGTGAATGTGAGAGGGATACAGAATCCGGCTCATTTGTTGATCTGCTGATTACTACCATACCAGAAACATGTACCGATGAGGACTTAATTTTGGTCACCAACAAAGCCAAGAAGGTGGCTTCATTTTGGAAGTTTAAAGTTTGATCTGGATTCAAATAAGAATAAAGAAAGAAAGAAAATGACCCCTAGACAGCATGGCTATGGGCATGATGGGAGATGCAGCCTTGTATATCCAGAGGGCACTCAATTAAGGAAAGGTACTGTATGATATTTATACTTCAACCTGAATCCTGCATTTACATTTTTCACTTAGCTTGCCTTTGCTACAGAGCAGTGAGTCATTCCTCTACGCGCAGATCAGTGACACATACCTTCAACATTTATGTCCTGTGTGCTTCCACCCACACCTTGTATCCATATTTTCACACACAGATTCTGGAGGAAAGAATCAAAGCAGAAACCCAAGAACTGTGGGAAAGTTAAGCAAAGGCATCTCTTTAAAAAAATGTGATTGATCCATTACAGCTCTCTTTCTTTTGTGATAGAATGCAAAAATATATTTTGAATGCTGCAAAATCCAGGAAAAGTGGGTTCCTTTTCTCCAGATTGGACAGCAGTATGGGCTTGGTTTGAATCCTTCACTTGCCCTTATCACTTCACACTGCTCAAGCCCTCCCATGACAAAGGAAGGAAGGAAGAAAGAACAAAAGAAAGAAAGAAAGAAAGAAAAAGAAAGGTAAATAGGTCGGTAGGTCACTCCAATCTTGTAATGCAACCATCATTTGAAATAGAAAAGTTAATTAAGACAATTAATTTGGTGATGTTTGTCCTCCAGAGGTACATCTTAGGTTTTCTCTCTTGCACAAGCTGTCCTTTACATTTGGAAATCTGACTGCATAGTAAATCTTTTTAAAAAATACTAAATTCAGCCTACATTCACCTACAGTCTATTTTTGCTTATTTTTAAAGCATTATATTTTTTTTCCAATTTAAGAAGCCTGGATTTGCCTCCTAAAACAAATGTCTTTGATGAAAGAATTCATTCCTGCAATTTGAAATATCTTTATTACTATCAGGATGGAAAATATACCACTGAATTTAGGGATATAACACCAGTATTTCATTTATCTTCAGAACTTCTACCCTTAAGGAATCTTTTTTGGTTGCAAACAAGCGAGCAAAACATCTTTGAAGTTATCTTACTTGCCACTGTTGATCTTCTGATCAAGAATCCAATATAATTCACAAAGTTGCAATTACGTCTCTTTTGTTAAAGTTGTGATTCTACCCACACTTTCCTAAGAATAAGCCACAGTAGAAAATATTCTTTTGAAATTCCAGAGTTTCAAATTTTCATGACTAGGGGTATAACATATATTTTATCTTCAACAAAATGAGTAAATACAAAGAGATCTCCCATTCCTTCCAAAAGAAAAAGAAAAAGGAGAACAAACCAGAAAAGGAGAAAGAAAACTACATGAGGGGGACAAGTAGGGTTTGGGTTTTCCGCCTCTTTAATCATCAGCAATGACATTCACAAGAAAACATGAGTTTGACAAACAAGTACACCAGTGAAGGCCAACCTTGGCACTCCAGGTGTTCTTGAGCTTCAATTCCCAGAAGCCCAAGTCTCTGTGAACCCACACAGATGGATTTACTGCATGTATGCCATTACTGAACTCCATCAACCACAACTGATAATTGTATGAATTTCTCCAAAATCCCAAGAGACTTGGGCTTCTGGGAATTGAAGTCCAAGAACACCTGGAGTGCCAAGGTCGGCCATTACTGAACTACATCAACCATAACTGATAACTGTATGAATTTCTCCAAGATCCTGAAATGAAAATATAAACTCTTTCAAAAATATTTATTCACACTTGTAAAAATGTATAAGTGCAAATGTACACACCTATTTTGAGTAAGCATGCATATGACTTAAAAACCACCTTGGGTTTTTCGGTGACAGCAGTAAAAGAAGGACAGAGCAGTGACATTCTTTTCCACCTGAAAGGAATTTCCTGTTACCTGGAAACATATATATCTATCTATATCTATATCTATATCTATATCTATATCTATATCTATATCTATATCTATATCTATATCTATATCTATATCTATATCGATAGATAGATAGATAGATAGATAGATAGATAGATAGATAGATAGATATAGATATAGATATAGATAGATAGATATAGATAGATAGATATAGATAGATAGATAGAGATATAGATAGATAGATAGGTAGAGATAGAGATAGAGATAGAGATAGAGATAGAGATAGGTATAGACAGATAGATTGCTGGAGTAAGATTTGTTAAATAGGTACTGCATTTTATAATAAGAGCCAGTGATACAGCTGTGTGTTTTAAACCCCAATGACCAACTAAGATATATTCAACATTCCTTACAATAAAAGTAAAAAAGCATTGCTAATCAATAAACATTTCAGTAATGGTCAAGCTTTATGTGCTAAGTACTTTCAGAGAACATTCCAATCAATCCCTCCTTGGCTGCCTTGTAAATTTACTATTTCAACTAGGTTTTTTTTTGCTGTGCATGTGTGAATATTTTTTTAATATAAAAAAACTTAAACCAATAAAGATATGTGGCGGTAAAGGATAGCATCCTGACAAGCCATGTAAAACCTTGCATTACACCTTCAGAAGAAAAGACCACAGAAAAGAATCAAATGCAATACTCTTAAATCTTGTTCTGATTAAGCTTTGTCAAGATTAATCTTTTAAGCCCTTACTTTCAGATGCTTGTCATTCTAAGAAATGATGGTATGTTGAACTTTTTCATTAACCACTCTAGAGTATAAAAAAGGAAGACAATCTACTCACCCCAGATTTTAATACTTTATTGAGGGGGACTGAGATACGAATCCCATAAATGCAGGGAGTTGGGGACTAAACAAGATTCTGCCCAGCAGAGAAGCGAATAATTCTTGTAGAAATGAGTAGTGACATTTCTATTGTATCTATTGATACAATTTAATTTCCTCTGTCTACCCAAAGGTTCTTACAACTGTAATCATATATATGCCTTCTTAGAACTAAGTAGGAGAGGGGGGAAGGTAATTTTAAGGTCTATTAAGGTTTTTTTTTTTTAAAAAAGTATTTTTAATGTTTTATGACTGTAATGTTTATATTACTGTTGTTATGCTGCCCAGAGTCGCTCGTTCGAATTGGGCAGCAATATATAATTGTGAATAATAAATAAATAAATAAATAAGTACCTTCTCAATTAAAAGAGTCTTAATTCTGGTTAATCTGAACTAGACTGTAAATGGTTCCACTTTAATATATAGTCATCACCACCACCCCACCACCCCCCCACACAAAATGGAGTACTAACTGAAATAAGTCACTTTGAATTGTATGAACATAAAGTTAATGAGATTCCCCCTTCAACTGATCTTTTTTAATAAGCAAAAAGGGATATATTGTCGTCAGCCCACAATGGTGTTTGCTTTAGCACTTAAAACTTCACATATTCATGTTTTAGGGTGATAGTTATCAAAATGGTGAGGTCCAATTTAAACAACCAATACACTAATCAAAGTATGTGATATAACATATGCTCCTTAAGTCCAACAATGGCTCATAGAGAGAAAAAGGATCTTCTCACTAAAAGAAATGAAAAATACTTACAGATTCCAATTGTGCTAAATTATATCTACACTGTGGGCTGTATATAATACAGTATGTATATACAGCATGTACTGACCAACTGTCAGCTGTGTATTTATTGACGCATCTCTGCAGAACCACAATCCTATCTGCAAAACATGAAGCCACTTTCATCATACAATACAATAGAAATAAGTACCATATTTGCCAGCATATAAGATGCATCAGAGTATAAGATGCACCTCATTTTTATTCACATTTTTAAGGAAAAATAATTTTCTACATTTTTTTCATGAATTTCCAAAATTATTTATTGTATGGAAAATGGGGGGTGGGATATTGGTGGTGGCTGGAGCCAGGGGAAGGGTGGCTTCAAAAAGACCCCTCCTCTGCCATTCCCCACCAGCCAGGGAGAGGGGTATTTTTAAAGCTAACTCCCCCCATGGCTGGTGGAGATCAGAAGGGGGAGGGGAAAACTTTTGAAGCCATCCTTTACCCATCTCCAGCTGCCACCAATCCCCACCAGCTGGATGGGAGGGAGTATGGCTTTAAAAATAACCCTCTGTCCCTACCGATCCCCACAATCTGGGGAGAGGGGTATTGCTCGTGGTGATCAACAGTGGCTGGAAGTGAGAGGCAGGGTCTTTTAAACCTGAGAGAGGTACGCTGACTAAATTTTCAACATGATAATTTTGATTACTAGCACACAAGACACACTTGTGCATTTTAAGGGGGGGGGGAATGCATCTTATACACAAATATGGTATCTTATGGCCAAACCATAGATGCAGATGTATCATGGTTGGATACTACTGGGATTTGGTAGCCTGACAGTTTCTCATTTCTCGTTTATATAGTCCACCAATGCCTACATGATAAACAATGTATAAACATTATAAACAAAAATGAGGTTCATGCCTTCAATGGACTTACAATAAAAGCATCTATGCTGAATGGACCAGCAAGAAACTGTCACAGAGGATTTCTGGCAGGCAACAGCACCATGGACAGCTCCAAGGGAACAATTCAGAATGGAAAGGATACTGATGTTCCAGGAGAAGTTGACAGAGCTTTGAAAAGTTAACTTAATAGATAACAACTCTTACCGCCCTGAGTCACTTCTTGGCCAGAATGGTAGCACATACATACTATGAATGAATGAATGAATTCTATAACCAATATGATCATTGACTGGCAGCACCGTAGCCAGGATTCTAGAGGGGGGGGGGCAAATTTTTTTCAGGAGGGGCAACAATGTCACACACACACATATATAACATTGGCATCTGGGGTGGGGTGGGGCTGTTAGCTCAGGAGGGTTTTTTTTTGGGGGGGGAGGCTGGCCCCACTCTGGCTACGGCCCTGTCGACTGGGGTATCTGGTGTAGCAAAACAACAAGAAACAAAAACAAAGTAAACATAACTTCTTCAAACTCTGGTCTACATGAAGCTGAAGAAAAGGAGTGAGATTTCAAAAAGGGAAGCTTCAAGTAAGAGAGGAGATAATTCAGGTGGGGAAAACCCTTCCAGAGAGAAAATGGGAAGAAATGCATGGTTTACCGGTAAATTGTAATTAGCTCTGTTTTCCTTAGAAAAAAAGTGTAGTTATTGTCCTTCTGGATCTGCCAAGAATCCAGCCATGGAGTCTCTTAGTTTGAACCACAAATATTGAATTGATAGCAAAGTTGGCCTCTTTGACTCTGCTCCCACTAACCTGTCCTCTTTAGGGCCTACTCTTCACTACTTTTCCTTCGTGGCTGCTAGTATCAGAGCTACCCCCACCCCACCCACTCACCCACCCACACATTTTGAGGACTCATCCCCTAAAATCATCCACCCAGCATATCTCCTGGCTGTGATGACTGGGACGTTCTGAGAATTGCAGTCTGGAAAAAGCAGTATTTCTAATCTCTGGCAAACATTTTGGGTTTTTTGTCACACCACTTTTTCATCCCCTTTATTTCCTCCAGAAGGACATCGCTGCTCTAAAAGGATGCCCATCTCCTTGTTTTGTAACAACATTACAACAGATCCAAAAGAGGAGTGAAGGTTTGGCCAAGAGAAGTGGCACTCACAATCATGGATTCACTTCTTGAAGAGGAAAGCTTCTCTATCAAGCCAGAACTTCAGTAGAAACCCACTAGCTACCAGAGAGAAAGAGAGATGCTGACTTAGTAGCATCCTGGGGTGGCCTCACTCACACCCAGCCTAGCCTAGGCCAGTGATGGTGAACCTTGGCACTCCAGGTATTCTTGGACTTCAATTACCAGAAGCCCAAGTCAGTACTCCTACTGATCAGGGCTTCTGGAAATTGAAGTACAAGAACACCTGGAGTGCCAAAATTCACCATCACTGGTCTAAGGCAGTGATGGGCAGTTTTGGCCCTCCAGCTGTTCTTCAACTTCAATTCCCAGAAACCCTGATCAGCTGGTGTGTTGACTTGGGCTTCTGGGAATTGAAGTCCAAGAACACCTGGAGTGCCAAAATTCACCGTCACTGGTCTAAGGCCATATGATTTGATAAAACCACAGAATAATATCTATGATGCCCCACTCCACATTCAGAGCAGGTGAGTCGCCATTTTCCATGCACAGTTTCATCCATACATATTTTTAAACTTTAACTCATGTAACCTTATTCATGTAGAATTCTGAGACATAATGGAGTAGAGCAGCATTTTCCAAACTTTGGTTTTTGGACTTCAGTTCCCAGAAGCCTAAGTCAAATACCCAAAGCACTGATCAGCCAATGTACTGACTGAGGCTTCTGGGACTTGAAGTCCACCAGTGTCCTGTGGAACATAGTTTGTGAAATGCTGGAGTAGAGTGTATGTTTCTGTGAGGACCTTCGTAAAAGGCACACTTGAATTGTGGGCAATAAAAATGTTACAAGGACCCTACACCATGGTTTAGCTAGATCTGCAAGGATTTTTTTAGGGCAAAATCTTTACAACTCATTTACAACAGACCATTGCAAGTAATGCTCTAGCTTCTCCCGAGATTTTGTTTACAGCTGTAGCACATCCATTGCCTTTTTTAATTGTAACTACATAAAGAAGATAAAACCTTTGTTAAGATCAGGGGCTGAAATTTGACTCTTTCTGAAAAACTGGAAAGGAGGAAGAGATGAAAAGCTCTCCTCCAACCCTCTGGCTATTTTTTTAAAACTAGGACTACAGTAATAATGTCACTTAGGAGGTAGGTACAATAGCAACAAACTTTGATAGTGCCCTATCATGGCTGTCATATACTTTAGTGAACCTGGCTGGGGAAAAGGGGTGTGGGGGACACTGACATTAACAAGACATTTTAGCTGTTAGTGCAAGACTTTATGACTGCAGAATCAGATTAGTAAAGGTAAAGGTTTCCCTTGCTCGAAAGCTAGTCGTATCCGACTCTAGGGTGCAGTGCTCATCTCTGTTTCCAAGCCGAAGAGCCCAGCGCTGTCTGCTTCTGCAGACGTTTCCGTGGTTATGTGGCAGGCATGACTAGATACCGGAGCGCACGGAACGCTGTTACCTTCCCACCGAAGTGGTCCCTATTTATCTACTTGCAATTTCTTGCTTTCGAACTGCTAGGTTGGCAGGAGCTGGAATGAAGACGGGAGCTCATTCTGTCCTGCAGTACTCGGGAATCGAACTGCTGACCTTCCGCTTCCCAGTCAGCGTCTTACCTACTTGAGCCACTGCAGATTAGCTATCTAGTTTTTGTGGCATTGTAATATATGGCTTGGAGGGGATATATGATGCACTTTGCACCCTAAGAGCATGTGATCATTTGCATGATAAACTACTAACAAAAGAATTGCTTATTGTGATACAGTACAAATTGGAAATCCTATATATGTAAAGAAGTCACTGGATTCCCCCCCCCCCCCCCCCCATTTTTGAAAGTGGTGTTGGGGGTTGCAGATTGTTTGGTGTGTTGTCTGTGCCTTTTAATCATTGTCCTGATAAGTATGTAATACTAAATGACAGTTCAGTGTTGCACGTTTGAGATCTGGGCTCATAAACTACAACCCACCTTCCTCTTTCAAAGCAGTAAGGAGAGCAGAAGCTCCATCCGCCATATCTAAGTGACCACAGTGACATGTTATGTGTTAATACAAATAGTTATGGGACCTGGGAGAAGGTAAGAGGTTAGCAAATATGCATGTCCACAGGACCAGAAGTCCTCATTTAACAAATGTTTCAAATCAACTGAATCTGAAGCTTCTTTACAGTTCAGTGCATAATGTTCATTTTAAGAAATCAAGGACTTTAATGAAAATGCTTTTTGGAAAAGTGAGGGCAGAGTATGAGGGATAATTACAGTTAACCAGGATGCTTCTGAAGCAGACCAAGGTCATGAGGAATGCAAAGAAAGATAACTTACACCTTGTTCTATGACAGTTAACAACTACCATTACAAAGGCAGCAGAGCTAATTTGCCTACACTTTCGGCTTCGTTTACATGCCAGTAAATTCTTCTGAATCAATTTTAATGTAAGAAATAAATGCATATCCACACAAACCCAAACACACACTCAAACATGCACATGCATGCATATGCATGCACACACGTGCACGCACACACACACACTCTCTCTCTCTGAACTGGAGACCTCTACTAACTATTTAACACTTTAAAACTAGACCAGCAGATTCTCTGTTTCAAAGAGGAGGGGAACTCTCCTACTACAGTGCCACTCAAAACAATATTAATTTTAAAAATATTTAGCTATTTTAAAAATAA
Organism: Bradypodion ventrale; assembly: GCA_035047345.1. Lineage (NCBI taxonomy): Eukaryota > Metazoa > Chordata > Lepidosauria > Squamata > Chamaeleonidae > Bradypodion > Bradypodion ventrale. The sequence goes on from JAWDJE010000006.1 coordinate 129,471,005, forward strand.
AATATACATGAGAAATTCTTATCAGAAGATTGAAAAAAGAACTATCAACTAGCATGTGTAGGGTTGGTGGTTGTATGCTTAGGTCTCCATTACAATCATAGAATGGCCAAAGCAGCCTTATGTTATCAACAATGCTGTTAGGGACATGTGGACACATATTTTTCCTCAGTCACTTATGAAACACTTCCTCCTACAATTTAAGTGACCTTCTCTCCTACAGACTCCTCTTATCCATGTTTACACAGATGCATTTCAGCACAGCTTGCTCCCAAGGTAAACATGCAAAGGACTGCAGCCTCAGATTGTACTGGCAGAAACTCCATAGTAAAGTGCAGATTTTAAAAACAGAGAAAGGCCTCTTTATGTAACAGCAATAACTTACATAAAGAGTCCCCTTTGCTTAGCTTAAGAAAGCACAACTCGTACAAGGAAACCTACCCACAGTTTTACCTACCTGCCAAGAACTGGGAAAGGTGATCACTGATATTGCTTATCAATACATGAAAGGTTTACGGTGGTACAGCAATCTTCAGTAAGCTAAACAGAAAGGAGGCCATAGCTAAAAGTGTGGAGACAACATAGATCCAGATAATTATGAATGGATGTGTTTCCCAAGCCCTTTGGAGTAGCAGCTTATTCACAAAGATTGTCACAGCAAGCTATTGGGCCCATTAAACAGCTGGAAGCAGCTGCAATGTTGCAAAGATCTAGGAATCCAAACAGCTGGGGAAGGGAGAGGGGGCTGCTGTCTATAACAAATTTTAAATTCACATCTCATGAATTTTCTATAGAAACATCACTAATAATAATCATGTGCACGCAAATCAATTCTGATTTATGGCAACTTTCCCCAGGGTTTTCCAAGTACAGAAATCTCAGAAGTAGTCAACCATTCCCTTCTTGTGTGTGTGTGTGTGTGTGTGTGTGCGCGCGCGCACGTGCATGCATGCATGCATGCGCACACACGTGTGTGTGTGTGTGTGTGTGTGTTCTTTACTTCTGACTCCATAGCCAGATTCCTAAACCATTGAGCTATCTAGCCAGCTAAAAATATCATTTTAACAACCTTTTAACACTGGGCAGAAAAGTTGGAGAAAGTTTTAATGAAAAACAAGCGTCCTATGAGAATCAAAGGTCTGGGTGGGAGTGTAAGTGTTGGGGACATTTGAGCAGAAAAGCTGACCAAGCATTTTGCTGTAATAAAAAGTCACCCTGAAAAGGCAGAGCCTTTCATGCTATTTCTGATTGCACTGCATTAAAGGAGAAACTGGCCATCTGCTTTTCTCACCTACCCTTAAATATATGTATATGCAAAGAGAGACAAGAGGAAAAACGATTGTAAGTCTCAGCACATTAAGTCAGAGGGAAACTATTTTAAGAAATAATTTGCATCTGGGGAGATCTGCTTTAATTAGTCCCCTGCACTATCTCAGCCAATGGCAATAGAAACAAAATTACTGTCCTTTTATCTGACAAAAGACTGATTTAGATATTAATACCAAGCCACAGTTAAATTGTCAAAAGAATGAATGACAGTGAACTTTGGACTTGCATGCTCTTTGACTCCCTTAGTGTTCCCATGAAGAAGAGTTCAAAAATACTCTCTTCTCTCTTTGGCTTATTCCGCAGCTTAGGTCATTATTTGAACCTAGACAAACTGTAGTTAATCTAAACAATGATTCCTCCCCCACTCAACAATAGTTAGCTGAAACTAGTCAACACCAAACCATAGCTTATAAAGATGTCCCGTTGCAACAAAAAATGAGAGGTAGTATTAAACAAAGTTTGAAATAAAAATAAAATCCTATAATATAGGAGATCTAGAATAGAAATTGAAGTTTCTGATCTCCTTCTTGTGTTCAGACTGGAAGAAAAGGCTAAAAGAGAGAATGGGTCAGCATGCCAATATTGGGGCAGATAAGTCAGGGCAAGACAACATTGGATGAATGCAGCCAAGGATGTAGCAAGTGGCTTCAATGTGTGTTCTTCCCAGTGGACAGTCTACCAATTGTGGATCCAAGAAGGAAGGGCAGGGCTTGTTGGGTGAAGTGAAAGGATGTGTTCTGCTCTGGTGCCATGCAGGAATACCTTCAAACTGTTTGCAGCCTTAAGCTGCATTTCAGATGTCTTTGCCAGACTTTCTTGTTATGTCACCTCTTCTTATCTGTGCCTATTACTCAGGCCCAATGAAGCAGCTATTGCTTTACCAGCAGGGAAAGTTATTTCAATTGAGAATGAAGTCCAGCTGAGAAATACTCATTTCATGAACTGGAACAGAAAGCCAATCATCCATCTGCACGTAAAATGTACAGAAGTGAGTCTATATTTAGGGTTCTTTTTCTTTCTTTCATTGCTTCTATGTATGAAACAAGATTCTGGTGTAGAGGAAATAAGTGAATGAATATTTTCTTGACATGGAGACAAATGGTAAGAAAATACTCCAGTTGCTATAGTCTTTTCCTGGAGAAGGCCAAGAGGAGTGGAGGGATAGAGGGAGAGTGGTGAAATTGTTTCATTTATGATGAAAAATGCACAGTTTTAATAGAACATATCCCCAACAAATTTAGCATGCAGTGTGTGCCCCCATACAAGAATCTTGATTAGACCCTTGGCTCATACATGGAGCTGTGCATCTCTAGAGCTGCCCATAGTTAAGTGCTGCAATGAGGTTATGTGTTCGGAGCAAATGTCTAGGGCAGTGATGGCAAACCTGGTACTCCAGCTGTTCTTGAACTTCAATTCCCAGAAGCCCTGATGAGCAGTAGTGCTGACTTGGGCTTCTGGGAATTGACGTCCAAGAACACCTGGGGTGCCAATGTTAAGCATCATGGGTCTAGGGCCGTGATGGCGAAACTTGGCAATCCAGATGTTCTTGGACTTCAATTCCCAGAAGCCCAAGCCCCCATGAATCCACACGAATGGGTTTACTGCGAGTCATCCACTCTGCACCACCCTCATCGCTCCCTGAAGTGGAAGTAAAACACTGATTAACAGGGGCTTGGGCTTCTGGGAATTGAAGTCCAAGAGCAACTGGAGCGCCAAGGTTTGCCACCATGGGTCTAGCGTCTTATTCAGCATAAGGAGTGATGTGGGTGGGCAAATGCTACAGGGCACATTTTAAAGTAAGAAAAGTGGTACACATGGCCATCTACAGAAGAGAGGACTCCCATAAAGCTTTGACATCCAGAATCCAAAATTATCTAACTATCCTACTGATCATAGTTTACTTGTACACCAACAATGCTATATTTCACAGGCACGAGGCAAACCAAGCAAATCTGCAATTGTCATTTTAGGCACAAATACGAAGAAGACTAAAGTCCTCAGAATGGCTCAAACGTCAAATGCATTCCTTCTCACATGTTCAAACCCTCCCCCTGCCTGCCATCCCACCTGGACCTTCATTCCCACCAGGCATCCTACCTACCTACCCACCCACATACACAGGCACACATAAATGCACAAATGCATTCTCTTACACCAAGCAAGCTCCTGAACTATACACGGTCCTGTTTTATACATAAGCATGATGAGACCTGAAGCAACAATAGCCACACATTGGAAACAGCAAATTTACACACATGTATTTACAGTCAACTACGGCTTAGAGACAACATGCTAGCCTGGTGACGCTCTTCGAAACATCCATCAGACCCTGCCTGAAATGAAAGGCATGCCAGCAAACAAACTGACAGACATCCAAGGCAGACAAATTCATATCTAAGAAAAGTCAACAGCATTACCTGTTCCTGTTGTTGGACTGATTTCCCTGAAGAACTCTTTTCCTTAGCTGTTGTCATATTTACTTACTTGTGCCCACTGCAGTGGGAAACAGGACCTCACAAGTCTGTCTGTCTGTGTTTGATTGTTTGTCTGTGCATGCAAGAAAGAGAGAGCGCGGGAGAGCATTCAACTAGGCAAGTGTTTCCAGTCACCAAAGCTCAAGGAAAAGGGATGGGTAACTAGCCCCCTGGCACAATGACAGACCGAGACAGAGGTTCCTCTTGCACTTCCCCCTTCCCCAGTCAAAATTTAATGACATCAAGGTACATCCCACCCTTAAATCCCTTCCTCTGTCACTCTCTTTCCCCTTCACTTCTGCTTCTTAAATTTAAATGAGGAGAGTGAAAGGAAAGGAACGAAGATGCTGAAAGGGCTTCTTCAATTAGCAACAGCCTCCACAACCATCACAGAAACAATAACTGCTTGGCAACCAGGAACTGGCAGCTCGGAGCTGGAAGACTGCGATGTGGTACTTCTCTTCCTCTCTCCCCCCCCCCCTCCACCTCCACCTCCACAGCCAATTGAGGACTCGAGCTGCGCATGCTCCCATCAGCCTTGTCACAGCGTGCAGAGTAGAGTTCATCAGCCAATTTAAGCTGTCAGCGTTTGCAATAAGGAATCAATAGTGACAAGTGCTGAACTGACACCTCCCACAAATTCTCCGCCTATTATGCTTGCTCATTTAGACTTAATTGCACCCTCTGCAAAGCAGCTGGGTTGTGGCTCCGTCCAAAGCTGACCCCACGGGTGGCTTTCCCCTGAGGTGAGTGGATTGTACATCTCTTTGCATCTTTTCTTAGCGGAAAAAGTACCGCAGATTCACACAGTAGAGGAGGTTACGGTTTTCGCAGCAGTTGCTGACTACAATGAGACCATTCTTAGCATCTTGTTGTCCATGATTGAAAATATATCCTGTGGACCATTTAGTGACCTATCATACCCGGCCCAGGATATCCAATCTGCCTTTGGCTAGATCCCATTGACCCATCAGAATAGCAGCAAATAGCAACAGCAGGGGAAACTGCTGCAACTCTGGTTTAGATCCTCAAGGATTTAAAACAGGGCCACAGGGCACTCTCCAGATGCCCTATGATGCAAAATGAGTGTATATAAATTTATTTTGGATTCATAATTCAAGCATCATTGCACAGTATTATGTGTTGTGGATTGAATCTCCATGAAATGTGCAAGCACAAATTGACAATATAAAAAAAAATACGCATCTTCTTTTGTAAGTGGCAAATAGTTTTATCTGAGGAGGCTTTCAGCAATACAGTTCCTTTTTACCATTAAGGGTCCTTTGAAATTTCATGTTCTGGCCATAAAACCAATCTTACAATTTGACAATAACCATGTGAATCAGAGGCTTTGATTGAAAACAGGAAACACAGAATCAGGAGAGGAAATGCTACCTTTATATCTTGCTGACTTTCTCCACTCAAAGTCATTTCACATTTTCAAAAATTATCATTTTTTTCCCCATCTGAGAGAAAAGAGATGAGGAGAAAGCAGTTTGCATAGCGATCGAAGGATTAGATGGTGGACTGGTGACAGGATGCAAAAATCTTAAACAATCGTCCCTTTTTGTTTCTATATTCTTCCTCTTCATGGTGCAAACCTTTACAACAGGGGTGCCCAAACTTTTCAGGCCATGGGATGGTCATGTGGTTCAGTGGGCCGGTCATGTGGTTTCACCGGAAGCAGAGGTAAAATGAGCCTTGCAATCTGTTTTGCAACATATATGTTTTGCAACAGGATGAGATAGATTTTAGGCTGCTATTTTCTCTGCTTAAATCAGAAGTGCCCACACTATGGCCTGTGGGCCAGATCTGGCCCCCAATGCAAATTCATCTGGCCCATGCCACACTCATAATTCCCAGAAGTGGAAGTAAAATGTGCCCATATGGGCGCGTTTTACTTCCACTTCCAGGAGTGGCAAGGGCAATGTGGGCCGGATGAATTGGCATTGGGGGCCAGATCTGGTCCATGGGCCGTAGTTTGGGCACACCTGCTTTACAAGTGTATGCTGTATGTGACTTAAGCCTGAATATAATATGGTGACTGTTCTCAAACCTCAGCTAAAACTATACATTGGCTGATATACAAAGTTTTGGGGCCAAAGAATGCACCGGGCATTCATTCTACAGGGGCACAGACTGAATCATGATGAAAAGGTCACATTGATAATGCATCCATCCATTGCCAGATACAAGTTGTTGTTTTATTTATTTTTTACCTTTTAAATTCCTGGTGAGATTGATTGCTCAAATCTTGACAGAACAAATGCCAGTACAGTATTATTCTGTATCTGCCCCTCCCCAAATACCCATTCCTCTTTTTAAAGGTACATACAGGTTAATTTCAGTAACCAGAGCACCTGTCTTATTGACCACATAGGCAGACTGCCCTATAGATCACCTTCTTTATCAATAAATACCTGGAAACGCAGATAACAGCAAGCCCTATATTTTACGTTGCAGACAGTGGCCTCTAGTGGCCAGCTTTGGTAATATGTCAAGAGAAAACCAGGTATGATAGACCTGTATGCATACCTATATGTATGCATACAGGTCTACCATACTCTAGATTTTACATTATGGAAATGACAACGACGACACCGGACTCTCCCTCAGCCAGCCCAGCTGAGGGAAGGAGACGCAGCTGCGCAGCCAGGCCGGCCAGCCATAAAAACGCCACCACCGCCACCACCACCGGACTCTCCCTCGAACATAGTTGGTGGGGTTGAGTTTATTATGTTTTTCCATGTATTGTTTTTTGAAGTGTTTTTGTATCATTATAATTCAATATTTTGTAATAGTAATTGGGATTTTTTTTGAAATGTTTAAAATGTTTTTGTATTATGATAATTTGGTACATTATAATTGTAACTGTATATTTTGTATCTTTCTTATCTGCTCAGAGTCGCTTTGTGAGTGGGGCAGCATACTAATCGAACATCATCATCATCAACAAAAGCAACAATAACATCAACAATTCTGGATGCTCACCAGCTCTCAACATGTCTGAGACATCCTGATCCCATCCAGCAACTGGTAAGCCCTATATCATATTTTAGGGTACCATATATCCTAGGATTATTCTTGGACATTATGAATGTAGGTAGTAATATGTCTTCTTCTGCCATATTCAAATCCGAATATTGGTGATCCTCATGGTGATCAGCCATGAACCTGTCCTGAGAATATAACGCAGTGGCCTTTCATCTGCCTTCCGCATTGCAGCATGACACTTGTACCACTAATTCACTTCTGTGAGTCGCTTTCTGGTCCTGAGCCCTTTTGGCACACAAAGTCCTCATCAGCTCCAGGCCAGTATTGATGAAGCTGCTGTCCTCCATCAAGGTGGATTCAAGTGGGATTTAATCACCCTCCCCTGTGGACTTTGGCACCCAAGGCCGTTAGTCCTTAGGGTTGTCAGGTTAGTTAACTGCCACCTGAATTTTGGTGCTGAGTTGCTGGCAGTATGGTCTACTCTATTACCATAGCAAGATAACCTAGCCAGACTCTAAGTAATCTATCAGCTAATGCAATTCTTCCCACCTCCCTATAGATCTGTGCTGCAACCAATAGTGAAAAATTGGCTCACAGGCTAAAATCCTGCTGTGACTTATACCCAGAGTAGGTCCACAAATCAGTGATATTTGCAGAAGAGTTGGCTAACCGAATAATCAGTGATTCAGTTGGGCTACTCTGCTTGTGACTTCCTAGTCTAATCAACAGGATTTCAGGCTATGTGGGATAAAACTATTGCCAGGTCTTTCACTATTAATTGGCAACTAAAAACAATTATTTGATCTTTAAAGGCCTTTAAATGTCTGCAGAAGCAGATAGCACTGGCTCTTTGGCTATGAAACAGAAATGAGCACTGAACCCTAGAGTTGGATATGACTGGCCTTCGAGCAAGGGTAAGCTTTACCCTTTAAGAGGATTTTGCACTCAGGGCAAATTCAGAAGAAGGTTGCTACTGCATGGGCACCTTCTTATTCTTCAGTGGTTGATATAGTACAGAATGTCAACACAAATAGCAACTTCTCTTGACCCTCCAGACTTTGCTCTAGTGCAGCTCTTACCATTTCTTATTACATAGCATGTTGGCTGATGAAAGGTGCAGTTAAACAATTTTTGGAAGGTCACATGTTCCCATACCTGTCAAGTTTCAGGAAATCTCTGTCAAATAAGGGGCATTTCCCAGCCAAAACGGGGAACTGGACAGCTATGCTTATCCTGTGCTGGCCTCCAGCCTAACTCCAGCCTAACTGCAGTCTAACTAATACAGGATGATGGCGGGAAAGAGTGTAAAATATGGGGTTTTTACAGAAATTGACAGGTATGCATGTTCCTCGTCCCTGTCCGACATGAAAGAAACTGTGTTCTAAAGAGTGCCTGAATTTATTGGAAACCCGTTTCATAAATGAGAGACAATAAATATGAACTTCTTAGTCTTGGACTTCCCTGAATCAAAGTCAAGAACCGTGAAAGATGGATCCCTGAAGAAGGAACTCAAATTCCTGAAACATGTAAACCTTCAAGAAATTCTCTGAATAACTCTTCAATAAACCCTTCAAAGAATCAACATTTCTAGCATACCTTTGTGGTCATGAAGTACCATCTTTTTTTTTTCCTTGCACACACTGCACCTAAACAATTTGCCACAAGAAGACAACAACCACAGAGCCATTCGGAGTGGTCTTTATGCAAGAGTCATAACTGCTCCTACACCCTCATTTCTGGTTTTCGGCTTGAACGGCCAAAGCACATACAAGTAGCCTTATGTGAGGAACCACTTAAAATGAAAGACTGGAAACCTGTTTTAATACTCTTTATATGTCAAAAAATAACAACCTCCCTATAAGTGAAAACAAGCCACATAAGGAGAAGGGTAGATTATTGGTTGGGAATCTTTGATGCTCTAATGTTCTAGACTCCATTATCCTAGATGCCCCAGTCAATAGTCAAAAGTAGAGAAGCAGTAGACCAAACAATTTTCTTTTTATTTCCCTTTTTTAACACCACAGACTTGTTTGAACTGGCAATAACACAGGATGAGATATATCAGTAAAAAAAAAACAGAACAACAAAAAGAGACAAAATTGTTGAGACATTTTGCTCTGTTTTAATGTGAGCTTTTGTGGATCAAGTCCACTTCCTTGGACAAGATGTTATTTGTTATTGAAAGCTGCTGATTGCATAGTTTGGCACTTAATTTACAATAAATGGGAGCACTTTCTTTCACACAGAGTTCTCTAAGCTAATCCATGAGTCTGCCCTGAAGTAAATCAAATATTTCTGGCAGAAAGCAACAGCACAGTGAAAATAAAAAGAGCGACTTGCAAAATCTCATCCAACTCTGACATCTTGCTTTGCTGCCACAGGCTTACTCACAGCCATGTGGGCAAGGTTAACATTATGTTGTGTTCTTTTTTGCCTGTCAAGTTAGCCTCTGCTCCTTTCCTGCAGCTCTAACATCTGCTGCCGCTTCACATCCTAGCGTTCCACCTGCGTCAAAAGCAGCTACTCATCCTGTATAGTTAATACCTGTCAAAAGAAACAAGGTGTTGGTGGGGAATTAAGACACTATGTTAAATTAAAGTTCTTGGCATGTCAGAGAGTGAAAGCTGCCTGTCCCATCTTTCCCTGGGAAAGCTACAAGCCATAGTTCTAACATCTAACATGGGTTCACCTATCAAAAAGGTTGCCCTCTCTGGATGTCAAGAGAATTCACTACATGCATTTATCTCAAAAAAATCCACAGAGTTTGGATGAAGGGTTGAAGTAAGTTCCCAACATGCTTAAGAGCAATGCGCCAACAGAAATAGCTATGGCTCTTTCATTACCAGCTAGCTGTTTTAAGCAAAAGTTGAGTAACACATATCCTTTTTCTTCTTCTTCCATGCCAGATGGGAAACTGTCAAAAAAAGCCACCTTTTGGCAAATTCATACTGCAAATTTTGCCTGACCTGGTGTGAGAAAGATTAGTCGGCACAAAGTTTCCATCTGGGGTACACCCAACTGTGGTTCAAAACTACCACAAAACACACATCCTCAAATCAGCTATTTGGTTGCACAGCACAGATAAAAGACTCATCTTCCTTTCTGGAATGGGAAGTGTGGCACTCATTCAAAGACTGTCCTATCATGGCATTCTGCAATGGCTCAGTGGTTAAGAAGCTCAACTTGTTACCTGGAAGGCTAGCAAGTCGGCAGTTCGAGACCCAGGTACTGCATGATGGATTGAGTGCCCATCTCTGTCCCAGTGCCTGCCAACCTAGCAAGAAATTGCAAGTAGATAAATCCCCACTTTTTTTGGGGGGGGGAATTTGGGAACATGAAAGGAGGCTCATTCGGGTGTCCCCTGAATGGAGTTTCTCCAGCAAAAATCCTTTCAACCTAGCATAATTTCTGACACAAAATTATGATTATGGGTATATTTGCCAGAGGTGAACAGGAATGTGCTGTCCTTGTTCCTCCACTTCAGTCTTGTTGCCCTGGGTACACAGAAAGAACCTCCTCGAAGACTGTGTTATTTTTGACCCACAATCAGGTGTACCCTGGACAATGGCCACCTTGTGCTGGCTAATCTTTCTCACACTAAATCAGGCAGAAGGAACTGCTAAAGGAACTCAACCAAAAGGTGGCTTCATTTTGGTCGTTTCATGTCTGGCCTAGACACAAAAGAAGAATGAGTGATTAATCTAAAGAGAGGATTTCCATAGTGGTTCTCCACGTAAGCCAGGAACCTTGAAAATTAGGGCCTAATTTACATGGAGAATCGCCATGGATGTCACAGTTCACCTATTGCAGACTTGACATGGTCCATGTTTCTCTGTTTAAATGAAAACTGAATAAGGTCTGAATCTCTTCCATTGTCTGTTTTCATCCAACTTCAGTCATTTCTCTTCCAGATACACTCATGCCACAAAAGCAGTGCTATGAAAGTTACTTTTAAAAAGCATTTATTTACAGTTGCATTACAAACACACACATACACACCAATTATTCATCATTAGTATAGTAAAGGTAAAGGTTATCCTTGCTCAAAAGCCAGTTGTATCCAACTCTAGGGTTGAGTGCTCATCTCGGTTTCATAGCCAAAGAGCCAGTGCTGTCTGCTTCTGCAGATGTTTCTGTGGTCATGTGGCAGGCATGACTAGACACTGGAGCGCACGGAACACTGTTACCTTCCCACCGAAGTGGTCCCTATTTATCTACTTGCAATTTCTTGCTTTCGAACTGCTAGGTTGGCAGGAGCTGGGACAAAGACAGGAGCTCATTCCATCCTGCAGTACTCGGGAATCGAACTGACCTGCCACTTTCCAGTCAGCGTCTTAGCCACCTGAGCCACTGGAGTCCCTACCATCATTATTATAGTTACTTTTAAAAAATGAACTGTTTGTTTTCCTATTTCTCAAAAATTACTATAATAGAAAAGGAACATCTTAATGTAATGTGTGGTTCCTCCTCTTGTTCCCTTTGTCACAGTTGCAATTATGGTTATGTTGCAAAAAGAAGAAACATTTACCCAGTTAAATGAAAACCATTATGTAACTGTTGTTGGGAAAGAAAGTCATCAGAAGTAAATAGTTTTTTCTAATTTGTAACTGGTTACTTTCAAGATGTGCAAAAAGATATATCATTCTTTGGGAACCATCATTCCATGTGCTCCTGGATCTAGGAATAATTATCTTGTGCCAGAAATTATTCTGGGTTGAAAGGATTTTTGCAGAAGAAACTCCACTCAGGGAATGTCCAAATGAGGCTCCTTTCATGTCCCCAATATTTTTTTCCCACCAAAGTGCAAGGTTGACAGGAGCTGGGACAGAGACGGGCACTCAATCCATCATGCAGTACCCGGGTCTCGAACTGCCGACTTGCCAGCCTTCCAGCTAACAAGGTGAGCTTCTTAACCACTGAGCCACCGCAGCCCCTAAATATACCCATGCCCCATGTCAATTATTACCAGCTTGCTAGACCCAGCAGGGAAAGACTTAGACTTAACCATCTCTGGGAAACTCTTCACACTTTTCTAATTAACTACTTGTCATTCTTTTTCTTGTATATATAACAGGATCTGAGAGTAAAGTAATCAATGAAAAGAAAGAAAAAAATGCTTCACTGGAGCCTCATAGATTACATGGACTTTGAACAGTTCTGACACACTTTATTGGAAATGTGCATTTCTCTCTCTACCTGAACACATATATTAGTATATGCCAGTTTAAGTTAGGCTTCATTGATCCAGATTGGAAATAGCATTTATGTTTTCAATGGGAGAGCAAGCAGTCATTTTTGGTTAGCAGATTCTTCGTGAATTATCTTCCTAATAATTTTGGATGATAAACACCATACTTGGCAATGATCAAGTTGTTTTAGATTGCAAATAATGAATAGATCTCATGCATGCCTAGATATTTTTCAGCTGGCCTGAACTCATATTGTGCATTTTGTGCAGTATTTTCAATCATGGGTTATATGAGGGAAGTACAGCTTAAGTTTAGTCACAGTGGCTACATTTTAATAATTTTTTATGTTTTAAATCATTTGGTTTTAGCTGCAAAAGGAACACTTGAAGGCATGTTCACATTATTTGTACAGGGATGGGCAACTTCAATAGGGCAAATTATGTCCCCATTTGGTCTTGCTGTGATTGCATCCTAACTGCTGCTGAACTGTCAAAGTTCAGGGTAGCAAAAGCTATAACATGGGTGGCCAACCTTTTTCCGTTGTGGGGCTTACCGTGCCCCCAGACAGCATTGTGGTCCGGACCATGTCCCGGAAGCAGAAGCAGGTGCATTTATGGATGATGTAAATGTGCCAAGTTCTACATTTACACTAGCCATGTGTGCCTTTGCACATGCGTGTGTGCATTTTACGGATGATGTAAGCATGCCCACTTCCACTTCCAGGTGTGGCAGAGGCAGCAACGGGCTGCATGGGATGGCATCAGGGGCTGGGTTCGGCCCATGGGCTGTAGGTTGCGAACCCCCGAGCTATAACAAAACCCTACCTGCTTGTTTCCATAGAATGTGGCCAGAGGTGGAAATCAGGAGCAGAGAAAGGGAAGGTGATGAAAGATACTTCCAGACACTGCTTTGCAAGTAAGAAAGCAAACCTGCATCTCATTCTCATTTCCACCCTTGAACGGTGGAGTGGTTGTAATGACTCTGGAAAAGGATGGTACCATGTGTAGGGGCAAGAACAAGTGAACACCTTTACTCTTGTCCTTTCCAATCCAAATCTTGTATATCAGTCTGTATACCCTGAATTGTAACATTATGACATTTTTATTTCTTTTGCAAGTGAGACATCCACTCTTTCTCAGATAAAGAGCCCTAGGAAAAGGTAAACATTGCCCTTGCCCAGAAGCTGGACATATCTGACTACAGGGTACATTGCTCATCTTTTTTTAAAGCCAAAGAACTAGTGCTGTCTTCATCTGCAGACATTTTCGTGGTCATGTAGCATGCATGATTAGATGCCAGATCATGCAGAATTCAGTAAAACCCCAACTTACATATGCCTCGAGTTACATAAAATTTGACTTACATAATGATTTTGGGGAAAAACCACGTCCCAATTTACATGATTTCCTATGTTTTTGCTTCAAGTTACATAAAGATTCTTTTTCCTATGGGTTTGCTTCGAGTTACGAAAAATTCATTTCCCTATGGGTTTACTTCGATTTACATAAAAATTTCATTTTTCTTATGGGTTTGCTTCAAGTTACGTAAAAAAATGTTTCCTCTGGGTTTGCTTCGAGTTACATAAAAAACCAATTTAAGCAAAAGCCTACGGAATGGACTTTTTTCCCTGTAAGTAGGGGTTTTACTGTATTATTACCTTTCCTGCTAAAGAGATACCCATTTATCTACTTGCAATTTCTTGCTTTCAAACTGCTAGGTTGGCAGGAGCTAGGACAGAGATGGGATCTCATGCCGCCGTGGAGCACTTGGGTCTCAAACTGCTGATCTGCCAACCTTCCAGTTGTCAAGTTCAGCGTCTTAACCACTAAGCCCCCCGCAGTCCCTTAAAGAGCCCTACTTTTACTCTATTAAAGCATTTTCATTTAAAATGCCTTGATATAACAGGGTCCTGTAGCGGAAATATGTACATTCTGGAGTTAATACATGCATCCAGAGTGCCCCTCCTGCTGGTGTTCTCTCATTTTGACTTGTTCAGTATTACAGATGAAACCATTCCGAGTGAGCAATGCCTTCCAGTCCAAGAAAGAATTGCTTCTGGGCAGCTGGGCAAGAAGCTGTGTCAGCTGGAAGGGAACAGACTCTTTCTTTCTTTGGGTTTTCTATGTGCCACAAACCATCAAAAGAAGGACATTTGAATACAGTGGTTTGAAACAGTTGTCAAGGCTAGCTGATTTCATAGCTTTATGTGAGAAGCTGAATGAATTCCCAAATAACTTTGGAAAGAAAAGGCTGCTAACTGGGATTGTGATTTCTGTCTTAGTGTGCATTATACCCCAACAGCGAGGTTTCAACTGTAACTTAGGTCCCATGGTTTCTGCATTCAGCACTCAAAATTGTTTTGACGTCATGGCAGAATTAGGAGAAAGAGAAACATTTTCATGATTGTTTCCCATTATTTTAGTTTTTCATTTACTCCACAGCAAGACTTTTTCTTTTTTGCTCTGCTTTTCTCAAGGAAATAATAAAAACATGACTCCCTTTTTGAACTTACAGTATTGTCGCTGCATGTTTTTTGTGGCATTAATTCTTAAACGTTTTGAGTTTGCTGCTCTTTTTCAAACTTATTGCTACATCTCCCAACCTCACATCGACCAAATGACCCCAAAGACCTTTCAAGTGATTCTATGTGAATAGTATGCAGGAATCTGTGACATGGGCTACCAATCCAACAATGATATTATAAGACAACTATGACAGTCAGTAATATCCAACTCTAGGGGGTGGTGTTCATCTCTGTTTACAGCCAAAGAGCCAGCGCTGTCTGCATCTGCAGACATTTCCGTGGTCACGTGGCAGGCATGACTAGGTGCCGGAGCACATGGAACACTATTACTTTTCCCACCAAAGCACTATATGACATGGGCCAGGCATGCTGTAAACAGGCATGTTTGCACATGCACAGGCACATTTGTGCATGCGCAGGTGCCTTTATGGCTGTTGTAAACATTCCGCTTCTGCTTCCACGGCTGTTGCCGTGGGCTTGATGGAATGGCTTCGGTTGCTGGGTCTGACCCACAGGCCGTTGGTTGCGAACCCCTGCACTAGATGTCTAGACAAATAAATGTCTATTTATCTCAGTGGTGGGCTAAAAAAAAAATACTACCACACTGTAGGCATGGTATGATGGGCGTGGCCAGGGGGAAAGCCCTGCATTGCACCCAAATTAGGACAACTTTATTTCAAAACCTGGATGGATGTGGCCAGCCAGATTTTCTGCTACCGGTCCTGGTGAACTGGTGCGAACCTGCTGATGCCCACCACTGATTTATCTCCTTGCAGTTTCTTGCTTTTAAACTGCTAGTTTGGCAGGAGCTGGGACAGATCACAGGCACTCACTCCATTGTGCAGCACTCAGGTCTTGAGCTGCTGACCTGCCAACCTTCCAGTTGTCAAGTTCAGCATCTTAACCACTAAGCCACCACAGTTCCCCTTCTAAAACTAGGGCTTGTCTAAAGCAGCTTTTCAAAAGCCACTTGAGATGGGTGGTGGTGGGCGGGAGAGGAACAAAACACCATTCGGCCTAGTCCCTGCATGCTGACAGCATTTTGCTTCTCCAATGGGACTGCAACATAAGCCCCACAGTAACTGTTTCAGGGTTCACATAGGCAGGTCTTCCCTCATCAGCTTCAAAGTGGCTGTTACCCTTGTGTCTGTTGCTGATTGGACTTGGTGGTAGGTGGTAGATCACACATCAGCTGTGAAGAGGCCTAGTCTACTTTATTTGCATATATGTTGGGAAGACCCTCTGACAGGGCTCAAAATGAGGTAGGTTGGCCCAAGCAATGTGTATATATGATAGGACCGTGATGGCGAACCTTAGCACTCCAGATGTTCTTAGACTTCAATTCTCAGAAGCCCAATCACCCTGTGAATCCACATGAATGGATTTACTGCAATTCATCTGGCCCGCACTGCCCATGTTGCTCCTGGAAGCAGAAGTAAAACACGCCTGTACAGAAGTAAAATGCACCCGGAAGCACCGCTTCCGCTTCCGGGAGTGACGATGGCAGCGCGGACCATATGAATTGCAGTAAATCAATTCATGTGGATTCACAGAATGCTTGAGCTTTGGGTTATTGAAGTCTAAGAACATCTGGAGTGCCAAGGTTCGCCATCACAGTGAAAGGACCAACCCAACCCATGGGCTATATACCTGTGTAGACATGGGGATTCAGGAAAGCATCACCAAATGAAAATAAAAGTTCTTCTAAAATCAGGTTGGAAAGGAAGAGACAGTAGAGGACCAGCCACACTCTCGGTTACCAAAAGTGGATCAAGGAAAACTCTGTCTTACTATAGGTGAGAAACATACAAATCTAGTGGGTTTTAGGAGGGATATGCTGCTTGCCTTGGGGTTCTGTCATGGAAGTTTTCACTCCTTAGTCCAACCTGATCTTCACACAATGGTAGTCCACCCACCCACCCTTCCCTTCAGATGGAAAACAAATACCTTACTGAGAAAAGTGTTTTAGTCTTTTCAATTGCTGACAACAGAAAGCCTGGGATGGTTAATGTTTTAAGCTTAGTGAACACAAATCTACACGCCTGAGAAAGGCAGCAAGTATTTATAGCAATCGCCTAGTTACTGCCTCCTACTCGGCTTGCCAGCCTATAAATCTTGGTCCGGCTGGTGGAACAGACATTTAATAAACATTTATCGGGACTTACAAAGTCACGCTCATCCTTCAACATGTATGGCTATTTAAAAGGGCTCCTATTTCCACAAGTGTAGTTTGCTCTAAAAGAGCAAGGTGTGGGGGGTGGGAAGATCAGCAAAACTTAATAAATGGTTTAATGAAATATATCTTGCATACGTCTTGCCCTTTCCTAATATATCCACTATTCTGCCTGCTGTACAGCATTGCAGGACTGTAAAAATCAAACGTTGTCTGGTTCAAGGATTTAATCCAACCACCTCTTTATTTCTTCCTTTAGTGTGACTTGTTTCTTTGAGCCCTTCTGTCCAGAGACAAGACTGTGTTTCCAGTTCCACTCTTTTAAGACCCCAATAAACAACGATTCCAAGGTATCCAGGGTATAAACAACCAGGTTTTCTGCAAAACCTTGCCTTGACCATGATTGATTCCCCCGTCCTCTGTTCTCTCTGCTGAGCCTGTTTGGTAGATTTCATCCTACTTTTCTTTATCTCAAAGCTGCTCCTTTTTTAATGTCAGCACATTATCAACCTCACTGGGCAGGGGTCCATATGCAAACCTGTTGCAATGGCTCCCAAGTGTTGGAGTGGCTGGCCGCAAGGAAGACATGCGAGACAATCATCCTGGGTCGGGTGGTACGTATTAATTACCCTGCCTTGGGGTGATGCGCGCATAGGATGCGCGTGACCCCCTAATACAGAAGGCTTGCATATGTGGCGTTTTCTGGTGGTCCAGCTACAATGCCAGCTCTTGGAAGTTACCCTGGGGTTAATGGACAACTCGTACTTAATTACCTTGGGTTGGCGAAACCCATTATTCCTGCCCTAATCTCGGAGTCGATGTGTATTGACTCCAGGTACCTAGCTTGTTCTGCTGTCTGGCGTGGCTTGTTTGCCCAACTTAATCTGCAGGCAGAAGCGGAGGATTGTGTATTTCCATTAGAGTCATCATCTTTGGTTTTTGCCCTGTTTCTATTGTAGCCATCAGCCAAGGCTTTATGATTTGTCCCCCAAACTAGCTAACTAGCCCATACCCCAATTGCCTTTTCCAGCAAAGTCCGGTTGGTCCCCGGATCAATTGAAGGCCAAGCGAACCCCTGGGGAAAGGTTTGGCCAATTATTCACGCGGGCAACCCACACAAACCGAGTGTTTTGCAAAACATCTTGGCAAGAAATTGGCATGTAATAGATGATGTATTGATATGACACATCTGAAGAAACAGCTGCAGTCCACAAAACCTAATGCCAAACAAACCCAACAGCCTTCAAGGTGTGACAAGGCTCTTTGATGCATTAATACACATTCTTGTTAGTATTATATTAGATTTATTAAAAACATTCATGAAAAAAATGGTTTTCATGTTTTTGATTAGCTGAACAAATGTTTTCCTAACAATAATACCATCTGATTTAATGAGTCACACTGGGTCGAATCTAGATTCTGTCAGAAAAGATCTTAATACCCAGTGTGGTGTAGTGGATAGAGCAGGGGTTCCCAATCTACAGCCTGTGGGCCGGGGCCAGCCTGAGGCAACATTTCATGTGGCCTGCCACCACTGCCACACCCAGAGGTAGAAGTGGAAATGTTTACATCAGCCATAAATGTGCCCACTTCCACTTCTGCGGGTGTGGTAAGGCCCACGGCATAAGAAGGTTGGGAACCCCTGGGATAGAATGATGGACTAGGACTCTGGAGACCAAGGTTCAAATATTCATTTGTCCATGGATATTTATTGGAGGAATGGAACTGGTAAAAACACTCCATAGATATCTCACTTACCTTGGAAATCCTATTTGGGTTGATTCTGACTTAATGGCATATAACTAATTAACTAGAAGTTAATTGAAATAGTAAGAGGGATCAAAATCAGTCATGAGAAAATAAGCTTTTTTAAATTTCAGTGGGGGTGATTTCAACATATGACTTCTTAACTCTGTTTGAGTCACAAATATATATACAGAGAACTGACATGAAGCATCTCTGATAGTTTACCAGTGTTTCCCAAACTTTGGTTCTTGGACTCCATTTCCCAGAAGCCTAAGTCAATTCCTCAAAGCACTGATCAGCCAATATACTGACTTAGGCTTCTGGGAATTGAAGTCCCCTGTGAGGCATAGGGCCCACTTTGGGAACCACTGGTTTAGACCAAGGGAAAGACTTCCTCCATCTACCTGCATCTGTTTCAACTCATATGACTTTGTCATATCAGAAAAACGTCCCTATCTTCTTGTCTGAAAATTAATTGCCTAATCCATGGTTTCTCAACTTGGAATGCCAGATGTTCTTGGATTTCAATTCCCAGAAGCCCTGATCAGTAGGTGTGCTAGTTGAGGAACATCTGGGGGCACAAGGTTGAGAAACCCTGGACTAACCCTAATCCTTTGCCTCCAGTTTGTTGGGTACAGTTGGGCATGTGTTCTTGAGGGAGATGTGTCTATTTCGAACTCTCTCTTTATTTTTCAGCCAAACGGCTGTAATGGAGAAAATCCCACTTCATTTTTCCTTGTAACTAATTTAAACCTTTATCCTCTTCTAAAGGGCCTGAAGCCAACCTGTTAGATTTCTGACAATGTAGTAAGTACAGTGGAACCTCATACAGCAACCATCCCATATAACAACAAAACGTATAACAATTAGTTTTGTTTTGTTTTTTGGGGGGAGGGGGGAATGGCGTCCCGCATAATAATTTTCCCTAGGGAAAAAATCATACAACAATTTTTCAATGGGTAAAACCACTTAGCAAAAAAATCATTGTACGATGCATCCCATAGGGAAAATTGCTATATGATGCATGGATCGTATAGCAATTGTTTTGTACAACAAGCCCCCATGGAATGGATTAAAATAATTGTATGAGGTACCACTGTATCTTTTTTCTTCTCTTACTGCGTATTTTTAGTCTGAATAATTATTTTTGGGCTGGGAGATGAGGAGAATTTCAGGAGGAAATTATTAAAAATAATTTCCCCATTTTCGCTATGTACCTACATATCCCAACCAAAAACACACACATGTTTTAAACCAAAAAAAGATAAGATACACCTGTTTGTTATTCATTCTTGTCTGATTTTAGTGATTAGCTCCATTCTTCATGGCTCCAGAGAAATCTTGATTGAAGTGCTGTTCAGTTCTCTCTGTGTGTGTTTGTGTTCACATGCACACACAAATGCACATAAACATTTATTATTCTGTACTGAAATATTCCCTCCGAATCCTTAAAAGGGAGCGGAGAAGATATGCAGAATAATAAACATGTACTTGAAACAAACTGAATACTCCATATGAGTAAGTTAAGCAGTGAATCTTTGCCCCCAGATATACTGTTCATGTATAAACAGACAAATGGGAAATGTTAACGGGAGTCACATTATTTATAGCATTTTACGGTAAGAATCACTCATCACCTTGTAAGCAAATAATCTGTATTGTTATGAATTACAGAAAATGCAGCTGTCCCATTTCTTAGTGTTACAAGGAACAAAATACTCTGTATTGGCAGCTTTCTTAAAGGGATGGTGTCCTTGGTCTGATTAATGCAACGGAAAACTTCTCTGCCATACTCACTTCCCTTAATGCTAATGCACCTTCTGCTGCCATGTCCCTCCTGAATAAGATTAACTCTCATGACATCTGCTAGAAGTCTGTGTATTTGCATCTATATGAACCTAAACTTTCACTATAAGGTATGTTGCCTTGGTGCAATTCTCTTCAGCAATTATAAAACGCTGCAATAGGATCCCATCTTATGTTAGGACCTATTGGGCAGCCTGTAAACTCTTTCATTCTCTCTCTCCTTCAATTTAATAAGGACAGCAAAGACGAGACTATAGCCTAATCATTCTTTCAAGACACTCCAGGGCAGACTAATGAACACTTTTCTAAATGGCACATCATGTTAGGCATTTTTTACCTCCCTCAAATTTTACAGAATAACATCTGAGAGAAATAGGGAGGAGAGGGAGAGGGAAAGGGTTGCAAGCCATTCACTGCAGTACCATGAAATGTCCTTACACAATCCAGAGTTGCAAAGGTGTGAATGGCTTTATTTTGTGGATTGTGGCAAAAAAATAAATAAATTGCACACTTGCATATTGCCAGAGAAACATTCCTTAAATATGTCTTTTCTCACCGAAGGCTGTTTGTATCATTCCTTCATTAAATTCCTGTAATGTACTGTGGCTGCACAAAATCATAAATTGGCACATTAGCTCTCAGAATCGAATAGCAACATTTCAATGCGCAGGTATCAATGCTGTGACCTTTGCCCAAAGCTCTCACATAATGCAAGATAAGCAAACTTCTTCCAGAGTGTAATCCAAAGATAAGTCCCAGTCCTGAATTCCCCATTGCCACTGTTGGTTCATCACCCCATATTCAGGCTTTTCATGGTGAGCAGGAAAGGGGTCAAAGTGATGGAGAATTTGTCCCTATGGTGTAACCCATTTAAGAATCTTACATGCCTCCAATGACTGGGGTCAGGAAGTTCTGCTTTTGTTCCAACAGGCTACACAATAACGCAAAGTCAACATATCTTGAAAAAGTCACTTTGGGGAGCTAAAAGTCCCAGCTAACAGTGGCCACCTTACCTGGTGAGGCAGGTTTTTTTTTCTCAGTTACTCATGTTACACCCTCAGATTTCTGAAGCTGATGCCCTATGAATTGGCCAGGATACAATTTCCATCACTCTGGCATGCATAAGAATGAAACAAAAAGTACCTTTTGCTGAGGCCTCTGAATTTTGCACAAAATGTCTCTGTGCAAAACTAGTGTCTTTTCCTTCTGGGAAGCAAAGCGCACGCACACGCATGCACACATGCACACACACAAAACAAATAACTATCTGATTAATTGAAAATATTGAAACCCCATTATTAACCCCCTATGATTCTAATTTATAAAATATCAGACCATATACTGGCAGAAGCTTAGGCCTGTCTCAGATCACCAATGCCAGTTACAAAAGTAATCCTTCTGAACTCTTTGGTTCAACCTAATATGTAGAGAAATTGTTAAGTGAGGGCTGCAATTATAAAATTTATGTTTAGAAGGAGACAGGCAACAAATGAGTTTTGGTGCCCTTGGAGCAAAACTTAAGCCCTTGCCATATTGATTTCAGTAACAAAATGCCTAAACATGCACACAAAGAGGGGCAATGTCAGAGAAATCCATATAGTGGTTGCCTGTATTTCTCCATGTTATATTTTATTCAAGAGCCACGACAATTTTGGCCCCAGAACTAACTTCTTTAAACTTTAGATCCTTCTATAAGGTGAAAGTGAAAAATAGAGCTATTTTAAGACTTGGACCCTTACTTAGATGGATATTTGGAAACTACAGTAGGCCATCCATATCCACAGGGTCTTTCATTACAGATATTCACAGAGAAGCAGTGAATCCTGCATTACACATACCAGAGTCATACAAGTGTGTAGGTGGATGGGCAGATAGGTAGGGTGGCAAATGCCTCCATCTGCCAAAGTAACCATTCTCCTCCTGAGCAGGCAAATGTACGCATGGAGTAGCTCCCTTGGGAAACACCATTCATTAGAACACCATTCTTTCTCAGCAGGCACCCTCCATATATTATACTTAGATAGTGGCCTCTAGTGGCCAGCTCTGGTAATGAATCTGGGAAACTCACAGATATATATTTGAAGTATTTGACATGGTAGCCGTGTTAGTCTGTGCAAACCTATCAGAGAATAAACAAAACAACAACAACAAAAGACAAAAAACATTGTTGCATGTTGTAATGGTCCACGGGAGTCGAGGTGCTGAACTCAAGGAAGGTGCGAGAGATGAGGCTATGATGAAAAAGGCCAGCCCCAATTACTCGGGTAGTCTGTATTTATTGGCTATAATTGAGAGTCATCATGCACAGCCCGCATGAGACCCTCGTGACAGAAGGCTTGCTACGTGACACTTGGCTGGTTGCGCTACACTTACCAGCCTGCATGCCCAGGGTGCCCATTGGCAGACTTAATCAGCGGATTGTGGTGAGACTCATTATTCTCGTGTTATCTAAGTCCTAGAAGACTGTGTATACCTATGCATAGCTATTTGGTCTAGCTGTGGTTGGTGTCTGTTCAGCCCTTTACACAGACGTGAGCCAGATACCGTATGCTGTTTACGAGACCTTGGGTCTCTTTCCTCATGACACTTGTCCTACTTCTTTCAGTGCCCTCAGCCAAGGAAACATGGAGTCACTGTTGCTCCCTATTGACTATTTGCCCATACCCAATTTCCTTTCCGGTTGAGCCAGGTTGGTCTCGGGCTTGTTTGCAGAGCCCGACAAACCCATTGGGAAAGATAGCTGTCCAATCAGTGACCTGGGCAACTCACAGTTGCACCTTAAAGACTAACTCCTGTATTTAAATGTGAGCTTTCGTGGATCAAGTCCACTTCATCAGACAGATATATATAGGTATGTTTCTTTAGGAGACACATATAAAGTATTTCTTCGATTTTTAAAACTGATACACAGGCCCTACTATATTTTCTGTGGACTGGTGACTCCATTCTGTTGGTGCCTGGAAGTCATGGTTGCATACCTATACTATGCAGTAGCTGAGCTTGTGTTGTTGTTTGATATAAGATTCCCAATTTTTGCATAATTTCCTGTATTTGTATTGGTCTCTAAGAAAACAGCCCCATATAATCAATAGAAACAATCAACAGGCACTTGATGATAGCCAACTCTTAGAGAGAGTTATGGCCAGGGAAATTGAATCTCTATTGTCATGTCTGCTTACCACCCCTCAGGATGCATTTGATTCTTTTATTCTGTACAAGGAAACTTTATTTCATTTTCTATATCCAGTATTAGGAAAGTAATCTAGATGATCATTATCAATGATCTTCATAAATGAAGAACTTTTTAGCTTACATGAAGTTTGAAATTCTCATCCTACTTCATAAATAGAGTGTTTTAATCCTGTATCTACTCATTGGAATTTTCTTGTGCTCCAGTCAATTAAGAATCACTAGATAACATTTTTCAGATCAATGTTTTAAAATGACTAGATGCAACAACTATGAGTGAGTTTGGGACAGTTTTCAACAATACTATTGTTGTAATGCAACGTGTTATACTCTTTGTGGATTTGGAAACTGAATTACCACCAAAATCTAGTTTTTAATTTCATAATTACTGGTAGTTCTTTAATTTCATATAGTTCTTTAATTTCAAATATGATCCAGATTGTCTTCCTATCTGGAGAGTTTAACAGCCTGTAAACTGATCTGAAGGGGAGGGGGAATGGAGATATCTAATGTACTTGTTTGGCAGTAAATGATTCTGAACCTTATTAACCTCCAACACAACATAAACAGCATTCATGCCATGCAGATTTATTACTAGTCTTCAAAAAATGGAATGACAGATAAGATTGCAGATGTTTATATTGGCTTACCTGCTGAAGAGGAATCTCTAAGGTCACCATGGAATTTACTAACTTAAACCTTACGCTTTAGGACATAATTCAAGAGATAAGA
This sequence comes from Bradypodion ventrale, assembly GCA_035047345.1. Taxonomy (NCBI): domain Eukaryota; kingdom Metazoa; phylum Chordata; class Lepidosauria; order Squamata; family Chamaeleonidae; genus Bradypodion; species Bradypodion ventrale. The sequence goes on from JAWDJE010000006.1 coordinate 129,495,158, forward strand.
TTTTCTCTCTGTCTTTCCTCTTGCTTTAAAACCATTCTTCCACAAAGACCACAATGTGCAAAAAAGAAGAAGAAAAAGTGCAGACGAAGGTGGGAGGAGAATGAGTTTTCACCTTCTGCACTGAGTTGTAATGTACCTTTAGAGCTGCAGTAATTCATCGTAATCTTATGATGCTGATGAACACTATTCAAATATGCTGGAAAATCAACTAGCAGAAAGGGGAGGGGAATCAGACAAAAATTGAAGTGTGTGGGCTTCAGAAGGGTGCTACCAACTGTTGTGATAGTTTGAAAGGAGCTAGGTTTAAATGTCGACTTTTCCTGTGCAAGTCTTTCTTGTTTACAACAGTTCCCATCCCTACTGTTATGATTATGTAAAGGCACATTGAGTTTAACACAAGAAGGAAGGATAGAAGAAGGGACGCGTGGTGGCGCGGATCCGCTGTCGTGCGCTTTGCCGGCCCTGCCTCATTAGAGACAGCACGGGGCCGGAAGCGGCGGGGGCCGGACCTTCCTGGAATGGAGAGGTCCGGACCACCCCTTCCTCCTTTCAGCTCAGCTGGGCCAGGCAACGTTTGCCCGCCACCCCCTCCCTTAGTGTCAGTGTGAGTTTTTTGGTCGCTTCGGGGCCGGATGGGAATTTTTGCTTGAACCTAGATTGGCCGTTTGGTTCTTGTTGTTTTCGCCCATCCCACACTATCACTGATGGTTGAGTTCTGGGGTACCTTTTTGGTTCTTGTCTTTGGTCACTTGACGGCTAGCACTGGTAAGGGGGCACTGGGTGACCCCTACGAGTCTGGCAGGTGCACACTTGGTTGGCCACAGAATGAATGAGATAGAGGGAAACTCGGGTGGCCAACAAGGGAAGGCTATGCTAGAAACAGCTTGCCAAACCTTCAAGTTCGCCGGACTCGCGTCAGAAGCAGAGGTTAAGTCATTTGCGCTTCTGTTGGGGGTTGCGATAATTGGTTATAACCATTCGTCCTTACCAGTGCTATGGCGGCCCACTTGCATTATTGAATTGTGATTAATAAAAGTGGCCCAGTTTTAACCCAACATAGTGTCCGTCTCTTTATTGGGGGGTGGGTCCGGCAATGGTGAGTTTCAGTCTTTTTGTGTAGTTCTGTGTGGTCCATTTTTTATCTGCTGGCATGTGTGCTGAACCACCAGGGCCTGAGGCTAGAGGGTTCCAGGACAACTCTACCCATCAATTGTCTCTCTACTCTTCAAAGACTATATAGGATCCAGCCAAGCCAGAATTCTTTGCCTGCATTCTTTCTTTTTTTGTTCATATCACAGCATTGAAAAATTAGACCAGTTTTGACCAGAAGCAGGCTACTTCAAGGGCATTATCTTGGCCATTTACTAGATCTTCTTATGTACATGTGGTGGGGCATAAACTGCATGCACATAGATGCTGCATTGATTGAATTTCTCCACATTCACAGAAAAAGTGGCTTATTTCCAAGAAGCCCCATTTTACTTAAGTGGTTCCCAACGTGGGGCACATGCCCCACAGGGGGATCTCAATTCCCAAAAGCCTAAGTCAGTACTTTGGCTGATCAGTGCCTTAGGGAATTGACATCAATTGACTTTTGTTCCTTTTTTGCTAGCACTTCTTGATGCACTTCTGTAGGGGACATTGCTAGCCAAATAATAGACTGGGGGGGGGGGGGTGTCACATTGGTTTCAGGCAGCCAATAATAATCCTGTGTATGATTCATTAAGAATTATATCCACCTGTTTGGCATGAGCTGATTTATACCATGCAGCACTAGCATATTCTGCTGTGAAGTAGCACAGAGACAAAACTGTTGTTCTCATCATTTGTGGACCCCAGTTAGAACCAGCCAGTTTCCTAAATATGTTATTTCTGGCGACAACTTTCTGTTTCTTGGTTGAATTGTGTTTTTTTCATAGGTCAAGGTTTGATCCAGAGATACTTTGCCTAGAGATACTTTGCCTAGATACTTTGAGTCAATATTCTAAACTCTTGCCTTCTCAAATAATTTGGGGTTTCTTCAGAACTTGTCTTTTCTTTAAGTAGAAGACACAGACTTGTGTTTTGAAAGGGTTTGATTTCAGCTGCTTGTTTTTAAAATATAAGGAAAGATCTTCTAATACAGTGGTTACCTGGCGCGTGATGGACTTAAAGGTTTCCCCTTGGACTGTCAAGGCAAGATCACCAGCATAGATTAACATGTAGTACACTAAAAACTGGGAGAAATTTGGTCTTGACACTTGCAGAAACAAAGAAAACCTCACTGGATAAACACAATAGCAAAGCTTGACATGACAAGAAGCAACCAAAAAGCTTGGAAACTACTGAAAAGACTGAACAAGTGATTCAAATAAAGGGATATTTTATACTTAGGTAAAGATAAAGGTCCAAAGCCAGTTGTATCCAACTTTAAGGTTCTACAAACTATAAGTTTATAGTTTGCAGACATTTCTGTGGACACGCATAACTAGACACCAGAGTGCACGGAATGCTGTATACCTTCCCACCAAAGAGGTGCCTATTTATCTACTTGCAATTTCTTGCTTTCAACCTGCTAGGTTGGCAGGAGCTGGGACATAGACAGAAGCTCACTCTGTCATGCTGCATTTGGGTCTTGAACTGCTAACCTGCCAACCTTCCAGTCATCAAGTTCACCATCTTAACCCCTAAGCCACCACAGACCCTTTTATATGTACATAACCCCAAACCAAACAGCACATCAACTACTCCTAACAGGAAAGACTAACCAACACATAATATAAATAAACATCACAAGAATTTCTACTGTCTTCATCATACCTGTCAAGTTTTGGCTTTGGAAATAAGGGAAATTTCCCAGCAAATACGGGATACTTGACAGATATGCTTATCCTTTGCTGCCCTCAAATGGCGGCAATAGGGCATTGCAGTCTAATTAAAATGGGATGATGGCAGGGAAGAGGGTAAAATAAGGGGTTTTCCCGGCCAATACGGGATACTTGACAGCTATGGTCTTCATATTGGCAGAACCAGAGAAAGCCATAAGACTAAGTAAGAAGCACCAGGACTTCATAATGTTAAGCAAATTAAACATTTTGGCAAAACACATAGGAATGGCTCCTTCATTTCTTTAATAATTGCTGAATGAGCAAACAAATCCCAAAAATATGGCAGAAGACAAAAGTAATTGCTGTACTGAAATCCGGCAAAGAACCAACAGATCCCAAAAGCTACAGGCCAATCTCCCTACTATGCCACTTACACAGTGTTTAAACAAATGATATTAAATTGAAGTCCTTTACTTCCAGAACAGTCAGGCTTTAGGTCTGGTAAGAGCTTTACAGCTCACATCTTAAATCTAACCCAGCACAAAGAAGATAACCGGAGCAGCGTTTGTTGACCTTACAGCAGCGCATGATCAATTGCTGCTCACAAAGCTCTACCTCCTTACTAGCAGAAATGATCATCATTCAGCTTCAAAGCTAAATTTTGTTGTGGATGAATTTCAAGGAAGGCACAGTCACTGGAGAAATCAAAGCATTGGTCTGCTGCGGGATAACATCCTGGCACCATTACCTTTTAACATTTACACAAATGATCAACCAATGTTTTCATACTCCAGGAGTTTCATCTCTGCTGATGATTTTGCCTTGCCAGTCCAAGGGGAAGCCTTTGAATCCATCAAGCACCAGCTAACCTCTGCCTTAGGTTAGAAATCTTTCCTTTGCCTGGATAAATAGTAATACCCAATTTCTTGTACAAATCTACAGTGTCTGTCGGAAATGGGACGGTGAAAAGGTAGAGGGAAGGGTTCGGAATTATCCTACCTTCCTCTCTTCTATCTGCAAATGATGTGATCAGTGCAGATAGAACCATACCTGTCAAGTTTGGGATTTAAAAACAAGGGAAAATTTGGCCACAACCCTCTGTGGGTGTGGCCAAATCAGTGGACGTGGCCAAATCTGGCCATGTGACTTGCTGGGCTCTAGTCATGCCTGCCACATGACCATGAAAACGCCTGCAAACACAGACAACACTGGCTCTTTGGCTGTAAATGGAGATGAGCACTGCACCCTAGAGTCAGATACGATTGACTTTTGAGGAAGGGCAACCTTTACCTTTACCTATTGTTAGATCCAAGGCTGCCTGTCATATCTGACTCTTGGGTTTAATGCTCATTTCTGTTTATAGCCAAGGAGCCAGCACTGCCTGTTTGTAGATGTTTCTGTGGACATGTGGCAGGCATGACCAGAATGTTGTTATCTTTCCCACCAAAGTGGTCTCTATTTATCTACTTGTAATTTTTTGCTTTTGAACTGCTAGGTTGCCAGGAGCTGGGACAGAGATGGGAGCTCAAACCGTCATGTCGGCCTTCCAACTAATAAAGCGAGCTTCTTAACCATTGAGCTGCAGTGGCTCAAGTGGCTAAGGTGCTGACTGGAAGGTGGCAGGTCAGCAGCTCGATACCAGAGTACTGCAAGACAGAGTGAGCTTCTGCCTCTGTCCCAGCTCCTGCCAACCTAGCAGTTCAAAAGCAAGAAAATTTAGGGAAACAAATAGGGTTCTGGATTAGTCCAAGCCCCTTCCCCTCATCTTCCTGTTTGTTTAAGCTTGAGTTCCACCAACCTAGTGGGGCTTCCATCCCACCACACAGAACTGGCTCATCTTCTTCTGCCTCTTTCCTCCCATCTAGGGCCTTATTTTTTCACCCTCAGGCATCTCTTTCCCTAGCGTCTACCTTATGTTTGTCAAACCACCACCTCATGATGTCGTTATTTGTACTTTCACTGTTATTTTTGCAGTTCTGAAGACACGTTACCTGTATTATATTGAAATTTGTCTGTTTGAGTGATTATTAATCTATACAAAACGCATTCAAACCATGTCTCACATTCCACTTTATATAATTGCAAGTAGATAAATAGGGAACACTTTGGTGGGAAGGTAAACAGCATTCGGTGTGCTCCTGTAGTCATGCCTGCGACATGACCATGGAAACGTCTGCAGAAGCAGACAGCGCTGGCACTTCGGCTTTGAAACAAAGATGAGCACTGAACCCTAGAGTCAGATATGACTGGCTTTCAAGCAAGGTAAAGGTAAAGGTATCCCTTGCTTGAAAGCCAGTCATATCTGACTCTAGGGTTCAGTGTTCATCTCTGTTTAACCTGGTCCAGATCCTGGCCCCTCACCCACAACACACCCACAAACACACACACCATCGCTCTCCACACCCACACCCACACCCACCCACACACACAAAGGCGAGTCTCTCTCTCTCTCTCTCTCACACACACACACACACACACACAGAGTAAAGTAAGCAAAACAAAAAGACAGAGAGACTTACTTACACACACAGGAAAGTAAACAAAACAAAAAGACATAGACTTACCCAGAAGGGGCAAGCCCCGGGGCATCCATGCTGGCCCTCCCTAGCCCAGGGCCAGCCATGTCGGGCAGCTCTTTTCTTCCTTTTTCCCCCTCCGCCCTCCCCTCGCATGGGCCCACGGAGGAGTCAAAGGAAGTTGGAATGGAAGCAGAGAGATGAAGGCCTCGCCCCAAACCACCTTCTCTCTCCCCTTCCACAAGCGAAAAGCCACAGTGGCCTCTGGTGGCAGGAAAAAAACTGCAGTTTTGGGATTTTTTTAAAAAAACGTGATATTTTGGGAAAATTAATAAAACGGGAGGGGCGGGAAGAGGGGGTAAAAATACAGGGTTTTCCTGGCCAATAAGGGATACTTGACAGGTCTGGATAGAACAAGGGACATGAAAAGAGTCTTCTAAAAGGATTTCTTGGCTGTAGCCTCCATTTGGGTTGATGATTGGACCTAAATATGCAAAATCTTCCACTAGCTCAGTTCTTCATTGATACCATTAAAGTTTTGTAATTCTTCTGCAGTTAAAATGATAGTTAGAAATACAGGTAGTTCACAGTTGTGATGAGAGAGCCCGTAACCAGTAGCCAGGCTGGCTGGAGAATTCTAGGATGCCTATTCCAACAAACAATAACTTGAGGAGTTTTCTTAGGCTCTCCCCATGATTGGCAGTAGCAATGTGCCTAGGACATAACAGTCTTTGCAAAAGGTCAGAGGTATCAGGCACTGATTGCAATTATGATTGAAAGTGTTTGTGGCACATTTTAAGCTGATGCTTAGAAAGACAACCTTCATAAATATACGACACTATTTGATGTTTTCTTTTCTACAGGTTCTTTTATTTATTATTCATTTATTGGATTTGTATCCCGCCCTCCTGATGGGGAACACCTGTCTCCTTTTCCTTAGAAGACAGAGATTGTGCTGGTTATCAGGCAAAGGATAGACACTTTGTACACTGCAGCTGCCACAGATTACTGGAATAACTATTTTTAATGTGAGCAGTAACAAAGTAATCATGCAAAAAGAATTTATGTACAAAATGAGATGGGAGCAAAATGTCTCTTACTTATTCTTCCAGATAATAATAATTTCATGTCAGAAATTATTCTGGGTTGAAAGGATTTTTGTGGGAGAAACTCCGCTCAGGGAATGCCCAAATGAGGCTCCTTTCATGTCCCCAAGAGCTGGGACAGAGACGGGCATTCAATCTGTCATGCAGTACCTGGCTTTCGAATTGTCGAGCTGCCAACCTTCCAGCTAACAAGGCAAGCTTCTTAATCTCTGAGCCACTGCTGCCCCTATTATCTTCCAAATGGAAATGACTGTTGTTCTGCTGTTGGGAGGAAAGCCTTCATTAATTCCAAGCTGCCTTTCCTTTCTTTCTCTCTTTCTTATCAAATCAGAAGGACCTTTGCTTTGTAAGGAACAATACTGTATAGGGACATGGAATGTGAGATCTATGAATCAAGGAAAGCTGGAAGTGGTAAAAACAGAAATGGAAAGAATAAGCATTGACATCTTGGGAATCAGTGAGTTAAAATGGATAGGGATGGGCAAATTCAGCTCTGGAAACCATCATATGTACTACTGATGCCTTTGAAATGTGGTGTTGGAGGAGAGTTTCGAGAGTCCTCTGGACAGTGAGGAGAACAAATAGGTCAATCCTAGAAGAAATCAACCCTGGCTGCTCCTTAGAAGGTCAACTAGTGAAGATGAAGCTAAAGTACTTTGGACATCAAATGAGAAGAGAGGATTCACTTGAGAAAGCCTTGATGCTGGGAAAGGTGGAGGGCAAAAGAAGAAGGGGGCAGCCAAAAATGAGATGGCTAGATGGTATTGTAGATGTAATGGGCACAAAGCTGGGTGGGCTGAGGAGGGTGGTAGAAGACAGAGGTGCCTGATGGGCAATGGTCCATAGGGTCACAAACGGTCAGAATCGACAGTGTGACTGAACAACAAAAAGGTTGGGAAATACTCAAACAATGACAGCAGCAAATGTATTAGGCTGCTAGGTTTTGGCCATCTTCATGGTTTTTTTAAAAAATAATATATTGTAACTACATTTTAAGCATTTAATTTTTAATTTTTTTTACTTGGATATGTTTTTTAACTACATTCTAAAAATCTAAATTTTAAAACTTTAATTTCTTGTTTTACTGTGCTGATCATAGACAATTACAAAGTGATTGATTGCAAAAAGAACTAGTGTATTCTAAAAAGATTGAAATGGGAACAGGCTGTCCAACAAACACACATCCCGGAAATTATATATGCTCCATGAATTTAGTAATATCAGGTACTATATGCAAAAAAATTTTTGCCATTTTTTCTTATATTTCATTATACATTGAGGAATCACACTATTTTGGTTTCTTAATGTAAAGTTGAAGTTTTGCAGAGTAGCACTGTGCAGTTAAACTGTAGCTTTACATATTGTAATCTGAGCTAAAAATATATAATGTGTGATAAAGAAGTTCATTCTGCAGACCTTGCTTTCTGCACAACCTGCACTGAATTATCTTTCCTTTCTCACTAAAATTAGTGGCATGAGAAATTTGACAAGTTGAGAAGAGATGCGGTAGGTTAACCTCCCTGGGACTGTCTCGATAAATGAGCTCATTTTGTCAGGTCAAGAAACAAACTGGTGAAGAACACCTTGAAAAGGTATTGCATAATCATGTTGTCGCTCAAACACACACACACACACACACACACACACACACACACTACTTCTTCTAGATTTATTTGTATTATAAAGAATAAAAACAGTAGTTCACATAACTGCGTACCAAGGCATACCTGTCAAGTATCCCGTATTGGCTGGAATTTCCCATAATTCAGTGCCGGTTTTTCTACTTTCCCGCCTAGAGCCGCCACCATCCCGTAATTTGACAGTGGGGAAAAAGTAGTTACTGCGCATCCCCATCTGTGCAGAACCCTTCTATGCATGCGCAGAAGGCTTCTACGCATGCGCAGAAGGGTTCTGCAGAGAAGGGGATGCACAGAAAGCTTCTGCGCATGCATAGAAAGGTACTGCACCGAAGGCTATTGCTCAGGTCCCGTATTGTCCGGAGCCACACTTGACAGGTATGTATCAAGGTCTCCTCTGGAAAGCAAAGAGCAAAAGAAAAAAGTGATCTGATAGGTTTTGTGAAATGGGAACAGTATTTCTTGCTTGTTCACTTCCTGAAATACTCTTTTCAGGCTTTTAGAGGATCGGCACTGAATTCTTGTAAAGCCCTTCAAATCTTGTTTTGAAACATTTCACAAGCACTCCCAAGTAACCGTGGCTTGACTGTATATTTCTTCCAGCAATTCATGCTAAGATTTATACAAAGAAAGAAAGAAAGAGAAAGAAAGAAAGAAAGAAAGAAACCCATCAACACTAAAATGGATAATGATTTGGCTGGAACATTATCTGCTGCTTATAGCATTCCCTGTGGTTGCTGATACAGGATGATTGATAAGATCAGAGCTTGAATGCTTGGACTCTTCAGTCACCAGGAGACCCAACACTCACAAAACTCAGCTCGTATTATTCTTTTATTTATTTAAAATGTCTTTGCACAATATAGTGGATATATTGGCATGGCTTAAATTCAAGCAGTTTTGTTGTTATATCAGGCAGGTATACACATCCATAGAAAATGGACTTTCTGCCACTTTAAAGCATGTTATAAAAGAAGGTGAAATAAAAGCACTTTTACATGGTAAATCAGTTGGTTTATTGGAAAACAAGCTCAACATCTTTTTGGCAAGAGTACTAACTTCCTTTGACAATAGGGAAATATATTCCATTGAATCAAACTATACTAAATCACATTTTGTGTTGTTTCTATTCTGCCAGTCCTCTGCTGACTAAAGGAGTTGGAAATCAAAATGGCTGTACATTTTAAAGTTGTGTTGCTACATGTCTTCAAGTCATCTTTGATTTATGGAGCGCTAAGAATTAGAGATTTCCAAAATGTCCTTTTCTCCACAATCCTGCTCGGCTCTTGCAAACTCAAGCCTGTGGTTTCCTTTAGTGATTCAATCTATCTCACAGTTGGTGTTCCTCTTTTCCTGCTGCCTTCAACATTTCCTAGCATTACTGTCTTTTCTAGAGAACTTTGCTTTCTCATGATGTACCCAAAGTAGGACAACATCAGTTTCATCATTTTTGACTCCAAAGATACAGTACTGTACAGAAATCTTAGGTCTCCACCAGCTGGTTGGGAATATGTGATATGGGAGGGGGCATAATTCATCCCCTGAGCTCCCTAAGCACACCAAATTGGGGCAGAGCCTTCTGGTGACCCTTATCTCAACCCTCTCCAAATTTGTTGGAGTTTGGGTGTCCAAGTTATGCCCCCCCCCCCAAATCACTGAATCTTCTTCAAATTTTAAAATTTAAAGGAAGTAGATTTTGCAAATTGCATGTGAATTATGGTATTTGGGCTAATTGTGAAGGGCTTAGTGGTTAAGATGCTGAACTTGATGACCAGAAGGTTGGCAATGTCACCAGTTCACGACCTTAGTGCTGCATGATGGAGTGAGCTCCCACCTTTGTCCAAGCTCCTACCAACCTAGCAGATCAAAAGCAAGAAACTGCAAGTCGATAAATAGGTGGTGCTTCAGTGGCAAAGGAAACAGTGTTCCATGAGCTTCAGTGTCTAGTTATGCCTGCCACATGACCACAGAAACATCTGCAGACACAGACAGCACTGGAGACAAACACCGCATCCTAGAGTCAGATACGACTGGCTTTCGAGAAAGGGGGACCTTTACCTTTACGTTACTACAGTTTAACCATTGTGCAGTGAGGGCTTTACTTTAATTGTTGTGCCTTAGAAACCAATTCCCTGGATCATATTATACCCATGATCTTACTGGGAAGATTATTATTTCAGTGTTGCAGGAGCAAACTTTGAAATACAGGCACTGAACATTCAGGATGGTTCCCACAGCCATAATGGAAGGACCATTCAAAACATCCAGGCACCTGTGCTAATCCATATCGACCAATCACTTTTAGCACAATTCTTCTCTACGCGGAGAAGGTATTTTGTAAAGAGTTCCCCATTCAGTACAAAGACAGCTCAAAGCAATTTGTCTTACCAGAGGAATAGCACGTGAAAATATATTGTTGCTCATGGATAACATAGGACTGGCATTCGAGCCAGGGAGATCTTTACCTTCAGTTGTGAAGGAAAACTACATTCTCACTCCCCTCCCACATTTTGCAATGTTATTTTTTTGTTCAGCTTTTATGTTGTTTCTATCATTAAACCACAAATAAAAAAGCACTTAGGACATTCAAAAGAATTACATGGTACCACACTCAAGGACAAAAGCGAGTCGTCACTCAGGCGCATATGCGTCTCAGGGACATGTTACCTAATGGAATCTTACTTATTAGAGCTGATCAGATTGGGACATAAACTCTGGAACTGAATGGATCCTCTATTTCTAATCAAATCCACAGCTTTCCTCTCCCGCGGCATCCCCTTCCCCACAATTTCTTTTCCTGGTGCTTTTCAGCTAGGTTGTACTTGGCGAGTAATTAGGAATCTCTGCCTGTAGAGTTCAATTTCACTTTCTCCTTCCATCTCATCATTTCTCAGACGTAATTCGTCTGGACTTGGTGCCTTGTCAACTTCCCAAGCTGCTGCAGTAGAATTGAGAAATCTTTTTAACATTTCCAGATGCCCAAAGGAAAATGTATCTTAGTCTTGCAGATGTGACCTTCAGTCGTCCGTCCCCCCTGCTAATATTTAAGGGGAGTGACTCACCAGTTCTTCTAGTTACCCTCGGCCCTTCTCACCTGGCGGTTGCCAGAATTTCTCTAGGGTACTTTCTGACAGAGTTTTTCGAGAATGAATCAGTGCTCGTGACACTTGCAAATCGCATCAGGAACTGCACTGATCGCTGCTAACCCAAAGCGGGATTAGCATGGATGACACAGAAGAGAAAAATGACTTTAGCTCTCACCCTGGTTGATAGATCTTTGTCATTTCACATTTCACTCTAAACTTTATAGTTTCACAGTTTTAAATCAGCCGTAGAGGAACTATGCCTCTTTGTATGCCCAAAAATACAGGGAACAGGGAGGGGAACAGAAGGAAAAAAACCACAGATTGGATGGGAACTCTGCCATTAGCAATATCGTCATCGACTGCAACTTGTATCAGAGAATGCAGGGAAAATGTCGCTGGCATGAATTTGTTTAAGATGGATCCCAGCTTAGCTTGCCATGAAGTGACCCACACGTTATGATCACGGCACCATCTCCTATGGCACACATGAAATGAGACATGCAGGATTTAACACCGGGACTGCAAGGGCCTGCTGCAGCCTTGAGGATATTATCAAGGTGCGCCTTCACAGCCAGTCCATCTGGTATGGCCTCTTCTGCCTCCATGACAATTGGGAATCAGATTTCCTCCTCTGCTCATTTCACCATTGGGCCCAATATGATGGTTTCCAGTGGCATTTCTCCACTGAGGGGGACCATCACCCCACCTAAAGGGGCTGATCCGCCTGTAGCCATTGGCCCCTTTAGGGAATCAGGTTAACCACTGCCTGACACTCATCATTGAGTTGCTGGCTGTATGGTCTACTCTATTACCATAGTGGGATGCCTGGCCAGACATATATTAGCAATATACAGTATGTACAAGCAACAACTGATAAGCACTTGTTGAGACTAATCTGAGATTTAAGGCTTTGGTTTTGCCCAGGATAGGGTTCCATCCCTCCTTTTTGCTTCCATGTTATAACTGAATATATATACTTGATATAAATAAATCTTCTGTTTGTCTTCTCCAAGAAGGCATGAATTTTGAAAGCCACCAGATCACCTGAAATCTACAATCCTTTCTTATTACTGGGAATTATCCAAGCTAAGTCATGTATTATATTATCTGGGTTTCTGATGTACTAGTTCTATTGTTACACAAAAGACCTCTATCCTTCAGATCACACTGACTCACTTCACAACATTCTCTGCTTCTCCTAGATCAGAGTCCCCAAACTATGGCCTGTGGGCCAGATGCGGTCCCCAATGGCATTTCATCCAGTCCACGCTGCCCTCATTGCTCGCAGAAGCGGAAGTAAAATGTGCCCGTTTGGGCGCGTTTTGCTTCTGCAAGCAATGAGGGTGGCATGGGCCAGATGAATTGGCATCGGGGGCCACATCTGGCCCATGGGCCATAGTTTGGGCACCCCTGTCCTTGATTACTACTGTTTGTGTTTCTCTAGTGGCAGCCTGCATGTGATAGCTGTTAGTCAGATTACCCATCGCCAGACCAGGGTTTATTTAATAGGCAAAAAGCAGCTGAAATACTTTTCCATGAGAATATATATGGATTTTCCCTAAAAGAGGAACACTTCCGTACAGTGGTGGGATTCAGCAGATTCACCCCAGTTTGCCAGAACTGGTAGCAGAAATTCTGGCTGGCCCTGCCAATCCAAGTTTTTAAATAATGCAGGGCTTTCTCCTGGCCACGCTCACAATATCACACCCACAGAGCAGGTAGTAAAAAATTTTTTGAATCCCACCACTGTTTCAGTATCACAAATTCCTCACAGTTTTCTCATGGAAAAATAAGATAGGTACTAAACATAAATGCATGAAGAACCACCAGGATTATAAGAGTAACTGGTGGAACAAGGTTGTTAAATCCTTTCCTGATATGTCATTCAACTAAACAATAATAATAATAATAATAATAATAATAATAATAATAATAATAATAATAATAATAATAATAATAATAATAATAATAATAATAATAATAATAATAATAATAATAATAATAATAAAAAAACCTTTGAATGCTACCATGTCCCTTCTAATTTTCTAGATGCCTATTTACAGAAATAAAAAGGGAAATGTATGTTCCATCTCTTATGCACAGTCTCGCATCCAGACGCATACTTTACACTGGCCTAGCAGATAAGATGCTGAGGGCTTTCACCGAGGTCTCCCTAGTAAAGGTTTCCCTTGCTCAAAAGCCAGTCGTATCCGGCTCTAGGGTTCAGTGCTCATCTCTGTTTCAAAGCCGAAGAGCCAGCGCTGTCTGCTTCTGCAGATGTTTCCGTGGTCATGTGGCAGGCATGACTAGACAACAGAGCACACGGAACGCTGCCTAGTTGCTGTCAAAAGTCCTCTAAAAATGAATGTAAAATCTGAATTCTATAATTACAAGTTTAATGGACAACACAGCAGCAAGCTCTTCTTTATCTTGATCCAGCTAGAATTGCACTATCTTTCCTAAACAGCCACTAATCTACCTTCTAGTATTCAACACCCCCTTACAGTCTTTATTCATTTATTTCAATTTTTTTAATCACCCATCTAACAGTAGAAAGATTTATCCATTCACACTACCCAGTTCTGCCACTTGGACATCTTTAGGCAACATGGCTCTATATCCTAAGGAACCACTGTCGTTTGGTGGCATGTTTTACAGTTCTGCACTGTACTGAGGCATACCTGTCAACCTTCCCGATTTGGCCGGGATTACCCCGTAAATTGACGTCGATTGACGTCATAACCCGTAATTTGGCAGTGGGGGAAACGGTTTCTGCGCATGCACGGAAGGGTTTTACCCCTTCCACGCATGCGCGGAAGCGCTACGTCGCTTGCGTAAGGGCTGCGCAAGCGGCATAGTGCTTCCGCGCATGTGTGAAAGGGGTAAAACCTTTCAACACATGCATGGAATGCGACCTGCACACAAGCGATGTGCGCAGGTCCCGTTTTTCCGGAGCCGCGGGTTGACAGGTATGTACTGAGGAAAGGGTGCTAACCTTTCCCAAATGAGTAATCTCAGGTTTCCATCAGATGACAGTTGAAAGCACATTGGGTGGAATTGATTCTTATTTAGTACAATTATCACTAACCATTCTATTGCTATCACAAAGGCATTTGAAGGTAGCTCTCTCAATTGACTGTGAAGTTGTTGCAATTTCAGTTTTAATGATTAATTAACTGCTGAGCATGTAATGGGAACAGGGGTAAAGATGATATACAGATGCTACATCTGAATCCTTCTAAATGACTTAAAGTCTATGCTGTTCTGCTCACAACCAAATATAGTAATTGGGAATCTATTTACCCGGCCGCATACTGCCACCAACACTGCATTATGACAGAGAAAAATCTCTACAGTGGAAAGAAAAAGAGGAGACAAACCTTTGAAAAGCAAGCAATCCAATCCTATCACATTCACCATATCTGCTACTTTCTTGTGAAATCAATTTTCAAAACCCATCAGGGATGAGGTATGGAGTCATAAAGGATTATTTTTATTACCACCGTTGGCTGTTTGTATAAATGCCTTTTCACAAAAGATGTTTTACGACAACAACTGTGAATCTATTAACTGCAAATAATACTTTCAAAATACCATATCTTCAATTTTGAACCAAACCAAACCATTGAAATGTAATATACTTGAGAGGTGTTTTTTTTAAAAAAATATCCTGCAGTCACTTCACTCTAATTTATAGATCTTAAATGTTATCTTAATTTGATTAACCAAAGCGGAGGCAGGTGATGAAAAAGAGGGAGATAGAGAGAAGAAACTCTTATCTAGTCTAGCACATCATCACCCACCTACACGCAAAGATAAATATTGGCAGAGCATTATATTAACTCAGTTAACTCCCTGTTTCAGATGTCCACGTGGACTTAGGAAATCATTCAAGAGATACAAAAACAGTATGTGCCCCCCCCCCCCCCCCATAAAATTGTTATGAAGAATCTGCAGTTCTAGCAGGGCCATAGCCAGGATACTAGATGTGGATGGGCGAATATTTTTTCAGGATGGGCATCAAAGCCTCTTTTCAGGGTATTCCTATGGGAAACCGTGCTTTGCCAGGGTGAGCAAACTGCTAATTCAGGGTGGGCCAAGCCCACCGTGGCCCCGCTCTGGCTACGACCCTGAGTTCTAGAAAGAAAGGTGAAAGCAATAGGAAGAAATATGTCAGCTGGAATACTGATAGAATTATTTCATGCCACAGAGACTAGGTCTGTAAAAATCCTAACAAGAATATGCCAACAAATATGGGAAACAAAATAATGGCCCACAGACTGTCCTTTCCAAAGAAAGGAGATGCAGCAACTATAGGACCATTGTTTTAATTTCCTATTTTAAAAAAGTGATGCTCAAGGTTTGACTAAAGGTAAAGGTCACCCTTGCTCGAAAGCCAGTTGTATCCAACTCTAGGGTTCAGTGCTCATTTCTGTTTATAGCCAAAGAGCTAGCGCTGTCTGCATTTGCAGACATTTTTGTGGACATGTGGCAGGCATGCCTAGACACCGGAGTGCAAGGAACGCTGTTTACCTCCCACCAAAGTGGTACCTATTTATCTACTTGCAATTTCTTGCTTTTGAACTGCTAGGTTGGCAGGAAAGGTTTTACTACAAGGGC
This sequence comes from Bradypodion ventrale, assembly GCA_035047345.1. NCBI lineage: Eukaryota > Metazoa > Chordata > Lepidosauria > Squamata > Chamaeleonidae > Bradypodion > Bradypodion ventrale. Next base: position 129,510,930 of record JAWDJE010000006.1, read on the forward strand.
TATTACATTATATAGAATGAGAAATGCCTGATGTTGTAGTTAGATTCTGAAAAGGAAGTGGCTATATTATCTAACTAAAGGTATATTAATCCTCTAAGGCTAGGGTCCATAGTGTAGCTGTGAGGTACCATTTTCTGGCATTTAGTTTCCATTTATAAAAGTGAAAACAGGAGCATAGTACTGAAAAATGGTTAATTATGATCCTAAATATTATATCATACAATTCCCCCAATGCCAAGATCAATATTGCAGTTTGACACATGGGCCAGTAACAGATAATGATATTAAATAACACCAAGCAATCTATATTTTCTGCAAGGGAAAAAACATTACATCTTGTCCTCATCAAATTTGCATTTGAGGTGCCGATGGAAGCAGAGTGATATTATAAAGTGAAATTATAAAGTGATATTATAAAGTTGGCAAAACAATGAGGTGTGTTGTCATAAGTCCACCTTAGGGGAAAATAATGTTATTGCCTGAAACTGTGGCAAAACCTTTAGAATATGGAAGAGTTTCACACAGAGATGCTTGATATTTTTTTCTTGTTGCAAGAATCCTATTGGGGATTATGCATAAGAATAATTACAGAAATCACAACAGCAAAATGCCACAAATGAATGAGTTGTCTTTCACATTCCCTGTCAAGCATCAAGTGTGACATGCAATGAGGAAAGTGAATGGCCACTCATCCACAAATCACAACTATGATTTATGAAACTGCAGTTAAACTAGCATAAATCCCCAGTTATATTCTGGCTTTTGTGTGTGAAATGAGTTAAAATGATTGGGTTTATGCTAGTCAGACTAATGCACTAATTGGGATACTTTGCTTTGGATTGTGTGCTAATCTGAGCTTTTTGGTGTCATGCCAAAGTATGTATTTTGAGAGAAAATGCACTTAGAAATGTGTATTTAGTAGAAAAATAAATACTTAACTACACAGAAATAGGGTTTTCCCCAACACAGGTTTCTGTCAAGAGATTGGGAAAATGTGGTTCATGGCTCTTGTTGTATTCTAGAAATATCCAACTTTATAGTTTTATGCCCACAGTAAACTAACCAAAAGAGGGGCAGGGAGACTGCAAAATTTAAAGGTACCTGTGCCTTATTGACATTAGGGGTACTCCGTCTTTGATTTTGGTGAATACCTGCCAGTTCCAGCTTGTTTTTAGTATGTCTGCTCCTTTCTCCTATCAACTTTAAATATTACTTTTTAAAAATCAAAGTCATATATGCATATATCATATTCTTTTCTCCATAAGTGGTCCCTATTTATCTACTTTCAATTTCTTGCTTTTACCGGTCTCTATTATGATGCTACCTCAGACTGTCTCTGTCCACTTCTCTCAGTGATTCCTAACAGAGAACAGGACCGAGGATCATGGATTATTCACTTATTCAGATCTATATTACAGCATGTGAAGAAAAGAAACGGTATGCAATTTCAGGTGAGATTGCAAACAGTGTGCAACTTTAGATTTGCAGCTACCCAGTGTTTTGAAAGGTAGAAAAGCAAACTTTTTGCACATTCCTTATGGCTGTCATGGGGAACCTTGGCACTCCAGCTGTTCTTGGACTTCAATTCCCAGAAGCCCAACTCCCATTTGTGTGGATTCACTGGGACTTGGGCTTCTGGGAATTGAAGTCCAAGAACAGCTGGAGTGCCAAGGTTTGCCATCACTGCCTAATGGTATGCCTTACCAATATAATATTTTAGATGTTTAATTTCATGTGATTTTTCTCAGAGCCTATATTGTTTGCCTCTGTACATGTTTTCTGCATCTCTTGTCTGGCATTTCAAATTCAGCATCTACATTCTGAGATCATACAAATGACAGCATTTGCCTTAGTTCACCCTGTCACAATTTCTCAGCGCCTGTTCCTTGACATTCACAGTCTCCCTTGCACACCAACTTTCCTCTGGGCCTTTCTGACTCTGCTGCTTTTGTGCTTTTCTAAGTGAAATGATTGCATCCTACCAGTGCTTCCAAGCAAGGTAATTGTCAATTACTTATATATATATATATATATTTTTGACATATGCAGGAAGTCTAGCAAAATTCAATTCAAATTCAGTTACTAGTGAAAAATTCTGCCTGTGGACTATTATAAACCAGGGCTCATCTCAAATTTCCAAAAAACCTAGTGTGTTTCATTACAACAAACTGTTAAAAATATGCTTATGGAAACAACATTGCTTCTTACTCTGTTTCCCCATTATTTAACCAAAGAAAATTACAAAGTGCGACAGTTTTTCCCTTCTATTTCGAAGCCAATTTTTCAACTGCAGAATTTAATTCTTCTCTCTGTGTGTTTAAAATGGCATGGCAACTCTCACTTAAATTTAATTTATTAGTCACTGCAGCTTGTAAACTAGTGATTGTTCTTTTCCCAGAAGTTACCATTATGAAAAATGCCTTCATCTGGAGGTAACACTAGAAACCACAGCAACAGGATACTGTTAGGAAAATTAGATGCATTACATCTTGAGAACTGTTTAAAAATGCCACTAAATAATGATTTGATGATGAATTCTGACTTGCTATTGTGTCAGAATCTGTCTTCAGCCACAGATCACAATCCTATTATTTTTGACCACCAGTATAATTCAAATAGTTGACTTGATAGCTCAATGGTTTAGGAATATGGTTGTGGACCCAGAGGTTGGGAGCATGATTCCCCACTATGCCTCCTGGGCAAAAACCAGTCTGTGCAGCCTAGGACAAGCTTCACAGTCCCATGGTACCTCCAGATTGAAATGTTGTACCCATCATAGTGAAGCAGGTGCAATGCAGCTCTTTTACTGTAACTTCTTATTGCTTTATGGAATGCAGTCTCTCTTGTCTTTACTTTTTTCCTTGCCCAGCACAGAAAGGAACAGTATGGAGATTGTGAATATCAAATGGAGAATAAAAAAGATAGAGGATTCAGAGGGGGAGAAACAGCATGAAGCAGCACATTCAAAACAGGGGGCTGTGGTGGCTCAGTGGTTAAGAATCTCGCCTTGTTAGCTGGAAGGCTGGCAAGTCAGCAGTTCGAGACCCAGATACTGCATGATGGATTGAGTTCCCATCTCTGTCCCAGTTCTTGGCGACATGAAAGGAGACTCATTTGGGTGTCCCCGTGAGTGGAGTTTCTCCTGCAAAAATCCTTTCAACAGAATAATTTTTCACACAAAATTATTATTAATACAGTGTCAAGCTATTATCCATTTCCTGCTTGTTAGAATTTCAGTGGTGCAACAACACTGGCATAAGTGAGTTGGGCCTCTGGACATGCTCAAGTTGTGACCCCTGTTAAGAGGGGTCAATGAAAATCCAGCACTTGTTCAAACAAGCCATATTTTCTCTGGGACTTGTCTTAAATTCAGACGGACCTGTCAACTCCTTCAGCAAGAGAGTGGCAGGATGCATTGTAACTCAAACCTAGAAGGCAGCAATTCCAACACATCCTTCATCTAGGTCAGTGATGGCGAACGTTAGTACTCCAGGTGTTCTTGGACTTCAGTTTCCAGAAATCCAAGTCTCTGTGAATCCACTGTGCAGGTGCAGTAAACCCATTTGTGTGGATTCACAGAGACTTGTGCTTCTGGGAATTGAAGCCCAAAAACAACTGGAGTGCCAAGGTTAGCCATTAGTAAATCCATTCTTGTGGATTCACAGAGACTTAGGCTTCTGTGAATTGAAGTCCAAGAAGACCTGGAGTGCCAAGGTTCACCATCACAAATCTATGTTCTCTGACCTTGTGTGTGTGTGTGTGCATATATACGTTTCTAGTCCTCACCAGGACTAGACGCCAGAACCTCACCAGGACTAGACGCCAGAACCTCACCAGGACTAGACGCCAGAACTTCAAGATGTCCTGTAGCCACCAGGGCCTGGAATCCCCTCTGTGTGACTTCAAGGGAATACAAATATCAGGTGACATACTTTTCTACTAACATATAGGTAAGGTAAAGGTTTCTCTTGCTTGAAAGCCAGTCGTATCCGACTCTAGGGTGCAGTGCTATGGGCCAATGATATGTACTGGAACTGCTGTAGGTGATATTGGTGTTACAGGAAATGGAGCAAAATAGAGGAAAGGTGTGTATTTACACACCTTTAAATGCTCATATACTTGTTCACTATGTGCTCCCGACAAAAAAAAATAATGCTTGATGTTTCCCGTAAAAATTGAAATTATTGTGAATGCCTTATGATTTGCCTTGTCTCCGATTATAGTGCCACCAAGAATGGGAACAGCACATAAGTCATAAAACCAAGTACATCCCTTGGCATCCCAATTCATTGATTGAAATGACATAAAGGTGATATAACACCAAACCTGTTACATTTTTCCTGGCAGGGCTCATGGGGTTTTAATAGCATTATGATGGGCAGAAATTCAAAAACTGAAGTAATTCCCATCACTGTGGCTTTACTCTGGGAAGGTTTATCTACCGAGAACCTTTTCTCATGCAGCTGTTAAAAGCACAGTCTGCCTGCCAGAGAAAAGAGAATGGTTGATGTACATCTGCATTCTTCATACTAGCTAATACAGTACTGTATATTTCAGCTTCCAAATAATTCTTATGCAGGTGCAGAAAATGCTGTCCATCCCCCCCCCCCCGCATTTATTACAAAAGATATTGCCTATTGAAATGTACAGGGACATTAGAATTACCTGTTTCACAACTAGATTTATTTTTTAAAAAAATCTGAATCATAACAGATAACCTAGCCAGCTTCTCCTTGAAAATTTAAGTAGTCAAAACTGTGCTGATAGGTTACTTGGTGAGACCAATGTCAGTGGGTGGAAGGAGAGTGGAGAGAACAAGGAACAGGTTAATAAAAAGAAATGTATCCTATCTTAATATAGTCAAAGCAGTGGTATTCCCGGTGGTTGAGAAGGCTTTGATGCTGGGAAAGGTAGAGGGCAAAAGAAGAAGGGGGTGGCCAAAAATGAGATGGCATGATGGTATTGTGGATGCAATGGAAGATGGTGGAGGACAGAGTGGCCTGGAGGACAATGGTCCATAGGGTGGCAATGGGTTGGAATTGACTGTGCGACTGAACAACAACAACAACAAAAAAGGAGCGAATGGTACCCTTTAGCAGCAAGAGTAAAATGGAGCAAATGAAATCATCTGAAATCACTGAAGCATGGTTAAATCAGAAGGGGGCAGCCAAAGAAGAGATGGCTAGATGGTATTGTAGACACAATGGGCACAGAGCTGGGTGGGTTGAAGAGGATGGTGGAGGACAGGGATGCCTGGAGGTCAATGGTCCATATAGGGTCGCAATGGGTCAGAATCGACTGTGCGACTGAACAACAAAATACTAAATTCCAGAATTTTACAAGAGCACACCTCTTTTATTCCAAAGTAAGGTAAAGGTCACCCTTGCTCGAAAGGCAGTCTTATCCAACTCTAGAATCCGGTGCTCATCTCTGTTCATAACCAAAGAGCCATCACTCTTCGAGTCTGCAGACATTTCCGTGGATATGTGACAGGCAGGCCTAGACATTGGAGTGTATGGAACGCTGTTTATCTTCCCACTGAAGTGGTGCCTATTTATCTACTTGCAATGTCTTGCTTTTGAACTGCTAGGTTGGCAGAAGCTGGGGCAGAGACAGGAACTCACTCCATCACACACCACTCAGATCTCAAATTGCTGACCTGCCGACCTTCCAGTCATCAAGTTCAGTGTCTTAACCACTAAGCCACCACAGTCCTATGTTTCCAAAGTAAATTGTGTCAAATAATTCTTCTTGACAGATGCTAAATACTGTGACAGATCTACATAAACAACATTCTCAGTCTAACAGGTTTGACAGGTGCAATAGCTTTTACAGCAATGTGCCATTGAAAACTGGATGCTTAAAATTGCTCTTTGTTTGCAGCATTGAAATGAATGGAGAAATGTCTGACCTGTACTGTCTGTCTCACACACAGCTAAACTGCACCAATCACAGACCACATGAGAGGAACTAACTGCTGCTTTTGCAGTTCATTGCTGTGTGTTTCTTTGTCATTAGGAAAGTAAAAGAATGAATAATATCCTCCCTCTTAATGTGATCTCTGGAATGTATAATTTAGCATTTATATTATTGCTGTCATCACCTGTATAAATGCTTTTGTGCATAAAGCAGTCTATTAAATGCATTAGCAAACAAAATCTATATAAAGAACTCCTGGAAAACCAAAAAGCAACTTATGAATAATTCAGAATTCCATGCTTTAAAAATCATCTTACTAAAAAGGCATAAAGTGCACTTAACTTGTCTTAGAGAAAAATGTGATGAATTACCAGAATAATTGGATATAATATAAACATAATATTTCAGTTACTCAGAAGGAATGAAGTTGGTTTCGTTGGATAACTTTAAAGTCACTTTGCAAGCTTGCTCATTCCCTGTTGATGGTAATTGGCATGCCATTGTTTTAGTCAGATTTGCATAAGGAAGATTGGAAAAAGAGTTTTGTAGAATGAAAGGAGAATTTGGAAATGGTGCTTTCTAGCTCACATATCCCAGAATCCCCAAAGTAGCATGTGGGTTTTGGGGGGTCTGCAATCCAAAGCAGTAATTTTCTCAAGTTCTGAATGAAACACATTGTTTGTGGTTGAGTGCAAGCAGGAAGGTTGCAAACAGTTTGCATATGATCCATTTTACATTCCAATCCACTCTTGTCTGCCCTACAGAAATGAAAAAGCTTATCTGAGAGCTAATCTATGCATTGGTTCATTATCTACCATTTATACACACCCACATTTAGATGCAGCTGACTACTCCGGCTATAAAACTGTGAACACATCCATCACCCTTTGGTAGGCAGAGAACACCATGCGTAACATGTTTGTTTTGTGGGCTGTTTGCTGCTGCCAAGAAACTGCCAAGGCTCAAGCAAGTTATTGACAAAAGCAAGGGAAAATGCTATATTAGGCTTTCCTTATTTTAAATGCCTAGATGTAATACATTCTTTCTCACTCCAGAACACCATTGATCTGTAATGTACACTAAAATTTCTACAAGGAGATTCTATATTGTGCGGGAAATCCAAGAAATGTTCCTTTCCATAACCCTATCAAATAGTACTCTACCTGTCAAGTCAGGTGGAGTTTGGGAAGTAACCACAAGGCTTTATTTTTTACTCAATAGGAGTGAAACTTTCTTAGGATCCAAGATCACTGCAGGTGGTGATTGCAGCCATGAAATAAAAAGGCGACTGATGCTTGGGAGACAAGCTATGAGAAACCTGGGGAACATAGTTAAAAGTAGACACATCACCTTGCAAACAAAAATTCGCATAGTCAAAGCAGTGGTATTCCTGTTGGTAATGTATGGTTGTGAGAGCTGGACCATTAGGAAAGCTGGGCACAGAAGAATAGATGCCTTTGAGATGTGGTGTTGGAGGAGAGTTTTGAGAGTCCCCTGGACAGCGAGGAGAACAAATAGGTCGATTTTAGAAGAAATCAACCCTGACTGCTCCTTAGAAGGTCAAATAGTAAAGGTGAAGCTAAAGTACTGTGGACATCAAATGAGAAGAGAGGATTCACTTGAGAAAGCCTTGATGCTGGGAAAGGTGGAGGACAAAAGAAGAAGGGGACGGCCAAGGATTAGATGGCTCGATGGTATTGTAGATGCAATGGGCACAGAGCTGGGTGGGCTGAGGAAGATGGTGGAGGATAGAGGTGCCTGGCAGGCAATGGCCCATAGGGTGGCAATAGGTTGGAATTGACTGTGCGACTGAACAACAACAACAACAAAAAACGAGAGAATGGTACCCTTTAGCAGCAAGAGTAAAATGAAGCAAATGAAATCGTCTGGAATCACTGAAGCATGGTTAAATCTGCCCATTGTTCCACATTCATTTTGAACTAAATGAAGGGCTGTTGCTGGGACGTAAATTGGCTCTTAATTACAAAGCTTAATGCGGGGTGACCAAACTTTTTGCGCCGCGGGCCTGTCACATGGTTTAGCAGGCTGGTCACGTGGTTCCTCCTGCCATAAAATGCATCCATGGCTGTCATAAACATGTTCGCAACAGCCGTGGGTGCATTTGCGGCAGCATGTGCATTTTTTTAAACAAAAAGATTACTCATTTCTGCTTTGCTTTCCAGAAAGACCTAAATTGCTTTAAGAAACCAATGCAAATGGATTTGTTTACACCATAATAATTTGTTAGTCATTAAATTGCCACAAAACACTTTGTTTTTTTTCTGCTCTCTTGTATTTTTGACAACAGGATTTCCTCCTTGCAATTTGGTACGCATGGTCTCGGAATATGCTCATTATTTTCAGACACACTCTTCCCCAAAACTGTAGCTGGTTAATTATTGCAAAAACAAAAACTTGGATCAATTAAACTGTTCCACACTGTTTTCAATCAAATGCCAAGCAGAGAAACCAACACAGTAATGAGCAATGGCTGAAGTTACCTCACAAACTAATTGGAAGAACACTTAATTACCATCCCATTTTGCGCCAAAGAAATATTCTGTAGACACATGCCATCAGATCTCAATGGGTCGAAACTTGAGAACAACTGATGTATTCCTCCAGTCTCCCAACATTCAGGTGACGAAAACTATACAGATTATATCACACACATAGGCCTTCTGTGTCAGTCAGTGTGCTTGATACAAAGATGGAGAACATTCTATTATTGTATCACAATCCACCTATCAATCCACACATCAATCTAAAGATCTGTCCTACTTCTTTAATACTTTCAGATTTCATGCTATTTAACGCTTCCTTACACAGTGTAATGCTATACATACATACATACATACATGTTACATCTCTAAGAAAGACATTGGCAAGTTCTTTTTCTTCATTCTTCCAGCAAGTTTTAATTGAATACTTTGCTCAATCTAAGGGATTAGAAGAGATAATTGTATAGATATTATCCTACTGAGAGGTTGGCTTGGCATCTTCTGCATTTCAGCAATCTTCTCACAAACTGGCAATATAACTTGAAAGCCTCATTATTATCTCATTCACTCACCAAAGAAGTTAGGACAAGTCCGACTATTATGCATGGCTGAAGTCCATCACTTGTTCTACATGTTATATAATTTTTGTTTTGCTTTGCTTTTTAATGCATCAAGTCAATTATGACTTATGCTAACCCTATCCAGGGTTTTCTAGCCATAAGTACTCGGAAGTGGTTTACCATTCTCTTCTGGGGCTCTGCTTCTTGGCCAAGGCTACAAAGGCTGGCTCATCCCCCAGGGGACACAATAGCAACTCCCAGACTCTGGCTCAGCAGCAAGATAATTGAGTTACTGAGCTTTCTGGCTAACATACAACACTTTGTAGTTCCTTTTAGCCTTGCTGTATTTCCTTTTATATGCATGGAAGGATTTGCAAACATTTCCAAGTTAAGAATTGATATTTACAAAATCTGAAATCTGTCATCAGATCTTGTTGCACCTTCTAAGACTGTGGAGATATGTTTGGCATATTTAGGTCATATTCTGTACTACTACTACTTCTTCTTCCCTTCCTTCCTTCCTCCCTCCCTCCCTCCTCCTCCTTCTTCATCATCATTATCTTCTTCTTCTTCATGCAAAGTTTTCATCAGCCCCAGGCCAATATTGATGAAGCTGCTGCCCTCCATCAAGATGGATACAAGTGGGATTTAATCCATTTGGGGACTATCACCCTTCCCTGTGGATTGCATCAGCTAAGGCCATTAGTTCTCAGGATGGTCAGGTTAAACCACTGCATGACACTCAGCACTGAGTTGCTTGCAGGATGGTCTACTCTATTACCATAGCAGGAAAACCTGGCCAGACTTAAATTCTGTACTTACATCAATAATATAGTTGGGGGGGGCAGTAATTGAAAGAAGAAAGAAGGCAAACTTCAAACACCAAATGCAGTTGAACTATATAGAGCTCAAGAAGCTATTTTAGTGAGAGACTGTGCCCAGATCATGGGTAAAACCATACAATTAGTGGCCAGCTAACAAAGTAACATTGGAAAATAGACCAACAGGAGTAAAATATTTTTGGTCACTGGGCAGGAAGCAAAATGTACGCAACAGTATTCTTAGCTGATAGTGACCAGTACCGAGCCCCACCTACAAGGACATTGCACCCATTACCCAAGGCCAGATGCCATTACACCTGCAAGGATGTTATACCAATTAGTCCATCCCAGGTGCAATCACACCTGCAAGGACATTACACCAGTTAGGTGAGGACAGATGGCCATTGTTGGGTTTGGATATCCTCTGAGCTAGGGGTATAGAGCCAAACAAGATGAGACAGTACTTTTAGCTGCTGAGGTATAAAGAATAAGGTATAAAGAGCTCCCAGACTTTGGAGCTCTCCATACATCAGAAGTGCCAGAAGTGTCCCTGCCACCTACCTGGGCTCTCAGGTGGCTAAAGAAGTGGCAGCAGGAACTCATGCTTGGTATGCATTGCTTGCTTATGTTCTTGCTCCTGTTTCCTGTTCTGTTTCAGTCAGAACAAGAGTCATTTGAAGAGATCAAACTGTTGCTACATATGCATATTTGATCAGTTGTTGTGCCATGGGATGATTTTGCACGTATGTCACCAAATTGTATATTCTATCTCTTTTTTAATTTAAGACAGCATCGTGTTAACTCAGTATCTTCCTTTTAAAGATGCTTTACCTATTTAAACGAGAAACTAGCAGACAGATAACAATGAACCAATTTTTTTACTATAAATCTGAAATGATTAAATTCATTCACTAGAATGTTATCTTTGGTAGAAATCAGCCATCTAAAGCAGGGCATTATGAAAAAAAATATTTTTCCAGGATCTCCACTGTGGTATCTTTTGTAACAAGGATGTTCCTGTAAGCTGCAGGAAACTCTTTGTCCCACCTGTCCTTCTATCACAGTTTTATGTATCTTTGCCAGCATCTCTCCATCATCTCCATCATTACCTGGCTACCTGCAGGACTACCTCAAAAGGCTGCTCATGTAATGAACTCTTGCTTGCCACTGTAAAGTCATGACACATACTCCAGAACTCCTACTCAGTAATGGCCAACAACCTTTGGTGAGAATTGTTACCTCCTTCCTCATCTTCTCTAATGCTCTAGAAAGAACATTGCTGACCTGCTGTACAGGAGGCATGAATTGCTCAGTTTCATGCTGTCAATTTCTTAGAGGTCCTAACCTACAAAGCCTTCTACAGTACACATTTCCTGAACTTGCTTCCCCTTAACTACTCAGACAAGAAAAGGGAATTGGAAATGCAACCTAAACAATGCTTCTTGGCCACCTGCAAGGTATCAAATCAAAACTTTACAGGCAACCATAAGCTGGATGGTAAAACAAACATCTGAAGTTGTTTTTTTTTTTTTAAAAAACCCAATTAGACTCTCCAAATTATTACTTAAGACTTTGGTTCAAACTTAAGTAGACTTGTTCTAAATAATGTATAGATTTAGCTGCAAGCTTTTAATGCAACATATGACAGTGCCTGAGCTGGTACGGACTGTGGCTGAAGGGAATATCTTTTCTCAGGATTTATGTATAAACTAGCCTTTCCCCTTTTTTTCTGCAGGGTTTTCCCCTCTCCTGGGGTCTTATCTGACTACGAGTGGCCAAAATAATTGTAAGGCTGCATCTTACTGAAAGTAAGCAAAGTGTACATATTGCAAGATGTATGCAAACAATTTTTTTTCCTCTGAAAAGCATCATTTCCCCCTCATGCCCTGTTTTCCAGGGGGGTTATTTTGTTCAGAAGTCACAAGAGCCCATGAGGCTATTTCACTCTGTCAGTCAATCTATCAGTAAATGCAAAATCCTACCACAGTTCCTAAATGAGCAAATTATAAACCTGACATGATAAACACATGCAATGCTACCTTCTATGTCAGCTCTTCTTACTTAGATGCTGAAAAATTGTTTCCTAGACTTTGAAACAGTCTTTCATTACAAACCGAAGGTACGTTATTCTATAAGCACACCAGTTTATTTTGAAAATTGTCACTGCAGGAAAGAGCAGCCTATTATGTACATATTTAAGTACAATAAGCAATTCTGGTCTATTGAGTAAAATAATCCATTAAAATGGTGTCTAAATACTTCTCCATATGAGTGACCACAGTAGGCACTCTTCTGCCTAATGCAGAACTGTACATTAAATATTTCCTAAATAAAGAGTTTATGCAGAGCACATAATAGCTACTCTTCCCTTTCAGAACCATGGCAATGAGAGTACCATGACTCTGCTTTTGATCACTATCAATACCTAATAGAGTCCATTATGATGAATAATGGTGATTGCCTTTGCAAGCCATCAGAGGACTGCCAGCATGTTGACCTAGAGGATTCACAAGGAAGAGTTCAGATTGTGTAAGATTAAGTCTCAGGCAGCCTGTCAGGTTTAGATGATTGCAGTGAATTCTTGTGGAGGTCAGAATGGCATGACAGAGGAACTGAGATAAAGAATAGAAGATGAAGAAAAAGACAAGGTGCTGGTCCATATAGGCGCTCTATGGACATGGCAAGCAGTAATATCACCTGCTAGGTGAGAGCCTTGTCAAGGCATGGGGCTGGAGCAGTCTCACCAGGGAGTGTTGCCCATCTCTTGTCAATAATGTTAGGTAAATATCACCCTTGCTCAAAAGCAAGTCATGTCCGACTCTAGGCTTCAGATGCTTATTTCTGTTTACAGCCAAACAGCTAGCACTGTCTGCATCTGCAGACGTTTCCATGGATATGTGGCAGGCATGCCTAGACTAAAACTCACCAAAGCGTCCTCTGTCGGATCCCATGTGCAAGGTGTAAGTGGAGGGCACACATAATGGTCTGCCTAGCCAGTGAGTAATGTGACTTGATTTATCAGGTCCATTTGCATGTGCAGAATGTTATTCCGGAGACATCTACCAATGCATGCACTACTTGCTGAATAACAATCCCAAGGTATCCAAGGTAATATTATAATAAGGGCTGCAGTGACTTATTGGTTAAGACACTGAGCTTGACAACCAGAAGGTCAACAGGCTAGCAAGTTGAGACCTGAGTAATGCATGACAGAGTGAGCTCCTGTCTCTGCCCCAGCCCCTGCCAACCTAGCCGCTCAAAAGCAAGAAATTGCAAGTAGATAAATAGGTACCACTTCAGCGGAAAATGTAACAGCATTCTGTGTGCTTCAGCATCTAGTCATGCCCACCGCATGACCATGGAAACATCTGCAGACACAAACAGTTTTGGCTTTTTGACTCTATGTTGGCTGTAAATAAACAAATTAATTCCTTGAATGCCAAACACTTTGAGCCACTGTCCATTGGGAGCTACTATTCAACAGCAAACATTTCACATTTCTGGAATTGCACAAAGAAAGCATGTGAAATAACAGACTTATCTGGCTGCTTTGATCTAGGGCACCGTGAGAGCCTGATGATACTGAATGGAAGCATATATTATTTAAAGTGAATCCATATTAACATGCATTAGTTAGACACAGTTTATGTCTTGAAGCATAATTTCAAAGCAACTTAAGATCCAAAGTTTAAGAAACTCATTACCGTTATTATACTGATTTTCAAGACCAGCTTTTAATGTCCAGTCCAGATGAAACCACCTTGTATTATGTGATGGCTGCATATTTTATTCAAACTCTACCTCTTAAAATTATCTTCTAATAATTTTTTCCCTCTTTTTGCCTTAAACAGGAAAAAAAAAATTAGATATGTTCAAACTTGTCTTCCCTAATTATAAAGAAGTTAACTTATTTAATTTGAATGTGCCTTGTAATGGGAACCATGAAAAGGATATAAACTCTTTGGGAAACAAGGTAAGATAAAATATTAACTAACTTTATCTCCCCTAATTGTCATTACAATCCATCTGCACTGCAACCAGTGATCATTCTATGTCATTAGATATGATACAGTTCCTAGTGATTGGAAATAGCTATACTGTACCTCAATTCCTCCATGAGATACTTTTTTTGTTTTATGAGACTATTATGTTGCAGATCTATTAAAACATTATTATGTTGCAGATCTATTAAAACTCAAGTGTAACAAGATACTTCTTATGATAAAACAAAAATAAATTTCTCTATCCATAATTGGATTGTTTATTTTTCTATTTTAAAGATGGAATTAGCTTCCTAGCCCCTTGAAGCAACAGGGATCATATTTCTAATACTGCCCCAACACATTAAGGCTAAAGTCCTTTTGCTTAGCCTAATAAATAGCAACCACAGTATACCCATTGAATTGAATTGGAGAGTCAATTTCTCCACAAATTCCACTGACACAATGAACCTACCCCAGTTGCAACTTATTGTGCTAAGCAACAATGATCTAAATTGTAACAAGCCTCCTCAAAGACTGTGGTATTTTTAAACCACAATTGGGCATACTCTAGTAACTGCGGCCTTATGTTGCCGGCTGATCTTTCTCACACTAGGCCAGGTGCAAAGAACTGCAGAATGAACTCACCAAAAGGTGCCTTCATTTTGGCAGTTTCAGTCTGACCTAAGCACGGAAGAAGAAACAAGAAACAAGGCTATATCTAAAGTAGCTTATACTTACCAATACCACACCTTTACTAAATATTATCTACATATAGCAATCAAATAGTACCAATGTATGGGTTCTTGCGGAAATGAATCTAGCTTTTCAGAGTTTTATTCAATTTTTTCCCTTGCCAGTCTTGTTCCCTAAAATCCTAGGGTTTAGAGCTGGGGTTCTCAACCTATGGCATGTGGGCCAGATTCAATCCACGGTGACAAATACTCCAGTCCCCTACCTCATTCCAGCTGACCCCACAGCCACTGCTGCTGGAATCAGCCACGCACACGCACTCATTTACAGTGGCATAGATACGGGGCACTGTACTAGAGCGGTTACCGCTCCTTCCTTGGTGAGCAGTTCCAGAGAGTTCAACTTGGGGAGAATGTTTCGGCTCCTTGGACCCTCCAATGGGGTGTTCCACAGGGGTCAATCATCTCCCCATTGCTGTTTAATAGTTACATGAATCCATTGGGAGAGGTCATTAGGAGATTTGGGGTTCAGTGTCTTCAATATGTAGATGACACCCAACACTATCTCTCCTTTTCATTGTCTGCAGTGGACGCAGTCCGACCTCTTGACGAGTGCCTGGACTCGATAATGGGAAGGACCAAGGCTAATAGGCTGAAACTGAACCTTGACAAGATGGAAGTTTTGGTGTTTGAGCAGCCATCTGCCTGACTGGGAGGCCTGGTCCCCACCTTGAATGGAACTACTCTTACCCCTAGGGCCCAGGTCCACAATCTGGGGGTCATTATGGACCCACTGCTCTCATTTGAACAACAGATAGTGGCGGTGTCCAAAGCTGCTTTTCCCCAGCTCTGGAAGATTGCGCAGTTATGCTCCTACTTGGACAGTCTCTCATAACACCGACCCATTCATTGGTAATCTCATGGATTGACTACTGTAATGCTCTCTACATGGGGCTGCCCTTGTGTCTGATATGGAGATTAGAGCAGATCCAGAATGCAGCAGCCAGGCTGGTGACAGGTTTAAAGAAATTTGATCATATTTCCCTTGCCTTGGCAGGCCTGCACTGGTTACCTGTTGCCTACCGTGTCACATACAAGGTGTTAATGTTATCATACAAGGCCCTATACAGCTTGTGATCTTGTTATCTGTTGGAGCATCTCTTCCTCAGAACAACTCCCCACATCACCCAGTCATCACAACTCCTAGGGCCAACCCTGAGGATGGCCCAAAAGTCATTAACTAGAAATAGAGCCTTCTTGGTGGTAGAACCAATACTCTGGAATACGCTACCGGTGGAGCTGTGCTAGGCCCCATCACTGGCTATTTTTAAAAAACAACTAAAAACGCTCTTTTTAAGGAGACATTACAGGGTGTTGTCCCCTTATCAATATTAGCCAGTTATGTTCGGTCCTGATGCCAGCAGATGCCAACTATTTTAGTTTAGTTTAGTTTGTGAGGTATTTGTTGGAGGTGTGTTTTAATTTGTTGCGGATATTTCTGTTATTGGTTTCTCTGCTTGTTCATCTCCCAGAATGGGTTAACACCCAGATGGGTGGTATAGAAATCCAATAAATAAATAAATAAATAGGCATGTTTATGACAGCTGTAAATGAGTCTATGGCCATTGTAAATGCATTTATGCCAGCTGTGGATGCATTTTATGGCACCAGTCTGGCCCACTCAGCTATCTGAGGAGTGGTGGTCCAGCCTGCGGCTGGAAAACATTGAGAACCCTTGGTTTAGAACATGCAGAATTGCATTGTTGCAGCACAATTTCAATGGTTGCAGCCCCAACAAAGTAGCCCTTTTCAATCTTAAACCATATTTAGGCTGGCATTTCTTCCCGAACCATCATTCATATTTTGAACAACTGTATTCAACCCAATACAACAAAGTGTATTAGTCTATACAACTATCTAAGCAGTGGTATAGTGGAGACAGGGCTCACAGTGTTCAGCCCCTGGGACTTTCTGAATAGCAGTGACTACAGAATAATCTGCCACTACCCCTTTGGCCCTTCTCTGGTTTCTCAGAGTACAATGTTCCTAGCGATTGGGAGAAAAGTAGATTTTTCCAGGAACAGGGGTTTGTTGCAAGCAATCCCTACTTTAATGCAAATATAAAATCAAGAGTGCTGGGTTCTTTAGTGGGCAATTAGGAGTTGTTAACTTCACAAAAGACCTGCCTTCATTTTGTACTAGCTAGCTGCCTTCATTTTGTACTCTCCTTATTGGGAGCAGGGGAAATGGGTTATAAGGACAATCCTGATGAGTAACTTTACTGCTATATATGAGACACTTTTCAAATCTAAGGTATAAGCTTGGAAGACACATGTGACTTGTCTTTAAAATCCAATACCTCATTAGTATTGGAACAGACAGAGGTATTCCTGTGTTCCAGACTTTACTGATTTCAGATTTGCTTTACTTGTAAAACTTCGCACTAAAAAGAGAAAAAAATCAATGTAAGGAACAAAATAAGTCAAGTGCACAATCACTTGCGGCATGTACTGTATCCCATAAAATGTACTTTTTTCACAAGGGTGGCTGTCCTTTCATTAACATAGAATCTCAAACTGTAGGATAGGTAGAACAAACATGGTGTTCTTTTGACCCAACTGACCTGCCAGTGTCAGAAATATTATAAGTCTGCTTTTGCAGGCAGTAGGTTCTTCATATGTCTTCCTAATTAACCTCCAAAATATCGTCAATCTTTCCACAACACTATGAATTTTTCTTCCTCAATTATACTTTGAGAAAACACACACAATTCCCCAACAAAACTTTCTTTCTTAAAAATCAGTTCTACCCTTAAGCAACAATAACAGGTATGAGAGTCTTTTGTTAAATAGACAATGGTTTTAGAAAAAGAAAAACTATTTTGCAGACTTCTTGTATTATATCTGAGTTGCTACATCTAAACAAAATAACTGTGCAACATATAAATTTAGCTTCCTAAGATAACACACTTCTATGCTAAGCAATATATAATCTTTTCCTTGAATTGATAACAATGGAAACATAGATAAATTCAAGAACACTATATTTACCCCCCTGCATTTGTTATTTTCTACCAGTGGTAGAATATCCCAAACTTGCTTATCATTTATTTCCCCTACAAGAAAAATATGTCATTATTTCACTCACCCTCCAAATTTTTTTAATTTTGTACACTCTGGACAATTTTGCTCTGTTCATCCCCAGTGTCTTCAGTAGCTGTAGATATTCTATAGAGGTGTAAGATACGTCCTACAGTCAAGATTGACTGAAAAATGCAACGCAAAAGTAGACTACTAAATTTGTTCTTGAAAGTAAAAGGTACTTCTTAGCTTTTAGGGCTCCTTCCAATCACTGTTCATTTAAAAGCTCAGCACAATATAGCCAATAACTGGATGTGGCAACAGCAAAGCGGATCCACTCCAAAGAGAGGGTAGGATATCCGACTTCATCCAAGCACTGCTAAATGACAGTCAGAAGAGAAGTAAAGGCTGTCTTTTTGCCAGACATTCAATCTTACAAAGATGCATGAAATGAAATGATGCACTTTTCAGACAGCGTCATGTTGAATGGCTAAACGTACTGGCAGACTGTTTTAATCCTGCTTTTAAAAAAGTATATAAATCTGCATCAGGTCACGAGGAATGGAATACAGTATATGTTATTAGTGAAATGTTTGAAATAATCTGCAGTGAAATAAACCACTGATAAGGAGATATTCCTTATACCGTAGCTTCTAGGGTTTTACATGTTGTTAACGTTCCTTGCCCTAATTTCAGCAAATGGCAAATGAAGGAATTAAGAGCTTAATAATATATATATACATATATAGAAACACAATCCAAATGCCAGCATATCTATTTCTATTTCATCAGCTACTTCCATCAATATCCCTAATGGGAAATTAACAGCCCAGACTAGAGATTACTCAGTAACAGGGGATCCTGCCAACAACAAACTAGAGGGGCAGAGGCTCAAAATAATCTCCTTACCAGGTGGTAGAAAAAAGGGCAACATAGGTCCACAGTCATTACAGCAATAGCAACATCCTCTTATACCTTGCAATCAATCATCTATCACAACCAAAAACAACTTTGAGAGGCAACCACATTCTTTGGGTAGCCATATGGCTTACTTTACAGAGGAAAAGGGGTTGCCTAGTCACACAGTGGTAACCAGCCTTGGCACTCCAGGTGTTTAATAACTTTCATTCCCAGAAGCCCTGATCATCTGGTGTGCTGACATTGGCTTCTGGGAATTGAAGTCCAAGAACACCTGGAGTGCCAAGGTTGGCCACCGCTGCCCTAGTACATCAAAAAGATGCAAACACTTCATCCCATGCTTCCAGTATCTAAAACTCTATGTATGCAAGCCCACCCCGGAGGATGTCAAGCAGAGTCTCACAAAAGGGAAGTCTGAATAGAGGTCGAGCAAGCCAAAATTCATTTACCAGTCAAGCAGTTTTCCAGTCCAAAGGGAAGTCCAAAGGCATATTTGAGTTGAGAAATGTGTCCAAGGTTGGGCAGGGGAAGTCGGTCAAAGGTTTGTTCAAGGCAAGTGAGGAATCCAGCAGAATGTTGGGCAGCAATGAAGTTGATGTGACAAACTAGAGGTTTCAATGTGCACTCTTTAAGAGCGCCCCCAGCTAAGGAAGGGGGGCACATGAAATGGTGCCACAGGCCGGATTTGGCTCAAGGGCCATAGGTTGGAACCTCTGGTTTAAACCATTCCAGGACAAACATTATGTTCTATACATCCTACTGTGCTTTGTAAAGCATCAAAATAACAATATTCTTAAACAATTGTGACATACCAATGAGCCCTGGGACCCTTTGGACACAACCAACCTCTCAAACAACTCTTTTTCTGACACAAACCTGTCCTCTTTAATTATTCCCCGGTTTTGCAATTATCAGCAAAAAAGACCTTCTGCAACGTACTTATTCTTCACTGGTACTGAACAATTAAGGGTTTAAAGTCATCCAAAATAAATGGGAAAAGAGCAGATTGACCTTGACTGCTGACTGCCAGATGCCCAGGAATCAATGATGCTTGGCTTGAAATAAAGGGATTTGCAGATTGAGCAGTAGCTCAGCTGTCACGCCAAACGGATCTGCGCTACAGCTAGTTGGGCCTGCTTGACTCTGACTTGTAAAGAGTCAATTGGAGCACTGAGTCATTGAGGCTAGGCAATCCAATCTCTTGCACAGTGGCAACACATTAAAGCAAAAAGGGGGAAAGGGAAATTAATACCTGGCGGGCAATGGTCCATAGGGCCGCAAAGCTATAAACAGAGATGAGCACTGAACCCTAGAGTTGGATATGGCTGGCTTTCAAGCAACCTCTTTATAAACCCTAGCTTTATTTTACTTTCAACATGCTTTAATTTTGTAAGCAATTATTATTGAAAGAAGTCAGCCTGGCATTTTCCCCTGTTGCCAATCCCTTCCTGCATCCTGGTTGAACTTTCTTTTTGGTCTTTTTTTTAAAAAAATAACTTCACCTACTAATCTGAGTCAAGTAGCATGCTTCTTATCCTTGTCCTTTAGTCTCTTACCTTTGTTTATTGCCCATGGTTTGTTGTGTATATAATAATAGGCTTCAAGCTGGGGCATTATTATTTCAGAGTTGTTGAAGCTTTGATCAAGTTTAAGAATCCTAGGAGCAAATTGGCCTCTGAGCAAAATGTATTAAATACCTATCAACACACAAACCTGGAAGAAGCAAATGAGACTAATTTTTCTCTCCAGGAGAACAGCATAATGCTTCAATTAGAGTTTAAATGTTTTTAATTTGCACCTATAAAGGTGATTGTTTTTCCAGTTCTTATCAATTGCATCATTCAGGCCAATTTAAATGCAACATTTCCACACAAACCCCAATATTATATTTAAACAACATGATACTTTGCTTGGGGGCTTTAATTTGTCCAATTAACTTATAATATTTAAAGCATTAGTAACAGCGTTCCGTGCGCTCCAGTGTCTAGTCATGCCTGCCACATGACCACGAAAACGTCTGCAGAAGCAGACAGCGCTGGCTCCTCGGCTTAGAAACAGAGATGAGCATTGCACCCTAGAGTTGGATACGACTGGCTTTCAAGCAAGGGAAACCTTTACCTTTACCTAACATATAGGGCCAAGTGTGATGAAAGTTTCAGCTTTCATAAATCATAATTTGTGAATTTTTTAATATGTACCAGGACTGGACACAGGTTTCTTCCCCCTTCTTTGTGGCTTATTTCCCTGGGCATTTATCAAGAACAGCATGGTATAAAATAAAATAAAAATCATTATGTAATGCATATGAAAGGAAGCAAAATATATCATTTTAGACACATCTGGGACAGGCAGACTGGATACAGCAATATGTATTATGCAAAAACCTACACAGCTTTAGCATTTTTTTGACAAATCCTGTGATGGATATAACCCAGAACTTACTAAGTTCTTCCATATGATTTTATGTTTCAGACATAGTTCCTCTTCCCCAACTCAAGTGGATTTGATAAAGGTTCATTAGCATGTGCACTGAACATTGAGATGCACTGGTTATGTCTCATCATACTTTTCGAAAGCAAGTTTCACTGCACAGAAGATTAGTGCAATATATTTTGGAAAATGTGTTAAGGGAATATTAAAATGAATTTCCAAAAGAATGGCTGGACTCCTGTCACATATTTAGGCCAGTATAACGCTATCCTTATAACCTTCAGCAGTAGATTGCCATAGATTAAGTGCTCAGAGTGGGCATTTCCTATTGTACACTGAGTCACATGTTGTTGTTCAGGTCCACGGTTGAGTCCAACCCTTTGTGACCACATGGATCACAGCAAGCCAGGCTCCTCTGTCATCTGCCATCCTCTGTAGTCTGCCCAGATCTACACCCACTGTGTCAATGATGGCATCTAGCCATCTCATCCTCTACCACCCCCTTTTGCCTTCGGCCTTTCCCAGGATCAGGGCCATCTCCAGTGAGTCCTCTCTTTTTATTTGGTGGCCAAAGTACTTGAGCTTGAGCTTCACTATTTGTTCTTCCAAGGAGCAGTCAGGGTTGATTTCATTTAGGATGGACTGATTTGATCTCCTTGCAGTCCAGGGGACTCTCAAAAGTCTTTCCCAGCACCATCACATCTATTCTTCTATGCTCAGCCTTCCTTATGGTCCAGCTCTCACAACGATTCATGACTACTGGGAAGACCATTGCTTTAACTATGTGGACCGCCTAGGTTTGCCATAGCTTGACTCCCAAGGAGTAAGCATCTTTTTATTTCATGGCTGCAGTCACCGTCAGCAGCAATTTTAGATCCCAAGAGTCACATGACTGGTGTGCAAACTTCATACTACACATTATACTGTAATTCAACTAAACTTTTATCTACTTGCAATTTCTTGCTTTCGAACTGCTAGGTTGGCAGGAGCTGGGACAAAGACGGGAGCTCATTCCGTCCTGCAGTACTCGGGACTCGAACTGATGATCTGCTGCCTTCCAGTCAGGGTCTTACCCACTTGAGCCACTATAGTCCTTCATTCATTTAAAAGGTTGTAGAATCTTTCTTGACCAAAATACTCAAGGGAAAATTACTATTTGCCTTCTAAACTCTATCACTTTGGCTTCCTAAATCATAAAGATGAGGACAAACAGGAACAGTGTTTCTTTTTGTTAATTACACCTTATTTTGGTATTGTTAGCCTCTGCTAGGTTAGAGCCATCAAATCAGCAGGATATCTAAGATTAACAATTATGTAAGTCCCATTGCCTGAATGGGTCTGCTTTAGTTTTGACTAGCAGTTGAATTTAGCTCCATCTTTTCACTCTGCTTGCCTTTTAATTGGATTGGCTCTAATGAAGCATTTGAAATAACTAATGGCATCCTGTCTGATATGGCGGATCAACACAACAAAATGATACAAGTCACCACAGGCAATTAGATTCCATAGCAGTGGGATATGAAGATGGAAGGGTGGGAAACTGGTGCAGAGGCCACACAGTTTGTATTGGGGGAAGTACAAGATGCAATGGGAATTTTCAAGAATTATATACGGTATGTTCATCAGTTTGTCCAGATCCATGACTGTCCTACTCTTGAGGAGAATATCAAAATTGGATAACATCTGGTGCTACTCTAATAAGAATAAATGTTAATGCAAGGTTGGCTATGCTCTAGTCTAGGCTATGACTTACAGAGTTATACCATTCCAGTGGATGTATACCATAGTTATGTTAATGTCTCTCAATTTGGCATGTCCATTGATAGCAGAGGTGAATATTCTATGTCTCTCCTGAGGCAAAATTTTACTATCTAGTCTTGTTACATTAAAACAATCACACTGTTTTATTTTTGCTTGAGTTTTATCTTTTCTTTGTCTGTTTGGATCATTAGTTCTTATTTTACCTGTGATTAGTGTTCCAACTGCTTACAAAGTAGATCCACCCTCTATTCTCCTGCATGTAACACTGGTGTTCTCCATCTAAACAGCACATTATTTATGAGCCATGTATACCTCCATCAGACAACTGCTAAACTTCTGGCAGATTCCGTTTAGCACGGCGTTTCCCAAACTTTGGTTTTTGGACTTCAGTTCCCAGAAGCCTATGTCAATTCCCCAAAGCACTGATCGGCCAATGGACTTAGGCTTCTGTGCATTTTTCCCCTGTGGGCCTGGGCCCCACGTTGGGAAACTTTGGTTTAGCACCCCTCTCCCTGTTGTCAAGAAGATTATAATGGGTAACATTCAAAATAGTTCAGGCATTCAAAATACTTTCTATTATACAGTACTCACATTCTCATTTTGCCCTCTATTACAAAGATGCGCCCCTCCTTTTACCACAATCATCCTATCAAAATAGCACAAAAGTGGTGGGTATAATTTTATTTTTACAAGGCTGGCCAAAACAAATAAGAAAAATCCAAATGAATATCCCCACATTTGTTTCTACATTTGTTCTGCAGCACAACAAATGTAAAATAAACATAAAGCATTGATTTCAGTTTTCATTCATTTTCTTTTTGGGGGAGCAGATAGAGAAAGAAAGGGAGTGAATAGAGAATGTCTTTTTAAAAATTGGGTCCTTATTTCTTCAGTGTAGCGATTTTTAATGATAGCAGATTATTTAATAGTGATGGTGGGTTATGAATTGTGAGCCGCCCAGAGTTGCTACGGCGATTGGTGCGGCAATAAATAAATAAATAAATAAATAAATAAATAAATAAATAAATAAATGAATGAATGAATGAATGAATGAATGAATGAATGAATGAATGAATAAATAAATAAATAAATAAATAAATGAATGAATGAATGAATGAATGAATGAATGAATGAATGAATGAATGAATGAATGAATAAATAAATGAATGAATGAATGAATGAATGAATGAATGAATAAATAAATAAATAAATAAATAAATAAATAAATAAATAAATAAATAAATAAGATAGTGTAGTACCCAGAACAGAACTAACAACAATTTTAATGTCTGTGGTAAGACATCTATTATCTATAACAGCATGGGGTCTGTCTTTCTGTATCTATATCTGTGCATGCACGAGTATGCATAGAAGTCTGTACATTTAAGGAACCCTTTCTGCATATGCTTTAAAAGATCCTCTGGCTATAACAGTTAGGTCTCCTTTTGTATGTATCCTCAGGCTGCAGCCTATCATAGATAAATGAGTTGAATCCAAAGGTCCAGAGAACACACTTGCTCAATATGTTTGGATTTCTCCTTATAATTCTACAGTTAATAAAACACAACTCATCCCCTTCCTCAGCTTGTTCATGAAAACACATCATTCTTTTTCAGTTTAATTAAGTGACTGTCAAGCACCAAAGAGAATGGCTCCTTGTTTGGGAAAAACATTAACCAACAGCATGTACAACTCAGGGTACTATCTCATTAAGAGTTGTGTTTCAACCACATGAATGCCTCTCAGGATTGTTAAATATTAGTAAAGCAAAGTCTTCCCCTCCTCTTTATACAAGTAGAGGTCATAAATGAGATCTGACATCAAAACAAAACATTCAAGAAGCTGAGTAATTTTAGGTGACCCATAGATACATCAACTCTTTCTACAGATTCACAGCAATTGCTGGAGAAATCCCAGAAGCCTCAATATTTTGTCATGAACATTTTTCTGTCCTTCTACAGAGGTGGCAGATGTACGTTTTGGGCATGATACCCCATGGGTGTGAGAAGTGAATTCCTCAGGACCTAACAGCATTTTTATCTCTTCTGCCACCTGTATCTTAGTCTACACCAAAGGCTATTTGTGGCTTTTATATACTGGCCTCACAGAGCTCCACTTGTTCCTTTCTGAGATAACAGAAGAGGTTTAACTTAGTGGAAGAGTACACACCGTTCAAGAAAAAGAAAAAAACTCCCAGATTAAATCCCTGGTATTTTCAGATAAGGCATAGGTAAAGACTTGTCTAGAGAGTTGCAGCTTAAGGTTTGCACAGTCCTGAAGTAGCAGGACCCACAGTCTAGCAGCAGAAGTTACATATAAGTTGTGTAGCTGCCTATTTCACAACATACACATTGTTTACCTCCCATACGTCGCTCAGAGGACCCTGAATAGGTTGGGGTTTGGAGTCCCTAATTGTAAAACCAACCTGCTCAAGTGGGGGGTTGCTGGAAGATAACAATAATCTGTGTGAATGTGGAGAGATACAGAATCCAGCTCATTAACTGGCCTGTCGATTGCTGTCAGAAACATGTATTGATGAGGACTTAAGTTTGACCAATGTCAAAGCCAGTCCAGGTTTTGATCAGGACATGAAAAAAGAAGAAACAATATTCAGAAACCCACAGAAATGTTGCGTTCCCGTCCTTTTTCTGTAAAGGACCAAAGATAGGAAGAATAGACAATCAGTCTTTTTTCCCATTCCTGGTTTGATAACAGAATGAGAAAGAAATATAAAATAAGGAAAGGACAAAGAAAAAAGGGTTAAACACGTCATTTCTTTAGTGCAGTGATGGTGAATTTTTGGCACTCCAGGTGTTCTTGGGCTTCAATTCCCAGAGGCCCAAGTCATCACTCCTGCTGATCAGGGATTCTGGGAATTGAAGTTCAAGAACATCTGGAGTGCCAAAGTTCACCATCATTGCTCTAGTGAAACTATTCCAGTGAAGATCATTGCCTCCCACATTTTCTGTAAAAAAAATATGCAAAAACATTTGGTCAAAGATAAATCCTGTGAACAATACTCTTATAGCCTAATGTTGTGAAAAAATACAGCAACAACCAGTGTTGTACAGCAGAACCAGACTCTGACACCAAAAATCATAATGAATATACCATATACCTATGCCGTGGTATTAAAATTCAATTAGAATTTGCAAGCTCCATTGGTATGGTTGCCAAGTCTTTTGTTAGTCAGAACCACAGTGAGCCAAACCCACAAAGAAAGCAATAAATGAGCTATCACTTGCAAGTTTGCATAGAAATTTTATTTCAGGTAATACAGACGGTAATGTAACTGCATGTAAATGTCAAATATAATAGCTTTTAATGGGAATATAAAAAAGAAAGGAGCAACATAATTGGTAAAAATTTGCATTGCAGCTACCTGCACCTTTCTAGATTTATACACTAGCAATGAAGCGCTTCCTTTCAATTCTTTTTTTTTTCTTTCCCCCCCCCCCATCTCTTTGTTCACTCTGGTGATTTAGTTGGTTTCTTGTCCAAGTAAAAACTGAGATGCAGATGCCAGAGTTGGCCAGCTGTACTAACAGCAGAATTCATGATGCAGTGCTGGAAAAATCACCATCATTCGGGGAAAAAGTGTCATTTACTCAAGAACCTGGGAAAGTAGTTTTAGACTACAACTACCAAGTGCCTATAGCTGGCATAGTTTTGTTGTTGTTTTTTGTTAGGGGAGGCAAAACCTACAGACCCCAAAATAAAAATTCTGTTCTTTGACCTGCCCTGGATGGTGATAAAGACTGCCAGCTCAGATGTAGTTTGGCATGTAATTGATAACAAATCCTGCAATAATCACTGAGGATCCTTCTTATTTTATGACAGGCTTTCTCAACCCTTTTTGTTTGTGGGCCTGATCATGCCTCCTGGCAGTGGTGGGATTCAATTTTTTTACTACCTACTCTGTGGGCATGGTGTGGCCAGGGAGAAAGCCCTGTGTTGCACCCGAATTAGGACTACTTTATTTCAAAACTTGGATGGGCATGGCTAGCTGGAATTTCTGCTACCGGTCCTGGTAAACTGGGGCGAACCTGCTGAATCCCACCACTGCCTCTTGGGCAGCTGATTGGGCTGTTTATGTGGCTCCACCCACCCAGAAGTGGAAGTAAAAAACATGCCGCACATGCACAAAAGGCATTTAGCGACATTCTGTGCATGCGTGGTGCGCAGTTTTTCCCCTGCTTCCAGGTTTGGCGAGGGCATCACGGGCCTGATGAAATGGCTTCAAGGGCCAGGTTTGGCCCATGGGCCATAGATTGAGAATGCCTGTTTTATGTCCTCCTTTAGCAGCGCTAAATTGGCATCACTATACTAATCCCTACCCCACCCCACCCAATGACCTTTTTATTAGAAAAGAAAATGGTAAAGAAATACACACAGGGAAAGGCATTCTATTTCACAAACTTTATAGGATAATCAGCCTTCCAATGTCCCATGCACAACCAGAACATGAACATTAAGAAAACAGCAGATAGAAAGCAGAAGTGCTTCATCATGAATTCTATAGGGTGGCCCATAAGCCCCTACCCAGCCCGTAAGTTCCTACCTGTCCTGCCCATGGGCACATGCCCCACCCCTCTGCCAGCAGCCCAGTGGGAGTGCTTCCTTCCTCCCGCAGCAGAGCCCTACTCTCTTTGTGGCTGGGAAGGAACCTACGGGACAACCTTTAGGTCCAGCTGTATTGAGAGTATCACTCATTTGGTGTGAGAGTCTGTATTGCTTATGTCTTGTAAGCCATGGTCAGTAAAAAGGTGTTCCCCCCACCCATCACTGAGAAACTGTTGGACTTTATTGCTGTCAAGGAAAGACCCAATCTTGCAAAGCTGACAAAACCAAGGAAAGAGGGAGCCAAATAACAAACCAAAAGAAAACAAAAAAAACCCCCCACAATTTTAGGCTTCTATTTAGATATTCGATGCTTGCAAACATATGTCCAAAGCAATAAGATAAAAAATTTGAGTGGCTATTTGAAATCAAATGTTTCAATGCCTTTGGTACAAAATTATTTGCTATGTGACATTAATTTCAATGCAGTGCTTCATTATAACCAGGTTTAAACAGCACAGCTTTTTAGTAAATATAAGTACTTGTTTGGACTAAAACTTCTAGAATCTTCCAGCTGGTAGCCATGCTGGATAGAGTTTTCTGGGAACTGTAGTCAAAAAGGGAAAAGTTTCAGAGCTCCATTTGAGGCAGAGCTACTTGAAAGCATCTATGGCTCTCAGTAGCAAACCAAAGGGGAAAAGAAATGGGAGATATTATTTAATACGAGCAATTATTTGATATAATACCAATATAATAGACTTTAAACAGAATTAATAAAGGCAATTCAGCCTTTGGAGCTCACTTCCCAAGTAATGCTCCATTTCCCCTGAGGTTTCAATTCAATTGTGTTATTCATAACTTGAGAGCCTATGACTAAGAATGACTCATGGGATTTCAGCCTATTTGATTGTTTTAATGGAAGAAAACTAGGAGACCACTCATCTATCTGATCCCCCCCCCCCGCCCCCCCAGGAACTACACTATTTCACTGCAGCTTCTGCTTCAAATCACGCAACACCAAATTTCCTTAAATATCTACACATTCAAGGGAAAGCTCTTAGAGAACTATGGCCTGGATCCATCCCTGTGCAAATTAAGCTAAACTGTTTTTGGCAGAGGATCAAAGTGCTCCATTTTTGTGCAGGTGCTTAAATTTTTAAAAGGGCTCCTTAGCCAAAAGGATCTTACAGTCTAATGTTTGTTAAGGACGAAGGATGGAAGAGGGAAGGAAAGCACAAGGAAACATAAGAGTAATGAAGGACAGAAGGCATAGGAGAAAAGCAAAATATAACTAGGTAAAAGTCTCCCTTGCCTGAAAGCCAGTTGTGTCCGACTGGAGGGGGTGGGTCCCATCTCCATTTACAGCAAAAGAGCCAACACTGTCTGCTTCTGCAAATGTTTCTAAGGTCATCAGGCAGGTATAACTAGATGCCAGAGCAGATTGTGTGCAGTTACCTTTCCTGCTGAAGCAGTATCCATTTATGTACTTGCAATTTCTTGCTTTCAGATTGCTAGGTTGCCAGGAGCTGAGACAGATGACAGCATCTCACTCCATCCCCCAGGGCAGCAACAGTACTTCTTGGCTGATCCTTCCACTGTATCTTCCATTTATTAACCAAAGCACCTAATGTAACCTTTTTTCTTTAAAACACTGAGCTGATGTTGGCTGCCCCAAATGTTCTTAATGTTGCCTGTTATTGGGCAAAAACTATCTGATATATTCATTAATTGTGCTGTGGAGTTTCTGACATGAGCAAAGAAGAAGTCCTTGCCTTTGATGTAATCCAGAATTGTCTTGTCTACCTTTGATGCTAATTATCTGTAAACCGCCCTGTGAGTGCACTAAATGTTATGGCGCAGTTGTTGTTATTCAGTCACACAGTCGAGTCTGCCCCCTTGTGACCCCATGGACCACCATGTGCCAGGCTCCTCATTGACAGCTCTGAATTACTTCCAAGGAAGAACTAAGATTATGGTTCCTGGCCAGAGCCACTCACAGGTAACATGATGTTAGAACTCTGTGATGCTGGGCAATAAGAGTGGCTCTTCCTCTATGTCTAGGCCACACATTAAACTGCCAAAATGAAGCCACCTTTGGGTGAGTCCATCTTGCAGTTCCTTTGGCCTGACCTAGTATGAGAAAGATTAGCTGGCAACACAAGGTTGCCATTACTAGGGTACACCCAATTGTGGTTGAAAAATAACAGTCTTGGAGAAGACTCTTTCTGTGTACCTGTACCATGAAGACTGTCCTGAGAATATAATGTGGTGGCCTTTCATCTGCCTTCATCTGACACCCATACCACTGATCCAGTTCTGTGAATCACTTTCTGGTCCTGAGCCCTTTTGGCATGCAAGGTCCTCCTCAGCCTCAGGCCAGTATTGATGAAGCTGCTGCCTTCCATCAAGATGGATTCAAGTGGGATTTCATCCTCTTGGGGACCATCATCCTTCCCTGTGGACTTCATCTCCCAAGGCCATTAGTCCTCAGGGACTAATGACACTCGGCGTTGAGTGGCTGGCAGTATGGTCTACTCTATTACCATAGTAGGATCACTTGGCCAGACAGTCAGCAGGAGTGGTACATAACCTTGTTGTCGTGGAAGACGTAGCATCATCCATCTCATGCCACTTAGATGAGGCTTGGTGCAAATACACAGAGAGACTCCTTGAAGTAGAAATGGGAAATGTAGGTAGGTATCTCCTCTGTTAACAAATGTTTCCAGTTAAGCAAAAATAATTCAATTGTGTTTCTCAGCAGAAATAGAACTTTTATGGTCCTTTAAAAATGCTCTTCTTCTTTTCCCCCCATGGCTGCACACTTAAAAATTCAATTTGAATAAAATATGAAAGTCTATTCAGTACAATAATCTTAGTGGTTAAGGTGCTGAGCTGGAGACTGGAAGGTTGGGTTTTGATACCCAATTGCTGCACTTGGTGACATGAAAGGAGCCTCATTCGAGTGTCCTCTAAAAATCCCTTCAACCCTGAGTAATCTCTGACACGGAATTATTATCTGCTATTTCTTTTAATTGGCTCCCTATTTATTTTAATTCATTAAAATTCATTTTATTAAATCATGGTCTGTAAGCAGTCATATCACGGAATAGACTGGTAGAATGGTGTTTTTTAAAAACATTTATATATTTTATTCTCAGGCTTTCTATGTTGGATCATATAAGACATCTTTTATACAAAAACATCTTGTTTTTCAGATGATATTAGAGGGGAAATTGTTTTATTCCCAAGGCTACTGCAGCTTTATGGGTTTTTTTGTTTTCACAGTTGTTGAGTAGTTTATTATAGGACCAATTATATATTGCAAAGATGTCAAAACAGAATGATGAATGTTATTGCTGTGGACAGGCCAATCTACCTGCTAGGAAAATTCTTTTGTTCATAAGGATTCGATATAAAAAACCAATTAAAGCAAGATAAAAGTTATTTTGCGAATGACAACTTCCATAAGTCCCTAGACAGCACAAACATGACAGACTTTGGGGCTCAAACGTATATATAAGCTTCATCTGTGTCCTAGATTCCCTGTCTCATGTCATATGCTCTGAAAAACACGGCTTGGGGATTCTTGGCTGAAGGTTCCATTTGGATTGATGACTATAACAACTTATACAAACTATTTTAACTATTTCAAGTTTTTCATTGTCAACATTAAATTTATAAAGTTCTTCCATAGTTGATGAGCACTGAACCCTAGAGTCGGATACGAGTTTCTTTCAAGCAAGGGTGACCTTTACGTTTACTCCATAGTCAGTATTGTTTGTCTTTTTAACATTCAAGTATAATTCTGCTTTTACACTTTCTTCTTTTACATTCATCAGAAGTTATTTCAAATCACTGGGGCTTTCTCCCAATAAAAAATAATGTCATATCTTAAATTAGTGACATGGCTTCCACTGAATTTCACAATGTAACAAAAATAACTGTGTGCCATCAAATCAATCCTGAAGAATTTTATGGCAAGAACAAATATTCTTGAGGGCACACAAGAGCAAAACCAAATTATAAGATGGAGGAAGGTGCTCACTGGAAAAGGAATAACATTAAAGGAGGATATGGTTGAGGAACTCAAACCCCTTATGTCACTTGGAGGACTCTGAACAGGCTGAGGGTTGGAGTGCCTAAACGCAAGACCAACATGTTCATGTGGGGCCTGCTGGTAGACAATACACTGTGTAAATGTGGAGAGGTACAGAATCTGACTCATTTGCTGGTCTGACGATTACTACCAGAAACATGCACCAATGAAGACTTATGTTTGGCCAATGACAAAGCCAAGAAAGTGGCTTCATTTTTCCAGTCCAGAGTTTGATCAGGACATGAAAGAAGAAGAAGAACCCTGACTTCTAGGGTTTCTAGGTAAAGAATTCCATCATAATCTTCTTAGAACTATATAACTAGTCCCCATGGATCATTGAGTCTAGTCACTGACATAGAGGAACAATGGGGAATCATTGTGAAAGCTGGACACTGCAGAAAGCCATTGAGGGGAAAATTTATACATTAAAAACAAAGTGCTGGGAGACCTTTGAGGATACCATGGACCTTAAGAATGACAAACAAGTGAGTCCTTGGTCAAATCAAATCTGAGCCTGTCTAGAAGTAAAACCTATGAAACTGGGGCAGAAGTACTTGGGAACATCGTAAGGCAGTGATGGTGAACCTTGGCACTCCAGTTGTTCTGGAACTTTAATAGCCCTGATCAACAGGAGTGCTGTCTTCGGCTTCTGGTAATTGAAGTCTAAGAACACCTGGAGTGCCAAGGTTCACCATCACTGTCATAAGGAGACAAGTCTCACTGAAAAGTTGAAGACAGCAGGAAAAGAGGCAGACCAAACATGATGTAGATTGACTCCATAAAGATAGGAACAACCTTGAGTTTTCAGAAGCTTGCTGGGTCTGTTAATGATAGGACATTTCACAGGGTTGCCATTAATCAGGGGCAATTCATGCATTTGCCTTCTCATTCTGCAGATGAAATTTTGCATCTCACCCCATCAGGATGACATCTGTCAGAAATTTCCTACTCACCCAAATCTAATTTGCATTTTTAAAATACCATATATGAACAACAATAGAATAATAGTCTATGAAAATGTTTCTTAATGACTAACTCACAGCAAATTATTTACAGCATAAGTCAATGCAAAAATAGTGACAGGACCAATACTTTGGAGGCACAGTCATTTCCCATTATTTTCACTGGTTAGTGTATTGTCCTTCACAGAATATAAGAGCACACTGAATATTTATGAACACTGCACTGGTTTTTGAGTGAGCATAATCATTTTTAAAAACAGCTTTTACTTATTAATCACTAAAGCACATCTGACAAAAGTTACCAATGGAAAGACTGACTTAAGAGGACTTAAGGACTTAAGAGGCGAGGGGGCCTGCCGGGCGAACATCGCCGCCGCGCTTGGCCCCGGTGGGGGCGAAGAGGCTCGCTGGCCACGCCACCGGCCAGCGTCCCGGGCCCCGCCCTCCCCCTCGCCAGGACTTAAGAGGCGAGGGGGCCTGCCGGGCGAACATCGCCGCCGCGCTCGCCCCGGTGGGGGCGAAGAGGCTCGCTGGCCACGCCACCGGCCAGCGTCCCGGGCCCCGCCCTCCCCCTCGCCAGGACTTAAGAGGCGAGGGGGCCTGCCGGGCGAACATCGCTGCCGCGCTCGGCCCCGGTGGGGGCGAAGAGGCTCGCTGGCCACGCCACCGGCCGGCGTCCCGGGCCCCGCCCTCCCCTTTATAAGGCCCCTTTATAAGACTATGAAAGCAGGGGGGGTTTTGTGGGTGGGTTTGGTAGAATTGTTTTATTGTGTTATTTTATTTACTTGAACATTGTATTAATATTGTATTTTGTATCTTGTATGTAAACCCCTTGTGTTGCCCTGGGGTCATTTATATGTTGTTAGCCGCCCTGAGTCGGCCATGTGTTGAGTAGGGCGGGATATAAATTGAATAAATTGAATTGAATTATGGGCAGCATACCAGACTTTGACAAAGAGCCAAACAAAGAGATCATTAGTCTCATAGAGCAATAAATCTAAGATGTCCAATTTCCTAGCCATTCTCCATAAAAAATGACTGAATTTTTCTGATAATAATTTCTCCAAAGTTCCAAAAGAGGCCAAACTCAGAAGACTCATAACCCCCTAGTGCTTTTCAAATACCTGCCTGGTTTGTGATTGACTGTAAAACCTTAAACAAATCTATTGTTTCTTGGACTAAGATGATTTTCTAGCTGAAATCAGACCACAAGGTTTCTGAAACAAGCAACCCAGATTTTTAGTTCTTTGAGAAGCCCACCGGTGTAAAAGCAGCATGGGGTAGACAAGGCTGTGGCCAGACAATAATAAACACTGTCTATCCCTGTTCCACCTTACGGACTATCAATCAATCAATTTTATTACAGTCAAAGACCAAATATAAACAAAACATTCACAACATGATCGAACATACTGTAGTGGGATTACAAAACAGTTTATAGAGTGGTCTGGTCAAACTCAACCAAATAGGATGCAGTATAACCTTACTGATCAATATATTTTATTTATTTCATCAACTGGAGCCCCCTCTCTTCAGAGGCATGGAGTTTTTAGAAGCATGTTGTTTCTTAATTCCACTCTGAGTCCACTGTTATATGGTGCCAGCATGTACCTGTGGAGCAACTGTACTAAGGCATTTTTAGGACTACAGGCTCTAATATACAGTATATATTTTTATGAATCCCAGCAGGAAAACTAGCTGCTGGGAAGAATGGTGGGGGGAATGAACACTTCACCTCATCTTAAGACCTCCTACCCTAGTTCAATTTTAATTTTCCTTCTGTTGTTCTTCTACTTTTAAAAAATGTCAAGATAACCACTTACAGCTGAGGCCACACTGGCTGGTGTGTAGTGCAAATCATACCTAGACAATAAACCAAATTTTATCCCAAATTTTCTGATACACCTTGTGTTACATTTTTGGGTAATATAAATTTGGGGTGGGCATGGGGTATATAAGATTATTAGTGGCTGATACATCTTCTGAACAAATATGTGCCTCAAGTCCACCGACTCAGATCCAGGAAGAGTTTTATGGCAAGAACAAACATTCTTGAGGGTATGCAAGAGAAAAATCAAATAAGAATATGGAGGAAGGAGCTCACTGGACAAAAAATACCATTAAATGTACTGATCTCCCCTATATCACTTGGAGGACCCTGAATAGGCTAAGGCAGTGATGGCGAACCTTTTAGAGACCGAGTGCCCAAACTGCAACCCCAAACCCACTTATTTATCACAAAGTGTCAAGATAGCAACAGGAGAGGAAGGAAATATTTCCTATTGGGCTGCTGGGCAGAGGGGTGGGGTGAACTCAGTGCTGGGGGAGAGAAGAAGCACTTCCATTGGACTGCTGGGCAGAAGGGCGGGGCAAACTCTGTGCTGGGGTGCCTGCATGGGTGCCCACAGAGAGGGCTCCTAGTGCCACCTCTGGCGCATGTGCCATAGGTTCACCACCACTGGGCAAAGGGTTGGAATGCCTAAATTTAAGACCAGAATGCTCATTTGGGGGCTAATGGCAGACAACAACACGCTGTGTGAATGTGAAGAGATACATAATCCAGGTCATTTACTGGTCTGCTGATTACTAGTGGAAACACGTACTGATGAGAATTTAAGTTTGGCCAATGACAAAGCCAATAAAGTGGCTTCATTTTGGCAGATTAACGTTTGATCTGCACATGAAAGAAGATGCTGATAGCTCTTTGATTAACCATGCTTGGTACATAATAAGTCACACCTCCAGAGAGCAAATCTGAAACCTACCATCTCTAAAGAAATTCTGAAGTTCCCATTTTGGACTTGCTTTTGAACCTGGCCCACAGACCTGGTCATTGGAGTTTTCTACACTAACCCTGTTCTGTAATGCACTGTCTGATTAAGATTCAAGTGGTATCAAAAACTTGTCTCTGTTTATGAAATTTTAGTGGTTTACCCTTGTCTTTGGATTGTGTATAAGAACCACAGCTTTTTCTCCCATTAATGTGAGGTTTGGCCCTAAGACCCATCTCATACATTATAAACTTTTTACACAGTTGTAATAAACATCGGAGAGCACATGGAATTTTCTCCTTTTTAAATGTACACAGTTCATCAATGGTCAATCATGCTTCACCAAGATTGGCTAATTCATCAACAAGAAGCTGGATTTCTGTCTATAAAGTACTTGACTCCTATCTACCAATTTCTCATTGCGAACATCCTCTCTGATCTCTATTACAACCGTATAAAATCTGTTTATAATGTATGAGATGGGTCTGAAGGCCAAACCACACATTAAATGGGAGGGAAAGCTGTAACTGGATCTCCCAACATTTGGAAGAAAGTGTAGGGACAGATGCTGGACAGCCCAGATTGATTCAGGAGAGCAGTTCTGGAGAGAAAAAATAGGGTACAGTACTCCCCATCTCTTTCACTATTTCTTCCAACCAAAATAACAAATGCAAGTCCCTCCCTCCTTCCAGATTTTTAAAAGGCAGATACAGTGTGGCATAGCTGTGGTTTTTTCCTACCACAGGCAGATACCAGCTTCAGTACAGCAGAGAGATATTGGGCAATAACATATTAACCTTCAGCTGGGTGAAAAATCTTGCAAGTAAAAAAGCTCATAGGATGCCAACTGTTGGTGAGGACAATAGCATAGAGAAAAAGATTAGGGAGCTTTTTATCCGGTGCCAATGCTAAAATCCAATCTCTCATTGCTGTCATGAATCCCCTGAATGAGTAGTAGTTTGGCTATCAGGCTAAGAAGAGGATGGGAGAATTCCCAAGCTATAAATATATTTTTAAAAAGCCCCTCCAAAATATCCCCAAGACGATATTTCCTACCTACTCTTTTTTTCCACTTGTTCGAGGCAATGGTTTATTACATTTCTGTATCAGCCTCTGACAGAGGAGGGAAGAGATAAGCGGAGCCAAGTATTAATTCTTTCCTCAATAGCACTTCTGAGCCCTAACATAAGAAGCAAGCAATTCTTCAAAGGAATTATACTTTTGCAATTGCAAAATCCTATCCTCCTGATAGATACCTCCATCAAAGGGAAGTCTTGCCCTTCTTAGCAACTACTACAGCCACAGACGGACAAACAAAGTCAAAGATCAGCCACAGACTATGCGAATGCCTTTGTGTTGTGCATTACAAGATTATCTGAATCACACAAATAAATCTATTTAGAGATATTTGTAGTTAATTATGGATCTTTGCAAGTTTGTGTTCCCACCAGTACTACATAGACATTCCATAATCCTTGCACAGATTCCAATGTAACATTGCTGTGACTCAGTTATGACACCCTTTGTAGCCATTCTGTGCATTCTTACGGCATGTGCTGATAATGTAGTCTACTGTTTCATCTATTTCTTTACAAAGCCTACACTTACTGTCTGTTCTAGTGTTTTCCATTTCTAATAGAATTATCTTGGTTCATAGCACTTGTTAGGTAAAGGTAAAGGTTTCTCTTGCTCGAAAGTCAGTTGTATCCAAGTCTAGGGTTCAGTGCTCATCTCTGTTTTGAAGCTGAAGAGCTTCTGCAGACATTTCCGTGGGCATGTGGCGGGCATGACTAGACACCGTTTACCTTCCCATCGAAGTGGTCCCCATTTATCTACTTGCAATTTCTTGCTTTTGAACTGTTAGATTGGCAGGAGCTGGGACAAAGACGGGAGCTCATTCCATCCTGCAGTACTCAAGAATTCAACTGTTGACTTCCCGCCTTCCAGTCAGCGTCTTAGCCACTTGAGCCACTGCACTCCTTGTTCTTGGACACTAATATTAGTTCTTCTGTCTCCTTTTTTAGGATACTGTATTTTAGCCATACCCAATTAGTCCTATCCACTTTATTTTCAATATTTGTTATATATTGAGTGGGCAATGGTTTATTATTCCATGTATTTATTCTATTACTTAACATATCTTCAGTTACACATTAGTAGTTAGTAGCTCTATAGCAGAGTACAGACACTGCATTCAGAGGGTTCCATTTTAATCCCCAACACCTTCAGGTCAGGCAGAGGGAAAGAGGGTTTGGAGAGCTCATGTCAGTCCACGTCAACGCTAATGGGACAGACAGTCAAATCATGATTCAGGGATTTTGATCCAGCTCTTGCAAACATCTCTAAAAACTGCAGCAGAGCAACTTTCTTTTCTGAACACACCATCTGAATTACATTGCTTTGCTAATGCACAAATCATATAGTTCTACTTTTGAATGCAATGATGTGACACAAGACTTCAGCCATTCTCGCTCTCATGGCATGTCAGTAGTCACCAAGGAAGTAAGCAGATGAAGTCTTCTTGCACTAATGGCAGTGATGCTTTTTCCCCCAAGGGCTATTCAAGCATCAACAAAACTCTGCATACGTTAACAATATAGTAGAAAGGAATCTCTAATGTATTTTATATTAAAAAAAGAATCCATTATTTAAAAATGAAGGACTATACATTATTAATATTTCTCCCATAACTTTCTAAACACACGCCTTGGGAAAATCAATACTATTTTAACTATTCTGCTTTGCTTCAATATTTCCCTAGCGCTGCAAGGCTTAACTGTGGGGACAAAAAATAGAGAAAATAGTTCTACCCCAAAACATTGATTATCTGTAGCTTGCAGGATGTGATTTTCAGCAGAGATGAGTCACTAAAGGTGAGCAAAGGCAAGCATTCGCCCCATTCTAATTATGACATTAGCTATCCCGCTCATATTATACTTGGCCAACATAGTGTTCTTCTTTGTGCAAGAGACTTTCTATTATGCAACAAAGCATAATAGAAAGCCTGGGAAAGAGTCACTAAGTTGCACAGGCTTTTGTTAATAAGCTGCAAGACTTTTCACTTTTGTTTGGGGGAAAGTTTTTAAAGGAACAATCGTGAAATGTGAATTTCGCAAACCACTTTCTCTCTATGTTTCTCTCTTTCTCAAAGAAAGGTGGAAAGGAAGGATGCTAGAATGAAAGAAGGACCTACTTTTTAAATTACAGTCTGTTATACAGCAAACGGCAAGCCTGTATATTTCTACTCATTGTTACCTTTGGCCTCCTTGCTTTATGTTCCCTAGCAAAGCTGGTGGCCCAGATGGTGCCATTTATCCACTCAACAAAAAGAGACATTCCTTCAGCCAAGAAATCCTCCATGGTTGCAGCAACCACTATCTTGAGAACAGGGAAAACTGATGAAACATCTCTTCTGTAGAGAAGTGCAATGCCAAGATAGAAGATAACTTCAAGTGGACAGTAAAGGTAAATGTCTCCCTTGTTCGAAAGCCAGTCGTAGCCAACTCTACGGGTCAGTACTCATCTCCATTTACAGCCAAAGAGCCAGTGCTGTCTGCATCTGCAGATGTTTCCATGGTCATGTGGCAGGTACCACTAAAGTGGTACCTATTTATCTACTTGCAATTTCTTGCTTTTGACCTACTAGGGTGGCAGGAGCTGGGACAGGGATGGGAGCTCATTCAGTCATGCAGCACTTAGGTCTCAAACGGCAGACCTGGCAACCTTCCAGTCATCAAGTTCAGCATCTTTACCACTAAGCCACCAAGATCCTTCAAGTGGACAGTATAAGTACTGATAAATGATTTGAGATTACAAAAACCTCTGCCATGAATTTTTGGAACATTCGTTTATTATTTTTCTGCACTGTACACAAGATATTGGTGCATAGCCTGAAGAAGTGGTATTTCAACTATGAAAGCTTGCTGATTAATTGACTCTTTCTAAGTTGTCAGATAAAGGTATCACCACCTCCTACATTTTTGATACTAGTGTTTCAAAGACTTGAATGAAGAAGTGACACTGAACAAGTGAGGTGTTCCTGGCCTCAGGATGAGGAGAAATGGGGAGAAAAGTTTGTTTTCCTTCATTGAGATCTCCACAGAATTCTTTCAAAATAAAGTATACAATAGATAAAGGTGAAGGTCGCCTTCCTTGAAAGCCAGTCGTATTCACCTCCAGGGTT
The DNA here is from genome assembly GCA_035047345.1 of Bradypodion ventrale. Taxonomy (NCBI): domain Eukaryota; kingdom Metazoa; phylum Chordata; class Lepidosauria; order Squamata; family Chamaeleonidae; genus Bradypodion; species Bradypodion ventrale. Next base: position 129,550,164 of record JAWDJE010000006.1, read on the forward strand.
CAGTGCTCATCTTTGTTCATAGCCAAAGAGCCAGTGCTGTCTGCATTTGCAGACGGTTCCGTGGACATGTGGCAGGCATGATTAGATATCAGAGTGCATGTAATGCTGTTTACCTTCTCACTGAAGTGGTCCCTATTTATCTACTTGCAATTTCTTTCAAACTGCTAGGTTGGCAGGAGCTGACAGGGGCTCACTCTGTTGTGCAGCACTTGGGTCTCGAACTGCTGACCTACCAACATTCTAGCCACCTCTTAACCACTTGAGCCACTGCAGTTCCACCAAAGTATACAATAGACAACAATTATTGCTTATGCCAACAAGCACTATTATTTCTGGGATTTTTCCCTCCTGCTGACCAAGTAGTTCAGGGTCAAAAGATAAAAGGTGCTATGTGAAAATAAAACATAAGTAAGCAGCTAAGGTTGAACTCCTTCTTTGATAGCAGTTTTTTAATATGCATGCCATATCTGAACACTATGTGAAAAGGAGGTTGCTATGGCAATTACTTATTATTTCCCCATAGTGGCCTAGCTACTTAAGAAGAAAAAATCCAACATATCCTTTAAGTCCACAGGGAGAGAGAAAGAGAGGTCTAATTTATACTATACACAGACAGAACTTTCTTTTCTGACACTTTTAAATATTGAGTAGACAGCACATTACCATAATGTTGATGCCTCTAACAAACATCCAAATATGTTTCACCATTAGGACGGAACTTGACATTACTCGAGAAAAACTTAGTGTTACTGAAAACAGTGTCACTCTCCTCTTCCCTGCAGCAACATCTAATAATACAGAATTCACACTGTAATGTCACGAGAAATGGAAAGATCTGTCAGCAAACTCCCTTCTTCCCCTGCTTTTGGATCCAATGCCATGCAAACTCTTTCCCTTTATAGCAAAAATGAAAGGGAAATTGCCTCGTCAGACCTTTGTGGGACTCCATTCCCTGCAGTACCCTCTGTTGTTGACAAAGGAGATGGGAGATGAAGTTCAACAACATCTGGATGACTCCAATTCACATTAAACATCCCTCTCCATTTACATAAAATAAGCAAGTTTGTAAAATGAATGCATGATTGTGTCATTGAATAAGATGCACAGTTAAGAATATGCACAGAAGGATTTTTTTTGTGCAAATAGGAATACAGTATGTTGCTTTGTCTTCCCATGGAAGACCAGAGAAAATATGGATTTTGAATGCAATCAGTTAACTAACCTGACCATCCTGAGGACTAATAGCCTTTGGTGCCGAAGTCAACAGGGAAGGGCGATGGCTGAGGAGAACTTTGTGTGCCAAAAGGGCTCAGGACCAGAAAGTGACTCATGGAACTAGGTCAGTGGTATGGGTCTTATGCTGTGATGCGGAAGGCAGATGAAATCCCACTGCATCATATTTTCAGGACAGTCTTCATGGCTGATCGCCATGAGGATCGTCAATATTCGGATTCAGATATGGCAGAAGAAGAAGAGTGCAAAAAATACCAGTCTCTATTTTCAGAGGTGCAGAGTGGCAGAATGTGGCAAAACTTTTTTTAAAAAAATGCTCCCTGGAATGAGTTTCTCACACACTCTTGAAGGTTGCAACAATCCACATTTCAGTACTCTTTCCCAGGAACAACTCAAAGTGTGGCTGCATGATGCATTTTGTATTACTAGAGGGACCTAGTGACAAATGACAATAACACCTAGTTACAGGAAAGGGGCAATTGTGGGTTTCACATAACAGCCAATCCCATTCTTATTTACACTGAATACGTTTAGACCAGTTGTAGCACATTTTCCTTTAGCCCCCACCCCACCCCCGCTCCTTCCTAATTGAGCATTAGTGCATCAATTTTGCATTTTACGCAACCCAACCTATCTAAATTTTTTAAAAAGCTTGGGTGAATTAAACTAAAAACAAGGAGCAGGTTTCCAAATTGAAGCATCTTAATCATACAAACAAGGATGGCTCTCTCTGGCTTTTGGTGAGGGTCTTTTTTTTAAGGTTATATGTGATTATTGTTCATTCTTCTCTCAACAGAACGAGAAACAATTAAAACAAATGGCACAACCCACCAAACAAGGCACTTTTGTTTTCAGCCAGAGAGTTAATTACTTCCTCAACATGCCTAGAGTTTGTTGCATTCTGTTAAGAAAAACTGCTGGGTGTCAGGCCACCTGCTTGCGCACCAAATGCAGAGAAATATTATTGCTCCAGTTGTAGGCAATGGTACAAATTTGACATGTATATATTGGTGGCTCTCCCGAGTACACACACCCTTGACACTTGCAGTGGTCAGACTGAAGATCATATCTGTATCTGGCATATTTTCTAAATTATAGTTACAGTCTAAGCAAATACAACCATGTTTCTCTTGAAGAAAACATCTACAACACACAGTTAATCAGTATCTTTATTAAGACCAAGGAAAATGTCACAGAACCCAGGGAAAAAATCATCAGGATGACGTCAAGGAAATTAAAGGCAAGAGGAGTCTGACTTTATAGTCACAAGTTTGGAATTGATCATAATCTTAGGATGGAGTATGGAAAGGATTTGCAGACTTAGTTGAAATACATTGCCTTAGGGTAAAGATCACCCTTGCTTGAAAGCCAGTTGTATCCAACTCTAAGGTGCAGTGCTCAGCCAGTGCTGTCTACATCTGCAGACATTTCAATGGGCATGTGGCAGGCATGCCTCAACCCTGGAGTGCATGGAATGCTGTTTACTTTCCCATTGAAGTGGTCCCTATTTACCTACTTGCAATTTCTTGCTTTTGAACTGCTAGGTTGGCAGGAGCTGGGACAGAGACGGAAGCTCACTCTATCATGCAGCACTTGGGTCTCAAACTGCTGACCTGCCAACCTTCCAGTCACCAAGTTCAGCATCTTAACCACTAAGCCACCATAGTCCCTCTTAGTTATTGTACATGTTCCAATTACATTCTGAGACACTGGACTGCAAACAAAGGCCAATTCCCAACTTTTTTCATATTAGAAAAATCTAGCACTTACTAGTCTTCAGCAAAAAACAGAGAATCTTTATTAGCCAAAGAAGTAACCAGAAATATGGCATATTTTATATTAGCAAAGCTGATAATTAATGTAAGTGGTACACTAGATAGCACTGGCAAATGTGGGCAATTATCATTTTAAGTCGTTGTCGCATTGCATCTTATTCTGCCCTAAACTTTCTGCAGCACAGATAATATTTTATTTTACATGACTGAATATATTTTTTTTAAAAAAATGAGAAAATCTCATGAGATTACTGGTTCTCAACTAGACACTTTGTCCCCATATGTCAGATCAGTCTGTTGAGAGTTTGTTAGCTCCACGAGATTTCTCATACATCCCATGAGATGGAAGAACAAGATCATGAGCACTTGGACAATTTCCCATGATTTTCACAAACTAACTGCATGAAACTAGTACATCTGTCTTTTGTGAAGTGAAGAAGCCATACACAGCAAAAGATGATTTAAAGAATCTATCTCAAGCTTCTAATCTTTAAAAGTGCATGTCATGCAATATTTATATTGTTGTGCAATTTGTACAAAATACACACAAATAGAAAACAGCTTGGTGCATAATAGATGTGAAGAACATTTTCACGGTACCTGAAACCACAGATAACAGTGAACCCTATATTCAACATATATACCTGAGGGGTTTCAAATGCCTCTGTTTTGCTACATAAGAGCTACCAAAATGTCTGCCTATGTTCCTGGGAAATAATACATTGCAGACAGTGGCCTCTAGTGGCCAGCCATGGCAATGAGCCATAGAAATACATACAGGGGAAAAACCACGCTACCCCTCCCATTCTGGGCCTTAGAATGGAATCACATATAACAATTACCCTAAATAGCAATGAAATCGCATAACAATTAGGTTTTGGAGAGAAATGGCATCCTGCATAACAATGTTCCCTATGGAAAAAATCATTCAACAATTTTTCAATGGGAAAAACCACTTAGCAAAAAAAAATCGTTGTACGATGTATCCCATAGGGAAAATTGCTATATGATGCATGCATCGTATCGCAATTATTTCGTACAACGAGCCCCATGGAACGGATTAAAATCATTGTATGAGTTACTACTGTATGTATTTGAGGAATGTATGTATGTATTTCACCTGTTTCTGCTCTTTGAAATCATACTGTGAGAATTCAATGAAATGTTACTTCATGGTCAGGTGGAATTTTTATTCAATAGCAATAGCATTTCACTTCTGTGGCTTGTGGGGCATTAGTTCACCTGTCTGTGCAACTGGTGTATTCACTGCTCAAGTAGTTCTGTGCAAGCAGAATAAACATTTGTTTCCAGAGTTCCCTCTGGACATTTAAATGATTGTGAAAAGAGGAGACAAAACCTAAATAATGGAAATTGTTATTTGGGTTACTCTTGCCTGCTAATTAAGAAATGCAAAATAAAATAAAATAAAAATCTCACAGTGAAATAAAACCTGCTGCTATTATAGTCTTGGTTGAAAATTATGCATTGTGAGGTTTCTGGTTTCGGATTGCCCACCCCCACCCCTCGCCAATTCTGGGAAAGCTTAAGTAACAATAACTGTTGCCTTAGAGTTCCATAGACTTTTAAGGAGTAGAAGCAAACCACTTTGTGAGCAACCCCCCTGACTTTTTGTGCTTAGCATCAAAAAGAGAAAATATATTAGAGAGATTTTGTGCAAAGTATTAAAGCACACCAAGAAGAGAAATGCTTTTTGTCTTGTCTGAATCAAGAACTCTCATGGTGCTTGGAGACTTATCTGCAGGCTGTTTCAGCATATTAAGACAGTCAGCATCAATCGTCAATCAATTGCTGCTCAGATTTCTTCACATCCTAAACAAAGCCCCAAAGAGAGAACACCTGCTTTAGCATACAGATAGTAATCATAGGAGGGTCGAGGTGGCTTAGTGGTTGCAACACTGAAAGTCGGCAACCAGAAAGTCGGCAGGTGTTGGGATGATGGGGTTCCTTAACTGTCTTGCAGGGAACCTTCCAATTGGGAGGGGGCAACCTGGAATGCTGGGTTGTATCCTACCTGGGCAGAAGGGGGGAGATGAGTCACCTTCCCTAAAAAGAAGCATACCTCACACATTTCCTGTTATTGCAAGCCCTGGTCACAGGCCTGGCCCTGTTCACATGTTCAGTTTATGTCATCCCTCATGCTCTTCACCAGCTCACCCAATATAGCTTATGTCATACTGCATGACACTGCCTATAGCCAATCAGCACATGCATACATTTCCTGTTTACCACTGTTTTGGTTAATAACACTGCTTAGAGCTCTTTGTCCTTCAGAGATCTCTCCAGCCCCAGAAAAGTCAACTCTGAGTCTGTGTGTGTTTGTATGTATGTGTGTATGCATGGGTGAGTTTCAGGGCCTGCCAGAGGCCCTCCCTCCTTCAGGCAGGCAAGCAGTTTAAAACCCAAGTGCATCATCTGTCCCAGCTCCTGCCAACCTAGCAGGCTGAAAGCAAGAAATTGCAAGTAGAGAAATAGGTACCATTTCAGCAGGAAAGGAAACAGTGTTCTCCTACTCCAGTATCTAGTCTTGCCTGCCATATGACCATGGAAACATCTGAAGACACAGAGAGTGCTGCCTCTTTGGCTGTAAACGGAGATGAACACCACCCCCTAGAGTCAGGTACAACTGGCTTTTGAGCAAGGGAAACCTTTAGCTAGTAATCACAGAGACCAACCGTTAAATTATCTCACTAAAAAAGGCTGGCCCAAACCTTTGAAACAGATTCACAGATCTTGACTACACAGCCCATTTTAGGGCAGTATGGGCACTGGGTGAAGGGGTGTGGGAATGGGAAAAAAATGTTGTTTGACATCTTAACAACATTTTGCTACTCCAGATTAATAGTGTCACCTTGTCCTGGTGGCATTTCAGTGAGGGTAGCAGTGGTGGGAACTGTATTCCCAGCAGTTGTGGTAGTTGAGGTCTGATCACCCCAGGAGTGGGTTAGCAGCAGCAGAGGCATGAAGGAACAGCTGAGCAGCTGATCAATGGCAGGCTCTGAGCTGATCAATGGTCAGCTGATCCCTCTCTTTTATCCTGTTTCTACATCTACATACACTGTAAAGGTCTCCCTTGCTCAAAAGCCAGTTGTATCTGACTCTAGGGTTCAGTGCTCACCTCCATTTGCAGCCAAAACGCCAGCACTGTCTGCATTTGCAGACATTTCTGTGGACATGTGGCAGGCTTGCCTAGAGTGCGCAGAATGCTGTTACCTTTCCCACAGACGTGGTACATATTTATCTACTTGCAATTTCTTGCTTTCAAACTGCTAGGTTTGCAGGAACTGGAACAGAGACGGGAACTCACACTATCATGCAGTATTCAGGACTCGAACTGCTGACCTGCCAACCTTCCCATCGACAAGTTCACCGTCTTAACCACTAAGCAAAAAAGGGTTGCAAAATAGAACCCTCTGGTGGGAATTCAAAAGGGGCAATTTGCATTGAGTTATGCTGCTCCAGCTTTCAACAGATACTGATGCTGGGTAGAAAAACATACCAACCTGCCCTAAAAATATCAAAAAAAAAGAGTATGATAAAGAGTCCCTCAGTTAGAGAAAATAGAACTAAATTAAACAGACAACAGAATGCCTAATTAATAATTTCATGTCAGAAATTATTCTGAGTTGAAAGGATTTTTGCTGGAGAAACTCCGCACGGGGGATGCCTGAATGAGGCTCCTTTCATGTCCCCAAGATCCTTTCCCATCCAAAAAAAATTTGATCTACTTGCAATTTCTTGCTTTCGAACTGCTAGGTTGGCAGAAGCTGGGACAGAGACAGGCGTTCAAACCATCATGCAGTACCTGGGTCTCGAACTGCCAGCTTGCCAGCCTTCCACCTAACAAGGTGAGATTCTTAACAACTGAGCCACTGCAGCATATCTGTGCAGTTTCTTTCACAAATCCTTGAAGATGAAATATCTTAATGGCTTCAAATCTTAAGCACTCTCTTCCTTCTGTTCCCATACAAATACACTTCCAATGTTGATGTAAAACCATGATTTTAAAATTCAGGGTCTCCACTGGTGCCATTGGTTTAGCTAAAAAACATATGTACAGATCAAGAACTTTTTTGTTTATATGAATCAGATGAATTATATTCTTTTAAGGTTTTTATTATTATTACAGTCTGAATGAATCATTGCAGAATACCACCAACTGCGAATTTCCAGAATTTATTTTTCTATAACTGTGAACAATTTCTTTCCAGATAGTAAAGACAGGGTTTACCGACCTTGCAAAACTTATTTTATTGTCGTTGAACCATTTCCTTGCAGCTGTAAATGACTACAACACAAAATTATAAGCAAACATGACATTAAAAGATATTCTATTTAAAGTTCAAAAAATGGTATAGGTATTTTTTCCCAAAGGAGATTTCTAAGGTTCACTTGTTGCCCAAATGAATTCTTCCCTTGCTTTGTCTTTTTTAAAAACAATACTGTACTAATTTCTGCACAGCAAATCCTGCCCTCTGCTGGCAAAAGAAAATCAATACTGTATCTGTTTTATTCTATGGTTTTGCAACCCATACTGTATTTGCATTTAGATTGCAATGATATCATTGAAAATGACAGCTATTTAGAATGGTTTCATGTGTGTGTGTGTCTTTGTATATTCCAGCCCAAAGGCCTTCATCAGACATAATAAATAAGATTATACTCATTCAGCCAGGTTTTCAGCTTCCTCATACAAATGTGATGAATATGGTCCTGAAATTCTAGTGTGTAAATTATGTATTTCAAATTCACTCATCTCATGTTTTTCTCAAAGTGACCCTTACACTCCAGCTTTGTCACAACAGGAGAAACAAGGCTTCCCAGTCCTTTTCAGGATTTGCCTTTTGTTGACGGCAGAAGAATATTTCAATGAGACGAAACAAAAGAAGTTCAACGGATCCCACAATATTAATACTCACTGAAGTAATCTTTAAAAAAACACTACATTTATTATAAACATTTTTTCCACAGAACTATACTAAAAATACTAGAAGACCACTGTGGCTTGGAGGTTAAAACGCTGAGGTTGATGACCAGAAGGTCAGCAGATTGAGACCCAAGTACTATACAGTGCAACAGACTGAGCTCCCATCATCCATCCCAGCTCCTGCCAACCTAGCAGTTCAAAGCAAGAAATTGCAAGTAGATAAATAGGTACCTTTACTCATACTAAAAATAGTGAATTTTCATTAACACAATTTTGATTATACTTTATAAGCATCCAAAGTGGAGAATTTCACCCAGAGGAGGCAAGTTTGGATAAAACAATAATAATATTTCAATTTCATATAAAAAGAATAAATGCCGCAGTTCAAACAGTTGTTGTGTTAATGTGTCTTCAATTTACGATGACCTTATGAATGAGTGACCTCTGAAAGGTCCTATCGTCAAGAGCCCTGCATAGCTCTTACAAACTCAATCCAGTCCACTTTGTATTTATTATGTGTTTGTTGGAAAATCTACCTATTTTTTCACTTTTGCATTCATGTGTGGCTGGAGTATACTGTTTTAACCTATAAGATATTAATTGATTCTCCTATGAATTAGAAATTGAATGGTACTTATTCCTACAAATTAAATAATTGTGTGTGGGGGGGGGATGCATTAAAAATCATGTTCAAAGTTAAGTAAACTGAACATAAATCCACTGGGATTAGAACTTTAGTTTCTCTCTATAATGAAAAAACATTGTCTTCATCTTTGTTTTGCCATGAAAGCTTTAACGTTTGGTAACCTATAACCTTCTCTTCTTTCTATTAATTTTTAGCAGTCTCTCTTTTAATTCATGGCCACATTGCTTCATATTACAGCTATTGAAAAGCCTGGAGAATGAGCTTCTGCCTCCATCTCCATTTTTCTTCAGAACCTTTCACTGCTAATATGCACTTGAAATGTTTTTTAATCAATTCCTTTATGAAGGTAAAGAAATTGTCTCCTATTGAACTCCAGCAGTGCAAAGAGAATTTTTTATGATTTACTAGTAGGCAGATCAAATGGAAGAAATGCAAAATACTGACTTTCAAATTAAATTAGGGGCTTTCTCAGGTTGGGAAGGCACACAGTGATTTTAACAAGAAGAGATTTCTTTGGAGAATATTCAGAGCATACTCCAAATGCGAGGTGCACAGTGTGATTCTACATAATTCACCGGCAGCGATCACCTTCTATGGGTTGTGCCTTTCTGTAACACTGGTAGTTCTCCCAGAATCATGTACCACTAGCTAAGGAAGAACCCTAGCAAGGAGTTCAACTATACCATAAATGGATACTTTCACTAGAGAAATTTCCAGCAGGATACATGTATAGGTCTGCTGCGTCAAACACAGCAAGGATTCTCATAGCACCTTGGAGACCAATGAGGTTTTTTTTTTATAGGCTTTCGTGGACTACATGAGATGCATCCACAATGCTGGTTTTGGTAGTTTTTAGCATAATAACAGGAGTCTCTGTAGTCTTTATTAAAATTTTATTTTAGCGCATAGTTGAATCACAGCACAACTATGTGGCAGGCTTCCATCATTAATACTGCTTAAATTTAACAGTCTAAAATGTTATTCTTGTTGTTGTTATTGTTGTTAATCATACACATGACAAACAAAACGCTTATGCCTTCAATCAGAAAAACAAATCTGTGAATATAATATTAATTATGTGAATGAATAGATCTCTTTAAATCTCTTTAGATACATGGCTTGGGAGTGCAGATTTGGTTTGGACACTGGCAGGAGAGAGGACTTGTAAGCTAACAGACTGGAAACTAAGGGAACACAAAAGACTACTATGCCCTTGCTTGAAAGCCAGCCGTATCCGACTCTAGGGTTCGTGTTCATCTTTGTTTATAGATGAAGAGCCAACGCTGTCTGCATCTGCAAAATTTTCTGTGGACATGTGGCAGGCATGTCTAGACACCAGAGTGCACGGAACGCTGTTTACCTTCCCACCAAAGTGGTACCTATTTGTCTACTTGCAATTTCTTGCTTTCGAACTGCTAAGTTGGCAGGAGCTGGGACAGAGATGGGAGCTCATTCTGCAGTGCAGTACTCGGGTCGCAAACTGCTGAACTGCTGCCTTCCAGTCAGCGTCTTAACTCCTTGAGCCACCACAGTCCATTAGGCAGACCCCAAAAAACAATGGGATGAGCCGATAGTAAAGCTGTTGGGACAAAGATGGAAACAGACGGCAAATGATAGAACATTTTGGAGTTCAGTTGATTTATGTTAAAAGCAATGACAAATCGATATTGGATATTGGATTGGAGGAGAGTTAAACTTTCAATATCTCATGTCATCATCCCAAAGTTTGTTCACATTCCTCTAAAGTTGCTACAGGCATAACAAAAGCATGTACAGGTATGCTGACTGCATTCATGTTATTAAGGTCAAGTCTAATTTGCTCCTAAATATATGGTAAATGCAAGCTCAGAAGCATTTCCTCAGACCCTGGGAAACTTACCTTTTTGGACCACAACTCTTCAGAATCCCTCTTCACTGGCAGGAAAGATGTAACTCTTCCACATTCTGCATTTCATTTATAGAGAAAGTCCTTGAAAATGTATGAATTTTCATTGTTTTCTGACACAACCCTTTGCAAAGACGTATCTTGACACACAGTAATTCATTAATCATGTTCCATGAAGCCAATTCTGATTTACAGTAACCTTTCCTGGGGATCTTTAATTATGAAGCAGTCAGGGAGGTTTTTCATTGTCTTTCTTGTTCAAGTTGCACAGCCCAACTCTTCTTCAGAGAAACATTGTGAAGAATAAAGTTCTCAACTCCTGACTTTACAACTAAGTGCTCCAACCCACTGAGCTCTCCAGCCAGTTACTACACACCACTTTTCAAAAAAGATTCAAGCCATGAATAAATTGTTGGGATAATGACAACCTTGCATGCTTACTAACGCTGGGTATAAATGGGAGAGACTTTCTGTGGCCATGCCACTAACCAATTTGAAGAGTTCTTTTTTCCCCCACCTCTGGCTCCTGAAGCAAGTCCACAAATCCCACCCTGCCTCTTCCCATTTGCTGTTTGTATTTCCTGTTATTCTTAGTTAGATGCTTGGTAGCATGTGTCCAGAGAAGTTGGCAGCATGAATATTTTTCTTCCAATCTTTGATCATGTGAGCATATCTGCCCTACGTGGAGACTGCATTTCCCCTTTTTATCCTTGTAGTTGTAACTGAGCAAAAACATTGTAAGTAAAATGCATTTTTTCTGCTTAATCTGATTTTAGACTGATATTTAATGTTTTAAATGCAAGATAGAGAAGGGAAGTGCATTTTAGGAATGTGTGGCTCTCTCTTTTACACTTTCCCTGTTGTTGTGTTGCTGTTGTTGTTTTTACTTTAAACTCTACTCTCTGCTAATTAATGAAAAAATAACCAAATTGTAAAATATGCATTCAACATAAATATCTAACAATGAGAATGTAGGAAGCAAAGAAGATGGTGCCATCAATTTATGTAGGAAGTGTATCACTTCCAGATTACTCTCATTGCTTTTCTGGAGTCAAGTGACCTATAGCAATACTACACTTGACAAAACATGAGAAAAGGGCATCTCTACTGCCTGAGATAGCTTCTCAATCTTTTTCCATTTCATTCCTCCTTGACTCTCTCTTTAACCCTATAAATATTTGACTTGTAGCCTGAGCAGCCCTCCATCTATCAAGTGCCTGCAAAGTACATCTGCATTTGTCCTCCAGTCCAACCTTGTCACTTCATCACATTAGCTCTTGTTTCCATCTTTGACAATCTCCAGACCTGTGTTTATGCAGGCAATGAGCCTCTTGCTTATGTAACCTGTCATTTTTTCCAGGAAAAAAGAACAAAATTACCAGCCATGTACAGTATATCCTTCATAATGCTACATTATCCTCATCTAATTGATTGCACTTCGGCTTCATTTGATAGTCTGTAAACAACAGATACTTATTAGCTCATTTAGCCAAAAGGAAGGGCATATTTATGATAGTTATCTCTTTCTAGTCCTACTGGCTCACTGTACCAAATGGAGAGAAGTTTTGCTACTCTGCGTGGGGTAAAACTGAGCATCTTAGATATAGGAACTAATTCACCAAACCAGTATTCTGCAACTAGAAATATTAAAGTCTGTCATCAATTGGAAAAAAAACAGAAAAGTAATTTCTCTGGATTATTAACACTGCAAAAAACAAGAGGAATGAAAGTTATTGCAGCATGGAACCACTGGACAAAGGGAAAGGGACGAGGTTTTGAAGCATGAACATAATGGTCACATTAGGAGTCCATTCAAACACTGCATAGCTATCTGAACATTTCTATGAGCTGACGAGTTACCTTCAATGTAATTTTTAGACTTCAATAATATATTAATAAAGCAAACATGTTTTTTTCTTCTTTACTTCCTCTTTTACACCTACGTCAGTTGGAGGACCCTCAATAGGCTGAGGGTTGGAGTCCCTAAATGCAAGACCAACATGGTCAAGTGGGAGTTGCTTGCAGACAACAACACACTGTGTGAATGTGGACAGATATAGAATCCAGCTCATATACTGGTCTCCTGATTGCAGCCAGAGTCATGCTCAGATGAGGACTTGGATTTGGGTGACGGCAAAGTGAAGAAAGTGGATTCATTTTGTGTTATGTATGTTAACTGTGCTTAACTGTCAAGGCAATTCAAACTGCCATGTTCCTGTGCTTTCCTAGCTGTCAAAACAGCATCCCTTTTTGACAGCTACGAAATCTCGCCAGACAGCGTAGTCTCACGAGATTTCGATATGCCGCGCAAATTAGAATCTGACAGGAGCGGAATGTATCTTTTCTCATGTATCTATTCTTATGCAACTAAGTGGATCGAAAAATGTTCACACTGTTAGCCAATGGGCTTGTTGTGTTATTGTTACTGTTACTGTTTATAGTGTATATAAGTCCAAGTTTTGCCCCATCCAAACAGTGTTCAAACCCCAGTAATAAAGAGCTGGATTTCACTACTTCATTCGTCTGCTTCTTCATTCCTTGAACACTAAATTTTGGCAGTCCAGGGTTTGATTGGGACACAAAAAAAGGGGAACCCCTTTGGGTGTTGATGGAGTAAACCTGTTGAATCCTTAAATACCCCTAAATACTTGGCAAAACCAGAAAATGCCAAAGTTTGAGTCATTGGCACTGCAACTTCCATCAGCTGTATCCAGCGCAGCCAATGGTGCAGAGTAGGGGAGGTTTGCATTCCAACAACCTCTGGAAGGGCATTCTTTGCCCACCCCTTAACAAAATCCAATTATTACTTCCAACTAGAATAGATCCATGAGCTCAACAGGCCAAATCCTCTTCAGTTTGTGTTGTTTGCACGTTATGTGAGCCATTTGGCTCTTTTAGAGTTTGTGCAGAAGGATATTTGTTACCCCCTTGTGCAGGTGGAAGCCTTGTTGGCTTCAATGGCGTTATCACCCCTCTAGGTACAGCAAGCTGAAGGTAGCACAGGAATAACACTAGTCAAGGATTACACTGTCCATGCTCAGCAGGTTACTGGTCACAGATAATAGGTGCCCAATCAGCCCAATCGTTCATCTGAGTTTCTCTAACTATGACTAATAACTGCATTTGGCTCCAATTCTGGGCATTTCAATTTATTGACAAGCCTCTGTAACACTTAATATCTTTGTGATAATATGCCCAAGCTTCAACCTAATATATACATTGTTTGCTGTTGCCAGCTAATCTTTCTCACACTAGGTCAGGCGAAAGGAGCTTCAGAAGGAACTCATTAAAAGTTGCCTTCATTTTGGCAGTTTCCTGTCTGGCCTAGACACAGAAGAAGAAGAAGAAGCTAACTGAAGTTTCAGTAAAGAAGAAAACATATAGGGCCCTATCACTGTTGAGGCAACGTTTAAAAAAACACCCTCTTCAAGAGGACTGAAAATGAATGAACAGTTAATATTACATGTGAGAAAGTGAAAATTGCACTGATGATGTTCCTGAATTCTCACTAACTCAATGAAATTCAACAGCATTGCTTTTCTACTTTAATAGATACAAAGTCTTACAAACTTCCTCCTCTCTGGAAGCTAAGTGTGGGGAAAGTGAATAAGAACAAGTTCACAGGCATGCTCAAGCTAAGGTAAGGTACAGCAAAGATGTCTGTGTTTATTCATAACTGCTTTCCACTCAATTTTAAGCAGAGCTTACTCCTACATAAATTGTGAACAGGATTGTATCATCACATTAAATTGAATTCTAAGAAAATAATTTTAGACTCCAGCATAGAGAAGCCGCAGCTGGTACAGATCTACTTTGGTAGGAAGGTTAAGCACAGGCTATTCGATATAACACTACCTATCGTATATCAGCCATGGTGGATTAGTGGTTAAGACCGGAAGGTCAGCAGTTCGAGACCTGAGTGCTGCATGACAGAGTGAGCTCCTGTCATCTGTCCAAGCTCCTGCCAACCTAGCAGTTTGAAAGCAAGATATTTCAGGTAAATAGGTACAGCTTCAGCAGGAAAGGTAACAGTGCTCCATGCACTTCAGCGTCTAGTCATGCCTGCCACATGGAAATATCTACAGACCCATACAGCACTGGCTCTTTGGCTGTAAATGGAGATGAGCATGGTCCCCTAGAGTTGGAAATAACTGGCTTTAGGGCAAGGGTGACTTATGATGTATATTCCTGGCTTTGTCTTGAAATGGCAATTAAGACCTGTTGGCATCACAAAAGACCCACCCTTGGTGGAGAAGAAAACTACTAGAACTAGTTTGTTGATTGGGATCAACAAAATTAATTGCATTTTTGAAATTCACCTTGAGAGATATGGCTACATGGATTGTCACTATTAATTGATTGTCCAGTGGATGTAGCTGAGCTTGTGCCTGAATTCCACAATGTCTATCTGAAAGAATGGGATAGAAAGGCAAGAGGATGGCTCTTCCTAATTTACAGGCCACAAACATGACATGCTAGAAGGGACTAGGAAACAGAAAAAGATTCTTAGGATGTATGGAAGAGTTAGAACTGGGAATTGGTTTATCTATCTGTTACATCTATAACCTACCTTTCTTTCAGAGCAATATGTATATCTTCCTTCCCACTGTAAATTATAAAAACCCTATGGGTGTATCAGACTCACAGAGAATGGCTGGTTTAAAGTTACCAAGTAGTTTCATGGTCATGTGGGGATTTAAACCCAGGTTGCACGAGTCCTAGTCTAACACTTGAACACTCTTTGATTTAAGGGCAGTACAGTACTATCTTTCCACATTGTACCTACCTAGCTTTCTAGTCTTTTAGTCTAACATTCTTGTGCTCTGAAGGAGTACGCCACTTCACTGCCACCGAGAGTGAGTTATTGAGATAGCTTCCAAAGGGGGATTAGACAAATTCAGTGAAGATAGATCTGTCAATAGCTATTAGTCATGAAAGCAATACAAAATCCCATGGATGGAGGCAGTTTAATAATCGCTAGAATGCCATGGTATTCCCAGTGGTAATGTATGGGTGTGAGAGCTGGACCATTAGGAAGGCTGAGCGCAGAAGAATAGATGCCTTTGAAATGTGGTGTTGGAGGAGAGTTTTGAGGGTACCCTGGACAGCGAGGAGAACAAATAGGTCAATCTTAGAAGAAATCAACCCTGACTGCTCATTGGAAGGTCTAATAGTAAAGACGAAGCTGAAGTACTTTGGACATCAAATGAGAAGGGAGGATTCGCTTGAGAAGGCCTTGATGTTGGGAAAGGTGGAGGGCAAAAGAAGAAGGGGGAGGCCAAAGATGAGATGGCTAGATGGGATTGTAGACACAATGGGTACAGAACTGGGAGTGCTGAGGGGGATGGTGGAGGACAGAGGCGCCTGGAGAAAAATGGTCTATAGGGTCGCAAAGGGTCGGAATCGACTGTGCGACTGAACAACAACAACAGAATGCCAATTGCAAGACTATAAGGATGCTGATCTCATTTAAAGCAGAAATCACATTTTTCCCCTAGAGACTATTCTACACAGTTGGAATGGGATCAAAGAAGGGATCATTTGTTGATGCCCTAATCAAGTGATGGTGAACCATGGCACTCCAGATGTTCTTGAACTTCAATTCCCAGAAGCTCTTATCGGTACAAGTGCTGACATGGGTTTCTGGTAATTGAAGTCCAAGAACACCTGGAGTGCCAGATTTGGCCCTCACTGCTGTAATCTGACAAAGTCAATTCTGACTTTAGGAAACCTTTTCCAAAGTCTTCTTGGTACAGTTATAATTATAAACCACTCAGAGGTGGTTTAATATTTCTTTCAGGGGGTGTCTTGGGATTGCAAAGCTTGTGCAAGACTATATAGGCTGCTCTTTTCCAAGGAAGCAAAGTGTGGAATCAAACTCAAAATCACACCTAACTCACTGAGTTATCCATTCAGCACTTTCCCAATCCGTTTACAGGCTACAACAGGCGATAGAACCAGTGTAATTTTTTCAGGTTGGGATCAGGGGTAATTCCTAGTCTAGTAAGGAAGAGAATGGACTGAAGGTTTTAGGTTAAATTTACAGATCTGGTCACTGACATTCAGTCCCCTTTAGCAGAAATAACTTATTATCATAGATTTAATTTTTAAAGGATTGTTGTGGTTATCAATGTTGTTCTCCATGTTTCTATGAATTTAATCAATATTTTTTGGATTAGGCAGAAGCACTGAATTTGTTATGCACCTGACTAGTGCATTATTATCATCACAATAATTAAAAAGAACAGGTTTATACACAATCATCATATACATATTATTCAGCATCTTTGGCAGTTGTGTGCAGAAATTAAGTTCATTCATCACTTAAAACAGAAAGGTAACCTGGGGAAAGCAACAGGCCCTGTTTCATTGATGGGGGAATGTTTGCAGCTGGTTATCAAACAACAACAACAACAGTCTGTATTGCAATATAGACAGCATTCTCAAAAGAATTTGCATAACTAATAGATATAACTCTTGATGGGAAAAGTGGCAATATTCTGAGTCATGAAAAATACATGTTGTGTGATGCCAAAATCATAAATTAATCTCCTCTTGTTACATAATTCTTTAGTTAGTTTGGTTTTTGCTCCAGATACTATATCACATCCATATCAGTTAATCCAAGCAGGCAGATCTGTAACTATGGGAGAACATAATCCACAAATACCATGTTTGTGTGACCTCTCTGTTTTAAAAACAATATGCCACACAAGGTCATGGACTGTGATAAAATAATATTTTCCATTTATAGAATTGTATTGATTCTTCACAGTTAATAGCTAGTAAGTACTTTGAAGATCAGGCAAATATTATTACCTTTATTTTACGCGTAAAGCAAGTCTAGGTCCTAGATATTTCAGAATGTGCCTTTTCTTTTGGTGTTCTCACTATCACAAATAGTGAAAACTATTGTATCTTCCCTTCCATCTGAGAAATGCCATCCTTTTCTCCAACAAAGCTGCACAATGCCTTGTCTTTTCTTGGCCTTCTATCAGGGTATGGGAGAAAGGCATTTGGAACAAATCTCCACCATTTAGTCTTTAGTTTGGCTAGCTAACTATTTTTTTTTCTTTAGTACCATTATATTTCTTTCATTGATAGCAGTGTGGCCCTCTTCTATTTTTGATTTGTATTCATATTCATAAGTCTGGCCAGGTTATCCTGTTATAGTATAATAGAGTAGACCCTACTGCAAGTGACTCAATGCAAGTGTCAAACAGAGGTTAACTAATCTAACAACCATGAAGACTAATGGCCTTGGGTGCTGAAGTCCACAGGGAAGAGTAATGGTCCCCAAGTGGATCAAATCCCACTCAAATCTATCTTGATGAAGAGAAGCAGCTTCATCAATACTGGCCTGGGGCTAGTGAGAAATGTGTGTGCCAAAAGGGCCCAGGACCAGAAAGTGACTTGCAGAACTGAATCAGTGGTATGGGTGTCACGTTGTGATGTGGAGGGCAGATGAAAGGCCACTGCATTATATTCTCAGGACTGTCTTTATGGCTGATTGCCATGATGATTGCCAATATTTGGATTTGGATATGGCAGAAGAACTCATATTTATGACCTTCTTTGTGTACTCCAGAAAAAGGTAGGCATTATATGTTTCAGAGATAAGATATGTTGTGACTAGAATGAAAGCAGAGGTATCAGGGGAGATGGAATTTAAGTGATTTCTCTGCCATGATCCTCACTGAATGCTTTTGGGCAAACTGCCTTCTCTCTACTGGGCCTACTTAACTGGACTAGGGATCTTATGAAGGCAAAATGAAAATACCACAAGAGGGGTGCTGGGAAGACATGTATGATAATTCAGAATACTTAAACTAATGGGGATGCAGCACTTTTTAAAAAATCAATTAATTATGCAAGGACCAAAGTCAAGAGCTGGATGTTTTGAAGGGAAATTCTTACATTAAACAGGACGGTTTGGTTTTCCATCTGGTATTTCCAATCTTGGGTATCAATCCTGAAATCTGTTAATTGGAAGCTCTCAAAACATAACCTGCAGGCCATATGCTCAGCTATTTTTACAGGGAGGCCTTCATTAAAGACAAGCACTCCTGTGTTCCGTTGAACCTTTAATATGAAATTTATATTAGATGTCTAATCCTTCTGGAAAAGAGTTATAATGCAATCATCAGGAGTGCAGCCAGTTATCAAAAAATAATCATATCCAGCAGGGTTTAGCAGAATTTCTAGCAGGCAGAATTTCTAGCTACCACACAAAGTGGATTTCACAGCTCCCTGTAAAAAATCATAATCCATATTTGTCTGAATTTAATTTAGCTACTTATGTCTTATGCATCATCCTTTCTTCCTTCTGAATAAAATTCACATTAATGAATTTGAAATGTCCTTGCTAGTACCTTATTTTTTACAAGCTGCTTGCAAGGGGGAAGAGAACCCAAGATTTGCTCTTTGCAATCTTTTACAATTACAGAGATCAGAAACACTACTTTGGCATGTAACCTGGGTGTAGTACTCTTCACTAGTTGACAGCAAGAGGTAGGAAGTTAATAAAAGGGCCCATTCCCTTTAAATAGTTGAAAGCAGGATCTTCCAGCAAATAGGATCACTGAGTGGTGGAGCCCCAAAGCTAGGATCCACCTTAAACAGATTCTCACCAATGGCATTTTTCCTGAAAATGATTTTAAGGTGGAAATGTATACTCGGATATGAGTAGCAGCTAAGGACGACAATGGAGCCCCAAATGCATCAGCACCAGAGACAGCTCACTTCAGAACTATGTATTAATAAATGCAGAAAAGCCATTCAGTAGAGAAACAAGAGCCACTCCAGTGGCTTAGTGCTTAAGACATTGGACTTCAAGACTGGAAGGTTGGCAGCTCAGCAGCTTGAGACCTGAGTGCTGCATGATGGAGTGAGCTCCCATCTCTGTCCCAGCTCCTGTCAACCTAGCAGTTCAAAGGCAAGAAATTACAAGTATATAAATAGATACCAGTTTGGTAGGAAAGGTAACAATGTTCCGCGCACGGCGGTGTCTAGGCATGCCTTTTTTAAAAAAAAATATTTATTTTATTTATCTTAGAAAACATATTAATTCAACAGTAAGACATAAAGCACTAACATTTACACAAAATAATTACACTGTCTAACGATTCACCCGTGCTGTACATTGGAATCTGTAAAAGAATAACGCCATCCCATCTTTCCTCTAATTTCCCCAAAATTTACACATTTCTGGGCCTGGCTTAACACTATTTTCATTTGACAAAGCATATACTACAAAAAGGTTCCAAATCTCCCAAAAACTTCTTTTGCTTATGATACCCTTTTAAAGTTCAATTCCATAGTTAACTTTTCATTTAACGCTAATTGCCATACTTTGCTGTACCATCTGATTTTGCTTATCACAAACTCTTTTTCCATTCTTCAGCTATAAATTGTCTGAGAAAAGGAACACAGTAGTAAAATTCTTTGGAGGTGGTACCGGATCAATGTTGGATATGTAAGATAGAAAGGGGAATGTATTTACATATGTGGTGAGGGTGTGTGTACTGGAAAGCTTTTTGAAGTGCAATAGAGTGCAAAAGAAATTGAATTGGTAAAAATTATGAATATGACAATTAAAGTGAATCCATAAATTGTTTTACTGGGTGAGATAGATGAGCTTAAAATCGATAAAAATAGAAAAGAATTAGTGTCTAGGCATGCCTGCCACATGTCCATGGAAATGTCTGGCTATAAACAGAGATGAGTACTAAACCTTAGAATCAGATACAACAGGCTTTTGAGCAAGGGCGACCTAGAGAAACAATGGAGAACATCTGAAATTCTTTACTATCCACCCAGTCTGCATGTTACTGCAAACCTGTTTCCCTTCATCTAAAGGTTTTATCATCTAAATATTAAGACAACAGTATTACACTTAATTGCACTACCCTACAAACACACAGGGAAATAACTTTCAGAAACTCAGTTTTCACAGATCTCAATTACACCTAGAGCAATGTTTCCTAACCTTTGGTTTTTGGATGTCAATTCCCAGAAACCTAAGTAAATTCTCCAAAGCACTGAACAGCCAATGTACTGACTTAGGTTTCTGGGGATTGAAGTCCCCTTGTGGGCTGTGGGCCCCACATTGGAATCCACTGACCTAAAGGTTCATAGTTCTGAGAGCTGGCAGAAGACTTTTGGCTGCCAGAGGCAAAGGAGAATACAGACACATGTTCCAAGTACAGAAGACAACCTGAGAACTATCAATCTTGTCTTCCAAAGACCCAGTGCATTAACTATAACAAGAGCCAAACAAGAAATTATCCCACCCTAATCAACACGTGGAGTTTTGGACAACATTTAAAAATCTACTGTATTGTTGATTTGGGTAAATCAGATGGAATATATTAATCAAAAATACAGCTATATTTGTGACTCAAAGTGTCAATGCATATACACTGCGTACAAAGGGAGTAGGGAGGGAGGAATCAAACAGCTGCAACCCAAAATATGCCAGCTGCTTCATAAACCCTTCATAAACCCTTCCCCACTTATAGTTTAATCCTTGTACCAAGTTACATTCTATACTATCTACTAATCTATAAACCTCAAACCACATTTTGCACAGGGCATCTGGCTGTTCTTTCAAATCTTTCCTGGAGCAGAAAAGTACCAAGGACAATATATTAGAGAGTATATATAGGATTCACCTTTAACGAACCTAACTTTTTTTAAAGCCGTGTCAACATAAATCCCATGTATGTGATAAATTCCATTATTTGTTATGCAGCTCAATACTCTTTATTATCAGAGAGACATCTGTGGTATTCAAATCCAAGGGACAGGCAGTGGAGTAAATGAAGTGAAAGCTTCAGACTACCCGTTTAAAACAAACACAGTGAAAAAGATATATTTCACCAATTTCGAAAACAAATTGCTTTGCTTTCATATATTGCCACCTACTGGGCAAGACCTAGCATAGACTAGGCAAGAGTCAAGACAAATACAGTCAGCTCATTTCACTTTCAATTTCTTTGTTAGTTTAGTGTTACCTGTAGGATTATGAGTTTAATTTAGATACATTTTGTATGGAATAGTGTTTCCCTTCTTTTAAAGTGATGGACACTTAATCTCATTCCTTTCCACTTTCTGGCTTGTTTCTCAGTTTTGATGTGTGGATATAAATAGATCAATTGGGTTGGTTGGTAGGTAGGTACATATGAATGTAGAAAAATGCAATTTGTATGTTCTGTTATTGTGTTTTGCTCCATGTTTGAGCCTGGTAATCTTCAATCCCCCAAAACATGCAAAGTAGTAATAAACTGGTACAAAATAAAATCCCATGATTTCTCTGCCATAGCAAAGCAAAACAGAGCAATCACACATACAGTGTATACCACCCCATAAAGCTTAGTGGACTCTCTGGGCGGTTCACAAGTTAATTAACATTTTGCCCCCAACATGCTGGGTACTCATTTTACCGACCTCAGAAGGATAGAAGGCTGAGTCAACCTTGAGCCCTAGTCAGGACTGAACTCACAAGCTTTTGGTTTCAGGACAGCAGTTTAATCACTGTGCCACCAGGGCTCCTTCCACAGGGATCCTGGGTGAAACAAAAAAGGAAGTGTAAATCTTCTCTCTCTAATCTCCCAAATAATTTATCTCTTCATCTTCAAGTGCCATATTAGATCTGAATATTGGCTATCATCATAGCGAACATCTTCCTGTCCTTAACTCCTTGGAACAGTTCTTCCGAGGACATCCCACACCACTCTCCCAGGTTCTTCAGCCATGAAGTCCATCTACATCTAGGGCCATTTAATTAATCTCTAGGTTGTGATAATTACTGGCTACTTCAATAACGAAAGGCTGCGCACAGCTGAAGGTTTAATGGAAAACTTCAAAGGAAACAATACCCAGGAATTATTCTTTGTTTCAAAGAACTGTAAGCATATGAGTTATTGCGGCATTTTCCTCCTTGCTAACTTTTATAACTTGCATAACCAGTTACGCTTCCACGCATACAAGCAAATGCCATAAAATTGATTTTCAGAGGAACAAACTTGTACCATATGCCTCTGTTCCAAGCGAAAACTAGTCAAGGTGATCAATCGATTTAAACTTTCTTCTGACTAACAAAGAATCATCATCCATCCACGATGACTTAAACTTTTTCTGCCACCATCAACCCCAACAGTCAGCAAGTGCCTTGAATGAGTCACTCCTTACTAAGGACATATGCAAATACAAACTCTTTGAAATCTCCCCCAAACAGTAGGAAAAAAGAGAGGAAGAAGGATTTTTGAGAGAAGGATGACAAGATTTTTTTTTTAAAGGTGTTTGCTTAAATTGAAGTCTTCAGCACCTTGTTTGGGGCTTAAAATAGCCTGCTCACCTTCGGAGTTGTTTGTTCCTTGACAGCTTTTTAAATAGACAAAGGTGGGGAAGTGAGGGGAGAAAGCCTACTTCACCAGAAAGAAAGTGAAAGTTCTCTCCAGAACAAGAAAACAACAACCCCCGAACTAACTACTTTGCTCATCACGGTATCTTAACTTAGGTCTCTACTTAACGGGACATGCGATAGAACAGGCGCGCCTGGCTGGCATTCTTAAAGGGGAAATTCGGTTCAGGTCCAAGAAACAGTAACGCGTCTCAGTTTAACGATGGCCACACATTAAAGTCAAAGGAAAAAAAACCAGGAGTTTGTGTTTGGTGTTTTACAACACACAATGAGGCTTTGGAGGAGAAGGCGGGGCAGAAGGAAGAGGCGAAAATTAAAGAAATGTAAGATTAGAGTGAGGTGGAAGGAGAGGAAGCCCAAATTGGGAAAGAGGGGAGGGGGGAGTTAAAGTGAAGCGGAAGGACAGGAGAAGGACTTCCAAGTCTGTCTCACTTATACTCAACATTTCTCCAGGGATAAGAGTTCGCACTAGAATAGGGGTGCCCAAACTATGGCCCATGGGCTGCAGCCGGCCCCTGACGCCAATTCATCCAGCCCACCAAGCCCTTGTTGCTCCCAGAAGCGGAAGTAAAACGCGCCAGGGAGCAACAAGGGCTTTGTGGGCCGGATCTGGCTCATGGGCATAGTGCCTGGCTCCCTAAACCACGTGATGGGCTGGTGGCCTGAAAAGTTTGGGCACCCCTGCACTAGAACTTGAGTGGAAGCTGCTCAATTCTTCTTCCGGAACCTTTCTCCCCCAACTCTCTCTCTTACACGCACGCACGCACACACACACGCACACGCACACACACACACACACAGAGACATTCACACGTGTGTGTCCTTGCGGGAGGCTACGCCAGAGGCCAACACGCACCTCCAACACAGCTCGGATTCCAGGTCTTGGAGATGCGTCAAAACAAGAGCCAGACAAAGCAGGCGAAACCAACGAAGGGCGACTTGGCTCACCCACCCACCTACCTCCAAATCCACCTGCCCAAGAGGTAAGGGAGAGAAAGAGGGGCGAGAAGCCGCCTCCAGCCCGTGCATCCCCCCCCCATCTCCCCACTCACGGCGTCATCTTACCCCCCCCCCTTTTCCCCCAGGTGCGGCCGAGGGCCGGCTTACATCTTCCTCCTCGCCGTCACTCCTCCTCGCCTGGTACTGGAAGCGAGGTCGGGGCTGGTCGGCTTGCAGTGGGCGCGAGGCTTTCCCTCCTCCTCCTCCTCCTCCTCCGGCCGGGTTGGCCTGACCCCCTTCCTCCTCGGTGCATTGGGGCCCCAGGAGGTGGCTCGCCTCCGGGGTCACCGGGAACGATCTGGAGGTGTTGATCTTCCCGCCGAACCTCTGGTAGATGGAAGCCATGGGTGGAAATAATGACAGGGACGGACCGAGGTCGCCTTTCGCTGCAAATCACTAGATAGAAGAGGGAGGGAGGGAGGGAGGGAGGGATTTTCCACGGGCGCCTGTGGGTGAATGGCTGGCCAGCGGATCCAGATGTGGATGGGGGGTGGGTGTCTTCCGCCTTTCTCTCTATACCGCCCCCCCCCTCCGGGGGGCTTGGTCTCTCTGCTCCCTTGCTTACAACCTCTCCTCCAAACCCTCTTCAGTAACACATCCGCGGAGTAGCCGAAGAGGGAGGTACGTAGCCTACTCGCTGCCTGGCGCGTCCCCCAATCGCATCAGGCGGGAAAAGAGCGGCAGGGGTGGGGAATTATTATTATTATTATTATTTTGGGGGGGGGAGGAAGAGGAGGGGGTGCAGAGAGACAGAGTTGGTGGCAGAACCCAAACACGGGGATCCGCGCACCCCAACCGCCCCCTCCCCTCTCTAGGAAGGGAGTACGATTCTCTCTCCCCCCCTTTTTTTTTTAAGCGCCAGCTGCGCTCTGGATCCGATCTTCCTTCGCCTCCCGCTTTAGAGGAAGTGCCCCCCTCCCCCGATGGCGGTGCCGATCAGCCCTCCGTGGCGTGTGTGTGTATGTGTGTGTAAGCAGGAAAAGGGGTTTGGCTGACTAGTAGAGCGCCTTCCCCTGAGGTCCCCTGCCAGCCACAGACGAGAGACGCGGCGGGGGGGGAGGGGGGGGTTAGAAAGTGTCGCGTGTGGGTTGGGGTGTGTGACGTGTGGAATAAAGCTGCGAAGAGTGGAGTAGTTGTGGGGGAGGGAGTAGGTGGGGGAGTAGACGCAAGATCAGGGGAAACCTCATTCAAAGCACGTTGGGAGGAAAAAGACCAGCAGACCAGACCAGACCAAGCGGGGGCAGGAAGAGAGCGGATCTTTCCTGTGCTTTCTCGCCGAGCCTTTTCCGGGTGGGTGTGAGTGAGTGAGTGAGTCTCTCTCCCTCTCTCCCTCCCTCTCTCCCTACCCCCTTAGGAAACTCTGAAAGAAATGCCCAGGAGCGCGGAGAAAGAGTTGCTGCGGGGGCCGATCTCCCGAGGCTGCCTGGAGAGGGACGGTGGGTGGGCGAGTGGGTGTCCTCCCTTCAAGGCCGAAAGGCAGCTCTAGGCCAGGCGGAGAGGACGCGGGGCGAAGGAAGACAGGGACACCTCCTCCCTCTCAGCCAGCCAGCCAGCCAGCCGGGGGCGCAGGGCCAGCTTCGCTCGCTTCCTCCTCCTCCTCTCGGGGTAAATTGTGCCCTGCGATTTCCAGAACTGTTTTCATGGCTCTTCGCCATGATGATCGCCAATATTCGGATTCGGATACGGCACTAGCACAAGATGATGATGATGATGATGATGATTTCACTGAGTTTTTTGTCTCGTCCTTCCAGGACTGCTGGGGATGATGATGGGCCTACTGAAGGGGATGGATGGAGGCGGTGGGGGGCTTCTTCCTCTTCCACCTCCTTCCTCAAGACTTCTCCTAGCACACACACATCATTTCTCCACCCTTCCCTCTCGCTACTGACACCGTTTGCCGGCTCCATCCACCCCAATGGGCTCGTTACTATGTCGCTCCTTTTGCTGCATTAAAACGTGCTCCAGCGCCCCTCCGTGGAAACAGGCGCAAACGCCTCCCCCCAACACCCCCCCACCCCCACCCCATTTTGCCAGAACCCGCTGGCTCGAAAGAATCACAAAGCCCGATCCTCCGAACCAGGAGGAGCAGAGCAGCCCCCCCCGCCCCCCGCGGGGTCCGGGCAGAGGAAAGGCGGGGATGGGGGGCGCCTCGGGCGACTTAAAGCGGGGTGTGTGTGTGTCAAACTGCTCCCCCCCCCCCAAAGAGCGAGTAAGGCCAGAGCAAGAGGTGAACGAACGAGTCTTTTCTTAGGGCTCCTGATGGGCGAAGGAGAGACGCTCCCAACGGATGGGGGCTCGCCTGGACCAGGGATGCTTTTGCCTGGCGAGATTACTCCAAGGTTGCAGTGTTAGCCCCTCCCACTATCGGGTTGCCCCTAGCAACAGATGTTTGCATCCCCTTCGTCTTCCCCCACCCCTTGCCCCCGAAGTACACACCAAACCAGGGAGGGGAAAGCAGCTTAATATGTAAATTTCATCACCACTTACCATCCCGTTTCAACTTAGGTCATGGTAAAGGCTTCCCTTGCTCGAAAGCCAGTCGTATCCGACTCTAAGGATCAGTGCTCATCTCCACTGACAGGCAAAGAGCCAACGCTGTCTGCATCTACAGACATTTCGCTGGTCATGTGGCAGGCACGACTAGACACTGGAACGCTGTTGACTTTCCTATGGAATACCTAATACCTCACTTAAAAAATTAGAGACAGAGCAAGGTGTAGATTTTTGGTATACAAATTCAATAAATAAATAAAATAAACTCTTCAGGCTTAGATCATATAACATTTGGAGACAGAAAAAAGAGGGAAACATCCATGATTGAACAAAAGTATTATTTAACTTGGAATTCTGGTCCTGCTTAGAAAGCCCTCAAGTTTACTTCTTCCTCTCTCTCCTTCTTTAACAGAAAGAATATTTTTCATCACAATTAATAAACAAAATTTGATTAATTGGGAGAGAACATTTTTCTCTTGAACCCTGGCTTCCTTAGCAAATGAAAACAGAATGTCAGTGATATTTTTAGTTGCTTGAGCCATCTATATTTTATTTGCCAGTCACTACATTCTCTTCAAAGCAAAACAGACAACTCCTTTTCTTTTTGTCTGCACCCCCAAAAGGCTTTCATCTGTTTGGATCTTTAACACCCATGTTGGAAAGTCATAACATTTAGATGAAACAGGGCAACTTGGCTGAGTGGGTGGGGGTGGCAGATCACCCATTCTTTCTGTTGGTAGGTGGGGGGGGGGGGGGAGAGCATTGTTTTGATCATCAATGCTTAGTGCCTGACATTTAATTTAAAGAAAGGGGAAACTTAACCCATGACTCTTAGATTTGAAAGGTTTCTACATTTTATCAGGGATTTCACTGCAAGGTGGGGGAAAACATCTCTTAAATGTAAACCAGTACAACTTTCCACAGACCACTAGTCCATGAGATTGATTCGTGATTGTTCCAGACAGTGAACACTGGCATAGAAGCCTTGTCATTCCCTTCATTAGGAACAATAATCTTGTGACTAATGTATTAGTTAAATTCTAGAAAACAGACAAAACTGTCAAGTGCTGGAAACTGATTCTAGCCTAACTGGTATTAAATTAACAAGGGACAGCAAAATAAAATTTAAAAACATAGAAAAATGAAAAGATGACACTGGATTTTCTTTACTTAGAAAAGCGGGTGTTGGATGCCAAAGGGAATATCAAAGAGAAAGACAAAATGTCAACCCTGATATGAAAGTCACACCTTCCAAGTGATGCATTTCAATAGAAAAATGCTCAGTTTGTGGGCATCAGAAGAAGAAGAAGCTGTATCCTACAATGCTGCATTCTTACTTGCATCTCAACTCTTTTTCAGCATAATTTCATGTAGTCTCTTAACAGAACATACTTTTTACTTAGAATATCTGGAATGGGCTGCTGCACCCCTTCACCAAACCCAGTGAAATTTGGCACACGCGTACCCTGTGCACGTGAGCAGGTCACTGTCAGGGTCCCAAAGCCCATGGGGGGGGGCTATACCCCCCAAATTGATTCTTCAGTCCTCAACCAATCACAAGGGCTAATTGTCTGGGCCTTTGTGATGTCTTGCCCAGACCTGGTCAGCCCTTGGGAGTGGTCAGCCAATGTGACATCACAGGACCCCACCACTTGGCCAGGCAGGCCAGCTGGCAGGGCGGGGCAGGAGTTCAGTGGACAGAGGTTAGCCCAGGAGAAGGAGCACCCGAGCAATGCAACCCTGGGAGGTAGGACAGTGCCCCCCAAAAATATCCCACCCGGGTGAAGCTGGTAGATATATAATGCCAAGATAGCAGAGATTAAATATGTAGAGAGAGGGAGTGGCCAGGCTATTATGACCAAATATGGCTGGCTAGAATCCTTAATATAAACCTTCAAGTCTTACTTGTACCACTCTTCTTGTTCCACTGATACAGCAGCATGGCAAATTCTATCTCACAAGTTTAAATCCATTGTAAGACTAACAGAGTGAAAAGCCTTGCTGGTGCATTTGCAACACAGTAAATGCATTTCACCATTGTGCAAGTGCTTCTGCATATGGTGATGCAACTGCTTGAATTGGGAACTCTTTTAGAACTACAATGTTCAGAATCATGCACTCAACATACGCAACTGTGAAGATGCTGCAGGGTTTGAGAAAGTAGCACACAGGACATGAAAAGGAATCTAAAAATCATTCAAATCAATCATTTAATTCAAGAACTAGTATTATTACAGAGCCAAATGGTTTTTTTTAAAATGACATATTCTTGCCTTCTATGCTGTCTAATTCTTACTACAGTTACTTACTTCTGGTAGCTGTTCTCTGAGAAATAGTGTTTATAAGTTAGCAGACAAGGTTGCTGTGATTTTTCAAAGAATGTGAGAGCTAACAACAGGAAATCACTTTATTTATAGCAGGGGTGCCCAAACTACAGCCCAGGGTTTGAATCTGGCCCCCAGGCCATAGTTTGGGCACCTCTGGTTTAAGCAGAGAAAATGGCAGCATAAAAATCGCATCCTGTTGCAATACATACCTATTGCAAAACAGATTGCAAGGTGCAAGTTACTTCTGCTTCTGATGGGAGGAACCATGTGACCGGCCCGTGGCCCAAAAAGTTTGGGCACCCTGATTTATAGTATAAGTAAGGGATATAGCTATTACCATCAGAATAAGAGCAGCTCCATATTTTTTATGCATTTAAGTTGTTTTCTCAGCCCTGTGCAAAACAGTCCTTGTCTTTAAACAACACAATGTATGACAATTTGTAAAACAGAAGCGTGTAGTTCTGTGGCATCTTTTTATTTCTACAACCCAAATTAGCCTCTGCAGTCACCTTCACACTGCAACCATCATTTTAGATAAGTCTTTATTGTCATTGTCCTGCACAAAACAACGAGATTTTGGGGGGGGGGGGACACTAAACAAAACCTAAACAAAATACAACTATACAAAATTATCAACATACTCCCACCCCACATATACACATTTAACCCCTAAAAGCTCTAAAACTCTAAAACCCTAAAAACTATATACAGGAGCTTCCTTGTAGACTGCATTGCACTGTATTCAAAGCCAGAACCGCTTTTGGGTAGAAACTATTTCTCAAGCGGCTGGTCCTGGTCTTTATGACCCTATACCTTCTTCTAGAAGGCAGAAGCTGAAAGAGATCATTTCCAGGGTGCGTACTATCTTGCGCAATCTCTACAGCTTTCTTATAACACCTGGTGGCATAGATTTGATCAAGAGTGGGAAGAGTACGCCCCATTATCCCCTCTGCAGTCTTTATGACCCTGGACAGCATAGTTCTTTCCCTAGCTGTACAACTCCCAAACCATACACACAGACCATAGGTTAACACACTCTCTATGGTACAGTGGTAGAATGCCAACAGCAGGTCCTTTGAAAGGTTGTTCTTCTTCCTGAGGATTCTCAAGAAGTATAACCTCTGCTGTGCTCTCTTCATCAGATCTTTGGTGTTTGCTCCCCATGTTAGATCATCCCTCAGCTCCATTCCCAGAAATCAAAACACCGAGACCTGTTCCACACAATTCCCTTCAATAATAAGTGGCTGGATGTTCAATTTGCATTTTCTAGAGTCCACAATGATCTCTTTTGTCTTTTTTATATTGAGGAATAAATTGTTTTCCCTACACCACTCCGTCAGCATCTCGACCTCCTTCCTGTAAGCCGACTCATGTTAGTAAACATAAAGAAGCAGAGGCAATGCTCAAGCATCAAAAGCTGCATGTGCTCTTACTGTCCTCTGTAACCAAAATGTTCTTTCTTATTTATCAATTCTACACCCTGTCCAACTGTGCTCTGAAAGTGGAGGCTCAGCTGGAACTTGAAACATGTTAATCATTTAATTAAAGAATGGGGCCTTTCATGGCAATTCAGACCAATGGTCCATGTACATCAGCTTTCCTCTCTCAGACAAATGCCAAGTACTGGTTGTTTTAGAGGAAGTAGAGAAGCAGCCAACAGCCATTAAAGAATTATCATCCTTGGCGGTTGCTTACTTTCAGATTTCAACCCGGAGATGTTTCAGCAATGTACAGAAGGAGCAGATTTCCAAGGCTGTGGTTTCCTATCAAACCCCAGAGAGGATAATAATGGGGACCTGTGGCTCATAAGATGTGTTAGATTCACGGGGCTCTCCCATTCAGCTCACAAGTTTTATTTCTTTATGGTTGTTTCCTATCATTACTGTAATTATCAATGACAGATTAGACTCTGTGAAGGCAAACATGTTTTAGTTGATATAAGATTTCATAGAAAACACATGATGCAGGCTGCTGCCCATGAAAACCCATGCCAAATAAAGCTATTAAGTGTATAAAGTGCAATAAGAGTCTTAGGTCACTCTTGCTCGAAAGCCAGTCATATCTGACTCTAGGGTTCAGTGCTCATCTCTGTTTATAGCCAAAGAGCCTGTACTGTCTTTGTTTGCAGATGTTTCCATGGACACGTGGCCGGCATGACTAGATACCGGAGTGCATGGAACACTGTTTACCTTCCCACCGAAATCGTACCTATTTATCTACTTGCAATTTCTTGCTCTTGAATTGCTAGGTTGGCAAGAGCTGGGACAGAGGCATGTGCTCACTCCATCGTGCTCCATATTTTTTATGCATATTTTTTTATCCATCATGCAGAACTTGGGTATCAAACTGCTGACCTGCCGATCTTCCAGTCATCAAGTTCAGCATATTAACCACTGAGCCACCATATTTGTAGTTGTTTTTAAACGTCAATAGACATTTCCATTGCAACAGGCTATATTTTTCATCCCAAGAAGTACCTGCGCAGAACTGAGCTATCTTTTATCAGTCCAGGAAGCTGCTGTGTAGAACTGAGATCAAATTTTCAGCCTGGGAAGCTCCTGCTCTGAAACGTATTCCTGAGCTGAACTGAATTGTGCTTTGCAAGCTTGGTGGGGCAAATATCCAAATTGATTAAAAAAAAATACCCTTTGTCCTACTCACTTTGTTTTAGATGTTACCCCATAACCTTAGCTCAACCCATTCCTGGTGTGGATGCCTAAACATATTTCTCAAATTGAAATGGTTTCCAGGCTGAAGAAAACTTTTTATGGCTTCCAGAGGACTTTTCCCACCCAGATAACTCACATATTGTACAGTGAAAAAAGTTATTTCCTGCTAGAACAATCTACAGCAAAAATCGTTATAGACATCTGTAGGCCTCATGTCTTGGCAAAAGTAACCTTACTAGCAATGTTGAAAACAGTAGAGAAAGATTCAAGCTATCCAGTCTAATATACAGAGACTATAGGAAGCCTTCGACACTTTGGATGTTTGACTCAGCCTTCAATCATCCTCAACCAACGTAGTCATTAGTCAAGAATCATGACAGTTGCATACATGATACATAGAAATGTCACCTTGCCCCTAAGAGATGCACTGGTACCTTTCTGCTTTTAGATAATGCAATCTGAATTGCAGAATTGCATAAAGTACAGTAATACCTCGGATAACATTTGCATCAGATAATGCTAAAACCACATAACGTTAGGCAATCTGGAAAAAAATAGTGTCGAATAACGTTAAAATCCTATGGGATGCATCGGATAACATTCGCTAAAGCCTGTGCCGGTTACAATGTATCTCTATGGACTTTTAACATTATCTGATGCATCCCATAGGATTTTAATGTTATCTGATGCATGCATCGGATAACGTTAAAAATTGGATAGCACTAAGACTTGTGGAACCAAGTTTTAGCATTATCTGAGGTTTTACTGTAATTGGAGGAAGACATAGTGCAGAAGCACAATTTTATCCCAAAGTTATTTAGTATTCTTGGTTGCTTATTTTATTTTTCATGTCCATTTATCATGTCCATTCCCCATACCACAAAGTCCTCTAAGGGTTTTACAGAAACTAAACAATTAGCATAAAAACAACTCAGCATAAAATCATGGTTTTTACAGATGAAGAGCTTAGCCTAAATGGATCAATTGAAAGGTTATGCAGGTAAACAAAGTAGTCTTCTTTTAAAGTCCCAAAGACCACAGAAATGGCTCCAGGAATATTTTTCTAGAACAATTATCTAACTGGTGGCCGGGGTGGGGGTGGGGTTTGCAGCTTTCTACAAGACTCTTTTCTTTTTAGCCACATGGCTCCCTTGTTTGTCTGATGCACACAAAATTGAATCTCAGAGAAAGATCTTAGCAGGGTTTCTCAACCTTGGGCCCCCAGGTGTTCTTGGACTTCAGTTACCAGAAGCCCAAGTCAAGCACACCCACTGATCAAGGCTTCTGGGAACTGAAGTCCAAGGACACCTGAGGTCTCAAGGTGCAGAACATTATAAATAAGTACAAAATTGTACCAAATGGTCTTTTCTGGAAACCTGTTACAGAGCTATGTAGCTTTAAAGCTAAATCTGGCATTTTAAACAGGGTCTAGAAGCAACTCTAGGGACAGCAGTGGCTTAGTTAAGACACTGAAGTTGATGACTGGAAGGTCAGCAGTTCGAGACCTGAGTGCTGAATGATGAAGTGAGCTCCCATCTCTGTCCCAGCTCCTGCCAACCTAGCAGTTCAAAAACAAGAAGTTGCAAGTAGATAAATAGATACCACTTCGGTGGGAAGATGTGTGTTTTCATGTCAGGGATTACTCTGGGTTGAAAGGATTTTTTGCAGAGGATGCCCGAATGAGGATCTTTTCATGCCCCCCATCGTGCAGCTCTTGGGGAATCGAACCCCGTCCTTCCAGTCTCCGAGCACAGTGCTTTTATGCACTGAGCCACTGGGGAGCTGCAAACAGTGTTCTGTGTACTCTGGTGTCTACTCATGCCTGCCACATGTCCACAGACACTTCTGCAGACAGATAGCAGTAGCTCTTTGGCTATAATCAGAGATGAGCACTAAACCTTAGAGTTGTATACGACTTGCTATCGAGTAAGGGCAACCTTTACCTGGAAGGAACTCTAGGTCCAACATATAAGCGAAATACAATCAAATCACCCAATTCCAGGCAGTAAAATCTCATTTTGGACTAAAGGTGGTTTCCAAACCATTTAAAAATTAGCTCCACATGGGACATTCAAAACAACTTCTTTGTCTACATTTTCTGTGCACTGAAGGGAAGGATTCTTGGCAAACTTTGAAGCTAGACACCTTAAGGATTAGCCTGTGGCACCTATCAGTAATACATTCTGAAAGACCCTTTGCAAAGGAATAATCCATCAGCTGGAAATGGCACCTTATATTTCAGAACTGTAACAAGAACAGGGACTCCCATTTAAAGTAAGTGCGTGTGTGTGCGTGTGCGTGTGCATGTGCGTGTGCGCGGCATGCAATGTAGTGGATCATCTGAGCAATAAAAACACAAAAGTTCTCAGAGCACACCTGGAAATAGGTTTGTTATTCTTTGTGTCGCAGTCAAAAACTGGATGCACTTAACAAAGAATTCAAATACAAGTCCTTAGATAAAAAAAAGAGAGTTCAATACGTTGAAATATGAATCAATAGGAGCACTCACACAACAAGAGGGAGAAAGAATGAATTGCTGACATAAATGACTTATTATTGAAGTTTTGTAGGAGCTCTGTCAATGGCTTTATAAAAAGAAATAGCAATATTCTGAAAGATAATATCAAAACACCAGTAAATAGCAAGCCATGAAGACTGATAAAATTCTGATTTTGATACTGAGAAGAACTGGAACTTTAAATGTGAGGCTAAAGTACATATTACATTTATCGCTTATTTAGCTGCTGTGTAGCTGCCAATCAGTGACCAAAACAGGAGCTGGGGAAACAGATTGGGACTGTGGTGTGGTAGAGACACAGTATTTCCCCTGCTGACACCCCATTGTCTAACAGGGGTGGCCAACCTTTTTACTTCTTGGGCTTGACCACGCCCACAGACAGCTGAGCAGGCTGGACCACGACCCCCGGAAGGTGAAGCAGGCACATTTACAGCTGTTGTAAATGCGGCCACTTCTGCATTTATGACAGCCAAGGGCGTGTTTGCACAGGCATGTTTTACAGCTGACATAAATGTGCCCACTTCCACGTGTGGCTGAGGGATGGTGTCACGGACTGCATCCAGCCCGTGGGCCATAGGTTGGGAATCCCTGGTAAATGAGGTTTCCTATTAAGTGGGAACTTTGTTCAAAGTGCAATCTGTAGGACAGCAGGGAAACAAAACCTGTTCCTTTTCCCTCTTGAATGTTCATGATTAGTTTACACAGCAAATAACGGAACACATTGAAAACACAAGATCAGGTTTTTAAATAACTTTTTATTGGACAAAATCATGCCCTCTATTTAATTTTGTGCTTGGCAATAGGCTACACATTGTTTTTTTGTGTGAAAATTAACATCAGAAAGAAGAGATTTAATTCTGCAAGGTCACAGCTGGATGGATTGTAAATTGTAAATACTATATGTGTTCCCCACTTTTATGCATGATTTGTGATAAGCCAGAATTTGTTGCTGAATAACATCTGAAATTGCTTGGAAAAGCATCTGTCTTGTCACCAGCCTTCGCTTGATTGGAACAATGTTGATTTCATATATTCTAAATTTGGATGGTATTTTATTCCATCAGATTTAAGTCTCTGGAGGGTGAAAGTAAATATGTATTCCAGCTTCTAAATTTGGACAGCTTCAACAGCTGTAATGCTCTACCAGTGAAGCCTCCTTCACTGAACAATAAACCACATGGTATACTTGGTAATTTCAATGGTGGTTTCTAATACAGCCATGTCCCTGCTCCCTCTGTGGCTCTCTGTTATCACAGTGGCTTAAACTCCATTTAGAATTTGTAATGACTGTTCTCTGGGGGAGTGAAGAGAAGAAGTTAAAGGTAGCAACAGCTAGCAATTAAATATTTTCACTGCCCTTTACATATTTTTTATCTCTAATTGTACAAAAATGCTTTCAATGCTTCAAACATAGCCATGGAGGACTCTTATAATAATAAGAATGCCATGTGTGGAAATATAGATAGATAGATAGATAGATAGATAGATAGATAGAGATATATAACTCCTCAGTATTCAATATAGTGTATATTGCTTATTCTTTTAATATATTCTTCGTATCAAAATATCTATTTGATTCTAAACTTATATTTACTATAATGAAAACTTATTATATTTCTATCACAGTACTGTACTACATAACCAAAAAAGAAAAGAAGAAAGACAAACAAACAAAAATTCATAAAGAATACCCAAGTGATATATACATTGCCCTGGAGAATGCGGTATATCACAGTCATCTTTAATTATTTCCAAAAACTCAGTTGATCTGGTGCTGGCCTGCTACTTTCAATGTAGATTCCACAAATGGTTGCCAAATTTTCCAAAACCTATTTTCAATAATTATGCCTTTTTAAAATTCAACTCCAATGTTAACATCATTCAAAGCAATATCCCACATTTTCTTATACCAATCTTCAATTTTTAAAGTCATATCATTTTTCCATTTTCTTGCAATACATTGTCTACCTGTTGTCAATATTATAGATAATAACTCTTTTTTTTAATCCTTATCTATATTCATGTTATCCATGTCTGTCAGCAAAGCAGTACTCGACCCCAGCTTAAGGTTCATCCCCATTATTCTTGATGTTTCTTCCTCAATTTCCCCTAAAAAATCTTTTACCACATTACAACTCCACCACATATGCTCATAAGTTCCCAGTGTATTCTTACATCTCCAACACATTTTATTTTTATTATTGTCCATCTGATGCAACCTAACTGGGGTCAGGTACCATCAAGATTCTTTACAGGATGCATTGTAATTCAGATCCATCTTGGTGAGGAAAAAAAACAGAAAGCGAAACAGGAATTTGTATTATGATCTGATTAGGCAAAGGTAAAAGTCACCCATGCTCAAAAGCCCTTGCTCAAAAGCCAGTCATATCCGACTGTGGGATTCAATATTCATCTCTGTTTACAGCCAAAGAGCCAGAGTTGTCTGTGACTGCAGATGTTTCCATGGACATGTGGAAGGGATGCCGGAGTGCACAAAATGCTGTTTACCTTTCCCCCAAAGTGGTACCTATTTATCTAGTTGCAATTTCTTGCTTTAATACTTCTAGGTTGGTAACACTTGGGACAGAGATGGGAGCTCATTCCGCTGAAGGACGCGAGCGTGGAGGCCGAGAAAGTGGCGTGCATGAAATAAAATAAAAAATGCCTCACTCAGCAGGAGTGCAAGGCCACCAAAAGTGGACGCAGCGCTTCGCCGCCCTCGCTTCACCAGCCCCGCCGGCCTCAAGGTAAGTTTGGAGGGGAAGCAGCAGGCTGCACTTCGTCAGGGGAGGCACGCTCCCTGGCGGATCGCTGGCTGCCGCCTTTGAATAACCCCCACTGCTGTTTCGAGAGCTAACATGAAACAGCAGTGGGGGTAATAGAAAGGCATCAGTGAGCCATCTGCCAGGGAGAGCGTCTCCCCTGACAAAGCGCTGTCTGCTACCTTTGTATTTTCCCCATTAACTGTTTTGAAGGCTGACACGAAGCAGCCTTCGAAACAGTTAATGGGGAAAAACAACCTTCCTTGCTTCCCCCACCCCACCCCAGGCAGGGAAAGGGGGAAACAAACAATTCCATCTCCCCCCTTCCCTCCCTACTCACCTGGGCTGCTTCTCTCTCTCTCTCTCTATACCTGCTCTCTCTCTCTCTCTTTCTTTCCTCCCTCTCTCTCTTCCCCCTCTCTCTGTGTATTGTGTGTGTGTGTGGTTGTGTTGTGTGTGTGTGTATTGTGTGTGTGGTTGTGCTGTGTGTGTGTATATTGTGTGTGTTTGATTTTGTTGTGTGTGTGTACCCCCCAAAATCACCCCAACCACTAACATACACAAAAAACCTGCCCGGCTTGCCGGGCAAAAAATGCTAGTATTAACTAGAATTGTAGAAGCAAAATTTCATCCTTCCTACTAATGTACAAACGCTCCTGGTTTATGCACAAAGATGATATCCATTCATGCTTACTTTGCATACTACAGCAAGATAAGACATAATCACCCCATTTTTTTATTTCATGTGATATGTGAACAGCCTCATTGCCTTCCCCAGAATCAAAGACAGGCAGAACCAATTCATTAGAAGAAATTAGAATTTAGAAAAGGAAGAGAGCCTGAGGAAAAATATTAATCTGCCTAAATTACATCTTCTCATTTCAGCCGTTTCCACTGTTAAACCACTGGCCATTTTTTGCCCTCACTTGCTTTGAATTTACTGATGCAACACCAATAAGTCTTACTGGTGCAACACTTTGCAGTGAGCAAGGAAGCAGGTTCCCCCTTAAGATGTGAAGCAAAGAGTCACAAAGGCACACCGGAGCATAGGATTGCACCAATTATTATTAATGAAGCATTGCACTCTGCAAAGATGGCTTATATAAGCAACAATTATAGGCTAAAACCTATAATTTATTAAAACAGGAAAACAATATATATATTCGGAAAGAATGTATTAAAAACAATTGTTTTGCCCCAGTCCTCTTCTGCTCTTATCTTTTTACCCTAAACTGGGAAGGTAAAGCTCTCCCTTGCTCAAAAGCCAGACATATCTGAATCAATAGTGTGGTGCTCATCTTCATTTACAGCAATGCTGTATGCATCTGCAGACATTTCCATGGTCAAGTGGCAACCATTACTAGATACCAGAGTGCACAGAGCACTGTTACCTTTCTTGCCAAGGTGATACCTATTCATCTACTTACAATTTCTTGCTTTCAAACTGCTAGGTTGGTAGGAGCTGGGACAAACTCCATAGTGGAGCACTTTGGTTTCAAACTGCTGCCCTGCCGACCTTCCAGCCATCAGGTTCATTGTCTTAACCGCTAAGCCACTGCAGCCCCAAATTCCTAAACTCGTATTTTCAATCAAATTTAATTGATTGCATAGTGTTCCTATTATGTAGCCCTGTCTTATTTCTATACAAGAAATAAAAGAACTAAAAATGAGAAAGAAGCTAGAAAAATTACATGAATACTTAACCTCTTAGCAGGAAATATCAGTGAGACAAAATTTAATAGAAAAGATTCATATAAACCTGTAAGAAGCACAGATATAGTATGTAGGTAACTGTTAAAGAATGAACTCAATATGGCAAACATTAAAAGTAAGTACATTAGAAGTAAGAACCCAACTAGGAAGGCTATTGGGCCATTAGATGACAATGGAAGGCAAGGGGTTATTAAAGAGGAAACAGAGATTGCAGAGAGACTCAATGAATTCTTTGCTTCAGTATTCACTGAAGAAGACAGAGACCACATGCCCAAAACAGAGCCTATCTTCGTAGGGAGGGAAACCGAAGAATTAAGCCCGATAGGAATAACCAGGGAGGAGGTCCTTGCATGTCTTGTTAAACTAAACACTAACAAATCACCAAGACCAGATGGCATCCATCCACGAGTTCTCAGGGAACTTAAAGGTGAAATTGCTGATCTCCTAGCCAAAATATATAATATTTCCCTCAAATCAGGCTTTGTGCCTGATGACTGGAAGGTAGCGAATGTAACACCAATTTTCAAAAAAGGATCCAGGGATGATCCAGGAAATTACCGACCTGTCAGTTTGACATGTGTCCCAAGTAAAGTGATGGAAACCATCCTAAAAGATAGAATTAATAGGCACATAGAAGAGAAGGCGCTGCTAAAGGAGAGCCAACATGGCTTATACAAGGGCAAATCATGCCTCATTAATCTGTTGGAATTTTTTGAGAGTGTCAACAAGCATGTGGATAAGGGGGATCCAGTTGACATTGTTTATCTGGACTTTCAGAAGGCTTTTGACAAGGTACCACACCAAAGGCTCTTGAATAAACTTACCAGTCATGGAATAAAGGGACAGGTCTTGTCCTGGATCAGCAACTGGCTAAGGGACAGGAAACAAAGGGTAGCACTAAATGGACACTTCTCCAAGTGGAGGGAAGTAAAGAGTGGGGTCCCCCAAGGTTCAGTACTGGGACCCCTGCTTTTCAACTTCTTCATAAATGATCTAGAGGTAGGAGTAAAAAGCAAGGTAGCCAAATTTGCTGACGACACTAAATTATACAGGGTAGTGAAAACTGTGAGAGATTGTGAGGAGCTCCAGAGGGATCTCTCGACACTGGGGGAGTGGGCAAAACAGTGGCAAATGAGTTTCAACATTAGTAAGTGCAGAGTGATGCATGTTGGGGCAAAGAACCCCAATTACATTTATAAACTGATGGGGTCTGAACTCTCTGCGACAAACCAGGAAAGGGACCTTGGTGTCCTGGTGGACAACTCAATGAAGGTGTCAACCCAGTGTGCCTCAGCAGTGAAAAAAGCAAACTCAATGCTAGGGATCATTAGGAAGGGTATAGAAAATAAGTCAGCAAGTGTCATTTTCCCTCTTTATAAATCTATGGTGAGGCCCCATCTGGAATACTGTGTACAGTTCTGGTCGCCATACCTCCAGAAGGATATTATGGAGCTGGAAAAAGTGCAGAGGAGGGCAACCAGAATGATTAGGGGACTGGAACACCTTCCTTACCATCTGAGGCTGCAACGGTTGGGCCTCTTCACGACGGCGTCTAAGAGGTGACCGGATTGAAGTTTATAAAATCATGCACGGTGTCGACAAAGTAGATAAGGAAAAACTGTTTTCCCTATCGCATAACACTAGAACTAGGGGACACTCCATGAAACTTTTGGGTACTAGTTCTCAAACAAATAAGAGAAAGTACTTTTTCACCCAGAGGATTACTGGTCTATGGAACTCCCTGCCAGAAGAAGTGGTGACAGCTGTCAGTCTTGACAGCTTTAAGAAAGGATTAGACAAGTTCATGGA
This sequence comes from Bradypodion ventrale, assembly GCA_035047345.1. Lineage (NCBI taxonomy): Eukaryota > Metazoa > Chordata > Lepidosauria > Squamata > Chamaeleonidae > Bradypodion > Bradypodion ventrale. The sequence continues at coordinate 129,590,362 of JAWDJE010000006.1, forward strand.
GGAGAAGGGTATCAATGGCTATAATTAACGATACTTAAGGACAACCTCGGGGTTGGAGAGATAGGCAGGATATCTCTCAATGCCATTTCCAGGGAATCCTAAGCAGGTGAAGGCATCTCCTTGGGAATACCCTGAAGGAAATGGTGAGCCACTGTGTGAGACAGAATGCTGGACTGGATGGGCTGTGGCCTGTTCCAGCAAGGCTGTTCTTATGTTCTTATGTTATGTTCTTAAACAGAACCAAAGGTTATTACAGTAAAACATGATGGATCTTCTGCTATTAAGACAACTCATGCAGATTAATTTGCATTCATCTGTAACAATTTTATTTTGCTGCATTATACATAGCATGAACAATAATTTTTAAAATGCCAGTGGCCTTGGTTAATTTGTTTGTCTGCTTACATTGTTTAATCGCTCTCTGTGTTTTTCGTAAGATTTTCAGATTAATTTTACTTAGTTTAACCCGCACCTGTTTTTGACAGTCAAATGGTTTATGTATTTTATTTCCTTTAAAATTGTAAGCCACTGTGGGTGTGGTAAAATAAATAGGAAAATAAGCACAGGAAAAATGGAATTTATTGGCTGAAGAACCATACCATTAGAGAATCATAGAATAATTGAGTTGGAAGGGGCTTATGAGACCATCAAGTCCAACCCCCTGCTCAATACAAGAGCACAACTCAAAGCAGATCTGACAGATTGTGGTCCAACCTTCTCTTGAATGCCTGCTGTGTTGGAGACCTCACCAGATCTGGCTTCCTATAACTTGAGCCCATTGTTACATGTACTGCATTTTGGGATGATCAAGAATAGACCATACTCCTCTTCTTTATGACTATCTTTCAAGTATTTGAAGAGTGGTATCATGTCCCCTTCACTCTTCTTTTATCAAGGCTAAACATGCTCAATTCTTTCAGTCTTTCTCCACAGGACTAGGTTTCATGTCCCCCGATTATCTTTCCTGCCCTCTGAACCTGCTCCAGTTTATTGGCATCTTTCTTAAAGGGAGGTGTCCAAAACTGAATCTGAAAGACATTTTTGGAAGCAACACAATCTACTAGGCAAAATAGCATGATGGTGTATAAGTAGAGGAACACATGCAAACACCTGAATAGTCTGGGAATTTTCTAAACAGCTTACACAAAAGTAATGGGAGTCATTAAGATGAAATCCATTGATTTTCCAGAGGTTTCTGGGAGCTTGTCAAACAAAACCTGGGGAACCAAATTTGAAAACTACTGATGTAGGAGTCAGACTAATACACCAGAACCATGATGGTGAACCTTGGCATGCCACACAAATGGTTTCACAGAGACTTGGGCTTCTGGGAACTGAAGTTCAAGAACAGCTGGAGTGCCAAGGTTCACCATCATGGCAGTAGAACAAGAGGTTGATTAGGTGGCCTTGGATCATTCCATACCTTACAGGTATGTTGTGAATTTAAAGTGGAGAGAAGTATTTATGTTGCCTTGAGCTCACTGGAAGAATGTAGAAATAATAAATTTAGCAGAACTCTAGGATTTCCTAATTACTTTTGCAGATAATGCTGAAAAAATATACCAACAACCAAATTTTAATTTAATTTCAAAGTGTACAAAATTTTCTCATTCCTTTCTTCTGTGGTTGGTTGTATATAACCTCAGCCGGTTAGCATGACCGCATCATGGCTACACATAATTGGGAAATGTTTTATATTCCAGCAAGTTCTTCTTCCTACCTAATTTCATCAATATTTAATTCTCTTCCTACTTGTTGATTTTTCCAGTAGTAAAAAAGTCTAAGGCACCATGGCCTATTCATGTTATTTCAATATTTGCACTTGATAAGAAGTCAATTTGGAAGGGAAAGTATTAATTTAACTATTAAAATGGTTACTTCTTCATTGATACAAGTATGCTGTGTAATAACAGAATATTCATAGTCTTTTAAACAAGCATATTCAAATTAAAATGAGAAAATATTAAAGTTAAAAAGAAATCAATAATAGCCTAAGACTGCAACCCTGTATTCATTTAGCAGGAATAGATACCAGTGATCTTAACAGGAATCACTTCTCATTAAATTGTACAGAATGATTTCTTGTTAGGTTCCATAATGTCGCTTCTGAGTTACATTAACCTAATTCATTAATGACTTCTAAAATGTTCAATAATTAACACCACTTTGCAACCAGCTGTTGTAAACTCAAGGTTGTGGCTAGAGTCAAAACATCTTATATTTGGTTTTCACCTTTTTTGCTGCCTTCAACTTTTCCTAGCATTATTGTCATTATTATTTTGAGTGGATCAGGAAAATGGAGAGCAATGTCATCATGAGGCTAGACTCCATAATGAGTCTGAACTATCATCAGGGGCACTCCAGGCAGAACGTTCAATGCTGAGACCCCAAACTAAGATGCACCCATCTTCTTCAGGATTAAATGTACAATCAACAGAAAAGAAAAAGAGGCAGTTCCAATTATGATAGGAGCAAAGAGACTCCTGGAAAATGGCTACTGGGTAGCAGCACTAAGAACATAAGAACAGCCTTGCTGGAACAGGCCATAGTCCATCCAGTCCAGCATTCTGTCTCACACAGTGGCTCACCATTTGCTTCAAGGTATTTCCAAGCAGATGCCTTCACCTGTTTAGGATTCCCTGGACATGGCATTGAGAGATATCCTGCCCATCTCTCCAACCCGGAGGTTGTCCTTGGGTATCCATAATTATAGCCATTGATACCCTTGTCCTCCATGAATTTGTCTAATCCTTTCTTAAAGCTGTCAAGACCGACAGCTGTCACCACTTCTTCTGGCAGGGAGTTCCATAGACCAGTGATCCTCTGGGTGAAAAAGTACTTTCTCTTATTTGTTTTAGAACTAGAGGTTGTCCTTAGGTATCCATAATTATAGCCATTGATACCCTTGTCCTCCATGAATTTGTCTAATCCTTTCTTAAAGCTGTCAAGACCGACAGCTGTCACCACTGCTTCTGGCAGGGAGTTCCATAGACCAGTGATCCTCTGGGTGAAAAAAGTACTTTCTCTTATTTGTTTGAGAACTAGAGGTTGTCCTTAGGTATCCATAATTATAGCCATTGATACCCTTGTCCTCCATGAACTTGTCTAATCCTTTCTTAAAGCTGTCAAGACTGACAGCTGTCACCACTTCTTCTGGCAGGGAGTTCCATAGACCAGTGATCCTCTGGGTGAAAAAGTACTTTCTTTTATTTGTTTGAGAACTGGTACCCAAAAGTTTCATGGAGTGTCCCCTAGTTCTAGTGTTATGCGATAGGGAAAATAGTTTTTCCTTATCTACTTTTCCTAATCTACAATAATGGAAGGCAATGCTAGCAGAGGATTTTCAGAGACAACAGCAGCAAAACTAAAGCTAACTTTTGCTATACTCAGCATAAGAAAGCAATAGTAACCCCCTTCTGAATGCTTTGTATCAATGATGGTGCACCTTTTAGAGACCAAGTGCCCAAACAGAATGGGGGCAAGTTCTGTGCTGGGGGGAGGGAGGAAATGCTCCCATTGGGCTGCTGGGCAGAGGGGCAGGGCAAACTCTGTGCTGGCCACAGAGAGGGCAGTGAGTGCCCCATCTGGCACACACGCCATAGGTTCACCACCACTGTTTTATACCTTGAAAACCCTATTATGAGACAACTCAAAATGAAACAATAATTCTGGGATGATTTCTACACCTCACTATTAAAAATATATTGCTTATAACATATTATATCTAACGCATAACAGTTCACATTTCTTAAGTTATGCAGTGTTTTTAAGAATATTATTCATGCCTCTGTCCTCTAGTGTTAACAGTTTTACCTTCTCCATGGTTAGTTGGAAGCAAGTCCCACTGAGTTAAGTGTCGCTTACTTTGAAACAAGTGTACACAGCATTTCTTTGCTTCTCTCTCTCTCCACTTGACTCTTTCTTCATTGAAACTTATTTCTACTGAGAATGGATGTGATAAATCTTTGGTTCTCTGGTGAACCTTCTTGCACTGGGAATACATTCAGCGAACTTTTTATTATAACAAAGGGAGACATGTTCCTCTATAGTCACCGTTATATCCTTTGAAATTCCTCCTCAAAATTGTCTCGTGCCACTTAATCTCTTCTTTTCTGTATGTTCTCCCTTCCTTGCATCTCCTTTACCAATTACTCATTACTATTAAATTGACTCACTTTATCCAGATCTGTTTGAAGCATGCAGTTTTCTTCATGTCTGTGATTCTTAAAGTAACAGCAGAGAGTGAAATGGTTCTAATGTGGATTCTGGTTTTCTAAAAATGGCTGCTATGGTTTAGAGCCATTTTATTATTAACTAGTTCACTTCTTCTTGATGAAGTTAACAGAAGGATATTGCATCAGCTGTGTAGAAACTAAGTGAAAAACCTGCAGTTTAATAAGTAAAAGGTTCGACACTATTGAACTACCCAATCCCCTGAAAGGTCAGAAGGAAAAGTGGCTCCAGTCTAGGACAATGAATTGAACATGGAAAAATAAAGAACATGGAGCATAAGTGATGAAAGATGAAGTGGGTTTCTTCCTACCATCATTCTGAGTCAGCCGCAGGGTAGAAAAGGGACAATGTGGTCTCAGAAAGGTGGGATGTTTACCACTAACACGATCAAAGTAAATGATTTTTTTTTAATTCTGTTTTCTCCTTTGGTCCACAGCAATGGTCCCTTGTTTGTTTCTGTTAAGTAAAATAAAACATTCATGGCATGTACAAATATTAGATGCTTATCTTGTATTGCGGCTCCTTGTAGAGCTTTGAAAAGTTCTTTTTCTTGCAGTACTACTCCTAGAATCTTCCAGCTATCATGGCCAAGGACTTTGGGATTTGTACTCCAAAAAAAAGGGAAAGTTTTCTAGTTCTGCTGCTTTGTCGTATCAGGAAATTATGTCCCTATAAATGCTTTGCATGCTATCTACCAACATCCAGAGGTTTGCTGCCTATGGTGCTATCTTCCTAGATGTGAAGAGACCTACTTAGATGTTCAGATGAATTCATGATGACTGAAACTAAGGAGGGGACACATTCAGCATACATTTCAGAAGTTGGCCTGACTGTAGAGAAGCCCTCTCCAGCACCTTGCCACATGGGGGAACAATGGTGTTCTGGTTTGCAGCCAAGCCCTCACCTCTTCCCACTTTTAAGTCCATCTTTGTTCAACTAAATGCCCAAATCAAGCTCCTGGCTATTTATTAATCAGTACCCATTGTTAGTCATTAAACAAGCCAGCGTACAGCTCAAACCACTATTTTAGAAGCAAAATGCAGGAGTGCAAAGAGCTGATAAATCGATTACATATCTTTAGCAGAACACATGATAAATTCTACATAAGCTGAAAATGGTGAAGACTGAGTCACCCTTAAGGAAACCAATGAGATTAGTTTATCGAGCAATATCCATTAATCTGGAATGCTTTATTACTCTTTGTTCTTCTGGTTTACAGAGAAAAGGCCACCCCCTCTGCTGGTGTGTGATGCTGTAACACTGAGAAATCATGAAGCAGATTCATTCTCTTCCTAGAATATGATCTCTTCTCCCTTCTGGCTATAAAGTTTGCCTGGATGTTCCAAGAACAGGCAAAATGTCCTATTTCTCAAAATTAATAATTATTTAGAGATGTAGTAGCGATTTCCAAGAATCTCAGAACTTTTCATGGATGCAATCATCCTGTCGACCACTGAATATATCCTCTAAGAAACTTTTAATATTGGGTCCTGGGTAATTTGGCTTGAATTTTTAAAAACAAAAGACTAGATTTTGTTTAGTTTTTATAAATGGACAGGGAAAGTTGAATGTAAGACACTTGGCTTGAATTTTTATTTTTCAAATATTAACATGATGAATGGTTGGAAATCTCTAGCCTTCAGGTATTGTATGAGTTCAGGTCCCATCTGCTCCTCCAAGGACTGCCAGTGGTCAGGAGTGATGCTGAAATCCAACAACATCTGGAGGGCTGCAGAATGTTCCCCGAGTCCTGCCAGGTGTTCTTCTACTGCTATCTACCTCCCTGAAAGTGACCAAACTCTCTTTCCAGGGTAACCATACTATATTGCTTAGAAGACTTGAAACAATATGGGCTTCTTAATGCCTATGATACATGTTACTAATGAGAGGGAGGTAATGGCATTGATAGAGAGTAGCTTAGAGACATCCAGTAGCTGAGGCAGAACTGGCAGAGCGGAGTCTAAGATAATTCAATAAAGCACCTTACTAAAACAGTGGGTTTTGAAGTAGAATCAGAATGATAGAGATCTGGCTCAAAGAAGAGATTCTCAGCTGTTCCATGGCAAGAGTAAAGAAGAAAGGAAAGAAGAAAAACAACAGTAACAGAGCAATTGAATTTGTAGTGCAGATTATAGGCAACACTCTTAGGGACAGAATGATGAAGAAGTTAAGGAATAATAGACCTTGAATGCAGGACTAAGAAGAGTAGACCAATTACATTCTGTAATTTTTCTTAGATGGCAGTACCTCTGTTCCATTTTATTTTGGTTAAGTTCTTGTCATAAGTCTAGATTTCCAAATTCCAGCCACAAATTTAGATGTCCCAAATGTCCGGATCATACCTGTCAAGCACGGCTCTGGACAATATGGGACCTGCGCAGAAGGCTTCTGCACAGAACCCTTCTGTGCATGCACAGAAGGTTTCTGCGCATCCCCTTCTGTGCAGAACCCTTCTGCGCATGCATAGAAAGGTTCTGTGCATGCATAGAAGGGTTCTATGCATGCACAGAAGGGGATGTGCAGTAACTACTTTCCCCCACCATCAAATTACGGGATGGTGGCAGGTCCAGGTGGGAAAGTAGAAAACGTGATGCTGAAATACAGGAAATCTTGGCCAATACAGGATACGTAACAGGTATGGTCTGGATGGAAGGAATTCCACATACAGTGGTACCTCATACAACAATTTTAATCCATTCCATGGGGCTTGTTGTTGTACAAAACAATTTTTCCTATGGGATACATCGTACAGCGATTATTATTTTTTCTTTGCTAAGTGGTTTTTCCCATTGAAAATTTTTTTATGAGTTTTTCCATAGGGAAAATTGTTATGTGGGATGCCATTTCCCCCAAAAACCTAATTGTTATGAAATTTTGTTGTTATATGGGGCAATTGTTGTATGATGTTCCACTGTATATGTCATTTCTAAATGTATTTTGTTTTCCAGGGCAGACATCCCTAGTACCCCCAAGGTACTCTTTGTTGGAGCACCAGCAGATATTTAAAGGTGACATATGTTAACACTGGCTGTATCTTAGCTGTGCAAAGTGCAATTCATTTATTCCAAACCTGGACCAAACAGACTTAGTCACTTTTAAAACAACTGCTGTGTGATCTTAAATCTTCACCCATTTCAGAGACTGTGGGATTGATGTTGAGTGGCATTAATTTGCTTAAAGAGCAATGGATACCTTCACAACACAACTAGCATTTGACTCAAAAGATTAATTACTTTTAACCAATGTCATGACTCCACCACAAGCTAGGATGATAGAAATTCCACACAGATCTCTTTTAAAATAAATATTTTTTCCTTTCTTATTTTTCTTCAATATTTTCATGGCTTCCAGGCTCTAATTTATAAACCATTTATAATTCACAAATCTGAGAGGCTGCCCTTTGCTAATCCCATAACTTTTCTTTATGCTTAATTAATGCTCAAATTTGAAGTTTAATTATATTTTTAATAACTTGTTTAAAAGGAAGGAAGCCATCATCTTAAAAAGTCAAACCTACCATATGGGCCTAAATATTAGAAGACAGATGTGAGGAAACGATAATATTGTATGTGTATTATACCTTCAGATCATTTGAATGAAGACTGATGTAATATAATGGCTGAGCACATTATGTAGAACATTTATTCAACAGGGTGATTGAGGCACACAAAAAACCCTAATAGAATAAAATTATTCTTATGATTTTGAATGGTCTTGGAGCACATTCCTTTAATCATTATCTATGCATCCATTTATAAAAGTTATTACGGATGAGTTGTAACATATCTGAAGAGATGTTTGGGTAATATATCAGACTATGAAACATGTCCATTCCCACACTTGTTTATCTTTACTGATGTGCAAATAAACAGAATGGAAGCAAAATTAAGCATACAGAATAGTGTATTAAAATAGTCATTGTTTTTTGCAATCAAGTTACTTCTGAGTTCTGGTGACCAAATTAAATAATAAAAGCACCAACAAGAAAAATGAGGTGACACATGTACTTTCTGCACAGTGGCACTCGCTCCCCTTTAATTCACAAGTTCAAATCTAAACTTGGGGTTTGTCATGTACATTCACAGTAGGTGCTATCATTTCACAACTGTTCAATGTCATAAGCAGAACTTTCAGGTACTCTCCAGGGTCCTGAAACCCTTAGCTGACAATAAAGGTAAGAACTGCAGTCGTACAATGGTTCTGCTTTACAGCTATGATGCTTTTCTAATGTTAATTATGTTTTATTTTCCCTTCTTTCATGCCATGCTGGAGATGTGGGGAATATAAGCAACTATGTTTATCAAATAATCTGCTGTAAATCTACTGATGCCTATTCTGTGCCTTGAAGTAGGCTGGACTCTGCAATTGGCATACATCTGTTAAAAAAACTCAAAAGCCAAGCAGGAGAGATGATAACTTGCAAAACTAAGTATTGCTGCACAGAAATAGAGCTGTAGATTTAAGGGATTTTTAGAAACATGAGCATCAGGAATGCTGGATTTAATAGAACTGCATTTTTGTTGGCCACAGATGCTCTACAGATGGTTTTACAAGGAAAGAACTGTAATGAAACAGAGATGGTTTAATTTCTTTGCAGACTGATACTAGATCAATATCGAATACTGCTCTCAGGGGTTTTAGAGAATAGTGCAACCAATTTCCTTGATGTTGCATATCAAAGTGTCTGGCTTGAAGCTGCAAAAATGCCTTATGTGCACACAAACAGTTGTTTTAGCATACATCTGTAGTGACTGTTGTCCACTTTTTAATCCAGCAAGAAAGAACTGAGCCCAGGCAGTAGGATATGAAGAAATGCAAAAAATATCCATCTTCAAACAAAGGAACAACTTTAAATACACCTATAGGACTGTATTCTCATCTCTTTTTCACCATGATGAAAGAAGATCCACATTTTCATGATTTTCTGCCAGATCTGAACAGAAAATCCAAGGAATGTGCACAATTTCTCACAATCGTTATTAGATAAGATAGCATTGCCTAGAACCATGATGATGAATGTGCAGTAAACCCATTCATGTGGATTCACAGAGACTTGGGCTTCTGAGAATTGAAGTCCAAAAAAGAGCTGGAGTGCCAAGGTTCACCATCCCTGGCCTAGAACCCCTAAATGAAATAGACTTGCAGGGGTGAGATCAGGAAAGGTAAAGGACAAGATCAGATTCAAAATCCGAGAGCTGCACAATAAAAACCAGGACAGGCTGGAAGCTGAAGAGAATTGTTTACATGTGTCATCTGATAAGAAAAAGGATGATTTCATTCTTTATTCAAATACTCCCATGTGCATCTCTCTTCTAGTAAAAACATACAGAACTGCAACCACAGCAAAGTTTATGACCCTACCCTAAGTCCTAAACTTTCCATATTTACAATGCCTAGATGAGCAAGTGGATTTTGACCCAGTACTAAGAAGATCATCAAATTGGTGCCAGTTTCTTCTCCATGAAGGGGGTGTTCCCATATAATATACAATTGTACTTAGAGGACATCCACTGATGATCCTAAGGTAGGAAAGGCAGGTTGATACAGGCAAGGAGATCCCACAGAACCTCTAGGTGTCTCTACAGAAGGCCCATAAACATGCCATTGGGAGTTTATGAATGGAGGTCTTGGTGGTCTCAATACGTGAGGTTTATTTAATTAGCTGTAGCAAGAACAAGAGCAGTAGGTAAGCATCCATGAGAAACTACAATACTTGTTCACTGTCTAGATTTACCACCAGCAGAGCTCGTGATGAGCAAATGATTAATTTATATAGCTGCCCATCAACAAATGCTCCCAGGAGAGTTTACAGATTAATAGGTGAAGTAAGCCAGCGGCATAAAATCATGCCAATTTTGTATGTGTGTTTGGAGAGGCAGGACATGTTTCTGTTGGTTTGTTTCACTCCATTAAGTGGACCATATAAGAGCAAACAGTACACACACTCAAGACAGAAAGGCAATAAAACAATATAACAATATAACTGATGCATTTGACTTCAATTCCCAGAAGCCCAAGCCCCCATGAATCTGCACGAATGGGTTTTCTGCGATTCATACGGCCCACGCCACCCTCTTTGCTCCTGGAACTGGAAGTAAAACGCACCCATAAGGGCATGTTTTACTTCTGCTTCCAAGAGCAAAGAGGGAGGCGCGGGCCGGATGAATCACAGAAAACCCATTCGTGCGGATTCATGGGGGCTTGGGCTTCTGGAAATTGAAGTCAAAGAACATCTGGAGTGCCAAGATTCACCATCATGGCTCTAATAGAATATTCAGCACAACTCTACCACCTCACTTAGGTGCAAACTGAATCTACTGTATCATATTCTTGTAAATATTTTTTTTAAATGACAAGACACAACATCCCCATTCAGCAGCTGCAATATTTGCTTCAAAGGAAAACTAAGCATATACAGAGTTATTATTGATGCCATTTTAGATGGATGCATCATGTAATTTCATGTACGCTAGCAAAATAAACTGCTGCTTTGAAAACCAAACTGATAATTGCATTTTATGCCTCTTTTTCACAGAGATGCAAAAGTTATCCTACAGCCTATATTCAAATTCTCATCATGCATTTCCCCCTGCAGCAATGTATTGACTGGTCTTGACTTCACCTTGATTTTGTCTGCAGATAACAGCATTATGGTAAATATAGCAAGGGGTCTAGAACTTTCTCTTCCTTCTGCTCCACCCTACCTTGTCTGAAGCTTGGGAACCATTTATAAAACAGCTTGCAGTGGAAAGCCTGGAAACAGTGATTTGTATCATTGTCACACAGCTTCTGCTGTGTTTTGGAATGAAACCTAATAGATCTTCCAATTTCAAAAAAAATACTACCAGTACAGCTGATCCTCTAAGGTACTGAGCATTCTCTACTCCCACTGACAACTGTAGATAAACAAAGCACCTTACCATAATTAAGTCGTATACAGAGCAGCATTTCCTTTGGGTGAAGGAACGCCGTTCTTTGGCAAAAAGATGGAGGTAAAAATCAGACATAAAAAGATTAAAGAAGATGCTAAAGCCATAATGTATTTTTCTGGTGTAAAGGGAAATTTATCTCTAGCAACGTATGGCATCCTTACAACTAGGATGATTTATTGCAAGGTGAACAATTTCAGAGATTCCTCTGACCCCAAGACCCATTGTCAGCTGACTCCACTGAAAATGTGGGAAATGGGTACGGGTTCAAAATCGGAAGGGACTGAAAGGTCACTTCTATTTTTAAATAAAAGCCTCAGAAAAAGCACCCTTTCAAAAGCACTACTTTCCTTCAGAGAAAAGTTCTACTCTAAGAGCACCATCATGCATTCTTATCTTAATGGACATACAGATATTCCTCAAGTGCTGTGCACATCCAGGATTTGTAAAATGGGCAAGGGAAATGTACATAGCCAGCAACAGCCCATGGCAATACTTTACCTTAATGTGCTCTACATGTGGCTACCTTTGCAAAGTGGTCAGAAACCTCCGATTGTCTACTATGTCACTGAAAGATAGCATATATGTTTATTATATGACTCTTGAAACCTTAACTACCTTTGTTGTTGTTGAGTCGCAAAGTCAAGTCTGACCCTTTGTGACCCCATGGACCACAGCACACCAGGCTCCTCTACCATCTGCCATGCTCCAGAGTATGCCCAGATCTACACCCACTGTGTCGTCAATGCTGTCTAACCATCTCATCCTCTGCCACCCCTTCTCCTTTTATCTTTGATCTTTCCTAGCATCAGGGCCTTCTCCAGTGAGTCCTCTCTTCTCATTTGATGGCCAAAGTACTTGAGTTTCAGCTTCAGCATTTTTCCTTCCAAGGAGCAGTCAGGGTTGGTTTCCTTCAGGATGGATTGATTTTATCTCCTTGCAGTCCAGGAGACTCTCAAAAGTCTTCTCCAGCACCATAGTTCAAAGGCGTCTATTCTTCTGCACTCAGCCTTCCTTATGGGAAGACCATTGCTTTAACTATGCGGACGTTTGTTGCTGATGTCTTGACTTTTCATTATGCTTCCTAGGTTTGCCATAGCTTGCCTCCCAAGTAGTGTCTTTTTATTTCATGGCTGCAGTTACCATCTGCAATGATCTTGGATCCCAAAAAAGTTAAGTCTGTCACTGTTTCTATTTCTTAAATTGCTCACAATCAGACTATCTGAAAGTAATTCTAGTTCTTAATTCCAGGAGACATGTCCAGTAGTTAACAACCTTCTCGAAACCTCATTAATATCAGAGGCACATTTTGTATGGATACAGGAGAGGTATTTTTCAGTGACTGTTTGCAAACTCTGGAACTATTTTTCTAGTGAGTCCCATCCAGATTAATTTTGGATGTTTTGATGGTCTTCTACTGGCTTGCAAAGACCTTTGATGCAAACTAGTCTTCTGGAATATTGGGATGATCATACAGTACTTTTATTTTCCTGATTGATAGTCTTTGCTACTGTTATTTTGTTTTTAATCTGCTCTTTTTCATATACTGGTTTTAAAACTGCTTTTTCTTATTTTGTTGATAGGGTTTTGTTGGAAGCTGATTTGTGTGCACAGAGTTGAAAGCTGGGATGGAACTCTAAATAAAATAAATTATTATTTCATTTATCTATAACTTAAATAAAGACTAAACATTGGCGTCTATGTTTTTCCTTCTTTAATTCCCACTCTGAAGACTGATAGGGGACTTCACAGAATCTTTAAGCCAATTCTTTTTTCATTCATCCTCACAGACTTCAATTTTCCTTCTGATCTTTTCTTTAGACCAGCTGAAAAACTTGTATTTTGAGAATAGACGCAGAGTTATTTGTAAAATTGCTCTTGAAGCACATCCTTTTAAATGTGAAGGAGTTGTGGGGGGAATTAATGGGAAGTATTCACAACAAACCAGCTTGTACAGCCATGTAGCATGATCACATTTTTCAGATTTCCCCAATTACACAACCCACATTAATGTATTTTTTAATGTATTATATGTAACCATGTTACTAAAATGCAGAGAACCTGTGTAACTTGGATGAGGCGCATAACACACACCCACAAAAATCCATTTTCAGGCACCAGGTGTCACACTAAATTCCCCAAGGCCATTCAACGGTTTCACACTAGAGTTTTTCTTTAAAATCCTTCGTTCTAAAACAGGCTTGTGCAAACTATGGCCTGGGGGCTGGATCCAGCCACGACACCAATTCATCTGGCCCACACCACCCTTGCCGCTCTTTTGCATATGAGAACCAAGACACAGGAAACAGCCACGGGCTGGTTTAACTCAGGTTTATTGCATGGTGGTCAGAGGGAACATGAGGTAATGGCGGATGCAAAGCTCTATATATACAGTGGTAAACATTCGAATGTGGCTCCACGATAGCCGGTTGGCTATTGTCTGCGTGACATCATTGCTGGTCACGCCCTTCTTGTCCAGGTGTAGGTAGTGGCGGGAAACTCCGCGCTGTGGCTATTGATGAGTATGGACCAAGAGAGCTTGGACGCTCGCTGCTGCCCACTGGTGGTTATTAGCTCGCGTCCTAATACAGGGTTTAGGGTTTATAGTGATACAGCTGACGACTATATTGTTACTTGTAGGAAGGGTTACATTGTTAAGATACATTGTTATCACATGAAGAAGGTTACACTATTAGAACACAACACTCCTCCCCCCTAGGATGAGACGAAGTCTCTCAGCCAAGATGGCTTATTTCGAACACGCTGGGGTTTGAAGTCACTCATCCTCTTCGGTGCAATAATGCCCACCAGCGTTCGCTTGGTTTCTATCCCAAGCATTCGGGTGAGGATGGCCCTCTTCCTTTCCTCGTCGTCTTTGACTTTGAGTTCCACCAGTGCCGCCTAGAAATCCATCTCAAAAAGCTCCCAGTCTTGCGGTTTGGTAATGTTGAACCCGCTCTGTGCCCTGGCTCCTTGGGGGTCCATGATCCCATCCTCGTCGCCAATTTTGCATATGAGAACCAAGACACAGGAAACAGCCACGGGCTGGTTTAACTCAGGTTTATTGCATGGTGGTCAGAGGGAACATGAGGTAATGGCGGATGCAAAGCTCTATATATACAGTGGTAAACATTCGAATGTGGCTCCACGATAGCCGGTTGGCTATTGTCTGCGTGACATCATTGCTGGTCACGCCCTTCTTGTCCAGGTGTAGGTAGTGGCGGGAAACTCCGCGCTGTGGCTATTGATGAGTATGGACCAAGAGAGCTTGGACGCTCGCTGCTGCCCACTGGTGGTTATTAGCTCGCGTCCTAATACAGGGTTTAGGGTTTATAGTGATACAGCTGACGACTATATTGTTACTTGTAGGAAGGGTTACATTGTTAAGATACATTGTTATCACATGAAGAAGGTTACACTATTAGAACACAACACGCTCCTGGAAGCGGAAGTAAAATGTGCCCATATGGGTGTGTTTTACCTTCTGCTTCCACGAGCGGCAAAGGCGGCACTGGCTGGAGTTTGGGCACCCCTGCTTAAAGCAGAGAAAATGGCAACCTAAAAATCTATCTCATCCTGTTGCAAAACAGATTGCAAGGGGCATTTTACTTCTGCTTCCGGTGAGAGGAACCATGTGACTGGCCCGCTGAACCATGTGACTGGCCCACTGAACCATGTGACTGGCCCACGGCCCAAAAAGTTTGGGCACCCTTGTTATAAACTAATGAATTCAATAACAGAAAGTCTTTGGGAAACTGAAATTTTCTTCTACTTGTTTCTGAAATCTGACCTTTCTCATGTTAAATGTGCCTCTCTCCCCCACCCTTCTTCTTTTACAAGAGAGAAAAGCAGTCTGTTCAATATAAAAGCAAGCAGGCTTTATGGATGAAATAAATGAAGCCTCTGATGGTGTTATAGACATTGTTAGAGCCTGTGACAGAACATCTTCTTTTTCTCGTGCCATATCAGATTCCGCATATTGGTGATCATCATGGCGATCAGCCATGAGGGCTGTCCTAAGAATATAACGCAGTGGCTTTTCATCTGCCTTCTGCATCACCTGTACTACTGATCCAGTTCCATGAGTCACTTTTTGGTCCTGAGCCCTTTTGGCACACAAAGTCCTCCTCAGCCACAGGCCAGTATTGATGAAGCTGCTGCCCTCCATCAAGATGGGTCCAAGTGGGATTTAATCCACTTGGGGACCATCACCTTTCCCTGTGGACTTCACCATCCAAGGCCGTTAGTCCTTAGGGTTGTCAGCTTTCTTAACCACTCCCTGATGATCAGCACTTGTTCACTAGCAGTATGATCTACTCTATTAGCATAGGAGAATAACCTGGCCAGACTGGAGTGACAGACCTAGTTGTGCAAATATGGAGACTGATTTAGCATCTGATTATTATTTTTTTGCAAGTTCTTGTACCCTGAATTTGTGTCTCTTGTTATGCAGGCATTAGAGATGATTTAGGTCATGAAGCTGCCTCTCAGCAGCAATGGATCTTATACCTAAGGCCTGTGATGTCCAGGATGTGTTATGGATAATTGATTGTACTTGGGTGAGGTTTTAGCAGGGAGCTTTGCTTAAAAACTGGTATTTAATCATTTTCTCATTTGAAACTGCCTTGTAGCATATTCCTAAGAATCAGGAAAGCTTAGCTCCTGGTCACACAGAGAACTGGGTTACTTGGAAGTCACAATAAGCTACATGCTGGAGTTAGCAAAATGAATGCTAACCTAAGGAAATGGAGCTTTTCAACTGACACAGTCCTTTGCAAGTACCAAGAAGAACACACAACTTCACACCTATGCCAGTGTTCTTGATCCCCTTCAACATGCATCATGGAAGACTTGATGTTAGCTGCCCCAGATGCTCTTGATGTTGCTCATTATTGGATGAAAGCTGTCTGATAGATATACTGTCAGCAGCAGAAGCAGATACTTGTGTCCGAGCATACATTCTCCCTCTCCCCCAAAAATCATTATTTTCCCCATTGATGGATGTGTCTCTGGTGACTCAATAATCCAATCCTGGCATGAAACATGCGACCACACACATTACACTGAATAGATGGTGGAGGGTGTGGTTGAGTTTGACGATGCCTCCGTTCTTGTCACTTAGCCTCTTCATGTCTGCGGAGTTCCCCTTCGAAGTAATAGCTAGAAGCAGAGATGGTTTGGCACCGAAGTGGATGATCTTTGGTCGCTGCCTCCCAAGTTTGTGGGTTTATACCTGATACCTTTATGGTTTGTTTCAACTGGTCCTTATAACACTTCAAAGGAGCTCTGCAAGGTCTTTTACCAGAGCAAAGTTCCCCATAAAGAATTTGGCAAGCCTGGAACCATCTGTATGGCGGGCATGCCCTATCGATGGCCTATGATGGAAGCTTCAATGCTGTTTAGATTTGCCTTCTCGAGTACTGTGATGTTTGTGACATAGTCATCCCACTTGATGTTCAAGGTGGACCTTAGCTTCTGTTGGTGAAAGTGCTCATATGCTTAATTAATTGTACTTTTGTCCTTTTGTCAAAAAGAAAGACAGGAGTGTGACTAACCAGGCCTTTTGCTCATGTATACCTTCTAGACATTAAAGCAGGTGATTTGGGCCTAAGCCTGTGATGGCGAACCTTGACACTCTAGCTGTTCTAGGACTTCAATTCCCAGAAGCCCATGTCCTTGTGAATCCACACTAATTGGTTTACTGCATACTTAAACCCATTCAAATGGATTCACATGGGCTTGGGCTTCTTGGAATTGAAGTCCAAGAACAGCTGGAGTGCCAAGGTTCACCATCACTGGTCTAAGCTTTTGATTAGGACATACCACTATTCTTATATTATACAAGTGTTTTTAATAGGTTCACAAAAAGCCAGCTTGCTCTGTTTTACTACTGATAAGAGACATCAAAGGCCTACATCCAAGAAACCGGCATATATGCAGCTGAACAAGGTAATGTGTGCAACAAATATATTTCAGAAATGCCAGTTTGCCGACTATTCATTTCCTCCCAGCTGGACCATTCCTCCTCCATAGTTAAGGAAATTTGATAGTTATATTCTTCTTCCTGTTGCGCAACCTCACATTTGCCAACCCAATTAGCAGCTTCTTCCCCCTCACATTTTCGCCCAGATGGCAGGTATCAAATATTTCCTAGCCAAGTAAAGGTGGGGGGTGTGTGTGTGGAAAGAGAAATCAAATTTGGAAGCAATCCTATAGCTCTATATATTAGTGACTTGGATGCTAGATGAATGAGACATGCCTTGTGTTACATTCCTAGTGATAGGAACTTAAGTAAAGTGTCAGATTTAAGAAAGAACCTAAAGTAGGTTGGAAAAATAGCCTGCTAACCCCTAATGGCTTTTGAGCCCATTAAACATGAGGAGTGGGCAGGCCAATAGGGAGGAAGTCTGAAGTCTGATAATGTTTTAGTATTCCCAAGGTGTCTGCTTCTAGCCACAATACTGTCTATAATCCTCCCGAGTCAGCTACCACAGAGAAAACACACAAGCAGACTATACTACACTGTTTGCATTTATATTCAGATAAATCAGTTATATTTCTTCTCAATACAAAAGCTTCCTTTATAACTATTATAACTAATAACTAGCAGAAGTGCTCATTCTTCTATTCCACCAAGCCACCAATTTTGTAAATTTTTTTATTTAAAAAAAGAGCCAGTTATGCAGATCACATTCAGAGCTTCGTGTGAGTAAGTTTCCAAGAGGAGACACTGGGGTTTTCTTCCCACTCCTCTGTTTCAAAGGTTACTGCAGGGTCCTTACCGGACTCAAGCTTATGTAAGAAGAACAACATAGAGAGCTTTCCTTTCAGATTGAATGTTAGTAAAATGAATCAGTTCATATTCTGAATTCTCTAATATATTATTGGTAAAGGACATCAGAGAATAAATCTTTGAGATCCGTTTTGACATTTTTGAAGAACAAACAAAGAAGCTCATTTTTCTCACAATTGAGAAACAAACACCAGGAGTTTTTCAGCTGACACAAATACAGTGGTGAGCTCCCAAAAAATTTGCTACCACACTGTGGGCATGGAATGGTGGGATGGCCAGGGGAAAAGCCCTGCATTCAGGTTTGCACCTGAATTAGGACTACTTCCTTTCAAAACTTGGATGGGCAGGGCCAGCCAGAATTTCTGCTACTGGTTCTGGCAAAATGGGGCAAACCTGCTGATGCCCACCACTGGTTCCGTATCGACATGATGTTAGATGAATCTAAGAACTAGGTACAGAGATCAGACTACATAGGCCAATATTCAGTTCATCATCATCATTCTCAGTTCAGCAGGACATGAGGGCAACAACTTGAAGAACTGACTGTTTCTGCTGCAGAACCAATCAATGGCTGCTAGCAGCAGAATTTTGAGTCCTATAGTCCAAAAAATATTTTCTCTAAACTTTGATGGCAACAGCTATTGTCCGATTCAGGCCCATGCTGAGGTATCGGGCCTCCGGGCAGCATCACCCCCCACCCTAGCAATTTTGCACACCAGGCCATGGGCAGAATTTTATCTTTTATTTTAATTTTTAATTTTTTTAATTTTTAATTTTTTTACTAATGGCATGCCTTTGCGTAGCCATTGACGTAAGCTGTTACCAGGCAGCTTTTGCCTTAGTGCACGAATCGGGAGGTGCTTCAGGGCAAGTGGGTGGGTGGAAGAGCTGAGTTTGAAAGGGATGCCATTCAATCGCAAAACACGCACACACACCAAGGAGGAGCATATGTACCATAGACAAATTCCTGGTGTGTTATAGCTCACTTGGCCAATAAAGGATTCTATCTATCTATCTATCTTCATTCTCAGTGTCTGGGCAGGACCAGCTTCAAGCATCTTTCTCTCACTCACTATGTCTCTTTAGCACAAATGTAAGGCCGATGCTACCCCTTTGAGACTGTCAGCTGAATGCACTTGAGCAGCCAGGTGTGTGTATGTGTGTGCGCATGCAGACACGCAACTTCCCACAAGCAAGTCAGTGAGAGAGAATGAGAGAAAGAGAAGAAGAAGAAGAAGAAGGCAGGGGTGGGAATTGCCTCAGCTCATGCCTCTCTTACCCTGGGGCGGGCCAGGTGGAGAGGCATGTGCACACGTGTGGGAACAGACACACATACATAAATTCTCTCCCTCCTACCCACCCCTACACTTTTGAATGCACGCACACACTGGCTTGTTTGCTCACTCACTTACTCTATGGGTCAATAATAATAATAATTTCATGTTAGAAATTTTTCTGGGTTGAAAGGATTTTTGCAGAAGAAACTCCACTGAGGGGGATTCCTGAATGGGAGTCCTTTCAAGTCCCCAAGATCTTTCCCCACCAAAATTGTTCCTATTGATCTGCTAGCAATTTCTTGCTTTCAAACAGCTAGGTTGGCAGGAGTTGGGACTCGAGACGGGCACTCAAACTGTCATGCAGTACCTCCACAATAGGTGGCGCCCCCTCCCTGCCCCATGCCCTCTAATGGCAGCCAGCACAAACCTGGTCAGATTCAGCTATGCTTGTGAACAAGGATGCTCTATCTTTCTTGGCTCATGTGGTGGCAAGAAATTTTGAAAATGCCAGGACTTCCAGTCTCAGTTCATTGGATTATGCATGCAGTACTCATACAGTACTTTCCCACCACATTCCCAACAGATCTTTTCACTGTTCTACCTCATGTTCCATTCCATGAGAAGTTCATCTAAAGAATCTCCATGCACATTCTTTTAGAAGCATGAAGTTTATAAATACTTCTATGTGCAAGTATGTTTTTGCTATTTTCCTACCACAATGATCAATTTTAAATGCAAGGGACGGTTTTCATATCAAACCATCAGCTATGGAAAGTTCAGCTTTTATGGCATTCTGTCTTATTCTTGTAAATAAGGTGAAAGCTAAAACTATGAAAATGGGCAAGGTGCTTTCAGCAGGGAAGTACTGACCGCTCTGTTGAGAAAACTGGCAAATTCCTTGCTGACCTATCCAACAAGCCTAGAAAGGCCAATTTTTACCTCTACAGCTGAGGCAGAACAAGTCGAAAATCCTTTGTCAATTTATTCACCTTCATGATGGATCAGAGATCAGCATTATCATTAAAGCTTTAAGTAGGCATTAACATAAAAACCTGCACTGGCAAGCACTGGCTTTATAAAGCACTAATGCTGTCTTTTCAATAACGTACAGAAATCCATCCTCCTTCGCCCAACACAGGCAATGAATATTCACTAATATCCTCTCCTGGAAAGTAGGATGGCTGGCTAGCACAAGAACTCAGTTGTTATTTCTTGTATTCCATATCTTTTGCAAAGGAATGCTCAGTTACTTTTGTGAATAATCTACTCTTTTGGAAAGGTCTGGCATATCTGACTC
Organism: Bradypodion ventrale; assembly: GCA_035047345.1. NCBI lineage: Eukaryota > Metazoa > Chordata > Lepidosauria > Squamata > Chamaeleonidae > Bradypodion > Bradypodion ventrale. The sequence continues at coordinate 129,610,891 of JAWDJE010000006.1, forward strand.
TTATGCTTTAATGTTGCAAGCCCCTAGAACAGGGGTTCCCAACCTATGGCCCATGGGCCGGCCCTGGCCCCCGACAGCGCCATCCCATCCAGCCTGTTGCTGCCTCCACCACACCTAGAAGTGAAAGCGGGTGCATGTATGTTAGCTGTACAACGCACCCGTGCATGTGCAAACACACCCGCGGCTGTTGTAAACATGGAAGTGGGCACATTTACAACAGCTGTACATGTGCCCGTTTCTGCTTCTAGGGTGTGTGGTCAGGCCCACAACATAAAAAGGTTGGCCACCCCTCCCTAGAACTTGAACTAACTCCTACATGGTCTCATTGATTCCAAATCCAAGGTAAGGCAGGAAATTCACAAATAAACCATATCTAAAATACAACCATTCTGAGACTTTGAAAACACCTTAGTGAAGAAAAGTCAACCACTGTCTGAGACAGCCTATTTCACTGCTGGACAGCTCAATGGTTTAGTAAAGGTAAAGGTTTCCCTTGCTCGAAAGCCAGTCGTATACGACTCTAGGGTGCAGTGCTCATCTCTGTTTCCAAGCCGAGGAGCCAGCGCTGTCTGCTTCTGCAGTCTTTCCATGGTCATGTGGCAGGCATGACTAGACACCGGAGCGCACGGAACACTGTTATCCTCCCACCGAAGTGGTCCCTATTTATCTACTTGCAATTTCTTGCTTTCGAACTGCTAGGTTTGCAGGAGCTGGGATAAAGACGGGAGCTCATTCCATCCTGCAGTACTCGGAATTGAACTGCTGACCTTCCGCATCCCAGTCAGCATCTTAACTACTTGAGCCACTGCAGTCCCTGAAACAAATTTGCACCATCTTCCTTATGACAACCCTTTGAATATTTGGAGAATTTAAAAGTAATGAAGACAATGAAGCTTATGATAGCATGGAAGAGAACATGCTTTTTAAAATTACTCTGTTTAGGAGGCAATTTTGGGAAGAAGGAGCAGCAAAATATATCAGACATAATCAGGTTTTTCATTCTTCATACCTGTCCAGACATCTAACAACCTCACCTGTTGATGCTTTGTGCCATCTCCTCATCATGGCAAGGAAGAGAGAGCAAAATCTGCATCACCTGTCAGAAGAAGCCTGAAAATATTGTCTTTCCACATTTGCTTTGGAAGTCTATGCTCTGAACAGTCAAAGGCACTCCTTACTGCATTATTGTTCATTCATTTGCAAAGTTTATGAAACATCTTGATACATCAGTGGTTCATTGATTAAGAACATATGGGCTTTGAGAATGGGGACTCTAGAGAAATATATGATTGGTCAATGTGCTACTATTCTGTTTGAGAAGATGTATGTTAATATTCTGGCACCACAATCAAGGACTTGCTGGCCATTCTTATATTTAATGAAATGAAATTAAAGGACTGACCATATGCTGGCACTGTTGTCACATCTAACAGGAAGTTTTAAATTGCTTGTGAGTTCGATCCTAACCAGGGATCAAGGTTGACTCAGCCTTTCATCCTTCTGAGGTCAGTAAAATGAGTACCCAGAATGTTGGGGGCAAAATGTTAAATAACTTGTGAACCACCAAGAGAGTGCACTAAGCGCTATGGGCGGTATATAAATGTGATTGCTTTGCTTTTTAATCTGACTTGGATCATGGCCTGCAACATAGATGCTTATGTTATTTATTGTATTATACTCTGTACTCAGATCTTTTTTTCACACGTCTGTTTTCTTTGTTTATTCATGCATGCAACAAAGCAATTTGGTGAAGAATTCTTTGATAGCTTTTTTTTAAAAAAATGCCTATAATTTGGAAGCTTCAATATTTTTTTCTCCTTATAGTGCTTTAACAGCTCATCTTTTCATAGCCTACCATTTCACTAAAAGTATTCAAAAATGTGATGGGAGAATGTTTGTGGTCAAGACAAGAGTCTTCCACAATGTATAATAACAATTACTATATCTATAGAGTCATTTTGATGTAGTTATTTTGTTCCACACAACTAAATAATCATTGGATGGGAGGATATTCAAAATAGCAAAAGCTGGGATATTTTTTTGTGGCAAACTTAATGGGTTCTCTAAAAACCAAATAACTATTATCTTTAAATGCATTAGGAATATTTGCTTGGTATAAGAAACATTTTGTAATGAAAGATAAGCATTAGAAATTGTGATGTGGCTGCCAAAAAAAAAAAAGGCCAAAGCTATTTCAGGCTGCATTAACAGAGGCAATCATAGCAACGCTAAAGCCAAGCAAGGATCCTGCAAAAAGTGGAGAGCTACAGCCCTATCACTCTTCTCAGCGTTACTTTACTATAAAACTCCTTGAAAGGCTCATATGCAACAGAATATCTCAGATAATCAACCAGCATATCCCAATTGAGCAAGCAGGATTTATACCTGGAAGAGGCTGTGATGAACAGGTACTTGGATTAGTCACCCATATGGAAGGCGGATTTGAGAATAAGATGGTGAGCACAGGTGTCTTCCTAGACCTAACCGCTGCCTATGACACTGTGTGGGGAGACAAATGCCTCCTTAAATTCATCAACATCTTCCCTTGTCTAAAACCTATTACATTACTCAGCAACATGCTGAACAAGAGACATTTCCAGAGTATTCACCACAAACGGTTCTATACTGGCTCCTTTACTATTTAATTTGTACACATATGACCTCCCGAATACTATATCTCGGAAATTCATCTATGCAGATGATATAGCATTGGTCGCCCAACACCAAAGCCTTACTGGAACTGAGTCAGTGCTTTCATCAGACTTAAAAATCTTGGACTTTTACCTCCATCAGAATAGTCTCAGACCAAACCTTCAGAAAACTACTCTGTCAACTTTTCATTTACGGAACACAAATGCAGGGCGTAAACCAGCTGTATCATTCAGAGGAGAAAATCTGCAATACTATAGTAGCCCCAAGTACTTGCGAATCTCCTTAGATATGTCTTTTACATATAAGTGCCACCTCTCCAATGTGGCAGCAAAGATTAAAACCAGAAACAATATCTTACAGAAGCTAGCACGCACTTCATGGGGTGTCAGCACTCAAATTCTTAGATCCACCCCCCTAGCATTATCATATTCTGTCACTGAATACTGTTGTTCATCTTGGTTTAATAGTGCACACACAGAACTAATAGACATACAGCTGAATCAGGCAATGGTTATAATCACAGGCTGTATTCAACCAACAAACACCCACTGGCTCCCTGTCTTGAGCCACATTCCGTCGCCGCCACTAAGAAGATCACTGGCATTATTAAACCTGTGGATAAAAATAGTAAACAATCCTCTCCTCCCAATCCATGCCAATATAAATGCCCCCTTCAGCCCAACGATTAAAATCTAGACACCCTGTTTGGTGCACTGCAATCAACCTACAGAATAACCATTTTAATATCTCAGATGCCTGGATGGAATTCCCCATCATCACAGAATCAAGAATCCCTGTGAATGGCCAGCTGGGTTTTGCCTTCCAAGACAGCAGTGGAAGATGCTGAACAAAGTGAGGACTGGCTGTGGTAGATGTGAAGCCACTCTGTTCACATGGAGATGGAAGTCCTCTCCCCAATGTGACTATGCAGAATGGGCCACATTATATTTAGGTGTCCTTTACATGTGTTTGGAGGCACATTGGAGGACTTGCATAGTGCCACAGATGAAGCCCTTCAATGGCTTTCAAACCTGGATGTGGAACTCTACCTAGGAACTTGAGATGGACAATTTGTGCTTACTGTATATATCAACATTCATGTAGACAACTGAAGTTCATCATACAATAAATAAATAAGTCTGCAAATCCCATGAAGTACTAGTCCCCCTCCATTTGACACTGGTCAGGCCTCTTTTTGAGTACTGTTCCCACTTTAAAAAGGATGTTGCTCAAGTTACAGGAAGTCAGATTTCAGTTGAATATCAATAAAAAAACTTCCTAACTCTGAGTAGCATTTCAGTGGAACCAATTACTGTACTTGCGAAGACAGTAAGCAGTCCAAGCGAAAATTAGACAACCATCTGTCAGATAAAGTACTATGTAGAAGTCTTAGGCTACCACCAGCTGGCTTGGAAAAATCCAGTGAGTGATGGGGGGTCATAACTCAGCCTGAGTGACCTAGACACACCAAAATTTGACAGAATCTTCTGCTGACTTTCCTCTTAACTCTTTTCAAGTTAGGTGAAGTTTGGAGCTAAGGTGTCCAAACTACCCTCCCATCACTCAGTGAATCTTCCCCCCCCCAGTTTATGGTGGCCTGAAATTTTTGCACAGTACTGTATACCATACTTTGATTTAGAGTCCTGCATTGAGAAGGGGGTTGGACTCAATGGCCTTATTGGCCCCTTCCAACTCAGTTATTCTATTATTCTGATAAATGTAGATCAAAAACGAACTCTCCTAAACCCACAAAGTTACTATAGACCAGTGATGGCAAACCTTTTAGAGACTGAGTACCCAAACTCACCTTCGCCACAGGCGCAACAGGTTGCTGTCTGTGCCATACCCTCATACCGCATGTGATCCACCCGCTTTACGCCAGACAGGGGAGAGAGCAAGCGCTCCCATTGGGCTGCTGGGCAGAGGGGTGGAGAAAACTAAAGTGATAGACCATAATGAAGTGACTGATTGATATAGCCATTAATCTATTGCTAAAATTGGCACACTGATGCTTTCTAGTAGTTAGGCTGGTCATTTTACCTTACTTCCAGTTAGTCCATCGCAATTCCCTACATTTATCCTTTGGGATCCTATAGCAGAAGTACAACCCTCCCAAAAATCATCTTACACACAGAGATATCTTGGAGAGTTCTCTTTGCAACTGCTCCACAAGTCTTTGAAACATTAATATTAAAAGCTCCCAAAGAGGCTGAGAGTGATTTTCATCACTGAATTCCAATTTTGGAAGAAGCCCCTAAAAATGGGGAAACCTAAAGAAAGACACTGTAGCTTTTATTATTATTTTTTAAATTGATGGAGGGACATGGAGTGCTGATGACCACTTTTGGGTCATGGAGATGCATGCAGATCACCGCTGAATCTTCTGTCATTCTACATTTCTCAGTGATGGCCAACCTTGGCATTCCAGGTCCTCTTGGACTTCAATTCCCAGAAGCCCTGATCAGCAGGAGTGCTGACTTGGGCTTCTGGTAATTGAAGTCCAAGATCACTTGGACTGCCAAAGTTGGCAATCACTGTAGAGTTTAAGTTCAACTTAAACCCTGCACAGTCACAGCCTTATTCCCACGGCTGTCTGTCTTTACAGTATCAGCCCCCACTGTGTCATTTGGGGACCTCCCCAATAGCTTCTCCCCAGCATAGGCAGTGAGCCAATTTGCTACTGACACCTTCTGACACAAAATCTTTCATGTTTGCATCTTCCCAAAAGGGAAGGAAAAAGCAGTCATAAAATTGCTTCTTCAAGGTTCACAGCACATTGTAAATTAGAATGACAGAGAAATGCCCGATTCCAGAGTCAGTAAAATACCTAATAGACTTGGCGAAATGGCACAATAGGACATTATGTGTCCATGTACATGTGTGACTGAAAGGGGGGAAATAGTTTGTTCATCTGCTGGAGTTGTAATCTCCTCTGTATGCAAAAATGGAGGAATCAGTGGAAAGATGAGGAGAAAGTGAAATTTTTTGAGGGAGACTGGTTTCCCACAAGCAGATTGTGCTAGAAAGACATTCAATTTGCTGAAAATATAGGTGTATTTAAAGTTTGTTGTGGAGTTTTTAAAAGAGGTTTCTTGCTAAATTTGTGGTGATGTTTCAGGTTCATACTTTTCATAATAAAGTGTTGTGTGTTGGTGAAGTTATTCTGCCATCTCCTCAGCTTCTCCCCAAAATGTACTGATGCTTCTGTGCCTTCGCTTCAGTTCACTCTGACCTCACTTTTCATCCCATATAGTCAATAAAAAAGGAGTTCATAATGTTTTCCTAACACAACACACAAGCCAACAGCCACTGAGAAAAATCAAGGAGGCAGCTATAAAAGACAACAGGGATGGGTAAAGGTTGAAGTATATAACAATCATGTCTAAGAGGCAGTAATGTAAGTATTTCTTAGGAAGCTGGCTGAATAGCTCAGTGAATTAGACATCTGGTTGTGGAGCCAGAAATTAAGAGTTCAATTTCCCACTGTGACAACCCTGAAGACTAAATGGCCTTGGGTGGCAAAGTCCACAAGAAAGGGTAATGTACCCCAAGTGGGTTAAATCCCACTTGAATCTATCTTCTGCAGCTTCATCAATACTAGCCTGGGGCTGATGACTTTGCATGACTAAAGGGCTCAGGACCAGAAAGTGACGTGCAGAAATGGATCAGTGGTACAGCTGCCACACTGTGAGGCAAATGGAAGTCCACTGCATTAAAGTGTTCCTAGGAGAATTTTCATGGCTTATGGCCATCATGATAGCCAATATTCAGAATTGGGTACAGACTAACCTTGGATACCTTGGCGTCATTTTTCAGTGAGGAGTCCGCATACTGGTAGACATCTCCACCATGACATTCTGCACATGGAAATGGACCAGAGAAATCAAGTTCATCCGCATGCAAATTTTTAGCCAATTGGATATCACGTCACCCACTGGCTAGGCGGTCCATGACCCCCACTTTCAATTTGCCCAAGGGATCCAACAGAGGATGCTTTGGTGAGCTTTAGTCTCGACTTAACATCATTGACAAGAGATGGGCAACACTGCCTAGTTAGACCACTCAAGCCCCACAGCACTTGAAGAAAAAGTGCCTCCTGAAAGAATAGAGCTGTACAATCCCAGGGCACTCCCATAAGAAGGGAATGCTAATCCACTTCTGTATAGTCTCATACATAAGAACATAAGAACAGCCTTGCTGGAAGAGGCCACTGCCCATCCAGTCCAGCATTCTGTCTCACACAGTGGCTCACCATTTGCTTCAGCAGATGCCTTCACCTGCTTAGGATTCCCTGGAAATGGCATTGAGAGATATCCTGCCTATCTCTCCAGCCCAGAGGTTGTCCTTAGGTATCCATAATTATAGCCATTGATACCATTGTCCTCCATGAACTTGTCTAATCCTTTCTTAAAGCTGTCAAGACTGACAGCTGTCACCACTTCATCTGGCAGGGAGATCCATAGACCAGTGATCCTCTGGGTGAAAAAGTACTTCCTACTTTGTCCACACCGTGCATGATTTTATAAACTTCAATCAGGTCACCTCTTAGACACCATCGTGCGAGAGTGAAGAGGCCCAACCATTGAAGCCTCAGATGGTCAGGAAGGTGTTCCAGTCCCCTAATCATTCTGGTTGCCCTCCTCTGCACTTTTTCCAACTCCATAACATTCTTCTGGAGGTATGGCGACCAGAACTGTACACAGTATTCCAGATGGGGCCTCACCATAGATTTATAAAGAGGCAAAATGACACTTGCTGACTTATTTTCTATACCCTTCCTAACGATCCCTAGCATTGAGTTTGCTTTTTTCACTGCTGGGCACACTGGGTTGACACCTTCATTGAGTTGTCCACCAGGACACCACGTCTCTATCATGGAAAACCCTGAAAAGGGTTGCCATAAGTTAGAAGTGAGATAATAGCACACAATTATTATTATTAATATAAGTATATATCACTTTCATTTGGTACAGGAGCAATGTATATTGAAAAGTGTGTATATATAACTGAGAAAATTCTCTAAGTGGAGATGCAGAAAATGGTAACATCACAGAAGGAAGGGTCTGAGAATTGAGCTTGACACAAGTCTTTTGGAAGTTTAGAGACAAAGCATAGTTTGGTGGCCTGTGTAGCTGAACAACCACATTGGACACAACACCGGCTGATTAACTTTTCAGGAAAATTCTAGCACAGCATCCCACACTTACACTCCTAGCTGAAAACCCCCAAGCTGGCATTACAGATGCTAGGAATGCTTGCCAGCGTAAGCTTCTGTCACCACTTTGGAGCCTGTGAAAACAAGCTGGCAAGATTTTTAGGCCCACCACCATCATATAAAATCTCAAAACGGCAGTGGAATCTTGTTGCCTGATAAATAAATTAATGCTTTACTGAGAATCAGGGCCATGCCAAAATATTCTGCTGGCTAGTAAAAAAGCCAAAATGGCATTTCCTTCCAACTAAGGAATCCCAGTTAAATCTCAGTTCAGCACATACCTGTCAACCTTCCCGGATTGGCTGGGATTTTCCGTTTTTCAGCGCCGATTTTCGCCATTTCCCACCCGGAGCTGCTGAAACCCCGGAATTTGGCAGCGGGGGGGAAGGCGTTACTGCGCATCCCTTTTATGCAGCTTGCTTCTATGCATGCGTAGAAGGCTTTTATGCATGTGTAGAAGGCTTTTACGCATGCGTAGAGCCCTTCTACGCTTGCGTAGAACCCTTCTACACATGCGTAGAAGGCTTCTGTGCAGAAGGGGATCGTAGAAGCCTTCTACGCATGTGTAAAAGCCTTCTACGCAGAACGGTTCTGTGCAAGTCACTTTTACGCATGCGTAGAAGGCTTTTACACATGCAAAAAAAGCGACCTGCGCAGAACCATTCTGCGCAGGTCCTGGATTGTCCGGAGCCGCGGCTCATAGGTATGGTTCAGCAATGACAATAAAGTGTCCTCCGCCATTCCAAAGAACTGCAGGAGACACACGACTCTGTCCTACAAGATAGGGGAACAGTGGGAGCTCATCTCAAAAGGATGGCAAGGTAGTTCTATAACTACCCCTATACCATTTGTCTCACTCTAATGGTAGGACAGAGGTGTCTGGAGGACAATGGTCCATAGGGTCGCAAAGGGTCGGAATCAACTGTGTGACTGAACAACAGTGGTAGAACTGTCCCTGCTGAGAACTGTGAATTGATCTCCTTCCCCACAGAGGCTTGGTTGAGCCCCTTCCTATTGTTTCACTGTGCTCAAAGACCATCCTATTCAGGAAGGCTTACACATCCATGGTTATCAATGTGGGATACATCATACCGCACAGGGGGGCAATTTTTAAGAGGGCAATTTGCGAGTGAGTTATTAACAGTGAATTTTTTGCATTTCTTATGGTTCTAGGGGCCTCATATACAGTATATAAATATATATTGTGACATACACATTTTAAAAATTAAAATCAGAGTATAGGTGGCGCATGGCCAAAAAAAGTTTATAAACCACTGGCCTACACCTTCATTTCCATTTTATTAGGTAAAAGGTAAATGTTACCCTTGCTTGAAAGCCAATTGTATCTGACTTTAGGGTGCGGTGCTCATTTCCATTTACAGCCAAAGACATTTCCATGGTCATGTGGAAGGCATGACTAGACGTTGGAGCACATGGAACACTGTTACCTTCCCACCAAAACAATACCTATTTATCTAATTGAAATGTTTTCGAACTGCTAGGTTGGCAGGAGTCCATATTATTAGATGGCCCCATATAAAGAACATGGCTTTAAAAATATCTGCTGTAATTTCATACTTTCTAATGTTATATACATTTTAAGAAAGGAAAAAACAGTAATAACATTGTAATACTCAGTATATACCAATAACAAAAGATGAAGTCATATTTGACTTCTACAATCACAAAATATGCTCAAAGAGGTTACAACCAGTGACCACGACACTTCTGTGTATGGCAAGCTACTCTTGAGCAACATTGACCAAATGTGTCCCGATCTTCCCTTGTGCACATCACACACAGTACTATGCATCTCAAACTTATCATGAGTGCATGCAATTGTTAGGTGTATTGGAGATTCTGTTGCATAGTCTTGCCTCCATTGACATTGTACTTGTGCAATGTTCTTGAATTTGAAATACCACTTCAAAATGGTCATGTACTCCTTGAACAACAACCATGCTGCCACCATTTTCTTTGACTGTCCTGATTGTTGTATGGTGATGGTAGCATTAATTCTTTTGAATGAAAAATATACTACACTCTGTGTGTGTGTGTGTGTGTGTGTGTGTGTGTTTGTTTGTGTGTGTGTGAGTGTGTGTGAGTGAGTGAGTGTGAAAAATGAAGAAATGTAATTTCGAGAAATACACATAAAATATGATTTTACAGATACAGTACAGACACATCCACTCACAAATCCACATCCACACAACATAGCAATATTTTTTCACTGTCAAGACTCCAATTTTAAAAAGCAAGAAACAGAAACATCTTAATTTAAATTTTTTTAAAAAATGTAAACTATGGGTGAAATCCAGTTGCACAGTTATGCAACTTCAGTATTTGGAACTGTCATAAATTAAGAAATCTCTGCAAATATTATCTGTTGCATACTGACTGACATGATCAGGTCTACAGAGATTTCTTAAATTATATTAACTCATACCCAAAAGTCTGCTACTTGCGTAAATGTGCAACAGGATTTCAGCCAATATAGTGCATCATCCAGAACTAGCATAACATACTGTATGGCTATAATTCCTTCCCCACTCCTATTTTAATATGATTAATGAGTGCTTCCCATTTTAATATACAAATTTCTTCTCCTGGCAGTGGCTACTGGGATTTTATAGCCAGTGGAACCTTAGCTGCAATATTCATTCCAACTGTGCTTCATTCTAGCTGAACAGAACAATGATGAGAAGTAAATGGTAACAATACGCCTGGAATTTAAAACATTTTAGAATGCAGCAAGAAGCTACACATAAGTGGTTTAATCCCGAGGTTTTTTCTTGTAAGAAGAAATATGTAAGTCATGGTTACCTCTCCAATTTTATGCTTTGGGGGAAATGTTGTTGAGATAGCAAAAGGCATGCACAAGCACTTGGAAATGTGCTTCATGGGCTGTAAGAACAAAATGGGAGAGTTAAATGAAGGGTGGCATAGTCACACATCAATAAAACTAAGAACTCACCCAAAATGTTTGCTAAAATGTACACCTTCAGAAAAATAGTAATGCCAGTCCTACTTATATCATACTTAGTAAAAGGTAAAGGTCATATCTGACTGTAGGGTTCAGTGCTCATCTCTGTTTCCAGCCAAAGCTATCTGTATCTGCAGACATTTCTGGAATCATGTGGCAGGCATGACCATGCTCAGAATTTTCAAAAATTATTTTACAGCTACAGCTCTCAGAATCTGAGCCACATGGCTTTGCTGACTGGCTGAGGAGTTTGGGGATCTGTACTAAGTTTAGGGACTGCGGCGGCTCAAGGTGTTAAGATGTTGAACTGAATGACTGGAAGGTCAGAAATTGCATGTACATAAATAGGTACCACTTCGGTGGATAGGTAAACAGCATTCCATGCACTCCGATGTCTAGGCATGCCTGCCACATGTCCATAGGAAAGTCTGTAGGCACAGACAGTGGTGGTGTTTTGGCTGCAAATAGAGGTGAGCACTGAACCCTAGAGTCAAATACAACTGGCTTTTGAGCAAGGGTGACCTTTACATTTACCTACTGGGTTTACAAGAGCCCAGAAGTGCTGCTGACAGAAGACATTTTGGAGAGCGCTCATTCATAGGATCACCATAAACCAGAGGTGACTTGATAGCAGGTAACAATGACAGCAACTGAGAAAAAATACATTTCCCTAGTTCTGATTATGCCAGGTCACCACAGGATGGCATTTGCAGAGGATACAAAAAATGGTGGCCTTTGAGTTAGCCTCAGAAATGAAATCAAGACCCAAAATGAGATTTTACTAGAGGACAAGTTCATCACTCAATATTTGGAGCATTGAATGAACTACGGCAGATTAACTACCTATGACAGGAATCCCCTATCAACTTCTTATTAGAGAGAGTTCACACTTAATAAATGCTTTATCCCAGGATGCTGATAAGATAACAGCTAACAGTAAGAAGCATTACCGGTATGAGGAACTAAAGGAAATGAAAAGGGTAGTAAGAATTAATGGTGATTAAATGCAGTTTACATGTATTTACACCTAGTTTCAATAAGAGATTAGGATTAATTACACCAAAAGGTTTCACAAAAATTGGGATGTGATCAGCGGTTAAGAAAGTCCCTTTTTCAACTATAAGTTACAGAATCCACAAACCATGGTGGATGGGGGTATACTGGGAATTGTGTTCCAAAAAGGGGGACTTCTTCAGTCTCTAGCTTCTATGTAGGTAGAAAAGAACTGAACAATAATCATAATCAGCAACAACAGAAAATTAAGCAAACTATACACATTTGTGAAGCCACAGAGCAGCTCCCTGTAACAGTAATGAAATATTGTGCCATATCCGATTCAGAATATTGGCGACCATCATGACGATCAGCCATGAAGATTTTCTGAAGAGTATAATGGCCTTCCATTTGCCTTTCGCATCCCAACATGACACCCGTACCACTGATCCAGTTCCACGAGTCACTTTTCCTAAGTCCTTTTGGCACACAAAGTCCTCCTCAGCCCCAGGCCAGTATTGATGAAGCTGCTGCCCTCCATCAAGATGGATTCAAGTGGGATTTAATCCACTTGGGGACCATCACCCTTCCTTGTGGACTTTGGTACCCAATGCCTTTAGTCCTCAGGGTTGTCAGGTTAGTTAACTGCCACCTGATGATCAACATTGAGTTGCTGGCAGTATGTCCTACTCTAGTCCCATAGCAGGATAACCTGACCAAACTGGTTTTAGTTTTTCCAGGATGTAATTTTCCACATGCCAGGAAAGTTTTGTTTTGCGACCAACCATACCAGCAGTTCCCTATATGCATTCCTGAGAGGAGTAATCATCTGAGGACTGTACCTTTTGCCCTGTTAACATCAAACGTATGAATCAGTTCTGTGAACTATGGGAAATTAATCTGAAGAATACTCTCCACTTTTTGCCCCAGTAAATCAAGCATGCTGATGGCCAATTTTCACTTTAAAATGTGTCCTTAAATACAATCCTTCTTTTTGTTGCTGCGAATAGTAAGACAATAGGTGACAAATGGAACTTTTTCGATTGAAGAAATCTCTCAGGTCTGAAACATGACTATATGATCCCTTTTGAGAGGGAAGGTAAAATAGCCCTGCCATTGCTCCAATAAGAAAATATTTCATTCATTACCAAAATAATAAATCTGTCACTTGCAGAAAAATCATACTACATAAAAAGGAAGAAAATAACCAGGATTTAGACTATACCACAACAAAGCAAAAATGCTGGCAATGACTTTTGTCACTTTATCCATTTTCCCAATACAGTGTAATTCCAAATGATAGACTGTGAACCACTTTGGACTGTGAACCACTAACCACTGTGTTATTATTTTAATTGCCCCTGAAGGTTCCTCTCACAGAAGCATCAGGTAAGGAAAGGGTTAATCTATCCCTGCAGTAAATACAGCTTTAGAGGAGTCCCTTTGTCTTCAATTCCAGATTTGTGTGCCATGAAGAGGATCAGAATTATAAGGAGAAGGATTGCAGATGACTTTTCAGATTAAAGGTAGAGGTAAGACTCCAGTAGCCTGATCCAAAGGCACAATCAATATTAATGAAGTGGGAGATGCAGGCAATCCAGGTGCTTGGATTTGAGGTTCAAGGGAAGGCTGTTTTCAGGGAGTGATTTAGCACATGGCCAAGGGGCTACTCGCTGCAATGCCGCCTGTTGATAGATTGACCAGTCCGTTGGGCACAGCTGCTCTCCTGGTAGATGGCCCCACCTGAACACATATCAGACCTTTCTGCCTTCCTATTGGAGGCTTGGGGGAAAGGGGGGGCAGAGCTGATTTGGAGAAGATTGGGTTGACAATTTATCCATTGGGAAAGCGAGATTGCAATTGACTTTACAACCCCAGGAGCTGCATTGCTGCTCCTTAGAAGGCAGCACACATTTCAAAGGAAACCATAAAGTGACTCTAATATGGTGGAACGTGGAATCTCAGATTAGTGACATATATGCATGAATGTATATGCACGTGTGTATGTAAAGACTTTGCTGCATTCCCCTCCCTCTTTGTCTCTCTGTGTATGCTTTAAATGACATGGTTTCTCAACCCCCGCAGCTTTTCAGAACGGCAGTATAAAATGCTGATCCAGGGCTTTACCACACACACAAAAAAGGCTGTTGGTGTGAGATGAAATGCAATGAGTGATTAATCTCTCCTTGCTCAACCCCCTGCATCTCTATACATCATACACTAACTTTCAGCTGACGCTTCCCTTTTAAGCCTTGGGGAAAGGTAGGGAGGGGAGGACAGGGAGGGGATGAAAAAGGGGAGGGTGGAAGGAATCTCCATAGTAATTCTCTGCTGAGCCGAAACAGAACAACTGCAGCCTAGAAATCCAATCCACCTCTCATTGGCATGAGAGGCTAGAAATTAATTCCTTCTTTCTCTCTCACTTTCTCAGCATGTGCTTAAAGACACAATCAAATTCTGAACAAACACTATGTGGCCAGAGAAGGTCTTTCCTCTCTCTTACACGCCTACACACACCCCTCCAAAATAGCTGCAGTTTCACACCCTTAACCACACATGCAAAAAGTTTTGCTTTCATATAATATGCACTCTACTATTTCATTACTGCCACTGCCCTTAAAAAAGCCCCTCAAAGGAAACACTATACATTGGTGCTAACCTGATCCTTAGAAGGCTAAGCATATGAGATTTTCTTCCGTTTATAAGTTAAACTGGGGACGTTTCTGCCTGTACCGTAATACTGTAACTGCAATAAGCGTGGAAGCATGCAAGGGAAAAGAAAAATAGTCACCTACCAGTTTGCTGATGGCAGAAGCTGCTGAAGAAAAGGTCTTGGTAGTGGTCACTTTTTGTTGAGCTGAGATCATCATTGACATGGTGACCAAGTAAGAGGAATCCCTTTTATTCCCCAAATCAGTTGAAAGCCATGCTCTTTCTTTCTCTCTCTGTGTGTGTGTGTCTTTTCCACCACACACAAAGCTTCCAAATCCTTTCTTCCAGTCAGTATACCTCCCGGTTCCTTTGCATTAGGAAATCAAACCCAAAAAATCCAGCATCTTTTCCTATGTGCACATGCCTGCATCCCTTTTCCACCGGGTTTTTTTTTTGGGGGGGGGATCACCGAGGCAAACAGACCCCCTTTCACAATCTTTTCCAGAAGCAACAGTCTCCCCTAAATGTTTTATGAATGGCTTGCAAAGAGTGTATTCAACCACGTTGAGACACAACTGCTTGCTTCACCCACTCAACGTAGCTCTGCAAATTGTCTCTGAGATACCTAGCTAGCCAGATATTTTATAACCCACCCCCCATCTCTCTCTCCCCCTCTCGTCTGTCTCTCAAGCCCACCAGCTCCAAATGCGGCTTATAGTCTTGCTAACAATATTTATGCTGTTGCCTTAGCCTGTCGTAAATTATTTCAGCTCCCAGGAAAAGATAGCCCCTCCGGCTTGGCTGGCTATGCTGTTTTATTTATGTTGCACTTACATACCTGAATACTGAACTCTGTATTTAAATAAGACGACAAATCAATGCTACAAGGAGGGAAGGGGAAATGTGTGTGTGTTGCGAGGGAAGCAAAGAGACTCCAGGTTCTAGGTTTTCCGTTTAAAAGGAAGTGCTGAAATATGGAATAAAGATGATGAGAAGGTGGGGAAAAGACTGTTGCTATAATGTGATTCTACCTGTTAACTATAAAGAAGAATGGAAGAGCACAAATCACTGTTAAAAATGTCAGTTAAGTTCTGCCTTATGGGTGGTGCATGGTTAAGAGAACACAAGGAAAACTGCTACACTCAGAATATCTTAACTAAGGGCAGAAATGGTAGGTAGCCAATCCCTGGAGTTGAAAGCATACTGGTGTTGGAGAAATGTGATACAAATAGTCTTTCTGGTTTGAGGAATCAGTTTTGAAATGAATCCCTGTAGAGTTGCGGGAGCAGATGGAGCTGCTACCTTTCAGAAAAGACCTAAAAACCTGGTTGGCGGGGCAGGTGTGGGGCCCAGATGGAAGAGTGGCCCCCGCCTGTTGGCTTATAAATTAAGCCCCCATTTCTTTTAATTGTCAATGAAGGCAGTTTTTTAATGTGGGTTTTTAAGAGGAATGGGGTAGGTGGGTGGGTATGTTGGGTTTTAATTAGTTGTATTGTTTATGTGTGTTTTAACTTGTTGTGAGCCGTCCAGTCAGGTTTATCTGATTGGGCGGCATATAAATTTGAATATAAATAAATAAATAAATCCCATGCTTAGGTCCTGAAAGCCAATCTTAAAGTAAAACTAATTTGCAGAATGCAAGTGGTGAAATATGCCATGACAACCACACACAACCACCACCCCTTAAGCCTCTAAATACAGCCTGCCTATAATGTCTTTCTCCCCTAGTTAATATAATAGCAACTGGAGATGGGACTTCAATATTTTAAAGAAAGAGAAACAACACAACAACAACAATTTTTCATGTTTTTTTCGCGATTCTCAAAGAAGGGCATTTTCAAAATGAATGCTTCATGTGCAATGAAAAATAGAGACACGAAAAGTAGGGTAGGGTGTTTTGCAAGCCTAGTATGCGGTTTCTGCAAAAAATTGTTACGTAAGTCGATTTTTACGTAAATCGATGAATACGTAAATTGAGGTTTTACTGTATACATTTTCCCTGAAAATCATTTTCAGGAGAAATGGCATTGACATGATTTTGTTTAAGGTGGACCCCAGCTTGCCATGGAGTAATAATAATAATTTTGTGCCACAAATAATTCTGGGTTGAAAGGATTTTTGCGGGAGAAACTACACTCAAGGAAAGCCCAAATGAGGCGCCTTTCACGTCCCCAAGAGCTGGGACAAAGCTGGGTGCTCAATTCATCATGCAGCACCTGGGTCTCGAACTGCTGACTTTCCAACCTTCCAGCTAACAAGGCGAGCTTCTTAACTACTGAGCCTCTGCAGCCCCTTTGCCATGAAATGACCCATACACTGTGATCACTGAGCCGTCTCCTGCAGCATGTATGAAATGAGATATGCAGGTTTTAACACTGGGACTGCATCAGACTGCTGCAGCCTTGAGGATATTAACAAGGCACAACTTCACAGCTAGTCCATCTGACATGGCCTCTTCCACTTCCATGACCATTGGGAATCAGAATAGTGAAGTGGTTCTTCCTCCGCTCATTTTGCCGTTGGGCCCAATATGATGGTTTCCAGTGGCATTTCCTCCACTATGGGGGCCATCACTCCACCTAAAGGGGCTCATCTGCCCATAGCCATTGGCCCCTCGGCGTTGAGCCGCTGGCTGGCTGTACGGTCTATTCAATTACCTTAGTGGGATGTCTGGCCAGACAGACGGCCATTACCATCTCACTATAAATCTCACAGTTCCATAAGATGGTGCTACAACAACTAAACTGATACCAAATTTCTTTCGCTTGTGCAGTGCAAACAAATATATCACTGTGGTAGCAGTGGTGGTGATGGCAGTGACAGCAGCAACAACATTGCAAATGTGATGGCAGATTTATGTGTACAAGAATCTGAGTAACATGCTCCCTCCAAATTGTTTGTGTGTTTCTTCTGCTGCCTTGAGAGGTTTACGAGTTGTCTCAAGCAGTTAAACATGGAAGGCTGATGGTGCATCACCAGACCACAAAGGGTGGAGGGAGGGTCACAAGGAGAGCCCCATGCAGTGAGTATGAGCCCCACAGTTATTAAATAACATGCCACACAAGCAAGGTTAGGAACTGGAAATATAACTCAAAGAAGCCACCATTTTTTTAAAAAAGTTCTCCACGTTAAGAGAATTATGATACCTGCCAATCATAAATTGGAGAACAGAAACGAATATATTTCACCATTTTCCTTTGGAGGCACCTTCATTTAAAAATATTACACAGGTTCAGAGGTTTAAAAGGCCAGCTCTTCAATCGTTCTCATACAGTCACTGGATCTAGCCTATCTTCCTGAAATTCTATTCTCTTGTGGTTTCAGAAACCAGGTCTTTTGCCCAAAAACTTTATTTGCTTTTCCCGAGTCCTTTTCTCTCTAGTCAGGCTTCTTCTAAGGCAGGGGTGCCCAAACTACAGCCCATGGGCCAGATCCAACCCATGGCACCAATTAATCCAGCCAGTGCTGCCCTTGCTGCTCCCAGAAACAGAAGTAAAATGTGCAGGTACAGGCGCCGGACGCACCCACACATGTGCAGAACACTACAGTAAATGGCCCATGGCTGTCGTAAATGACCCACGGCTGTTGTAAATGCACATTTTATTTCCACTTTCTGGTGGGAGGAACCATGTGACCAGCATGCTCAACCAAGTGACTGGCCCATGGACCAAAAAGTTAGGGCACCCCTGTTCTACGGGATGTAATCTGCATCTTCAAATGGAAGTAAGAAAATCCCAGGAAAAATTATCTTTCAACCCCCATTATGTCTAAAAAAGAGGTATCATGCAACAGTATCCTCTATGACTTTCCAGCTTTTTGCTGAAAACAACTTTTACTTCTATTACACCCACTAAACTAGTTAAAAACCAGCAGAAAAAGACTGTTAGCTCTTTCTATAAACATTTCTATTGGAAGATTAGCTACTTCAATGCTAATTTCCCTATCTTGTCTGCAAAAAGACTTGGGGAAAGCCAGGACAGAAACTTTTGGACAAGAGGCCTGGTTTCTGAAACCAATTTTTGTGGTCTTCCTAGCTTCATGTTCTATCCTTGTTCTCTAATTTGGCATGCCAACATGTCCTAAGAATTACCATTAGCTAGAAAATTACCTCCTGCCAACCTAGAAGTTCAAAAGCAAGAAATTGCAAGTAGATCAATAGGTACCACTTTGGTGGGAAGGTAAACAGCATTCCATGCACTCTGGTGTCTAGTCATGCCTGCCTCATGTCCATGGAAACATCTGCAAATGCAGACAGTACTGGCTCTTTGGCTATAAACAGAGATGAACACTGAACCCTAGAGTTGGGTATGACTGGCTTTCGAGCAAAGGCACCTTTACCTAGAAAATTATCTGAGGACTCTTCAAGTATCCTTTAAGTACCCTTTAAGTACCACATCAAGAATGAATCCTAAAACTCCTGTCATTATATGACATTCCTCTTATCTTGCTTCCTACCACTTTTTATCCCCAACCAAATTCCTGGTTAATTTCTTGTAACTCTTTGTACTGGGAGAGGAGTTTAGTACTACAGCATTTCCTAACAGCCTACGAACTAATGCATTAGGTAACAAAAAAAAAACCAGCTGAAGATGAAATATGATGATTAAAGAGAAGGAAAAGAGAGAGAAAGGCAGCAGCATATTCACCATTCCTCTGAATACAAACTTAAAAGGAGGATTTAGCAAACACAATAAATAGTAAAACATGGAATGTCAGAATCCACTGCTGTGCTGCTCAATGGGAGACATGGACAGTACTGCAAGACTTGTTTTGGCAGTAAAGGTCCCTCAAGCTGCAAATAGGTTATAACTTGTTAGCTTCTCAGAGGATCAGCATTGGAAATAGGATTTTTGGATTTCTTCAACAACAGAGCCTACAATTCTCCATCCTTGGAACTCTGCCTGAGAAACAGACACCTTACAGTCATCTAAATGTGGCTCATCTGGGAAAAATGCTTCAGCTTTGAAGCTACGCTAATTCTAGTTCTACTCAAGCTTCCTCTTCTTGCCTCAGTGCTATCTCTGAGCTTTCTTTCTGAAGCATGGACAGAAAGAATACTAGCTCAACCTCAATGCCTTGCAGGTGAGCCATCTTTCGGTGTCTGTTTGTCCATTCTGCCAGAAAGGAAAATTATGGGATTTTTAGTCCAAGTAGGGTTGCCATAATTCTTTCCCAACAAACTGGGATAGCCACGTGACGTCATTGCATTCTTCAAACTGTGCATGCATTGGGTGGGGCTATCGAGGAGACCTACTGGAGCACCTTCACCCTCTTCTCCCCCCCCCTCATTTTCCCCATTCTCCTTTCAATTTATCCCATCGCCAAGCTGCCTGTCAGCTAGGAGGTGGGTTCAGCAAAAGCCCCCCCCCCCACTGCGGGGGACCTCCACTTATCGATGATCAGGCCATGCTGATCGACCCAATCTCCTTTTTCTTCAGCCACCAAGCTGCTGTGGCTGCTGCTACATGTGCTGGCTAGTGCTTAAATAGAGGTGCCACTCCACGGCAGCAAGAAAAAGGCAAGAATTTTTCCCAAACTAAGAGCATGCCCCTTGGTTTGAAACCTTGCAAATCTGGGACTTTTCAATGATTTTTATGGAACCGCTCAGGACAATCAAAATCTGGGAAATTCCTGGTTTTCCAGGACATATGGCAATCCTAAATCCAAGGAATCCAAAAATCTCATCCCAAGCTTGGATCTGGGCAACATTATTACTCCTTCCTGCCATTCATGATCTGCTTTTGTTGTTGTTCAGTCACACAGTTGATTCTGACCCTTTGTGACCCCATGGACCATTGCCCACCAGGTGCATCTGTCCTCTACCATCCTCCTCAACCCGCCCAGCTCTGTGCCCATTGCATCAACAATACCATCTAGCCACTGATCTGCTACTTTGCTACTTTGCAATGATCTGCTACTTAGCAATAAAGATACAAGTCCTTGTAAATCGAGATATCTTTTGAGGTAAGAGGGCAAAACCCGGCACTTCCATCCCGAAGACCCCCAACTTAGTAAACAGAAAAGGAAATGGAATATCTGATAGATATGAAGAACACACATGGAGTTAGAACTCGTGTGGATGAAACCAGATAAATACAAAGACACACATGTGTTCAGCTCGGCTATCCCTAGCACTTATATTTCAGTCTTGTGATTGTGTTCTGGAAGCGCACTGTGCTTTCAATGCTTCTTTGTTTTCCTTTTCCTTCCATTTCTCATCCACTTGAAAATCCCAGAGCATATTTGAAGGCAATCTTGTTGAAGCCAACCTGATGAATGTCTGAATGGGACGCCACCTAGGAATGCTATGCCTATATATTTTTTTAAAAAATCTATCTGAGAAGAAAATTAATGTATGAAATGTAACAAAGTTAATGGTATATTCTTAAATTTGAAATAAAACCAAACATAAAAACTCTCCTCAAACTGTGTTGGTTACAATTCAGCATCTCCTGCTATCAAAGTGAGATTTGTAAATGACACTTTCTATCAAAGCAGAGTTATTTTACATCTCATATAACATTTTAATGAAACATTGTAGAACATTTTAAAAAACGCCTCTGCATGAATTTTTTCAAACACAGAAAAAAACATATTTTAGAGAGAGATAATGTAAGAATAGAGGAAAATGTCAAATTAAAATGCATCAATTTTATGAACTATTCCACTCCAAGGCAAGTATTCTCATTTTAATACCCAATTATCCTATGCTCTGAATACATACAGCTGCCTGTTAAATGAAAGAATGTTAAAATTCAGGCGTCAGGAGACAGTAACTGTAGCATAGCAGAATCTCTTTTCCTATATGCTGTTAATTATTTGTCATGCTATATTGTTATAGCAGGTGACTGCCTTTCAAATGGTTTTGATCACTGGCTGTCATAACAGTCCCATGCTTTGCAGACTCAATCATGTATCAGAACAAGCGGACATATTTCCAGATTGATGCAGCCCATTGACGGGTCATTCCCAATTTTAAAATGTATTGTTCCCATATATTATGAAGCAATGAGCAGTGCCAGCCCTCTTATTATTATACACAAAAATACTGCAGTTGCTGGATAGCTCAATGGTTTAGAGATCTGGTTGAGAGTTTGTTCCATTCCAGTTCTGTGGTTTTGAGATGATGAGGATGATGATGGTCATTGTGGCTACTCGTTTCCGAGTACAGTAAAACCCCAACTTATATATGCCTTGAGTTACATAAAATTCGACTAACATAATGATTTTGTGCTAAAACCATGTCCCGATTTACACGATTTCCTATGGGTTTGCTTCGAGTTACATAAAGATTCTTTTTTCCTATGGGTTTGCTTCGAGTTACATAAAAAATCATTTCCCAATGGGTTTGCTTCAATTTACATAAAAATTTCATTTTTCCTATGGGTTTGCTTTGAGTTATGTAAAAATAATTTTTCCTATAGGTTTGCTTCGAGTTACATAAAAAAATGATTGAAGCAAAAGCCTACCGAACAGACTTTTTCCGTAAGTAGGGGTTTTCCTGTATACATTTTTTCCTGGAAAATATTGTCACAGATGAAAGAAGAATGACAAACAGGAAAGATGCCACTGGCATGAATTTGTTTAAGGTGGATCCCAGCTTGCCATGAAGTGACCCACACACTATGATCACAGAGCCATCTCCTGTGACACATATGAAATGAGACATGCAGGATTTAACACCAGGACTGCAATGGACTGCCACAGCCTTGAGGATATTGACCAGGTGTACCTTCACAGCTAGTCCATATGAAACCTCTGGATGTAACAAGGGCTCCTACCCTGTTTTAAAACTGAAAATGTCCCCTTATGCAGTCCAATATTTTCAATAGAACATTTTCACGAAACATTTTTTATTTTCAACATCTCTTCTAACAGGCTTCCAGTTTGGAAAATACCTGACCCAGCAACCTAAAACTGATGAGAGGCCAAAACAAAATCCACGATAGGAATTTAAAGCAACAGTTTTTTAAAAAAAATGTGGGCCACTGGGGGCCATATGACCCACAAATGCCACATCTGACTCTCCCCTAAACGGTGAAATCAAAAGGTTCAAATTAGTAGAGAGGGAGCTTGAACTCATCATAGGAGTATCTCTTTGGATGTTACCAGCTGTTTGAATGGGACAGACTGCCCTCAAAGGAGGTGGGATGTTCATTACTACATTTTCTCAGCAAAAGATGTATATGGTGGTGCAAATAGGTGGTTTTACTGACTGACTGACTGATTGACTGTCTGAGCAAGCAATCGATTGGCCTGGCATGGTTTGCAGTAGCTAACCTTGGGATCTTTTCCAACATCATGCTATATTTTTCACATATGTATTTCTATGGTATTAGCCACTTTTAGTTCTTTTCTAGCAGAAGAAAAATGAGATTGATTTAAAAAAAAATATAAGTTAGTAGTGCTTGAGACTGAGAGGTAAATATTCTCATATCCAAGTATAATGTGGCATGGATCCTAACTGTAGACATCAAAATAACCCCCTTGCTTGAAAACCAGTTGTATCCGACTCTAGGGTTCAGTGCTCATCTCTGTTTCAAAGCCGAAGAGCCAGCGCTGTCTGCTTCTGCAGACATTTCCGTGGTTATGTGGCAAGCATGACTAGACACCGGAGTGCACAGAACACTGCTACCTTCCCACCGAAGTGGTCCCTATTTATCTACTTGCAATTTCTTGCTTTCAAACTGCTAGGTTGGCAGGAGCTGGGACAAAGACGGGAGCTCATTCCGTCCTGCAGTACTCGGGAATCAAACTGCTGACCTTCCGCCTCCCAGTCAGCGTCTTACCCACTTGAGCCACTGCAGTCCAGCTTTCCAAAATAAAGCACCAGTAAAGCTAAAGGTTTCCTAAGGACCCGCAAATATTCTTAATCTTAAAGTGTTCCAGACACCTCTGGGCCCAACTTGATGCGGGACTGAAACAATCTTCGCTAGATGCTCTTGTCAATCACTGCCAACAATCCATTCATTCACTTCTTGATGTTGCAGCCCTGTTTTCCTAAGAGACCTATTCCACAGAACAGAAGGAATCACTGTCACAGCTACAATCTGAACTATTACCCATCTCTTGGCATTTTATTGCACTCCTGTTATGCCTTCTGGCATCTCTCTAAAAAGGCAATCTGCAGAGTGGGCAGGATGTGGCATTGTGAATTCCTCTATCTGTTTTCCCTTTTTTAAACAAAAAGCACCCTTTGCTTCAAATATTTATGAAGAACATGACTCTAGTTAAACCAATGGCCTCTATATGTCTTTAAAATTTGACCCACAGACCAAAACGATCAATGGATAAAAATAATGAGCAGCTTTGTTTCATTCTGTACTTTTAATACCTTTCTTACCTGATTTCCTCAGATATAAACCAAGCAAGCAAAGCAAAACAGTGACTACAGGTGTTGTAAAGAACAGAATTACCTCCCCACATACAGTGAACCTCAGATTGTCATCAGCATCAGCATCATCATCATCAGCTGCAACTCATATCCAAGAATTCATTTCCCCCCCTGAAGCAGGAAAAATGCCATTGGCATGAATTTGTTTAAGGTGGAGACCAGCTTACCATGAAGTGACCCACACACTATGACCATGGAACCATCTCCTGTGGCACATATGAAACGAGACATGCAGGATTTAACACTGGGACTGCAATGCACTGCCACAATGCACTGCCACAGCCTTGAGGATCTTGACAAGGTGCGCCTTCACAGCCAGTCCATCTGGCATGGCCTCTTCCACCTCCATGACTGTTTGGAATCAGAGTTCCTCATCCGCTCATTTTGCCATTGGGCCCAGTATGATGGTTTCCAGTGGCATTTCCTCCACTGAGGGGGACCATCACCCCACCTAAAGGGGCTCTCCGGCTGTAGCTGTTGGTCCCTTTAGGGAGTCAGGTTATTTACCACCACTAAACACTTGGTGCTGGGTCATTGGCTGTACAGTCTACATCATTACCATAGCAGGATGTCCAGCCAGACAACAAACCTCAGATATATTGTTACTTAAGAGCAAGGAAAACAGGACAAAAGGTTCTGGACTGGCCTATACCAAGGAAAGAAGGAAGGTATTAACAAGGAAAGGGACTGTGGGAAAACAAATGGTTTCCTAGGCAAGTTAGTGATGCTCAGGAAAAAAAATGGGTGGAAGAAAGCCACACTAAAAAAGAAAGGAGGGGTTTGAACTGGATTCACAGCCCTATCTAGGGCAGCATTAATAGAAACTCTCTAGGGTTTCATGCATAGTTCCTTCCTTGTTCTCTCTGGGGACTTCCATCTAAATATTAATGAAGTCTGATTGTGCTTACTTTCCAAAATCAGACAGAGCATGGAGCTGTCCAAAGTGGCATGATGATTAAGACTTCATCTGTAACATGCTTTACTCACAATAGCAATAGCAATAGCAATTACACTTATACTGTATACCACCCCATAGCACTTAACACACTCTCTGGGCGGTTCACAAGTTATTTTTGCCTCCAATATACTGGGTACAACCAAATCTAATTTTTTTAAAAAAAAAGATTCATATGCTGGAAAAGCAGTTTAACTCAAGTGATATTGTAGGTAAAGGTTTCCCTTGCTCAAAAGCCAGTCGCATCTGACTCTAGGGTGCAGTGCTCATATGTTTCAAAGCTGAAGAGCCAGTGCTGTCTGCTTCTGCAGACATTTCCGTGGACATGTGGCAGGCATGACTAGACACCACTAGACACTGGAGTGCATGGAACGCTCTTACCTTCCCACCGAAGTGGTCCCTATTTATCTACTTGCAATTTCTTGCTTTTGAACTGCTAGGGTGGCAGGAGCTGAAACAAAGACAGGAGCTCATTCCATCCTGCAGTGCTCGGGAATCAAACTGCTGACCTTCCACCTCCCAGTCAGCATCTTAGCCACTTGAGCCACTGGCTAATTTTTCCTGAGCTGCATGGTGGAGAAGGGATTAGCTCGGTCTATTGCAAGAATAAATGTTTTTAAAAAGATGTTCTGTGACAATTTGTTTTATTTGACATGAACTTTTGTGGACTGCAATCCACTTCACCAGATGTATGCAGTAGTTCAAGGTTTCTCAACCTTGGGCACCAGGTGTGCTGACTTGGGCTTCTGGTAATTGAAGTCCAAGAACACCTGGGACTCAAGGTTGAAAAACCCTGCGTAGGTGTATCTGATGAAGTGGGTGGCAATCCATAAACGTTTATACCAAAAGAAAAAAAAAGAGTCTTTAATGTTCCCCAAAAACTAAGTTGGATGTAGCCAAAGCTGTTTTTCATGGCAACAAATACTTGAGGTTCAGTGAACATTCTAGAATTTATGAGGACACAGAGAAATAGTTTCCCTTCTACCAGTCAGAGATTTTCCACTGGTTTACTTCATTATATTAGGGCACATGGTCCTTCCCTGATCCATTTCACAAAGCAAACAGTGGCCAAAAATTCTCTCGTGCAACTATGTAATTCATGTAATACTTGAAGACAAAATTGCCCTAAGTAAAGAAATCAGTATAGATGTCGGCAATTGCACCCTAAGTCATACAACTTAATATGAAATTGCTCTATGGTGATTTCATAACCTGGGGCAATTTGGGTTTTAAAAAACAACACTATTTATGCTTACAGCAGCATAAGGTGAGAGGATATGGGCCACAAAGAACTAGTCACTAGCATGGTCTGGGTTTGGCCTTTTTTTTTACAAGAGGTTGTGGGACTGGTTATCTCTCTGATCATTAGGCTCTGTACAAGATGTCTCTCAAAAACCCTACCAAACCTACAACCTCTTGCATTGCTCATGGAGTAAACTCATGTCCCACCCTCTCCCTCTTTCTCTCCCACTGCAATGGCTGCAGAGAAGAATGTGACAGGCCTCAGGTATGCATGTTGAACCTCCTTTGAGGACTTGTATTGTGGGGAGGGGCACTTCTAGCTAGGGGAATAAGCATCAATAGCACTGGATCAGATACAGCAATGGTGTGATACAATATTGAGCCAGTTCCTATGGATACAAGAGGATCAATATTAACAGCAATGGCATTTTTATAGCTGTTCTTCTGTATAAAATTAGACTACATTTCCTCTTCTAGAAGAAACAACCCAGAAATGATGCATCAAAATTGGTGAAAGCTTGAAAATAACCTGTTGAAAGAAATGAAGCACACTACTTTGTACAGTAATGGGGACATAACACTTTTTCTTTACTATAACAATTGCACATTTTTGTTGTAATGTAACATTATATTATATTTTTACAGTAATTTTTCAGGGGGTGTTTGGCCACTTTTCTATTTTTAGGGCTTTAAAAATGTTATAATCAAGTTAAAATAATGCATTAGGACAATGTTACTAAGGCTCATCCCAAAAAACATCTAATGTTAATTACAACACATCATTATTTTAAAAGTAACACACAAGACATTAACCATTTTCAGCAATATTTCCCGGCTCTAAGCACTGACTTGTAAAGCAAAATGGATTTTCAAATACTCAACCACAGCTAATTTATCTGCATCAAGTCTCCCTATTGATAATGTGTCAGATAAATGGTAATACTGCAGCATGCGCATATATATATATATATGGGGGAATTGTCCCGACTCCTCTCTGTAATTACTCCTCAGAACTCGGCAGTATTTACAATAGGAAATCCTTAATTTGTATTCCACAGCATCCTACTTAAAATAACATGGCTAACGTTAGTGTTTTACTTTTCAACATCTCACTAGCAGACAAAGTCTACCGATGTATATGTAGGGTCCCTAAAAATCACCTTTCATATCTGTGAAGCTGTTTGCTGCACTAATCCTTGATAATAGACATGAAGTACTGCAGCATCAGAATTATATCCATCAATTCTATCTAAGATTAAAGTATTTTAAGCTTGCTGTTTTTGTTATGTGCCTTCAGGTTGGAACTGACTTATAGCAACTCTAATATGGATTTCATGGTGAGATATTTAATGAGCAGCTTTACTGGTTCTCACCCTCAGTAATTTTCGATGGTTGAACAGGGATTCAAACCCAGGCCTTCTAAGTCCTAGTCCATCACTCTATCCACTATACTCTATTGAGTGTCACTATTAAGATTACTCATTATGCTTGATTGGTTGATTACATTTGTATCCCTCCCATCCAATAATAAATAGTGCCCAAGATGGATTACAGTTATAAAACAATAGAAACTACAAGTAAAAACTAATTAAACCACAGAATCATGAAAATCAAATAAAAATGAACATATTGCTCATTGATTTGCCATATGTTCTGCCTTATTAGTTGTATTTACATTCTAGCAACATCAATTACACTTATATACCACACCATAGCACTTTGAGCACTCTCTGGTCAGTTCACAAAGTACTTAGCATTTCCCCCACCCCCCATCATGCTGGATACTCATTTTGCCAACCTCAGAAGGATGGGAGGCTAAGTCAACCTTGAGGCCTGTCAGGATTGAATTTACAACATCAGCAATTTTGGCTGCAGGGAGCAGTTTAACCACTGCACCATCAGGGCTGTTCTACGTATATTTACATTCTACCTCTTCTCCACTGAGCTCAAGGCGGACAACATAACTTTCCTGCTTTCCATTTTATTCTCACAACAAGGTATGTCAAGCTGAGAGAGATTATTACTGACCTAAAGACACTGAGTGAATTTTATACAGGTAGTTCAGTAGGGACTGCAGTGGCTCAAGTGGCTAAGACGCTGACAGGGAAGCGGAAGGTCAGCAGTTTGATTCCCAAGTACTGCAGGACGGGATGAGCTCCCGTCTTTGTCCCAGCTCCTGCCAACCTAGCAGTTTGAAAGCAAGAAATTGCAAGTAGATAAATAGGGACCACTTCGGTGGGAAGGTTACGCATTCTGTGCGCTCCGGTGTCTATTCATGCCTTCCACATGACCACGGAAACGTCTGAAGAAACAGACAGCGCTGGCTCTTTGGCTTAGAAACAGAGATGAGTACTGCACCCTAGAGTCGGATAAGACTGGCTTTCAAGCAAGGGAAACCTAGTTCAGTAGGGCTAGAAACGTATCTCCTAGTACAAAGTCCCAACAAACTAACCACTGTGCCATATACTGTCTCTTTGACCAAATTTGATGCTAACCTATAAATGTTACCAAATAAAAGATAGCCCAGGGAATACTCTCAGATACAGAACAAGCCAATGACCACCAGATAAATATACAAAACAAATTTTGTTTTATGTGTGCATTTGCATGTGTGTGTCTGTAGGGTGGGTTGGTGGGTTTATGGTTACATCAATGGCTTGCATTCAGGAAAACTCTTTGCACATGTTTATGGTTCTGAAAATTCAAATAAAATGTGAGAGTATCATTTTTATTTTGTTATGGGATGACTGCCCAGAGTATTCAATCAAAGAAGCTATATTTATTAACAGTTAGTCCCAGATATATTAGATCAGATTGAATCAATGGGATGTACAACTCCCAGTCATTCAACGTGTCTCTACACTAATTGAATGTGAGGGCTCTTACCCTGGATAGGGTCCACCATACATTCTTCCATCATATCACCACAAGCATTCTGCTCAATGAATAGTGGAATACAACATTCCAATGTAAACTCTGGGTTCAAACATAGTTCCTGACCTTCAGCCTCTTGTCCCACAGTCCTCGTGTCTACTTTGAGCTGACCATCCAGGTTCTCATCACCAGGTGGTTAGACTCCAGGACCTCCACTTTTTAAGTGAAGTGGATAGTCTTGGGGCAGTGAGAACAACTAACAGTAGCTGGTTTGAAGCACTCAGAATCCATCTAAGGAGCTCAATGGCAGACCTGGGGGTGATGTCAAGGTATTGAAGAAGGGTCTTCCAATGACCCTCTTAGTTGGCCTTCTCTCTATGCCTGGCATTAGCGCCAGTGCTTCTGCCTCTCCTTCTCACCCCCCAAAAAGATGGCTTGAGGGTGGGTTATGCTATTGGAGCCATTTAACCTCTGCTGCTGGGTCTCAGAATTACATGAAGATCCCCATGCATAGCTCTTCTTTATAGATGAATTTCCAGTCACCCAGAGGGAGCAGTTTCTCTGGGAACTTTACTCCATTCCTCTGAGTTATCTTGGACATCATCTCACTCTCCCTCCTCCCCAACCTCTGGAGGAAGGCTACTCATCTGTACAGCTGTGCTGGCCCTATCTCCCTCTTCTGGCAGTAGCCTCCTTATATCCACTAGTTCCCAAGTTCCTGTAGTCTCCATGAAGGGTCCTCCCAGCTCTGCCTCTACAGCCCCTTCCAGTGCTAAATTCTCCCCCTGGTTCTCTCTGTGTGCTTCCTCCTAAACCAGGATGCTCCCAAAGTCACCATGAAGCTGGAGGTGAGAACCTCTCTTGCTTCTTGGGTCAGAGGTGATGACCAACTCATACTGGGATTAACAACTGCAATTACCTCGTTGTGGTTTGTGCACTTTGGCATCTAGCCACGCATGTCACATGACCACGGAAACATCTGCAGACACTGTTTGCAAGCAGCACTGGCTCTTTGGCTGAAACGAAGATGATCACCTTCCCCTAGAGTTGGACATGGTTAGATTTCAAGCAAGGGAACCCTTTACATTTACTACCTGCAAAGCATGAGCTCTACTTCTCAGGTACAGACTGTGTACCGGCTTTACTTTTGCACATTTTACTGTGGCATTTATTTTACCCTTAAGGCATAATTTTCTATTGCATTTAAAACTTATTTCAACATTTCGCTATAATGCTCCATATACCATGAGAAAGGACAGTATAAAAATCCAAATAAATTAATAGATGGCTGAGCCCTCATTCTTCTCCAGTGATAAAAGTGAGGCTCCGATAATTATTTACTACTAATCTCTGTCAATTCAAGGCAGCTGTGACATAATTCTGAGTTGTTTTGCTTGCTCTTATAGGAATCCAATGTAGGCACTATTGTCAGGAAAGTGATGTTCTCTGAGATATATTTATGAAAGGGGAAGTGTCAGGGTGTGTATGCTCAATTTGCAATGCTAATATAAGAGTGCCAGAAGTTCAGATTCTCTCTGGGAAGCAGTCCAGACATGCACATGCATACTTTATCACCCTTAAATCATGCTACAGATACTGTTGCAGTTACTTATGCAGTAACTAAATGAAAAGATAGCCTCTGGAATGGAAGGCAACAATCTAGGAACAAGACGAAAGAAAAAAGAAAAACCAGAGCCGAAAGCCACATTCAATACAAGATATTTTACTTCAAGATAACAATTCACAGAAACTCATCTGTTTGTTATGCATGGGCAGTTGATTCAGCGATCCTACACAAAAGGCAGAAGTTCCTCCAACCCTTTATCCTGGTTTGTTCTGAAGAGTGTGGGGCTTAATGGCATTCGTACCCAAACTGATTTTGTTTTTTGAAACATCCCTCCTAGGTAAAGGTTGCCCTTGCTTGAAAGCCAGTCGAATCTGACTCAAGGGTTCAGTGCTCATCTCTGTTTATAGCCAAAGAACCAGCGCTAACTGCGTCTGCAGTTGTTTCCGTGGAAATGTGGCAGGCATGCCTCAACACTAGAGTGCATGGAATGATGTTTACCTTCCCAATGAAGTGGTCCCTATTTATCTACTTGCAACTGCTAGGTTGGCAGGAGCTGAGACAGAAGCAGGCGCTCACTCCATCATGCAGTACCTGGGAATCAAACTCCGACCTTCCAGTCAGAGAATTTAGCGTCTTAACCACTTGAGTCACCACAGTCCCTCCTACATCTTTCCTACAAAACCCCGAATCCTTTAAAACAATGCTTTTAGAACTCAAATTGCTGCCAGACTTTCTCTTTCGGAGTGTATATATGCATGTCAAAGGTTTCTAGCTAGGCACTCCAATCACAAAAGGGATTTCAATTCTCTTCTTTCCAAATAACATCCTGTAGGTCTCTTGTTAAATGCAAAGACAAATAAGCAAACAATTCCCCACTCATGTTGAGCGACTTTTGTTTTTGTGCCTAATGGAAAGTTTCTAAGATGGAAGCTGTGAGTGTCTATGAACAGCCAGCATTGCTTGTGCTAAGTGCCATCTACAGAACAAACCATGATTACAAATAACCCATGTCTTGCAAGACAGAGGAAAAGGCATGAAACATCGTTTTTGTCTCTTGTTAATGTTCTGAAACAAGACGGACATGGTGTGGATGGTGGGGAAAATGCTGTTGTCATCAGGACACAACCACACACATTACCGAGAACAAATGCTGAACCTGGAAGATCTCCCAGTCTCTTCCAGAAATAACTCAATCCATGTGGCGCTGTTGTATCCAAGCCTAAAGAAATCAACATAATCCTATAGCCACTCAAAAATCCAGGGAAAGAGAGACATTTGTCAGTGGGCAAAGTGATTTAGCTCATAGGTGCTGCAGTGGTGGCTCAGTGGTTAAGAAGCTCGCCTTGTTAGCTGGAAGGCCTGCAAGTAGGCAGTACTGCATGGCGGATTGAGTGCCTGTCTTTGTGCCAGGTCTTGGGGACATGAAAGGAGCCTCATTTGTGTGTTCCCTGAACGGAGTTTCTCCCACAAAAATCATTTCAACCCAGAATAATTTATGACATGAAATTATTATTATTATTTAATGTCATACAGCATCACACAGGAGGGAAAGCTTTCCTCTGTGTTATGAGTGTCCAGTTCCTATATATTTTACACCATATAATCCTTGCTTACAATGGTGTCTTGATCGGGAGCAGGGTAGAACAGTATGCTTAGCAGATTTCCTTTTAATAGGAAGAAATTATATGATGCATTTTGTGGAGGTTAATGTGTTCAACCTTTAAATACAAATCACACTTCCTGTAAAGTCTTCAGAGTTTTGAATTAAAAGGATTTGTAGAGCTGAAGTGAGCTACATCCTCTTGTTGATTGTGGGATTTAATTAAGCTACTCTGGGTCCTGACAGGGGGGGAGGGAGGGATAGATTTTGTTAATCCACAGGCTGTTTTGGGAGGTTTTTCTTTTTTACTCTGAGAATACAAATAGTCTGTTTATAACACATTTCATAGGCCATTCTAGGAAGAGAAATAGCCATATGAGGAATCTTAAGAAAAAGTTTTTTAACCCGACCATTTTTCCCTAGAGCAAAAATGAAGGAATTAAAAAATCAAGCAAGAGAATATTAATTTCACAATGGATTTAAATCCAGTCTGTTTTAGGAAATGGGTGGGTAGATGTACCAATTCTTTATTTTTTTTTAAGACTGACTACAGGATTTTCCCCCATGTTAATAGCTGCTCCTTTTTTTACTAATAAGAGTCAAGCATTTTTGGGTTGACTATGTGTTAAATAACATCTGATATGCTGATGGCACAGTGTTGTTGGCCACAAACTTTGCAGATCTTAAGTTGATGATGGATCAAGTTAGAGCGTCAAGTACAGGATATGGTTTGGATCTCAACACCAAGAAGACGAAATATTTGGTTATAAGCCGAACACCAACTCATGGCAGGAACACAAGAAATCAAAAGAGTGGATAAAATTGTCTATTTGGGGAGTATGTTGAATGAAAATTTGGATCCTGAGATAGAGATTAAAATATGAATAGAAAAAAGCAAGATCCACCTTCATAAAAATGCAACATTTGTTATGCAGTAGAGATCAAACTCTTGCTACAAGGATCCGAATAGTGAGATGTTACTGTATGTATTCCCAGTATTGCTATATGGAGTCAAAGTTTGGACACTGACTAAACAAAAGTATCTGAAAATATCAAAGCTTTTGAAATGTGGATCTACGACAGCTGCTAAGGATATCATGGGTTGAGCACGTGACTAACGTAGAAGTATTGTGCCAAATGGATAAAGAACAAGAACTCTTTATGACCATTAAGCAAAGAAAGATGCAATACTTTGGCCATATCAAGAGGAACAACATAAAATATAGAATCCTCCAACTCGCTCTGCAAGGAAAGATCCCTGGGAAGAGAGGCCCTGGACATAGATGCACTTCATGTCTGAAGAGCCTGACAGATTTGACCTGTGGACCGTAGGTTGCCGACCCCTGTTTTAGGTTAAAAACTGAGCCTATGGGACAGACTGCTATGATTCACAGAGGCAGAGCACTATGATGTCTCCACTTAGATCATGAAATAAAAAGATACTTACTCCTTGGGAGAGGCAAGCTATGGCAAGCCTACACAACATAATAAAAAGTAGGGACATCACCCTGCTATCAAACGTCCACATAGTTAAAGCAATGTTATTCCCAGTAGTAATGTATGGCTGTGAGAGCTGGACCATAAGGAAGGCTGAGCAGAGAAGAATAGACGCCTTTGAACTGTGGTGCTGGAGAAGACTTTTGAGAGTCCCCTGGAATGCAAGGAGATCAAATCAGTCCATCCTAAAGAAAATCAACCCTGACTGATCCTTAGAAGGAAAAATACTGACGCTGAAGCTTAAGAGAGAGGACTCAATGGAGAAAGCCCTGATACTGGGAAAGATTGAAGGCAAAAGGAGAAGGGGGTGGCAGAGGATGAGTTGGCTAGATGGCATCATTGACGCAGTGGGCATAGATATGGGCAGACTACAGAGGATGGCAGATGACAGAGGAGCCTGGTGTGTTGTGGTTCATGGGGTCACAAAGGGTTGGACTCAACTGTGTGACTGAACAACAACAATGCACATATGTGGGCAGGCAAGGGCAGGGAGTGGGCCCAGAGCTGTTTCTGGGTCATCTGATTGTAGAAACAAACATGCAACCCACAGTCATGAAGTGAGCTTTTCTTCTGGTTGGGTAAGCAGCAGATTGCAGTGGGTTACTGCCATTCATGCTGGGGCTCAATTCTTACATGCTTTTGCCTACAACACACGTCATGTCCAGAGGTGCTTTTTTCCAGGTACTACACTACTAATAAGTATACAAATCAGTGTGGTGTTTTACAACTGGTAACACCTGTATCCAAATAATAAGTGCTACCAGTTGTAAAAAAATCACATTGATTTGTAGACCTATCTGTTATGCTGATCACTCTGTTGAGGGTTGAGGAGGATGGTGGAGGACAGTGGTGCCTGGCGGGCAATGGTCCATGGGGTCTCAAAGGGTCAGAATCAACTGTGCGACTGAACAACAACAATCACTCTGTAGCTCTGTACCTGATGTGTATAAATTGATGCCATGAATCCTCACTCTTTTGTCCAATGAAGTGGATAGAAAAGGTCATAGTCAACAGCATGAGGTCATAATCAACACCCTGAATTGAGCACAGAAACTATCAAGAAGCTAATAAAGGTGAGCCAAGAATGGGGATAAGTGATCAAATTTACTAGTGCCATATTACCTATTGAAATGACATATATTGCCACATTATGGATCTGATGAGGTTTCCATTTTGTTTTCAAGGGGAGCCCTGTATACAGAGCATTGCACTAGTCTACTTTTGAGATTATCCATGTAGCAACCAGTATTATTAGGCACTTCCTGTCCAGACAGGGGCATAATTGGGTAATCAACCGAAGTTGATTAAAAAAAACACTTCTAACCATGGCTGTTTGTGCCTCCATAGAGCGTGCCAAGTTTAGGAGCACTCTCAAGCTATGACCCCAATCTTTCAAGGAAGAGTAACCCCATCCAGACCAGGTAAATTTCCCCCCTAACTGGTCAGATAGATCTCCCAACATGATCTCCATCTTATCTGGATTCAGTTTCAATTAATTGTCCTTTGCCCAGTCCATTATCAGTGGCAGTCAATTTTCAAGTGTCCAAACAGCATCCTCTTCAGATGAAGAAAAGGAAATTTATAGCTGCATGTCATCAGCATACTAGTGACAGCAAACTCCAAAACTCTGGCTTATTTCTCCTAATGGCTTCTTTCAGATGTTGAAAAGCATTGTTCAGTTGTTCTACTGTGTTTTGTAAACAGACCATACCCATCAAGCGTGGCTCCTGGAAATACGGGAACTGCTCCGGCCCAGGTGTGTATGCGCCTCAACAACTCATCTGCACATGCACAGAACCCCTCTGCGCATGCACAGAACCCCTCTGTGCACGGCAGAGCCCATGATGGGTGCGCATGTGCAGTAACCCCTTTCCCCATCAGTCAAATACGGGATGGCAGCGGAAAAGAGGAGGAACGAGCGGAGAAATACGGGAAATCACGGCCAATCCGGGATACTTGACAGGTATGAAACAGACAAAAAATGTAAACTGACAAATAAAAATAACCAAGTAAATTCTTTGCTACAGCCAAACCAGGAAGGCCAGACAACCACAAAATAGACCTTCCTCCAATTCTTAAAAGTGAAATCATCTTAAATCTTTACCCTTTATACTAAAGAACTATAAAGATGTAGAACCATATACAGTACCTGGAATTATTATTTCCAAATCTGATAATTGAAGTAAATTTCAAAAGTGTTTTCTCCAGTAAGACACAACCTTCTTTGCCTGTTTGTATAATCAGTGAACTTTTCTTTAAAAAAAGAAAAAGTTGATTTTATAACTTTGGAAAATCAGCCTTCAGTGACATATAAGAATAACAATCATGTGCCATCAAGTTAAACCTTTTCATACTTTTCTAGGTAGATACTGTAATACAGAGAATTCCCTGGGACTGTGCAGCGTGCCCAAGGGTTCATGGGCTTTGCAGTAGTCCCAGGAGGCACAGTAGGGGATCAAACTCCCAGCCTAAACCACTGAGCTCTCCAGACAGCTCAGTGATGTATATCAATGGAAATATAATCCTCATAACATATATCAATGGAAACACAATCTTCATAAGCTTATCTATATCCACAGCAATCAGATAAGCTGACCTGCTATATGCTCTTCTCTTTCCATCTGGCTTACGACTGTCCAGCTCATTCGACTGAGACTTCATGCAAGAGTCAATAGTTAGAGATTATCACCAGCTTTATAACTTAAAAGAGATTTCTCAGAGAAAGAAGCTTCCTTGTTTTAAAAGTCAACTGAAGTTGCTCAGCTATTCTTTAATGCCCACATTTAATCAGCCACAGATGTACACTTATTTCAACTTTAGGTTTACAACTATTAGCTATTTACAAAGACATCTAAAGTTACTAAATTGCTCAGCATTTTAGTCTATTCTTTGATGCATCTTTTCTGCAGTCTGGCTCATTTTTTCCCCTTTTCTACGTTTCAGCCTCCTATGAAATCATCCATTCTCAGGCAGCCTTTTGTAAAAAAAATTCTGTAACCTCTTGCCCTCAAAAGTCTTCATTTGATATTTGTGAATTGTTCTAGCAGTTTAGCGTGTTAGCCTTGTAACAATACAGACTTCAAAGGAATAGCTGCAGATGAGTTTCATGTACAGACTAATTGAGTTAGTTTGTTGGTAAGTAATTTTTGGAAACTTATGTTGCTCTAATGTAGTGTACAAACTCTCACCAATAACCGGTTGCTTTGAAACTTTTTTTAAAAAACACCACTTCTATCTTGTCAAAAATAAATAATTAAATGTAATGCTTTGGTAATGTCTTGCTCACAGGTTTAAATTTAACTATTAATTAAATGTAAAACTATTGGGGGGGGGGGTGGAACTATTGAAACATATGGCCATGAAAAAAGTAAAACTGGGGGGGGGGGACCCCACAGCTGAATTTGATTTTTTTTTTAAAAAAAAAAAAACCTCTTCAAATTCTCCCATGGTATAAAAGGAGCAAATCCTGAGGTTTTTATGCTACAATAATCTGTTTTATTGTGAATCCATATCCTCTCCATTTAGAGATACTGAGATTATTTATGATTACTCCAATCCTGGCGTGTTTTCAAGCACTGTGACTGTAATTCTGGGTTAATAAAAGTTTGAATCTGCTTTAACTCAGCTCTTCTGCCACCCTTTAACTTCTATTTTTCAACTCTTCTGCCATCCTGATCTCATCTAGCACAGTAATTGTACCAGCAGATTGAGCTCGGTGTACAAGATGATTGTGCACAAGGCACTTCCACCCATCCCAAACCCACAGTCACCCTATATTTGAGTATGGATTCTACTGCAAACTACTGTACATTACACTTGTCACTCCTTTTATGG
This sequence comes from Bradypodion ventrale, assembly GCA_035047345.1. NCBI lineage: Eukaryota > Metazoa > Chordata > Lepidosauria > Squamata > Chamaeleonidae > Bradypodion > Bradypodion ventrale. Next base: position 129,648,349 of record JAWDJE010000006.1, read on the forward strand.
AGCTAGCTATTCTAGCTACTTTTGCAATTACATGGGTGAGGTTTTGCATTTTATACCAAAGGGAACTGGTTTCTGTATTTTCTTAAAAGAGGTGTCACAGTAACTATTTTACTTACATTTTAATAACCAGAAAGGTCCCCCCAAAATAATAATTAAAATCAAGTAAAAACCAAGTAAATTCTTTTCCCTTGTAATTAATACATTTCCAAACTTTGATGGAAATATTTAAGATTACATTTGGCCCTGCCACCAATCATTGATTTGTACTAGCAGTAATTTCTAAATGCTCATTTGTGCACATAAATTAGCACATGTCGTGTTTATGCATGGTGGTGTCTTCTTTTACTGGAGGCATATTTCCTTCTTTTTTCCCCTGCTAAGTGGACACATCAATGTACCTAAAAGCTACATTATGTCCTAAGTAACTGTGTCCTGGGTGTACCATGCCCCTCCATGCAACCAGCTCTCTGCAACTCTGTTACTCAGTACTTAGCTGTACCCTTGGATCTGAAAAGCACACTGTGAAAAGCTGTTTCTATTTTAATTCTGAACATAGGCAGACAATCACAGTATGCCAAAAGGAAGAGGCCACAGCTGGTACGGAAATTAAATTTACTTGCATGCTTCCAATAATATATTAGATGCCACACAAATGATGAACGGATGACAATAAAGAAATTTAGTCCTGGCAGAGGGAATTCAGAAGTTTAGGGCATGGATTCAGAAGTTTAGGGCATTAATGCATTTTGTTGCTCTTTCTAAAAATTACATTTATTGCTACTGTTGGTATTAGCATATGGAAATAACAATCAATGAATTCTCTAATGGTCACATTTTCTCTCCTCATTTTCAAAATGCAAACAATTTGGAAAGGCACTGTTAAACACTGAATGAATTTACACATTGGACTCTAGATGACCTGTTTGCAATACTTTACTAAATTATACCAATTTTTTTTCAACAGCACATTTTGGGGGGATTAAATCTAAAAATAGTTTAAAGAGCTGTCTAATATCAAGTGCACTGATGTCATCCAACACTTTCAAACATAGCTGTTGCATTCAGAGCCCAAGAGGTGAGGTCAGAACGTAGAGGTAACAAGTTACAAGTAGTGACCAGAATGCTGCTGCTGATTTATGTATGCATAAGTTAAGATTGCAGTGAACAGCTGCTAATTAATAAGGCACCAATTATGTTAGTACATGTACTCCCAATTGTCAAGGGCCGTGTGCCTAGTAATATGTCCAGTTCCTTGTTAACTACCAGCAATTCACCATAGTAAGTTATGAAATCTACCTGATGCACATATTTGCATATTTTAGAAAGCAATGGAAAAGTAGAAACCAGCAGAGAATAATTTATGTATTTTAAATCTATGTCCTGGTCTTCCAGCATTTATTCAAGTGGCTTACAATATAGATAAATAAGGCCAGAATGCTTCTCATGATTTACTACTGCACAGGGAAAACTGTACAAATCTTGGTGGGGAATTCCTGATCGTTGACAATGTCCTGGTTGCATTTCTGGATGTGCATCCAATTATTATCACCAGGTGTGTGTCCGGGAATGCAGCTAGCACTATAAGCCACAATTTGCTGCCAAGACTTTCACACCTTCCTTCACAGTTGCAATAATTGTCAGTAGGGTTTTACCTATAACTTTCACCCATGATTTACAATGTCAAATTACCATATTGTGTTACCTACAAAATGTAATCAATCTATCAGAAAAAGTTGTCACAAGAATAAATTCCCAAAGGGAAAAATATATGGCTATTTGCTAAGTGGAAATCATATCAACAATGCTCAAACCACAGAGAGAACTGATTCAGCTGCTCTCCCCCTCCTTCCACTGCTCTCCATGAATTTTTTCAAACTTTAATAGCCAGGATGTCCTCAGAATACTCAGCCTTTGTACAAGGAAATAATTGAGATACTAAAATCTACAAGCCAATTGTTTTTACTTTGCTCTTCAGAGTGTCTCCATAAAATGTTTGTAAAACCTATTGAAATGCATCACTCATAGCTATACAATAAACATTCAGGGGAAAGATATTAGAAAGTTCCCAATTTATATGGGAGGGGGGAAATGTTTGTGAGGTTTTTACATGTCCAGGATATATTATCAAATGGCAGAATGAAATTGTTTGTACTACTTACAGCCAATGAGAGCCTCAGTTACAAGTGACAAGATAATTGTTTCAACTAGTATTCTACCAGAAGGCAGAACAGAGTACAGTACAATAAAAGTAAGGGCAAAGAAGTAATCCATGTTTGAAAGAGGTGTGTGTGCTCTTTTTAAAAACATTCTTAAAAGATCAAGTAAAATGCAATAGAACTTTACACTCAGACACAAATATTATGGGGAAGGAAGTGAATTGTGCATCTAGTAAACCCACACCTCAGTTAATGGGAATCATCCTAAATTCCTCAAATGTACTTAGTTATTTTCTGCACCACAATTTAATGTACTTACCTATCTCTACTGTATGCAGTTTCCCTCCTTTCTTTCACCTTGTCCAAAATATCTCTATTGACCATATACTGAATTTCATCATAAAACCATAAACTAGTTACCAACATGTAATTAATGACAGTGTAGTTGTTGTTTTTTTAAAGTAAGAACACTTTCCTAAGCTTTTCCTCCAGCACAGTTAACAGATGTAAACTGCCTGTCTAGAATGGGAAGACAGATTAATAATTTCTACAATAGATAAAATTAACATAAACAGCACTTTCAAATTTACTCCAGGTTTTGCATACAATACTCCATTACCAACATTCCAAAATTATGCTTCATTTGTGGAGGAGTATCAGTGTACGCAGAACCAGAATTTTAATCAAAGCAATGTGGAACTGAATGTGGCATGTTTCAGTGATTTAGGAGCTAGTGTGGTACAGCAGAGAGAGTGTAGGACTAAGATTCAAAAGAGCTGGGTTTAAATTCCTGTTCAGCTATGGAAATTCACTGGGAGCCAGCCATGTTACACCCCTCTTTGAACACTACACATACAGTACTTCAAAACCCTAATATGGCCAGTGTAAATTGGAAGCAACTTCATGGTACATACCAACAACTAGCCAGTATAACCTACGGTCTGGCTGCTAACAGACACAGTTGCTTCCCCTTGCTTTTCAAAACATTGAGAGAAAAGCAATTCATTCCTCCCATTGTTCCTCACTGAACTTGAGTGGCCTCAAGTCAAGTTGTAGACCCCAAAAAGAACAGGTCCACTGAAACAACTGCGACTTACAGGAATGCTTACTCGTCAAAGTAAACCTTGAGACTTTAGGGTTGGGACTTTTCTTTTAAAATAAAATTTAAAAAACAGAAGAATCTCCTTTTATTGTTTCTGAGTTCTTTCCTCACCCCAAAGAGAGCTTCTTAACCATGCTTGATTTGTACTAATAAAAGAAGAGTAACAAAAAAAATCATGTTTCCCCTCTTAGAGTTTTTTCTACCTCTTGTCTGTCAAAATCACCCAGGAAATATTTCTGGCCATAGCACTGTGAGGACTGCTGGCCAGTCTGAACATCTGGGTTAGGCAGGAAAAATGGTTTGGTAAAAGGCCTGCTCGATTAATTGATTCCACTTTGGTGGGAAGGTAACAGCGTTCCATGTGCTCCGGTGTCTAGTCATGCCTGCCACATGACCATGGAAACATCTGCAGAAGCACATGGTGCTGGCCCTTTGGCTATGAAACAGAGATGAGCACTGAACCCAAGAGTTGGATATGACTAGCTTTTGAGCAAGGGTAACCTTTACCTTACAGCACAGAGAAAGAACAGAAGGTGTGAATGCAGAGGTCCACTTGTCTGCACTACTAGAAGAGTGAGCATCAAAACAGCAAGAGTTTAACAGCTTATGGCCAACTCTGAGACAGCACTGTGAATCCCACAGCACCTATGGGGAACCAGTAGGAAAAGTACCTCTGTCTGATGGGAGATTGAAGCAGGTCGGAGAAGGCAGTATTAACATGAGGAAGGTAGGGGGGAAGGTAGGGGGGAAGGCTGAAAGAAAGAAAGAGGAAGAAGGAGTGGTGGCAGTGTTAAAGGAAATGACTAGTGAATGAAAGACCAGAAAATTAAACCTCCCCCACTAAGATTCAAACATATTTTCACCATGTACTTCCCTACTCATCAAATAAACTAATTCAACTGGTCTACTCTAGCTGTGACTACCAGTTTGAATTAAACTTTTTTTAACATCTCGGTTCAGCTCACATTCTGAGGAGGAGAAAGACTGCTTAAACCAGGCAGTCTTTAGTTTCCATGTGCCATTTAGTGTACCCATAGACCCTCCATGGCTTTATTCACATCAGGGCCATAGCCAAGATTCTACATTATTAAATTTTTATTATTATTATTTTTTTGGGGGGGGGGTTTCAGGAGAGACAAAAAAAATTCAGGAGGGGCAACAATGTCACACTCACATATATAACATTGGCGCCATGGGGTGGATGGTGGGTAGGCTGTTAGATCAGGGGGGTTGCCCCCTGCCCCCCCCCGCCTCCCATGGCTATGGCCCTGATCCACACTCCATATGAACAGGACATACACATACTTAACATAAACTCAACTGCCCTAGCCTTCCTCTAGGATGTAAAAAATGCTCATTTGCCCTCAGTAGAGTTGGTCTCATAGATATACAAAGGGTTAAAAAGACTCTCTACACTTGCTATCGAAAGGAGGGGAGTTTTAAATGAAGCAAATAATTTTAACACCTATTGTGAGAAGCTGCTACTGCTGCAGTTGTCCAATATATAACCAGTAGACTTTGACTGTTCATATCAACCATGAATAACCACTATTATGTATAACAATTCAGGAGACTATAGTTGTTTCCACAAAGATAGCATTAAACCAGTGACGGGTAAACTTTTAGAGACCGAGTGCCCGAACTCAACAGGCTGCCATCCACACTATAGAGGGGTAGGGAGGGTAGGGAGGAAGCGCTCCCATTGAACTGCTGGGCAGAGGAGTGGGGTGAACTCTGTGCTGAGGGGAGGGAGGAAGTGCTCCCATTGGGCTGCTGGTAAGGGGGATGGGGCAAAATCTGTGCTGGAAGAGGGAGGAAGCAATCCCATTGGGCTGCTGGACAAAGGGGCAGGGCGAACTCTGTGCTGGGGTGACAATGCACATGCCCACAGAGAGGGCTCTGAGCCCCCCTCTGGCACACATGCCAAAGGTTCACTACCACAGCTCTAAACATCACCAACTAACCCACTCTTTCCCCCAACACACACTGCACATCTATTCCATCTTTGCCACATTGTTGGGTATATCTTTTCTTCACCCATCTCAAAAATTAAAAAATAGAAGAAGAGGCAGGAAAACATGGAAGATTTACAAACTGAAAGATGAAGTCTGCCCCCTTCTCCCACTACTAAAATTCCACATATAAGACAGGATGTTCACAATGTTTTTTAAAAAGGCTTCATTAGATTGAATAACTCTAAGGGGAGGAGGGTGATAGCACGATGAAAATTATTTACAACTACATGTATAAGCTACTGCCACCTGTTCTTGGAATTTGAACAGCTTTCCCACCATCCGTTCATTTGTGCATCGAGCACCACTGGAAAAATTAGAACATTTGTTCTGTTTCTTTCTTTGCATTATCTACTGAAGTGCTCTCGGTAAAAGGTCTTTGCTATTATTGCAGTAACATTTTAAATTCAAGATCAGAAGAGCAGTTCCTTGCAATTACAAGTTGTAAGCACCAAAATGATAATTTAAAGCTAGGTTTTTTGTAGAGAGGGCAGAATATAAGTCTGCTTCCCTCTTGATGTAAAAGTTACAAAAATCACTTACTGTACCATATTTCTATGTTTTATGTTTTGCATTTATATCCTCTTTACTCAAGTGACCTACGTGTGGCCTACAAAACATCTCATCTACACTCTGACCTCCCAAAAACCCTATAAGGTAGATTCAAACCAAGTACACGAATAGTCCAAAGTCCCCTAGTAGGTATTATTTTGCTAAGCAGGGAATGGAACTCATGATTTCCTGAGATTTGTGCAGCACTCTAACAACTATTTTACAATAATTATATCGCACACACAATAAAAAAAGTTTTTCCTCAACTACAGAAGATTGTACCAAGTACAATTTTTATGCCAAATGTGAATAACTCCATGATTTCCCACTGGATGGTGCAAGGATACCTTGGAATCATTATTTCCATTGAAAATAAATACTGCTGGTCAAATATTTTAATAAAAATTGGCTTTCCCAAGGATAATGGTGTTATGAATGTTTTCCAACTACCACCACCCCCAATCCTCCCTGCTTATCCCTCTATGATGAAGACTTCCTTTATAGAAAGCTAAGCGAATTTTTAAAGCTGCAACTGGAGAAAATGACGCCGTTATTCCTCTATGGCAACAGATTAAAAATAGCCATAATAAATAAGTAATAAACAACTTTAATTTAAAAAATAAGAGCCATTGCAATATCCCCCACAGCCTGCAATAAAGCTCTGATCAGTAAATCTGCTTTCTGCAAAAGCAGCACTAATACACCTAGGACTTGGTTCAGCAGAAATATTATATCATCTTCAGCATGATGTATAACTTTAAGAAATAAATTAAGATTTATTGAGAAACTGTGTCTGACCCCTTTCAAATGAAGATCATCTCATGCACCTGTAAGTAATCAAGAGCATGAGGAAGAGACAGACAGTAGATTGTTATTCAAGAAAGACTTTAAAATGAGAGTGGGCAACTGCTGCCCTTTAGACATTTTGGAACTATAGTCCTCATAATCCCACTGCTATCATAGCTACAATCCATAGGGATTGTATGACAAAAACATCTGTAAAGCTACAACTGCCCATTTCTAGGATAAACACTGATTTCAGTGCAAATTAAGTCTTTGGTCTAAATAGCTCTCTTTGCTTATTTGTAATTAGAGATATACATCAAATACATTCATGTATCATTTCTGGATGATAGGCAGCTTTGGTCCAGAAACATATATCTATACCAGGGGTGGCCAACCTACAGCCTGTGGGCCGGCTCCAGCCCCAGGCACTATTTCATGTGGCCCACCACTGCCCTCATCGCTACCAGAAGTGGATGCATTTACAACAGCTATAAAATGTACCCACACATGCATAAACACACCCATACCTGCTGTAAACACTGCCATAAATGCACCCGTTTATGACACCTGTGGCTGTCATAAACGTGTTTACCACAGCCGTAGATGCATTTTATGGCAGCATTTATGGCAGGAGGAACCACATGTTTGGCCAGCCCAGTTGTCCAGGGGGCATGGTCTGGCCCACAGCATGAAAAAGGTTGGGAACCCCTGATCTATTTGGAACTCGAATGTACAGTTATGTTTCAAGTACAAATACTACACACAGATATTTTAAAGGAAGATTAAAATACAACATAATCTTTGGTCTTTCAGTCTTCACACTTCAGACTGAAAGCAAAGAAGCTTACACATTTAATGTCTTCTGTTAGGTTTCAGGTTGGAAGACATACATGCATGGCTTCCTACCTATTCTGAAAAGAAAGTGATGCAAAATATAAGATAGCTAAAGGTTCATGTGCACTATGCTCCCTTCATGCTATTTAACTATTGCTATAAGTGACTAGCTGGCTGGATAGTTCAGTGAGCTGGCTGTGGAGTAGGAAGTTGGAGTCTGTACTGTGCCTCCCAGGAGAACAGCCAGGCTTTGTAGCCTTAGACACACTACACAACCCCTGGAAGAAGGAGATAGAAAACCATTTCTGAGTACTCAATACCTAAAACACCCTGTAAAGGGTCATTAGTCAGAACTGACTTGATGAAACATCATCATGCTTAGTATTGTAAGTGGCATACAAATGATATATTTAGTGAAGAAACTCGAAGGAGGATTCAGCTCCTAAAAGGTTACATTCCAAATTTTGACAGAAAAGTATAAGGGATAAATCAATTTTGTTCCAGTAAGATTGCTACAATTATGTGCCTTCATTGCTTGCTCTCAAAAGTCTTGCAGCCCCAGGAGTTTTAGAAGATTACAAGCTAAACAGGTCAGCAATACAACATTGAAGCAAAAAACAATAGTGCAATTGTAGCTTGCATCCAAAAAACAAGAGCACCATGTGGTTTTCCAAGCAGCAAGGGGTAATGATATTGACAGTCTGGAACCAGAAAGTCAAGGGACTCTCATCAGCTAAGACTGGTAGCAAAATCCCTCCTCTTCTCTGCCAGAGAAAGGAATCCCCCTCCCCTCCTGAGGAGCCCCTCTCCAATTATGGGGATGGTGGAAGAGAAGAACTGCAGTTGTGGGTGATATGCTCCCATTTTTGGAGAAAGCTGAAAGGAGGAGGAATAGAAGCCACTGAGATCAAAGATAATCAACCTGGCAACATTAGTTGCAGCAATTCTGGAAAAGGAGATGAGCATATGACAGCAGAAACAGCCTTCAGTTCCTTTTATTTGATCTGATGTTAGAAATATTAGCCAGCAAGGTTGCCACCCAGGATACGCCCGATTGCATTCACAATCTTCCTGGAAGCTCATTCTGTGTATCACTGTTAACGAAGCCATGTGTATAGCAACAGGATGCCTCCAACCTACACCAGTTGAGAAAATATACCCTCTTGTTGGCATCACTCCACCTACGATCAAGAGAGAAGTTGCAGCGGACACTGAGAGAATTAAGCAAGAGAAGGACCCTCCACATCCTCTGAATGGATATGAGCCTCAATTCTGTTGGCTCAGATCCAGGAAGAGCTTTATGGCAAGAACAAACATTCTTGAGGGTACACAAGAGCAAAACCAAATTAAAAGATGGAGTAAGGCACTCACTGGTCAAGGAACATTCAAGGAGGATATAGCTGAGGATCTCAAACTCCCCTACATCACTTGGAGAACCCTGAATTAGGTTGAGGGTTTGGAGTCCCTAAATGCAAGACCAACATGCTCAAGTGGGGGCTTCTGGCGGTCAACAACACATGGTGTGAATGTGGAGAGATACAGAATCCAGCTCGTTTACTGGTCTGCCAATTGCTGCCAGAAGCATTCATGGATGAGCAGCAATAAAAATTCGAAGAATAAATAAGTAAATAAATAAAGATGGAAGACTATGCTTCCTTAGAGCAGGGGTGCCCAAACTTTTCAGGCTGCGGGTTGGTCACGTGGTTCATGGGGCTGGTCACTATGACCCAGGGCCCCCGATGTGGCCCCCGGGCCATAGTTTGGGCACCCCTGCCTTAGAGACTTCTAAGCAGAAGCTTAATAACCCAACTATCAACTGAGTTATAATAGTAGATTTATTTTATCTGAAGCATTTGTAGCACATGATGTTACAAATTAGGTCCTCCATGGCTTGTCTGAAGAGAACAGGGATGGATGCCAGTTAGTTATGTGAGGGAGAGAATGTTATTTTAAAAGTGCAAGAGTGAAATTCTGTCCTTTCCCCACGGAAATTTCTGAAGGCATAATTTTCCAAACCCACTGCTGTATTTTATTCAATGAGAGATCTGACAGCAAGCAACATAACTTGCACCTGCAATAGCAGTAGAGGACTCTATGCTGAAGGAACAACTTCAAGTGAATAGGTGGAAACTGACTTCTAGCCTGCTTCAACACATTATTTTTCTGTCACACTTTCCCTTTCCACTTGCATAGGAAGCAGCTCCAGTCATGTTCTAAAACATCTGAGTGTACAGAGTGGAACATTTTTTCCCCCGGTTGACAGTATTTGTCACTGACTCACAACAAAGATGGCAGGGTTTTTGTGTCCACAAGGTGTCCACAACTGAAGACCAAGACAGTGATCTGTATGTGGTGGAAAGTTTTGTTTTATTCCTTTGACCCAGTCAGACACTTTAGAACACAGTGGCTTCTTACCTGTGTATGGATAATGGGTCCATTCTAACAAATGACATCTGAGAGATTCTTAAGGGTCCTTTTGAAAATTTCTAGTTGATTCAGCTGACACTCACACCAATGGCCCCACTGCAACCAAGATGGTCTCAGACTGCTGACACAACCATCCCAAAAAAAAAATGTTTTCTGAGCCAGGTAAAGCTTAGAGTATTGCAAGTAGATAAACAGGTACCACTTTGGTGGGAAGATAACAGCATTCTGTTTGCTCCAGTGTCTAGTCATGCCTGCCACCTGACTGCCAGACTGCCCCTTGTGGGACGGTCTGGATTGCCAATGTTCAGGTTGTTTGAGGATGGGAGGCCAACCACAAAACATTATTATTTTAATAGAATCAGCTTATATAGTTTGTGAGAGGAAACAGTTCCTTTTACAGAAGCTTATTCTACAAACCATGTTCTCGCGAAAGCAATTTTCAGCCTCCAGAGTGTATTATAAGAAAGCATTAGCAAAAACATTTTTCACATTCTCATAATTAGGTTTTCATTTCTGGAGGAGGAGGAGGAACCAGCAATACAAAGCCCACTCATGGGACGTTGCGGTTGCGTTATCTCTTACAGGAAAAACCTGTTCAACAGACATGGAGTGAGAAACAATGGTGAAGTACATTTCAAATATATCACTTCCATTCCTGTTTGGTATGCAGTCTGCAGCCACTTATTGGGAGAAGCCCTCAAACCCAATTTTGAGAGATTCTCTAAATATTTTTGAAGATGATCACAAATAAGCAAACTGGGTTTTGGTTTTGGTTGGTTTTGTTTTGAATTGTTGTTAGTTGTGGGTTGTTGTTGTTTTTCATATACACCGTAAATGACTAATGAATTGTCATTGTTCAGTCGCACAGTCGGTTCCGACCTTCGTGACCCCAGGGACCACCACATGCCAGACACCCCTATCCTCCACCATCTTCCTCAACCCACCCAGCTTTGTGTCCATTGCATCAACAATGCCATCTAGCCATCTCATTCTCTGCCGCCTCCTTCTTCTTTTGCCCTCCACCTTTCCCAGTATCAAGGCTTTCTCAAGTGAATCCTTTCTTCTCACTTGATGTCCAAAGTTCTTAAGCTTCATCTTCAATATTTGACCTTTCAAAGAGCAGTCGTGGTTAATTTCTTTTAAGATCAACCAATTTGTTCTCTTTGCTGTCCAGGGTACTCTCAAAATTCTCCTCCAGCACCATATTTTAAAGGCATCTATTCTTCTGCGCTCATCTTACCTTATGGTCCAGCTCTCACACCCATAAATTACTACCAGAAATACCATTGATTTGACTATGCAGACTTTTGTTTGCAAGGTGATGTCTCTACTTTTAACTATGTTCCCTAAATTTCTCATAGCTTGCCTCCCAAGAATTAGATGCCTTATTATTTTATGGCTGCAGTCACCATCTGCAGTGATCTTGGATCCTAAGAACGTAAGGTCTGTCACCTCTTCTACTTTTTCTCCATATATTTTCCAGGGAGTGATAGGGCCTGTTGCCATTATCTTGGTTTTCTTGATGTTAAGTCTCAAGCCAATGGATGAGTTAAAATAAATAAGCAAAAAATGGGAGTGGGCTAAAAATACAACTAATGATTTACAATTGAAATTTATAATTCCTTCAGTATACTTGTCTTTCATTTCCTGCACAAACAGGTACAACCTCCTAAAAGTGGAATCATTTTAAGGTTTGGTACTGTGGTGGCTTAGTGGTTAGGATGTTAAACTTGATGACTGGAAGGTCGGCAGGTCAGCAGTTCGAGACCTGAGTGCTGCACAATGGAGTGAGCTCCCGTCTGTGTCCCAGCTCCTGCCAACCTAGCAGTTCAAAAGAAAAAAATTGCAAGTAGATAAATAGGTACCATTTCGGTGTGAAGGTAAACAGCATTCTGTGCACTCCGGTATCTAGACATGCCTGTCACATGTCCACGGAAACGTCTGCAGACATAGACAATGCTGGCCCTTTGACTAGAAACAGGAGATGAGCACTGAATCCTAGAGTTGGATACGACCGACTTTCGATTAAGGGCGACCTTTACCTATATTTTCATCCTTCAACTTCTATTGCAAATACATGAATGGAAATGTTGTAAAAAACACACAAACATCAATATTTTCCCCTCATATTCTTTGGTATAAATGTAATGATACACATCCATCAACTAAGAAAGTGACTTCCAGGGGGAAATGTGTGTTCAGATACAAGTAACAGAGAACAATGACAACAAAAGAAATTTATTCCCAAGCTGGCTAACATGGTACATCCCCAATCCCCCTTTGCAACTTTTGCCTGTATTTATGTGTGCATATATACATGTGATGCATAGAATTGCTGGTGGAACTGAAAACCTCTTCGGAAGACATCAGACCTATATAGATGCCATAGTACTAAAGTAGGAAGAAGTAACCAGCAATAGGATAAATAAAGCATTGCTGGTCAGATGAGTGTCTGTGAGTCACAGGAACTGTTACTCCAGATAATCATATTAAACTGAGTTCTGCTTTAAAGACCCAATCAATGAGACACTGGGAATGATGCTAAGACTCCTTACAGCAATAAATCCTATCAAGAAGTCACTTCCTTTTAGCTTTTTGTTATACGCACAAAGTCTTCTCAATGTCAAGAAGGCAATCAGTCCACTAAGATTAAGTCTCTTCTTAAGCAAAGCATCTTCTGATATTTTCGAGCACCAACCAGGTGGAACATTTAGTCACTGTATGGTTTATTGATGCTTTGTTGCCTTTTGGTAAGGTAAAAACATAAAGAAGCATTAGTCAGCTATGCAGGCCATGAACAGGTCAGAGGAGATGAAGGAAGAGATGGGCATAATTTGACTGATGAAGAGGCACAGTCACTTTTTAATAGACCACCCAAAAAGCTGCACCTAAGCCTTCCATATTTTCACTCTGGCACTGCCAGACTTCTTTTTGAGCTAGAATCACTCTCATTATCTGCTCAGAATCCAAGGTTTCACTAGAGAATTGTGTCAGCTTACCTTGCTGTCATAATTTTATGGTTCTGGGCCAAGTCACTTCTTAGCCTGGCATCTCTGGGGATATCTGCTATAGATTTCTATTTTCTTTGTATCCTTCCAGCTAGCATTCTGCACCTTCTCCTTAACTGGTTTAACCAGTCTGGAAATTAAAAAAACCTAGGTAAAGTTAAAGGTCGCCCTTGCTCGAAAGCCAATTCAACTGACAGACAAAGATATTAAGGAATTTCAAAAATTATTTGATAATTATTGTAATGGGGGACGCAGACCTAGAATTTCAAAGAGCATGTGGTATCTATCTCAAAAAGAAGGGGGCCTAGGAATACCTAATTTAAAGAATTACTATAAAGCATTTCATATAAAGAATGTAGTTAAGATTTTAATGAAGGAGCCGGTTATTTGGGAGGAAATTGAAATGAAGGAATTAAAGGAAGTGGGTAAGAGTCTTTTTTTAGATAAGGAAATATGGAAAATACCAGTTAAAAATAGAATGCTGAGATCAATGTTGGGAGTATGGAAGAAAGTTAAAAAGAAATTGGTCCCAAATATTTCACCGATAATTGAAATAGAAGATTTGAAAAAGTTTCCAATAAGAATGGATAATGAGATGAAAGAAATTTTGTTGACAAACGGGGTTTTCCTGTTGAAAGATTGGATACGAGTCTGCAAAGATAATGGGACGAAAAGAGAGTTATATACTCAGATGAAGCTGAATTGGTTCCAGATAGCGATGGTGAATAAGTGGAACAATAAATACTGGAGGGAGCAGAGTCTGGAAAGACACAGGACAGAATTCGAAGAACTAGTGTGGAAGATAAGGAAGGAGGAAATTGGAATTAAAGGAATGGTTAGTAAAATTTATAAAATAATAAATACAGAAGTTAATCCACAGGAAATACTAAGAAATACATGGGAACAAGATTTGAATGTGAAGATAACAGAAAAGGAATGGCAAAATAAATGGAGAAAAAGAATTATGAGATCCCTGTCGGTCAGGGTAAAGGAACATAATTTTAAAATGTTATGGAAGTGGTATCTGACCCCTATGAGACTGCATCAGATAGATAAAAAGAATAATAAATTGTGTTGGAGGTGTAAAAATACACTGGGTACATATGTTCACATGTGGTATGAATGTAAGGTGGTAGGAAATTTTTGGGCAAAAATTGAGAATGAGATTGATAAAATTATGGGATTGCGTCTCAAATTGGGGCCAGATACTACTTTGCTGACGGACGTAGACAATGTTAATTTAGATAATGACAAGAAAGAATTGTTGTCCATGATGCTTGTAATAGCTAGAATGTGTATTGCAAAAAATTGGAAAAATGACTTAACGTTAAAGGTGGAGGAGTGGTATAAACAGATGTGGGATCTCGCACTGAATGAAAAATTAACATGGGAGTTAAATCTTAAAAAAGGTATAATAAAAGAAAATAGGTTTTGGAATATATGGCGAAAATTTGTTGATTATTCACTGATGAGAGATGGAACAAATAAATTGACACCAGACCAAATGAAATTTTGGGAACAATAGAAATTAATGGGAAATCCCACGACCTCCAGGACAATGTACATAGCACAGGGTGATGATGTATGTAATATGTATTATATAGTTTTTTTATTGTATTTAGAAGGCCTTTTTTTTCTTTTGTCTAAAATGTTGCTATTTTGTCTTAAATGTTTGTTATATACTTTGAAAAATTAATAAAAAATTAAATAAATTTAAAAAAAGAAAGCCAGTCGTATCTAACTCTAGGGTGCAGTGTTCATCTCCATTTACAGCTAAAGAGCCAGTGTTGTCTGCATCTGTAGATGTTTCCATGGTCGTGTGGCAGGTGGGACTAGACACCAGAGCACATGGAACACTGTTACCTTCCCACCAAAGTGGTACCTATTTATCTACTTGCAATGTCTTGCTTTAAAACTGGTAGGTTGGCAGGAGCTGGGACAGAGACTGGAGCTCATTCCGTCATGCAGCACTTGGATCTTGAACTGCTGACCTACCGACTTTCCAGTCATCAAGTTCAGCATCTTAACCACTACGCCACTGCAGTGCCTAATAACAAAAATAAGGAGGAGCAATTTCTGTTGATTCTAGATCAATTTTTGAGCGGTAGTCTCCCAACAAAGTGACTTCTCTCACAGAGGTTTTGTCCACCCCTTTTCTTCAATGTGTTTGTGTGGCTTAGGAAAAGTTCCTGTCTTTCCTATCCATTTTTCTTCCATTCGCAACCTTTTCCTCCCAAACTTGCTTGGCCATAAAGTTTTACTAGACTGCAGTCTATAGCAGACCAGATCTTACAATCTTCTGAGTTTCCAGTTTGCTTCCTTCAACTATTTGTTCCTTCCTTAATATTTCTGAAGCAGATGTCGTTTTAACACCTAATCATTTGTTTTAGCCACTTATTGACTGACATCCTATTGAGCGGTTACACAAATGGCATAACCTTTGGAAGCAAATTGCCATAAGTGAAGAAAGGTCTGTAGATATCATCTGACTCAGCGTGTAACAGATGCTGCCTACAGAGATTTCTTAACTAGCAGCAATTCACACCTAAAAGTTGTGCCATTCATGCTATTTCCCAGTACAATCAATGCATGCATTTTGATCCTCATCTGTTGAATAAAATTGCTCTGTTGAATAGCACTGTGCAAATGTGACTTATGGAAACCAACTGGTGTCAAAAATGCACCACCAGAACAGTTCAAACATCTTGTACAAGTGTGTATTCTTAGAACATGAATGAGTTCATAAATGAGCTCCGGGAGTATACAAGATAGTGGGTAAGTGGAAGAAAAGATCAATTTTCCACAATCAATAAGAATTTAAAAAGAATTATGCTGGATCAGCCAACTACTCCTGCATTTTAGTCCCATGTTGACTGACTAGATACCTATGGAAAGCTCACAAGCAGATGTGGAATACAATGGCAATAAGTAAAACTATAATTTATGGGACTGTACAGTTGAAACCAAGATATTGCAAATAGATAAATAGGTACCACTTTGGTGGAAAGGTAAATAACATTTCATTCACTCCAGTGTCTAGTCATGACTGCCACATGTCCATGGAAATGTCTTCAGATGCAGGCAGCATTGGTTCTTTGGCTATAAATGGAGATGAGAACCAAACCCTAGAATCAGATGCGACTGGAGAATGCAGTACATGAAATCCAAACTTAAAACATCCCTCTGTGATAACCATCCAGCTTAAGAATCCACTGCCCTCAGAAGTAATCTGCTGCTTTTACTGTCAAGAAAGTCTTCCTAGTGGTAACTGTAATTGCTTCTTGTTTTGGTCTGTTGGTTCCATCCCAACCACCATCTAGAAGCAGAAAACCTCTAGGTTATTTGAAAATGGATGAATATGAGATCGATTGACTCCCTAAAGGGAGCCAGTCTTCATTTTACAAGAGCTGAGCTAGGATGTTGAGGACAAAACATTCTGGAGATCAGTCATTGATCAGGTCTCCATATGTTGGAGGTGACTTGACAGGATCTAATAACACAAAGGCTTACCACCATCCCTATCTGAAACTCCAGTTAACTTCACAAAAAATGCCTGCTCTTGTTTGTTGATTCTGGCCAATTTATTTTTTTAGATTGACTCTCATAATGAGTCTCTTCCACTTTCAGTTTTATCAGTACACCACTGCCAATGTGTCCCCTCAACTGACTTATAAAGTGATTTATGGGGACTAAGAACAAAAACAACAGAAGCATGGAATATGTGGTACAATGGTGATGGCACATCTAAACATACAACAGTTTTCTTGGGAGAGTCAGGAATTGTAGAATAATTGAGTTAGTGCGGGGCCTGTGAGACCATTTAGTCCAACCTCTGCTCAATACAGGAATCCAAATCAAAGCAGATCTGAAAATGGTTGTCCAATTTCCTTTTGAATGTCTCCTGTGTTGGAGTGCTCACCACCTCCTCAGGTCACTGGTTCCACTATATTAAAGGTAAAGGAAAAGGTTTCCCTTGCTCGAAAGCCAGTCATATCCGACTCTAGGGTGCAGTGCTCATCTCTGTTTCAAAGCCGAAGAGCCAGCGCTGTCTGCTGCTGCAGACGTTTCCGTGCTCATGTGTCAGGCATGACTAGACACCAGAGTGCACGGAACGCTGTTTACCTTCCCACCGAAGTGGTCCTTATTTATCTACTTGCAATTTCTTGCTTTCGAACTGCTAGGTTGGCAGGAGCACCACTATATTGCTCTGTTACATTTTCCCTGAAATTCAGGCGATATCTGGCTTCTTGTAGTTTCACCCCATTGTTATGTGTCTTGCGCTCTGGGATGATCAAGAACAGCTCCTGCCCCTCCTCTTTATGACTATCTTTCAAGTATTTGAAAAATGCTATTATATTCCCACTCTGTCTCCTTTTCTCAAGGATAAATATGCCCAGTTCTTTCAGTCTTTACTTATATAATTTGGTTTCCAGTCCCCTGATCATCCATGTTGCCCCTCTCTGAACTCGTTCCCGTTAGTGGCACTCTTCTTAAAGTGTGGTGTCTAGGAATAAAAGCATTCTGTGCAATAAATGTCACACCTCTGTTCAGAGTTTAAGACTAAAACAGACACAGAATACAGTATAAAAATAAATTCTGTCCTTAATTAAGCCTGTTTCACTTCCATAAAAGCATTGTTCCGGTATGTTCCAAGTTTATAGCTCCTTATAAGTAGATACAACTGCATAAATTTGGAACAATTGTGCTTTTTAAAAAGCACAACTCATTGATTTGCAAAAGACTCCAGTAAGAGTAGCATTCAGCAACATAAGGTTTATTAGCACTATTTAATACTTAACTTACTTTCACAGATCACAACCAACTTTTCCTTCCTTGCAGGTATACAAGAAAAGCTGTATGCAAATTCAGATGCTCATTGTCAACATAGGGGACTTCTGGTTAACAAATATATGGAATGAAGAGAAATAAACTTCACTGTTCTACTAAATTTGTCAAGGTAAATATGAACTGTGCTGAAGTTAACAGCCCATTACAAGTAATTAGAACAGCCGTCGAGTGAATAACAGACAGAATGAAAAGAAGTGTCTCTCTAATGGAAATATTTATCATATGGTTTAACCCAGCCACCAAATCTTATTTCTACACAATGCACAAGACAGCTAGAGTGGTATAATAATAGATATAGTTAGGGAGTAGGACTCAAGAGAACTTGTTTTGCATCCTAGCTCAACAATAGAAACTCACAGGTGTGGCGAAGTGGCACTGGTAAAACTACTGCTAACATATCTCACATACCTTGAAACCCTTATTAGAGTTGCCATAGGTCAGATGTGACTTGATAATATATAACACATATTACCCAATCACTCAACCTTATTCCTGTATTCTGCAAAATTTAATAGAAAGGAAGATAATCTTATTTGCAATTCTGAGTTGACCCAAAGTGCAAGATAAAAGGAAGAACCAGGTGAAACAAGGACAGACTATATAAAGAGGCCAACCAAAACTGGAAGAGGAAGTGCATCTACTTTTGAATATTTGAAACTATTTAAACACAAGAGTGGGATTTATTTTCAGTTAAGTTCTTGGGGAACAGATTTGCACAGTGATGGGACAAAGGAAGGGACCAAAAATATCACTATATTTTAGCTTAATCAATGTCGTCAGCTGCTACTCGTATCTGAGCATACATTTTTCCTGGAAGCCTGTGTCTCTGGTGATTCCATAAACCGATCCTGACACGAAACATGTGACCTGTATTGGTTCCACACAGTACACCGAATAGATGGTGGAGGGCATAGTTGAGTTTGATGAAGCTTTCGTGTTTGTCACTTATCCTCTTCATGTCTGCAGCGTTCTCCTTCGAAGTGATCGGCAGCAGCAGAGATGGTTTGGCGCCAAAGTGGGCAATCTTCAGCTGCTGTCTCCCAAGTTTGTGGATTTATACCTGACACCTTCATGCTTTGTTTCAGCTGGTCCTTATAACACTTCAAAGGAGCTCCATGAGGTCTTGTACCAGAGCTAAGTTCCCCATAAAGAATTTGACGAGGAAGCCTGGAACCATCCATACAGCAGACACGCCCTATCCATCTAAGACGATGGCCTATGATGGAAGCTTCGATGCTATTTACATTTGCCTTCTCAAGAGCTGTGATGTTGGTGACATAGTCCTCCCACTTGATGTTCAAGATGGACCTTAGCTTCTATTGGTGAAAGCACTCAATCTTTAGCTTAATGCTGTTGCTGTGATTAACTAAGCTTTAGGTGGGGGGAATGTGGGGGGAAATCCCAAAACGGTGCCATAAGCAGCAACTATCACACACTCTAAGTCTCTTCTATAATTAAAAGGATTCAAATATCAATGACCTTGTTCTTGCTTATTCTCCAAATTTAAAACATGAAAGAATATTACTCATGCCATTCTGCATTACCTCTAGCTGTAGCCAACCTGCTATAGTTTGTTTTGTTTTTGCAAGCATTTGTTTCATCACCAGTAACAAACTCAGGAGTATGGCTATAATCCTTCTCTGTTATACTCCTGCAAGTAGAAATATATATTTAAAAGACTGATTTTCTGCTAGATAAGATCATGAGAAATGCCATGCATTTTTCAATTTTTTGGTATTTTCTTTCTGCAGACAAAAATATTTTATTTTTCCACATGCAATCTTATACTTTGAAATAAAACATTGCAAAGTATATTGTTTCTATCTACAACACAAGTTTTGTGCAAAATACAAATGTTTAGTTTTTGTGTGGGGGGAACACTTTATTGGGGGGATGTTAACACTGCTGCTGCTCCTGAAGACGGTCACTGATATTTTCACTTTCATAAACAAGTGAAAAATATCCCATTGGCTTTTGGCATGTTGTCTCCAACCAAGGCTCTCACAGTGATATATCAGGTCAAGTCAGAACCAACCTATAGCAACTGTAATAGGAAAGGACCATCATAAGTCAGAACTGATTTGATGGCACACAATCACTGTTATCAGGACTTTCAAGGTAGGTGTGATATTTGAGTGATTTTATCAGTTCCATCCCTCAACTGAGTTTCTATGAGGATTCAAAACCAGGTTCTCATGAATCCTAGCCCGTCCTTCTATTTCTTTCACCATCCACTGATGAACAACAGGCAGATTAAAACTAATAATAGAGATTGAAACATTAAATTTTAAAAAGTGAAAAACATTCTGAAGGGTCATATTCAGTGGTGGGATTCAATTTTTTTTACTACCTACTCTGTGGGCGTGGTATGGTGGCCATGGCCAGGGGAAAGCCCTGCGTTGCACCCGAATTAGGACTACTTAATTTCAAAATTTGGATGGGCGGGACCAGATGGAATTTCTGCTACCGGTTCTGGTGAACTGGGGAGAACCTGCTGAATCCCACCGCTGGTCATATTTCTTTAATCTGAGGTACTCCTGAACTTTAAACCTGTCACCTACATAGGTACATTTATTGAGGATGCAAAAATAGATCCTTTCAGTGGTTGATCCCAGATTGTGAAGACCTCTCCTAAGAAGAAAGGGTAGGCGTCTTCTCTCCCATCTCTTCAGGAGGTGCACAAAGTCCTCCTTTTAGAACTGAACTTTATTTTATGATGCTATGTATTCTTTGCTTCTCCTGTTAATCTCTGTTATTCTGATCAGGACTTCTGGAAATTGTTTTATTAGCAGTTTAAAGTATTTGTCTAGAAAAATTAAATGTTATAATGTACTACATTTTTAATTGTGGATGTTTGTAACTAAAGGTCATGAGTAATGAAAGAAAAGGAGAACAGGAATAAACTAAATTCTTTAAAAGTAGATCTTAAACCAATCTTAAAGGTGACTTCTCTTAGGAGGGAATTCCATAGACCATGTCTGCTGCAGATAAAGCCCTGTCTCATTTATTCATCAACCTACATTACTGGCATGGTGGGATGCAAAACAGATTCTCCCAAGGTTCCTCAACCTTGGGCCTCCAGGTGTTCTTGGATTTCAATTACCAGAAACTCAAGTCAGCACACCTGCTGATCAGGACTTCTGGGAATTGAACTCCAAGAACATCTGGGGCCCCAAAGTTGAGAAACTCTGAGGATTTTTGTCTCTTCTAGGAGGACACTGACATCAGTCCATGTCTGGTTAGGCTTGCCTCTGCATGCAATAGTCCACCATATATGCATTTTTCTTTTTCTTGGCATCTCTGCAAGAAGGTTTTCTTCACCCCGCCATTGTGCATGTAGAAACCTCACTGTTTTCTGTGGGGTGATCACAAAGTTGTGTAATTAAAAGTTGTACATCCTGTGGAGCCCCACACCCAGAATGTATTACAACTCAAATTTCCCAAACTGGACACTAGCTGATATTTTAATCTTTACCTTGTTTTCTTTTCTTTCTTTTTTGTTCTCCCCAGAAAAAGTAGAGTTGCCTCATTGAGCAATAGAGTACATCACATCACAACATTATAGTCAAGAACCCCTGCGAGTGGTCAGCCGGATTTCCCCTTCCCAGATGGCAGTGTAGGATACAGAACCGAGTGAGGACCGTCTGTGGTAGATGTGGAGCCACTCTGTTCATATGGGGATGGAAGTCCTCTTCCCAGTGTAATTGTGGAGAAGAAGACCAAACTATGGACCACCTTATATTTAAGTGTCCCTTACGTGCATTGAGAGGCACATTGGAGAGCTTGCATAGTGCCACAGATAGTGCCCTTCAATGGCTTTCAAACCAAGAGCTATTTAAGTTCTCTATTAGAAGTATACAAATATTTACTTTACAAAATAATTGGTTATATGGAAGCTACTTACCAAATCATTCTACTGAACATACTGAACTGTGAGCTTTTCAACCTATGTGATGTTCCCTCACCCACCCTGATGAATGATAAGTGAATAAAAATAGATGCTTTTCCAGGTTAAGCAGTGAATGTGTGTTGGGGGGCAGTAGGATGGAGAAAACAATGGATGGAAAATTTTATCTCGGTAACTCAGAGATCTGTATCTGTAACAACAATTTTCTTTAAATAATGGTTTAATAAAGGATTATTTACATTGAAAAGTACAAGATCTTGAAATACATTATATATATCAAACAATAGGCAGCTTTGCAGAACTTTTACATGTTGTCTCATCTGCTCTGAGAATATAACAGTTTAATTCAGCAAAAACTTTTCAGTGGATGAAAGAAAATCAATATATACTTAGCTAGTTGTCAGAACATTAACCTTCACTGAAAGTGTTTAAAGAAATGTTAACCATAACATATTTGAATGACTGGTGACCTTCTGCAATTAGCAGACAAAATTTGTATTTATGAATAGAAGATAAAAACACACTTACCTGTCTAATCAAGGGCTAAAGGCCATTGGTAAATTAAGCATTCTTGACAGACAGGTTTGAAAGATACATGTTGTACTACATATAAGAAAACTATCATTTACACTAAAACAAGTATAAACCTTTGGACGATTATAGCTTTATTCAGCACAAAATGGTTTGTAGTTAAGAAAATGATTTATGAGCAAGTGCAGGAATATGAGGAGGTCAAAACTGACCAAAGAAAAAAGAAAATACAATAACCTGGAAACATGTAGAAATGTGCATATTTACAAACAATAAATTCCTGTGGCAAAACACTCTCTTAAATAAAAGTGTTGGGCTAATGAATCACACATTTAAAATATCTATAAGAGTAACTATTTGTTTGTTATTGTTTTCTTTTTTATCTTAAGTATACCAGTTGTCACCTAGATGTTTTCTTTTTCAATTGAGTCTTACTGAAACTGGAAGAAATCAAATGTAGCTGTGTCAACCATAAGAAAAATTCCAAAGTAAACAATAAAGGCAATACCTATATTAAGGCACCCAGATTATTATTCTTCCATGTCTAGGTCAGACACGAAATTGCCAAAATGAAGGTGAGTTCATTCTGAAGTTCCTTTCGCCTGAGCTAGTGTGAGAAAGATTAGCTGGCAACACAAGGCTGCCATTACCAGGGTACGCCCGACTGTGGTTCAAAAATACCACAATCTTCAAGGAGGCTCTTTCTGTGTATCTCACGCACCCAGATGATCACACACAAATAAATCATCAAGCCTAATAAAGATACCCAGTATGATGCAGTAGATTAGACCTCCAAGTTGGGATCTCCAATTGGCTACAGAAACTTATTACAGGGTAGCACTAGTAAAACTACTCCTTAAACATTTATTTACCCTGAAAGCCTAATCAGAGTGGCTGTAAGATGGTTTTAACCTAAAGGCACAAATTAGCGTCCGAAAAGTATTACACTAAGATGCTTTAGCCCTGGAAAGGACAATCAAGATTTTATCAGACTACAAATTTGTTCAGTCTTATGTAAAACAGAGATGGTAGGAGTAGAAGTCTGGCAACATATAGCAAGCCCCGACAAACCTACCCTTCATTAAACTGGATACACATGTTGTTTCAGATTACAAATTATAACATAACACAAATTACTCTCATAACCAACACAAGGTTTAGTGAATTACTAAGTAGCATACCTAGGCATCATCCTTTCTAGTGGCTGCTGTTCTGTCTTGCAATTTTGTCTGCTCTATAAAAATGTCAAAATTCAGTGTATATATATATTTAAAAAAAGATAAATCCAAGATAACCTGTAAAGGCGAATGGCAGTTTTGGGGCCTGCGACTCAGTAGGACTAGCTCATCAGATTCCTACAAAGTTGAGTGAATCAACCCACGCTCAGAATATTCTATAAGACTTCAAACCAGACAACTGTGGAATTAATGGAGTCTGTGGATATCAGCCAGTTTTAGCACTGATTTCAATAGAAAATCAATCCAGTTACATTTACCTCTTGCTATACAACCATGTACTTAGTTCATTCGCTTTGTGACCTAGAATTAAATATATGAATAGATGCCACCCTAACAAAATATACTGAAACAATTTTTTATTTTAAAAAATCTCTTAATATACAGCATTTTTAAAAGTGGAATGATGCAACTTTTTCTTGTCCGTTGAGTTTTAATGCAAAGATTATTTAAAGATAATGGCTTTTTTATTAACAAACTGACACAATCCATGAAAATGAGGCAAATGCTGTAATATAGAGGGCAATCATCTAGGATGGTTAACTGTTCTGCTAGTTATAGTCAAGCCAAAAAAAAGATGTTGACTTTTAGAACAGCACTAGAGATGCAGCAAAGATGTTACAACCATGAGTTTCCAGTTCAAGTATTTTACACACTTCTTAGAAGAGTTCACAATGAAGATGGCAACAGTTGCATTTTTAATGCATGGTTTTATTTTCAAACTGTTTGTCTAAGTTCCTCTCTCACTCCCTTCATTCATATCTCAGGTCACATAACACTGCACCTGAGAATTGAACTACTGTACTTGGAAAAGGAGGGGAGAGAAGTGTGGACTTGGATTATGATCATGCCAGAAACAGTATCTCCTTTGAACTAAAAGAAGGAGACAGTGAGTCACCAACCAAGAGCTTTGGTGAATAGGAAATGGAATTGAACCACTGTTTTTAAATATCTCTGGACATGCAAACACTAACCTTCTCCCAGACATAAGCACACACCAAAATACCGACCTCACAAATTTATTTTTTGCATTAATCGTGCAAAAAAAAGAAAGAAAATAAGTGAGGTTATTTTTTAAAATGGTTTGCACAATTCAATTACTATTTTCATTAAGATTTTCTTTAAAAAAACACACACACAAATCACCTATGAAGATATCTCACGCCACAATCCCTAGCCCAGTTGGTTTAAGCAAATCAGACCACCAAAAGGACAGGAATTTCCACAGCATGCCTGCAGCATGTACATCATTTCATTAACAATCAAGACAGAAATCGATAGCACCACCACCACCCATAAAGTAATAAAGGCACATTCACACAGATTCTTCCTCCCTCCCTCCCTGGCCCAGCAGCAAATCAACACAGGGAGAAAGAAATCAAATGCGCTTCCTCTAGCTCAAGATGGCATCCAGCTTTCCTTCCGAAGCTCAGCAATTTTTGCTGCTTAATATATATATTTTTTTGTCCAGGCTAGAACAGCTCAACGTGAAGAAAAGGTAAAATTATTTCCTCTTAGAACAGAGGCGTGGGACATGGAAGGAAGACCCACCCAGAAAAAGAGACACACAAATACACATACACACACACATGCTCAAGTTGTCAAAGTTGGCTGCTTAGCAGTGTTGATGCTGAGGTTCCTCTTCAGCTCCCCAAACCCAGGCGCTTCTCCGATCACCACCTGGTATATATATATATCCTGGGGAGATGAGCTGAGTGCTGTCAATGTGAAGCCATCGATCAGCCCCTGATGAATTTCCTTGGGGCTTTCCCCCACAGCACGATCAGAGGCCAACAACAAGCCAGCCGGCTTTTGCAAAAGTGCGAGACAATGGGCAGATACACGACGAGAACGAAAGGGCGGCGGCGGCGGCGGCGGCGGCAGTAGCAAAAAGGAGCCCAGGGAGATTCTTTAGAGCCGCGGGTTCGAGTCCAACTTTACAGCTGCCTGTATGCATGCATGCACACTCCATAGCACGCATCCTTGGTCAACAAGGAGACTAGAAGGCGCCCCAAAGCCATCGTAAAAAGTCACCCTTCTCTCTACAGCTAAAGACCCCCCACCCTACCCTACCCTACCCTACCCCAACCCACCCCCTCCTACAGTGGAAGCGGCGGCGGCGAATCTATTCAGGGTTTACAGACGTGAGCTCCAAAAGCTAAGCAAAAGGCGTGGGGGGGGGGGGAGGGAGGGGGAGATCCCGAGGAAATGCCCATCTTACGTTTGCCCCCAACAAGAGGGATGCTCAAGAAAACCAAACAAACGTTGAGATAAAGGCGTCCCGGAGTTACTCGGGCGGCGGCGGCGCAGGCACAACACTTACCATCATGTTGCCTTGCATTTTTGCGGTCTTTATCATTGCTTTTTCCTTCATTTTGGCTCAGGTCGGTTTTTGAGGAAGGTTGGCAGAGTTGGGGGGCTGGCAAGGGAAATCGCGAGCCTACCGGTCGGCTCACACTACTTAATAATCCATCGGCTTGGTCACTTTACTCTGGAAGCGGCTTTTTTTGCACTTGCGAGGAGATGTTTGGGGAGGGGGGGATGAAGGGATGGAGAAGGAGACGGGAGGGGGTGGAGTGGAGAGACTTCGGTTCCCCCCCCCCCATCCTTTTCTATTTTTTTTTAAATCTCAACGCCCTTTAAAAACACACTACAAGACATTGGCGGGGGGGTCGTCATTCCCCCCCCCCAATTCTTTCCAGCCGTGTCGTAAAACCACACTTGTTTAAGGCAGGGGGAGGCGAGAGAGAGGGTGTAAAAGTGCGTGCCCAGCTTTATGTAATGTCCTGCTAAAACTCTCTGATAACCGGGTTGGGGGGTGGTGGTGAAAGAAGCCCCCTTCCTGCTACCACACGGGCGATGCTCGTGACACGGTAAAGCGCCTGCCGACGACGACGTGAGAACGCATAAGATTCCCCCAGGCTGGCCTACACGGGCTACCGACTGAGTAGATCGCAGCAGAGAAAGGAACTCGAGGGGGATGTCATGTGGGGTGCGTGTGGGGGTGTCTGTCGGTCAAGGTTAAGCAGGCGGGGGAGAGCCAGGAAAGGATGCTCAAGGCTGGCGGAGAGAACTGGCATTGCTTGTTCCCATAGCCATGCATCTTAAGTGCATTTTATGCCTTCTCACTGTAAGTGTTTACGGGTCGTGATGCTGGAGAGAGGAGCTCGCTCTGCGTCGTCTCCTTGCTGCTTCTTTACGCAACGCGGGCCCCAAAGAGCCCCCTCCCGTCCTCTCCCCCCACCACCACCACCACCAACGAGCGAATGGGAAGGGCCACGTCTGCCTGCTGCAGCCGAAGGAGGGAAGGGAGCGAAGGGTGGCTATCAATAACGTTGTTGTTGTTGTTAACAGGTTACTATGGGACACCCATTACGTTTCCATGGCTGCGCTCGTTCGGGGCAGTCAGTGTCGGAAGCAGCAGCAGCGGGCGGCTGCCACTTGCACTCTCTCTCTCTCTGCATGAAGGGGGGCGTGGGAGGGGAGGGGGGTCTGCCCTCAGCATCTTCCCCTCCCCCCCTCCCTACTACCTACCTCCCACCCAAACAGGCCCCTTGGCCAGAGGAGCCTTGGCTTTCAGGAAGGGCTCCCTCCCTGGGTACCATTTCTTTCCCACTCCCCACCCAGTCAGCCCAGCCGGTCCTCTAGGCTCTCCATCACGGGGCGAGGACCGACGTCCCCCCCCTCTTTTTTTTCCTGTTTTTTTTTTTTTTGCAGCTGTTCGCCACGCCCACTTCGAGGAGGCCTCTTTGTTGTTGCATTTCCGGGGGACGGGCACGCGCACACAGGCAGGCAGACAGGCAGGCAGGCGCGGGCGCGCTCCCCCACCCTTCCAGACTAGGATAAACCGTGTTGAGTCTGCCACCACCTCCTACCACCTCCGATGCCAATACGGCACCACCCGCTGCTACCTCCTAGGCCCATGTTGGCGAACCTTGGCACTCCGGATGTTCTTGGACTTCAATTCCCAGAAGCCCAAGCCCCCTGTGAATCCACATGAATGGGTTTACTGCAATTCATCCGGTACGCACTGCCCTCATCGCTTGCGGAAGTAAAACGCGCCCGGACAGAGCAAGGGTTAACCCGGAAGAGCCTTAAACATACAGGCCGTTTTACTTCTGCGAGCGACTAGGGTAGCG
Source organism: Bradypodion ventrale (assembly GCA_035047345.1). Lineage (NCBI taxonomy): Eukaryota > Metazoa > Chordata > Lepidosauria > Squamata > Chamaeleonidae > Bradypodion > Bradypodion ventrale. The sequence goes on from JAWDJE010000006.1 coordinate 129,675,886, forward strand.
CAGGCCAGATGAATCGCAGTAAACACGGGGATTCACGGGGCTTGGGCTTCTGGGAATTGAAGTCCAAGAACATCTTGAGTGCCAAGGTTTGCTATCACGGGCCTAGTCCCATGGTAGTCAACCATGGCACTCCGGCTGTTCTTGGATTTAAGTTCCCAGAAGCCCAAGTCTCTGTGAATCCACAGGAATGGGTTTACTATGCAGTAAACCCATTCCTGTGGATTCACAGAGACTTGGGCATCTGGGCATTGAAGTTCAAGAACAGCTGGAGTGCCAAGGTTTGCCATCACCTTCCTAGGCACTTGTCACATCTACAACCCAATAACCTCCAATGAGGCCCTGGGGGGGTGTCTTGCGACCCACTTTTTTGTGCTCCTCCACTCCTTTTCCCCTTCCCCCTTGGAACCAGAAGCCAAAGTAAAAGCATTTGGCATTGAATGGGCCACCCATTGAAAGCCTGCACTGTTCTTTACAACAACAACAAAACTCGGGCTCATTTGAGAGTCTGGTCACGCCAATAACTGGGGAATGCTGCAAGCATTTCTCTTTCCACAGTTTTCTCCTTGCTACAGGTGCCGCAGGCAAACAGAAGAACAGGCGACTTAGATGCCTGCCTCCCTGGTGTAATGTACACACACGTGCATTTACTCTTGAAAGAGGTTGATGCTCCTGGGCAGTCCAGGGAAAATACAGTTGAGCTAAGTAAGTAGGGAGAGACAAGAAGCAGCTGATTTAAGTGAGATGGTACACAGTCTGACTCAGAAGGAAGACAAAGGTTTTTCACCTTTCAGAAAGGGTACACGGAAAGAGCCTCCTTGCAGATTGTGGTAATTTTGAACCACAGTCGGGTGTATCCTGGGCAATGGCACCCTTTCTCACACTACGTCAGGCATAAGGAACTACGCAACTGGTATTTGAGCAAGGGCAACCTTTACCTTTACTTAAGGAACTATGGAATGAATTCATCAAAAGGTGGCTTCATTTTGATGGTTTACAAGTCTTATCTAGATAAGGAAGAAGAAGAGACCTTTTAGAAGTTGTCAGACTTGACCAATGATTGGGGCAGAAATCTAATGAAGTGGTTACCTGAGTAGTTCAGCACCTACCAAAACTGACCCATTAAAGAAAGTTTGATGCAAACCTTTTTAGAAGCCCCACTTGTTAGCTTTCCACTTAAAGCTTAACTTGCTGTAAACTTCACAGAATCTATAATCTAGACGTAAACCCATTTTCAACCTTTAAAAAGAAATATCTGGCAAGTTAACCTCTTTGCTGCAACATCCTCATTATTCTACAATCAGTGCATCTATAAAGACAGCACAGAATCAGATTGTAAAGAATAGATTCAGAATTACAACCTTTTACGACCACTTGTACTTCTATTTTGCCCTGACAACGAGCCTGTTTTTAGATTTTTGTATTCTGTATGTTTCTATATTTTACAGGGGGAGAATAAAGCAAAGAGATTGATAGGTCTGACAAAGCAAACTCATTGACTTCAGACAGCAGCAGATTCTGCCCTTCCTATGTGAAATGGCCTATAGCAGTGGTGGCGAACCTATGGCACATGTGCCAGAGGCGGCACTCGAAGCCATTTCTATGGGCACACATACAGTCACCACAGCATAGTTTGCCCCACCTCTCTCCCCAGCAGCCCAATGGGAGTGCTTCCTCCTTCCCCCAGCACAGTTCACCCTGCCACTCTGTCCAGCAGCCCAAGGGGAGCACTTCTTCCATCCCTTAGCACAGTTCACCCCACCTCTATGCCCTGCGGCCCAATGGGAGCGTTTCCTTCCTCTGCTGTTGCTGTGTTGGCACTTTGCAATAAATAAGTGGGTTTTGGGTTGCAGTTTCAGCACATGGTCTCTAAAAGGTTCACCATCACTGACCTATAGGGTAGGGTGAGCATGACTACTTTCCAAATGTTTTTATCTTGTAGCTGCTATCATCACAATACATGATTATAGAGATTATGGTAGCAGCAGTTCAGAAATTTATGGAAAACCACATTTGTCATTTATAGCTGATGGTGGAGTCTTTTAACAGTATGTATATAGTATGTGTATATAGTATGTATTATATATATAGGGGTGCCTGTCGCGCAGTGGTCCACGGAGTCACGAAGGGTAGGAATCGACCATGCGACTGAACAACAACAACAAAATTATATGAGAAGCAAAGCATTGTGCTAAGAGAAATGGGTCTATTCCAATATTTGATTGTCCTGGTATGCAACCTTTACTCTGGACAAGAGGTTACAGTAGAAACAGGACGTGGAGAAACAGAATGGTGTCCAACTGGCAAAGGTATCAGACAATGACGCATTTCATCTCCCAGTTTGGTTAATCTATATGCAGAACATATCAGAGGGAAAGTGGTTTAGTTTTAGAGGAAGGGCAAATGAAAATTGGTGAAAGATGCATTAATAATGCAGATATGCAGATGATGCCAAATTATTGGAAGAAAACAGCATCCATGTAAAACAGTATTGATGGAAATTAAAACAGTAAGTGCAAAAGCAGAACAACTGACTACTAAAAGGACAATGACTACTGAAGAGGTAGAAAACTTTAGTTCTGGGAATGAAGGAATCAAAATTGGTAAATATTTTCTATATCTTGGTTAAACCATAAGACAAAATGGAGACTACCACTTGGAAGGACAACCATGATGTGCAACTAGAAAAGATCCTTTAAAGTAAAGAAATGTTACTGAAGACCCTTTAAACTAGAGTATTTCCAATAACAATATGCAGATATGAAAATAAGATGGTAAAGAAAGATATGGGAAAATGGATTTGTTCAGAATGTAGTGTTGGAATAAAATTTTATACCCACCACAGCTCCATGCACACTAAAAACAAACAACAAGGATAACTTAAATTAAATGAAGACTGAACTCTCACTAGAAGCTAAATTGATTAAACTGAGGCATATCAGCAAAAGGCAAGACTCACCAGTAAAGGCAACAATGCTACAAATGCAAGCGCGGCGCCAAAATGGCCGCCGCGCCCTTTGCGGGGCCCCCCCACAGGACAGAGAATCCGGGTAGTTAGGGGCGTGGCCAGCTCCCTTATAAAAGGGGTGGCCACGAGGCAGCCGAGCTGCCATTTTACCTCAGCGACGGAGCGGAGAAGTCTTTTCCCCTGTGTCTCCGTCGCTCTTTAGCTTACCGGGAAGCCTTTTGGCGGCGATTTTCCTTTTTGGCTTCCCTTCACTCCGGTGGAGATGCCTTCGAAGAAGAAGGCAGCTTCGAGTGCGGCTCGCGCTGTTAGGAGGCGCAACCCAGGTCGGAGGACCACGGTGCCGCCTCCCCAGCAGCCGCCGTTGCAGGCCCCTGCCGGGACCGGCGGAATGGGGTCTATTGCCCCTTGGCCCGGAGCGGGCGAACAGAGTGCGGGCGCGGTAGGGGCTCCGGCCCGCGGCCCGCGAGCGGTGGACACCGCTCCTGCATCTGCCCACCAGGTTGGGCCTGCTGCTCTTGGGTCGCAGCCTCCCCCTGGGCCCTCTAGCCTTGGGGGGTGGTGCGGCCCCCTGCCTTGGCAGGTTTCTCCACCAACCCTGCCGGGCTTCGGTGTTGGCCAATGGCCATATTCGGGTCCTGGGGTATACAGGGACCTGTACCCACGCCTGGACCGTGCGGGCCGGCCGGCCCTTGGCCCCAGGTCAACGTGGAAGCCTTACTGGCCCGCCTTGCGGCCCTTGAAGCGTCGTTGGCTCGGGCCAATCAGGCGGGGCCCCCCTCCTTTGGGGGTTCCTTTTGAGGCGCTGTCGGCAGGAGGACAACAGCCGACAGGGAGGGTTGAGCTGCTGCAGGCGCGTGGCGCGGTTTCGGCCACTGCCTCGCAGCTCCCCAGCCAGCAGCCAGGTGCAGGTTCCCGGTGATGAGCTCTACGTCGGTCGTGAGCTCCGACGCCCCCAGTGGGCCGGAACCCCCGGTGGGGGCGGCCCGCGGGGGTGCAGCATGTGAGTATACAGTGTAAACGAGTACATCCACACACATTCCCAATATGGGGGGGGGGGCTTTCCAATGGCCTTGGCCTCGCGCGGGTGGTGTGGCGGTGCACCCGCTGACGCCTCACCCGGCGATGACAGCTAACACCCAGGGCCCCGTGGTGGGGGGTGTTCCCTACCTTAGGGGAATGTTTTGGGTGGTCGGGTTGGTCCAAGCCCCTATTCCTTACCGATGAGTGACCACTTGGCACAGGCCGCCAGAGAGTAAATTTGGCGGGGGGAGTACGTGGATATCTTCTCACTCCTAAACAGTGTGCCCACCAAGGAGAGAGGGAGGGGCAGAATGAGAAGGATAGTGGCAGGCACGTTGTCGTAAGCCACCAAGTATGTGGGCCAAATGGTGGCCGGCCTGCATCATATGCATGGCGGTGTACCTTAGGGCCCGGCCGGATCTGGCAATTCAGATGGCCCAGTATTTGGACAACGCCTACCGGGCGATGGTTTACTTTCCGGGCCCAGCGTGGTTGGCTGGTGACGAGGAATGCCGTAGGCGGATTTCCCCGCACCCCGAGATTAGGCGAGATGAGCCAGGCCAGAGGCTGCGGCTTTTGTACGTTACGCCCACGCGCCCTGCACCCGGGGAGATATACCATTGGGGGCATGCGGTTCAGCGGGCGGCCCCAGCACAGGTCACCTGCCAGGGGGCGGGGCGGGGGGTTCCAGCCCGCCTTGCTGTGCTGGACTTTCTTGTCCAATGGCTCCTCTAATGGGAAGACTTGCAAATACAGACAGGAGTGTCCCACCTGTGTTGGCCCCCATGCGGCCTCCGCCTGTCCCAGGCCTGGAAGGATGCGGGGCAGAGGGTGGGGCGGACAGGGGGCTGGCAAGACTGCCGCAGATGGATCTAGTTCACCTAAGGGCTCCCTCCCCATTTAAGGTGGACATGTTGGAGCGTTGGCTCACACGGTATCCGAAGGGAGAGGATGCAGGTTATCTCCTTCAGGGTTCTAGGCAGGGGTTCCGGATCCCTTTCATGGGTAATAGGTTCCCTCAGGATGCCCCCAATCTTTTATCCCTTAAGGGGAGGGAGGAGGTGGCTGCTGCCAGCTTTGACATAGGGTCCATGCGGGCAGGGTCGTTGGCCCTGTCCCTGCACCCCCGTTCCGGGGAGCATATTATTTCAATGTTGCCATGCCTTTTGGCTATTCCATTGGGGCTCGGTATTCGAGCGTTTCACCACTTTCCTAGATTGCGCTTTTATCCGCAGGTCAGGGTCCCGGTCTGTAGCCCATTCCCTGGATGATTTTATTCGGGGCTGAACGGGGCTGGGACACGTACACACGTCTCCTCAACACATTTCAGACGCTAATGGAGGAACTGGTGTCCCTTTAGCGCCCGAAAAGACCGAGGGCCCATCTCCACAGCTAGTATTCCTGGGGTGGAGAGTAATACGGTAGCGCAGAATTCTAGGTTGCAGCGGGATAAGGTGTCAAGGCTAGTGGCCCTTGTCTCGGTCTTGCTGGCCGAGCGCATGGCATCACTGAGGGAACTCCTGGTGCTACATGGTCACCCCAGTTTCGCTGGCAGGGTCGTCGCACCAGGCAGGGCATTTGCTCTGCGCTGGGGCGACGCCATGGCGGGATTGTTCAGGCCCCACCACAGGCTCAGATTTACCCGGGGTATCGGGGCAGACGTGCTTGTCTGGCCATAGATCCAGAGGTAGTTCAACGGGGTGTCATTTTGGGGTCTGATCTCCTGGCTCCCCCTTGCTTTCAGATGCAGTCCGATGCCTCAGGATTCCTGGGTTTATGGGATGTACTTCAATGGGAAGTGGGCCTATGGTGGGTGGCCACTATCCTGGGCAGGCAAGGGTTGCCTGCATGGTCTCACGGAGCTGGAATGTTTCCCTATCCTGGGTGCTTTGATGCTATGGGGCAAAGAGTGGGCCAACTCGGTGGTGCAATTTTGGCATGGCAACGCGGCTGTGGTCCGCATCGTCACTGCACAGATTTCCAAATTGCCCGGGGTTATGGAGCTAGTGCGTTGGTTTGTGTTATGCAACCTGTGCCTCAACGTGCCCTTCAGGGCCAGGCATGTCCCAAGGGTTGATAATGATATTGCTGCTGCTTTGTCCCGCCTGCAGATCTCCCGGTTCCGTGCCTCGGCCCCCGGATGCGGAGGAATTTCCCTTGCCACTCCCGGACGAGAGATGGAACGTTGGCAAGGAGAAGGTGAACCGGGCGATTGGCCTGTCACTAGTGCCATGCATAAGTAAGGCGTACCACCACGCATTTAGTTCCTTCAGAGTATTACTGTACCTGATTCTGACTGCCAGGAACCTGGCCGATCCCAGTAGCCCATGTTCTGCGGTTCATGGTTTACCTGTATGCCCAGGGCCTTGCACCACGCACCATAGCATCTCAGCTGTCGGGTTGGCTTTTATGGCCAAAGTGGGAGGTCGTGTGGACAGCACCAATGACTTCCGGGTGAGACATGTTTGGGAGGGGTGGGTGCGCGTGCGCGGGTGTTTCCCGGGCGACCGCCACCCCATTTACCCAGGGGTTTTTTACCCAGTTGGCCCGGGGCTGGCCTGGCCTCTGTTTTGATAGATGAGGCAGCCCACTTCATGCGGCTACAATGGTGGCCTTTTTTGGAGCCCTCCGCATCGGCGAGCTTGAGATGCTGAGTAAGGCGGATGCAAGATTTTCCCAGGGTTTTTTACCCAATTGGCCCGGGGCTGGCCTGGCCTCAGTTTTGATAGATGAGGCAGCCCACTTCATGCGGCTACAATGGTGGCCTTTTTGGAGCCCTCCGCATCGGCGAGCTTGAGATGCTGAGTAAGGCGGATGCAAGATTTTCCCAGGGTTTTTACCCAATTGGCCCGGGGCTGGCCTGGCCTCTGTTTTGGAAATGAGGCAGCCCACTTCATGCGGCTACAACGGTGGCCTTTTTTGGAGCGCTCCGCACCGGCGAGCTTGAGATGCTGTATAAGGCGGATGCAAGTTGTAGGGCACTGGAACTCGAGGATGTCTATGTTGCCAAAGACTGGGCCCAGTTGAGGATATGCTCCTCTAAGACAGATCAGCATGGCTTAGGCAGTGGTGTAAGACTGCTACGGTGTTCTTTGGCAGACATCTGTCCGGTTGGTGCCCTACAGGAGTTCCTGGCACTGCGTGGCATGCACCACGGCCCGTTTTTCTGTCACCAAGATGGGTCTCCCCTTACTAAATTTCAGTTTTGGAAGGTGACAGGCAGAGCCCTCACCAGGGTGGGCCTACCAGGTGCCCGTTATGGCACACATTCATTCCGTACTGGTGCAGCCTCTACAGCAGCTGCTTTTGGGTACTCTGGGGCTGACATACGCAGCATGGGGAGGTGGGGCTCGCAATGTTTTCAGTTTTATGTGCGCCCACTTCCGCCATGAGTACCAATCCAGTCACCTTACCGTCTTTTTCTCAATTTTTCTCAATTTTCTTACAGACCCTGGGTGTCGTATTACACCGGTGACAGTATGGCTGGTGGGCCACAGCTATGTGCACAGGGCAGCGCGTTACGCTGCGGCGACAGAGTGGGGACCCCGACGGGGACTGGGTGAACACTCCAGTCTCACATGGCATGGTAAGCCTGGGATGTTATGGCGGGAGCTGCGGCCTTCCCTTTTTTCTGGCCTGAGTGCTGACCCGCCTGACATTCTCATCATCCACCTTGGGGGCAATGATTTGTGCCAGGTCACCGGCTTATCGCTCAAGCATGCGATTTGCGAGGACCTCGCCTACTTGCATTATGTCTGGCCTGCCACAACCCTAGTTTGGTCGGACATTATTACGCGCCTTTCTTATAGAGGGGGCGTTCACCTCCTGGCCCTTGACCGCGCTAGGTGCACGGTCAATAGGGCGGTGGCGCGGTTTCTTGCCGACAGGGCTTGGGGACGGGTCAGTCATCACCCCGATATTAGTCTACAAAATTATGACTTGTACGTAGGGGATGGGGTCCATCTGTCGCGAGGAGGTATGGACCTCCTGTTAGGTGATTGGCGAGCAGGCCTGTTGACCGAGCTGACGGTCTGGGTGGGGGCGTCAGGTCTTCTTTGAAGCCCCTCCGTGTGGCGGGTAGCACTGGTAAGGTAAACAGTATGACCCACAGGTATCCGGCAGGTTCGCAATTAACTGGACAACACTAGACAGGAATAAATTAGTTAAACGTTGTCCGGTCAACGACGAACCAGGCGACGGGGTGATGACGATTGCTAACCAGCATGCATCACCCCTGTGATTTCACGGATACGCGTCAGAGGGTGGGGTCATGAGTTAGATATTGACTACGGTCAACAATTTGTTTGTTGTCAACAAACAAATTGATACAATTTGATACATTGTAACCAATTGCCGTTGGCAATTTTGGGTGGTACCTTACCAGTGTTACTTCGGCCTGCTTGCCTTAAGAATTACGATTGGTCGTTTTACCAATACAAATTTATAATTCGGACTAGGGCATTGAATCAATAAATGTGGCCCGATGCTGTTATCCACTTTCAATGTTGTCGGTGTCCGTTATTGGGGGGGTGCGCCTGCAATGCAAGCGCGGCGCCAAAATGGCCGCCGCGCCCTTTGCGGGCCCCCCCCCCCCACAGGACAGAGAATCCGGGTAGTTAGGGGCGTGGCCAGCTCCCTTATAAAAGGGGTGGCCACGAGCCAGCCGAGCTGCCATTTTACCTCAGCGACGGAGCGGAGAAGTCTTTTCCCCTCCACCCCCTCCCTAGTTAACAGTGTGATATTTTGGTCGCTTCGGGGCCGGGTGGGAATTTTTGGCTGGGACCCATATTGGCTTCCGGGTCCTGGCTTTTTTGCCCATCCCACACTGTTGCTATGGTTTGATATAGGGGTCTTTCTACGTTCCTAATGTTGACTTTGGTCACATTGGCGGGTAGCACTGGTAAGGTAAACAGTATGACCCACAGGTATCCGGCAGGTTCGCAATTGACTGGACAACACTAGACAGGAATAAATTAGTTAAACGTTGTCCGGTCAACGACGAACCAGGCGACGGGGTGATGACGATTGCTAACCAGCATGCATCACCCCTGTGATTTCACGGATACGCGTCAGAGGGTGGGGTCATGAGTTAGATATTGACTACGGTCAACAATTTGTTTGTTGTCAACAAACAAATTGATACAATTTGATACATTGTAACCAATTGCCGTTGGCAATTTTGGGTGGTACCTTACCAGTGTTACTTCGGCCTGCTTGCCTTAAGAATTACGATTGGTCGTTTTACCAATACAAATTTATAATTCGGACTAGGGCATTGAATCAATAAATGTGGCCCGATGCTGTTATCCACTTTCAATGTTGTCGGTGTCCGTTATTGGGGGGGTGCGCCTGCAAAAATAGATTGCAAAAGGGAAAGTAGGCATAACATGACATGGATCAAAATCAAATAAAGAAATCAGCATTTTGTTTTCAAGACCTGAAGAGGGCTGTAAATGATAGGAGCCTTTGAGAGCTATTAATTCATAGCATGTCATATGGCAGAAGCAGCAATACATGGATGCCCACCCCTAACATATAGTCAGTATACTTGAAAAATAAATGTTACCTCTTCTGTAACAGACAAAACTACCAAGCTATGTTGTCTCCAATCACTGCCTTTGACAATTTTTCTTAACATGGTCATTGTTAAAACTTGCTTCTCCTGGTTAATTTCAAGTCAAAGCTTGCTGGACAGCTCAGGGGTTTAGATATTTGGCTGCAGAGCCAAATATTGGGAGTTCAATTTCTACTGTGTCTCCTGAGAGAAGAGCCAACATGTGTGGCCTAGGGCAAGCTGCATAGGCTCAAGTCACCCTTAGAAGAAGGGAATGGCAAACAGCTTCAGAACATTCTTTACCTAGAAAACCCTGGAAAGGGTCACTATAACTAAGAATTGATGTCACTGCTTCTCTCTTCAAGCCAGAGATGTGACAAGTGACACAGATGTAACTGCTGCAAAATTTGGCAGTGTTATTTTCACTGTTAAGAGTCCATATAGGCAGCCATTCAATACAGAGGTTCAATCACAATAAACTTGCTGATATCACAAATGATCCACAAACCACAGAAGTCTACTAAAGCTGTGAGTACAACTGTGTACAATAGTACTTACTCTCAATGAAGGAAGGACAGGATCACAGCCTCAGAAACTTAAATCTCCAAGTAGCCATACTGGCAAGATTAGGTATTTGACTGGTGAAAAAAATGGTTGTCACCTCAGCATCATATTCCGGTATTTTAACAAATAAGTTAATTTTTTGTGTAACAACAAATATAATTTTTGTGTAACAATAAATGTAGCTTTAAAACATATGTAATTAATTATATGTTTTAATTACTGTGTTTCAGGTTGTCTGCATCTATAGTAGATAGACACAAAGGAAAGTGTTGTTGTACTATTGGGTTTTACAATCTTGGGTCCCCAAATTGGCCTTCAATTCCTAGAAGACTTGATCAGCAGGTGTACTGAAATCCAAGAACACATGGGGACCCACGGTTGAGAAACACAAACATAATAACAGAGAAGGGAATACATCAAAACAAATATGGCAACATCATGTCTTTCCAACATTCAAAAGTAAATTCCCTTGGAGATGACTTCACTAGACATAATATTCTAACTGACAGTTAAATGTTTTTGTAATCAGATAATAAAGTTGAGAATTTAGGAATATTGTTTGGCCATCGAAACACTTAACTCGCTCACACCTACTCTAGCTTTGATAGGAATATAACTATCTAGAGCAATGACAGCAAACCATGGCACTCCAGATGTTCTTGAACTTCAATTCACAGAAGCCCTGATCAGCAGGAGTACTGACTTGGGCTTCTGGTAATTGAAGTCCAAGAACACCTGGAGTGCCAAGGTTCACTATCAGGGCTCTAGAGCAACAACACTGCCATGGCTACAATATATTCCAGCATCTTCGAAGCTGACTTAGCACACTTTCTCAGCTCCTGTCCCAATAAGTATCTTTTCTACCTGAGCTCTAACAACATCATACATATTTGTTTATTGCTTGTTTGTTGTATGATATTGTTAGTGTTAGTGTTTATTTGTTTATACACTGCCCAGAATGAGAAATATCCCAGATGGGTGGTTTAGAAATTTAATTAATAAATAAAATATAAATAAATATTATCTGGACTCATCAGGAATTTAATTAAATTCCACCCCATCGTCTACTATGTATGTAAAAAGGAAACCAAAGAGGAAGAAGAGTTGAGTTTTGAGAAGTGGTCTGCTGGTGCCTTTGAAATAATTGTATTTTAATAGAGGCATTGTGAGTTATACCTGCAAGTTACACATGCACACACACACAAGAAAGCAGAAGGGGTGTGCTTGGTTTGAGAAGAAGGAAAGTCAGAGACGGGCAAGACTTAAGCAAGTGTTCAATTGATGTATCCATGGCTACACAAATGTATGAGGCTACAATCAGTTGACCTACCATATTTATCTTTACAAGCTATGAAGAGAAACACATAGGAGAGAGCAATGATATTGGGTATGATCTAGTTCCATCATTTACATCAGGGGTGCCCAAACTATGGCCCGTGGGCTGGATATGGCCCCTGACGCCAATTCATCAAGCCTGTGGCACCCTCGCCACTCCCAGAAGTGGATAGAGGATGAGCCAGCCAATGCGCATGCATGTCCGGAAACACTCCCAGAAGTGGATGGAGATGCCCCTGCACATGTGCAAATACATCTGTGTCACTTCTGGGAGTGGTGCAGGCATGTTTGCACCTATGCGGGCGCGTCCGAAACCACTTTATGGGAGTGGTCCCAGACACGCATGCACAAATGTGCCTGCTTCCAGGGGCATGGTCAGGCCCACTCAGCTGCTTCAGGGGTGTGGTCAGGCTCCTGGCGCAAAAAGTTGGGACACCCCTGATTTATACGTTTCATAAGCAGGATATTGCCTCCTACTCTGCATCAGCAGTTCAGATCATGAAAATAACTCTAAAGATTGAAATACTGTACCTCAAACATAATGTACTGCCGCCTTCTGCTTTCTGAATTTCTTTAATGCACATTTTCATCCCTCTTTTTAAAAATGGGGAGGAAACATAGAACATACTAGAAATGAGGCAACATCTCATCAATGGTTGTTCAAGTTCCAAAATGTCCCCAACTATTTCTCAGTTCTCTAGTCGTTCTGCAAGAGTGCCTTGGTAATGAATATTTATTGGCCTCTTTGCTTTCCTATACAGCCAGAATGCCACTTAGTGAATTTAACAAGGGGGGAAACGGCCAGACAGTAAGTCAACAGAGAAGAGGAAACGGTCTGAGGCATTTAATTAAGTCACAATTTTCTTTCTCAATAAACAGATATGTTCAAAAAGCTATAATAGTATTTCATTTAATAGTTATAGAACTCAAAGGTTTTCAGTCGAAAATGTTCATTCAAAAATTGTCATTCAAAAATTAAAGTTCCACAGCCCAATATGTAAAATTATATCAAAGCTGTTTCTGGATATTCTCAGCTTTTCCATAAGAGAAATCGTCTTCAGGATATCTACAAGCAAGAAAAAAAACCACTGTGGTAACAACCATTATCTAATATATAAATTCACAGAATATATATTTAACATGGTACAGAGAATTTACATAGATAAAATCATACTACCTTATTTTGCGTCATGAGCCTCACTTTGTGTTATTCTTCCTGTGCTCTAACGTCAGCTAAAAAGTCGAAAGGCAGTTCTTTTAAAGAAGGAAAGAGTCTCAAGTGTAAATTGTAATTAACACCTGTGTGTGAATTAAAGGTAACTAGATAAGTCAAGTTTGCTATTAAGTCCAAGGGGTTCTAGTGTTTGATATTTAAAGAAGTTAAAAGCCTCTCTCTGAAGCAGCCGTTTATTCAAATCAATCCTTTCATAGGTTTTAGATATAATAACCTCAAGAACCACAAACCTCATTTGATCTTCAGTATGTTTTTTAGTCACAAAGTGAGAGACAAGCGGTGCCGCTTCAACCTGGCCATGCACACATGAACGGTGTTCCGAGATCCAAGTACAAATCGGTCTCGATGTTACCCCAATATAGTGCTTGTTGCAGGGGCATGTGATCATGTAGACCACGTTACAAGTCCCACAGGTGGAAAAATATTTAATAATATGGGTGCAATTGAGGTAGGAAAGTCTATACTCTTAACGTCCTGAGGGAAGCGGCAAACAGAACCCTTTCCGCACTTGAAGTGCCCTTAAGTAACCCTCTAGGGGTGGTTCACAGTGGTGACTGGATCAGTTTTAGTGAGTAAGTTTCGGAGGGAGCTAGTGTGCCTAAAACCTATCATAGGTTCATACCTGTCAACCCGCAGCTCCGGAAAAAACGGGACCTGCGCAGATCGCTTGTGCGCAGGTCGCTTTCCATGCATGCGTGGAAGGGTTTTACACTTGTGTAGAACCCTTCCACGCATGTGTGGAAGTGCTCTGCCGCTTGCGTAGGGGCTGCGCAAGTGGCATAGCGCTTCCATGCATGCGTGGAAAGCGTCCCCCCCCCGCAGCCAAATTACGGGGTTTTGGCAGCGCGGGACGGGTTATGATGTCAATCGGCATCAAATTTCGGGGTGATCCCGGCCAAATCGGGATGGTTGACAGGTATGCATAGGTTTGACCCCACATTCAGGTATATCATCCAGAATTCTCCAGTGCTTCATTATGATCTTTATAATACTTTGAGCCAGGGGTGTGAAATCAAAAGAATAAAACAATTGGGAACTCCTACCGCGATCTTTACTCGTGAGGAGAGCCTTCCTCGGAATTGATCTAACTTTCTTCAGTGACTGTTCCTGAACATTCACAGGATAACCTCTATCAATCAATTGAGATAATAACATGGAGGATGATTCCCTAAAATCAGATTCTAATGTAGAATTTCTCTTGATCCTTGACAACAAACTAAAGGGAATATTGTTTTTCAAGTGTGCTGGGTGATATGATCTATAATGAAGGTAAGTATTTCTATCAGATGGTTTCTTATAAAGCTTCATACAAATGGAGTCATTATGAATGTAAATCATTAGTTCGAGAAAAAGTAAGGAGCTGGGACAAAGATGGGAGCTCATTCCATCCTGCAGTACTAGGGAATCGAACTGCTGACCTTCCGCCTCCCAGTCAGCGTCTTAGCCACTTGAGCCACTGCAGTCTCTTAGTATAACCTATTTCTACTGAGCTATAGCTGTTCATAATATACAAAGGACATGGTGCCATGGATATTTTTGGTTTCTTTTATATGAGGAGGGACTGCAGTGGCTCAAGTGGCTAAGACATTGACTGGGAGGTGGAAGGTCAGCAGTTCGATTCCTGAGTACTGCAGGATGGAATGAGCTCCCATCTTTGTCCCAGCTCCTGACAACCTAGCAGTTCGAAAGCAAGAAATTGCAAGTAGATAAACAGGGACCACTTTGGTGGGAAGGTAACAGCGTCCCGTGCACTCCGGTGTCTATATATATAATCAGTTGTTTTATTTTATTCATAGTCGGGTTTGGTTTTAATCATGTGTGTATACTGCCCAGAGCAGCCCACTAGTGGGTAGTCCATGAAATATAAAACTTTGTCTCCTTCCTGCCTAACAAAGATCCAGTAGAAATATGTTATACGAAGAGATGGCGGTAAGTGATTCATTTCATGCAGCATACTTTGTGGCTAAGCAGATATCTGAAGCAAGGTCTTTTCCCTTACGTGGTGCCATTATGAACTACAAAAGCTGTGATTTCTGGCCACTGGCTAGGTTACCATGCTGATCAGAGTTGCAGTCCAAACCATGTAGAGTGCAGATTAGAAAAGTCTATCCTGGTCTTAAGTTTAATACAGGTCAATATGTCCCACTGTAGATTCCTGAAAATACTGCTATACTAAACTGAATTTAAATGAAGAAATATGTTTTCTTGTATCTCTTTCCCCATGCTTTAAGATGTTTTTCTCCAGATGTCCCTCTATGAGCACTAAACATGCTTTACCATCTACAACTGGAACTCTGCAAGACGGCTTTACTCTGTGTAGCATGGGATTTTGTTCTCTGAAAGAGTCATCCTCTACAACTATCCAGTTTGGCTTCAACTTGTTTCCTCTACCTAATCCAGTATCAGCAATTATAAGACAGTATAAACTAAAGACTGCTTGGAAATCACCACTGCCAGCTTCAAAAGGGTTGAGATTAAACAGACTGTCAGAGTTTAGTGTTTTTCTTGCTCTCAGGCATCCTAGAGGTAAGTATGGATGAAACCTAATACCATCATATCATCAGTTGAGCTTCATTTGACCCATACACAAGTCTTCTTCCATCGCAACTGAGAACAAGAACATTACAAGACTTTTTTTTATATAATGATTTTTATTATAAGAGCAAGCCTCTCCTCTGCCCCCCTACCCATTTTGTCCTGACCTACACTGTTACCTGATATAATAATAATAATTTTGTGTCAGAGATTACTCTAGGTTGAAAGGATTTTTGCTGGAGAAACTCCACTCAAGGGACGCCCAAATGAGGCTCCTTTCATGTCCCTGTGCAGCCCTTGATTATCGAAACCCGACCATACAGTCTGATAAAGAAACCATAAGATTTCAATAGCCTACAAACATTTTTGTGTCGTTTTGGTTTGTTTAATAAAAGTATTGTCACAGTGAGGATTTCATCATTTACTCCCTCATGGTCAACATGGTTACACCTGTTTTTCAGATATAGGAATGTCTCAGTAATGTGACCCTATCTATCACCTGACCAAGTTGGAGATTCCCATCTGGCTTCCTTGCTACAGAATATTAGAAAACTGATAATTTTCATTTAATTAATTATTCTGATGTAAGAATGTAGGCATTTCATAAGATAGCTTTCAAGCAAACCTTTGATTTATACTTGTAATGTTTTAATTTTTTGTGTGCTTGACTACTTATACTTGAAACTTCTAGAAGACAAGATTGTTCTCTCTCTTGTGAAGAATGACAGAAACCTATGAATTTTGTCTAGCAAAATCCTGTCTGATATCCAAAAACCATGGTAGAGATTGTGGGAAAACAGCAGAAATATGAAGCTTATGAGAAATATTTTTTTAAAAAAAAAAAGCCAAAAAGAGTAGTGACAAGAGAATTGCTGCGTTTCTGACAATGAAATTATGATGTTTCAATAGAAAGTAAACAGAAATCCTTGCAATTTGACACAATGGTGTTCTAAACATAAGGCAGGCACTATACTTTCTGGACCAGAGTCTCCCAAAAAAATGATTAAGAATTGGCAGGCATTAAATTATCTGTAGAGATGCTGCATAATAATCACAGAGGAAATGGAATTACTTGGAACTACAAAACCACAGATGTACTGAATGTTTTGGCCTTCAAATGCAGCCATCCAAGAGAAAAGCTGTCTTTACGTTACAACATCAACATTTCATGCCCTCTGCCTCTTTCAAAGGCAAATGAATGCAGAAGAAACTTGGATCAGAATCATGGTACCAAAGAAGTTAAAGACTAATTATTATTCTCTCCAACTTATCACAACTCGATTTAAGGTTTTTATAGTGAATCAGTCCCAAGCAGTCTGCAAAAAACCCTTGTGAGGGAATCATGTCTACCTCATGAATTCTGAGTCAGATGGCTTCCTTATAAAGGTCTCCAGTCTGCCCGGGCTAAATTTTGTACACAATTCAATTTTGGTTTGGCCCAAATTGTACTAAATTCCTATAGACCAAACAAAGAGAAAGGACAGCAACTGATAATGATTATATCCATACAGCACAATGGCAACTAGCAGCTGTTTGTCGCATTAAGGGATGGCATTACAGGATTTGTTGTTGGCATCTGTTGTATTTAAAAGTGTATCATTTCCAAAGCATTTTAAAACTAGATTTTGGACGCCATCATTATTTGGGAACACAGTAATGTAATATGAAAAATAGAACAGTGAGGTGCTGGGAGCAGAAACAATGATGTTTTCATTCCAAGTTTATCCATGCACACACACACTTCCAACTAAATAAATAAAATAATAAATAAGCTATGTTGTTTGTTTTGGAAATGCAAGCGCGGCGCCAAAATGGCCGCCGCGCCCTTTGCGGGGCCCCCCCCCACAGGACAGAGAATCCGGGTAGTTAGGGGCGTGGCCACCGCCTTGATAAAAGGGGGGGCCACGAGGCAGCCGTGCTGCCATTTTGCCTCAGCGACGGAGCGGAGAAGTTTTTCCCCTGCGTCTCCGTCGCTCGTTGGTGCTACCGGGAAGCCTTTTAGTTCCGTTTACTAGCTAGCTTCCCTTTCTGCTGCGGTGAGATGCCTTCCAAAAAGAAGGCTGCTGCGAATGCAGCTCGGGTGGTTCGGAGGCGTAATCCGGGTCGGAGGACCGCGGTGCCGCCTCCCCAGCAGCCACCTTTGCCATCCCCGGCCGGGGCTGGTGGCATGGGGGCTATCGCCCCTTGGCCCGATCAAAGTGCGGGCGCGGAGGGAGTTCCGGCCCGCGGCCCGCGAGCGGTGGGCACCGCTCATCCTCCTGCTCAATCGGTTGGGCCTATTCCTGTTGGGCCGCAGCCTCTCCCGGGGCCCTCTAGCCTTGGGGGGTGGCCCGGCTCCCTGCCTTGGCAGGTTAATCCACCAGCCCTCCCGGGCTTCGGCGGTAGTCAATGGCAATATACGGCCCCTGGGGTGCAGGGACCTGTCCCCAGGCAAGGATCAGGTGGGCCGGCCGGCTCTTTACCCATGGTTAATGTGGACTCCTTACTGGCACGTATTGCGGCCCTCGAGGCGTCTTTGGCCCGGGCCAGTCAGGCAGGTGCCCCTTTTGGGGTACCTTTGGAGGCGCTAACGGCAGCAGGACAACAGCCGGCGGGGAGGGTTGAGCTGCTGCAGGCGGGTGGCGCGGCTACGGCCACTGCCTCGCAGCTCCCCAGCCAGCAACCTGGTGCGGGTCAAGCCCCGGTGATGAGCTCTACATCGGTCGTGAGCTCCGACGCCCCCAGTGGGCCAGAACCCCCGGTGGGGGCGGCCCACGGGGGTGCAGCATGTGAGTATACGGTGCAAACGAGTACATCTACACATATTCCCAATATAGGGGGGGCCTTTCAGTGGCCTTGGCCTCGCTCGGGTGGTGCGGGGACTAACCCTCTGGTGCCCCACCCGGCGACAACGACAGCCACCATGCCCACGGGGGTGGGCCTAGGCTCTTACACTGCTGGCAATGTCTTGGGGGTGGCAGGGTTAGCTCCGGCTCCCTTTACCAGGCCTGTTGTCCCTTTTCGGCTTTGCCGACGGCAGGGTATTCCTTGCCACTGGGCGATCACTTGGCACAGGCTACCAGAGAAAAGATTTGGAGGGGGGAGTATGTAGATATCTTCTCACTCCTGAACAGAGAGCCCACCAAGGAAGAAAGGGAGGGTCAGGATGAGAAGGACAAGGAGCAGGCACGCCGCCGCAAGCCGCCGCGTACCTGGGCTAACTGGCTCCCCGCTTATTTGATATATATGGCGGTATATTTGAGGGCGCGGCCGGATCTAGCTATTCCCATGGTCCAATATTTGGACAACATATATAGGGCGATGGTAGATTTCCCGGGCCCCTCATGGCTAGCATATGATGAGGAATTCCGTATGAGGATTCCCCTCCATCCCGAGATGAGATGGGATGAGCCCTGCCAGAGACTGTGGCTCTTGTATATGACACCCACACGCCCTGCCCCGGGGGATAGGTACCATTGTGGACATGCGGTCCAGCGAGCAGCTCCAGTGCAGGTTACCCGCCAATCGGCGGGGCAGGGGGTTCCAGCCCGCCTGCTGTGCTGGACTTTCTCGTCAAATGGTTCCTGCAATCGAAAGAACTGCAGGTATAAGCATGAGTGTCCCACGTGTTCTGGTCCCCACGCAGCCTCGGCTTGTCCCAAGCCTGGGGGGGCGCGAGGCAGAGGGAGGGGTGGACAGTGGGCTGGCAAGGCTGCCACGGAGGGAACTGGTTCTCCAAAAGGCACCCTCTCCAATTAAGGTGGACATGCTGGAGCGCTGGCTCGCATCGTACCCAAAGGGGAGGACAGAGAGTATCTCATTCACGGTTTTAAGCAGGGATTTCGTATCCCTTTTATGGGTGTTAGATCACCTCAGGACGCTCCCAACCTGTTATCCCTCAGAGGTAGGGAGGAGGTGGCTGCGGCCAGCATTAAAAAGGAATTAGACGCGGGCAGGGTCGCTGGACCTTTTCCTGCACCCCCTTTTCCCAACCTTAAGGTTTCACCATTGGGTTTGGTTCCCAAAAAGTCCCTAGGTGAGTTTCGCCTTATTCATCATTTGTCCTACCCAGCCGGCAGATCGGTCAACGATGCTATACCTGATGACCTTTGTTCGGTCAGGTATACATCGTTCGACCATGCGCTGCGCATGGTGCGCTCGTGTGGCCCGGGTGCCTTGCTGGCCAAGTGCGACATTAAGTCAGCTTTTCGCCTCTTGCCAGTGCACCCGGGTGACTTTGAATTGCTGGGTTTTAAATTTAAAGGGGAATATTATTTTGATAAGGCCATGCCTTTTGGCTGCTCCATATCATGCTCGGCCTTCGAGCGTTTTAGTACTTTCCTAGAGTGGGCTTTTGTCCGCAGGTCAGGGTCCCGGTCTGTAGCCCATTACCTGGATGACTTTTTATTCGGGGGTGAACGGGGCTGGGACACGTGTGCACGTCTCCTCAATACATTTCAGACGCTAATGCAGGAACTTGGTGTCCCTTTAGCGCCCGAAAAGACCGAGGGCCCATCGACCAAGTTAGTGTTCCTGGGGGTTGAGATTGACACAGTAGAGCAGGCTTCTAGGTTGCCGGGCGATAAGGTGTCTAGGATAGTGACCCTTATCTCGGAATTGCTGGCCAAGCGTAAGGCATCCCTGAGGGAACTCCAGGTGCTACATGGGCACCTTAATTTTGCCTGCAGGGTGGTCGCACCGGGCAGGCCTTTTGCCCGGCGCTTATGCGACGCCATGGCAGGGTTATCCAGGCCCCACCACAGAGTTAGGCTCACCCGGGGTATCAGGGCAGACATGTTCGTCTGGTTGCAATTCCTGAGGGAGTTTAACGGGGTCTCATTTTGGAGGTCGGACCTCCTGGCTTCCCCCAATTTCCAGATCCAGTCTGATGCCTCAGGATCCCTGGGTTATGGGATGTACTTCAATGGGAAGTGGGCCTATGGTGGGTGGCCACCGGCATGGGCAGGCACAGGTCGCCTGCGGGATCTCACATACCTGGAATTTTTTCCTATTCTGGGGGCTTTGATGCTATGGGGCGAACAGTGGGCTAATTCGGTAGTGCATTTTTGGTGCGACAATGCTGCTGTGGTACACATTGTCAATGCACAGACTTCTAAATCGCCCAGGGTTATGGATCTAGTGCGCCATTTTGTGCTGCGCTGCCTGCGCCTCAACGTCTTGTTCAGGGCCAGGCATGTCCCAGGGGTTAATAATGATATTGCTGATGCTTTGTCCCGCCTGCAGATCTCCCGGTTCCGCGCCTTGGCCCCGGATGCGGAGGAATTTCCCTCGCCACTCCCGGACGAGATGTGGACTATTGGCAAGGAGAGGTGAACCGGGCGATTGGCCTTTCACTAGCGCCACGCACGCGTAAGGCGTATCAACAAGCACTCAGTTCATATAGGGTTTTTGCCACTCAATTTCACTTGCCAGAGACCTGGCCTATTCCGGTGGACCATGTACTGCGGTTCATGGTCCACCTCCATGCACAGGGCCTTGCACCTCGCACCATAGCATCCAAGCTCTCGGCGTTGGCTTTTATGGCCAAAGTAGGGGGTCATGTGGATACCACCTCTGACTTCCGCGTGAGACACGTTTTGGAGGGGTGGGTGCGCGAGCGCGGGCGTTGCCCGGACGACCGGCACCCTATTTCCCCAGGGGTTCTTACCCAGTTGGCCCGGGGCTGGCCAGGCCTCTGTTTTGATCATTATGAGGCAGCCCTTTTTCATGCAGCCACAACGGTGGCATTTTTTGGAGCGCTCCGCGTCAGCGAACTCGTGATGCTGTCTAAGGCGGATGCAAGTGGTAGGGCACTGGAACTCGGAGATGTCTACGTTGCCAAAGACTGGGCCCAGTTGAGGATTCGCTCCTCAAAAACAGATCAGCACGGCGTAGGCAGTGGAGTAAGACTGCTACGGTGTTCTTTGGCAGACATCTGTCCGGTTGGTGCCCTACAGGAGTACCTGGCACTGCGTGGCTGGCACCACGGCCCGTTTTTCTGTCACCAAGATGGGTCTCCCCTTACTAAATTTCAGTTTTGGAAGGTGACAGCCATAGCCCTCACCAGGGTGGGTTTTTCAGGTGCCCGTTATGGCACACATTCGTTCCGTATTGGTGCAGCCTCTACAGCAGCTGCTTTTGGGTACTCGGGGGCTGACATACGCAGCATGGGGAGGTGGGGCTCACAGTGTTTTCAGTTTTATGTGCGCCCACTCCCGCCATGAGTACCAATTCAGTCACCTTACCTTCCTTTTTTCTCAATTTTATTGCAGACCCTGGGTGTCGTATTACACCGGTGACAGTATGGCTGGTGGGCCACAGCTATGTGCACAGGGCAGCGCGTTACGCTGCGGCGACAGAGTGGGGACCCCGACTGGGACTGGGTGACCACGCCAGTCTCGCATGGCATGGTAAGCCTGGGATGTTATGGCAGGAGCTGAGGCCTTTCCTTTTTTCTGGCCTGGGGGCTGACCCGCCTGACATTCTAATTATCCACCTGGGGGGCAATGATTTGGGCCAGGTCACCGGCTTATCGCTCAAGCATGCGATTTGCGAGGAACTCGCCTACTTGCACTATGTCTGGCCTGCCACAACCCTGGTTTGGTCGGACATTGTTCCGCGCCACTCTTACAGAGGGGGCGTTAACCTCCTTGCGCTTGACCGCGCGAGGCGCGCGGTCAACAAGGCGGTGGCGCGGTTTCTTACCACCAGGGCTTGGGGGCGGGTTAGTCATCACCCCGATATTAGTCTGCAAAATTATGACCTCTATGCAGGGGATGGGGTCCATCTGTCGCGAGGAGGTATGGACCTCCTGTTGGGTGACTGGCGAGCAGGCCTGTTGACCGAGCTGACGGTCTGGGGGGGGGCGTCAGGTCTTCTGTGAAGCCCCTCCGTGTGGCGGGTAGCACTGGTAAGGTAAACAGTATGACCCACAAGTATCCGGCAGGTTCGCAGTTGACTGGACAACACTAGACAGGAATAAATTAGTTAAACGTTGTCCGGTCAACGACGAACCAGGGGATGGGGTGATGGTGATTGCTAACCAGCATGCATCACCCCTGTGATTTCACGGATACGCGTCAGAGGGTGGGGTCATGAGTTAGTTATTGACTACGGTCAACAATTTGTTTGTTGTTGACAAACAAATTGATACAAATTGATACATTGTAACCAATTGCCGTTGGCAATTTTGGGGTGGTACCTTACCAGTGTTACTTCGGCCTGCTTGCCTTAGGAATTATGATTGGTCGTTTTACCAATACAAATTTATAATTCGGACTAGGGCATTGAATCAATAAATGTGGCCCTTTGCTGTTATCCACTTTCAATGTTGTCTGTGTCCGTTATTGGGGGGGTGCGCCTGCAATGCAAGCGCGGCGCCAAAATGGCCGCCGCGCCCTTTGCGGGCCCCCCCCCACAGGACAGAGAATCCGGGTAGTTAGGGGCGTGGCCACCGCCTTGATAAAAGGGGGGGCCACGAGGCAGCCGTGCTGCCATTTTGCCTCAGCGACGGAGCGGAGAAGTTTTTCCCCTCCACCCCCTCCCTAGTTAACAGTGTGATTATGGTCGCTTCGGGGCCGGGTGGGAATTTTTGGTTGGGATCCATATTGGCTTCGGGTCCTGGCTTTTTTGCCCACCCCACACTGTGGCTATGGTTTGATATAGGGGTCTTTCTCCATTACTATTGTTGACTTTGGTCACATGGGCGGGTAGCACTGGTAAGGTAAACAGTATGACCCACAAGTATCCGGCAGGTTCGCAGTTGACTGGACAACACTAGACAGGAATAAATTAGTTAAACGTTGTCCGGTCAACGACGAACCAGGCGATGGGGTGATGGTGATTGCTAACCAGCATGCATCACCCCTGTGATTTCACGGATACGCGTCAGAGGGTGGGGTCATGAGTTAGTTATTGACTACGGTCAACAATTTGTTTGTTGTTGACAAACAAATTGATACAAATTGATACATTGTAACCAATTGCCGTTGGCAATTTTGGGGTGGTACCTTACCAGTGTTACTTCGGCCTGCTTGCCTTAGGAATTATGATTGGTCGTTTTACCAATACAAATTTATAATTCGGACTAGGGCATTGAATCAATAAATGTGGCCCTTTGCTGTTATCCACTTTCAATGTTGTCTGTGTCTGTTATTGGGGGGGTGCGCCTGCAAACATTGTTGCAGAAACGTAAATTTAAATGTACTGATGCTGCAAAAGAAGGTGGAGGAGGAGGAGAAAGTAATTGCAACACAATGTGTTTCTGTATGAAATGTAATGCTAACTGAGGCAAAGTAAGCAAATTACCATATTGGCAAAAAAAATTTTTTTGCAGGGCATGATGTAGGATTTGGACAAACTGATTTAGCTCTGAAAGATTAAACATCCTATGCACTACATCACAAAACAATGCAAAATATAGTAAAACCCCAACTTACAAATGGCTCGCGTTACATAAAATTCAACTTACATAATGATTTTATGCTAAAAGCATGTCCCGATTTACATGATTTTCTATGGGGTTGCTTCGAGATACATAAAGAACATTTTTCCTATGGGTTTGCTTTGAGTTATGCAAAAATTCATTTCCCTATGGGTTTGCTTCAATTTACATAAAAATTTCATTTTTCCTATGGGTTTGCTTCGAGTTACGTAAAAAATAATTTTTCCCATGGGTTTGTTTCGAGTTACAAAAAAATTGATTTAAGCAGAAGTCTACAACTTTTTTTGTAAGTAGAGATTTTACTGTAGTTAGGATGCCATGGAAGATTATCAGGGATTTCTCAATAAGGTTACCCTTGCTTGAAAGACAGTCATATCTGACTCTATGTTATGGTGCTCATCTCTCCAACAAGCCAGTGCTGTCTGCGTCTGCAGATGTTTCTGTGGTCATGTGGCAGGCATGACTAGACGCCAGAGCACAAATGGATCTCTACCATTATACATTTTCTCCTTTACTTTAAGGTCTTCCAATCCAAGCAGGATAGCAATATCCATTATGGTCTAGAACAAATGTTCTTCACCTTTGCTCCATGTTTTGAACTATAATAATAATAATAATAATAATAATAATAATAATAATAATTATTATTATTATTATTATTATTATTATTATTATTATTATTATTATTATTATTATTATTATTATTATTATTATTATTATTATTTCATGTCAAACATTATTCTGGGTTGAAAGGGTTTTTGCTGGAGAAACGTTCTAGAACATGTGTAGATGCCCCAAATTCCTCAGCGTAATTTCCAGCTGATTGCTGCAATTTCAGCAATTCAGTCTTCTGGAAAGACCTCCATTGTCAGGCAATGGTGTGGGGAAGTTAAAGAAGAGGAAGAGAAAAAGAAAAGGACATGCACCAGCCAGATTTGATTCTGGCTTCCATGCCGCAGGTCATATGATCACCTTCTGCCAGCATGCAGACAACAGATTATCCATAGGGAATGTTGCCTTGGACAGGAAATCAATTGTCCACCCCTGGACACTCCTTCCGCCCTCCAGTCTGAATGCTTCCCTCCACAAAATTGTATTTCATGGATACAGTATGTTTAGACAGTCTATTCCATGTTCTGGTAAACTCAGGTTTTTTGCAGATTTATCTCCGATGAGCAATAGTAAAAGAACATGAAAAAAGACATTTATTTCCTTTGGCCAAATCCTCTGTACTCATCTCAGGGCAAATCACATCACATTAAGCCCCCACACACACTCTCTGGTCTTCTTTTTTTTATAAAAAACCAGAAAAACTAATTTGCTTCTTACAATGCTATTTCAATGACTGAAATCTATTGCTTAGCAAAGTATGTTGTAAAGGTAAAGGTCACACTTGTTTGAAAGCCAGCCGTATCTGACTCTAGGGTTCAGTGCTCATCTCTGCTTATAGCAAAAGAGTTGCACTAGAGTAGACCCAATGACTCACCAACCCATTCCCTCATTTAATGGGTCTACTCTAATTCATCTTACTAACCGAAGCAATAGGATATCAGCCAATATGTATGTGAGCTAGTAATAAAAACAAACTAAATGATCAAAAGCATGAATCAGATGAGTAGGAGCCCTGGTGGTGCAGTAAACTGCTGTTCTGCAACCAAAAGGTTGTCAGTTTGATCCAGACCAGGGTTCAAGATTGACTGATCCTTCTAATTCTTCAGAGCTCTTTAAAATCAGTACCCAGCATGCTGAGGGGAAATGCTAATTAACTTGTGAACTGCCCAGAGAGTGAACTAAGTGCTATGGGGCGGTACATAAGTGTGATTGCTTTAGGGAAAGGGGCAACTGGATGTGTATCTGAATTCATTTTTAGTAAAACATACAAGGAACACATAATTAGGATGCCCACACTTTTATATGTTTGCTGCAGAGGTAGCCAACACAAGGCCTGAACTGTGGCATCAGTATTAGAAATGAATTTATGCCATTTTTAAATGAGATGCATGGCATCCCCTTTTACCTTGGCTGATAAAATTCATTAACAAGTCAGTTTCCATTTCACATCCAGTAGTTGGAGACCATGAGCATTTTTCCAAGGGCTTTAACAAATACTAAAGCATTTCAGTAGCCAGGGTCCTGTTGCCTAGTCATAGAGCAGAAGGGAAATTGCTCATTGTCTCCTGTCCCCAGATTCTGGTAGTAACCTTGTTGAGAGAAATTGGTCATTAAGGCAGGATATTAACTTGGCAAGCCAGCAGAGGGCAAGCTCAGTCTGTATATTGTCTGCATTCCCCCTCCTTATAAGAACAAGTAACCATTTTCAAATTTATTTATCTTTCAGCCAGTAGTCCATACAGACACACAAAAACATGCTGCACTCCATCACAAGCAAGATGTAACAGCATTCATCACTTCTGTCACCGATTGTCTTTTCAAGGTACTTGGTCAATATTTACGGACAAATGATAACACTGGCAAAGCATGATAAAACTTCATGGTCCTTTTATTTCATTCAAAGTGATATGCTTACTTCCATTGTGGTCAGTACACAAAACAGAAATACACATGCATAGACATATGCATGCACACCTATACTCAGTTCACCTCTTTCAGCCCAGATTAGATACAACACATTGCAGAAATAGTGCCTATGATTAACATGGGGAAATAAAAATAAATGTGTATTCTTCCCCAGTTTATCTTTTCTTCATGTCGTTTCTTCAGCTGTCTCCCTTTTGTTTCTCAGTGTAATCCCCTTGAGGCAGGTATCTATTGTATCAGTCTTTATAAAGTACCACATACATCTGGAGCAGGCACCCTCTTGTTGTAGAAGCTGCATTCCAGTGAGTCCCTTGTCTGTATTGTCCATGGGTGGCACAATATAATGGACTGAATCCTACTGAGGTTTGCATAATGTGCTACAGCCAATTGTAGCTAGCTGATAAGGTAGCTGGATTCATCTCAATTGTACAACTGGACATATGACAGTTATGAAACCCAGACATACGCTAGTACTTTGTCAATAAGCTTCTATTAGCTGTGCCAAGTTATGCAAGCCTTACTTGAACACCTGTAGGATTCTGGCCTACATTTGAACAGTTGGTTTCAAAATTACAGACAAGTAGCAGACAATAGTTCTGTTTCTGAATTCCTAACGCATCTTTCAATTCAAATTGAACCCTGATGGAAACGTATAAATATATTATTTACTCAGCATTTGGTAATAAAGATGTAGCTATAGAATAAGCCCAAGAGCTAAGAGCTAGCAGATGAAAAAAATATTAAAGTGTAAGGGGGGAATCATCACATTCAACTGCAGTGTTCTTTATAACCTTGAGCCACAATTCTCAGTATGAGACGTTTTTCCTTTCAGGAAACCTCTGATCCCTCCTAGGCCTTTGGTTGTTGTTTTTTAAAATCTTCCCTTTTGGAGATAAGATTTGCTGACAGAGAAACTGAGCAATATTTTTAAGAAGGAAAAAAAACCTTTTAAAGCAAGACATGGTCTGTGCAAACTGGAACTCTCTTAACACACTCGAGCATAGAAAATGTACTATTTGCAAGTTTTATGCCAATGCAGGCCACACATTTGAGACACAAAAGACACCTGGAGTTGAGATTTGTTTTCTTTTGCTCCAAAACAGGATCCAAACAAAAAAGATTCAAATGATGTATAAAGGATTCAATCTAAATAGAATGAAAAAAATTCCTAGCTGTACTGGCAATTTCAAAAATGGAGCACTCTTGAAAGAGCGTGCTTCTGGAAAACGAGTGTTTATAAATATTTGAGCTGTATCTAATTTTACTCTGACATTTATGGAAGATTTTTTTAAATCCAAAGAAGAGAAGAAGGAAAATATGTAATGTATATTTCCCTTTTTCTTACAACCCTCTACCTCACCCAGCCCCACACATTCACCCTTGACTTATTACTCTAAAAGATCTCCCACTCTCCAATGGGAGAATCTGATGATGAAGAAGAAGCAAAGAGAATAGGGAATGTGTAATGACCATCCCATTCACAGAAGCTGCTACTGGATCAGAAAGACTTTTCTAAGGAAAGTTGGACTCAAGTGGTTAAGACGCTGAACTTGACTGAAAGGTCGGTAGGTCAGCAGTTTGAGACCCGAGTACTGCATGACAGAATGAGCTCCCATGTCTGTCCCAGCTCCTGACAACATAGCAGTTTGAAAGCAAGAAATTTGTTTATTTATTTATTCTTATATTTTTATGCCGCCCACTCGGGGAAACCCGACTCAGGGCAGTGCACAACGGTAAAAACAGATAAAATACAGTAAAATATAACAAAACAGATTAAAACCCTCACTCGACCACCTCTTTGGCTGTAAACAGAGATGAGCAATGAACCCTAGATTCAGATACAACTGGCTTTCAAGCAAGGGCAACCTTTACTTAAGGAAAGTTGACAGCAAAGGAGCAACGGGTTGTGTTCTAATGCCGGAAAATAATTTAGGGCTTTGTTTCTAACTCTGGGATGGATTCAGACTAAGTTAACCAAAGTTAGTTGCCACAGGAATCACCTGTTAGCAATGCCTTAAATCTCATGGAAATCACTTGTATGAATCAAGTAAGTGTGATTTAAGTCATGGTCAATCAAAATTAGTCTTAAGCCCCCTGAAATCATTTGCATTCTGCAATTACTGCAATCTATCCATACAACTAAGAGAAAGTCCAATTGAAATCAGTGTGGCTTGCTTATGAGTAGACAGGTATAAGATTGCACTGTGTATCTGTATGTTTAGATATGACAATATTAAATAAAGCATTCTGAATTACATTGTTTATCCTGCTATTTTTTTATTTTTTTATGTTTTCTTTGCCTTCATAGGCTAATATTTTTGTTTATCGGATGTAATTCCAGAACTTCAAATACCTTAAATCACAACTGGAAAAACAAAACTGAATGAATCTCTTCATATAAATTTACAAAAAGAAAAAGAACTCACAGCTCTCATGTGCCTCCTATTACCTACCTGCACTTAAAAGTAAGGATTTCAGGTTTAATCTAAATTTGTTATTTCTTTAATCCATAGCGTAATTTTTTTTCACTGTCTCAAAAACATCTGATGCCACCTTTTAGGTCATTGTATTTAATTATTTTATCCGCTCTTTTAAAAATATTTTTTTCCGGATGCAATACATACTACTCTTCATTAACTCTAATATCTTGAAATATGGCCAAGAATTGCTGCGTACTTTGTAACAAACTGCTATTAAACCTTGAAGTCTTCCTTTTCTTTATCTGTAGCAGAGCACCGCACAATTTAAAATTATGGACATACTTGAAATATAGATAAAGTTCAAAACAAAAATAAATGTTAAAAATAATCAGGCTATTTTTGACCAGAAGTGGACCATTTCAATAACATTATCTGGGCTCTCTTCCAGATATTTTTTTGTATATGTGGTGGGGCATAAATTGCATGAACATAAATGCTGCATTGATTGGATTTGTTTTCATATTTACAAATAATTTGATGTGTATTCAAGGTATCCCCATTTTGCTTATTTAATAAGTTGCACTAGAAAAGGCCCACCCACTCAGTGGGATATTGTGAGTCAATCCTCTGTAAATTTTATTTGATTCAATTGTGTTCAATTGAGGGAGAGGAAAGCGGGTTGCCAATATGGAGAATTCTATTTCTTTTCAGTAGATGTAATTGATATAAGGGCCATGTTGGCTTAGTAGCTAAGACGATGAGCTTGACAACTGGATGGTCAGTAGTTCAGCAGTTCAAGACCCAAGAGCTGCATGATGGAGTGAGCTCCTATCATCTGTCCCAGATTCTGCCAACCTAGCAGTTTGAAAGCAAGAAATTGCAAGTAGATAAATAGGTACCATTTTGGTGGGAAATGTAAATACCTGTAGAGTTCCATGCGCTTCAGCATCTAGTTATGTCTGCCACATGGCCACACTGTTTGCAGACAGGGTTGGCTCTTTGGCTGAAAACAGAGTTGAGCACTGTCCCCTAGAATCAGACATGATTAGTTTTCAGTCAAGAAAGATCCTTTCCTTTATCTTAAGCAAGCAAGCAAGCATTTTACCTGTCAGTTAAATTACAACAGTTAGAATGCATTAAAACCATCTTTTGAGACCAGGGAACCAATCAGAAAAAGCATGTATACTACTCTCTATCTTCCTGTCGTCACCTTCTGCACAATAACAAGATGCAAGCTGCAAACTTAAGACAGGTGTCCTTCACTTCTAAGAAGAGGACCTCAAATAGATTTGATATTAGCAACCTTGATTGGAGAGCCCTTGACTACAGAGGAAAATACAACAAATTAAGTTAAACACAACAAAATAAAGCTGGTCAACAAGAGGTTAACTGGGTGGAGTTCTGAGATTCAAATACCTGGGAGTTAAATCTCTCTTCTTCCCTCTCCCCTTTTCATTCTACAAAGCTTTGGCAATTTTAATCAGTTTCTGTTACATCGTTGATCTTGCTTAGATAATATAGATGAAAAGTATCCTTTGATGAAGTTCCATGCCAGCAGTGGATTTTTCTGTTAAGCTAATTACTTCTCCCCAATCTCCATTCACTTTCCCTTCAACTGCATTGTAAAGGAGAGGGGAATAGAGATCTCTTTTAATCCTCTTTTTATCTACATCCAAATCTCAACCTTCTGATTTCTTGGCTGCAGTCTCCATTTGGATTCATGACTAAACCGAGGTGTACAAAATCTTTCACTATCTCAGTTTCTTCATTGTCAACATTGCAATTGTGTAGTTCATTGTGGTCATAATTTTTGTCTTCTTACTGTTCAACTGAAGTCCTACTTTGGCACTTTCTCCTTTCACTTTCATTAAAAGTCACTTTCATTATTGTAATGCGCTCTACATGGGGCTGCCCTTGACGACCATTCGGAGGCTGCAGCTGGTCCAGAATGCGGCCGCCCAGGTGGTGATGGGATGTGGGCGATATGCCCATGCCTCACCGCTACTTCGGGAGCTGCACTGGTTACCAGTTTGTCTCCGGGTGCAATTCAAGGTGCTGGTTTTGACCTTTAAAGCCCTATTTGGCAGTGGGCCAGGGTACCTTAGAGACCGCATTGTCCCAAGAGTGTCTGCCCGTCCAACCAGAGCGGACTGGAGGGGCTCTCTAATAGTGCCATCAGCTAGGGGTGCACATCTATCCAGCACCCGAAGGAGGGCCTTCTCCGTGTCCGCACCAACTCTCTGGAACCTCCTGCCAACAGATCTAAGACTTCAAAGAGAATTGCTGCCCTTCAGGAAAGGATTGAAGACCTGGCTGGCAGGGCAGGTGTGGGGCCCGAATGGGAACACGGTCCCCGCCTGCTGGCTTATGTAAACCATTAAGAACTCTCTCTTCTTCTTCTTTTTATAGTGGGTGGGATGGGTGGGTGGGATATGGGTCTTTTAAAGTGGGTGGGATGTGGGTCTTTCAAAGTGTTTTTATGTGTTTTTAGAACTTGTTGTAATGCCGCCCTGAGTCGGGTTCTGCCTGAGTGGGCGGCATATATAAATATGACTATTAAATTAAATTAAATTAAATTTAATTTAAATTTCAAGTAATTGCTGCTTAGTGCCAGTAAGATGGTGTCATCTGCATATCTTAAATTAAATTAAGTTATATATACAGGTTTTGGGGACAAGAAAGAAGCCTCATTCAGGCATCCCCTGAGTAGAGTTTGTTCAGTAATTTCTATCATGAAATTTATTTTATCTGCATGTCTTAAATTATTGATCTTTCTTCCATTATTTTTTTCACCTGAATCTAATTCAGCTTTCTTTATTATGTATTCCACATACAGATAGAAAAGAAGATAAAATGCATCATTGTCTGACACCTTTGCCTTTATGAAGCCATTCTTTCTCTCCATATTTTGTGCTAGTGATAGCTTCATGTCCACAATATAGGTTAAACATCAAGAAAATCAGGTGCTGAGGCACATCCATTTCTTTCAGACTAACCCATAGTTTAGCATGGGTTTCACAGTCAAATGCTTTGCTATAGTCTATAAAGCACCTGGCTTTATTAGAGAATTTTTACAAAATATTTTAAGTCATGTTCTGTTTTGTAAAGGCCATGTACAATAAAGACTGATGGTGATGGTACTGGTAAAGCGTATACTGATCTTCTTCTGAAATTCTTTAGTGCACTCCAGTATCCAATTGATATTTGCAATTTGATCTCAAGTGCCTCTTCCTTTTTGGAAGCCAGCAGGAACATCAGGCATTTTTTGCTTCGTATAAAGTAAAAGTGTTTGCTGCAACATCTTGAGCATCACTTTGCCTGCATGGGAAATTGGACTTTCAAACCATGAAAATGTCACAAGCTGTTGCCTTGTCATACAAAGCATACTTTTCTCCAATCCATCTCATCATTCTACTGTTGATGCCTACAACAGAAAATGAGGCAGGATCCTAAACTAGCTGATATCCCCTGCTATCACTTAGTGGAATGAGGCCATCCTCAAAACTATAATCGTAATAATAATCTTAGAACGTCAGAGCTGGAAGAGATCATATGAATCATCAAGTCCAGCCCCTGTCAAGGAGATACAGTGGCCAATTAAACCCCCATCCTCTGCCTCCCTGGCCAGATACCTAAGCCACTGACCTAGTCAACATAACTAAGAAACTAACTGAACTGAAAATTTGTTTTAATGTATTACAACTGTAACATGATTTTACCTTAATTATTGGAGAGACAAATGTATTACAAGTAACTTTATGTCTAGTTACTTCAATGCTCCCCTTTGAACTTCTAAGAAAGGGAAATATGGATGAGAGGTAATTATGATGATATTGCAAAGTACAACTGAGAGACAGAGAGAGGTATAAATTGCTCAAGCCTAAAACACAGAAAGTACACAGAGCGTCCTCGAAGATTGTGGTATTTTTGAACCACAATTGGTTGTGCCCTGGTAACAGCAGATTTGTGTTGCCAGCTAATCTTTCTCACACTGGGTCAGGCAAAAGGAACTTCAGAATGAACTCACCAAGAGGTGACAGTTCCACATCTAGACGCAGAAGAAGAATAACCTTTTTTTTAAAAAAAAAATCCAGAATTAAAGTAACTGATCAAAAACTGTAACTGACACTTTAAACTATAGCTTTCACTTAAAGTTTGGTAATTATGGGCATTAACAAAAGGAATATAAAATATCCGAGTGCAAGACTGCAGCACACAGACTAGGGAAAGGCTTTGGTTTGACTTTGAAGATTAAAGTCTTTTATGTGAGCAAAATCCTTAAAGCTTTAAGACAAAAACCCATTCACCTCAAGCTGCAGCATATTAAGGCAGCAAGGTTGGCTGCTATGAAATGTATATGTTTCAAAAATCCTCATGGCAGATAGAAATTGTAGTGCCATCACATCCTAGCAATATAAACTAAAACACCATCTAAAATAACCATGCAGGTGTCATCTGGAAAGTTAAAGCATAAAACATACAGTAAAGAACAATAGAGATGAATGGCTAAAATAAATAGACTAGAATCCATGATCATAAAAAGAAACTTCAAAGTGGTTAAGGAAAACTTCCATTGTTAGGGAGCACTGAAATCAGACTGTGGGTTGTGGTTAGAGCCCTGTTCATCATTTTCATGATCTTAATTCACAAACACACCTGGGAGCTGGTATCATAATGGTAGAGGAAAGATGTAGTTAGCAAAAACTTTCCCAAGGGAAGGGAAAAGAGCAAATGGGAAATTTTTGTGAAAACAACATAATGTACTGGTGTTCCCATGAAAACTGTACTTTCTTTTAATTGCTGAAAAGTGTTTTCAGAAAAGGAAGCTTGTGAATTAGATCACAGACTTTCCATATTATTCTGCTATGGTGTTGAGTCAGCTAACAACTTTTCAGAAACCTTGTAATGAAATACACAAGATGCAGTAATCTTAAAATGACTGGTCCCAAACTAAAAAGTGTACCTTGATTATATCTATTGTTTTCTGCATTCATAATCTATCCCAGTGATTTAATACACCCTGTCTCCAATTTCCCCATACAATGAATTAATCTCACATGAAGTTTTGGATTTGACCTGTGATCAACTCACAGGCTTGACTGTCAAGTCTCATTTTACTCCTCCAAGAATAAGGAACCTTTTCAAGAATACCTACTAAAATCTATAATTTTATAGATTATCCTGAGAGATTATTTCAAATGGACAACACTAAAAGTAAAATGTGTTGGAGATGTAAAAACTCTTTAGGAACATATGAACATATGTGGTGGAATTGTAAAGTGGTAAAAGAGTATTGTGGAAAAATTGAGAAGGAAATATGTGATATTATGGGGGTAGAATGTGAATTGAATTTAAATATGGTGTTGTTAACAGATGTGGAGAATTTGAAAGTAAATGAAGACAATAAGGAACTAATAGCTATTATGCTGATATCAGCTAGAATGTGTATAGCAAGGAGCTGGAAACTTGATAGAGTTCTAAAAATAGAGGAATGGTATAAAGAGATGTGGGATCTTGCATTGAATGACAAACTGACATGGGAAATAAACAAATATAAGGGGAAAATTAAAGAAAATAGATTTTGGAAAATTTGGCAACCTTTTGTGGAATACTCATTGAATGGAGATCAGAGCAATAGCCTTTACCAGATTATATATATTTTTGGAAATGGTAAAAAAGGCAATATCCCGCAGGCTCTTATAACTTGTAAATACACAGGGTGATTATTAGTAGTTTATGTTATGTTTAATGTAATTGGATTCGATAAAAATTGAATATGTTTTTTCTTTTTAAAAAAAAATCTATAATATATTCCCTGTGGGGACCTGTCTTCCCTTCAGAAAGGGAACTAAGGCTTTTTCTTCTTTACACACCCACAAGAGATATAGTACAGGTAAGTCTGCACACATCCACTGTCAAACCAAACAACACTGAATATATTGTTCTGCCTTTATACCTAGTTAAGTCCAATTGAAAACATCTATTTCCAGTTCACAGGCACAAAGGACCACACAAATGTGTGTATATTGATTAAAAGAGATCTACATAGAACTTACAAACAAGTATCTAGATGGAATCATTTGCTGCAAAGAACCTATGTACGTATTTCAGCAGAGGATTTGCAACACAGTGGTACCTCGCTTAAAGAGCATAATGTGTTCCACGGGATTGCTCTTTAAGCAAGTTTGTTCTTTAAATGAAACACCATTGTAAATGACCAATTATGACTTCTGGCAGGGAGACTGTGAACCCCGATTTAGTTGGTAAGTGAGTTTTTCATTGGTTTTAGTTGTTAAGCGAGGTAACCATTCAGAGAAAATTCTGCTCTTTAAGCGAGTTAGTCTCTAAACGAGGCGCTCTTTAGAACATAACATAAGACCAGCCTTGCTGGAAGAGGCCACAGGAGCCCATGATCCAGTCCAGCATTCTGTCTCACACAGTGGCTCACCATTTGCTTCAGGGTATTCCCAAGCAGATGCCTTCATCTGTTTAGGATTCCCTGGAAATGGCAATTGAGATATATCATTATGCGAGGTTTTACTGTATAAGCTTGCAAGTTTAATTTGTAAAATATTAACTTCATTATAAACTGCTTCAAGTTTATCTACTGTATTTATAATCCAAACAAACAAAATACTTGTTTGTTGATCAGTGTTCCTATACTGCCCATATGTTCAGACTATAAAACATAGGCATTTTAAAGAAATAATCATTGTCGTTGTCTCTCCTATTTGATTTTAATTATGTTGTTCCAATATACAGTAATACTAATAATGCTGTGGGTACAATTATTTCAGATAAGTATGCTATTATGCTTCTGACCTTCTAATGTGTTCCTAAAATTCAGAGATAGAAAAATTTTACTTAAATATTCCTATGCTAGACATTCACACTATTTGCTACAGGTTTTTAACAAAATAGAATGTTGACCTTCCGACATATTGTTGCTTATCATAATTCAAGCTCTGTCACTAAATAGAGTTTCGTTAGTGAAGCTTGGCCATGGGTCACTGTATTAAGATTCTTGATCATATTATTTCTGCCTCTTCTTTACTCTAGCGCAAGGGTGCCCAAACTTTTTGGGCCATGGGCCGGTCACGTGGTTCAGGGGCTGGTGACTACAGCCATGGGCCGGATGCGGCCCCTGACACCAATTCATCCAGCTTGCAGTGCTCTCATTGTTCCCAGGAGCGTAAGTAAAACGCGCCCATATGAGCTTGTTTTATTTCCACTTCCAGGAGCAACGAGGGTGCCGTGGGCCAGATTAATTGGCTTTGGGAGGCAAACCTGGCCTCTGGGCCTTAGCTTGGGCAACGCTGCTCTAGTGCATGGCATTTGTAGAAAGCAGATGCCTTATTCAGGGGCTGATATACTTTAATAAGCACTTTACAGATGGGTAATTTCTTTTGCATAAGCTCCACAACAGTGGCGGAAGATAAACAGTACAGCCATACCACACCCTCATTAGCAGTCTTTACTCCTCCCTTTCCCAGATTTAGATTCTTGTACATCTAACAGCATTATTCCAGGACTTATATGCATATCATGTCTAGCAGCAAATTTACTCTAAACTAGATATTTAAACTAGAAGTCTCTCTCTCCAGTTAACTGGACAAATGGAATTAATGAGTCCTTTAAATGAGCTTCTTGAAATCTGCACTAGTTTTGTGTAGGAATCTGATCCATGTAAAGATAATCAGCCTAATCTAACAGAGCAGTTTATAGCCTCAGATCTTTTAAGAGAGCGTTAAAAGGTCTAACGGAGTCCAGCTCATTAGACAGAGTAAGATGGAAACAGAGATAGAAAGAAAAGCACGACTGCAGTCTTTGGCTGAACAAAGGCATAATCATGGCTTCTCTTTATTCAAGCAGAGTATATCAGAAACACTAAGGCACATACAACCAATTAGAAGTGTCCGAAGAATGTCCGAACCCAAATAAGGAGAATACTTTTTTACTATTCTACGCATGCCCACAATCAAGCGTTGTCTCTCAGGAAGCAAAGAGGCCTTTGTTTACAATATGTTTAGGAAGACAGGCAAGACAGAAACCAGATACATTCCTACATGTCCTCCTTATTCATTTAAATTTGAGAGAGAGACGGCTAATCATACCCCTGTATGTCATCATACTCCATAACTACTCCTCCATATACATCATCACTGTCCTCCTGGACATCGTACCCCTCCTGACTCCTGGTACCTCGTTCCGGAGGATGATACCTCATTGAGTACAATTGCCGTCGTGCAAAACCCGATGTCTCCCTTCTATGCCGTGGACATGTGTTACACATAGAAATAAGATTAGGAATACAATAAATGCAAAAACACAAAGGTATAAGGCAGATAATAATAATGATGACCCCATAAAAGAAAACTTGTCTAAGGACAGACAAATCAGCCAACCAAGAAGTCACCCAATCAAAGAGATTAACATCAGTGCGTACATTGTTAGTAATGCTCTCCTGTAAATTCTGAAGTTCTTTCTCAATAGTATTATTCAGATCCTGGAAGTTTACCCGACATCCCTGGTTCCCGACCAGTTTACAAAATCCTCTGGATTTTGCTAACAGGTAATCTATGGCCAGTCTGTAAGGTAAAATAACCCAATGCTGCACATTGATATTGTCCTGGATGGAAATTCGTGGCAACTCCATTAAAAAAGAACCACATGTTGGGATCCTTGATTTGCCATCCATTGCAAATTGAACCACTATCTATAGCAGAATAATCAGGAGTAAACATAGGAAACACATCATATATATCTTCAATAGTAGTGTTAAACAAGGTTTAATTAAGCTTATAAGAACTGTTATAACTACCCCATAACCAAAAATAATCATCACAACCCGTATAATTGCCTACATTCCGCAAAACCCTTTTTGCTTGAGCCCAGTGCTTCCATTTACTATTCCAGACCCCGGAACTATGACAGCAGAAACAAAGCCCTTTAGTGTCATTAGAGCATTTCACACTCTTAGCATGAGCAGGTAGACAATTTTTTGCTTAAAAAGGTTTTCAGGTTTTATAATGCAAACAAGGCCAATTCTTATTTAGAGTCCCCACAAACTTTTTAGTCCAATTAAAATGTCCAAATTAAAATTCCAAATGTTGATTGACGCTTTCTCAGATTACAATTTAAACACTAAATACTATCTTCTCTCCAGCACAGTTCTTGGCATGGCAAGTTGAAATTAGGCCATAAATTACTTCTCACTGAATTCACAAGACACCCAGCCAACCCCCCTTTCCAGCTTTTCAGGCAAACACACATTCCTTCATGCTCCAGCCACACCCATCTGCATTAAGGCAGGCAGATAAGGTATGAAGGCACAAAGAACTTCTCCAGAATTTGCAAGCAGCTTGCACACAGAAGAACAGTACAGGAAATTCCAAGTTGCTTTCCCTGCCATCCTGATGCCTGAAACTTGGAACAACCCACTCGGATCTCTTTGTTTGAGGGTTTGGCAGTTCAAAATCAGCCAAAAACTGTATGTCTTCTCCCTTGTATTTTTGCAACAGCCTGCTGTCCATACAGGCAGGATTCACCCCCTTTTTCCTCAGGATTTCTTTCATTTGCAGCATCTGAATCTCAATTTTATGACAAACTGCATCTGTTGGTTTGTACTTGCAATAAGACCCCTTTTTGGGCTTGGGTTTTGGGCCATCCTTCCACTTCTGCAGGATCTTCCTGCCCAAACGTGAGGTATCAAATTCACTACTCAGCTGCTCCTGCTTTTGTGATGAGGGTTGCTTCAGGAGTGAACTGAGGTCTCTTGTGCTGCTCTTTGAACCACACTCCTTGCTTCTTGCCACTTTGCATGCATTAATAGCTTCAATCTGTGATGAGGTCCCCACCATTTGTTCCCCATCAGCTGGCACTAGTTGTTTTTTAGACTTGGCAGGCAGTATTGCAGCACTCCCATTTGCAAGCAGCTCTCTGTTCACTGGATATACATCAACAGGTTCCATATCCAGCACAGCTGCAGTTAAAGCAGCAGAGAACAGGTCTTTTGTAGGGCTAAAAGTGCTTGATTGCTGCAAGGCAGGATATAATGTCCCATCTTCTTTTCCACCCCCACCTCCATCAGGGGGCTTATGCTGTTGTTTCTCATATGATGGAGGGGCAGTTGGACTCCCTCCCTTGGCTGGAGGCAAAAGCTGTGGAAGTGGACCATCAAGCCTTTGTGAGAACAACATATTTTTTGGAGTAAGTCTTTGAAGGCAGTTTCTAACTTCACTCCAAGTAAATTGCACTGATACAGAAATTCTCTCATGCTTTTGCAAGTCATTCCCAATCTGTTTCCACTGTTTTAAGTCCAAACAGTCATATTTAAACCAATGACAGTTTTTTTCTATAGCTTTGACCAGCTGTTGTATTTCCTTCTCATCAGCCTTTCGTCCATTCATATGCAAAAGATCTGAGATATCTTTACAAAGCTCCTGCATTTGCGAAGTTAACACGCACCCCATGGTTAAAAAAAAATATTTTTCTTTTTTCACTCACCCTATTGTAATTCTCAAGCGCTTGATTGGACCTTTCCTCTGGTCGGAGTGAGTGAGACCTTGTCTCGGTCGCTAATTATGAGGTGTTAATTGCTGAAGCAGAGTTCAAAGAAGGCTCTCATTGTAGTTCAAAGCCTCCCACAGAGCGCCACTTGTAGGAATCTGATCCATGTAAAGATAATCAGCCTCATCTAACAGAGCAGTTTATAGGGAAGCTCCGCACCCTTCCCCCGGCCCGGCCGGTCGGTGGGAAGCGAAGACAGCTGTGGGCGATGCGCGCTCTCAAAAGCGCTGCCGCCAACCCGGACGCCGAAGCTCCACACCCTTCCCCCGGCCCGGCCGGTCGGTGGGAAGCGAAGACAGCTGTGGGCGATGTGCGCCCTCAAAAGCGCTGCCGCCAGCCCGGACGCCGAAGCTCCGCACCCTTCCCCCGGCCCGGCCGGTCGGTGGGAAGTGAAGACAGCTGTGGGCGATGCGCGCCCTCAAAAGCGCTGCCGCCAGCCCGGACGCCAAAGCTCCGCACCCTTCCCCCGGCACGGCCGGTCGGTGGGAAGCGAAGACAGCTGTGGGCAATGCGCGCCCTCAAAAGCGCTGCTGCCAGCCCGGACGCCGAAGCTCTGCACCCTTCCCCCGGCCCGGCCGGTCGGTGGGAAGCGAAGACAGCTGTGGGTGATGCGCGCCCTCAAAAGCGCTGCCGCCAGCCCGGACGCCGAAGCTCCGCACCCTTCCCCCGGCCCGGCCGGTCGGTGGGAAGTGAAGACAGCTGTGGGCGATGTGCGCCCTCAAAAGCGCTGCCGCCAGCCCGGACGCCGAAGCTCTGCGCTCTTCCCCCGGCGCGGCCAGTCGGCGAGGAATGAAAATAGCTGCTCGTTTGGCAGCCGTTCAGAGGAGGAGGTGGGGAGGAAAGAACTGGCCACACCTGGGGCTCGCCTTTCCGCGGCCCCAAACGACCTCCAGACGACACCGAACTTGAGCCTCTCCCAGGGCCTATTCCATTAGTCCCAGGATGGGAGGCTGCTGCGCCCGGCGCCCATTCCTCTGGTCCCCCACCAGGTGGGAAGCTCAAAAGAAGCTGGAACTGCCACTTCCTCATCTGCAGCTGGATTTTCCAAGTCTCTTTTCTATTACTGGTTAGATTGTTTTGATATGTCCTGTGGCTTCACTGTATAGTTGATATGCTCATTGATATGTTTTTGGATATGTCCTTTTGATATACTGATTGTTGATATTTTTGCCTTGTTGTACTGATATATTGTATTGTGGAATTTATTGTAATTGTATTGTAAGTGTATTGATTGTTTACTTTTGCATTGTCATACTGTTACATTGTACTTATATTAACTTGCTGTTAGCCGCTCTGAGTTGGCCTGTGCCGAGTTGAGCGGGATATAAATCTAAATAATAAATTAATAAAATAAATAAATAGCCTCAGATCTTTTAAGAGAGCGTTAAAAGGTCTAACGGAGTCCAGCTCATTAGACAGAGTAAGGTGGAAACAGAGATAGAGAGAAAAGCACGACTGCAGTCTTTGGCTGAACAAAGGCATAATCATGGCTTCTCTTTATTCAAGCAGAGTATATCAGAAAAACTAAGGCACATACAACCAATTAGAAGTGTCCGAAGAATGTCCGAACCCAAATAAGGAGAATACTTTTTTACTATTCTACGCATGCCCACAATCAAGCGTTGTCTCTCAGTAAGCAAAGAGGCCTTTGTTTACAATATGTTTAGGAAGACAGGCAAGACAGAAACAAGATACATTCCTACAGTTTTGCAGTATGTGAGAACAATACTTGGTTATAAGCATATCTGGTTGTTCACATCCATTCAACAGAATAAATGGTAACTCATTACAGTACATTAAGTTGATAGTATCCCTATGGTCTAGTCTAGTGGACAGAGTGGCAGACTAGGACTCAGGAAAACTGTGTTTGAATTCTTCCATAGCTATAGAAACAAAGATCGGGCTGTAGGGTAGAACTGATAACCCATTCCTTAAATATCTCACTTATTTTAAAGCCCTATTAGGCTCAGTGTAAGTCAGTTCCAATTTGAATGCACAAAACACCCATCTGGCCTATGAAGGACTATGATTATGAAATACAAAGCAACAATTACAATTTTTCAGGTATGGAGATTGGTTCTGTTAATATATTGCAGCAAAAATAACAAAGTCTTGTAGTGGCTTAAAACCTGCCAAGTTTTGTTTGATATAATTTTTTGTGGACTGCTGCTGAAGTGAGATGCAATCTGTGAAAGTTTATGCCCGATAAAATGTGTTAGTTTATTTAAGAAGCTGCAAGACTTTGCTATTTTTATAAATAATACGAGCTATTTTGCCCGGCCTTGCCGGGCAGGTATTGATTTTTTGCTGGTGGTGGTGTGGTGGTTTTGGGACCAACGGAGAGCGGAGACAGGGAAGGAAGGGGAGGCAGACACGATCTGTCCTCCCTTCCCTGTCTTCGTGGGGGTGCGGGAGGCAGGCTGAGGGGGAAATGCAAAGGTGGCAGCCAGCGATCCATCAGGGGAGGCGCTCTTCTTGACAGATCTGCTCCTGTGCATTTTTCCCTCCACTGTTTTGAGGGACAGCCCTTGTAACAGCTGATGGGGAAATGCAAGGCAGCAGCCAGCGATTCGTCAGGGGAGGTGTTCTCCCTGACGGATCTGCCGCCTGTGCATTTTTCCCTCCACTGTTTCGAGGGCTGTCCCACAAAACAGCTGAGGGAAAAATGCAAAGGCAGCAGCCAATGATTCATCAGGGGAGGTGCTCTCCCTGACAGATCTGCCGCCTGTGCATTTTTCCCTCCGCTGTTTCAAGGGCTGACTCAAAACAGTGGAGGAGAAATGGTGAGGGTGAGAGCCGTCAGGCACAGCTGAGGGTGGGAGGGGCGGCAGGGCAGAGGCAGTGCCTACGGCGGCGCCTCACCCGGCCATGACCTCAGGCAGCATGGAAGGGGCAGCAGGCAGACCGTTCCCTCACCCCGGGCTCTGTCTGCCTTGGTAAGGCAGGACCCTGAGCTGTTTTGGGCATGCGTAGGCCATTTTTTTGTTTTTGCATGCGCTGGCTGTCCCGCCTCCTCCATGTTTGGGCCACCCTGCCTGATTGGCTGAGGCATGCCTTGGCACACTGGGACTTGTAGGTTTTTTTGTTCATGTTCATGGGGTGTTGGCCCCATTCTCGTCTTCCGGACCCTTGTGGGGATGATGTCCGGGAATTAAGGTAAGTGTGAACGGCACATTACGGGATAGGCTGCATGCGTGTGGACACACATTCCATACACGCACGGCCACATCCCATTCTTATAGGTATAGATTACCGTAGGCAGAACTAACAGCTTTCTGACAAGGTAGAGAGTCAGAAGGGGCCCTGTGCAAGAATTCCCCTCTGTGCCACCATGTCCAATACAGAGAGAGAGAGAGGGAGGGAGGGAGGGAGGCTTATATATAGCAGGGATGGGAGTGGTACTAAGCAAAACAAGAGACCAAAAACAGCAGCATATCCACAACTGGTGACATAGTACTTAAGAGTTCTTCCCTCCTTCACATGTAGCCTTCATTCCACGGCTAGCACGATTCACTCTTAGGGAGTATTTACTGTGGAAATTTGGGTGCAGACTAGCAACCTCTACTCATATATGGTAATTAGAAAATTTGGGTATTCCAGGAGAAGGAAGGAAATGGGAGATTTCTTTGTGCTGGGCAGCCAGAAGGGTGGAAGAACCCAAGCTGGAAGCCTGGGCCTACAGAGAGAAATAC
Source organism: Bradypodion ventrale (assembly GCA_035047345.1). Lineage (NCBI taxonomy): Eukaryota > Metazoa > Chordata > Lepidosauria > Squamata > Chamaeleonidae > Bradypodion > Bradypodion ventrale. Next base: position 129,718,734 of record JAWDJE010000006.1, read on the forward strand.
AGAAGAGACCAAGTCATCTCAATAAAACATAAACACAACAGAACAGCACATACTGGACTGATAGATTCTCATGCAAGCTGAATGTTACTAACCATTTATTTTTCTACAGCAAAACAGAATTACAACCGCTGTGCTTCTTAGTAGACTGGATTCCAGATGTTTTAGGGAAATAGGTTTCTGGTCTCCAGTTTGTAATGAAGAAAATGCATAGTTGGCACAGCTATGGGTAAATGTATTCAGCATTAGATGAAACGACAGCTAAGTTTCTTTCAAGTGTTGTACTTTTAATGTACAATTCTTAGGGAGGATTTTCAAAATTCATATGTCTAGATTGTGCAGACTTTAGTCAGCCAGTTAGCTATTTCAATACAAAATGACAATTTCTCTCTGCTTCCATTTTGTAATGCATAGAGCTAAGAAAGAAACTGAACGTTCAACTGCAGAAGTAAGCATTGCAAAATGAAATGACTGCTAACTGTTTTCTTATACTGAATAGGGTACCTATGATACTCAGAGTTGCACAAAAGACAAATCTAACACATGAAGAGTTTTCATCACTACTGAATCACCAATTGCTTGTTTGTTATAACACCTTGTTATCTCCAAAAAGCTAATAAATGTACAATGGTACCTCACTTAAAGAGCATAATGTGTTCCACAGGATTGCTCTTTAAGCGAGTTGCTCTTTAAGCAAAACACTTGAAAAAAGTGTTGCCCGTGCCATTGTAAGTGGCCGATTGTGACTTCCGGCAGAGGGGATTGCGAATCCCGATTTAGTTGTTAAGCGAGTTTTTGGTTGCCCTCTTCTTGTGATGCTCTGTTTGGCCATTGCTTTTTCTACATTATAAACAGAGATGAGCACTGGACCCCGGAGTTGGATACGACTGGCTTTTGAGCTAGGGCAACTTTTACCTTTGCTAGTGGACATTTATTTTGTTAAAGACAATTGACTCAATTAATAGTTTATAAAATATTTTACATTTAGCCAGTCTACAAACTTCAAATTACATAATACATTGAGAAAAATCCCCCATATAGAACTTCTGAATTTTTGAGATCTCCTATCGCCTGCTCAAAAGAGATGCTAAATATATCCAAAACGAGTCAAAGCGATGCCAGCTGATTTTGCTTGCAGACTGAAGGCCTGTCAGCAAAGTTACTTTGTGATCAACAGTGATCAAGGCTGTATTATTATCACAGCAAATAAACAGATACAAGGGAGTATGCAATGGGTTTGTCACAGGTAATAAAAATAAAATCCTGTGTTTATTTTCCCTGAAATCTTAAATCATAGCACTTGTTATTAAATGCAGTATTTAAAGAATAGCTGTCATTAACAGTATTTATTTCAACAGCTGAAGATGAAATTATCCATGCTGTAAAAATACAAAGAGGTTTTTGACTTATTTCCACTCCTCAAAAGGTTCACAAGCTCCTACAAAACCAAACTTCCCTGAGGAGACAGACAAATGCTTGTTACCATATTCATAAACAGTATAAACACATAATTATCAACCATAATAAGAACAACACAACACTATGAATTGAACCTAGGGTGATGGCAAATTCTGAGTATCCAGAATGTACAAAAATGAACATTCTCCCCCTTGCAAGCTATCTTAGCAATACATGCTCTTGAACCTCCTGTGGTACTTTGTGTGGACTATTTTCTGCTCTTGTTCCAGCCCTAAAAGTAACCTGCTTTGCTTATTTCCTCGATTGTCTGACTCCTGGCCTGCTTAGACTATATCTTGTCTTCTGGACTAGCCTTGTTCCTCTGTTGGCTCCTGGCTTTGACTTGGATTTAGAGGAGAATTAAGTTTGCTGTTTGACGTTTAGCTTGGTTACCCTGGATCCTGGTGCTTGTGTTGCTAGTTGGCCACTATCATCCCAGACTCTGACAAGAAATCAGCATATGATAGTTTCTCACAAAAGATCTTATTTTTTTAGGGATGGAAAAATGCTTTGGCACCCTCTAATGTTTTTGCAGAGTGTTTTTTTAAAAATTCAGTTCACACAACACAACAATATTGAGCAAAGACTCAAAGTATAAAGTCAACAAATCAAACAGAGCCAGTCTTTTAGCTTCAGACATTTTTTGTAATTAAGAAAAAGCATAACCATTGCAAATTAGTAGGAAGGATGGGGGGAACATGCCAAATAACATTAGTGTTCCACTAAACATAATTATTCTGGCAAACTTACTGGCTGATCAATGAAGATGGGGAAGAAAAATCAGAATTATTCAATGGTACTTCCACTGTTGAACCATCCTGAGCAAGATGCCATAATACAGACTCAAATACATCATCACTGCCAGTGGTGGGATTCAGCCGGAACACCTCGGTATGCCCGTACTGGTATTAGAAATTCCGGCTGGCCATGCCCTTCTGATTGCCGGAGCCTTGGGTCATAGGCCTGTGCCCGTCTTCTGTACCAGTGATGCAGCCTCTCTGGGCTTCCCCCATCCAGTTGCCAGAGCCTCGGGTAATTAGGACAACGAAATGATGTTGAGTTGGCCATGGCCACCCAGTCACATGGCCATGCCCACCTAGTCACATGGCCATACCCAGCAAGTCATATAGCCACCTAGCCATGCCCACCCAGTCACATGGCCACCTGGACACGCCACCCATGCCTACAGAGTAGGTAGTAAAAAAAATTGAATCCCACCACCGATCACTGCTGCTTTTTACTCTTCTAGATTAAGTTCATTCAAACTAAATGCTATAGGTAAGCCACTGTTAAAGCTAATGTCATGCTACTTTATGAGAAATGCAGTCTCTCATATCCATAAAATCAGACTTGCATTATTCTGTAGAGCAATCGCAAAGCTGCAGAACTTAAGAAGTGAAGAAAGTTTCCTCTGTGAAAATCACACACAATTAGCAAACCTTACCCACAAAAGTGACTACTTTAGTTTAAAGTCTATAGGTATGAGTGGTGGGAGATACAGAGAAGTAATAAGAATTATTCAACATGTGTTTGCTAGAAAACACCAACAACCCTTCTGCGCACAAGTCATTCTACCAGGCTGTGTTATAGAAAACAGGAGCTGAATTGAGACTTGTGTTAATCCAGTTGAAGGGAGTTCTTTTGTAGGCTACATCTTGGAATAAGTAACTGCAAAATAAACTTTTTTCCAATTCCCTTTTTGCTTTGTAAACCCTACTACAGAATCCCTCATAGTTCTTATGTTACTCTTCAAGGTTATTTCTTCAGATTGCTGCATACAGAAGGGGGAAAATTAAAGGATAGACTGGTGAAAATGCCATCCCATCTCATTTCTCTAGCATACATGGAAGACTTCAACCACTGAAAATTCAAAAATTAACTTCACAGCTAGTGCTATAACAATAACTATGGTTATGACAACAAGCTTCATTATGGGTCATGAGATAATTGTTTCCAGTTACATTTTACAGCAATATGCAGAAGAATAAACCAGGATATTATCAATTATATTTGTTGAACAAATATTCCCCCTCAAAAACAAAGGACGGTCTTGAAAGAGGTTTCTCAGGCTTCCGCATAGAACAGGGGTTCTCAACCTATGGCCTGTGGCACCATTTCATATGGCCCGTGTTACCACCAGAAACAGACACATTTACAACAGCCATAAATGTGTCCGTGGCTGTCATAAATGCATTTATGACATCTGTGGACATGTTTTACGGCAGCATTTACAGTGGGGGGAACCACCAGCCTGGCCTGCTCAGCTGTCTGAGGGGGCGTGGTCTGGCCCACAGCTTGAAAAGGTTGAGAACCCCTGAGATAGAGCATAAAGACAACTTTCAGGCTGGCATTGTGCCTATCCACAAAGAATCATCGATGCTTACTGGCGTCTTAAACAGAAGGAAGGAAGGAAGACAGACTAGTGCAAAAATAATGTCATTAGATTTGTCATTCTTTCTGGAACTTATTCCTGAGGTCTCTCCAAAACTCAACTAACATCAAGTTCTGATTAATTACTTTTCTCCATGCCAAGTCTAAATGATATTACATATTTAATTACAAAAAACACACCAAGAAGGAGAAAAAAATCCACTGGTAGTCTGTAGCAAAAAGCAAAACCATCATAAAAGCCCAGGTAGGACTGATTGTACTTCTTACTGACAGAAGAACAAGGGTTGTGCAGAACAGAAACAAACTTAGTGTTTTTATTTGTTAATTTCTATTTTTTGTCTTAATTGAACTGATAGCCTTTCCGTTCTTTTCACAACAACCTGCTGTTGGTGGAATTCTGAGAATCTTTACACCAATAGTGGACAACAGCTGGGTAGTTGCAGTATACTTTCTGCCATATGAGAGAAGTGTGATTTTTTTTTCTGTAGAAAGAATAAAATATTTTCCATGGGAAACTTCCACCCACATCCCTGAAAGAAAGACCCTATTGAAAGAACCCAATGCAACTTAAATTTCTTGAAACAAAGAACAATGCGGGAGCTGCACTGGCTACCAGTGTGCCTCCGGGTGCAATTCAAGATGCTGGTTATAACCTTTAAAGCCTTACATGGTAGTGGGTCAGGTTACTTAAGAGACCACGTCATCCCGAGGATATCAGCCCATCCCACTAGAGTGGACCGGAGAGGCTCTCTAAGGGTACCAACTGCTAGAGAGGCTCACCTCTCTAGCACCCGATGGAGGGCCTTTTTGGTGGCCGCTCCAGCCCTTTGAAACCTCCTACCGACTGACCTCTGCCTCCAGTCAGAATTGCTAGCTTTTAGGAAGGGCCTGAAGACCTGGCTGGCCCAACGGGTGTGGGGTGCAGTGATGGGAGCAGCTCCCCTCCCCGCTGGCTCATATGACTACTCTAAATAACTCACCATCTGAGGACTTTAACTGTCTAGGGATGTTTTAATAAGGTGTATTTTAGCTGTCGAAGTGTACTGATTTTAGTTATAAAATTGCAACTTGCTTTTGTACTGTAATTATCATTTTTGTTGACTGTAAGCCGCCCTGAGTAGGCGGCGATATAGGTCTAAATAATAAATAAATAAATAAAAATTCCATTTGAATAGGTCTACACAATTTAGGATTAATGATTGATTTAACAAGGGCACATAGGCATACATTCTTCCTCTCTGACTCGTGTCCTTCCACATTTCTGCATTTGATTCTACTCAAGAGATTTCCTGCCCTGTTGCTGCCCTAATGCTGGTTTTGTGATAGAAATGAGGTCCCACTCTATAGATCCTTGCAGACAGGATCAGGTTGCTTAACAAGATATTAAAATGCTCCTCTTCAGTAAAGACAGAGTTTCATTATAGGGCTGGGTAAGTGTTGAAGATTGGGATGGATTAGGGATAGAGTCCTAAGGCAAAGAAGAACTCTTTTCTCCCAAGCAAAGAAAAAAATAGCATACTGTACAAGAATGGCTGGCAATTATTTGCAGGCTGCATGTTACAGAAAGAGAGGAAGACTGCAATGATCTTGTGGAATTGCATAATGCATATTTTTCTAGTTGCTTTGAAGTGTTATATACAGGTGCCTGGCAAATCCACATGATAGACATAATAGAAACGACACATCTAACCTAGATCCAAGTACAGTATTGCTAATACAGAAGCTAAGACTTGGTACTTTGTGGAAAATAAGTGACAATGTGTTTAAGGCGTTTACTTATTTTAATTGTGCATCACATTAATACTAGACACTTTTCCTACTTGAAAAGTCCTTCCTATAGTGATGTCATGAGAGGCTAGTTTTGGAGAATTCCCTGTGCCTTTTTATTGAAATGCTCAAAATTCAGGAATCAAAGACTTGCAAAATATAGCAAGGGTATAAAGAATGTGTGCTAATTTCCCCACTTTCATTGAGACATCTTGATGAAGAATTCTGATAAACCACAAGACTCTCTGCCTCTAGCCAACAGTGAAACAAAGAGCTCTTTTTTCCCAAAGGAATTGGCTAGAATTGCTTCATCCTCATTTCCTTTAGAAAAGCAAAACACACACAGAAGGAAATGCTGCGGGGAAATTCCTGTCAAATCCCCGTATTTTACACTCTTTCCCACTGTCATCCCATATGAGTTAGACTGCAATTAGACTGGAGTTAGACTGGAGGCCAGCACAGGACAAGCATAGCTGTCTAGTTTCCCATTTTGGATGAGAAATCCCCCTTATTTGACAGGAATTTCCAAAAACTTGACAGGTATGAATGCTGGTTGTTCAGAAAGAGGCCAAAAATCTACCCAAGTCCCTTAGAGTCTTCATCAAAGTAACAGTCATCCTAATTTGAGTAAACTGCATATTTAAAGAATTGTTGAGAGTCTCCCCTGCCCCACAAAAAACTGATCAATTATTCCAGTGTGTTATTCTGGCCAGTAAGGACAAAAATGGTACAATTCTTCATGAAAAAGGGGAAGATTTATATATCTAAGGTGCAGTAGTATATTTTGCACTGTATATATTAGTAGTCCCCAGTTTTCCTCTCACAACTGGGTTGAAACATACCATTGGGTACAACATCCTGAAGACACTTCTGAGCCAGTGTAATTCTGTTTATACTCCGCATTAGCACACAGCTCTGCTCTGACTAGTCCTTCCATCCAAAGCATAAATCAAAAACAACATTTACAAAAGCAATTCAGGAAATCGTTTGATGTTCTATAGCTGTATTTTGCAAGATGTATGTGAACAATATTGTACATCTTACTTTTAACATGGCTTTAAAACTGTCAAGCCTTACAGCTTTACAAAGTCTGGCTCAAAACTTCAGAAGGACTTCTACATAAGAAGGTGCAATGGGTGGCTTAATGGAATAGCTTCCTAAAGGTATCCCAGACAATCAGGTAGTAGAAGGATATGAAGAATGCAGGGATTGGTAGTTTAACTGCCAGACAGGGTCTGGCTAGGTAAGCTAGAAGACAGGGCTAAATAAATAAACCCAAGTCAGAAATTACTTGAGTCGAAATAATTTTTGCTGGAAAAACTCCACTCATGGGAGGCACGAATGAGGCTCCTGGAGGCAACTGAGTCTAAAAGAGTCAGACAAGCTAACCTTGGAGGTTCTTAAGGTTGAGTAAAAACTACCAGAAAGTAAAGGAGGTTTAGGTAAAGGTCTCCTTTGCTTGAAAGCCAGTTGTATCCAGCGCTAGGGTGCAGTGCTCTTCTCTGTTTTCAGCCAAAGAGCCAACACTGTCTGCATCTGTAGACATTTCTGTGGACATGTGGCAGGCATGACTAAACAACAAAGTGCGTGGAATGCCCTTACCTTTCCTATTTATCTGCTTGCAATTTCTTACTTTCAAACTACTAGGTTGGCAGGAGCTGGGACAGACAATGGGAGATCACTCCATTCCACAGCACTCTACTGACCTTCCAACCATAAAGTTCAGTGTCTTAACCACTAAGCCCCTGCTGTCCCTTAAATGATGTTTAGGAAATGGTAATAAAAGCAGATAGTCCTTTCTAGGAAGAATTGCCTTTTCTGACTAGTTCGTTTTTATTTTTTGAAAACCTGTGGTAGTATCTGTGATGTCTGAAATAACTGTGAGTTACTACACCAAATCTTTGTATGTTGCAATATAAGTACCATGGCTCTTAATAAAACAACAACCATTAAGCTATAGCCCCTCATTGAGTGTTTTGAAAATAAAACATCTCTTTCATTTCTAGAATTTATTTTAGTTTACATAGCTACTCCAGTCTGCATTCCACCTGGTTCCAAAGTTATCAGCCCGGGCTGGTTTGTTTTCTTACCATTATTATAATTACTACTTGCTACATCTTCTTCTTCCTTTGTGTCCAGATCAAACTTTAAACTGCCAAAATGAAGCCACTTTCTTGGCATTGCCATTGGCCAAAATTAGATCATCATCAGTAGATATTTCTGGTATGCTGGGCTTTATGTCTCTCTGTATTCACACAGCACATTGTTGTCTGCTGGTCTTTCATTTAGACACTCCAACCCTCAGCCTATTGATTCAGAATCAGTAGAGAAAAGTAGTTGATCATTTGTGTATATATTATACAACGTTGGAGACAATATTCTTCCTTTTGGCAATTAATTCTTCTGCAACCTCCATTTACTATTCTTACCATTCATCATCACACAGAATCTCTGGTTCTGGAGAAGGCTGCCAATGACCCTAGTAAGCTTGTTATCTCCAGTAAGGTCATTTAATTTACATATCAGCATCCTGCTTGCTACATGGGAGTGGATAAACTGGGAATCACTTCAGGTCTTGGTCACTTTGCCAAACTCCCATCTTCAGTGAGACCTATAAGAGCATCTATGTAGTACACACAATAGTGAGACAACTGGTTAGCTATATTTTCAAGAGGGAGAATAGGAGTTTTGAATTCAAGGCAGCATTCAATGTTGTTTAGAGTTTGGTCACACATAAGGGACACAACACCATCTTACCGGCTGCTGGAAATAAAACAGCAGAAAGTGGTGAAGGAAAATTTGTTTCCAAGCAGGGAGTGATTTGGAAACGGATCTACAAAATAGTTGGATTCCTCAGGTACTCTCTCTGCACCAGGTTTTCTGTAAATTTGTCTTGTTTCAACAGTGAAAAGGGGGTGAAACTGCTCCTATATCTTTGCCTATTATTCCTCAACAGTTGTAGGTTTTGTGTGTTTCTAAAATATCAATTGGCAAATGGTGTATAGTGAGCCAACATTTTTTTTAAAAAAATGGTGGGTGGACTTTCCTTCTGCTAATCACTTCTATACTTGGAAATTGACCTTGCCTTGCCACTTTATAGTTGTTGAAAATGACTCATGTTGTAAAAATAAGAAAAATACTATTGCAATTTCAATACAGTACTGGAGCTGCAGTGGCTCAGTGGTTAAGAAGCTCACCTTGTTAGCTAGAAGACTGGCAAGTCAGCAGTTCGAGAACCGGGTACTGCATGACAGTTTGAGCGCCCATCTCTGTCCCAGCTCCTGCCAACCTAGCATTTCGAAAGCAAGAAATTACAAGTAGATAAATAGGTACTGCTCTGGGGGGAAAGATCTTGGGGACATGAAAGGAGCCTCATTTGGGTGTCCCCTGAGTGGAGTTTCTCCAGCAAAAATCCTTTCAAGCCAGAATAATATCTAACACAAAATTATTATTAATACAGTACTCTGCCAACAATTTCAGCACTTGGACACCACCAAAGTAGCCAACCTATTCAATTCTAAGAGACTAGATGGTTAACACCACTATTTTTATTGGTTCCTCCCTGTACCTGACCTCACACATTCTTCACAGCAGTGTCCCCTGTCTTCTGTCAATAAGCAGATTTTCCTGGAAAGTAAACATACACAAAAGTACACCAGAAGGAATTGTAATCCTAAGGATGTGAACTTACTAATGTCTAGCTCTGTCTTTGAAGGAAACAGAGGTGAAACTACTCTTATAGATTTGCCTAGCTCTACTATTCCTAGAGAGATGGGGGTGTTCCCCACCCCCAAATATAAGATGACAAATGGGTTACTTGCAGAGCTGCACATGCAGAGGTCATTTCGCCACCCCTTCACAGAGGCAGAATAGCATAATGGCATAATATATAACCAAACATAAATAAGTCCTATTGAACTCAAAGGGTATAACATGTTTGGTGGCTTTCACCTCTCCAAAGATCCTGGCCACATTCTCAGGCTGCAAGAACAGAAACCTATCTATTAACACAAGACAAGAAAGGACCAAAGTTGCATTCATAGGATCTGTATCAACTACAGCATACAGGTCAGAATAGAGCCAACAATTTTACCTCTAAAATGACTTACAAGTTCTCTATAGCAGGATATTGAGTAGGCCAGCATGCAATTGGTATCTGACCACTCAAAGGAGCTCAACCTAATATCTCCACACAGTCACAATGGGGGCAGAGAAGAACAATGCCTTTGCTAATGATACATGAAGCAGGCCTTCCAGTGGGGTCAGCCCACATTCAGTCAATCTTCCCACCTTCATTGTTCTAATCCTGCTGGCTTCATCAAACTCCCAGCACTACTGTAAACCAAGGCACCAATTATGGTCCTACAACATAGGAAATACACGAAGGAACAATTGTGTTTACTGCCCTACATATTTTCTTCTTCTGGAGGTCAACCAGGGCTTTGACAGAATGCTGAACACAATGTCTGCTGATAAGAGAACCGGTGACTCCTCAGAGCCACCAGGAAGTCATTTGGATCCATCATCTCCTGAAATAGATCATCTTAATAGTTTTCCCACTTCTGCAAAAGACCTCGCTTGAAGCTTTTAAGTCCATGTTCTTTGTTAGGTGTATTTCTTATATCATTACTTATTTCAGTAAAGAATGCACTTAACTTGCAGCTCCATCAAACTGTTGATGGGTTGATGACCCTTAAAGCACAGGCTAACATCTGAAAGTAAGGTTTTTAAGCCCTAAGTGGAAGGCACTGGACCTCAGGAGTTCTATACATTGGTTCATCTATCTTAATACTGCTCTGACTGACAAAACTTTCCTAATAGTCTTTTCAATCACCAGTTTTCTGAACATTTATTTTAAAATATTACACATTTAACCCAAATTCTTTATTTGCATGTCCTGATGAATTGCACTTACATTTTAAAGGCCTGTCCCCTTAACCTAGAGACCTCTCTGCCATCTAAGTAGTACATGCTGTAAAATTAATCACAAATTTACTGCAATGTGATGCATATGTACATGCCAATTTCCAACTCCTTCTTAGTTCAGCAATCAGTATGCTGCTCCCCCCCCCCCCATTTTTAAAGGGGATGAGAGAGAGATTAAATCAGATTGCTGTAACTGGTGCAGCTGTCTCACACACCCACACACAAACTTTAATATTATGACAAGACACCAGAATCTACCATCAGCTTCACATATAGCATGTGATTTTAATTCTCCTCTGGGTGTAGCACTGGATTTTAATCTATTCTACTTCTTTCATGCTAGATCAGGAAAATAGATTATCATCTCTTATTTAATGCTGCACAGTGAAAGTTATTCAAAGCCCCTCTCTTTTACCATAAAATTCATAAATCTGCATTGTTTTTAGTAATTACACTTAATGACAGGGTGACAAGAAATTTCTGAATTACCCTCAACTTATGCATGGCCAGAAACATCTCTTTGTCAGAGAAATATATACAGTGGTACCTCATACAATGATTTTAATCCATTCCACGGGGCTTGTTGTTGTACGAAACAATTGCTATACATCGTATAGCAATTTTCCCTATGGGATGCATCATACAGCATTATTATTATTTTTTTTGCTAAGTGGTTTTTCCCATTGAAAAATTGTTGTATGATTTTTTTCCATAGGAAAAATTGTTATGTGGGATGCCATTTCCCCCCAAAAAACCTAATTGTTATGCCATTCCATTGCTAAATGGGGCAATTGTTGTATGAGGTTCCACTGTACTGGAGTATAATTCCAGCAAGTGCGTTTTCTGATACTTAACAATATAGCCTTCAGGTTTTAGTATCATCCAACAATGGCAATGCTTATGCTAAACATAGGACTTATATACAGCTAATTACAAACCATGGACAGAATCCAAAAAGCTACTTTAGGTATGCCCATGAGCTTACATTTGCCTAGTGGGGTTTTTAAAAACTTTCTCCCTGTAACTACAAAACTTTCTACCATCATGCCAAAATGCAAATTGCTTTTAAAACTCTGCAACATTTTTAAAGGTTTTCTTTATTTCTTTATCACAAAATAGAAGCTCCAGAGGTCCAAAATACACAGAACTAGTTTGGTTTATCTTTCAGTCCTGGCCTATATAGATGGACAGGCACTATCAAATGCACATAGAAAATAATTTATTACCCTGCTAATACTCCTTATTCTCACCCTTACTCTGCAAATGGTTATTGCATTATTTATTATTCATATTTTACACACAGAAAAGTAAGTTAATGATACTGATTTGTCCAAAGCACTTCTGATTTATTTATAGGAGTTGTCCGTAAACTTGCAAATCTTTCTCTACACTACCGTGCCTCTGTATCTTCACAGGTGCTTCTCTTCTACATTCCTTTGCCAGGTGAATTTCAATGTATAGAAACTAGGCTTAAAAATCCCTCTCTGGTAGAGCCCTGTCTATTAAATGTCCTTCTCACTGAAAAAGCAGTGACATGTTATCCTTTCACTGTTAGGTTAAAATTCAGCTATTTGCATATACATTTGGGTTTAAGATTCATCTGCTCTAGACAACAGTTTCAACATCAATCCTGAACATGTCAATTGCACTAAGTGCAAAAGTTAAGTAGGATCAGGTCTGGTTAGTAATCAGACAGAAACCCTCCAGGAAATACCACTGGTGTTCAGGTAGGACAAAGAAAAATTCTTGGCTGAAATTCTGAAAAGATGCTGCCAGTTGGAGTGCACAATATTGGACTAGATGGACAACACATCTAACTCAATATAAGGTATGTGGACATGTGTGGTTTATTTATTTTCTCTTCTTTTTGGACTAAAAATCCTAGAATTTTCCATTCTGGGATTTCTACCTCCCATACCTATACCTAAATTATGTTCACCAAGGAAGCTGGGGCCTCAAGGCAGACCAAAGGCCAGCCTAGTTGTCAGTTAGAAAAGGATGTTGCCCCACTGTTTGCTTAGAGTTCTCTAATGGAGAATGCAAGGATTGAACCAATGGCTTTGGAATGCTACACACTGTACACAACATATCACTAAGCTATGACATCCCTTCTTAGTTCTAACTTGCACTTATGCCAGCTGGAATTCAACTCATGTAACACAGAATCTAATTTCAAAGAGGAATGATTATAAATCTCCACTGCATGACCAAAAACCAACTGAAAGTGCCAACCAGGGTAGGCTTATTGAATCGCTGAGATTTACCTTAGTCTTCACTCACTGTTTAAAAGGCCTATGCTAATTGCAACCAGCAGATGGATTTTCATTGAAGTTTACAGTTTTCCAACACTGATTTTCAGAACTAAGCATAAATTAGTAAATGCCAAACAAGTTGATGTAGTTCTTAATACATCACACAGAATTATTATTGGTTGTTTAAAACCTACTCCTATCAAAAAGTCTGTTATTGGCTGGCATTGCTCTTACAGAAGTATGTCAAGATGTTCTAGCAAATAAGGAACAAAACAAGGTAATACAGCACCAAACCCACCCACTTAATGGACACCAACCACCTATAATCAGTGATGGCCAACCTTGGCACTCCAGTTGTTCTTGGACTGCAATTACCTAAAGCCCAAGTCAGTACTCCTGCTGATCAGGACTTCTGGGAATTGGAGTTCCAGGATACCTGGAGTGCCAAGGTTCACCATCACTTACCTATATGACAGCTAAACTTAGGCAAAGTTTTCTGCACAGTTCTCAGGCTCCAAATATTAAATCAGAAGAACCTAGGCTAAATCTATGGAGATAAAAAGACAACACACATTTCCAAATTGATGCATGTCAAAGAGCGTCTGTCAGCAGGACAAGATTCTGGACCATCTTCTTTGATTAAAATGGGGCTACTTGGATACAGGACAATTTTTCTGTGGAATTAAATCAGTGCTGTATTTCTGTTCATGTCATTTATACCCTACTACCATAGTGGCGAACCTTGGCACTCCAGCTGTTCTTAGACTTCAATTCCCAGAAGCCCTGATCAGCAAGTGTACTGACTTGGCTTCTGGGAAGTGAAGTTCAAGAACAGCTGGAGTGCCAAGGTTCACCACCACTTCTCTACTACATGGACAAAAGTAAATCTCATAGATGGCTGAAATAATACTATTGAAGTAGTCTGCTTTCAGTAAAAAAAGGTCTAATTATTTTAACATTTTAATTTAATTTGTTTTGAATTTAGACTATATTTCATATACGTCCATAATTTTAAATTATTTAATACTCTGATATGAATAAGGAGAGGATTTAACTCTGAAGAATTGTTGCACAATAGCTGTAGCTGCACCGTTAATGCTGTTCACTGAACAGATAATATGAGAGGCAGTAGCTCATTGTTAAACAGAAACACAAAAACTTCTCCAAGAATTAGAGAAAAAAATAATGTAATCAGCAATGTTGACTGTTCTTTGGTTCAAAGGATTCTGAATGCCTTTTGAATTTTGAAAGTGGAAAGATACGTTGAAAGAGCAAGTCAAGTTATAAGGTCTCAGAGATATATATTTTTATAAAAAAACTCTCTTAAGATATTCCCTAAATATATGAATTTCAGAATTTAAATCAAATCTGGAAATGCCTGTATGTCATTGCTCTGCATACAAAGAAGCAATATATCTGTTACAATATAAACTTTCAAGCTCACTTTCCCATGAGGATTCAAACTACATTTACACATTGATGCCCCTAGCATTTTGTCACTGCTATAAGAGGCTATCACTGTGCCATAGAAATGTCCTCATGTATAATAATCTCTCTATCTCCCATGGACAATAAAAATAAAATAGCTGTCTGAGCAATTTTAATTATAGATACACTGCATTTGTGGCTGTGTGGAATGCAATCATTTCTATAAGTAATTCCATTTATTGATCAATTTTTATAGAACATCCATAAACCAAGTTGTGGCATGGCAAGAGTGACCAACCATGTCATCTTTTATACAACTCCCAAAAAGGGCATTGTAGCCCTAGATAAAGCAGCTCAAGAACATTATCATTACTGCTGCCATGGATGTAAGCACCAGACAAACATTTTGAGAACCAGATCGGGTTTGCTCTGGGCTGGCGCGCGCCTTGGTTCCCTCTGATTCAGAGCCCACAGGTGCCGCACAGTCAAGAGACCACGGTGATTTGGCAAACACAGCCGAGAAGGGTGTGCTTTCTCAAAGTTGGCCAGAGAAAGCCTGGTCCAGGTTTGCAGGGAAATGGCGATCTGTGACTGATGTCACAGTTAAAATTAAAGTAGCAAAGCCCCTTGTGACGAGACTCTGGATTCCCGTGCGAAAACACCCTTATCTCATTTGGGGGAACACTATGGCCTTGAAGCTGGGTAAAGTGTGTGGGAATAAAGCAGTTACCTCTACTGCAGCTCGCTCTTCTGTAGCTGAATTCCAATCCTTGAAACAAAGTTTCTCCCACAAAGTAACCCAAAAGATGTAATCCTCCTCTTAGGAAAAGGCTGTACTGTATTGTTAAATATCCCCATTCAATCTGCTCCGCTTCAGGAGGAGCAGAAAGAGCACTCTTGACAATCAATCTCCTTTTATGATTTATTGATGAAATTAATAGAGTCCAATAAATGCGATGAAATAGAAAAATTGCACAGTCTCAGAAGAAATTCTAAGTGTCGATGTCTCTGCAGCACCTAAGTCCCATCACCTCTGGATTCTGGTCAGCACATCACTGGAAGAGGAAACCTCT
Source organism: Bradypodion ventrale (assembly GCA_035047345.1). Lineage (NCBI taxonomy): Eukaryota > Metazoa > Chordata > Lepidosauria > Squamata > Chamaeleonidae > Bradypodion > Bradypodion ventrale. Next base: position 129,734,026 of record JAWDJE010000006.1, read on the forward strand.
TAAATTCTAAAAATATCTGAATGTCACAGCAGAAGTTTTACATACCTAACGAAGTTTGCAAATCAGCCTGCTGTGTTCTCTTATTGGTTTTTGTTCTCAAGGTTTTTTTAGGAGCATGATGCTATGTTGACATGGTCTGCTTGAATTGTGTCTCTAGAACGCTAATCAATATGCCCACACATTTACTATAGCAACACAATTACAGTACTGGACTAAACAATGTCATACACAACATTAAGGGCAGTTTTACTTGTTCATCTGCTAATGTGATTTATACCATCTTTTGCCAATAATGCACTTTTGCACTCTACATAGGACGAACAGGATGATCCCTTTGCAAAAGAGTTAATGGATATAAAACAGACATCAGGAATGGTAATACTGTTTTAAAATCATTTTAATTTAGCTGGACATCCCACACAAGATTTGAAAGTTGCCATTCTTGAACAGAAAAATTACAAGACAAGGATACAGAGAGAGACAGCAGAGGTAAAATATATATACTTGCTGGACACCCATTTCAAAGGTTTGAATATTTGTCAAAGGTTTCTGGAACATTATGAAGTTTAAAGTGCCAATTAACTCATTAGCAGATGTGTAATGCCAGAATGTTTATTTTTCATCCATCCTCTAACTATTTATAACTCAAGAGAAACAAAGTTTGCAGTAATCAATATAAGCCCAATCAGGGATCTTCTGCCAAAGTTGTCAATAACTATCTGATCTTCTAGTTGTAAATAGCTATCTGTTATGCTAGCCAATCATTGTGTATCTCTGTACCTGATGTGTATAAAATAATGCCATGAAGTCTCACTCTTATGTCTGACAAAGTGGACTTGATCAACAAAAGTTAATATTAAAATACAGGAGTTAGTCTTTAAGGTTCCACAATGGTTTTTGTCTTTTTGTTTTGTTTTGTTTACTCTCTGATATGCTTGCACAGCTAAAGGTTTCCCTTGCTCTAAAGCCAGTCGTATCTGACTCTAAGGTGCAGTGCTCATCTCTGTTTCAAAGCCAAAGAGCCAGCGCTGTCTGCTTCTGCAGATGTTTCTGTGGTCATGTGGCAGGCATGACTAGACACCGGAGCGCACGGAGCGCTGTTACCTTCCCACCGAAGTGGTCCCTATTGATCTACTTGCAATGTCTTGCTTTCAAACTGCTAGGTTGGCAGGAGCTGGAGCAAAGACGGGAGCTCATTCCATCCTGCAGTACTCGGGAATTGAACTGCTGACCTTCCGCCTCCCAGTCAGCGTCTTAGGCACTTGAGCCACTGCAGTCCCCCCCCCTTTTTTTTTTTTTTTTGCACAGCTACTACTTCAAAAATTTCTAACCACTTTCAGTTTCTAGTGATGATACAGCTTAGCTACAACACAGATGTATTATTTTCATTGGTACAACTGAGCAAATAATTGGCTTTGCTCTTTAAGTTATATGAATTACTCTACAGGTAGTTCCTATTCTGCTGTGTTTCAAGGTTTACTCTTTAAACATGACACTATTCTTTTAAATTATGAAGACAAATTTTAGGCCTATCTCAACTGCAATCGTATGGTGACCTCAATTTTTAAAAAACTACTTGTTTTACCCTTAAAATCGGAGAACGAACTCCACTACTCGTTGTACAAAACAATTCTTTTGTGTCCATTTATTCTTCTTTCAAGCCTCAGTTTGGAATCAGATTTCAAAGCTGGCATGAAAAGAAGGCAGAGGAGCTATTTATTGGGTAATTTGTGGTTATGTCTCTACAAACTGTAATTTAAAAGCATTACAAGGTTATTTAAGTATTTGTACAACCATTTTTTTTAAAAAAAAACTTCTTAATTACTGGTTCCTTCCATAAGCTTTATGGTTTTGACCAAAAGGAAAAAAAGAAAAAGTTTACATCTTTCAGCATACAAGATTTTATTCTTTCCCACATTAATTTGGACTAGAAATAGGCATGCAATTCCTGTGCAAAGAAAGGGACAGTATTCTTCCTTTGGGAACTATAAAGGTAAAGGTGAATGTCTCCCTTTCTTGAAATCCAGACGTGTCTGACTTTAAGGAGCAGTGCTCATCTCAATTTGCAGCCAAAAAGTCAGTGCTGTGTATATCTGCAGACAGTTTCTGTGGTCATGTGGCAGGCATGACTAGGCACACGGAATGCTGTTATCTTTCCCACCAAAGTGGTACCTATTTATCTGCTTGTAATTTCTTGCTACAAACATGCATATCATTGATTTAAACATGCTAAGATAGTCTTGTCCAATTTGAATCCAACCAATCACTCTGCTTCTATTCGTCTCACCCAACAAGGCTAATAGTCAAACTCTACACAGTAATAGTGGGCCAGCCAAAATGAAGAGATTTAGATAAAGGCTGCCCTAAGGCAATCTCAGCAACACCATGCTTTAGGCCAAGGAACTCCTGCATGTTCACTATGGGTATTTGAGGTGACCTTGTAGATTATGGAGTTTAAATCTTATGAAGCAGGTACATTACACAATATGTTAGTTCTTGTTTCTACATCAGCTTGTACATAGCTAGGACTCACCTTATACTGCATCACAGCACAATGCCTGGGAAGTCTATTAGCAACTGAACAAGCTACTCTTCAGTTAATTGTGTCCACCATTAGTATTCTTCTTGTGCAAAACCTCTAATAAGTTTATTGAGAAAGCCAAGATTCCTTGAGAAATAGTTTGAAATTATTGTACTCCTGCCAACCTAGCAGTTTGAAAGCAAAAAATTGCAAATAGATAAATAGGGACCACTTTGGTGGGAAGGTAACAGCGTTCTGTGCGCTCCGGTGTCTAATCATGCCTGTCACATGGCCACGGAAACATCTGCAGAAGCAGACAGCACTGGCTCTTTGGCTTTGAAACAGAGATGAGCACTGAACCCTAGAGTCAGATACGATTGGCTTTCAAGCAAGGGAAACCTTTACCTTTAACTTACAAAATAGAATAAAACAATAAGAAACTAAAAATTATTATTATTATTTTTAAAATCCTTTTAGATTGGGAGTGTTTCAAAATGCTAATCTTTCCAGGTAGAGTAACAGAAAGTTAAAGCAAAAGGACCAAGACTCAATAGTGAACTTTGATAAAAAGAAATACTGTAATACAAATCTTTTCCTGATGCTTGGAGTTACACCTTCTAAAATACAGCAATATTAATATTCAGATACTGCGGCTATATTGCTCTTTTTGAGGTCGAATTTTAGCAGAGGGCAACTGTGTTATATTCCATATTTGTAAAAGAAATGCTATTACACAGGCCAGAAATGCACTGTTTACTGCTTCTACTAAGTGCCAAGAACACCAACTGTTAGTTAATTTTGAAAGTAGAAACATCCAATAAAATTTTACTATGGCTTAGCCTCATTAAAGATGGAGGGAAAAAACAGCAGTTGAGATCAGTTTCCAAAAATAATCAAAGTACAAACAAGTCACTGCTTCTATTTTTAGAGCATTGTTTTGATCATACCTACTTTATTCTCCTTATGTAGCTACTACCCATGTCTTTAAGGCAGAGGCAAGGAATATATGCCCATCTAGAAGTTCTGGAGCTTCAATCCACATGATATCTAGCTAAATTGATCCCATTTATGTTCTATGCGAGAGTTTATTCACAAAACTGTAAGCTTTCCTTTTGCCACAAGCAAAATAATGTTTCTTTTTTTAAAAAAAATTACATATAGTTATGCATGTATCGCAGAAAAACTTACAAATTATTCAATGGGAGAAATGCACAGAAACATATATTTACAGTATAAGGAAATATCCAAATACACACCAATTTCTGTGCAGGTAAATAAAAATAGTTTGCTATCTAGTATAGAAGATTTTTTAACAGGATAAGAATTCTAAGGAATACTGCAAAAATGAACCTGATTGTTTTTCACATGACACATTTTCTTTGCAAAGATCAATATTTTGAAAAAGATATGAACACTCTTCAGCTGGCAGAATGTTGTGAAAATGACAGACTAGCCTTACATTACTATTATGCCATATTTTCCTGAAGAAGGGGAAATTTAGTTCAAACGCCCCTTTCCCTATAGAAACTGTAAGTATGAAAGGATTAGTCAAGAGCTGGTGAAGAGAAATACATGGGTTTGAAAGAAGGTACAACAAATTTCTAGTGAACTGTTAACCTTTTGAAGATTATGAAAGTTTTGGCTGTACACATACTTCCTCCTCCTCCTCCTCCTCCTCCTCTTCCTTCTGCCATATCCAAATCCAAATATTGGCGATCTTCATGGAGATTAGTCATGAAGACTGTCCTGAGAATATAATGCAATGGCCTTTCATCTGCCTTCCGTATTGCAGCATGACACCCGTACCACTGATCCAGTTCTGCAAGTTGCTTTCTGTTCCTGAGCCCTTTTGGCAAACAAAGTCCTCCTCATCCGTAGGCCAGGATGGATGAAGCTGCTGCCCTCCATCAAGATGGATTCAAGTGGGATTTAATCCTCTTGGGGACCATTATCCTTCCTTGTGGACTTCGGCACCCAAGGCCATTAGTCCTCAGGCTTGTCAGGTTAGTTAACCGCGGCCTGACACTCATTGCTGATTCGCTAGCAGTATGGTCTTATCTATTACCATAGCAAGATAACCAGGCCAGACTGTGGATCATACTTCCAGAAAACACATATAGTTGTGAAGTGCTAGGTTTGGTTTTTGTTTTTGTTTTTTTAGGATAATAACCCAGATTCTGGACTTTTTTCCTGGGAAAACAAAGAATATCTGTTCAGCGTGCCCATTAGCTTCTGATTAACTCTTATCCCCAAGCTTTGGGGATAAGAGGCTAAAATTTGAGAAGAGCAAATCTTGCAGTGCTTCACCTAGAAAGTAATAGAAAATCTGACAGTGGAAAGGAGGTGGCTGGAGTGCACTAATAGAGTGTAAAATAAAATGTGTCAGCTAGAACCATCACAAAAGTCATTAGCATTAGTCACAGATATCAAAAAGGGCAAAGGAAGTCTCTGAGCAACAGATTTGTTGTTCTCCACAAGTTAACACACATTCTCTCATATACTGAGGATTCCCCTTTTTCCTGCTCATAAGGTATATATATACTCAAGGTCACCATGTTTCATCGGATGGGGAGTCTCACTAGCCATTAGACCAGTGTTTCGCAACCTTGGGGTCGGGGGGACTTCAATTTCCAGAAACCTAAGTCAATCCCCCAAAGCACTGATCAGCCAATGTTCTGACTTAGGCTTCTGGGAATTGAAGTCCAAGAACCAAAGGTTGGGAAACACTGCTCTGTGAATCCACACGAATGGGTTTACTGCACAGACATACAGTAAACCCATTCATGTGGATTCACAGAGCAGTGTTTCCCAACCTTTCGTTTTTGGACTTCAATTCCCAGAAGCCTAAGTCAATTCCCCCAAGGCACTGATCAGCCAATGCACTGACTTAGGCTTCTAGGAATTAAAGGAACACAGGGGGACCCCTGTGGGGCCCCAGACTTATATTGGGAAACAGTGTGTTAGACTGTACATTGGGCATTTCTCAAAGAATGTCATAAATCCTAGTGGCTAATATGGAGCCTTGACACTCCAGTTCACCACTGGGACAGTTTCTTCCTTAAGCAAAGAAAAAAAGAATTTCCCACAGAGGCTCATCTATAAGTAATTAAAACTAGTCTTTAGATTTTTAGTTTTGGGTTGCAACTCCTAGAATTCTGCCTGAGGAAATCCTGGGTGGATTCTGGGAGCTGCAGTACAGAAGATCTGAAACTTCAATTCCATACTGTGCTTTAAAGATGACAAGTCAAACTTTGTGGTCATGGGCAAACTAACACCATGTTATGACAGTTTGACTTAGTTTCATCTACATACTTGTAACCAGATATCTCCAGACTGTATCCCAAGTTACCACTATGGCTCTAAATTTTACTTATGTATTAACTTTTTATCAATAATGTTCAAAATGGTGTACAATTCTGGATTTATGCTTTGACTTGAACACATCAGATTGTGCCTATATTCAGAGTTGTTGCTAACTGGCACTATATTTATATTGTATGCACTTTAATGACTGTTTTACTGTTGCTTATTGCCAAGAACCCCCATGATGGGTTGACTTTGTAGGATAGAAGATTTAGAATAGCAAAAGAAGTTAAACGTTCAAGGCATCGTGTATCTTCTGTTGTCACTGTTTGTTCACAAATGGGCTTTGGAGTGGAACACACAGGCCTACCAATGCATTTTGCACACTGTAGGGGAAAAAACTATCAACACATGTAGGCTGAAAAAATTGTGTTTTAAATATTCTGCAGCAAAGAACCGCCCCAGCAATTATATCTATTCGTCCTTTTGCTCATTCTGGATCATCTCCTTTTATTTTCAGTCTTTTGTTGCATTACATTATTTTTGATCTCCTGAAGGCTTATTTGCAGAGAAGTCAGTCGTGCAGAAAGCTTTTTGTAAGTTAATAAACATGTTAGATGATTAAAGGAGGAAAAATAAACCAATTTTTACAATAGCAATCTTAATTAAGGTGATGAAAAAATATATTGTAGGTAGGCATGTGCTCTTTCTTTGGGCAAATGTGCAAAAACAGGCTAAATGTGGAGTAACTGTCCTACTATGGGGTAGAGTTAGAAGCCCCAAGGGGAGGAACATCACAAAGGACCCCTTTTACCCTATTTGGCATTTATAACATTAAAGAGGGTCAGTGGTTTTGAGGAATGGGAAACTAAAAAATAAAAACACTTCATTTAGGGTGACAGGGTACACAGAAAGCCTCCTCAAAGATTGTGGTATTTTTTAACCATAATCGAGTGTACCCTGGTAACGGCAACCTTGTGTTGCCAGCTAATCTTTCTCACACTAGGTCAGGCAAAAGGAACTGCAGAACGAACTCACTGAAAGGTGCCTTCATTTTATCAGTTTCACTTCTGGCCTAGATAAAGAAGAAGCAAAGCAAAAGCAAAGCAATCACACTTATAGCACTTAGTGCCCTCTCTGGGCAGTTCACAAGTTAATTAGCATTTTGCCCCCAACATGCTGGATACTCAGAAGAAGTGAGTGACAGCTGAATCCCTCAATAAAGCCTAAAATCTCCTCTGAACATTTCAACCACCGAGGCATTAAGGAAGACACCTTGGAGCAATAGCAATAACAATTATATACCACCTCATGGTATTGCATGATGGAGTGAGCTCCTGTCTCTGTTCCAGCTCCTGCCAACCTAGCAATTTGAAAGCAAGAAATTGCAAGTACTGTAGATAAATAGGGACCACTTCGGTAGAAGGTAAACAGCATTCTGTGCACTCGTATTGAGGCATCCCTGCCACATGTCCATGGAAACGTTTACAAATGCAGACAGCGCTGACTCTGAGTCTTTGGCTATAAACAGAGATGAGCACTGAACCCTAGAGTCATATACAACTGGCTTTCGAGCAAGGGTGACCTTTACCTTACCACCCCATAGTGATTAGTGGACTCTCTGGGCAGTTTACAAGGTAGTAAGCATCCCATCCTCCTTGCTAGTATCCTGAACCTTAATACAGTTCTCTGAATACTACGTACAATATCTTACCTCTGGCAGTGAGTCAAAATTATTTATTTACAGTGTACCAACTATTATTTTCCAAACCATGGGCAGGCTCACACACTCTTGTGTTCAACTATGAGCTGTGCATGACAGATGAACTGTATGGATTACTTGATTTCTGCATGTTGTTGGAGAGACACTTAGGCTCAAGCCTTGTCTACAAAGTCTGACTGGGAAGGCCTGTTTCCAGCTGCTGATCTGTGACAGATGTGTGTGTGTGTGTGATTTCTAAAGCATGCAGGAAATGTGCGTGTGACACTTGCATCTATTCAGGGACATTTTCACTTGCTTGTATGGATTATGCCTTACTTTAGAAACAGATGCTAGGGCACATGTTTAATCCTAGTACAGTACAAGGTTGAGCATGCCTTCACTGGTCATCAGAGCAATGCTTCTGAATACCTAACTGTGGTGCTGAGCAAGGATTTGGGGGTAAAACTCAGCAAAGCTGCCTTCTGGAAGAAGTAGTAGCCGTTCTGGTTTTGGAATTCAAAGTGCACTCTTTTTTCTTATTTTAGTAAATACTAGAAAGCAGACATATACACCTCTTGAGGCAGATGCTCATTAAATCCAAGTTGAGGCTGATGCTCATTAAATCCAAGTGTGTTCTTTATTGTCCCTGAACACTTTCCCAGAAGTAAGTTCCCCTCAAGTCTGCAACTTTACTTCTTGGGACACATCATGCATATTTTACGCTGCCAAGCATTGCACTCCAAACAACAGAGTTCAGTGATGAAGTTAATCCAGTTAATTCTGTCCACTCACAGGGAGAGATGCTTTCTGAGACAGGCATGAGACCAAGCCCTCGGGAGAGCTCAGCTGTTCAGCAGTTACAGTATGTGCAATAAACATAAAAACATCTCCCGCAAGACACACGCGCATGCACACACCAAGTGCAGGACTCCAAATGGAAGTGCGCCCTTCCAACAGCCCAGACGGGGCGCTTGCAAGACACTTTCCTCTCTTCTCACTTTTTTTCTGAGACAGGAAAATCCGGCTCTACCTTTTTTGACATCCTAAAACCTAGCATCCTAGCAGTTCGAAAGCAAGAAACGGCAAGTAGATAAATAGGGACCACTTCGGTGGGGAGGTAAACAGCGTTCCGTGCGCTCCCGTGTCTAGTCATGCCTGCCACATGACCACGGAAACGTGTCTGCAGCAGCAGACAGCGCTGGCTCTTTGGCTTTGAAACAGAGATGAGCATTGCACCCTAGAGTCGGATACGACAGGCTTTCGAGCAAGGGGAACCTTTACCTTTTTTTAAAAAAAGGCTCCTCTGTCCGCCTTGAGCTAAGTTTCTCTCCCCAGGAGACATGATCAACCCCACCCCACCCACCCCACCCAGACAGCTTCTTTGGCCAGGGTGGCAGAGAAGGGGCATCAAGGCTAAAGGAATATCCCCTCCTTCCTTCTTCCCCCCAAAAAACAACAACAACAACAACAACAAGGAGACACCGCCAGGTACGATCCTGCAACTTAGTCTCTTTCCCGACACACTGCCCTGCCTCCTCGGGGAAATCGTCTCTGACCAGGCCCGACGACGAGCCAAAGAGGGGGAACCGCCACATCCCCTGAGGCTGTCCGCCCCCCCCCCGCCACCGCCTCATCAAAAAGCGGGATGGATGGAGAGGAACGGAAGAAGCCGGATCGCTTCAGACTCCCCTCTGCCCCCCCCCCCCCAATTCTGCCTCAGTTTCCATCCCTCCTCCTCCTCCTCTCTATCCAAACAGACCCTCTCTGGCAATTGCCAGAGGAGAGAGTTGGGGGCGGAGGAGGCGCTGTCCGGCGGAGGGAATCGCAGGCTGGTAAAAGGACCCCCTCCCCCCCCTTCCACCTTGGGCGCCTTTCCTTCAGCCCCCCCCCCTAACCCCCACCCCACCCCACCCCACTTGCCTTGGAGCCTTTGCCGCTGGGGCACCGGACGCTGTTGGAGACGCCGGCGGTCTGGTTCATCTCGGGAAGTTTGGCGGGCCGTTTGGGGCTGCCGTGCTTTCAAGTTTTTCCCTCCCCCACGACGCACTTTCTGGGCCGCCGAAGCTGAGAAAGCGGAGCGGGGGGCGGGGGGTGGGGAGGCCGGTGAGGCGGAGAGATGATTTATTTGCCCCGGAGAGAGAGCCCCGTCTTCCTTTGGAGAGGTTGCCGGCGGAGGAGGAGAAGGAGGACTGGAGGAGGCGCCTCGGCGAGCCTCCCAAGGCGAAGCCGCCCTAGCTGGCCCTTCCCAGGAGGAGTCCCCCAGCCAGGAGGGATTATTAGGGAAGAGGCTGAGCAGTTCCCCCTTCCTTGTGAGGCGAAGAGGGGAGTCTCCGGCCTCCCTCCGTGGGTCCACCTCAGACGAGGAGAGGCTCCGCTTTCTCGTGGGAGGGACGAGGGGGGCAATGGCAGAAGTTTTGGAGAGGGGGCGACGGACGGGGAGAGGCGAGACGCTTGAGGTGCCCTCCTCCGCCTGCCCACAGCCTCGCCTCACCCTGGGAAGCCCTGGCGGCGGCGCCTCAGGGACCGGCCGCCCACCTGCTGTCCAGAGCCTGGGAACCCCCTTCCTGTGAGGAGCCGTTTTCCCGCCGCTTTTCCCGAAGGGCTTTGCTCGTCCACCTGCCTCAGGCACACTTCCTTTCGGGTCCCCGGGGCGGCCGGTTTTAGCAATAGAACTTAAGACTTCTATACCGCCCCAGTGCGCTCTCTGGGCGGTTCACAAGGCAATTCGCATTTTCCCCCCCACACACATGTTGGGTTCTCATTTTAGGATGGTAGAGGCTGAGTCAACTTTGAGCCGGGGTCAGGCTCGAACTGGCGACGCGCGGGCTGCAGTACAGCAGTTTTTTTAAACCACTACGCGCCGCGCCCAAGGGCGCCGTCGGTTTGAGGCTTGTGGGCGCTTCTTCTTGGCTTCCCTTGGCCGCCGCTGACTCCGAGGGGAAAGCCCGCGCTTCCCAGGGGCTGCCAGGAGGTGGCGCCGCGCGCGGCTCTTTCGCCGTTTGCCGCCTTGGCTAAAAGGCGCGCGCGCGCCAATGGGGCAAGAGGGAAAGAGGCGCAGACCGGGCGAGCGACTACCTTAGGGCCGTGATGGCGAACCTTGGCACTCCATATGTTCTATCTTGGACTTCAATCACCAGAAGCCCAAACCCCCCGTGAATCCACACAAAAAGGTTTACTGCGATTCATCTGGCCCTTGTTGCTCCCGGAAGCGGAAGTAAAATGCGCCCGAACAGGCACGTTTTACTTCCGCTTCAGGGAGCGACAAGGGCCAGATGAATCGCAGTAAACCTCTCTGTGGATTCACAGAAGGCTTGGGCTTCTGGGAATTGAACTCCAAGAAATATTGAGTGCCAAGTTTCGCCATCACTGCCTTAGGGATTTTTCCCCCTTCTAACCCGCCCCGCACCCCCTTCACACACACACATACATGCCATTTCTCGCCCTTTTCTCTCTGCCCTTTCTGCCCTGCCGCACAAGGAAGCCCTCCAAGCGCCTCGCACATCTGTTCTGCCAGCAAGTCAGACGGGCGCCTGTGTGCGCGTGTGGAGGGTGCCATAAAAATTCGGGGGGGGGGGGGTATTAAAATTGTAATACTCAATATATACCACAAGCGAAAGATGAATACAATTGACTTCTGCAGTTACAAGAGATGCTCAAAGTGTTTGACTTTAGCGTCCAACACTTCTTCTGGTTCAATTCTAAGTTCAATTCAAAGTTTAATTTATATACCACTTTTTTCACCCACAATGGGTGACTCAAAGCAGTTTACATAAACAAAGTAATACATATCAGTAACATAATTCATACAAAGTCATCATACCCCCAAAGGGTTTACATACAAAATATGAAATGCAAAACAAATATATATAAAATACAAAATATATAGAAAAAATACAAGTAAAATACATAAGTAAACAATACAATGTGTCTCAGCTGGAGGTAAGGCTACATAGAAATATCTAAAATACAATATATTCAAGTGCACAACAATTACAAAGTTACACAGAACAATATAGCCCCCCCCCCTCAACCATAAACCAAAAGCGAAAGGTGAATACAATTCACAATTGACTTCTGCAGTTACAAGAGATGCTCAAAGTGTTTGCCTTCAGCGTCCACTGGCAAACTACTGCTTGAGCAACACTGACCCAAGTGTCCGCTTGTATAGCTGTGCATACCTTTTCAGTTGCTTTCTGAAGTACCACCAGTGTGTGGTCAGTTTTCTAGGGTACACCAAATCTGCTCACTCCTGTCACGTGCACATTGTTGGGGAGATTTCTGTGGCGAGAGTATAAACTGTTCCAAGAATATAGCATAAGAATCAGGACTTGTTGCTGTATGAGGCCTCTCAGATCTTCCTTTGCGCACATCACACAGAGTACCATTTAAGTCACATTTGACTTCTGCAATTATAAGAGATGCTCAACGTGGTTACAATCAGTGTGCAGGCACTTATGATTACGGTAAACTACTGCTTGAACAAAGTTGACCAAAGTGTTCCAAATCTTCCATTGTACACATCACACAGCACCATGTGTTTCAAATCTATCACAAATGTGTGCAATTGTTAGGTGCATTGGATTCTCTGTTGCATACTCACACCTCCATCGTCATTGTACTTCCACAATGTTCTCAATGCACAAAAAGCCTCTTCGAAAATTGTGGTATTTTTGAACCACAATCAGGCATACTCTGATAATGGCAACCTTGTCTTGCCGGCTAATTTTTCGCACACTGGGTCAGGCATAAGGAACTACAGAATGGATTTGTGCCTTCATTTTGGCAGTTTCCCATCTGTCCTAGACATGGAAGAAGAAGAATGTTCTCAACTTTCAAATACCACTTCAAAATGAAGTGCTCCTCCAACGACTACTGTGCTTCCACCATTTTCTTTGACTTTCCTGCCTGTCGCATAGTGACACTAAACATTCATTATTTCAAGTTAATATCATACTACACATTGCTACCGTAATTCAGTTCAACTTTGAAAAGTAAGCCATAGATAACATCTCTTAAAATGTATATACATTTTGGCACCTTCTATAGATGGATGCCTACACAGATACAGGGATAAACACTTTAGGGATTTTTGTAGTGATCCAATGAAGGTATCACCTTCCTTCCTACTCAGGAGAGATGCATGAGAATAGGCATCCAAATGAAACAGAGCAGGAATGTTTGTCTGCATCTTTTCAACAGCAACAGGATGGTTCAAGCAACCTCGAATTGCTTTTGGGTCAGTTAGCAGGTCATTAGATAAAGGTAAAGGTCACCCTTGCTCAAAAGCCAGTCATATCTGACTCTAGGGTTCAGTGCTCACCCTATTTACAGCCAAAGAGCCAGTTCTGTCTGTGTTTACAGACATTTCTGTGGACATGTGGTAGGCATGACTAGACACTGCTGTTTACCTCTCCCACTGAAGTACCTATTTATCGACTTACAATTTCTTACTTTTGAACTGCTAGGTTGGCAGGAGCTCACTCCATCATGCAGTACTCGGGTCTCGAACTGCTGACCTGCCGACCTTCCAGCCATCAAGTTCAACATCTTAATCACTAAGCCACCACAGTCCCCTTTGTCAAGTCATTGCAAATAACCAGTTTTTGCCCTGTAGTTTCTGGGGAGTGTAGAATTGCTGGGATTAAGGAGAAGGCTTTCTTCAAAACCACACACCCAGAATTGTGGTGCTGAAATGGTGCACTTGTAATGCAGATACCATTTGCCTCCAAAACCCCATATCACACTTTGCCTTGTTTTAGTCCAGGGCCAAGCCCTAATTTCCCATAAATTTTCTTTTCTGCCCTTTGGTGAATGGCATACTTTGCAGATCAGGCCCAAGGAAATGGGAAGCAGACCTCATTCTCTTTCAACAGGAATCTGCATGTAACCCATGGTCATCATCAGAGGTTTGTTTAGTTCAGTGTTTCCCAACCTTTGGTATTTGGACTTCAATTCCCAGAAGGCTAAGTCAATTCCCCAAAGCACTGATCAGCCGATGTACTGACTTAGGCTTCTGGGAATTGAAGTCCTCCTGAGGGGCATGGTCCCCACGGTAGGAACCACTGGTTTAGTGGGCCCTTGACACAACAGCAGCATCCTGATGGTAGAACTGAAGGATGTGAGACTGTCTCCTGCCATGTTCTGCTTTGGATAGACAAATAGCTGCTTCAGACTTGAGACTTTCCGACTTCTAGGACTTCCACAACCACAATTCACTTTGAGCACCTCAAGGACTCCCTGCAACTCACAAAATGCAAATTCTGACAGAAGCTGTCTCCATGCACTCTACTGAGTATTGAAATGCCCATTCACCTTTGCAACTTGTAGAGAACCCTTGCAGCTCCCACAGTGTAAGAGCTATGGTTCAAAGGAGCAGCAGTGCAGGAAGGTCATGGAGCTAGATTTATCCCTTTCTGGTTGGGGGGCTTTCACTCCTTAATTCTGTCAGAAAGTGGAGTTCTGGCCAAATTTTGGCAGGGGTAATTCGGTGGTAGGCATCAGCAGGTTTGCACCAGTTCGCCAGAACCGGTAGCACAAATTCTGGCTGGCCCCACCCATCCAAATTTTGAAATAAAGTAGTCCTAATTCAGGTGCAATGCAGGGCTTTCCCCCTGGCCACGCCCAACATACCACGGCCACAATGCAGTAGTAAATTTTTTTTGGAGCCCACCGCTGGGGTAATTCTGGAATTCCAAAAGTATTTGCCACTCTATATTTAACTACTGTTCATAAACAATATTTATGGGTTTTTTTCTTTGTCTTTGGTTTCCCTCCCCAAACTATACATCTCCAGAGTACCTGCTAGACAGGTGTGATTTTAGAAAGCCAATTATAATTAATAAACCATCATCCTTATTTATTGCAGCTCTTCTTAACTCTACATGAATAAATTATGTCTGCTGAACTTCCATTTCCTATGCAATTACTAAAAGTATAGCAGGCCCATTTGCATTGAAGGGAGAGCCTATTGTCTTGAAGCCAGGCTCTTGGGTCTGCCATAGCTCTCCTACTTCCCAGTACCATCTGAGCTTAACTGCAATCCAAGAGCTGACAAAGGAGAGATTGGATTTTCAAAGCACCAATATGTTTTTGGAAACTATCTCTCTTCTTAAGCAAAGTATTTGTGTGACTTGGTCTTGAGTGGGGAATTAAGACCCATTAACATTATAAGAAAAAAAATTCCAGGGGAAATGAAAACAGTTCGGATAGGTTTGTTGATATGGATCAACAGACCTGTCTGTATTTTTGGATTTCTATGTGTTTGTTGGGATTGACATGGTGAGAATCAAAATTTACCACTACACCCAGTGATGTACTGAGGCCGGTTCTGAACGGTTCTTGCGAATCGGTAGCGGAAATTCCAGGCCACATCTACTTGGACGGCCATGGCCACCTCTCGGCCTCCCCCTCCCCAGTGCCGCCGGAAACGCATCCCATGCGCCACACCCAGGGCCGAAGGCGCGCTTTCACCTCCGCACTTCCCTCACACCTTCGGCCCTGGGCGAGGCAAATGGGACGCGTTTCCAGTGGTGCCCTGCTCACCTCCCAGCAGCGCTGCTGGTGAAAACGTGCCTGGATGGTGAGGGGCTGACCCGCCAGCAGCACCTGGCTGCTCTGGGACCCCTCCTCCTCCACCCCACGAATCAAGAGATCAAGGGTGGTTTCTTTTTTCCCTTTTTTTCTGGGGGTGGGTGGGTGGGTTTGAGGCCACACCCACAGATAGCCACACCCACCGAGTGGGTAGCAAAAAAAAATCAATGCATCACTGACTACGCCATTTTTACACGATTGGAAAAAGGCCTATTTCACATTCTCTTCCAACTCAAGAGCTTTAAAATTGCCTTATTTTGCATTTCATTTCATTTCATCTGCAGAAAATGGCTCCCATTTTGTACCCAAATAGGAAAAGTATGTATATATGCCAAAACAGATCTGTTGGACAGAAAGGAGCCAAAAAATTGTATTTTGTGCACATTTAGGTAAAGGTAAAGCTTTCCCTTGCTCGAAAGCCAGTCATATCCAACTCTAGGGTGCAGTGCTCATCTCTGTTTCTAAGCTGAAGAGCCAGCGCTGTCTGCTTCTCAAGACATTTCTGTGGTCATGTGGCAGGCATGACTAGACACCTGAGTGCACGGAATGCTGTTACCTTCCCACCGAAGTGGTCCCTATTTATCTACTTGCAATTTCTTGCTTTCGAACTGCTAGGTTGGCAGATTTACTATAACTAAAATATGTTAGCATTCTGGCTCACCCATCCCCAGTATCTTTGCAGAAATGGGGTTAAATGTTTCTCCCTACACATCTTTTTAAGCAGGCTTACTAGTGAAGTCTTATCAGACAGGAAACAAAACAAAGTAAAACAAAAATAATAATAAGACAAAAACATTGTGGAGTCTTAAAATATAATTGCTATAGTTTAATGTGAGCTTCTGTGGATCGAGTCCAATTCCTCAGACAGTATATTAGCTTTAAAGTGCCACAATGTTTTTGTCTTTATTTCTTTACTTTTGTTTTGTTTCTTGTCTGTTTTGTCTGTACCGATAAACAGGGCTACCAATCTGAGAACTAGTGAATTCTTCTTCATTGAACTATGTAAAAATCCTTATTATTTATTTAAAGCATTAATAGGTTGCCTTTTAGGACATAGCTCTCATGAGGTAGTATACATAATGAGATGAGAAGCATTAAGATGCATTAGAAGCATCAAATCGCAAAAATATGCTATTGCAAGGCAGCTTTGCATCTTTAGTCTTTCCCTAAAAACAGTCTTAGGATAGGTATACTACTATTGTTTAACTGATTGTACCTCCATATAATATAAAGTATCAGTATCTGTTAAAAGTGGCTTTTCCAGATGGGTCTGTGTCACAGTAGAAAAATGAGAAGTTTGTGGCATAGGATTTGGTTCAACATACGAATCAATGCATATGGACATTTTGGAAATTTCTTCACTTTCCAAACAGGCTCTACCCCACCTGAGTTATCCACCACAATTTCAGTATATTCAAGACAAGCAGTATTGATTTCTGGAATACAGACTGTTGGGTTTGCTTATTTGTTTGTTTATGCATGTAAACACCTACCTAAAGAAATAAATGAACAAACCCATCTCACTGCAGATTACCAAATTAGTTCAGAGTCACAATAGTGCTTATCACAATATTCAGTAACAGAACTACTCACCTGATGGCTTGATCAACTCCCTGCCATTGTAGTCGAGCTATCTTGTGAAAATAACATCAGATCTGGTAATACTCATGAACAATAAATCCATGGTTGGTATACACAAACTGATAGGTTGTGCCATAAATTTGCCAGTTTCTTTCTTCTTTGCACATTTGCTTCTTAGATATCTGACATCAGATAAGATTTAATGTATGTATAGCTTAGTGGTTTGATGCTCATATTTTACTGAGCAAAGTTTCCACTTTGCAATAAATCAAATAAGAGAACTTTGGGCATATTCAAAGCAGCATTAAGAGGCTTTTGCCTGGAAAGATTATTCTTTTAGAGCTTGTGCTTCTCTAATGAAATTTAAGATTTTGAGGAGGAGTACAGTAAATGCATTAACAGAGGTGGACGTGATGGTTTGAACTGCATTTCCACATCAAATTTAATATCAGGAAAAAGACAGCATGAAAAGCTGTTGTTTGGATATGCCCCTACAGAAAAGAAGCAGTACTATTTATCAGTCAAAGTGATTTGGCTGAACCACAAAGGGCAAAGGAACACAACATAAAAGGCTCTCTAAAACACCTTCTCTTGCCAACATCTTAAGGCATGATATATTGTGGAAAGTATTTTACCTCAGCTCATCTAAGAGCAATATTAAGCCGGAGGCAGGGATCACCTCACAAGAGAGTTCAAGGATCTCTTGGAATTAGACAGAATATTGACAACACAACTGATTTAAAAACAGCTGGCAGCTTTATGCATTTGGACATCAAGATAAATTTTTGAGGTCTGGTTCTTCAATTGTTTCATAACTTAACATGTTAATCCGCATTGGCTTTGGTTGTGTTTTGTGTTTGCATTTTATAGTTGAGTCATTAGGAGTGGTGTTTTAATTTCACTGTGCAAGTGATCAAGGCTAGTTCTGCATAATTTACAAGTAGAAGAAAAATTATACATAGTAGAATGTCATACTTTAAAGAAACACAAAACTATTCCATAGTTTTTGTTAGAAGGCATAAGGCTGGACAATAATAGTGGGTTAGGTTTAATTTTAAATCTCAGAATATTCCCACTAAATCAATGGGACTTTTGAAAGTAAACATACACACACACACACATATATATGCTATATATATATATGCTATATATATATGCTATATATATATGCTATATATGCTATATATATATATATATATATATATATATATATATATATATATATATATATATATATATATATATATATATATATATATATATATATATATATATACATATATACATATATATATATATATATATATATATATATATATATATATATATATATATATATATATATATATATATATATATATATATATATATATAGCATGGGTTCAAAGGGTCTACTCTAATTGGGACTATTGATTGTGTTTAACCTAATACAGTATATAGATTTCAGATCATAGTTTAGTAGCTTGGTCTCTTCCAGAGCTTGATGGAACCAGATGATTTCTAGACTTCCCAATGAGATATAATCAATGCTCCTTTGGAAAATGTTATTTCAATGATATATAATAGTTGACCTTGACTATGGATACAATGGCACCTATATTTATCTCAACCCGATAAAGCAAGGTAAACCCCACTGTGACTTTAAAAATAAGGGGCTAGTGTACACGTTATATTATATCTACCTTGAATAGAAGCTTTGCAAATTATAGTATACATTTTAAAGAAACACTTGATGGCTACTACAGCAGAAGTACTATAGAGTGTTTGGAATTGTCCCAGGTACTGAATTGCCTGATAAACATTTAAGCTGACTTTTTGTATAATTTAAAAACACACCCTATGTATAATGCATTTGCCACTCATTTCCCATACATTTAGCATATTTTGGAGGCATTAGTTTGCCTGCAAACCTTGTATGTGATACATAAAGCCAAGGTATTTGTATATGATACATTCAGCCTTATAAAAATCATGCAAAGCTGCAGAAGAATGGGTGCTACTTTTATTCATACTGATCTTGATTTCTACAAACAAACAGAAAGAAAGATAAAGCATTCACAGGTTGAAAGAAAAATAGATTGTTTAATGACTACACAATATGTTTAACTTCCAACTGTAGTTTAAGAATCTAAAATTTGTTAAAGATTATTCTGCCAGCTAGAGCCCAGAATTTAGCTTCCCTTTGGGACTAAGTGTTTCCCCCCAGAGATGCAAGTTCATATTGCTTCTAGACATATTGAATTCCTGAACCACTGCCAATCTAATTTTATTTTATTGTCCCATGTCCATTGCTTTGGGTGATTTTTTTTTCCAAAGTAGCAAATGTGGACTATAAATCAGTAGATAAATAAGCAATTTCTGAGCAACTGGTAACCTCAGAAGTAGTTCTGAGAGCTGCCTTTGATTTCTGTTTGGGATGCTTCATTTCCCTCCTGACCAGGGTATGTTATCAAGATACACTTCATATTGCTCCAACTTCTGCATCAGTTGAGGGGAGAAATGTTGTGGTCAAAGCTATGCCACTATTTATGGCCATCAACTGCTTAGGATCTATATACACTGGCACTATATTCTCTTGTGATCGATTTGGTTATCTAAGAAGGTGAACAGTCTAATCCACACACTTAAAATTAATGATGACAATATATACATGGATGGCATCAATACTCTGCAGCAATATTGAAACTTCTCCGCCCACCCAACAAACACAAGGGCTAGTACCTTGCAGCCCTCCAGATACAGCTAGCATGTGGTTCCAATCCTCATTTGCCATTGGTTATGCTGCTTAGCAAATCCTGTACAGCCTATTTCAATAAATCTATACCTATAAAATGGTGCGTTAACCATTGGAATGTGACAAAGGATGTTGCACCAGGCCCCAGTAGCCCGTAATGGGCCTCCTTTCACTCGCCCGAACCCGGTTCGCAGGTAACTGTCGGGTTGAAATTTTCAACCCGGGGGCAGGAGCCCCCCAGTTGCAAACAAAAAAAAAAGGAACTTCAATTCCCAACGTTCCTTGCGCCGTGCCACGCCAGAGCCAATCAGGCTGAGCGGCGCGGCAAAAGGAACATTCAAAAATGCGCCATGGCCAATCAAAAAAAGCCACAGGAAACAAACCACTAAAGTATGCAAACACGCGTAGGCAAAACTACAATCCCCAGTGTCCTGTGCGCCATTAGCGTGCAGAACGCTGAGGCAGCCGGCGCGTGAAAAATAAAAGTTAAAAAAAGCCCGCCGCCACTGCCCTTCTTCCCCACGGGCCAGCCAGCATGGCCCACGGGGGAAAAAAAAGGAACCCCCTGCCGCCGGTGCCCTTCTTCCCCATGGGCCAGCCAGCATGGCCCATGGAGAACAGAGCAAAAAAAAAGCTCCCACCCCCAAGCCCTTCTTCCCCACGGGCCAGCCAGCATGGCCCGTGGGGGAAAAAAAGGAACCCCCCACCACTGGTGCCCTTCTTCCACACGGGCCAGCCAGCATGGCCCGTGGAGAAGAAAGCAACCCCCCCCCCCCAGCCCTTCTTCCACACGGGCCAGCCAGCATGGCCCGCGGGAAAGAAAGCCACTGAAAAAGTTAAACCCAAAAAACAAACCAAAAACAATCAAAAACAATCAAAAATCCAAAAAGAAAACACAAACACAGCCAAAAACAAAAAAAAAACCACACAGACCCCCCCCCCCCCCAAAAAAAAAAAACAACAACAGAGAGCTTACCAACAGACGTCGACTTCATGACCACCGGAAATCAAATGAGCAAAGAAAGGAAACACTAACCGGAAGCACCCAGAGGACAGAAGAGAAGAATTGTAGAGAGGAAACAAAGCTCACCCCCCCCCCCACCCAGAGGACACAAGAGAAAAAACATTCAAAAATATTTCAAAATAAAAGATTAATTCCCCCCAAAAAATAAAAAAATAGCCAAAAATTCCAAAATATTCACACTAATCTCAAAAAATTCCCAAAAAACCCAGAAATCAAATAAATTAAAATAAAATTTGCATAAACCAAAATTAAATTTTAAAAAAATAAAATAAAATTTGCATAAACAAAAAACAAAAACCTTCAAAAACCAATTTAAAGAGCCCGGCACTAAGGAAGCCAGTGCACAAAATAAATAAAACACACACTGGGAGCGCAAGTCCGCCGCAGGCGGATGCAGCGCCTCAAAGCCACAAAACCACAAAACCTTTCAACACCATTTAAAACAGCCCAGCACCATTTGGGGAAAAAAAAGAAAGAAACCCTTTACTATCCAACACAATTTTAAAAAGCCCATCACCGCCGGGCAAAATATGCTATTACTTTTTTAAAATAAAAAAAGCCCCTTTATGTTTGTAGAACTTGTTTTCAGGGGAGTATGTGTTGGACTAGGACTGTAGTGGCTTAGTGGTTAAGATGCTGAACTTGATGACTGGAAGGTTGGCAGGTCAACAGGTCAAGACTAGAGTGCTGCATGACAGACTGAGCTCCCGTCATCTGTCGCAGATCCTGCCAACCTAGCAGTTTGAAAGCAAGAAATTGAAAGTAGATAAATAGGTACCATTTTGGTGGGAAGGTAACAGTTTTCTATGCACTCTAGCATCTAGTCATTCCTGCCACATGACCACAGAAACATCAGCAGACACAGACAGCTCTGGCTCTTTGGCATTAAATGGAGATCAGCACTGCACCCTAGAGTCAGATACGACTGGCCTTCGAGCAAGGGTGACTTTTATCTTTACCTATACATTGGACTGCTTAACATATATACTCAGTAAGCCACACTGGACTCAAAAGGACTTACCTTTGTGTAAGTATGTCTACAATTAAGCTGGCTGGATAGCTCAGTGGTGTAGGTACCTGTCTGCATAGCCAGAAGTTGGGAGTTCAATTCCGGTCCCCCCTCCAGGTGCCTCCCAGGTGGAGAACCAGCCCATGTGGCCCTGAGCAAGCTGCACAGTCCCAGAGTTCCCCTAGAACAGTAATGGCTAAGTTTGGCATTCCAGCTGTTCTTGGACTTCAATTACCAGAAGCCCAAGTCAGCACTCCTGCTGATCAGGGCTTCTGGGGATTGAAGTTCAAGAACAGCAGGAGTGTCAAGGTTCACCATCACTGCCCTAGAAGAAACCATTTCTTACTACTCTCTAAACCCTGGAAAAGGTCACCATAAATCAAAATTGGCCTGATGGCATGCAATTATTACATGAAGAATTACGGTGTTAACAGCTAAAATTTTGACAGAGTTAATGAATAAGAGTTTTGCGCTGAATGAATTGCAATTGTTCGGATGATTATTTTCCAGTCTAATTCACATAATTGTCACAGAATTTAAGATAGACCTAAACAATGTTTTTCATGATGGGAGATGAAGGAAATCGTTTTTGAGAATACTTGGTCTCAGTAAATTGGGAATACTGGTGCCCTGCATTGTGAAGTTGTGGAGCACAGTGAAGAAAAAATGTTTTCAGATGCTTTGCAATTTTGTGTATCCTAGAACTGACATGATCATAATGAACATAATTTAGGTATCAATATCACTGAGTAACAGAACAGATATATCCAATAAGTGTGAAATACAGTAGACAAGTTTAATCAATTGCTTGATAGTAGGTTGACACTTCCATCAACCCCACTGATTTCAATGGATGTCCTTAGTGAGGACTACAAACTGGATTAAGGCCATGCTATGCACACAAAAGACATATAGGTCACATGTATATATACTATCAGAGAGTACATAAAACAAAACAAAAAAGACAAAAAATTGTTGTGGAACTTTAAAGACTAACTGCTGTTTTTTAATGTTAGCTTTTGTGGATCAAGTGTACTTCATAGACATAAGAGTGAGACCTCATGGCATCAATTTATATACATCAGGTACAGAAGTACAGAGTGGTAGATTAGCACAACAGATTATACAAATCAATATGACCTTTTGCAACTGGTAATAGCAGAAGATCTCTGGTTGTTCTTCAAATTAGTTGTGAACCTTCGCCCTGCTGAATTGCAAATAGATAGATAGATACAAGACAAATAGATAGATACAAGACAAACACCTGGCATCAAACATTTGCCAATGAGTTTAACCTTCAGCATCTCAGTCCTATGTCTGATGAAGTAGACTTGATCCACGGAAGCTAATATTAAAATACAGCAGTTGGTCTTTAAACTGCCACAACAGTTTTCTGTCTTTTTATTTCATTTTATTTACTCTCTGATATGCTTGAAACTCAAACTAACAAGGCTACCATTTCAAAATGTATATACAAATTCTTCAGTCATGCATGTTCAAGTGTCCTATCTGAAATGGACTATATGTCAATATAAGCAATGTCCTTATATCAATGAAAGGGAATTTGCAACCCTCCAGATCTTTCAGCATGGCAATTGGTGACAGATGTGGAAGTCCACACTACATCTGGAAGGCCACACATTCCCACCCTGCTCTATATTAATACTGTACCTGGAATTTATCTGGAGCAAGCCCCACTGAAGAAAATTGAGATAGCATTATTGAAAAATATCTGTGCACATCTTCAGTTTCCCTTGACAGTGCTTGTACGGAAAATATTCCCAGTGGTTTATGCTGAATAAAAGTTGAATATAAATGCTTAGAATAATTTGCTCACACTTTGAAGGGTGGCCCAATGTATTTAACTAGCTCCCTGGATGGTAGCTAAACTAAAGGGATTCCAGAGACGCAGACCTAACACGTCTGCAAGTCACCCTATCACAAAGATTAACATTTCCCCCAATAAACCTATTAGGCAGACAGCAGGAGGTAAAACCTTTCGATTGAAACAACCTATTTGTGGAACACTGAAAGGGTGGACAAAATGTCACACTTCAGTTGCTGTTGAGCTGCAGCTTCCATCAGTCATATTGGCATAGCCACTGGGAGGAAACTGTGAGATCAGCACACTCCAATATGTCGTTTCAGAAAGGAACACAGAGAGTATTGTTTGTAGCAGAGCCCTGGTGGTACAGTGGTTAAACTGCTGTACTGCAGGCAAAACATTGTGAGTTCAATCTGGACAGGGGCCAAGGTTGACTCAGCCTTCCATCCTTCTAAGGTGAGCACCCAGCAAGTTGGGGGCAAAATGCTAATTAACCTGTGAACCACCCAGAGAGATCACTTAACACTATGGTATAGAAGTGTAATTGCTATTACTAGCATTTGCTTGTTCCCTAATGAACTAAGGCAGTGATGGCGAACCTTTTAGAGACAGAGTGCCCAAGCTGAAAAGGCTGCCATCTGCGCCACAGAGGGGCAGGGCGAACTCTGTGCTGTGGGGAGGGAGGAAGTGCTTTCATTGGGCTGCTGGGCAGAGGGGTGGATGAACTCTGTGCTGGAGGGATGGAGGAAGTGCTCCCATTGAGCTGCTGGGCTGAGGGGTGGGGGTGAACTCTGTGCTGGGGGAGGGAGGAAGCACTCCCATTGGACTGCTAGGCAAAGGGGCAGGGTCAACTCTGTGCTGGGTCTATGGTGTGCATGCCCACAGAGAAGGCTCTGAGTGCTCCCTCTCATGCGCATGCCATAGGTTCACCACCACTGAACTAAGGATGCTTGCACATAATATGCCCATGCTGTTCCTAGTCAGAATGGGACAATTATAGAGTAGGGTCTCGTTTTTCAAGTCCAGACATTTCTATCTTCCAGACAAAGTAACCAGATACAGTTCCAATGTACTGAGACAGCCTGGATCCTGTATGTGTCCCGTAATAAATACATATGTTGGTGAAGGGAAGGGGACAGTCTGAAAAAGTCTGTCATAAAATTTAACAGTCTTAATCCTGCCATCTGCTGGAGGCTATGTTTCATCATTGCATATTGTTTTTAGTGGTTGGAGGATGGGAACATGGTTTCAAAAAGAACAGATTGTATTGTATTGCTATTATAAAACAAACAAAAATGTTAGCCTAAGTATAGACATATAAGCTCTATGAAACTATGAATATGTGTTATACTGCAGTATAAACTACATACATAGTGCTTCCTCATCATATGATATGTGTATACATACATACACACACCACACTCTATATTGTGTGAGGTTTTCACGGCAAACTTCTTTGGGAGCAAATCTTGACTGGGAAACTGTGTATATATACATATAATTGATTGCAAAAGGGAAGATTTTATTGTGTGTATAAATCTAATAAAATCAATTATAAAGAAGACTGCACGATTTTCAAGAGCTCGTTCTCCTTCCACTTTTTTATATTATAAAGTCCTCCTCGAACATTCCTTCGAACTGGGAGTTGGAATAGAAATTAAGTACAGAATGGCCCAAACCCTACTGTTTAATTTTTGCTGGTGTCACTGCCGTGGTGTAAGCAGCAATAAAGAATTTCCATTGCTTAACATGCTGTTGCTTGTGTTGCACATTGCACACCAGTTCAAGCAATTTGTGCACAATGAGGGAACTAAGAAACAATTTGTTCATTAGCAGCAATTTGTCATTGCAGTTTATGACATTGCATTTAAACTGGCATAACTAACTAATAAGATTTGGACCAATTATAAATGAGCTGGTTATGTCTGACTCTAGGGGGCGGTGCTTATCTCCATTTAGAGCCAAAGAGCTAACACTGTCTGCATCTGCAGACATTTCCATGGTCATGTGGCAGGCATGACTAGATGCCATAGGGCATGGAACACTGTTACCTACTTGCAATTTCTTGTTTTTAAACTACTAGGTTTTGACAGGAACCGGGACACACAATGGGAGCTCACTCCATCAACATAGCACTCAGGTCTCAAACTGCTGACCTGCCAAACCTCCAGTCTTCTAGCTCAAGTGTCTTAACTAAAAAGCCACTGCAGTCTCCCCAATGACTACTTAAGGTTAAAGCTATTTGTTCATCCCAATTACAATAAACATACCAATATCAATGGAATATAAGAAAATGGGGCTATTCTAGCTGTGACTAACAAATGGGCTTAACAATAAATACATACATAGTTACTTATTTAAGTATAGAATTCTAACAATAAATTACATGACAATATTTCAAAAAGTAAATGTATTTCCTCCCTAGTAGATATGCTTTATTAAATATGATATATCATTATTTGACAAAAATGCAATCAATTTAAATAGAAAACTTCACTCACAATTTACTTTCTAGGGCAGGGATTCTCAACCTGTGGCCCATGGGCTGGATGCGGCCTGCAGTACCATTTCATGTGGGCCCCCACTGCCTTCACCACACCAGCAAGAGCCCCTGAAGCTGTCTGAGGGAGCATGACCCGGCCTCCGGCTTTAAAAGATTGAGAACTCCTGTTCTAGGGCTGCAATATAGAGAAATGTTTCCCATTGTATTTTTTTAATGTCTAAGGCTCTGTGTCTGGCAATATCATAATTACTGACAGACTGATCATAAAATTTGGCTTTTGCTATACATTGTATTGTATCATCTTCTCTTCTTGTTTAGTGTCAGAAGAGAATGAGCCCCTAGTTAAAACATCTCACTTTAGGGAGAATTATTTCTTGCAGTGATCACAGAGAGCTATTGAAATGACAGCTCTTTGACTAGTTCATGCCTCTGCCGATGAAAAGCTTAGCTTATCAACTTCTGTCTCCGGACAGTCTGACATTTTGTATTTTCCCTCCCCACTTCATTAGTTGGCAGGAGTACAGAAATGCACAACACATCCAGCAGGATGTGGCTAGTAGGAACAAAATGTTATAGCGGAGAAAAGTCACTAGTCTCCTGTGCACATGAAAATCTACAGTCAGCTATGCACACTGCTATCTGATAGGCTCACAAAGCACATAAAGGAAATCATATATGTTCTGAGAATACATATTTGCAAAAACAGTCATTGAAACAGGACACTAAAAAAACTTTACCAGAATCTTTTTTAAAATCACATTTGCTTACAGGCACCCAACAGTTGGTTGGATAGGACATTGACTTAGGCATCAGTCCCCCCCCCCCTCCTCCCAGGAGAAGAGGCAACCTATGTAATCTTGGGCAAGCTGCATAGTACCAGATGCCCCCAGAAGAAGAGATTGGTAAACCACTTCTGTGTACTCTCTGCCTAGAAAACTCTGTAAATTGCAGCTAATCGGTAAGGTGTCTGGGTGCCTCTTAACTGTGAAATTTAACATTCAACAGAGACAAGCCCAAGCTCCTCATTATTTGCAGTTAGTCTCAGCAAGTTATGCCAAGATTGAACGAACACCAATTGTTACCATAGACTCCATTGGAGGGATTTTTAAAAAATTATATACAGCACTGCTGCATAAATTGCAGCAATGAGTAAATTGTGTGTATTAAAATATTTTTCCCCCAAACATATGTGAAGATGTTAACTCAGAAGAAGCAAATTCTCAAGACTGAGAAAGTTCTAAGATTCAGTCTGCTATCGTAATGGCTTGGCAAGTTACATAGGGCTTGAGTCAAATTTCAGGAGTAACAAAGGTTATATATGTAAGATAACTATAACAACAATTATTACGAAGAGGAGAAGCAGAAAAAGGGTCTTTTCCTAAGATACACACAGAGATAGAAAGTGGGGAGATGCAGTACTTCTTCAGGAAGTCTCCAAGATCAAGTGGTTTCAGACAGAGATGGCATAAACTCATAATAAATCTATGGCAATCTCGGGGATTTTTGTTGTGACTGGCCTGCCTCCTCATAAACAATTTTCTCCTGCTGTGACCACTTATTCCTTCTGAGACATCTGTGACCTTCTTGTGGCTTTTCACAGCTGGCTGTGGTAATACTTCTTGACAGCCTTATTTTGCCAAAAGTACCAAACAGTAATGAAGCAGATAAGGCAGGGATTCTCAACCTGTAGCCTCTGAGCTGGATATGGCCCATGTGGCAACATTTCATGTGGCCTCCCACTGCCTCCACCACACCAGGAAGTGCCGTATGGTGGAGGAAGAGCAAAATGGCCATCTGGCCCCCAAAGCTGTCTTTGGGAGCATGACCTGGCCCCCAGCTTAGAAAGGTTGAGAGTTCTTGAACTAAGGAATATATCAGGCTTTCTGGAAAGACATTATGACCATATATTAGCCAATAAAGAATGAAACATTCTGTACTGATTGCTCTCCTGCTTTGGGATTTGTTGCAGGCATAACTAAAATCAGGTGAAGATGTTTTCTATGTGTCAGTACATTTCATTCACCACAAGCTGCTCTCTGAGCAATGGAGTAGGTCAAAGGAAGGCCATTTCTTCAGGTTCAGAGACCAATTTTGCCCAAGGGACCTACATAATCTCTTCCAACATAAGTGGAAATGTCTAGTTTCAAAACTCCCTTTCTCCCATAGAACAAAGGCAGAAAGGGGATTCTGAAAATGAAACACACTGTCTAGTAGAGCTAATGGAAGTGTGATCTATGGGCTTCTTAGAGGTGGGAGGGTCAGCAGGTTTTTAAAAACAGATGGAATAAATCCTTTTTGCTGCCTGTTATCCTCCCCTGTAGTAGATCTAAAAATGGAATAACATCTATGAGGTAGCCACAAAAATGTTATGTCTAATACGTCCATTGCAGGCGCACCCCCCAATAAAGGACTCAGACACTGGTAAAAGTGGATAACGGCATTGGGCCACATTTATTGATTCATGCCCTAGTCCGAATTATAAATTTCTATTGGTAAAACGACCAATCATAATTCTTAAGGCAAGCAGGCCGAAGTAACACTGGTAAGGTACCACCCCAAAATTGCCAACGGCAATTGGTTACAATGTATCTATTTGTATCAATTTGTTTGTTGACAACAAACAAATTGTTGACCGTAGTCAATATCTAACTAATGACCCCACCCTCTGACGCGTATCCGTGAAATCACGGGGTGATGCATGCTGTCTAGCTATCGCCATCACCCCGTCGCCTAGTTCGTCGTTGACCGGACAACGTTTAACCAACTTATGCCTGTCTAGTGTTGTCCAGTCAATTGCGAACCTGCCGGATACCTGTGGGTCATAAATGTTTACCTTACCAGTGATACCCGCCCATGTGACCAAAGTCAACAGCAGCAACAGAAACCCCTAAATCAAACCATAGCAACAGTGTGGGATGGGCGAAAAAACCAGGACCCGAGAGCCAATTGTGGGTCCCAGCCAAAAATTCCCACCCGGCCCCGAAGCAACCAAAATATCACACTGTTAACTAGGGAGGGGGTGGAGGGGAAAAACTTCTCCGCTCCGTCGCTTCGCAAAATGGCAGCTCGGCTGCCTCATGGCCACCCCTTAGGGAGCTGGCCACGCCCCTAACTACCCGGATGCCTTCGTCCTATGGGGGGGGGCGCAAAGGGCGCGGCGGCCATTTTGGCGCCGCGCTTGCATTGCAGGCGCACCCCCCAATAAAGGACTCAGACACTGGTAAAAGTGGATAACGGCATTGGGCCACATTTATTGATTCATGCCCTAGTCCGAATTATAAATTTCTATTGGTAAAACGACCAATCATAATTCTTAAGGCAAGCAGGCCGAAGTAACACTGGTAAGGTACCACCCCAAAATTGCCAACGGCAATTGGTTACAATGTATCTATTTGTATCAATTTGTTTGTTGACAACAAACAAATTGTTGACCGTAGTCAATATCTAACTAATGACCCCACCCTCTGACGCGTATCCGTGAAATCACGGGGTGATGCATGCTGTCTAGCTATCGCCATCACCCCGTCGCCTAGTTCGTCGTTAACCGGACAATGTTTAACCAACTTATGCCTGTCTAGTGTTGTCCAGTCAATTGCGAACCTGCCGGATACCTGTGGGTCATAAATGTTTACCTTACCAGTGATACCCGCCACACGGGGAGGCTTCCAAAAGGCTCACCGCCCCCCCCCCCAAGACCGTCAGCTCGGTCGACAGGCCTGCTCGCCACTCCACTAACCAGAGGTCCATACCTCCCTGCGACAGATGGGCCCCATCCCCTGAGTAAAGCTCGTAAATTTGCAGACTGATGTCGGGGAGGCTAATGACGCCTCCCCCGCCCTTGTCAAAAAGGAACTGGGCAATAGCCCCGTTCACGGAGCGTCGGCTCAGTCAAGAGCCTCGAGGTCGAACGCCCCCCTGTAAGCGTACCGCGGTAACGTGTCCGACCAATTGAGGGATGTGGCAGGCCACACGTAATGTGAGCAGGGCAGGTCACTGCAAACCGCAAGTTTCCGCGATAGGTCAGTGACCTGCCCCAAGCCATCGCCCCCAAGGTACATAACCAGGACATCGGGCGAGTCAGCATCCCTGATGTAGAAAAGGAATGGCAACAGTTCTCGCCATAACATGCCGCGCTTACCATACCACCTGAGACGTGCGGATGCACCCAGTCCCAGTCGGGGTCCCACTCTGTCGCCTGCAGCGTAACGCGCTGCCCTGTGCAGCGAAACGCGCTGCCCTGTGCAGCGTAACGCGCTGCCCCGTGCAGCGTAACGCGCTGCCCTGTGCACGTGGCTACGGCCCACCAGGCATACTGTCACCGGTGTAAAACGACACCCAGGGTCTGTCAAGGAAAAAAGGGGGGGAGAGACAGTGCAGTGACTAAACTGGTACTCACGGTTGAAGAGGGTGAACACAAAACTGAAAACATTGTGATCCCCACCCTCCCCTGCGGCGTATTTAGCCCAGGAGTACCCCAAAAACAGCTGCAGTAGAAGCCGCCCCTATCCTGAACGAATGGGTGCCGCAACTAGCCCCAGAGAGGCCAACACTGTCTAGTGCCTTCCCGGCACCCTCCAAAATTGTAATTTAGTAAAGGAAGACCCACCCTGGTGACAGAAAAACGGGCCATGGCACGTGCCACACAGTGCAAGGAAATCCTGTAGGGCACCAACCGGACAGATGTCTGTCGAGGAACATCGTAGCAGTCTACTCCACTGCCTACACCGTGCTGATTCGTTTTAGAGGAGCGTATCCCCAACTGAGCCCAATATTGTCCACACAGACATCTTCGAGTTCCAGTGCCCTACGACTTGCATCCGCCTTATACAGCATCTCAAGCTCGCTGATGCGGAGCGCTCCAAAAAGGCCACCGTTGTAGCCGCATGAATTGGGCTGCCTCATCTATCAAAACAGAGGCCAGGCCAGCCCCGGGCCAATTGGGTAAAAAACCCCTGGGAAAATCTTGCATCCGCCTTATACAGCATCTCAAGCTCGCTGATGCGGAGCGCTCCAAAAAGGCCACCGTAGTAGCCGCATGAAATGGGCTGCCTCATCTATCAAAACAGAGGCCAGGCCAGCCCCGGGCCAATTGGGTAAAAAACCCCTGGGGAAATCGGGTGGGGTCGCCCGGGAAACGCCCGCGCGCGCGCACCCACCCCTCCAAAACCTGTCTCACACGGAAGACCTCCCACTTTGGCCATAAAAGCCAACCCTGACAGCTTAGATGCTATGGTGCGTGGTGCAAGGCCCTGGGCATACAGGTAAACCATGAACCGCAGAACATGGGTTACCGGGATCGGCCAGGTTCCTGGCAGTCGAAATTGGGTACAGAATGCTCTAAAAGAACTAAATGCGTGGTGATACGCCTTACGCGTGCATGGCGCTAGTGACAGGCCAATCGCCCGGTTCACCTCTCCTTGCGAACGTCCCATATCTCGTCCGTGAGTGGCGAGGGAAATTCCTCCGCATCCGGGGCCAAGGCACGGAACCAGGAGATCTGCAGGCGGGACAAAGCGTCAGGAATATCATTATCAACCCCTGGGAGATGCCTGGCCCTGAAGAGAACGTTAAGGCGCAGGCTGCGCAACACAAACTAGCGCACTAGGTCCATAACCCTGGGCGATTTAGCAGTCTGTGCATTGACAATGTGGCCAACAGCCGCATTGTCACACCAAAAATGCACAACCGAGTTGGCCCACTCCTTGCCCCACAGCATCCAAGCACCCAGGATAGGTAAACATTCCAGATACGTGAGACCACGCAGGCGACCCGTGCCTGCCCAGGGTGGTGGCCACCCACCATAGGCCCACTTCCAATTAAAGTACATCCCATAACCCAGGGATCCCGAGGCATCAGACTGTATCTGAAAGCGAGGGGGAGCCAGGAGCTCAGACCTCCAAAATGACACCCCATTGAACTCCCTCTGGATCTGTGGCCAGACAAGCACGTCTGCCCTGATACCCCGGGTAAGTCTAACCCTATGGTGGGGCCTGGATAATCCTGCCATGGCGTCGCACAAGCGCCGAGCAAATGCCCTGCCCGGTGCGACGACCCTGCAAGCGGAATTGAGGTGACCATGTAGCACCAGCAGTTCCCTCAGTGATGCCATGCGCTCGGCCAGCAAGTCCGAGATAAGGGCCACTAGCCTTGACACCTTATCCCGCTGCCACCTAGAAGCCTGCACTACCGTGTCAATCCCCACCCCCAGGAATACTAGCTGTGTAGACGGGCCCCGGTCTTTTCGGGCGCTAAAGGGACACCAAGTTCCTCCATTAGCGTCTGAAATGCGTTGAGGAGACGTGTGCACGTGTCCCAGCCCCGTTCAGCCCCGAATAAAACCATCCAGGGAATGGGCTACAGACCGGGACCCTGACCTGCGGACAAAAGCCCACTCCCGGAAGGTGGAGAAACGCTCAAATGCCGAGCCCAAATGGAACAGCCAAAAGGCATGGCATCATAGAAATAATATGCTCCCCGGAACGGGGGCGCAGGGACAGGGCCAACGACCCTGCCCGCATAGACCTCCTTGTCAATGCTGGCAGCAGCCACCTCCTCCCTCCCCCTAAGGGATAAAAGATTGGGGGCATCCTGAGGGGACCTAACTCCCATGAAAGGGATCCGGAACCCCTGCCTAGAACCCTGAAGGAGATTACCCTCATCCTCTCCCTTCGAGTACAATGTGGGCCAACACTCCAACATGTCCACATTAATTGAGGAGGGAGCCCTTCGGTGAACTAGATCCATCTGCGGCAGTCTTGCCCCTCCCTCTGCCCCGCATCCCTCCAGGCCTGGGACAGGCAGAGGCCGCATGGGGGCCAGCACAGGTGGGACATTCACGTCTGTATTTGCCATTCCTCCCATTGCAGGAACCGTTGGACGAGAAAGTCCAGCACAGCAGGCGGGCTGGAACCCCCCTGCCCCGCCCCCTGGCAGGTGATCTGTGCTGGGGCCGCCTGCTGGACCACATGTCCACAATGGTATATGTCCCCGAGCGCGGGGCGCGTGGGCGTCACGTACAAAAGCCACAGCCTCTGGCATGGCTCATCCCACCTAATCTCGGGGTGCGGGGAAATCTGCCTACGGCATTCCTCGTCATAAGCCAACCACGATGGGCCCGGGAAGTCAACCATCGCCCGGTAGATGCTGTCCAAATACTGGACCATCGGAATTGCCAAATCCGGCCGGGCCCTAAGGTACACCGCCATGTATATGAAGTAGGCCGGCGACCATTTGGCCCACGTACTTGGTGGCTTGCGACGACGTGCCTGCTCCTTATCCTTCTCATCCTGCCCCTCCCTCTCCTCCTTGGTGGGCTCTCTGCTTAGGAGTGAGAAGATATCCACGTACTCCCCCCGCCAAACTTTCTCTCTGGTGGCCTGTGCCAAGTGGTCACCCAGCGGTAAGGAATACCCCGCTTTCGGCAAGGCCGAGACAGGCACCGCAGAAACTGCGGGCATATGAAAAGGGGCTTGGACCAACCCAGCCACCCCCAAAACATTCCCCGCAGGGTAGGAAACACCCCCCACCACGGGGCCCTGGGTGGTAGTCGTCGTCGCCGGGTGGGGCATCAGCGGCTGTACCGCCGCACCACCCACGCGAGGACAAGGCCATTGGAAAGCCCCCCCCCCAAGGAAGTCAGTTGTGTGGGTGCATTAGCTTGAACTGCATACTCACCCGATGCACCCCCACGGGCCGCCCCCACCAGGGGTTCCGGCCCACTGGGGGCGTCGGAGCTCACGACCACCGTAGAGCTCGTCACTGGGGCCTGACCCGCACCGGCCCGTTGGTTGGGGAGCTGGGAGGCAGTGGCCGAGGTCGTGCCACACGCCTCAAGCAGCTCGACCCGCCCCGTCGCCTGCCGCTGCCCAGCAGACGACGCGTCGAAATGAACCCCAAAGGGAGCCCCAGAGTGGCTAGCCCGGGCCAGGGATGCCTCGAGGGCCGCCACACGGGCCAATAAGGCTCCCACGCTGACAAGGGGCAAAGGGCCAGCCGGCCCGCCTACTGCAGGCATGGGCACAGGTCCCTGTGCCCCGGGGCCCGAATACGGAGGATCAGACCACCCCCCAAGGTTGGAAGGCCCCGGAGCGAGCTGCGCCCCTATAGAGGAAGGGCCAGCGGAATGGGCAACACCTGGAGCGGTGTTCACCGCTTGTGGGCCGAGGGCCGCAGCCCCTACTGGACCCGTGCGTGGGCCAGCATTCTCCGGCCAGGGAAAAAAGACCCCATTCCACCGGTCCCGGTGGGTGCAGGCAAAGGCGGCTGCTTGGGAGGCGCGGCCGCGGTCCTCCAACCCGGATCGCGCCTCCGAACCGCATGAGCCGCGCTCGCCGCCTTCTTCTTCTTCAAGAGCACCTCAGCCAATCAACGGGAAGCCGAAACGATAGAATTCAGCAGCCAAAAGGCTTCCCGGTAAAGGTAAAAGCGACGGAGGTAAGAGGGAAAAACTTCTCCGCTCCGTCGCTTCGCAAAATGGCAGCTCGGCTGCCTCATGGCCACCCCTTTTATAAGGGAGCTGGCCACGCCCCTAACTACCCGGATGCCTTCGTCCTATGGGGGGGGGCCGCAAAGGGCGCGGCGGCCATTTTGGCGCCGCGCTTGCATTATCTCAAAACTGATAAATGAATGCAGTTTAGTAGGGTTATTTCAAAGGTTCCAAGATTATGTCCAAGATTCCAAGTGGCTTTTTAAATTTCCAAATCATCCTCAACTTGTTTCTGTAATGAAGGGTTGCCCAAACCTTTTGGGCTGTGGGCTGGTCACATGGTTGAGCAGGCCAGTCACGTAGTTCCTCGCACCAGAAGCAGAAGTGAAACACACCTGCATATGCACATAAAGCCACTGTAAATGCACCCGCAGCTGTCATAAACACGTTTATGACAGCTGCGAGTCATTTATGGCAGATTTTTGTGCATGGGTGGGCCATTTTACTTCCGCTTCTGGGAGTGGTGAGGGTGGCATGAGCCGGATGGAATGGTGCCATGGGCCAGATCTGGCTCACAGTCTGTAGTCTGGGCACCCCTGCTGTAATGGAAGGTGTGATGCTGTAAGAAATATGAATTGTTGCATCTTTTATTTCCATTTTGCACCTAGTATTGTCTATGCACAATTTGCAGCAGCCCTCAGCTTCTCAACACACTAACCCTGCACCAATTTTGTCTGGAGGTGTTACTGTGAGAAATATACAAAGGTGCCAACATGTGAATTTATTCTTGTACAGCGTGAAGGTAATGGAATTCTTCTACTGTGAGAAGGTTTAATGCCTACTCTGTAATCTGCAACTCTTCGCGATTCATTGCAGCCATAATTGTTCTGCAAAAGCTCACAACATTCCAGAAGCATTATTTCTTGATACAGTTCTTGACTGATTCAAAGGCATATAAAGGATGTAGATCTTTTACGGTACCTAGATGCAGACTGTGGGCGAACTATGGGCATTTTTTCAAAGAAAGGGGAAAGGCATACATCAGTTCCTCTAAAACAATGTATTAAGAAAGAAACATTCAGGCTCATTGTGTTGCATGCCAGATGTGGCTCATTTCTGTCTTTATCCATATCACTTGCTGATTTTACTGTCTCAGCTCCCTAACCAGCAACTACTTTATGCAAAATCCAATCATGATTTCTTCCCAGGCACTAGAGATCAATAAAAGACTAATTTGCATTAAGATGTTTTTCAAAATTGTGGGGAAATCATCTATATGATGGTAGAGAGGAAAGGAACAGATAGTATATTGGTATCATTAATATTGAAATGAAACAGCCTAACCTTCCAATCTAAAATACTGTATTTTCTGGCGTATAAGGCTACTTTTTAACCCTGAAAAATCTGTGCCAAAGCCGGGGGTCGTCTTATAGGACAGGTACTTAACTGCAGCTGACAAGTATATTCCAAACTCTATATTTTAACTGGAAAAGTTGGGGGTCGTCTTATACGCCCAGTCGTCTTATACGCCGGAAAATACGGTATGTTTTCCATAGCTAAAATTGCTCATTTTCATTGACAAGAGACAAGAAAGATTTGGCATAGAGCTATTGGTTGAAATCCAGTCGTAAATTACAACTAGAGTAAGCCGATTGAATTAATAGGGATCTGGGAAGTAAACAGCTCTGTAAGTTCTATTGATTCAATGGGCCTAATTACAACTAGATTTTAGCCACTGTGATTTACTATTATTGTACAGAACCTGTGCAGAACCTGAATTTCCCTCTTTAATCACAGGTGGTCTCTAAATGTTTTTAATAGCAAAAATGTGGTTCACTTTTCTTTCATTTGAACATACTCCCAAATATATATGCAGAAGGTTGGTAAAGTTTATGGCTAAGGAGGTGATTCAGTTGTTAAAAAAAAGAGATCACTGACTCTGTACAGTACTTGCAATTATATGTAGGAGTATGATGTCTTTTAAATATAAGTCATCCATAAGAGCTACAATTACTGCCTACAACTTTGAATTGTTTATACCACTTTAGCTCAGTTGCTTTGCAAATTAAATTTATTCCAACCCTGCCTATGCCTTTCTATATAATACCCTTGAGGAGTTTAAGCAAATTAATAAAATGCTGGTGCTATACAAGCATTACAACGTATAACCCAAACTGTTTGCTTCCTTAGATTTTTAATCTTGCATGATTTGGCTTTCTTTTCTCAGAAATCAAACTGAATTTAGGTACAGTATTAGGAGCCATAGATTGTTGACTGGAAGCTTCAACTATGAATAGTTTGTGTATTCCCTCGGGAAGAAAACCTTGAAGTTAGTAAAATTCTGCCAGAGTGTTCAGTATGCTTCTCATGCCTTCTCTCGGTCACTCATAGAATGACCCATGACTTAGGTCAGTCTCGTTCTCCTCCTTTTGGAGCCAAATGGAATGGTGCCTGCAATGTTTAAAAGTGCACATTCTAAAGGCACATAATATTGTCTGAAATTTGGCTTATTTGCTGCTCTCTTTTAGGATTGGTCATGTCTCTAAACTTCACATAGTAAAGGTAAAATTCACCCTTGCTTGAAAGTCAGTCGTATCCAACTCTAGGGTTCAGTGCTCATCTCTGTTTATAGCCAAAGAGTCAGTGCTGTCTAGGTCTGCAGATGTTTCCATGAACATGTGGCAGGCATGACTAAACCCCTGATTGCACGGAACACTGCATACCTTCCCACCAAAGTGGTCACTATTTATCTACTTGCCATTTCTTGCTTTCAAACTGCTGGGTTGGCAGGAGCTGGTAAAGAGACAGAAGCTCACTCTGTCATGCAGCACTCAGGTCTCAAACTGATGACCTGCCAAACTTCGAGTTGTCATGTTCAGTGTCTTAACCAAACGTCATGTACATCAGGGCAAAAAGAAAAAAGTTAGGCATAGCTGATACAAATCAGAAGGAGGTCTGGTGATTTCACTTTACAAATTGTTTCAGATTCAAGGCACATCCTAACTTTGACAGCTGAATATTTTCTAGAAACCAGATTGGATGCATCCTGGCATTCCAAACTGACCTCCAAATTGAATGAGGGAATCTGCACATAATTGTAGGACAAATATAAACAAAGGAGGGTCTCTGAACACGAAGATTGCATTTACTTCTCTGCAGGAGAGATAACTAAACATTGGTCACACAAGGCAAAAAGGTAATCAAAGGAAGGGAAATACTGTAGTATCAACACAATACTATTTAACAACTACAGCTGAAGGAATAGCTGGATGCTTCTTCTTGTACATGAAACAATGCAACAACCTCTCTGCATGTAATAAACAAGGACAATCCCTCAGAGCCCCAGATTTATTTATTATGTTTGAAAGATGTACTAGCAAGAGATAAAGGAACATTACCTCTCACTTGGATTTCAGCAGCACAAGGTGAGCAGGTATTACTTGGGTTAAGGCGGGGTGCCCAAACTTTTCAGGCCATGGGTCAGTCACATGGTTCAGGGGGCCAGTCACTATGTCCTGGGGGCCGGATACGGCCACTGATGCCAATTCATATGGCCTGCGAAGCCCTCATCGCTTCTGGAAGCGGAAGTAAAACATGCCTGTACTTCTGCTTCTGGGAATGACAAGGGCTTCACAGCCCATATGAATTGGCATCAGGGGCCAGATCTGGCCCCCAGGCTGTAGCTTGGGCACGCCTGGGTTAAGGAATGGAAATTATGAGACTTAGTAACTCTGAGAAATGCCACATCTCTTTAGACAAAGCAAGGCAGGTAACTGAATAAATAGGGTTATGTAAGAGATTTTAGGATGCCAAATAAAGTGTCAAGATAGGCCATTTCCCCCCTTTATCATAATCAAAAGAAGCAAATTGTAGTGAAGGGAAATTCCCGTTTTCCATTTAGTAATGTATGTCTGTGAAGAGCTGGACCGTAAGGAAAGCTCAGCGCAGAAGAACTGAATTGGCCTGATTCAAAGAGATTTGGGGGAATGTCTGGATCAAAGTAATGTTCCTTCAATGCAGAGAGAGTCTTTAATGTATGAAAACCAAGACACAGGACACAGCCTCGGGCTGGGTTAACTCAGGTTTATTGCATCGTGGACAGAGGGAACATGAGGTAATGGCGGATCGATAGCTCTTTATATACAGTAGTAATACATTTGAACGTGGTGCCATGGTAGCCCATTGGCTACTGCCTGCGTGACGTCATTGCGAGTCACGCCCTTCTTGTCCAGGTGTAGGTAGTGGCGGGAAAGCTTCCCGCGCTGTTGCCTTTGATGAGTTCGGACCAAGAGAGCTTGGACGCTCGCTGCTGCCAGCTGGTGGGCATTAGCTCGCGTCCTAATGCAGGGTTCATATGATACAGCTGAAGGTTACATTGTTGCTATAGGCAAGGTTACATTGGTTCAGATACATTGTAATCCATGTGGAAGGTAAAAACCCTTAGAACACAACATCCCTCCCCCCTAGGACGAGACAACGTCTCGAGCCCATGCTTCTAGACACTCCCCCCCCTAGGAGACAAAATCTCTCAGCCAAGATGGCTTGTTTCGAACACGCTGGGGTCTCGATGCGGGCTGTCTCTCCCCGGGTTTGCTACCTTCTCTTTGTCCCCTGGTTTCCTGTCCTGTAATTTGAGAGGGAGACTCGTTAGTGACTTGCCACGGCTCCGCGGCGTTGTTGGGAGGTGTGCTCTTACTTAGGGAGGAACCGGGGGCACTGGGGACTAACGAAAAACCCCTCTTCTCGCCTGGATGGGTGGGGGAACACTCCTGAAAACCCCCCCGGTTTGCTAAATCAAAACCAAAATTCCATTCGGGGGCAGCGGTCGCGAACTCCTCTCCCCCTTCCCCGGCCTCTGAAGGAACTGGTTTATCAAAAGGATATGAGTCGGGGCCGCTGCTTCTTCCTTCCCCCCTTGCTTGGGACTGTTGTCCGCTGCTGTCTCCCCCTTGGGTTAAACGGGTGGGGGAGAACCCTAACGCTGAATCTTGTTGGTGATCCTCACTAACTGGCCCACTTACTCGGTGCCTCAGTTGGTCTGCGTGCCTCCTCCAGAGGAGACCGGTGTGGGTTTCGACCCGGTACGACACTGGCCCCGTCTGTTCTACCACCGTCCCCGGCACCCAGGCTGGTCCCGCGCTGGCATAGTTCCTGCAATGAACAGGGTCGCCGGCGGCGAAACCTTTCGAGACTGCCAGCCCCACGTTTCTTCCTTTATCCTCAATTCTTGTGGGGTCCAGCCTGGACAGGAGCGTAGTCAGTTTTCGCCGCATCAATAGTTCCGCCGGCGAGTAACCTGACGCTAAGGGGGTCACCCTATACGCTAGTAAGAACTGACATACTTGGTGATTTAGGTCCCCGGGGCCCATGCGCCGGAGCGCCTCCTTTGTTGTACGCACCAACCGTTCCACTTGGCCATTCGTGGCCGGGTGAAACAGTGCGGATGTGACATGCCGAATGGCGTTTGCCTCCATGAATGCCCCGAACTCTGAGGAGGTGAAACAACTCGCGTTATCGCTGACTAAAGTGTCGGGTAAGCCGAACGTTGAAAAGACTCTCCGTAGTTGGCTAATTGTAGTGGCGGAGGACGTGCTCTTTACCGGGATGACCTCCAGCCACTTTGAGAATGCATCCACCACCAGGAGAAACATGGTTCCTCGGAAAGGCCCAGCGAAATCTACGTGCACTCTGGACCATGGCCCCCTTGCTGTGTCCCATTCCCTGTGCGGGAGGCGGGCCGCCTCTGGTCGGGACCCCTGGCATGCCTCACAAGTGCCGACCATGTGCTCAATGTCCTCGTCCAGCTGCGGCCACCAAAAGTAGCTGCGGGCCAGCGCTTTGGATCGAACGATGCCCGGGTGGCTGACGTGCAGCAGTTTGAGCACCCTCGGCCGCATGGGTGTTGGGACCACCACCCGTTGGCCCCACAACAGGCACCCCCTTTCTAGGGACAACTCTAGCTTCTTCCGAAAGAATGGGTCGAATTCCTTGCTTGGGGACGATGCTGGCCACCCTTTCTGCACCCATGAGCTGACTTTCTCCAGCATTCTGTCCTTGCCTGTCGCCCTGGCTATATCGGCTGGTACTATCGGGGGTTCGTCTAAAACCTCGATTAACAACACCTGGCGGTCTCTTCCTATTCTGGCTTTTTGGTCGTCCGACAAGGGCAAAGGGGATCTCGAAAGCGCATCAGCATGGCTGATCTCCTTTCCGGGCCGGTACTCCAACTCGTGTTGGTATGCGTTAAGAAAAATGGCCCATCGCAACATTCTCGGGGATAGTATCTGCGGCGTGGGCTTGCCTGCCGTGAAAATCCCTAACAGGGGCTTGTGATCCGTCACGATTTTGAACGGGCGGCCATACAGAAAATCGTGAAACTTTTTGGTCCCCGCTACTATTGCTAATGCCTCCCTGTCGGTTTGTGCGTAATTTCGCTCTGCTTGGGACAGGGACCTTGAATAAAACGCAACTGGGGCCTCCCGACCGTCATCCAACACGTGGCAAAGCACCGCCCCCACCCCCACCGGTGATGCATCACAGACTAAGACCACCGGCCGTTTGGGGTCGAAGTGCGTAAGGATTGCGTCCGATGTTAAAAGTTGCTTTAGTTCGTTGAACGCCTTCTCGTGCTCGTCACCCCACATCCATGACTCCTCCTTCTTAAGTAACCGATGAAGCGGTTCGGCCACGGAGGCTTTCCGCGGGAGGAAAGTATGGTAAAAATTGAGGAGCCCCAGGAATGACTGAAGTTCGGTTTTGGATGTGGGGCGAGGGGCTTTCTTAATGGCTGTTACCTTGGATTTGGACGGCTTAATACCCTCGGGTGTGATCCGAAACCCTAAAAACTCGACCTCGGTTTCGAAAAAAACACATTTGTCCTTCCTCAGTCTCAGCCCCGCTTTCTCGAACACAGTTAGCACTTTATCCAATCTCTTTGCCAGTTCGGCCTCACTCCCCCCTGTTATCAATACGTCATCAAAATAAGGTAACACCCCCTCCAGCCCCTTCAGGAGGCGTTCCACAAGCGACTGAAAAAGGCCGGGTGCCGAGTTCACGCCGAACTGTAACCGCGACACCTGGAACGCTCCCTTATGTGTGACTATCGTTTGTGCCGCGGCCGTGGCGGGAGTTACGGGGAGTTGTTGATAGGCTTGTGCCAGGTCGAGCTTAGCGAAACACTTTCCCCCATTTAGCCTGGCCAAAAGGTGGCTGACCACCGGCACCGGGTATGCATTAGGGCGAATCGCCTTGTTAATTGTACACTTATAATCAGCGCAAATGCGCACCTCCCCGTTAGCCTTCAGGGCTGTTACGATTGGAGTTTCCCACTCCGCGGAGTCAACAGGAATAAGAATCCCCTGGCCCACCAATTTGTCCAGTTCCGCCTCTATTTTGTCCTTTAGTGCGAAAGGCACCCTGCGCGGTTTGAGTCTTATCGGGCGGACCTCCGGGTCTAGGTCGAAGGCTACGGGGGGTCCCTTGAATTTTCCCAGTCCTTTTTCGAAGACGGCGGGGTGCGCGTCACACACCGCTTGTATCGGATCCGCGCCCACGGCATGCACCCCCCCTATGAACAAACCCAAGGGCTGAAACCACTGCGTCCCTAGGAGGCTACAATTCCCCCCTTTGAGAACGACTAAAGGGAGTTCTGCAGAATGTCTCTTATAACGAACCCGAAATTTCCCGACCCCCAGCACTGGAATGCTGTTTCCTTGTACGTCTCGTAGCGTGGACCTCAGAGTCTTAAGTTTGGGCCGCGCTTGGGGATCGATCTTCAAGAACTCTTTCTGGGGAATTATGGAATAATAGGACCCCGAGTCAATCTCCATCCTAACAGGGGCCCCTTGTACTATTACCTCAACGAAGTAATGGTTTTGTCCCGCGGACACGCTGAACACGGGGGCGTCGTCCTCACTGCCGTCCGAGACGCGACCCACGCCGTCCTGCTTCCTCGTGGTTCGGGCGCCATCTTGGGGTCTCGCTGGACGGTCCGGTCTGGCCGAACGGTCTTTCGACTGCCTCCGGCCCTCTTTCCGATTTCTGCATGCCCTGGCGATGTGCCCGCGCCGGCCACAGCTGTAACATTCGGCTTTCCTGAAAGGGCACTTCGCACGCTCGTGGGCCGCCCCACACCCATCGCAGCGGCGCCCCCCTTTCCGGACCTTCTGTACCTCTTCGCCGTCGCTGCCATCCGTAGAGGATCTCGAGGTTCGTCGGGTCGCGTGCACCGGCTGTCCTGACTTGCCGCGCACCGAGCTTTCCGCTTTGCTGGCCCTAGGACGCCACTCACGCCACTCGTGTATTTCGTCCACTCCCGCATTCGTAGACTCCGCAGATTCCGCGGTCTCTACGACCTCGGCCAGCGTGGGTGGCGGCTCCCTGTTCATCAGGCTGCGCTGCACTTCCTTGTCCTTCAGGCCACACAGCACGACGTCCCTCATGATCATTTCCAGGTTGTCCCACTTGCAGGGGACGGCGGCTACCCTCAGGGCCTCCACGAAAGCCTCTACCGACTCATCCGGCGCTTGGACTCGCCTCCAAAACGCACTCCTAGCGGGAAACATTGCCTTCGATGGCTGGAAACGCTCACGCAGCAACTTCAGTATGTCGTCGGTTTTGAAGTCATCCAACGTCTTTGGTTCAATCATGCCCACCAGCGTCCGCTTGGTCTCTACTCCCAGCATTCGGGTGAGGATGGCCCTCTTCCTCTCCTCGTCGTCTTTGACTTTGAGTTCCACCAATGCCGCCTTGAAATCCATGTTAAAGATGGTCCAGTCTTGCGGCTTGGTAATATTGAACCCGCTCTGTGTCCTGGCCCCTTGGGAATCCATCATCCCACCTTCGTCGCCAATTTAATGTATGAAAACCAAGACACAGGACACAGCCTCGGGCTGGGTTAACTCAGGTTTATTGCATCGTGGACAGAGGGAACATGAGGTAATGGCGGATCGATAGCTCTTTATATACAGTAGTAATACATTTGAACGTGGTGCCATGGTAGCCCATTGGCTACTGCCTGCGTGACGTCATTGCGAGTCACGCCCTTCTTGTCCAGGTGTAGGTAGTGGCGGGAAAGCTTCCCGCGCTGTTGCCTTTGATGAGTTCGGACCAAGAGAGCTTGGACGCTCGCTGCTGCCAGCTGGTGGGCATTAGCTCGCGTCCTAATGCAGGGTTCATATGATACAGCTGAAGGTTACATTGTTGCTATAGGCAAGGTTACATTGGTTCAGATACATTGTAATCCATGTGGAAGGTAAAAACCCTTAGAACACAACAGAGTCCAAATCTATAAATTTCTGAAGATTTGCTAGCAGTTTGGAAAGACACAGAGCCAGGTTCCAATGAATTCTAATGTAAGGTCTGCATACCTTGTGGTAAATAGTTTTAGCTAATGTGTCATGACCAGACACCTTGTTAATTACTGCAATTATGCAAACTTTATGTGAACATCAATAGGACATTATGCAAATCTTATGTGAACATCAATAGGATTCTGGCCATAGACCATGTTGTTACACAAATTGACAATTATAGCCTTAAACCTTTCCTGTAAGAAAAACCATCAAAGAGATCTGGGGTGGTGGGGTGGAATAGCAGGGCACATCGACCATTCTGTTTTCAAATTACAGTGTACTTTTTTGCCAGGATTTTTCAATATATCATAAGGTTGATCCAGTGTTCTATATTATTTGGTATTTCTCTTCCAATCGCAAGAATGTTACATGAATTTTTGTGGAGCCTATGGACATCTGGAAAAGTGTAGCTTTGGGTGTTTTTACAGGAAATGCTGGCTGCTTAAGACTTTCTTGCTATACACATCCAGACATGAATCCTAGTCCTCTTGCTAATTTTTGTGGAGCAGATGCTAAATTAGTAAAATTAGTAAAGACTCTATTTCTTGTTCACTGGAAGTCCCTCGCATGTGTACTCATCCTTCTGAAAATTTTCTGACGTCTATGCCTGCTAATTATGTAAGATCCTCAAAGAAGGAAAAAAGGCTGATTTTCCAATTGAGGTCAATATGAGGTGCAAAGATTTTGAATTCTGAGCTGGGATTTCAGTCTGGGCTCCAAGTCAAATCAAACTGGCCTCTGACTGGTTGAACATCAACTTGGAGGCTTTTGTGGCAAAAAGGTGGCATAGAAATTCAGGGGGAAAATATGACTTCCATCCATGCAAAAGGATTCTACAACCCATAAGCAATTCTGATATACTATTTAAAGGACTGTTTAAAGTCAGAGATGATGGTTCATTTCAGTTCATACTCCAGAAGTTAATTCTGTGATTTCACGCTGAACAGATTAGATCAGCCAAAGAGAACATCCTTAACCAAGAAAAAACAGTCAGATTTACTTTTATGATAATACTGTCAGAACAGTGCTTCCTAATTTATGTTAAGGGTTACATCATGTTTATAGTACAACAGCATGCAGAAAAGCTAGATAGCTCTAGTGGGAAAATCTCAGCAAGGAGACAGGATAGACAGCTTAGGAGGAGCAGAATTGTAAAGAATGAAGAACTTATTACTGAGAAGTCCATCAAGATCCCAGGTATTTTGGGGTGGTTCTAGACAGCTCCTAGTGCTGTCTGTCAAAAG
This sequence comes from Bradypodion ventrale, assembly GCA_035047345.1. NCBI lineage: Eukaryota > Metazoa > Chordata > Lepidosauria > Squamata > Chamaeleonidae > Bradypodion > Bradypodion ventrale. The sequence goes on from JAWDJE010000006.1 coordinate 129,778,840, forward strand.
ACATTGTGCTGCTATTCCATCTCTGTTTATAGATTTGGAGAAAGGATAGTTAAGGGGAAAGGAGGTGAGGATAAAAGCGGTTACAAAAGAAAAGGAAGACGGGATGGATCCTTTGTAAAATTCTGGGTATAAAGTTGAAGACAACAAAAGGCTCATTTGAAAGCAATCTTATTGTCTTTAGCAGATGATCTTTTTACTTATCTTATTTCCTCTAATGCTGTCATGAGATCTAGAATCCTGCTGAGTTTTTTAAAAAATCAAAGCTGGACATTTTCAAGGCTCAGATTAATGTACTTGTTGGAGTCCCAACTGGAAACAGAAATGTGTCAGTTTAGCTGTGGTCATGCAGTAAACCACTGTTGCTTGGTTAGTTTTTTGTGTTGACACTTGCTGTCAAATTATGAATAGCTGCATCTTGCTTCAAACAAAGCCCCAGACAGCTGAAAACTTTGTGCCTGCAGAGAAGGTTTTTATCACAATCCATTTGAGTTGTCTTTGTGCTGTTAGATTACTGTAAATCAAAGAAAATTGATGCTTCTGCTAAATAGAAATAGGAGGAATGTAGGAAAGGATAGTGTTGACAAGTATAAATCCATATACACATAGTGTGCATTTTATCGTGTCTATAACATCCCTCATGTGTTTGTATCCCATTATACACCAAATGGTCCATTACAATTCTGAAATATAGCTTTAGACAAATATAGTGGTTTGGGCAGATATACTGTATATGTGAACAGGTTTCTCCCTGTTCAAGGGTGTGTGGTTTTGGGGTTATGGTTTATGATTTATGGTTATCTGTAAAAAAAATTAACTGTTGTACACTGCACAGAGAATATTCCAGATGGATGGTATGAGCTTTAAACCTCTCCAGGCCTTGCCTTCTAGGGTCTCCCCATCCCAAAGACTCCGACCTGTAGGTTTCAAAGCCCAGTCCAAGGCTGCAATTACCTGGGTTCCTGCCTCAGGAAGTCCCAGCAAAATTAAAATGGAGAGAATGAAAAATCAAGTAGCGTGGAAATTGGCTGAACTCTTATCTTACCCCTTCTTAAGATCAGGCAGGTAGTTGAATCGAAGTTGTTTATTTCTTCAGGTTCATAGGTAGTTCAGGATACAAAAAGGATCAGGATACAGCAAATCAAAATACATCAGGGTTTCCGCATAACAGGCTTTCCCCACCAAAGAAACATAATCTAACTATTTCTAAATCACCATTATGAACAGCACCACCAGGTGAGGTGCTAATTCTCCATCTTTTTGGATCACACTGACCATGAGGTCTGGTAAAACAAAGGAGGTCTGACCAGACCTCCCCCTTTGTCATAATGCCAATCAGGGTCAAAAATTAACTAAACAACACCTGGCTTTCAAATCAATTGGCTATCTATGTCAGGCGATGAAAGATGAGCATCTTCAGACAGGGTGGTAAACAACATTCCTTTGCACCATTTGGCTATTAGCATCACCATAAAATTGCAAGAGGAAGTCAAGAGGAGCAGAACAGCTCCTCTAAAAGCAGTTTAAGAAACAGGGAAATGCCATGTTTGATGACTAGTGACATATTATTACAGATGGTTTATAAATAAACTAAAAGAAAAGAATAAAAGAAAAGAAACAACCCAAGGTTTCTTCAGCCTGACAATTTTGAGAAATTTTGGAGAACTGGGAGCCCCACAACTTCTAATTTTATTTTCTTTATAAGTATCTCTGTTACATTTTAGAAGTATAATTTTACAAATAAAATATAAGAAATCTAATATATCTGTTTTTGAAGCATAAGGGAGAAAATCTGACTAAATGCTTGATGTCACTCATTTCTGGAAGGGCATGCTTGTACAAGGTGTTTTCTCCAGGCACTGTTGGGACATCTGTTCTACATCTGTACACACACATGCTTCAATAGTTCATGGACATCCTGCTGTCACACTGAAAACTGATGGGCACACCAAGTTTGGTTTGAGTGTTTATTCTGTGTACCTACAAAACCTTCCATACAAGGAAAATGGAATAATCTTATTTTCTTTAGTTCCAGAAGGTATGGTTCGATGTAATGTATTCAAATTAAAAGCAAGGAGATTTTTCTCTAAACATTAGGGAGATTTTTCTCAACAGTAAGAGCACTCTTACTGCAGTGGCTCAAGTGGCTAAGATGCTGACTTGAAGGTGGGAGGTCAGCTATTTGATTCCTGACTACTGCATGACGGAATGAGCTCCTGTCTTTGTCTCAGCTCCTGCCAACCTAGCAGTTCGAAAGTAAGAAATTGCAAGTAGATAAATAGGGAGCACTTCAGTGGGAAGGTAAACAGCATTTCGTGTGCTCCGGTGTCTAGTCATGCCTGCCACATAACCACTGAAGCTGGCTCTTCAGCTTTGAAACAGAGATGAGCACCGAACCCTAGAGTCAGATATGGCTGGCTTTCGAGCAAGGGAACCCTTTACCTTTACTAAGAGCACTCTAACAATTAAATGGACTGTCTCAAAGAGTGGTTGATTCTTTTTTTGGAGGTTTTAAAACAGAGGTTAGATGCTCATTTTGTCAAAGATGCTTTAAGTTGTGCGTGTTCTGCCATGATAGAAAGTTTGACTAATGCTTCCAGCTCTACAATTCTATTATTGTGTGATCCAGCTGTATAAAACCTACAGAATCATGTGCAATAGCCTCCAGGCCTTGACTGCATTGTTTGAGAGGACAAACATTTCCTTTTTTGGTTGTTCTTTCTTTCTTACAACACCATCACCTCATCCGAATTATTACCATTGCTTAATTCTTTTAACTTGGACTATGGCTTTGTGAGTTCATTTGCATTTGCTTCATTTTTACATCTTGTCCTTATTTATCATGCCCCTTCCAGCTTCTTGTTTCATTGCTTCTATTCCAACCACCTCCACTTCCTCCGAGAATTGCACGTCATTATGGACTCTTTACAAGAAGCAAAATCTTGCTTGGCTGCCATTTAATTTCTTGTTCTTTGCCAATATCCATGAGATCAATACTACAGCTCTGCTATGGAAAATGACATGTTCCGGGAATAGTTTGCCACACAATGAGGTGTTTTACATAACCTAGCTCTGTTATCAGAGCAATAAGAGTATCAGAGCAGTCTACATTAACAAAGCACATGGTAGGGGTTCTTGGAGGAGTCAGAGACCCGTATACCCTAGAAGCTTATTTTGTGCTATATGATGTTTAAATAGTAATGCTGGTGAAGCATTTTTAGCAGATGCAGCTTTTCCAACTCGTACACTGAATCATACAAGAGCAATTTTACTAGTCTTCCAGGAATGCCCAAGGTCTGTTGCCTTGTAGTTGACATCTGACCAGGGCTCAAGGTTGACTCAGCCTTCCATCCTTTTGAGGTTGGTATAATAGTACCTAGTATGTATGTTGGGGGCAAAATGCTCATTAACTTGTGAACTGCTCAGAGAGTGCACTAACCACTATGGGACAGTATATAAGTGTGATTGCTTTCTTTTGATTTAATGCTGCAGTAAAACATTGACAATAGAAAGGTAGCAGCTCTGGATCATTGTATTTCACTTTATTATGTTGATCTTGATGACACACCTGCAATATTGCCTGTTGGAGTAAAAGGTAAGGTAAAGGTCACCCTTGCTCTAAAGCCAGTTATATCCGGCTCTAGGGTTCAGTGCTCATCTCTGTTTCATAGCTGAAGAGCCAGTTGTCTGCTTCTGCAGACATTTCCTTGGACATGTGGCAGGCATGATTAGACACTGGAGTGCATGGAATGCTGTTTACCTTTCCACCGAAGAGGTCCCTATTTATCTACTTGCAATTTCTTGCTTTTGAAGTGCTAGGTTGGCAGGGGCTGGAAAAAAGACGGTAGCTCCATCCTGCAGTATTCGGGTATCGAACTGCTGACCTGCTACCTTCTAGTCAGCATCTTAGCCACTTGAGCCACTGCAGTCCCTTGCCTGTTGGAGGGCAGGTCCTAATTAATGTACCCTATATGCTATAAACTCAGAATTAAAAGAAGCCTTTTATATTTAACAGTAACAGGGAAGATGCTTCCTGGAAAGTCTTTCACGAGATGTGAAAAAATATCATTATCCTCGCAGAGTAAAATGAGGAAGTCACAGTGCATTGCCTTCTCTCCTTTCCTGTTCACTACCCCATTTTCTTCATTTATTTGCAGAGAAACAGAAGGAGAGAGAACATGAGATGCTGTTTGCGGTTGCGTGCATATCGTCTGAACATTTTGCAATAGCTCGCTAACATTTCAGAAAAATCACCTGCTGCTTGGAGAAGAGAGCGAAAAGAAAGGGAAGGAAAGAGGTAAGAGAAGTTGACAGAAGGTGCACTTCATTGGCTGAAAGGGAACATTGTAATAAACAATTTGTGTGCATGTGCACAGACAAGTAAACACACACATGTGCGCAAATGCTTGACAATTTATTTTTTATTACTGTTGATGCCTCTTCACTGATTCAGCTCCACTGTCATGTGAAGACAAGAGGGAAAGGGACATAAGAAGAGAGGAAGATCCATCAAAGGGAGCTAGTTGTATATTCAGAATGCCTTCTGTTCCTTCTAGTATAGAGATCAGACTTTTCCTCAGGCAGTTTAGTGTTTGGAGTAGGGACATCCAATGACTCCAGGTGGTACCATTGATCTGGACTGTTGGCCAACCCAAGATCTTTTGGTACCTGAAGCACAATAGCAAATGGCACCCTGCTCCTATCCAGTGGCATCAAGATGCACAGTATTATATAAAGTCAGCCCAAATTACACCAGGAAGAAAATATCACAGACTCCTCTCCTTGTTTCTGGCAGGGGAAAAAATCAATAGTACTAAAGGTTGTTGAGTTTTGTGTTGGCTATTTTTTAAAATTTACAGTCCTTGTATGACATCTAGAATCTGTTGCCTGAGGCATTGACTTCACTCAGCACAAAATACTAAATTTGAGTAAAGGCTGAACCTCTGGGTATTGTTGGACTATAACTGCCAGCATTTTTTATCATTGATTATCCTGCTTAGAGTGATAGGAATGGCTGTGGTCTTGGAGGGCCATACTTTGCCTGGTGTTTTGAATGGTTTGATCTGTTGCGCATGTTCTTGAAATATGCATTGGCCCCATATGAAAAGCATAGCACAGCAGAATCTTTATCCTGTGCCTTCTCTTCCTAAATATCTACAAAACAACCACACATTGTAGTTTTCATCCATCATGAGGCTACACAATGTTTTATAGCAATAATACTTTATGGTAGAAGAATGCCCTGGGAAAATGTACACATTGTTTTTTTTTACATAGCATGAGTTGGAATATCTGGCTTTGGAGCCCAAGTTTGGGTATTTGATTCTCCATTGTGCCTATCAGAAAAAAGCCACATTATGTATTAGCACTAAATGGACACTTCTCTAAGTGGAGGGAAGTAAAGAGTGGGGTCCCCCAAGGTTCAGTACTGGGACCCCTGCTTTTCAACCCCTTCATAAATGATCTAGAGGTAGGAGTAAAAAGCAAGGTAGCCAAATTTGCTGACGACACTAAATTATACAGGGTAGTGAAAACTGTGAGAGATTGTGAGGAGCTCCAGAGGGATCTCTTGACACTGGGGGAGTGGGCAAAACAGTGGCAAATGAGTTTCAACATTAGTAAGTGCAGAGTGATGCATGTTGGGGCAAAAAACCCCAATTACATTTATAAACTGATGGGGTCTGAACTCTCTGCGACAAACCAGGAAAGGGACCTTGGTGTCCTGGTGGACAGCTCAATGAAGGTGTCAACCCAGTGTGCCTCAGCAGTGAAAAAAGCAAACTCAATGCTAGGGATCATTAGGAAGGGTATAGAAAATAAGTCAGCAAGTGTCATTTTGCCTCTTTATAAATCTATGGTGAGGCCCCATCTGGAATACTGTGTACAGTTCTGGTCGCCATACCTTCAGAAGGATATTATGGACCTGGAAAAAGTGCAGAGGAGGGCAACCAGAATGATGAGGGGACTGGAACACCTTCCTTACCATCTGAGGCTGCAACGGTTGGGCCTCTTCACTCTTGAACAACGGCGTCTAAGAGGTGACCTGATTGAAGTTTATAAAATCATGCACGGTGTGGACAAAGTAGATAAGGAAAAACTGTTTTCCCTATCGCACAACACTAGAACTAGGGGGCACACCATGAGACTTTTGGGTACTAGTTCTCAAACAAATAAGAGAAAGTACTTTTACACCCAGAGGATTACTGGTCTATGGAACTCCCTGCCAGAAGAAGTGGTGACAGCTGTCAGTCTTGACAGCTTTAAGAAAGGATTAGACAAGTTCATGGAGGACAAGGGGATCAATGGGTATAATTATGGATACTTAAGGACAACCTCCGGGTTGGAGAGATAGGCAGGATATCTCTCAATGCCATTTCCAGGGAATCCTAAGCAGGTGAAGGCATCTGTTTGGGAATAATACTGTGAAGCCAATGGTGAGCCACTGTGTGAGACAGAATGCTGGACTGGATGGGCTCCTGTGGCCTCTTCCAGCAAGGCTGTTCTTATGTTCTTATGTAGCCCTGGCCACACTGCACAGAAGAAATAAGTTAAACTGCTCTTAAATATTCTATAGTAGCATAGGTGCCTGTCTTCGATGGTTTTTTGGGGTTGTGTGTGCAACCCGTGGGGTAAGGGTGACTTGGGGAGGTATTTTTTTCCTTTTTGCCTCCCCCCACACCATTTGTGATGCCCCCTGGCTCTCAGTAAAGGAACCTGGGCAGACTCACCCCGGCGTGATGATGTGGGAGGGATGGTAGGTATTGAGGGGGAAATTTAGAAGGAAAGGAAGACAGGAGAGTGAGAATAAGGGAGCAAAGGAAAGAAGGAAGGGGAGAAAAATGGCTAGAGATAGGGAAGGAAGGATGAGAGCAAATTACCCAGCCTTGGCCAGGGGGTGTTTGTTATGTGTTTAGGTTTTTTGGACCCTGATACACCCCAACACAGAGAGACTCTCTCTCTCTCTCTCTCTCTCATATTCAGGCACACACCCACACACAGGCACACCCATACACACAAGTGACTGATCCGGAACCCACTGTCTTGTGCATTGTCTTGCACACACAGAGAGAACTGACAATAGGTGGTCCAAGCGCAAGTATAAAACACTAGGTGCTAAAATTCCCTTGGAGCTTAGGGAAACTCTGAGTTGGCCTTGTCTTTGAGTAGAGCGGGGTATAAATCCAATAAATAATAATAGTAAACCAATACAAAAACTATACCCTCTGCTTGAAGAATGACAGTGACCAGTAGCCTCTTTATGTCACTCACTCCTCAGGCATGAGCCACCTATGAGTAGACCAAGAGTTACAGTGCAAGAGTTAGTACAAAGCTTTTCTGGGGGTGTGAGGGTACAAACCATTTATTTATAGATTTTTAGAATTGTATTTCTAAAACAGAGAAAGAATATATACAGAAAACTAGAGTAATATTTGGAAATAATCCTGCAGCAGAAATCAACAAAGCTATGCTAACCTAGTCATACATACCAGAAGTTTGGATTTCATTGAAATACACACGGGGGATTTAAGTAGGAAACACCAAAAGATAATAAAGGAAGGCATGAGAAATGAGGCAACTAGCTGTGCTATTTGTATGCTTCTCCCCTCCCCAAAAATACTACCAAACCCCACTGGGGCCAATTAACCTATCAGAGTACATAAAGACCAGAATTTCCTAACACTTTGGCATGCCCATTGGTTCTCACATGCCCATTGGTTCTCACATGCACCTACTCCAAAACGATTCCTCTCTTTAGCAGATGACATCTTTAACTTGTTAGGTGTGAGTCCAAACTGTGAACTCAAGAAAACAGAACCTGTTAGTAACACAGAAGAAGAGGCTGATTTCTTCATAGCCTCTTCAACTTTATTTTTATATCCAATTGTTTATATTTACATCCTGATATTCTGCTGTTCAGGGCTTCTTGCTGCAGGAGTGAGGAGAATTTCTTATCAGAATTTCCCAGAATTCATGCTTTTCTTCACACTCAGAATAGAAAGAAGGCGTGGGTGGGTGGGGGACTGAACATGAGAGAAATCAAATAGGCAAATAGGGGCACACAGAAGAGCCTCCTTGAAAATTGTGTTGTTTTTTACACCACAATTGGGCGTACCAGCAACCTTGTGTTGCTGGCTAACCTTTCTCACACTAGGTCAGGCAAAAGGAACTACAGAATGAACTCCCCAAAAGTTTGCTTCATTTTGGCACTGAAACCTGTTTAAAAACATTTTAATTCTCCTGAACATTGTATACTGAACCTAACAGTTGCCATTCTGGAACAGGGAAATTACAAAATATGGGTTCAGGGAGAGACAGCAGAGATAAAATATATACAGATGCTGACACTCAGCACAAAGGTTTGAACATTATCAAGCGTTTCTGGGACATTATCAAATTTAAAAATGCCACAACTAGGGGTTGCATTCACCTTGCAGAACAGACTTAAAATGTGTGTGTGAGAGAGGGTGGGGATGTTTCTCAGGACAGTTTACCTCTGGCTGTGATTATCCCATAAGCTCCCTCAATTGACCAAATGGCTAATGTCAGGATGTTTATTATACAAACCTGGCTCCTCAGGCTGACTTCAATCAGAGATTCACTGCTTCAAAAAGACAAACTAATTGCATTTTATTGCTGGTCATAAATAACTCATTGATTTGCATACCCACCTCTTGAACCAACCAACTCTGGCCAGCTACACTGGGCCTCTGTGTCAAATGTATACCATGGAAATCCACTCTTATGTCTGATGAAGTGTACTTGATCCATGAAAGCTAACATTAAAATGCAGGAGTTAGTCTTTAAGGTGCCACAGCATTTCTTGTCATTTTGTTTTGTTTGCTCTCTGACATGCTTGCACAGACTAACATGGCTACCACTTCAAAAAATTCAATTTGGCAGTTTCACATCTGGCCTAGGCATGGAAGAATAGGCAAATCAAATTCAGGCCAAGGGTTTTGAGTGCTTCACTTTTAGAGGTCTAGGTTTGAATCTCTCTGTATTTAATCAATTCCATGCTGGGAATAATAGTCACTCTTGAATTGTGGCTAGTTATGAACATTTCATTTCAGTTTGTGTTTGAATAATTTGCTTTCAGGTTCTGTTTCTGCCATCTTTTACTTTTGCATCTCACCTTCCGTTACTATGTTAAGATTTTCCTCCATCATCCATCTACATTTTTAGGCTAGTATCTGGTCACATTCCAATTTTTAAGCTAGAACTTGATCACATTCAAATGTTACCTTTTGGGATACTGTATATGTTTATATTATATAATGGAAACTTAATAATGAAACTTGGGCATAGAACTGGACAGACTCTGGAGGATGGCAGATGACAGAGGAGCCTGGCGTGCTGTGGCCATGAGGTCACAAAGGGTCAGACTCAACTGTGCAACTGAACAACAACAATAACAACAAAATAGCTTTATGAATTTTTTTGCTTTTGTTTTGGCCATGGAGAGAGCGGTTTGCAAAGACATAGCAGGAAACGTTAGTGCACACTCCAGCATTGTTGGCTCACTCTATTGCTTTTCGCCCATCATTTGATTAAATACAGTCCATGAGAGATGTTGGATTTACATTGAAAGACCTCTGCCTCCCCTGAGCTGCCTAATTATGAGAAGCATTGCGTCATATCAGTACATCTCGACCTCTCATGTTTAGGGATTACAGTACATTAGGAGCTCAGATGAGGCTGCTAAGACTCAATTCCCTTTGGACAGCTCACAGATAACCAGTAATATATGTGATTTTCAGTCACTTGGTTTAGAAAGGGATAAGAAGCAAGGCCAGGATCTCTAAACTTGAAAAATCAGTGGATCCCATTTTTGGGAGAGTGAATCAAAGAGTAGACTCATTAAATGAGCATAAATATAGTAAGCCAACACCTGCGTACAGCTGACTGGATAGCTTAGTGAGTTAGGTACCTGGCTATGGAGCTGAGCAGTCTCCAGATGCTCTTAGAAGAAGGGAATGGTATGTTATTTTTGAGTACTCTCTACCAAGAAAACCCTGAAAAGGGTTGGCATAAATCAGAACTGACTTGATCATTGTTGTCATTGTCATCATCATCATTATTGTCAACATAACCATCAAAGGTGATTCTATTACTAGTTGGGACTGACAACTAGATTTTGGCTTCAGTGTGTTGAAACAGCTAGTGTCAATTCAGAAACTCAAAACTGGGTCAAGATATGAAGTGCAAAGAATGCAAGCGTGGCGCCAAAATGGCCGCCGAGCTCTTTGCGGGCCCCCACCCCACCGGACGAAGGCATCCGGGTAGTTAAGGGCGTGGCCAGCACCCTAATAAAAGGGCTGGCCACGAGGCAACCGCGCTGCCATTTTGGCGAAGCGACGGAGCGGAGAAGTTTTTCCCTCTTACCTCCGTCGCTCGTCTCCTTTCAGGGGAAGCCTTTTTCGGTGCAGCTTTTCCTTTCTTGGGCTTCCCAGCTAGACCAGCTATGCCCTCTAAGAAGATGGCAGCTGCGAACGTGGCTCGATCCGCGCGGAGGCGTCAGCCGGGTCAGAGGACCGCGACTGCGCCCGCCCAGCAGCCACCTTTGGCGGAACCCACCGGGACCGGTGGGATGGGAACAGTGGCCCCTTGGCCCGATGCGCGGTCTGTGCAGGCTGCCCCAGCCGGGGCACGGCCCTTGGCCCGCAAATGGTGACCACTGCCCCTGGCATGGCCCGTGCGGCTGGGCCTTCTTTCCTGGGTGCACAGTTCCACACGGGGGGAGCGAGCCATGGGGGGTGGTTGGGTTCCCTGCCTTGGCAGGGCGTGCCCACGGCCCCTCAAGGGCCGATCATGGGCTCTTGGCCGTATCTGGCCCCCGGGGCCCAGGGACCTGGACAGGTGCCCGTGAATTGTGGGCCGGCTGGCCCTTTGCCCCCTGTCGGGGCTGGGGGCTATGTTAACGTGGAGGCCCTTCTGGCCCGCGTAGCGGCCCTCGAGGCATCCCTGGCAGGGGCCAATCAAGCGGGGGTGTCTTTCGGATTCCAGGTTGACCCTTTGGCTGCCGGGCAGCGGCAGGCGACGGGTCGAGTAGAGCTGCCTGAGGCACGCGGGCCGGTGGCGGCCACTGCCTCGCAGCTCCCCACTCAGCAGGCACAGCAGACTTGCGCTGATCTGGCCCCTTGGACGAGCTCAGCTTCGGTCGTGAGCTCCGACGCCCACAGCGGGCCGGAACCCCCGGTGGGGGCGGCCCGTGGGGGTGCATCGGGTGAGTATGCAGTTCAAGCTAGTGCACCCACACAACTGACTTCCCTGGGGGGGGGCTTTTCAGTGGCCATGGCCTCGCACGGGTGGTGCAGCGGTGCAATCGCCCCCGGCCCACCCGGCGACTTCATCTCTGACCCAGGGCCCGGGTTCGGGTGGCGCCCCCTATGCGGTAGGGAATGTGTGGGGGTGCCCGGGTTGGTACAGGCCCCCTTTGCTTTGCCCGCAGTTCCCTTTGTGCCGGTGTCGGCATTGCCGACAGCGGGGTATTCCTTGCCCCTGGGGGACCATCTGTCCCAGGCCACCAAGGAAAAGATCTGGACATCTTCTCCCTTCTTAACAGGGAGCCCACCAAGGAAGAGAGGGAAGGGCAGGACGAGAAGGACAAGGAGCAGGCACGTCGTCGCAAGCCGCCACGTACGTGGGCAAATTGGTTGCCAGCATACCTAATTTACATGGCTGTTTACCTCAGGGCTAGGCCGGATTTGGCCATCCCTATGGTCCAGTATTTGGACAACATTTACCGGGCTATGGTTGACTTCCCGGGTCCGTCGTGGCTGGCTTATGACGAGGAATTCCGCATGAGGATTCCACTGCACCCAGAGATGAGGTGGGATGAGCCCTGCCAGAAGCTGTGGCTTCTGTATATGACCCCCACGCGCCCGGCGCCTGGGGAGAGATACCATTGTGGACATGAGGTCCAACGAGCGGCCCCGGTACAGGAACCCCGCCAAGTGGCGGGGCAGGGGGTTCCAGCCCGCCTGCTGTGCTGGACCTTCTCGTCCAATGGTTCTTGCAACAGAAAGAATTGCAAGTACAGGCATGAGTGTCCATCTTGTTCTGGCCCCCATGCTGCCTCCGCTTGTCTCAGGCCGGGAGGATTCAGGGGCAGGGGTAAGGGTGGACAAGGGGCAGGTAGGACTGCCGCTGAGGGGGCGGGTCCACCGAAAGGCCCCCTCCCCAATTAATGTGGACATGCTGGAGCGTTGGCTCGCATTGTACCCGAGGAGGGCAGACGCAGTGTACCTCCTTCATGGTTTTCAACTGGGGTTTCGTATTCCTTTCATGGGGGATAGGTCACCTCAAGACGCACCCAACCTTTTGTCACTTAGAGGAAGGGAGGAGGTGGCTGCTGCCAGCATTAATAAGGAGGTTGATGCGGGCAGGGTCGCTGGCCCTTTTCCCGCGCCCCCGTTCCCCAACCTTAAAGTATCCCCACTGGGACTAGTGCCAAAGAAGTCCCCAGGCGAGTTCCGCCTGATTCATCACTTGTCTTACCCAGCCGGTCGCTTGGTCAATGATGCTATCCCTGATGACCTTTGCTCGGTCAGGTATACATCCTTTGACCAGGCATTGCGCATGGTGCGCTCATGTGGCCCGGGTGCACTATTGGCTAAGTGTGACATTAAGTCGGCTTTTCGTCTCCTGCCGGTGCACCCGGGTGACTTTGAGTTGCTGGGTTTCAAATTCCGGGGTGAATATTATTTTGACAAAGCCATGCCTTTCGGCTGTTCCATATCCTGCTCGGCCTTCGAGCGTTTCAGTACATTCCTGCAGTGGGCATTTGTCCGTAGGTCAGGGTCTCGGTCTGTAGCCCATTACCTGGATGACTTTTTGTTCGGGGGTGAACGGGGCTGGGACACGTGCACACGTCTCCTCAACACATTTCAGACGCTAATGGAGGAACTCGGTGTCCCTTTGGCGCCCGAAAAGACCGAAGGCCCATCTACTAAGCTAGTATTCCTGGGGGTGGAGATTGACACGGTAGCACAGGCGTCTAGGTTGCCGGGGGACAAGGTGTCAAGGATAGTGGCCCTCATATCGGACTTGCTGGCTAAGCGCAAGGCATCCCTTCAGGAAATGCAGGTGCTACATGGTCACCTTAATTTCACTTGCAGGGTGGTCGCACCTGGCAGGGCATTTGCTCGGCGCTTGTGCGACGCCATGACAGGCTTATCCAGGCCCCATCACAGGGTGAGATTGACTCGGGGCATCAGGGCAGATATGCACATATGGCTCCAGTTCCTGAGGGAGTTCAATGGGGTCTCATTTTGGAGGTCTGACCTCCTGGCTTCACCTCGCTTTCAGATACAGTCTGATGCCTCGGGATCCCTGGGTTATGGGATGTACTTCAACGGGAAGTGGGCCTATGGTGGATGGCCACCAGCCTGGTCGGGCACGGGTCGCCTGAGGGATCTCACATATTTGGAATTTTTTCCTATACTGGGGGCTTTGATGCTATGGGGTGAGGAGTGGGCCAACTCGGTGGTGCATTTCTGGTGTGACAATGCGGCTGTTGTCCACATTGTCAACTCACAGACTTCTCAATCTCCCAGGGTCATGGACCTAGTTCGCCAGTTTGTTTTGCGCAGCCTGCACCTCAATGTACTGTTCAGGGCCAGGCATGTCCCGGGGGTCAATAACGATATTGCTGACGCTTTGTCCCGCCTGCAGATCTCCCGGTTCCGCGCCTTGGCCCCGGATGCGGAGGAATTTCCCTCGCCACTCCCGGAGGAGATATGGACCTTTGGCAAGGAGAGGTGAACCGGGCGATCGGCATGTCGCTGGTGCCACGCACGCGTAAGGCGTATCACCATGCGTTAGTTTCCTTTCGGACATTTTGTTCCCAATCTCGACTGCCAGATACCTGGCCGATCCCAGTGGCCCACGTCCTTCGTTTCATGGTTTACCTGCATGCCCAGGGCCTTGCACCCCGCACCATAGCATCCAGGTTGTCAGCGCTGGCTTTTATGGCCAAGATGGGAGGTCATGCGGATAGTACCGCTGATTTCCGTGTGAGACACATTTTGGAGGGGTGGGTGCGGGAACGTGGGCGTAGCCTGGACGACCGTCACCCAATTTCCCCTGGGGTCCTTACCCAACTGGCATGGGGCTGGCATGACCTATGTTTCGATAGGTATGAGGCAGCCCTGTTTCATGCGGCTACAACGGTGGCCTTTTTTGGAGCGCTCCGCATCAGCGAGCTTGTGATGCTTTCTAAGGCGGATGCAAGTCGTAGGGCACTGGAACTCGAAGATGTCTATGTTTGCAATGATTGGGCTCAGTTGAGGATACGCTCCTCTAAAACAGATCAGCATGGCGTAGGCAGTGGAGTAAGACTGCTACGATGTTCCTTGGCAGACATCTGTCCGGTTGGTGCCCTACAGGAGTTCCTTGCACTGCGTGGCACGCACCATGGCCCGTTTTTCTGTCACCAAGATGGGTCTCCCCTCACTAAATTTCAGTTTTGGAAGGTGACTGGGAAGGCACTGGCTAGCGTGGGCCTCCCTGGGGCCCGTTACGGCACCCATTTATTTAGAATTGGGGTGGCCTCTACTGCGGCTGCTTATGGGTACTCCGGGGCTGACATACGCAGCATGGGGAGGTGGGGCTCTCAGTGTTTCCAGTTTTATGTTCGCCCGCTCCCGCCGTGAGTACCGTTTTAGTCACCGCACATCTCTTCCTTCCCTGTTTTTTCCTTGACAGACCCTGGGTGTCGTATTACACCGGTGACAGTATGGCTGGTGGTCCATAGCTACATGCACAGGGCAGCGCGTTATGCTGCGGCGACAGATTGGGGACCCCGACTGGGACTGGGTGCATACGCAAGTCTCACATGGTACGGTAAGCCCGGTGTGTTGTGGCGGGAGCTCTTGCCATTTCTCTTTTCGGCAAGGAATGCTGACCCGCCCGACATTCTGATCATACACCTTGGGGGTAATGATTTGGGACAGGTCACTGGCTTATCGCTGAAGCATGCGATTTGCGGTGACCTCGCCTACTTACATTACGTATGGCCCGCCACAACCCTTGTTTGGTCAGATATGGTCCCACGGCACGCTTATAGGGGAGGCTTTGACCTTCAGGCCCTGGACCGCACGAGGCGCATGGTGAACAGGGCGGTGGCCCGATTCCTTTCGACCAAGGGCTGGGGGCGGGTCAGTCGTCATCCCGCCATTAGTTTGCAAAATTATGGGCTTTATGCAGGGGATGGGGTCCATCTGTCGCGAGGAGGTATGGACCTCCTGTTGGGTGATTGGCGAGCAGGCCTGTCGACCGAGCTGACGGTCTTGGGGGGGCGTCGAGCCTTTATTGAAGCCTCTCCGGGTGGCGGGTAGCACTGGTAAGGTAAACATTTATGACCCACAGGTATCCGGCAGGTTCGCAATTGACTGGACAACACTAGATAGGCATAAGTTGTTTAAACGTTGTCCGGTCAACGACGAACCAGGCGAGGGGGTGATGGCTACAGCTAGACAGCATGCATCACCCCCTGATTTTACGGATACGCATCAGAGGGTGGGGTCATTAGTTAGATATTGACTACGGTCAACAATTTGTTTGTTGTCAACAAACAAATTGATACAAATAGATACATTGTAACAATTGCCGTTGGCAATTTTGGGTGGTACCTTACCAGTGTTACTTCGGCCTGCTTGCCTTAAGAATTATGATTGGTCGTTTTACCAATAGAAATTTATAATTCGGACTAGGGCATGAATCAATAAATGTGGCCCAATGCCGTTATCCACTTTCATTTGTGTCTGAGTCCTTTATTGGGGGGTGCGCCTGCAATGCAAGTGTGGCGCCAAAATGGCCGCCGCGCTCTTTGCGGGGCCCCCCCACCGGACGAAGGCATCTGGGTAGTTAAGGGCGTGGCCAGCACCCTAATAAAAGGGCTGGCCACGAGGCAGCCGCGCTGCCATTTTGGCGAAGCGACGGAGCGGAGAAGTTTTTCCCCTAGTTAACAGTGTGATTTCTTGGTCGCTTCGGGGCCGGGTGGGATTTTTTGGCTGGGACTCGCAATTGGCCCTTGAGTCCTGGCTTTTTTGCCCATCCCACACTGTTGCTATGGTTTGATATAGGGGTTTGTTCTGTGCTGATGTTGACTTTGGTCACATGGGCGGGTAGCACTGGTAAGGTAAACATTTATGACCCACAGGTATCCGGCAGGTTCGCAATTGACTGGACAACACTAGATAGGCATAAGTTGTTTAAACGTTGTCCGGTCAACGACGAACCAGGCGAGGGGGTGATGGCTACAGCTAGACAGCATGCATCACCCCCTGATTTTACGGATACACGTCAGAGGGTGGGGTCATTAGTTAGATATTGACTACGGTCAACAATTTGTTTGTTGTCAACAAACAAATTGATACAAATAGATACATTGTAACAATTGTCGTTGGCAATTTTGGGTAGTACCTTACCAGTGTTACTTCGGCCTGCTTGCCTTAAGAATTATGATTGGTCAATTACCAATAGAAATTTATAATTCAGACTAGGGCATGAATCAATAAATGTGGCCCAATGCCGTTATCCACTTTCATTTGTGTCTGAGTCCTTTATTGGGGGGGTGCGCCTGCAATGACAACTTTGTTGGAGAATTGTTCCAGCCCACTGTGTATTTACTCACAAATTCATCTCACTATGCCTTCTGTAAAGTTCCACAGCCATCTTTCTTAGCCTTATCCCTTCCATACAGGTTGGGATACAGCTTCCATAATCCACAATCCATAATCTTGAAACTATCAGTCCTAGTATAATGTACCACACAGAGATGGTTGTAAAATATTGCTATTTGCTCTGAAGAAGTTCTATAGCAGTCCTGGCAAACCTTGGCACTCCAGCTGTTCTTGGACTTCAATTACCAGAAGCCCAAGTCAGTTCACCTGCTGATCAGGGCTTCTAGGAGTTGAACTCCAAGAACAGCTGGAGTGCCAAGGTTCACCACTGCAGTCCTATAGTAATGATTAATAACAGCAGTAGCAATTCTGTGCAATTTCAGCTGCTTAAATTTTGTTGATTTCACTGGTTTTTAGAAAGCCGCACTAGGAACAGGATAGCATGAAACTTTAAACCTAAGTCAAGCAAATCTCATACACATCTTGAGTACAGTACAGTATTGTTTATTTCTTTCAAAACATTAGAATTGAAGGCAATTTAGTAAATGATGTTTTATTTGTATTGGCATACATACTGTACTTAAACATGAAGATAATTAAAATGAATATATAGGATATATTTTTTCATATACAGTAGCCCCATTACAGGTGCTCTTTGCAAGATGAAACTGAAGCAGAAACAATTCCCATACCAGGAACCCTCTCAAATTCCACTAATACATTTTAAGTCATCCATGGCTGCTTTCATTAGCAGCATATTTTTTAAAATCTGTGTCTGTTTTTGCCACGGGATGGTGGTGGCTTAGTGGTTAAGATGCTGAACTTGAAGACTGGAAGGTCAGAGTTAGAGACCCAAGTACTGCATGAGGGAGGGAGTGCCCATCTCTGCCCCAGCTCCTGCCAACCTAGCAGTTTGAAACCAAGAAACTGCATGTAGATAAATAGGGACCACTTCAGTTAGAAAAGATGTTGCAGACATGAAAAGAGCCTCATTCAGACGTCCCCTGAGTGGACTTTCTCCAACAAAAATCCTTTCAACCCAGAATAATTTCTCACACAAAATTATTATTATTATTATCATCATCATCATCAACAACAACAACAACTAATGTGACTTTCAAAAAAGGAGAGCTTGTCCTTCAAGCAGTTGTCCTTTGGTTCCGATCATGTGTTGATTATGCCTTCATCCCGTGAAAAAGCTAGAGAGAGAATGGAAAACTCATTTGGATGAGATGAATATATATATTTTTTAAAAATCAAGATTCCAGGAAAATCAAACACAGGAAACTTTTATAAGAAGACAAGTTCCATTGTAGAAGGAAAATTCTGGATCCAATCCTCTGCTTAACCAATAGTAGATGCAAACCCTTAGTTGTCTGCAGTACATCTAAAGAGCATTTTGCTCTGTTATACACTTTATTCCTTTAAAAGAAAGCATTCAAGGTTACAAGCAGAGATCAGGAAAAAAATTCCCCTTCTTTCTTGTTTCTGGACTAAAACCTCATGGATAGCCTACAATACATTAAAAAAACATTTTAAAAAAACTATTGAATCAAGTGTCATTTTTGTACCTCTGAGGGGGAGAAAGTTATACACAAAGAAATCTGAAGGAGAAAGTGAATACTAGTTTTGAAAAAGATTGAATGCCACTGGAAGATTTAAAAGGAAGCCTCATTAGGTGCCATTGGTTGTTCATTCAAAGTAAAGCGCAACATTTTTAAAGGCTGTGGTTGTCAAATGCACACATTAACATTTGCGGCGAACACCTAAGATTTGGTACGTTTAATAGCATTAATTTAAAACCATGGGATTTTGCTGTAAAGTAAGCCCAGCAGGAACATTATTGTAAGCACACAATGCTGAATGAATATTTGCACAACATAATCAAGCCTTGCAACTCTGCTGCATAGGGACAGCAATAAAGCAATTTTACATTTATCATTCCAGCTAATTGTAATGAGCCTCAAACTAATGAGCCTTACCTCTGAACTCCATTTAAGGCAATAGTTAATTGCTTTGTTTTAATCAGTGTTGACAGAAAAGTGGGCAGAACAATGACTGAACACTCAATTACTATACAGGCTAGGGAATGAAGATGAAGAGTTCTTGTGAGGTACACACACAATCTGAAATGTAATTAGGCTCCCAAAGGGAAAGCAGACAATACTTTTGAAAAGAGCTTGTAAATAGACTTGTATGATTTCTAAGCATGTAATGGAGAAAACAGTTGGTTCTCATAATAAGAAACAAGAATAGCGGGGGGGGGGGGAGAGAGAGAGAGAGAGAGAGCAGGAAAAACTAATGTAATTCTGTTTCTTTGTGAGTGAAAGGTCCCAATTCAATTCCTTGGGTAAGCCTGGAAAGATCCATATAAAAACTCTAGAAAGTTATTACCAGGCTGTGTAGAGGAAAGCTACAATATTTGATTTGGCATAATAATAATAATTTCATGTCAGAAATTATTCTGGATTGAAAGGATTTTTGAGGAAGAAACTCTGCTCAGGGAACACCTGAATGAGGCTCCTTTCATGTCCCCAAGAGCTGGAACAGAGATAGGCGCTCAATCCATCATGCAGTACCCGGGTCTCAAACTGCTGACTTGCTAGCTTGATTGTAATCCACCCTGAGACAGCATGGCGAGTAGGCAGCAATATAAATCCAGATAAATAAATAATAAAATTCCAGAACACCTCATATGCCTCATGAGAAATCTGTACATGAATCAAGAAGCAACAGTTAGGACAGAACACGGAATGACACAGTGGTTTGGAATAGGAAAAGGAGTAAGACAAGGCTGCATTTTATCACCTTGCTTATTCAATCTATACACAGAACACATAATGTGCAATGCAGGGATGGATGAATCACAATATGGGATCAAAATTGCTGGGAGGAACATCAACAATTTGAGATATGCAGACAATACCACCCTAATGGCAGAAAGTGAGGAAGACCGAAAGAATCTATTGATTGGGCTGAAAGAGGAGAGTGCAAAAGCTGGCTTGAGACTCAATATCAAGAAAACCAAAATAATGGCAACAGGCCCTATCAGTACCTGAAAAATAGATGAGGAAGAAGTAGAAGCAGTGACAGATTTTACCTTCTTATGAGCTAAGATCACTGCAGATGGTGACTGCAGCCATGAAATAAAAAGACAACTAACTCTGGGGAGACATGCTATGAGAAATCTGGGGAACACAGTAAAAAGTAGAGACATCACCTTAAAAACAAAAATCTGTATAGTCAAAGCAATGGTATTCTTGGTGGTAATGTATGGGTGTGAGAGCTGGACCATTAGGAAAGCTGAGTGTAGAAGAATTGATGCCTTTGAGATGTGGTGTTGGAGGAGAGTGTTGAGAGTCTCCTGGACAGCAAAGAGAACAAATAGGTCAATCTTAGAAGAAATCAACCCTGACTGCTCATTGGAAGGTCATATAGTGAAGATGAAGCTTAAATACTTTGGACATCAAGGGAGGATTCACTTCAGAAGGCCTTGATGCTGGGAAAGGTGGAGGGCAAAAGAAGAAGGGGGCGTCCAAAGATGAGATGGATGGATAGTGTGGTAGACGCAGTGGGCACAGAGCTGGGTGGGCTGAGGATGGTGGAGGACAGAGGTGCCTGGAGGGCAATGGTCCATAGGGTCGCAAAGGGTCGGAATCGACTGTGCGACTGAACAACAAAGCCTTCCAGCTAATAAGGTGAGCTTCTTAACCACTGAGTCTAAGAATATAGCTTCTTATATTCTAACACAGCAAAAGATCGTATCTATCAACCAACCAATCAAGCCTTCCTAAGCTCTGCAAGGAATCAAATCATCCTACAACCAGTTTTGACATGCAGCGAATTGCTTTTACCACCTCTATGAGACATTCTGCTCCTTATTGCTTTGATGAAATTAGGTCTGATTTGCAAATAACATCATGGCACGGGTCATATTTACCTGTGGTGTGTTCACATACTTCTTCCATAATATCATTCTAGATGGTAAGAACAGCAATATAGCTATAGCAGCAAAGAGACAGAGCTCATAACATTCACTCATAACATTAGCTCCATGTAAGATATTTATGTGAATAGAACATGTAGTGTATCACCCTTGGGGAGTCTGCTACATTTTAGAATCCGGCATCCTTAATTATATTTTTACAATCAAGTGGCTTAATTGAAAATAAATACATAATTTTAAAAAATAACATTAGCTTAATAGACTGTTTTATTCAAATGCCTTCAGTGTCTAGTCTGTAAAGGAATATGTACCATGGTGTAGCTGAGGTAATTGTGTTCATTACTATGTCTTCTCAAAAAATTAGTGTCACAATGATTACCATTTCACCCTGCATTTCTGGAGCCTGAAAATTTGCATTACCTTGTACTTGTTAACTAAGTTCTGCCAGCTTTTCATCATTGTAAAATATTGAAATAAGCTATACTCTTCAGTGTAGATAATTCATTTATGATCAGAAAGTAAATAACATGAACTGGTTTTTAATAATGACTGAAATCCTGTTAGTGGAATTACACCTGTGGAGGGCTGGTGTAGTAAAGGGAAAATTAAGATATTTTTCCAGGCCACATTAACTTATCTCATTATTTCAACCTTTAGCTGTAAGTTTCCATTACTCCTTTTCTCATTATAACCACAACATACACGCTCTTACTTCTTATTGCAGGCAAATAAATAATCTTCTTTAATGCTGGCTGAATTGAGAACACAACTAAAATTGGTAGTGAAAAGCAGAATCTAACTTTAGCCTATTAATACAAAGCTCAAATACTTAACTGTTGAAAGGTTATGTTATTATACAGTCTGTTCATTTTAAAAATGATCATTTAATAGCAATAGTAAACACTATTACACAGTGAAACTTTAGCTATAAGACTCGCCCCAGTGGACTCGGTCTTTTATCCCGTGTGGTTAACTTTGACTGTTCACTGCCCCCTGTGGAGGGTTTCCAGCTACAACCTCCCTTGCTTGGGGACAACTTTGCAAAGCATTTCATCCATATTTGTGGTGTTTTTACCATCTCCTCCCACTGCAATGCAGATTTTCTTTTGGGACTAAAGCTGAGTGGGATGCATTTCCTCCCACCCGTGAGCCGTGTTGATTCTGAGTTGTTTTATCAAGACTGATAGAGGAGAGCCTTTTTATTAAATGTGCAGCTAAGATGCACACAAACATACACCTACCTCTTCTTCAACAGCTTTGTTCATCATTCCCAATCTTTTGAGATACCTGCTTCCTGTTTGTGCCAAGCAGTGCTGCATTCAATAGAACTGTATTCTTTCCAAAGTATACAACAGCCATAGCTTCTTTTGGTAAGCTGAAAAGTAGTTTCTTGATGCAGCAAACACATTCTTCTCATTTCCGCAGATTTAGCCCATTTATGTTCCCTCTGTGGCATACTTTCTTTAATAAGGCTTTGGAAACCTCGGTTCATTATGAGGCTGGATTTAATCTTGTCTCTTCTTCTCAATCACTCCCTAAATCTCTTTGCTTGTCAATTGGCAGCTGTGCTTTTTTCATGTTTGCAATTCCCCTTTCTGACAACTTGGCTTCAGGACCAATTGTTTTGTTTCCATGCTTCCTTAATTAGAACTGCAGTGGCTTAGTGGTTAAGATGCTGAACTTGATGACTGGAAGGTCAGCAAGCCAGCAGATCGAGGCCCAAGTGCTGCATGATGGAGTGAGTTTCCATCTCTGTCCCAGCTCCTGCCAAGCTAGCATTGTGAAAACAAGAAATAGCAAGTAGATAAAAAGGTATCAGTTTGGTGGGAAGGTAAACAGCATTCTGTGCACTCCAGTATCTATCATGCCTGGCACATGTCAAATGGAAACATCTGAAGATGAGGTCAGTGCTGGCTCTTTGGCTATAAGCAAAGATGAGCACTGAACCCTAGAGTCAGGTACAACATCAAGCAAGGGCAACCTTTACCATTACCTATCCTTAATTAAATATACTGTTTAAGATATTATTGCAGAATTCCATTCCGAAGCTCATAATCATCTGTTAGTCCTTAGCATGATTTATCATTTTGGGAAGATCCAGATCCCACCATCCTTGAGTGCTTTAGCAAAGCAGATAACAAACAAAGAAGACATGGTATCCCCATGTTTATTTCTTCTAAACATTTATTAATCAGCCTTTTTACAATTATGCACAGAAAGAATTTTCTTCTCCAAGCACAAGATGATTTTTAAGATATCTACTAATGTATTCTAACTCTGTGGCTGTGGCTTATTATTTTAACTAGGAACAGAAGAATTGTATTGGGAGCTTAATGGCGATCTGATTATTTTGTAGTTTCTATGAGTTGTTTCTGATATTTGTTTCTCTTAGACTGGTGCTATTTGATCACTCAGTGCCCTTTTCTGAATGGGTGAATAAGGTTTCTGAGATAACGTGGAATAAAATAAAATGTCAAGAGATCAGTCTTCAGAAACTGAATAAAATTTTGTTACTGTCATGGAGAAAAGCATTGTTTTGAGTACTATGTTAAAGTCCATTTTCTGTACGCTCAAATGGCCAAATATTATGCAATTTTACACACACACCACACCACACCACACCACCACCACCACCACTGCACGCGCACACACACACACACACACACACACACACACACACACACACACACACACACACACACACACACACACACACACCTCTAACGATGGGTGATGGCCCACTCAGTGGAAGAAATGCCTCTGGAAACCATCACATTGGGCCCAATGGCAAAATGAGTGGAGGAAACACTTCACTATTCTGATTCTGATTCCCAATGGTCATGGAGGCAGAAGTGGCCATGCCAGATGGACTGGCTGTGAAGGTGCACCTTGTTAATATCCTTGAGACTCCAGCAGTCACTGCAGCAGCCCATTGCAGTCCCAGTGTTAAATCCTGCATGTGTCATTTCATACATGCCGCAGGAGATGGCTCTGTGATCACAGGGTGTGGGTCACTTCATGGCAAACTGGAATCCACCTTAAACATATTCACGCCAGTGGCATTTTTCTTGTTTGCCCCAGGGGAAAAAAATGTATACATGTACTCCGATACGAGTAGCAGCCACTGATGCCGCCGACACAATTTTATTTGTAGATATATAGCCCTTTAAAACTTACAGTTTCTCTTACTGTGCAATCCAAATTCAAAGATACACCGGGCTGGAATTGGCAAGATTCTTGTGCCAACATAACTGTTCTTGTGCTAATTGATTTCAAATCTGCCTGCACAACTTCTGTGCTGGATGAGATCAACCAGCAGACAAGCCAAATACATGATGAATGGGTAAAGCAGCTGAATAATGCCTCATCCAGACACCATTTATCCACAAAATCACAGCCTATATGTTTGTTGAAAGATTGACCAGGGTTAGGATAGCCCCAAGTAGTGGGTTGGGAGGTGTTTGGATTCAGCATAATCTCCGCAATTATAATGTCAAGCTTCAGCTGTCTTGATTTTGTCAGGATTGCATTATCTTTGTCTCTAAAAAAATGAGAATTGATTTCTTTTTCTCCCTCGGAGCAAACTTTTAGTGGAGATTTAGATAAAAGTAACAGAAAAAGAAATGGGCAAGAGAGAGTACATTATTACATTTTGCAACAATAGAAGGCAATAAGCTTCTTTGCTGAAGCACTCCAACAATATCACAGCAGATCCTCAACTCATAAAATAGGGAAACAGGATTGGAAGTTGCAAACTGTATACATTATAGTCAAAGGAGGGTGTTTTTTGTGTGTGGTGGTGATGCTTCCCTGTCATCATCCCCCCCCCCCTGTCCCCGTTTTATCCTGACTCCCAATTTCCATCTTGCACACTAACTCACACACATACACATACACAATCATCTGTTTTCCCCTGCTTTCCATATCTTTCTCCCTGTTCTCCTCTGTAGTGTAGAGTCTCCAGATCCATCCCATTTCTGTGGAGCATTTGTGAATGTGCTTTCCACCCCACTGGGCTTGTCATAAGCAGTTCAACAGGTTCACCTCCTTGCCTCATATGATCACAGATAAGTGGCTACCTCCCAAGAATCAGGTTCCAGCAAAGATAAACAGAACTGGGCAGTGTGAAAACTGCTCATTACTAATTTCTGATCTCGAGGGAAAGCCGGTGTGGAAACCAGGAGAGGGATGTTGTTGTGGGATGACTGTAAGGCCTGACAGAAGGAAGCTATGTGATCCTGTGCCTATCAAGAGAGACATCCACAGGAGTTTTGTCTTGCTGTAAGCAAACCTGCATGATGGTAAAGGTGTAGGGATCGCGGCTGCTCACAGGGGTGAAATAACACGCACACACATGGGTCAGGGTGCAAATGAGGTGACATCCAGGAACACCAAAATACCTTGGATCACACGATCTTGCACATCCATCACAGACTAAAGGGAATAGGTAGAACAATGGGTTTCGAGCATGTTGGTTATAGATTAGCAAACCTACGTGCCAGAGAGGACAACTAGACATGGCAAACATGGGCTTGTGGAGTGGGGTAATGGGACTTGGTCTGGCGAGGGGAGATAGGGAGTTAATTACTAGGGAAGCAGTGTTTGCGGATCCGATAAAGGACTCACACTCATTAGCTAGATCCAGGAGATGTCCATTGGGATTGTTACGGTTATGCCTTTGGGCATGACCTCCAGGTTGCACGGCCCATGCGACCTGGCCTTCTCCTGTCAAGGGCTGGTGGGGGCTTATGGGCTAAGGGCAATTCTTGGGGTGAGCTTAGGGACACTTTGGGGGTGCAGGCTGGGTCATCACTACATAAAGGTAAAGGTCTCCCTTGCTCGAAAGCCAGTCATGTCCAACTCTAGGAGGTGGGGTTAATCTCCATTTACAACCAAAGAGCCAGCGCTGTCTGCAACTGCAGATCTTTCCATGGTCATGTGGTAGGCATGACTAGATGTCAGAGTGCAGAGATCTCTGTTACCTTTCTCACCAAAGCAGTACCTATTTATCTACTTGTAATTTCTTGTTTTCAAACTGTGAGGTTGGCAGGAGCTGGGATGGACAACAGAAACTCACTCTGTCACGCAGCACTTGGGTCTCAAACTGCTGACCTGCTGACCTTCCAGCCATCAAGCTTAGCATCTTAACCAGTAAGCCATAAATGGCATGTGTAGTGCATGCTGCTCTAACATATTATCACATGGGGAGCTTCATGTCATTTCTGATGTGCTCAAGCTTGGGAAACCGAGCCATTCATAAGAACCAGAGAATTCCTTGAGTTAATTTGTCAGCAATATTTGTTTAGCATCTTCTTCTAACTTCTCTTGCTGGAATAAGAAATGTGATAATGGCCAAGTTAGGAGAATTGTTCTCCTGCAGATAGAGTTGCCATAATTGTCTCCCACAAAACCGAGACAGAAGTATACTTGCCAAAAATGGGTGGGTTATCTACCGGGGGGAGAGGGGGGAGCAAATTAAGCTTGTTTTTAATAAAGGAAGGGAAGCATGAAGCCTATGGAAAGACACAGAAAGATTGTTCTGCAGGCACCATCCATGCATCTTTCCACCCAACCACTTACCGACCCCTGCCATGTGTCTCAACCAGTCCCTTCATGGGTTTATTTTGCTCGCGGGGGTGGGAGAGAAATAAGGTGGCGGCTTTCAGAGCCCTCCTCCGAAGCAACAGTTTGTCCCCCTCCAGCACAAGCGTGCTCACCATTGCTGGTACTGAGGCGGGCAGGTCTCCATGGGATGGCGAAGAACGGACGACTTTATGCCATTGGCCTTTATGCCACCCAAAGCTGATCCCATCCACCCCACCAGCATTTCTGCCTGCTTTGCACCAAGAAAGAGCATGGGCGGGCGGTGATCCCATCTTAGAAAGGAAACGAGGGAGGGGATATCAGAGAGTAAACAAAACAAAAAGACAACCCCCTTGTGGCACCTTAAAGACTAACTGCTGTATTTTAATGTGAGCATAAAAATCCGGGATTTTAGCATGATTTTTATTGAACTGGACGGGAGAATTTTTTCGACCTTGAAATCGGGACAATCCCGGTTTTCTGTGACATATGGCAACCCTACCTGCAGACATATGTTTGTTTGTTGGATAGTACAATGGTTTAGGCATCTGGATGAGAGTTTGATTCTCCATTGTGCCTCCTGTGTCACCTTGAGCAAGTTCCACAGTCCCAGGGCACCTCCAAAAGAAAAGAATGGTAAACCACTTCTGTGTATTCTCTACTTGGTAAACCCTGGAAAGGGACACCATCAGTCAGAATTGACTTGATGGCATGCAAGTATTTTATTATTAGACTCATGTTTACTTGTTGAGTTTGCTTGTACATTTATGTCCCAAAGAGCCAAGACAGCAGAGATAATTGATACAAACAGGTTAAATGTAGATTTGTTAAGAATCCATTTGTTTACCAGAGCTTTTATTGACTTGTCAAATAATGCTTTGGAGCCATTATTCTTGTAGGTAGTGCTGTCGTGATAGAAGTAATTACTGGCTTTTCCACAAAAAGGCAAAAGGAATATTGCATACTGAAAGCTTAATCCTCTACACTTATTTTATACCTGACCAGTCATGGGAAAAGGAAGAGAAAATGTGTATTAAATTTTAGCAAGGTCTGATAAAGCTATATTGCATTCAGAAAGCATTGGTGTTATATCAGCAAACCGTATTTATTTTTAACAAGCTTCAGTAAAAGTATATTAAATTTTGGTAGCACCATGGTAGTCATGCAGTTCAGGTATATGAGATAGAAAATGTTCAAACATTAAAAAGAAATGTGCAAATTATTTATGCATGAACTTAGTCATATGTAAAGTCAATGTGTCAGTGATGTTATGCTACTTCCAATGAAACTGGGCAGTACTTCTAATTCCATCACTGGCATAAGAGGCCTACTTTACTCAGTAGCTTTGAATATTTTTCATCATGTTTTCTCTCAGACACTAGTTGCAGCCATTTTTAGACATCGATTTTTGTCCTATAATGGCCGGCTACTGGTAATCTCCAAAGTGGACTATCACAGTAGGCTCTAGGTGGGGATGGCCTTAAGGGCTGAAACACCATCTTTTCACTTATAGACCCATTTGGTCATTGAAATCTGGTTTCAGTCCACAGTTCCTCTTGTTCATGGTTGATTGGGTAATGCGTTTTTTTCCTTAGGTGATCTTCAAATTATTCAGGAATGTTATTTAAATTGTATTTTGATACTATGATTTATTTATCTTCTTCTTTAGCTTTGTTGTATTATTTGATATTAACAGACCACAGTCTATACCATAATCCACTCCTGGTCTTACTTCTATAGAGACAATTAGCAGATTGCCCGGCTTTGCTCAGGCAGCCTCCCTTCCTCCGTCTCTCTCTTCCCTTACACGTCCCGCTTCTCTCACCCATCGATGGTCACTTACTGCCCTTATCCTTCCCATACATTTGTCTGCAGCCCCTGCCCGTGTGTGTGGGGGGGTGCCCCTTTGTGTCTCTACCTGGGACTATAAATTAGCCAGCTCAATTACATCAAGATGATGTCACAATCTCAACCTACCTGGGATAGCATCACTATGACATCACTGGGCAAACACACACACCCTCCTGTCAGGTATGCCCCATTTTGTAGATCAATTTCAGAGGCTGCACCCACCGTGAGGCTTGTGACACCCGCAGTGCTGGTCTCATCAACCCAAGGTACGTATGTTCCGAATTTCCGCACGATCGGTCCAGGGGTGTGGATTTCTATAGAGCACATACAAACTCACACCTCTGTTTTATAGATATAGATAGAGCTTCTCTATCTTCTGCTTCCCATTTGGTAGCCTATTTGATTCCTATAAGAGACATCTTATGATGTCCACATGTAGTTAACACCAGGATATGTAATATTAGGCAAGCCCCATTATTATTATTAATTATTAATTATTAATTATTATTATTATTATTATTATTATTATTATTATTATTATTATTATTATTATTATTATTATTATTATTATTATTATTATTATTATTATTATTATGGGCGAATTCAGCTCTGGAAACCATCATATCTACTACTGCGGGCAAGAAAACCTTAGAAGAAATGGAGTAGCCATAATTGTCAATAAAAGAGTGAGAAAAGCAGTAATGGGATACAATCTCAAAAATGACAGAATGATGTCAGTCAGATTTCAAGGCAAACCTTTCAATGTCACTGTGATCCAAATATACGCACCAACCACTGGTGCAGATGAAGCCACAATGGACCAGTTCTATGAGGACTTACAACACCTCATAGATCAGACACCAAGAAATGATGTCCAAATTATATTAGGAGACTGGAATGCCAAAGTAGGAAATCAAAAAGTGGAGGGAATAACAGGCAAATTTGGTCTTGGAACACAAAATGAAGCAGGGCAAAGATTGATAGAGTTCTGCCAAGAGAACGCACTGATCATAGCAAACACTCTCTTCCAGCAACACAAGAGGCGACTTTACACATGGACATCACCAGATGGCCAACACCGAAACCAGATTGACTACATACTCTGCAGCCAAAGATGGAGAACCTCCATACAGTCAGCAAAAACAAGACCTGGAGCAGACTGTGGCTCAGATCACAACCTACTGATCGCAAAATTCAGGCTTAGACTAAAGAAAATAGGGAAAACACGGAGACCAGAAAGATATCACCTAGACAGCATCCCTAAAGAATACACGGTGGAGGTGATGAACAGATTTAATGGCTTAGACTCGGTAGACAGAGTACCGGAAGAATTATGGACGGAGATGAGGGACATCATGCAGGAAGCAGCAAAGAAAACCATACCAAAAGAAAAGAAGAGTAAGAAAGCAAAGTGGTTGTCTGATGAGGCTCTTAAAATAGCAGAGGAAAGAAGGAACGCAAAAGTCAAAGGAGAAAGGAAAAACTACAACCATTTGAACACAGAATTTCAAAGAAAAGCAAGGAGAGATAAGGAAAACTACCTAAAAGAACAGTGCAGAGAAATGGAGGAAAACAACAAAAGAGGCAGAACCAGAGATCTTTTCAAAAAAATTGGGGAAGTCAAGGGAACATTTAAAGCAAAAATGACCATGATAAGGGACAAAGATGGAAAGGAGCTAGCTGATGCAGAAGAAATTAAGAAAAGATGGAAAGAGTACACAGAGGAACTTTACAAAAAGGACCTCAACACTCCTGATAATCACAATGATGAAGAAATTGAACTTGAGCCAGACATCCTGGAGAGCGAAGTCATAAAGGCCCTAAAGAGCACTGCAAACAACAAAGCTAGTGGAGATGATGGTATCCCAGTTGAATTTTTCAAAGCGCTAAAAGATGATGGCGTCAAATTACTGCATTCAATATGCCAGCAGATTTGGAAAACAAAACAGTGGCCACAGGATTGGAAAAGATCAGTATACGTCCCAATCCCAAAAAAGGGCAATGCCAAAGAATGTTCAAATTATCGAACAATCGCGCTCATCCCACATGCCAGCAAGGTGATGCTCAAGATAATACAGGATAGACTTCAGCAGCATGTGGAAAGAGAATTACCAGAGGTGCAGGCTGGTTTCAGAAGAGGCAGGGGGACTAGAGACCACATCGCCAACATACGCTGGATCATGGAGAAAACAAAGGAATACCAGAAACAAGTTTACTTTTGTTTTATTGACTACACTAAGGCATTTGACTGTGTGGACCACAACAAGATGTGGCAAGTAATTAAAGAGATGGGAATACCAGAGCACCTCATATGCCTCCTGAGAAATCTGTACATGAACCAAGAAGCAACAGTTAGGACAGAACATGGAATGACAGAGTGGTTTGGAATAGGAAAAGGAGTAAGACAAGGCTGCATTTTGTCACCATGCTTATTCAACCTATACACAGAGCACATAATGCGCAGTGCAGGGATGGAGGAATCACAATATGGGATTAAAATCGCTGGGAGAAACATCAATAATCTGAGATATGCAGACGATACCACCCTAATGGCAGAAAGTGAGGAAGACCTAAAGAATCTCTTGATTGGGCTGAAGGAGGAAAGTGCAAAAGCTGGCTTGAGACTCAATATCAAGAAAACCAAGATAATGGCAACAGGCCCAATCAGTTCCTGGAAAATAGACGGGGAAGAAGTAGAAGCAGTGACAGATTTTACTTTCTTAGGATCAAAGATCACTGCAGATGGGGATTGCAGCCATGAAATAAAAAGGCGACTGATTCTTGGGAGACAAGCGATGAGAAACCTGGGGAACATAGTGAAAAGCAGAGACATTACATTGCAAACAAAAATTAGAATAGTCAAAGCAATGGTTTTCCCAGTAGTAATGTATGGATGTGAGAGCTGGACAATTAGGAAAGCTGAACGCAGAAGAATAGATGCCTTTGAAATGTGGTGTTGGAGGAGGGTTTTGAGAGCCCCCTGGACAGCGAGGAGAACAAATAGGTCAATCTTAGAAGAAATTAACCCTGACTGCTCATTGGAAGGTCAAATAGTAAAGATGAAGCTAAAATACTTTGGACATCAAATGAGAAGGGAGGATTCACTTGAGAAGGCATTGATGTTGGGAAAGGTGGAGGGCAAAAGAAGAAGGGGGAGGCCAAGGATGAGATGGCTAGATGGTATTATAGACACAATGGGCACAGAGCTGGGAGGGCTGAGGGGGATGGTAGAGGACAGAGGCGCCTGGAGGAAAATGGTCCATGGGGTGGCAAAGGGTCGGAGTCGACTGTGCGACTGAACAACAACAATTATTATTATTATTATTATTATTATTATTATTATTATTATTATTATTATTATTATTATTATTATTATTATTATTATTATTATTATTATTATTATTATTATTATTATTATTATTATTATTATTGTATAGGAATGCAGCATAAGAATATTACCTTCAGAGGAATTCAAAGATTAATGCAGAATCAACTTTTCCAATAGAAATAGATTTTTAGAATTCTAACTAATAGCATGGACTGCCAAGTACATTACTGAAGCTGGAACAACCTGGCTCATAAATAAATATGCATTCCATGCACTCTGGTGTCTAGTCATGCCTGCCATATGTCCATGTAAACATGTGCAGACACAGACACTGCTGGCTCTTTGTCTATGAACAGAGATGAGCACTGAACCCTAGAGTCAGATATGGCTGGCTTGCGAGCAAGGGTGACCTTTACCTTTTTCTATGCTTTACTAGGGTTCTGTTACAGCTAGTGGCCCACACCTTCCACTGTTAAGGCTCCCTAGAACCATCCCTCCATGTTATTATAATGTAAAATATTGGATTTTCAGTGTAGAAGTATTCTTCCTCTTGTGCCATATCCAATTCCGAATATTGGCTATCCTCATGGTGATCAACCATGAAGATTGTTCTGGGGACAATATAATACAGCAGCCTTCCATTTGCTATTTACATTACAGAGTGACCCCCATACCGCTGATCCAGTTCTGCATGTCACTTTCTGGCCCTGAGCCCTTTTGGCACAAAAAGTCCTCATCAGCCCCAAGCCAGTATTGATGAAGTGGCTGCCCTACATCAAGATGGATTCAAGTGGGATTTTATTCACTTGGGGACCATCACCCTTCTCTGTGGACTTTGCTACCCAAGGCCATTAGTCCTCAGGGTTGTCAAGTCAGGTTAGCTAACTACCACCTAATGATCTGCATTGAGTCGCTGGCAGTATGGTCTCCTCCAGCATTTCCCAAACTGTGTTCTATGGTGGGCTTCAATTCCCAGAAGCCTAAATTGGCTGATCAGTGCTTTGGGGGATTGATTTAGGCTTCTGGGAATTGAAGTCTAAATATCAAAGATTGGGAAACACTGGTCTACTCTATTGCCATAGCAAGTTAACCTGGCCAGACTGAAGAAGATGTATTAGCTTTTCAAAAAATCTATTCACGATGGAGATTCAGAAGGAGAAAGCTGCCAAAACTAATTTATTTATTGTGGGCCATACAGCCACCCCTATTTTATGGAGTCTCCTCCAGACAAAGATGTAGATGCAAGCATTCATCCTTCAAAATGTATTACTTAACTATTGCTGATAGAACAAAGCTGTGCTGTCCCCAATTTCTGATGCTGTGCATGGACTTTATTTGGATTTTGACCACAAATAGAAAGAAGTTGAAGTTTTATGTCTGCTCAAAAAGCTCAGAAACAATCAGGATGCCTGTACTTTTCAGAAAGGGCAAGTTCTCTTTGGCCAATGCCTTTATCAATGCCTATATTGAGGTAGCAACCATAAAGTGGTAGATCACTGCAGAGGCAAATATATCCCATCTCCCAGTACTAAGCTCAGCAATTGCTGCATCTGTGATAGTTAAACGGACTTTTTGAGTGACACTAATCTGTCCGCAAGATGGCATGGAGAGAAATCCAGCTAAGCTATGAATTTATCATCTGAATCCTTTCATATTTGTCTGCCTTCACTTGCAATAGTAATACTGGGAAGAATTCAGAAACAGCAATTGGGGAAAAACTAGAAGAGATTGAACAAGATATTTTGCTGTCTGGGGCGGAGCAGTAGGTTGTATCTCCACCTGCTTTTTTCATGTCAAGGTATACATCGCTGAAGCCCCATTGTGCATCCACCAACCACCCAGTATTATAAAATACAATTGGACTAAAATAACTAGTAAATACCTTGCTTCCCTTTCACAGCCTCCATAATTCAGCTGCCCGAGGTGGCTCCTTCACTCTGCCTAATGGTAGGGATGGTCCCAAAAATGTTTAGCCTTTTCTCTTTTCTAGCAATCCCTGGAAAGACAGCACAGGAAGAAGGTGGAACGGGGGATACCTGCTAGATAATTTATTCCTGAAATATGGCCCCATTGAATCAAGAAGCTGGCTTACAGTTTGCCAAGGTAATGTCGTCAAAGGAAGGTCAACATTTTCAAGTCAGACAGCAGTGACTTTCAAGGGTTTCTGGCAAGACTCATCCCTACCCCTGCCTGGAAGTTTCTGGCGCTCTCAGATGATTTCTTCTGCAAAGGTTAACCAGGCCTTCCCTGCAGAATCTGAGTTTGCTCTATGAAGCCATTACAATTCATACAAAAGTGTATTTTTCCACTGGAGGGTGGCAGGCTGCCCAGATGAAAAATGAGGCCAATGTTCTTCCACCTTTAATGATCATGAAAAAGAGGAAATTTTAGCAGGTGAAGCAGATGAAGCAATTATGAATTCTAGCAACTGATTGTTGGGATGGGCATTGGTTCTAATTCTTGAGTGCCTCCAGGCCTCAAAGATGTTTGGTAAATCATCTTGGTGGAAGAAATGCATGATTCTGTTAATGCAATCCAGTGCTCAAGGGGGTTATTGAGTACTTCCTTCTCTTGCACATCTCTGCCAATTGGACATTGCTTCTTCTTCTTGATCTTGTTCTTGTTCTTGGTTGGACTTTAAACTGCGAAAATGAAGCTACCACCTTTGGTGAATTCATTCCTATTTATTTATTTATTTGTTTATTTATTTATTTACTTTCTGTGCTGCCCATCTGGGTGTTATCCCACTCTGGGTGGTGAACAAACAGAAAACCAATAACAACAATACCCACAACAAATCAAAACCCACCACTAACAAATATATCACAAAATAAAATAAAATAATTGGCATCTGAGGACATCGGGACTGAACCTAACTGGCTAATTTATTAGTAAAGCCTCCTTGAAGAAGAGTGTTTTTAATTGTTTTTTTAAAAGTTGCCAGTGATGGGGCCTGGCACAGCTCCACCAGTAGTGTATTCCACACTATTGGTGTCGCCACCGAGAAGGTTCTATTTCCAGTTAAAGACTTTTGAGCCATCCTTGGGGTTGGCACCTGGAGCTTCACCGACTGTGATGACCAGGTGATGTGGGGAGTTGCTCTGAGGGAGAGATGCTCTGACAAATAGCAAGGTCCCAAACATTTTGCCTGATCTAGTGTGAGAAAGATTAGCCAGCAACATAAGGTGACTGTTACCAGAGTACGTCTTATTGTGGTTCAATAATACCACTATCTTCAAGGAGGCTCTTTCTCTTTCAAATTGGACATTGAATAACCCAGACAGGACTGGGAAAAATATGGTCATGCAAAAAGCACTAAAAGTTGCATCCATCGGCAGCTCAAGCCCCAGTGCTTCTCTCAGAGGTATCCAAGGCAAAAAGGCAACCTGGTTTTGTTTCTTAAACTAACAACCTCTAAGAACAGACGATGCACGGAGGTTTGGCAAGCTGACATTTTTCCTAACATGATGGGAACAGCTTTACAGCCAAAGGGGATGCATTAAGAAGCTGCAAAAGGCACAGGAAAAGAGTGGGTTTAGAAGAAAAAGTGGCTGGTAAGAGTACTGTAATTCTACATCTGAAAAACTAGGCCACAAAAGTTTGTGTCAAATAAAAGTTTGTTAGTCTTCAGGGTGTAATAATAGTTCTGGTTGATTTTTGTTGAAGTAGGCTATAGACAAACACTGCAGCCCCTCTGGAAACTTTAATTCTGTGTCTCTACACTACAAATTTCCAGATCTTAAAACTTTGCTTCATTCCCCTTCCCCCTTGAGATCTCTTTCTCTCTCATTAATAAAATAAATCTTAAGAAGAAGAAGAGGCTGCGGTGGAACAGGTGATGTGTCTCCTTACTCTGACAGGGAAAGATACCTTCTGATCACCTATCTCTCTTCAGGAGGGTGTTATTCTGTGACATCCAATACCATATGGCAGGGGTGACCAAACTATGGCCCATGGGCCAGATCTGGCCACAAATACCAATTCATCCGGCCCACACTGCCCTCGTTGCTCCTGGAAGCAGAAGTAAAACGTGCCGGTACAGGTGCGTTTTACTTCCACTTCCGCGAGTGATGAGGGCGGTGTGGCCTGGATGAATTGGTGTCAGGGGCTGGATCTGGCCCATGGGCTGTAGTTTGGGCACCTCTTGTTTAAGCAAAGAAAGTGGCAGCTTAAAATCTATCTCATCCTGTTGCAAAACAGATTGCAAGATGCATTTTACTTCTGCTTCCAGTGGAAAGAACCATGTGACCGGCCCACTGAACCATGCGACTGGCCCATGGCCCAAAATGTTTGGGCACCCCTGACATAAGGGATGGATGACTTCTAGTAGTTCCCAGAGAGAAGGCAGAAGATTGCAGAGGATTTATGGCATCAAAGCACACCAATATTATTTCATGCTGCTTAACAGCTAGCTTTAGTAATGCTCCAATGCTGCTGTTATCCCCCCCCCCCCCCCCAATTTAGTTCAGAGTCATGGTTATGTCATCCCTAGATGAAGGGCTTAGAATCAGAAGCTGATGCCTTGATGTTCTCTGTTCAGGAGTAGCCCTGATTCCTGAGTTACTAATTTTCAGCCCTCTTCACCAAGCTTTCAGATGGCATGACTCTTCTTTTACGTACAGGTCAGACTTTAAACTACCAAAATGAAGCCACTTTCTTAGCTTTGTCATTGGCCAAACATAAATCCTCATCGGTACTGGTTTCTGGTAGTAACCGGCAGACCTGAAAATGAACTGGATTCTGTACCTCTCCTTATTCTCACAGCATGATGTTGCCTGCCAGCAGCCTCCCCTTGAGCATGTTAATCCTGTACTTTTAACAGTTGCTTAGAAGCCAATACGATCAACATTTGCTGAAATTTCCTCCACCACATAACTACTAAAGGTACAATAGCCATTCCTTGGGTCACTCTGGGCATGAGAACATAGATTTCTAACCATATGTTCGAAAAGTTAGTTTATTGAACTACAATTACCAACCACCATGCTCTGCATGCATCCCTTTCTACATGCAGAACATTCAACCCAGTCCTGTGTTTCCAGCCTCTCTCTCTCTCTCTCTCTTTTACACACACACACACACACACACACACACACAGTAGTACCTCATACAATGATTTTAATCCATTCCATGGGACTCGTTGTTGTACGAAACAATTGCTATATGATACATACATCGTATAATGATTTTCCCTATGGGATGCATCATACAACGATTTTTTTTCCTAAGTGGTTTTTCCCATTGAAAATTTGTTGTATAATTTTTTCATAAGGAAAATTGTTATGTGAGACGCCAATTCCCCCCCCCCCAAAAAAAAAATACCCCTAACTGTTATGCAATTTCATTGCTTTATGGGGCAATTGTTGTATGAGGTTCCACTGTATATGACATTGTTGCCCATCCTGAAAAAATATTTATCCACCGACATCTGGAATCCTGGCTACAGCCCTACCTAGCAGTTTAAAAGCAAGAAATTGCAAGTACAGTAAAAGCTCACATAAAGAGTGCCTCGCTTAAAGACTAACTCACTTAAAGAGCAGAATTTTCTCTGAATGGTCACCTCGCTTAACAACTAAATTGGGGTTCGCAATCACCCCCCCCCCCGCCAGAAGTCACAATTGGTCACTTACAATGGTGTTTCACTTAAAGAGCAAACTCGCTTAAAGAGCAATCCCGTGGAACGCATTATGCTGTATAAGTAAGGTACCACTGTAGATAAATAGGGGCCACTTCAGTGGGAAGGTAAATGGCATTCTATGCACTCTAGTGTCTAGTCTATGTCCATGGAAATGTCTGCAGACAGCGCTGGCTCTTTGGCTATAAATGGAGATGAGCACTGAAGCCTAGAGGCTTTTGAGCAAGGGTTACCTACCCCTAAATGGAGAGTTGGGCTTAGACTGTTAATTTTAAGGCAGTCTAGTTTTGGGGAACTCTGTAGTTTTCCTTCCATTTCTTTTAAATATCTGGTACTAGCTGATTACCCGGCTTCACTCTGGTTTTTCTTTTCTTTAATGTAGGCCAGCCTTTCTCTCTTGGAAACCTCATGGGGTGTATGTGGGTCACTCTTGCCTCCCTTCCTCCGTCTCTCTCTTCCCTCATGCGTCACGCTTCTCCATTGACAGTCACTTACCGCCCTTATCCTTCCCATACATGTGTCTGGCCACCTGGCAGACAAGAAGTCTCCAACAGTGGTTGGTGCCCAATAGCATACACCCCCACATGGGGCTTGTGACCCCCACAGTGCTGATCTCGCATGCCCATTTACCTTCCACCTACTGTGAAAACTACAGCTGAGCTCCGAGAGCTACAGGTGAGCTAGTCAGATGATGTCACAATCTCAACCTCCCTGGGACTATGACATCAGCCAATTACATCACTGGGAAACACACACATTGTATAGATTAATTGGGATGCAATTTGGGGGGGCATACGCCCCCCGTGGGGCTTGTGACCCCTGCAGTGCTGATCTCTGTGGCTCAATGTATGTATGTGCCAAATTTCAGCGGGATTGGTCCAGGGGTGTGGGAGCCTTTGGAGCACATAAAAGACCACACTTCTGTTTTATAGATACTGTATAGATAAATCTGTACATTGTCACTTTCTGGCTGGAAGTGTTTAAATGGCACTCAAACGCATTTTGAAAGGAAAACAAGTGCAGCAGATAAATTGTAACAGAGAAGTTTGTTTTTTAATTATTTATTTTTTGGAAAATCATATATATATATATATTTTAAAAGAAGCATCTCTCTTGCCTCTTTCTTAAAGAAAAACAAATAGGCACGTGCAGATACAAACCCTACTATGCTGCATTCTCTTCTAGCACCAAGTGGCAAAAGGGAGAAAGAGAACTGTTCCATCTGGAAGACCTCTAGATTTAGGCAAATGGGCAGAATTAGCTGTAGAAAGAGTCGTAATGTCTGTCTAGTGAAAATAAAAAAGTAGTGGTGGAGGTTACATGGCAGAAACAGCAATATCCAAGCCCAAGAGAAGATAGAGAGGAGAAATGTTCTCTAGCTACCAGACTGATCTACTTCTATCTCTATTTCTATCAATATCTATTTGTATATATCTAGAAGCTAAAAGGCTTCTCCATATATATTTGATATGATACGGAGAAGCCTTTTAGCTAAGGACAAGGGATGAAGGCATTTCTCAATGGGCAACATGCCAGGCAAACATATGGTGGCAGAAAAACACAAGAGGCGATGCGCATGAGTCAAGATGCAGATGCCAAGGGCATGAATTGCAAACAAGAACATTTAAACTGATATATCTGTGTTAAAAAAGCTGAGCTGTACCTCAGGGATATGTGACAGATTGTGCTTTGGGTTAAGTCCAGAACCTTGAAAAGTTACATCTCTGGACAAGTGACAGCAAATTTGCTAGGGGAGTGACTAATGGCCATGACTACTGGCTGACTTTTTGCCAAACTCTGGCTAAGTAACCAGTATTTGCCATTTTTCTGTTTGCCATTGGAGTAAGTAGAGAGCAGAGTGGCTTTTGTAGAGTTCATTTCCTGTAGAGGGGATAGTTCAGTAGCTAGCAATACTAGTAGAAAGGGAAATAAAGTCAGGGCGTGCTCAAATCAGCATTTAGCCTGCTGATTGGTTTGCTTCAGAGATAGCCTGGTTTTCTCCTTTCCCCAGAAATCTCATGGTATAATCGCTGGAGTAAACTGAATCATCCCTAGTGTGATCCCTGCACACACCTACACTCCCCCATCTGTGGCCTCTGTTGTTGTTGTTTTTTAATACAGGTAGAATAACTCTGCTTTGGTCTGTTTCAAATCTGTCCAATTGATGGAAATGAACCAAAAGCAAGCTTTCTCACTGCCAAGGTTCCTTCTAGTAGGAATTGCCCATTTAATGAACTGGTTTAAGCCACTTCAGGCTATTGGGAAATTAAATACTTCCTCTGTTCCTTAGCAAGGAACTACGGTGGCTCAAGCAGTTAAGATGCTGAACTTGCTGACTGGAAGGTCAGAGTTCGATTCCCGAGTACTGCACGATAGAGTGAACTCCCATCTCTGTCCCAGTTCCTGCGAACCTAGATGTTTGAAAGCAAGAAATGGAAAGTAAATAAATAGGTACCACTTTGGTGGGAAGATAAGCAGTGTTCTGTGCAATCAGGTGTTGAGGCATGCCTGCCACATGTCCACAGAAACGTCTGCAGATGCAGATAGCACTGGCTCTTTGGCCATAAACAGAGATGAGTACTGAACTCTAGAGTCAGATATGGCTGGCTTTCGAGCAAGGGCAACCTTTAATTTTACCTGCTCCTCAGTGGAGGAGATAGAGGATGTTTTTAATTTAAAAAATAGACTATTAGGGCAGAGCAGATGTGCTACATTATTTTTTTTTTAAAAAAATGCTTTGTCTTAAAGGGTCAGCCAAGAAACTGTATATAGCCACATCTAGTGCCAACCAGTACGAAATAGGATTGCTTGAATTTCAATATGCCATTTGGTTGTGAGGATTGCACCAAATGGTATATCACACCTCTGCCATATCCCAAGCAACCCTACTTAGCCTGCACTGGCCCACTTTTTTTAAAAAAAGTCTATGTAGATAAGCCCTCTGACAATTATTTTAGCCATACAGGAACCCTGTGATGCATGTTATTCACAGGCCAAGAAAAATTCCTGAAATATACAGTACTGTATCTGTATTTCCAAGGCACACTACCAGACCAGGCCACTAGAAGCCACTATCTACAATATAATGTTGACAAAGAACAGATTGTGAATACAGGGGAGCCTTTTCTTGAGCACGTGTGAAAGATTGATGGATTCATTTGCACCACCACCACCCACTTTTATGACTTGTGTATGTGTTCACTGTTTCCCATCACTTTGTGTATCCATAGTCTAATAGGATTTAGAATGGTATAATCGTATCTAACCTCTTTAAACTGATTGGATCTAAATCATAGGAACAAAGAATTCAAGGACATTACTATTGTCCTTGTATAGATATAATTGAGCAAGGCTCTTGGGGATGTGGGACTATACTGCTGAGTTGCAGAGATTTTGCTTCAGCATAAATGTGCCTTAAAGATGTTGCTGGGTGGTCATCCAGAATGGTGGTGCAGAAGGGGGGAAAATAATGCCTTTCTGAGCTATTTCAGAGGCTGAAACAATAGGATCAAGATTATGGAGCAAGGCCAGTTTCCCAGATTGCATTTTCATGTTTACTGTTCACCAGCCTTGCATGAGAATATACATTTTTGCACCATTGGAGTGCCATGTCTTTTTTTTCTTGCTCACCTTCCTTATATTGCATGTTGCAGCTGTAGGGCTTGCACAGGTCTGGAACCAACAAACAATGGAAGAACAATTATCCCGTGGTGTGGCAGCAGTGGCAACAGCCTACATTGGCCTCTAGGAGAGAGCGGAGATTCAAACTCTCAGACCTTTGACTCCATAGACATTGGTATCAGGTCATGGGGTAAACATTATTACAGCAGTTCATTGCTACATTGAAACACTAAAGTGGATGTAGATCTTCTGTTGTCTTTTTAATCTAACTTCTCAAATGTTGGGCTGGTTGGTTCAGTTATTGGAAAACATGTTCAGGCCTGGGGTGGCCGCCAAGTTATTTTATTACTTTTGTTCCATCCAGACTTCGAACAATACATATTTCCAACTTCCCGGTCACTCTGTCCAGAACAAAGGTAAGTAAATATGCAAGAGAACTCTGTTCTTTAATATCATTAACAACTGATATTAGCTGTAGCTAATAGCCAATGCCCTCTGTGAAATCACTCTCTCTTATGATATTATATCTAATGGTATAATGGAGATCATTATATATTATGCACCTTTGCAGTCCAGAAGGTCATCCATGATTTCACATGGCAGAAATTTCTAATGTATCATTAAACATCTCCTATAAATATATCTTCTCTTCTTGGATGCACAACGTAATGTTTTTAAAATATTTGTGAATGTCATTGATGTTGAGAGCAATACCATTAGGAGGCCAGACTCCATTACAAGCCTGGGCTCTTAGCAGGGTCACCTACCACAGAATGGCCACAGTTGAGACACCAGACTAAAATGCATCCAGCATTTTCAAGGTGGCTACAGCAGTGACACTCAATATTTATTTTATTTATTTATTCTTCAAATTTCTATTGCCGCCCAACTCGGCAACGACTCTGGGCGGCTAATGGCAATTAAAAGTAACATCAAAAACTAACTAAACATCCTTTAAAAACCCATTAAAATTCTAAATAACTTACCCACTCACCCCATCCATTAAAAGAGAGAGAGAAATCCTAATTATATAAGCTAGCAGGCGGGGGTCACCCCTCCATCGGTGCCCCATACGTGCCCTGCCAGCCAGGTTTTCAGTTCTTTTCTAAAGGGCAGCAATTCCATCTGCAGCCTTAACTCTGTTGTCAGGAGGTTCCATAGGGCCGGTATGGACACAGAGTAGGCCCTCCTTCTTGTGCAAAAGAATGAGCCCCTCTAGCAGATGGTACAATTTGAGAGCCCCACCAGTCTGCTCTGGTTGGACGGACAGATGTTCTTTCGTTAGTACTGTGCAGAAGGTGGTAGCAATAAACATTCACTGAACTTTCTTTACTATGATGAGACAATCCAAAATGAAACAAGAGATAGTGCTGGAAGATGAGACTCCCAGGTTGGTAAACACTCAATCAGCTATTGAGGAAAGAGCAAAGGGCAAGAATGAATAGCTCTGTCATTATTTGATGCAACTAGATTAACGCAAAAAGAACATCTAGTTAATTGATGTGCATACAAGTGAAAGGAAAGTCAGTCCAATGCTGCACTTATCTGTTTGATGTGTACACAGAACATACTGTCTGATTTTCTTTCCACCAGTGTTCACTCCTCTTTCATCTGCATCTACTCTGAATAAATTTAAGAGGTAGAAATGAAGGCATCTTACAAACATAAAGCAGCAACGATCTGAAATGACTTTTAGTTGAAGTGAAAGAGGAAAGTATCAAAGTATGATTGTAGTTGAACATTAAGAAGGCAAAAATCATGATTACAAAAGAACTATACAACTTTAACCAAATATGAAATGGATTGACTTCTTAAAAGAAGCCACAGATTTGAGTTTACAAGAGTGGAGGAGGGCTGTTGAAACCAGGACATTCACCATAAATTGGAGGCAACTTGACAGCACATGAAAAGAACAAAAATAAATCCATGAGCAGTCATTTCTAAGTGTCATACCAGTTAATAACAATTGCTACAGCAAAGATTTTTTGGCCATGATCTAATACTGTGTGAAAAGAAACAAATCTTTTCATAATGATGAAGTAGAAATATTTGTTGCATTTTATTCTACAGACCAGAAAAGGGAGCAAAATTATATCTGAAATTTTAGTGGTAGCATAAAATGAAACTCCTGGGTTTGAATGTCATCATTGATTGATAACTTTATTGTTGAATCATTTGACCAATCTTTCATCTGCTATTTCTCTGGCAGAAGTCTCATCTCAGAACAAGTGCGGTTCTTACTGTGCTGTTTTTAAAATCTTTTTTAATGCTTCACATTATAAACACCAAGGTTAGATTCACTCTGCAAAATGAGATAATTTAGGCCTCTCAGAAGACTTCCTGGGAGGCACTGCATAATAACAGGGTTCTTTGGAACTAAAATGCATTAGTGTGCCAATCTAATTGCCTTTCAAAACAGTTAGAAATCTGAACTGAATAGACTGACATGAGATAGAAATGGGAGGGAATGTCCAGAGTTTGGGAAGGTTGTGATATTTGGATTATAATCCCTAGAATCTTCAAGGCAAGATGGGTAGGAACTTTCTGGGAATGTTAGTAAAGAAGCAGTGATAAATTCTGGAGGTCTTTTCTGCATTAGCAACTCAGTTTGCCATGGTCATCCTTTGATCACTCTGAATTTACAGAGGATTCATCCAATGTCTTTACATTTTAGTGGTTTCTGGATGTTTTGTCTTTCCCCCCTTTTCAGAACTGATTTATGGTGGCACATTTTTAATAAAACACCAGCCTGCCCAAAGTGGACTAGCAAAGCTTTGAATGGCACCACCCATTCCCTAGTGGAGGCCAAGGTTTCTCAAACAAAATTTCCATAGGCTCCTGATTTGGAGAACATGGGGAACTGAGGATCTATTTAACCCCAAATGGGTAACATCAACTCAGGTTGAGTTTCCAGCATTAGACGTCAGTCCAATCTTGCAATATGAGGCACCCCAGTTAATAGCAGAGGAGCTGCCTTGGTCCTGAGATGAGCAGAATGGAAAACAGTCTGAGATATTGGCTTCACCTGCCAACCCCCAGTATGGAAGGTGTGTAGAAGCATGCCACTGTCAGCAAACAGGGTTCAATTGATCTTTTCTGGAGATAGTGCTGATGCTCCTTCTAGCACTTTGCACCTCCAAAATTTCCAACATCTGGTGGGAGTCTGTCCAGTAGTTGTGATCTTCAGCAACTCATGGTATGTAGGCCTAT
Organism: Bradypodion ventrale; assembly: GCA_035047345.1. NCBI lineage: Eukaryota > Metazoa > Chordata > Lepidosauria > Squamata > Chamaeleonidae > Bradypodion > Bradypodion ventrale. The sequence continues at coordinate 129,822,636 of JAWDJE010000006.1, forward strand.
GGCTGATGTGGTATAAGTTCAAAGCTCTAGCTACATCTTCTTCTGTGAGGTAGACAAATCTGGACCAGTGGTTTGGTCCAGAGGTCTTCTTTATGGGAATTTTTTTTTAAAAAAAATACCATGATAAACAGAGGTGGCTCTGGTTCCTCAAAAGTGTCACTCCAAGTTCTTTCATCATGCTGTTCCCTGAACCTTGTCCCTCTGCCATCTCAAGTGCCTTCCTCCTGTCTTGTTCCTTCTTTCCCCAAACTTTATCTCCTGAAGAATGCTACAAAGGTATGTCCCTGCCTTCTCACCCAGATGGCTCTCATCAACTGACTTCTCTGTTCTACCATGGGCTTGATGACCAGCCTGAGTGACCACCTGAGGCCTGTCAGATTCTGTCCCCAGTGGGCTCCACTGCCATGGGCACCAGGGGTAACCCACTCACAAAATGGAGAATTTTTAGATCTTTAGGAATGTCCAGCCAAAAGAGACTTGGGTTCAAACTTCCACTTAGCCAAGGAAACTTACTCAGGGGTGGCAGTGGTAAACCCCTTCTTGGACTTCTCACATTCCTCAAAAGCCCCTCTAGGATTACCATAAATTGGAAGCCACTTTACAGCACATAGCAAGCGCCGTTGATGCTGTCTAACCATCATTGATGCAGTGGGCGTAGATCTGGGCAGACTTGGGAAGATGGCAGGTGACAGAGGAGCCTGGTGTGCTGTGGTCTATGGGGTTGCAAAGGGTCGGATTCAACTGTGTGACTGACCAACAAAGCTTTTCCTGCTTCCAGCAGGAGCAACAGGAGGGGCTGGAGCCACTTGCACAGAGCCTGCTGGAGTGTGGGGCCTGCACTCCCAACACAACCCAGAAGCCCAATCTGAGCAATTAATATGATTTTAAATGTAATTGAGGCTGTGATTCAAACCATAGCAAAACTGAATCACTCCAGTTCACTTCAATAGAGTCATAGCCTGGGTTTACTGCAAGCAGAGCACAGAACTAGGTTGCCAGTCTTCGTTGCCTCTAAGGCATGTTTTCCTTTACCTATCCTTTTCTTTTTGTCTACCACACAAGACTTCTCCGCAATGCCAAACCACTGTGCTGTAACTGTTAAGAAAGGATAAAGCTCACAGTGGCTCTATGTATAGTTAAAAACAAGCTTCACTTACGGTTGCCATTCACCAACCCAGTATGCAAATTAACAATGATCACTATCCTGTGTTGTTGTTTTTTGACAGCTGTAAAAAAAAAGCTGATTAATGACCCAGTCGCTACTTATAAAGTAATTATAGAGTAGTCAAGGGGAAGAAATTGGAGCCTTCCAAAAAAGAAAAAAGAAAGAAAAAGCAAAAACAACATTTCCCAGTCGTCTCACAACAACGTTTGATGAGGGACTGATGATGGCACATTTTTAGAATACAGTAAACAAAAATATGGGCATGAATAAGCAATAGAACAGTGTTGATCAAACAAGAAACAGTTTGATCTGAATTTCAATGGCTGAAATCGGAGAATGTTTTTATTGTCAAATTGTCACTTAGCTTCTGGAATGTGCAAAGCCAAAGGCTGCATATGTGCTGTTCCAGCATATATGATTTATAAATTATCTGAATCACACCCACATTGGCAAAATAGGTAGTCCAAAACCACGAATATATGTACCTAAATTCTAATCATAAAAAACCCAATGGACTTATTTTCGTCAAGTCTTGCTTATGGGGTTCTCTTGTTTGGCCATTGGGGGAATGAGTATTGGATGTTACAAAAGGAGATGAATACTTAAATACAGGAGGAGATAAATATTTAATACAGAGAAATATGCATACACACACATATAAGAGACAAACAGCGAGTATACAGAAAAATTGAGTTGAAACTGCACTATAATAAAAAAAATTAGTCCAGAGTAATCAGAAAATACTGAAAATAGAAGGGAACATGGGTTTAAAAAAAGACGTTGATGGTGGTGGTGGTAAAGGGGAAACAGTGAAACAAACTTTTGACAAGCACAATTTAGACATTTATTCAAGTAAAGGGGAATTTTTTCAACAAAAAGACAGATGACAAAAGAGGAATTTTATGCCATAGGAAATGCACAAAGAAAAAACTGCAATACAATTGCACAGATCAAGAGCCTTCATGAGAAAACTGTACATTAAAGTACAGGTGCTTGAGATGAATATAGAGATAAACTAAAAGGGGGGGTTTACAGGAGTCTGGGGTTGTGATACCAAACAATGTTATTCTAGGCAGGTGTAGAAAACAATATAGATGAAAAATGTTCACAGTGAAGCAGTCATTGAAATTGCAGATGGTGGGGCAGAGGAACAAAGCTGGAGAAAATTAATCACAGAAGATATAGAAAAATATGGTGTGGAGCAAAGATAAAATATTCTTGATGAGGCAAAGGTGGAGAAAGAAGTGAAACAAATGGGAAATCATGCAGTATAGCCAATAAATTTGCACTGGTCTAGTTTGGAGAAGGGTGGAATGCAACAAGAAAAACAGCAGCCAGGATTTGTGCTGATGTGTGGTATGGGTAATTTAAGGAATTTAGTTGTCTAATCTGAGTTTCACGGTTTCTGCTCTGGGGAAAGCACTTATCTTCATTGCCTTCTATAGCATTTGCCACAGAGTCCCTTCAAGTTGACTTGAGCCAAGCTGTAGGGGTGTGTTTCTCAGGCACGGCAAATGTGCTCATACATACATGCACATGCACACACACACAGAGAGAGAGAGAGATCGAACCAAAGAAGGTAACCTGCCTGCTTTTAAGATAAAACATTAAATTAAATACATAGCAAAGTGAAATTCCACAATTTGTTTAGCTATTCTCACTGCAAGAAGTAGTCGTGGTCATGGTTGTGGTCATGGTCATGGTAGTGGTTGTGGTCGTAGTCATGGTCATGGCGGCGGCAGTGGCCTGATTCCAAATTAGGTTGATGTAGCTCTTGGATTGAAAGCCTTGCATTGGTTTGGAAGACATCCCAACTATGTATCCAGCTTAGAATAGGTTGGAAGTGGCTCATGGTTTCTCCTCTAGGTTTTGCCTAGAGTTGTTTGGTATTCACAGTATGAGACTATTATGCCTCAGGTTTGCAGCAAACATGGAGGCAGCTACCTTGCTTCTGTCCTCTAGCTCTAGCCTGACCCACACACAACATAGAGGTGGAAACCTACAGCTGTTGCACGTGCCATTGTGAAAGGAAGCTCCCTTTGGGGGACTTGGGAATGAACTATGCAGATTATAAAGCATGTTCTGGAAACAGAAGCAAAGAAAAGGAAACGGTCCATGGGTCTAATGGTACTCCTGATATATTATTGTGAGATACAAAAATCATGCCAGAAGGAGGTACCAATCCTGTTCTCCCCTCCCCCATCTTTTTAGAGATGGTAATAATAATAGCATGTTGTCAAGTCAATTTCACTTTTGGTGACTCTTTTTGGAATTTTCTAGGTAGAAGTGGTTTACCATTCTTTTCTTCTGGGAGACTCCTGGAACTGTGCAGCTTGCCCACAACCACACATAGTGTATATGTAAGCATTTCCCAGGGTGTAGCAATGGCAGTCTTGGAATCCAAACCAGGATACTCTCCAAAACTAGAGAGCAGGTTGGAGCTATTTTCTCACACTGTGTGGTTAAATAATGGAAATAGAGAGGAAACAAAATTCTTGCTCATACTCCCAAATGATGGACTGGTGTGCAGCTGCATCTACAACTCTGGTGCTTTCGGTTCAACATGTAGATGGCAAGATTTGCCCTTTTAATCTGAAGGTTTTTCTCTGTGTGCATGTCTGTGAGTGTTGTAGGATTTCTGTAGAGGTGTGCAAGAGAGAGAGAGAAATTGGTTTTCAGTCTTTAAGAACCAAATAGCAGTTTTCCTTGCTTGTATAGCCAGGGAGGGCTAATCTATGGCCTGTGGGCCGGACATGGCCCATGGTACCATTTATTGTGGCCCACCACCACCCTTGCCGCTACTGGAAGCGGAAGTGGACGTGTTTACAACAGCCGTAAAACGTACCCACACATGCATAAACGCACCCACACCTGCCATAAACACTGCCGTGAATGCACACGTGGCTGTCGTAAACATGTTTACAATAGCCGCTGACACATTTTACAGCAGCATTTATAGTGGGAGGAACCATGTGACCAGCCCGTTCAGGTGTCTGGGGAATGTGGTACGACCCACAGCACAAAAAGGTTGGGAACCCTGTGCTGGACTGATGTAATACTGTGAGCTTTGTTGTTGTTGTTGTTGATGATTCAGTTATTTAGTAATGGTTGGGAATTTGATTCCCCACTGCGCCTCCCAGGAAAAGACCCATTTGGGCAAAACCACACATCCCCAGAAATGGCAAATCACTCTTGAGCATTCTATACTGAATTCAAGGTGGATTTGGCTGCAGGCAGGTTCTTGACCATATCTTTAAGGCAAGCAAAAGAAAAGGAACTCTTGACCCCCATGGGGTAAAAGAGGAAGCAAATAAGAAGACAACGAATGAAAAAGGGAAATATCCCTTATTGCTTCCTCCAGTCTCCCTCTGTGAGAAGGTTTTCTAACTTTAAAATATTTTTATTAAGTGATGTAGCACACCTGTACTGTGCTACATCACTTAAAATCACTTCCTCTGTCCCTCCATGGAGGAGCAGAGGAAGTGTTTAATTTCATAATCTCTAGAAGGGGCTCTCTTCTGAAGCCACTTCACAATATAGCAAATTGACAATGGAATAGCCGTAATGGTGAACCTTGGCACTCCAGCTGTTCTTGGACTTCATTTACCAGAAGCCCAGGTTAGTACTCCTGCTGAACATGGCATCTAGGAATTGAAGTTCAAGAACAGCTAGAGTGCCAAGGTTCGCTATCACTGGAATAAAGTCATTTGAGCTAAATATGTTATAGTCACCTGTCTGCACTGCCTTACTGATGTAATAATAAAACGTTTTTGTTCCTCCTGGTACTTGTATGCCACAGCGAAAATTGGCTTCAGGCCTTGATCTATGGTACAGTAAAACCCCTACTTATGAAAAAAAAGGCCGTTCCATAGGCTTTTCCTTAAATTGATTTTTTATGTAACTCGAAGCAAACCCATAGGGAAAAATATTTTTTACGTAACTCAAAGAAAATCCATAGGGAAATGAATCTTTATGTAACTCGAAGCAAACCCATAGGAAATTGTGTAAATCAGGACATGGTTTTAGCACAACATCAAATGTAAGTCAAATTTTATGTAACTCGAGGCATTTGTAAGTCGGGGTTTTACTGTACTTCTATGTGTGATGTTGCATTACACCTGGGAAATGAATCAAGATTATTAAACAAATCCCATTTGGGTTTTACAGTAGAAAAAGCTTTGCAAGTTCTATTATTTCGGGGGAGATTCACACTTAAAGCACCTTCCTTAAGTGATGCCAACCAGTTTGGAGACGCTTTTTATTTATTGCAGCCTTTGGTCTATTGGCAGATGGATAGTTGGTGTGTAAATGTATAAATAAATATTAAAACTATTTGAAATTAAAATCCATTGTAATAGATCCTGAATGCAGAATTTATTTCATTAGTAACCTCGATGCTAAGGAAACAAAAGCAATAATATGTAATGAACTTGTTTTTACTTAAAGTAAAGGTAAAGGTTTCCCTTGCTCAAAAGCCAGTCGTATCTGACTCTAGGGTGCATTGCTCATCTCTGTTTCTAACTCGAAGAGCCAGTGCTGTCTGCTTCTGCAGACATTTCCTTGGTCATGTGGCAGGCATGACTAGACACCGGAGCGCATGGAACGCTGTTACCTTCCCACCAAAGTGGTCCCTATTTATCTACTTGCAATTTCTTGCTTTCGAACTGCTAGGTTGGCAGTTTTTACTTACAGTGGAATAATTGAGAAAAGAGCTGAGAACTTTCCCATTACATTCAGTGACAGAAAAACTGGTGACAAGTTCAGATTCTAGCAAATGACACCATAAAGCTCAACTTTTATCCTTTGACTTTTCTTGGCCTCTGAACTGCACGCATTTATCTGAAGCGTGTGGGTGCAAAAATGCCATTTTGCAATACAAATTGAAATAATAATTTAGACTTCAATTTAAAAAGGGAGAGAGAGGCACTATTAAACATGCGATTTATTGGCAGTACATAACCATCTCAGCCTATCTGATGAAGCCTTGTCTTTTGAAGTCAGGTGTAATGGGATTTTTTGAGGGAAATGGAGCATTAATAATTATTTCGGCATATATTGTAAGACACTTTATCTTAGCATTCAAATAAAAATCACCATGCGCTGAAAATTAAGAAGAGAGTGCCAGATGCATATAAACTTCTGCTGGGGGGGGGGGGGGAATGGAGAAAAGCTGTTTTTGAGGGTCCCAAGATAACAGTCTGACTTCCCCAAAACATTTACCTTCTGTCCACTTAAAAATGGGTATATAATTTCCTTTGTAAAATGAAATGATAACATAAGTTAATGACCCCCAGTTGATCATGCTATAATCCAGTGCTTATTAAGGATGTAATGAAAATGCATTACACAGCAAGTAAGCTATTTTATTGTACTAGCAACCAGTTTGAATCAGAGTGTGACTTGCTGCAAAAGATTTATTTTGACTGCAAAGCTATACCCATTTACCTGGGAGTAGACTCTTGCTCACTGACTGCAGTGGATTAGTGGTTAAGATGTTAAACTTGACAACTGGAAGTTCAGCAGGTTAGCAGTTTGGGACCCAAGTGCTGCACCAAGAAGTGTTCTCCCATCTCTCCAGCTCCTGCCAATCTAGCAGTTCAAAAGCAAGAAATTGCAAGTAGATAAATAGGTACTGCTTTGGTGGGAAAGTAATAGCATTCCATGTGCTCTGGTATCAAGTCATGCCTACTACATGACCATGGAAATGCACTTAGTGTGCTCTCTGGACCACAAAATCTGATTTTGCTCCCAAATAGCTGGGTACTCATTTTACCAAACTCAGAAGGATGGAAGGCTGAGTCAACCTTGAACCCCATCAGGATCAAACTCACAATGACAGCAGCAGTTTTTGGCTATTACTGCCCTGCCTGTCCTATTATAGTTGCACAGGTTTCTCTCCCTTCAGCTTTGCCTGACCAGCTGTTTTTGAGGTCTCAGCAAGGTTGAAATGACCTCCCATTGTAAGATACTCCAAAGAGCAGCAAGGGGGTTCAGAGTTGGGTACACTCTTTTTAAAAAACTCAAGAGATAGGTATTCTCACTGGTCTCAAAGCAGGGGATGGGGAGAAACTATGGCAGAACTCGCCACCATCAAGAGAAGGTCTTAAGCCCATGATGATGAACCTTGGCACTCCAGATGTTCTTGGACTTCAATTCCCAGAAGCCCAAGCACCCTGTGAATCCACACGAATGAGTTTACTGCGATTCATCCGGCTCGCGCTGCCCTCGTCGCTCCCAGAAGTGGGAGTAAAACACGCCCGTACGGAGGAAGGGTTAACCCAGAAGAGTCTTAACTATACGGGTGCATTTTACTTTTGCTTCTGGGAGCGACGAGGGCAGCGCGGGCCAGATGAATTGCAGTAAACACATTCATGTGGATTCACAGGGTGCTTGGACTTCTGGGAATTGAAGTCCAAGAACATCTGGAGTGCCAAGGTTCACCATCACGGGCTTAAGCTCTGGCCATGCCTTTTAGCTGATGAGGCTACACTCCCTGCTCTTTTGTGGAAAATAATAGCTAATGACCACAAAGAGCTAATAATTCACTGCAGTGCCTCCTGAGCTATTATCTTTCATGCCAAGATTACCCTCCTCTGGGTTGAGACTGAGGGCCAAACCTCATGTTATGCTGGGAAATTCATGATTAATCTCTTTCCTTCTGTAACAGACTCTGCTAAGTGTTTTTTTCCCTTTCTTTTACTAAATGCAATGATGAAAGGAGCTGGTGATGGATACCATCTATCTTCGAAATTTAAAGAAACCCTTTAAAGTTGTGGTTGGTTCAGTGTAAGAAGGAAATGTCTGTGTTTTTTTCAGCTCAGAGGGGGAAATGCATTTCTTTCATTTGCATTTCTTTTGGGTAGTAACTGCTTATATTCTGTACAGATAGTGGAGTAACTGGTAAAGGTCGCCCTTGCTTGAAAGCCAGTTGTATCCAACTCTAGGGTTCAGTGCTCATCTCTGTTTATAGCCAAAAAGCCAGCACTGTCTGCATTTGCAGACATTTCCGTGGACATGCGCCAGGCATGTTTCAGCACCGGAGTGCATGGAATGTTGTTTACCTTCCAACCAAAATGGTATCCAGGCATGTGCTGGTATAGCGGGCAATTGGGCTTTGTCCCACCCAGCTCTCACCTCTGACGCCCTGGGGCACCAATAGCAATGTATGGGATCCCCCCCAACCCCCCTAACCCCCCACCAGCACTCCCTGTCCATCGTCTTCCCATGGTGCCCTGCACACCCCTGGCGGTACCTATTTATCTACTTGCAATTTCTTGCTTTCAAACTGCTTGGTTGGCAGGAGAGAGTAATTGGACAGGGAGAAAATTGATTGGCTTGAAATGATTGGCTCAGTTGGCAGGAGCTGGGGCAGAGACGGGAGCTCAATCTGTCATGCAGTACATGGGTCTCGAATTGCTGAATTGCTGGCCTTCCAGCTAACAAAGTGAGCTTCTTAACCACTGAGCCACTACAGCCCTGTCTGTGATGGAGCTGAAGTTGTCCTACTTTGTGCACATCATGAGAAGGAGGCGAGTTGTTCAGGAAAAGGCAAAAATACTAGAAAAAGTTGAAGGCAGCAGGAAAAGAGAAAGACCAAATATGAGATAGTTTGACTCCCCAAAAGAAGCCACGGGTTTGAATTTACAAGGGTTATTTAGGACAGGACATTTTGAAATTGTCTCATTCATAGGGTCACTATAAGTTAGGAGCAACTTGGTGGCATATGACCACAACAGCTTACTTTTTGATTCCATTAAAAAGGTATAACAATATTACACTGTGTTGATAACTTTAGCAAGGGACAGCTTCAACAGTTTTGTAATCCAACAATAAATTTTAAAGTTACTTTTATAGTTGTTGGAGGGTTGCCTCGCTAAATGTGATGACCACATTGAAGTGCTGGCTTGTGCTGCTGTTTCATGCTGGGTATGATGTGTAAATGGGAGACAATTGTGTTTTGTCACACAGATGAACAACTTTTAGACTTCCATCCATCCACCTCATCCTCTTCTGCCCCTTCTTCTTTTGCCTTCGATCTTTCCCAACATCAAGACCTTCCCAAGTGAGTCCTCTCTTCTCATTTGGTAGCCAAAGTACTTAAGCTGCATCTTCAGTATTTGTCCTTCCAATAAGCAGTCAGGGTTGATGTCCTTCAGGATTGACTGATTTATTTATTTGTTTAGATGTATATACCGCCCAACCAATAGACTCTGGACAGTGTACACAGTCCAGCGAACACCTTACTGGCTGCTCAGCAAAACTTAAAAACAATATAAAAACAGTTAAAAGCCCTTCAATAAAACCAATTACAAGAAGGGGGAACCTCAGATGAGCCCAAAAGGAGAGCTTGTTGCCAATCACGACCCCCAGACCCATTCTGCTAACCATGTTTTCAATTCTCTCCTAAATGGTAGCAACTGGGCCTGGAGGCATAATTCTACCAGGAGGAGGTTCCATAATGTGGGGGCTACAACCGAGAAGGCCCTTTTCCTTGTGCTGGAGAGGTGCGCCTCTCCTTGTAGTCCACTAATGACAGTAATGCATGGAAATGACAACTCAACACATTGGCTGAGATTCCAAGCAAGGGATGTTCATTGTGTGCTTTGAATCTGGTGGAATCCAGGTCATAGATGGCTACCGTAAATGGGGAAAGTCACATTTTTGGACTGCATGGTCCCATAATACCCCATTCAGTGGCCATGCTGGGGTGGTGGGTGGGGGCGCATTCTGTGTAATTATGCTTCAAAAAGGATAGCTTTCCTACTACCGGGATTCCTTTACATTGATTTCATTGGGTTGTTCTCAATGGGGCAAAGTCTTAAAAAATCACCCTGTGTCTTATTTCTTCTCACATTTTATCCCCTTATATTTATTTTCTACTAGTTCTTCTGTTATTTTATAAGTAAGTGGCCCTTCATGTGACAAGCAACTCACCCTGCTGCTAAATAAACTACTTTATCAGTGTTCTTGGGCTTAAATATACCTTTCAGCAACTTGCAAGTATGGTTATCATTCCAAGTGATTTTCCATGCAGTAGGTGGCTGGTGAGTTATCTCCACAACCAAACCGTGCTATTTCCCAGCCATAATCTTGCTCCCTTACTACCTTCTTTTTAACAGTTGCATGAGATATTTTGAAGGATGAGCATGTTAATCAGAGAAAAGAATCTTTGCAAAGGTCATTAGAAAATGTCTTTTCTTGCCACCTGATAATTAAAGTAAAAGCCAGAAAAAGCATCAAGGGCAGCCACTTTTACCACAGTGATGAAATGAACAGTACTCAGGGAACCTAATAATAGGCCGGTTTTATCTACTTATTAAATAGATATGCACACATTTATTTTAATGTCCTCCCTGTGTTACTTTCTTACCAATAAAAAGGAATTAAAATCAAGTGTAAGAGAACTCTTGCTCAAGGCTGGTCTAACTATATGGAGTGCAAAATGCCTGGAGGTGTAAGTTTTCTTCATGACACTTCCCTTTTGTGCTCTATCAATTCACTATAAAACAACTTCATTAGACAGACCTCCTGTAATATAAAGAAAGAGTAGGTAACGTGTGATCTTGTTGGGCTAAGGCTACCAGTGGATCTCATTAACTGTATGGGCTCAGACTAATAGACGTTGCAGTCCAAAAATATTTGCAAGGATACACTTGGCTCAATTTTGTCATATGGTTTGAGATACAGGAGACCTAGGATTGAAACCTCTACTCACCATGCAAAATCATGGGGAGGAGGTGGAACTAGTAAAGGTAAGGTAAATGTCTTCCTTGTTCTAGAACCAGTCATGTCTGATTCTAGGGTGAGGTGTTCATCTTCATTTACCGCCAAAGGGCTGTCATGATCTTAGGTTGACAGCTCATTACTAAGCAGCTGCATCCTTTCTTTTGTTTACTCATATCTCAGATTCCACAGATCTTAAGTCAGCCTCAGGTGTTTGACAGCCAGACATGACATCAGAAACAGCTGGTGCATTCCTAACATACATTGGGAGGTCATGTGTGTTCCCATGATCTCATGCATTCCATGAGAGGGGGGAGAGCACCTGCAGTCCAGGAACTCCCAGACGTAAACACATTACATAACCCAGGGGTTTTTCCCATTATGTAATGCCATTAGGTGATGCATTCCAAGGGGTGGCAGGAGCCACTCTTTTCCCTATATAAGGGGTGCCTTTTCAGACCCCAAATCAGTTCTCTAACCCGGGGCTACCAGGCTCTTGTTAGCTGAATTCAATCCTAAGGGGAACAATGACCCATGAAAGGATGGCTGAGCCCAACAGGGCATGGAATGGAATGAACTGGATTGGAGTTTATTCCCTGTATTCAGGTACTATTTGCTCTCTGCTTTACACACTACCAACTAAATAACCACATACTCCCTGTGTCAGACAGTGGGAGCACGGCTACCCAGGTTCTGGAAGGAGAGGTGACAAAAGGCTGTTGAGGGAGTTTGCAGAGTAATGGAAAATCTAACAGCCTACTTATCGTAACCAGCCTCTCAAACCCCAGCAAGGATCAAGTCCAGAATAAGGGCCAGTGCTATCTGCATCTAAAGATTTTTCCTTGGTCATGTGGCAGGCATGACTAGATAGGGAGCACATGGAATGCTGTTACCTTTCCCACCGAAGCTGTATCTATTTATCTACCTGCAGTTTCTTGCTTTTGAACTGCTAGGTTGGCAGTAGCATTCGGGTCTCGAACTGCATACCTGATGATCAAGGTCAGTGGCTTAGCAGCCATTGGAACTGGTAAAACCACACCTTAAATATCCCACTTACCTTGAAAGCTCCATTATGGTTGCTTTAAATCTAGTGCAACTTGACTCTTATTATAAAGGAAGTTCTGCAGCTTGCAAGGGGAGAAACACAATAAGCTTGTAGAGGCAGTGATCAGAGTGTGCAAAGGTTATTGGTTGTAGCTTACAACTCCAAAAAGACCCAGGGAGGGGTTACTATTGAAACAACTCTACATAAACACTGCATATTATTTAAAATCTGCAATACAAGTGGAATAAATGGGATAATAAAATAACTGAAGATGTTAGTCCTTATAAAAACAATCCATATTCTAGATCAGGGGTTCTCAATGTTTTCCAGCTGTGGGCTGGACCATGCCCCCTTGGACAGCTAAGTGGGCCAGACTGGTGCTGTAAAACATGTTCGTGGCTGTCGTAAACCCATTTATGATGACCACGGACTTATTTACGGCTGCAGTAAACATGTTTACAATGGCTGCGGGCTCATTTATGGCCGTGTAAATGCATTTATGTGGCCGTAAATGAGTCTGTGGCTGATTCTCATAGCGGTAGCTAGAGCGAGGTCAGGAGCCAGATTATTTGGTGCCACAGGCCGTATCTGGCATGTGGGCCATCGGTTGCAAACCCCTGTTCTATACTGAGTAGGAATGAGAACTTTCTTTTCACAGACAGGGGTTAGATGGTGCAAGTGGTGATGTGGGATGGTAAATTGAGAATTGTTTGTTTATATGAAATACTTGATTCATTCACTGTATCATTTGCTAAGACCAGGAGTTTTTTTTAAGGAGAAGAAAAGATATTTTAAGCTGCTTGCTTACCCACGCCTTTGTGTTTGATACCACAAGTTGGCACAGATTGCATTTTAGAACTGAGTATCTGCAGTATCGCTTGATCAGTTCAGATGCTGAAATTGTTTAACCTTAAAACATTTTTGCTTGTGAGGCTTGTAATAACATTGAAACTTCTCCATCATGCCAGAAAAATGCCTCCTTTCTAGCTGGGTGAGCATAAAAGTGTATTACACTCCAAAGGCTGCTTAAACTCGCAATTGTAAGCTTCCTAGACAGTTGTCTCCCGGCTGTACTTCCAGGCGTTGCAGGTGTAATAAAAAGCTCACTCCACTCTTCATTTATTTGTCTCCTGGGTATGAAAGACACCTTTTATGAAAAGTTCCTCACTTGGGTTGGCAATAGATGGTTAAATCTTCAGTCTGAAGTCCATGCAAGGTTGCATGTACTGTGTAAACTTGATTGATAACGTACTTTCTTAGATAAGGACACAACCATCTTCCTGAATGTGAGTTCTATTCCTTATCTATTAAGTTGTCTTGTACTGAATCAGATCATCATTCCATGTAACTGTGTACTATAGTCTAAGTTTTATAACAGCAGGCAGGATAGTGAGTGAAAATGTTTTCAGGCATTGGGAAAAGTTATCTTTCTGAAAACTACAGTAACAGTATTCTCTCTCCCAATCTCTGGTCTTTTCCAGCCCTGTCTTGCTTTAATGCAGGTGTTCTCAACCTTTTTAATCCGGGGGCCAGGTCACGCTCCTTCAGACAGCTTTCGGGGACTGGATGGCCATTTTGCCCTTCCTCCACCAAATGACACTTCCTGGTGTGGTGGTGGCACAAGAAATGGCGTCGCAGGTTGAGAATCCCTGCTTTAATGGATGATACCCACCATCACCAAAGCAGATGTTGCTTGCAGAAATAAAGAACTCGATTGTCTTTTTGAAACCAAATGAGAAGAAGGTCTAAGATATATTTATCAATTTATCTTTCTCCCAAGCGGAAGAAGCAGATCCTCTTATCTATTAGGCCAACACCCATTGGAAAAGCAAGTGAAAGAATTTGGTGATCTCACTTCTTTTGTTAGGAGAATCAGTGTGCAGTGCATACCATGTACACTATTAATACCTGATGGATAGTGGTCCTAGCACTAATGGCTGTCTATTGAGAAGCATATGGTCCCTGAACTGTAAGTTCTACTTGATGATGCAATGAATAGTCAATACACTTTCCACCACACCTTCCTTCCTTGGATACCTTGGAGTCATTATTCAGTGTGGAGTCATTGTATGAGGAGACATCTCCATGACAACATTCTGCACAACTTCTGTCCATAATGATCTGTCCCTGGCAATTCTCCTCTTGTTGGTCCAACATTTTCCTTGAGAAAATCTTCCCATCTGCAAGTTCGTCTTCCCCTAGATCTTTTGCAATCTCTCAGATATCAATTTCATTATTCTGGTTAACACTTTCCTTCATCCTTTCAAAAAGCCACTTGACCTAGTGGCCAGTTTGAATTAATGTTACATCTTTAAAAAACAAATTGAAAACAGCTTCTGTCCCAACTCTATTACTACCAAAAAGAGGGGCTTCTCAAAGCTCTCATGCATGAATTAAAGGCCTACCTGTGGTGCATTGACTCTATTATCTACCGGTATCTGATATTTAGGGCATTTTGGAAACATTTCAAGAAGGCAGGTCACATCAACATTGGATCAACACCTTAGAAAAGAAGGTGGTAAAGCATGCATGATGATATTCAGCATGATGTAGTAGATAGAACAATGGACTAGGACTCAGAAAGCCTGGGTTTGAATCCCTGCTTGCCCATGAAAGCCTGCTGGGGTTGTAGAACTGGTAAAACAACTCCTTAAATGTCTCACTTACCTCAAAAGCCCTATTAGGGTTGTTATAAATTGGTTTCAACTTGAAGGCACACAACAATAAGGCATGTATGAGATATCAAGACTATGTACCAGAGGACCAGAAGGGGTACACACAAAGTACCTCCTCAAAAATTGTGGTATATTTGAACCACAATCAGGTGTGCCCTGGTAATGGAAACTTTGTGTTGCCGGCTAATCTTTGCAGGCGCACCCCCCCAATAACGGACACAGACAACATTGAAAGTGGATAACAGCATCGGGCCACATTTATTGATTCAATGCCCTAGTCCGAATTATAAATTTGTATTGGTAAAACGACCAATCATAATTCTTAAGGCAAGCAGGCCGAAGTAACACTGGTAAGGTACCACCCCAAAATTGCCAACGGCAATTGGTTACAATGTATCAATTTGTATCAATTTGTTTGTTGACAACAAACAAATTGTTGACCGTAGTCAATATCTAACTCATGACCCCACCCTCTGACGCGTATCCGTGAAATCACGGGGTGATGCATGCTGGTTAGCTATCGTCATCACCCCGTCGCCTGGTTCGTCGTTGACCGGACAACGTTTAACTAATTTATTCCTGTCTAGTGTTGTCCAGTCAATTGCGAACCTGCCGGATACCTGTGGGTCATACTGTTTACCTTACCAGTGCTACCCGCCAATGTGACCAAAGTCAACATTAGGAACATAAGAAAGACCCCTATATCAAACCATAGCAACAGTGTGGGATGGGCAAAAAAGCCAGGACCCGGAAGCCAATGTGGGTCCCAGCCAAAAATTCCCACCCGGCCCCGAAGCGACCAAAATATCACACTGTTAACTAGGGAGGGGGTGGAGGGGAAAAGACTTCTCCGCTCCGTCGCTGAGGTGAAATGGCAGCTCGGCTGCCTCGTGGCCACCCCTTTTATAAGGGAGCTGGCCACGCCCCTAACTACCCGGATTCTCTGTCCTGTGGGGGGGGCCCGCAAAGAGCGCGGTGGCCATTTTGGTGCTGCGCTTGCATTGCAGGCGCACCCCCCCAATAACGGACACAGACAACATTGAAAGTGGATAACAGCATCGGGCCACATTTATTGATTCAATGCCCTAGTCCGAATTATAAATTTGTATTGGTAAAACGACCAATCATAATTCTTAAGGCAAGCAGGCCGAAGTAACACTGGTAAGGTACCACCCCAAAATTGCCAACGGCAATTGGTTACAATGTATCAATTTGTATCAATTTGTTTGTTGACGACAAACAAATTGTTGACCGTAGTCAATATCTAACTCATGACCCCACCTTCTGACGCGTATCCGTGAAATCACGGGGTGATGCATGCTGGTTAGCTATCGTCATCACCCCGTCGTCTGGTTCGTCGTTGACCGGACAACGTTTAACTAATTTATTCCTGTCTAGTGTTGTCCAGTCAATTGCGAACCTGCCGGATACCTGTGGGTCATACTGTTTACCTTACCAGTGCTACCCGCCACACGGAGGGGCTTCAAAGAAGGCCTGACGCCCCCCCCCCAGACCGTCAGCTCGGTCAACAGGCCTGCTCGCCAATCACCCAACAGGAGGTCCATACCTCCTCGCGACAGATGGACCCCATCCCCTGCGTACAAGTCATAATTTTGAAGGCTAACAGCGGGGTGATGACTGACCCGTCCCCAAGCCCTGTCGGCAAGAAACCGCGCCACCGCCCTATTGCCCGTGCGCCTAGCGCGGTCAAGGGCCAGGAGGTTAACGCCCCCTCTATAAGAATGGCGCGGGACAATGTCCGCAAAACCAGGGTTGTGGCAGGCCAGACATAATGCAAGTAGGCGAGGTCCTCGCAAATCGCATGCTTAAGCGATAAGCCGGTGACCTGGCCCAAATCATTGCCCCCTAGGTGGATGATGAGAATGTCAGGCGGGTCAGCACCCAGGCCAGAAAAAATGAAGGCCGCAGCTCCCGCCATAACATCCCAGGCTTACCATGCCATGTGAGACTGGCGTGTTCACCCAGTCCCAGTCGGGGTCCCCACTCTGTCGCCGCAGCGTAACGCGCTGCCCTGTGCACATAGCTGTGGCCCACCAGCCATACTGTCACCGGTGTAATACGACACCCAGGGTCTGTAAGAAAATTGAGAAAAATTGAGAAAAAGATGGGAAGGGGACTGGATTGGTACTCATGGCGGAAGTGGGCGCACATAAAACTGAAAACATTGCGAGCCCCACCTCCCCATGCTGCGTATGTCAGCCCCAGAGTACCCAAAAGCAGCTGCTGTAGAGGCTGCACCAGTACGGAATGAATGTGTGCCATAACGGGCACCTGGTAGGCCCCACCCTGGTGAGGGCACTCCCTGTCACCTTCCAAAACTGAAATTTAGTAAGGGGAGACCCGTCTTGGTGACAGAAAAACAGGCCATGGTGCATGCCACGCAGTGCCAGGAACTCCTGTAGGGCACCAACCGGACAGATGTCTGCCAAAGAACACCGTAGCAGTCTTACACCGCTGCCTACGCCATGCTGATCTGTCTTAGAGGAGCGTATCCTCAACTGGGCCCAGTCCTTGGCAACATAGACATCCTCGAGTTCCAGTGCCCTACAACTTGCATCCGCCTTATACAGCATCTCAAGCTCGCTGTCGCGGAGCGCTCCAAAAAGGCCACCGTTGTAGCCGCATGAAGTGGGCTGCCTCATTTCCAAAACAGAGGCCAGGCCAGCCCCGGGCCAATTGGGTAAAACCCTGGGTAAATCTTGCATCCGCCTTACTCAGCATCTCAAGCTCGCCGATGCGGAGGGCTCCAAAAAGGCCACCGTTGTAGCCGCATGAAGTGGGCTGCCTCATTTATCGAAACTGAGGCCAGGCCAGCCCCGGGCCAATTGGGTAAAAACCCTGGGAAAATCTTGCATCCGCCTTAATCAGCATCTCAAGCTCGCCGATGCGGAGGGCTCCAAAAAGGCCACCGTTGTAGCCGCATGAAGTGGGCTGCCTCATCTATCAAAACAGAGGCCAGGCCAGCCCCGGGCCAACTGGGTAAAAAACCCCTGGTAAATGGGGTGGCGGTCGGCCGGGAAACGCACGCGCACGCGCACCCACCCCTCCCAAACATGTCTCACCCGGAAGTCATTGGTGCTATCCACACGACCTCCCACTTTGGCCACAAAAGCCAACCCGACAGCTGAGATGCTATGGTGCGTGGTGCAAGGCCCTGGGCATACAGGTAAACCATGAACCGCAGAACATGGGCTACTGGGATCGGCCAGGTTCCTGGCAGTCGGAATCGGGTACATAATACTCTGAAGGAACTAAATGCGTGGTGATACGCCTTACTCATGCATGGCGCTAGTGACAGGCCAATCGCCCGGTTCACCTCTCCTCGCCAACGTTCCATCTCTCGTCCAGGAGTGGCGAGGGAAATTCCTCCGCATCCGGGGGCCGAGGCACGGAACCGGGAGATCTGCAGGCGGGACAAAGCAGAAGCAATATCATTATCAACCCTTGGGACATGCCTGGCCCTGCAGGGAACGTTGAGGCACAGGTTGCATAACACAAACCAACGCACTAGCCCCATAACCCCGGGCGATTTGGAAATCTGTGCAGTGACGATGCGGACAACAGCCGCGTTGCCATGCCAAAATTGCACAACCGAGTTGGCCCACTCCTTGCCCCATAGCATCAAAGCACCCAGGATAGGGAAACATTCCAGATACGTGAGACCATGCAGGTGACCCTTGCCTGCCCAGTATGGTGGCCACCCACCATAGGCCCACTTCCAATTGAAGTACATCCCGTAAACCCAGGAATCCTGAGGCATCGGACTGCATCTGAAAGCAAGGGGGAGCCAGGAGATCAGACCCCAAAATGACACCCCGTTGAACCACCTCTGGATCTATGGCCAGACAAGCACGTCTGCCCCGATACCCCGGGTAAATCTGAGCCTGTGGTGGGGCCTGGAGAATCCCGCCATGGCATCGCACCAGCGCAGAGCAAATGCCCTGCCCGGTGTGATGACCCTGCCAGCTAAACTGGGGTGACCACGTAGCACCAAAAATTCCCTCAGTGATGCCATGCGCTCGGCCAGCCAGACCGAGACAAGGGCCACTAGCCTTGAGACCTTATCCCACTGCAACCTAGAATCCTGCGCTACCGTGTTACTCTCCACCCCAGGAATACTAGCTGTGGAGATGGGCCCTCGGTCTTTTCGGGCGCTAAAGGGACACCCAGTTCCTCCATTAGCGTCTGAAATGTGTTGAGGAGACGTGTGTACGTGTCCCAGCCCCGTTCAGCCCCGAATAAAACCATCCAGGGAATGGGCTACAGACCGGGACCCTGACCGGCGGACAAAAGCGCAATCTAGGAAAGTGGTGAAACGCTCGAATACCGAGCCCCAATGGAATAGCCAAAAGGCATGGCATCATTGAAATAATATGCTCCCCGGGACGGGGGTGCAGGGACAGGGCCAGCGACCCTGCCCGCATAGACCCTATTGTCAAAGCTAGCAGCAGCCACCTCCTCCCTCCCCTTAAGGGATAAAAGATTGGGGGCATCCTGAGGGGACCTATTACCCATGTAAGGGATCCGGAACCCCTGCCTAGAACCCTGAAGGAGAGAACCCGCATCCTCTCCCTTCGGGTACCATGTGAGCCACGCTCCAACATGTCCACCTTAAATGGGGAGGGAGCCCTTCGGTGAACTAGATCCATCTGCGGCAGTCTTGCCAGCCCCCTGTCTGCCCCACCCTCTGCCCCGCATCCTTCTAGGCCTGGGACAGGCAGAGGCCGCATGGGGGCCAACACAGGTGGGACACTCCTGTCTGTATTTGCAAGTATTCCCATTAGAGGAGCCATTGGACAAGAAAGTCCAGCACAGCAGGCGGGCTGGAACCCCCCGCCCCGCCCCCTGGCAGGTGACCTATACTGGGGCCGCCTGCTGAACCGCATGCCCACAATGGTATATCTCCCCGGGCGCAGGGCGCATGGGCGTCACGTACAAAAGCCTCAGCCTCTGGCCTGGCTCATCCCGCCTAATCTCGGGGTGCGGGGAAATCCGCCTACGGCATTCCTCGTCACAAGCCAACCACGCTGGGCCCGGAAAATAAACCATCGCCCGGTAGACGTTGTCCAAATACTGGACCATCAGAATTGCCAGATCCGGCCGGGCCCTAAGGTACACCGCCATGCATATGATGCAGGCCGGCAACCATTTGGCCCACATACTTGGTGGCTTTCGACAACGTGCCTGCCACTATCCTTCTCATTCTGCCCCTCCCTCTCTCCTTGGTGGGCACCCTGTTTAGGAGTGAGAAGATATCCACGTACTCCCCCCGCCAAATTTACTCTCTGGCGGCCTGTGCCAAGTGGTCACTCAGCGGTAAGGAATAGGGGCTTGGACCAACCCGGCCACCCAAAACATTCCCCTCAGGGTAGGGAACACCCCCCACCACGGGGCCCTGGGTGTTAACTGTCATCGCCGGGTGAGGCGTCAGCGGGTGCACCGCCGCACCACCCGCGCGAGGCCAAGGCCATTGAAAAGCCCCCCCCCCCCATATTGGGAATGTGTGTGGATGTACTCGCTTACACCGTATACTCACATGCTGCACCCCCGCGGGCCGCCCCCACTGGGGGTTCCGGCCCACTTGGGGCGTCGGAGCTCACGAGCGACGTAGAGCTCATCACCGGGGCCTGACCTGCACCTGGCTGCTGGCTGGGGAGCTGCGAGGCAGTGGCCAAAAACGCGCCACGCGCCTGCAGCAGCTCAACCCTCCCTGTCGGCTGTTGTCCTCCTGCCGACAGCGCCTCAAAAGGAACCCCAAAGGGGGGCCCCCGCCTGACTGGCCCGAGCCAACGACGCTTCAAGGGCCGCAAGGCGGGCCAGTAAGGCTTCCACGTTGACCTGGGGCCAAGGGCCGGCCGGCCCGCACGGTCCAGGCATGGGTACAGGTCCCTGTACCCCAGGACCTGAATATGGCCATTGGCCAACACCGAAGCCCGGCAGGGTCGGTGGAGAAACCTGCCAAGGCAGGGAGCCGCACCACCCCCCAAGGCTAGAGGGCCCCAGGGGAGGCTGCGACCCAAGAGCAGCAGGCCCAACCTGGTGGGCAGATGCAGGAGCGGTGTCCACCGCTCGCGGGCCGCGGGCCGGAGCCCCTACCGCGGCCGCACTCTGTTCACCCGCTCCGGGCCAAGGGGCGATAGACCCCATTCCGCCGGTCCCGGCAGGGGCCTGCAAAGGCGGCTGCTGGGGAGGCGGCACCGCGGTCCTCCGACCCGGGTTGCGCCTCCTAACAGCGCGAGCCGCACTCGAAGCTGCCTTCTTCTTCGAAGGCATCTCTACCGGAGTGAAGGGAAGCCAAAAAGAAAAAATTGCCGCCAAAAGGCTTCCCGGTAAGTTAATGAGCGACGGAGACACAGGGGAAAAGACTTCTCCGCTCCGTCGCTGAGGTGAAATGGCAGCTCGGCTGCCTCGTGGCCACCCCTTTTATAAGGGAGCTGGCCACGCCCCTAACTACCCGGATTCTCTGTCCTGTGGGGGGGGGGGCCCGCAAAGAGCGCGGCGGCCATTTTGGCGCCGCGCTTGCATTCTCACACTAGGTCAGGTGAAAGGAATTCCAGAATGAACTCACCAAAAGGTGCCTTTATTTGGGCAGTTTCACATCTGGCCTTGAAGAAGAAGGAGGAGGAGGAGGTATGTGACATGTGGTCTTGTCAAACCATCGCTTCACAAATAGAATATTTCTTGCATTCTCTATCTTGCAGGAGCTTCAGCTTTCTGGAAACCTTCCATATTAAGGGTGACTTCTATTTAATTGGCATGGATGAGCAGTCAGACATAATAGAAATTTGAGTCTTGCAATCATAGAGAAAATCCAAAGATTCCTAGTTCGTGCCAAGAACCTTTAAATGCTTATTGATCCGGATTTAAAATGTTGGTTTCTGTGTGGAAGCCTCTTACAGTCTCAGGTTTAATGTGCAGCATCTGTGTTTAGAAAAGAAGGTCTTCAAGTGGTATGCTTGCAAATATTTTTTGTTATTTAAGAATTAGCTTCTTCAAATGCATCCTTGAACTGAAAAATCAGATCAGGCATTTGTACCATGCTTAACTTTCATTAGCTCTGCTTTCAGGTTGAAGAACAGATTTTCATTGCTATGACTGCATAGATTCAAATTCAAGCCTTGCCATCATTAAAAGCCAATAATCTAATGAACTTTTATAAAGCTGCAAATTTGCAACATCTGATCATTAGGTATTAGATTATGGTTCTGTTGAATTAAAATACATTCAATTCATAGTGATATTGGATTTTAGTTTAGTTAAAAATAAGTGCCTTATTTAATGACTATTGAATAAACCATTCTGGAAACATTTCTCAGTCTCCTTGCAAAAAATGCTTACAGACTGAAAGTCAACTTTTTGAGAAAATGCAAGCACCCTGTTCTAAATGCTTGCTTCAAAACAAAACTTGATTCATGCACTTTGTATCCAAACTGATAAAACTGCTTTAGTTGCAAATGTTCCACCATAAGCCAAACCACATATTAGCTTGGGAAGAAGGAGAATGATTGAATGTGTCTCCAACCTGTTCAATTTTCTACTAACCATTTTCAACTCAACAGAACCACACTTCATAGCAAATCTGAACCCCAAGCAGGGATCTTCTATTATTACCAATTGTAAAAAGCCGTACTGATTCATAGACTTATCTGTTATACTAGCCAACCATTGTGTCCCTTCCGTCTCCATTATTCTATTGCTCCATGATTATTGACTGACTTAGTTTCTCTGATATTTTTTTCTAGACTCTCAACAGAAATGACTGTACCACAGGATGCTTCTACCACATATGTAAATTTGTCCTGAGATGACCACGTCCTCATCCTTTTGGGCATCTTGATATGGATCAAAGTTATGGTGTAGGATAGGGATGGCAAAGCATTTTTATAGACCTGACAGCCTACAACAAAAGTAATGTTTTTAAAATTCACACTTGCAATGATTATAGGGTTTTTCCAGACAAATAAAGAGTGCGCAGAAGTATGTGCCCAGTTCAAATATGAACAGTTGAAAAATTATGCACATACAGATTTTAATCAATCTGAAAATGTGTACATTAGGCAAAATAGAGTAGATCACAAGACATTTCAATATGTCAGTGCTAGAATATTTATGAGCCATTCTCATAATAAAGACATACCTATAATAAAAACTTTAGATTTTTTAAAATTGGAGTCTGCAAGAAAAAAGGTTATAGCATTGAGTGCTTCTACTTGTTCACAGTTTCAGACAGCTGGTCAGCCACACCATATCCTAAGGCAGTGATGGCAAACCTTTTAGAGACTGAGTGCTCAAACTCAACAGGCTGCCATCCATGCCGCAGAGGGGTGGGGATGGAGGAAGCATTCCCATTGGGCTGCTGGGCAGAGAGGTGGGGCAAACTCTGTGCTGGGGAGGGATGAAGCACTCCCATTGGGCAGATGGGCAGGGAGGGGAGGCAAACTCTGTGCTGGGGCAACATGTGCCATAGGTTTGCCACCACTGTCCTAGGATATTTATTCTGTTTCCCCAGCAGTTGCTCAGGCTGTGCATGAAGCATGTGTTTTTGGAGTTCCATAAATTTTATGACTCACTCAAGCCTACTCATACATCCCTGTTTTTCATAGATGGCATGGGTTGAAAACATATGACTCTACAGTGGGAAAACTGATTTTAAATTCCTCTGATTTTTCTAGACACTCTACCAGGGTCTTGAAATAAAACAGAGAAATGAAAAATCAGTTTTCCCATAGTCTTTACATATGTAAAAGAAAAGCAAATGTTGCTCTCTCTTTTTGGTAAATGAACTAGGTTTCAGATTTATCCTGGGAACTGACTTCTGGGCTATGAAATACTTAAAATAGGAGAATTACATTACAATACTTAAAATAGGAGAATTACATTGAGAAGATGACTGTTGCATTTCTTTAAAATATTTTTTAAAGGTGAATCCTAAAGAAAAGCTCCATGATTTCCATGCCAAACAAGGGTTTAATCAATGGGCAAAGAAGAAATAACTTGGTTTATGAAATAAATGGACTTCAAAATATACCAGTCCTTCAGTCCTTCTATTAATAAATATCTCATACACACATTCTAGGAGCGCTAAGATGCTACTGAGCCTTGAAATGATGTTATTGACTTTGCAGTATTTGTAATTGTATGCACCAAAGATTGATATGATACATTTCAGTAGAAGCTCTCTGAATTAAATTCTCAACTCATTCCCAACCATGTTGCTCTAAAAAAAAAACCAAGGACTGTCTCCTCCTGTTTTCCATACCATCTGAAATTTCCTACCAAAGGTGCCTTAGGCTTCTTCTTCTTCCATGCCTAGGCCAGATGTGAAACTGCCAAAGGGAAGCTACCTTTTGGTGAGTTCATTCCGCAGTTCCTTTCACCTGACCTAGTGTGAGAAAGATTAGCTGGCAACACATGTTTGCTGTTACCAGGGTATCCCTGACTGCAATTCAAGAATGCCACAATCTTTGAGGAGGCTCTTTCTGTGTTCCCCGTGCCTTAGACTGACCATAATTTATTCTCTTTCTATCAGCTGCTGACAATGTTTTGCAATCTAATAAATCTTTGCCATTTAAGGTGAACTACTGTTGAAGTGCCTTTAATTGGCTGGGTGTTCTTTACCTGTGGTTTTTATTATGCTTTTATTTTTAATTACATTTGTTTTATTTGATTTTTATTACTGTCAAGCTGTTTTGAGTGCCATTTTCTTGGCAGCAAAGTAAGGTATAATTTGGTAAATAAATAATAATAATAATAATAATACAATCTTAGAAACATTACATGGAGAATGCTTATCACTGAAATTTATTACTAAGCAAGGTTATGGGCATACTTAAAGATATAGAGCCTAGCAAAGGTACAATCAAGTATTTCTCTCATAATCACCTGCCAGTGTAGCCAATGGCTATCTAGCTAAGGGCTTCTGAACATGTTGGTCCAAAAAATGAACTCTTCCAGGTTTGGAAAGGTCTTCTAATACCCACTGAGAGATTTGGCATGATCAAGGATTCTCCTAAGGAAAGACCAGTTCAGGACAAAGTTCCTGAGGCCCTGGATGAGACTGACTGATCAGAAACGGTGGAAGACGATGCTTCAATCCGTCACCTCAACCTGACATATGAAACATGGATCAACCAATTAAGTATTAACTGCTTGGTGTGCTCCAGTCCAAACTAGAGCAAAGATATCAGCATAAGAAGGCACAAATCAGATAAACTGCAACTTCATTAAGCTCTAACTCATCGTCTCACACCAACAGCACTCAATTTGTGAAGATGTAATTATTTTCTGGTTCATAAGGATAGTGGGAGATTAAGTAGTGTCAGAGTAGCAACTGTATGGAAATAAGTCATAATACACAACAGATTTCTTGGATTACAAAAATTAATGTTCTTTCTTTTTAAAAATAGTTATTTTGAAGTTCACTTTAGCTATAACTATCGCGGGTTATGCAAACGAAAATTGCTTGGTCTTTTCTTCACCAGAAAAGATGCTGAGAGCTTCATAAAATGCTAGAGACATTTTTCTACCCTTGCAATCACTAAGCGAAAAAGTTAGTTAAAAAGGCATGAAATTACTCTATTAATACTTGGGAGAAGAAAAGATGTAACACACACAAAAAGAATTGAGAATTAATACGGTGTGATATTTTCTCTGCTAAACTATTAATTGCCAAAAAATTGGAAGTCTGCAGAAAAGTTGTTCCTTGATGAATGGTTAAGAACTAATTCATACCAAAAAAGTATTAGGGGATTTTGTCTAAAAACTCCTTTACAGATAATTGGTTACCTTTTATCCAGTTTTGGAATAGCAGCTACTGTATAATGTGAATTATGTTCCAGAAGCTATTCTCTATTGTGCATTTTAACTCAATTTTAAAAATTGTTTTTATCGAGTTTGTGCTTTTGTTTAAGAAAACCAATTAAAATTATTTTTGCATGATTAATTGGCTAATCCATTTCAAGTAATTATATCCCATTTTTCAAAGCTCGGCAGGCACAAAATGGAGAAGAGAAGAAGTGTATTCACAGATATGGTCAATGAGGAAATGTGGGGAATGTTGTCGAGAAACAAACTTTTCTAATGCCCAAAGCTTTTCGAGTTGTCTAACTAGCAACCTCTGTAATACAAAGCCAACATAAAGAGGTGGGCTTGAGGATTTAGTCATTAAAGGTAAGGTAAAGGTCACCTTTGCTCGAAAGCCAGTAGTATCTGACTCTAGGGTTCAGTGCTCATCTCTGTTTATAGCCAAAGAGCGAGCGCTGTCTGCATCTGTAGACATCATTAAATTCATCTTTTTTAATACCATGGGGTTGCAAACACTTGTCACCATACAGTAACACCCAACCCTTTGTTCAGACAAAACTTTTTACTTAGTACAATTGGCAATATTTTATTATAATGATGATTGTTGCTGTTTATTAGCTCTCTGGCTCCCAAATCATTCTGAGCTCTCCAAGTGACATGGGTTTCATTAAAAGTGATAGATTTATATTAACAAGTGCATTCAATCCAACTGGATGAGTTAGAGTTCATGTTAAACAATGGCAGATCATTTCTCAGCTCTTTGCTGTTGATGTTCTCAATACGGTTTCCTTAGTCATAATTTTTAATACACTGCCTTTATTTATTTGACATGCTATGCTTGATGGCATCTCTAGAGATTTATCTGAAATCCAGGTGGGAACAAACTGGGGGCACTTTGACAATTAGATCTTTTCAGAAACTAAAATATTTAAAACCAAGCTCTGGGAAGTTAGAAATATGCTTTTAACAAACTAATACATCTCAATTTTGTAAAAACTCTTGCAGCTAATGCAAAAATTGACGTGACATGTTAAAAGGCTATTATTAAATATTATCATCTAGATGTTACAGCTATTGCGAGAAAGAAGCCCATTATTCAGACCATACCACTAAAGATAGCCTTGTAAGAAAAAGTATGCTACACAATTCAATATTGAGATCCAATGTATTGTACCTGTAATTAATTAAATTGAGTTCCATTGGGGTTTTTTTTAGTTTTTTGGTGTGTGTTTTTTTTGTTTTTTTGTTTTTTGTGGTCTAAAGGTCTGTTTCAAAGTGGGTGGCCTGGGTCAATGCTTAGAGATGCAATATTTGGCTGAAATGCAAGATAGAATCTCCAAGCTGAGGAGAAAGTAACAGCACACATAAGTGCATGGAAAAGTGTGGCACAGTGGTTAAACCAGGGGTTCCCAACATTTTTCAGCTGTGGGCCAGACTATGCCCCCTCAGACAGCTGAGACAGCTGGACTGATGGTTTCCCCTGCCATGAACACTGCCATAAAACACATCTGTGGCTGTCGTGAATGCATTTACGATGACCACAGACTCATTTATGACTGTCATGAATTCATTTATGATGGCTGTAAATGAGTCTGCAGCCGATTCCAGCAAAGGCTGCAGGGGCAGCTGGAGCAATGTCAGGGGCCAGATTATTTTGCACCATGGACCATAGGTTGGGAACCTCTGGGTTAAACTGTAGTAATGCAGCTAAAACTGCTGATATTGTGAGTTCAATCCTGACAGACCCCAGGTTGACTCAGCCTTCCATCCGTCTGAGGTCAGTAAAATGAATATCCAGCATGTTGGAGGCAAAAATACTAATTATGTTGTGAACCACCCAGAGAGTGGTTTAAGTGCTAGTAAATAGTAAATGCTATTGTTATTGCTAGTCTACTCATAGTGAGCTGAAATATAAAGAATCAAGGAATGCACATGAACCTGGGAGCCAAACATAACAATGATTCTTTGATATGAGGCTGCAGGAAACATTAATAAATGTGGAGGTGTTCCACATATTCATCCTAAAGTAGGCTTGGACTTTTTCTGAATTTGTTATCATCATCTTCATCTTAGAACCACAAAGCTGGAAAGGACCCTATGGGTCACTGAGACTAGCCTGGTGAAGGAGGCACAGTGCGGAATCGAACTCCCAACCTCTGACTCTGCAGCCAGATACCGAAACTATTGAGCCATCCAGAATGATTCTATAAGCTAACATTACATGGGGAAGAAACCAATTAGCTGCACTAATTAAGTGTTTTGAGGCTGCCTTACAACACACACACACCAATCAGCTGATCTACATTTGCAGCTTTGGCAATATGAAGCTAATGGGACCATATATTCTTAAATCTAAGAATTTTAGGAGAAAGGGGGTGATTGACAAATGCATACACCCCTTTCCAGTATCCATGTGCTCCAGGTTAGAAGGTATAATCCCAGTGCTCACCTGTAGGCCAGGTCTTCCAAATGGTGCTGAGTGAGATCAGATGGCACACGTGGAGTGGTAGAGGTGACCCCCTCAGAAGAATATATCCTGGATTTATAAATTTAGTTCCTCCTCATCTGGACCTAGGGGACAACATTTGACATCATCTTTTCATTTTAGAATAGCCTGTTCTCTGTACTGTACAACTGCTACCTTGAGGGCAGCACATTTTGATTCAGAGCAGCTGAAGAATATAGACTCTGAAATATCTTGTCATGGTTTTTCAAATAATTCTCTTCTGTTAGGCAATTTGATAAACAATTTAAGGGATTGACTGCATCCTAATGAAATTCAGAGCAAAATTGTATGAAGTACCATTTGATGGTGCGTGTTTTTTGGGGGAGGCTGTGGGCTGGTCACGTGGTTCAGAGGGCTGGTCACTACAGCCCAGGGGCCAGATCTAGCCCCTGATGTCAATTCATCCAGCCCACAAAGCCCTCATAAAATGCTCCTGTACATGTGCGTTTTACTTCCACTTCTGGGAGTGACAAGAGCCTTGTGGGCTGGATGAATTAGCATCAGGGGCCGGATCCAGCCCCTGTGCCATAGTTTGGGCACCCCTGCTCTACTGAGTCAGGAAATCCCAGCTGAAGCTTCCCTGACAGATGGTGATCCAACCTCTCTTTTTTAAACTGCTAAAAAGGAGATAACCTTATGGTTTCTACTTGTCACTTCTCTCTAGGACAGGAAAGAAACTTCACTGGTAAACACACATATGGTACAAATCTACTTATGGTAGCATCATCTAGCTCACATATTACCAGCTTGTCTGCAAAAAAATAAGGTGTAAAATGAGCTTGTAGCTCTGTTAAAACAGAGACAGACGAAGCCAGCAGCTATTAGTCTGACATCACTTGTTTTGGAGAAATGCAAACTGGATCTTGGTAGTCACACCACTCTTCCAGACTTACTGTTTAATGGTCTATTCTAGAATCTTACCTGTGTCAAGTTCACTGATCAGTAGTTGCTTTGGTCCTCTTCCTCCCCCCCCCTACTTTTTGAATATGGGGTAAGATTTGCCCCACTCCAGTCACCCAGGATCTCATCTGTTCTCAAAAAAATAAAATGAAAAAGGATTACGGACAGTATGAAATTACATCTTCAGTACCCTTGGATACAGTTTATTTGGCCCTGGAGACTAGACTTCATTCAAATTAATGTATTCCAATATCACTTCTTTGCCATCATGGGCTACAGCCATCTGAAGTTGAATTCTATTGCTTTCATCAACATGGGTGCATTCCTTTCTATAGTACTCTAGCCTATATAGCATACATTTTGAGAGTGCAACCCAAAGTGGGTGGTAACACCATCATCCTAATGACATAAGGCACATGACAGAGGACAGAAAAACAATCTACCATAATGGTGTTAATGATCCTAGTCTTTCATCCCTAATCCATGTTTTGTTTCCAGAAGCTATACTATGTGGGTGCCGAGTGAGGTATTCCAATATCACTTCTTTGCCATCATGGGCTACAGCTATCTGACCACATCATTTTTGTCTTGGTTTTTTCACCAGGTTGAGCATTCTTTCCCCTTTCAGGGAAAATGGGACATTGAGCAGCAATGCTTTCTCTGTGTCACCCATTCAAAATTATCTATCCCTTCCTCATAGCAAACCAAAAACTTCCTTGCTCTTCCTTTTACTCTGAACATAGTCAGCCCTCTTTATTATTTTAAACCTCTCTTCCAAGCCTGTCATTCTGAGCTTTTGCTGCCTCGCTCTTTTTCCTACAAATATTAGCTACTTCTCTGGATTTCTCCTTGGCATGTTGCCTCTCTTTCCAGCTTAGCCAAAAGCTTCTTATGCAACCTCATCTGTTTCTCTGGATGCACCCTGTATTTCTTTCCCAGTTGAATTGTTTGGAACAATTGCCTTCACTACTCCCACCCATCCTGAACTCTCTTTTCTTTCATTATATCTCACCATTGAATCCCAACCATTATTTCCTTAAATTTATTAAAACTTGTTTCTTAATACCCAGATTGGAGACTCTTTCCTCATTATAACAAATCACAAGAGGATACGGTCACTCCCCCCTTTCAAGATCACCCCCACACACACTCCAATTGACCATGTTGGATCTGAATTTAGGCATAACTGACATGTTACATTCAGAGGTCACTTCCCACTGGCTCCTCAAGTTGAGGGAGAAGGAAAAGGTAGAGGTACTTACTTGGTCACACCTCTATTTTCTAGACCACTAAATTCATGCTAACACATTTTTTTTCATCCTGACTTTCCACATTTTCTAAAGCTGAAGCCTTTTATCACCAAATCACTTGAAACCAGAACAAATTCCAACAGTTCTCCTTCCCAGAAATAAAACTCTTATTTGGCAGTTTTATTATTCCTTACATTTAAATCTTTCTTATATTCCACCCCATGTTCAAAATCAGAAGTGTTTTAGGGTTTGCCTAATTAAGTCTTTCTCTCCCTCCCTCTCTCTCCCTCTATGTCTTCAACTCTCTACCAACTCTGCCTAATGATAAAAGAAACATATAGTCCCCAACAAAGAGCTGACTTCAAGTAATAGTTTATAACACATCTATAATTTTTAGTTGGATCTTACTGGAATTTTTGTAAAACATGACCATTCTCATGGAAAAGAATGATTCTTTGGAGCAGGAAATGAGGTGAAAGGAGATAAACAAGTTTATTTATTTGTTGTTTATTTGCTTACTTTATTTATAGGCCACCATTCTCCACTCACAGCATCAAGTTATACCATGCAAAGAAGATGTCATTAGTTGTGCCTGTTTTTGTTTTTTTTAGGATGAAGGCTTTATGATCCTCTCAGCCCCAGTTCTGAGATTCCCTTGGGGACCTCTTTCATCTTGAGGAAGCATTTGGGATCTGTGCCTGACTTAATGCCCGAAAATAGTCACCACTGGTTACAGTCCCACTGCCAATCCCAGCATGGGCAATTTTCATGATATGCACACACATACACCCTCTTAACCAGGGCAGAACGGATCCCAATGGAACCTCAGAACTTAGGGAAAGAATTGGAAACATTTAATTCCCAAAAACTACAGTGATTTATGGCATTATTAAGGCTTCTGTACAGCAGGAGTTTCCAACCTAAGGCCCATGGGCCGGATCCAGCCCACAATGCCATTTCATATGGCCCTCCATCCCTCCAAGGGCATTTGAGAAACAAAATGGCCATCCCATCATGCAGGCATGGCAAAATGGCTGTCCAGTCCTCAAAGCTGAGAGAGTGTGATCCAGTCCCCAGCTTGAAAAGGTTGAGAACCCCTGCTCTTCAGGATTTCAGCTGATCTGAGTTGATTTGAATAGATTTGACTAAGGGAGAGTAGAAAACTGCAAAAATGTAAACTGGTGAGTTAAAACTTTGGTGATTATATACTTTATGTATAAATCCTTACTGTTTGTTGGTTTACACTGCTGCATAGATTTTTTTCCTAATGCTAATTACTGCAGCATGGCA
This sequence comes from Bradypodion ventrale, assembly GCA_035047345.1. Lineage (NCBI taxonomy): Eukaryota > Metazoa > Chordata > Lepidosauria > Squamata > Chamaeleonidae > Bradypodion > Bradypodion ventrale. Next base: position 129,854,014 of record JAWDJE010000006.1, read on the forward strand.
AATGACTCTATTGCATACCTGTTAGGTATATAATACTGCATACCTAACTGGTTGCAAGGCATATTGTGTCTGTGATGCCTTTAAGACCCTACTGCAGGGGCACACAGGTGCTGGGACTTTTCCCTGATGTGCTCCATGGGCCAGTGTATTTAGGTCAGAGCAAGATTGCAGACTTCCAGCTACAATGCTCAACTTCCTCTGCTGACAGTCTGGATGAAGATTCCTGCATTTTCCAGAACCTGCTATGAGGACTGAATCTTTGCATGGTTCCTGATGATGGTTTTTGCCTGATATGCCATCTGTGCTTGCTGGACAAAGAAGGACTACTTGGGGTTAAGCCTCTCCACCAGGAGGACAGAAGCTGTAGAACTCTTTGGCTTTGTCTGTCATTACAGCTTGCATTGACCCTGCTGGACTGGACTGCTACTGAACTGTATGGACTTGTATATGTCACAACTGAACTGTCTCAGTGAGGTCAACTGAGCAGCCCAAGATAATATATCTGTTTTGTGTTACAGTTGTTGCACTGTATATACTTGCACTTTTTTTACTTCCTAAATTTACCTACATTGAGTTTTTTCTTCTGCACCAAGATCTGTCTGCCTGTTTTTCTCACAAGGGACCACCTTGCCAGGTGTGAACCTCTTGCTGGCCACTGCATAGCACTCTGCTAACCATTTACATCAACAATACCAAATCGTAATATTAGCCAATGACTCTCCCTAAACTTTTAACAAAGGTCATCTTCTTCAGGTCAATGACTTTTCATGAACTTTGATCTTGCATTCAGCTAAGAATGCAATGTTAGGCTACTCCCATCTCCAAACTGTCAGTCTGGGAATTTAATTAGGATGGTACCTGTGAGTGCCAAAACATCGAATTCCTCAAGGTGATTTGGTTATGAAGAACTCAACACAGCAAGTACGATTTCATTTATTTTCCTGAGAAATGTTGGAAGGAGCCAAGCCAAGGTTAACTTCATTTCGCTTTGTTCTGTTGTAAATGCAAAAGATCAGAGTCTTAGTGTTCACAGTGACCTTGTGGTTACATTAAAATTCTTTGTTAGGTGTTGATCAATAAGCTCTCAGTTTCTGGGACTGTGAGAGAAAATCACACACACACAAATCTTTCCACAAGGATTATAATTAGGTACAATGATGAATTGGCATGTTAATAAGAAATAATTTAAACATTAATTGTGTTTAAACAATTCACACGTTAGAATTAATGACTGTATACAACTTCTGTATGCAACATCTCAATAGCGAGATGTTACGTATTCCCAATGTTGCTAAATGGAGTTGAAGCTTACACATTGATTAAAGCATCTGAAAAGAGAATCAAAGCTTTTGAAATGTGGATCTACAGACGACTGCTAAGGATATCATGGGTTGACCATGTGACTAATGTAGAAGTATTGCGCCAAATGGATAAAGAACAAGAACTCTTTAAGACCATTAAGCAAAGAAAGCTCCATTACCTTGGCCATATCATGAGGAACATCATAAAGTGTTGAATACTCCAACTCACTCTGCAAGGGAAGATCCCCAGGAAGAGAGGCCTTGGACGTAGACAGACTTCATGGCTGAAGAACCTGAGAAACTGGTGTGGCATGTCCTTGGAAGAACTGTTCCAAGGAGTTAAGAAACAGGAAGACCATCACCATGATGATAGCCAATATCTGGATCAGATATGGCACCTGAAGAAGAAGAAGATATAACTTGGGGGAGGTTATTTTGTCTCCATGGACATTCTGTTACGGAGTTCCTTGGGGGTCAATTATCCCCCCAATGTTATTTAACATCTATGTAAAGTAATTGGGGAGGTCAACTTGTGGTGTTCATATTTTTATTAAAGGAAACCAAAAGTACCTGTATTCATTACATTTGAGAAACAACAGATAAAATGTTACCTTTTAAATTTATAAATAGTAAACTATTTTTGCAGGGGCTTTAGAATGATACTTATAGCTAATCACTTTTAAAGCACCTTCCAGTGGTAACATAACCTTAAACCTTCATCAGAAACTCATGTAGTCCTATAGGAGAATACTACAAGTATAATAGATCATAAATAGGGACTCAAAGAAATATAAATTAAAATCAATGTAATTAAAATTTAAGACTACAATCCATTCTGGATCATAGGATTAAAAACTCTGATTTCCATACCTCATTGAGAAAATAAATATGTGTTATCTACTTGCAGTGTTATCTACTGCAGTGACTCAAGTGGCTAAGATGCTGACTCGGAGGTGGAAGGTCAGCAGTTCGATTCCCGAGTACTGCAGGACAGAATGAGCTCCCGTCTTTGTCCCAGCTCCTGCCAACCTAGCAGTTCGAAAGCAAGAAATCAGGAAAGATAGCAGTTTGGTAAATCCATATTATTTCTGTTATGTACAACAAGTTTTAGATAAGTATAGATATTTTACTAGAAAAAGTAAATATAATCTTTGTTTTCATTGTCATAAATCAGCACAGGCAGACAGCTGAATAGCACAGCTGGATATAGTTAGACAGCTGGATATAGTTTAGCATATCTTTCCCATATTGGGTGGGGAGGAGAACTGTGGAGTCATTTGTAAATTATTAATACCTGTTTTTATTCAGTCAGTCAAAATAAAGGATGTGGTCTGTTGGTTTTCTAATTAACAGTTTAATTTGTAGACTGGGAACAATATTCTGCTGTCTGAGACTGTATTTCTAATAAGAAGCATGATTGGAATTAGGCTCTCTCAGTTTCACCTTGAAAGACAGATGTGTCACACCTAGCAGTCACCTAACACTGTGTCTTGTTTGTCAAAACCAAATTTACAGCTGGAATCCAGTGTGCTGCGTTAAGAGCTGAACATCACTTACAGAGTCTCGAGACTACTTTGACCACAACTACTGGCCAATCATATGACAAACCCAGTGGGGTTTATATATCAGCCATTCTTATCAATATACTGGCCAGGATTTAGGTGGGTATTGAAGTTGAATTATATTGCTTTCATCAACATGGGTGCATTCCTTTCCATAGTACTCTAGCCTATATAGCAGAAATTTTGAGAGTGCAACCCAAAGTGGGTGGTAACACTATAATCCTAATGACATAAGGCACATGACAGTGGACAGAAAAACAATCTACCATAATGGTGTTAATGATCCTAGTCTTTCATCCCTAATCCATGTTTTGTTTCCAGAAGCTATACTATGTGGGTGCCGAGTGAGGTATAGCAGATAATGGACTAGGACTCAGAAAACCTGGGTTCAATTCCCCAGCTGGGGGGCTGTGGTAGCTCAGTCATTAAGAAGCTCGCCTTGTTAGCTGGAAGGCTGGCAAGTCGGCAGTTTGAGACCCGGGTACTGCATGATGGATTGAGTGCCTGTCTCTGTCCCAGCTCTTGAGGACATGAAAAGTAGCCTCATTTGGGCATTCCCTGAGCAGAGTTTCTTCCCCAAAAAATCCTTTCAACCCAGAATAATTTCTGACACGAAATTACAGGTATTATTATAGTTCCCCAGCTCTGCCACTGAAAGTCACTTGTGGGCAGGGGAGACTGGTAAAATCCTTAAATACCAAATAATTCATGTGCATTGAAAATGCTCTTAAGGTAACTATAAGTCAGTTCTGACTTGTCAGCTCACAATAATGACAGCTATACAGTAATATGTAAGCAATAGTCTTTCTTTTTGTTAAAAGGAAAATGTCTTTGTAACCAAGTAGAAGAGGTGCTGAAGGCACCACAGGCCCATTATGGAAGTACAGTGTTGTCTATTTATCTTTTAAACTGTGTTCAAGTCAAAGTAGGTTCTGCAGGAAGAAAATGTCTCCTATATTTTATGCAGGACAACAAAAACATGTGCTCAAAGAACAAACTGTGTAGACGTTTGTTCATCTTTTGGCTATTTGTGTGGAACTGATTACTCCTTTTAAAATGATCAGCGTTTGTATAACAAGATTAAGATTTTGTGAACCTGGCCCCTTTCATTTTGGCAAATTGACTTCTTATTCCCACTCAGCCATTTGTTAGCAGAAAACAATCCAATTAAATGGAGGCAAATTGATTTAATTCAGGGGTTGGCAGTCTTTGACTATGGGACTTTATCTATATAATTTAATGCAGACCTAGCTGCATGAAGTTTCAGAACACTTCTGTAATCAATTCAGAGCATTGGTAAGAATGACCTGTCTCTCTCTCTCTTTTATTTTTTTTGATGAGGAGAAAGAGGGAAAGAAATATAAAGCAGTGGCAAAGAGATAATAGAAGATAGCCAAACACTGGCCAAAGAAGGAGGTGAAACTTATCAGTGTCACATTTTGATGCAAACCAATAGAATCTGCATTTTCCAAAATAAAGCTATAATGAGAAAACAATTGTTTTTTGCCCTTCTCTAAGTTCCGTGAAGCTCTTCTCCACTCTCAAAATACACTCCAAAATGCACTCATTTTTCTTTCATTTTGTTAAAAGGAAAATGTTTTTGTAACCAAGTAGAAGAGGAGCTGAAAGCACCGTAGGGAAAGGCCTCACATGCTCGATAGCCAGCCGTGTCCAACTCTAGGGGGCGGTGTTCATCTCCATTTACAGCCAAAGAGCCAGCGCTGTATGCATTTGCAGACATTTCCATAGTCATGTGGCAGGCATGACTTCACACGCATGGAACACTGTTACCTTTCCTGCTGAAGTGGTCCCTATTTATCTACTTGCAGTTCCTTGCCTTCAAACTGCTAGGTTGGCAGGAGCTGGGACAAGATGACAGGAGTTCACTCTGTCACGAACTCGGGTCGCTAACTGCTGACTTGCTGACCTTAACATCTTAACCACTAAGCCACTGTGGCTTATATGGAAACATTCCGAACAAAAGTCCATACCAGTTTTTTGGCACATGTCACCTCCCACCCACCCTGAAAATAAACAGTAGTCCTTGACAAAAAAAAAACCTCTCTGGTATAGTATATATATTTCAGTGATGTATCTTCTGTAGAGAGCAGGATTAGCAAGATAATTTTCTACACACGGCAAGAAATAAGGAATCCTTGAATGAGTCTCTGTGTCAAAAGAGATAGCTTGGCCTTAGATAAAGAATGATGAATCATAAAGCAGCACACTTCTGTGAAATGAGATAACATTTTTTAACAAAAATAAAACAGGCCAGCACTTTTATCAGAACAAGGATGAAAAAATTTACCCTATAAACCTAAGGTAGCACTGATAGGTTTTCCAACATTCATGCAGCTGTAATGAACTCATAGCTTTCCAGGCATGGGAGAGAATTAGACATATGAGAATTAAGACAGAGACAGGAAAAGTTACTTTTTGGAATCCAGCTCCCAAGAGTCTGGCTCTGGCCTTTAAGACCATGTTATCACCATACTGAGTAAGGATATTTAGAGCTGAGTGTATTCCTTGAGGAATAGCAATTTCTGGACCACTAAGCTTCTCTCTATTGATTGTTAGGTGTTCATTTTTTGTTTTTTATGTAAAGCCCTTTATGTGCTGCTAAAAGCACATCTTTATTTTTAGCTCAATTTCCTAAGTGATCTTGAATGTGTGGTCTTGTGGTCTGGATTAGGTTTAGAGTCGTATTGATTGGGAAGGGTGTGACCAAAGGTACTTGTGGGCTAGCTGTACTGTTTGTAGCTTTGTAGCTTTGTCTTTCATGCATCATTTTTGCAACAGTTTTGGGAGCAATAAATTCCCAGTAAGTCAAGCTAACATCTTTGAAATTTAGGTTTTTAGCCAGCACAAAGAAGGAAGGAAGGAGGAGGGAGGGGGGAAGAAGAAAGGAGGAGGAGGAGGAAAGAGAAAGAAGAAAGGAAGAAGAATTAGAAGAAGAAGAAAGGAAGAAGAGAGGAGGAAGAAGAAAAAGAAAAAGGAAGAGAAGGAAGTAGAGGAAAAAGAAGGAAGATGAAAGAAGGAGGAGAAAAAGGGAGAAAGGAGAAGCCATTCAGCCTCGATTTCAGAATTTTTCTTACTCTGTGTCATTCTTCCTTTTCATTATTACATGGTTTGTATCATTTGCTTGTAAAATTCCCAAATAATTATAATTTCATCTTATCCAAGATTCTGTATGGTTCTTCCCTCTGCCAGCTGCATTTCCTATGACTCTACAAATTTCCCTTTTCTTACTGATAAAGTTGCATACTTCTCTATTTCAAAATCCATCACAGTATCATTGCTGAATATTCAAACTGTGTGCACAAACTATTCAACAGTAGAAGGTGGAATTTCAAATAGGCCAACTGGGGAAAGGATTCATTACATGCTTTCAAGGGGACTGTACAGTATTATTATTTTAATCAAATAAGAATAATGGAGAGGTTTAGAATTAAAGGGACAGACATACTCCCAAATCAGTATTAATTACCATGCCTTATAGACTCTGGGAAGATCAAGGCTATCAGGTTCCACAAGTAAAGCATGTCATTGGGCTTCCCAGAAAATGCACTATGAATGCACCCAGCAAAGTTTGATCCATCCTCACTTATCTGTATCCAACTTGCATTTCCCTCCTTAGTAAATTGATTACAAAAGTGCAGGATCCCTCAATTAATGAAAGGTAGTTCTACGCTATACTAACATTATGGGAATTTTAACTTGAAGTTTGAAATGCAAGACAATGTAAGACAAAGACTGGGAGGGGGCCCTGTAGCAATACCCCCCCCCCAACCAGATATGTTTTAAATGTGTTGGCCTAGGACTCCCATCATCCCCAGTCAGCATGTCCAGCAGGATTGGTGGGAAATGTAGTTCAATCCATCTCAGAGGACTAGATAAGGCTGCCACATGTGTTCCCACCACACAGCGCCAGTGTGAAAATTAGGCTATCAATCTCTAAGATGTAAGGATGAGTCCAGCCCTCCTTGGCTCGTATTTTACTTCTAGTTGGCTAGCAGTGAACGCAGATGTACAGAGACGCCAGCTAAGCACAAACATGCCAACAGTTCTGCAGGCAGCCAGAAAGGCAGTGAGAGCAGCCCTGACAACCAGGAGAACAAATAACGTTCATTCATTCATTTTTTTAAAATTGATCTTTCAAAGCCAGAGTTAGAGGAACAGAGGAACAGAGCCATTTCTAGCTCTGCTTCAACAATGCAAACAGATGATGCTGCCATTCACAGGGACAGACAAACTGGACAAATTAATGATGTATATTGGGGAACCAAAGGCGGGGTCGGAGAGAACACCTGGTTGGCTTCAAACAGCCAAGAATCAACTGGGCTTGAAGGAGGAGACATACATTAGATTAGAAACCTGAGAGGAAATGGCACAGGATCAGAAATTAGATCAGTTTGAAAGGTTGGGGCAAGAGGTGGCCACTTTCAAAGGAAAGGCATGGAGAATTGTGTTGACTTTCTTATACAGCTGCTACAACAGTGGGATCCAAATCAGATCAGATTTAGGAAGGTGTCCAATAATTAGATCAGGTTTCAACATCCTATGTCCCTCCATCAAGAATAGAATGGGGATTTGGCATTAGCGCCACTATGAAATTTATTTTTCCTTTCTCAGCTGGGGGGGGGGGTCATGGAGACTTACAGTGCAACTTCAAAAGTAAGTGGGCTGTGAAACAAAATGGTGTAGGAGTCCTTTGCAAGTCCCCTGTATGGGTAAGGTAAAGGTAAAGGTTTCCCTTGCTCGAAAGCCAGTTTTATCTGACTCTAGGGTTCAGTGCTCATTTCTGTTTATAGCCAAAGAGCCAGCACTGTCTGCACCTGCAGATGTTCCCATGGACATGTGGCAGGGGCAGCAGTGGCTCAACTGGTTAAGATGCTGAACTCAACAACTTGAAGGTTGGGGTTCGAGGTGAGTGAGCTCCTGTTTCTGTCCCAGCCCCTGCCAACCTAGCAGTTCAAAAGCAAGAAGTCGCAAGTAGATAAATAGGTACCACTTCAGTGGGAAGGTAAACAGTCTGGTGTTGAGGCATGCAAGGGAGAGCTACAAATGGCAAATTCTGGGCTCTTCCTGATGTGGCAACTGTATCAGCCAGTTCTGCCCCCTCTCTTTCATATTGTTCTGGAGCACAGAAGAATTCACCTGTATTTACCAAGATGCACATCTGTAACCTGACCCCTGAAGCTGGAACCATGCAAACAAGAATCTAAGAGAAGGGGATAGCACAGGAACATCCATTTACACATGTATATATTATATAGGTTCTTCCTGCTTATCTTTCTTCTGCTGCTGTATCCGAATCCAAATATTGGCGATCCTCAAGGTGATCAACCATGAAGACTGTCCTGAGAATATAATGCAGTGGCCTTCCATCTGCCTTCTGCATCACAGCATGACCCCAGTACCACTGATCTAGTGACGTGAGTCACTTTCTGGTCCTGAGCCCTTTTGGCACACAAAGTTCTCATTGGTCCCAGGCCAAGAGTGATGAAGCTGCTGCCCTCCATCAAGATGGATTCAAGTGGGATTTAATCCACTTGGGGACCATCACCCTTCCCTGTGGACTTCGGCACCCAAGGCCATTAGTCCTCAGGGTTGTCAGGTTAGTTAACTGCCACCTGACACTCAGCATCGAGTCACTGGCAGTATGGTCTACTCTATTATCATAGAAGGATAACCTGGCCAGACTACCTGTTTATCATTACTCTTCTTCTATCTTTGGAAAAAAGAAAAAAGAAAGAGCAGAGTTTGCTCTTCTTAACATAGTTCTTCCCTGAGGAACACAAGATTAGGAGAAATACAAGTTGCTCTGTTCCCAATGTGGTTTTAGTGTCACTTGCAAGATGAGATGTGGCATGAGGGAGTGTGAATTTTTAACAAGTTTTATGAAGATGCCATGTCTCCTCAAAGATTGTGGTGTTTTTGAACTAAAATCAAGCATACCCTGGGCAACGGCCACCTTGTGCCAGCTAAAGTTTCCCACACCAGGCCAGGCAAAAGGAACTCACCAAAAGGTGGCTTCATTTTGGCAGCTACACATCTGGCCTAGACAAGGAAGAAGAAGTGGAATATGTGCCACTGGTTAAAAACTACCGGTCTAAAAAGAAGAACTGCAATAAGAAAAGATAAAGATATAGTAAAACAGTTCAGCAAACATGCTTAGAATTGGACAGAAGTAGATCTCCCACATCTTGAGGTAATTTGAAATAAATTGGTAAATAGATCTGATTCTTAGATGTGTAAAAACAACAGGAAATAAATATCATTCCCTCAGTAAGTTCTGAAACTGGTTTAAACGAATGCACATTTAATTTATTGCATTTATGGCCTACCAAAAGGGACTGCAGTGGCTTAGTGGTTAAGACGCTGAACTTGATGACTGGAAGGTTGGCAGGTCAACAGTTCGAGATCTGAGCACTGCATGACGGAGTGAGCTCCCATCTCTGTCCCTGCTCCTGCCAACCTAGCAGTTTGAAAGCAAGAAATTGCAAGTAGATAAATAAGTACCACTTTGGTGGGAAGGTAAATAGTGTTTTGTGCACTCTGGTGTCTGGTCATGCCTTCTACATGTCCCCAGAAATGTCTGCAGATGCAGATAGTGCTGGCTCTTTGGTTATAGAGTCAGATAAAACTGGCTTTCGAACAAGGGTGGCCTTTACCTTTACCTATATCTTATCATTTCTCCATGCAACCTTAGACTCTCACACTTCTATCCTATATGCCCATCTGAGTCTCACCTCTGATCTATGTGGAATGTGATGCCTCTAGGGTACACCCAAGGAGTACTGCAGGGATGATTGAAGATTTTACCATGGGTGTTTCTAGTTGCACTTTAGCCACTGTCTCACCCTCGGTCAACAGATCCAAAGTTCTCCTTCAAATTAAAGCTTTTTACACAGCAGGTAGATAGCATCCTACACAACTATTTATTTATTTGTTTGTTTATTTATTTGTTTGTTTGTTTGTTTCAATTATATTGAGGACTAACCTCAATGTCATCTAAAAAAACCTTTTGGGACAATCAGGATATGGTTTCCAGTTTTAAGCTGGACCCTTAAATCAAAAGACTTTTTTTGACTTCACTCTTATCTTTTCTTTTTGATGAGCCAGAAATAAGAAGAGTAGACACTAAAGAATGTTTCAAAACAACTGCAGACACTGGCTCAAATTTTGCAAATTAGAGTTGAAGACGCCTTGGCGTCTGTGCCTGGAAGTATATTTATAGATATCCTCAAAATGGAACTAATTTATGTGTTACTTCCTTATAAATGTCCCTCTGGTAAGCCTGCCAGATTATCTTGTGAAAGCTTCATGAAGATGGATACTTCCAGGAGAGCTGTGATTTTCAACAGGGAGACGCAGATGCCTCATTTGCAGGTATCCATCAGTTATATGGGAAAAGTCAAATTATGCTTGCTGAATCTCATCTACTTTTATTTCTTTATCTGGGTTGCATTAGAAAAACAGCAAATGGGCAGCACCATCCTCTCAACTTGCTGGCACATTCCTAAGCCAGAGATGTTGAAGGAGGGATGCAAGAGAGAGGGACATAGAAAAGTTTCGCAACTTGACATTTTTGACATGTGCTTTAACAATCTCCCAGTTAGCATCTGTGTGCATGTCCCTTCAGTGGTACAAAAGGCACCAGAAGGGCACTGTGTACAAATAAGAGACAGATGTTTATCAAAGGTAAACAATAGTAAAGGTTGCCTTTGCTTGAAAGCCAGTCGTATCTGACTCTAGGATTCAGTGCTCATCTCTGTTTATAGCCACAGAGCCAGTGCTGTCTGGTTTGCACACATTTCTGTGAACATGTGGCAGGCATGACTAGACACCAGAATGCACAGAACACTATTTACCTTCCCACTATTTATCTACTTGCAATTTCTTGCTTTCAAATTGCTAGGTGGCAGGAGCTGAGACAGAGATGGGAGCTCACTCCATTGTGCAGTACTTGAGTCTTGAACTGCTGACCTGCTGACCTTCCAGTCATCAAGTTCAGTGTCTTAACTACTAAGCATGCCTGTAGTTAGACCATGTATCCTTGAGTATGCAAATGTTCATTTGTTCATAGGCCACACTTTAAAAAAATCACCAACAACTCAGAGCAGCTTACCAAAAAAAAGTTTCTACCATCAATTTCATTTCTTTGGATTGCCTAAACACTACGAAAAGATTATTGATGCTAGAACCAGCAGTTTCTTAAGTGTTAAAAGCAGCCTTACCAATATCTATAATCACATCTGACCTTAGGAAATCTGCAAATCAGCTTGCTTGGTTTTGTAATGAGTCATCAAGAGAACCAAACTGAGTTACTTTGTGTTTTGATCGCTCAAATTCTGGAAGCCACCTTGGCTACTCTACAGGACAAATGCAAGGTATAAACAAACAAACAAGCAAACCAATAAAAGCATTTTGAATTGTACCTGGATGCAAACGCCAAGCAAATGCAGGTGAAAATTAAACTAAAATGGATTGGGAAAGCAATTTCTAGAAATCATGTAGATGTTTGGGTATTCATTACGTGCTGTCCTTGCTTTATGCTCGATGGTAGTAAATGCCAATGCAATATTGATGTGCAGTGTTAATGTTGTTTGCTGCATAAACCTGTGGTGCCATTTTTGCAGCACCTTAACATTGTCATAAAGCTCTCTTTGCGCACTTGCTGCCCTCACATGCTTAAAGCTCTTTTTTTTTGTTGTTGTTGTTCAGTCGCACAGTCGATTCCAACCCTTTCCCACCCTATAGACCATTGCCCGACATGCACCTCTGTCCTCCACCATCTTCCTCAGCCCTCCCAGCTCTGTGCCTATTGCATCTACAATACCATCTAGCCATCTCATTTTTGGCCACCCCTTCTTCTTTTGCCAATAACACTTTTCTCTTTACATATCTCACTTTCAAAACAGAGATCTGAACATAATATTAGAAAAGTAATCCATAAAAAACCTATTATAGAATTCCCCCAGTTGGTGAATTACTGCTGTGATAATTTGCTTTCCTTACTAATCTTTTGCTTCCCCTGTTTCTCAAAGTTAATGGGACTAAAAAATCTAAATGCCAGAAGCTACTGACCTATGAAATACTCTCCTCTTTTTCCACCTGATTGCTACTCCAAAACACATACCAGGCACACATGATCCAACACTTGAAATATGTGACTGTCCCTGAGAAGGGTTCCTAAACTAAGGCCTGTGGGCAAGATCCAGCCTGTGGCACCATTTCATGTGCCCCCTACCCTATCCAAGGGCATTTGAGAAACAAAATGGCCACCCATTTGAAGCTATTGAGACAAAATGGCCACCTCCATTGTGCAGGCAGGGCAAAATGGCTGCCCAGCCTGCAAAGCTGACTGAGAGTGCATGACCCGGCCCCCGGCTTGAAAAGATAGAGAACCCTTGTCCCAGAGCCCAGAGGGTGATAACTCAAGTGGGGTGCTATGGAAATGGAAATAGCAAATAAAACCCTCCGCGTTTCTAGACCTGTAGAAGTAGCTAAGTAGCTACAATTGACCAGGGAGAGCCAAGCTCTCCTGATTGTGTCTTCGTTATTTGGGAAAGGAATTAACTGTAGCCTCATTCAGGCCAATAAAAAGACCACTCTTAACTCATGAGTGGAGTAAGTAGGCTAATGATGCCTGCCTATATTCTAGCTCTTTAAAGAGGAAAGCAGTTATCATCTGCGGCAGCTGTCCTTACGATCAAAAAACTTGAAGGAAAAAAAAACAAGGTCCCTGGTTATTCCATGTTTAGGGTCTGCTCCCTGCTTTCAAGAGCTAGGGGAGAGGGTTAATATGTCCATGAGTTAAGATTAATATTTCCATTGAATGCCTGAACAGTCTTTAAAAGTACTGTAACTGGTTACATCTAAATTTTGTTTCACCTACTCCCCTTTGCAACACTCACAGCCACCCACACTATTCTTTTATCTAAGATGAATATATCTTTAGGGAAATGTAACCTTACAGAAAAGACTGGCAATTAGTATGCTAAGGGTGGAAATGATGTGTGCCATCATGGAGCCAAAATAATTGATGCTAGCTAGATGCACAGTTGATTTATGCAGGTTGATGCTTGACTTTCTCACACACACACGAATGAAACTCTCCACATTTGTATTATTATCATCATCATCATCATCATCATCATCATCATCATCATCATTAATTTGGACTTAGGGCAGCTAACAACAATATCACATCCAATACAATATAAAACAAGATACAATTAGCATACACTAGAGAACAAGATACAATTAGCAGAATACAATTAGCATACAATAATAAAAATCACCTAAGTCACAACATCCCAAAACAAGAATTTGACCACAAGAGTCCAGGCCTCACAGTCCAAAGTCTAGGCTGGGCAGGGGGCGATGTCAAGCCCTATGCCCCAGCAGGCAAGTCCGTGGCCAAGTCCACAGCACCAGGGAGCAGAGGAGCCATGAGACTACACCACACCAGAGCCCCTGCCACCGGCCCCTGTGTGGCCAAGCTCCCATTCCACAGCTCCGAAGCTCCAACTCCACCATGGCTCAACCAACGATGGGCCCGCCACACCCAACGCCAACCTGGCCGCAGCTGGGATGGAGATGGAGGCGCCACTGCCACCACAGCTGCTGGAGGTCTCAGGAGGCCAGGTGGAGAAGGGCTAGAGGTCTTGCAGGGTGGTGGCCAGAGTCCTCTCTTGCCACCCACTCTCCATGGCTTCAGGGCTTTTCAACCTCTGGCCAGGTGGGAAAGGGGCCGGAGGTCTCGCAGGGTAGTGGCCAGAGTCATCTCTAGCCACTTGCCCTCTGTGGCTGCAGGGCTTTTCAACTTCCAGCCAGGTGTATGTATATGAATTAGTTGAACAGCATCCCTTTGATAACTATCATTGGCAGGGCATCTCCAGTTTTTCATCCTGGTCTGACCTCCATGGGACTATCCTAATGTCATACCAGTTCTTCCTCCAATGACAACAGTAGAGGCCAGTTTTTCCTTTTCACTGTCCATGGTGCTGAATCCTACCTCCAAAATAATGTCAGATGGATAGCTCTCGTAAGATTCAATCTAAAATCCACTGCCTGTACAAAATCGTACATAATAATAATGAATTCACAGACAGCTGGCCATTGGCAGCGAAACACAAGAAAATGTGTTCTATTCCACTTTGTTGGCAGAGGCCAGTGGAGAGCAATGGGAAACCTTACTCTCTTTGGGGGGAGGGTGGCTACAGCACCCATAATCCACAAAAAAACATATACTGTAGTCCAAAAAGAGAAATATTTTCTTCCCAGCCCTGACTTGGAACCAGCAAGGCACCCTTGAACTTTCTCCAGTTGAACTTTAGGATTGAGAGATTAGGAGGGTGTATTCAAAATGAGAAGAAACAGCTAAGGGCTAAATGACAGTTTAGAACAGATAGGCACTCTTGATTAATAAGACAGGGCTGGTTTTCATGTACTCTTAATATGCTAACTTGAAAGAAGTCCCACTACATTTGATGGGGATTATTTCCGGGAAATTTCACTCTAGAATGAAGCCAGGAATAACCCAGTAGCATGCACAACAGTGGTAGTGTCTCTACCAGCAACACCTTCATTCTGCACATTCCAGCAACAGAACTTTGACATCACACTTTGTAACATTATGACACAGCAGGTATCAAATACTCCAGCAAATAGATTCCACTATTGTGGCTACAATTTTTAAGACCAGGCCATAAATCACCAAAACCGAATGCAGAATGAAAACTACATCGATTCATAGAACATCAAAAGACATACACTTGAGTGTTTTGTTCGTCTTGGAAGAGATTAGGTTTACATGCACGTAGCAAGAAACAGAAAATAGCAGGGAGTAATTTTGCGCAAAAGGCCAGTTACATGAATTTTTACTTATCTGTCACCTAATTAAAATGGACAAGATGATAGAATTAAACTGATTATTCTTTTAAAGCAAAACATACTAAATTTATATATTTCAGCTGGGATGCATGGGACTTCACACACACACACACACAGAGAGAGAGAGAGAGAGAGAGCTACATTACTTACTTTAACACAGATTCATGTCAATTTTAATAGCTTCTGCTAAAACTCTGGATGAGAGGGAAAGTGCCTGGAGGGGAAAATAGCAAGTATTAAAAATGAGATTGAGCTGCTGAGATGATTATTTCTCATAAGATATTTCCCCACAAATCATCTTAACTTTTATAGTTAAACAAATGCTCTAAAAGAGGAAACAGTAAAGCTATCATAGGGATGACTGCCTGGCTCTCCATAGCCTTTAGTTTTGACAAAAACAAATGGGCAAGAAAATCAAAAGGATGCAACCATTTGATGGAACATGATGGGATTTTTTTTTAACCATTAATGCTCCCTTTGTTTTAGTTTCCATATAGTATCTAGAAGTGTATTCCCAATGCCCAATGAGTTGGAAATGGGCATTCAGAGAACATTCATGAACCTTCTTCTCAAAATATGCATTTATTGACTTTCATTAGTTTCACCTTTCACAAGGAAATGAGCTGATAGACTGGCCTTGTCTTATGGGCTTTTAGGTTCTTTTTAGGATCTCAGGGACAAAATCAGCAGTTCAGTGGGTAAGAGAAAAAGTTTTATTCCAGACAAATTTCTAGCTAAACAACATAGCATATCAGAGACAGAGAGCAAGTAATACAAGCAATAGAAATACAGAAAGGCTTGCATATTTACCTATCCTGGGTTGGGTTCCCTCTGTCCCTTCTTCTCATGCTACCTGGGAGCTCAGGTTAGGTAGCAAAGGATATAGGGAAATACCTCTGTTTTATAATGCTAGAACTTGGAGGCATCCTATGAAGTTATGGGAGAGGTATGACAGTTTAGGTAACTCTTCATAAGACTCATATTTAGTCTATGGAATTTGCTATCACTCAGTATATGATGACCATCAACTTGGATGGCTTTACATGAAGATTAGATGAATTTATGGAGGATAGAGCTGTTAATAGCAGAGAAGGCTGCCAAATGTTAAAGTTGTTACCTGTGAGAATGCAACTGCATTCAAGTTCTGACTGAGGTCTTCCTCATAGATAACTGGTTGGCTTTTCTGGATAGTGTGCTATGCTAGATAGGCCTCTAGACTGGTATACCATGGCTATTCTATTGTTCTTATTTCTTATATTG
The DNA here is from genome assembly GCA_035047345.1 of Bradypodion ventrale. NCBI lineage: Eukaryota > Metazoa > Chordata > Lepidosauria > Squamata > Chamaeleonidae > Bradypodion > Bradypodion ventrale. The sequence goes on from JAWDJE010000006.1 coordinate 129,870,038, forward strand.
TTGAGAATGTTTTCATATTAGGAAAAGGAAATGATGGTTACATTCAGTATTGAGTAAGGTACTTGGAGTATTTTCAGCCAATTAACTGTTAACATTTCCTCACTGACAAATACTACTCAGGTGAGTTTGGAAAAGGGAAGACGCATTTGTGGTTGCCCATCTTTCAAAGTGACTAACTCATAAAGCCATTGCTATAATTGGAAGATGGATGTCTTTTCACACTCTCCATCTACCTAGAACAAATTAACGTCATGCTGCTGTTGTAATGATGGAAATAATCAGGGCAATGTTAATCAAGGAGAATATAACACTCTGAAAAAGCCAGGGAAATGAATTACTTTAAATGAATGTTTGAACTGGGTAATAATTTCATTGCAAAATCTGCAAATGAGGAACTCAACAGACACTTTATATATCTATCCAACCCATCATTACTGAGTCCAAACCATGCATGTCAGAAGGGATCTTACAACTGCCTGAAGATTATTATTGTTGAGCATCATATGAATCACCACTTACTACTGCTGTCTTTTCTAATGTCATGGATTAGATGGTTGCTTTGGTGCCATGAGGCAAGGCTGCGGGAAACAGGTGCTCATTCAAGGAAAACTGCTTTCGGAGAAGCTGAAAGAGGGCTCTGAACAAAGGGGGAACCTTCCCTTATATAAGGTGTGAGGCTCCTCCCCGTTCTCCAGCATGTGCCTCACATTCGTTCCGTCCCTCTCCCCCATGGTGGTCAGGAGGCAAAGTGCGTGCCCAGAGCATAAGATATCATATGCACGGGCATTCTGCTGGATTATTTCAGGGTAAATTTGAATATTCTTGGATGCGTCTAATTGAGAAAATGACCAGAAAGTGACTTGTGGAACTGGATCAGTTGTATGGATATCACACTGATATGTGAAAACAAGTGGAAGGCAAAAGTAAATGGTAAATGAAGTATATTTTTAACATAACTGATGCAGGGCATCAAGCAATAGTCCACTGAGGTCCAAATTTTTTAATTTCCTCTGCATGGGAATGAGCTCCCATCTTTGTCCCAGCTCCTGCCAACCTAGCAGTTCGAAAGCAAGAAATTGCAAGTAGATAAATAGAGACCACTTCGGTGGGAAGGTATCAGCACTCCGGTGTCTAGTCATGCCTGCCACATGACCACAGAAATGTCTGCAGAAGTAGACAGCGCTGGCTCTTCGGCTTTGAAACAGAGATGAGCACTGCACCCTAGAGTAGGATACGACTAGCTTTCAAGCAAGGGAAACCTTTACCTTTACCTGCCTCTCTGCTGGTGAGCAGTGGAAGTGTTCAATCTGATGATATTCTGAAGTGACTAGTTTACTGAGTCACCTCACAATACAGTATTGAAAATTCCAACCAGAAGGAGTCTTAACAGCAAGAAGGTTTGCTTTTGGTCTGTTCCCAGAAAACTTCACTGGAAATAGACCAAACCAAAGTGATCTCACACACACCCAAAAAGCAGAAGTCTGAAAGGTGTGGTTAGGCTTCATGGAGGTTCTTCACAGACATTGGGGGACCTGAAAAAGATGGCAAGATTATCCTCTATGCTCACTGGACGATGCAAGTGATTTTTGTTGGCCCCACAAATTATTTTGGGGGAAATGGGTGCATGTACATGCAGGAAGGCTTTGGGATACTACATCTGTGCCTCTGGAAGCAACATACTGGCCACATTTACTGCAAGTGAACAACAGATTGGAGTTCCCCTGCCATTCCATATACAAAAGGTAGCTTTGCTAGCTGTTGAACCTTTACTCACCATTAGTGATGCAAATTCATGTTGTACCAAAACTGAAGCCAAAAGGCTAGCTTAGAGGATGCACTATAAACTCGATGACACACAGCTCTCTTTCTGTTCTGTTCAACACAATGCCATCACATTCTAGCATTGGCAATTCTAAGCACTCAACGCACTCTGCCTCGTAGTAGAGCTGGCCCTGCATTCTAGTCATTTTATTTCTTTGAGAGTTCTCTTGTCCTTTCTGCCCTTCTATAAATTGTATAACTGTTGTTTCCAACTGCTGCTTCCAAGTTAGATGGCAACAGCTGGCCTCCGCAGTGTAAAGGACCAAGTTATCCTGACTACAAATTCTCTTTTGCTTTCCTCTCTTGTGATCCAAAGGGGTCATGCACTCGCTCTCCCCCCCCACCCCCATGCCATAATTCAGCCAGCAATTTAATGAATCTGTCGGTGTGATTTGTATATGTAGCATTTGCAGAGAATACAAAAGCTGAAGTAAGGGAAAAGGCAGTCCCAGTAGGAGCAAAGGTCAACCTAGGTGGATGAGTTAGCCCAAGTGTTCAGAAGATGCCTTTGAAACAGCTGAAGCAGAAGAAACAGGGAGGGCCACAGTAGCATCATAAAAGAGAAAGCCTGGAAGCTAGAAGTTAGGTAAAGAACAGACAGCCCAAACAAAGAACTATCAAGAACCTCAAGAATGACAGAATATTGATTGAAATTTGGGGCTGCAGAATATTTATTGGCAATGTAGAAACTAGATAGGCTGTAAAAGGCTAGCAGAAATTCTGGCTGGCCCCGCCCATCCAAGTTTTGAAATAAAGTAGTCCTAATTCAGTGCAACACAGGGCTTCCCCCACCCCACCCCCGGCTATGCCCACCATACCACACCCACAGTGTGGTAGTGAAATTTTTTGGAACCCACCACTGACTACACTTGTCTACAATTTTGTTGTAATTACTACATTTAATGAAGATGTAGAAAATGTAGCTAAATGATTTTCAATTTTACCCCATTTTAATATGTTAATTTGCCTGCATGTTAATAATGTTATTGAGTAGCTACTTGTTGCCTAAATGTGGGATGGAAAAAGAATTGTGTAACTCCTCAATTCTCTTGCAGGCTTCCCATTGAGGAGCCTGGCAGACATGTATGGAGGAAGGAGTTCACTGAACAAGGAATAACATTAAAGGAGGATATAGCTGAAAATCTTGACCTTCCCTACATCACTTGAAGAACCCTGAATAGGCTGAAGGTCAGAGTCCATAAATGTAAGACCAACATGCTCAAGTGTGGGCTACTGGTGGACAACAACATGCTATGTGAATGTGGAGAGATACAGAATCTGACTCATTTACATGTATTCAGATTACTGCCAGAAACATGCACTGATGAGTCCTTAGGATTGGCCAATGACAAAGCCAAGAAAGTGACTTCATTTTGGCTTTTTAAAGTTTGACCTGGACACAAAAGAAGAAGAGGAAGCGATTGCCAGCAAACCCTGTGGTTGTCAGCAGTGGTGGGCTCCCAAAAAATTTACTACCACACTGTGGGCATGTGCGTCAGCAAACCTGCTGATGCCCACCACTGGTTCTCAGTCTGTCAGTTATATAATCTTAATGGTTGAACACTTGTTGCTGTATAGTGAGTTTATACTAGAGAAGGCCCTTTGAATCAGTGAGGACTTGGTGATTTGTTGCTTCTACTCCAACAAGACTAAGCAAGAGATTTCAGATTTTAAAAAACCTGGAGTGATTAGTTTTCTGTTGTAGCAAGATGTGTCTTTCTCAATTAACTTTTTTTTTTTAAACTCAAAAGTCATTAGACAAGAATTTGTACTCTTGGCAGTGGAATACTAATTGGTTCACTTTCTCTCTTTATGATGGCCTTGTTACATTCAGTTGCAATATGTCCAATTTTCTGTTTCTTTCTGTTTCTTTTTTCATTACATAAATAAGAGACATGCTCATTCCAATTAATGGCAAGGCCGTTCTCAAGCATATTCTTGGGAAAGAAAAATGACTGAGCCTTAGTGGAGCAATTTTGAGGTGCATGTCATGACAATCACCATAACTATACAGGTCAAAGAGAGTCCAAAAATGCAGACAGCTATATTAATCCTTACCAACAGGTTAGTCCAGTGGTTCCCAATGTGGGATTCATGCCCCACAGGGAGATTTCAATTCCCAGAAGCCTAAGTCAATACATTGCCTGATCAGTGATTTGAATAATTGATTTAGGCTTCTGGGAATAGAAGTCCAAAAAACAAAGGTTGGGAAACACTGTGTTAGTCCAAGCAGTTTTCATCTCCACTGTTAACAGGTCTTTGATAAAGCTAATGGGTCTTAACTGACCATTCAAGACAAAGCTACTTCAAAGCATTTAGGATTACCACTGGGATAGGTCATAATCATACACCAGAAAACCCAAATCTCCCTTAACTGTTGCGACGATTGCAACTAAACCCAATGGAATCATTTCTGCCATGTGTTTAAAAGATATCTGTGTTTCTGCTAATCCAAGAATTCCTGTGTTTTGAACCTGCAAACCATATTCCACTGCTACTCCCCTTATGGTTAGTGGAATATCCCTCAGAGTAACACCGACTCATGATGGAACATCTTTCTAGGGCTCTAAATCAGGAATAGAGAGAGATTTTTGTCTCGTCAGAAAAACTTGTGGAAATTAGTCAGCACTGTTTTTACATACCATCAAGTCTCTTGCAATGTATGGTGACCCTATGAATTAATGAACTCCAAAGATCCTGCTCATGTCTTGCATATTAAAGGCCATAATTGCATTGAGCGTGTAAAGCTATCTCATGTTTGCTCTTCTCCTTTTCTTAATGTTATTGATTTGTCTTATTATGACCCCCAAGTACAATAGCCTCAGTTCAGTCATTTTTGCTCATGGAGAGAGTGCAGGTTTAATCTGTGGTGGCTCAGTGGTTAAGATGCTTGCCTTGTTAGCAGGAAGGCTGGTAAGTTGGCAGTTCAAGACAGCATGACCTGTCCCAGGTCTTGGGAACATGAATGGAGCCTCATTTGGGCATTCCCTGACTGGAGTTTCTTCCGCAAAAATCCTTTCAACCCAGAATAATTTCTGACATGAAATTATTTTTATTATCACCCACTCATTTGTCTTTCTGGAGGTCCATAGTATGGATAAAGATCTGCTCCAACGGTATATTTTAATTGAATTTATCTGTTCGATTGGGTTTGGAGTTTTGCCTGAGAGCTTTCTTCACTGTTTGTATTTCACATCCATGTATAGGAATTAGGAATTTATAGTATGAATAATCTTGGTCTTCATCTTGGTCCCCAATGACTTCCTAACTCTTCTTTTTTAGTTCTACTTCTTTCACTAGAACAACACATCCGACATTTTCTACCAAACTAGCATCAAGAATTCTTGCTTTGTCCTCCAGAACTGTTTCTCAACAACTCTCAGTTCTGGATCCCAATAAACATCTCTTCAATGGTTACATCTTTCTTTGAAATCATGAGAACATCCAACTTTGCTTTGAAAATAAGATTCCAACAAGAAGCAAGTATCCCTCTGATCAATATTTCATGTTGCCTTTTTCTGTTCTCAGATCCTACTGGGGTTTGATGATGATCTGGTACAGTCAGCAATACATATGTTATTTTCTGCTGAAGTATCATTATGAACAACTCAGCCCATGATTCCTTGTCCCTAATAAATTGTTTGCTGATTTTAAAGTTGCAGGCAAAGCTTGCCTGGACTCAAAAAAATTAAATAAATATGTGCCATTGCATGCATGCATGCATACAGAAGAACACAATTTCTTGCTTTTTAACTGCTACGTTAGCAGAACCTGGGACAGACAACAAAAACTCACTCCATTGCACAGCACTCGTGTCTCAAACTGTATATGGTTCTCAGATATTTTTTTAAGACGTCCTGCCTCACTTTGTGTTTCTAGCATTCTCACATTTAAAATTAAGGCTTTGAATATGTGAAGCCTAAGATGTGGAATGGGGCAACATAAATCATTGTGTTGTACTCTAGGGCAGTGTTGGCAAACCTTGGCACTCCAGCTGTTCTTGGACTTCAATTTCCAGAAGCCCAAGTCAGTGCACCTGCTGATCAGGGGCTCTGAGAATTAAAGTTCAAGAAACATCTGGAGCACCAAGGTTGGCCATTACTGCTCTAGGGTCTCTAACATACATGCCTTCAGTCATAGAATGGACCTTTAAAAAAACAAAGGGGATAAAAACAAACTAATAAACCATTTAATTTAGCAAACTCTAGTAACACAAGTGAAATTCCTTTTCATACAACATTGTATCTATTCGGTGTGCTGAAGGGAACAATTAAATCTTCATAAGTACCCATCCTCATTAGCAATCTTAGTTAGAAGTGGCCCTATTTCAGTTTCAGGTTCTTTGTGGTAAATCAACAAAATGAAATGAATCTTAAGTAACGACCTCATCAACAGATTCATTAATATTAATGCTCTCACAAAAGGTACCATTTGCTACTACCATCAAGATTCTGAGAAAAAGCAGCAGGAAAAAGATGCTGATGTTGATAGTAAACCGCTTCACAGCCAGGCAATAATTACTTATACAAACAGCACAGAGGCCCAAAATTTCCCCAGGATTTTGCAAGCAGATGTTATAATACTGCATTATTTAAAGATAAATGTCAATGCAAATCTTGTTTATAAAAGAAAGTTGCTTAATTTTCAATTAAATGCATAGCATTTTCTTGCATCTCTAGAAATACATGAAGCTCTTCCAACAGTTTGTTAAGCATTCAGGGAGGTCCATGTTTTAGGGCTCATGAAAGCGAAATTTGATGTTTACCTCAGTGGCATACAAGGAAGTTTACTGCTATAGGCTGGGCTGCTGTGAAGCTTGTAAATCTGATGCCAAAACTCCTCTTCTTCACATCTGAAGGAGAAACCAGGGAGAGAAAATAATTATCTCCTGCAGGATTATTACACTCATAGCTGCAAGACAAGTTTCAGAATTGAGTCAGTTTATAATAAAATGATGATTATAGAGGTTGACCATCCTGCTGTCATGGAGCAGTGTATCAAGAGTAGCTTAGATGGAGGTGGGCAGGAAGGGGCTATAACAAAATCCCTTCTATTCCTTTCCAACACACCTAAATATTTTACATCGCTACCACTAATCCCTTTGCTTTTTGAGTAATCCAGATAAAGTGTAGGGATTTGCTAGATTATTCCAACTAATGATATCACAACACATCAACATCTAGCCAGGTAAGAGGGGGAGACTTGGAATGCTAGGATTGACAGTTTAACACTGCCAGATCAAGTTGGCTAGGTAAACTAGTCAGCAGAAATGAGGATGGTTTTGTCTAAGAATGACAGAGTCAAACAGGGCTATTCTTGGAGGATCCGAGATTGAGGAAAAGCTACAGGAGCTTTAGGAAAAAGGAGTAAAAGCAAACTTGGCTCCATGGTGTCTAAAATGATTGTAATTTCATTAGCCAAACCTTTGCATGTGTTGAGAAATAAGTACAATGGCTTTGAATAAAATTACCAGGAGGGGATTAGACTGGGTAATCTTACAGGCCTCTTCCAAGTCCATTAACCTGTTGTCATCATCAGCTGCAACTCATATCCAACAATGCATTTTTTCCTGAAGCAGGAAAAATTCAATTGGTGTGAATTTGTTTAAGATGGATCCCAGTTTGCCATGAAGTGACCTATACATTATGATCGTGGAGCCATCCTCTGCAGCACATATGAAATGAGACATGCAGGATTTAACATCGGGACTGCAATGGACTGCTGCAACCTTGAGGCCATTATCAAGGTGCACCTTCACAGTCAGTCCATCTGGCATGGCCTCTTCCACCTCCATGATAATTGGAAATCAAAGTTCCTCCTCTGCTCATTTTGCCGTTGGGCCCAGTATGATGTTTCCCAGTGGCGTTTCCTCCACTGAGGGGACCATCATCCCACCTAAAGAGGCTCATCTGCCCATAGCCGTTGGCCCCTTTAAGGAGTCAGATTATTTACCACCGCCTAACACTTGGCGTTGAGTTGCTGGTTAATTCTATAATGAACCATTAAACTATATCAGTAAAAAGAATATTGGGTACACAGAAAGAGCCTCCTCAAAGTTTGGGATTTTTTTAACCACAATCTGGTACACATTGAGCAATGGCAAACTTGCTGTGCCAGCTAATCTTTTTCACACCAGGTCAGGCATAAGGAACTATGGAATAAATTCACCAAAAGGTGGCTTCATTTTAGCAATTTAAAGTCTGACCTAGACATGGAAGAAAAAGATCTAACAATGGCCTACAGACCGACATGTACCTTTGTGGTTCTAGCCATTCCCTTTGTTTAATTTTCAAGGGGGAGAGTGTTAAAGGACTCCTTAAAAAATTAAATTTTAGCAGCACCAATTGAAATCATACTTATAAGCATTATAGTGGGTAAGTAAATCACGTTGCTAACCTCCCCCTGTAATTGCATTGTCCCATGAAGTCCCAAAATGTAACTTTCCCAAACCTAGGTATCACTGTATAATTTATCAATGGAGAAATTTATTTATTTATTTAATCAATTTCTAACACCTCCCCCTCGCCGCAGCGACTCCGGGTGGCTCACACATACAATAAAAGCACACAGGCATTTAAAAAACATTTAAAATTAAAAGTTATAAAATTTTCTTTAAAAATACTTCCAGTGCCACAAGAACTGACCGCTCAAACAAGCCAGCCCAAGGTGGCTATCTCCCCAGCTTCCCCCCCCACACCCGTTGTGCAAGCCAGGTCTTAAAACCCCTGCAAAAGGGTAAAATCTCCACCTGGAATAATGAATAATCAGCACCCATAGGATTAAGAGACAGCTACATAAATCATGTATATGGTGCAAATAATGAATGAATATATTTGCTTCTTGGTTTTCACTGAACTGAAATCAAAATAGGCAGGCTGCTTTAGCCTAGCAAAAGTAAATAGGGAATATTTTAACTGTTTAATACTCTGCTGCCTGCTTCTGAAAACAAAGCACACCAGAGGAGCGAAGATATTCAATTGTTTTATTTTAAGTTCATCCCACCTATGACCATCTCACATAATCATTTGTTTTTCATATGGCAGTACTTCGCTGCAGCAAAAAGGTTCTCAAAAAGGAGAATATAGAGCTGAGGTTATGCGAGGAATGCATATATGGAATCATGTACAACTTTTATGCTTTTCCCACACAGAAGAGCCTCAAAATAGAGAAAATCATAACATAAGGTACTGCATTTCTTTGAGGCTGCTTCACACTTAGCATGGAATTCAGGACCACCACCAGAAATATCTGGGCCCCATACTGAGCAATCCTATTGGGCCCCACACACAGTAATGTCACAGTTATGGCCGGTGGCAGCAGGGCCCCTGTCAGCCCCTGATGGCGGCCCTGATGGAATTTGATCTAGATCTGGGTACATGAATCAGGGTCAACCCACTGAATTCTCCTTTTCCTTCCTCACAAGTAGACCTGCCCAGCTGCAGTCTCTTCTGCCCTGCTTCACAGATTGTCAGGTACTCACCAAATTTAGAAGGGGAAAATTAGTTATAGGACTATAGTTCCCAGAATCCTGCAAGGGACTGTTAAATTCAGGGAGTTGATGCCCCAAAAGTAACTTTTTCCAAGCTGTGCTCAATCCACTGGAAATGAAGAACAGAGAGTGGGGGATTCCCTTTCTACCCAGGCCAGCTGTATCTGCAGGCATCTGGTTGTACCTATAACACAACAAGGGAAGAAAGATATATACCTATATGAATCTTCCCCGTTATGTTGCTCATTCCATAGCTTCCTATGTTTATTTTCCTTCCTGACCTTGTGTTGGCCCTGTTTGCCTGTCTTGTGTATTTGGCAGTAAAACAGAAGGTCTATTCAGGTTTTGTAGATTTTAGCTCCTTAAATTAATTTTTAGTAGAATTCAATGTGTTTGTGGTGACATATAGAAGAGGAAGTATTTATACCTGTGCCTAGACTAGACCCTTTGAGTCAGTAGGATATATATTAGTTTTGATTTCCCATTCAGGATCAGTCTATCTAGTCAAAACTAGCAAGTGCAGAAATATATAAATATGCATAAATAAATCACTTCTCCCAACAGAATTGTGGAGGGATGAGAGAATGAACAGTTTCCATCTGTTTTCATTTTAATTCCACTGGACAAATCCTACCAGCGGAGAAGCATATTTTAACATCTGCCAGCTACATAATAGACTCTCATTGGATGGCATAGCATCTCTAGTTTCAAAAAACAAAACAAACCCAGTCTGATTGGAGCAAACATCTATCTTGCCAAATGTTGTGGTGAGAAGATGCATGGCACACGTACGGTCAGAAGGGAGAGAACTGTTGGCCTCCAAAGTACAAAACAAACATGAGAACATGAGAAGCACAACAGTTGCACACAGTATTGTTGATCAAGTCCTGCTTTTAGGGTACAGAGGTACACTAGGCAGAAGGCCTGTGGACATGTGGACTGGACTGGTTTACATATATATATATATATATATATATATATATATATATATATATATATATATATATATATATATATATATATATATATATATATATATATATATATATATATATGCGCCTATGAACGAGATTACTGTTCTGTGGAATGGCCTGGCTATGGAATTATATTAAAGGAATCCTTGGTTTGTTTCATAAACAAACAATTTACAGTTTCCTATTGGCAAAAAAGGGCCGAGGATTTCTCCCAGTTTGGACTTTTTGCACAATGGAATGAGTAAAAAGAGAGGTGAATGACTGCTGTAGCAGCAAGGCTCAGGCTGAGATGGGAAAAGTATACATTTTCCTTTCGAAATCTTTAGGCCAAAAACTGCTGAACAAAGTAAACTTCAACTAGAGGGCTGGTGGATGTTTAGTGTCAAAGGTAGTGTTTTTTAAAAGAGTTAACTGTGACTAATTTTCCACAACTGTAATTTCCTCTGATACTTAAATCCAGATTGTTCTGCTTTGTACTTTTTATTTTAACATTGTATTGGTAGAAATTCATTGATTTTTCCTGTGATTTCCTTTATGCTGTGCCTTCATCTTATAGATCTCATTCTCCATTTATCTGCTGTGATTTAAAAATACCCTTCAAATCAATTGCACCTATGAATAGCTTCAGAGTATCTCTGGTTAGGGGTACACAGAAAGAGCCTACTTGAAGATTGTGGCATTTTTGGACTACAATCGGGCGTATCCCAGGCAAGAGCAACCTTGTGCCGGCTAACCTTTCTCGCACTAGGTCAGGCGAAAGGAACTAGGAAATGAATTCACCAAAAGATGGTTTCATTTCGGCAGTCTCATGCCTAGACATGGAAGAAGAAGATCACTGGTTACACCTTTTACCCCTAGGGCAAATAAGAACCTCATTTTTCATAATTTCAACTGGTGGCTACAAGTTCTAATCCATTGGTCTTCTGGATCTTCACACTGAACATTTGTCAGCTTAAGGTGAAGGTCAATCACAGAGATGAAGAGTATTATAAATGTGTGCACTTTAAAAACCCAAAAGAAATAAAGAGAGGGACAAAGTGTTGAATCTAGACTACAGGATTCAGCTTCCACAGAAATACCTGTAAATTAACTATTTAAAAGGCTATATACACCGTTCACTGGTAAGACCAACATGCTCAGAAAGGGCCTGCTGGCAGACAACAACACATTGCAGGCGCACCCCCCCAATAACGGACACAGACAACATTGAAAGTGGATAACAGCACCGGGCCACATTTATTGATTCAATGCCCTAGTCCGAATTATAAATTTGTATTGGTAAAACGACCAATCATAATTCATAAGGCAAGCAGGCCGAAGTAACACTGGTAAGGTACCACCCCAAAATTGCCAACGGCAATTGGTTACAATGTATCAATTTGTATCAATTTGTATCAATTTGTTTGTTGACAACAAACAAATTGTTGACCGTAGTCAATAACTAACTCATGACCCCACCCTCTGACGCGTATCCGTGAAATCACAGGGGTGATGCATGCTGGTTAGCAATCGTCATCACCCCATCGCCTGGTTCGTCGTTGACCGGACAACGTTTAACTAATTTATTCCTGTCTAGTGTTGTCCAGTCAATTGCGAACCTGCCGGATACTTGTGGGTCATACTGTTTACCTTACCAGTGCTACCCGCCAATGTGACCAAAGTCAACATTAGGAACGCAGAAAGACCCCTATATCAAACCATAGCAACAGTGTGGGATGGGCAAAAAAGCCAGGACCCGGAAGCCAATATGGGTCCCAGCCAAAAATTCCCACCCGGCCCCGAAGCGACCAAAGTATCACACTGTTAACTAGGGAGGGGGTGGAGGGGAAAAGACTTCTCCGCTCCGTCGCTGAGGTAAAATGGCAGCTCGGCTGCCTCGTGGCCATCCCTTTTATAAGGGAGCTGGCCACGCCCCTAACTACCCGGATTCTCTGCCCTGTGGGGGGGGCGCAAAGGGCGCGGCGGCCATTTTGGCGCCGCGCTCGCATTGCAGGCGCACCCCCCCAATAACGGACACAGACAACATTGAAAGTGGATAACAGCACCGGGCCACATTTATTGATTCAATGCCCTAGTCCGAATTATAAATTTGTATTGGTAAAACGACCAATCATAATTCATAAGGCAAGCAGGCCGAAGTAACACTGGTAAGGTACCACCCCAAAATTGCCAACGGCAATTGGTTACAATGTATCAATTTGTATCAATTTGTTTGTTGACAACAAACAAATTGTTGACCGTAGTCAATAACTAACTCATGACCCCACCCTCTGACGCGTATCCGTGAAATCACAGGGGTGATGCATGCTGGTTAGCAATCGTCATCACCCCATCGCCTGGTTCATCGTTGACCGGACAACGTTTAACTAATTTATTCCTGTCTAGTGTTGTCCAGTCAATTGCGAACCTGCCGGATACTTGTGGGTCATACTGTTTACCTTACCAGTGCTACCCGCCACACGGAGGGGCTTCAAAGAAGACCTGACGCCCCCCCCCCCAGACCGTCAGCTCGGTCAACAGGCCTGCTCGCCAATCACCCAACAGGAGGTCCATACCTCCTCGCGACAGATGGACCCCATCCCCTGCGTACAAGTCATAATTTTGCAGGCTAATATCGGGGTGATGACTGACCCGTCCCCAAGCCCTGTCGGCAAGAAACCGCGCCACCGCCCTATTGACCGTGCGCCTAGCGCGGTCAAGGGCCATGAGGTTAACGCCCCCTCTGTAAGAATGGCGCGGGACAATGTCCGACCAAACCAGGGTTGTGGCAGGCCAGACATAATGCAAGTAGGCGAGTTCCTCGCAAATCGCATGCTTGAGCGATAAGCCGGTGACCTGGCCCAAATCATTGCCCCCCAGGTGGATAATGAGAATGTCAGGCGGGTCAGCACCCAGGCCAGAAAAAAGGAAAGGCCGCAGCTCCCGCCATAACATCCCAGGCTTACCATGCCATGTGAGACTGGCGTGTTCACCCAGTCCCAGTCGGGGTCCCCACTCTGTCGCCGCAGCGTAACGCGCTGCCCTGTGCACATAGCTGTGGCCCACCAGCCATACTGTCACCGGTGTAATACGACACCCAGGGTCTGTAAGAAAATTGAGAAAAAAGGCGGTAAGGTGACTGGATTGGTACTCATGGCGGGAGTGGGCGCACATAAAACTGAAAACATTGCGAGCCCCACCTCCCCATGCTGCGTATGTCAGCCCCAGAGTACCCAAAAGCAGCTGCTGTAGAGGCTGCACCAATACGGAATGAATGTGTGCCATAACGGGCACCTGGTAGGCCCACCCTGGTGAGGGCTCTGGCTGTCACCTTCCAAAACTGAAATTTAGTAAGGGGAGATCCATCTTGGTGACAGAAAAACGGGCCGTGGTGCATGCCACGCAGTGCCAGGAATTCCTGTAGGGCACCAACCGGACAGATGTCTGCCAAAGAACACCGTAGCAGTCTTACACCACTGCCTACGCCATGCTGATCTGTTTTAGAGGAGCGTATCCTCAACTGGGCCCAGTCTTTGGCAACATAGACATCTTCGAGTTCCAGTGCCCTACCACTTGCATCCGCCTTAGACAGCATCACGAGTTCGCTGACGCGGAGCGCTCCAAAAAATGCCACCGTTGTGGCTGCATGAAAAAGGGCTGCCTCATAATGATCAAAACAGAGGCCTGGCCAGCCCCGGGCCAACTGGGTAAGAACCCCTGGGGAAATAGGGTGCCGGTCGTCCGGGCAACGCCCGCGCTCGCGCACCCACCCCTCCAAAACATGTCTCACACGGAAGTCAGAGGTGGTATCCACATGACCTCCCACTTTGGCCATAAAAGCCAACGCCGAGAGCTTGGATGCTATGGTGCGAGGTGCGAGGCCCTGTGCATGCAGGTGAACCATGAACCGCAGAACATGGTCCACCGGGATAGGCCAGGTCTCTGGCAAGTGAAATTGAGCAGAAAATGCTCTGTAAGAATTGAATGCTTGTTGATACGCCTTACGCGTGCGTGGCGCTAGTGACAGGCCAATCGCCCGGTTCACCTCTCCTTGCCAATAGTCCACATCTCGTCCGGGAGTGGCGAGGGAAATTCCTCCGCATCCGGGGCCAAGGCGCGGAACCGGGAGATCTGCAGGCGGGACAAAGCGTCAGCAATATCATTATTAATCCCTGGGACATGCCTGGCCCTGAACAAGACGTTGAGGCGCAGGCAGCGCAGCACAAAATGGCGCACTAGTTCCATAACCCTGGGCGATTTGGAAGTCTGTGCATTGACAATGTGGACAACAGCAGCATTGTCACACCAGAAATGCACCACCGAATTAGCCCACTGTTCGCCCCATAGCATCAAAGCCCCCAGAATAGGGAAAAATTCCAGGTATGTGAGATCCCGCAGGCGACCTGTGCCTGCCCATGCCGGTGGCCACCCACCATAGGCCCACTTCCCATTGAAGTACATCCCATAACCCAGGGATCCTGAGGCATCAGACTGGATCTGAAAATTGGGGGATGCCAGGAGGTCAGACCTCCAAAATGAGACCCCATTGAACTCCCTCAGGAATTGCAACCAGACAAACATGTCTGCCCTGATACCCCGGGTGAGCCTGACTCTGTGGTGGGGCCTGGATAACCCTGCCATGGCGTCGCATAAGCGCCGGGCAAAAGCCCTGCCCGGTGCGACCACCCTGCAAGCAAAATTGAGGTGACCATGTAGCACCTGCAGTTCCCTCAGGGATGCCTTACGCTTGGCCAGCAATTCCGAGATAAGGGCCACTATCCTGGACACCTTATCACCCAGCAACCTAGAAGCCTGCACTACTGTGTCAATCTCAACCCCCAGGAATACTAGCTTGGTAGATGGGCCCTCGGTCTTTTCGGGCGCTAAAGGGACACCAAGTTCCTCCATTAGCGTCTGAAATGTGTTGAGGAGACGTGTGCACGTGTCCCAGCCCCGTTCACCCCCGAATAAAAAATCATCCAGGTAATGGGCTACAGACCGGGACCCTGACCTGCGGACGAAAGCCCACTCTAGGAAGGTACTAAAACGCTCGAATGCCGAGCATGATATGGAGCAGCCAAAAGGCATGGCCTTATCAAAATAATATTCACCCTTAAATTTAAAACCCAGCAACTCAAAGTCGCCCGGATGCACTGGCAAGAGGCGAAAAGCCGACTTAATGTCACACTTGGCCAGCAAGGCACCCGGGCCACACGAGCGTACCATGCGCAGCGCATGGTCAAACGATGTATACCTGACTGAACAGAGGTCATCAGGAATAGCATCATTGACCGATCGGCCGGCTGGGTAGGACAAATGATGAATAAGGCGAAACTCACCTAGGGACTTTTTGGGGACCAAGCCCAGTGGCAACACCTTAAGATTGGGAAACGGGGGTGCAGGGAAAGGTCCAGCGACCCTGCCCGCATCTAACTCTTTTTTAATGCTGGCCGCAGCCACGTCCTCCCTCCCTCTGAGGGATAACAGGTTGGGGGCATCCTGAGGGGACCTATCACCCATGAAAGGGATACGGAATCCCTGCTTAAAACCCTGAAGGAGATACTCCCCATCCTCCCCCTTCGGGTACGATGCGAGCCAACGCTCCAGCATGTCCACATTAATTGGGGAGGGGGCCTTTTGGAGAACCAGCTCCATCCGTGGCAGTCTTGCCAGCCCACTGTCCACCCCTCCCTCTGCCTCGTGCCCCCCCAGGCCTGGGACAGGCAGAGGCTGCGTGGGGGCCCGAACATGTGGGACACTCATGCTTATACCTGCAATTCTTTCTATTGCAGGAACCATTGGACGAGAAAGTCCAGCACAGCAGGCGGGCTGGAACCCCCTGCCCCGCCGCCTGGCGGGTAACCTGCGCTGGAGCCGCTCGCTGGACCGCATGTCCGCAATGGTATCTATCTCCCGGGGCAGGGGGTGTAGGCGTCATATACAAGAGCCAAAGCCTCTGGCACGGCTCATCCCATCTCATCTCGGGGTGGAGGGGAATCCTCATACGGAATTCCTCATCATATGCTAGCCATGAGGGGCCCGGGAAATCAACCATCGCCCTGTATATGTTGTCCAAATATTGGACCATGGGAATAGCTAAATCCGGCCGCGCCCTCAAATACACCGCCATGTATATTAAATAAGCGGGGAGCCAGTTGGCCCAGGTACGCGGCGGCTTACGGCAGCGTGCCTGCTCCTTGTCCTTCTCATCCTGTCCCTCCCTTTCCTCCTTGGTGGGCTCTCTGTTCAGGAGTGAGAAGATATCTACGTACTCCCCCCGCCATATCTTTTCTCTGGTAGTCTGTGCCAAATGATCACCCAATGGCAAGGAATACCCCGCCGTCGGCAAAGCCGAAAAAGGCACAGCCGGCCTAGGAAAAGGGGCCTGAGCTAACCCAGCCACCCCCAGAACATTCCCCGCAGTGTAAGAACAAGTACCCACCCCAGTGCCCAAGGTGGCAGTCGTCGTCGCCGGGTGGGTTGCCGACAGCGTGGCCCCCGCACCACCCGCGCGAGGCCAAGGCCATTGAAAGGCCCCCCCTATATTGGGGATGTGTGTGGATGTACTCGCTTGCACCGTATACTCACATGCTGCACCCCCGCGGGCCGCCCCCACCGGGGGTTCCGGCCCACTGGGGGCGTCGGAACTCACGACCGACGTAGAGCTCATCACCGGGGCTTGACCCGCACCTGGCTGCTGGCTGGGGAGCCACGCGCCTGCAGCAGCTCGACCCTCCCTGCCGGCTGTTGTCCTCCTGCCGACAGCGCCTCAAAAGGGACCCCGAAGGGGGCGCCCGCCTGACTGGCCCGAGCCAATGACGCTTCCAGGGCCGCGATGCGGGCCAGTAAGGTGTCCACGTTGACCAGGGGCAAAGGGCCGGCCGGCCCGCCTGGTCCCGGCGCAGGTACAGGTCCCTGTACCCCAGGACCCGAATATGGCCATTGGCCAGCACCGAAGCCCGGCAGGGTCGGTGGAGAAACCTGCCAAGGCAGGGGGCCGCACCACCCCCCAAGGTTAGAGGGCCCAGGGAGAGGCTGCGACCCAAGAGGAGTAGGCCCAACAGGGTGGGCAGGTGCAGGAGCGGTGTCCACCGCTCGCGGGCCGCGGGCCGGAACGCCTTCCGCGCCCGCACTCTGATCGCCCACTCCGGGCCAAGGGGCAATCGACCCCATTCCGCTGGCCCCGGCAGGGGCCGGCAAAGGCGGCTGCTGAGGAGGCGGCACCGCGGTCCTCCGACCTGGGTTGCGCCTCCTAACAGCGCGAGCTGCACTCGAAGCTGCCTTCTTCTTCGAAGGCATCTCCACCGAAGCAAGAAGGGAAGCCAGCAAGGCAGAATCGCTACCAAAAGGGCTTCCCGGTAGGCTAAAGAGCAACGGAGACACAGGGGAAAAGACTTCTCCGCTCCGTCGCTGAGGTAAAATGGCAGCTCGGCTGCCTCGTGGCCATCCCTTTTATAAGGGAGCTGGCCACGCCCCTAACTACCCGGATTCTCTGCCCTGTGGGGGGGGCCCCGCAAAGGGCGCGGCGGCCATTTTGGCGCCGCGCTCGCATTGTGTGAATGTGGAAAGACACAGAATCCAGCATATTTACTGGTCTATAACTTTCGCCAATGACAAAGCCAAGTACTGTAAGTGGCTTCATTTTGGCAACCCAGGGTTTGATTGGGACATGAAAGAAGTAGAACCTTTCACTGATTTTGGTCCAAACATGGTTCTAGGAGTAAAGGATCTCCTTGCCTTTCATATGTTTTGAACTTCAGCTACAAGAAATTTTTATTTTTTTATTTACTTACTATATTTATACCCCGCCCATCTAGGAGATATTCGTACTCTGGGCAGCTAACAACAGAAAATGAACACATTAAAAGCAACCGCACATTTCTAAAACTACATATAAATCCTAGAACAACATGTCCAATAGACTTCATTCAAGCTTGTGATGAGAATGTTTGTCTACCTATGATGTCCTTTATACTTTTAAATGCAAAAATCAAGCTAGCAAGGTCCATCTGTTTTACTACAACTCACAGATGTGAAAATGCAAAACAGGGAATGGAGATTGTGGAACTCTATTTATTTTACTATATGTTGGCTCAAAGATTATGGGAATCGTATCTGTGGAAAGTAATTTCTACAGATGACAAGATCTGGTGAAATGTCTACTTTGGTTTAGGCATTAGCAGCAGCCTAAAGAAGACATTCTTGGTTTGACTATTCTTTGTTCCTGCATTTTATTGAATCAGTGTTGGGAAAGTAACATGTTGAGATGGGTAAGTAAGTTCTATCGATCTCTTGCTAACACCAGATACTTCACTTCTATTTGCACACCAAACTTGAGAAGCGATTACCAAATGGATGTTTTGCTAGCAGTTACAGGGAACAAATGAGATAATAAAATACAACAGCTATTTAAAAGTAAATGTTTCCAGGCGACTTGCATTTCTGCAGCAGAAGTCTCATGGCAGTTACCCAACCAGAACATGCCTAACTTTCCCCCTTTTGCATGCAAGGAAAATGATCAGGTGAAAGACAGAAAATCTATAGCAATTTTCCCTCCAAATGGCCTATTACAGGGATGCCCAAACTACAGCCTGGGGGCAGGATCCGGCCCCTGATGCCAATTCATCTGGCGCACAAAGCCCTACATGAATGGGGCAGCATTCTGGGAACTATAATCCAAAAACTAATTTTTTGAAACTCAGGGTTTTACTTTGCTTCCAAACCAGCATCTCTTTGATGCTTCTTTCAGAATGAATGATTACCTTTGCCTACCCGGTGTGTTACTCTCCTACCAAACAATAAGATTTTAAAAATCCTCCTGTTTTTCTAGTGTTAATTCCTGAGGCCCCTTCCATTTTTTTGCATCATCTGTATTAGGTATCGTACACTAAGCAAGAGAACAACCCTCAACAGCCACTAAATGGATATGAGCCTCAAGTTTGCAGGCTCATACCCAGGAAGAGCTTTATGGCAAGAACAAAGTTTCTTGAGGGTCTACAAAAGCAAATTAGAAGATGGAGGAAGGAACTCACTGGACAAAGAGTAACATTAAAGGAAGATATAGCTGAGGAACTCAACCTCTCCTACCTCACTTGGAGGACCCCGAATGGGCTGTGGGTAGGAGTCCCTAAAGACAAGACCACCATGCTTAAGTGGGGGCTTTTGGTGGACAACAACTCATGGTGTGAATGTGGAGAGATACAGAATCCAACTTATTTACTGGTCTGCCAATTGCTGCCAAAGGCATGCACTGATGAGAGCTTGGGTTTGGGTAATGACAAAGTGAAGAAAGTGGCTTCATTTTAGCAGTCCAGGGTTTGATTGGGACACAAAAGAAAAAGGAACTGTAGGGTGCTTTTTAAATTTGTTAACATTTGGGAACAAATCTTAATAGAAAAAAATAGCAGCAGTGTGGGGCAGTGCAGGTTCACTGGCATTACACCGGTATCTATTGGAACAAGTTTTTTTCTCTAGAGGCATTCTCAAGGGTAACTGGCTGACTGTCAGATCTTTACAGCTGAATGGGCTGCAATTGTCCAGAGATGAGAAAAGCAAATACAATCCCCAGGATTCAAGTCGCAAGTCTCGACTCATTGACATTTCAACCTGAGTCTGGAGTTAGCTTTTCTTCTATCGCAGAGAAATTTGATTTCCTTCACCATGCTTCTTAGCAACCCAAATGTGCTGCTAAAAGCATGTTTCAGAATACTTATGTTCTCTCTGTGTGTATTTTATATATAAAAAACATGGAGTGATTTTGTAAAACAACAACTGTAGCTCAGTGCTACGTTACGTTAGGAGCTACTTTGAATGTTTTTGTATAAAGAACAACCAAATGTCCCATTATTGACATATAAGGTGTCGTTATCTGCAAAAACCGAACACTCCAAAATGAAAGTCTTTACCTGTTCATAAAAGACTGCAGTGGCTCAAGTGGCTAAGATGCTGACTGGGAGGCAGAAGGTCAGCAGTTTGAGTCCCGAGTACTGCAGAACAGAATGAGCTCCCGTCTTTGTCCCAGCTCCTGCCAACCTAGTAGTTCAAAAGCAAGAAATTTCAAGTAGATAAATAGGGACCACTTTGGTGGGAAGGTAACAGCATTCCGTGCGCTCTGGTGTATAGTCATGCCTGCCACATGACCACGGAAACATCTGCAGAAGCAGACAGCGCTGACTCTTCGGCTTTGAAACAGAGATGAGCACTGAACCCTAGAGTCGGATACGACTGGCTTTCGAGCAAAGGAAACTTTTACCTACCTGTTCGTAGAGAGGTTTGATGAACTTCTCATCTCTCTACTTGTGTAGAATAATAAAACACTGGTGCTTATTTAATCTTCGCATATATTCGCTGAAATCCTATACAGTATAAATTACATTTGTGTATATCTTCTGATTGCCAGGCACATGACATTAAAGCAATATGTGCTGTTAAACAAAATAACATTATTTTTTGAAAAGTAACTACATGCTCTTAAATCAATCCCAAAGTATGGCCACCCTCCCCAGAGGTTTTTTTTTTAGGTGTAAGACATTCAGAGGTGGCATACACCACCAGGAGCCCTGTTGGTGCCGTGGTTAAACTGCTGTCCTGCAACCAAAAGGTTGTGAGTCCTATCCTGACCAGGGATCAAGGTTGACAGCCTTCCATCCTTCCAAGATCAGTAAAATGAGTACCCAGCATGTTGGGGGCAAAATTCTAATTAACTTGTGAACCACCCAGAGAGTTGACTAAGTGCTAAGGGGGCAGTATAGAAGTGTGATTGCTTTGGTTTGCTTTAGTCCCAATTCCACTGGCTCTCCAACTGACTGAGCTATCCAGGATAGGAAAATGTCATCAAATAAATGACGACAAAATAAACTTCTGTCAGCAGTGATATTCAAGAAGAGTCAGTTGTGATGCTGACATACAGGGAGATGTATCTAGCTTGGTGTGTGAAGACAGGTTGGGATATAAAGTATGCATCAGAAGTGTGCTGTAATCATCTTTGTCCCCAAAGCTAATGCTCCTTCATAAAAGACCTCAGCAGGTAGGATATGAGCGCTATTGATCTCAGGCCAATCAAATATTTATTATATAGCAACAGACTTCTACGCACTGGGAATTCTAGTACATACTTTACTTGCAGTTCACAGGTCCCAAGCAACTTTATCTGTTGTTGTTCAGAGGGACACATGGCTGAACATCAGCAACAGTCCTGGAAACCAATCACAAGACAAATGACTAGGATTCTACACAAAGCTGGAATGGTACAGATTTGCAGTCTGGTTTACCATACCATAATGTTCATGGTTACCTGTATCTATGAATCCAAGTCAGAGAACTTCTGGCCTCTTATATAACAATCCAGAAGAAGGATGACTGAGATGCCCCCAAAACCTTGTTCTAATCACAACAGGCAACTGTTGAAATGTTAATTATAGCACATTTTCCACACACTACCATTAATCATCTGCTTAAGTAAATAAGTTTCTACCTTCAAAATTTGTAATATTTGCTATTTTTATTTTATGTTGTCATTGGTATTTCAATTTGTATTTCTTGAAAGTCTTCTGTTGTAAATCACGTCGAGCAGTGTTTGCACTAAATATGGGTTGGAAGCAAGGAAGGAAAACAACAATTGAGCCAACCAACCTAAAAAGGAAGGAAAGTTAAGACAACAGAGAGAAAGAGGGGGAAAGTCAATTGTATTAAAAAGTATGCAGTCTCTCCTTCATAAAAGCAACTTCTTGGCATTGTGGTAAAAATAAAATATTTTAACTAATGCAAGCGCGGCGCCAAAATGGCCGCTCTCTCTTTGCGGGGCCCCCCCATCGGACGAAGGCATCCGGGTAGTTAGGGGGCGTGGCCAGCTCCCTTATAAAAGGGGTGGCCATGAGGCAGCCGAGCTGCCATTTTGCGAAGCGACGGAGCGGAGAAGTTTTTCCCCTCTTGCCTCTGTCGCTTTTACCTTTACCGGGAAGCCTCTTGGCTGCTGAATTTTCTCGTTTTCGGCTTCCCGTCATTTGGCTGAGATGCCCTCGAAGAAGAAGGCGGCTGCGAGTGCGGCTCGTGCGATTCGGAGGCGCAATCCGGGTCGGAGGACCGCGGCTGCGCCTCCCCAGCAGCCGCCTTTGCCTGCACTCACCGGGACCGGTGGGATGGGGTTAATCCCCCCTTAGCTGGAGACCGGGGGCCCGCACACGGGCCCAGTAGGGGCTGCGGCCTTCGGCCCGCAAGCGGTGGACACTGCTCCTGGTGTTGCCCATTCCGCTGGGCCTTCCTCCATAGGGGCGCAGCTCGCTCAGGGGGCTTCCAGCCTTGGGGGTGGTGTGGTCCCCTTCCCTGGCAGGTTGCTCCATCGGCCCTACCGGGCCCGGGTTTGGGGTCGTGCCCCTTTTCGGGCCCCGGGGTACAGGGACCTGTACCCATGCCTGTAGTGGGCGGGCCGTCTGGCCCTTTGCCCCATGTCAGCGTGGAGGCTCTACTGGCCCGCGTTGCGGCCCTTGAGGCATCCCTGGCCCGGGCTAGCCAACCTGGGGCCCCTTTTGGGGCACAGTTCGATACGCCGTCTGCTGGGCAGCGGCAGGCGATGGGACGGGTCGAGCTGCTTGAGGCGCGTGGCACGACCTCGGCCACTGCCTCGCAGCTCCCCAACCAACAGGCCGGTGCGGGTCAGGCCCCATCGACGAGCTCCACGGCGGTCGTGAGCTAAGACGCCCCCAGTGGGCCGGAACCCCCGGTGGGGGCGGCCCATGGGGGTGCAGCATGTGAGTATGCGGTCCAAGCTAGTACACCTACACACGTGGCCACGTTGGGGGGGGCTTTTCAATGGCCTTGGCCTCGCGCGGGTGGTGCGGTGGTCCAGCCGATGACACCCCACCCGGCGACGTCAACTACCACCCAGGGCCCCGTGGTGGGGGGTGTTTCTTACCCTGTGGGGAATGTTTTGGGGGTGGCCGGGTTAGTCCAGCCCCCTTTCCAGATGCCCCCAGTTTCTGCTGTACCTGTGTCGGCCTCGCCGACAGCGGGGTATTCCTTACCACTGGGAGACCATTTGGCCCAGACCACCAAAGAGAAGATCTGGCGGGGGGAGTATGTGGATATCTTCTCCCTCCTCAACAGAGAGCCCACCAAGGAAGAGAGGGGGGCAGGATGAGAAGGATAAGGAGCAGGCACGTCGTCGCAAGCCACCATGTACGTGGGCCAACTGGTTGCCGGCCTACCTCATATATATGGCGGTATACCTCAGGGCCCGGCCAGGTTTGGCGATTCCGATGGTCCAGTATTTGGACAACATCTATAGGGCGATGGTTGACTCCCCGGGCCCGTCGTGGTTGGCTTATGACGAGGAATTCCGTATGCGGATTCCCCTGCACCCCGAGATGAGGTGGGATGAGCCCTGCCAGAGGCTTTGGCTTCTGTACATGACTCCCACGTGCCCCGCGCCTGGGGAGAGATACCATTGTGGACATGCGGTCCAGCGTGTGGCCCCAGCACAGGTCCCCCGCCAGGTGGCGGGGCAGGGGGTTCCAGCCCGCCTGCTGTGCTGGACTTTCTCGTACAATGGTTCCTGTAATAGGAAGAATTGCAAATACAGACATGAGTGTCCCGCCTGTGCTGGCCCCCATGCGGCCTCTGCATGTCCCAGGCCTGGAGGGATGCGGGGCAGAGGGAGGGGCGGACAGGGGGCTGGCAAGACTGCCTCAGGTGGAGCTGGTTCACCGAAAGGCTCCCTCCCCGATTAATGTGTACATTTTGGAGCGTTGCCTTGCATTGTACCCGAGGGGGGCAGATGCAGTTTACCTGCTTTGGGGTTTTCGACTGGGGTTCCGTATTCCTTTCATGGGTGGTAGGTTCCCCCAAGATGCCCCCAACCTTTTGTGCCTCAAGGGAAGGGAGGAGGTGGCTGCTGCCAGCATTGCTGAGGAGGTTAATGCGGGCAGGGTCGCTGGCCCTGTCCCTGCACCCCCGTTCCGGGGAGCATATTATTTCGATGATGCCATGCCTTTTGGCTGTTCCACTTCGGGCTCGGCATTCGAGCGTTTCACCACCTTCCTAGAATGGGCTTTTGTCCGCAGGTCAGGGTCCCCGTCTGTAGCCCATTCCCTGGATGATTTTATTCGGGCTGAACGGGGCTGGGACACGTGCACACGTCTCCTCAACACATTTCAGACACTAATGGAGGAACTTGGTGTCCCTTTAGTGCCCGAAAAGACTGAGGGCTCGTCTACACAGCTAGTATTCCTGGGGGTGGAGATTGACACGGTAGCCCAGGCTTCTAGGTTGCAGCGGGATAAGGTGTCGAGGCTAGTGGCCCTTATCTCGGACTTGCTGGCCAAGCGCATGGCATCACTGAGGGAACTGCAGGTGCTACATGGTCACCTCAATTTCGCTTGCAGGGTCGTCGCACCGGGCAGGGCATTTGCTCGGCGCTTGTGCGACGCCATGGCAGGATTATCCAGTCCCCATCATAGGGTTAGACTTACCCGGAGTATCAGGGCAGACGTGCTTGTCTGGCTCCAGTTCCTGAGGGAGTTCAATGGGGTGTCATTTTGGAGGTCTGAGCCCCGGGCTTCCCCTCGCTTTCAGATATAGTCCGATGCCTCGGGATCTCTGGGTTATGGGATGTACTTCAATTGGAAGTGGGCCTATGGTGGGTGGCCACCAGCCTGGGCAGGCACGGGTCGCCTGCGTGGTCTCACGTATCTGGAATTTTCCCTATCCTGGGGGCTTTGATGCTATGGGGCAAGGAGTGGGCCAACTTGGTCGTCCATTTCTGGTGTGACAATGCGGCCGTTGTACACATTGTCACCTCACAGACTTCCACATCGCCCAGGGTCATGGACCTAGTGCGCCAGTTTCTGTTGCGCAGCCTGCGCCTCAACGTCCTCTTCTGGGCCAGGCGTGTCCCAGGGGTCAATAATGATATTGCTGACGCTTTGTCCCGCCTGCAGATCTCCCGGTTCCGTGCCTTGGCCCTGGATGCGGAGGAATTTCCCTCGCCACTCCCGGACGAGATATGGACCATTGGCAAGGAGAGGTGAACCGGGCGATTGGCTTGTCACTAGCGCCACGCACGCGTAAGGCATATCACCACGCATTCATTTCTTCAGAGCATTCTGTCCCCAATTCCGGCTGCCAGGAACCTGGCCGATCCCAGTGACCCATGTACTGCGGTTCATGGTTGACCTGCATGCCCAGGGCCTTGCACCTCGGACCATAGCATCTAGGCTGTCGGCGTTGGCTTTTATGGCCAAGGTGGGAGGTCGTGTGGACAGTACCACTGACTTCCGTGTGAGACATGTTTTGGAGGGGTGGGTGCGGGAGTGTGGGCGTAGCCCGGACGACCGCCACCCGATTTCCCCAGGGGTTTTTTACCCGATTGGCCCGGGGCTGGCCTGGCCTCTGTTTTGATAGATATGAGGCAGCCCATTTCATGCGGCTACAACGGTGGCCTTTTTTGGAGCGCTCCGCATCAGCGAGCTTGAGATGCTGTCTAAGGCGGATGCAAGTCGTAGGGCACTGGAACTCGAAGATGTCTGTCTGGACAATATTGGGCTCAGTTGGGGATACGCTCCTCTAAAACGAATCAGCACGGTGTAGGCAGTGGAGTAGACTGCTACGATGTTCTTTGGCAGACATCTGTCCGGTTGGTGCCCTACAGGATCTCCTTGCACTGTGTGGCACGCACCATGGCCCGTTTTTCTGTCACCAAGGTGGGTCTTCCCTTACTAAATTTCAATTTTGGAGGGTGCCGGGAAGGCACTAGACAGTGTTGGCCTCTCTGGGGCTCGCTGCGGCACCCATTCGTTCAGGATAGGGGTGGCTTCTACTGCAGCTGCTTTTGGGTACTCCGGGGCTGAAATACGCCGCATGGGAGGGTGGGGATCACAATGTTTTCAGTTTTGTGTTCGCCCTCTTCAACCGTGAGTACCAGTTTAGTCACTGCAATGTTTCTCCCCCCCTTTTTTCCTTGACAGACCCTGGGTGTCGTTTTACACTGGTGACAGTATGGCGGGTGGGCCATAGCCACGTGCACAGGGCAGCGCATTACGCTGCATGGGGCAGCGCGTTACGCTGCACAGGGCAGCGCGTTACGCTGCACAGGGCAGCGCGTTACGCTGCGGCGACAGAGTGGGGACCCCGACTGGGACTGGGTGCATCCGCACGTCTCAGGTGGTATGGTAAGCGCGGCATGTTATGGCGGGAACTGTTACCATTCCTTTTCTACATCAGGGATGCTGACTCGCCCGATGTCCTGGTTATGTACCTTGGGGGCGATGGCTTGGGACAGGTCACTGGCCTATCGCGGAAGCTTGCGGTTTGCAGTGACCTGCCCTACTCACATTATGTGTGGCCTGCCACGTCCCTCAATTGGTCGGACACGATACCGCGGTACGCTTACAGGGGGGCGTTCGGCCTCGGGGCTCTTGACTGAGCCGACGCTCCGTGAACGGGGCTATTGCCCAGTTCCTTTTTGTCAAGGGCGGGGGACGTGTCATTAGCCTCCCCGCCATCAGTCTGCAAAATTACGAGCTTTACTCAGGGGAGGGGGCCCATCTGTCGCAGGGAGGTATGGACCTCTGGTTAGTGGACTGGCGAGCAGGCCTGTCGACCGAGCTGACGGTCTTGGGGGGGGCGGTGAGCCTTTTGGGAAGCCTCCCCGTGTGGCGGGTATCACTGGTAAGGTAAACATTTATGACCCACAGGTATCCGGCAGGTTCGCAATTGACTGGACAACACTAGACAGGCATAAGTTGGTTAAACGTTGTCCGTTCAACGACGAACCAGGCGACGGGGTGATGGCTACAGCTAGACAGCATGCATCACCCCGTGATTTCACGGATACGCGTCAGAGGGTGGGGTCATTAGTTAGATATTGACTACGGTCAACAATTTGTTTGTTGGCAACAAACAAATTGATACAAATAGATACATTGTAACAATTGCCGTTGGCAATTTTGGGTGGTACCTTACCAGTGTTACTTCGGCCTGCTTGCCTTAAGAATTATGATTGGTCAATTACCAATAGAAATTTATAATTCGGACTAGGGCATGAATCAATAAATGTGGCCCAATGCCGTTATCCACTTTTACCAGTGTCTGAGTCCTTTATTGGGGGGTGCGCCTGCAAAGCCACAGCTTCACACCAAATGCCCCTCTACAGATTATTCAGCTACCTGTTTTATTGAAGCAAGTGCTTTTTCCTCAGCCTTCCTCAAAATGCCAGCCTGAAACGTTCAGATTAACACGTATTTCAGATAAGCATAAATAGAACAGGCTGATTCTAATCTCAGAAGACCCAACATTAATATATATATACAGTATATATATATCCTATTACCAGAACAGTTAAGGCATTTTTTGAAGAATGTGAATGGGGGAGGGGGAGCCAGGCCAAAGGCATAGAGCATTTCGCTCCCAAGAGATGAGTTCATGAGACAACAGAATTCTCTGTAGCACCAAGTCAACCAACTCTGTCCCTTGAGAGGTCAGGTCAGCTGTATCTCCACTGAACCTCCAGTGGGCCACCCAAACTGCATTATTCTATATGGTATTTGGACTTTAACTGGGATTGCAGTGGCTCAAGTGGTTAAGACGCTGAACTTGATGAGTGGAAGGTCAGAGCTTGATACCCTAGTACTGCACAACAGAATGAGCTATCGTCTCTGGCCCAGCTCCTGCCAACCTAGCAGTTTGAAAGCAAGAAATTGCAAGTAGATTAATAGAGACCACTTGGGAGAGAAGGTAAACAGCGCTCCGTGCACTCTGACATCGAGGCTTGCCTGCCACATGTCCATGGAAACATCTACAGATGCAGACAGTGCTGGCTCTTTGGCGATAAATAGAGATAAGTACTGAACCCTAGAGTCAGATATGAGTGGCTTTTGAGCAAGGTATTTAACAATGGATTTGAAATTGGCCTTTAAATATATTTTTCATATTTTAATGGAGGTTTTTTGTCAGTTTTGTTGGAAATTAGAAATTAGTAATTACACCTACATATCACCTCATAATGCTTAGAGCATTCTCTGGGGGGGGGGGGAATTCACAAGGTAATTGGCATTTTGCTTTCCACCATTTTAATTTCATTTTTTCTTATTTATTCTCGTTTCTCTTCAGATCATATAAATTTCTCCCCATTTATTTTAATATTTTTAATCTCACAAATGTTGGATTTAGCATTAGAGTTCTGTGAAGTATGTTGCTTTGCCCTATCAGTGTCCATGGGCTCTTTATTCTGCCCAGTGGCCAGCTTAGAGATGAATAAAGATAACAGTCTTACTTGCTCAAAAGTTAATTATGTCCAATTTTAGGGCGACACTCACCTCCATTTACAGCCAAAGATCCAGCACTGTCTGCGTCTGCAGACATTTCCATGGCCATGTGGCAGGCATGACTAGACACCAAAGCATGTGGAATAATGTTACCCTTCCCACTGAAGCTGTTCCTATTTATCTACTTGCAGTTTCTTGCTTTCAAATTGCTTGGTTGGCAGAAGCTGGGACTGACAACAGGAGACAGTATTTGGATCTTGAACTACTAACCTCTGACCTTCTGGTCATCAAGCTCAGAATCTTAACCACTAAGTTATCATGTCAACTCACTTCATATTTTCACATATCTCTAGTATCTTGTCTGGTTAAATTATATGCCATCAATTCAATTCTGACATGGCAATCCTTTTGCCCATTGTGGGTTGCCCAGGTCACTAACTGGACAGCTCCCTTTCCCAAAGGGTTTGTCGGGGTCTGCAAACGATCCCGAGACCATCTTGGCTCGACAGGAAAGGCAATTGGGTATGGGCAAGTTAGTTATAGGGAGCAATTGTGACTCCATATTTACTTGGCTAAGGGCACTGAAGACAGTAGAGCAAGTGTCATGCAGAGAGAGACTCAAGGTCTCGCAAACAGCCACGGTATCTCGCTCACGTACGTGAATAAGGGCTGAGCAGACACTCAACACAGTTAGACCAAATAGCTATGCCTAAGTACCCAGAGCCTTCTAGGAGTTAGATAACATGGGAACAATGAGTCCCACCACAATCTGATTAAGCCTGCCTATGGGCAACCTAGGCACGCAGGCTGGTAAGTGTAACCCAGTCAGCCAAGTGCCACATAGTAAAACTTTCCATCACAGGGGTCTCATGCAGACTGTGCGTGCTGACTCCCAATTGTAGTCAATAAATACAGTCCACCCCAGAATTCGGGGCTGACCTTTACCATCATACTTCAGTCTCGTGTGCCTTCCTTGAGTTCAGCACCTCGACTCCCATGGACCATTACAACAGCCCATAAGTCAGTGGTAACAAACCTTGGCACTCCAGGTGTTCTTGGACTTCAATTACCAGAAACCCAAGTCAGTACACCTGCTGATCAGGGCTTCTGGGAACTGAAGTTCAAGAATGCCTGGAGTCCCAAGGTTCGCCATCACTGCCATATATGATTGAGAGAGTGCATGCATAAATGGAGAGAGAGAACAACTGGAAGAAAAAGAGTGAGAACATTCTTCAAGACCCTTAAATAATGATCCAGAGTTCTGGGATGGAGATAGAAATCATTTCTATTTATTTGAGTCTGAATCCCTCCTCTTGGGGTAATAATTTGTGAAATGCCAATTTATGACAGACATGGAATAGATTTCACTTCCATAATAATTTGACTAAAGCCACCCCCAGCCCCTTTCCTCTACCAGTGTTCTTCTGAACTTATTATGTACTTTGATTCTTGACTTTTTCAACAATTAATCATTCCTTAACCCTGAACTAATCCAATTATTCAACCAAGCATCACTCACAGATCTGCCAATTTTTTTAAAAAAAAAATCTCTGGATACAAATGAAAGGTGTTCAGCTCTAAATATTCAAAAAAAATGACTGGTTGAAAAGGGGTGAGCCAATGATAGAGAAAGGGTTATATCCTGCAATAAAATAAAGGTCATGGAGATGTCAATGGGAATTCTGTGTCTGGAACAGAAAACTACAGCAGGCAATCATCTGTGCAATTCCTTCATCTTCAAATTACACACTCACTTACACCTGCAGAAGAAACTTACACGGAAAGCTTTTATTAGCAGTTAGGCAGGATACTCATGAAATAGATTGAACCTGGCTCTTGAGAAACTGAATTTAAAGTCAACCTTTAGAGGAGATTTCCAGTTACTTTTTTAGACTTCTTCTTCTTGTTCTGCCATACCCAAATCTGAATATTGGCGATCATCATGACGATCAGCCATGAAGACTGTCCTGAGAATATAATGAAGTGGCCTTCCATTTGCAGTGGCCTTCCATTTGCATTCTGTATCGCATCATGACCCCTGTACCATTGATCCACTTCCACAAGTCACTTTCTGGTTCTCAGCCCTTTTGGCACACAAAGGCCTCATCGGCCCCAGGCCGGGATAGATTAATCTGCTGACCTCCATAAAGATGGATTCAAGTGCGATTTATTCCATTTGGGGACCATCACCCTTCCCTGTGGACTTCTCCACTCAAGTTCACTAGTCCTCAGTGTTGTCAGGTTATTTAACTGCTATCTGACAATTGGTGATGAGTGGCTGGCAGTATGGTCTACTCTATTACCATAGCAGGCACCAAGGTTTTTTAGACTACTTCCAAAATAGTCCAACCACACAAAGGTTTCTGGAAGCCCTGCTCCAAAATTTTCTCTTTGCATTGTATGTCAGGATGCTGCTACAAAGGCTGCACCATGGGTTGGCTATTGGGAATGTGCATTAAACTAATGAATCTGTTTCTTTTTTTATAAGCTGTGATTCCCAGCTCCACACAAGGCAGACCATTGCCACATAGAATATTTTGATAGAAGTCAGGGTCTACAATGCATAGACCCGTGATAGCGAACCTTGGCACTCCAGATGTTCTTCGACTTCAATTCCCAGAAGCCCAAGCCCCCGTGAATCCACACAAAGGGGATTACTGCGACTCATCCAGCCCACACTGTTGTAATGGTCCATGGAGCCGAGGTGCTGAACTCAAGGAAGGCACTTGAGACTGATGTATGATGAAGAAAGTTAGCCCCGATTTCTCGGGTAGACTATTTATTGACTATAATTGGGAGTCAGCATGCACAACCCGCGTGAGACCCCCGTGTCATGAAGCATACTACGTAGCACCTGGCTGATTGGGTTACACTTACCAGCCAGGGTGCCCAGGGTGCCCATAGGCAGGTTATATCAGCGGATTGTGGTGGGACTCATTGTTCCCATGTTATCTAACTCCTAGAAGGCTCTGCGTACAAATGTATAGCTGTTTGGTCTAACTGTGGTTAGTGTCAGCTCAGC
Organism: Bradypodion ventrale; assembly: GCA_035047345.1. NCBI lineage: Eukaryota > Metazoa > Chordata > Lepidosauria > Squamata > Chamaeleonidae > Bradypodion > Bradypodion ventrale. The sequence goes on from JAWDJE010000006.1 coordinate 129,901,580, forward strand.
CCTTTTTACATGGATGTGAGCGAGACACTGGGGCTGTTTGCGAGACCTTGAGTCTCTCTCCTCAGGACACTTGCTCTACTGCTCTCAGTGCCCTCTGCCAAGTAAAGATGGAATCACTAAGGCTCCCTACTGCTGATTCGCCCGTACCCAATTGCCTTTCCTGACAAGCTAGGATGGTCTCGGGATCGTTTGGAGACCCCAACAAACCCTTTGGGAAAGGTGCTGTCCAATTATCGACCTGGGCAACCCACACCACACTGTCCTTGTTGCTCCAGAAAGTGGAAGTAAAACACACCTGTACAGGCATAGACCTTCCATTCTAGTTCCACTGTTGATTGTAGATACCATTTCCATATTTATTTCCCCATATGTTTGGGGGCTAGCACTTAATCTTTCTTCACAGTGTGAATCTCTGTTTCTGGCATATTGTGTTTCAGGGAAGCAAAGATGGTGTCCACAGGTACAGTGTACAATAGACACAGCCAATTAAATATACAAGGAGGATGAGTCAAAGGATCAATAACATTGTTTGCTTGTAACATTTAGATCAGACAAAATATGATTATCTCAAATTAGGAAGTAACATGTGTGCAAGCAGGAAGGGAGGAAGGAATCATATTCCTGGAGTTCAAAGAAATATATTTTGGGAATATCTCATGAATGGCTGATTATTAGGCATTTTATTCTGTCTCTCTACGTCATAAAAAGGTTTTCTTTAGGGTTTCTTGGGTTTTGATGTATTTATATGATAATGTTAATATTTGTGTCTGTTTGTATTGTTGAATTTTATGCTGTTAGCTGCCCAGAGTAGGAAAGGTTTTTCTAGAGGGATGGGATATAAATACATAAATAAATAAATAAAATCATGAGGAGATTAGCTGTAGGAGATAACAGAACTAGAATTTAAATAGAAATGGGGTAACTAAAATGATCTAAGCATTATTAGATTATTGCTTTTCTAATGATAAAGGATCTATCTATGTATTTCTTATAATTTATTTGTTTTTCTATTGCTTACTTGTTTGATTTTATTAATGCTATCTTACAGAATTGGGACTCTGTGTTCTTCTGCAAGCAAACTTTCATTCTTTTGGGTAGAAAAGGTATGGTTAGACGGGTTTCATCCTGTTTTTTATAATATTAAATTCCAAGCAAAACTTTGAAAATGCCATATAAATATAACATTATTCTTGTGCAACATATGGTGCCCAAGACACATGACTAGACGCCTTAAGCTTGATGGTGGTACATATTTAAGAATAAGACATGGGCTCAGAGAGATATCAAGGCAATAGCAGCATGAATAAGATTAGAATAAGTATTTGCAATTTAAGCAAGAACATATCCCTTGGTGAACTTGTCATTAAAATTAAATCTTGTTTTGTTATGAGGTCCAAAGCATTATCCATCATCTTAGCTATCTTTTTTTCAATGAATTAGGCTTAAACAGCCTATTAAGAATTAGATCACATCCAACACTAGTAGATTCCCACAGGCACAATCATAAAATTTTTCCCAAATACTTACCATAATTGTGTTTTGTTTAGAGATTAGCTCTGTTTTTACTCTTGGGGTCAATTACAGCTCCACTTAAAGCTGGAAGGAAAGAGTTTTCTTCCTTCTTTTGTTTCAAATTCTCCCTTCAACTAAGTGTGACCAGAAAATGAACTTTCCTATATCAAGGATCCCCACCCTGTGACCCACAGGCCTCATATGGAAACTGAACTCTTTCTATATGGCCCTCCATCCTGCTTATTATTGCTATCACTCTCAAGGCATTTCCCCTCAGTCCCACACTGTTCTTCCTGCCTCAAACACCACCACCGACTGCTGTCTTTCTTTTTCTCTTCCTTACAAAACCACAAGAGCAAAATGGTATCTTCTGGCCTTCAATGGTTCCTTCTGTCAGCCTTCTCTTATCTTCCACACTAGCATTTTGGCCATTCTGGTTCCTTTGCTAACCATCAGAGCTCAGGCAGCACCCGTAGAATTCAGCTTTTTCACTCTTCCTTTCCATGCATTGCCATGTTGAATGTTTGCATGAGAAAGACAAATGGTGCTATGGATGAGTATAGGAAATATCTGACCTACTTTTGCACAAAAAAAGGCAGGAAATAGAGAATAAAAAAGGCCTAAGGATGTTTGTAAAGGTAAATGTCATCCTTTTTGTTTCTCATTGTAATGGTACTTACCTAAAGATTCTTTTCCTCTCAATATTTTATGCATTTTACTTGTTTGATTGTGCTTCTGAAGTTTTGGGGCAGGTTGTCCTACTATGGTAATATAGTAGACCATACTGCCAGTGACTCAACGCCAAGTGTCTGGCAGTGGTTAACTAACCTGACAACCCTAAGGACTAAAGGACTTGGGTGCCGAAGACCACAGTGAAGGGTGATAGTCCCCAAGTGGATTAAATCCCACTTGAATCTATCTTGATGGAGGACAGCAGCTTCTTCAATACTGGCCTGGGGCTGATGAGGACTTTGCATGCCAAAAGGGCTAAGGGCCAGAACGTGACTCGTGGAACTGGATCAGTGGTACAGGTCTCACGCTGCAATGTGGAAGGCAGATAAAAGGCCACTGCATTATATTATCAGGTCAACCTTCATGGTTGATCACCTTGAGGATCACCAATATTCAGATTTTGATACATCAGAAGAAAAAGAATTGAGATGTTAACCTGAATACCTGGAAGATCTTTAATTTCATCAGTAACCTATCCAGCAGAGCTGGTCACAACTGTTTCATAGCACCACTGTATTCATTGCTGTTAAGATCAATTCTTTACCTGTTGGCTACCCTTACCTTGCTAAGTTTCTTTTCAGTTCCTTCTTAGCTTGGTTCTGTAATGGCAGGCATACATCCTACTATTGGGTCTGTAGCTTAAAGATGGCACAACTCATACCTCATTGGCCTAATATCCAAGGGCCCACCATCACCTCTGTGTCATGATGAATAGAACTTTGTGGAGGGGTTGGACTTTGCAGAAAATTTGTGTGATGAGTTTCCTTCAGTACAAGTCAACATTATGTTTATGCACCAAATTAGTCCCTCTTTCAAGTAGCAACTGCAGTCCTAAAGATGAGAAGATTTGTTTTCTGTAGTCCTAAATCTTCTACTGTTGTATATCATGTCCTTCTTCATACAGGCATTCTATATCGTGAACCATTTTTAAGGGCATATAAGTAGAAATCGACAGGATATATAGACTACTGTCAGAGGTTAGTCATTATCTCAGTAGTTTTGTCCAAAAAAACAATTGGGTAAAGAAGACAACTGGGCCAGGTCTTGGATCCAACTATATAAAGCAGAGGTTCCCAACCTAAAGCCCACAGGCTGTATCCAGCCCACGGTGCCATTTCATGTGGCCCCCACCCCACCCCTCCAAGGGCAGTCAAGAAACAAAATGGCCACCCCTTTGAAGCTGTTGGGACAAAATGCCCACCCCATCATGCAGGCAGGGCAAAATGGCCATCCAGCCCTCGAAGCTGATCCAAAGCATGGTTTCTCAGCTTCTGATCTCCAGATGCTTTTTTTTTTTTAAAGAGTCTAGGGCTCATCTACAGAAATTTATTGCTAAATATATAAGTTTCAGAACTGTTGCAATTTTAACAGGTAGCAGCAACTCTAAAATGACAGATGCCTAGGAGAAGTCAAGAGAAAAGAAGAATTTTCAATCCCGTACCTTTGACTATGATTTTTTGAACCTCAGCATAAAATCTAATACTGTAATCTTCTGCGTTTCACTTTTAAGAGACCTACTTTTCATGGAAATATGAACAGAAGAAAGCTCCTGTTCAAAGTCAAATTGGACTAGAAGAAAAGGGCAGAGAGGCCCACACCATGTGCATGCTAAAGTTACAATAGCTTTTCATCAACTGTGACAAGACAGCTAATCCCCCAGCAGCACAAAATCTTTGCAGCATAGAAAAGCACATCATTACTTTCCTCTTCCTTCTTCCTGCTTCTCTGTGCTAAGAAATGGCTAATCAATCCATAGACCTGAAAAATACCATTAGTCAATCATCAATAAAAGAAACTCTCCAGTAGAAACCAAGGGGATCAATAGCAGAATAAGTTACTTATTCATTATTATTTTCCCCCATGAGGGTTTCTCCTGCCCATGGCTTGCCTAACAAGCAGCTGGCAAGCAGTGTGAATAAGTTTCCAGGGCCAAGATGACCTATGATGAGAGATAATTAGAAGCAATTATAAATATTAGATTTTAGAGTGCACAAAGGCAGAAGTGACACAGGAACAGTTCACTCTAGTGGAAAAGCCATTTGTTTCTCACCAGCAAAGCAATCTTCTCAGCACCAGATTGTTGCCAGTGCAAGTGATTGGTCTGTGGATATTTGTCTATACAGCAAACAATTCACTGTTGCACTTACTTCTTGCACACACACACACAAAAAACTGTGGAAGTTAAGTATTTACAGATATTATTCATTCTATTCTCCGTTTCCATGATGTTTTATCCCACGAACGTTCTACCACACACATTATTGCATGGTGGAATGAATTCAAGGTTAAATGTAAGATGAAGTGAATCTAATATTCCCTTCATCAAAATTCAGGAAAAAAATCCAGTGGCCATGTTGCCTGGAGTTTTCTGGAAATAGTAGGTTCAAAAAATAACTTGTTCTAAAGGTAAAGATAAAGGTAAAGGTTTCCATTACTCGAAAGCCAGTCTTATCCGACTCTAGGGTGCAGTGCTCATCTCTGTTTCAAAGCCAAAGAGCCAGCACTGTCTGCTTCTGCAGACGTTTCCGTGATCATGTGGCAGGCATGACTAGACACTGGAGCTCACAGAACGCTGTTACCTTCCCACCAAAGTGGTCCCTACTTGCAATTTCTTGCTTTCGAACTGCTAGGTTGGCAGGAGCTGGGACAAAGACGGGAGCTCATTATGTCCTGCAGTACTCAGGAATCGAACTGCTGACCTTCCGCCTCCCAGTCAGCGTCTTAGCTACTTGAGCAACTGCAGTACTTGTTCTACCTTGCATTTAATTGAATGCATTCTTGCATTTTTGTGCATTGATTATGCACCTATGCCACCCTGCAATATAAACACACACTCCATGCACTAATGTATTATCAACCAAACAATGGAAAAATAAAACTATCTGGGTCTGATCATAGGCATGGTTCTTCAAGATGCTCTTTGTGCAATATTTTTGTGCAATGTTTCACTGATATCTGCATCTGTTTCTTCACATGCACATGCATTGGTGACTATCATTAAAGCAGATGCAGGAAAGACAGCAGTTGAGTGAAGGAACTGAACTCTATGTAATGTGCAGTGGGGGGACCCAAAACAGCATAATTAAGATTCTTATGAACCTGATGCATGAGGTTCACAGACTAACAAAGAGCAGAGAATTGAGAACTGTCACAGTTAAGAAAAACAACTGCAATAGTTTCTCTGTGGTTGTTACCTTGTTGTTGTTGTTTACATCCTTTTTATCAGCAGTAGGACACCCAATGCCAAAATGAAACCACCTACTTGGCTTTGTCATTTGGCAAAATTAGATCTTTGGTACATGTTTCTGGTAGTAACCAGCAGACCAGCAAATGAGCCGGATTCTGTATCTCTCCACATTCACACAGTGTGCTGTTGTCTACTATCAGCCCCTCTTGAGCATGCTGGTCTTACATTTAGGGACTCCAACCCTCAGCCGATTCAGGGTACTCCAAGTGGCGTAGGGGAAGTTGAGTTCCTCAGCCAAATCCTCCTTTAATGTTACTCCTTGTCCCTTGAGCTCCCTCCTCCGTCTTCTAATTTGATTTTGATCTTGCTTACCCTCAAAAAATGTTTGTTATTGCCATAAAGCAATTCTTGGATCTGAGTCAGCAGACTTGAGGCACATATCCGTCATTACAAGTGAAAACATTTTAGTGTTCTATAGCCAGGATGGAGGCAGTATCAGTCCTGCAAGAAAATGTGCTGCTGTCTTAAAGCCAAATTGCAAAAAAAAAAGTAAGTAAGCAAGTTTGCTAAGTAGAGGAAGGAAGAAAAACAGCTGCAGTGATAGTCCCATACATTTGGATTTAAGGAGTTCCCTCTTCTACCTCATCTGTAACAAATATTTTGTCCCTCAACTGAGTACATGCAGGTCTAAATGTATGCAGTCATTGAATAGAGGTGAATAGAATATGATAGGAAGAGCATCTTAGGTGGAAAGCTAACTGTGCTCCTGTAGTTCTGCAAACTACCTCCAGCATCAGCCCCTGCCAGCAATGGCCCCTTCTCATTACTGATCAGGGATGAAAGCAACTAAATAAGGTTGGACCATAATAAAGATTTGATTTGATTTGAGCAACTAAACAAAAGGTTGGGGTTTTTTTGTGCAAATGATGAAACAAGGCCAATTCTGATACAAAAGAACTTATAATATGATTTAGGTTTTCTTCAACTTACCTCTTGGACTGAAGCCTAGAGTAAGCCTGTGCAAAAGGCATGAGCTAATATTCTTACCTGTAACCTCAAGGATACGTTGTGAACCATTCATTTCAGTGGAAGGGATTTTTGGTTTTAATGTATGGAAATATGAAGTGTAACACAGGCTATTGTTCAAAAGACAGAATGCATTATCACAGGGAGAAAATTGTTTCTTGTACCCATAGGCTGAACAGGGGCTAAGCATTAATACTTATGGCATAGTATTAAAGAGAACTGCATCCCCCAGCAAAAGAAATTCTGCCTTCCCTTCTTGCAATCACCCATCTCCCAAATATTTAGGGGAGCTGTCAAAGAAAGGAAGCTGGGATTTGTTGCAGGTAAATTGAAATAATACTTAGGACAACCACCCAGGAAGACGAAACAGCAAATTAACTGTGTCCAAAAGAGCATCCCCATTAAAGTGAAATTTGGTTTTAATGAGCAGCACTTAAAGTCATCATGTGGTCTTAATGAACAATTTGTCTTTGACAAAAACAGGTCATAGAATAAGTGTAGTCACCCTGTTTGGTGCCCTTTTAATGGTCCATGGGTTTCATTTGTAATGATCCAAATAAGAACCCAGGGTCTTTGTACTGATAATCAGTCATGTCTAATATTGTTTCTGTAGGATTGCCTTATAATTTCACACTCTCATGGATGGCTTTGTGAACAATACTGACTCTGTAGCAAAAAAAATCAAAGGGTTTAGCAGCTCATTAAGCCTCATCTTTAGGATAAGCTATTGTAAAAAGCCAAGGAGAATACATATCTGACATCAGCAATAAAAGTGGGCTATTGCAGCAGAATTTCATTCTCTCTCTCTCTCTCTCTCTCTCCCCCTTGATTTTTTTTAAGGACACATTATATAAACACTTTGGAGAAGACAAGGGCAATAGCAACCTGTGATTTTTATTAGTTAATTTCTCAGGGAGGCATAAAGGGAATCATTTAGTGTCAAGAGTGAAAAAAATACATTGTAAAGCACTCTGAATACTTCCTTTTTTACTTTGATTCATGCACAGCACAAACTCTTTTTATCAACAATTTCTTAGCATACAAACCTAAGAAACGTCCAACCGATGGAATGGGAACTTGGATACCAAATGTTTCCATATCCCACTATTTAATGTAATTAGTGCTCCAGAGGTTTTTAAAAGGCACTAGACTAGCATTAATGGGTCCACTGGTGGCTTAGTGCTTAAGGCACTGAACGTTGTCAACCAGAAGGTCATCAGGTCAGCAGTTCGAGACCCAAGTGCTGTGCAATTGAGTGAACACCCATCAGCTGCCCCAGCTCCTGCCAACCTAGCAGTTTGAAAGCAAAAAAGTTGCAAGTAGATAAATAGGTACTGCATTGGTGGCAAAGGTAACAGCATTCTGCATGCTACTACGCCATCTAATCATGCCTGCCACATGATGATGGAAATGTCTGCAGATGCAGACAATGCTATTGCTTTGGCTGTGAACAGAGCAGAGCACTACCCCCTAGAGTCAGATACAACTGGCTTTTGATCAAGGGAGACCTTTACCTTTAATTTATGTAGTGGACTAAGCACAGCCCCATTTCCCACTATGAAATCCAAACATCCCTTGTGTAGGAAGGCATTACATCAATTAAATGAGAATATGTAATCACTCATTCCTTTCATACCTTAGGTATGATAGGGAACCTATAACTCAATGTTATCTTGATTTATGATTGGGCAGAAGAGCCTTCCCTATCTATCAATTTGTAAACTACCAAATGGGAACGCTGATCTCAATTTTATGTAGAAGCTGTTCTTGTAGAGTTGAGATACTTGCGTTTGTTTCTCAAATGTTATGGGATTGCCCACCAGGGAATCACATGATGCGATGACATTCCATTTTGTTATGTCATGTAATCACTAACCCAGGGACCATAGAAATGCTCTTTTCTAGCTGGTGTTGTAGAAGCTCATTTACCTTTGCCAACAGAGGTTTTTATGGCTCATGCTGAAGTTTGAGATGTGTAACAAGTTGCACCTTTGATTTGTAATGCAAACTACAATCTGTCTCTCAGAATCTCAAGCAAAATAAAAATTCCAGGGAAAGTCTGGTTGTATACCATGTATTTGCTTTCTCAGCTTATTATTATCACTCTTTTTACTATGAAGGTCAGTCAAAATCTATTTCTGTGATGAAATAAACTAGATTGTAATTGTACATCTGTCTGCTTTATTGGAATCAACTTGGGGATATTTAAAGTTTATTCTAGAAAGCTAAAGAAGCAAAGCAATAATATTAGCTCTACTAGAGATCAAAAACATCAGTGATAGAAAAGGTTTCCCTTGCTCAAAAGCCAGTCGTATCCAACTCTAGGGTTCAGTGCTCGTCTCTGTTTCAAAGCCAAAGAGCCAGTGCTGTCTGCATCTGCAAACATTTCCGTAGTCATGTGGCAGGCATGACTAGACACCGGAGCACATGGAATGCTGTTTACCGTCCTACTGAAGTGGTCCCTATTTATCTACTTGCAATTTCTTACTTTCAAACTGCTAGGTTGGCAGGAGCTGGGACAAAGACGGGAGCTCGTTCCATCCTGCAGTACACGGGCATCGAACTGCTGACCTGCCACCTTCTAGTCAGCGTCTTAGCCATTTGAGCCACTGTAGTCCCCACAGCAATTAATTTCACTTTCTAAAACTTTTGAAACAAACTTCCAAATAGGCCTTTCAAAACTGAATATTGAAGCATTTTGTTTTCACATTTTGATTTTGGGGTAACTATTGGGACATATCTGTTAAGTATTTTTGACAACAACCTCAAAGTGTTTGTTGGGATAGGAGAGGAGATTGATAGAGTTGTAACTCAAAATGGCTTAGTTTCTTGCTTAGAATTATTAGGAAAACTGGGTCAGTCCTTCCCTACAAAAGCTTCACTTCTTACCAACTTATTTCCTGACACATTTCAAAGAGCTGGTTATGTGCTATAAAGCCCTATACAGCTTGGGTCCATGTTATCCATTTTTGTTTTGGAAGACATTTAGCAAATAATAGCAACATTATTTTAGTTGGTGTTCTGCTTTTCTCTCTTTTATTTTAAGGAAGAGAGTTGATTGGCTGTCTGGTAAGGGTTATTTCAGTGTTAGTACAGTATTTTAATCAAGAGATTTTAACCTATTTCAATTTTAATTTCATTTTAATAACACAACAAACATAATTCTAGTTTAATATTGTCACATCTTTGTATTTTAATTTTATATACATATTTTTAAAGGTATTCTAAGCCACTTTGGGTCATATTTCCAGAAGAAAAGTATCAAGGAGAAAAATTGACCATTAAATTGTTTTGGGGGGAAAAGGAGGGAAATGGGGAAGACAGTAAGGGCTTTGCTTTCTGGTGGGATGGGGTGCACAGAGGAGTAATTAATGTTAAGACAATGTTTGGACACAAGTATCTGTTATTTTTTATATTCGATGCTTCAGGAATTCTGGGTGCTATGCAAAATTCAGCACCATGGACAGCACACACTCATCTTGTAAGGCAGTAGAGCTTTGATATTTTTGCTGACCTCATGATGGCGTCTCAGATATACCCAGAAGTCTATTCTGACTAGTATGCATTTGAAATATGGCAATATATCAATATAATATAGGATAACATAATTCAGTATATACAGCATAATGTTACATAGAACATAGTATAGCATAGCACTTTGCAGTAGCAACATAAATATATAACTTGCAATATATTACTGTATCATACCTGTCAAGTATCCCATTTTGGCCAGGATTTCCCATAATTCACTGCTCTGTCATGCTCCTTCCTGCCGTCAGCCCATATTTGAACGGCCAGGAAAGGGGTTTCTGCGCATGCATGCCACTGCCTCTGACGGACACGCATGCGCAGTAACCCCTTTCCTGGCCGAAGGGGTTACTGCGCATGCACACAGGGGTTACTGCACATGCACATCACTGCTTCTTACATCAGAGGCAGTGGCACCCATGTGCCAACACCGGCACCCAGAAACCTTCCCGCATTTGGACACCAGCAACTTGACAGGTATGTACTGTATAGCAATATAATGTAGCAACAGATAGCAATTTTGCAGTCCCTTGGCTGTCTGGCAAGGGTTATTTTTTTATTTTCTAAAAAGTAGTGCCTGTTAAATTATTTATGAACAAGAGAGCCTGTTCATAAAAGCTACACCCTTTTTTCCTAACTAGAGGAATACAGATTTAGCTCTTCAGACTAACTTTCCCTTGTCACAAAGAAAAAGATCAAACAAGCAACTCTCACAGCTAAGTCACAATAGCAAAAGATGCATGGGAGAAAAATATAAAGCATTCATATCACAAGGAAATAAACTGTTACCTTAAAGAAAATTCAGTCATGCCACCATTATTGACATGTTCATTGACACAATCTGTGGTTTTGAAGTTTAGTTACTCATTTATCACTTCTATGCTTGAACATTTCTCTGTGACCCTATAATAAGACATTATATTCATTAGCAACATGAAATCACATCCCCTTCAGAAATAACTTGTGAAAGACGACTCAAATATTCTCAATCAATATGATAAAAAAAAGTTTCACAGAGTACAAAGTTCTCTGTTGGTACAACAAATTCAGTCTTGCTTTTAAGGTTTACTAAAAGATTCAAGTAATCAAGATGAATATGGGCATAGGAATCTGAAAATTAAATTAAATTAAATCATGGTCAGGACCTACCTGTTAGTTAGTGGAAGAGAATTCCCAGTCTGGTAAAATCATGTGACTCAGTTCTTATTAATTACATTAGTTACACTGTTGGAGAGCAATCGATGTAGTACCAGGAGTGAAATGCCACAAGTAAATAAGTTGCCGTATGTATTCAATTAAATTCAACAGTAAGTCACCATTGGAGTAGACCCATTGAATCAATGAGGATTTAGTGAATCACCTCTTAAATTTTATTGATTCAATGGGCCTACTCTTGTTGCACTTTAGTACTGTATTTTAGTCATATGTTGTTGTGCACCTAGTTGTGCAACAGGAAGTGTCCATGCTAACTTCTTAACTTGCAGCAAACCTGCTGCCCAGACACACTTGCTGACTGCATTGCATCAATATAAAAACACTGCCAGGTTTTAGACATTATTTCTTATAATTCTCAACCTTGATAGAACTAAATATATCTTATGTATATCTTATGACATGTAAACCACCTTGGGTTGCCCCAGGGTGAGGAAGGCGATATATAAATATAGCAATAAATAAACAAACAGCATGTTAACATGTACAAAAATACAATAAAAAAGATATGATGATGTAGCAAACACCCAAGGTAGATAATACTCGAAATGGGTTTGTTATTCCTTTCTTTTTGGTGAAGGAGCCCTGAAACCATGCAACTTGCCCAAAGCAACACAGGTGGGCTTTTCTTTCTATGGAGAATTGAACCTAAATTACTGAACTATCCAGACAGCCTCCCCCAATTAAGTTAAGTGGTTGCCAACATCTGCCATCACTGTGCTACCAAATCAGTCACCAAGCTACTGTAGTGACAGTAGCTTGGGAAAACCAAAACAAAACAAGATTTCCACTTAAAATAAAATGTGTAAAAATTCACCCAGAAGTGTGATTTGGCTTCAAAATAAAGTGTCTACTCCCCATATGCCTTGATTTTATTGAACTATGAACAGGTTTCTTACCCTTTTAGAGAAGACTGTTATAGAAGAGAAGCGAAAAAGATTATTTCAGCATTCTTCAGGGGGATAAGGGAAAATAAAACCATAAATAGTTGTAGCTGAAGGACAGCACTGTTATTACTCTTGACTTGTAATGGGAAAATATTTGTATTGAACCAGCAAAATCCATGTAAGATTTATCAACAAGAGAGAGTGTTTGTGAGTTGTATCTGACAAACTTTGTCCCAGTCAAGATTTCAATGATCTATCTCAAAGTTTAGTAATATGGAAGAAAGTACAGTGGAACCTCAGTTAACAAACGGCTCGGTTAACATAAAAATAACAAAAGGAAATCCATAGAAAATAGTGACTCATTCTATGGAATTTTTTTCAGAACAGATTAATTAGTTTTCCGTGCATTCCTATGGGAAACCACGTTTTGGTTAATGTATTTTGGTTTTCAATGCATTCCTATAGTAAATTGTATTCAATGCATTCCTATGGGGAATTCAGTTAAAGTAATTTTCACTGTAAGAAACACTCCGGAGAATGCATTAATTATGTTAACTGAGGTACCACTGTACTTTGGTCCACGCTTAGTGGACATAAAACCCTTCTAATCCTTTTCATGTTATAACCATGCTATCTTAAGACACAAGGTCCATGTATCACTATCAATGATATTTTTCAGTTATGCATCTGGCTAAGCATCATCTTATTAACAACAGCCTCATCCAAGCATCTTTCTATCTAACATTGTCTATATAATCCTGCCCTCTCCATTATATATAGTCCAATCCCCTCCATCATCGTTATCTCCATTCAAGCAGTGAGGAGTCTGAAGTGGAGAGGTTTCTACTCACTGATAGGCTCTACATGTGAGCAAGAAGTCAATTTTCCGAAGGTTCTTGTTCATGTATAGATCTTATTATCAAGAAAGAAGCTCTCCTTTAATTGGTACATGCCAATCACTAGCCTAATAATATAAATCAATTATACTATCTACTGCTTGGATCTGGATTATTGGAGCAATGGAGCAATCATCCAGAAAATCTGGTCTACTGAGACAATATTAGGATCAATATAGACCAGAAATGTTGATGGAAATGACCATCCTAACTCTGAATTAAATTGTGCAGAGATACAAAATAATGATGTGTAGAGATGCAAACAAACTGATGAGATTATTTACCAACCATTTTTCATTGTGATTTTACCAGGATATTTTGTTTCATTTTGCATATTATTAACAATAATATGTACTGCATATTAACAATATTATTAACAATATTATTATTAACAATAATAGTACTGCAGGACGGAATGAGCTCCCGTCTTTGTCCCAGCTCCTGCCAACCTAGCAGTTCGAAAGCAAGAAATTTCAAGTAGATAAAAAGGGACCACTTTGGTGGGAAGGTAACAGCGTTCTGTGCGCTCCGGTGTCTAGTCATGCCTGCCACATGACCATGGAAACATCTGCAGAAGCAGACAACGCTGGCTCTTTGGCTTTGAAACAGAGATGAGCACTGCACCCTAGAGTCGGATACGACTGGCTTTCGAGCAAGGGAAACCTTTACCTTTACTAACAATATGGAGAATGTGTTATGAAATATCCACATTTATATATTCAAAAGAAATTTATTTTCTTTTTTGAATGAATAAATGAATGAATGACAGGCAAATTGTGAGAACTTTGCCACATTAGAAATAAACATAAGACTCACACCTTTGAGTAATCTGAAATGTAAGTATAGAAATGAGCAGATAGAATAATACAAAGAGCAAGCAAGAAAGCAGACTCTTAAGACCAAAGAAATTTTAAATTGTCTTTTAGGCACATCACGTGAAAAGAAATTTTTGTATATCACTTTTTTATGCCCTGACCTTGTTTGAGGTTCTTGGGGGAATTGGAACAGATACATTGTGTGGAGAAGATGAAATAGTAAATCAAGTGAAGAAAGACCAAAGATATTGACAGAATAGACATTGGGGGAAATAACTCTCCTAATTCACTGCTACCAGGCTTCTGCATGACAGAAAAAGGAGGAATGTTCTGAAATGTCTAGCAATATATCTCGCAAAAATCCCTCTTCATTTCAATGTAATAATTGCAATCATTGCCTTTGCAGGCGCACCCCCCAATAAAGGACTCAGACACTGATGAAAGTGGATAACGGCATTGGGCCACATTTATTGATTCATGCCCTAGTCCGAATTATAAATTTCTATTGGTAATTGACCAATCATAATTCTTAAGGCAAGCAGGCCGAAGTAACACTGGTAAGGTACCACCCAAAATTGCCAACGGCAATTGTTACAATGTATCTATTTGTATCAATTTGTTTGTTGACAACAAACAAATTGTTGACTGTAGTCAATATCTAACTAATGACCCCACCCTCTGACGCGTATCCGTAAAATCACGGGGTGATGCATGCTGTCTAGCTATAGCCATCACCCCATCGCCTAGTTCGTCGTTGACCGGACAACGTTTAACCAACTTATGCCTGTCTAGTGTTGTCCAGTCAATTGCGAACCTGCCGGATACCTGTGGGTCATAAATGTTTACCTTACCAGTGCTACCCGCCACACGGAGGGGCTTCAAAGAAGGCTCGACGCCCCCCCCCCAGACCGTCAGCTCAGTCAACAGGCCTGCTCGCCAATCACCCAACAGGAGGTCCATACCTCCTCGCGACAGATGGGCCCCATCCCCTGCATAAAGGCCGTAATTTTGTAGGCTAATGGCGGGGTGACGACTGACCCGCCCCCAACCTTTGTCGGCAAGGAAGCGTGCCACAGCCCTATTCACCATGCGTCTAGCGCGGTCAAGGGCCTGGAGGTCGAAACCTCCCCTGTACGTGCGCCGCGGGACCATGTCCGACCAAACGTAATGCAGGTAGGCAAGGTCGCCGCAAATCGCATGCTTTAGCGATAAGCCGGTGACCTGGCCCAAATCATTGCCCCCTAGGTGTATGATCAGACTGTCAGGCGGGTCAGCATTCTGGCCTCAAAAAAGGAATGGCAACAGCTCCCGCCATAACATCCCGGGCTTACCATGCCATGTGAGACTTGCGTATGCACCCAGTCCCAGTCGGGGTCCCCACTCTGTCGCCGCAGCGTAACGCGCTGCCCTGTGCACGTAGCTGTGGCCCACCAGCCATACTGTCACCGGTGTAATACGACACCCAGGGTCTGTAAGGAAAAAACGAGGGAGAGAAAGGTGCGGTGACAAAACTGGTACTCACGGTGGAAGAGGGCAAACATAAAACTGAAAACATTGTGAACCCCACCTTCCCATGCTGCGTATGTCAGCCCCGGAGTACCCAAAAGCAGCTGCCGTGGAAGCCGCCCCTATCCTGAAGGAATGGGTGCCGTAACGGGCCCCTGGGAGGCTCACACTGGCCAGCGCTTTGCCGGTCACCTTCCAAAATTGAAATTTAGTAAGGGGAGACCCATCTTGGTGACAGAAAAACGGGCCATGGTGCGTGCCACGCAGTGCAATAAACTCCTGTAGGGCACCAACCGGACAGATGTCTGCCAAAGAACACCGTAGCAGTCTTACACCACTGCCTACGCCATGCTGATCTGTCTTAGAGGAGCGTATCCTCAACTGAGCCCAGTCTTTGGCAACATATACATCTTCGAGTTCCAGTGCCCTACGACTTGCATCCGCCTTAGACAGCATCACAAGCTCGCTGATGCGGAGCGCTCCAAAAAATGCCACTGTTGTGGCTGCATGAAAAAGGGCTGCCTCATATCTATCAAAACAGAGGCCAGGCCAGCCCCGGGCCAATTGGGTAGGAACCCCTGGGGAAATCGGGTGGCGGTCGTCTGGGCAACGCCCACGCTCCCGCACCCACCCCTCCAAAACATGTCTCACACGGAAGTCAGCGGTACTGTCCACATGACCGCCCACCTTGGCCATAAAAGCCAATGCTGACAGCCTAGATGCTATGGTGCGAGGTGCAAGGCCCTGGGCATGCAGGTAAACCATGAACCGAAGTACATGGGTCACTGGGATCGGCCAGGTTTCTGGCAGCCGGAATTGGGTACAGAAATCTCTGAAAGAATTGAATGCGTGGTGATACGCCTTACGCGTGCGTGGCGCTAGGGACAAGCCAATCGCCCGGTTCACCTCTCCTTGCCAATGGTCCATATCTCGTCCGGGAGTGGGGAGGGAAATTCCTCCGCATCCGGGGCCAAGGCACGGAACCGGGAGATCTGCAGGCGGGACAAAGCGTCAGCAATATCATTATTGACCCCCGGGACATGCCTGGCCCTGAAGAGGACATTGAGGCGCAGGCTGTGCAACACAAACCGGCGCACTAGGTCCATAACCCTGGGCGATTTGGAAGTCTGTGAGTTGACAATGTGCACAACGGCCGCATTGTCACACCAGAAATGGACAACCGAGTTGGCCCACTCCTCGCCCCATAGCATCAAAGCCCCCAGGATAGGGAAAAATTCCAGATATGTGAGATCACGCAGGCGACCCGTGCCTGCCCAGGCTGGTGGCCACCCACCATAGGTCCACTTCCCATTGAAGTACATCCCATAACCCAGGGATCCCGAAGCATCAGACTGTATCTGAAAGCGAGGGGAAGCCAGGAGGTCAGACCTCCAAAATGATACTCCATTGAACTCCCTCAGGAACTGGAGCCAGATAAGCATATCTGCCCTGATACCCCGAGTGACTCTAACCCTATGGTGGGGCCTAGATAAGCCTGTCATGGCGTCGCACAAGCGCCGAGCAAATGCCCTGCCCGGTGCGACGACCCTGCAAGCAAAATTGAGGTGACCATGCAGCACCTGCAGTTCCCTCAGCGATGCCTTGCTTTTATCAAGCAAGTCCAAGATAAGGGCCACTATCCTTGACACCTTATCCCCCGGTAACCTAGAAGCCTGCGCTACCATGTCAATCTCCACTCCCAGGAATACTAGCTTAGTAGATGGGCCCTCGGTCTTTTCGGGCGCTAAAGGGACACCGAGTTCCTCCATTAGCGTCTGAAATGTGTTGAGGAGACGTGTGCACGTGTCCCAGCCCCGTTCACCCCCGAATAAAAAATCATCCAGGTAATGGGCTACAGACCGGGACCCTGACCTGCGGACGAAAGCCCACTGTAGGAATGTACTGAAACGCTCGAAGGCCGAGCATGATATGGAACAGCCAAAAGGCATGGCCTTATCAAAGTAATATTCACCCCGGAACTTAAAACCCAGCAACTCAAAGTCGCCCGGGTGCACAGGCAGGAGGCGAAACGCCGACTTGATGTCGCACTTAGCCAATAGCGCACCCGGGCCACATGAGCGCACCATGCGCAGGGCTTGGTCAAAAGATGTATACCTGACTGAGCAAAGATCATCAGGGATAGCATCATTGACCGATCGGCCGGCTGGGTAGGACAAGTGATGAATCAGGCGAAACTCGCCCGGTGACGTTTTGGGCACCAAGCCCAAGGGTGATACCTTAAGATTGGGAAACGGGGGTGTTGGGAAAGGGCCAGCGACCCTGCCCGCATCGACCTCCTTAGTAATGCTGGCAGCAGCTACTTCCTCCCTCCCCCTAAGGGACAAAAGGTTGGGGGCATCCTGGGGGGACCTATCACCCACAAAAGGAATACGGAACCCCTGTCTAAAACCGTGAAGTAGGTAAACCGCATCCTCCTCCCTCGGGTACAATGCGAGCCAACGCTCCAACATGTCCACATCAATTGGGGAGGGGGCCATTCGGTGAACCAGCTCCCTCCGCGGCAGTTTTGCCGGCCCCCTGTCTGCCCCTTACTCTGCCCTGCATCCCTCCCGGCCTGGGACAGGCAGAGGCCGCATGGGGGCCAGCGCAGGAGGGACACTCATGCCTGTACTTGCAATTCTTCCTGTTGCAGGAACCATTGGACGAGAAAGTCCAGCACAGCAGGCGGGCTGGAACCCCCTGCACCGCCACCTGGCGGGGAGCCTGTGCTGCGGCCGCTCACTGGACCGCATGTCCACAATGGTATCTCTCCCCGGGCGCAGGGCGCATGGGAGTCATGTACAGAAGCCACAGCCTCTGGCAGGGCTCATCCCACCTCATCTCTGGGTGCAGGGGAATCCGCATACGGAATTCCTTGTCATAAGCCAACCACGACGGGCCCGGGAAGTCAACCATCGCCCGGTAAATGTTGTCCAAATACTGGACCATCGGAATTGCCAAATCCGGCCGGGCCCTGAGGTAGACCACCATGTATATGAGGTAGGCCGGCAACCAGTTGGCCCAAGTACGTGGTGGCTTGCGACGACGCGCCTGCTCCTTATCCTTCTCATCTTGCCCCTCCCTCTCCTCCTTGGTGGGCTCTCTGTTAAGGAGGGAGAAGATGTCCACATACTCCCCCCGCCAGATCTTCTCTTTGGTGGTCTGGGCCAAATGATCCCCCAGTGGCAAGGAATACCCTGCTGTCGGCAAAGCCGACACAGGCATGGTGGAAACTGCGGGCATCTGTAAAGGAGCCTGGACTAACCCGGCCACCCCAAGAAGATTCCCGGCTGGGTAAGAAGCACCCCCCACCACGGGGCCCTGGGTGATGGTTGAAGTCACCGGGTGGGGCGTAGGCGCCAGGACCGCCGCGCCACCCGTGCGAGGCCAAGGCCAATGGAAAGCCCCCCCCCCAACGTGGCCATGTGTGTAGGTGCACTAGTTTGGACCGCATAATCACATGCTGCACCCCCATGGGCCGCCCCCACCGGGGGTTCCGGCCCACTGGGGGCGTCGGAGCTCACGACTGCCATAGAGCTCGTCGACGGGGCTTGACCAGCACCGGCCTGTTGATTGGGGAGCTGCGAGGCAGTGGCCAAAGCCGGGCCACGCGCCTGAGGCAGCTCAACCCGTCTCGCCGCCTGCTGCTGCCCAGCAGACGATGGATCGACCTGCACCCCAAAAGGGGCCCCAGGGTGACTAACCCGGGCCAGGGATGCCTCAAGGGCCGCAACGCGGGCCAGGAGGGCCTCCACGTTGACATAGCCACCTAAACCAAGGGGGGGCAAAGGGCCAGCCGGCCCACTAACTACAGGCGTCGGTACAGATCCCTGTACCCTGGGGCCTGAATAGGGCCACGATCCAAAGCCCGGGCTCGGTAGGGCCAGGGAAGTACCCTGCCATGGAAGGGGGCCACACCACCCCCCAAGGTTGGAAGCCCCCGCAGTAAGCTGCGCCCCAACGGAGGAAGGCCCAGCGGAATGGGCCACGCCAGGAGCGGTGGCCACCGCTTGCGGGCCGAGGGCCGCGGCCCCTACTGGGCCTGCACGCAGACCCCCAGCCTCCGGCCAAGGGGGAATTAACCCCATCCCACCGGTCCCGGTGGGCTCGGGCATAGGAGGCTGCTGGGGAGGCGCAGCCGCGGTCCTCCGACCCCGATTGCGCCTCCGCGCAGAACGAGCCGCGTTCGCAGTCACCTTCTTCTTCGAGGGCATTGCCGCCAGCCGATGGGAAGCCGAAAAGGAGACAATCAGCAGCCAAGAGGCTTCCCGGTGAGGGTAAAAGCGACGGAGGTAAGAGGGGAAAAACTTCTCCGCTCCGTCGCTTCGCAAAATGGCAGCTCGGCTGCCTTGTGGCCGCCCCTTATATAAGGGTGCTGGCCACGCCCCCTAACTACCCGGATGCCTTCGTCCGATGGGGGGGCGCAAAGGGCGCGGCGGCCATTTTGGCGCCGCGCTCGCATTAGCCTCTTGAATCAGAAAACCCTGGCCATGTGGTTTACACATGACTGCCTGGCACACAAGCCCAATGGAAAACTGCTTGTCCTTAAAGTGTTTAAGGCTGGTGATTAACCAAGAAAGTAATAACACATTTAGGATCAGTTTCAGTCTGAGTTTCTGGTACCCACATTTATTGCACTTCAGAGTAAAGCTACCCCACTCAGGGTCAGACGGCCTCTTTAGCAGTCAGAAGGCATCAAATTCAATCCCAGGCATCTTCTGTCAAATGGATCAAGAAAAGTTGCAAATGACATGAAAGATTGCTGCCTGAAACCTTAAAGGGCTTGTGCCATTCCAAAACATACCATTGGCCGGACCTCTGAATAAGGCAATTTCCTCTGTTCGTCTGATCCATACACAGTGGGTAGAAATACTTTATCTCCCATTCATTTCTCTGCAGATTCTGGGAAGTGTAGTCTGAAATTATTATTTTTTCCAAGCTGTACTGATATTGTTAAAAGGTGGAGAGATAAAATAATTATTTATGGCAAAGAGGGGGGGTTTCTGATTGATATACAAATCTACTGGAGACTTAACACCTATTAGAGCTGTCTGGCAACTTTCATGTCTGATTTTTATTATTATTATTGTGAATATTCATGAATTTGGTTTCTTTTTCATTCACTATTGCATTAGAATCATTATGATGCAGTTACGAAGAAGTAACACAAAACACAACCCATGTATAATGCAATTATTTAATTGTATTGGTCATGTCTGGACGGACATCCCACCATGGTAATGGAGTAGACTGTACAGACAGCAACTCAACACCAAGTGCTGGATGGTGGTAAATAACCTGGCTCCCTGAAGGGGCCAGCGGTTACTGGCAGATGAGCCCCTTTAGATGGGGTGGTGGTCCCCCTCAGTGGAGGAAATGCCACTGGAAACCATCAGATTGGTCCCAACGACAAAATGAGTGGAGGAGGAATCACTTCACTATTCTGATTCCCAATGGTCATGTAGGTGGAAGAGGCCATGCCAGATGGACTGGCTGTGAAGGTGCACCTTGTTAATATCCTCAAGGCAGTGGCAGGCCATTGCAGTCCCGGTGTTTAATCCTACATATCTCATTTCATATGTGCCGCAGGAGATGCCTCTGTGGTCACAGTGTGTAGGTAACTTTATGGCAAGCTGGGATCCACCTTAAACAAATTCACACCAATGGCAATTTTCCTGAAAATGATTTCTGGGGAGTGGGGAGAAATATATACTTGGATACGAGTAGCAGCTAATGATGATGAATTGTACTGGTGGCAGTCTTTCATTGTACTACCAACATTATATCGGGCCACCTTCACATCTTCTCGAAATACAAAATATTCTTGAAGACATCGTATAGAAGTACTGTATTGGGAAATCTAGACTTATGTGCACAAAAGCACAATAACCGTACAATTTGAGCATACAATCAATACATATTTGCCTGAACAAGCATGCTTTTACATGGAGTTGGTCAAGTGAATCTCCCTTGAATGGTACTATACCCCAATAAGTACTTCTGTGAAACCATCAGTATCTATTCTATTAGTTTTGGCTTGTGAGTCAAAATCTACAATCAACTTGCATTGTCATCTAAGATAGATTGTAACAACAGCAGGACTAGTATCAAGTATATGTTTGGGTTTTTTTAAAAAACTAAGTCTAATTAATGTCTGTTTAGTCTGTGAAAACTTAATCTAAATGCAAAAGTACTGAAAATGGACACAGGTTTCTCCAATCCAATTCTCCAAACTGGGGTTTTCCAAATGTTTCCGAAATTGGTCCAGAGTGATTTGTGCCACAAACTGAAATTGATTTATAATTATGAAATGTCAATGCTATGGACAATCAAAATGGTTATAATTGGTTTGCTTTTGCATCAACATACATGAAATTTAGAGATATGTTAGACCCTAAAACAGGACAGTAAACCTGACAAATTTTAGATGGCCATATTCAATAATTTGGATAAATTTCAGAGAGCTAAATTCAGAGATTTGCATACCAGGTACAGTACTGTTAAAGTTTGCTTTGAAGTACAAAGAAAGCTATGCCCTCCTCTGATGCCAGTGTGCTACCAAACATGAGCTCATTTGTGTATTCAGTCTGCTGCACTCTAAAATTCACACTGGCCATTCTGGTCAAATCCAGATTTCATGCGAATCAGCCCTAAACTGGTCTGAACTGCTGCAATTTAAAATTAAATAAAAATACAAGCAGCTGCTTACTGTGCCTACTATGTATAATGCCACACTATATTTGACATAGAATATTCTGTATTGCGTTCATTTAGTTGGATTCAGTAAGAATTAAATCCCAGTTTACTGTGTGTGGGATCATTTCTGAGTATTACAGCTAGTATGATATGAGCATCACTGTATCTTTTCTGCCTAACATTCTTTTACATTTGTTCTTTTACACAATGTTGTTTTTCTGCTGATTTCTAGTCAAGTATGCTGCATCCGTAACGATCCAATAAACACCACTCTCTATGTAGCTTTTCATATTTAAAACTGAAATAAACCTGTTGGGTTTGATTAATTTATAAATAGCCTTGGGTTCTTTCCTAATATGGCCTCTTGTCTCCGGGGCATCTTGTTTTCAGAGGCTTACTGTAAACGGGTGTTGCACTGATGCTGTCTGTGTGTCTTTACAGTAGCCTAATGATACAATGGCACCCTCTCTGAAATGCAGAAAATCACATGCATTTTCCCCCCTTCAGCAGTTTTCTATGGGGAAAATTGATGCAGAAAAGCTTGCAGAAGCAATTTCAATAACAGGCTGCCTATGGGTATGCATTGGTTTCATATTTTCATTTAAATGGGGAAATCATTTTTTCCCCAATCACCTTTAAAAATGTAAGAAAGTGCAGCAGCAAAAGGAAAACCCATTTGCAATATTTATCAACTATGATTCCGTTCCTTGCTTGTCCTACTTTGCTATCTTTGTAGCTCATCTGCCACCTTGTGGAAACAGAAAGGATGCCTGAAATGCCATCAAACCCTCTATTTTTGTTGCAACACAATCTGCCACTGTTATCACTCTGGAAAATGACATTTGCATACAGTTCAGAAACCAAACTGAACTGTATCTTTCATTATTACAACCTCAGTGCTGCTTTGAATGAGAATCCCACTTTCATCTGCTCACTTAGGCCCCATCCTAGAAGACATGCAAGTGTTTGAGTCTTGTTCAACTAGCTGGCATTTACTTCTAAGCACGCATATGTGGGATTGACTGGTACAGTATAGTCCAAAAAAAGTAATTTTTCCCATCTTAACATAGTGCATATCAGATGGGAAATAAATTACTATAATCCTTAGCATCCATTTTTCTATGCCATGCTCTTTTGCAAATGAAGTCATCATTTGGTGTTATCATTCATGCCTTCACCAGCAATTCTATGTGATATAGTCATGTTGTTTCCTGTAAGGTGAGGTCCAAGTGCTGATGGAGGTCTTTTTGTGCATTTTTAATACTGTACTTCAGTTCACAGTTACATACAGACACCTTTACAAAATACTGCAGAGATAGCCTAAAAAAAAAACCTGAAATTCACAACCACATATACATTCACAATGCAATGGACCTAAAATTATGGAAAAACAAAGATTTTTTTTATTTAAAAAAAGACCTACGTCTATAAAATCAGGTTCTCTAAACCATTTTACTGCAGTCACTGAGCATGAAATCTGTGAGCAAAACTTGAACATGTATTCTCTGAATCTGTCTTTTCTGAAAATCATCTGTAGCTTTCCATAAGAGTACATTTTGCTTAGCATTAAATCTTGATGCACAGATGAGACATTAATCATTGAATTTGCTCCAAAATAACGACACCTCCACCATGAAAAGATAATAAAATATCATACTATTCATCAGTAAATTAAAATCAAGCAGTCAATCAAGCAGCTACATGGCATTGGCATTGCTCAGTTTGAAACCTTTAACTCAGGAGTTCACAACCTTTTTAAGCTGGGGGCCAGGCCATGCTCCCTCAGATAGCTTCAGGGACCAGAC
Source organism: Bradypodion ventrale (assembly GCA_035047345.1). Classification (NCBI taxonomy): domain Eukaryota; kingdom Metazoa; phylum Chordata; class Lepidosauria; order Squamata; family Chamaeleonidae; genus Bradypodion; species Bradypodion ventrale. The sequence continues at coordinate 129,925,382 of JAWDJE010000006.1, forward strand.
AGACATTTTGCCCTTCCTCCACCACATGGCACTTCCTGGTGTGGTGGAGGCAGTGGGGGGGGCAGATGAAATGGTGTCATGGGCCGCTATTAAGTTGGACTAACTATGCAGATAGTTTTTATTTAGGGAAAACTAGCTAATGTGTATGTATTGTATAAACAAATATTTTCAGAGATAATAGAGGGGGGGAACCCCCACAGGGACTTGTACATAGTAGCCACTAAACCTGTCTTTACAAAGCTGTGGCAACTTAGTGGTTAAAACATTGAGCTTGATGACCGGAAGTTTGGCAGTTCAGCAGTTCAAGACTCAAGTGCCCAAATGGTTGAAAGATATATTTAGCATGAAAAGGGGAAAGATTGTTACATGGATCATAAATTTTGTATTCTGTACCATCAGAGAGTAGTATATGAAGCAATGGATTCAAAACAAAGGATGTTCCACTGAACATTAAAATATGCTGAAAGTTGTTCAATCCATTAAAAAATTTGGGTCTCCTTTAATGGGGGGTGGGGGTGGACAAAATTTAGCAAATACGATCAATAGTAAGAATTAAATGATCAAATCAATGCAATAGCTTCAGCTAGTGAGCAAGCTGAAACCAAATCAATCCCTGCTTAATGTTTTCAAGGTTCAAGTCCTAGTGATGATTATATGAGGATTTTGTTCAGTCAAGAACTTTTCTGTATGTGGAAGAATTCATTCTGTTCGTTAAGATGGCACTTACTTTATCTCTTTACTGTAAGGAGACCTTTGCAAGGAGGAATAAAAAGGTAACTGCTAGCACAATGTTTCCAGAGTTTACGGAATTGGCACTATACTTTACAACAGCAATGGAAAGCATGTGTGAGGAGGAGAAAAGGAGCAGGATAACATATCCCTGGATATCTTTTTAAAAAACAACTTAAAACTTTCCTATTCAAAGAAGCCTTTAAGAATATTACATCCTTAACAATAAATTAGCTGATCAGTTGACCCAGAAGTCAGATGGACCTTTAATATTTTTTGTGTACTCATTCTTTTTTTTATTCTGTTATTTGTTTGTTTTATCATGTTACTTTGTTATTTATATGTGCACCACCCATAGTGGGAAATATCTCAGATGGGCAATATAAAAATGCAATAAAATAAATAAATATTATTATTTTTTCTTGTGTTGCTTCAAAAAGAATCATAATAAGGTGAGTGACATTAATGATCACAAATAAGAATCTAGGGCATATCTATGGATGTACAGCAATGGTCTTACATTTATTACTGGTGCAGCAGCAATAATAACGATATTGTTATATTACTGCTATGCTTCGAAAAGCCTAATAAAAAGATATATACAGTATATATAAAGAAACTATTATTGGCATTCTTCCTGGAACTGAATAAAAGGTCAATCTGCTCATTAGGCACCTTACATATACTTGGCCATGAAAATATTTTAATCTTCTAACAATGATGCTACAGAGAGAAGCTGCCCTCCATTGACTGAGAGTTTTGTATACCATGCTCAGGGCAGCTTCCACTGCTGAAACAGCTGTTATAGTTTGCAATGCAATCTTTAATTATCTGGGGGGGGGGGGGAAGTGTGATACAAGAATATATGGCGAAACTTAAATCAATTAAATTCTCACCTTGTTCAGACATAGTTGGAACCTTCTCTGAAAGGCGGCCAACTGAAAACTGGAGTAAATAGGTTTTAGGAAGGAGGCAGTGGTTTTTAATTAGTCTCTAACTCATGTCTCTGGGCTGGAAAAGATCATTTCTGAGTCTCCCCCACCAGACCTCTCTGTGGTCCCACCATGAAACTGAATTAGCCTACCAGTGGGAGAACATATCCTCATCCCAGTGAATTGGCCATCTTCTGGTTTCCTGGACTCATTTATATCTTGTTCTCTATTCTTCCCTTCTCAAAAACAACACAAATATAACTAGGAGAAAACAAAATTGTCATTTATGTGCCCTGGAGGCTTTTATCCAGGCAGATTGGCCTTTTAATCTCCATTCTGAATTGATGCAGGGAGTCATGAGGGAGGGGAGGGTCAACAAAAATGATATTGGACCTGCATGAAGCCAAATTTGATTTCCCAAATTTAGGTTGAGGTGGACAACTGCAAAAGTGAGTGAGTGCCACTAGGGAGCAACAGAGGTGTAGACCAGGCATTTGCAACCTATGGCTCACAGGTCAGACCCAGCCCACGATGCCAATTCATCTGGCCCATGTCGCCCTCGCCACTCCCGGAAGCAGAAGTCCACATTTTGCACATGTTTCTCTTAGTCTTGACATCATCCTTTCACACACCTACTTTTCCCTTATTTTTCCTTTCTTTTCACCATGTAGCCAGTACTAGCAGGCCCGATCTTTCCTATTTTTCAAATATGCAGTTCACTTCAATACACCTGAGAGATCTTCATTACAGTCAACAGATCAGATTATTCCACTACAACTTTCTCTTCCCTAAGGGGAGTCTTTTATCGAAATACCAGCTTCCATTCAAGATAATGCAAGATGGAAGAGATCTGTAAGTGCCTTCTTGTTCTCAAAGCTGGATCAGATTTCCTCACTTTGGCAAAAGCATGTGAAACACACTCCTTCTGTTGCCAGAAGAATAAATAAGCACATACATTGAAACTATGGCCAATGTTCATGCTGAAAGGTTGGAGTCCCTAAATGCAAGACCAACATGCTCAAGTGGAGGCTGCCGGCAGAAAACAACGTACAGTGTGAATGTGAGTCCAGGGTTTGATCAGGACACAAAAGAAGAAGAAGAATGTTGAAAGGAAGACTCTTGATAATCGGCTACCTATAACTGCTTTTTTTATGCTGTGCTACAAGAAAAAAATATAAACTGGGACTGCTAGTCTTCTTAGTGTAAAACAGGGGCTCTCAACCTTTTGAAGTCAGGGGCTGAATCACACTCCCTCAGGCGGTTGGTGGGCTGGACTGGTAGTCTAGTCACCACAATTGACCACGGACTCATTTAAATGAGTCTGTGGCTGACAGCCATAAATGAGTCTGCAGATGTTATAAATGCTTTTACAAAAGCCATAAATGAGTCCATGGCTGATTGCGGTGGTGCCTGGAGCAAGGGAGTGGGCTGGTTGATTTGGTACCACAAACCAGATCCAACCCATGGGCCATAGGTTGAGAACCCCTGGTGTAAAGGCTTTGGTAACACCGTCATACCACTTTCAGTCCTGGTGCACAGTTAGCAGTGAGAGATAATATGATGTGATATACATATTATCTCTCACCACTAATTTCAGGTGTGTTTCATTCTTCCAGGCTCCAAGCTCCAGATAAAAGCCTCTTTCTTGCTTACTAATCTAGTTCTAATGAGCCCATGTGGTTATTTATGATGTCTGAGGACCGACCTCCTTCATTTTGGAGGCAGTTATCCCAATGATGGTCTTTAACACTCTTTATTTCCCTCCATGGGAAAATAAGTGAGAGGATAAACCATTGGCAACCTCCTTATTTAGAAATGTGCAATGAAATCACACAAAATAGAACCACAGGAACCTGGACTGAAAGGAATAATTTTAAAGCCCATTTTGCAAAACTACACTATAGCTGTATAGCGTGAAAAATGATGATTTGCATAATCGCCAATTGCACTGCTGTGGAGCTTTTTGTTGTTAAGTCGCACAGTCGATTCCGACTCTTTGTGACCCCATAGACCATCGCTCTCCAGCCACCCCTGTCCTCCACCATCCTTCTTAGTCCGCACAGCCCCGTGCCCATTATGTCTACAATACCATCTAGCCATCTCATCTTTGGCCGTACCTTTCTTCTTTTGCCTTCCACCTTCCCCAGCATCAAGGCCTTCTCAAGTTAATCATCTCTTCTCATTTGATGTCCAAAATACTTGAGCTTCATCTTTGTTATTTGTCCTTCTAAGGAGCACTCAGGGCTAATCTCTTCTAATATTGACTTATTTGTTCTCCTCTCTGTCCAGGGGACTCTCAAAACTCTCCTCCAGCACCACATCTCAAAGGCATCTATTTTTCTTCGCTTAGTCTTTCTAATGGTCCAGCTCTCACAGCCATACATTACCACCGGAAATACCATTGCTTTGACTATGCAGACCTTTGTTTGCAGTGAGATATCTCTATTTTTCACTATGTTCCCCAGGTTTTTCATAGCTTGTCTCCCAAGAATCAGTCGCCTTTTTATTTATGGCTGCAATCCCCATTTGCAGGCGCACCCCCCCAATAACGGACACAGACAACATTGAAAGTGGATAACAGCATAGGGCCACATTTATTGATTCAATGCCCTAGTCCGAATTATAAATTTGTATTGGTAAAACGACCAATCATAATTCCTAAGGCAAGCAGGCCGAAGTAACACTGGTAAGGTACCACCCCAAAATTGCCAACGGCAATTGGTTACAATGTATCAATTTGTATCAATTTGTTTGTTGACAACAAACAAATTGTTGACCGTAGTCAATAACTAACTCATGACCCCACCCTCTGACGCGTATCCGTGAAATCACAGGGGTGATGCATGCTGGTTAGCAATCGTCATCACCCCATCGCCTGGTTCGTCGTTGACCGGACAACGTTTAACTACTTTATTCCTGTCTAGTGTTGTCCAGTCAATTGCGAACCTGCCGGATACTTGTGGGTCATACTGTTTACCTTACCAGTGCTACCCGCCAATGTGACCAAAGTCAACAGTAGGAACACAGAAAAACCCCTATATCAAACCATAGCAACAGTGTGGGATGGGCAAAAAAGCCAGGACCCGGAGCCAATATGGGTCCCAACCAAAAATTCCCACCCGGCCCCGAAGCGACCATAATATCACACTGTTAACTAGGGAGGGGGTGGAGGGGAAAAAACTTCTCCGCTCCGTCGCTGAGGTAAAATGGCAGCTCGGCTGCCTCGTGGCCAGCCCTTTTATAAGGGAGCTGGCCACGCCCCTAACTACCCGGATTCCCTGTCCTGTGGGGGGGGGCCCGCAAAGGGCGCGGCGGCCATTTTGGCACCGCGCTTGCATTGCAGGCGCACCCCCCCAATAACGGACACAGACAACATTGAAAGTGGATAACAGCATAGGGCCACATTTATTGATTCAATGCCCTAGTCCGAATTATAAATTTGTATTGGTAAAACGACCAATCATAATTCCTAAGGCAAGCAGGCCGAAGTAACACTGGTAAGGTACCACCCCAAAATTGCCAACGGCAATTGGTTACAATGTATCAATTTGTATCAATTTGTTTGTTGACAACAAACAAATTGTTGACCGTAGTCAATAACTAACTCATGACCCCACCCTCTGACGCGTATCCGTGAAATCACAGGGGTGATGCATGCTGGTTAGCAATCGTCATCACCCCATCGCCTGGTTCGTCGTTGACCGGACAACGTTTAACTACTTTATTCCTGTCTAGTGTTGTCCAGTCAATTGCGAACCTGCCGGATACTTGTGGGTCATACTGTTTACCTTACCAGTGCTACCCGCCACACGGAGGGGCTTCAAAGAAGACCTGAGGCCCCCCCCCCCCCAGACCGTCAGCTCGGTCAACAGGCCTGCTCGCCAATCACCCAACAGGAGGTCCATACCTCCTCGCGACAGGTGGACCCCATCCCCTGCATACAGGTCATAATTTTGTAGGCTAATATCGGGGTGATGACTAACCCGTCCCCAAGCCCTGGTGGCAAGAAACCGCGCCACTGCCTTATTGACCGCGCGTCTAGCGCGGTCAAGAGCCAGGAGGTTAACGCCCCCTCTGTAAGAATGGCGCGGAACAATGTCCGACCAAACCAGGGTTGTGGCAGGCCAGACATAATGCAAGTAGGCGAGTTCCTCGCAAATCGCATGTTTGAGCGATAAGCCGGTGACCTGGCCCAAATCATTGCCCCCCAGGTGGATGATTAGAATGTCAGGCGGGTCAGCACCCAGGCCAGAAAAAAGGAAAGGCCGCAGCTCCCGCCATAACATCCCAGGCTTACCATGCCATGCGAGACTGGCGTGGTCACCCAGTCCCAGTCGGGGTCCCCACTCTGTCGCCGCAGCGTAACGCGCTGCCCTGTGCACATAGCTGTGGCCCACCAGCCCTACTGTCACCGGTGTAATACGACACCCAGGGTCTGTAAGAAAATTGAGAAAAAAGGCGGTAAGGTGACTGGATTGGTACTCATGGCGGGAGTGGGCGCACATAAAACTGAAAACATTGCGAGCCCCACCTCCCCATGCTGCGTATGTCAGCCCCAGAGTACCCAAAAGCAGCTGCTGTAGAGGCTGCACCAATACGGAATGAATGTGTGCCATAACGGGCACCTGGTAGGCCCACCCTGGTGAGGGCTCTGGCTGTCACCTTCCAAAACTGAAATTTAGTAAGGGGAGACCCATCTTGGTGACAGAAAAACGGGCCGTGGTGCATGCCACGCAGTGCCAGGAATTCCTGTAGGGCACCAACCGGACAGATGTCTGCCAAAGAACACCGTAGCAGTCGTACTCCACTGCCTACGCCATGCTGATCTGTTTTAGAGGAGCGCATCCTCAAATGGGCCCAGTCTTTGGCAACATAGACATCTTCGAGTTCCAGTGCCCTACCACTTGCATCCGCCTTAGACAGCATCACGAGTTCGCTGACGCGGAGCGCTCCAAAAAATGCCACCGTTGTGGCTGCATGAAAAAGGGCTGCCTCATAATGATCAAAACAGAGGCCTGGCCAGCCCCGGGCCAACTGGGTAAGAACCCCTGGGGAAATAGGGTGCCGGTCGTCCGGGCAACGCCCGCGCTCGCGCACCCACCCCTCCAAAACATGTCTCACACAGAAGTCAGAGGTGGTATCCACGTGACCCCCCACTTTGGCCATAAAAGCCAACGCCGAAAGCTTGGATGCTATGGTGCGAGGTGCGAGGCCCTGTGCATGCAGGTGAACCATGAACCGCAGAACATGGTCCACCGGAATTGGCCAGGTCTCTGGCAAGTGAAATTGAGTAGCAAATGCCCTATATGAATTAAACGCTTGTTGATACGCCTTACGCGTGCGTGGCGCTAGTGACAGGCCAATCGCCCGGTTCACCTCTCCTTGCCAATAGTCCACATCTCGTCCGGGAGTGGCGAGGGAAATTCCTCCGCATCCGGGGCCAAGGCGCGGAACCGGGAGATCTGCAGGCGGGACAAAGCGTCAGCAATATCATTATTAATCCCTGGGACATGCCTGGCCCTGAACAAGATGTTGAGGTGCAGGCAGCGCAGCACAAAATGGCGCACTAGATCCATAACCCTGGGCGATTTGGAAGTCTGTGCATTGACAATGTGTACAACGGCAGCATTGTCACACCAGAAATGCACCACCGAATTTGCCCACTGTTCGCCCCATAGCATCAAAGCCCCCAGAATGGGAAAAAATTCCAGGTATGTGAGATCCCGCAGGCGACCTGTGCCTGCCCATGCCGGTGGCCACCCACCATAGGCCCACTTCCCATTGAAGTACATCCCATAACCCAGGGATCCTGAGGCATCAGACTGGATCTGGAAATTGGGGGATGCCAGGAGGTCCGACCTCCAAAATGAGACCCCATTAAACTCCCTCAGGAATTGCAACCAGACGAACATGTCTGCCCTGATACCCCGGGTAAGCCTGACTCTGTGGTGGGGCCTGGATAACCCTGCCATGGCGTCACATAAGCGCCGGGCAAAAGCCCTGCCCGGAGCGACCACCCTGCAGGCAAAATTAAGGTGCCCATGGAGCACCTGCAGTTCCCTCAGGGATGCCTTACGCTTGGCCAGCAATTCCGAGATAAGGGTCACTATCCTGGACACCTTATCACCCGGCAACCTAGAAGCCTGCACTACTGTGTCAATCTCAACTCCCAGGAATACTAGCTTGGTCGATGGGCCCTCGGTCTTTTCGGGCGCTAAAGGGACACCAAGTTCCTGCATTAGCGTCTGAAATGTGTTAAGGAGACGTGCACACGTGTCCCAGCCCCGTTCACCCCCGAATAAAAAGTCATCCAGGTAATGGGCTACAGACCGGGACCCTGACCCGCGGACGAAGGCCCACTCTAGGAAGGTACTAAAACGCTCGAAAGCCGAGCATGATATGGAGCAGCCAAAAGGCATGGCCTTATCGAAATAATATTCCCCCTTAAATTTAAAACCCAGCAATTCAAAGTCGCCCGGGTGCACCGGCAAGAGGCGAAAAGCCGACTTAATGTCACACCTGGCCAGCAGGGCACCCGGGCCACACGCGCGCACCATGCGCAGCGCCTGGTCAAACGATGTATACCGGACTGAACAAAGGTCATCAGGGATAGCATCGTTGACCGATCGGCCGGCTGGGTAGGACAAATGATGAATAAGACGAAACTCACCTGGGGACTTTTTGGGCACCAAACCCAGTGGTGAAACCTTAAGATTGGGAAACGGGGGTGCGGGGAAAGGTCCAGCGACCCTGCCCGCGTCTAACTCCTTTTTAATGCTGGCCGCAGCCACCTCCTCCCTTCCTCTGAGGGATAAAAGGTTGGGAGCATCCTGAGGGGACCTATCACCCATAAAAGGGATACGAAATCCCTGCTTAAAACCTTGAAGTAGATACTCCCCGTCCTCCCCCTTTGGGTACGATGCGAGCCAGCGCTCCAGCATGTCCACCTTAATTGGGGAGGGGGCCTTTTGGAGGACTAGCTCCATCCGCGGCAGCTTTGCCAGCCCACTGTCCACCCCTCCCTCTGCCTCGTGCCCCCCCAGGCCTGGGACAAGCAGAGGCTGCGTGGGGGCCAGAACATGTGGGACACTCATGCTTATACCTGCAATTCTTCCGATTGCAGGAACCATTTGACGAGAAAGTCCAGCACAGCAGGCGGGCTGGAACCCCCTGCCCCGCCGGTTGGCGGGTAACCTGCGCTGGAGCCGCTCGCTGGACCGCATGTCCACAATGGTATCTATCCCCCGGGGCAGGGCGTGTGGGTGTCATGTACAAGAGCCACAGTCTCTGGCACGGCTCATCCCATCTCATCTCGGGGTGGAGAGGAATCCTCATACGGAATTCCTCATCATATGCTAGCCATGAGGGGCCCGGGAAATCAACCATTGCCCTATATATGTTGTCCAAATATTAGACCATGGGGATAGCTAAATCCGGCCGCGCCCTCAAATATACCGCCATGTATATTAAATAAGCGGGAAGCCAGTTGGCCCAGGTACGCGGCGGCTTACGGCGGCGTGCCTGCTCCTTATCCTTCTCATCCTGACCCTCCCTTTCCTCCTTGGTGGGCTCTCTGTTCAGGAGTGAGAAGATATCTACGTACTCCCCTCGCCATATCTTTTCTCTAGTAGCCTGTGCCAAGTGATCGCCCAATGGCAAGGAATACCCTGCCGTCGGCAAAGCCGAAAAGGGGACAGCCGGCCTAGTAAAAGGGGCCTGAGCTAACCCAGCCACCCCCAGAACATTCCCCGCAGTGTAAGGACCGATGCCCACCCCATTGCCCAAGGTGGCAGTTGTTGTCGCCGGGTGGGCCGTAGACAGCGTGGCCCCCGCACCACCCGCGCGAGGCCAAGGCCATTGAAAGGCCCCCCCTATATTGGGAATGTGTGTGGATGTACTTGCTTGCACCGTATACTCACATGCTGCACCCCCGCGGGCCGCCCCCACCGGGGGTTCCGGCCCACTGGGGGCGTCGGAGCTCACGACCGACCTAGAGCTCATCACCGGGGCTTGACCCGCACCAGGTTGCTGGCTGGGGAGCTGCGAGGCAGTGGCCGAAGCCGCGCCACCCGCCTGCAGCAGCTCGACCCTCCCCGCCGGCTGTTGTCCTGCTGCCGACAGCACCTCAAAAGGAACCCCGAAGGGGGCGCCCGCCTGACTGGCCCGGGCCAAAGACGCCTCCAGGGCCGCAATGCGGGCCAGTAAGGTGTCCACGTTGACCATGGGCAAAGGGCCGGCCGGCCCGCCTGATCCAGGCACGGGTACAGGTCCCTGCACCCCGGGGCCCGTATATGGCCATTGGCCAGCACCGAAGCCCGGCAGAGCTGGTGGAGAAACCTGCCAAGGCAGGGGGCCGCCCCACCCCCCAAGGCTAGAGGGCCCAGGGAGAGGCTGCGGCCCAAAAGGAATAGGCCCGACGGAGTGGGCGGGAGGAGGAGCGGTGTCCACCGCTCGTGGGCCGCGGGCCGGAGCGCCATCCGCGCCCACACTCAGCTCGCCCACAGCGGGCCAAGGGGCAATAGACCCCATTCCGCCGGCCCCGGTCGGGGCTGGCAAAGGTGGCTGCTGAGGAGGCGGCACCACGGTCCTCCGACCTGGGTTGCGCCTCCTAACAGCGCGAGCTGAACTCGAAGCTGCCTTCTTCTTCGAAGGCATCTCCACCGAAGCAAAAAAGGGAAGCCGGCAAGGCAAAATCGCTACCAAAAAGGCTTCCCGGTAAGCTAACGAGCGACGGAGACACAGGGGAAAAAACTTCTCCGCTCCGTCGCTGAGGTAAAATGGCAGCTCGGCTGCCTCGTGGCCAGCCCTTTTATAAGGGAGCTGGCCATGCCCCTAACTACCCGGATTCTCTGTCCTGTGGGGGGGGGGCCCGCAAAGGGCGCGGCGGCCATTTTGGCGCCGCGCTTGCATTGCAGTGATATTAGATCCTAAGAAAGTAAAATCTGCCACTGCTTCTACTTCTTCCCCATCTATTTTCCAGGGAATTATAGAGCCTGTTGCCATTCTCTTGGTTTTCTTGATGTTGAGTCTCAGGCCAGCTTTTGCACTCTCTTCTTTCAACCTAATCAGGAGCTTCTTTAGGTCTTCCTCACTTTTTGCCATTAGGGTGGTATCATCTGCATATCTCAAATTGTTGGTTTCTCCCAGCAATTTTGATCCCATATTGTGATTCCTCCATCCCTGCATTGCGCATTATGTTCTCTGTGTATGTTGAATAAGCAGGGTGACAAAATGCAGCCTTGTCTTACTCCTTTTCCTATTCCATACCACTCCGTCATTCCATTCTCTGTCCTAACTGTTGCTTCTTGACTCATGTACAGATTTCTCATGAGACATATGAGGTGTTCTGCTATTCCCATCTCTTTAATTACTTGCCACATTTTGTTGTGGTCCACACAATCAAAGGCCTTGGTATAGTCAATGAAGCAGAAGTAAGCTTGTTTCTAGTATTCCTTTGTTTTCTCCATGATCCAACGTATGTTGGCAATGTGGTCTCTGATCCCCCTGCCTCTTCTGAACCCAGCCTGGTAGGGTCTGAAGCAATGCCTATAATATTGGGATGCAGATAAGTCCTGTCTAGACCTTGTACCTTCTCCACCCAGAAGTCAGACTGATCTTTGCATGTCTGCAGTGAAGGGCTATGGTGGTGCTTGTGTCTTCTACTGCACATGCTTGCAGCCTTTCCCCCAATCAATAGCTCTGGTAAACTGCTAAAATTGCACCTAAGCACCACTGCAGATTTCTGCTATGCATGCTAAGGTCTGCCTAACTCCCCAATGGAGGGTATGGGGCTTAAGTGATCACTACACTTTAAGCCCTGTCTATTTTCAGGCTTATAATGGTTGAATAGGGCCAATGAATGCATAAAATGGGGGAACACAGATTTTGCAGGTGCAGGTGGGACCTCTTCATGTGTTTTCTCCCAAGTCAGAGCACTGGAAACTGCAGTACTGAACTTAGTTCTTTATAAATGTTATTGTTTTAAAACAAGTATGTGTTGTAATATATATGCACAGTATACGCCAATGGCACATACAGTATACTTCCACGTAACTGTGGGATTAGATGCATCTGTTTTTTGTATTTGGAGCAAAACTTTAATAAATATAGAACATGAGCTGGTTTGTGCTAATTCCAGCACATCTCATCTCTGGGGTCCTTGTTCTCAAATGTATACAAAGTGCTTGGGCTTAATTAAATAGCGGCAAGAGTCTAACTTTACTTAGCTGTAGTGTTCATTGATTTCTTGCTGTAGTGATCTATGGACACACTGACAGAACGATGTGCAAAAATTCTTGCCGAATTAATAGTAGAATGAAAAGCAATTAGAAAGGCCACTTGTCCTATCACTGCTAATAGATGAGGTATATGACTAATTATGGCTTCTGCCCATCTAGCAGAAATATGACATATAACAAGGAGATTGTAAAGAAAGCCAACCACGCTCTCAGGATCCCATTACTTCAAAGACAGACATTGTATTCTAAGAGCAAGCACAGCAGCTTTTCCACACATGCAACTCAATGTTGCAACCTGTATTATAAAAAGGACTTACATGTGTGACTCAAACAATGAAGAGCACCTCATTTTCCTTGTCCAGGAAGTGTGTCAACCCGCTACTCATAAGTGGCCCTCCCATTGTGTAGACGGAGACAGTGACTGAAGGCAAGAAATGAAAGGGCATCAGATTCTTAGCCATTATTGTATTCTGACTCCGTTCTTCTTCTTCAAGTGCTGTATCCAATTTCAAATATTGACTGTGATCATGGTGATCAGCCATGAAGATTGTTCTGGAATCGATATAATACAGTGGCCTTCCATTTACCTTCCACATTGCAGTGTGACACCCATACCACTGATCCAGTTCCATGAGTAATTTTCTGGTCCTGAGCCCTTCTGGTACACAAAGTCCTCATCACCCCCAGTCTGAATTTGATGAATTTGTTGCCCTCCATCAAGATGGATTAGAGTGGGATCCAGTATACTTAACAGGAGTAACAAGCCCTGTCAACATATAGGATGCTGCAGTTAGGCAATTTCCCTGATTCTCTACAGGGGAACTCTTTAATTATTTTTTCCTCCCTGTCCTTTTGTTGTAGTACTGGATCTGATTGGAGGGTTTTTTAAAAATCTCTGGGTCCCCCCCACCCCTTGATCACCAATCAAAACTACGGCTACCAGCCACTTCACCATATCAACAGGGGTTTCTTGGAGTATTCAATGTAATTTAACCTCGTCCTCAAGCAATCTGAAAATGAGCAAGGCAAGCATAATCATATAACCTCTTCTTCTTCTTCTTCTGCCGTATCTAAATCTAAACATTGGCAATCATCGTGGTGATCAGCAATGAAGACTGTCCTGAGATTATAATGCAGTGGCTTTTCATCTGCCTTCCACATGGCAGCATGACACCCATTCCACTGATCCAGTACCACAAATCAGTTTCTGGTCCTGAGCCCTTTTGACACACAAAGTTCTCATCAACCGCAGGCCAGTAAGGATGAAACTGCTGCCCTCCATCAAGATGAATTCAAGTGGGATTTAATCCACTTGGGGACTGTTACCCTTCCCTGTGGACTTCGGCACCCAAGGCCGTTAGTCCTCAGTGTTGCTAAGTTAGTTAACCACCGCCTGACACTCAGCACTGAGTCATTGACAGTATGGTCTACTCTCGTGATGGGGAACCTTGGCACTCCAGATGTTCTTGGACTTCAATTCCCAGAAGCCCCCATGAATCCACATGAATGGGTTTACTGTGATTCATCCGGCCCACGCCGCCCTCCTTCCTCCTGGAAGCGAAAGTAAAACGTGCCCATTAGTTTTTAGACTGTAAGTCCAGCCATGCTACTAAGGAATATTTTGGACATTACAAGCCAGGGAGAGTTGGTTTTCTCTGCTCCCTTGTACCCTATGCATAGCAAGGCAAATGAAACATTCTTATTGTAAAACTAGTGCTACCTGACAATTATGATTTTAGCTCCTTCTGTTCCCATGTTTCAGAGTGAAAAACAAACAAACAGCCATCTGCCAAATGCACAAGCACATGGCAGGCATCTCATTTATGGTCCCTAAGTTCAAAACACTTTTGTTAAAAGCCTTGATTAATTTGCATTTTATTGTGCAGCATAAAGGCTGCCCACACACTTATATTGCTTCTGCTTAACTGAAGAATATAGGAAGATTATTTGTGTACAATATTTTTCCATTCAGCAATGATGTAGATGCCAACTGCATACATATTTTTAATAAAAAATAAACACCCATCAAATTTAATTTAAAAGTACAAGTACAGAATTTCACACAAGTAGAATCTATGGGCCATAAAAGTGTGCACAAACAAATGTTTTACTAGCTGCCTCTAAAATTATTTATATGCATAATCCAGTTATAACATGAATATTTACAGCCTCAACCGTTATACAAACCATTGCTCTCTCAACAATAAGGTTATATGTAACTTTATAGGATATTTGCTGATATTTTATGATTTGCATAAATCATATTTAAGACAATTGATGCATTTTTGGGATATTACACATTCCCTCCCCCCCCCCCACCCATTTTATTGAAAGAAGCTTCTCAAAGAATGCTCAGCCTTGAGACAATAAGTGGTGATATCCTAACACCCAAAACTGTTATTCTCTCACTGGGGCTTGGATGCAAAGTCTGTACAGTATTTTGCTCCAGGTTATTTACAATATAATTCAATTCAATTCAATTTTAATTTGTACCCCGCCCTTCTCAGTGCAGACCGACTCAGGGCGGCTTCACAACATATTATAAAGTTACAAAATACAGTTTACAGAATACCACATAACAATATGCCAGAAATACAATTTTGACGTATCAAAAATACAGCATTCCTTGCCCAACAGACAGCATAAAAAGTACAAATACATAGCAATACATAACAGGCTGCTTCGTCTAAGAATGTTAAAACCAAGGGGGGAAATATTGTGGTCCATGTCCATAATCCAATGGCAAGAGCAGATGACATCTTTACTGGATCAATAAAGAATCAAACCATAAGCTAGCTTTTAACCTAGTACAGGTCTTCATCGGACTGGGCGCCACAGACCTATAGATGGTGTAGGAAACAAACGTTCAAAAAGTCATGACCAGACAAGGGTGTCAAGCTCTTTTGTTAAAAGTAAGTTCAAAATGGGAGGTCAGAAGTGCTCACTCTGTCATGCAGTACTTGGGTCTCGAACTTCCAGTCATCAAGTTCAGCATCTTAACCACTAAGCCACCTCAGTCACAAACCACGGCATAAGTATCCCCTAATATTTGCAGAGGTAGTGAATGGAACATGTCCTACCCTTGTTCTTTAAAAAAAAGTAATATCAATTACATTTATATACCACTGTGCTTACAGCACTCTCTGGGCAGCTCACAAGATAAACAGCATTTTTGCTATCCAACTTTTTGCATCCAACATGCTGGGTACTCATTTTACTGACCTCGAAAGGATAGAAGGATGAGTGAAGCTTGATCCCCATCAAGATCAAACTCACAATGTCAGTGATTTTAGCTACAGCACAAGCAGTTTAACCACTGCATCACCAGGGCTCATCCAAAAGATGGTATGCAACAGCTGATCATTTTGTTAAATCTGTCTGTTGAGCAAGGAATTAAAGCAACCGTTCTGAAGGCAGCTGTTTCTTTAAACTTTTAGATATGGAGATTAGAAATTCTGCTGACACTTAAAAGAAATGGTCTTTGTTTATATTCAGGTGGCTAGAAAGAACATTTGAAACCAATGGATTGTATCCCTCCTTTTTGCGTCTCAGTTTCCTTGCTATTTAGCTTTCCTCTCCTAAACATCTGGTAACACATCTGGAGCCTGGAATAGATAGTACATTTCCAGATGTTTAACCACCACCAGCAGATGGTAAAAAATAAGTGTGATTTCAGTTAATCTATTTTAATAATACAGTAAAACCTCGGATAACGCTAAAACTTGGTTCCACAAGTCTTACTGTTATCCGATTTTTAACGTTATTCGATGCATGCATCGGATAACGTTAAAATCCTATGGGATGCATCGGATAACGTTAAAACTCCATAGAGATACATTGTAACTGGCACAGGCTTTAGCAAAAGTTATTCGATGCATCCCATAGGATTTTAACATTATGCGATGCAATTTTTTCCAGATTGCTTAACGTTATATGATTTTAGCGTTATCTGATGCAAACATTATCCGAGGTATTACTGTACTCTATGTCTTTATCATACTGCTATAGAAAATAATAGAATGTGAAGGCATTCTACAAGAATCTTCACCAGGTTAGATATTGGTTTAATCATGTTATTTAAGTAAAACCCACTGGCCTATACTTAAATTGAACCAACAGAAATCAAGTTAGTTAGGTTATGGTTTCCTTGACCCATTGACTACAATGCCCCTACCCAAAACTTGACCAAATCTAGGACCAACCTGCTTAGCATGCCTGCTTTCCTCTATTTTAGAATCATGATGTGTAAATCTGCTTGTAGTTTCTATGTAGTATCCATATAAATGAATTATAGCATGATATCAAGCTAATTAAGAAGCATTAATATGATTGATTTGGGAACAAGCACTTATTACTTCTTGGTTGTGTCAGCAGTTTAAATGTTGTTTCCATGAGCTACACATTTGTGGCTATCCAGATGGATTGCTCTCTCCTCCAATAGATCATCTCTGAAGTGATTAAGAAGCAGTTTCATCAAAACATTTCATTGGCCTTCCATGGCTACATACAGATTCTTACATTTGCCTCACCCTACTCTGCAGTTTCTAATTACTTCTCCACTCAACTGCTAATTTGTCATGGATAGCCCCTTACTCGTGGGATACTATGGTTTAATATTATTAGATCACATAGGGTTACCTCACTCAATAATATTAATGAGACAGAATGGAGAGTTTATGGAGAACTCTGAACTCACTGGTCTGAATAATTACATTGAATTTCAAGAATTCTAGAAAAATGTAAAGGCACCATGCTGTAACAGATCAGAGCAAAACCCTACCAGTTCCAGTGCTCACTGTCTATTGTAGGAAGTCTATGGGAAAAGCTTATGCCACATGCTACAGTCACTGCTTCAAGAAAGCATACATTAGAGACATTCAAGAGAAAATTGGACATCCATCTTCAAATCTGCTTTGATTTAGATTCCCGCATTGAGTAGGGGGTTGGAATTCATGGTCTCATAGGCCCCTTCCAAATTTGTTATTCTATTATTCTGTTGCTAATACACAGCCATTGCAAGTGATTTATGCTCCATGAATATATTTTCCTCCTTAAAGCTATCCAGTTTGCTTCTTACCTCTACATTATGTTGCAGCAAACCCTAAGATGTAGCTCTTTGCAGGCGCACCCCCCAATAACGGACTCAGACACTAATGAAAGTGGATAACGGCATTGGGCCACATTTATTGATTCATGCCCTAGTCCGAATTATAAATTTCTATTGGTAAAATTACCAATCATAATTCTTAAGGCAAGCAGGCCGAAGTAACACTGGTAAGGTACCACCCAAAATTGCCAACGGCAATTGGTTACAATGTATCTATTTGTATCAATTTGTTTGTTGACAACAAACAAATTGTTGACCGTAGTCAATATCTAACTAATGACCCCACCCTCTGACGCGTATCCGTGAAATCACGGGGTGATGCATGCTGTCTAGCTATAGCCATCACCCCGTCGCCTAGTTCGTCGTTGACCGGACAACGTTTAACCAACTTATGCCTGTCTAGTGTTGTCCAGTCAACTGCCGGATACCTGTGGGTCATAAATGTTTACCTTACCAGTGCTACCCGCCACACGGAGGGGCTTCAAAGAAGGCCTGACGCCCCCCCCCCAGACCGTCAGCTCGGTCAACAGGCCTGCTCGCCAATCACCCAACAGGAGGTCCATACCTCCTCGCGACAGATGGACCCCATCCCCTGCATACAAGTCATAATTTTGTAGACTAATGGCGGGGTGACGACTGACCCTCCCCCAAGCCCTGTCGACAAGGAACCGCGCCACTGCCCTATTCACCATGCGTCTGGCGCGGTCAAGGGCCAGGAGGTCGAAACCTCCCCTGTACGCATGGCACGGAACCATGTCCGACCAAACAAGGGTTGTGGCGGGCCAGACGTAATGCAGGTAGGCGAGGTCCTCGCAAATCGCATGCTTCAGCGATAAGCCGGTGACCTGGCTCAAATCATTGCCCCCTAAGTGTATGATGAGAATGTCAGGCGGGTCAGCATTCTGGCCTGAAAAAAGGAAAGGCGGCAGCTCCCGCCATAACATCCCGGGCTTACCATGCCATGTGAGACTTGCGTATGCACCCAGTCCCAGTCGGGGTCCCCACTCTGTCGCCGCAGCGTAACGCGCTGCCCTGTGCACGTAGCTATGGCCCACCAGCCATACTGTCACCGGTGTAATACGACACCCAACACCCAGGGTCTGTAAAGAAAAACGAGGAAAAGAAGGTAAGGCGTTTAAACTGGTACTCACGGCGGAAGTGGGCGCACATAAAACTGAAAACATTGCGAACCCCACCTTCCCATGCTGCGTATGACAGCCCCGGAGTACCCAAAAGCAGCTGCAGTGGAGGCCGCCCCTATTCGGAATGAATGGGTGCCATAACGTGCGCCCGGGAGGCCCACACTGGCCAGCGCTTCGCCTGTCACCTTCCAAAATTGAAATTTAGTAAGGGGAGACCCATCATGGTGACAGAAAAACAGGCCATGGTGCGTGCCACGCAGTGCAAGAAATTCCTGTAGGGCACCAACCGGACAGATGTCTGCCAAAGAACACCGTAGCAGTCTCACACTACTGCCTACGCCATGCTGATTTGTCTTAGAGGAGCGAATCCTCAACTGAGCCCAGTCTTTGGCAACATAGACATCCTCGAGTTCCAGTGCCCTACGACTTGCATCCGCCTTAGACAGCATCACAAGCTCGCTGATGCGGAGCGCTCCAAAAAATGCCACCGTTGTGGCTGCATGAAATAGGGCTGCCTCATATCTATCAAAACAGAGGCCTGGCCAGCCCCGGGCCAACTGGGTAAGAACCCCTGGGGAAATCGGGTGGCGGTCGTCCGGGAAACGCCCGCGCTCGCGCACCCACCCCTCCAAAACATGTCTCACACGGAAGTCAGTGGTGCTGTCCACATGACCTCCCACTTTGGCCATAAAAGCCAACGCTGACAGCTTAGATGCTATGGTGCGAGGTGCAAGGCCCTGAGCATGCAGGTAAACCATGAACCGCAGAACATGGGTTACCGGAATCGGCCAGGTTCCTGGCAGCCGAAATTGGGTACAGAATGCTCTGAAAGAATTAAATGCGTGGTGATACGCCTTACGCGTGCGTGGCGCTAGTGACAGGCCAATCGCCCGGTTCACCTCTCCTTGCCAATGGTCCATATCTCGTCCGGGAGTGGCGAGGGAAATTCCTCCGCATCCGGGGCCACGGCACGGAACCGGGAGATCTGCAGGTGGGACAAAGCGTCAGCAATATCATTATTAACCCCCGGGACATGCCTGGCCCTGAAAAGAACGTTGAGGCGCAGGCTGTGCAACACAAATTGGCGCACTACGTCCATAACCCTGGGCGATTTAGAAGTCTGTGCATTGACAATGTGGACAACAGCCGCATTGTCACACCAGAAATGCACAACCGAGTTGGCCCACTCCTCGCCCCATAGCATCAAAGCACCCAGGATAGGGAAAAATTCGAGATATGTGAGATCCCGCAGGCGACCCGTGCCTGCCCAGGCCGGTGGCCACCCACCATAGGCCCACTTCCCATTGAAGTACATCCCATAACCCAGGGATCCCGAGGCATCGGACTGAATCTGAAAGCGGGGAGAAGCCAGGAGGTCAGACCTCCAAAATGAGACCCCATTGAACTCCCTCAGGAACTGTAGCCAGACAAGCATGTCTGCCCTGATACCCCGGGTAAGCCTGACCCTATGGTGGGGCCTGGATAATCCTGCCATGGCGTCGCACAGGCGCCGAGCAAATGCCCTGCCCGGTGCGACCACCCTGCAAGCGAAATTAAGGTGACCATGGAGCACCTGCAGTTCCTTCAGTGACGCCTTGCACTTGGCCAGCAAGTCTGAGATGAGGGCCACTATTCTTGACACCTTATCCCGCGGTAACCTAGAAGCCTGCGCTACCGTGTCAATCTCCACCCCCAGGAAGACTAGCTGAGTAGATGGGCCCTCGGTCTTTTCGGGCGCTAAAGGGACACCGAGTTCCTCCATTAGCGTCTAAAATGTGTTGAGGAGACGTGTACACGTGTCCCAGCCCCGTTCACCCCCGAATAAAAAATCATCCAGGTAATGGGCTACAGACCGGGACCCTGACCTGCGGACGAAAGCCCACTCTAGGAATGTGCTGAAATGCTCGAAGGCCGAGCATGATATGGAACAGCCAAAAGGCATGGCCCTGGAATTCACCCTGGAATTTAATACCCAGCAACTCGAAGTCGCCCGGGTGCACTGGCAAGAGGCGAAAAGCCGACTTAATGTCGCACTTAGCCAGCAGCGCACCCGGGCCACATGAGCACATGCGCAGCACGTGGTCAAAAGATGTATACCTGACTGAGCAAAGGTCATCAGGGATAGCATCATTGACCGAGCGTCTGGCTGGGTAGGACAAGTGATGGATAAGGCGAAACTCGCCCGGTGACTTTTTAGGCACTAAGCCCAAGGGCGATACCTTAAGATTGGGAAACAGGGGTGAAGGGAAAGGGCCAGCGACCCTGCCCGCAACGACCTCCTTATTAATGCTGGCAGCAGCCACCTCCTCCCTCCCCCCAAGGGATAAAAGATTGGGGGCATCCTGAGGGGACCTATCCCCCATGAAAGGGATACGGAACCCCTGCCTAAAACCCTGAAGGAGATAATCCGCATCCTCTCCCCTCGGGTACAATGTGAGCCAACGCTCCAACATGTCCACATTAATTGGGGAGGGAGCCTTTCGGTGAACTAGCTCCATCTGCGGCAGTCTTGCCAGCCCCCTGTCCGCCCCTCCCTCTGCCCCGCGTCCCTCCAGGCCTGGGACAGGCAGAGGCCGCATGGGGGCCAGCACAGGCGGGACACTCATGTCTGTATTTGCAATTCTTCCTATTGCAGGAACCATTAGAAGAGAAGGTCCAGCACAGCAGGCAGGCTGGAACCCCCTGCCCCGCCACCTGGCGGGGAACCTGTGCTGGGGCCGCTCGCTGGACCGCATGTCCACAATGGTACCTCTCCCCGGGCGCGGGGCGCGTGGGCGTCATGTACAGAAGCCACAGCCTCTGACATGACTCATCCCACCTCATCTCGAGGTGCAGGGGAATCCGCATACGGAATTCCTCGTCATAAGCCAACCACGATGGGCCCGGAAAGTCAACCATCGCCCTGTAGATGTTGTCCAAATACTGGACCATCGGAATTGCCAAATCCGGCCGGGCCCTAAGGTATACCGCCATGTATATGAGGTAGGCCGGCAACCAGTTGGCCCACGTGCGTGGTGGCTTGCGACGACGCGCCTGGTCCTTATCCTTCTCATCCAGCCCCTCCCTCTCCTCCTTGGTGGGCTCTCTGTTGAGTAGTGAGAAGATATCCACGTACTCCCCCCGCCAGATCTTCTCTTTGGTGGTCTGTGCCAAATGATCACCGAGTGGTAAGGAATACCCCGCCGTCGGCAGGGCCGACACAGGCACAGCAGGAACTGCGGGCATCTGAAAAGGGGCCTGCACTAACCCAGCCACCCCCAAAACATTCCCCGCAGGGTAGGAAACACCCCCCACCACGGGGCCCTGAGTGTTGGTTGTCGTCGCCGGGTGGGGCATCAGCGGCTGGACCGCCGCACCACCCGCGCGAGGCCAAGGCCATTGAAAAGCTCCCCCCAACGTGGCCACGTGTGTAGGTGCACTAGTTTGAACCGCATACTCACATGCTGCACCCCCATAGGCCGCCCCCACCGGGGGTTCTGTCCCGCTGGGGGCGTCGGAGCTCACGACCGCCGTAGAGCTCGTCGATGGGGCCTGACCCGCACCGGCCTGTTGGTTGGGGAGCTGCGAGGCAGTGGCCGAGGTCGTGCCATGCGCCTCAAGCTGCTCGACCCGTCCCGCCGCCTGCCGCTGCCCAGCAGACGACGCGTCAAAATGAACCCCAAAGGGACCCCCCGCGTGGCTAGCCCGGGCCAGGGATGCCTCAAGGGCTGCAACGCGGGCCAGTAAGGCTTCCACGCTGACATGGGGGAAAGGGCCAGCCGGCCCGCCCACTACAGGCATGGGTACAGGTCCCTGTACCCCAGGGCCCGAATAGGGCCATGACCCCACACCCGGGCCCGGTAGGGCCGATGTAGCCACCTGCCAGGGAAGGGGACCAGACCACCCCCCGAGGCTGGAAGGCCCCGGAGCGAGCTGCGCCCCTACGGAGGAAGGCCCAGCAGAATGGGCAACACCAGGAGCGGTGTCCACCGCTTGCGGGCCGAGGGCCGCAGCCCCCACTGGACCCGTGCGTGGGCCTCCATTATCCGGCCAAGGAGGAATAGACCCCATCCCACCGATCCCGGTGGGTGCAGGCAAAGGCGGCTGCTGGGGAGGCGCAGCCGCGGTCCTCCGACCCGGATTGCGCCTCCGAACCGCACGAGCCGCGCTCGCAGCCGCCTTCTTCTTCGAGGGCATCTCAGCCGATCGGTGGAAAGCCGAAAAGAGAAAATTCAGCAGCCAAAAGGCTTTCCGATAAAGGTAAAAGCGACGGAGGTAAGAGGGAAAAACTTCTCCGCTCCGTCGCTTCGTAAAATGGCCTCGCGGCTGCCTCGTGGCCACCCCTTTTATAAGGGAGCTGGCCACGCCCCCTAACTACCCGGATGCCTTCGTCCGATGGGGGGGCCCGCAAAGAGCGCGGCGGCCATTTTGGCGCCGCGCTTGCATTGTGAGTGTTGAAGCGAAAGGCACAGCAGCTAAAAGTGGGTGGAGCCAGGATGACAGAGCAAGGGCAAAGTTGGGGCTGAGCATTGAGATCAACATGTGCCTACCACCCTCATTCAGACAGTTTTTAAAAGGAATACAGGCACCTGCTCGTTGTAACATGATAGGTTTATGAGAGGCCACTAGAACATATTTCAGTGGGTCAGAACTGGAAAACGTTTTTTTAAGCCTGTAAACTCCAAAACAGTCATTGCGACTTGAGTTTTTTTAAAAATGTATTATTTAAGCTTGAAAAAATATACAGAAGGGTCCTCAAAATGTCAGGTAAATGTAAAGGTAAAGATTGCCCTTGCTCAAAAGCCATTTGTATCCAACTCTAGAGTTCAGTGCTCATATCTGTATATAGCCAAAAAGCCAGGGATGTCTGCATCTGCAGATGTTTCCATTGACATGTGGCAGGCATGCCTCAACACTGGAGTGGACGGAACGCTGTTTACCTTTCCACTAAAGTGGTACCTATTTATCTACTTGCAATTTCTTGCTTTCAAACTGCTAGGTTGGCATGAGCTGGGACAGAGACAGGAGCTCACTCCGTCGTGCAGCACTCGGTTATCGAACTGCCGATCTTCCGGTCATGAAGTTCAGCATCTTAAACACTAAGCCACACCAGGAGGCTACAGGGGAAGAAATTAGTTACACACAGAGAGACTGAAATTTTTTAAAGACATTTTGTTCTCCTTACATGTCCTAATTTTCAACCCTGTTGAAAGCTTTGTTATTTTGAAAGCCAGAGATGTACCAACAGAAAAGCATTTGAGAGCTTTGGAATAACAAGAAAGGAGGGAAGAGAATAAAGCTTTACATCTCATAGCACCTTTGTTGCAGGCAGCCACAAAGAGTGTTGTGTTGTTTTGTTTTTGTGTTACTTCTGTTTGTAACCATGCATTCCCTTTCCTCAAGAAGTCCTTTATAGTAAAGGAGAACTATCAAGTGGGGATGAAGAAAAGAATGAAACTATCCTAGCTGTGATCTTCCTCTGTTGTGCATCCAACTAAGAAAGCGGTCTAACTGCATCCAGCTTAGAAAACAATATCAAAAGCTCTCATAGAATGACTCTTGAGTGCCAAAAAAATAGTGATAACTTTGTGCTGTCTCTTGAGATACTTGTAGTAGACAATCACCAAGAAGAATTAATCAGAATGCTTAACAATAAAGAGGTGCCTTTCAACTATTTTGGAAAGTTTACAATTCAAAATAAAACGATGAAGATGTTTTATAACATTCAAAATGTTTGGCTGGTGTTATTGAACTTTATAGTTGCCAAGGGAGGGGCTGAGGTGGCTCAGTGGTTAAGAAGCTCACCTTGTTAGCTGGAAGGCTGGCAAGTTGTCAGTTCGAGACCCGGGAACTGCATGACAGATTGAGCGCCTGTCTCTGACCCAACTCCTGCCAACCTAGCAGTTTGAAAGCAAAAGATGCAAGTAGATAAATAGAGACCACTTTGGTGGGAAGGTAAACAGTGTTCTGTGCACTCCGGTATTTAGTCATGCTTGCCACATGTCCATGGAGAGTTCTGCAGATGCAGACAGCACTGGCTTTTTGGCTATAAACAGAGATGAGTACTGAATCCTAGAGTCAGATACAACTGGCTTTTGAGTATGGCGACCTTTGCCGTTACCTGACGAAACTGGACTAGAAGTCCCTTAAGGTCCTCTCCAACTCTAAAATTCTATGAATGTATTTGTTTGTTTGCAATATTTATACCCCACCCATTTAGCACATGCCAGTCTAAGCAACACCAACCCCACACCATTTTACAACATCAGCCATAGTAGCAGAAAATGGCATTTTCCTTCCACTTTCAGAGAGAAACCGCTCCTTTATATTCATTTTTTTCAGAAAGAAGACTCAAATTAAAGCAGGTGAATTGTTTTATGTTTAACTACCAGCTAATGACAGTGAGGTTCATTCAGTAATGAATTACTTTCAATATTCTCTGACTTCAGTTTCCAAGAATTCCGCCAGCTATAATCTCTCATCACCCGTACATATTATCCCTTTCTGGATTTCCTCTACATCGGCAACATATATATAATTATTATTCAGAGATTTTATTATATAAAAGCCTAAAGCCATCACAATTGACCAGGGCTTGGTGTTAACAAGATTTGGGAAGCTGCACGGGAGAGTGGGGGGACAATGGACTCTGTTGGACTCATTTCAGATGATGAGAGTTTTTTATTTTAATCATGCACTAGAAATCCTAGTCCAGGGGTGCCCAAACTTTTTGGGCCCTGGGCTGGTTACATGGTTCAGCAGACCGGTCACATGGTTCCTCCCACCGGAAGCAGAAGTAAAACGTGCCTTGCCATCTATTTTGCAACAGGATCAGATAGATGTTAGGCTGCCATTTTCTCTGCTTAAACCAGGGGTGCCCAAACTATGGTCCATGGGCCAGATCTGACCCTGACACCAATTCATCTGGCCCACGCTGCCCTCATTACTCCTGGAAGTGAGAGTAAAATGCACTCATACAGGCGTGTTTTACTCTCGCTTCCAGGAGTGATGAGGGCAGTGTGCGCCAGATAAATTGGTGTCACGGGCCAGATCTGGTCTCGAGCTGTAGTTTGGGCACCCCTGTCCTAGTCCCTTTGTTATATTATTTCCCAGAATGCAGTGCCTTTTTCTGTTATGAAATCACAGCTGCTCTGAAAGGGTAGTGTAAAAGTGTAATTGTTACAGAAGTCCACTGTGATTTTTGACATCATATGGAAGATCTTCTTCCATTCAGAGGAGCAGGGGTACACAGAAAGAGCCTCTTCAATGATTGTGGTACATTTTATATCTTTGAACCACAATCAGGTGTAGCTCAGAGAACTGCAACTTTGTTGTACCGGCTAATCTTTCTCACACATTAGGTCAAACAAAAAGATTAAGAGAAGCAAGTCATCTAAATATGGCATCAAGAAGTTAACTCATTCATTTTTACAGATGGCAGGGTATTTGTTTCCTTCTGCACATGATGTTCAATCTATTAGCATTAATTCATTAGAAACACTATGTCAACCACCCTCCGCAAAAATTTTCACTAGGTGTGCCACTTGTAGTTAAATCAAAGTCCATTAGGATCATATGGCTCCCCCTTTTTTTCCAAATTACTGAGAACCCTGTAATGAAATAACTCAATAAAACAAGTCATGACTTTGATTTTTCAAGACCTGAACAGTACTGTTAATGACAGGAGATTTTGAAAGTCACTAATTTAGAGAGTTACAGCATGTTGGGAGTGACTTGACAGCACACAACAGCAGAAACAATGAATCCCAGGATAGATGCCTGGGCTTCTGGGAATTGAAGTTCCAGAACACCTGGAGGACTAGCCTGTTTCCTCTACGCCAGAGTTTCTCAACCCTGGGCCTCCAGATGTACTTGGACTTCAATTCCCAGAAGCCCAGGACCCCCTCAAGGCTGCAAGTTCCCCACTGCTGATGATTGATTAAGAGCTCTAATGAATTCAAAAGCTAGTACATTTTGTGGAATGTTACTTGACCCTAATAAAAATATGCTCATCTTTAGCTTATGTTCTGTCTAGGAGATACTATAATTTCCTTAAACTACTTTTTTTAAACTTCTGAACTCCTCTTGGAAATAGATTTTCTATTACACTTAAACTTTTCTCAACCTTCCTTTTAATTCAGGGCAGACAGTTCCAACGGATGGGGCTCTAGTATCATACTGCCAAAATTTGCTTCCATGTTGCAATAAAATGTCGTGATTTCATTTGGAAAAAAACCTGTCTGCTCCCCACACAACCATGCTTTTGGGGGGGGGGTCTGAGTAGGTAGATTGCTGTCTTCACACTGCTGAAGTTTAGTAATACAACATCAAATGTGGTGAAGACTGCAAAAAAAGGAGAAAAAAACAAGAAATTACAGTACTCGTGTCCCATGCTCCCTTTAATTCATAGCTGTTATTTTATTGGCAGGACATCCCGCTACAGTAATGGAGTAGACTGTTCAGCCAGCGACTCACACCAAGTGTTGGGCAGTGGTAAATAACCTGACTCCCCAAAGGAGCCAACGGCTATGGGCAGATAAGCCCCTTTAGGTGGGATGATGGTTCCCCTCAGTGGAAATCCCACTGAAAATCATCATATTGGTCCCAGTGGCAAAATGAGCAGAGGAAGAACACTGATTCCCAATGGTCATGGAAGTGGAAGAGGCCATGCCTGATGGATTGGTTGTGAAGGCGCACCTTGTCCATATCCTCATGGCTTTGGCAGTCCATTGCAGTCCCTGTGTTAAACCCTGCATATCTCATTTCACATATGCCACAGGAGATGGCTACGTGATCATAGTGTATGTGTTACTTCATGACAAGCTGGGATCCACCTTAAACAAATTCATGCCAATGTTATTCTTCCTCTTCAAGAAAAAATTCATTCTCAGATATGAGTTGCAGCCAACAATGATTTTATGTCCTTGCCTCTAAAAGGCACAATAAATTGTTGGCCTGCCCATTCTGTCCCTATGTAGCTGACACCAACTGCATTTCTAGAAAGGAAGAATGAATAAATGTGCCTTCGTATGGTCATTCCAAACAGACAACACATGGCAGGCTCATACATGCATGACTCAACTCGATTACAAAACCAAACATCATCTGTTCTCCAGATAAGCAGTCACATCAAATGCCACCAGAGAAATACTGGTTTTCTTTCCCTACTCCTTCCCCAATTCATTTCCTTTGTGCGCATCAGCAATTCAGATCCCAATTCCATGAAACAGAACCACTTTGTTGCCATCTGACATGAGCCACTCTGAAGGTCAAAGCTCGCATGCTTTGAACCATCATTTTCTTCTTCGGTTGATACTACTGCCATGTGTGGATTATAACCAGTATGGCCTGATGAGGAGCTGTAACCTCTAACCATCTGCAGGGCACCAGATTGCCATGGCTGCTTTAATCAAACAAGTCAGCGAGCAAACAAACGCAGCTCCATCACATTGTCAGTTTCCAAAGACCAAATGTTGAAGGATCGTGTCAGAAGCGGAAGGATCAGGCAGTCAAATCAGTTTGGTTCTTTCTCTACAATGTATGCAGCAGAAGGTGATGCTGTTCTCTCACTTTTAATAAGAAAGGAAAACAAACTGAGGAGCAAGAAGGTGTGTGATTTTTAACATGTTTGTTTTCCTCCTCCACAATTACCCTTTATTAGGGCATTTCACTGCAGCTGTCAATAACTGCGCAGGAGAAGAGGGGTGACTGCTTGACTGATTGAGCACAGCTGTTGCTTATTGATTTACTGCTAATTGTCTTCCATTTTAGATTGCTGTTTCTCTTGTGTTTGCTCTGCTCCTTTTTTAAGCACTGAGCTAAAGATGAACTAAACAAGCACCACCAACATTAGGAAGTACTGTACATAGTGACATATTTAAGGAGGTGTGGACATAAAAGACTGGGCGCTCTATAGCTTTATTCTCTTTGACTGTTTGAGTTAAAGGTAAAGGTCACCCTTGCTCAAAAGACAGTCATATCCAACTCTAGGGTTCAGTGTTCATCTCTGTTTATACCCAAAGAACCAGTGCTGTCTGCATCAGCAGATGTTTCTGTGGGCATGTAGCAGTGGAGTGCACAGAAGGCCGTTTACCTTCCCACCAAAGTGGTCCCTATTTACCTACTTGCAATTTCTTGCTTTCGAACTGCTAGGTTGGCAGGAGCTGGAACAGAGACGGGGAGCTCACACTGTCACGCAGTACCCAGGGATCGAACTCCGACCTTCCAATCAGTGAGTTCAGCATCTTAACCACTTGAGCCACTGCAGTCCCCCACTGTTTGAGATAGCTGTCATCAATTTTCCACTTCTGGCACCCCCAAGATGGGGGTAAAGTTGGCACTGGTAAAACCAATCCTAAGTATTGTACATAGGCATGTGCAATACTTAAGGAGTTGTTTTATCAGTGCCATCTTTCCCAATGCATCTGCATGGATGAACAGCAAGTTGAACTCAAGTCTCCTTAACCCTGTTCTGCCAATCTGTTCACTATGCTATTCATCAGCCCTCAACTCTCACCCATACTTTTGCCAATTGTCCCCTCACTGTCCTTTGCCATATATCAGCTTCAGGGGTGGTGGTGGTGGTGGCGGCAAAACTGAGCTATTGTGGATTTACCTCTCCAGCTTAGAAACAGGAACCCAAACAGGATTGAGTGTTGGTCGATCTTGTAAATTCTTCCTATAATTCTCAGCTCCAATCCGTGAAAAGCTACAATTCTGTGTTTCCAGCAACCTTTATGTGAAAAATTAAAATCAATGTGAAGTTAAAATAGATCAAGTGGGGAAGTGTGTGGCTTTTGTGTGTGTGTGTGTGTCTCTCTCTCTTTGCCTGTGTGTGTTTTAAATAGCTAACATCCCACACCACTCATATTTTCAAGCTTCTTTCTCAACCAGTATCCATTTCTACATTTATTAGTCTTGACCTACTATTTGGCCTCCAAGTTGACCCATATTTGAGGGCTCCAAGGGAACTCTGGAGGGTGATTAAATGAGCAATTAACTGTAGCACCAATTCCTGAACCTGTCTTTTCCTCCAGCCTCTAGGAATTAATGGTGATACAGACAAAGCAACACCACACAGAGAAAAGAAAATTTAGCCCTGGGAAGATCAAAGGACAGGCTACAGGCCAAATATACAGCCCGGAGGTAATTTTACACGGCCCTTGGCAACCCTTCCAATTTTACTCAAGGGATAATTAAAAGCAAAAATTTTTGCCAATAGTTCTCTCAGAAAGAAAACAATTACTAACAGTGAAATTCAGATTTGGCAACATAAACTCTGTGGACTTTGGCTCCATTGCCTTTTCCGTGGTCTATCAGCGATGACCCTAGGTTATGCTAAATTGCCACCATACAACTTCTCTCCTTCCTCCTAAAACTATTGGGAAATGAAACTTAGTTTGAAGTTCCTTAGTTTAAAATCTCTGCCTACCCTGATGCACACGTACAATTATATATCAGATACACAAAGGTATCATGACTTAAGTTGGCCAAATGTCCTTTTACAAGTGAGGAAAGTCTTCCAGTTGATGGGCTGCCAGAAGACAATCATACTTTTGAAAGTGACCTCCCATTGAAGGTTAAAGAATCAAAATTAAGGAAAATAAAAAGAATGACTGAAGTTGTCCCTCCTGCACAGTCAGCAACATCTGGATAGCAAACTCAGCAATACACAGGTCACTTATTCATTCTCTTTCCAGCTCAAATGAGATGCACTGTCATTCTATTTAATATATAAAAATCACTTCTAATATGTGTACATATTAATTAACATAGTGTTATGGAAATATATGTCCTTTTTTGTCCTCCTGTTTTGCTGATGCATATCCTCCTCTTTTTTTGATGATTGGCCAATGTGCATTAACTGCCAGATGCTGAAGTGAAGAGAAGGACACACAAAAAGCAGAAATATCCTTCTTCTTTATGTAGTTTGAACAATGGCAGGCGGTCTCCTCCTCATCTGGGATCCTATGTCGGACCTCAAGATTTGAAATACAGAATGAGAGGCCTTAATGATGGAGGTGGCCCATTCCACCAGAACAGGTTTGGCAGCTTTTTAGGGTTAAGCCAGACATGGGTCAAGTGAAGAGGTCATGTCTCTGAAGTGGGCAAGCACTTTGTCAACCTCCGATTCAACAAAACAAGTCCAGGCACCAGAGGAAAGAAGCTGGAATTCTTTCCAGATGCAAATACAAACACACACAAAAGTTATAATATTAGAACACAACTGAGCCTACTATAGTAAAAAACAATCAAATTTAGATATAATTAAATATAAATATAAGATAAATGTAATCAAATATAAAAAGATATCACCTTCATCAGCTAGCCTACCAATAACCAATCACTTCCTCCAGGAACCAGAATCTTTATGTTCTACAGAAGTTAGAACTTTCATATGGTAGAATAACTGCTAATGTATGTATTTGAAGAGACTGCCATGTACAATGGTAGAAAGAAACTTAAACTCAACCCTGCTAAGACTCAGATCTCTGCCTTCTATCTGAAAAAACATACAGGCATCCCAGAAACATCAGGTTACCTGAAAGGGCATCTAACTAGATCTCTGTTTTGCCCCCAAATAGCTAGGTTATTTTGGAACACATGCTGACCTACAAGAAACACTGCGGAAATAGAATGCTAATGAATCTACAAGGAACAATAGTCTTTGAAAGTTATTGGGAACAGCTGGGCCAGTCAGCCCCAAACACTAAGAACTGAAGCTTTGGTCCTGTTCTACTCTGCAGACCAATCTGATACATTTCTTAATTGTCATATAGTATTTCTGGCAAACAGAGAAAGAATCCAGCCTCAAGCCTAGTTGAATCAAATATCTGTCCTGAGAGAGGAGGAAAAGGTAGGGGACACCCTAGCCTCCCTTAGTTCTTCTTCTTTGCCTCCTCTTTTACCCCATCAGGTGTCGAGGGAGATGCAAGGTTCTTGTTTTGGCACTTCTAGTGGCCTCCACCAGTTTTATCTGGTGTTCTTGTAGTATTTCTTTGATGTTATCTCTACCTTCCTCTGGGTCTGCCTCATGGTCTTTGTCCTTCTTCTCTTTCCACATTTGCCTTGTAAGGTATGGCATTCTAAAACATTATTGCCAAATGGGCAAACCACTTTATTTGTTGTCTCTGTATGTAGTTTAAGATTGATTCTATTCCAGTTCTTTCCCTTATAATCTCATTCCTGATTTTATCCCTTCTTGTCAATCCAGTAGCCTTGCCTCAGACACCTCATTTCTGTGATGACTAACTTTTGTTAATGTTTTGTTGTGTCCATATTTGGCATTGGTAACACAAGGTGGGAATGAATATGCATTGTATGAGCCATTTCTTTGTGCTGGTCGTTATTGCCTTATGTGGTAAAAGTGGAGATAACTGCACCAAATGTTAATCTCTTCAACCATTTTGCCATCTCCCTAAATTAAGAGTTTATAAGCCTAGGAGCAGCCACTGAGAAAAAACTTTTTTGTATCCCAAAAAGTATGTTTCTAACACTCATAGAGGTGCGGCTGCCATATAACCCTTTGAACAGATACTGCTTTCTCCTGACTTCCAACGTAGAGGCAAAAAGGTTACCAACAAGACTTAAAGAGTATTAATTTGGGGCGCGTGTCCCTCTAAGCCAACCCCTATATCTACATTCTAAATTTGGGTCCTCCAAAAAGCAGTGGACACTGAGTGCCAAGAAAATAATATATATGTCATACCATGACCATCCAACAAATCTTAGCTTAATTGCAACTGATATATCATTTGTATTCCCTTTTCTCCAGTAATATCCCACCTTCTTGCAATATTTGACAAAATGTATTATATAAATGGCTAATTCTCCTTATTTTATATACTTCATGGACAATTTTGCAATATCCTCCCGCCTTTCACCCATCCTGCTGACAGCAGCTACCAAAGCAGGCAAGGCAAACAAAATGTAATTAGGCGCAATTTGCAATGCAGTATTTCAAAAGGCACCTTCATGAGAGCCGAAGGACTTTTCAAAGCCTGTAAAATAAATCCATGGTAATCAAAACAACATGTTAGTTAGCAAGCAAAATAAGTGTAGGTCTGATGTATTTGACAAACAGACGGAGCCAGGATAATCAGGTGCAGCTGTGTGCAGCTTTTGGGTTCTGTATTAGCAACCATTTTTGTGGTCTCACAGACTTAGCCAATTTAAGGATACTTAATCCAGTTTCACCACTCCAATTAAAACTATTGACAAGAATGGAAACTTTCAATAAACTCTGTGGAACTCAGAAGCAGCAGAAATGCAAACACAATTAACAGAAGAAGAAGAAGAAGAATGTGTGAATGTGGAGAAGAACAAAATATTGCCCATATGATACAATGCACACAATGTCCCTCAACATGCATTAAGGAGGACCATATGTTGACAAGAGGAAGTGCTGTTGATGTGGTCTGATATGGGGTAGATGCCATCTAATCCCATTTTTTTAAAGATACATTAATTTTAGCTTTGTGTTTTATTATATGCTTGTGGTGCCTCTGACACAAATAAAGAAGAGAAAGTTGCTCCAAAATTGCATTCTTTAAGATAATGAAGTGATAAATATATAGCCTGTGCAGCTCTAAGACTTATAGTCATTTTCCCCTTTCAGACCCAAAGTCCAAATGGTTAGTAGTCTATTTTTAAAAAAAAATTTCTTTTTTGAGACAGGCAGTTCAAAATGTTGTATAATGCTTCTCTTTACTGTAGGATAATCAATGTAGCTTGAAGATGAGGGGTAATAAGTAAAATAATCTTAGTTTCAACTGATGTTACACTCTATGAAATAAAAGAGTAGTGGATATACAGTATATCCTGAGGAGACCTAGGCTTCAATCTCTGCCTAGCTACAAAAACACACTACAGTACTTAACTTTGGGGATGCTGTCCAATGTGCTGAAACTGTTTTGAAGCTAGGTTTCAGCACCTGAGACAGGTCCAATAAACCCCGAGCAGATTAGGTGCTCAAACTCACACATAAGGAATGTTTCCTCTTTTAGTAGAGCAACTGGACTGCTGAGACTCAAGTTCTAACTCCCGAATGAGAAACTCACTGGCTGTCATCCTGAGCTAGCCTGACTTACAACAGAAATCTGTTGTAAGGATAGAATGGGCAAGATTCCTCATTAGAGGAAATGTAAGGTATAAAGGTTTTTAACAGATAAATAAGTCAATTTACATAATTTGTGACTATTAACTAAGCCACATTTATTTCAATACTTGTAGTCTAGTTGGGACTAACACTAGATTTAGCCTATTATGAGGAACATGGGCCCGCTCTAAGCAACCTTCAGGAAAGATGGAAATTCAAATAATTAGACAGAATCAATTATAAGGTACCAATAACAAATTATATGGCTAACAACATTACCAAAGTTGGGCTATACTTCGCAAAACTTCTTTTTTTAGTCATTTACAGTAATTTTGTTCTTATTGGAATGTATCTATTGGACATGGAGAGGTGTGCTTGAAAAACTTTTCAGTTTCTTGTGTCAAAGTAACCCGGCCAATTTAGAGTACTATAGATTTACACATGGGTGGCAGACATGTTGACATTTGCTAAAGTGCCTCAAGGAGCAAATTGTTTTGGGTCAATCATGGCAATTGGAATATATGGAATATTCTTCCCACCGAAATTAATCTGGTTTCCCATTCAGTCCGTCATCAATCAACTGAAAACCTTTTTGTTTGCCAAGGTGTTTTCTTGATTGCTATAACCTTCTCAATTACACCTAATGATTTTAATGAAACATCTTACTATTTTATTGTTTCTGCTTCTTAATTCGTTGGTCTTGTTGTATTTTCTAGGTTTTTGACCCCTGCAAAATAAAGCCTTTTGACTTTTACAATGGAAAGCAGAATAAAATGTTTTTTTAAATCCATGATAAAAAGAAATGGATGAAATGTTTTGCATGCTGACAGTTTCAAGATGAAAGAAATACTTTAAATCCCATTTATTTTAACATTGGAACTTTTTTATTCAAACAAAATGTATATTGGAAATAGATGAACTGCAACCTGCCATATTTATATAACTTGTTTTGAAAATAAAAATGTATACTTTTTTTCTTACACAGGTTATATAATAGAAAGTGAGGAGAAAAATGACAAAATCAATAATATTGAGCACACCCTAGTGAGAACAATGTGTAAATTGTCAGAAATACGTATTTTCACTAGAATTGTATCTATGAGTTTTAGTCTTGTTCCTATCTTCAGAAGCAAAGAACATTTCATTAAAGCTTTTTTAAAAAATCCTGAATTTTTTGCAATAAAATATAATGTAATACAAGACTATAAAATTTATGAAGCACTTTTTATGAGAACATCCCCAAGGGACTCAATGTAATAACCATAAAACAGTCAAACAAATTGTGTGGCTCAGATTTAATTTTTAAACTCTGTGTGTGTGCATGTGTGCATGTGCGTGTGCATGCAGGTGCATGTGCATGTGCGTGTGCGTGTGTGTGCGCGCATGCATATATTGTTTATTATTAAATACATGTCACTGCTAGTTATTACAAATACTAAAGTTGATCTAGTGAAAACTCTAGCGTAACTCAAATTCAACTACATGGTGCCCAGGTACACTTCATGCTTAATGGTTTACATTTAGTTTCTAAAATAGTAATGAACAAAGCAATCTTTTTGAACTGCACAGATTACATATTCACAACTGGTAGGCCAAATGTGAGTTAATATTTCTTTTTGTTTCCATGGGGACATCAGGAGGTATGTGCAGAAGGAGGTAAATATTGTTGCTAACCATGTAAAATGGTGTACACCAAAATCCAAGGAGAGGGGGAATCAGATCATTATGCTATGGATGCATTTACATATCACAATAAGCCATGGTTCATGTTAATCATGGCTTCTTCCTTAAGCCACAGATTGCAAAGCAGACAAAGCAACCACCTTTCCTCAATTGTGGCTTCTTTCACTTCAGCTTGTTTTGTCATCTCCTGTCCCAGGATAAACAGTTTGAGAAACAAGCCCAAGAATTAGCCACAGTTGCAGGTTTCAACTTCATGACAAGCCATGGTTTAAACAAATCAGAATTTGTAAATCAATAGCAAGCATGAACTTAATATGTGGTTTTTGGGTGGTTCACAAGCCATGGCTCATTAACTGAATCACAGCAGACCAGACTTTTACAAACGATGTCATGGATTCTGGAGATATATAAAAGAGATCCATAAGTCTTTAAAATGCAGAAATAGCAGAAATATTTGTCCACTTCTTCTAATTGAAACTAAACTTCATTAATAATGCAGTGCTTGCTTAGGATGTCAAGCCAATCTATCTCAATTTTCCCAGAGCTTCACAGATAATTCTGTTTAACTGCAAATGCAGTTTAACTGTGGAAACAGCAAAAATGTGCACTCCTAAGACGTGCTGATGAAGAGTGATAAACAATTTATTATAGTACAATATATCTGCTATAAAGATATAGGACCAATAGCCATAAGTAGTGTATGGAGCTAACATGCAGAATGCTACAGTAGTAGCAATCTTTGTATTTTCTTCTGGTGAAGTGAAGACTGATAGGTGATATGACAGCCATATTTAGATATCTGAAGGGCTAGAGGATGGAGTTAGCTTGTTTTCTGTGGCATGCAGGTAGTAGGATCCAAACCAATAGATTCGATGTCCGACTTCCTTTGATTTTTCTCTCCTGAAGGCTGGTTTCTGTTTATTGCTGCTTTTTATGGGGCAAAGTTTAATGCCATGGAGTCGCAAAGGGTCGGATTCGACTTTATGAATGAATAACAACTTCCCATTAAGTTTGCTTCCACAGCTACATCTTCCCATCTTGCAATCAGCTGGGGGTGGGGGTAATCCTGAATGGAAAATCTAGCAATAGAAATACCACACTTTCATAAAAGCAATTTGGAAAGACTGGAAAGTTTTGGAAAAGTTTACTTACTCTTGGTAAGTTTCTTGCTCTTTCACCACAAACCAGGACATACTAGAAAATGGTGTAGGACAGTGTTGGCAAAACTACGGCATGTGTGCCAGAGGTGACACACAAAGCCACTTCTGTGGGCATGTGCACCATCATAGGCAAGCCCCGCCCCATGCCAACAGCAGTGCCACTTCCCCACCCAACCCTCTCCCTCTGCCAATGGGGAGGTGAGAGGGGAGACTGAAATCCTGCCATGGGGCAGGGATGAGATGAAGTGACCAGACACCACCCACACCCCTCCTAGGAAGCAGAGTAGGCCCATGGGCAGGCCTCCAGCAACATCATGTGAGTCTGAGAATTCACGGTGCCTACCCATGCACTACCTCCTCCTTGGGCACTCGGTCTCTAAAAGGTTTGCCATCACTGGTGTAGGATGAGAAATTGTTCCTGTGGGAGAGCCCTGAGCCCTCAAAAAAAAGCTGGAGGGTGCCTTTGGATTTGACCAGCACCCATAGAAACATGGTGGGAGAAACTTGTTGGGGTACCATTAATGAGTACCCAGCATGTTGAGGGCAGAATTTTAATTAACTTGTGAACCTCCCAGAGAGTGCATCAAGTGCTATGGGGTGGTGTAAGTGTAATTGCTATTGCTATTGGGGTAGGTTTAACCCAGGAGCCTTCATCTCTGCTTATTTATACAAAATAAGTCTTTTATGACATAATTCAAAGTGCAAGTGACAATGGGCCCCCAAGTTTGATGAGGGCATTTTGGAGTATGTGAAATTCAGGTAGAGCTTGGGAAAGCTAAGATTTTGAAGTGTACCTCCTGGAGTCCTCCCATCCTTGCTGGATGATTCTTGGATATATATATATATATATATATATATATATATATATATATATATATATATATATATATATATATATATATATATATATATATATATATATATATATATATATATATATATATATATATATATATATATATATATATATATATACATAGTCCCCCAAAAGTGCCTTTCATAAATCCTAGATTAGAGGCACAGTATGAAAGACTTCCAGTGAAATCAAATGTGTCTCGCCTCAGAAATAAAGTCCACTGGGTTTACTGGGACTGACTCTGAAGGCAGGGCATATAAGACCACAACGTTGGAGGATAAGATGGTCTTATCTTGGACTCTTTGATTCTAGCTTCTAAGTCCAGGCTGGTTCTTGGTAGAAATACTGACTGGAGAGAGAAAGATTACTTTCCAGACAACCTTGCATACCACACCATAGCTTTGGAATAATAAGTAGCCTTTGGCTATGGAACCAAAGATTCACACACAGCTCCCATGGGGTCGGTGCTAAAGGGATAGCTTTTCTGTTGAATCTGGCCCTAAGGCTTTTTTAAAATTAGAACCAATATCAGAAAGTTTAATAGTTGGCTTTGGCCACAGGTACTGTTAATGAGTTGTTTGAAGCGAGATGAGCCAAGCACAATGCAACACAAAATTAATAGGCTGCATGAATTATAAACTGACCTCAGGGAATAAAAAGAATATGAGATGATGAGAAGAGCTATCTAGTTTTTAGTGCTTTGATATTTAATAAGCAACCAAGGAAGAGGGAAAGGTGGGCTGGTATTCAAAGCCAGGAGACAGAGAACAGCCAACATATGATGTTATATGGTAGAGTAAAAAAGCATTAAAGATCAGTGGCAGTTAATTTTCAACATTAAATGCAAACAGTCCAAGTGTTCTTGAACTTCTATTCCCAGAACCCCTGATCAGCAGGAGTGCTGACTTTGACTTCTGGTATTTGAAGTCCAAGAACACTTGGAGTGCCAAAGTTCACCATCAGATATAGCTGGACATTTCTGGAAACTTTACTTCAAAAAAATTATTTTCCCAACATTTGTTTTTAAATACAGTACATTACATATTTGTTACTTCCATGCAAGTGATGGTCACTCTGGCTGGGGGATTCTGGGAAGTGTAGTCCAAAATTTAACTTTTCTGGGCTCTGATTGGAAACGATGGCTATTCCCATCCTGGATGGATGATTCTGGAAGCTACAATCAAAAAATAGCTTCTCCAAGCTCCTTCCAAGTGTAGCCTCTTCACCTGCATGAAAGTGAACACCTGGATGGAACTTATCAGGTTGTATTTGGTGGAACCATCTGTAGCTTCCACATTTTCAGTGGCCTTGGTGCTTGCACAAACACCTGGATGTCCAAAGGTTCCAACAGACCAGTGATGGTGAACCTTGGCACTCCAGATGTTCTTGAAGTTCAATTCCCAGGAGTGCTGACTTGGGCTTCTGGTAATTGAAGTCAAAGAACAACTGGAGTGCCAAGGTTGGCCATCACTGCTATCACATCATGGGCCTGGAATGTCCAGCTGACCTGATGCCAGCCAGCATGCGATGCAGAAAGGCAACCTATGACTTGACTGCATTGCTTGGATACAGGATGGTCCACATTTAAAAGAATTAAGAGGTATCCTTTAACAATGCAGAGATCCATCCCCTCCTCAAAACTAATGCATAGATGTGAAATGTATCATACTATTTTCCTCTGCAGTCATGATATTGTAAAGCACACAAATGAGTGTGAGTCTCACAAAATGTTCTTTACAAGTTCAAAACCTGTGGCATTTGTCAGACAGTGAAAAGCCACATGAAGGTCTATGCTGTTTATGTGGTCAGAAACAAGTACCTACATCCAATCTCTCTTCTACTAGAATGGCCAACTGGAATGTTTTACAAGTTTCAAAAGGGAAAGGTTTCTGTTTTGGACTGTATCATTGATCTTGCTTGGTAAGGCATTCTGGGAGTTGTAGCCCCCCAAAAGAAGCTGATATTATACACTAATGAGGAGAAATTCTCCAATGTTTCAGGAAAAACCTGAATGCTGTGCATCTAATCCATGACGGAACATGCTAAAAAAAATCCATTGTTATCTTTCTCAGCAGCTGGCATTTTGAAGCAGCAGGAGAGGTATAAAGCAGATGTGGGAAAGTGTTAAAATCCCCTTCCCCCCCCCCCATCATCCTTTTCTAGTCATCTTTAAATAACACATGGTCACATAATTAAGCTGCCCAATTATTTGCTGAATGGACGCCATAGTGGTATCCGATGGGAGCAAAAAAAAAAATCAGGTGAAGTCTGGGCTTATGTCTATCTGAGATGTAACAGCAAAACTCTGCAGGAGTAAAATTGTCAGATAATTATATCACCCAACAGGCTTAATAATTCCGGCTGATCTGAAAGTTGGAAATGAATGGAAAAGATAGGTGTGTTGTACAAAGACGGGTAAGTAATCAAAGCCTTGCAGAAAGTGATAAAGACAGAAACTCACCAACAGCAAAGCTCATTATGGTTTAAATCCCCAGCTCTTGAACAAGCCAGCTGTAAAATCCTTTAATCAAACCTAATAACCTGGGATAATCTTCAAAATAATGACTGTATAGAAATAGTCAGTGATGATTTCTGATTACCCATACAGGTTTCCTGCGGTCTTGAGAATTGATGTCCACCCTCTCTTGCTTGCTTTGCAACTGCTGAATTCAATTTATTGAAATGCTGTCTGATTCATAGACGCTAACGTCAAATGTAGTAATAAGGCAACATTATTACAGATTCATGCTGAATTAAGGTCAATTTAAGAGGCAAGGCTATATCCTGTAACTATTAATGCGATGTGGCTAAATTAAATGGGGCACACCGGCATGTCACCTATGCTGTTAAAAGTGGTCCCAATCTCTACTCCCTTTCATGTTGAAATTTCAATATTAAACAGCAGGATTCAAGTTAAGGAGAATGGCTAATAAATAGTAGAACTTTCTTTCAATAAAATGAATGGGATTTTAGAGTGATGACCTTTGGAAAGACAGGCCATGCTTTTGATATTTTACACCAGCTTGTCTGTCTAGTCCAGGAGTTCTCAACCTTTTTAAGCCAGGGGCCGGGGCACACTCCCTCAGACAGCTTCAGAGGCCAGACAGCCATTTTGGCCTTTTTTCACTACATGGCACTTCTTGTTGTGGTGGAGGCAGTGGGGGGCCACATGAAATGGTGCCGTATGCTGCATCCAGCCCATGGGCTGCAGGTTGATAATCCCTGGTCTAGTCAGTTTGCATTATCATTGGTTCAGAATCAATCCAATCCAATTTAATAAGATTATAGAATATCAAAATTTGTTTAACAATTATTGCAATGGAGGAAATAAACCAAGAATATAAAAAAATTGTGGTATTTATTTCAGAAAGAAGGAGTATTAGGATTGCCGAATGTTAAGAATTATTATAGAGCTTTTCAAATAAAGAATATTGTGAAGGCTTTAATGAAGGAGGTAGTAATCTGGGAAGAAATTGAGTTAAAAGAATTAGATCAAATTGGTAAAGCAGTATTTTTAGACAAAGACATGAGTAAAATAGTTATTAAGAATAAAATGTTAAAGACAATGATAGACGTATGGAAGAAAGTGAAGAAGAAATTAGCCCCAGATACATTTCCGATTATAGAAATGGAAGATATGAAGAATTTTCTGATAAAAATAGATAAGAGGATAAAGGAAGTTTTTATTAGAAACTAGCATATTTGTGCCCAGCCAGCCAGGCATTTTTAATGTGTGTGTTGGTGCTTAGGGGTAGTTTTTGGTGTGTGCAAGCACCACCACCCATACAATACCACTCCAACCACCAACACACACATTAAAAATTCCTGGCAAAGCAGGAGTGTTTGTGTGTGTGTGTGTGTGTGTGTGTGTGTGTGTGTGTGTGTGTGTGTGTGTGTGTGTGTGTGTGTGTGTGTGTGTGTGTGTGTGTGTGTTGTCCCCCCACCCCCAAACCCAGGGGACCAGGCAGAGAGGGGATCCCCCCTGCAGGACACCCCATTATTAAAGAGAAGAAACCAAGCAGTTTCTTCTCTTTAAAAATGGAGTGTTTGGGGGGAGGGAAATTGATTCCCTCTCCCGGGTCTCCTGTTTCCGGGAGGGTTGGGGGGGGCAAAAGATGTCTGCCCCCCCCCCCAACCCTTCCAGAGCCAGGGGACCCGGCAGAGAAGGGATCCCCCCACAGGACACCCCATTATTAAAGAGAAGAAACCAAGCAGTTTCTTCTCTTTAAAAACGGATTGTTTGGGGTGGAATCGATCACTCTCCCTGGTCCCCTGGGTTTGGGAGGTTTGGGGGACAAATGTGGTCTGTCTCCCCAACCCTCCTGAGCCCAGGGGACCCAGCGGACAGGGGGAATCCCCCGACCCCCCTCCCCATATTAAAGAGAGGAAAGCAAGTGGTTTCTTCTCTTTAACAATGGAGTGTTGTGGGGGTGGATTCGATCCCCTCTCCCTGGTCCCTGGGTTCGGAAGGGTGGGGGGGACAGACAACATTGGGGTCTGTCCCCCCAACCCTTCTGTACCCAGAAGACCCGGGAGAGGTGATCGATTCCACCCCCTCCCAAACACTTCATTTTTTAAAGAGAAGAAACCGCTTGGTTTCTTCTCTTTAATAACAGGGTGTCCTGCAGGGAGGATCCCCTCTCTGCAGCACCTTTGCCTCCCTTGCCTCCCGGAGAGAACAAATCTCCATCACAGAGGGGGCTTTGCTTCTCTCTGGGTTGGCTGGGAACAGAACTTTCGTTCCCAGCCAACCCAGAGAGAAGCGAGTCCGTCTCTCCAGTAGGCCAGGAGGCGCTCCGGCCTCTCCTTCATCTTTGCGGACGTTGAGGCCATGTCGCCCGCAGGGACGAAGGAAAGGCCAGTGCTTCTCCCTACGCAGAAGGCTAGGAGGGAAAGTTTCAAAGACCCAGCCGGAGCCAGGAAAAGTTAAGTGTGGTCGGTGGGGGTTAGGGAGAGGGGGCTATGTGGTGGTGGGGCGGGGGTTACCAGGGCCATACCTCCCCCCCTCCCTAACCCTCACTGACCGCACTTACCTTTTCCTGGCTCCAGCTGGGTCTTTCAAAGTCTTTCCCTCTCAGCGTTTTTTTTTAAGTCGGCATGTCGCGCGTTCCCAGCCTCCTCTGTGCTGCACAACCCCTCAGCCTGATTGGCTGAGGGGTTGTGCAGCACAGAGGACTCTGGGACTCATAGTTTTATTTTTTTAGGACGCGTTTGTGGGGCTGTTGCCCCACTGCCGACTGCGGGACCATTGTGGCATTCTGCGGGCCGGGTTAAGGTGAGTGCAGGTGACTCAGTTAGGGATGGTTGGGCTGGGTGCGGGAGCCTATGTTACATTCCAACGGTTAACGTCTGGATTTATAGGTTAAGATGATGTGTTCCTGTTGAAAGAATGGATACGGATTTGTCAAGATAGAGAGAAAAAGCTAGAGATATATACACAAATGAGGTTGAACTGGTTTCAGATTGTGTTAGTAAACAAGTGGAATAATAAATATTTGAGGGAAACCAGTTTGGAAAGGTGTAGGATGGAATTTGAGGAATTGGTATTAAAGATAAGAAAGGAAGAAATGGGAATTAAGGACTTGTTGAGTAAGATATACAAGATTTTAAACCAAGAGGATAAACCACAAAAAAACATTGAGAAAAATTTGGGAACAAGATTTGAATGTTAAAATTACAGAAATAGATTGGAAAAACAAATGAAAGAGAAGGATCATGAGAACCATGTCTGTTAGAGCGAAAGAACATAATTATAAAATGTTATGGAGGTGGTACCTGACCCCAGTTAGGTTGCATCAGATGGACAATAATAAAAATAAAATGTGTTGGAGATGTAAGAATACACTGGG
Organism: Bradypodion ventrale; assembly: GCA_035047345.1. NCBI lineage: Eukaryota > Metazoa > Chordata > Lepidosauria > Squamata > Chamaeleonidae > Bradypodion > Bradypodion ventrale. The sequence continues at coordinate 129,968,154 of JAWDJE010000006.1, forward strand.
AACTTATGAACATATGTGGTGGAGTTGCAATGTGGTAAAAGATTTTGGGGTAAAAATTGAGGAAGAAACTTCAAGAATAATGGGGATGAACCTTAAGCTGGGGTTGGGTACCACTTTGTTGACAGACATGGGTAATATGAATATAGATATGGGTAAAAAAGAGTTATGATCTATAATATTAACAACTGGTATTTGCAAGAAATTGGAAAAATGATGTGTCATTAAAAATTGAAGATTGGTACAAGGAAATGTGGGAGATTGCTTTAAATGATAAGTTAATATGGGAGTTGAATAAAAAGAAAGGTATTATTACTGAAAATAAATTTTGGAATATATGGCAACCATTTGTAGAACATACTTTGATTAAAGGGGAAGGTGGTAGGCCGGTACCTGATCAAGTGAGTTTTTGGAAATAGTAAGAGATGCCTGTGATACACCGCAATCTCCAGGGCAATGTATATATCACAGGTGTGTGCATTATGATTCTGTCTCTATTTGGGGTTTTTTTTTTCTTTTTTGTTCTATAGTATTGTGATAGAAAAATAAGTAAACAATGAAAATATGTATACAGCAAATATGTGTGTATAATGCAAATATGTATGTATAATGAAAATATGTATACTGAAGTGGCTCAAGTGGCTAAGATGCTGACTGGGAGGCGGATGGTCAGCTGTTCGATTCCTGAGTACTGCAGGACGGAATGAGCTCCCTTCTTTGTCCCAGCTCCTGCCAACCTAGCAGTTCGAAAGCAAGAAATTGCAAGTAGATAAATAGGGACCACTTCAGTGGGAAGGTAACAACGTGCACTCCGGTGTCTAGTCATGCTTGCCACCTGACCACAGAAACGTCTGCAAAAGCAGACAAAGCTGGCTCTTCGGCTTTGAAACAGAGATGAGCACTGCACCCTAGAGTCGGATACGACTGGATTTCAAGTAATGGAAACCTTTACCTTTACTATTTTAAAAATCAGTTATTAGTTAAGACTTATTATATTGATTATTAAGGATTAAATGTTTTATTGTGTTGTAGTGTAATTATGTTTTGTGTTAAATGTATTTCTTGTAATGTTTTTCTTTTTTGTGTCTTATTTGTATTTTATTTTGTATTTTACTTTGAAAATTAATTAAAAAAGATATTTAAAAAGAAAAGAAAACTGAGATGAGCACCAACCCCTAGAGTCAGACACAACCGGATAATAATAATTCTGTGTCAGAAATTATCCTGGGTTGAAAGGGTTTTTTGCAGAAAAAACTCCACTCAGGGAATACCCAAATGAGGTTCCTTTCATGTCCCCAAGAGTGGGACAGAGACGGGTGCTCAATCCATCATGCAGTACCTGGGTCTCGAACTGCCAACTTGCCAGCCTTCCAGCTACCAAGGTGAGCTTCTTAACCACTGAGCCACCACAGCCCCTACTACTGGCTTTCAAGCAAGAAGACCTTTTAATGCATGTATGTTATGTTTTCCAATATTTTGCTTTTTTATTGTTATACATGTTGATATATTTATCATCAACAACATATGCACAAACATAAACTAATAAGGCAGGTTTTATGCCTGTGTCTTAAAATACAGCTCTAGTACTATTGTGATGTTTCTGCCATTGACTTCTTGAAGCAGGGCAGCTCACTAGACCTGACTTACTAATGGCAGGGGAATTTTTTTTAATATCACCATAACTTTTAATACGTAGCATTTAAATTTTACAGCCCCCTATAAGCCAAACCTTTTACCCCACAAGAAAGCCTGACTCACATTAAGTCAGTAAAAATGAGAAATGATCCTCACATAGATTAGTATTACTATGTATCTCTATCAGACTGCATTGATATGCCCAACTTAACATGGAAGTAAGCACCATTGAAAAGTCTAGCATGGAATACTTCATACAAATTGTACAAGCTGTTTCCGAATTTTAGTGGCCATCTGTCTTGCACTTAGGTGTGTAACGAAGTGCACAACCACTTAAGCACCACAGGCATATGCAGGCCCATGCTGGCCATTTGGGACACAGGGACAAGTCCTGGTGTGCCCCAGTGACTGCCCCCCCCCAGAGGTGGGCAGAAGTATGTCACCTGGCGGCTACAGTCCACAACATCATGCAATAACCCCATAGGCACCACCACCCCCTCCCTGTCCAGTACCCTTTTAGCCAGCACGTCCCTGGGCATATCAAAGCATGCTACACATAGCCAACAATAGTTAATTTATAGTGTGTGATAAAAACAGGACTCTGTCCAACATGACTTACTATTTGTAAAAATGTACTATCAATGCCCTCAAATAGGCAGGAGCAGAATCACTACTGCATAGCTGTCAAGTATCCCATTTTGGCCAGGAAACTCCCATATTTTACCCTCTTTCTTGCCATCCTCCCACATTAGTTAGACTGAAGTGTCGTAATGCCACCACTGGAGGTCAGCACAGGATAAGCATAGCTGTTTAGTTTCCCGTTTTAGCCAGGGAAATTTCCCTTATTTTCAAATCCAAAGCTTGACAGGTATGCACTAGTGTCATCTCATCATCACTGTTCCCACTACTCCTTTCCCCCATCCTACAGGTATATGCTCCATGTTAAAAGAATTCCCAGGCATGGAGTAGCAAACAGAAGAAGCATTCAGTGGCACTTAAGTGTTATTTACTAAATCCGTGCATCTAATGAAGAGAACTGTAGTCTATGAATTTTTATCTTCTGAATACTTCTGAACATCAGTTTGTTTACTTAATACTGAAAGATGCCTGAAACAATAACAACTAGAAGTGCAAAATTTTGTATGGGTGCAAATGATCTCCACCTAAAGTAACAGGGTTTGTTGTATCTCAGAATATGTTTCACCAGAACCCTGATTGAACACACTGATAATTAGCTTTTAGTAACACTTGTTGGACTCTTCTGATAAACATGTCATATAATCTACATAACATTGCTTTCAGTCTCCAAAATCTCAACAATCACGGCTTCTGGGATCTTTGCCTAGCTCCATCAACCACCAATTTAATTTGCCATTGTAGTTTAGAATAATGCTAGGTTGGCTTCATTGCCAGAATATTATAAAGCAGCAGCTTGACCAAGAATAACATGCATTCTGAGGTTATATTACTGCCTTTGCAAAAGACATATTGCTGCCTTTGCAAAAGGCAAGATGACACCTATCCACTCAACATATAGAAACCAACAGACTGGCAGTTGAGTCTTCCTACACAATAGCCATTAGTAAGCATTAGTAAGTTCATCAGTTTATCTGCAGGATCCTAGCTCTCCATTCCTCACCATCTCATACTGAGGCATCGCTCTACCTTTCCCAAATCATAGGCTCAGCTCTGTTCTACACTCTCCTTTTTGTCCAGATTCATTAAACTCCTGGTGGACTGTCTCTGACATCATATCTAATGGTCTATACTTGGCTTTGGTTTGGTGCAAGAAATTGCAACTAACAGTGGTTCCATGCGCTCTGGCTTCTAGTCATTCCCACCACATGACCACAGAAATAACTGAAGACACAGACAACGCTGGCTCTTTAGCTGTCAAGGGAGATGAAAACCACCCCTAAAGTCAGACACAACTGGCATTTCAGCAAGTTATACAATTTGAGTAGTCAGTTGTTACTGTTCTTCTGAGAAAAATTCTGGCAGATCCATTCATGTGTCCAAGCCTGCTTTTTAAGAATGTTCTGGACTAAATCTAGGCAGCCCACCTTATGTTTTCTGTTTTGGCCTGGCAGGGAAGCAGTTGGCCAGTGGTTTTTCAGTGCAATCCCAGCCTAAAACTGTAGTACGTTTGGTTTCTATCCATACCAGATTCAAGCCTCTTTAGGACCAACCACATAAGCATCATGCTTGCACCAAGGCAGGCCACAGGGAAGGTGACCATAAATTATTCTTGATACTCTTTGGTTGGGTCTGAATTCAGGGTAGCTGTAGCTAGCTAAGGGTCTGCTCAACAGGACCTATGCCATCCTTGGCTAATGGGAACTGAACTCTTTATACAGGGAAATCACTAGGAAACATTAGTTGCATTAGTTTTGTGTCTGTCAATAAAAAATTTTCCATGAGTTCTTCATCTCTGGATGGAACTGAATATAAAGTATGCTTTGCCAGGGGACTATCTGATGATGCTTGTCAGAAGGAAGGAAGGGAGAGGAGAGGTAGCTTGTCTTGCACTGTGCATTGACTATAGGAGGGGAAAGATGTTACTGGCAACAGAAACATAAAACGTGACTCAAAGAACATTGTAGCAGCACAGCAGCATAGATAGAATTAATGACTGGTGAAATGATCATAAATTAGGAGGCAGATAATGAGTTCCCCTTAGGCCTATACTCTGCTTCCCAGGTGCCATTATCTGCTAAAATCACTTTCAGCGTGAGGCTAGAACCTAGAATAAAGCAAAACCATTTGTCCCAAACCAATTCAATTCAATCACTTTATTACATTCTATGACCAGCACAGTAAAACGAGAGGTAATTTTAAAAATAATTAAATGCTTAGAATTATACCTGTCAACTGCGGCTCCGGCAAATCTGGGACCTGCGCAAAACGGTACTATGCAGGATGCCTTCTACGCATGCGTAGAAGGGATTTACGCTTGCGTAGCCCCCTTCTATGCATGCGTAGCCTTCTACGCATGTGTAGAAGGGTTCTACACAAGCATAAAAGAGTTCTACGCAAGCGTAAAAACCTTTTACGCATGCGTAGAAGGTGACCTGCGCAGAAGGGCTGTGCAGTAACTCATTTCCCCTGCTGCCGAATTCCGGGGTTTCGGCAGTGCGGGGCGGGAAATGGTGCAAATCGGAGCCGAAAACCGGGAAATCCCAGCCAATCCGGGAAGGTTGACAGGTATGCTTAGAATGTAGTTGAAATATATTATTTAAAAAACATGTATGTCCCAGGTATTTTTTTTTCTATTGTAAATGCTTTAAATGTAGTTAAAATATCTTTAAAGAAATATCTTTAAAGAAAACATATCTATTCAAATTAAAAGAAATAGAATAAAATCAGTTTTTTATAAATTAGTGCTATGGTAACTGCTACTGCAATATAGCATTCGTATTTTGTGCAGCTGAGAGGCTGGCCAGAATTGTTGTTCTAATCCTGATCTCTGTAACACAAAATCTGGTACTATTGTAGGTAAAAGCAGGACATTTGTCTGATAGTAGCAGTGAGTGTAAGTGCTGTTTGATCGACCAGGATATTTACAGAGCAATGGGGATATGAGTTTATTTGGAATGCCCCTATAGAAAAGACAGATGCATACAACATATTATGTAGTTTCAGTTTCTCCTATATCACAGGGGCACAGTCTCTCTGGCATAGGTATCCTTCGAAACAGTCCCTCCAAAACTGCCAAAGGAAGGGCATAGCAGAGGGCCAACGTGAATGACCTTTGATGGCTGGACGTCCCATGATGTGTCAGATACTGAGCTGGGGAGATGATGTATGTTCGGGACTCTGGGGCCAAAAAAGTTGGAACTCTGGCTTGGTTAGTTTGCCTCTCTGTATCCAAAATTCTTAGATTGATGGCCAATTCTGTATGACAGATTCAGAGAAGCCAAGATTCTGCAACCTGCCTTGGGTTATACTTTTCCATGCTGACTGAAAGCTGTCCGGCATAATTAGCGGAGCCAGGCCCCTAGGATTAAATCAAATGCTCTGGTTTCACTTCAGATCGTATAAATCTTTCGCCTTTTTTGTCCCAAACCTAACCAAAACATTGCTACAATCAACCAGTATTTCAGAGTAACAACCAGCATTACTATTTGGAAAATGGGGTACACAGAAAGAGCTTCCTCAAAGATGGTGGTATTTTTGAACTGCAATCGGGCATACCCTGGTAACAGCAACCTTGTGTTGCTGCCTAATCTTTCTCACACGAAGTTAGGCGAAAGGAACTGCAGAATGAACTCACCAAAAGCTGCCTTCATTTTGGCAGTTTCATGTCTGGCCTAGACACAGGAGAAGAAGAATTTGGAAAATACCTGTGGCTACAGAGATCACAAGAGATCATACAACCTCCATTTGTTCCTTCCCAGATAGAAGGACATACAAAGCAAGGAAGCTCTACGCAGAAGCAATGTGTCTACAGTACAGTCAGACTTGAGTGCTGCATGACAGAGTGAGCTCGTGTTATCTGTCCCAGCTCTTGCCAATCTAGCAGTTCAAAAACAAGAAATTGCAAGTAGATAAACAGGTACTACTTCAGTGGGAAAGGTAACAGCATTCCATGCACTCTGATGTGTAGTCATGCCTGCCACTTGACCACTCTAGAGTTGGACACAACGCTTTCAAGCAAGGGAGACCTTTCCCTCCCATCCCAATGTTATATGACCTAACCTTGACTCGTAAGTGAAGCAAAGCCCCTGTTTCCATAACTGCTTGCTACTGCTTTGCAAATTCTGTTAACCTGTATTTGCATCTGTTCATCTATTTTTCTTCTTCCCTTTTCCCAATTCAGTCAATGCATTGATTTCATTTACTAGGAGGAAAGAAGGAGGAGTGTCAAAATTAATTAAAAGCACAGGAGTGAGAAAGAATTGCTTTGAATATTAATTTTATCACCATTGGGAAAATTATCATGTCTTACCAGAGAATCAGTGGGTATGAGGGTGGATTAAAAACATGAATTATGGACAGGCAGTCTTCTCATTAGTAGGGAGACACAAGTGAAATATTACAAATGACTCCTGCGGAAGCCTTAGTACTTTACTTGTGACTTAAAGATGCATGGGATTAAATAACATACCATAAAAATAATTAAACCACATTAATGCAGGCATTGCAAGGACAAAAAGCATTTTTTAAATGTCACATCTTCTTCAGAGGTTCACAGGGGATGCCGGCAATGGGGATATCATCAAAATCTGACCCACCAATGGAGGGAAAGAATCCATTCTGCCACTAATCATAATAATAAAGATAAGAGATTGAGTGCTTTCATAATACAATTTGTTAACAACGTTTTCAGAACAGAGGCACAAGTGTCTAAAGCTACTGAATTGAATCCAGATGCAGAGATGCACAACTGGGCTAGCAAAAACATGTCCCAGAAAATGCCACACCTTCCTCTATAATCAAGAAATAACTGTGTTTTAAAACATGCAGTGTGTCAACTGGTTGTTGGGGGTTTTCAGGGAGAGGTGTAGTTTATATATTACTAGCTGGTTACCCGGCTTCACTCAGGTCATCTGTCTCTCTCTTCCCTCACCTGTCCCGCTTCTCTGTCAATGGTCACGGCACCTCCCCTTTGCGTCTTGTGACCCCCACAGTGCTGAACTTGCTTGCCCATTTGTCTTCCACCTACTGTGAAAACTTCAGCTAAGCTCAGAGGGAAAAGCAAATGATGTCACAATCTCGGTGACATCACCCCCACAGTGCTGAACTCGCATGCCCATTTGCCTGTCACAATCTCAGATGATGTCACCTGCCTGGTGACATCAGCCAACTCATTGGGCAACAGATCATATATATATATATATATATATATTGCCCAAACCCAAGTCCTCATCAGTGCATGTCTCTGGCAGCAGCTGGCAGATCCATAAACTCTGTGTCTCTCCACATTCACATCATGTGTTGTTGTCCACCCGCAGTCCCTACTTGAGCATGTTTGTCTTGCATTTCGGGACTCCAACCCTCAGCCTATTCAGAGTCCTCCAAGTGACGTAGGGGAGAATGAGATCTTCACTTATATCCTCTTTTAATGTGGTTCCTTGCCCAGTGAGTTCCTTCCTCTATTTTCTAATTTGGCTTTGCTCTTGTATATCCTCAAGAATGTTTGTTCTTGCCATAAAGTTCTTCCTGGATCTGAACTGGTGAACTTGAGGCTCATATTCATTCAAAGCATGCCCAGGGTCATTCTCTTGCTTAGTTCTCTCGGTGTCCACTGATACTTCTCTCCTGATCTTAAGTGGAGCAATACCAACAAGAGGGTATATTTTCTCAACTGGTGTAGAAATCTGAGGAATCCTATCACTATATGCATGGCTTCATTAACAGAGAGGTCAACTTGTTTTGCATATGTGGATGCACTCCATACTGGAAATGCATACTCTGCTGAATAGTAATTATTAATAGTGGCAGCAAAACAAATGCAAGCGCGGCGCCAAAATGGCCGCCGCGCTCTTTGCGCCCCCCCCCACCGGACGAAGGCATCCGGGTAGTTAGGGGGCGTGGCCAGCTCCCTTATAAAAGGGGTGGCCACGAGGCAGCCGCGCTGCCATTTTGCGAAGCGACGGAGCGGAGAAGTTTTTCCCCTCTTACCTCCGTCGCTTTTACCCTTCACCGAGAAGCCTCTTGGCTGCTGATTTTTCTCATTTTCGGCTTCCCATCGGTTAGCTGCGATGCCCTCGAAGAAGAAGGCGGCTGCGAGCGCGGCTCGGGCAGTACGGAGGCGCAATCCGGGTCGGAGGACCGCGGTTGCTCCTCCCCAGCAGCCTCCTCTGCCTGAAACCACCGGGACCGGTGGGATGGGGTTAATTCCCCCTTGGCCGGAGGCTGGGGGCCCGCGCATGGGCCCAGTAGGGGCCGCGGCCCTCGGCACACAAGCGGTGGCCACCGCTTCTGGCGTGGCCCATTCCGCTGGGCCTTCCTCCATCGGGGCGCAGCTCGCTCCGGGGGCTTCCAGCCTAGGGGGGTGGTGTGGTCCCCTTCCCTGGCAGGGTGCTCCCTCGGCCCTACCGGGCCCGGGTTTAGGGTCATGGCCCTATTTGGGCCCCGGGGTACAGGGACCTGTACCGCTGCCTGTAGTTAGCGGGACGGCTGGCCCTTTGCACCCCCTTGTTTTAGGTGGCCAGGTCAGCGTGGAGGCCCTCCTGGCCCGCGTTGCGGCCCTTGAGGCATCCCTGGCCCGGGTTAGCCACCCTGGGGCCCCTTTTGGGGTGCAGTTCGACGCGTCGTCTGCTGGGCAGCGGCAGGCGACGGGACGGGTCGAGCTGCCTGAGGCGCGTGGCCCGGCGTCGGCCACTGCCTCGCAGCTCCCCAACCAACAAGCCGGTGCGGGTCAAGCCCCGTCGACGAGCTCTACGGCGGTCGTGAGCTCCGACGCCCCCAATGGGCCGGAACCCCCGGTGGGGGCGGCCCATGGGGGTGCAGCATGTGAGTATGCGGTCCAAACTAGTGCACCTACACACGTTGCCACGCTGGGGGGGCTTTTCAATGGCCTTGGCCTCGCACGGGTGGCGCGGCGGTCCAGTCGCTGACGCCCCACCCGGTGACGTCAACTATCACCCAGGGCCCCGTGGTTGGGGGTGTTTCTTACCCAGTTGGGAATGTTTCGGGGGTGACCGGGTTAGTCCAGGCCCCTTTCCAGATGCCCGCAGTTTCTACTGTACCTGTGTCGGCCTTGCTGACAACGGGGTATTTCTTGCCATTAGGGGACCATTTGGCCCAGACCACCAAAGAGAAGATCTGGCGGGGGGAGTATGTGGATATCTTCTCCCTCCTTAACAGAGAGCCCACCAAGGAGGAGAGGGAGGGGCAAGACGAGAAGGATAAGGAGCAGGCACGTCGTCGCAAGCCTCCACGTACGTGGGCCAACTGGTTGCCGGCCTACCTCATATACATGGCGGTCTACCTTAGGGCCCGGCCGGATTTGGCAATTCCGATGGTCCAGTATTTGGACAACATCTATCGGGCGATGGTCGACTTCCCGGGCCCGTCGTGGTTGGCTTATGACGAGGAATTCTGTATGCGGATTCCCCTGCACCCCGAGATGAGGTGGGACGAGCCCTGCCAGAGGCTTTGGCTTCTGTACATGACTCCCACGCGCCACGCGCCCGGGGAGAGATACCATTGTGGACATGCGGTCCAGCGAGCGGCCCCAGCACAGGTACCCCGCCAGGTGGCGGGGCAGGGGGTTCCAGCCCGCCTGCTGTGCTGGACTTTCTCGTCCAATGGTTCCAGCAATAGGAAGAATTGCAAGTACAGGCATGAGTGTCCCTCCTGTGCTGGCCCCCATGCGGCCTCTGCCTGTCCCAGGCCTGGAGGGATGCGGGGCAGAGGGAGGGGTGGACAGGGGGCTGGCAAGACTGCCGCAGATGGAGCTGGTTCACCAAAAGGCTCCCTTCCCAATTGATGTGGACATGTTGGAGCGTTGGCTCGCATTGTACCCGAGGGGGGAGGATGCGGATTACCTCCTTCAGGGTTTTAGACAGGGGTTCCGTATCCCTTTCATGGGTGATAGGTCCCCTCAGGATGCCCCCAACCTTTTGTCCCTTAGGGGGAGGGAGGAGGTGGCTGCTGCCAGCATTAATAAGGAGGTTGATGCGGGCAGGGTCGCTGGACCTTTCCCTTCACCCCCATTTCCCAATCTTAAGGTATCGCCCTTGGGCTTGGTGCCCAAAAAGTCACTGGGCGAGTTTCGCCTTATTCATCACTTGTCCTACCCAGCCGGCCGATCGGTCAATGATGCTATCCCTGATGACCTTTGCTCAGTCAGGTATACATCTTTTGACCATGCGCTGCGCATGGTGCGCTCATGTGGCCCGGGTGCGCTCTTGGCTAAGTGCGACATTAAGTCGGCGTTTTGCCTCTTGCCGGTGCACCCGGGCGACTTTGAATTGCTGGGTTTCAAGTTCCGGGGTGAATATTAAGGCCATGCCTTTTGGATGTTCCATATCATGCTCGGCTTTCGAGCGTTTCAGCACCTTCCTAGAGTGGGCTTTCGTCCGCAGGTCAGGGTCCCGGTCTGTAGCCCATTACCTGGATGACTTTTTATTCGGGGGTGAACGGGGCTGGGACACGTGTACACGTCTCCTCAACACATTTCAGACGCTAATGGAGGAACTCGGTGTCCCTTTAGCGCCCGAAAAGACCGAGGGCCCATCTACCCAGCTAGTCTTCCTGGGGGTGGAGATTGACACGGTAGCGCAGGCTTCTAGGTTACCGCGGGATAAGGTGTCAAGGATAGTGGCCCTTATCTCGGACTTGCTGGCCAAGCGCAAGGCATCATTGAAGGAACTGCAGGTGCTACATGGTCACCTCAATTTCGCTTGCAGGGTCATCGCACCAGGCAGGGCATTTGCTCGGCGCTTGTGCGACGCCATGGCAGGATTATCCAGGCCCCACCATAGGGTTAGGCTTACCCGGGGTATCAGGGCAGACATGCTTGTCTGGCTCCAGTTCCTGAGGGGGTTCAATGGGGTGTCATTTTGGAGGTCTGACCTCCTGGCTTCCCCTCGCTTTCAGATTCAGTCCGATGCCTCGGGATCCCTGGGTTATGGGATGTACTTCAATGGGAAGTGGGCCTATGGTGGGTGGCCACCGGCCTGGGCAGGCACGGGTCGCCTGCGGGATCTCACATATCTCGAATTTTTCCCTATCCTGGGTGCTTTGATGCTATGGGGCGAGGAGTGGGCCAACTCGGTTGTGCATTTCTGGTGTGACAATGCGGCTGTTGTCCACATTGTCAATGCACAGACTTCTAAATCGCCCAGGGTTATGGACGTAGTGCGCCAATTTGTGTTGCACAGCCTGCGCCTCAACGTTCTTTTCAGGGCCAGGCATGTCCCGGGGGTTAATAATGATATTGCTGACGCTTTGTCCCACCTGCAGATCTCCCGGTTCCGTGCCGTGGCCCCGGATGCGGAGGAATTTCCCTCGCCACTCCCGGACGAGATATGGACCATTGGCAAGGAGAGGTGAACCGGGCGATTGGCTTGTCACTAGCGCCACGCACGCGTAAGGCGTATCACCACGCATTTAATTCTTTCAGAGCATTCTGTACCCAATTCCGGCTGCCAGAAACCTGGCCGATCCCAGTGACCCATGTACTTCGGTTCATGGTTTACCTGCATGCCCAGGGCCTTGCACCTCGCACCATAGCATCTAGGCTGTCAGCGTTGGCTTTTATGGCCAAGGTGGGAGGTCATGTGGACAGTACCACTGACTTCCGTGTGAGACATGTTTTGGAGGGGTGGGTGCGGGAGCGTGGGCGTTGCCCGGACGACCGCCACCCGATTTCCCCAGGGGTTCTTACCCAATTGGCCCGGGGCTGGCCTGGCCTCTGTTTTGATAGATATGAGGCAGCCCTATTTCATGCAGCCACAATGGTGGCATTTTTTGGAGTGCTCCGCATCAGCGAGCTTGTGATGCTGTCTAAGGCGGATGCAAGTCGTAGGGCACTGGAACTCGAAGATGTATATGTTGCCAAAGACTGGGCTCAGTTGAGGATACGCTCCTCTAAGACAGATCAGCATGGCGTAGGCAGTGGTGTAGACTGCTACGGTGTTCTTTGGCAGACGTCTGTCCGGTTGGTGCCCTACAGGAGTTTCTTGCACTGCGTGGCACGCACCATGGCCCGTTTTTCTGTCACCAAGATGGGTCTCCCCTTACTAAATTTCAATTTTGGAAGGTGACAGGCAAAGCGCTGGCCAGTGTCGGCCTCCCGGGGGCCCGTTATGTCACCCATTCCTTCAGGATAGGGGCGGCGTCCACTGCAGCTGCTTTTGGGTACTCCGGGGCTGACATACGCAGCATGGGAAGGTGGGGTTCGCAATGTTTTCAGTTTTATGTGCGTGCACTTCCGCCGTGAGTACCAGTTAAGTCACCGTACCTTTCTCTTCCTCGTTTTCCTTACAGACCCTGGGTGTCGTATTACACCGGTGACAGTATGGCTGGTGGGCCATAGCTACATGCACAGGGCAGCGCGTTACGCTGCGGCGACAGAGTGGGGACCCCGACTGGGACTGGGTGCATACGCAAGTCTCACATGACATGGTAAGCCCGGGATGTTAGGCGGGAGCTGTTGCCCTTCCTTTTTTCAGGCCAGAATGCTGACCCGCCTGACATTCTGATCATACACCTTGGGGGCAATGATTTGGGCCAGGTCACCGGCTTATCACTGAAGCATGCGATTTGTGGCGACCTTGCCTACCTGCATTACGTATGGCCCGCCACAACCCTTGTTTGGTCTGACATGGTTCCGCGCCATGCGTATAGAGGAGGTTTCGACCTCCTGGCCCTTGACTGCGCTAGACGCATGGTAAATAGGGCGGTGGCACGGTTACTTGTCGACAGGGCTTGGGGGCGGGTCAGTCGTCACCCCGCCATTAGTCTACAAAATTATGACCTTTATGCAGGAGATGGGGTCCATCTGTCACGAGGAGGTATGGACCTCCTGTTGGGTGATTGGCGAGCAGGCCTGTTGACCGAGCTGACGGTCTGGGGGGGGCGTCGGGCCTTCTTTGAAGCCCCTCCATGTGGCGGGTAGCACTGGTAAGGTAAACATTTATGACCCACAGGTATCCGGCAGGTTCGCAATTGACTGGACAACACTAGACAGGCATAAGTTGGTTAAACGTTGTCCGGTCAACGACGAACTAGGCGACGGGGTGATGGCTACAGCTAGACAGCATGCATCACCCCGTGATTTTACGGATACGCGTCAGAGGGTGGGGTCATTAGTTAGATATTGACTACGGTCAACAATTTGTTTGTTGTCAACAAACAAATTGATACAAATAGATACATTGTAACAATTGCCGTTGGCAATTTTGGGTGGTACCTTACCAGTGTTACTTCGGCCTGCTTGCCTTAAGAGTTATGATTGGTCAATTACCAATAGAAATTTATAATTCGGACTAGGGCATGAATCAATAAATGTGGCCCAATGCCGTTATCCACTTTCATCAGTGTCTGAGTCCTTTATTGGGGGGTGCGCCTGCAATTAGATTTGTTGTTATTGTTTATTTTATGGCAGAATATTACAATACTGCAAAATTTTAAGCAGAGTGTTAAAAAGAAAAATACACAGAAGGAGAAACGGGAGAGTGGAACTAAACAAGTGAACATAGATGTAACTGATGTAGTCTGAAACTGGGAAATTTATCCACCTTAACTCCCCACTGAGATATTTTATCCCTATGCTGACTTTTTCTTCTTTGTTTGTATCTATTCTTCACAGTCCATTGTGGCTGTCCTTTTGGCTATAGGATAGACACACATGGCCTCATGTTATAAGGCCCTAAAGTTTTTATCTTCTTCAGAGTGATAGTACTAGATCAAAACCAAAATCAGTTTAGATCAATTATATCAAAACTAGGTCTCAAATGTAATTGACCATTTGTGGAAATGCAGAAGATAGGCAACACCGCCTATGGAGTCCCTAAGCAATAAAATGCTCCAGTAAGTCAGAAGAGCCGCTCATTGACTAAAGTTCAGCAGCTGGCCTTGTTTGATGTAGAATCCACATCATGGAAATACCGAGACCAGAAGATGTCAGTTTAAACCAGCTCTAAATTTATGAAAGCAGTAAACCTTATTCCACCAGGTGACCAAAGGTGAATTGCCATTAAAGAGAGTGACCTGCACTCCAGGAGAAGTCTGGCAGGAAAAGAATTGGAAACCTGAAACATGGCTTCCTAAATCACAGCTACAAGATTGCTTTGAAACAGAAAAAGCCCAGAGGCTGGAAAAGAGGTGAAAAGGTGCTACACGTGTGAAGATTACAAGGCAGATCTTCCATCATTTAGCCTGAAAGAAGAAAAGAAAGTGTGAAAGTTTCAGAGAAACCATAATAGCAGTAAAACGTGTAAGAATAAAAGCCTTACTTGGTAAAGCAAAATTAGGAGGTGTGCACACCAAATGTCTAAATGGTGCAGCACTTAAAATTATAGAACCTGGGGGTAGCAATAGGAATTACACTTATATACCATCCCATAATGCTTAGTGCACTCTCTGGCCAATTCACGAGGTAATTAGCATTTTGCCCCCAATCGTTGTGATCCAGCCCTCCTTTGACTCCAAACATGGAGACCTGGATCAGGGGGCCCAGCCCAGTTCTGCCTGCCCTGAGCCAGGGACCTCAGCCTGCGTCTGGCCCAAGTCTGTTTTCCCCAGCAGATGACCTGTCAGATCAGGAGTCTGGCTCTGAAAGTGATCAGCCCTCACTCAGGGAGAGGTCCAGGAAACACCTGAGATGCAGGCAGGCTAGAGCGAAGCACCAAAGAAGGCTCCCAGCTGGGAGGCTTATAAGCAAGCTTCTTGCAGCTTGCCAGCATCAGTACAACTCTTGTGTGAAGACTGACATCCTGCTTGACTCCAGACTGCCTGCCTAGACCCTGATTTCTCTGCCAACCCTGACAATGCCCCTTGGCACCCTTTGGATTAGACTACTGACTCGGACTACTGGTAAACAGACCTTGGCTTGCCTTTTGGACTATCCTCAAACAAGACTCTCTGTGTAACGCCATCGTGCGGTGACTATGCCTGCCCGGGTGGGTCAGCACACCAACATGCTGAGTCTTCATTTTTACCGGCCTCAGAAATGGAAGGCTAGGTCAACCTTCATTCCTGTTAGGATTAAACTCACAACATTTTGGCTGCAGTACAGCAGTATAACCACTGTGTCACCAGAGTTCTTTTTTTGAACTCCTAAATTATCTAATCCATTATTTCTCAACTTTTACCTTATATCCAACCAATCACTATATAAAAGAATCTGGGTCCCACCATCAAAGGCCTTCTTTTTTATGGAATAATATTTCTACATACAGCATATACATGTACTGTATTTTTGTTATACCATATATACTCGAGTATAAACCAGTTTTTTTTAAGCAATAAAAATGTGCTGATAAAAGCCGACTCATCTTATACTCGAATCATCTGCACATTTGAGGGTCTCCCTCTTCTGATTCCCCACCAGCATCCAAACTTTCTTCACCCCATCTATAAATTCACCCGGGGGGGGGGCAGCGAGGCCGTAGCAGGTCCTGCCTGGTTGTTAGGGTTGGCACCAAAATTCCATCATCTGGCCCAGCCCTGACTGGAGGGTTCAGCTCCTCCTGGTGTCCAAACCCGATGGTTTCCCAAAAATACACACCCCACCTGCAACACACACACATGCCCGCTCAATTTCTTTAGCCGGTCAGCAAAGGTTGGCTCCAGAGGGCTCACAGATCCCGTGCCGATGACACAATGGGAGAAGTGGGGGCAAAGGCTTCTCTTCTTCCAGTCACAGCACGTGCTGGGTCTCAGCAGATCCCTCTCCCTGCCAAGACTTCCCAAGTCTGGCTTGGCATGCCTCTTTGACCAGCCACCTCTAGCTGGGCTCTTCTGGTTTGCCCATCTGCCATGGGCTCCTGTTCAGCTGAGAGAGAGAGAGAAGCTGGACCAAGGCTTCGAGTCACAGCTCCCGTATTCTGCCTAAGTGCTATAAACCCAGCCCACCCTCCTCCCTTCCCTGGCAGCACAAGCGCTGGTTGGGTGGTGGTGCTACTGTCACTTAGCATGACCTTCACTCAGCCAGAGTTGGACCTGTCTCCTGCACACACACACATAGACACATGGACACACATAGGCAGACTGTCCCCATCCTCCTTCTGATGGGGGCCTAGGCTTATACTCGAGTCAATCAGTTTTCCTGGTTTCTCGGGTAAAATTGGGTACCTTAGCTTATATTCCTGATTGGCTTATACTCAAGTATATACAGTAATTATTATTCATGATTAGGAAGTAAACAGTAGGAATGAGGGATAAAAACTGACAGTGTAAAGGTACTTTCTGCTAGTACATTACAAGTTCCCAGATGAAGAATCTGTAGCATGTAAAATTGGTATAGGAAACAATGGGAAGTGAGAAAGTATTAATTCTTTGACTGAAATCCTGTTTTTAATTTTAATTTTAATTTAATTTATAGCTTTTTGGCTATAAACAGAGATGAGCGGGAGCTGGCTAAGATGGCCGCTGTGTAACATCTAGTTTCGGACGCTCGCGCTCAACAAAGTGGTAAACAATGGGAAGGAGCAGAACAGAAAAAATTTAAAGTGGCAAAGCCTAAAGATAAGATCCTTGCCTGTCTCCGTGGAAAGTTTGGTGAGCTTTTGGGGCTGGCTGATCGAAGTTCGAGAGATTCTCTGGCGGTGGAAGCTACGGCGGCAGTCGCGGCTTTTCTGCTGGAGCTAAGGAACGGGATCAGCAAGATTGTGGAGAAGGCGTTTGGAATCGGCTTTGAAAGGGGCAAGAGGAGCCTGAGTGTGAAGTAATTTGCATGTAAGTGCCTGTGGGGAGCTACATTCTCAGTTGCAAGCTATAAAACCAGTTGGGATCTTTTTTTTTTTTTTTAAGAGAAAAAAAAAAGAGAGCTGAGTCTTTGAAATGGAAAAGGTGGAGGCTTGAAATGGCGACGGTCAGGGAAAACGAAAGTGACTGTGCGAGGGTTGTGATTTTTTTCTATACTCCAGAGGACCGCGCCACGTTTTGATATCAACAAAGGTGGATTAATTTTTGTTTTTTCTCTCTCTCTCTCATCTCTGGGCTGGAATATTGGAGAAACTGTGGGAGTTTTTTTTTCTTTCTTTTGCTTAAGCTGTCTGCTCCTTGCAGGAAGAGGGGGAAGAGGGGGGGCCTTTTCTCACTTAAAAGTTAAGGCACTCGCTGGAGAATGATGCTTTAAATACCCATCTCAAAGGAAGGAATGTGTGGCTTTGATTGCTGGTTTCTTTACTGTGTGGATTGAGGAATATCTTGCTCATCACCCCAACCCCTCAGAAGCTGGATTTTTCTTTTCCTCCTGAGCCCCCCCCCCCTCAACAACTGGGCTAACTGTTTCTCTGAAGCCTGTTTTTTTTTCTGTGGCTGGAAGACGTTTGTTTGGACCGCTGGCTTTGGGGGAAACGATCTGTTGTGGTCAATAATTTTTTTTTTTTTTTATTTTTAATCTGCCTGCTTGGAGAGTTGTTTCCTTTAGTTTCATCGTTGTGGATTACAGTATTTTGGTACCTTCTGCTGACATAAGAACTTTCCTGCTGTAACTGTGGAACCAATGACTGCAGTGTTGTAAGCCTTACTATATTGACAAACTGTTACAGCGATCTGCAACATTGGGTTTGAAATACAGTGGATTATTATGGAAAAAGTTACAAGAGGAAAAGCGAAGGAGGAAGAACAAGTTGTAAAGTCTAAGACGACTGGAAAAACAACAGTGGGTGAATCTGCTCAACCATCATCTATGTCTACAGTGCCAATGGACCAGACGCAAATTATGGTGGAAATGGGTAAATTGATGCAAAAATTCGAGAAAAGTGAGGCTTCAAGGGTGAAAGATAGAAATGAAATAATTAAAGGGCAAGAAAAGATGATGTCAACATTGAATGATTATACAAAAAAAATGGATTTAAATTTGAATAAATTTGCGGGAATGCTGAAAGTGGTTCAAATTGAGGTGGATACTGTAAAGAGGGAAGTAAAAGGGACCCAGGAGGTGGTGCGGGACAGTAAGCTAAAAATGCTGGAACAAGAAATGAGGATTGATGTTGTGGAAGATTTGATGAGAAAGCAGAATATTCTGATCCGTCAGGTACCGGAACGGACTCCGGATTTGTTAAGAGAGAGGGTGGTTCAGTGGTTAAATGGTCTAAAAATGGGGAAGGAATTTGTTCAGGAGGATTTAGGAAGTGTGTTCCGGGTGGGTCCAAGAAGAGGGAGAATGGCACAAAGAAATGTGCTGGTTAAATTTGCAAATTGGGCAGATAAACTAAAAGTAATGGCTCATCTGAAAAGAGCAGGTTCTGATGCGTTGAAATTTGATGGTTCAGAGGTTGAAGTCTATAATGATATTTCATTAAAAGAAAGAACATGGAGGTATAAGATGAGGCCTGTTACTAAATTGTTGAGGAGTAAAAACATAAGGTATAATTGGAGATTTCCACAACAATTGCGCTTTTTTTATGAAAAAAGAATGCAAGTTATTGATGAAGGCACTAACCCATTGGAATATTTGAGTATGTTGGGATTGGTACAAGCAGATTCAGAAGAATGGAAAAATCTTAAGAAGGAAATGATGGATTCTGGAGCTTTGGGAAGGGAACAAGGGAGGGAGGAAGCTGGCGGGGCAACAGGTGGAACACCTCAGCGAGGGGAGGAGGAGGAGGAGCTGTCTTTGATTATGGTGGAAGAGGAGATAGGCAAGGAACAATGAGATCTGGATAGTAGCAAGCTTAAGTACTTAATAGAGGTAGAATGGGCAAATAGCGCATAGCGCCGGCAGTAGGGCACGTCTTGCAGGTCCCCCCTCTCCCCTCTTTGGTTGACAGAGGCGACTTTTCGTTGGAAGGTGGGGAGAGTGAAAATGTGTGTTATATGTAGTGGTATGGTGGTAGGGTTGTTGGTGGCACGCCCGATGGAGAGTTTAAAGTTGGAAGAAGAAATTGGATATGGGAAGTATTAAAATAATATCATGGAATGTGAAAGGTACAGGTTCTGTTCTCAAGAGACGGAGGTTGGAATTGGCGTTGAAAAAAGATAGACCAGATATTTTGTTTTTACAGGAGACACATCAGAAGTCAAAAGATACGAATAAACTTTTTTTAGGTTGGATGCAACACTATGAGATGGCGTTTGGAACATCTAAAGCAAGAGGGGTGGCAACCATGATTTCTAGAAAGTTAGGATTTGAAATCACAAAAAAGATTGTTGATCAGGAGGGTAGGTACTTGTTGTTAAGAGGAAAATTGGAGGATGAGGAAATCTTGTTGGTAAATATTTATGCTCCGAATGACCACCAAACAGTGTTTCTCGAAAAAATTCGGAAAATAGTGGAGTTGGAAAATGTTGCTAAAACTATTGTGGCTGGTGATTTTAATTTGATTAGGTCAGGATTAGATTGCACAAATATAGCTAGAAGTGGAACTGGTGTGAAAGGGAAGGTGATGGATAATTGGATGAAAGTTACGGGTTTGAAGGACTCGTGGAGAGAGTTTAAAGGTTTAGAAAGAGCATATTCATTTTTTTCTCACGTGCATGGGACTTATTCGAGAATAGATTATGTTTTTCTTTCGGAAAATTTAATTGGGGATATAGAAGGCACGGAAATTGGGATTATTAAGGAATCGGATCATGCTAAAGTATATTTGGAACTGAAAGTACAAAAAAATACTCAAAGAGTCAGAAATTGGAGGTACGATCCTAATTTGTTCAAAGATCAGAAGAGTAAAGAGCTAATTATGGAAAGCTGGAAAGAAAGTTGGCAATGGAACGATAATAATGAGGTTAATTTTAACGTTGTGTGGGATACCATGAAGTCGGTATTTAGGGGTGAAAGCATAAAATTGGCAAGCTTTAAATATAAAAAGAATAAAGCAGAGTACATAGAAAAAGAAAGGGAAATAAAACAATTACAGGTAGAACACGCAAATAGTAAGGATAAAAAAATTTTTTTGAAACTACAAGGACTTAAGGCAGAAGTAATGGGTAAAGATATAGACAAAGTTAAACGAGATTTGATTTATCTAAATAGGGAATATTTTGAATTTAGTAATAAGAACTCAAAATTATTAGCAAGGGCAGCTAAGGTTAAAAGGGAAAAGAGAGAAATTGGGGTGTTAGTGGATAGGCAAGGTTCAAGGTGCAATAAGAATAGCGATAAATGTAAAATAGTTAGAGAATTTTACCAGGAGCTATATGCAAAAAAAGAAATAGATAAAGAAAAGCTTAAGAAGATATTGGAGAGGCAGTTAGGAAATGGGATAAAACAAGAGCACAGGGAGAAAATGGAGGAAAAAATAACTGATAAAGAGGTTAGGGGGGTAATAAGTGGATTGAAGATAGGGAAAGCCCCGGGGGATGATGGATTATCAACAGAGTTCTATAAAGAATTCAAAGAGGTAGTGGTTCCGAAATTGGTGAAATTATACAATTATATATTGGATGGAGGATCAATTCCGACCTCATGGTATAACACCACAATTGTTCTTTTGCCAAAACCTGGAAAGAATTTGGAAAGAGTGGATTCGTACAGACCAATTTCGCTTATAAACCAAGATGCGAAGATCTTCACAGCAATATTGGCTAATCGTTTAAATAGTTTTATGGGGGAATATATAGAGGTTGATCAAGTTGGGTTTTTAAAAGGACGACACATGGCGGATTTGACTAGAAGGGTATTAGATTTAATAGACAATGTCAATCAAACAAAGGAAAAAGTGGGACTACTATCATTGGATATTTTTAAGGCATTCGATTCACTGCAGTGGTCTTCAATTAAGGAAATAGTTAGAAAATATGGGTTTGGGGATAAATTTAATAGGGTTATAGATTTACTATATCAAAAAGGAAATGCTAAGGTTAGAGTGAATGAGGAGCTAACGGACTTGGTAAAGCTAGAGGCGGGCACTAGGCAGGGTTGTCCTTTATCTCCTATCTTGTTCATAATGGCAATGGAGATTTTAGCTAAAAGTATAAGGGAAGATTCAAATATAGAAGGGATTATGGGTAATAAAGTGAGTATGTACGCAGACGATACATTGCTTATGGTGAAGCACCCGGAACAGGTAATGGATAGGATTAAAGATCATTTACAAATATTTCAAGCTATAACTGGATTAAAGATAAACTGGGATAAGTCTGAATTGATGTTGTGTAATTTGAAAGTGAGCGAGATGGGTAGGACGGTGTCGACACTTAACATACAAGTTAAAGAGAAGCTGAAGTATTTAGGGATAATCATTTCAAATAAATTAGAAGATCTTAAACGATTGAACTACGACAGCTTGAGAATCGAATTTAAGAATAAAATACAAGAACTCCAGAAGTTAAAGCTGTCATGGTTCGGAAGGATTGCTATGTGTAAAATGATATTGCTACCAAAGATTAATTTTCTATTTGATACACTAGCGATCCATTTAAAAGAGAAAGAAATTAATGAGTTTCAAAAAATGTTTAATGGGTTCTGTAATGGAGGAAAAAAATCTAGGCTTCCAAAGAAACTATGGTATATGTCTCAGAAAAAAGGGGGTCTGGGTATGCCTAATTTGCTAGTATATTATCGAGCATTTCAAGTCAGGAATGTTGTGAAGATCTTGGCAAGAGAAAAGGTGATTTGGGAACAATTGGAAATGAAAGAGTACAGAAATATTGGAAACTTGATTTTCTTGGGAATGAAGGATAAGGTGAAAAGGTCAAACAATACTATGATGAAAGGTCTCATGGAGGTATGGAAGAAGGTAAAAAAAGATATGGTTCCGAATCTCTCTCCAATTTTGGAATTGACTGATATGATGTGTTTCCCAATAAAATTAGATAAAGAAAAAATGGAAATATTGGATAAAAATGGGAGGTTGTTATTGAAGGATTGGTTAAAAGCATGTGAAGTTGATGACGAGCGGAAAAAAATGTTTGAGATTTTAAATTTGAACTGGTTTCAGAAGTTAAAGGTGGATAATTGGAATAAAAAATATAAAAAAGAAATAGGGATAGATAGAGTATATACAGAATTTGAGGAATTGGTAAGGAAGATTAGAAAAGGGGAAAGCAGTACTAAAGGTCTTGTAAGCAAGCTTTATAATATATTGAATAGAGGTGCAGATCCACAGGAGGACTTGAAACGGAAGTGGGAACAAAACTTGAATATAAAAATTGGGGAGATTGAATGGAAAAACAAATGGAAAAAGAGAATTATGAGAACAATGTCTGTAAGAATTAAAGAACATAATTTCAAAATGTTGTGGCAATGGTACCTGACACCATTAAGACTTTACCAGATGGATAACAAAAGAGATAAGTTATGTTGGAGATGTAAAGAATATGACGGAACATATGAACATATGTGGTGGAGCTGTAAAAAAATAAGGGATTTCTGGGCAAGAATAGAAAATGAGTGTGATGAAATATTGGGTAAAAGTGTTAAGTTGGTGTCCGGTACCATTCTTTTAACGAATGTGGAAGGTTTGGGTTTAAATAAGGAGGAAAAAGAACTATTGGAAATCATATTGACAACAGGTAGACAATGTATAGCTAGAAATTGGAAAAACGATATAGATATACAGATTGGAGAATGGTATAAAGAAATGTGGAGTTTAGCACTGAATGATAAATTGACATGGGAGATTAAAGTCAAAAGAGATAATTTAAAAGAGAATAGATTCTGGAATATATGGAAACCGTTTGTGGATCACTCTATTATGGCAAGCGATAGTTCAGGACCAGTACCATCACAAAGAAGCTTCTGGAACTGAGTAGAAAATAAACTCTCCGGGCATTGTATATATACACAGGGTGATTATTATTGGTTAAAAAAAAAAAAAAAAGATTAGTGCTAGTACAGAAAGTTTTTTCTATCATTTTGGATATTGAAATAATGGTTTTTAATATTTGGTGGTTAAATAGCAGTTAACGAGTATAGATATTGTTATGTGCTAGCATATAGTAATGTCTGTTAGTATGATATTAAGGATGTGTTAGTGTATTGTATCGTTAATGTATTGTTAATGCTTTTTTTTTCGTTTTCTGTATGTCTATTAAAAACTCAATAAAATTTATATTAAAAAAAAAAAAATAAACAGAGATGAGCACAGAATCCTAAGTCAGATACAACTGGCATTTGAGCAAGGTTGACCTTTACCTTACTGGAAGGATGAATCTACATTGTGATCTTATGCATCTGCATTTGTATTTTATTTTAGAGTGTCAGAGACTGTACATGTGGATCCAAATCCCCTATGTCAGTGATGGTGAACCTCGGCAGGCCAGGTGTTCTTGGACTTCCTGCTGATCAGGGCTTCTGGGAATTGAAGTCCAGTAACATCTGGAGTGCCAAGATTCACCATCACTTCCCTATGTTGTTGATGTCCTACTTAGATTGATAAATACTGTATATCTCGGACTTTTGTTCTCATTTCGTTCCAAAGAGACATTTGTATTCTTCAAATGAATCCTTTCCTGGCAAGGGTGAAAAGAACAGTTAATAAAGCAAACCACCGAAAATTTAGAACTGTAGCATACAAATATCTAATAACTTTGTTTAAATACTATACTCCAGATATTAAGAGACCTGCCCATGTCTGTGGCCCCTCTAAAGCGATAGACCAGTGTGGCAACGCATAGCTCAAGAAAAAGAGAGGCAATTTTCATAAATTGAGTATGTTCAGCTATGGTGGTGTCGGCTAGTAATCTGGAATAGGGAGCTCTCCATTCTAGAACCGCAGGTCAGCTAACTGGGTTCGGGTATTTGGGCAATGCACCTATCCAGTGCATTGCTCTAATATGGCCAACTTCAATTAAAGGAGCATTGAAAACACAGGCCTCAATCTCCTGCCACCATCGGACCCTGCTACGGTAGCGGTAGGACCTCCCAATGGCAAGAAGCTTCTAAAATCTCAAAACAGTGGGAGACGATGCTTTGAGCTGCCATGTCAAACGGACGTGAGAAATATGGATCATCCAAGTAACCAAGTAAGTAATCATTTTATGGACATTTGCAAAAGCAGAAATGCTTTGTTTAATTTCAGCAGAATTAGAGACCCCTTCATCTGAGGAGAGAGGAGGCTGTGACCAGATGAGCTAGATACCTATTGATTATGCTGTGCAGGTGATGCTCTCTGCAACTTCTTTACCTTTAGATCTGACTGATGCAGAACCACCCTTCTAAGGATGGAAGTTGGATTCTCTTCTGCCCTTCAAATAGAAGGCTGCCCATTCTTAAATGGGCCAACTCCTGCTACCGTGATATCTATGTCCCGGGTCTGTGATGGCAAACCATGGCACTCCAGGTGTTCTTGGACTTCAATTCCCAGAAGCCCAAGCCTCTGTGAATCTACACGAATGGGTTTACTGTCTTAGGTTCAACTATTCATCTTACTTACCCCAAAAAGAGCCTTGTGATGTAGCCTGTAAAACCCCTAAATGTCCAAACAGTTGTTTAGCAATGTTTCTGTTAGCCTTAAAACCAATTGTGATAAGTTGTGCATGTTGATTCTCCACCCAATTCACTTTATATTCTCTGAGCGAAAAAACTGTGTTCTTGGAGGGGACTGTGTGATTTTCCGTCTGATGGGCTTTCATTTCACACTCCTTTGTTTTAATTACATTTCAAGATTAAGTGTGGGGATTGCAGTTAGTTACATCCAGTGGATATTGTACTGATTAGAAGGGTCATCGCAAAGAGGATGGGGAAGAGGAGGGAAAGGCGGTTTTTGACATAATTGTTGGGAGCAGCTGCCAGAGCGTAAGCAGCCAAGTGTAGAGTAGAATTTAATAGAAATCTGGCCCGATCGTGGTTAAAGGAGAAATATGTTGAATGATTTCCTCAGCACACAATTTCTGGCTTTCATTCCCATCTCTTTATAAGCATGGTATTGGGGCCAAGATAAATTTCTATCTGCAAGGCTTCTCTGACCTTCCAGATATTTCAATAACGGAGACAATAAAGGGCTAAAGTTGTAATATTGCAGCAATATCTTCTGTTTATTAGAAGTTAAAACCAACAAACAAATGATAGGATGCCATATTGAGTGCAAATTTAACTCTCTAAGTGCCTCAGAAAATTTACTATTCCAAGTCTTACATTTACAGTACTTAACATTGTGAAAAGCCATTCTGGTCTTTTTTCATGGTTTCCATGAGGGTTCCTCTTTCTCCTAGCTTAAAAGAGACAAACTGAAAATAACTATCCTCCCTCTTCCTCCCCCCCCCCCCACCCTGTTCCTAAAGTAATTCGGTTTTAAAATATATATATTTCTGGTATTAACTATGGTACATCACCCAGAGTGGGAAAATACCCCTGATGGGCAGTATAAAGATTTAATAAACTAATTAGCAAATAATAAATAAAGCACCTGTGGAAACTCTTTCATTGCTGGGAAGCAATTAGAGCTAGTAAGGAGGAGTCTTTAATTACTTAAAATGGCTACTGGGATGAATTTATCTAGTACAAGACCTAGAAACCTTTGTCCCATACTGTGGTTCAAGACTATTTACGACGACTACTACTACTGCAAGAATTATTTTAGTTACTCTTGGGAAACTGTTTAGTTGCCTTTAGAATCTTCTATTATATTTGCAACTAGTTACTTTTGGGGCCTTGGAACTATATCCATAAGTAATTTTTAAAAATGTAAATAGCTTTCAAAACAATTTCAAAATACAACATTTGACCCAGACAAGCAAATACACATACATTTTATTGTTTATTGTTTGTTTATTGTTTGTTGTTGTTGTGTTTATTATTATTATGTTTATGATGTTTATGTTTATTATGTTTATTATTATGTTTATCATTATTATAATTACTAGGGCTGATTAACAGAAGCAGAAAAGCTAATACCTGTGACAATCTCTAGACCACTTAAACAATTTACTCACAAAACAAATGAGACAAAATATGGTTGTCTTTTGTTTTCTGCATGTGTTTTCAGTTAAGGAAAATTGCTCCCCTATTATAGCTGCCTTTTTATTTAGCATCTCATCATTCCACTTCAGCGGCAAGGCATAGCTATTTAGAAAGCTACATTATTTCATCAAGAATATATGGTGCAATCAAAAGTACCAGGCTGCTTTCCGGAGTTCTTTCTAAGCATGCATCAAAGCAAAGCATTTCTTATTAAAGTCAATAGGCTGCATTGAAGATCAGGCAACAAACACTTAACAATAACCCCTGGGCTCCAGTGGAACGAAAATAGCCAAAAGGTACAGAAGTCAAGGCTTTGAACTCCCACGCCATCTGACCAACTTCTCCTGAAAATCTCGGCCCACCAGCATTTATGGAAAGATTCAGCAAAAGTACACATTGATGATGAAAACACAAATACACACAACCTATTTTGTTGCGGGGAGAATTAGCAGTTGCTGCATTTCCTCTCTCATTTCCAAAGGCAGACTTCAACCAGAGCCTGGGAAAGTTATTCTTTCTTTTTCTTCATTCCTTTCTCTATTATTGAAGAAGCAATTACTTTACATTATAGTTGCAGCTTAATGAGGGAACAACTCCAGATTCTACCCACTGTCATAACCACTGTCTACTTATGCATTCTAATTCCAGAAAGTAATTTTTCCAAGGACTGACTACCACCACTGGTACCTCACTCAGAGACATTCTATTGCTGTGTTATACTCTAAACATTTTACAACTTTAGATAAGGTCTCCCCATCCTTTAAATGCCTCCCCCCTTTCTACTTGTCTTGGCGATCATTGTCAATCCATGTGACAAAGGTTGACAACCTGCAGACCAAACCTAATTGAAAAGGGTCTTTACAAGAGACCAAATGGAGTTTTAGCTGACTAACTGGGAAAGAAAGGGTGCAGAAGAGAAAGAGAGACGGGCAAACAACAAGAAAAGAGGTGACAGAAACAAACAAAGTTCCAGCAAGTAAGACCAGGATGCAACAAACCTGAGGTCAACCATGGAATCTTTTCAAAGGATGATAAAAGTAAACTATCCATTGTGTATAACATCAGAAGTGACTTGATTCCATATAATATCAAGAAACAGAGTGAGAAAGGATTACTCACTGACTTTTAGCCATGGTTCCAGCCCCAAATGGCGTCATCCTCCATACACATTGCCAGCATAGACACTCTGAAGTATTAGCCCTAAGGAAATGGAGGTGGAGGTGCATGTGGAATGCAGCCTGCTATATGTGTTCAACATTGTACATGTGGGTTGAGGGGACTTTGTAAGAAAGAAGATGGTTGTCTTCTTGACTAAACATTAAGAAAAACATCAGAAAGAAGGGGTTGACAGAAGAATTCTGGGACCTGCAGTCCAAAAAAACCCTCAACAACTAATAAATGGTTTGTTTTTGTGTCAGAGATTATTCTGGGTTGAAAGGATTTTTGCAGGGGACGCCCGAATGAGGCTCCTTTCATGTTCCCCATTGTGCAGCTCTCGGGAATTGAACCTGTCTTTCCTGTCTCCAAGCCTAGTGCCTTAACCACTATGCCACCAGGGGAGCAACTAATAAATTGCAGATATTGTATTTATTTTTATTTCATTTATTTATTGCATATTTAAATCACCCATTTGGGATATTTCTCACTGGGTGGTGCACATACAGATAACAAAATAACATAATCAAACACACAATCAAATAAAATAACCAAATAAGTGCATCCTAAATTAGCACAAAATAAAATAACTGGTTTCTGTGGGCATAGAGAGTCAATATTGTACATTGCAGAGGTAGCGAGTAAAACGTTATATATAAAATACCTATTTGCAACTAGCTACCATTGAAGCTCAAGAAAGTGAAACAAAAGTGATTGGAACTTCTAGCATGAATGAGTAATATTTCCTAGTTTCTTTCAGAAATTACTTTTTAAGAACATTTTAAGACTTTTTGACGGGAATTTTTCATGTTTTATGACAGCATTTCCCAAACCATGTTCCACAGATCACTGGTGGACTTCAATTCTCAGAAGCCTAAGTCAGTACATGGGCTGATCAATGCTTTGGGGAATGGACTTAGGTTTCTGGGAATTAAAGTCCAAACCCCAAAGATTGGTAAACACTGTTCTATGGCATGTATATATCAGTCCTAAGGGTCATCCACTCACAAAAGAAACAGAAAGTAGCAAAATACTAACAAACAGCACAATCAGTAAGTAAAGAATTAATATTTCATGCATTTACTCCTCCATGCCTTTCACTGTGAGAAGATGGCAATTGAGCCTCCAACCATATACTCAGCTATTCTTCTCTTTCGGGCATCGTAGCAGGGCATTGGAGCAGAGTATGACCCAATTCCACACCAGAAGTTCCAGATGGTGCAGATGGTGGATACATCAGTGCCAGGACATCTTTCCAAGTATTTCTTTTCTGAAGCACTAGGCACCAACCTGGAAAATCACAGGAAAAGAGTTGAGGTAATATGTTGATCAAGATTAATGCAGAAATCCCACAAAAACAGGAGTTACACTGAAAGGCCATTTATTTACAAGAGGTAATTAATAAATGTTTGCCTGAGCCAAGAAATTAGCTTGTAAAAGATGCAAAATGAAGAAAGTATGGTTTGGGTTTGCATTCTGTGGGATCACAGGAGGCGCTAATGACTGTATGTTGGACAGTTTTGTATTTCAGATAAACTCAAGAGGAAAACCTGGGTGCAAGGAAGGAAGAGGCAGAGAAAGACCTAGGCCTCAACTGACCAGTCACCATCCAGAGGCCTTTGGGGGAGGTGAGTGAAGAATCGGCCCCTCCCCCCCACCCCATCCTAAAACCTGGGTGCAAGGAAGGAAGAGGCAGAGAAAGACCTAGGCCTCAACTGACCAGTCACCATCCAGAGGCCTTTGGGGGAGGTGAGTGAAGAATCGGCCCATCCCCCCCCCCATCCTAAAACCTGGGTGCAAGGAAGGAAGAGGCAGAGAAAGACCTAGGCCTCAACTAACCAGTCACCATCCAGAGGCCTTTGGGGGAGGTGAGTGAAGAATCGGCCCCTCCCCCCCACCCCATCCTAAAACCTGGGTGCAAGGAAGGAAAAGGCAGAGAAGGACACAGGAAGGAAAAGGCAGAGAAGGACACAGGCCCCAACTGCCCAGTAACCATCCAGAGGCCCACGGGAGTCCTCCTAAAGTAGCAACACCCCAGAGGGCAAAGAGGAAGGGCCGCGCTGACACTACAGACACTGCAGACACAGGAGACCCTCGACCACCCCCAAAAGACACCATCCGTAGCCACCATCCCAGTGAGGCCTGAGTTGGAGCCTTTAACCAACTTTTCGCAGCCAAAGGGAGGCGAGAGCTGCTGCATGCATGCAAGGGATCAGTAATTGAACTGAAATAATATAGTTGACTGAACATAGATGACTTATAGCAACTGACAGAGTGACTGTGTCACTGTGTCAGTTTAGAGCTGGCTGACATCAGTTCTAAACTGATACTGTGTTCTAAACTGTGATAATATGCATGATGATGTTACCTTGTTTTAAACTGTGATAATATGTATGATGGAGGGGGGGGAATGGCGTAGAAACCGGCAAAGCACGCCAGGGAGTTTGCCAAGAAAACCCTATTGACCAAAGCAAAGGCAAAACAAAGGGACAAATCAGAGGAAACAGGAAGGATGCTCAGCACATTAGATGGACAGAAAGGGATGGGCAGGAAAGGGGGAGGAGAAATACAGTGTTGTAAGGAACAATATTGCATAGGGACATGGAATGTAAGATCTATGAACCAAGGAAAGCTGGAAGTGGTAAAAAAGGAAATGGAAAGAATAAGTATTGACATCTTGGGAATCAGTGAGCTAAAATGGACAGGTATGGGCGAATTCAGCTCTGGAAACCATCATGTCTACTACTGTGGACAAGAAAACCTCAGAAGAAATGGAGTGGCCATAATTGTAAATAAAAGAGTGAGAAAAGCAGTAATGGGATACAATCTCAAAAATGATAGAATGATGTCAGTCAGACTACAAGGCAAACCATTTAATATCACTGTAATCCAAATATATGCACCAACTACCAGTGCAGATCAAGCCACAGTAGACCAGTTCTATGAGGACCTACAACATCTTATAGAACAGACACCAAGAAACGATGTCCACATTATCTTAGGAGACTGGAATGCAAAAGTAGGAAATCAAAAAGTGGACGGAATAACAGGCAAGTTTGGTCTGGGAACACAAAACGAAGCAGGGCAAAGACTGATAGAGTTCTGCCAAGATAACACACTAGTCATAGCAAACACCCTTTTCCAGCAACACAAGAGGAGACTCTACACATGGACATCACCAGATGGCCAACATCGAAACCAAATTGACTACATACTCTGCAGCCAAAGATGGAGAACCTCCATACAGTCAGCAAAAACAAGACCTGGAGCGGACTGTGGCTCAGATCACAATCTACTGATTGCAAAATTCAGGCTCAGACTGAAGAAAATAGGGAAAACTAATAGGCCGGATAGATATGATCTAGACAACATACCCAAGGAATACACGGTGGAGGTGAGGAACAGATTCAATGGTCTGGACCAGACAGACAGAGTACCAGAGGAATTATGGACAGAGATGAGAGACATTATGCAGGAGGCAGCAAGGAAAACTATACCAAAAGAAAAGAAGCGCAAGAAAGCAAAGTGGTTGTCGGATGAGGCTCTTAAAATAGCAGAGGAAAGAAGGAACGCAAAAGGCAAAGGAGAAAGGAAAAAATACAATCACTTAAATAAAGAATTTCAAAGAAAAGCAAGGAGAGATAAGGAAAGCTACCTAAATGAACAGTGCAAAGAAATAGAGGAAAACAACACAAAAGGCAGGACTAGAGATCTCTTTAAAAAAATTGGGGAAGTCAAGGGAACGTTCAAAGCAAAAATGATCACGATAAAAGACAAAGATGGCAAAGAGTTAGCGGATGCAGAAGAGATAAAGAAAAGATGGAAAGAGTACACAGAGGAACTTTACAAAAAAGACCTAAACACCACGGATAATAACAATGAGGGGGAAATTGAACTTGAACCAGACATCCTAGAGAGTGAAGTCAGAAAGGCCCTAAAAAGCACGGCAAATAACAAAGCCAGTGGATATGATGGTATCCCAGTTGAATTCTTCAAAGCCCTAAAAGATGATGGAATCAAGCTACTACATGCTTTATGCCAACAGATTTGGAAAACGAAACAGTGGCCACAGGATTGGAAAAGATCAGTATATGTCCCAATCCCAAAAAAGGGCAATGCCAAAGAATGTTCAAATTATCGAACAATTGCGCTCATCCCACAAGCCAGCAAAGTGATGCTCAAGATAATGCAGGATAGACTACAGCAGCATGTAGAAAGAGAACTACCAGAGGTGCAGGCTGGATTCAGAAGAGGCAGGGGGACCAGAGATCACATTGCCAACATACGTTGGATCATGGAGAAAACAAAGGAATACCAGAAACAAGCTTACTTCTGTTTCATTGACTACACCAAGGCCTTTGATTGTGTGGACCACAACAAAATGTGGCAAGTAATTAAAGAGATGGGAATACCAGAACACCTCATATGTCTCATGAGAAATCTGTACATGAGTCAAGAAGCAACAGTTAGGACAGAGTATGGAATGACGGAGTGGTTTGGAATAGGAAAAGGAGTAAGACAAGGCTGCATTCTGTCACCCTGCTTATTCAACTTATACACAGAGCACATAATGCGCAATGCAGGGATGGAGGAATCACCATATGGGATCAAAATTGCTGGGAGAAACATCAACAATTTGAGATATGCAGATGATACCACCCTAATGGCAGAAAGTGAAGAAGACCTAAAGAAGCTCCTGATTAGGTTGAAAGAAGAGAGTGCAAAAGCTGGCCTGAGACTCAATATCAAGAAAACCAAGATAATGGCAACAGGCGCTATAAGTCCCTGGAAAATAGATGGGGAAGAAGTAGAAGCAGTAACAGATTTTACTTTCTTAGGATCCAAGATCTCTGCAGATGGGGATTGCAGCCATGAAATAAAAAGGCGACTGATTCTTGGGAGACAAGCTATGAAAAACCTGGGGAACATAGTGAAAAGTAGAGATATCTCACTGCAAACAAAGGTCCGCATAGTCAAAGCAATGGTATTTCCGGTGGTAATGTATGGCTGTGAGAGCTGGACCATTAGAAAGGCTGAGCGAAGAAAAATAGATGCCTTTGAGATGTGGTGCTGGAGGAGAGTTTTGAGAGTCCCCTGGACAGCGAGGAGAACAAATAGGTCAATATTAGAAGAGATTAGCCCTGAGTGCTCCTTAGAAGGACAAATAACAAAGATGAAGTTGAAGTATTTTGGACATCAAATGAGACGAGAGGATTCACTTGAGAAGGCCTTGATGCTGGGGAAGGTGGAGGGCAAAAGAAGAAGGGGACGGCCAAAGATGAGATGGCTAGATGGTATTGTAGACACAATGGGCACGGGGCTGTGTGGACTAAGGAGGATGGTGGAGGACAGAGGTGCCTGGAGAGCGATGGTCCATAGGGTCGCAAAGAGTCGGAATCGACTGTGCGACTGAACAACAACAACAACAACAAGAGGAAGTGGATTCCAAAACTCAAAGGCAACCACTGTGAATTCCTGGTTGCCACACCTTGCAAGCCACACTTGGGACTGAAGCATGGTGTCACCACAGGGGGGCCCCCACCTGCACCCTAAATCGGGTTCGCTTTGCACCAACCAGCAGGGCCTGCAGCAGAGCGCCCACAGGATGGAGAGGATAAGGTGCCAAGATCCACCCTTTATGGGACAAACCGGCAGTTTCCCCTTTATTCTCAGCCCTCACTCAGACTACCAGTCAACAGAATATTACTCCCATGATCTACCTGTAAAAAACCATCTGCAGTCTAAGCCATTCCTTTGATTTCTCTCCTCCTGTGTGAATTTCAAGGTCCCATGCTCTGGCAGTGTGGCCAGTCCCTTCAATCCAGTAGCGAAATTATCTCGATGCTTTGAACCCTCAGTTCTGGTTCACAAAACAAAAATGTCCAGTTGTCTTTCCTTATTTTATTGTAGAAACGATGAAAATCCAAGAATAATCGCTTTTAAAAGGCAAACTAATAGAGTAGCTAATAAGCTCAAAACACTTTCCCTAGAAAATAAAAGATTACCTATATTTAGGCTCCTAATCTACTCTAACACTTATACTTAAAATAAGAAAGCACTCAGTTTATAAATTTTCCTGAACTCATCTTGCTCCAGAGATTAAATTCAGCCTCGATGGAAATTCAGCTAAGAGTTAGCCTGTCTATCTCCCCATCCATGGCCTGTTTCGGCCCCATGGCTTGAATAAAATCAAAGTCCCATCTCATCATTCCGATGTTTTCCCTCTCAGATGTCCTTTTGGCAAGGGCTTCGCCATCTTTGAAGAAGTGTTTTCTAACTGATCAAAACCTGGGGGTTTTATACACAATTTTCCCCTCATCTCCCTCCTTAGGAATGATAAGCATCCCAAAGTGAGATCCTTATCTCCAATCTCCCCATGTCCTTGGGAACTGATCGAGCTGATAAGGCTTATCTCCCCAAAATATTTCAAGGTCTGGGCATGTTGGCAGGATGCCCAGCTCTCATTCTGGGACCCCTTCCCAACTGGTTGGCAGGGTCAATGACCAATAGTTTAAAAGTCAATGAACTCTGGAAGCAAAGTTTATTTCCAGTCATGAGAAAGTTTGAGGAAACCCCTCTAACTCTATCTTAGGTGTTTCTGTCCACTAGGGGCACTAATCCCAGTGATGTAATGTTTCAGGAATGCACTTTGAATCGTTGCGCTTTGAAGCAGAAAAAACCCCATTCCTCAACCTTTGAGATGTGGTGGAAAGTAACTTAAATAAAGTAACTTTTCCAAGTTTCTGGCACATGCAACTAGACTAGCTGACGTAGATCTCCCCAAGAGACCTTGTACCCTCCAGCTCCCAGAATGCACTGCACAGAAGGTCAAATGACTAGCCTAAGGGAAGTAAGCTGCTGTATACAGGGGACAGGAAGATCTCCTCCCAAACTGAGTAGAGGGATCTTCAGTAGCTTCTAACAATCTTTCATAAGTAGAAAACAGATCCTAGATCCAAAGCTGTATTTCCAGCCCCAACATTTTCCTTCCAGGAAAAAAAAAGGTAAATTACCACTCTTGGAAGGCCCTTGGTCAGTACTGGTGAACCTATGACACGCATGCCAGAGGTGGCACTTAGAGCCCTCTCTGTGGGCACCCATGCAGTCACCCCAGCACAGAGTTTATCCTGCCCCAGCAGCCCAATGGGAGCACTTCCTCCCTCCCCCAGCACAGAGTTCACCCCACTCCTCTGCCCAGCAGCCCAATGGGAGTGCTTCCCCCTTCCCCAGCACAGAATTTGCTCCGCCTCTCTACCCAGCAACCCAATGGGAGTGTTTCCTTCCTCTCCTGTTGCTGTGTTGGCACTTTGAGATAAATAAGTGGGGTTGGGGTTGCCATTTGGGCACTCAGTCTCTAAAAGGTTTGCCATCACTGCCCTAAGTATAGTCATTCATCTTTTAAATATATTTATTCATGTACCATTTGACATCAAAACTTTTTTTTTTGCGAAACTTGGAATATTATATAATTTATCTGTATTCTTAAAACTCTGAAGAAGCTTTGCTGGTTGAAAACTGTAAACCAGAGATACCAGCCATACTTATTTCTGTGAAGAAGCATATAGTATTAACTAAACATCTTTGGATATTCTCCTATAGATAAATCTTAAGACATTAGATGCTACAACGTTTTTCAGAAATAGCAACCAACAGAGATGTGCCTTTCAAATAATCTTAAATGCTTCACACCACCTACATTGCTTTTGGTTTTTTGTCGTTTTGGTTGTACATTTTTGTAAAAGAGTATTTTGTTTAAAACAGGGTGTGGCTAAGGACATGAAAAATGTGGGTGGGGTCCCTTAAAAGCAGACCCAAATCAAAGAAAATGATCTGGCCTGCTTAACACCAAACATTGTAACTCTTGCATTTTCCTGGAACTTTTACGTTCTGTATCTTAAGCATCCTGGCTGGTGATAAAAACAAATAGACTTGCACTAATTAAATCAATAGCACAAGCAAATTAGTTTTTCAAGTGGAAGTTTTATTAAGGCTTATTTTTTTAGTGGGAGTCTATTACAAAAATAAGAGGCAAGACTGGGCTGCTTCCAGCCCCATGTCATCTAATTAAGTGTTCTACATATGAAGACCTAGAACATATAGAAAGCAATAATATTTAGGAATACAGTGAAGCTTTCTGGAATTTTTAATGTTGAATGCAAGAACACAGCCTTGGGGAGGGAAGGAAAGACAGACAGACAGACAACAGCCATTTACTCATTGACCAACAAAAGCAAATATATGTTCAAGAAAGGGGATATATATTTGTGTGACATTTTCCTAGGCTATTTCTAAATGCATGTTTATGTTAACCCAAATCTGAAAATTACCCCTATTATTATTATTTTATATATACTTTTTCCAATACAATGCTTTTACTCTTTATTTTTCATTTTCCCCTAATTCAACTGTTAGGCTCATGTATGCATAAGCACCACACTATACACACTAATACTACCCAGTCGCCATCGCAGATGCCCAGGCGGAGTCGCTGCAGGTGGGCACGCGACAGAGGACACCAACGCAGGCCTCCAGACCTAACCAGTGTCTGGAGCCAGGAGGAGGGAAGGAGTCCCTGCAATGGATGTTCTCACCAAAGACTCATAGCTGCATGCATTTGATAAGTAATTAAATTACTGTAGTTGACTTAATATAGCGAACTTTCCTTTTCATACCAAGGTTTTCCTTTTCATACCAAGGTTGATGACTAACAAGATACTTTTAACTTTTGACTACATATATAACTTCTTGTTATATATCCAGCATAAATCAACTTAATTTTAGTCTGTTACTTTGCCAAAAGAACTCTATGGACTAGAACAAAAGGCAAAGCAAAGGGGCAAAATAGATGAAACAGGATGCTTAACCCACCAGGTCAGAAGAGGGGGTTGGATAGGACAGTGGGAGGAGAAATACGGTTTTGTAAGGAACAATACTGTAGAGGGATATGAAATGTGAGATCTATGAATCAAGGAAAGCTGGAAGTGCTAAAAAAAAAGGAAATGGAAAGGATAAGCATTGACATCTTGGGAATCAGTGAGGTAAATGGACAGGGGTGGGCGAATTCAGCTCTGGAAACCATCATATCTACTACTGTAGAAAAGAATACCTCAGAAGAAACGGAGTAGTAGCCATAATTGTCAATAAAAGAGTGAGAAAAGCAGTAATGGGATATAATCTTAAACATGACAGAATGATTTCAGTCAGAATCCAAGGCAAACCTTTCAATATCACTGTAATCCAAATATACGCACCAACCACTGGTGCAGATGAAGCCATAGTTGATCAGTTCTATGAGGACTTACAACACCTCATAGAACAGACATCAAGAAATGATGTCCACATTATCATAGGAGACTGGAGTGCCAAAGTAGGAAATCAAAAAGTAAATGGAATAACAGGCAAGTTTGGTCTTGGAACACAGAATGAAGCATGGCAAAGCCTAATAGAGTTCTGCCAAGAGAATGCACAGGTCATAGCAAATACCCTCTTCCAGCTACACAAGAGGAGACTTTACACATGGACATCACCAGATGGCCAACATCGAAACAAGATTGATTACATACTCTGCAGCCAAAGATGGAGAACCTCCATACAATCAGCAAAAACAAGACCTGGAGCAGACTGTGGCTCAGATAATAATCTACTGATTGCAAAATTCAGTCTTAGACTAAGAAAATAGGGGAAACAATTAGGCTGGACAGGTATGACCTAGACAACATCCCTAAAGAATACACAGTGGAGGTGTGGAACAGATTTAATGGCTTAGTCTTGATAGACTGAGTACCAGAATAATTATGGACGGGAGGCAGCAAGGAAAACCATACTAAAAGAAAAGAAGTATAAGAAAGCAAAGTGGTTGTCTGATGAGGCTCTTAAAATAGCAGAAGAAAGAAGGAATGCAAAAGGCAAAGGAGAAAGGAAAAAATTCAACTATTTGAATACAGAATTTCAAAGAAAAGCAAGGAAAGATAAGAAAACCTACCTAAATGAACAATGCAAAGAAATAGAGGAAAACAACATAAGGGGTAGGACTAGAGACCTTTTTTTAAAAAAATTGGGGAAATCAAGAGAACATTTAAAACAAAAATGACCGTGATAAGGGACAAAAATGGCAAGGATTTAGCTGATGCAGAAGAGATTAAGAAAAGATGGCAAGAGTACACAGAGGAACTTTACAAAAAGGACCTCAACACCCCTGATAATCACAATGATGAGAACACTGAACTTAAGCCAGACATCCTAGAGAGTGAAGTCAGAAAAGCCCTAAAAAGCACTGCAAACAACAGTGGAGATGATGGTATCCCAGCTGAATTTTTCAAATCCCTAAAAGATGATGGAATCAAATTATTGCATTCTATATGCCAGCAGATTTGGAAAACACAACAATGGCCACAGGATTGGAAAAGATCAGTATATGTTCCAATCCCAAAAAAGGGTAATGCCAAAGAATGTTAAAATTATCGAACAATTGTGCTCATCCCACACACTAGCAAGGTTATGCTCAAGATAATACAGGATAGACTTGAGCAACACGTGGAGAGAGAATTACCAGAAGTGCAGGCTGGGTTCTGAAGAGGCAGAGTGACTAGAGACCACATTGCCAACATACATTGGCTCATGAAGAAAACAAAGGAATATCAGAAACAAGTCAACTTCTGTTTCATTGACTATATCAAGACCTTAAACTGTGTGGACCACAATAAAATGTGGCAAGTTATTAAAGAGATAGGAATACCAGAACATCTTATATGCCTCATGAGAAATCTGTACAAGAGTCAAGAAGCAACAGTTAGGATAGAGTATGGAATGACGGAATGGTTTGGAATAGGAAAAGGAGTAAGACAAGGCTGCATTTTGTCACCCTGCTTATTCAACTTATACACAGAGCACATAATGTGCAATGCAGGGTTGGACAAATCACAAGTTGGGATCAAAATTGCTGGGAGAAACATCAACAACTTAGATATGCAGATGATACTACCCTAATGGCAGAAAGTGAGAAAGACCTAAAGAAGCTCCTGATGATGTTGAAAGAAGAGAGTGCAAAAGCTGGCTTGAGACTCAACATTAAGAAAACCAAGATAATGACAACAGACCCTATCACTCCCTGGAACATAGATGGGGAAGAAGTAGAAGCAGTGACAGATTTTACTTTTTTAGGATCAAATATCACTGCAGATGGGGATTGCAGCCATGAAATAAAAAGGTATCTGATGCTTGGGAGAGAAGCTATGAGAAACCTGGGGAACATAGTGAAAAGTAGAGACATCACCTTGCACACAAACATTCGCATAGTCACAGCAATGGTATTCCCGGTGGTAATGTATGGTTGTGAGAGCTGGACCATTAGGGAAAGCTGAGCGCAGAAAAATAGAGGCCTTTGAAATGTGGTTTTGGAGGAGAGTTTTGAGAGTCCCCTGGACAGCAAAGAGAACAAATAGGTCAATTTTAGAAGAAATCAACCCTGACTGCTCCTTAGAAGGTCAAATAGTAAAGATGAAGCTAAAGTACTTTGGACATCAAATAAGAAGAGAGGATTCACTTGAGAAAGCCTTGATGCTGGGAAAGGTGGAGGACAAAAGAAGAAGGGGGCGGCCAAAAATGA
Organism: Bradypodion ventrale; assembly: GCA_035047345.1. Taxonomy (NCBI): domain Eukaryota; kingdom Metazoa; phylum Chordata; class Lepidosauria; order Squamata; family Chamaeleonidae; genus Bradypodion; species Bradypodion ventrale. The sequence continues at coordinate 130,007,012 of JAWDJE010000006.1, forward strand.
GATGGCTAGATGGTATTGTAGATGTAATTGGCACAAAACTGGGTGGGCTGAAGATGATGGTGGAGGAGAGAGGTGACTGGCGGGCAATGGTCCATAAGGTCGCAAAGAGTCGGAATTGACTGTGCGACTGAAAAACAAAAAATACACACATCCATTCAACACACTTTGCAGATAAATAATTGCAAAGACCTATTTTAAATAAATTTTTAAATAATCGCAAAAACTGCAATTTAAAACAGCTCCGCAAAAACCTATTCAATTGAATGGGCAGTAGACCGGCCCTTGCTCATTCATTTGCATAGGAGGTAGACCAGCTGGCCATTCTGTTCAATTGAATGGGGGTAGACCAGGCCTTGTTCTGGAAGTGAGGCAGTGGTGGGCTCAAAAAAATTGTACTACCTACTTTGTGGGCATGGTATGGTGGGCGTGGCCAGGGGGAAGCCCTGCATTGCACCCAAATTAGGACTACTTTATTTCAAAACATGCTTGTCCATAGGCATAGCGAACTTACCCCTCTTACCCCTGATTAGAGAATTATTAGCAGTTGTAATTAACATGTTCCTCCTAACTGTGATGGCAAACATTGGCACTGCAGCTGTTCTTGAACTTCAATTCCCAGAAACCCTGATCAGAAGGAATGTCAAGGTTTACCATCACTGGACTAGAAGTTCACTCTCAGTTTTGAAAACTGAGTATTTTGAGGGGTGTTAAATAGCACAGAAAACCCTAGGGAGCTATTACACACTTCACCTGTGTAAGCCAAGAAAAGAGGTGAGTGGGAATACCTGGGACCCATGCTTTGCCCACCAACTGTGAATGCTCATACTGTATAGATATACATCTGGAGGCATTGTTCTGGGTTGTACTGGAGCTGTGGTCCATATGGTTAATCATCATGATCTCTCGTACATTACTTCTATACAAGGATGCTGTTTTTATCATGCCCTCCTTATCACATCTAGGGAATGTCAGCTTTGAAGCCAAATCTAGAGGACAGGCAGTTGGAAGGGTACATTGCTTTGGGATAGGACGGTTATAAAGTCAGGATGACAGCACCCTGCAAAGAGTCGATTGTGTAGAAGGCCAGTTTTTTCAATGTGCTACAGAACAAACTCTACAAAAAATGTTTGCTCCAATAAGTTAGGGGAGAACCAACCATCTCTACAAAGGAGTGCTATCACAAGGCCAGTTTTGATCTTGTATATAAGATTTCATAAAAGCCTTCCATCTCCCAGGAAGGGTTTTTATGGCTGAGTCTAATACCTACTTGAAAATCACCTCCTTGCATTTTATCTGTTTAAATTTAGCAGCCACAAATTCCTGCTCAGAAGATAAAGCAAAGAAAATAGATCCCTTTTAAAAGAAATTGCTTTCTTGACATAATAGATAGCCACAGATTGGCTATGTGCTACATCACCCAACATATGACACCCCTACGCCTGACCCTAAATTCTGGTTTCTAATAACAGCTTGACTGGTGTGGGTTATATGCCTCATAAGAGTGCTTTGCTTGCCATTAGGTGATGGTGAAATGGATTTCGATTTATAGTTTTCAAAAGCATCACTTGTAAAGCTTACCTTCTTAAAAATATGACACCCATCAGTGACCATGTTGGATAGGGGACTCTGAGATTCATAGTGGCAAAAAGTCACTTTTCCCAAGTTATTTCCAAAATACATCAGAAAGTGATACCCAACTGGCAAATTGTGCACAATCCACATTTGCCCTGAATATGCAGAAGATCTGCACCCCAAATGTCAGAAATACTTTTATGCATGCATCCAAATATCCATGGGATATTATGGAAAGACCATCTAGTGACCAGGTTTGTTGCCTCCTAAAATTCTTCATGGACTGTGCTATGATTATGAGCTCTCCTTCTATGTGAAGGATTTTTTTAAATGTCAATGCAAGCTAAAACAGGAGAAAAGCCATCACATACTCCTTCATGCTTACTGGATCCAAACTGAGCATGTTTAGCCTAGAGAAAAGAAGACTGAAAGAGGATGTGATAACACTCTTCAGATGCTTGAAAGGTACTCATAGGAAGGGAAGAGTCTGTTCTCAGTCACCCCAGAGTGCAAGATGCATAATAATGGGCTCAAACTGAAGGAAGCCAGATATATGCTGAATATCAGGAAAAACTTCTTAATGTTTATGGCAAGGGTCCCAAAACTTTTCAGGCCATAGGCCAGTCATATGGTTCAAGGGCACCCAAACTACAGCTCAGGGGCTGGATATGGCCCCCGGGCCATAGTTTGGACACCCCTGGATTAGATCAGTATGACAGTGGGACCAACTACCTCGAGAGGTGGTGAGCACTCTAACACTGGAAGCATTTAAGAGTGAAATGGACAATCATCTGTCATATCTGCATTGATTTGGATTCCTGCATTGAGCAGGAAGCTGGACTCAATAGCCTAAAATGCCCCTTCAGTGATTCTGTGTTTCCTTTAGACTTGAGGCTGCCTGCTTCATCCGCATGGTCTCTTACATACAGTATATTCTTAATCCATTCACAACATAGCTGAAATGCAGCATATTTCCTGGATCCAGAAAAATGCAACTGTATAGTCATATTAGCCAACATGGTGGTAAACTGCAAGGTGGTATCTTACAAGTAATCCCATTGCTTGTGGCAGCATTGTGTCCAGATAGCTAAGTGGTTTGATGCTAACTACCTAAGCACTGTAACAAAAATAATTTGTTTTTGGTGCAACTGCCATTTACCCCATAGTTTATGCTAAAGTAGGCATGATTAAATTTGATGCATTCTCCATTGGTAAATCAGCCTCCCTGTCTGATTGCATCATTTGTAGGAATAGAAATAACATAATCTCTTGATAAATAAGTTTAACAGATGGGTTTGGAGGTTAATCCCTTTTACTTATGTGGTTGTTATCTTCAAAGTGTTTCTCTGTGAAAACAGGCCTATTCCAAGAGTAGTCTATACTAGGGGTGCTCAGCCTATGGCCCGTGGGCTGGATCCAGCCCATGGCACCATTCCATCTGGCCCACCTCCTCACACCTGTTCCTGCTGTCCTTGTCCCCTCCACTTGGCTTGGTGTGTTCCTAACAGCGCTCCATAGCAGGATGGATGTTGTAAGAAGGCCTACAACATCTGCCCTGCTACTGAGTGGCATTAGGGACATACCAAGCCAGGCAGAGGGGATGAGGATGGAGACAGTTGTCATGGCAGAAGCAGAAGTGGCAGATGCACATGGACACCCACATCTTTCCCAGAGGCTGCTCTGGCCAAGAGTGGGCAAGGACAGTCAGGACCCCTCCTTCACCCTTGGCAGGCCAGTAAGCAGGGTAGCAGTGGTGGTGTCAGCGTGGGGAGGAGTGCGGTGCGCCAGACTGGTGGTATGCAGGAGTGTTGGTGGTGGCAGCATGACCAACAGTCTTAGGGGGGATGGTCTGGCCTCTGGCTTTAAAAGGTTGAGAACCCCTGGTTTATACTTTACGGACAGTTTTTGGTGTGACAACAGGCTGTGTTCACAGCTATTCCTTCCTAGATAGTTCAACACAAACATCTCAATTCCATTTTGAATTAATGTAATATGAGGTTACATATTGAATGAGAAGCCTGACAAGCCTCTGAGCTTGAGAATGTCTAAGTATGACACAATGGCTCCATATGCCACTATGTACACTTCACAGCAGTAACTGAAAATCTGCCATCTTACTTTTTTGCTCACACAGCACATTCAATTTCTCACTATAGAAAAATGTAGTAGAACAAATTAAGGACCCACAAGGCCATCTCTGTCATAGCAGCAGATTCTTGGACATGGAAAATAATGTATTCCCAAGAATGATCTGCCCCATACTTTAAATGAATGGGTTGTATTGCACACCACTAGTTCAATGAGGAAGGAAAGCAGAGGGAACAGCTTTTTTTCCTCTGTTATTAACATGCAACATTAGAAAACAGTAGGGAAATTAGAACTTATCAGTGCATTCATTCATGCTGCCAAGAGATTGCTCTTTGTTTTACAGGAAGATTCAGTACATTGGAGAGAGACATTCTATCGCATTAGGGAAAGAGGCAGTGCTACAGCAGCAAAGCTAATGTAGACAAGTGGTGCAACATTTGCATGAAAAGGAGGCCACTTTGAGATTTGCTTTGGATCTTCCTCCTTTCTTTTACTCCGGCAAGACTGACTTAAACCCAACTGTTTGTCCCAACTACAGTAAGCCTACTGCATCCATGGCAACTTGGGAAGTCAACATAGGCTTCATTCATTCACTTGTTATACAGGGGTCTCTCTCTGTCTCTCTCTGTCTCTCTCTGTCTCTCTCTCTCTCTCTCTCTCTCTCTCACACACACACACACACACACACACACACACACACACTATATACATAGACCTACCTTCCCAGCTCTTCTGTGGATACCTGAAACTTCAGAGAGCAGCTAACTCCTAATTATAACCCACATACCTGCGTCATACAAGAGAGGCATGCTAATTTATCCTGTTACTTCCTCTTGTTGGAGTCACTTCTCTCCGTTTCCGTTGGAGATCCAGAAGTGGCCACCTTAACTACTGTGTAAATCCTAGTGTCTAAATCCCAGTCTCCTGCCAACCTAGCAGTTCGAAAGCAAGAAACTGAAAGTAGATAAATAGGGACCACTTCAGTGGGAAGGTAAACAGCATTCCATGCACTCCGGTGTCTAGGCATGCCTGCCACATGCCCACGGAAATGTCTGCAAACGCAGACAGTCCTGGCTCTTCGGCTATAAACAGAGATGAGCACTGAACCCTAGAGTCAGATACAACTGGCTTTCGATCAAGGGTGACCTTTACCTCTAAATCCTAGTGTTAAAACAAACACTTTGGCCCTGCACATTGTATTCTTTAGTGTATTTATTTATTTATTTATTTATCATTCACATTTGTAAATGCCGCCCACTCAGGCAGAACCCGACTCAGGGTTTTTAAAAAACTTTTTAAAAAACTCTTACATGTTATGACAACTTTAGTTATTTATGAGTTCACTTCAGGTACAGTAGATTTACAGTTCATTGTCTGCTATCAATGAAGCAGCCCTTCATATATGGAACAACCCCACAGCACGCTTGTGTGAAGAACTCTCACAGGGAACTGTACTGCATGTGGCCATCTTATACTGCAAACACCTGCCTGGAAGTGAAATCAGAAGAGGACCTGGCAGATGGGTTTGCTGGCACTTCTCTGTGAGTCTTCATTTGATGTAAGTAACGGATTAGAGTGCAGCCTATGGGTTGTTCACTGTGGCAGAAACAACATCATAGAAATGTGCCATGGATGTCTACCATGCGCTTTCTAGCAACACAGGAATCATAGCTGCCTCCCACTTGGGAGGTCTTTAGCTGTTAAAATTAAATAGATACAATTAAACACTAAATAGGAATTACAGGCACGATGGGAGTTGAGAGATATTGATTTGAATGCTACAAGAATAAACAGGAGTCCTGTTTGACTTAGCTAGGATTATATTTCACCACTAATTAAAGTTCAATGGCGTCGCGGTTCCTTGAATATAAAGAGAATCTGGCCTCTGTGGATTGCTCAGCTAGCAGCAAGGAGACACAGACCTTGCAAACGTTAGCTTGCTTGCCATTTTCATGATAATGAAACAGATGCACATTAAGCCACACATAAAGTCTGTAATTCTTTGTATAGCATTTAACTCCTCAGATGCAATAAATCTGAACTGTTCAAATCTAAAGGAATTTCACCCCGTGACAGCTTGATCTTTGCTTCCTCGCTGATTTAAAGCCCAAAGTAAAGTCCCCATTTCAATGGTTGGCTTTGTTCCTGACCTCAGTCATATTAAAACAGTAAATACAATAAACCTGGTAATAAATTTCACCACTGAGATGATTTAGGGAGGATAAATTTGCTACCCAACCTAAAATCTCAGCATATACTGAGTGCCGTATTATTGTGTGTGGTGAATGCCAAGTGCTGCTTGGTTATGATGCAAATATTACAATAATAAATAACTTCTCTTTTATGTTTGTGGTCTCATAATTGAAGAAGCTCCTACTTTTTATAATAGCCTAATGAAAAGGAATGGTTTCTGGGAATAACATTAAAACGTTCTGTTTGGCTTGACGATTGTGAAAGGTTTGGCGCTGCAGGGCAGGAGAAGCAATGTGCCTACTGCTCAGTCATGGGATGAGAAAGGATGCATTTGTTGTTAGGTAAAGGCAGTGGTGGGCATCAGCAGGTTTGCACCAGTTCGCCAGAACCGATAGCAGAAATTCTGGCTGGCTCCGGCCATCCAAGGTTTGAAACAAAGTAGTCCTAATTCGAGTGCAACGCAGGGCTTTCCCCCTGGCCATGCCCACCATACCACACCCACAGTGTGGTAGTAAAAAAATTGGAGCCCACCACTGGGTAAAGGTAAAGGGTTGCCTTTGGTGTACAGCAAGTTAAGAAACAGCAGCCAGCATAACGGGGTCAAACACAACTTTATTCGGGTAACTGAACACAATTTTCAATTGCGCAGCAGCGACTTATATACAACTTGGGAAGGATACATTTTGGTGGGAAACAATTGGATTGGTTGCTGAAGCTGGGGAGAGAGTGGGGTGATCTTCAACTGGAGACCATTCGTGAGTCTTGAGGTAGAATGGCGCAAACCCCAGTCTCGCGATAGTTCAACTCTGAGAAGAACTCAAAATGGAGGTTTATTTGTTGAAATGCATTAACACAACATTGCCCTTGCTCAAAATCCAGCCATATCTGACTCTAGGGTTTGGTGCTTATCTCTGTTTATAGCCATAGAGCCAGCACTGTCTGCATCTGCAGACATTTCCGTGGACATGTGTCAGGCATGGAATGCTGTTACCTTGCCACCAAAGTGGACCTATTCCTATTTATCTACTTGCTAGGTTGGCAGGGGCTGGGACAGAAATGGGAGCTCGCTCCTTTGTGCAGTACTCAGGTCTCAAACTGCTGACCTGCCAACCTTCCAGTCATCAAGTTCACCATCTTAACCACTAAGCCACCACAGTCCTGCATTTGCATTACAGTGGCCAGAGTAGCAAATGTCCTTGACCTTTACCTAAGCCCATTGACTCTATAGAGATTAGTGATTGATTTCAGGTGGGCTAACTCTAACTATGGGGAAAATAGAAGGAGCCTCCATGAAGAATGAAAAGTATTGTGAGTACACACAGACGTCCCTTGGAGAAAAATGTAGAGCCAGCTAAGGTTTATTCTTCAGAATTACATTTTAGTACCACAACTGAAAAAAGGAACACATATGGAGCACTGTTGTCAACATTTTTAGATTTTAGGGCAGGGGTTCCCAACCTAAGGCCCATGGGCTGGATCCAGACCACAGTGCTATTTCATGTGCCCCCACCCTCACCCCTCCAAGGGCATTTGAAAAACAAAATGGCCACCCCTTTGAAGCTGTTGAGACAAAATGGCCAACCCCCCTCCCCCAATCATGCAGGCAGGACAAAATGGCCATCCAGGCCTCAAAGCTGACTAAGAGAGCATGACCCGGCACCCGGCTTGAAAAGGTTGGGAACCCCTGTTTTAGGGTATACGCACTAACAGAAATTTGAGCCACAAGCAAAGGCAATTTCTTCCTCAATAGTTTCAAAGGAGTGGTGGTCACACAGCCAGAAGTGATGGTTATCCAGGCAAGAATTGATGGTTCAGTGTCCATTGGTACTCAAAGAATATATTACCAAAGTAGGTTCCTAAAGTTCTACCTCTTAAAAATAATACATTGCTATCTCCCAGTTTTATTGGCTATCTCTTCCTACCTCACATTCTTTAGTACTGGGTAATAACTCCTGATAAAACTCCCCATTTCACTGTGAAAATTGCATTTCTCTCTGTAATTTATATATTTTATTCCTTGTCTATCAAGGTGCCTCCACCTTCACGATCCCTTTGGTGGACTTTTTACTTCTTATAACACCTTTGCCATGTAATTGATCCACTGAGAGCTATCCTGTCTTCTTTTTCTTCTCACTTGTGAGAAGCTCATATTCTACCAAAACATGTGTGGATAACTCTCCTTTTGTACTATCCGTACTTATGTTAATATTCAGAATTTGAAGAAGGTTGAAGAAGTAAGGGTCTCAACAAGAAAATAGTAAAAGAAAACAGGACAGAGAGTGCTGTTTAAAAGCCTGGGGTGCTACTTTCCAGACCTGAGAGGAAAATAATGAACTCTAAAGCAGAGATTCTCTTTCATCCTTGTCAAAAGCATCCCAGGAATTGTTCCTTGTGGAGGATTTTCCTACATGTGGATCAAAATCAAAGAGCTCATAGGGGTCAATTTCTACAAGCACATGACAAATTCATTCAAAGGAGTCTTTGAAGATTGTGGTATTTTTGAACCACAATCAGGCATACCCCGGGTAATGGCAACCCTGTGCCATCTAATCTTTCTCACACTAGGTCAGGCGGAAGAAAATGCAGAATAAGCTCCCCACAAGGTGGCTTCATTTTGGTAGTTAGAATCTGACCTAGACACAGAGGAAGAAGCCCAGTGGTTCTAAGAGCACTGTACTGCTTTTTTAAACGGAGCATGGAATCTATATAGAACATCAATTTCTTTAAAAGAAAGTATGTTAGGATGCCCTTTGTGGAAGAATATTTTTCCCAGATCTAAAGCCTTCAACATTATACTGCATAATTATGAATTTCTTAATAGCACTAATTTAATTGGATGAAAGAAGCAATGACAGAGGAGTGTGAGTGAACTTCTAATGAAAAGAAGAAGGTTCAAGCTTTGAACAGTAGCTCATTTTCAGCTTACCAGATGGCATGTTTTCTGGGCTTTTATGTCTTCTATATCTATTTTATTAGCCATATGTTATGATTGATCTTGTTATTCCTGACAAGAAATCAATTGAAAGAGAGAAAAATAACAATACTATGCCAGCACAGATCTCTACTTTGATAGAACAGGGTAGACTTATGGGTGGAGGGGAATGTGTGCAACAACAAATAAGAGTGCACCAAGTGTTCAATTCTTACATGGATGCATTCAATGACATAAGACCAAGGCAACCAGGAATGTATGTACAGTAGTAGTTAATAGCTGATTGAGAATGATTTCATTCTTCTCCAGCACTGGTATTTTGAAAAGATTAGTATTTTGGATTGCAGCCAGTGATGCACTGCAGGGAGTTCTGCCCTGTTCTGCAGAACCGGTAGCGGAAATTTCCCCAGGCCATGCCCACCTGGCCAGCCACACCCACCTCCATAGCCATTGCATTGGCCATGCCCACAGATTTGGCTCTGCCCACAGAAGTGGTAGTAAAAAAAAATGGAGTGCATCACTGATTGTAGCTCCCAGAATTCCTCAGCCAAAATGGACACTGACCAAGGATTGGGGAATTTTAGTTCAAAAGGACAAATCCTAGTCTCATTCACATCTACCAAGGGGAATGGATCAAATTTACTTGCCAACATACTACTTGATTTCAGCCACTGACTCAATAGAACTACTCGTCAGATTCAGGACTAGAAATATTTTCTCCAGTTTTATTCTTTAGTATCCACCTGGCAAACAAACAGAACAATTATCCATATGGCCTGATATAATCACATCAGGTGACCTATTGATATTACCTTGAGTTCCTTGGAGGAAGGACGAATACAAATGTGATGACTTCATAAGAGAATGCCGCAGACATAAAGAGGATAAGCAACAAACACGAAAGCTCTGTCAAACCAACTACACCCTCCACCATCTATTCAGTGTACTGTGTTTGGTCGCATGTTTCATGCCATGATCAGTTTTTTGAGTCACCAGAGACACATCAATCAACTGAGAAAATGACTTCCAGGAAAAATGTGTGCTCAGATACGAGTAGCAGCCGCCGCTGCCAATGACATAAATACAAATTGAGAATTAAAATTCAGGTCCAGGTGAGTAAAAGTCTATGATACCCAGTCTCTTTCAAGAAGCAGTAGTCTGTGATGGATTCATTAAGTGACAAACTTCAGCAAGCAGAAATCTGAGTTATGGGAATGCATTTGGGACAGGAGGCAATCAATGTACTTTTTTCCGCATATTTATTTGTAAGAGAGTGATTTATGTACTGGAGAGGCGGAAGTGGCCTTATTCCCTTTGCGCTGCATATCGTGTGACTGTGTGGCTGAATAATTCCCTTTGGCTTAATATATAGCACCTATCAACTTCAAGACTTACTGACAAGCCATAAAATGGCACTTCATTAAGGATCAAACAGGAATAATCCATCCAGAACTATCTTTTTATTGATAAAAATTCGAGTAGAGAAAAATCAGGGTCATTTATCACTTCCAATGCAGGAAAGAGACAATGAAATTTTTATTGGAAAATTCTAGCTGGCAGGAACGCATTCTGTCTTGTCAGATCTTACATAGCTACCCAAATATATTGCTTGATCTCAACCACAGTAACTTTAACCAAACATGCAATCTCAGTACATTATGGAGCTTAAAATGACTTCCATGTCCAAATGAGGTTTCATTTCTCCATGTCTTTACCAGCAAAAAAGGGCAAAATTTTCTTTTAAAAAAAAACACTTTGAAAATGTAAAAATTTATCCTGATGTCACAGACTTTGTCATGCAATGCTAACCCTGATTAAGATTTATGAATCAGCAAGAGTACAAAAGTTAAGAAAAATATATCTTACAAGCTTCAGTTGTTATAACTAGAGTGAATACTAACCCTGCTACCCTCTTGTGCACACACTGGTCTGTTATAGGGTATAACTTGCACATTCACAAAAACAGAGGACATCAATCACCAAACTAATAGGATGACAGAAGAGATTGATAGGCATGAAGTGGCATGTGCTGTTTTATATGTACAAAAGTCACATTAGAAAGGATGTTTATAATTTAAACAGAATCATAATGCTTCTCCCCAAGTGGGCAGATAATGACCAAATGACCTAGAGATTCTGCTAGCCAGGTGGCTAATGGACTGCTTAAAAGTCTTGAATTTCTCTCATTGTGTCTCCTTATTTTTTAACTCAGACATGGACTAGACAGCCCTTAAAATAGAGAACACCTTCAAAAGGACATCTGACCTCTTGCTGTTCTTCAAAAGGAGGACTGCCCCCCCTTAAGGGTATGAGACAGGAATCAAAGCACAATTAAAAAGAATTAAAAAGACAAAAAAAGGTGTTGGTTGTTGATCCTATGGTGGTTGTCATGACATTATCTGACATGGTTGTGAATGTTAGAATGTGTGGCCTCCATACATAAAATCATCAACTCAGTCACCAACATCTCCAGGTAGATCAGAGTGATGCTGGGCTAAAACAGTGGCCACTATTCTTTCGTACATCTGCATAACTTGGCAGGTAACTTTTAAGATGAATGAACATGAATGAATATGATGACATGCCAAAGCTATCCATAACTGAACAGGAGGAGGAAGAGAATGGCCTGGAGGCAAATTGATGTGCTACGGGCAACTTATTATCAGAAGCTGAGTATTTTCAGAGATGTGACGTTTGTGATTATGCAATCATACTTTCACGGAGCCGCAGGAGATGGCTCCCTGATCACAGTGTGTAGATCACTTCATGCCAAATTCACACTAATGGCATTTTCCCTGCTTCAGGGGAAAATGCATTCTTGGGTAAGAGTTGCAGCTGAAGACGACTTTCAAACAAAGCTCACAAGATAATGTAAGTCAATTTGCAAACAAGGAAAAGCTTTGGCTCTACAATGAGTTGTTCTCAACACTTAAGGATTTCTCTTTCCTAGTGATGGGGTAGCTTTCTCAGAGTTTAAAAATTCCTCTTCAATCTCTGAATCTGCCTAGCATTAAAATAAACTCTACTGGCCTTTGTCTAAATGCTCCTATATATTTTTCTGTGATATTGCCTTTTTATGGAATATCCTTCCTAAAGAAGTTCACCCTGAACTAACTTTGTGTAGTCATAAGTGGTAACAAAATCTTGTTGCCTGAATTTTCCTTTTTGCTTTCAATGAACAAGCCAACTTGTTACTACTGATTTTCTATTGCTGAAGGGATATATTGTTGTTTCACTTTTTTTTATGCTGTTTTTATTGTTTTAGTACTGTTGTGTCATTTTTATTTATCAGTAGTCATCTTAATGTTTTTTTTAAATAGAGACTTCCTTCTTTAGATTAACAAGATTTGCAAAACTGAATTAATCTCTTAATGAAATAAAAATTGTAGGTAATTGCATATATACGTGGATCATAACAAAACATCTTGGTTGTTAAATAGCATTAATGTTACAACTAGGTGTCATTATTTGTAAGAGAGAAGCATACAGCCTGCCTGGCTGGGAGGTAGAAAACATGCCCGTAGCTGGGGCAATGTGGCTTTGTTAGGGACACTGACCCCGGCTCCGTTGTGGACGCTGAGCTTGGGGTCTGTCATGGACAATTGAGCCCTGGCTCTATTGTGGATGTTGAGCCTTGGGCTCCGTCATGGATGGCGAGCCCTGTTGTGTGTGTGTGTGTGTGTTTGATTTTTTTCCCCTCCTGGTGCTGTGTATGATGGATTTGATGCTTTAAAATTTATACATTTGTAATTTGTATATTTTTGTCTTATTTTTATGTTACCTTGTTATATTCTGTATTTATTGGTTTACTCCATTGTAGTTCTGTATAATTATATTGTATCTTTATTTGAAATGCTGTTAGCTGCCCTGAGTCGGCCTGTATCGAGTAGGGTGGGATATAAATTAAAATATATTATTATTATACATGAAACCCTAACACCCCCTCTCCATCATCCAAGCAAGGTGTTTAGGACTCAACTCCAGCCAAATTATTTTGCCACAGGAGGTAAGAATTTCAGCCACACAATATTTCCACACAACGAGGGTATAGGGAAGTGGGTTTGCACCTATGTGTGAAAAATAACTGCCCATTAATGAAAGAGAGTAGCAACAAAGTACACAACAGCAGCCTGGAATACATAAATCAATTTGACCTTTTTCATGCCATTAACTTTGGTATATACCTAACTTTGGTATATACCCTCTTGTTGGTATTGCTCCACCTAAGATCAGGAGAGAAGTAGCAGAGGATGCCAGGAGAACTAAGCAAGAGCATGACTCTCAACATCCTCCGGATGGATATGAGCCTCAAGTCCACCAGCTCAGATCCAGGAAGATCTTTATGGCAAAAACAAACATTTTTTGAGGGTCCACAAGAGCACAAGCAAATTAGAAGATGGAAAAAGGAGCTCACTGGACAAGGAACAACATTAGAGAAGGATTTAGCTGAGGAACCCCTACTCCCCTATGTCACTTTGAGGACTGAATAGGCTGAGGGCCAGAGTGTTTAAATGTAAAACCAACATACTCCAATGGCAGCTGCTGGTGGACAACAACACACTGTGTGAACGTGGATACAAAATCTGCCAATTACTACCAGAAACATGTACTGATGAGGACTTGAGTTTGGACAACAACCAAGCCGAGGAAGTACTGTAGCTTCATTTTGGCTGTCCAGGATTTGATCGGGACAGGAAAGAAGATACCATTAATTAAAAACAATTTGAAAGATGCTAAGAATAAGGAACAACCCACAGAGAGGTTTTTAAAGTACTCCAACTTAAATCCTGAGTGTATTTAATTTGAAAGTGGGTTCAACTAAACAAGGAGTCTTACTTCTGAGTAAATATGCATGGGATTGCACCATAAGCATCCATGTCCTACAGTGTTAAAGAAGCTGTTTCCTACTATGCTCAACATGCCTCTTACACAATGAAAGAGCTCCCTCTAGCCTTCTGAAAAGTGCTTTTGGCCAAAGACCCTTTCCTAACAAGCAAGAGTAAATGCTTCACAAAATGAGCAAACTTTAAATCTCAAGCTGAGAGAAGCATACACGAAAACCCTACACCCACTCCCCATCATCCAAGCAAGGCACTTAGGACTCAACTCCAGCCCAATTATTTTTCCACAGGAGGTAAAAATATCGCCCACGCAATATTTCCACCCAACAAGAGGATAGGAAAGTGAGTTTGCACCTATGTGTGAAAAATAACAGCCCATTAATGTAAGATAGTTGTAACCAGATGTTCTAGTCAGCATGGGTTATGGAGTAGACTGTACAGCCAGTGACTCAACGCTGAGTGTTGAGCGGCGGTAAATAGCCTGACTCCCTAAAGGGGCCAACGGCTATGGGTGGATCAGCCCCTTTAGGTGGGGTGATGGTCCCCTCAATGGAGGAAATGCCACTCGAAACCATCATATTGGGCCCAACAGCAAAATGAGCAGAGGAGGAACTTCGGTCATGGAGGTGGAAGAGGCCATGCCAGATGGACTGGCTGTGAAGATGCACCTTGATAATATCCTGAAGGTTGCGATAGGCCATTGCAGTCCTGGTGTTAAATCCTGCATGTCTCATTTCATATGTGCCACAGGAGATGGCTCCATGATCATAATGTGTGTGGGTCACTTCATGGCAAGCTGGGATCCACCTTAAACAAATTCACACCAATGGCATTTTTCCTGCTTCAGGGAAAAATGCATTCTTGGACACAAGTTGCAGCCACTGAATCAGCATGGGATAACTTTGCATTTGTGAACCAGATCCCAGTCAATCTACACAGAACTGTGGGTCGTATGTGATTTATCACTAGGGAAACTGAAAAGATTAATGACTAGGGAAACTGAAGTGTTGGTGTCAGCTGCATCTCCACACTGTCCACAAGCTATATGTGTCACATTTTTTTTACTGTGAGCACCTTATGGATACGATGATAAAAGCTCTCCTGCCCCACCCCCAGCATTTCAGTCATTGGATTGCTAGAATTTAATTTCATTTTAAAATATATATTTTTCTGAATTGGCTCCAATCCACATCTCCTTGTTTCATTAGCAGCTTTTATTTAGAAAAATTAAAACCAGTCCCATTAAATGGGATTATGCATTTTTTACCATCTAGTCTAGCCCTCAGGGACTGCTCCTGAAGCTGCTGAACAAAGTTCACTGGATAATTATAAGTATGAAGAGGTCAGCTTGAATTCAAGTCAACTATTATGAACCAAAAGGCAACAGAGATTTAAGGAAAAAGTATAAGACTGTATGTTCACTCTCCAAAGCTATGCATAAATAATTTCATGGTTGGCCTAAAATAAGGGAAACTAGGTTAGTGAGATATACCAAAGGGATAGGTCCAGCCTGTCTCACAACTTCACAACTTGTAGCAGTGTTATACATGTTCCTTATTACAGGGGTTCTCAACCTATGGCCCGTGGCACCATTTCATGTGGCCTGCGTTGCCACCGCCACCGGAGACGGACGCATTTTATGACAGCATTTATGGTGGGGGGGAACCACCAGTCCGGGCCTCTCATCTGAGGGGACGTGGTCCAGCTCAAGGCTTGAAAAGGTTGAGAACCCCTGCCTTATTATGTTGGCCAAGACTGATGGGAGTTGCAGTCTGAGAACATCATCACTACTATAGTTTGCACACCCGAGTTAAAATATCAAAACATACAGTGTGGTAGTAGTGTTATTTTAAAGCCCTAAATATCCTTTTCATAATGTCATTTGATCCCAAATATAGTCGGATTTTTTTGAACAATAGCTGTGTTATTCTGTGTTTCAGGCATATCAGAGAATAAACAAAAGAAAAACGCTATAGCACACTCCCATGTCTGATGAAGTGGACTTGATCCACAAAAGCTCACATTGAAATATAACAGTTAGTCATTAAAGTGCTACAACATTTTTCTTTTCTTTTTTGTCTATTCTCTGATATGTTTGATCCAAAAGTTTGCCCGTTGAAGTGGCCTACAGAGACCTCAGCATAGCTCTCTCTCAACAACAGGTTTTGATACCAGATTCTTGAACTGGTGGGACTGTGGTGGCTTAGTGGTTAAGATGCTGAACTTGATGACTGGCAGATCAGCAGTTCGAGTCCCGAGTGCTGCATGACACAGTGAGCATCCATCTCTGTCCTAGCTCCTGCCAACCCAGCAGTTTGAAAGCCAGAAATTGAAAGTTGATAAATAGGTACCACTTCAGTGGGAAGGTAAACAGTGTTCCATGCACTCTGGTGTCTAGTCATGCCTGCCACATGTCCATGGAAATGTCTGCAGACCCAGGCAGCGCTTGCTCTTTGGCTAGAAGCAGAGATGAGCACTGGACCCTAGTCAGATATGACTGGCTTTTGAGCAAAGGTGACCTTTACCCTTTACCTTACCTTGAACTGGAAGACCCTTCCCTGGAAGCATCAGCATCAGGGATGGGGGTGCTTCCTTAATGCCACCCCGATGCAAACTGCCTAGCCGTGTGAATGGCATGTTCAGCACTAACATTTTTTATCCCCCTTCCTCCCACAATGAATCCTAGTCCATTAGGCCAGGAGCAGACTAATTGCAGTATAGGCAGCAGCAGACTCATTTAAGGACTTTATTCCATGGGGCTCTAATTGCAGCCTGCCCTTAATCCTTTAATTGTCACTAGCATTTGAAGTATTGTAGGCGATACCATAGGGGAAACGGAGGGAAGGGTGGAATTTAACATTAACTCAGAAGCACCAAATGATGCAGGATGCAAAAATCAAGTGACTTGATTAACAAAAAGGATGTGCAAGGACCAAAGTAAACATTATATTAAAGGCAGAGGTTGGAGAAGTTACTTTTCTGATGACAGACAAATCAAGGAAAAGGTAGCACAGTGGTTAAACTGCTGTACTGCAAGCAAAAGGTTGTGCATTCAATCCTGACCAGGGATCAAGGTTGACTCAGCCTTCCATTCTTCCAAGGCTGGGAAAATAAGTACCCAGTATGAAGGGGGCAAAATGCTAATTAATTTGTGAACCGCCCAGAGTGCACTAAATTCTGTTAAAGAAAAGGATAATATGGGACCACAACCAGGCCAGGCAGTACTTCTCCATAGCTTCTTTTCACAGTAACTCTGGCCATTATGTAATGCTTTTTCAATTAAGCAGATTATATATTCCTGTTCCTATCTCCTTCCCTGGTGGCTTTGAGCAAGCTTTTCACTCTGGCATCTTCAGACACTCATTTGGCATGACTGTAGTCTTTTTCCAGATGAGAGAAAACAGCATGATGATAAAGAATGAATTATTTACAGGAAGATCAGCAATTCAAGTCACGTCAGGGCTTTTGCTAATTGTATTTAATTGAAAGTTCCACAGCAAGACATGTGCACAATGTTCTTCAGATTTATAACAAGGAAACTGAAGTGTTATTAAAACATTTACCCTTGAAACAACCCAGTGGTTAGCCACATGGGATGGAAAGCCAATTGCCTATATCTGACAAGAGTGTGCTTTTTTTGTAAATACAACTCAGGAATGTTAATAAAAGTTATTGCAAGAAATGGTCATACAAGCTGTCCATCCCCTCTTCTGAACATTGTGCCGGAAACCAGAATCAAACTGGAATAAATGAAAAAAGTTTCAACCAGTTCACTTTCCCTTATCTGTTCCTTCAATGGCTTAAGGTGAGAGACAAGGAGCCTCCCAGAAAGGTAAGAAGCATTACAGCCAAAGAACCAGCACTGACTGGGTCTGCAGACTTTTCCATGGACATGTGACAGGCATGCCTCGACATCCGAGTGCACAGAACACTGTTTACTTTCCCACTGAAATGGTCCCTATTTATCTACTTGCAATTTCCTGCTTTCAAACTGCTAGGTTGGCAGGAGCTGGGACAGAGACAGGCGCTCAAACCGTCATGCAGTACCCGGGTCTCGAACTGCTGACCTGCCAGTCTTCAAGTTCGGTGTCTTAACCAATTAAGTCACTGCAGTCCATGGCCAATAATGTAGGGCCACCCAATTCTCCCAATCCACACGCATCGCACAGTCAACTTGCTGATGAGAAAAATTACCCAACAATCATTTTTAGGACCACAAATGACAATAATTTCTATTAATACAGAGGGCATCTCTTTATCTAAAGAGGAACTCTTAGCTTCACTTTGCTTCAAGTGAAAATATGATGTTCTTTGTGTCCAAGAAACTAACAAAGGAACTGATCAGCATCAACCCAAAAGTTCCTGGGATGTGTCTAGCTTAGGATAGTGTTAAACAAGAAGTGAGCTGCAGATTATGTACAGCCCTTCATGCGCCCAAATTCACAATACTTTTCCATGAACTGAAAAATGGGATTTAAATCTGATTCAGTAATTTGGAGAACAGTTCCGTTCAGATCACACCAAAATAGGAGTTCAGTTTAACTAAAATCTAAATCTTGAGTCATAAATCTGTATCTCCCTTTTGTTATCATGGGAAAACATTAAGTGGTTATTACCAACAGAAAGCTTTTACTGTTTATAAGAACTGGATGAAATGTGCAGACGCATTAGCACCAAATGAAGAAATTACACCTGCCAAACTTCAGACAAACAGATGAAGTATATACAGGTAAAACTTGGAAAATTAGAATATCGTACAAATGTTCATTTATTTCACTTAAAAGGTAAAACAAATATATGAGATAGACTCACTACATGCAAAGCGAGAGATGTCATGCCTTAATTCGTTATAATTGTGATGATCCTGGTGTACAGTGTATATGTAAGAGATGATTATGGAGTACAGTACATGAGATTGGGGGGTTCGGGTTTTCATAAACTGTAAGCCATAAGCATCAATATAAGTAAGGCTTGAACTATCTCGCTTTACATGTAATGAGTCTATCTCATATATTTGTTTCACCTTTTAAGTTGCATTACTGAACTGAATGAACTTTTGCATGATATTCTAATTTTCTGAGTTTCACCTGTATGTATTCTTCTTCTTTCGTGTCTAGGTCAGACTTGAAACTGTCAAAATTGTGCTTTTAAAGTGTATTATGTTTCTCAAATTCAAGACTACACAACAATGTATTTATGTAGGAACAGACTACTGGGAGGGGGTGCTTATATAAAGCTACATGCACTCACCATGTAAAAAAACCCATCGTGATCTTCGGGCAAAACTGCATATTATGGGTAGCCAATCTCAAATCCATTAGTTTTCCAGGGATGTGATTCTTGCAGATCTTTGTGACTGGCCAATCATACTGGCAAGCAAAGCCTTCAGATGACCAATCGCAAAACAAAACAAGTTAATTTGCAAACTATAGGAGGCGTAAAAAGCTCCTGATATGGTCATTGAATGTTTTGAGCACAAAAAAAATCATTCTTTTAGATTCCTTCAGTGTAAAGTTTAGCTCAGTGTATTTGTTAATCAAGAAAGCTGGGGGACCCAACTAAATGTACTGTATTGCATTCATCTCTGTTTGCTGGCCAGGCTTCAGTGGCTCATCGGTTAAGAAGCTCACCTTGTTAGCTGGAAGGCTGACAAGTCAGCAGTTTGAGACCCGGGTAGTGCATGATGTGCCTGTCTCTGTCTCAGCTCTTAGGGACATGAAAGGAGCCTCATTTGGGCATTCCCTGAGTGGAGTTTCTCCCGCAAAAATCCTTTCAACCCAGAATAATTTCTGACACAAAATTATTATTACTATCTCTGCTTGCTTATTAGCCAAATACTATATTTTCACACATTAATACTAGTTATCCTTGGGCCCACAGTAGTGAAGTAGACAAAAGTGCCAGATTGAGACTCGGGAGTCTTGAGTTCAAATCAATGCTCACAAAGCGGTGGGGTGGACAAAGTAGCACCTTAAATATCTGACATACCTTGGAAACCCTGCAAATATCAACACTGGGCTTGACAGCACATAAGATAACAAATTCTCGGGGACCATGTTTGCCATCACTTGCCATAGTTTCCCCCAAATAGGTATTGACAAGTTAGACCTGTTCCATACTTAATTTTGTAAAAAAGAAAGGAAGAAAAATTCCTTCAGCAATGAATTTTATCAAAAAAGCTGTTATCTGTGCAAACATATTAATAGCTTTTATTTTACCAGTAACCAATTGTTCTTCTATTCACTCATTCTCAGCATTTTAAAAATAAAATAAAATAAATAAATAGCAATAAAATTCAACTGACAACTTTTAGAGGTGTCACCAAAGGACATCATTGAAACAAGAATACCAAACTTACTTATTTTATATTTGTCTACTGTTCAATCAACAACCTGAATCACTCTGAACGCTTTATGACATTGTATTGGTTTGCATTCAACTGAAAAAGTTGTAATGAAGTATAAAACTCTCTAAATAAAGTACAGTATTTGTATTTGCAAGTATTTTCTACAAACTAAGGCTCCCGTTTTGTAAACTAATATGTTCAGTGAAGACATTGAGGGCAACAAGCCTTGTTGAAATCAATGTTGTCCTTCCAAAATAAAATCTTATTCTTACTGACTGAACTGCGGGGTTGAAATCAGCATAGGGAAGCAGTTAAATATTTTTCCCCATTTCAGAAAAAGCTTGACAGCAACAATATTTTGGCTGAGCTGCTTAACCTCTGTTTATCCCTGCTATTTCCATCCACTGTCTGCCCATCATGGTAGTTTTGTTTATAAGCTAGTGGAAAGGGGAGATGCAAACAATCAAGATAAAAGTGACATCTAGTCCAATGGCTTTGAGTCATTCACTGTATTGCAACACCCGATTCAGTTGGGCAGGGTGGGACTGAAGTTCTCTGCCTTGAGGACATGGAGCTCCATGCCACACTGTGTTTTGCATCGAGAACCTCCTCCTCCACCTTCCAAGCAAAAGGATCTCCCCAAGAGCAGAGGTCACGGTATGGTGAGCATTAGGACATAATTCCAAAAACAGGATTGTGACGGCAAATGCTAGGGCCATATTCTTCATAATCTTTCTTGGTGTGACACACATCAAAGAACTCTGGCTGCAGAAAGAAAGAAAAACAAGGTGAAATGCTATGTATGAAAATATATACTGATCTAAGATAACAACGAAACCACTTCAGGTGAAAATTTGCATAATACACTTGTCTCCAATGCAGATATGCACAGCAAAGAAAGTGGAAAAGAACATACAGTCCAGGCAGTGAGATGGGCACCGTTTCTGTATTGACCTTTTTTGAAACATCAGCAGGGGTACACAGAAAGAGCCTCCTCAAAGATTGTGGTACCCTGGTAATGGCAATCTTGTTTTGCCCGCTAATCTTTCTCACACTAGGTCAGGCAAAAGGAACTGCAGAAAGAACTCACCAAAAGGTGCCTTCATTTGGGCATTTTCACATCTGCCTTTTTGACATGGAAGTCGTAGAAGAAACATCAGCAAAGATGGCATAGCATGGTAAACTGAACAAGAGGAGGCCCATTGAATCAATGGAGATTTGGTGAGTCAACTCTTCCATTCACTCTATTGATTCAAAGGGGCCTTCTCTACCTGTGGTTTACTTTAGCATAGTGAGTTGCAATTAGAGTAGAGCCATTTGAATCAATGAAACTTACAGAGGAACTGACTGACTCCACTGAGCCTACTCTAATGCCATTTACTACATTGGGCAACAGGATTTTGATGACTATCCATTACAGGGGTCAGCAGCCTTTTAAATTCGGGGGCCAGGTCACGCTCCCTCAGACAGTTGAGGGGGCCAAAGTGGTGGTCCCCCCACCATAAACACTGTCATAAATGTGTCCGCAGCTGCCGTAAATGCTTCTGCAGCTACTTGCGACGGCGGTTAGAGTGAGTGTGGGGGGCCAGATGATTTGACACCGTGGGCTGGATTTGGCCCACAGGCCATAGGTTGCCAACCCCTGATCCATTACATACCCACTGGTTATAAACATCACAAAGTGTTGTACTGAAGGCTAATGTAATTTGCTACTTTGTTCCAATGCTATTTAAAATGCAAGATACTGACTGAAATTCTGTTGCTGCTAATTTACACTATGTATGGCTGATGATGTCATTAGAATGGCAATTTTTCTAAACCTCTCCCAAAGCCCCAGGGTCTCCTGTGTGATCCCTTTCACCATTGGGAATCCATGAAAGCTGTGGGATGGCAGGGGGAAGCTTTTAATTACCAAAAGTTACCCATGCTGGGATGACTTTACTAGTAGTTACAAGTAATTAAAGCTTTCACGGGTTTCCAAAAGTGAAAGGGACTATATGGGAGCTTCAGGAAACATGTCAGGAATGTTCATTTTTCTTTTTTTCTTTCTTTTAAAAAGGGGCACTGCTGATGACACTTACACAAGTTCGGACAACAGGATTTAGGCCACTGATTTAAAAATCAACATTTGGAAAAACATCAGAGAGAAGAACCTTGTGCAGTACTGACCTATCCATGGATGGATAAAGTATGCCATCAAAGGAGAGAACAACTGTGCTAAAGATGATCTTCTGGGAGACCTGTCTCTATGCATGGGATAAGACGGGAGCACATGGTTCCTTCTAAAAACATTTTATCACACCATTTTTCTATAACAAAATGATTTCAAATGAGACATACTGTTGATGCGAGCATAGATCCTCCAAACCATACTGCATAGCGCTGCATGGGATGACTGATCACTTGAACTTCTATAGGTCTGGGCTACAAGGCAAACACAAACGCCAGTTTAATACATTACACCACATCAGAAAAAAATTAATATTGTCTGCTACTTGGTCTAATCCATGTGTCTTATACTAAATCAAGCACGATGAATCCAAGTCTGAAGTCCAATTCTGCCTAGGATATAAGGATCTTAAGTTAATTATGCATATAGATGCAATTGTCCAGTTTATTAACACAGCTGCACCTACTCATCTTTAGCTCAAAACACTCACTATGGCCTAGCTCAGTTATGGCGAACCTTGGGCACTCCAGGTGTTCTTGAACTTCAATTACCAGAAGCCCAAGTCAGCACTCCTGACTTGAATTAAAGTTCAAGAACACCTGGAGTGCCAAGGTTCACCATCACTGGCCTCACTGTACTATCCAATAAGATGGTTTTGCACTGGAGACAAGCCCTTGGTCCATCTCACATTATATACCTATTTCTGACATCAGCTCATTGACTTGCCCAGACATACCCGGCCACTGCTGGAACATGCATGCCACCAGGAGATGTGATTCAGCTGAGGCGGCAGCAGAAATAGCGGTAACTGCAACTGTTATAATGTTCCAATTACCGACTATTTGAACAGCTTAAAATCTGTACATGATAGGCAAATTCTGAGTTCAGATTTGGAATCAGCACACTCGATATCAAGTAAGTCACATGTGTAGCAAAATTGTTGTTGTGCAGTCTTATCACAACACGATACACCCTTGACTATCCTGACCTATTTGCTATGCACAGTAGCAATTGTATCATAATCCTATTTTGTTTGTTTTATTTAATTTATATACCGCCACCTGGAGAAACAGGTACTCCATTCTCGGTGGTTCCCAACATAATACCATGTAATAAGATCAAACATACATAAGTTAAAGGACTAAGAATAAAAATATATATAAAATATATTGGCGGTGGGCAAATCGAAACCGCAGAGCAATCGACTGAATTCAAAAGATTATTGTTCAAGCAGTTGTGAGTAAAGCGGGAGACAAAATGCTCAGCTGTCTGAAATGACTAATGCTAGTACATCTCCCCTTAAGTCTTGGGCACGGTTACACTACATCATACTACATGAGTAAGTGGCACAACTGTGAAATGTGAAAAAAATCACATAGTAGCTACAGTTGCTGGAAAAGGCACTATTCAGTTAATAAGCCACATTAGTAGAGGCAGAACGTAGAAATAACTAGTTACAAAATTACTTGAACTGTAATTAAGTGACACCTCAAAAGGAACACAAGATGTTAGTTATTTCCATAGTGTAATGCAGGGGTTCTCAACCTTTTCAAGCCACGGGCCAGATCACACCCCCTCAGACAGTTGAGCAGGCCGGACTGGTGGTTCCCCCCCCCCCACGAGGTTAAGGTTTCTCTTGCTCGAAAGCCAGTCGTATCTGACTCTAGGGTTCAGTGCTCATCTCTGTTTCAAAGCCGAAGAGCCAGCGTTGTCTGCTTCTGCAGACGTTTCCATGTTCATGTGGCAGGCATGACTAGACATCAGAGCACACGGAATGCTGTTACCTTCCCACCGAAGTGGTCCCTATTTATCTACTTGCAATTTCTTGCTTTCAAACTGCTAGTTTGGCAGGAGTTGGGACAAAGACGGGAGCTCATTCCATCCTGCAGTACTCAGGAATCGAACTGCTGACCTCCGCCTCCCAGTCAGCGTCTTAGCCACTTGAGCCACTGCAGTCCCTTCCCCCCGTGAACCCCTGGTGTAATGAGTAATATCCCTAGCTACTATCAGAGGTTATTTTTTAACTTAGCATTTTGACAGTTTTTCAAGATCTCTGCCATTCTCTTATGTGTGGCAATAGAAGTATTGATCTGTTTCAAGTTGCAACTTAAGAACTGGGCATAAGAACTGGGCATAAGATCCACTCCTGTGGGTTCTTGTGGAATACTGGTTAATACTGGTTAATGACAATGCACTATGTTAATAGCGTGCAATGCAAAAGTCTACTTTTGTGAGCAGGATAACAATAACAGATGCCTGGTGACAAAAGTGGCTAAAATCCTACTGTACAGCTCTGCATGTAATGGAGATGATATATTGTGGTTCATGACAAATTATTGCTGATTAGGGGCAATTTCAGAGTGCATGAGAGTAGCATACAATGCAACGAAGCTGCACGCAGCCCTAAATCACCAGAGAAAGCCTTCAATCAGTAGTGATTTGCTTCTACTGCTGATGTCATAACTGTTGTGCATCTGGATTTCAGTTTGTTGCAAAATAATAATAACCCATGTTTGAGGCTGTGTCAAAAGCACTCTGACTCATAAATACTCTGGACTGAGAGAAAGCAAAATACATTCATACTCAGTGGTTACCTCATTGCCATCCTATCGCCACCCCCTCATGTACCAGAAACATACAAATATGGGAGAAGGCCCTGAGAGTGAGACAGACTATCTTGGAAGAAGGTGGAATCTTTCTGGTTGGTTATTTTTAAACACAGCCTGGATTGCCATCTGTCAAGGATGCTTTTGTAGTGTCTACAAAGACGCACTGGTGGGGGTTGGACTTGACGTCTGTTAGGAACGCTTCCAACTCTACAATTCTATGGTTCGATGAAATCATTTTATCTCCATCGCAGCACCTCAAGACTGGACTACAGCGGAAGAGATGCTTCCACTATGCTAGCAAAAATGTCAACTGATTTATAGCCCGTGTTAAGAGTGACATGAGCAGTTGGGTTGCTTATTTGGGGATTTAAACAGGTGATAAATACTTGTTTACCTTTATCCGACCACCACTGAGCTGTTCGCTGATTCTCAGCCGACCATCAACTACTCTTTTCAAGTCTCTCTGTAGTCGACGTCCAAAATCCCTGAACATTGTTGAGCCCCCTGAAAGAACTACATTCTACATACAAGGGGAGGGTGGGGGAGAGAATTAAGATATTTTTGCCCGTTAGGCGCATATAGCATGACAGATCAAATATTTGGGAAAGTTCCATGTACACTGAAGGACTGAACGGGTACACCTGTGGTTAAGTCTTTTTGTACTTGACCATATTTATTATTATTGGTTATATTTTTGTTTTGCCTTTCATCCATGAGTTTATGGCAGGGGTGGCCAACTTTTTTGTGCCGTGGGCCGAACTTCAGACAGATATGCAGGCCAGAGGCGTGGTTCCTCCCACCACTTGCGGTGGTGGTGGCAGCAGGTGCATTCGTGGTGCAATTTTGCCTGTTTTCACCACTTCCGCTATTTTACAGGAGCAAGGGTGGCACAATTTTTCCATTTTTGGCACGTGTGGGGCACATTCGGCGTGTTTTTAGCTTAGTTTTGGTGAGGTTTGGGCGCATTTTCAGTGCTTCTGGTGCTTATAGTGATGGCAGGGTCTTCTCCACAGGCTGGATTAATTGGTACCATGGGCTGGATCCAGGCCATAGGTTGGCCACCCCTGGTTCATGGCAATACACAAGACTTTCTTCCTTTCAGCTAACTACATCATCAGAAAAATCCTGTGTTATAGTTAAACTGAATGAACCAGTGATCTCATAAATATCGTGGCCCAATGGAGATTTGGAACTCAGGTCTCTTGAATCTAATCCCCTGGTAGCGAACCTTGGCACTGTTCTTGGACTTAAATTACCAGAAGCCCAAAGTCAGAACACCTGCTGTTCGGGGATTTTGGGAATTGAAGGCCAAGAACAACTGGAGTGCCAAGGTTCACCATCAATGTGCACACCATCTCTCTATATTAAAAAATGATCATATTAGTGGCCATATAGTGCCCATGGAGGGATGGGCAAATAGCTCAGAGCTGCTTGATGTTTCTCTTCTTCAAGTATTATATTTCTTTTCTTTTTTATCCACAATCCTTAAAATAATGAATGGAGAGCAGGAGAAAATGGCAGGAGGGCACTTGTGTCTTACATGGCAATTTTCTTAATAGTGCAACGTGTTTCTGAAGCCTCAGAAAAATTTCTCCACAGTGTTTCATAGTGGCTGCCTTATGACCCAATAGTAAGTTGTACTCCGTCTAATTCTACATATTTTTGAAATCTTGCACACTTCATCCTGCTACAGAACTATTATTTTTATCTTATGTTATTCTCTCTTTTGATATAATTATTGAAACCACATTTTTTTATTCAAAGATTTTCTTCTTACAAATAAATTTTAGCATAGAATCGAACCCACTATAAACAGGTTTTGGGTCTATCAACTGTTAATCAGCTGCAGATGGTTCTTAAGTACTATGGCACCAAAGAAAGTGAAAATTCATAGTTCAATGGGCCCAGGCGTAGTCGTCGGCTGCAACTTTTGAAGCAGGAAAAATGCCATTGGTGTAAATTTGTTTAAGGTAGATCCCAGCTTGCCATGAAGTGACCCACACACTATGATCACGGAGCCATCTCCTGTGGCACATATGAAATGAGACATGCTGGATTCAACACCGGGACTGCAATGGACTGCCACAGCCTTGAGGATATTATCAAGGTGCGCCTTCACAGCCAATCCATCTGCCATGGCCTCTTCCGCCTCCATGACTGTAGGGAATCAGAGTTCCTCCTCTGCTCATTTTGCTGTTGGGCCCAATATGATGATTTCCAGTGGCATTTCCTCCAGGCACAGTGGGGAGCAAAAATTTAACATGTGTTAAACAACTCTACCCACCTCCCTCCTTCATTCCTTAGTTTTCTTTTTTAGTCTGACAGTAAACAAAGCATTTAAATAGATGCTATGATTTCCATCCAAATCTTTAATATTCTTCCTCTTTCTTTGCTTTATTTTTTCATCTCTGCTACACTTGATCCTTTCTTAAGTTTATACCTCCTACTGAGTAACTTACACAGCCAGCTAGCAGCAATTCCAAAATGCTACATTTTCAAATGGTGCTAAAATGTTGGGGAGCAGGAGAGAAAAACAGACAGCAAGGACAATTATGTTTATCAGAGGTCCCTTAAGTTTGAAAAACAGGGCCACTCCAAGATGTAGAAGTCACATTATTCTTCTTGATTGCTTCTTCCCATGGCCAGCTTTGCTGGAAAAAAAGCAGTTTGCCAGCTGAACATAAGAGAACATTGGCTGCTTTTCAGGAAGCAAGATATGAGGAGACGAAAATACCGAGCACCCCAGCAAGACTAAGTAATTCAAGCCCAGTTGGAAAGGATTTAAGAAACAGCAACCAAAGGAAAGGCTGAAATTAATTAAAAAAACAGACCCTGGTAGACATCTTGCTATGGAGACAGCTTCAGGGGCCGTATGACCATCTTGCCCTTCCTCCACCACATGGCACATGGTGTGGTGAAGGTGGTCGGAAGCCACATGAAATGGTGTCGTGGGCTTCATCTGGCCCACGGGCCGCAGGTTGAGAATCCCTTCTATAGAGGCACATATAGCAACAGCCAAATATCATCCAGAGACCAGCATTTTTGGCTCACCAATACCCATGGGACTCCTCAACGCTGTATTTAGCATTTAAATGACTAACATATTCTAGAAATATTTAAAATAATTTTTAAATGATAGCAGGGATGGATCGGTGCTCTTTGTTATTACCAAAGTGCTATCAGACTTCTCAGTCAGTCCACATGAGGGAACGCTCTCTCGTTTTCCTTCTGTCGGCTTCCTTCTGGGCTATCTCTCATTTCTTTTTTCTCTTACCCAATTTCTTTAGTGCAGAAGTTCTCAACCTTTTTAAGCCGGGGGCCAGGTCATTATCCCTAAGACAGCTTCAGGGGCCGTATGACCATCTTGCCCTTCCTCCACCACATGGCACATGGTGTGGTGGAGGTGGTCGGGAGCCACATGAAATGGTGCCGTGGGCTTCATCTGGCCCACGGGCCTCAGGTTGAGAATCCCTTCTATAGAGGCACATATAGCAACAGCCAAATATCATACAGAGACCAGCATCTTTGGCTCACCAATACCCATGCAAGACTGAGAGCCAGATTCTTGCACGCAACATAAAATTCCCATAACATTAATTATAATGAGATAGCCACTAGATTAGGATACATTACTGTGGAAGAGAAAGAGAGATGTAGCATCTATCAATACTCTTTTTATTAAACAGACTGGTCTTTGCACATTGATTGTGTACACTTGAACATTTTTTTTTACTGAGTCTCTTAAAATATAAAATTTAGTAGACAACACAGTGGCTCAAACCACTGGCCCATTCAACCTATTATGATCAGCTCTGACTGACAGCAATGGTTCTCCAAGGTTTCAGGCATAATTATTTTTAATAGCAATAGTAATTATACTTATATACCGCCCCATAGCACTTAGCGAACTCTCAGGGTGGTTCACAAGATAATTAGCATCCTCCCCCCAAATATGCTGGGTACTTTTATCAATCAATCTTTATTACAGTCCAAGACCAGCATAGTACAGCCAAAAGAACAGAAGTTAAAATGAGGGTGCTTAAAATATATCAAGAGAGAGAAGTTAAATGAGGGTACTTAAATATATATTTTTAAAAGGAGTGTCTCTGCTCAGAGTTAAGAGGTAATAAATTTGTATTCAATGTTACTATCCAGTTATATTTTATTTTTAAATAATAAACAATCAATAATAAAATCATGATTTTTCCACCTCTGCTCCAAAGGGACTTCTCAAAAAGGGTAGCAATGTCTTAGGCAGCCTAAAACTCAACACAGACCTTTAATTTTCATCTGAATAGACACACCACCACCACCACACCAGAACGATATAACTGTACCTTATATAACGGACGTCGAACATCGATAGGGCAGTTCTGTACAACTTCATCAACAACATCTGAAATGGACTGCACAAAATCTGGATTGGCAAACTGGGAGAAATAAAAGGCTCACTTGGTTAATTAGACACATGGAGACACAGTAGTGCTAAAGAGAATTAGGACAGTCTTAGATTCAAGGCATTGCCTGGTAGTGATGGTGGGAAGAACTGCATGCAGATGGGTTGGGAACTGGTGGGATGGGATGGAAACCAAGCCGACTGCTTGAGCAAGTCTTCTTTCTTCATCGGTGCGATGAAGAATCTAGGTGCTAGCATAGAAATCTAGTGCATTGCGCAACCAGACAGATCTCATGGTGCCTCCTTCATAGTAACACAAAATGTTGTTTGTTTTGCTTTGCTTTGCAAGCTATTGATGTCTGTGGGCTTATTTACAAAGCTGGGTTGGCTAGGCAAAATCCAGGGGAATCTGCTAGTCTACAGTAGCAAGGCACAGCTAACAGTCTGGTGACAGCCTAAAAACTAACAGGGTGGCCCAGAGTGAACTTTCATAAACATCATTGAAAGAAAGAACTCTTAACAAAAGTGGGTGCTAATATTAAACCCAGGATTGAACAATATGTTGTTAGATGGTGTCTACATGTTGCCAGACTACAGTTCCCATTATCTCCTCACCATCTGTGAGGGCTACTGTTAATTGCATATAAAATGCCTGGAGGATCAGACCCTAATCCAAAACAAGAATTTGCATATGTAGATTAACACTGATCATATACCAAACGTATCACCCTGCAGATAATCCCAAAGTATTAAATAGCTCCACTCAAGAGTTATCATCAGTGTAAGCTTCATAGAACTTATCAATAAATAGTTGTACCTGAAGTAATAGATCCAAGTGAATATTCTAATACATCTTGACATGACATAGCCACTAGGTGGTGCTCAATCACCAGATATGCTGCTGCTGCTGCTATTATTATTATTATTATTATTATCATCATCATCATCATCATCATCATCATCTCCTCTTACCTCTGGATGAAAAAAGATTTCAGGCCCAAGGAATCTTTCATGACCAACATCTATAATAAATTTATTTTTGCTGATTGCATTGATGCCAGTGTATTGCTTTATCCACTTGAGTGGATCTGTATCATACTTGGTAAATTCTTTTACTATGTCAGGGCAAATATAGCAATACTTTTCCTGTGATGGAAAACATGAAATGTACTTATTAGGGTAGAAATAGAAGAATACAACTAAAATAATCATCTAGCCCAGCAATTCTCAACCTGCGGCCCATGGGCTGGATGCAGCCCATGGCACCATTTCATGTGCCCCCCCCCCCACACTGCCTCCACCACACCAGAAAGTGCCATGTGGTGGAGGAAGGGCAAAATGGCTGTTTGGTCCCCAAAGCTGTCTGAGGGAGCGTGACCCAGCCCCTGGCTTAAAATTTATTTATTTTATTTATTTATTGAATTTCTATACCACCCATCTGGGTGTTATTCCACTCTGAGCGGTGAACAAACTGAAAATAAATAACAACAATACCCACAGCAAATTAAAACCCACCACCAACATATACAAATACATCAAAGGTTGAGAACTCCTGATCTAGCCAGTTAATCCTACCACACAGCTGAGGAACAAATTTACGTAGATTTATTCTCAAATCTATCCGTATTTACATGGTATATACTTCCCCTATCAACCCAGTTGCACTTGCACAGAGTAAATATTGCTGTTGGCAAAGAAAGAGAGACCTCCCATGATTATGGCAGCTGGGAAAAATACATACATCCCACACATGAACTGCCTCAAGTCATAGGTGTAATAGCACATAATATTATACATCCATGTAGCTCAGGGGTTCCCAAATAAGGCCAATGGCAACACACTTAAGGACACTTTGGAGGAATGCCATTGGAGTTAATTTCCTTTCCTATGTGCCTAATAAGACAAGCTGACTGGTATTACCATAAAAATCCCATCCCTCTCCTTTTATTATAAAACTATGTCATCGAAGGCAAACGGTCCAGAACTTCAATGGCAACTTCCCAAAAAAGAACATACAGAACCACTGCACTGATGAAATACCTATTTGACCAAAATACTTTGGGCTTTTGAATTCATTTTGTTAAAATTTCCACCTAGCACCCTTTTTATTTTATTTTTTGCTACACCTCCGTATTGTCAACCACATCAACTTATGGAACCAAAAAAAGTGAAGTCCTAATTAAAGTAACAGAAGGTGGTCACTCCTTTTTTCCTAGCCTAGGGCTGGGAAATTTTGGTCTTCTAGATGTTGTTGGACTGTGTTGTCCTTCAGCCCAGGGAAGAACCACAAATGGTAAGGAATGACAGAGATGCAATCGATGGCATCTGAATGGCAATACATTTTCCACTATTGCTCTAGTCCAGTGGTGGTGAACCTATGGCACCTGTGCCAGAGGGGGCACTCAGAGCCCTCTTTGTGAGCATGCGCACCATCGCCCCAGCACAGAGTTCACCCTGCTCCTCTGTTTGAGCACTCAGTTTCTAAAAGATTCATCACCACTGCCCTAATCCTTATAGCAGTGATGGCGAACCTATGGCACACGTGCCATAGGTGGCACTTGGAGCCCTCTCTGTGGGCACCTGTGCAGTCACACAAGCACAGAGTTTGCCCCGCCCCTCTGCTCAACAGCCCAATGGGAGCACTTCCTCCCTCTCTTCAGC
Organism: Bradypodion ventrale; assembly: GCA_035047345.1. Classification (NCBI taxonomy): domain Eukaryota; kingdom Metazoa; phylum Chordata; class Lepidosauria; order Squamata; family Chamaeleonidae; genus Bradypodion; species Bradypodion ventrale. The sequence goes on from JAWDJE010000006.1 coordinate 130,038,820, forward strand.
ACAGAGTTCACCCCGCCCCTCTGCCCAGCAGCCCAATGGGAGCGTTTCCTTCCTCCCCTGTTGCTGTGTTGCCACATTGCGATAAGTAAGTGGGTTGCAGTTTGGGCACCCCGTCTCTAAAAGATTCGCCATCACTGCCCTATAGCAGCTCTGCAAAGACACTGGCAGAAATCAGTCACCAAGTTATAAGCTTTTTGAAAGGGGTGGGTAATTTAACACTAAATTAAAAAGAGAAAATATTAAAGAGGGAAGCTGTGTTAATCTACTGCAGGAAAAAGAACAAGGAGTTTTATGGCACTTTTAACTTGGCTTAAGCTTTTGTAGAATTTAATCTTTTATTAGCCCCAAGTACAGCCGACAATATAGATTCTATATTTATACATTTAAATTGGAAGCAGGAAGGCCCAGAAATATAAAATGTAGCAGAAACGGCAAGATGGGCAATCAATGGTTATTTATGTTTAAGAGCTTGGGGACTGATAAACAGAGTCCTTAATGATGGTTGCATAGAAACCCCCGGTTAACGATGCGTTCGGACGTCGTTTTCGGTTAACGACATGACTTTTTGTGAAAAGTCATCTCTCGGTTAACAATCTGGCATCGTTAATCGAGGCACCGTGTTTCATCTCCTACCTTCCAAGCTGGAAAATCACCGTCGGGGGGGGGGGTGTCCCTGTTTCCGGTTCTCTGTCTCCCCAGCAGTGTGTGGAAGGCTTGGAAGACCTATTCTGCACTATTCCCGCCTTCCTAGGTGCTCCCTGTGCCGCACAACAGCTGATAATAGTTGCGGCCACCATTTTGTTTTGGGTTTTTTGTTTTTCAATAGTTGCGGCTGCAACTATTATCAGCTGTTGCGTCGCACAGGGTGCACCTCGGAAGGCAGGGATAGTGCACAATAGGTCCTCCAAGCATCCTAAACACTGCTGGAGAGGCAGAAAGCCTGAAACAGGGACCCCACCGGCGGCGATTTTCCAGCTTCAAAAGGTAGAGATCTCATCGTAGGGGTGGGCAGAGGTGCGGATCGCCTCCCCCCAGCTTCCCAGAGGAGGCAGGGGTGGCAGAGACCCAGAAATGGGCAAAATTATCAAAGCTGTTTCCGACCCCCACGGACCTTTTCCGACGGTGCTCCAAGCAGAAACCCCTTCGTCTGCTGCAGATTTCTGCTTCCCGGTTAACGACGCTTCCGAGTTAGCGACGCGACTTTGGGAACCAAGAAACATCGTTAACCGGGGGTTCACTGTATAATATAGGTATATTGCCTATAGTCAACTTAAAGGGTAGGAACTAGAGGGGGCAGAGAAAGTAGGAATAGATGTATAGTTACTACTAAGTTCTTATATTTAAATTATTCAATGTCATTCCCTTAGATATTTCTGGATAACCTGGTTAGTTTTACAGGTGTGTTTACCTTTATGGCTTTAGCTGTCTCCAATGATTGTTCAGGTGGAATCCCCACCTCCCTCTCCCTTAGGAGTTGCTGAATGAAATATGTAATATCTCTACCTGCAATTGGGATGTGTTTGATGCAGCTGCCAATTACATAACCTTCTGCCTGCCAAAAGAGAAAAATGACACCTAGTTAGAAGATACACTAACAAGATATGCTGCAACTAATGTGATACTTATTGTTTAGGCATTTGAATTCAAAGAAATCACGTTGGCAGTACAGTATTTATTAATGATTCATTATGTGTTGAATCGTCGACTGCAACTCGTATCTGAGAATGCATTTTTTTCCTGAAGGAGGAAAAATGTCACTGGCATGAATTTGTTTAAGGTAGATCCTAGCTTGCCATGAAGTGACCCACACGCTATAATCACGGAGCCATCTCCTGTGGCACACATGAAATGAGACACGCAGGATTTGACATAATGACCATAATGGACTGCCGCAGCCTTGAGGATATTATCAAGGCGCACCTTCACAGTCAGTCCATCTGGCATGATCTCTTCCGCCTCCATCACCATTGGGAATCAGAGTTCTTCCTCCGCTCATTTTGCCATTGGGCCCAATATGATAGTTTCCAGTGGCATTTCCTCCACTGAGGGTAATTATGAATCACCCCTGTGCATAACTCTAATCTTTAAAAAACAAACAGTAAAACCCAAATCATTAGGAAATCATAGGAACGATAACAAAAGATTTTTTAGAACCATCATACTTAAATATTTAAAAATGGAGAATGACTTTAAACTTAGTGAATTACATTAAATATACATAAAGGGTCAATGGAGCATCTGAAACAGTGACTTCTCTAAAGAGTATAGTTCTCTTCTTCTTTTTCTGCTGTATCTGAATCTGAATATAGGCGATCATCATGGAGATCAGCCATTAAGACTGTCCTGAGAATATAATGCAGTGGCCTTTCATCTGCCTTCCGCATCGCAGCATGACACCCGTACCACTGATCCAGTTCTGCAAGTCACTTTCTGGTCCTGAGTCCTTTTGGCCTGCAAAGTCCACATCATCAGCCCCAGGCCATGATTGATAAAGCAGCTGCCCTCCATCAAGATGGATTCAAGTGGGATTTAATCCACTTGGGGACCATCACCCTTCCCCATGGAGTTCAGCACCCAAGTCCATACGGGCGCATTTTACTTCCGCTTCTAGGAGCGACAAGGGCGGCACAGGCCAGATGAATCGCAGCAAACCCATTCGTGTAGATTCATGGGGGCTTGGGCTTCTGGGAATTGAAGTCCAAGAACATCTGGGGTGCCAAGGTTCGCCATCACGGAATTTTACTTATAAACTGCCTCAGAATGCTTAGTGCACTCTCTGGGCAGTTCACAAGGTAATTGGAATTTTACCCCCAACATGCTGGGGACTTATTTTACTGAACTTGGAAGGATAGAAGGCCAAGTCAACGTTGAAACAGAATGTGTGGACTTTTCTTCTGGAGATGAAATTTTAGCTTTTTCAGGGTCTCAAATCTATTAAATTAGCAATAGAAACTCAACTAAAAGCATACCTTAAGGGAGAAGCGAATATTTTAATCAGCCTGGGCTGGGATCCAAAAAGCTACTTTTCATATCCCCAAGTGCCTGTGCAGTCCCCGTGGGACTTTTCCTTTTCTTTTTGCCCTTTACCATCAACAGAAAGACTTTTTTTTTTTTTTTGCTAGGCTGCGGCACAAATTACTGCAATGCACTCTTCTAATGTAAGGTTGCCTTTGAAAAGGCTTTTGGAAGCTACAGCAATGTAAAATGCAGCCGTCCTCTAGGGCCACATTGAGGAATATCTTCCTCCAGTTCTCTGTTCTTTCTCTCATTTCCTTTTCAGACACAATTCAAGGTGCCGACCATTACAAAGAACGACTTAGATTATTTGGGACTAAGACAATTGCAGTGGCTCAAGTGGCAAAGACGCTGACTGGAAGGTGGCAGGTCAGCAGTTCGATTCCCAAGTACTGCTGGACAGAATGAGCTCCCGTCTTTGTCCCAGTTCCTGCCAACCTAACAGTTCGAAAGCAAGAAATTGCAAGTAGATAAATAGGGACCACTTCGGTGGGAAAGTAAACAGCATCCCGTGCCCTCTGGTGTCTAGTCATGCCTGCCACATGACCATGGAAACATCTGCAGAAGCAGAAAGCACTGGCTCTTCAGCTTTGAAACAGAGATGAGCACTGAACCCCAGAGTCGGATACAACTGGCTTTTGAGCAAGGGAAACTTTTACCTTTACTAAGACATTTGCAGATGGCTTCCTCGCAAATGAGTTCCTCCATGACATACATGCAATATGTGTGGGCTTGGTCCCTAAGGTTTCATCATCTTCTAAACCAAGAGTGGCCAAACTATGGCCCGTGGGTCAGATCCGGCCCCTGACACCAATTCATCTGGCCCAGCCCAGCCCTGTCGCTTCCAGGAGCGACGAGGGTGGCACGGGCTGGATGAATTGGCGTTGGGGCCCAGATCTGGCCCACAGGCCATAGTTCGGGCACCCCTGGCTTAAACAGAGAAAATGGCAGCCCAAAATCTATCTCATTCTGTTGCGAAACATAGATTGCAAGGTGCATTTTACCTCCGTTTCTGGTGGGAAGAACCACATGACTGGCCCACTGAACCACGTGACCGGCCCATGGCCCAAAAAGTTTGGGCACCCCTATTCTAAAGAGTGTTGGAGAAGAAACAAAACCTGGCCTTTTCTATCCAAGCACATAGGCAGAGAGAGGCTCCGTCTGTTTCCTCTTATGAAGTTTAAGTGACTTAAAATAAGAGTGTTTTATTTCCTTTTAGCCTACAGTGCTACAAAAAGAACAATTATAATAACAAATATAATAACAACTATAATAACAACTCACCTGGTTACATCATATATATATATATATATATATATATATATATATATATATATATATATATATATATATATATATATATATATATATATATATATATATATATATATATATATATATGCGCATAGTAGCATCATTCTTATATTGGGTCCTAACCTCACATTGTGTTTTCTTTCTGGGCTACGGACTTACTGTATCTAAATGCTATGTCCTTTTATATGGTGATGAACCAGGTGAGTATAATGAGAGCGTGTTCAAAACAACAGTGGGAAGAGGTCTCTTTATCTCTGAGTCCTGGTTGCATAAGTGTAAGTGAGTTGTTATTATAGTTGTTATTATATTTGGTATTATAATTGTTAATAAGAATATTATATTTCAAATTTAATGTCATTCAATTTAGTATGTATTAATTGTTTTTACAGAAGTTGGAAAGTAAAGCTATTAAGTTGTCTGAAGAAGGGAAGTTCCCCCGAAAGAGTTGTTTACCGGTCAACTTTCACAACATAGCATTACTGGATGACAGTCTACTATTTTATATTGTGATATTAAAATCAACAATTAACAACACATTACCATTCCTGTGCCTCAAATGGAGTTTTCCTGTTTTCTCATTTATATAATCCATTTGGCCCTTGTCTTTGTCCTATATTCATGTTTCCAACATAGTGATATTGAATGTTAAGTACAACCATTTTAAAAATGCACACCTCTCTTACACCTTTACAAACTGAAAAGGTAACGATGATTTTTTTCACATGCAGCAAGCAAAGCTCAAAATACTTATCATATATAACACAGATACAATACTTACCACTGGAATTACATGTGTCACACCATCACCACTGTCAACAACTGTACCTGTTAAGGTTCGGTCCCCAACTTGCCGTGAAGTCCAAGATGCAGCTAAAGCTAGCACTGCCTGGGCAAGATTTTTAAAAAAATATTCAACTACCACATCAAGAATAAAACTAAATTTCTGATAAAATACAAACCGACAGATGACAATTAAATGTTTCAAATCTTACATAGCCTAGATATCAGAGATTCTCAACCTATGGCCTGCGCCTGCACCTTCACCCTCACTCCCACCGCTGTCGTCCTTTTCCCCTCCGCCTGGCTTAGCTGTGGCATGTGGGGGTGTTTGCAGGCCAGACTGGTGGCATGGGGGGAGTGTTTGCAGTGGCAGTGATGGGGGAAGTATTGGCGGCAGTGATGGAGGAGTGGGGGGGAGGACTGGTGGTGTGTGGGGGACTGTTGGCAGTGGCGGTGGGTAGGGACACTAGTCCAGCCCACTAACAGTCTGAAGGGGCATGATCTGGTCCCAGGCTTTAAAAGGTTGAAAAACCCTGACCTAGATCTTAAGTGTTTAATGTGTGAAGCTTGGAGGTTGAGTTCAAATCCAGCATAAGCTATCAGGTAGTCTTGCAACCAAACTGAATTTGATGAAACGGTTCATTACTCGCGTCCCCCCATATCTGAGACCTTCTGGGGATACACAAGACCATAGATAACAGTGAACCCTATATTTAACATATATATCTGAATAACAGAAGTGTGAGAGGTGTTTCAAATGCCTCTGCCATTCTAAGTGAGAGCTAACAAAATGTCTGCCCTTGTGCCTTGTAAACATTACCTTGCAGACAGTGGCCTCTAGTGACCAGCTCTGGTAATATGCCCTAGACAGACATAAGGCAGATCGCTATGGACAGATGCCTACTCATGCAAGGACTCCTCGCTGAATAATGACTCCAAGGTATCCAAGGTATATATATACAGAGGGTATCAAAAATGTATACACATTTTAAGAGATGTTATCTATCATATGTAATAATTTCAAAGTTAAATTGAATTATGGTCCCAGTTCTGTTTTCTACTTCTATGCATTTGATGTGACATGACTGCCAATTTTTAAATTGTTCCTTATGCCAATGAAGATCCACATAATTTGTTCTTACTCAGAGTGTGACTGTGTATTACCTACGGGGAGAGGGTGTCATTTCTAACTTCAGAAAATGTTAATATGTAAGTATCTTAGAATCGTCTCAAGGAAAAAGTCACAAGAAGTTACAATAATTAAAATGAGGTATTTGGAAATGCCCACTCTAATGGTAGTCCAAAAAATGCAACTCTAAAAGAGAATTCTATGATTTGGAGTCAATTCACACACACACACACACATAGTACATGTCTAGAAAATAACACATAGAAAATAACCCTGCCCAATTCTCTCTGCTAGCATCTTGATCGAAGAAGGATATATTTACTATTTACCTGAACAGCAATATAAAGTCCTGGGATGTTAAAAGACTCAAACATTATCTCTGCAAGATATTCTCTGTTTTCAGGAGTGTTCAGAGGTGGTTCAGTCTGTTTTTTAAAAGGACATTATATTACATAAGGACTGAATACTGTACAGTACATGTTACTGAATTTGACCTTGACAACCAAAAAGCAAACAAAAATTGGTTCCCAGAATACCTTTTTTAAATGTTCTATGTAAATTTGGGATTGAGATTTTATCTGATTGAACATTGATAAAGATATTTTGGGGGACTGGCATCCTTTAGCCCCCTCCTTCTTGACCTTCCAGTGACCGATGAAAGCTCTCCCAGCCATTCCACCTGCCGGCGTTGCTGGGCCCTGCCCTCCCCCCTCGGACTTAAAAAGCGGGGGGGGGGGGATGCCGGATGAGCCGTCGCCATGCTTTCTGGCCCCAGTGGGGGTGAAGAGGCCCTCCCGGCCACTCCACCTGCCGGCGTTGCTGGGCCCCGCCCTCCCCCCTCGGACTTAAAAGGCGGGGGGGATGCCGGACGAACCGTCGCCGCCACAGCACTTTCTGGCCCCAGTGGGGACAGAGAGGCCCTTCTGGCCACTCCACCTGCCGGCGTTGCTGGGCCCCTCCCTCCCCCCTCGGACTTAAAAGGCGGGGGATGAGATGTCATTGCTGCTAACATGTTGTAATGTAGCTGTTATTATTTGTGGATTTCGTGGGTGGTCTTGGCTAAATTTTGTTATTTATTATTATGAATGGGTTATATTTTGTATTGTAATTTGATTTTGTAAACTGCTTTTTGAATTGTACTGTATTATATTGTATTGATTGAGATATTGTTGCCGCCTTGAGTCGGCCTCGGTCAGAGAAAGGTGGGGTATAAATTAAATTTGAATTGAATTTGAATTTGAAAGCCATCCATTTTAGACAATCTTTAACAACAAATTAGAGCAGTTGGGAGTTTGAATGTGTGGTACTGAGTATTTTCATTATGTCTGTGTGTTTTAAACTGTTTTTAGCCAATTGTTTTAATTCCATTAAACATTTAATTTTACAAAAAATATGCATTTATTGTCTTTTAACCTATTTATTTATTTATTTAAAAATTTTTAGTCTCCCTGGGTCTCTTCAGTGGGAGTAAAGTGAAACAGAAATTAAAGCACACAAATAAATTAGACTTTCTTTTTCCTAAATTGTCCCTGTTGGAAAGTAAGTGATGGTCTTCATGGAATTTTGTCCCAATGGAGCAAAGCCCAAACTGCTTTGTAGTGTACAAAATTTAAAACAACAGAACAGTACTTAAAAATCCAGTTCAGGGAAGTGCAGAGGCAGAATAAAAAGCAATTATTTAGAAGTCTGAAGCAGAGCTATTTTGGTGTGTTAATTATCTATACAGTATACATGTCTGTTTTAAAAATACTAATAATAATAAACAGAGTTGCGGTGTATAGTGCATATTATTCACATAAACAAAAAATCCCTAATTAAATCTTCAGAAAATAACGTGCATTAAAGTAATTTAGTGTCATCTGCAGCAAAAAGCTATCACAAAAGGTAATATATAATTATGCATATTGCTGCTAAAACAGCATATTGCTAAGCAACATTTTGCTCTGTTTTACTGTAATGCTGTTCTTTATTTAAGTAAAAATCAGCCAATTATTTCAATAGCACCTATAATCTAATCAAGCTACCCAAAGCTTATTATTATTATTATTATTATTATTATTATTATTATTATTATTATTATTATTATTATTATTATTATTATTATTATTATTATTATTATTATTATTATTATTATTATTATTATTATTATTAAAAGCACTCAAGCTAGGCAGCCTACCAAAGAATTTTATTAGAATACAATTCTCATATGATTTTATAAATTATGCTTCTGGTGAAATGAATGAAAACTCAACACAATTTTAAAAACTTTTCAGGAGCCTTCTACAACATGTACATGATATATTTTTGGGTATAAAACTGAGATATTTCGAATATAAGTGTGGGGAAATAACTTGTGAATGGAGAGGGGAAAGGTATCTGTCAACAAGTTAAGGTTGATCAATTTATTTTTTGTCAGTAGTTCCACTATATGTCTGAAAGTATTAAGGTAAAGGTAAAGGTCACCCTTGCTCGAAAGCCCATCATATCCGACTCTAGGGTTCAGTGCTCATCTCTGTTTCATAGCCGAAGAGCCAGCGCTGTCTGCTTCTGCAGACATTTCCGTGGTCATGTGGCAGGCATGACTGGAGCACACGGAACGTTGTTCATCTTCCCACCAAAGTGGTCCCTATTTATCTACAGTAGTTGCAATTTCTTGCTTTTGAACTGCTAGGTTGGCAGGAGCTGGGACAAAGACGGGAGCTCATTCCATCCTGGGGGACCTCTGACCACAAAGGGTCTTTCTTTCTGCTTAGAAGGGAACTTCTCCTACTCAATTTACAATGATGAGGATGAATGGATGGGAGAGGATCCCTGGATATTACTTTTGTGCCTTCCACTATCCAAATTAATGGCCCGGAGCATGGACTAAGACTTTCTCCATATCATAGGTAAAGGTCTCCCTTGCTCGAAAGCCAGTCATGGCTGACTCTAAAGAGCCAGCACTGTCTTCATTTGAAGACGTTTCCATGGTCATGTGGCAGGCATGCCTAGACACCGAAATGCATGGAATGCTGTTACCATTCCCACAAAAGGTGGTCATGTGGCAGGCATGCCTAGACACTGAAATGCATGGAATGCTGTTACCATTCCCACGTACAGGTGAAACTCGGAAAATTAGAATATCGTGCAAATGTCCATTCATTTCACTTAAAAGGTGAAATATATGAGATAGACTCACTACATGCAAAGCGAGAGATCTCATGGCTTAATTCTTTATAATTGTGATGATCATGGCGAACAGTGTACATGAGAGTATGTGATGATTATGGGGTACATGAGATGGGGGGGATTGGGATTTTCATAAGCTGTAAGCCATAAGCATCAATATTATAACAAAGTAAGGCTTGAACTATCTTGCTTTGCATGTAATGGGTCTATCTTAACCTATAAATCCAAGGGTTAACCGTTGGAACTGGCTATAGGTTGCTATGCCTCGCCCTACTTGCCTGCACTCACCCTTCGTGCACACGGCCGATCTGGGTACGCAGGTCAACGAAGGATTGAGAAAACTGGCAGTGGGGCAACAGCCCCACAAACGCGAAGAAAGGGAAACAACTTCACTTCCCCACATTCCTTGCTCCGCGCCATGCCAGAGCCAATCAGGCTGAGAGGCTCTCGCACGGCGCAGCGTTCGGAAACGCGCCGCAGCCAATCAAAAGAAAAGCATTTTTAAAAAACGCAGCACAAACACAAAGCACCAACCCATAACTACAAACCCCAGCGTCCTGCGCGCCATGAGCGCGCAGAACGCTGAGGAAATCAGCGTCTGAAAAATTAAAAAGAAAAACAACTCACCGCCTCACAGCCAAGCAAACACCAGCCGGCTTTCTTTCCCTCACCCACGGCGCCTGAAGGTCCCGACTGGAGTTTCCCCTTTAATATCAGTAGGTGGGGGGGTTGCGATCCCCCTCTCCGCTGGCTACCCTAGGGTTGGGAGGTTTGTGGGAACAAAAGGGGTATGTTGCCCAAACCCTTCTGGACCCAGGAGACCAGGGAGAGGGGATCGATCCCCCCCTCCTAAAAAAACTCCGTCTTTAAAGAGAAGAAACCAAGCGGTTTCTTCTCTTTAAAAACGGAGTTGTTTTAAGGAGGGGGGGGAATCGATCCACTCTCCCTGGTCTCCTGGGTCCAGAAGAGTTGGGGGGACATACCCCTTTTGTCCCCCCAAACCTCCCAACCCCAGGGGAGCCAGCGGAGAGGGGGGTCGCAACCCCCCACCCACTGATATTAAAGGGAAAACCCCGATCTACTTTCACGACTCCACACAAACAAAGCACCATAACACAATAAAGGCCCCCTCCCTACCACCCAGCCCACCCTTCCTAACTGTAGGAATGCAATTAACACCTCATAATTGGCGACCAGGGACAAGGTCTTCTTCATTCACCTACGACCAGGCAAAAAGGTCCGACCGGGAAGGTCATAAATCAAGCGCTTGAGAAAACATCACAACAGGGTGAGTGAAAAAAAAAAGAAAAGAAAAGAAAAGATTTTTTTTAATCATGGGGTGTGTACTGGTGTCGCAAATGCAGGAACTTTGTAATGATATCTCAGATCTTTTGAATAACAATGGGAAACGAGCTGATGAGAAGGAGATACAAAAGCTAGTCAAAGCTATAGGGAAAATCAGTCCTTGGGTTAAATATGATGAATGTTTGGACTTAAAACAGTGGAAACAGATTGGGAGAGAAATGCAGAAGCATAATGGAATTTCTATATCAGTGCTATTTACGTGGGAGGAAGTCAGAGACTGCCTTCAAAGACTCACTCCAAAGAATATTCTGTTGTCTCAGGGGCTTGATGGCCCCCTCCCACAGCTTTTGCCTCCAGCCAAGGGAGGGGCTATGGCAACTGCCCCTCCATCATATGAGCAACAACAGCATAAGCCCCCTGATGGGGGTGGAGATGGAAAAGAAGATGGGACATTATATCCTGCCTTGCAGCAATCAAGCACTTTTAGCCCTACAAAAGACCTGTTCACTGCTGCAATACTGCCTGCCGAGTCTAAAAAACAACTAGTGCCAGCTGATGGGGAACAAATGGTGGGGACCTCATCACAGATTGAAGCTGTTAATGCATGCAGAGTGGCAGGAAGCAAGGAGTGTGTTTTAAAGAGCAGCATAGGAGATCTCAGTCCGCCCTTGAAGCAGCCCTCATCACAAAAGCAGGAGAAGCTGAGGGGTAAACTTGATACCTCACGTGTGGCCAAGAAGTGGGAGGATGGCCCAGAGGAGGAATGCAGAAAACCCAAGCAAAAGGGGTCTTCTTGCAAGTACAAACTAACAGATGCAGTTTGTCATAAAGTTGAGATGATGCAGATGAAAGAAATCCAGAGGACAAGGGGGGTGAATCCTTCCTCGATGGACAGCAGGCTGTTGCAAAAATACAAGGAGGAAGAAAATATTGAACAGCCCAACCCTCAAACAAAGAGATCAGAGTGGGCTGTCTCAAGTTTCCAGCATCAGGATTGCAGGGAAAGCAACTTGGAATTCCCTGTGATTTTCTTCTGTGTGAAATTACTTGCAACTTCTGGAGAATTTGTCCCTTGTGCCTTCACACCTCATCGGCCTGCCTTAATACAGATGGGTGTGACTGGAGCAAGAAGGAATGTGTGTTTGCCTGAAAAGCTGAAAAGGGGGGTCTGGGTGTCTTGTGAATTCAGTGAGAGTTAATTTATGGCTTAGTTTCAGCTTGCCATGCCAAGAACTGTGCTGGAGAGAAGATAGTGTTTAAGAAGAAACATTTGGACTTTTAATTTGGACATTTTAATTGGACTAAAAAGTTTGTGTGGACTCTAAGCAAAGAATTGGCTTTGTTTGCATTTTAAAACCTGAAAACCTTTTTTAAGCAACCTGATCATGCTATGAGTGTGAAATGCTCTAATGATATTTGTACTGTATTGATTTACCATGCTATGCTGGTTTTAAGTTATTGAATGCAATGGAGACCTACTTCATGTTAGGAAGAAGAGAAATGTTCATGTTTTGTTCATGCTTAAATGTTTTGCTTATTCTCTTGCAGGGGAAAGACCTGTCTTTGCTTATGTTATGTTTTACCTTATGAAACTGCATTTCTCAAGGTACCTCCAGAAGCACATGGAAGAGTTTTCAGTACCCTACACATGTAAATGGGTTTGTGACATTGCATTTGTGTTAAATGTCAGGCATGTTTCATGTTTAGTTACATGGTACTAGTAATAACAGGGCATGCTCCTGTTTCTTAGGGGAGTGTCTGCCTAAGCCATTGGTCGTTTATTGGCAACAAGGGGATCCTGAGTGGAAGGATTCCTGCTGGAGCGATCCGCCCATGGAGAGAGAAAAAGGTTACTCAGCTCCAGGATGGTGGTTCACCAGTAAACTAAATGTGCTGACATTTGTTCTTTTCTTTCTTACTGTGCTTCCAGCTGTAAGAACAATGACTCATGGGGGCAACCCCAACTTTTGGATTCGTCATGCTAACTATATGTTTGAAGTTCATGGTAAGAATGCAACGTTATACTATGAGCATCCACTGGCAGTGTCTCAAATGGCCTTTCTTCCGGCATTGTTCAACATGCCAGAGTTGGTTATTGGACATTTGCAACATCTTGATAGGTCTACACTCTTCTCTAATCCTCCAGAACAATTGAACAACACCCGCTGGCGAAGCATGACATTCAAGAAATACACTAAAGGACTTTGTTTCTGCTGTCATAGTTCTGGAGTCTGGAATAGTAAATGGAAGTACTGGACTCAAGCAAAAGGGTTTTGCGGAATGTAGGCAATTATACGGGTTGTGATGATTATTTTTGGTTATGGGGTAGTTATAACAGTTCTTATAAGCTTAATTATACCTTGTTTAACACTACTATTGAAGATATATATGATGTGTTTCCTATGTTTACTCCTGATTATTCTGCTATAGATAGTGGTTCAATTTGCAATGGATGGCAAATCAAGGATCCCAACATGTGGTTCTTTTTTAATGGAGTTGCCACGAATTTCCATCCAGGACAATATCAATGTGCAGCATTGGGTTATTTTACCTTACAGACTGGCCATAGATTACCTGTTAGCAAAATCCGGAGGATTTTGTAAACTGGTCGGGAACCAGGGATGTCGGGTGAAATTCCAGGATCTGAATAATACTATTGAGAAAGAACTTCAGAATTTACAGGAGAGCATTACTAACAATGTACGCACTGATGTTAATCTCTTTGATTGGGTGACTTCTTGGTTGCCTGATTTATCTGTCCTTAGACGAGTTTTCTTTTATGGGTTCATTATTATTATCTGCCTTATACCTTTGTGTTTTTGCATTAATTGTATTCCTAATCTTATTTCTATGTGTAATGCATGTCCACTGTGTAGAAGGGAGACATCGGGTTTTGCACGACGGCAATTGTACTCAATGAGGTATCATCCTCCGGAACAAGGTACCATGAGTCAGGAGGGGTACGATGTCCAGGAGGACAGTGATGATGTATATGGAGGAGTAGTTATGGAGTATGATGACATGCAGGGGTATGATTAACCGTCCCTCTCTCAAATTTAAATGAAAAAGGAGGACATGTAGGAATGCATCTGGATTCTGTCTCCTGTTTTCTGACACATTTTGTAAACAAAAGCCTCTTTACTTGCATGAGAGACAACGCTCCTTATCTCTCCTTATTTGGGGTCTGACATTCTGATTGATTATGTAGCTTAAGTTTCGTTTCTGGTATACTCTGCTTGAATAAAGAGAAGCGATTAGTATCCTTTGTTCAGCCAAGGACTGGAGTCGTGTTTTCTCTGTCTCTCTCTGTTCTTTCCTTACTCTGAGTCTAATGAAGCTGGACTTCGTGGACTCTTAAGTTTCTATCTGGGGCAATAAACTGCTCTGTTAGATGAGGCTGATTATCTTTACATGAATCAGATCCCAACACCTAACCCCCAACGACCATGCCCCCTCCCCACCACCTAACCCACCCTTCCTAACCCCCAACGACCATGCCCCTCTCCCCACCACCTAGCCCACCCTTCCTAACCCCCAATGACCATGCCCCCCTCCCCACCACCTAGCCCACCCTTCCTAACCCCCAACGACCACGTCCCTTCCCCACCACCAAATAAATAAATTTTTAAAAATTACTAAAAACAGTCAAACACATCCAAAAATAGACAAAAACAAAAACACCAAAAACAATACGAAGTAAACAAAGACACAATCAAAAACAAAACAAACAGACAAAAAATACAAATTCCAACACACACACCCCTGCCCACACACACACACACACACACAAAAGAAAGAAAACAAGCAAACTTACCAAAAGATGTCCTACCTCCACCAGGACTGGAAAAGAAATGAATAAAGAAAGAGACTACTTACCAGAAGAAGCTCCACCCAGAGGCCAGGAGAGAAAAAACAGTCAAAATACAATAACCCCTACCAGCAGCACCTACTCGCCACAATAGTAAAAACAATTCAAAAACACACAACAGCTCCAAATAAAAACAAACCAAAAACATAACACAAATTCACAATTTTACACAAAAGGTCACACCAATAAAAACAAGTCAAAAAAATTACACTAAAACACACTTTAACACAAATCACAAACATATGTCAATAAAATACAATAGAAACTTTTAAAAATCCTGTGCTGAGTTTTAACTCAAATTTAAACTCAAAACATCTAAACACATTTTTAAAACATTGAATGTAAAAAACATTTACTTTTACATTATTAAAATTATTAACTATGGTACAACTAATTAAAAAAATTCAAAAAACTAAAATATTATTCGCTTACATAAAACAATTTGAAAACATTATATCATACTTTGTTCTTTTATCAATCCTCAAAAAAACCCAAAAAAGCAGATCACAGTTAATAACAGCCAAGCCAAAAAAATTTGCATAAATAAACATTTAAAAAATTAAAATTACAGACTAAGCAATTTTTAAAAAACATTAACACAATTTAACCTTCCAACACAATTTAAA
Source organism: Bradypodion ventrale (assembly GCA_035047345.1). Taxonomy (NCBI): domain Eukaryota; kingdom Metazoa; phylum Chordata; class Lepidosauria; order Squamata; family Chamaeleonidae; genus Bradypodion; species Bradypodion ventrale. The sequence continues at coordinate 130,054,025 of JAWDJE010000006.1, forward strand.
ACAGCCCGGCAACGCCGGGCAACCTCTGCTAGTCTCATATATTTGTTTCACCTTTTAAGTTGCATTACTGAACTGAATGAACATTTGCACGATATTCTAATTTTCTGAGTTTCACCTGTATTTATCTACTTGCAATTTCTTGCTTTTGAACTGATAGGTTGGCAGGAGCTGGGACAGACGATAAGAGCTCACTCTGTCGTGCAGCACTCAGGTCTCAAACTGCTGACCTGCCAAACTTCCAGTCATCAAGTTCAGCATCTTAACTCCTAAGACACTACTGCCCCTTTCTCCATATCATAGAATTATAGAATTGTTGAGTTGGAAGGGGTCTATGAGTCCAAACCTCTACTCAATGTAGGAATCCAAATCAAAGCAGATCTGACAGAAGGTTGTCCAATTTCCTCTTGAATGCACAGCCTCCGCCATTGGTGCACTCACCACCTCCTGAGATCACAGATTCCACTGTGATGCTGCTCTGATAAGACGTTTTTCCTGATATTTTGCCTATAGTATCTGGTTTTCTGTTGTTTGAGCCCATTATTACATGTCCTGCACTCTAAGATGATTCAAAACAGGTCCTGCCCCTTCTCTTTATGACTCCATGCCGGTCTCTGCCAGAAACCAGAAATGGACATTTGGGGGAAGGGGGTCAGGCCACAAGAGGGAAATGGTGACGCTCCATCCTTCCACAGGAGAAATCACCTGGTGTAACAAACTGCTCCCAAGAGGCAATCGAGCCAACAAAAAGCAATTACACACACACACCCAAAGAAGACAATCGAGTCTACAAAATGCAAATAATTACAAAGCAATGCAAAGAATTGCATTACTTTCTCCTGTTTGCCTTACCATTAAGAAGTAATGATCTTCTGGTTCAGCCCGAAGATATTTAAAAATCACCTGCTCCATGAACTTTTCCATAAGATCCCAGTCTTCCACCATGCCGTGCCGCACAGGCCACTGAAGCAAGAGGAAATGAAAGCATAGCATTCGCAAAGATGAGTGGGCATGTCGCACTTATATAATACAAGCAGACTTCTACTCCAGTGGGTGACTTTGTACCTAGGGAGATGACACTGTGCACAAGAAGCTTGTCATGAGTGGGGCCTTCCCCATTGGTAGAAGGTAAGAGAATACAATACATCATACAAGTTCATAGCCTAGATAAGGTTCTATCAAACTTTAGAATACAGGCCTTATATCTGAATCATAAACCCAAACAAATTAGTAAAATAATGTTACCAGGTTTAAATATGTTTCACCCTCAAAATCTTTCCAAAAAATTAAGGCAGAGGATAGTTCTCAAGCCTATACTCATTACAGCAGTTCTCAACCTTTTTTAAGCCGGGGGCTGGGTCACGCTCCCTCAGACAGCTTCGGGGGGCCTTCCTACACCACATGGCACTTCCTGGTGTGGTGGAGGCAATGGGGAGCCACATGAAATGGTGCCGCGGGCCGCAGGTTGAGAATCCCTGCACTACAAGATTTAATTTAATTTAATTTAATAGTCATATTTATATATGCCGCCCACTCAGGCAGAACCCGACTCAGGGCGGCATTACAACAAGTTCTAAAAACACATAAAAACACTTTAAAAGACCCATATCCCACCCACTTTAAAAGACCCATATCTCACCCACCCATCCCACCCACTATAAAAATGGACCAACCCAAAGCTGAAATGATTGCCTTTGTCAGCCAGTCGAGACCTGAGTGCTGCATGACGGAGTGAGCTCCTGTCTCTGTCCCTGCTCCAGCCAACCTAGCAGTTCGAAAGCAAGAAATTGCAAGTACTCTAGATAAATAGGTACCACTTTGGTGTGTAGCTAAACAGCATGTGTGCCTTGGTGTCTAGTCATGCCTGCCATATGTCCACGGAAACTTCCGCAGACGAAGTCAGCGCTGGCTCTTTGGCTATAAACAAAGATGAGCACTGAACCCTAGAGTTGGATATGACTGGCTTTTGAGCAAGGGCAACTTTTACCTTTACCTAATTTTTTAAAAAAGCTTTAAAAATAACTTTTTAAAATGTTTTTTTAAATCTATTTTCATGTGTTTACAACTATGTTATGTATTTTTGGAAGCCCTTGTGGGCTGAGAAGTGGGAAATGTTTCTTTAAAAAATCAATAAAGGCAAGGTTATCAAGGAGCAAATGCTATTATGGCTTTGTTATAACTGTCATTAAGAATGACGTGTTGAGCTAAAACTCTAACGTGGATTCAAGCATAGCCAAAAACTTCATGAATCCTAAGAAAGATTTAAATAGAGATGGCACTGTTTTTAGGTAAAGGTAAAGGTCACCCTTGCTCAAAAGCAAGTTGTATCTGACTCTAGGGTTCAGTGCTCATCTCTGTTTATAGCCAAAGAACCAGCGCTGTCTGCATCTGTGTGCTGTGGATATATGGCAGGCATGACTAGACATCGGAGTGCATGGAACGCTGTTTCCCTTACCACCAAGTGGTACCTATTTATCTACTTGCAATTTCCTGCTTTCAAATTACTAGGTTGGCAGGACCTGGGACAGAGACAGGAGCTCATCCCTTTGTGCAGTACTTGGGTCTCAAACTGCTGACCTGCCGACCTTCCAGTCGTGAAGTTCAGCATCATAACCACTAAGCCACCGCACTTGCTAATCAAGCAATCGTACAAGGTATACTATGTCCATGATGGCGAACCTTGGCACTTCAGGTGTTCTTGGACTGCAATTACCAGAAGCCCAAGTCAGCACTCCTGCTGATCAGGGCTTCTGGAAATTGAAGTTCCAGAACACCTGGAGTGCCAAGGGTTCGCCAAGACTGTACTATGTAATCAGATAGTTTTAAAAATGACACGTGTACTTGCTAGTCCATCTTCTGTTTCTCCTCCAGACTTACCTTTGTGGCATAGGTAGGTTTATCTAGGGCTTCGTCTCCAATAAAAAAGTCAAGATCTTCAACTCCCTGTGTCAGCCTCCTCTGTGCTTGGTCACCTATTTTTGCGGATTCTCTTATTGCAATACCTAAATTTTGAAATGACATGAAATAATCTCGTTCAACGCCAGCTCACACATGTGCACTTCAACAAGCAGGGGGCATCTGCAGTTCACTGCTGCCGTTGACTGGAAGGCGCCCGTGAGATTATTCAAGTTGTCACCATGGTGTCAGGTAAAGAGGAAGCCACTTGTTCACTAAGGCAGATTGCTGGCAGCAACACAATAGCAATAGGAAGGAAACAGGATTCGCCATAGCAACCCGCAACTGGTTTAATGAGGACTGGTCCTGGCAGAAAGGAAAGAAAGCTTTTTTCTCCAGCTACTACACACTAGCCAAGGATGCTAATACTCTATAGTAAATGCCACTACCAAAGAAGGGGGGGGGGGGGAGAGAGATGGCAGCCAAAAAACAAACTCATCAATTTCATCAACGAACATGTAAGTCACAACAGAGTGAGAAATACTTACATGATGGGATAATGAACTGCGGCTCTGTATTCCCTGCATAGCCCAGTTTTGTATATCTAAATTAAGAAAATAAAAAGAAAGGCACATCATGGGGTGAAGAAGCTATTTTCCAACAGAGAAAAGGTAGAGGTAAAAGCCGCTCTTGCTCGAAAACCAGTCGTATCCGATCTAGGGTTCAGTGCTCATCTGTTTACAGCCAAAGAGCCATTGCTGATGTTTCCATGCACATGTGGCACACATGACTAGACACCGGAGTGCACGTAATGCTGTGACCTTTCCAACCAAAGTGGTACCTATTTATCTACTTGCAATGTCTTGCTTTCAAACTTCTAGTTTTGCAGGAGCTAGGACAGAGATGGGAACTCACTCCATCCTGCTAGGGTGATAGAGTAGACCAGGGATTGTCAACCTGCGGCCCATGGGCCAGATGCATCCCACAGCACCATTCCATGTGGGCCCCCACTGCCTCCGCCACACCAGTAAGTGCCATGTGGTGGAGGAAGAGAAAAATGGCCATCTGGCCCCCGAAGCTGTCTGAGGGAGCGTGAACTGGCCCCTGACTTTAAAAGGTTGAGAACTCCAGTAGTAGACCATACTGACAGCGACTCAACGCCAAGTGTCAGGCGGCAGTTAACTAACCTGACCACCCTGAAGACTAACAACACTGGGTGCCGAAGTCCACAGGGAAGGCTGATATTCCCCAAGTGGATTAAATCCCACTTGAATCCATCTTGATGAAGGGCAGCAGCTTCATCAATACTGGCCTGGGGCTAAGGAGAACTTTGTGTGCCAAAAGTGCTCAGGACCAGAAAGTGACTTGCAGAACTGGATCAGTGGTACAGGTGTCACATTGCAAAATAGAAAGCAAATTAAGGCAACTGCATTATATTCCCAGGACAGTCTTCATGGTATGGATACACAGAAAGAGCCTCCTTGAAGACTGTGGTATTTTTGAACCACAATCGGGCGTACCCTGGGCAATGGCAACCTTGTGTTGCCGGCTAATCTTTCTGACACAGGTCAAGCCAAAGGAACTACAGAATGGACTCACTAAAAGGTGGCTTCATTTTGGTAGTCTTACATCTGGCCTAGACACAGAAGAAGAAGAAGAAAGAAGAAGAAGTCTGATGCAACCACTCTCTTTTGAGATTTGGCCACTGGACTGAACACCTTTAGTTGGCATTTTGTTGTTCAGTCGCACAGTCGATTCTGACCCTTTGCGACCCCATGGACCACTGCCCACCAGGCACCCCTGTCCTCTACCATCCTCCTCAACCCGCCCAGCTCTGTGCCCATTGTGTCTACAATACCATCTAGCCATCTCATTTTTGTCCGTCCCCTTCTTTTAGTTGGCATACAGGACTTCATTTCACTTGCATGAACTAATAATTTGCAGCATAGTTCTAAGCATATTTATGAAGAATTCAAAAGAACTTGCTCCCAAGTATTTATGCTCAGGAGTACAGTATACCATTAATCACAACTGGAGAATGACAAAAATATGAATTTAGGATGCTCATTTTCAAGATCACCTTACCTTATGGGAAGAAAACAGTTTATTAATTTTGTAAGTTCCATTTGCTATGAAATTCTATACAATTGTGTAAGTTCTATTTGCTATGAAATTCTACGCATCAGAGAAGCATGTTGTCACAGTTTTAAAATAGCAATTTTAAAATAGATTGCCCTGCCCCACATCTCAGACTCAGCATGTAACTTATCACCAGGGGGAAGATTATGAAACTAAAACCAGAGGCAATACATTTAGGAGCAATATGATTGTATTACATTTATCTGTTTAATTGTAGAATCCTGAATTGTTTTGGTGAACTGCTTGATCCTTCCATTTATAGTCTCTTATTCTACATCTAATTTCTAGGGAACATCTGGATTAATTTTATTGAATTTTCTTATCTGAAAATTAATCCAGATGTTCCCTAGAAATTAGATGTAGAATAAGAGACTGTAAATGGAAGGATCAAGCAGTTCACCAAAACAATTCAGGATTCTACAATTAAACAGATAAATGTAATACAATCATATTATCTTAAACATTCTTGAGGTTACACAAGAGCAAAACCAAATAAGAAGATGGAGGAAGGAACTCAACTTCCCCTACGTCATTTTGAGGAACCTGGACAGTCTGAGGGTCAGAGTGCCTAAATGTAAAACCAACATGCTCAAGTAGAGACTACTGGCAGAGAACACGCTGTGTGAATGTGGAGATACAGTATCTGGCTCATCTGATGGTTTGCCAACTACTACCAGAAACATGCAGCAATGAAGACCTAATTTTGGCCAACAGCAAAGCCAGGAAAGTGGCTTCATTTTGGCAATCCAAAGTTTGATCTGGACACAAAAGAAGATCTTAACTGCACCCAATAGGACTTACATCTGAGGAGTGCTTAGCGTTTAACATGGGCAGCTGCAACCACCATGATTTTCATAATCTATATCTATAAAACAGAGGTGTGGTCTTGTATGTGCTCTAAAGGAACCCACACCCCTGGACTGATCTCGCTGAAAATTGGCACACACCTACTTTGGGCTTGCGAGATCAGCACTGTGGGGGTCTCGAAACCCATTTGGGTGCTTATGCCCCACAAATTGGGAAGCAAAGGGGACACCCCCAACGATGGGAGAGAAAGCACGTACCACCACTAAAAAGGGGGCAGGGATCCTTTCCCACAGCTGAAGAATAAAAATATATTTAAAAATAAAAGAACACAGCTCTCCGTGTTTTTCAATCAATTTGTTTTTCTTGCACTTCATTTCCTATTTATTTTTAACTTGAATGATCAGCTGTAACAATTGGTACTTTTCATTTCTTATTACAAGTCTTCCAGCCTTTCATGCTTTACAATGTCTTGATGTCTATCCATTCTTCTCCTCCTTCTTTACTTCTTCTTTTACCCCATTGGGTGTTGAGTGAGACACAAGGTTTTTGTTTTGGCATTTCTAGCAGCCTCCACTGGTGTTATTTGGTGTTCTTGTAATATTTCTTTGATGTTATCTCTCCACCTTCCTCTGGGTCTGCCTCATGGTCTTTGTCCTTCTTCTCTTTCCACATCTGCCTTGTAAGGTATGGAATTCCAAAACATTCTCTCCAAATTGGAAAACCACTTTATTTGTTGTCTCTGTATGTAGTGCAAGATTGTTTCTGTTCCAATTCTTTCCCTTATGACCTCATTCCTGATTTTATTCCTTCTAGTCACTCCAGCAGCCTTCCTCGGACATCTCATTTCCATGGTAACCGAGTTCTGCTTATGTTTTGTTGTAAGTGTCCATGTTTAGCACTGGTAACGTAAGGTGGGAATGAATATGCTTTGTATGAGGTGTTTCTTTGTGTTGATTGATATTGCCTTGTGTTGTTAGAGCAGAGCCAACTGTCCCAATATTTGGTTTGCCTTACTGCACCATATGTTAATCTCTTCATCCTTTTTGCTATTTTCAGTAAATGTTTTTCCTGGGTATTTAAACTCTGCCACTTGTTTTATACTTGTTCCCTCTATCTCAATATCTAGAGCAGTGATGGCAAACCTTTTAGAGACCGAATGCCCAAACTGCAACCCAAAACTCACTTATTTATCGCAAAGTGCCAACACAGCAACAGGGGAGGAAGGAAATGCTAATGCTCCCATTGGGCTGCTGGGCAGAGGGATGGGGTGAACTCTGTGCTGGAGGAGCGTCGGAGTGCTCCCATTAGGCTGCTGGGCAGAGAGACGGGGTGAAATCTGTGCTGGGGGAGGGATGAAGTACTCACATTGCATGGCTGGGCAGAGGGACAGGGCAAACTCTGTGCTTGGGTGACTACATGAATGCCCACAGAGAGGGCTCCAAGTGCCACCTCTGGCATGTGTGCCATAGGTTCACCACCACTGATCTAGAGCAGGGGTACCCAAACTTTTCAGGCCATGGCCAGTCACATTGTTCCTCCCACCAGAAGCAAAAAATGCACCCGTGCATGTGCAAAACGCTGCCGTAAATGCACCTGCAGCTATGGTAAACATGTTTACGACAGCTGCAGGTGCAGTTACAGCATTTTGTGCATGTGCAGGTGTGTTTTACTTCCACTTCCGGGAGCAGCGAGGGTGGTATGGGCCGGATGATTTGGCATCATGGGCTGTAGTTTGGGCACCCCTGATCTAGAGTATGTTGTTTCCTTCCAATTCATTGGCTTTAATATTTCTTGGGCCACCCTCCTGACCTGTGAAATGTTTACCATGCTGAGCTAAAACCAGGTTTCAAATGTTTCTTTTTTTAATATAACAGCCCTTGTTAAAGTCCATAATTCCATACCATAAAGTAGTAAGAATACAAAATGCCTTCATGACTGTGAATTTTAACTTATATTTGCATGTTACAGTCTTCATCTCAAGGAAGTATTCCCCGGTCATCTTGATTCTGACTTACACTGTACATGGCTGTGACCCCACTGTTCATTCAACCAAAATCAAAGTTATTTTCAGGGGGGAATTGCTTCTGAAGGCAGTGGAAAAGAGAAGGCAGCTCTGCTTGGAAACAAGGAGACAGACGGTATCATTGGATGTCCTTCAGGGAATGAATTTAGCCAATAAACTGTAAAGACGGTCAATTTGAGGAAAGGGATCAGAAGAGACTTGCTGCTTTTAGAGAGGTACCACCAGGTGAGGGCAAAGCCATGGTAGGGAGGAGAAAAAGAGGATGGATAAAGGAGAAAACTCTTTACAAATACCTGCAGTGCTGGGTTTTAGGACAGACAGCAATGCAGAAAGGGTGCCTGCAGGAGGGAGTCAAATACTAAATGATTGTTTTATGCAACAACAAATAGATCAATGCAAAATGCAATACATAAGAAAGTAGATAGTTTAAAACAGTAAACAACCAGGGAGTGGTGGCTTGGTGTTTAAGACACTAAACTTGACAACCGGAAGGTGGGTGGGTCAGCAGTTCGAGGCACAAGTGATGCATGATGGAGTGAGCTCCTGTCTGTCCCAGGTCCTGCCAACCTAGCAGTTCCAAAGCAGGAAATTGAAAGTGGATAAGTAGGTACCGCTTCAGAAGGAAGGTAAACAGTGTTCCATCCACTCCGGTGTCTAGTCATGCCTACTACATGACCACGGAAATGTCTGTAGGCACAGATAGTGTTGGCTCTTTGGCTGTAAATGGAGATGATCACTGACCCTAAGAGTCAGATTACGACCAGCTTTTGAGCAAGGGAAACCTTTACCTTTACCCAGATTATGTATGTATGTATGTATGTATGTATGTATGTATGTATGTATGTATGTATGTATGTATGTATGTACGTACGTACGTATGTATACACATACAGTAAAACCTCGCATAAAGAGTGCCTCGCTTAGAGACTAACTCACTTAAAGAGCAGAATTTTCTCTGAATGGTCACCTCGCTTAACAACTAAAACCAATCAAAAACTCACTTAACAACTCAATCGGGGGTCGCAATCCCACCCACCTACCCAACAGAAGTCACAATTGGTCACTTACAATGGTGTTTCGCTTAAAGAGCCATCCCATGGAACGCATTATGCTCTTTAAGCAAGGTACCACTGTATAAGTATATCTACATCTACTCATTTATGTAATTACGTGTCCTGAGGATATAGGAAGTTGGCAGAGGAGAAGGTTGGTCCTTCACCCAACAGTTCTGGTGCTGGCTTCTCCCCCAGACAGGAGAATAGCAATAGCAATTACACTTACATACCGCCCCATAGCACTTAGCGCACTTTCTGGGTGGTTCAAAAGTTAATTAGCATTTCCCCCCCATATGCTGAGTACTTATATTAATCTTTATTACAGCCCAAGACCAGCATAGTACAGCAAAAAGTTAAAATGAGGGTGCTTTTTAAATGTTTTTAAAAGGAGTGTTTCTGCTCAGAGTTAAGAAGTAGTACAATTAGTATTCAAGATTAATAGTGTTACAACTATTACTAAGTCTACGATATAGCACTAGTGGTTTATGCGCTCTACATGAGGCTGCCCTTGATAACCATTCAGAAGCTACAGCTGGTTCAGAATGCGGCTGCCCGGGTGGTGACAGGGTGCGGGCATTATGCCCATGCCTCGCCACTGCTACGAGAGCTGCATTGGTAGCCAGTATGCCTCCGGGTGCAATTCAAGGTTCTGGTTTTGACCTTTCAAGCCATTCATGGTAGTGGGCCAGGATAGTTATTTAGTCCTGCCCAAGGTTCTTATTTACTCCTACACGGGTGTCCTTTTTAAGGGGATTGGGGAGGTTTTATAAATGTTTTTAGATAGATCTATAGTACTGCAGGACGGAATGAGCTCCCACCTTTGTCCCAGCTCCTGCCAACCTAGCAATTCAAAAGCAAGACATTGCAAGTAGGGACCACTTCAGTGGGAAGGTAACAGTGTTCCGTACGCTCCGGTGTCTAGTCATGCCTGCCACATGACCACAGAAATGTCTGCAGAAGCAGACAGCGCTGGCTCTTCAGCTTTGAAACAGAGATGAGCACTGAGCCCTAGAGTCAGATACGACTGGCTTTCGAGCAAGGGAAACCTTTACCTTTATAGTACAGTATTCAGTTTTAATTAGCATTGGGTATAGGTTTTCAATGACGTTGAGAGCCACCCTGGGTCGCTTAGGCAAAAAGGGTGGTTATATACATCCAATAAAGAAAGAAAGAAATAAAATTTAGCTGACAGAGAGACAGACAGGTTGATCATGCTGGGTACTCATTTTACCAACCTTGGAAGGATGGCAGGCTGAGTCTATAGAAGCCCTGGTGATGAAGTGGTTAAACTGTCATACTGTAACCAAAAAGGTTGTGAGTTCGATCCTGGCCAGGAGTTCAAGGTTGGTTCAGCCTTCCGTCCTTCCGAGGTCAGTAAAATGAGTACCCAGCATGTTGGGGCCAAAATGCTTATCCACTTGTGAACCGCCCAGAGAGTGTACGAAGCACTAAAGAGGTGGCATAGAAGTGTGATTGCTTTGCAACCTTGAGAACTGGTCAGGATCGAACTCGCAACACTCTGGCTGCAGTGCAGCAGTTTAACCACTGCGCCACCAAGGCTCTAAAGGAGGTTTTGGGGCAAGGTCGGAAAGAGGTGATGGAAGGGGAGGGGGAGCACCGTGCAAAGCGTGTGGAGGGAGACCAGACCATGCTCGCTGCCACTCACCCGGTGCCGCCGTCGACCACGCACGGGGGCATTAGGCTCGCCATTTCCGCCCCGCCCCCGGTCGCCCCTGCCCCGGTCGCAGCAACGGACGGCCAGCCGGCACGGCGGAGACAGCCTCGAACGCACCACGCATGCGTGGAACCCACGCTGTAAGAGAGATATTTTTATTTTTAATCCTCACTCACTCACTCCTCCCCCCGCCCACGTGCACATACATCACGTGGTTCTGCATTTTTCCCGTAAACTAGCTATGATGCCCCCGGCGGCCATTTTGGGATGGGGCACAGAAGAGGCCTTTTGCCCTTAGAATCAACTCTCAGGCTAACGGGGAGGAGGGAGAGAATCATTGGTTGCTTAGCAACGAGAGGTGCTGGGCCTGCCGATATTGATGATATATAAAGATGGTTTCCAAATCTTATAAGAGTCGGCTATTTTTCTTTATAATTCAGATCATAAAAGTAAAACTGGATGTGTGTGCAATCTTTTTTTAAAAAAAAACCCAATACTTTGGATTTGGGGAGGCGTAAAAGTGCAAAAAATAAAGAAAATACATCTTTTTTGAAAGAATATATACATATTCTTCTTAAAATATTTATTTTCTTTATATATTATATATACATTTATTTCGTTTTCTTTACTTTTTTTGCACTTTTAAAGTAAAGGTAAAGGTTTCCCTTGCTCGAAAGCCAGTTGTATCTGATTCTAGGGTTCAGTGCTCATCTCTGTTTCAAAGCTGAAGAGCCAGCGTTGTCTGCTTCTGCACACATTTCCGTGGTCATGTGGCAGGCATGACTAGACACTGGAGCACACGGAACGCTGTTACCTTCCCACTGAAGTGGTCCCTATTTATCTACTTGCAATTTCTTGCTTTTGAACTGCTAGGTTAGCAGGAGCTGGGACAAAGACGGGAGCTCATTCCGTCCTGCAGTACTCGGGAATTGAACTGATGACCTTGCGCCTCCCAGTCAGCATCTTAGCCACTTGAGCCACTGCAGCCCCACATTTTATGTCTCCCCAAATCCAAAGTAATTGGGCAATTACACAATATATCTGAGATTACTTGATTGTCGTTTATATAAATTATGTATATATAATTTATATAAATGACACTCAGGTAATAATAACACTCAGAAGTATCGTGTAATTGCACCACAAAGGCAAATAAAAGAGAAATGACTCTTCACTTGCATTGCCACCTTTTAATGAATTTTAGAACTGGAATCCTATACACAGGCTTTCTGGGAAGTCAGTTGAATTGGGTGATGGGACTTACTTTATAGATAGCCATAGGATTTTGCAACGACTAAACAGATGCAAAGTGAAATGGATCATGCACACGTATTAGCTGTACTCTTTCCAGAAAAAGCTTTTTTTAGGCTCCACTGCCAGGAAATTGTACCCTCAGATTCTGGCAGCAACTGCCAAAACCACAGTTTTTATTTCTCCTCTGTCTTCGGTACTTATGGACTGCAGTGGCTCAAGTGGCTAAGACGCTGACTGGAAGGCGGGAGGTCAGCAGTTCGATTCCCGAGTACTGCAGAACGGAATAAGCTCATGTCTTTGTCCCAGCTCCTGCCAACTTAGCAGTTCAAAAGCAAGAAATTGCAAGTAAATAAATAGGGACCACTTAGGTGGGAAGGTAAACAGCATTCCGTTTATTTGGTGTCTTGTCATGCCTGCCACATGACCATGGAAACGTCTGCAGAAGCAGACAGCGCTGGCTCTTCGGCTTTGAAACAGAGATGAGCACGGAACCCTAGAGTTGGATACAACTGGCTTTCGAGCAAGAGAAACCTTTACCTTCGTTACTTGCCCCCCCCCCCAAAAAAAAATCTTGATGACATAATGTCCCCTCTCCATAACAAACAACTATTGCCAAAACAGAAATGGTAATAGTGCCTATGAGACTAACCAGTTATTATTTTCAACTAGCATATTTTGCCCAGCGGTGCCTGGCTTTTTAAAATTTTGTTGGATAGTAAAGGGTTTCATTTTTTTTTCTTGAACCAATGGTGCTGGGCTGTTTTAAATGGTGTTGTAAGGTTTTGTGATTTTGTGGCTTCGAGGTGCTGCCAGTGTTTTTTGTTTTTGTTTTTGCGTGCTGTGCTCTTTATATTGGTTTTTGAAGGTTTTTGTTTTATGTTTATGAAAGTTTTATTTTAATTTAATTTATTTTATTTAATTTAATTTAGTTTATAATTTAATTTTGGTTTTTTATTTTTTGTTTTGGTTTTTTTTTTAGTGAAAAGTGATTCCTGTGGGGGGGGTTTGGTATTTTTTGAGATTAGTGTGATTATTTTTGAATGTTTTTATAATTTATTTGATTATTTTTGGAATTAATCTTATTAGTTTCAATATTTTTGAATGTTTTTTCTCTTTTGGCCTCTGAGTGGGGGTGGTGAGCTTTTCTTCCTCTCTGTAATTGTTCTCTTCTGTCCTCTGGGTGTCGCTTCCGGTAGGTTTTTTCTTTCTTTTCTCATTTGAGTTCCGGTCCTCATGGATAGAAGACGTCTTTTGGTAAGCTCTCTGGGTTTGTTTGGCTTTTGGGGGGGGGGGGGTTGGATTTTTTTTAGGGGGGTCTGTGTGTTTTTTCTTGTTTGTTTTTGGCTGTGTTTGTGTTTCCTTTTTGGATTTTTGAGTGTTTTTGATTGTTTTTGGTTTGTTTTTGGGGGTTAACTTTTTCAGGGGGAGTGGCTTTCTTTGCAGCAGGCCATGCTAGCTGGCCCGTGGGAAGGAAGGGCATTGGCGGGGGGGGGGGGGGCTTTCTTTGCTTTCTTCTCCACAGGCCATGCTAGCTGGCCCGTGGGGAAGAAGGGCAGCAGCGGCGGGGGGTTCCTTTTTTTCCCTGCGGGCCATGCTGGCTGGGCCATGGGGAAGAAGGGCAGCGGCGGCGAGGGGTTCCTTTTTTTTCCCCGTGGGCCATGCTGGCTGGCCCGTGGGGAAGAATGGCAGTGGCGGCCGTTTTTTTTTTTTTAACTTTTATTTTTCTTGCGCCGGCTGGCCCATTGGAAGGAAGGGCAGCGGCGGCGGGGGGGTTTCTTTTTTTTCCCCACGGGCCATGCTGGCTGGCCCGTGGGGAAGAAGGGCAGCGGTGGCGGGCGTTTTTTTTTAACTTTTATTTTTTGCGCGCCGGCCGCCTCAGCGTTCTGCACGCTAATGGCACGCAGGACACTGGGGCTTGTAGTTTTGCCTGCGCGTGTTTGCTTACTGTAGCGGTTTTTCCCTGCGGCTTTTTTTATTGGCAACGGCGCATTTCCGAGCGTTCCTTTTGCCGCGCCGCTAAGCCTGATTGGCTCTGGCACGGCGCAAGGAACGTTGGGAATTGAAGTTCCCTTTTTTTGTTTGCGACTGGGGGGCTCCTGCCCCCGGGTCGAAAATTTCAACCCGACAGTTACCTGCGAACCGGGTTCGGGCAAGTGAACGGAGGCCCGTTATGGGGTAGTGGGGCCTGGTGCAACATCCTTTGTCACATTCCAACGGTTAACGCACCATTTTATAAGTATAGATAAGCTTTCATTCATTGTCTGAATGGAGTGGTTGTGTCTCTGGGCACAGTAACTGTTAGCAGTTTTTAAAACTGGGGGCTTGTCACTAGACAGTGGAATTATACTGGACTGGTTTGGGTTGAACAGGGTCACTGAGATTTAAAATAAGCCTTGCATCTACACACAAGGTTTCAGGACAGGAAGCCATGCCACACCTTAAAGTGACCCTATTTAGCCTGTTCTTTCCACTCATCCTCCGCTTCCCTGAATATTATCCTGTACTGTATCTCCCTCTGCAGGGAGCAGATCCCCCCCCCCCTGTTTATTTATTGTTAAATAAATCACTTCATTGGTTTGTTACCTGGCATGTAAAGAAAAAAGAATGGGAAAAAATTAGTTCACCTCCTCTTATTCTGCTTGCCTCTTCATAGGATCATAGGAAAGCTAGATTTTTTTTCCTATAAATTGGTAAGCAACATATAAGTTCAGTGGCACGGCACATAAGTGATGTAGCACTGAATTGTGCCACGTTGATTCAATGTTAGGGAGCACATGCTGGAAGCCAAACTAAAATAAAGCCATTCTACACATGCTTAAAAAAAAATAACCCCTGCCAGAGGCTCATAAACAATCGGAGAGTCACGGATATGAACTGGGCCAACCTGTGACTGCCTGTATGTCATGTGGTCACCTGAAAATGGATTGAATCAGCTCATTCCAGAGCAGTCCAAAACCCAAGATCTATCAGACTGCGGTGTAGTTTTAAATTATTGGTAAGAAAAACTGTTTGCAACTTAGAACTGTTACCAACAATTTTTAAAGTGCCAACAGTTTTCTAGTTTGCTCAGAAACACAACCACTTCATTTATCTGAACCACCCAGCTACCAATCTACTAATCCCAGCCAAAGGTTGGAGAGGTAAAGAAGAAAATATTCATTGTAGGAATCGGGGCCGCTAGGACGGCCGTTGGGTCCCGGAGGAGACTGATCAAGTAACGACACGAGGCAATATGGAGCGAGATCAGATCAGTGGTTTATTGAAGGAAAAGCATCATCATATATAGATCAGAAGGCAATGCAGGAAAGAACCGTCATCTGACAGAAAATCACATCACCCATTTACTCGGGTTAATGGGAAATCTCTCTTGGGGAAGTTAATTAACTCGGGCAAACACTGACAGGAGAAAACCATTGTCTGAGGCTTAGGCTAGGGTAAATATGGCTTCTATTTGCACCAAAGATTAGGCTGATCCGTGAGTCAGTAATTGCCTAATGGGTAACGGGAGGTTAGCGTTCTGCTTCCTCAGCAGAGTCGTAGGTCAGGTCAGATGCAGGCGAATTAATCCCTTATTATTAATCCACCCCCCTTAATTTCCATACTGGCAAGGGCCAGTGGCCAGGAGTCTGCTCAACTGGTTTAACCTCTGCCAAGGTTCTGTGCCAATTGGGCATGCGGAATCTGCATCTCCCCTTTTTCTATTGTTTAGCAACCTGACAGGCGACTCTGCGCAAGAGAGGCATCAGCTGGTGAGTGGGAATGACGCTTCGGGGTTCCCCCCATGAAAGACATCTTGATAACAGTGAGGGAATACATTGCATGAAACAGCATACTGCTATGCCTAGCACTATCACCCCCACAATTACTTGGAGCGTCGTCTGGAGCCACCCCCACGGAAGCCATGACCACAATGAATGCCACAGCGAACTCCACCAATCTCCCCATGCAGAACCCTCCTTGATGTTCTTAACTAGGGTGTGGAGGTCCGTGAGCTGGCTCTGGACTTTGCGTGAGTTGTCAGTGAGATTAAAGCAACACATGCCGTGGACAGATTCGCAACCCAAATGATGTAACAACAAAAGATAGTCAATCGCTGCACGATTGTCAAGGATGGCATGGCGAAGCTCTGCCTGCTCCTGGTTGAGCAGCGCTATTGCTGAGGAGGTATGGTTAATGGCTTTTGCTAAACCGCAAGCCAATTGACCAATTCTCCGAGCGTTGCCGACGGCTAAGCCTGGCACGCCAAGTATGCTGACTGCCAACGAGACGTATTCAGCTGGACTAAGAACCCTAATGTTGCTATCACATGAGCTGTCTAACTGGGTGGCACGAACGTGTCGTATGGGTGCGGAAACATTGGAAACATTTGTGCTTGGAACAATCATATCCTTAGAGGGGAGTAACAGTGTCAAACGACTAATGCAACATATAGCATCTGATACATTTGCGGGAATGTAGTTCCAAGTGTACTGATTACATGTAAAGAACCACCCAGAAGGTAGGGTAACATGAGCATACATTGAACCAAGTGTCTGTGGTTTGTCACAAGTCCAATTGCTGCTGCCATCTTCGAGGCAACGACGTCGGGTTCGGCCGACTGCAGAGCAGCCGGTCATTCGAGCACAAGTAGAGTTCGGACTGACCGCCACTCGAGGAGTGTGGAGAGTGGCTGCATCAGCCAGCAAGGTCATGGTGAGCCGCATTTCCCAGCGAGCATATTCTGAGGAACCTGCTGGGATGTATGGGCTGAAAATCCGTTTCACGAGCCAGTCCCCATCCCTGGGGTGCGCGCCTGGAGTGTGGCACACTGGGATGAGACAGGTGCTCAAGATTGAGGCAGAACCAATGTCCTGCTTCAGGCAAAAATCGGACTGGTTGACGAGACCCGCCAACCTTTCCCATATGTTGTAATACATCCTGGCAGAGAGGTCTCCACCGGGCATCAAATCATTGGCCTTCAGGGAGGCAGCCTGAACGCCTCCCCCAGCAAGTAGGGAGAGGATCAGGATGATGGTGACTGCCACGGAGTTGGCATTAATCTGGGCAAAGACTGCAGCTACGAAGTTCTCCGGTGTCGGCTCCTTCTCCTCGCGTTGGAGGGTGTCCCGGGCCTCACTGCAAAGGGTCTTGACCATCCCCCCAGGTGATCCTCGGTGCTGCCGTCCGCAGGCGCCGCATCTCCCGCCGGGTCCTCTCGGTCAGGGTGAGGTCCTCCATCTCCGGGATCGGACTCGGGTCGGCCTGGGCCCACGCCATGTGGTTCCAAGTGAGGCTTAACACACCGAGCTGGAATCCAAACGACACCTGTAGGAGACATAACTGCAGCATACCCTCTTCTCCAGGTTACGAGTGGCGCCGGGCCCCTCCAGGAAGGGTCCGGTGGCACCCGGTATCGGACCATCGGCCGCGGGAGAGCTTCCAAACAGCGGAAGTGCTTCTCCTGCGGTGTGCAATCCGAAAAAACATTAAGGTGATTGTAAGTGAACAATACCTTATTCAGACAATGCTGTGCCTGACCCTGTGACTTGGGGAGGGCTGGTGGCTCCCCCCTTTCTGTTTGTTTGTCAATATAGGACTTGAGTGTCCGATTGACTCGTTCCACAATCGCTTGCCCCTGCGGATTGTAAGGAACGCCAAAAGTATGCTTGATGTCCCAGGTGGCCATGAAGGCGGCCAGCTGCCTGGAGCTGTAGGACGGGGCGTTATCGGTTTTCACGTGCCGCGGCTTGCCCATTGCCGCGATGCAGGAAAGGAGGTGCTGCTCCACGTGGGAAGCAGTCTCCCCTTTCTGCGCCGTTGCCCAAACGAATTGTGAAAAGGTATCTATGCAAACGTGCATGTACTGCCATCTGCCAAACTGCGGAACATGCGTGACATCCATCTGCCACATCTGGTTAGCCTCTGTCCCTCGTGGGTTGACCCCCCACGAGGGCCCCCCCAGTGCCCCTGCACAATGCTGACAAGAGCGAACTATGCCTTGGGCTTGAGAAAGTGGCAGATTGAACTGTCTGGCGAGCGCCTTGGCATTTTGGTGAAAGAATGCATGACTCTGAATTGGAGTAGTGAAAACACCTAACACTGAACGTTGCTGAATTTCCTTTGCTGCCGCATCCGCTCTGCTATTGCCCACGGAAATCGGACCCGGTAGGTCTTGGTGACTTCGGATGTGGGCAATATAGAGCGCTTCCGTGCGGTTTCGCAAATGAAATTGAGCTGTGAGGAACAAACTCAGCAAGTTTTTGTCTATCGCGGGAGTGATGTATGCTCCCGGTAGACTGTGAAGCAAATTCCTAACATACTGACTGTCAGTAATGATGTTTAGGCGCTCTTTGGCGAAGGTGCGCAAGGCAAGGTTCACCGCTGCCAACTCTGCCCACTGTGCGGACTTCTGTGGAAGAGTTAACAGCGTGCGCCAAGCCTGGTCCTTCTGTCAAGTTAAGACACCATATGTGCGACCCCCATCCGTGAAAACTGTCCTGGCCCCCTGAAGCGGAACCAGCGAGAGCAATTCGAACAAGCTGACTGTCTGTGTTTGAAGCAAGACAAGTCTGGGGTCTTTCGGCAAGTGGTATGCCAAGCATCCGGTGAATCCCTCCAAAGCAATTGGAAGCGAGTCACCGAGCTGCATCAACTGCTGAACCTGCTCTTTGGTGAACGGGACCACGATCTTTGCTAAGTCGTGCCCTGAGATGTCCCTAGCTCTCAGCCTTCCGCGGTAAACCACCGCGGAGACCAATTCTTGGGGAGGAACGATGTTTCAGGAAGAGGTGTTCGGCAAGTACACCCATTCCATGATACTCGCCCCTTTCTCAGAATCCACTCCTAGGGCTCCGGTGAACATGGATCCTGCCCGTACGATGTACAAGTTCAGGATCGGAGCATATGGCCCCTGAGCAATCCTGTCCACCCACCTTTGGCTGAGAACTTGGTTGACTTTCTCGAGAGCCAAGCGTGCCTCTCGAGGAATTTGTATCCGGTCTGCTGGCTGCTTGCCTAATGTGAGCAGCGAGAAGAGCGGCTTCAAAAGATCCGTATCCAATCGGAAATACGGTCTGGCCCAATTAATGTTTCCTAAAACCTGCTGCAATTCTACCAGGGTGACTGAATCCTTCAAGTTGATTTGGGGCAAAACTGGTGCTGCGAAAGAGCGGAGAAGCCGATGACCCAAGTATGAGAAGGGCTCGGTTCTCTGCACTTTCTCTGGGGCAATGAGTAACCCTTTCTCCCCCAGGCTGGCCTGGAGGTCTGCAAACATTTCGCTGCCGAATTGCGGCACCGCGACCAAGATATCATCCATGAAATGGCAAACTAAAGCTGTGGGATGAAGGTTTCGAAACTTTTCCAGTGCGTTGTGAACATAAATTTGGCACAGGGTGGGCGAATTGAGCATGCCCTGTGGCAAAAATTTCCACGCGTAACGCTGCGTGGGCTCGCTGTGGTTCACAACCGGCACCGTAAAGGCGAACCTTTCCCTGTCCCTGGGGTCTAAGGGAATGGTGTAAAAGCAATCCTTGAGATCTACAACTAGGATCTCCCACCCCTCGGGAATCATATTTGGATTTGGGATGCCGCATTGAAGCGGACCCATTGGCTGTATACATTTATTGATCTCTCTGAGATCGTGGAGGAGTTGCCACTTCCCCGACTTCTTCTTAATGACAAAAATAGGCGAATTCCAGGGACTAGTGGACTGCTCTATGTGTCCTGCGTCTAGCTGTTCTTTAACCAGTTGCTTTAGGGCGACTAATTTCTCTCCCACTACCGGCCATTGTTCCACCCAGACCGGCGTATTGGTGAGCCATTTAAGTGGCAACGCCATTACCCAAAGGTAAGCGTAGCACCGTACTGCTGTAAAATGTCTCGCCCCCAAAGGTTGATATGCACGTCCAGAATGTGCGGCCGAATGACCGCTGTGCCGTCAGCCCTTGGAATCGTGACTGTCACCCACTCCCGGCTCCAAAACGCTTCTTGGATGCCGCCTACCCCCTCCCGTGGCCACTGGCTTCTGCTGATTACGCTCACATCAGCTCCGGTATCTAATAACCCTGAAAATGATCTTTTATTCAGAAATACCTCAATAACTGGGCGCTGTTTCCACTCAATGTTGGTCTCCACTGTGGCTAAGACCTGGTATCCTTGCACTGCCTCACTGGCGCTCGAGCGGTCCTCTGACCGGGACTCTGAGCTGTCCCTGAGCCTTCCCTGGCTATCTGCTGGCGAGTGACAAGGAACCATAATCAGTTGCGCTAATGTGTCTCCTTTGTGAATTGTCTGGGGTAAGTGCGTCCAAAGCTGAACTTGGAGAACGCCTGAAAAATTGGAGTCAATGACTCCTGGAATTACAAGAATTCCGTGTGCTCCTGCTACACTGCGAGGTAAAACTAAACCTATAAAGCCCTTGGGCAGTGGACCCATGTACTGGGAATCCACCAGATAGACCGTGCCTGGCAGGTCGCATGTAACGTCCGCCTGGCAAGTCAATTCTAGCCCTGTACTACCCTTGGGGCTGGCCTGTGCCTTCGCAATGCTAGGAATGTGATCGGAATTTAGTCTAGCTCTGGCGAGCTCAGAGCGAGGGAAGCCTCTGTTTGGACCGGGGCCAGAGACGTGCCCGCGTTCCGGTTTCCCGAACTCGGACAGTATCTGGACCAATGGTAGCCTTTCTTACACTTCGGACACAGGGTGTTTGGAGCCTTGGAACGGCCGGAATTTTGTCCGCCTCCCTTGGATCGGCACTCCCTAGCGAAGTGACCGACCTTGCCACAATTGTGACATGCCCCTTGATTTTTATTCTTAGGTCTCCTACCCCCTTGCACCGCTGCTGCTAGCAAACCCATTTTATAGGATTCTGTGCCAACGTCGGCGCAAGCTCTAATCATGTCCGTGAGAGTCAAGTCGGGACGATTGCCCAGTGACTGCAAGATTTTACGGCAGTCTAAATTAGCGTTATCTTTAGCCAACTTCATCATGAGCTCTTGTTGGGCTTGCTCATTATCGATCTGCCTACTGATCGCTTCCTCTAAGCGATTGATGAAGTCCATGTAGGGCTCCTGGGCTCCCTGTTTGACTGCGGTGTAATTTTTGGCTGCTTTGCCAGTTGCCGGGACCTTGAGGAAAGCCTTGAAGGCAGCCTCGGCTGACATCTGAAGAGTGGCTAGTGGCAAGTTGGTCTGCGCATCGATGGATTCGAAGGCACCTGAACCATATAACTGGTCAGGAAGTACTGCGCCTCCCATCCTGGCAGCCCTTGTCTGAGCCTCGAGGCGATACTCGCTGTCCCATAACAAATACTGGCTGGGGTTGAGCATCATCCGCATGACGGACTTCCAGTCGTGCGGGATGAACATGGTATTCTCGCACACTTGCTGAAGCGTGCCCCTAGTGAAGCGACTTTGGAGTCCTGTCTCTGTAATGGCCTTCCGTATAGCCATGAGAAGCTTATACGGGACTGGTGAATGAACTACCTGCTGGGCCCCTGTGAGGGCATCCATTTCCAAGCGAATTGGACAAATCTGACTAAACTCAGCTAGTTCTTCTGCTGGCAAATCCCCCTTCCTGATCTCTTCCTCAATTGTGCGCTGAAGGGCACTCTTGGTCTGGGAGCCTGTAACTGTCAGAGAAGCGCCTGCGCTCCTCATTCCATGCATTCCGTCGGTGACGTCTGCAGCTGTCACCGAGGGAAAGCTCCCTACACTATTCTGCTTAAACTGCAATGACGGATAGAGCGCCGTGGGCGCCGATGGCTCGACTGGCGCTGGGGGTTCTTTGGTCTCTACCCGGACTGGGTCTATCTCCGCTAAGAGCTTCCTACATTTACTTCATGTGCGAATTACGCCCTCAGGAGCTTTCGGGGGTTGCTGAATGCAGTCTCCTATCTGATCCCAAAGCTGAAGGGTTAACGTACCTACTTCTGGGTAAAGCAGGCAGTGTTCCCTTAGGTACACCAAAAGTCTCGGTAGCTCTCGGCTGTGAAAACGTAACTGAAATACCCTGGCCAGGATTTTGAACTCTTCCTCACGAGTTCTTTGGCTAGCGGACGGACGCTGTCGCTGAGGACAGGTCCCCATATTACCTGCGGGGGTTCTCCGAAGATTCCTCCTCGGGACGAGTCGACGCGTCTTTTGGGCCAGGTAATAGGTTTTGGCGACGATTCTTTGGGTAGAGCTCGGAGCGTGGTCCCCTACCACGGGCCCTCGGTGGCCTCTGCGCTGTCAGGGGTTCACAGCTGACCCTGAACGGAATGCGTTTTTCCGTGACCTGCAAGCCGCCGCGAAAGTCGGGAGCAAGCTGTAGGATGCCTCTTCTGTAATGCCTCGCCGCAGGGCCGTCTTCCCGACCGGCTGGCTTACCGGCCGGGCTGCCGCGCTGTCCTCCGGGACGATCGGACGCGGTTCAAGCGCAGAACCGGACCGTGTGATCGCTTACTCTCGGGTAAGATCACGTCTCGGGGTCACCAGATGTAGGAATCGGGGCCGCTAGGACGGCCATTGGGTCCCGGAGGAGACTGATCAAGTAACGACACGAGGCAATATGGAGCGAGATCAGATCAGTGGTTTATTGAAGGAAAAGCATCATCATATATAGATCAGAAGGCAATGCAGGAAAGAACCGTAATCTGACAGAAAATCACATCACCCATTTACTCGGGTTAATGGGAAATCTCTCTTGGGGAAATTAATTAACTCGGGCAAACACTGACAGGAGAAAACCATTGTCTGAGGCTTAGGCTAGGGTAAATATGGCTTCTATTTGCACCAAAGATTAGGCTGATCCGTGAGTCAGTAATTGCCTAATGGGTAACGGGAGGTTAGCGTTCTGCTTCCTCAGCAGAGTCGTAGGTCAGGTCAGATGCAGGCGAATTAATCCCTTATTATTAATCCACCCCCCTTAATTTCCATACTGGCAAGGGCCAGTGGCCAGGAGCCTGCTCAACTGGTTTAACCTCTGCCAAGGTTCTGTGCCAATTGGGCATGCGGAATCCGCAATTCATACTATAGTTCACTTTGAACCTTTTTCCGTTAAAGCTAGTAGAGATTGCATTTTAGGGTTAAATTTAAGTTACAAAAATGAATAGCATTTTCTCTGGTTTTTCTTTTTGTTTATTACATAAATAAATATAAACCAGTCAATTTATTTTTTTCTTGCTATGGAGGAAACAAGAATAACTAATTAAACAAATCAATGTTTCCTCTTTTAAAGGAACACAACATATTGTGCAAGTTTCAATGTAGAAAGGAATTTTTGCTTTTATGCAAATTTAGCATTACCATTTCTGGGGTTTGGAAATCACACTAAATCATATGCCACAATTTAAAATATGTCTTATTCTTCCCTTTTTGGTCTTAACATTTGTAAGCCATAAATAATAAATTGCAAAAGGAATTATGGGAGTGAATTCATTTAAATCAAGTAATAAACTGTTTTCAGATATACTTGGGCAACAGTCCAAAAGAAACATCAAGAAATGTCAGTTGAATATTGGGAAGTGATATGTCACCATATGTTAGATCAGAAAGTATAAATCATAAGTAAGTAGAGAGATAATATCTGTCAAATCCGCTAAGAGTAAAAATAGGATAAGACATTCTTCTGGGATTAAACTTCTGTTCAAGTAAAATCAGACATTCAAGTCTGGCCTAATGCACACGGTAAGAATCTCATACATTGCAATGACTTAGGTGTAAGAGGCAAAACCATTAATTTTTCATGTGGATGGTCACGGGTAATGGTTCCATGCACTTGTTTAATTTTATTTAAAATGTATTTTTAGTATTTTCTTCTCAGATTCAAAGCAGCTTATAATACATTTGATGGCAAATAGGATGCATCTATTATTGTTTAAAACTCATCACCTTCCCATGCTGAGGCTTAGTGGATATTAAAATATTTCTCCCTTCTGCTGTTCTATTGTAAGCATCATTTGCTGAAACTTGCATATGGTCATAAGACTGCAGCTAGGAAATGACATCAAACGTCACTACTGGTCAGTGTAGATTATACTGATGATGTGATTGCATGGCGAGAGAAATGGGAATTCACTTGCCTTCACTTACTGTGAAGTCACACCAGGGAATTTGGTTTTCCCCAAGTCTGTTCATATTAAATGACTACAGGAAAAGAAGAAAAACTAGTTTGCAGCTGTACTATAACCCTGCAGAAGAAGCAGTTATAAGGGTAAAAAGCTATGATTGATGCCCAAGTGGCATTGTGCTTAAACTCCTGTACTGCAGCTTGTAAGGTCAGCCATCCTTCTGAGGTCAGTAAAATGAGTACCTAGCATGTTGGGGGCAAAATGATAATTGACTTGTGAACCACCCAGAGAGTGCACCAAGTGCTATGGGGTGGTATATAAGTGTGATTGCTACAAGAATGGGTTTCCTTCTCTAGATTCCTCCTCTTGTTATCTGGCACCAATCTGTTTTTTAAAAGAAAGAATGAAAAGTCTTTGCTTATCATTCCTATGCTTCTATTTGTTTGTTTTTAAAAGTAGTGTTACCTCGGGTTATGAATTTAATGCGTTCTCCGCAGGGCCGTAGCCAGGATTCTAGATGTGGGTGGGTGTTGTGTCCAAAACGGAACAGCAGACGCACACCATTTCTAAAGGCGCAAAATTCAGATTTATTTATTTATTTATTTATTCATTAATTCATTCAATTTATAGGCCACCTCCCTCGCCTCAGTGACCCAAGACGGCTGACATCAAATAAAACAACTAATATAATTAAAAAAACCACTAATAAAACTGATAAAAAATTAAAATCTGTAAATGCATGTCAAAGCGGGAAATGTTGAATTTTGTTTGTCCTCCGGAAGCCTGCCTAAATGTATCTTGTTTTGTAATGGTCAAATCACTGTATATATAGAGGCCACCCCTGTACACAGTCCCCTGTCTGAAGTATGAGCTGAATCACTGAGTTTAACCCGATCCTGCTGGTTAGAGTACTTCTTGTTCCGGACTCAACAGTGGGGAAATATTTTTTCAGGATGGGCAACAATCTCATTTATATATGTCATATATATAAGCTCTTGCCAACCTAGCAGTTTGAAAGCAAGAAATTGCAAGTAGATAAATAGGGACTACTTCGGTGGGAAGGTAAACAGCGTTACGTGCACTCCGGTGCCTAGTCATGCCTGCCACATGACCACGGACAGCGCTGGCTCTTCGGCTCTGAAACAGAGATGAGCGCTGCACCTTAGAGTCGGATACGACTGGCTTTCGAGCAAGGGAAACCTTTACCTTTACTTATATATAAGCAGCCAGAAGTTTGCCCACCCTGGCAAAAAAAGGGAGTTTTGTGGTACCTCTAAAACAAACAAAATTGACTTGACATGAGTATTCATGGGCATAGCCCAGTTGTTCAGATTCATGGAAGAATAATATTCCAGGTACAGGCTGTAACTTGTGGGCTAGGAAGCTACATGTAGACTGCTTCTTCAATAGTTTCCCTATCATTATCTACCCCAAAATGCATGCAACATGAAGTATCCATGTGTTGGATCCTCGTAAGCAATTATTAGGTCACTATAATCCCATCTCCCTTGTCCAATTCTTGACTGAAATAGCAACATTAGCAGTACTGGTGAATGCTACAAGTCATTGCATAGATTACTAAAGTTAAATTCTGTATATAAAGCCCTGGAAATGCTCTTGTTGTTATAATGCTACATAAAACAGTTACAACTAGGATCCAGGGAAGGCTCATTCCACATGATGATAAGGCATTACAAATCCACCTAGATCTGACCCCTCCAAATGCCAAGCTCTTTTAGCAGCTTCTGCCAACTGCACTAGTGAGATTTCCTCCTCCAACACACACATACACACCACACCGCCTTCACACTTTGTTCGCAATGGTGTTTCCTAGACACATTCAATATAGCTGGAGCAAAACAGTTTTCATTAGATGATGCCAATATGCTATTACATGTTGGCACCTGTTAGGAGGAAAGCCATTCATCAGGATGTCACTTGGAGAGGAAGAAACAGAAGAGTCCAAATGTTCTAGTACAATTGATTTTCTGCCGCACGTAGTAAATAACAGATGTTAGCTTGGCCTGATATGTCTAATATAGTTGTCTTTTTTTTTTTAAAAAAAAAAGACCACTGTCCATTATAAAATGAAGACTTGCTTACTCGTCTAAACAGAGAACTGCTGACTTTAATGTTGCCTTTTAATTTTGTTTTGGTCCATCAACATTTTAATGGGCTTCAGAACAATGGATACTTTTTAGCACATTAGCAATTACAAGACTAAGCCTTCTGCCACAAGTGTTGGGTAGCTCAAAAGTGATTTTTTTTCCTGGTAATAACGGGATGTGTGTCTAATCATGGCTACCCAGTAAATAGACTTATTGCTAGACATGTATTTCTCAAGTTCTTATTTATGGAGGGGTATTTTTGAAAAGATGTTCAGCCTGGAAAAGAAATGTCAGAAAGGCAATATAGCCTTCTTCAAATATATGAAGTGGTGTCACATGGAAGATACAGCAAGCTTGTTCAGACTGACAAGTAACCCTGAAAATGGTTGATTCAAATTTCAAGAAAGGTTTCTTAAATTAAAGATTAGGAAGAACCTCCTGAGAGCATGATCTGGTAGAAAATAGAACAGAAAATAAGCAAAAAAATGGGGGGGAGGAAGAGAGTAAAAAAGCAAAAAAAAAATGCAGCATTTTAAAGATTAAAAATGTATTTCTTTTTAAAGCAATAGTCATGTTAGTCTGTCTCAGAATGTTAACAAAAATAAAGGGAGGAGGTCTAATTTAAAAGCCAATATTATGCCTTTTTTCCCCTATCACCTTTATTTTTACCATCATGCAGAGACCAACTAAAGTACAGGTACTGTACTATTTTTTTCAGAAATTGCTTGAAAATTTTGTGTCCTCTGAGACTGAAGAATTTTAAACAAAAGTTGGTGGCCACTTGTCAGGGTTCATTTAACTGTAGATTTTTGTAAATATATTTTTTGGATGGTGTTAGACTTGGTGACCCTTGGGGAACCCCTTCTGGCTGTACAAATCTATGATTTTATGAAACGGATACAGTTCAAATCATGTATTAATAATATCTCATGTTGAAGAAGTCATTCTTACACAGAAGTGTTAGGGCATCTTTGCCCATTCACTGAGGTGCAAAGCCTTTCTTTTGCCAGAATTCCCATCACGCATGGCCCACATTTTGCTGCCTCGGAGTCCTGGAAGCAACCGTCCATTTTCAGATTGCCTTGCAGGGGAAATTATATGTCATCTCAAATTAAAGAAAGAGCAGAAACCAGTAAATAGCTCCCATTGCCCTCCGGCTGCATTTTTAAGTGCAGGAATTCCTTTCCTGAATGCAATCTACTTTATATATTTCTTCCTTATGCAGCACAAAGCAGGCTGCAGGATGCTTACGCTATTATTAAGCACAGTAATCATTGACTAGTATGATTAGCAGCCTTTGTACCATATATGTTGGAAAGGGGAGAGATGAGAACATCTCGAATAGGGAAAGGTGTGTGTGCTTTTCTTTCATTTTCACACACACACACACACACACACACACACACACACACACACACACACACACACACACACACACACACACACACACACACAAATGCTGTAACTGCAATCTGCAGGTGCTTTTTTAACAGAGCATGTACTGAGAACTCAACAGATTGGACATCCTTATTGAGTTGCAGCTCTATAAGCTGTTTCTTCCACAGATTGCTCAAAACTTCCACAATATGTTAATTTTCCAGCCTGCATCTGGTAGTTTCCCCGATAATACCTACCTCTTGGAGTTTAGTATTCAAAGAAAGCTGAGGCTGCTATGTATCAGAAGATCACACATATGTTAGTTGTGAGTTTATTGCCTTTGCTTATAGAAGGCGGTACATGAACCTCTGATATGAATCCTACTGTTGCCTTCTTTCTTGTCCAGATCAAACTTTGGACTGCCAAAATCATGCCACTTTCTTGGCTTTGTCATTGGCCACAATTAAATCTTCATCATTACATGTTTCTGGTAGTGATCGGCAGACCAGTAAATGAACCAGATTCCGTATCTCTCCACATTCACACAGCATGTTGCCCGCCAGCAGCCCCCACTTAAACATGCTAGTCTTACATTTAGGCACTCTGATCCTCAGTCTACATTCAGGGTCCTCCAAGTGTCATTGTGAAGGTTGATTTCCTCAGCCAAATCCTTCTTTAATGTTATTCCTTGTTCAGTTAGCTCCTTCATCCATCTTCTAATTTGGTTTTGCTTTTGCATACCCTTAAAAAACGTTTGTTCTTGCCATAAAGCTCTTCATGGATCTGAATCAGCGGACTTGAGGCATATATCCGTATGTCAAGGGTCTCTTGTTTAGTTCTCTCGCCATCTGCTGCTACTTCTCTTCTTATCTTAGGTGGAGTGATACCAACAAGAGGCTAAATTTTCTCGACTTATGTAAGTTTGAGGCATCCTGTCACTTTATGCATGGCTTCATTAACAGTGATGTCAACTTGTTTCATGTGTGTGGAGGTGCTCCATACTGGAGTAGCATACTCTGCTGCAGAGAAGCTCAGGGCCAAAGCTGATGTCCGCAGTGTGGATAGTTGAGTTCCCCATTTATACTTTGTGAGTTTCCTGATGATGTTAGAAAGTAAACAAAACAAAAAAGACAAAAAAACACTGTGACACCTTAAAGTCTAACTTCTGTATTTTAATGTTAGCTTTCATGGATCAAGTCCATTTATTTCATCAGACATAAGAGTGGATTTTCATGGTATGCATTTATACATTTCATATAGAGGCCCAGAGTAGATGTACAAATTTGGTTGGTTCAGGAGACAGACGTGTAAATCAATGAGTATTTACAACCAGTAATAAAATGCAATCAGTTTGTCAGTAGAATCTCTGATGGAAAACTGTTTGAATGGTTCGGTTTATAAAATAAACATTCTGACATACATCTGCCACAGGGTTTTTTGTTTTGTTTACTCTCTGATGTGCTTGCAGAGACGAACACGGCTACCACTTCAAAAAATTCCTGGTGATGTTGTTCCTTGTACTCCTGATTCCTTGCTTATTTGGCCCTAATGGATCCAATACTGTTTAAGGTTTCCCTTGCTCGAAAGCAAGTCGTATCCGACTGTATGGTTCAGTGCTCATCTCTGTTTCAAAGCCGAAGAGCCAGCGCTGTCTGCTTCTGCAGAGGCTTCCATGGTCATGTAGCAGGCATGACTAGACACCGGAGCACACAGAATGCTGTTACCTTCCCACCGAAGTGATCCCTATTTATCTACTTGCACTTTCTTGCTTTTGAACTGCTAGGCTGCATATCCGTCAAGTGCGGCTCCGGAAAATACGGGACCTGCGCAGAACCCTTCTGCTCAGAAGGGTTCTGTGCATACGCGCATGCGCAGCAACTACTTTCCCCACTAGTCAAATTATGGCGGCGGGAAAGTGGAGGGAGCAGCACAGAAATACGGGAAAATCCAGGCCAATGCGGGATACTTGACAGGTATGTTAGCTTGGCAGGAGCTGGGACAAAGACGGGAGCTCATTCCATCCTGCAGTAGTCGGGAATCGAACTACTGACGCCTTCCAGTCAGCGTCTTAATCACTTGAGCCACTGCAGTCCTCCAGTACTGTTTACTTCTCCATAAAGATGCATCCAAAGACGAGGAATACGCAAGTAATGAACCTCCATGAGCCAGCCAGCAAGGGAACCTCGCCCGCCATCCAGGGCCGCCCCTGCGAGCGTTTCTGAGTAGCTGTTTATGCCGGGCTAGCCTGCCAGGGAATGACAGTCCACAAAAAACTAAGGATCCCCCGGAGTGTTTATTGCGCATGTGCCGAAACAAGAGGGCGGGGTAAAGACGACTCGGCTCTCCGCCGCCCTCGGAGAGGGGGGGAAGCTCTCTTTCCTTGGTGGTGGTGGTGGTTGCGTAAGGCGCGTGCGTAGCATGGACGGTGCGCATGCGTACTGGTGTCCGGAGTTCTTGGCGCGTTTTTTTTAAAAAATCTTTTCCGAAGGTTCTGAGTGACGGTTGGGCGCCGCTTTCCGCTCGCGCTCCCCTCCTCCCCCTCCTCTTCCCCCCCTTTCGGAGCGATGACGCCATCATGACGGACGAGCTCGGGAAGGCGGAATCGGGTGCCCAGGTGAGGGGTACTGCAGGACGGAATGAGCTCCCGTCTTTGTCCCAGCTCCTGCCAACCTAGCAGTTCGAAAGCAAGACATTGCAAGTAGATAAGTAGGGTCCACTTTGGTAGGAAGTGGTCGCACCACTTCGGTGGGAAGTTCCGTGCGCTCCGGTGTCCAGTCATGCCTGCCACATGACCACGGAAACGTCTGCAGAAGCAGACAGCGCTGACTCTTCGGTTTTGAAACAGATGAGCACTGAACCTCTAGAATCGGATACGACTGGCTTTCCAGCAAAGGAAACATTTACCTTTCATAATAATAATTTCTTAATAATACTTTCATCATAATAATAATATACTTTCATAATAATAATTTCGTGTCAGAAATTATTCTGGGCTGAAAGGGTTTTTGCTGGAGGAACTCTGCTCAGGAAATGCCCGAATGAGGCTCCTTTCATGTCCCCCAAGATCTTTTCCCACTGAAATGGTACCTATTTATCTACTTGCAATTTCTTGTTTTTGAACTGCTAGGTTGGCAGGAGCTGGGACAAAGACGGGAGCTCAAACTGTCATGCAGTACCTGGGTCTTGAACTGCCGACTTGCCAGCCTTCCAGCTAAGAAAGCAAGCTTAACTACTGAGCCATGGCAGCTCTTGTGAGCTTTCATGGATCAAGTCCACTTCATCAGACGAGCAAAACCTCATGGCATCAGTTTATACACAGGTACAGAGGCACTATGGTGGCTTGGGGGTCAAGATGCTGAACTTCGCGACTGGAAGGACGGCAGGTCAGCAGTTTGAGACCTGAGTGCTGCGTGACGGAGTGAGCTGCCATCTCTGTCCCAGCTCCTGCCAACCTAGCAGTTCGAAAGCAAGTAGATAAATATTGACCACTTCGGTGGGAAGGTAAAACAGGATTCCGTGTCTAGTCATGCCTGCCACATGACCACAGAAACACCTGCAGACACAGACAACACTGGCTCTTTGGCTATAAACAGAGATGAGCACTGAAACCTAGAGTTGGATACGACTGGTTTTTGAGCAAGGGCGACCTTATCTTCTATAGGTGCATGATGGCTGGCCAGCCTAATAGAAAAGTAACGTTGTAGTTCTTTACAACACAACAACTTGCAAGATAAGTTTGTTTTGCAACCATTTGCAAACCAATAATTTCATAGCAAGTTTGAATAACAACTAGGGATACTCCATTATTGTCAGTTGTAAAGAGATACAATGTTACTTTTCTATGTGCCATTGTGTGTCAGCCATCGTGTGCCTCTAAAGGTAAAGGTTTCCCTTGCTGGAAAGCCAGTTGTATCCGACTCTAGGGTTCAGTGCTCATCTGTTTCAAAGCTGAAGGGCCAGTGTTGTCTGCTTCTGCAGACGTTTCCATGGTCATGTGGCAGGCATGACTAGACACGAGCGCACAGAACGCTGTTACCTTCCCACAGAAGTGGTCCCTATTCATCTACTTGTAATTTCTTGCTTTTGAACTGCTAAGTTAGCAGGAGCTGGGACAAAGACGGGAGCAAATTTCGTCCTGCAGTACTTTGGAATCGAACTGCTGACCTTCCGCCTCCTAGTCAGCATCTTACCCACCCAACCCACTGCAGTGTGTATAAGTGTGCCTCTACCTGTGTATAAATTGATTCTGTGAGGTTTTATTCTTATGTCTGATGAAGTGGACTTGATCCACGAAAGTTCACATTTAAATACAGTCTTTAAGGTGCCACAACTTTTTTGTCTTTTTTGTTTTATTTACTCTCTGATATCCAATCCTTCTGTTTTCACTCCTTCATCCTGCGCTGTGTAGTCCAAGGGGGTGGCCTGAATTCCCAACCCTTTAAAGGCAGAGTTCGTGAAAAGTAGGGTATGTCCCCTCAAAAATGTATGGTCACGTTGACACTCAGAGCTGTACAACAATGGAGCCAAATTACCTCAGGACGTGGTGAGTCTGAAAGAACGTCTATGGAACTCCCTGCCAGAAGAAGTGGTGACAGCTATCAGTCTTGACAGCTTTAAGAAAGGATTAGACAAGTTCATGGAGGACAAGGGTATCAATGGCTATAATTATGGATACCTAAGGACAACCTCTAGTTCTCAAACAAATAAGATAAAGTACTTTTTCACCCAGAGGATCATTGGTCTATGGAACTCCCTGCCAGAAGAAGTGGTGACAGCTGTCAGTCTTGACAGCTTTAAGAAAGGAGTAGACAAGTTCATGGAGGACAAGGGTATCAATGGCTATAATTATGGATACCTAAGGACAACCTCTAGTTCTCAAACAAATAAGAGAAAGTACTTTTTCACCCAGAGGATCACTGGTCTATGGAATTCCCTGCCAGAAGAAGTGGTGACAGCTGTCAGTCTTGACAGCTTTAAGAAAGGATTAGACAAGTTCATGGAGGACAAGGATATCAGTGGCTATAATTATGGATACCTAAGGACAACCTCCGGGTTGGAGAGATAGGCAGGATATCTCTCAATGCCATTTCCAGGGAATCCTAAGCAGGTGAAGGCATCTTCTTGGGAATAATACCATGAAGCAAATGGTGAGCCACTGTGTGAGACAGAATGATGGACTGGATGGGCTCCTGTGGCCTCTTCCAGCAAGGCTGTTCTTATGTAGAGGAGGGACAGGATCTGTTCTCCATTATCCTAGAGTGCAAAACATTTTACAGTGGGCTCAAACTACAAGAAACCAGATATAGGCTGGATATTGGGGAAAACCTCTTAACTGTTAGAGTAGTACGACAGTGGAACCAATTAGGTTGAGAGGTAGTGAGTGCTCCAACACTGGAGGCTTTCAAGACAGAATTGGACCACCGTCTGTCAGACCTGCTTCCATTTGGATCCCTGCATTGAGCAGATGGTTTAGACTGGATGGCCTCATAGGCTTCCTTCTAACTCTGTTATTCCATAAAAAATAATCTATCTGGGGAGCCCAAGGGAACTTTGAGCTCAGTTAAAATTAGGGAAATTGATCACAAGGGGTTTGGTGGAATTCCAAAGATCACACTTTGCCGCCAGACCCACATATACACCCCATGGTATGACTTTTTTCAACAGTGCTTCTCAGCCTTTGGGTATCTTATGTCCCATCAGCTTCTGTACAAGAATCTTTACCACAAAGAGCCATTTTTTTAAAAAAAAATGTTTGAGAAAGGCTTTGGGGGGGTGGGTTGGGGGTGGGAGAGGACAATAGCTATGCTTTGACTGTTCCAGCAGAAACAATAAGGAGTGTGTTTTTATTTAATTTATATCCCACCCATCTGGGATATTCTCTCTGGGCGGAGTTGTTGCTGCATCTCAAATACTGACAGATTTTATTGAGCATCCGCTCTTGTGGACTGTGGCCCTGTTTCTGTGCCTGTCGAAGGGAGAAGTTTGTTAGTTTGCAGGCATTCTGTTAATATACTTATTGCTTAGGTAACTGTAAAGGTCACCCTTGCTCGAAAGCACCTCTGTTTATAGACAAAGAGCCAGTGCTAGTGCTGTCTGCGTCTGCAGACATTTCCGTGGACATGCGGCAGGCATGATGACTCAACACCGGAGGGTACAGAACGCTGTTTACCTTCTCACCGAAGTGGTCCCTATTTATCTACTTCCAATTTCTTGCTTTCAAACTGTTAGATTGCCACCGCTGGCACACGTGCCATAGGTTCTCGCCATCACTGGCATAGATTATTCAGCCCATTGGCACTTTTTTCCCTGTTATTGAAAAACTCCATTTTAGTCCATGATTTGTGCCATGTTATGGTAGCAGGGGTTATTGTTGGACCCTGAACCTTGCCTTGGGCAAGTTACTATCCTTGATTAACCTTTTCCATAGAGGTATTGCAGTAAGAAAATATGGGGGGGGGGGAGAGTCATAGCTTGAGCTCCCTGCATGAAATAAATGCTGGCAAATATTTTCCTACCATGAAATTTAACAAGTCTGTAAACTTTTAGAGCCTGTGTGGAATATGATCAAAAATACAACCTTAACTGGTCATTTATTAAGATTAATATTTAAGGCAATCTCTTAACACACATTGGCCTTCCTTTCTTCCTGAAAACAGTTAGCTGGCTCCCCTGTAGCGTTGCCCACCACACGCACAGCATGCTGCTAAATGGTAGCAGTTATTTTGCTTTAGGGTGGTAAACACACATAAAGAACACAGGTACTTATATTATCATAATTTGCAGATTCAGTTAACCACCTGTTGTTTTGTGAGAAAAATATGATGTACATGCCTGTAATCAGCAATGAGTGTGATAGCAAAGGGAAAGGCATTAGAACACCACCCCAGAATTATATACATAATGTAGGAAACTGCTTTATACCTGGTTTGGCTGGATATCTGTTTTGCAGAGTACAGTATTGTCTACTTTAGCTGGCAGTGGTTTATCAGAACCTCAGTAGTGACTCTTTCCCATCATTGCTGCCTAAGCTCCTTATTTTTGGGAATGCTACAGACAAGATACTGTAGTTCTGTGACTGAGATTGATTCCCAGAAAATATTCTATGCAGAATGTATTTGCTAAATATTTTTGCATCCTGTTTTGAGGTTAAAGTTCTATACCATTTCTGCCTACTCAGAATATTTCTGTTGAAAAATGAAAACAGGAGGTATACATTTCTCTTGGAAGCATTGTTGCTCCAGAGTACAAAAATTCTTCCCCAGTGGCTCTCTGGTCTAAAAGAAAGCATGAGATTTAAGCTAAAGCAAGTATTTCTACTTTATTTTAAAAGAACAGTTGCCCAGCCCAGACAAAATTAATGACATTAATGAAAATGATCTTGAAATAAAACATTTATCAAGGAAAAAGACAGTACAACACAGTTGTATGACAGTGATTTGTATTTGTCTGTGACTGTCATACCTAAAGACATTTCAAGTACTAAAACAAAACACCCCATTAAATTGAATGACTTGTCCATCCAACACAAAAATCCATACTGCATTAGGCTCCCTGGCTGTGCTATCCAGGAATTTCTTGGGAACTGTCCTGAAGGTTGTACACCAAAATAAATAGCCCTTTGTGTCTAGAAAGCTACAGCAAAAGACAAATGGGCAAATAAAGCAGAAAGATAGTTTGACCTTTACTTCACCGTCTACGTGACTTTATTTGAATCTAACCTGCATTTTGAACCAAGATTGCTTTTGCTTCCCTGTGGGGTTTATCTGCCAGAAATGTTCAGGAGCAGCACAGTTCTCTAAACCTACTATACCCCTCCATAAATTTTGACAAAAGAAACCACCAGTTATGATGGATCCTTAGACAAACCCTCTGTCATATGCTAAACAGGGAGCAATAATATAGGAAGTTCTATTGCAGGGGTGGCCAAACTACAGCCCACAGGCCAGCCCATGACACTCATGTGGCCTGCCGCCGCCCTTGCCGCTACTGGAAGAGGGCGCATTTACAACAGCTGTGAAATGCACCCACACATGCATAAACATGCCTGTGCCTGCCATAGACACTGCCGTAAATGCACCCGCGGCTATCATAAACATGTTTACGGCAGCTGTGGACGCATTTTACGGCAGCACTTATGGTTGGGAGGAATCATGTGATCTGCCTGCTCATCTGTCCGGGGGCGTGGTCAGGCCCATGGCGCAAAAAGTTTGGGAACCCCTGTTCTATTGCATCGCTATAGCCCCTTGGAAAGCTATTTCAAAGTTTCTATCTTTGCTTTTGTTTAATATCTGTTTCTAATTGGAGAGAGGTCATCAGTGTTGCTGAATTGGATTCACAGTTCAGGTACATTTCTGAAGTTCTTAGTTTTCTTTGGAAATCACATTTAGACAGTGGATGGACCACTGGTTTAGCAGTTTTGTTTAATCTTCTGCAGACTAGGGGGAATCTAGCAACCTTTATGTATGCTGTTGTAACTGACAGGGTCTAACCACTTCTTTGTTAGTACAGTATATAATGGGCAGGACCATGTGTATTATTTTAAAAATCAATCAGGTACACATGAATGTACAGGCAACAAGGCATTTAAAAACAGCTACTAGTTGGTGTTGAATTCAGCTGTGTTTTGTAACAATTTATACATTTAGTTTGTAGATACATTAACTTCAGTTAACAAGTTGCTTTTCTCTTTTTCCAAAGCTGCTTGCCCGTCTTGAGGGCAGAAGTTCTCTGAAAAATCTTGAACCTTATCTGTTTGCAGAAGAAGGATATCCCATTCATGGTAAAAATAATAATAACAAGAACGAAATCAAACATTAACACTTCAAACAAGAGATTTCCCCACAAGCACTAAGTAGATGCAAGTATTCCCTTATACTGTAACTAGATATAATCCATATTCCTTTTATTCAGCATGTAAGTAAAAGCAATATTTACTGGATTGTGATAAAGCTGTTAAATACTTAACATTTTCATTTTTAAATCTAAAAGTGAAATAGAAGGTGGCGTTTTTCTTAGTTTCTTCTTGGGAGAATCTTTTCAGTGGTTTTCAAAATATTCTAGTGTATATTGGAGTTTTTATAGTTTTCTGCAGCAGTCCAATTTTTACTTTAAAAGTAACATAATCTAGAGATTGCGTAATGGTCTCATAAATTTTGTTCAGAAAGCTGCTAAACATACTAGTGCAAACCAATATTTTCCTTTGATTTTTTTTAACCTATTAGTGTCATTTATTCCTACCCAGTTCATGTGCATTCAGTAAATGTTTCAATTAAAGTCACCCTCTCCTAGTTCTCCTTGATTGGAGCAATGAAATTCGTATATTATTCCATGGATCTTTACTTTGGATTGGAATGTGATGTGCATGTTATTTGTTTGGGTTGAATGCTAACAGGTAGTTCTTTCTGACTGTTGTGTAACTCACATTTAAAGCTTGAACACTTGTTTCTTCGTTGTTAAACAGGTGATATTGTTGAATTTCATGGTCCAGAAGGAACAGGAAAAACAGAGATGCTGTATCATCTGACTGCCCGCTGCATCCTTCCAAAATCAGGTGGTGGCTTGGAGATTGGCTTGCTTTTTATCGATACAGACTTCCATTTTGACATGCTGCGTTTAGTGACTATTCTGGAACACAGATTGTTCCAAGGCACAGAAGATACAATAAAGCAGTGTCTGGGACGTTTTTTCCTTGTTAACTGCAACAGCAGTTCTCAGCTGCTTCTTACCCTTTACTCCTTGGATAACATGTTTTGCTCTGACCCTTCCCTCTGCCTCCTGATTATTGACAGTATATCAGCTTTTTATTGGATTGACAGAGTCAACGGAGGTGAAAACCTTAGCTTGCAGGAGGCAAACTTAAAGAAATCTGCTCAGATCCTTGAGAGGCTTGTAAGAGAACACCATTTAGTTTTGTTCTCAACGACTCAAACCATCATGCAAAAGTCACTAAGCACTGCTGAAAGCTTGGGGAAGTACCACAGCAATGCAGATATGGACTACCGCCCTTACCTCTGTAAAGTATGGCAACAACTGATCACTCATCGAATCATTTTCTCCAAACAGTGCCATCTGGACAGCTCCAAAGGATTTTCGGTTACTTCTTGTCATATACGAAATAACACTGTATTGAAACGCTCATTTAATATAACAGAATGTGGAATCCAGTTTCAACATTAGAATTTTTAAAAAAGCAGAGTTCACTGATGTTATAATTGAGTTTAAATTTCATATGGTATTTTTAAAAGAAAAACAAAACACTTTTACAGGTTTCTACCAAAGTTTTCCTGAAATGTAATTTTAAACCACATAAGGCGATCATGTTTTATGCACTTGCAAAATTTCAAGCCTGACCAGTAGTAAAGTGTTGATGTTTAATAGGAAAAGATCACCAATACACCAAGTCTAATAAATGTTTTTTTTAAAAAAAATATTGGCACTCATTCTACACCTAATTGGACTTGAGATGTTTCATTGTATAGGTTTATAGTTAACATTAAAATTGACACATACCTGAGCATAATAGAAGAAATTCTCACCATCCTAGAAATATTGTTTTAAATCTCAATTTCTGGATCTAATCCTATGCCAATTTGCTTGGGAATAAGCCCCATTAAACTCAGTGAATGTTAGTTCTGTATAGACAGTTATAAGATTGCACTTTCAACTGAGACTGTCTTGAGATAGGATTGAACTGCTGTCTATCTTTAAGTTTGAGTTGCAGTTCTAAGTATTGTTATAAGTATTGAAAAACATGCAATGTTACAACAAATGAGCAGAGTTCTTAGAAGAACCTTATCTTATATAAAGTCCAGATAGAATATGTCTGTTCAGAATTCAGCATGTAACAGATCAGCATTCTTAATAACCAGTATTACCTAATAATAAATACCCTAAACCTATGATAAGAAACTTTTGAAATTATATAGCAAATATTACTTATGGTATATTGGTTTCAGTGCTTTTGGGAATGAATTCTCTAAACTATTAACACACTTACAACCTACATGCTCTAAAAACTAAGTCTCAAAAACATTACAGTAGTTCCGTTGCTGTGTGAATTATATTCACTTTTACATATAGGTGATACTTGTTATTTGTGGTACTTTCAGATACTCAAAGTGGTTCACATCTACTGTCTGTCTTCCTATTGCAGGTGGAAAGGGTGATGACCCTCTGTTCCTAACTTTCTAGTTGAAGAGAAAAGCGCTTTGTTGTGTCTGAAAGCATATGTTATTTAGCTGAGATCAAGTTAGCTATTTGGACAGTATTATAATAGTCCTCATTAAAGATATTTGATTAGACAATGATGCAACCCTAATTAGACTGAAAATAATGGGACTTGCATTATTTATAGGAGCCTTTTTGGTGTGTACTCCCAAACTGGCATTCCCTTCAACAGAAGACTCTGCTGTCTCCATCCCTGGTGTCTTCTCATCAGCAGCCAAATATATTTATTTTTAAACAAGTTTTGACTAGAGTGGATTTCCTGTAAGTATGACTAGAATTAGATTCAACTTGCTCACACAAACATTGCAACAATAAAAAATAGACTCTCCACAAAAGCAGAGTCTTCCTGCACACAGTACAAGCAACACTAAATGACAAATACTTCTCTAGTATCTAGTTTGTTTGTTGATTTCCCTTTGAGAGTGGCCTTGGTGATGCCATATTGTGATTTTATGTCTGTCAAATTCTGTGATCTTTGGCATTATGGCTTCCTTGTCTAGGACAAATGTGATCTGCCAAAATGAAGGCACCTTTGGGTGAGTTCATTCTGCAGTTCCATTCGCCAGACATAGTGTGAGAAAGACTAGCCAGCAACACAAGGTTGCCCTTAGCAGGGTATGCCCAATTGTAGTTCAAAACTACCACAATCGTCAAGGAGGCTCTTTCTGTGTAGTGTACCCCATCATTATGTCTGGAATGATATGATTGAAAGTTAATCTTTTTAACAAGCTTCCAATTATGATAATGTTACACCATAAGAATTAATTTCATTTACTAAATTCCATCTTTCTCATGAAAATGGTTTGTTGTCGATTAGTGTGGTTGTCGATCTAGAGGTTGCTGTTTCTTCTCCACTCCTGATTGCCTCTGTGCCAGCCAGGCTTATCTGACACCTGTGAAATACAGCTTAGAAAAACAAGACATTTTCTTCTTCATTCTTCCAGGTGTTAACTCCTAGTAAATTTAAACCAGGGGTGCCCAAACTATGGCCCGGGGGCAGGATCCGGCCCCCAATACCAATTCATCTGGCCCACGCCGCACCTGTCGCTCACAGAACATACGGCCATGTTTTACTTCCGCTTCTGGGAGCGACAAGGGTGGTGTGAGCCAGATTAATTGGCATTGGGGGCCGGATCCAGCCTGCAGGCAGTAGTTTGGGCACCCCTGGTTTAAGCAGAGAAAATAGAAGCTTAAAATCTATCTCTTCCTGTTGCTAAACAGATTGCAAGGCACGTTTCTGGGCATTACAGTTGCTTTTAATATTTTCATCAAAATTAGGCATGAATATTTTGGTGACCTTGGAGAAAAGAATGTCAGACAGAGGGAACTGTCCACAATGGGATGCTAGGGGTAGATTTGTTCCCTGGAACTTGCCCATTCCTAGCATCCAAACAGAAGTTGGCCATCTAAATAGAATCTCAGTGACTATAGTACCCTCCACTCCAAGAATGATAATGTCTGTTGGTGCTAAATTCAAATTAAAAAAACCAAGGAGTGTCAACAATGTTGTCAATCTTTCTGAAGTGTGTTTTGTTCAGTCGCACAGTCAAGTCCGACCAGTTCTGTGTTCTGGCACTTATTTTTTGCATAGGTTCACAGTTAAAATACAAAAGTTACACAGTCCATTTTTCGTTACACAACCAATTTTCAATATTCTTAGTGTTCCTATTTTGTCTTCTTGCGATTTTAACTGTCCTACGCTTACTGGCACTTTAGATTGAACTGCAAGGGGTGTAAATAAGTACACAGAACAGATTTCTGCTAACTTTATTTAAGTATTTGCTTTGAAACGTTTTTCTTTAAATTCCAATAGCCTGCTTGTGCAATTCAAGGCTACTTCGCACTATTGTACATCGTAGCACCTGATTGTTTATTTGATTGCTTTCAAATGTCTAGTGAATTACATGTAACCTTGAATTTAAATTGCCTCCTGGACAGAATATGCCAAAAGACCAATAATTTTGATAGGAAGACAAAGCTTTTATTTTCAAATGTACTGTTCATTGCCAATATCTTTGCTGGTTGCGCAAGGGCACAGTTGATCAAAATAAGATCAATGGCTTTGCACACCTTAAATAGCACTTTGTGACATTTTTGTAATGAACTAAAAGGAAGCATCGTCTGATAAATAATAAAAAAATCTTGATTATGTGCGCAGACTATGAAGCAGTGGGATAAAATTAAGGTCTGGGTCTGGATTTTACGTTCTCCAGCTACTACTGCCAGTGGTGATAAAGCATTATAACCTTGATCATGTCAGGTTTGAAGTGAAAGAATCTGCTACATACCTGAGTATAATTTCTTCCTATGTTTGGAACAGATGGTGTGAAGAATTATAAAGTGTTTGCCAGAAGCGGCGAATGAAAAGCAGGATTTTTCCAATATTTCAAAACATTGCACACAAACATATGTACATTTTAAAAATACATTTTAAAACATTCCCTTCGTTAATTGGGATATTTCTTCACAGAGCAATAGTCTGTTGTTCCCCAGTAGTTCTTATTTGGAGGCTTTTTGGTTCCAGAAGTAGTGCATAGCCATCATTGGTAGACCACTAGGCCCAAAATGGTGCCCAGGAAAGATTTATAATATGATAGACATAGAAGAGGGGAACAGAATAACACCTGTAAACTATAGTGACCAGCCCAAACTAGTCAAATGCATCATTGTTGTTGGAATTCTGCTTCATGTAAAGATATCTTCTTTATTCAGTCAGCCTCATTAGCAGCAGTTTATATCCTCAGATCTTTAAGATAGCAATCAGTCCCATGAAGTCCTGCTTCATTAGGCTTTTTGTAGGGAGAAACAGAGAGAAAGCACACTGCAGTCCTTGGCTGGTCAAACGCTACTGAAGCCTTTTTCTTTATTTAGGCAGAGAGAGCGAGAAACGAAACTCGCAAGCCTTGTATACCAGAAACGAAACTTAGCCTACATAATCAATCAGAATGTCAGAACCCAAATAAGGAGAGATAAGGAGCGTTGTCTCTCATGCAAGCAAAGAGGCTTTTGTTTACAAAATGTGTCAGAGACAGCCTGACAGAATCCAGATACATTCCCACATGTCCTCCTTTTTCATTTAAATTTGAGAGAGGGACGGCTAATCATACCCCTGCATGTCATCATACTCCATAACTACTCCTCCATATACATCATCACTGTCCTCCTGGACATCGTACCCCTCCTGACTCATGGTACCTTGTTCCGGAGGATGATACCTCATTGAGTACAATTGCCGTCATGCAAAACTCGATGTCTCCCTTCTACGCAGTGGACATGTGTTACACATAGAAATAAGATTAGGAATACAATTAATGCAAAAACACAAAGGTATAAGGCATACAATAATAATAAACCCATAAAAGAAAACTTGTCTAAGGACAGATAAATCAGGCAACCAAGAAGTCACCCAATCAAAGAGATTAACATCAGTGCGTACATTGTTAGTAATACTCTCCTGTAAATTCTGAAGTTCTTTCTCAATAGTATTATTCAGATAAAACAACCCAATGCTGCACATTGATATTGTCCTGGATGGAAATTCGTGGCAACTCCATTAAAAAAGAACCACATGTTGGGATCCTTAATTTGCCATCCATTGCAAATTGAACCACTATCTATAGCAGAATAATCAGGAGTAAACATAGGAAACACATCATATATATCTTCAATAGTAGTGTTAAACAAGGTATAATTAAGCTTATAAGAACTGTTATAACTACCCCATAGCCAAAAATAATCATCACAACCCGTATAATTGCCTACATTCTGCAAAACCCTTTTTGCTTGAGTCCAGTACTTCCATTTACTATTCCAGACTCCAGAACTATGACAGCAGAAACAAAGTCCTTTAGTGTATTTCTTGAATGTCATGCTTCGCCAACGGGTGTTGTTAAATTGTTCTGGAGGATTGGAGAAGAGTGTAGACCTATCAAGATGTTGCAAATGTCCAATAACCAGCTCAGATGTGTTGAACAATGCCAGAAGAAAAGCCATTTGCGACACTGCCAGTGGATGCTCATAGTATAACGTTGCATTCTTACCATGAACCTCAAACATATAGTTAGCATGACGAATCCAAAAGTTGGGGTTGCCCCCATGAGGCATTGTTCTTACAGCTGGAAGCACAGTAAGAAAGAAAATAACAAATGTCAGCACATTTAGTTTACTGGTGAACCACCATCCTGGAGCTGAGTAACCTTCTTCTCTCTCCATGGGTGGATCGCTCGAGCAGGAATCCACACAGGTCCTGAGGTTGTAGAAACCGCTGCGTATCCTCGTCCCCAGGTGATTAGAGGTACAGGACCCTTCCACTCAGGATCGGGTTGCTGCCGATAAATGACCAATGGCTTAGGAAGACACTCCTCGGTCCTGAAATGCAATTCGACTGGAGAGTGTGACCTGTTATGGGGAGCAAGAAGAAAATTAAGAGTATACAGTACTTTAGCAACAGCTGTAGGTATTTCAGCCACAGGAACCCCTCTATCTCCCACTTGCTTGTGTAACAAATTTTTGAATGTCAGGTGGGCTCTTTCAACAATCGCCTGTCCAGTCGAGTTATAGGGTATTCCATGGGTTAGCTTAATGTCCCACTGACGGCAAAAGTCCTGAAAGGCAGAAGAAAAATATGATGACCCATTGTCTGTCTTAAGGCTTTTAGGTTTACCCATTGCCGCAAACGAACGAATGCAATGTTGTATAACATGTCTGGATGTTTCACCCCGTAAGGGTGTAGCCCATATAAATCCAGAGAAGGTATCAACAGTCACATGTAACTTAGAAAGCGGAGCCAAAGCAGGTACTTGCGTGACATCCATCTGCCATAGCTGATTAGCTTCTGTTCCTCGAGGATTAACAGCATCAAATGGCAGGAATATAGGAGACTTCGTACAGGAAGCACAGGACGACACAATGTCTCTAGCCTGTGACATAGGAATGGAAAACCGTTTATGCAAAACCTTAGCAGATTGATGAAACATTGCATGACTGTCAATGGGGTTGTCAAAAAGAGAAAAAACCTCAGCAGAGTCTCGGAGAGCAGAATCTGCTCGTGCATTGCCCTCCGTCAAATAACCTGGGATCCTTGTGTGAGAGCGTATGTGGGCAATGAAGAAAGGGACCGTACGGTTAGAAAGAAAACCTTGAAGCTGTTGGAATAAAGCAAAAAGATCCCTATCCATTGATGGAGACAAATAAGCTTGAGCTAAAGTAAAAACAAGGTGGTAAACATATTGAGTATCCACAATCAGGTTAAAAGGCACATCAGAAAACGTAGAGAAAGCAAGTATGACCGCTGCCAGTTCCGACCGCTGGGCCGATGCTTGAGGTCCTGTAAAAACAACCTCCCATTCCCCAGTAGGACCCTGCCATGTAAGGACTCCACGGGAGGGGGAGCCATCCGAGAAAAGAGTAACGGCATGCAAGATAGGTTGCATGCAAAGCGGGGATGACAGGGAGTAAGAAGTGAGATTCAGCAAGGTAAACCGCTTATCCTTGGGGGGGTTAAATTTAACTTGTCCCACAAAGTCCGCCATGGCCACCTGAAATGCCTCAGAATGCTGTAGCAAGGCGGTTAGCTGATCCTGTGAAAAAGGAAAACAAACAAAGTCAACGTCATAGCCAGTCAAATGCTTTGCCCTAGTACGGCATTTGAGGAAAAGATCAGCAATCGCATCAGGTAGGCGATAACAGTTTTTCGAGGGAGTGTGCGCCAAGTGCAGCCATTCCACGATGGCCACCTTCTGAGCGTTGACAGGCGCGAACAAAACAGCAGTGGGCAGCCTCGGTGTGGGAAGAAGAGCGCATGCCAGCACAACGGTGCCTGAGGGCACCCGATCCACAGCGATGGTATGCAGCTTTTCGTTGAGGCGTTGAAGAGCTGTACGCATCTCCGTTGTGCAGGGAATGATGTCCGCTGGAGAAGTGTGTCCAGAAAGAGCAGCAAAGAGTGGTGACAGTTCCTCCGTGCTCAGGGCCAAGAAAGGACGAGCCCAATTTATGTTCCCTAGCAATTGTTGCAATTGTACAAGAGTGAACTGCTCTGGAATAGCTATTGTTGGCAATAGCGGAGTTGAAGCTGTAGCTGAGAGCCTATGTCCCAGATATTGGAATGGATACATCCGCTGTACTTTTTCAGGAGCTATGATCAAGCCCGCTTGTTGCAAAATGTCTGCTAGGTC
Source organism: Bradypodion ventrale (assembly GCA_035047345.1). Lineage (NCBI taxonomy): Eukaryota > Metazoa > Chordata > Lepidosauria > Squamata > Chamaeleonidae > Bradypodion > Bradypodion ventrale. The sequence continues at coordinate 130,098,788 of JAWDJE010000006.1, forward strand.
CTGCAGGTGTTTCTCCGTGACTTGTGGACCATGCAATAAAATGTCATCTGTGTAATGATAGACTTTAACCTCTGGATGACGTTGCCTGAAAGGTTCCAAAGCCTTGTTCACAAAATGTTGGCATAGAGTCAGCGAGTTGGCCATACCCATAGGCAAGACACACCATTCAAACCGTTGAGTAGGATGTTCATTATTGTATACTGGCAATGTAAATGCAAATTTTTCTCTGTCTTGTGGTGCTAGCAAGATTGTATAAAAACAGTCCTTCAAATCTATGACCATGAGTTGATGATCTTCCGGAATCATGTTCGGATTAGGAAGTCCAGATTGTAGAGGTCCCATTGGCAAGATGTGCTCATTAACTTTTCTCAAATCATGTAACAATCTCCATTTTCCAGACTTCTTTTTCACCACAAAAATTGGAGAGTTCCAAGGACTAGTGGTTGTTTGAATATGTCCCAGATTTAATTGCTCCTGTACAAGGGCCTCCGCCGCTTGGAGCTTTTCTCTTGAGAGCGGCCATTGATCCGTCCACACTGGTGGGGTGTTTTTCCATTGTAGTGGAAGTGCATGCAACGGCGCTGCAGGGGAGGCCCGTATCAAAAATTTGTCTGCAAGGTACACCCTGTTTTAGCCAGGAGATCCCAGCCCCACAGAGTAATAGGAATATCCATAATCAGGGGGTGAAGAGAAACTTTTGTTCCCCCTGAGGTCTCAAAGACGATTGGATGAACACTTTGCTGTGCTGGCTCGTACCCGCCCACCCCATAAACTTCCCTACAGGGGCGGACGGCCCATCCAGTTGGCCAATCTTTTTTTGCCACCACTGAAATATCGGCTCCTGTATCGACCAATCCAGACACTGAACGTCCACCCATAAGCAGCGAGCGGGTCGGTCTATCCTCGGTGATTTGTATCACCGCCATAGCCGCTGTTGCAGTCCCCTCCTGGGATGGAGTTACAGCGGTCCCTAGTGGGAGCAGATGAAGGCGTCCTACAGGTTGTCCCTTAGGCAGGGTGAGATGTTGCGTGGCTGAAGCAGGGATGACAATTTCTTGGTGACCCAATGTAACTGACCCTGCTGCAATGTGTACAGAAGCGGGTAAGGCGTCTGGGCAAGGAAGAACGATGCCCATCATGCCCTGGAAATTAACATCATCAACCAGTGTGGGAAGAGCCTCCACACACCCTGGCATAGTAAAAGTACAGTCCTTAGATAACCTCAATAAAAGTCCTTCTTTTAGAGGATGGTTTTTTCTATATCGTGAAATCATTTCTTGGGCAAGTTCCATATCTTCTTCCAAAACCTCCTGTATTGCTTCCTCACTGACCTCTGGTAGCCCTATTATTTTGCCTGGGCCCGAGCCTGGCCCGCACTCCCATTTCCCTGCTGCTGTGGAGAAAAGTCAGAGTCTTTGTGCTGAGCAGCTGAGGGATTGGCATTAGGATTTGAGCGGCACTGATTGGCCCAATGGTACCCTTTCAGGCAAATGGGACACTTCCTTGAAGGGCGTGCTGCCTGCTTTTGAGAGGAGCGACATTGTGCTTTAAAATGCCCTTCCTTCCCACAGCCAAAACAACGTTTGTTTTGAGCCTGAGTTGTGGGCAATTGAACTGCAGCTGCCAGAAGTTGAGCCTTGTAACTGTGAGTCCCCACATTTTGACAAACTTTCATCATGTCTGCTATAGATGTTCCTGGCCTAGCATAAACAGCTGTCAGAGCCCCTTTACAATCCTCATTGGCATTTTCAAAAGCCAGTTGTTTCATGAGCATTTCCCGTGCCGGCACATTTTCCACCTGGCGGCTGAGAGCAGTCATGAGTCTGTTAATGAACTCAGTGTAATTCTCTTTAGGGCCCTGCCTAATTGCTGCAAATCCAGCAACGGAGCTATCCCCTTTGGAAGGAATCTTACTCCAGGCCCGCATGACTATCTGAGCAATCTTTCCCAGCTGGGCATCATTGAGGGCCAATTGCTGTGTGGGGTTGGCAAAATTTCCCTCCCCACATAACATATCCATCGTGAGTGCAGGGCGTGTATGATGAACCTCCCAAGCCACATCCCTCCACTCTTGCAAGCAGAGCATGGCTTCTGCTGGGGGCAAAAGCGCTTTGATCATCTGTTTCCAATCCACTGGTAGCAATTTTTGAGATGCAATGGCTTCCAACAAAGCTTTAGTAAAAGGTGCATTAAATCCATAGTCACGTATGCTGACTCTTAGTTCCTTCAGATATTTGTAATGGAGGGTTTCATACCTATCTGGGACAGCCAGTGCGTTGCCCACAGCCGGAGCCCCCCTTATCACTGGGTATATTTCAGGAGATTGCATGTCCAGCACAGCTGCCGTTAAAGCATCAGAAAAATGTGTCTTTGTAGGGCTAAAAGTGCTTGATTTTTGCAAGTCAGGACATAATGTCCCATCTCCATTTCCACCTTCACCCCCATCAGGAGTCTGTTGTTTCTCATATGATGGAGGAGCAGTTGCCATGGCCGCCCCCTTTTTCTGAAGGCAAAAGCTGTGTGAGGGGGCCATCAAGTCTTTGAGACAATAAAATATTTCTTGGAGTAAGTCTCTGAAGGCAGTCCCTAACTCCCTCCCATGTAAATAATATTGATCTAGAAATTCCATTATGCTTCTGCATTTCTCTCCCAATCTGTTTCCACTCTTTTAAGTCCAGACCTTCATATTTAAACCAAGGACAGTTTTGTGCTATCGCTTTAGCTAGCTTTCATATCTCCTTATCATCAGCCTTTCGCCCATTCTCATGCAAAAGATCTGAGATATCTCTACAAAGTTCATGTATTTGCGAAGAAAGCAAACACCCCATTTTCACTCACCTAGTTGTAATTCTCAAGCGCTCGATTGGACCTTTCCTCTGGTCGGACCTGTCTGGTCGTAGGTGAATGAAGACCTTCCCCGGTCGATTATGAGGTGTTAATTGCTGAAGCAGAGTTCAAAGCATTCCTTTGAATTTCATTCAATTGGCCTCACACGGGGCACCACTTGTTGGAATTCTGCTTCATGTAAAGATATCTTCTTTATTCAGTCAGCCTCATTAGCAGCAGTTTATATCCTCAGATCTTTAAGATAGCAATCAGTCCCATGAAGTCCTGCTTCATTAGGCTTTTTGTAGGGAGAAACAGAGAGACAGAGAGAAAGCACACTGCAGTCCTTGGCTGGTCAAACGCTACTGAAGCCTTTTTCTTTATTTAGGCAGAGAGAGCGAGAAACGAAACTCGCAAGCCTTGTATACCAGAAACGAAACTTAGCCTACATAATCAATCAGAATGTCAGAACCCAAATAAGGAGAGATAAGGAGCGTTGTCTCTCATGCAAGCAAAGAGGCTTTTGTTTACAAAATGTGTCAGAGACAGCCTGACAGAATCCAGATACATTCCCACACATTGTAAACCTACACCTTTTGGTCACTGGCACTCCCTTTTCACAGACCTGTTTATTCTGTTCTTACAGACAGCTATAGCAGCTTAGAATATCAGAGACTCCTAGTTATTCAACACAGATATTTGTGTTAAATACCTAGATCAGGGGTGCCCAAACATTTCTGGCCATGGGCCAGTCATGTGGTTCAGTGGGCCGGTCATGTTCCTCCCACCGGAAGTGGAAGTAAAATGCCTTGCAATCTGTTTTGCAACAGGATGAGATAGATTTTTAGCTGCCATTTTGCCTACTTATACCAGGGGTGCCCAAACTACAGCCCGCAGGCCAGATCCGGCCCCTGATACCAAATTATCTGGCCCGCACTACCATCGGCACTCCCAGACATATCTGTCAAGCATGGCTCCTGGAAATAGGGAGCTGCGCAGAACCCTGCTGTGCATGCGCAGAAAATTCTGTGCATGCACAGAAGGCTTCTGCACATGCGCAGAAGGGTTCTGAGCATACATGCATGCGCAGTAACTACTTTCCCCACCGGCCAAATTACAGGATGGTGGCGGGAAAGTAGAGTTAGCGGCGTGGAAATACGGGAAATCACGGGAAATCCAGGATACTTGACAGGTATGCTCCCAGAAGCAGAAGTAAAACGTTCCTGTACAGCAAGAACAAACATTCTTGAGGGTACATAAGAGCAAAACCAGATTAGAAGATGGAGGAAGGAGCTCACTGGACAAGGAACATTAAAGGAGGTGTGTTTTACTAATGCTTCTGGGAGCGACAAGGGGGGCGCAGGTCAGATGGATTGGTGTTGGGGGGCAGATCTGGCCCACGGGCCGTAGTTTGGGCACCCGTGACGGAGATACTTGGAATTGTACAAGAATTGACAGCTTGCCAATATAGGAGGAGATGCCAGACTTAGATGGGCTCAGCTTTAATAGGAACCACTCATCACCTCTAACAAAAAATATGAGGACTGCAATTCTAAACAAATTCACTTATGGGAAGAAGGCCAAGTAGAAAAATGTCTCTGTTTCTCTACATCAGCCATCCAAACAGAGAAGCCTTAGTGGCCATAAAAAAAGAACAACTAATATCTTGAAATTTTATTCCCCGCTGCCCTTTACTGGTCCAGAGACTTACGTTGAAGGGCTTGTCATTTGTTTTGCTATTTTGGTTTTTGGAATACATGCCTTCAATCATTTGTTTTGGCCACTGAAAGTATTTTCTTTCTTGGCACCTGAGCCCTAATGCAAGAAATGTTAATTTTTATTGTGCTCTCCATAAATTATATTCACTGCATCCTTGGGAGTCATAAGTATGACTTACTTTTTCAAAAAGCAGAAATTAGGTTGTAGTCATTACAATGGCAATTAGCCAGGCGGTTGTGCTGGAACTGTTGATCTGAAGTTGGCACCACTGCACTGAGGTCTAAGAAACTTCTTAGAATACCCAGTGAATTGGTTTCTGAATTTCCAAAGGTGCCCAAACTATGACCCATGGGCCGGATCCGGGCCCTGAAGCCAATTCATCCGGCCCACACCACCCTCGTCACTCCTGGAAGTGGAAGTAAGACGTGCCTACCTGGGCACATTTTACTTCTGCTTCCAGGAGCAATAAGGGCAGAGTGGGCTGGATGGATTGGCATCAGGGCCCAGATCCGGCCCATGGGCTGTAGTTTAGGCACCACTGATTTAGGCAATACTTTTCTTTGTATTTTAAACTCATCCTGTAAAGGTCTATCTCTTCTTGCTCTCGTTTTCTATGTTCCACTGATGTAGTATGCTCAAATACTTTACAGCTGTGGCTTTTATTTCCAAAAGAACTAATTAATATTAGCTGCAAGAAAGAAGAGAAAAACCAGGCACACATACAATGCAAAAATCAGAGAGCTTTAGAATTTCCCAAGTGAAAACACCATGCCAAATAATCTTAGAGTAAATGGTGACTCAACTGTAGTTATTTTACGTTCCCAAAGCGCTGGCTTTGAATACGTGGAAACTCTCTTGCACCTTCCAATGGATACCATTCACGTGTTATTATTTAATTAATTAACATCCCTGCCAAGGGAAACTAATGATGAGAGTTTAGCAAAGCTTTACCCTGCTTCCCTCTATCCACTTTTCCCAGGAAGATATAAAAATGTACATAATTGTGACATATTTCACACCATGATTTAAAAGTATAACCTGTTTATATTTTGAGTGTTGTTGATTTTTAATTTAAAAATATTCTGCTTGCTTGTTTGAAAGATAATTAGCGTGAGTCTGCACTCGTTGGAGTAGAGCAGTTGGAGTAGAGCTGCTTTAGAGGCCTCCACTAATTTAAATTGATAATTTAAACTGCTGAGAGCCACCTCTGTTCAAACAGAGGAAGCAGTTTGAAGCTTCCAGAAGCAGGGGGGCAGAGCCACACCAGGCCCTTCCCTGAACTGTGACTCATAGGGACGGAGCCACACTAGCCTTTAAAAGCTCTAAGCTCTTTCAGGGTCAGCCCTTTTGACTCTGCATGTGCTCTTAAGCAGAGCTGCTGCTGAGGAGAGCCAAACAAAGGAAGTGAGCACTGGTAAGTTTTGCATTTGGAGTAGAGCTGCTTTAGAGGCGCGCGAGATTGCAAACTAGTAACAAAGGAAGAATATAGTCTTACTAGGTAGAAAGGTAGTAAACGTGTACATTTTTGAGGCCCGGAATACTGCACTTGTTAAAATGGATTCTGAGGGAACAGTTGTAGTTACCTGCAATACTTGTGCCATGTTTGTGTTCTTGCCAAAGCATATGGAGAACTACACTTGCAGCAAGTGCAAGCTGGTTGCACTACTAGAAGAGAAGGTCCAGCAGCTAGAGGTCCACATATCTAACCATCAACAAATTAAGGAGCTTGAGCTGTTCTTGGACAGAGCGGAACAGACTATGCTGGACAAAGTAGAGACAGGGCACAGTTCTGAGGGAGAAGGCCCTTCACTAACTCAGGAGGGAGATGTTTGGAGGAATGTGACTCAAAGGAGGAAAAGAGTAGGGGATCACTCTGAGAGTCTGAAATTACAGAATAAATTTGAGGCTCTTTCCCTCATCACACCTGATGAGGAACACACAGAGGAACAACTGGTTCCACCTGATGATCTCTCCTTCATCACACTTGATGAGATCCAGGAAGATAAACAACAGGAACAAACTGAGTTTCTCTCCCTTAATATGGTTGATGAGGTGCATGTAGATGAACAGATTGCAGGAGAGAGGCTCCTTGTACTAGGTGATTCAATAATTAGAAATACAGAGAAATGGATTTGTGATGCACATGATAACCGTATGGTGACTTGCCTGCCAGGTGCAAAAGTTGCAGACATCACAAGAAATCTAGATAGATTGTTAGAGAGAACTGGGAACGAGCCAGTTGTCATGGTACATGTTGGTACCAATGATGTTGGGAAGGCCAAGCGGTCTGTCCTGGAAGCCAAATTCAGGTTGTTAGGAAGAAGATTGAAGTCCCGGACTTCCAAGGTAGCATTTTCAGAAGTGCTGCCTGTCCCTCGCGCAGGACCTACCAGGCAGGCAGAGCTCCGAAGCCTCAATGCGTGGATGAGGCGGTGGTGTCGAGAGGAGGGTTTCAGATTTGTCAGGAACTGGAGAACATTTTGGGACAAGCCAAATCTGTTCAGGAGGGATGGGTTGCATTTGAACCATGATGGGACCAGATTGCTGGCACTCAACATCAAAAAGGCTGCAGAGCAGCTTTTAAACTGATAACTGGGGGAAAGCCGACAGGAGCTGGGCAGCATCCGGTTCGGGAAAGTGTGTACTTGAGTAGTGAGGAGGATGCAAAATTTACTGAGCAGAGCGAGGAGCTAGTCACCAGCACTCTAGCAGAAGGATGCAAGAGGCAGTCTAACAATGCAACTGGACACAAAAGACTGTGTCAGAAAAGCATATATAAATGCTTGTATACAAATGCCAGAAGCCTCCGGAACAAAATAGGGGAGCTGGAATACTTAGCAATAGATAAGAATATTGATATTATTGGTATCACTGAAACCTGGTGGACGGATGATAACCAATGGGATACAGTTATCCCAGGCTACAAACTGTACAGGAAGGATAGGAAGGGGCAAACGGGAGGTGGTGTGGCCTTGTATGTCAAAGAAGTGATAAAATCGTATGAATTGGAATATCTAGGTGATTTGGAGTCACCATTAGAAGCTCTGTGGGTAAGAGTACCAGGCTACAAGGATGGTCTAACAGTAGGCATATACTATCGGCCTCCGACCCAAACTCTTGAGGGAGACTGGCAGTTGGAGAATGTTGTAAAGGAGGCATCCAAGAAGGGAAGCCTGGTTATAATGGGGGACTTCAATTACCCTCACATAGACTGGGTGAACTGTTGTTCAGCACATGATAAAGAGATAAAGTTCCTAGATATGCTAAATGATTGTTCCCTGGGACAGATGGTTGAAGACCCAACTAGAGGTACAAGAATCCTTGACTTGATCCTGAGTAATACTCAGGATCTGGTGCAAGATGTTAATGTGACTGATCCAATAGGGAACAGTGACCACAACTCAATTATGTTTAACTTGATCATAGACCACAAGTCACTGATAAAATCTAACACAGAGACCTTAAATTTTCAAAAAGGAAATTTCCCAAAGATGAGGAAACTAGTAAAAAAGAAGCTGAAAGGGAAAATTGAGAGAGTCCAAACACTCCAAGAGGCATGTTTACAAAAACAATAACAGAGGCTCAATTGGAATGCATACCCAAAAGGAAAAAGGGCACTGCCAGGTCCAAGAGGACTCCGATGTGGCTTACAGGAGCTGTTCGGGAAGTGATCAAGAGCAAGAGAAGCTCATTTAGAAGATGGAAGGCTTGTCCGAATGAGGACAGCAGGCAAAAACATAAATTCTGGCAGAACAAATGCAAGGCAACAATCAGGAAAGCAAAGCAAGACTTTGAGGAGCGTATAGCTAAAAATACTCAGAGAAATAACAAAGACTTCTTTAAGTACATTAGAAGTAAGAACCCAACTAGGAAGGCCATTGGACCATTAGATGACAATGGAAGGCAAGGGGTTATTAAAGAGGAAACAGAGATTGCAGAGAGACTCAATGAATTCTTTGCTTCAGTATTCACTGAAGAAGACAGAGACCACATGCCCAAAACAGAGCCTATCTTCGTAGGGAGGGAAACCGAAGAATTAAGCCAGATAGAAATAACCAGGGAGGAGGTCCTTGCATGTCTTGTTAAACTAAACACTAACAAATCACCAGGACCAGATGGCATCCATCCACGAGTTCTCAGGGAACTTAAAGATGAAATTGCTGATCTCCTAGCCAAAATATATAATCTTTCCCTCAAATCAGGCTTTGTGCCTGATGACTGGAAGGTAGCGAATGTAACACCAATTTTAAAAAAAGGATCCAGGGGTGATCCAGGAAATTACCGGCCTGTCAGTTTGACATGTGTCCCAGGTAAAGTGATGGAAACCATCCTAAAAGATAGAATTAATAGGCACATAGAAGAGAAAGCGCTGCTAAAGGAGAGCCAACATGGCTTTTGCAAGGGCAAATCATGCCTCACTAATCTGTTGGAATTTTTTGAGAGTGTCAACAAGCATGTGGATAAGGGGGATCCAGTTGACATTGTTTATCTGGACTTTCAGAAGGCTTTTGACAAGGTCCCACACCAAAGGCTCTTGAATAAACTTACCAGTCATGGAATAAAGCGACAGGTCTTGTCCTGGATCAGCAACTGGCTAAGGGACAGGAAACAGAGGGTAGCACTAAATGGACACTTCTCCAAGTGGAGGGAAGTAAAGAGTGGGGTCCCCCAAGGTTCAGTACTGGGACCCCTGCTTTTCAACCTCTTCATAAATGATCTAGAGGTAGGAGTAACAAGCAAGGTAGCCAAATTTGCTGACGACACTAAATTATACAGGGTAGTGAAAACTGTGAGAGATTGTGAGGAGCTCCAGAGGGATCTCTTGACACTGGGGGAGTGGGCAAAACAGTGGCAAATGAGTTTCAACATTAGTAAGTGCAGAGTGATGCATGTTGGGGCAAAGAACCCCAATTATATTTATAAACTGAGGGGTCTGAACTCTCTGCGACAAACCAGGAAAGGGACCTTGGTGTCCTGGTGGACAACTCAATGAAGGTGTCAACCCAGTGTGCCTCAGCAGTGAAAAAAGCAAACTCAATGCTAGGGATCATTAGGAAGGGTATAGAAAATAAGTCAGCAAGTGTCATTTTGCCTCTTTATAAATCTATGGTGAGGCCCCATCTGGAATACTGTGTACAGTTCTGGTCGCCATACCTCCAGAAGGATATTATGGAGCTGGAAAAAGTGCAGAGGAGGGCAACCAGAATGATTAGGGGACTGGAACACCTTCCTTACCATCTGAGGCTGCAACGGTTGGGCCTCTTCACTCTTGAACGACGACGTCTAAGAGGTGACCTGATTGAAGTTTATAAAATCATGCACGGTGTGGACAAAGTAGATAAGGAAAAACTGTTTTCCCTATCGCACAACACTAGAACTAGGGGACACTCCATGAAACTTTTGGGTACTAGTTCTCAAACAAATAAGAGAAGGTACTTTTTCACCCAGAGGATTACTGGTCTATGGAACTCCCTGCCAGAAGAAGTGGTGACAGCTGTCAGTCTTTACAGCTTTAAGAAAGGATTAGACAAGTTCATGGAGGAGAAGAGTATCAATGGCTATAATTATGGATACTGAAGGACAACCTCCGGGTTGGAGAGATAGGCAGGATATCTCTCAATATCATTTCCAGGGAATCCTAAGCAGGGGAAGGCATCTGCTTGGGAATACCCTGAAGGAAATGGTGAGCCACTGTGTGAGACAGAATGCTGGACTGGATGGGCTGTGGCCTGTTCCAGCAAGGCTGTTCTTATGTTCTTATGTTCTTATGTTGCAAACAGCAAAGTAGCATTATGCCTCCATTTCTTTGGTCTAGGTGCCATGCTCTTGGAAACAGCTTGCCAATTTCATTCTCTGTCTTGATGCTGTATGTCAGGGGTTCCCAACCTTTTCAGGCTGCAGGCCAGTCATTTGGTTGAGCAGGCCAGTCACGTGGTTCCTCCCACCCAGAAGTGGGAGCAAAACGCACATGCACATAATGCTGCTGTAAATGACCCGTGTCTGTCACAAATGGATTTACAACAGCTGTGGATCATGTACGGCAGCGTTTTGCACTTGCACGGGCACATTTTCCACTTCCAAGAGCAGTGAGGGTGCCGATCCAGCCCACGGGTCGTAGGTTGGGAACCCCTGATGTATGTGATAAGCTTCCCTTTGCCTATTTCAATGGAATGTGCTCACAGTAAGCAATATACTGTAAAGTGGAACCTCGCTTAACAAACAGCTCAGTTAACAGAAAAATTGCATAACAAAAGAAAATCCATAGAAAATAGTGGCTTGGTTAACAATTAATTGGTTTTCAATGCATTCCTACGAGAAACCGCATTTTGGTTAGCAAATTTTGGTTTTCAATGCATTCCTATGGGAAATTGCATTCAATGCATTCCTATGGGAAATTCACTTTACAAATTTTTCATAGTACAAAAGGTCCCAGAGAATGCATTAAATTTGTTAATGGAGGTTCCACTGTACTGGTGATCAAACCTAGCAGAAAAGGACTTTGTTGTTGTTGCTATTACTGTTGCTGTTGTACACATCTCCCAGCATTCTTCCACTAGCATGGTCATTGGAGGTTGTTTAACCTCAGCCCTCTTGGTTAGACACAAATGCCAATGTCTGCCCAACTTAGGCAAGAAATTAGCCCCGCTGAAACCCTGGATGAGTGTGAAAAGCCAATGCTCTAGAGCAGTGATGGCGAACCTATGGCATGCATGCCAGAGGTGGCACTCGGAGCCCTCTCTGTGGACACCCATGCAGTCACCCCAGCACAGAGTTTGCCCCGCCCCTCTGCCCAATGGGAGTGCTTCCTCTCTCTCTCCCCAGTACAGAGTTCACCCACCCATCTGCCCAGCAGTCCAATGGGAGTGCTTTCACCTTCCCCAGCACAGCGATAGCCCTGCCCGTTGGCCCAGCAGCCCAATGGGAGCATTTCCTTCCTCCCTTGTTGCTATGTTGGCACTTTGCGATAAATAAGAGGGTTTTGGGTTGCAGTTTGGGCACTTGGTCTCTAAAAGGTTCACCATCCCTGCTCTAGAGGCCTTAGCACTTATAGAAATATCCAAGAATTGACTTACTGTTTTAACAGTATTAGAGCAACATATCCATCAGAATGGATGATGCATCAAAGAGAACAACACCCGTGTCCAATCGTGGTAGCCTGCCTTGCTTTTTGCAAGGCCATGTAGCAAAAACAGGTATTTTCTTCAGCATGCTTGTACATACGCGCTTCACTGCTCTTAGCAGATGACACTGTTTATCATTCAGTTTGGGCTCCAGTGCAGCTTTATCTGAACTTAGATGCAGGCTTAAGAATGTCATTGCTGCAAAAATGGGTGTGCATTGATGCTTCATATCACTGTTAGGACTCCTGACTCATTTGGGCCCAAAATAGAGATAAAGAATTTTCCCTTGGAACTCCAAGGCCATTTACTGCTGTTTCCCAGCCTCTCCTCCCAGCTGTGCTTCCTCATTGCTTTTTGCTGCCCTTATATAGACTTCCATTTCAGTTTACAAGCTTTCCCGTATGTGTCCTACTTTATGAGGTTTGGACATTCTGCTCCTCAGCCTGCTTTCCTCTGCTTTGCTCTTTGATATTGCCTTGAGCCTCATACTTCTTCTTCTTTCATGTCCTGATCAAACCCTGGATTGCCAAAATGAAGCCACTTTCTTGGCTTTGTTGTTGCCCAAACCCAAGTCTTCATCGGCGCATGTCTCTGGCAGCAATCGGCAGATCAGTAAATGAGCTGGATTCTGTGTCTCTCCACATTCACACCACGTGTTGTTGTCCACCAGCAGCCCCCACTTGAGCATGTTGGTCTTACATTTAGGAACTCCAACTCTCAGCCTATTCAAGGTCCTCCAAGTGACGTAGGGGAGGTTAAGATACTCAACCAAATCCTCCATTAATGTTGTTCCTTGTCCAGTGAGCTTGTTCCTCCATCTTCTAATTTGGTTTTGCTCTTATGTACCCTCAAGAATGTTTGTTCTTGCCATAAAGCTCTTCCTGGATCTGAGCCAGCAGACTTTAGGCTCATGTCCATTCAGAGGGTGTCGAGGATCATTCTCTTGCTTAGTTCTTTCAGCACCTGCTGCTACTTCTCTCCTGATCTTAGATGGAGCGATACCAAAAAGAGGGTCTATTTTCTCAACTAGCATAGGTTTGAGGCATCGTGTCACTATACGGATACTAAATCACTTGCAGAAAAAAGTCCATATTTACCTCTCTCCGCTAGAGAGACCCTGTTTAACTCTATGCGGTTGTAGTAGAGGACAGAACCTTTGTTTTGGAACATAAACTCTTGTTCAGTATTGTTTACTCTCTTTTCATAGTTACAGTGCTACTTCAAACTACCAGGGATTAAATCTGGACCCTTTCGGATGACCAGCATATGCTTTATCCCAAATTATAGTGGCATGCTCAGAAATACCCACGTGTACAATAATTCTTACATTACTTGTTTATCTCTAGTAGCACAATTGACAAAGTACAATTGACAAAGAATGTGCAATGCCTTTGAAATTTGAGTAGTAAAAAAAACCCCACAATTTGTAAATCAGATTAGGCTTTCAGACTTCCTCATGCTGATCATGAACTTGGTACTTAACTTTGGAGTTAAAACTCCACTACAAATCCTACTAGTTTTCTCCAATGGGTGCAATCATAGCATCGTTTTCAAAAATTCAATAATGTTAGATAGGTTCTGGTTTTACAAGTCCAGCAGTTTTCTTAGGTGATCTGTGAATTACATTGTTTTAAAATACCATTTTAATTGAGCAAGTTAAAATCTCTGGGGTTTTCTAGTTGTCAATAGATTTATCTCTAGCTTCAGAACATATGATCATTCAGTGCAGATTAGCAATATAAAGTTGCATATTGATCTCCAAAAAATTTACAATGATACACTCCTTAGAGCAGGGGTGGCCAACCTTTTTCCATTGCAGAACTGACCACACCCCTGGACAGCTGAGCAGGCTGGACCACGCCCCTGGAAGTAGAAGTGGGTGCATTTACAGCTGTTGTAAATGCACCCACGTCCACATTTACAGCGCATTTGCACATGCACATGGGCATTTTACTGCTGAAGTAAACATGCCCACTTCTACTTCTGGGGCTGGTGGAGGCAGCATCATGGGCCGGGTCCAGCCATGGGCCATATGTTAGGAATCCCTGCCTTAGAGGCTATGGACATGAGACCATCCAGCAAAATCTAGTCATAACATCAATCCCTTTGATTATTAGCTTAATCTTGGGCAGACAAGCCTCTGTTTCTTTCTTTATTTCAACGCATGCTAATTGTTACTTCTCATGTTTGATAATGTGTTGCAATGAATACGACTATTATTATCTTCCCGACATTAGAGCCAGAGATGCTGAGAGTGACTTGTGTGGAAGGCCACCCTGGAAGTCCTTGGAGGAGCTAAAGGTTAAAGTGGAATTCCTTCCCCGTAACTCATGTACCGCACCAGTTCCCACATATCTGGCAGAATTCCTCCCCAAAAAGACTGCTAATCCCAGTGTCCTATGTGGTCATTCCACAAAACCACCAATGTGGCAACCCGTATTTGCGCACCACTAAGCAGAACTTCCTTTGTGGTCTGGTTCTCAAACACATTGCCCCAGAGACCAGCTCCAGGTTTCCCTAGCTTTGCACTGGTGCCTCTAGGGAGGGAAACCCAACTTGTTGGAATAAAGAAAGTGTTGTTTGTTGGGTTCCTTCACGTGCTTGTTCCTCTTTCTAGTCCAAACCGGAGCTGTGAAGTGACTTTGTATTCCCACCTCCTCTCGCAGCACAAGCCCAAGTACTGTGCTGTTTTTAATCAATGCCTCTCGGGCTTTGCCAGGACACTGGCAGCAAAACAGGTTGGCAGGAGAGAGTCTCTCTCTCTCTCTGTTCTGCATCATGGAAGTCAGGAGCAAGTCCCCAGGCCTGCGGCCAGCATCCTCCCTCCAGCAGGAATGCAGCCAATCATCCCACAGATGATGTCATTACATGGCACAGGCACTTCGCCCTCCAGGCTCTCGGTTCGGTGCCAACTCCAACCATCACGTATATTTTTCTTAGTCCGGTCCATGCTCAGTAATAATTAAATCAACTGGAAAAAAATATGGGAGAAAAGAACGGAGGAAAAACAGTATGGAGAGGCAGCTGGAGCCAGCAAAGAAGGCCCGCTGAGAGTGATAAAGAGGCATTGTGTGGTGGCTAGGCCTAACTTCAGGGTATTTAGTTCTCTGACAGGAGTTGGAGAAGATGGGTAGTAATAAGCTGTCTTTTATTTCCAGAGGTGTCCCTTGGAATCACAGCTGCATAAAGATCAGCCTTACGGCTAAGTGGGAACAGTGCTAGCAGTCTCTCTCTCTTTTTTTTCTTTCTTTCTCTCTCTCTTTTTCTCACTCCCCCCTTCTTCTACACATCCCACTTAATTAAATGGCCTTGATCCAGAACAACAAAATAGCCTCTGTGAAGAAAACAGCCATTGAGCAAGGAATGAGATGAAGTGGCCAGGAAAACAGCTTGGAAGGAAATGATGACTCCCCGTGTGAGAATGCATGTTGACCAAGCCACCAGCCCCATTCAGAAGAAAAGCACTGTTGAATTCACTGATCAACTGTGATATCAAGCAAAACAAGCTGCCATTCTCATAATGTTTTGCCATTTCACTCTGCTCTGTGCAAAGCCCTGAGGCCTCCTGTACACAAGGCAGGCCACAGGCAGGGTTTTCGCTAGCCAACAGTACAAAGGAAACAAGTGTCTAAACCAGGGGTGCTCAAACTAAGGCCAGTATGGGCACATTTTGCTTCCGTTTCCTGGAGCAACGAGGGCAGCCCGGGCCAGATGAATTGGCATCAGGGGCCAGAACCGGCCCACAGGCCATAGAAAATGGCAGCTTAAAATCTATCTCATCCTGTTGCAAAACAGATTGCAAGGAGCGTTTTACTTCCACGTCCGGTGGGAGGAACCACATGACTAGCCTGCTGAAGCACATGACCGGCCCACTGAACCATGTTACCCGGTCCAAAAAGTTTGGGTATCCTAGCCTAAACTGACCTAGAAGTCAAGAGTTTCCAGTCAAATAAACCACATGCTTCCTGAGTGAGAGTTAGCTGAAGTTGCTGGTGAGGAAAAGGCCTTCTGCGTGCACATTTGGTGGGACCATCACTCAAAAGTAGAGTGCATGCAAAAGCTTCCAGCTTACATACTAAAGGTCCCAGGTTTGATCCCTGCTGTCTCTCCTTTTAAAGGCTCAGGTGGCATCTGCAGATGTTTCTGAGCCATGCAGCAGACATGACTAGCAGACATGGAACAGTGTTACCTTTCCCAAAAAAGTGGCACCTATTTATCTACTTGCAATTTCTTGCTTTCAAACTACTAGGTTGGTTGGCAGGAGCTGGGCACTTACTCCATTGTGCAGTAGTTGGGTCTTGAATTGCTTGACCTGCAACCTTCTGGTCATCATGCACAGCATCTTAACCACTAAGCCACCAAAGCCCCTCCTTTCAGACTAACCTAGTTCATAATCTTTACTGGACCTGCCAGTATCCAGTTTTAGTGAATGCAGGTGAGTTTCCACCATCAGCAGGTTTCTTACCTTTAAAATTCTGGAAGCCATAGGTTCAAGAAAAGGCAAGTCTTCAACCCATCAAGATGCAAATGCAAAGATAAACAGGAGCCTTGGTTAAAATCCAGTAGTCAGATGCAAATTTTAATCTGCATGCATATCCTAAAAAAAATCTTTGCAGACCCCATATTTAGAAAATTCAAGTCCAAGCTGCCCTTGATTAGATTTTGACTATGATGTCTTAGAGCCCAAACAAAAGTATCAATCCTTTTACTAAACTCTATTTAGAAAAGCTTATAAAAGAAAGTTAAGGTGGGCAAAATAAAGATAGATGAATTACTCAGTGATTTAGAAAGCTTATAAGCAATGAAAAGCATGCAGGCTCTGAATGTTTCCTAGCAGGAAATATGAAGATTTGGGGACAAAAACAGTCATTACATTGCAGCAATTCAAAGGATTACAGCTATGGGTCTATTTGCACATCTTGGGAAAGGCCAGTACTTAAAAGCCCATGCTGTGCTTGAGATGCTTGAAAAATGATTTGAGTTGTGGCAAGCAACCAACTTCTTTTCATTAACAGTCTTATGGCTGTGAGTTGTCCCTTCAAGTCGCACTAGTCCTATAAACAGGACCAGGAGTGACTGTAAATGTGTCCCTTGTAGCATATTACGGAGGACATTACAGGAAGACAGGGTTGATGCCAGCCTTTTCCTGGCTTAATGAATTTCTTTCAGAAACTGAACACTGCACTGAGAACCCCCACCCACCCCCTTACGCCCCGGTGCATATCCTTCTAACCTTCCATGGTTAATCTTTACAAGGAACCTCCAAGCAACTGAATTGAATTCAGGTTCTTTCCTTTCTTGAAGAAGAAATGCTGTTGAAAACACTGAAGTGTACTTGCTTTTGGTATGGAAACAAGATCTGGCATAGCCCATGGAAAGATGTTTCAGTGGAAACATCCTCATAATTATCAATGCCAAGGAACAGAATTTGATTACACAAAAAGAGTTACTATGATCTATTCCAGGGCTCTTTCGGATAACACACTTGCTTATTCTTATTCGGTCATGGATTATATTGTTATTTTTCCCACCATCCATGGGAAATAAATCTTTTCTTGATTCAAACAGAGGCAAAATCTGTAATTTGGGCTCCCTCCAGACGGAATCTTTGTTCTGTTATTTGCCTGATTGCTTGCAGATGATAATGATATTTTTGCTGCTGTCTGGAAAAAAAGCAAGGCTTAAAGCAATATCCACAGAGCAATAAAAAAACTAGTTTTTCATATTTTTTAGCTACCTCCTGTGAGGTTGTTGTTGTTGTTTTGTTTCACTTTGGACCAAGATAAGATTTTAAGCAGCAAGATCTACTGTCAGAAAATTTCAGCTTAATCCTAGACTACTATAATATAAAACAAGTCAACCTCAGAAACACCCAAAGCTTAATGCTATTGCTGATGCTGCTTCTGGTGCCATATCTGTTCCGGTTATTGGCTATCTTGGCAATAGTCTTCCTGTTCTTAACTCCTTGGAACATGTTCTTCTGAGGACATGCCACACCAGTCTCTCAGCCTCTTTAGCCATTCAGTCTGTCTATGTCCAGGGCCTCTCTTCCCAGGGATCTTCCCTTGCACAGCAAGTTGAAGGATTCTCTATTTCATGTCGTCCCTCGTGATACGTCCAAGGTATTGGGGCTTTCTTTGCTCAATGGTCTTAAACAGTTCTAGTTCTTTATCTATCCGGCACAACACTTCTACATTAGTCACATCATCAACCCATGTTATCCTTAGCAGCTGTTTGTAGATCCACATTTCAAAAGCTTTTTCATTTCAGATGCTTTTGTCAATGTCTCAGCTTCAACTCCATATACATATAGCAACACTGGGAATATGTAACATCTCACTATTTGGATCTTTGTAGTGAGAGTTAGATCTCTACTGCATAACAAATATTGCATTTTTATGAATGTGAATCTTGCTTTTTCTATTTGTATTTTAATCTCTACCTCAGGATCCCAATTTTCATTGAACATACTCCCCAAATAGACAATTTGATCAACTTTTTCAATTTCTTGTGTCCCTGCCATTAGCTTGCCATGAGTTGGTGTCCGGCTTATAACAAGATATTTAGTCTTCTTGGTGTTGAGATCCAAACCATATTCTGCACTTGAAGCTCTAACTCAACCCAACATCAACTGAAGATCTGCATGGTTTGTGGACACTGTAATCTCTACAGGGACTGTAAATTTTTACTAGCAATTGCAGGTGGGAAGCAGGGAGTAATACATTGCATAGTGAGGCCGAATGGCAGGACTAAGGGAATAGAGTGAAATCTCAGAAGTTGAAAGCCCCTCTTGCTTTGTCTCCTCTAGGTGACCCCTGGGGATGTCAGCTCACACACACACACACACAATCTCCCTGTACTTCCTACTCTGTAAATGTAGGGTACATTTTTCCTTTTCTATCTATACCAAGAGTCCTCAACCTTTTCAAGCTGAAGGCCGGGTCACACACAGTGGTGGGATTCAGCAGGTTCACCCCAGTTCTCCAGAACCAGTAGCAGAAATTCCTGCTGGCCCCGCTCATCCAAGTTTTGAAATAAAGTATAGTGATACCTCATACAACGTCCAAACTTGGTTTCACAAGTTTGGACTTTATACGGATTTGGACTTTGTATGAGGCATGCAAAATCCTAGCCGCGATGCCTCATACAACGTCCAAATCCTTGCTGCGATGCCTCGTACAACGTTGTTTCCATAGAGATACATTGTACTGTAACAGCAAATACTTCAGGGCAAAGTCAAGGAAGCAGACAGGAAACTGACAGAACTTTAAGGAAACATTGTCTAAAGGCTAAATACATTACAAAAACATGTCAAACAACCCTGATTGTCCAAGAACCCGAAGAATGCTGCAAAAATCCCAAGAATGCTTCTAAAAATTCTGATGAAAAATTCAAAAAAAAATCTAAAATCATGCTCAAACCCACTCCTAAACACTCTTTGCCTTGTGCAAAACCCACAAGAGCAATGCACGCATGTGTCTTGTCGTTTATACTGCCCAGGCACAATGCAACCTGGGAAAAACTGAATGCCTCATACAAAGTAGAGCGACTTTGTATGAGGTAACTTTTTTCAAGAAATTAGGCGATGTTGTATGAATTCGATGTTGTATGAAGTGGACTTTGTATGAGGTATTACTGTAGTCTTAATTCGGGTGCAACACAGGGATTTCCCCCTGGACACACCCACCACACCACAACCACAGAGTATGTAGTAAAAAAAATTTGAATCCCACCACTGGTCAAGCACCTCAGACAGCTTTGGGGGCCTGATGGCCATTTTCCCCTGCCTGTCACACATGGCACTTCCGGGTGTGATGGAAGTGGTGGTGGGCCACAGGAAATGGTGTCATAGGCCACATCTGGCCCCCAGGCCATAGATTGAGAAACCCTGGTCTATACTGCCAAGGGTTTCCATCAAAAGCTTTCAGTTTAATTCTAATCCAATAAAGCAAAGGAAAAACCATGCTCCAACAGTGAAGAAATTTTTAAAGGTTTCTTGAGGGGAATAAAATCAAAGCTTTTGGCAGAAAAAAAGTGAGACATTTGTTGAAGAGATCCTGGTTTCTTAAAAGACAAGTAGAGCTTTAGGAATAAATACAGATGAGATATTACAGCAAGATCTTTGCTCGAGGAACACTAGCCACTGCAAAGCAGGGAAGGAGCAAATGCTCCATCTGGGTGAGACCTTTGTGAGTTTTGTTTTAGCTTGTTCTGGGTGTGCTATAATAGGAATCCACCTTTCCTTCTCCCTGCCCTCCCTCCACCTGTGTCCAGAACCAAGGCACCCACACAGCCTGCTTGCAGGTACAACGGGGAAGGTATGCTGGTCTGTAGGATGATGATGGTGCCTCAGCTGCTGCCACCACCTGTACTGTACTGCCAGGTCAAAAAAACTTTCTTTTTAAAATATACAACATCTTAGGATAATCTTTCATACTTCTGATGGTTAACTGTAATTGACAAAACCTTAGCAAGCAATGTGTTCAGTTGTTCTATGTTTTGATGCTACAGGTTAACATGGCTACATACCTGTCAAGTTTTGGGAAATTTCTGTAAAAAACCCGTATTTTACACTCTTTCCCGCCATCATCCTGTATTAGTTAGACTGCAATTAGACTGGAGTTAGACTGGAGGCCAGCACAGGATAAGCATAACTGCCCAGTTTCCTGTTTTGGCCGGGAAATTTCCCTTATTTGACAGAAATTTTCCGAAACTTGACAGGTATGCATGGCTACCTGATGGAAATTATAACACGAATATATATACTGATGGTTGGAAGGCCTATAACAAATCCCTATTTATTGCATCCATCTAAAAGTATCATAGTGTGGTGGAGTTCCAAAACTAGGGCCAAAAAAGAGTTGAATGGCTATTTTGTTGGGGCTCCCCTCGCCTGGCATAATGATCCAGCTATGACAAGATGAGTGACAAAGTCAGCATATATTGTCTCTGCTTAATTTTGTTTAAGTTACATGCAGTCAAGTCAGAACTGACTTCTAGACACCCTACTAGAGCTTTTAAGGTAAATGAGATATTTAAGGATAAACAGAGAGGAGCACCAAACCCTAGAGTCAGATATGACTGGCTATTGAACAAAGGCAACTTTTACCTTTACTGTTACCAGTTCTGCACCCCCAGTGAGCTTACATTGCTGAGCAGGGATTTTTGTGGGAGATTTTAACAATCACCTATGTCTTTTGCTAACACAACGGTGAGGTAGAAGGACTTTTCTGAATTAAAGTCACAGCATGTTTGTCTTTCCCTCTAACCAGCTACAAGAATCCTTTTCCCTAGGTCTAGCTGGGCACTCCTCTTCCTCCCTCTCTCCTTTATGTGTTTTCTTTCTTTCTTTCTTAGTTTGCTTTAGTCTTCTTCCTCTTGATCTTCAGAATGAAACAGCATCTGCCCTGTCTCCTGGTCTCCCACAAAATACTGTATGTCTTTGAGACTCTCTTTCTCCTTCATTTATTTTCTCTGATACAATTTTCCAATATACTGAATTGCTACATGGAAAGATCGCAAAAGAATTGTACATAGAACAGCCAACTGGTTTGATCAACCAGAAACGTCTCGAACTCATCTGCAAACTGAAGAAAGGCTTGTATGGGCTGGAACAAGCTGTTCAGCCTTGGAATGAGAAACTGAAGAAGCTACTGAAGGCTTCAAGCAAAGTAATTCAGGTCAGTGTGCCTGTACGGCCAGGTACAATATTGAAGAGAAGGGTGCCTGTCATTGCAGCTAAAATTTGATTTGCATTTTATTATTCACATTGAGGCTTTTTAAAATTGCCTTGTGTACAGACACTATAATACTGTACCTGTTTTAAAATAGAAAAGAAACAAATGCCAGAGGAAAATGTGTTATTTTCCCCCTTACCTTGTCATGTTTGACACATTTGCATTCCTGTGGTGAAATCCATTGTCTCCCCCACATTTTATGGCTTGGTGATACTGGAGTAAATGCGACAAACTGTCCTGTATTGTCTGTTAACACATCTTAGAATGCCAGAAATGCTTCTTGCATTTCCATTGTCCATCATCTTCCATCCTCCCAGTTTCTTTATGTTTGCTTACTAAGGTTACAATGTTGTACATCTGAAGAAGTGGGCTACAGTCTATGGGTAAAGGTAAAGGTTGTCCTTGCTCGAAGCCAGTCGTATCTGACTCTAGGGTTCAATGATCATATCTGTTTACAGCCAAAGAGCCAGCACTATCTGCATCTGCAGATGTTTCTGTGGACATGTGGCAGGCATGCCTATACACCGGAGTGCAGGGAATGCTGTTTATCTTCCCACCAAAGTGGTACCTATTTATCTACTTGCAAGGTCTTGCTTTTGAACTGGCAGGAGCTGGGACACAGACAAGAGCTCACTTTGTCGTACAGCACTCGGGTCTCAAACTGCTGACCTGCCGACCTTCCAGCCATCAAGTTTAGCATCTTAACCACTTGAGCCACCGCAGTCCCACGGTCCATGGGACCTTATGCCAAATGAACTTCTGAGTTCTTTGTTGCAGCTAATTCCCTGAAAAGCAAAAGTCTTTGGAGGAAATACGTACCTGAAAATACAGGTAATTTTATCAGTGCGATAAATGGATTGTATTGGATTGACTGGGATCTCCTACAAACCATGCATAAAGCCAGCTTGCTTGCTAGGATGGTCAAATGCAGGGGTGCCCAAACTTTTGGGGCTGTGGGCCAGACACATGGTTCCTCCCACAGGAAGTGGAAGTAAAATGTGCCTTGCAATCTGTTTCACAACCGATATGTTTTGCGATAGGATGAGACAGATTTTAGGCTGCCAGTGTTTCTGCTTAAACCAGGGGTGCACAAACTACGTCCTGTGGGCCAGATCTGGCCCCCGACACCAATTCATCCTGCCCACGCCACCCTCATCACTCCCAGAAGCAGAAGTAAAACATATGGGCGCATTTTACTTCCGCTTCCAGGAGCAACATGGGCAGTGCAGGCCGGATGAATTGGCGTCAGGGGCTGGATCTGGCCCACGGGCCATAGTTTGGGCACCCCTGGTCAAATGCAATGGTCAGAGTCAGTTACTTTCCCTTTTCTTAAGCAGGGAGAGAGTGGCAGACCATAGGAGAGGATTCACTACCTAAATTTGCCACAGCTTTTTTTTCCTCCATGTATTCCCTTGCCTCATATTTTGTTACACAGAAGACGCTTATAAATATATATAACACGTGTATATCAACATGCTACGGGAGGTTTCTCCACTATTTTAAGATCGCTGCAACAGGACAATAACAAAACATAAAAAAGCACAACACACACACACACACACACCTCCTCCTCCTCCTCCTCCTCGCAGCTGTCAAGGCGGAGAGTCTCCGGCGATCTTGTCGTCCGATCCTTCCGCGGAAAAATAAAATAAAATAGTGCGGCTGCCACTCTTCAATGTCCTCCACCAATGGGAGGAAAGAGGGAGGAGGCGCTTCTAGGTGGGGAGGGTTGCTCGGTCGGAGTAGGAGAGGCGGAAGGCCAAGACGTGGTTTCATCACAACGCATATGGAGATCATGTTCTGAGCATTAAAGAGTACTGGCGTGTCTGCTCTGGATCCCGGAAGGATGCGATCACTTAGAACAGATCGGCCAAAATCCTGTTGCTTAGTGTAGTAAATCGCACGAGAGTAGGCCCATTAAACCCTTTAGGATTGGGTGAGTCGACGCCTCCCTAAATCCCATTGATTCGAATGGACTTACTCTTTTAACTGCTACTGACTTTAGCACAGATTAAGTCATAAATAGACCCATTTGAATCCACAGGGAGAATTAAACTCGTCAAATCACCACTGGTTCCGTAGGTCTCCTCATGTGGTGGGTTTTGGGGGTACATTTTTAGTGCGGAGGAAAATAGTGTAAGAAGGCATCTATTACAACACCTGACTTGGAAACACTTTCGCTTTTGTTGTTAGTTACTTTGCAAATCTACAGACATAGTTTACTAGTCTGGCCCGATTATCCCACCATGGTACTAGAGTAGACCCTAGTCTACTGTCAGTGACTCAAGGCCGATCCTCAGGTGGTTCACTAACCTGTGACCACCCTGAGAACTAATGGCCTTGGTTGGTGAAGTCCATAGGGAAGGGTGGTGGTCCCCAAGTGGATGAAATCCCATTTGAACCCATCTTAATGGAGGGCAGCAGCTTCAGCAGTCCTGGGGCTGACGAAGACTTTGTGTGCCAAATGGGCTCAGGACCGAAGAGACTTGAGGAACTGGATCAGTGGTACAGATGTCACACTACGATGTGGAAGGCAAATGAAAGGCCACTGCATCATTATATTATTGTTCCCAGGACAATCTGATCGCCAATATTCGGGAAGTAGTAGTAGTAGTAGTAGTAGTAGTAGTAGTAGTAGTAGTTTGGAAACTCTACTTGGCTTGACCATGATCCCCCCCGAGTCCCGACAAGCTACCGGGTTCCTCCCTTTTGGACAGGATTCTCCTTCCTTATTTTCCTCTCTTCCTTTCCTCCCTGGGTCCAGGCCGAAGGTCCTCCTCGGCTGCCCACCACGACCCACCCCACCCCTGGCCAGCAGTGAGTGATGCGGCGGGTGCTCCAACCACTGAGCATTCCCTACCCAAGCCCTATGCCTTGAACCCATGGTGGCGAACCTTGGCACTCCAGATGTTCTTGGACTTCAATTCCCAGAAGCCCAAGCACCCTGTGAATCCACACAAATGGGTTTACTGCGATTCATCCGACCCACACTGCCCTCGTTGGGGTTTTTACTTCCGCTTCCGGGAGCAACGAGGGCAGCGCGGGCGGGATGAATTGCAATAAACCCATCCGTGTGGATTCACAGGGAGCTTGGGCTTCTGTGAATTGAAGTCCTCCTATCTGGAGTGCCAAGGTTCGCCATCATGGCCCTTGAACCGTGTCAAGCTGAGCGCCTTGGCGGGAGGCGGGGGAAGGTCAGGAAGAGAGGGGGGAGGAATGGGCCCCTCCCCCTTCTAAGTCGCCAGGGAGGGATGGGAGGGGCGCAGAGGCGAGACTAAGGCTTCCTTTTCCCCCTCCCGCCCCCTCCTTTGCTATTTAGAAGAGGGAGGAGCCTTCCTCAATGCTCCCAGCGGGGGGCGGGGGCAGCGGAGAAAAAGCTTTCCCTTTCTCCCCCTCCCCCCCCCTCCAGGCTTCCCCCTCCCTCCCTCCCTCCCTCTTTCCTTACCCCCACCCCATTCGCCCCAGGAGGAGCCACCCCGCATGCCCGGTGGGTGCCCCGCGGGGGGGGGGGGAATCCCTGCTTGGAGGGAGGTGATGCCCTGGCCTTGTTGTTGTTCAGTCGCACAGTCGATTCCGACCCTTTGCGACCCTATGGACCATCGCTCTCCAGGCACCTCTGTCCTCCACCATCCTCCTTAGTCCACACAGCCCCGTGCCCATTGTGTCTACAATACCATCTAGCCATCTCATCTTTGGCCGTCCCCTTCTTCTTCTGCCCTCCACCTTCCCCAGCATCAAGGCCTTCTCAAGTGAATCCTCTCTTCTCATTTGATGTCCAAAATACTTCAACTTCATCTTTGTTATTTGTCCTTCTAAGGAGCACTCAGGGCTAATCTCTTCTAATATTGACCTATTTGTTCTCCTCGCTGTCCAGGGGACTCTCAAAACTCTCCTCCAGCACCACATCTCAAAGGCATCTATTTTTCTTCGCTCAGCCTTTCTAATGGTCCAGCTCTCACAGCCATACATTACCACCGGGAATACCATTGCTTTGACTATGCGGACCTTTGTTTGCAGTGAGATATCTCTGCTTTTCACTATGTTCCCCAGGTTTTTCATAGCTTGTCTCCCAAGAATCAGTCGCCTTTTTATTTCATGGCTGCAATCCCCATCTGAAGAGATCTTGGATCCTAAGAAAGTAAAATCTGTTACTGCTTCTACTTCTTCCCCATCTATTTTCCAGGGACTTATAGCGCCTGTTGCCATTATCTTGGTTTTCTTGATATTGAGTCTCAGGCCAGCTTTTGCACTCTCTTCTTTCAACCTAATCAGGAGCTTCTTTAGGTCTTCTTCACTTTCTGCCATTAGGGTGGTATCATCTGCATATCTCAAATTGTTGATGTTTCTCCCAGCAATTTTGATCCCATATGGTGATTCCTCCATCCCTGCATTGCGCATTATGTGCTCTGTGTATAAGTTGAATAAGCAGGGTGACAGAATGCAGCCTTGTCTTACTCCTTTTCCTATTCCAAACCACTCCGTCATTCCATACTCTGTCCTAACTGTTGCTTCTTGACTCATGTACAGATTTCTCATGAGACATATGAGGTGTTCTGGTATTCCCATCTCTTTAATTACTTGCCACATTTTGTTGTGGTCCACACAATCAAAGGCCTTGGTGTAGTCAATGAAGCAGAAGTAAGCTTGTTTCTGGTATTCCTTTGTTTTCTCCATGATCCAACGTATGTTGGCAATGTGATCTCTGGTCCCCCTGCCTCTTCTGAACCCAGCCTGCACCTCTGGTAGTTCTCTTTCTACATGCTGCTGTAGTCTATCCTGCATTATCTTGAGCATCACTTTGCTGGCTTGTGGGATGAGCGCAATTGTTCGATAATTTGAACATTCTTTGGCATTGCCCTTTTTTGGGATTGGGACATATACTGATCTTTTCCAATCCTGTGGCCACTGTTTCGTTTTCCAAATCTGCTGGCATAAAGCATGTAGTAGCTTGATTCCATCATCTTTTAGGGCTTTGAAGAATTCAACTGGGATACCATCATATCCACTGGCTTTGTTATTTGCCGTGCTTTTTAGGGCCTTTCTGACTTCACTCTCTAGGATGTCTGGTTCAAGTTCAATTTCCCCCTCATTGTTATTATCCGCGGTGTTTAGGTCTTTTTTGTAAAGTTCCTCTGTGTACTCTTTCCATCTTTTCTTTATCTCTTCTGCATCCGCTAACTCTTTGCCATCTTTGTCTTTTATCGTGATCATTTTTGCTTTGAACGTTCCCTTGACTTCCCCAATTTTTTTAAAGAGATCTCTAGTCCTGCCTCTTGTGTTGTTTTCCTCTATTTCTTTGCACTGTTCATTTAGGTAGCTTTCCTTATCTCTCCTTGCTTTTCTTTGAAATTCTTTATTTAAGTGATTGTATTTTTTCCTTTCTCCTTTGCCTTTTGCGTTCCTTCTTTCCTCTGCTATTTTAAGAGCCTCATCCGACAACCACTTTGCTTTCTTGCGCTTCTTTTCTTTTGGTATAGTTTTCCTTGCTGCCTCCTGCATAATGTCTCTCATCTCTGTCCATAATTCCTCTGGTACTCTGTCTGTCTGGTCCAGACCATTAAATCTGTTCCTCACCTCCACCGTGTATTCCTTGGGTATGTTGTCTAGATCATATCTATCCGGCCTATTAGTTTTCCCTATTTTCTTCAGTCTGAGCCTGAATTTTGCAATCAGTAGATTGTGATCTGAGCCACAGTCGGCTCCAGGTCTTGTTTTTGCTGACTGTATGGAGGTTCTCCATCTTTGGCTGCAGAGTATGTAGTCAATTTGGTTTCGATGTTGGCCATCTGGTGATGTCCATGTGTAGAGTCTCCTCTTGTGTTGCTGGAAAAGGGTGTTTGCTATGACTAGTGTGTTATCTTGGCAGAACTCTATCAGTCTTTGCCCTGCTTCGTTTTGTGTTCCCAGACCAAACTTGCCTGTTATTCCGTCCACTTTTTGATTTCCTACTTTTGCATTCCAGTCTCCTAAGATAATGTGGACATCGTTTCTTGGTGTCTGTTCTATAAGATGTTGTAGGTCCTCATAGAACTGGTCTACTGTGGCTTGATCTGCACTGGTAGTTGGTGCATATATTTGGATTACAGTGATATTAAATGGTTTGCCTTGTAGTCTGACTGACATCATTCTATCATTTTTGAGGTTGTATCCCATTACTGCTTTTCTCACTCTTTTATTTACAATTATGGCCACTCCATTTCTTCTGAGGTTTTCTTGTCCACAGTAGTAGACATGATGGTTTCCAGAGCTGAATTCGCCCATACCTGTCCATTTTAGCTCACTGATTCCCAAGATGTCAATACTTATTCTTTCCATTTCCTTTTTTACCACTTCCAGCTTTCCTTGGTTCATAGATCTTACATTCCATGTCCCTATGCAATATTGTTCCTTACAACACTGTATTTCTCCTCCCCCTTTCCTGCCCATCCCTTTCTGTCCATCTAATGTGCTGAGCATCCTTCCTGTTTCCTCTGATTTGTCCCTTTGTTTTGCCTTTGCTTTGGTCAATAGGGTTTTCTTGGCAAACTCCCTGGCGTGCTTTGCCGGTTTCTACGCCATTCTTCCCCCCCCCATCATACATATTATCACAGTTTAAAACAAGGTAACATCATCATGCATATTATCACAGTTTAGAACACAGTATCAGTTTAGAACTCCCTGGCCTACTTTGCCCTAAAGTGGATTTGACAGGTTCGAGTCCAGCCCGGCCCACTTTGCAGCTCAGCTGCGGGAGGGTGGGGAGAGGGAAAGGGAACCAGCTTTATAACTACTGCCACCTTTCATGCTAAGCACAGGTAAAGATCAAGGTCTTCCTTGATGGAAAGCCAGTCGTGTCTGACTCTAGTGGTCAGTGCTCAGCTCCATTTATAGCCAAAGAGCCAGCACGGGCTGTAGATGTTTCCATAGTTATGTAGCAAGCACGACTAGATCAGGGTGGTAGCCAGGATTCTAGATTTTTATTTATTTATTTTTTGGAGGGAGGCAATTTTTTTTCAAGAGGGGCAACAATGTCGCACACACATATATAACATTGGCTGGAGGACTGTTAGCTCAGGAGGGTTTTCGCCCCTGCTGGCCCCCCTCTGGCTATGGCCCTGGACTAGATGCTGACATACATGGAACGCTGTCACATTTTCTGCCAAAGCGGTACCTATTTATTTATTTGCAATTTCTTGCTTTTGAACTGCTAAGTTGGCAGGAGCTAGAATATAAGAACAGCCTTGCTGGAACAGGCCACAGGAGCCCATCCAGTCCAGCATTCTGTCTCACACAGTGGCTCTCACCATTTGCTTCAGGGTATTATTCCCAAGCAGATGCCTTCACCTGTTTAGGATTCCCTGGAAATGGCATTGAGAGATATCCTGCCTTTCTCTCCAACCTGGAGGTTGTCCTTAGGTATCCATAATTATAGCCATTGATACCCTTGTCTTCCATGAACTTGTCTAACAGATGATGGGAGCTCACTCTATCGTGTAGCCAGTGGTGGGCTCCAATTTTTTTTTACTACCACACTGTCAGCATGGTTTGGTGGGCGTGGCCAGGGGAAAGCCCTGCGTTGCACCCAAATTAGGATTACTTTATTTCAAAACTTGGATGGGCACGGCCAGCCAGAATTTCTGCTACCGGTTCTGGTGAACTGGGGCAAACCTGTTGATGCCCACCACTGTGGGTAGCTTTTGGGTCTGGAACTGCTAACCTGCTAACCTTCTGGTCGTCAACTTTGTCCTACAATAAATCTATTATATTAAACATTCATTGGCATAAAAAAAGGAGACAAAGAGAAGAATTAACAAAACGTAGTCATTCCAGCCAGAGCTGACAACAGATTGTTATACAACAGATTCTTCTCCTTCAAATCCTATAATAAATCAAGTGATTTTGGTAAAGACGTGTGTATTCCTGATCACCATGTATGGGTATGAAAGCTGGACAGTGAAGAAGGCTGATTGGGGGCAGTGGGATAATATAGTGCTGGAGGAGAGGTCTACTGATACACTTCACTGCCAGAAAAACAAATCAATGGGTCCTAGAGCAAATCAAGCCTGAACTGTCTTTGGAGGCAAAAACGATGAAGCTGAGGCTGTCCTGTTTAGGACACATCGTGAAAAGGCAAGATTCTGTGGAAAAGTCAATGATGCTAGGAAAAGTGGAAGGCAGAAGGAAAAGAGGGATATCAAATGTGAAATGGATCATCTCTCTAAAGGAACCACAGGTTTGAGTTCGCAATTGCTAAGCCAGGCTGTTGAGAACATGGCATTTTGGAAGGCTCTCATTTCTAAGGTCATCATAGGTTAGAGACAACTTGACAGCACATAACAACAACTTTCTAATAAGCATGGTGCCAAGTCATGTCACTACACTTTCATTAAAGCTCCATCAAAGTCTGTAATCATATACTTAGAGTTAATTGAGAAACATGTAACTCAGATGATAACTTAGAACAGGGATGTTCTGCATTTGTAATTGAACAGAAGGAGAGCCTTAGCTCCGTAAGCAAAGACTAAAACAGTTTTGACCTCCCTTAGGATATAGTCACATGTCTCTAGACAAGCTTGATCTCCTGAAATACCCAATTGTAGGTCTGCACATTTTATTACACCCCACCATCCTACTTAGAGACAGCATTCAAGAGGGCTGAAAACATAATGAAAAGAAATGGTAAATGAAAACCAGTTTAAAAATAAAGCAAGAACAAATGAGAAAGTAAATAATATTAAATTAAATCACAATAATAAAAACAAGTGAAATCAGGGGATTCTTTTAAGTTTACAATTTTAAAGTTTAAACTGACAGCAATGAGAACAGTCCATTCTGACTCTGAGCAGAGTCCACACCACAGTCTGTGCCTGTCAAGCAGGCTTCTGCATGCAATGGTACTCTCAAAAGGACCTCTCCTGGGGATCTTAAATTCCAGAAAAGAGAAATTCAATCTTTTAAATAACCAGGCCTCAAGTTGTTCTCAGTGCTTCAAAGGTTAAAACCTTTAACAGCTAGAACTGGGGTTGGAAAGCAATTGGCAACCAGTGCAGGTATTTCACTGTTGGGGTGACATAACCTCAAAGCTAGCATTATTGTTCCATACAAAGCAGGTATCACTCAGGGTGTGTGTGTCAAAATGACTAATTTTTTGCTGACCCACAGAATGTTCTACAGGCACTAAAATGGATCTTGAGTCTAGGAATGTTCTCTTTTATTCCAAAGTGATACTTAACTTTATCAGGAATATGTCTGTTGTCAAGTGATAGCCAATGGGGATACACAGAAAGAGCCTCACCGAAGAGTATGGTATTTTTGAATCACAGTCAGGCATATCCTGGCAACGGCAACCTTGTGTTGCCAGCTAATCTTTCTCATACTAGGTTATGCAAAATGAACTGCAGAATGAACTCACCAAAGGTGCCTTCATTTCGGCAATATCACATCTGACCTAGACATGAAAGAAGAAGACTGGGGTGTTGTTACAGCATTTGCTTTCACTCATTAGGTATGATGGTCTATTGTATTAATGTATGTTCTAATGCATAAATTAGTCCTCCTAAAGGTGCATTCACACAAAGAGACTGTGTTATATTCCATCAAAAAGAACTGTACTTCTTTCAGAGCCAAAGGTCACCTTTGCTCAAAAGCCAGTCGTATCCGACTCTAGGGTTCAGTGCTGCTCATCTCTGTGTATAGCCAAAGAGCCAGTGCTGTCTGCATCTGCAGACATTTCCATGGGCACGTGGCAGGCATGCCTCAACACCAGAGTGTACGGAACGCTATTTACCTTCCCACCAAAGTGGTACCTATTTATGGAGTCAAATTATGGTGCTATATGATAACACCTAGATTGGGGTGGATTCTGTAGACCTGGAAGGATCTACTACTATGGATAATGCCCACCATACAGTGGACCATTGCTTTAAGGAAGGTCTGCCTACAGGAAAACTTGCTTCAAGGAAAGAAAATCCATAGGGGAAAAAATCACGATAAAATCTCTTTACAGAATGGGCTTTCCTGATGGTTTTCAATCCATTCCTATGGAAAACCACCTTAAGGGGGAAAATGCTATAAGGAAACTCCTATGGAAGGATTAATTCCTTAAAGTACGGTACCACTGTATTATGATCATTATATCATGAGAATACCCACTGATTTCACTAGGACTTATTTTGCAGAGTGCTTCAGACTGCAGTTAGTTGCTTAAACATTAAATCCCACATAATGCAATGGGGGTAAACATTCGTAGGAGAACAGGTGTGCTTGTCCCCCTTTGGCACGGGCATGTCTCTGGAGAGTGCCCTTCTAGAATACCGCAAGCCCTGGTGCTACCCTGCAACAAAACATTGTGCAATTATTGCCCCATGGCTTTTCTGAGAAATCTCTCTTCTGCTATCGCACAATATTTCATTGTGCAATACTGTGAGAGCTTCATGAAATTTAGGATGACTTGCTATGTCACAAAGGGCTTTTCTGTAGCCCTCAAGTTTTGATAAAACATTTCTAAACCTCCTTTCTTAATTTTTAACATTTACTTTCTGGCACCAAAATCAATTTTAAAAACCGGGGGTGGGTGGGTTGTAAAATTGTGAATAAATTTACTCAGATCTTCTTTCCCTGTCACAAAAGAGAGATGCTTGTAGCTACAGTATTTTAAATCCATATTGACCAAGGCTACTTAAGTGCCTGTGGCTTGCTGAAAAGTTGCAGAGCTAATGATTTTATTGACAGAAACTTGACTTTAACAGTCACTCTGATGTCATTTGCATATATAGTACTGGTTAAAGAGTGATGGTCTTCTCAATGGAGGAAATGCCACTGGAAACTATCACACTGGGCCCAAAGGAAAAATTTGCAGAGTAGGAACTCTGATTCCCAATGGTCATGGAGGTGGAAGAGGCCATGCCAGATGGACTGGCTGTGAAGGCACATCTTGTCCATATCCTCAAGGCTGTGGCAGTCCATTGCAGTCCCAGTGTTAAATCCTGCATGTCTCATTTCATGTGTGCCACAGGAGATGGCTCCGTGATCACAGTATGTGGGTCACTTCATGTCAAGCTGGAATCCACCTTAAACAAATTCATTCCAATGACATTTTTCCTGCTTGGGGGGGGGGGGGGGGATGCATTCTCAGATACGAGTTGCAGTGGACAACTGGTTAAACCAAAAGCTGTTCTATAGGGAGGAAGATTTGGAAAGGTCAGAGCAAAACCCATCATCGTCCAGAAGCAAAATAAATTCACTTGCCATTTAGACTGCAGAGCAAAAGCGTACTTATTCGGGGATTACAGAAATACAGAGAAACAAACAACCAAGTAAGGTTTAAAGACCAAATCACTAAACTGGCAGGAGATTTGGAAAAAGAGAGAGCCCAGAATTTCAGCTCTTTCTGGGCATGTGTGAGACAATCCAGATGTGCACCCCACCTCGGAGGTGCCACATACACACACGTCAGCTGCACAGCCTCACCTGCATGCATGGCATCTGTCACCAACCCGTCCCTGACACACACATACACACGTCATCCTCGGCTGTGTAACTGTGGGACAAGTTAAATCCCATGTAATGAGGCTTAACCCCCGCGCTGAGCCTCCCAGATTCTGGGAAGGTAGCCAGCCAGCCAGCCAGCCAATGGGGCCCGCCGCCCCCAACTCCCCAGGAGAGTGGGGTTAGGGGATTAGCGCAAGCGCCGCCCCCTCCTCCAGGACAGCCATCCCCGCCCTCCGGCCGCAGCGCAGCTGTTGCGGGGCCAGGGCGGCTGGAAAGCGCCGCGCCACCCCTTGGAGGCGGCCTCCCTCCGGCGCCCGGACAGCCGCTCCGTGCCAAGCGCCGTCCCTCAGACTCCGGGGCAGCTGACCTGGGCGGGTTTTTCTCTTGGGCGGCAGAGCCTGGCAGCGACAGTCCTCAGTGCTAAGGGAGGGAGGAGGAGGGGAGGAGCCTTCTGTAGAGCTAAGAGCAGGGGTGCCCAAACTATAGCCCTGGGGCGGATCCGCCCCCCCCCCCACGCCAATTCATCCGGGCCACGAAGCCCTCGTTACTCCTGGAAGCGGAAGTAAAACGCGCCTCTGGGCTAAGAGCCTTGGTGGCGCAGTGGATAACCTGCTGTGCTGCAGCCAAAACGTTGTGAGCTCGATCCTGACGGAGACAACAAGGTGGACTCTTCCTTTCATCCCTGCGAGTTGGGGACAAAATGCTCATTAACTTGTGAACCGCCCAGAGTGAGCTAAGGGCGGTATAGAAGTGTAACTGCTATTGTCATAAACAAACAAAGCCATACACACAACAAATGCAGGAGAAAGGCGATATACCTTTATTATTGTATCACTTAGAACCGTGATGGCGAACCTTGGCACTCCAGATGTTCTTGGACTTCAATTTCCAGAAGCCCAAGCCTCCGTGAATCCACACGAATGGGTTTGCTGCAATTCATCCGGCCCACGCCGCACAGCCCTCGCCACTCCTGGAAGCGGAAGTAAAAAAGCACCAGGACAGAGCGACGAGGGCCGGATGGATCGCAGCAAACCCCTTCGTGTGGATTCACAGGGGCTTGGACTTCTGGGAATTAAAATCCAAGAACATCTGGAGTCCCCAGATCCTGCATCACGGATTTGGAAAATCAAATATTGCGCGAGCTTTCGTGATGCAAAATAACTTCTTCAGGCATTTCTCCTGCATTTGCTATTGCTAGGTAAAGGTTTCCCTTGCTCGAAAGCCAGTCATATCCGACTCTAGGGTGCAGTGCTCATCTCTGTTTCCAAGCCGAAGAGCCAACGCTGTCTGCTTCTGCAGACGTTTCCGTGGTCATGTGGCAGGCATGACTAGACACCGGAGCGCACGGAACGCTGTTTTTGCTGTAGATGTGTAATTGCCCCCTCCATTCACACGACTACACAACACAAGTCCTTCGTCCTCTAAGAAGCATGTTCCCCACCTCAGGTTCCCCGCCTCAAGAGAGCCCCGAGCTCTTCCTCTTCAACCTCCTTTGACCCCAAAGGGAAACTGGAAGCACCGCACAGGAGTTGGGGGGGCAAGGGGACCCCCCCCTGCCCTTTCTCCCTCCCTGACACGTCCTGCCTGAGTCTGAACGCGCTGGGCTGCTCGCCTCCTCCCGAGTCGTGGTGCGCGACTTTATTCATGCGTGCGTGTGTGCGTGCACACTTGTGGGACCGAGGTAAGGAGCGCATTGCGCGTGGTGACCTCTTCGCTTGTCGAGGGCTGCAGCCCACGCATCCTTGGCGAGCAATCTCGCCTTTGAAGCCGGGAAGAAGTGGAGGAGGAGGAGGAAGGCTCTCCAGAGGGAACTGAGCGAAGCGCTTGGAGCGGGACCCAGCAACGCCCAGTCGGGTTTCTCGGCTGACTCCGCGGGGACGGGGACGGGGGGCTCCGACTCCGTCTCTTTATTGGCTGGCAAGTTGGCACTTCGAGACCCGGGTGCTGTATGACGGACTGAGCGCCCGTCTCTGTCCCAGCTCTTGGGGACATGAAAGGAGCCTCATTTGGGCGTTCCCTGAGCAAAGTGTCTTCCGCAAAAATCCTTTCAACCCAGAATAATTTCTGACACGAAATTATTATTATTCCTCCATCGGGCGGCGCGTCCCCGACTGGAGGAAAGAAGCTCCTGCGCGCAGAGCCATTGGGAAAGCAGGCACACCCCTGCGTCCACGCCTCAGGAATCCAGCGAGTCACACACCTTCCCACACTCAACCACCGCGCCTCGGGAGATCTGTCCCCACCCCACCCCACCCACATCCCGCCAAGTCCCTTCGTAACCGTCGCGATCCTCACCTGCCTCAGCATTTATACTACTACCTTCTCAGTCGAAGATTGCATTGTTTTTGAGCCACAGTCGGGGGTACCCCGGGCGACGGCAATTTCGTTGTGCCGGCTAATCTTTCTCACACTAGATCACGCGAAAGGGACGGCGGAATGAATTCACCCAAAGGTCTGGCCTAGACACGGGGAAAGGAGGAGACGTCGCTTCGTATAAACCTCGCGCCCCGATCAGACGCCCCGGACAGAAAGCCAACCCAGCGCCCCGGGAGGGGAGGGGTGAGCCCCCCTTCCCCCCCCACACACCAAATAACTAACCATGGACAACAATAAGAACAACAACAGACGGCCCAGTGCTAGAGGAGGGAGGCCGCCGGGGAAAGCCCACCCCACCCCAGGCAATTCAAGTGGGGGAGACGTCGTGTAAACATTTTTTTTTAAAAAAAGAGCCCAACTTTCCCCAACTCCCCGCTTTTGTGCTTCATCTATACACTCCCATTCTGTCCCCCTGCGCGTGGAAAGATAGAGGAGAGGGAAGGGCGTGCGTGCTTGGGCGTGCTTGCACACGCCCGCGCGTGTCTCTCTCTCTCTCCCCCTCTCCGTATCTATCCCTACAGCCAGGGAGGACTGGAGCAGGGCGTCGGGGCGGGCCCCACCAGCCTCCCGTCCCTGCAAGGAAACGCCCAGGTTCACAAGAGCAACAACGCAGAGAGCGTGTCAGTCACGGCAGACACGACGCGGCACACACGCCCAGCTCTTGCTTGGCTCCGACACACACTCGAGCAGAAAAGGTGGACAATTCCATAAACCGGGCAAACACACACACAAAACACCCACACAAAGGTGGACAATTTCATAAACCCGGCAAACACACACACAAAACACACAAAGAAAGGTGGACAATTCCATAATCCGGGCCAAAACAAGAACAAACACACACACACACACACACACACACACACACACACACACACACACGCGGTGGACAATTCCATAAATCAGGGAAACAAACACACATAAAGGTGGACAATTCCATAATCCCTGCCAAAACAAGAACACACACACACGCGCGCGCGCACACACACACACACACACACAGTGGACAATTCTATAAATCAAGTAAACAAACACACAAAACACAGACACAAAGGTGGACAATTCCATAATCTGGGCCAAAAAAGAACAAACAAACAACACACACACACACACACACACACACACACACACACACACACACACACACACACACACACACACACACACACACACGGTGGACAATTCCATAAATCAGGCAAACAAACACACATAATGGTGGACAATTACATAATCCGGGCCAAAACAACACACACACACACACACGCACACGCGCGCACGCACGCACACACACACACAGTGGACAATTCTATAAATCAAGTAAACAAACACACAAAACACAGACACAAAGGTGGACAATTCCATAATCCGGGCCAAAACAAGAACAAACACAAACACACACACAGACTCGGTGGACAATTCCATAAACCAGGCAAACACGCACACACGGGCGCGCGCGGACACTCCCCCCCTCCCCCTCCCCCCCTTCCTCGTGTGCGCACCAGTCAAAGGAGAGACGCGCTCGTCCCGTCCGCGGGATTCCCGGGCTCCGCACTTTCCGCCCAACCTCCTCCACTGTCGCCGCCGCCACCCACCGCCCCCCCCCCCCACCGCCCCCAGCGGCTGCCAGCGGAGAGGGCTGTGAGTGAGGTCAGCGGGGGACGACGGGCGCGTCCAATGAGCGCCCCGCGCTGCGAAAAAGGGGGCGGTGCCGGTGGGCGGGGACCTCGGGCAGGCGCAGAGTGTGGGGGCCCCCCTCCCTGTCTGGAGAAGAAGGGAAGGGAGGGGGGAGGGCTGTCGTCGTCTTTCCCCCTTTTCCTGAGGGGGAGAGGCAGGGAGAGGGAGGAGGCCACGGGGGGGGGGGCGTTGTTGTGAGGGGAATAATTTTTTTTAAAAAAACTTATCCGTCCACGGTCGTGGCGCGACGCCTCACCGTGGCACGAGAGGGAA
Organism: Bradypodion ventrale; assembly: GCA_035047345.1. NCBI lineage: Eukaryota > Metazoa > Chordata > Lepidosauria > Squamata > Chamaeleonidae > Bradypodion > Bradypodion ventrale. The sequence goes on from JAWDJE010000006.1 coordinate 130,135,983, forward strand.
GGGCCCGTCGGTTGGGTCAGGTCGGCCCTCCCTCCCTCCTTCCCTCAGCCAGAGCAGAGGTGGTTGGCCTCCGTTTTCAAGGCCGCACTTTCTTTCCCCCCACTCTGCGACTGCTTATTTGTAGGACTTCCCCTCCCCTCCCCCCCAAGTGAAAACTTCCCCGCCTCTCACACACGAGCCGCCTGAGGCAAAGTAAAGCTGACGGGAGAAGGGGAACGCAATGTGTGTGTGTCTCTCTCTCTCCTTGCCCAGCAAGCCCAGCCGCCTTTCTCCGGGCCTGTCGTGTTTTCCTTCCTCTCAAGGCTACCACCCTCCACCCTCCCTCCCTTTCGTCCCCCTTCCTCCTCGCCCGCAACTGGAGGGAGAGCTGTCAAAACTTCCCTCTCCGCTGCCCCCCCCCCCGGCCTCCTCTCTTCCCTCAGGGAGGGGGAAGGGCAACAGGGCACGGGGCCAACGGATGGTGAGGAGGAAGAGGAGGGGGCCGGCCGCCTCAGTCAGCCTTGACCAGGAGGAGCCCGTCGTGTTCCCCCAACGGCCGCTGCTGGCGGGGCCTGAGAGGGTAGTGGGGGGGGGGGGGAGGAGAGGGAGGAGGCGAATGTGTTTTCCTCAGGAGGAGGAGGAAGCGCTCAGACAGCATACGGAGAGACCCACAACACACACAACAGAGACACACACACACACGCCCGGGCGGTTATGCGCCTCCCCCCCCCCCCTGCGCTGCCCTCTCCTCCTCCTCCTCCTCGTAACACCCTCCGCCCATCCTCCCTCCTCAGCCCCCCCCCCCCCCCAGAAAGGGTCCTCGTTGCGTGTCACTGAGGCGGGCTCTCTCTCTCTCCTTCCTCCTCCTCTTCCTCCTCCCCATGCTGTTTCTACCTGCGCGCTGGTCCGCGGCGGCTGAGGCCAGCAATGCGAGGCGGAGGTAGGAGAAAAGGAGACGGAGGAGGAGGAGGTGGAAAAGGGGAACGGCCACAGCCACAGCTACCACCGGGGCAGCAGCAGCAGCAGCAGCAGCAGGAGGAGCGTCGGGATCTCCCTCCTCGACCTCATCCCTCTCCCTCGTCGTCGTCTTCGTCGTCCCCCTCGCCGCCCTCCATGCGCCCCTCTCCGTCCTGCTGACGAGGGTATGTCAGCGGAGGAGCCGCAGAGCAGCCTGAGGAGGAGGCCGCCGGGGGCGGTGGTGGGGCCGCCGGAGCCAGGAGGAGCTCCCCCCGCCGCCGCCGCTGCCACAGACAAAAGACCTCGGGGCCGGCCTCGCAAAGATGGCGCTTCCCCTTTCCAGAGAGTCAGGAAGAAGTAAGTTGAGGGCGAGGAGGAGGAGGTGGGCGAGAGAGACAGAAAGAGATTGCCGGGGGGGGGGGGCATGGGCAGGGAGGGCGAAGGCGCTGACAGGAGAAGAAGCTCCAGCCCCCTCCCCCCCCCCGCCATGACAAGAGTGGCCTCTTCTTCTTCTTCTTCTTCTTCCTCTTCTTCTCCCCTCTTTCTCCTCCTTTGCACTTTGCCCTCCTCTTTCCTCCTTTTGTTTATACTTTCTTTGCACCCACCCACCTCGCCGTCCCATTGCCTTCATCCCCATTCTTCCTCTCTCCTTCTTCCTTGCCATCTTCTTCCCTTCCTCACCTTTCCCTCCTCCTCCTCCTCCTCCTGCCCTTTGTGGCCTTACCCTGCCCATCTCCACTTCCCTGCCTCGGTTTCTGACTTCCCTGTTCCTCCCCTGCCCTAGCTTTGTATTTCAAAAGGCTTAATGATGTGGCTCTACCCATCACTTATCCTTTCACCTTCTTCTCCTTTCTCTCCCTTTCCATTTAGCTTTCCTGCTCTAGTTTGCCACCAAGTTTTTCTCCACCCATCATTTATTCCCACTGTTTTCATTTTCATAGCAGTTGTTTTGGAAGTCTTTCCCCTTCCCTCCAGAAGCATTACTTTTGCACACTGCTCTCTCTCCCCCTCCTCCCATCATCCTCTCTATGCAATGCAAGCAGCCAGTCCACCAGCCCAAGGAAGCTGGTTGTGTAATGGGAAGCTCCTCCCTTGGAGCTGTCAAAAGCTCACAGTCAGGGGTATCCACATCAACAAGAGAGTGGCTGGGGGAAGGTACTGTTGTTTTGGCTTTGTCTCTTGGTACTGCCATCTTCTCCCTGTTGGCTGGCGTCCTGGACAGCTAATGAGAAGAAATGAAATGCGTCTCTCATGCTCTCAAGCCTTTTTAGTACCTACTAATGAAACTAAGGAGCCCTGTGGTGGTCTTTGTACCCAGTAGTGGTGCAGGTGGTTTGGACTTGTCTTTAGAAAGTGTGATCCACAGATGGACACAGCTTGCTTTGCACTGATGTTTGGGAGTACTGTACTTTGTAATGAAATACTTATACTGTGTTATATACTAACATGGACTGAGTTAATTTGTCCAATGTGAGCCAGTTAAAGGTTTCCCTTGCTCGAAAGCCAGTCGTATCCGACTCTAGGTTCAGTGCTCATTTGTGTTCCAAATCCAAAGAGCCAGCGCTGTCTGCTTTTGCAGACATTTCTGTGGTCATGTGGCAGGCATGACTAGACACAGGAGCACACGGAACACTGTTACCTTCCCACAGAAGTGGTCCCTATTCATCTACTTGCAATTTCTTGCTTTCAAACTGCTAGGTTGGCAGGAGCTGGGACAAAGGCGGGACAGTTAAGAAGGTGTAATTTTATATTTGGTTTTTGAAGTATATTGTATTACTGTACTGCATCTAATGACACTGTAAAGAACAGTTTGTAATTGATCATGGCTGAGTTTTGGAACATAACTTTACACTTTCCCTGCAAACTGTAATGGATGCTTACATTAAAACTTAGCAGTTTGTGTGAAAAGCTATACTTTTGGACCTTTTCTTATGATTGCTTGAAAAAAACCTTTACTTTTGTATTACAATTGTGATGCTTAGTTGACGATACAGATGAAGAAACTTAGATACAATACTGTATGTCAATACTGTGGCAATAGTTTCTATACTTTCTCCCTGAAACTATGGACTGGGTGTTTTGAAAAATATCCAGAGGGCATACTACCTCAGGTACTAAAGACAGCAAATTATCTGTTGTATATATGGGTACTTTACCTGGATTCAAATCTCTGCTTAGTCATGGAAACTCACTGGGAGTATGGAACTGATAAAACTATTCCTTAAACATTTCATTACCTCAAAAGCCCTAATAGGATTTCTATACAGTAAGTCTATTCTGACTTGAATGCACAAAATCATTTTATACTTAAAGCCAATGTGGTGAAGTGGATAAATTGACAAAGTGAGACTCAGGAGACCTAGGTTCAAATTCACACTTGGCCACAGAAATGCACAGGATGGTAGTGCTGGTAAAATCACTCCTTAAATATTTAACCTACCTTGAAGACTCCTGACTGCTCCTTAGAAGGTCAAATAGTAAAGATGAAGCTAAAGTACTTTGGACATTAAATGAGAAGAGAGGATTCACTTGAGAAGGCCTTGATGCTGGGAAAGGTGGAGTGCAAAAGAAAAAGAGGGTGACCAAAGATGAGATGGCTAGATGGCATCATGGACGCAGTGGGCACAGAGCTGGGTGGGCTGAGGAGGATGGTGGAGGACAGATGTGCCTTGAGGACAGTGGTCTATAGGGTTGCAAAGGGTCGGAATCGACTGTGCGACTGAACAACAACATAAGTTTGATATGACTTGATGGTACTGTATAAATTAAAACATACTGTACTTTATCTATCGTCCAATATCTGATTTTTTGTACAAACTAGTAGAAAAGCTCTTGCCAGTAAAAAGTTTTCAGAAGCAGTTGTGTGACACTGATATAGGTACTGTTCTGCTACTTTTTCAAAAAGGATATCCACATTTTAAAAATCTAGCCAAAATGATGCAAAAGAGATATCCATATTTTTCTGTGACTGCCACATGGTTTGCATAGTCATTGTGCATAGAAGAAAACTTGTGAAGTACCTGAGTGGGGTGATTCATTTGGCAGATCTGTATTGGTAGAGTTGTCATTTAAACTTAAATATGTATAAAATAATTACTGTATGTTATGTGCTGTATTTGCTAAGCAGTTCAAATAATAATGACTGCATGGTTTTCTGTTTGGCTACTTTTTCTTAACTTTTTTTAATTGGGAAGACACGTTTTCTCCCTCTTATTGTTATGTCAGTAAATAATTGAAAACATAACCCCCTCTTGTACTGCTGATACTAGCTACAGGACTCTTTCAATTTAGAACTGTCTACCATTTGGACATAAGCACTTTAAAGAATTCCTATAACACAGTCCCTTGCAACAGGCTTTGAATAATATTTTATTATTTGTTGCATTAATATTTTGTGAGTGTATGGTAGTAGATCTTTTAGTTTTTATTAATTCTGCAAAATATCATCTTGTAGAGATGTTAGTAAACATTGTCTGTTTCCACCTGCTGCTTTATATACAGTCTGACCTCCATGATAAATTTGCCAGTCATTTGGCAATATCATTGTATATGTTTGGTTCATTTGTAGGCTCTTAATTTTATTGGGTGATATGTAGCTAGTACCTTCAATGACATAAAGAATTTACGAATAGGAAGGGAATGCTGTTTATGACAATCTCCCTTTCCCCCTGTGACCTACCTTGATCAGACTTATAGTATCTCTGTTCTACTGGTGAATCTCTTATGTGAGTAGTAAAATATCAGTTGTCATCTACCTAGCATATTTTCAGGGTGCGAGCTTTTGAAAGTGTATAATGCAAATTTATATACTATAATATATGTTTCTTCATCAATAATTCTCACTGGGCTCAGTAAACGTATTCTCTATTAAGTGTTTTTGCTGCCTAAATCTCCTGGTGAGGTTCAATTGGTATTGACAGATTATTTCCCTGTAAACATAGTGATTTATCACATGCTCCTGATCACCTCTAATCACCATATGAAATTTACCTGAAGCATACTATATATCATTAAGTTAAATAGTGAGGTTATACATTCAACCACTGTCAAAGAGGGTTTCAAGACTAGTGTACCTTTTTACCCTTGCTGTTTGTTCCTTACCCAGTTCAAGATGGCCTACTTAGAGCATTTAATAATAATAATAATAATAATAATAATAATAATAATAATAATAATAATAATAATAATAATAATAATAATAATAATAATAATAATAATAATAATAATAATAATAATAATAATAATAATAATAATAATAGTTTATTTGTACCCCCGCTCTTCTAGTGCACGCACTACTCAGAGCGGCTTCCAACAGTAAATTATAAACAAAGACAATTTAAGAAAATTTAAAAAGACAATATAAAGACTAAAATTTTTTTTTAAAAAAATAATTAAATAAATATATTAAAATTGTGCATAAAATACTAAGAACACATTTAAAAGCAACAAGATTTCTACCAGACATGCACATAAAAAAATGGAGGGCACTCAATGAGACCATTGAGGAGGTACAATGTTTTCCTATGTACCAGACACACGTTAAAGAAGATCTCTTCAAAATGTACCGTATATACTTGAGTATAAGTCGGTGTTTTTAGCCCCCAAAATGAGGTCCAAAATGGGACTTGACTTATTCTCGGGTCAGTGTAAACACTCAAAAACATGCCCACACAAATGTCTAAATTAATTAATTTTACTGTAGTTTCATGTATTTTAATTATTGAAACTCACTAGCAGCTGCTGCATTTTCCACCTCCAACTTATACTTGGGCCAATCTATTTTCCTAGTTTTAGAGGTCCAAATTAGGTACCTCGACTTATATTCGGGGATGACTTATAGTGGAGTATATACAGTATACTGCTGTTTGCCATGTATCTGCTCTCATCGAAAGCTGGGTGCTAGACAGATTATGAAAATGACATGACTCCTCTTGTACAATATTGCATTTTAATATGATAGTAGTCCAATCTTGATATTATGAAGATATGAATGACAGTTGACCAGTCTGAATCTGACAAGGCTTGAGGCTTTCTTTGTGGTGGGAGCTAGTGGGAAGAGCTACTGGTTGCAGTTATTCCAGATGCATTGATCCAGGGGCATCCTTAGGCTATAAGCCTAAATGATTGAGTGAAACTGGACCCCATTAGCTGGTAAAAATATCCCTCTAGGTCACAGCTTGTCAATCGTTATTCTCTCAGTCTTAACTAGTCTGAGCTTTGGTGGCTTTTCCTTCAACCAGCCCCCTAGGATTGCTGGCTATAAACAAATATTGCACAAAATGAGAATTATCAAACCATCATGAGGTATGAAAAGATGAGTTAGGGTAAAATGGATCTCATTAGGTTATTGATGATGATGCAGTTAAGGTCCCTGAATAGCTTTACTTAGATTTTAACCTACACTCATCATGACCAGGATTCAAAGGATTTCAAAAGACATACCATATATCCTCAAATATAAACTGACCTGAATATAAGATGAGGTACCTAATTTTAACCTGAAAATCCAGGAAAATAGAGTGACCTGAGTATAAACTGAGGGTGGTAAATGCAGCAGCTGCTAGTGAGTGTCAATAATCAAAATACATGAAAATATGGTAAAATTAATTAAATTGTTGGAACATCTCAATCTGGTGCCATCTTGGGACTATCATGGTTGTTAACTCAAGTATAAGTTTTTGTGGAACTTTGTTTAAAACATTATAATCTTGCCTGATAAGCTATTAGGAGGGAAACTATTAAATTATAGAAATGTGTGCACAGGTGGATATAGACTAGAATCCTATTAGTTATAGTTATGTGAATGCAACATATAAACATAGGCTAGAATACTATTAGTTATACTGCTACAAGTGAAATGGCATAAATCAGTGGTGGTGAACGTATAGCATATGTGCCAGAGTGGGCACTCAGAGCCCTCTCTGTGGGCACTCACGCCATTGCTCCAGAGTGGATAAACAGTGTACCAGACACACCTTAAACAGTAGCTACTTTTGCACCAGCCAGAGTGGGACAAATGTGCTCCTGACTACAAATGCCACATGACATGTTTAAGAGCAATACAGGTCCAGAAGCATCCTGAAGCTGCAAAGTCGATCCGTCTAATGGTATACAACACCAGCCACAACACCAGCAAGAACACATTGTGTCTCTTGTCCAGGATTATCTTTGTTTTCTCTGCAGTTAACACACATCCAACTCATCACTGCAACCATGCAGAAGTGCATGAGTTCAGCAGCCTCCTTATTGTGTGTTAAAGCCAGGCTCTATTCCCCTTTGGCATCTTTGGCTAACCAGGACAGATGAAGGTTGTACTGTATAAATAAATGGTCAGTTTCATTCCTGACTAACTTCTTCATATCCTTAAGGTTGAACTAGATCAAACTTGCAGATCAAAGTAGATACTCAGTAACTACCCGAGAGCCGATACTTAATGTAGACTAGTTTGTCTCACTATTGATACAAATTATGTTATTGGCAAAGTATTTTGCAAACTTGTCACAGCAGTTTGAGAGCTTCTCTTCACTGTTGGTGATCAGGATGTAGCAGTGGTGAACATCAGCAGATTCGCACCAGTTCGCCTGAACCGGTAGCAGAAATTCTGGGTGGCCCCGCCCATCCAAGTTTTGAAATAAAGTAGTCCTAATTCGAATGCAATGCAGGGCTTTCCCCCTGGCCACACCCACCATACCACGCCCACAGTGTGGTAGTAAAAAATTTTTGAGCCCACCACTGGAATGTAGCAACCTTTTTACAACTCAAAATATCTCCTCTGAATGTCACTGTGCTGATACAACTGGCATCAGAGAGCAATAAATTATTTGCTGCTATCATAGTGCCATTTTGTTGTTCAGTCGCATAGTTGAGTCTGACCCTTCATGACCCCATGGACAGCAGGCAACCCTATCAGTGGTGGGATTCAATTTTTTTTACTACCTACTCGGCATGGTATGGTGGGCGTGGCCAGGGGGAAAGCCCTGCGTTGCACCCGAATTAGGACTACTTTATTTCAAAACTTGGATGGGCGGGGCCAGATGGAATTTCTACTACCGGTTCTGGCAAAGTGGTGCGAACCTGCTGAAGCCCAGCACTGATCCCTGTCCTCCACCATCCTCAACCCGCCCAGCTCTGTGCCTATTGTGTCAATAATTCCATCTATCCATCTCATTTTCTGCCTCCCCTTTTTCTTTTGCCCTCCACCTTTCCCAGCATCAAGGCTTTCTCAAGTGAATCTTCTCTTCTCATTTGATGTCCAATGTACTTTAGCTTCATCTTCACTATTTGACCTTCCTAGGAGCAGTCGGGGTTGATTTCTTTTAAGATCAACCTATTTGTTCTCTTTGTTGTCCAGGGTACTCTTCAAATTCTCACAGTGCCATAAACTGGGCCTTACAATGGTTGGTGTTTGGTCAGATTAATCCTCAGTCTTTCTCATTGCTTAGGGGCTATGATCTGTAGAACATGAAGCTGAAGATGGTGTACAACAGGAAAATACACTTAGGTAGTCTGAATAACCTCCAGTTCAAAAAGTCAACTTGTGCTTTGGCAGGATCATCATCTGGGTAAAGGTAAAGGTTTCCCTTGCTCAAAAATTCAGTCGTATCCGACTCTAGGGTTCAGTGCTCATCTCTGTTTCAAAGCCAAAGAGCCAGCACTGACTGCTTCTGCAGACGTTTCTGTGGACATGTGGCAGGCATGCCTCGACACCGGAGTGCATGGAATGCAGTTTACCTTCCCACCAAAGTGGTACCTATTTATCTACTTGCAATTTCTTGCTTTTGAACTGCTAGGTTGGCAGGAGCTGGGACAGATCTGGGAGCTCATTCTGCCATGTAGTTATCTTGAACTGCTGACCTGCCTACCTTCCAGTCGTCAAGAGCAACTGATAAATCTTCTTAAACATGCAGAATTTTTTTCCTGATCCATTAATTTGCTAGACTTCCTTTTTGCAGATGTTCAGAGTCCTATCCCATGGTGGTTTCCTTTACAATTAAAGATTTAGCAAGTTTGATTTTTTTTAAAAAAAGTTCTCTGGGGTGTAGTTGAAAATATTCAGTGGCCAAAATCATGCTGCATGGTTAAACAAAAGATGTAATTTTGGAAGCAAATTGCCATAAATTAAGAAATTGCCATAGTCATTATCTGCTGTGTACAGAATTATGTGCAATGAGATTTCATCCAATAACTGCTAGGGCTGTTCACAAATTGCTTTGGATATCAATTGCACATTAATTGAGAAGTACTGTAAATGTAAAAATTGTCAATTTATGCAAAAATGGAAGTTATATAGATTCATATAGGAATCCAAAGTTAAATGAAAAGTCACATGGTCATTATTTGGTGCTTTTAAATAATTTATTTCCCCTTGTTAAGCAGAAGATGCTATATCAAAACAAATAAATGAACATTACCCTACCAAGTGTAAACTTATTAAAACAAATTGGCTTACATAAGTTCAACTTGTTTCTGGTCTGTGATCACAAGAGTCCATGCATCAGATTTTCCTCTTCAGTTGAGAATAAGTTATATTATTGTTTAGGTTAAATTTATTGCAGGAAAAAAGATAAGTGCTCTGATGGTATTTAATAAAGACAGGGTACAAATAATTATTAAGGATCTTCGGTGGTTGCTATGGATGGCCATTTTGAGTCATGTAGACTACTATATTACTATTGTAAACTGCTTTGGGTCACCCTTGAGTGAGGAAAGCGGTATACAAATGCTGTAAATAAGTAAATAAGTAAATAAATAAATAAATAAATAAAATACTACACATATTTAAGTGGCTGAATTAAGACTAAGAGATGTTCCAATATATTAACTGATGCTTTTCTCTAATAAAGGCTGCTAGGATTGTAGTCTAAGCATCTCAATAAGGCTATCAATGGCAACTGTTTTGATTCACTTTGGAGTCACAATTAGTTCAACCTTCAGAGAATGAATCTGTCATAATCCTAAAAAGATTTTTCCAGTAAATATTCCAAACAAACAATGGCCTACAGACTAGAAATGTTGGAAATAAATTCCAAACCCCAAGAAAGGAGATGCTGAGAAGAGCAGTAACTATATCTATATTGCATTAATTTCCCATGCAAACATGCAAAGTAATGCTCAAGGTACTGCAACAAATAATCTAACCCTATATAGAATGATAAATGCCTGATGTTCAGACTACATTCAGAAAAAGGTACTGTATTAGAGAATATTGTTAGGGGGTGTAAGTCTTTGCCTCACACCCTAACTGGTTGCAAGGCATATTGTGTCTGTGATGCCTTTATGACCCTACTGCAGGGGCACACAGGTGCTGGGACTTTTCCCTGATGTGTTCCATGGGTCAGTGTATTTAGGTCAGAGCAAGATTGCAGACTTCCAGCTACAATGCTCAACTTGCCTGAGCTCTAATGCTCACCTTCCTCTGGTGACAGTCTGGATGAAGATTCCTGCGTCTTCCAGAACCTACTACGAGGTCTGAATCTTTGCACTGATCCTGATGATGGCTTTTGCCTGATATGCCATCTGTGCTTCCTGGACAAAGAAGGACTACTTGGGGTTAAGCCTCTCCACCAGGAGGACAGAAGCTGTAGAACTCTTTGGCTTTGTCTGTAATTACTGCTTGCATTAACCCTGCTGGACTGGACTGCTACTGAACTGTGTGGACTTGTATATAGCACAACTGAACTGTCTCAGTGAGGTCAACTGAGCAGCCCAAGAGAATATATCTGTTTTGTGTTACAGTTGTTGCACTGTATATACTTGCACCTTTTAAATTCCTGAATAAACCTACTTTGAGTTTTCTTCTGCACCAAGATCTGTCTGCCTGTTTTTCTCACAAGGGTGCGAACCTCTTGCTGGGCACTGCATACTACTCTGCTAACCGTTTACATCAACAATCATATTGCAAATAGGTGTTTGCATCAGGAGCTATACCAACTAATTTCAGAAAAAGATCAAGCTATTATTTACAGACCATGGTAAAGTCTTTGACTGTTTGATCATAAAAACTGTAGATGTTCTAAAAGAAATGGATGTGCCTCAGCACTTAATTATTTTAGTGTATAACCTGTTTTGTGTAAAACAAGGTGGCAAATATGTCAGACAAAGGTGTATTTTATCTCCCTGTTGTTTCAATATGTTTTTGGAACATATCACATGGAAAGCTGGAATATATTCAGATGAAGACAGAGTTAAATATGACAACAAATATGACTACAGAAGAACTACATAACTTTAACATTAACAATGAAGAAATTAAAATACTAAAACAATCTGAATACAATATGTTGGTTCAATCGTCAATCCAAATGGAGACAGTGGCCAAGAAATCATAAGAAAACAGATTTGGAATGGCAGCAATGAAGGAATTAGAAAAGCTCTTCAATTGTGTCAGTGGAGATCAAGTCACAACTGTATTTCCAATTACTATATACAGAAACACATGACCAGCCTGATCAGCTGTCCAGGGGTCATGGTCAGGCCCACGGCCTGAAAGTTTTGGGCACCCCGGTCTAAACGTTTAATTTCTGTATACACAATGGTGATTTTCATCTTCCATCCATTTCATAGAATGTAAATGGGTATATTAGATTGTTTTTAGATATTTCACCATGGTGTATTAAAACTTCACAGTCTTGCCAGACAGCCTGCTACGTTAATGGAATAGACCATACAGCCAGTGACTCAATGCCAAGTGTTGTACACCAGTAAATAACCTGAATCCTTAAGGGGACCAATGGCTATGGGCAGATGAGCCCATTTAGGTGGGGTGATGCCACTGAAAACCATCAGAAAAATGAGCAGAGGAGAAACCACTTCATGATTCTGATTCTGATTCCCAATGGTCATGGAGGCAGAAGAGGCTATGCCAGATGGATTGTCTGTGAAGGCGCACCTTGATAATATCCTCAAGGCTGTGACAGTCCATTGCAGTCCCGGTATTAAATCCTGCATGTCTCATTTCATACATGCCACAGGAGATGGCTCCATGATCGCAATGTGTGGGTCACTTTATGTCCAGCTGTGATCCACCTTACAAATTCACACCAGTGGCATTTTTCCTGTCACGAGAAAAAATATATATACTCAGATACGAGTAGCATTTACCGCCACTGAGGTATTAAAACCTCATTTGGTTAACTGTTACATATTCACAATAGTAAAGGTGTATTGAATAAGAAGAAGTACTGTATCATAGTCCCAAAAATGACAGATGGTGTAGCAAAAGGTAACAATAAAACAGCAGTGAATAGTACCTTGGATAACTCAAGGTAGCATGCCAGGTTTTAGGTTAGTTATTATGTAGGTATTGCACCTGATATTCTTAATGAGACTCATTTGTAGGAGAATTGTATTTAAATTACTCTGCAGAACTCTTCTCTCGAGAATTTATTTCTGTGTAGGGAGGGCCTGTGTCTGAAAACATTGACTGTGTGGTATAATCCATATTGACAAAAGTTTTTTAAAAAGGTAGAGAGCTCTTTTTAATGAAAAAACTATTAACATTGAATTCTCCCATCCCAATTGTGGAGCAAATCCAAAGTATTTTTCAATGATCACATGACGCAAAGGCAAGACGAATCAGCCCAACCCTTTTTTGTTTTTGATTTGGAGGAGTTTCCTACCCTGCTGCTTGGAGCTTCTATTTGTTTAAAGTTGGAACAATTTGAACAGAGTTTTCCCTATGCAGTCTTTCCCTCACCCCTCACCCTCCATTCTCCAAAAGATCTGGGGGGCATAGTGATGTATTAAGCTGGTGTGTGATCTTTTCAAACAGTAAGAGCACGTACCCCCATGAACTTCTTCCCTAGCCATTCCAAAGTATTTTTTTGGAAATAAAAATTATATATAAGCAACTGAGTTGAGCATTAGATCACCTCTGTAAAAAAAGGGGTGGGTGGGCAATAAGAAAAACAGTCTGGTGATCAGTAGATAGGAAGTATCAAAGAAAGGGGGACCATGGGCTCTGGTTGCATACCAAATCACATCAGATTGATGGTTATTGTGGACACTGGCACTATAAATCAAGCCACAAAAAGCCAAATCAGTCTGATTTGGTTTGTCTCTATATTTCTACTCTAGAACTAAAAGTAGGAGCATGGCTTATACAGGTAAACCAATATGAATTCATTTCTGTGGGTAACAGTGCAAGATGAAAGTTAAGCAAACATATGAAACCATAGTCTATCTGCCTTACATTAGTTCATTTAATGTGGCAAAAATCAAATGTAGGGATTTGTAGGCAGTAGTATGGGGCTGCTAATTTGGCACCAGGCAATATGTTTTTATTCTCCCAGATATTCCACTTGTCAAATTTTGTTTTCATTAGCTATTCTCAAAGATCTGCTGAATATGTACAGAATATTTATATGTATTTGGATATAGATATTTACATAATATTTGTATTATTTACATAATATTTATATCATATTTGAAACAAGCAGAAAATACAAAATGCTCCTGCCACCTTTTTTGAGGTCCACAATTTTGTTTGCATGCTTAAAGTATTTATAGGTTATCTTGCAGACCATAAAAATGGTCTCCAAGTTGACTCCAACACAGGCCAGAAACATATTGGGGGTGGGACACATGCACAGCGGTAATCATGCAAATGATTTCCCACTTTTGTGTGTTGCCCATCACGCAGGTAGTCACACACTGGTTGCAAAATTGGTTGTACTTTTAGGTTACCAAAATATTGCCCACCAAATGGGGTGCATTTCTGTGAATCCTTTTCATGCAGCAGCTATTTGTGTATGTGGCACTCTTTCCAGTGAGAAATATAGCTGTGGTAGTCACGTTCACTTGCATAGTGCACTCAGCAGGGCCGGCATTAGAAATTTCCGGGCCTGGTACACCCCACCCCCACATTTTGGCCACACCCCTGGTTTTCCTGCACATGCCTCGTTTGTTTGCGTGTGCACAGATCAGTGGTTTCTCGGTGCCGCCACATCTCCGTGGTTTCCTGTGCATGCGTCATTTGTTTGTGCATGCGCAGATCAGTGGTTTCTCAGCACCGCCAGGCCCCCATCATCTCTGGGCCTGGGATGGGAGTACTGATGGTCCTCCCCTGATGGCAGCCCTGGCACTCAGCTAGAATCAGGCATGGTTCTGTATATTACACAGGAGTTTTGCAGGCTAGCCTCTGAGAAAACAATGTTTATTAAACATAGCTGTAACCTAGAATATTGAATTGAATTGAAATTTATTCTTATATATCGCTTTCCTTGTCCAGCAGACAACCCAAAGCGGTTCACAATGCATAACGTACAGAAATACAGAAATACAATATAGCACTAATACAAAGCAAAATACAGTTTTACAAGCAAAACAACAATGCAAAATTACATAACAGTACATGGTATTACACCAACTACAATACAAAAATGCAATAAATACAGATCAGCTAAACCACCCACAAATTCCCATGCCTTCAGAGTCCCTCGAGGGGGGAGGGCGGGGCCCAGAGCTCTGGCCGGTGGCGTGGCCGGGAAGCCTCTTCGCCCCCAGCGGGGCCAGGTGTGCAGCGGGGTGTTCCGCCCGGCGTGCCCCTCGCCTTTCAAGTCCTAGAATCTTCCTTGTATGATTAAAATCTTTCCCCCCCCCCATTTCTTCCATAACTTGGGTGGTGGTTTCTAGAGTTCATGGGTATGTTCCACCCGGCATCCCCCTCACCTTTCAAGTCCTAGGGCAAGGGGAGCGGGGCTCAGGGCTCCGGCCGATGGCGTGGCCGGGAAGTCTCTTCGCCCCCAGCAGGGCCAGGTATGCGGCGGGGTGTTCCGCCCGGCATCCCCCTCGCCTTTCAAGTCCTAGAATCTTCCTTGTATGATTAAAATCTTTTTTCCCCCCATTTCTTCCATAACTTGGGTGGTGGTTTCTAGAGTTCATGGGTATGTGCTACATTGGCTTCCTACAAGTAAATAATTAATTTATAAGGTTTGATAGTGATTTTTTTTTTACTTTTTGTGTGAATATAGGTGAGAAAGTGAAAGCAGCATTTTTAAAGGCAGAATTATTTTCTGAGTAACAAAAGTAGAGAGCTTTTCTATGTAGTTCAGGGCTATCTCCACCCTGGCCATTGGAGACTAATAGATGATCCCTTGGTAGCCCACTGTGACTTCTTTGCAAAACTATTTTTCTGATTTTTCAGTTCAGCTTATAGATATTTTTTTGGTAAGTAACATGATCCAGGTTTGTTGAATAGGTTTCTTTTGGTATAGCCAGAAAAGATTGTACAAAGATTGTACAGCACAAATTCTTAACACAGTACTGTACATAGAAGATGGTTTTGAACTGAAGGAAATCACAAGTATACTGTTTATAGATCTCACTGCAGTTTATGACACAGTCATAAACCATGCAGCCTTGATGAAGAAAGTCTCCCAAATCACTGAGGATTTTAAGTTCACAAAAACCATAGGCTGTTTATTGGAAAACTGTAGATTTTTTGTCAATTTCCACGGATAACACAGCCAATGGAGAATTCAAAGAAATGGCCTCCCGCAGGGCAGTGTGCTAGCTCCCACACTATTCAACATATATACTGTACTAATGATCAACCACAGTCAGAAGCCACTAGGAGCTTTCTTTACATGGATGACCTGGCAATTGCTGGCACAGTGCGCAACCTTTGAGGCTGTTGAGAAAAAATCGACTTTGAATGTAATGACTATATATTATATATTATAGGGATAACCAACTGAAGCCAAACTGCTTAAAAACTCAACTCTTTGCCTTTCATTTGAAAAACCGCAAGGCATCAAGAAGGTTGCAGGTGACTTAGAATGGCAACAGGCTCAAACTGGGAGTTATCCTGGATCAAACTCTCACTTTCAGGACCCACTGCCTTAATATCAAACAGAAGGTTTTTGCCAGGAACAATATTCTGATGAAAATAACAGGCACAAGTTGGGGTGCCCAACCACACACAATAAGAACTTCTGTGCTAGCTTTATGTTACTTTGCAGGAGAGTATGCTAGTCCAGTGTGGTACAGATCATAACATGCAAAATAGGTGGATGTGGCCTTAAATGAAACAGCAAGACTGGTCACAGGATGTTAAAAACCAACCCCGATACAAAAAGTGCATTATTTACCTGGCATCCCTCCACCAAAATCCCGTCGAAAAACTACTGCTCAGAAAGAGTGGGTCAAAGCAAGTTCCTTGGAAATACACCTGCTATTTGATCACCAACCACCAAAGCAGAGACTGAAATCAAGGCACAATTTCCTCACAGCTTCTGCCCCTCCAAAAAACCATCCCCTACAGACCACCTTAGAAGTATGGAAGGCAAGCAAGGAGCTACCAGATAACTGGGCAGAACCAAATGACTCTCTGCCACCTGGCCTGTGTGGAAAGCTTTAAACAGACAGCATGCGGGGGTAAGAAGATCAAGGGCTAATCTGAGAAAGTGGGGTTTCCCTGTAGATGACAGCCTGTGTAAATGCGGAGAAGTACAAACTATCTCCCATATGATGCAATGCACACAATGCCCCTCAATGTGCACTGAGGAGGACCTTATGCTGGCAAGAGGAAATGCTGTTGATGTGGCCTGATACTGGGCAGATTCTATTTCTAATTCTATTTTGTTTTTAGATTTGTTAATTTTAGCTTTGTATGTTGTTATATGCTGGTGGTGCCTCTGACACGATTAAAGAAGGAAAGACCAGAAAATACTGATGAGGAATGGTATACCGACAATCTGTCCTCCTGATCACTTTCCCTTATCTGTGCTTTTGACTGTATTTGTTTTAGCCTAACAATTTGTGGGCTTCATTTGGATAAAGGAAGGATAGAAATGACAAGAATAAGTAGAATTACTAGGTCTGAAAGTGATCATAGTTTGTTGTCAGAGAGCTTCCTTGAAGGTGAAATCATTCCAAAACACTTCTTAGACCTGAGCAATTATTACAACTGTTAGCTGATTCTACATACATACAGTATTCCTCTTCCCATGTGATCTATGCAATTATAGTCACTTTGGGATGAAACGTCTGTCAATTTCTTCCTGGTGTCATTTGTAATTTTTGCATGAAAACTGCTTTGCTTTTCCTGATGGCTTCTATTGAGGAGAAACATGAGTGGTCAGTCTCCTGGACCTGTCTGTAGCTTTCAATACTACTGCCTGTGACATTATTCTAAAAGGATAAGAACATAACATAAGAACAGCTTTACTGGAACAGGCCACAGCCCATCCAGTCCAGCATTTTGTCTCACACAGTGGCTCACCATTTGCTTCAGGGTATTATTCCCGAGCAGATGCCTTCACCTGCTTAGGATTCCCTGGAAATGGCATTGAGAGATATCCTGCCTATCTCTCCAACCCGGAGGTTGTCCTTAGGTATCCATAATTATAGCCATTGATACCCTTGTCCTCCATGAACTGGTCTAATCCTTTCTTAAAGCTGTCAAGACTGACAGCTGTCACCACTTCTTCTGGCAGGGAGTTCCATAGACCAGTAATCCTCTGGGTGAAAAAGTACTTTCTCTTATTTGTTTGAGAACTAGTACCCAAAAGTTTCATGGAGTGTCCCCTAGTTCTAGTGTTATGCGATAGGGAAAACAGTTTTTCCTTATCTACTTTGTCCACACCGTGCATGATTTTATAAACTTCAATCAGGTCACCTCTTAGACGTCGTCGTTCAAGAGTGAAGAGGCCCAACCATTGCAGCCTCAGATGGTAAGGAAGGTGTTCCAGTCCCCTAATCATTCTGGTTGCCCTCCTCTGCACTTTTTCCAGCTCCATAATATCCTTCTGGAGGTATGGCGACCAGAACTGTACACAGTATTCCAGATGGGGCCTCACCATAGATTTATAAAGAGGCAAAATGACACTTGCTGACTTATTTTCTATACCCTTCCTAAAGAGGCAAAATGACACTTGCTGACTTATTTTCTATACCCTTCCTATAGACTTATTTTCTATACCCTTCCTATTTTCTATACCCTTCCTACCCTTCCTAGTACCCAAAAGTTTCATGGAGTGTCCCCTAGTTCTAGTGTTATGCGATAGGGAAAACAGTTTTTCCTTATCTACTTTGTCCACACCGTGCATGATTTTATAAACTTCAATCAGGTCACCTCTTAGACGTCGTCGTTCAAGAGTGAAGAGGCCCAACCATTGCAGCCTCAGATGGTAAGGAAGGTGCTCCAGTCCCCTAATCATTTTGGTTGCCTTCCTCTGCACTTTTTCCCACTTCGGTGGGAAGGTAACAGCGTTCCGTGCGCTCTGTCTAGTCATGCCTGCCACATGACCACGGAAACGTCTGCAGAAGCAGACAGCACTGGCTCTTCGGCTTAGAAACAGAGATGAGCACTGCACCCTAGAGTTGGATACGACTGGCTTTCGAGCAAGGGAAACCTTTACCTTTAAGGATATTCCTCCTTCAGCAGTTGTTTTGTGAAGGTGGTGTTATGAGATCACTTGCTTGACTGTGTTGCACTTGAGCCATCAAGTCTCATATCTAGTTAAAGAGCCTGTCCCCAATGAATAAAAACTTTCACAGTTTCTGGGTGAGGTGCCATCAGTATGCTGTCAGTGTCTAACTCTACTTCTGTTTTTGTTGAATTTAATTAAACCAGTGGGAGCAGTAAAACCAGTAGCTGAAATATCGGAATTGTTGAGTGCCAATAAACTGAAGCTCAGTCCAGAGAAGATGGAGGTTCTTTTGATAGGTGACTCCCTTGACTTGTGAGGTAGGATCTTGAATAGTCATGCTCATCCTATAGTGTAGCTTCATAGTGTCTGATTCTGCCAGACCTAATATTATCATTAAGCTCAAATAGTTTCTGCAGTGCACAATGCTTTCATCAGCTTAGGCTGACATATCAGTTATGGTCTCCATTCCTGGAAAGAAGTAGTCTGGCCACTTTCCCCCCACATCCTGCTACTCTAGAATAGAGTCTGTGTCTTTGAAAACATATTGGAACTATAATTAGTAGGAAACTGAACAACTAATTAATGGGGATCAGAAATATTGAATGTATCTGGCCATTTTAAAAACAGCTGTGGTGGTATTAGCATGTATTTAACCATCACGTAAAGTGCTTTGGGACCTAGATAACTAAAGGATTACTTCCTTTTGTGTAAAGCCTATGTGAAAACCATCATTGGAGTTTTCACCAGCATATGGAGTTAGATGGGGGAGAAGAGAGAAGGTTTTCTTTTTCAAAATCATAGCACCCAGGCAGAGACATTTTTATTTAACTATGTATTCCAGCACATAGTGTGTTCTGGTTTCAATTAAGGATTGCTATAATTGTTTTTGTGTAAACATCGATTCATTTATTGCTGCTGTTCCATTTTTTGTTTCAACTGATTGCTCTATTTATTGTTTTACTAACTTTTCCCTAAAGAGTGGCCCAAAGTTCTAAAATATTACAATACCTTACTGGGGACATTCAACATAATGATGTCACTTTTATGCTGTGTCATGTCTTGTGTAACATGTAGTTGTGTTATGAATTGACTTAATAAATGACATATGTCCAATGCAGTACAAGAAATTATTGGGAGAACATCCTCTGTGTTACAACCTGTAGTATGCTGTTTCTCTTACTTGAAAAACTATAGTGTAGACATCAATAATGATTTATCATACAGATGGCGGATGACAAAGAAGCCTGGTGTAACATGGTCCATGGTTTCACAAAGGGTCAGATTTGACTGTGCAACTAAAAAAAAACCCCAACCAACTTATTATTTTTTAAAAAAATAACCAGTGTGTAAACACTTGTATAAATGGTATAGAAGGAGCTATTTCAACTTTGTTCAGTTTAAATTCTCTTTAATAACTGAGCAAGTTATTAATATTTAATAACTCAGCCACCCAGAGTCGTTGTCGAGTTGGGCGGCCATAAAAGTATGAGAAATAAAATAAATAAAGTTAAATTCCATTTAAAATCATGGTTTTGCATAAAATCTCAGAAAGATATTGGATACTCAATACAATTGCAATTAAGATTAGTTAATATTGTAAAAGATACTCTATTCCAACTTCTTTCTGTCATATTTGTTATATACGCAACTAAACTTCAGCTGACTAGCAATTTCTTTTCCTAAAGCTTGCATGATTCCATTGTGACACATGATAGAACTATCTTGTCAGAGTGAGTGTGTTATCATCCAAAGGCCTTGGTGAAGATTAGTTACAATGACTGTTGCTCAAGTTTAATTGGACACTGACAGATTGTGATATTGATATCATGAGCCGACATAGACTGTTGTGCTGATGCAGAACAATGGGATTGCTGTGCTATATCAGGAGCAGCCACTGTGTCCACACATAATTCTTTTTGTTCATATTTTTACTTGATATGTGATTGGACAGAAAATGTAGGAGAGGTCCTGGGTACATGGTGTGAACAGTTGTACTTGGTTTGCATTAGAATGTAGTTGTAAGGGGGTTTGCCTACCACCCTTATGCCCATTAGGTCGCAGAGCCCCACTTATTTCTTTTTGCTTGGTTGAGCTATGAAGTTTTTCGGTGGCCAGATAGCTTGCCTGTGGTGCGCACCTCTTGTCCAGGTTATAACTGGCTCATGAGTGGGAAACTGGCGATCTGCAAAGTTGCAGGTGTTTGGTAGCAATTACTAAGGGCAATTTGAAATAGTCCCGTTATGCCACTTCCCACACAACCAAACATACTTTGGAGAGAAAGATTGATCCTGGAACCGGTTTAGCTTCAAAAAGAAGTGAGCCAAGTTGATAAGGTCCCGGGCCCAAAGATAATTACCCAGACTCCTCCTGTTGCATCCATTCTGGATGGTGGCTTGAGAGAATGAGTCTTTGTTGATTGTTCTTCGGCTGGCTTTATCTCTCCAGTGACTCCCTTTCTTCATGGAGTTAAAACACACCACTCAAAATCTCAATTTAGCAGCATTTATTGTCGCATGGCTAATTATTCAAAAAGTACAGAGTAAATGCTGTAACATCTCATCTAAACTATACTGCATGAAGTAAAATAAAACAAAAGCTAACTTAATTAAAAGCATTGCTAAAAAGTGGGCTTCTTGCCCTCATGAATGCAATCTGGATGGCTCCTCGCATTCAAGGCATTTTGGTTCAATAGGACATGGACTCCCGCTGTCCCACGGGAGACGAGTCTCGATCGACAAAATGTCTCATCTTCTATATCTTTTTGATCACTCACCCGTCCCTTAGGAATTGGGGAATTGTGCCAAAAAGGACCATAGCTATGGCTAATTTTGGCTCATTAGAGGCGAGCTGGTGTCTTCTTATCTCCCTTATCTCAATGTCCACCTCTGAGATGTTTCTCTGAGATGTCCCTTTCCTTTGAAAGGTGTGCAAGATGCTTTAATGGGTGTTTGTTATGACAACCACTCTGCTTGTTAAAATCTCACAGGTGCTCTTATCTTGATGTTCCCATCTAAGAGATGACTCTCTTCTGGATGGGTTCCCAGACAATGGCCTTGCTAATTGGCATTCTGTTATCTCATAGACGTGCTAACATGGAGTGTGCTGAATCATTGTCATGCCAATGCAAAATGGCTTCGCAGCAGCTAACTTCCTAAGTGTTAGACTACCATTCTAAAAAGACTACAGGTGAACTACAGTGTTTCCTAAACGAATACAAGGTAACTTAAAGGCAAAGTAACTTCTCTACATGGATTTTCACGACAGTAGTCATTTCTGCTCAAAAGAGGTGCTTCTGTGTTGAAAGGATTACCCATTGACAATCACTGTTGCTGCCGTTGTCCAGGGGATGCTTGATTGCTGAAATAGCAGTCTTTGGGGTGGCTCCTTTCATGTCCCCCATGATCAACCACTGCTGGAAGCCACTAGGAGCTTTCTCTATGTCGTCGATCTTGCAATTGCCTCACAGCGCACAACTTTCGAGGCTGTTGAGAAAAAACTGAATGGATATATATTATAAGGATAGCCAACTAAAGCCAAACTGTCTAAAAACTCAACTCTGTGCTTTTCACCTGAAAAACTGCGAGGCACCAAGAAGGTTGTAGGTGAACTGGAATGGCATCAGGCTCAAATACTGCAGCACCCTCAAATACCTGGGAATCACCTGGATTGAACTCTCACCTTCAAGTCCCACTGCCTAAATACCAAACAGAAGGTTTTTGCCAGGAACAATATTTTGAGGAAAATAACAGGCACAAGTTGGGGTGCCCAACTACACACATTAAGAACTTCTGTGCTAGTTTTATGTTACTCTGCAGGAGAGTATGCTAGTCCAGTGTAGTACAGATCAAAACATGCAAAGCAGATGGATGTGGCCCTAAATGAAACAGCGAGATTGGTCACAAGATGCCTAAAACCAACCCCAATACAAAAAGTGCATTATTTAGCTGGCATATCTCTTCCAAAACTCCATTGAGAAAGGGCTGCTCAGAAAGAGTGGGTCAAAGCAAGATCCTTGGAAACACACCTGCTATTTGATCACCAGCCACCAAAGCAGAGAATGAAATCAAGGCACAGTTTCCTCATAACATCTGCGCCCCCCCCCCGAGAACAACCAGCCCCCACAGATTGCCCTAGAACTTTGGAAGACAAGCAAGAAGCTACCAGACAACTGGGCAGAACCACACGATTCTCTATTGCCTGGCCAAGAAGAACCATGGCCTGTGTAGAAAGCTTTAAACAGGCTGTGTATCGGGGTAGGAAGATCAAGGGCTAAGCTGAGAAAGTGGGGTTTCCCTGTAGATGACAGCCTGTGTGAATGTGGAGAAGAACAAACTATCTCCCATATGGTACAATGCATACGATACCCCTCAGCATGCACTGAGGAGGACCTTTTGTTGGCAAGAGGAAATGCTGTTGATGTGGCCCAATATTGGGCAGATGTCATCTAACCCTTTTGATTCCTTTTTGTTTAAATATGTTAGTTTTAGCTTTGTTTGATGGGGTATGATGGTATCCCAGTCGAATTTCTCAAAGCGCTAAAAGATGATGGCATCAAATTACTACACTCAATATGCCAGCAAATCTGGAAAACAAAACAGTGGCCACAGGATTGGAAAAGATCAGTATACGTCCCAATCCCAAAAAAGGGCAACGCCAAAGAATGCTCAAATTACCGAACAATTGCACTCATCCCACACGCCAGCAAGGTGATGCTCAAGATAATACAGGACAGACTTCAGCAGCATGTGGAGAGAGAACTACCAGAGGTGCAGGCCGGTTTCAGAAGAGGCAGGGGGACTAGAGACCACATTGCCAACATACGTTGGATCATGGAGAAAACAAAGGAATACCAGAAACAAGTTTACTTTTGTTTCATTGATTACACTAAGGCATTTGACTGTGTGGACCACAACAAGATGTGGCAAGTAATTAAAGAGATGGGAATACCAGAGCACATCATATGCCTCCTGAGAAATCTGTACATGAACCAAGAAGCAACAGTTAGGACAGAACACGGAATGACAGAGTGGTTTGGAATAGGAAAAGGAGTAAGACAAGGCTGCATTTTATCACCCTGCTTATTCAATCTATACACAGAGCACATAATGCGAAATGCAGGGATGGAGGAATCACAATATGGGATTAAAATTGCTGGGAGAAACATAAACAATCTGAGATATGCAGACGATACCACCCTAATGGCAGAAAGTGAGGAAGACCTAAAGAACCTCTTGATTGGGCTGAAGGAGGAGAGTGCAAAAGCTGGTTTGAGACTCAATATCAAGAAAACCAAGGTAATGGCAACAGGCCCAATCAGTTCCTGGAAAATAGATGGGGAAGAAGTAGAAGCAGTGACAGATTTTACTTTCCTGGGATCAAAGATCACGGCAGATGGGGATTGCAGCCATGAAATAAAAAGGCGACTGATTCTTGGGAGACAAGCCATGAGAAACCTGGGGAACATAGTGAAAAGCAGAGACATCACATTGCAAACAAAAATTAGAATAGTCAAAGCAATGGTATTCCCAGTGGTAATGTACGGATGTGAGAGCTGGACAATTAGGAAAGCTGAACGCAGAAGAATAGATGCCTTTGAAATGTGGTGTTGGAGGAGAGTTTTGAGAGTACCCTGGACAGCGAGGAGAACAAATAGGTCAATCTTAGAAGAAATCAACACTGACTGCTCATTGGAAGGGCTAATAGTAAAGACGAAGCTAAAGTATTTTGGACATCAAATGAGAAGGGAGGATTCACTTGAGAAGGCCCTGATGTTGGGAAAGGTGGAGGGCAAAAGAAGAAGGGGGAGGCCAAAGATGAGATGGCTAGATGGTATTGTAGACACAACGGGCACAGAACTGGGAGTGCTGAGGGGGATGGTGGAGGACAGAGGTGCCTGGAGAACAATGGTCCATAGGGTCGCAAAGGGTCGGAACCGACTGTGCGACTGAACAACAAAGCTTTGTTTGCTATTATATGCTTATGGTGCCTCTGACATGAATAAAGAAAGATTAGAATGTATTATCAGGGGCACACACAGTGTCCAATGCTCATGTAGTCCAGTCTACACTTTTTCCAAAATAAGTTTAAATGATTTTAACGAGTGTTACTCCCAAACATTGTGTAATAAGATTTCAGTTTTATATTGCCTGGCGGGCAATGGTCCATGGGGTCGCAAAGGGTCGGAATCGACTGTGTAAGTGAACAACAAATTTTGGACCAAGTATGATACTTGTGATTGGGGTGTGTGTGAGGTTTAAATTGTTTTGGAAGAGTAAACCACATTGAAGGTAAATGGCAGTGGGAAACAATATTTTTTAGTCTACAGCAGTGGTTCCTAACATGTGGGGCACACACACCTTAGGGAGAACTCAGTTTCCAGAAGCCTAAGTCAGTACATTGGCTGATCAGTGATTTGGAGAATTGACTTAAGTTTCGTTTTAACTTTAGCATGAAGGTAATACTGGGAAAGCTATAAAATATAGTTTGAGGCAATTTTTTTTCCATACAGTCTAAAACAATCATTCATCCACAACCTTGAAACTCAAAACTTGCATAATTTTTGGGGAGGATAATCTCAAGGAGTAAAGCTACTTAATGTTTCTTCTGTTTATGATCATTTGAGAAAGGTTTGTCCACACAGAAGTCAATTGAGGGATGGGGAAATTGAAGAAAGGAGCAAATGGCATCTGTGTGTAGAGATTATAGTTGAATGACACTTCTAATTTAAAACCATCCTACAATTTAAGGTGCAAAAATGTACATAGGAGGTTAAGAGGATGATATTGCCCAATGACTGGAAATATTTCCTTGCATTCTTCTGTAAGAGAGGAAACGAAGTGGTTTGACGAGAAAAAGTAGCGTTCCCTTATCTCACCCATTCCCCATTTAGGACACCTTTCACATACTATACTGTACTGTACTAAGCTTCTGGCACAGACAAGGGGACCTGTGTTGTCCTTAGCCGCCGCCCCCTCCCGAGACTTTTGTTGTTGTTCAGTCGCACAGTCGATTCCGACCCTTTGTGACCCTATGGACCATTGATCTCCAGGCACCATCCTCCTCAGCCCGCTCAGCTCAGTGCCCGCTACGTCCACAATGCCATCTAGCCATCTCATCCTTGGCCGTCCCCTTTTTCTTTTGCCCTCCACCTTTCCCAGCATCAAGGCTTTCTCAAGTGAGTTCTCATTTGGTGCCCAAAGTACTTCATCTTCATCTTTACTATTTGACCTTCTAAGGAGCAGTCAGGACTGATTTCTTTCAAGATTGACCTATTTGTTCTCCTCGCTGTCCAGGGGACTCTCAAAACTCTCCTCCAACACCACATCTCAAAGGCGTCTATTCTTCTACGCTCAGTCTTCCTAATGGTCCAGCTCTCGCATCCGTACATTACCACCGGGAATACCATTGCTTTGACTATACGGATTTTTGTTTGCAAGGTGATGTCTCTACTTTTCACTATGTTCCCCAGGTTTCTCATGGCTTGTCTCCCTAGAATCAGTCGCCTGCCATCTGCAGTGATCCTAGATCCCAAGAAAGTGAAATCCGTCACTGTTTCTACTTCTTCCCCATCTACTTTCGGACGTGCAGGTCTTCATGCAAATCAATTCGGGTTGTATCAGGCCCGGGAGCTGTCGCCTTCTTTCTGTTCCACGCGTGTCTTCACTTTCCAATCCGTTTGCTGCATCATTCTGGTCGGAGAAGAGTTAAGGCGGAAGCCGCTTCTCTAGCCACCCCCAAGCCGCTCCGGATCCTATGTGCACGGAATCCAGTCCGCACAATCGCGGAGGCCCAAGAGGAGTCGGATCTACTTTCTGCCTCCCCCTCCCCTTCCCTTCCCCTCCTCCTCCTCCTCCTCCTCCGGCGGCTTCAGGCTAGTGTTGGGAGGGGAGGCGAATCCCTCGAACTGAAGTTCCGAGACGTTTCGTGGGGGCTCAGAGATCCTCTTCGCGGTCGCCACCCCCCAAAGGGAGTTGGGTCAAGACTCACCTGGAGGGGGGCGCCGGTCGGTTGTCTTCGCAGGGGCGGCGAGGGAAGCAGCCTGGGAATTGGAAGTGTTGTTTGATTTGAGAGAGTAATATGGCTGATCTAAGGGAGCGCTGAGCAATTTCTCTCTCCCCCCCCCCTTCTTCTTCTTCTTCTTCTCCGCACGACGCGGGTGCATGGATTCTAACGTGTAAATAACTTCTTCGGATTGTCAGGGGGTGGTTTTTTTTTGTGGTGGTGGGGTGCACGGATGCCGGCCTCTTCGTTCTTCCGAGGGCTTTTGTGTTCGGATCCAAAGCTGTGGCTAATGTTGTGCAGGAAAAATTGGACCGTGGTGAGTAGCCTGCCGTTAACTTCTTTGTATTGGGGAGATGTGACAGGAGCCCTTGGGCTATATATGGCAGGGCTGTGTGTTTCCAGTGCTCTAGAGTCTTAAGAGTGGCTTAGAAAAGGGGCAGGGGAGTCCGAAGAACTCTCCTGGAAAGTTACCTGCCATATTCCCTTGACACAACAAGATATTTCAAAATACTTTGTTAACTTTGCCTTGGCCTGAAAAGGATTGCAGCGGTTTTTTCTTAAGTTTGGGTTATCTGCTGTTCAGTGACAGCTGATTTATGGATAAAAGCCATGCATTCAACATATTTTTTTAAAATTGTACAGTAACATCGTTTTAACAGATTCTTGTCTTTTTGATTCCAAATAGGATGTCACAGAGAATATGATATGCATATTTATTAAAGTCGGCAGTTAGTTTTTGCAAGCAATTTCAGGTTTAGCAATTGGATGTCCAAAATTCCAAGAGGAATCTTTCTTATGTAATATTTTCTCTTGTGATAATTAATTGGAAGTATTAGATGGAGTATTCCAAAATGCATCAGTGAAGCCATTTTAAAATTACGGTTGGTTTTGTGTAAGAAATAGGTCATAAATGAAAAGAATGGGTTATATAACTAGTTTGTTTCTGCGAACTTGATACACAGTGTATCACTCAGCATGATGGGCTAATGCTGTTCTTTCAGTATTAGGTCTTTATAGTTAGTTTTTTACTGTCTCCAGATACTTAAAAGTTTTAAAAATGTATTTAACACTATATGTATGTTGTTATGAAGTATAACATCTTAGTCTTTTAGCCAATCATAATTTGTTTTAGTTTTTTGAATTTCTGAAGTGCTGTATAGCACAGCTGCATTATTGTTACAATGTGCTTAATATTACACCTGTTTCTGACTGAAGTGCACTGAGGACAGGTGGGTCTATGGTGATACTGTATTGGGAAGCTATGTAAAATCAACAGTATGAATAGTTCTGGTGAAGAAAACCTATTATGCCCAAATAAAAATGCTAGGTGTAGCTAGGTTAATTATGTATTAAGCTTTTAAAAGTACTGCTGACGCTAATTTTATCCCTAGTAAAACAAACCTGTCCTATGTAAAGAATATTGTAAAGTTCTGTTCAAAATATTTGTAGTTTGAATACTTTCAAGACGATTTCAAGACGATGTTCTGCTGGCAGCGTGATAAACTGTTTGTTAAAGAGCCACATGCAGTAGTTTCTTAATGTTCTGAAAGGAGAGTTGCTGTATACTCAATGAATATAGCTTAAATATAGCTGTCACAGACATTTGTGTTTACCACCTGACATATCACAGTTCAGTGACTTTATATGTTAGTAATATACAGCATCAAGTAATCTTTGTTTTTACATGTATGTGTGTTTGTGTCAGTTGCTATGTTGTCTCTTCTCTCAGAATTATTTATTCATTTTTGGCTGTACAGTATTTGTATCCTACCTTTCCTCCAGTGACCTAAAGATGGCCTATAGACTTTTCTCCTCCCCATTTTATCTTCACAACAACCACTACTGAAAATGCAACTTATTCTTTGCACTTTACTTTGTTTCACTTTCATACTTAATATGGCTTTAGTTGTATCATTTTGGTCTTTAAAAATATCCAGAATAATGCCGCAGAATTTCCTAAAATATAGCCAGCAGCAACTCTCTGAAATAACACCATCAGAGCTTCAGAAAACGGTAATATTGGGATCCGCATATATATTACACCACTGTCTAACTAATAGTTAGGTTTTTTTATTAAAACTTTTATCTTTTATATAATATCTGTCAATGTTTTTAAATTATATCTGTTATATAATACCATTCAAAGTTTTTATATTAGTGTTTGTTTTTATTGTGATTTGTATATTTGAATAATAATTGCATGATCTCAAGTCAATTCCGACTTATAGCAACCTTTCCCAGGGTTTTTGAGGTAGATAATACTCAGAGGTGATTTGCCATTCCCTTCTTTGTGGAAGGAGGGGGGGGGGATTTATCTTGGTTTGTGACAACTGAAATAGTGGTTTATTTAGCATAGAATTTCATGGACTGCAGCCCACTTGCATCTTAATAAGTGAGATACATACAGTTAAAAGAAATTAATACAAGTGGAATGAAGATATAAAGAAATATTAGACATGTACACTTCAAAACAACTTTATCTTACTTTTTCGTTTGCTATACCTAGCATAGCAAATAAAGTGTTTTTACTGTGAAGTTGACCATTGGTGGAGTTTTGAGGCCTCAAGTTTGGCATGGAGTCTTAAGCTTGGAAAATAGTCAGAAAAGATTGCCTTACTCTTTGAGAATAGGACAAAAGGATGGCTGAAACAGTAAAACCCCATGGCATTAATAAATGAGATGGTTGCAGTGAGCATGAAAATTGCAGGTGTTTTATAATGATTGTCAGGAAAAAATAGACGA
The DNA here is from genome assembly GCA_035047345.1 of Bradypodion ventrale. Classification (NCBI taxonomy): domain Eukaryota; kingdom Metazoa; phylum Chordata; class Lepidosauria; order Squamata; family Chamaeleonidae; genus Bradypodion; species Bradypodion ventrale. The sequence continues at coordinate 130,165,034 of JAWDJE010000006.1, forward strand.
CTTCAGTAACAATGTTTATGCAGATTGCTAGAAGACAGAATATCTATTGTTTGATGAATTGATTTTGCAGCAGGCTCTTGCCATTGTCCATGGAGAAAAGAACTTTCAGTCTTAATCACTTATACTCCACAACTCAAGGTCTTTGCCTGTGTGTTTCAGGGGTTTGGAGGCAACAATATTCTATCAAATGACCCAGGTATAAGGCAAAGGATGCAAGTCTCAGTGGTCAATTGAGACTTCTTAAGAAGTCAGTGCTTGTAGTTATTTTTTGCATATCAGTCATGTGACTTAGTACAAGACAAGAAATACAGGCTTTTCTTACCTGGTGGCAATTGATTGCTCAGATTTACACAACTGGACATATAGAAGCATGAGGAAATACAGGACAGTAGTAGGATTCTATTCGTGGAGCTTGGGTCCCTAGTGCAGGGGGTAGATTGTATCTCTGGACAATTGGGGCTTTAAAGTGGCTAAGTTTCTTAACACACTTCTTTCTTTCGTGTCCAAATCAAACTTTGAACTGAAAAAATGAAGCCATGTTCTTGGCTTTGTCATTGGCCAAAATTAAATCCTCATCGGTACATGTACACAGAAAGAGCCTCCTTGAAGATTGTTGATACATTTTAAGTTTTTGAACCACAATCCATGTACCTTGTTTTGCCAGCTAATTTTTATCACACCAGATCAAACCAAAGGAGCTGAGATATGAATTCTTAACATACTGAAGCCGTTTCAGTGAACAGTTGTTGTTGTAAATATGTATTGTATTGTTAATAAAGCCACCAACATGCAAACAAATACTGTAAGTACTGTACTTCTAAACCAGTAGTTTCTTAAATCAAAAGTATTTACTGTGATAACTCCCTGTTTACATCCCCTGTGGATATTTTGAAGCCAATCTATCCCACACTTGTTATTAAGGGGAAAGTGTCTATTCTTCAGATACATTTTATTGATGTTCAAGAGCAGTTATTATGACTACGTAGACTAACGGGGTCAGACTTGACTATGTGACTGAACAACAACAAAAAATTGTGTACTCTATATTTGTTGAGGGAATGTTCACTCAATGGTTTTCCTGGTGTTTTAGACCAACACACACATAACTACCATTCTTATTCTTTGCACGAGGAGTAGATAATGATAAACAGTCTGTTTATCTTCAGCTATCAAGGGGCTGATAATGGTAGAATCATTAAAAATAAAGCAGGTTGATTAGTAAAAGCTACATGTTTCATCATTCCAGTTCCCTTTTCTAATTTAACTGTGAAATTCAAAACTTTACTTCAGTTCATGGAGACCACATAGACCATTAAGTTTTATATACCCATACTGTTGGGATTTCTATAGTCCTTGATGAATAATATGACTGTTTTTAGTGCATCAGAAACCACATGGTAAAGTAGACCTGAATATGCAATTGCTCGATTATTTATTTATTTATTTTGTTCGTATTTGTATTGCTACCCTCTCACCGAGGCGCCTCCGGGTGGCTCACAGGTGTAAATATAAAAACATTCTATGGATACATAGTGAAAGATGCAGCTAGATAGGCTTGTAGTTTAATATGTGCAGAAAAACACCACAAACACAGCAAGACAGATGTAGTTAGGGTGGGTACATTAAAAAAAAGATTTAAAAATTCAAACTGGATCTTTTATTTAAATTTGAATTTTTAAATAAAATGCTTCTTAATGAAAAATCTACGTAAAGTTTGATATCTTTAAGATATGTTATAGTCCAAAGGTTATTTTTCGCAAAATAAAGATTAGTTTTTAATTATGTAGCACAAGGTTTTAAATTCATGCTATGTTTAGATTTTTTGGTAAATGAATCCAACTAATCCTTTCACAATTGTTGGATAATCTTTGCATTGTGATGCAGCTAGTGTGTAAATTCCAGAATTAAGGTTGAAATGCAAGTCTTGTTTGATTCTCCTTTCCTTCTCTCTTAGTTTAACAATTGAAGAAATACTCAGGCACAGCTTTAGCAGAAGGAAAAAAAGAAATATTTACTCACAAGGCTTATACTCTAATAAAGTTGTCAATTATATGGTAAAAATATACAGCAGTTCACTTCATCTTAGTTGCAGAATTCAAGAAGAAAAATCCCTCAAGAGGGACTAAGTTTCTGGCTTTCTGAGACTAAGTTATTTTGAGTCAGAAAGAGACTGAACTAGGCTGAACAACAGAGTTTGTTTGGATTCTACAGCTTTCACTAAGTGCAACATCAACCTGTTTGCCATGGGCAGATCTAAGGTTGATATTTGCGTGCAGAATATCTGTCAGGATCTGAGGCAGCTTTGGTATTTTAAGGATGAGTTCCCAGAGGAGGTTTTTATGCTTGCAGGATTAGACCTCCAGTGTGGACAACAGCTCTGTTACTTGCAGGGTTAGACCCTCACCCCACTGCAGCTGCTAGGCCCCAACTGAGACTCTATGGAGGGCTATAAGCTCCACTTGACGGCCCTAGGAAACTGAGATATATCAGAACCACCTGTTTTCCTGAGAACCTGCCTCAGCAATAAGAGGTCACTGGACTTAGAGTCATTTGGCTCCTGAATTATTTTGCCTCGTTCTTGGTTCCTGCCTTCCAAGGAGCTTTGCTCCTAGCTTCAGCCTCCGGAGATCTCTTGCCTTGCTTCTGTTTTCTTCCTCCAACGATCTACCTTGTTCCTGGTTCATTCTCCTGATGACTTCCTGCCCTGTTCCCAGTTCCTGTGGACTGTTGTGATGCCACATCCAGATCCTTGCTCCATGAACCCTGTTCTTGCCCTGCTCCAGCTCTGAAGGTACTCTGCCCTACCTGTTTCTGGCTTGCTTGGACTACACTCTATTGTCTGGATCAATCCTGTTGATCTGGGCATGACTCTGGATAGTGATATGGTTACTGCTGTTCCTGTTGCCCAGGGTCCTGATGCTTGTGTTACTAGTCAGCTATCTAGACTCTTAACAGGAGTATCGGACCAAGTTTTTATGTTGGTATAAGCAATTGGTATGAATCCTACTGGTGAATGGTTGTATGTTAAGCAGTTGTCCTGTTATGCATCAAGCTGTGCAAGATAGCATGAAACAACAGATGTTTGTATTAACTTAACAGATGGCAATTTGCCAATGAGATTCACACTATTTACATTATGCTGGTGGGTATGACTTATAAGATTTTGGCCAGTATACAGTGGTGTTGGTGATGAAAAAGTAGAATGGTAGGTTTTTTGTTTTTATTTTTTTTGGTATTTGAAATTCAGTTTTCATGAGTGAAGTTCCAGTAAGAAAATGGAGAAGTGGTGTGATCAGTATTTGAGGAACTGTTTGCATAATCTATGTAATAATGTAAAGGTTTCCCTTGCTCAAAAGCCAGTCATATCCGACTCTAGGGTGCAGTGCTCATCTCTGTTTCCAAGCCGAAGAGCCAGCATTGTCTGCTTCTGCAGACGTTTCTGTGGTCATGTGGCAGGCATGACTAGACACCGGAGTGCACGGAATGCTGTTCCCTTCCCACCGAAGTGGTCCCTATTTATCTACTTGCAATTTCTTGCTTTCGAACTGCTAGGTTGGCAGGAGCTGGGACAAAAACAGGAGCTCATTCTGTCCTGCAGTACTAGCAAAACCTAATGTTACAGTGCTCACTATTGCTAAGACTTGGAGGGGAAAGGAAAGACACCAGGAAAAACAGACAGACAAATGAGAAAATGTGTCTGTTTTGGCTTGATTTAGAACCCCAAAAGTAGTATTTTCTGGTAGGAGTTGCTTGAATTCCTTTGGCTTAGCTATAAAAACAAATAAGTTCCGGGGTACTAAAAAAAACATTTTTATCAGCTGACCTCTCTTTACTGGTCAGCTAATAATTATCGGATATTTAGGAATGAACAATTAAGATTATCATATAAATCAACATAGGTTTATCAATTGCATGGTTTATGGCAGGGGTGGGCCAAGTACAGACTGAGTTGTGTGTGTTTCAGAAGGCCAGGAGCCCCATGATTCCCCTCATGCCAACATATTTTCCCTAAGGAAAAGAAATGGAGCATTCTGTTCTGGGAGACCTCCCCAAAAATAGCAGTTTTTGCATGGTGGATCACAAGCACAGCACCACAACTCATAAAGAAACAATCAAAAGTGGATGTCTAGTCCATTCTGATTTTGCATATCTTAATCATTTAAGGTTCTGTTAAAATTCAGATGCTTAACTAATTTGAAGGTAATATTTGTTGGTGTTACATCTGTCAAGTTGCATCCTAAGTATGACAACCTTATGAATGATCCCCAAAATCTCTAGTTCCCAACAGCCTTTCTCAACTCTTATAAACTCAAGGCTATGGCTTCCTTTAGGAAGTCATTCTATCTTGTATCTTTTTCTTCTTTTCCTGCTGTCTTCAAATTTCCCCAGAATTCTTGTCTTTTCTAGAGAATTCTGCCTCCTGATGATGTGCCCAAAGTAGGATAGCCTCAATTTTAAAAACGTTGCCTCCATCAAGAATTGATTTGCTCTAGGACCCACTTATTTCCTAGATCAAACCTGGCAATCCAAGGAATTCTGCAAAGCTCTCATCTAGCACCAAATTTCAAATACATCATTTTTCAGTCAGCTTTCTTTCCTGTTCAATTTTCACACCTGTAAATAGTGAGCAGTGTTTTCTAAACCATGTTCCACAGAACACTGGTGGACTTTAATTCCCAGAAGTCTAAGTCAGTACATTGGCTGATCAGTGCTTTGGGGAATTGACTTAGGCTTCTGGGAATTGCAGTCCAGAAACCAAAAGTTGGGAAACACTGACATTCTTGGCTTGTTCTCCAATGGCACAGCCTTCAACTGGATGATCTTTTCCAATTCCTTCATTACTCCCTTACTGAGTTTATGGAGGAATAGAATATATGCCTTAATTTCACTAACACCAAATGAGACTTCAGCTAGATGTATTGGTCCCTATGTTATCTATACCTATAAAATGGTGCGTTAACCATTGGAATGTGACAAAGGATGTTGCACCAGGCCCCACTAGCCCCGTCCGAGCCTCCGTTCACTCGCCCGAACGGGGTTTGCAGGTAACTGTTGGGTTGAAATTTTCGACCCGGGGGCAGGAGCCCCCCAGTCGCAAACAAAAAAAGGGAACTTCAATTCCCAATGTTCCTTTCGCCAGAGCCAATCAGGCTGAGCGGCGCGGCAAAAGGAACGTTTGGAAACGCGCCGCGGCCAATCAAAAAAAGCCGCAGGAAAAAAACCGCCACAGTAAGCAAACACGCGCAGGCAAAACTACAAGCCCCAGCGTCCTGTGCGCCATTAGCGCGCTGAACACTGAGGCGGCCTGCGCTCGAAAAATAAAAGTAAAAAAAAAATCCGCCGCCGCTGCCCTTCTTCCCCACGGGCCAGCCAGCATGGCCTGTGGGGGAAAAAAAGAACCCCGCCCCCCCGCCGTCGCTGCCCTTCATTTCGATGGGCCAGCCGGCGCAAGAAAAATAAAAGTAAAAAAAAAACCACCGCCGCTGCCCTTCTTCCCCACGGGCCAGCCAGCATGGCCCGCGGGGAAAAAAGGGAAAACCCTGCCGCTGCTGCCCTTCTTCCCCACGGGCCAGCCAGCATGGCCCGTGGAGAAGAAAGCAAAGAAAGCACCACCCCCACCATTACCCTTCCTTCCCACGGGCCAGCCAGCATGGCCCGTGGGAAAGAAAGCCACCCCCCTGAAAAAGTAAACACAAAACAAAAACACTAAAAAACACTCAAAAATCCAAAAATGAAACACAAAACAGCCAAAAACAAACAAGAAAAAACACACAGATCCCCCCAAAAAATCCCAAACACCCCCCCCCCCCCCAAAAAAAAAAACCCAAGAGAGCTTACCAAAACACGTCTTCTATCCATGAGGACCGGAACTCAAATAAGAAAATAAAAACAAACTTACCAGAAGCGACAACCAGAGGACAGAAGAGAACAATTGTAGAGAGGCTGAAAAGTTCACCACCCCCACCCAGAGGCCAAAAGAGAAAAAACATTCAAAAATATTGAAACTAATAAGATTAATTCAAAAATTAATCAAATAAGTTATAAAAACATTCAAAAATAATCACACTAATCTCAAAAAATACCAAAAAAAACCCAGAAATCACTTTTCACTCAAAAAAACCAAAACAAAAAATAAAAATGCGTAAAAATAAAGATTTAAAAAACTAAAATTAAATTTTAAACTAAATAATATTAAATAAAATAAAATAAAATTTGCATCAACAGAAAACAAAAACCTTCAAAAACCAATTTAAAGAGCCCGGCACTGAGGAAGCTGGCACGCAAAAAAAAAAAAAGCCAAAAAAAAAGCCACTGGGAGCGCAAGTCCGCCACAGGCGGACGTAGTGCCTCGAAGCCAAAAAAATCACAAACCCTTACAACACCATTTAAAACAGCCCAGCACCATTGGTTCAAGAAAAAAAATGAAACCCTTTACTATCCAACACAATTTTAAAAAGCCTGGCGCCGCCGGGCAAAATATGCTAGTACTAAAGACGGAAAGACACATTAGCATCATGTACGAAACTGTTCTTCATTTAATAATGACCCATTAAATGTCCTTTGTCACAGTTAAAATTTTGTCAGTTAAAATGGTGAGATTGCTTGAGCTAATTCTTGTTGGATTTATATCCCATATTCTTTGAGTAGTCATTTATTTTTGCTCTAAGCTGCTGTGTCTGATGGTAATTTTAAATATGACATGTTATATTAGGTGGTTAGTATAGAATGATGTCACTGTACACACAGCCAGTTGAACTGTCTAAATGTTTATGTTGTCCTCAGTATAGCCCTTTGAGAAGATTCTAGCACCTAGTCTTACAAAAATGGTATTTCTATATTATTTGTGAAGTCTCCCAGTAACTACTAGACCAGGGATTCTCAACCTGTGGCCCATGGGCCGGATGCAGCCCATGGAGCCATTTCATATGGCCCACCATCACCTCCACCACACTAGGAAGTGCCATGTGGTGGAGGAAGGGCAAAATGGCTGTCTGGCCCCCAAAGCTGTCTGAGGGAGATCACAGGAACCTTTGGTTGACACTGATTAGTTTCTCTCTTTTTTAATTAAATATTTTTATTTTATTTTTTATTTTGAAATGTACAAAAAAAGAAGAAAAACATACAAATACTACAAGGAAAAAAACAAAAGTTTTTTAAAAATGAATATACCATATAAACCCATCACCTGGGAACATTGCTTCTTATCATGTACATTACATTTAACCAACTGTACAAATTTCATAAATTCTTACCCCTACCTCTAAAATAACATATATTCATTTCTACATTTAACACCTTTCAATTTTCCCAAAGTATATTCAATGAATTCTCCCCAAATATCCACAAAGTCACATTTCTTAATAATACCTTTTTTCAATTTCAAGTCACACATCAATTTATCGTTAATTGACATGTTCCAAATCTCTTTATACCATTCTTCTAAACCTAAATGCCAATACAATTTCCAATTTCTGGCTATTAAAACTCTTGCAGCTGTCATCATTGTAGTAATAATAATAATATATTTTCTTTGTTTTGTAGGTTTAACCCTCCCAAGTCATTTAACAACACAATCCTCGGGCAAAATCGTATTTTAAGCAATAATGTGTTATTTTTCCTCAAAAACCTGCAACCATGTTTGTTTCGCCTCCTTACATTCCCACCATAAGTGAAAAAATGTCCCAAGATGTTCCTTAAATCTCCAAAATTCTCCTTTATACCTGGAATCATAATGACTTAATTGAATTGGGGTAACATACTGTCTCCACATTAATTTGTGACAATGTTCCTTAATTCTCACAGACATACTTTTCATGATTCTTTGTCTCCATATTTTCAATCCAGTCCTTTATAGTTTTCAATCCTATTTCCTCTAATTTATCTAGATCTTCTCCTTTCAATTTAATGGGAAAGTCGTCTGCTGTTCTAATGTTCATCAATAAAAGAGATTCCTGGACATAGGTTATTCTTAATTACTTGCCATATTGATAAACTGTTTCTGCAAAAACTTTTCAGAATCTTCTTAATAACTTTAAGTTCCAGTCTTGAAAAAACATTCCTTGTTCAATTTTTCCTTCTTTATATTCTATATGTTTCTATATTATTTTTCTTCTTCCAGCATCAGTTGTAATATTTCTTTGACTTGGAAAGATACATACAGTAGTAGTTTTTAATATTTGGTATTCCCAAACCTCCCCTTTTCTGGGCAATATACCACAAGTTTCTCTGAGTTTCTGGGACATAAAAAGATGACACATTTCTATTTGCCGCAAAGTGAAACTAACAGCTTGTTTGCTGAATACATTTATATACTACCCTATCTAGTGAAAATGTACCACTTTGGGCAGTTTAGAAATAAATAAAATGAAAACAGAAAACATAGTCAGCAACGATATAACGTGACTCTTTCATCCTCTTCAGATGAAGAAATGTTCTCTATATTATCATGTTTGGTTCTCTTAAAGGAGGTGCCTTCTATGTCCCTGTTGGGTCATTTTGCTCACTAGCTTAATGTGCTTAATATGCTTTTTTCTTTTTATGGAAATGAGAGAACCAAATCCCATAATGGAGATAAATATAACTATGGATATGCTAAAATGAACTTTGCAAATGATAGTTTTGATGGGGTAAAATGATGCAAGGTGATACCCTTTTATTATTGGAATTTTGAAAGAAGTTGCACAGTGCAGTGTTAATGTTTCCTGAAAGCTTGCAAAGAGCTTTTTTCAAGTTCATATTTTACTATATGTAACTGAACTGTTAGATACTGAATGTAAGTTAAAAGAAAGCTACATTGTTTATATGTTGTATTGAAAGAATTATTTCAAATGACTTTATTAATAAACAAAATACCATCAGAACTGTTAGCCTGCAATTTTGTGATCAGTAAAAGATGTCCACATGATTATTGCCTTCTAAATTATGGAACAGGATAAGGAACAACTGATTGGACAGGATACGGAACAACTGATTCTTTTAGAATAGGAAAAGGAGTACGACAAGGTTGCATATTGTCACCCTGCTTATTTAACTTATATGCAGAGTACATAATGCGCAATGCAGGGCTGGATGAATCACAAACTGGAATTAAAATTGCTGGGAGAAACGTCAACAACCTGAGATACGCAGACAATGCTATCCTAATGGCAGAAAGTGAAGAAGACCTGAAGAACCTCCTGATTAGGTTGAAAGAAGAGAGTGCAAAAGCTGGCCTGAGACTCAACATTAAAAAAAACACCAAGATAATGGCAACTGGCCCTATCACTTCCTGGCAAATAGAAGGGGAAGATATGGAAGCAGTGACTGACTTTACCTTCTTAGGATCCAAGATAATAGCAGATGCTGACTGCAGCCATGAAATAAAAATAAGATTAGTTCTTGGGACGGAAGCTATGAGAAACCAAGGAAACATAATAAATAGAGACATCACCCTGCAAACAGAGGTCCGCATAATCAAAGCAATAGTATTCCCAGTAGTAATGTATGGTTGTGAGAGTTGGACCATAAGGAAGGCTGAGCGCAGAAGAATAGATGCCTTTGGGATGTGGTGCTGGAGGAGAATTTTGAGAGTACCCTGGATAGCAAAGAGATCAAATAAGTTGATCCTGAAGGAAATCAACCCTGACTGCTCCTTGAAATGACAAATATTGAAGATGAAGCTAAAGTACTTTGGACACCAAATGAGAAGAGAGGACTCACTGGAGAAGGCCTTGATGCTGGGAAAGATCAAAGGCAAAAGGAGAGAGGGTGGCAGAGTATGTGATAGCTAGATTGCATTGTTGGTGCAATGGGTGTAGAGCTGAGTAGGCTGCGGAGAATGATGGTGGAGGATAGGGGTGCCTGGTGTGCAGTGGTCCATGGCGATGCAAAGGGTTGTACTCGACTGTGTGACTGAACAACAACAAAAATATGGAAAATCTTAGAAGAGTGAAAGCAAACATTTCAATAAAGGGTTGCTAAACACTAAATCAGGTATTCTCAACCTACAGCCCATGGGCCAAACCCGGCCCCTGAATTCTTTTTCATTTGGCCCCTGGCGTCCTCATTGCCACTGCCTGGAAGCACTGCAAACCAGCAAAAACGTGCAAGTTCTTGTGCAAAATCTTGTGATGTCTCACAGAAATCTCACAAGATCTCATGAAATCCCATGAGATCTCACAAAATCTTGCTTAAATCACAAGATCTCTCTGAACTCTCATGAGATCTCACAAAAAATGCACATTTTTGCACAAGAACTCACACAGAACCATGTGACCGACCCATGCAGCCATTCTGAGGGCAGGGATCTGGCACCCACCCGGAAAAGGTTGAGAAAGCCTGCACTAAATGAACTCCTTCAAAAAAGTAGTTGTCACAACTGGACTAAAACAAATTCTAGCTTTAAAAGAACCAGACATGGAGACTAAGTTAGCCATATTTATTGCCTGCTGGTAAAAGTTACATTGGATGTAAAGAGATTTCAAGTTTATTACAGTATGTGGGTGGTGTGATGTTACTTTGGTTGGTTATGCCCCCTTCAAGCAGCAGTGATAATTCCCTACTTACTACCTGAAGTGTCAAACCCATGTTCCATGCTTGTTTAGTTTTGCTGTCTATCATGCCCTGATTGCTGTATAATTTGGACTCTAACATTTTTGTCAGAATAATTTCAGTTGTGTATCTTGATTAGCTCTGTAATCCTTGGAATGGAAACCTAAATCTTAATTTAAGACTATGGACATTGTTTCTCCCCACCTTTATTTGGATGCACATACAGTGATACCTCATATAACGTCCAAATTTGGTTCCACAAGTTTGGACTTTATACGGATTTGGGCTTTGTATGAGGCATGCAAAATCCTAGCCGCGAAGCCTCATACAACGTCCAAATCCTTGCCACGATGCCTCATACAACATCATTTCCATAGAGATACATTGTACTGTAACAGCACAGACTTCAGGGCAATGTTAAGGAAAGAGACAGGAAACTGACAGAACTTTAAGAAATCATTGTCTAAAGGCTAAAAACATTACAAAAACATGTCAAACAACCCTGATTGTCCAAGAACCTGAAGAATGCTGCAAAAATCCCAGGAATGCTTCTAAAAATTCTGACGAAAAAATTCAAAAAAATCCAGAATCGTGCTCTAAACCACTCCTAAACACTCTTGGCCTCATGCAAAACCCACAAGAGCAATGCACGCATGTGTTCTGCTTTTTATACTTCCCAGGCACAATGCAACCTGGGAAAACCCCAATGCCTCATACAAAGTCGCACAACTTTTTATGAGGCAACTTTTTTCAAGGAATTAGGCGATGTTGTATGAATCCGATGTTGTATGAAGCAGACTTTGTATGAGGCAGACTTTGTATGAGGCATTACTGTACTTGGTATATTTTACTTTTGTCACTTAATTAATTGATAACTAAATTGAAGGGAAACAGTCTTTGTGTTTTTCCTAAGAGCCACAAAAATTTCCTTGTTACCCATGATAACTGAGATAATCTTCAATTATCATAAAATATATTTTCCAGTTTTAATGACTGCAGGAGATCTAGATTAGTTTTTTCCAAATTTAGAATTTTTGCCCCTGGTCAACCATGGAATTACCTAGCAGTCATTAGGACATCTCATGGCAGTTACATTTTTGTATAAAATATGAAAGAAAAGGAAGAGAAATAATATCCTTAATGAATGAACAGTTATAAAGTAACCTAAGGCAGGGATTCTCAACCTACAGCCCATGGGCCAGATGTGGCCCACAGCACCATGTGGCGTGCCATGTGGTGGAGGAAGGGCAAAATGGCTGTCTGGACCCCAAAGCTGTCTGTAGGTGTGAGACCCAGCCCCTGGCTTAAAAAGTTTGAGAACTCCTGGCCTAAGGGTTTATCTATAGCAGGGGTTCCCAACTTTTTCAAGCCTGGGGTTGGGTCACACTCTCTCAAACAGCTTCAAGGGCCAAATGGCCATTTCGTACTGCCTCCATGATGAGGTGGCTATTTTGTCTCAATAGCCTCAAATGGATGGCCATTTTGTTTCTCAAATGCCCTTGGAGAGGTGGGTGGGGGCCACATGAAATGGTGTCATGGGCCGGATCTAGCCCATGGGCCTTAGGTTGGGAACCCCTGGTCTGTAGGGGTTCTTGTCTTGGCTACAGAGATACTATAGAATGGTATTCTAGTGTTGGAAGCCTCTTTAAAAGTTTATACCTTAATTTAAAGTTGTACTCACCATCTTAATGATTCTTAAGTCTTGTAACATTTCAGAATCATATTCTGTGAATGATTAGAACAGAAATAAATTCTCTTAAAGAATATAACTAGTACTATATTTTAGGGAATTGTGACAGAGTATTTATTGAAATCCTACACCACTGTTGTTGCATATCATTTTGGGTTGCAAACCCTAACAGATTGACCCTGTTTACTTGAGAGACTTTATTGATTCCATTTATTTATTTATTTTAATTTGGGTTGGAGCAACCTAGATGATGTTATGTGCCACCAAGTTGCCTGTGGTGTATGGCCACCCAATGAATAAAATATTTCCATAATGCCATGTTCTCAGCAGCTTTGTTCAGCCCTTGCAAACTCAAGCCTTTAGTTCCTTTAGGAAGTCAATCCAGCTCACATTTAGTCTTCCTCTTTTTCTGCTGCCTTCAACCTTTTCTAGCATGATTGTCTTCTCCAGAAAATCCTATCTTCTCATGATTTGCCTAAAGTATAAATTACAGCTTCAGATTCATCTTTTTTGTTTCTATGGATTGCCAGACTTTAATTGCTCTAGGATCCCTTGTTCATCCTTCTGGCAATCCAAGGTATCTACAAAGATGCCCTCCAACACCATATTTTAAACAAGTCATTTTTGTCCATTTCTTCCTTGTCATTATTAAAGTCTTATAGCTCTTGTGTAGTCATGATTTTTGTTGTCTTGATGTCCAAATGCAGTCATGCGTTAGCAATTTCTTTTTCCACTTTTATTAAAAGCCATTTCAAGTTATTGTTGCTTTCTGCCATTAAGATGGTATCATCTAAATATCTTAAATTATTGATGTTTCTTCCATCAATTTTCACTCCTCTCTCATCTGAATCTGGCTTTCCTTGTGATATATTCTGCATACAAACTGAATAGATAAGGGGATTAAATGCACCCTTGTCTGACATCTTTGTCTATAGGAAACCATTCTTTCTTCCTATATTCCATCATAACTGTAGCTTCTCATCCACGGTACTGATTAGAGATCAGTACTGTACAATCAAATGTTGAGACAGAATCATTTATTTCAAAACAACCCAGAGTTTGTCATGATCCACACAATGAAAAGTTTTGCTGTAATCAAAAAAGAATAAACTGATACTCTTCTGAAATCTTTGGTACACTCCAGTAGCCAGTAGATATTTGCAAAAACGTCTGTTTTTTTAAAATCTAGTGTGAACATTACGTATTTTTTACTCCATGTAAAGTAAAAGCCTTTGTTGCAACACTTCGAGCATCACTTTGTGTGCATAGGATATTAGGACACTCCTTTTATAGTTACTGCACTCGTTAGCATCTCCTTTCTTGGGGCCTGGAATATAGATAGAACATTGCCAGATATGAAATAATAACTTGACTCATATATGTGAAAATACTAATGTTGAATAAGCAAACTTTAAAACATTAAACCATCAAGAGCCATTTTGTTTCTTTTGCTCAAATGCTGCAAGCGAAATATTTGATGTTTCAAAGCACTATGCTTCCTTTATTTCATGTATTTTCCAGCATTGCAAATGAGGGATGGTTCAATATTTTTTAAAACACTAACTCAAGATTTCTCAGCACTGTTTCAAATAATTAAAAGGTTTTACTGTAGAGATGTCTTCAGGTACTACAACATATTTTTCTTTTCCCCAGTCACTTCTAGAAAAAATATCATACAACTCAGACGTATACTGTGAACTATTTTTAAAATAGCTGGCTGTAATAAAGCCTCTGGTTGTTGGGAGCAAACAGCCTTTACTTCAATAAATTTGATCTTTTGGTTCTTCTGGAGGTTGCCATCAGGTAGAGAAAGAGTTAAAATAATTTCTTTACACAATAGAAAATAGGCTGAAATACATTGATATTTTTAATAAACCTACATTCTTCAGGATTTAAAGATGTGGTTTCTGTTTTGCCCTTTGTTAACGTGTTTTTTTCTCTCTCTCTTTTCCTTCTGATTCTTACACAGTGCCTCGAATACTGTGAAAATCAATGGGTTTAGTCATTATGAATTGCTTGCCCAGTTCTGGACAAGCAAGCAAACAAAAAACCTGGGTCTTGCACTGCTGAGCTCTCTTGTCTGATGAGTCAACACCAGGATAATCTACCATCACTCTTTCTGAGGCAATTTGTACTTGCCCTCCACTCTTCCCCACTAGCATATTGGACTCCTTCTGGCCTGAGGGGTTCATCTTACAGCATACTAACTTCTAGCCTGTTGACACTGTCCATGTGGTTTTCTTGGCAAGGATACTGGAGTAGGTTGCCAGTATCTTCTCTAGTGGATCATGTTTACACAGCATAGCCCATAGCATTATCAAACCACCCAAGCCACTCGTGACAATCCTTGGGGGGATAGAACTGTGGATAGAAGATGTGTTTATTTCAGAAGCAGTCTCTTCTGCAAAAGACTAGCTGCTTCATTAACCCATCTGGCATCATCATCGTGGAGAAGCCACAAAGTAAAATCTATATCTATAAAACAGAGGTGTGGTCTTGTATGTGCTCTATAGGAACCCACATCCCTGGACCAATCCCGCTGAAATTTGGCACATACATACCTTGGGCTGGAGAGATGAGCACTGCAGGGGTCACAAGCCCCATTGGGGGGGCATACACCCCCCCCACCCTTGGGATGCAATTGATCTATACAATGTGTGTGTTTCCCAGTGATGTAATTGGTCTGGCTAATGTCATAGTCCCAGGTAGGTTGAGATTGTGACATCATCTGACTAGCTCAGCTGTAGCCCTCTGAGCTCAGCTGTAGTTTTCACAGTAGGTGGAAGGCAAATGGGCAGGCAAGATAAGCACTGTGGGGGTCACAAGCCGAGGAGGGAGGGAAGGTCCGTGGGCTCTTCAATGGATGTGTGCTGCTCTCTCACCAGGTGGCCGGACACATGTATGGGAAGGATAAGGGTGATAAGTGATTGTTGATGGAGAAGTGGGATGGGTGAGGGGAGAGAGAGACAGAGGAAGGGAGGCAGGAGTGACCCACATACACCCCACGAGGTTTCCAAGAGGGAAAGAAAAGAAAGACCCGAGTGAAGCCGGGTAATCAGCTAGTCAGTTTATAAGTCATGGTAAAATTTGTGCACCTTAGAATACTTCTATTTCTCCTACTGTGCAGAATTGTCTATGGTTGTTGCTTTTCTTAGCTTACCGTAACTAGACATGTGTAGCTGATTTTTTATTTATATATTTGTTGCTTTTATATTTTATATCTTTCCTCCAGTGAACTAAAGGCAAGGCAGTGAATGCCTCTCCATACTGTCACAAATAGTCCTGTGATGGGGATTAACCTGAGAAACTATGACTGGCCCAAGGTTGCCTAGTGAGTCGTATGGTCAAATGGGGATTATACCCATTACGACTCTTGAGTCGTAATCCAAGATTCTAACAGCTAAACTGAAGCTCTTTAGCAGACTGTACTTGAAAGTGATATTGAATAGTGAACATGTTTAAGAAAAATCGCAAGCAAAAACAAAGAAAATATGTTAACCCAGGAAGAAGAAGAGGGAAATCATGTTACAGCAAAGTAAGTGTAGTAGGTATTAATTTAGTACAAGGATGCTGCATGAACGTACCCCATGATGACTCTGAAAAAGGGAAATCACTATAACTCTCACAGAGTGTTATAAAAATGTAATTTTGCAAAGAAAAGTTCATAAGAGGAAAAAATAAGAGACACTGGCATGTGGTATTTTCTGAAAGATATAAGATAACTGAAGTGCAAAAAAAACATTACAGTAAAACCTCGCATAGAGAGCGCCTCGCTTAGTGACTAGCTCACTTAAAGAGCAGAATTTTCTCTGAATGGTCGCCTTGCTTAACAAATAAAACTAACCAAAAACTTGCTTAACAACTAAATTGGGAGTTGCAATCCCCCTGTCAGAAGTCACAATTGGTCACTTACAATGGTGTTTCGCTTAAAGAGCAAACTCACTTAAAGAGCAATCCCTTGGAGCACATTATGCTCTTTAAGTGAGGTACCACTGTATATAGAATGTAGCAAAAAAGCGGTAATTGTTTGCTAATAAAACATTCTAGCGTAGAAAATATAATTAATATATGAATTGGGGATGAAAAGTCATTTTCCTATTCAGTTTGCTGCATGTAATAGTAATAATTGCTTGAACAGTCATGACTAAAAAATACTAGTTGCACAGTTCCATAATACCATCAGGAGTGGACCTCCTTCTGAATATTTTATATTTAGGAAATCTTGGCAAGAATCATTGTACGTCAGAATCATCATGATCATCATATTCAGTTGGGTGTTAATACAAATTGATGATCTTGCTGGTTTGTTAGCATTCACTTTAGTTGTAGCGTTATCAGTCCTTAAATCACCCAGATCACATCATCAGCATATGAGAGAAGAGGCAGCATCAGGCTTGGATGATTTCTAAGACTTTTAAGACTTACAGAAACTATTTAAGAGAGCCAGCCCCTTCCACAGTAAAGAAATGATTGAATACTTGTATGTTCAGTAGCCGTGGAACTTTGAATGAAGCAGAAAAATATGGGAAGAAGAAGAAGGTGGCACTGGGGTGGCTATTGCAGAGAATATGGTCTCAGCATCTCTGGAGTGTTCAGAAATGCTTCTGATCAGTTGGTTGACAAACAGCAGAGACTAGCAGAATAAAAGACTTGCAGTGAATCTGCATTTCTTCATTTACTTTGAGAGTAGCTTGAAACTGTCGATTACATTTCACTGCTTTGCTGCAGGTTGGACTGAAAACATAACATATAGTAACCCTGCACTGGAGTTCACCATTGTACCCCATTACAGAGAAAGATTGAGAGTAACTCATGATAGACCTATTTCATGCTTTCAGCTACTTTGAATCCCCAGACAAAAATTCCTCGTGCCTCCCTAGGTTTCTCAGTAAAGATTAAAGAATTTATATTGTTCACTGAATCATTTGTCGTGGATCCTGTTGTGTAATTCTGATCAAATTTTTAAAATCATTGAGGTGCTGCAGTGAGTATAAATTAATATTCGTTCACATAATAGCCCATTTAGTGTGGATGTAAGCCTACTTGTTTAGCCACTTTACCTTGTTATGTGAGCCTAAAGCAGACATCCTAAATGATTTCAAAGTTTTAACAGTACATAAATAATAGAACTAGTCAATATGCAGACAAGTTATATAAAAACAATTTACTATATAAGCTTTCCTTTATGTTAAGATCCTTAGATGAAGCATATGCGAGTGTTTTCCTCATTAGAATTAGAAATTATTCTCATTAGAAATAGAGTTTTTCCATCTATGATGCTATTATCTTATACAGTTATACCTCGGATAACAATTGCATCAGATAATGGTAAAATTGGATAACGATGCAAAATTTTGAATTTTTTTGCATCGGTTAATGTCCTTTTAGCGTTATCTGATGCATTGTGTTTGGCCCTCCGCGAAGGGAACAGCCGAAGTGCCAGGCCACTTCCCTTCCCAGAGGGTGAGTGCAGTGACACCCTCCAGCCATCCGCGAAGGGAACCGGCCAAGCACCTGGCCGCTTCCCTTCTCAGAGGGCCGGAGGGTGAGTGCAGAGTGCTGGCGCTCCATTTGGCACCTGCCTTCTCTGGAAGGCAGCCAGAGATGGAAGACGGGTGGAGATGGAAGACCAAACGGAGCGCCCGTATGCCAGCCACCTTCCAGACAAGGCAAGGCAGGCCACCCGCCTTGCTTTCCCCGGAAGGCAGGTGCCAAATGGAGCACCCGTATGCCAGCCACCTTTTAGAGAAAGCAAGGCAGGCCAACTGCCTTGCCTCCTCCAGAAGGCAGGTGCTGAACGGAGTGCCTGTAGAAGGCTGGCACTCCGTTCACCACCTGCCTTCCGGAGATGGAAGACGGGTGGCCCAGGCCTGTCCCAAGTGAAGCCTCCCACAACCCCCTTTGCCGCCCTCTGCTTACCGACCTCAGTCAAGTCTTTTCTCCATCCCACTCACAGGAAGCCTGACGCTCCACTTCCTTTGGCACCAGCGCCCATTCCTGCCTCTTCCGGAAAGCCCAGTGGAAGGACGCTCTACCCCCCTCCCCTCTCTCTCCCTCGCCGTACATGCCAAGTGTGCCTTCTTTGCCTTGCCTTCTCTGGAAATGCTGGTGCCAAAGGAAGTGGAGCATCAGGCTTCCTGTGAACGGGACGGAGAAAAGACTTGACTGAGGTCGGTAAGCTGAGGGTGGCAAAGGGGGTTGAGGGAGGCTTCACTTAGGGCAGGCTTGAGCCGCCTGTCTTCCATCTCCGGAAGGCAGGTGGTGAACGGAGTGCCAGCCTTCTATAGGCACTCCGTTCAGCACCTGCCTTCTGGAGGAGGCAAGGTAGTTGGCCTGCCTTGCTTTCTCTAAAAGGTGGCTGGCATACGGGTGCTCCATTTGGCACCTGCCTTCCGGGGAAAGCAAGGCGGGTGGCCCGCCTTGCCTTGTCTGGAAGGTGGCTGGCATACAGGCGCTCTGTTTGGTGCTTGCCTTCCATCTCCGGAAGGCCTTGCCTTCTGCGGAAAGCAGCTGGCGTACGGGCGCTCCATACAGCTGAATGGGCACTCCATTTGGCCACTGCATTCCTTGCTTTCTCTGGGATACAGCGGGCTTTTTTTAGCGTTATCTGATGCAGGCATTGGATAACGCTAAAAATTGGATAACGTTGAGACTTGTGGAACCAGGTTTCAACGTTAACCAAGGTATTACTGTAATTTCCTTCAACAAATCTGCCAGGGTAGTTAAAATGTAGGTAGGTTGGTATTTTTAAGCCAGAAGGCTCATATTTACAACTAGCATGAGTACCTGCCTTCGGCCAGGTGGAGTTTGGGGGAGTGTTGGGTATCCTACCGTGGTGCATGTCTTCAGGCTCAGCCTCTGTCGTAGCTGCAGCCGGGCTGGTTACGTCGGACTGCCGGCCCAACCATTGCTGCGCCCAGTGTGGTGTGGGCTGGCACAGGGGCTGCTGAGGCCTCTGCCAGCCAAGAGCACCTCAGCACGCAGCATGGTGTGGGTGCGCCCGCAGACGCCGGTCCTGTCGTTCCCGGTTCGGAGACAGTAGGATGGGAAGTAAGTAAGTAAGGGGGTTAGGATGACGGGCGGGAAGTAAGTTGGGCGGGAAGGAAAGAAGGAAGGGGAGAATGACAGAAGGAGGTGGGGATGGATGGAGGGACAAAGTGAGAGAAAGGAAGGAAGGAGGGAAGGGAGTGAGGGAAGCAGTGATGAAAGTACGTAGTGAGAGCCATAAAGGAAGGAGGGATCGGGCAAGGGAAGGGGATAAGGTAGGACAATGGGATGGGAAGAAGGTTGTAGTGATGGAAGGGAGTTAGGTGGGAGGGAAGGGAGGAGGGAGTGAAGGAAGTAAGTAAGTAAGGGGGAAGGGAGAACAGTGGGTAAGATTGAGGGAGGGACTCAGGTTGGTCCCTTGCCCTGCCACCTCCTCGACCTGTGGCAATGCTTCTCCCTCTGTTTGATTCGGTGGGTTGTCGGCTGCAGGGCCGACACCGCCTGTGTCTGCACCGACCCAGGCAGGCGTGGGCTATTTTCTTTGGTGGGCATGCCTTCTGTTGGCTGCGTGGTTGGTGCCTCTGGTGGGTCTGCACCAGAAGGCAGCTGCCAGCATGGGGCTTCCGCATTGGCTGCTCTTCATGTGGCCTGAGCCCACATCCTTGGGTGCAGTGAGGGCTCCTATTTTGCGTGTGGCTTTGTTTACTTTTTTGGGCATGCGCAGACTGTGCTGCACATGGAATTTTTTCCCCTGCGCACGCATCTCAACAGCGATGGTGCGTTGCCCCACCGTTTGCATGTGCGCAGTTATTTTTTCATCTTGGTGGGGCAAACACCCCACCCTCGGCCCCCGGAACCTCATGACGCTGATCTTGGGGACAAAAGGTAGGTGTGTGGCGTGCATAATGGGATAGGCTCCACAGGTGTGGAAACGCATTCCGCAACGCACGGCCACATCCTTTCCTTATAGGTATAGATTGTAGTTTTAGAAGTTGTAGCCACCTTAGTCTGTGCAAGCATATTAGATAAGAAACAAAACAAAGAAGTACTTTGTGGCACCTTAAAAGACTAACTACTATATTTTAATCTGAGCTTTCATGGATCAAATCCAGAAAGAATCTGACAAAGTGGGCTTGATCTGCAAAAGTTCACATTAAAATATATTTGTTAGCCTTTAAAGTACCATAACATTTTGGCTGCTTTATTTTGTTTTGTTTCTTGTCTGATAGTCTTTATAAGGTTGTCTGTGTTTGTATGTGTGCAGAACTCTCCTTACAGTATTTTGATGTTTATATTTTATCTAAATTTCCTTGAGGATTTTTGTTGCACACAATGCCCCCCCTACACACACACACACACACACACTTGTGTTGTTTTTTTGTTGTACAGTACCCTATATTTATGAATGCTCCATATGTCAGGAAACATATCTGTTATAGCATTTTGAGAGGAGTTGGATCATTTTGAATTGATAATTGTAAATGGTTTGGACAGATGACCTACCAGCTCTACAGTTCAGTGATTTTGTGTGACAGTTGGCTGGCCATTTATTAATTACTTTTTATTGCCTCTTTTGAAAAATGTCATTTGCTGCTTCATTTCATGTTCCTGTATCAAATCTGCAGGCATATGTTCTGGCCGAGTAATAACGAATTGTGAAATGGACATAACAAACTTAGCTGCCCACAAGGGCTTCCATATCTATTTTAACAGAAAGGTCAGGCTCTCTTTACAAGTTTAAATAGACCATTCACCAAGTTAATTTTTTCTCACTTTCTTCCCTTGACAATTTTGTGAGTTAAAAGACAATGTAAAGTTGACAGCTTCAAAGAGCTATAGCAGGAGTTCTCAACATTTTAAAGCCGGGGGCCGGGTCATGCTCCCTCAGACAGCTTCAGGGGCTGGATGGCTATTTGCCCTTCCTCCACTACATTGCATTTCTTGGTGTGGTGGAGGTGGGCCACATGAAATGGCACTGTGGGAAATCTGGCCCACAGGCCGCAGGTTGAGAATCCCTGAGCTATAAGTATAATGAAATGCCTTAAATGGGTGTTTGCATCTTTTTTTAGTTACATATAATTGTTTGTAGGCTATATAACTAAACTAAGATGCTTCTAAGAAATCATGTGCCCCAAGAACAGGTATACATTTACCTCATCTCTGAGAGATGAAGCTTTGCAAATGACACAGGCTTTATTGGCATCATTCTGCTGCAGATTCTTGTGGTGTTTTAAAAATTAGTGACTTTTATTTATGGATCGTTTTTCACTTTAGATGTGTGAATTATAGCTTCAGACAGTATGGAATGACAGTATGGAATGGCCATCCAGCCCCTGAAGCTGTCTGAGGGAGCATGACCCCGCCCCTGGCTTAAAAAGGTTGAGAAAGCCTGCTATAGCTCTTTGAAGCTGTCAACTTTACATTGTCTTTTGAGTCACAAAATTGTGAAATATAATAGTAAAGGCAAAGGTTTCCCTTGCTTGAAAGCCAGTCGTATCCGACTCTAGGGTTCAGTGCTCATCTCTGTTTCAAAGCCGAAGAGCCAGCGCTGTCTGCTTCTGCAATAGACATACAAAAAATCTGTAATAGATATACTGTACAAAAATTCTGACATGCTAACACTGTAGTCTTCATTGTGGTCAGTCATTCAGGAGACACTGGACTATCAGAAGTGCAGATCTTAATTCTAGTTTTTAAAGAAATTGTTCAGAGGATATTACTGAATGACAAGTGTGTATAAGCACAGATAATCAATTAAAGATAGTTATGTCAGAGAAGAGTATGGCAAATTGACAAAGGATTGAAACCAGAAGACATGTAGAGAATAGGAACAGAAAAAATTACTATGACCCGGTAGTTGCCATAAAACAAAATATAGACAAATCTGAACAGGAGAGCTAAGTATTATACCCAGTGAAATATCTAAAATCTCTTTGTCCAAGCTCATGCCAAGAGACAAAGTATCTCTTATGGAACTGCTTTAAGTTGCTTTACTCAAGGAAGGTCACCTTGGAATCTGAGGTGTTTGTTGCTCATCTATACCTATAAGAATGGGTTGGGCCGTGCATGTCCGGAATGCATGTCCGTACACGTCCAGCCTAACCCGTAATGAGCCGGCCACACTTACCTTACCTCCTGAAGATCACTCCCGCAAGGGTCCGGAAGCTGAGAGTGGGCCAATGCCCCATGAACCTGAACAAAAAACAACCTGCTGTGCCACCCCTCAGCCAATCAGGCAGGAGGACGCGAGTGCGGAGGAGGCGGGACAGCCGGCGTGCGTGTAAAAAAACCTGGCTGACTCGCACCCAAAACAGCTCAGCCCAGGGCCCTGCCTTACCGAGGCAGACAGAAACCGGGCTGAGGGAACGGTCTGCCTGCCGCCCCTTCCGCGCTGCCTGAGGGGGAATGCAAATGCGGCAGCCACCGATTCATCAGGGGAGGTGCTCTTGAAACAGTGGTGGGGGTAATACAAAGGAGGCAGCCAGCGATCCAGCAGGGAAAGCGCCTCCCCTAACGAATCACTGGCTGCCGCCTTTGCATTTCCCCCTCAACTGTTTCGAAGGTTGTTACTTGGTCTAGTATGGCCTTAAGCACTTCTCTGTCAGTCAGAGCATTGAGTAGTTTCTGACCTGTAATTTGTTATTTCCATTGCACACAAGGAGATAGATAAAAGAGGAGGTCTCTCAATTTTTCTCTCCTTACAATAGCACTTTATGGGTTTGGGAGGAAGAATAGTATGCATATTAGAATAACGACACTTTTCTTCCAAACTCAGGTAAAGGTAAAGGTCGCCCTTGCTTAAAAGCCAGTCATACCTGACTCTAGGGTTCAGTGCTCATCTGTTTATAGCCAAAGAGCCAGCGCTGTCTGCATTTGCAGACTTTTCTGTGGACATGTGTCAGGCATGACTGGACACCGGAGTGCACAGAACGCTGCTTACCTTCCCACTGAAGTGGTCCCTATTTATCTATTTGCAACTTCTTGCTTTAGAACTGCTAGTTTGGCAGGAGCTGGAACAGAGATAAAAGCTCACTCTGTTATGCAGCACTCGGGTCTCCAAACTCCAGGCTATTGTAAATAAGATGGATTAAAAGTTTGCTTTTAAATTAACATTTAACTAACTCTTGATATTTAGATGAATTTTAACCAATATCAATGAGTTTAGTTCCTCAGTGACCAAATTTCAGCTAAAATGTTGAACTAGAAAGTAAATCTGTACGAGCATGAAGTTGTCAGTGGTTTTTGTTTTTTTGGTGGGGCTGACTTCCAGATTGTTTTGCCACTTGTGAAAGTATATAGGTGAAATCAAAATCAGAAGGTCTTACAGTAGGAATGGTTACTTGGGCAGTATCATCAACTTGATGTCTGCTGTGTCACGAAACCAGGAGAGGCAGTTTTGGATAGTTGATTAAGTGTTCAAAATTCCTTCTCTAGATTTGTGAAAGGTGCTAAAGTATAACTACTCCTAAAAGCTTTAAACAGTGTTACTTTGGAGAGTTAATGGATGTAACTGTGTTTCATGTGTCTGTTTTTCTGTGCTAATGCATCTTAATTCAGGTTTTACATAATTAATTTCCAGCCCTCTCATTCCCTGAAGCGTCATTAGTATGCTCTTCAGCTCAGACGTTGCCTGTTTATGGATGTACAAGTCCATTACTGTGTAACAGGGGAAGACTATTCTGATGTGATGCCTTACATTTATCATGGCTTCATTTTTTTATATTGGAGACTAGATTTTCTGTAACTCTTGTGAACAGCAAGAGCAAAAGTGGATGTTTCTGTTGCCTGTTGCAACTGTATTCTTTAGTTGAAATTTTTGAAATAGTAGCCGTGTAAATCTGTGTTTCAAGCATGTCAGAGAGTAAACAAAAAAAATGTTGTGGCACTTTCAAGTTACCTCTGTATCTGATGTGTATAAATTGATGCTATGAGTCTCACTCCTATGTCTGATGAAGTGGACTTGATCCACGAAAGCTAACATTAAAATACAGTGGTTAGTCTTTAATGTGCCACAGCAACATTTTTGTTGCGTTTACTTGCTGATATGTATTCGTTAGAAGTCTGATGTTTATCTAGGTTTGTTGTTCAGTCGCACAGTAGATTCCTTTGCGACCCTATGGACATTGTTCTCCAGGCACCCCTGTCCTCCACCATCCTCATCAACCTGCCCAGCTCTGTGGCCATTGTTTCTACAATACCATCTAGCCATTTCATCTTTGGCCGCCCCCTTCCAATTTTGCCCTCTACCTTTCCCAGCATCAAGGCTTTCTCAAGTGAATCCTCTCTTCTC
This sequence comes from Bradypodion ventrale, assembly GCA_035047345.1. Classification (NCBI taxonomy): domain Eukaryota; kingdom Metazoa; phylum Chordata; class Lepidosauria; order Squamata; family Chamaeleonidae; genus Bradypodion; species Bradypodion ventrale. The sequence goes on from JAWDJE010000006.1 coordinate 130,189,531, forward strand.
ATTTGATGTCCAGAGTACTTCATCTTCATCTTTACTATTTGACCTTCTTAAGGAGCAGTCAGGGTTGATCTCTTCTAAGATTGGGGTGAGTCGGCTGGGGTGTATCAGAAGCGGCGAAGGAAAACACTCCCAAAGCAAGACAATGTGCTCGTATTTGTCTCTTTAATACAGTATATCCTACATGTACTGGTACACTGTATGGATATAGTGAGCCCGACAGACAGTATAATCACTTGGAGCGCATGTTTCTCTTATAATCAGTCTAAAATTTAGCGGCCAAGTTGACTGCCTGTGTGGCTGAATCGAAGTTGTCTCGTAAGCCTTGTATGCTGATGGCTGGCTGATGAGAACTCTAATAGTAGTGGTGGGCACGTATAAAGTGATCTCGGGTCTAAAGAGTGGCTGGAGACGCCGTATTCCTCTGTTGGCAAATCTAACACGGACGTCTGGGACGACTATTGGTAATTGTAGAAGTCGGAAAAGCCGTAACTTGCCATGGTGACAGAGGAAAGGTAATTTTGGGCAGTTCTCTTGTAGCTTGTACTTCCAAGTGGTGGTAGACGTCTAAGCGATGTCCTTCCGGTAATGGGACATTTCGTAATACTTTCTCAAGCGTCTACAAACATAAAACACATACATATATATGTATGTATATATATATATATATATATGGAGAACATTTGAGGACTGTATCTGAGGTCATATGTGAAATGTACTGGTGATAACAATAATAAGACTCGTGGTTTGTCATTTCTACAAACGTACAGAGTACATATGAGTAAGGTACAATTAAGGTATAAAATTAAACAAATCCTGCTCGCCACGGGCGAGGTACATACCTTAATTTAATTATTCTCGCGCATCTCGCACCTCCTAGATAATCTTCTTTTATTGTGTGCTCGCGTTGACTTTATGCCAGGAGCTACTGCATATATAACCCTATACTGGCTAAGCGCATGTGCCTGTAATCAAGGTTCCGTTGGGACGGATTATAACTCACATGTGTGGTGAATAAGGTTCGCAGAGTTCGGTTATCAAAGTAAAATCGGTAAGTTCTTTATACGTGCCCACCACTACTATTAGAGTTCTCATCAGCCAGCCATCAACCACCTGCAGATTTTTTACTAGATCTTATAGACACATGCTTCGAAAATAACTTCTTTAGATTCGAAAATTCATATTTTTTGCAGACACAAGGAGTCTCCATGGGCTCTAATTTTGCCCCATCAGTGGCCAACATATTTATGTGCAATTTTGACAACACCTTCATTATGGATCCCCGGACCAATCCTTTTTTCACCAATATCATCTGTTACAAAAGATACATAGACAATCTATTTTTCATCTTCAAAGACCCCACCAACATAGATAATTTCTGCACCTGGATGACTAGCTTACACAATCAACTGAAATTTACTTACACCATGAATCAAACATCTGTAGCCTTCCTAGACCTAACGGTATATATTGATAACTATCAGATACAGACAAAACTATATCACAAGCCAACCGATAGGTTTGCATACTTACAATACAAGTCATATCATCCACATCATTTAAAAGCTAATATACCGTACAGTCTACTTCTCAGAGCAAAAAGAAACTCTTCTAAACATCATGATTATATGACAGCTGCTCAAGATATTTCCACCACCTTAATCCAAAGAGGCTATCCAACTAGCATTATCGACAATGCGCGAGCCAGGGCTGATTCACGCAACAGAGGCTCTTTGCTCAGAAGACACACGGATCAAACAGAACCGCCACAAAGGCTCTTTTGGTCATTAGACTATACCCCGTTGACAAACCACATAAAACGCATCATATATAGGCACTGGCACATATTGGACTCAATACCAGGATGTCAGCAAAAACCAATTGTAGGTTTTTCTTCTTTCCCGAGCGGATATTTCTCCCTTGAATAGGAGGCAATTTACTACCATTCAGGGCCACTATCGATGTGGGCACTGTAAATACTGTGTCCACATGATATGTTCTAAGACTGTCAAAATACCCTCTAGCAATTTCTTTCTAGAACTCACCTCGTTCTCCAATTGCAATTCAAAGGACGTCATTTATATGATAATGTGCCCATGTCAGTTGGGCTGTGTGGGACAATCAAGACGCCCTCTCAAGATACGCCTAGGTGAACATCTGTCACGGATTAGAAATCGGACTATCACCGCTCCTCTTGTAAATCATTTCCTTGACAAACATCATAAATTGGGAGACCTCAAGATAATTGTACTGGAAACCATCGTTCCTAATAAACATCACATCAAGGACATAGAACGGACCCTTCTACAAAGGGAAGCCTTTTATATTCACCGGTTTAATACTCTCATGCCCTATGGTTTAAATACAGAATGGGAACTTTCCTCGTTCCTATAAACACAATTGCTATCGTAAAGAAACTACTGATCAGGATCCAAACAAGGGCCCTTTAATAGAACTTACCGATTTTACTTTGATAACCGAACTCTGCGAACCTTATTCACCACACATGTGAGTTATAATCCGTCCCAACGGAACCTTGATTACAGGCACATGCGCTTAGCCAGTATAGGGTTATATATGCAGTAGCTCCTGGCATAAAGTCAACGCGAGCACACAATAAAAGAAGATTATCTAGGAGGTGCGAGATGCGCGAGAATAATTAAATTAAGGTATGTACCTTGCCCGTGGCGAGCAGGATTTGTTTAATTTTATACCTTAATTGTACCTTACTCATATGTACTCTGTACGTTTGTAGAAATGACAAACCACGAGTCTTATTATTGTTATCACCAGTACATTTCACATATGACCTCAGATACAGTCCTCAAATGTTCTCCATATATATATATATATATATATATATATATATATATATATATATATATATATATATATATATATATATATATATATATATATATATATATATATATATATATATATATATATATATATATATATATATATATATATACACACACACACATACATATATATGTATGTGTTTTATGTTTGTAGACGCTTGAGAAAGTATTACGAAATGTCCCATTACCGGAAGGACATCGCTTAGACGTCTACCACCACTTGGAAGTACAAGCTACAAGAGAACTGCCCAAAATTACCTTTCCTCTGTCACCATGGCAAGTTACGGCTTTTCCGACTTCTACAATTACCAATAGTCGTCCCAGACGTCCGTGTTAGATTTGCCAACAGAGGAATACGGCGTCTCCAGCCACTCTTTAGACCCGGGATCACTTTATACGTGCCCACCACTACTATTAGAGTTCTCATCAGCCAGCCATCAGCATACAAGGCTTACGAGACAACTTCGATTCAGCCACACAGGCAGTCAACTTGGCCGCTAAATTTTAGACTGACTATAAGAGAAACACGCGCTCCAAGTGATTATACTGTCTGTCGGGCTCACTATATCCATACAGTGTACCAGTACATGTAGGATATACTGTATTAAAGAGACAAATACGAGCACATTGTCTTGCTTTGGGAGTGTTTTCCTTCGCCTCTTCTAAGATTGACCTATTTCTAGGTTACTGTAAAATTAAGGTAAAAGTTGCACTTGGTCGAAAGCCAGTCGTATCCACTCTAGGGTTTGGTGCTGATCGCCATTTATAGCCAAAGAGCCAGTGCTGTTTGCGTTTGCAGGCGTTTCCGTGGTCATGTGGCAGGCATGACTAGACACCGAAGTGGACGGAACACTGTTTACTTTCCCACTGAAGTGGTTTGTATCTATGTACTTGCAATTTCTTGCTTTTGAACTGCTAGGTTGACAGGAGCTCACTCTGTTGTGTAGTACTTTAGTCTCAAATTGCTGGCTTCTGACCTTCCAGTCATCAAGTTCAGTGTCTTAACCACTAAGCCACAGTAGTCTCAGTTACAGGTTAAATGTGTTTAGCTATGTGTATATATTTTCTTTGGAAAAGCTAACTTCCTCTACATCCTGAAGGGGTATGTTGACTTTATATCATCTTAAATTTCACTTTGGGAGCTTATAAAAACATTGAAACTTTTTTCAAACATTCTGAGCATTCTAATACTTTAGTGTCTTCATTTTATGATATTGTAAAGTTTTTATTCAAGTTTTAAAACCAGCTACTGTGGTTTATTTACTTCAAAATATTTACTAATAGTTTTGTATTTATAATTTTATTTGTGAGTCACTGAATTTTAAATGTGTCCCATTTAAAAACAAAGTATATGCTTACTTTGGAAATAGGATGATGATTTCATCATCCACTTTTTTTGTACACCTCAGTCTTTACATTATTTAGGCCACTGCGTTTATTCAGATTACAGAATACCATGCTATTTCTTCAGATTGTTTCATATGTTGAAGCCAAATTAAATAAAAGTGTAAATATATTCTTTTGACTTCTATTTTATGCTTTCCCTCTAATGGGACTATTTGAAACCTGTACAGTTTTTGAAAGGCCTTTTGTAGTAAGTGCAAAAGAGGAAAAATTGCATGAAAACACCAGATGTGAGTATGTTCCTCCTTGAAAAGCAGTAATTATATTCAATTAGTTCAAACCTGTGATTTTTCTAATGTTTAATGCTTTGCTTAAAATGTATTTGACGGAAGGGGGGAGAAATCAGCAATATGGCATATTTAAAAGGAAAATGTGTGTATGTGTTCAGTCCTTTACATATTAATATATTCACTGTAGGATATAAAAATAAAAGTATATATAACCTTGGAAATAAACAGAAGGAAAATATCTTAATGTAATAACCTAATAGTTTTCTGTAGGAGGTAGCATAAGTGCTAACAGTATATTCTGCTTCACAATTTAAATTTAAATTCTTGGCAAATGCTTTTTTCATTAGTAGATGCCAGAAATGATATTGTATAGTTAGAATAAAGTAAAGCATAGCTCTTTTTCAGTATTCATTTTAAAAGTCTTTGGCTTATCCTTGCGTGTTAACAGCAAAACAGGTTCTCATATACATTTTGCATTATTTTAGGACATCCTGGCAAAAGTCTATTCTATAGTATTAAGCAAAGTCACAAGTTATAGTCTGCTTCTCATAGGTAAATAAGGAATCCCTGCTGTCACTTTAGGGGAAGGAACATGTATACACATGTTTGAGGTTCAAGAATTACAGTGGAGGTTCTTTATTTACTTGTGAGGAATATATCAAAGGTTATAATCTAACTTACATTATGTAATAGGATTTTGACCACTAAGTGTTACATCTTTGTTCTGATCAGGTGAGCATGAGATAGTTCCTCACCTAATATATGTTAGTTTTCATTTGCATTAGTCTATGTGAAATGCAAATTCATAATCAAAATATGCCTCCAAAGTTTGTTTCAAGAGAGACGAAGTATAATATCAATTATAAACGTGTAAATGCAGGCTTAGAAGCTTATATTTGCAAATAAATACATTCTCAATGCATAGCTAATTCAGTACAATTAGATTCAGTTTTATACTTGATAGTTTTTATATCCTCTTGGGCATGATTATGTCAATGTTAAGCATTTCATTGTATTTAGCTTAATCTGTTTTATCATTACTATATTCTTCTTTATTGTTCTTTTGAATCTTGAAACTTCTGGATCTGCCATAGGAGCATGTAATGATACATGGAACTCAAACATTTTGACACTTTCCCCCTATTGTTCTCATATTAACTTTGGAAAACCATTTTATTTCATTTTCCTTTCTATGTAACTAGCCTTTTCTGTAACTATTTTGTTTTTGTTTTTTGAAATTATGTCCAGGGTTCTTTGGAAAGGTAGAAAACAGCTCAGTTTTGAAGTTCTCCTGCAATGTTTACACAGGGGTTTTTCTTGTATGTTGAAAAATACATGATATCACCACATCCTGCTATACAGCCACATTCTGATATACAGCTTTTAAAAATATATTTGATCAAATCTCTTTTGTGATGTGGAGTTTTGATTTAAATTATTTTAAAATCATGTTAAAGAATAGTCTTCTAAATTTTTTAGAGTTATTCTTGAATGAGTATGAATATTATTGCCAATACATGCTGTCTCCCTAATATTAAAAAGATTGCAAAATTTAATGTCCATCCATCAGATAGGCAATTACTTAATTTAGAAATAATATTTAACAGTTTCCCCTTAATTGGTAAGAAGTGCAGATTTGTAAACACAATAATTGTGAATGATAAGACATACTTTTGTTGTTAGATGGTCCAGACCTGTTATAGGAGACAGTTACAAAATAGGCAGTCTCTCATCTGTACGAAAGAAAGTAATGCCTGTTTCATGATGATATTATCATATTCATGAGATCATTATAGTATAACACAAACTTCCATTAAAAATAAGCTTCAGAAATCTGATTCCCTCTAGTCTGGTCATGTTTTTATTCAACTAAAAGGTTTTGTAATTGATGTAAATATTTTAATACAGCTTTCAAGACATGATAGCTGAGATCCAGAGAATTGCACAACCTATCTCATGCCATGCAACTCATTGTGCAAGGAAAAATTTCTCTTGTGCATCTTCCTGACCCCACAACACCAAACTACTCAGAAAACAAAGGAACTCTCAAAAACAGTTTCCCTGTTGACAAATACCTGTAGATTTCTGTCTGTAAAAGAAAATGAGGCCCAAGATGTGAGACAGATTCTTCTGGCATCACTAAAGTATTTTTTAAAAAAGATCTTAACATATGGCAATCTATGAAATTTGGTAATAGTAGAACAAGTTAGTAATAAGAGCATATCACATAGGGTGGTATAGATTGTATGTAAATATTTCTACATTCAAGCTGATATTGTATTATTGGACACTTATTCTGAAAATGCTTTCCCACATATTATGATCTTTCCACTTATATTCTGTAGGCCTCGAAGTAGAGGAAAACCTGCAGTGGAGGATGAAGACAGCATGGATGGGTTGGAGACAGCAGAAACAGAAAACACTGTGGAAACAGGTAAAGAAATACATATGTATTGTTGCAGTGCTCCCCCCTAGTAAACATAGAACTTCTCAAATTGTGTTACATAGATGTACTTCTAAATTAGTTATTTTTAAGAGGGGTTCACAAAAATAGAAAGTGATAGAAAAAGAAACATAATTGTTTTTCAATCTCCAGTTCAGCACTATAACATTAAGGCAGATATGACCTTTAATAGCAAACAGAAGAAATATATAACAACTTCATCAATTTATCTGTGTTGCCTGAATAGGGGGCAAGCAGAACACAGTTAGAAAAGCATTAGTTCCAGTTTTAACACACCTTATATCAATAGAAAAAAGAGAGTAGAGTTGCCATATGTCCCAATTTCCCGGGATTTTCTTGCTCGAAAGCCAGTAGTATCCAACTCTAGGGTTCAGTGCTCATCTCTCCTTCATAGCTGAAGAGCCAGTGCAGACGTTTCCATGGTCATGTGGACACCAGAGCACATGGAATGCTGTTTACCTTCCCACCAAAGTGGTCCCTATTTATCTACAGTACTTGCAATTTCTTGCTTTCAAACTGCTAGGTTGGCATGAGCTTGGGCAGAGATGGGAAAAGAAATAAAAATAGAACCATCAAGAATCATCTTTTGCAAAAAGAATCATATGGGAAACAACCTCTTGACTACAACTTTTTAAAAACTGATGGTGACAATTGAATCAAGAGCATAACTTATCTCATTCAGTCAGTTTCCAATGTTTTGCTTCAGAGCTTGGGGGTCAAGTGGAAGGCCTGTAGTCCAACCACACCCATCGATGTGGTGGAAAGAACTTGCTTTTATAGCCCACAGCCCTCTCAGGAAGCTAGTCGCTGGAATCTGCTCAGCACTTTGCTTAGGAAAAAAAAGCACCTTTGCTTGCAAGAAGCACCTTCCTTACAAGCAGCCTACAAGGAACACCTTGCTTACAAGCAGGCTGCAAGAAGCATTATTTTCAGAACAAAAAGTAGGAGAGAGGAGTGAGAAGCTTCTCAATAGTTAAGGCCTGTTTGAAGGCATTTTTTCAGGCAAATAATAATTTCATGTCAGAAATTATTCTGGGTTGAAAGGATTTTTGCTGGAGAAACTCCGCTCAGGGGAAACCCGAATGAGACTCTTTTTATGTCCCCAAGAGCTGGCACAGAGATGGGAACTCAATCTGTCATGCAGTGCCCAGGTCTCAAACTGCTGACTTACCAGCCTTCCAGCTAACAAGTTGAGTTTCTTAACAACTGAGCCACCACAGCCACAATAATAGTAATAAGATCCTGACTCTTTTCTCAATTGGCTTCTGACTGGGCCTTGAAGAGAAAAGCAAACAAACCACCCTCTTGTATTTTTTCTCTTTCTCACCTCCTTCATGGAGACAGACTCTTTCACGGAGCTGAGAAAGTGTTTAATTTGCCAAGATCCTGAAGTGGCTGTCTTCGTCATCCACTTCGTAAGATTGTCATATGGACAGTGGGTTGTTGGAGACCTAATTGGGTCACTTGAGATCTGTGTACCATTTGGGTGCAAGGATCACACTAAATGACACTCCGGAACTCTTAACAACCTCATTTAGCCTTGAACCCTCTCCCACCAAAACAAGAATGTAGAGAATCTTAAAGACTGGTTTGTTTCAGTGTGACCTTTCATGCAGTCCACATCTTTAAACACAATGTTGAATAGGTATTACAGTAAGAAAGATGTAAAAAAGAAACTTATTGATACAGGCATTATTATATACTGTAATTAAATTATCGCTCACAATAAGAGCAGGACATGGTCACTCTTCCTCTTTTGAACCTCTGTGTACTTATAACTAATTTTATAAGATGGGGCAATGGCAATGTATGCCTGTATAGTGGATATGTATGGCAGATGAAGGAATAAAGGCTGATTGGTTAGAGTGGTTGGAAGGTTGTGTGAATGGGGTCTGTATGTCAGTTGGAATTAGAATCAGAGAGAGCTCAGTTAGAGTTCAGAAAGTTGGAGCAGTGAGTTAGACCAGAGAGTCTGGAAAAGAAGGGTGCCTATTTTAGCCAGAAAAGGTAGTTTTTGTAGTTTATTAACAGAAAAATACCTAAGGTGTGTATGTCAAAATGATTCGTAGTTTGTAGATAAAATACTTTTTCTGTGGGGGTTTTTAATGCTCAAAATGCTACATTTTACTGTTGTTTTACCCTTCATCATTTACATATTAGAACCAATTTTCCCTTAATCCGTATTATCCGCGGCTTCTCAATTAAAATCCTATTTGCTTGTTTCAACCCAACTTTCCTCATTATTTATTTTATGGGTAGTTAAGAATATGTAACCTAGACTACAGACAGACAAAAATATATCATGCAGCTTTGACATAGCATAGATGGATGAAATTTTTGAGAGTGGGTTTTCTTTCTAGGTAATGCCTTCCCTAGTAGCACTGCGGAGTGGTGGCTAGGGTTTCAGGTGTTGAAAGGTGCCTTGAGTTGTGTCTGCAGCTGCCTGAACCACCTCACCCCAAAACATATGCTTAAGAGAATGTGTGATGCAGTTAGTGAGAGAATAAGTGGAAGGATTGTCATCTCTTGGGGTTGGAATATCACTACTGACATGTACTTACAGTTTGACCTGTATCGTTTGGGGAAAATAAATAGGGCAAAATCATGAACAATAGGACATTATCAAGGTTCTCTTCAACACATACAATTAAAAGTTACTCTTCTTATTAAACAGAAATCAAGGAACAATCTACAGAGGAGGATGCCCAAGCTGAAGCAGACGGTGAGAAGAAGCTAACACAAATCCTTCATCACTCAGTGTCTGAAGAATCTGCAAGCTCTGTTTCCTCTGTTGGTGTCGAAGCAAAAACCAGGTAAATAAGACAAATGTCAAATTAATGGTAGTGAGAGGGTTGGAACTTAGATGGCAACAAGGATGCTGTAAATACAGTCTCTGAAGCATCTTGCCTCTGTTCAGAAGCATTAATCTGTTTAGCAGCTGCTATGTTTGAAACCAGTAGAATTGCTTGCAGGAGGAATTGGAGTGAGAAAATGTTTTCCAAGGGTCTTCTGTTAATAAACGACAAAGAAAGATTATCACCATTGTCAGATATTAACTCCAGAGATTTAAATACTTCTGGAGATTTGCAAGTGAATTGACTATAACAGAGGTTTCAATCCCTTACTTCAGCAACATTGCAGTTGTCTAATACTACTGTAGATAAGACTGCACATGGAGTATGTTATAGTTTACCAGTTTATTTTCCCATTTTCTGTTTTGTGCTAGCTTGTCTTCATTCCTTTTTGTTATAAACTCAGGTTTGTGCCATCATACATTTATAAATAAATACTAAGTATTCAAAATAACCTTTCAAATCTGCTAATTATTAAAAGACCAAATAAAATTTATCTACTACACTTCAGTTCAAAGCATTCCACTAATACAGTATGTTATGCTTAAAACTGCATATACCTCATCACTATTGATGAATTTCTAAAAAACAGGAGTAATTTCAGAACTTGTTACAACAATTAATTCAACTGCGGTATAGGATTTCTTGGCTGTATTTATTTTTATTTATTATTGCATTTTATATACTGTGATTCCTCTGGAAAATAGGGCTTAAGTGAATAATAAATATAATTTAATTAAATTATAAACCTTTTAAAATGCTTAAAGGGGTTTTATACTCTTAAATACAAAAAGCTAACGTGGTCTTAACCAGGTTGGTTATAAAACTGCTAATAGCTGCTCAGCTTTATGTAACTGATGTTTGCATTAGAAACCACGGATGATGGTACATGTGCTCTGTTGTAGCTATCTGGCAGCTAGTAAGTATATATAGTCTGCAAATTTCATGAAGGTAAGGAGAATGACATCAGTTGGTTTTTAGCTAGAGCCAGACACATTTTGTAGGTTCTTCTGTGGACTTCTGTAGACTAACAGCAATGGAAAAGGGAGACTTATTCTTTGACATTCAAATGTATATTTTTAGAATGTGTTTTTTCCTCTGTCACACCACCAGCAAGTGCTAAAAGATGTATCCTTTGCATATTATGCTCAGGACCTCATTTAGTTTAGGTTGTATGTTGCAGAATTTCTAATTTTCTGAGTCAGATAAATATTCACCTATTAGCGTTTTTCCTTATAGTTCCACAGGTATTTTTTAAAATAAGCTGGATCTGAAAATATCTGATTTTTGAAAGTGTAAACAAGCTCTGCTACCATCACCCAGCTCCCACTTGTTGACTGATGCCTAGCGGTAGTTCTTGTACTAAAAAATCTTTCCCTTATATTCTTCTCAGTTGTCAGAACAGCTCAGGTGCAGCTTTTTAACAATTGTCACATCTCTCATGTTTCTCTCCAGTCAAAATTGTTTGCATTTATTGTGTATTTCTGTTGTGTCATGTCCCATCAAGCTGGAACGGACTTTTAGCAATCTTAATAGGGATTTCAAGGTAAGAGATATTTTAAGGAATAGCTCCAATTGCATAGACTCACTTTCCAGTGAACTTCCATGGCTGAGTGGAGATCTAGAACCGGGGTTCCTGAGTCCCACTGTATAAACTATACCACTCTGGATATTCATTCTTCTATTGTATACTTTTAAAGTGTGAAATTTGATTTGTACTTCTGTATGACAGAGGACTGCATCTTCATCTTCTATGCCCGTGATGGCGAACCTTGGGACTCTAGGTATTCTTGGACTTCAATTCCCAGAAGCACAAGTCTCTGTGAATCCACACAAATGGGCTTTCTTAAGTTTACTGTGTGTGTTCTTGGACTTCAATTCCCAGAAGCCCAAGTCTTTGTGAATCCATATGAATGGGTTTACTGTGCATATGCAGAAAGACTTTGGCTTCTGTGAATGGAAGTCTAAGAACACCTGGAGTGCAAAGGTTTACCATCACTGTTGTATGCCCATACTTTTAAATACAGTGGAACTCCGGATAACGAGAAAACTTGGTTCCACAAGTTGTGTTGTTATTCGGATTTCGACGCTATGCAGTCCCTATGGGAGATGCTCCGCATAAGGATGAAAAAAAAAACGCCAAAAAAGTCGTTATCCAGAGCATCGATACCAAATGCCCCACATAAGAACGTTTTTTGGTGTTTATTCGTCCTTATGCAGAGCATCACGTGGTGCATAACGGACGCATTGTTATGCGGATTTGTCCTTATCCGGTGCTGTCGTTATCCGGAGTTCCACTGTAATTGTTGTTCATGAGGGGATGGAAGAACCTACAGTAAAATAACAGTGTTGTATTTAGTAACATCAACAGGCAAACTTTGTTGACAAAGAATTCCATTTGGTCGTGTTCCATGTCTTTTAGCCAGTATCTCAGGTTTTCCTTTTCTTCACTTTCTGACTTTTTTTTAGCAGTGAACAGCTCTGCGCCTTTTGTTACTGTGGGGAGCGAAGCTCATTAGGACAAGGAGAACTGAAACGATTCAGCCCGACCCCAGGGTTTATTGCTCCTTGGAACATCCAGACTTTAAGTAAGAGTGAAACTAGTGACAACAAGGATGGCATTTGTGAGAGTGCTCCAAGGCAGAACTCAGTCCTGCACAAATCAAGATTACAGAAGAAGTAAGCATTTCTACCCTTGACAAAATAAGTATTTGAATTGCTGTTCCAGACTTCTCAATTCTACAATGTTAGTGTAATGTCAAAAAAACAAACCACCACATACTTGTGACTTAAAAATATAAATATGCTTTTATCATCAGAAAGTGCTAGGGGCTGCAGTGGCTCAGCAGTTAAGAAGTTCACCTTGTTATCTGGAAAGTTGGCAAGTCGGCAGTTCGAGACCTGGGTGCTGCATGATGGATTGAGCACCCATCTCTGTCCCAGCTCTTGGGGACATAAATGGAGCCTCATTTGGGCATTCCCTGAGTGGAATTTCTTCTGCAAAAAAATCCTTTCAACCCAGAATAATATCAGAAAGTGCTATAGAAAGACAAATGGCAGAATACATAGAAAGTTGTGTTTTAAACAAGGGCAGTTAGAAGCTGGAGCGGTAATACTTAGGATGAAGCCATGGCTAGAGTTTTGGATTGTCTGTTAAGAATCAGGGTCAGAATCCTTCTCAATATGCTGCTTATTAGAATGGAAAGGTAACGTGACTGCTTCTCCGCTTTTTATCATATGGTGGTTGTAAGGTTGCAGCTCTGTGACAGTGAAGAGTACAAATGTAATGTGAGTTGCTGATAGCATTACCAGGTTTTTCATCTTGTTAGCTATCAATAAGAATATATTCTATAACTCCTAGAAACATGATGGCGAACCTTGGCACTCCAGATGTTCTTGAACTTCAATTCCCAGAGGCCCCCGTGAATCTACACGAATGGGTTTACTGTGATTCATCCGGCCCATGCCGCCCTTGTTGCTCCTGGAAATGGAAGTAAAATGCACCTGTACAGAGGAAGAGTTAACCCGGAAGAGCCTTAACCATACGGGTGCGTTTTACTTCCGCTTCCAGGAGCAACGAGGGCGGCGTGGGCTGGATGAATCACAGTAAACCCATTCATGTGTATTCATGGGGGCTTCTGGGAATTGAAGTCCAAGAACATCTGGAGTGCCAAGGTTCATCATCACGGTCCTAGGAAGTATCTTGCTTATAGAGGGCTCATTATTAATCCAGTTTATAATCTGTCTTGCAGCTACACTACTGATTTTTTTCCTAGTTTGATTCTTTTTTTGTCTCATGTACATCCTATCTGTCCTCCCGTTATATCAAAACAGTGGTCTTGGCTCTCTTATCTCCACTTTAGCCTCAAAAGACTTCGATTAGCCTGAAGGTCATCCAGTGAATTTCATGACTGAGTAAAAAAATTAACCTGGGTGCCCTGCATCATACTTCATCACTTTAACTACTGTGCAAAGCTGTTTTTTATTCTTGTCGTTGTGAACTATTTCATGGCCGTGTTTTTTGAGAAATTGAATGATTGCTTATTTCAAATTGGAAAATGTGATTATAGGCATTACGTTTTTTAAAACATTGTGGTGCTGGAAAGGCAGGAAAATCAATCCGTGTATAGTGCAACATATGTTTAAAATAAAGATGCAATTTCCACTTCATTTCACTCTTACCTTGTGTAAACTATTCTGAAAGGATGGTATTGCTGTTCATTGGATTCTGTTGTGCTGGCTGATTAGCAAACGTTTTTGTAGCCTGTGAGAAAGCACAAAATTAATTTAGCTTGGAACTACTAACTAGCTCTGTCTCTTGAGGATGGTGATGTAATCATACCCAAGTGCCATGTTGGCTAGCATTCAAGTTTAATGTACTAAAGGGATTGTTGAGTTGGAGTTTTCTGATTTGGTGGCTGGTCCTGGACTGCTGCCAGTAGAATGAAGCAGTCAAGTAGGAAATGAAACAATAACAAAAGAAAACTAGCCTTTTCATGGAACTTAAGGTAGATCATTTTAAGGAGAAATAGGGTGGTAAAAAGACAAAATCAAAATTCATGTTTTGTTCTTTCTCATTTTCCTTTCGTGTATAGCTAAATTTAAATCCTTTGGCTATTTTTAAAATATCCTCTATTTGAAACCAATTTTTTTAGTCTCCCTTATGTGGAATGAATGTTTGTTTGTTCTATGAATGTAACATATATACGAATTACTGAATTTGCAGTACAACTTGATACTAGAGACAATAAAAATAATGTAAGTAAATTTTCTTAACATATGTGGGTGAGATTCATACTGAAAAAGTATGTAGATGAAATCAGACTAACTAAAGCAATTGGCTGAAAAATGAATATTGCAGTTTTATCTTCCCAAAATCTTGCTATAGTAGAAGTTCTAATTTTTTACTGATTGCTTGACTCCACAAAAGCATTTTCTGCAACATTAAAAGTAATTGCATACTAACGTGTGTGTATATGATCACATAGAGGTGGCATATATTCTAGAAAAACTAAAGGCAACTGACTAAGGTTTATAGGCTTTTTTGTAGTGGCTGGGGTTATAGGATCATGAATAAGAAACCACCTAGTATATGGGGTTGGTTTTTTAACTTTTAACTTTGTTTTATCATGTGTCTTTTATGTATTTACTGTCTGCTATGTAAACTGCCCTGAGTTGGGTTGTACCTGAGTGGGCGGTATATAAGCGTGAAAAATAAATAAATATATAAATATATAAATATCTGCATAGGATTAAAAAGTTCAGAGCATAGGATGACACATTTCCATTGTCAGGACCTAAACTGAATGTGGCACAAGAGTTCTTTGGTTATGATCTCTCACATTTCCTTATATTTTCCCTCAATGCAGGATACATTACATATACAATGTATATGTGTACATATACTATATAAAAACACACACATAAAACATTATACAGTATAGTATTTCCTCATTCTTTCATAGCTTCAGCAGGAGTTACAGTATTGAGGAAAGTGTAAGGGAGAAGAGGAATAGATAGCTGTATCTTAGAGTACGTCTATCTTTTAAAAAAAGTTTGAAGGGTTCAAATTAGTATTGAAAGTGCAACAGCACCACAAATCTTCTATTTTTGTCAAGTACTTAGGATCAAGAAAATATCTATATCTGAATTTTAAAAAATAATTTATAACACACACATATATATATATATATACTGTGTTAATTGCAATCACTTAACCTTTTTTTCTATTGCATACAGAGAGAAGTCTCATCAGAGTATAACATCATGTACAAATATAAGTACTCAGACTATTCCTGATGATCAGGTGGTCAAATTCTGGGATGAACTCAGAATGGTTGGCTTACCAGATGACATTGATGTCCAAGCCTTATTTGAGTCAACAGGTACTGTACTGTATTGCTTTTAAATATTCCTAGTGATCAACGTAGAGTTTCATTCAAATCATTCCATTGGAAATCTCCCTCTCTATCCTATTCAACTTTCTATGTAATATGTCAAGCTACGCATTGCTTGGCTCATGGGATAAATAGACTAATTCTGCTTAATGTGAAAATAAAACAGGCCCATTGTGGTGTAAAAAACAGCTAGATCAGTGGTTTCCCCACAGGGTGACTTGAGTCCCAGAAGCCTAAGTCAGTACATTGACTGATCAGTGCTCTGGGGAATTGACTTTGGCTTCTGGGAATTAAAGTCCAAAAACCAAATGTTGGAAAATACTAAGCTAGACCCAGAAAAAAGCCCATAGTGAAATATGACTAGTGAGCTAAAATACCTTGGACACTTCTCCAAGTGGAGGGAAGTAAAGAGTGGGGTCCCCCAAGGTTCAGTACTGGGACCCCTGCTTTTCAACCTCTTCATAAATGATCTAGAGGTAGGAGTAAAAAGCAAGGTAGCCAAATTTGCTGACGACACTAAATTATACAGGGTAGTGAAAACTGTGAGAGATTGTGAGGAGCTCCAGAGGGATCTCTCGACACTGGGGGAGTGGGCAAAACAGTGGCAAATGAGTTTCAACATTAGTAAGTGCAGAGTGATGCATGTTGGGGCAAAGAACCCCAATTACATTTATAAACTGATGGGGTCTGAACTCTCTGTGACAAACCAGGAAAGGGACCTTGGTGTCCTCGTGGACAACTCAATGAAGGTGTCAACCCAGTGTGCCTCAGCAGTGAAAAAAGCAAACTCAATGTTAGGGATCATTAGGAAGGGTATAGAAAATAAGTCAGCAAGTGTCATTTTGCCTCTTTATAAATCTATGGTGAGGCCCCATCTGGAATACTGTGTACAGTTCTGGTCGCCATACCTCCAGAAGGATATTATGGAGCTGGAAAAAGTGCAGAGGAGGGCAACCAGAATGATTAGGGGACTGGAACACCTTCCTTACCATCTGAGGCTGCAATGGTTGGGCCTCTTCACTCTTGAACGACGACGTCTAAGAGGTGACCTGATTGAAGTTTATAAAATCATGCACGGTGTGGACAAAGTAGATAAGGAAAAACTGTTTTCCCTATCGCATAACACTAGAACTAGGGGACACTCCATGAAACTTTTGGGTACTAGTTCTCAAACAAATAAGAGAAAGTACTTTTTCACCCAGAGGATTACTGGTCTATGGAACTCCCTGCCAGAAGAAGTGGTGACAGCTGTCAGTCTTGACAGCTTTAAGAAAGGATTAGACAAGTTCATGGAGGACAAGAGTATCAATGGCTATAATTATGGATACTTAAGGACAACATCCGGGTTGGAGAGATAGGCAGGATATCTCTCAATATCATTTCCAGGGAATCCTAAGCAGGTGAAGGCATCTCCTTGGGAATACCCTGAAGGAAATGGTGAGCCACTGTGTGAGACAGAATGCTGGACTGGATGGGCTGTGGCCTGTTCCAGCAAGGCTGTTCTTATGTTCTTATGTTCTTATGTTCTTATACCTTGAAACACTATTACACTACTCAATAGGCTCTGCTATTAAATGACTAAATCAGGAATTTTCATATAATCTAATGTGTTGATGACAACAGCAGTAGCAGGGCCGCCATCAGGGGGCGACCATCAGGACTCCCATCCCGGGCCCGGAGATGACTGGGCCCCGGTGCTGCCGGGAAACCACCGATCTGTGCATGCGCAAACAAATGACACATGCGCAGGAAACCACGGGGGCGTGGCACTGCCGGAAAACCACTGATATGCGTATGCACAAACAAATGACACATGCATAGGAAACCCCAGGGGCATAGCCAATATGTGGGGGGCCCGCGTACCGGGCCCAGAAATTTCTGATGCTGGCCCTGAGCAGCAGTATTAAATGAAACTATGGAACATATACTTGACGTTGAAATGAGTGTTATTCTAAGCATTTTTATATGTATTTCTATGCATTTATTTTTATGTATATCATTTTTAAATATTTTACCTCCTGTAGCAACTTACAAAACATAAATGGAGGGATCAAAATAAGAGAGTGTATTCTTTTTAACCACATTAAATAAGAGTGCAGTAAAGTGGTGTATGTGGAAAACCTGCATTTAGCTATACAATTTCCCTTGAATATTTCAATACAATAATAAAAATTGGGTTTAAAACTTGCATTCTTAGAAAAGATATACATTATTTCCTTACCTTCCTGTAAATGAAGGCAAGGATCATATATCATGAACAAAAGTTGAGTTGGAAGTTAAAGAAAGATAAACACATTTCCTGTCTAGATAGACATTATGTCTGTCTGTCTCATGTATTTTTCTTTGTCTTCTGTCTCTGAAGCAGTAAAGTTAAGTATTCTTGGCAAATGCTGTAGAACTAATCCATTCCTTTGCTGATCATCATGTGATAGGTTACTGCTGGGCTCATCACCGCTGTGCAGAATGGTCGTTGGGAGTTTGCCAGACTGAAGAGCAGCTATCATTGAAGGTGGACAAAGCTGTTGTCTCAGGGAGCACAAAAGTGAGTTCAAAGTCATTACAATGGTGTGACTTTTAAATCCTTCAGATTTTTCTTTCTAGTATAAATGTCATAAATACTGAAAACACATCACTAATGAATTGTGACATTAGGGTTCAAAACTCAGTTTCATTGCCCATATTAATTTGGTTTTAAAGCCAGTAGTAGAAGAAAAGGGAATGATATTTTACCAGCCAATCTTTCGGGCATTGTCCTGCGATAAGTATTAATTTAACAGCTGGGACTTTAGTTTTAACTCTTACTTGATTCACGCTAATGGCACAGTCGGTCTTCCCAAGAAATCTTTGTTGTTCAGTCGCACAGTCGATTCCGACCCTTTGCGACCCTATGGACCATCGTTCTCCAGGCGCCTCTGTCCTCCACCATCCCCCTCAGTCCTCCCAGTTCTGTGCCCATTGTGTCTACAATACCATCTATCCATCTCATCCTT
This sequence comes from Bradypodion ventrale, assembly GCA_035047345.1. NCBI lineage: Eukaryota > Metazoa > Chordata > Lepidosauria > Squamata > Chamaeleonidae > Bradypodion > Bradypodion ventrale. The sequence continues at coordinate 130,208,229 of JAWDJE010000006.1, forward strand.
GGCTTCCCCCTTCTTCTTTTGCCCTCCACCTTTCCCAACATCACGGCCTTCTCAAGTGAATCCTCCCTTCTCATTTGATGCCCAAAGTACTTTAGCCTCATCTTTACTATTTGACCTTCCAATGAGCAGTCAGTGTTGATTTCTTCTAAGATTGACCCAAGAAATCTACTTGCAACCAAACATGTTCCATAAAGCAAGACCATTGTGTAGTAATTTCCTGTGCTGATGGATGTTATTTTTTTCTTGTTTAAGAGAAATTTTGGTATCTGCTGTTACACAGCAGGTGTGCCCTGAAGGACACATCAGCTGAGGTTCATGCATGAAAATGTGTACTGTGGCTGGAATATACTTAAACCAATTGTTTCGAATTGTCAGTCAAGGTTTTGTAATATATGAAATAGGAATGTGATTGCTGCTGTCTTTTTATAGAAATTTCTAGCGGTGAACATGGTTTTTTTATTCAGGATCTCTACTGTGTTAGCATATAAGTAAATATTTATTTATTTTTTGAGAAAGAAAGATGGGCTAGTTTGAAGGACTACCCCAAATTATGTTTGCACATTTATGCTCAGTGAAGATTTTAAAGATGATGTTTAAGTGTCCTATGAACATCAATACAGCAGCTCCTGTTTCTTGGGGCACTGAAAGAAGCTTGTTTTCTTATCCACTCTCTTCTGTAATCCTAAAACAATGGGATACAGTTCTTTCTGGCACAGAATAAGAAAGTGAGCTCTCTGCAACTGCATGTTCTTTTGTCAATGGTTGTGATCTGGTTTTCTGTTGCTAAGATGTTCCTCCTTGATTATCCGTCTCTGCCTTTCCTGTGCATCTAGATATGCTACTCTCTGTCAGTGGTCAAATCTTTGCTTTGGTTATCATAGTTCTGAGGAAAAATAGGAGAATGCAGAATTTTTTTTGGAAATTTCAGACAGACTATGTTGGAATGTCAGAATAAGTGGCTGGGCAACTGAGCATAACTGTTTGTTGTCTAAGCACACAAAAGCTTGTTTGTAGACTGTTCCTTTCCTTTCTAAAAGTTGGGTAGACCTTTATGGTTCTTCCCTTCCCCAAAAGGTTTTAAATGCATTTTTCAGGAATTTAGAAGAAGCATAAGAATGTAATAAGAACAACACTGAATCTGATCAAACCCCAATCTGGTATAGCATTGTGTTACTTTAAGTACCATGTGCATTATCTGGCAACTGGTATACTGAGGTACACTGCTTCCAATGCTAGAGTTTACTTATAGCTATTAGGACTAGTAGCCATTGATAGCTGTTTGTTCACTTTGAAAAATTCATTTTCCTTCATTTTGAGGGTATATGATCTTGCAAAGTGATTATCATATGCAGTGACAAAGTGCAACAATGCAACTGTGTTTCAGATTATTTAATTACAGATTGTGGCCACTGCATTCAAATAATCGACCTGTAGAAGTTTGTGGAAGCATGGTGGGGGAACAAAGATCAAAGATGATTTTATTAAATGAATAAAAACTATTTTTATTTTTAAAATTAAACACATTTGGTAAAATTCTATTGGTGCACATTTATACTGTCATAAACTGGACTAGATGTGAGAAATATTTAAACTAATGAAAGATTTCAAGGCTCCCTAGAGCAGGGGTTCCCAACCTATGGCCTGTGGGCTGGACCCAGCCTGTGACACCATTCCATTTGGGTTGTTGCCCCTGCACCCGGAAGTGGACACATTTACAACAGCCATAAAATGCACCCATGCATGCGTAAATGCGTCCGCAGCTGTCGTAAGTGTGGAAGCGGGTGCATTTACTTCTGCTTCTGGGGTGATATGGTCTGGCCTCTCTCAGCTGTCTAGGGGGCATGGTCACACTCGTGGCATTAACAGGTTGGGAACCTCTGTCCTAGGGATCCTTTTTGCCCTTGAAGAGCCTTTGGGAGCCATGGGAGTATGTAACAAACAGAAACCACCACTTTATCTCCAGCAATTTCATTCCTGCCAGCTGTGATACAGCGGCATTTTTAACTATTAAAAGTTGAAAAGCTTACTATTAAAAGCTTCCCACCCAAATTCTGAGGCTCCCAAGGTCTCCCCCAGGGTAAAATGAACCCCACTGAATCCTTGAACCTTGAAAGAGATATGGATAGGGAGATTTTTGAGTAGTTTAAATTATTACTGGCACTCAGTCCAGATTGCCTACTAATGCAGGAAGCTGTTCTAAAAACCAACATTTTAAATCTTCTGGGGAACAACTGGTGGTACCTTAAACTATAACGTTGGCAGTGCAGAATTAGATTAACCAATGATTTTTTCATGTAAGGCAGTTTTAAATGTTTATGTTTAGATGTTTACTGGCATTTTAGCTTTATTCTGAATAATTGATCTATTTTGGATTAGTTGAGATGTCCTTTGAATACAATCCATTTATTTATATCATTTATTTGGGTTATTTCACCACTTCCATGGTTATACCCTCTAGAATTTGACTTTTTAAAAACTCTCATTGGACATCTGGAAATCAATTTTTAAGTAGCAAAATATCTTATTTTTCCTTGCTGTATAATACAGTGGAACCCCTGGTTATGGACACTTCAGGTAACGGAAAACTCAATTTACGGAAAGAAATCCATTGAAAGTAATGCCTTGGCTTATGGATTTTTTGGAATTTTTTTTGGTTTTCAATGCATTCTTATGGGAAATTGCGCTTCGCTTTATGGATTTTTCTCAATGCATTCCTACTGGAAACCACACAGTGCATTCCTATGAGCAATTCACGATAAGAAATTTTCGCTATTAGAAAAACCATGTGGAATAGATTAACTCTGTAACACGGCGGTTTTATGTATATAATTTGTAAGAGTCTCTTTAGAGGGGTGTTTTGTCTTCTTCTTATGTTCTTGCTAGTGAAGATGAAGGCAAGGGGAAGGGACCTCACCTGCGTGGCCAACACTAGCAGTTCCTCAGATTGCTCTTGAAGCAGAAAGGACCGAATGCCATGTTCCAGTAATCTATGAAGTGAGGCATATAACTCTACTTCAGTGGAAATATTGTTTATCAATTATTATGCATTTAAAAATCTGGTTGAATAGATGCTCTATAATTTTTCAGTGTTTTCTTTTGGCATATTCTTTTCTGAGGAGTATGCTGTGCTTCCCTTACTAATCAAGGTGACTGGCAAGCCCACATTGTTCTACTTCAGGGAAGTTTATAATAATTAAATATACTATTGCATTCAGTTTAGTGTTAAAGTGTTAATGAACAGTGTGCTGTCTCCCTATACCCTGAGCGAGTCTGTTAAATTACTTCTGAGGCTAGGGAGGTCCTTTCTGTACTTCTCTGCCACCTGATGCCTGAAATTCAGCAGATGGCCTGTTCTTCAGAAATACTTAGGAAAATATCATGCACATACCACAAAATAAGCTTATTTAACAAGAGAAGTAACACTTCATTTTATTTAATCAGTTTAGTTTGTAGAAGATGTCTGTGGCAGTAAATAAATATACCGGTAGCTATATCCTTAAATTACTTATTCTTGGGTAGTTCCATTGAGAAGACAGCTGAGCTCTAGCCATCTGTTCAGTGCTGCATGTACAGAAGTAAACTAGTAATATGAATTCTGAATGGATAGTGAGGACACAATCCAAAATATGTGTTTATATCACTGCCTGTTAAATGTGTGTGCAATACAATGCACAAAATCCATCCATAGACTGGTAATATATGAAATGAAAATTAACATTCAAATTATTTGCTGTCACAGGAAGTTCATTCTGAATTTATTTTTACATCAGTTATTCCAGTGTGGTTCATTCTGAATAATGAATTAAGTACTGTACCTTCATAGATTAATTGTCCAGACTAGTTTGCCATTATAGTTTACAGATTGCCTTATAAATGGTACAAGTATGTGTTTGTCTCATTTCAAGTTATGTTAGCACTGTCCATCAAGAAGAAAAACAGCTTTATTTCTGACTAGTTCTTTTTTCTTCTCTGAAGAGCTGCTCTTAGTTTCTTGTAAAAAGAACGTACTGTAGAAAATTCTCTTTGTGATTGTACTCTTGGCAATGAAGCAAGAAGGCAGAGTTTTTCCTTGCTTTTGTAATTTTAGTGCTATGGGGAAAGGCTCTTTCTGGAGCTCTGCATTTGTATATCAGAGAACTGGAATGATGGAACAGAGGGTATTATTACAAAGGAATTTCAAAGTCGGTTTCATGCCCTGTTAAATTAGAATTACAACATATACTTGAAAGCTTGGGTGTTGGAAAAAACAGTGGACAAAGGGACCTAGAGAGAAACTAACATCGTTGGCAACAACTTGTATATGAGAACGCATTTTTTTTTCCTGAAGCAGGAAAAAATGCCATTGGTGTGAATTTGTTTCAGGTGGATCCTGGCTTGTCATAAAGTGACCTACACACTATGATCATGGAGCCATCTCCTGTGGCACGCGTGAAATGAGACATGCAAGACTGTAGTGGATTGCCACAGCCTTGAGGATATGGACAAGGTGCACTTTCACAGCCTGTCCATCTGGCGTGGCCTCTTCCGCCTCCATGACCGTTGGAATCAGAAAGTGGTTATTCCTCCACTATTTTGCCGTTGAGCCCAATATGATGGTTTCCAGTGTCCACATGTCCATTTGTCCAGTCTGAATATATGCTTTTGGAATTCTTTTTATTCCAATAGTTTTCTGTCAGCAAAAACATATTAACCCTTAACTTGATTTAATTTATAAACCAATTTATGATAACAAGTGCCTGAGGACTGTTATGAAAAGGAAGCCTTAAATAAGTCCTTTTTATTGACCTGATGACAAATGTTTGATTGTCATGGTTCGTTAAACCTTGTACAAGAAATTGTTTTATGTAACAGTTTTATATAAGAAGATCAGACATTGCAATATGAATTTGTCCCTTCACTTTTTCTTTGTAATTCTCAAGATAGTGAAGGGATTTTTTTCCAAGTTGATAACTTCTAGTATTAATATGTTCTGTGTAATTAAGTCACTTCTGACTTAATGAAACTCTAGCAGAGATTTTGAAGTGTGTAAATTGTTCAAAGTATCACTCCTCAAGGAGTTTCCATGACTAAGTGTGCATTTGAAACTAGTTTTGGAAACTAGTTTTGGAAATCCTGGTCTGACATACTATACACTACTCCACTTTAGCTCTTACATTGTTTGTCTAGATCAGGGGTTCCCAACCTTTTTACGCTGTGGGCCGGACCACACACCTCGGACAGCTGAGTGGGCCAGTCACGTGGTTCTCCCAGTGTAAACTCTGCCATAAAACGCATCTGAGGCTGTCGTAAACATGTATACGACAGCCACGGGTGCATTTACAGCTGTCATAAATGCATTTATGACAGCTGTGGATGTGTTTTACATCAGCCGTAAATGTGTCTGCTTCCACTTCCGGTGCAGCAGCAGTGGCGATGTGGACCACATGAAATGGTGCCACGGGCTGGGGCTGGCCTGCAGTCCATAGGTTGGGAACCCCTGGTCTAGATTTTAACAAAACTGAGAATCTAAAATTAATTTAAAATGAATCTGCAGCCTCTTTTATTGATTGGCCAGTTGTCAGCTTCAACTAGAGTAGACTGAAGCAGTGGCATTTACAAAAGTGTTTTCCTATCATCCAGCAATTGATTTGATGGCTGAAGTCCAGAAGTATGTTGCAATTAGAGTTGTTCTTCTTCCGTTTCTAGGCTAGACATGAAACTTCCAAAATGAAGCAACCTTTTGGTGAGTTAATTCTGCAGTTCCTTTGCTTGACCTAGTGAGAGAAAGATTAGCCAGCAACACAAGGTGGCTGTTACCAGGGTACATCTAACTGTGACAGAATCAGTGGGGATTTGTTAAGTCACTTCCTTTGAAATTTCCTTTGTTCCAATGGGCTTCTTTTGATTGCTGCTTACTACTGGATTTCAGCCAGGAACTCTACTATAATAGAGACATTTAATTAGAATGATGTTTGTAAGCTAAATCTTATGGACAGTGGTAAGACTCTAACAGTATACAGTACTTAGTTACCCAGTATCTCCATAGAAAGTATTTTCTTCTCTTCTTTCTGCTGCAATCTGCTATGTATATTAAAAACTTGCTCCACAAAGATTCCCAAACTCCAGAGTAGGTTTTTAGGGTTCATAGTACACCCATGGGACTACAGAAGGAAGAAGAGAAATTGCCAGTGCTGGCAAAATCAATGACATCCAGCAGAAGTACAGAACTGGTTGTGTTCCATACTAATTCAGATTATAAAATAAATATTTAACATTTTTATTAATATTGCCATCTGTCTCCAGTGATACTGCACAGTGACATAATTTGTTTTGTTCAAAAGTACAGTACTCTGCAAATGTAAACCAACATGTAAAGAAATTGACAAAAAGCTTTGCATGACAAGCTAGTTTTCCCAACAGATTACTACGGTATGCTAACACTAACAGCTCTAAGGCAGATCCAGACAGGCATATCACTCATTTAGTTAGATCACTTTTTGTACTGTTTGAAACTTCTACATGTGTTTTGACCAAGAGGGATCCATTCTACCCTTTTTAAAGAGTTGTCATGCTCCTTTTTTGACACATCCCTAGGGATATAGTTTTTTGGGCTGTTTCAGAGAACTTTTAATTACCCTATTCTGTAGTCCCTGTAAATAATTAGTTCAAACCAAATAGAGCAGTGGGTAATGTTACCTGAGTTGGGAGCCTTGTGGCTTAGGTTCCAGTCAGAGAATGGCCTTGAGTGCAAGCATGGTAGGTAGGCTAAGTGATACAGGCAAAGGTAGTTAAAAATACTTTTGTGATAACCTGTGTATAACTTCAGAAGCTAAGATTACTGCTTCAATTTCACTGTGAGTATTCATTGAGAACCAACTTAGTTGCAGGATATGGCAAGATATAATCTTTTCACCTGAATAAAAAATTGTGTGAATTAATACTCTCTTCGGTCTGTACTCATATGACTGCATTTTACTTGACCTACATGAGAAAAACAGGCTTTTGGATTCAGTACAGGTTTGTGTGCATTATACAGTTCTATGTTGTCAAAACTCTGATTATGTTAGTGTACCAGCTTCAGGATCAGGTCAATTGTGTTCTTAGTAGTACTGTATTTAATGAGTTGTGTATAGTAAGGGATTTATTTTGATGTTTTAAGCAGTATAATTATTTTGAGGGGTTGTGCATTTATTATGTCTAGATTGAGCCTTGGGCATCTTGAAAATGTTTGTTCTCTGTCAGATCTGAACTGTTATGATGGATAAGTCCCCTAGAAAAGGTCGTCCCTGGCAGCAGTGTTCACTCATCTGAAAAAGAAAAAGGTCAGAGTATTTGGGAGGCAGGTGAGGTAGAGCTGGAAGCCAGCCATTGCATACCAGCATAACAGACGCATAATCACATTCTCTTGATTTTATTTAGACCAGTTACATGCATTAACATTGGCAGTTAGTTATTTTGTCCACTGCTAAAATGTCAACCTTATTAAGCACTATGTGGTAATTCTATCCACTTCATTTCATGTTTTTAATTGGACAACCTTGAAGATGTGGTATTACTACCTTCTTTCATCATGGGCCCTGACATTAAATTGCTGACCACTGCTGAAGTGTCTGAAATCTGGCATAATATGTTAAAATTAATTAAGCAGCACACCCTCTTGAAAACAGGAGGTAGATTGTTTTGTATTCTTCACATTAATGCTATCCTTGGAAATAACTGAAGATTTTCTTTTCTAATTTTTTTTTAAGATGGAAAAAAATCTTCTGCACTTTTGGCATTGGTTAGGTTCTGACATTTTGTCCCTGGCTGTCTTTTAGAACTTTGGAAAACTGGTCCAGTATGGGCAGAAGAGAGTTACTTAATAGTGAAACCGTTAGTACGGTAATTCATGCTCCATTTAATTTAAGTTAAGTGCTGTTCATGTTCTTTTAATCTGAGCTCACTTATGTAGCTGTGAAGACACTTAGTATAAATATAGGAACTTTTCAGTGTAGGGCTGGGGCATTTTACCTACATGCAAAAAATGAAAAAATGATATATCTTTCTGTTTAGTGAGAATACAAATGGAAGAAAGAAAAGGGTATTTGCAGGCGCACCCCACCAATAACGGACTCAGACAACATTGAAAGTGGATAACAGCATAGGGCCACATTTATTGATTCAATGCCCTAATCCGAATTATAAATTTGTATTGGTAAAACGACCAATCATAATTCTTAAGGCAAGCAGGCCGAAGTAACACTGGTAAGGTACCACCCCAAAATTGCCAACGGCAATTGGTTACAATGTATCAATTTGTATCAATTTGTTTGTTGACAACAAACAAATTGTTGACCGTAGTCAATATCTAACTCATAACCCCACCCTCTGACTCGTATCCGTAAAATCACGGGGTGATGCATGCTGGCTAGCTATCGCCATCACCCCGTCGCCTGGTTCATCGTTGACCGGACAACGTTTAACTAATTTGTTCCTGTCTAGTGTTGTCCAGTCAATTGCGAACCTGCCGGATACCTGTGGGTCATACTGTTTACCTTACCAGTGCTACCCGCCAATGTGACCAGAGTCAACAGTAGAAACGAAAGGAACCCCTATATCAAACCATAGCAACAGTGTGGGATGGGCAAAAAAGCCAGGACCCGAAAGCCAATGTGGGTCCCAACCAAAAATTCCCACCCGGCCCCGAAGCGACCAAAATATCACACTGTTACTAGGGAGGGGGTGGAGGGGAAAAACTTCTCCGCTCCGTCGCTGAGGTAAAATGGCAGCGCGGCTGCCTCGTGGCCACCCCTTTTATAAGGGAGCTGGCCACGCCCTAAACTACCCGGATTCTTCGTCCTGTGGGGGGGGGGGCCCGCAAAGAGCGCGGCGGCTATTTTGGCGCCGCGCTTGCATTGCAGGCGCACCCCCCCCCAATAACGGACTCAGACAACATTGAAAGTGGATAACAGCATAGGGCCACATTTATTGATTCAATGCCCTAATCCGAATTATAAATTTGTATTGGTAAAACGACCAATCATAATTCTTAAGGCAAGCAGGCCGAAGTAACACTGGTAAGGTACCACCCCAAAATTGCCAACGGCAATTGGTTACAATGTATCAATTTGTATCAATTTGTTTGTTGACAACAAACAAATTGTTGACCGTAGTCAATATCTAACTCATGACCCCACCCTCTGACTCGTATCCGTAAAATCACGGGGTGATGCATGCTGGCTAGCTATCGCCATCACCCCGTCGCCTGGTTCATCGTTGACCGGACAACGTTTAACTAATTTGTTCCTGTCTAGTGTTGTCCAGTCAATTGCGAACCTGCCGGATACCTGTGGGTCATACTGTTTACCTTACCAGTGCTACCCGCCACACGGAGGGGCTTCAAAGAAGGCCTGACGCCCCCCCCAGACCGTCAGCTCGGTCAACAGGCCTGCTCGCCAATCACCCAACAGGAGGTCCATACCTCCTCGCGACAGATGGGCCCCATCCCCTGCATACAAGTCGTAATTTCGTAGGCTAATAGCGGGGTGACGACTGACCCGTCCCCAAGCCTTGTCGGCAAGGAACCGCGCCACCGCCCCGTTGACCGCGCGCCTAGCGCGGTCAAGGGCCAGGAGGTCAATGCCCCCTCTATAAGAATGGCGCGGGATCATGTCCGACCAAACCAGGGTTGTGGCAGGCCAGACGTAGTGCAAGTAAGCAAGGTCCCCGCAAATTGCATGCTTGAGCGATAAGCCGGTGACCTGACCCAAATCATTGCCCCCAAGGTGTATGATGAGAATGTCAGGCGGGTCAGCACTCCTGCTGGAAAACAGGAAAGGCAGCAGCTCCCGCCACAACATCCCAGGCTTACCATGCCATGTGAGACTGGCGTGTTCACCCAGTCCCAGTCGGGGTCCCCACTCTGTCGCCGCAGCGTAACGCGCTGCCCTGTGCACATAGCTGTGGCCCACCAGCCATACTGTCACCGGTGTAACACGACACCCAGGGTCTGTAAGAAAATTAAGAAAAAAGGGGGAAGGTAAGGTGATAGGATTGGTACTCACGGTGGAAGTGGGCGCACATAAAACTGAAAACATTGCGAGCCCCACCTCCCCATGCTGCGTATGTCAGCCCCGGAGTACCCAAAAGCAGCTGCTGTAGAGGCTGCCCCAATACGAAACGAATGTGTGCCATAACGGGCACCTGGTAGGCCCACCCTGGCGAGGGCTCTGCCTGTCACCTTCCAAAACTGAAATTTAGTAAGGGGAGACCCATCTTGGTGACAGAAAAACGGGCCATGGTGCATGCCACGCAGTGCCAGGAACTCCTGTAGGGCACCAACCGGACAGATGTCTGCCAAAGAACACCGTAGCAGTCTTACACCACTGCCTACGCCATGCTGATCTGACTTGGAGGAACGTATCCTCAACTGGGCCCAGTCTTTGGCAACATAGACATCTTCGAGTTCCAGTGCCCTACAACTTGCATCCGCCTTAGACAGCATCACATGTTCGCTGATGCGGAGCGCTCCAAAAAATGCCACCGTTGTGGCTGCATGAAAAAGGGCTGCCTCATAATGATCAAAACAGAGGCTTGGCCAGCCCCGGGCCAACTGGGTAAGAACCCCTGGGGAAATAGGGTGCCGATCGTCCGGGCAACGCCCACGCTCGCGCACCCACCCCTCCAAAACATGTCTCACACGGAAGTCAGAGGTGTTGTCCACATGACCCCCCACTTTGGCCATAAAAGCCAGCGCCGAGAGCTTGGATGCTATGGTACGAGGTGCGAGGCCGAGAGCGTGCAGGTGGACCATGAACCGCAGAACATGGTCAACCGGGATAGGCCAGGTCTCTGGCAGTTGAAATTGAGCAGCAAATGCCCTGAAAGAATTAAATGCTTGTTGATACGCCTTACGCGTGCGTGGCGCTAGTGACAGGCCAATCGCCCGGTTCACCTCTCCTTGCCAATGGTCCATATCTCGTCCGGGAGTGGCAAGGGAAATTCCTCTGCATCCGGGGCCAAGGCACGGAACCGGGAGATCTGCAGGCGGGACAAAGCGTCAGCAATATCATTATTAATCCCTGGGACATGCCTGGCTCTGAACAAAATGTTGAGGCGCAGGCAGCGCAGCACAAAATGGCGCACTAGGTCCATAACCCTGGGCGATTTGGAAGTCTGTGCATTAACAATGTGGACAACAGCAGCGTTGTCACACCAGAAATGCACGACCGAGTTGGCCCATTCCTCGCCCCATAGCATCAAAGCCCCTAGTATAGGAAAAAATTCAAGGTATGTGAGATCACGCAGGCGATCCGTGCCTGCCCAGGCCGGTGGCCACCCACCATAGGCCCACTTCCCATTGAAGTACATCCCATAACCCAGGGATCCTGAGGCATCAGACTGGATCTGAAAATTGGGGGATGCCAGGAGGTCAGACCTCCAAAATGAGACCCCATTGAACTCCCTCAGGAACTGTAACCAGACAAACATGTCTGCCCTGATACCCCGGGTAAGTCTAACTCTGTGGTGAGGCCTGGATAACCCTGCCATGGCGTCGCATAAGCGTCGAGCAAAAGCCCTGCCCGGAGCGACCACCCTGCAAGCGAAATTCAGGTGACCATGTAGCACCTGCAGTTCCCTCAATGATGCCTTGCGCTTGGCCATCAACTCCGAGATAAGGGCCACTATCCTGGACACCTTATCCTCCGGTAACCTAGAAGCCTGCGCTAACGTGTCAATCTCCACCCCCAGGAATACTAACTTGGTAGATGGGCCCTCGGTCTTTTCGGGCGCTAAAGGGACACCGAGTTCCTCCATTAGCGTCTGAAATGTGTTAAGGAGACGGCGCACGTGTCCCAGCCCCGTTCACCCCCGAATAAAAAGTCATCCAGGTAATGGGCTACAGACCGGGACCCTGACCTGCGGACGAAAGCCCACTCTAAGAAGGTACTAAAGCGCTCAAAGGCCGAGCATGATATGGAACAGCCAAAAGGCATGGCCTTATCGAAATAATATTCACCCCGAAATTTGAAACCCAGCAACTCAAAGTCGCCCGGGTGCACCGGCAGGAGGCGAAAAGCCGACTTAATGTCACACTTGGCCAGCAGGGCACCCGGGCCACACGAGCGCACCATGCGCAGCGCGTGGTCAAAAGACGTATACCTGACTGAACAAAGGTCATCAGGGATAGCGTCATTGACCGACCGGCCGGCTGGGTAGGATAAATGATGAATAAGGCGAAACTCGCCTTGAGACTTTTTGGGAACCAAACCTAGGGGCGACACCTTAAGGTTGGGAAACGGGGGTGAAGGGAAAGGGCCGGCGACCCTGCCCGCATCCAACTCCTTCCTGATACTGGCAGCGGCCACCTCCTCCCTCCCCTTGAGGGACAAAAGATTGGGGGCATCCTGAGGGGACCTATCACCCATGAAAGGGATGCGGAACCCGTACTTAAAGCCTTGAAGGAGATACTCCCCATCCTCCCCCTTCGGGTACACTGTGAGCCAACGCTCCAACATGTCCACCTTAATTGGGGAGGGGGCCTTTCGGTGAACCAGCTCCATCTGTGGCAGCCTTGCCAGCCCACTGTCCGCCCCTTCCTCTGCCCCGTGTCCCCCCAGGCCTGGGACAGGCAGAGGCTGCGTGGGGGCCCGAACATGTGGGACACTCATGCCAGTATTTGCAATTCTTCTTATTGCAGGAACCATTGGACGAGAAAGCCCAGCACAGCAGGCGGGCTGGAACCCCCTGCCCCGCCGCTTGGCGGGTAGCCTGTGCTGGGACAGCTCGCTGGACCGCATGTCCGCAATGGTATCTGTCTCCTGGGACGGGGCGCGTGGGTGTCATGTACAGAAGCCAAAGCCTCTGGCACGGCTCGTCCCACCTCATCTCCGGGTGGAGTGGAATCCGCATACGGAATTCCTCGTCATAAGCAAGCCACGAAGGGCCCGGGAAATCAAGCATTGCCCTGTATATGTTGTCCAAATATTGGACCATCGGAATAGCCAACTCCGGCCGCGCCCTCAGATACACTGCCATGTAAATTAAATAAGCCGGCAGCCAGTTGGCCCAGGTACGTGGCGGCTTACGACGATGCGCCTGCTCCTTATCCTTCTCATCCAGTCCCTCCCTTTCCTCCTTGGTGGGCTCTCTATTCAGGAGTGAGAAGATATCTACATACTCCCCCCGCCAAATCTTTTCTTTGGTTGTCTGTGCCAAGTGGTCACCCAGTGGCAAGGAGTACCCCGCAGTTGGCAAGGCCGAAAAAGGCACCACAGACACCGGGGAAGGGGCCTGAGCTAACCCAGCCACCCCCAGTACATTCCCCGGATTGTGAGAAAAACTACCCACCCCAGTGCCCTGGGTGGCAGTTACCGTCGCCGAGTGGAGTGCCGGCTGCTGTGCCACCGCACCACCCGAGCGAGGCCAAGGCCATTGAAAAGCTCCCCCCATAGAAGGAATGTGTGTAGGTGTACTGGCTTGGACCGCATACTCACATGCTGCACCCCCGCGGGCCGCCCCCACCGGGGGTTCCGGCCCACTGGGGGCGTCGGAGCTCACGACCGACGTAGAGCTCATCATCGGGGCCTGACCTGGACTCGTATGCTGGCTGGGGAGCTGCGGGGCAATGGCCGGAGCCACGCCACCCGCCTGAGGCAGCTCAACCCTGGCTGCCGCCTGTTGTCCTCCCGCCGACGCCGCCGCAAAATGGACGCCAAAAGGAGCCCCAGCCTGGCTGGCCCGAGCTAAAGACGCTTAAAGGGCCGCAAGGCGGGCCAGTAATGCCTGCACGTCGATCTGGGGCCAAGGGCCGGCCGGCCCGCCAAGTCCGGGCGCGGGTACAGGTCCCTGTACCCCAGGACCCGAATAGGGCCATTGCCCAATACCGAAGCCCGGTAGGGTCGGTGCAGGAACCTGCCAAGGTGGGGGGCCACACCACCCACCCAGGCTAGAAGGCCCAGGAGGAATAGGGGCAGGCCCAACAGGATGAGCAGAGGGAGTAGCGGTGTCCACCGCTCGCGGGCCGCGGGCCGAAGCCCCTGCCGCGCCCGCATTCTGGTCCCCCGCATTCGGCCAAGGGGCGATAGACCCCATTCCGCCGGGGGCCTGGACAGGCGGCTGCTGGGGAGGTGCAGCTGTGGTCCTCCGACCCGGGTTGCGCCTCCTCACAGCTCGAGCCGCACTCGAAGCTGCCTTCTTCTTCGAAGGCATCTCAACGCAGGAGAGGGAAGCCGAAAAGAAGATTCGCCGCCAAAAGGCTTCCCGTAAGGAGCGACGGAGACACAGGGGAAAAACTTCTCCGCTCCGTCGCTGAGGTAAAATGGCAGCGCGGCTGCCTCGTGGCCACCCCTTTTATAAGGGAGCTGGCCACGCCCTAAACTACCCGGATTCTTTGTCCTGTGGGGGGGGGCCCGCAAAGAGCGCGGCGGCCATTTTGGCGCCGCGCTTGCATTCTCTTAAACAGGCTTTATTTCTGATTTAAGTGTCAGTCACATTTATTTATATTAACATACACACAAAAAATCAGATCAATAGAAATGCATAATAAAATAAAAGTCAAGAATGTCCTCTTTTAATATGTAAGATACATATTAAATAGTGTAAGGGTTTTAAAGTTCTGTTTAATTCTATTCATTTAGGCAAGGAACAGGTTTAAGGCTTCATTCTGGAATACAGTTTTTTGAGAATAGGGAGATGGATGTCTTGTGAACTTGAAAGAATGTGCTTCAATTAGAGACATAGGATTATACTATATGGAATATATGCATATAGAGCAGATTCATGAATGTCGTTTATTAGTCAACACTAATGTTCATCGCATTGATTTCAGAATAGTGTTGTGTTTTCTTGTCAATGTTCATTTGCGAAACCAAGAAGAACAATTAAAAAGAAAGGGATTGTAGTGTAGATTTATGTGTTCATGCTGTTATTTCTTCATGCAAATTCCCTTGTCTGCAAATTCCCCATTTCCCAGCTGCATTTCAGTATCATCCACTCTGATCTTCTTCTGGATAGTGTGCCATTTGGTACACTGTGCTCTGATTGTGTTTGGTGGGTTGATTTCCAAAAGGTTGTCCTAGGGGACATCTGTTTGGCCCATTGTACTTGTGCTACAGCTTCCATTTTGTATTTCTTGATGTTAAACATCCACATTATCTAAGACTTTATATGCAGTGTCACCAATAAGCAGATACGTTTTTTTCCCTTTCTGCCTTTCTTCTAGTTTAGGTGAGAAAGAAAATGTTCTGAGGAGGTGCCTTTTTGGTTTTAGCAGTAGACTGTTGGATGAGCAGAACCCTCAATTTGGTAATGATCTTTAAAGTCCTCCATGGTAGTGGACCAGGGTACTTAATAGACCCGCATCACCCCAAGGACATTGGCCCGTCCTACCAGAGCAGATCGGAGGGGCTCCCTATGGGTTCTATCTGCCAGAGAGGCTCGTCTCTCTGGCACTAGAAGGCGAGCCTTCTCTATATCTGCTCTGGCCCTGTGGAACCTCTTACCAACCAAGTTGCGCCTCCAGACAGAGCTATTGCCTTTTAGAAAAGGACTAAAACATGGCTAGCTCACCATGTGTAGAGTGCTTCCGGTGTGGCAGCGCCCCCGTTGGTTGATATAAGGGCCATCCGGGGTGGATTTTTTAGCTTCCTTAACTTAGTTCTAGCTAGCTTTAATGAGGAACTGGAGGTAGAGGACTTTTAAAGGACTTTTTAAGGTTTTAGTGATTTTAACCTGATACTTTTTATGATTATTTCTATGTTGGGTTTGTAATATGTGTTGTAAGCTGCCCAGAGTTGTCCTGGCTAATGGGGCGGCAATACAAGTCTAAGAAATAAATAAAATAAAATAAATAAATTTCATTTTAAATCAGATTGAGGCTATACTAGTAGGTAGTAACATTTATTAGAATAATTAATATTCGGACTGTTCTATAGGGTTGTGATCACCACAACTCTGTTAAGATCAGTTTTATAACCTAAAAGTGCTGTCTAGTTCCAGACCTGCAGATATGTTTAACTATTGTTCATTGAATGTACCACTTTTTGTTGGTTTGCTAACTACAGTTACTCCTGTTCAAGTTTAATATTTTCATTAGTAACAACTAGATTTAGATTACTGCAGCTCTACAGATAGTACTTCTTTGAAAATTGTTCAGGATACAGACTATGAAACCAACTTCATTCATTGGTCCTTGCAGGTCTGATTGTATCTTGCCAGAGGTTAAACATTGCACTGTCTACCCATGTGCTTCTCTAGACATAGTTCAGATCCTGGTTACCATCTTGATTGCTTCAGTTAATCTCAGGAATCAGTATCTTAAGTACTGTTTTCTTTGATATGGCTACGCTCTTATTGTCAAATCATCTGATGAACTGTTGTCATTATGCTTCCATATGTGGAGTTAATATGCATGGCCTGTCAGCATTTTCTGTAGTAGTAACCACATTATGGAATCCATCCATAACTTCATTTGACAGCAATCCATGTACAGTATTATTCAAATGACATTTTCCTTTTTCTTTACCAAATCATTTTGGCAGGAATTGATTCTTTCTACTTTCCTTTTGCAGTATCTATTGTTTTCTAAAATTGTACATTTTCTTCAGTTTCACTTTCATTATGGTGCATTAAAACATATATGCATATAAAGATCTGAAGATCTTGTAGCAATGTAGGATAGTTGTTTTTTAAATCACACTACACTCAACCTGTGGCCTCAACCGACCTACACTCAACCTAGGATCCGCAGGCCGGATCTGGCCCATGGAACTAAATAATCTGGCCCACGACCTTGTTCCAGCTGCCGCTCCTGCTGCCACCACCGCCACTTCAATCCTTGTCTTACAACATCCACCATCCTATGGAGCACCGTTAGGGACATGCCAAGCCAAGCGGAGGAGACACGAAATGAGGCAGTGGTTGTGGTGGAAGGGTCCATGGAGGGCGTTTCTGGTGGCTGCAGCCACATTTCCTTCACTCATGCGACACAGCTCCTCCAGGCCAGTAAGCAAGGGAGCAGTGTGAAGTAGTCTGAAAGAGTTTCAAGTGTTTCTCTCAAATTTGAAGCAGAAAATGGTAGAATCTGGGGGAAATGCAAATTAATGCCAGTTAATGGGCATG
Source organism: Bradypodion ventrale (assembly GCA_035047345.1). Lineage (NCBI taxonomy): Eukaryota > Metazoa > Chordata > Lepidosauria > Squamata > Chamaeleonidae > Bradypodion > Bradypodion ventrale. The sequence continues at coordinate 130,225,308 of JAWDJE010000006.1, forward strand.
CTTATTAGATGGGGAATATGTGTAAGTCTTCCATGGGGAAACTTTAATAGCATTACAATTAAGAACAATAGAAATTATAGATAACATAAGCCTTTTAGAAATTGATAGTAAATAAATATTGCCTGAACAATCTGTATTATAAGAAAAATGATTATTGGTTTGGAATGCAAAGTTAACTGAATGCAAAATTAAGAAACAGATGGTGAAACATTATTAAGATTTGTTTTACTCCTGAGTGAGGGGTTCATGTGCATTTGTAAAAATGCCATTGCACTTCATAAACCAGAAAGCAAATATAATTTGCATTCATGCACATCTGGTTTTGGATATAGTTAAAGGGGCAGGAAGAATCAATGTTTTCAAATAAGTATGTTTATCAAAGGGATACAATTTACTTAATAGTTTTGGCTTTTGCTAACTATCGGGCTTAATGTACTGGGAAATTCAGTACAAAATGTTGGCAAATAAAGATAGCCGAATAAATCTAATGTTATTACATTTTCTAAGCTCATATAGCAATTATACTGTTTAAATTTTGAAGTTGCCAAATAAAGAAGCCTAACACAATTGAGCAATAATGGTGTTGGGTAAGCAAGCATTGTGTTTTCTACCTTCATTTATCCATTTGTAGATCTGAAATTGAAGGGAATTAAAAGTGCTTACGAAAGAAGAATGTTCTGAGGGATAAGTGGAAAGAGTTTGTTTGACTAACGTGGTCTGATTGAACAAACCAGGAGCAGCTGACAGATTATATTTACATAACTTTTATTAAGTTAGAGTCAGTTTTGGAATCTGCTAATTGGTGAGTGAGTATACTGAGAAATGCATTCTGAAATACAATGGAACCTTGCTTAGCAAATTTAATGCGCTTTCCAGAACCTTTGGTACTAAGAAAAAATTGTAAAGCGAATTTCCCATAGGAACGGATTGAGTGCAATTTCCCATGGGAATGCATTGAAAACCGAAATTTGTAATTCGAAACGTGGTTTCCCATAGGAATGCAATGAAAACCAATTAATCCATTCCCAAAAATTTTTTTGTTAGCTGAGCCACTATTTTCTATGGATTTCCTTTTGTTATGCGATTTTTTTTGTTAAGCGAGCTGTTTGTTAAGTGAGGTTCCATTGTATTTCAGACAAGCCTCCCTGGATCAGAAAGAGGGTCCATCTGTTTTTCCAGCACTCGGTAAATTTGAACTGGGCCTTCGAGGTCAATGGTCTGAGCAGCAGAAGCTGCAAATTGTCAAAAACATTCCTTGAATGTGACAGGAAAAAAAATATTAAGAAGCATGTTCTGAAGTTCTGTATATTCTTTAATGATTAATTTTTAATAAGAGACAATTAATGATGATCAGGTAAACAATTCAAAAGGCTAACCTACTTGCAAATATGGTATTGGATGAGGAAAGACAAGTATGAGAGCAACAGGAACACAATTTGAAGCAAAATCTCTAGAACAGCAGAAAAAGCCGTCAGAAACTAGAAGGGAACACATAGAGAAAATAAAATATTATAGTGATGTACATGGATGTGTGTGATATACTTATGTTTGTTTACTTTTTGTGCATCATCTTAACAAATGTTGATGGTTATTGTAGTTCTAGTGAAATCAAATTTAGTTCTAGAGAATCAAATTTAACCAGCCCCAAATACCCTTCAATGATGGTGAACCTTGGCACCCCAGGTGTTCTTGGACTTCAATTACCAGAAGGCCAAGTCAGCACTCCTGCTGATCAGAGCTTCTGGGAATTGAAGTTCAAGAACATGTGTAGTGCCAGGGTTCACCATCACTGTCCTAGGTAAAGATAAAGATCTTCCATGCCCCATGGGGTGATATGGTTACTTAAGAGACCGTGTCACCCCAAGGTCATCTGTCCATCCCACCAGAGCAGACTGGAGGGGCTCCTTGAAAATACCATCCACCAGAGAGGCCCGTCTCTCTAGCACTAGAAGAAGGGCCTTTTCTGTGTCTGCTCCGGCCCTGTGGAACCTCCTGCCAACTGAGCTGCATCTCCAGACAGAGTTGCTGCCCTTTAGGAAAGAGTTCAAAACCAGGCTGGCAAAGCATGTGTAGGGAAGCGGTAACACCCCCCCCCCCCAAAAAAAAGCTGGCTAATATATAGAATTCTTATTGGGGCCGGGGAGTAGTAGTTTTTAAAACGTTTTAAAGGTTTTTTTAAGGGTTTTTATAGTTTTTAATGTGGGATTTGTGTATTTTATGTTGTTAGTGTAGTACGCTGCCCAGAGTCGCCTGCCGAATTGGCGGCTATATAAATTTGACCAATAAATAAAATAAAATAGATAAAAGCCAGTTGTGCCTCAGTTTACAGCCAACAAGCCAATGCTGTCTCGGTCTACAGATGTTCCTATAGTCATGTGGCAGGCATGACTAGATGATGGAGTGCATGGAACACTTATTACCTTTCCCACCAAAGTGGTACCTAATTATATCTACTTGCAATTTCTTGCTTTCGAACTGCTAGGTTGGCAGGAGCTGGGACAGATGATGGGCACTCACTCTGTCATGCAGCACTCGGGTCTTGAACTGCTGACATGCCGACCTTCTGGTTGTCAAGCTCAACATCTTAACCACTAAGTCAACTTGGCCCTACCCCTGACACCTTACGTGTTAGCATTTGTTTTAAAAGCTCTTATCTTCTGCTTTACAATTATAGTTTGCATGTATTGTACTTGGCGTGTAATTTTTTAAAAAATGCCCTCAACAATGCATCTAAAGACTAAACTAAAATAAAACTTTTTACATAACAGTTTCTAATACATTTTATTTCCACGCTATTTGAACTCTGTGTTGTCAAAAGTCAGTCTGAGTTACAATAACATACTTGAGCTTCTCGAATTGTAACTTCTAGTCATTTGTAATGAAGTAATGTTTCATTTGATGGCAGGGGAAGGGGACCTTCTAGTTAGCAGCTGTTGCAAACATAACCCATGGGGTTTTATTACTTCTGACTACTTTATCACTCTACTGCAGGAATTTACAAATGCTAATGTCCTTAGGTTTTTTAAAATTATTTTTTCTGATTGTGTATATTACATTATTCATAATATTCTCTTGCTAAGTTGTCAAGTGCTTTTAGTTGCTGTTGAAGTTTTACCATATGTGATAGAAGGGTTCAATTTAATGACGTTAAGAGTCCCACTGTCTACCTACTCTTGCTTCTCAACATGGCATCAAAAATCATTTTTCACTGTTTCCTAGGTTTCTCCAGATTATTCTCATTTTTTAAAATACTAAATATGTAATCCCATTGTGTAAAACTGATGACAGGCCCACTTAGTTGATAGCTTGGGGAAGGAGCAATGCACAGTAGAAGGACTGAGTGCTAAATTCCTTGCCCAGTAAGGCTGGAAAGCATAGTTAAATGTGAATAAATAAACTAGATTTTCTTACATTGTCATTATATGTTAGCTATATAAGAGGCAGGGGGACTAGAGACCACATTGCCAACATACGTTGGATCATGGAGAAAACAAAGGAACATCAGAAACAACTTTACTTCTGTTTCATTGACTACACCAAGGCCTTTGACTATGTGGACCACAACAAAACGTGGCAAGTAATTAAATAGATGGGAATACCAGAACACCTTATATGCTTCATGAGAAATCTGTACAAGAGTCAAGAAGCAACAGTTAGGACAGAATACAAAATGACAGGGTGGTTTGGAATAGGAAAAGGAGTAAGACAAGGCTGCATTTTGTCACCCTGCTTATTCAATTTATACACAGAGCACATAATGTGCAATGCAGGGATGGAGGAATCACAATTTGGGATCAAAATTGCTGGGAAAAACATCAACAATTTGAAATATGCAGATGATACCACCCTAATGGCAGAAAGTGAGGAAGACCTAAAGAAGCTCCTGATTAGGTTGAAAGAAGAGAGTGCAAAAGCTGGCCTAAGACTCAACATCAAGAAAACCAATATAATGGCAACAGGCCCAATCAGTTCCTGGAAAATAGATGGGGAAGAAGTAGAAGCAGTGACAGATTTTACTTTCTTAGAATCAAAGATCACTGCAGATGGGGATTGCAGCCATGAAATAAAAAGGCAACTGATTCTTGGGAGGCAAGCTATGAGAAACTTTGGGAACATAGTTAAAAGTAGAGACATCACCTTGGAAACCAAAATTCACATAGTCAAAGCAATGGTATGGGTGTGAGAGCTGGACCATTAGGAAGGCTGAATGCAGAAAAATAGATGCCTTTGAGATGTGGTGTTGGAGGAGAACAAATAGGTTGATCTGAGAAGAAATCAACCCTGACTGCTCCTTAGAATGCCAAATAGTAAAGATGAAGATGAAGTACTTTGGACATCAAATGAGAAGAAAGGATTCACTTGAGAAAGCCTTGATGCTGAAAAAGGTGGAAGGCAAAAGAAGAAAGAGGTGGCCAAAGATGAGATGGCTAGATGGTATTGTAGATACAATGGGCACAGAGTTTCGCGGGTTGGGCAGTATGGTGGAGGACAGGGGTGCCGGTCCATGGAGTCGCGAAGGCTCGGAATCGACTGTGCGACTGAAGAACAACAAAATATAAGATAAACCTTAATCTGAAAAGTAATTAAAATGGAAAATTACTCCATTCATTAAATATTGTTTCTAATATTTCCTTAATGGAAGCCATTCAGATTTGAAGTTCTTAGTGAAATAAATTGGAAACGAGGAAATGGATAAAATGGGCATGTATGTTGCTGTTGCAACGTAAATAAATAATGACATTTTGCCATTCACAGAGGCTTGTAGTGTTCTTGTTGACTCACTGTAAATGGTTTTTCCATTAACTTATCATGGCTCCTGCAGAACAATGAAAGCAAATCAGGAAGTTCCCATGGGTAACACTTTTTATTATCAGATTTGTAGGGAAAATTGAACGAAAGCAACAGAATCACAAGGAGAAAAAAAAGGATATTTTCTTCAGAGAGATAAATTCTTTACTACTTTATAATAGAAAACATTCTAGTTCATTTTTCTTTGTTCAGTTCGACTTTTCATCACAGTGGATGTATTAATTAGCTCACCTATGCTAACATATTTGTGTTACCACTCAACATGTTCACTAATGACTGTGGTTAAGTTACAGACCAATATTTTTATCTTTTGCATTTCCATTTCTTTTCACCACATTATGAGTATAATAACTGAAGCAACACTCAGTGAAGTAAAGAAGTGCACAAAAGCTTTTTGACATATTAAAAAAAAATCATCTTGTCAGGCCTCTGGTTTTTGTGACGACAGAGTAACACCTTTCTCAAAACATTGAAAGGTGTTATTTTCGTTTAGACAAAAGACATGTACAGTGGTACTTCATGCAACTATTTTAATCCGTTCCACGGGGTTCGTTGTTGTACGAAACAATTGCTATATGATGCCTGCATTGTATAGCGATTTTCCCTATTGGATGCATCGTATAACGATTTTTTTGCTAAGTAGTTTTTCCCATTGAAAAATTGTTTTACAATTTTTCCATAGGGAAAATTATTATGTGGGACACTATTTTCCCCCAAAACCTAATTGTTATGCGGTTTCATTGTTATACTGAACGATTGTTTTATGAGGTTCCACTGTATTTCGAAATGAATGCCAATCCAACTAGCTGACCTGGGTTCACCTTCTTAATATTAGCCTATTATGTTTTGCTTCCACTCTTACTCAATATAAATCCTACCTGCATTCCTCACCTCATTAGCCATTGTTTTCATTGCTGCAAGCAACATTATACTGAGGAATGGATTCCTAATAGAGCTCAGAAAATTTGGCATCAGAATTCCCCCAGCTGGTATGGCTGCAGACCGCCTTGCCTGGAGAATTCTGGGAGCTGTAGTCTGAGAAATTCCACATACAGTAACATTGTCATGTTAAGTTTGTACCAGCAAAAGTAACAAAATCCAAAGATTTATCATGGAACTAACAGAACTTACTCTGTTTTGTATGAGGTTCCCCCCCCCCCCCCCTTTTCACCTACCTCATTCCTCTCGTTCCATTACTTTATATGCACTTTGGCAGGCAGCTTGGCTAAACAGACCTCAGGTGCCTCCAAATGGACTAGGCTTCCCCAAAGTTGCAACATTTGCTCAACAATTTAAAAATAATAGATTGCCATGCTTTGTAACATTATAACTATGACAGTGAAATTGTTCATGACTTTACTCATTAGCTAAACATACTGAAAGCGGCAAGAAAACAATTGGGGAGAAAGCTGTGGAGAAAAGTGACAGTGGCCAGAATCCTGTTGGGTCTATGTGACATAGGCAGTCACCCAAACAAGCCTACCTGAGATACTCAACGGCAACTCATATCATACCTGTCAAGTTTTGGGAAATTTCTGTAAAAACCCTGTATTTTACACTCTTTCCCGCCGTCATCCCGTATTAGTTAGACTGCAATTAGACTGGAGTTAGACTAGAGGCCAGCACAGGATAAGCATAGCTGTCCAGTTTCCTGTTTTGGCCAGGAAATTTCCCTTATTTGACAGAAATTTCCCGAAACTTGACAGGTATGACTCGTATCTGAGAATGCATTTCCTCCCCTTGAAGCAGGAAAAATGTCACTGGTGTGAATTTGTTTAAGGTGAATCCCATCTTGCCATGAAGTGACCCACACACTAAGATCTCGGAGCCATCACCCACGGCACACATGAAGCGCGACATGCAAGATTTAACACTGGGACTGCAATGGACCACCGCAGCCTTGACGATATGGACAAGGTGCGCCTTTACAGCCAGTCCATCTGACATGGCCTCTGCTGCCTCCATGACTATTGGGAATCAGATTTCCTCCTCTGCTCATTTTGCCATTGTGCCCAATATGATGGTCTCCTGTGGCATTTCTGCCACGGAGGGTGATCATCACCCCACCTAAATGGGCTCATCCATCCATAGCCGTTGGTCCCTTCAGGGAGTCAGATTAGTTAACCACTGCCTGACACTCGTCGTTGAGTCACTGGCTGTATGGTCTACTCCATTACCATAGCGGGATGTCCGGCCAGACAGACCTGAGATACTTGTCAGGAAAAACATTTAGTGCCCAATCATGTGTTTGGTCACATGATGGATAGGAAGTGACAGTGAAAAATCGACCATATGATTGCCCTTGTATATACGTTTTTCCTCAGTAGGATTTTGGCTTGTGTGGTGTCCTATCTTTAAATCTATGCTTCTGCAAATGCCAGCAGTGTACTTTTGTTTTTTAAATTGAAGATGAGAGTCTGGGCCAGCTGACAAATACTAAGTGGATTACCTACTAAATCTTGGGCAATATTTAGCAAACTGGACAGTAAGGAAACCTCACTGGTAATTACTGATAATTTCTATTAGCAGTTAATGCAAATGTAATAAATTAGCTCTTTACATTTTAGTATTAACAGTTGAGTTTTCTTGTTAGTACTAACACTAAAATTTCTGCAATCAGACCTGCTCAGTGAAATCCACCTATCCTTTCTTCATAGTCTTCTACCATAGTGTGAGGATCTTTCTTTTTTCAAGTATAGTACCTTGGATTCTTAATGGTTTTAGTAAAAAAAAAAATAGTTTAAAGTTTCAAATTATATCCTTTAGTCTCAGCCCATCATTTATGTAAAACACGGGATAAGACGGAAGGAAGGAAGATGCCATTGTTCTCAAAAAGGCTTTATTGATCAAATGCGTGAAAACTGTAAAAGGAAAAAACAATCTATTGCTATGTCTAAAACAATGTGAACAGGTTTTCTTAATGAAATAAGATGAATTTAGTGTATGTTATAGCATCCTTGTTAATAAAGTAATTATTTCTTGTGGATGATTTAACATAATGAGTTCACAGACTTTTCATAACATGCAACCAAGCAAAAAGCTACAGCAGGGATGTAAAGGGGGCGTAAATGTCTATTCTGTTGAATAAATTTTACTACCATATATCATCAGACTGAAAATCCACTGTTAAAAACATTGCATAACATATAATATGACCTTCCAGCTGAAGTATTTTTAATTGCACATTTTAGTGCTTCTAACTGGCAATTAGCAGGTCTACTGGGATTCTTAGTACTGTACATGCTGAACCAGTGGGCAAGAATCCCAGCAGCAATTTCTTAATTGCTAACAAACCAACAGGATTTTAGCCACCAACTAGATTTGTTATAAAGTGCATGTTCCATTGTGCTGTACTTAATATAGTAATGGGTTTAGGAGCAAGAAATCCAAGTCAAGTGTATTGTGGATTTCAACAGATGTTGTCTCTCTGTCTATCTTCAGTTTCCCATATGCTGAGAAAATAGTTGAAATTCTGTTGCTTCTAATTAGTAAGTTGCAGCTAGAATAGGCCTTTTGAATCACTGGAATTTCTGAAGTAGATGACTCATCAAATTTATTTATTTAATCACATTTTTACTGCCGCCCTGTCACCGAGGTGACTCAGGGCGGCTTACACATATAAAAACACCAAAGTTAAAAACTCTACAGAACAATAGGATAAAAGACGTTAAAATATTAAATTGTTAAAATTAAAAAAATTAAAATACCCTCCCCATTGCCACGTCCTCAAATTTCTAAAACTAACACTAAAACACTGAAAGCTGTGAGCCCAAGTGGCACTCACATGAGCCAGCCTGGAGTGGCTATCTCCCCACCCGCCGACCCCGCCCGTTGTGCCAGCCAGGTTTTGAGGTTTTTACGAAAGGATAAAAGCTCTGCCTGGAGACAAAGCTCAGTTGGCAAGAGGTTCCACAGGGCCGGAGCAGACACAGAGAAGGCCCTCCTCGTGCTAGAGAGGTGAACCTCTCTAGCTGATGGCACAATTAGAGAGCCCCTCTGGTCTGCTCTAGTGGGACAGGCAGATATTCTCATTGATACCCTGGGTCTGTTTTAGTTGGGAGTTTCTACACTAAACAACAGGATTTCAGGCTAAATGTATGGAAGAACTGCAAACATATGTCAGCATTTTGTTTAATGTTGGTGTTGGGGAGACCTCCACGTGTCTGATATGATCAGGGACACAACAAGCAACTTTTCACTGCGGCGACCTCTGCAGTTGGAGCACCATATGTGTAAGCATTCAATATTTACATGTATTGTATTGAATTATCTGGAAACTCTGCTGATGATATTGATTCAAAATACTAAATAGATTTGTGCTTTGTGTTTCAGCGATGTGCATATTGCAAGCACCTTGGAGCCACTATCAAATGCTGTGAAGAGAAATGTACCCAGATATACCATTATCCATGTGCTGCTGGGGCAGGCACTTTTCAGGATTTTAACAACCTTTCCCTTCTTTGCCCAGACCATATTCATCAGGCTCCACAAAGATGTAAGTAGCTGCTGAGACCCATGTAGTGAAATAATTTAGAAAAAAGATTATATAATCCAGGTTTATAACCAAAGATTTTATTGGTTATTTCAGACCTATCCATGAATTTGACTGTTTCTTATCTTCCTGCTGTCGTGTCCCTGATTCTACTTTCCTCTCTGCCTTTCTCTTTTTGTCCAAAGAAAATCAGTTGTTTTAAATTAGTTTGAACTTTATCTTATTAAATCTTATTTTATGAAAAAAATTTATTATATTAAAAATTAAATATGTCTTCATTACTGGAAAAGCTGAGTGAGTAGGAATTTTTTTAAAAAAACTATGATGAAGAACCTGCAAGTCTAGAGGTAAAACTGCTCTGTAATCACTGGGAAGAAATAAACTACCATGGTAGATGAAATACCAGTCAAACTGTTTCAGGCCAGAGAGACTGTAAAAATCCTAACAAGAATATGCCAACAAATATGGAAAATGAAACAATGGCCCACAGATGACAAGAAATGCAGTAACTACATGATTATTGCTATTCTTGAGACGTTAGTCGATTCCTACCATACAGTTATCTTTAAAAGTTGTTGTCGTCATTGGTTGCTACCCATATCTGAGTATACATTTTTTTACCTGAAAATCATTTTCAGGAAAAATCCCATTGGCATGAATTTGTTTAAGGTGGATCCCAGCTTGCCATGAAGTGATCCACACACTATGATCTCCTGAAATAAGACATGCAGGATTTGACACTGTGACTACAATAGACTGCTACAGCCTTGAGGATATTGACAGGGTGCGCCTTCACAGCCAGTTTGTCTGGCATGGCCTCTTCCACCTCCATGAGCATTTGGGAATCAGAATAGTAAAGTGGTTCCTCCTCTGGTCATTTTGCCGTTGAGCCCAATATGATGGTTCCCAGTGACATTTCCTCACCCCTCCTAAAGGGCCTCATCCACCTGTAGCTGTTGACCCCTTTAGGGAGTCAGGCTATTTACTGCCACCCAACTCTCAGCATTGAGTCACTGGCTGTATGGTCTACTCCATTACCGTAGTGGGATGTCCGGCCAGACATTTCTTTATAAGTAATGCAAATCAATTTACCAAAGTCAGTTTTGTCTTTAAAGGATTTAAACTATGAATAATCAAACATTATATACTATGTTCTCATGTGGAAACCTATTGTACTTTAATAGCCCTTCACATTTCCTAAAACATTAGCTGGCTTGTATAGTCATTGTATTATACTGGAGCAGTATCTTGATAAATTTCACTTTTAGTATATAAAGTTGTATCTTCCTTACCTTTGATGAGGCTGGGCTAGCTTGACAGAAAGTTCTGTTTCTCCATAAATTGATGTAGATTCCATGTGTTTGTTTATAGCAAAGGAAGAAGCAAACTGTGCAGTATGTGATTGCCCTGGCGACCTTTTAGATCAATTTTTTTGTACTACCTGTGGCCAGCATTATCATGGGATGTGCCTGGATATACAAGTGACACCTATAAAACGGGCAGGGTGGCAGTGTCCTGATTGCAAAGTGTGCCAGAACTGCAAGTAAGTGAAAATGAAGTACTGTATCTATGTTGTGCTAACATTGTAATATGACTTCTTAACTATCAAAAGACTTGATACCCCAAAGATTGAAACTGCTAACCTCTTTCTTAGACATTCTGGAGAAGATAACAAGATGCTGGTGTGTGATACATGCGACAAAGGCTACCACACTTTCTGTTTACAACCAGTTATTGACTCAGTACCAACAAATGGATGGAAATGCAAAGTGAGTTTAAATATATTTTACAATTAGAAGTTAGCAGAATAAGACTATTCTTTAGATTCTTTCATTATTAAGTTCAGTACAATTATTGAATAAGAATACAGTAAAACCTCAAGATACGAAATTAATTCATTCCTCGAGGTTTTTCATATCTTGAAAAATTCGTATCTTATATTGTGGTTTCCCATAGGAATGCATTGAAAAACAAAAAAATCCATTCTGGAGATAAAAAAATGCACCCCCAAAAGTATTTTTTTTCTGTTCAAAATTCTTCATAAAGTGCACTTTGTAATTTTTCACTATGTTTTGGCCACTTTATAAAGAGACTTGAAGAGATAAAAGACTTTATTGGCTTTCCCCCTGAGTTTTGGAACTTATTATTTTGATTTTCAATGCATATTCAGCACATTTCTGACAGTGCCATCTAGTGGCCACCTTTGGCAATTGCAGGAAAAGTACCTGCTGATCAGCTGTTGAGAGGATGGTGAATTTTCAACACTTCCTGGTTGTGGGAGAAGCTTCTGGCAATGCCAAAACACAATGAAAAATTCCAAAAATAGAGCGGAAATGCTCCAAACACCTCCCACAACCTTGAGAAGTGTCGGAAGACTCAAAGGTTTTTTTACATATCTCAAAGCAATTTCCCCTGAGATTTCCTTTTGTATTGCTAGTTTTTCGTAAATCGAGCTGTTTGTAACTCGAGGTTTTACTGTACATTGAATTTGCTGTTGATATCTTTCTGTTTGCCAGTTACTTTTACCTTTGATCGCAACATAGAGGAAGATAAAACTTTTGAAACAGATGATAATGATTAGTCAAAATAATTTTTTTTAATCAACATGTGGATTTTTAGTTCTAAAATTGTTTTGGTATAAATGACATCTCTTAAAGATGCGTTTGTTATTGTCCTACCTAGTTCCTTCCATTCTTGGTATGCGATTCAGCAAAATGTTTTCTGGGAGCAAAGTAGAGTCTATAAATGGTGTGGCATATAGTAAGTGAATTATTATTTTTAAAAGCAAATGGAATCGAATGGCAGCTGTACAGAGTTGAGGAAAACATGCTTGCAGTTATGTGACACCTTTAAAATACTGTATATTCATCACCTCAAAATTTAATGGACTTGAATTGCTTGTTTGAAGAAAGGATTGCAGGTCCTTTCATGTAGTAAGCACGTCCTGAGCAGTAAGAGAGGAAGTAGGTAGCAGAAGGGAATCTAAACTTGCTCTTTTGCATTCCTTGTTTAAGCATGTTGCCATTTTAAGATGCAGTGGCAAACAAGCCCCTTTCCCCCTTTCCAAGTGGCCAAAACTGGCCCATTCTCATTGGTTGCAAGATTAATTGTGCAACTGATTGTACAACTGGAAGCCTGTTGAACCAGAGGGATACTATTATAATTTTATCTCCTTTCCTCATTTCGGCAATAAATTATTAGGCATAGTGCTTATAGCAGACCCTCTGAAATCAATGGAATGTAATTACATGCAGTTAAAATCCCACTGGTTTGAGTAGGTCTCTTAAGTATGATTACATCTGAAAATACTCCCCATGTGCTTTCTGGAGCATAGTGTTACTAAGTACAGTATAGTATGCAGGTATGTGGACATAAATATCTCTTTCCATAAGAACAACATTAATTGGCTTTTTTGGATTCACTTTAATTAAAGGAAAATATGATAATTAAACATTATAATAAAACAGTATTACAAGAAAAAATGATACAGAGCAGTTTTACTGTTTGCAAATGTTCAACTTTTTTTTACAGTTTAACTTTCTTAAGATATGAGCTTTTCAGGGTAAAAAAGAAGTCATGTGAAAATATGGAATTTAGAAGTATATTTTAAGCATCTAATGCAGTGTTTCCCAACCTTTGATTTTTGGACTTCAATTCCCAGAAGCTTAAGTCAATTCCTCAAAGCACTAATCAACCAATGTATTGACTTAGGCTTCTGGGAATTGAAGTCCCCTTGTGGGGCATGTGCCCCACTTTGGGAACCACTGATCTAATGTATAGTTTAAAATGTAGTTATATTTTGTAACTATAAAACCTTTCCTATGGCTTTTAAAAGTCAAATACTATTCTCCATCTAATCTCATTCTATCAGAAAATATGTCCCATGTAGCAGGAATGGAGAATTCTTTGGTTGCTCTTTACTTGTTTTAGTCTATTCAGGTTAGCATATGCTGACTGAAATCCTGTTACTTAGCATAGTGAGTTACAACTATGCTAGATCTATTGAATCAGTGGTGAATCTACTCCTTCTTAAGTTCCATTGATTCAATGATTTACTTTGGTTTTAATTTACTATGCTAACTAACAGGATTTCAACTAATAATTTGCTTTTCTTAGTGAGGTGGGGAAAGATTAATTTTTTGCAGAGATAGGTCAACAGAAAATTTCTCAATGGATAGTACTCCTTTTGGTGGTTTCTACACATCTGTTGAACTTTCAACATGCTCAGCAGAGCAGTGCCCAGCAAACACCATCTCTGTCAGGTGAAAATTTGGTGTAAAATTTTTATTTCCAACCAGGTTTTGAATAGATTGAAGGTGGCTAGTTTTAATAATTAATTAATTAATTAATTAGCTTTCTAATGCTGCCCCACTCACCGAGGTGACTCTGGGCGGCTTACAATAAAACAATAAAAAATAACATTTAAAAACAATTAAAATCCGAAAAGTATCTTACAAGTTTTTTGAAAAACCCCAATGCCAGATTCCAACATCAAAGGGCAGCTATTCAGACCAGCCAGCCCACAGTGCTATTTCCCCAACCACCCCCCACACCTGCTGTGCCAGCCAGGTCTTCACACCCCTACAAAAGGGGAAAAGCTCCACCTGGAGACGAAGTTCCATAGGCAGGAGGTTCCACAGGGCCAGAGCGGACACAGAGAAGGCCCTCTTTCTTGTGCTAGAGAGTCAAGCCTCTCTAGCCAATGGAACTATCAGAGAGCTCCTCTGGTCTGCTCTAGTGGGATGGGCAGAAATCCTTGGGGTTTCTTAAATATCTTAAGTTAATATATTTAACTTACTAACTAAATTGCCTTTTCAGTCAATGAAGAACATGTTGACCAATACCTATTTTTGTTGTGATAAACAAAAACATGTGTTTGGTTTGGTTTTCAGAACTGTAGGGTATGCGCAGAATGTGGCACACGGACCAGTAGCCAGTGGCATCATAACTGTCTTATATGCGATAGTTGTTACCATCAACAAGACAACCTACCTTGTCCTTTCTGTGAAAAATCCTCCTACGTGGACTTGGAAAAAGACAAGTTGCGTTGTCATATGTGTAAAAGGTAAGAAATTGAAGTTTCATTTTGCATTAATGAGAAAACAGTTCTTAATTCTCAAACATTTCCAGTAGGATCTGTTTGTTTTAGCTTTTTTTGGTGTCTCCCATTTCATCCATCCGTTATCTGTAATGATTTCTGATATAATGTACTGTAATAACTGCTCATTACTCATGGGACACCAAAGTTCTTCCCATCTTTTCATGAATTTGTGATATAGGGATTGTACTGTCAATCTGGCTGGTTGAGTTTGACGAATTATATTAATTTACACAAAGCTATTAATTTATTTATTAGTAAGTGTGGCACATTACATGAGTTCTGCAAGTGAAAACAAGTATTTTCTCAAGCTTATTAATTTAAGGCAGTCGTTCTCAACCTTTTCCAGCCATGGGCTGGACCACACCCCCTCAGACAGCTGAGTGGGCTAGACTGGTAGTTCCCCCACTGTAAACACTGCTGTAAAATGCATCTGCAGCTGTCGTAAACACATTTACGATGGCCGTAAATGTGTCAGTGGCCGATTCTAGCGGTGGTGGCGCTGGCAGCAGCTGGAGCGAGGTCGGGGGCTGAATTATTTGGTGCCTTGGGCTATATCCAGCCCATGGGATATAGATTCTCAACCCCTGATTTAAGGTGATCCAAATTTTGAGAATGTATATCTATATTTTTACTGACATTAGAATGGAAAATGAATTTTTCTGGGAAATTTTAATAAATGAATACATTTGAATTTTTGCCACATCATTTCCTTTAGGTGGATTCACATCGAATGTGACAAGCCTGATAATGAACTGGATGTTCAGTTAAAAGAATACATCTGCAGTATTTGCAAACATTCAATAGTGGAAGAGGAAGATTGCACATCATGTGATGTCCTGGAGACTGGCCAAGTAGTTACTGAACCTGAAAAAAGTAACTGTCTCTTTTTCTTCATAATCTATTAGATGCCTAAAGTTATTTCATATGGCATTTGGTAAAAACTCTGTTGGAGGTAATGTCTTCATCAGTGCATTGGAGAAATACAAAGGGAGGGTTCTTTGTTTTTGGTAGGTATATAAAAATACCTACTGCACGTTTGAGGCTCCAAGGAAAGACCCACAAAATATTTGACACAATACATCTCTCACTCTTTTGTTTCTGATATCATCTAGTTCAAAATTAATTGTGGGGACTGTTCCAATCATCCCAAAAGTAGCAGGCCTGAAGGAAGAATATATTGCTGAGTATAACAATATATATTTATCTATGTTTTCCTATAATTTCAACTGGGGAAACCATAGAATATACTTTCATCTCACAGCAAGAGTACCAGTATTATTTTTAATCATCAGAGAAAAATATGAATGAGCCAACTGCAAGATGAATGTAGCTGACTTGTTCCATAGATTGGAAGAGAGTACTGTACTTTTATACAGTGATGTAAATCTGAACAGTGTAAATGTTTATTTCCCTTAAATTGAAGTTAATGTATAATTTTAACGATATCTGGGTTTCTGACAGGAATAGATTAGTCACTGAATTCAACAGCAACTTTAGCAGTCCTACCTAGCTTTTTGAACTTAGGTTTTTCGTATTAAAAGGAATGTTCATTATGTCATTTTCAAGTAATATCCGTTATGGATTTTCTATAAGGAGCCAAGAGTTTAATATTCTTGTAGAGATTTTCTCTATCCTCCCCATTGCTTTTGTGTGTTCTAATCAGCTTTACCAATATATTAACTATATTGTGTTTTTTTTTCTTTTTAAAGTAAGTTTCTGATTACAAGAACAGACAGTAAGAGTAGAATAATGAAAGATACATGACAGAAATTGATACATTATGTTGTTGCTTAAGTTTGTGCAGAGGAAATGGAAATAGGAGATGGTGCAGAAGATGTGGCAGATGAAGAACAGCTCATCAGTGAGGGTGACCTTGCTCGAGTATCATCAGTCAGGTGTGCCACAGATGGTAAGAGGACTTTTTGTGGAAGAATATATCCCACATATTTGCAAATATATTGTCTAAGATCAGAATCCTAAACTATTTGATAAATATAAACTGGACTATTTGATAAATATAAACTTGACTTTATATATATATATATAAACTAGCAAACAAGTTTAGGTATCTGATTGTGGAGACAGAGGTTGGAAGTTGAGTTCCCCACTGTGCCTCCTTGCATTTTCAAAGAACAAAACTGAGATACTTTTGTGCTGCTTAAACAAAGTTTATTTTTTCATCTAGTGATGCTGTAATTAGAAACACAAATGAACTGTTCTCCTTTATTTTCAGGCCTCCCAATGAGTATTAAGATCGGTGAACTGGAAACAGCAGTTTCTGATCATTATGGTAAAAGTGAAATGGAAACATCTCCTAAAAACACTCATACACCTGAAGATAATCACACTGGTAAAAAGATGGAAATGACAAAAACTATTCCAAACATAATACAGCAGCCTTTTGAAAGGCAAACTGAAGAAACGAAACTATCAAGGGGAAGCACTGTATTGTCAGAATTGTCCAAAGAGGACTCACACCATTTACCTATAATACCTGAGGACACGGAAAGGATTCCTGACACTTTCTGCTCAGTCAGTAAAGAGAAAATCTCCTGTAGGAAGGAAGAACTTCTAGAAGCAAGGATGGTGGCAGAAAGTGTGCATGGAGCTGGTACTCCTGAAAGCTGTGAAACCCTCTCGCTTCCCGCAAGTGAAAGTTGTGCAACTTCCCCATTGGCTGACAAATCTTTAAAGTCACCAGCTGAGATATTGTCTTCATTTCCATCATCAGTTGATATAAACAAGACAAGCGTGTCTTCCTCACCAGCAGCCTCAGTAGAATTAGCCTCTTTGCATGACATGATGCGTTGTCACGCATCATCACTAGAATCCTCTGCAGCAACATATGTGGCACTCACTCCAAAAATTGGAATGGGAAAACCAGCTATCACCAAAAGAAAGTTTTCTCCTGGAAGACCAAGGTCAAGACAGGTGAGCACTTTATTGAACTTATGTTTTAATACACAACATGTTACTTTAATTAGAGGTGTTTGTTTTGCTTTCTATCTAAAATTAACATCAAGGAGTTGGGTGTTAGCTTTTAAATACAGTGTCATGCCAACTTTAGTATCAGGCAAAACAGTGTTGTTGACAGTCAGACTTGGAAATACTGTCCAATCTTAATTCTGAAACATAGTTGAAACAGAAAAACATTTATGTTGGCCTTAATTTAAATGTCAACATACATAAGTATGTATTTAGACTAAGACGTCTGTTTTGTATTTCCTCAATTTTATTTCATCAGTAACATTTGGAAAAGATTTGTTTTAAAATTCATGGTGTAAAATTAATCTAATCCTTCTTGCTTAGAAAGATTATGTTATAAATTGGATATCTGGTGAACCTAGCTATAGGTTTCCCCTATGTTCCTAGTAAATTTTTCTATAGATGTGTGCATGTATTTCTGAAACCTATCCTCTGCCTTTCTAACAAAATGTTGAAGAAGGCAGTAAAATAAAAATAGGTGAAAAGAGAAGAAAAAGTGTTTATAAATCTGTTGTAAAGTACGTTCATCTATGAGTCTCTGAGACAGCCATACTTAATAAGTCCCAGTTTTTCCCCTAAATTAAACTGGGTCTTTTTCCGAACTATCAGATTCTGAAGATCAGGACAGCAGAATTCTCCAGGTCTGTTTATCCCTCTTAGCATTTTACTATAATCTAAGTAGCTGTTCCCATTTCCCTCTCTTTGAAAGTATAATACGTAGCTAAGCTGTTTAGTGAGTCAGTGAAGTAGTTGAATGGTAGGCAAAGTATAGCTAATAAGCTATTGAAGCAACCCATCAAAACATCCAGAAAGAAAATAGGTTTTTCAAACTAATGGGTTTTTTCCTGCCAATTTTTTTTTTGTGTGTGTGTTTCTCTGGAAACTATTATTCCTCTTAACTTGAGGTATGTGGTATTTTTTTATTTTATTTTTTGAGAAACAGAGAAACAAATAATTTAGTTTGTAAAAAGTAATAACTTTTTTAATGAAATATTTTTGAAATTCTAATTGATTACTTTTTGACAATTGGTTTTAGTTTAATAGGTCCCCCAAGATTTCCTCAGTATTATAGAAAATTATTATCTTGAGTTTATTATTAACATTTTTCATGTTCCTGTTGTACTTATGACTGGCAATATAATTATAAAAATATAAATGTTTGTAGATTTCACTGACTTTTATTTAAATTATAAATAGCTCGTTTTCTTTCCTAACTCTCTTGGTAAGTTGATAATATACCATATTTGCAAGCATATAAGATGTCCTTCACCCCTTAAAATACACCAGGAAAAGGAAGTGCATCTTATACTCCAATGCATCTTATACGCCAGAATATATGGCAAATGGATACACAGTCTTGAAGTATAAAATATGAAAATATATGAAATGTAATTAGAATCAATGTTCCAGAAATGTGTAGCAAGACTGGGAGCTATATGTATACTATAGTCAATTTGTTGTTATGGGGGGGAAGTAAATTGAGGTGAAGTTTAAAGTGAATTTTAATTATACTGCTATTATATGGGTTTTTGAATTGAATTGGGTTAATTTCAAAACACCAAGAATTAAAAATATTTGGTCACTTGCAGACACATGGTCAAAGTATAAGGTTACTTTGATGCCTCAAGGTTTTAATATTCATTTATAGTTATCAAATGAATCATTATTTACCTATAATATTTAGCTCTTTGAAAGTATAAAATTTCATCTTTGTAGCTAGCATAAAATCTATTTCAAATGTGATCATTTACCCATATATACTCGAGTATAGCTGACCTGAATATAAGCCAAGGTACCTAATTTTGACCTGAAAATCCAGGAAAATAGATTAACCCGAGTATAAACCGAGGATAGGAAATGCAGCAGCTGCTAGTGAGTTTCAGTAATTAAAATACATGGGAAATTGTAAAATTAATTAAATTGTTGGTGCATCTCAATCCAGTGCAGTCTATGGACCCTTGTGGTCGTTGACCTGAGTATAAGCCATGCCCCTTTTTGGGGCTAAAAACTCAGCTTATACTGAAGTATATATGGAATACCTATATACCATATATATCAGCTCTTATATACCATACTCTTATATACCATACTTATATACCATATATATCAGCTCTTCTCTGCTTAACTTGAAAAAGAATTTGCCCTCTTTGATAACTTGTTATTTTTTAATTAGAGATCTAGTTAAAGATCTCCAATTAACTTCATTGGCCAAAATTGTGTTAGAGAAACCGTAACGTGTAAAAACAATAACACAAGGTGTTTTTTTCCTCATCTGCCATGTGACTGGGCATGTCATCATTTGCAGTACCAGTGTTTGTAGGGGAGTTCTGGATAGTGGTCCAAAGTTGTGGTTAACCCATATCTGGATAAATGCACCAGATTCATCAGAGGAAATGCAGTTCTCAGATAGAGTATGAACATTTCATTCAAATAGTGAGTGAAATATAATGAAAATAAATAGAAGTATGTTTGGACATTAATTATGGCTTGCTTTCTGTACCCACTCAGCTTGGAATAGGGACTATTGAACTCAGTGGGATTGAGTTTGTAGGTAAATTGTCTAGCAACTCTAGAAAAAAAGCATTTTAAAACTGATGCTTTATGTTATATATAATTGATCAACTCAAAATTTGTGTGTGTTTAATGTGAATTGGCTTGCTGTATTGTACTACCTTTCTTTGTTATTGATGTGTGAATAACATTTGAGCTAAGATGGTGATTTCAGTATGTACAGATCATTAATTCCCTAATGTCATTGTTGAACAGGGAATAAGTGGAATGGTGTCTAGAAAGTGTTACCTTTTTTTAAAAAAAAAAAGATAGCTAAAATGTTACTGTTTCAGTTTTAAGAAATGAAGATACACTTGAAGAAACAGTACATAAGATTTTAACTGAAACTTTAATGCCTAAATGGTAATTTGTGTCATCCAGCTGTTGGAGTTGTTAGTACCATTTTAAAAAAACTCGGTATGCCTAAATGAAAAAAAAATGTTCATTTGTGTGATGGCTGTAGGCTAATAAAAGGTTTACTGGGCTAGCACATCATTAGGAGATGAAGAGTGGTTCTGGATAAACCCTTAAAAACTGATTCTGTAGAAAACAAGATCTTAGCAAATTAAACATATAAAGTTATACTAGGCCTTTAAATGTGGGTTTCTAAAAAAAATACTATTTTATTGAAAATTGGTGATGCTGGTTGCTGACCATAATAAACTCATTCATTCATTCATTCATTCAAAATTGGTGAAGCTATAAATTTAGTTCAATCCAGGCACGTGCTGGTATATCGGGCAATCGGGCTTTGTCCCAACCCTCCCTCACCTCTGGTGCCCTGGCCGCCAATAACAATGTATGGGATTCCCCTCAACCCCCTCCCCCATAGGCGCCCCACCACTCCCTGTCCAGCGCCTTTCTATGGTACCCTGCACACCCCTGGTTCAATCTCTGAAATCTTTATATCCTCAGCCATTGTTCATATCATAAATTTTGTGCAAAAAAGATAACATATTGTGTGTTTTTTTTAATCTAGCAGAGAGGAATTTTTTTAAAATTCTCATTAGGAACTTGCTTAGGAAGAAATAGGTTTTCAGCGTTCATGGAATTCAATATCACTCTGTAATTTTTTAATTGTGAGAAGCAACATCTGTACAAGTAATGGTTAGAGTTGCCAGTTCCCAGAGTAATAGCTGAAGTTTCTAGAAATAACTATGGTCCCTTGAGTCTCCAGAAGAGAAATCTTTTCCCCCTTTCTTTCTCTTTATTTCCTCTTTTACCACTTCAGGTGTCGAGGGAGATACAAGGTTCTTGTTCTTGCAGTTCTAACAGCCTCGACTGACATTACTTGATGTTGTTGTAATATGTCTTTGATGTTACCTCTCCATCTTCCTCTGGATCTGACTCATGCTCTTTGTTCTCCTCTTTCCACATATGCCTTTGTATGGTATGGAATTCTAAGACATTCTCACCAAATGGGCAAACCACTTTATCTCTTGTCTCTGTATTGGTTCTATTCCAATTCTTTCCCTTATAATTTCATTTCTGCTTTTATCCCTTCTAGTCACTCCAGCTGCATTCCTCAAACATCTCATTTTCATGGTGATCAACTTTTGTTTATATTTTGTTGTAAGTGTCCATGTTTGACACTGGTGACATAAGATGGAAATGAATAGACTTTGCATGAGGGTTTTTTTTTCTTCTGGTTGGTACTGCCATCTGTTGTAAGAGCATTGCTAACTGTCCCAATATTTGGTTTCTCCTACTGCACCATGTGTTAATCTCTTCATCCATTTTATCATCAACAGTAAATGTTGTTCCTTCATCTTTAAGTGTCGTGATGGTTCTGGATATTGGCTATCATCATGTGATAGTCTTCCTGTTCTTCCGAGGACATGCCACACCAGTCTCTCAGGTTCTTTAGCCACAAAGTCCATCTATGTCCAGGCCCTCTCTTCCCAGGGATCTTCTCTTGTATAGCAAGTTGGAGTATTCTATAATTCATGTCGTTCCTCATGATAGACCCAAGATATTGGAGCTTTCTTTGTTTAGTGGTCTTATCCATCTTCTACATTAGTCACATGGCCAACCATTATATCTTTAGCAACCGTCTGTAGATCCATATTTCAAAAGCTTCGATTTTCTATTCAGATGATATTTTTATTATTTCCAAGCTGGTTAGATTCAGAGTTCCTATTTTGTACTTTGTTGTTCTGTCTCTTAGTTCTTTAACATTGCCGTTTCTTATTTGATCAGTCCATTTCTATTTCATTTGGATATCTATGGCCGTATACTATCCATATATGCTTTACTTCCAAATGGCATCAAGACTAGCTGACTTAGTGCAAAGGAGTTTTTATGTGCAATGCATATTCAGTATTTCTTTAGGAAGTAGTGCAGGAAAGTCCACAGTATCTGAATTTCACATGCATATCCCCACATATTATTTTGTAATGGTTACCCAAGGGCCGACTTATTTTCATATCACAAGTACTTTGCCTTTGCGGCATTGTAACAGCCCAGCTGCTGATTTTAGATTTTGGCCCTGAAATCTTTGGAAATGATGAAGCTCATGACCTGGTGACCCTGTTAATAGTGAACAGCACTTTTGGTTGTCTACAAAAGTTAATTAATGGTTGCATAAAGAATGAAAGTATAAAGACTTGGGACTGACTCAGATGTGAGACCAAACCAGAACTTAAGGTTGTTGAATAAGCTGCAAGAAGCAGTGATTATTAGTCAAAAACCAAAGTTCCTCTGTTTCAACTATTTGTCTTAACTTCTTCAAAGAAATGAGTTTTTAAAAATGGGTCCGTTTCACCAGGTAAGGTTAGAACAAGTATTAAAACCACACACTCTCTCATATGTGCCAGTTGCTTCCTTAATTTCAAGTTCTTGACAAGGCATACAGTAGCTTGCTATTTTGACTGAAGTGGAGAAACTATTTTTGGAAACTGCTTTGGTATTACCTGTATGTCTGAGCTGACCCTGGAGGAAAAGATATCAGAGAGAATGATGACTTCTAATGCACAAGTTTTGTGCCCACTTCTCACTGCCAATAGTAATAAAGTAATTAATATGGTATTAAGGGTATATTTAGTATAAAACACATTAATGGTGGAACTAGCTTTTTAATGTTGTAATGCTACTTAGTGCCAGACTGGCTTAGATGTTTGTGTTCCTTTTGTATATGTTTGATAATATTGTCCTAATATTAGGGCACCCCGAGAACATCTGTCCATCCCACCAGAGACTCCAGAGTGGACCGGAGAGGCTCTCTTACTGTGCCATCTGCTAGAGAGGCTTGCCTCTCTAGCACCAGAAGGAGGGGAGGGTCTTCTCTGTGTCTGCTCCAGCCCTATGGATCCTCCTGCCAGTTGAGCTCTGACTCCAGTTGCTGCCCTTCAGGAAAGAACTAAAAACCTGGCTGGTGGAGCAGGTGTGGAGCACCAGTTACAAGGAATACTTCATTCTATTCCTGCATTATTATTTTTTGTGCACATAAAAATATTTACATCCCTAAGAAATAACTGTGCATTGCAGTTGCTTTGCAAGTATTACAAGCATAAGTTAAACAAAAAAAATTCAAAGGTAAGAATAGTAGAGGAAAATGTGGCTTGGATTCTATTCAGCGGCATCATTGAACTTCATTGCCATTTCTCTCTGGGGAATGTGTTCCTATTCATAAGATTGTATGTAAGTACTGAAACCGTGTAAACCAAACCAACACTATAGTTACATATGTAAATGCCATTGTTCTGAATCTTACCAAGTATGCTATACTTGGC
The DNA here is from genome assembly GCA_035047345.1 of Bradypodion ventrale. Taxonomy (NCBI): domain Eukaryota; kingdom Metazoa; phylum Chordata; class Lepidosauria; order Squamata; family Chamaeleonidae; genus Bradypodion; species Bradypodion ventrale. The sequence continues at coordinate 130,248,976 of JAWDJE010000006.1, forward strand.
ATTTAGAACAAAATAGCAATTGTTACCTGATAGTTGTTTTTGAAATCATAAGAATTCCAGTACGTATGTATATATTTACAAAAAAAACTAGTGCTTCAGTAGCATAACTTTTTATCTTGATGGGTATTTTAACCCTTCATTTATGTTTCATTTCCATATTATATGTTCTGTTTTATTTTTATTTTGTCTGCTATGCTTCTCCGCTTTTCACATCTGTTATTTTAAATCACAAGATGCAGACCTAATGTAGAAAGGATTTCAATGTAAAAACTTGTGTTTGATTTTCAAAAGTGGTGCATCTTGGACGGTTTACCGTTGAAGAAATCAAAATCATAATGGGCTGTGCTACACTTCATTATTATGCCAAGGAATCCTTTGCTTTCTAGCATTGCTTATCTTTTGCAATTTATTGAAACCATATAAATGTCAATGCTGTGTTAAAAATTTCCTCTAGTAAGCCCATATGTGTGTGTTAAACAGAGTTAAGTGTTCCTGCATGAGCTTTGCTTTTGGAACTTTTTATTTGCATTGTTTGTTTTTATTTTATTTGGCTGAGCTTTATACATCTATCTTCTCACCTGACATATCCTAGGGGGCCTGGAGTAGCCATAATACAGTGAGCCCACCTTACTGGTCCCCAGACATTTCAGAAGGTCGGGAAACTTTTAAATCCAGACAGCTGCCTGGCAGTGCCATATGGAGCATCAAAGTGGTAATTAATCTGTATTTATATTCTTGTGATACTTTACTCACTAGTGTACTCTATGATAAAAGGTCATAATTCAATTTTAAAAATCTGTTATAATCATTTATACCTTATCTTTCATATCTTACCTTTTAGGGGAACATATTTTAGCATTAAAATATACATTTATAACAATAAAGAAGTTCAAAATAGAGAAATTAATTGTGATCCTTTAAAATAGTGTTGCTCAAACTATGGCCCATGGGCCAGATCCAACCCACAGGGCCAAATCATCCATCCCAGCCCACCCTTGCTGCTCCCAGAAGCAAAAGTAAAACACACATGCATGCACTAAATGCTGCCGTAAATGCACCAACATCTGTCATAAATATGTTTACAACACCCATGGGTGCATTTACGGCAGTGTTTTGCACATGTACGGGGTGTGTTTTGCTTCCAATTCCGGTTGGAGGAACCATGGTACCAGCCCGCTAAACCACATGACCGGCCTGCAGCCCCAAAGGTTTGGGCACCCCTGCTTTAAAGCATAGTTGAATTGGCGAGTTTTAGCTGTAGTGTTCAAGTATCTTCTCTGCCTACATTTAAAAAAATCATTTCTAATGCATGTGGTGGAATAGATTATCAACATATCAAATATGCAAAATGCTATGTGTCAATCTGTTAATCATTAATTCAGTTATACATGGATGCTGGCTTCCACCACAGAGAATGAAACCTAGACATTATTTAAAAAAAAAAAAAACAACAAGTGTCATGTCCTGAGTCAACTAGAGTTTGAAGGCAATGATAGAAAATAGTGTCTCATCAATATGGTTCCCAAAACTTCCACTGGCCATGACAGACTTTGAAAATTGTACTAGAACTAATTCTGTCTACTCCTTCCTAGAATGTGTCACATATCAGAAGCTGTGATTTATGAAGATATGTGTAATACTGTACAGTGGTATCTCACTTAAAGAGCATAATGTGTTCCACGCGATTGCTCTTTAAGCGAGTTTGCTCTTTAAGCGAAACACCACTGTAAGTGACCAATTGTGACTTCTGGTGGGCGGGACTGCAAACCCTGATTTAGTTGTTAAGCTAGTTTTTGGTCAGTTTTAGTTGTTAAGCGAGGAGACCATTCAGAGAAAATTCTGCTATTTAAGCGAGTTAGCCTCTAAGCGAAGCACTCTTTATGCGAGGTTATAGTGTATATTAACTTATTTTGTATTCACATATGATCAAACTAATTAATATATTTCCAAGGTAAAATAGATACATCAGATTTTGCAAACATGATGAAAGTGGGGGGCCCAAAATAGAGTATACTAACTGGAGAAAAGTAGAGAATTTTGGATGGTGACTAAAATAATATATTGCCATAATAAATGGACTGATTAAATTTTAGTTGAATAGTGGCCCAGAAGTTATTTCTTTGTCATGCCCTTTTCTTGATATTACACATTGATTTTTGTGGTTACTTCGTATTTCCTTTAAATCACGGTCTCCTATTGTATATAAACCAGATAACTGTGGTCTATTGCCAATTTAATAATCAGCATCTGAACCAGGAACAAATCATATGCTCAGATCCTACTAATTTAACCAACATTAAACCTCAGTTAAAAGTTTTAGATTTATTGGAAATTGTGATTTAAATAAGCTAGTGAGTCTAGGAGTGGTGTGATGAACACACACACTACAGTCTCATCCCAGAATTGATAAAACACAGTTTATTAAGCCATGGTCACAGTGTCATAACTAATTAGTATTTTGGACTAGTTTTCTTTCCATATAACATTTTGTGCTGCTTTATTCATTAATGACTTGATATGACTGAAAGAGATTTAATACAAGTGGCTGGAATCCTGTTGCTTAGGGAAATAAGTCACAGCTAGAGTAGTCCTACTAAATCAGTGATGATTTGGTGAGTCATGTCTTCCAGGAGTTCCACTTATTCAGTGGGTCTACTCTAATTGTGACTTACTACGCTAAGCAACAGAATTTCAGCTAATATATGTCAACAAAAAGCCTTGCTTGAAAACCAGCAATTTTACTAAGATGCACAACTGAAGAAGTGGACTCAAGTTTACCAAAGCTTATGTTAAATAAAATTTGTTAGCCTTTAATGCAGGGGTGCTCAAATGTTTGGAGCCGGTCATGTGGTTGAGCGTGCTTGGTCACGTGGTTCCTCCCACCAGAAGTGGAAGAAAAACCCGCATGTGTGTGCGCATAATGTGCCCACACATGTATAACGCTACGTAAATGACCTGCGGCTGTCATAAATGCATTATGTGCATGTGTGTGTGTGTTATGCACATGTGTGGGTGCGTTTTGCACACACACATTTTACTTCCGCTTTCAGGAGCGGCAAGGGTGGTGTAGGTTGGATTAATTGGCACCACGGGCCATCGTTTATGCACTTCTGCTTTAACATGTCACAAGACTATAGTTTTTGCTGCAACAAGCTGACATAGGTTTCCCAGGAAATTTCTGTATATAACTTCTTATTCTTTTTACCATTTCAGCTAGAAAGATACTTTCCCTCCCTACACTGTTACAATTTTGATAATTGTTATTCACCTTAAAATACACTGGGGTGATGGGATTGTGGCGCGGGAGGTAAATGGTGGGGCTACATTGGACAGGTATCGAGAGTGACGATTACATTAATGACTTTATCCTTTCTTTAAACTATTTTCGGTCTATGTGCCCTGTGTGGAATGCAGAATATTTCTGCATAATAACACTTTTATCACATATAAAATAAGCAGGTATAGCTGTTCCTTACTCTCAGGCATCAGTACTGTTTCGGATGGTGCCCAGCTATATGTACTTCTGTCACAATCCATATGCTATGAGAATTCCAAGTTATTTATGGGATACTGCTGACATGGAAGAAACTGCAATCTGTTGACAGTGTCTACCTTAATATAATTCTTGCTGCCATGGATGATGATGTTCTTCCACTAATATTTCCTACAAGCAAGCCGAATGTAATGTCATTCCAGATCACATGTGGATACTAAATTCTCCTCTGTATTATGCCAATGAACTCACAACTAATTTGGAACAGCCCATTTTCCGCTCTTGCTCTCAAATTCTTCTTCTTTACTTGATATATAGTGATGACCTTTTAAATCCTAGACTTGTGGGAAGTCTACCACTGTTGAAGTAATTGCCCCATTGCCTGAACCTAAAATAGTCCACACAGAAGCTTTATGTCTTGATGTTTCTGTGCAACCACATAATGGCCAATGACTACCACTTCATAAGGAATATCAATAGATTGCTGCATATACTTGTCTGCTTCCAGCTTCCACTCAAAACACATCACTGAATCTATGGTGTGAAGCTAAACTCTATGACATAGCAACATCTGTTTATTCTTTGTTGGACAAAGACTCATAACTTTCTCAAGCTATAATTAACTGCATAAGGGTGCGAAAAAAGTAATTGACAAAATAGACTTGTACCCAGTAGAAAATGATAGAATATGTCTGATAGTCCATTACAACCCAAAGCAAAAATCACCCAGCCTCTTCTGGAAAATGACACTATGTTCTCACAAGCCTTGTGTGACAGAACTATGCTTGAGTGCATATGATTCCACTGGTGAGTCTTTAAAAAACTACTCATTAGCAAAAATTGATCACACAATAAAGATAGATAGACAGGGACTAAACAATTCAAGTACCCCATATGCCAGTATCCAAATACCTACTCTGACTATATCATTACAGGGCATAATAATGTCAACCAGAGCATCAGGGATTCATTCACTTGTGCATGTTGCAGTGTGATAACAGTCAGGACAGTCCTTCTGTGTTCTGCAAAAAGCAGTCAGCTCCACATCTGTGGAAAAGCAGAAACAAATACGAATCTGACAACAGAAACAACAATAAAAATACCAATAGAAGAGCATTTTAGCTTTTGTGGTCATTTTTTCATTTATCCTCTGCTGCCATTGTGGATATTAGTGTGAGAGAATACTGAGTTAAAATTTGTTTTTATTTGTTTTTAATTTATTACTGATGCATTATTTATTGATAAGTTCTGATTTGTCATGAGAGGTTTATGCTGAGATAATTATTTCATACAACATATGCTAATTGGCTCACTTAATGCACAAGTGCTTAATGATATTTATGTTATCAGCAACAGTCTAGTAAATGGCCAGGCTTAATCATTGTCACTGTCAGTGTTTTCTGTATTTATTTTCTTTCTGACTTCATGCCTAGCACCTATCCCTAAATCATGTGTTTTATATCGTATGCATGTCTGAAATTCTGCACAACACTTTGTCATCTATACATTTTTATACTGCAACGGACTTATATTTAAAGTACCACAGCATTTGTTTTTGTTACCACAGACTAATGGGCTGTTTGTCAAGAAACGTGACTTCTTCAAAACAAAATAATTTGCATTAAGAGGTGCATAATGTATATTTTGGTCCTATCTGAATTTGGTCCTGTTTGAAATTTACCATAAATAGGGTCGTGGGTCAGGCTTTCCTGGGAAGCGAAGACCACGTGGCACAGGTCTTTCTGGAAGAGGTGGACGGGGGAGGTCAAAACTGAAGAATGGAATTGGATCTTTCCTTACTGCAGGGGTAAGAATCTGTAGCGTATATCTCATTTGTTAATTCTCACTTGTGGTGCCACAAGTGAGCATGTGTCTCAGATCTTTCATTACCCTGTCAGATCTATGTAGACCTGTTTTCTCATTAGCACTGGTTGTCTGGAATTTCCCTATTCATTGATCTAGCAGTGCTGAAGACTGAATGATGAGCATACAGTAGATCCATGCAGTTTTGCTATGGGCTCATTTTCTCCCTAGATTCTCTGCTCCTTTTTATCAGTGACTAGTAGAAAATGCTTTGTGCTGCTGGAAACAGTATTATTTTTGTTGTTCAGAAACTTTTACAAGCATTATTGGTTTTATAACCTGGTCAGGGACTGTTGATGTGATAAAATTACAGTTTTATCTGTGGCTACTGTTCCTGCTGGAAATGTGAGTGTACTATTCCCCTGGTACTTACTATGTTGGGTCGGTGAAGGGGCTAAAACAAGGATTGATTGGACTGGTTATGGGCGCTTCTTGTTCAAAATCTTCAAGCTCTGAAATAAGAGATTTGTTCCCTGAGTCTGAAACATTGCAGAAGAAAAGGAGGAATAGAAATTTATTTATTTATTTATTTATTTATTTATTTTATTCGATTTATACCCCGCCCTACTCAGCGCAAGGCCGACTCAGGGCGGCATAACAACATATCAATTACAGCATAACATAATGCATAAATACAATGGGGGAAGAAAAAACAAAGTCAAGAATCGTATACAGTACAAGTTAAATCAGAATAAGCAAAAAGAATGTCCTGAAATGAGGCTGGTCTTTAAAATGCCCTTTGGTGATCCACTTATGTGGCCAAAAAGGCATGCTCCCTAGTCTGTTCCACACCGGCTCTTGAAAAAGGCTGAACAGGTAACATTTTACCAGCTGTTTACATTCAAGTAAGATCAATTCCACTATTATTCACATTAAAGAAGATGATCTAGAACCAGTTTTCAACCACTTAAATTAAAACCACAACTTTTTTTTTTAAAACTACCCCTATGTCTGTAGCCCTTTTGTGCAACTATTGTTACTGTCATGAGCAAAAGTTCAGCTTTTGACTTCCAAGAGGAAACATTTGTGTGAAATAGAGAAGGGGTTCTGGAGAAAAGTAATCACCTACTGATTAGAACAGGGATTCGCAGCCTGCAGCCTGTGGGCCAGATATGCCTATGGTGCCATTTCATATCCATCCATTCATCCCCCCCCCCTCCACCACACCTGGAAGTGCCATGTGCTGGAAGAAAGGCAAAATGGCGGTCTGGTCCCCCAAAGCTGTATGAAGGAGTATGATCCGGATTTAAAAGGTTGAGAACATCTGGATTAGAAGGTTGGGACTTCTGGAGCCAAACAGGCTGCAAATCTTTCTGTGATTTTCCTTGGCGCTGACAGCAGTAATCATCCTATAGTCAGCAGCCAAATGGGCTCTGGTTACGATTCCAAAAAGTCAAAATTACTGCACAGATCCACAAAATAATGACCACACACCTTCTGTGAGATGTGGCTGGCATTACAAAGTTCTGTAGGTGAGAAATTCCTTCATCTTCTTTGGGATGGACAACTCCAGGATCTGGTAAGTGTTGTAGCAGCGATGGATAACTTTGCGACACAGGTGTTTAAGGGAGGAGAGCGCCCTGGGGGCCGACCAAAACTGAACATGGCCGTCTCTTGTCCTGTATCAAAAACAGCGGGGAGGATATATTATTTTATTTCTCTAAAAGTCACTCAGGATGGTGTACATACATCAGGGGCACCCAAACTTTTCAGGCCGCAAGCCAGTCAGGTGCTTCCTTCCACCGGAAGCGGCGCAGGCCGGTTGAATTGACGTCAGGGGCTGGATCTGGTCCACAGGCCATAGTTTGGGCACCCCCTGTTGCAATGATGTTGCCATGTGGAAAATAGGTACAGCAAAGGCCATTCTTCACAGGGGCAAATGCGGCCGGAATCCCCAGCTCTAAGGCCCAGATCCTCAGGAGCCTGTCATCTGCTACCGTTGCAAGATAAAGGCCTTCAGGTGAGAAGCACACGGATCGCAGGGAGCTGGCATGGAAGTCATTGTTTTGGTCAACCAAAGGTGACAATGGAACGTGGCAGAGGGATCTCAGTTGCTCCCCAGTGCAGGGATCCCAGAGGATCACAAGGGTGTCGTACGACGCAGTCGCAAGAAGAGCCGAGTCTGGAGAGAAGTCACAGGACACAACGCAGCCTTGGTGCCCGTCTAGTCGTCTCAGGAGACTGTATGAGTGCATATTCCAGAGCAGGGCGGCTTTCTCTCCAGCAGCAGAGCACAGCATCTGGCCATCCGAAATGAGTCAGGTTACGTGTCTCCAGAGGACCCATTAAACCAGGGGTTCTCAACCTATGGCCTGGGGGCCAGATGTGGCCTGCAACACCATTTTATGTGGCCCATCACCACCACCACCACACAGAAGTGCCATGTGTGGCAGGAAAAATGGCTGTCTGATCTCCAAAGCTGTCTGAGGGAGCGTGACCCAGCCCTCAGCTTGAAAAGGTTGAGAACCCCTGCATTAAATTATTGTTTCACAAGTATTAGCACTCTGAAGCATGCAGACCCTAATAAATATCACTTACCTGAAAAGCTGGTAGTAGTGTGAACATTCTGTATCAGGCTTTTTTTTTTAAAGGCCTGTTTACTTATTAGGTGATACTGTTAGTACTAAAGGGCATGCTATTCACTGAAATATAAACTCCTGTTTCTACAAAAAGCATTCCAGAATAAGAGGAGGAGTATTTTTGTCTCCAGATTATTCTATAAATATGAAAAAGAGGGCATACATATACATAATTCTTCTACTCATGTTCAAAATACACATTCTTTCTGACTGCTTTCCTCCAATTTCTTCTTTCACCTACTTTCCTATAACTTCTCAACATCTATTCTCTCATTTCTAGTGGGAGACTTTCTCTGAAGCCAAGTTATCTCTCCCTTTATCATTGTCTATTTCTTGTACTGTGTATACTTTCATATTTGCACTGCAATTGGCTATTATGGGAAGAGACGAGCCATATAATTTCATTGATGAAGAAAGGCTGGCCCAAGCAGAGATTTTCCCAGGGTGAAACAACCCTTAGCATAATGCCTTGAGAATTCATTGTAGGGATTAATAAGGGATTGAACTGCAACTTGCAGAGAAGAAGGTCTCAGACCAAGCTAACATCAACATCTAGATTTTAAAGTTACACATTATGCTTAGTTTATAATAATTAGGAATTACCGGTAACTTGTGGATCAAGTCTACTTTGTCAGAAAAAGTTGGCTTGCTCCATGTAAGTTCACATTAAAACATTGCAAAGGTGCTACAACATTTTGGTTTTGACTGATATGCCTGAACAGACTAACAGAGCTACCATTTTGAAAAAGTACTGCAACTTGTTTTCTTTCATGTTGAAGAGAATGTGTGATTAGAATGTAGTATTGAGGACTAAGCAGAGTCAGATTCAAATCCTCATTGACATCTGCAGTCACTGAATGGCTTTGAGCCAGCCACTATCTCTCCAAGGCTGGTATGGAAATACATTTACATTGTGGGAAGAGACAACGAATGGCATTCTGAGATTTTGGGAGCAAAATGCATGTATAAACATAATATAAATGTCTGTATTCATTGATAGTGCTGAAATACTTTACATTACATTGTATGCTAGAGTTAAAGTTTGGTAATACATTGTGGAATCAATTCATCATTGGTAACTTTTTGTTTCTGTAGGTCACAGATATGGACAGTTCATCTAATAAAGATGAGGAGGAAAACTCCATGCACAATACTGTTGTCCTGTTCTCCAGCAGTGACAAATTTACCTTACATCAGGTTGCAACATTTAGTCATATTAGTTTTGCAGTGAAAATCATTGTTTTCTATTTCTTATCCAGCACGTATAGAATATAGGGAATATTCAATTCAGTTTTTTATTTGACCTGATTTATTTTATTCAGTCTGTTAGTGTTTTAGGAAATTTAGAAATTAAATATGAAGATACACTGTGTAGTTATGCTATTCTGGTTGGTACAGAAAAATAGTAATTGTTGAGAGCCCACAGGTAATACACCACATGGCTCCTGTCCTCTTTTTAGGCATGTAAGACCACTGTTTTGTCATATATAATTCTACTGCCTGCTATTTTTACTCTGGCTGCTGTTTAACCTCTAGGCTCAATTCAAGGAGCTGGTGGCCTTTAGATATCTGTAGCACTGACAGTGAATTGAAATAAACAATATTTTTTTCAAATCCTTCTTTAAAAGGGGGGAGGGGATTCACACATCTTTATGCTTTTTGTGAGATGAATGGAGGCGAGAGGTAATGCATATATCTTTTACTGCGCAAAGGGGGCAAGTATTGTCTTCAAGAAATGATTCCTTCACACAGTGTGATGAGATAAATTCCTCCAGTGAGCTAAAGAGAGCACTACACAGGAGCTGTCTCTGATTAAATGAAGAAGAGCAGCTTGAACTGAATGTATGTTAAAAGGAGAATCTGAATGCTGATCCTATCTATTTTCACTTCCTTCATTGCTTTCAGTGTTTGAACATGTAGATAAATGTTTCCAGGATTTAGATGGGGACCTGCTTCTGCTCTCAAGCAGTATGGACAGACACTGGAAATTGTTTAGATAACATCTCCAGATGTACATTTGATGATGAAATGTTTTAGGATATAATAAGCGATAGGTGCTTTCACTGGCTTCCCACAGTCTCCTAGCATCAGCCTGATTGCCACAGCATCGTGGCACTGTGTTGCTCCCGCCCTCCACTCTGCCTCCCAGTTCAAAGTGAAATGGTGCAGCAGCATGTAGTTATGGAAAATGTAATCATTTAATTGAGTGATTTCAGTACACTTTTACCTTTAATGCCTAAATATGTTCAGCCCTATTTACCTTATTTAGGAGAGTTCCTTCTTGGATTTGGAGAAGGATGACTTAGAATACAAGGCTTTCTTGCTCATAGTATCTAATTCTTTTTCTCAATGCAGGCAAAGATCTTTCTATTTAAGTAGGCACATTACACACACACACACACACACACACACACACACACACACACACACACACACACCGTATTTTTCGGCGTATAAGACGACTGGGCATATAAGACGACCCCCAACTTTTCCAGTTAAAATATAGAGTTTGGAATATACTTGCCGTATAAGACTACCTCTCTTCCAATGCACACCAAATAAAAATTAACCCACACTCAACACCGAAGACGCGCAGCCGTCCGAGTCGAATGGGCAGGTTCTGGTGGAGAGCCAATCCACGCTCATGTTCTCCTCCTTGAGGTACAGGAAGATGTGTGCAGCTTGCTTCCCCTTGCTTCATACTCCCTGCACAGAGCAGGGACTCGGCCGCGGCACCCCCCACCATATGCGCCGGACATATGAAGCAAGGAGAAACAAGCTGCAGTTAAGTACCTGTCCTATAAGACGACCCCCAACTTTGGCACAGATTTTTCGGGGTTAAAAAGTAGTCTTATACGCCAGAAAATACAGAGTGTGTGTGTGTGTGTGTGTGTGTGTGTGTGTGTGTGTGTGTGTGTGTGTGTGTGTGTGTGTGTGTGTGTGTGTGTGTGTGTGTAAACAGCTGTTTCTTGGTATATTTGTATGGGAGATAGTGACAAAATAATCTGTTTTATATTTAGGATATGTGTGTTGTGTGTGGAAGTTTTGGGCAAGGTGCAGAAGGCCGATTGCTTTCCTGTTCTCAGTGTGGTCAGTGTTACCATCCCTACTGTGTCAGTATTAAGGTAAGTGATTTTAAAGGTTTGAAGAACATATTGCATATATACACATACTATACTTACACCACATTGATTCCAGTTCTGTCATGATTAGAGAACATTGTTAGGTTGTTAAATATTCCTCTGTAAATGTGACCATCATTTGTATGCCACTTTCAAAACACTCTTAATTCAGTGACATTTTAGAGCTGCAAGAGAAATTAACCTTTTTATAATTTTGCAGCCATAAATAGCACCGATTATCTTGCAGTTGGCTGAAAGAAGGTATTAAGCTATAGATAGGTATTAAGCCAGACATGAGCCCTGTATTAAGGTACCTATCAGCATTTTTTTTCTTGGAAAAATTATACTCTTCGTGGAGGCAATAAGGTTCAATTAATTCAGTTTGTCTATTGGCTGTCAGAATTGACAGCAAGTAGAGTAGTTAATTAATGAATTACATTTATAAGGCTGAGAGAGAATGTGTGAAAATTAAATTAAATAGTTAGTAATTGACTTATGCGCAGATAATAAATCATATATTTCAGTTTTTTATTTATGCAATGCATAAGCTATGAAATGTTTTTCTTCTTTAATAAGAGCAATTATTTGGAAAGTTATTTTTTTCCTCTTGTACTTTAGCATTTAATGTAAACTCCACATATACTTTATGGAACAGATAATGTTTTAAAAGTGTAGTTTGTATAAGTTTATTTTTAAAAGCAAGAACATATATTTAACATCAATTTAGCCTTTGAAATTGTGGGCAAGATTGGCTAACATAGATTACTTAAGTGGTTCATATTGTAAGTGGCCATTTTAACTCATTAAATGATTTAGAGGAGTTTTCTGTTAGTTACTCTTAACAGAGAGTGTTATAAAAGTCAGTCCATAGCATGAATGGTATTTTTTTTTATTTGATGTATAGTCAACCTTTTTCTCAAACTGGGATTTAGAGCAATATAGATAAAGTTCCAAGTTGAATCTATAGCACTCAAGGTTGGTTTAAGAAAGATCCATTGAAATAATCCTATCTTTCCATCTTGTACAATAGACCAAAATATAAAGCAGCTTTCTATGTACACAATAGTGTGGAAAATTCCTCCAACATTTATAATACATTTTATGTCCAAATTAGGAAGTGACAGAGAATTACTTCAAAGTAAATCTCTATTTGTTTCCACTTGTGAGCATGTCCACTATTTGTAGATTCACTGACAATGAATAGAAGAATTATTCATGTATGGTTCATACATTACACTCTTAATGAGTGATCACATGGAAACCAGTACTGATCTGCTCAGTTAAAATAGTGAAGTATTTCCTACCAATTTTCTTTATAGGTGGTGGTGTTGTTGCTTGCTACATTTCTGTGAAGGAGAGATTTCTAAGACTATCATATTAATTTTGGTAGGAATAGCATCCTTCATTGAATAAGAGAGAAATATGCAGCCAGTAATTCTTATGCAGCAAGGGGTGTATAGCTTCTGAATAGGCATCTGCAAAAAGACTTTCCCCAAATTAAGAACATATTTCCTTTAAAGACCATGAGCAAGAACACTACAATAATTTATTTAAAGTATTGCCAAAAAATAGAGGCAAATATATTAGTACTGTGAATAACTGTCTACTGTCTTCCACTATACAGATTACAAAAGTGGTGCTTCATAAAGGTTGGAGATGCCTGGAATGTACTGTGTGTGAAGCCTGCGGGAAGGCTACAGATCCAGGAAGATTGCTTCTTTGTGATGACTGTGATATCAGCTATCACACATACTGCCTAGATCCACCATTGCAGACAGTTCCCAAAGGAGGTTGGAAGTGCAAATGGTGTGTTTGTCCTTATTCTTCATAGCATTCACTACTAAAGCAGTTTTAAGCTGTATTTTAGGCATATATTTAACTTAATGGAGCTACGAGAGGATGTCAAAAGGGTCTATAAACATAAAGGAAACTTTCCTATTTTGTACTTATTTAAACAATCTAAGGAAGAAAAATAATTTGTGTGCTCCAAGACTGGAAGAAGTTAAAAGGAGAGATTGTCAAGGGAATTAAATCAGAGGTTTTTCCATAGAGACAAATTAAAAAGTCATCTTGGACATTGTGTTGAGGATTTCTGGTGTGATTATCTCAGGGCATTTCAACGTGCATGCCATGACAACTTAGTCTGATATGCGTCAGAATTTCATGACTGCCATGATAATCAGAGCAGTAGCATCATTTTGCTGACAATATATATAGCAAGGTACGCTCAGGATTTGTTTTTCTTAACTGGTTAGGAGAATGGTGATCATGAAATGGGAGTTTTAACCTTGGTTAACTCTTGCTGAAGTATACATTTTCAGCAGTCTAAGGAACCATATTAAAATGTTTTTTCCCTGGAGGCCAGGGTAGGAAAGTCCATGATTACAGAGCACACTACAGATATTTTCTGTTGGTATTTTGGGTGAGTTGACCCATCTTACCTGAATATACTTAAGGCACCATGTAGCTCCTTGAGTTTAGGGCAATGAACTAAAATGGACAATGGTTAGAAAATGGAGAAGACATTTGGTAACCAGTTTTATGAAGCCTGTTTTATGTTGAAGATGGTAGCAAAAAAGAGTTCTTTTATAACATTGTACCATCTCTTCAATAGCATTCAGCAGAGATTTAAAGCTGCCCTGAGTGGTGCTTGCACTAAAAAGGTGGGGTATAAATCTAAATAAATAAATAAAAATAAAGAGTGGACAAAGGTTTGTTGCAGTTACTCTATGGGGAAGAGATGATTGGAGCCTCGATAGCATACTGTGACGTGCTTACTTGAGACTTGGAAGACAATCATTTTCATCTGTCCCAGCTCTATATGATGCCATTTCATTGTTTTATTGGATGTGTTGCAGTTGCTGGTGCTTGAGGGCATGGATAACATCTGGCTAACAGCCTATTAGTTTACATCCAGCTGGGAGAGAATGTCTGGCTAATCCCATTAGTTTGCAGATTCTTGTGAGTGCAGGTAGTAGCAGTTTCTATGAAAGAGGATGTGATCAGATGGCTTCTGAACCTGGGTTCAGGAGATTTGAACAATTGGAAATTATAAGCAGATACTCATCTTCCTGAGCCAAGTACTCGAGATCGATTTCAGGCAGGTTTTAGGGCTGTTTTTAGGGCTGAATCTGTTTTAATAACTTGTGTAAGAAAGGAAGGATAGCTGTTGATTCTTTTGAACTAGTGGCCATTGTTGATGCATCTGAGTATAGTGTCCTTCTGACTTGTCCATAGAAGTATCATGGAAGTTCTCCTCCTGCATGGAACTTTGATTGCTGAAAGTACTAAGAGGTTATTTGCTCTGCTCTATGGCAGTAGTGCTGTGGGTCCCACAGGGCTTTATTTAATCCCCCATGCTGTCCATCTTCTGCATACATTTGCTGTGGGAAGATGACTGAGGATGTGGAGTGAGGTGTCATCAATATGAAGATGCCAACTCAACCTCACATTTGCTCTAGTCCAGGTGAGGAGTAGATGTTCAGAACTAGTGTCTGGGTAGGGCAATGGATTCCAGTAAATTGATATGCAATCCAGACAAGATGGTATTATAGAATCTTTTGTATGCTCAGGTAAGTGGCATTTGGAAGGGGTTGCATCATACCTATCAACCCGTGGCTCTGGAAAAAACAGGACCTGCGCAGGTCGCTTGTGTGCAGGTCGCTTTCCACGTATGCGTGGAAGCGCTCCGCCGCTTGTGTAGGGGCTGTGCAAGTGGTGGAGTGCTTCCACGCATGCATGGAAAGCGTTTTCCCCCGCTGCCAAATTACGGGATTTTGGCAGCGTGGGGCGGGTTATGACGTCAATCGGCATCAAATTCTGTGGTAATCCTGGCCAAATCGGGATGGTTGACAGGTATGGGTTGCATTCCAACAAAAAAAATTGTAGTTTGAAATTTTTTTTGTCCAGTATTGGCATGGAACTGCAAGCAGTCTTGTCACAATTATGAATCCTGTCTCAACCGAGATTACTGTGTGACAATTATGCTCTGTTTATCTCCTGCAATGAAGGGTTACCTTTGAGATCAATTTGGAAGCATTAGCTGGTCCATGACAGGGCATGGTACATATGATCACATTATGTCAGTGCTTTGTCATCTGCATTGGGCACAAGTCTGCTTCCATACCAACTTCAGAGTTCTGGTATTGTCTTGTGAATCCCTAACTAACTTGGAACCAGATTACCTGAAAAACTGTTTCCTTCTATTATATACCTACCCAGACCCTATAGTCACCTTGTAAAACCTTTTTCCAGTTCCTCTGCTTAATGAGGTGAGGTGGGTGATGGTTAGAGAGAAGGCCTCTCAGTGTATTCTAGTGAGGAATTCCTTTGTTGGAGGGGCTCCTTGATAGAGCACACTGAGATTTTCTTGGTACCACGTGAATACTTCTTAAAAATTCTGCAGAGCAGTTTAGTCCTGAATTTCAGTAGCACTGCTGTCTTCCAATTTTGGTTTTAGCTCAGTTAATATTATGTTTCATTGTTGTATTTTATTGGGGGGGGGGGGTTTATCTGTGGTTTATGAACTACATAGAGATTTTGGCTCTAGATCAGTGTTTCCCCACAATGGGACTTCAATTCCCAGAAGCCTAAGTCAGTACATTGCCTGATCTGTGCTTTGGGGAATTGACTTAGCCTTCTGGGAATTAAAATCAGGAGCATGCTGACTATGCTAAATGGGCGCTGGATGGGGAGGGAGGGAGCAGCACCTATGGGAATAACTGCATGATGTCATAGATTGAGCGCCCATCTCTGGTCCTAGCTCCTGCCAACCTAGCTGTTCAAATGCAAGACATTACAAGTAGATCAGTAGGGACCACTTCGGTGGGAAAAGATCTTGGGGACATGAAAGGAGCCTCATTCGCCCTCCTCACGGAGGGGGAGAATAATGGATGGAGGGGAACCAGAAAGAAAGGCGCTTCCCTCACCTTTCTCTTCCCCCACCTCTGCTGGACAATAGGAAGTGACGGAAAGAAGGAAGAGGCGGCACCCGATGGGGGGAGAGAGAGAGAGAGATCTTTAATCTGCTTCAGCTACCTCTCCCACCAACGCCCCTCTCTCCCTGGCATTTTGGTTTGGGCACGGCGGACCCTGGCTGCTGGGATGAGGCCTCTGACTCCTGCCCCCTGCCTTCTCCCTTGGAATCTAACCTGGCACTGCCGCTGCTGTCACCACTGCCGCAAGCCACAAAGAAACCCAGTGAGTCTTTCCCATCCACCCAGGCCATGAGGGGGCAGGACTGGTTGGTGCATGGTGGATATCACTGTGCATCAACCAGCCCCACCTCCCCATGGCCTCAGCGGATGGGAAAGACCCACTGGGCTTCTTCGCAGCCTGTGGCTTGTGACGGCGACGACAGCAGCAGCAGTGCCAGGTCAAATTGGTTAGTACACATTGATACCTAACATGCACCAACCAGCCACGGTGGGGGCTGGGGCTGGTTGGTGCATAGCAATACCCACTCTATGGAAACAGCGCCCCACCTCCTAGAAGGTTCCGCTTTGGTGGAAATCTAGTCTAGCCACCAGGTGACATACTTCTGTCCACCTCTGGGGGGGCGCCAGTCACTGGGGCACACCAGGACTTGTCCCTGTGTCCCAAATGGCCAGCATGGGCCTGATTGATGTCCAAAAACTAAAGGTTGGGAAACACTGCTCTAGAATAATCTAGAAATGCAATTCATTGATAAGTAAAAAATTTAAAGTGAGATTTCTTATGTCGTTTTGCAGGTGTGTTTGGTGCAGACATTGTGGAGCTACTTCTCCTGGTCTAAGATGTGAATGGCAAAATAATTACACGCAGTGTGCTCCTTGTGCAAGTTTGTCTACCTGTCCCATCTGCTGTTGCAATTATAGGGAAGAAGACCTCATTCTGCAGTGCAGGCAATGTGACAGGTCAGGGTTTCTGCTGCACTATGAATTTTATTTTTCATACCTCAGTCGTTTGGCCATAGTGTGTTGTGGCATATATATTATTTTAAATGCTTCTTGACTGGAATCCGTTTCCTGTAAAATAATGTAAAAAGAAATTCCTAGTTAATTATAGAAGAAAACCACATAATTTTAAATTGGAATCTCTACCTACCGAATTACAGTTGTAGCTGACATAACCAGCTTCAGCCAATGAAAGGCAATCGTTACCATACAAGCAAATTGGACAACTATAAGCAGTAATGGATCAGAATGAACCACTTAATATAAGGGTAGGCTTCTGAAGTCAAGAACAAACAGCATTCCCCTGAACAGACAAAACTCTGTGTAATTCTGTGTTGACTTTCAAATTTTTAGCAATATTCTAGTCCTTTGCACTAAAATGACACTGATTTAACATTTGTGCCATTTGTACTTGGATGGGAGTCCTCAAAGGAATTTCTCCAATCTGAATACGTGGAATGCTGCTGCCAATCAGAATTAACAATGTTGGGTTAGATTAGATAAACCACTGGTCTGACTGAGTATAAGACAGCTTTATGTGTTCCTATTATATCAAATAGAAGAGTGCCAAGAAGCTGAACAGTAATCCTTCAGTAGCTATCCTGATAATCAGACTTCTTGTTAGGATGAGAAGCACTTCCACCAAAGTGCCTGTGATTCCCAGCTTCTATAGTTCGTACAAGAATGACACCATGATTAATGATACTGAGAGTCAGAGAAATGTCTAGTAGAGGTAAAAGGATCATACTACACTTATCTTTACCCTGTCGTATCATTTCTCAAGTAATGCAAAGCAGTCTCAATACTAAAATTTAGCTTGATGCTCAGTTGAAATAGAACTGGAAATTCTATTTTATTTAATAAACAAAGACAGCCGTGTGATCCATACATAAAACAAAACAAATGCAGGAGGAAGACGATACCTTTTATTGGATCACTTAAAAAATAATCAAACTTTGCATGAGCTTCCATGATTCAAGATCACTTCTTCAGGCTTGCATCAATTTCTTTTGAGTATGGCTGAAAAAATACCCAAAGTTCATGGCAAGATGTTATGTCAGGCACATCTCTTAGGTGTGAGTTGTGGAGAGAAAAACAGCAGGCTAAATCTTTTGTGCATTTATTTTATTTAAGAGTGCCTAAATGGTACAGCAAAGACTTCTTCAGATACCTTGATCAACAGGAATGAATATTTATGAATTGATAATTTTTAAGAACTATTTTGGAACAAGTTGTACCATTGTCTTTTAAAGGCAGCTATTAGGGCAGTGAATGTGCTGTATGTTTCCATTCACTTGCAGTCTCAAAGAAGTCTGAATACTGTTGTGATATAAAATTGTACACTTCAGCTAACTCTCCCACTCCTTTCTGTTTAATTTGCAGATGGATGCACACAGCCTGTCAAAACTTAAACACAGAAGAGGAAATAGAAAGCACAGCCGACAGTGGTTTTGACTGCACCATGTGTAGACCATACGTGCTACCAGCAAATGGTAAATTGTCAATGGAGTGTCTTGTAGTGCTGCTCTTGTTTTTGAAGGAAGAATTGTCTAAATCATGGGTGCCCAAACTTTTTGGGCCGTTGGCCGATCACATGGTTCAGCGGGCCGGTCACGTGGTTCCTCCCACTGGAAGCAGAAGTAAAATGCGGCTTGCAATCTGTTTTGCAACAGGGTGAGATAGATTTTTAGGCTGCCATTTTCTCTGCTTAAACCAGGGGTGCCCAAATTATGGCCTGGAGGCCGGATCTGCCCCCTGACACCAATTCATCTGGCCCACACTGCCCTTGCTGCTCCTGGAAGCGGAAGTAAAATCTGCCCGTATGGGAGCACTCATGTGAATCATTGGGTTGTAAGCTCTTCACAGCATGATATAACCTGGAAATGTGCTTTCAAATATATCCTTCCTTCCTTCCTCTCTCTCTAGGCCAGACGTAAAACTGGCAAAATAAAGCTACTGTTTGGTGGGTTTATTCTGCAGTTCCTTTGGCCTGACCTAGTGTGAGAAAGACACAATATTGCTGTTACCAGGGTATACCTGATTGTAGTTCAAAAATACCACAATCTTTGAGGAAGCTCTTTCTGTGCACAAAGTTAGACTATAAATTCTTTTGTTTCAGGAGGAATTCTGGTGAATTGAACTCTCTCTAGAGATTGCTTATTGCTTCCAGAAATATCATTTTCCTAATACCGTATTTTATTATCAGATAATTATTATTTTTAATCCATTGTTTTCCTTATACCTGTCCATAAAAATATTAGTTTGTATAAAATTGTTAGTCTCAAAATTAAACTGTGCAAAAATAAGAAATGTGTATCTGGATTAATGCACAGGGAAGTAGCAAAGGATAAGCAGGTTTATCAGCATCAAATGTTGAAATTACTGAGTTTTAAATGAAAGTGATTTTAAGTAAGATCTTTTAAGTTAGTCTAAATACTGTATTCAGTTTTATTTTTCTTTGTTGTATTTTTTCAGTGCCTTCATCTGAATGCTCTGAATCATCAGTTGCAGTTCCAATTATAACAAAAGCAAAGGAACTTGGTAATTTTTTAAAATTGTTCCTCTTAATTTCATTTGTACTGCTATTTCATCCATACTCAGTACAGTAGAACCCCGTATAATGAAAAAACTCCATTCTGTGGAGCTCTTTGCTATATGGTTTTTCCCCATTATATGAAGCGCTATTGACGATGCACCATATAACAAAAAGAAAATGTTCATTATACGAATTGCTATTGGTGATACCTCGCACAACGAAAATTTTTGTCGTTGTATGCAGTATTGCCAATAGTGATTCGTATAACGAACAATTTCCCCCCGTTATACGGTGCAAAAACACTTCGTTGTACGAATTTTTCATTATACGAAGCGTTCGCTATACAGGGTTCCACTGTACTGTAATTGTGTCTTGTACCATCAGCATATTCCTTATCTTTTTCTAACTGTGATTTCTTTTCCATCCTATTCCTTATTATTTGTTTTATTTAAAATACACACCTTTTTCTAATACAGTATTTACTTGTTTGCTGAATAAGCAAAGTACTATTTAAAATTGAATGGATTTTTTATTTATTTAAGTTACCTCTTAATTGAGACATAAACAGTTCTAAACATTACTGGAGTTTTACATGAGGCCTAGAATCCTTTATGTCTGTCTTCTTGGGAAATAAGGTTGTATGATTGGGCTAAACATGAGGTGATTCAGAGAGTGTGGCTTCTACAATTCAGAGAGTGTGGCTTCTACATTTTGTTAATTCCTTACCCGTTTCACAATAATTAAAAGACCTGGCACAATAGGTCTACAGTACATATTTTGTGGTTTTTCCTTGGGCACAAGTATGAATAGAATCAATGCAGAGACAAAGTAGTTAATAATGTGCAGGAAGACCACAAACAGTTAATTTTGTAATTGGACAAGAAGAAATTACATTTAGATAAGAAAGTTTTTTCTGTAAATTTCTGCTGAAATATTTGTACTATCTCTCTTGCAGTAGTGTTAGAATGGATAAAAATTTGTGGTGTGATATTTGTTAATTTCCTTACAACAAGAAACCAACCAACCAGTGGAAAAAAAATTACCCAGTGTATATGGGCTTATTTGTCAGCGGTGTACCAGAGTTTATAAGCAAAATTATTAAAACTCTGTATTCCTCTTATGGCTCATGCAAATTTCATAGACCCACCGAAGACATATACTCAGGATGGAGTCTGTTTGACAGAAACAGGAATGTCTCAGTTACAGAGCCTCAGTGCAGTTGTACCAAGAAGGAAAAGGACTAAGCCAAAGCTTAAACTGAAGATTATAAACCAGAATAGTGTGGCTGTACTCCAGACACTACCTGATATCCAGTCAGAACATTCAAGGGATGGAGAAATGGATGACAGCAGAGGTAAGTGTTCTGTCATATGTTTTAATGATAATCGTAAGAACAGCTTGTAGATGGGCGTTAGTTCAAAGGAGTATCCTTGCTGTTGGAATTGTGTTGTTCGGCCGAGATTTTGTTCAAGCTCAGCAATATATATATTGCCACTTTATACATTCCCGGGTAATTTTGTATTAGTATTCCATGTCTTCTAGAGCCTCTAGAGATCTTTTAATGGCTTGATTATTTGGTATTTTAAGTGTTTTATTGTTCAATTTGTACTTCACTTGTTTTTAGCTTATTTTTATAATGTTTGTAAGCTGCACTTGAGTGCTGTTCTATTAGTAGAAAAGTGGAGTAGAAATGAAGTGTTAGGTCAGAGTAGAAAATCAACATGAAGTCAGCCTACATTTGCTTGGATGTATGTCTATATACATTGGAACATTAGATTACACGAGAGAGAGAGAGAGAGAGAGAGAGAGAGAGAACACAACATTTAAGGGACTGTTTGAGTTCAAGAGTCTTTATTTGTGTTCGAATAGCATCATTTTTGCTTAACACAATGCGTCGTTCTGCACCACGTGTTCCCCGTATAACAATGTTTTTAGTGTTGTTGTCCGGAAAACGATGCTAAAATAACCGTCATTATCCGCTAAAAACATCGTTATGCAGGAAACTCCATACAAACCCGCATAACAACAAAAATCACTTAGCAACGCTACTTGGGGAACCAAGTAACGTCGTTATGTGAGGGTTTACTGTAATAACATACAAAGCTAACAAAATAACACATACAAAATTAACACATCTAAAAACAAAACCCTGTGAATACACACGAATGGATTTGCTGCGATTCATCCGGCCTACACTGCTCCTGGAAGCTGAAGTAAAACGCGCACATATGCGCATGTTTTACTTCTGCTTCCGGGAGCGACGAAGGCAGCACAAGCTGGATGAATCGCAGTAAACCCATTCGTGTGGATTTACAGGGTGCTTGGGCTTCTGGGAATTGAAGTCCAAGAACATTTGGAGTGCCAAGGTTCACCATCATGGATCTAGATCATCGAGTCCACCCCATGTCAAAGAAACACAGTGGGGAATCGGCCAGATCCTAAACCACTTTGCTATTCGGCAATTTTTCTGATGATAACCTGTTTTCTTTTATTGCTTGTTAGAATGTGGGTGGAATTAGCCCGGGTATGATCTTTTATGAGTTTGCCTGAAAATTAAATATGTTTGCAAGCTCTGGCCATTGCAGCCACCATCTACTGGAGTACAGCGTATGATAATGTGAAGCACAGTCTTTTCAGACGTGGTGCTCTTTCTCTCATTTCCTACACATGAATGAGCACCTATCTAATTGTGTTTATTCCTTCTGATTTCTGGTGATAATTGGCTTTAGTGTTGCAAATTTAAAATCTGTTTTCATTGTTTCAATGTGTTTTTAATCTGTGTTAAGCTTTTATGTGATTTTAATGTGTTTATTTTAAAATATAATAGCTCCCTAGGGAGTCATTAGACTAAAGGAGTGAGGGAGAAATGTAATCATACATTAATAACTCCACTGTACTTTATTATTAATCTTTTAAAAATAAACTCAGAAGGAGATCTCATGGACTGTGAAGGAAAATCAGACACAAGCCCTGAGCGAGAACCAGCAGATGATGACCCAAAGGGAATAGAAGGATGTGAGGCAATCAAAAAGAGGAAGAGAAAACCATACAGACCTGGTAGTGTATATGATCAAGATGTTTGTGTCAATGTTGAGATTTATGTTCAACGGCTATGTATGAACAGTAATTTAACTTATCAGGAAATGATGGTTCAAATGTGTCTTTTTTCTGTAGGCCACACCTTCCTCTAATCCTGTTAAAATTTAATTTATGGTCTGAATATCTAGATCAGGGGTTCGCAACATTTTCCCACCACAGGCCAGACCCACCCTCAAACCACAGCTGTGGGGGCCAGAGGCGTGCTTATGTTTTCAGCGGCAGCAGAAATCACACAGATTTTCCAGCTTCTTGCAAAGCCTCCACTGCTCCCCACAGTGACAGGAGGCTTTTCAGAGCATTTTTGTTCCATTTTTGGAAAAAAATTTGCTGCTTCTCCACTGCATTTCGGCAGCTAGAACACGACAGTTGGAGATTTCCTGGTTCCGCGCTGGGAGCCCAGGCATTGACATAAGCTCTGCCCAGCACCAGAAGTTCCCAAATGTCGCATTCTAGCTGTTGAAATGCAGTGGGAAAGTGGCAAAAAAATTCCCAAAATAGAACAGAAATGCTCCAAAAAGCCTCCCGCTGCTGTGGAGAGTGGTGGAGGCTGTGCAAGAAACCGAGGAAATGGCGCAGTTCCCACCGCTGCCATGGTAAGTGACGTTTTCGGACTTCCAGTGGTGGTGGGAACTTCTGGAGGTGCTGGGGTGGTCACCGCAGGCCATATTAATGAGCTCTGCTGACCAGATTAGGCCCATGGGCCATAGGTTGCGAATGCCTGATCTAGATATATATTCTTGAGTTGATAACAGGAAACCCATTGTTCTGCATGTTGCTAATTGGTCATGATGAGTTAAAAATTGCATTTCAATGGTGAAACCTGTTAAAGTGGTGACCTGCTAATCTGATTAGATACATTTGTTGGAAATGAATAGTTCTATCATATAAGACTAAAGAATGTACACTGACTGAATAGGGGATTTTCCTTTAAGTGTATCTTCTTCTAGGGATTTTCTTCTAATAGATTTTTCATTTTTATTAAGGTAAGCATCTTTACCATAAGTTTAAAGATCTTTTTATTGTGCTACAAGAGCATGTACAGTACAAAATTTAACAGTGCAGAACTGTTATGGGTATTAACCTAGAAAGAAATATGGAAGAGAATGCTTTATCTTTGGGACACTAGTTTAAACAGTACACCTAAAGTTCAAAGACAGAATTTTTGTCTTGTTTTTCAGTAGATAATGATGCTGTTAGCTGAATTTTCATTCCAGCTGGATGAGAGCCTACTGGTGAAGCTGCATTATGCTAGCAGCAATTATGGATACTGTATCTAACTTACACAAAATCATATTCGTTTGTGGAAAATAGAATTAGACTCGGCCCTGTTATTGACTTCCGGGTTGCATGAGTGATTGCATTGTATCATAATCATATGACCTCAGTACTAAAAGACTTGCACTGGTTGCAGTTTGCTTACTGGGAGTTGATTCAAGGTGATTCAAGGTGTTGGCTCAAGGCCTGAAGCAGCTCGGCTATCTGAGGGACTGCCTGTATAATTATGAACCTGTCCAAGCTCTAAGATCTTTAGAAGAGGCCCTCTTTAAAATATCAACAGTTTTGTAACTCCTAACGAACAAGGACACAAGAGAGGACTTTTTGTGTGTGATAGTATAGAATTTGCTCCCATCCAAATTGTGATCTGTTTTTCCTCTGACTGATTTTAAGAAGGGAGTAAAAACATATCTTTTTAGATTGATATGTACTGTACAGTTTAATAATAATTATGTGCCATCAAGTCATTTCTGATTAATGGTGACCCTTTCTAGTTAAACGGTACTCAGAAGTCGTTTGCTTCCTCTTGTGCTGTTTAGCCTTTCCCAATGTTAATTAATTAATTAAATTTCACATTTATATGCCGCCCACTTAGGGGAGCTTGACTCAGGGTGGCTTACACAACAGTAATGCAATATATAAAGAACAGTACAAAATACAATATACAACGTAGCAAAAATTATATGATATTCCTCTTGCAAATACAAAAGTACAAAATACTGCGGCCCTTCCGACGGTGCCACAGCTGGAAATTAGCAAGGCCCAGAGGTTGGAGCCCAGGGCTCAATGTCCTTGACAGAGCCCAGGCTCAATTTCCTTAACAGAGCCCGGGTTCAATGTCTTCGGCAGAGCCCAGGGCTCAACGTCTTTAACGGGGCCTGAGCTCAATGTCTTCGACGGAGCCCAGGACTCAACGTCCTCAACGGATCCCAGGACTCAACGTCCTCAGCGGAGCCCAGCTCAGTGTCCTCAATGGCATAGGGAGCCCTTTATCCACCTCCGGTGATGGCGTGGCCGGAGGGGGGAGGAGACGAGGGGCTCGGCTTCCTCTTCTTCGGCTGCCACTCTTGTCGTCCTCCTGGCCGAAGGGAAAGGGCCAGAAGGGCATGGCAGCACAGCTAGCGTCTTCAGCCAAGTGACCACAAGGGCTCTTTATCCTCCTGGTCTATGGAAAGGGCCAGGAGGGCGCGGCAGCACAGCTGCCGTCCTCAGAAGAGGTCTGAAAGGTCAGCGGGGGGCACAAACCAGCTGTTCCCACTTTCCACCGGCTGGCCAAGCCGGGAGAAGGAGTGCGGGTCCTCAGCGGCAGTGGCAACAAGGTGGCTTTATGGCTGTGAGAACCTTGCCCCAGCTGCTCCACCTCCACCAGCCAAATTTTGTTGTTTTAACTACCATATATCATTTCATTTGATTTGATTTTAATGCATCTTGTATGAGTGTTATGTTAGCTAAATGTTGGTTAATCTGTTTTTTAAAAAGTTTGTAAGCCAGTTTGACAACCATGTTTAGTGGATTGATGGGATAAAATTAAGTACTTTCAATGGACCTCAGTACTTTCTTCTTTTTTTAACTTCAGCTTCAAGGTTCTTCTCCAAAATACAAAAAGTTTGAAACTCACAAGCATAAAGCTGACATATTTCTGTAACAGTCAAGTTTTAATCTTTGCAGACTTTCCTGCACAGCTTTATTTCTACATAAAAGAATAATGGTCGTTTTTGGATATCCTGACTTTTAACATCATTTAAGTGATAAGACGGAAATAGATGTATATTACAATCTACCCATATGCACTCTTATTATACATGTGTCAACGATGCATCATTTTTAACCACATGTACACTTCAAGAAAAACCATCACTCATAGCTCCTTACAGTTATATAACTGCCTTATATATCTTCTTTCAATTCAGTATTTAAAGTCCCCTCACTGGGGGACAAACTGTCTTAAGTCTCAATTTGTTTCTCTTAATTTGGGTAACTTTAAGATGTATAATAAGTATGTGGATGTGTTTTATAGGCATTGGTGGATTCATGGTTCGACAGCGGAGTCGTACAGGACAGGGAAAGACAAAAAGATCTCTCTGCAGGAAGGATTCTTCTGGCTCTGTATCTGAGCAGATACCCAGCAGAGATGAAAGTAAGACAGAAATAATTAAGCACTTCAGTTTAATGCAAAATCCAGTTTACGTATATATATATATTTACTGTCTCAAAATGTCCTGCAAATACTGTATTGAAATTTAATGAACTTGACAAAGTTTATCATTATGTAATTGAACTAGCTAGTGTTCCCGCTACACTTATTTCCTGTACTGTAGTGCTCTTCATTTATAAAGAGGAATTCCTGAAGCATTATTTTTAAAGTTTAGTATTTGCAAAGTTACATGAGTTGAGTTGATTAGTTAGCAAGACCAAAAGCCTATCCAAAGGCCTGCAATAGAAAAAACAAAACAATATAAATTAAAAGATACATGAATATCATGTATTTCACACACACACACACACACACACACACGAGAGAGAGAGAGAGAGTATGTGTGAAATACATGATATTCATCTCAAGAAAAAAGCTTCCTCATTACAGCTGTTTGTATGCTGGATAATATTTTGTAAATAATAAAAGAAAATCGTTTTGTTGTAATTTTGTGTATCTGTCTAGAGATCTTAAGAGAACATCACATGTTATTTGCCAAATTGTTTCATCTCTGCAATTGTGTATTGTCTTAAATTTCATGATTATTATGCTTGTAAATGAGGAAACAAACAGATGCTAATTAAACAGTAAGTACTTTTTAGAATCGAAGATTACTTCAAATGGGGATCATAGTAGAATAGGATTATGATGTTATGTTCTTTATTTTTAGGTTGGAGTGAACAGCTTCCAGATACACCACTTGATGAAACTACTGCTGTTTCTGAAAATACAGAAAAAATTAAGAAACGCTACAGGAAAAAGAAAAATAAGCTTGAAGAAATTTTCCCAGTGTACTTGCAGGTATGGTCATTGCTATGCATGATATGCATAGTATTTACATTCATCAACTAAACTGTTAATAGTGTAGGGCATAATTTTTGCTTTCTGATATATTATTTTTTATCATTGCATCAACATTTTGTGGATTAGTTTTTAGTCATAATTGTATTAGTAGAGAAATGATCTTTGTTTCTTTGTGGTCTCTGGAAATCAGTTATGCTTGTGTAGGAATCTCCTTTAGAAGATTCTAGAGCATAAACAAAAATATCATTAGATGGTACACACTGAATCCCATGTGCCCAATAACCATTTCTCAGTTTCATTTTTCCACTGTTGACAGAATAACTAAAATCACATCTCTAGAACTATTTAGTGATAAATTTAGAAACCTTACTTTTTATCTACTGTCATTGTTGTGTTCCCTGTCAAGTAATTGAAAAGACATTCATAGAATAAGGCTTTCCTGTCTCATGAAAGTTCTTATACCTCTAAAAAATTATTTCTGAATGATTGGTGGGGCTCTTGGACAGTGGAAATAGGATATGGGGGAACGTCGCTAGAACAAGGAATCACCATCAAGTGAAAACTTTCCTTTCACTCACTTTGGATGCTAGTCTTTCAATAAAAAGAAAGGGTAATAAATCACTTTAGCTATAAACATTTTACAGCAAATGAAGAACAGAAAAAAAATCATCTAATGAGAATTATTGACAACCATGTTTGATTTAATGTTCCAATATCCAGGCACAAGGAACCCTGCAGACACCAAAGGAATTTTAATACAATGAAAAATATGTTGCATTTTTAATTTCAGGAAGCCTTCTTTGGAAAAAACCTTCTAAATACCAGTAGACAAAATCAATCAAATCTGGATAATTTATGTGAAGAAAGCCTTAACATTTCATGCAAAACAAATTTGAGCACAAACTTCTTAGATCCATCTTCAGATCCTCTTCTTAGTTCAACTTCCACTCCAGCTCCATTAAAGTCTGGGTTGCAAGGTACACAAATGTGAATAATTATATTTTTGTATGGGCTGATAAATGGTGGTAGGCTGGTAAAAGGTGTTTTTTTTTAAGTTGGAAAGATTGATAAAGTGCAGGTGGAAGAAGCATTACTGCCAGCTCCCCATATGCTACCATTTTATATTTGTAAACTTCTGTATATTTTGGATTAAATATATTTTATTGATTTAATTATACTCTTTGGAAAATTTTGATTATTTATTGCCTTGATTGCTATTTTCTAGAAGACATTGAATAAATGAACACTTTTCATTTTCCTAAAGTACCAAAGTGACTTTCAATTTTTATAGGCTGCAAAAAAATTAAGTATTTAGCTTTTATCAATTTCTCCCAAATCTTTACTTTTCTAAATGAGGGAGGCAAGGTTTTCTTTTTCTTGCTCTGGCTTCAAAATCTCCAGCAACATTAACATTTTTGTTGTTGATAGTAACATATACAGGTGAAACTTGGAAAATTAGATTGTCGTGCAAATGTTCATTCATTTCACTTAAAAGGTGAAACAAATATATGAGATAGACTCACTACATGCAAAGCGAGAGATGTCATGCCTTAATTTGTTATAATTGTGATGATCATAGCATACATGAGATTATGTGATGATTATGGGGTACATGAGATTGGGGAATTGGGGTTTTCATAAACTAAACCATAAGCATCAATATTATAACAAATTAGGGCATGACATATCTCGCTTTGCATATAATGAGTTTATCTTATATATTTGTTTCACCTTTTAAGTTGCATTACTGAACTGAATGAACATTTGCACGATATTCTAATTTTCTGAGTTTCACCTGTAAGCTGTTAATATAATTGTATTGTTGTAGCTTCAGCCAATAGTACTCAACATATTGAGAAAAAAGTAATTCACTAATTTAACATTGTTCTATTGCTTTAGCATTCCTTTTTAAAAAAAAAAAAAAGAATAGTCACCTTAAAGTCTACAGGTTGAAGTGTTTTGCTGTTGGTTTGTGAATATGTCCACGGAAACGTCTGCAGACGCAGACAGCACTGGCTCTTTGGCTATAAACAGAGATGAACACTGAACCCTAGAGTCGGATACAACTGGCTTTCGAGCAAGGGTGACCATGTGAATATTGGTGTTTCTAATGTTAAATTTAGTCACAATGTTTTAATTTAAAATGTTGTTTTTTCTGTAGGTATCTCTGATGACCCAATAGCTGCTCTAATGCTGAACAATAGTGAGGATATCCTTGGAATTCTTTCTGATGATTTAGTGAAATCTGCAGATCATTCAGGTATGTGCCAATTAAGTTCTTGTTGATTTTGTGAAATTTGCCATGGTCTAGCATTATATTCAGAGATATATGAAATTAATAATGTATAAATGTGTTTTGTTGTGTTTTACATATACTTTAGCAAAGATAATAACAATCCTATCCTTTTTTTATCAATACATCTGTGCTATGTTTTACTGTCCACTTTGCTTTGTTGATGTGAGGACAACGTCTAAATATATGTTGGTGCCTGTCATGTTCATAAACTATTTCAGCATGTAGCTTTATGCTTTTTTTTTGTTCTTTCTTGCTTTCTTCAGTTCCCCCTCCGTTCTCGTTATAATTATCCATTTTATCTGGTTTGGATTCTGTAGGTCTTGATTTATGCACTTTCCAGGTTGAAAACTCATCCTCCCCTTTTGGTAAGGATATTTAAAGTGGGTGATCCATGGTTAGAATTAGTCTTCTTTCCTAGTGATTTCAGCTAATCTATTTTTTATTTTGCATGCGAGATGTCATGGTTCTTTCACCATGTCACTAAAAATGCTTTATGTTTTCACTCTTTTGTATATAGTCCTGTGCAGTATTATTGCTTGTGCAGTGCACCTAGTAGAATTTGACGGGTTTATTTTCATAATTATGTGTGTGTGTGCGTGTGTACAAGTGTGAGTGTGTGTGCATTTTGCAATATAGAGTAACATATTTCCTTCCTTCCATACTATTTAAGCGTGTCATGGAAACAATTACATATTCCTTTATCACAATAGTAGATTAGTTTTTCTTATGCTTAAGCTTAAACGTGTGAATATTTTCTTTAATTTGGCCCTCAAAAATTAATCATGCTTGGTTTTTCATTTGGTTTAGGATAATCATTTTCAAGTCAAATTATTGGTTTCCCTAGCTGTGTATTGTCAATTCTAACTGGTAGCAGTTCTCCAAGGTTTCAAATGGGATATTTTTCTAACCGTAACTGGAGATCTCTTAGGTTACCTGATGGTCTCCTCTAAAAAATTCTACTCACTCCCAACCCTGTTTAGCTTCCTAAATCAAATGAAATTAGTGACAGTGTAATATGAACCAAGATGAGACAGGAGGTCCCTATTTGCATTGGGAGTATGGTTTTGTTTATAGGTTTTGTGGCATTTGATACCTGCAGGAACTGCCAGTCTGGTTTGCCTTCTCCACCCCCCACCACCCCACTCGCCTGACAAGCCAGAGAAATAATCCTGGTTTTCTTAGAGTTTCTTTCTGACCTGTTGCAAAGCAAATAAAGTATAAAGCTGGCTTTATACGTAGCACAATGAACAAACTACAGAGATCCATGGTTTGTTTAGGAACTCCAGTGATGCTCTTGTCTATGTAAGCCAGATCAGAAATCCCTAGTTCCATGATGGTGAACCTTGGCCTCCAGCTGTTCTTGGACTTCAATTCCCAGAAGCCCAAATCCCTATGAATCCACATGAATGGGTTTACTGCATGTATACACAGTGAACCCATTCATGTGGATTCAAAGAGGGCTTCTGGGAATTGAAGTCCAAGAACAGCTGGAGTGCCAAGGTTCGCCATCACTGCCCTAGCTTTTACTTCGTTGTCTCTATGAATCACACTCTTGGGTTTTTCCACATGCACAGAACTCTCTTTTGGAATCTTCCAGAGCTAAGGGAAACGGAAAGGCCGCTAGAACCGCCCACCCTACTCTGCTTTTCCTTTTTTCTGTGCTGAAAGCTTTCCCTTTCAGCTTTTCTCTTACTGCTGCAACAGCAACATCTCCCCTTTGTTCCAGAGCAGTTGTTTTTCCTTTCCGTGGATTACTGTCTCTTTCTCAATCCTTCCCTCTCACCCTTTCACTTTCAACTAAAAAAGTTATTTTTCTCACCTTCCAAGTTGTACCCTTCCCTCCTTGTTTATGGCCCCTATGGGCCCCTATTTGGACAAACTAAGGGCTTTGTATGATCCAATTCAAAGCATTCATTTTTCCCAAATGTGGGAAGAGGTATAAGGATGAAATGCCAAAGGATAAAATATCACTGTATTGACTGTTCTCAGCAAATTCCCATCACTGGAAAATGGGATATTGTGTAATGTCCAGGAGTCGGGGGGTTCTTGTTCCTGATCTAGTGGGTTAGCCCTTCTAAATCAACAGATTAAGTGCTATTAGTTACTTGAGGCTGCAGGCCCTAGCCTAATGGTAAGCTTTATGACAGATAGCTGTATGCAGTGGTCAGGATATGTCAAGGCAGACAAGTACCTTATACCCATAAGATATAATATAGTAGCTGTAAATTGAAAATTACCCTAGATACAGTTTTACAGTTTTACAGTCTCCATAAGGTAGTTCCAGTTTGCTTGCTTAATTCTCTAGTTCAGTAGTCCCCAACCTTTTGGGACATGTGGACCGTGTTAGAGTACCCAGAGGCTAAGGGGGGCCACATGTTAAATCCAAATGTAACAAAATTATTAATCTACCAATTTAGATCAGAAATAAACATTCATAGGACAATGAAGAAATGGTTACTTGAACACAGTCCATTTTGGAGCAATATTTAGCTATGGAATCTTTTTATTTAGCTACACATGCATACTTAGTGTGAATTTTGTGGCTGCTTTCTGTTAGCCATGGGCATTAATGTACAGGTCAAGGTTTATGTCAGACACTCTTAAAATGCTCTGTGAATGTTCATCTGTGAGTCTTGAACAACACTTGGATTTCACAATTTTTATCTTGGAGACAGATGGTTCACAGATGTATGTGGTGGCAAAGACTTTGAACATGCCCGCTGCATTTTTTTTCAGATTGATAAGTATATCAGTTAAATCACAATAGAAATCCAACAGGTTATTTTCATTGTAAATATGTCTGAGATTATGATTGGTTTGTAAATCAGTTAGTTCCCCCTGAAAAGAAGTTACAGTATTTGCATCTTCTCGTGCTACTTCTAGTGGATTCTGAAACATTCATATTTCCTTTTCACACTTATGGCAATCAGTGAATCCATTCTGGAATTCCACCTGCCTTCATGGATGGAGCCGCTTAAAACGTTCAGTATGCAAAATACTGTTAGCCTTTTTGCAAAAAAAATAAATACCATGCCT
This sequence comes from Bradypodion ventrale, assembly GCA_035047345.1. Classification (NCBI taxonomy): domain Eukaryota; kingdom Metazoa; phylum Chordata; class Lepidosauria; order Squamata; family Chamaeleonidae; genus Bradypodion; species Bradypodion ventrale. The sequence continues at coordinate 130,281,206 of JAWDJE010000006.1, forward strand.
TTTACTTTCCTTGCCTTTTTTAATTTTTATTTTTTGCAAAACCAGACAAGACCTATCCTATAACCATTTGCACAATAGGCTCAGTGGTTAAGAAGCTTGCCTAGTTAGCTGGAAGGCCGACAAGTCAGCAGTTCGATACCTGGGTAATGCATGACGGTTTGAGCGCCCATCACTGTCCCAGCTCCTGCCAACCTAGCAGTTCGAATGCAAGACATTGCAAGTAGATAAATAGGGACCACTTCGTTGGGAAAAGATCTTGAGGACATGAACGGAACCTCATTCGGGCATCCCCTGAGCAGTTTCTCTGGCAAAAAATCCTTTCAACCCAGAATAATTTCTGACACTAAATTATTATTATTCACACAATTGCTTTATCTTCCTTATACTGTACACACATATAGCCCTCAACATGGCCATGCATGGAGAGGGGGAGTGAAAACGCTGAATGGTACAGATACTTGAGCTGTGCTGGCTAGCAAAGCAACCAGAATGGCCAAAATGTTAGAATGCAGGGTAAGACTAAGAAGGGGCTGACAGAAGGAACCATGGAGACTAAAAGTTGCTATTGTAAGAAAGAAACAAGAAAAACAGCAATAGGTGGTGCTGCTCAAGGCAGGAAGAAAACAATGTGGGTCTGAGGAAAAATGCCTTGATCATGTGCCTTGACTCAGTCACATGTTGGGGATCCTTGCTCTAGTTTTAAGAGACCCTGATAAACAGTCTGAAGGCATTCTTTATTTTTGAAAAGATCCTTCAACTTTTTAATATATACCTCATTGCTTCGCGGGCCATAGTGACCAGCCCCCTGAACCACGTGACCGGCCCATGGCCAAAAAAGTTTGGACCCCCCTGTTCTAATTAAAATCATATTCTTCCCTCAGCCAGTCTAGATATCGGAGTGATCTCTGATGATCCCTCATCTCTGCCACTGCAGAGTGTCAGTCAGAATGCACGGCCACTGAGCGAAGAGCAGTTAGATGGGATTCTGAGCCCTGAACTGGACAAAATGGTCACAGATGGTAAGTAGCTACCTTTCATTGTTGCCTTATAAAGAACATATACTGTTTTAGGAGATGACAGCCTGTTTACATTTTCAGATATGATTTGTGGTTTCAGTTGTAGTGGCCAATTTTTTTTTGTCCAGTACATGTTAATGTATATCTGGTGACTTATGTTGTTCTTATTTTGTGCAGGTGCAATTCTTGATAAATTGTACAAGATTCCAGGTATGTTCTTTTGCTTCATAATATCTTCTTAGAAAGCTTGCTTTATGCAGCTATTTCTGTAGACTCACATGTAGTGTTTTACAGAACTTGGAGGAAAAGACGTTGAAGATCTTTTTACTGCTGTGCTGAGTCCTGCACAGACAACTCCTTTGCCACAACCTCCACCTCCTCCACCACATCCACCATTAATGCACATACACAATCATGGTATGGTTCTCCTGTTAGTGTTTTCTCTACAGATAAAGTAATAAGACTACTTAGAGCAATACAGGCATAGTTCAGGTGTTTTCACCTGACCTTATGAGAACAAGATGTTAGAATAATTATAGCCTTTTGTTGTTAAGCATTTTTAGCAAAAAAATACAGTCGAACCTCATAGAACGATCGCCCCGTATAGCAACGAAATTGCATAACAATTAGGTTTTGGGGGGAAATGGCATCCTACATAACAATTTTCCTTATGGAAAAAAATCGTACAATTTTTCAATGGGAAAAACCACTTAGCAAAAAAATATATATTGTACGATGCATCTCATAGGGGAAATCGCTATATGATGCATGCATCGTATAGCAATTGTTTCGTACAACAACGAGCCCCGTGGAACGGATTAAAATCGTTGTATGAGATACCACTGTAATTATTTTTCTATAGGGGTATATGTTTCACTTGGTTACATTGCTATTTACATGAAGCAGTGAAAATGATAATGTAGTAAAACCTCGGTTAACATAATTAATGCATTCCCCAGGATGTTTCTTAAAGCAAAAAATACTTAAACTGAATTTCCCATATGAATGCATTGCATGCAAATTCCCATAGAAATGCATTGAAAACTGAAATATGTTATCCAAAACGTTGTTTCCTATAGGAATACACTGAAAACCAATTAATGGGGTGGGAGTATGTTGATAATTTTGTATAGTTGTATTTTGTTTAGGTTTTGTTGGGTTGATAAGTGTTCCCCCCCCCCCCCAATCTCGTCGTTCTGTGCAGGACAATGACAATAAAGATTTATCTTATCTTTAATCCATTCCGAAAAAAGAGCCACTTTTTTTCTATGGCTTTCCTTTTGTTATGCAATGTTTATGTTAACCAAGCCGTTTGTTAACCAAGGATCCACTGAATATGTATTACTTCCTATTATTTTCTTTTAAAATATATTAGCAGAAATTAGCCATGGTGTAGTGATCATTGATTAATACATTATTTTTGCCTTTCTAAAAAGGGGAAAATACATTTTCAAGAGTTCCACTTATGAATGGCCTGATTGGACCAAACCCACATCTCCCTCCTACATCTTTGGTTCCCGGAGGTGGATTAGGGTCTTTTCCTGCTTTATCACAACCATCATATCCAGACATCAGGTAAACTAAACTTACTGTGTGGATTTTCTTGTGTCACCTGGAGGGTTTTTGCATCTTCACATTACACAGTTCCTCACAGTAGCAGCAGGCAGGGTGAAATCAAATCTGACTCTTACTCAATAGAAAAACCACCCAGCATTCCCAGACAAGCTTAGAAAAGGCAAAGCAACCACATTATCTTGAAACATCCCTCAAATTCTGACAACCAGTGGGAGTTAAAGAGGAAGTAAAGAAGAAGAAGTGGTCAATCAAAAGAAGTGGTCAATAAAGATACAGTGTTGCAAAACTGAATATTATCCTGGAACTCCCCACACATACATCTCAAAATTTGGAAGAAACTGTACAAACTCGCTGACAGTTTCATATGCAAGATTCATATAAGGTTTGGTAAATACAATCACATAACTATCCCAAAATAGTGTTCTATGTTTAATAGCATTCAGTCCGTGCTGAATTTTGGTAGTACTATTTTGGCTTTCTAAGTGTCATTTCCAGTTAGGTTGCAAAGCAGGATTGAGTAACTATAGTGGATTGGAGGCAGTTTACTACTGTAATCCACCAAGAGAAAGTACCTCTGAATTGTTCTTGGGTTTGGTTTGGGGAGGGCATCCTTTTGAGAATCAATGTGGCTTTAGAAGTTTCCTATGGCAATTGACTCACAAAGAAAGAATGGAGAAATGGCTTTTTAAAACATCAGAATGGTGCTGCAGATTTATTTTAATAGTTTACCATTGGCAATGATGTAGAACCCCCCAGGGACGAGTTTGCATCATAGCCAGGAAGATGCAAGCAGCCCATTGGCCACATGGTTCCCCCAAACACATACCAAAGCAAGTAGCCGCTTTTGAGGTGATTTTGTTCTGGACATGGAAATGAATGCTGCAGTTTTGTTTTGTCTGGCAGAGATAAAAACACCGCATTTAATGCTGTGATGAATGATCCGTCTGGTTCCTGGGTCCCATCAGCTGCCCCCATGGAAGGTGAAGGGGATACCATGTCTAATGCTCAGAGGAGCACTCTGAAGTGGGAGAAAGAAGAAGCACTTGGAGAAATGGCAACTGTAGCACCTGTTTTGTACACAAATATCAATTTTCCAAATCTAAAAGAGGAATTCCCAGGTATGTTGTGAACCGTAGAGTTAAATCTGGCTTTAAAGATTGGTTACCAGTTTTACTTAGATTTTCTTAACCCTGAAGGAAATAGTACTTCCTAAATAATGAAATCTTTTTAATACAGTGGTACCTCGCTTAAAGAGCATAATGCATTCCACAGGATTGTTCTTTAAGCGAGTTTGCTCTTTAAGCAAAACACCATTGAAAGTGACCAATTGTGACTTCTGGCGGGCGGGGGGGGGGGGGGGTTTTGCGAACCTTGATTTAGTTGTTAAGCGAGTTTTTGGTTGGTTTTAGTTAAGTGAGGCGACCATTCAGAGAAAATTCTGCTCTTTGAATTAGTCTCTGGGCAAGGTGCTCTTTATGTGAGGTTTTACTGTACTTCTAATTATATCCCTAATTTTTGAAAAATGACAAACAATGCTTTCCCCCCTTTTTTGCACATTCTCAGATTGGACTACAAGAGTAAAGCAGATTGCTAAATTGTGGAGAAAAGCAAGTTCACAGGAGCGAGCTCCATATGTGGTAATAATTTCTAAATTATGTATTTTTCTGCCAAATGGGTTAAAATAACATTTAAAAGTACATAATTTAAATGAGATGTGTTTAGACTCTTAGAATCAATCTTTGTCTTATTTCCTGATTTTAGTTTTTAAACCATTTGTCTGTTTTGCAACTCTTGAAATCTAAACTAGTATTCAAAAACAGCTAACTTGAGTTGATTATTTGGAGAAGTAATCTCAAGAAATGTATGTATGTATGTATGTACGTATGTACGTATGCATGCATGCATGCACTCACCAGCTGAATTTAGTATTGAAGCACTACTCAGCGTAAGAATAGTAGCTAGAAATGAATGAATAAATGTCCTTTTGAATGTTAAAAAGACCTATTATTCCCTACTAAAACACTCCATATTTCTTTTTTCTTTTATTAAGCTTTTAAAACATAAACATACAAATAAAACAATACACAAAAAATACATAAAATAAATCCTTCAACTCAATTGTTTCAGGCATCACTCACTTTTCAAATCATACTTTTAACAATACAACTTCTTATTCTTAATTTTTAATCCAACTACATTACTAAATCATTGCCCGATACTATTTTCATCTTCATAAACAATTTATAATATAAACACCATAGTGCTATATACAATGTCCTAGAATTTACTATATGTTTGTCATACTGTTATATTATTGCTTCCAAAAACTCAGTAAAACTGGTACTGGTCTGCCACCTTTGTTATTTTTCAACATATATTCCAAAAAAGGCTTCCAAATATCCCAACACATCTTTAATTATACCTTTTTTTAGATTCAATTCTCCATATATTGTTTTCTCTTTTCAGAATTTATTCGGCTCAATTTTAATTCAAATATTGCGAAACATTTATTCAGATTTTGAATGATTTGATGGATCTGCTCTTAGCATAAAACACAGGCTGCTATCCATGTTTTTATAGTATTTTAATACTGTACTATAAATTTTGGATGTTATCTTGTCTTTCATTTTACCATTAACTATAAATCCAACCTATGTCTTGGGTTTGTTAAAAATGGTATTTCTCAAGAAGCAGGGTAGGTTTATTTGACCTGTCATCTTATTTTATGTGTAAAAATTAGGATACATTTTGTTAGAATTTGTGTAATAATCCAAGGCATTGTTCCCATTTATTTCATTACATTTGTAATGTATTCTGTGCAGCAAAAAGCGAGGGATAATAGAGCTGCCCTACGCATCAACAAAGTGCAGATGTCTAATGATTCCATGAAAAGGCAGCAGCAACAGGAGAGTATTGATCCAGCCTCTCGTATCGACGCAGACCTCTTTAAAGACCCATCAAAGCAGAGGGAGTCGGAACATGAGCAGGAGTGGAAATTTAGACAGGTGAGTTGCATTTGGTATTCATCCCCCACTTGTGATTAGTACAGCTGCCAAAAAAATAAATCCTCTGGTCTTAGTTAGAACTGGTTGTCAGGAAAGGAGGCAGAGATTTATCACCTTCAGTGTGTAACCTCTGTGTATTGCAGATGTAGACAGTTTACAAAGAATAATGGTTGGAGTTCTATTTGCGATTTACACATACACAAGTAAAATGGCATAAGTCTTGGGGGCAAATTGCCTCTAATGAAATGCTAGTTGTGTTCCTGGTCGTGTGCTAAAGTGTATGAACAGGAATGTGTCTTGTGTCTTGATAATCAGTATTAATTCACCCCTACCATTTGCACAGTTTCATTTATACATGTGCAAGTTATCAGTAAGATTCCATCCAGTGTCCACATAAGATTATCACTGTGACTGAGAGTTCTCGCTTTCATAAGAGGATTTGAATTAAATTTGAAAAGCAGTGATACTTAAATTCTTAATCATGAGTCTCACACTGCAGTGCCTGAAGAACCTCCAAACCAGTTCACCTTCTGCCACTCAGTGAGACACTACAGGTGTAGCTAAAGATACACAAGTGTCTGATGGATATTAGATTATCTTTATTAGCTATTAAAGCTGATATTTATTGCAGGCATAGGAAGGTTTTCTACATATGATGTCTTTTTAAGACATGGGTTTGTGAAACATTTCTGTTTTCCAGTAGAGAACACACACTTTAATTTGATGTTTAAATCTAGTTAAATACATTTCAGCCAGTTGCATAACCAGCAAGCTTATTTACCCAGCTATGTAATAATACTCTTACCTGTGTGATGTAAGAAATTCTGGTTAAAATCCTATTGCAGTAACTTGCAGCTGCATAAGGCTGATGATGTCATCATCAATGGTTATTGTTTGCAAATTAAATATTTTCTGCTTCTGTTCTTAAGCTATAGGGAAGTCATGGAATGTGAAGGGGAAATTTTTAATTATTAAAAATATCTCCTACTAAGATGACTTTACTTGTAACATAGATTTTGGATACTTAAAGAATTCTCCCTCCCATTCCGCAGCTTCAAAGGCTGCCTGACAGAGAAAAAGATTACAAGAGATATTTCTGAAAAATCCCCACTGTTGCTCATGCTTCAGAGTAAGCTATGGCAACAGAATCTCAAAAATAGAATGGAATGGAAGTTTCAAAAATACCCTCTGGGGCAGGTAATACTTAAAGCCTTGGATGAAGTTTCCAACACTTCTTCCAATGTATGCCTTACTTTTTCATACTTCTGTATACCTTCTGATATGCACAGAAATATATACTTTGCGGATTCTGGATGTATGGTTAAATAATTAAAATATGTATAATTCATCTGCTTTTATAGAGAATTTTCTTTTAGTAATTTTTAATGTGTCCCTTAAAATCTTGTTTTCCCAAGGTGATAACACAACCTTTTCCTTCCTCTCCTAAAACAGCAAATGCGTCAGAAGAGCAAACAACAAGCCAAAATTGAAGCAACTCAAAAACTTGAGCAAGTGAAAAATGAGCAACAGCAGCTACAACAACAGCAACTTGGTTCACAGCAGCTCTTGAGTCAGTCAGGTTCAGACACACCAAGTAGTGGTATGCAAAGTCCTTTGACCCCTCAAGCTGGCAATGGAAGTATGTCCCCTGCTCAGCAGGGATTGTATACAAAACAACCACCTGGTACTCCTTCTTCTACTTCATCTGATGTGTTTCTAAAGCCACAAGCTCCTCCTCTTCCTCCTGTGACACCAAATAGAATGCCTGCTCAAGATACACCTGGTCAACCTGCATCTTTTTCGCCTTGCTCCTCTTCTAGACCACCTTCTCCTGTTGATCCATATGCAAAGATGGTGGGAACTCCTAGACCACCTCCTGTTAACCAAAATCAAAACTTTATCAGAAGAAACTCAGTGACGGCAGTAGATATCTGTCCACCTCCATCACCCATATCCAGGCCAGCTCAGGTATCTGACTCAACGGGAAGCCGGCCATCTCCAGTCAGAGATTCGTGTTCGTTGTCTCCAGCCAGCAATGACCCTTATGCAAAGCATCCAGATACCCCTAGACCTGTAATGGGAACAGACCAGTTCTCCAATCCTTTGAGTATAACTAGATCATCACTCGTTGCAGAACAGACAGGGAAACCATCTTCAACAGTTGCAAACAATGAATCATTTGCTAAACCACCTCCTAGAACAGATGCATTTCACAAGCCCCGAGTGGCTCTGCCTGACTCATATACACGGATGCCATTAACTCCCACTCCTGGTGTTGAGGGAAATTTTGGTCCATTTAAAACCCCCATGCGCCCAAATCTGTCACCCCAAGATCCTTATGTGAAAACACCACCAACACCAAGACACTTATCTGTGGATCCTTATGAACGTCCTGTTTTGACACCTAGACCTGTGGACAGTTTCTCATGCAATCCACCTAATGACCAATACAGTCAGTCTTCTCTAACTTCTCACTCAGCAATAAAAGAGCCTTTTGCCCATCCACAAAGAATAATCAGAAACCACAGTGATTCTTTTCCTCAGTCTGGAACTGGTTCGAGGGCAGCTGCTCAGGATCCTTATGCCCAACCTCCAGGTACCCCTCATCCAGTCACGGACCCCTATGTCCGACCACCAGGCACCACCCGTCCAATCGCAGACCCCTATGTCCAACCCCCAGGTACCCCTCGTCCAGTCACGGACCCTTATGCCCAGCCTCCAGGTACTCCTCGGCCTTCCGCTGTTGACCCCTACGTACATCTGCCACCCACACCAAGACCAGCACAGACAGCAGACTTATTTGCTCAGGTTTCAGCCAATCAAAGACATTCTGATCCATACAGCCAGCCTCCAGGAACCCCAAGGCCAGTTTGTAATGACCCTTATTCTCAGCCACCAGCAACCGCACGGCCTGGAATTTCTGAAGTATACAGTAGGCCAGCACCAATGCCAAATCGGGATACATATCTACAAACATCACAGAACAGGACTTTATCTGGGACTTTTGCAAGGCTATCAGACCCATGCTCTCAGCCTCCAAAACTACCAGGACCTGTTGTGACAGATTCTTTTAGCCATGCTTCAACAGCTCCACCATGTGATCCTTATGATCAACCTCCAAGGACTCCTAGACCTCAACCAGAAACTTTTGGAACTGCTCAGCACTCCCATGATGTTGCAGAACAGCCTAGATCTGGAACAGAGGGGAACTTTAGTGCACCCGTGAACTCTTCCATGAGTTTGCAAGGAAAACTTTTCCCCAAAACCACTCAAGTCTCTGGCCCAGCACCCACTGCAGGAGCAATAAATACACAGAATACAATGTCTCAGGCTGATGCAGAGAAATTGAGACAGGTGAGTTTTGTGCTGGCAAATATGTGAGATTTCATAACTGAAGAAATCTGTCATGAGCTTTTAGAAACACTGATTGGGCTAGTTCAATAAATCATCTTCTAGTTCACTGATGGCAAACCTTGGCACTCCAGCTGTTCTTGAACTTCAATTCTCAGAAGCCCATGTCCCTACAAATCCACACAAATGGGTTTACTATGCATACGTAGTAAACCCATTCATGTGGATTCGCAGGGGCTTGGGTTTCTGGGAACTGAAGTTCAATAACAGCTGGAGTTCCAAGGTTCACCATCACAGTTCTAGTTTGTTATGAGATATAGCCATATTGTGCACTATAGCCATACTCTCACTATCCTGTTACAAATATCCTATCCTCAACTACATTTATTATCTAGTTTTCTGTATGAGTTGTCATAAATATAACCATGGACATCTTGTGAACTACAGTGAATATAGCAAATGATCCATAGATCTTATTCCTTCAATGAAATCACAAAAACTGTGCTTTAGCACCTATTTTTCAATAGAATGATAATGCTGAAGTCCAAGAAAGACTGCTTTAAATGTGGCCTCCAAAATAACCATGGTAACAAAGTACAAGTAAAACTCCGAATAACGACAGTACCGGATAATGACAAATCAGGATAACGATGGTAATTTTTGAGAAAAGATTTGCACCGGATAAGACCATTTTAGTGTTATCCGATGCACCGTGTTTAATCTCCTACCTTTTCATGCTGTTTGGGGCCAAAAAAATTGCCAACGTCGGGTGCATTTGTCCAGCTCTCTGCCTCCCCAGTAGCCTCTGGGAGGGCTGGAGGACCTTTTCCGCGCTATTCCCACTTTCCTGGGACATCCCTGGGCCACAGAACAGCTGAAAATAGTTGTGGCCGCCATTTTGTTTAAAAAAACAGAGTTTTTTCCACCCATTTTGGCCTCTCTGCTGCCCGTGCCGCCTCTGGAAGGGTCGGGGGAGCCGATCCGCGCTGTTTCTGACTTCCCCCGACCTTTCCGGGTACAGCTGCAAGGCAAAACCTGCAGCTGAGGAAGGAGTTTCCCCCGGCGTTTTGCCTTGCAGGAGTGGGCAGAATGGTCGGGGGGGTGTCAGAAACAGCACAGATCGTGTCCCACGGCCCTCCCAGAGGCAGTCAGATTTTTAAAAGCGATATCCAATGTATGCATCGGATAACGCTAAAAATCGGATAACGACCAAACTTGTGGAACCAAATTTGATTGTTATCCGAGGTATTACTGTAATAGAACTCAACTGTAACATCGTTTCTTGGGCAAGATGCTCAGAACAGTGACTGGTGGTTGTGCAACTCAAAGCTTTCTTTGATGAGATCAGTTGTCTGGATTGCATTTCTGCTGGTTTCATGACCGGGTTAGGTAGCAAAACTGTCTTGTTTACCCTCATAGGCAATGACTCCTGTAAAAAAGGACAGAGGAAATATGATCCTTTTCATTTTTCTAAAACCTCTTAGCAGCTCTTGATACCCCTTCATTTCTAATCAGTCCTTGTATTCTTCTGGATAGATGATAAGAACTGAAGAACAGTATTTCAGTAGTCCCACTTCCTTCTCTCTCTGTGCATGTAGTATTTCAGAGGTTAGTGCCAAATAACTGCTGTTTTGACCATGACATCTATATTGTACAATTCTCCAGAGTTCCATTCCATTCAGTGCCTTTTAATATCTATGAGAAATGGCTGTGTGAGGTCATTCATAGATTTGGAGTGAGGCTCCACAAGTATGCTGATAATTTGTAGATTTATGAAACTTCATAAATGTTACATTTATGAAAATTCTGAATGGTATGTAAAAGTGGTAATGAAGTGGATGAGGGTCAGTAAATGAAATACAGTCCTAATAAGACAGCAGTGCAACTGGGAGGTGTTTCCTTTGTTTCAGAACGTGCAGATATTCGCACTTGTAGCAGGACAAAGGGAAAAACTCCCAGACCAGGATAAAAATGTGTAGAATAAAAATAGTGAAAATTAACCAATCTCCACCCCCTAATCACAATTCTTAAACAGTTCCAAATCCCAGTAAAGTATTTACATCAGCACCAGCATTTTCTAGAACCACAGTAAAGATGATGTTTTGGAGAAGGATTGGAGAGGAAATATATTCTCCAATTGAATTGTATGTATGTAGATTCTATGAATACTGATAACTTGAAAAGGATTTCTTAAAAAACAGGATGCAATTTAGGAACAATGCGTTTCTTAAATTAATAGCAAATCTGAAATTAACAAAATCAATTACTTTTGTTCTGCATCAGCGGCAGAAACTGCGTGAAATTATTCTGCAGCAGCAACAACAGAAGAAAAATGCTATCCGTCAGGAGAAAACGCCACAAGAGCCTCTTGGAGCATCTCATACAGGACCCGTTCAGTCATGGCAGCAAGAAAATCTGAACATTTTTAATCGGCCTCCTCCTCCTCCTTATCCCGGAAATATTCGGTCACCCATTGTCGCTTCTGGTGGACTAAGGTTCACAGGTTTTCCTGTCGATGGACAGTTCAGTAGACCCCAATTTCAAGGAGATATGAATAGTGTGGGAATGAGGCCTCAAGGAATTAGGTACACCTTTTGATTATTTAACCATAAAATATGCCACTTCTTTGTGAATATATCAAATATATATATAATGTCAATTTAAAACTATATTTTACAATGATTAAAATGCATTGGTATCAAACATCTTAAAAGTTCCAATCAAGTGCTTAGGCTGAATCAAGTGCCTTTTATCAAACAGATGCAATTTAAATTTGTTTTTCATTGTGAAAAAATGAACTAGGACAAAAATGTATCAGCCAGTGAGTAATTGTGACATAATAGGTCATGCCTTGTAAATTGTATTAATTGGAATACAATGGCACCTCAAGTTATGAAATTAATGCATTCCCTGGGACGTTTTGTATTATGAAAAATTTGTAACTTGAAACATGGTTTCGAGTTATGAAAAATTTGTAACTCCAGGCTTTATTTTTATTGTATCTTGAAAAAGATTTGTAACTCAAAGAGGCATTATTTTTCGTATCTTAAAAAAATCATAACTTGAGGCATTATTTTTTCATATCTTAAAAAATTACAACTAAAGAGATTTTTTTTGTATCTCAAAAAAAATCGTAACTTGAGGCATTTTTTCCACCGGATTTTCTTTCAATATCACAAAAATTTCATAACTCGAGGCATACTTAACTCGATGTACCACTGTCATCTGAACCATGTAAATATTTACTTTCATGCCATGTAGGAAAATATTTACATTTCTTAAATATGACCCTTGTTCCTGAAAACTTCTGGGCACTTTGGATTTTCAAATAATCATCCTGTTTATTGCCCTTACTGATATAGAGAAAGATGCAAGCAGCAATGTTAAGTTTCAAAGGGGCTCCCGTAAATTGTTGTGCCTCTTAAACTACAGAATTTGTGAATAATTAGATGTATATTCCGGTGTAGTATACAGGCAGCTTTTAGTTTCAGATCTGTGTTGCATCTTTTACAAGATTTGCCTCTTCAGGTGCTTTCACATAGGTTATGTGAACATCATTTAAAATCAGTTCCAATTTTTACTAGTAATTTACATGCCATTTACAAGTCATTATTTTAAAATTGAATATTTATGTTGCCTCAAGTTTAAGTAAATCTCACTTCTCTTACAGAATATGAATTAATTTTTGCAGGTTTAGACAGAAGTCACACAGCACTAGAGTGCCTAAGTTTATATTTGCCAGTGATGAAATCATCACTTCAATTTATTCAAAGGATATATTGCCCTAAAAAGATTGGTTTATATAGAAATATTTAATGAGAGACAACCTGGTTAAAGTAAACACTCCCTTTTCTTTTTCCAGATTTGGTTTTTCTGGAGGTGGTCATGGACCTCCTTCATGTCAAGAACGTTTTCTTGGTCCTCCGCAACAAATGCAACGTGCTGGTATTCCATCACAGCTCAGAAGAGCCATGTCTATAGAAATGCCTAGAATCGCTAGCAAGCCACAAATGGGTAATCCTCTTGGACTCTCACAACATTTCCCACCACAGGGTATTCAGGTTCAGCAGCACAACATTATGGGACAAGCATTTATTGAGCTATGCCATAGAACACCTGAAGGCAGACCAAGGCTTCCTTTTAATCCTTCATCAGCTACTGCGATGAACACAGTTTCCCAGCATCAGCAACATACAGGGTTTTTACCTAGACAGGATTGTCAAGGCTCAAGACATGTGCAACCCATGCAGTGCACTTCTCAAAATCTCCACAGTACACTTACATCATCAGGTTTGGAGCAGTTACCACCATCTCAGCAAGAAACTGTGAATCCAAACCATGCACCTGCATTAATGTGTTCTTTAAGTAATCCATCAGTTAATGATGCTTTTCCAGGAGGTTCTTTGCCAAAAACATCTGCTGAGGCACCCAATGGCTTAGAAATTCCCACACAGTCTACTGACATATTAGAGGAGAAACTTGATCCTGATGATCCCTCTGTGAAAGATTTGGATGTTAAAGACCTTGATAGTGTTGTGGTTAAAGATTTAGTTGATGAAGATCTTGAAAACCTAAATCTAGATCCAGAAGATGGCAAAGGGGATGAATTGGACACATTAGATAATCTTGAAACTACTGATCGCCACCTAGATGACCTTCTGAGATCAGGAGAATTTGACATTATTGCCTACACTGATCCAGACCTTGATTTGGGTGACAAGAAGGGTATGTTTAGTGAGGAACTGGATCTTAATGTCCCCATAGATGATATACAGGGTAAAGCAGAAGACGCTCAGCAAAACCATCAAGACGATAAAGCTTCCAGTTCTGTAGATTCTTCGTCTTTTCAGAAGAAAACTGGGAAAGTCCATGAGATTAAAACAGAAGTGTTGTCTCCAAATACATTAGAAGAAAGTAACCTGGAAAATGAAAAAAGTGACCGAAGCAGTGCAGCCTCAGGCACTCAGCTGGAAGCTGACCCTGAGTCAAATCACAGAGAAGCAAAATCTGTGTTGCCTTGTAGTAAGGAATTAGCTGACAAAACAAGTATGAATGAGGAAGCTGCCGTATCTAGCCCAGATGCTGTTTTAGGCACATCTCTCACATCTGCTCAAAGTATAACAAATTCTTGCAGTAACTCTGGATCCTCTCCAGTTCTAACAAGTTTGCTATCTAATGAAAGTTCAGAAACCCCTGATCCTGGGCCAGTCAGCTCTCCACCCCAACCACCAGCACAAACAAATCCAATTTCAACTATTTCAAAAACTTTAATGGCATCTGCTGGCCAAACTATGGAAAATTCATTACCTAATGTGAATGTAGTTCCACAGATAGGCCATACTTTCTCTCAAGGGGCAGCAATAAATCCAGGCTTTGTTTCTAGTCAGCCAACCAGCTTTGGATCAGGGCAGCCTGGTAATTCAACTGTGCCTGTTGTAAATCGACCTGGCCCTGGGGGTATTCCAGCTCCCCAACAGATGATGCTTCCACAAACATTAGCTCAGCAGCAAAATCGAGAGAGGCCTCTTCTTCTAGAGGAACAGCCCCTTCTGCTACAAGATCTTTTGGATCAAGAAAGACAGGAGCAGCAGCAACAGAGACAGATGCAAGCCATGATTCGCCAACGCTCAGAGCCTTTTTTCCCCAACATTGGTATGTGCCTTATTTTTCTTATGTGAAATCCCAATGTAATGTTGAGTAGGGGCAAGATGGGAAAGGATGCTAATGTCTTATCTGAATGGGAAGGAGCAACCATAAATCAGTATGAAGTAATGCCCAAGAAGAGATACAATTTTAATGTCACTATCCTATTTTCTAATTTTTTTGATCTGTACAGGAGAAATGAAGAAGAGTAATTGAAACAGTCAGCAGAGGTTTTCCACCTCTGTAAATCCACTCTTGAGTTGGGATGGAAACGTTTTCCAGCCCCTCCCAATGGATTCAAGGGTATCATGAGGATGCATGGTTGAAGTAGACATTATGCACAGTTGACATTGAGAGGCATCCTTCTTTCTTGCTTGCCTTGCTAGTGTATAAATAACAAGGGTGGAAGGTCAGTGGGAATCAAGGTCGAAAGAAGAGGAAGACAAATGAATATGGTGGAGGAAGCAGGTTTTCTCAATGGGGGGATTAGAGAGGAAATAGAAAGCATATTTCTTCCCTTAGCTACACCCCTTTCACCTATTGTGGGGGTTCTCAACCTTAGTTCCCCAGATGTGCTTGGACTTCAATTCCCAGAAGCCCTGATCAGCAGGTGTACTGACTTGGGCTTCTGGTAATTGAAATCTATAGAAATACCTAGAACACCTGAAGGCCCAAGGCTGAGAAACCCTAAACTGTATTTCTGTGAAACTTTGTGTATGAGTTTATTTATTTAATCCAAAATGGGTGAAGCAAGTGAGTGCAAGTCAGTTCCTCTGCCCTTCTCAACTACCATGAATTATTGCATATCTCCACTTGTCTAGTGTCTGTTCCAATTTTCCATATTACCTGTAGATATGTTAAGAATTTTATTATCACTGTGCATTCTTTATTTTGGGCTCAGTTGACATTGTAAGCTATGTAGATAAGCAGGAAAAGAAACACTGAATAATAATTTACCTTTGCCATGCTCAAATCAATAAAAGTTCAGTTTCAGCAATAGAAATAGGGATAAATTGTTGCTTTGATCCAGGCTTCAGTCTGCTGAGCTGAACTCAGTTGAAGCAGAATTGTAAGAAAAAATACACAGTTCCCTGTGTCGAGGCAAAAGATAGAATAAAAACTGCAAGACCAGTATTTGTGAGAAGGTTCATTTTATACTATCCATTACCAGTTTCTTATTCCATGTGCATATGTGCATACATGGGCTCCAGACCCTTAAGAACAGGGTGTCATATAGTTAACACCCGTTGTAAACCAACTTTGGCTGAAGTCATAATAGGTCAATGAAAAAGGCCTACTGAATCTGGGGATTAGTTGATCCAGTTTTTCTATGTATTCCTTTAATTCAAAAGGACCTACTGAGATTACTTCAGTATGGTAAATTACAACTAGAATATATCTGTTTAAATCAGTGGAATGTACAGAGGAAATCCCCAGTGATTCTACATCAACTTATTAATTATATTAAGCAGCAGAATTTAAGTTTTTAAAAGAAAAACCTGCAATATAAGCAGTACTACTGCTAGTCAAAACATGAGTTATCAGTACAGTATTGCTAACAGAGGGACTTTAGTAGCTCAAGTGGCTAAGACGCTGACTGAGAGGTGGAAGGTCAGCAGTTTGATTTATGAGTACTGCAGGACGGAATGTGCTCCTGTCTTTGTCCCAGCTCCTGCCAACCTAGCAGATTGAAAGCAAGAAATTGCAAGTAGATCAATAGGGACCACTTTGGTGGGAAGGTAATCAGCGTTCCATGCGCTGCGGTGTCTAGTCATGCCTGCCACATGACCACAGAAACGTCTGCAGAAGCAGACAGCGCTGGCTCTTCAGCTTTGAAACAGAAATGAACACTGAACCCTAGAGGCAGGTACGACTGGCTTTCAAGCAAGGGAAAAGTTTACCTTTACCTATTGCTAACAGACATCTTACTATCTTCTAGAATTTACCTTGTAAGTGTCTAGAACAATTGATAGCAGAAATTATTAATGACTGGGGGGAAACCTTGATGGTTATGACAGAAGTTTACATATTTCATTTATGCTGTTGAAAACAACAGAGCAATTATTAACGTACCAAACATAGGTTTATGTTCATTGGCAGCTTTATGTAATTAATATCTTGCCAAATTAACACTTCATCTAAAACTCTTATTTTATAGATTTTGATGCAATCACTGATCCAATAATGAAAGCAAAAATGGTGGCTCTGAAAGGGATCAATAAAGTAATGGCACAAAACAACATGGGAATGCCACCAATGGTCATGAACAGGTAGGCAGATATTATACCTCTTATAAAGACTTATTTTACATTTTCCGTTAGATATCTGTATGGATTTATGTCTTCCATGTCTTCTAAATCTTCAGGTTATTTTGATTGCTTCTACATACTTGTGGAGAATTTTATTAAATATAACATACATCAATAAATAGTGTTTTTCCTCTTCCTTGTGGTTCATACCATACATACATCATGATAGCTGCAAACTTTGATATGAATGATAAGAGTGCAGAAAAGTGGTTGGGCTGTGAAGCATAGCTTGTACATGGTCAGTAACATAGTTGTTAGCTGCCTAAAGGAGATCAGAACATAATGGGCTATCTTTGCTGAGCAAGCTGAATGTGCATAAATTTCACAGTGAAAAAGAAAATGTCTTAGACTGTTCTAAATATAAGAAAATAGCAAATGAGAAATTCCACTTGTCTTATTTTGTTTCCTTCTTGTTCTTGCTTTATAAATCCAAACTGGCTTTTTTAAATTTTACTGTCTCTGTAGATTTGCCTTTATGGGTCAGGCTACAGGAGCAGGAGCACAGAGTGGTGAAGGTCAGAATCTAATCCAGCAAACAATTACACAGGTAATGTCCTAAAAGTTGCCCTGAAATTTGCACTAATGCAGCTCTCAGATCTTCTGGAGCTAAATCACGATCTAAAAACTAGTGTAGTGTAGTGACAGAATGTTGAAGCAACTCTGAATCAACTACAAAGCTATTCATATAATCCTAGGATCAATCAGAGAAACTCGCTAAATTCAAACCTGTAAGATCTGAAACCATCTCCTGACATGAACAGGTAACAGGTTCTGTATATGTAAAGGGGTTCCCAACGTTTTCAAGCCAGGGGCCAGGTCACATACTCTCAGTCAGCTTCGAGGGCTGGACAGCTATTTCGCCCTACCTGCATGATGGAGGTGGCCATTTTGTCCCAACAGCTTCAAAGGGGTGGTCATTTTGTTTCTCAAATGCCCTTGGAGGGGTGGGGGACACATGAAATGGCACCGAGGGCTGCATCCAGCCCACAGGCCTTAGGTTGGGGACCCCTGCTGTAATGGCTGGGGTCTGGGAAGGGGAAGATTTGTCTAAGTAAAGTAGCAAACTTTGTGGACTGGGGATGGAATTGTGCATATAAACCTACCAATATAACTGGTTGAGCATGCACTGGAGGCAGCCTAGAAGGAAAAAATAATTTTCTTTGTGTTAGTGTCTGTTCCTTGGGTCAGAGCAGCTATTCACACTGGATTTGGTTACACGTTTTTTTTTTCTTTCTTTTTAAGGATGGAAGCTTGGCACCTCAGATTTCTAGGCCAAACCCACCAAATTTTGGTCCTGGTTTTGTAAGTAAGTATAATTTGATAATGTATTGTGATCTTAGGCTTTGCTGTGGAAACCAACTCGACGAACATACAGTGTTTCAAACTGTGTAGGGCTTCTTTACCTGTCTATCTAAAAGACACTTAAGTGCTCTCTTTAAAACTTGAATTCTTAGAAGAATGGCTTCTTTTGTTTATCATCAGATGATTTACATAGAAAGCAATATGAAGAATGGCTGCAAGAAACACAGCAGCTTCTTCAGATGCAGCAGAAGTTCCTCGAAGAGCAAATTGGAGCACACAGAAAATCAAAAAAGGCACTGTCTGCCAAGCAGCGTACTGCAAAAAAGGCTGGTCGAGAATTCCCAGAGGAAGATGCAGAGCAGCTGAAACATGTTACTGAGCAGCAAAGTATGGTTCAAAAACAGCTGGAACAGGTAATGAACACTTTGTGGAAGAGACATGAGAAAACTTGCCAGCCTACTGGAGTACTCCTCTGTTGGTAAGGAGTTCCTTTGGTTAGCTTAGGCCAGTGGTGGCGAACCTATGGCACACGTGCCAGAGGGAGCACTCAGACCCCTCTCTATCAGCACGCATGCTGTCGCCCCAGCACAGAGTTCACTCTGCCCAGCAGCCCAATGAGAGTGCTTTCTCCCTTCCCCCAGCACAGAGTTTACCCCGCTCCTCTGCCCAGCAGCTCAACGGGAGCACTTCCTCTCTTTCCCCAGCACAGAGTTTACTCTGCCCAGCAGCCCAATGGGAGCGTTTCCTCCCTCCCCCGGCACAAATATCATGATTACTCCTATTCTAGACTCCTTGTAATGCATTGAAATGTGGAGCTGCTTTTATTATACAGTAATTGAAACATTCAGTCAGAACACAGCAGGTGAGATGCTTGTGGGAGTCATATACAGGTGAAACTCAGAAAATTAGAATATCGTGCAAATGTTCATTCAGTTCAGTAATGCAACTTAAAAGGTGAAATAAATATATGAGATAGACTCATTACATGCAAAGCGAGATAGTTCAAGCCTTACTTTGTTATAATATTGATGCTTATGGCTTACAGCTTATGAAAACCCCAAAAAAAACCCCCAATCTCATGTACCCCATAATCATCAGATAACCTCATGTACGCTGTACATGATCATCACAATTATAGTGAATTAAGGCATGACATAATCTCGCTTTGCATGTAGTGAGTATCTCGTATATTTGTTTCACCTTTTAAGTGAAATGAATGAACATTTGCACGATATTCTAATTTCCCGAGTTTCACCTGTATTCTGATAATGGCCAAAAACCTTTTGTGTAGTTATGTTAGTGTAATGCTAACACTGTAACTTTTGGAAGAAAGTTGTCTGAAGTTGTATTCACTTATTGCTTACTTTGTAAGCTGCCTTGTAAAAATATATCCTAAGAAATGGTACAATATACTTAATCATAATACATGATGCCAAATGAAAAGCAGAATCCTGTATTGTCTTAAAAACTAATACAGTGGTACTTTGCATAATGAAATTATTCCGTTTCATTTTTTTTGTACAGTGAAATTTTCATTATGAGGAAATATTTTCGCATAACGAACTCTCCTATGCGGAAATTTGCAGAATGAAAATATTTTCGCATAACGAAAATTTCCTATGGGGAAATTCATATAATGAAAATATTTTCGTTATGCGAATTTCCCCATAGGAAAATTTCATTATGCAAAAATTTCCCATAGGAAATTTTCGCTATCCAAGGCACCATTTTTGTTCAATTTCCTTTCACTATGTGAGTTTTTCCACTATCAGAGCTTTTTGTTATACAAGGTTTTACTGTACATTTGTTGCAATATCAACTTTCATGAAGTGCAGTCTGTTAGCTTCAAAGTATTAGTTTCAGCTGATTGTGCACAGAGACAAAACACATATACATATGAATGCCATAGATCAGGGTGCCCAAACTTTTTGGGTTATGGGCTGGTCACGTGGTTCAGGGGGCCAGTCACTATTGCCTGTGGGCTGGATCTAGCTCCTGACACCAATTCATCCGGCCCATGAAGCCCTCATCGCTCCTCGGAAGCGGAAGTAAAATGCGCCTGTCTGGACGCATTTTACTTTTGCTTCCGGGAGTGACAAAGGCTTTGGGGGCTGGATGAATTGGTGTCAAGGACGGATTTAGCCTATGGGCCATAATTTGGGCACCCCTGCCATAGATGCGCACACACAGTTGCAAAGAATAGTGGGTTGTTGGGCCTGTGCTGTGCAAATAGTGAAGTCCGAATAAAGTAACAATAAGAAGAAAATGAATTTTGATTTAACGAAAATGAAAACCATGTTGCTATTCTTGTAAAAAAAAATAGAGTTTATTGATGTTATCCCTGAAGTTCTGATTATACTTTTTTTTTTCAAGTTTTAAATGTATTCAGGAGTGTTTATCTCATAAGCTTGCCAGTTGAAATAGAAATCCAAAAGTGGTTTTATGGGACATGAGTTAATAACACATTTACATTATAGATACGAAAACAACAAAAGGAACATGCAGAACTCATTGAAGACTATCGGATTAAGCAGCAGCAGTGTGGACTGGGACCTCATGCAGGGATGCCAGGCTTGCCTTCTCAGCCTCCAGTGGTCCCAGGAGGGTCACCACCCGCTGTAGTTCCACAGAATTTCCCTGGGGTTTCACAACAGCTTCAGCATCCACAGCATCCCGTTGTCATTCCTGGACCTCCCAACCCTATCAGGATGCCAAGTTTGCCAGGGTGGCAACCTCCGAATGTTCCTCCAGTGCATGTCCCTCATGGCACACCAAGGATGCCCCCTCCCATGACCCCATTGCCTGTTAATTCTGTGCCACCCACTCCTGTGTCATCTTCAAGCTCCAGCGTGCAGTCAGGTCCCCCACCACGTGTTGAGTTTGATGACAATAACCCATTTAGTGAGAGCTTTCAAGAGCGAGAGCGCAAGGAGCGTTTGCGAGAGCAGCAAGAAAGGCAGCGGATTCAGTTAATGCAGGAGGTAGATCGGCAGCGCGCTCTACAGCAGAGGATAGAAATGGAGCAACATGGAACGGTGGGCTCCGAATTAAATGCGAGGACATCCTTATCTCAGATACAGTACTTCAATTCTGATCTGTCTTGTGATTTCATGCGGCCTCCTCAAACTCTTCAACACTCCCCACAGCATCAGCAACAGCCAACAGGGCCAATTTTGAAACAAGGACCGCTGAACTCCCCATCCTCTGCCAGCTTCCCACTGTGTACGGAGCGACAGCCCATTGGATCTTCTCCCTTCGGACCTGATCTGCCCTCAGCTCCAGATGGAAGCCCCACCTTCCATCCCGTAAAGCAGCCCCTTGGGAGCATTTCAGGAGCCAACTTTACCCAGTGCCAGGCTAGGCCTCAGTTTGCCTCCGATCTGCCTGCTGGGAATGGCCAGGATGGCAGCGTAGCACATGGAACAAACTTTGCTGGTCCAAGTCAGTCTCTCATTCAGTTATATTCTGATATCATTCCAGAGGAAAAGGGCAAAAAGAAGAGAATGCGGAAAAAGAAGAAAGAGGAGGATGCTGAGTCAGTCAATACTCCATCGACACCTCATTCTGATATAACAGCACCTCCAACTCCAGTTGTTTCAGATGCTGTCTCCACCCCCACGGTTAGTACACCTAGTGAAGGTACACATCATGCTGGGGAACTGGATGCGGAGGATCCACCTAGCTCATTAACTCCAAAGGCTGCCGAGAGCCAGTCTTCCGTAGAACAGAAAGGTCAGCTCTCCAGTTGCGAATTGCCACAAAACAAATTGCCTGAGCAGTCAAGTGTGAACTCAAAGACAGACAAAGTCGAGGCAAAGGCTTCTGTGAGCATTCAAGAAATTAGACAGGAAACTGCGGAAGCTGATCAGTGCCCTGCTCAAGCTGAGCCTAAAGTGGAGAAGAGCCAAAGCGACATTAAAGTAGAAGAAGATAAAACTACAATCCCGCTTGCCTCTTCTTCACAAAGTCGGGTGCAAGCTGGAGGCATCCCGCCAGCAAAAGGGGAATCAGGGAATGAACTCCTCAAACACTTACTTAAGAACAAAAAATCCGCCGCTGTCATCAGTCAGAAATCTGACAGCAGCTTCCACTCAGAAGAGAGGGCTGAGGAGAACAAATTTATAGGAAAACAGGAGCCGGCTGAAGGTGGCATGGTAAGCATTGTTCCTTTTATATTAGCATCCAGACTGGCTTACTGGAAACTATAATGAATTTTCAGTTTGTTCTACTGGGGGGCTGCGGTGGCTCAGAGGTTAAGAAGCTCGGCTTGTTTTCTGGAGGGCTGGCAAGTTGGCAGTTTGAGACCTGGGTACTGCATGACAGAATGAGCACCCATATCTGTCCCACATCTTGGGGACATGAAAGGAGCCTCATTCAGGCATCCCCTGAGCGGAGTTTCTCCCACAAAAATCCTTTCAACCCAGAATAATTTCTGGCACAAAATTATTATTATAGTTTGTTCTTCTGATGCATGATGAAGAATCCAATCACTAAACATAAGAGTTTTTTTAAAAAAAAAAAACAATCAGTAGAGATTGAACATGTTCTTTTCAATTGTATTTAAGATAAGCTTTCACTTCCTCTAGTAAAAAGTCAGAAGTGGGGAAGCAAGAATCGGAGCCTGAAAGTTGTTCTGACCACGAACCCATTTGTCTTACAGGGTTGAGGGCGGGGGCATACAAGGAAAACGACAAAACAGATATTTTAGAATATGTAGTTAAGGATTCGTGTAATATGGAAATCCCTTAGCCCTGCTTTGTCTGTTTGCATAATTACAACCTTTTCCTAACTGAATGAAATGCCTGACAGAAAGAGGCTGAAAAGGCAGCTGGGTGAGGTTAGGGAAATAGACAGATAGTGGAAACAGGTGATTGAGAAAAGTGAATGAGATTTTTTTTAAAGAAGCAAAGCTGCTTCAGTATTAATATTGGACCAAAAGTAAGAAACGCATGGGTGGTGAAGGGAACTGATTGAGTTCACAACAGAGGTGAGATAGCAAACAGAGGTTGTGAAGGCAACCCAGAATTTAAGAGAGAGAAAAAGGAACACAATCAATAATTGCCACCTGCTTATAAGTAGCTCATCTTCATACCCAGGGGTGTGCAGGGCACCATGGGAAGGCGCTGGACAGGGAGCGGTGGGGGTGCCTATTTTGGGGTGTGGGGAATCCCATTTATTTATTTGTAAATTTCTATCCCGCCCTCCTGATGAAAAACATCACTCAAGGCGGCTAACAGCATATACAAGATACAATAAAAACACAAGTAAGACAATAACATTAAAAAACCCAAACCAACACACTAAAAAACAGCCTACATTGCTATTGGCACCCCAAGGGTGGGACAAAGCCCAGTTGCCCGATATACCAGCACACACCTGTCCTTGCTGTTTGATGAGCATTTTCTTAGTCATATGTTATGACTACTTCACAATAAAAACAATTGAGCTTTATATTAGAGAAAATTAAAATGCTTAACAGGGAGATCTGAACTGATGTATCTTCGTCTTCTTTTTTCCCTACAAGCAGTCATTAGGAAATCCATTACAAGGTACATTTGGATCTGGGAACAGCCAGGTTCAGAGAACAGATTTGGGGCATGAAGTCAAAAAGCAAAGAAACAAACGAACTCAGAAGACAGGTGAGAAGTCAGCAGCACCCCGGATGAAGAGGAGGAAAAAAGAGGAGGAGGAAAAGCAGACTCTTTACCACAACGCAGAGACATTTATGCAGTTAAAGCAGGTGAGGCGGAAAGGCACAGCTCATACTGGAAGGTTTTGGAAAAACCACAGAAACACTGGTGTTCTGGTCCAGCCTGTATTAACCAAGAGAGCCTCATCCAGTGTAGCTATGTTCATTGTTTTTGCTTTTTCAGTTTTTGGGCTGTTTTTTCTTTTTGTGTGTGTGTATAGCATGCTCGCTTATTCAGATGAGTTGTAAAGCTAGAAATACATGCTTGGTGATTTTTAAATATACTTGATATGGTCCTCCAATCCACATCTTTGATTGATGGTGACACAAGGTTGCATTTTATGCCATCGTGCTTAGATCTTTCATAAGATCTAGTAGTGCATCCATATCTATTCAATTGCTATATTACAAAATGGTGACTAGAAGCCTGCAGAGTACTAACAGTCTGAAGGTATGTGAGAGCATAGCTGATTATTATTTATGAATGAAATAATGTATGAAGGAAGGAGTCAGCATAGTCTTGATGCTATCATGCCCTCTTACATATCTTTTAACTGAACAGTTTTACTGTGTCTTCAAAAGTGCAGACAGAGGTACTTGGTGATTATTTGCCAACAGTCAAAGATTCCTTTATTTAAGCCCCTTTCAAAGTAGGCTTGAACCAAGTAATAGAAACAGTATAATTCAAATTATATTGTCCCAGATTAAATTATGTAGCTCAGAAGAGCTAGGTTGGGCTTTAACAGTTTCGGAGGCTAGAAAAGAAGGCAGCTAGATGTGTGGGAGCATTGTGATGAAGCTTGGCAAAGAGACAGAACTTTTTAAAGAGATAAAGGATATATATTTTTAATTAAAAGAAGGAAACTGGTTTTAAAAAAGAAATTAGAAGACAGTAACATTAGGAAGACTTTCAAATAATCATGAACTCAGCCATAACTCCATTGTAATGCAAAAAAAAAATGTTCCTTCTTCTTTTACCACTTATCATTAACATGGAGGGTTATATATAAGTCACAGTACTCCACATTTTGAAAGCTACACGTCATAAAAGAGTCCATTTATTTTGTTTGAGACCGTAATCCATGGGTTAAGGTGATTACCTGAGGGAAAATGCATCATGAGAAGATAGCTGAAGTGCTTGAATTATTTGCGGTGTAGTACTGTATGATGAATGAATAAAATATAAGCTTCTGATGGTAACAGCTATTTTAGCAAAATTAGATGCCAATCTGCTGATCATTAATGATGGGTTTGCAAGTGTGATAACTGTAATTGCCATTTTCTCTCTCTCCAGCAACTCTCTTTGCTTCCACTAATGGAGCCAATAATTGGAGTGAGTTTTGCCCACTTTCTTCCTTACGGCAGTGGCCATCTGAATAGTGGAAGCCACCTCACAGGAAGCTTTGGGAGTGCTACTCTGGATGGGGTATCGGACTACTATTCTCAACTAATCTACAAGGTTGATATATATATTTTCTACTTAAATTTTACAAAAAGAAACATCAACAGTGGGATTTAATACTAGTTTGGCCATGATGATTCTTAGGCCCATTTTGTTATCTAAAATGATATTTTTGTTCTTGCACTGTTATTTTCTTTGTGCTGCTAATGCTTCATTAAAATGCTTCATTAATAGGAGCAACTACTTTTTAATGAAGCATTAGCAGCAGAAAGAAAATAACAGTGCAAGAACAAAAATATCATTTTGACCAAAATCCTGTTGTTTAAGTTGCAAGGATGCTGAAGTCACCAGCAAGAGGAGATTTTCACTAATTAAATACTTCCTGGTTCTTTCAGACTTAAGGGTAATGAGTCTCATTGCGTGTGAACCATGAAAGCACCATGATGGAAGGAGGATTTTTTTCTTTGTGGATGAGACATATATGCTTCTCCTCCTTGCCTTTGTCTCTTTATTTACTCATATTTATACCCTGCCCTTTGGGTGCAAGCACCATTCAGGGTGGCTTACAATGATACTGTCCATGGGATTTCTTGGCCAGGACACTAGAGTGGGTTGCCAGTTCCTTCCCCAGCGCATTGTGTTTAGTCTGAGTTCTCTGCTATGGCCTGTCCATCTTGGGTCACCCTACATGGCATAGCCCATAGCCTCGTCAAACGACGCAAGCCCCCTCACTCCAGGAAGGCAACAGTCCTTGAGGGAGAGTATGGCTGTTAGCATTCTTTAAAAATTGCATTGAGGAGCCTTTTTAAAGCCAGATACAGTACATGTCAATAATTATGTATCTTTACTAAATAAGATTGCTAGAAGCCTAACTTGAAACCCTTTCTTCTCATGCAGCAGAATAACCTCAGCAACCCTCCCACACCTCCAGCTTCCCTACCTCCCACACCTCCACCTGTGTCTTGCCAAAAAATGGTAAATGGATTTGCAACCACGGAGGAACTTGCTACAAAGGCCGGGATGTTGGCTGGGCAGGATGGTGAGTTGTCAGATGTGAGCCAGAGGATCACCTTGCAATGGAGACTAAAGGAACAAAAACACCCAGAATTTGCAGGGATAGATATAAAAGACCCTCAAGCATCACCAAAGAGAAGGCTGACCATTTTTATCTAGCATAAATTGGTGGACTGGAACCCATTTCTTCAGATAAATCTGAAGAGACGGATTCTGGCTCATGAAAACCTCTGCAAAAAATAAATCTTACTCTTAGTTTTGCAATACTCCTTGTTTTTTGCTGGAACAGAAGCTGGACTGATAGGATATTTGTTAGGATTTTAATGAAATCTATATCTATCTTGGATAAACCTTTAAGACAGAATGCTCTGAAATGTGGGGCTACCAGTGGCTTAGTGGTTAAGACACTGAGCTTGATGAAGGTCAGCAGTTCAAGACCCTAGTGCAAATGCAGATGAACACTGCCCCTGGAGCTGGACACTACTGGCTTTTGAGCAAGGGAGACATTTACCTTTACTTTGTATGTATGAGGAAAGGAGTCCTCCTGGTTTCCAGGGCTTTAGCTACTGATAGTCTAGTTTAAATATGGATGAAAGTTACTATCCTTTATTGATTTGTTCCCCTTGCCAGATATATCCCTAGAAGTGTCAAGAAGTCATTTTAAAAGTCTGTTCTTGCTGTATTTTAGTTACTAAAGCTCTAGGACCGAAGCCTTTTCAGCTGCCTTTTAGACCACAGGATGACCTGCTAGCCAGAACCATGGCACAGGGTCCTAAAAGTGTGGATGTTCCTGCTTCCCTTCCAACTCCACCTCATAACAACCAGGAAGAGCTAAGGTAATCATCTTAATTACAGGTTGAAGTTTTACACAAGTAGCTCTGGAATCAGAGCATCTTAAAAGCAAAAGGCACAATGTTTAAATACTATGGATGAACAACTTACTTTTGGGCGATAGAGAGACTTCTGCATAGTGTCTCTTGTTGCAAAGAGACTGAATAAATAGTACAGTATCTTTAATTTCTTCCAACTTAGGGCCACCTTCTTGAATCTGATTCAGTCTATGCATTTCCTAAATGCATATCAACAGCATTCATTCATTCGTTCATTCATTCATTTGACTTGGATCCCACCCAATTGGGGCAAGTACCTCTCTGGGTGGCTCACATTTCATGAAACGACTCACACACACACACACACACACACACACACACACACACACACACACACACACACACACACACACAAACAAATAACATTGAACAACTATACATAATTTAAATACAGGCAAAATATAAAGCCTACTAAGATGGCATCCCAAAATAGAACAACAAACCATACAAATATATAATTTATATTCTCTTATTCCACCTTACAAACTTGATTAAGCCAAAACAAATAAAAGGAATATTGCAGATATAACATCAATTTACTAACGAGAAGAAAGCTTGATGAAATACAAATGTTTTTAGTTGTTTACAAAAAGCCATTAAAGTGGAAGCAGATATGATTTCCGCAGGCAACCCATTCCATAATGAAGGAACCAACTGCTGAGAAAGATTTTGCTCTGGTCACAACCTTCATATTTTCAACCTTTATAGTTTTTTCCTTCCTAGGGTTCAGGATTCTTGTGAAGACAGAGACACCCCTGACAGCTTCGTCCCCTCCTCTTCTCCTGAGAGTGTAATGGGCATGGATGTTAGTAGATACCCTGATCTGTCATTAGTAAAGGAAGAGATGCCAGAACCTGTCTCATCTCCTGTCATCCCAATCTTGCCTACCAGTACTGGAAAGGGTAATGCCAGAAAGGAATTCTACCTGCATATACTGTTTTCTCTACCTGCATTCTCATGTATTTCACTTGCATGGACATTTAATGTCTTGTCTGTTTTAAATTTAAGGTTCAGAAGCAGTAAGGAATTATATCAAAGCCGAGCCTGGTCCTGCCTTCTTTGGCTCTCAATTTGCACCTTCTCAAAATGGCCCAAAACCTGGTCTTGTATCCATAGCAATTACTTTACATCCTACAGCTGCAGAGGTAAGGAGATGCAAGTTCCAGTAAGTATGTTAACTGTTGTGTACAGTTCTGTTAATAACTGTTTTAATTTTGTTGCAGTACAACAGGTGTTGTAAACTCTGATGAAAGGTTTGGTACCATTTCATTATGTTCTAGGACTGTACTAAAATACTGTCCACAAGCAGTTGGGGGGTAGGTTGGCGGATTTTGTTTGGGATGTGGTTTAACAGTTCCATTTGCCTGCTTTGTTTTATCCTCATGCACTGCTCACTGCTACCACTTACCTCGAGCTGCATTTCTGTGATTAAATGAAAAGCTTCTTGTTGAGGTAACTGCAGCAAATAGGCGATCAGGTAGTCGGCGCACTGATGTACAGTCAGTCAGATGGATTATGTTGAAGTGCCATGAAGACAAATCAGAGTGTGTCCAGGAATGACTACCCTTCATTTGATTATGTATCTTGTTACTACTGTGCAGACAAGAGGTCCTGTTTTTTCCACCTTCCTGTTCCTAAACAATCATCATCAATAATAGATGACTGCATTTTCAGGGCTAGGGATGTTTCAGCATATACAGTTATTTATGTCAGCCTTATTGTATTTTATTATTAGACCAAAACCAGAAGTTATCCCCTCTTTCTACTCTAGAATATCGGCAGTGTGGTGGCTGCATTTTCCAACCTTCTGCATGTCAGAATTCCAAACAGTTACGAAGTGAGCAACGCTTCAGATGTCCCGTCCTCTATGGGAATGATCAGCTCTCACAGACCAAATCCAGCCTTTGAGTACAGACAGCATTTATTACTACATGGGCCTCAGTCAGGAACTCTAGGCCCACCCGGACTCGCAGGGCCCTACGGATTCAAACAACATCACATGTCATTTCCACCAAGTGGTAATGGTGAGATAGCATCTGTCCTTTGGAGGTTAATTAATGATGGCATTTTGTAAAACTGAATATTGAAGACTTGAAAATTAGATTTGTGGTTGGAAAATAAATGAGCTTCTGATTCATTTTCTTTTGTAATATTGACAGTAATATAAAGTATGTTTTGGTGGAAGTGACCCAGTAAAAGGCATCCTTGTAATATTATGTTGCGGGAGAGGGGCATTATGCCACTTCTAATGGAAGGTCGCCTTAATTACTCTGTCATATTCAGTCCCAGATTAAAGCAGATTGAATCAGCTTTCAGACTGCCTGACTAAGGCTTCATTTTCTTGGAAGGAGGATATGTTTGTCACTTTTATTTTTTTAGAAAAAGGTGCAGTCAGTAGGAAGCCAAGCAAAGCTAGTAACCTAGAGGATCCAAGCTTACCTTGTAGACTGTTATTGAAATAAAAAGTCTTATTCACAAAACTATGTTCTTGTCACATTAAGTCTTGACAGGCTATAAAGCGCACAGTCCAAATGTCATAGATGGTTCAGCGTTGAGGCCGCAGTGGTGCTCCCATTGTAAAGTAGTAGTTCTGGGCAGCGGAGTACGGAAATCTTTCAAAGATCTACCTTTCCTGAAACAGGTACTATTCTAAATGCTGCAACACTTAATGTGTTTTTTTTTAAGTTTTCTTTTTGCTACTGAGCTAGGACTACAAAAGGAATGGAGGTTGAGTAGATTCTTATCATTTGCTGATACTGCATTGCATGGCTATTAAATGGTTTGCTATTCTTTTTTATTTTATTTTGGAGGATGCAAAATTTCAGTACAGGGTTCTTTTTTACAGGATTCTTTTTAGAGTAATTGCAAAATAATACTGTATTGTTTTATCTGTTCAGGGAGAAGAGGTTGTTGTCGAAAATTATGCTTCCATTTAAATCCCTCTGTTTAACTGGCAGATGAACTGGCATGCTAATTTTAGTAAACACAGATTTTCTTAGGGCCTCTCTATTCTGTATATATAAAATACCAGAATAAGTCAAAGCAGACATTTTGGAAGCTGACTACAGTATCACCATTACTTACATTTAGTATGGGCTTGAAATGTGCAAGCAAAATTCCCTTTGAACAAATGCCAGTGAGAGTGGAAGCATGTTTCACCAGCATTTTTCTAATAATTTTTAAAAATAATCTTTTGTGTCTACATTTTTCAACTTTCTCATTTTGAAAAAGGGTAGATTTTTTAAAGTGAGAATTTCAGGTTTTTTTAAAATCATTTCTATATGCAATTTGAACCCACATTGTATGTCAGAAACCTTTACATTTATGTTGGGTAAGTTTCTGGTGGTGATGGTGATGATATATTTAATTGCTCTTCTGATTGCTACTGAATGTAACCTTCTTGAAGTCATTCTTAGGTTCTTTGGCTTTTATTTCTAGGATTCCAGAGAAAAGTCTGAAAGCATGGAGAAAGACATTGTCTTCTGCAGCAACAATTGTTTTGTTCTTTATTCAGCATCCATGCAAGCAAAAAACTCAGAGAATAAGGTAAATAAAAAAAAATCCCTGGTGTGCTGTTGCTTTGGTCTGCTTACAAAAAAAAAGGAAGTTTGAGCAAAATCCTCAGGTTCACTAGTTTTGGTAAAGAATACAATCTATATCAAGCTCCTTTCCTGTGCTGCTATCATTTTGAGATACAGTAGACCCTCACATAACGACATTGTTTGGTTCCCCAAGTAGCGTCGCTATAAGGGAAACATCGTTGTGCGGTTTTCAATGGCAGCTGCGCCATCTAGCGGCAAAAAACTGTCATTATCCGCACAACAACATTAAAAAAAGTCATTAATCTGCACAACGACGGTTTTTCGTTGTCGTGTGGATAGTCACGTGGTGAGTGACGACGCGTCCGTATGCGGAAATGACACTATTCGAACGTGTTGTTAATCAAGGGTCCACTGTATAAGAAAGCCTGTGAAGAAGATATTCCCAGTATTTTAGACATGTGGCTCAGTCTTCTTCTGTGACTAGGCCAGACGTGAAACGGCCAAAACGAAGCCACCTTTTGTTGAGTTCATTCTGCAGTTCCCTCTGCCTGACCTAGTATGAGAAAGATTAGGTACACCCAATTGTGGTTAAGAAAATACCACAATCTTCAATGAACCTCTTTCTGTGTAACCCATGTGGCTCAGTGAAATACATTTACATACTAACCTATCTTATGCTCAGGTGGTGTATTCTTAGTGTTGTCTATTTTGAGGGCCTACCCCAAGAACACTCTCCCTTGGTCCACACACTGCTGAAAATGGGGAAGATGGCACTTTTGCACTTGGTAGCAAGTAGGGTAGTAAGGCTGAATAGCAGTCTGTTATATTGGCAACTTCCCTCAACTTCCCTCAAAGAGAGAGCGAGAGCGGACTTGGCCCTGGGAAACTGCCCTGCTCAAGGATAGTTTTTACCTTCAAAGGCTGGGATGCCCCGGCAAATAATATTCCCAGGCCGATAATTGAAGCAGGTGGTCCTCCCTTCTGGATCACTATAGCAACTATAGCAACCTTATCTCTCCCAAAGTAAAATGTCCCTTTGAGAAAGGTTACACCCTTGAGAAAATGTAGCCTTATAACTTGGCTTCTCTCCGCTCCGCAAACTTACTCCCCTTCTGGTTCAGATGGCCAAAGACGAGGCTTTCTCGATGTCTTTAAGGCTTTTTATTGAAGAAGAATGATCCAAAAATATGCAGGATACATATCGAAGTAATAATCTATTCTGCTCTATCTTAACAAACTAAGAAAATAGCTAACTTCACTAAGAAAGCATTTTTTCTCTATGGGCTTGAAAGTCCCCGTCATGATTTCCTTATGGGTCCATGGCCTAGGTTCAAAGTAACGTGGGCTATTGCCTCCTCCCAAATGGTGTCTTTCCAAAGGAACATAGGCTCGCGCCCACTTCCAATTGATGCTCCTGAACCCTCAAAAGCTCGGGTTTAAATATATTTTCTGGGGTCCTCACACCTTCCTCCAGAAAGTTAAACATGTGAGATTACCTCATTGTTTTGACTAAATGTTGTTTATCCAAACAGGTGTTTAGAATGTAACCAAATTCTCAGACATGAATTGATGTAACCTGAAATTCTCAGGTCTCTGTGCAGATGTTTGCTATCACCCTGTCCCCAGATGTTTGAACAAATGTTAATGTCCCATGATCCACTTCTATGTGAATGTCACCTTTTCCCTCTCTCTAAGGTGATGGGTTATTGACTGATTGTAACCTTGGGAAGCCCCCTTGTTATGGAAGTGTGGGCTCCCTCACAGTGTCTAAGTGATTGGCATTGCTACTTAGCAACCTTGGTACTTAGTGACGTGTTATTGTGTGGAATGTATTTGGTATGCAGTGGAATGCAACTGGCTTCAGTTTGCTTCCCTATCGAGTTAGTTATCCTCAAACCTACAGAGAATATATGAATCTTAACACTTAATAAATGTAAAGAAAATTAAAATATGAAAGCATCCCTTGTGATTATCATAACACCCAGAACAGAGTTTGCCCCACCCCTCTGCCCAGCAGCCCAATGGGAGAGCTTCCTCCCTCCCTCCCTTGTTGCTGTGTTGGCACTTTGCGGTAAATAAGTGGGTTTTGGGTTGCAGTTTGGACACTCGACCTCTAAAAGGTTCACCATCACTGATATAGGTAATGGAAAACCTACTATATATTGTCAGCTACTTAGTGGTTTAATAAATAAACCCTAGACTCCATGTCTTTGACTCCGAAGAACAATGAGGTTTTCTTTGTCGATAAACTGGGATGCAGATGTAATGAAGAGCTAATTCATACAACCACTGCTATGCTCATGTCTGGGTGTCAGTTGCACATCTGAGTCTTTCCAACTTTTCTCTGAGAATCTCCTTTGGACTCCCCTGCGTCATTGTCAAATATTCCACCAAGAGATCTTTTGCACACTGGTTCCAGAATGATATATCTTGTTGGTTCTTCACTTTAGAAAATGTGTTCACAACTGGTTTTTATTAAATGTTTGTTCTAAAACAGATATGCCCAAACTGATGTGGTTCCTTCTGCCGGAAGCGGAAGTAAAACGGCCTTGCAAACTGTTTTGCAACAGAATGAGATAGATTTTAAGCTGCCATTTTCTCTGCTTAAACCAGGGGTGCCCAAACTACGACCCACAGGCCAGATTCGGCCCCTGATACAAATTCATCCAGCCCATGCCACCCTCATCGTTTCCAGAAGTGGAAGTAAAATGCACCTTTATGGGCGCATTATTTTACTTCCACTTCTGGAAGCAATGAGGGCAGCATGGGCCAGATGAATTTGTGTCAGGGGCCGGATCTGGCCATGGACCGTAGTTTGGGCACCCCTGTTCTACGACATCTGAGACTTCTAGGATTATTGGACCAAAGGTACTGATGTCAAATGAGGCAAAAAAAAATTTTTTACTGTTTATGTGATTTGAAATTAATATTGACTGGGCATTTAATCCACATTTCATGGTCTTTTGCTTATTCCTCAGGAATCAATTTCTTCATTAACACAGTATCCAATGAAGGAGGCAGCCCCAAAAGTGTTCCATCAATATAACCACAACATCTCTACATTAGATGTTCGGTGCCTCCCTCAGTTCCAGGAAAAGGTTTCTCCACCTTCATCTCCCCTGATCACATTCCCTCCTGCTTTTGAAGCAGCCAGAGTGGAACCAAAACCAGATGAGCTGAAGGTAACAGTGAAACTAAAACCTCGCCTGAGGACATTACCCAATGGCCTGGATGACTGCCGACCAGTAAGCAAGAAATGGAAAGGAATGAAGTGGAAGAAATGGAACATACAGATTATGATTCCTAAAGGAACATTTAAACCTCCATGTGATGAAGAGATAGACGAGTTCCTCAAGAGAATGGGCACGACCATTAAACCTGATCCAGTGCCTAAGGATTATCGAAAATGTTGCTTCTGTCACGAAGAGGGTGATGGAATAACAGATGGACCAGCAAGACTTCTTAACCTTGACTTAGACCTTTGGGTCCATTTGAACTGTGCTCTTTGGTCGACTGAAGTCTACGAGACACAAGCTGGTGCCTTAATTAATGTGGAACTAGCCTTGCGGAGGGGACTGCATATGAAATGCACATTCTGTCACAAAATGGGTGCTACTAGTGGCTGTCACAGGTTAAGGTGCACCAATATTTATCACTTTACCTGTGCCATTAAAGCACAATGCATGTTTTTTAAAGACAAAACCATGCTTTGCCCAATGCACAAACCAAAGGGCACTCATGAGCAAGAACTCAGCTATTTTGCAGTCTTCAGGCGGGTCTATGTGCAACGTGACGAAGTCCGACAGATTGCTAGCATAGTACAACGAGGCGATCGAGAGCACACCTTCCGGGTGGGAAGCCTTATTTTCCACACTATTGGCCAGCTGCTGCCACATCAGATGCAGGCTTTCCATTCCTCAAGGGTACTCTACCCTGTGGGTTATGAGGCCAGCCGTTTGTATTGGAGTACACGGTATGCCAACCGCAGGTGCCGCTATCTGTGTTCCATTGAAGAGAAGGATGGCCTTCCCCTCTTTGTCATCAAGATAATCGAGCAGGGCCATGAAGATCTGGTTCTTACTGAATCAACCCCGAAAGGTAAGACATAATACTGGAGAAGTCATGAACAAGTAACCTTCAGTATAGTCTTCCTAAATGCCAGAAGTATGTGTGGTTGTATCTGGATGGGTGGGTGGATTTGATTTGTATCCTACCCAATTAGTGTAACCACTACTCTGGGTAGCTAACAACAACCAAAGTAGTAGCTAACAGAATAATGTCATAGAATCTATACCTATAAAATGGTGCGTTAACCGTTGGAATGTGACAAAGGATGTTGCACCAGGCCCCACTAGCCCCGTCCAAGCCTCCGTTCACTCACCCGAACAGGGTTCGCAGGTAATTGTCGGGTTGAAATTTTCGACCCGGGGGCAGGAGCCCCCCAGTCGCAAACAAAAAAAGGGAACTTTAATTCCCAAAGTTCCTTTCACCGCGCCAGAGCCAATCAGGCTGAGCGGCGCGGCAAAAGAAACGTTCGGAAACGCGCCGCAGCCAATTAAAAAAACCACAAAAGAAAAACCGCCGCAGAAAGAAAACACGCGCAGCCAAAACTACAAGCCCCAGCGTCCTGCACGCCATTAGCGCGCAGAACACTGAGGCGGCCGGCGCGTGAAAAATAAAAGTAAAAAAAAGCCCACCGCCGCTGCTATTCTTCCCCACGGGCGAGCCAGCATGGCCCGTGGGGGGGGGGGGGGACCCAGCCGCCGCTGCCCTTCTGTTCGAAGGGCCGGCCAGCGTGCGAGAAACACGAGTAAAAACAAGTAAACCCCCGGCCGCCGCTGCCCTTCCATTCGAAGGGCCAGCCGGCACGCAAAAAATAAAAGCAACACACACCCCCACACTCCCGCAACTGCCCTTCTTCCCAACGGGCCAGCCAGTATGGCCCACGGGGGGGGAAAATGAAACACCCCACCGCCGCTGCCCTTCCTTCCCACGGGCCAGCCAGCATGGCCCATGGGAAAGAAAGCCTCCCCATGAATGCCCTTCCTTCCCACGGGCCAGCCAGCATGGCCCGTGGGAAAGAAAGCCTCCCTGCAATTGCCCTTCCTTCCCACGGGCCAGCCAGCATGGCCCGCGAGAAAGAAAGCCACCCCCCCCCCCACTGAAAAAAACACAAACCAAAAACATTCAAAAACACACCAAAATCCAAAAATTACACACAAACACAGCCAAAAATAAACAAGAAAAAAACACACATACACCCCCCCAAAAAAAAATCCCTCCCACGGAAATATACTATAAAAATCTAATGGTACCCAGTTCCAATTGGTCTTGTTAATGACAAGATAGCATTAGAAATTAACAAGTTAGGCAGCTCAAAGCATAATATGTAACATTTATATAGAACTGTGATGATGTAGCTTGGTACTCCAGCTGTTCTTGAACTTCAGTTCCCAAAAACCCACTTGAATCCACACGAATGGGTTTACTGTGCGTACACAGTATATTTCACAAAGTTTATACAAATTGCAAGCTGCCCTGAGTGGTGCTTGCACCAAAAGTGGGGGTAGGTGGGTATAAATGTAAATAAATAAATAAATACTTGTAAATTATGTCATTATCTTGGAGGTCAGTGAGGTGTGATTTCATTTTCCTCCTGCATTTTTCCTTGTTCACTGTATTCTCTCCCGTCATAGGTGTTTGGGATAAAATCCTGGAGCCTGTTGCTTCTGTAAGAAAAAGTTCTGAAATGCTCCAGCTTTTCTCTGCGTATTTGAAAGGTGAAGACCTTTTTGGATTGACAGTCTCGGCAGTGGCGAGAATAGCAGAATCGGTGAGTCACATGATTAGTTTGTTCTTGTTTAATATTAATGCAAATCTGCTTAACAGGTGTTGGGAGAGGAGCAGGCTGGTTGAGATTTAATGTAGTGCTGTACGCAGTAGAGTTTAGTTCATGGATAGAATTAAAGAGACCCTTTTTGCAAAGTTCCTGTGTTCTGTTTTTAAGGAACTAGTTGGATTAAGAAATAACAATTTGAGGACTGCACTTGCTTTCTATTGGCCTCATTGCTCCTCTCACTTGGTGGCAAGAACATCTGTTGTAAGGCAGTAGTAGCAATGCAGCTGAAAGGAGTCCTGTATAACACATTGTCAGAGAATCCTTGTCACTGTGTAAAAGTAGTTAAAATTTTAAAGAAAATGCCTGAATGAGTAAAGGATTCTAAATAAAGAAATAAAAATGATGGGGCGGGTTTCCAGACTGGGATGGCAAATGTAGGGATGAGTTTAACCTGTGTGGCTCACGTTCTTCGTTGACTTTAGGAGTAGAGACCCCCAATCTTGCAGTACACTTGCTTTGCATTTATTCATTTAGCTCAGGGGTGCCCAAACTTTTCAGCCCGTGGGCTAGTCATGTGGTTCAGCAGGCCAGTCACGTGGTTCAGCAGGCTGGTCACGTGGTTCCTCCCACCAGAAGCGGAAGTAAAATGTGCCTTTTACAATCTGTTTTGCTGCCATTTTCTCTGCTTAAACCAGGGGAGCCCAAAATAGTCCGTGGGCTGGATCCGGCCCCTGACACCAATTCATCCAACCCACCCTGCCCTCATCACTCCCGGAAGTGGAAGTAAAACGTGCCCATACACATTTTACTTCCTCTTCCGGGAGCGACGAAGGCAGCGCGGGCCAGATGAATTGGCATTAGGGGCAAGATCCAGCCCATGGGTCGTAGTATGGGCACCCTTGATCTAGCTGCTCAAAGTATTGATACTTCATGTTCTTCCTTCTGCTGCCAAATATGGCTCTATTTCTTTGGGCCTTTTGCTGCTTTGTTGACCAATGACTCCTTGCCATGTTTACAGCTTCCCGGGGTTGAGGCCTGTGAGAACTACAGCTTCCGCTACGGCCGAAACCCACTCATGGAACTCCCTCTTGCCATCAACCCCACAGGCTGTGCCCGCTCGGAGCCAAAAATGAGCAGCCATGTCAAGAGGTTTGTGTTAAGGTATTTTCTTTTAAATTCACATAGTACAGCCCAGGGTTTATAGGCTACGTAGATTGCTTGTGCTTCTGTGTGCTGCTTACAAACCCTGTTGTCGTTGGCTGTGTATGTGCATGTCTAAGCCAGGGGAACTGCTTTGCTGTCTATGCTAGCTGGCTTTCAGTGTCTGTCTGCCTTCAGATTTTTTTAAACTCCAAGCCCACTGAGATTCAGAGAGATCTTCAGTTTTTCTTCTATGTTTCTTCTGTCCCATGACCTACTGCTACAGGCCTCACACCTTGAACAGCACCAGCACTTCAAAGTCATTTCAGAGCACAGTTACAGGAGAACTAAACGCACCTTACAGTAAACAGTTTGTTCATTCAAAGTCCTCTCAATACAGAAAGATGAAGACTGAATGGAAATCCAATGTTTATTTGGCACGATCACGGATTCAGGTCAGTTAAATGCCTCTGTACAGCAAAGCATTTAGCTTTTCAGTTGTTGTCACTGCTTCTTCCAGCTCAATCCGAAAACAATATGAAGTCTATTCCACAGTAGTACTTATAGCGGGGGGAGGGGGGGGGGCTACTGGAAAGGCTACACCAGTATATATTTTTCCTGCTAGGTTTAATAATTAATCATAAGTCA
The DNA here is from genome assembly GCA_035047345.1 of Bradypodion ventrale. Taxonomy (NCBI): domain Eukaryota; kingdom Metazoa; phylum Chordata; class Lepidosauria; order Squamata; family Chamaeleonidae; genus Bradypodion; species Bradypodion ventrale. The sequence goes on from JAWDJE010000006.1 coordinate 130,319,571, forward strand.
GATGTGAGGACGATCTGGCTGCAGCATTTGTCACCTCATTGATCATCAAAGTTGATTCGGCATAGGCAGCCCTGAGAAATTAGGGTTCTTTTTCATATGGAGAGTCTCCATAGCTGTGATGGCGAACCTTGGCACACCAGCTGTTCTTGGACTTCAATTCCCAGAAGCCCATTTCAGCACTCCTGCTGATCAAAGCTTCTGGGAATTGAAGTTCAAGAACAGCTGGAGTGCCAAGGTTCGCCATCTCTGCAGTCTATAGGAAGACAAATTTCTCTGCAAATGTGTCACTTTCCACATAGAGAAGTTAACAGAGGTGGGGAGGGCAAAGCTAGGCTTGTTTTTGAATAAAATAGGATGAAGCACTCATTCTGTCTATTCACAACAAAAGCAGTAGGTGCAACATAGAACTTAGATATGTCATATCTTATCATCTTAGGGCTTGGGTTTATATGCTGCTAGAGACATTGAGAAGCACACCATGGTCATTGAATATATCGGAACCATCATCCGCAATGAGGTGGCCAACAGGAAGGAGAAGCTTTATGAATCTCAGGTATTCAATCCACTGTTTTAAGCACTCATGTTATGTAGGGGAATGTAAGATGCAACTGAATGATACAGATGTGATTGCTGATGTGTGAGTTTGCTGCATCTAAATCTGATTACAGCCTGAATGTGAGTCAGGTGGAATTACACAGTGTCTTCAAGTATCAAGATATTTTTTGGTGAATTTTAGACAACTGGCTCAAAGAAAAGAAAGAATACAAATACATGGTCAAATGTATAGACCAGTGGTTGCCAACAGGGGTGACTTAAATCCCCAGGAGCCTAAGTCACTATACTGGCTGATCATTGCTTTGGGGAATTGAAGTCCAAAAACCAAAGGTTGGGAAACACTGGTATAGACAGAGCTCTCTTCTGCAATGTTAGCACCTTTTCAGTGTGCTACAGAGGCTGCACACACATGAAATATGTTCAGCAATATTCCTGTTCCCGCTATCATCCTAGGACTGTAGGTACAGAGATTTGTTGACAGCAAATACATTTAGAAGACCTGCAATTGTTGGCCTATAGCAGGGGTTCTCAACCTTCAGCCTGCAGGCTGGATCCGGCACATGGCAACAAATAATCCGGCCCCTGGAATTGGCCAGACTCATTTACAGCCATTGTAAATGTGCTTATGAAAGCTATGGATGTGCTTTATGGCAGGGGAATCACCAGTCCGGCCTGCAGCTGAAAAACGTGGAGAACCCCTGGCCTATAGCTAAGATGAAAGATTATTTTATGTGTTGTTTGCCTAATATAAAAAGTATGAATCAGTTGCATCTGTAATGTGCAAATAAAAGGCCTTTGTTTTTGTTTATTCCTTTATTTAAATGATTGACTTTTTTTTACAAATGTGCCTGCCTTTTCCCTCTACTTACTCATTCCATAGAATCGCGGAGTATACATGTTTCGTATTGACAATGACCATGTCATTGATGCCACATTGACAGGAGGTCCTGCAAGGTGGGTAGCAATCATTTTCTAAGATGTCTATTCTTCTTGTGCTCATTGAATTGTAATGTTGCTAATTCTCACTACAGCAGGGGTATCTTTTGGGCCATGGGCCAGTCATGTGGTTCAGTGGGCCAGTCACATGGTTCCTCCCACCCAGAACGGAAGTAAAACGTGCCTGTTTGGGTGTGTTTACTTTCACTTCTGGAGCAACTAGGGAGGCGTGGGCCAGATGAATTAGCGTTGGGGCCGGATCCAACCCACAGGCTGTAGTTTGGGCACCCCTACACTACAGCATATATACAGCTGTAGGAAGTATAATGCTTTTCTGAACTTTTCTCTCTCCTGTGCTGATAAATATACTGGGTTAGATAAACTTATTACGATATAATCAACTCACATTTAAAAGCAATTATTTGGATGTCTTCTGTTCTTTTTCTTATAGGTATATTAACCATTCCTGTGCACCAAACTGTGTAGCTGAGGTGGTAACCTTTGAAAGGGGACATAAAATCATCATCAGTTCAAGCAGGAGAATCCAGAAGGGAGAAGAGGTAGGCTCACATCATATTTGGTATTATTCACATCTGAATGCGTTCCTTTCTTTCCTTCCTCCTGGAAACAGATGCTGCTGCTTGATTTTTAACTATTTAATTTAGCTGTTGACTGATCAGATTAAGAACAGCATGCATTTCAGTGCACATCTCAAAATTCAATATCTGTAATGAGCTACTCTATTAAATCACTTGGATTACATTTTGTTTCTGCTGGAATGTCTGAGCAATTGCCATTTTTTGTTTCTATCGTTTAGGCTGTAATTCTGCCTCCGTTTACCCGGGAGGAACTCCACTGAACTCAGTAGAACCTACTTCTGAACTTACTGTAACAATATTTGCATATATTTTTATACTTATGACAAAACTAACTAGAAGGCTGAAAATGACTTCTTAGAATAATTGCATCAGACCCTATTCACATGTGCCTAATTAAGCTGCCAAGTCCTCATGCAGGGATTATACTGCCCTTTTTGTTTATCCATTCAATAGCCTTTCATCCCCATGGAAATAATGGGTTGTAAACAAAAATAAGTGAAACATAATTAATTTCTCAAAGAGGCGTAGCTCTGTAATGGAGCTCATCCTTTATATATGGAAGATCCGGTTGTTAAATCCCTGGCAGCACCTCTAGGTCAGGCCAAAAAACCTCATGCCTGCAAACAGGGAAGATCCATAGCTGCTTGAACCAGAATTCAGTTGCAGTAGAACCTTGATGGTGAACATTGGCACTCCAGCTGTTCTTGGACTTCAATTCCCAGAATCCCAAGTCCCTGTTAATCCACATGGATGGGTTTACACTGTGCAGTAAATCCATCAGTGTGGATTATCAGGGGCTTGGGCTTCTGGGAATTGAAGTCCAAGAACAGTCGGAATGCCAAGGTTCACCATCATGGTTCTAGTGCCTCAGTCTCACAGCTGGATTTAGCTCCTGCCCGTCTCTGTGATTGAAAAACTCTTATAGAATCATAGAACTGAAAGGACCCAGAGGCCAGTGCTGGAAATCCACAGCTAAACCTGCCCTGGTAGGTGGCCATCCAAATTGCCAGTGAAGGACAAACCAGCCATTCTGTAAAATGTCTGTTTTAGGGCTCCTACAAGAATTTTCTCCCCCAATTCTGCAAGTAAAAACATTTTTTTCCACTTGAATTGTCTTAACTGTGTTAGTTATAACTGTCTTAACTTTCTTAGTTATAAGTCACTGCGGTACTGACTGGTTATAAATGGGGAAAGGGAGATTCCGCATTATTAGCCACCTAAAACATGACAATATTTTGTTGTGTTGTATTTATACGTGGTTTTGTGTTTGTAAAGCAAGAAGAAATTGACAGACGTTTTCTTTACAGCTCTGTTACGACTATAAGTTTGATTTTGAAGATGACCAGCACAAGATTCCATGTCACTGTGGAGCTGTAAACTGCCGAAAATGGATGAACTAAGATGCATTCCTTGCTGTCTCCAAGGCTTGCTTGTCCCAAGGAAAAAGTGATTTTTATTTTTACTGATCTGCAGGGTGGGGGTTGTGTGTGTGTGTGTGTGTGTGTGAAAACAATCACTTCTGTAAGTTACATATTCTACTCCGGTATGAAGCAAGCTGGCAGAAGATGGAGTTGCCGCCCGACTTCCTGGGTGCACAGAAGTGAATCTAATCTCCAGACCGGTCCGGCACTTTTGATTTTATGAACTCACGAAGGAGTAATTGTTGAACTTGGGCAGAGAAGCGATCGCTGACCTGCTGAAGGACAGTTGGGGCATCAATGAATGTAGACTGAAATCACCAGCGAAAGGGAGACGTCCAAAGTGCTGGCCACAGCCTTACTTATTAAAGGGGCAGGCCCTCTAAATACAGAAGAAAAAAAAGTTTAAATAAAAGTAGACACCACTGAACAAGGAATGTACTGAAACGACTTCCTTAGGGATAGAGCTAAGGGAAAAATAACTTGCACTAAAATACATTTAAAATACTTGATTCCATGAGTCAGTTTATTGTAGTTTTTTTGATTTCTGTAAAATAAGAGAAACTTTTTGTATTTATTATTGAAATAAGTGAATGAAGCTATTTTTAAAAGAAAAGTTAGAAGCCAAGCTGCTGCTGTTACCTTGCAGACTAACAAGCCCTGTTACTTTGTACAAAAGTGTAAATATTTTGAGGAATAAAAAAAGTACAGTATAAAAAAATAGTAATTGACCAAATGCTACCAGACGCTGCAGCAGTTCGGTGCTTATTAAACTTTTATAGGGATGTTACAATATGATGATCTCATGTATTATTAAATATGCCATTATAATTGTTACGGAATAACCAAAATCTCAGTTTGAGAGGTTTGACTTTATTTTTTTAATCTTTAAAGCAGGATCAGTTGTGCTCTATTAATAATTTTTTAAGTAACTCTTAAGGCTGGTAGAGAGCATGTATAATATGACTTTTGTAGATGTCTGAGGAGATTTAGACAGACTGGTTTATTTTATTTGTATTATATTGTTACATCCCTATTTCTTAAATCAGGTTTTTTTGTGCTTAGGATTTGTGATAACTGTGAATAACTGCTAAAACCATCCAAATTAGAAAGCTGAACATTTTCTTTTCCAGTACAAATAGTGGGGATTACACGAACTGTTCAGCTTACACTAAAATCATGTAACAAAAATAGAAATGTGTAGTGAGAGCATAATTCTAATACAATAGCTGCCTTCTTTAAAAGTAAAAACAAGGAAAAAATTAGATGTAATTGTGCTTTCAGCTGCAGGACTCTGGCAATAGGGTTTTTGAAAATGTAATTTAAAGATGTGTTTGTATGGATTGTTTTTGTTTACATTTCTTTTAAAAAAACACTATTGTGTTTGCTTGTAGAAACCTAATCAACATTTTGAACCAGGCTAGTTTTTTATTTTGTACTTTGAATTCTGGTACTGACACGTCACAAACTAAATATTAAAAAAATGAAGTTTTTTTGTGTGCACAGATAAAGTGAACTGTAAAACTGTTAGTATAATCAGTGATACAGTTCTGAACTTGTAATGTATATGGCATGATGTATTTTTATCTTACAGAATAAATCAACTGTATATATTTTTCTCTTGATAAATAGCTGTATGAAATTTGTTTCTTGAATATTTTTCTTCTCTTGTACAATACTCCTACATCCTACCAGTATTTGTCCTACAGGTTTTTCTGTTCTGTAAAATAGTTATCTAATGTTGCAAAAATGAATTTTTGAAGTATACAGAGTGTTATGGGCTTTGAAATTTGTGGAAACGGATTTGGAAGATCAGCATTTACAAATAAAATATTTTACATCTATAAATGCTACCTTTATATGTTCATTTGGTATATCTTAAATATACAATAATACCTCACATAACACGTTCCATGGGATTGGTCTTTAAGCAAAATACTTGGAAAAAGCGCCACCACTACTACCATGGTAAGTGACTGATCATGACTTCTTGGGGGGGGGGGGGATTGCGAACCCTGATTTAGTTGTTCTACAAGGTGACTATTTGGAGAAAATTCTGCTCTTTATGCGAGGTTTTACTCTACTTCCTCAGAAGCATGTCTATTCTCCATGTTTCAGAACCTCAGGATTTTTAGACAGCCCTAAGCTACCATGCCAAATCAGAAGCAGCCCTAATAGAAAGAAAGCCAAAAGTTAATGATAAAATATAACAAACTCAGATCCTCTTTTATCTAATGACTATTCATGCACTCCATATATTTTTCTATCATTAAAAAGCAAGAGTGTACACTTCCGAGTCATCATTCTTATAATCTTCACACACAATATACACACACTGTGTAAACACAGTACTGAAAATGAAGCAATATCCTTTACCTTGAACTCATGCTTCTTTCCACAAGGAAGGTCTTCTCCTAGGTCCGTGATGGCGAACCTTGGCACTCCAGGTGTTCTTGAACTTCAGTTCCCAGATGCTCAAATCTCTGTGAATCCACATGAATGGGTTTAATGCGCGTACACGTACACAGAGACTTGGGCTTCTGGGAATTTAAATCCAAGAACACCGGGAGTGCCCAAGGTTTTCCATCATGGACCAGGGTTCGTTTCAGACACAACAGCTGGACCAATATCCAAAAGCGCCGGAGGCTTTGGATATTAGGATAAGTAACACTAAAACAGGCAAGCTACTCAAGAGGAGACAATACTATGTGCCAGTTTATGTTGCTAATGAAATGTTGGAAAATGTTGGTTACCATTAAAACAAATGCAAAATTCTTCATATAGATCATTTCCAAAGCTACACGTAATACCATTTTTTCTACCAAAAAAAAGGTTTCTTTCATGCATCACCAGCTCTAAAAATCTGTCACAGTTTTCCTCACAGTTTTTAAAAATCTATTATATTAATAAATTTTATAATAAACACCATGAATGCTTTGTCCAAAGAAAGATTCGGATTCTCATAGACATTTATTTACACACACACCCCTTCGTAATAGTTTTAAGCACCTGCAAAACACATCCGTTTCTGTTGATCTCTTGGCAACTGCGGACAGCCTACACTGACAAAATAATGTATTTTTAATGCTAATTTCTCACAAGCAGCAACCAAAGGTGCTTTGTGGGAGCAGAAAGGCACTTCTGCTATTACAAGGTAGCACCCCTACCCAATTCCAGCAATTATTCACTTCTACTACATGCCCCCACCCCATGCCTAGGGCTCTTTAAAGGTTCCCTGACCTGCAGGAGATGATTGGAGGGCAGAGGGTTACACAGTTGGAAGAAGACAGCAAAGACCTGTTGCATATGGAGAAGTCCATACTGGCCAAAGTCATCAAAACCAAAGCTATAACAACTTTTAAATACTGGATGAAAAAAGACAGAAAATTTTAGGCGATATGTTAAAACAAATGAGCTAAAATTAAATACACACATGGTTAAGATGTAACTTATTTCCTGATTAATTAAAATAATTCAGATATTCATCCAAATGAAAAAGTGTTGTACCATTCATTATTCTTTCCCCCAAAATAAAGGAAAAACAGGCTACTCTCCTGGCAACTGGAAAAATATGACTTACAATACTGCAATAAAATTAATGGGAAAAAATAACTAATTATTTTTGAATGTTTCCAGATGCAGAGAACTCCAAAGAACGTAATTGCACTTCAATTCATTTAGACAAACTGAAACATGATTGCCACAGCTTCTGTCCCTTCTGCAGATGGCATCCAAGAACAGCTTTCTAAAATGTATTTTTCCTTACATGTTCTGTCTCAGATATAGCAGCTTGAGTTGCACATCGTACAGGTTCAGCTCCATTAAGGGATACCAAGGAAACAGATCTTCACTGTTACTCAGCTCTCGAAACGCCACTGCTGCGGAAGGGAGCCATCACAAATTGCCATGGTCACATATCCTTTTAGACTAAGCAGATCGACAACCTTCATGCACTGTCCAACAGACACCTGATAGAGTCTATTGTTTTTCTGCAGAAAGAAAAGTGGAAAGAACTCAATATATTGTTCTGAAGCAATACTACTTTTCCCACTGTGAAGAGTTGATTTTATTACAGTTCCTGTCAAGTCCCACTTGTGCATTTTAAATCTTAGTTGAATAAACTATCATTTCTCTGGAAGCCATGGACTCTGGGCAAAGTTATCTGGGGGAGCCCCTCAAGGGACATGGATAAAGGTAATTTACTTGTCAAAACAGATGTTTGTTTTGTGATAAAGAATGCTAGCAACCACCCAAGTTTTCATTCCATATATCCTTTCTTCCAATTCGCCAGTTAAAAACGTTCCCCCTAAATTGACTACTCTAAAATCACCCCAAGCCACAAAATAAAAATTCTTTGCTGGAAATACTGTTCTTTCACATTTTTACGCTTATGCCAATTATAGCCACATTGAATATGCATGAAGCCAAGGAGGCATGCAACAGGTTACCTGTATATACTTGAGTATAAGCCCACCTGAATATAAGCTGAGGTACCTAATTTTGACCTGAAAACCCAGGAAAATAGATTGACCCGAGTATAGGCCAAGAGTGGGGAATGCAGCAGCTGGTAGTGAGTTTCAATAATTAAAATACATGAAAATACAGCAAAATTAATTGATTTAGTGCATTTTTTCCTGTATTTGCATCACCCAACCAGTGGTGGCACTGCAGGGGAAGTGGGTGGGCAGATCAAGTGCAATGATGCAGGAAGTGTTGCTCTAGCCTAACAGGGCTGCCATCCACTCACGCGTCCAAAAATAGTGAGATAGTGTTTTTTTAAGTGAGAAAAAAGTCAGTTTTTGCCCGAAAATGTGAATAGTGAGTAAATCCATAGCAATTTTTTGCTTTTTTGGGCCGTATATCGGCTTTATCAATCAGCAGAAATGAAGCAAATCAATACATTTTCCAATAGTATTGTTAGCAGTGTATGATTTTGATGACATGGGGGGGGCTGCTAACTCATGGTGTCCATGAGGTATATAAATTTGCGCAGCCTGGTGCTTGGCTTAATGCTGGAAGCGCCATATTGCCATGAATTTTGAAAGATGGTCTTGTAGTTAAAACCTAGAGGGAGGAAAGAGAGGGGAAAAACCTCTCCCGTGAGGGGGGATGCACATAGAGAAATATAGCTGGCATATGAACAATAAGTTGAATACCAGGCAATGGATATCAACTATCCTTTGATCCAAAATGGAAGTGAAGGAAATCAATTGCCTTTGTCTTAAATCCCTGACCGGAGCGGGCGGTGGAGGGGGCAATTTTAAAAGTTCCTCAAGCCTTGCCTTTGCAGGGTCCTCCATTTTCTAGGCCTTAGGATGAGCAGACACGTTAGAAAATGGCTGGTTGAAAGGCCCAAAGAGTCTGGGCTGTATCAGAGTCCTCCATTTTGAGAAGGCATGTTGGAACAAGGCTGGTTGCAAGGCCCGAAAGAGCCTAGGGGCTGTAGCAGGGTCCTCCATTTTTTAGGCCTTAGGAAGAAGAGGCACAATGGAAAAGCCTGGTTGCAAGGCCTGAAAGCATTGAGGAGTCATTAATATACTCCTTGTCTAACAATAAGACAGTTTGCAGTATCACTGCTATGAGGCAATGAGGAGACATTAATATGCCCCTGTCTAACAATAAGATAGTTTGTAGTATCTATCAAGTAAACAGGAATTAAACGCTTCAAAGAAACAGATATTATAAAATCTAGTAGTCTCCTGAGAGAGACTGCTTTACTCCTCTTTTAACAAGAGGAATTGTAGGTCCAAAATTAGAATTGAAAAACCTAGTTTGAAAGAGGGAAAGAACAAGACATACATTGACCCCTCTCTGGAGGATTGAAGACTGAAGAGACCTGCTGGGGCCACTGAGAAAAGAATCTGGTAACCAAGGTTATAAAGGGGGTGGGTGGGGCCTCCTCTAACCAATTTTCCCTACTTTTTCAAAGCTCTGGTATAGTCCGAAATGGAGTTCTGCGCAAGCACAAGCCCCAAATGTGTGGATTCACAGATGTCTCAAAGAAGACAAGACTATTTTGATGCAGAATGTGTCCAGTTTCGTTAAAAAAGTGAGAATAGTGAGGATAGTGAGGGACCATTGAAAATAGTGATTAATAGTGAAAATAGTCAGTGGCAGCCCTGTAACCTAGCCTCTTGCTCTCTCTTCAAGCAAGAAGCATGGCTTTCCTTTCCATCTTGGCCAGACCAGGGACAAAGACATGAAGGTAAGTGAAATCCTCTTTTTCCACACCAGTTTGGAACAAGGACACGATTGCATTGTAGAGCTTCTTTCTTCATTTGTGGTTTTCCATAGTAATGAATTGAAAACAAACCAGAATAGAAGAAATTAATTTTCAATGTATTCTTATGGAAAATTGCGATTTGTGCCCTCTTGTGGCCAGTTGTGGTAATTGTGCCTCAGTTGTTTTGTTGCAGAAGTGCTGAAGCTTACTTTTAAACTGCTGAATCACTCAAAAAACATATTTTAGATCCTCGTGGTTGTTGACCCGTGTATAGGCTGAGTCCCCTTTTTGGACCTCATTTTTGGGGTTAAAAAACTCGGCTTATACTCGAGTGTATATGGTATATACCTAAGTGGTTGTTCAAGTTTTATGCCACCCACCACTCTAAGGTAGAGATGACCCTTCAAATGTTGCAGGACTGTAATTCTTCTCCATCTTCATCAGTACTTAGCCAGGGTACACAGAAAGAGCCTCCTCGAAGATTTTGGTATTTTTGAACCACAATCGGTCGTACCCTGGTAACGGCAACCTTGTGTTGCTGGGTAATCTTTCTCACACTAGGTCAGATGAAGGAAACTGCAGAATGAACTCACCAAAAGGTGCCTTCATTTTGGCAGTTTCACATCTGGCCTAGACACGGAAGAAGAAGTGCTTAGCCAATGCTGAGAGACGAAAAAGAGTTTCACTCAAACAACAACTCTGGAGCTACAAGTTGCATACCCTGTCCTACTGGCTTCCAAGACTGAAAGTCAGGGTGCCCAAACTACAGCCTGCGGGCCATATCTGGACCCTGATGCCAATTCGTCTGGCCCAAGCCACCCCGTTGCTCCAGTGCGAGCGTGTTTTACTTCCACTTCCAGGAGCGACAAGGGCAGTGTAGGCCACATGAGTTGGCATCAGGGACTGGATCTGGCCCACAGGCCGTAGTTGGAGCACTCCTGGTTTAAGCAGAGAAAATGGCACCTTAAAATCTATCTCATTCTGTTATAAAACAGATTGCAAGGTGTGTTTTACTTCCACTTCCGGTGGGAGAAACCAGGTGACCAGCCCACTGAACCACAGGACTGGCTGCTGAACCACGTGACTGGCCCACGGCCCGAAATGTTTGGGCACCCCTGCTGTAAGTGATGGAATTGTACAACTTGGACAAACACCGAGAAATCCAAATTTGGGCATATGAAATATTCTGCCTACTGCACAAACCTGGCAACAGCACCGTTAATCTAAGACTGGGACCCGAAGCCAGGTTTGTGTAAACTGAACACAAGACAAAGTATTTTCTGTAACAGTGCATCTCACAAGAAGAATGTCTGTTACAGATCTAAGGCTAGTGAGGTTATTTCTCTTAGCTCAATTGTATCTACTGGGAACCTAGGTTTAGCAGCGGCCCCCGTCAAAAATGAGGCACTTCTCAAAGCTTCACATGTGGCTTTATTAATCCCATTTTTTCACTATAGGGGGCATTCATTATACGAGGTTCCAATGTATAAGCAAACCCTTTTTTTGTTTTACAAAAAAACATAAATGTGGTGTTTTTTTACTCAACAGGGTACTGCAGTGGCTCAAGTCGCTAAGACGCTGACTGGGAAGCGGAAGGTCAGCAGTTCGATTCCCGAGTACTGCAGGACGGAAATGAGCTCCCGTCTTCATCCCAGCTCCTGCCAACCTAGCAGTTCGAAAGCAAGAAATTGCAAGTAGATAAATAGGGACCACTTCGGTGGGAAGGTAACAGCGTTCCGTGCGCTCCGGTGTCTAGTCATGCCTGCCACATGACCACGGAAATGTCTGCAGAAGCAGACAGCGCTGGCTCTTCGGCTTAGAAACAGAGATGAGCACTGCACCCTAGAGTCGGATACGACTGGCTTTCGAGCAAGGGAAACCTTTACCTTTACTTTTACTCAACAACCTATTTTCACCCTTAGGACTATATCACATATTGCCCATAACTCACCCCCATGACCCACTGCTGTGATCCTCCTGATCCATGGCATTTCATCAGACGTGGGGGATCAGAAGTGTGAGTTTCAGACACATCCAAGCAGAGAAGGTTGTTTAGGATCAATTCATGGTCTTCATTGTAAAGCCATACCTAAGAATGGAGATGGTAAATTTAGTGCTCCGTGCATTCTTGAAAATTCTCAAGATTCAATAATCTGCCATGATGAAGACTGATAAATAGATGTTATGTCTTTATGATCTATATCTTGCATCTAATGATACATTAGGTTTCTGATTTTGTAAAGCTACTTTCCTTCTTACAAGAGGAATGAGGGACCTCTAGCTCCCTGCTGGCATTGATATACAGGATGTCACCACTGAATGTTCTGCTGGGGATGACGGAAACTTGTGTCCAATAATATACAGGTGGACACTGAAATTCACTCCTGACTTAGCAGGGAGTGAATAACTACATGACAGAATGAGTACCTGTCTGTCCCAGCTCCTGCCAACCTAGTAGTTCGAAAGCAAGAATATGCAAGTAGATAAAAAGGGATCATTTTGGTGGGGAAAGATCGTGGGGACATAAAAGGAGCCTCATTTGGGCATCCCCTGAGCCAAGTTCCTAAAACAAAAATGCTTTCAACCCAGAAAGCACCTTTGCGTGCTTCTGACACGATAAAAAAAGGGTGATAGTTCAGATGTGACACAACAGAAGATAGGTATAGAACAGAATACTCCACTGAGCATAGAAATGTGCAAAATGAAGTTGTATTAATTTTGTGGAAGATATTTTCTGTCTCAAAACCAGACTTACGTGCTGCTACAAAAGCCAAATAAATCACATAGAGAAACCATTTCCTTGAGAAAAATTAAAAAATGATTTCCATATTGGGAAGATTGGATAGTTTAGTACATTTTATAGGCATGTACTAAGGGCTGCGGTGGCTCAGTGGCTAAGATGCTCACCTTGTTAGCTGGAAGGCTGGCAAGTTGGCAGTTTGAGACCTGGGTACTGCATGATGGATTGAGTGCCTGTCACTGTCCCAGCTCTTGGGACATGAAAGGAGCCTCATTTGGGCATTCCCTGAGTGGAATTTCTTCCACAAAAATCCTTACAACCCAGAATAATTTCTGACACTCACTAATAAAAAATTATCTGAAGAAAACATCAGACGTATGCTTGTGTCCAAAACATAAATGATGTCCTAGAAAAACCAACTTTTGTGTTTGCTAATGCACACTAAGGCTACCAAATAAGCATCAAGTAAAACATACTAGCAGTCAATAAACAAAATGACTGACTGGTTAAAGTAAATAGGGGGGGAACCGCTGGCCTGCAGCCACTTGCCTGATTTGGATCACTGTAGTCACACTCTCTAACCACCACAAGTCCTCCTTTCTGACTTGGATGGCCCTGGGCAACCAGGCATTTCTTGGTCTGAAGGTGATGTAACTACAAGGGGACAGCGGAGAAACACATACACTTACATTACAAAAGGATAATGCAAGAGAAAGTAGTAAAAGTTCATCCAGAATTCTGGCCATTCTTTTCATATCTTTTGAGGAGTTAGTGGGAAAGATTTTGGGGGGAAATTATTAACAGTCTCAGAACAGTCTCACGAAACATTTGGCTATACATGGGACTAGGATAGCCTACAAAGGTAAAAGACATTCAGAAAACTAAAGATTGTTTACGTACCTGCACAGAAGTCACAAATTTACCATTTTCAGTCCAACTACTCTATGCTATGAAAATAATGTGTTTTCATTGCAGCTCTTATTCTAGAAAGCGCACCGCTTAAAAGGCAAGGCATGGTAATAATATCAATTTCTTTTCATTCAAACACAACTGTCACACCCTACATCAGGGGTGCCCAAACTATGGCCCACAGGCCAGATCCAGGCCTCATTGCCAATTCATCCGGCCCACATCACCCTCATCGCTTTCGGAAGCGGAAGCAAACTGCATGGGATGGATGAATTGGCATCAGGACCATATCTGACGCATGGGCCATAGTTTGGGCACCCCTGGTTTAAGTAGAGAAAATGGCAGCTTAAAATCTATCTCATCCTGTAGCAAATCAAATTGCATGGTGTATTTTACTTCTGCTTCCAGTGGGAGGAACCACGTGACCGGCCTGTGGCCTGAAAAGTTTGGGCACCCCTGCCCTACATAGTTACATTTTTAAGAATACAGATTTAAGGAACTGAAGAGTTCAGACATCTTACCCTTCCACGCTGCAGTGCTTTGGGTCGTTTCTGCCCTTTGTTGAAAAAGACTGGTGGCTGCACTTTGGCATTAGGCCCGGAAATTTGCATCTCTGGGTATATATTGTCCAAATACCACTTAAATGATTTGCAGTTCAATTTTTTTCTCAACTCAACACGTTCAGTAATGTTTCCATAATTCCTTGTCCTCAGTTCTGGCCGCAGAGCAAAATATTGTTCCTGTGTCAGAACAAGGTGAAGGTGGTAGAGTATTACAGATCAGGATAGCGATTTTAGCTTCATTATGTTACAATCTATTTTAAAGTGAGAATACACAACTCTGGAGAAATACCCACTAATTTCTGTGAAAATAGTTTTTGACCTGCTAGTTTCCTTTTTGAAATTTGTATGCAGCCCCAATCAAGAATTACTGAGGCATCTACATATTTCTGGACATTGTGATTGAAAAAGCTCGATTTCACCATTCATTTCCTGCCAATGAAGAGTTCTAACAGCAAGAAAATTTTGTTCTGGCATCATTGTCACCTTTTTCTAAAGGTTATAAATGTACAAAGAAAAGCAGCAGAAATAGTCCAGTAAAAGTAAGTTCAATTTTATTTTATTTTATTTTTTTATTTTTATTTTTGGGGGGGAGGAGAGGCAAAGTAAATTATTTGAGAGAACAATCACATGAACATAAAAAAAATCAACATCGCAAATGTCAATTCAGAGCAGAGTGGGCTTTTTCATCTTTACATGTTGGAAAATGGCAATGCTTACTGCAATGGCTCAAGTGGTTAAGACACTGAATAGGAAGGCAGGAGGTCAGCAGTTTGATTCCCGAGTACTGCAGGACGGAATGAGCTCCCTTCTTTGTCCTAGCTCCTGCCAACCTAGCATTTCGAAAGCAATTAAAATTGCAAGTAGATAAATAGGGACCACTTCAGTGGGAAGGTTAACAGCATACCATGCTAGTCATGCCTGCCATATGATCACAGAAATGTCTACAGAAGCAGACCGCGCTGGCTCTTCGGCTTTGAAACGGAGATGAGCACTGACCTTACAGTCAGATACAACTGGCTCTGTGTGTGTGTGTGTGTGTGTGTGTGTGTGTGTGTGTGTGTGTGTGTGTGTGTGTGTGTGTGTGTGTGTGTGTGTGTGTGTGTGCATGCATGCGTGTGTGGCAATAAATGGTCCAGATGTGGATACTGATATAGAACTATGACATATTTGGGACATTCTTCTAAAGATTAATTAGGAGTGACCACTGTAGCGCCTTGTTTATTTCTTAATGTACTCAATATAAATGGTGTGAGGATGCATTGTTCAACATCTAGTCTCAAAGCAAAAACTAGGTCTGGTATGATTTAATGCCAGGAACAGTGGCTGTCTGATCTGGAGAGTTCTATTGTTCAAAGTTCAATGCATCCACCTATATACAGTATTTTCTGCTGCTACCGATGTACAATTGATATGCCACTAACAGCATCATGTCTAAAACACTGGGATGAATACATGTGAAGTTAAAGAGAATCCTCTCTCTTAGAGGTTGTGGACAATTTGGGACAACCCCAACATTTGTGCAAATAAATAAGAATCTGAGACACACTCCAATTTCTTATTCCTTTATGTGTATACTACCTATTTTAAGTGGGGAGTACTACACCCAAGTGTTTTTTTCATTTCTGTTCGGTTCAAGCATGACCCCTTCCTTGCTCAGAGCCGAGGCTGTGATGGTGAACCTTGGCACTTCAGATGTTCTTGGACTTCAATTCCCAGAAGCCCAAGTCCCTGTGAATCTACACAAATGGGTTTAATGCATGTACATGCAGTAAACACATTTGTGTGGATTCACAAGGACTTGGGCTTCTGGGAATTGAAGCCCAAGAACAGCTGGAGTGCCAGTAATCCCATTCGTGTGAATTCACAGGGACTTGGGCTTCTGGGAAATAAAGTCCAAAAACAGTCGAAGTGCCAAGGTTCACCATCACTGGCCTAGGATGAGACCTTGAACAATATTTTTACTATCTTAACTGGACTTGTTAGGGATGGCCAATCAGAGCCAAATCATGTCATTCTGATCTCACTGTAGCAACAAAGTTTTTTCAAGGGAAGCTTTAGTTCTTCCTACAGAGCCACAAGACAGCACAAGATACCATCACTTTTCTTTTGGTATAACTTGAAACTATTTTGTATTCTGGCTATGGTTACAATGGTGGGAATCTTGCCTTATATTCATCCATCCACACATGGGCCAGTCGCAAAGAGTTATGTGCCATCGTGTCTTGTCCACCTGGTGAGCCGTAAGGACGCCTTTTACGAAAGATATGTCCTACTCTAGAGCATGGGATGATGAGAAGCTTGCCCCCACACATCCAGATCTGCTCAGGAAAAAAAAGAAAGGCATAAATAAGAGGTGCAATTTTGTCTTAAGAACTGTAATATCACATGTAAGCATAATTTCTGAAGGCCAACCTATTTCTGTGGCTAGAAAAGATTAAACTTTGTAGAATCAATCTTTCTAAACAGCTGGTCCGTTTTATGAAGATTACTAGCATAGGTGCCTGTCCTTTGGATGGGTGGGACCCATGCCTTCTCTCTCTCTCTCTCTCTTTCACTCACTCACTCACACACACAAGCACTTACGCACTCAGTCTGTTTCTTTATCTCTTTCTCACACACACACACACGGACACACATGCACTCTCTCACTCACCCATTTTTCTCTTTCACTCACCTTCTTTTTCTCTCTCTCTCTCATACACACAAAAACACCAACACACACAAAACCACACCCCACACACACAAACACTCACACAAGGCAGCAGTGCATGTGGCCCTGGCCTTCCAGGGAAGTGGCTCGTTTCCCCCTGCATGCGGGGCCGAAGGCAGCCACGCTTTCGGCCTCTTTCTTCCAGGGTAGGCGCTCACTTCCCTCCCGAAGGGGTTGACGAAACGGAGCACCGTTTTCTGCTTTCGTCTCCCAGGGAAGTGGCTCGATTCCCCCGGTAGGCGGGGGCCAAAGGCAGCCGCACTTTCTGCCCCTGCCCCCGGGGTAGGCGTTCGCTTCCCTTTGGGTGGCGAGGGCATAACAGAGTGCCGTTTTTGCCCTTGCCTCCCAGGGATGTGGCTCATTTTCCCAGGGAGGGGAGGGCCAAAGGCAGCCACACTTTGTCCTCCCCCTTCCCGTGAGGTGAGAATGGAAGAGCGCCGCTTTCAGTACTTGCCTCCCAGGGAGGCCGAACGAAGCGCCATCTCCGTTCTGTCTGCGCATGCCCTCAGCCTCGCCTCTTCTTTGTTTGCACCAGCCAATCTGATTGGCTGGTGCGTGGCGCAGGGGTTTGTGGGGCTTGTAGAATAAACATATATATATACCCGAAATGATATTTCCAGGTTTTCTCCTCCCCAGATATCCATGCCACTATCATACTGTCCAAGTTCATTGAAATATTCTCTCTCCATAGCAAATAGGCCTCCAGCCATAGTAGGTGATCTATAAGAAAACAAGATTTAAAGAAAAACATAAATTACCAAATGTAAGATGAAAAGGTGAGAATCAAGAGTAGTGGGAAATTGCATGAGACTTGTAATGAGCGCATTTGAGAGATACATGAGCAGGGACTATATTGTGCAGAACCCCAACAACTGAGGGGAGGAATTAAGATCTTTAAATATCTTATTTAACACAGGTGGCGTGCAAACTACACCAATGTATTTATTAAGGTTCACAAGCGGAAATGATGGCTCTGGGGCATCTGAAGAGCCCTCTGGGAGCCTCTAGCACACCTCCATTTGTGGCTAGCATAGAGGTGTATGGAGATGCCACAAAGGAACAGGAACCCATTCAGACACAAGGATGGCTCGTAGTGCAAACTTTAGAAAGGTACAATGCTCATATGCATCCAGGGGTTCAGAATAGGATGTTAGCCATAGTCAACAAAATTGGGACTGAAGCAAAAGTTGTACAATGATGCTACCTATCATTTTAGAACTTCTTTCTTCAAGTAATTTGCCAGGGGAGCTCCCTACAGATCTTCAGAACTTCGGTAGAGACCTACATTTTTAGGACTCATTTTGAGAAATGGTCCTAAAAATCCACTGTATCAACTTTTTTTAAAAAAATCCACGATAATTTTCCTCATTTTATATTATTAATTTTTTTATTGTTAAGTATCATGACTCAATGAATGGTCTTAGCCACTCTTCTGGCAAGTTTTCTAAACACTGCCTATATTTTTTTTCTTTTGTTTTCTTCACATGTCTTATTCTAAGGGAGCTTAGATGTGTAAAGAGACGCCTAGAGCGCAATAGGAGGAGATCCCGGAGTGTCTCTGACCAAACACAAGATAGAACTTCTATTTGAGCCTACCTCGTGGCGATACGGGCGGCAAAACAGCAGTATTTCGCCACTCATATCGTGTTGGCAGATAATCGCCTGGTGGCCCTGTTCCGGGTGACTGGGTCCCTCCTTGGTAGGGGGAGAATCTGGACCTGGATGGCAGGGGTCCACCCAGGAGTTTGCTGATTATCTGGAGGATAAAATCACTCAGATTCGCCCAGGGTTTAACTCTGGATTAAACATCGTGTCACGGGAGTTGGCCAGCAGCCAGTCTTACCAGGTTATCTGGGATAAGTTTGGTTGATTGACCCTGATGAAGTGAACAGGATCCTGGGGAGTGTACGCGCCATCGCCTGCGAGTTAGACTCGTGTCCGGCCTGGCTCGTGAAAGTGGGCAGGGCCATGACGGGTGGCTGGATTCAAGCAGTGGTCAATGCTTCGCTGAGGGAGGGGGTGTTCCCACTGCAACTCAAACATGCACTGGTGTGCCCCCTCCTAAAAAAAAATCGCTCGATTCGAATATACCATCTAATTTCCGGCCTGTCTTGAACCTCCCCTTTTGGGGGAAGGTTGTTGAGAAAGCGGTAGCACGGCAACTCCAAGGGGTCCTGGAGGAAGTGGATTATCTGGATCTTTTCCAGTCAGGCTTCAGGCTGGGTCATGGTACAGAGACTGCATTGGTTGCACTGTTCAATGATCTCTGGCGAGAGCGAGATGGAGGGTACCCCTCCATTCTTGCTCTTCTTGACCTCTCAGCGGCTTTCGAAACCGTCGACCATGGTATCCTTCTGGACCGGCTACAGGGGTTGGGGATCCAGGGCAATGTGTTGGCCTGGCTCTTCTCCTTCCTGAGTGGCCGGACCCAGATGGTGTGGGTGGGGGGCGCAGGGTTGAGTCCGAGGCATTTCACGTGTGGGGTGCCACAGAGGTCGGTCCTCTCGCCCTTACTCTTTAACATCTGCATGAAACCACTGGGTGAGATCATCCGATTCCACGGGGTGAGATATCACCAGTATGCTGATGATACTCAGCTGTATATCTCTGCCCGTGGTGATCCCAGCAATGTGGTCAAGGTCCTGACCAGCTGCCTGGAGGCAGTTAGGGTCTGGATGGGGGACAACGGACTACAGCTGAATCCCAGCAAGACTGAGAGGCTGTAGGTGAGGGGACCCGGTCTTCATAAGGAGTTATCACCGCTGGTTTGGGATGAGGCATCGTTGCCCCAATCTGACCTGGTGCGCAACCTGGGGCTCCTCCTGGACTCGCAGCTTCTGCTCCAGGAGCAGGTTACGACTGTGGCCAGGAAGGCCTTCAGGCAAGTGTGTGTTATTAATCAATTGCACCCACTCCTGGACTGGGAGGCCCTGCTCACGGTCACCCATGCCCCGATACCTCCCGTTTGGACTATTGTAATAGCAAAAATCTTACTTGATTGGAGCAGTGGCCCCTTCAGGACCTTCCAGTTCAGACATGGGAACAAGATCCCATTTAAAGTGCAGGCCCCAGTTGAATCCTCCACGGACAACTGGGGAAGAGCTGTAGGTAAGAGTGTCAGCGCTGATTATATCAATGACAGGACAAACCACTGTTTTGCGTGATTCTTTAATGGGCATCAGCAACGGTTGCAGCCACATCTCATTCACCTCACAATGACTGTCCAGAAACACAAGCACCTTCCCTAAAAAAGTAAAAACATATCAAGCATAGATGCCTAGCAGTCGCACAATACAGGACACAGAAGGCTAGAGCACAAAACCCTGTAGAATTATCACTGCCTGCTCATTCTACACTTAAAGAATATAACGCTGATACCTTATATCCAGAAACAATTATATTTGGCCTTATATTTAAACCACAGACAACAAGGAAGTTATAAGGGTTGACTTCCTGGTTCTCCGGCTTCCCCATTCTTCACTTTCCTCCTCTGACCAGCCACAAAGTTCCCCCTCCTGTTCCAGCAAACAAAGCAGGGCAAAATTCTCTGCAAACTGTTGGCAACTCCAAGCAGGCTACTTTTAGAAGAACTTATAAACTAGTAAGTCATGGGCTTATTTACAAGAGCAATGTATGTTTTTAGCAAATTTGCTAGAGAGATATACAATATTAAACCTAGCAAAATAATTACTGAAAAAATAATTACAGTATGACAGTTGTTCCTAGCTTGTCCTTAACTACATGCCCTCCTTGCCTCTGTATTAAAAAACACAACTTGAGGGACATTGGTTGCTGTCTGTAATGTGATCTGCCCTATGAGAATGTTCTTAGTACATTCCACCATTCTTAATGTTTCAGAGTTCTCTAGTTCTCTGACACTATTTTATTTGTCTTCCAACGTATCTTGCCATCTCTATTGGTGAGGTGAATGTCAGTTCACAGGGCCCCATGCCATCGCAGCTGGATGTTTAACAGTGAATAATATTGGACAATGGTTAACATTGGCTAAATAAGTTAAAAGTTTAATTTTAGCTTTATAAATTGCTACTAAATTGGATTTTGCCATGCCATTTCCATGAGACAGAGTAACTAATTAAACTAATAGTAAGACTTACAATTAGCTCTTTCCTGTGTAGAAGGTGTGCAGAAAAGTGAGGGCTAAGTTTTAATGGATCTTTATTTTGCCATCTATGTGCAAGTGTACATACACGGTAAATGTTCTGACCAAAAATATATATATACTGTCTGGACCACTAACTTATCTATTGAAATCAATGTTAATTTTTGTCAAATTCTCTTTTAATTTTCAAATAAAGAAACAAAAGATCTACCTGAATTATGAAAGAAGGAAGACATTACCTGTAGCATGGGAAGCTCCAATCATTCTCCCACGAATAAGCCCTTCTCGCTTTCCGTTTCTGACCAGTTTTACATTGCTTTGAAGGTTTTTTGTTAGGTAAGCATCCAAGTCTTCTTTCAGATCAGCTAAAACAACAAAGAGAGGAAACCAGTTTATAATAGTTTATTTCCAACAAATATCAAGTTTTGATATAGCTAAACAAAGCAGAAATCAAATCAATTGGCATGCTAACATCCCTGTAAGAATTTTACTAAAAAAAGATATGGGATGGATGACCTAATCCAAGTGGTAGATTGCTGCCCCCCCCCCAAAAAAAAAGTTTAAAAGTAAAAAGTTTAAACTAGAGGCCAACCTTTTGACACCATGGGCCTGACCACGCCCCCCCGAAGCAGAAGCGGGTGCGTATACGGCTGTCATAAATGTGCCCACTTCCACATTTACGACAGCCGTGGGCATGCTTGTGCGTGTGCATTTTACAGCTGATGTAAATGCACCTGCTTCCACTTCCAGGTGCAACGGAGGCAGTGATGGACTGGATGCAATGGCATCATGGGCTGGGTCCGGCCAGCGGGCTGTAGGTTGGAAACCCCTGGTTTAAACCATGCCTTCCAAAAACAAAACAATAATTTTAAAAACCCAGCAATGTGGGTCAACTGAAAAATTGAATTCAGCTTAAACAAATACACTTAATAATGAGAATGAGAAGACCTTCAGGGACTAAGAACTGCCTATCTGAACAGTGTATAATTTTGCCTTCGAAATCAATCAGTGAGATGTTTCTGTGCTGCTCACTAATAAAACATGAAAGAAATGACCCTTCAATGTTATTATCAATGTGCTGCTATTAAACACATGGCCATATTTTCAATAATGTATCAAAGGGCTCCAGAGTACAAAAGCTTACGCTACAACAAGTTCATTGAACCTTTAAGCTTCTTCAGGTCTCTACAATTTTTCCAAAACAATTCAGTTTCACCAAACCTTCATCTGTGAAACAGCTCATTATTGTTCTGCCTTATTCATAAGAACAGAAATCAACTGAATGAATTCAAATATAAATTCTGTCATGCAGTATAATTCTAAGTCTCCTTCAAACAGCCTGCCTCAAAGCAAACATTAAACATGTAGGAGTCTCCCACCTAAGTCACTGTTGTCATCCACTAAGATAATTTCATGGAGAAGGTATGCTGGGGTGCGGTCAAGAACACTGTGTACTGTCCGAAGCAAGGCAGAGAACGCTTCATTGTAGAAACAAATTATTATGCTAGCAGAGGGCAAATCATGAGGGTAGTCTTTTTCCTTACATCTAGAACACAAGACAAAATGACAATGATTGTAATGAGTTGTTCTCGGCACACTGGTAATAATTCAACCACTGATACTAACAAACTTGAAATTGTTCCTCCTCTTTTGTAATAAGCGTATTTTTCCAGTATAAAAATTCTGATAAAAGTTTTAAGTTTTCCAAACCACAGTAAACCTGGCAGCTGAAAACCTGGGTCTGGCAAATAGTTGCTGAAGAGCACTATACACAAATTTCTTCCCTGTCATGTGAAAAGGAACAGAGCTAATTTCCAATATCATTCAGAACACCTTTCTGTTTTTCATTTTTCTTCTTTCTCTTCATCTGTTCCTTCCATCCACAGACCCTTCTTCATCTCATATGTTGCACAGAATATACATAGATCATCAGAGTGGAAAATGTAGCCATTTTGTTTGTATATTCATGAGTTTTTAAAAAAGAAATAGACTCTTTGGGGACTGCAAGAATACTGCAGAGATTTCTACAATACATAAACCAACCAAACGTAAGTACTTAAGTCCGGTTAATTTCAATTGATAAAATAATAACATTCTTATATCTCCTTGGAATGAAGACGCTTTGTTTTGGCCAGGTTGTGACCATGCTAGTAGCCATAGTATCCTCTGTTTATAAGACAAGATGGACAACATATGTCCTATGCAATCCCCCATATATGGCAAGCTGCCTGCAGTTCTGACAGGTCTTAAACTAAATAAAGTCAACAATCCAGAAATCCCTTGACTGAGAAAATAGCATTGTCTCCACCCACCCTACACACACACACACACACACACACACACACACACACACACACATACATATGCAGAGAAGCATACAAATGTTCAGTGCTGCCAATATTCATCTTTCCAGGGCTAAAAGTACTAAATTAATCTCCTGCATGACAGAGAACTACAGCTGAATAGCCATACAATTCCCAACAGGTTCTGTTCCCTAATAATACAGCTCTACTATGCCATGTCCCACCCTGAGGATTCTGTAACATAGGGTCTCTCCCTCCAACCTTCCATTGCCTGCCATCATAATATCACAGGGGTCTTGAAACAAACAGTCACTTTCTGGAGAAAATGCAGACACATACTTTTCATCCCTTGTTTCTGGCACATTTCTGTGATATCCCAACCGGTTGCTGATAAGCATATTGAAAGCATGCTTCTGATAGCCCAGGTCTCTCACTTCCTGGTCTTGTTCATTAAAAATCATACCTGAAATGAAGAACATGTCAAAATCAATTCACAGACTACAATACAAGCATTAACAATGATCAGCTTTTAAAATTTAAGCATTCAATTAATGATGTTGTTTCTATATATGGTGCCTCAATTCCATTCATTTCCAAGTCTGGAAAAGGATTAACAAGTTGCTAACAGAACTACAGAGACTGTTGTGGCTTAGTGGTTAAAATACTGAACTTGACGACTGGAGGATCAGCAGGTTAGCAGTTCAAGACCCGAGTGCTGCATGATGGAGTGAGCTTCCGTATCTATCCAAATTCCTGCCAACATAGCAGTTAGAAAGCAAGACATTGCAAGCGGATAAACAGTACCACTTTGGTGGGAAGGTAAATTGTATTCCGGTATCTAGTCATGCCTGCCATATGCCCTCAGAAATGTCTGTAGACACATACAACACTGATTCTTTGGCTATAAACAGAGATGAGCACTGAGCCCTAGAGTCAGATATAACTGTCTTTCAAGCAACTGAACTACACACAACTGTTATCCATGAATACCAATATCTGTACCTTTTGGAACACAGTTCTCTGGCACTCTTGCAGACTTCTTTACCAACCTCAAAGAACCACAAGAGAAACCTGGAATACTGATCTTTTGCATAACAGAAAATCAAGAAAGCAGAAGAACAAGAAAGAAGTGAAAAGGGGACACAGCAATATTTTCTGTAGTATAGCCAGGTAGATTCTGACAACCATATTTCAAGCCGACTAGCTGATTGAAGTTCTTAGAATGAATTTTGTACTGCAAAACCCAATATTCCCATGCTGTCTGCTTTTCATACAAAACAAAGCAGGATTATCTGATCAAAGGCTGTAGTCGACAAATAGCCCCTGCATACTCTACAATAACCTTTGTACATTTCTAAGTCAAATGAGAATACAGCTCTGTTGAATTCTATTAGTTTTATTTGAGCATTACATCAAATTTAATTTCTTCTTCATTTTTCATTAGCAATACATCTTGGCAACTGTTTAATAAATTCACATAATACTTAGCACTTTTTAACATGGGATTTCCATCTTTTTCTGTAACCAGAGAGCCAAATAGAGTTAAAACATGTACAGTTCTTGGAATATAGCCGTCAATGATAATTTAGCTTGTTAGTAGTCAAACATACCCATTTCCGGAGAAAATTCAGGTTCATCTTTGACAGGATCTTGTATGTCATTTTCCAATGGATTCTTGCCATACTTGTGTTGTGGTTCAGGCATATTTACTGCTCCATGCACAAAACGAGGATAGATTCTTTTGGGAAATGGTTTCTGGGGTTCAAGCCCCTTGATGGGCACATTCTTGAAAGACTGATTCTCTTCACTGAAATTGAAATAAATAAAGAGCAGAAGTGTCCAGGTCACAGATGTGAAGATGCAGCCATAGCAGAAATAGCGAAGTGTGACACTTCCCATTGTAATCCTAGCATCGTTGTTTGCACATTTTCAATCTCCTGAAAGAAAACAGAATAGAAAAAGAGGTGTTTATGTTTTAAAATACACTGACCTATTGGTTCCTTAAGCCTGTTACCACGTTTATTATTTATTATAATAATTGTATGCAAGAGCTAGACAATACTTCACCCTATACACATATATCCGCTGGTCAGTGCCCTACTTTATCAACCTACGGTGTTAAGGGTCACCTGGATACTGAGATTATTTTAAAGTGAGTCATTAACAGCTTTTCCAAGGAATATTAAGCATGCAGCAAAGGTAAGGGAATCTGCTCCACATAATATTCTTATCTGCAGGTGAGTTTCTCTACAAAAAAAGTCCCTACTTGGGCAGATACAGTACAGGCATACTGCCGACTCCCTACAAACTGTTCTTTGTTGAAAAATAGCTAGTTCCATGAAATAAGGCTTAGATTCCTTGACAGTCTCTGGCAACCATCCCTTGATATAATAATCTTTATCACTTCATCTACTTCAAGTAACGATGATAAATGACAACCATATTTTTTTGCCTGGCTGTTATTTGTCTGTAACTTCAGAACATAGGGAAGGTAAAGGGTCTGCAGTCAGTTAGACTATCTTTGTGAGTCCACAATTTACCTGCTAGTCCAAAAATTAGAACAGGCAATCGCAACCTACGGCCCATAGGCTGGATGCAGTCTGCGGAGCCATTTCATGTGGCCCTCCACCCTCGTTCTCACTGCTGCCGCCGCAAGGATAAAGCACCAAAAATGCACAGAAAATGCGGCGAAAACACATGAGAACTCACCAAAAACATGTAAAAACTCACCAAAAACGCATGAGAACTCACCAAAAATGCACAAAAACATGTGTGGAACCATGTGACTGGCCCACTCAGCATCAGACGGGGAGTGATCCGGCCCACAACCCGAAAATGTTGAGAAAGCCTGAACTAGAATAACATCCTCTCCTTTCAGATTGTTCAGCTATCTTCTGTATTTAGGCCAAACAGCAATGAAGAACAACTTAAATACCCTGGTAAATAAACTTAATTATAATTCACTGATCAGTAGAAAACCTAGTTTCTGAGGCACTAAATGAACCGAATGAGCAAACATCTGCAGATTAACTATTTAGAAATTGTGAAGCACAGGTCAACAACTAATGTTTAACAGAGCCCTGGTTTGAATTGAGTAAAGGTTAAGCCAGCAGCTTTATTTCTGCCTGAGTTTATTCCACAAAGCCAATGTATGGTCAAAGAGTTTCTAACCCTCTTGCCCACCATGGAAACAGTCACAGCACTTATTCACACTTGCTGTAACCGTTCAGTTTTGTTGCCCACATCACATTGTGAACACATTTACAAGAAATAGAGAATTTTATCAATCAGATACTAAAAACAATAGAGTATTGGAATATGAACAATGCTGCAAATAGCATTCTGGAAGCCACCAGAAGATGTTACAGTCCTCAGACACCACTCTGTTACCTCACTAATAATACAGTACCATTACAATACAATACCATTATATCCAGCCTCTTCTTTTCACTTTACCAATCTGTAGAGTTCCATCACTGGCACCAAAAATTACATTTTCTCTTTCTGCATTACAGAACACTTCCTCCCCAACTCAAAAGCAAGCTACAGTATTTTGTTTGATCCATGAAATCTAGACTTCTGCAAATAGCCTGGATACATGAATAATTAAAACCAAGAAGGAAAATCCAATTACTGTACAGGTCATCCCCCATCTCTGTGTGGCTTCAATATCTATGATTTCAGTTGTCAAAGGGTCTAAAAATATTCAGTTTAAAAAAACATGAAATACATGAAGTGAATTTGATCCACAAAAGCTCATATTTAAATATAGTAAAACCCCATATAACGAAGGGCTCTTATAATGAAAAACTCATATAACGAAAGGAATTTGAAGACAAATGTTGCCTCGTACAGCGAAAGTTTCTGTTATACAAAGCAACGTTTCTCCAAAGTTTTTTCTGAGGTCTGGGTGGTTTTCAATGCATTCCTACGGAGATTTTCGTTATACAAATTTCCCCATAGGAAATTTCGTTATATGAAGCATGCTTTGTATAACAAAAAAATCACATAGCGAAAAGCCTTGTGGAACGAATTATTTTCCTAATACGAAGTACCACTGTACTGTACAGGAGTTAGTCTTTAAAGTGCCACAACATTTTTGTCTTTTTTTTCTTTCTTTACTCTGATATGCTTGCACAGACTAACACGGCTAACATAATATACATACATTTCTATGGTGCATTACTAGAACCAGCCACTAGAGACTATTGTCTGCATTGTAAAATATAAAGTTCATGGCTATCTACAGTTTCATGTGTCTGCAGTAGGTCTCAACACATACACCTTGTAAATACAAGGGTCGACCTGGGTTATCCTTTTCCTGTCAGTTAGAAACTGAACTGCAGTTGACCTTCGACAGCACTGGGGGCATTAATAAATTCACTAAAATACACCTTGTCTATGAACTGCTGAAGAAGCACAAAGCAAAGATCACTGCTTCCTTAGGACAAGCTTATATTTTTCCAGAAAAAGGACAGAGGATGACACAACAAAATAAGCACATTTTATCATGGAACAATACCAATTTCTCTAACAGGACACACTTTATCTTATTTTAAATACACCAGAACTTCAGAAATTCAACGGCAGATACCTTATCCTTAGGTATAAAACAGCTAAATTCCCTGCTGGCTCAAGTTTCTCTTCCTGATTTCTTCCTTCCATTTTCTTCACCAAGCTACCATTCTGCTAAGTTAACTTAATACTGTACTACCATTTGCTTTTAAATTAATAACACTACAGGTTTCAGTGAGCTGTTTGAAGATGAGCCATCAGTCTGGATTGAGAATCCAGTTATAAGTATGATGTATGAAAATGATTTTAAACATTAAGTCAGAAGGGTACTGCATGTGCTCACAAAATGTGTTCTCATCCACTCTAGGTTCTCCATTCTAAATTTCCTTTCTGAAATGAAATCTCCATGGTTTTAATTTCAATGGCTTAAACAGCTTTGCTAATAATAAGAAAACCCTTAAAAAGAAAAACATACTGACATTTTGATGCCAAAAACATAAGCGAAGGATAGGAAAATACAGGCCATAATGTCTTTATATAAAACAGATTAACATAACAACCATTTCATCATTGGAAAGCAACCATAGAAACAAATCAGATGACCTTATTTTCAAAAATCTTGACTGGAATAGAAAAAAATCATTCTTACTTAATATATGTCTTCCTTATTTTAGCCAAACATAGTGGTTCAACAGGAATCTCCCCATAGTCACAGTTAAGGAATACCTGCTAATAGATTTCTTATATTTCATTACAAATAAGGACAGATAGAAAATTAATTTAAGATTCTATTCTCCAAACTTGAAACAGACCTTAGCTTGACTTGCCCTGTTACCAATGGTGTTTTTAACCAGAGCAAGACCCAATGCATATATTTTGAGTTAGGATAATGACACTAACTACTCTGCCAGCAGTATCGCCAACAAATATACAAGGGTGTACAACTGCTTCTGCAACTTCTTACATAATAATGCAATCCAGCACAATTGTGATATCAGGTATTTTTATTCTTCTTGCCTTATATTGAATGTAGACCCTTTTGTCACATTTCCTATTGTGATATAATGGTTAAAGTTGTGAAACAGGATTATATAGACCCAGATTCATATCCCCAATTTGCCACCAAACTCAGTGGGCAACCTCGGATTAGTCAGTAACTCTCAACCTAATCTATCCCAGAATTGTTATGTGGGGTGGTGGTGGTGGGGTGCTCTTAAGAGGGGTGAACAGAAATCTCATTACACAGCCCTGAGCTCAATGGGGAAACAGCAGGATATAAATATAACTTTTAAAATGTATAATTTCAATTCATATTTGTTGAAAAGCAGCCATAGCAGTTGATTTTGTTTGGGTGGAAGGTGGTTCACTGGTAAAGAATGAATCGGTTTCTGGGATTTTTCTCTTAAAAGACTCAGGCTTGGAGAAGGAGATCCAATCTATTCCCATAGCTTCTTGCCATCCCTGAGCTGTCTATCCCAATACTTAATCAGTGCAGCAAACCCAACCCTTGCCAGAAGATTAGACTTTGCAAGGTTTAGCTGCATTACCCCAGCAACTATAAGCTAAGAATGACTCTTTCCTATACAGTACTTTGCTTCACCCATCTCTCTCTCTCTCTCTCTCTCTCTCTCTCTCACACACACACACACACACACACACACACACACACACACTTGACACAATGAAATACAAATGCAAAATGTTAAATTAACCTATTCACATTCAAAGTTCATGTTCTGATTACCTGTGAATGTTCTTCAGGATAACTAATAAACAAGTTAACAGTGTTGATGCTTAACCCAGCCACTAACATTAATTAAATTCTGAACTTTGGTCAGAAATAAGATGGCTGTAAGTAAAATTGTTACATCAACTCCAATAGTGCTTAGTGAACTCAGCAAGACTTCTGAGGAAACAAGCAAAAAAAAAGTGTGCTACATAAAACTGCTTAATCAACTGGCTATATTCTTGCAGATGCTAAAAGCAAGGAAATAGAAAACCCTTCTAAACAAAAGGTCACAGAGTTTCCCAGCCAGAGATCTGCAAATGTGAAAAACTTGCACTGATTTCTACCTTACAATGGACCACAGTTGGCATCATAAGCATGCATCACAGAATCATGGTACTATGTTACATTAGTAGCTTCTTCTTCACTTCCTCTTTTACCCCTTCCAGTATCAAGGGAACACTATTAGCTTACCTGTATAATTTCTCATTTACACTAATTTTTCATATTTTTTTGCAACTTACAATGTTTTAATCAGTGAGCATACTAGATCCAATAAGGACATGACAACCCAATTTATTTTTATGACAGCTTACTTAAGATATACAGCTCTGTCCTAAGAACTTCTATTTAAAGTTAAGTCCTACCAACTTCAGTGGGTCTTATTCCCAAAAAACTGCAGCTTTATAGCAGTTGTTCATTAAATTAACCAGCAGTGTGAATGCAAAGGCTATGTAAGATGCAGTGTTTAACTGATTTTTCTTTCACATTCTGATTCGCATATAAATATTCATACATGGCACAAAACAGCATCTCATGTGAAAAACTCCTAGCAGTGGAGTTGGAAGACCATGCAGGTGGCTAGTACAAGGTCATGTGTTTCAACTCCAAGTCTGGAATATCTGGAATATCCTGGAAATGGAATACCATTTTAAATAACAGCAGCAAAGCAAGCAATTCCTTCCCGATTGCTGGCAATCGGAGAAATCTGATTGTCAATAATCAGAGGAAAGAGCCTGGCTGCAAAACAGTTGACTACTGATCAGCTCAAGGCTACTAGTGATTGGCTGTTCAGCAGAGATAGTAGTTATGTTTGTGGAAGAGTTATGGGGGAGCCAATTTCCCAATCAGCTGCTTGGAGCATCATCTGCCCCATAAGTCAGCTACCACTGACCTGCTGCTGGGGTGATCGCTACCACTAATCAGTTGACTACCAGCAGTGTTAATCAGCGGTGGCAGCAGCATGAGTGAGGGGCAGCAGTGTTCCTGGTGGTGGTGAAGACTGACCCAACTGAGGATCAGCAATAGCAGATATTGGGGAGCCAGTCTTCTAATCAGCTGTTTGGTGGATGAGTTCCCCCATAACTCAGATGATGATCCTCTGTTTCATCATCCGCTTCACCACAAGGAACACCGCTACTGCTGTTGCCCTTGCCCCCTTGCCCCCCCCCCTTCCCATGAATGCTGCCACTACTAAACAGCTCAAAGTCTGCCTGTGGTTAACTGATTGGTGGAAGTGTCCTAGAGCATGTCAAGCCTAAACTGATTCTGGAGGCAAAAATGATGATGTAAAGATCATCCTATTTTGGGCATATCACGAGAAGGCAAGAATCTCTGGAAAAGGGGAAAGGGCAAATGCGAGATAGATTGATTCCCTAAAGGAATCCATGGGCTTGAGTTTGAAAATGCAGAGAAGACTGCTTGTTCTATGTCTAGGTCAGATGTAAAACTTCCAAAATGAAGCCACCTTTCAGTGAATTGATTCTATAGTTCCTTTAGCCTGACCTAGCATCAGAAACATTAGCTGGCACAACAAGGTTGCCATTACCCAGATTGTGGTTCAAAAATACCACAATCTTTGAGGAGGCTCTTTCTGTATACCCCAGGACGACTGCTGATAGGAGATTTTGGAGAGTTCTCATTCATAGGGTAGCCATAAGTCAGAGGCAGCGCATAAGAACAACAACCGACAAGAGAGAATCCCATACATCGCTAGTCAAAAGTAAGTCATTCTGGGGTCAAGTAGGGATTACGCCTGGGTAGCTCACAAACATCTGACAGCAGTGCACTGCTGCAGCTCCTGAATGTCTGAATTGTGAGATTTAAGCTCCTCTGCAGAGCGCAGCATCCAGGGATGTCGCAACCATCGTTTGGCTTGTCCTCTGCATCATCCTGCAGAGAGGCCAGGACTAAAACAGAGGAGAAGAGAGGGCGAAGCAGAATTGACTTTGCAGAGAAAAAGAGGCATGCAAAAAGGAGGGCGGCTCTTCCACCCTTCTGCCTAGGCATGCCCTGCCACATGGCCAGGGAAATATCTGCAGAGGCTGACAGCGCTGGCTCTTTGGCTATTGATGGAGATGGGTACTGCCCCCTAGAGTCGGATATGACTGGCTTTGTAGTAAGGGCGACTGGCTCAAGTGGCTAAGGCGCTGACTGAGAGAGTCAGAAGGTCAGCAGTTCGATTCCCGAGTGCTGCAGGACGGAATGAGCTCCCGTCTTTTTGCCCCAGCTCCTGCCAACCTAAAACAGTTCGAAAGCAAGACATGGCAAGCAGATAAATAGGGACCACTTTGGTGGAAAAGGTAAACAGCGCTCCGTGCGCTCTGGTGTCTAGTCATGCCTGCCACATGACCACGGAAAACGTCTGCAGAAGCAGACAGTGCTGGTTCGGCTTTGAAACAGAGATGAGCACTGAACCCTAGAGTCGGATACGACTGGATTTCGAGCAAGGGAAACCTTTACCTTGCCTCAGGCAGCACACTCACTAGGGCCACTCTCCGCCTACCTTTCTCTCCCTCTCAGCCGCTCCGCCCCTTCAGCTCCCCCTCATTCCCCTCCTGAGGTAGCCGCGGTCCTCCATCCTTCCTTCTCCGCGCCCTGAGGGGACGCTCAGGCTCACACTCACCCGCGTTGTGCGGCGGCGCTCACCAAACGCAACGGCAGCCCATAATAACCGTCCTTCTCTTCCTCCACCCCCTTCCCGCCCCCAGGAGGAGGCCGGGCCGAAAGGGATGACGACGCGGCGGAGAGTTCCTCTGAGGGAGGGGGTGGCAAAAAACGGCGGCGGCGGCGCAACCGTTAACGGTCAATCAAGGCGGTCTCGGAGGGGGGAGGGGGAGCAGAGCGCGCCCCCGTCTCGCGAGCCGCCTCTCCTGCTCTCTCAGTGGCACTGACTGGGCCGGGCCGGCTGTATGGGCACGTGACGTCACCGCCCCCGGCCTCAATCAGCGCAGCGCGCATGCGCATGCGTCGAATGCGTGCTGCCGCCATGAAGTTCGCCTCGTCCGCTGGAATTGACTGGCAAGTAGGCAGTTCGAGACCCGGAAACTGCATGACGGATTGAGCGCCGCCGGTCTTTTGCAGGGGAGGAATCACAATATTTCTTGTTCTTTTTCTATGTCTAGGTCAGATGTAAAACTTCCAAAATGAAGCCACCTTTGACTGTGTGGACCACAATAAAATGTGGCAAGTACTTAAAGAGGTGGGAATACCAGAGCACCTCATAGGCCTCATGAGAAATCTGTACAAGAGTCAAGGGATGGAGGAATCACAATATGGGATCAAAATTGCTGAGAGAAACATCAACAATTTAAGATATGCTGACGATACCACCCTAATGGCAGAAAATGAGGAAGATTTAAAGAAGCTCCTGATTAGGTTGAAAGAAGAGAGTGCAAAAGCTGGCCTGAGACTTAACATCAAGAAAACCAAGATAATGGCAACAGGCCCTATCAGTCCCTGGAAAGTAGACGGGGAAGAAGTGACGGATTTTACTTTCTTAGGATCTAAGATCACTGCAGATGGAGATTGTAGCCATGAAATAAAAAGACGACTGATTCTAGGGAGACAAGCCATGAGAAACCTGGGGAAAGTAGAGACATCACCTTGCAAACAAAAATTTGTATAGTCAAAGCAATGGTATTCCAGGTGGTAATGTATGGTTGGGAGAGCTGGACCATTTGAATAGCTGAGGGCAGAAGAATAGAAATGTGGGAATGTGGTGTTGGGGGAGAGTTTTGAGAGTCCCCTGACAGCAAAGAGAACAAATAGGTCAATTTTAGAAGAAATCAACCCTGACTGCTCCTTAGAAGGTCAAATAGTAAAGATGAAGATGAAGTACTTTGGACATCAAATGAGAAGAGAGGATTTTCTGGAGAAGGCCTTCGTGCTGGGAAAGGTGGAGGGCAAAAGAAAAATGGGATGGCCAAGGATGAGATGGCTGGATGGCATCGTGGACACAGTGGGCACAGAGCTGAGTGGGCTGAGGAGGATGGTGGAGGACAGGGGTGCCTGGAGGTAAATGGTCCATAGGGTTGCAAAAGGTCGGAATCAACTGTGTGACTGAACTTTTGTCCCAGCTCTGTGGGGACATGAAAGGAGCCTCATTTGGGCGTCCCCTGAGCGCAGTTTCTCCAGCAAAAAAAAAAAACACCTTTCGACCCAGAATAATTTCTGACACAAAATTATTATACAGTACTGTACTAGCAATAGCAGTTAGTGGTTAAGAGACGCTGAGCTTTGATGGTCGGCAGGTGAAAGCAGTTCAAGACCCGGCCGAGTGCTGCACGACGGAGTGCGCTGCAATCGTCTGTCCCAGCTCCTGCCACAACCTAGCATTTCGAAAGCAAGAAATTGCAAGTAGGTAAATAGGCACGTCTTCGGCAAGAAAGGTAACAACATTCAGTGTGCGCTTTGATGTCCAGCCATGCCTGCCAGATGACCATGGAAACGTCTGCAGACACAGACAGCGCTGACTCTGGCTGTAAATGGAGATGAGCACTGCACCCTAGAGTTGGACACGACTGGCTTTTGAGCAAGGGAGGCCTTTACCTCCCACCTCCCCCCAATAGTGCTTACTGCACTATCTGGGCGGTTCACAGGCTAATTAGCATATTTGCTCCTAACATGCTGGGTACTTATTTTACCGTCTTCGGAAGAATGGAAGACTGAATCAAACTGGATCCCCGACAGGATCGAACTCACAAAGTTTTTGCTGCAGTACAGCAGTTTAACCACTACGCCGCCAGGGTACTAGAGGCAGTGGTGAGACTGTGACTTCGGTCATCACTCGTGAGGTGTCAAAAAAACTGCTTTTGAACCTCACTTTTCGAAACAAATTTGTTGCCTCACTCGTTTCTTCTCTGAAGTATCGGGTACGTTACTGTTGTTGTTCTACTCCTGCAACCAGTTCGTTACGGGGTGGGGCGTCGTGAACAGCCGGACAAGGTAACCCCTGGAGTCATGCAATCCAGAACAGATCCTCGTGATTTCATAGGATTTTCACACAGGATCTTCCCCCAAAGCACCGTCTGATCCCAGCTGTGTGACGAACTAGAACGTGAAAAATCACAAATGCTTCACTACAATGCTGCAAAAACATTGGTCCCTGGTGAGAATCCTAATGGATCTGCATGGTTCTTTTCCCTGGGATCCTCCTCAGGATCACATGGTCACATGATAGATCCCATTTGATCTGTCATATAAATCACGATCTCTCACTGCATGATGTGACCATGGTGCAAAACAAGGATCCTCATGGATCCACATGCTTTTACACAGGATCCTGTAGAAACCACTACTAGATCATAGATCCTACCTCTGTCTTCAGACTGAGCCATATAAATCACAGGCGGTACCCTGCATGGCTTTGCAGTGGTCCGAAACCAGGAATCCAAGATTCCTCATTGATACACATGATATTATTTTTTGCCTTTGTGATTCTCCCCACCAGACAATCATATATCCCATCTGTGCAAACAAATGTTCTCCAACCTTTGGGTTTTGGACTACAGTTCCCAGAAGCCTAAGTCAATTCCCCAAAGTACTGATCAGCCAATGTACTGACTTAGGCTTCTGGGAATTGAAGTCCAAAACCCAAAGGATGGGGAACCCTGAATTAAGCCATAGAAGTCACAGATCAATCACTGCATGTCTTTGCAATGGAACAAAAACATGGAGCTGAGGTGCAGATCATCATGGATCAACATTATTTTTGCATGAAATCTTCTCCAAACCACCTCTGAAATTGGCTAGCTGGGAGATCTGCATGTGTTGTAACACAGCTCTCTGGCTTTCAAGAGACAGCAAGCATTCTGGGTCTGAGCTTTTTCACCATTCCAGCAAAACAACAACAACTTTTTTATTGTAATTTACATTGCTAGAATGAGGACATTTTGGGGGTAATAAAACATGCATATGAATCATAGGTGTCATGCAGTCTTTGTATTTCTGATTCCTGGACTCAGAGGTTTTTTTCGCCATCATTTGTTTGTATGTCTGCTCCACTGTGGGTGGGTGGACTCAAATTGCAGAAACTCTGAAATGAACAGCAGAGAGTACTAGAGGCCCCTTGACAGTGGTGGACTTCAAAAATTTTTACTACCACATTACCACACTGTGGGCGTGTCCAGCTCTGTGGGCATGGCCAGGCAACTAGGTGGGCGTGATTAAACTGCTGTATTTTAATGTGAGCTTTTGTGGATCGAGTCCACTTCATCAGACCATTAGTTAGCAATTACACCTCGATGCTCTAATTTTCATTTAAAGAATAACTAAAGCAGAGTAACTGCTGGCTCAGCCTCACCCCACTCCGGATGCCCGGACCCAGCAGCAAGGATGTTGGAGTCGTGTCCGGAGTGGGGTGAGAGGAGGAGGAGATGGTGAGCGGGGCATTGGGTGGGGCCAGCCAGTTTTGCTACCAGTTCTCCCAAACCTGTCTGAACCTGCGGGAGCCCACCACTGCCCCTTGATAAGTATCTTATCAGAGTTATACTTAAAAGGATGAAGCCCACCCTACCCCCCACCTGACCCCCATGCTTGGGATTTTTAGGAGTTATTACAGCTGCATGAAATAGTGATTGATGTAACAGAAGGAAAATGGATTGAAATAGGTCATATTCCATCAGACAATTACTGTGTTATTCTGGAAATGACAAAATCAGAAGAAATTTTGTTGATCCCACTTGTTAAGACAGAATGTGTCCCTGTATTAAGTTTGAAATATCAGTCAGTGCTCACACAAGAGCTACAAATCATACTGGATAGAATTAACATTCCAAACTACAGCCTCTACTCTCTCCTGGTCCCACTTCTGCAGATCCTTTTATAGGCAACTAGCATATTTTGCCCGGCGGTGCCGGGCTTTTTAAAATTGTTTTAGATAGTAAAGGGTTTCGTTTTTTTTTCTTGAACCAATGGTGCTGGGCTGTTTTAAATTGTGTTGTAAGGTTTTGTGATTTTGTGGCTTCAAGGTGCTGTGTCTGCCTGTGGCGGACTTGCGCTCCCAGTGGTTTTTTTTTTTGGTTTTTTTTTGTTTTTTGCGTGCTGGCTTCCTCAGTTCTGGGCTCTTTTAATTGGTTTTTGAACGTTTTTGTTTTATGTTTATGCAAATTTTGTTTAAATTTAATTTATTTAATTTAATTTAATATTTTTTAGTTTAAAATTTAATTATGGTTTTTAAAATGTTTATTTTTACGCATTTTTATTTTTTGTTTTGGTTTTTTGGAGTGAAAAGTGATTTCTGGTTTTTTTGTAATTTTTGAGATTTGTGTGTTTATTTTTGAATGTTTTTATAACTTATTTGATTAATTTTGGAATTAATCTTATTAATTTTAATATTTTTGAAAGTTTTTTTTCTTTTGGCCTCTGGGTGGGGGTGGTGAGCTTTTCTGTCTCTCTTCAATTGTTGCCTCTCTACAATTGTTCTCTTCTGTCCTCTGGGTGTCGCTTCCGGTAAGTTTTCTCTTCCTTTTCTCATTTGAGTTCCGGTCCTCATAGATGGAAGACGTCTTTTGGTAAGTTCTCTGGGGGGGAGGGGTTTGGGGGGGTGGGATTTTTTTTTGGGATGGGGTGTCTGTGTTTTTTTTTCTTGTTTCTTTTTATTGTTTTTGTGATTGTTTTTTGGATTTTTGTGTGGTTTTGAATGTTTTTGGTTTGTGTTTATTTTTTCAGTGGGGGGGGAGGCTTTCTTTCCAATGCTGGCTGGCCCGTGGGAAGGAAGGGCATCGGCGGTGGGGGGTTTCCTTTTTTTCCCCACGGGCCATACTGGCTGGCCCGTGGGGAAGAAGGGAAGTTGCGGGGGGGGGGGGGTTTCTTGGTTTTTTTTGTGCGCCGGCTTGCCCTTCGAACGGAAGGGCAGCGGCGGCGGGGGGGGGTTATTTTTTCCCCCACAGGCCATGCTGGCTGGCCCGTGGGGAAGAATGGCAGCTGCGGCGGGCGTTGTTTTTTTAAGTTTTATTTTTTACGCGCCGGCCGCCTCAGCGTTCTGTGCGCTAATGGCGCACAGGACGCTGGGGCTTGTAGTTTTGCCTGCGCGTGTTTGCATACTTTAGCGGTTTGTTTCCTGTGGCTTTTTTTTGATTGGCCGCAGTGCGTTTTCGAACGTTCCTTTTGCCGCGCCGTTCAGCCTGATTGGCGCGGCGCAAGGAACGTTGGGAATTGAAGTTCCCTTTTTTTGTTTGCGACTAGGGGGCTCCTGCCCCCGGGTCGAAAATTTCATCCTGACAGTTACCTGCGAACCGGGTTCGGGCAAGTGAACGGAGGCCCATTATGGGCTAGTGGGGCCTGGTGCAACATCCTTTGTCACATTCCAACGGTTAACGCACCATTTTATAGGTATAGGCAATATTACTTATTATTATTGCCCATAAAAGGATTGTGAGAAGTGGGACTAGAGAAGGAAGGAGAGAGTAGAGGCTGGAGATTGGAGTGTTAATTTTATCCAGTACGATCTGTAGTTCTTGCATGAGCACTGACTGATATTTCAAACATAATACAGGCTGCAAATCAAATTGCAGCAAAGCTGAATTGCTACTACAGTATTCATCTTTCCACTGCAGATGTACTAATTAGATGTAATTCTTAAAACAACCACTAGATGGACCTCCATGATAATGCACTGCACAAGAAGAATAGCCTGATCAAGGAGCTGGGGAAAGGTGGTTGCTAAATAGAGTATAGTAAAGGTAAATGCCACCCTTGCTCAAAAGCCAGTCGTATCCAACTCTAGTGTTCAGTGTTCATCTCTGTTTACAGTCAAATAGCCAGTGCTGCCTGCCTCTGCAGATGTTTCCATGGACATGTGGCAGGCATGCCTAGACACCAGAGTGCACAGAATCCTATTTACCCTCCCACTAAAGTGATACCTATTTATTTACTTGCAATTTCTTGCTTTTGAACTGCTAGGTTGGCAGGAGCTGGGACAGAGATGGGAGCTCATTCCATCACTTGAGCCATCTCTGTATATAATATCCCATTCATTCACAGTACAGTATTCCTTTGCATCTCTTCATAATTAATGTCTAGGCAATTACATCTTTATTTGTTCATATCACAGCATTGCAAAATTTAAAATTATAGACCTATATAAAATGTACTTAAAATTCAAAACAAATTGAAAATGTTAAAATAATTAGACTATTTTTTAACAGAAGCTAGCTACTATCTCAGCTGTTCACTAGATCTGTTTGTGTAAAAGTGGTGAGGCATAAATTACATGTCCATAAATGCTGCACCGAAAAGACCCAGCCTGTGTAGCCTTAAACAAGCTGCACAGTCCTAGAGCACCCAGAAAAAGGGAATGGTAAATCACTAAGTTTAGTTGGTCTCAACCTTGGGTCCTCAGATTTTCTTGAACAACAGCTCCCCAAACCCTTCAGCATTGTCTGTGCTGGCCAAGATTTCTGGGAGCTGCTGCAATCCAAAAACATCTGGGGACTCAAGGTTGAGAACCATTTTGATTTTAAATCAAAATTAACTTGATGGCATCTTATTATGAACAAACTAGTGCTAATCAGCATCCTATTCTAATAGTGTGACTAGGTAGCCAAAATTACATGCTCAAGTTTAGTTGTACTGGCTAGGGATTTTATTTAAGATTTCCACTCTCAGTGGAGTGGATGAATCATGGAAATGGAGCACATGAAGTTCCTTTAGTAAGATAATTTATACTGCAAGCCAAGCTGCAAATTAAGCCACTTGTTAAACTGTTTTTATTGTATCTTCCAGCTGTTTGTAAACTATTAAAGAACAACTTCTCTGTTCTGCATCACAGTGTCACTCCCTAGTCTTTTTGCCTGTTGACTAAGACTGCAGTCCTAGTCCAATAT
The DNA here is from genome assembly GCA_035047345.1 of Bradypodion ventrale. Taxonomy (NCBI): domain Eukaryota; kingdom Metazoa; phylum Chordata; class Lepidosauria; order Squamata; family Chamaeleonidae; genus Bradypodion; species Bradypodion ventrale. The sequence continues at coordinate 130,358,994 of JAWDJE010000006.1, forward strand.
TGATTAGTTTAACATATCGATCAGTTTAAGTCTGCCAACTACAAAAAAAGATATGTTTGATCCATCAAGAAACATTGTAAATGCATATATACATAGAAGCAGATATAGTTGTAGCTATGAAAGAATTTGAAGAGATTTTATATTACACTAGCATATTTTGCCTGGCGGTGCCGGGCTTTTTAAAATTGTGTTGGATATTAAAGGGTTTCAGGTTTTTTTTTTCTTGAACCAATGGTGCTGGGCTGTTTTAAATGGTGTTCTAAGGTTTTGTGATTTTGTGGCTTCAAGGCGCTGCGTCCGCCTGCGGCGGACTTGCGCTCCCAGTGGTTTTTGTTTTTGTTTTGCATGCTGGGCTCTTTATATTGGTTTTTGAAGGTTTTTGTTTTATGTTTATGCAAATTTTATTTTATTTTAATTTATTTAATTTAATTTAATTTAATTTAATTTAAAATTTAATTTTGGTTTTTTAAATCTTTATTTTTACGCATTTTTTCTTTTTTGTTTTGGGTTTTTTTTAGTGAAAAGTGATTTCTGGTTTTTTTTTGTATTTTTGAGATTAGTGTGATTATTTTTTAATGTTTTTATAATTTATTTGATTAATTTTGGAATTAATCTTATTATTTTCAATATTTTTGAATGTTTTTTCTCTTTTGGCCTCTGGGTGGGAGTGGTGAGCTTTTATTCCACTCTATAATTGTTCTCTTCTGTCCTCTGGGTGTCGCTTCCAGTAAGCTTTTTTTTTATTTTCTCATTTGAGTTCCGGCCCTCATGGATAGAAGACATCTTTTGGTAAGCTCTCTGGGGGTTTTTTTTTTGTTGTTTTTTTTGGGGGGGGTTGGATTTTTTTGGGGGGGGGGTCTGTGTGTTTTTTCTTGTTTGTTTTTGGCTGTTTTTGTTTTTCCTTTTGGTATTTTTGAGTGTTTTTGATTGTTTTTGTTTTGTGTTTTTGTGTTTACTTTTTCAGGGGGGGGTGGCTTTCTTTCCCGCGGGCCATGCTGGCTGGCCCGTGGGAAGGAAGGGCATTGGCAGGGGGGGCTTTCTTTCCCATGGGCCATTCTGGCTGGCCCATGGGAAGGAAGGGCAATGGCGGGGGGTGCTTTCTTTGCTTTCTTCTCCACGGGCCATGCTGGCTGGCCCGTGGGGAAGAAGGGTAGCGGCAGCAGGTTTTTTTTTTTACTTTTATTTTTCTTGCGCCGGCTTGCCCATCGAAAGGAAGGGCAGTGGCGGCGGGCGGTTTTTTTTTACTTTTATTTTTCGCACGCAGGCCACCTCAGCATTCGGCACGCTAATGGCGCGCAGATGCTGGGGCTTGTAGTTTTTGGGAGATGAACAATAAACCCTAGAGTTGGGTACAACTGGCTTTTTCGAGCAAGGTCAACATTTATCTTTCCCCATAATGCACAGCAATCAGCAATCCAAAGGAATGCAGAAGCACACAAATAAATTAGAAGCAGTGAGGGTCTATTAAAAATAATTCACCGAAAACAGACTGCTCGATTAATAACTAATTATTGCTTTACTATTAGGAAATATTTCAAATGCCTCAACAACAACAAGGATTGGTCCAGTGCCAGTTTGTATCTGGTAACCTGACACATATATAGATTGAGCCCTTTCTTGCTTAGCTCACAGACAGGACCACTTTCCCTATCAATTGGCATGAAGTTGGCATTTGATCCTTGCCTTGTAAATAAGCAGCACTACACATTTTTTATTATATTATTTGACTTCTCCCTAAGATAACAAACTACCTTGGGTTTGCCCTCTGCTGTGGAGAAGTTCCAAATTCCACGTGATAATACTGATTAATCTTGTTTGAAACAGAAAGGGAGGAGATGGAGACAGCATGTACTCGGCATGCAGGAAGTCTCATGCTTGACCATGATATCTCAATTAATTGTTCTTAAAGACTTATTGACATAGGGGAATGTTAAGAGGGGTTGTTGTACCCTGGGAAAGGGGGAGAATTATTAACTCTTCCCTTACCAGTCTTTTCCCCACTTTAACTGCAACGAGGGACTGTGGTAGCTCAAGGGTTAAGAAATTTGCCTTGTTACCTGGAAGGCCAGCAAGTTGGCCATTCAAGGCCCGGGTACTGAATGACAGAAGGAGCGCCTGTCTCTGTCCCAGCTACTGCCAACCTAGCAGATCGAAAGCAAGAAATTGCAAGTAGATAAATAGGAATCACTTTGGTGGAAAAAGATCTTGGGGACATGAAAGGAGCCTCATTCAGGCATTCCCAGAGCAGAGTTTCTCCAGCAAAAATCCTTTCAACCCAGAATAATTTCTGACATGAGATTATTATTATTATTATTATTATTATTATTATTATTATTATTATTATTATTATTATTATTATTATTATTATTATTATTATTATTAACTGCAATGAGAAGTGCAGGTGCTCCTAACCAACAGCTCCTCGTTCTTGCTTTAAAAGAATCACGTAGTGATAGCAAAGGCTTCTCTGCCCAAGCCCTGGATAACTGCTGCCCATGCAAAGCTAGAAGAACTGGAACTCCAGAACTCCTAACCCTCATGGGCTTGTTGACTGGGGATTCTGGGACTTGTATTCTCCCAAAATGAGTTATTTGAGCTCTGTGTTAGTTAGTGGCGGGCATAAATGGGTTATAGATGGACCAATAGCTTGACTTGCAGTTAGAGCTTCAAGGTTGCTTTTGGATCTGAAGTTGAGATTTCAAAAAGCAGGTCCATGATGACCCTTTAAAATCTTTTCAGGTACTCATTTCTTCAGTCGAACCTAAAAGTAATGCTTGGAGCTAGACTTGCTTCCTCCAAAAATGAAAAGAAAAATATGCTACTTGACGTCACAAAGGTTTGGTAAAGCTCCCAGGAGCATTTTATTCATAGTTTTTGGTTTCCTTATGTTAGCTTTTTCTAGTTGGCTTCTCTGAGGTGTAATCAAAGAGGAAGCGTATTGCCAACTCTGCAGCAGCAAGGAGGATGGAACAACCAGCTCTCCATTTCAAAGGCTGACAGCTTTTTGGGGTTTCAGAACCAACCTAAACCAAATAGTTCAATGCTGGTGTTCGCAGATCTGTTCTCTCTCCTGAGCTCTACAAGTACTGTAACTCCTTATTACTGGTTGAAGGCTTTATTGAGGTTGGTTTAGGTGCCGAGTGTAAAGAACACGGAGTAAACATGTTCATTATTGGGAATGGTGATCTAAAACAAATACAAACCCTCGCTTGTTTTTAGGGCTGGATGTTAAGATGCTCACTGCCACATGCAAATCAAAGAGACTCACTTTCTTTTAGTGTCCAGGATGGAATTTATCTTATGCTGTGGTTACTTTTTAAAATTACTTAATGTGTTCTAAAATTATGCTTTCATTCTGAGCTGATCACACAGCTTTAGTTGCTTAATTATACATTAACACCTGTCCTTGTAAGGTAGGAATTTCAGGAAAGGTAATTATTCACCAGCTTTTTGTATCATAATATTTGATCTGTTCGCTTGCTCTATTTTTTTTTATTTATTTTTTTGTAGCACAAATAAATTCTCCTAGGGCACTCCCTAGTATAAATGTTGCCAAACAAAAAAGTCAAATGTTTAAATAACTATTGAGTCATTGCCAACAGCTCAGAGTCTCATTATTTTGTTTTTGTATAAAGTCTATAAGGAGTTGTAGACATAGGGAGGAAGAGGTGGCTGGAATGTTGTTCTTAGATGGCCATAAAACATTGTAATGAAGTTTGCGGCAAAGAGGGGGGAAATGGGTCAATGAGATTAAAGGTAAGACAGGTCAGACAGGCTTATATGTGCTCACCTACAAACCTGCAGAAACCAATGTGAAGAGCTGATATGGAAAGAACCATGAAAAGATTGGCGTGCTTGCTCATAAAGATCAAGAAGCAGAACTGGTGTTTAAATTTGGTAAGTTCAAAGGTAGGAGAGGTTGCTCAACAGTTTTGTGACATGAGTTGAGGAACCTCATGAAAAATGCAGCTGAGCCCAGATTCAGACTTTTGTAGGGAGTTTAATCATGCTTCTGAAATGCACAGATTCTTCCTCATGCTATACTTCAGGTACTCCTATGTTTGATGGGGTGTCTGTAGCCCTGAAAAGCAATATTTTTGGCACCATTTGAAGAGGACAATGGAGTAAAAATAAAAATGACTTCTGTGCATATTGTGGGGCTTTAGAACAACACTTCTTTCTAGCTATGACTTCCTCTATGCAAGCCAGCAGGCTGGGGCCAACACTGTGGTTACAGACTTCAGAGAAGAGGACAAAGCTGTAGTTAGTAAACAAAACCCTTGTGGGTACCAGAAGCATGCTCACCCTTGGACATCTTTGGATAGTGGCCCAGAATTCTAATCAAAGCTGACATTATGGAAAATCACAGGTTTTTTTTTATGTCTGTTCCAATTTTTCCACTCTTTTTCCACAGCCAAAAACACTTTTCTTTCCAAACATTTACTTGTCTGCAATATCCCTTCCCTGATTTCCTCATAGCCCCATTCCTAGAAAGTGGGCGTTGTAACTTTGTTGTCGTGTGCTGTCAAGTTGAAACCAATTTTTAGCTACCCTAATAGGGCTTTCAGGGCAAGTGAGATATTTAAGGAATGGCTTTACCAATTCCACACCCGCAGAGCTTCCGTGGCTGAGCAGGGATTCAAACTCAGGCCTCCTGAGTCCTAGTCTATCAGTTTATCCACTCTACCACACTGGGTGTCTTTTGTAACTCTATAGTAAAGGTCACCCTTGCTCAAAAGCCAGTCATATCCGACTCTAGGGTTCAGTGCTCATCTCTGTTTATAGCCAAAGAACCAGCCATGGACATATGGAAGGCATGCCTCAACACCGGAGTGCACGGAACGCTGTTTACCTTCCCACCATAGTGGTCCCTATTTATCTACTTGCTTTCAAACTGCTAGGTTGACAGGAGCTGGGACAGAGATGGGAGCTCACTCCATCATGCAGTACTCAGGAATCAAACTCCGACCTTTCAACCATCGAGTTCAGCATCTTAACCTCTTGAGCCACTGCAGTCCCGTAATTCTATGACAAAAGGATTAAAACTGTTGGAACCAACTTCCTTACCTAATTATTACACTGAAGATTCTTCAAGGGAAACCATAATTATTAAGCTGGTGCAAAACTTTTAGATATTTAGATAGATAGATAGATAAATCTTTATTGTCATTGTCCTGCACAGATTGGGGATTTGTAGCATAGAATTTATTTGCATTCTACTGGAGGGAAATTAATCTTCTTTTTTAATTTGCAAAATGTTCAGTACATTATTATCTTATGATTACATTTCCAGAGTTTTGAAATTACTTCTTAAATTACACAGGTATAGTTTTAATAAATAATGGAAGAAGAATATCACATCATTAAAGCAGTGATTTTTACTATTGCTTCTAGTCTGATGTGGGTTTTGATGCTGGAGTGGACATGAGCAGTGAAGAGAGCCCAAGGAAAAAAATCCCCATCAGCTACTTGCATACACATTTTTTAAATAACTGAAAAGTAACTGTTTTAATTAAAAGTAAATATTTAAGTTGTTTTTAAAGACATGCACAACCAAGAGTTACTTTAAAAAACTAACTACTGGTTGTAAAAGGAATGAGTACTGATTTTTGGACTGTGAGACTATGACTGTAACAAATGAATTTTAAAATTTAACTTTCCAATATCTCATTTTCATACTTGCATTAAATAAAATGTATTGGCCAGAATCTTATTGGTGTTTCCTAAAGTTTGTATATGGCAAATTGTGACTAACTGACCAGGCACTGGGGGATGTCTCGGTCATGTCCCTGGTAACATGTCTGACTGCACAAGTAAGGTGCACCCAATCACCTTGTCAATAAGCCATGGCAAATAAAGCAAATGTTATACAACCCCCTGTAATATTTTGGTCATTATTTTATATGGTTCACAAGGTAGTTATATGTTTCTATTGTGGTTATTTCTACTGTGAATTTTCTGACAACAGGTAAAACTTTGAATATTCTTTGTTGCTGAGGGTCCTATGTTCAAGGTTGTGTGCATGTGTGTGGGAAAGTTTTGTATAATTAAAGCTTCTTTTGCCAGACTGAATTTATACCATAATTTACTGAAGTAATGAAAGATTTTTTGGATGAGAACAGGAAATGTTTTTTTAACTGCTGCCTGATCGTGTTTTAATTAGAGTTTTTAACTGAGTTAAATGAAGCGGAACATGCCCTAGCAATGTGAACAAAGTGTGTTATTTCCCCTCAGTAATTAAGAGAACCTGGTATTAAAATGCTGAATTTCAAGCAGAAATAAAACAAGTTATGTAGAAAATATATAATATAATAATGGTTTTATACTAGGTCAAATTTCTTCTTCATCTGCAAAGTTGGGATCCATATAAGGTAAAGATAAAGGTTGCCCTTGCTTGAAAGCCAGTCGTATCCGACTCTAGGGTTCAGTGCTCATTTCTGTTTACAGTCAAACACCAGGGCAGAGACGGGAGCTCATTCCGTCTTGCAGTACTCAGGTCTCAAACTGCTGACCTGCCGACCGGAATCGTCAAGTTCAGCGTCTTAACCACTTGAACCACCGTAGTTCCTTTCATCCATTTAAGCATACCTTCAAATAAGGAGTGATCAATTTTTCAGCCTTTGTTTTGAGTCCCGTTATTGGACTTTGAATCTAAAGTTGATTCCCTTTCCAGCCTTTGCTTATATGCTCTCAGCTAGTAGTCTATCCAAAACTCTTTGCCTCAAGTACTCTGCATATTGTTGTTGCATTCAAGTTGATTGTGACATACCATAAGTCAACAGGATTTTGTGCTGAAGTTCTGGTGGAGTCACTGACCACTGCTAACATCCAGTGAGCTTCTGTTGGCTGAGCAGGGGAGTTTGGAACCCAGGTCGCCTGACTTCTAGGTCAACATGGTTTCTTCTACACCACACTGACTTACCAATCCTGCATATTCACTGGTAAAATATTCACTTGGCATTATTATTTATTGATGATATAATCCAACCCACTTTTTAACCAACAAAGAAAAACTCACCAGAAAGTAGCTATGTACCCTTTACTTACCACTCAAGGTTCCCAATGATTTTCCCCTTACACTAACTGAGCAGCTTCTGTAACTATATACCTCTTTCACCCAAGAATCTTTTCTTCCCTGGTTCCCTCCATGGGGCTAGCATTCCCTTGGTTAGACACCCTAACTCCAAACTTCACCAAACTTGGAGAGTGTTAAAAAGAGGGTCAGCCAACGATTCTCTCATGTTTTGGTGTGTATAAGTAGCTCAGGAGCTGGGTTATGCCTCCCCCTCCACAAATCACTCATTGAATTTTCCGCATACCAGCTGGTGGTGGCCTAAGACTTTTGCTCAGAACTGTAAATCAGCCTGGCTGACTCCCTAAATGGCAAAAAATAGTGGGGATCTGAAAACCCATTCTGCACCTGGAATCTTCCCATTATAGTTTTGTATTTTACCAGCCCTCTTGTGAGGAGAACAGATTCGCACAAGATCATAGTTCCTGTCTCTGAACTGGGAAAGTCATTGTGTACACTGGAAGGTGCTGAATGGGCATGGCTAAAGTGTTTATTAAGATTTAAAAACTAGGCAACCCATAAAGAAACCCAACTCCTATATCACTGGAAGCCTTTGCCCTTTTGCTAGTTCGAATCACAAATCAACAATAGCATACCTTCATCAGGAGTAACTACATAGAAGATCACGAAGTAATGAGGCAAAGAACTCACTCCCCTTTACCCCTCTAGACAGGATGTTGGGCATAAGGAAGAAAAGGAATGAGAGGAGGAGAGAAAGTATTTTTTATTTGTTTGATAGGAATTTCCTATAGGTTTTAGCTGTCACAATTATCAGTGGTATTCCCCACTGAACACAATGGAATGTAACATTCAAATAACCAAGCAAAGGACAGCTGATTAGGTTGGGCCTGATGCAACAAGGCAAGGAGATGCTCACCAGATATTTCAGAGCGATTGTTGCTATGCATCATAGCCATGAAGGTCAATGGTATGGGATCATGCAAACCATAGTCTAAGACAGCGTTCCCCAGCAACACTGGTGGATTTCAATTCCCAGAAGCTTAAGTACAGTGGCGGATCAGTGCTTTGGGGAATTGACTTAGGCTTCTGGGAATTGAAGTCCCAAAACCAAAGATTAGGAAATGCTGGTCTAAGACATTTGGAAGGCCTTCAAAGCCCTACCTCTCAGATGCAGAACGAAAGTTTTCTGACTACACGCTGTGGTGGAGGAGAACTGAATATTCTATTTTAAAACACAAAAGCTGCCAGTTATTTGATCTTAAAGAAACAATGCCTTTTATTTTCAGATAGCAAATATCCATTGCTCCTTAGTTCCAGGATACCCTGCAATTCACTGAGATTGTTCGTCCCAGGTACTGTCTAACCTGCACGTAGACTTCTGTTCCTGTTTTTATCTGCCTGCTGGCACATTTCCAACATACTTCTCCCCCAATGCAATTAGGCAAGTATTGATTATTAATAACTGTACTTTTTTGTGGTTCAACTTATTTAAAAAAAATTGAGGGAACTTGCTGTTTCACTGTGCTTTGATTGCTGTATTTTATTGCTACTGTTTTATTGTTTTAACTGTAACCTTGGTGAGAACTCAGGCTGAAGGGCAGCTAATAAATGCAGAAACGAGCACTCTTGTTTTGTATAATATATAGAATAGGGATTCTCAAACTGTGGCCCATGGGCTGGATGTGGCCCACGGCACCATTTCATGTGCCCCCACCACCACCTCCACCACACCAGGAAGTGCCATGTAGTGGAGGAAGGGCAAAATGGCCATCTGGTCCCTGAAGCTGTCTGAGGGAACGTGACCTAGCCCCAGGCTTTAAAAGGTTGAGAACTCCTGATAGAGAACAATTCTGAAGTGCTGTATGGTTATGATGGGATCATAGGCTAGGTGCCGACTCCATATGATGCAGAAACAAGTGGCCAATGCTCATTTTTGCGCATGGAAGGACATTGTTTCAATTTATGGGTTTTCTCCAGAAGGAGAGTTCAGTTAGTAAGTGTCAGAAAGGGCAATGTGCCAGTTTTGTTGACAGGATAGTTATGTAATCAAGTAGGAAGGATTCCTCTCCCTTGTTTCATCCTTTGAGGCATAAAATACTGTATGGCCTCAGGAATAAAGATGTAACAAATAATTACAGGTTTTGGTTCTCACTTTATAAGGATGCATTGATGCATGAAGAAACTCTTGTTGGAAAAAAAAAACATGGCAATTGCGAAATTTGTCAGTTTGACATTATTCATTCTTATCTGCAAGAATGAAAGAAATGACATTTCATAAGCCAGAGCATGTAAAGGTATTTTTATTGTTATTATGATTAGTTCTTAGGCATAGAGAAAAACTGCAGTGAGAAATGCTTGTGGAAGGACAACATAAGATCAGGGGTTCTCAATCTATGGCCTGTGGACCAGATTCGGCCCATGGCACTATTCTATCTGGCCTGCACCCTCACTCCTGCCACCACTGTCGCTGTCCTTGTCCCATCTACCTGGCTTGGCGTGTCCTTAATGCCATTCCATAGCAGGGTGAATGTTGTAAGAAGGCATACATTCAACATCAGTCCTGCTACAGAGTGGCGTTAGGGGCACGCCAAGCCAGGCAGAGGGGTCAGGTACGGTGGTGGTGGAAGCAGCAGATGCCCATGGGCAAGGACAGTCAGGACCCTCTCCTTCACCCACGGCAGGCCAGTAAGCAGGGAAGCAGCATCAGTGTGTGTGTGTGTGTGTGTGTGTGTGTGTGTGTGTGTGTGTGTGTGTGTGTGTGTGTGTGTGTGTGTGTGTGTGTGTGTGTGTGTGTGTGTGTTTGTGTTTGCGGGCCGGACTGGTAGCATGGTGGGAGTGTTGACAGCAGGGGTTCAGGGGGAATGGCGGGGGCTCTGGGTGGTTCTGCCACTGCCCAGTTCGGCCCACCAAGTCTGGGGGACATGATCCAGCCCACAACTTTAAAAGGTTGAGAACCCCTGACATAGACCCTCAAAATTGCAATACCAGTTACACTTATGTACCAGTCCATAGCGCTTGTGGACTCTATTTGCATTCAAAGCACTCCATTATTAATTACTTGACACCTCCTTTGAAAGCATCTTCATGTAGCTCACCTTAAAAACCCAAACATGTTCAGAACATGTACATTTCTTCAGAACTTTACAGAGGCAATTTTCAGATGCAATTTTGAACCATGAAATGCCACATTCACATTGTTTTCAAAAAATACTGGCCATAAAATCAGTATGAAAATGTTTATTGTCAGCCAAATCTGTGGAGATGCTTGGAGAGAGCGAGAGAGAGAACTACATTTCTCAGCAAGAATTAGACAAAGCGATCAGTTGCAAGTAATGCTTATAATTGACTGTTTCTTTGTTAATAAGAAAAGCCAAAGAACAGAGGCTTTTGCTTTGCAGGAAAAGTGCTCACCCAGAACATCCATTTTCCTACATTCTCTCTCTGAGTCTATATCAACATTTAAAGGCAGAACCAAGAAATAAAATATAAAGCCATCAGTGTGAACAAAGTTCAAGAAAGCCAATCGCGATTACAGTTAAACCTTGCATAAAGAGCGCCTCGCTTAGAGACTAACTTGCTTAAAGAGCAGAATTTACTCTGAATGGTCACCTTGCCTAACAACTAAAACCAACCAAAAGCTCGCTTAACAACTAAATTGGGGTTCGCACACCCACCCACCCCCAGAAGTCACAATGGTGTTTCACTTAAAGAGCAAACTTGCTTAAAGAGCAATCCTGTGGAACGCATTATGCTTTTTAAGCGAGGTACCACTGTATTAACAATCAAGGAATGTTCAGTAGGTTTTTACAAAGAAACATCGCACATCCCAAATTTAAAGAATATTTGGCAGATTGTGTTATGGAATGTAAACAGAAAGTAGCCACATGCCAAATGTCCTTGTTCGTTCTTTCTTTCAGCAAATCAGAATGGCTTAATTTGCAACCCTTTGCAAGTAGTCATTCAATATCATCCTTTAAAATGCTAAAACCTGTATTATTTCCGTGATCAAAACCAGACTCTGGACAGTGCTTGAAAAAGTTATTTTTAAAAATCACAACTCCTAGAATGCCCCCTCCCAACATATCCAGCTGGGGGATTCTAAGAGAGGTATAAAAAAAACCCTCTGAGTTCTGAAAGCCTCATGCACACACACATTACAAATGTGCCTTCCCTTCCCCCATAAAACCACAGGAGGATCTGAAGTTCTGCCTTCTCTGTTTTGCTGGAGGCCTTTTTGATGACTCAGACACAATGACAGAGATGGTTTTTTTTTCTTTTCAACTGGCTGGTTCCAAAGACAGACATGCTGAGTCTCCTAATCAGTCAATTTGATGAAACCTGGTTTGCATTCCAGGCATAGAAAATCCTGCTAAATGCCTCAGTTATAAGCATCCCTTACCCCCTTACCCCCTGCTTGGTAGTCCCACAAAAGGTAGACACCCCTGGCTGAGGTCCAGATTTGAAGGACATTTTGTTCCGCTACTTAATGTTAAAAGAAAGCTATTTGCTGGACATTGTGCTTTGTACCAGCCATTTGGAATCCATTTGTTTTGCCAATGTAATGTATAAAATATCAGAATAAAATCACCCAGTGATAACCAATAAAAACACGAGAAACAAAACCGGATGGCATCAGGAAATCTCAAAACCAGTACAAAATTCATAGTAAATACTATCAGCAGCAGTAAGTGAAGGTCAACAACAACAACTCTACTAGGAACTGCATATATACTAATAATAATGTTGTGTCAGAAATTATTCTGGGTTGAAAGGATTTTTGCTGGAGAAACTCCGCTCAGGGGTCACGGGAATGAGGCTTTCATGTCCCCAAGAGCTGGGACAAAGACAGGCACTCAACCCGTCATGAAGTACCCGGGTCTAAAACTGCACTGCACAAGAATGGCCTGATCAAGGAGCTTGGAGAAAGGTGGTTGCTAAATAGAATATAGTAAAGGTAAAGGTCACCCGTGCTCAAAGGCCAGTAATATCCAACTCTAGTGTTCAGTGCTCATCTCTGTTTGCAGCCAAATAGCCAGTGCTTCCTGCCTCTGCAGATGTTTCTGTGGACATTGGCAGGCATGCCTAGACATCGGAGTGCTCAGAATGCTCTTTACCCACCCACCGAAGTGGTGTCTATTCATCTACTTGCAATTTCTTGCTTTCGAACTGCAAGGTTGGCAGGAGCTGGGACAAACCGTCATGCAGTACCTGGGTCTTGAACTGCCTACTTGCCAGCCTCCCAGCTAACAAGACAAGCTTCTTAACCACTCAGCCACCGCAGCCCCTTGCATATATACCCGTGATGGCGAACCTTGGCACTCCAGATGTTCTTGGACTTCAATTCCCAGAAGCCCAAGCCCCCTGTGAATCCACACAAATGGGTTCACTGCGATTCATCCGGCCCGCACAGCCCTCATCGCTCCCGGAAGCGGAAGTAAAACACACCTGTACGGTTAAGGCTCTTCCGGGTTAACCCTTCCTCCATACGGGTGCGTTTTAATCCTGCTTCCGGGAGTGACGAGGGCGGCGCGGGCCGGATGAATCGCAGTAAACCCATTCGTGTGGATTCACAGCGGGCTTGGGCTTCTGGGAATTGACGTCCAGGAACATCTGGAGTGCCAAGGTTCGCCATCACGGGTATATACGCAGACGTTACCTTAAAAACTGTTAGGGTCTTGAAACTGTTCATTTTATACCAGTCATCGCCTGTGAATCTAAAGGTATATTTGTAGAAGAAGAATGAAAGGGCTCTCTCTTCCCTTCCATAATCTCTGGGCGCGGAGGAGGAGGAGGAGGAAGAGGAGGGTGGTGGTGGTGATGGTTTCGGAAAGGCGCGGATTGGGAAGAGCCTGAAAGCGACGGGCGAGAGAAAGTTGCCTTCTGTGATTGGCCACTTCCTGTTTTTCAGCCTCCTCCGCCTCCTCGCTGGGGAGGCGGGCCCGGGCGCAGCCAGGCAGGCAGGCAACTAGAAGCGCGCACCTTACCGACAGAGACCCATCATCGGGCCGCCCTTGGCGCCTCCCTCCCTGGGCTGGGCTGGGCTTTCTCGCGGGCTCCCTCCGAGTCCTCCTCCTCTCTGTGTCTTCCCTTTCCCCTCCCTCCTCCGTTTTCAACCCAGCTGCTCTCTCTTCCTTAGACTCTGGTTGCAGAAAGAGGAAGCCTTCGAGTGGTGGAGAGAGAGACGAGAGCGAGCATTCCTCCTCCTCCTCCTCCTCCTCCATCTCCTTTCCGGCATGTAACCCGCACCGCGCCTGCTTCGGACGCCTTGTTTTGGCAGAGAGAGGAAGACCCGGTTTTCCAGTAGGGTTGCATCGCTTTCTTCTTCTTTCCATTCCAGCACTCGTTGGGCAGAAGGGACCGGATCCGGCGCATGGCATTGATTTTGGCCAGCGATCTTTGCGCTTGGAGTCGTGGTTCGATCGCCGTCTTCAGTGGCCCTTTTGGCTCTTCCTCTTGAACTGGCCCGGAGAAAGTGTCCCTCTGGCAACTTTTGCAGCCCCCACCCCCCACCCCCGAGAAGCCTTGGCTTCTTTCTCAAGGTCTTCTGAAAACCTCAGTCCTGTCGATGCAGAGGCAGATCTTTGGCCCCCAAATCGCTTCCCAGTTGCTGGGAATTGGGGGGAATTCTTGAGCCTCCTGCCTGGACCATCCCTTCACCTTGGGGGCTCCCAGCTGTGGCTGCAAAACTTGCACCTTCTCTTGCTTGACAGCCCTCCTCCCTTCTTCTGCCTGGATCTCAGGTCCCAATAGAGCCTCGGGCTTAAGAGCCCTACTGGACCCATTTGCAGTGGTGGGCACCTTGCCTTGGATCTCTGGGGGGAAGAAGGGGGCATCGGAGAGATGGGCAGCACTGCCATGGACACCAAGAAGAAAAAGGAGACAACTTCCAGCACCAAGAAAGCCTCCGGCCAGAAGAAGCGCATGTTGAGAGTTCAAATCCCAGTAAGTGTGCGAGGGTCATTCTTTTGCTCGCTCTTTCTGCAGGCTCTTTTAGATACAGAGGAGATCCTGTTGTCCTCATCACACATTCTCCCTCCCTCTGGTCATTTAAGGAGCAAAGAAGATTGTGTGGGTTGTTGTTGCTTTCTGCATCCTCCGCCTTATATTTGCTTTGCGGTTTGAGCCCTTGTCTTTTGGCAGCAACAGGGTGGGAAGGTGGGACAGGCAAGGAACGGAGAATGGAAATTTTTAGTACGTGGATGGTAGGATAAAATTATGGGAGTGGTATAGATCATGGTTGATATTCTAGTATGCCAGGTTCACTGAGAATTAAGTCACATTGAGTTCAGTGGGCCTGTACTTTAATGTCTCTGTGTGTATAATTGCAGCTCCATGCATGCCGTCTCTGTGCTTGTGCAGGGAGGGGTGTGTCCAGCTTGAAAACTCTGATGCTTAACACGGCATAAGATGCTTGACAGATATGTCAAAAGCACACACATGCCTCAACCAGTTTCTAATCTGAAGTGCAAAGCCTACACAGCGGTGATCACACGGTTGAATTCAAAATCAAAATGCTGCCTTTCTGCTCCCTGTTCATCATCAAAGCTCCATGTCAGATTTGTACAAAGCAGGGCTCTCCCAAGTCATTTTGCTGCCAACAAAAGGTGCATTGGGCTGAAAGTTGAACCTTGACTTTTACACTTGTGAAAGGAGAGGATCCTCCACCATACAGTGGGCTAATTTAGTCCCTGCCCTCCCCTGGGAAGGTTAAAGGGAGAAGTTGTGGGCTGCAACTACTGAGTTGTCTGAGGCGGCTGGCTGCCATTCTAATGGTAGAATTGGCCTGGTAAACAATACAAGAAAGCCAAGAGTTCCTGAGATGAAAAGACCCTTGATGCAGGCATCAAAAGACACTTAGAAAAGGTTCTTAGATCTTGCAGCATTTCAGCTTCAAGACTGAACTGGGGGAAAACCTTGTGTGTGGAACCTAAAGAACATTAAAGAGACCTATAAAAGCATGGCAAGAGTACAACCTCTTGATGAATTGCAAACAACTACTGGGAAAGCCACCCAAGAACATAACATTTCCCATAGCATGGGATAGGATGGTAGGGTCCAGGAGGCACTTTCTGGTAGATTTTTTGCTCATCATAATTATGGGGCTATACTCATCATTGTTGTCGGTGTCAACTGCTACTCATGTCTGAGCATACATTTTTTTCCTGGAAGTCATTTTCTCAGTTGATGGATGTGTCTTTGGTGACTCAATAAACCGATCGTGGCATGAAACATGGAGGGTGTAGTTGAGTTTGACGAAGCTTTCGTGTTTGTTGTTTAGCCTCTTCATGTCTGCGGAGTTCCCCTTTGAAGTGATCAGTAACAGCAGAGATGGTTTGGCGCCAAAATGGGCGATCTTTGGTCACTGTCTCCCAAGTTTGTGGGTTTATCCCTGACACCTTCATGGTTTTTACACCATAAACTTTCTTAGTAATCCCTTCACAATAACCGCAGGTGGATCAGAATTCATGGTTCAAACTATAAACAGACACTGAAAGAATAGGAAAAGTGGGAGCTTGGAAGACTTCCTCTTTGATTGTTTATTTTGGAAGTAGTGCTCTTGGAAATCCCATTGTGACCATTTTCCAAACTCTGGGGCCAAATGTCTCTGTGAGTCCAACAGAATGGTTAAAGGGCAACTAAAGTATGTTGAATGGGTCCTTTAGTACATAACCAGTATGGGAACCCTAGCAGTAGGTTACGCTCATGGGGAAAACAATCTTACCAATGCTTGCCCCTTTTTTGCAGTTGACTAGATCTCCTTGTGACAGACTCAATGCACGCGCAAACACACACACACACACAATCTTTTCTTATACAGAAGAGAAGAGGGACTCAGAATTGTAGAAGTGGATGTGATCCTATAGGCCAGCATTTTCCCCAAACTATGTTCTGTGGAAAATTGGTGGACTCCAATTCCCAGAAGCCTAAGTCAGTACATTGGCTGATCAGTGCTTTGGGGAATTGGCTTAGGCTTCTTGGAATTGAAGTCCAAAACGCAAAGATTGGGAAACACTGCGATAGGCCATGAAATCCAACCTTTTTATTCAGAGCCTGCAGCAGAGTAAGTGATGGCTGCCTACTTCATGGATGGCCCTTCAGGCACTGTTAAATCCCTGCAGCAAAAGAGACCCTTTCCCCTGTCAGAACAATCTGTTCCACTCCTAGGGCATGCTACTTTAAGGATGCAGAAATTTCTGAACATTTGCTATAAATGTTAACTGCTGAGATAGCGTGATGCACTGTGGGGCAATATACAAGTCAAAATAATAAACAAATAATGTTTTTGATGGATGTAGACATCTTCAATATTTCCACATGCCCATCTTCAGACCTGATACGAGATATTAAAATGTTGGTCAGCACCTCTGTGTGCCTCTGTGTGTGTGTGTGTGTGTGTGTGTGTGTGTGTGTGTGTGTGTGTGTGTGTGTGTGTGTGTGTGTGTGTGTGTGTGTGTGTGTGTGTGTGTGTACACACAATAGAGTTCATATTAGCTTGCAGTTAAGCTCTTACCTTGTGGATTCTGGGAAGCGGAAGCTATTCTGTCCACAAACATAAGTAGTAACAAGGTAACAACTCTTGTACATTAATCTGTCACTTCATAAACAAAATTACAGCCTGAATGAATTTGCTATTTATGTCTTATGAATGCATGACACTAAGTCATCAAAACACATTGGGATACTTGCTCAGTGTAAATATGCATTGGAAGAGGTAGGGGAGGAAATCTAATATTTACTTACCTAGTCATGGTTCCCCCTAATTATAAAGGTCAAATTATACATTACAAAGAGGATCTGATCAGAAGAGTACAGTCCTTAAATGCTGGATCTGGCTGATAGTTACACCATGAGGTTATCTCATCTCCTGTAGTATGCATATTACCTTGGTTGTGTTTTGTGATTGTTCTTGATGTGAGCATAGGTTTTATGTGCAGGTCTAATTTCTCATCCTGCCAACCGCAGAAATCCTGTCTCTGGAACACTAGTGTGATTTCAGCTAGGCCAATGAGTTCTCCATAAAATATTGTTTGGATCTAAATTTGTTTCTTAGAATTTGCCTTGTACCACGACAGGCTGGAACTTGAAAATTTTGCAAGATGTTGGCAGGAGTCATGTTGGTTGAGGGATTCCAGGAGCTGAAGTCTAGAAAGTAAAATTTCTTAGCTCAAAGCAAGTCTGTCTTGCTTAACATTATTTGTGCCAATCAGTCGTCAGGCTGGTATCTTCCCTAGACTTATCTGGAAATGCTAAAGAATGCGCGTGGTATCTTCTATAGACAAGCCATTTACTATGCAACTATACTGTTATAGCCCTCCTGCAATTTAATTCACATGAAAGGATTTCAAGCAGCAATCCCTAATGAATGACAGTTTGTTTGCAGACTGTTATCCTAACTATATCTATCAAGAACTAAAACTTCCTGCAGTCTGTGTGTGACTTTACAGAGCATTAGGCTCGAGCTCAGGGAGACTTGTTTACAAGTGAAAACATGCATGTGCTTGCACTGTAAATCCCACTGAACCTTAAAGGTCTTGTCCCTGATCTAAATATTGTCCGTGAATGACCTGCATCTCCTTTGAGAAATATCTTCTGGTTTGGTATGTAAAGCTACAGCTGCTTGCAAGATATGCAGATGTCTGTGTGTATTCAGAGTTTTGTTCAAGGCAGGCTGCTGTTGAAACTGGAGCAGTACTTGTGATGGAGAGCGTTGAAAGCCACTGGGACTGTCCACGTGCTTCTTGTCACTGAATGACAACAAAAAAGGTTCAGTGGGAAAAGGGAGGTATCTTTTATGTTCTGCATACTGATTCAAAGTGGGTCTGTTCATTTTGAGCAAGGCAGTCCAGATTCCAGGAGCTGCAAGGGGGGGGGGGGGGGGGAACAGGGGTGATTTTTGCAGAAAAGCAGATATAGATCTTCTTTGCGTATGTGCAGTAAACCCATAAGTGTGGATCCACAGAGACTTGGGCTTCTGGGAATTGAAGTCCAAGAACACCTGGAGTGCCAAGGTTCACCATCACTGCTCTAGGTTAACCAAAGCAAACATGCTGCTGTCAGTTGTCCTCAAATGTATATCTCCACCAAAGAGTGGGGGCAAGGCAGCTGTCTTGCAAGTTTTGTCCAAATAAAACTTGAATACTTCCCATGTACCACTCTGTGGAACTGTAATAACCAAGGTCATTTAACCAAGGGAAGGGCATAATGAGATGTCCTAGATGGGATCATTTCTTTCTTTCTGGAAACTTAGCAAAAGTTAGGCTTCAGTTGCCCATTTGCCAGGGTTGCTTGTAAGAACCTTAGGCTCCAGGGTGGCTTTTATATCCAGGATTAAACTTGTACTGGAAGGGTTTAATGCGGATTTTAATTTAGTCATTACTAGTTGTGTGTGCACCTATTTTAAATGGGATTAGCCAAATGCCCATCAAATTTGACTGGCAGAGAAGATGGGGAATCAAGGTCTCTCCAATATTTTTTCCATTTCATACTTAACCTGGCAGCACATTAGTACTTCACCTGTGGACTCTTGGCTAGCTTGGCTAACCTGGTGTGGACTGTACTAGATGGGGATGATGGGACTTGTGCACCAGCACATTCAGAATGAAACGTTGATACCGGTGATGATAGAAATTATAGCCCAGTACTGTTGAAAGAGGGACTGCGGTGGTTTAGTAGTTAAGATGCTGAACTTGATGACCGTAAGAAGCCGCCGACGCCGCAAGCTGCACCTCCCCGCTCCCTCCACCGGCGGGTAAGGTAAAAGGAGCCTGTGGGCCCAAGGACACCACCCAGACTAGTCCCATCGGCATGGTCAGCCATGGGAGTTGGGAGCCCAGCTGTGGCTCGTCCTGGAGAGACTGGCTTTAACTGTGGGGTGATCGGTGCGGCTTCCCCGGTCCGGCATTGGCCGCGGGGAAGTCGAAATTCCTGGTCTTGCAATGCTGCGGGTATATGAACTAACTCCCGCCACCACCACTTTTTTTTGAGCTCCTTCCTCAGTCCGGCATTGGCCGCGGGGAAGTCGGAGCACCTGGGCTGCACTGTAATTGATATTATTGATATTATGATGTTGAACTGTATTGGAATTTTTGTGATATGCTGAATTGTATTTAATTTTGTATTGTGTTTCTTTATGATGTCTGGCTATTTATTGATATGCTCTTGTTATTTATGTTGACTCTGTAAACCGCTTTGAGTCGCTTTCAAGCAAAAAAAGCGGTATAGAAATGCTACTATAAATAAAAAAATAAACATGACAGAGGGGCTAAAGTCAGATATGACTGGCTTTCAAGCAAGGGGGATCTTTACCTTTACCTTACAGTTGAAAGGCAGTAATTGTGAAGGGCTCCTCTGGAATTTCAGCATGACTACTGCAATGTGTTTGCATATATACCTACTCACTCCACCCATACACATAGACAAGCACACAAATACCTGTGCTCATAGATAGAGACATAGATGTATACTGTAAATAAATTGTGAAGAAGAGATCTGTCGCGATATAATAAATCCATGACTGTGTGATAACTGAAAGAAAACTCTAAACTCTTGATCTCAGTGTATTTTTGTGTCTCTCAGAATCTGTATGTACGACAAGAAAACGATCCTATTTAAACCACAACATTTTAAATGCAAAAATGTAGGGATTTCCCTCTCCCTTTTTTTCCTTTTTCTGGAATCGAGAGCCCAAGAAACAGAAAATAAACAGATAGGTTTGGAGCTGTTTTTCCAGGCACACACTTGTTGTGCAACAAATGTCATGAATAATCATTTGACGCGGGAATTTCCATTGCCCCCCCCCCCAGTTAAAACTGCTAATGGAAAGGTGAACGAAGCTACAGCGTCCTGACACCCACACTTAAACACCCAATTTTCAAGAGTATTCTTGACAAAGATGGCTTTTTGCTGCTATTATTGTTGCTGAATATGTTGAGCCCGATTGTGATACCCAGGCCACTTTGTGGCGGTATTCTAAGCCTCTGCCTACTAATGAAACACGGGAAAGGTCAGAGCGAAAGGCTGATTTTGTTCCTGTTTCAAAAGAACCCCTTTTATTTGAAAGCACTGCTGCGTATCGGCCACATTGAGAGGAAAGGTCAGGACCTGATGCAAGGAAGAAAAGTTAAGGTTTGCCGTTCAATCTGAATGGAATAAACTATGGTTTGACAAAGTGTCTGAAATTTGCACATCACAGTTTGTTGTGTATGCATTGTTCCCAGACTATAGGTATTCATTCATGCCTTTACTGATGCTGTTTGGAGTGCTCTTAGCATAATGAATTATGCTAGATCATCTTCTGGTGAAACATCTTACAGTTACAGGTTACTGAAATGGTTAATATGATAGGCAAGGCATAGCATAGTCCAGTGGTGGAGAACCTATGACATGCATGCCAGAGGTGGCACCACAGCCCTCTCTGTGGGCACACGTGCAGTTGCCCCAGCACAGATTTCACCCAGCCCCTCTGCCCAGCAGCCCAATGGGAGCGCTTCTTCCCTCCCCCCAGCAGAGAGTTCACCCCACCCCTCTGTTTGGGCACTTAGTCTCTAAAAGGTTTGCCATCACTGGCGTAGTCTGTCTCTCTGGACCATTGTTTTTGGGTGCCTGATAAGGCTATACAGTAAAACCTCGCATAAAGAGTGCCTCAATTGGAGACTCACTCGCTTAAAGAGCAGAATTTTCTCTGAATGTTCGTCTCGCTTAGCAGCTAAAACCAACCAAAAACTCGTATAACAACTAAATCAGGGTTTGCAATCCCCCCCCCCATCAGAAGTCACAATTGGTCACTTACAATGGTGTTTCACTTAAAGAGCAAATCCGCTTAAAGCACAATCCCATGGAACGCATTATGCTCTTTAAGCGAGGTACCACTGTATATTTAAAATAGCATGCCTTTTCTAAACTAGAATAATACTTAGTAGACTGTTATAGACTGAGCACAGTGTTGGAGCCGGCTGTGTCATAGTTAGGTTGCAGCCTCAGTTTTTGCATTGGATGTGTGTCAACCTCTGCTGTGTTTACAGCATTGCTGTGTTATGCAATGATGTTGCATGGTACAGAACAAGGCGGGAAAGGACTGGAGGCTGGCAGGGGCAGGAGTGACTCACATGCGATGAGTCAGCGGCAACCAACCATTCGAACCGATGCGTCTCTAACAGCTGCACATGTTATGCACTGGATACTGCATAGTACTGAAATTCTAATCTTAGTGGCTTACTATGTGAACATTACTGCTGAACATTATTATTTCATCCAGCCTGTCACCACTGCAGCCACACCCGGAAGTGGAAGCGGACGTGTTTATGTCAGCCGTGAAATGCACTCATGCATACATGAATGCGCCCGTGGCTGTTGTAAATGCAGAAGTGGGTGCATTTACAGTGGTCGTAAACATGCCTGCTACTTCTGTTCAGGGGGGCATGGTTCAGGCCCGCGGCGTCAAAAGGTTGGGAACCCATGCTTTATCAGATTGTGCTCAAAGTGAGATTTGGAAACTATTTCCAGCGCACACCCAACCAAGCAGAAGAGTCGGTCCTTTCACAGGGCACTGTTGTTTTCTTCCTCCCAAACCACCCAGATAGTACAGTACAATTCTACGGTGTCTTGAAGGCCTTTTTCCCACAGACTACAACTCAAGGAATCTTTCCTTCATGTCTCCGTCTGCAGGAGCCGAGCTGGACATTTCTTTACTGTACATATTTACAATACAGTATGTAACAATCTGTGGCGGTATCTCTGTGCTGCTGAGTTAACAAGGTTATTTGACAAAGTACATTCTGTTAACAGTGGTAATAAAAATGCAGTAGTAGATATTAAAATACAGTTAACAGCCACAAAAAAGAAACAAAAATAATACAGTACGTTCAGAAAAGGAGAGTAATGTTTTTGGGTGATAAGCGGTGGAATTGTCATTTTGTAAAATAGAACCTACAGCAAGGGTGCCCAAACGGTGGGCCGGATCCAGCTCCCCACACCAATTGTACAGGTGCCTTTTACTTCCGCTTCTGGGAGCAACAAGGGATTCGTGGGCCAGATGAATTGGTGTCGGGAACTGGATTCAGTCCATGGGCCGTAGTGTAATAGGCTACCTGTGCAATTAAGTGTATCTTTTTACTACCTTCTGTACCTTAGTCATCCTATGCATGCTGTCTGTCCCAGCTAACTGTAATGTCTTGGGAACCAGAGGCCGCAGGAAGCCTTTGGATTCCACTCTCCTACTTGAGCCTTGAGCCAATTGCTTAATTGTCCTGCTGCTCCTCTGATGTACTCTTTGTAAATCAGGTAGCTTGCTAGATTATAACATGGGATTCATCGCCTTCATAATGGTGTGCGTTCTGCCTGGTTTTGCACTGGCATTTTATGGAAGTCTATAAAAACAACAGCCAAGTCCTAAACAAAGTTTGGAAGGGCTTGTCCAGACATCTGCTTCCTGCATTTTTGGTTTTGGCTTTGTGCCAAAACAAAAAGATAAGTGAAGATTAATGTGCTTCGTACTGACAAAAGTCCTGCTTTTCTAGTCTGATACTGTCTGTTCCAGAGATGAAAAGGAAGGTCCTTTTTTAAAACTAGAATTCTCAGAATACCCTAGACCCATGAGGGCTAACCTTGGCACTCCAGATGTTCTTGGACTTCAATTCCCAGAAGCCCATTCTGCGATTCATCCGGCCCACGCCTCCCTCGTCGCTCCTGGAAGCGGAAGTAAAACGTGCCCATACGGTTAAGACTCTTCCGGGTTAACCCTTCCTCCGTATGGGCGTGTTTTACTTCCACTTCCAGGAGCGACGAGGGCAGCATGGGCTGGATGAATAGCAGTAAGCCCATTCGTGTGGATTTACAGGGGCTTCTGGGAATTGAAGTCCAAGAACATCTGGCGTGCAAAGGTTTTCCATCACTGCCCTAGACATTGTGGCCATTGGTTGACCTATATTGGAATGTTCTGAAAATTGCACTGCAAAAAATGTAGTATTTGTCCATCTTCGTTTCTGTTCTGACTCAAGATGAGGTTCTTCTGGAAAGCTTCAGGTGGAGTTTTTAATGGGACTCCTTGACATGCTGGGAGTTGACCTTGAGGCTTCATAAACTAAGCCTCTCCTGGTATGCAACACACGGCATTATCTTTGGGGAATATTATTAAATTAGTTGATAAACCTGTTCTTTAAGGCAAACAATAACTCAGGAATCAAAAAGGTCCAATAAATACCACAGTGCCCAAGGTATGAGCTGTAAACGTTATTCATTGCTAAAGTGAGTCCTATGCCTTCTTGTGTGGAAGGAAGCTTTGTGGATCATCCCACTGCATAGACAAATAAAACATTGCACCATAAGGCTGCAATCTCTTGCACACTTACTTCTACAGAGTGGTCTGCCTTCAAATAATGTATATGTAGGGCCAGGTTACCCTGGGCCAGCAGTGGCTCGAGTGGTTAAAATGTTGAACTTGACGACTGGAAGGTTGGCAGGTCAGCAGTTCGAGACCTGAGGACTGCACAATGAGCTCCCGTCTCTGTGTCAGCTCCTGCCAACCTAGCAGTTTGAAAGCAAGAAATTGCAAGTAGATAAATAGGTATCACTTCAGTGGGAACGTAAACAGCAACAGTTGTCAAGGGTGCCCCAGAAAAGGCTGTTACGTTTGACTAACATTTCAGAGTTTGTTGTTCTAAGAACCCACTGAGCTTCCTCAGTCTGTGAACGACATTTGCACCATTTCTTTGGCAGGTGGGAGTTGTAGGCCAAAATATGCAAAAGGCTCCTTAAGAAGTCCCGATTCTTGTTTTAGATCCATCCCTTCTTATTCTATGACTACAGTTCTCAACAACTGTTTCTAAGGAGGGAGAGGAAGGGTCGGTTGGTTAGTTGGTGTATGGTTGGCTATTGCACCATAGATCTCAAGATAGTAATTTTCATTCTGCCTCCTGCATGAAACAGAGAGAAGGATGCTGTGTACAGGCCAAGATATAAATATATTTTCAAGAAGGTCAAAGTGGTACCAACCTGCTCTCTTTGCAATAATAAAAATAGTAATTATAGTGATAATTAATAGCTGTATAGCACTTTGAAATGCTATAGCTGCTTACTGTGTATTACTGGGATTCTCAACCTGCGGCCCACAGCACCATTTCATGTGGCCCACCACCACCTTCACCACACCAAGAAGTGTCATGTGGTGGAGGAAGGGCAAAACAGCTGTCTGGCCCCAGAAGATGTCTGAGGGAGCATGACCCGGACCCGGCTTTAAAATGTTGAGAACTCCTGGTGTATTATCTACTTGTAAGCTTTATCAGTTTGCTACTGGCACAGAGGGTAGATAGAGGTAACTTACTCAAAACAAGGTGAAAGTCAAAGACCTGACTATTCTTATGCTGATCTGTATGAGAAAGTAATGAGAAACAAGACTTTCCAATACCCCATACAGTCTTTAGTATACCACACCCTTCTTTTGGGTGTCTGGAGTCCTTCGGTGAGTGGGCGGCCATACAAATTTAAATAACAAATAAATAAATAAAATCCTGAGTCTGTGCCTCTTGTCTGAGACCATACAGGTTGGTTCTTCTGGGGTACACAGTAGGGAACTGAACTCTAACCTTTGGCTCCACAGTCAGATACCTAAGCTATCCACCAACTAACTATACATCCTACTTTATTCTTAAATATGCCAGCATCCTTTTGTTTTTATGGGTTGTCTTTATGAGCTCCCATCTTCATTCTAGCTCCTGCCAACCTAGCAGTTCGAAAGCAAGAAATTGCAAGTAGATAAATAGGGACCACTTCGGTGGGAAGGTAACAGCGTTCCGTGCGCTCCGGTGTCTAGTCATGCCTGCCACATGACCACGGAAACGTCTGCAGAAGCAGACAGTGCTGGCTCTTCGGCTTAGAAACAGAGATGAGCACTGCACCCTAGAGTCGGATACGACTGGCTTTCGAGCAAGGGAAACCTTTACCTTTACTGTAGAGTCCCAATGAGAGTCTGGAGGAATGCTGGAAATTGTCTTTCACATTTGCTGTACTGTAGTGAAGAGTTTGCCTCCACAGTTCAGACTGAATCTTGGCAGTGGGTTTGTTCAATAGCTCCAGGCTGCTGTTTCAGCCTTGGTACTCCCCTCAGAATAGCTGACATAATGAGATTGGCTTGCATTATAGGACTGTTTATCAAAACATTAAATTAATTTCATGTCAGAAATTACTCTGTACTGAAAAAAAAATTTTGCTGGAGAAACTCAGCTCAGGGGACGCCCGAATGAGGCTCCATTCATGTCCCCAAGATCTGTCGTGCAGCACTCAGGTATCAAACCCCGACCTTCCAGTCTCCAAGCCCTGCGTCTTAACTACTAAGCCTCCACATAGGAATCAAAATATTAAATGAAATATGCAGAATACAGTAGAACCTCAGATAAAGTCCAAACTCCGTTCCACAAGTTTGGACTTTATCCGCTTTTGGACTTTATCCGAATCAATTGGGCGATGCATTGGATAACGTCAAAAAATGGACTTTATCTGAGGTTCCTATACCAAATACGTCCATTTTTAGCAGTTTTGGACTTTATGCGATGCATCACGTGTGCATGAAAACCACGACTTTATCCAAATTAGATTTTATCCGAGGTACCACTGTAGTTGAGATATACAGGTAGAATGAATAGCAGAGGCTAAGAACAGCTTTTTCACACTCATACACAAACATGTCTTTCTTTATCACTCACAAAATAACACAGATAATACTTTGGTTTTGGTTGTTTTGGCTGGCATCACAATCTGTAGATGTTAAGCCTGGCAGTGGTCCAGAAATGAGGACCAAGAATGTTGCCATCTGATCCTATGAAGTTAAGAAACTAGGCCAACTTATCTGGCAGAAGACTTTTAGACCTTTGTTTACTTAACCAATGTTCTCCATGTTGATTCAGTTCAGCGGTGGGCTAGCGCATCGGGCAACCGGGACTCAGCCCAGGGTGTCCCCCAGTTTCCCTCTACCATGGCATCCCTCTTGGGTGCCAACCCAAAGAGCTGTGCTGAGCTGCGATGGCCGGGATGATCGAGCAAACAAGCGGGGCTCCGTGTTTCTCTGCCTGCCTTCCTCCGCCAAAGATAAGATTACAAAAGCAGCTCCATTGACAGCAGAGTCACTGTGGTTTAGAGGTTGCAATTTTGCTTTGTAAGCATGAGGTTTTTGGTTAGAATCCCCAGAGGGGAGTTAAAATTAGAAGGTGAGTGGGAATGTATTTACAGGTGAAACTCGGAAAATTAGAATATCATGCAAATGTCCATTCAGTTCAGTAATGCAACTTAAAAGGTGAAACAAATATATGAGACAGACTTATTACATGCAAAGCGAAATAGTTGAAGCCTTACTTTGGTATAATATTGATGCTTATGGCTTACAGTTTATGAAAACCCCAACCCTCCAATCTCATGTACCCCATAAAGGTAAAGGTAAAGGTTTCCCTTGCTCGAAAGCCAGTCGTATCCGACTCTAGGGTGCAGTGCTCATCTCTGTTTCTAAGCCGAAGAGCCAGCGCTGTCTGCTCCTGCAGACGTTCCCGTGGTCATGTGGCAGGCATGACTAGACACCGGAGCGCACGGAACGCTGTTACCTTCCCACCGAAGTGGTCCCTATTTATCTACTTGCAATTTCTTGCTTTCGAACTGCTAGGTTGGCAGGAGCTGGGATGAAGACGGGAGCTCATTTCCGTCCTGCAGTACTCGGGAATCGAACTGCTGACCTTCCGCTTCCCAGTCAGCGTCTTAGCCACTTGAGCCACCCCATAATCATCTCATAATCTCATGTACACTGTATGCCATGATCATCACAATTACAATTAATTAAAGCATGACATATCTCGCTTTGCATGTAGTGAGTCTATCTCATATGTTTGTTTAACCTATTAAGTGAAATGAATGAACATTTGCACGATATCCTAATTTTCCAAGTTTCAACTGTACAGTAAAATCCCTACTTACGAAAAAAAAGTCAGTTCCATAGGCTTTTGCTTAAATCGGTTTTTTATGTATCTCGAAACTAACCCATAGGAAAAATGACATTTTTATGTACGTAAATAGAAGCAAATCCATAGGAAATTGTGTAAATTGGGACATGGTTTTAGCACAAAATCATTATGTAAGTTGAATTTTATGTAACTCGAGGCACATGTAAATCGGGGGTCTACTGTATTTTGTTAGTGTCCAGCCCCTTTTTAGTATAGCCAGCACGCCCCTGATTCAGTTAAAATTCACACAGATTGTTTGAGTGTTGTGGTCAGCATGCCCCACAAGGGGACCTCAATTCCCAGTAGCTTAAGTCAGTACATTGGCTGATCAGTGCTTTGAGGAATTGACTTAGGTTGCTGGGAATTGAATTCCAAAAACCCAAGATTGGGAATCACTGTTCTACACTGTGGCTTGGGCTTGTAGTAAACACATAAATAGTAAGGCATGTGTGAACCTTTGCAATAATGCTGCTGAAGCAGCTATATGTGACAATCGATCACATTATAAGTAGAGTAGATACTGTACTGTATTCACTCAATTGTGATCAAAGAGCAGGGATCGTACTTGTTTAAAACAATAATAAACCTGGCAAATAATGTCTTGGAAACATAAGGACTCCTGTGTTGATTCTATGCAGCATTCTGTTCCTGCACCAGATGGCTATGGTAAGTCCACAGAACAGGATATGAAAGCAATAACATCCTCCCACCCATGTTGCCCAGCAATGAGCATCTAAGACATACTGCCTGTGAACATGAAGGTACTAAATCTGTCAAATTGTTAAGTAAATGTGATAGTTGTTCCTATGAAATGGCTACTACTGGTGCTGCTAGATTATTCTGTCCTCATTTTTGGATTTGTAATGGGTGCTTTAGTTGATAATCTGATTATAGGCAGTGTAGTTTCCCCCCCATTTGCAGAGAGAAGGGCACTTTATTTTATCTAATTGAAGGTTAGGAAAAGCTTTTTGTGATAGCACAAGATTGTAAGTGGAGATTGATGGATGCTCTCAATCACCACTTTGCAAAGTTAACATTCTTTGAGCTCTAATTAGTTTTATGTCTGTTTCTGGCTCCTGGTTTTTTTTTTGAAGCTGCTGAATCTGGGAGAATAATTTCCTTGGTGAGTTTTGAGAAATACACATTTGACAATAAAACACACTTTACCTGGAACATACATATGTTTGAGAATGCTTACAGGCCTTGGAAAGGAAGAAGAGATGAGTTATTCCTTCTCCCCAGATTACACTGAAATTTTTGCAGTAATCTTTCCAAGTCATCTAAAAAGAAAAAAAAGTGTGACTCTGCAATAAACATATCCTAAACTCCTGTTGTCTCCCCCAGCTCCTGTAACCCTAACAGTTCAAAAGCAAAAAAACTGCAAGTAGATAAATAGGTACCACTTTGGTGGGAAGGTAACAGTGTTCCATGATCTCTGGTATCTAGCCATGCTTGCCACATGACCACAGAAAATGTGTACAGATGCAGACAGCACTGGCTCTTGGGCGATAAATGTTTCGAGATGAGCACTGTATCCTAGAGTCTGATATGACTGGCTTTTGAGCAAGGGAGATCTTTATCTTTAATGTTAGATTGTTTTAATATTTATGGAAATACGGCAAAGTTACCACCATCTGGGGAGCAGCTACTCTTTATTTGCAAGTTCTCCAATTCCCCCTTAGGTACTGACGCTCTGCTGCTATCATTTCTCATTGTTGGGACTGAGTATTGATGATTGGAGTTGAGATGCAACAATATCTAGGAGGCACACATTCCCCAACCGACTTCCAGCCGAGTCCTTTGTTATATGACCAAAGTACATGAATCTTATCTTGCCTTAACTTGTGTATACCATTTCTGGGGGTCCATGGTATACACAAAACTCTCCTATAATACCACTTTTTGAAAGAATAAATGTCCCCCTGCTGCCTTTGTTCTCTGTGCAGCTTTCAAATCTGTACATAGCATTTGGAGACAACCCTCATGTAGATATGGTCTTCACCTTGGTCTCTCAATATAGCTAGCAACACTCACACTGCCAGCCTGATACTGTCAATAACTACCTGGCATTAACTTTTTAACATTGGAACAACACCACAAATTCTAGAAACACCAGACCACTAGGTAATATTTTAATTGACTTGAATCGACTTTGACAATTAACATGCCTAGTGGGGAAACCAAATTGAAACCACTGTTCCCCAACTGAAAGCACATGGAATTTTGCATTTTATTTATTTTTATTTATTTAATAGATTTATATACCGCCCTAATCTGGTGGACTCTGGGTGGTGTATATAGGCCATTGAGCACCTCACAGACCATACAGTAAAACCAATATAAATACAATTTTAAAAACCCTTAAGAACATTCGGCAATATTGCCCACCGCTGTGCCATTTTGCTATCTAAAAACAAATATAAAATCAGCATAACATTAACATTAAAATTGGTTACAGGAGGGGGAAAACCTCAGATGAGCCAGAAAGGGGAGCTTGTTGACAATCCCGGCCCCCAGACCCATTTTGCCAACCACGTCTTCAACTCTTTCCTAAATGGTAGCAACTGGGTCTGGAGGCGTTCTACTGGGAAGCGGTTCCATAATGTGGGGGCTACAACCAAGAAGACCCTTTTCCTTGTGCTGGAGAGGCTGGCCTCCCCAGCGGATGGTATCTAAAGGGTGCCCTCTTGGTTTCCTCTCGTGGGACGGGTTGATGTCCTAGGGACAATCTGGTCCCTGAGGTATCCTGGTCTGCTACCATGAAGGGCTTTAAAGGTGACAACCAGCACCTTGAATTGCACCCGGTGACATATAGGCAGCCAGAGCAGCTCCCGCAGCAGTGACGAGGCGCAGCTGAAAAGACTACACCCCACCACCCCACGGGCTGCCACATTCTGGACCAACTGCAGTCTCTGGATGGTCATCTAGCTAGGGCAGCCCCATGTAGAGTGCATTACAATAGTCCAAACAGGAGGTGACCAGGGCATGGGTGACCATGAGCAAGGCCTCCTGGTCCAGGAGTGGGTGCAATTGATTAATAACACACACTTGCCCAAAGGCCCTCCTGGCCATGGCCGTATCCTGCTCCTGGAGCAGAAGCCGCATGTCCAGGAGGACCCCCAGGTTGCGCACCGGCTCGGATTGGGGCAACGATGCCCCATCCCAAACCAGCAGTGATTACTCCTTATGAGGACCGGGTCCCCTGACCCACAGCCAGGATTCAGCTGTAGTCCATTGTCCCCCATCCAGACCCTAACCGCTTCCAGGCAGCTGGTCAGGACATTGACCGCGTCGCTGGGATTACCACGGGCAGAGATATACAGCTGAGTATCATAAGCATACTGATGATATCTCACTACGTGGGATCGGATGATCTCACCCAGTGGTTTCATGTAGATGTTGAAGAGTGGAGGCGAGAGGACCGAGCCCTGTGGCACCCCACACGTAAGATGCCTACAAAAGGAAGCTAATGCTTCAGAGGGGGCCATGTGGAGAAGAGTCAGCGCCTAGCTTCCTATGGAAATGGTTTGATAATGCCAAGAAGCCCTTTTGTTGTTGTTCAATATGCATTTCTAAGATGTGTACCTGGCAAAACAACCTGCCATGTCTGATGAAGAGGTTTTGGACCTCGAAAGCTTGTGCAACATGGTATTTTTTTATTTTTTTGAGTGATCCAATAAAGGTATCGCCTTCCTCCTGCATATGCTGCAATTTTTATAACACTGTGTTCCAGTTTCCGATTTCCATCACAGAAGAGAGGAAGGAGCAGTAGTGGCTTTCCCATCATATCACCCATTTAGGAAAGATACTAAATAATACATTATTAAGGTACATTAAGATACTTACCAGGGCATCAACTAGAGGATCATGATCTTCCGGAGCTGCTGGTAAGGAAACAAAACCCCTCTCTTGACCCTTTTATATTAGCTGATTGCATTTGCCAGCATTAGCAGTCTGTTTTTAAATAGCTTTTACTGATGCTCGGGAAAGACTTGGTCTATATGTGGTCTGGGCCAGAATGAGCTTTTGGAAAACATCCAGAATTGAACCATCAAGTGTTTCATTACTGAAAAGAAAAGAAAAATGTTCCCATGACACTCCCATGTATCAATGCTTGTGGTGAGAGAAGGAATGAAGTAGCACAGGGATTCTCAACCTGTGGGCTGGATGTGGCCCACAGCACCATTTCATGTGCCCCCTACTGCCACTTACCACACCAGGAAGTACCCATGTAGTGGAGGAAGGGCAAAATGGCTGTTCGGCCCCTGAAGCTGTCTGAGGGAGTGTGACCTGGGCCCCAGCTTTAAAAAGTTGAAAACTCCTGAAATAGCAAATAGCAATTCTGAACATATTTCATGTGTGCAACAAGAAGGACAGAGTTAATATTGCTCATTTTTAGAGTTGTGAAAAATGGATCTACAAAGAGATGGGTCAAATTCGCTTGTTAGAATTTCATGTAGTTGTTATTATATAGTAAAGCCAAGAATGGATGAATCCAGATGCTTAAATTTTCATCCTGGCTACAGGTACCTCTTTTGACGAAGGAGGCTTTCCTCTTCCCAGTGGTGTTCCTGTCTAGAAATTTTAATTTTATATTACATTATGTAAAATAGTGTGCAGGACAGCTGATACACCTAATTTGAAACAATGTTAAGCAGTGGTAAACAATAAAAACATTAAAACCATCACAGAAACAAAAAAAGTTTAATAGACTAAATTGAAAAGAAATATCTTTATGATCTTCCTCGAGGAAGTAATTACAGGAACTGATTTCAGCTTCAAAAGGAGTTCATCCATTAGTCAGATCCTCCTCTGCAGAGCTTAGCAGTTGAACAGGTTCAGTACGTTGATTCTCCAATTGAGAGTCATGCCCCTAGTGCTGTGATGGTGAACCTTGGCACTCCAGATGTTCTTGGACTTCAATTCCCAGAAGCCCCAGCCCCTGTGAATCCACACGAATGGGTTTTACTGCAATTCATCTGGTCTGTGCTGTCCTCGTCGCTCACGGAAGCGGAAGTAAAATGCGCCTGTACGGAGGAAGGGTTAGCTCGGAAGAGCCTTAACCGTACGGGTGCGTTTTACTTCTGCTTCCGGGAACGACAAGGGAAGCATGGGCCGGTTGAATCGCAGTAAACCCATTCGTGTGGATTCACAGGGTGCTTGGGCTCCTGGGAATTTAAGTCCAAGAACATCTGGAGTGCCAAGGTTCGCCATCACGGCCCTAGCGGGTCATTCACAGACCGGGCCCCTAAATGAGAGACTGAGAACATAATAAAAGTTGAGCTCTAGAGTTCTGTGTGGAAAATTCACTTAATCCTTCACCCTGTTCCTTGCTGATGTCTGTTGGAAGTCAGGCATGGAGGCTGTGGTCCTCTTCCAGTATGCTGTCCTTTTTTGTGATTAACTAATCACCAACCCTAAGCTTAGGGAAGCTGCAGAGTTCCCAGAGTCTTCTTGCAGGGGACGGTGGAAAATGTATTCCAAAAAGGTAATGCTTCCCAAACTCTGGGAGTTCTGTACTAACACATTTATGGAGTTTCCCTTCTAATAAAGGAATAAGCTGGAAAGGGAGGGTGAAAGGACTCAACTTCTATGCCAGTGATGGTGAATCTTTTACAGACCGAGTGCCCAAACAGCTGTCTGTGCCGCAACCTCATGCCGCGTGTGAGCCACTCACCTTACCCCAGACAGGAAGTGGTCCCGTTGGCCTGCTGGGCAGAGGGGCGGGGTGACTCTGTGCTGGGGGAGGGAGAAAGCGTTCCCATTGGGCTTCTGGGTAGAGGGGCGGGGCAAACTGTGCTGTGGGAGGAGGAATCGCACCCATTGGGCTGTTAGACAGAGGGGCGGGGCAAACTGTGCTGGGGAGGGAGCAAGCGTTCCCATTGGGCTTCTAGGCAGAGGGATGGGGCAAACTCTGTCCTGGGGTAATGGCGCACATGCCCACAGAGAGAGCTCTGAGTGCTCTCTCTGGCAGGTTTGCCACCACTGTTTATACTGTCTATACCATACCTGTCAAGTTTTGAATTTGGAAATAAGGGAAATTTCCCAACAAATACGGGATACTTGACAGCTATGCTTATCATGTGCTGCCATCCAATGGTGGCAATAGGGCATTGCAGTCTAATTAATAAGGGATGACGGCAGGAAAGAGGATAAAATAAGGGGGTTTCCCAGCCAATAAGTGATACTTGACAGCTATGGCCTATACCATGAAGTCTCTCTGCAACTGGAAAAGCAGCAAGAAATGCATTTAGATTGTGCATAAGAATCCCATCTACCTCCTTTGCCCACCTCAGCTTTCTTCTAATCTGTAATTTGCTATACAGTATATATGAATTCTCTCCTGCCCATTTTGAGGCTATTTTCCAGTGGGATCTGGCTTGACTTCTTATGCCTGTGATGAATGTCCGTATAAAAACTTACATTTGAAAGAAAAGAAAAGGGGAAAGCGCTTCATCCATAGCAGTTTGTTCATTTGCCCTTTAGCCTATTTAAAAGCACAGCCGGGAGTTGTTCCAACAGAATTACCAGTAAACAATTAATGCAAACAAGATCTTTTGCAAAACTCTGTGTTCATACCATTGCTGTATGATGGGATGATTCAACTGCAGTCTCTAGGACTGATGCTCTGAGTGAACCATCTGTGATAGCCAAAATGCAGGTACAAAAAGCGTGAGCAATATAGTGACCAAACAGAGACGTGTCTTTGTGACAGCTGATCTCTGTCCTGAAGAATTCTTGTCACAAGATGACTTTTTCCATTACAGGTCATGATAACTTTCAGCTCCCCCACCCCCAAAATCCCTCTTCATTTGTGTTGCTTAAATGTTTGTAAACTGGTTTTGCAAAGCTCAGTTTGCTGCCGTGCCAAGGTTCGCCATCATGGGCCTAGAGGAGCGCACTAATTTTGGTTAGCACATAATGGAGCTGACTGCCAAAGATCTGAAACCTCTTTGCTATTCACTCTGTTTGAGGTTTTGTTTTTCAAAAGCTAAGCCACTACCATTTGCAAAAAGTTTCCCAGGCTCAAGAGTTAATCATCACAATTGTACATGTTGAGGAAAGCTAAAGTAACAGCCAAATTGCTGCTTACCCTTCAGAATACAGAATTAGTATGTGATGCATTTATCCTGCCTTTCTTCTAGGCTAGGCAGCTCAAAGTAACAAATCGAGTCCTCTCGTTTTTATCCTCACAACAAGCCTGTGAGATAGCTTAATCTGAGAGATTTGCCTAAACTCACCTAACCATCTTCATTACCAAGATGAGATTTCAATTCAGGTTGCTTCAGTCTTGGTGCAACACTAAGTGCTAAACTGTGTTGTGTGTTTTTTTTTAAATGTCATTTTAAGGAATGGAGATTTATCAAGGCACAGAAACTTATCACATAGCAAATGTGTTTGTCTTTATGATTCCACAAGACTCCTTGATTTAAGGTTGCAGTACTAAGAAAGTATACAATAGTTCTCATCCCCCACAGAAGCAAAACCCAGGGCTCTGATCAGAAGTGCATTTAGCAGGGAATTAATCCCAGCAAGATCAACAGGGCATGACTTCTAAGTAAATGTGCGTTAAGGTGCGCCCTTAAAGATTGTGATCAGATGACATCTTTTCTCGAGCTCACACGCCTGCCCCCAGGGTGTTCCTGTCTGTGACATGGTGGTCTTTATTAAGGGGATTCAACCTTTCTGATGAGGATAGGATTGGTCGGGTTTGGATTGGTTCTGGGACTGATCCAAAGCCAACATTCCAGTTGGAATTTGTCAGTATCATAAAGTGTTTAATCAGTGAGCCACTTCAGGATGTTGGCAAATTAGTGTCTTCCCCTGTTTGACAGAGGACAAGGGAAGTGAGGGGTGGATCTGCCTGTATATATAAACCCGTGATGGCGAACCTTGGCACTCCAGGTGTCCTTGGGCTTCAATCCCCAGAAGCCGAAGTCTCTCTGTGATTCCCCACAAATGGGTTTACTGGCACTTCAGGTGTTCTTGGACTTCAGTTCCCAGAAGCCGAAGTCTCTCTGTGAATCCACACAAATAGGTTTACTGGCACTTCAGGTGTGCTTGGACTTCAATTCCCAGAAGCCCAAGTCCCTCGGAATCCACACAAATGGGTTTACTGGCACTTCAGGTGTGCTTGGACTTCAATTCCCAGAAGCCCAAGTCCCTCGGAATCCACACAAATGGGTTTACTGGCACTTCAGGTGTGCTTGGACTTCAATTCCCAGAAGCCCAAGTCCCTCGGAATCCACACAAATGGGTTTACTGGCACTTCAGGTGTTCTTGGACTTCAATTCCCAGAAGCTGAAGTCTCTCTGTGAATCCCCACGAATGGGTTTACTGGCACTTCAGGTGTTCTTGGACTTCAGTTCCCAGAAGCCGAAGTCTCTCTGTGAATCCACATGAATAGGTTTACTGGCACTTCAGGTGTTCTTGGACTTCAATTTCCAGAAGCCGGAGTCTTTGTGAATCCACATGTATGGGTTTACTGTGCATATGTGCAGTAAACCCATTCATGTGGATTCACAGAGACTTGGGCTTCTGGGAATTGAAGTCCAAAAACATCTGGAGTGCCAAGGTTTGCCATCACTGATATAGACTATCACTGTTGTACTACATTTGAAAAAAAATCTTTTTTTCAATTCCTCTGGCCTCTACTGAGCAGAGCAAGTGATTAATTTGTCAGTATCCATAAGTGGCTTCCTTATTAAGGCACTTCCCTATATTGGCAAATTTACACTATTGTAATCTAGGTGATCATACATCAAGAATTTATTTATTTATTATTTACATTTATATCCCGCCCCTCTAGGGGAGAAAAATCATCTCTACTCAGGGCGGCTAACATGTTTATCTGGAACAATCCTTAATTATTCCAAATAAACTGTAGCCTGCAACCTTAGAACAATCTGGGATGGATTGGTCTGCATTAGAAACCGTTTGGAGCACTCTTGCAAAAAACACCATGTAATTGGTATTTTTAAGAGCTCTCCCAGCCATTCCAAAAAGGGGCTACACAGTAGGCTAAATTCCTTTGTAACTGACTTCAAAACTGTGGGGTCAGCTGATGTAGGTTCAAATCCCTACAGAGGCATGGGAATTTAGGTAAGTGTGTATTGCAGTGTTTAACCCCTCTTTCAGCATTTCACTTACTTTGAAAATGCTAATAACGTAGTTCTGTCCGACTCTACAGGGTGGTGCCCATCTCTGTTTACAGCCAAAGAGCCAACACTGTCTGAGTTTTCAGACATTTCTGTGATCATGCGGCAGGCATGTCTAGATGCTGGAGCGAACAAAGCTCTGTTACCTTTCCAACTAAAGGTAACCACCTATTTATCTACTGTACTTGCAATTTCTTGCTTTCAAACTGCTAGGTTGTGGCAGGAGCTGGGACAGATGACGGGAGCTCACTCCATCATTCAGCACTCAGGTCTTAAACTGCTGACCTGCCGAACTTCCAGTCGTCAATATCTGCATCTTAA
Organism: Bradypodion ventrale; assembly: GCA_035047345.1. Lineage (NCBI taxonomy): Eukaryota > Metazoa > Chordata > Lepidosauria > Squamata > Chamaeleonidae > Bradypodion > Bradypodion ventrale. The sequence continues at coordinate 130,395,482 of JAWDJE010000006.1, forward strand.
CCACTAAGCCACTGCAGCACCATAGCTCCTAAGGTCACCATTAAGTTGAAAATAGCATAACAGTGCATAACAAAAACAATCTACCTCTCAGAATTGTTGATGGGTTTTAAAAAAGAGGACCATGCCCACAACCTTGAGCAATGGGGAGGAAAGGTAGGAAACAAATGCAAAAAATAAAACAAGGCACTAAAATCATTTTTAGTGATGTGATCTTTGCCTTGCCTTGTCAGTGGATTGGGTTGTCAGTATTAAAACATAAATATGATGCGCCGAGTAATGCAGGTGCTGCCTGTTGTAACCTGTGCAATCTAGCGAGATATCTGCCCTCAAGCAGCAACCCGAATAATTGGAATTATGTAATCCTGTCACATTAGGAACACATGGTGTGATAAGAACAGAACATGCCTTTGGGCATTTTTCTCAGGAAGAGGATTTATAGTGGGGCTGCAGTTCAGAAGACTCTGTTAAAGCTGGGGGGGAAATAGACTATAGATCCTGGTGGCGCACAAGGGCCAAGGAGAGGGTTCATAACCTCTTACATATTGTATACATGTGTTTATTGGTGGCAAATGCTCCTCCCCCATTAAAGTCTTCTGAGGTTCCCGTTCTGGAAATCAATAGATGGTGCTTTATTGGAAGAACTGGGGCTGCAGTGGCTCAATGGTTAAGAAACTCACCTTGTTAGCTGGACGCCGGCAAGTCGGCAGTTTGAGACCCAGGTACTGCATGGACGGATTGAACGCCTGTCTCTGTCCCAGCTCTTGAGGACATGAGAGAACCTCATTCAGGTGTCCCCTGAGCAGAGTTTCTCCAGCAAAAATCCTTTCAACCCAGAATAATTTCCTTCCACCCCGTGGCCACAAAGAGATGCACCACGAATGGGTGCATGGGTTGTGAAGCTTGAACATTTCTGCATTTGGCATCATTAATTCTACTACAGTAAAACCTTGCATAAAGAGCGCCTCACTTAGAGACTAACTCGCTTAAAGAGCTGAATTTTCTCTGAATGGTTGCCTCGCTCAACAACTAAAAACAACCAAAAACTTGCTTAACAACTAAATCGGGGTTTGCAATCCCCCTGGCCAGAAGTCACAATCGGTCACTTACCATGGCAGCAGTGGCGCTTTTTCCAAGTGTTTCACTTAAAGAGCAACTCGCTTAAAGAGCAATCCCGTGGAACGCATTATGCTCTTTAAGCAAGGTACCACTGTAGTTCATTATGCATAGGTAAAGGTTGTCCATGCTCGAAAGCCAGTCATGTCAGACTCTAGGGTTAGGTGCTCATCTTAGTTTATAGGCAGAGAGCCGGCGCTGTCTGCATCTGGAGATCTTTCTGTCAACATGTGGCAGGCATGCCTAGACCCTAGAGTGCACGGAATGCTGTTTACCTTCCCACCTAAGTGATACCTATTTATTTACTTGCAATTTTTTGCTTTCGAACTGCTAGGTTGACAGGAGCTGGGACAGAGCTGGGAGCTCACCCTATCATGCAGCACTCCGGTCTTGACCTGCCAACCATCAAATTCAGCCACCACAGTCTCCTCAATATATGTACTCTGATTCAAAATCTATAATGCTCTTTGGTCCTCATGCAGAAATTACAGTACAGTTGATCGCTGTTTAGCAAAGGCCTGGGCTCCCTCTGCTGATCTGTGCTGCCATTGTTCTGCTTTATGTTTGTGATGCCTTAACTCCGCACAGGCCAGTTGTGTTAATCTAGATCTTGGGAAAGTTACTTTCGGACCCAAACTTCCAGAATCCCCTCTGGCATTATAGCCAAAAAAGTAACTTTCTCCAGCTCCAACCTGACTCTGTATATAAAAATGAACAGTTAGGAACAATGCTGGAAATGTTCTGTACCGACTGCGCAGTCAGAATGAAGGGTTATTTTGCAATACAGTTTTTTTGGCTGGGAGAAGTAGATTTCATTATAACATAATCACCCTACATAAAACTAAGACGCTGACTGGGAGGCGGAAGGTCAGCAGTTCGATTCCCAAGTACTGCAGGATGGAATGAGCTCCTGTCTTTGTCCCAGCTCCTGTCAACCTAGCAGTTCAAAAGCAAGAAATTGCAAGTAGATTAATAGGGACCACTTCGGTGAGAAGGTAACAGCATTCCGTGCGCTCCGGTGACTATTCATGCCTGCCACATGACCACGGAAACGTCTGCAGAAGCTCTTCGGCTTTGAACCAGAAATGAGCACTGAACCTTAGAGTCGGACACATGGCTCCGGACAATACGGGACCTGCGCAGAACGGTTCTGCACAGGTCGCTTCTACGCATGCGTAGAAGCCTTCCACGCATCCCCTTCTGCACAGAACCCTTCTACTCATATGTAGAAGGGTTCTATGCATGCGTAGAAAGGACCTGCGCAGAAGGGATGCACAGTAACTACTTCCCCCCCCCCCCCCGCTGCCAAATTATGGGGTAGCGGCGTCTCCGGGCGGAAAATGAACAAAAGCAGCGCAAAATTACGGGGAAATGCCGGCCATTACGGGGTACTTGACAGGTATGCTCAAGTGGCTAACACGCTGACTGGAAGGCGGGAGGTCAGCAGTTCTATTCCTGAGTATTGCAGGATGGAATGAGCGCCTGTCTTTGTCCCAGCTCCTGCCAATCTAGCAGATTCAAAGCATGCAGACTGTCCTTCAAATTTGCTCACCTAAATAGCCATAAAGGGCTGTATGGTAAGGACTACAGAATCATCACAGGCAAAATTGTACTTGGAAATAAATTGGCAATGAGTGTGGTTGGTACAGAATACTTTATTTACAACAATTGTAGAATAAACTTTCTTTAATTATTAACTTTTTAAAAATTGACCCCAATTGAGTTGTTTCTTGAAAGCATAGAGCCGTGATGGTGAACCTTGGCCCTCCAGATGTTTTTGGTCTTCAATTCCCAGAAGCCCCCTTGAATCCACACTAATTGGTTTACTGCGATTCATCCGGCCCATGCGGTACGGGCACGTTTTACTTCCGCTTCCAGGAGCGACGAGGGCCAAGGTTCGCCATCACGGGCGTAGAGGCTCTGTTGCTTACAACAGCAGATTCTGTTAATCTTCACAGAAGAAGCATTCCAACATATAGGAAGGGTTTTAGACTGATGATTTTTTTTTTGACACAGAGAAAAAGCCTCTGAACTGTTGGGCAAAACTCTTGCCAAACTGCCTCTACTATCCAGTCCTACTGTCTACACTTAAAAGGCTCTCATAGTTGTCAACACTCTAACACCTTCTGGTGGGTGTAGATGTGGGTGTGGGTGGGAAGACTTCTCATTAATCTCATGTATTGTGGACAAATCCACCCCTTTTTACATCTCAGCAATTTAGTTCTTTGGTAGGATAGAGATATCTTGGAATAATCAAATCTAAATCACAGGCTTACCTGGCTTGCCACCTTTGAGCATCGGAAGAAACTCTTGTCTCTCTTCTTCTGGGTTACATATTGATTTCCTGCCTTCTTTCTTGTCCCTGTGCTTGGGGAATACACCAGTCATCATCTGTTGTGATAGCATCTTTTGCTGGACCTGGAACATTGCCATTTTGTTTTGTTATTTTCCCTGGGGGAAACCTCCCTCCACCCCCCTTTTCAGTGCTCTTCTATGGACATCTCAAACCAAGGTGCGAAATCTTTCAAAGCTGTAAGTAATGGATTTGTATGAGTCATCTTGTGTTTTTCCCCCTTCAAGCTGTAGAAAAAACAGATAAGCCATGCCTGTTAAAGGGGAAATTATGTATTTTTTAATATGAGATCAGGCTGAGGAAAAGAAGAAGCATTTGTTAGAGATTAAGATAAATACATAATCCTTGTGCATTTGATGTGTAGCTGTTATAGATAATGTTTTGTTTATTTTGCATGCATAACTACCACAGTGATGGCTTTCTTAATTACAACAAGGTGAAAGGCAGTATACTATGTCCTCTCCTTGAGAGGTTTTGTTGTTTACTCCATAACTTTTCCCCCTTTCACAATTGGAAGAAAGAGATCCGATGCAAGATGGGGGTGGGTTGGGGTGTGAAGGTGTGGGTGTGTAATCTGTTGAATTTTTGCTTAGCCATCTGTCCTCTGTACCCTGCAATGTCTGCCTTCTCATTCTGCACAGCCCATAAAAACAGTCTTAGCCTCCTAAGCACTTTGCTGTTGCTGTCCATGGCAAATATTGTTTGTTGTTGTGGAGATTTGCAGCTGAATTGAGTCTGGGCTGGAAGGCTCCTGTTGTCACTGTAAATGTCAGGCACACAAATGACATGAATATTGGCACATACAATATTTTGTCTGTAGAACCCTTTGAAATGTGGGAGGGTGTGAAGACATGATTCTTTTGGTTTGCCTTGTGCTTTATGCTGATCAGACGACACCGACTGAAGCTCAGTACCTTATAAGTAGGTGTTGAGTTCGCTCCGATGTCACGTGTCACATAACCAGCTTATTGAATGGCTTCAGGTAATTAAAACAATTTTAACCCTGTGATTCTCACACACACAAACCAACGTGCAATACCGATATTACAGCTTTCAGTGGCTCTGCAGTTATTTGACAGCTGTGTAACTCCTTTTGGAAAAGCACCTGTATGAGTTACTCTCTGGTCCTTAACAATTAAGGTGGAAGGGGTTTGAGGCTGAAAGGGGAAGGCTGTGATATCAGACCAAAAGCTAAGGTACTGCTAGCTGGGACCCTTTTCCTTCCGATAACCTTGACAGCTAAGTGGAAAATTCTGTTGGCAGTTTAGAATGATGTGCAGATACTGTTGTGTCTTAAGGCAGATGTGCTGAGCAAGGTTGATCCCCCATCTCTACCTATTGGGGGCTGGAAGGTAAGGTGAAAATTCTGCTGATTTGGAACAGGTGATTGGTAGATGTATAGTGGCTGCTGTAGTTCTAGCTGCAAGTAGGGTGGTCCCCATCTTCCCATATGGTTATTAAATCACTGATTCTCAAACCCAGGGGTACAGTTGTTATTGACCTAAATAACTTCTTAACTATTGGCTGTGATGGCTAAAGCTTCTTGGAGTTTTATTTAGTTTATTTTGAATTTTTAATTACCAACAGGCATACAAAATGATGTTATCCAAACGTGTTGTTATGTGAGGGTTGACTGTTTATATATATTTAACCATGAGCTAGGTAAAGGCAAAGGTATAGGTCACCCTTGCTCAAAAGCCAGTCATATCCGACTCTAGAGTTCAGTGCTCATCTCTGTTTATAGCTGAAGAGCCAGCATGTCTGCATCTGCAGACGTTTCCGTGGACATGTGGCAGGCTTGCCTAGACACTGTAGTGCTTCGAATGCTGTTTACCTTCCCACCAAAGTGGTACCTATTTATCTACTTTCATTTTCTTGCTTTCAAACTGCTACGTTGGAAGGAGCTGGGACAAAGATGGAAGCTCATTCTGTCGTGCAGTACTCGGGTATCAAACTGCTGACTTGCCGCCTTCCAGTCAGCACCTTAACCACTTGAGCCACTGCAGTCCTAACCATGAGCTTGGAGGATGGTAAAAGAAAAGTGTGAAGGTGTGAGAGAGCCTCTCTAGGCAGGTGTAAAGTCCATTGTCCACAATGTTTTGGGATGGACCTGTCCACTTTTCTTCCTCCAGGATGTAGACACATTGGGCACCAGAGCATTTCTAGCTCTTTTGGGCATACTCCAAAATATGCTGTTCCCAGTGCCTGTGAACACTAGAAAAGGCATATGTGGAACCCTTACAGCCATCAAAGGTTACTTCTGGTGCCAACATCCAGCAGACTGAAGGTACTAACAAGAGCCGCAATTTCAATCAGCACTACAGAGAAAAGTGAAGAAAATCCTCTTCTCCTAACCAATGTAGCATTACATAGATCAGAGAGCAGGGGAAAATAATTACACTTTCCCTCCCCCTCTACATAGGAGCAGGGGAAGTGTTTAATTTGCCACTTCACAATATGAACAAAGGTTCCTTTTGTTGTAGGATAGAGGGAGGAGACATAACCTATATGTGATTTAGCGCTTCCCCTATCCTCAAGTAACCTCATAATAAGCTATCCTGACCAAACCACAAGGGGTAGCTTAGACAGGCTAAGAATTTCCCATAAATTAAGAATCGGCTGAAAGGCTGAAATGTTTTGGAACCACTGCTCTAAAGATTGCTGTCACACTGGGATTCTTTAGTACATCTAAGGCAGGAGGTAGGGTTGCTGTTGTTTTTGGTAGATAAGAATCAAAGTTTAGGTACAGGATTCACACAGTAATTAATATACAGTACTGTGTATTTTATCCCTTAGTGTCAGTCCTTGAGAGCAAGACTCATCTATAATGACTCAAAAGATCAGTTCCTTTCAGTAAAGTTATTTGAAATATTAAATGAAAGCCTCCTTTTTTCATAAGGGTGAAAATCTTCTGATTGCTTCCTAACTATGCTATCTTTGATTGTTCCACTATCAGTTTCTGTTCCTGCAGCAGTGGGTGAAGGCTTTAATTACAGATTTTTCTCTCAACATGTCTTTTTCACATTGTGAAACGATGTTAGATGTAGTGTGAGAAAGATCAGAAAGGAGATGACACCAATAATGAAAACCTTCCCTCTGCGCCAGATAAGAAACTAAGGAAGAACCTTCATTGTCAAAATGGCAAAATGGACAGGCTGCCAATTGGTTTTGTCACTGTGTAGACTAGGCATTCTCAATCTGCGACCCGTGGGCCAGATGCAGCCCATGGCACCATTTCATGTGCCCTCCCCTCCCCGCCTCCACCACACCAGGAAGTTCCATGTGGTGGAGGAAGGGCAAAATGACCGCCCGGCCTCCAAAGCTATCTGAGGGAGCATGACCCTGCCCCTGGCTTTAAAAGGTTGAGAACTCCTGGTGTAGACGGAAGGTGTTGAGGGGATTCCAGAGACTAAGGACCACCACCAAGAAGGCCTGACTCCTCTTCTATGCTTTTCTTGTCTCCCACAGTGTGCCCACTTTTAGCCAACATGGATTGAGAAAAGTGAATGAAATGGGCAGAGACATTCCAACAAGTACAATATTGAGCTCCTAAAGCAGTCTACTAGGTTCAATCACTTCATTCATTCATTCATTCACTTTTATATCCCAGTCTTAAATGCATATATACAGTGTGTGTGTGTATGAGAGAGAGAGAGAGATATGGCATAAAAAATCTTAAAACCATAGCAGTATTCAAATTAAAACACTATTTGTAGCAAGCAGTAAAAGGAGTTAATATCAACATTGCACTGTTCTAATGATCTTACAGGTCAGGAGTTCCCAACCTTTTTATGCTGTGGGCCTGATCATGCCCCTGGAAAGCTGAGTGGACAGGACCATGTCCCCTGAAAGCGGAAGTAAATGTGCCCACTTCCGCATTTACAGCAGCTGCGGGTGCATTTACAGCTGACATAACTGAGTTTACGCATGAGCAGACACTTTCAGAAATGTGTCCACTTCCACTTTCGGGTGTGGCTGCAGTGGGCCACATGAAATGGTGCTATGGGTTGAGTCCGGCCCACAGGCCGTAGGTTGGGAACCCCTGTTATAGGCCTTAAAAGGCTTGTTGACTTTCCTATTATAATTATTTGATATATAAGTATAATATATTAAATGTGCTGGATCCAGCTCTTAGAAATCTCATTTTAAGTGCACAATACAAAATATGTTTTAATAAGGACACATGACCAGAATGTCTTTTAAAAAAAACAATCTTGTGGTTTAAGATGAAATCCCAGCTTCTTTGGTCTTAATGCAACTTTTGACAATTGTAATCAGACTATACAGTATAGACAAAAAGGATGGTGTTTGTAAAGTGTAAAGATATGCAAAGCTTGGGAATGGGAAGATTCCAAGTTACAACTGTTCAAAATAAACATATGCAGTGTGCATTCCTGGCTGAGTTGTTCGCTGAAGTAATAAAATTTACTGTAAAGTCAATATTTGGAATTCAATCAGAACTTCTTATCAAGTTTGTAAACAGTTTTCCTCCTGATTTCCCAAAGTACTTATTTCATTAAAGGAATAATAATAATAATTGCACACTTTTTGTTTTTCTTGCATGAGGTTGCAAAGGTCCTGAGTGATTCATGGCACATTGAGTGCAGACCTCATGCCCATTGCGTTACTGACTGTTTTGCTATTTTAATATGTCCTCAATCTGACCCAGTTAACAGCTTAATGCCTTTATAGCTTCTGTGAATGAACTAGGCTGGTTAATGCAACTCTGGCCTAGTACCGGTAATATACCTAAACTGTATCATGTATCATTTGCCTCCAGCTGGTAAGGTTACAGCCTGACTTAAAAGGGTCACAAAAGCAGCACATGAATAAATGGTTTTAGGTTTTAAGAAATGGGCTCAAACTAATGTGGTCCAACAATGGGCCTTCAATCTAAAAGGTTTTAAAATCTGCTGAGTTCTTGTTAAGCGCCATCAAGTTAGAACCAACTTATAGCAACCCAAATGGGGCTTTTAAGGTAAATAAATAAATTTTGTGTCAGAAATTACTATGGTTTGAAAGGATAATGAGATATGAGCTTTCATGGTTGAGTGGGAATTTGAACTTCCCATCACTCTATCCAATACTCTTAATAGGTAAAGGTCGCCCTTGCTTGAAAGCCAGTCGTATCCGACTCTAGGGTCCAGTGCTCATCTCTGTTTTTAGCCAAAGAGCCAGTGCTGTCTGCATCTGCAGACGTTTCCATGGACATGTGGCAGGCATGCCTCAACACAGAATGCTGTTTACCTTCCCACCAAAGTGGTCCCCATTTATCTACTTGCAATTTCTTGCTTTTGAACTGCTAGGTTGGCAGGAGCTGGGACAAAGACAGGAACTCACTCCGTCATGCAGTACCTGGGAATTGAACTGTGACCTTCCTGTCAGCGAGTTGAGCGTCTTAACCACTTGAGCCACCGCATTCCCTCTAATAAAGGTAAAGGTTTCCCTCGCTCGAAAGCCAGTCATATCCGACTCTAGGATTCAGTGGTCATCTCTGTTTCAAAGCCAAATAGCTGTTGTCAAATTCCACTTTCTCAACTTCATCTGCCTTGTGGAGCAACTGAAGGAAAATGGAACTGATTGGCATTCTGCAATTCTGTTGATGCAAAGGTGAAACAAATTCAAGATCTCAAAACTGTTTAGAGACTAAACATGCTGTATAATTATTAATTTTAGCAGTAATAATAACTTTCAAGCTTTAGTGGTTTTGCATGCCAGTTGATGTCTTTGCTCTTGAGAATTACTCATGGCTATTAACCAAGAAGAATGTACAAAACAAGCAGTGAGAAGAGTTGTTCTTTTCCTCCAATGGTTGTGTGACAGAATAACAACTCTACTTTTTGCATATATCAGATTTTCACACATGCATGGAGAGTTGCATGGATACAGACAAGGAATCCTTTACCTCTTAATAGATCTACATTACTGTAGATGTTATCTTGATCAAAATCAAAAGACTCACAGGACTGTAGTGCATCTCTTATGCAAACAGTGACTCCCTCACATGTGTGAAAAGCTGCCCCAGTGTTGCAGTGACTGTAAAACCCCAGTAATGCTGGAACCTTTATGTGGCTGCCATAAATTGCTGGAAGATCACACCCCGAACTGCCAAAGTGAAACCACTTTCTTGGTTTTGTCATTGGCCAAACGTAAGTCTTCATTGGTGCATGTTTCTGGCAGTAATCGGCAGACCAATAAATGAACCAGATCCTGTATCTCTTTACATTCACATAGTGTGTTGTTGTCTAACAGCACAGTGGTCCTCAACCTTTGGCTTTTGGACTTCAATTTTGGACGCCGGCCCCTCGAGGAGCTCCCTGTCTCGCCCGGGAGCCCACGCCATCGGCCCCGGGAGTGGAGACAGGTGGGAGCCGCCGCAGCTGCCTTCACTCTCCGGGCCCGCCCGCCCGGAGAGCAGAAAAGGATGCCGCCGACGCCGGCCCCTCGAGGAGCTCCCTGTCTCGCCCGGGAGCCCACGCCATCGGCCCCGGGAGTGGAGACAGGTGGGAGCCGCCGCAGCTGCCTTCACTCTCCGGGCCCGCCCGCCCGGAGAGCAGAAAAGGACGCCGCCGACGCCGGCCCCTCGAGGAGCTCCCTGTCTCGCCCGGGAGCCCACGCCATCGGCCCCGGGAGTGGAGACAGGTGGGAGCCGCCGCAGCTGCCTTCGCTCTCCGGGCCCGCCTGCCCGGAGAGCAGAAAAGGACGCCGCCGACGCCGGCCCCTCGAGGAGCTCCCTGTCTCGCCCGGGAGCCCACGCCATCGGCCCCGGGAGTGGAGACAGGTGGGAGCCGCCGCAGCTGCCTTCGCTCTCCGGGCCCGCCCGCCCGGAGAGCAGAAAAGGACGCCGCCGACGCCGGCCCCTCGAGGAGCTCCCTGTCTCGCCCGGGAGCCCACGCCATCGGCCCCGGGAGTGGAGACAGGGGTGAAAAGCCGCCGCAGCCGCCACCGCCGCCACCGCTGCAGAGAGGTCCGCGCTCACCCCGCAGCCACACCATCGCTTGGGGGACCAAAGTCGCTTATTTTAGGACTTTTGTCTTTTGCCCTGTCTGGGACTCGTTCTCCACGAGGGGAGTGACAGGTGGGAACCACTGCTGTCGACGCAGCAGCCCTTACGGTCTTTTGAACCATTGGGCACCTTTGTGGCTGCTGGGTGGTTGAGGTTAATTCTGTAATTTTTATAATGTATGTGTTATTATTATTATTTTTATGTGACTTCCCCTCCCCCTTCCCCCCCACTGTCATTTTATGTATGATATTATGCTTATATGTATTGTATTCCTATTATACAGTATTGCATATTGTTTATTCTGTATTGTATCTTTTGCATAATTTGATGTTTTGATTGTATTAATTGTGTATTGCCTTTTGTATTCTATTGTATGTTTTGCTCTGTTTATTGTATTTATATATATTGTAAGCCGCTTTGAGTGGCACTTGTGTCAGGAAAGCGGGATAGAAATAAAACTTAATAATAATAAAATAATAATAATAATTCCCAAAAGCCTAAGTCAATTCCCCAAAGTACTGATCAGCCAATGTACTGACTTAGGCTTCTGGGAATTAAAGTCCAAAAGCCAAAGGTTGGGGACCACTGCTCCAGCAGCTTCTATTTGAGCATGTTGGTCTTCCATTTAGGGATTCCAACCTACTCAGGATTCAATTGCTGGGATGATAATATTTTATTAGGGAAACTTCTGAAAATATAATCAAAGCTAATTACAGTGGTACCTCGCTTAAAGAGCATAATAGATATGCTTACGGATGCACTTTTGAGGCAAGTGCTTTAACTGTACCAGATTTTGAAATGTGCAGCAGAAACCAGACTTACTTCCTGGGAGGTACTGTAGCTATGTTAGTCTGTTGCTCAAAAACTGACAGCAAAAAGTACAATAATCAATCCGCAGACTTATATGCACACTTTTTTCTGGTGATGGAAGCATGACAGTTGTCTTATGGACACTAGTCATACATCATCACCACCCCCACCCCACCCCCCCCACCCTCCAATCAACAGGATAGTCAAAACAATCCAGTTTGTCCTTCAGTTGTCTCAGTGCCATTGATAGAAATCCTCTGTCAGGAGCAGGGTATCATAATTCTAGGTGGGAAAGAATACACAATGGGATAGTCAGTTGCCTGGAGTTTTGCTTAAGTGCTATCTGTCACAAGTCAAATTACAACATACCTTGTTAATGTATACAAAGGGTCTGTGGTGGCTCAGTGGTTAAGAAGCTCGCCTTGATAGCTGAAAGGCTGGCAAGTTGGTAGTTCGAGACCCAGGTACTGCATGATGGGTTGAACGCCCGTCTCTGTCCCAGCTCCTGCCAACCTAGCAGTTCAAAAGCAAGAAATTGCAAGCAGAAAAATAGGGACCACTTTGGTGGGAAAAGATCTTGGAGACATGAAAGGGGCCTCGTTCAGGCGTCCCCTGAGTGGAGTTTCTCCAGCAAAAACCCTTTCAACCCAGAATAATTTATGACATGAAATTATTATTGTTGTTGTTGTTGTTGTTGTTGTTGTTGTTGTTGTTGTTGTTGTTGTTGTGTACAAATATGGAAGATATTATAAATCCTGTGGCCTGTGACCATATTCTTACTAGAACCAAAATAAACTTACTAAATAGATTTTTTTTGGTGACTAACATAGAAGATCCAAAGTTTTATTTGCTAGCAGTAAAGATTTCTGTAGGCTCAGCAGAAACTTATTGCTCATGCTTCTGCTTCTTGGCTGTATGAATCTCAGAGCAGCTCTTCTGTTTCCTTCCTGGATAATTTGAGGCTGACTAAAGCTGCTTTTACTGCTGCTCTTATCCCAGATGTTTGCATGCTGGATACTTATTTTACCAACCTTAGAAGGTTTGCCTGTCTTGTAATCCTTTTTACATTGAACAGTGCTTCCCCCCACCAAGACAGGTAAAGAGATATTAAAACATGACATGCAACAAAGAATATCTTAGAAGAAATGAAGAGGCAGTCTGGAGTTACATCCAGAGATGTGCTGTCAAGTTGGTACCAATTTATAGTGACCTTGACAGAGCTTTCAGGGTAAATGAAGTATTTTAAGAAAATTGCTTGCCTCTCATTGAGTTTCCATGACTTGATGGAAATTTGAACCCAGATCTCCCGAGTCCTAATTCATCACTCTATCCAGTATACCACAATGGGCAGCCTTTAAATAGAAAAGTTTGGTTTTAAATATAGTCTGCGTGGGGAGGGAGGGGAGAAGAAAGAGTCAAGGTCACAATCAATATGGAAGATTTTTGACATACCGCACTTAAATGACTCAGAAATTTCTGAGCTAGTACAGTTCTCCGGCGTCTTTGCAAGAGGCAAAGTTTTTGGAAGCTTACAGATCTTGGAAACTCGACTCAGCAAGTCAGACCAGGCATCCAATTGGGAGCAAAGCTCCTATAACTAGAAATATATCTCTTTATCTTAGCTTGAACTTTCTCCACACTGCATGCTGCAGATAAGTTTGCTTTTATTTTATGATTGGTGACTGGGTGACAATCAAGGGCTTCATTTGCTGGACCTCCTCCTTATGCTTGGGTCTATGAAGGAATTATCTCCATATATTATATAATTCCTTATTCTTACTGGAATATCCTTATGGGCATATTCTTACTGGAACCAAAAATTAACTTAATAAATAGACTTTATTTTGTGAATAGCATAGAAAATCCAGAGTTTTATTTTCTATCAGTAAAGATTCAAAGCTCATGATTCTGTTTCTTGGCTGTATGAATCTCAAAGCTGTTTCCTTCCGGAATAATTTGAAGTCATCTCAAGCTGTTTTCCCTCCCATTCTTAACCCAGACGCTTGTATGCTATGAATCATGGATCTGCAAGCTGTGTTCTGGTAGACGGTAGGAAAGTTGCAGAGCAGACAGCAGTACGTGTTATTTGGCCCTGAAATATCAGATGATAATAATCCATCTGTTTTGACTTAAGCTAGTTTATCAACCGGGTAGCTACGGCTGCCGTACAAGGCCACCGAATCTCATACAAAACTGATGTTTACTCAGTGTTCCTTAGAAATTCACCAAAAGAGGACATGTACTACAGTATATGTTGTGAATTGGTTTTGATGAATGGGACAATAACACCATTAATGGAACTGTAGCACAACACTAGAACTAGGGGGCACTCCATGAAACTTTTGGGCACTAGTTCTCAAACAAATAAGAGAAAGTACTTTTTCACCCAGAGGATCACTGGTCTATGGAACTCCCTGCCAGAAGAAGTGGTGACAGCTGTCAGTCTTGACAGCTTTAAGAAAGGATTAGACAAGTTCATGGAGGACAAGGGTATCCATGGCTATAATTATGGCTACCTAAGGACAACCTCCTGGTTGGAGAGATAGGCAGGATATCTCTCAATGCCATTTCTAGGGAATCCTAAGCAGGTGAAGGCATCTGCTTGGGAATACCCTGAAGCAAATGGTGAGCCACTGTGTGGGACAGAATGCTGGACTGAATGGGCTGTGGCCTGTTCCGGCAAGGCTGTTCTTATGTTCTTATGAACACTAATATCAAGTTTATTAATAAGTCTACTATGAGCCTCAGCCAGATATAGGAAAGTTACAATCCCTCGCCAAGGATATCCCTGGTGTTCTCTATTATTATTATTATTATTTTGGGGGGGGGGGCGGACCCTTCAAGCTTCTAGAAGTGATGATCCACCTTTGAAATAGGACAAAGTGTCCCCACCCTCATTTCAATATCCACAATAATTATTTTTCAAAATTAGAAATGAACACCTAGCACAGGGGGTTGCAATCTACGGCCTGCAGGCCAGACCTGGCCCATGGCGAAAATTCATTTGGGCCGCGGGGACGAACCTGGAAGCAGGCACATTTATGACAGCCATAAATGTGCATGCGCACATGCGCCCACACATGCGCAAACACGCCTATTACTGTTTGCGGAGGTGTTTGCGGCAGGGGGAACCCACGTGCCTGCCCCGCTCAGCTATCTGAGCAGGCATGGTGCAGCCTGTGGCTCTGAAAGGTTGAGAACCCCTGACCTAGCACTTCAGTTTTAGAGAACGTGGGCAGTTCAGAGAGTCCTGGGGGGAAGAAAACTGGCTCCTGGGCATGCTACAATTGCCTGCCTCTCCACCCAACTCAAGTTGAAGCAACCTCTCTTCTGGGAGGCAGCTTTGCATCTTGCCGGTCCTCTAAGGTTGAACTTTAAAATACTTTAAAAATAAACTAGTGTACATGTTTCCCATTTAGGAACAAGCTGTCCTGGGGTGCAAGGGATTTGTTGTTTTCTCTAAATCAAAGCTGCACATGTATAACTTTATGTACAGACAAAGGTCTTCCTGTCATGTCCGACTCTAGGGTTTGGTGCTCATTTCCATTTAAAGCCAAAGAGCCAGTGCTGTCTGTCAGCAGACGTTTTCCGTGGGCATGTGGCAGGCATGACTAGACATTGGAGTGCACCGAAATGGTACCTTTTTATCTACTTGCAATATGTTGCTTTTGAACTGCTAGGTTGGCAAGAGCTCACTCTGTTGCACAATACTTGGGTCTTGGACTGCTAAACTGCCGACCTTTTGTTTGTCAGGCTCAGCATCCTAACCACTAAGCCACTGTTGCCAATCTGCAAAGTTCAAGAAACTGTTGCAGAATTATTATATGCAAATTTTCAGCTCATGGGGTCTTGAGTTACCAAAAGGAAAAATCAATGCACCAAATTTAGGGAGAAAGAAAGGCTTTTTATTTAGGGGGAAAAATACATTTGCAAAAGAGTTCCTTCCCTAGGGTGGGAAGGGAAAGAGAGAGAGAGATGAAGAAGAGAGAACTTATACAGTACCTCTAAAAACACCATTCAAAATTGGCTTCTCTAATTGGCTTATGGTTATGGCAGGAGTCCAGGACCACAGAGCATAATCAATCTCATAACTCTGACTAAGTGATTTTTAGCTCTCAAGACACCACCACAACCCCAACTTCATGTATACTTCTTTAATAATTTAGATTATTTCACACATGCTCAGTAAAGGTTAGAAGCACCTACTGTTCTTGACAGGGAATTGTTATTTTAAAAGGGGTGGGGGGTGTTCAAGACTCTGCACTTTGTGCAATCTGGCATTGGTGGCCAACTTCCAAATTGTACTTGGCTGATTTCTTTCTCTAAAACCCCCAAACTGATAGAAGTAAGATTAATATTAGCCCCTTCTCAGTGTTGCATATTAGTTGCCCAAGATTAAAATATTGGAAGAGCTTGATCCAGCTGTGACACTTAGCACGTTCCTTATCAAGTTTTTAAATTTAAAAATGCAAACTAGTCAAAGTGGCCCAAATCCATTCTTCGAATTGTTGTTTTAGGAGCCAGCAGTATATGCTTTGGAGACTTTGTCGCCTCCCTCAAGCCCCCACCAATGGCTGGAGGGAGGAGCCGCCGGGACACAGCCGCTGCTGCCGTCTCTGCTGCAGAGACGTTGAGCCCTAGGCTCCGTCATGGGCATTGAGCCACGGGCTCCGTCATGGGCGAAGAGCCCTGGGCTCCGCCATGGGCGTTGAGCCCTGGGCTCCGTCATGGGCGTTGAGCCCGGGCTCCATCATAGATGTTATTGTATTTGCTTCACACTGTAAGCTGCCCTGAGTGGTGCTTGCACCAATAGGACGGGGTATAAATATAATAAATAAATAATAAAAAATATGTATCTTATTACACCCCAAAAGTAATAATATGGCGACTCATTCTGTTACTTTGGTTATATTGCTCTTATCACCAAACATAACAATCTATATTCATATGGGCAATGTGTTACCTCTAAGCCCTGGTTTGTGGTGAGTGAAGAGGAGAGAGTATTACAATTTTTACATATTTATAAATAAAGCAAGTAACTTTGTAAAAGTAGGTACCCAGTGCGATGTAGTGAACTCAGGAGACCTGATTTTAATTCCCTAGCTCTGCTATGCAAACCAGTAAAAAAACCACTCTTTAAATACCTCACTTATCTTGAAAATCCTATTAGGCTCACTATAAGTCAGTTGTGACCTGGTGGCACATAAACTCTGTGGAAAACACATTGTAGTTAACCATGCTAACACCTCTCCTGATGTTAACACCAAAGGTCTATCTGTCACAAAAAGTCCACCAGATACCTCTGGCAGGTCCTTAGGCAGGGAAGTATGAGATTAGTACCTTTCTGCAATTCCTACCTAGTATGTGGTACTTGGAAGGATCCATCTACCTCTTACAGTGGAAGCTCCACTTGAAAAGCTTTCTCTTTGTCACAAATTCATCCAATCTCCATCATCGCATTTTTGGCGCCACAAGTTTGGCCAGCGACATAGCCAAGAAAGTGGCTTCATTTTGGTAGACCAGGATTTGATCGGGATATGACATTAGTTATGCGCAGTGCTGAAAAAAAGTCTTCTCTTCTGATGGCCCTGGAAGTCTATTAGTAAGTAAAGTATTTGTTTCTTGTTAAACAGGAAACAACGAGGCATGTAAAAATGACATTGAAAGCAAGCACAGATTTGCCAAGTACAAACCTGAATGCCGCCCTCTCTATCTCTGTCCCACTCCCTTGGGAGTCACCTTGAAATTTAGTCAAAACAAATCCTGGCAGACATGTAAACTAGCCATTTTGGCCTTCAGTGCCCTATCGGTTAAACCTGGGTCATAAAAATTGGCGGTGCTGGGGAGAAGGTAGACGAATGGGGTAAAACATCTGGATTTGAAAGTCAGGACAGCGGTACTGAGCCAAGGTTCACTATCACCGCAATAGACTGAGCAGCCCCTTCCAACTCTATTGTTGTATGATTCTAGAATTTTCTGGACAAGGTGTACAAGAGGAAAATTCTAGAAGGTGTGGGGTGGAAAATTGCTGCTTCACACTGACTGTTAAAAGAGGTGAAATATGTCACACGAAACCTAGGCATGTAATTTGCTTGGGAACAGGATTATGTTTTGACCAGTTCCCCTTTCTGTGTTGGGATGGAGAAAACTGTGGTGTGGATTGCAGAAGATCTTTAGATAAGTTTGTTCTCCCTCAAAGGCAAGAACCCAATCCAAGAGGAATTCTTAAAGATTTGTTTTTACAACCATAAAGGAATATGGGAGACTTCTTCTTCCGTATCTAGGCCAGACATGAAACTGCCAAAATGAAGGCACCTTTTGATGAGTTCATTCTGCAGTTCCTTTCATCTGACCTGATATGAGAAAGATTAGCCAGCAACACAAGGTTGCCCTTACCAGGGTACGCCCGATTGTGGTTCAAAATTACTACAGTCTTCGAGGAAGTTCTATATCGCCTTGTCTTTCATCAGATACATGTTTCAGTACATGCTGAAACCAGTGAATTTTCTCCAGGATGCTGAAACATTCATGGTTTTCTTCTGATGCATTTGGTACTTCCTTAACGAATATTTTCAGAATAATGGACTGTTCTTCTCATTTTGGGGGCAAACCTTTTAAATAAATAAATAATATTATTAAGATTAGAAGTTGCTCTTGTTCAAAAGCCAGTCGTATCTGACTCTAGGGTTCAGTGCTCATCTCTGTTTACAGCCAAAGAGCATCTGCAGATGTTTCCGTGGACATGTGGCAGCCATGCCTAGACACCGGAGTGCTCAGAATGCTGTTTACCTTCCCACTGATGTGGCCCCTATTTATCTACTTGCAATTTCTTTCTTTTGAACTGCTAGGTTGGCAGGAGCTGGGACAAAGACGGGAACTCACTCTGTCATGCAGTACTGTACCTGGGTCTCAAACTGCTGACTTGCCAACTTTCCAGTTGTCAAGTTCAGCATCTTAAACACTTGAGTCACCACAGTCCTATTATTAAGATTGGGTTGGTCCTAGTGCCTTTAAAGATGTTGATGTGGTGCTGTTCTCCGTTCTCTCCTAGGACCTCAGCTCATTTGCCATGCCATTCCTGGATGGAGATGTTGACAATTCTGAGAAACATTCATCACGAAAGGTAGGATTCTCTGGTCTCCTCCATGTTTGCTCTGTAACGTTGGTGAAAAGAAAGTTAATTGTGTCCCTTCTTGGGATTCAGAAATATGTTTTCCTGAAGTGAAATAAGTTGTTGGTTCCATTCATGTATGCTTGGCACACTTTTACTCTCAGTGTTTGCAGTATGATTAGATGGAGGGCGGAGGTTTGAATCCTCTCATAAAACACACAGTCCAGTTTAGTATAGTACATATAGAATTTCTAAATTTAGGTGTTAATCTTAATACTGTACTCTGCTTTCAGCACCATCTTTCACTAGCTTAATTTCTTTGTTCTAATATTCAGCTGCAATCCTGCTTTGACACTTTCTTCTTTCACTTTCATTTTAAAATCATTTCAAACCATTGCTGTTTGCTTCCAGTAAGATAGGTTTTTAAGTCTTGCAGCTGAAACATAGTTCAGTGGATTTACAGGGACAAGCTACCTTCTTTGAAGATAGAAGCTTCAACCTCCTATATGTAGACTTTTAATATACTGTATTTTCTGGCATATAAGACTACTTTTTAACCCCGAAAAATCTGTGCCAAAGTCGGGGGTCGTCTTATAGGACAGGTACTTAACTGCAGCTTGTTTCCCCTTGCTTCATATGTCCGGCGCATATGGTGGGGGGTGCCGCGGCTGAGTCCCTGCTCTGTGCGGGGAGTATGAAGCAAGGGGAAGCAAGCTGCACACATCTTCCTGTACCTCGAGGAGGAGAACGCGAGCGTGGATTGGCTCTCCACCAGAACCTGCCCATTCGACTCGGAGGGCTGCGCGTCTTCGGGTTGAGTGTGGGTTAATTTTTATTTGGTGTGCATTGGAAGAGAGGTAGTCTTATATGGCAAGTATATTCCAAACTCTATATTTTAACTGGAAAAGTTGGGGGTCGTCTTATACGCCCAGTCGTCTTATATGCCGGAAAATACAGTACATAGTGTACATTCTATGCCTTGGGGAAAAGAGCCAATGTATCACGATACAGTGAAGCCAAAGAAAGTAATTAAACTTCTTGAAATAATAATCATCATAGTCAGTACACCTAGCAGAAGGTGCTAGTATCACCTTAAGTTAATGCTGCTGCTCAATGGCTGGTACCACCATCAACCTTTGAACTTTCCAACTCCAGAGACTGTTTTTTTTTTAAAGTTCAGTACATGCTGGGGGGGGGGGTACTAAGGAGATTGATCCTTAGAGTGAGCTTACCTTGCTTATGGTAAAAATATAATAGCCCCTGTTCATCACCTTGAGTATTTAGGAAGAAAGGGAGGAAGCAAATATAAATTTGTGGTGTTTAGTTGGGTGAGGGCAGTCTGGCCACATTATTCTGCTATGGTAATAGAGTAGACCAGGGATCCTCAACAGTGATGCACTGCAGCAGGTCCTGCAGAACCGGTTGCGGAAATTCCCCCAGGCCACGCCCACTTGGTTGGCCATGCCCACCTCCATAGCCCACAATGCAGGATGTTGGGTCACACCCCCAGATTTGGCCCTGCCCACAGATTTGGCCACACCCAAAGAGTAGGTAGTTAAACATTTTGCAGTGCATCACTGGTCCTCAGCCCTTTTCAACCAGGGGCTTGTTCACGTCCCCTCAGACTGTTGAGGGGCTGGACTGGTGGTCCCCCTGCTGCTGGCATTCTAGGGAGGAGTGATGGGGTCTCCGGGTGATCTTGCCGCCGGCTTTGGTGGTGAGATGACTCCAAACCCCTCCACTCCCCCCTACACCACTGCCGCAGCCAGCAGGACCACCCCGAACCACCCAACACTCCTCCCACATCACCGCTGCTGCAGGCAGGACCACCCTGAGCCACCCAATGCTCCCCACACACAATGCTTCCCTGCTTACCAACCTGGATGAGTTGCATGTGTGGGTGAAGGAGGGGTCCAGGTTGTCCTTCTTGCCTGTGCTCAGCCATAGCTGAGGGAAAGATGTGGGTGGCCACATACACCAGGAAAGCCACGCTGAGCCAGAGCAGCTCCTGGGAAAGATGTGGGCAGGCATGTGCTACCGCCGCCACCACCTCAACCTTATCCCATCCACTTGACTTGGTGTGTTCCTAACAGTGCTCTGTAGCAGGGTGAATGTTTTAAGCCATACAACATCTGCCCTGCTATGGAGTGCCAGGTGGAGGGGACAAGGATTGAGGAGGTGGCAGAGGGAGTGGCTGAAGTGGCAGCTAGAGTAAGGGTGCAGGGTGGATGATTTGGTGCCGCAGGCTGGATTTGGCCCACAAGCTGTAGGTTGAGGATCCCCGGAGTAGACCATACTGCCAGTGACTCAACACCGATCATCAGGCAGCAGTTAATTAACCTGACAACCCTGATGATTAACGACCCTGGGTCCTGAAGTCCACAAGGAATGGAAATGGTCCTCAAATGGATTAAATCTCACTTGAATCCATCTTGATGGTGGGCACTAGCTTCATCAGTCCTGGCCTGGGGCTGAGGAGGACTTTGTATGCCAAAAGGGCTCAGGACCAGAAAGTGACTCATGGAATTGGATCAGTGGTATGGTGGTCATGCTCGATGGGGAAGTCAGATGAAACTCCACTGCACTATATTCTAAGGACAGTCTTCATGGCTGATCGCCATGATCTCCTATATTCAGATAATGAAAAAGAAGAAGAAGTTGGGTGAGGTTGAATAAAAATGCCATTTTAAGTGAATCATGCCTGATTGCTTCAGCTCTCTCCTTCTTGCTCTCTAAACCAGGGGCACAAAACAGGATCAAAACAGATGCGGAAATTCCTGCTGTCCTTCCTTTGCACACAGGTGTTTTGTGGTTAGGTAGGAACCAGCCCTGTGCATGCTAGGGAGATGATAGGTTCTTAGATCTCATCACTCTTCTGTTCTTCTAGTCTTTTTATCCCTTGAGACAATTTCAAAAAACAATGGCAGGAACAGGTTTGTCTGGCTTTGACATTTGATAAAACCCTTTGCTTTGGTAAGCATGGATAAATTTCAGATTCTTGCAGAGCTGACTCATATAACATTTCACAACGCAACAGTGAGTCCGACAGTCCTTAAAGATTTCTTCAGTCTGATTATTTAAGAGCAAAAATTGTTATTTGTTCAGCTCAACTACATTCAGCACTGGTAAATGATTTGGTATCCTCCACCCCCATTGGCGATACTGAATTCTATCTTCTTGTATGCAGATACAGTATTGTATAGTTATTCTTACAAGAGGAAATAATAAATGATTTAAACTTGCCTTGTGACATGTTAGGGCTAGCTGGATAGCTTGGTATCTGCCCAGAAATCAGGAGTTATAATAATAATTTTGTGTAAGAAATTATTTTGGGTTGAAATGATTTTTACGAAAGAAATTCCACTCAGGGAACGCCCTAATGAGGCTCCTTTCATGTCCGCAAGAGCTGGGACAGAGACGAGCACTCAATCCGTCATGCAGTACCTGGGTCTCGAACTGCTGACTTGTCAGCATTCCAGCTAACAAGGTGAACTTATTTACCACTGAGCCACTGCAGAGTTTAATTCCCTACTTGAGCCTTTGTAGGAGAGACATCTTAAAAGCACCTCTGGCATAGGAAGGACTGTAGTAAAGTACTGTACTGGAACATTTCAGCAACACTTCCCAAATCCATGAGATTCATTTAGTAGTACTCACCCTTGAGTTGAAAGTACCTTTAAATGGGGTCTAACAAGTGATGTGCTGCTCCAGGTTCCCACCTGATCCCGGGAACCAGTACCGGAAATTCCCCCAGGCCACGCCCACTTGGTTGGCCACATCCACCTCCATAGCCCAGGCCATGGTGTGGCCAGCCAAGTGGGCATGGCCCACAGAGTTAGCCACGCCCACAGAGTTAGCCATGCCCAGGGTGTGGGTAGTAAAAAAATTTGCAGCTCATCACTGGGTCTAACCCTTGTCACTAGCTATAACGTCTAGGTTAACTGAGACCTGTAGGCCAAAACATCTAGTGTGCAAAACTTTGCACAACCCTCCTTCAATCTTGTGGAATGAGGAAATTGTTCATGAATCCAATAAGTCCTATTGATTTCTGTGGAAAGGAAGCATGACCTCAGTCTGATCCAGCCCAGTAGCTATAAGGATTTAACAAATGGTGCCACTTGATTGCATTTGGTAAAATGAGTCTTCTTAAAAGATATTGGCTACAGCACCAGGCAAATGACCATTAAAGCTTAATTTATCTAACATAGACGACCGCTGTGCCAAACCTTGACTTCAGCCAAGTTTCAAGATGATAGTTTCCTTAACAAATCGAAATGTATCTTAAAATAAAAGGCTACTAATTTCATAACGTCCAATTTCCCATAACGAACAAGTTAGTTTAAAGCATGCAGAGGTTAAACTCGATACTGCAATCTGATCCCGCTGCCTTTTGCCATTCCCCTCTTAAACCAGGAACTTTATTAAGTAGATTAACGTTTCCCCAAAATCACAAGTCGATCTGGAAATGACATAGCAACAAAAAAAATTGAAAAATGCAAACTCAAAAATAATGATGATCTTGTAAGAGAAAGCGATTTCTCCATGGCATTGCTGTCAGTTCAAGTGATGTCATCAAGGGAAGAAACAAACAATGTGGGTTCATCTGGGGCAGAGAGCTGCCTACGTTATACCCATGAAACGCTATCTCATCACTCATGCTGCTGCTGCAATAGTGATTAAGTAAATCTTAGGTTCCAGACAATAATAGCCTGGAACTCAGCTATGGATCCCAATGTACTTACAGTATGCCTCTTTTGCATTGAAAGGCTCACAGTACTCAGTCTTGATTTCATTTAGCCTTTTCCCCAATGAGCAGCAGGTAGCAGCAGATGGCTCCAGAAGCTCATTGCAAGAGTTCTGGTGATCAACCTTTGCTTTTATAGCATTCTCTGTCTGCCCCCTGCTGCCGAACTGCCAAATGGATGTTGGATGTGAAAGTCTTTTCTGCCAGATCAGGGACCAATGTTTTGCAGCTGGTGTCTCTACCATGATTTTTCGTCCTATTGTTTGAACACATGACACCAAGAATGATGACTCAGAATGCACTCAACCTTTTAAAATGTGCACCTTGGCTTCTTTACTTACCGGGGCAGCAGGATCGCTGTGCGAGTCTTAATGTCACAGGTAGTTGGTTTATGGTTTTGCATTATGGTTTATAGACTGCCCAATAAGCAAAGGAACAAAGAAATAAATCAACATAATATGCCAATGAGGTTAAAAATACACACAACAGCAGTCTTCTTGCTTTGATGTTTTATTTGCTCCTTGTCATTAAAGTAAATAGAGGGCTGCAGTGGCTCAGTGGTTAAGAAGCTGGCCTTGTTAGATGGAAGGCTGGCAAGTCGGCAGTTCAATACCTGGGGACTGCATGACAGATTGAGTGCCCGTCTCTGTCCCAGCTCTTGGCGACATGAAAGGAGACTCATTCAGGCGTCCCCTGGGCTGAGTTTCTCCAGCAAAAATCCTTTCAACCCAGAATAATTTCTGACATGAAATTATTATTACTGTAGTAAAGTAAAAAATTCAATTCAATTCAATTTTTAATTTGTACCCCGCCCTACTCAGCTTGTAGGCCGACTCAGGGCGGCTCTCAACATAATTAAAGATACAACAAAACAAAATATAATAAACATACAAAATGTCAATAAAAATAAATATCATAAATCGAAACAAATATGCAATGAACGCAATTCCTGTTTTTTTTAAAAAAACAGCATATAAACAGATTATCAGCAAACCCTGAAACACAGTAACAAAAATAAAGCAATCAGGCAAAAATACATCATAAATACAATAATCAAAGCATGAATACATAAGTCATGAATTGAACAGCAATACAATAATAATACAATGCACTAATGAAATCAGAAAAGAAAACATATCAGTCTCAAAAAACATTTAAACTCTAACATAGCAAAATTAATTACACAATCCCTCGGCCACCAACGCTCCCAAAACGTCCCCCTAAATAATCAAGTTATTTAGTTTGAAGTACACCAAGTAGAACTATTTTGCAGGCATCGTGATAAAGAATGGGTAGTGGAATTATATGTTCCCTTTGGTACCTACTTAATAGATGAAGATATTTTAAAATCCAACATATTTTGATGCAGAATATGTACAATTAAGGTCAGTTTATCATTTTAATCACTTCCTGCCCTCCTACTTCATTCCCTAGGATAATTTAAGATTGTGAGCAAGGAACAAGTACAATTATGGCCAGATGAATTGGTGTCGAGGGGCAGATCCAGCCCTCAGGCCATAGTGACCACCCCCTGAACTGTGTGACCGGCCCGCAGCCTGAAAAGTTTGGCCACCCCTGCTCTATCTTACGAAATCAGAGTCAGAAACCTCCTCTGGCTCAGAAACAAAGTGGGAGTGGAGGGGGTGGCACAGAGATGAGAAGGGAAGGGAGGAAGGAGGAAAGCAAGTGAAAGACAGAATGTTTGGTACACAGGAAAAAACAGGATCGGGCAGCAGAAGGAGAAAAGTAGGTGACAATGAAAGTGAAGGTGGCAAAATGAGAAGAAGGAGTGGGGAAATAGGCTAGCACAGTGTTTTCCCAACCTTTGGTTTTTAGACTTCAATTCCCAGAAGCCTAAGTCAATTCCCCAAAGCACTGATCAGCCAGTGTACCTACTTAGGCTTCTGGGAATTGAAGACCCCCTGTGGGTTATGGGCCCCATGTTGGGACCCACTGGGCTAGAGGGTGGGGTAAAAGAGAGTGAGAAAGAGATGACATTTGGATTAGGGTTTGTAAAAATATGGTTCTTGGAAATACTCTACTCTTTTTTCTAACGATGGTGGCAGTTGGGATGAAACCATATCTTGTATTTAGCCCGTCAGTAAGGTTACAATCTCATCTCTAGTTAAAAAATATACCGTATTTTCCGGCGTATAAGACGACTGGGCGTATAAGACGACCCCCAACTTTTCCAGTTAAAATATAGAGTTTGGAATATACTTGTCAGCTGCAGTTAAGTACCTGTCCTATAAGACGACCCCCGACTTCGGCACAGATTTTTCGGGGTTAAAAAGTAGTCTTATACGCCAGAAAATACAGTATATCAAATCACAGGAAAGACCAGGCTGTGGTTGAGAATCAGAAGAATCATTGTTATTTAGGAATAGCAAAGCAAAGCAATCACACTTCCATACCTCCCCATAACACTTAGTGCACTCTCTGGGTGGTTCACAAGTTAATTCGCATTTTGCCCCCAGCATGTTGGGTTCTCATTTTACTGACCTCAGAAAGATGGAAGGCTGAGTCAACCTTGATCCTTGGTCAGGATCGAACTGACAACCTTTTGGTTGCTGTACATCAGTTTAATCACTGCGCCACCACGGTTCCTTAAATCTGCTAGATACATGGTTTATTCTGACCTCATTTCAGGTAGTTTTATGAATCCCTATTTTGATGGAGAGTGCTACCTCTCTCAGGAGAAGCATAGTGGTCCCACAACATATGATTTCCAAGTGAAGATCCCACTTTCTCAGAAAGTAGGCCATTCTACCCAGGTGTCGTTTTTCCCCTTGAAGCCTTGTATCCAAGTTTGGCTTTAGAAGCAGGTGGGATTTGACTTTAAATTATGTTAATTTCTGTTTTCTGGCTAGGCAATATTTCGACGTGACATATGTACTGCAGGTGGTGGTTTGATGGATTACCGGCTTCATGCAGGTAGCAAAGAGGAAATATCCTAATCCCCCTCCTTTTTCTCCCCCTCCTTTGCAGACAGAAGACAACTGTAGTTCATGCAGCCCTTCCAAAGGATTTTTCTCAAAGGGGCTCCAGAGCCGTCCTTCGAGTCCATCTTCCGCCCCTGTCAAATCTAAGCAACAGAGTCCAACGTCACCAAAAACAGTATTCCCTTTCCCATACCAGGAGTCACCACCTCGCTCCCCTCGCCGCATGAGCTTCAGCGGAATCTTCCGGTCTTCCTCCAAAGACTCTTCCTCCCCCAGTTCTAACCCGTCTACTTCCCCTGGAGGGATCAAGTTCTTCTCTAGATCCAGAAAAAGTAAGGAATGGATTACATCAATTTTACAAAGACACTTGACTTCCTCTGCAGGGATGCCCAAACTTTTCGGGCTGTGGCCCGGTCACGGTTGAGTGTGCCGTGCTAGCCATGTGGTTCCTCCCACCGGAAGCGGAAGTAAAACATGCATTCTCAGTCACATAACACACCCATGCATAGGTGTTTTGCTTCCGCTTCCAGGAGTGGTGAGGGTGGTGTGGGCTGTATGAAATGGTGTTAGAAACTGGATCCAGCCCACAGACAATAGTTTGGGCATCCCTGGCCTACAGTAACCAAGTAGATATAGATGGAGGGTATGCTGGAAGTTTGCATTTTGTTTGAGCCATGTTTTTTGCAGTCTCGCTCACTGGTAGAAAAGTGACTGTGTGGTATGTTGTATCCTGAGAGAGGAGTGGAGTGGAGATCACATGATGAAGGATAAGGCTATTATAGAGACTTTCTAGTTCTAATAGCTGGAGGCTGCTTCCAGGATCACTGGCAGCTCTTTCTGTGGAACCACAGTTTCTTGGAGATGACATTTGAATTCAGTCCTTTGCATTGTCATGTAAAACAAAGGTGGTCAGTTTCAGAGTGTTTATGTGGCCAGTTTTCCCAGAGGTCACTGGGGATCTCTGCCAGCTCTGAAAATGGATGAATAAAAACAATTCAAAAGAATCAAAACTGAGTGGTTCCAGAATCCCACATCTTCTCTCCTTTTTTTAACTTTGGTTTCGGTTTTGAAAGGCTAAGGGACTTATGAACACCCATTTTATTCAAAGACCATGATTTCTGTAGGCTTCCAGGAACAGAAAGTTGCTGTCACCCACCACCTCAAATGTGCAGGTCTCCTGCACATATCTGTGGGGAATACATTCTGAGACCTTCTATAGGTACACAAAACTGTAGGTAATAGTGACCTCTATTTTTAATACATATACCTGAGTCATAGAAGCAAAGGAGGGGTTTCAAATGCCTCTGTCTTTCTATATGAGAGTTACCAAAATGTCTGCCTCTGCTCCTTGTAAATATTATATAGCAGACAGACTATGGTGCCAAATAATCTGGCCCCCCACCCACCCTCACTCCAGCTGCCACTGCCACTTGTGGCGGAATCAGCCGCAGACTTATTTAAGGCCATTGTAATACACGCATTTACGACAACTGTAAATGAGTCCGCAGCCCTCGTAAATGTGTTTACGACAGCCACGGATGTGTTTTATGGCAGGGGGAACCACTAGTATAGAGCCAACCCTGGTATAGAGCCAACAGTTCCTCAAACCTGATTTAACAAGGGACGATCCTCTGAAATGAAAAATGCCATTTGCGTGTTTCAGTTTTATGCTGTAAGGCAGATTTACTTGCTATTTGTCAGAAATAACCTTTCTCAGTTTTAAACTGCTTTTTTGGAGAGGAGAGGCTACTTGAGACAAGTCTCTTTACTAAGCCTCAATTTTCTTGGCTTTGGTTACGCAAAACTCAGTTTAATTCTCGCAATATATTTCATGTACAACCAAAGCTGCTTAAGGTTTTATTTTTGTGTAAGCCCAACTTTTATTCATGATCCAGTAAGAATGCTCTGTATCTATAGGGAGTGGGTGGGTGATTAATTGTTTCTTCAACTCTTTGTATAATACCATTCATGGTATTATACAGTATAAAGAAATAGGCACTTTCTATTGTTTCATCAGCAAATAAAATAGATTCCTACACACAAAGAGTTTATAATATAAAATCTGAAAATGGGTGTCTACAGTTAAAGAAAAAGGATACAGTTTATGTTAAACAGCTTTCAAGATGGATCTTGTCAGTTAAGACCACCTTTCCCCATGCGACCATTCGGAGGCTGCAGCTAGTCCAGAATGCGGCAGCCCGGGTGGTGATGGGATGTGGGCGATATGCCCATGCCTCACCGCTACTTCGGGAGCTGCACTGGTTACCAGTTTGTCTCCGGGTGCAATTCAAGGTGCTGGTTTTGACCTTTAAAGCCCTATATGGCATTGGGCCAGGATACCTTAGAGACCGCATCGTCCCAAGAGTGTCTGCCCGTCCAACCAGAGTGGACCGGAGGGGCTCTCTAATAGTGCCATCAGCTAGGGGTGCACATCTATCCAGCACCCGAAGGAGGGCCTTCTCCATGTCCGCACCAACCCTCTGGAACCTCCTGCCAACAGATCTAAGACTTCAAAGAGAATTGCTGCCCTTCAGGAAAGGATTGAAGACCTGGCTGGCAGGGCAGGTGTGGGGGGGCCCGAATGGGAACACGGTCCCCGCCTGCTGGCTTATGTAAAGAATTAAGAACTCTCTCTTCTTCTTTTTATAGTGGGTGGGATGGGTGGGATATGGGTTTTTTAAAGTGGGTGGGATATGGGGCTTTTAAAGTGTTTTTATGTGTTTTTAGAACTTGTTGTAATGCCGCCCTGAGTCGGGTTCTGCCTGAGTGGGCGGCATATATAAATATGACTATTAAATTAAATTAAAATCAAATTATTCTCCATATGTTATGGCTGTGAAATCATGCAGCCGTTGAAAGCATATTGAAAGTTTCTGGGTTTGATCCCATAAAATTCTGTTCTCATCCATACCTGTCAACCGCGGCTCCGGACAATCCGGGACCTGCGCAGAACGGTTCTGTGCAGGTCGCTTTTTACGCATGCGTAAAAGCCTATGCATGCGTAAAAGCGACTTGCGCAGAACCGTTCTGCTCAGCTCGCTTCTACGCATGCGTAGAAGGCTTTTACGCATGTGTAGAAGGCTTCTATGATCCCCTTCTGCACAGAAGCATTCTACACATGCGTAGAAGGGTTCTACTCATGCGTAAAAGCCTTTTATGCATGCGTAAAAGCCTTCTACACATGCGTAGATGCGAGCTGCGCAGAAGGGATGTGCAGTAACACCTTTCCCCCCGCTGTCAAATTCCGGGGTTTCGGCAGCTCTGGGCAGGAAATGGCGAAAATCGGTGCCGAAAAACGGGAAATCCCGGCCAATCCGGGAAGGTTGACAGGTATGTTCTCATCTGCATAATAAAATCAACACTTTCCACCTTGTTTGGCTAAGTTAAAATGACTCGGCAGCTTTCACTCCCTCCCTGGGATCAAAGAGAGTCAACAACATGGTTTTGAATGTCTTTGCAATGATTTTAGTATCTTCTAGTCTTGAAGAAATGTTTAACTATAGAGCTTTAACAATCTTGCTATTGAAAAGGCCAAACAACAGTGGTGGGAAAAAATGAATTCTGCTAATTCTGCTGGCAAAGCTCAGTGACAAGAGTACATACCTGGAATGGGTATACAATTGATTGTTCATTGTGCCAATGAACAATCAATTGTATATCTATTGTTAATTCTGTTTCAGTAGGTTCAGTATCTGTACTTGGAAGGAAGGGCAACTGGCAGTCCTCTGGATGTTTCTAGATTGTGCTCTTGTTACCTTTAGACAGCAATGCTAGTTCATGAGGTCTTTGCAGTATTGATCCAAAAACTAAAAAAATCCCCATCCCCAGTTTAAGAGGAGGATCTGATTTCAGGAGACTCTTGGGTCATTTAAAGAATCTCAGATACAGACATGACTTGTGCTTAGAATCACTACTTTCTTGACTACAATTCACAAAATTCAGGTTGGGGGATCCTGGAAGTTGCTCAAAAACATAACCTTCTCAAGCTCTGATGTTGTCCTGGTATAAGCCAGGATCTCATATCTCTGTGAGTCTGCATAGAAGGAAGCTTTGAACTGGGTCACCAGTAACAGCAAGCTAAGCTGAGATATCCCATATCATAGAAGGTCTAGCAATCCTAAATTAGGCTGGCCAGATGATTTAAGTAGTCCAAGTGAGAAAATTTTGCAAGTGCTGAATTGAGCTCATTGTTATTGGGTTTGCTGCCAATACAGAAACCATCTCATCGTTCCTTCTTCTGGTGACCCCATCAAATCTTTGTCTACCATAATTATGTCTTGTTCTTCCTCCAAGAGCTCAGCAAAATCTTCCTGTGAACAGTAGGTGCTTTTTCATCCTGGTACCTTTCTGGGCCAGGATTGTGTAGTTTGAGGAGCTAGACCATATGGCGCGTTTTACTTCCGCTTCTGGGAGCAACGAGGGTAGCGTGGGCCAGGTGAATCGCAGTAAACCCATTCATGTGGATTCACAGGGTGCTTGGGCTTCTGGGAATTTAAGTCCAATAACATATGGAGTGCCAAGGTTCGCCATCATGGGCTTAGGCTCTACTTCCCTGAGTTTTACTGATTCAAAAAGCAAGAAGGTGTTTAATTTTTCTGGCTGAGGGTGCAGTGACCAGAATCCAATTGAAAAATTACACTGGGAAATTCCCTCAGCATTGATTTCAGTTGTAAATCCCTGCAGGTTAAGAAGCCAGTGTCAGTATTTGCTGTAGCAAACTGAGGCACGTGGTTGATGTATTGCCTTCTTAACTATTGGCAGCTTGTTGCTGAAGATTATGCTGATGGACTTTTGCTCATTTGTATGTTTGGTGTACAATATGTTACCAAGAGTTTGTAATATGCTTGTGTAGCCACATCGCACAAAATGTCAGGTGTGAGCTGCCAAATGCCTTCAAGTGTGTGGAATTTACATAGTCTTAGTGGTTAAGATGCTGAACTTGATGACTGGAAAGTCAGCAGTTCAAGACCCAAGTTACTACACGACGGAGTGACCTCCCAGCTCCTGCCAACCTAACAGTTCACAAGCAAGAAATTCCAAGTAGATAAATAGGTACCACTTTGGTGGGAAGGTAACAGTGTTCCGTGCGCTCTGGTGTCTAGTCATGCCTGCCACATGCCTACGGAAACGTCTGCAGACGTAGACAGGACTGGCTCTTTGGCTATAAACGGACATGAGCACCAAACCCTAGAGTTGGATATGACTGGCTTTCGAGCAAGGCGCACGGGCGACCTTTACCTTTACTTTACACAAGGAACAAAATGTATCACATACAGGTGAATCTCAGAAAATTAGAATATCATGCAAATGTTCATTCAGTTCTGTAATGCAACTTAAAAGGTGAAACAAATATATGAGATAGACTCATTGCATGCAAAGCGAGATAGTTCAAGCCTTACTTTGTTATAATATTGATGCTTATGGTTTACAGCTTATGAAAACCTCACCCACCCCCAATCTCATGTACCCCATAATCATCACATAATCTCATGTACGCTGTACGCCATGATCATCACAATTATAACGAATTAAGGCATGACATCTCTCACTTTGCATGTAGTGAGTCTATCTCATATATTTGTTTCACCTTTTAAGTGAAATGAATGGACATTTGCACGATATTCTAATTTTTTGAGTTTCACCTGTACACATCCCCATTGGATGTTTGATTTACTTTTACTTCCAGAGATGCAATATCTATCAGTGCATGTATAGAAATTAAATTCAGCATTCCCCAAAGGCAGAAACAGCTCTGAAATGGAGACAGTGGTCAGAAAATGGGGGGAATCCCCAATAGACAGAAATAATTGCAAGCTGACCTCATGCACATGATTTTGCAAGAAAAGCTATAGTTGGGTCTGTGTGCTCCTCTCCCCAGTGGCTCTTGATTCAGGTAGAGAGAGGGTGCATGGGCTTCTCCATGCCCATTTTGGCATTGGGTTGAACTCTGGTGTGCTATTTGGTGTGATCATCACATCCAAATGGCATACGGTGACCTAATTGCTCTAAATCAGCCCGTACTCAATTTGCCAGTATTATGAAGTGGCTTAAGAAGAGAGCCTACTATGCATTGATTCTACATTTGCCCAAGCAATGCTTTCTCACCACAACATTTTTGGTTGCAGCCTGCCTTTATTGCTCTAAGACCACTGCTGAGGGGAAAGTGTTATCAAAAGTGAGTCCTGTTTGTAGCTGCCCTATGTTGGGTAAAGCTTAAACAAAGAACCATAGATCTTGAGAAATCAGGTTTAAAATCCCATGTTAGTTCCCTCACCCCACCCCACCCCACAGCCTGGATCACAAGAGTCATCAGTGAATCAGGCACTCAGCATAATAACCAAGGGGTTTAAAAAGCAGGGAGTTGTCCTATTCATTGCAAATCTCAGCAATGAATAGTGTTTGCTCTTTGGCAAAGCCTCAGACTTTTAAAGTTTTATTTTTTTATTTTTGGTTAAACTATCCTTAAGAAAGCTGACAGCTTTTGTAATGCTTCTTACAGCAGAGGCAGACAGAATTGCCTGCCATCTCTGACACCCTGAGAATGGAATTAATCTGGTTTCACACAGAGGCAGAAGTTGGCCATAAACAGTTCTGTTTAATCTGCCCATTTCCCCCTCTTTAAATTTCAGAATCTTTTCTGGGACCCCCGTGTTCTCCCGATTGACCCAGGAGGTCTATTTTTCACCTTTTCTATACAACACTTTAGTATGTCTTAGAGCAGGGGTACCCAGACTATGGTCCATGGGCCAGATCTGGCCCTGACATCAATTCATCTGGCCCACACACCCTTTGCCGCTCCTGGAAGAGGAAGTAAAACACACCAGTATGGGCTTGTTTTACTTCTGGTTCCAGGAGCGGCAAGGGTGGCGTGGGCTGGATGAATTAGTGTCAGGGGCTGGATCTGGCCCATGGGCCATAGTCAGAACACCCCTGGTTTAAGCAGAGAAAATGGCAGCCTAAAAATCTTTCTCATCCTGTTGCAAAACTGATAGCAAGGATTGTTTTACTTCCACTTCCAGTGGGAGGAACCATGTGACCTGCCCACTGAACCGTGTGACCGGCCCACTGCCCAAAAAGCTTGGGCTAGTTTCAGAGAGAAGCAAAGCCCCTCTGTGATGGGGATTCCTTCTCTCCGGGAGGCAAAGGTGCTGCCTTTGCCTCCCAAAGAGAAGGAATCGCCTCTCTCTGGGTTGGCTGGGGACAAAAGTTTCATTCCCAGCCAAACCAGAGAGAACACTCTCTCTCTCTCTCTCTCTCTCTCTCTCTCTCTCTCTCACACACACACACACACATACACACACACACACACACACCGCAGGAAACACTGCCCACCCACTGCGGGACAACCCTCCCCACACACACAACAAACCTTCCCTCCCAACTTACCTGCTGCACACAGCCTCAGCAAGTAGCCTCCGCCCTCTTCGCCTGTCTCCTCTGTCTGACTGTCTCTCTATCTAACTCACTAACCCCCTCTGGTGGTCTACTCTGTCACTCTCTTTCTCACTCTCTCACACACAGACACTGCTGCTCTTTCTCTCTCTCTTTCTCTTTCTCTCTCTCTCTCACACACACACTACTCACACACTACTCACACAATATACATACATACACACACACGACACTCCTGCCTTGCCAGGAATTTTTAATGTGTGTGTTGGTGGTTGGAGTGGTATTGTAGGAGAGGCGGGGTTGTGCACACCCAAAACCACCCCTAACCACCAACACACACATTAAAAATACCCAGCAAGGCCGGGCACAAATATGCTAGTTAAATGATATGGCAGAGGAACTCAGCCTCTCCTACGTCACTTGGAGGACTCTGAATAGCCTGAGGGTTAGAGTGCCTAACACCAACATGTTCAAGTGGGGGCTGCTGGTGGACAACAACATGCTGTGTGAATGTGGAGAAATATAGAATCTGTCTCATTTACTGGTCTGCCAATTACTGCCAGAAACATGCACTGATGAGGATTTAAGTTTGGCCAATGACAAAGCCAAGGAAGTGGCTTCATTTTGGCAGTCCAGGGTTTGATTGGGACACGAAAGCAGAAGAATTTACCCTTCTTTTGAAGAAAAAGTAGAAAGGATGAGCACTTTATATGCTAACTTGATTTCATTAATGGAAAGATAAGATGAAATCGTACAGTAACTAATAAATAAATTAAACATTGGCAATAATTAGTAAGGAACTAGACACAAGGCTTTAAGCAGATATTTAACCCCTGCTCTCTTGGTTGTAGTTTACTCTGTGGGGACATGGCAGTGGGTGGGATTGGATATATACTGTGTCAAGTGATTGGGGAAGGAGATTTAAACATTTGCTTCTGCTCTGGCCCCCATCCAGATTTTCTAACCTGAGAAGGTAAATTCCCCTTCCAGTCTCCAGACTGAAGAAAATTTGCTTTGTGGGCTACAGACTCCTCCTTACCTTTGCCTTCTCCAAATAGTCTTTGCCTTTGAAGGAAGCCTTCCGTCAGCCCCGAATTGCCCTTTCCCTCTAGTTTACATTATAGACCCCCGAGCTCAAGTTTGCTATGTAGTGTAACACAAAAAAAGCTGTAAAACTGCTGGCAGGAACAGTGGGAAATCTGTCGCAGCTTGTTAAATAGATGCTTCTCAACTGCCAGACCTCTTTAAAGAATCTACAGATCAAGCAATTAAGCTGTAGTGTGAATTTCTCCTTCCACCCTGCCTCAAGTACACCATACTTTTATATAATATGCCCTGTGTAGGAGCTGCTGGTTCCCTCAAAGTTTCCAGGCGAGTTTCAGCCACTTCTGCAAAGGGGCTACATTTTAAAATTCCTGAGCTAGCATGAGGGTTTCGGAGGTTTTGTTGTTTCCTCTTCTTCTTCTGTTTCTTCTTCTTCTGCCATATGCGATTCTGAATATTGGCAATCATCATGGTGATCAGCCATTAAGACTGTCCTGAGAATATAATGCAGTGGCCTTTCATCTGCCTTCCGCATTGCAGCATCGCACCCCATACCACTGATCCAGCTCCACGAGTCACTACCTGGTCCTGAGCCCTTTTGGCACACAAAGTCCTCCTCAGCCCCAAGCTAGTATTGATGAAGTTGCTGCCCTCCATCAAAATGGATTCAAGTGGGATTTAATCAATTTGGGGACCATCACCCTTCTCTGTGGACTTCACCAAGGCCACTAGTCCTCAGGGTTGTCAGGTTAGTTAACTGCTGCCTGATGCTTGGCATTGAGTTGCTGGCAGTATGGTCTATTACTATAGCAGGATAACCTGGTCAGACTTGCAGTTGTGTTTCCCCAAAATAAATTTTCCAAACCAAAGCAATAGAAAACCGCCTTCTGCCTGCCAGAATGGTCCCCCATGCTCTGCTCTCTGTCATAAGCCGTTGTTGGAATTAGTTAGGTCTCCCATGCTTGAAAGCCAGTTGCATCTGACTCTAGGGCTGACAACCAGAAGGTTGGCAGGTCAGCAGTTCGAGACCCAAGTGCTGCATGACAGAGTGAGCTCTCTGACCCAGCTCCTGACAGCCTAGCAGTTCAAAAGCAAGAAATTGCAAACAGATAAATAGGTACTGATTTGGTGGGAAAGGTGACAGCATTCCATGCACTCCAGAGTGTAGTAGTGCCTGCCACATGACCATGGAAACATAAGCAGATGGTGCTGACCCTTTGGTTGTAAATGAGCAAGGGAGACCGTACCCATCCTAGCAACATAGTTTTAGTGTACCCTCCCAGAGGATATTTAATAGGCAACCTGTCTGCTTTCCTTAAATGTGTAATCTTTGTTTTTAATTTTAATCTCTCACCTCATCTGTTCTGGTTTCATGTCATTTTGTCTTAGTTTGTGTTTTTCTATTAATGTTGTCTTGGATGCTTCAAATGGAAACACAAGAGAAAATATTTACAACAAATACATAAAGTTGTGACAGAAATATTTTCTTTTTTGTAAGTTGTTCTTGGGTACTGGCAAAGCAAGAGATGCAGAGAGGAAAACGAGAGAGATTGAGAAAGAGGTTAGACAGAGATTGAGAGGGACCAAGACAAAAGGGAGAATATTATTTTGACAACTACAAGTAATCTTGTTGTGCTTTAACATTAATATGTTTTATTTGGCAGGCTTTGGCAGGGATGTGGCCATTTTCATCAATGGTCTACAGCAGGGGTGCCCAAACCTTTTGGGCCGTGTGCCGGTCAGGTGGTTCCTCCTACCAGAAGTTAAACACGACTGCACCTGCACAAAACGCTGTCGTAAATGCACCTGCGGCTGTCGTAAACATGTTCATGACAGCTGCGGGTGCTTTACGGCAGCGTTTTGCAGGAGCACAGGTGCACTTAGCTTCCGGGAGCAGCATAGGCCAGATTATTAGGCCCCACAGGCTGTAGTTTGGGCACTTCTGGTCTATAGTGTGTGGAAGCTTGTGCTCAACAACATTTCAGAAGTTATAGGGATGCCGCAAGATTCTTTGTTGATTCTTTGTTGAATCTCTAGCATTTTCTGGACAGAATGTTGGTGAATGTTTGATGATTATGATTATGAAATCAACATAAGGATGAATGATAGTTGAACTGCCATAGGCAAGTTGGTCTTCCAAATCGTGTTGGATTACAAACCCTACAGTGCCACACCATTGGCTTCGCAGGTTAGGGCTAGATGGCTATTTCAGTCCAAACTACCATTGGAGTATCACATTGGGGTATAGTATTGCTTCTTCTTCTTCTTCCATGTCTAAGCCAAAATGAAGCTACCTTTTGGTGAGTCCATTCTGCAGTTCCTTTGGCCTGACCAAGTGTGAGAAAGATTAGCCAGCAATACAAGGTCACTGTTACCAGGGTACGCCCAATTGTAGTTCAAAAATATCACAATCTTCTGTGTACGTGTACCATGAAGACTGTCCTGAGAATATAATGCAGTGGCCTTTCATCTGCCTTCCACACCACAGTGTGACATCCGTACCACTGATCCAGTTCTGCGAGTCACTTTCTGGTCCTCAGCCCTTTTGGCATGCAAAGCTTTCCTCAGTCCAAGGCCAAGATTGATGAAGCTGCTGCCCTTCATCAAGATGGATTCAAGTGGGATTTAATCCACTTGGGCACCATCACCCTTTCCTGTGGACTTCGGCACCCAAGCCGTTATTCCTCAGGGTTAGTTTAGCGCTGCCTGACACTTGGCGTTGAGTTGCTGGCAGTATAGTCTACTCTATTACCATAGCAGGATAACCTGGCCATACTGAACACTCCTTGCTGTAAAGGATGCAAGCATTTTTATTAGTGCCCTGGAAGACTCACCCAGCGGTAGGTAGGTCAAATAGCAGGTGGAGAGAAAGGAAATAACATCATGGGTAATTGAACAAAGTGTTAATTTTATTGCGGAGGTTAGAAGGAGTTATGGCAGCAGGCTCTGGTGTGGGCAGGCTCTGACTGCTGCAACTCAAAATAAAGCCAAAACACAATGTTCCTTAGCTGTAGCACATTTTATGTTGTCATTGCTGTGGCTCTTGTTACATCTCTGAAAACAATTGAAAGGGGAAGGAATAACATAGACTCGGAAAATTTAATATTGAGGCACAGTAGGGAGCAAAGAGCACCTGCCCACGTCTCACTGTTTCCTCACCCTGATCTCTTGCTTTTGGCTGGCTGGGCTTTGTTATAGATTATTGTTTTGGCAGTAATCCCTGCCTTTCTGCGCAGTATAGTATTTGAAGAAAATCAAATGCAACCTTCTAGGTCTTTACTCTGTTGTGCTTTCTCAGCAGAAAGATCATGGGATGTTGACATAAGAAGGCTCCTAAGAAAAGGTGCATCTTCTGAACTACCTTTAAAAGCCGCAGAGAAAAGTGTATCTTTTGTTCTTCCCTTTGAATTTTTACCTCTTCCTCTGGCCCAAGAAGAGCAATGGTATGGGGTTTTGAAACACAAAGGTATTCCTTTTGTCTGTATGTTTCTCACTTTGGTGCAGTTTTGGTCAAGGTTGTCCACCTAGATGTGAACCAACCCAGTACCTGAGGCAGTCTAGTCCAATAGTCATCATCATCATCTTAGAACTGCTAAAACACAAAACTTTGCATGTCTCTATAAATTCATCTTGTTAAAGTCCATTAGCTTCATGAGTATAGCATCAAGCCACTAATTCCTTGTGAGCAGTGGTTGCATGACTGGATTGTTAATTTGCAGGATGTGTTTTTCCTGACAGTACATAAATTATAGGTGTGATTATTCTGCATTTTTAATATAGAATATTATAATCAATGATGTCTTTCTACTGCCTTCTGTTAAACTTTAGAAACAGCATTGGTGGCTTGGTGCAGTTACTGCTGTTTATGTACCAGTTTTTATAAAGATGAAGAGTTTAATATTTATGTCTCAAACACCTAAGTATGCTAACTTTTACTGCCAAATTTATTACCATCGCTTGCTGCCTAAAGTGGCAATATTTTTTTCCTTATAGCATATCGTAATTCTGTTATCCAAATTAGAGTAGTGTCCTTCGTAGGCCAACCAAAAAGACCGAGTGCAGGCATTTGAGATTTCCAGATCTCTTCATCAAGGAAGATGTTACAGAAAGCAAGGGATGCTTCCGCTTCCTGGAGCGACTAGGGCAGCGTAGGCCGGATGAATCGTAGTAAATCCATTCATGTGGTGCTTGGGCTTCTGGGAATTGAAGTCCAAGAACATCTGGAGTGCCAAGGTTCGCCATCATGGTCATAGCCTAATCTAACATGGGCCAGAACTTTCTAGATAGTTTAGATTATAAACCACAGCTAACAAATTCAGTTGTTGGCTATTTTGGGATTTGTAGTCAGCAACATCCAGAGGGACTTGCATTAGACAAGTCTGTATCTATCCCTTCTTCTTTCCCCTCTCCGGAGAGCAGCTCACATCCATCTTACCAAATTAGAATGGCAAGTGAGACACCATCTAAACTCCAAACATCATGCTTATCTAAATGATCTTTAGGTCTCATCCAGATTTTTCATTTCCATGATTCAAACTCTGAAATAATCCCTGTAATAGGAAATGCCCATCAACCCTTGGACTGAGGACTTTCTCTTCTT
The DNA here is from genome assembly GCA_035047345.1 of Bradypodion ventrale. Classification (NCBI taxonomy): domain Eukaryota; kingdom Metazoa; phylum Chordata; class Lepidosauria; order Squamata; family Chamaeleonidae; genus Bradypodion; species Bradypodion ventrale. The sequence continues at coordinate 130,434,597 of JAWDJE010000006.1, forward strand.
GTAGTTTCATTTATTTTGCCCTATAGGGAGTGAAAACCGAACTGTACAAAAAGTTCCAAACAACTGTTTCATCTAGAACACTAGGGTTACTTGAACTGTTAGAATAACAGTAGTCCTGGAAACCAACTGCCAGCTTTGTTGTGATTGAAACCTTTCCCTGTTACTCTCCTTTCTTCCTCCAAGCCTCTCACCCCATCTCTTGCCAATCATATGTTTCTTCAAGTTTGGTCTGCTAGTTGGCAGGGTGGGTTTTTGGCTGAGCCATCAAGCAAAGCCACGAGAGATGGCATGAGCAGAAAAAGAATGCATTGGTATCTGAAAAAGTTAGTTGTTCAGTTGCACAGTCAAATCTGAACCTTTGTGACACCATGGACCACTGTATGCCAGACTTCTCTGTCCTCTGCCATCCTCCATAGCCCACACAGATCTACGCCCATTGCGTCAATGATGCCATCTAGCGGTCTCATCCTCTGCCACCCCCTTTTCCTTTTGCCTTCAATCTTTCCCAACATCAAGGCCTTCTCCAATGAGTCCTCTCTTCTCATTTGGTAGCCACAATACTTGACCTTCAGCTTCAATATTTGTCCTTCCAAGGAGCAGTCAGGGTTGATTTCCTTCAGGATGGACTGATTTAATCTTCTTGCATCCAGGGGACCCTCAAGAGTCTCCTCCAGCACTACAGTTCAAAGGCATGTATTCTTCTGCACCCAGCCATCCTTATGGTCCAGCTCTCACAGCCATACATTACTACTGGGAAGACCAAAGGTAAATGAGATCTCATTTAACATTTGGGTCCCATTTCCAGGAAACGGGATCTGAATGTCGCTTCCATCAGGTAGAGAACATGGATGGAAGACTGCATGCAAAGTGATTCGCAACCAGTAGCTGGTTGCTGCCCCTCAATGATGTAAAAGTTGTTGCTAAATCCCTCAACAGCTGAAGGGGTAATAGAGGAAGTAAAGAGGAAGCTACTGGTAAATCCAACTGGAATCATTGAGACTCAGAATACAGAGAGATGTCTGGATGTAAAAGAGGCTGGAGGCTGCTACAACAGGTATGCAGATAAGAAAGCATGCCAGCTCCTTCCTTCTGAGTGCATTATATACCCTAAATACCACAGAACTCTTCCATAATGTCCTCCCCCCTAAGCACTGAGAGAGGGTGAGTGCTGTGTTGTCCATCTGGAAGGCTATTGAATGCAGAGCCTGAAGAAACCTAAGTTGTTGAGACTACAGCTCCCAGAATTCCTCAGTCAATATGGCCACAAGGTGTTGCATCTGATGAAGTGGGCTGCACTCCATGAAAACTCATGCCAGATAAAACCTGCATGCTTTTAAGGGCATTACAAGACTAGTTTCGTCCAAGCTGTGGTTAAGGCAAGTTCACATGGGAATGCTGAAGGCTTGACACCCCTGTCCCAGGGTAAACTCAGGTACATAGTGTGAATTAAGTCTTGTTGGGTATTTGGACTACACAACCACTAAGATGCATTCTGCCAAGTGATGGGAAAGCCATTTGGTTTCATTTCCTCCTGATTCCTAACTGGGACCACCTGTATTCAAAATTTTTAGACTTCAGGTTTTTTCCTATCAAAATACATAATTTGCGAATTTTACAAAATTCTTCAAAACAAAACAGAAACAATACTTCACCCTAATGTACCAATCAAATTCAATAGGAAGAGCCATCTTTAGATGACATGGAACACGTCTGCCACTTATGTATCAAAAATGAAGTACCTCTTGGGGAGAAAATACGTGGTAATCCATATTCACCCCTGGTTGTTTGCACAAATGGTTGTTTGCACAAATATCTGAATGCAAGAATTGAAGAGTTAAGCATTGAAAGCAGTGGGCCAGGATGGAAAAAATATGTGTACTTGTATTTCAATTTCTCTCTCCTTTGAAATGGCTTTATCTTCTAGCTCTTTCTATTAGAAAGGTAAAGAGATCCATACATTTCAGAAAATTCTTAGATAGGATGAATGGAAATGAAATCCTCCTCCATCTAGCCGTTGTTGTTTCTGTAACCCAACCTCTTCAATCTGGCCAGGTTATCCAACTATGATAATAGGGTAGACCAGTGATGGCAAACCTTGGCACTCAGATGTTCTTGAACTTCAGTTCCCAGAAGCCCTGATCAGCAGGACTGCTGACTTGGGCTTCTGGTAATTGAAGTCCAAGAACACCTAGAGTGCCAAGGTTCGTCATCATTGGGGTAGACCATACTGTCAGCAACTCAACACCAATTGCCAGGCAGCGGTTAACTAACCTGACCACCCTGAGGACCAACAGCCTTGGGTGGCAAAGTCCACAGGGAAGAGTGATGTTCCTCAAGTGGATTAAATATCATTTGAATCCATCTTGATGGAGGGCAGCAGCTTCTTCAATACTGGCCTGGGGCTGATGATGACTTTGTGTGCCAAAAGGGCTCAGGACCAGAAAGTGACTCACAAAACTGGATCAGTGGTACTGGTGTCACACTGCGATGCGGAAGGCATATAGAAGGCCACTGTATTATGTTGTTCCCAGGACAGTCTGCATGGCTGATGATAGCTAATATTTGGAATTGGATATGGCATCCAAAGAAGAAGAAGAACCCTCCTAATTTTGGATCAGCTCCTAGGAAAGGAAGAAGATACTACAAAGAGGTGGGAATTATTATTCTCCCAGGCTTCTCATTGTGAGCCAAAGCATAGAGAGACCTTATAAAAATATTCTCCTGGGAAGCCTTTCTCTTGCCAAAAATCTATGTAAGGTTGTTGGGGCTTTCCTTGTACTTTGGAACCGGACCCTGTTTCAGAGCAAACGCACAACTTTCCAGCTGCCCAAGCATTTTTTTCCCCTGCACATCCTGCCAAAACTGCTCAGAATGACCCCTGGGCAACCTTTCCTACAATCATGAACTGTGGTGGCAAATGGAGTGGAAAATGTGAAATGACCCAATGCCACTCCCAGCACCTTTCTAATCCTGTTAAAAGGAACAGTTCATCACTGCCCTCTCAGTTCTCAGCTTTTGCTGACCCTGGCTGGTTTTTTCTCTCTCTCTCATGGCCCTAAAAGCTGGGTTGTTTCAGCCACTTTGTGTTAATACGTGTACAGGATTAGATGTTACCTTTCTTTGTTCCTAAGTTCAGACTGTCCCTTCTCCTCTCTAATTATCTCTGTAGGGCAGGGGTGCCCAAACTTTTCAGGCTGCGGGCCCGTCATGTAGTTCAGCGGGCCACTCATATGGTTCCTTCCAACAGAAGCAGAAGTAAAACACGCCTGCGCATGTGCAGAATGCTGCCTATGGGCTGGACCTGGCCCTCAATGCCAATTCATCCGGCCCATGCTGCCCTCACTGCTCCCGGAATTTGTGCAGGTGGCACAGGCCAGATGATTGGTGTTGGGGGCTGGAACTGGCTGACGGGCCGTAGTTTGGACACCCCTACTTTAGGGGGACATGGGAACGAACTCCTACCTGATCTTTAAGTTACTAGATCCTTCTAAGCTGTCTTGTGTTACAGCTTTCTTCAGTTTAACCCAAACTCCAGACACACTTACCTAGAAATAAGCCTCACTGGATTCAGTACAATTGTTTGTGGCTAATAAATGGGACTATGAATGTAATATATTATATATCACCTTCCTTTTTGCATTACTTAGCCTCTTCTTGGTCATCCTCTGCTGGTCATTGTCATTCCCATTTTACAGACAGTTATCCTGAGGTTAACAGTAAAGGTCTCATTTGCTTACAAGCCAGTCATACCTGACTCAAGTGGGTGATGCTTATCTCTGCTTACACCCAAAGAGCCAGTGCTGTCTATGTTTCTGTTGTCATGTGGCAGGAATGACTAGAGAGAACACTTACATTTCCTGCTGAAATGGTACCTCTTTATTTACTTGCAATTTCTTGCTTTCAAACTGCTAGGTTGGCAGGAGCATGGACAGATGATGGGAGCTCGCTCCATCACACACCACTTGGGTTTTGAGCTGCTGACTTGCTGACCTTCTAACCAAGCTCAGCGTCTTAACCACTAAACCACAATAGCCCCATACTTAGGTTAGTCCTACTCAAATCCACTTGGAAACAACTCCTTCCATTTCGGATGAATGTGGGCATAGTTTTCACCAAAGTAGCAATTCTGTTTCTGCTCTATACCAATGCAGACTACCGGACCATATGTCCAGAATCCCCCTCTGTCTTGGCCACAAATCAGTCATGACACCTCTTTATATGCTTTTCCTCCCAGAAGAGCTCATCTCTTCATCATGGGTTTATAGTCAGACAGTGGAGGAGAGCATTGATAAATTACTGCTCATGGTTAATTAAGAAAGGATGAAAATAAGCTGTTGATTCAGCTTCTCCATAAACTGTTATTTGTTGGTAGGGTTCAAGGGGACTTTAAAATACCCACAATATTATCTTGGACAGTTACTCTCATTTCTAGAGCCGTCTACCTTTAGTATTCTTTAACGCTGTGTCAACCTGCTGTTTTTGTATTTCCGGTTGCTTTCATTAGAGGCAGCGTTTTCCATTTTAAAAGCAGCATGTGGGGCTGCAGATGTATGCATTTTTATGTGTAGCATTTATCTAAGGGAAGCTCTAGTCATGCCTTCTTAGCCCCAAATCTCAAAATCTTTAGCATGTCTGAGGGTAGCAGCATCAACCTGCCTGACAGTGGGGGTGTTCAAGGAATTACTCGAATAACTTATGTGGCACTCTTTACTCAAAACAGTGCCTATAAATGTTTTTATTAATAACAAAAGTTCATATGACCATGCCCTAGTGTGTTTTTGTAAAGGGCTTGGCTTCTTAAACAGAAAAAGTTAAGAAGTTCATTAGTTAAGCTTATGTGTTCTTTTCTGTTCAGTCGTGAATTGCTGGATAACCCAGTGGGTCTTGGTATCTAGCTGCAGAACTAGAGATTGGGAGTTCAATTCCCCCACTGTGCCTCCTTGACAGGGCCTGGACTCAGTGATCCATAGGGTCCCTTCCAGATGTGCAGTTCTAAGATTATTGTTGTTGTTATCATGTGGTGGCTTAGTGCTTAAGACGCTGAACTTGATGGCTGGAAGTACTGCACGATTGGCATGATCATCTCCTGTTTTTGCCCCAGATTCTACAGTATCAACCTAGCAGTACAAAAGCAAGAAATTGCAAGTAGATAAATGGTTAAGACACTGACTGGAAGACAGCAGGGTCAGCAGTTCAATACCTGGGTGTTGCACGACAGAATGAGCTCCCGTCTCTGTCGCAGCTCCTACCAACCTAGCAGTTCGAAAGCAAGAAATTGCAAGTAGATAAATAGACAACACTTCAGAGGGAAGGTAAACAGCATTCCATGCACTCCAGTGTCTAGGCATGCCTGCCACGTGTCCACAGAAATGTCTGCAGACGCCGACAACACTGGCTCTTCGGCTATGAAACAGAGATGAGCACTGAACCCTACAGTCGGATACGACTGGCTTTCGAGCAAGGGTGACCTTTACCTTTACCTTTAAATAGGTACTCCTTCGGTGGGAAGGGTAACAGAATTCTGTTTGCTTAGTCATGCCTGCCACAAGGCCATGGAAATGTTTGCAGTCACAGACAGCACTGGCTCTTTGGCTGTAAATGGAGATGAACACTGCACCCTAGAATCATATATGACTGGCTTTCAAGAAAAGAAGACCTTTTATCATACATTTTCTTCTTCTTTCGTGTCCTGATTAGACTGCCAAAATGAAGCCACTTTTTCACTTTGTCGTTGCCCAAACACGTCGTCAGATGCTTCCGCAGATGTTTCCGTGGTCATGTGGCACGGAACGCTGTTTACCTTCCCACCGAAGTGGTCCCTATTTATCTACTTGCAATTTCTTGCTTTCAAACTGCTAGAGTGGCAGGAACTGAGACAAAGATGGTAGCTCATTCCGTCCTGCAGTACTCGGAATCGAACTGCTGACCTCATGCCTTCCAGTCAGCGTCTTAGCCACTTGAGCCACTGCAGTCCTATTATACATTACAAATTTGCTTTTAAAAGCTTGAGAATTGGGCATTGTGTATTGTTGGCATGGGCTGCAGCAGCTTTGGCTGTGGTTCAGAACAGAAATGAAGTGAGCTTTAGGAATGGATTTTTGGATGGAGAAAGCGGTGAACGCTGTTTATAGAGGGGGAGAAACTTGTATTTTGTGACTAGCTCTCAGAATCTCGTGGCTATAAGTCTGTCCATATTGTTGTCTAGAAAACAAAATTTTCCCCTTCCAGGTGCTACTACTCAGAAATTCTTGAGCGCTAAAGTGCACATCCTTTTCAGTGGATCTTGTGAAAAATTAAGTCGTTTTAGTAAAAACTCTTAAATAGAGAAGTAATAAACTGAAAATTGGCCCATCACAATATGTGGAATTATAAACTCATTGACACTCCAGACATTTCCTTGTGAAAAGCATTCAGCTATGAATGTGCAAGTGTTTCTCCTTACACATGAGGAGAGAACAGAACATTCCAGGGTGTCTTTTCCCTGCCTGAGGTTTCCAAGAACGGACCCACCTGCTTGTCACGAACCTGGCAACATTTCATTTCCCCATTAACTGACTAGAGTCCTGAAAGGGCTTTGGCAATCTTGTAGGTTGTCAGTAAGCCTCCCTATTTAAAAGACCTAAGAGACATGAATCAAAATAGTTGCGTGATGTCATGAGAGGCATGTGGCTCTGGCCAATCGGTGCCAAGGATTGTCCGCTCTGAGGTGGTTTCCTTTTACAGGCCTTTTAAAAGGAGCATCATGCACAATTGCACATGGCAGTGACTTCCAGGGGTCCTGTGCCTGCTTTCCCTAGGCAGTGATTCTTTTGCAAAGCGGCACATGCCGTGTCATTCGGTCACAACCCTTTTCTTCCAGCGCTGAACGGCTTGGTAGGAAAACAAATTTTGCTCAGCCCTGGGAAGAAGCTTCTGCGGTTTTGTTTCATTCCTTTCTGACTTTCTAAAGGGGTAAAAGCGCTTCCACGGCAAGCTGGACAGCAGTGTTCAGCTGCTCTGGATATCAACAGATGTACCGGCAGGGCAGCTTGTTCCTGAACATGAGGCATGTGTCGTTGTGACACATCTTTCCAGTTTTAAGGCAGAGATCTTTCTGGGCTGAGAAAGTCTGGTTTGGAGGAGATTGCCATTAGGAAAAAAAACCTATTAGATTCCTTGTGTGCGCATCTACCTTCTTGGATTTATTTATTTACTTTTGTTCCACTATTCCCTGTGGTGACAACTTGAGTTGGCGTCTTCTCCCCTGCCCTCGGCTTCCACCTGTGGAACGCATTTCACCCTCCGATACGAGGGCATGACTGACGGCTGCTGGTGTTTACTCCTGTGGTAGCCAATGAAGCGGTTTGGCAGTCTCAGAGGGAGCAAGAAACGAAAGGATCAAAGCCGGAACTCCGAGAGACGTAAATCTGAACCCCATGGTAGGCAAATTCCGCACCTTAAATCCTGCCCTGATTTCACACTTTGGAAGTGGTAGAGAAGAGTCCAGCAGGTGGACTAACTAACTTTGGGTTTGGTACTTTAAGTTCTATAAATAGGCTGTTAACAGTAGATGTGTAGGCAATATGGTTTTCTTTTTTGGCAAAAGACCTATTGTGCAATCCATACCTGTATGTCCGCCCAGTTTTAAATACTGTGAAGTTCCTTTGGCTTTCCTGCTGATAAAGCCAGGTACAGGCTGCTTCCAGGTACAGGATTGCAGCCTTATGCTGCTTTTTTCTACATTGATTTAAAGACCATAAGAACAATGTCCTTTTCTCTCTCAAAAATACATTTTCTCTTCCAAACTGGTTTTGTAACATTTGTTGGATAACCGATCCATTGACTGTCACTTTTGGCTGAATTACTGGAATCAATACCAACCAAGATGTATGGGCAGACAGAGGACAAGGAGGCTTTCCAAGAATGTGGTCTTTTCTTTGGAAATGTTGTTTTTGTTTTTAATTTGCAGATGGCTAAGACATGTTATGGGGTACTCACCCTTCACCGTAAATTAGAGCTGTAGGGAAACTTTATAAAGTTGTTTGATAGGTAAACTATTTTATGTTGACAGATCTGGTCGAAAAGTTCCCCCCCAACTTGCAAACAAATCAGGTGTGCTTATTTTACAGAATGGCTTTGTGGCAAACAACCCTGATCTTTTAGCTAACGATAGCAGAGAACATAAATCTGTGTGTCAGCATAGCTGAACTAGTAAAATATATTGTCATTTTAAACCACAATCGTCGTCGTTGTCATCATCTTCTCCTCCTCCTCCTCCTCCTCCCAAATGTTTATTACAAAAGTTGGTATGGGAAAGAAACAGAAGTGGAAGGATAAGAAAATAAGAATTAAAGTAGATACTCCTTTGGCTTGTGGACAAGACCAATCAATATCAATTGTCTCTTTCTTGCCATGATAACCTTCTGGAAAGACAGTAGGTATAATTTTCCCAGGGGCTCTTGGTCGGTTGACTGATGGCAGTGGTAAGACTGTAGCCTCGCTGCCATTTCCTTCCAATTGTTATCATTACCATAGATGCCAGCTAGGCAAATTTGTGGCCAGCTTTGTCAAGGCCACAATGCCTCCCAATAGGTGTGCTATTCTTATTTTATAATAATTTTTATTGAAAAATTTTAAACAAATACAAATATAAAACCATACAAATATAAAACATTACATATAAAAATACAAAAATTAATCTGCATACAAAATAAACACAGAAAACATCCAAAGAAGAAAAATACAGCCTATCCTAATACATTTTTTAGGTATCTTTAAATTTCACAAACATAACTACTAATGTTACTAAATAATTTTATGAAATTCAATATACTTTGTGCTGCAACTCTATGACAACAAAAATAACATAATACATAATTCACACCCAGTGAATAAGAATTGAAAAAGGTGTGCTATTCTTATGTGTGGATTTTCTACCAGTTATAGGAGCTACCAATGCATTTTGAGCTTAACCTAAAGTGCTGGTTTTAACCTCCAGTTTCCTCAGATATCTGTGTGCATGAATAACTGGTCTGGTGTAAAAATAATCAGAAAGATCAATGACTTGGAACACCTGGCTGTGGAACGAGAGGTAAGAAGTTTGCTACAATTCTTCACTGTTCCTCTTGGGTTCACAGCCAGTCTATATAGCCTAGAGCAGTGATGGCCAACTTTGGCACTCCAGGTGTGCTTGGACTTCAATTACCAGAAACCTAAGTCAGCACTCCTGCTGATCAGAGTTTCTGGGAATTGAAGTTCAAGAACACCTAGAGTGCCAAAGTTGCCCATCACTGGCCGAGGGCAAGCTGCACAGTCCAAGAACACCCACTGAAGAAGGAAATGATGAAAGACTTGTGAGCCCTGTTAACTAGAAACCCTTGGAAAGAGTTGCTATAAGTGAGAATTAATTTAATGGCCTGCTATTATTTTTATATGAATGATCAGGACACCTCGGTTTTAGAGAAGTGGGGCACCATATTTGGGGGTTAAAACCTCTCTCATTCAGATCACTGGGCTCCTGTGGCAATCCAGAGTTTGATCTGGACACAAAAGAAGAAGACTGGGCATCTTTGAAAACAGGTGTATAAATAATAGAGCTGGAAAAGGATGCAACAGTTGTGATGATTAGCTGTAGTGGATGCCAGGAAGGGCTGTCAACTTTCAGTTGGAGCTTTAGATGGACCTTTCTTAGACCACAGTTCGCAGTGCAGAGGATTTGTGGAGGTTGTAGCCCCTTTCCAGATGATTTCCCTCCTAGAACTCGAAGCTATAGCAGTTAATCACCTCTTCCCCCACTGATATGATCCCAATGCCATTAAGTTGCTTCCCAAAGTTAGGTCTCAAAGAAATTTTAGAAGAGTCTAACATTAAACACAACTAAACTGTCTACTAGGTGATTTTTTAAAAGGAGTTCTTGGTTTCATTGACTCTCAGCCTGGTCATTTATTTCATAAGCAGGTCAGCTCATCTTTCCCGAAGGGAGGCTTGAAGAAGAAAGTGATGATGATAATGATATTCTAAGTGAGTTAAGATTAATGTCGCTGACCTTTAAAAGATCTTGCCCACTTAGGGTTAGGCTGAATAAGACTTGTGGACAATGTGAGGGAGAAAGGAGTTATTTGCTGTTGAACTCAGCACAACTAGGGGTATCTCTGCATCAAATTCAGCAGCTGTAGAAACATCTGGGGAATATCCAGTTCAGCACAGTAGCAAGTACAGAAAGATCTGCCTGCATCGAGATGCTTGGAGACACCAAACTACTAACTTAAGTGCTGATCCAAAGCTGCTTAAGCAGGTCTCATTCTTACAACCTTTCTTCTTCTTCTTCTTCCACATCCAAATCTGAATGTAGGTGATCATCATGGCGATCAGCCATGAAGACTGTCCTGAGAATATAATGCAGTGACCTTTCTTCTGCATCGCAGCATGACACCCATACCACTGATCCAGTTTCGAGAGTCACTTTCTGGTCCTGAGCCCTTTTGGCACACAAAGTCCCCATCAACCCCAGGCCAGTATTGATGAAGCTACTGCCCTCCGTCAAAATGGATTAAAGTGAGATTTAATCCACTTGGGGACCCTCATCCTTCCCTGTGGACCTCGGCACCCAAGGCTATTAATCCTCAGGGTGGATAGATTAGTTTACCGCCACCTATTGCTTGTTTTTGATTTGCTGGCAGTATACTGTACTCTAGTACCATAGCAGGATAACCTGACCAGACTGATGATTACAATCTTTGGAGCCTGTGTTTGTGGCACTTTTTTTAGCTTATCTAGGAGACTGATTTCTCTCTTGGCTGCTGCTGTCTTCAAAGGTCAGGCAGAATCCCGGCTGCAGCTATTGCCACCAACACTAGGTATATGCCCAAGCTCAGCTCAGCTTGGCTAACTGTAGCCAGCTGTGGGAACCGCAGGCCTGAATGTGGGGAAAGCCTTCTGCTCCATGCAGCAGGGACTCCAGCACCATCCAAGAGTACAACTTGACAACCAGCCAATTCCCAGCTCTTATTCTTTCAGAGATAATCTTCAAAGCATGCCTGATGAAATCTCAGAAGCCTGCCAGGGGATGAGAAGGTATGGTGCCAATGCTGCCTTGCGGAATGACTTTGCTCTCCCCGCGGATCCCGAGGGTCAAGCCAATTGAGGCAGAGTAAAAGTTGGAAAACAATGGGATTGCAAACATCTGGGTTTTTTCCCAGTGTAGGGCAGGGATGCCCAAACTTTTTGGGCTGTGGGCCAGTCACTTGGTTCAGCGGGCCAGTCACGTGGTTCCTCCCACTGGAAGTGGAAATAAAACGCACCTTGCAATCTGTTTTCCAACAGGATGAGATAGATTTTAAGCTGCCATTTTCTCTGCTTAAACCAGGGGTGCCCAAACTATATGAATTGGCGTCAGGGGCTGGATCCAGACCACAGGCAATAGTTTGGGCACCTCTGGTCTATGATTTCAGAACTTTCCCTCACCTATTTCCAATTTGCTGACAATTTTATTTGTACGGTATACATTTTTGTGCATCTGTGTGTATGCAAGTAATCAGAAGTAGTATCCCCCTACTTTCTTTGATCTTGTGGACCATCTCCCATGTTTTTGAAGACAGTTATGCAGATGGAGAAAGAGGAAGAAATGAATTATAAGATAGCCAGGCATCCCACAGGGAACTGATCAGTCAAGATTCAGGCCCAGACATGGTACCAAGTCTGCATTGGTCACGCTGCTGGATGATCTCTGGCGGGAGCGGTATGGAGGTCATCCGTCCATCTTTGCTCTTCTTGACCTGTCAGCGGCCTTCGATACCGTCGACCACGGTATCCTTCTGGGACGGCTCCAAGGATTGGGGATCCAAGGCACTGTTTTGTCCTGGTTTGCCTCATTTCTGAGGGGCCGGACCCAGTCAGTGTGTTTAAAGGATGAGATGTCCAGCCCTAGGCCTCTCCAGTATGGGGTGCCTCAGGGCTCGGTTCTCTCCCCTCTTCTATTTAACATTGACATGAAGCCGCTGGGGGAGATCATCCGTTCCCACGGGGTGAGGTATCATCAGAATGCTGATGATACTCAACTATATATCTCAGCCCGTGGTGATCCCAGTGATGCACTCAGAGTCCTTTCCAGGTGCCTGGAAGCTGTTGGGGCCTGGATGGGGGACAATGGGCTACAACTGAATCCCAGCAAGACTGAGTGGCTATGGGTTAGCAGCCCCATGTTATCTCGGGAGCTCCATCTTTGGTTCTGGATGGGGCTACTTTGCCCCAAACAAACCTGATGCATAATCTGGGGGTCCTCCTAGACTCATGTCTACTGCTCGAAGAGCAGGTGGCAGCCGTGGCCAGGAGGGCTTTTGCACAACTTCGTGTCATACACCAGTTATGCCCACTCTTAGATCGGGACTCCTTGCTTATGGTCACGCATGCTCCCCAGAGTTGATTACTGCAATGCACTCTACATGGGGCTCCCCTTGATGACCTTTCGGAAGCTGTAACTGGTCCAGAATGTGGCTGCTAGGGTGGTGATGGGGTGCAGGTGGTATGCCTGTGCCTTGCCACTGCTTCGGGAGCTGCACTGGTTGCCAGTATGCCTCCAGATGCAATTCAAGGTGCTGGTTATTACCTTTAAAGCCCTACATTGTAGTGGGCCAGGATACTTAAGAGACCGCATCACCCCAAGAATATCTGTCTGTCCCACCAGAGCGGACCGGAGAGGCTCTCTAATTGTTCCATCTGCCAGAGAGGCGCGTCTCTCTAGCACTAGAAGGAGGGCCTTCTCAGTGTCCGCTCCGGCCCTATGGAACCTCTTGCCACCCGAGTTGCATCTCCAGGCGGAGTTGCTGCCCTTCAGGAAAGGCTTAAAAACCTGGCTGGCAGAGCAGGTGTGGGGCACAGGCAGTGCTGTGGCCCCAGCCTGCTGGCTGATTTAAGAATGCTCTCTCCCTCTTTTTAAACTGGTGGGAGAGTAGGGAATGTTTTATGGTAGTTTTCAATGGGATTTTAATTGTGATTTTAAGATTGTGATGGTTTTAATATCTCTACGCCGCCCAGTGTCGTTGGAATTGTGTGGCAATACAAATCTTATAAATAAAACAATTAAATAATTTCATTACCAGCTGCACAAAATTAAATTTCTTTTGGCCTTGTTAGTTAGTGGCAACAAGAACAATGTATAGCCTTTTAAAGGCAAAGTTTTGCTGGAAGAAACCACTCCTGAAAAGGCAATAATTCGAGAGGAGTTCTTGCGTTGCCAACTCTCCATTGCACAACTGGTTATGGAGTCATTTGCACTACCAGGAGGCCACCATTATGCAACTGACAGACAACAAGATTCCTACCACTGCTTGCACAAATGCACTTACACAACTGCGTAACACAACAGGATTTTGGCCAAAGAGTTTAAAAGGAAAGTAGTTCAGCCCTCGTTCTCAGGTGTTGCTAGAATTGGTGGAACATTATCAAGCCTGGGTGGTCAAGGATGGTCAGAAAAGTAGTAGACTAATGGGCCCTTTCGAAGCAGTGCACAGAGCAATGGGGCCAGTCCCAGATGTTGAGAGGAAGAAGGGTTTCGGTATAATAAGAGGAAGCATACTTATGGTTTGAAGTAGTGTGGCTCAGACTTATGTACCCCTCCTAATTAGTGAGAACTAATTCTTGTACCTTGGCAGAATGCAGATATCTAAGCCATGCATAATTTACATGTTCTAGAATGCCTTTCTTTCTTTCTTACACGCTTTCTTCTTGGATTCATTTACTGGATTGATGAATTGAAGCAGGGCCAGGGTTTGTATCTGGTAGCTGTCACTATAGCAATGCCTCTCTCACCCAAGACCTTTAGCTAAATATAGATCACCTTGAACCCAGGGAAAGAAATCAAGGGAAATCAAAGGGCCCAGCTGTAATGTACATGGAAGATGATTGACTTCAGAGGGGTGCTGCCAGCAAGTTCAACATTTAAAAGCGAACAAGACAAGCACTCTGGGAAAGTAAGTGAGAGGATCCTGTTTAAGTACGAAATTCAATAATGTCTTCACACTTGACGGCCTTTCCAACTGCTTAGATGGCAGGCTATTGTAGGTTTGGTATGTGCTGCTCTTCCAAGTTTACCACCAGAAAATATGCAAACTTGTAGAAGTTACTTTGTTGGGCTACACCTCTCAAATTCTGGGAGTTGTTGTACCAAAAAAGTAACTTATCCAAGCTCTGGAAAACTGTGGGGCCTGGTCAAGATGGAGAAAATTGGGTTAAGCTTCTATTTTATTGTGAATGTACCTAATTTGTATTCCTCCAACCTGTGTACAAACCTGGTACAGCTGATTTTGAAATTTGTGGCTTTTATTTAAAAAAACAACAACACCAAAGCATTATGTTTGTCAGGGCAAAAAACATGCATATACAGTAGTAGAAAAACTGGGTGTAAAATAAAGTAGCCCCCAAATCAGTACATAGTTCTGAGAGGAAAATACATAGATGTGAAATGGTAGGTTAAAATGGTGTACATGAGAAACTTGTGGGATTTTTTCTTTTTCATATATACTTTTTTAAAAGGAGAATTTGGCAGCTGGAAAAATTAATGGTGAAAATCTGACAAAGGCTGGACTCCTTGTTGTATGTGTAAGAAGGCAGCCTACAGCAGTAATCTTTCATTGATTCTTTGAACTCTAGTGACATTAATGCTATATATGCTATTGTTTTCTTCTTACTTTCACTGTTGAAACACATAGAGAAAGGGGGAGAGTTGTGACATCTATCTCTGCTGTGCTGAAATGTAGAGTTATCACATGCGTTTATCCAACCAAGGTGATCCTTCTCATTCTCTAAGAAAAAGAAAGACAGAGGGGGAAGAACAGACACAAGTCATAGAAGAATAAAGATGTGTACATGTCTGTCATAGGCATTCTGTAATAATGTACACAGGGAACTCACAAAAAGTTGATTTCCCACTGTAGGAAGGGATTGCTCTATAACTAAGACATAATAAAGATGCATGACTTGGCTATCCAAGATCATCATTTCTTGACCTAGCCAAATAAGCCATCAGAAAAGAAATATATGGATCGATAACACCTTCTAAGACAGGGATTCTCAACCTGCGGCCTGCAGGCCTAATGCAGCCCATGGCACCATTTCATATGCCCCCCATCACCTCCATCACACCATGAAGTGCCATGTGGTGGAGGAAGGGCAAAATGGCCATCCAGCCCCCGAAGCTGTCTGAGGGAGCGTGACCTGGCCCCCGGCTTAAAAAGGTTGAGAACTCCTGTTCTAAGATGCAAAAGGATTTCAATTTTTAAATAATTCTTCTCTCAGTAGCAAAGCTAGGGTGACAAAGGTTAAAAAGAAGACAGGTTTCCTGTAGTAGTTGCTTGGAAAAGGGCATTTTGGCAGGTACAGCTTTTAATGTAAGATGCATGTGCTGAAAAATGTCCTCCTCCACACCATTGTTAAAAGTACAATTGTCCTCTTTTTCATCTGACCACCCTGAGCAAAGTACTGAACTAGCATGTGGTAGACTATCCATTCCTTTTACTTATGCAAAACAGGAGAAAGTTCCTTGATTTCCAGGGAAATGTGGAGAAAAGAGAGAAGCTCATACAGAAGATGTCCTCCCACTGGAATATATTAATGAGCCCAATGAGATTAAGGAAGGAGTAGGAACTGTCGTGGTTTAGTGATTAAGGCACTGAACTTCATAACTGGAAGGCTGGCAGGTCAAGACCCGAGTGCTGCACGACGGAGTGAGCTTCTGTCTCTTGCTCCAGCTCCTGCCAACCAACAGTTCGAAAGCAAGAAATTGCAGATGAATAGGCACCACTTCGGTGAGAAAGTAAACAGGGTTCTGTGCACTGCGATGTCTTGTCATGCCTGCCACATGTCCATGGAAACATCTGCAGACGTAGACAGGTCTGGCTCTTTGGCAGTAAACAGAAATGAGCACTGAGAACTAGAGTCTGATATGACTGGCTTTTATGCAAGGATGATCTTTACCTTTACCTAGGGTGGAGAGAGAGAGTACAAGCAAAATTCAGTTGGTGCAGGAACCCCACAGAGAAGAGGCAAAAACCATAAAACTATAGAGTGGAGAGGGTGAGATTTTTTGCTCAGTGAAGACTTCTTGAGGACTCTGCCCAGCTATCTAATCAGTCTCTTTGCATGTCAGCGCCACATCCGAAATAAGAAACTGCTATGTGGCAGTGCGTTAACTGGAAATAGAGATGAGATAATCACCCTGAACTGTTGGAGATAATGTAAAGGCTGCATAGCATTCTCCCACACTCCTCCAGACAAGAATGGACCCTCAAAAAAGCACACGGGCACTGCTAATTTAATTCTGAAATGGTCCTAACGCCACTCCATGATCTTTCTGTAGGATGAGCCCATCGGCTGCTAGGATCCATGGGGTAAAATTTTAGAACCATGCCCAATCTGAGTGAAAAAATAGCACTTAAAAGAGAGAAGCATTCCTACAATTAATTTAAGTTAATTTTGGGCTGCAGATTTTGACAGAGCTTCTGGGAGGAACGTCTGCAGAATGTGTGATAGAAACACAGAAATATGAACCAGAGCTATATATGTTACTGCCACTAACATATATTGTTGGTAAATGTTGTCAAGTTAACTCTGACTTATGGCAACTCTATGAATGAGGGGCCATAAATCATTCAGAATTGGTCCACTATGAACTGGGTTCTGCAAGCTGGGCCTTGACAGCTATGGATTTATTACTCAAGGATCTTCTACAAGGTATAAGGAGTCCATTGTCCTGTAAACCTTTGGCGACTCATCAAAGAACGAAGAATACTAATTAATTTTATACTCTAGTCTGTGTTTTTCATCCTTCAAAAAGCTCCTTTGATTGCAGCCAAAATGGCTTTGCCTCTGATAAGAAGGGGCCGTTATGTATATTATTATACCTTGCCTGATGATATGTTCGATGAGACTTTTGGAGAGAAAAAAAAACAAGCCACACAATACAAATGGCTGGAGCCTTGGAGAGCTGCCGCCAATCAGAAAACTTAATTATGGTTTGTGACAGGGTGGTTTGCTTTAATGAAAACATTGCCTTTTTGCAAATTTTAAATTTCTTCCCCTACTTTCCCATGATCTAAGATGATTGCCTATGCCTTGTTTGTTGGTTTTATGCCTGTGTGTTATGTATAAACATTGGAGAATATTAAAGTCAGCTGTTCACAACTAAGTCCTGAAACAGAAGCAAAGTGTTGTTTTGTAACTAAAGGAAGAACTTTAACTGGAAGTTGGTGGTTACATATTCTCATACCACCAGTTCCATGATGGCAAACCTTGGCACTCTAGGTGTTCTTGGACTTCAATTACCAGCAGCCCAAGTCGGCACTCCTGTTGATCAGGGCTTCTGAGAATTGAAGTTCAAGAACATCTGGAGTGCCAAGGTTCACCATCACTGCACTAGGTAACTGCTACTCAGTCTGACTGAGATTTTTTTAAAAATTGTACACCACTCTTTTCTTCTTCTGTTAATTAAATACCCCACCTTTTTCTTTCTGTTCATTACCCATCTCCAAAGGGATTTATGTTCCGCATAGAGCTCAAGACAAGAACCAAAGAATGAGTAGATTTTATGTTCTCAAAAACGGGAGACAGGTGAGGAGACATTTGTGTTTCTCTTCATTGTTTTCAATACATCATTCCATTTATGCTGCAATTTGAGAAGCTAATCTGGTTGTGTTTCAAATCACCTTTACATCCTAAAGCTTCAGTGCTTATAAACTGCAGAACTGGCAAACAGCTACACCACTTTCCTTCCCTCTCCTCTCTTTGTTAAGGGACTGCAGTGGCTCAAGTGGCTAAGACGCTGACTGGGAGGCGGAAGGTCAGCAGTTCGATTCCCGAGTACTGCAGGACGGATTGAGCTCCCGTTTTTATCTCAGCTCCTGCCAACCTAGCAGTTCGAAAGCAAGAAATTGCAAGTAGATAAATAGGGACCACTTTGGTGGGAAGGTAACAGCATTCCATGCGCTCCGGTGTCTAGTCATGCCTGCCACATGACCATGGAAACGTCTGCAGAAGCAGACAACGTTGGCTCTTCGGCTTTGAAACAGAGATGAGCACTGCACCCTAGAGTCGGATACGACTGGCTTTCGAGCAAGGGAAAACGTTACCTTTACCTTTTCCTCTCTTTGTTTAACAAACTAACCCTTGAAGAGTCCTGAAAAACTTGAAAACCTGCTTCCTTGTGTTTGATCTGTTTGCTGCTCCTAATAAAATTATTGCCTAAGTGTTGTTAATTTTTGATATTTTCCCAATGACCAATATGGATTTTTGTGCATGTACAACCCTCTGCAGTGTTGCTGTAGACGCAGTGGTCTCCAACGTGGGGCCCACGCCCCACAGGGGGACCTCAATTCCCAGAAGCCTAAGTCAGTGCATTGGCTGATCAGTGCTTTGAGAAATTGACTTATGGGAATTGAAGTCCAAAAACCAATGGTTGGGATACACTGCTGTATGTAGAGGGATTAATTGTATAGTTCAGTATGTTGGTTTTATCAGACCAAAGTTTATTTAGTACTGCTTGGTGTTATTGGAAAGCATAGGAGGACATAAATGGAGTCAGAGCTTCTTAATTAAATACAATGCCCTGAAGTAGCATTAAATGGCACTGTAACAAGATTTGTTGCTAACCTCCGTCATTATATAGCATAGGACTTCTCAACCTTTTAAAGCTGGGAGCCGGGTCATGCTCCCTCAGACAGCTTTGGGGGCTGGATGGACACCACATGGCACTTCTTGGTGTGGTGAAAACAGGGGGGGGCACATGAAATGGTGTTGTGGGCTGCATTCATCCTGCGGACCACAGGTTGAGAATCTGATTTAGAGCAAATGTGCCTTCTGCAATTACTGACAGGTGATATTATCCTAACAGCAGTCAACTGCACCTGAAGATAAGAAAAGTTCCTTTTTTTGACTGCAGGTCTGGTAGCATTCAAGCCAGTAGTCATGCTCAGGTTCAAGTTACATCCAACAGAGTCATTTCCCTTGAAGGAAACCTTTAGCAACTTATTTGGGGCCACTTGTGTTGTGAGAAGGTTGATTTTCTTATCTTTTTTCCCTATACGTCTTGCTTGGCACAAAGACCTCATGGCTGCCCTTGAAAGAGCATGTTTAACCTTGAGAGCTTTGTTTGAGCAGAACTTTAGGTCATGCCACTAAACAGATGAATTATTGTCGCACCTGACTGTGTTGAGAAACATACAGCACTGCTTTGTTTGTTTTCAGTTTACTATTTTCTCTAGTAAGCTTTCAGTTGAATAATCTTAGTTTAGTCATTTTCAGCTGCACTGAGATATTGTCTTCCTTCTGAATCCTCCTGATGAGCTGCTTACATTTTAAACTAGCCTTCCTGTCTTAAATAGTATTTTAAAATGTGTAATTATCTTCTGTGCCTCAAAAGGTCCAAAGGACAAATAAATGTAATTGTGTCGGTGAATATATGAAAGTAAATGCTCAAGCAGCGTCAAGTCCCTTTGTGAGAGAATGAATGAGTGAATGAATGAATGCTGCCAGGTAAAGTGATGTTAAAATGACTTATGTAGCTCAGTGGGTTAGATTACCTAGGTAAGAAGTCGGGGCCCAGATGAGATTACCTAGAAGAGTGTGAATGGCTAATGGGGTATACATGTCCTGCCACACATGTGGCTTTTTTATAACCTGGTCTAATCAAGAATTCTAGAGAACCCAAAAGCTTGCACGACTTTGTGGTTCTGCTGCAAATATATTGCCCATGTGAAGATTTTAAGTGTTCTTCCAATTGATCCAAGATGTAATCTCTAAATCAGGGATTCCCAACCTTTTCAAGCCAGTGGCTGGGTCACATTCTCTCAGTCAGCTTCAAGGGCCGGATGGCCATTTTGCCCTGCCTGCATGATGGGGGTGGCCATTTTGTCCCAACAGCTTCAAAGTGGTGGCTATTTTGCTTCTCAAATTTCCTTGGAGGGGTGGGAGGCCACATGAAATGGCACTGTGGGCCTGATCCGGCCCATGGACCTTAGGTTGGGAATCCCTGCTCTAGGTAGAGAGGCACCCAGTATACGGTATGATCCTTCAGCAGTGAGCAGTTGAAACATCTATAGAATGATGCAGAGAGCTATGGGTGAATCCATAGACTTTGGTGACAGAAGAATGAATTTGCTTATACATGTCACCCTTTTTATCTGCAAGGGATATGTTCTGGGACCTACCACAGATACCTGAAACCATGGATAACAGCAAACCCAATATTTTACCTTGCGGACTGTGGCCTCTAGTGGCCAGCTCTGGTAATGTGCCATAAAAATGCACATACTGTACTGTACTGTACTGTACTGTACTGTATATTATATATTTCAGGATTTTTATTGAATATTTTTAGCCCTGAGATTATAACAGAAACTGTGGATACTGAACCCACGGATATGGGGGTGTGTGGTAAGGTGTACTCTGCTATGATCACTAAGCAAAATATGAGGAGGCTTTGATACATCTATGCATTTTGTTATATTTTACAGTATTTTAGCTGTTTTTACAGTTGTGCGCCACCCTGACTCGGGTTTCCCCGAGTGGGCGGCATAAAAATCTAAGAATAAATAAATAAATAAAATCTGCTGAAGTGGGTAAACCTTGTTAATGTTCAAGGTGTTCCAAACTTTTTGTTGGCTTAATAGACTTAACACGGCTTACCACCACCACCACCAACTGAGGAGAAGGAACTGGCTGTCTACCATTTACTGTCAAGTTTTTCATATTGTTTTTGTTTTAATACTTTACATATCTACACATACACTAAAAATATCTTAGGGTAGGATATATAGCAAGATAAGGAGGCATGGATTCCTGCTTGCACATCTTATCAATGTGAGCCTAGAGCAGTGGTCCCCTACCTTTGGTCTTTGGAATTCAATTCCCAGAAGCCTAAGTCAGTACTTTGGCTGATCAGTGCTTTGGGGAATTGACTTAGGGCAGGGGTGCCCAAATCTTTTGGGTCTTGGGCCGGTCACATGGTTCAGGGGGCTGGCCACTATCGCCTGGAGTCCAGATCCAGCCCGACTCCAATTCATCAGGCCCACGAAGCCCTCATCATTCCTGGAAGCGTTTTACTTCCGCTTCCAGGAGCGATGAGGGCTTTATGGGCCGGATGAATTGGAGTTGGGGGCCGTATCCAGCCTCCAGGCCATAGTTTGGGCACCCCTGACTTAGGGGAATTGACTGCTGAGAATTGAAGTCCAAAAACCAAAGGTTGGGAAACACTGGGCTAGATGATGTAGCGGGAAATAGCTGGTTTCCTTACCAACATGCCCCACTGCAGTACCATTCTTTCAATGGTACTGCAGTTTGTTTTAGGTGCTGGCAAAGTCATGCTATCTTTTGGGTTGTATCTGTGGGCCTGGAGGCAAAGCCTCTCTTGGAGGAAGTGCAGCAAAGACACTTTGTACTTTCTGTGAGGGGAGCACTTTCTGGACTTCTGGAGGAACAACGTAGAAGCTGAGCTGCTAATAATCTAATTGCCCGGGGTGAGAGCCAAGCTGGGTGATGCGCTTGCCAAACTGTGTTTGGAATGCTAAGCCCTCCCTCTCCCCCTGGAATTGTTGGGCCTGACCATGTGAGGAAGTCAGGAGAGAGCCAGCCACTTGAGATCTAATGCCTTGAGAAGTCAAGGACTGACAGTCTTGATCAGGGATTCTCAACCAGTGGTCCGCTGGCCAGATGTGGCCCATGGCACCATTTCATGTGGCCCTCCACCACACCAGGAAGTGCCATGTGGTGGAGGAAGGGCAAAATGGTCATCCGACCCTCGAAGTTGTCTAAGGGAGTGTGACCTGGCCCCCAGCTTAAAAAGTGTGAGAACTCCTTGTCTTGATAATGGTTTTCTTCCTTGTGCCTTCTGGGGAGTAGAGTTGAAGGGAATGCATAGAACAACCTGCTTCAGGAATGGGTACCAAGCAGAAGGACAGTTGACCTTTTAACCCAAGATGTATCTTGGATGAGGGCAAGCAAAATAGTAGGTGGAACCAGAAGCCACAGGTAGGCAAAACAAAACCCAAGTATTTATGGGATTGTTCTCACTGCCATCCTTAATTACAATGGCATGTAACCTCTGTACTATATGGTTTCTTAGTGTGTTTGGCCAGACATCCCGCTATGGTAATGGAGTAGACCGCACAGCCAGCGACTCAACGCCGAGTGTTGGGAGGCAGTAAATAACCGGACTCCCTAAAGGGACTGATGGCTACGGGTGGATGAGACCCTTTAGGTGGGGCGATGGTCCTCTCAGTGGAGGAAATGCCACTAGAAGCCATCATATTGGGCCCAACGGCAAAATGAGCAGAGGAGGAACCACTTCACTATTCTCATTTCCAACGGTCATGGAGGCGGAAGAGTCCATGCCAGATGGACTGGCTATGAAGGCACACCTTGTCAATATCCTCAAGGTAGTCCTGGTGTTAAATTCTGCATGTCTCTCTCATTTAATATGTGCTGCAGGAGACGGCTCCATGATCGTAGTGTGTGGGTCACTTCACGGCAAGCTGGGATCCACCTTAAACAAATTCACGCCAGTGGCATTTTTCCTGAAAATGATTTTTCAAGGGTTGTAAATAGAGATGTCTAAGGGACTGCAGTGGCTCAAGTGGCTAAAATAATGACTGGGAGGCGGAAGGTCAGCAGTTCAATTCCCGAGCACTGCAGGACAGAATGAGCTCCTGTCTTTGTCCCAGCTCCTGCCAACCTAGCAGTTCGAAAGCAAGAAATTGCAAGTAGATAAATAAGGACCACTTCCGTGTGCTCCGGTGTCTAGTCATGCCTGCCACATGACCACAGAAACGTCTGCAGAAGCAGACAACGCTGGCTCTTCGGCTTTGAACCAGAGATTAGCACTGCACCCTAGAGTCGGATACAACTGGCTTTCGAGCAAGGGAAACCTTTACCTTTAAATGGAGATAAGCACCACACCCTAGAGTCAGATACGACTGGATTTCGAGCAAGGAGGACCTTTACTTTTACTTCCAAAAAGAATCTCCACCCCCAGATCTGCCTTTTCCATTCTTTTAGGATCTTTGAGTCTATTTGTAAAATAGAAAGGAGTTGTTACATGTTTCCAGTGCCTTTTCTGAATTGTAGCACAAGGGAGAGCCCCTGCAAACCCAAAGACACGAGGACTTGACCAGTCTTAAGTCTGGGCATTTCTTGCCATTCAGTGGCATAATATTTATCTGAGCGCAGCGGTCTGCCAAGTCACGTGTTTTGACAGCCTGCCACAAACACTCAGGGCCCCATTGACGTGGGCACTTGGGCACACCTCCCAGTCATCCTTCTCTGCTCTGAGGACACCCAGATAAAGTCATGTTGGGAGAAGCAAAGAATTTACGCTGCCCAGTTCTCTGTGGAGGACCAGAAGAATTCAGCTCTGGTGACATCACCAAATACTGAAGCTGGGAAGTTGCAGAGAGCAAGGATCGCATGAGCACCACAAAAGTTGATCCTTCCAGAATGAAGATGCTCCAAACATATACATTATTGGGTACCCAAAAGCTTTGTTTTAAAAACCCTGCCCTATAACATTTTCGCAAAAAGAACAACGCATGGGCATTGAGCTGCATTTGTGTGC
Source organism: Bradypodion ventrale (assembly GCA_035047345.1). NCBI lineage: Eukaryota > Metazoa > Chordata > Lepidosauria > Squamata > Chamaeleonidae > Bradypodion > Bradypodion ventrale. The sequence goes on from JAWDJE010000006.1 coordinate 130,458,172, forward strand.
CTGCATCAGAGTATCCTTTCCATTAGGATTTGGCCATTGAACATTTCCTTTTCTACTCTATTATTTATGCATGATTTCTCTTATGCCTGAAGGAGAGGACTTGATTCATAAAACCTCACATTAAAATACAGCAGTTAGTTTTTGTCTTCTTTGCTTTGTTTTTGTTTTGTTTCTTGATATTCCTATAAGAGTAAGATATTCTGATGATGCAGGTTACAGGTAACCCACTACTTTCAGACCAGCCATTTTCCCCCATGCATTGTCTGTTTCCTTGTGGCACGAGATTGCAGGAGGACTACAGTTTTAAGTTCTTAAACCAGGGGTGCCCAAACTATGGCACACGGGCTGGATCTGGCCCCCAATGCTAATTCATCCGGCCCATGCCGCCCTCATTTCTCCCAGCCCACAGGCTGTAATTTGGGTACCTCTGGTTTAAGCAGAGAAAATGGCAGTTTACCAGTAAATCGAGTCCCCTTTTTGGACCTCATTTTGGGGACTAAAAAACTTGACTTATACTCGAGTATATACGGTAAAATCATATCTCATCCTGTTGCAAAACAGGTTACAAGGCACGTTTTACTTCCACTTCTGGTGGGAGGAACCACATGACCAGCCCACTGAACCACATGACCAGCCCGCAAAGTTTGGGCAACCCTGTCTTAAAGTATTTTCGTAACTGCCATTGCTGCTTTTCTCTTCTCCAAACCCAAAGTTTACTTTTGGGATTTCAGAAGGTACAAGTGGCAGGAGCTATCGTGGTCAAGTGGAGCTGCAAATTCCAAACTACTTGGTTGGCATATAAAACTAGGCACTATTTTTCCACATCTTCTACCTCACAGGACTGTTGTAAAATGGTGGGGCAGAGGAGAAACCATGTACACCATCACACTCTGCAGAAGGAGGAAGAGATGCAAATTGAAAGAGGCATCTGATTTGCCATGTCAGATTCGAAGTGGACAGAATATGAATTCTCCGTAACCATGCCTGCTGATCAATAAATACCTTGTGATTGAGACATTGGGTTGCCCCACTCAAATGTAAGATTCTAACCAGTCTGATATATAGTGTGCCACAAAGCACTATTCAGTATATCTAATTGTCCAGTTGCACTCGAACCTGCATATGAAATGCCTAGCAAAAGGGGTTCACACATTGATGATCTCAAAGATAGACTACTGCAGCTTCGAAAGCTTTTGGGCTAGCCAAAGGTAGACTCCTGGATGTAGAATCCCAGATGCTAATACTAAGCAAATGGCATTTAGGTGTGAGTACCATTTGACTGAATTTACTCAAGTAAACAGAACAGGGTTATAGGACGCTGGCCAGCCACCTGTCTTAGAAAGATTAAAAAATCCATGTCTCCCTCTAGTCGTCCAAAATGTGGCTCCATGCTTCTCCCTGCTTTTAGAAAGCCTAGATAGATGGTTCTTTTAATAGCAATCTAATCAAATGAGCTTTCTGCTGGAAAGTTCAAATCAGACAGCTCCTTAGAAGGAAGCAAAGAGGAAGGTAGTAATGGTGACTCTAGATTTTCCTTGGTTAGATGCTGCCTGTCACATGGCGCATGGCTCCAGATCACATGACTGGCAGGCATGTGCCCACCTCCGGTTCCCAGCGCTGCTGACATCCACATGTCAGTCACACTCCATTACTGATACCAGATCCTTAGCAACTGTTGTTTTATCCGGCCGGGAATGTATGGTTACAGTTACTATGCGCAAGCTGTACGTGTCAGAAATAGAACGACGACAACAAAAGTGTCATGAGAAGTCTTAACATTTCAGGTCATTGTGGCAGGAATGGTAGCGGTTGTATCTTGCTTGAATAGATTGTCATGCTTGTTTTCTAAGTGTATTCTGTGTAAGAGAAAGAGTATGAGAGATAATTCTAACCGCAGCGCCTGCTGGTCTTGCTGTGATTTTAAGAATGGCATGGAAGGAGGCTTTGGATGTACATTTTTGCTTTACTCCTCGTGCCCAAACCTTTCTGCAATTAATTTATCTAGGGTTGTAGTTTAAAAATGTCCAGCTGTGCGCCTGTGTTTTTAAGATTCTGCTGTTTGGAAATCTAGCTGGTCCATCTCAAGTGTAACATGATGGGGAAAGTTTTACTGAATTTCTGTGGGTTGAGTTACCAATGCAAACTGCATGTGTTCCAGTGTATGTCTACAGCCTCGCTCGAAAGCCAGTCTAGGGTTTGGTGCTATTTACAGCCAGAGCCAGTGCTTTCTGCATCTGCAGACATTTCCGTGGTCACATGGCAGGCATAACTAGACACTGGAACACATGGAGTGCTGTTCTCCTTCCTGCCAAAGCAGTACCTATTTATCGACTTGCAATTTCTTGCTTTCAAACTGCTACGTTGGTAGAAGCTGGGACAAATGACAAGCACTCGCTATGTTGCGCAGCACTCAGGTCTCGACCTGCTGACCTTCCAGCCATCAAGCATAGCATCTTCACCACTAAGACACTGCAGCCTTCTCTAGCCCATATATAGCTCTGTCTCAGGGAACTGTAGTTTAAAAAGGCAGCTTTTCCAAGTTCTGAATATATACCATTATACTAAATAATAGTACTGTAAATAATATCCAGAGGAGGTTTTACTTGCTGGTAAATCTCAATAGTGTTTAGGATTTGAGTCTGAATGTGTCACTTTGATTTTGCATAAACAGATGACAGGTGGCTGGTCAGGAGTGGAAGAGTTATGCAGAACTGCACTGTTGGGACTTTTCCTCTCTTTTCTCCCCAAGGGACTAATTCCTGCTTATGCCTTGTTTCACTTGCCTGTTGCTATAATATTTAACCCTGCCCTCTGTGTTCATTTCTTTTTCCTTCTCCCCCTCTCACCTCCTCCTGTGCCCAGCTGCCATGTTGCTCTCTTTGCTTCCATACACATTCTGTCGTTTTCATAAGCGGTCGGGACTTTTTATTCTCAGCTGTTGGTTTTACGCTGGCGGGAACAAAAGAGGCAACTTTAAATCCTACAAGGCAAATAAACAAAACAGTAACAGTCCTTGCGCAAGAAGGTGCCTGCTGTTTTGATGGCTCAGCCTTCTGCAGGGTAAGCAGAAAGCTGCCCATTCAAACCATGGGCCTAAGGCCATGATGGCGAACCTTGGCACTCCAGATGTTCTTGGACTTCAATTCCCAGAAGCCCAAGCTCCCATGAATCCATACGAATGGGTTTGCTGCGATTCATCCAGCCCACGCCGCCCTCGGAAGTGGAAGTAAAACGTACCCGTACGGTTAAGGCTCTTTCGGGTTAACCCTTCCTCCATACAGGAAATATGTGGTTTTGAAAGAAAATGCACAATTTCCCAATAGGTGGAGGACAATGCTATTTTAGTGAATGGAAGAAAGTAATGCAAAAGATTTGAAAACTAAAAAGGCACACATTAAAAAAACACCTCCCTCTAGTGAAATGGATTTCTCCCTAGGAGAAAGAATACGGACAGAAGTGGGCACAGACTGAACACGGAGATGGAAAAAGGAGACAGTCCACTGATGTAGATATGTACACTTGTCTATCCAAGATGCATAATGTGTCACTTTGATTTTGCATGAACCAGTTTGAGTCACCCGCTGGATCGAGTAAAGCGGTATAGAAATTAAACATGAAATGAAAAATATATATGAAATAATGACTATAATTTCTGATTGCAGTTGTAGCAACATATCTAGATGTTGTGTCATAAAATAAAGAACTTCCCTGCTAGCATGAGCCACATGGGACAGAGCCGTCCATCTCTTTAAAAACGGTTCAGGCTTCAAGAAATTGTTTGTGCCCCTTCCAGAATCTGGTGCCAACTATTGAGTCCAGCAGTAGGATTGAGTCTTGGTGCCTCCATAGCTAGTCACCCTTTACCTTTCTGTGACCAGCTAGTTGGTAGTTGACTAAGTAGAATTTATCCACATTGGAAGAGGAGGACTGCACATCTGCTTATTCAAATTCCAGAACTCTTGGCTGTTCTTATGTCAAATGCAGTGTTTGAACTGGATCTGTGTGTGCTAAGCCCGGCACCCTACCTGTTGGGAAACAGAGTGGCAGGTGGATCAGGTGCATATTTGGCAAGTACTGTTGAGCAGCAGAAAGAAAGCTCAGGGCTCAGTTGAGATCAATGGTAGATTCCTGTGGTTTCATAACCCTAGACACAACCCAACAGAAGGGGCCAGGCTCCAATTTCCAGTGACAGTTCAGGACTACATAGGTGATAGGTGTTAACTCCTGAAGAGTTCTACTTGTCATAGCCTGAGCCTTTCTTACTTCCTGTAGTTTGCTATATTTTGTGATTAATCTTCAAGGAAGTAAAGATGGAATTGATTTGCAGGTCTGGTTACTCAAGCACATAGTGTGGCTTTGAAAGAACTGAAACACTGAAAGACCAAGCTTAAATGAGCTTCTAACAGCATACTGTATCCATCATCTGCTGTGACTTATATTGTCATGGGAGATCTATAATGCTCTCTGAAATCTTTCAGAGCCCAACCCCTGGGCAAGGTGAGTAGAGCCATAAATATCAGGGTAGTGCTGACCCCCCTGGTTTGGTGGCTGTAGTCTTAGCAGAGGTGGGAGAGTGAGGCTGGTTCAAGGATCTTGTAAGTCTTGGAGACTTGGTCTGGGGGTTCATTGATAAGAATTCAAGCCAGTGTCTCTTCAGCTACTACCATTGGTTCCAGAGCTTCTGGGTCTACTCATGGCAGACCTTTGGGGTACTAACACTCTAGGACAGTGATGTTGAACCTTGGCACTCCAGGTGTTCTTGAACTTCAATGCCCAGAAGCCCTGATCAGCTGGAGTGCTGACTTGGGCTTCTGGTAATTGATATCCAAGAACCCCTGGAGTGCCAAGGTTCACCATCACTGCTCTAGAAGGAAAACAGGATGCTGGTCTAGAGAGCTTTTAATATGGTATGGCAGGGCTCTTCTTGCACTCTTAGGCTGAACAGGAGAAGGGTGCAACATGGGACAATTTTCTTTGATTTTCCCCTCCCAGTCTGCCCATTCTGATTGAGAGATTCCAGGAGTGGGAGTCCATGAAAAGAGTTTTCCAGACTTTGGATAAAGACTGCTTTTGAGGACCAATGTGGCAAAGAGGGATCTGAAGGGAGAAGCCTGGAGATTCAAGTACTTGGGCTTGCAAGTACTTTTCGGAAAGGAAGACAGGTTCACTCAGCCTGTTGGAAATGTAGGCATGCACTGGATTAAATGCTGCTGACAGGCAAGTCTACTCTCATCTCCTCCTACCAGGCTTTTCCAACCATGTGTGGGAAAGTATTAAGGGGAGTTGACAGCTGCAGGCTGTTCCAGAGGAAGGGCTGAAAAGCCACCAGGTGGTGGGATTTGGTCTGAATGCATGAAGTCCTTCAGGACATAGCTATACACTCTGCTGCTGAGGAGCATGCAGTGGAGAGAGGGAGGCAGCAAAAGCAATGACCTCCTGAGCTTACTCATGAGAAGCCCCTAGCAGAGTAGATGCTGAGTTTCTCAACCTTGGGCCTCTAGGCATTCTTGGACTTCAATTAGCAGAAGCCCAAGTCAGCACACCTGCTGATCAGGGCTTCTGGGAATTGAAGTCCAAGAGCATCTGGGGGCTAAAGGTTGAACAACCCTGTAATAGAGTATATTTTTCCCCAATGAGTGTAGGTGAAGAATGGCAAAAACGACTGGATGAGTACTTTTGCACTCTACCATAGCCACGAAGAGCAGAGAAGAATGATTTAAACACACACAAGTCTTGAGTGCAAAGAGAACACCTGTTTAGATTACAGCCTTTGAGATAGAACAGACGCACCATGGAACGCGAGTTCCCCAGCCTTTCTTAACCTGTGACTTTCCATACATGTTGGAGTATAGCAACTATCAGCCTCAGCTGTCTTAGCAGGGACTGTGGGTTTTGCAATGTGACACATCTATAGAGTATCAGACTTAGGATGGATGGTTTGAAAACTGGCAGCTGGAGGCATGGCCATTTCTTACCGCTGGTGTGAATTCTCAACGTACATTGGGATCAAAAAGAGGCCACAGGTAGTTTATTTCCTGTCAAGCCAGAGCCAGGCTGTCATCAGTCTTTTCTTCAGGAAGGCCTTTGGCAGGTACCCAAGGAAACATGCTGCAGTATATATTCCTGAAGAGATTATTTCCCTACATTAGCATGACAAGAAGATGATGAGCAGCATAGGCTCACAGACTGCCCGGCTGCCTCCCTGAGGCTGCATTCGGATGCCTTTTGCATTTTAAAATGTAAGCAGAGATCACTTAGTTTAGTGGAAACAATGTCATTTCTCCTCTGAGCCAGAGTGTAGGCATGTATGCTCGGAAAGCTTTGTCATACAGAGGGAGAACCAAACATAAGATATGGTTTCTTTCCAGAGCTTTCCTCCTCTGAAATTGCTGGTACTTGAATGTGTTCAGTTCACAAGGGTGGCTTGTAAACCAGGGTTTGGGGGGCACTTCACCTTCAAATGTTGGGGATCTGCCCCTCCACCTTGTAACAACCTTCCTTTGGCAACTTGGAAAAGAAAATAATTACTGCCTGCCTATGATTTGGGGTAGTGGGTGTACCGTATTGTTTTGTGTAACGTTTATGTATAATCCTGCCCAACATAAAGACTTCCTTGGAAGCAATTTATGAGTGCTGGTAAATTCAGATTAAAAACAATTTTGTCACCATCGTTGACTGCTACTCATATCCTAGCATACATTTTCCCCTGGAAGTCATTTTCTCAGTTAACGGATGTGTCTCTGGTGACTCCATAAACCGATCCTGCCATGAAACATGTGGCCACATACATTACACTGAATAGATGATGGAGGACGTGGCTTTCATGTTTGTCGCTTAACCTCTTTATATCTGTGGCATTATTATTATTTTTAAGTGACCGGTAGCAGCAGAGATGGGTTGGCACCAATGTAGGTGATCTACAGCCGCTGCCTCTCAAGTTTGTGGGTCTATATAATAATTATGTAATCATTACTATGTAGTAATGAAATAAAATGTAGAGATGGGTTTATCATGGTGAGACATAGTCTTATATGTTCCATTAGTTGTCTGCCTAATACATCCATATAACACTCTGGGTTTTGTTCTTTTGCCTGAAGTCTTATTAGTGTGTTTGGATTTTATACCAATTAGGGTGAATTGAATTGAAAAGCACTTCAGAATGTGCCTATCTATCTGACATTGTCATACTGAACCCAGAGCCCATTCTGCAACTGAGCTGTCAGTACTGGCCTATTTCCCATCTTTAGAAATAACCTAGCATGTATGCCAAGCAGATACCATAATGGTTTAACATGTATTAACATTCCATGACATGAATGTCTGGCCGGACATCCCGCTATGGTAATGGAGTAGACTGTACAGCCAGCAACTCAATGCCGAGTGTTGGGTGGCGGTAGATAACCTGACTCCCTAAAGGGGCCAATGGCTATGGGCAGATGAGCCCCATTAGATGGGGTGATGGTCCCCCTCAGTGGAGGAAATGTCCAAGGCCACCATCAGGGGGGGGGACCATCAGGACTCCCATCCCGGAGATGACTGGGGCCCGGCACCGCCGGGAAACCACTGATCTGCGCATGTGCAAACAAACAACGCATGCATAGGAAACCCCAGGGGCATGGCCAAAATGTGTGTGTGTGTGTGGGGTGGGGGGTGTACCGGGCCTGGAAATTTCTGATGCCGGCTCTGCAAATGCCACTGGAAACCATCCTAATGGGCCCAATGGCAAAATGAGAAGAGGAGGAACTCTGATTCCCAACGGTCATGGAGGAGGAAGAGGCCATGCCATATGGACTGGCTGTGAAGGTGCACCTTGATAATATCCTCAAGGCTGTGGCAGGCCATTGCAGTCCCGGTGTTAAATCCTGCATGTCTCATTTTATATGGGCCGCAGGAGATGGCTCCGTGATCATAACGTGCGGATCACTTCATGGCAAGCTGGGATTCACCTTAAATAAATTCATGCCAATGGCATTTTTCCTGTTTCAGGACAAAATGCATTCTCGGATACAAGTTGCAGTTGACGACATAAATAATATGTAGGCTATTTTGCAAAGCCTCGATGGTTTCAGAGTGATTTAGCATGAACGAGAAACAAATTGTGAAAGGAATTTGAGAGAGATAAATAACTTGACTGCCTTTTCTGTGAGATGCAAGCAACTAAACACAGGGAACAGTGTCTTGTTGAGCGTCTGTGGAGTGGGAAATCAAGCCAATATACTAATGCAGCATTGAGTGACTTGCACAAGCTTTGTTCTTGTGCAAGCAAAGGGGCCTTTTTCCCCCTGGGGATCACTTTTTGCATAATGGCAATGTTTGTCCAAGTAGCATGGCCTGTATTAGTGTGATAGCAGAACCTTGAACCTAGTGCAGTTGCATACTGAGTAGTGCATTTCGAATTTCATAGGAAACATGTAAGTGATCAGTTTGTTGGCTGAATATTTTTATGTGCATCTTATTTTGACATTTAAAAAAACCTATTTAGCCATTTGAAACATATAATGAAGGCATAGAATGGAGAATTAAGAAAATGGGCCCAGACAATACTGTGGATCTTTCCTTAGCTTGTTAGAGTAGGTTAAATCCATTGATTAATTAATTCATTGATCAGTGTATCACTTTTTCTGGAAATGCAAAACAATTTCCAGCAACAGTCATAATTTAAAATTCACCACATAGCCATGACTTGGCAGCAGGATGGCAACTTTATCTCAGCCATAACTTGGAATGGTTATGGGGCTTTTTTAAAAACATGTGGTGGTGGTGGACTACAACTCCTAGAATCTTTCAGCAAGCATGACTTCCAGCCAAGCTGGTTAGGCAGAGGGCAAGTCCACAGAAAGTAACTTTTAACGTCCATAAAAAGTAACCTCTGATCTCAGCCAGCTGCTTCATCACACTATATCAGTGATGGCGAACCTTGGCACTCCAGGTGTTCTTGAACTTCAATTCCCAGAAGGCCTGATCAGCAGGAGTGCTGACTTGGGCTTCTGAGTATTGAAGTCCAAGAACACCTGGGGTTCCAAGGTTGGCCACCACTGCACTATGTCCTGGAAGCCAATGTGATGTAAAAAGGGGGAATAGTGGTCTTATATCATTCATGTGTCTCTTTCTATTGGGGAACAGTAGGCAAAGTTGCGACTGCAGTGGCTTAGTGGTTAAGATACTGAACTTGACGACTGGCAGATTGGCAGGTCAGCAGTTCGAAAACCAAGTGCTGTATGACAGAGTGAGCTCCCATCTCTGTCCCAGCTCCTGCTAACCTATCAGTTCAAAAGCAAGAAATTGCAAGTAGATAAACAGTGGGAAGGTAAACAGCATTCTGCACACTCCGGTGTCTAGTCATGCCTGCCACATGTCCATGGAAATGTCTGCAAACGCAGACAGCGCTGGCTCTTTGGCTATGATCAGAGATGAGCACTGAACCCTAGATTCGGATATGACTGGCTTTTGAGCAAGGGCAACCTTTAGCTTTACCTAGGCAAAGTTGGGTGAGACAACTAAGGTTGGCCTTGCAGAAATCACTGTGGCTCTAATCCTTTGCTGCCTTGTAACTTCCTTCCTTGCTTCCATCCTAGCCACACCGATGTGACTGTGAGACATACTTCCTTGCTTCTCTTTTTTTATTTGTGGTTTCCAATTCCCAAAGTCCTATCATTAAAAATCATCAACACACATTTTCCCTTGCATAAAATTTACAGTACTGTATTCCCTTTAATGTCTGGTATTTTTTTCCACTGCAAATCAGACTGCTGAAAAATAGCTCGGATGGGTCCTGCTTGGTTTTGGCTTTGCTGTGAGTGGCCAGCGCTGCTTAACATTCAGCATACATTGCCTGCCCTACTCTGATGTTTTCATTGCTAGGAGAAGAATGCAAACCAAGGAGGTGACAAAACTTCCCCAATGTATAAAAGGATTCCAAGGAAAGAAAGGGAGCAATTTGCATCATTACCTTACACTGCATTTAGGATAGCTATGTTGTTGAAACATTGAACCAAAAGTGGGGGACAGGCATTTAAAAGGTAAAGAATATATGTAGACTCAAAAGAAGCAGTGTCATAGGTTTGGAGCATGATCAGTTGCTGGCTGGGGTAGGGAGACTGGACTCTTGTGCTATGCTGGGAACTTCAGGCAGATCTTTGCACAGACCTGAAGCAGGCTGAACTCCAAGACATGCATGCATGCTCTTTGCAATTCAAGAGTCAGTGTGTGTAATGGGTAAAATGACCTGGAGTGTAAAAGGTATACATGGGCAATCGGGAACTATGCACTTCAAAACTAACATGGTTTGTGATGAGGTTTCACCCAGAGAAGGACTGTTGTGTGCCCAAAAAACCCCCACCTGTATCCAACTCTTATGTCCAACGAGTTTAGATGTTGAAAAATTAGATTCCAGACACTTTTACCCAATTATGTCTAGATAGAGTGTTTAAATATCTAAATGCTTATCCCTATACATTTAGAAGAAGTTTTAGATGAATGTGAGTTCCAATTTAACTCATCTAGGACTGCCGCTCATGTGCCACACGCGGACGGCACTTCTCTGCTTTCTGAACCCTTATGATCCAATTGAGTACCAAGCAATCAATGAGAAAAGTTATTTCACATCTTAGCCATTTATTATCGATCGATATTAAAGAAAGCCCTTGGCACACACTCTACAAACTGGGGTGTTTGTCAGAAGTGCCACCTAATACAAAGAATGCTTACAGGTTTTATACGCATTTTTCTCCTTTTCCTCCCTCCCAACCCCAAAAAATGTCAGGGTAATAAGCAATTAACGTTTATTCATGTTCGTTTTAACCTGAAAGGTTACAAGAGTTCTGATAACTATTCTCTTTTCTGATTGGTCCCTTGAATCTCTCGGATGTCACCAAGCAGGAATCTAAACTTGAAAAGTAAGATGTAAGTGTTTTGTGTCCTCACGGTGATGGAAGATATATTTCCTAGCCTTGGATAATTCTAGAATCAGTACATCTGGGTTTTACTCCTTCCTATAAATAGGGACCACTTCGGTGGGAAGGTAACAGCATTCTATGCACTCCGGTGTCTAGTCATGCCTGCCACATGACCACTGAAATGTCTGCAGAAGCAGACAGTGCTGGGCTCTTCGGCTTGGAAACAGAGATGAGCACTGGTACCCTAGAGTCAGATACGACTGGCTTTCAAGCAAGGGAAACCTTCTTTCCTGCCACAAAGCTGTAAAAAGACTGATGGATAGTTGTAGACTCTTGTTACCACTCTTAGAAAAACATTCCAAAAGCCAACCTTATCTCACTCTTAGCGGCTGAACTCAAGGATATTCACAAAGGGCTGTTGATTCCTAATTCTTCCTATAAAATGTTACATTTTGCTATCCTAACTTTATAATACTAAGTATAAAATATGAAGTACAAAGTATCCCTTTTATAATGTCTTTGGGGATACTGATACAGTATAGAGTTCTACTAAATAATGAATAAATGAACATAATAAACATTATGTGCATATGATAAGCAAAACATAAGATTAATGCTAACGAGATTACATATAAGAACAATATAACTTCTAAGTGCTTAAGTGTATAGGCTTACATATGTATGCTAACAGGTGTATAAACTTGCTATTAAAGCTATTGTTATATGTATAATACTTCTAAGGATACTGTAGGTTATTGTCTCTAAGGATATATGGCAGCCTATATCAGGACAGGGTGGGAACTAACCTCCCTGAACACACACATACCAAGGCAAGGATCCAGACTTTCCTCTCCCAATTATATCCAGTTGCAGAGGAGAGAAGGAATATCCAAAGTTTTTAGGAGATGCCTAGTTTGTTCCCCAATGTCAGCTGCTATCCTTCTGACTAATGATATCCAGAATGGTGCTTTAGATTGGTCTAGCCCAGTGGTTCCCAACCTAGCAGTTCGAAAGCAAGAAATTGCAAATAATAAATAGGGACCACTTCGGTGGGAAGGTAAACAGTGTTCCGTGCGCTTTGGTGTCTAGTCATGCCTGCCACATGAGCACAGAAACATCTGTAGCAGCAGACAGCACTGGCTCTTTGGCTTTGAAACAGAGATGAGCACTGCACCCTAGAGTCGGATACGACTGGCTTTCGAGCAAGGGAAACCTTTACCTTTAGTGGTTCCCAAAGTGGGGCATACGCCCCATGAAGGACTTCAGTTCCCAGAAGCCTAAGTCAGTACACTGGCTGGCCAGTGCTTTGGGGAATAGACTTAGGCTTCTGGGAATTGAAGTCCACAAACTAAAGTTTGGGAAACACTGGTCTAGCCCAAGGGTCAGCAAACCTGGCTCTCCAGAGTTCTTGGACTTCAGTTACCAGAAGCCCACCTGGTGATCAGGGTTTCTAGCCCATTATTTTTGCACTGTATCTCTCCAGGATTTCTGGCAGAATTCAGTCCTAGATCTCCCAGCAGCTTCTGGAAATTGATTGTGACACCTGCTATGTGCAAGGAACTTGTTCTGCTTCTAAACACTCTTTATGTCCCTTCATACTGTCTCTCATGACACATGTTTAACAGGGGACAGCAAAATCGAAGGGAAGGGAGGCTACAGGAAAAATAGTTTACACAGTGTTAGAAGAGCCTGGATTTGATTACTGTGTAAAGCATCCTCATTGTGGTCTTATTCATTTGTTTATTAGTATTTTGCTTATGTTGTTGTCTGTCCAGGTTGGCTCCTGCATGTCTTGTCATTAGTGTTTTGGCACACACTGCTGCTCTCTGAAGTCTGTCCAATTTATTTGCAAGGCCATAATCTCTTATTATAGACCTGTCTGCGCAATCAGATCAAATACAGTAGTTTACATCTGCTCTGAAGGTTTTTTTGTTTTCATCATTAGCTGTTTATGCATTCTGAAAATGCTTATGAGTCTGTAAAAAAAACATATTTAAAAAGGCTGAAATCTTGTTGCTTAGCATGGAGGAAGACAACTGAATCATTGGGGATTTGGTCAGCCATCTCCTCCATAATTTCCATTGATTCAAATTATTATGTTAAAGTAATCCATGTACCTTTAATTCATGTACCTTTAAATATCCGGGTCCAGTAAAGCATAAGGGTTTCTCCTACCTATTCCCTCCATATAACCATACAAATGTAAGCGTAAGGAATACCTTTATAAGGCTACTAAAAAAACCGTACACTGAGCTAGCTTTCAGTGTTAATATTTTCCTCTAACCATGCACCTAGATCAGGGGTTCCCAACCTTTTTATGCCGCAGGCCTAACCACACACCCCAGACAGCTGAGCGGGCCAGACAACGCCCCCTGCAAACGGACACATTTATGGCTGTCGTAAATGCGCCCACTTCCTCATTTATGACAGCTATGGGTGTGTTTATGCATGCACATTTTACGGCTGATGTCAACATGAATTTAGGAGAGTTTCATTCATGGTAGATGACTGTGCCAGATCTGTTTTTTTAACATGAGTTCAGGCACAAACTGCAAATGGCATACAGTATTACCCAGTTCTTGCTCTGCTTTCCATTTGGCAGTTCTGGACCCAATTAGCAAGAGTTTGGAAAGCTTACTGTTGTCAAAATCTCCTATCCACCATGGCCACTTATAGATGTAGTCTTCAAGATCATGTGATGCACACAGAAAATCCAAGGTTAATCCTGAAATGTTGCTGGTTAAAGTTGATCTTCAGAAGCTACAAACTTTTCCAATTAAATATTATTTTGGATAACATTTTAGGGCAGATTATTCTCTGTCTAAGCCATTTAATGTAATTTATTTATATGTTTAAATTATTTGAATCAGTTTTTTATCCTGAAAAATGACCCTTAAGTCATGGGCAAGCTGCACAGACCCAGAATGATCCATTTTTGTGTTTTCTTTACCTGAAAAACACTGTAAAGGATCACCATATGTCAGAATTGACTTGCAAGCACGCAGTTATTATTTTAAGGAAAGCATACACACAAACTTACAATCTGTTAATTAAAAATTAAAATATTTATCCAAATAAAAACCCACCTTAGAGCCTTCATCAAAGTGTGGCTATTATTTTCCTCCTCTGCTTTATTGCACATACTGTATCAGAAATGCAAATCTTCGCGCGCGCGAGAGAGAGAGAGACCAACAAAAGCTGGTTTTGTTTATTCAGAAAATCCGGTTAAACTTTTTGTTCATTTCTTTGCATACTTTCCCCCCCTGAAGCAACATTTGACGTGACAGGTGTTTTCTTCAAAAGTTTTTAGTACTTTGCCTGACTCTAAACATAACCTTTGCAGTCTCTGGCATTTTTATTGGCTCAGTTTGATGAAGCCTAAATGCTTCTTCAAACAATGCTTCATTACACTGTGCCAATATGTGCTCTTTGAAAGCAATGAAAACTACAGGAGACAGGGTGAGCTAAACTGAAATAACAGTTTCAGTGTAACCCTTAGGGACCACAAACTTATAGGGGTGGGATACAACTTCCTCCAATCTATTGGGTGATTGTTGGCTGCTCTTGTGCTGCTTAAACATACAAGTGGGGGGGGGGGCTGCGGTGGGGGCTCAGTGGTTAAGAAGCTCGCCTTGTTAGCTGGAAGGCTGGCAAGTTGGCAGTTTGAGATCTGGGTACTGCATGACGGGTTGAGTGCCTGTCTTTGTCCCAGCTCTTGGGGACATGAAAGGAACCTCATTCAGGCATCCCCTGAGCAGAATGTCTCCAGCAAAAATCCTTTCAACCCAGAATAATTTCTGACATGAAATTATTATTATAACATACAAGTAGGATGGTACCACTGTAGGTTTTTTTTTAATCTATGCTTTCTTAAATACCAGATTGCATATGAAACTTTCAGCATGTATTAAAGCAGACTTGCCAATTCAGAAGCCATCCTAGAGCAGAAGTCTGCTTTGTTATAATGCATGAGCTTTGTCTGTGTCGTTTTTAAAAGTAGAAATACTGTACACCTATTTTTTAGTGTTGCAGGGGTACACAGAAAGAGCTTCCTCAAAGTGTGGTATTTTTTAACCACAGTCAGGCGTACCATGGGCAATGGCAACCTTTTTGTTCCGGGTAATCTTTCCCATACTAGGTCTGGCAAAAAAAAACTACAGAATAAGTAAAGGTAAAGGTTTTACTTGCTCGAAAGCCAGTCGTATCCGACTCTAGGGTGCAGTGCTCATCTCTGTTTCAAAGCCGAAGAGTCAGCGCTGTCTGCTTCTGTAGACGTTTCCGTGGTCATGTGGCAGGCATGACTAGACAACCGGAGTGCACGGAGCGCTGTTACCTTCCCACCGGAGTGGTCCCTATTTATCTACTGTACTTGCAATGTCTTGCTTTCGAAAAGCTAGGTTGGCAGGAGCTGGGACAAAGACGGGAGCTCATTCCGTCCTGCAATACTCGGGAATTGAACTGCTGACCTTCCACCTCCCAGTCAGCATCTTAGCCATTAAAAAGTGGCTTCGTTTTGGGAGTTTAAAGTCTGACCCTAGACATGAAAGAAGAAGTGTTGCAGCAGCAGTGACAGACCTGGTCTTCAGACCTGGTCTGAAGAAGTGGACTTGATCCATGAAAGCTCACAGTAAAAAAATATAGCAGTTAGTCTATATTAGTGTTTTTGTTTATTTTGTTTTTGTCAGCTCACAATGTATACTTGTTTTACAAGCAGCATCCACGACTGTGAACTTGTACTTACATGTAATCCAAGCACTGGGGAAACTCTTTGATAACTGCCAAGATATGTTGTAGTTGACAAATCTCGGTCAGTACCGTAATCTAATTTAAGTTTCTGGGTAATCTTCAAGGGTATCTCCTTGCATAGTATACTGCAGTAATTTAGATTTACAGTAGGGCATCTGCTTATGTTGTGCCTTTGTGGTCGGTAGATAGCAGAACTTTAATCTCAGATCCCTTGTACAGCTCAAGTGATTAATCAATTTTATTGGTTACTGTGAAGTGATTGATAAAATTGCTAAATGGAGGCTGCTGTGCTTCAGACATACTGTGAGAAGATAAGACTCATTTGTAAAGCCAATCATGCTAGCGGAACCTGAAGGCAGTAGGGCAAAAAAGGAACATGTAACATAAGATGGATTGATTTGATAAAGGAATCCATAGCCTTTAGTTTGCAAAACGTGAGCATGGTAGGACATTTTGGAGGGCAATAATTTAGAGGGAGGTCTGAGTAGAAGCAACTTGACAACACATAACAATTGTACACCAAGATTTAGTAATCTTTTTATTTTGTTTTTATAGCCTCCGGCCTGTCCTCTTCTCCATCAACCCCAACACAAGTGACCAAGCAGCCAACATTTCCTCTTGAATCATACCGACATGAACCTGAGAGGCCAGAAACGCGGATTCACACACCCTCTTCTCCTCCAGATACAGGCCAGAGATTTAGTCTGACTGCTGCACAAAGCATGGCTAAGCCCCCTACTCCAGTGTCCACCTCATGCGCTACCTCAAAAGGAGTAAGTACTGTATTGATTATGTTGCTCTAAGAAAAACAAAGCCTTGATATAAAGCATTTAAGTGCTCAAGTGCTTTAATGTACATTTATTTGTGATCTGTGGACAACCCTTCAAGACCAGTGAATATTATTATCCCTGCATTGCCAATATCAGAAGGCAAAGTAGGAAGGTAGGAACTGTAGTATCAATTGAAAAATAAAAATTTAACAACAGAAAATATGCTTGCATTGAAGGTCAGAATAAGCTTTATTTTGATAACTTTTTCAGGTCACAAGCCTGATCAGATCTAGATTTGTGAATTTGCTGTTCCTAGTTCAGATCTTCCTACCCTAATCCCCATATAGTGGTTTGAATCAAATTATCCAGTCCACTTCATATAAATGAACAAATGTACCTTTTTATATTAATGTAGAAGCATTTATCTATAGAGTCAAAAAGAGTAACAACCCATGTGGTAGGAAAGGATAGGAATATTTTGCCTTACCATCTGGCACAATCAGAATTAATTATATTTTTCCTGATATAACTATAGCAATAAATCCTACTTGAATTCATCTTGATGAAGGGCAGCAGCTTAATCAATACTAACCTGGGGTCGATGAGGACTTTGTGTACCAAAAGGGCTCAGGACCAGAAAGTGACTTGTGGAACTGAATCAGTGGTATGGGGGTCATGTTGCGATGTGGAAGGCAGAAGAAAGGCCACACCATTCTCAGGACTGTCTTCATGGCTGATCGCCATGATGATTGCCAATATTTGGATTCGGATATGGCAGAAGGAGGAGGAGGAAGTGAATGTAGGAAAACAGCACATCAAGGATTAGCCTTAATGTAGGCGTTTTTGATGTGCAGTGATCTTGCCCGTCCACCCCAGAAAAGTGTTACAAATGCAATTTTCTTTTACAGTCTGAAGCTGTACAATGCAATAAAGATTCTGCTCTTAATTTGACAAAAAGAGAGTGGAAGGTGATCATCTTTGAGACAGTAGGCAAGTACAAACAATACAACAGCCTACCACAACCAGCATTCCTATCATTAGAAGCCAGTGTATATACAAATGTCTTGCATAATGCTCCGGACTTTCATTTTGGAAAGAGAGTTTTTACAGTTGTGGGACATTCAGTAGAAATTAAGGCGAAGACTCCTGATACATGAACTTGGTGAATGGATTGTAAAGTGAGTAATCTGAGTAAGCATAGTGAGATGCAACAGAGGCAGCTGTTTCTTAAATCTGGTTATCTTATTATCAATAAGGGATATTGGCGGCTACAACCATAATTCTACATAGGAAGTGATGTGTTTCTCTTACTGACCATCAGTCCAATTCAGAGGCAGCGCTCTATGTTCTGCATCAAATAGAAGATCAGAGAGAGAGATTGAAAAGGAATTACAGGGCTGTATCTGATTGTGTCATTCCAACCAAAGCAAGACTTGTCATGCAGCATTACTGCAAGAATGCTATGCAGTGTTGCACATTCCATTTTTACAAACTGTTGTGTGACTTCTTGTGCAACAACTTGCAGGGTGCCATAATTCAACACAGCACCACTTGCAAGGTTTTCCCTTCAGATAAGCATTGTGTTAGAAATAGGCTGTAGAAATGTACAAACCAATAGCTATAAATGTGTTGGTTTTCTTCTTGGGATGGGGTGCTTAGTGAGTAAGTATGCATGTATGGTTTGGTGTGGTGTTAGATAGTCAGCCACAAAGCCTCCTACAGTTCCTGATTTCCATCTGGCTTTGAATATGAAACATATTTCTAGTTTTAAGGCTGTGAATATAAGCTTGAAACAGTAAGGGCAAGGCCTAAACCCAGGAACTTGGGAACAGCAGAGAATTTCTAGAGGCTGGAGTTTGGACTTCAGCATTGGACATGGTATTCCAGTCAACCCCCATGAATAGTCACTTCTTCTTGTTCTGCCATATACGAAACAGAATACAGTATTGGCGATCCTCATGGTGATCAGCCATGAAAACTGTCCTAAGAATATAATGCAGTGGCCTTTCATCTGCCTTCCGCATCGCAGGGTGACACCTGTACCATGAGTCACTTTCTGGTCCTGAGCCCATGCAAAGTCCTCATCGGCCTCAGGCCAGTATTGATGAAGCTGCTGGCTTCCATCAAGATGGATTCAAGTGGGATTTAATCCACTTGGGGACCATCATCCTTCCCAATGGACTTCTCTACCCAAGGCCATTAGTCCTCAGGATGGTCAGGTTCGTTAACCACCGCTTGACACTCGGTGTTGAGTCGCTGGCAGTAGGATCAACTCTATTACCATAGCAGGATAACCTGGCCAGACTGCATAGTCACAAGATATTAAATTTTACAAAAATATGGGGTGTATGGAGTGTAAAAGGGTCTTTGCTTGGTGCTATACACTCATCAGACTACTTGCAAGAAATCCTCTCTAGAGAGAACAATTCAAAGCTCGGGTGCCACCATTAAAAAGGCCTCTGCAGCAGCATCTGCCGCACTTTAGTTGGGAGGAGAACCTGGAGGAGGATCTCTAGTCAGTCTATGGTGGCACATCTGGAAAGAAGTGATCTAATTGTTCAGGTTGCTTAGAAGAAAGGCAGATAAAAGAGCCAGAGGAAAAGGAGGCTGCTGTATTTCCCAGTTGTTGGAAAATTGAAAAGGATACCATTAATCTTCTGGGCTTTAGCCTGGAAACTCTATGAAACACCTACTTTTCAATTCAATTCACTTTAATTATTTGACATGTATGCCGCCCCACTTGCAATGCGACTCCCTGAAGGGAGGGGCCCAGGGGTTAGCTGGGCAGCATTGGGGGGGGGGCTGCAAGTGCTGCGGCTTTTCTTCTCCCTGGCCCCGAAGGGATGGGCCAAGGGGTCAGCAAAATATATCAAAATATAACTGTTACAATAAATACAATTACAATATCATAGTTACAAAATATCACAATTACAATGAGAGGAGTCCAGTGATGGTGGAAGGCGGCATCGACGTTTTCTCCTCTGGCACAGAGGGGTCCAGGGGGCAGCTGAGTGGCGCTGTCCGTCGGCCTGCAAGCGCTGCGGCTTTCCTTTTGCTGCAGAGTTATTCACTGTACAACTGAATTTCTGTAAAAGATAACTAATGAGAAATAGAGTAGGTATAGTTGATATTTAGGGTTGTGATCTGTGGAGCAGCTGGCAGATATCCACCAATGACTCAGTGAATACTTTGTCCTCAGCTAGTCCAGCAATATGGTTGCAAAAAGACTTTTGCAATAATGATGAGAACATTGAACTTGAGCCAGACATCCTGGAGAGTAAAGTCAGAGAGGCCCTAAAAAGCACTGCAAACAACAGTGGGGATGATGGTATCCCAGTTGAATTTTTCAAAGCCCTAAAAGATAATGGAATTAAATTATTGCATTCTATATGCCAGCAGATTTGGAAAACACAACAATAGCCACAGGATCGGAAAAGATCAGTATACGTTCCAATCCCAAAAAAGGGTGATGCCAAAGAATGTTCAAATTATCAAACAATTGCGCTTATCCCACATGCTAGCAAGGTGATGCTCAAGATAATACAGGATAGACTTCAGCAACATGTGAGAGAGAATTACCAGAAGTGCAGGCTGGGTTCCAAAGAGGCAGGGGAACTAGATACCACATTGCCAACATATGTTGGATCATGGAGAAAACAAAGGAATATCAGAAACAAGTCTACTTCTGTTTCATTGACTACACCAAGGCCTTTGACTGCGTGGACCACAACAAAATGTGGCAAGTAATTAAATAGATGGGAATACCAGAACACCTTATATGCCTCCTGAGAAATCTGTACATGAGTCAAGAAGCAACATTTGGGACAGAATACAGAATGACGGAGTGGTTTGAAATAGGAAAAGGAGTAAGACAAGGCTGCATTTTATCATCTTGCTTATTCAACTTATACACATAGCACATAATGTGCAATGCAGGGATGGAGGAATCGCAATATGGGATCAAAGTTGCTGGGAGAAAAATCAACAACTTGAGATATGCAGAAGATACTACCCTAATGGCAGAAAGCGAGGAAGACCTAAAGAAGCTCCTGATTAGGTTGAAAGAAGAGAGTGCAAAAGCTGGCTTGAGACTCAACATCAAGAAAACCAAGATAATGACAACAGACCCTATCACTCCCTGGAAAATAGATGGGGAAGAAGTAGAAGCAGTGACAGATTTTACTTTCTTAGGATCCAAGATCACTGCAGATGGGGGTTGCAGCCATTAAATAAAAAGGTGACTGATGCTTGGGAGACAAGCTATGAGAAACCTGGGGAACATAGTGAAAAGTAGAGACATCACCTTGCAAACAAACATTCGCATAGTCAAAGCAATGGTATTTCCCGGTGGTAATATATGGCTGTGAGAGCTGGACCATAAGGAAAGCTGAGCGCAGAAGAATAGACGCCTTTGAAATGTGGTGTTGGAGGAGAGTTTCGAGAGTCCCCTGGACAGCGAGGAGAACAAATAGGTCAGTCTTAGAAGAAATTAACCCTGACTGCTCATTAGAAGGTCAGATGGTAAAAATGAAGCTAAAGTACTTTGGATATTAAATGAAAAGAGAGGATTCACTTGAGAAGCCCTTGATGCTGGGAAAGGTGGAGGGCAAAAGAAGAAGGGGGCGGCAGAGAATTGAGATGCTAGATGGTATTGTAGATGCAATGGGCACAGAGCTGGGCGGGCTGAGGAGGATGGTGGAGGATAGGGGGTGCCTGGCGAGCAATGGTCCATAGGGTCGCAAAGGATTGCAATCGACTGTGCAACTGAACAACAACAAACAGATAGCTTACTTTAAGGTGTACATTTCATCCTGGAACTGTTGTGTCTATGAAAAGGAGAGGGGGAAAGTGAAGGCCAGAAGTCTGAAATTTCCTCTGACATACAAAATGTATGGTTAAGGGGAAACTAATCTGCATTGATTCTGTATATACAATCTTCCTGATAAACATGAGAAATACTTTCCTGAATCATATAAGGCAAAGTAATCTAGAGGTGGACAACTTGTGGCCCTCCAGATCAGAGCAAGGGGCAGGCAGAAAAATAATAAAAATATGCATTTGCCAGTTCATGCAAACCATGCCATTAGTAAAAGAGTGAATTCCATAAACCCTATTCAGTCCTTCCCTATCTAGATAACCTTACCACACTTAGAAGAGGGTGTCTTCCTCTTCCCTTCTTTGTCATCACAAAGGCACAGAGCAGCATGTGGAAAACAACAAGTCTCCAGGGAAGGTGTTCCTGTTCACACATAGGTTCCACACATTGGCCACATCAGAAAATAAACTCTAGGCCAAGGATGAGCAAACTATGGCCTGTGGGCCAGATCAGGCCCCCAACACCAATTCTTCTGGTCCATGCCACCCTCATCGCTCCAGGAAGCGGAAGCAAAATACATGTTTTACTTCCACTTCCTGGAGCAACAAGGGTGGCGCAGGCTGGATGAATTGGCGTCGGGGCCCGGATCTCGTCCACAGGCCATAGTTTGGACACCCCTGTTGTATAGCATGGGAGGATCTAAGTCTAAGTAAGTCAAAGATTTAGCTGTAGGAAACTCAGCTGACTATGAGACAGATGCCTTCCCCCTTCCTGTGTACTGTAGTTATCACATTTTTATTGGCTCAGTAATTCATATTTTCCATAGCATGACTACATAAGATTGCTAGCAAGGATGATAGTGTCTGAGCAGTCATGATGTATATAAGCTTCAGATATGCTTTGCAGCCATTGCATCCACATTTTAATTTCTCTGTTGGGGAATAACATTGTATTGCATTTCGGTACACTCGAGGTGCAACTTGCCTTTTACTCTGTACCTTTAAAGTTATCTCTGAAGCAGGATGCACAGCACCTGCAGCTTCTGTGCCACACTAGAGTCTCTCCCCCATTAGTATACCTAGTGAGGGAGGGAGAAAGAAATGGAGTGTGTACAAAATGGGGGGAGCACTAGCAGGCAATATGATGGCAGCTTCAGCTCCTGTTTGGTCAGTAGACATAAAGGTAAAGAAACAAAACTCTGATCTGTAATTTTAATATTATATAGAGGGTAGATTTGGGTTCCTTCCTTGAGCCCTAATCACTTAAACCCAGCTCTCTACTGACTTTTAATATATTTTCCACTGTTCATGCTTTAGCTTCCATTTTGTAAGGATGTGTTTCTTGAAAATGTATCTCATTATGTCTGAACTAAACAATGTCATTATAAGGATTCTTATTATTATTTTTCTAGAACAGTTTTTTAAAATCCAGAACAGTTGTATGTTAGATAGGAACACAGATACTTTACCTGTTTAAAAGTTCTTCCTGTTCTGAAAGGTGTAGGGTCCCTGTGGTTTTTTTAAAAAAAAAATCTCCTTTCTTGTCTGAAAATCCATATGGATCAATGAGAATAGTTATTTTAATTTTAATCAAGAGGGCAGTAGATTTGGAAATGGGATGAGGGACAAAAATATCAGAAGAGCACTTTGCAATAACCAGTCATGTTGCCAGTTTAAGAAATTAACTCCTTATTAATTAAATGCATTCACCTATAAATACATGGTACATGCTGATACCAGTGTGCACAAGTAAGTACCATTGGTCTTTCAGATATGGCTAGGCTACAAGTCCCGCCAGCAGTACTGGCACAATATCAGGCAACTTTGGTGGACAGTCCAGATCTGTGCTTAGTTAGTAACTCGGGCAAGCCTGAACCTAAGTAAGCCCTGGGACATTAATTTAAGTAACAGTACAGCCAATAGGAAGAACTGCAGTGGTTTAGTGGTTAAGACGCTGAACCTGAGGACTGGAAGATCAGGAGTTTCAGACCTGAATGCTGCACAACAGAGTGAGCTCCTATGTCTGTCTCAGCTCCTGCCAACCTAGCAGTTTGAAAGCAAGAAATTGCAAGTAGATAAATAGCTACCACTTCAGTGGGTAGGTAAACAGTCTTCTGTGCACTCTGGTGTCTAGTCATGCCTACCTCATGTCCACGAAAGCATCTGCAGACACAGACAGCACTGGCTCTTTGGCTATATACAGAGATGAGCACTGAGCCCTAGAGTCAGATACAACTGGCTTTCAAGCAAGAGCAACCTTTTCCTTTACTTTTACCTTGCATCCAGTAGAAAGGATTATGGGAGTTGTACTCTAGTAACAGCTGGAAGGCCACAAATGCCCATGCTTTGGAGCACCTTTGCAATATATCTAGATTGCTGCTTCTTTGCATAGATGCTATTAAAGACATAGTAACTCGAGCATTAAAAACAGTACAGTAAGTGGAAAACAGAATGGCTTTTTAAATTTTGAACAGTTACATCTATCTGTTTAATTCTGGGAGGGACTGTTGCATTGCAACCTAGAGATCTTGAGCTTCAGAATGACATGCAATGCCTCTGGTTTCTCCCACCCATTTGGTCCCTCTCCGTTTCCCAATCAGAAGTAAAGTGGACTCAGAGCTTCAATTAGAAAGACTTGGAAAGAAAATAAGTGGTGAAAGAAACCATGCTTAATTGGCGGTTTTAATGTTGCATAAGAAATCCCAGGCTTGCTAAGTGGTGATTTTTAGTTTATATTCCTCCTCTGTTACAATGGGATAAAAGTACTTTCTCAGATGAAAAGGGTAAAGTTTTCTGGTTTCCAAAATGAAATGAAAGGTTAACGAGTTGTATCTAGTGAGGATAGATTTAATTTGCTCCCTCCCCATCATACCATTTATGAGACAATGGTTTGTACTTTGACTTGCTGCTGTTTGAACTGCCTGACCTTCAAGCGATAGCTTGAACCAGGTGATGTACGCAGACAGTGTTTCCTTTGCCTACCCTTTGCCAATGCTATATTTGTGTAGTAGATCATCACATGTTGTTCTTAATAATAGGCCATTCTGTCCATTTCATTTTTCTGTAGCTTTATAATCTGGATGGTGTCTAAGGAACTGAATTCTAATTATTTGCATTAATTTGCACAGCTAAAGAGGCCAGCCAAATTGAGAGCGGGGTTCTCTTCTTGTTCTTTGTAAATGAACAAAATAAGAGACAGGTCCTCTTCCCACTACCCGGGATTCCCAGGGCTTGCAAAAAGTTACTTTTTTGGGGAGTAGGTAAAGGTAAAAGTCATCCTTGCTCGAAAGCCAGTCGTATCCCACTCTAGGGTTCCATGCTCATCTCTGTTTTATACCCAAAGAGCCAGCGCTGTCTGCGTTTGCAGACATTTCCGTGGACATGTGGCACTCGGGCATGACTAGACACTTGAGTGCATGGAATGCTGTTTACCTTCCTACGGAAGTGGTCCCTATTTATCTACTTGCAATTTCTTGCTTTCAAACTGCTAGGTTGGCAGGAGCTGGGGCAGAGACGGGAGCTTAGTCTGTTGTGCAGTACTTGGGAATCGAACTCCAACCTTCCAGTCGTTGAGTTCAGCATCTCAACCACTTGAGCCACTGCAGTCCCTTTTGGAGTACAACACCCAATTTTTACAGCCAGCTGAGTGATTCTGGAAGTTGTGGTTTGAAAAGAATGAGGAATTCTTATTCTTATCCTTAACACAGCCTCCTCCCTCCCACCCTGTGCAGTTTTGCCTCCAGTTGAAGATGCTAGTTCAAAATACAGTAATGGGAACTGGAGCCCTAAAACATCTGAACAGTGTTGAGTTGGGGAATTCTGCATTAATGGCCACTGTTGTCTGCCTTCTTCTGCTTAGATAATGAATCTTACAGCTCATTCAGAATGATATCCATTATTTTATAGATGGCTTTATTTTACACACCCCATATTCACCCATCCTTGATTCAATCTACTTAACTCTAATTCTAGTCCCAAAAATTAGTGTAGATCATGGAAGACCCGGATTGTAGATTGTTATTTATTTTTTAAAGGAACCTAATATGTTATATTTTAATATATTATATTTTCAAAGGAACTTCTTGGCAACAAGGTTGCTGTTATCATTATCCTTGCTTGGACCACATGGTTAGTTTATTGTATAGTAAACGGGAGTGAGGAATAGATGACCTTGCATTTCCCCCTTTCCACCTGTTTAACAAACCTAAGAAAAGTCCTTGTGGAAATGAAGGTCTTTGCTCCACAGATTTCTTCACTTGAAATTTGATGGGACTCAAGATTAGGCTATTGGTACTCAGAGTGGTGACATTTTTTCCATGCACTTTTGTGCTTTCAGAATTCGACCCTTTCCCTCCTCCTTCTCTGGCCTCTTCACTCATACCAAACCACGATCTATATCAGTGATGGTGAACCTTTTATAGACCGAGTGCCCAAACTGCAACCCCAAACCCACTTATTTAGCGCAAGGTGCCAGCAAAGCCACAGAGGAGGAAGGAAATGCTTCCATTGGGCTGCTGGGCAGAGGGGTGGGGTGAACTCTGTGCTGGGGGGTAGGGAGGAAGCTCTCCCATTGGGCTGCTGGGCAGAGGGGTGGGGCGAACTGTGCTGGGGGGTAGGGAGGAAGCTCTCCCATTGGGCTGCTGGGCAGGGGGCAGGGCAAACTGTGCTGGGGTGACTCACGGGTACCCACAGAGAGGGCTGTAAGTGCCACCTCTGGCATGTGTGCCATCGGTTCGTCACCACTGACCTATATTCTCCCTTCTGCTCACCTAGCAATTGGCTATTCTCTGTCTTACTTGGAAGATGTAGCACCAAATACAAGATTTTCTTCAATACCTGGGAATAACTGGAGTCCTAGAAGTGACATTGTGGATGTGCTTAAATCGACATATTTACTAAGAAGAGAACTAGACCTATGCTGGAAACAACTTGGCAGAAACCATCACGTTATGAGTTCATTTAATGGGGAAAGTATGGCCTTTTTAAATATGTTGTTAAACTACAGTCCCCATCTCCCCAGGCCAAAAGTGCAAATGAAATCATGAGAGTTGTACTTCGCCAACATTTGCAGCAGGGAAGGGAAAAGTTACATTTGAGACAGACTCCACTTTCAGAATCACATAACCAGCCTAAACACTGGCTGTAGGATTTTGTACTCTCCAAATATATCCTTCCACCGCTGTTCAAAGTCTTGCTTGACTCCAACATGAACAGTGGTCACATTTTAATGGTCTTGCAAGCTTGCAGACAGAGTCAGAGCTCAGATATATGACGGTATGTAAACAGAATCAGTTCTAAGGCACAGGATTTGACAGAAACTGGGTAAATAGGCAAACTGTGTCTTTTTTTTAAGGCACAAAATTGTCCCTTGGTCAAATAGGGCTAACCTAATAAGCATGTGAATGAAGGTACCACACATTTACAATTCTTCTAGCACTTGAAAAGGTTTGTGGGAATGATACTTAGGCATTGTGGGTCTCTCATCCTAAACATCTTTCTTTTCCACCTCTGAGAGAAATGCCCCCCCCCCCCCCCCACACACACACACACCATAAAATTGCATAGTTGAACTATTGTGGTTCATGGGAAGCTTTGGGGGGAAAGCAGGGAGAGTACTGAGAACTTAATCCAAACCCAGTGCTTTGAGAAAAAATCAGTAAACAGGTTGTCATTATATTCCAGCTCCAGGAGTCCAGCATTCAGGTGGCGAGTCATAATTAAGTGGGACATGCCAAGATATTTCTTGTGACTCAGCTATGATATATTTATGGACCATAAAACACCACCCCCCCAAGGGATTTACTACTAAAGGGCTTCTTTTTCTTCTTCTTGGTCAGTGGCCAGGGTCTGTGTCGCCACTGATGTCATAAAAATAGCATTTTGTCCACTCTGATTTTTAAAACTCTCCAGATATCTACCATTTCCCTTTGGGGGATTATTCTAACATCTAATGGCTGTTGGTGTACTAGAGCCAGCATAAATGCTTAAAGAGAACTCTCTGTTTGAAGGCTACTGTAGGGTTAGTTAAGCTAGGAATGTCTGTCTGAAAAAAAATTCTGACTAGAGTTTCAGTTATTTATTAGTTTTATTTATCTTCTAAATTTCCTTCAGGGAGTTCATTGAAACATATATTACTCTTCTCATTCCCATTTTGTCCTTATGATGCCCTATGGCAGGGGTTCTCAACCTACGGCCCACGGGCTGGATCCGGCTCACAGCGACAAATAATCTGGCCCTCGCTCCAGCTGTCGGTGACGGAATTGGCCGTGGACTCATTTACCACCATCGTAAACGCATTTACGACAGCCGCAGGCTCATGAGTCTGTGGCCAATTCTGGCAGCAGCGGCAGGACCACCAGTCCGGCCCGCCAACTGTTTGAGGGAGCATGACCCAGCCCCCAACTTGAAAAGGTTGAGAGCCCCTGCTCTATGGGTTAGGCCAGTGATGGCAAACCTTGGCACTTCATATGTTCTTGAACTTCAATTCCTAGAAGCCTTGATCAGCAGGTGTGCTGACATGGGCTTCTGGTAATTGAAGCCCAAGAACACCTGGATTGTCAAGGTTTGCCATCACTGGGTTAGGCTAAGAAGAGAGTCCAGTGTCATCCAGGAAATGTCATAGTTCAGTGAGAATCAAAAACTAGATTTTTGCTAATCTATTTGAGTCAGGGTGATTATTAAAAAGCCATATCTGAAACTATCTCAGGTCTTGTGGAGTTGCTTCTGATAGTCATATATAGGATTACACTGAGTATAATAGTATAATCTAGTGTGGTCATTTAATCTTCTCAACAGGGGACTTTATTTCTATATGTTCCAAATTTTCTGTAAAACTACAATTTCCAAAAGGGGGGGGGGGGAGAGATGATGTCCTGTTAGATGTGGCCAAGCTGAGGTTACATTTGGACCACTTTATTGAGAAGTACAGTAAAACCTCTCATAAAGAGCGCCTCGCTTAACTAACTCGCTTAAAGAGCAGAATTTTCTCTGAATGGTCACCTCACTTGACAACTAAAACCAACCAAAAACTAGCTTAACAACTAAATCAGGGTTCACAATCCCCTCTGCCAGAAGTCACAATTGGTCACTTACAATGGTGTTTCACTTAAAGAGCAAACTCACTTAAAGAGCAACCTGTGGAACACATTATGATCTTTAAGCGAGGTACCACTGTATCCCATTTTCTGGCACCCAAAACAACAATGTTTAGGGTCCATATTCAATTATGTTTTCAGGATTTAAAACATAAATAAATGGGAGGTGATTAAGCTCAGTTTGTCACCTAATGAGCTATTCCATATTCTGAAAAAAAATCTTTAAAAGATATTTCAGTATTGGCTTTGATTAAGATAGCAAAATAAGAAGCAATGTAAAATTGTGAAGTTCTACTACTCATGTCCTATTAAAACTGCAGCAGAAAGCATAGGAAACATAAAGATTTCTGCCACAGAACACCCCCAAAGAAAGACAAAAGCTTCAAAATATGTCTGTTTGTGCATAAATGAAATGACACAAATGTTTTTTTACAGATTTCTGACTGTCTGTTATACAAACAGACATGCAACCAAGTACAGTACCTTACTTTCATATATACAAGCCTACAACAGGCAGCCAGAACTATCACACCCACCAGTTGTTCTATTTTGAATTTATACCGTGCAGGGTCAATAGAATTTTAGCTATATTAAGCGACTGTGTGTGTACGCGCATGCATGCTCTTTCAGTGTCAGGATAATTAGAAGCATGAGCCAAAAAAGCAGCCTTTAGATCTTTTCAAATGTTTCAAAATGAAATATCTCGATGTTTGTTTCAGCTATTGTATGTTAAAGGCATTATTAATATTCATTCAATATCTTCAGCTGTCACATCCATAATCAAGCCCGCTGTTAATTTATATATTTTTAAGCATCTCTAAATTGTGCAGGCATTTGATTCACCATAAGAGATTATTCTTAATGAATGACATTTATGCTTGGTGCAAAATAAGGAATAATCTGTTCAGAGATCTCTTTGTCCTGCAGTACATCTGCTGAATGACCGATCAGATGGCTTTCTCCCCCCCTGCCCCTCCCCAAGGTGGAGTGAAAGGAAAAACATTATGCCAGAATTTTTTCATTTCATTTCATTTCACTTTATTCTTGTATACCGCTTCATTCTGCCAAAGGAGACTCTAAGCAGTTAACATTGGTGCATGCTGACTGCAGCGCATTCAGCAGCAGGAAAGTGAAAAGATACAATAAAAATTACATACAGTACATAACACTCAACACAATAAACTGACATAGTCAAATGGAGCAATACTCAAAATGTGTCCTCAAAATACGTCCTCTGGCGATGTTGGGGCCAGAGGGTGGAGGCAAAGCGTCCCGGCGTCTTCGGGGCCACGGCCAGTCTTTTATCCCTCCCCGGGCGAAGCAGGACCCGAAGGAGGGGGCGGGAGCCGAACTCCACCGCCCGACGGCCACAGCTGATGCCTTTCCGACCTCTGGCGATGTTGGGACCTGTACTGTATTATGCTGCTTAATTGCAATTTATAGGATTGAAGTTCTTATAGGTCTGCCTATAGTTAACATTTTTGCAGTGGGGGTGAGGAGGTGTTTTTTGTTTCCTCATTAGTGCTTTTACTTTATACCACTAAAATGCCATTAACGTTGTCAGCTCTGGCTCTTTCTCTTCCTCTGTAGGCTTCAGATTAACTTGGTTTTGGCTGGAGCCCACAGCGTCACCTTCAGCTGGCCGGCAGATTGATTTCTCAATAAGAAATGTAACATCAATCCTAATGATTGACTGATGTGTGATTTCTGCTGACTCACACTAAGACTAAGAGTGGGAAAAGAATCTCTCAAGGATTATTAATGCTTGTTGATTTGATTGGGTCAGTGCAGGTTTAATGTTCCCAAAAGCTTAGCCAAGGTTAAAATCAAGCATATGATTGTGAGTGTCCTCTGTTATGGAAAGGGTACACATAATCATATAGTCCTTTTTCTATTACGCGCGCACACACACACACCATTCTCACAAAATTAGGTTTAACTTTGGTTAATGTAGACGAGGAGTCCCACTTTAATCCATGATTGGAAACCAACCTTGTAATGTGAATTTTCAAGGGCAGGTCCTGGTTTTGCATTGTGTGAAGCATATTCTGTTTACCTTCTATTGTGAGACTCTTACAGCTGCTCCAGCCCTAAGGGCAATCCATTGAAAGAGCAGGCAGGCCACTTTTGCTTGAAAGCCAGTTGTATCTGACTCTAGGGTTCAGTGCTCATCTTTGTGTATAGCGAATCAGCCAGCTCTGTCTGCATCTGCAAATGGTTCTGTAGACATGTGGCACGGAACGCTGTTTACCTTTCCACGGAAGTGAACCCTATTTATCTATTTATCCCAGTTTCTTGCTTTCGTAAGAGAAAATGCAAAACATAGTTTGTCAAGCTCAGGGAAGTAGAAAGAAGTTGAAATGCAAAGGAAAATTTGGCTCTCCAGGTGTTGAGAGCCACTCTAATGGTGTGGTTAGTAAACTGGATGGAGAATTGTGAGATTCAGTTCAGATTCATGGGGCACTATGGCCCTGTCACACTCCTTCAGGTTAACCTGTCTCACAGGATGTTGGCATGAGCTCATTGGGGGCAACATGGGCTATAAAAGTAATGTATATAACAAGTAAAATATTTTGGACTTAAACTTCCTAAATCCTTTTATTGTGCAGTGCTGGGCTGATAGGAATTAAAAGCAAAACATCTGAAGGGTGATTTCCCCCCCCCCCCACCTCTCTGTTGCAGTTGCCACTTCACTGAAAGGCAAATAGAAGTAATGCAAAGCCATCTTCATCTTTCCCAGATTGTGCAAGCATCCTTAACAAAGGGTTCGTCTTGATTAGCATAAAACAGTAGGTTTGGGTTGGTTTTGCCTGGTTTGAAATAAATTCAAAGATGGAGGAATACACAAATAAGTGTAAAAATGAAGGGGGGGAACCCTACTGTGGACCAGAGGGGAAGGGAGAAATTGAGAGGTGGCCATGGCCTCTGGGTTAAAAAAAAACTGTTCAGGCAAAGCTTCACAAAAAAATGTGCAAACTGACACAAGCACCTCATGAACTTCAGGGGTGTGCTGGACACCTTGGGAGGGTGGTGGACAGGAAGTGATGGGGGCGCCTATTGGCGGGTTAGGGGGGAGAAATCCCATATATTCCCATTACCTCTGCTGGCCTCTGGGGGGCGCCAGTCACTGGAGCGCACCGGAATAAGTCCCTGTATCCCTGTGGGCCAGCACATCACTCATGGCCTTAAACCCAATTATTTTGACAGTCAGAACATACCCAAATAAAAGCTTTATTTGCAGTTTAGTTAGAAGGCATTTCTTAGTCTTTGGTGACATTGTTGCAGCAAAATCAAAATCCAAACCCCCTCAAATTTAGGAAATGCCATTTTCAGTTTAATTTAAAATGAACAAGATAAAGGTAAAGGTCGCCCTTGCTCGAAAGCCAGTCATATCTGACTCTAGGATTCAGTGCTCATCTCTGTTTATAGCTTCTGCAGGTGTTTCCATGGACATGTGGCAGGCATGACTAGACGCCAGAGTGCACGGAACACTGTTTACCGTCCCACCAAAGTGGTCCCTATTTATCTACTTGCAATTTGGGTGGGTGACTTAGGGGTTTTTAACCTGTTTTTATATGTTTTTAATTGTTGTACGCCGCCCTGAGTCGGGTTCGCCTGAGTGGGCGGCATAAAAATTTAAGAATTAAAATAAATTAAATTTCTTGCTTTTAAACTGCTAGGTTGGCAGGAGCTGGGTCAGAGACATGAACTCACCCCATCATGCAGTCCCCAGGAATCGAACTCTGACCTTCCAGTCAGCGAGTTCAGCATCTTAACCACTTGAGCCACTGTAGTCCAACTGACATATTAAAAAGGAGGGTTGGGGTTTAAACTGCTTGAGGTAGTATGGACCTGTATACGAACTATTTGGAGAGAAGAACTAGAAACCATTTCAGCTCTGCAACACTTTATTTCTGGCATGTTAAGCTCTCAAATGGTGGGGAAAGTACTCTTTGCAACTCTACGTGGTTTAGCTTGATTTGCATTTAGATGGGAATTCCTTCTCATGAGTCTTAAGTATGTTAAGCTTTTTTTAAGCAGGGCGGGTGGGTGAGTAGATATTACTTATTCAAAAGCACTTGAAGGAAGTAAAAACACTAGAGTGTCATTCTTAATTTTGCAGATGTATTCTGATCATAATGTTAAAATCAACGGCTTATTGCTTTCCATGTCTTTGGAAGTGAGGAAAAGTTTCTTTAAAATGAGAAGTTAATTTGTGTGTCAAATGGCAAGGAAGGTCAACTATGTCTCTCTTTGAAAAGCTTGAGTAACTCTTTGTCATGCAGACTATGGCTTTAAAACAAAATTCTTGAGTCTCTAACCAGGCACAGCAGATTAATATGTAACCATTAGAATTACTCAAAACACCATTTGCTTTGATGCATTCTGTTCTCTGTGCATGTTGTAAATGAGGGATGTTCATCTTTTTAAGACACAACCTTTTTAAATACTTAGAAAGGCTAAGAAGGGTTCCATTATTTGGAAACTATTGTTTTATCTTTTGATGTAGTAATATTTTACTAGAATGCTATCTTGGATTTTTTTATTTCTAATGAGAAGAGCAGTTAATTGACTGACGGAAGAAATGGTGTTAGCTGCTCCAAATGTTCTTGGTGTTGCCCATTATTGAATGAAATTTATCTGACATTTTTATTAATTGTACTCTGGTAATTCTGACATGAACAAAAAATGAACGAAGAAACATCTTATGCTACTTTCTGATTCTCTTGTTCAGTAGAATTAAGACAATGTATATTCCAGGTAGATATTGTACAAACTGTTGTTTGCAGAGTGTGCAATGAAGATATGTTATGGTGTAAAGGGCTGATTTTCTTCTAACTATATAGTATAAAGTCCCAAAAGATCACACGTGTACTATAGACTTAGACTGATTCAATTGTTATTCTCTCCCCTGATGAATCATAAGAACTGAAGTCCTGTGATAGAGCATCATGATTTCTAAAAGATACTACAGTATTTAGTATCACCATCAAATTGCAATGCCAAAGGAATTTGGAGAAAGCTTTAAATGTTAATCCTGTATATGATAATTTATGCTGTCAGATCTATATTACAGTATAGTTTGATGCACAATAAAAAGACTGGGCAATGGAAGACTTTGGATTCCATTTGCTGCTCAAAAGTTTCATAGTATTTGGGGAGGGGGTGGCAGAGTTTTAATGTTAGTTGAATTGCAACATATTCTTCCATTATAGAAGCACTTAAATTTTTTTACCGATCCGTATTTTATTACAGTACTGTGCTTCAAACAGCCTCTGGTTGGAAGTCAATATTATTGTGTAGTTATTTTTGCCTGGATCAGCTTTTTGATTGAATACACCTGGCTCTAATTAATCTGCCATAAAAATAGTATCTGCTCCAAAAAGAAGTGCAGATGAAAAAGTGAACTGGAATGTTTTTATTCTACATATACAATATATTTAGAATAAAAGAGAGAGAAAATGTTTCCAAGGAATACCATGGTTCCCACTGAAGTTCAGTTCTTCTTGGTTCATTCTGATGTCCTCTTCGCCTGACCTGGTGTGAGAAAGATTAGCTGGCAACACAAGGTTGCCATTACCAGGGTATGCCCAGTTGTTCAAAAATACTACAATCTTTGAGGAGGCTCTTTCTGTTTGCCCTGCTGAAGTTCAGTGTCTGAGGGCAAACACAAGCTTTAAGGGTTCATCTGAGTCCTCCTGGAAGATACTGGCTAAGTCTCTATCTTGGGAAATAACACTTAATAGATAATAAGCTAAATGTTACTTTAGCAATATTAAATGTCATTTAAAGATCAACTTGCAAGTGCAACAAAGTATTTGGAAGAGAAGGTTTCCATCGCTGCATCCAGTGTCCAATTGCTTCTTTTTGTTGCAACATATATCACAGCAAAACTAGATTTGGGAGAGTTAAACTAAGAAATGAATTTCTTAAGGCTACTGTGCAGCTATAAGCCCAGAAGAGCTCCAAGAATTTTCTTCCCACATAGCCTGTTCCATCTGTTGTATTTCACAGAAAACAGTATTAGCATCTCAGCCCCAGTGCATCAATAAGGAACCTTGTTCTCTGTAAAGCTGTGAGTTAACTGCAGCAACATCCCACACATTTCCTCTGAAGTATGTCCCTCCAAGTTTCGTGAGATGTCATCCTTGATAAGCCTGATGTTCTGTATCTATCATAATAATTGTGTGCTGTCAAGTCACTTCTCATTTATGATGCCCATTTCCAGAGATTTTTAATTACAGTACTGTATACTGAAATGGTTTACCATTCTGTTCTTCTGAGAGTGCCTGGGATTGTGCAGTTTGGCCATGATCACAGGTTGGCTCTTTTCCTGGGAGGGAGGCACAGTGGGAAAGGAAATTCCCAGCCTCTAGTTCTGCAACAGCGTTCCGTGCGCTCCGGTGTCTAGTCATGCCTGCCACATGACCATGGAAACGTCTGCAGAAGCAGACAGCACTGGCTCTTCGGCTTGGAAACAGAGATGAGCACTGCACCCTAGAGTCGGATACGACTGGCTTTCGAGCAAGGGAAACCTTTTACCTTTAGCTCCGCAACCTGATGCCTAAACCACTGAGCTATCCAGCCAGCTCTATCCATAGCGTTTACTTAACTAATCTTAAATAGAGATTTTCTGCAGCTCCTGGCTTGAATTATTTCTGTGAACCCTATTTCCAAGTGAGTTGTCTTAGGGTTGCAGCATTAGTCAGCTAATATTCTCATAAAAACATATTTGGTATGTCAAGTGTATGAACTAAATTACATGAACTAAAGACATGAACTATCCAGAGCTAAAAAAAAGAAGAAAGTAAGTAATCTCAAGGGGAAAAAGTAGTGCCTATAAATCTTTTCTGAATATAAAATCCAAAGCTTGCAACTTTATTCAAGAGGAGAAATTAGTTATGTTACTTGTTATTTTGAGTTCCAGACAGTGTTACTGGGCCTATTAAATGTATTAGTTTACTTAATATTAGTACATAAAGCAAAACAAAGCAATTACACTTATATACCACTTTGCTTTGCTTTCTGCCACATGTCCACAGAAACGTCTGCAGACGCAGACAGCACTAGCTCTTTGGCTGTAAACAGATGAGTACTGAACCCTAGAGTCAGATACGACTGGTTTTCGAGCAAGGGCAACCTATAGTGCTTAAAGCACTCTCTGAGCGGTTACATTAACATTTTCTTTGAAATTACAATGACCCCCTTCCAAAAAGTCTCCTCTTAACAGTAATACTGGAAATCATTCTACTTATTTTCTGTGATTATAAACCTGATTATTGGTGTATGCAAACCATACTTATGTAATTTATGCTCACCATAATTTTTAGTTTCAGTTATGCTTTGTTTTCTTAAATGATCTTTAAGGCTAAACACATAAACAAACATAAGTCCTTTAAAAACTAATCCACTGACTATTCAAGATTGAATTCATAAAATGTGAACAAATAGACTAATGAATGGCAAAATGTAGCCCTAGGAGTCCTTAATTATTGCTGGTGGTAACCAGTGTTTGACAGAAATTAGGAAATGTCTGCAAAGGAATGGTAGGTAGAGTGAATTGGGGAAACCAGGAAAGAAATAGGACAAGCAACACCAGACAATGAGGAACATGAGAAATATAATAGTTAAATGGATGTGGGGAAGAATGAAAAATAACACCATCTGTTTCTGTTTTAATGTATACACATTAATCCATGTGATATGGATTAGTTTTGCCTTTAAGCATAAGGATAGCTGCTTATGTTAAGTATGCCTATGGATGGTTTTTAATAATAATCTTAGAACTGCAGATCTAAGAAATGCAGCTCTGGAAGGGATCCAGATCATAGGTCCATGATGGCGAACTTTGGCACTCCAAATGTTCTTGGACTTTAATTCCCAGAAGCCCAAGCCCCCTGTGAATCCACACGAATAGGTTTACTGCGATTCATCCAGCCCATGCTGCCCTTGTCGCTCCCAGAGGCGGAAGTAAAATGTGTCCATACGGTTAAGGCTCTTCTGGGTTAACCCTTCCTCCCTACGGGCGTGTTTTACTTCCATTTCCGGGAGTGACGAGGGAAACGCGGGCCGAATGAATCGCAATAAACCTCATTAATTTGAAATAATCCAGCCCCATTCCTGGACAATATATAAAAACCTGTGCCAATAAAATAATGGCATCATGACCTGTGTGGCCCATACCTGCAGGCAGGGTGTTGGCATGAGCAGGTAGATATGACACCTCCATGAGAGTGGCTCAAGTGGCTAGACGTTGACTGGGAGGCGGAAAGTCAGCAGTTCGATTCCCAAGTACTGCAGGACAGAATGAGATTCCGTCTTTGTCCCAGCTCCTGCTAACCTAGCAGTTCCAAAGCAAGAAATTGCAAGTAGATAAAAAGGGACCACTTCGGTGGAAAGGTAAACAGCGTTCGGTGCGCTCTGGTGTCTACGTCATGCCTGCCACATGACCACGGAAACGTCTGCAGAAGCAGACAGCGCTGACTCTTCGGCTTTGAAACAGAGATGAGCACTGAACCCTAGAGTCGGATACGGCTGGCTTTCAAGCAAGGGAAACCTTTACCTAAGAGGGTGGGGCATTTGAGACAGCAGTAGAAAACCTGTTGTATTGCCTCTCCCAGGAGCAGAAGAGTCTGTTCCTAATAGTGACTAAAAGGAGGTCTCATATAAATTATTACTACGCCTCACAGCTTTAATTACCTTTAACGGAGAAGAAAAAAAACACCTCCCCCTACAGCAGAGCAGTGGTACGGCCTTTTTCGGTTGCTACCCTGGCAGGTGAAGGTATACTGGGCAATACCAACGCCGGCTGTGGGGGGGAGAGGTGACATCCCCCCCCAGCCTAAGCCCTCTCCTCCTCAAAGTAGTCCTTCAAACCAGAACCTTTCCGGTTCCGACCGATTGTTGGCGTCGATCCAACAAGGGAGAGGAGAAAACGAAGGATTTACGAGCCAGCGTGAAGGGAAATTCGGCCCAAGTTCCCCCTATTATGGAAATGCCAAGTGGTAGCGGCCTTCTTTTCCTAGTAGAGCCAGATGGGCGAGGACCCTGAAAGTATGGAATGTTCCATTTTCCTTCGAGAAAAAGGGGAGCGCGGCGGCGGAGGTGGGAGGAATGGCGCGGGGGGGGGGGGCAAGAGTCAAGGTGGGTTGTTTTTTTCTTTTTTCAAACTCCTGCTGCCAACGTTCTCTCTGCAGCCGTTGGCCTTTAACGGTCACTTGAGCCGCGCGCGTCTTTGCCCTGCTGAGGCGGAGAGAAATGCCGCGCTCGCCGACGGGAAGGGGGAGCCTGTCTCGGGTTTGGAGGAGGAGGCGGCGGCGGGGGCGGGACGAAGCGAGGGCTCGCCTCGGAGCGGCGTGAATGGTCTTGGGCAGGCGGAGCGGGGAAAGAGCGTGAGGCGAGCCGGTGGGTCAACCAACCGACCTACCGGACAGCCCCCCGGCTACGCCCCACTGCCTCAGCGGCTGCTCTCCTTTCCCCTCAGAGCGTGAGGCAGACGCGGCTGCAGCTGCCAATCGAGCCCGCTGTCGCCCAGGCCGCGCTCGACTCTCCCGGCTCGCCTTAACCGGGATGCCGCCGCCGCGGCGGGCCCGGTGATGACTCCCGCGCCTGGATGCTACTACTGATAATACCCGCCGTCTCTCTCTCTTGTGTCTCCTCCTTTCCCGCCCTCCTGCAGGCAGTCCCTCCTCAGCAACCCCCGGCCGCTCCCGAAGGGATGCTGGAGAAACTGGAGCTCGAGGACGAACCAGGTAAGAAGGTGCCTTTGCTGCCGCCACAACAACAACAACAACAAGGGAAGGAACAAACCTTCCATGTCTAGGCCAGACATGAAACTGCCAAAAATGAATATTTGTGGAATAGCAGGCGTGTTAGTGGCTAAGACGCTGACTGGGAGGCGGAAGGTCAGCAGTTCGATTCCCGAGTACTGCAGGACAGAATGAGCTCCCGTCTTTTGTCCCAGCTCCTGCCAATCTAAACAGTTTGAAATTGCAAGTAAATAAATAGGGACCACTTCGGTGGGAAGGTAAACAGCCTTCCCTGCGTCCCGGTGTCTTAAGTCATGCCTGCCACATGACCACAGAAACGTCTGCAGAAAGCAGACAGTGCTGGCTCTTCAGCTTTGAAACATACATGAGCACGGAACACTAGAGTCGGATACGACTGGCTTTCGAGCAAGGGAAACCTTTTTCCTCGCCGTGTTAGTCTGTGCTTCAAACAGATCACCTTTCGATGAATGCAGTTCCTTTCACCTAACCTATTGTGGGAAATATTAGCCAACACAAGCTTGCAGTTACCAGGGTAGGCGCAGCACTGCAGTGGCTTAGTGCCGTGATAGCAAACCTTGGCACTCCAGGTGTTTTGGACTTCAATTCCCAGAAGCCCAAGCACCCCGTGAATCCACACGAAGGGGTTTACTGGGATTCATCCAGCACCGCCTTTGTCGCTCCCGGAAGGGGAAGTAAAACGCGCCCGTACAGTTAGCACTCTTTTGGGTTATCCTTTCCTCTGTACAGGCGTGTTTTACTTCCACTTCCGGGAGCGACGAGGGTGGCACAGGCCAAATGAATCGCAGTAAACCTCTTCGTGTGGATTCATGGGGGCTTGGGCTTCTGGGAATTGAAGTCCAAGAACATCTGGAGTGCCAAGATTCACCAGCACAGGCTTAGTGGTTAAGACTCTGAGCTTGAAGACTGGAAGGTCGGGGTTCGATAACCTGAGTGCTGCACGTCGGATCTTGTGGCATGAAAGCCTCATGCTTGGTGTCCCCTGAGTGGAGTTTCTCCAGCAAAAATCATTTTGACCCAGAGTAATTTCTGACACAAAATGTATTTATTTACCAGGGTAGGCCCGATTGTGGTTCAAAAATACTACAATCTTCGAGGAGGCTCATTTGTGTGTGTACCCCGGGATAAATAAATAAGTGAGGCTTTTAAGAACATTCTCCCTATAGCCAGTGAATAAGTGTATAATGAGACTAGGCCACCCTTGATACCATTAACTGTGTATTTTATGTATATTTCTGGTTTTAATATTTGTACGTCACCCAGAGTGGGAAAATATCCCAGATGCATGGGAAAGAAATTTAATAAGTAAATAATAAGGGGAGGGCAGACCCAGGGAAGGGGAAATCATTTTCAGCACCAGACATGAGCCTCTTCCACCTCCACCCACCCCAAGCAGCCCAGAATGGTTGAATCTGGCAGGCTGGGGGTACAGACCTCCGTTTCTCTTCCTACAATTTTTTAGTTTTTTTTATTAAGGTAAGTATGGTAAAATCCTTTCTTGTTAGGATGAGATGGTGGGGGAAGACTTGCCACCCTCATCTGTCCTGCAGCCTTCCTGAAGGATGTCTAGTCTGCCTAGGTCCTAAGGCAGTGATGGCGAACCTTTTAGTGACCGAGTGACGAAATAGAGGGGCAGGGTGAATTCTGTGCTGGGGGGAGGGAGGAAGCACTCTCATTGGGCTGCTGGTCAAATGGGAAGGATGAACTCTGTGCTAGGGGAGGGAGGAAGTGCTCCCATTGGACTGCTTGGCAGAGGGGTGGGGCAAACTGCTGGGGCAACAGCACATGTGCCCACAGAGTGCTATGAGTGCCACATCTGGCACACATGCCATAGGTTTGCCACTACTGCTCTAAGCGGATGATTTGGAGGGTTATTTAGCAAAGTGGTTGCACGTACACCCTTTTCCTGTTTGTGGTTGTTTTTATGTAGTTAGTCAATCAGGGATTTGCTTCTGGGTATTTACTAAACTTAATCTGATCAATGGGGAGGGAAAGGGAAGTTGAAATGAACAATAGAGGCATAGAGTGTAGCTTAGCCAGATATCCAAGATATTTTTCCCTCACTGCAAATGAGTAAATTTATGGGAAAATCTGGGCTGAAAGTTTTTTCTCATACTTGAGAGCTATCCAGACAATACAGGCAAAGTGACAGTTCTAATACATGTTATAGAAATGAGACTAAAAGCATGTAGAGTAGGTATTAATGTAATGAGACAAGGGCAGACAGTTGCATTGTCATTGCCTTGACAGATGACAGAACATAAATACTCTATTTGTATCTTCACCATTCAAAAATAAACCCTGTCAGCAAATTTCCATCACATCACATATAACAAATAGTTTCTGTGGCTTTTTAAAATTTAAATGCAGCAAATACTCGGTAGAGCCAGTTTCTTCTCACAGTTCCATAAATCTTTTCAGTCAGTAGCAATTCTGTTTTAAACACAGTCTAAATCAGTATTCTTTTCTCAGTATCTTAAGAAACCCTCTATGCAAGAAACCTGCTACATGAAACATCAAAATATTTTTGTTAGGTACTGTATCTGCAGACCTCCCCTGAATAAGCAAGTTCTTGTAATTTTAACCATGTATTGGGGGGCAGCCCATATTGAGTCTGCCAAGCCAAAATGATATGAAGTTATATTTTTATAATGTTAATGTCTGATATAATAGAATGCTATTATGTTCTAACAGGCAATGATTAAGGGTCAGTGAGTAAAAATAAGGGACTTCTGCTACCCATAGCCTTTTCCAAGTAAATGTTTGTTAGAATACCTCTGAGGAGGCAGTTTCTTCAATAAATTCAGTCCTGCAGAACATGGAGGCCTCTGTAATGCAGGGTTGTATTGAATCCTATAAAGCAATCTACTGCAGCACCAAAAGTCTTTCAAAAACACTATGAATTTTTTATCCACTTGTGGATATAAAGTTTTCATTGTAACAGTTTGAGTCCCCCCCCCCCCCCAACTTCTTTTAATAGTTCTTTTAAGTTTAGGGAACTGAAGAGATCTCTTCTTTCGTGTCCCTATCAAACCCTAGACTGCCAAAATGAAGCCACTTTCTTGGCTTTGTCATTTGCCAAATGTAATCAGTAATCAGCAGACCAGTAAATGAGCTGGATTCTGTATCTCTCTACATTCACACAGCTTGTTGCCTGCCAGAAGCCCCCACTTAAGCATGCTGGTCTTACATTTAGGCACTCCAACCCTCAGCCTATTTAGAGTCCTCCAAGTAAATGTAGGGGAGGTTGGGTTCCTCAGCTATATACTCGTTTAATGATTTTCCTTGCCCAGTGAGCTCCTTCATCCATCTTTTAATTTGTTTTTGCTCTTGTATACCCTCAAAAATGTTTGTTGTTGCCATAAAGTTCTTCATGGATCTGAGCCAGCAGACTTGAGGCTAATATCAGTTCAGAGGATGTCAAGCGTCATTCTCTTACTTAGTTCTCTCGCCATCCACTGCTACTTCTCTTCTGATCTTTTGTGGAGTGATACCAACAAGAGGGTATATTTTTTCAACTGATGTAGGTTTGAGGCATCCTGTCACTATACACATGGCTTAATTAACAGCGATGTCAAGTTCTTTTGCATGTGTCGATGATGCGCTCCATACTAGAGCAGCATACTCTGCTGCAGAGATGCTCAGGGCCAAAATGATGTACGCATCAAAGATGGTTGAGTTCCCCATTTGTAGTTTGTGAGTTTTCTAATTATGTTGTTCCTTGTACTTGTAAAGATTCCATGTGGGATGACATCATTTTTATGTTAATTATCTGTTATTTAAGTAGGATTTTGCTTAGAAGGATTTTGCTTAGAAATGCTAGTACTGCTTTTATTTTCTTTCTATGAGTTATGTGACTTAGCCTAACTGAAGCCATTTTAAAAAACACACTCCACCATTTTCCTAAGACAATGGGAAATCACCTCTTGTTCTTTTCTTAAGGCCAAGGTCTGGGAAGTGACCCAAGAGGTGGACTTCTCTCACGAGAAGAGATCAGATCTCTGATAGTGAGCCATCTGCTATCTTTGATCTATGCACGAAACTGTCACTTTGACAAGTCAATTAGTACTTTTTTGAGACAGTTTCTCATGGAGAAAGGTATAAAAAACTACTGAATTTCTAATGAAAAAACACTTAAATGTTCACTTTTTAAATGCTTTGAGGACCCTTATCGTGATGGGCCTCGATCCATACCATCTTGTATGAGGGGCGTCCAAGACCGCTGTTGCTTACTTTAGGCAAGTGGTAGCTTATAGCTTTCATTTCTTTCTTAGGGCAAATAATGTCTTAGTTTAGTTAGAATTAGTTTTTCTTCATATTCTGCATATATTGGACTTTTGCTATCTTTCCAATAAACTGACAAAATGGACTTCATTTGTCATGCTTACTCCTTTTTGCTCCCGTTGCCATCAGAGCAAATTGAGGAGGGGGAACTTTAATATTAAATAAGCCTTTATTGTAAGAAGGACTGGGTCTATTTTTACAAACTTCGTGGGGCCTGTTATCCTGGAGAAGAAACCTTGCTCTGCACCCCAGAACCAGCTGCTTCAAAGTTAGCAGAGGTTTACCCCCACGCACCTTCACATCGCCAAGGCCAGAAGTTCCCCAGAAGCAAGATAAGGGTGATTTTCGTATGGGAAAGTGGCGTGCCATCCCAGGGGTCTTTGCAGCTCAATTTCCCCTGCGAAATTAATCCCGGATTGCCATTTCTCTACAAACCCATGAGCCAGATTATCTGGACCGAGCCTTCCTCTGCCAAGCCTTGAGGGAGCCACCCTTACGTCCCGCTAGCCAAATTGGGGCCTCTGCCTGTGCCGCAGCCTGCCAAACCTCTAGCGGAGGGGGAGTGGAGCCTGCTGACAGGTGGAAAGGAATCCCGATAGTACTAACTTTGGCTTTGGTATTCAGGCAGTTCTGCTTAAAAGAGAGTCCTGTTAAGTGTCACACCAAGATATTTTGGTGCTGGACAATGCTGTAGTCAGTTCCCTTGCCAGGTAATGTCCAACTCAACCCTTGCCTCTCAGTTTTGAAGGTGGAAAGCACACACTTGCATCTTTCTTGGATTAGGCTTCAAATGATTGATGTAATACTGTCCTAATTCTTCAAGTGCTCCAGTCAGTTTTCCAGCTACTTCATCAAAGCTTGTTTCTTGAATGGCCATTGCTGTGTTGTCCGCATAGATGAAATGTATTGTCAGGAACTGGTTGATCATTTGTATATATATTACTAGCATATTTTGCCCGGCGGTGCCGGGCTTTTTAAAATTGTGTTGGATACTAAAGGGTTTCGGTTTTTTTCTTGAAACAATGGTGCTGGGCTGTTTTAAATGGTGGTGTAAGG
Organism: Bradypodion ventrale; assembly: GCA_035047345.1. Lineage (NCBI taxonomy): Eukaryota > Metazoa > Chordata > Lepidosauria > Squamata > Chamaeleonidae > Bradypodion > Bradypodion ventrale. The sequence continues at coordinate 130,501,620 of JAWDJE010000006.1, forward strand.
CTTTTTGATTTTGTGGCTTCCAGGCGCTTCGTGTGTTTATTTTTGAATGTTTTTCTAATTTATTTGATTAATTTTGGAATTAATCTTATTTTTAATATTTTTGAATGTTTTTTCTCTTTTGGCCTCTGGGTGGGGGTGGTGAGCTTTTGTGCCTCTCTTTACAATTGTTCTCTTCTGTCCTCTGGGTGTCGCTTCCGGTAAATTTCCTCTTTCTCATTTGAGTTCCGGTTCTCATAGAAGGAAGACGTCTTTTGGTAAGTTCTCTGGGGTTTTTTTGGGGGGTGGGGGGTGGGTTTTTTTTTGGGGGGGGTGTCTGTGTGTTTTTTTTCTTGTTTATTTTTGGCTGTTTTTGTGTTTTATTTTTGGATTTTTGTGTCTTGGAATGTTTTTGGTTTGTGTTTGTGTTTTTGTTTTTTCAGTGGGGGGGTGGCTTTCTTTTCCACGGGCCATGCTGGCTGGCCCGTGGGAAGGAAGGGCAATTGCGGGGAGGCTTTCTTTCCCATGGGCCATGCTGGCTGGTTAGGGTTAGGCCCGTGGGAAGGAAGGGCAGCGGCGGTGGGGGGTTCCATTTTTTTCCCTGCGGGCCATACTGGCTGGCCTGTGGGGAAGAAGGGCAGTTGCGGGGGGGGGGTTTGTTTGTATTTTTTGCGCGCTGGCTGGCCCTTCGAACGGAAGGGCAGCGGCGGCCGGGGGTTTACTTTTTTTCCCCCACGGGCCATACTGGCTGGCCCGTGGTGAAGAAGGGCAGTTGCGGGGTGTTTTTTTTTTACTTGTGTTTTTCGTGCGCCGGCTGGCCCTTCGAACGGAAGGGCAGCGGTGGCGGGGGGGTTATTTTTTTTCCCCACGGGCCATGCTGGCTCGCCTGTGGGGAAGAATGGCAGCGGCGGTGGGCGGTTTTTTTTTTTTACTTTTATTTTTCGCGTGCCGGCCGCCTCAGCGTTCTGCGCACTAATGGCGTGCAGGACGCTGGGGCTTGTAGTTTTGGCTGCGCGTATTTGCTTTCTGCGGCGGTTTTTCTGTTGCTGCTTTTTTTTATTGGCCGCGGCGCATTTCCGAATGTTCCTTTTGCCGCACTCAGCCTGATTGGCTCTGGCGCGGCGCGGTGAAAGGAACTTTGGGAATTGAAGTTCCCTTTTTTTGTTTGCGACTGGGGGGCTCCTGCCCCCGGGTCGAAAATTTCAACCCGATAGTTACCTGCGAACCCCGTTCGGGCGAGTGAACGGAGGCTCGGGCGGGGCTAGTGGGGCCTGGTGCAACATCCTTTGTCACATTCCAATGGTTAACACACCATTTTATAGGTGTTATACAGTGTTGGGGACAATATACTTCCTTGGGGCAGTCCATTCTTCGCCAACCTCCAACTGCTGTTCTTTCCATTCATCATCACATAGAATCTCCAGTTCTGGAGGAAGCTGCAAATGACTTTAGTAAGCTTGTTATCTTTGGTAAGATTATTTTATGGAGCAGAATCCTATGATTGACAGTATTGTATGCTGCAGTTACGACAATGAGTTTTGAAGCCATCCTCAATGTGTTGCATAAGGTTAAGAATTTGACCACGACATCATCTGCCTGGCCTGAAGCCTGCTTGCTCCTTCATGATCTTTCCATCGATAAATTCGGAAATATGATTGTGAATCATCCATTCCAGTGGCTTATAAAGGTGGCAAAGGAGAGACACTGGTCTGTAGCTTAGAGATGCTTAGAGTTGCTTTGAATTAGGGGATGCTATGTAGGGTTCAGCACAAGTATTAGACACTTGGCATGGAAAGAAAAGCAGACTGCATGTCTCAGTATTTACTAATACTCAGGTAGGGGAGTGAGAGATAGGTGAACATGTTTAGATTGGTATCTATATAAATCTAGTGCACACCTATTTTTCAAGAGGCTATCACTATAGTTTTATTGAGCATATAGACCTACATAGACATAAATAGACAAACAGCATGTCATTGCATTACATCTAAATAATGGAAAGCTCTTTAAAAAGTGTGACTGGGGTCTTAGCATGGGGACTTTTGAAATTTTTGAAGACACTTGGGTCTTTCTTTTGATAAATCTGTTTCTTAATTGGATAGACATAAGCTTCTTGCACTCCCACTCATAGCTCAGCCTTTTCTCAAAAGATATCCTGACAAAGGATTGTGTTTCATTTTGTAGTACATATTTATATTTGTAGCAGTTATATGCAGTATAGCAATTTTAAAAAAACAAAGTTCCAGACTATTCTTGACATAGCAAAAGCTTTACTCTGGTCTGAGCTGTGCTTTCTTGTTGAATGGCAGTTGTCTTTTTTTCTTTGAATTGTGTGGTAATATAAAGGCAGTACAGTACATAGCTTCTGAAACAATTGTTGGTTTCTGTGCAGTTGTAAGTTGAATTTGGATTTTTAGTCTGTGTTTGATGCTACTGACAATGCCACAGAGTATAAGTTAATTTTACTCACAATAGATTTTTAAAAAGTGAATTTTTACCATCATTTCTTCATATAAATTCTCTAGATTTTACATATTCTTTCATTATTTATTGTACAGCAAGCTATGACATTTGGGACCAGAAAATGTACTTTGAAAACAAACATTTGTTTCATGCCAGAATATTGTCATCTTAGGGATAAGGAACATGAGGCATCAGTTGTTGTTGTGCTACAACACCCTTGCTCTTTCACCTTTAGGGATGCTGTCAGGGGTTATGGGAGGTCTACTCCAGTGACATGTGGAGAGCTGTATGTTCTCCATCTCTTTGTTAGAGCTCTCAATTAGTGGCAGAGAAGGGGAAAAAGATAGGACTGTTATCAAGTCACAACAATATGGTCAAAAGCCTTACATCTGGAATGTTTAGTTAACACTAGACAGGGCATTTGAATGCTACAGTGGTACCAAGGATGACAAATAGGCCTTGTCTAAAAGTGGCCACACAATATAAATATTGGTGCCTTTTGGAGAGGAGACTAGCATTTTGCAAGAGAGAGTACTAGAACAATACAGTAGGAACTAAGATACTTCGGATATTTTAGTGGCAACAGTATCTTTTACACAGGAAAGCAGCTAATTTTTTTCAGCTGAATCACATGCATGTGAACCATAGTCTCTAGTACAGGGGTTGGTCAAACATTTTGCGCTGTTGAGCTGACCAGTCATGTGGTTCCTCTCACTGTAAAACGTCCGTGGCTGTTGTAAACGCATTTACGACAGCCACAGGTGCATATACGGCAGCATTTATGGCAGGCGCATTTGCGCATGTGTGGACATGTTCTATGGCTGTTGAGGATGAGGGTGGTGGCGGGCCACATGAAATGGTGCAGCAGGCCAGGTCTGGCCAACAGGCCGTAGTTTGGCCACCCCTGCTCTATTACTTCTCTCTCGTGCACAGTGCATACTGATACTTTGTCATCTCATGAGAAACAGTAATAATGCTTCTGCTTGGAAGCAAGCTTTTTCTGAGGATTTTGTTTGTTTCTTTGTTTAGCTTTGTGTGAAGTATTTTGTCCTTGAAGTTCTAGTTGCATGTTTTTGTTTGTTTGTTTAGCTTTGTGTGAAGTATTTTGTCTTTGAAAATCTATTGCATGTTTATTGAAATGCTTGATTTATATGTGTTGACTTTTGTAACTGTATCTAATAAAAGCTCTGGAAAACAAGCATTATCCATTTACCTTCTTATATTTGTTTTCTTTAAAATGTGCCCATGCATACGCAAAATGCTGCTGTAAATGCACCCATAGCTGTCGTAAACTCATTTTTGGCAGGTACATTTACAGCAGCGTTTTGCACACACGGCGCATTTTACTTCCACTTCCAGGTGGGAGGAACCACATGACCAGCCCGCAGCCCAAAAAGGTTGGGAACTTCTGCTTTAAATAGTCCTATAAGGAGCCCTTTCTTTAAAGGTTTTTATTGTCCAAGTTCTTACTTGTGTTCGTTTAGTCTTACAGATTGTGGGGACACGTTAAATGACTTTTTAAAAGGTGGATTCCCTTGCTTTTATTCTTTTACCAGTTTTGTAATTAGCTACAGAATAACCTTATAGGCTTGTCCTCCAAAATGATATAGGGCAGTGATGGTGAACCTTTTAAAGACTGAGTGCTGAAATAGAGGGGCAGGGTGAACTCTGTGCTGGGGGGAGGGAGAAAGTGTTCCCATTGGGATGCTGGGCAGAGGGGCAGGGTGAACTCTGCTGGGGAGAGGGAGGAAGTGCTCCTATTGGGCTGCTTGGCAACAGGGCAGGACAAACTCTGTGCTGGGGCGACAAGCACATGCTCACAGAGAGGGCTGTGAGTGCCACTTCTGGCACACAAGACATTGGTTCACCACGGCTGATAGAGGGCAAGGGATTTTCACAGTGAGATTTCTATTGGCTCAGTAGATATCTGTTTAGTTATAACTATTTTACTGATTAACTTTAGGCTATTAAGGGAAGTAAGGTTTTTAGAAACAGGAATTATAGATACAGTACTCATTTATTTAGAAGGAAAAATTCTTAATGGATCATAGTTTGTGGTGAGAATCAGTGTTGATAGGATAGAGGATAGAGTGTTAGCTTAAGACCTGATCTCTGCTTTGCTATTGAAACTCTCTTCTTTTCCTCTTCCTCTCAGACTTTAAACTACCAAATGAAGCCACCGTTTGGTGAATTCATTCTGCAGTTCTTTTCATCTGACCTAGTTATAGAAAGATTAGCTGGTGAAATGAGGTTGCCCAAAAATACCACAATCTTCAAGTAGGCTCTTCCTGTGTACTCCGTTGAAACTCACTGGGACAAGGCAACGCTTAACTACTCATCAACTAGCATTACACCCATCCATCAATCACTTCAGCACTTTTCTGTGTGTATAATTGCAACATTCATATGTTCATATGTGCAACATATCAATATTATAAATTTTATACATGCACACAAATTCCATCTACACTGGAATCACCATAATAGGCTTTTCCCCAGGTGAGCAACATATATGTGTCTGCAGGTGCATGTTTGTGGGCTGAAACTCCCAAAATTCTGCCTGAGGAATTCTTGAAGAATTCTAGGAATTGGAGTCTGAAAACATGAAAGAGCATAGGTCCTTAGAAATGTGTCTAATAATTTTGAGTAAAAATAAAAATTTTTACAAAGACTTCTCAATGTTTTTACAGCTGTTGGTGAATCAGAAAGTGACATCTACATGAGATTCATGAGGTCACATAAGTGTTATGATATTGTTCCAACAAGCTCAAAGCTTGTGGTCTTCGATACTACACTACAGGTAAGTGGTTTTGCAATGTGTTTTTAAAGAATTCTTTTCCTTACAGCTTTTGATTTTGTTTATTATAATGTTAAAAAGATTATGTGAGGTTTGATGATCACTTTTGACACATATGACCTTGTTTTTGGGAATTTTTGGGGATTTTATAAAAAGGGTAGTGAAGGAATGCTATTCCTCTTTGAATCCATCATACAGTAATTCTAATGGCTATTGGGTTTGTACTTCCTTTCACATAAGGCAGATGACAGAGCTATCAAAGTATCTTTATGAGGTACATTGGAGCTCAGGAATGTGCCATATAGTTTGCTACTCTTCCAAGGATCAGAGCTTGGATACCTTGGAGTCATTATTCAGTGAGGAGTACTCACATTGGTAGAGCTTGGATTATTACTTTTAAAAGCCCTGTACTGTTAAAGGTTGTCCTATTGTTGCTTAGCTATGGAAACTCATTGGGGAACTGGTAAAAGTTTTCCTTAAATATCTCACCTTGAAAAGTCCTATACATTATTTATGTTTCTTAGTACATCTCTTTAAATTAGTGCCTTAGGGGCCATTCAACAATTACATGATCAATTTTTGGGGGGAAATTGACCCCCTCCCCCTATGTAATCTGACCGTAATTTTAGCTTTGACCCCTCCCCCTTTAAAATTACGTAATCCAGAGCTTTTGTATCGAAACTCTAATTTTTAGAGCTTTTCACTATTGGTGCCTAATGCACAACAGCTCCAAATGGATTATGTAATATTTGACCTGACCCCACACCCCACGTAATTTTTCCGTAATTCAGATGGCAGACCCCCTCCCCCCTTCAAGGATTACATAATTGTTGAATGGCCCTTATGATTTGTTTCTTCCAGGTAAAGAAGGCATTCTTTGCTTTGGTAGCAAATGGTGTCCGGGCAGCTCCACTGTGGGAGAGTAAAAAACAAAGTTTTGTAGGTAGGCTCATCTTTATTACTATGGAATTTTGTGGAGAGAAATGCAACCAATGTGTTATGGAGTGGGATTTTAAATTTTTTGTATGTTTTTTTGTTTCCCGTCAAAAAAATTTTTAGTTCATCTCAAGAAATGAGACTTGACCTGTTTTAGAAATAGGGATAATGGGAAATTTAGGTTAACTGCATGCAAATAAACACAACCTAAGATTTTGTTTTGTTTTGTTACAGGAATGTTGACTATTACAGATTTCATTAATATACTGCATAGATACTATAAGTCCCCAATGGTAAGTACTGCCTCATAATTGCAATTGTTAGGGGAAAAGGCATGTTTAACACCAAAAGCTTTGTTACTGTATAATTTGAATGGATAGATAAGAGAATGCTATATTTTAAGGTTTTGGATCAGATTATGAGCTATTGGGTTTACCAGGTTTTCAGTAAACCTTCTGAGTGGAAATGATCATTGTACTGTTTTTCTTGGTTGTGTATTACTGTTAGTTACAGTGTGTATTTATATGTGTATGCACAATTAGTAAATGAGTTACTAGTTGTGTATGAGTAAAAGACATAGTCCTCATTTTCTGTGGCTGAAATCTGAAAGTAGCCTGCAACCAAAGTAGACACACTGAATCAGTAAATATTTAGTGATTCAACACCTGTGTAAATTCCTTTTATGTAATGATATTTCTCTAGTTGTGATGTACTACTGGATTTCAGACTTTGTCTGGGGAACCTAATCCTGATATCCAATATAAACACTAAAAATAAAATTAAAGTAATGGAAAATATGGGGTAGTCATGCACAGTGGTAAAGAGCCAGTATGGCATAACGTGATACAGTACATGGAATAAATGTTGGTCTTGGACTATCAAATTCTAGGTTCAAGTGAATGCCTATCTTTGGGGGTAAGCCGATAACACTCAGTATAGTCTACCTCAAAGAAGAAGTGTCAGGAAAAAAAGAACTAACTCATTCTTAACTTGTAGAGGAAGACTCTGCAGTGTTGCACCCTTTAAAATTATAGGGGGGACATAGAAGGAGCCTCCCCGAAGAGTGGAAAGCATTGTGAGTACACTCGGGCGTCCCCTGGGCAACGGCGTAGAGCCGGCCAATCCTTCCACTCCAGAAGCATTGTGCTGTAAACTTGCGGAAGAAGAACAGTGGTATATACATTATGACTATGGAAACATGATGATGGATTTATTTTTATTATAATCTGCCTTAAATTATCAGTTGCTGAAGTTAAAAACACAACCTCTGTACTGTATTTGAAAGTAACAATTTTACAAATATTAAATTTTTCCCCACTGAAATATATTGTTCAAATGTATATGCATCAACATTTGTTGGTAAATTCCAGCTGTTGGAGCAAAATAAATTAGTACTACAAATCACCTCTTTGCTTTTTTAAATGGTGATCTTAATGAGTTATTTTTTCAGTAAATCTAGTTTTTTGGAGGGGGTATGACTAAATATTTTATATAGTTTTACATGGTCTGTTAATATTTCTGTTTTGTAGTGTTTTGTAAGATCTGCTTCAGGTTGGTAGGTTATTGCTTGCAAAACATAATGTTTTGTAATGCCTCAACAGCGGTTTTTGTTAAGACATGGATGAATTCCCCAATAACTACAAACCTAGGAAGGGGAGCAGGTGGGCTGGCTGCTTTTATTAAACTTGTGATGCCATCTGAAAGGCTGTGGAAGCAGAAATGTCCTTTTCGATTTTGTTTTTCATAGTTAAATAATGTGCTTTGATAGCAACATGTTTTATTTATACAGTACCCCATGAGCTATTCTGGGCAGCATACAGACATAATGTAAACACAAGAACAAAAAATACAGAGGTAAAAAATAAACCCATCCCACCCATAAAACAAGAAGTTAAATTTTACCAATGAAACAAAAAAACAACATACCATATTGTGACAAAACTTTAAAGGGCAAGTGGGCAAAAATTTATCCAGAAGGCAAGATATCTCTGAAGGTCTCCCTGAAGAATTTCACCTTTGGTAATTTGTGAAATGTTAACAGTAAATAATTGGCTTTTTCTTTAGAGCAGATTTGTCAGACTTTTGTATTAAAACTTTTAAGTCAGAATCTTGTTTCATAAAAAGTACACACAGTGATAATTGGACAAATGATTTCCACCCTTTCCTAAGGTATCTGTTGCACAACTATTTGTGGTATTGGTTATGCAGTGGACATCACAAGGGGGAAATGCTTGTGATTATCCTTGCATGCATGATTATCTTTGCATGCATGTATTCTAGCCTTACTCTGCATACACAAGTAACCATCGTTATGCAGACAAAGAGTCTGCGTAGAATGATCTGAATAGGAAAGCAGATCTTCATTCTGAAACAGCTGATGATAGGTTTGATCTCCATATTGATGGCGTAGGAATTGGTGGTACTTTCCAATCAGCAATAATTTCTATTATGTGTCTCATGCTTGGAACATATGATTAAACATATGATTCAAATGAGACTGTAATATTAAATCCCAACTGTTGGAATTAGACACTGGGGACCAGAGGGCAGGAAAAACTATATGTTTATTTGGCATTGCTTGTATTCTTAGTTTGGAAGCCTAATTGCACTTTAAATTGATCCATATTCATTCTCACTTATGAACTCAATAACTCAGTTACAAATTGATTCCTTAAAGGCAGATCAATTGGTGGGAAAATTTAAATACTGTACTGTACATATAAACTGGAGAGTAGAGTTTTAGATTTTATTTTTCCTTTGCAGGTACAAATCTATGAATTAGAGGAGCACAAGATTGAAACATGGAGGGGTAAGTATTCTTTATAAAATTCTTGGGGGGGATATGATTTACAAAATCTACTGGGCAGCACTATAAAGGCTGCTGTCATTATTCTCTTAACCCATGGGTTCTCAACCTTCTTGTGCCATGGGCCGGATAGACAGCTGAGCAGGCCAGACACGTGGTTTCCCTTTGCCGTAAACATTGCTATAAACTGCAGCAGGTGCACGGGCGCGTTTATGGCTGTTGTAAACACGTCCACTTCCAGGGTTGTTGCCACGGGCCGGAGGATTTGCTGTCACGTGCTAGGTGTGGCCTGTGGGCCGTAGGTTCCAAACCCCTGCCTTAACCTGAAAGTATACTTGGGATCTGTCCAGTCTGCTTAGCTGTAGAAGAACTACTTGGGAGCCCCATACTTTAGGAAACACAAACAGTCAAGACATCCTTTTTCAAGTTAGCAGCCGTTACTGCTCTTGCCAGTTATGGCTGTAATGGAATAGTTGGTGCATAGTACCTGAACAATGCAGTGTTCCACCCCCCATACCTGCAGTTATGGAGCTCAGCCAGGGCATTATTGTTGGAAACTCCAATGATATTTTTGAGAGTATAATTGATAATTCCCTGCAGATATAAAGACCTTTTTGGAGGAATTTTGTGTTGAAAGAAGTGTACTCTTAGTAGAACTGTATGCTGAGCCACCAATAAAGTTTTAGAAGGGCAAGTGTTATTTGTGCTTAACCCGCCATTTTTCTCAAATATATATTCCAACACTGCAATTTTATACAAATCTTGTCTGAAATGGACCCCAGGAAAATTTTTGTTACATTCATATGCATGGACACAGTGACCTCTAGTGGCTACTTTCAGAGCTACTTTTCATTTGTCAGTTACATTGTAGCTTGGCTTTCCTATGCAGTTTTCACTGCGAAGGAAGTACAGTAGAACCACAAAGTCCGTTCCACAAGTTTGGACTTTATCCAAGGTTCCTATACCGAATACCTCTGATAACGTCCATTTTTAAGCGGTTTTGGAATTTATGCGATGCATAACGTGTGCATGAAAACCGCGACTTTATCTGAATTGGATTTTATCCGAGGTACCACGTACAGTAAAACCCCAACTTACAAATGCCCCGAGTTACATAAAATTTGACTTACATAATGATTTTGTGCTAAAACCATGTCCCGGTTTACATATATGCCCCGATTTACATAAATTTACGTAACACGATTTCCTATGGGTTTGCTTCAAGTTATATAAAAAATTCATTTTTCCTATGGGTTTGCTTTGAGTTACATAAAGATTCTTTTTCCTATGGGTTTGCTTCGATTTATATAAAAATTTTCATTTTTCATATGGGTTTGCTTCGAGTTACATTAAAAAAATTCCTATGGGTTTGCTTCGACTTACATAAAAAATGATTTAATTAAGCAAAACCCTACGGAATGGACTTTTTGTGTAAGTAGGGGTTTTACTGTACTGTATAAGGGAAACCTCCCCTTCCTCTCACTATGATAATAACAATAATAATTTCATGTCAGAAATTATACTGGGTAGGAAGGACTTTTCAGAAGAAACTCCACTCAGGAAATACCCAAATGAGGCTCCTTTCATGTCCCCAAGAGCTGGGACAGAGACAGGCACTCAATCCATCATGCAGTACCCGGTTCTCAAACTGCTGACTTGCCAGCCTTCTAGCTAACAAGGTGAGCTTCTTAACCACTGAGCCACCACAGCCACCTCACTGTGATTGTATAACTATACTGTATATGTATACAGTAAAACCCCTACTTACAAAAAAAAGTCTGTTCCCTAGGCTTTTGCTTAAATTGTTTTTTATGTGACTCAAAGCACACCCATAGGGGAAAAATTATGTAACTCGAAGCAAACCCATAGGAAAAAGAATCTTTGTGTAACTTGAAGCAAACCCATAGGAAATCGTGTAGATCTGGACATGGTTTTAGCACAAAATCATTATGTAAGTCGAATTTTATGTAACTCGAGGCATACGTAAGTCAGGCTTTTACTGTACAGTATATTAAAATGCCAGGATAGATCATTTCCTCACAGCAAAAACACTTAATCTAGTAATTGTTTTGTTTATTGTTGTTGCTTATGAAAATATTAACATTGGTTTTTAATTACACAGAACTTTATTTACAAGAAACATTTAAGCCTTTAGTGAATATTTCACCAGATGCAAGGTAAATTGTTCTTTTCTATTACTTTGTTTTTTAAAAGAGTTACATATATTACATATCTGAAAGGGCCTACTTAAGATAGATACAGTACTTCCTTTTAAAATTTACTTTAACTACATGACAAAAATCTTGTAGATAATATTAGAATCCTAAGAATCTAATTTCATTTTCCAAACATAATCTTTTTGCTTTCCTGATCACACAGGAAATAGTAAGATATAATGAACCTGTATTTTCTTTTCTCCCATTCCTTTTCTTTACTAAAGTTGTTTTGTGTATTGATGACTTGTCATTATTGTGTACAAAGGAATAAGCTTTCTGGTCCACAATTAACCAATATTTTTATATCACCCATTTGGGAAATTTCCCACTATACGCAGTGAATAACTAACAGGACTTGAAATAATGATATTAAACTGTAGTATAACTTGTCTGACAGTTGTAAAATGAAAATTTACATCCTTCAACTCAGTTTTCGCAACTTCCTCCAACATTGTCTAGATCAGAGATAGACATTCCTGTGCAGCTTTGGAATGAAATAGAAAAAGTTATTATATAGCAGAATGTATTAATAGTTCCATTAACTTTCTCTCCAGCCTTTTTGATGCTGTATATTCATTGATCAAAAACAAAATCCACAGACTGCCAGTAATTGACCCTGTTAGTGGAAATGCACTTTATATACTTACCCATAAAAGAATACTCAAGTTTCTCCAGCTTTTTGTAAGTACTGTATATTCATTTTCTTATGCTCCTTTCTTAAAGTAGTCAAACAGCTTTATTGATATAATCTCTTGCCTTTGACCTTTATTTATTCAAAATTACTAAGACAAAAATAGTAAGGATGCAAGAGACGTGAAAACCCTTCCTGTTGCTTCTTTTCATGTAGTTCAGGCTCACTATTTTAAAATACAATGTTGGGAATTTTTGTGATAACCATGAAGAAATATTTTAATCGGTAGATCTGTGCAACCAAGACTTCTCTAAAAAGAGAATAAAATCATCCAGTCGCTTTTCTAGGCAAACCTTGGCACTCCAGCTGTTCTTGGACTTCAATTCCCAGAAGCCCAAGTCCCTGTGAATCCACACGAATGGGTTTACTGTGCGTACACAGTTTACTGCGCATACACATAGTAAACCCATTCGTGTGGCTTCACAGGGACTTGGGCTTCTGGGAACTGAAGTCCAAGAACAGCTGGAGTGCCAAGATTTGCCATCACAGACCTAGGACAGTGGTAACGAACCTTGGCACTCCAGGTGTTCTTGGACTTCAATTACCAGAAGCCCAAGTCAGCACTCCTGCTGATCAGGGTTTCTGGGAATTAAAGTTCAAGAACACCTGGAGTGCCAAGGTTCGCCACCACTGACCTAGGATAATTAGATTGCTGCTTATTTTTCTGGTCTTTGTTACAGAAGGGGTCTTCAGGAATAAGTTGGAGATCAGATTCATTATCACTTTACATAATTTTTTAGGTGTCAGAAATGCCAAAGCCTGCTTTTATGAAGAAAAATCTGGATGAGCTTGGAATAGGAACATATGATAATATTGCCTTTATACACCCGGACACTCCTATCATTAAAGCTTTGAATATATTTGTAGATAGAAGGATATCAGCACTACCTGTAGTGGATGAATCAGGTATGTATTAAGAATTTAATGTGCTATCCTGTGTAATGGCTTGTTTTGCTAGTGATTTTCTATTACAAGGACTAAATGATGTGAGTCCTCCCCCACAAAATCCCAACAAGGATTTTTGAGAGACCATAGTCCTTCAAAATGTCTCTTGTTCTTGCCTATATTAATGACATTTACTGGAGATTGTAATATGGCAAAATAGAATCACCTTGCTATGCTTATCTTTTACATTCCATTCTCCTTTAAAACAAAAAGCGTATAAATATGCTTTTCATAGCATAATCCTCTTTCAGAGCCTGTGAGATCTAGAATGACAAAAAAATTATTCTGTGTCTTTTGTTTCAGTTCAGTGGAGACTGATGAATTATCTTTCAGACCAGAAAGGGCTCCCAACTTGACATACATTTTAAAACTGTAAAAATCTTATAAGCATGAAATGAAGGAGACGTGGATTATTCCGGCTAGATTTACATCCTCCAATGGCAAAACACATTGGCAAAATAGACAAAGTTGGGTGAAGGGACTCTTTGCTACATCATCTACCTGACAGTCCAGATGTTCTATAGCAAGCTGCATATTTTATCTCTTAGGGTTAGGGAGTGCAGCTCCATCCTGATCAGGCTTTACTGCAGTCCTAGGTTCATTTGTCACAGATCAGTAATAATTAGTTCTAGGTAGAACCTTTAGCACCATATTGAATCTATCACTGTTTCCAGACTACAGTTCAGGATTTCAGCAAGGGTTAACAAAGAGAGATAATTAAGTATCATTAGGACACTAGTAAGACCCAAACTTTGGGTGGTCTCTCATAGTGGTTTCATAGATTTATTAAATACCACAGGATACAAACAGTAATCTGAGGGAACATCATTGACCAAAAGCAGGGGGGCTGAGCAGTAGTTTTCTCAGTACCATTTTCTAGGAGAGTTCAGTCAGATACGGGTAATACTCATTACTTAGTTCCACATTGTTCCAACACACCAGAAGAATGTTATAACTTACTGTATTAAACGTTACTAAGTGATCCAGCAGAACCAACAGAAACCTCAAGCTTAGACCATTATTTTGCTTATAATTCACTAGTTTTTGGTTGCATAATAATGGTTTCTATCTTGTATTTTTTTAGGAAAAGTTGTAGATATTTATTCCAAATTTGATGTAATAGTAAGTATTACAGTTTTATGTAATATAATATTGTTTTGCTAACTAAGCCTCTGACGGTTTGTATTTGATAACATACCTTGGTTAACATTCCATAGTTACGATATATATAATTACTTACAGCATTAAAATTACTTACAGCAGAATCCTTTATTTTTTTCTGTTTGCACAATGATCCATTGTGAGGGAATTTTTTCCTTGTTGGCATTTGTGCTAGAAGGCAATCCCCATTTGCTCATGTTTCCATTGGGACAGTCTCCAGATCATGCAACTGTCAGCTAGAGAACAGAGTGGAACCCAAGGAATATTAATGCTCTGCCTGGTGGCACAGTGATTAAACTGTTGTCCTGCAACCAAAAGGTTGTGGGTTCGATCCTGACCAGGGCTCACGGTTGATTCAGCCTTCCATCCTTCCAAGGTCGGTAAAATGAGTACCCAGCATGTTGGGGGCAAAATGTTAATTAACTTGTGTACTGCTCAGAGAGTGCACTAAGCACTATGGGGTTCTGTTTCTTAACCTCAAGGGCTGTCAGACTGCTCTACAGAGCTCTGTGGCAACCAGTGATGTGCTGCTCCAGGTTCCCACCTGATCCCGGGAACCGGTAGCGGAAATTCCCCCAGGCAACACCCCTTGGTTGGCCACACCCACCTCCATGGATACTTAAATGGTGGGCAGTGTTCTTCAGATAGAAAACTTCCACAAAACCAAGGCAAGACTCCCAAGTATTCCATGACTTAGTTAGGACATAATGCTGGCATATTTCCTTATCAAGGATCAGAAGGATTCTATAGTCTTGGATCTGATTCCCTGTCCTTCCCCCTTCCATGAGCACTTCATTTCCTGTCTGCTTGAGTTTTGGATATGATGATGATGATCAGAATTACATCACACTTTTCTTAGCGCTAAACCACATCTTCCTACCCTGGTTGGAAAATGATTGAGATAATGATGGTGCAGACTGAAAAGGACAGGCCCATCTGAAGGGAAGGGAGCTGTGTGTGAAAGGGTGAAAAAGAGTAGGCTGAAAAGAGTGGAGATGTGCAGCTTCATTACTGGTGCATGCATATACAGTATCTAGATTGCACTCCTAGCCGAGTTAATAGGTTGTATTTGCAGAAATTGAAAATGATTCTTATGCAACCACTCTTTTTCAGAATCTTGCTGCTGAAAAAACTTATAATAACTTAGATATCACAGTGACACAAGCCCTCCAACACCGCTCTCAGTATTTTGAAGGGGTTGTAAAATGCAGTAAGCTGGAGACACTGGAGACCATTGTGGACCGGCTAGTTAAAGCTGAGGTGAGATTTCTTGGGCTGAAGTACATTTCGGAATAGCATTGCTAACCAGAAATCCTAGTCAACCTAATCTTAGAGGGAACCTAGATGACTGTGGCAGAATATTTTCAAGATGTGACGAATCTTATATCTTGTCACAGTATGACATATGTTTCCACACTATCACTACTGACAGAGTTGTTAACTATTCTAAACAAAAAAGAGCCCCAAGTACCAGAAAGTCCTCTTTGAACAAACATCCAGGATCCAGACGCTTTTACTGTATAGGATTCCCTTCCTTTCACCCTTACCATTGATTGGACTAGGAGATGTACTACATCTTTTGGTTATTTCTGAGGAACTCACAAAATCTCCCGGTTTATCTGGCTACAATTTCTTATTATGCCAAACCTCCCTCAGGTCATCCCCAGTCCTCATGTATTTATACAACACCTTTTTTCATGAATGTTGTGATGCAGGAGGCAGATGAAAGGCCATGGCATTATATTCACCATGATGATCGCCAGTATTCGAATCGGATATGGTACAAGAAGAAAACTTTTAAATATGCTTATGAAATTACTAATTATACTTCACCATCATAATGAAAATAGACATGTTTTAGTTTGTTCCTTGTTAGAGTATGTTGGAGCATTTGGATTACAGACAGCATCTATTTTTAAGGAGCTTTAGCTTGAATGTGTCTATAATTATCAGGAATAATTTCTCTTAAACTTTGCATTCTGCCCTTACAAGACAATGTACAAAATTTAATCAGTGTTCTTGAACCAATTCATGTTTACATATGAACTGATCACTGTTGTTAAATTATACCTTATTAGCATTTTTAGCTAAAGTACTTTGGACATCAAATGAGAAAGGAGGATTCACTTGAGAAGGCCTTGATGCTGGGAAAGGTGAAGGGCAAAGAAGAAGGGGGCGGCCAAATATGAGATGGCTAGATGGTATTGTAGACACAAATGGGCACGGGGCTGTGCAAACTGAAGAGGATGGTGGAGGACAGGGGTGCCTGGAGGACAATAGTCCATAGGGTCACAAAGGGTCAGAATCGACTGTGCGACTGAACAACAACAACAAGCATTTCAACAATTTCTCTTTCATACCTGTGATAAAAAAGTGTGACGTACCTGTTTTATTTGTAGAATAATTAGGTATTCAGGTACAAATATGAAAAGTGTGTGTGAATGCACAGTGCCAATGGGGAACAGGAACTGTAAGTTTTTTCAGTGATATATTGATATGCCTCAATTATTTGACGCAAACATCTTTCTGAATAAGTTTGAATATCTTAGGTCTCAATAAATTGAACATAGGATTCCCCCTCTATTTGATTTATTTGGAAATTCTGTCAAAAGTGTGTGTATTTGTTCCACATTTACAGGTCCATCGGTTGGTGGTAGTGAATGAGGCAGATAGTATTGTTGGTATCATCTCCCTCTCAGATATCCTACAAGCCCTAGTGCTCACACCTGCAGGTAAGAATGCTGCATATGCTTTCCCATAATAGCACAATATGCTTTCCCATAATAGCATATGAAGTATTTTACAATCATTTTATCCTGACAACTCCTCTTAAATGCTAGATGAGGGTGATAATGATTTGGCAGAAGTCTATTCAAAGAGCCTTATGACAAATCGGAGTATTTTTCATGTTAAAAATCTAAAATCTTGTCAGTTGCACCACAGTGATGTATTTATTATCTGTTTTAAAAATGTCTACCCTGCCTTCCTCATCCATGGATGACCCAAGGAGGCTTACATGGCAGCTAAAATACATACAGGTCTAAAACAACAACACCCACCCCTAACCCCTTAAGAAAAAAGGTACAGAAACAAAATTTAAAAGCTGATTAAAAAAGAAACAATGCCATATTAAAATAATGATGAGCTAAAAAGCTAAAAAAGGGAGGAAGAAGATAGAAAACAGGTGTGATTAAAAAACAGACATGTGTTACAACAGGCCATCATACCAGCCAGCGGGACTGGGCCGTTACAGCTGATGGACCCCATACCCGCTGGCACAGCCAGGTCTTGCCTTCCTGAAGGGGAGCAGCTCTGTCTTGAGGCGCAGTTCTGATGGTAAGAGGTTCCACAGGGCTAGGCAAACACAGAAAAGGCTCTTCTGGTCCACACCATATGTGCCTCTTTAGTGGGTGGGACCACTAAAGGGCCTCTCTGGTCTGCCCTTGTAGGACGGGCAGAAAA
The DNA here is from genome assembly GCA_035047345.1 of Bradypodion ventrale. NCBI lineage: Eukaryota > Metazoa > Chordata > Lepidosauria > Squamata > Chamaeleonidae > Bradypodion > Bradypodion ventrale. The sequence goes on from JAWDJE010000006.1 coordinate 130,519,073, forward strand.
CCTCAGGGTGATGCGGTCCCTTAGGTATCCTGGTCTACTGCCATGTAAGGGCTTTAAAGGTGAAAACCAGCACCTTGAATTGCACCCAGAGGCACATCAGTAACCAGTGCAGCTCCCAAGGCAGCGGTGAGCCATGAGCATAAGAATGCAACAGTAAATCACAACTAGAATAGGCTGGATGAATCAGTGGAACTTGCCTAGGTATTGACTCACATTTAGTGTGGTTTAAAACACTAAGCAACAGTTTAGTGAACAGATTTCAGCCAAAGTGCTGTTTATAATTAAAGAACTGATTATTCCAGGGAAAAGTGTTGAAGCACAGCTCTGAGGGCTCGGTTACTACTTCAGCTTCTTAGGTATCAATGCAAACTGATCTCATTTCCTTGACTCTGGTTGCTTTTGGCCACACTACCAAGCGTGGGAGTTTGTTTACATACACTATATCTCTCATGCAGCAATGACTTGGCAGGTCTGAGCTTGCATCTTCAGTTCACTACTTGAGTTACTTCCAGTGTTACAAGTTAATATAGAAATGTCCACAACAGGGCTTTGGATTTGTACATCAGGTCACCTTAGGAGAAAAGATTTAAGACACTTCAGTTGTTAGTCCTAACTACAGCAGACCTGTTGAATCAGTGGGGAAAAAATTGTTGATTTGACTAATCCCATTCATTCCATGTGTCTATGAAAGATTTCAGTTGCATTAGAGATTTAAAAGAATTGTTCAAGAAGTGTTGTATATTAGGATTCCACATGACCAGACTTCCACAAAAAGTCAAATGTTTTGGCAGAGATACCTGAAATTCTGGGTTTCCCCTTACTGAGGCACCATTTACCTGAAATACCTGAAAATATGTTAGTAAAATACATTAGAAGAAAAATATTTCAGTATCAATCAAATTTATTTTGTTCATGATCCTCTGGCCGAGGATGAAATCAGAACAACAAAAAAGGACAAAGAACTGTGGAGCAAGATAAAGAATTTCCATTGCACATGGCCCAAGGAATTCTATGCAATGGAGACTGCTCCCACAGAACTGAACCAATGTTGGGGGTGGGGTTCAGTCCAGAGAATTGCAAAACTAGTTACTTTTAAACAGGAGCATACTGTGGGGAAGGGAGGGGTGTTTTAAATTGGGGGTGTTTTTATAGAGTTTTTAACGCATTTTTATTATTTTTATTGGATTTTTAGGGGTGTACGTATAGTGTTTGTGAGTTGTGAGCCGCCTTGGGTTGCTTTAGGGCAAGAGGGCGGTATATAACTTTTTATAAATAAATAAATAATGGTACAAAGCGGGGACTTGAGTAAGCATCACATTGGTTCAGGGGTCACATGAGGTAAGTAAAAAGGTAAAGGTTTCCCTTGCTCGAAAGCCAGTCGTATCTGACTCTAGGGTTCAGTGCTCATCGCTGTTTCAAAGCCGAAGAGCCAGCGCTGTCTACTTCTGCAGACGTTTCCGTGTTCATGTGGCAGGCATGACTAGACACCGGAGCGCTGTTGTCTTCCCACCGAAGTGGTCCCTGTTTATCTACTTGCAATTTCTTGCTTTCGAACTGCTAGGTTGGCAGGAGCTGGGACAAAGACGGAAGCTCATTCCGTCCTGGAGTACTTGGGAATTGAACTGCTGACCTTCCGCCTCCTAGTCAGCATCTTAGCCACCTGAGCCACTGCAGTCCCTGAGGTAAGGTAGGAGGAGGGATTTGTAGCTGAGAGCTAGCAGTTGGTCTAGGGCAGGGGTGCCCAAACTATGGCCCGTGGGTCAGATCCAGCCCCCTGATGCCAATCATCTGGCCCACAAAGCCGGCCTCGTCGCTCCTGGAAGTGGAAATAAAACGAGTCTGTATGGCGTTGGGCTGGATGAATTGGCGTCGTGGGGTTGGGGCTGAATCACATGACCTGCCTGTGGCCCAGAAAGTTTGGGCACCCCTGATCTAGGCTATCACATGGAGTATCAAGTGGGTGGAGGAGCTGGCCTCAGCCACCACAGAGGCACATATAGCCCATATATGGTCAAAGCAGTTGATTCCCCCCCCCCCCCCAATTTAAAAAAAAACACCTTTTCATGGGTGAGGTCATTCAGATGCCCACCCCAATGTGTTTTTTTCTATTGTAAACTTTAGGAAGTAGATAATCCTTGAGGTTTCTGGATGCTGACAGAATGCAGATGCAGCAGACAGTAAATTTCCTTATCAAAAGAAGTAAGAATGTAGAGCAATTATCTTCTTCCAGGATCCATTCAAGGATGATGGGATTAACTCAAGAGTTCTGCTCACTCCACTCACTTGATTTGCCTAAATGGCCCCTATTGTTTTTGCTGAGGCTCTTCTAGCCAGGTGCACTTAACTGCATTCCCCAGTTTATTCAAAGTCTCACCCTTCTAAGACAGGAAAAAAGACCCAGACATGATAGTCTTTGTGAGATATTAATATTATATAGGCTGGTTAGCAATTTTACAGAAGGAGACCCAATGCTTCTCAGGATATATCTATACAAAATTTCATTACAATTTCCTCATCTCAGATCTGCCCTTCCCTTGCTATTTCAGGGTTCTTGTGTGTGCAGACATGTGAACAGGTACTACTTGTGCAAAACGTGAAGGGGCAAGAGAAGCCAATGGTTAGAGTGAGGAAACCTTTATTAATGGCAAAATGAAAATGAAACTTCTTTATTTTCATGTATCAGCAGCAACCATAATGCATTTTGAAGCAAATTGTGGATTTTGGATTGGTTGTTGTAGTTCATTCCAAGTATTTACAAGGAGTCCTAATTGTAAAAGGTCCACTAGTTAAACAAATGCATGAATTTAATTTTCTATGCAGAAATATTTTTTTGTTTTTCTGCTATTAACAGGTGCCATACAAAAGGAAAGTGAAGCTGAATGATTGCTGAGGGCATATACACACGTTTGTAGAACTTGAATCAAGTTACTGGGTCGCCTTTGCCTCAAGAACACTGGTGGCAGTAGAGAAGAGCAGAATTCTGATGAGAATGTGTTTGTATTGGACTGAGTGATGGGTAGCTAGTCGAATATTTCCCAGTGATTGTCGCACAGAAAAGTATCATGACAAAAAGCTTATGTATTTAATATAGGCTTGCATTTCAAAATGTTTGCCGAAAGACTTCACATAACGCCCATCTAAGATGCACTGTATTTTGAAACAGTATCACGTTTATGTATTTGACAGAAGTCACTGGCCAGCAACAGATCTGACATAAGGCAAGTGTATGGCATATTCATATCATAGTGCCTTATGTCAAAAAGCTGAAAATATGTCATCACTGTTGCCCATCACAATAAGGGGAAGTATTGTGCAAAACGAGACACTGTATTTGAATATTCAGGTTGCTAAACCGAAAACCAAATCAGTTTCATTTATCATGAGATTTGTCATAAAAAAACTGTAATTTGAATATCAGTAGATTACTTTAAAAACTTTAATGACAGTTTTTGTGTGTTTATAAATGTTGCATTCTGCACCAAGATGGTAAAGCAAGATTGATCTAAAAGCAGCTTTATTTATTTTTATTTCCTGCAATTTTTACACATCTTTGGTGAATAGCTAAAAATTTCACCATATTCATTAAAACATTGATTGTTATATAAAATGTCCTTTCATTATTAAACAAAGTTGTGAACTTTTAAAAATACTGATTATGCATAACAGACCACACTTCTATTCATCAGCCATCATGGTACAAAGATGGATGAGCATATCACCCAATGACTGTTGAAATGGCTCGTTAATACTATTTATTTATTTATTTAAATTTGTATGCCTCGCCCTAGAGCGACACTATTACATTATCCTATCAACTTGGCAACAAAACAATCCCTGACTCAAAAGATATTCCACTAGAGTAGTGTTACCCAACGTTAGGTTTTTGGATATCAGTTCCTCAAGCACTGATCAGCCAATGTACTGACTTAGGCTTCTGGGAATTGAAGTCTCCTTGTGGGGTATGGACCCCACATTAAGAGCCACTGCATTTGAGCCATTGCAGTCTTGTCAGGCTTCCTCAACTAACCTACTAACAGACATCTGCAAAGCAGCAACATAGTCTCAATGCGCAACATTCATCACACACTATAGACTGGATATCAATGCATTTGGAAAAGCAGTTGTGGCATTAGTCTTAGCAGGTAAGCTTACTAGTTATGCATATGTACAATTCACAAAGACCAATGAAGAGTTACTGTAACTGTTTCTTTGGTCAGTCCATTTGGATTCCTGTAGCAATATACAGTATTGCCGGCTTGCTAGGCCTCTCACAGAACAGTAATTACTGTTCTCAACTTCACCAAATCCCCTTTGGCCAGATCATTTCAGGATCACCTAGGATGGCCTTCATGACTGCTATAGTGTCTGGCACAATGCCACACCCTACTTTGCCCAATCTTTGCAATCCCTTACTTTGGTCTGTTACCACCTCTCACAACGTGAACACAGGACTGGACTTTAAATAAAGCGGTTTAAATAAAGCACAATTGGAGAGAAAGTCAGAATTCCATACCATACCATGCATTTGTGAAAAGAGGACAAAGAGCAGCAGGCAGAATCAGAGGAAGGTGGAGAGATAACTTCAAAGAACATTACAAGAACACCAGTAGAGGCTGCTAGAAGTGCCTGAACAAGAACTGTCTCCCTCGAAACCCAAAGGTGTAAAAAGGAATTGAATAAGTGTTTTCTTGAGTGATTTGTGGATCTACAGCCCATCCATTGTGCTACTGTTAATTTACAGGTATGGTCAGTGGTGGACTGGGGAGAATTGAAGGGAAATGCCATGATCGCAGATACACAGTGGAGGGTTTTACTAATTGTCTGGAATGTTCTAGAGCTCAAAAAAAAAACCTACATTGCCACCCCATTACTCACAACATCAGGAGCAAATTGCTGCATCTCGGAATTTCATTTCTGTCCCCCCCCCCCCCCCCCCCCGGCAGTAAAATGAAATTGCTGTGACAGCCTGTCCAGCAGTGTTGACTATTTGAAAGACCTAGTATTAATTAGAAGCTTCCTCTCTGCTATATATCCAGTATAATGCTACTATATATTGGAGTTGATTAGTGCAGATTATCTTCTTAAATAGATTTAATTAGATGTTATACTGTGAAACCTCAGTTAACAAATGGCTCGGTTAACATAAAAATCGTGTAACAAGAGGAAATCTAGAGAAAATAGTGGCTCGGTTTACAGAATTTTTTTCCAGAACAAATTATAATTGGTTTTCAATGCATTCCTATGGGAAATTTGGTTAAAGTAATTCTCGCTGTAAGAAACGACCTGGAGAACGCATTAATTATGGTAACCGAAGTACCACTGTACTCATATGCATGCACAGACAAAAGAGGCTGCGATTTTAAAAAGTACGAACAAAATACAAAGAATATTAGAAACTCCTAACTCAAGACAATCTTATGAGAATCCTATGACTTCCAAAAGATCTTACCATTTATAGTGATGTGGTGGTGGTGTATCACCAGAGGGCAGAATCGGAAGAACAAAGGATAGTTTTTAGATTGTGTTGGGTTGGGTGCCTCTGACTGGTTTCTCTTGAATAGTCTTGCTCCTTGAGAATCAAAAGCATGCATTGAGCAGGGAGTGGGAGGTTCAGAAAAAAGTTTGCAAAAGTTCTTACTCCTTGTCACATATTATATTTACTGTTCTGAGACCATCCTAATTATTTCGGTCCTGCTAGCAACACCATTTTGGCTGCAGTGGTTTAGTGGATAAGATGCTGAAGTTGACGACTGGAACGTTGGCAGGTCAGTTTGAGACCTGCATGCTGTGCAATGGAGCTCCTGTCATCTATTCCAGCTTCTGCTAACCTAGTACGAAAACAAGAAATTGGAAGTAGATAAATAGGTACTGCCTTGGCAGGAAAGGCAACAGCATTCCATGTGCTCTAGTGTCTAGTCACGACTACCACATGACTACGGAAACAGATGCAGATACCATAGGCTCTTTGACTACAAACAGATGAGCACCAAACCCTAGAGTTGGACACGGCAGTCTTTCAAGCAAGGGAGACTTTCCCCCTTACTAGTAACGCTGTTCAGTTCACTTTCATTGTACACATACATCCCTATAGAGATGGCTGGTACCTCATCACCAGAAGGGGTGTGTTTTCATGTGAGAGATTACTCTGGGTTGAAAGGATTTTTGCAGGGGATGCCCGAGGGAGGGTCCTTTCATGTCCACTATCGTGCAGCTCTCGGGGAATCGAACCCGGTGCTTTCGGTCTCCAAGCACAATGCTTTTACCTACTAAGCCACCAGATAGCTTACCGGAAGGGATAAAAGAGGAAGCAAATAATACCTGGCTGGATGTTGTTGTACAGTCGCACAGTTGTGTCCGACCTTTTGTGAGCCCATGGACCACTGCACACCAGTCTCCTCTATCCTCTGCCATCCTCCACAGCCCACAAAGATCTACCGGTAAGCCCATTGCGTCAACGATGCCATCTAGCCACCTCATCCACTGCTGCCCCCTTCTCCTTTTGCCTTCAATCTTTCCCAGCATCAAGGCCTTCTCAAGTGAGTCCTCTCTTCTCATTTAGTGTCCAAAGTACTTGAGCTTCAACTTCAGTATGTGTCCTTCCAAGAAGCGGTCAGGGTTGATTTCCTTCAGAATTGACTGATTTGATCTCCTTGCAGTCCGGGTAGTCTCAAAAAGTCTCCTCTAGCACCACAATTCATATGTGTCTATTCTTCTGTGCTCAGCCTTCCTTATGGTTCAGCTCTCACAACCTGGATAGCTGGGTGATTATGAGAGTTCGATTCCCCACGTGCCTCTGAGAAGATCCAGCCTAAGTAGCCTTGGAGAAGCCGCACAGTTCCAGGGCGGGCACTCCCAAGGTCTCCCTTGCTCGAAAGCCAGTCAAAAGCCACTCTAGGGTTCAGTGCTAATTTGTTTCAAAGCCGAAGAGCCAGCTCTGTCGTTTCCGTGGTCATGTGGCAGGCATGACTAGACACCAGAGTGCACGGAGCGCTGTTACCCTTTCCCACCGAAGTCCCTATTTATCTACTTGCAATTCCTTGATTTCGAACTGCTAGGTTGGCTAGAGGAAGGGAATGACAAACCACTTCTGAGTATTCTCTACCTTGAAAACCCTGGAAAAGGTCACCATAAATCAGAATTGCAAACACGCAGAATTTAATGTATCACAGTCATAGAACACACTCTGGATCGGATAGGCGAGCGAGCCCTACTTTAACCCTTTGGTTAAACCAAGAACTGCCCACCCGGCCGATCCTCGCCGTCTCTCGCCCGCCGTTGCCAACCCGGAAACCGTACATTACGGTACAGGCTGCGCAAAAATTACCGTACATTAACGTGCGGGGTTCGTGCATGCGCAAACCCATTTCTGCGCGTGCAATACTGGACGGAGCTATGGGCGGAACTGGGCATGCATTTCTTTTGAATATTTATGAGGAAAGAAAACAGAAGTAATCTGTTTTTTGTTTTTTCATTCTGACCCAGGACGGAACCAGAAATAATCTTTTTTTTAATTATTATTTTTGAAAATTACTGTACATCTCCGTACGGTAGTTGTACATCGTACGGAGGGCCAAATTACCGTATTGTACAGTAATTACCGTACGGGTTGGCAACGAGACCGGGTCTCGCCTCACGAAAGAGGAGTCCATATCATTTTTGCGCAGTTGCACCAACTCGCAGAAAAGCGACCGTTTAAATTTTAAAAACCCTTTCCCACCAATCAGGCAGCGAGAACCCTCTTGGCCACCCCGCCCCTCCACTTCCAACCAATCACAATCGTTTCCAACAAGGCTCTCGTGGTTGGTTGTGTCGGTTGGTTCTGTTTTTTAAACAGGCCTCGAAGCGCCCGACCCAACCGGCGTTCGGACGCCCGTGACGTCAAAGGGAAGGGGGCGGGGTGGGAATGACGCAGCGAAATTTCCTTCGGCCCAAGGGGCGCTCGCGCCTCGGCCGAGGCTATTGGGGGAGGGGGGGGGGGAATAACATACGCCGTGACGCAATCACGCAAAGCGAACGTAGGGCGGGAGAAAAGAGGCAGGGGAAGAGCCCGCGTGCGCGAAGGGAAAGCGGGGCGGGGCGGTTGTCACCATCACGTGAGACTGAGCGGAGCAGCAGCGCGGACTCCTGGCTACGTCGTCTTCGTCGTCGCCTCCTCCGCTACGCAGCCAGCCAGCCAGCCAGCCAGCGAGTCCCGCGCGGCGTGGTCGGTCTCGGGCCTGCTCCTCCTCAGCCGCCCCCGGTCCTAAGCCAACCCCGCCTCAGGCCAGGCCGTCCTCCTGGCCGCCGCCGGTCAGGGAGAGAGATCAGCGCCGCCGCCGCCGCCGCCCTTTTCCCCTCCCGCTGCGTCCCGCGGCGGCCGGAACCCTTGATGTGGTTCGGGGCCCAGCCGGGTCAAGATGCCGCCGTCCAAGTCCCGTAAGATCGCGATCCTGGGCTACAGGAGCGTCGGTGAGGAGTAGTCGCTGCCTGAGGCGAGGAATAGGGCGGGGGCGGGATGTGATTGTGTCTGTGAGAGTGATTGTGGTGTGTAACTTTGTGAGTCTGGTTGTATAAGAGCGATTGTGTCTGTGTGACACTGAGTGATTAATATTGTGCGTGTGCGAGAGAGTGCGTGTGGCTTTGCGAGTGTGATTGTGTAAAGCGTGGTTGGGTTTGAAAGTGTGATTTTGAGTGTGAGCGCGTGTGACTTTGCGAGTGTGGTTGTGTAAGTGGTTGTGTGAGAGTGTGACTGTGTGTGTACAGTATGGTTGTGTGTGAGAGTGAGTTTAACTGTACAGCATGGTTGTGTGTGAGTGTGGTTGTGTGTGAGAGTGTGATTTTAAGTGTGTGTGTGTACAGTATGGTTGTGTGAGAGTGGTTGTGTGTGAGTGTGACTTTAAGTGTGTGTGTACAGCATGGTTGTGTGTGGTTGTGTAAGTGTGGTTGTGTGTGATTATGATTGTGTGTGTGTGTGTGTGTGTGAGAGAGAGAGAGGAGCATGGGTGGGGGGATAAGTCAGCACCTCTTCCTCCTCAGACGTTAGGAGGAGTCTCTTCTGAGGGGGGGGGGCGGTGGTGGGGCCTAGTGAGCACCATCCACCCACCTTCCCACTCTCTTCCTCCCCACCCCCTTCGAAGTAGCCTGGCTCAATCAGGCCCATGTGGCACTTCAAACCCACCCGCCTCAAGTGTGGGGGAAGGAGGAATAGGACAAGGGACCGGCCAGGGCCTGTCAGTTGGCGGAAGGCGATTTGGGGGGGGGGGGGGGGCCTCTGCCTAAAACAAAAATCCTCCCCTGGCTCCTTCATTTTTCGGGACCTGGAATGGAAGCCTTTGGGGAAAGCGTATGCGTATGTGGGGGGGTTTAATTGAGTGTTCAGGTAAATTGCACAATTTATTCCAAACCCTTGAAGGAGGGGCTCTTCGTCCACCCCCACCGCACCACAATAAAATATCGGAAAGTAGACAAAAAACGTTGTGGCACTTTATAAAGACTAACTGCCGTATTTTAATGTTAGCTTTCGTGGACCAAGTCCACTTCGTCGGACACAAGAGTGAGACTTCATGGCATTGATACATACCAGGTATCTGTGCTTACCATGGCATTGATACATACCAGGTACAGAGGCGCACAAGGGTTGGCCAGTGCAGCAGATAAGTTTACAGATCTGTGTGGCTTTTTACAACCGGTAATAACAGAAGATCCCAAGTTGGGGTTCAGATTTATTACCGCAAAGCTTGTGGAGCATAAATTAATGCCACAAAGTCTCGCTCTCGTGTCTGATGAAATGGACTTGATCCACGAAAGCTAACATTAAAATATCACAATGTGGTGGGGGGTTTTTTTGTCTTTGTTTTGTTTACTTTCTGATATGCTTGTACAGACTAACACAGTAACTGCTTCGCAAATTTCAACCACGCCGCAACAGTCCTTTGAAGCGGCTTTTGCATTTCCCGCCTGCGGAATGTAAATCTGATTTAAAACTGGCTCTCTTCCGCCTTTTGTCCCGTAGAAACATGGCTCCTGCCCCGGAGCCAACAGTGAAAGCTTATTTTGCCATGAAAAGTTGTTTTCTCTGTATAGGAAGAAAATCCCAGTTTTTTCCACCTTTGTGTCAACAAATTGTCCTTGCTGACCCTACTTGGGCTGACAGTCTGCTGTTCTCACCCATTTAATTAGGTTGAAGGTGGAGATTGTTCACTTTGGATGACCTATCCTTTCCAGAAAATCAGGCTCTTGTTGCTGTTTTTCTTCTGTTGGTTAGTTTCCCGTAACCATAAATTTGTGTCGAAAACGGCTTTCAGTGTTGATTATGTAACAGTGGGGGTTAAAGGGTTGATGTGAAGCAATATCACGTTTTGGTTTATCAAGTTACATCTTCCTCCTTTTTCAACCTCAGTTTGGAATAGATGAGACTCAGAGCAAGTGAATGTTTTAATTGGGGTAACATAGAAATGAAATTGTATCCCTGATATTTATTATATTCAGTTTTTTAAGTTATCAGGTTTTAGGTTTCATTTGGTCATAAATCGGTTAAAAGTTGTGTCACGTTATGCCCTTTAGACAGCTTACTGCATAGTCTTGCTATGAGAAAAACCCAGAAGTATGTTCTTTGTGTAAAACCCTTTCCTTGCAGGCTGAATCTAAAATTTAAATAGTAATACTGATTTATGGTGTGTCAACTTTATAGAAATGGATGTGTTATGTTGCTAAAGTCTTTGTCCAGTTTTCCATGAGAAAAAATGAACAGTGTGGCTTATTTGCAGCCTTCCTTGCCTTCTTCTGGCTCTAGCCTTGGATAAGGCTGTTTGTTATATGCAAAATCTTAATCATACAATGACAGGCGCTGTGTGATTAACACTGTGCATGGCTTTAACATACATAGTCGAGAGAAACCCTATAAGGGACCTGCTCCAGCAAGCCAGTTTTTTCCTACTCTAGGAAGAAGGGACTGCAGTGGCTCAAGTGGATAAGATGCTGACTGGGAGGCGGAAGGTCAGCAGTTTGATTCCCTGATTCCCGAGTACTGCAGGACCCGTCTTTGTCCCAGCTCCTGCCAACCTAGCAGTTCGAAAGCAAGAAATTGCAAGTAGATAAATAGGGACCACTTGGGTGGGAAGGTAAACAGCGTTCCATGCGCTCCGGTGTCTAGTCATGCCTGCCACATGACCATGGAAATGTCTGCAGAAGCAGACAACGCTGGCTCTTCAGTTTTGAAACAGATGAGCACTGCACCCTAGAGTCGGAAACGACTGGCTTTCGAGCAAGGGAAACCTTTACCTTCACGTAGGTATAACAATTCTGACTTCTGCGCTTTACTTTCTGCTGGAAATATAGTAGATATCTATTCACATATAAACTTTGTGAACTGTTCCCTGCTTTTTGTTGAAATAGGGAAGTAATCGGTTAGTTGCAGCATGGGTCATCATGACTGGTTCCAGATTGGCTTCTGTTACATCTGCAGCTTCATTCTGTCTGTTCTCTTTAACATAATCAGTAGTCCTACTTTATTTCTGCACAAAAAGATTGTAACACGGAATGCTGGCACTCCTTTAAAACTTAAAATAATATGTAATTTATATATGATGGTGGTGAAATCCTGTTGCCATAAGTTATGCTGCAGAAGGCTAATGATGTCAGCAACAGTTCTAATTTTTTTGGAACTTTCACATTTTTGATTTCTCTCCTGAGGTTCCTGTGTAATCTATTTTGTAGTCAGGAGGCCATTGAAGCTGCAGGGGAAATCTTTATTTACCCAAATTGCTGTTGCTAGGATGTCTTTACCAGCACTTGAAATTTTGAGTAACTAAAGACTTCTTCCATGTGTCCTGTGCCCCCCTGCCCTGCTTCTACCTGGTGATGAAAATGATTACATAGGAGAAATTAGAAATGGCTTATCCCCCAACCCCCTAATGCTGTCTTGCCGAGGACAACTTTGGCTTTATATGGCATAACGTACACAAAAGGATTTCAGTCACTCACTAGGCAGAAATACTTAAATCATTAAAGCAGGGGTTCTCAAGGTTTTCACACCATGGGCCAGACAACTCCCCCTCATACAGCTGAGTGAGCCAGACACGTGGTTTCCCGTCGTAAACTGTGGTGAGCATGTTTGCATGTGCGGGCGTGTTTACAGCTGTTATAAACGCATCCACTTCTAGGGTTGTCGCTATGGGCGAGATGCAATGGTGTCGGGGGCCGGGGCCGGCCCGTGGGACGTAGGTTACGAACCCCTGGATTAAAGTAAACTAGAGTAAGGGGTCTCAACCTGTCTTCTTTTGCTTCCTTAAGCCAAAGTTTACTCAGACATTTCAGAATCTGACACAGGGAGTGATGCTATCATGATTCAGTTTTACTGTAGCAAACCAAATAAGGAGCTGAAGTCAGGATTGCAAAAGATGAATTAGAAAACAATTATTCCAGACTTTAAACAAGATGTTTATTGGGTCATGCCATAGAATGATATATGGAAGAAACATCTGCTTCTCTATTAGCTATTATAAGAAGGGATTGATAGAGCTCAGTGGACTAGAGTGCCTGGCCAGGAGCTGGGAGTTTGAATCTCCACTGTGCTTCATGGGAGCAAACTGCACAATCCCAGAGCACCAAAAGAAGGAGATCTGGGTAAACTTCTTTTGAGTGCTTTGTACTCAATCACCACATGTCCAAATGGATGGCACGGCACATAGTTAAAAGGAGGCCATTGTGTAGCTGCCCGGTGTCATACTTCTGCCCACCTCTGGGGAGCGCCAGACTCTGCGGCACACTGGGACTTGTCTCATTGTCCAAAATAGCCACCATGGGTCTTTTTGTGCTTGTTTAATACAGAAATACATTTATTATGGATTATGATTGGCTGTAGCTTCACACCAAGTATATACAGTATCTGTTGCCCATTGAATATTGACTTTTCCCCTTGTGGTTCCTCGTACACCTTCTCTCATGTCCTGTGCCCTGTATTGTTTTGATGTTTGCCTTTTCTATGTAGAAGTGTTAAGGGAACCAGTAGGTGAAGCAACAGTTATGAGAGCCTTCCTACCTATGCATGTGTTAAGTAATAATAATAATAATTTCATGTCAGAAATTATTCTGGATTGAAAGGATTTTTGCTGGAGAAACTCTGCTCAGGGAATGCCCAAGTGAGGTTCCTTTCATGTCCCCAATATCTTTTCCCACCAAAGTGGTCCCTATTTATCTACTTGCTATTTCTTGCTTTCTATCTGCTAGGTTGGCAGGAGCTGGGACAGGGACGGGGGCTCAAACTGTCATGCAGTACTCAGGTCTCAAACTGCTGACTTGCCAGCCTTCCAGCTAACGACGAGCTTCTTAACCACTGAGCCATCTCAGCCCCATGTGTTAAGTAGTATATACAGATATCAAGTGAGTGGCTTGTGATTGTGTATAATAGTAACATGCCCCTTTTATTGTCATGTCATCATAACGTCAAAGAAGGCACACAGAGGTCAAACCTATTTGTAAGGTTAAAGCCAGGCACTGAGGATTTCAGCCATGTACCCAAGATCAGTCTGGGGTTTTACACCATTTTACCCTCATGCCATTATGACAGGATACACAATCAAGCCATAGAGAAAGAGAAAGAAATAAGAGTAGACTTTCAGTACAGTGTAATGAAGGGGAAAAGCTTTGATTGGGGAGCGAAGGGACCGGCTGAACCAGCAAGATGTATGAATGAATACCTAATTAGTAAGAGAATATATTCTCACACAGAAGACAGCATCCACTAGTAACAGCAGTGAGGCATGTCATCGCATAATGAAACAAACCAGATTGATCAGAATACTGAGACAAAGTATGTTAAGAAACCATGGCATGAAGTCTCATTCCCATGTCTGACAAGGTGGACTTGATCCACGAAAGCTAACATTAAAATAGAACAGTTAATCATCAAAGTGCTACAATGTTTTTGTTCTGTATATTCTCTGATATGCTTGAAACACAGACTAATGTGACTACTATTAAAAAAAATCAAAATTAATATTATTTACACATGCAATGATGGTTTTTCTAAAAGAGTTAAGCCACCATTCAGAATTAGACTTGATGGGGGGTGGGCAACAGAATTGCTTCATGGAGAAAAGATCCATCTTTCAAATTTTGTTGAATACCTAAAACTGTTAATTAAACCAAGCAAAGCTTGAGGTGTTAAATGTTAGGTTGGACTGGTTCAGGTTAGCATAGAATGCAATTTGATGACCTGATTTAATTGTAATTTTTTAAAATTGTAATTTTTTTAAAAAAAAAATGTTTTAACTAGGTGAATATGCCCAGAGGCATCAGGTATATGTGCAGAGAGGTGATGGCCAGATTCAGTCAGAATTACCAAACTTTTAATGGCATAGGAAATGGAAACAACTAAAACAACTTTTATTCTTTATGTACTGGACGAGGATCTGTGTGTTCCTTTGTTGCTGGAATCCTGATCTTTCTGCTAGCAGGATGAATGCTCCTGATGCTCCTGAACAGTAGCATGAAATGCCGTCTTTAATTAAAGCTGCATTTTATGCCTGACTGTCCAGTGGCAAATCTTACTGCAGTGAACTTGTTAGTGGTAACAGTAAGCACTAGAGGCAGTATTCTTGACTGTAATATGAAGCTACTGAAAGGGTTGTTTGAGGACACTGTGCTAGAATTAACTCCTGAATTGCCTGCTTTTTGTTTCCTAGCTTTTTGTTCATGGCCTCAGCAATGCTTGTTCACTCAATAAAGCTGCTAGATATTTGCTTTGCTAATTCAAATAGAAATTCCTTTTATACCTACTGCATTTAAATAAAGATCAGTTTCTTTAAGCACACTGAATAATCAACAAAAAAAAAAAAGACTGATGTAATTAAATCTTGGATTTCTGTGATCTGGAAGCTTTAGATGTTTCTGGCTCCTAAAATGAAGCTGTTTGACACTGCCAAATTCAGTTTCGTCCCTACCTTCCACCTTGGTGCACTGGAGTAATGCACATTAGCTATCTATAAGGTTGACTTGCAGTCAGTTTTTGCATATCTCTGCAGCAAAGAGTGATATCAAATTGGATCACTTATTCAGGAGTATTAACCCTTCTCTGCTAGACTAAAAATTAAATAAAACGATTTCTGAGTCCAGTGGGAATTTCAGTATACAGTAAAAACCTGAGTTATGGGGGGGGGATCAGTTCCCTGGCCTTTTCTGTAACTTGATTTTTTGCGTAACTCGAGGCATCCCCATAGGGAGGCATAGAAAAAAAAGTAATTTAAATGGAGCGATCTCCTTACCTTTGCTGTTGCTGCTTCCTCTTGCTTCTCCAGAGTGGGAACCACGCCGTTGCTGCTGCCACTGCCCCACCGCCCCTGCCACCTCTGGGAGGGTCAGGGGACCAGATCCACACTGTTTCTGATGTTCCCCGACCTTCCGAGGCGGTGCTGCAAGGCAAAACGCTGGGGAAAACTTTGTTGGCTGCAGGTTTTGTCTTACAGCACCGCCCAGGAAGCTTGTTGGACGTCAGAAACAGCGCAGATCGGGGGGCCCAACCCTCCCAGAGGCAGCAGGGGTGGCGGAGATCCCAAAATGGGCAAAAAACTCCGCTTTCCCCAGCGTTTTGCCTTGCAATACCGCCCGGGGACCAGCCGCCTCCACCGCCGCCATGGTAAGTCACTTCTTGAGACTTCCGATGGCAGCAGCGCCATTTTTATCTCTAATGACTTGCGTCATGAAAGGTAAAGGTCACCCATGCTCCAAGGCCAGTCGTATCCAACTCTAGGGTTCAGTGCACATCTCTGTTTGTAGCCAAAGAGACAGAGCTGTCTGCGTCTGCAGACATTTCCATGGACGTGTGGCAGGCATGACTAAACACCGGAGAGCACAGAATGCGGTTTATCTTCCTACCAAAGTGGTCCCTATTTATCTACTTCCAATTTCTTGCTTTTGAACTGCCTGGTTGGCGGGAGCTCACTCCGTCACACAGCACTTAGGTCTCGAACTGCTGACCTTCCGGTCGTGAAGTTCAGCATCTTAACCACTAAGCAGCTGCGGTCCTTCATGTACAAGGGGCATAAAATGAAGGGGCTTTTGGACATGGCATGTACTGTACAGTACTGTGCAAAAGCCTTAGGCCACCATTAGATTTGTTGTTTTAGCAATGCTGTAATGAGCATATACATTTTTTTTCTCTCTGGTCCCTAAAATTGCTCTGGATTTTCTTTTGTGTTAGTTCAGCCTTCCAGTAGAAACAAGATAAATCTTACTTTAATTAGGTTTAAAAGTCTCAGTCTTTCAAAATTAACTACATATCCTGGAGTAATATTAGTTGCATTTAATTACTTATTTAATTTAATGACCTGCTTTGCCAGAAAAGCACCATTGTCAACATTTTAGGGAAAGTTTATGTACAATAAGAACTGTTTGGCAGTGGAATGGATTGTCTTGGAAAGCGGTGGATTCCCTTTTGTTGTCAGGGCTGCATTAGCTAAGGATTCCTCTATTGCCAGTGAATTGGACTAGATCTGGGGTGACCAAACTTTTTGGGCCGCGGGCCGGTCGCGTGGTTTCTCCCACTGGAAGCAGATGTAAAATATGCCTTGCAATCTATTTTGCAACAGCATGGGGTAGATTTTTAGGTTGCCATTTTCTCTGCTTAAACCAGGGGTGACCAAACTAGGGCCCACAGGCGTGTTGTACTTCCGCTTCCAAGAGTGGCAAGGGCGGTGTGGGCCAGATGAAATGGTGTTGCGGTTGGATCCTTTCGGTCCTTTCATCCTTACAATTCTGTGTTCCTAAGAGAAGGGCCTGGGATACAGAGACATAGTCTGCATATTGCAAGAAACATAACTACATCTTACATACTGTACTTCCAATAGAAAGACCTCTCAAATAACTCCAGGGTTGAACATCTCTGGGTTTGAACATGTCCTGCAATATAATCTAAATATCTTTTTTACATTTCTTTTCTGGAAAAGTAATCCATTGTACTTATAGGTAAGAAGTTGAACTTATAGAAAGTCTGTTCAGCTGAAAGGAATAACAAAGGAAATAGAGTTGTCAGGTCCAGAAGGCTGTGTTAAATCAACTCCTTGGTCTTTAGGAAACCGTTTGTATGCTTTAAATGAGGAGTTCTCAACCTATGGCCTGTGGGCTGGATCCTGCCCATGGTGCCAAATAATCTGGCCCCCAACCTCGCTCTGGCTGCCACTGCCAGAATTGGCCGTGGACTCATTTACAAGTGCGTTTACAACAGCCGTAAATGAGTCCACGGCCATCGTAAATGCATTTATGACAACCATGGACGCATTTTACAGCAGCGTTTATGGCTAGGAGACCACCAGTCTGGGCTGCTCAGCTGTCTGAGGGAGTGTGGTCCGTCCGGCCTGTGGCTTAAAAACATTGCATTACCTGCATATGTAAGAAAGTTTTTTGGTCAACTGTGAACAATAGAAACAGTTGAAATATAAGAAAAAGAGATAAAATGCTTTGGTCTGAACTTCAGCGTCTGATCTTTTCTCTTATTTTGCTGTGCTGGCAATACAGTACCTTGTTGCAGTTGGAAGAAACTCTTGTCATGTATCTTCCCTTGAACAAAAATCTTACAGCTTGTGTTGCTAGACTGATGATGGGAGTTGAATGTACTTCCCTTCTTAATCTGGTAATGAATTATAACTGACAGAAAGAGGTTTGCTGGAAGCAAAACTGTCTTGGGATATAAAACTCTTTGGAGTTATGGATAATGTTGTTGGATTGTCCAGTGCTGTGGCTTAAAATAGGAGAGTGGTTATGTTGAAATGTGTATGGGAGGGGTGATGAACAATCGAGCATTTATACTATGAAAGGTAGTGATGGGGTTAAAAGGGCTGATCACAGAAAGATAACTTCCACAAAATACCATCTTGTGAAATTTAGTTATTTCATGTGTAAAGATATTATTAAAAGGTAAAGGTCTCCCTTGGTTGAAAGCCAGTCGTATCCACCTCTAGGATGTGGTGCTCATCTGTTTACAGCCAACGTCTGCTGACATTTTTGTGGACATGTGGCAGGCATGACTAGACATGGAATGCTGTTACCTTTCCCACTGAAGTGGTACCTATTTATCTACTTGCAATTTCTTGTTTTCAAACTGCTAGGTTGGCTGGAGCTGTGACAGAGAAGGGAGCTCATTCCGTCATGCAGCACTCAGGTCTTGAACTCCTGACCTGCCAACCTTCCACTCATCAAATTCAGCATCTTAACCGCTAAGCCACTGCAGTCCCTAATGGTACTATTAGGTATACATTAAAATAAAACAGTGTTTGAAAATACTGTACATTAAAGTATTTTTTTTGTCTGTGGTGTACAGTGGCTGAACATAGAGGTGTATTTTACCAGATGCTTGAGGACAGGGACAGCGTAGTATACAGCTGCAGTAGTGGTTGTCACTTCTTGCCATGCCTAAATAGGTCCCTTTCAAATCTGAAATGGGCTGCCAAAAGGCCTTGCTCTGTTTCTGACTGCTACAAATTTCTGTTGTTCTTATTGTTTCTTTATTTACAAGTAACAAGAAAATATAAACATTTGGCAGTACTTGTATGGCAACTTTTTGAAATTCACCCTGCATCTAAGAGCTATTTATATGGTTCCAGGAACTTAAAGGAGTCTGAGATAGGGGGAAATATTGCCTAAAATCAGCAAAGACTTAGGCTGGCAAATCAAAAGTCATAATATCAAGGTAGTTTCCCTTTGAAATGTGTTTGAAAATTATCTTCTCAAGTTGAGAATTACCACACCTGTAGTTTGTCGGTGCATGAAAGAAGAGGAGAGTTATTTCCAAACAAATCCTCATGTTTTCTCTTTCTTGCTCATGTCTGCTTCGTGAAGGGAGCCATGAGAAAAGTAGACATCCAAATAAGGTTCACAGGTTACCCATTCTTCTTTCTTGCTCCTTTGGCAGCAGTTTAAATAGCTATGAATCAGTCCGAAAACCATTCAATCCCAAAAATTATTATCTTTACAAGTATGGCATTTGCTTGATGGCGAATTACTTCTTGCATGTGGAATTAAGCAACTTGGAGAAATTGTACTAGTTTTGATTCACAGATGGCAGCCTGACGTGAAGACAGACTGCCAACAGTCCTGGTACAGGCAGACATTTCAAACTTAAAGATGCACTGACTGTTCTCTCCCTACTCAATGTTGAAAGTAGCGAGGAGCTATTGTGCTCTCATCATCCTGTTTGGCTGCAGTTTTATCCTGTTTACATACCAGTGCCATTTGGTGGATCCTGAACGATAGTCAAGCTTGCCTGCCCACATTATGCTGGCAGAGAGCTTGGAAGTGTGAACATTGTATAACAGGCAATTTCTTTAATGATATTCTTTTTTTTATCTTTCAAATCTCTTCTGCTTCTTGTTGAATAGGTAATTCAACTTGAGGTGTGGCATAATAAAAATGTTCAATGTAGCCATATTAGTCCGTGCAAGCATATTAGGCAGAAAAAAAATTGAGACAAAAATATTCAGGTACATTATGGACCAGTTACTATTTTAATGTAAGCTCTCCTGGATCAAGTACACTTCCTCAGACATAAGAGAGACATTTTACGACTGTCATATTTGTGCATGGCCCCATGACTAGGTAGGGCTATAGAATAGTGGACAAAGCGACAATAGTTGATAAATAAATGAATAGGCTCTCAGGATGTGAATAATGTCAATTTATCAGTCTACAACAGATATCCTCAGGGTGGGGGGCTCAGAGTGGTTGCTGCCGCTGCTGGCAGCAGTGGTGGTGTGGCCACGTCACAATTTTATTTATTTTATTTATTTATAGTAGCATTTCTATACCGCTTTTTTCGCTCGAAAGCGACTGAAAGCGGTTTACAGAGTCAACATAAATAACAAGAGCATATCAATAAATAGCCGGACATCATACAGAAACACAATACAAAATTAAATACAATTCAGCATATCACAAAAATTCCAATACAGTTCAACATAATATCAATAATATCAATTACAGTGCAGCCCAGGTGCTCCGATTTGCCCGCGGCCAATGCCGGACCGAGGAAGGAGCTCAAAAAAGGTGGTAACGGCGGGAGTTCATATACCCGCAGCATTGCAAGCCCAGGAATTTCGACTTCCCCGCGGCTAATGCCGGACCGGGGAGCCACACCGATCGCCCCACAGTTAGTGCCAGTCTCTGTGGAACGAGCCACAGCTGGGCTCCCAACTCCCATGGCTGACCGTGCCGATGGGATTAGTCTGGGTGGCGTCCACGGGCTCCTTTTACCTTCCCCAACAATGGAGGGGGCGGAGAGGCGCAGCTCACGGCAGCGGTGGCATCTTTGAGCCCGATGGGGCTCCTTTTACCCGAGGGAGCATGAACCACCCCACCCCCACCCCCTAAAAAGCTTAAGGACCTCTGGTCTGCAAGGTAACAATATCTTAAGCAAAAGTGGGTGGCTAATTGTGTGTATCAATGTAGCATTTCACACTTGGTGATGACTTGATTGATATTGAGTCCTTGTAGGTAGGTCTCCCAACTTCTGTGTGTACTTTACCTTAGCTGTTCCTTTTTGAATTCTTGATTTTATAGGGGGTTCCCCCCAGAAGAGACGACTTTCCATTCATTAATTGATTGTCTGTGAGATTGAAATACCTCTATTCTGAAACCAGTTTTTGTCTTTTATTCACGATGTCAGATTTATGTCCATTCTTCCTTTTGCACAGACATTGTCCTCCTTGTCATAAGTAGAGCGCAGAAGGGCATTGTTGGCCAAGGAGAGAATCGATCACATTTAGCAAAATAACAAGTACACGTGACCTGCCCCTATGTTGTGGGTGACAATGTTGAGGCCTGTAATTGTGTTCCCAGAGTAGATTTGAAGACAGAGCTAGGAACTGGGTTTGGTGCAGGATTGAGTTCCCATTTTTGCGTCAGTGTCGCGTAGTCCATTCTGTGTCAATTGCTTGCAATTTAGAGGTTGTGTGTAAGCAAGTCCTGAATAGGTCTGCCACTGAGGATTTGGTAGAGTGAAGTATTCTTGTCAAGAATGGGTTGAAGATCATTCAATTCCCTTCTATTATAGTGCAAGGGGGGAAAAAGTAGAATTGTATTAGTACTTTAATTTAAATGAACTGATGTTAAAACACTTCATTTTGCAGTGGCTCAAGTGGTTAAGATGCTGAACTCGCTGACTGGAAGTTTGGAGTTCGATTCCCAAGTACTGCAGGACAGAATGAGCTCCCATCTCTGTCCCAGCTCCTGCCAACCTAGCAGTTCGAAAGCAAGAAATTGCAAGTAGATAAATAGGGACCATTTCGGTGGGAAGGTAAACAGCGCTCCATGCGCTCCGGTGTCTAGTCATGCTTGCCAAATGACCACGGAAACGTCTGCAGAAGCAGACAACGCTGGCTCTTCAGCTTTGAAACAGGGATGAGCACTGAACCCTAGAGTCGTATACGACTGGCTTTCGAGGAAGGGAAACCTTTACTAATGTTAGGAAGATGTGCCCGTTCTGCTGTGTGAATTCTGTAGCTGCAATTTTCTAGAATGGCAGACGACACAATTAAAGATATTGTGATAGCTCTTGAGTTTGATGTCAAAATGTAGCATTTCTTAAGGTTAGGAAGGGTAGAACTATTAAGAGGCACTATTACCATCAATATGAGCTAATGCGGGGGTCACCAAACCTTTTGCACCACAAACCTGTTTCATGCTAAACAATCACACTGCACACAGGTGGGTGGCAGAGCTTCGCCTTTATTAAGCAACATGGAGTAGGGGCCGGTCCACCTGTGTATCTGCTGTGTCTGAAGCCTGTGCTCTTGCTCCGTTCACCGAGCAGACCCGGCGGAGCACGTTGAGGACAGAAGGCTACCATCGGGGCTCCCAGCGCCACCCACCCCTGCGGCCCGGTTCGGGACAGCCCATGGCCCACTGCTGGTCCATGGCCCAATGGTTGCAGACCCCTGATGGTAGTGGGTATGGTGGCAGAATAAGAGCACGGACTTTCGGATTGGTCACTGTCTCTTAGTCTGATGTTGCGTTTTCGTGTCAGAGATTACTCTGTGTTGAAAGGATTTTTGCAGGGGTCGCCCGAATGAGGCTCCTTTCACGTCCCCTATCATACAGCTCTTGGGAAATTGAACCCTGTGCTTTCGTCCTCGACACAGTACTTTTACCCACTGAGCCACTGGGGAGCTGTAGCCTCACTAAAGTGGTTGGTGTAGATAATGTGGTAATGGTGAACCACTTGCCATTCTAAGTTCCTGAGAGAAAGAGTGGACAAAAGTGCATACATATTTAATTACTAGGAGTTAAATATTATTTATTAATTATTTTAATAGTAAAGTTTTGAACATGTGTCATTTGAAATACTTTATGACAAAGCATTCCAAATTTGCATGCAATACAATAAATCATTGAGACACTCTTGCATTAGCTCATTTTTATATGGCATGTTTCAAACCTGCGCATGATTATTATTTCTTCTGGTAAAAGCACAAGGGAATTTAAGATGGCTGCAAAAAGCCATCTACTCCTCCTCCTCCACTACAGTCCAGCAAGTTCAGCCTTGGGTAGTTATTATCCAAGAGAATGAAAGACCCTGTCAGAAACGAATGCACTTTGGATGTGATGGAGCTTGAGATAGGAGATAAAGCAGAAAGAGAGCTTGTATAGTTTCGGTGTGTGTTTAAGTCAGGGGTTCCCAAACTTTTTGCACCACTGACCACGTCCCCCAGACAGATGAGTGGGCCAGATCATGTCCCCTCCCCAGAAGCGGAAGCAGGCGCATTTACGGCTGTCATAAATGCGCCCACTTCCACATTTATGACAGCCGTGGGCACATTTACAGCTGATGTAAACACGTCCACTTCTGGGAGTGGTAAAGACAGCAGCAGACCACATGAAATGGTGCCACAGGCTGGGTCCGGCCCAGAGGCCATAGTTTGGCCACCCCTGGTTTAAGTGTTTAAAGTGTTGGATTGAAGCTTCAAAGATCTGTATTTTGTGTCCCACTGAGTCATGAAACTCACTGGCTGTCTTAGCCAATTGCTTTCTCTCTGGCTTGCCTTGCCGGGTTGTTATGGGGCCAAAGCAAAGAGGAATACAGCCATGTGTTTTGCCTTGAGCCAACCAGCAGGAAAGTCAGACATGCATGTCGCTAGTTATTTTTAGTATGTGTTAGTGTTCAGCTCATCAAAAGTAGTCACTTACAAAGATGCTTCCCACTCCCACTAGACACCTCTTAGCATTTCCAGTGTTTATTCTCTTCAAATTCAGTCGCAAAGTTTGCAGAACATATTGTCAGTGTTGTCCTTTTTTAAATTTAAAATGATCAGTGGTTCTTTTGTCACTGGTGGCAGAAACACATGCTGTGTGTTGCTTAATGTTTAATTTACTGTGCTTTCTTCACAGGGAAATCATCTTTGACTATTCAATTTGTGGAAGGCCAGTTTGTTGATTCATATGACCCCACCATAGAGAACAGTAAGTAACTTAACTGCTTTCCCATACTTGGGCTTATTCCTTACCAAACTTGCATCTGCTTGTTTGTTTGATTGATTGATTGATTGATTACTCTGTTCCTGCAAAGGCAGTTAAGAGCAGTTTGTCTTTAACTTTCCCCAAACTTTTTAAAAGGTTGAATGAAGCCTGGGCTCCCTTAAAAACATGCCAGAATGTTCACAGCAGTGATTCACATTCTTTTGCCATTGCCAGCATCATTGCTTCATAAACCTTATGCAGTAATGCGTGTTGTGTCAATCGACCTAACCAGATACTCAGACTAATTGCATTTTCCATTCCCTTCTTCTGGTGCCTTTCTGGGACTGCCCATCATTGGGAAGCTTGCCCATGCGGGCCGGCTCTTCTCCTAGAAGGCATAGTGGGGAATTGAATTCGTAACATCTGGTTCCATAGCCAGATACTTAGTTCACTAAACTATTCAACCAGCTGTCTTTAGCCCAGGGATCTCTAATATAGTGTAATACTCATTGTGGTTCTTTGGACTATTTATAGAGAATTATAAATCAAGTTATAGATTATAAGTCAGCCTGTGATGTTTAGCTACACATTCATTTTATGTCTGCCTTCTGAATAAGCACCACTTAAGCCCATCTTTAGCTGATGTTCTCCAAGAATTCAGACCATAGTTGTCGTCATCTTTGACCCTAGGCCATGCTGGCTGCACTAATGAGGCTTATAGTCCAAAATATTGACCTGAATTCTGTACTGGGTATCTTGTCTTTTTCTTCCAATTTATTTAAAATGGAAAGGGGTTTCTTAATTTATTTTTCTGGAATAGTCATAGTGATGCCAATGTTGTTCCTGCACGGATAATGCTAATTAAAGGGCTGTGGTGGCTCAGTGGTTAAGAAGCTTGCTGGCAAGTCGGCAGTTCGAGACCTGGGTACTGCATGATAGATTGAGCACCCGTCTCTGTCCCAGCTCCTGCTAACTTAGCAGGAGGGAACCAGCTCCCTCCCCCACTCCACCCCCAAGTCGATTGGAGAATCTGAACGGGGCTTTCGGAGCAGTCAGGCACAGCCTTCACCTGGCTGCCCCAAAAGCTGTGCAGTGCCTCCCCAGCCCTCTGGTCTGGCTGGGAAGGCACTGCAGGGTAAAACAAGCCCAGGAGGAAGTGGGACACTCTTCGGACTGGGCTCCCTTTCACACCCGGTGCCTTCCCAGCCCTCCGATCTGGCTGGGAAGGCACGGGTGTGTGTGTGTGTGAAACAAGCCCAGGAAAGGCTTTTCTGCTCTTTAGACTGGGCTCCAATCTCTCTCCCCCCCCCCCCCCCCCCAGTGCCTTCCCAGCCATAGCAGGCTGGCTGGGAAGGTGCGGGTGGTGATGAAATGAGCTGAGGACAAAGAGTGGTTCAGCTTCATCCTGGGCTTTTTTTTCCCTATGCATCCCTATGGGGATGTATCGAGTTACGGAAAAAATCAAGTTACAAAAGAGGACATGGAACCGATTTTTTTCATAAATCAAGGTTTTACTGTAGATAAATAGGGACCACTTCCGTGGGAAAAGATCTTGGGGACATGAAAGGAGCCTCACCCAGACATCCCCTCAGCAGAGCTTCTCCAGCAACAATCCTGTTAACCCAGAATAATTTCTGACATATTATTATAATGGATTGGGTAGACAGACCTGCGTGTGAAATACTAAACTGCCTTTTATTTTTCCAGCATTCACAAAATTGATTACAGTAAATGGACAAGAATATCACCTTCAAGTAGTTGATACAGCTGGGCAGGTAAATGATTTCTGTTGTTTAGGATGTATTTCATGTGTTAACATCTTAATATTGAAGAATAGTTAAAAATATATGGAGGAGAGAACTCTTTTACCCAGAAATTATTCTTGATCCACTGTTTATTGTTTGGTTTTAGATTGTATGGAGCCAAAATTTAGTGTAAAATATAGTTATTATATACTGTAGCTCTTATATCACCACTTATACAGGTAACAACAAATAAAAGCAGTAATAAAATATAAACTAAAAATACAATATAATAAATACAGACAAGTACAGCATCACTCAGGATTCAGACCTTAGTTAACTGTTGGCCTCTGATGTTTCAAGACTATATTGTGTTCTAGATATAACTATTTTTTGCCCATATGTCACATGTACAAATGGTATTTTTGCTATGATTGTCACGTGCTTTACTGTTTGAATTTATATTTTGTATACTGTATTTTCTATTTTGTAAACCGCTTTGAGTTCCCTTAGGGGAAGGAAAGCGGTATAGAAATTGTAATAATAATAATAATAATAATAATAATAATAATAATAATAATAATAATAATAATAATAATAATAATAATAATAAATCACTTTGTCCAGTCAAATACCAGCTTCAACAACAACAAAATTTTGCCATTCTACATAACATGGTAACGATGGGACCAAATGAGCCTGTTGGACAAACACCCAGTTGAGCTGCAACTTTCCTTTGTCATTGCATAGTAATTAAAAGTTAATTTTTCCCACAGTTCACCATAGTCCCTCATTAAAACTCCTTGAGTAAGCTGAAACTGTGCATAAGCACATCATGCCAGTAAAATGTCAGCCTTCTTCTGTTGTGTATTTTCAGGTGGGCTATTGCTGTCACTCTGAACATTTGTATAGGAATAGTAATCCTTCAATTATGCAAGGAATTCAGTGGAATGCAAGACAGAACTGTGAAAAGATGTTGATAATGTGCATGCAGTCATAGTACTTAATTAATGCAAGGATTTAAAAAGCTTTATCTTAGCTTGTTGTTCAAGCTTTTTAATAAGCTTCTGGGGTTACAGAACATTACAATGCAGTTTTATCTTTTGACAGGATGAATATTCAATATTTCCTCAGACATATTCCATAGATATTAACGGCTACATTCTTGTTTACTCAGTCACATCAATAAAAAGGTAATCCATGCTTCCTGTTTGTTTTTAAAACAATGCCCTCCTTTGTATTGCTGGCTTTTGAATGCTTCAGGTTTTCTGCAGCTAAATTGTATTGTTTCAGATGCTGCAATGCCCAAATTTAGCAGTCTGGCTGATGGTCAGACTCAGACATGATGAGATTTATAGTTCCATAGTCTCTGGAAGACTGTATGTTTCTCACCCCTTCTGAACACTTCTCAAATTTGTCTAAATATTTCCAGGGCTGAATTTATGCCACTCAGAAGAACTGTATTGAGAGTTGTTATATGCTTGAAACTTCAAGTTTACATTGCTTCTGTGGCATTTTGAATATCACAAAGCATGAACTAAATTAAGAAGTAATATAAAAATATTGGAACACCTAAGAGGATGAACTGAATAGTATTTTATGGAGTCGATTACTTTTTCTACCAATCCAGCTTAGAATTAGGCACTTCCACTATTATAAACAGTAAACTACAAGAGATTCACATACCTGAAAATATTTACTGTGTATTAACTACTCTTTAAAAAGATACTTACTATAAAACCTGCTTTGCTATGAGGCTTGACTATACAACATGGTGTGCGTTAAGTAGGAATCATTATTGCTATTATTTGTTGGTTCCCCCACACACACACTTTGATTCATGGTACCAGCCAGAATTTTACCATAGTGCCATCTTTTACATTGGTGCACACTAGTTAGATTTCTGTGCTGAAGCAAAAGCATTTTACACTGCCTCGGCCAACCTACAACCAAACATTCCAGATAATTTACAGTTTTTAATCATTCTGGTAGTTTTAGGTGATCTTTATTTTTAAATTACACTTTCTGATGAAACTCCTGCTATGACCCTATTCTGGTTGTAGGGCTTTTCATAACTGAACATTTCCTGCACTTTGTATTGGCTGGTAGATTTCCAAAAATAAGACTCCAAATTTTCTTCAAAGTTGAATTGTCCGCTCATTTGCTGTTAGCTGTTCTTGTCTCATGAAAGAGAAAATGGTGCCATCTTAAAGGATTTAATGCTTGATAACCTTAAGCCCATTACTGTCAGTTAGGGATTACCCAATGGGTTGAAGGCCACTCATTTATGGGGTTATTTTATGACATTACTAACCTACAACTATCAAGCAGCCAGTGTAAGTCGGGAGGGGTTGATCCGTTTGCAGAGGGCTATTACAGCCCAGGCAGATCTGCTTACTAGCAGGCGGCACCTGTTAAAGTATTGTACAGCACAGCAGTGGGCAGGAGTTTAATGAGAAGTGTAATCTTGGCTTAGTAATAATAGTGAGGCATTCTTCAGTGCTGGAAGTTTCCTTTGCTTGGTTTGCTTTTCTGCAATGGGACTCAATTATCACTTTTTCATATATGTGTATTCTTGGCTATAGGGTGGCTAGAAAGACAGGGTGAGAATTTACAACTAATCCGAATAACAACCAGAGATCATCTGCTATTACCTGTTGCAAAAAGGCATTATGCAAACTAACCGTCCAAAACCTGAGGTGTATAAATTGATACCATGAAGTTTCACTCCTATGTTTGACGAAGTGGACTTGATCCACAAAAGCTAACATTAAAAAAAAGCAGTTAAGTCTTTAAAGTGCTACAACGTTTTTGTTTTGCTTTGTTTACTCTCTGATGTGCTAGAATGGGGTGGTCAAACTATGGCCCATGGGCCGGACCCAGCCCACAGCACCATTTCATGTGGCCCACCTCTAGCAGAAGCGGGCGTCTTTACGACAGCCGTAAAACATACATGCATAAATGTGCTCATGCCTGCCGTAAATGCACCCGCAGCTGTCGTAAACATGTTTACGGCAGCCAAGGAGTTATTTTACAGCAGCGTTTACAGCGGGAGGAACCACATGATCAACAAATTTTAAAATACTGTAGTCTTTTATAGTGGCTAGATACGCCTGTTTGCATCTTAAAATTGTGACATCAATTTTTAAAAAGATACTTCCAAATTAATAGGCTAATAATTTATGAGGTTTCACCATCCTGAATAGATGTCTTGCGTGAAGATGACTTTTTCCATACTATTGGTGTGGGAGGGCTGCCTATTGTGAATCTCTTAAGAGCTGTGTTCATTGGGCTGAGATTTGCATACAGTACTTAGAATTTTTCACCTTGCAAGAGCATTTTATCTTGAGCAGCCTGCGCTACTTTAAAGCTACCAAACGGGTGCTCTGCACTGCTGCTTCAAGCTTTTCCTGGCAGTCGTCTGTTTTGGGTATAAAAATGGCTCATAAAGGGACATCTCTGTCCTTTGCAGGAATATAGGTCACTGGGTCTAAAATAACAATTATAACTGTGTCACCATCCAAATGGTATTTGGACCACAAATCTCCATCCCTCACCATTGGCTATGCTAACCGTGGTGAACAGGATGTGTGTTTCAACAATACTGGTCCTCAACCCTACTCTAAAATGTAGGTTTTCCGCTTTATTTCCCAACCTATCCGTTTTCAGTGTAAATTAAATTCTTTGTAATTTCCCTGCTTTGCTTCAAAGCTTACTGAATCAAATACTATTATAACTCTTTATGAAGCAGACACTTTGGTTGTCTCCCTTTTAAAAGAAAAGCTGTGTGTAGGTATTTTAAATAAATATACATTAACTACCCTGCACTTGTTCAAAATTGTTCAAGTTTCCTGTATCTAACTTAAAAGCCACCTTTGATATTGCAAAAGCCACTCCACTCTTTATCAACTTTGCATTATTGTGCCTGCAAACATTTCTCTACTTGAATGGAAGCATTTTTAATTTTAACTTCCAACAGTACCCCTTTTTTCCCCATTGCTTTGTGGCCCATTGATGAGAGGTGAAGGAAGAAGGTGAATTCAGGACTTGTGCGTCCAAAGATTAATGGCTAGATGGTATTGTGGACGCAATGCGCACAGAGCTGGGCGGGCTGATGAGGATGGTGGAGGACAGAGGTGCCTGGAGGAAAATGGTCCATGGGGTCGCAAAGGGTCGGAATCGACTGTGCGACTGAACAACAACAGCATTTTGGTTGTTCTATTTAGATTGCTTTCTTGAGCTAGAATTCTGCCATTTGCGTCATAGATTGTTTTCTGCAGAAAACAATCATAGATTTACGTCATAGATTGTTTTCTGTATCCATGAACAATCAAACTGTCACAATCATTTTTCCTGCTTCTGCTTATTTTGCTGCGCAAAAAATTGAAACATTCACCCAATTGATTGGGCATAATCTAGCCTTTTCTCCTTTATGTTTTAAGAATACTGTGATGGAAACTGGTTTAGCATCTCCTCCAGGGGTGCCCAAACTACGGCCCGTGGTGCCTAATAATCCAGCCCGCGATACTCCCAGAAGCAGAAGTAAAATGTGCATACACAAAACGCCCTAAATTACCTGTGGCTATTGTAAACACATTTATGACAGCCACGGGTGCATTTATGGCAGCATTTTGCGCATGCGTGGATGTCTTTTCCTTCCGCTTCTGGTGGGAGGAAGCATGTGACTAGCCTGCCCAACCACATGACCGGCCCACGGCCCGAAAAGTTTGGGCACCCTGGTCTACCCCATTGTGTTCACAGAGTTTGCCTTTATTTTATCAGGTCTTGTTCAAGGGGATGTTCTAATGGCTTAGCAACTATTGCGCATGGAACATAGCTGCTTGGGAAGTGATCTGGCATATTACAGATTTATGACTGATTTAATTATTTAAATGTTTAGTCTCAACAGGATTTATTTATTTATTACTCAGAAGTATTACCTTTTATTTTCTAAAGAAAATGAAATTCATATAAAACCCATCTGGATCTATCTATTTTACAGTTTTGAAGTGATTAAAGTTATCCATGGCAAGTTACTGGATATGGTGGGGAAAGTACAGTAAGTATTAAGATTCATTTCATTCTGTTTTTCATTTTGCTATTTTATTATTACTCCTCATAAATTAGCTTCTGCTCTGAAACGGATCTTTGTTTTGTTGTCTTTATTCCATAGGATCCCCATTATGTTGGTTGGAAATAAAAAAGACCTACATATGGAACGGTAGGGAATATTTATTTTAAGACTTGATGCATTTCTGTTAAAATTAAGGCTGGGAATAAAAAGACCCTGATAGCCTGCAGATCATGGAAGAAGCATGCCATAAATCCTTTCATGCAGATGATCATCTTTGATGCTTCTTTCCATCTCATTCTTCCCTCTCCTGGTCCTTTGCCTGTGCTCATAAATTCAACTAAGTTTGGAACATCAGCCACTCTCTGACCTACTTAAAGGCAGACAGCCATTTCAGAGAGCCAAGAACATGCTATATTTAGTACATTTGTGTCCTGCCCTTCTTCCAAAAAATCTCAGGGCAGCCTGGCTAGGTTACCCTAGTTCATCCCAGCCCAATGAGGTAAGGGAGTTAGCTGAATCAAGGTGGCCTCATGAGTGGCAGAGAGCTCTAATATTGGCCAAAAGGGATAGCCAACATTGCTTGCTCTCTGATCTTTCAGAAGCCAGCGTGACAAGCAGTTTGTGTTGCTCCCATAATTTCGTAACTACAGTCTTTTTTTAAATTGGACTAATTGTGGAACACAATCTATTTTTAATCTTGAACCTCTTTGATGATCCCTAGACCTCTGGGGTAAAAGCCTGGGGCAGTCAAGTGCATTTATATTTAACTTGTACTTTCTTTATTCGTGTCAGATGCACTGTCAGCATGTATGATAACATACAAAGCTAAAATTAACACATCTAAAAACAAAATAGAATTTAAAAGGGCTAGATGACATCTGCCTAATAACGGGCCACATCAACAGCATTTCCTCTTGCCAACATAAGGTCCCCCTCAGGTTGCATTGAGGGGCATCATGTGCATTTTATCCTATGGGAGATAGTTTGTACTTCTCCGCATTCACACAGGCCACCGTCTACAAGGAAATCCCACTTTTTCAGATTAGCCCTTGATCTACCCCTGCATACAGTCTATTTAAAGCTTTCCACACAGGCCATGGTTGTTCTTGGCCAGGCAGGAGAGAGGCATGTGGTTCTGCCCAGTTATCTGATAGCTCCTTGTTCGCCTTCCATAGTTCTAAGGCGGGTCTGTGAGGGCTGGTTGTTCAGAAGGGAGATGTTGGGAGGAAGCTATGCCTTGATTTCATTCTCTGCTTTGGTGGTTGGTGATCAAATAGCACATGTGTTTCCAAGGAATTTGCTTTGACCCATTCTTTCTGAGCAGCACTTTTTCGACGGAAATTTGGCAGAGGGGTGCCAGCTAAATAATGCACTTTTTGTATCGTGGTTGGTTTTAGGCATCCTGTGACCAATCTCGCTGTTTCATTTAGGGCCACATTCACCTGCCCTGCATGCACCACACTGGACTAGCATACTCTCCTGCAGAGTAACATAAAGCTAGCACAGTACTGTAAATAAGAGTTCCAAAGCAGATGACTAAGTTGGTTTTAGTTAGAATACCTCTTTCAGTTGTTAGTACATAGTGGCTTTAAATGCCTAAATGTTGGATGTAATAATGGATCAAACAGCAACTCCAAGTTTACTTTATTATACATTACTTATTTTTCCCTTGTCTGCTACTTAGGCTTTTTTCTCTTTACATGTTTTATCTGTCTTGCTTCTTCCCTGTTTTTATCCCTTAATGCCCTCTGTGTCTGAGCTTCTTTAAGCCATTAAGGACGAGCCTCCACAAGCTTCTGCCTTCTTTGACTACAAAGTGCTTCTCAGAGAACAGTCCTGATGTTGTGTAGTGAAATCCTATGAACTCTGCGCCTCAGATCTCTTCTGGGTCTATTAGTTTTCCCCAGCAAGGCAGAAATGAATAAGCATTCATGGTGCTTTTTCCTTGCTCAATCTGAAGAAAGCTGTTTTTTTCTTCTCCCATTAAAATCAATGGAAGGGAAGCTTCTGAGATTGTTTTCTTGCTTGCTTATTTTATTCATTCATTCATATAACACTTTTTTTTCTCACTGAATACTTTTGGCAGTTTATAGCATAAATTATAAACATCTCTAAAAGCATTTACTGTATTAAAACACAATTAAATAAGTTATAAAGCAATCACACTTATATACTGCCCCATAATGCTTAGTGCACTGCATTTTGCCCCCAACATGCTGGGGACTCATTTTACTGACCATGGAAGGCTGAGTCAACCTTGATCCCTGGTCAGGATTGAACTCACAACTCAGTTTAACCATTGTGCCACCAAGTTATGTTAGAAGCACCAAATTAAAACCTTTTAAAAGCGAAACAGGAGCAAATGAAAAACGCAGCAGTTATCATTAGAAGACATTTAGCAGGCAGGAATGTTTTGCCTTTGAGTACAAAAGAGGAATCTTCTCTTTTACATTGTAGGAAAGGCTGACTTAGTGAACTTCCCAATTCTTTTGATCACAGGAGGGTGTCCCTGTGGTTATGAAAGGGTAGAGTTCATTGAATCCCATTTGCTAATCAGTAAAAATAAGCCGTTTCCCTGGTGCTGAGTTCTAAACTTTTTTTTCCAGTCCACTTTGAATCAAAGCATTTATACATTTCAGGTGAACTGGAAATCTGAATTATAGTAAAGGACAAGATTTAGATAGTTACCTGCTGTGCGCTATTTCCTTGTGTAATAAAACACCTTCCAAATTATGGCCCGTTCCCTAGATAGGCAGCCATACTAATGAATATGGCATTTACATCATTGTTATTCCAAATCCGTGTGCCCAGAATAATATAGAGCAATGTACTTGTCATCCTGCTGTCATATGTAATTGGAAACAATGCTTGACTTGTTGATGCCAACCAGATGTAGCCTTCACTTGAGACATCCATGTCATTTTGTGATCTAAATGAGCTTTAGTTTTCATTATACTCTCTAATAATGCATTCAAGTCTCTTTCCTTCGAAACAAGATGTTACTTGCATATCTTTCATAAAAGTCAATATAAACCTCCATGAAATGCTGATAAATCAAAAACTGTACAAATTGCTTATCTTAAAGTCTGACAGTGCGCATTGTCACAGTGGGCCGTGCAATGCTTCCCGACGAGTTAACCACCAACTGGAACCTGAAATCTTAAACCTTACACTATCAGGCTTTCTAGGTTCAGGATTCACTAAATTTCTATTTTCTTTCCCTCCCCTTAGGGTGATCAGCTACGAAGAAGGGAAAGCTTTAGCAGAATCCTGGAATGCAGCTTTCTTGGAATCCTCTGCTAAAGAAAACCAGGTGGGAAATTTGCTTTGAAGAACTGTGGTTGCAGCAAAAATTGTTTCTCAAATTTATGTTCATCTGATAGCCTTTTCTAGCCTCCGCCTTCCAGATGGATTGGACTACGAGCCCCATTCTGAGGATGATAGCTATTGTGAAAAGTTGTCATAGTAAATAGGAGAGAAGTGTTGCCCGTGGAGCAAATCCTACAACCTGCTAATTAGTTAGCTGCATGGTGGTAAAAGCAGACCAATTTGCTTGAAGTACTGTGGTTGCAGCGAATTTTGGTCTGGCCGGATATCCCGGTATGGTGATGGAGTAGACTGTACAACCAGCAACTCAATGTCGAGTGTTGGGCAGTGGTAAATAGCCTGACTCCCTAAAGGGGCCATCGGCTATGGGCTTATGAGCCCCTTCAGGTGGGGTGATGGTCCCCTCAGTGGAGGAAATGCCACTGGAAACCATCCTATTGGGCCCAACGGCAAAATCAGCAAAGGAGGAACCACTTCACTATTTTGATTCCCAACAGTCATGGAGGCAGAAGAGGCCATGCCAGATGGACTGGCTGTGAAGGTGCACCTTGGTAATATCCTCAAGGCTGTGGCAATCCATTGCCGTGTCTCATTTCATACATGCCGAAGGACAGTGATGCCGAACCTTGGCACTCCAGCTGTTCTTGAACATTCAATTCCCAGAAGCCCTGATCAGCAGGAGTGCTGACTAGAGCTTCTGGGAATTGAAGTCCAAGAACACCTGGAGTGCCAAGGTCCGCCATCACGGCCGTAGGAGATGACTGTGTGATCATTGTGTGTGGGTCACTTCGTGGCAAGCTGCGATCCACCTTAAACTAATTCATGCCAATGGGATTTTTCCTGTTTGTCACTCTTCTTTCACACATCCATGAACTGTGAAAATGGTTTTCGGGGGGTGGGGGTGGGGAGTATTATCGGATGCGAGTAGCAGCCGGCGATGGCAACAGCAGTTAACTTGGACACTGGCATCTCTTTGACTTTTTCTGGCCTTAACAGTGCAAGCATGACAGCAAATGATGAAACCTCCAGGGAACTACTTGTCACATGTCCTATACCCATGATGTCGAACCTTGGCACTCCAGCTGTTCTTGGACTTCAATTCCCAGAAGCCCAAGCCAGCTGTGAATCCACACAAATGGATTTACTGCGATTCATCCAGCCCGCGCTGCCCTCGTCGCTCCCGGAAGCGGAAGTAAAACGCGCCCAGGGCGCGTTTTACTTCCGCTTCCGGGAGCGACGAGGGCAGCGTGGGCCAGATGAATCGCAGTAAACCCATTCGTGCAGATTCACGGGGGCTTCTGGAAATTGAAGTCCAAGAACAGCTGGAGTGCCAAGGTTCGCCATCACGGACTTAGAAGGTAATGGTAATTCTGTTAATGTCATTTTCTAATTCCCTGTAATGAGCATATATTGTACTTCTTTGTTGCAAATGCTGAAGCTAGTTCTTACCCTTTTGCTAGTGTACTGAAATAATTCCCGCAGCTGCCGTGTTTGAGAGTCTTAATGGCCCTTCTCCCTTTTCCTCCCCTAGACTGCTGTCGATGTTTTCAGGAGGATAATTTTGGAGGCAGAAAAAATTGACGGGGCATCTTCACAAGGGAAGTCTTCATGCTCAGTGATGTGATAGGCACAGTGGTAGCTAAACGTTGGGAATACGTTGTTCTGCCTCAAGAAGCAAAACTGCTTGTTCCCCTCACAGCGAAACTACGCTTTTTCTTCTTCTGTTAAACCTGAACAATATACAGCCAGCTGGAGACTTTTTTCCCTTCAGATTATGTTAAACTCTGACTTCTGTGCAGAAAAAAAGGCTTCACTTCCATTTTTCAAATTTTAAGCAATCATATTTTCAATTTATATATTGTATTTCTTAATATTATGACCAAGAATTTTACCGGCATTAATTTTTCGGTGTAGTTGGATTAGAATAATCATCCAGATGACGCGTATTGTTACACTACTATTAACTAGGCTTGATTATCAGTGTTTCCTTGTGTTAAATATATCCTTGTAAATAAAACAGCTGCAAACCTTTCTGCTCCCACTGCTTCGCTTGGGTTCTTTAGAATTACACTTCACATCACAGAAGCAACATATTTCTTTCGTTTTCACAAAATGTGCAAGACAGCATGCCATTCCTTACCATACCAAATGGGTGATACAGAAATGCAATAAATACTGTCTCTGGAGGAAGTGCAATATTTAATAAGTTCCCAAAGTATGAGCTAAAATGTGACTATATCTTGTAATTGGGTTGAACAAAACTCCAATTGCTTTTTCTATTTACTCTTGGGAATTAGTTTTTTTCCCCCTCCAGTGTATTTTAATTTGTGTTCCTCACAATACCATACATTTTGGGCCAATTCTCTTATCTAAAGCAGATTTTGAACTGCAAAGTTACCCTGTCCGATACATCCATTAACACTTTAAGGTGCTATGGCGCTATTTGGAAATCATAGAAAAACATTGGAAATATGGTGACTCTTACAGGTGGCCAGCTTATAGCAGTTGAGTGGTATTAGCAAACCAAAAAGCTGGAAGCGTTTGAACGAGTGTAATTGCTCCTAATTCTGAAAGAAGAATACAGGCTCCAAAGGTGTTTTTTTTTTAAAAAAGTAAACAGTTCTATTGGAGCTAAGTGTTTTGACTGTTGCATTTGTTTTAGCTCGTGCCCATTTAATGCCTGAAGCAAAAGCCATGTTTTCACATCTGTTATACCAGAGGTTCGCAACCTATGGCCCGTGGTACCATTTCATGTGGCCCACATCACCACCGTCATCGGAAGCGGACACTTTTTATGGCAGCATTTACAGCGGGGGGAGCCACCAGTCCGGCCTGCTCAGCTGTTTGAGGGTTTGTGGTCCGGTTTACGGCTTGAAAATGTTGAGAACCCCTGTGTTATACAGTCTGCTGTATTAGTTGCTATGTAGTTGCTTTACTGTCAGTATCTAGAAATTCAACTCAACATAAAACTAACTAAAATAGAAAGCACAACAGCAGTTGCGTGACAGAACAACAGTGAGATATAGAATTAAAATCTGTACTGGAAGTACTACCATTTAAATGGGTTTCATCAGCAGGTATAACATAGGATAAATTTTATTACAGTAAACCCACTTGCATCTTGGTAATACACAGCCTTCTTACATTATTATAATTATTTTTTTGTTGCCAAGCCTCAAATGTCATGTGCAAATGTAAAGGTCAGCAAGCAGACTGAGAAACGTGGTACAAAGGCAAATCCAAGCAACAGATTTCTTCAGCAGGATTGATGATCGCCAACAAATCTGCTTCCGTTTCCTGGTTTGGTGGCAGTTGCAAACAAAGCATTTTCATATTACGAGAGTTGGTTTGAGCAATAGTTACAATTTCTCGTGTTGGGTTAATACCGTGGCCCGTTTGAGGGCCTTGTTACTAAAGTATATACAGTATTGCAGGACTTATCCTGAAACTTCTGCCCAAGACCAGTGGTGCCCAAACTTTTCAGGCTGTGGGCCGGGAACGTGGTTCAGTGGGCCGGTCATGTTCCTCCTACCGGAAGCGGCCTTGTGTACAAGCCTTGCAAACTTTTGCAACAGGATGAGATAGATTTTAAGCTGCCATTTTCTCTACTTAAAATAAAACGGGTGTCCAAAGTTTGGCCTGTGGGCCAGATCTGGCTCAACTCCAATTCATCCAGCCCGTGCGCCCCTCGTTGCGCCCAGAAGCAGAAGTGAAACATGCCCATACGGGCACATTTAATTCCGCTTCCAGGAGCGACGGGGCACACGGGCTGGATGAATTGGCATTGGGGGCCAGATCCGGCCCATGGGCTGTACTTTTGGCATCCCTGCCCTAGCGGGATTATTTACTTGGATTTTCTTTAAGATCTGTAGTACTACTTTTGTGCAATACCCAAACTCATTAGCCAGTTGTGCTCCACACAGATGTTTTAGAAAGTGTGAGATTGTCAAGGTAATGGGTCTGATCTCCATTTTCTCTAGTGCCACCACATGCAATATTTCTGCATGTAACATGCTTTTCCAAGAAGTAAGCAGTAAAAATTCCAACACCTTGTGGTAAATTTTCACACTGGACTTAATCCTAGCACTGAAGAGTTAGGCAGATATAGTAGACCCTCACATAACGACGTTGCTTGGTTCCCCAAGTAGTGTCGCTATAGGGGAAACGCCGTGTGGTTTTCAATGGCAGCTGCGCCATCTAGCAGCAAAAAACTCATCCGCACAACGACGTAAAAAACGTTAATCCGCACAACGACGGTTTTTCGTCGTCGTGCGGATAGTCACGTGGCGAGTGATGATGTGTCGTTAAGCGGAAATGACGCTATTCGAACGCGTCGTTAATCGAGGGTCCACTGTATAACTCCCTGAAGCCAGTTACCGCCTATTGGCCCAATTTCCCATCTGTGGAGAAAAAAAAGATAATTATCATTAGTTCCTTCCCTAGGGATAACAGGAAGATGTAATTAGCTATGTCTCTAAAGTGCTTTGAATATACGAAATGTTCCTGCTAATAAATTATGTGCCACTACAAAAATAGATGTTGCTGAGCTGGTTTGAGCTCTTTTCATATTTGCTAGTCATATAGGAATTAACCCCCACAGGGAAGGTCTCACAACTGAAAATGTCAGGTGCAGGTCTATCAAACAAAGGGCTAACGAATTAAACATAAAATGAATCAAGGATGCCAAAAGAAGTGAGAGAGCAAAGATGTAACAATCAAGTAAGTCCAGGACAAGCTTTAACCTCTCCCCAATGGTCCCATTATCTTCCAATTTTGTATTTGGCTAATTAGTGCCCTGTGTATAATACATCTGGGTGTTACTTTCCAACTTTAACGGCTCGTTTCTCCCTTGTTACCCACAAAGGAGGAAATTGTCTTTAAAAAGTGAAGAACAAACAGATTGACACGCCCACACCTGTGTGAGCAAGAAACCTGGAAACTTTTGAAGTTTTTGTGTCCATGTGACTTATTTATTTATTGCATATTTTTTTAAAAAATACCACCTGTTTGAGATGCTTCCCACTCTGGGTGGTGCACGTACAAATAACAAAATAACACACAACAAAATTAAAAAATCAAATACCGTATTTTTCAGACCATAAGACGCACTTTTTCCCCCAAAAGTGTTTGGGGGGAATGAGGGTGCGTCTTATAGTCCGAATGCAGTTCAGCAAGGCGCGCCCATGCGCTTTGGCCCAAACCAAGCCGGGGATCGGACACTATGATCCCCGGCTTGGTTTGGGGGAAACCGTGCAGGCGTGCTCATGTGCTTTCCTCCAAACCAAGCCAGGGATCAGATGCTGTAATCCCCAGCCGTGCGGGCGTGCTCATGCGCTTTCCTCCAAACCAAGCCAGGGATCAGATGCTGTAATCCCCGGCTTGGTTTGGGGGAATCCGCGCGGGTGCACCCATGCGCGTTCCCCCAAACCAAGCCAGGGATCAGATGCCCCTCATAGCCAGAGTCGCTCAATCAGTTATGCCTACCCACCACTCTCAGACACGCCACACAACCTGCGTCAAATGACACGAAAACAAAAATAACTTCCCTCTGTGGGCACAGAGGGTCAACTTGCTAATTTAGTGTTAAGGGGGTACATTTTTACAGGAGCAGTTCTGTCTTTCTTATGTTACACCCACCTTCTGATGAAGCAGGATACCACAAAACTCTTTGTTTAAACACATACATTTTTACCCTACTGTTCTGCTTTTTACAAAACCACTTAAGGGTGTTAGCAACAGGCTACAGCAAGATGAACAATAAAGCCATTAAGAGCTTAGTTAAAACAAGTTTAAACCATTAAGATCATCATTAAAACCAAATGAAGCCATAAAAAACATTAAAACAAACAAACAAATAAATAGCCATTCTGTGCTTTAATAGACCATGTGGGAAAGCCTCGATGGAACAATGTTTTGAGAGGTGTACAAGGGACAGTCAACCAAGTTTCCCCACCAAAGATATCTTCATTTATTGTTGGCTATGGTTGCTGCTCAATTTTTAACATGTTAGGTAAAGGTCCCCCTTGCTCGAAAGCCAGTCATATCTGACTCTAGGGTTCAGTGCTCATCTCTGTTTGTAGCCATCACATTACACTCCCGTTAACCACTCATGCAGATTGCTAGTGCCTATCAAGATGTGCAAGGTGGAAATAATAAGAAGGAATGTCACATCTGGTGGTTGCATGAACCCGCCTTTTGTTCTACAGAACTGATGTGTCATTAGAACTTCCATCATCCTATCCGTTACACAATTGTCTGTGGATTGTTGGAGTTGTAATCCCATAAATCAAAGATGGGAAAGGTATAAAAACACTCAACCTCTTGAATGTGAAACAAAGAGCAATTATACCTGCAATCCTTTTTGCGCTTCCTTAAGAGGAAGCACCCCAAGTGCAAACCGAGGCTTCCAAGCGACATTCGTTGGATTCTACTTAAAATGCGACATTATCTATAAAAAGCAAGCTTGTCATTTCACAAACGATAGTCTCAATTTTTTATTTTCAAGTTGTCCATTGCTTAGCTGCCTAATTGTTGTTGTTCAGTCGCACAGTCGATTCCGACTCTTTGCGACCCTATGGACCATCACTCTCCAGGCACCTCTGTCCTCCACCATCCTCCTTAGTCCACACAGCCCCGTGCCCATTATGTCTACAATACCATCTAGCCGTCTCATCTTTGGCCGTCCCCTTCTTCTTTTGCCTTCCACCTTCCCCAGCATCAAGGCCTTCTCAAGTGAATCCTCTCTTCTCATTTGATGTCCAAAATACTTCAACTTCATCTTTGTTATTTGTCCTTCTAAGGAGCACTCAGGGCTAATCTCTTCTAATATTGACCTATTTGTTCTCCTCGCTGTCCAGGGGACTCTCAAAACTCTCCTCCAGCACCACATCTCAAAGGCATCTATTTTTCTTCGCTCAGCCTTTCTAATGGTCCAGCTCTCACAGCCATACATTACCACCGGAAATACCATTGCTTTGACTATGCGGACCTTTGTTTGTAGTGAGATGTCTCTACTTTTCACTATGTTCCCCAGGTTTTTCATAGCTTGTCTCCCAAGAATCAGTCGCCTTTTTATTTAATGGCTGCAATCCCCATCTGCAGAGATCTTGGATCCTAAGAAAGGAAAATCTGTTACTGCTTCTACTTCTTCCCCATCTATTTTCCAGGGACTTATAGCGCCTGTTGCCATTATCTTGGTTTTCTTGATATTGAGTCTCAGGCCAGCTTTTGCACTCTCTTCTTTCAACCTAATCAGGAGCTTCTTTAGGTCTTCCTCACTTTCTGCCATTAAGGTGGTATCGTCTGCATATCTCATATTGTTGATGTTTCTCCCAGCAATTTTGATCCCATATGGTGATTCCTCCATCCCTGCATTGCGCATTATGTGCTCTGTGTATAAGTTGAATAAGCAGGGTGACAGAATGCAGCCTTGTCTTACTCCTTTTCCTATTCCAAACCACTCCGTCATTCCATACTCTGTCCTAACTGTTGCTTCTTGACTCATGTACAGATTTCTCATGAGACATATGAGGTGTTCTGGTATTCCCATCTCTTTAATTACTTGCCACATTTTGTTGTGGTCCACACAATCAAAGGCCTTGGTGTAGTCAATGAAACAGAAGTAAGCTTGTTTCTGGTATTCCTTTGTTTTCTCCATGATCCAACGTATGTTGGCAATGTGATCTCTGGTCCCCCTGCCTCTTCTGAATCCAGCCTGCACCTCTGGTAGTTCTCTTTCTACATGCTGCTGTAGTCTATCCTGCATTATCTTGAGCATCACTTTACTGGCTTGTGGGATGAGCGCAATTGTTCGATAATTTGAACATTCTTTGGCATTGCCCTTTTTTGGGATTGGGACATATACTGATCTTTTCCAATCCTGTGGCCACTGTTTCGTTTTCCAAATCTGCTGGCATAAAGCATGTAGTAGCTTGATTCCATCATCTTTTAGGGCTTTGAAGAATTCAACTGGGATACCATCATATCCACTGGCTTTGTTATTTGCCGTGCTTTTTAGGGCCTTTCTGACTTCACTCTCTAGGATGTCTGGTTCAAGTTCAATTTCCCCCTCATTGTTATTATCCGCGGTGTTTAGGTCTTTTTTGTAAAGTTCCTCTGTGTACTCTTTCCATCTTTTCTTTATCTCTTCTGCATCCGCTAACTCTTTGCCATCTTTGTCTTTTATCTGCCTATTAGAACTCCTAAAACGATGCAAATCTTTTTAGAAGCTCAAAAGCCATTTTAAAACTAGTTTTAAACTGATAACAAACTAAATTGTTTAAGCTGCTTCTTAGAAACGCAACAAGAATGGATCCAATCTCTTTTCCTTTGGCAGAGAATCAACGACTGAAGTGCCGTTGTTGCTGAAATCCTGTTTCGTACCATCGGCAGCCTAGCCTTTTGCAGTGATGGGATATTCTACAAAGCCCCTTCCCATACTTTAATGAGGCTTGAATTACTATACCAAGGTGAGCAGCAGATATTGTTCTCTTGATTCACGTTTAGCTGGGATTTCATGAACATCTGGAAGGCCACGGTTGCCCTTCCTTGGCCTGTGGACTCTTCCTCAAACCCAGAAGCCAAGCACACTGTGTACGGTACATTTGTGGATGTGGCCTTCTTTTTCTCAGCTCAGTTGGCCTTCTCTTCTACACCTCCTCACCAACCTTCTTGTCTTGGGCTACAATCAAAGAGCATAAGGCTATCGATGGCTACTCATCATTATGATTGAACAGAGGCATTGTGCCGTGTTGACACAAGTGTATGGTTTTTCTCACACCTTGCCTGTGGGCTATCCAGATGCAGTTAGTAAGCCATTATAGGAATCAAAGGCTAGCCCCATGATGACGAACCTTGGCACTCCAAATAATCTTGG
The DNA here is from genome assembly GCA_035047345.1 of Bradypodion ventrale. Lineage (NCBI taxonomy): Eukaryota > Metazoa > Chordata > Lepidosauria > Squamata > Chamaeleonidae > Bradypodion > Bradypodion ventrale. The sequence goes on from JAWDJE010000006.1 coordinate 130,561,512, forward strand.
ACTTCAATTCCCAGAAGCCAAGCACCCTGTGAATCCACATGAATGGGTTTACTGCATCCATCCCGCGCTGCCCTCGTCGCTCCCAGAAACGGAAGTAAAATGTGCCCATATGGAGGAAGGGTTAACCCGGAAGAGCCTTAACCATATGGCATACCTGTCAAGTTTCGGGAAATTTCTGTCAACCCCCCATATTTTACACTCTTTCCTGCTGTCATCCCATATTAGTTAGACTGCAATTAGACTGGAGTTAGACTGGAGGCCAGCACAGGATAAGCATAGCTGTCCAGTTTCCTGTTTTGGCTAGGAAATTTCCCTTATTTGACAGAAATTTGTGCTGAGTAGGGCGGGGTACAAATTAAATTGATTGATTGATTGATTGATTTGACAGAAATTTCCCGAAACTTGACAGGTATGCCATATGGGCGCGTTTTATTTCTGCTTCTGGGAGCGACAAGGGCAGCGCGGGCTGGATGAATCGCAGTAAACCCATTCGTGTGGATTCACAGGGTGCTTGGGCTTCTGAGAATTGAAGTCCAAGAACATCTGGAGTGCCAAGGTTCACCATCATGAGGCTAGACTAGAAAGTTTGGGTTTCATCCATACTGCTGTAATAGTCCACCCTGCTCATATACAACACAACAGTTCTCTGTAGAACAAAGGATCTAGAGAAGTGAACCGTCTTGCACTGCAGATGTCTAAACCTCACAAAGTCTGGATCTAAGCACACAGATAAGGTGTACGGATTTCTGCAACTAAACAATCTGGGGGACGGACTTCCTGTCCAGATTTTCATTGCTCAGCTGTATTTGGAAGGTACTGTGTTAGGGTTTGTGAGGTTTCTTGTAATCCGGATTGCCAGTGGAGGGCACTAGAATGACCACTACTGCGTGTACAGTATACTGTCATGTTTGCAATCAGTGTGTTGCTGTTTGTACAAACTGTGCGTAATACTTTGAGTTTGTGGTGGTAGATGTCAGGTGGCCTCTGGAATCATAAGCCTCCAGTTTTTACATGAAGAGCTCTATACAACAGAAGGAGACAGGACACAACTGAAGACGTCACAGTAATTGAGTGTACATGTATAGGCCCAGTTCTTAGACTTCTTGGATAGCAGAGCTAGGAATATTTTCTTGGAGACCTTCCATTCAAAATAGACAGTTCTGGGACAGATAGCTCTGATCTGGTGTAAGAATAGCCCTGCACGTTTCAAAACCTCTAAGGCATTGTCTGAAGATGTTCACAGCAAATTCCAGTTATGAGAGTCTTGGATGGAAGCCTCCTGTAAGAGCATTAAGAGAAAAGCAAAAGACTGGTACCTGGTCTAAATAAAGTTGCTTCAATGTACAGTACCCTTAGTTTAAACCCCACGTCAAGTGATCCCTTTGTTAACTTGTCTGGATTAAATTAAAACTCCAGTATCAGCAGTGAGCAAGGCATGCAGTTCTTGCCAGCTAAGCATGAATTGTGGCTGGTGTGCATTGTTTTGGCAGGCCCCAGCCTCAATTCCCTACTGCTCACAGACCGTACACTTTCCAGCAACATACTGAAAATCCCATTTCAGTACTGGCATCAGGCAGCACCATTAAATAACATGTCTCAGTATTCGGGAAAAGTAAGTAATTGTGTGTTGTTGTTTTTAAAGGAGTAACTGCTTACAGTTTAGATCAGTGATTTAATTTGCCAAGGAAAGGTTGTGAGTTGGAAAATGAAACCTAAGGATGCCAACAACCGATAGATTGACAGGACAATAGTTTAGAAACTCTGTGGGGATTGTGTTCTTTTGCAAGCTGACGTCAAACAGCTGGGGTGGTCTGAAAGAGGGGGAACTTGCTTTCAAATGCAAGAATCTGGTAATTTAAGAGAGATTGGAAAATACAATGGAGTGTATCCCAGTTAAACTAAACGTACTGTGTAAGAAAGTAATGTTTACAAAGGCCCGAGAGGATATTTGCATTGTGATGAACTACACACATGGCTATGAATGAGCTGCGCTGCAACTTCTCATTAAAACGCTCTTGTAGCTTTTCATTTTGTTCTGTCATTGAGTGTCATTGAGTGCAAAATTACATCCGTCTGCCAGCCGATCCTCTTGGCTTGGAGTACAAATGGGTACTAGAACTGGGTGGGTTACTTTAACCTTGAAGGGTCTGCCATTCAATAGATGTAATGGTCTTCCTTCCAGGTTATTTTCTACGAGGGCAAATGCTTCACAGGTCGGAAGCTGGAGATCTGTGGTCCCTGTGAGAACTTCCAGGAACAGGGCTTTATCAACAAGGTCAATTCTGTTTGTGTCCAAACTGGAGCTTGGGTGTGCTTTAGTCATGCTGACTTCCGAGGTCAACAATATGTCTTGGAGCATGGCGAATACCCAGGGTTTTATAGTTGGAGTGGAACCAATGACCGGATGGGATCCTGCAAGCCAGTGGGAATGGTTTGTTCTGCAGGCATTTGTATTGTCTCATCTATTGCCTTTTGGTGTGAAACTAGGAGTGTTTTTATCAGCACATACACACTCTATTTCTTCTACACTCTGGTCTGCACTCACAAACAACACTCTGTCTTCCATGGGGAGGGGAATGTTTTATATTGTATATCAGAGTTGGGAGAAAGCTTTTTTGAGTCTAGCTCGCCCACACATAAAAACATGTGTACAACATGCTAGGGCAGTGATGGCGAACCTTGGGCACTCCAGGTGTTTTTGGATTTCAATTACCAGAAGCCAAAGTCAGCACTCCTGCTGATCAGGGCTTCTACGAATTGAAGTTTAAGAACATCTGGAGTGTCAAGGTTCGCCACCACTGTGCTAGGCTGCAGATTACCTCCCTTCCAACTCATGGACAGTCACCTTTTCCTGATAGCAAATAGGTTTCCCTTGCTCGAAAGCCAGTCGTATCCGACTCTAGGGTTCAGTGCTCATCTCTGTTTCTAAGCCGAAGAGCCAGCGCTGTCTGCTTCTGCAGACGCTTCCGTGGTCATGTGGCAGGCATGACTAGACACTAGACTAGACACTAGAGACTAGACTAGACTAGCAAATAGACCTAGATATATTTGAGCTATGACAACTGTGCAAGAAGTGGAAGCAAAGATTACACATTTTTTAATCGTTTTGTAATGGAAGATGCATTAGAGAACAACCCTCTATATTTCTATCAAGATGATAGACTCCAACAAGATTCTCCCATTTTAAGTGGGTATGTGGCTTTCTAACACACTCTACTTAAGAAGACTATTTACAGAAAAGGTATAGTAAAGTTGAAGGGTATCACGGGAAATCACCGGTCACCTCGTTTCAAACTTTCCCACACAGTGAGATGTGTTGTAATCCTGTTTAAATGATAGTAATCATTTCTCATTTTCTATCTGTAATACGATTTAGCATATTCAGTTTTATGCACTCTGGATATATTATATGGCAGAAATTCTCTTTGATTCTTTTCTGCCCACTGACTGTTATGCAAATTCAAATTGTTTTGCAAGATTTCTGCTAACTCAACTGAGCCTTCTCAGGCATAATTCCATTCTAAAGATGTGTCAGATAACATGTCATTTTTTGGATTTTTAATGAATATAGATACACACACACACAAGAGGGATGGGGGAGTGGGATTTCTAAAGGAACTCACTGCAGTTCACCCACACATGATGGAAACCAAAGAGAGAGAGGCATGGAAAGGGTTTATTTTCATCTTCCCCCCTCTACTTAATTATGTCACAACGTTTATTTTGTGCAAATAACCACAGTCTTGACTGGAAACTAAAGGGGAAAAGCAATTTTTGGTTGTAAGGTAAACAGTCTCAGAATCTGTGTATTTTGGAATGTCTTTATATTGATCCTGTATCTTGTTTCATTCCCCTTGTATGCATGCCTGAATCCCTGCAGATGTCTAAGGTGACACTGTGGTTTTGCTCTTTAAATTTATTTGTGGCCCTTCTGCATTTCTCCCTCCTTTGAGTATGGATGTTCTGCTGAAGAGGGGAGAATGTCTGCTTTGCCTATTTTTTCACTTAATTTATCACAGAAACCAGCTTGTAGGCTGATGGTATCTGGGTGTCAAAAATTACTCTGGAAAAAGAACAGTGGTTCAGGCACGTACCCCCGCATTAGCCTCCTCTAGTCTGGTGCCATACAGATGTGTCGAGAAATAGTTCACATCCTCCCCAGCTTCAGACAGGTATATGACCCAGCTGCCAATAAATATAAAGAACAAACTCTGACAAAATTAAAATGAAATGAAACACTCCTGGACTCGGCGATGTTTTAAAAGCTGTCTTAAATCTAAACAAGATGATGTCAGAAATTGTAGTGAATATTTTCAATTAAGTCTACAGAACTGGAACCATTCCTGAAATGTGGTTGAGACTGATTTTTATTAGGTTACCCCCCCAAAAAAAGAAAAGTTTGTAGAAACTGAAGTATGATTCTCTAACAAGCCACTTTCTTAAAGATCACACATGGCAGAATGTACCAGAAATGCTTAAGAAGTGTCAGGAGATATGCTATTTGGATTAAGCGGTGGATTGGGAATCAGAGAAGTCCTATCCTGCCTGCATATACTGGAGTCATTCTCACAGCCAGTAAGACAAGTGTTCCTTGTTTTATTGGCTGTGAGAAATCATTTGACAAAACTGAGCATGGAAAAGTGATGGAGTTGATGGTAAACAAAGGTCTTGGGCAAGGAGATATTTGTGTAATTAGCAATTTGTACCGGCAATAGAAGACTGCAGTGGCTTAGTGGTTAAGACACTGAACTTGACGACTGGAAGGTCAACAGGTCAGCAGTTCAAGACCCAAGTGCTGTACGACAGGGTGAGCTCCCGTCTCTGTCACAGCTCCTACCAACCTAGCAATTTGAAAGCAAGAAATTGCAAGTAGATAAATAGGTCCACTTCGACAGGAAAAACAACAGTCTTCCATGCAATCCTGCCGGGGTCTTCATGCCTGCCACATGATCACAGAAACATCTGCAGATGCATTCAGTGCTGGCTGTTTGGCTCTAAACAGAGATGAGCCCTATACCCTAGAGTCAGATACGACTGGCTTTACCTTATAATTTTGCAATAAAAAGCTTCAACAAAAACTGGAGGGCAAATGAAAGACAATGAAGAGATATGGCAGGCATGCATTCTGCATTTGCTCTTCTTAAGTCTGTACTCTAAACAACATCTGTAAGAGAAGCAGCTGTTAGGGAGCTCTAACGCACCCCTCTAGAGCACAACACCAAACTACAACCCCCAAGATTCCATAGGGTCCCATGGCTATTAGAGTTATAGTGGTATCAAAGTACTATTAACTGGTCAGTGTAGAGTCAAAGCAACTATTGAAGACATAACCAGCAGCTCCATCTTTCTTTTTGTGGCTTCTAAGATGGATTGAGAGAGCCATAAGCAATGTACAACTCTTGTTCCCACTTGTTATAATGCAGTGTGTTTTCCCTTATATTTGCGTTTGCTGCTGTTCTCATCCAACCTCCTTGGCTTCTATCGTTGTCAACAGCACGGAGAACATTACCGAATAGAAGTGTTTGAGGGAAGGCATTTTACTGGCCACAGCCAGGAATTCATCGAAGATTGTTCTTTCTTGAGTAGGAAAGGCTGGGCCAAGAAATGGATCAATGCCATCAAAGTCTATGGAGACGGAGCGTAAGTAGCTGATATACATTCAAGTAACTGACTGTGTGCCCCCTCCCATCCTTTCATCTCATGTGTCAAAATAGCCATACAAGTACATGTCAACCATGTAGCCAGTGATGCACTCCAAAAAATATATATACTACCACACTGTGGGTGTGGCTAACTCTGTGGGCGTGGCCGAGGAAACAGATATGGGCTTTGAGCACCAGTGGCCAGGGGAACATAGTAATAAGTAGAGAATCACCTTGTCTGCTGCCGCTGCCTTCTCGCCTGCCGCCTCCAAAGGCTCGCCGCCGCTCTTCCGCTCTCTTCCGCTGCTGCCGCCGCCGCCGCCGCCGAAGGCAGATACTGGGCTTAGCTTAGCTATGCTGCTGCCCCAACCGCCGCACCGCTCCAGCGGCCGCCGCCGCCGAAGGCAGATACTGGGCTTAGCTTAGCTATGCTGCTGCCCCAACCGCCGCACCGCTCCAGCGGCTGCCCCCACCCCACTGTTGCCTTCCTGCTCTGCCTGCCTGGAGAAGGTCCAAGAGCTCTTCCCTTCCCCCGGCAGCAGGATGTCCGGGCGGCGCAGCGTGAGCAGCACAGCTCTCGCGATGCCCGAACATCCTGCACAATGGGATAGGGAGGTGGGCATGGGTAGAAAGGTGGGTGTGCCCGGCCAAGTTAGCATGGCCTGGGGGAATTTTTGCTACTGGTCCACCCGGACAGGACAGGACCGGCTTCAGTGCATCACTGCATGTAACTGTAGTCCCAGCAATAAGAAAGGAAATTTTTGAAGTGGGTTTCCATCTTTTTTTGTTGTTTTGTTTTATTTATTGATATTTCTTCTTTGTGGCATTCTTCTTTTTGTGAGGTTTTTTTTCCTTCATCAAAAGTGTTAAATCAGATGAGGCAAAATGCTGTTTCCCACCCATTCCTGAAAGTTAGCACACCTGTTGGTCAGGGCTACTGAGAATTGAAGTTCAAGAACATTTTGGGGGACAAGGTTGGAAACCATGATATATCCAGTGATGGCAAACCTTGGCACTCCAGCTGTTCTTGAACTTCTGTTCCCAGAAGCTGTGGTCTTCAGTAGTTGCTTTGACTCTACACTGACCAGTTAATAGTACTTTGATAACACTATAACTCTAATAGCCATGTAATCTTGGGGTTTGTAGTTTGGTGTTGTACTCTAGAGGGGTGCATTAGAGCTCCCTAACAGCTGCTTCTCTTACAAATGTTGTTTAGAGTACAGACTTAAGAAGAGCAAATGCAGAATACATACCTGCCATTCCTGAAATGTTCCCCTGAAAACTGAGGTACTAGCAACAAAATATATCCACCCTCTTTTTGTCCAGGAATAAATATTCTCTTGGGAGTGGTTGTGAGGAGAGAGAGAGAAAATCACTGTTGTTGTCTCAAACACTTCCAAGTGGCAGTGCTGTTGTGTGGTGAAGTAATCGGCTTGTGGTTTTTTTCCTGGTGCTTTGTACCATGTGGACAAATAACAACACATCAGAAAGCATGTGTGGGGTGTGTTTATGCCCGAGAGAGACAGTGGAGAGTGGAAGGAGGGAAGAGGAGGTTGAAGCAATGTGTCTGATGGAGCCAAGGACTGCTTGGCTTGAAGAAGGCGCAGCTGGAGTTCTGGTTTGCACATCACGTTCCCATGCCAAGAAAGCCTCTCTAATGAGGGCAAAAAGGCGAAACATGTAGGCAACACTCTGGCTGAAAGGTCAAACTTTCTTTGCCAAATAACTACAATTGTAGAGCCTGATGTTGCAGGGCTTTGAATTTCTGGTAACATTCCCTTTAGCCGTACTATAGCTAGATTGTGTGAAAGAAAGTTGCTTTGAAAGACCCACAGAAGAGAATCGTCACAAGTCTACCAGAGTCCTTCAGTCCACTCTTTTCTCATTAACTAGCATTCAGAATCTCAACAAATCACTTGAAGGCATTTGTTTTTGTTGTTCAGTAGCACAGTCAAGTCCGACCTTTTGCAACCCCATGGACCACCCCATGTCAGGCTCCTCTGTCCTCTGCCATCTTCCACAGCCTGGCCAGATCTACACTCATTGCGTCAATGATTCCATCAATTGAATTGAATTGAATTGTTTATTTATCCCCCGCTCTTCTAGTGCATGCACCACTCAGAGCGGCTTCCAACAATAAATAATACATAATATACAATGCAAACATAATAAAAATACAGTGCAATACATAATAATCAATCCACCTCATCCTCTGCCGCCCCCTTCTCCTTTTGTCTTCGAACTTTCCCAGCATTCAAGTGAGTCCTCTCTTCTCATTTGGTGGCCAAAGTACATGAGCTTCATATTGAGCTTCATATTCAGTATTTGTCCTTCCAAGCAGCAGTCAGGGTTAATTTCCTTCAGGAGTAACTGATTTGATCTCCTTGCAGTCCAGGGGACTCTCAAGAGTCTCCTCCAGCACCACAGTTCAAAGGCATCTATTCTTCTGCGCTCAGCCTTCCTTATGGTCCAGCTCTCACAGCTGTACATAACTACTGGGGATACCATTGCTTTAACTATGCCGACTTTTGTTGTAGGGTGATGTCTTTACTTTTTATTATGCTGCATTTGTAGGAGGAAGAAAAAAACGTTTCTTTACTTGCATTTACTTGGAAATACAGATATGTACATGCTGCTTTCTTTACTGAATGCATGCTAGCAACCAACAACGGCTCATGTCCATGTTTCACCCTGGGTGAAAGACGATGTGAATTGCTTCAGCTGCCCAAATGGCTGGTTGCAGCCAGTGGTGAGCATCAGCAGGTTTGCACCAGTTCGCCAGAACTGGTAGAAGAAATTCTGGCTGGCTCTGCCCACCCAACTTTTGAAATAAAGTAGTGCTAATTCGGGTGCAACGCAGGGCTTTCCCACAGGCCACACCCACCATACCACGCCCACAGTGTGGTAGTAATTTTTTGGGGAGCCCACCACTGGTTGTAGCTCTTCAGGCTAGAATCGAGCACTTTATAGTGCTGGAAGCAGAAAATATTGCAGCTCACCTGCATAAGCAACATCTGCCTGGAGGGGGTGATAGAGACAAAGACAGCTGCTTAGGGTGTTCTAGTCTATTCTTTCTTTATCTAGTCCAGGATTTCCCGACCTTGTGCTCCAAATGTTTTTGGACTTCAATTACCAGAAGCCCAAGTTAGCACACTTGCTGATCAGGGCTACTGAGAATTGAAGTCCAAGAACATTTTTGGGGCCAAAGTTGGAAGCCATGATCTATCCAGTGATGGCGAACCTTGGCATTCCAGCTGTTCTTGAACTCCTATTCCCAGAAGCCGTGATCAGCAGGAGTGCTGACTTGGGCTTCTGGTAATTGAAGTCCAAGAACACCTGGAGTGCGAAGGTTCGCCATCACGGATCTAGTCTGTTCTATTGCTCCCCTGGCAATAGACCAAGACTTGTAGGTCTAGGTCTGTGATGGCACTCCAGGTGTTCTTGGACTTCAATTCCCAGAAGCCCAAGTCTCTGTGAATCCACACGAATGAGTGCCAAGGTTCGCCATCAGTGATCTAGATTGACCACAAGTCTCATTTATGGAGAGGAGAACAGTCCTCAATATCAAGTGTTACTAGAAGGTAATGCTTCTTTTGAAGGTGCCTTCCATTTTAAGGGATGGCCAATACAACTCCGGTTTAAAAATAGAGAATCACAAGAAGGAAGAGCAAGTACTTTCTAGCTTCTTTCTTTCTGTCCTTCTTTCTGTCCTTCTTTCTAGCCTCCTTGCACAATTGTCATTCACAGTGAGCAAATGGACAGCAGATTCAACCAGTACAAAAGTCGCCTACTCGCTCACTTTCTCATTTAAGAGACGTGCATTGCAATTCAGCTTGAAGTATATGTCGCTTTTAATTTTGCGTCTGAGTCTCTAATTTTGTCCTCTTTTGCACTTTTGAAAATGCTAATGTGTGCCTTCATTTTTAGGAAAATGTAAGTGGCCAAGCTATTCAGTTCTGATTTCACTTCCCCTAACGCCTCGTCGTCTTCTGCATTCAGCTGACTCCTTCTTAGCAATGTTACTGAAGATAGCAAATCTCGTTCTTCTCTGTAGTCAGACGTATAATATTCCTGGCCATATTGAAGAAAACATATGTTGTATCTTTAAAATTATTTTCAAAAATATAGCTCAATATAGACAAAAAGACGCTGAGTTTGACAAACGGCAGGTCAGCAGTTCAAAAGCAATTGCCAATCTAGCAGTTCAAAAGCAAGAAAAATTGCAAGTAGATAAAAAGGTACCAGTTCAGTGGGAAAGGTAACAGCATTCTGCATACTTTGGCATTTAGTCATGCCTGCCGCATGACCATGGCTGTAAACAGAGATGATCACGGCTTCCTAGAGTCAGACATGGCTGGCTTTCGAGCAAGGGAGAACTTTTATTGCAAAATAAACTTTATGAGCCCTTTAGACTAGCTGTTTCTTTCTTCCTTTGAGTTGCCAAAGCCCATTTCTCTCAAAAAACACACATTGTTTCATTCACTGGCATCTGACCTTTCCCTTTCAATAGGACAAAATCTATAAAATCTCTCCATATATCTGCAGTGGCTCATGTGGCTAAGACACTGACTAGGAGGCGGGAGGTCAGCAGTTCGATTCCCATCTACTGCAGGACGGAATGAGCTCCCGTCTTTGTCCCAGCTCCTGCCAACCTAGCAGTTCGAAAGCAAGAAATTGCAAGTAGATTAATAAGGACCACTTCGGTGGGAAGGTAAACAGCACTCTGTGTGCTCCGGTGTCTAGTCATGCCTGCCACATATCCACGGAAACGTCTGCAGAAGCAGACAGTGCTGGCTCTTTGGCTATGAAACAGAGATGAGCACTGAACCCTAGAGTCAGATACGATTGGCTTTCGAGCAAGGGAAACATTTACCTTTTATATCTTTATATATTCATTTGGACGATCCTTTTTTTAATTTTTAAACTCATATGTTAAATTATCATTTATATCTATATCGCAGAACTTCTTTATAGCATTCAATAAGTTGAAACTCATATCTTACTTCCCATGGACAGTGATGGGCGAGAATACAAGCCTTCTCATTTGGAGTGGACAACAGTAATCTTCCAAATGTTATTGGACTTCAATGCTAATAATTATTCACTGCTTCTTCTTCCATGTCTAAGCCAGACATGAAACTGCCAAAATGAAACCACCTTTTGGTGAGTTCATTCTACAGTTCCTTTCGCCTGAGCTAATGTGAGAAAGATTAGCTGGCAACACAAGGTTGACCCATACCCGTCAAGTGCCGCTCCGGAAAATATGGGTACTGCTCCGGCCCGGGTGCGCATGTGCAGGAAAAACTCCATTGCGCATGTGCAGAACCCCTTTGCACATGCGCAGAACATGTTTGCACATGTGCAGATGAGTTCTGCGTGTGCGTACACGCGCAGTGACCCCTTTCCCCGCCGCTCTAAATACGGGACAGTGCCGGAAAAGGGGAGGAACGCACACCAAAATGCGGGATTTCCTGGCCAATCCAGGATACTTGACAGGTATGCAAGGTTGCCATTACCAGGGTACCCCCGATTGTGGTTCAAAAATACCACAATCTTTGAGGAGGCTTTTTCTGTGTAAACCCCACCCCCACCCCCAAATCCTTCACTGCTGATTCTGTGAGATAAACCAGATGGGAATGAAGCACAAAAATAATTTGGTTAACACAGTTCCCACACTTAATCTATTATAATGGGAGTTTTTAAAAAAACACCCTAACATATAGAATCATGTGTAAATAAACATTCATTAGAAACCAAACAGGCGATGTCCAAAACAGATTTTGTAAAAATATGAAAAGCATGAAAAGTAAAATACAAATTTACATGGAGAAAAAAAAAGGATCTTGTGTTTGTTAACATCTGAATTATATCTGTTTTCCGTACAAAGAACACATGACAATCAACTGCTCTTCTTGTGGCCAGATGTTTGTACCTAGGTAGCTGTGAATATTTCTTGAAGAATTCTGACAAAAAGCTGCTTTCTCTCCCCCCCCCCCCCTTCAGATGGGTGTTATACCAGGAACCCAACTATCACGGGCAGATGTACGTGGTTGAGAGGGGAGACTATAGAAGCTATAATGAATGGCAAGCGACCAGCGCAAGCGTCCAGTCCCTCAGAAGAATCATCAACTATTTTTGACCAAGTGCCTGGTGAAAATGAGGGTCTTAAGCCTTCTTATTTCCTCCTCTGTAGGAATATTGAAATAAAGATTTTAGTCTGTGTTTGTTTGTGTTTGTGTGCATACGTACACACATGCACGTGTGCATGCATTAATGTCCCCCCCCCCTCCTCTTAGATTGCTGACTAGATGAGACCAAACCAGAGCCAAATGGGACCAGTCCTTTGAAAAATTTACAATTTGGGGACTACAAGTTCCAGAATCTCATGTTCAGCATGGGTAGTGGTTATAGTGGTTTTGTAAACATTTCACTCCACCTGGACATTCTTGCAAGAGGAAAATGGCGGTTTCCCGCCATTCTTACTAGAAGCCCAAAGTGGCGCGAAACCCCTGCAAAAGGGTGCGCTGGTTAGGCTAAACCAAGCCCTGCGATTGGTTACAGTTTTGGATCCTGTTCTCCGTTGGTTAACTACATATATTCCCTGTTATGATTGGTTAGTTACGTTTGTCCGGCAGGTTGCTACCTTGTACCCAGGAGCCACCGCTGGGGAGACACTATATAAGCCCCATGGGTAAACAAGGGTGGGGCCGGACCGGATCTATGCTTCCTACACCATACAGGTAGGCGGATAGCGCTAAGCCGGGGTCCCTCCATTACGCTACGCTTCTATGGTGGCTAGTTTATTGTCCATTGCTAGGTAAGAGTCTGGAGGGACTGACTCCGCTAGGATTGTATAGCCATCTCGGGATCCGGAACTCCTTGTAAGCTCATCTCTAACTGACTGTTAAATAAAGCCTGTTGCTGTTTGTTCACCGTTGTCCTGGACTGGTGCTTATAAGGGCTGGATTCAACAGATGCTGAACTTAACAACTGGAAGGCCAGCAGTTTAAGACCTGAGTACTGTGTGATGGAGTGAGCTCACGTCATCTGCCCCACCTCCTGCCAACCTAACAGTTTGTAAGCAAGAAATTGCAAGTAGACAAATAGGTAGCAGTCTTCCATGCACTCTATGCACTCCATCATCTAGTGAGGCCTGACACATGGCCATGGAAATGGCTGCAGATACAGACAGCACTGGCTTTTTGACTGTCAACAGATGAGCACCCTCCTCCTAGAGTCAGATACGACTGGCTTTTGAGCAAGGGCGACCTTTTTCCTTTACCTAAGGAATTCCAAGAGGTTCAAAAATAATGTCCGCCCAGACTCCGCCCAGAACTCTGCCCATAACTCCGCCCATAACTCTACCCACTGCCTGTACAGTATAAGTACGGTAATTTGGCTTCAGCCGTACGGTATTTTGAGATTTCCGGGTTGGCAACACAGTGCTGCAGTCCCTTAGCTTTAAGGGATGATAGGGTGGTGGGACAATTCTAGAAGGAGTAGTTCAAAATAATTTTTTTTCCCCTGCTGTGCCATGACAAGAAACTCTGGGGAAATGTAAGAAGCAATAAAAATACTTGTTATTCTTCCTCCTGAAGATATACACTGTAGTCTCAAAAATGCTTGTTTGTCGGACCTGTCTTTGTCTTTGCCACATTGCATGGAGGTCTGGTCTTGTGCAAAATCCGTGGGGTGGGGTGGGGCATCTGCTGAACAAGCTGCTTCTAACCTGCTTCTTTTGCAAAATCTTCTTAGCCAATGTAACAGGACTAGGAGGAGGCCAGGCTGTGTGTGTCTGGTGAACGTCTTGGCAAGCACTGCTACCCTGTTCTGTCCACAGAAGTCCCGTCTTAAATCTGGAGGACATGTAGGGATCCCTGCCACAATATAGGCGGATATTAATTAATGCAACATTTGGGCTGGATCTCAACAAAGTGCAAAATGCCAAATATGAAATGCAGGGGAGTCACATTCCTTATAAGTTCAAGGAATTCTGGGTCATTGGAACACCAGCCAAGAATGCTGAAGCCAGGAATGGATAGTCAGGGGCATAAATAATAGATTTGCATTTTGAAATGTTATAGAAGCAGAGCTCTCCTCTTTTTATCTTGACAACAGTTCAGTGAGCTGGACTAGCTGGACAGAGAGCAAATGGCCCAAAGTCATACATTGATATGTATGGCTGCTTGTCAAAGTCTTCAATATGCACTGCATAAGACAGGCTGCATTAGTTTGGGGTCTGAACTAATACCCAAGAACACTGCAGGATAGGAAACTCCGGTTTCAACAAATCCCATGCTGCATGCCAGCATTTCCCGAACTATGTTCTGTGGAACACTGGTGGACTTCAATTCCCAGAAGCCTAAGTCAGTAGTAGTAGTAGTAGTAGTAGTAGTAGTAGTAGTAGCAGTAGTAGTAGTAATAATTGTAACAATCTTCTTACATGCAGGCCATGCTTTTCCAAGCTTACTGCCCTCTCAGTTCAGGCTTCTCCATTAGGTAAATCAGGTAGTGTCGAGCAAAGAAATCACTCCAAGTCTCTTCGAGCATTTTCATAATCTATACCTATAAATCCAAGGGTTAACCGTTGGAACTTGCTATACGTTTCTGCACCCATCCATCCTATCCCGTACCGAGCCTCCTGCACTCTCCTGAACCCGGTCTGGAGGTTAACGTAGGGTTGAGAAATGCACCAGTGGGGCAAGAGCCCCACGAACGCGAACAAAGGGAAAGAACATCAATTCCCAACGTTCTTTGCGCCGTGCCGCACCACAGCCAATCAGGCTAAGAGGCGTGAGCAAAAAGAATGTTGGGAAATGCGGTGCAGCCAATTAAAATCGAGCCGCAGAAAAAAACCGCCACACAAATTCAAACCACAAACGCAAAACTACAAGTCCCAGCATCCTGCGTGCCGTGAGCACACAGAACGCTGAGAAAGCTGGCACGCAAAAAATAAAATTACAAAATGCAAAGGGAGCGCAAGTCCCCAGCAGCCGGACGCAGCGCCTCACAGCCTCGCAAAACAAAAAGCCACAAAACTCCACCGCGAGATACCCGCTGGCCTTCTTTCCTGGAGCAACAGGGAGAAAAGGGACTCCCTCTCCTGCAAGCTACCACGCCGAAGACACGGCGAGACCACCACCAGCCTCAATGAAAGTTGAGCCGGGGTGGAAGAAAAACAAAAAAACAGGCAGCAGTTCGTCAGAGGAAGCACCCTCCCTGGCGGATGACTGGCTGATGCTTTTGTACTTCCAAATACAAAAGCAGCAGCCAGCAATCCGCAAGGAAGAGCACCACCCCTTATGGATCGCTGCCTGCCAATCTCCGGTTAGGTAAGCCAGCAAAGAAAGGAGACAGAGAGGAGAGAACCATCGTTAGGCAGAGATAGCCTCCTCCTTCTCCCCCAACCTACCTAATGAACCTTCCTGGGAGAAGAACGGGCTGACTGCCTCCTCCTTCTTTCCACCATTGCTGCATCGAAACCAAAATTCGAAGCAGCAATGGGGAAAAGAGGAACCAACAGGCAGCCTGTTCTTCACGCTAAAGTAAAGACCAAAAAAAACCACCAAAATTAATAAATAATAATAAAAGAAAATAAATCAATAATTAAAAAAACCATTAATAAACAAAAAAGTAAACCACAAAATACACAAACAAAAACATCCACAATACCACAAAAGCACATACAAAACACCTAACTACAACACGAAAATACCTAACTCTAACAACACAACTACCACAAATTACACAAATAAACAACAACGCAATAAGAAAAATAAACAAAACCAGAAATAACCAAACCAATTAAACAAACCTAAAACTCAACCAAAACAAAAAAGAACAAACAGAAACACCTCCCAGCCCACTACCACAAAAACAAAACAAAGAAAAACCCCAGAAGAAAGAAAACCAGAGAACTCACCAGCACGTCCTCCCTCCACAACGACCGGAACAGAAATGAAGAAACAAAGACTACTTACTGGAAGAAGCCCCAGCTAGATGCCAGGAGAGAAAAAACATGTGAAACAAAACCACTAACAGCCCCACCTGCAGGGCAGAATATTAAAAACAACTCAAAAACACAACAGCCCCACCTAGAGGCCACAAGAGTAAAAACAAGTCAAAAACATAACAATAAATCAAAAGTTTACACAAATAACAAACATATGTTAAATAAATAAAATAAAATATTTATAACATCCTGTGTTGAGTTTTAACTCAAATAAAAACCCAAAACATCTAAACACAGTTTAAAAACATTGAATGTAAAAAACATATACTTTCACATTTTAAAAAATATTACCTATGGTACAACTATTAACAAAAAAAAATCACAAACTAAAACATTATTTGGTTAAATAAAACAATTTGAAACAACTATATCATCCTTTGTTCTTTTTTTAATCCACAAAAAAAATCAAAAAAGCTGATCACAGTTTATAACAACCCGGCAATGCCGGGTAAACTATGCTAGTTGTATTATAAACATAGCAAGTTTCAAAATACAGTCCAGTAAAAGATCAGAAGCAGATAGATAAAGCAATCTGTTGGGGGGGGGGGGAGAGAACTTCTTTCCAAGAGACTACATTTTGGCTGTTTGCCAGCAGGCTTCCCAAGAGAGACTGAATGAATGGGGGAGGGTGTCTTTCTCCTGGACCTGACTCCTCCCATCAGGATCCTCCCTTTGACCCTCCTCCTTAGGGCTTATCCCCAATGATCTTCCAGCAAGACATTTCAATCACACACCAAGTTCCACCCCTTCTTCCCCAAGATGCTGCCATGCGGCTCCCATGTGTTCTGAAATCGCCATCTTGAAGGGGCATCTCCCCCCCCTCCAGGAGGCAGGCTACATGGAATGAGCGGCTTCATTCCATGACACCACCCTCGTTAGGGTGATGAAAACCAGGATTTTCGTTGGTGAGAGTCATGCCGCCTCTACGGCCCCCTGAGTCCTGGCCGTGGGTGGAGAATGGAACTCCGGAGGTGAGAGTAGGTCCCGGCGTCCGTCGCTGTGGGGGCCTCTCCACCCCATCCAGAGAGGAGCCCGGGGTGCTGGATTTCCTCTGGCCGGCTGCTGGTCAAACCGCGCTGGTCTCGGCAACGGTGGCAGGGAGCGGTTTTTGAGGGCGTCGGAGCAGCCCTCAGGTGCCGCTTGTCCTCCCCCGGCTGGCTGCTGGTCAAACTGCGCTAGTCTCAGCGGCGACGGGGAGCGGCTTTTGAGGGCGTTGGAGCAATATTAACCCCCGCTGTGCCATTTACTATCTAAAAACAAATATAAAATCTACAAAATCTTAACATTAAAAAATTAATTACAGGAGGGGGGAGCCTCAGATGACCCAAAAAATGGGCCCCCAGACCCATTTTGCCAACTACGTCTTCAATTCTTTCCTAAATGGTAGCAACCGGGCCTGGAGGCATAGCTCTACCAGGAGGAGGTTCCATAGTGTGGGGGCTACAACCAAGAAGGCCCTTTTCCTCGTGCTGGAGAGGCAAACCTCCACAACAGATGGCATCTGAAGGGTTCCCTCTTGGTTTGCTCTCATGGGACGGTTCAATGTCCTAGGGACAATGCAGTCCCTGAGGTATCCTGGTCCGCTATCATGAAGGGCTTTAAAGGTGACAACCAGCACCTTGAATTGCACTGAGAGACATATAGGCATACATCCATACAATGTCAGGAAAGTCCTGAGTTCTCATCTAGGAAGGCAATTTCTCTTTTGTGAATGATAAGGCAGGTCTGTGGTAGGGAAGGAGTGGAAGAAGAAGGAAGTGTCTTGTTCTCTGTGTGGGTTTCAAGCTGCAGACATGATTCAGGCACAATGCCCTGTGCATACTTTTCTCTCTCTGATATCTTCGTTCTCCCCTCCCAAACAATATTCTATGCAAGTCCTCCCTAGGGTATGGCGTTGCCTGTGTTTTGTAGCACTCTTCCACCTCTTCTTGCTCAATGTACTATTAAATATGACTGCTTAGAATGACATGTTCTGGCCCTGTCATTACCTCTTGCCTTGCTAATTTGTCAGCAAATCACAGTTTAGGTTCCTGTAGACTTGGTTGCCATTGAACTGTGGCCTCTTTTTAGAACAAAAAGAAGACAATTGTCTTTGGGGAATCAGAGCAATGAAAATGGGAGGGAAAGATGATTTAAAGCAGGAACAAATTATTATTCTACTCTGGAAAGAAAAGAGGTCTTTTGTGTTTAACATTCTACAGCAGTTATGTTTTATCCTCCAGGTCCGTGATGGTGAACCTTGGCACTCCAGATATTGCAGT
Source organism: Bradypodion ventrale (assembly GCA_035047345.1). Classification (NCBI taxonomy): domain Eukaryota; kingdom Metazoa; phylum Chordata; class Lepidosauria; order Squamata; family Chamaeleonidae; genus Bradypodion; species Bradypodion ventrale. The sequence continues at coordinate 130,579,427 of JAWDJE010000006.1, forward strand.
AGCTTAGTGATTAAGACACCGAACTTGACAACGGGAAGGTTGACAGGTCAGCAGTTCGAGACCCAAGAGCTACATGGCGGAGTGAGGTCCCATTGTCTGTCCCAGCTCCTGCCAATGCAGCAGTTCGAAAGCAAGACATTGCAAGTAGATATATAGGTAGAAGAAGGGGGTGGCAGAGGATGAGATGGCTAGATGGCATTGTTGATGCAATGGGCACAAAGATGGGTGGGCTGAGGAGGATGGTGGAGGATAGGGGTGACTGGCGCATGGTGGCCCATGCGCTCGTAAAGGGTCGGAATCGACTGTGCAACTGAACAACAAAAAAATAGTTACCACTTCTGTGGGAAGGTAAACAGCATTCCACGCACTCCAGTGTCAAGTTATGCTTGCCTCATGCCCATGGAAACGTCTGCAGATGCAGAAAGTGCTGGCTCTTTGGCTATAAACAGAGATTAGCACTGAACTCTAGAGTCAGATACGACTGGCTTTCAAGCGAGAGTGACCTTTAACTTTACCTGAGGCAGTGGCTCACAGCTTTGGAATACAGATGTTCTTGGACTACATCTCCCAGAAATCTTGTCCAACACAGCCAATGGTGAAGGCTTGTGGTAGTTTTAGTCAAATAACATCTGGGATCCAAAGGTTGGCAGTCACTGTTCTAGAATAATATTGCTTACCATTTGAATACTAACATTTATTTTTAGAAGGGGGGGGGGGCAGCAACAACAAAAATCATTGCTATATTTGCTAGCATCCCACATATTCTAATTTCAGAAAGGTAAAGCGTTTTGGAACCCCATTGTAACCAAGACAAATCCTGTTTATACTGAAACAAACACTGAACAGCTTGAGCATGTGACTAGGGTTTCCAGCATGGCAGTTTCCCTGAAATGTAAGTAAGCAGGGAGCAAAAAGTGCTGAGACTTGCAGAGCGGGACATGATTATCTTGGCCAGTAAGAGGAAACAATAACAATGGGGTCATCTGAACATGTAATAATAGTAATCAGAACAAAATGCAACAAGCTTTTGTGTTTTATGAATCCTGCTTCTATCAGCTTCATGACAGAAATGTTGCTGGTGTGATACCTTTCTTTTTTCTTTTAATTTATGAAAATACTAGCTGGGTACTCAGCTTCGCTCGGGCCTACCCCCCCCCCCCCCCTTCCTCAGTTCCAGGCCTCCGTCCTTGTTACCATTGTTGGGTGGGTCTGTCCCCCCCCCCCAACAACCACTTTCTGGCACCGTGCTCCTGAGCACGGCACAGGTCTTCATCCGCTGCTCCCGCTGGACGGGTGTCCACCATGTCCCTGGTGGCTGCAGACTTGCCAGCCTGGCCCTTCTGCAGCGCAGCCCTGCCAAGGGCTTTTCCTTCACCACCCACAGCCTGCTCTGCCATCCTGCCCGCTGCCTCCTGTCATGGCTGTTAGCCCGGGGCGTGCATGCTGACATGCGCTGTCCCTTTATTCCGCCCACAGCCTGCTCTGCCATCTCGTCCGCTGCCTCCTATCATGGCTGTTAGCCCGGGGCGTGCACGCTGACATGTGCTGCCCCTTTATTCTGCCTACGGCCTGCTCTGCCATCTCGCCCGCTGCCTCCTGTCCTGTCATTCCGTTCCAAGGTGCAAGACACTCTGGGAGTTGTAGTCTCTGTACTGTTTCTCAATTTGTGGAGCCCACGGCCCCCCCACTGGACACGTGACCTTGACAGCAACCAACCAGCATGGCCAAGGTTGGTGTGTGCCGACTTGCAAGGGGTTTGGTGCAGGGGTGTGGGAGCCTATTTGGGACACACACACACACCCCTCTTTTAAATATATATACATATACATATACATATACATATACATATACATATACATACATATACATATACATATATATATATATATATATATATATATATATATATATATATATATATATATATATATATATATATATATATATATATATATATATATATATATATATATATTAACCTATAAATCCAAGGGTTAACCGTTGGAACTGGCTATAGGTTGCTATGCCTCGCCCTACTTGCCTGCACTCACCCTTCGTGCACACGGCCGATCTGGGTACGCAGGTCAACGAAGGATTGAGAAAACCAGCAGTGGGGCAACAGCCCCACAAACGCGAAGAAAGGGAAACAACTTCACTTCCCAACATTCCTTGCGCCACGCCGCGCCAGAGCCAATCAGGCTGAGAGGCTCTCGCACGGCGCAGCGTTCGGAAACGCGCCGCAGCCAATCAAAAGAAAAGCATTTTAAAAAAACGCAGCACAAACACAAAGCACTAACCCATTACTACAAGCCCCAGCGTCCTGCGCGCCATGACCGCGCAGAACGCTGAGGAAACCGGCGCCCAAAAAATTAAAAAGAAAAACAACTCACCGCCTCACAGCCAAGCACACACCAGCCGGCTTTCTTTCCCTCACCCACAGCGCCTGAAGGTCCCGACTGGAGTTTCCCCTTTAATATCAGTGGGTGGGGGTTGCGATCCCCCTCTCCGCTGGCTACCCTAGGGAGGTTTGTGGGAACAAAAGGGGTATGTTTCCCAAACCCTTCTGGACTCAGGATACCAGGGAGAGGGGATCGATTCCCACCCCCCTCCTTAAAACAACTCCGTCTTTTCTTCTCTTTAAAAACGGAGTTGTTTTAAGGAGGGGGGAGGGAATCGATCCACTCTGCCTGGTCTACTGGGTCCAGAAGAGTTGGGGGGACATACCTCTTTTGTCCCCACAAACCTCCCAACCCCAGGGGAGCCAGCGGAGAGGGGGGTCGCAACCTCCCACCCACTGATATTAAAGGGGAAACCCCGATCTACTTTCACGACTCCACACAAACAAAGCACCATAAAACAATAAAGACCCCCTCCCTACCACCTAGCCCACCCTTCCTAACCCCCAACGACCATGCCCCCCTCCCCACCACCTAACCCACCCTTCCTAACCCCCAACAACCATGCCCCCTCCCCACCACCTAGCCCACCCTTCCTAACCCCCAACGACCATGCCCCCCTCCCCACCACCTAGCCCACCCTTCCTAACCCCCAATGACCACGTACCTTCCCCACCACCAAATAAATAATTTTAAAAAAATTACTAAAAACACTCAAACACATCCAAAAATACACAAAAACAAAAACACCAAAAACAATACGAAGTAAACAAAGACACAATCAAAAACAAAACAAACAGACAAAAAATACAAATTCCAACCCCCCTACCCCCCCCCCCCCCGCCCACACACACACACAAAAGAAAGAAAACAAGCAAACTTACCAAAAGAGGTGCTACCTCCACCAGGACTGGAAAAGAAATGAATAAAGAAAGACCCTACTTACCAGAAGAAGCTCCACCCAGAGGCCAGGAGAGAAAAAAAAGTCAAAATACAATAACCCCTACCAGCACCACCTGCTGGTCACAATAGTAAAAACAATTCAAAAACACACAACAGCCCCAAACAAAACACAAATTCACAATTTTACACAAAAGGTCATACCAATAAAAACAAGTTAAAAAAATTACACTAAACACACTTTCACACAAATCACAAATATATGTCAATAAAATACAATAGAAAATTTAAAAAATCCTGTGCTGACTTATAACTCAAATTTAAACTCAAAACATCTAAACACATTTTAAAAACATTGAATGTAAAAAACATTTACTTTTACATTATTAAAATTATTACCTACGGTACAACTAATTAAAAAAATTCAAAAAACTAAAACATTATTCGCTTACATAAAACAATTTGAAAAAATTATATCATACTTTCTTCTTTTATTAATCCTCAAAAAACCCAAAAAAGCAGATCACAGTTAATAACAGCCAAGCCAAACAAATTTTACATAAATAAACATTTAAAAAATTAAAATTACAGACTAAGCAATTTTTAAAAAAATTAACACAATTTAACCTTCCAACACAATGTAAAACTATTGCAAAAATAAAATTGGCTCATTTTTTATTAAAACACACGGGGGGAAAAGCCCGGCAATGCCGGGCAACCCTTGCTAGTTTATATATATATATATAAAACCAGAAGGTTGGCAGGTCAGCAGTTTGAGACCTGAGTGCTGTGTGATGAGGTGAGCTCCTGCCAACCTAGCATTTCAAAAGCAAGAAATTGCAAGTAGATAAATAGCTACCAGTTCAATGGGAAAGACAATAGCATGGCATGCTCTGCAGTGTCTAGTCATGCCTGCCATGTGACCACAGAAACTGTCTGCAGACAGTGCTGGCTCTTGGGCTGTAAATGAAGATGAGCACAGTCCCCTAGAGTTCCCTAGAGAAGAGGTTTTCAACCTTTTTCAGCTATGGGCTGGACCACACCCCCACAGACAGCTGAACGGGCTGGACTGGTGCCGTGAAATGCGTCCGCAACTGTCATAAATGCATTTATGATGGTTGTGGACTCATTTATGGCTGTAGTAAACGCAATTACAACAGCTGCAGACTCATTTACAGCTGTTGTAAATGCATTTATGCAGCTGTAAATGAGTCTGTGGCTGGCAGCAGTAGTGGTAGCGGCAGTTGAGGGGTGGATGGAGCATGGTTGGGGGTCAGATTATTTGGCATTGTGAGCCAGATCTGGCCCACAGGCCATAGGTTGTGAACACCTGCCCTAGAGTCAAACATGACTGTCTTTTGAGTGAAGGGAAAATTGCTACATGCTGCATGTATCATATAGCATTTTTTTTCATACAACAATGAGCCCTGTGGAATGGATTAAAATCGTTGTATGAGGTACCGATGTAATTTTGCGTTAGAAATTATTTTGGGTTGAAATGATTTTTGTGGAAGAAACTCCACTCAGGGAATGCCCTAATGGGGCTCCTTTCATCTCCCCAACAGCTGGGACAGAGTTGGGCACTCAATCCATGTAGTATCCGGGTCTTGAACTGCCGACTTGCCAGCCTTCCAGCTAACAAGGCAAGCTTCTTAACCACTGAGCCACTGCAGCCCCCTTGCACATAGTTGGAAAGTTTACTTGGGATAGACTACAACTTTCAGAATCCTTTAGCCAGGTCATTCTGAGAGTTGTAGTTAAGTTTGCCCCTTAAATTCTGTAGTCTTTCATACAACCTGCCCTAGACTTCTGAAGCTAGATTGAATTGTTCACGTACAACACCACAGAATGATTCACTTGCCGGTCATTGACTTCTGAACATGGAATGAGACAGATGGTGCTCTCCTGTTTTTTCTCCGAAGCAGAAAAATGCCTAAGGCCTGAGGAGAGACATTGTTCTTAATAACAGTGCATGGATAAAGCTTTGGAATTAAAACTTAGTACAAATCAGAATGACTTCATGCTCTTTATTTTTTGAAAAAACATATTTTTTATATTTTTAGGGGGAGTGGGAGGAGACCAGTGACATCTCTTAGCGTTCACATCAGTGTTGGGCTCAAAAAACATTTTACTACCACACTGTGGACATGGCCTACTTCGTGGGCATGGCTTACTTTATGGGCATAGCCTACTCTGTGGGTGTGGTCATGTGACTGGGTTGGCGATCTAGTCATGCCTGCCCAGTGGTGGGATTCAATTTTTTTACTACCTACTCTGTGGGAGTGGTATGGTGGACATGGCCAGAGGGGAAGCCCTGCATTGCACCCGATTTAGGACTACTTTATTTCAAAACTTGGGCCAACCGGAATTTCTGCTACCGGTTCTGGTGAACTGGTGTGAACCTGCTGAAGCCCACCACAGGTATTCATTTATACCTGAACAGCCTTAACATGAGACCACCCATGAGATCCCATGAAGTTGTGACTTCATGGGAATAACGTATGGGCACCACTTTGATGAGTGAGCACTTGTTTTCGAGGAAGACTGTACTTTCAGTTTTGTGTAATTGTGGTGAGGCCCCGACCCCCTGATCCCAATACGTATCTGCTGTTTTGCAACAGGTAGGAAATACATGCCCATGATAGGCAGTATGCTATTTAGATAAACTGTTTGCAGGAGGGCATCCACACAGTGGTTTTCTCTCCTCTGGCATGTCCCCCCACCCCTACTGCCATCGAGTGACCGGGTACATGACTGGTCTTGCAACCAGCATTGTGTGACTGGGCATGAGAAACAGAGCATAGTGCTGTGATGACAAACCTTGGCACTCCATATGTTCTTGGACTTCAATTCCCAGAAGCCCAAGCCCCCGTGAATCCACATGAAGGGGTTTACTGCGATTCATCTGGCCCACGCTGCCCTCATCTCTCCCGGAAGCGGAAGTAAAAATGCGCCCGAAGGAGGAAGGGTTAACCCAGAAGAGCCTTAACCGTATGGGCGCATTTTACTTCCGCTTCCAGGAGCGACAAGGGCAGCACAGACCAGATGAAATGCAGTAAACCCATTTTTGTGGATTCACGGGGTGCTTGGGCTTCTGGGAATTGAAGTCCAAGGACATCTGGAGTGCCAAGGTTCACCATCATGGAAATAGTGGAATGAGGTTTACACTTATATGGTTTCCTTTCCATTCCATATGGAAAACAGGGAATACTTACCTCTTTTCCTCTAAATCACTGCAGAGTCGAGAGATTTGACACAGGCAGCATTAATGGGCCTCTGTTTGTGGGGGTGGGGAGTGGTTCTGTGTTCCTCCTAGTAGCTTCTCATTCCTTTCTCTTGCTTCCTTCACTCTCTAAAATGTGGTTACTTTGCCCATTTTAATACACCGGAGCCCCCGCAACACATTCATGATGCAGGGAAACGGAAAATGTCCGGATGTGCTCTGGATTAGCACTCCATGGTTCCCAAAGGTGGATAAGAGTTTGATCATCATCTCAGCTCTTACTATTCTTTCTGGGCTTGTAGCCAGAGGTTTCCATAGAATTGCCAGTGGAATTTCTCCGAAAGAAAAATATCCATGTGCTTTTTGCCCTTCCAGCCTTCAGTAATGCTGGCTTTTCCAAACCTGTCAGGTTACTTCTTTTGGGATAATAGCAATCTTCCATGCAGTAACACTGGGTATCATTGGGAGGGAGTTTTATAATGTACTGGGATTATCCTTTGCCACTAACTTGATTGTTAACATTTTTCCTACCCCTGCCATTGGAGTTAAGTTCCCACCTTCTCTTCCTCTTTGTTTTCTTGCTTCCATTGTTTTGCTGATAGTCCCTTTTCTTCCTCTGACCAAAAGAACAAGCACAGAGGTTCTCTCTGCCTACAATTCTATTTTCCTATTTTTCTTCTGACAGTAACTACAAATGATAACTGTAAGTAAATAAAAACATTTTTCTACTTTGAATGCTTCTGGTGTGATTTTATCTTACAAAGTGCTAGTTTTGTGGGAAGGACCAATGGGAGCTGGTGATGAGACTGGCTAATCTGTTTTCTTTGAGTTGTTATTTTTCTATCTCATATTCTACTGACTACGAAGAATAACCAAAATCCCTCAACTACTTCAATGAACATCTCCTCAACACAATTGCCCATTGGCCAACTATTAGATACAATCATAAGCACTGCTTTTAAAATCTCCCTTGGAATCTAGTGTAACTCATGATGAAGTGGAGTAAACTGTAATGCAATATAGAGTCCATGCAGCCGAGCACCTATGCACATTTCTCTCTCTATAGAACAACCAGTGCATCCATCCATGCATGTGGATACATGCATAAATGTCCATACATCCAGTACCATTAACCTAATCACTTAAAAAGGAGAGAGGTCAAACTAAACTTGCTATATCACAAATTGTCCCTACTTCTTGACAAAATAAAACAACTAACACAAGTTGCTGTTGATTGAAAAGACACTGCTTGTAAAACCTTCAATGCTACTTGTTTAGATAAGCCAGTGGTTTCCAACCTTAGCTCTCCAGATGTTCTTGGACTACAGCTCCTAGAAATCATGGCCAGCACAGCCAATGGTGGAGTCCTGGTAGTTTTAGACCAAGAACATATGGGGAACCAAAAGTTGGAAACCGCTAGTATAAGCTTACATATGTGTGGTTGTGGTGCCATACAAAAGAACTGTCTTGCTAATTACACAGCCATAATCCTTTTGCCTAGTTATGCTGGTATGCTATAAATGGTGTCAATTTTCAAAAGGAATTTCTCGAAGTTAAGAAATTTCTGTTGCATAATGAGTGACATGATTCACCGCGCAACAGATAACGTCTATAGAGATTTCTTAAACTGATGCAATTTACTACCAACAGTTACAATAGCCAAGCCAAAGGATTTCAACATAAGAAACTGTGATTTTTCCAAGTAAACTCTTCACTCCTCCAGGAATTCATTTCTGCCTTAGTACACCAATGAAAATTTTTACATTTAGAGTGCAAAGTAACAAGGTCTTTATAGGTCTGAGCAGGACACTAGGAGGCCAGTCTCTCTCTCTCTCTTACTATTGCCCTCATTCTCCTCATAAAGGTAAAAGTAAAGGTCGCCCTTGCTCGAAAGCCAGTCGTATCCGACTCTAGGGTTCAGTGCACATCTCTGTTTATAGCCAAAGAGCCAGCCCTGTCTACGTCTGCAGACGTTTCTGTGGACATGTGGCAGGCATGCCTCGAATGCACGGAATGCTGTTTACCTTCCCACCAAAATGGTCCCTATTTATCTACTTGCAATTTCTTGCTTTTGAACTGCTAGGTTGGCAGGAGGTGGGACAGATGATGGGAGCTCACTCCGCCATGCAGTACCTCATCTCTCTGCAAAAAACATGCACTGTTCAAGAAATTTAGATGCATCAATCAATATATATGAATGTACTGACTGAAAAATCTGGGAACCGTTGAGTATTCTAGTACAACCCCAGCGTGCAGTGATTACCAAGCCCAGTAATATGTAAGTGCTTGAAGATATGGTCTGAAAGATGTTTCTGATGGCTCAATCACAACACAGGCAGTGTTGAGCTGCTCCTGGCGCCCACAGGTGCCCGGACACCAGTAGCGGAAATTCCCCCAGGCCACACCTACTTGGTCGGCCACGCCCACCTCCTTACCCCCAGACCATGGCGTAGGGAGGCCAAGTGGGTGTGGCCCACAGAGTTAGCCATGTCCACAGAGTTAGCCACGCCCATGGCAGGGGTAGTAATTTTTTTTGCAGAGCATCACTGAACACAGGACAGTTTCACTCGAAGCTAAGGACCTCAGACTCTAGTCCACCAGGAACACTGAAGATTGGTTTTGAAAACTTATAAGTAAATTGTTGGTCACCATTCCCAAACTATCAAAGTAAACAAAACAAAAAGACAAAAAACATTGTAGCACTTTAAAGACTAACTACTGTATTTTAATATTAGCTTTTGTGGATCAAGTCCACTTCATCATGGCATCAATTTATACACATCATGTACAGGGGTATAGAATGATTATCATAACAGATAAGTACACAAATCAATGTTTTGGTTTTTTCAGTACCCCTGTACCTGATGCATACAAATTGATGCCACGAAGCCTCACTCTACTGTCTGACGAAGTGGACTTGATCTACGAAAGCTCACATTTAAATATGCAGAAGCAGTTTGTCTTTCAAGTGCCAGAATGTTTTTTGTCTTTTCATTTTGCTTTGCTTTGTTTGCTCTCTGATATGCTTGAAGCACAGACTAACATGGCTACCATTTCAAAAATGTCCCAAACTGGTGTCTTTCAGAGATGTTATCCTATAACAGTGATGGTGAACATTGGCACTCCAGGTGTTCTTGGACTTCAGTTCCAGGAGGCCCAAGTCTCTGTGAATCCACATGAATGGGTTTACTGCATGTGTTCTTGGACTTCAATTCTCAGAATCCCAAGCCTCTGTGAATCCACATGAATGGGTTTACTGCAGGTATATGCAATAAACCCATTCGTGTGGATTCACAGAGACTTGGGTTTCTGGGAATTGAAGTCCAAGAACACTTGGAGTGCCAAGGTTCACCATTGCGGTCCTATAACATGAATCAGCATTTTGCAGCTACTTCATTTTAATTTTTTTTAAAAAAAAAAAAGACTGAGATGTAATACAAAGTTATAGTTGCAAAAGACCTGAACAAAGCAGGCTACCCATAACATAGCTAAGAAAGTTATGCTGAGTGGGAAAGGAAGCAGGGAAAATCCACTCCATTGCTGACAAACGGTCCAGTTCTAAACTGGTAAATGGAAAAAAATTGGATTATGGTGATCAGGTACAGAAGGTCACCCAGAGAGCCATTGGAGATGCTTTTTGGAAAGCTATGACTTGTGTTTAAACATATTTAAATGGCAACCACTGCTCTTTGGGTAATAACTTCATGGAGGCAGGGGAAGAGGAAAGGAAAACCACTGTCAAGGTTTACAAATGAATGGAACTGGTTCTGTCTGCTCGGTTAGACAATAACAGTGACTGTGTGTTTCATTTGGAGCAAGACTGTGTGTGGATGCAGATTCCATCTGGCAGAGCAAAACCGCAGATTGCACTCTGTTATGTTGAGTTGGAAGATCGTCTGCAGACATAAAAAGAGTAAAGGAAGTTCACAAAGGACTCCTTCTCTTATCCCAGGGGTGCTCAAACTACGGCATGTGGGCCAGATCCAGCCACAATGCCAATTCATCCGGCCCATACCACCCTCGTCATTCCCATATGGGCGCGTTTTACTTCCGCTTCGGGGAGCGACGAGGGTGGCGTGGGCTGGATGAATTGGCATCAGGGGCCAGATCTGGCCCATAGGCTGTAGTTTGGGTACCCCTGGTTTAAGCAGAGAAAATGGCAGCCTAAAATCTATCTCATCCTGTTGCAAAACCACATGGCCGGCCCGCTGAACCATGTGACTGGCCCACACCCCAAAAAGTTTGGGCACCCCTATCTTATCCTTCTGTATTATTCAGACCATGTCATCTTGGTTATGTGTACACAGAGACGTACACACACCATGCTTAACAGAGAAACCACAGCTTGGCCCCCTGGTCTGTGCTGGAAAGGAATCCAGCCGTGTAAAAGCATGCAGCCTGGAATGAATGGAAACAGATGCCTATGAATCAGCTAACTGAAATTCTTCACAGGAGAACGGAACAACTATTTATCACAGCTACAAAAATTTTCTTTTCTTGCTCCTCGGGCCTTCTGCACTAGTTTCTTCCCATTAATATTAATGTTTCAGTTAAACAAAGGCAGGACTCAAACTGAGCATAGTCACCATGCAGCCTGCCTTTGGGTCTGAGAGCGCTGTCCTTTGAAATCCCCAAGCCATCCTATTTATTTGCTAGACCCCCTGGTTTTCCAGATTGGGTTGTATGAAGAAATTCCAAGGGGTGGGGCAGGCTTGAGGCTGTGAGATTTTAACAAAGAAGAATAAAATCCAAGCTAAACAAATTGTTCTAATAGGTATCGTTGCAAGAATGTTGGATTTCTAAAAGCAATCTGGTTTTTGCTCTTTCTCAATTTAAAGCATTCTTATTAAGTCTTTAAATGTTGTGTTGATCAATATTAAGTTACAAATGGAATTCTTTCTTAAAAGAGGATTCTTCTTCTGTATCTGAATCCAACCATAGGCGATCATAATGGTGATCAGCCATGAAGACTGTCCTGAGAATATAATGCAGTGGCCTTTCATCTGCCTTCCGCATCGCAGCATGACACCCATACCACTCATCCAGTTCCGCGAGTCACTTTCTGGTCCTGAGCCCTCTTGACACGCAAAGTCCTCCTCAGCCCTAGGCCAGGATTGAAGCTTCTGCCCTCCATCAAGATGGATCCAAGTGGGATTTAATCCAGTTAGGGACCATCACCCTTTCCCTGTGGACTTTGGCACCCAAGGCCATTAATCCTCAGGGTTATCAGGTTAGTTAACTGCTGCCTGACACTCAGCATTGAGTCGCTGACAGTATGGTCTACTCTATTACCTGTCCATAGCAGGATAACCTGGCCAGACAGTCTTAAAAGAGGATTGGTTGATGGTAATGAAGGGGTGAAGAGTCACAAGGGTTTCTCAAAAGAAAAGAAAAGCCACAAGATTTGGAGACTGTTGCACAAGACTGCATGAACTCTCAATCAAAATAAACCTATCTGATATGACTGCATAATTTCCAGTTTTGTTATCTTCAATATGAGCCAAATTTAAATTGGGCATAATGGCATTTGCCCTTTACTTGGCTTGATTTCTTCTCTTGTTTCAGATTGTGAATTCTTTTGGATCAGAGACTTGATAGGTTTTGCTCATGAAGCCCACCAGCAAAGCACTAACCACAGAATCACAAAAATGGAGGGTACCTTAAAGGCAATCTAGTCTGGCCCCCTCTAGAGATGCAGGGAAACCTTTGCTAAACATTTTTATCAATGAAATGTGGGAGGATGCATAGTGCATGGTGCAGACACCCAAGTGCATGGAATGCTGTTTACCTTCCCACTGAAATAGACCCTATTTATCTACTTGCAATTTCTTGCTTTTGAACTGCTAGGTTGGCAGGAGCTGGGACAAAGACAGGAGCTCATTCCGTCCTGCAGTACTTGGGTTTTGAACTGCTGACCTTCTGCCTCCCAGTCAGCATCTTAACCACTTGAGCCACTGAAGTCCTACAAAATCATTATATCTCAAGCTTAATAGGCACTGACATCTGAGATATGCATCTTAGCATTTAATAAGGTTTACAGAACAAGATCTGGGAGATCAAAATAAGAGTTATTTGCAAGACTATCTATTTGGAAAAATCACTCACATGCATAATAGGTTTACATAAGTTAGCATCATCCAGACGCTCCTTACCTGGGGCCCTCTTGTACGCCTACTGAGCCAACCTTCTCTAAGACTTCACCCACTTGCCCTTCCTTTACTTTAACTTGTTCAGAAGCCCTTTGCAACTTTGTTGGGGGAATGAAAAAGGGCATTACAGTATGTGAAATTCCAGGATATTTTCAGTTCTGTTTTGTTCCATCACTGCTTTATTGGTTGCTGCAGAAGGTAGTTTTTTGTGTCCAGAAACAAATCCTTGGTGAAGGAAATGAGCATTCGGTCTAATTCCAGACAGTAGATTCCTTCCTCTTGGGCAGGAGTTCTCAACCTTTTTAAGCTGGGGGCCAGGTCACTCTCCCTCAGACATCTTTGGGGGCCGGATGACCATTTCCCCCTTCCTCCATCACATGGCACTTCCTGAGGTGGCTGTGGGGGCCACATGAAATGGTGCCGCAGGGTGCATCCGGCCCATGGACTGCAGGTTGAAAACCCCTGCTCTTGGGGATGAAGGACTGGAATTGACTTGATGGCATGCAATACAGTACTGTTCAGCTGCAACCAATTAAAGCTGCAGTGTTTTACTACTATTGCATGTCATCAAGTCAATTCAGAGAAACGAAAACCGTTTGTGGCTGATCTCTGGATTTCCACACCGTTTGGCCATTATCTTATCAAGTCAATTCAGACTTATGCTGACCCTTTCCAGGGTTTTTAAGGTATAGAATATTCAGAAATGGTTTCCATTTCCTTCTTCTGGAGGCGTCCTAGGATTGTGCAGTTTGCCCATTACTACACAGGCTGGCTCTTCTCCCACGAGGCACAGTGGGGAGTTGAACTTCTAACCTGTGGCTCTGCAGACAAGTCCCTAAGCCACTGAGCTATCCAGCCAACTTGTGTTTTACAACAATTTATCCATCAATAAACTGGCTAAGCTGTGTTTTCTTAGCAAACAAGGATAGCTGGATAGGTCCTCTCTCCTGGATCTGCAAGTGTCCGTTGCTAGTTCCCAAACAAATTTTGTTCGTTATACATAGACCACAATTTATAAACAGCACAGACTAGTTTGATGTATGAATGTATTTTCAAACATACAAGTTTAAATCAACCCTGGCTTCAGTTGGGTTGTAATACTGATTTTAAATCATTAGCACAAGTGCCAGTTTGAAAATGTCACTTTTCTTTGTCTGTGAACAATGCTCATATATGTTAATATAAACAGCATGGAGAAACCTCCACTGTGATTCATGTCTTGAATATGAAAATACATTCAACAAATGAAAAACCTCATGAATACATTCATTTTAATTCAGGGATGTGAGTTCATGAATGCACATTTGCAAACCTGCAACTTTCATTTCACAGCCGAAGTCAGAGGAATGTGGCTGTATTTCCTGTTTCTAGATTTTCAAAAGCTGACAGGTATGCTAATAAGAATCACCTGCATGTACTCAACCTGGAAATCTATTTAATTTTAGTGCCTGTCCAAAAGTAGAAGGAATAACTGCAACAATTTTCCAACAATAGATGGGGATGATATTTCAGAGCTCACCAGGTTTATGGCAGGGAAACTAGAGAGGGTTGCAAACACTTGGTGGACCATGGAAAAAGCAGGGGAGTACCAGGAAAAAAAAGTCTACTTCTGTTTCATTGACTACACCAAAGCCTTTGACTGTGTTGACCACAATAAACTGTGGCAAATACTTTAAGAGATGGGAATACCAGACCACCTCATCTGTCTTATGAGAAATCTGTATGTGAGCCAAGAAGCAACAGTTAGGATAGGATACGGAAATACTGATTAGTTTAGAATAGGAAAAGGAGTACGGCAAGGCTGTGTACTGTCACACTGCTTATTTAACTTGTATGCAGAATACATCATGCGTAATGCAGAGCTAGATGAAGCACAAACTGGAACTAAGATTTCTGGGAGAAACATCAATAACCTGTGATATGCAGATGATACTATCCTAATGGCAGAAAGTGAAGAAGACCTAAAGAGGCTCTTGATGAGGGTGAACAGGGAAAGTGAAAAAGCTGGCCTGAAACTCAACATCAAAAAAACTAAAATCATGGCATCTGGCCCTAGGCAGCATAATAAAAAGTAGAGACATCATCCTGCCAACAAAAGTCCACTTAGTTAAATCAATGGTCTTCCTGGTAGCAATGTATGGCTGCGAGAGCTAGACCATAAGGAAGGCTGAGCGCAGAAGAATAGACATGTTTGAAATGTGGTACTGGAGAAGATTTTGAGAGTTCCCTGAACTGCGAGGACATCAAATAACTCCATCCTGAAGGAAATCAACCCTGACTGCTCATTGGAAGGACAAATACTGAAGCTGAAGCTCAAGTACTTTGGCCACCAAATGAGTAGAGAGGACTCGCTTGAGAAGGAATTGATGCTGAAAAAGTAAGAAGGCAAAAGGAGAAGGGGGTGGAAGAGGATGAGGTGGCTAGATGGCATTATCGATGCAATGGGCATAGATCTGCGTGGGCTGAGGAGGATGGTGGAGGACAGAGGAGCCTGGCGTATGATGGTCCATGGGGTCGCAAAGGGTCAGACTTGACTGTGCGATGGAACAACAGCCAACGGTTTATGGATTTACTTGTCTAAAGTCAGAGAGGAGAGATGATAGCTTTTCAGAGCTAGAAATGGTCAAGGGTAGGCCTCTTTGTTCCTGCGTTTCCAGGTTCACAACTGTGAGTCTCATTCTAGTTCCCCATCTTTCTCTGCTCTGGTGTAAATAAGAGCAATACCTACTAAAACTTGCTTCTACCCCTGTTTTATGCTTCCTTCCTTTGGTTCGTCCTTGGAGTTAGTTCTTTGAGAATACATTGCATGGAATATGCAATGCTGGGCAAGAGGCCAGTTCACTGTCTGGAAGTGAAACAAGGGCTTTTCCACGAAAGTAGGGAATGAGTTAGTGTGTGTTCATTTGTCTTTGTGTGCTTAGTTTCAAGGGAAATCTACTGGCTTGACTGCAATTGGCTCGCTCAGTAACCCTTTCCTACACAGCAACCCAAGCAAATATATATTGATTAAAATTGTTACTTATAAGTAGAATTGCCTAGCATTTTCTTTTTAATCCAGAAGAATGAGTACATGCATTGAAACAACTTTCTATTGGTGTTCAAAAGTAGATGTGTCAGAATGAAGCAACCTCATGATTCTA
Source organism: Bradypodion ventrale (assembly GCA_035047345.1). Taxonomy (NCBI): domain Eukaryota; kingdom Metazoa; phylum Chordata; class Lepidosauria; order Squamata; family Chamaeleonidae; genus Bradypodion; species Bradypodion ventrale. The sequence continues at coordinate 130,595,235 of JAWDJE010000006.1, forward strand.
GCACCATTTTCACTGCTACAGAGATTATCAGCGTAGAGTTCACTAAAAGGATGGGAAATTCAAGCCATCTCCCTCTTCTTTCTTAACTAGTATATTTAGATCTGAAAAGTCCTTATCACGTATTCAACAAGAGAAGGAAGAAGACCTTCTCCTTATGTACAACATGCATTGAATTGGGTGGGCCAGGCTATAGTTAAGTGTGGACTATGGGCTAGGTCAGAGGACACCTGAACCCACACATTCTAGAACAGGAGTGCCCAAACTACAGCCCGGGGCCAGATCTGGCCCACGATGGCAATTCATCCGGTACACAAAGCCCTCGTCGCTCCTGGAAGCGGTAGTAACACTTGCCCATACAAGCACATTTTAATTCCACTTCCAGGAGCGATGAGGGCTTCGTTGGCCGGATGAATTGGCGTCATGGGCTGGATCCGACCCCTGGGCCATAGGGACCGGATCCCTGAACCATGTGACCAGTACAAAGCCTGAAAAGTTTGGGCACCCCTGTTCTAGAAGAAGGCACCCTTTGTGCCAGTCATGAACTGTTCAGGGCTGCAGTCCCCCAAAGCATACGCTAAATAAAACCATTTCTGTCTTTAAAATGCCGCAACACTCTGCTCTTTTTGCTAACATGGTTATCTACATGCAGGTTTGTGTGGAAGCATCCTATACCAGGGATCTAGGACTTTTGGGATCTAGAATACATCACTCTAAAGATTAGGCATGTAGAAGGTCATATTGAACGAGGTACCTAAGATCTGTGTCAAATAAGGATTCTAGCAGCAGATAATCTGCAGTGAAATCAGCCACACCAATGGGGGCACTTCTTAAGAATAACAGACCACATCTGGTCAAGTGAACCTTGTGAAGCTTTCCCGGAATTACCTGTTTATTTGTCCTTATGGATATCATCCCATTTCCACATCTTTCTCTGGTATAAATAAGAGAGATGTCAGCTATTTATGTCCTTGTTTATGCTTATTTGGTTGGGCTTGTCTTTTAGGTTGGTTTACATTTTGTCTATTCTGTTTATTGTTATAGTTGTGGCTTATGATGTTTATGTTTTTAACCATTTTCACTGCCCAGAGTAGCTTTTGCCCTAGATGGGCAGTATGGAATTTCAACCAATAGTCTGAAGTACCTGGGAATTTTGCTACTCGCTATTGAGTTCTTATTGGTGCTCTGCTTCTCTCATACACTCAACTACTAACACACAGCTCCCCAGCCATAGTAACTTCTCCAAACCAAATTTTACTGTAATGCATGAACACCTCATAAAAAATATTTTGCTCCTATATATGGACATCCTCTTAGTTGTAACGGCAAGGATCCTTTATTTCCTTCTAATCCAGTATTCCTTAAACTTGACTCTCCAAGCCTTCTTGGACTTCAATTACCAGAAGCCCAAGTCAGCACACCTGCTGATCAGGGATTGTGGGAATGGAAGTCCAAGGACAACTGGAGAGCCAAGTTTGAGGTCCTGCTAAAATCTGATATGGTAAATAAGCCAATACCTTGGATACTTTGGAGTCGTTATTCAGCGATGAGTCAGCACATCGGCAGACATCTCCGTGATGACATTCCACACATGCAAATGGACCAAAGAAATGAAGTCCATGTGCATGCAGTTTTTAGCCATTCAGATATCATGTCACTCACTGGCTAGTCAGACCATAATGTGTCCCGTCCCCCCCACCCCAGAGGACTCTTTGGTGCGTTTTAGTCCCAGCCTAACATCATTGGCAAGACTCACAGAAGGGATGCAGTTGCCTCTCCTTCTTCTACAGTTATGATGCAACATGAAAGTACTGTATGTGCAGCTATAGATACTTCTAACTTTCAGGAGTAAGTCCTAGGCTGCACAGCAGGTTTGTCTTCTAGGAAAGTTTATTTGTACAGATGGACACTTGGATGTTTTTCATCTCTTTAAGAAGTGGCTTGAGACTGGCCATTTAGCCAGTGGGCATCGCTGGATCTCTTTCTCCAGAAAGAACAAAAGAGCCTTTTTTAATCCACTGAAGTTCATGGTAGCTCTAAACATTTTGGATTTGATCCCATAAAACAGTAGTTTTAGCCTCTTTCTATTCAAAACTAAAACAGCGATTTGTTTTGTTATTAAGTACAAATAATGGTTTTGTCCAAAAACAACTACATCCTGAAAACAAAATGATGTTGGAGCAGATCTGATTTTTTTTTTTTGCCCTTCTTTCATTTCATTCCAATTTCAACTGAAGGCTGCTGTGGAAGTTTGGATGCTTACTTGCCAAGTTAAAGAAAAGCCAGGTTAGCTAGGGTAATGTTTGTTCCATCAAAATTTCAAATATAAGCGAACAGCTTTTAATGCTGTTGTTATGGCTGTCTTGCAAAAGGATAGATTTCCTCTAGATTTTTAGATAGCTAGAGACATTTCTTTAGTAAGTGTTGCTGGCTGGCTGGCTTTGGATGACTAGTAGCTGATAAATTATTCTAGTGCGAACAGGGTCAAACAAAAATGCAAAACATCAGTCCTGCACAGGACTCTGCCACAACCTACAATCCTTTGGAGAAGGGAGTACAAAACACTCAGCATTACAAATGGTTGCCATAATGAGGCTGATCTTTTAAATGACAGTATTTCACAAACAGCATATAATTACTGCAGATACAACTGTCCAGGTTCATTTCTTGAGTATATTTTCCTACCTTTCTGAACTAGAACAAGGCATAGCTGGGAATAATTTGGTTGCCAGGTCTTCCTGACTCCTGTGGCTCCTGAAAAAAGAAAGAAAAGAAAGTAAGACGACACAGCTAATAAATTCAACAGGTTTTGCCCAGAACAATTGGACTCTGCCTCTCAGCAAACCCCCTTGTTGCCTTAACTATCCTTGGCCAGTTGCCTAACTTGGAATCTTTCCTCTTGACTCACATACACATGTGCATGAGCTGATGCTTGCAACATCAACTTCTTATGATGATGATGATGATACAATGATGCAACATCATTTACATGTGTGACTTAAGCCACCACAGAAATAATCTTACAGAAAGGAATCTTGTAAGACCTTGTACACAATACTTTTCAATTGTTCAATCACACAATCAATTTCCAACTGCCTGTCAAGTAGCAAATTAGTAACTTTCTCTGCAGTTAAGCATCACTTAAGCATCTGCCTTCCTTGCCTGGTTATTGGATTGAGCTGTTAGATGTGAAGGGACACACTTCAGGTTCACCACTCAAGAATTCAGTCCTGGCATCCCGCAGTATAGGTGGAGAAAGATCCTCTGCAGCAGGGGTACCCAAACTATGACCCATGGGTCAGATCCGGCCCACACCACCCTCATCGCTCCCAGAAGTGGAAGTAAAATGCACCTGTATGGGCATGTTTTACTTCCACTTCTGGGAGCAGCATGGGCCAAATGAATTGGCGTCAGGGGCCCGGATCCAGCCCAGGGGCTGTAGTTTGGGCACCCCGGTTTAAGCAGAGAAAATGGCATCATCCTGTTGCAAAACAGATTGCAAGGTGTATTTTACTTCCACTTCCGGTGGGAGGAACCATGTGACCGGCCCGCTGAACCACGTGACCAGCCCATGGCCCAAAAAGTTTGGGCACCTCTTCTCTACAGGCCCTGAGAACTTTTTTGTCTATCTTTATACCTGCTGGTGTTGAACCAGATGGACAAACACCACCAGATGGTATGACGTTTCCTTCTAAATATATGGTCACCCTATCAAAAGACATCTCCAAAATGTCCTGTTTTCCCTGCTTCACTCCTGCAAATTATAGCCTAGGCGGGATTCACTTACAGGGTTTCTTAACCTTGGGCCTCCAGGTAGTCTTGGACTTCAATTACTAGAAGCCCAAGTCAGCACACCTGCTGATCAGGGTTTCTGGGAATTAAAATTCAAGAACATCTGAGTGCCCAAGGTTGAGAAACCATAGTAGTGAATCAAACCATTTTGGCCTTTCCTGCTGTTTTCAACTATTCCCAGCATGATTGTCTTTTCCAGAGAGTCTTGCCTTCTCATGATGTGCCTGAAATAGGACCGCCTTAGCTTTGTCATCTTTGCCTCCAGAGATAGTTCAGGCTTGATTTGCTCTAGGATCCACTTGTTTGTCTTTTTGGCTGTCTGATATGTTTGCCATGCCTCCTAATTTGGCAAACATACTGGACTGCTCATCTATGGGGCTAAGAGGAGCACTGTCCAAGTTCTACCCATCTCCTTACCAGTGGCAGAAAATATACCCTTTGTTGGCATCGCTCCACCTAAGATAAGGAGAGAAGTAGCAGTGGACACCAAGAGAACTAAACAAGAAAATGACCCTCAACATCCTCTGAATGGATATGAGCCTCAAGTCTGCTGGCTCAGATCCAGGAAGAGCTTTATGGCAAGAACAAACATTCTTGAGGGTACGCAGGAACAAAACCAAATTAGAAGATGGAGGAAGGATCTCACTGGGCAAGGAACAACATTAAAGGAGGATACAGTATAGATGAGGATCTCAACCTCCCCTACGTCACTTGGAGGACTTTGACTAGGCTGAGGGTCAGAGCCCCTAAATGCAAGACTGTGGATTCCCCGTGCCCCGTTGGGCACTGAACGGCCCGGCAGAGGCCACTTCGGTGAGAAAGGCTCCCTGGCCCGTGGGCTCTGCGAGCACCCAAATTAAGGGGGGTGGATAAATTATAAGGTTTGATTCACCCAATTCCTTGACCTGACCTAAGACTCTGCCAAGTAAGCAGATCGCTAACTCCTGTAACATAATTAGGCAAACATTCATCTCCGAGTTTAGCGTAAATCCCTGGCGCAAATAGTGGCCACGTTTACCCAGCTCCTAAGCCCAAAACAAAGGTGTTTTCCCAGTCAATGTTTGCCCGCACTAATTAACTTCCCCAAGAGAGATTCCCAATTAACCTGAGTAAATAGGTGATGTGATTTACTGTTGGGTGATGGTTTTTTCTACCTTGCCTTCTGATCTATAAAAGGTGATGTCTTTTCCTCAATAAACTACTGATCTTATCTTCCTCCATACTGCCTCGTATCGTTCCTTGATCAGTCTCCTCCGGGACCTACGGCCCTCAGCGGCCCCGATTCCTACACCAGACCAACATGCTCAAGTGTGAATATGGAGAGATGCAGAATCTGGCTCATTTGCTGGTCTGCCGATTGCTACCAGAAACATGCACTGATGAGGACTTATGTTTGGGCAACAACAAAGCCAAAGAAGTGGCTTCATTTTTGTTGTGTTCTAAGGGTTTTACCTTCCACATGGATTACAATGTATCTGAACCAATGTAACCTTGCCTATAGCAACAATGTAACCTTCAGCTGTATCATATGAACCCTGCATGAGGACGCGAGCTAATGACCACCAGCTGGCAGCAGCGAGCGTCCAAGCTCTCTTGGTCAGAACTCATCAAAGGCAACAGCGCGGGAAGCTTTCCCGCCACCACCTACACCTGGACAAGAAGGGCGTGACTCGCAATGACGTCACGCAGGCAGTAGCCAATGGGCTACCATGGCACCACGTTCAAATGTATTACTACTGTATATAAAGAGCTATCGATCCGCCATTACCTCATGTTCCCTCTGTCCACGATGCAATAAACCTGAGTTAACCCAGCCCGAGGCTGTGTCCTGTGTCTTGGTTTTGCATACACTAAATTGGCGACGAAGGTGGGATATGGATTCCCAAAGTGCCAGGACACAGAGCGGGTTCAATATTACCAAGCCGCAAGACTGGACCATCTTTAACATGGATTTCAAGGCGGCATTGGTGGAACTCAAAGTCAAAGACGACGAGGAAAGGAAGAGGGCCATCCTCACCCGAATGCTGGGAGTAGAAACCAAGCGGACGCTGGTGGGCATGATCGAACCGAAGTCGTTGGATGATTTCAAAACCGACGACATACTGAAGTTGCTGCGTGAGCGTTTCCAACCCTCGAAGGCAATGTTTCCCGCTAGGAGTGCGTTTTGGAGGCGAGTCCAAGCGCCGGATGAGTCGGTAGAGGCTTTCGTGGAGGCCCTGAGGGTAGCCGCCGTTCCCTGCAAGTGGGACAACCTGGAGATGATAATGAGGGACGTCGTGCTGTGTGGCCTGAAGGACAAGGAAGTGCAGCGCAGCCTGATGAACAGGGAGCCGCCACCCACGCTGGCCGAGGTCGTAGAGACCGCGGAATCCGCGGAGTCCACGAATGCGGGTGTGGACGAAATACACGAGTGGCGTGAGTGGCGTCCTAGGGCCAGCAAAGCGGAAAGCTCGGTGCGCGGCAAGTCAGGACAGCCGGTGCACGCGACCCGACGAACCTCGAGATCCTCTACAGATGGCAGCGACGGCGAAGAGGTACAGAAGGTCCGGAAAGGGGGGCGCCGCTGCGATGGTTGTGGGGCGGCCCACGAGCGTGCGAAGTGCCCTTTCAGGAAAGCCGAATGTTACAGCTGTGGTCGGCGCGGGCACATCGCCAGGGCATGCAGAAATCGGAAAGAGGGCCGGAGGCAGTCGAAAGACCGTTCGGCCAGACCGGACCGTCCAGCGAGACCCCAAGATGGCGCCCGAACCACGAGGAAGCAGGACGGCGTGGGTCGCGTCTCGGACGGCAGTGAGGACGACGCCCCCGTGTTCAGCGTGTCCGCGGGACAAAACCATTACTTCATTGAGGTAATAGTGCAAGGGGCCCCTGTTAGGATGGAGATTGACTCGGGGTCCTATTATTCCATAATTCCCCAGAAAGAGTTCTTGAAGATCGACCCCCAAGCGCGGCCCAAACTTAAGACTCTGAGGTCCACGCTACGAGACGTACAAGGGAACAGCATTCCAGTGCTGGGGGTCGGGAAATTTCGGGTTCGTTATAAAAGACATTCCGCAGAACTCCCTTTAGTCGTTCTCAAAGGGGGGAATTGTAGCCTCCTAGGGACGCAGTGGTTTCAGCCTTTGGGTTTGTTCATAGGGGGGGTGCATGCCGTGGGCGCGGATCCGATACAAGCGGTGTGTGACGCACACCCCACCGTTTTTGAAAAAGGACTTGGAAAATTCAAGGGACCCCCTGTAGCCTTCGACCTAGACCCGGAGGTCCGCCCGATAAGACTCAAACCGCGCAGGGTACCTTTCGCACTAAAGGACAAAATAGAGGCGGAACTGGACAAATTGGTGGGCCAGGGGATTCTTATTCCTGTTGATTCCGCGGAGTGGGAAACTCCAATTGTAACAGCTTTGAAGGCTAACGGGGAGGTGCGCATTTGCGCTGATTATAAGTGTACAATTAACAAGGCGATTCGCCCGAATGCATATCCGGTGCCAGTGGTCAGCCACCTTTTGGCCAGGCTAAATGGGGGAAAGTGTTTCGCTAAGCTCGATCTGGCACAAGCCTATCAACAACTCCCCGTAACTCCCGCCACGGCCGCGGCACAAACGATAGTCACACATAAAGGAGCGTTCCAGGTGTCGCGTTTACAGTTCGGCGTAAACTCGGCACCCGGCCTTTTTCAGTCGCTTGTGGAACGCCTCCTGAAGGGGCTGGAGGGGGTGTTGCCTTATTTTGATGACGTATTGATAACAGGGGGGAGTGAGGCCGAACTAGCCAGGAGATTGGATAAAGTGCTAACGGTGTTCGAGAAAGCGGGGTTGAGACTGAGGAAGGACAAATGTGTTTTTTTCGAAACCGAGGTCGAGTTTTTAGGGTTTCGGATCACACCCGAGGGTATTAAGCCGTCCAAATCCAAAGTGGAAGCCATTAAGAAGGCCCCTCGCCCCACATCCAAAACCGAACTACAGTCATTCCTGGGGCTCCTCAATTTTTACCATACATTCCTTCCGCGGAAAGCCTCCGTGGCCGAACCGCTTCATCGGTTACTTAAAAAAGAGGTGACATGGATGTGGGGTGACGAGCACGAGAAGGCGTTCAACGAACTAAAGCAACTGTTAACATCGGACGCAATCCTTACGCACTTCGACCCCAAACGGCCGGTGGTCTTAGTCTGTGATGCATCACCGGTGGGAGTGGGGGCGGTGCTTTGCCACGTGTTGGATGACGGTCGGGAGGCCCCAGTTGCGTTTTATTCAAGGTCCCTGTCCCAAGCAGAGCGGAATTATGCACAAACCGACAGGGAGGCATTAGCAATAGTAGCGGGGACCAAAAAGTTTCACGATTTTCTGTATGGCCGCCCGTTCACAATTGTGACGGATCACAAGCCCCTGTTAGGGATTTTCACGGCAGGTAAGCCAACGCCGCAGATACTATCTCCGAGAATGTTGCGATGGGCCATTTTTCTTAATGCATACCAACACGAGTTGGAGTACCGGCCCGGAAAGGAGATCAGCCATGCTGATGCGCTTTCGAGATCTCCTTTGCCTTTGTCGGACGACCAAAAAGCCAGAATAGGAAGAGACCGCCAGGTGTTGCTAATCGAGGTTTTAGACGAACCCCCAATAGTACCAGCCGATATAGCTAGGGCGACAGGCAAGGACAGAACGCTGGAGAAAGTCAGCTCATGGGTGCAGAAAGGGTGGCCAGCATCGTCCCCAAGCAAGGAATTCGACCCATTCTTTCGGAAGAAGCTAGAGTTGTCCCTAGAAAGGGGGTGCCTGTTGTGGGGCCAACGGGTGGTGGTCCCAACACCCATGCGGCCGAGGGTTCTCAAACTGCTGCACGTCAGCCACCCGGGCATCGTTCGCTCAAAAGCGCTCGCCCGCAGTTACTTTTGGTGGCCACAGCTGGACGAGGACATTGAGCACATGGTCGGTACTTGTGAGGCGTGCCAGGGGTCCCGACCAGAGGCGGCCCGCCTCCCGCATAGGGAATGGGACACAGCAAGGGGGCCATGGTCCAGAGTGCACGTAGATTTCGCTGGCCCTTTCCGAGGAACCATGTTTCTCCTGGTGGTGGATGCATTCTCAAAGTGGCTGGAGGTCATTCCGGTAAAGAGCACGTCCTCCGCCACTACAATTAACCAACTACGGAGAGTCTTTTCAACGTTCGGTTTACCCGACACTTTAGTCAGCGATAACGCGAGTTGCTTCACCTCCTCAGAGTTCGGGGCATTCATGGAGGCGAATGCCATTCGGCATGTCACGTCCGCGCCGTTTCACCCGGCCACGAATGGCCAAGTGGAACGGTCGGTGCGTACAACAAAGGAGGCGCTTCGGCGCATGGGCCCCGGGGACCTGAATCACCAAGTATGTCAGTTCTTATTAGCATATAGGGTGACCCCCTTAGCGTCAGGGTACTCGCCGGCAGAGCTATTGATGCGGCGGAAACTGACTACACTCCTGTCCAGGCTGGACCCCACAAGAATTGAGGATAAAGGGAAAAACGTGGGGCTGGCAGTCTCGAAAGGTTTCGCCGCCGGCGACCCTGTTCATTGCAGGAACTATGCCAGCGCGGGGCCAGCCTGGGTGCCGGGGACGGTTGTAGAACAGACGGGGCCAGTGTCGTACCGGGTCGAAACCCACACCGGTCTCCTCTGGAGGAGGCACGCAGACCAACTGAGGCACCGAGTAAGTGGGCCAGTCAGTGAGGATCACCAACAAGATTCAGCGTTAGGGTTCTCCCCCACCCGCTTAACCCAAGGGGGAGACAGCAGCGGGCAACAGTCCCAAGCAAGGGGGGAAGGAAGATGCAGCGGCCCCGACTCATATCCTTTTGATAAACCAGTTCCATCAGAGGCCGGGGAAGGGGGAGAGGAGTTCGCGACCGCTGCCCCCGAATGGAATTTTGGTTTTGATTTAGCAAACCGGGGGGGTTTTCAGGAGTGTTCCCCCACCCATCCAAGCGAGAAGAGGGGTTTTTCGTTAGTCCCCAGTGCCCCCGGTTCCTCCCTAAGTAAGAGCACACCTCCCAACAACGCCGCGGAGCCGCGGCAAGTCACTAACGAGTCTCCCTCTCAAATTACAGGACAGGAAGCCAGGGGACAAAGAGAAGGTAGCGAACCCGGGGAGAGGCAGCCCGCATCGAGACCCCAGCGTGTTCGAAACAAGCCATCTTGGCTGAGAGATTTTGTCTCCTAGGGGGGGGAGTGTCTAGAAGCAGGGGCTCGAGACGTTGTCTCGTCCTAGGGGGGAGGGATGTTGTGTTCTAAGGGTTTTACCTTCCACATGGATTACAATGTATCTGAACCAATGTAACCTTGCCTATAGCAACAATGTAACCTTCAGCTGTATCATATGAACCCTGCATGAGGACGCGAGCTAATGACCACCAGCTGGCAGCAGCGAGCGTCCAAGCTCTCTTGGTCAGAACTCATCAAAGGCAACAGCGCGGGAAGCTTTCCCGCCACCACCTACACCTGGACAAGAAGGGCGTGACTCGCAATGACGTCACGCAGGCAGTAGCCAATGGGCTACCATGGCACCACGTTCAAATGTATTACTACTGTATATAAAGAGCTATCGATCCGCCATTACCTCATGTTCCCTCTGTCCACGATGCAATAAACCTGAGTTAACCCAGCCCGAGGCTGTGTCCTGTGTCTTGGTTTTGCATACACTAAAATTTTGGCATTCCAGGGTTTGATTGGGACATGAAAGAAGGCCCACCAGTGACAGAGGGAACCCTTGAGTGTGAGAGAGAGAACCCAACCTTTGTCCTGGCTCCACCGATTCTGTGCTTTTTTGCCACATCAACCACAAGGGACACCAACTGCTGGTGTATCTCTAACACTCCTTGTACCAATTTGCTTCCCTCAGAGTGCAGGCAAGGACCATGACCCTGTCGCCAATTTCCAACTGCTAACCTGCTTTGCCTTTCCAAATAAAAAGAGTGTGTGCATTGGGGGTGGAAAGGGATGTTATCCTTTGCTCCAGGCAGGAAAGCATTTTGCCCTGTCTCTGAACCATGAGGCTTGATCCATTCCCAAGAATCCGTCCCTGGCAAGTTTTAAATCCCAGTCTCTCTCTTTTTTTGCTGTTGAATTCAGCTTTCTTTAGGACCATGGAGGAAGCCGAGGGTGGTGTTTAATCCCCTGCAGAGCCTAAATACAGGACAAGCTATGCTCTACTACACAACAGTCTTAATGTAAGAAACAGTGCAAAAAATGTTTTTAGAGTGGGGTGTGGGGGTGTGGGGTGGGGTGGGGTGGGGTGGGGTGGAGGGAAGACAATTTGGTCAGGGGAAAGAGCCAGTGTTTCAGATTCCTGCACGGATCTCTCAGCGTGATGTTCAAGTGACCCTCCTTCACAAAACTACTGGAGGGCGCAAAAACAGGAGACAAAAGGCAGCCAGGATCTTGAAACAGGAAGGCTTGCAGTGTCTGGTCCTCCACGCACCCACACTCTGAAATGTTGTCATCGTTACTACTATGACTTATATCAGGGGTGCCCAAACTTTTCGGGACACAGGCCGGCCATGTGGTTCAGCAGGCCGGTCACGTTCCTCCCATTGGAAGTGGAAGTAATATGTGCCTTGCAATCTTTTTTTGCAACAGGATGGGATGGATTTTAAGCTGCCGTTTTTTTCTCTGCTTAAATCAGGCATGCTCAAACTATGGCCCATGGGACAGATTCGGCCCCCGGTGCCAATTCATCCGGCCCATGCTGCCCTCCTCACTCAAAAGCAGAAGTAAAACACACCCATATGGCCCACGCCATAAAACGTGCCTGTACGGCCCACAGTGCCCTAGTCACTCCTGGAAGTGGAAATAAAACACATGGGCGCATTTTACTTCTGCTTCCGTGAGTGATGAAGGCAGCATGGGCCAGATGAATTGGCACTGGGGGCCGGATCAGGCCCAAGGGCTGTAGTTTGGGCACCCCCTAACTTATGTAGTAAACTCAGGCAGGAAACCAAGACCAGTCATTGATTTTTTGGACGGCACTGGAGAAAGTTAGGATTTAGGAGCGGCCAAGAATGGGGACTACTACAGCCTTGGTTGATTAGTCCAGCTCGGTACTAACACACACACACACACACACACACACTCTCTCTCACTCTCTCTCTCTCTTCTCGGGACCCCCTTGCCCCTTATCATGGAAGGAAATGAGATGTGCTCGGGCGCCAACTTTGTGGTGACTAAACGTCTTTCCTCTCTGGGGTTGATGTCCTCTAGGATATCCATTCCTTCCCTCCCATCCACCCCCACTACCCCCCATCTCCGCCTCCTGTCCTGCGAAACCCAGTGAAGAACCCCGGCGGAGCCTCCGACGAGGGAATCCTTGCACTCCCCACACACACACACGCACACACGTCGCTTTTTAATGTTAGGAAGGGAAAAGCTCGCGTTTGGATGGGATAAAACTAACTGCCAGATGCCCCCCTCGGCTCGTCCAAGGCGGCCACGGCTAATCCGGCGCCACTCCGACGTGGGACTGGGCCCGGGAGAAAAGAAGAGGAACGGAAGGGGAGGAAGATGAGGGTCTCTCCCCACCCCCACCCCCTGAAACCGGAGGGTTTGAAGTGAAGTAAGCAACAGGCTGGTGGTGCGCCTTCTCTGGGCGAGAGTCTGAAGATGCGGGAAGGAGGCTGTGGTGGTGGCGGAAACGTGGAAAGTGGGTGTGTGTCGTGAGTGAGAGGTGTGTGTGTGTATGTTTTGCGAGACTGTGTGTGTGAGAAAATGTTTCTTTATGTGAGAAGGAGAGCAAAAGTATGTGAGTGAGTGAAATGTGTGTGTGTGTGTGTGTGTGTGAAAGAGTGAGTGTTCGTGTGAGAGAGTGTGCGTTTGTGTGAAGAAAATGTGTATGCGTGAGAGAAGGGGAGTGTGTGCGTGAGAGTGAAAGAGAGAGAATGTGTGCGAGAGAGAGCGTGTTTATGAGAGTGTGTGTGTGAAAGAGTGGGGGAGTCCGTGTGTGTGTGTGAGAGAGAGAGAGAGAGAAAGAGAGGGGTGTGTGTGTGAGAGAGGTAGAGAGTGTATGTGAGAAAGTGTGTGTTTGAGAGAGGAGTGTGTGTGTGAAAAAGAGGGGGAGTGCATGTGTGAGAGAGGTAGAGTGTGTGTGAGAGAGAGGTAGCGTGTGTGTGTGAAAGAGAGGGGGAATGTATGTGTGTAAGAGAGAGGTAGAGTGTGTATGTGTGTGAGAGAGAGGTTGTGTGTGTGTGAATGAGAGGAGAGCGATTGTGTGTGTGAGACAGAGAGGCAGTGTGTGTGTGTGAGAATGAAAGGGAAATAGTGTGTGTGTGTGAGAGAGAAAGAGAGGGGGAGTCTGTGTGAGAGAGAGGTAGAGTGTGTGAGAGAGAGGTGTGTGTGAGAGAGGTAGTGTGTGTGAGAGAGAGAGGTTGTGTGTGTGTGAATGAGAGGGGAGTGTGTGTGTATGAGAGAGAGAGGCAGAGAGAGTGTGTGTGTGTGAATGAGAGGGAAAGAGTGTGTGTGTGTGTGTGAGAGAGAGAGAGATGCCTTCTTTCTTTGGTTCTTATGTTACAATAATTCAATCAATGGGATTACACGTGGGAAATGAGGTGAAAGGTGGGAGGGGGCGATGCAGTGTGGATGAGAAACGTGGTCCCTGGATTTGGGGGGGTGGGCTTCTCTCTAGGCTAGGGCTGAGGCCCCCCCCCCGCCCCCGTCCACAGAGGATGCAGGGGCGTCCCACAAGGCGAAGAAGACATGATCAAGTTGCCATTCCATTCCAGCTCTGCCTCTGTGTAAAATAGGGGAACCCACACACCCACCCCCCTCTTGTAAACGCACAAGAAAGAAGAGGGCAGGTGTGTGTGTGTGTGTGGGGGGGGGCTGTAGCGTTACCCCCCTCCCTTCCCACTCCTCCCCATTGAAGAGCTGTGTGGGAAAACGCTCTCTCCCCTCGGTGTGGCAGGGGAAGCCTGAGGGATGGGGCGGGAAAGATGCGAGACCAACTCGCGTGTAGGTGGACCCTTCACACGTGTGTTGTGTGGAGGAGGGTCTTTTTATATAGGGGGCCACTTTCCCAACATTTCTTTTTAAAAAGTTAACCTTTTCTAGAAGCATTCCTTATTGAGAGTAAGATTTCAGTTAACAACCCCCCACCATTTCCCACCCCACTGAAGAGCTGTGGGGGGGGGGGGAGACGCGCCCACCAGGAATAAGAGGAGCGCATACGGAGTCTCTCTCTGTGTGTGTGAGAGAGAGATGGGGGTGGGGGGGGCAGGGAGTGAATGGTGGTGGTGGTGGTGGGGGATATGAGGGTACATTTAATAAACTCGAAGTCTTCGGGCTGCTGCGTTCAAAAGAGCCCATGAGGAGGGAAAAGAAAGAAGGCGAAAAAGCGGATGGGAATCCGAAGCGGGAAAGAGGGAGGAGGAGGGGGGGGGGAGTCCGAGAGAGAGATGTTCCGGGGGCTTAAAGGAAGGAGGAGAGACGTGGGGGGTCGGGTGGCCTCAGCAAAGGGGGGGGGGCGTTGCCTTCCTCTTCTTTCTTCTCTCTGTGTGTAAATATAAAGGGGAGAGGAGTCCTCCGGGGCAAGGGGGAGCCGAGAACGGGGGAACACGCTGCCCTCGTCCATCTACGCCTTAGCCCTGAGGGTGGGTGTGCTTTTTATTATTTAATCGTTTATTTTGGGGTGGGGGTGGGGGTGGGGGTGGGGGCAAGCTGGCGCTGGTCTGGGAAGAAGTGGGGTGGTAGTAGTAGTAGGCATCGAGGGGGTAGGAAGGGCTCGGTCTCCTTTCTGGCCGGACTAGGGAGGGAAGAGGAGACCTCCCTGGAGGCTGGTTCTGACTGAGTCGCCTCCCCAGGTGAATGTCGGAAGATGCTTCAATGCCTTCCTCCTTGCCTGCTTGCCTTTCTCCTCTCAACCCATGAATAGGTTTTTGCTCCTGGTGTCTGACTTTGGAAGCCTTATGTTAAGCAGCAGGGAGGTTTTCACGCCTGAGCAACTCTGTAGCTTCTTCATTACCTATAGCCGCGATGGCGGACCTTGGCACTCCAGATGTTCTTGGACTTCAATTCCCAGAAGCCCAAGCGTCCCGTGAATCCGCACAAAAGGGGGTTTACTGCAATTCATCCAGCCCACGCTGCCCTCGTCGCTCCTGGAAGCGGAAGTAAAATGCACCGGACGGTTAAGACTCTTGCGGGTTAACCCTTCCTCCATACAGGCACGTTTTACTTCTTCTGGGAGCGATGAGGGCAACGTGGGCCGGATGAATCGCAGTAAACCCCTTCGTGTGGATTCATGAGGGCTTGGGCTTTTGGGAATTGAAGTCCAAGAACATCTGGAGTGCCAAGGTTCGCCATCACGGACCTATAGCTACCTAATTACCCAGCAGGGGGGCCACGGCCCTTTGGGCTTGGTGTTTAAGACACTGAGCTTGGAAAGCAATCCATTTGCAAGGAGATAAATAGGTACTCTTCGGTGGGAAGGTAATGGCGTTCCGTGCATTCCAGTGTCCAGTCATGTCTGCTACATAGCCACAGAAATGTCTGCAGACACAGACAATGCTGGCTCTGGCTGTTAACGGAGATGGGCACAGCACCCTGGAGTTAAACGCAACTGGCTTTTGAGCAAAGGAGACCTTGCCCTTTACCTTGACCTCTACTTCAGAGGGGCACCTGAGTAGGTACACAGCCATGTGTAAGACTTTTGTATTAACATCATTTGGGGAGGCATTTCCTGCCTGCCACACGTGATGGCAATACTCCTGCCTCGGATGCGTGTTCAGTTTTTAAATTATTGCTCTGATTAATTTTTTGAATTTTAATAATAACAGGCTTTGGTTTAGGTCACCTTGAACACTTTCTTATGTATCTAAAAAGGTGTGATGTGAGAATAGTAGGCTAGAATTCCATGGGTTAGTTAAGTGGCATAGGTATGGATTGCAGTAGCAAGGTGCATTCTTTATATGGGGCACCTACATATGAGACTACCATGCCATGAAAGATGACTTCATGAACTAGCAGCAACTGGCCGCTGTGATTTACACCATCACATTAGGCTGGCCTAACTGAGTATTGTAAGTAAACAAATAATATGAGAATAATATAACCTATCTTTTATTTCTATTGCCATGATCTTACTTATTATTCAATCTCTATTTTGCCTATAGCTTACTTTGATTTCAGAGGAGCTCAGAAATACAAACTGGTATATCCTCAGCTTCTGTTTGACCTTCATTGTTTACAAACGCATTCCTGAGTTTTGCCTTAGTATATATCTGGCTTGGATGGTCAAGAACTATGCAGAATTGAACATGTAGTAAACCCTCCATATGAGCTAGGAATTTGTGGAGGGATAGGGTAACAGAATAGATTGCATGCTTTGAAAAATGAGATCAGTTTGTCTTCTGACAACATTTGACAAGTAGACAAACAAATAAGCCTGTACTGCTTGTGACATGCCATGTCAATCATCACTTGCTAGCTATCCTCTAATATCCTCTTTCTTACAATGTGGAAAGAAAGAAAGAATTACCTACATCTTAAAGTAGATAAAACTTCAGGAAAGCTTACCTCTGATTACCCAGAGAACTGAGTTACTTGCAAGTTGTCGTTGGCTGCAACTCGTATCCAAGAATTCATTTTCCCCCTGAAGCAGGAAAATGCCAATGGCATGAATTTGTTTAGGATGGATCCCAGCTTGCCATGAAGTGAACCACACACTATGATCACGGAGCCATCTCCTGTGGCACATACAAAATGAGACATGTGGGATTTAACACCGAGACTGCAATGGACTGCCACAGCCTTCACAACCAGCTCATCTGGCATGGACTCTTCTGCCTCCATGACCATTGGAATCAGAGTTCCACCTCTGCTCGTTTTGTCATTGGGCTCAATAGGATGGTTTCCAGTGGCATTTTCTCCACTGAGTAGACCATCACCCCACGTAAAGGGGCTCATAAGAACATAAGAACAGCCTTGCTGGACCAGGCCACAGGAGTCCATCCAGTCCAGCATTCTGTCTCACACAGTGGCTCACCATTTGCTTCAGGTATTCTTCCCAAGCAGATGCCTTCACCTGCTTAGGATTCCCCGGAAATGGCATTGAGAGATATCCTCATCTACACGTAGCCATTGGCTCCTTTAGGGAGTCAGGTTATATCCCGCCACCCAACACTCGGCGTTGAGTCGCTGGCTGTACGGTCTACTCCATTACCATAGTGGGATGTCCAGCCAGACAGTTTACTTGCAAGTAAATTAATAGGTAAAGGCTGGAGACTCAGAACCTAAGAAAATAGGATTTTTGCACAAATACAGTTCTCTGCAAATGCAGAGAGGAATGGGCAATGCCTACACCTGTGTCAGTTCACTTTATGCCTCTCAACATGTGCTGTGAAATATTTGGTGTTGGCTGCCCCAATTGTCACTGATATTGACAGTGGGTGAAAATTACCTGACATGTTTACCATTTTATTCTGGTAAACCAGTTTGTGTTTTATATGTGTTTAAATGCAGATTACTGCCCGATTTTATATTAGTATATCCTGTTGATTATACTGAGGTGCTTCTGATACTAATAAAGAAACTAAGGAGCCATCTTCTCAAATCTGCCAGTTTTTTTTTACACATATTATTCATATTTGTGTTACTACTTTTGTGTCCCAGGAGCAAGTCAGGTTAGCCAGCTCCGGATGCACTCCGGGGACACAGGTTTTGTATGTTTTGCAGAAATCAGTCACATAGATAATCTTAACCAGGACAAAACAAAAAGAAATAACTCCAGGGTAGTTACATCAGAGTTTGGGAAGTTCTATGGAGATTTTCTAACATGAAGCAACTCTGTATCTCAACAGCCCAGATATTCTTAATAACATTATATTTCCTGACCATTTTCCCTTCAGTTTTTGCCAAAGAATTTGAAACATTTCAAAAAGCCAGGTTTTTAAAGCACAGTAAATGTGTGCAGACTATAGAATTGCACAACATTTTTACTTTATTCACAGAAACTTTATTACCTTTGGCATAGAATTCACAGAGTGTTGGAATTATATTTTCCAGAGTCAAAATTGTTTGCCTTCCATTTAGTTAGCAAGGTGTTTTGGAAATGTGAATAGCTTCTACGATTTGTTGGAAGGGCATTAAGGGAATATATATGCAAGGAACGCTAGCTGAGGCTGCATATTTTGAGACACAGTTGTATCCTTCCTCTCTATGGTGGCCATAGTAGAGGGTTGCATCATGCCAAATTGGCAAGGCCTTCACTTAAGGCACACAAGAGAGTACATCACAAATTCCAGATTGCAAAGGAATACTGGTGGTACAATTTTTCTTGTAATTCAGAATTTATATGCCAATAGCAATGCAAATAAAAATCATCGAGCCCATAAAAAGATATAAAAGCATGGTGTCCTCTCAAAACTCAAGTAAATCCTCAGTTTAAAAGGTCATGAAAAAAAGTTTCAGCTACCATCTCAGGACACTAATGAGAGTGTGAGGAATGTGGTTTGAAGAGGTAGAGTGGTGTGACAACACCGGTTGGATGTTTAGGAATCGGCAGAGTATTAGGATGGCCTCCTTTAATTGCAGATTTTATATGAATGTTGGACTCATTTGGGAGGTGGAAGTTCTTTTATCCTGGCCTAAAGATTATTTCAGGCATGCTCCCTTGAATTATATAAAAGGGGGAAAACACACATTAAAAGAAAAATTCTGCAGGCCCATGAATCACTTTTGGTAAATGATGAAAGACTGGCTGAGGATTCTGAAAGTTGAAGTCCAAAATAATTTATTCTTCTTCTCCATTGGTTGTCGAGGGAGATGAAAGGTTCTTGTTCTGCCACTTCTACCTGCCTCCACTGGCATTATTTGGTATTCTTGTAATGTTTCTTTGACATTGTCCCTCCACTTTCCTCTGGGTCTTCCTCATGATCTTTGTCCTTCTCCTTTTTCCACATATGCCTTGTAAAGTACAGTATGGGATTCCAAGACGTTCTTTCCAAAAGGGCAAGCCACTTTATTTGTCGTCTCTGCAATTACCTTTTCTATGCTCTGCATTTCCCAAGGTCAGACTTCTTTATACAGTGAATAATAATGAACTTCATGTCATTTTTTTTTTAATCATGAGAAGGCACGGGCATTGCTAAACATAATGGCAGAGAATACTTCAGTACAGTTTTGTGCACAGGCACTTTGAAAATATCATATAATTTCTCTTTTGCAGAGTCCCATAATCCCGCGCTATTTGTTTGTTTGCACCACATGACAGCTGAAGTTGATCACTAGTTCAAGACCAGTATGTTCAAGATCACGGCAGCTGCTTCCACTGGTTGGATCTAGTAGGATGGGGGGTAGCAGTTCAGCATTGAAAGTCTGCACTGAACACCAGGGTGGCATCAACTGGCTCAGCCTAAGTCCAGACGGGCAGTGGCTATTGACCGGCAGTGAAGATGGCACTGCACGGCTTTGGAGCACAACTGACAGCCAATGTCGGGCCCAATTTCAAGGTAGGGAAATATGCTTTTTATTACCTGCTTGGCTATGGGATATAAGATCTTGATACCAGGTCCCTCGGAGGAGCTGCTTCAGTAAAGAACTACTGTACAAGCATTTTACAGCTGAATCAACACCATCTCAACTGAATGGATGCAAACCACTTGATTGCTGACTCTCAGACTGTTTTGATCTTCAGACTGAGATAATAAATACAGTTCCCACAGACTGGCCTCAAAATGATCAAAGAGTACTGGGCACTACTACATATAAATAAATAAAATAAAACAATTCCTATTCCTGAATCAGAAGATTGCTTGTGCTTTGAATAGCATAATTTCACAGGGATTGCATTCCTTCTACACTAGTCTTAATTTTAAATGGTCATAAACTGCAATTGTTTTGGACATTTAGGAGCAAGTCCCATTGATTTCTGTAGAAACTTCACCTTGGAAATGCTGGGGTATGGGGTTGCTGTTGGGTGAATTTTGAAGTAAATTTTTATTATGTATTTGCCTCAGAGGGCAGGGGAAATGGTCTAAATTGTTCATCTTGCAACTTGTGTTCCTTTAAAAAGAAATCAAATGATTGCAGATTTTTCCACTGATGTAAAATATGGTTGGCAATAATTTCCCCCTTTATAGGAATCCAGTATACTGCAGTTCTTCATGTGAGTTGGATGGTTAGGAATTAGGAGAAAATTTACAGGGATAGGAGATGTTACCTCTTGGGACTCGTAGAATATTGCAGCTGGCATGGGAATTGTAGTCCAGAAAAGGCACTTTTCTCATCTCTGAGGATTCCAAACAGTCACGATTACTTACAATTGCCTGGAGTTCTTTGAGGGTATATTAATAGATACAAATGACAAATAGATTTATTCAATCTTTTTGTGTATATGTGTCATATGTATGGATTCCTTTGGGCACCAGTTTTATCACTCTGAAGTGTCAATCAGTCATTATTATTTTTAATCCCACTGTATAATTTTCATTGAATTGTATTGATCATTTCCAGTTGTATATATTATTCTTAGGGCATGAAAGCTATATCACCTTTTGCCACTTAGAAAACGAAGTTGCATTCACATGTAGTGCAGATCATACAATCAGAAAATGGGATGTGATGACTGGTCAGTGCCTAGCTGTTTACCGAGGGCACACGTCAATTGTGAACAGGTAGGTACAACATAGTCTTATTTAGATTTATCTAGATTTCCATCTCAATACCTAACTGTTGTTCTGGTGCCTTGATTTCCCATCAAACTGCCTGCCTGCCTGCCTGCCTGCCTAATTATTTAATTTTTATACCATACTCCTAGCCGAAAAGCCAGGAAAAGTATTTAAATATGTATAAAATGAAAATTAGAATGCAAAAATAAAATATTGGACAGTGGTGGCAAACCTATGGCATGCATGCCAGATGTGGCACTCCCAGGCCTCTCTGTTGGCATGTGCACCATCACCCCAGCACAGAGTTTGCCCCACTCCTCTGCCTAGCAGCCCAATGGGAGAGCTTCCGCCCAGCAGTGTTCACCCCACCCTTCTGCCCAGCAGCCCAATGGGAGAGCTTTTTCCCTCCTCCAGCACAGAGTTCACCCCACCCATCTGTTTAGGCACTCAGTCTCTAAAAGGTTTGCCATTACTGATATAGGATTTAGAAACATATCAACCACAGGCACAGGAAGAGAGAGAGAGAGAGAGAGATCAAAATTCTTGTTTGCAGCTTGTTAAGGCAGTTTTGCTCTGGCCATCTACATCTGTAGGATGCATGGTTAGAGCAGAACTCCAAACAAGGCTGATTGATAATTTCTTTCTCTGCCCCTGCCAATTGTGTGTATTTATCATATTACTGAGTTAGTAAGCCTTTAAAAGAAAATTGGGGAAGAGGAAGGAACTAGAACAAAGGGAAGGGGAAAGTGGACCCAGACACTAGGTTTGGGGCATACCTGTCAAGTTTTGAACATGAAAATAAAGGGACATTTTAAGCCACACCTTTCTCTCCCAGGCCACACCCCTCCTCCCCAAAATCTAGGCACATCCAAGAGCCTAGAAGAGAAGGCGCCACAAAGGAGTGTTGAGTTCCCCTGATGGAGAAAGAACCACTCCATATTAGGCACAACTGCTTCCCCTCACAGGGATAAAGGCAGCCAGCAAGCCAGGCTTACTGCAACAATTCTATTCTAAATCCCCTCCCCCCTATTCTCCCTTATTCTCTCCCTATTCAACTGCATTTCATATAATGGTGATTTTTCATGGAACTGTTTTTTATATTTTAATCAGTTAATTGTCTACTGTCTTAGCGTTTTGTGCCTCAATTTCATTTTTAAAAACTCTGTATTTAAGAGAAAACCACGGACGTATGCTGTTGATATTGTATGCAAATATACTTGAAGCCATCTCTCTTGGGAAAGAGGGTGTTAAAGGGAAGTCAATGAGCCAATCGGCTTCAAGTATATTTGTGTACAGCATAAACAGGATACTTCCAGGATACTTTGCTTTGGCTTGTACAACATCTTTTCAACATAAAGCAATTTGAATTTGATCATCCTAGTTCAGGGGCATTTTGCACAATATTGGTCAACGTACTATACATCTTGAGTCGCTTTTTGATCCTTCATTTAAGTAAGGTTGATAATCGGACCTGTTGCTGTGTCACTGTTTTCCCTCAACAGGATTCTTGTTTCGAAAGATTATCTCTTCAGTGGTTCCTATGACAGGACAGCCCGTTGCTGGAGTGTGGATAAAGAGAACCCGGTCCAGGAGTTCCGGGGCCACCGGAACTGTGTTCTGACTTTGGCTCTCTATTCCTCCAAGGATGTTCTTGAGGACTCAGAAGAGGAGGAACCAGAGGAGGAGAAACTGAGCATGGACTTCCTAGTAACAGGGAGTACAGACTGTACTGTCAAAGTCTGGTGGGTATCGAGTGGACGCTGCCACCAGACCCTCATGGGACACACTGGAGCCATTTTATGCCTGATACTTGATGCTCCAAACAGGGAGCTTTTCTCTGGCAGCACTGATTATACCATTCGGACCTGGAATATTGTGACTGGTGAGCAGCTGAGAGTGTTCAAAGATCACCAAGGATCTGTCATTTGCTTAGAGGTAAGAGATCAGAAGTGCTTCTACCAGGAGTGACCAACGTACAACCCATGGTCTGTTTGTGGGCTCAAGGGAAAATGTTTCGGGATAAAGGTCACTGTAAGGGACTGCGGTGGCTCAAGTGGTTAAGGCATCGAACTCGCTGACTGGAAGCTCAGAGTTCAATTCCCAGGTACTTCATAACAGAGTGAGCTCCCATCTCTGTCCTAAGCTCCTACCAATTTAGCAGTTCAAAAGCAAGAAATTGCAAGCAGACAAATAGGTACTACTTTGGTGAGAAGATAAACAGTGTTCCGTGCACTCCAGTGTTGAGGCATGCCTGTCACATGTCCACAGAAACGTCTGCAGCAGATGCAGATTGTGCTGGCTCTTTGGCTATTAACAGAGGTGAATACTCAACCCTGGAGTTGAGTACAATTGGCTTTTGAGCAAGGGTAACCTTTACCTTTACTAAAGGTCACTGTGAATAAGACTTTGAGTGCTGCCAATTCCACCATTGGTGTTGTTGGTAGCTGCTGGGTCCCCAGCCATAGCTCCATTGGCTCCAGGTTGCTAGTATAAACAATAACAGATTTTATTGAGCCACACTTAGAGTTAGATACATGGTCCTGAGGTTCTAACAACCTTCTGGGGAGGTTCTGGGAGATGTGTACCCTGCACTAACCTACTAGGTGGTGTCATTTCAAGAGACATTGGCATGGAAAAACAGAAGGGGGAAATGAGTCCGGGCCTCAGTTGCAGTCATTTGAAGGATGTTGGGTAGCACTGGACGAGGAGGTAGGAGTACCTGGCTGGGTTTCCTTCCGGAGCCTCTTCTGCCTCTTGCATTGGCATTGTTGTGTTGTGGCGAGTACTGTTGCTCTGTTTGGTCTGCATGGATGCCAAGATATTGTCAGCTGCAGTGGTCCTTCTGGCTCTCTTCTGTGGCCCCTTCCTTTGTCAACTGTGCTGAGTTCTGGGGTTTCTTCCCATGGATCCTTCTCTCCACTGACTTCCACTTCCTTAGAGATGCAACATAGGGAGTTCCCAGATTTCCACACAAGTTGTCTTCTCGCCTGGGGTTTCTTCACCTTCTCCTGAAGCTCCTGTCTCCTCCCACTCCTCCTCCTTGATTCTTGCCAACAGTCACTCCTTCAACCTCATCATCTAGTTCTTCCATGGCCCCCTTGCCCTCCTTTGCCATCCAGGAGTCCCAGAGCAAATGGCTTTCCCAAGCTCCTCAGGAGCCGTGAGGCAAGGACAGATGGCACACCCAGGTCCTGCCAACCTAGCAGTTCGAAAGCAAGAAATTGCAAGTAGATAAATAGGGACCACTTCGGTGGGAAGGTAACAGCGTTCCGTGCGCTCCGGTGTCTAGTCATGCCTGCCACATGACCACGAAAATGTCTGCAGAAGCAGACAGCGCTGGCTCTTCGGCTTAGAAACAGAGATGAGCACTGCACCCTAGAGTCGGATACGACTGGCTTTCGAGCAAGGGAAACCTTTACCTTTAACCTTACAAAGTCCCACTGTGTTCAGTTTTGATTATGACTGAATAGAAATGTATGGAATGATGCTGGAAGAAATTCATCAGTTTGTTAGTGCCAAGTGTATGAAAGCTATGTTAGCAGACTGATGGACTGCTGCCCGATGAAGTATGGAGACGTTTTGGTGAAAATGCAACTGTGAATGTGTGTACAGATTAGTTTATTTGAACAATTGATCATTCCAAGGCAAAGAGAATTAGAATTGCCTTTTGTAGTTGAATGTTAGTGGAGCATGATCCTGTTAGCTACGGCAGAAAGATTGCCAAGCGGTTGTGTGCCAAATGCCTTTGGTGCATGTACAGAGAGATACAGAAATAGCCTTCAGCAGTCCATATGCCAGATATCCAGTGTAATGTAGTGGATAGAATGACAGCCTAGAACTTGGATGCCTGGGTTTGAATCCCCTCTCAGCCATGAAAATTCACTGGGATGTGAAACTGGTAAAAACCACTCTTTAAATAACACACTTGACTTGTAACCCCTTTTTACTTAGACCTTCCCATGCTACGAATCATATTGAGCAGCAAGTGACCCCCCAATGTTTCTGGTCTTGGGCGAGTACTTCGGCATCTTCCCATGTCATTTTCAGGGTCTTTAAATCTGCCAGTTACGTTTTTCGCTGTGTATTTCGAGGGTGCCCTTGTTGTTTGGTATTAGGAGAGGTCCCCCAAATGTTATGCAATTTGCACAAGTCACTTCTTCGAAGCACCTCCTCATTGGTAATACGGTCACACTATGGTAAGTAACCCCTATTAAGTCACTGTAAATTGTAGCTCCCCTGGTGACTTAGTGAGTAAGGTGCTGAACTTGGAGACCAGAAGGACGGGGTTCGATACCTGAGAGCTGCATGGTTAGGTACATGAAAGGAACAAAATCCTTTCAACCCAGAGTAATCTCTGACACGAAAACACATGCTATAAATTGGTTCCAATTTGATGGCATGTAGCAACAACTGTGAGAAGTACCGAAACAGCCTTGAATAGTTACAGTATATATGTAGAACGCACCTGTCAATTGCTGACTGTTTATACATTGGTGGAACATTGGCTTCCCGGATCAGATCTTTGACAGTATATTCAAGACAAAGGACTTCAGATTTCTGTCCTGCAAAAGCCTTCTGTGTAGTTTATGGATTACTGTGCTAGAAAGAACGGTGTCCTGTATGAGTATAAGAGAATTTGTGCAATTTGAGGCATGTTTTCTATTTCAGGGGGCTTAAGCAGTTTCTATATGTTAGGCAACCATATACACTGCTAAAGTGTTACACTGGCAGGATAGCTCAGTGAATTAGGTATATGGCTGAGGCTAGAGGTGGGATTACCCAATGTGCCTCCTAGGAAGAGACTCAGGCCAGGTAGCCTTCAGCAAGCTGCACAGTCCCAGAAGAAGGGACTGGTAAACCACTTCTCAGTCCTCTTTACCTAAAAAGAAACACCCTGGAAAGGATCATCATTAGTGAGGGTATTTTCATATTTAATGAACTTCCATCCCCTTAAGGCAAACCCAGGAACTCCCCAAGCTAAATTATGGGAATACAAGCCTTAATCAACAGGAAGTAGAATAGCCCGTCTACTTTGATTCAGTTCCCACCTGTTCCTCTGAATTCTGATAACGTCTACCTCCCTATAGAATTTAAACTTCTGGAACTCAGACTCATTAAGCATCCTTGTAAGCCTCAAGGAATCTTTCAGTTTTCCAGAGTTCAGCAGTTGGTTTTCTCCTCACTTACTGGAGGAATGGCTGGTAGAGGTAGAGGGACTATTCTACCCTCCTGCGGCTTTGGGTCTTGACTCTTTCATACCCAAAATTTGACTTTTTGACCAGTCCGTCTGTAACTCGTTTGGATCTCTGTAGCGACCCATTGTCAGGTTGTTGAGCCTGTCGCAACTTCACCAGAGTCCCTTTGGCCAGATTGGTTCATGGTGACCCTGGATGGCCTTCATGGCTGCTGTAGTGGTCCTGTGGCACAAGGCCACACCATACTTCACCCAATCCTAGCAATCCCTTACTTTGGCCTGTTACCATCTCTTACAATGTGGATGTGGGTTTGGACTTTGAGTGGCATATTTGAAAGGCATATGTGGAAAGAGGAGAAGGACAAAGAGCATGACGCAGACCCAGAGGAAGAGGAAGAAATAACATCAAAGACATATTACAAGTACACCAAATAACACCAGTGAAGGCTGCTAGAGATGCCAGTGCAAGAACCTTATATCTTCTTCAACACCCAATGGGGTAAAGAAGAAGAAGAATTTTACTTTTGGTGTGGAAGTCCATCAAATAGGAAAATACCATTCCTAATTGTCAGATGTTAGAATTGGCTCTAAGAAAGGCTAAGTGCAGAAGAATAGACGCCTTTGAACTGTGGTGTTGGAGGAGACTCTTGAGAGTACCCTGGACTGCAAAGAGATCAAATCAGTCAATACTAAAGGAAATCAACCCTGACTGCTCATTTGAAGGATGTACTGAATATGAAGCTCAAGTACTTTGGCCGCCAAATGACAAGAGAGGACTCACTGGAGAAGGCCCTGCTGCTGAGAAAGATTGAAGGCAAAAGGAGAAGAGGATGACAGTAGATGAGATGGTTAGATGGCATCGTTGACACAGTGGGTATAGATCTGGGCAGGCTGTGGGGGATGGCAGATGACAGGAGCCTGGTGTACGGTGGTCCATGGGGTTGCAAAGGGTCAGACTCAACTGTGTGACGGAACAACAACAACAGAATTGGCTCAATGGCATGTTCTTATTCCTATTCTTATTCTTGTTAATGTGTTAACACAGTGTGAATTTTTAAAGTAATGACTGACAGTAACCCATAAAGCATTTCCTCTCACATTTTAATTTTTTAGAGCAAACAGGCCTATGAGGTACAAGCATACAGTCATTCTCTACTTTTTTGGTGAAAGCGCTATGATTTTCTGCAACCACTACTCTGTTGGGAAGTTAGCCAGAGCGAACAAAGCCTTTTCCTACGCCAGCCAAGAAAAACACAGCAACAAAACTTTCACTGCTTCCTCAAACCACAGGCAGATCATAACTGGAACGTTGTCTCCTTAGTCATATTTTAAAACCAACCATTGCTGGTGTTCGGATGCATTTGGGAAAAAACTGTTGTCACAAGTGTCCCATTCCCCCACCTCCATTCCCTCCTTCTGTGCTTTCTAGATTAATCACTGCTCGTCAACAAAATAGTTGCCTGTCTTTCTAATAAAAGAAATTAAAAGCATGTTTTGTAGTGATTGGCCACTAGATTTAGCTTGATGCAATTTAAGCAGAGATCACATATAGACATTCCTGTAACATACTTGGTATGTGGCTTGTGATATAAGATACCTTAAGCCTGAGGCCAAGGTTGTTTTTCCATTCCATTAGCCAAATAAATATTGTGGGAGGTTGCATGAAATAGTTTTTTAAAAAATATATAAAAGAATGGATCACTTTTGGGAGGGAAGCTTTCCTTTAGAGTGGATGTTGACATTTGCAGAGAAAGGAGGACACACACCCCGCAATAATAATAATAATAATAATAATAATAATAATAATAATAATAATAATAATAATAATAATAATAATAATAATAATAATAATAATAATAATAATAATAATAATAATAATAATAATAATAATTTTTTTAAAAAAGTTTTCTGAATGAGAACGTAATCGAATTTTTAAAATTTGCATACATTTTCTGTAAATAAATGTCTGGTTCAAAACACAAGTTGTAGGAGAAATTGAAAACTCAAGGCAAGTAAGTTTTGTATCTAGTGCTGCACTGCTAAAATAGATTAATGTTAAGGAAATAAATGTAGATCAGGGGTGCCCAAACTATGTCCCGCAGGCCAGATCCAGCCCCTGATGCCAATTCATCCAGCCCATGCTGCTCCCAGAAGCAGAAGTAAAACATACATGTGTTGGCACATAGTGCACCTGTACATGCAAAATTTACCTCCGCTTCCGATGGGAGGAACCATGTGACTGGCCTGATCAGCTGTCTGGGAGGCATGGTCAGGCCCGTGGCCCAAAATGTTAGGGCACCCCTGATGTAGATTTATTCACTCCTTTGACTAAACTGAGTTTACATCTCCATTACAGCTTAACCTTTTACATTAGAAGACCAGCCAGAGAGGTTTCTTTATGTCTTCTTTTTCAAGGGTAGCAGATGCACCATAGCCATGTTGCAATCTTTCTCCAGGCTGGGTATTGTGTGAATGGGAAATAAACAGACCTTTGGTCTGAATCAGTGTGACTTTTCTTATTTTCACATTCATCTGATAGTGAACCTGAATCAGTACAATCATCTGTCTACTTAATGAAATGTGACTGCAGGACCTCTGCAACCACCTAAATCACATGGTTTAATAGTAATAAACCTACTAGTGGGATGAATAGCTGATAGTGAGTTGAAGTATCCTTAAATAAGCATCCAGTCCAAGTTTTGGACAGAGCTTAGAACAGGGGTGGCTAACCTTGGCACTCCAGGTGTTCTTGGACTTCAATTCCCAGAAGCCCAAGTCAGCACACCTGCTGATCAGGGCTTCTGGGAATTGAAGTCCAAGAACAGTTGGAACACCAACGTTGGCCACCCCTGGCTTAGAACATCATCTTGCCTACACAGTCTTTGCTCTTATCTAGGCCAGTGGTGGCCAACCTTTGCACTCCAGGTGTTCTTGAACTTCAATTCCCAGAAGCCCTGATCAGCTGGTGTGCTGACTTGGGTTTCTGGGAATTGAAGGCCAAGAACACCGGAGTGCAAAGGTTGGTCACTGCTGATCTAGGCTCTTTTAGCTCTATTCTCCTGCAGCATCGGAACCAACAAATGTAACTTCTGGACCAATACATTTGTCAGTACAAGAGATGGAGTTTCACTGCTCCTACCTAATTAGCCTGGAAGATTGCTTGTTATTTGGTCTGTTTCTCTTTGATATTTTTAGAGGACCCAGTGGGAGTAGATCGAGATCTTAGTACACATTCTAACTCCAAAGCCAGTGCAGTGTTCAACAATACAATTATTATTTCCTTCTCTCTTTTGTTTTATTTGAGGAGGAAGGCTTGAAATGATACCCACCTTATGAAAGTGTTCTTTCTTCTCTTTCCCTCCTTAGCTTGTGAATCGTTGCTTGTATTCAGGAAGTGCAGACCGAACAGTGAAATGCTGGTTGGCCGATACCGGGGAGCGAATCCGGACCTACAAAGTTCATAAGCACAGCGTCAGCACTTTGAAATACCATGCTGGGATATGTAAGTTCCAAGAGAGCCACCATCTTGCTTTATCTCAGACCAGGACTGGGAGGACACAATTTCAAATCCCAACACATTTATGAACCTTGCTAGGCAGGGTTGGTCCATCACTGGCCACAATCCATACAGAACCATACACCCCAAATGGTTTTGGCACCTTTTCAATTAGCTACCATTAGCTGTGGCAGTTTCCTCAATTCTTCTTGTGCATGTGCCAATACAGTGGCACCTCGGTTAACAAACGGCTCGGTTAATGGATTAAATCGCATAACAAAAGGAAATCCATAGAAAACAGTGGCTCGGTTTACGGATTTCCCCCCGGAACATATTAACTGGTTTTCGATGCATTCTTATGGGTAGGGTTGCCATACATCCTGGAAAACTAGGATTGTCCCAGATTCAAGGTTGGAAAAATTATCCCGGCCAGTTCAATAAAAATCACTGTCAGTTGTATATAAAAATGAGGTTTGGATTGTGTCATTTCAATATGCAGTGGAACCTCGTATAACGAATGCATCAAACAACGAAAAAATCATACAATGAAGAGGATTTGGAAAAAAAGTTGCATTGTACAATGAAAATCTGTGGGAAAAATTGTACAACGAATATTTTTCTTTGTATGATTTTCCCCATAGAGATTTTTATTGTACAATGCATCTCATAGGGATTTTCGTTGTACGATGCATGCATCGTAAAATGAAAAAAATGATATAACAAAGTGCCTTGTGGAACCAATTATTTTCGTTATACGAGGTTCCACTGTAGTACATTCTCTTTTCTCTCCTCTGCATTCCTGTTTTGCACATACCCAACTTTGGTTAGAAGATGTGGCTATACTTAGCTAAACCTCTGGAAAGGACCGTACGTCCATTAACAGAGGTGTAGCCCCCAAAGTATTGAAAGCTGCTGTTGGTTTCTGAAAACCAGAGTAAAAGGGCAAGTGTGGAAAGATTAAATAACTGATGGCTTTTCTAAGCTTAGAAGCAGATATTGCTTGAGAAGTCCATTTCTTGTGTGTTATATATCTATCCTATCATGTTCTCTAGTCAAATCACCTTTTAAGAAATCTGTAGTGCTTTACTTTTTGCTGTAATGTGGAAAAGTCAAAACTACTGTACCCTGAATCAACATAACAAAGGCTGTCACAAAAGAAGAAGAAACAGTTGTTGTTGTTCAGTCGCACAGTCAATCCTGACCCCCTGCAGCCCCATGGACCATTGCACACCTGGTTGTAATCAGGCTTCCAGCAGAAGTGTTCCTGGAAGACCTTTTTGCCATTCATTAAAAGCCAACTGGCAGATTGGAGCTTCTCCCTTGCCAACACAACATATCTACAGTGAAGAACAGTCACATGGCCAACAGGCCACACCCACCCAGTTGCATGGCCACGCCCACAGTGTGGTAGGAAATTTTTAAATGCCCACCACTGACTCTCCCCCATTCCATAGCATCAGACCACAGCCTTTGCATTTAAGAAATAAATGCTTCCAGATGGCACCAAATCATCCCCGCAGTTAGCAAACTTGGACTGTTCTACTCTCTGAAGCACGATATATGCGCAAACACAACTATATTAATTGTTCATAAAGTCATTTGTTTTCGTAGTGGGGTTACTGGCTTTTTGTATCCCCCACCCCCATAAACCAAATCATTAATATTCTTTCAGGAGGCATTTACTCTTAACACAGACCCATGACCTATTGTAAACAATTGTAGTAAAGGTGCTCGAAAGCCAGTTGTGTCTGACTCTAGGGGGTGGTGCACATCTTTGTTTACAGCCAAAGAGCCAGCTCTGTCTGTGTCTGCAGACGTTTCTGTAGTCATGTGGCAGGCATGACTAGATGCCAGAGCACACGGAACATTCCCACCTATTTTTCTACTTCCAATTTTTTTGCTTTCAAACTGCTAGGTTGGTAGGAGCTGGGACAGATGACAGGAGCTCACATCATCACACAGCACTCAGGTCTTGAACTGCTGACCTTCCAGTCTTCAAGTTCAGTGTTTTAACTACTAAACCACCATGGCCTATCTAATTTGTACATCTTAATCCAAGGGTTAACCATTGGAACTGGCTAGAGGTTGCTATGCCTCGCCCTACTTGCCTGCACTCACCCTTCGTGCACACGGCCGATCTGGGTACGCAGGTCAACGAAGGATTGAGAAAACCGGCAGTGGGGCAACAGCCCCACAAACGTGAAGAAAGGGAAACAACTTCACTTCCCAACATTCCTTGCGCCACGTCGCACCAGAGCCAATCAGGCTGAGAGGCTCTCGCACGGCGCAGCGTTTGGAAACGCGCCGCAGCCAATCAAAAGAAAACCATTTTAAAAAAACGCAGCACAAATACAAAGCACCGACCCATAACTACAAGCCCCAGCGTCCTGCGCGCCATGAGCGCGCAGAACGCTGAAGAAGCTGGCGCCCAAAAAATAAAGCAAAAACAAAAACACCAGGAGAGCAAGTCTGCCAAACCGCGGGAACCAAAGCCCCCCTCCCCAACGGCGCCTGAAGCTCCTAATCGGAGTTTCCCCTTTAATATCACTGGGTGGGTGGGGGGTGTTGTGCTTCCCCTCTCTACTGGCTCCCCTGGGGTTGAGAGGGTGGGGGGGACAAAAGGAGTCTGTCTCCCCCACCCTCCTGACCTCAGGGGACCCGGCAGAGAGGGGATTCCCTCCCCCCCCACACACACGCCCCATGTTAAAGAGAAGAAACCAAGTGGTTACTTCTCTTTAAAAACGGAGTTGGGGGGGGGGGAATCCCCCTCTCTACTGGCTCCCCTGGGGTTCAGAGGGTGGGGGGACCAAAGGAGTCTGTCTGAGAGGGGATCCCCCCCGGACACCAAAAAACACAAAAACAAATAATCAAAAACATTCAAAAATACACAAAAACAAACAAAAATAACACCAAAAAAGTAAACAACAACATTTCAAAACACACCCAGCACCCAGCCAAACACCACAAAATCCAACCACCACCACCACCCCAAATAAAGAAAAACAGCTAACTCACCACCACACAACCTCATACCACAACAACTGGAAAATAAATGAATAAAGAAAGAGACTACTTGCTGGAAGAAGCTCCACCCAGAGGCCACGAGAGAAAAAACAGTCAAAATACAAGATAACCCCTACCAGCAGCACTTGCTGTCCACAATAACAAAAAAAATTCAAAAAAACACAATAGCCCCACACAAAAGGCCCCAAGAGTTTTTCGAAAAAGTATATCATCCTTTATTCTTTTTTTCATCCACAAAACCAAAACACCAAACAAAACTCATCACAACTTAAAACAGGCCATCAATTTTTTTTTGTATAAATAAAATTTTTAAAAATTTCAAATATAGATTAACCTCTTCTTTACAAACAACAACAACAACAACAAAAACTTTCCAACACCATTTAAAACAGCCCGGCAACGCCGGGCAACCTTTGCTAGTATTAAAAAAAACCCTGTCCTGGAGCTCTAAACAGCTTATAAATGGGATTTCATGGGACCTTCATATGCGGGGGGGGGGGGGGGGGGGGGTTCCCGCAAAGACATGCCTCAGTCTTACATTGCATAAATCACAGAACAGGATTGCAGAGTATGAGTATTGATTGAAAGTCACCTACTTTGCAGATCAGTTAGATGTAAATAAACATCCAGTACAGAACTCTGAGTGGTTGTATTGCAGCTGTGTATAAAAAGCCTTAGAAAGGTTATGCAGTACAATTTAGTTTCCACATCCACATCAAGAGCTGAAACTGAATATTTTATTGAGATTAGTGCTCAGAATAATACAGCATTTATGAATACAACCACATTTTGAATTATTTAAATGCTTTGAATGGATGGGTGGCTTTACAGCCATTGGGTTTTAAGAACAACTGTTGCTTAGTTATGTTTCTCAAATGAACCCATAATTTTGGGGAGTTGTTGTAATTGAATACCCTTTTAAAGTACGTAGTTCACTGCGTCATTGAGCAACAACAAAGAATGACTAAAACATTCCACATAGCAATGCCACATTTTGAAAGACTTTGAGATTAAAAATGACTTGCTGACACCCACAAACAATTAAATCTGTAGTCAGAAGAAGAAATAGAATCTTGCTGGCTACACGGTGGTTCATTGTTTACGTGGCATCCAGAAATGTGTTTACTTTGCATGACTACCTGATAAGAAAGGGAAAAGTGCAGATACACATAGTCTTAGGTTCTTACTTCATCTTCAAATCTGTGCTCATTTTGCTTGAGAATATGTGTTGTTAAACTCAGTCGTTCTTAAATCTAAGTTAGACATGTGTAATATTACACTGCCAAAGTATAATCTGTGTTACACATTATAATGTTTATTTTGCATGCTCATGTCATTTTTAGTTTCTATATTTGGTGAATACTGAGTAGTGCAGGGAGAGAGCACAGAAAGTCAGGCCACCGTCTTACAGATGTTTTGGACCACAGTTCCAATAATTAGTGATCATTGCCTATACTGTTTGGACGAGATTTGTCGAAAAACATCTGAAGGACTCCTACCTAGATCTAAAGGATTGGGTTCAGTGCTCACCTCCGTTGACAGCCAAAGAACCAGAGCTGTCTGCATCTGAAGACATTGCTGTGGTTATGTGGTAGGCATAACTAGACACCAGAGTACACGGAACACTGTTATCTTTCCCACCAAAACAGTACCTATGTATCTACCTGCAGTTTCTTACTTTTGAACTGCTAAATTGGCAGGAGCTGGGATAGACGATGGGAGCTCACTTCATCGCACAGCACTTGGGTCTCAAACTGCTGACCAAGTCATCAAGTTCAGTGTCTTAACCACTAAGATACTATGGCATCTCCCATTAATTTCACTGTATAGCCTGGGGCAATATATCTTTTTATTGAGAATTATATATTTTTGCATCTTCAACTGGGATTACCAGTCTAGACAAGGGACAGTATTTCCTGAATGACTCTTATTCCAAATTATTTAGCAATCTCCTCCCCCCCCCCCCGCCCTTACAAGCCCAGATCAGATTCTTGTTGATCTTCCCAGTAGTTATAATTGTAGGGCTTGGTCTTAATGTCCCAATAGACTGCAAAAGGAACTGACATATGTACAATCAGTTAATTTTTGTATTTTCTTTTTCATGTCACGTTTTACCTTGTATTTCTTTGGTAGAAGATTATAGGGTGTAATTCAATCCCCTGTTTTTTGTTTTCATTACAGTGTTTACCGGAAGTGGCGACGCCTGTGCGCGAGCATTTAATACAAAGACGGGCATCCTGCAGAGAGTTTTTCGAGGACACAAGCTGGTTATTAACTGCATCCAGGTGAGATGCTGCCTCTTTGAACTTTAAAATCTTCACATTTGAAGTTTATGCCCACTACAACTGTGTGGGTCATGAATGGTTGTGGTGGCATCACAAACATTTCCTGAACATCTTCTCTCCACTACCTGCTGAATGATGATGGAAGTGGTAGGAATCTCCTGAGAAGAAACTGTTCTGAGGGAGGGATTTTGTTGTACCTCGTACTACTAGCTTTTCAGGTTCCTGAACAAATGTGGAATACTTGTATAGCTTTATAAGTGTAGTAGAAGTGGTCTATGAGCTTGTTAGTCCTCTGCTCTTGTAAGAACAGAGTTTACCAGATTTGGGTTTGAAATATAGCTTTCATTGTTAGACCCATTGAGTCAAAGGTCAACTTAACAAGTTATTACTGCTCAAGTGGTTCTCCTCTAGTTGGATTTAGACCACAGAATCCCTCAGCTAGTATGACCTCCATGCTGACTAGGAGATTCTGGGAGCTGTAGTCCAAAAAAAGGCTTTCAAGCTCTGTATAAGGCAGGGGTGCCCAAACTACAGCCCGAGGGCCAGATCCAGCTCTCGACGCCAATTCATCCAGCCCACAAAGCCCTCATTGCTCCCGGAAGCAGAAGTAAAACACAGGCTGGATGAATTGGTGTCGGGGGCTGGATCCGGCCCATGGACTGTAGTGACCAGCCCCCTGAACCATGTGACCGGCCCACGGCCCAACAAGTTTGGGCACCCCTGGTATAAGAGACAAAGAATCCGTTATTTGTGATAATACATAGGTCTGCCCTTCAGCTTTTGCTGCATGTTTTAATAGCCTGCTAAAAATTGCTTGCTGATCATCACTGTACAGTTTCAGTAGGCTGGATCATAGCTGTCAAGTATCCCTTATTGGCCAGGAAAACCCCTTATTTTACCCTCTTTCCCGCTGTCATCCCGTATTAATTACACTGCAATGCCCTATTGCCACCATTGGAGGGCAGCACAGGATAAGCATAGCTGTCAAGTATCCCGTATTTGCCGGGAAATTTCCCTTACTTCCAAATCCAAAACTTGACAGGTATGGGCTGGATCCAGATTTTGTCCTGCTTTAACTGTGGGGATTTATGGGGATCTTGATTTACCAATCCAATTGACAAGCATGGATGAGACCCAGTGTTTATTAAAAGTAGGGTCACTTTTTGCTATTGTTTGTAGTTTAACAGGTAAACTCATAATCCCAGGCTGTATATGTTCTTATCTGGGAGAAGGTCTTACTCAACTAGGCAGCTACATTAATTTTGGGTAGATAAGATTGCTGGATGAGACTCCTCTGTCCTTCCCCATTTCTTCTCCACACGCAGCGAGGATACAGAGAGTATTTTGTGCTTGCACTGCATTTTTCCTTTATTCTAAAATGAGTAGATCCTTCCTCCCACCCCCACTGTGGGTGTCTCATCAACCTGGCATGTATTCATAAGACAGACATTTAATCTGTGTTAATACTGGCAATAAAGTGAAGTCACAGTGAGTAGGATTTATGTGTGGGCCACACATTCATTATACTCTGCAAAAAGAAACTGAAAGAGGCCACCTGATCTTTATGCTGAGGGTGTTGTAGAAGAATGCAGGGAGTTTATTGCAAGGAGAGGAAGGTAACAGAAGGAAAAAAGAATCGTTCAAACCTCTCGTAATGTTGAAATCTTCCATTTGTGGAAAGGTAGAGTTCTACAACCCATCAAGACCTGGGATGTTTTGCCCAGCAACCTGTTTAACACCCAAGTGCTTTAAGTGGACAGGGAACCTAATATAAAACAAGCTAAAGAGCCATGGTGGCTTAGTGGTTAAGACACTGAGCTTGGTGACATGGAAGATCAGCAGGTCGAGACCCGAGTACTGAGCAATGGAGTGAGTTCCTGACAATTTACCAGCTCAAAAGCAAGAAATTGCAAGTACTGTAAATGAATAGGTACCACTTTGTCGGGAAAGAAAACAGCGTTCTGTGCACCCAGGCATCTAGTCATGCCTGCCACATGACCACAGAAACCTCTGCAGATACAGACAGCGCTGGCTCTTGGGCTGTAAACGGGGTCTGATATGATGGTTTTTAAGGAAGAGACCTTTACCTTTAACTAGAGGTCTGAAACCTTTTTTGTGGCATGGGAACTCAGGCCTATTCTTCACTGCAGGACTCAGAGAATACAATGGGGTGAGAGGAAGCTAGATTTGTCGCTTCAGACGGCAAGTGTGTAGTGGGGCTATTTACCTTTTAGTCTCCCAAATTCACCTCCCTGCAATTAAAAAAAAGACAACAGTACATTGGAGTGAACGTTGCTAGCCCATCCTTTTCTCTGCTTGTTAGCTTTCTGTTTGCTGGCAAATTATGTAAATAGTAAAGTATTGAAAATTATGAAAATTACTCCCCAATCTGAAGTGCAGACTATCCCCTGGATTCCACACAATTGTACCATATATTAACAAAGAGGAGAGCATACCCCACAGCCTTCTGTACAGACCTCTGGGATGGGGCACAAGAGGATGGAGGGGAAAACTGATCTACAAATGGGTGAAGGGAAAGAGGCAGCTTTATTTTTGGCTGTTGTGCTGTTCTATGATCACTGTGAGGCTGAACCGTCCTAAGCATGGCCCTCTTGTTCCAGATTCACAATGAAGTATTGTACACAGCTTCCCACGATGGCACACTGAGGATCTGGGACATACGACAGATCTACAAGCGGAACAAGCGTTGCTTGAAGGAGAGGTCTGTCCAGGGCAGGCGCTCTCAGAAGGGAAGCCTGTCTCGCCTCTTCAACAACAAAGTTGGATGCATGGAGCACCAGGGAAACAGA
Source organism: Bradypodion ventrale (assembly GCA_035047345.1). NCBI lineage: Eukaryota > Metazoa > Chordata > Lepidosauria > Squamata > Chamaeleonidae > Bradypodion > Bradypodion ventrale. The sequence goes on from JAWDJE010000006.1 coordinate 130,632,456, forward strand.
GGGGAGCAAGAAGCCATGGAACTCGCTTGAACAAAGGGTTAAGAGGCAGAGGAGAAGGGGCTTTCTGCAAGCCGCAAAGGGTTGCTGCCTGAACAATTGCTTAGTCTACCAAGCCCATGGTCCTGGTCAAGCTGGCTGGGAATTTCAGGGAACAGAGTCCAGAAAAAGTAGCATTTCCAAGCTCTGAGCACAGTAGGTCACAAGTTGTGTGTGAGATTTCATTCCAATTCAACAGCTGCTGTTGGAACTGTTTTCTCATTGATGTTTGGGGGCAAATTACAGGAACATCTGTTCCCTCTTGCACTGGACGTAGCTCAGATTTCATGGGTGCTTGGAGATGTTGTTGCTTTGTTGGAGAATCTGCATCATTCCCTGATTGAATTGCCTGCAGGTCTACCTCGTAGCATCTCCTGTCCCATCTGCTATGCAAGGTCACCAGAGCTCTGGCTGCTGTGCATGTGGAGCATCATAAACAAATGTAGGCTGTAGGTTGGCAGAGACCAGGGACACTGGAAGCAGCAGAACAGAAGGACAGGAGCTTCTTCTTTGTCTTCTGTGTCTAGGCCAGACGTGAAACTGCCCAAATGATGGCACCTTTTTGGTAAGTTCATTCAGGTTCCTTTTGCCTGACCTAGTGTGAGAAAGATTAACTGGCAACACAAGGTTGCCATTCCAGGGTATGCCCAATTGTGGTTCAAAAATAGCACAATCTTCGAGGTGGCTCTTTCTGTGTACCCCGGACAGGAGCTGAGGTTGAAGAAGGCAAATCAGGGAAGGTTGGGCAGCTGGACAGAATGAGAAGCAGTGGTGCATAGAAACCGAGCAATTGTTATGCACTGTCAAATCACATCAAACCTATGACAACCCGAATAAGGTATGGGAGGTATCAAAGTAGTATATTTATCAGTTTAACTTCAGTGCGTTTTCATGACTCAGCAAGAATTTGAACCCAAATCTGTCGTGTCCGTCACATTCTCTCCACTACACCACCCTTGGTCTCACATGGAAAGAGTACTTTTTCTAAAATTTTGCTCAGAAAAGTATTTAACTGTACATTCAGAGACACATAGGGAGACGCAGTTATTGTCTGCTAGAACTGTGAAAGAAACACAGTTGTTTATAATCAGACATCATTCCTCATATGGAAATTGGGTGATTTTCTCCTCTCAGTGTCATGAAGAACACTGATTGGCTCATGGGTGGATGAGCAAAGTCCAAAATTAACTGGGCCATAATCCTTGTTTTTCACCTCAGAGCAGTTTTATAGAAGTTTGTGATGGACAAGATGTTATAGGTCAGGGGTTCCCAACCTATTTACTCTGTGGGCCGGACCATGCCCCCCTGACAGCTAAGCGGGCTGAACTGGTGGTTTCCCCGGCATAAGCGCTACCGTAAATGTGTCCACTTGCAGTGAGAAGGTGATGTGGGCCACATGAAATGGTGCCATGGGCTGGGTCTGGCCCACGGGCTGTAGGTTGGAAACCCCTGCTATAGGTGAACAATAACTGCATGAATATTGTTATAAGACTTCAAGAAAAACACCATAAAACAGAATTAGTATCCAACATTTTGAATGATGGCTCCATGAAGAGATAACCTCTACTTCCCAATCAATATTCAGCACAGCTGCCACTGCTGAGAAACCCAGGAAAATTTTTTTGGGTGTCAGGATTGATCCTGCAGAAGAAAACATTACCTCTGTTTCAAGTCTTGCCTCTATGCAATTTAAACTCAGTTGTACCACCTTCAGATTGTCAGGTCTTTATTTAGCAGACATTGTTTTCAGTTCATTGGAAGTGTCACTCACTTTTAAGATACAGAGGAACATTTATTATATGTGTTCACTTCCCAATTGTTTCTGAGCCTTAAAAAAAAAGATACTGATTTTTCAGAAGAAAAATTGAGGGGTTTTTTGGAGGGGGAAAGAAACTTCAGTAAGATCCATGCTTATTTGGAGACATCAGTTGTCACAAAAGTGTGAAAGAACAAACTACAGAGGAAGCTAAAGTCAGATAGGTACCAGGTCTCATCCTAGAACTTTCTGTATGTATATATTTCTTTCTTAATTTAGCAAGATGTGACCAGCAAAAGCTTTTCTTGAAGTTGACATCTCCCAGTTATGTTTCTCTTAGCTTTGTGGCTTGGATTCGGTGTTCTGTCCTGTGGATTGGCCCTGAGTACGTGAAGGTGTATTTGAAGTACTCAGTGGGATTACTCTAAGGTTTAATGAGCTGTGGCCTGCTTCATCTCATGTGTGACATGTTGCCTGGAACGCCTGGTTTATATATACAATATACCAGTGGTGGCGAACCTATGGCGCATGTGCCAGATGTGGCACTCAGAGCCCTCTCTGTGGGTACCTGTGCAGTCACCCCTGCACAGTTTGCCCTGCCCCTTTGCCCAATGGGAGTGCTTCCTCCTTCCCCCGGCACATTCACCCCACCCCTCTGCCCAATGGGAGCACTTCCTCCAGCAGTTAGCCCCACCCCTCTTCACAGCAACCCAATGGAAGCATCTCCTTACTCCCCTGTTGCTGTGTTGGCACTTTGTGATAAATCAGTGGGTTTTGGGTTGCAGTTTGGGCACTCGGCCTCTAAAAGGTCCGCCATCACTGCAATATACCTTATGGAGTGGGGTTTATCCAGTGAGATTGGAAGGAAATTAAATGGGGGAAGCCTCTGGCTGTGACAATTTAGTAACATCACCCCACTTACCTGTTTCTGATCACACAAACATCCTGTGAGCAGTTGTGTGTTTTTGAATTGCAGTTCCCAGAATTTCCTAGGCGTTTTGCTAGCCATGCTGCTGGGGGAATTATGGGAACTTAACTGCCCCAAAACCATGTGCACAAGCAGACATTCTGCTTCCTAAATACCACAAAATCATCTCCACCCTGTTGTTGAAGCCAGTAGAATATAATTTGAAAGAAAGTTCAATGCTCAAACCTGTTTTTCTATATCTCTGTCCTGGAATGTGAAATAATACAAGTACCTCCGAACATATGCAAAAGTTGCTTTTTTTTTTTTTTTTTTGATCGAGGCTCCCAGGCTTACCCAGCCTGGCTAGGGGAAAAGAGTAACATTTATAAATATTGCCAGGTAGGCTGCTGTGGAGAGCAGTTTCATATTTTAGGGGAGATGAAAGAATAGAGGGTAAGGCTTTAAAAGACCTCTTTCTTTGAGAGGCTAAGGTTCATGACCTACGGATGAACCACTTTTCAATTTTCCTTCTTCTCCAACTTTGGGTGTCTGTTTCGAACCATTGAACCATAAACACAAGTCCTAATGCTGTGGGTTGTGGCGCAGCAGTGTATAACTGAAACCAACACTTCAGTTTACGCATTTTCTTTTTTTGTGGCTTTCATCATTGTATACTATAGTTTAACCATTGCCCATGACATGGAAGAAGAACTTGGGTTTTGAGAAGTGTTGTTACAGAGAAGGAAATTATGCTGAATTCATTCAGTCAGGGTTGGGTCACAGCAGATAGAGGGAGGCTGTCTGTACTGTGTTGGTATTAAGATAACCCTACCTGTAGAGGTGAAATTCTTCAATTCTGGAGTATCTGTCACATCCCAAGCCTTGCTGGCCTTCTTTGACATAGTAAAAACGAGGAGTTGCTTACACTGAGAAAAGCTTAAGGGTGGTGAAGTTCACCTCGTCCGTTTATAGATGTGGTTGCACTACTTAAATGATGGCGAACCTTGACACTCCAGATGTTCTTGGACTTCAATTCACAGAACACCAAGCACCCTGTGAATCCACACGAATGGGTTTACTGCGATTTATCCGGCTTGCGCTGCCCTCGTCGCTCCCGGAAGCGGAAGTAAAATGCGCCTGTACAGAGGGTTAACCCAGAAGAGTCTTAACCGTCCGGGCGTGTATTACTTCCGATTCCGGGAGCGATGAGGGCAGCGTGGGCTGGATGAGTTAACTCATCCGTGTGGATTCGCAGGGTGCTTGGGCTTCTGGAAATTGAAGTCCAAGAACATCTGGAGTGCCAAGGTTCGCCATCACGGCACTACTTGGTAGGACCTCATCTCTGGCTTGGAGAATCACAGCCAGCAGATAATACAGGAAGACCTAATGTTTACCTGAGTAGTTGGGGTTTTTTTTTGCTTGTAAAGAATACCAACCCTTTTTTCTCCCTTTGTCACACGCACAGTCCTATTCCTGAAAAGAGTGGTTAGAAGGCCTCTTATGCTACCTAGGTCACAGTCAGTTATGGGTTAGAAGGAGAGGTCCTAATTGGTATGTAATAGGTCACAACACTTCAAAGTCAGTACCAAGTTGTATGTGATGTCTATCAATATAATTTGGCCGCCAATGAATTACTCCTTGTGCTAGTAACTGAGGAAGTAAGGGGTGAGTGAAATAGATCCAAAACTTGAGAACAAGGGTAAGTATCTGTATTCATTGAAGTCTGAACATGTTCCACTGGAAAAGAAACACCAGAAACCTAGGAAATTTGTCAAGCAAGTACCTTACGGCTTGTAGTATCTTAGGAATAAGGACTTGGCTGGCAGAAAACTTTAACAGTAGTGCTTCTGCTAGGATAGGAGTAGAGAACATGTGGCTCTCATATGTTGGGTCACAGCTCTCGCTAGCATGCTACCATGTGTTGTGGCTTGCGTAGTGTTGAACAAGGTCTCTGGAGATGTGGATTCAAATCCCCCTTGGCCATGCAATTCTCCTTGGACTAGTCAGACTCTTTCATCAGCATTGTAGGGTGTCGTTGGAGAGGGAAAAGGACCTGTACAGGTAGCAAATGCAGCCTATCAGATCTGGGGCCCTAGTTGTGCTGGCTGGAGTTGACGGCAGCTGCAATCCAAACTAAATCTGGAGGGCGGAAATTTCCCCCCATCTCTTTTAGGTTGAACTGAGCAGAGTGTTTGTTGCTTCTTTTATTCCCGAGTATGCTGCTACCTTAAGGAATTGTAAATTTTGTTGGAGAATTGAAATGAAAAGACCACACACCACTCTATTTGTTGGGCGAGTGAAGATGGTGTAGACAGAACCCACCACTTCCTACACCCCTCTGTAGAGTAGCATGGTTTGCTTGAATAGTACCAGCCCTGGAGTGACAGGATCACAGGGCGGTGGCGCTTTTCAGGCTTCCAGCCAGCTTTTCTGCCTCCTTGTAGGGGTGAATGAATGCATCTTTTCTTAGCTTTCCTGTCGCTGAACAGATTACAACATTTCTCACGCTTTTGCCAATTCCTCCTGCTGTGCCAAATGCAAATGCTTGCACAATTCTTTCCAGCTGGAGCGGCAGTTTTTTTGGGGGGCGCTGTCACCATTACAGATGCAGGGCTCATGGCTTGCACACTAATTAGCTTTCATAGTACTCAGAAACCTGACGACTCACCAGAAATGTATTAAAACAAGTCAAAATGCTGCTGGTGGTAGCAAATGTCTTCATAGAGAAAAGCAGCCAATCAACAGAATACAGATTGTATAGGGCAGTGATGGTGAACCTTGGCACTCCAGCTGTTATTGAACTTCAAATCCCAGAAGACCAAGCCTTGGTGAATCCACACGAATGGGTTTCCTGCGCATTACCATATGCAGTATACCCATTCGTGTGGCTTCACGGGGAAGGTATCTGTGGAAATTTCTGCAACTTCTTAAGCTGATGAAAGGAAGAACCTGGATCCAACCAATTATCTTTGTATAATATGGTATTCACCCCATTACAGCTGAAGAACTGAGACTTGAGATCTCGCCTCTAGTCTCCCTATGAGTTTGTATCAGATAGTGGTCATCCTAGACAATGGGAAGAGTTCTGTTTGGCATAGTTACATCGGTATAAACTCAATCTGCACAGAGCAAATAACTGACATTAACTGAATGCTTCCCATCCCCATTCCAAGTAATTCCGGTAGTATCTTTCTCACTCTTGCACCAACATAACCGGGATCAATTTGAACATACAAATGAAACAACATGAAGTCATAATACGGGACTGCTTAAACCACAAAGATGGAAGGAAGAAGGAGTAGACAAATGTCCCGTCTTCTGCCCCTTTGGAAAAGAGAGCTGCTGTTTCTCCTCTATTCTCTCCCCTCTCTCTTTATGGTCACTGGAGCATATCCATATGATTGTATTATGGGCCCTTTGGGGGCAACGGTAGCTTCGGCTTCCCTTTTTGAAAAGCAAAAATACACACAAGCATGAGCACACAAAGTGACTGCTAGCAAACACCACCGGTGATTTCTTTAGTAGTAGTACATTAAAACCCAAGGTTATGAGGAAGGTCTGTTCTGACAGCCTCCGTCGTAATCCAAAAAAAATTGTAAACCAAAGCATGTTTTGCCCATAGGAATGCATTGGGGAAAAAAACACCAGTCCTGACCGGAGCAAAGGTAATCCAGAAAACAAAGCAAAACACAAAAACCAACCAAAACATCCAAAAAAATGACACAAGCGTCCCCTACCCCCACAAAGAGGAAACAGTCTCGATCGGACCAAAAATAATACAAAAGCCACCCCAAAAAATGCCAGACTCGATTGTCCCCCATCCCCACAAAAGCGACGAAGCGATCTCCCTACTTTTTCCACACCAATGCTTCTTCCCGAGTGGTTTGCCCGGCCACCGTGGGAGCCCATTTTTCACCCCTACCGGCAGCGGGAGAGTCTGGGGACCTTATCCGCTTGGTCCTGACCTTTGTCCGAGCTCTCTGGGCAGCGCTACATCTAGGAACATGCGCCTGGGGGAGGTGTGCATTCCTGGCTGTAGCACTGCCCAGGGAGCTCGGAGGAAGGTCGGAACCAAGAGGATAAGGTCCCCAGACTCTCCCGCTGCCAGTAGAGGCAGCAGACAGTACAGAAATAGCGGGAGAAACAATGACGCTGGCACCCCCGCAAGGGTAAGCAATGAATTGCGACTTCTGGTGGAGGGCGCCATTTCAAACTCTAAAATGGCGTCGGCTGCCATTTTAGAGTTTAAAATAGTGTGATTCCCGGTTGTAAACTGGAAAAAAATTGTAAACCGGGACATTAATTTTATTAAATTTGCCGTCATAAGCCGTGGCAAATGTAAACCAGGGCAATCGTAAACCAGGGTTTTACTGTATGCTCATTGATGCTCCCTAAACTGGTCATCTGCTTCTGTCCTGCCAGTAGATCCATAGTGACAAGTTCAGTGTCAAGCAGCCTTTCAGAAATCCTGGTTACAAGAATAACCAAGGGTTACTTATGGTTACAAGAGTACTTCCACAAGTCACAATGGTACTAAGTTTAGCCTAGCCCAGTGATGTCAAACCTTGGCATACACACAGTATACCCATGTGTATGGATTAATAGAGACTTGGGCTTCCGGGAATTGAAGTCCAGGAACAGCTGGAGTGCCAAGGTTGGCCATCACTGGCCTAGCGAGAGATACTAAGCCTTTGCTGCCCTCTAGTGGTCTGACAGGTTCACTTTCATTCAGGCCGTTTGCAGAGTGAAGTTTTAGTTTTGTGTACACTGGAAATTCTGCTTGGATGAAACAACTGTAAAACAAACATCCCAATGTCTGAGAGAAGCTGAGAGAATTGCTTCTTTAAAAAATATGAATAGAACCATAAAATGATTGAATTGGAAGGAACCCATGAGACCATCAAGTCCGACCCCTTACTTAGTGCAAGAATCCAAATCAATCCAGTTATGACAGATGTTCATTCAATTTTCTCTTAAATGCCCCCAGCGCTGAAGCCCCATCTCCTTTTCTCAAAGCTAAGCATACTCAGTTCCTTCATTCCTCATAGGGCTTGGTTTCCAGCCCCCTGGTCGCCTTTGTTGCCCTTCCCTGAACCTGCTCCGGGTTGCTGCCATCCTTCCTAAAGTGTGGTGTCCATAACTGGACACAGTACTTTACATGTAGTCTGACTAGTGCCTTATAGAGGAGGACTAGTAGCTCACACGTTTTAGAGACTGTCCTTCTGCTAAAATAGCCTTTTGCATGAAACTAAGGTGGTACAACATACACTGATCCAAACTGTCAGGCTTTCTTGCTGTGAAGTATGGAGACTGATCATGGCTCAGTGGTTAAGAAGCTCATCTTGCTAGCTGGAAGGCTGGCAAGTCAGTAGTTCGAGACCTGGGTACTGCATGATGAATTAAGCGCCTGTCTCTTTCCCAGCTCTTGGGGACATGAAAGGAGCCACATTTGGGCATCCCCTGAACAGAGTTTCCCCAGCAAAAATCCTTTCAACCCAGAATAATTTCTGACCCGAAATTATTATAGTGGGGAAGCCACTTCGCTGATTTCTACCTTAGCATCAATATGGTGAGTCAAGGTATTTTCAATTGCAAACACAAGTGTACACATAAGAAAAACAGTGAATACACTAATTCTAATATCCAAAATGGGCACACTAGTATTACAGGATGCAGTTCCCCATCCTAGGCTCTGGTTTTCCAAGTACAGTATTAACTCTCCTTCATATTAAGTTGAGGACAATGATGGGACTTGTCAAATACATGATGTATAACTCTCTCAAGAGCCAACCCCTCATTTAAACTTTAAAAGGCTACTTCCAACATTTCTCGTTTTTTTGTCTCTGGACAGGTATTTCGGTAGATGTCGCAAAATTAGCACTGTGCGACAAAAAAATTGCATGTATCTGCCGAACCTTTCCTTAACCAACATGCTCTTGTTAACGAAAAATAACAATGTTTTACAGTTTGTCGTTTCTGTTATTTTAAGATAGAAATTGGGAAAGAGGTGTATCTAAAGTCCACATACAATAGATTTACAACTGCCTTACAATACAGTAAGAAAAAATGAAAAGCATTTATAAGAACTTGGCATGTCGACATACTTAGGTCTATCTTTCTAATACCGTAATAAGACTAATGCTAGTCCAAGTTAGATTCCATTAAGAGTTTTGATAGGCAAAGGATATGCAGATTTAAAAGAAACCTGGGTACTGTGGAGAGCTGTAAAAGGGACTTTATTTGCTCTACTAATTAAATAGGTTAATTTCACACCAATATATATTGAATCTCTCTATAAAAATATCTCTCTGTAAATATTTTTTCTTCTAGAATTGGCATTATTCTCCAGGAATACTGGTTTGATTACAATAATACAGTAATAACTTACACAAAACTGATGCTTTGAAATTAGAAAACAGATTGAACTTAAGGCATCTGGCAAAAAGAAACAGTCAGATGTACTGCAATCTAAGTATTAAGGCCCAAGGACCTTGCAGGCACTACTGTAGTTTGATTTAAGTTAGTCAGGACTAACTCTACCCACTACTTTTGGTAGCTATGCATGCAACTAATTTTATCTGTTATTACAGCTCAAAGGCTGATGGTCCATGTAATTTGGACTTGAGCTTTTAAGAATCGATCTGCTTGGACTGTATAGGAAGGTGTTGTACGTAAGAGAGGTACTCGTTGATGACAATTTCTTCCTCTTCCAGAGTTAGATCCAAATAATCTTCTTCATGTTCTGGAATATCCTCTAAGATTTCATTAACAGCATCGACATCCATGTCTTCATCCGCTGAAGCCCCAGAAGTGCCTAAAAATAATTTTAAAATAGGATAGGTTCTTAAGTCTTGAACTCAGTGAGTCCCATAAGCCCCTCATCGCAGAATTTTTGTTCAGGAATTTTTAAAAAAATTACATGTGAATGTTACCTGTCTGCTGAATCTCTGCTAGTAAACCTGGAAACATATAAAAGACATTTTCCAAAAATATGTACCAAATAATAGTGGAGGTTTTCTAATGAAATAAATAACTGAGGACCATAGGGCCAATACCTTAGTGAGAATGATGCCTGTCATTGATGTTCTAATTATAGCTAAGCATGAAATGAAACAGAATTGCCACGAAGTCTCCTATCTTACTAAAAGCTGCCACACAGGCTCTAATCAATGCTGATGGTCTCATACTTCAGATGCAGACCTTACACACATCCAGCAGGGTTCAATAATGTTGGGATAAAGTACTAAAGATGTCTGAGCCAATTATAAGGAACCACAGAGTTAGTGCGAAATGTATCTGGACAGTTGTTGAGAAAAGATGATATAATCTTGGTGAAAGATATTAATTTGCAAAATACAGGGAAAATCTTAATTTGACATTAAGCAACCTATGGCACAAAATGCTTATGACACTATTATTGATTTATGAACATAAAAAACAGATGGTTATTGGGTAAAGGTTTCCCTTGCTCGAAAGCCAGTCGTATCCGACTCTAGGGTGCAGTGCTCATCTCTGTTTCTAAGCCGAAGAGCCAGCGCTGTCTGCTTCTGCAGACGTTTCCGTGGTCATGTGGCAGGCATGACTAGACACCGGAGCGCACGGAACGCTGTTACCTTCCCACCGAAGTGGTCCCTATTTATCTACTTGCAATTTCTTGCTTTCGAACTGCTAGGTTGGCAGGAGCTGGGATGAAGACGGGAGCTCATTTCCGTCCTGCAGTACTCGGGAATCGAACTGCTGACCTTCCACTTCCCAGTCAGCGTTTTAGCCACTTGAGCCACTGGGAGAAATCTATATTTTAGGAAAAATACTATAATATACATCCAGAAATAGCAATATTAGGAATGCTGTCAATAAAAGTGTAGCTGTTGAAATATGGTTTACATCAGGTGTTCCCAACCTTTTCGGGTTCATGGGCCGGTCATGTGGTTGAGCGGGCCAGTCACATGGTTCCTCCCACTCAGAAGGGGAAGTAAAATGCACCAGCGCATAATGCTGCATGGGTAATTTATGGCAGCATTTTGTGCATGTTCATTTTACTTCTGCTTCCGGGAGCAGCAAGGGTGGTGTGGGTCGGATGAATTGGTGTTGGGAGCTGGATCCGACCTGTAGGTTGGGAACTCATGATTTACATCAATAGTCAGGGGTGGCCAACCTTGGCGCTACAGCTGTTCTTAGACTTCAACTCCCAGAAGCCCTGATCAGCAGGTGTACTGACCTGGGCTTCTGGGAACTGAAGTCCAAGAACAGCTGGAGTGCCAAGGTTGGCCACCATGGTGTCTAGAAGATCTTATGTGCATGTTGGTCTGCTATTTAATGTACATTTTAAAAAATAAGAATCTTTCAGCTATAAAACAACATGAAGGAACTCAGGCTCAGAGGGGTCCAATTGATACTACAGTAAAAAGTATACTAAAAACCAGTGGTGGGCATCAGCAGGTTTGCAGGGCTTTCCCCCTGGGCACGCCCAGTGTGGTAGTAATTTTTTGGGGAGCCCACCACTGCTAAAAACAGTGTATTGGTTTCAGTGCTGAACCAATGGAGATCTCTAGCACAGAGGAAATATGGACAACTAGGTACTCTGTCAAGTTGGGACTGATGGAGACATACGTGCATAAGAATTGAAAGCAATATGCATGAAGCATGTCAACTGCACACTACAGGCTTCTCCAACTGATGTTTTCCAGATGTACATTATGGCAACTGTCATTATTCCTAGCCAGAATGACTACTGGAAATCACAAAAATGGAACAAGCCGATGTGTGTCTTAACCATGAGCGATATGTAAGCTCTACGTCGGTCACACAAGATAATCATGTATGTGTGAAACTGCTCATGAATGATGGGATTGGAGGTAAAGAAATGGCCAGAATTCCCTCCTTTCCTCAGTTCATTGTCTGAGGTTTTCCAGAAAACATTTTATTCTGAGTTGCTGAAATCCTGTGGTTTAGCATAAGGAAATCCCTACATTTCAGTCCATTCTTAACCTGCAAAGGAAAAGTCCCCATTGTGAGTCTTATTTCCCAGCTAGAACTGGACTGGAAGTTACGAATTTCCTTATGCGAAGCCCCAGGATTTCAGCCAAGGTGTTGTTCTTTTACCTGCAGAATTCGTAGGAGAGTCTTTTGATGAACTGGATTCATCTGAAGGTGTGCTGCTAGCTGAAGAGGTCTGTAGATCAGCAGGCAGGGATCCCCCATAGTGAGCAAGTGTCTGCGCAGCTAGCTGAACGTTGCCTCGGAATACTTTCAAGGCTTGCTCTGCCATCTTTTGATCAAAGCCCATATACACCAACTAGACAATAAAGACAGACAGGCATAAAAGAGACATGCTGTAGACCAGGAGTGCCCAAACATTTTGGGCTGTGGGTCGGTCATGTGGTCCCTCCCACCAGAAGCGGAAGTAAAACGCACCTTGCAATTTGTTTTGCAACAGGATGAGATACATTTTAGGCTACCATTTACTCTGCTTAAACCAGGGGTGCCCAAAACTATGGCCCATGGGCCGGATCCAGTCCCTGACGCCAATTCATCTGGCACAAGCCTTGTAGCTGAACTGGGATTCAAAAGGGAGTTTCCCACCTCCAACACTCTTACACTTTTATCACAATTTTGAAAAAAACATGCAAACTGTAAATAGTGCTAAGAATCCACCATGATATAATTTGCCCACAATAACTGCTCTGATAGCACTGTCTTTGGATAAAATCTTTAATTTCTGTAACTCAGAAACTCTTTGCATATAGTAGGGTGTGGGTCATGTGGATGTATCTGCAAATAGAAACTCAGAGATGAAGGAAGTACAGTACATGTGATCCATGGCCATTTTATTCTCCCCCACCCCCCTTGAGATATTTCAGAGAAAGTGGAAGCACTCTTTGGCCAGGTAAGCCGGGAAAAAAGCAGTAACAGCAACTCAGAAACAGGCAGGTCACTTAGCAGGGAAGACAAAGGGCTTGATAACAGCGATTTAGCAATGCAACCATGTAATCCACAGTGGGAAATGTCCAGAGTTGAGCCCATGCATTAGACAAGTTGCTCATCCTTGCTTTAAAGAGAGCAAAAGTATAATGCTTATCTAACGTGAAGCTAAACAGGCATGTTTAAAACTGTTAACAGGACAAACTAGAGCAGGGGTGCCCAAACTACAGCCTGCAGCGCCAATCAATCCGGCCCACGCCGCCCTTGCTGCTCCTGGAAACAGAAGTAAAACACGCATGTGCAGAACACTACCGCAAATGACCCATGGCTATTTAAATGCGTTTACGACAGCCACGGGTTATTTGCAGCAGCGTTCTGCACATGCACATGTTACTTCCGCTTCTGGGTGGGAGGAACCATGTGAACAGCCCGGGGCCCTGAAAAGTTTGGGCACCCCTAAACTACAGCCCTAGTGGTGCAGCAGTTAAACTGCTGTCCTGCAACCAAAAGGTTGTGTGTTTGATCCTGACCAGGGATCAAAGTTGACTCGGCCTTCCATCCTTCCGAAGTCAGTAAAGTGAGTATCCAGCATGTCAGGGCAAAATGTTAATTAATTTGTGAACTGCCCAGAGTCTGCACTAAACGCTATGGGGCAGTATATAAGTGTGATTGCTTTGCTTTAGTCAGTCTGGAAATTATTGGAACTGTTTAAAAAATAATGTAAAATCATACTCTAGAGACTTACCTGAGTTATACTTTCTTGAGGAACTTGAAAATGGTCCTCTGGATCATCATCCGCTGGCAGGAGTAACTGCGGGCTGTCAAGTATTATCTACAGCAGGTCACAAGCAACAGAATGTACACTGAGGTCTGTATAAAGCTATTATGATGTTGCCACTTTTCAATTCCTCTCATCATCCCCAGCATAGAATCTGCCATTTCCACATACGCTGCCTGCACGATCAGATGCTAGCACATCAAACTGTCCGCAACGATCCCAAGAGTCCTTTCCTCATCAGATACTTTAAACATATATGTGAAGCTAGGACTTTTTTCACCCCAAAGTGATCTCAAGGCAGAACTCCTAGGGCAGGGGGCCGGTCACTATGGCCTGCAGGCTGGATCCGGACCTCAACGCCAATTCGTCTGACCCGCGAAGCCCTCGTTGATCCCGGGAGTGGAAGTAAAACGCGCCTATATGGGCGCGTTTTACTTCCGCTCCCGGGAGCAACGAGGGCTTTGCGGGTTGGACGAATTGGCGTCGAGGTCCGGATCCAGCCTGCAGGCCATAGTGACCGGCCCCCTGAACCACGTGACCGGCCTGCAGCTCAAAAAGTTTGGGCACGCCTGTCCTAGAGAAAATTTGAAGGCCAGCCACTTTTCTTGGCTTTATTAATTATTCTTCTGACTCCTAGGAATAAAACAGGAAAGAGCTGTTGCTCAAATGGTATAAGTCACTTCCACTTCCGTTTGCTCAATAAACGTGCTGCTAAAATCAGCTTGTTCTGTTTCGCAAACCTAGCGCCAGCGAAAGACATCGCATGCAACTATTATATTCAAACATCTGTAGATCACACACCCTTTGTTATTATTAGATTCAAGAATTTTGTCAATCTTGATGGACAGAAGTTAAAATTCTGCAAAGTTCAGTGTATGGTTATTTGTTCAGAGCCGACAACGTTAAATAGTGTAAAAGTGCAGGAGTGTTGTCTGTACAAGGAAGACCAGAAAAATAGAAGGAACCAGCAGTTGAGCGATGTGTGTGTATCTTTCCAGTTAAGGCAGGCTTTTATGCCACTGAAGGAGGAGTTTGAGAAAGGATTTACTTTAACTGCTTCTTCCAGATTTCCTTTGGCTTTGTGAAGCGCTTCTCTAGCCGCTCGCTCAGAGTAACCCATAGTCTTCAAGGAGTTTATATCTTCTAACCGCTTTCTCCTCTTGGATTTCTCTTCTCTCCTTATTTGAGCCTTTTCCTGCAATAGCAAAGCAATTAGAAAAGCTACAGTATTTACTTGATAAGAAAGGTGCATTTGCTGATCCAGAGTTGGATCTTTTACTGTTTTAACAGATTTGTTCTTGGTTTCTGATGCGCGCGCACACACACTGTTAGTGTTTTCCAAAGGCTTTGATTAAAATCACCGGTTGCAAACCATCTATCCTGGTAACTCAGAAGTAGGTGCGTTTTAAGACGTTCCTCTCCCCAGTACCACCAAGATCATCCAGCAACTTGTCTGGACATTTGGTGAAGGTACTTTTTTGCCCCAGGAACCATTTCTTTTCTTCTTTTTTTTTAAATAAATTTTTATTTATTTCAAAAAGACAAAAAAGTACAACTAACAAACATACAAAAAAGAAAAAGACAATAACAATACAATACAATATTACTTCAAAATCATAGAAAATAGCACTTAATAGTAATTAAACTAGTTATTTACAATAAAAACCACAATGTCAAATACCCTCATTATAGGTTATTACTATAACCATAGCAATCATAAAAAAAATATTCAGTGCTACAACTGTTTTTTTAATTTCTTTACAAATTACACAATACCCAGTGAATATTTACAATGCCCGGAGAGTTTAGTATCTATATCATCTCGAAAAACCACTTTGGGATGGTACAGGTCCAAAACTGTCCCTTGCCATAAGAGAATGATCCACAAACGGCTTCCAAATACTCCAAAACCTATTTTCTTTTAATTTATCCTTTTTTACTTTTATCTCCCATGTCAGTTTGTCATTCAATGCTAAACTCCACATTTCCTTATACCACTCTCCAGTCTGTATAAATACATCATTTTTCCAATTTCTGGCGATACATTGTCTACCTGTAGTTAACATAATTTCCAATAATTCTTTTTCCTCCTTATTTAAATCCATACCTTCCACATTTGTTAATAGAATGGTACCTGACACCAACTTAATTCTTTTGCCCATTATTTCCCCAATCTCTCCTTCTATTCTTCCCCAAAATTCATTTATTTTTTTGCAACTCCACCACATATGTTCATAAGATCCAACTGTTTCTTTGCATCTCCAACATAAATTATCCCTTTTATTGTCCATTTGGTGAAGCCTCATTGGTGTCAAGTACCATTGCCACAACATTTTAAAATTATGTTCCTTAATTCTTACTGACATTGTTCTCATTATCCTCTTTTTCCATTTATTCCTCCATTCAACATCTCCTATTTTTATATTCAAATTTTGTTCCCACTTCCGTTTCAAATCTTCCTGTGGATCTTTACCCTTATTCAGTATAATGTAAAGTTTTCTTACTAGACCCTTAATGTTCTTTTCCCCTTTTCGGAACCATTTCAACCTCTGATAAAGAAGCTATCCTACCTTTTTGACTACTGTGTAGGGCACACCTGCCTGGTCACATTTAGGCGTTTGTTTGCTTTTTCCCCAATGCAACACATATGCCCAGAAGCATAAGTATTTGGAGCATGACAGTTAATTTGTGCATACTTTTAGCACTGCACGGAACCCTCCAAGCACTGTACCTCTCTCCTGTCCGAAATATGACTAGCTGCGTGCTCCACATTCCCACTGCAAGCTCGAAGACCGAGACGAGCTTCCTGAGCAGAGAATCCCAGAAGTAGCAAGCTGTTGATCTTTTCAGGGTCAACATACAACTCTTGAAACAAGGAGTGCGCCTGCAAGAGAAAGGAAAGGCCATGGAAACGACAGTCTACTAAAGAAAAGGTCACAAAATCAGCCTGAAGCTTACAACCTACTTGAAAAAAGAAAACATTACACAGAGTGATGCCATGCAGATATCACCATGTTTTTTTTTTTTTTTTTTGGGGGGGTTGCTCCCAGATATGTGTACGCAGGATTGCAACCATAGCCAAGGAGTCTGATACTGAATAAAGCAATCACACTTATATACTGCCCCATGGTGCTTACTGCACTCTCTGAGCGATTCACAAGGTCATTAGCATTTTGCCCCCAACATACTGGGTCCTCATTTTACTGACTTCGGAAGGATGGAAGGCTGTGAGGATCAAACTCACAGCCTTTAGGTTGCAGTACAGCAGTTTAACCACTGCACCACCAGGGCGCCTTATAATTTTACCTCCGAATCTCTTCTTTACTGAAACTTGCCCTTCTTCCTTTTGATATTCTGGAGAGCCAATAAACTCCCTAATTCTCCACATTGCGAACATGGAGACATGTACCTTCTGAAGATGCTCAGTTGCCTCTTTTTCTCTGCCATTATGATAATGGCTTATTCCTTGCAGCAAATAAAGCCTTAAAAATAATGCTTTCTCCCTTCCAGAACTTCCCTGGGGAGAAAAAAAAGGTAATTACAAATGCATTAACTTGCAGGTTATGTCTGGACAAAAATACACTCATTTTCTGAAAGTTACTGTAGTTCGCAAGCTATAGTAAGTGAAACAGCCCACAGCAGTGGTGACTAAAACAACACAGTAACAACACAGTTCATGGTACAACATACACATTTCGACTGATTGTGATCTCTTGAAACTTTGTGAAAGTGACACAGAGACACTTGTATTCTCCAGACAGTAAAGAGCCCACTGAAACAGACTCCTCTTATAAACCGGGATTGAATATCCAAACTGACTATTGCCTGTATCGGAAATAAGAAACTAAAAACTACACATGTGACTTAGTAATCCACCAAAGGTCCAACACTGAATTCAAGCAATAAAGAATGATGAGAACTGCATAAGAGCAATATACACCTACTGCATTTTATGTTTTATCCCTTTCATGTGAATTTCCTTAACTATACAAGTCAACCTTTCACAAGGTCTGAGAGGGTGGGGGAATGCCCTAAGCTCAGTTTATTTAAAATTTATGACTGCTTAATTACTTATTACCCCCCCCCCCAGCAAATTCTACCACCACCACCTGCTGGATTTCTGTCCTGCACTTGTTCACTTAGGAAGTTTTCAAGGAGTCGCTGGACTGAACTCTTGGACAAGTCCCACAGAAATGGATGGCAGC
Source organism: Bradypodion ventrale (assembly GCA_035047345.1). Lineage (NCBI taxonomy): Eukaryota > Metazoa > Chordata > Lepidosauria > Squamata > Chamaeleonidae > Bradypodion > Bradypodion ventrale. The sequence goes on from JAWDJE010000006.1 coordinate 130,650,059, forward strand.
TGAAAAGGAACACCATTTCACTTCCATTGGCTCACTTAATAATACCTGTACATTTAGGCAAACTAATTAGATGCATCTACCCAAAAGATTACATGGAAATAAGATTTCACTCCTTTTGTTGATGTTAAACTGAAATAGCAGGGCTGAATGTTTGTGCTGGATCAAAGAAGAATACTTTTTCTTCTCCAGGGCCCTCATCTTTGTGGCTAATGCTCAGGGGACCAAGGGGAAGGAGACCTTTACTTGTTCCACACATGGAGGAGCACCCTGGGCTAGTAAAGTACACTGGATAGCTTCTCGGGATCGGGACAACCTACGAGAGCCTCCTTCCAGCATAATTTACAAAGCCCTTTTCAAGAGTTCTACCAAGCTGATGAAACAAGCATGTTTTCCTATAATTTTAACTCCAAACCTCTTTACTGAAACTTGTCCTTCTTCCTTTGATATTCTGGAGAACCAATAAACTCCCCGATTCGCCACAAGGTGAACATATGACTCTGCTACATGAAGCATGAGTGCTGGTTCACATAAGGCAATATAATCTACACGGATTTGTATGAAGATCTCCAGGTTTTCAAGATGGGATCACTCTCATCTCTACCTGGTGATGCCAGAAAATGAACCTCTAACTTTTCACAACTGAGGTGGCTGCTAAAAAACTAATGCAGGCATTCTCAACCTATGACCCATAGGCCACATCTGGCCCATGGCACCAAATCATCTGGCCAGTGCCCTTGCTCCAGTGGCCACTTCCACTGGAAGAAGGCATGTTCCTGGCAGCTGCAGACACGTTCCTGGTGGCTGTGAGGTTTTCCAGCAACTATAGCTGCATTTCTGGTGGCCACAGGGGGTTCTTTTACCCACACCACGCAGCTCCTCCAGGCCAGTAAGAAGGGGAAAGGTGTGTGTGTGTGGGGGGGTAGTGGAGGGGTTTTATGGGGTTGTGGTGGGCTCATGGTGGTCCCATTGCCGCCGCCGCCGAAGGCAGCGGGGGACACCAGTCTGGCCCACAAACAGTCTGAGGAGGTGTGATCTGGCTCCCAGCTTTAAAAGGTTGACAGCCCTTGAACTAATGCAACATCAAAAGCAAAACTGGTGCTAAGTCTCCTAATGTGACACAATTAGTTAAGAAAAAAGTAATAATTGTATTTATTTATATTTATTTTATTTACAGCCACCTCTTTTGAAAGTGAGGAAAATACTGTACTGACAGCTGCAATTGGTTAACTCTTTCCAGAGATACAATCATGATTACCAGAGCAGCTCCTGTGCTATATAGTGTATACAAGTATGCCAGAAAAAGAGTACAATAGTCTTTTTTTAGAGAGGCAGATAACCTTACAGTTAATGTTCCCAGAATCTATTCATCTACCATATACTTATTAGCCTTTTAATTGTATACATTTCATTCTTCTAAACTACTAATTCCTTAGGAAAGGTAAGAGAAGGCTGAACAGTCAGTAGAACTAGTTACACTGGGACAGTCTGGAACTCTAAAACAACAGGACGTTATAATTAGCAAAGACAAATATATTAAAACCAGAAGCAAACACGCATACTCATGCAAACACATTATTTTGCCTACCTTTATGGTGACAAGCCGCTCGTGGTTGTCTCCATAGCACTTTTTGAAGCAATCAAAGGCTGCAAGCAGCTTTTTCTCAGCATCGTCAAGGCAATCCAGCTGTCCTAGGTGGAAGTAGCACCAGACTATGTCCAACTGCAACACGGCATAATTGTCAACTGTGGTCAAGAGGTCTGAGCCACATTCACTAAAAAGCAACAAGAACATGTTTTGTGGATGCATTTTAAAGATCTTCAGTTCTTGGTAAAAATCGTTGTGTACTAGTGGGTAAGATGCTGACCTTGACGGATGGAAGGTCGGCAGGTCGAGACCCGAGTACTGCATGACAGAGTGAGCTTCCATCTCTGTCCCAGCTCCTGCCAACCTAGCAGTTCGAAAGCAAGAAACTCAAAGTAGATAAACAGGGACCACTTTGGTGGGAAGGTAAACAGCATTCCATGCACTCCAGTGTCTAGTCATGCCTGCCACATGACCGCGGAAATGTCTGCAGAAGCAGACAGCGCTGGCTCTTCGGCTTTGAAACAGAGATGAGCACTGAACCCTAGAGTCAGCTATTGAGCAAAGGTGACCTTTACCTTACAGAAAATGTGCAGCAAAAGATATATCTTGCTTCCCTTCAAGTGGACTAAGTTTAAGAATAGTCTACTAAGTGAAGTGGCAGAAATCAATCCCCCAAGTAACCTGGTGGAAACTGAGCAAGGTACCCAGGGTAGGGGGATCTTTCATGCAGAGTTGGCATGTTGAGTCTTGGGATTCCTATAAGGCCACCTGGACTTTGTTGCAAGACAATTATCTTCATTTCTGGCACCCATGTGTTAGAAACATTGTAGAACAGTTGGATATGCTGTGCACAATGACTGGGTGTGGTATAGTCACACACCCAGATCAACCAACATCTTTAGGTCTGTGGTGGCGAACCTTGGCACTCCAGCTGTTCTTGGGCATCAATTCCCAGAATCCCAAGTCTATGTGCATGCATGACCGTCAGAGGCACACGAATGGGTTTACTGCATGTGCGCAGTAGCGTGTGGATTCACAGACTTGGACTTCTGGGAATTGATGTCCAAGAACAGCTGGAGTGCCAAGGTTCACCATCAATGGTCTAGGTTTCACATTTCTGAGTGGTGACAGGCAACTCACTGACTCTAAGACCGCGACGGCGAACCTTGGCACTCCAGATGTTCTTGGACTTCAATTCCCAAAGCCCAAGCCCCCATGAATCCGCACGAATGGGTTTACTGCGATTCATCCGGTGGCGCGTTTTACTTCCGCTTCCAGGAGTGACGAGGGCGGCGCGGGCCGGATGAATCGCAGTAAACCCATTCGTGTGGATTCATGGGGGCTTGGGCTTCTGGGAACTGAAGTCCAAGAACATCTGAGTGCCAAGGTTCGCCATCACGGCTCTAAGACTTCTAGGAACCAGTGAACAGTGGCCGTGTTATCAGTGGCCACTATCTTGGGCCCTACAGAATGGTAGCAGGAGTTACAGGAAGGGATTTAAGAAGTAAAAGAAAGATTCTTACCTGAAGTATTTCTCTGCGTCCAATAGGAATGGCAACGCCATAGCATATTCTCTTTTTTTCAAAGAGGCTCTGCCTTTTTCATGATGACCCATAGCTAAAAAAAGTGCCTGAAATGGGGGGGGGGGAGTGTGCTGTTAATAACCCTTGTTGTTAAACTACACGAAAACAAAACACAGATGTTTGGGATGCGAGAACACAACCCATTGCTTATACTCACTTTTTTAGCTTTTGGAGGAATTTTGATGGTTCTTCCAGTTTGGTTTGCTATTTCTAAGTAAGGTGTCTCGTCAGGGTCCAAATAATCATCTGTAACAGAAGAGCCAAATCAGATTGAACACTACTCTGAGGCATTAGCATAAATTCAAGTAAAGTATATACGAAATCGGGGGTTCTCAGGGGATCCGGCCAGGGGCGGGCATCAGCAGGTTTGCACCAGTATGCGTGTACATAAAAATGGCTGTCCCAGCCCTCCTCCTCCTAGAAGAGGCTTCGGAGGAGGCTGACTCCATTTCCCCCTTCATCAAAGGCTTTTCCTGGGCTCCGTTTCACCCCAAAGCGCATCCCCAGCTACTCCGGAGTGGTTGGGGAGGCACTTCGGGGTGAAACACAGCCCTGGAAAAGCCTTGGGCGAAGGGTGAAATGGCTTTGGAGGTTTGCTAATAGAAGAGGCTTCTATTTTCATAGCTCTATAGTGAAGAGCAGTCACATGGCCAACAGGCCATGCCCAACCAGACACAAGGCCATCCCCACAGTGTGGTAGGACTTTTTTTTATGCCCACCACTGGATCCGGCACAGGCCCCATTTCACATGGCCCACTGCCATGTGGTTCAAAGCAAGTGATTCAAAATTTATTCTTGGATCGGAGCTGAGACTTTGGATTATGGGCAAAGCCCATACTGTGGAGATGATATCTCCAGGGGACGCTAATTTGCTTGTGGATTCCCTTTAAATTTATATTTAAATTTATATTTATGTTCCCATACAACAGCTTCTACCACATCTCAATTGTAAAGGAAGCTGTTGCAAAGTGTTTCTCTTCTCCACAGAGAAGAGTTAACTGACCACCACCAATGAGATCCTCAATACGATTTCCTCACCTTCTCAGCCCTGTGACACTTATCTGTTTGAACTTACACCACCAGTTCTTCTTCTTCTGTGTCTAGGCCAGAAGTGAAACTGTCAAAAGAAAGCCACCTTTTGGTGAGTTCAGTCTGCAGTTCCTTTTTCCTGACCTAGTGTGAGAAAGAATAGCCAGCAACACAAGGTTGCCATTACCAGGGTACGCCCGATTGTGGTTCAAAAATACCACAATCTTCGGGGACTGTGGCTGCTCTTAAAGTATGTCTACCTTGACCCCACCTGCACTATTCAGACCAGTATTTAAGTAAAGAGCATCTTACTTCTGTTGGCAAGAATTTCTAATCCTTTTTTAGTTCTCTGCATTCGATTAGTCATTTCTTTTTTCTTCATCGCCTCCTCCTCATACATCATTTCTTCTTCACGAATTTTTCTCCTGGCTTCATCTTCACTAAGTTTTAGCTCAAGCACCATGATTTTGACGTTGTGTGTTATACCCTGTTCTTCTAACGTCTTTCCTGTAAAAGTGGAAAGAATGAATACAACAGACAAAACTGTTTGGAGAAATTCTGGCAGGAAATCTTTGTGACACAGATTATTATGAAACAACAGACAGATCTAATCTGAAGCGTGAATCTAGATCAGAGGTGCCCAAACTTTTTAGGCCGTAGGCCGGTCTTGTGGTTCAGCAGGCCGGTTACGTAGTTCCCCCCCACTGGAAGCGGAAGTAAAACATGCCTTGCAATCTGTTTTGCAACAGGATGAGATAGATTTTTAGGCTGCCACTGCCTCTGCTTAAACCAGGGGCGACCAAACTACAGTCTGTGGGCCGGATCCAGTCCCCAATGCCAATTCATCCAGCACACACCACCCTTACCACTCCCAGAAGCAGAAGAAAAATGCGCCCATGTGGACACATTTTACTTCTGCTTCTGGGAGCAGCAAGGGCGGCGCAGGCCGGATGAATTGATGGGGGGGACGGGGGACGGGGGACGGATGGACATCCCTGATCTAGATGTTCAGCTGATGTTTTCAAGTTCAGGATACATACCTAGATCAAGTTGCTTCTTATTTACAATTATTTTGATGCAACCTTCTTCAAATCCATATGTTTGTGCTATTCTATAAAGCAAAGCAATAGAGATTAACCAATATTTTGCTTTAAAATTGTACTGCACATATGTTTAGAATAAACTATAACATTTTTCAGAATCATGATTATACACCATGTTATTTCCATAATGGAAATAATACATGGTTATTAAGAACTGTTGAAAAACCCACTGTTTACAAGCAAAGTACAGGTATTCAAGGACAAGCAAAAGCCTTTTTTGAACTGTAATTCTCAAAACATCAACTGCATAAGCCAAAAATGGCACAAAAGTAACAGGAAGTCAGTTCATTCCTTGTCTTTCCTGATAATGACAAGGCTTGAAACCTGTGGTTGAAATCCTGTTGCTTAATGCATTAAAACACATTAAAGTAGGGCCATTGAATCAGTGGGCAACTCACCCACAGGTTCCATTGTTCAATGGACCTACTCTAGTTGTGACTCACATTAGCATACTAAGTCAGAATTAAAGTAAGCCTGCTTGAACCAAAGGACTTAAAGCAAAGCAAACACACTTATATAGTAAAGCCCTGTGTTACGCAATTATTCAATTCTCGGACGTATTCTGTAAAGTGATTTTTCTGTAACATGAAGCACAATTTCCCATAGGAATGCATTGAAAATTTTTAAAAAAAACTATTCTGGAGGCTATCAGCAAAAAAAAAAAAAACAAAAACGGGGAACCCACGTAATTTTTCTATTCAAAACACTTTTCTAAAGTGGTGAAAACACAGCGAAAAATTCCAAAGTGCACTTTAGAAAGAGTTTGGAACAGAAAAAACAAGTTGTTTTGGCTTTTTAGTGAGCTTCGGAGCAGATTTTTTCCCCCAAAACATATTCGGCACATTTCTGTCAGTGCCATCTAGTGGCCAGCCATAGTAATTGCAGGAAAGTTCCCGCCTAACAGCTGATGAAGGGGGTGGGGAATTTCCAGCACTTCCCGGTTGCAGGGAGAGCTTTGGCCGGAGCCAAAAAGGGACGAACATTTTCAAAAATGGAGTGGAAATGCTCCAAACACTCTCCCACTGCCCCGTGAAGTGTCAGAACCCCCCCCCCCAAAAAAAAACTTTCCATATCGTGATTTTTTTCTGTAAATCGGGATGCCATTTCCTCAGAATTTCCTTCCATAAGCCGAGTTTGCTGTTACCCGGGGCGTCCATAACCCGGGGTTTTACTGTATACCACCCCACAGCGCTTAGTGATGGGCAGTTCACAAGTTAATTAGCATTTTGCCCCGACATGCTGGGGCCTCATTTTACCAACCTTGGAAGGTTAGAAGGCTGAGTCATCCTTGAGCCTAGTCAGGATTGAGCTCACATGTAGTACAGCAGTTTAACCACTGCACTACCAGGGTTCCTCTTACAGACGGTTAACTCATCAAATGTCTACTGATTTAACGGGACTACTGAAGTGCAATTTATTATGCTAAGCAACAGGATTTCAGCAACTGTATATTTATTTGCATGTTACCCATAATGAATCACTGAAATTCTTTCAGAGAAAAGATGCCCACATCTTTTCCTATAAATATTTACAATATACAGATGTCAAAGATACCACTATAGTGTTTGGCTCATAAGGTAAATTGAATTATAACTGCAAATATGCCTAAACAGACTAGAAAACATTTATAAAAAAAGAACTGTAAAGAAGAACTACTGAACAATGCAAATTAAGAATAAAAGAAGACAAATACTGTAGTAGCTGCTTACTGAGATCTGAGCTCCTTTCCTGTGACGACCAATTTTGTCTCAAGAATATTTTTTCTCATCTGTAAGGTGCAGAGATATAAATATTGTGTTACAGCAAACTGTGGTTTATCTAAAGTTATCTATGAAGCATTTAAGGATCACTTAACAATCTGAATTTTGCTCTGGATGTTGAGTTTTTGATATCTCAGGCCTTATGTGCAGAGCAGCATTGATATATATGAAGACTACAGCATTAATTCATTTTCATTTCTGGATTTCATAGACATCTGGTTGCCTGCAGCTTTAATTCCTCCTGTAAATTCTCATCTCTTTCCTTTTCACTCTTACGAATTCATATAAGTGCTTGGGCGCAATAATAAATATATAGCAAAACACAACCCTGAATCCTCATACAAGTGTGCTTTATCAACGTGTATGATTACTGATACAGTTATCAACAAAATGTACAGGAAGACGAGGAAATGAGGAAGCAAAACCTGAGGCAACCTGGAAAAAAATCAGTCTATGTATTTTAGAAATTCCTCATGTTAAATCAGAAGGTGCGTGAAGTGATATATGGAACAATAAACAATTTGAAAACATTGATGATGATTGATGATCTATACAGTGGACCCTCAATTAACGGCACGTTCAAATACCGTCATTTCCACTTACGGACGCATCGCCACTCGCCACGTGACTATCCGCACAACAATGAAAAACCGTCGTTGTGCGGATTAATGCCATTTTTTAAATGTCGTTGTGCGGATGACAGTTTTTTGCTGCTAGATGGCGCAGCTGCCATTGAAAACCACACATTTCTCCTATAGCGACCCTACTTGGGGAACCAAGCAACATCGTTATGTGAGGGTCTACTGTAACTAGAAATAGAGCCTTCTTGGTTGCAGCACCAATGTGGTGGAACACACTACCAGTGGAGCTGTGCAAGGTCCCATCCCTGGATATATTTTTAAAAAAAAACCAATGAAAAACATTCCTATTCAAAGAAGCCTTTCAGAATGTTATCCCCTTAGTAATAAAGCTGATCCTCTGTGCCCACAGAATCAGTTATTTTATTTTAGGATGCATTTATTTGGTTGGTTTATTTTTAATTTATTGCGTGTTTATTATGTTATTTTGCTATTTGTATGTACACTGCCCAGAGTGAGAAATTTCCCAAATGGGAGGTATACAAATGTAATAATAAATTTAAAAAATTAAAAACTCTGATTTAAGGTGGAAGTTATATTGGCTGTGAGAACAGCAAACAGCATGGAACAACGTCAGCTTAGCTGCATTGTTTTCACTTTATCTTCCCTAATGCAAACCCAGATTTCCCTGCACAGCAGAAATGGTACACAGGATCAAGCAAAAGGCTCTGTCACGCAAGAGGTGTAATAAGGAAAGGAGTGGAAATGGTTCAACACACGGTTGCCTCTTGCTGTCTTGTACTTCATCTAAATACTATTTGAAAACTTCTGATTATATATTCCACAAGCTATAAGTGCAATTAAGGACTAGTTTGCCAGCTTGAGTCCTAAATGTGCCACCTATTTTACGGATTATGTTCACTTTTAAGCTTTAATTAAGGCATTGCATCAGACGGCAGCCACAAGAGAATGGCATGCCAATGGCATGCTGCGTTGCCCAATTTAGTGAGACCATCTATTAGGTGCCAGCCTTAGCTTCTGTCAATCCACCAAAGAAGAAACTCAATTGAAAGATATCAACAACTACCATTGTTGGTCTCTAGATGCAACAGAAGAGGCAATATAGTTATAATGAGGCATGATGTATAACACTATTCTGCTGTTTCAACTAAGAAGATGAAGAGGATGGTCCTCTGCTATACTTGCTCCAACTCCAGGAAATCCACTTACTGTGTTCCCAAGAGAATAATTTGTCACCACAGTAGCATATTTTTCAGCTGCTAAAATCGTAAGCGTCACTTTTGGGGAACTGACTGTGGATATGCTGAGTTATGTACAATAGCCTTCTCATGTATTTGTCCCTAAAGGAATGTATTTGTCCCTATAGGGCATCATGATGATCAAGAATGTGTAAACCAGTTCTTAAGGATGTACTTGCAGAAAGGAAACAAGGGAATCTACATTTGTTATCTGAAAACACTGCTAGCAAAGCAGTTCTGTGGCTACAATTCATTAACTACTGTCTCAAAATTATTTATGTACCTCAAAGTGTCACCATTAATAATAGATATTATTCAGTTTCACCATTATGTCTTAATCCTGCCACAACATTGGAGTTGTAAGTAACCCCAAAGAGATATGACCATATGTACAACATATCATTGTAATCAACCCATGGTGCTTCACGTAGGATTCCAGGGGGAGGCTGATTGTTCTTGGTTCTATCCTACCCTATCTGTTAAACTTTAAAAATATAATGATTTCACTAAAAAAAAATTTGCAATAGTATTATTCAAAGGAAAGAAAATGGAATACAGTGGAACCTCATATAACAATCACCCCATATAGTAACGAAATTGCATAACGATTAGGTTTTTGGGGGAAATGGTGTCCCGCATAACAATTTTCCCTATGGAAAAAATCGTAGAACAATTTTTTAATGGGAAAAACCACTTAGCAAAAAAAAATATGATTGTACGATGCATCCCATAGGGAAAATCGCTATACAGTACAATGCATGTATCGTACAGCAACTGTTTCGTACAACAACGAGCCCTATGGAATGAATTAAAATCGTTGTATGAGGTACCACTGTACTGCACATTTCAAAATATTTTGTCTAATCAATCTTAAAAACAGAAGTATTTTTACCTTAACAACACAATACGTACTTCATGCAGCTCCCCTGTTGGCTTAGTGGTTAAGACAATGAGCTGGAGACTGGAAGGTCGGGTTTTGATACCCAAGAGCTGCACTTGGGGACATGAAAGGAGCCTCATTCGGGCATCCCCTAAAAACCCTTTCAACCCAGAGTAACCTCTGACATGAAATTATTAGTATCATTTGGTATCGGGTTGTTTTTTTTTTTTTTTTGGTCAAATCTTCACCTGAATTAAGAATTGAATAAATTAATTATTTAGTCATATAAATGGGACTAAATAGGTTAGCACACATCAAATCTAAAATTATTGCATCATGCACATTACACTAAAGTCATTGAATACTTTGGATTGTTTTGATTTTAAGTGATGACTAAATATGGAGGTGGGTTAAGTAGGATGTATACTTTTTTTTGGGGGGGGGGGGGGGTGGTATGTGTGTGATGGAATTCATTTCCTCCTTTGAATTCTCAAGAGAAAGGAGAGAAGTCATTTCCAGTAGATCTTTGCCATACCTCTCTTTACATAAATAGAAGACCATTTTGTTTATCTGCTTGTTTAGCACACAAAGATTTCCATTCATTCACACAACCATAGCCATCACTGCACATCTTATAAATGTTTTCACAGATGATGCTTAACAATGCTTACTTTACCCATCCTTTTAGGCAAGGCTACTTCAAGCGTTGCGACTCCTGTTGCCTTAAAAGCTTCATTTCCTGCTCCACGCTCTACTGCTTTACAGCGTATTTCTTCCAGAATGGCCTCTATTTCATTGCCATTATAATTCAGTTTGGCTGAATAACTCAATGCAAGATCCTAGGACAATAAAAACACATTTGTTAAGAATATGAAAGCTGCAAATAGGCATGAAGCAATCACAACCACAATATGGCATCTACAGAGCTCTTACTTTCAGTTCTTCACCAGGCTCTTCGTTGCTTTTGGTGTACGGAGGCTTCCACAGCTGAATTTTGTCTTCTCGTAAATAGGTCTTCAGTTTTGCTGCAAGATACTTGTCCTTCGCCATCCTGGCACAGAGGGAAAGTAATTGAAATGCTTACTCTGTAATGCAGGCTACTTTAATGAGTATCGCAATCTTGTCCCTGACTCAATCAAAACACATGCTCTACTTTTACAGACACCAGTAGGATCATGCTGATTAAAATGGTGCTTTTTAACACTGAAACTAATGCAACAGAGGACAGCTGGAGCTTACTGGAAAACTACATACACTGCATGCAGGAGAGGACCCAGATTCAGTGTGCCTAGCATCCCAGGTGGAACGACAGATAGTGAGATGTGAGGAGGAACTGGGGGACACTCTTCTTGTTGGAAACCTTGGAGAGCTATTGTTCCTTAGTGTAGACCAGTGTTTCCCAATCTTTGTTTTTTGGACTTCAGTTCCCAGAAGCCTAAGTCAATTCCCCAAAGCACTGATCAGCCAATGTACTGACTCAGGCTTCTGGGAATTGAAGCACACCAGTGTTCCGCGGAACATAGTTTGGGTGTAGTCAATGCTAAGGCAGATGCAATAGTCGGACTCAGTCTAATTTAGCTTCTGAAATGCAAGGGTAGGAAATAAAATTTCAACAGTTATACCTGTCTTTAAAAGGCAACACTGGCATTGTTACATGTGATTATCACTTTTTTTTACAGCTTGGAGTACTTTCTGCTGGTCCCTTCTTCAAAAGGATTCTATAAACTGGAGGCAACTTGATGGCACTTTTAACAATATCTACAGCTTAGAGCAGGGGTGCCCAAACTATGGCCCATGGGCCAGATCTGGCCCCCAACACCAATTCATCCAGCCCACGCCACCCTTGTCACTTCCGGGAGTGACCTCATCACTAAAATTACACTAAAAACAGAAAACAAGACCAAAAGTCCAACTCACCTTTGAGATTAATACATTTATTCCAGTGTGAGCCTTTGTAGATTACAGTCCATTTTTTTCTATTGAAAGCTCACACCGAACTAACCAATTGTCTTAAAGGTGCTACAAACTTTTGTTTCTCTCATTGAAAAAGGGCAACATCTTGTTAAAAGCCATTAAAATTATCTCCCTAAAACTCCTTATCACCACTGGGAAGCAATGAAAAGTAAAATAGGGTAATTTTGTTCATTTTTCTTTGTCTTGCCCTTGCAACAGTCTTCAATTATGCTGCCCACATTCCTGATATCACTCAACCATATGTTTGGATACAATCTGCCTATTTAAATTTTGAGCTGTCAACAATGCATATTTTAAATAAAAATAAAATGGAGCATTTAAAAAAATTGAATGTACAAACAAGCAAGTAAAAACGGCATTCAAATCCACTGAGCAACCAATAAATTTAGAGCCAATGTTCGATAAAGATTTATTGTGATGTTTTTATTTGCTCATATAGCTGTCCTCTTCCTGTAAACCAGATTTTATAAGAAGCCATTGACAGGTTAAAAATCATGTGCTGGCAACCAATGAAAGCACCTAATGGCTGCATTTGTAACTTAAGATTCATGGAAATGAATAAATCATTGGATTCTGGCTCAAACACAGCTTCATGTCTTTACCTGACACAATAAATTATTCTGTCCCAGAAAAAGAATCAGATTAAAACCCTAGAACTAGAAGGATATTACATGAGCAGTTCTGTAAATCTTAGGAAAAGTCCTAAATAAACTAGGACTGGTGGTAGGAATGCCAAAGGTAAAGGTTTCCCTCGATAGAAAGCCAGTCGTATCCGACTCTAGGGTTCAGTGCTCATCGGTTTCAAAGCTGAAGAGCCAGCGCTATCTGCTTCTGCAGACAGCTTCTGCAGACATTTCCGTGGTCAGGTGGCAGGCATGACTAGACACCGGAGTGCACGGAACACTGTTACCTTCCCACCGAAGTGGTCCCTATTTATCTATTTGCAATTTCTTGCTTTCGAACTGTTGGGTTGGCAGGAGCCGGGACAAAGACATGAGCTCATTCTGTCCTGCAGTACTCGGGAATCGAAATGCCTCCCAGTCTCTTGAGCCACATAAAATGAGGACTGGCTGATATTATACCTTTAATAGCATCAAACTTTTTAAAGCAGAAAAGAAAAACGTGATCACCTGCAAAATGTTGGCAAACCAAGCTGCTATTTAAGGCCCTGCGGAAAAGCTGGCACAAGGAACAGCAGAACAGAAGTTTTCAAAGATTGTGATCTTTAAAACTACTTTTATCCCGAGCAAAATCCAACATTACACTGGGGAAGTGGTCTGAGGACTGCAGCTGTCACTATTTTCCCTTGCCATCCTTCTCACATCTCACTCTCTGCCAATGATCCCAGTGCAAGCAGAGTGGAAGCCAGATTTTACAGATGTAGCTAACGAAAGCTGGCCAAAATTTTGGTATTCCTGGACATGTCATGTAAGGAGGAAGCCAGAGAGAAGCAAAGACTGGTTTCTTCACATAGACTTTCTCTTTCAGTCACCATATGGATAAGCAGGGTCAGTGGCTAACTTCCATCCATCCCACCTGTTCAGCCAAATCCGCAGCCTCCTTCCCTGGCAATGCCATTTGTCTCTGAACTAGATCAGGAAAGCGGAAAACACAGCCCAATAAGGGGAAGGAAAAACTCCTAAGCAGCTGGAGGGAGAAGACAGAAAACCTTAAAGAGCAGAATAAATTAAAGTAAAAATGGGACACCGTGTGAAACAGATCTATATGTAAAGGCTCTTAGAGATTGAAAAGACTCACACATGGCTTTTAAAAGATCTGGCAAAGTTGTAAACTGCTGCCATCTGCTACCTGGAACGAGGCAATTAAATGGAATGATTAATTCTGCTTTCAGCATTTGGTTCATATGCATTTGACATGGCTATCTAGACAAACACCCTAAGGACAGGGACAAAATTAAGAAGTGGAACTTCTATATTAAAACCTGTGCACCAATTGCACCACATTTTATGTTTCAAGATTTGTTAAGTTTGTCAAATGCATCAGCTAGCCAACGATGCCTCTCTCGAGAGAGATTTACAGGGCTTTCCCAGATCCGGCCTTACAGCTCCATTTCCCATGATGAGGACAAATGCGCTTGTTGACTTTTGATCTGTTGATGGGAATCTTCCAGAAACAAACATACATTTACATATCCTGATGTGGTCAATGTCCTATCCAGATGTCTGGAAGCTGTTGGGGTCTGGATGGGGGACAATAGGCTACAATTGAATCCCTCCAAGACTGAGTGGCTATGGATAGGGGGTCCTGCGTTATCCAGGGAGCAGCCAACTTTGGTCTTGGATGGGGCTACTTTGCCCCAGACAGACCCGGTACACAACTTAGGGGTGGCGGCCATGGCCAGGAGGGCTTTAACACAGCTTCGCGTCATCCATCAGTTGCGTTCGCTCCTGGACTGGGACTCCCTGCTCATGATCACACATGCTCTGGTGACCTCCAGGCTAGATTATTGCAACATGCTCTACATGGCGCTGCCCTTGACGACCATTCGGAGGCTACAGCTGGTGCAGAATGCGGCAGCTCGGGTGGTGATGGGGTGCGGGTGTTATGCTCGCACCTCACCATTGCTTCGGGAGCTGCACTGGTTACCAGTTTGTCTCCGGGTGCAATTCAAGATGCTGGTTTTGATCTTTAAAGCCCTACATGGTAGTGGGCCAGGATACCTAAGAGACCGCATCGTTCAAAGAGTGTCTGTCCGTCCAACCAGAGCGGACCGGAGGGGCTCTCTAATTGTTCCATCTGCCAGAGGGGCTCCTCTCTCTGGCACACGAAGGAGGGCCTTTTCCGTATCCGCACCAGCCTTGTGGAACCTCCTGCCTGTAGAGTTCCGGGAGCAGACGGAGCTGCTGCCTTTCAGAAAAGAATTAAAAACCTGGTTAGCGGGGCAGGTGTGGGGCCCGGATGGAAGAGTGGCCCCCGCCTGTTGGCTTATAAAATGAAGCCTCCCCATCTTTTTAATGCGGGTAGTTAATTGTTTTTAATATGTATGTTTTAATCCTGTTGTGAGCCGCCCTGAGTCGGGTTCGCCTGATTGGGCTGCATAGATATTTGAGTTATAAATATAAAATAAATTATACATATAAATAAACCAATCTGTCTAAACTTAGGTGGTGCTACAACCACTAAAGATTCTATATTAAGAACTGCCAGTCTTAAATTACATAGAGACAACAAATGAAGTGTGTTGCCCATTTGGAGAGAATGGGAATTCCATTCCATACCAGGCTTATGTGGAAAGAGGAGAAGGACAAAGACCACAAGGCAGAGCCAGAGGAAGGTGGAGAGACAACATCAAAGACATATTACAAAAACACCAAATAATGCCAGTGGAAGCCGCTAGACGTGCCAGAGCAAGAACCTTGTATCTAGCTCAACACCCAATGGGGCAAAAAGGGAAGAAGAGGGTTTTATTCTACAGGTAATGTAGAGCAACCACCTTTTCTCTCCACCAACCGCAGATAAGAAAATCTCCTTAATGTTGAAATAAGAGACATAAGAGCTTCCCGTGGTACTTTCAGCAGCTACCAGTCTCCTGTGAAGGACAAAGACTTAAGAGCCAGTGAGGTTTGATATTTAGAGTGCTGAAGTGTTGATGCTACCCCAATGAACTACTAAACTCTCTCAGTTATTTTGGACCATTCTGTCTAGTCGAGAAATAAGATCCATTTCTTACTCCTAGGTTAACTCAGTATTGGACTGCAGCCCCAACTATGGTTTACATCAAGCAAGGGCAAAATCAAATTAGAAGATGGAGAAAGGAGCTCACGGGACAAGGAACAACATTAAAAGAGAATATAGTTGGGGAACTATGTATCTTGGGGGAACCTGAACAGGCTGAGGGTTGGAGTTCCTAAATGTAAGACCAACATGCTCAAATGTGGGCTGCTGGCAGACAACATCATGCTGTGTGGACGTGGAGAGGTACAGAATCTGGCTCGTTTGCTAGTCTGCTGATTACTACCGGGAACATGTGCGGATGAAGATTTAATTTTGTCCAACGATAAAGTCAAGACAGTGACTTCATTTTGGCAATCCCTAGTTTGACTTGGACATGAAAGAAGGAGGTGCTTAATGGGACTTTATGAATTAATAACCTCCATAAAGGCAAAAGACTGTTACCTGAACTCACAGGAGGAAAAGTGAAAATAAACCAAATAAACATACACTGCAATCATACATCTGACTAGTCAGAGACAAGAACTACTTCTTACTTCCAGGTTAAGTCAGTACAGTATTGTACTGCAGCAGCCCCAAACTAATTAATGTTTATATCAAGCAAGGGACTGACTCGCCCTGGAGAGTTGGGCTTGGGCATCTATAGGAACAACTCCACTACCCTATTAATATTTATTGAATACTCATTTCCAGAGCTCCTTAACAAACCATGATTTAGGAAACCACAAACAAGGAATATGGGAAGTGGAGGGATGGGGTGTTGCTGTGTATCTGTAGGGTTTTAACCCCAACCCCACCATCTTGGCAGGAAGGGTCAAACATCCCATCCATCCATTTCAGAGGTGGAGGGGCCAGCAGCTTGACATGAGAACTCCCTTCCACCCCTCTAAATTTAGCCTAGGCCAGAGATTGGGCTTTTTATAGGTTGGTTTCTCACCCTTGTGGGACTGTGGTGGCTTAGCAGTTAAGATGCTGAACCTCACAACTGGAAGGTTGGCAGGTCAACACTTCGAGAGCCGAGTGCTGTGTGATGGAGTGGGCTCCCATCTCTGTCCCTCCTCCTGCCAACCTAGCAGTTCAAAAGCAAGAAATTGCAAGTAGATAAAGAGGTACTGCGTCGGCGGGAAAGGTAACAGCGTTCCATGCACTCCAGCATCTAATCGTGCTTGCCACATAACCATGGAAACGTCTGCAGAGGCAGACAGAGCTGGCTCTTTGGCTGTAAATGGATATGAACCCTAGAGTTGGATACTACTTGTTTTTGAGCATTGAGGCTTTTACCTGCGCTCACTCCCAGAACTCTTTAACAAACCATGACGCCACACTCAAGGAATAAGAGAAGTGGAGGGATGAGGTGTTGCTATGTACCTGTAGGGCTGTGATGACGAACCTCGTCTAGGGCTCCTGGGAAGCTGCTGGCCCCTCCACCCCTTGAATGGATGGGATGTGTGGCTTACATGCCTGCCTTCCAAGAAGCTTCCGTAAATCCACATGAACGGGTTTACTGCGATTCATTTGGCCCGCGCTGCCCTCGGCGCTCCCGGAAGCGGAAGTAAAACGCGCCCATACGGGCGCATTTTACTTCCGCTTCCGGGAGCGACGAGGGCAGCGTGGGCCAGATGAATCGCAGTAAACCCATTCGTGCAGATTCACGGGGGCTTCTGGAAATTGAAGTCCAAGAACATCCGAGGTGCCAAGGTTCGCGATCACGGTTTTATACACTTAAATATAATTCCCATCCTGTTACTTCCGCTTCCGGGAGCGACGAGGGCAGCGTGGGCCAGATGAATCGCAGCAAACCCATTCGTGCATATTCACGGGGGCTTCTGCGAATTGAAGTCCAAGAACATCTGGGGTGCCAAGGTTCGCCATCACAGCTGTGAGGTTTTAACCCCAGTCTCACCCTTCAACATCTTGGAAGGCAGGCATGTAAGCCACACATCCCACCCATTTAAGGGGGTGGAGGGGCCAGCAGATTCCCAGTGAGGAGCCCTAGACACAACACCCCCACACCTCTTAGAGGGTGGGCTTTCTACAGGTTTGTTTCTCACCCTTGTCATCCCCCCCCCAGGTGTTCTTGGACTTCATTTCCCAGAAGCCCTGATCAGCAGGTGTGCTGACTTGGGTTTCTGGGAACTGAAGTCCAAGAACACATTGGGGGGGGGCAAGGTTGAGAAACATTGGGGCTGGAAGGGGTCTATTGAGGGGGGGGGGTCCCTATACCCTAACCCTTTCCCCCAAACACTTCACGCTTTGTTTGCCGCCATCCTTCCCCCACCTCCCCGAAGCACCGCCCACACGAGCCCCTCACCTGAGCACTCCAGGTGAGGTCGTCGTGTGCGCTGGCGTCTCTCTCTCTCCGCGACCCCCGCCCCAACACAACGAGCATCATCCAATCACGAAGCGTCAGAGCGCCGCGCACGCAACAATTCCCGTCACCGTTACACACGTACACTTCGCGTTCTGAAGACCCAAGGAAGGCCCCCGCCGCCTCGAAGTGGGTGGGGGGTGGGGAGAGAGAATCACCGCAGCTGGCTGGGGCTCCTCTGTCTCTCTCGCCTAACGAGCCTGCGTCACGTCAGAAACGAAAGCGAAAACACGGGAGAATAATATATTTTCCTGTCCCCCCCCCGTTCAAAGCCAGAGGGAGTCACGTGATCGCGCCATGGACGGGACACTCCACGGAGGTATAAAAAACAGATGACATGACGTCACAAACTTGAAGCCGACTAATCTGACAGTCCGCCATGTTAGTTGGCCCAAAACATTGCCTTAGGGTGCTTTGTGTGGAGTCGTGAAAGTAGATGGGGTTTCCCCTTTTAATATCAGTGGGTGGGGGGTTGCGATCCCCCTCTCCGCTGGCTGCCCTGGGTCCAGAAGGGTTGGGGGGACCGACCCCTTTTGTCCACCCAACCCTCACGGACCCACGGGACCCGGGAGAGGGGATCGAATCCACCCACCTCCAACACTCGGAGTTTCCCCTTTAACGTCAGTGTTTGGGGGGGGGAGGTTGCGATCCCCCTCTCCGCTGGCTCCCCTGGGTTTGGAAGGGTTGGGGGGGACAAAAGGGGTCTGTCCCCCCAACCCTTCTGGACCCAGGAGACCCGGGAGAGGGGATCGATTCCACCCCCCTCCAACACTCCGTTGTTGAAGAGAAGAAACCGCTTGGTTTTTTTCTCTTTAATAACGGGGTGTCCTGCGGGGGGGATCCCCTCTCTGCCTGGTCCCCTGGCTCTGGAAGGGTTGGGAGGACAGACCCCTTTTGTTCCCCGAAACTCAGGGGACCAGGGAGAGGGGGTCAACCCCCCCTCCCAACACAAGAAGCAATCATAAACGGTAGTCTGCTAATGTTTTGGTCCACCTACTATGGCGGCAGGCCACGCCCACTGGCTTCAAAACAGTGCCATCGCCGCCATTTTAGCTCATCTCTTCTGAGGCGCGTTTGGTTCTCGACCTCGGCTCGGCCTGGCTCTCCCATGGCAGGGAGGAGTTTTGAAGCGTCTCAAGGCTCCCCCCCCCCCCCCCCAATCACTGTTTCTTCTTCGTCCCGTTTGTTAATAAAGGCTAATGATGGCGACTGTAGCTTTACTGTATGGGACCAAAGACAACAGAACAGCCGAAGGGTTGGCTTAACACAGGTTTATTGCATGATGTTCCGGTGGAGCATGAGGTAATGGTGGTGATACATCTCAATATATACAGTAGCACTATACATTTGAATCTTGTAGCACGGTAGCTCATTGGCTGCTACCGGCGTGGCCTCGCCCAGGCACGCCTCTCTTCTGTAGATCTTGTCCTGCTGCTGAATGCAGATCTTTCTCCTGCTGCTGAATGCGGGGAAGGTTTTCCCGCGGCTGTCCGTGATTGAGCAATGTGAACCATGTGAGACTGAACGCTCGCAGCTGCCCTCTATGGGCTGCTTGCTCGCGTTCCTTTACAGCTGAGATACATTGTATTTGGAGTGGTTACATTCTTGCCTTTACAGTACAATGAACATGCAAACATACATACATAACATCCCTCCCCCCTAGGATGGGACGAAGTCCCGCAACCATTGTGGCTTGCCGCAAGTGCGCTTGGGGCGTGCTTGCGCCTGACCTAGTACTGGAGAGCCTGTGATCCCTGACTCCGCGGGTACTTGTCCTGCAACGGGAAACAGGGATTCGTTAGTGGCTCTGTGGGGCGTCCGTGCCTGCCTTGCGCCGGGGGATGGGAATGGAATGAACAGCTGGGAGGTGAACCCCTGCCTGTTGCTCTCGGACCCCGGGGACCCTCCTATTGTGAACCGCGGAACCGATGAGGTTGCCCTTGTGGTTCTGCTACCTTCTGTTCCCCGCTCGGGGGACCTTGAGACTGTGGTGGGCGGACTCGCCGTTGCCTCCTGTCTTGGGGGTGTCGGTCTCCGGGAAATTGGCGCTATGTTGCATTCTAACTCACAGGGGCTACTGGGGCTGGAAGTACCAGGGGCTGAACTGAAACCCCTCTTTTCGCTAGGACGGGTGGGGGACCACTCCGCTAACTCCCCCTGGTACTGTAAATCAACGTCTAAACTTCTAGGGGCATCTGTGTTTTGGGGAAACTTCCGAGGGGTATGTGTGAGGTCGGGGCTCTTCCTTTCT
Organism: Bradypodion ventrale; assembly: GCA_035047345.1. Lineage (NCBI taxonomy): Eukaryota > Metazoa > Chordata > Lepidosauria > Squamata > Chamaeleonidae > Bradypodion > Bradypodion ventrale. The sequence continues at coordinate 130,670,122 of JAWDJE010000006.1, forward strand.
GCCGCGAACTCCCGGAAAAGATCTCTGAGGATCGATTCCCTTTCCTCCCCCCTTGGTGGGGACCCATGTCCCCCTTTTCCTCCCCCTTGGGCTAAGCGGGTGGGGGAGTACCCTAACGCTGATTCGTGGCTATTTTCGTCTTCGTCCTGCTCTCCGGGGACCCTGCGCCTGAGTTGGTCCGCGTGTCGCCTCCACAGGAGGCCTGTACTGGTCTCCACGCGGTATGAGACAGGGCCGGTTTGTTCTATTACAGTGCCCGGCACCCAGGCTGGCCCCGCGTTGGCGTAGTTCCTGCAATGCACCGGGGCGCCTACGCTGAAATTCTTTGCGGGTTCCACCCCTATGTTCCGCCCTTTGTCCTCTACTCTCGTGGGGTCTAGCTTGGAGATTACCGTGGCCAGCTTCCTGCGCATTAACAGCTCCGCGGGGGAGTACCCTGACGCCAATGGGGTGACTCTGTACCTTAGCAGGAATTGGCACAATTGCAGGTCGAGGTCTCCGGGGCCCATGCGCCGCAGCGCGTCCTTGGTGGTGCGCACGAGGCCGTTGGTGGCCGGGTGGAAAGGGGCGGAGGTGATGTGCCGAATGGCGTTGAGATCCATGAATGCCCTGAACTCGGCGGACGTGAAACAGCTAGCGTTATCGCTGACGAGGGTGTCGGGAAAAGACCCTCCGTAACTGTTTGACTGTTGTGGCCGAGGAGGTGCTCGAGACTGGAATGACCTCCAACCACTTGGAGAACGCGTCCACCACAAGGAGGAAAAGTGTTCCCCTGAACGGGCCGGCAAAGTCTACGTGCCCCTTGCTGCGTCCCACTCCCTATGTGGCAAGCGAGCCTCTTCTGGCCTGGAGCTTTGGCACGCTTCGCAAGTGCCGACCATGTGCTCGATGTCGGCGTCTAGCTGGGGCCACCAAAAGTAACTGCGGGCTAGTGCCTTAGAGCGGACGATCCCGGGGTGGCTGACGTGCAGCAGTTTAAGCACCCTCGGCCGGAGGGACGTGGGGATCACTACCCGTTGTCCCCACAGAAGGCAACCCCTCTCTAGGGACAATTCTAATTTCTTTTTGAAAAATGTGTCGAATTCCGCTGCTGGGGAAGACACGGGCCACCCTTTCTGTACCCAGGAGCAAACTGTAGCTAACGTTTTGTCCTTACCGGTCGCTTTGGCGATGTCGGCCGGTACTACTGGGGGGGAGTCTAGGACCTCTATCATTAAGACCTGGTGGTCCCTCTCTTCCTCGCCCACGTGGCAGCAATCCCGGGGAATGGGGGACCTCGACAGGGCATCCGCATGGCTGATCTCCCTCCCGGGCCGGTACAGCAACGCGTGCTGATACGCGTTGAGAAAAATGGCCCACCTGAGCATTCTCGGGGACAGGATTTGGGGTGTGGGCTTGTCTGCGGTGAAAATGCCTAGCAAGGGCTTATGGTCGGTCACTATGGTGAAGGGGCGGCCGTACACAAAATCATGAAATTTCTTGGTCCCCGCAATTATCGCTAGTGCTTCCCTGTCTGTCTGGGCGTAGTTTCTCTCCGCTTGGGACAAGGACCTAGAGTAGAACGCTATCGGGGCCTCCCTCCCGTTCTCCAGCACGTGGCATAACACCGCCCCCACCCCCACCGGGGATGCATCGCATATCAGGACCACTGGACGTTTGGGATTGAAGTGGGTCAGTACAGCATCTGATGCCAGGAGTCGCTTTAGGTCATTGAAAGCCTTCTCATGGTCGTCGCCCCACTTCCATGCCTCGTCCTTTTTTAACAATTTGTGTAGCGGTTCCGCCACGGCTGCCTTCCGAGGAAGGAAGGAGTGGTAGAAGTTGAGCAGCCCAAGGAACGACTGCAGCTCGGGCTTGGAGGTGGGGCGAGGGGCCTTCTTGATGGCGGCCACCTTGGATTGGGATGGCCTTATTCCCTCGAGAGTAACACGGAACCCTAGGAACTCAACCTCAGTTGCGAAGAAAACGCATTTGTCTTTCCGCAACCGCAACCCCGCCTTTTCGAATTTTGCCAGGACCTTTCCCAACCTCTCTGCTAATTCGGCCCGGCTCCCCCCTGTGATCAATACGTCATCAAAGTAGGGTAACACCCCCTCTAACCCCTTCAGGAGGCGTTCCACGAGTGACTGGAAGATCCCGGGCGCCGAATTCACGCCGAATTGGAGGCGCGTTACCTGGAACGCCCCTTTGTGGGTGACTATGGTCTGCGCAGCAGCTGCGGCGGGGGTCACCGGGAGTTGCTGGTAGGCTTGGGCCAGGTCGAGTTTAGCGAAACACCTCCCCCCGTGTAACCTGGCCAACAAGTGGCTGACTACCGGCACCGGATACGCATTAGGGCGGATCGCCTTGTTGATGGTGCACTTGTAGTCAGCGCATATGCGGACCTCCCCGTTGGCCTTGAGCGCTGTTACAATTGGAGTTTCCCACTCCGCAGAATCCACAGGAACAAGAATCCCCTGGCCCACCAATTTGTCCAACTCCGCCTCTATTTTGTCCTTTAGTGCGAAGGGCACTCTGCGCGGTTTAAGTCTGATTGGACGTACTCCAGGGTCCAGGTCGAAAGTCACTGGGGGGCCCTTGAATTTTCCGAGTCCCTTTTTGAAAACCTCGGGGTGCGCATCGCACACGCTCTGTATTGGATCAGTCCCGGCGGTGTGTACTCCCACGGCGTGCACCCCCCCAATGAACAACCCCAGGGGCTGGAACCATTGAGTCCCGAGGAGGCTGCATTTACCTCCCTTGAGGACGACTAGGGGAAGCGTTGTGGCGCGCTTTTTGAACTGGACCTGGAACTTCCCAACCCCCAACACCGGGATGCGGTTTCCTTGCACATCCTTCAGCGTGGACCTCAGTGCTTTGAGCTTGGGCCGCACGTGGGGGGCTATTTTTTGGAACTCCCCCTGGGAAATGATAGAGTAAGAAGAACCCGAGTCCACCTCCATCCTAACAGGGGCCCCTTGTATTACTACCTCAACGAAGTATCGGGGGTGCTCCGTGGATACGCTGAAAACCGGAGCGTCGTCCTCACTGTCGTCGGAGATGCGCCCTACTCCGTCCCGCTTCCTCGTGGTCCGGGTGCCGTCCTTGGGCCTCGTGGTGCGGTCCTGCCTCGCCGAGCGGTCTGGGGAACTCCTCTTGGCCTCGCGCCGTTTTCGGCAGACCTTGGCGATGTGCCCGCGCCGGCCGCAGTTGTGGCACTCGGCCTTGCGGAACGGGCATTTGGCGCGGGCGTGGGCGGCGCCGCAGCCGTCGCAGCGCCGGCCTTCCTTCTGGACCTTCCGGACGTCCTCGTCGTCGCCGCTCTCCGCGGACGAGTTCGAAACTCGCCGGGCCGCGCGCACCGAGCTCTCTGCCTTGGCGGGTTTCGGGCGCCAGTCCTGGAGCTCTTGCACCCCGGCCGTCGTGGCTTCCGCGGCCTGTGCCGTGTCGAGGACTTGCTGCCACGTGGGAGGCGGCTCCTGTCTCATCAGCGCGCGCTGAGTCTCGGTGTCCCTCAGGCCGCAGAGCAGGCAGTCTCGGAGGGTGACTTCTGGGGTCTCCCACTTGCATGGGCCAGCGGCCAGACGCAGGGCCGCGGCAAACTCAGCGACCGATTCCCCGGGCGCCTGGACTCGCCTCCAGAACGCGCTCCGAGCGGGGAACATCGCTATCGCGGGCCGGAGGTGGGTGCGCAACACCGCCAGGAGCTCTTTGGCTTTGAAGTCGCTCACCCGCCTCGGCGCGATCAGGTCCACCAAGGTCCTCTTGGTCTCGTGTCCGAGCATGCGGACGAAGATGGCCCTCTTCTTGTCCTCATCTGAGACTTCGAGCTCCACCAGCACTCCATTGAAGTCTATCTCAAACAGCTCCAAGTCTCCCGGCTTCCTGATCTCGTAGCCGGCGCATGTCTTGGTCCCGTGGGCAGCCATCATCCCACCTTCGTCGCCAGTTTACTGTATGGGACCAAAGACAACAGAACAGCCGAAGGGTTGGCTTAACACAGGTTTATTGCATGATGTTCCAGTGGAGCATGAGGTAATGATGGTGATACATCTCAATATATACAGTAGCACTATACATTTGAATCTTGTAGCACGGTAGCTCATTGGCTGCTACCGGCGTGGCCTCGCCCAGGCACGCCTCTCTTCTGTAGATCTTGTCCTGCTGCTGAATGCAGATCTTTCTCCTGCTGCTGAATGCGGGGAAGGTTTTCCCGCGGCTGTCCGTGATTGAGCAATGTGAACCATGTGAGACTGAACGCTCGCAGCTGCCCTCTATGGGCTGCTTGCTCGCGTTCCTTTACAGCTGAGATACATTGTATTTGGAGTGGTTACATTCTTGCCTTTACAGTACAATGAACATGCAAACATACATACATAACAGTAGCTGTGAAATAAAAAGACGACTGATTCTGGGGAGACAAGCTATGAGAAACCTGGGGAATATAGTGAAAAGCAGAGACATCACCTTGAAAACAAAAATCCGCATAGTCAAAGCAATGGTACACCAGGTGGCAATGTATGGGTGTGAGAGCTGGACCATTAGGAAAGCTGAGCGAAGAAGAAGAGAGATTGCCTTTGAAATGTGGTGGTGGAGGTTTAGTGTATGCGAATCAAGACAAAGGAACAGCCGAAGGACTGGCTTAACACATCTTTATTGCATGGTGGTCCGGGGGAACATAAGGCAATGGCGGACGAGCAGCTCAATATATACTGTGGCTATACATTTGAATGTGGCTCCACGATAGCCCATTGGCTACCGTTGGCGTGACGTCATTTCTGGTCACGCCCTTCTTGTCCAGGCGAGGTCGTGGCGGGAATCTTCCCGCGCTGTAGTTCTTTGGGGAATTGGGACCTGTGAGCTGGGCGCTCGCTATTGCCACCAGGTGGTCATTAGCTCGCGTCCTAATTGCAACGGATTACATTGATATATAGTTAAAGGCATAGTATTGAGAACACAACATCCCTCCCCCCTAGGATGAGACGAAGTCTCTCATCCAAGATGGCTTATTGCAAACGCGCTTTGGGCGTGCTGCAGGCTGGCATGTCCCGGCTCCTTGTCCTGCAACGGGAGAGGGAAACTCGTTAGTGACTTGCCGCGGCTCTGCGGCTTTTGGGGAAGGGACGGAAAAACCGGGGGCACTAGGGACTAACGAAAAACCCCGCTTCTCGCTTGGATGGGTGGGGGACCACTCCGGAACCCCCCCCCCCGGTTTTGTAAATGAAAATCAGAATTATCCCCTAGGGTGTCATTAGAAGGATTCCGCAGGATATCTATGAGGACAGAATCGGACTCCTTTCCCTCCCCCCTAGGTGGGGACCACCGGCCCCCCTCTCCTCCCCCTTGGGCTGAACGGGTGGGGGAGAACCCTAACGTTGAATCCTTTTCCGCGCCGTCCGCGCGTTGTTCGTCCGGAACCCGGCGCCGGAGCTGGTCTGCGTGCCGCCTCCAGAGTAGACCCGCACTGGTCTCCACACAATACGACACGGGACCCGTCTGCCCAACGATGACGCCTGGGAACCAGGCTGGCCCCGCGCTAGCGTAGTTCCTGCAATGCACCGGGGCACCTACTTCGAAACTCTTCGTGGCCGCTAACCCGATGTTCCTCCCTGTGTCCTCCACCCTCGTTGGGTCTAGCCTGGTCAGAATCGTGGTCAGCTTCCTACGCATTAAGAGCTCTGCGGGCGAGTACCCTGAAGCTAGGGGGGTCACCCTGTATCCCAGCAGGAACTGACACACTTGCAGGTTGAGATCCCCGGGACCCATGCGCCTCAGCGCGTCCTTGGTGGTGCGCACGAGGCGCTCTACCTGGCCGTTTGTTGCCGGGTGGAAAGGGGCGGAGGTAATGTGCCGAATGGCGTTAATCTCGGTGAATGCCCTGAACTCAGCGGACGTGAAACAACTAGCGTTATCGCTAATTAGGGTGTCGGGTATACCGAATGTGCTAAAGACCCTACGCAAGTGCTTTACTGTCGTTGCTGAGGAGGTGCTCGTAACTGGGATTACCTCCAACCACTTGGAGTAAGCGTCCACCACGAGGAGAAAAAGTGTCCCTCTAAATGGGCCCGCAAAATCAATGTGCACACGGGACCACGGCCCCTTTGCCGCGTCCCATTCCCTGTGCGGCAGACGCGCTTCTTCGGGTCGGGAGCATTGGCAGCTCTCGCAAGTGCCCACCATGTGCTCGATGTCGGCGTCTAATTGGGGCCACCAGAAGTAGCTCCTGGCCAGAGCCTTGGAGCGGACAATTCCAGGGTGGCTGACGTGCAGCAGTTTGAGCACCCTAGGCCTCAGGGATTCGGGGACTACCACCCGCTGGCCCCACAGAAGACACCCCCTCTCTATGGACAACTCTAGCCTCTTCCTGAAAAACGGGGCGAACTCTGCCGCCGGGGAGGACGCTGGCCACCCTTTCTGCACCCAGGAGCTGACTAGAGCTAGCGTTTTGTCCTTGCCGGTCGCCTTGGCGATGTCTGCGGGTATAATGGGGGGCGAATCTAAGACCTCTATCAGGAGCACTTGGCGGTCATGTTCCTCCTCGCCCACGACGCTGCTAGCGTGGGGGAGGGGAGATCTCGACAGGGCGTCCGCGTGGCTTATTTCTTTTCCCGGCCGGGTGAGAATAGCGTCAGACGCTAGGAGTTGTTTCAGGTCACTGAATGCCCTCTCCTGGCTCTCGCCCCACGTCCACGCCTCGTCCTTCTTGACTAGCTTGTGAAGTGGCTCTGCTACCGATGCCTTCCGAGGCAGGAAAGAGTGGTAAAAGTTTAAGAGCCCTAGGAATGACTGCAATTCGGGCTTGGAGGTGGGGCGAGGGGCATTTCGAATGGCGGCTACCTTTGATTTGGAGGGTTTGAGTCCCTCGGGGGTCACCCGGAAACCCAAGAACTCAACCTCTTTGGCGAAGAAAACGCATTTGTCTTTTCGCAACCTCAACCCCGCCTTTTTGAACACCGCCAGCACTTTGTCCAGCCTTTTAGCCAACTCCGCCTCGCTCCCCCCCGTTATCAACACATCATCAAAGTATGGCAAGACCCCCTCCAGCCCCTTTAAGAGGCGTTCCACGAGCGACTGGAAAATACCCGGCGCCGAGTTCACGCCGAACTGTAGGCGCGTCACCTGGAACGCCCCCTTATGAGTGACTATTGTTTGCGCAGCAGCTGCAGCTGGGGTTACTGAGAGTTGCTGATAGGCTTGCGCTAGGTCAAGTTTTGCGAAACACTTTCCCCCATGTAACCTGGCCAACAGGTGGCTGACTACCGGCACCGGATACGCATTTGGGCGGATCGCCTTATTAATGGTGCACTTATAATCAGCGCAAATGCGAACCTCCCCATTGGCCTTTAGCGCAGTTACAATCGGAGTTTCCCACTCCGCGGAATCAACAGGAACAAGAATCCCCTGGCCCACCAATTTGTCCAGTTCTGCCTCTATCTTGTCCTTTAGTGCGAAAGGCACTCTGCGCGGCTTGAGTCTGATAGGGCGGACCTCCGGGTCCAGGTCGAACGCTACTGGGGGTCCCTTGAACTTTCCAAGTCCTTTCTTGAAAACTTCGGGGTGCGCGTCACACACCTCCTGTATTGGGTCAGTCCCGACGGCATGCACCCCCCCAATGAACAAACCCAGGGGCTTAAACCATTGAGTCCCAAGGAGGCTGCAACTTCCCCCTTTGAGAACAATCAGGGGAAGTTCCGCGGCGTGTTGCTTGTATTGGACCTTGAATTTTCCAACCCCCAACACCAGAATGCTACTTCCCTGCACGTCCCGCAGCGTGGACCTCAACGCTTTAAGCTTAGGGCGCACGTGGGGGGAAATTCCCAAGAACTCCCGCTGGGACATAATTGAGTAGGAAGAACCCGAGTCTATCTCCATCCTAACAGGGGCCCCTTGCACCAGTACCTCAACAAAATAACGTGGGTGTCCCAAGGACATGCTGTACACGGGGGCGTCGTCGCTGCTGTCGTCTGAGATGCGGCCCACGCCCACGCCTTCCGGCTTCCTCGCAGGCCGGGCGCCCTCCTTGGTCTTCGGCGGGCGGTCTGACGGGCTTTCCTGGTCTCTGCGCCGCCGTCTGCAGACCTTGGCGATGTGTCCCCGGCGTCCACAGTTGTGGCACTCGGCCTTCCGGAACGGGCACTTGATGCGGTCGTGGGCTGCTCCACAGCCGTCGCAGCGTCGGCCATCCTTCCGAACCTTCCGGACGACCTCATCGTCGCTGCTCTCCGTGGAAGATTTCGGCGTGCGCCTGGCCGCCTGCACCGAGCCCGCTGTCTTGTCGGGCTGTGGGGGCCTTTCTCTGATCCCCTTGACTCCGGACCTCGTGGCCTCCGCGGCCTGGGCCGCCTTCACGACCTCGCGTAGCGTCGGGGGCGGCTTCTGGTTCATCAGCTTTCGCTGAACCTCTTCATCCCACAGGCCGCACAGCAAATGGTCCCTGAGGGCGATTTCCAGATTTTCCCACTTGCATGGGCCGGCGGCCAACCGCAGGGCCACTGCAAAAGCGGCGATGGACTCACCAGGCGCTTGAACTCTCTTCCAGAACGCGTCTCGAGCCGAAAACATCGAGACCGAGGGCTGGAAATGGTCGCGCATCACCTTTAGAAGCTGTTTGGCCGTTAGCTCGCTCACTTTCTTCGGTGATACTAGGTCCACCAATACTCTTTTGGCGGCATTTCCCAGCATCCGAGTGAGGATGGCCCTCTTCTTTCCCTCGTCCGTAATGTCGGACACCACCAGCGTATCTTGGAAGTCCATTTCAAAGAGCTCCCAGTCTTCCGGCTTGTTGATGTCGAAACCGGCATGTGTCTTGATCTCGTGGGAAGCCAAATCCCACCTTCGTCGCCAATTTAGTGTATGCGAATCAAGACAAAGGAACAGCCGAAGGACTGGCTTAACACATCTTTATTGCATGGTGGTCCGGGGGAACATAAGGCAATGTCGGACGAGCAGCTCAATATATACGGTGGTTATACATTTGAATGTGGCTCCACGATAGCCCATTGGCTACCGTTGGCGTGACGTCATTTCTGGTCACGCCCTTCTTGTCCAGGCGAGGTCGTGGCAGGAATCTTCCCGCGCTGTAGTTCTTTGGGGAATTGGGACCTGTGAGCTGGGCGCTCGCTATTGCCACCAGGTGGTCATTAGCTCGCGTCCTAATTGCAACGGATTACATTGATATATAGTTAAAGGTATAGTATTGAGAACACAACAGGAGGAGAGTCCTGAGAGTCCCCTGGACAGCAAAAGAGAACAAATAGGTCAATACAGTATTAGAAGAAATCAACCCTGACTGCTCCGTAGAAGGTCAAATAGTGAAGATGAGGTACTTTGGACATCAAATGAGAAGGGAGGACTCACTTGAGAAGGCCGTGATGCTGGGAAAGATGGAGGGCAAGAGAAGAAGGGGGCGTCCAAAGATGAGATGGATAGATGGCATTGTGGACGCAATGGGCACAGAGCTGGGCGGGCTGAGGAGGATGGTGGAGGACAGAGGTGCCAGGAGGAAAATGGTCCATGGGGTCGCAAAGGGTTGGAATCGACTGTGCGACTGAACAACAACAAAAACAGTTGATTCCGACTCTTTGTGACCCTATATTGGACCATTGTCCTCCAGGTAGCCCTATCCTCCGCCATCCTCCTCAGCCCGCCCAGCCTTTGCCTAATTGCATCTACAATTACAAAACCGTCCAGCCATCTCATCTTTGGCCGCCCCCTTCTTCTTTTGCCCTCCACCGTTCCCAGCATCAAGGCTTTCTCAAGTGAATCCTCTCTTCTCATTTGATGTCCAGAGTACTTCAGCTTCAGCTTTACTATTTGACCTTCTAAGGAGCAGTTCCTGCCAACCTAACAGTTCACTTCGGTGGGAACAGCATTCTGTGCACTCGCTCCAGTGTCTAGTCATGCCTTCCACCTGACCATGGAAACGTCTGCAGAAGCAGACAGCGCTGGCTCTTCGGCTTTGAAACAGATGAGCACTGCACTCTAGAGTCAGATACGACTGGCTTTCGAGCAAGGGAAACCTTTCCCTAAGGAGCAGTCAGGGTTGGTTTCTTCTAAGATTGACCTATTCTCCTCACTATCCAGGGGACTCTCAAAACATTCCTCCAACACCATATTTCAAAGGCTAAACAATAAAAGGTGATCATTAGCAATAAAACATGGAGCTGCGGTGGCTCAGTGGTTAAGAAGTTCGCCTTGCTAGCTCAGCTGGAAGGTCGGCAAGTCAGCAGTTCCAGACCTGGGTACTGCATAACGGATTGAGCTCCCGTCTGTTCCCAGCTTCTGCCAACTTTAGCAAATCGAAAGCAAGAAATTGCAAGTAAATAAATAGGGACCACTTCGGTGGGGGGAAAAAGCGTGGGGACATGAGAGGAGCCTCATTCGGGCATCCCCTGAGCGGAGATCCTTCAGCAAAAAGTCCTTTCAACCCAGAATAATTTCTGACACATTATTATAACAATAAAACACACATTCCTCTTTCTGGAAAAGAGCGCATCCATTCTTCCTTCGTGTCCAGATTGTCGAAATGAAGCCACTTTTTCTTGGCTTTGTCAGCCTGCCACGGAAACGTCTGCAAACGTAGACAACTATAATCAGAAATGAGCACTGAACCCTAGAGTCGGATACAACTGGCTGTCGAGCAAGGGTGACCTTTACCTTATAATTAAATCATTGCTGCTACATGTTTTTGGTAGTAATCAAGTAAAGGTCACCCTTGCTTGAAAGCCAGTTGTATCTGACTCTAGGGTTCAGTGCTCATTCTGTTTATAGCCCAACAGCCAGCACTGACTGTATTTGCAGACGTTTCTGTGGACATGTAGCAGGCATGACTAGGCACGGAGCGCTGTTTACCTTCCCACTGAAGTGGAACCTATTTAAATACTTGCAATTTCTTGCTTTTGAACTACTAGGTTGGCAGGAGCTGGGACAGAGACGAGAGCTCACTCTGTCATGCAGTAATCAGGTCTTGAACTGTTGACCTTCCAGTTGTTAAGTTCAGCGTCTTAACCACTAAGCCACTGCAGTTCCTTGGTAGTAATTAACAGACCAGTAAATGAGCCTGATTCTGTATCTCCACATTCACACAGCACGTTGTAGTAGTGGGAAGCTGAAAAAATAAAGGGTGTGTATAATAGCATTTGGAAAAGACAGTCTTGTTTGTCCCCCTTCCAAATCTGATTAAATGCTCTGCTGCAACAAAAGAAGCACAAATGGAGACTTCGGCACCTCAAGGATGACTTCCGTTAGCTTTCGTGGGTGGTAGGACTTCCATGCTGTCAAGTCAGTTATGAGTAATGACGACCCTTTCTAGGACTTTGTAGGTAGAAAGTATTCAGAAGTGGGTTACAGTCAACCCTCACATAACGCATCCGGACAGCATCATTTTCACTTAACAACGCGTCATTATGCACCACATGTTCCCCCGCATAACGTTTTTAGTGTCGTCTTGACAACAACGCTAAAATAACTCATTATCCGGACAAAACGTCGTTATGCGGGAAACTCCATAGAAACCCGCATAACAACAAAAATCGCTTAGCAATGCTACTTGGGGAACCAAGTAACGTCGTTATGCGAGGGTCTACTGTACCTTTCTCTTCTATGGTGGGTCGCAGGGCACCATCAGATGAAGGTAAGGGCAAACCACTTCTGTGAATTCTCCAACTACAAAACTCTGGAAAAGGTCGCCATAACTCACAACTGACTTGACAGCACACTATTATTATTAAATGGATAATGGGATGTAGTGGTCTCTCTTCAGTTGAACATTACCTGCTAATTCAAATGATGAGAAGTCCAACGTCTCAATTGGGAATGTCCTAAATATAGCAGCAACTGGAAATAAGCATTGTCCCCAACCAACAGAAGTAGTAACTATTACCTATGGCCTCATTCAGACATAGCATCAAAGTTAGTTATTTATTATTCTGAGATAAACCCCAATCTGAGAGAAATCCCCAGGCTTCCGTTTATGTGAGGAATAAATCTGAATATCTTTTTAGTTTGTAATGAGAAAGGTGAAATTGTCAAGTCTCATTTCTGTACAGTTTACCGATTACAAACCATGGAATGTTAACATTGGAATGCAACCTAAGGTATCCTCACGTTAAACATTAATTTATAATTATACATGGAAAAGCAAAAAAAATCTGTTGTAATATAACTTCAATGACAGCTCTCAGAAGAAATTATGCAAACAAGCAATCAACCAAAGAAAGCATCCTCTATGGATGCAGTGTAGCAATTTTCTACCTTTTTTGCGGAAAATGGCAGTGTTCCTATAAAACGAAAGTCAAGTTACATGAACTGAAAAATCATGTTAGAGTAATTAATTCATTTCAGTGATGCAAAGAACTCAAATATGTTTCCTGAACCACAGCAAAGAAATGATACTTGATAAATACTTAAATATTTACTATATTGAATTGTAGGAATGATAGTAAAGGGGGATAATCATTGCTAGATTTTATTCATTGCTATTAGAATGTATGTAGAGGGTTTATTTATTTCAGTAAATGTAAATTCAGTCTGTATACAAGATTAAGGATGCAGATGCAGCAAATTTATTTCTTCTGTTGAAAGCTGAAAAGAGATTGAACAATTCTTCTTTTACACACCTGTTCAATCTGTAGTGTGTCAGATGGCCATGTGCTCATGAGGAAACATTTCTGTGAACTGAGATGCTGCTTATGGATACAGTTATAACAGTTCTCACTACCATGGGGACTGGAATATTGTACAGTAAAACCCCTACTTACGAAAAAAAAGTCAGTTCCATAGGCTTTTGCTTAAATCGGTTTTTTATGTAACTTGAAGCAAACCCATAGTAAAAATTTTTTTTTACATAACTCGAAGCAAACCCATAGGAAAAATGAAATTTTTATGTAAATTGAAGCAAACCCATAGGGAAATGAATTTTTACGTAACCTGAAGCAAACCCATAGGAAAAAGAATATTTATGTAACTCAAAACAAACCCATAGGAAACTGTGTAAATCGGGACAAGGTTTTAGCACAAAATCATTATGTAAGTCAAATGTTATGTAACTCGAGGCATATGTAAGTCGGGATTTTACTGTAATTCTATCTTGTCCCAATGGACAACTGAAGTTCATCATACGATGAATAATTAACAGTCATACCTGTGCCCAGAAGAAACAGGCCTTTGCTTAAATATGGAGAATCTGGCCATGTGAACTGACTCTTCCTTACTGGAATGTTCTCAGTGGGAAACATAAAGTCCAACTCTTTTTGCAGCTTCAGAAATCTTGTGATTTTTTTTCTGAGGGAATGGATAATAAGATAACTTATTGGATGTTGGTGTCCATTTTGAGGCTGACATTTGTGAGTGTGTCCAAGCAGATGAAGTAACTGATGCCAAAAAATTAGAAATGCCCTTTTCCCCAGCAATGCATGAATTTTCCTCCTCATTCGGTAATCCAGTGGATTGTGCTTTGCTTTTGACAAATTCTTCACATGATTCTTCACTCTTCTGAGACAAGATTTTATTGTCAACACTCGTCTGCTCATTCTTAACTTGGACACCGTCACAAAGAATGTTCTGCTTCTCTTTTCCTCGTGAAAGACGGTGCAACTCTAGATGTGTCCTCCATGGTGAATTCTCTTGTATATCTCCGCTGCAGGGCAATTCAAGGCAGACCTCTCTGGTGGAAACAGATTCTTTAACTGTTATTTCTTTTCTTATTTTTTTGTTAATCACAACAGCACTGATCATGGACTCCCTAGGAGCTGTCTTATTCTCACCTGCAAAGGAAATGCATAACTCCATATTATTACAAATAGGGTTGCTCACATTTTTTATCTTATTATGATAATAATATGTTGGAAAGGCATATGAGCTATTTTTTCTTAACATCAGCAAAAAAACAGTTTCTAGCAGGTAATGGTGAACTTTAGTATCCAACATTATTAAAACTGGGTTTTTCCTTTCAATTCTCTCTTGATACACTTTAAAATTCTGTTCCGAGGGTGATTGGGGAGTTGCAGGAGAGAATGAATTTAGGCAGAAGTAGTGGGATCCAGTAGAAGTAAACCACTGGTTTCTCGCTTGTAACAATAGCTTCTGTTGTGGCAAATTGATGAAGAAAGTAGAAAGTGCTTGTATAGACCAGATTTATACGCTTGCATATCATTCAGGTTTTGTTGTTGTTGTTGTTGTTGTTGTTGTTATTATTATTATTATTATTATTATAGCCAAAGAGCCAGCGCTATCTGCATCTGCAGGCGTTTCCATGGCTATGTGGCAGGCATGCCTCAACACCGAAGTGCACGGAATGCTGTTTATCTTCCCAGTGATGTGGTCCCTACTTATCTACTTGCAATTTTTTGCTTTCGAACTGCTAGGTTGGCAGGAGCTGGGACAGAGATGGGAGCTCACTCCGTCATGCAGTACCCGGGAATCAAACTCTGACCTTCCAGTCAGTGAGTTCAGAATCTTAACCACTTGAGTCACCGCAGTCCCTGAAATGAGAGACAGACAAATCCAAACTATAGTGCACAGTGCAGCAGAACATTCTCTCGGAGGAAACCTCATCAAAATGAATGGGAACTATGTAAGAATACTACACCTGTTGTGTAATTCCCTTTCATCTCAGCGGTACTTGTATAGGAAAATGTCCCAATGAATTTGTATCTCATGTTTGTCCGTTAGCCAGGTATGACATTTGGATTTTCTACTTCAGGCAACAAAATACCTTGAGCTAATTCTACACCATCATCACATCTCATAATACTTCTGATTACCTGAATATGTTGTTTAGAAAGGCTCATGATGACATGATTTGATAACCAGATCTCCAAAGTAAGACAATTTCTCCTAGTTACACATTAAAGCACAGGACGTGGCACAGGGACTTGTTGTTTTCACTTGGTTGCCCTTCAAATAACATTCAATAAAACCTCAAGGTGAACGTGAGCCAAAAGCCATGTTCTTAGAACAATCTTGTCTGTAGTGCTTTTTAGTTCAATAGAGCTTACTCTGAACAGAAAACTGCAATCTAAAATGATTAAAGACTACAGAAATGACTATCAATAGCAATTGCATTTGCGACATACTAGAAATTTTTAAAAATGTCTCAGACGGAAGTGGGCTAATTTGAAGCTTGAAGTATATTTATTTATTATTCAAATTTCTATGCTGCCCAATCAGGTGAACCTGACTCAGGGAGGCTTACAACAGGTAAACAAACAAACAAACAAACACACACACACACACACACACACACACACACCAATTAAAATCCCTAGCATACCCACCCACCTATCCCACCCGTTCATATTAAAAACTAACCACATTAAAACTGCCCACATTAAAAGGTGAGGAGGCTTCATTTTATAAGCCAACAGGCGGGGGCCACTCTTCCATCTGAGCCCCACACCTGCCCCGCCAACCAGGTTTTTAGTTCTTTTCTGATAGGCAGCAGCTCCGTCTGCTCCTGCAACTCTACTGGCAGGAGGTTCCACAAGGCTCGTGTAGACACGGAAAAGGCCCTCCTTCATGTGCCAGAGAGACAAGCCCCTCTGGCAGATGGAACAATTAGAGAGCCCCTCTGATCCGCTCTGGTTGGATGGGCAGACGCTCTTGGGACGATGCGGTCTCTTAGGTATCCTGGCCCACTACCATGAAGGGCTTTAAAGGTCAAAACTAGCACCTTGAATTGCACCCGGAGACAAACAGGTAACCAGTGCAGCTCCCGAAGCAATGGAGAGGCATGAGCATAATGCCCGCACCCTATCACCACCCAGGCTGCTGCATTCTGGACCAGCTGCAGCCTCCGAATGGTCGTCAAAGGCAGTCCCATGTAGAGCGCACTGCAATAATATAGCCTGGAGGTGACCAGAGCATGTGTGACCATGAGCAAGGAGTTCCAGTCCAGGTGCGAACGCAACTGACGGATGACGCGAAGCTGTGCGAAAGCCCTCCTGGCTACCACCGCCACCTGATCTGCAAGTAGCAGCCCCGAATCCAGGAGGACCCCTAAGTTGCGTACGGGGTCTGTCTGGGGCAAAGTAGCCCCATCCAAGACCAAAGTTGGCAGCTCCCTGGATAATGCAGGACCCCCTATCCATAGCCACTCAGTCTTGGAGGGATTCAATTGTAGCCTGTTGTCCTCCATCCAGACCCAACAGCTTCTAGACATCTGGTTAGGACATTGACTGATATACTTTTTGATCCCTACTGGATGCCTTAAGTCCATTCACCAGCACTAGGTCCAAAATGGTGGTTGAGAGGGGAGGGAAGTCAGGCAAAATTAGTGATTGTTTAACTTTCCTTGCACTTATGATACTGCTACTTGCATCCTGATGTCCACACTATGCAAGGTTGAAACTAGTGTTATCAGAATCAAAATAAAAGGGGGTGGTGGGGAGGAAACTTGCTTTCTGGTTGTTGTTGTTTTGTTCTACTTTGCTTCTTCTTTCTATCTAGGCCAAACGTGAAACTGCCAAAATGAAGCAACCTTTTGGTGAGTTATTCTGCAGTTCCTTCACCTGACCTAGTGTGAGAAAGACATCAGCTGTTCCTCTGTTCTATTTTTTATTTTTATTTTAAAAATACTATTGCTTTTGCACAAGAGTGAAAAATAATACTAAAAAATTAGAGTATTGGGGGTGAAAACTTGAAGGGCTGGGAATGGTGGTTGGGTAAAAGAAGAAAAGGTAGTGCAAAGAGATGAAGTAAGTGAGGAGAAGGCAGAGAAGACAGGTAAAAGAAGATGGTAATCTCTGCTGAGAGTAAGACCTCTGGGAACAATTCTGCATGTGTATGTGCAGGTGGTACTGACATGATGACCCAGTGCAACCCAGATCATCCAGCAAAAAAAATGTCTTCCCCATGGGTGTATGCCAAATCTGCCACAAAAATCCCAGAAAGATCCAGAACAACTCCAGAATGACCACGGGCAACATCACAGTATTGTATTGCAGAGGATGGTGAAAATAATACCATTAGACATACACATAACTATAACGATATGGTTAGATATAAATATGAATAAACAACTGATTTACTACAGACTAGAGATTCCAATAACTTAATGAAGTGTGTGTCTGCGGAGTTGCTATTTTTGTTAAACTGGGAACCAAGAAACCTTATCAACTTTAGATCATTGTTTGATCACAAACCATGTCTAGGATGCTACCAGATAAAGCTTCCCTAGGTATTCATCCTGTCTAACTCACTGAATTCTACAGAGGTCCCAGTCTTATCCAGTTGTAGCCATCTTATCTTTTCCCATTCTGCTTCCATCTTTTTTCTTACAATAGAAAATCTGTCAAGGACAGAAAGTTGGAATCGCTCCACAATCAGTTTGGATTGCTGGCACAGAGACCTGGGAACAATTCCCATCTCCTTTCAACAGAAGAAACCCCAAGTAAATACATTGATATGTATTGGACTAAACACAGCTAGTGAAAAAGAAAAGCTCGATTCACATACACTACCTCTTTAACAAGGAGACAAATGTAGCTTTGAACATTATTTTTTCAGAATATAATGATTTGTATAACTGAGCAATAGGACAATAATGCTGTTGGACTCGAGTTACTTGTGGCTTCAATATTATCACTCCATTAATTCTTCACCAAAAATAACTTTATAATCTCCGATTATGAGATCTGCAGAAATCTAAGGAGGTTATCAACTCACTCTGTCTTGGTTAGTGCAATGAGTATCTTGGTTTTAATTATGATTGTGTTTCCTTCAAGAATAGAAAATTTTGCAACTGAAAACTTAAGCTCTTTAGCCAGATGTAATTTATTGTGAGAAATGAGTTTGTATTTCTCTCAAGGCCTGTCCAGATTGCTTGCTTAGGTGCCCATTGGATCAGCCAGAAAAACACAGTTATGGCCGGAGGCAGAATGTGCCATTTTGGTTTGCTCCACTTGTCCAAACAGGACGAATTGTTTGCTGACAGTCAGGGAAACTGAAATTATTATTATTGGTTTGGTAGATGATCAATGTTGTGCTGCATCTCTTAAATGATACAATATTTTTTCTTCTTTCCCTTTCTGTGTATTGCCAATCAAAACCATGGCTGCAAGCAGTTTCTCAATAGACAATACAGAGAAAGGCAAGAACAACGCTAATCTACCAAACATAAAAATTAGTAATAATATTTTCATTTTCCAAGTTTTCAATTTCTGATATCATGAAGTGGCTCAGAAGCTGCTTCAGGATACTGAAAGTTGACCCTGGAAGGAGTTTTGATGTTTTCCATCCCAGCATCCACAGGCGATGAGAATGCCATATATGGGAGCACACAGAAAATAACAGAAGCCCTTTAAAAGGGACCAAGAAGTGCACATGGAAGGAAATTAGCTGCTTCAATATCCAATATTGGTGGATGGTATTTTTTTTAAAAAGGGGACCAGCCTGCCCCAAAACTGCTTGGATTGTTGGGGGGGGGGGGGGGGCTTAATGCCATTCTGAATGATTTCTCACTTTATGGAACTGACAGACAACTCCCTACATGCAATATCCCTGATCCAGAGAAAGTTAATCACACAAATTGTATCAATATTTAAATATGTTTTCATTATCAGTGGAAACAAATCTGAACACCTGTTGCGCAGTGGTGGGCATCAACAGGCTCCCACTAATTCACCAGAACCGGTAGCAGAAATTCTGGCTGGCCCTGCTCATCCAAGTTTTGAAATTAAGTAGTCCTAATTCAGGTGCAATGTAGGGCTTTCCCCCTGGCCATGCCCGGCCCACCATACCATGCCCATAGTGTTTGGAACCCACCACTGTGTTGGCTTCTATTTGTTCAAGTGAGGTAGACCTTCTAGTTTATTTGTTACAATAGACTTAACATCTGCCTATAAAAAGCTACAGAGAACTCAAACTCTTCAGTCCCTTTAGTCCTAATAAAATATGTTATCCAATTGTGGCCTTTTGTAAAGATACAGCAAGAGTCCTCAATTAATAAACATCTTGTAAACCACATTTTTCTTAAAATGTATTCATTTCCATCCCCTATAAGATCAAGGAATAATTCACATATGATTTCTGGGTCGTCAGCTACTGATAATGCAGTAAGTAGTATAAAACAATCTCATAAAAATAGCTGTTCAACTCTGCAATTGTAGAACTCTTACCAGGAAGTAAGTTCCAATTAACACTGTGGGGCTTACTTCTGAGAAAACACACAAAGACTGGGCTGGCCATCTGTTACACCAAACACCATAATGACTCTTATGGCATCTTAGAGAGTAACAGATGCATAGTATATGCGACAATAATCTGCCAGTCTTTAAGGTGCCACAAGATTGTTTATGATGAAAACATCCTCCTTTGTATGTTGCTTTCACTGTGCATATAAGCTTCCTAACATTTTAAAACCAACAAAGTATTCTAAGAGTTTCATAGTCTCTTGATTTTCAAAGTTCCAGTCTACACGTCTAAAACGTACCTGTTTTAAATACAATAATGTGTGTCTGCAGCTTTTGCTTCTGTTTTAGACAGTCGTATTGCTCTTCAAGTATGCTTAGGTCCATCTTGCTTGGCTGCCCCGGACAGTCTGAGGCTCGTTGTTCTGATAGATGAGTCACTAAGAAAATACTCATATATTTATAAGCCTTCACCATCTGTTCCCATAAAAAAGACAAAACCAGGCAGAAACAAAACACTTCCTTCATTATGCTTGCCAAAAATGAAAGGGTGTTGGTAACATTTGAAATAATCACATGCAAAGCAATAGGTTTCTTGCATTGAATGGATTCCCTTTAGTACCTGGTGCAGAGCTGCAAGTCTTCAGCAAAATATCAACTTTGCTTCAACTATATCCACTGTGGGCTCAAACTCTGAATGCAAGCTTAATGACAAGAACTGTTCAAAACTGGAGTCTGGTGTTGACTTAAGGCCAAATGTATACACCCTTGCCAAAATCGACAGTGAAATTTAAAACCTTGCTGAAGACAGCCAAGTACACAAATGGCTGGGAGACGTTGGTTTTTATAGCAAGTGTAATATTTAAAGGTATACGGGCGCGTCTTACTTCCGCTTCCAGGAGCGACGAGGGCGGCACGGGCCGGATGAATCGCAGTAAACCCATTCGTGTGGGTTCATGGGGGGCTTCTGGGAATTGAAGTCCAAGAACATCTGGAGTGCCAAGGTTCACCATCACGGATCTAGTTCATAAAATCTAACATTAAAATACATTACAGCAGAGAATAAACAAAACAAAACCAAAAATTATGTAGCAGTTTTGTTATGTATGATAACTGTTAACTGAGATGTCGAACGTTTAAACCGCCAGATTCCTGTGCAAACTACTGTCAAACGCAGCGAGATCTCGGCAGATTGCGAAGTATCGCGAGATTTCGAGCGCGCAAAATTCAAATGCCGAGAGGTGCTCTCCTGAACTGTCAAAATGTATATACTATGTAAACATGTATTCAAATCACCCAATTATATTTGCTCCCGCTCAAATGTATCTAGTTTATTGTGTATATAAGACCCCGTTGTTCCCTTCCAAGTTGTGTTCAGACCCCAGAAATAAAAGAGCTGTATTTCACTTTGACGGTTGTCGTCTCCAATTTCTGAACACCAAACTTTTTTAGAGACTGTTATATTTTAATGTGAACTTTCGTGGAGTGCCAAGGTTCGCGTTCACGACTTTATGCACTTAAATATAATTTCCATCCCGTTGCTTCCGCTTCCGGGAGCGACGAGGGCAGCGTGGGCCGGATGAATCGCAGTAAACCCATTCGTGTGGGTTCATGGGGGGCTTCTGGGAATTGAAGTCCAAGAACATCTGGAGTGCCAAGGTTCACCATCACGGATCTAGTTCATAAAATCTAACATTAAAATACATTACAGCATAGAGAATAAACAAAACCAAACCAAAAATTATGTAGCAGTTTTGTTATGTATGATAACTGTTAACTGAGATGTCGAACGTTTAAACCGCCAGATTCCTGTGCAAACTACTGTAAAACGCAGCGAGATCTCAGCAGATTGCGAAGTATCGTGAGATTTCGAGCGCGCAAAATTCAAATGCCGAGAGGTGCTCTCCTGAACTGTCAAAATGTATATACTATGTAAACATGTATTCAAATCACCCAATTATATTTGCTCCCGCTCAAATGTATCTAGTTTATTGTGTATATAAGTCCCCGTTGTTCCCTTCCAAGTTGTGTTCAGACCCCAGAAATAAAAGAGCTGTATTTCACTTTGACGGTTGTCGTCTCCAATTTCTGAACACCAAACTTTTTTAGAGACTGTTATATTTTAATGTGAACTTTCGTGGATCAAATCCACTTCGCCAGACGGCGAAGTGGACTTAATCCACGAAAGTTCACATTAAAATAAAACAAGTCTTTAAAAGTGCTACAGCATTTTCGTTTTAACCCATGATACACCTGAAACAGACTAAAACACGGCTACTATCCAGAAAAAATAAAATACAGCAGTTAGTCTTTAACGCGCCACAACATTTTTTTGTCTTGTTAAAGGTAAAGGTTTCCCTTGCTCGAAAGCCAGTCGTATCCAACTCTAGGGTGCAGTGCTCATCTGTTTCTAAGCCGAAGAGCCAGCGCTGTCTGCTTCTGCAGACGTTTCCATGGTCATGTGGCAGGCATGATTAGACACTGGAGCGCACGGAACACTGTTACCTTCCCACCGAAGTGGTCCCTATTTATCTACTTGCAATTTCTTGCTTTCGAACTGCTAGGTTGGCAGGAGCTGGGATGAAGACGGGAGCTCATTTCCGTCCTGCATTACTCTGTCCTGTTTACTCCATGAGAAATTTTTCTGAGCGATTTAGCCTCTCATGTTGGTTTAATATTTACAGCTGAGTGTATGTGTGTGTGTGCACAGAAAGCCGCAAGGGCCCAGAGCCATCCAAACACTGTACTTTCAACTTGCTCATCTGTTAATTATTATTATTAATATTTCGTTATTTGCTTCAGTGCCACCAAACAAAGCACCTGCCATGGGTACAAAGGTCCCAATGCAAACACCACCACCCCACCCCACCCCACCCCCCCCAAAAAAAAGAGAAAAAAAAGAGGACTCAGTAATTTTACTTATTTATTTTATTTTTATTTCAAAGGGCTCAGTGATTTTACTTATTCATTTTATTTCATAAGTCACATTTGTGTCGCCGGCCGCCCCCTCACCGAAGGAGAGGCAACCCCAAGCCCCACCGGGACGGGGAAAATCCACCCCCGCCCCGGGGAGGCCCGGAGGCGGGTGGTTCCTTCTTTCGCCCGAAATAAAAGCCCAGAGGGCTCGGGTTTAATATTAACGTGGCTGGCCTACTTAACCCCGGCGGCAAGGGTTGTTTGGCGGCCGGCGGTTGAGGCCAAGGTCGGGGACTGGGCCCGGTCGCCTCGGAAGGAAGGCGGGCCCTGGTCGCCTCAGGCCGCCGCCACCATGGCCGTGCCGGGAAACCTTTGCTATTTGGGATGGGACTTCAGCACACAACAGGTAGCCGAGCCGAGAAAGAAAAGCGGCGGCTCCGGCCCACTCAGGGGGGCCGAGCCGAGGCTGCCTCCGTGTCCGAAGCTGGGCTCGCCCGGACCGGCCCTCCCTCCCTCTTTCTCCCTCCCCCCCCAGGAAACAAGGCCTCGGTTGCCACTCCTTCGGGGCTGGGGCGGTGGCGGGGCCGGGAGTGTGGCAGGCTATGAGGCGGGTCGGGTGGAAGGAAGGGGAAGCGGAGGGGCTCGAAGCGCCTCGTACGGAGATTCCCTCCGTCTTTTTCGGGCAGCTTCATTCCCCACCCCCGCTAAGCCCCACCAAGGGCTGGGCTGGAAATTCAGTCAGTGGGAATGAGCGCAGGTGGTGGTGGTGGTGGGAAGTACTTTGTACATGCTTTTGTTGTTCAGTCGCACAGTCGATTCCGACCCTCTGCGACCCCACGGACCATTTCCCTCCAGGCGCCTCTGTCCTCCACCCTCCCAGCCCTGTGCCCACTGTGTCCACAATGCCATCTAGCCATCTCATCTTTGGACACCCCCTTCTCCTTTTGCCCTCCACCTTTCCCAACATCAATGCCTTCTCAAGTGAATCCTCCCTTCTCATTTGATGTCCAAAGTACTTTAGCTTCATCTTTACTATTTGACCTTCCAATGAGCAGTCAGGGTTAATTTCTTCTAAGATTGACCTGTTTGTTCTCCTCGCTGTCCAGGGGACTCACAAAACTCTCCTCCAACACCACATTTCAAAGGCATCTATTCTTCTGCGTTCGGCTTTCCTTATTGTCCAGCTCTCGCATCCGTACATTATCACTGGGAATACCATTGCTTTGACTATTCTGATTTTTGTTTGCAATATGATGTCTTTGCTTTTCACTATGTTCCCCAGGTTTCTCATGGCTTGTCTCCCAAGAATCAGTCGCCTTTTTATTTCATGGCTGCAATCTCCGTCTGCAGTGATTTTTGATCCTAAGAATGTAAAATCTGTCACTGCTTCTACTTCTTCCCCATCTATTTTCCAGGAACTGATCGGACCTGTTGCCATTATCTTGGTTTTCTTGATATTGAGTCTCAAGACAGCTTTTGCACTCTCCTCCTTCAGCCCAATCAAGAGATTCTTTAGGTCTGCCTCACTTTCTGCCATTAGGGTGGTATCATCTGCATATCTCAAATTGTTGATGTTCCTCCCAGCAATTTTGATCCCATATTGTGATTCATCCATCCCTGCATTGCGCATTATGTGCTCTGTGTATAAGTTGAATAAGCAGGGTGACAACATGCAGCCTTGTCTTACTCCTTTTCCTATTCCAAACCACTCCGTCATTCCGTGTTCTGTCCTAACTGTTGCTTCTTGATTCATGTACAGATTTCTCAGGAGGCATATAAGGTGCTCTGGTATTCCCATCTCTTTAATTACTCCTGGCAGTCTGTGTTCAATGTTCATGACGTTGCCGTGGCCAGAGATTGCCAGGCGAGGGTTGGAGGTTTCAGACGTGAGTGGCTAAAAAAATGCGGTAGTTACAGGTGAAACTCAGAAAATTAGAATATTGTGCAAAATGTCCATTTATTTCACTTAAAAGGTGAAACAAATATATATGAGATAGACTCACTACATGCAAAGAAAGAGATGCCATGCCTTAATGCGTTATAATTGTGATGATCATGTACATCGTACATGAGATTATGTCATGATTATGGGGTACATGAGATTGGGAGGTTTGGGGTTTTCATAAACTGTAAGCCATAAGCATCAATATTATAACAAAGTGGAGCTTGAACTATCTCGCTTTGCATGTAATGAGTCTATCTCATGTATTTGTTTCACCTTTTAAGTTGCATTACTGAACTGAATGGACATTTGCACAATATTCTAATTTCCCGAGTTTCACCTGTAGGTTGCTGCTTAGAGCAGACCCACTGGAGCTTGTGAATTTACATTTAGCTATTTGGTTTAGCGGTTAAGACGCTGAACTTGGCAACTGGAAGGTCGGCAGATCAACAGTTTGAAACCCGAGTGCTACATGCCGGACTCCGGAGTGAGCTTCCGTAGCAGTTTGAAAGGGAGAAATTGCAAGGAGATAAATAGGTACCACTTTGGTGGGAAGGTAAACAGTGTTCTGTGCACTCCGGTGTATAGTCATGCCTGCCTCATGACCATGGAAACATCTGTAGAAAAAGACAGTGCTGGCTCTTCGACTATAAACAGAAATGAGCACTGAACCCTAGAGTCAGACACAACTGGCTTTCAAGCAAGGGCAACCTTTACTTTTTACTATTTATTTATTAAATTTCTATACTTCCCATCTGGAATATTTTCCCACTCTGAGCAGTGTACAATATACAGTACTGTACTTATTTGCTTCCTCTTTTATCCCATCAAGTGTGGCGGGAGATACAGTACAAGGTTCTTGTTCTGGCACTTCTAGCTGCCTCCACTGGCATTTGGTGTTCTTCTAATGTTTCTTTGACATTGTCCCTCCACCTTCCTTTCAGTCTGTCTCTTGCTCCTTGTCCTTCTCCTCTTTCTACATATGACTTTTAAGTATGAAATTCCCAGACATTCTCTCCAAATAGGCAAAACACTTTATTTGTTGTCTCTGTATGTAGTGCAAGATTAGTTCTGTTCCAATTCTTTCCCTTATACAATAGACACACAGTATATACACACTATATATATACAATAACAATTGATGGTATCCAGGGGTAGCATTGTCCAATTATTTGCACTTATTCCAATGCAGGGATGGAGGAATCACAATATGGCATCGTGAACGCAGTGGGCACAGAGCTGGGCGGGCTGCGGATGATGGTGGAGGACAGAGGTGCCTGGAGGATGATGGTCTAGGGTCGCCAAGGGTCGGAATCGACTGCGACTGAACAACAACAACAAATTGGCTATAGGGAGAATGTTCTTACATTGGTGCTGTCTCATCAATTCCTCACTGAAACTATTTCAGCCTTTAGTTATTGATTTATGCCCTAGACCTATGCATTTTAAGGCAAGGAATAAATCTTTGGAAATTAGAAAGGATTTTTAAAAATAGAATGAAGAATGGGGGAAGAAGAGAAATAACTAGGATGGTTCATTTGCTGAGATAATATTCTTTTTGCCCTTATTTTAAATTAATGGAGAGCATTACAAAAAAGTTATCTGTAAAAAGAAAACCAATATTGAAAGGAAGAAGTCTTCCGTAATGAACAAGAAAGGAATTCGGTTTGGAAACTGCAATGTTTTTTTGAACTTTCCATGTGAACTTTGTTATCTCTTCAGTGATGGTCTAATTTTCATGCAGGCAATATAACATTAACTAGAAAAAGGTCACTTTTTGAACATGGAATTAAGGCAAAATGAACCAGCGCATTGCTATTTTCTGTGACTGATCTCATAGAAATAATTGATTCTTCCATATGGAGGACTTCTACGCATTTAAGAACTAATGATATATTTTCTTATTTCCCTAGCTGAAAACAATTGCTGTAGATGAACAACTTAGAGTTATCCATGAGAATCATGTCTATTTTGACAAGGAGCTTCCAGAATATGGGTATGTTTCTCTACTTAGTGCCATATATTGTCTGACACAGTCTCAAACCAAGGTCTTCCATCTGCTTGCATCTTGAAGGCTGTGTAGCAAGATTGTATAATTTATGGCTGTTCATTCATTGTTGGGCTCAGCTCCCAGCAGTCCCAACTGTCTTAGGAAAGTAGAGCACCAAAGTTTAGAGGACCATAGGTTCCACAGTTGTGGTCCTCTAAATGTTATTTGGATACATAAAGACTGTAGGATTATAATGCCACCTATGCTACCTGCTTCGTGCTGGAGGATGAGAGTTGGACCATAGAATTTGAGTCATTTTTCTAGAGGATCATCAAAAGAATGATGTTGTTAAACAGTGGAATCATAGAACTCTAGAATTGGAAAGGATACCAAGGGTCATCTAGTCAACCCTCTCCTAAAATGTTATTGACACAAAATTGGTTGTTCTTTAGTGCTTGACTAGAATTAGTTTTTATGAGAGTACAGTATTACCGTACTTTCTTTCTGGCTTAGTGTCATGGTTCTGTCTGTATCACTAGTACTTTCCCTCTTCAGAAGTGTTTTTAACTTTATATCTAACTTATTTCCTGTATACTTAATAGTTCATTATTTTTGGGGATATTGTTTTGAGTAAATGACATCTTTAGAAGTGCTTTATTCTACCAGAGCTACAGGGGTGCCCTCTCACATCAGTATGCCATCTGTGTTGACCTTGAAAGACACTCTGAAATCTGAAGACAATAGGTCTCTCCTAATAACATCTACAATATAATGGATCACAAAACTGTGTCCTAAAAGTATTTGTGTATGATAACACTGCAGTGACTAGATTGGCTAGCTTTCTTTTGCCAGTTAAGGACAGGCTGTTGCTTGGCCACAAATGATCATAAAATGGGCCAGTAATGGCCAACCTTGGCACTCCAGGTGTTCTTGGACTTCAATTCCCAGAAGCCCAAGTCAACACACTTGCTGATCAGGGCTTCTGGGAATTGAAGTTCAAGAACATCTGGAGTGCCAAGGTTGGCCATAGCGGGTATAGACAAATGCAAAGTGAGTGACTGTTTTTTTAAATGCTGTATTTCTTGTAGAACTCAAGATGGTGTCCATGTTCATAAGGACAGGTTGGAAGTGACATCTCCTGTATTAATGTGGGTGAAGGTAAGTATGCAATTTTTGATGTATGTAATCGGTGGCTAGAAAGGGAGGTCAGTGGGTTTATGGAATAATCAGTCCTTCCCTTTTGTATCCCATCTGTTATCCTGGATGTTTACCTTTCAGTTACCTTTCTGAATATGTAATATTGCCTATGTAATATATTATTTGTGCTAGAAAATATGAGTCAGCTGTTGTGCTTTTTTGTTGTTGCTTTTATGCCTATGGTTTTCCCCTGGTTCTGGATAAATGGAGACAGAGTCTCCATTTTGGACACAGGCAACCTGGATTCAGATCTCTGTTCAGCAAAGACGCTCAACCTGGGGAAGTCTTGAGTAAAGTACTGTCCTGCTTAACAGAAAAAAGTCCAGTAAGGAAAAGGCTGAATTGTTGTTTGGAAGGATTTAGGAGTTGCCTTTGTTGCATATTTGAACATTACAATGTACAGTTACAGAGGTTCTCTGATTATGTACCACATGTCTAACATTCTGTATCAGAAATGAGAATGAAACCAGTATCAATGATGGCCTTGTAATACCAAGGTATAGTTTTGTTGTGATAACGCAAAAAAACAACAACAACACCCACCTTGTTTGTTTTGAGGGCATTTGCTATATGCTTGAAACTACTTATTTTTTGTTCTAGATTAGTACCAAAAGATAAATTCAGGGTAGTACTGTATAGGGAATTCCTATGCAGACATAGCCATGTATATAGGCAGGCCACTTCTTAATGTCCCACCAAACTGAATGCAGACCTAATAGGATCTTGGTAAACATAGTGGTTTTGCTGCCTTCTTGGGACTGTGAAAATCTGGGGGCTTCTCAAGTATGTGTCTGACCACAGCATATAATCAATGGACTCTATTTTGGTGGAACCCTGAATGGGTAGTTGGTTGCTAACCATAAGACGGAAAATCAAGTAAAGATTTTGGCCTATGTTAGGATGGCAAAGAAAGGCTTTTTGGCTGCTTCTGGAACTTTTTCATATGAACCCTTGTCTTCATCAATAGGGAAGCAGGAAAATGAAGTAATTATTTAGTGCAGAGATTGTAGCTAGAGGAATGGGGGGATAGAAATCCCTCTTTTCTCTTTAATTAGGAGCTGCCATTGCTTTTGATATCGGCTGCCTAGCTCCATTGGTGTCATTCAGTGATTCAGCTTCCTAACTCAGCAAATTGGGTTATAGAAGACATAATTACATTTACAAGGGCATCTATAATTTGCTTATTTTCCCTTTCTCTTTGAATGTTGTTAAGGATTATTTTGAAACGGCACCATGTTTTTAATTTCTTGAGGCAATCACATTGTTTGCATTAATTTGTTAATTTTGAAATGATGTCAAAAATGTTTGGGAGTCAGATGGGTTTTGGCATAAATAAATTCTCTAACCACTTAGTTTCTATGAGAGCTGCGTTAGTTTGCCAATTAAAAAAAAAACCCAGAAAGTTCTGTTCCTATCTCTTTGTTTTATGGAAAAGAGAAATACATCTGGCTTCTTGCTTGTTTGTTTAATGCCAGAACTTTTTCAATAGAAAATTTGATTATACAGCCTAGTCCTAAACACATATAATTAAAAAAGGCTAGCTGAGAGAAGAAACAGCTTTGAGGGTTTTTATTTAAAGGAACAGAAGCCCTGTTCAGGTACCTCTTGTTGTCTCCAAAAGGGGAAAGACTGTCTAAACAGGAACGCGTCTGCTCCCATGGTATTTTTCTGTGCAGTTGAGGATCTTAAAAAAACAACACTCTTAATCTGTAGAGAGGAGCTCTCTAGGGTTGGCAGCCCATTGCCTCCTGCAAGCCCTGGCTGGGAGTTCCTAACAAAGAGTTGACCCATGGATTGGGGCATGGAGGAGTCAGAAGGCAGTGGGGGTTTCCCAATTACAAGGAGAGAGACAGAGGCTGGGGAAGAGTTGTCCAGAGACCAAAGAGGGAATGATCGAACAGGGGTATACTTTTGGATGGAGGAGCTGAGAAGACAGGGGAGATTAAACAGGGCCCTGGAGGAGGTGATGTTCGAAGAGGAGTGGGTTGAAGGCGCATTGGGTAAAAGAGAAGTGATACAGCAGTAGGAGAAGGAAGGAGAAGTGATGGATCAGGTCACCAGTCTCAACCCTCTGAAGACAGGAGAGAAAAGGAAAAGAGGGACTTGCCAATACTGTGGCTGTGGTAGACTTACATCTTTAAGGAGGACCCCCTGGACTGGAGAGGTGGTTTGTCTGTGCCCCCCCCCCCTTTGAAGAAGCCAAACGAGGCCAGAATGAAGAAGCCTATCAAGCCTTCCTATTGGGATGAGTGCCAACAGTGGGTTGATGGTAGGAAGACTCCCTTGAGACAGGAGCTCTGAGGGATTTGCTCTGGGCAAAAGTCCTCCCCACTCATCTCTCCACACTGTAGAAAACATGATTTTGTCTTAAAGAGAGTTGTTGGTATCTATGGCTGGAGACTGCCCCTCTATGAGGCCTGGTGGCACAATGGTTAATCAATCAATCAATCAATCAATCAATCAATCAATCAAATCTTTATTACGGTCCAAGACCAGCATAGAACAGCAAAGGGAACAGAAGTTAAAATGGGGGTACTTGAAATATATCAAGAGAGAAAAGTGTTTAAAAGGAGCATTTCTGCTCAGAGTTAAGGAGGCACAACGGTTACACTGCTGTACTGCAACCAAAAGGTTGTGCATTTGATCCTGACCAAGGGCTCAAAGTTGACTCAGCCTTCCATCCTTCTGAGGATGCAAAATGCAAAATTAACTTGTGTACCTCCCAGAGAGTGCACTAAGCACTATATGGTGGTATCTAAGCATGATTGCTTTTGCTTTGCTTTATCTACTTGCAATTTACAGTACTTGCTTTCGAACTGCTAGGTTGGCAGGAGCTGGGACAGAAATAGGAGCTCATTCCATCATGCAGCACTTAGGTCTCGAACTGCTGACCTGCCGACCTTCCAGTCATCAAGTTTAGTGTCTTAACCACTAATCTACTGCAGTCCTTTATAATTGCATAACACTTCTATAAAAACATGTCAGATTAATAGGGTTTTGTCACTTTGTGGTGTAGTTTCTCTCCAAAAGGTGAACATGACTGCAATACAGATCCTGACATCCAAGAGTCCAGAACATTTGCAGCAGGCAACATTTATGTTCCTCTGGCATAAATAGGTAGAACTGTAAATTCATACCTAGACTCTGACTTTATGCTGATACACATCTGTGTACTGTAGTTGTTTCCGTATTGGCTGTGCACAGTTTAGTCCAGCAGATGGTTGAACACTCATTGTGCACTATGCAAATCTGCACAACAGAACCTCACAAATGTTCGTGTAGCTGTTCCCCAATATATGCTTGCTTTCAGGTCTTGAGCTGGCATAGGATTGTTCTTTGGTAGTTGTATTGCTGTTGAACTTAATCCAAAGTATCACAAAAATTCTGATACGCACCGTGTCCTTTGGCATTTAGTAAGGGCTGTTCCATCCAATGTGAATGAATATTTGGAGCTTACCTCTGTGTAGAAAGGAATAGACAAGACCCTGAGTATATGTACTGTAGTTAAAGCAGCTTCTCTCTGTTGTGCAAACAATTGAAGGTGGGTACTTGTAAGAATCTTCTTTTAAAATGTATTACTGATGGTAATTCTCTGTGAAGAAAGCTGAAATGAAGAGCCTCTCAACTTGCTCACCATCAATATGTATATCTTTCATCTGTTTTTGAGAATGGCTCTTGTATATCTTGCAATTTGATGACCGAAGGAGGAAATGTCAGTGGGCGGGGGTTTGATCCTTCTGCGTCAACTTGTTTTCCACAGATTCCACCTCCCAGTTATTGATATATTCAAGGTCTGGTTTATCGTTGCCAGCCCCTGGTGAATTTCCATAGCTGAGCAGGCATTTGAATATAGGTCTCCTGAGTCCTAGTCAGGCACTCAGTCCATTATAGCATGCTGCCATTATAGCATGCTGATTCTTAGTAGGCATCTGTTCCCTGTTTAATTCTGAGGTCCCTAAGAACACTGTAGTCACTCTGGATTATCTTTGTTTTTCTAGGCTTTAGATCTGATCTTGGAAAAGATGAAAGCTTCCGGATTTAATTTTTCTAGAGTGAAAGCTTTGTCTGGAGCTGGACAGGTTAGTTAAAAGAAGGTGATGGTTAAAAAAAGTATATTCGTCAACATCGTGAGACCTATACGATTATGCTATATACAGTATGTGTTTGCTTCTTATCATTGCTGCAGTAGTGACCATATTGATCAATTCTTATTTGGATGTTGCTGAAACTGGCAAGAAC
Organism: Bradypodion ventrale; assembly: GCA_035047345.1. Lineage (NCBI taxonomy): Eukaryota > Metazoa > Chordata > Lepidosauria > Squamata > Chamaeleonidae > Bradypodion > Bradypodion ventrale. Next base: position 130,701,512 of record JAWDJE010000006.1, read on the forward strand.
ACTCTTAAGCACTGAATCTTACTAATCAATTCCGGTCTCTAAGATCGCAGAATGAGCTTCCATGCATTTTCAAGCATATATTTATAGCTAGAAAATTACTGTGTGTTTTTTTTCAAACTCAGAAAGTTGAATTCTATGTACAACATTGCATCCTACATCATTCCAGTGTTCTTGTTGGATCATATTGACCATTGCCTGACTTGGAAGATTTATTTTTATATTTTTAAATTCAAACCCCTAGAATTCCCAAGACAAAATGGTAATTCTGAGAGATGTACCCCTTCCCAAAACAATACATTTTTGAACTCTGAGCAAATCATTTGATTCTCAGACTGTGTAAATATGAACGGTTTGTATCATAAGAGCAAAACGGGGGATTCCTCATCAAACATTAAACAAGAATTGGCTTTACAGTATTTTAAAAATTAATCAGGACTGCAAATGTTGCTGCAAATGTTTGTTGTTAATGCTTTACTTAATTAATGAAAGGTGGGAATATTTTATTAGCCAGCGTGAGAGTTAACGGAATAAATGTTCTTGCACTCAGGCTATTTAGGTTAGGTTATTTGTTATTGTTATATTGCCATCACATTATTCCTGACTTATGGGAAATCTGTGAATGAATGACCTGCAAAAGGTCCCATAAATAACATTCCTGCTCAAGTCTGTTTCGAAAATGTTGAAAATGCATTTCAAATACTGAGTACTAGTTATTACCTCATTTTTACTTCAGTTTCCTTAAAGGGCATCTGTGTTCAAGTTCGTACAATATGCATTTTTAAAAAAGAAAAGGAAATCCACTTATGAATGTGAATATTATTCTGCTTGCATTTTATGTATTCCTACTCTTTTAATTTAACAGCAACATGGGAGTGTCTACTGGAAAGAAGGTGCTCGCTCTGTTTTACACAACTTATCACCTGATCTTCCTTTACATCAGTCACTGAAGGTAGTCTTTGGAATTTGAGAAGGAAGTTCAACTCTGCCTGCCAGCGCTTAATGGTTGTGCTTTCTTTTCTTTATGTTTGTTGACATTGGGGAAAAAGAAAAAACACATAAGGGACACTTTGTATTTTCCTTAGCTAAAAGCAAACACATGAGAGTTTTCCTTCCCCCACCTCTGAACAGAAATGCTTAACTTTTCAATTTAAATTTTGTTCTAAAGAAAGAAAATTTCAGGAATGTGCTTCTTTCTCTGCCACCATACCGCTATGATTTTGAAAGCTAAATAGGGTCTAGCCTGGTCAGTACTTTGATGGAAATGCAGCAGGGGTAGCAGGTATCTCCAGGTGACATAAGAAGAGAATCCAACCTGAAACAGTGGAAATCTTTTGCTGCACAGTACTAGAGCATTAGATAGGCCAGAAGCAAGAAACTTCCAGCACTCCTAAACGTTGAAACATTCTGTGGTTGCTTTACAGCAGGGGTTCCCAAACTACAGTCCGTGGCACCTAATAATCTGGCCCACGCTGCCCACACCGCTCCTGGAAGCAGAAGTTAAACATGCCCCGCTTGTGCAAAACGCTGCCATAAATGCACCTGCAGCTGTCGTAAACGTGTTTATGACAGCTGTGGGTGCATTTACAGCAGCGTTTTGCACATGTGCAGGTGTGTTTTACTTCCGCTTCTGGTGGGAGGAGCCATGTAACCGGCCCGCTCAACCATGTGACCAGCCCATGGCCCAAAAAGTTTGGCTACCCCTGCTTTACTGTATGCAAACTTGGCTTGAGTTTGCAAAGCTTGCCTCCTTGGTGTAGTAGTTCATTTTTGCAAACTTACATTTATGGCATTGAGATTTTGTGAAATAAGGTTTGCATTGGATAGACAGGTAAAGACAGACTGGCACAAGGTAGATCAGTATCTGGGTAAACTATAAATATTTAAATAGAAGCTGAACTGAAGGAGTCTAAACATGGAAGAGCCAATGAGTCAGTTTAGAGTTTGAGCTAAAAGTCAAATTGAATCACAGGAAGAGAGAATTGTCACTAGCCAGGCAAAATCTAGCCCAGAACAGAAAGTTGTAATAGACTTTATAATCAGGAAACAGCTAGTGGTGAATCTAGGTGGGTCCATTACTCTTGTACCTGGACACTTGACTGTGCAATGTTTTCCACTAGGAATATCTAAGGATTTTTGTTTGGTCCATATTTAGAAATGAACAAACTTAATTTTCACCTATGTGAATAACTCTGAGAACAGAGTTCATGCTTTCTTCTAATCTCACATTTTGAGATTTTAGGTTAACCAATGTACTGAAAAGTGTATTGAAATCCATATAAAATATGTATTTTACTCTAAAACCATATAAGAATACTAATTATAGGATAATACGCGATTAAAATGCATACTCTTTTTTTATGCGTGCAGATTTCTTTTTCCTCCAGAAATCTGTAGATTAATTCAAAACTAGGACAGAACAGGACGGAAGAAAAACTCACATGGATTGGAAATAGGCTGATTCATAGATCTCTAGTTCCAGTTTTTTTTTAAATCTTTGATGGTTGGTTTATCCTACAAGGTAGTCACACATAAGACCTTAGATCAACAATGACGTATGTGCAGCAAACCCATTTGTGTGGTTTCATGGGGACTTGGGCTTCTGGGAATTGAATTGCAAGAACAGCTGGAGTGCCAAGGTTCGCCATCACAGCCTTAGATTATGATTCTTACCATGGCACCTCCTGAGGCCAGTGACCTCAGTGGAGTTGAGAAGAGGAGATTGGGGACCCCCCCAACCCCCCCCACAACAACAAGAACAAAAAAAACCTACACCAATGTTGTATTTAAGTCCTGGTGGCACAGTGGTTAAACTGCTGTACTGCAGCCAAAACGTTGTGACTTTGATCCTGATGGGGATCAAGGTTGACTCAGCCCTCCATCCTTCTGAGGTCGGTAAAATGAGTGGCCAGCATGTTGGGGGCAAAAATTCAACTAACTTGTAAACCAGAGAGTGCATTAAGCGCTATGGGATGATACATAAGTGTAATTGCTATTGCAGCTGCTATTATTTGGGCTTAAATAAGTGGCTTGAGGAGGAAAGTCTGTTTCCTTCCTTCTTGCTAGTGGAAAGAAAGACAGCGATTAATATGCTTTCAGGGAAATGACATGCCTTATTTCATTTTGTGTGACTCCAGGAAGTGGAAGGGGGCAGTCTTTCGAACACTAGCACAGTGGAAACTCTTTTGCCTTTGCAAGACTGTCTAAAGTTGCATTTATTGTCTTTCTTCTCTGTTACTCTTTGTTGTACAGAGATGTTGCATGCAGTTGGTCCTAAATCTGTGAAGGACAATGACAATAAAGATTTATCTATCTATCAACTTGCAAGTTAAGTACTGAGGGGCTGACATCTGTGTGGCTATTTCTCTAACATCTCTTTCCTGCAATCCTCTACCCCAATAGTCTTGCTTTTCTGTCAACAACAGCCCTATTTGGATGGATTCAAGCACAACGACCCAGTGCCGCTCTCTAGAAAAAACTGTTGGAGGGGCTCAGAAGTTGGCTAAAATCACTGGCTCACGAGCCTATGAGGTAAGAGCTGTGTGAGAAGAAAAGCGAAATACTGGTTTGTTGGGCTCCTGGCTCACTTTAGAACATAACTCAGTGAAGAGGATTTTGGTGTGAACATACACCCTAAGAGGAAGATTCTACTTAAAGACACAGAAGCCCTGACAAGAGGTCTTGAGTATGACCTAAGAGGTCTTAAAAGTGAAAAAGTGAAGAAATATTTGTTTTGTTGACAATAGTTATTAGTGTTTCCAACCAAGTCTACTCTGGACTGTCCAATGCAGATGAATTTTAAGGGGAAAACATTGTCACAAATTAGTTCTCAAAAGAAACAGGAAAGAGAAGAGAATTTTTATGGCAACGAATGGTGTAATTTGGTTTGATCCAGACTGAGTTATAGGTAGAATAGACCCATCGAAGTCAGGCATACTTAAGTTAAAGTAAAGGTAAAGGTTTCCCTTGCTTGAAAGCCAGTCGTATCCGACTCTAGGGTTCAGTGCTCATCTCTGTTTCAAAGCCAAAGAGCCAGCGCTTTCTGCTTTTGCAGACATTTCCGTGGTCATGTGGCAGGCATGACTAGACACCTAAAATCCTACAGATTTTGGTGGGTCTACTCTGAGAATAGTTAAGTCTAGATCCGATCTATTGTTTGGATTTGTACAACAAAACTAAATGTTAGCAGGTAGCCAGTCTATTTTTTGAACTGTAAACAGCTATTTTAATTTATAAAACATGAGATAATTTCTACATTGTGTTTGAATCCTGCCTTAGTAACTAGGACTACTTAATCTGTCAATCTTTCATTTCTAAAATGGAAATTGCCGCCAGGAATAGTCCTTTTACTATTCCGCCCCCCAAAAAGCAAAATTCCCAAAAGGCATCAGTTTGCTTCGTGCACAAAATAACAGTTTCCATCAGTCATGAGATAAATTAAATACCTAAAGTGTATCTTCCGGAACTCATTATGGCGAATTAATGATTATTGACCCCATTTACAGTTTGTGTTCCTAAGCAGTAATCTTTTTCTTCTTCAGCGATTTACAGGAAACCAGATAGCAAAGATTTACAGCCAAAATCCTGACGTCTACACACAAACTGAGGTTAGCTATTCTTAAGTTCACTTAATTGGAAATAATTCTGATTCATTTTTATTTGTTTTGATACTTTGGGAGTATAAAAAGCAAAAAAAATAATCCAACTTTAGAAATCTTACCAGCATGGAGTGGAGTTTCTCTAGCAAAAATCCTTTCAATCCAGAGTAATTTCTGACACAAAATTTATTTATTTAGTAAATGGAAAACGTCTCTATGCATGGAGAGTTAGTAAGGGCTGCTGGATAAATGTAAATCCTGGTAAATGTAAAGTTGGTTTTTGTTGCTGCAGCCATTTTGTCAAGTGTTGGCATCCAATTGTGCCAACTGTGGTATGATTACCACTCCAAGATGTAATTATTTTGCTCAGTTCACATGTAAAGATAACAACTGTATATGACAGTCTCTACCATATGGTGCACTCCAATGTGATGGACAAATGTCATCGTTCCCGAACAGCATGACAAATGTCGGTTCTGGTTGGGGATGATCAGCAGAGCACCAGCATCATTGAGATTGGTGGATATCAACCATTTAAGAATTGAGCAGGCTAGATCAGTTTTGCCAGTCTGGCCAGGTTATTCTGCTATTGTAATAGAGTCATACCCGTCAAGCGCGGCTCCTGGAAATACGGGAACTGCTCCAGCCCAGGTGTGCATGCACTGCAACAACTCATCTGCGCATGCGCAGAACCCCTTTGCACATGCAACAACTCATCTGCTCATGTGTAAAACCCCTTTGCGCATGTGCAGAACCCCTCTACGTATGCGAAGAGCCCATTTGCGATGGGCGCGTGTGCACAGTAACCCCTTTCCCCGCCGGTCAAATACAGGATGACAGTGGGAAAGAGGAGGAACGAGCGGAGAAATACAGGACATCCTGGCCATTCCGGGATACTTGACAGGTATGAATAGAGTAGACCATACTGCTAGCGACTCAACACTGAGTTTCAGGTGGTGGCTAACTAAACTGACAACCCTGAGGACTAACGGGTGCCAAAGCCCACAGAGAAGGGTGATGGTCCCCAAGTGGATTAAATCCCACTTAAATCGATCTTGATGAAGGGCAGCAGCTTCATCAATCTTGGCCTGGGGCTGAGGAGGACTATCAAGGTTAGCTTCTTAACCACTGAGCCACCACAGTCCCTTATAACAAAGTAAAACTACAACTAATCATACAGGTTATAAAGTTCCAAACAATATATACCAGACGTTATGTTAAAATTAACTTGTACGAAAGTAAGACTAACTGATCTGAGAGCTTGTGACAAGTTACAGCAGCAGCACAGAATTTGGCTACTTTATAAGTAACTAGCATAGTTTGCCCAGCCTTGCCGGGCAGTTTTTATTTGTGGGTTTTTTTTTGGTTAAGGGTGGTTTGGGTGGGTGTGTTTTGCATTTGTGTTTTGTGACTTTTTTTGATCTATTTTATTAGATTTATATGTGATTTGGATTTATTTCTTATTTTTCTGACTTGTTTTTCCTCTTGTGGCCTCTAGGTGGGGCTGTTAGTAATAGTGTTGGATTCTCTTTTTGTTAGACTAGTTTTTTTCTCTCCTGGCCTCTAGGTGGGGCTTCTTCTGGTAAGTAGTCTTTGTTTCTTCATTTCTGTTCTGGAGTTGTGGAGGGAGGACGTGCTGGTGAGTTCTCTGGGTTTTCTTTCTTCTGGGTTTTGTTTTTTGTTTTGTTTGTTTGGTGTTGGACTGGGAGGTGTTCCTGTTTGTTCTTTTGTGGGGTTTTTTTGGGGTTTAGATGTGTTTAATTGTTTTATTTATTTCTGGTTGGTTTTTATGTTTCTGATTTCTTTTGTGATTATTTATTTAATTTGTGGTATTTTTATTGTTTGAGTTAGGTATTTTTGTGTTGTAGTTAGGTGTTTTTTCTGTGATTTCATGGTATTTTGGGTGTTTTTGTTTGTGGATTTTGTTGTTTATTGTTTTGTTGGTTAATGTGTTTGTTTATTTATTTATTTGTGTCTTTTTTTTGGTGTTTGGCGTTTTGGATAAATGTTTTGTTGTTGGTGTGTACTTTTGCGTGAAGAACAAACTGCCTGTCGGTTCCTCTTTTCCCCATTGCTGCTTTGAATTTTGGTTTCGATGCAGCAATGGGGGAAAGGAGGAGCCGGCAGTCAGCTCGTTTTCCCCCCGGTAAGGTTCGTTACGTAAGTCGGGGGAGAAGGAGGCAGAGAAGAGCTGTCTGCCTGACGATGGTTCACTCCTCTCTGTCTCCTTTCTCTCCCGGCTTACCTAACTGGAGATCGGCAGGCAGCGATCCGTAAGGGGTAGTGCTCTTCCTTGCGGATTGCTGGCTGCTGCTTTTGTATTACCTCCGTCGGAAGTACAAAGGCAGCAGTCAGTCATCCGCCAGGGAGGGTGCTTCCCCTGTCGAACTGCTGCCTGCTGGTGGTATTTTTTCCCCACCCCGGCTCAACTGACCTTGAGGCCGGCGGTGGTCTCGCCGTGTCTTCGGCGGGGTAGCGGGGAGGAGAGGGAGTCCCTCTTCTCCTTGTTGCTCCAGGAAAGAAGGCCGGCGGTGGTCTCGGCGTGGGTTTTTGTGTGTGTTTGTTTGCGAGGCCGTGCGGCGGACTTGCGCTCCCATAAGAACAGTCTTGCTGGAACAGGCCACAGCCCATCCAGTCCAGCATTCTGTCTCACACAGTGGGTCACCATTTCCTTCAGGGTATTCCCAAGGAGATGCCTTCACCTGTTTAGGATTCCCTGGAAATGGCATTGAGAGATATCCTGCCTATCTCTCCAACCCGGAGGTTGTCCTTAAGTATCCATAATTATAGCCATTGATACTCTTCTCCTCCATGAACTTGTCTAATCCTTTCTTAAAGCTGTCAAGACTGACAGCTGTCACCACTTCTTCTGGCAGGGAGTTCCATAGACCAGTAATCCTCTGGGTGAAAAAGTACTTTCTCTTATTTGTTTGAGAACTAGTACCCAAAAGTTTCATGGAGTGTCCCCTAGTTCTAGTGTTATGCGATAGGGAAAACAGTTTTTCCTTATCTACTTTGTCCACACCGTGCATGATTTTATAAACTTCAATCAGGTCACCTCTTAGACGCCGTCGTTCAAGAGTGAAAAGGCCCAACCGTTGCAGCCTCAGATGGTAAGGAAGGTGTTCCAGTCCCCTAATCATTTTGGTTGCCCTCCTCTGCACTTTTTCCAACTCCATAATATCCTTCTGGAGGTATGGCGACCAGAACTGTACACAGTATTCCAGATGGGGCCTCACCATAGATTTATAAAGAGGCAAAATGACACTTGCTGACTTATTTTCTATACCCTTCCTAATGATCCCTAGCATTGAGTTTGCTTTTTTCACTGCTGAGGCACACTGGGTTGACACCTTCATTGAGTTGTCCACCAGGACACCAAGATCCCTTTCTTGGTTTGTCGCAGAGAGTTCAGAACCCATCAGTTTATAAATGTAATTGGTTTTTTTTGCCCCAATATGCATCACTCTGCACTTACTAGTGTTGAAGCTCATTTGCCACTGTTTTGCCCACTCCCCCAGTGCCAAGAGATCCCTCTGGAGCTCCTCTCAATCTCTCACAGTTTTCACTACCCTGTATAATTTAGTGTCGTTAGCAAATTTGGCTACCTTGCTTTTTACTCCTACCTCTAGATCATTTATGAAGAGGTTGAAAGGCAGGGGTCCCAGTACTGAACCTTGGGGGACCCCACTCTTTACTTCCCTCCACTTGGAGAAGTGTCCATTTAGTGCTACCTCTGTTTCCTGTCCCTTAGCCAGTTGCTGATCCAGGACAAGATCTGTCCCTTTATTTCATGACTGGTAAGTTTATTCAAGAGCCTTTGGTGCGGGACCTTGTCAAAAGCCTTCTGAAAGTCCAGATAAACAATGTCAACTGGATCCCCCTTATCCACATGCTTGTTGACACTCTCAAAAAATTCCAACAGATTAGTGAGGCATGATTTGCCCTTGTAAAAGCCATGTTGGCTCTCCTTTAGCAGCGCCTTCTCTTCTATGTGCCTATTAATTCTATCTTTTAGGATGGTTTCCATCACTTTACCTGGGACACATGTCAAACTGACAGGTCGGTAATTTCCTGGATCACCCCTGGATCCTTTTTTGAAAATTGGTGTTACATTTGCTACTTTCCAGTCATCAGGCACAAAGCCTGATTTCAGGGAAATATATATTTTGGCTAGGAGATCAGCAATTTCATCTTTAAGTTCCCTGAGAACTCGTGGATGGATGCCATCTGGTCCTGGTGATTTGTTAGTGTTTAGTTTAACAAGACATGCAAGGACCTCCTCCCTGGTTATTTCTATCTTGCTTAATTCTTCGGTTTCCCTCCCTACGAAGATAGGCTCTGTTTTGGGCATGTGGTCTCTGTCTTCTTCAGTGAATACTGAAGCAAAGAATTCATTGAGTCTCTCTGCAATCTCTGTTTCCTCTTTAATAACCCCTTGCCTTCCATTGTCATCTAATGGTCCAATGGCCTTCCTAGTTGGGTTCTTACTTCTAATGTACTTAAAGAAGTCTTTGTTATTTCTCTGAGTATTTTTAGCTATACGCTCCTCAAAGTCTTGCTTTGCTTTCCTGATTGTTGACTTGCATTTGTTCTGCCAGAATTTATGTTTCTGCCTGCTGTCCTCATTTGGACAAGCCTTCCATCTTCTAAATGAGCTTTTCTTGCTCTTGATCACTTCCCGAACAGCTCTTGTAAGCCACATCGGAGTCCTCTTGGACCTGGCAGTGCCCTTTTTCCTTTTGGGTATGCATTCCAATTGGGCCTCTGTTATTGTTTTTGTAAACAGCCTCCATGCCTCTTGGAGTGTTTGGACTCTCTCAATTTTCCCTTTCAGCTTCTTTTTTACTAGTTTCCTCATCTTTGGGAAATTTCCTTTTTGAAAATTTAAGGTCTCTGTGTTAGATTTTATCAGTGACTTGCGGTCTATGATCAAGTTAAACATAATTGAGTTGTGGTCACTGTTCCCTATTGGATCAGTCACATTAACATCTTGCACCAGATCCTGAGTATTACTCAGGATCAAGTCAAGAATTCTTGTACCTCTAGTTGGGTCTTCAACCATCTGTCCCAGGGAACAATCATTTAGCATATCTAGGAACTTTATTTCTTTATCATGTGCTGAACAACAGTTCACCCAGTCTATGTGAGGGTAATTGAAGTCCCCCATTATAACCAGGCTTCCCTTCTTGGATGCCTCTTTTACAACATTCTCCAACTGCCAGTCTCCCTCAAGAGTTTGGGTCGGAGGCCGATAGTATATGCCTACTGTTAAACCATCCTTGTGTCCTAGTACTCTTACCCACAGAGCTTCTAATGATGACTCCAAATCACCTAGATATTACAATTCATACGATTTTATCACTTCTTTGACATACAAGGCTACACCACCTCCTGTTTGCCCCTTCCTATTTTTCCTGTACAGTTTGTAGCCTGGGATAACTGTATCCCATTGGTTATCTTCCGCCCACCAGGTTTCAGTGATACCGATAATATCAATATTCTTATCTATTGCTAAGTATTCCAGCTCCCCTATTTTGTTCCGGAGGCTTCTGGCATTTGTATACAAGCATTTATATATGCTTTCCTGATACAGTCTTTTGAGTCCAGTTGCTTTGTTAGACTGCCTCTTGCATCCTTCTGCTAGAGTGCTGGTGACTAGCTCCTTGCTCTGCTCAGTAATTTTTGCATCCTCCTCACTACTCAAGTACACACTTTCCCGAACCGGATGCTGCCCAGCTCCTGTCGGCTTTCCCCCAGTTATCAGTTTAAAAGCTGCTCTGCAGCCTTTTTGATGTTGAGTGCCAATAATCTGGTCCCATCATGGTTCAAATGCAACCCATCCCTTCTGAACAGATTTGGCTTGTCCCAAAATGTTCTCCAGTTCCTGACAAATCTGAAGCCCTCCTCTTGACACCACAGCCTCATCCACGCATTGAAGCTTCTGAGCTCTGCCTGCTTGGTAGGTCCTGCGCGAGGGACAGGCAGCACTTCTGAAAATGCTACCTTGGAAGTCTGGGACTTCAATCTTCTTCCTAACAACCCGTTATGGGAGGCTGGCATGTTTTTATTTTATTTTTCGTGTGCTGGCTCTCTCAGCGTTCTGCGCGCTCGCGTTCTTTAGCCTGATTGGCTGAAGTGCTCACAACACGTAGGACGCTGGGACTTGGAGTTTTGTTTGTTTTGTTTGTGTTCGTTTGGCGTTTTTTTCTCCTGCGGCTCGATTTCAATTGGGCGCGCCGCGGTTCCCAACATTCTTTTTGCTTGTGCCTCTCAGCCTGATTGGCTGAGGCGCGCCGCGGTGCAGAAGACATTGGGAATTGAAGTTGTTTCCCTTTGTTCCTGTTCGTGGGGCTGCTGCCCCACTGGCAACGACCAAAACCCCGCAGCGCTGAGAAGGCAGGGGTTACGGTGAGTGCGGAAGGCTAGGTCGAGGATGGTTGGGCCTTGTGCGGGAGCCTTTGAACGAACCCAACGGTTAACCCCTCTTTTTATAGTTATAGATATAGGGTAACTTGTCAGAAAGTAAAAGAGAAATATATGATTCTTTAGATTGATCTTGAAGTATTTGTATAGGTAAAATGATTTCTTTATGGAAATCCTGATAGAAGAAACAGTGTAAAAGAACATGTTCCACTGTTTCTTCTTCCTCACTGTTACAGAGACATAAACAGTCTCGACTAGGTACTCTCTGATATCTCCCTTCCAGAAGCACAGATGATCAGACATTAATTCGGGCTAGTGTGAAGGTTTTCCTAAATTTAGGAAAGGCTAACTGCTACTCTTTGTTCTCTACTGCACTAGTAGGTGTAAGTGAACAGGCTACACAATCTTCTGATGGTTTGTCTTTCGCACTTTGTTTTCATTCCCATTGGAAGTAGTGGGACTGTAAGAAGGCTTAAATTTCCTTGAGTTAACTGGTGGATTGTTTTGATTCTGTCTAGTTTTTGCATTTCTTCCTTTATTTCTTTCAGAGAATCTCCTTGGTAAGCAGCTTTGCAGCCTCACTCTTCCTGGGTGCTTATGCTCCTATTGATTATAGTGATGGTAAGTAATGGTGCTGGTCTTCTATCTTTTGCAGTCACCCAACTTAGAGGCTTGCCCTTGATTACCAGAAGAAAATGAACGAAGCAGTATTCTTCTGTTTCCTTATGAATGAAGCAAACTCCAGAACCTACAAATGGGCAATACCTTTGTTAGGATCAATTATACATTGGCAAGATATGGAAGGGTTTGAGTTGACTAAAATATTTATTGGGCTAGACCCTGAGTGTTTAAACCTTCTTCAGCCTATGTGTTGGAAATCAAAATCTAGAATGACAAAAACAACAACAACAACAACAAAACCACCAACAACAACAACTGGTCACTAATTATGACCAGTTTCCAGAAGGCACAAATATCTTCCTGTAAAATGCTTTGCAATTTTGTTTAGTGATTATTATTTTTAAACACACAAAAATGCTATATTAAAATATCATATTATTTCTATTTATACTGTGTGATTTTTAAAAAAGTTAGAAACCTGGGACTAAATAACTTAAACATGGCATAGGCTGTATGTCCTTTTTAAAAAGTAACAAAACAAATTCTAACCCATTTTCTCTCAACATGACTTATGCTGTCCGGTGAAATGATTGCATAGCAATAACAATTACATTTATATGCCACCTTGTAATGTTTAGAGCAGGGGTCCCCAACCACTGGGCTGTGGACCGGTACCGGACCATGGGCTGTCCTAAACCGGGCCGTGGGGTGGTTGGGGCAGGGAGCCCCAGTAGCAGCCTTCTGCCCTCAACGGCTTTGCCGTGTCTGCCTGACAAATGGAGGAAGAGGATGGGCTTCAGACATAGCAGATAGGCAGGTGGCCAGGCCCCTCCTTCACGTTGCTTAACTACAGTGTGGCTCCACCCCATGCCTGTATGCAGTGTGATACCTTGCTGCCCGAGTGGAAGGTATGGCTGGCAGGTGGAGAGTTTGAAGCTCAATTCTTTTAATGGAAACAGAAAAAAAAAACAATCTTAGAATCAGGTATGGGAGAAACACGGGGGCGTAAAACTTTGCTAAAAGTCAACAATTTAGAAAGCATAACAATTTCAAAGAAATGCATTTGTGCGCATATATTCTGTCTGTCATAAAGGATGAAAAGAGTAATTTTTCTGTCGCCCGTGAATCCCTTTATGCCCGTGGTGGCGAACCTTGGCACTCCAGATGTTCTTGGACTTCAATTCCCAGAAGCCCCCGTGAATCCACACAAATGGGTTTACTGTGATTCATCCGGCTTGCGCCGCCGCCGTCGTTCCTGGAAGTGGAAGTAAAACGCGCCCGGATGGGAGCGTTTTACTTCCGCTTCCAGGAGCGATGAGGGCAGCGTGGGCCAAATGAAGCGCAGTAAACCCATTCGTTCAGATTCACGGGGGCTTCTGGAAATTGAAGTCCAAGAACATCTGGAGTGCCAAGGTTCGCCGTCACGGTTTTATGCACTTAAATATCATTTCCATCCCCAGTTAACATTGTGTCGATGTTTGTGTAGTTCTTAGTAAAAGCCTTGCTTCATTCTTGGGCCCTTGTGGAGAACTGATCGATACTGCTTTGCACAGATACTATATCCATCCTGCCTGCTTATTGAGTCTCTCCATTCATCCACTTATTGAACCTACTTTTCATCTAGAGACGTTGACCTTTCTCTGCATTTGTCATTGAACCATGCATGACCTGAGGGAGATTGGGGCTATTTATTTCTCTTTGGTATTTGTGCAGACTGGCAGTTGACGGAACTGTGAGTGATTGAATACTTTGGATGTGAATCTTTGAAGCAGTGCCACTGTTAAGATTGTTACTTAATGAATGTTTAGCAGAGGATGGTTCTCGCTTCCTTTTTTTCTACACCTGGTCTCTCAAAAATATATATAAAGGTAACAAGAGGCTGTGAACTAGAGTCCAAAGCATGGAAAAATCCTTGAGGATGCTTTCTGATTTGGTGGCTCCTTAGCAGTGACCTACCTGTATTAACCACCCCTGATGACATATAAAGATTTAAGCTTGCATGCACATTTTGGACATTGGAAGTTATTTATTACATTTATAACTTGTAGCTTCCAGATAGTAGGCTTGTAGTAAAATTAATTCAAGTAGCAGTCCACAAAATCATGTACTGAAAGTCCAAAAATTAGAACATCTTGATGTATTGGCATTGCATATGTTCATAGTACATCTACTTTCATTTATCATTCATGGTTTTTCAATGTTTTTAATTGGGTCTTTTAATAGGGTTTTAAAGGTTTTTAGTATGAATGTTTTTATATTGTAAATTTGGTTGTGAGCTGCCCAGAGCCGCCCAGGCGAGGGGGTGGCAATACAAATTGAAATAAATAAATAAATCCCAGAACTACAATAAATTCAGCAAGTTATCTGAAGACTATGGGAAGGTTTGATGGATGGAGTAAAAGGTGGTGTTATCTTTTTTTAAAAAAAGGTGGGTGGAGTGCACTTATAATATTATCTTAGGCCTTAGGAGAGAATTTCACAATTTGGTGAAAAGACCAAAAATTGGAGGACCAGTTCCCAATCCTGATAGATGAACAGTCAAACTCTAGATGTGTCTACATGGAAGTCCCATTGGTTTCAATGACATATTCCCAGAGAAATACTGTACATGTAAGATTTCAGTCATAACCTAATACAAAGGGAAGCAGCCTTTTCTGCTTCAGTTGTTTTGGACTATACCTCTCAATAAGTCCAGCTAACATGCATGGATTTGTGCAGTTTCTGGTCAAAATGTCTGGTGGGTAGCAATTTATCTGTCCCTGTCAGGGACCCAAAGTCACGATGACTTTCATAACCATGAAGTTTTTTTTAAAAAAAGAAGTAGTAATATACTATTGAAGCATCAGTGGCCATGAAAAGGTGGCATAAGATGCTTGTCTCCTTTTTGTCATCTGTCTAGCAGCATTTGTTTAAACATTGTAGAGACACAGTGCTGAACATTATGTGCAGCCTTGGGTATTTTTAAGGTTTTTTTTTTTTAGGGAAGAAGGACCTCACTAGTTGGGCATAATGGCTGAATCCAGTTGCTTACATAGTCTTACTAGAGTAGGCTTATTAAATTGGTAGGGATTTGGTGAATCAGCTGTTCTGTAAGCTCCATTCATTCCATTCACTCCACAAAGGCTGCAAATATCACATGTCAGATGTAGCAACAAGCTATGGTGAGCTCTGAGCTTGACTGCTAACTTGCTTTTTTCCTCCACAAAGGGGAATTTTTCCCTTGCTCACAAGGAGGTAGAGCAGAGATGGGCAAAATCCAGTAATCCAGATGTTGTTGAAATGCAACACCAATGAGCCGCCATACACAGCATTGAGAATGGTGATGAGTGCTGGAAAGAACAATCTAACTAAATTTGCAGTGTCGTGCTACTTACCCTTCAAGAAATAGTTATGAACCAAAGCCGTGAAGCATGGTCTTGTAATGCCATACTTTGCTATTGTGTGTGAATATCATGAAAGTTTTGTAGTGGTGACTATATTGCTACCTGGAGATGCCATCTGCACCTTGAAAGTGAATCATGATCTTTTTGAAAAGTGTACCAAATGTGGTTTCTGCTGCTATTTTCTCTTTAATATACGTAGTTCATTGTTACCCACTGCATCTTCTATTGACTGTGGTGGGCAAACTGGATTTTTTCTTTTCTTACAGTGGTATGTGAAGATTAAAAGATGTATTTTGGTGGGAAACAACTGGGAACAGTCATAGATGCTTCGTTTTTTAAAATTTATGCATGCTTTGGTAGAGAAGACATCCGCAGTGGGCAAGTTGTTGCTTTATATGTTGCAAACTCTTTAAGAGTGTTCATTAGACGAATAAATGTTCCCTATGTGCTTCTTATTTTGAATCTCGATCAAACCCTAGACCCGTGATGGTGAACCTTGGCACTCCAGATGTTCTTGGACTTCAATTCCCAGAAGCCCAAGCACCTTGTGAATCCACACGAATGGGTTTACTGTGATTCATCCGGCCCGCACTGCCCTCGTCGCTCCCGAAAGCGGAAGTAAAACGTGCCCATACGGAGGAAGGGTTGACCCTGAAGAGCCTTAACCGTACGGGCGTGTCTTACTTCCACTTCCGTGAGCGATGAGGGCAGCGTGGAGCGGATGAATCGCAGTAAACCCATTCGTGTGGATTCACAGGGTGCTGGGGCTTCTGGGAATTGAGGTCCAAGAACATCTGGAGTGCTAAGGTTCGCCATTACGGCCCTAGACTGCCTAAGGGAAGCCACTTTGTTCACTTTCTCATTGGCCAAACCTAAGTCCTCATTGGTGCATATTTCTGGCAGTAATCAGCAGACCAGTAAATGAGCCGGATTCTGTATCTCTCCACATTCACTCAGCGTGTTGTTGTCCGCCAGCAGCCTCCATTTGAGCATATTGGTCTTGCATTTAGGGACTCCAACCCTCAGCCTCCAAGTGAGGTAGGGGAGGTTGAGTTCCTCAGCTGTATCCTCCTTTGTCCAGTGAGCTCCTTCCTCCATCTTCTAATTTGATTTTATTATGTGTTAGAAGCACAGTTGAGATGTATTAAGTTACTTGGCCTATTGAATAAATAATCTCAAGGTCTACCACACAAGCGTTTGTGGACTGGCTTTACTGGTTTTGTGGATGTGGAAACTCTTTCGCATGGAGATTAGAGGATCAGGCACAGATGGAGTTTAAAGACTGGAGCTTCTGTATCCTTTTGCAAAGTGGCACAGAAGCATTCTGATTAAATGTTTCTCGGGGTTCAGAAAAGTCAGGGATTTTATCTCAAAATTGCCATATGTTGCTTTAAAATCATTTCTTTGTGAGATACATTAATCTTCTGTCTCATGGTCTTTTCCTTGTACAAGTGGCAAATCTTTTTTTTAAAATTAAAAAAATGCCTTAATCTAAACTAGAAATGGGGAAAATATGGCTTAATTGAAATACAATGTGCATCTGGTTCACAGTAAACGTCTGGTTTCATTGCATGGGAAGGACTTAAGTCTTATCCGGCAGCAAAAGCTAAACATAAATTGAGGAGTATACATTGAGGCTTTGGAAGGTGTGAAATTATTTTGGAATTATACTACAGTTGACAATTAAAGTCCATATCGCTCAATTACTTGCTGTTTACTCAGTGTTTCTTCATTCGTTGAATACATGAATGTAAGGAGGCAGATGCAAGTTTGCTACTTATTACATAGAATTTTGCCTGCCTATATCCCCTCTTTAGGGAAGGAGACGGCGTCTTGCACACAAAAATAACAAAAAATTTAAATAATCTGAACAATTTGCTGTCCATTCATTGACATTGCAAATCAGCTGCCTACTTTTAGATACAGTGGACCCTCGCTTAACAAATGGCTCGGTTAACACAAAAAACGCAGAACAAAAGAAATCCATAGAAAATAGTGGCTCGGTTAACTATTTTATTTATTTAAAATATTTCTATCCTGCTTCCCTCACTCGAGAGTGACCCAAAGCGGTTCAACAACATGATTAAAACAACAATAAAAACAATTAACTGACACCCCCCATCTATAGACCAATTAAAAAAACCCTTTTAAAACCATCAAAATACATCACTTCCCTCCCACCACAGTTAAAAGCTGTCAGGACAAAAACCCATATGGGCTAAATAAGCCAGCAGGACTGGGAAGTTGATGCATCCATGCCCATGCCCGCTGGCATAGCCATGTTTTCAGTTGTTTTCTAAAGGGAAGCAGCTCCGTCTGGAGGCGTAGTTCGAGTGGCAAGAGGTTCCAAAGGGCCAGGGCTGACACGGAGAAGGTCCTCCTCCTGGTCCCTTTCGCTTTTGGGACCATAACTGAGCCCCTCCGGTCTGCCCTCGTAGGACGGGTTTGACACCTTGGGGTGATGCGGTCTCTTAAGTATCCTGGACCACTGCCATGAAGGGCTTTAAAAGTCAAAACCAGCATCTTGAACTGCACCTGGAGGCACACTGGCAACCAGTGCAGCTCCCAAAGGAGCGGAGAGGCATGAGCATAATGCCCGCGCCCCATCACCACCCGGGCAGCCGCGTTGTGGGCCAGCTGGAGCCTCCGAATGGTCATCAAGGGCAGCCCCATGTAGAGAGCATTACAATAATCCAATCTGGAGGTGATCAAATCCCCCCCCCCCCGGAATGGATTAATTGGTTTTCAGTGCATTCCTTTGGGAAACTGTGTTCCAGTTATCAAAATTAGGTTTTAATACATTCCTATGGGAAATTAGCTTTACAAATTTTTCCTAGTACAAAAGGCCCTTGAGAACGCATTAAATTTGTTAAGTGAGGTTCCATTGTACTCTAGTTCAGGGGTAGGCAACCTATGGCCCATGGGCCAGATCCAGCCCACAGCGCTAAATAATCCGGCCCCCACCTTCGCTTCAGCTGCTGCTGCCGGAATTGGCGACAGATCTGTTTACAGCTGTCATAAAAGAATTTACAACAGCCATTGGTTGACCACCACTCCCACCACCTCAACTGTCTGAGGTAGCATGACCCGGCCCCCGACTTAAAAAGGTTGGCGACCCCTGCTCTAGTTCTTCTCTCTTTCACAAGATCTTGGATGTTTCACTGAGGTTCTTCTATGAATTTTCGTCAATGGTTATCATACCCTTGAGATTTCATTCTCTAGCCCAGCACCCCCCAACCTGGTACTCTCCAGATATGTTTGCCCATAGTAAAGGTAAAGGTTTCCCTTGCTCGAAAGCCAGTCGTATCTGACTCTAGGGTTCAGTGCTCATCTCTGTTTCAAAGCCGAAGATCCAGCGCTGTCTGCTTCTGCAGATATTTCTGTGGTCATGTGGCAGGCATGACTAGACACCAGAGCACACGGAGCGCTGTTACTGTCCCACCTAAGTGGTCCCTATTCATCTACTTGCAATGTCTTGCTTTCGAATTGCTAGGTTGGCAGGAGCTGGGACAAAGACGGGAGCTCATTCCATCCTGCAGTACTTGGGAATCGAACTGCTGACCTTCTGCCTCCCAGTCAGTGTCTTAGCTCATGGCATTAAAGCAGCACACATCTGGAGGGCTGTAGAGTCTAGAAACTGCTCTAGATATAGAGGTTCTATCTTTCCTCTTCTCAGGTTTGATTTTTTTCTTCTGTAGCTTTGTTACAAATCAGACAATATTATATTTTGTTTTTTCTAATCTATGTTGCTATAGTGTCGTCTCCTGCTGCAATCTTTTTATGCAATTCCCATTGATTTTGACTCCTTCCAGATTATGTCCCATATTGAACAAGAGTCGCTTTGAAGAATATACTGATCAACTCAAAATAAAGTCCCAGTTCTCAAGCTGCAGAAACACTAATAAATACTATATACATATCATTTTAATTGTTCAGAGCTCCTCACATATATCATGTCGATAATATTTTATAACCGGGATTCATAACCTATGGCCTGTGGGCCAGACCCAACCTGCGGCTATGACCCCCGGAAGCGGAAGGGACAAATTTACAACAGCCGCAAATGCACCTGTGCAAACGCACCCGCCATGGTTTGCGGCAGCGTTTTTTGCGGGGGGGGGGGGGGGAGGACACCACATATCCACTCAGCTTATTCTGGTGTTAAACCTGAAAATTCCTGGAGGTAACTGTGTGGCATTGACAAGGGAATACATGTGACCCCACTCACCATGTCACCATCACCTTGCTGGAACAGGTAGACCTCTGTGCATTCAACATGAAGATATGTAGAGTTGTTAGTATGTACAAGCACCTCTGCATACTTTTGTGGTGATTATGTGAAGGTTTGCCTGTTTTCTTGGTGGAGTTGAATCATAGGAATTTGGGTTTACATTGACCCCTATTTCCCACTATAATTACAGCCCTACATCCAGTACTTTGTAAAATGCAAAAATGCTTATAAAATCATGCACGGTGTGGACAAAGTAGATAAGGAAAAACTGTTTTCCCTATCGCACAACACTAGAACTAGGGGACACTCCATGAAACTTTTGGGTACTAGTTCTCAAACAAATAAGAGAAAGTACTTTTTCACCCAGAGGATTACTGGTCTATGGAACTCCCTGCCAGAAGAAGTGGTGACAGCTGTCAGTCTTGACAGCTTTAAGAAAGGATTAGACAAGTTCATGGAGGACAAGGCTATCAATGGCTATAATTATGGCTACCTAAGGACAACCTCCGGGTTGGAGAGATAGGCAGGATATCTCTCAATAAATGCAATTTCCAGGGAATCCTAAGCAGGTGAAGGCATCTGCTTGGGAATACCCTGAAGGAAATGGTGAGCCACTGTGTGAGACAGAATGCTGGACTGGATGGGCTGTGGCCTGTTCCAGCAAGGCTGTTCTTATGTTCTTATGTTCTTACTTCCAGGTAACTGTTAATTAGATTGCAGTCCACATGACTGTTGGCAACATTTAAAATGCACATGCAAACACCATATTCCTTGCTGGAGTGTAACGGTGTGTAAAACAAGATTCAATTTATTAAACATGATCAGTTCCTTTTCATGCAAATCAAATGTGCTTAATTAATTAGATGCTACCTAATTTGTCTCATGACTCTATAACAGAAATACATAGCTCTATTGCCAGGTTGCCAAAGAGTCATTTAGATGCTGCTTCCTTTCTTTGTGAGTCAGAAAGCAGCATAACACGTAACACATAGCACCCTTTATTGCACCTGGGGACCCGGCGGAGAGGGGGATCGCAACACCCCACCCCCTGATATTAAAGGGGAAAACCCGACTGGGTTTTCCTCTTTCATATCAGGGGGTGTGTGGCTTCGATCCCCTCTCCTGGGTCCTGTGGGTCCAGGAAGGTTGGGGGGACAAAAGGGGTATGTCTCCTCAACCCTTTCAGATCCAGGGGACCGGTACGAAGGGAAGCTGGAAGTGCGGTTTTTCTGCAAAGTCACCTTCCGCACAATGACATGACGTCATTGTGCGCGAGAAGACTTTGCAGAAAAACACGTGCCGTTGAGCAAAAATGACGTTCAATGAACGCGTCATTGTGTGGGGGTCCACTGTACTTGCAATTTCTTGCTTTTGAACTGCTAGGTTGGCAGGAGCTGGGACAGACCCGGGAGCTCACTCGGTTGTGCAGTATTATACCAAAGGAAAAGTTTGTATGAGATGCATGTCGTGGATGCCAACATTAGGAGACGTTTGCATAGTGTAAAAAATGGAAACATGTGACAAAGAAATCATCACAAGTTTATGTAAAATGTATAGCTCTACCCTGATTCATTCACATATGTAGATTATAATCAAGGCCCTCCTGGTAGTTGAAAAGGACCCAAAAGTTCAATGGCTGTATTTTGTTAATCAAATGCATACTTCCTTCCAACATTATCCAACAGATGATGTTTTAATGTTCTTGTTTAAAATAATAAAATCTATTCTTTGCATGGACATTTAGTTAAAATTGCATTGGTTTGGATTCTGTCATTAGCCTGAGCATGGATAGGTTTTTCTTGCATTGGTTTGCCTACTGCTGATGTTTTATGTTCTTCTTTGGTTGGCATGTTACTTGGCATGCTTTGAGAATAGAGAATAATATAATAAATATGTTAAATATTTTGAACAGCAGCAGTAATAGTTGGAACAGAAGTGGTATATTACACTAACCTCTCTTTTCTGTCTGTAAGTGTATAATCTATATATTTTTTGGCTGCTGGGGGAAAAAAGTCTATTTTCTTTTTCAGGTTCTGGAATGAATTTACTGGATATCCATGAAAAAGTATGGAATCCAGTCTGTCTTGATGCTTGTGCACCGGGATTGGCAAATAAGCTGGGCTGTCCTGTACCATCAAGCAAAATATTGGTATGTGCTATTGTAAATCATCTGGAAAATGTCCTGGTGTGAGATAATCAGGGCTAAGGCCATGTCTAATCTTTTTTTATTTAGATACTTTTTCATTTGTTTAATTTTGGTGTTTGATGGACATAGCTTCGTGCTCATCAAAAATATAAACAGCTTTCACATTTCATGGCTTTTCACAAAGGCCACTAAGTTATTAAGCAGTGGGGAGTAACCTAAACAATTACAGGCTAATTGCAAAAGTCGGTTCCTCCAAAGAAAAGAAAAATCCTATGTATATGTGAAATTGTGAGTTCTAAGAAGGAAGAGTCTGTCACCAATATTTTTGAGTGATGACTTGTTCTTTTTCTAAACTTGGTTTAATACTTTTTATAGGTTTTCTTGGGATACACAGAAAGAGCCTCCTTGAAGATTGTGTTATGAACCACAATCGGGCGTACCCCGGTAATAGCCACCTTGTGTTGCCAGCTAATCTTTCTTACACTAGGACAGGCGAAAGGGATTGCAGAATGAACTCACCAAGGGGTGTCTTCATTTTGGCAGTTTCACATCTGGCCTAGACATGGAAGAAGAATAGGTGTTCTGCATAAATGCTAGATTAGAATGGTTATTTTATGGTTTTCTGAAATAGAAAGGCAAGTGCAGCTAATTATCTGCAGAAATCCTTGTCACAAATCTAATAGCACAGTTCTGGTGCTGTGGAAGTAATTTAGGGAATGGTAGTTTTGTAAGGATAGTGTACACCAGGGGTTCCCAACCTACGGCCTGCAGGTTGGCCCCAGCCCATGGCACCTTTTCATGTGGCCTGCCACCACGTCTGCTGCATCCAGAAGTGGAAGCATTTATATCAACCACAAAATGCACCCGCGCATACGTAAATGCGCCCACAGCTGTCGGAAATGCTGAAGTGGATGTATTTATGACAGCCATAAATGCGCCTGCTTCTGCTTCCGGGGTGTGGTCCGGCTTGTTCAGCTATCCGGGGGGCGGGGGGGGGGGGTGTAGTCAGGCCTGCGGCGTAAAAAGCTTAGGCACCCCTGGTGTACACCAATGCCCTGTGTTCTGGGTAGGGAGAGGACACCCCCCACTATTGAAGAACAAGATGCTCCCCCTGGCTCTAACATGGGTTGCCACTGATGCTGTGATTTCCCTCTTAATGAACTCTAGCTGGTTTATAAGCTTTTATAAATTTTGTGTAGAATAAATTTCTCTTTTAAAGTACTGTACAATATGTTCGAATCTGAAAATATTATCCTGAAAGAGCAGTCTTAACTTTATGTTGAATTATTCTCATCAACTTTAGGGTTCAATTTCATCATATTATGTTCAGCGTTTTGGATTTAATCCTGACTGTAAAGTTGTAGCATTTACCGGAGACAACCCAGGTAAGAAAGATAAAACATTTGCTGGCAGAAATCTCAGTCTTTATATGGCTGCGTTGTTTGAATACACTTTTCAGTGTGTCATGTCTTCTTTAGGTGAACATCGATTTCATTCTGGCAAGGTCTTAATAAAGGATTTGCAGACTTTTATTGTCCTCATATCTTGAACTGCATTTGCCACAGTCTTCTATTATAGAACATGCTAGGAAGGAGTTTGAAAAGAGCTGTAGCATGAAATGTCTGGAGGGTCAAAGGTTCCTATACCTGCCCAGTTGTACTCAGTGCCTGGGTTAAGTGTAGCCACCTGGAGAAAAATAGCTGCCTTTAAGGCGGGAGTGCCCAAACTTTTCAAGCCGTGGGCCGGTCATGTGGTTCCTCCCACCGGAAGCAGAAGCAAAATGTGCCTTGCAATCTGTTTTGCAACAGGATGAGATAGATTTTAAGCTGCCATTTTCTCTGCTTAAACCAAGGTTGTCCAAACTGGCCTTTGGGCTGGATCCGGCCTCCAATGCCAATCCACCCGGCCCACACCGCCTTCATCGCTCCCAGAAGTGGAAGTAAAACATGCAATGAGGGCGGCATGGACCGGATGAATTGGCATCGGGGGCAGAGCCAGCCCACAGGTCGTAGTTTGGACACCCCTGCAAAGAACTAGTAAAATCAAAGAGACTCTAGTTGTACAGTTAACCACTTGAGTCCCTCTGATAGCACCCTACTTTTCTCTTGTGTCCATTGTGCATCCTGCAAAAAGGCTGATTTTATATTTAACTGGACTTCCTTATTTGCTTTTTCAGCATCTCTGGCAGCAGTGAGACTTGCAGAAGGTGATATGGCAGTAAGTGCTGGCCCATTTGTGCTTTTTATATGTACAGCTAAATAGAGTAGGAATCCTGAACTTTACGGTGCGGTGATCGTGGTAGCAATTCTTTAAGTAACACATGTTGGTTGGTGTGTGTGTACAGTGATACCTCATACAACGTCCAAATTTGCTTCCAAAAGTTTGGACTTTATACGGATTTGGACTTTGTATGAGGCATGCAAAATCCTAGCCGCGATGCCTCATACAATGTCCAAATCCTTGCCGCGATGCCTTGTACAACATCGTTTCCATAGAGATACATTGTACTGTAACAGTACAGACTTCAGGGCAAAGTCAAGGAAACAGACAGGAAACTGACAGAACTTTGAGAAATAATTGTCTAAAGGCTAAATACATTACAAAAACATGTCAAACAACCCTGATTGTCCAAGAACCTGAAGAATACTGCAAAAATCCCAGGAATGCTTCTAAAAGTTCTGACAAAAAAATTCAAAAAAATCCAAAATCGCACTCAAAACCACTCCTAAACACTCTTCACCTTGTGCAAAACCCACAAGAGCAATCCATGCATGTGTCCTGCCTTTTATACTGCCCAGGCACAATGCAACCTGGGAAAACCCCAATACCTCATACAAAGTCGCACGGCTTTGTATGAGGCAACTTTTTTCAAGGAATTAGGCAACGTTGTATGAATCCGATGTTGTATGAAGCGGACTTTATATGAGGTATTACTGTACTTAGTTAAGCTCCTTTAGGGCCCACCAGCTTTGGTGGAACAGATTTAAGCAAGTCTTCAGACCTTTATGACTTAAATTAGGCTCTATATCCCCCTTTTTCATAACACTGGGTGGTGTATTAAAAAGGTTACAAATAAAAAGTCACAGTAAACACTTGATGATTAAACAAATATAATACCAAAACACAAAAATGGAATTAAAAAATACTTAGGTAAGAAATTACAGCACTCACCCATTAAAAACCCTTTTCCCAGCAGAGAGTTAGCAGTCAGAAGGCTATTTGGATAAATAGCCTCTCTTAGTGCTTTACTAGGGGCTGCAGTGGCTTAATGGTTAAGACACTGAACTTGACGACTGGATGCTCAGCAGGTCAGCAGTTCAAGTCCCGAGTGCTGCAGGACAGAGTGAGCTCCCGTCATCTGTCCCAGCTCCTGCCAACCTAGCAGTTCGGAGGCAAGAAATTGCAAGTAGATAAATAGGGACCACTTCGGTGGGAAGGTAAAACAGTGTTCTGTGCCCTTCGGTGTCTAGTCATGTCTGCCACATGTTCATGGAAACCTCTGCAGATGCAGACAGCACTGGCTCTTTGGCTATAAACAGAGATGAGCCTAGAGTCAGATACAACTGGCTTTTGAGCAAGAGTGGTTTTTTCCTAGTGCTTTACTAGTGGACAAACACCACAATGTGGAGGAATCTAGGCAACACTTTTTGTCTTATTGTAATCTGTTGCATTTCACTGTAGTTTGCCTCTTCTTTGGGATGTTAATGTGTTTTATCTTCTTGCTTTTTGCTTCCAAAATGATGCACACTCCCTACCGCTTTTCTTTATGCTGCAGTCGGCACTGCAAATAAAGATGTAAAATGTTAAAGGTGAAATCTTATTTCAGTAGAATGAAGAGACACGCTTGTTATTGCTCTGATTGGCCACAAAGTTTAAGACTTTCTGCCCTGCCACTTTCCACAGTTGATTTGAAATGTTTTAGAGAAGATAGAAAGCATCAGGGGATCCAGAAACAGGCTAAATTGGTCATGGTGTTTTCGCAACACCTAATTGTAGAATTACAGTACTAGGTAAAAGATAAAGGTTTCCCTTGCTCGAAAGCCAGTCGTATCCGACTCTAGGATTCAGTGCTCATCTCTGTTTCAAAGCCAAAGAGCCAGTGCTGTCTGCGTCTGCAGAGGTTTCCATGAACATGTGGCAGACATGACTAGACACCGAAGTGCACAGAACACTGTTTTACCTTCCCACCGAAGTGGTCTCTATTTATCTTCTTGTAATTTCTTGCTTTCAAACTGCTAGGTTGGCAGGAGCTGGGACAAAGATGGGAGCTCATCATTCATTCATTCATTCATTCATTTCCTGCCCTCCTGGTGGGAACACCCCTCAGGGTGGCTAACAGCACAAGGGGGAAGGTGAGAGGGATTAAAAAATAAAAATACAATATGAAACAATTAAAACATCAGTAGCTAAAAACATACACTATCTAAATAAACCCTCTAGCTCATTCCATCCTGCAGTACTCGGGAATCAAACTGCTGAACTTGCGCCTCCCAGTCAGTGTCTTAGCCACTTGAGCCACTATTTTGGTCATAGAAAAGATGTTTATTGGCAATAATATCGTTGCAAATTTTTAATTTGTTGTCTTTGAGTTTTAGGGTTATTGTGGCAATGAAATTTATACTGGATGGCGTTATTGCAGTTTTGAAATAGTAGTGAAATTATTATTTCTCTGATTCGTGTTTACTGCTATGATCTTAAACTTACTATAAGTAATAAATATAAAAACAGGGCACCTGTAAAGACATAAATGTCCTTGTGAGAAAAAAATGGACTTTTGCTTCTATGATGGTGAGATTCAAGCTCTTTAATAGAGGGAATCCTTAGAGATCAGAAAAATCGAAAGCCATTGCATCAACACATATGTGTATTTCCCTCAATTTTGGACTCTGTGCTTGGATGTATTGCTTGGAGTCAAGTCAAAACACCAGGTGATATGAAAACTATGAAAATGTCTCTGATGTTTGCAATGGTGGTAGTTGTTTTATGCAAACAAATCACCTGATGTTGCAGTCATTATTGTGATGACGGCACATGTGTAAATTTACCCTAATATATCCTTAGTTTTCATTATACTTACTTTTTCCCTCTGCTCTGTGCAAAGGTGACAAGCCAAGCTGATACTGCAAGAATCCAATTGCCGTAATGTGTAATTTAAAGATAATTAGTAGTACAAATGAATGGGTTTAATTTAATTCCCATACTGCTTTTCATGCCTATTGCACTGACACCTCAATTATTCTCTCCCACAGATTAGCCTTGGCACTAGTGATACATTGTTTCTCTGGATTAAAGAGCCAAAGCCTGCTTTAGAAGGCCATATCCTCTGTAGTCCGGTTGATGTACAAGCCTACATGGCCCTAATATGGTGAAGCCCCTTTTATTTGTCTTGTGCAGGAATGCTGCTTTCTGTGGGACAGGCCTTTTCACCTGTGGTGCTGTCCACCATAATTAGCCATGGCTCTTCAAAGCCTAATCCTATTGCTAGAAACCTTTAAACTCTGGGGTGGGCATGAGTCAAACCTCTACCCCAGGACTGACTTTGGTCTGCACCTGATATAATTTTTTTGTAAGAATGGCAATTCCAGTGCACAGAAATGGACTCTCAGTTTGAATTACCCTCCGGTAAGGGACTGCGGTGGCTTAGTGGTTAAAATGCTGAACTTCATAACCGGAAGGTCGGCAGTTCGAGACCCGAGTGCTGCATGACGGAGTGAGCACACGTCTCTGTCCCAGCTCCTGCCAACCTAGCAGTTTGAAAGCAAGAAATTGCAAATAGGTAATAAGTAATACCTTACCACTTTGCAAGTAGGTAATACCTTACCACTTTGGTGGGAAGGTAAACAGTGTTCCGTGCACTCCATTGTCTAGTCATGTCTGTCAAATGTCCACAGAAACGTCGGCAGATGATGACAGGGCTGGCTTTTTGGCTATAAACAGAAATGGGCACTGAACCCTAGAGTCGAATACGGCTGGCTTTCAAGCAAGGGTGACCTTTACCTCTAAGGAAGGTAAAGGGCTTTGTATCCTCCATGCATTATACATCTAATTGTGATGTATCACAAAGAAATATGTTTTCTAAGTCTCTACAGTTATTCTCCTGCTGTTCAGTAGGAGATGTGTGGAGCAACGCATGACACTGAACCTGCCTCTTCCAGAGTTGGAATTTTATCTTACTTTGGTGAGCTCACTAGGCCGATACAACTTAACACCTTTAATATGGAATACAAAAAGTAGATATATTTTGATGGGATATAACAATAGCAATTACTCTTGTATACCACCCCATAGTGCTTAGAGAACTCTCTGGGAAATTAACACTTTGCCTCAACACATTGGGTGCTAATTTTACCAATCTTTGGAAGATGAAAGTCTCAGTCAACCTTGATCCCATTGGGATTGAACTCATATCATGCAGAGTTTTGCCTGCAGTACCGTAGCTTAAACACTGTGCTACAGGGCTCCATTAATATACAGATTCCCAAACACTCATCATCCAGTCTCCCTTAAAAGTAAGCTTAATAGGTTTTACTCTTCTGCAATTTTAAAACCATTAACCAAACAATAGTGACACTTTAAAAATCTGACTAAGCATTTGAGGGAATACTTTTGGCTTTTTATTCTTTGCTTATTATTTACTAATTGTATTAATTATTAATATTTTATCATTCATTTTAGTTATAAGAATGGTTCATTAATGAGAGAGAAGGTACGAGATGAACTTGCCTCTGGTTCCTGGGAAGAATTTTCCAAAGTATTAGCATCAACAGTTGTTGGAAATGATGGAAATGTCGGTACGTACTTTGAAGAAGTCTGCTTCATCGCTTTAATTCATTTCCCATCTTGTGTCTGCAGGCTCTCCTGCTGACAAAGAAGTGATTTGGAGAAGAATCAAAGCCTTCTCTTTTACTAGACACACAGTGATCTTCTGCCAATGCTGTCAAGCATGTTGGCTATAATAGATTGGCAGGAGATACACAGAGAAAGCATTTCCCATTGCAAGCCATGATCAAACTCCAGATTACAGTTCAGACTTCCAAGGCCAATAATCCTGTGAATTGTAATTTGCTGCTTCAGAGGTAATGAGTGATTATGTTTTCCCAGAAACCAGAAATTAAGCAGAACATGCATAGAGAAGGTGCATGTTAGCCCTTGGGTCAAACATGTGAGGTCAAATCTTGGTTTCTTTCTAATTTTCTGTTACCTTAACAGAACATTTTTACACCACCATAGAGTACAGTAAACCTTTTGACTTCTCTTGTAGGTTTTTATTTTGATGTGATGGAGATCATACCCAATGCTGTTGGAATTCACAGATTTAACAGAAAAGGAGACAAAGTAAGACCAGCTTTTCATGTTTGTTTAAAGATGACTTTCTTTACATCTCCAATTAAAGAATTGTGTTCAGCAATTTTTCAAAATCCAGAGTCTAATCCTTTTATTAGAACCATCCGTATTATTACAGAAAAAGGGCCAAGATTTCAGTTTTTCCAGAATGTGTAGAATATTGCATGAAGTGGTACACAGGAGAACTTGATTCAAACTCCTTCTTAGTCCCTGATTTAATAGCAACAGCTTTGGGCTATCTATTTCACTCCTAACAGAAGCTTTCTGTTTTTAAAAGTAGACGTAATTCCATGGCCTGATCTTAAGTTTGGCTATGAGGACAAATGATATAAGAATTATAAACCATCTAGTATATCTATCATATCATATGTAATTGGTAGCAAATCCTTCCACACTCAGTGATTTTCTCTTATTCAGTGAATTTTGGACTGCAGTCTTTATTGTAATAGAAATAATTAAACAAGTATGCAGTTTTATTGTACTACAATGCTGGTGATTTGTTTGATGTTTGTAGAACAAGGCTTGCTTCTGATTTGCATTTTTAAAATGTTGTTTCATTGTTGAGACAGTGATAGGAAAGCAGAAGACGCATCTCATTTAGTTAAGTTGCAGTTACTGCACACTTACCTGGAAGGAATCCACATTCAGTGCAGCAGGAGTTACTTCTGATTATGTAGGGTTGCTCTGTTAATAATTGAAAATGGCAACGACTACTTGTGTGCAGAAAAGGCAAGAATAGGTTTCTGCAAATGACACTATTTGTAAGTTTGATTCGTTTGCTCCCTGAACAAAAAAATATTCCTAATTGAAATTCAAAGAAAATATTTTGTATAGAGTGAGCCTGTGTGCTGTAGTGCAGGGGTCCCCACGGATCGACTTCATGCCAAACAAACTTTCCACAGACCGGCAAGTATGGGTGGCGCAAGTGTACACCGCACAGCGCAAGCGCATACCAAAATACGACAAAGTACACCCTGTGCACAGGTGGGGGAGAGGAGCTCCGCTGCAGCCTGAAAACAAGGAGGAGGGGCCCAGCTGCCCACCAGCCACACCATCCGACTTGGGCAGTGAGGCATCATGCTGCACACAGGCGGGGGGCAGAGCCCCATTGTAGTTAAGCAGCATGGAGGAGGTCCCTGGCCACCCACCCATCCTCTGTGTCTGAAGCCTGTGCCCCCATGCTACCCGCTGGGCAGGTGGAGTATGCCGAGGGCAGAACGCTGCAACTGGGGCTCCCAGCACCACCATTCCACAGCCCATTCGGGGCAGCCTGCAGCCTGGCACCGGTTTGCGGTCCAGTGGTTGTGGACCCCTGCTGTAGTGGACAGATAGGGCTCAGGAGCCTGGATTCACGTTACTTTTCAGCTATGGAAACACATGGGAGGTAGAAATGTTGCACTGGTTAAACCATTACTTAAATAACCTCATGTACCTTGAAAATTCTGCTTAGGCTGCCAATAGGTTGGGTGTGACTTAGCAACACAAAACACATTACATTTTATACAGTGATGTACTAGAAAGATTCCCAGTCATCCTTTGATTTCAATTCTGAAAAATAGGCTGAGTAGGATTATGTGGGTTGTCTTCTTTTTTCTTTTTGCAAAGGTCACAAGGTTTGGAGAGTGTTTTTCCATGACTGAGTAACAGTTCCATGTACAGACTTTCAAGATGAGAACACATGTATAATGGACTGTAAACCCAGCTGTTTGTATGTTGTTTTGAACGTTAATTTTCCCACTCCTCCCAAATGTGGTCCCAATGCTACAAGTTATACGTACAGTTTTACTTAATTTCTTTTTCTGCCTAGCTGCCAGCCTTTCCTAAGGAAGTGGAGATACGGGCCTTGATTGAAGGACAGGTCATGGCAAAAAGGATTCATGCTGAAAAGCTAGGATATAAAATTTGTGAGTATGTTTATAACATAGCAAAAGAGGGTAAAAGAGTAGTAGATTAAGCCAATAAATGCATTTAAAGAGTATCACCTGTGTTCTTCCCTTCCTCAAAATGCTAATCAAGAGAACTACAGCTGCCTTGCTCAGCTCTAAGAAGCAGAGCCAAATTTGGGGCAGGGGGGAGGGTGTTGCTAGGATGTTAGTGGGTTAAATGTGGAAAAGAGCTTCCTCCAATTTATTTTAGAATATTGAGTCTGAAATGAAATATCCTACTTCAATAGAGGGATAAAAGATAAGAAAAAATAGATGTTTTTGATCTGTCGTAGGTTCAAAGTAGAATTCTTGTGGCTGGGGAAAGTCTTCATTTTTCCATTTCACAATATGTAATTTATTATAGAGACTGTGGTGGCTTAGTGGTTAAGATGCTGAGCTTGATGATGTTAGCAAGTCAGCAGTTTGAGTCCAGAGTGCTGCATGACAGAGTGAGCCCCCATCTCTGTCCCATCTCCTGCCAACCTAGCAGGTATCAATTTGGTGGGAAGGTAAACAGCATTCTGTGCACTCCGGTGTTTAATCATGCCTTCAACATGTCTATAGAAAGGTCTGCAGGTGCAGACAGCTCTGACTCTTGGGCTGTAAACAGAGATGAGCACTGAACCTTAGAGTCGGATACGACTGGCTTTCAAGCAAGAAAAGCGTATACCTTATATGCTAGCTTTCAGGTGTGGGATTTTGTGTAAAAGGCAAATTGGGAAGGGGAGTATTAGACAAATATATAGGACCATGATGGCAAACCTTTGCACTCCAGATGTTCTTGGACTTCAGTTCCCAGAATCCCAAGCCCCCTGTGAATCCACACGAATGGGTTTACTGCGATTCATCTGGCCTGCGCTGCCTTCGTCGCTCCTGGAAGCAGAAGTAAAACGCGGCCATACGGAGGAAGGTTAACCCGGAAGAGTCTTAACCGTACGGGCGTGTTTTACTTCCGCTTCCAGGAGCAATGAGGGCAGCGCGGGCCGGATGAATCGCAGTAAACCCATTCGTGTGAATTCACAGGGGGCTTGGGCTTCTGGGAACTGAAGTCCAAGAACATCTGGAGTGCAAAGGTTCGCCATCACAGATATAGGAAAATGGAACTTCCCTTTGCAGAAGCAGCATACCTTTGAATATCTAAAGACAGGTACTGCTGTACTGTCTTACTTGCGGACTTTCTGAACATGGTTAAGAGATGGAATGATAAGCTCAGCAGGTCTGTGCTCTGATCCAGCCGAAATTAAATCATTCTAAAATTAACACACACACACACACACAGATCAGATGATAAGATCAGAGTAAAGAAATGCTGCTAATTTTTAAGCACTTTTGCAGGAATACAGTCTTAAAAGTGTACACATTTCAAAATGTTTCAGTGAATCTCTTTTTCCAGCAGAGGGCAATGGACCCCATCTCATGGCAGTTTCATCCCTTTTTGGTTCAATGCGTTTTGCTGTGTCTCGTACACCAAACCATCTTTTACAGCTGTAGTTCCCAATACACACTCTATAGGGGGTAATTTGATTTTTTTTTGGGGGGGGGGGATTTGAGGATGTTGAGGCCAAGTGAATGGCATTTTAGGCTTCTTCCACGTGAATAGGAAGGAGTTCACGTTTTGAATAATCAGAATTATATGTCACAGGGAGGGGGTAATCAGGATTTTAGAGATGCTGGGAACTGCAGTTGTAGAGCCTCCTGTTAAAACCTGTGATAAATGTTTACCGCATGTTTGTGTCATTATATAAAAATGATGATGGCAGATAATTGTGTTCCTTCTGTAGTAAAGTATCGGGTCAGATATCAAAGAAAATTCTTCAAGAATACCCTATATCCTGTTTAGAGTTGTTGACTTAAGGGGTGGAAAATGTGTTGCCAAACTGGGTGGGTCGAGAGAAAGCAAGCAAAGCCATGTGTAGTTCTCTCCCTTTTGTCTGTTTGTTGAGGTGAAGGGATTTTCCCATCAGTTTTTCCTTGTGTTACTCTTTGCTTTTCTTCTGTATACCTTCCTTTCATTGTTTGAATAGGAATCCCAAGTTAACAATTGCCATGCAAAGCCTCGCCTGGAAGGCTGTGGTATCTCCATGAAGCATGGCTCTGTCTGTTCCTTGCATTGGAGTGTTTCAATTTTTTTCTCATGGCTGCATTGATTGTATGAATTCACTTTTAAAAATCCTTGTCGGTTAAACTGTTAAATGAATGCATTTTTTAAAAAAAGAAAAAAGTCAAAATATTGCAGTGTTTTAGAGACTGACAGAGTTATTTCAGTGTGAGTTTTAGGGGATCAAAATCCCATTTCCTCAGACATTAGGAGTGCAAACACATGTCCCCTGTATGTATTCTCATGATGGTGAGAGTCATGTATGGATGAGAATATGGATAAAGGACAAAGTGAAAATGTAAGTACAGTAGAACCCTGCATAACGGAAAAAACTCCGTTCCACGGAGCTCTTCGCTATGCAGTATTTTCGTTATGCGGTTCCCTATGGGAGATACCCCGCATAACGAAAACAAAATGTTCATTAACTGGGGTTCCCATTGAGCAGGTATGCCCCGGTTACCAAAAAACATACATAATGAACAGTATCGCCATTGCATAACAAACACTTTGTTATGCGAATTTTTTGCGATGCGTTCGTTATGCGAGGCGCCACTGTAATAGCCATTGTTATCACTTCACCTCTCAAAGAAAAAGGCAATCAAGTTCTTAAGAGAGAGAGAAAAAGATAGGTTTAAAAAAAAATCCTGGAAAAAATCAAGAAGGGAATGCATGAAGGAAACCAAAGAAAGTCAGCAATAATTCAGAGCTGATAAAGGACAGTCTGAAAATCCCAAAGAAGTCCATCTCTGTTTTATATGGGATATTTCCCATATAAAAACATGCGTTTTCTGTAATGTTAGCTAGCTCCTTTCCCATGTAAGCTGAGTAACATCAAGCCACATCCAAGAGTTCTACACTCTGCAGAACTGCCACTTGCATTTGATTTAAAACAGGTTCCTCAAACTTGGCTCTCCAGATGTTCTTGGACTTCAATTCCCAGAAGCCCCTGATCAGCAAGTGTGCTGATTTGGGCTTCTAGTAATTGAAGTCCAAGAACACCTGGAGAGCCAAGTTTGAGGAACTCTGGTTTAGAACATACTGTAGAAGGATGTGTTAAGAAGGTGGTGATCCAATCAAGTTTTGGTTAGAGAAGCAGAGTTCCCTTTAAGAGGTAAAAGTAATTTGTTCTAAAAAGGATTTGTCTCAAATTTGCATTTTACAAATAGGTTTGTTCATGTTTTGTGGTGGGTCATTGAAAGAAATGCCAAGGCTTCATTTATGTGTTTGATTTCACAGATGTGAGTGTTTTGGGGGAAGTGTGATAAGAACAAGAGCTAGGCCCGTGATGGCGAACCTTTGCACTCCAGATGTTCTTGGACTTCAATTCCCAGAAGCCTCCGTGAATCCACATGGATGAGTTTACTGAGATTCATCCAGCCCACGCCGCCCTCATCGCTCCTGGAAGTGGAAGTAAACTGTGCCTGTATGGAGGAAGATTAACCCAGAAGAGTCTTAACCTTATGGGCGCGTTTTACTTCCTCTTCCCGGAGCGACGAGGGTGGCGTGGGCCGGATGAATCGCAGTAAACACATTCGTGTGGATTCACGGGGGCTTCTGGGAATTGAAGTCCAAGAACATCTGGAGTGCCAAGGTTTGCCATCATGGAGCTAGACATTCCTCCTTGTAATTTGAGCATCTTTCAGTGACTTGATGATTAGTAGGTTTTATCATGACTCTCTGAATGAGGGCTGGTCATTCAGATATGTAATAATAACATTTTTAGAACTGCAGACGTGGAAGAGACCTATGGACCATTAACCTCCAGCCCCTGCCAAGGAAGTACAGTGGGGAATCGAACTCCTAACTCCTGGAATCACTGAGCTAACCAGGATGTTTTGGACCACCTCACAAAAGGCCCATCTAGCAAAGATTTATGAGAGTTGCAGTCCTAAACATGTAGATGGCCTTAAGGTTCCCCGTACTGGTCTGAATCCTTAATCTCTGAGCAAGTTCCTCATTCTGAATAATTTACCACTGGTAACTATGCTACTTTTCCACTGTATGTGTATGAGGGGAAAATACTTCTGTGTATTTCAAAAGCTTGCAAACATATGCTGTGTGAACAGAAGTTTTCCAGCAACAGACTGCCATCTCATCTATTTGTGTGTTCTTAATCTCGAATCAGCATGGCAATGACTTTCTTAGTATGTGGAACCAATATGTGGAAAACACCCTGTAAAACAACTGGGTCCATTAGTTTATTTGTCAGTGGGCTCCTAACATTTGGGAGACATCCTCTCGTAGACAACAGCTCTGTATTGTCACTCTTTGGGGCTACTGATTTGATATCATTTCAAAGCTACTGTTATCAATCAATCACTTTATTACGGTCATTGACCAGCACAGGAAAATGAAGGGGATTTTTTTAAAATTTAAATGCATAAAATGCTGTTAAAATGTATTACCCACAAACACATCCATTTAAATTAAAAAATAGAATAAAAATAGTTTTCAAGGTTTGCGATACAATAACTGTTAGCAATAGTTGTTTTGTGAAACAGTAACTGTTAGCAATAGAAATAATAGAGGGAAATTTGATTGTGACTTCCTTGGTAATTCTCCGTGTGACTTTGCCTATATTGACAGTTACCATCTCTTAAAATAAAGTTCCCAAAGGTACACCAATCTTTAGTCCCTGTAATCCAAGGGAAGCTATGCTGTTTGATTTACCTGCCTGTTGATTTTCGTTGTTCTTGGAAAGCTGCTCTCTGTGACTTACTTTCATTTATGGATCAGCCTGCAAAAACTTTTGGAGAAATGTGATATAGACCCGAATCCAGATGGTAACCCCAACTAAACCCATAGAAACTTTGGAATTGATTGATATAAGATTTGGCTCACCATTCAGCAGTGGGTCCAGTGGCTCTGCCACTATTGGAACATTGTCCTTTGGATTTATTTAGATTATGCTGCTCCCCAGTGGCTCAGTGGGTAAAAGCACTGTGCTTGGAGACCGAAAGTATGGGGTTCGATTCCCCAAGAGCTGCATGATAAGGGGCATGAAAGGAGCCTTATCCATGTGCCCCCTGCAAAAATCCTTTCAACACAGAGTAATCTCTGACAAGAAAACACACAAAAATTTAGATTATAATATATTGTGAGAGGTTGCTGGGACAGCAAATTGTCTTTGTGCTGCAGAAATTAAACTCCTCAGATGTTGAAGTGGCTGTATGGATTAATAGTCTTGAGAGCTGGAGCTAGGGGAGCCATACTGACCACTATTGTGCATTTTTAGATGTTTCAGTGTGAGCAGCATATGTCAAAATCATTTCCTGTCTCCTACTGTGTATTCAGGACTGTAGTAGCTTAGTGGTTAAGATGCTGAACTTGACGACTGGAAGGTCAGTAGGTCGAGAACTGAGTGCTGCATGACGGAATGAGCTTCCGTTTCTGTCTCGGCTCCTGCCAACCTAGCAGTTCGAAAGCAAGAAATTGCTAGTAGATAAATAGGGACCATTTCAGTGGGAAGGTAAACAGTGTTCCGTGCACTCCGGTGTTTTAGTCATGGCTGCCACATGTCCACGGAAACGTCTTCAGATGCAGATAGTGCTGGCTCTTTGGCTGCAAATGGAGATATGAGCACCGCACCCTAGAGTTGGACACAACTGGCTTTCGAGCAAGGAAGACCTTTGATCATTATTTAATGATACTGAACTTTGTTCAACCTCCATTTTATAGTCTAAAGTGGGGGTGGGGAGCAAACAGAGTTGGATACGACTGGCTTTCGAGCAAGGGCTACCTTACTGTCTGTTCAGCACCAGAACGTTATGGCTACCTATGCCATAACAAATGTTGTTCCTCCTCAGATGTGGTGAAGAACCCTGAGAAGAGGCTATTCTGTAATTGTATACAAATTAAATCAGCGATTTCCCTCTTCTTCTTTCCATTCTTCTTCCCTAGAGGGACTTGCGGTTCTCAAAGACAATTGATGCTAAGCCTTACCTTACTTGCCTGCTTGCTGTTCACAATTCTTTGCCCTGAGTACTTATTGTGTTCCTGCAACATGACACTGAGCTATCATGTCTGACTCCTGCTGCTTTGTTTTGTTTCTAAAAGTGGTGCTTAGGCAGTCAGGTAGCAAAAATGTAAACATGTTATTGGCCCTAGCCAACCTTTTTGCTGCTGTGAAAGAAAGAAAGAAAAGGCATCACTTCTCTAAATCAATGGATGCACAAGTGCCAGGAGTCATCTCTTGGCAGAATAGCAGTGCTTGAAAGAGTAAGAATGTGGGGGAAAGGATGAACGGCTAACACCACGGCAGGGCTATAGTGATAAGGCCATTACATTTGTCCGGGTTGTAGTTGGTATGGAGGGGTTGAAACTCATGAGTAGACCTCATGTATTGCATGCTGAGGGTCCCAGCCTCCATCTCCAAGTTGGAGTTCTGCCCGTAATCCTGATGAACCATTGTTACTAAAAGTCTGTGTGGAAGGCACTTTCTTGTGAACCACCAACTCCAGGACCTCCCAAGTGCTACATGTGCTGGCTGAGAAATTCTGGAAATGGTAGGCCCCAAAATATCTTTCTAAAGCTGCAGCCTGTGTAACCAGTGTATGGGTTGGGCAACTCTGTGCATGTGCAATGCAGATCCCATGTAACATTTGCACAGCAAGTGTTCAGGTAGCTTGCACATTGACTGGCAGTCAGTCTGATAAGTTCTCAGTGGATTTAAGATAATCTCATCCAGAGCACAACCACTGGCAGTCTTTGCCCCGCAAGACTGAATTCCTGTCAAATCAAGACCAAGGGATCTTCGTAGTGAGACCGAAATGATTAAAATCCAGGATTTGGTTTTGTCTGTCCAGATAATATTTTAGTATTACAGTATTGTGTTAAAAGGGACTGTGGTGACTTAGTGGTTAAGATGCTGAACTTGATGACTGGAAGGTTGGCAGGTCAGCAGTTCGAGACCAGAGTACTGTATGACGGAGTGAGTTTCCATCTCTGTCCCAGCTCTTGCCAACCTAGCAGCTGGAAAGCAAGAAATCGCAAGTAGATAAATAGGTACCACTGTGATGGGAAGGTAAACAACGTTCCGTGCACTCCGGTGTCTAGGCATGCCTACCACATGTCTACGGAAACATCTGCAGATGCAGACAGCGCTGGCTCTTTGGCTATAAACCGAGATGAGCACCGAACCCTAGAGTTGGATACGATTGGCTTTTGAGCAAGGGCGACCTTTACCTTTTCCTTACTGTGCTTCCCGGAAGAAGAGACAGTCACGTATAGTCATGAGCAAGCTGCACAGTCCCAGGATGCCTGGAGAAGAAGGAAATTCTCTACCTACAAAACCCTGGAAAGGGTTGTTATAAATCAAAATTGCCTTTACAGCATGTACTTATTATAATAATATAAAGACAACAGATAAGCTTACAAATAAATGCAGCAGGCTAGTTTAAGGCAGGACATAGCGGAAAATAAATCCCTTCCCCAGTCTCTTAGGCAGAAAAGGAAAGGTGGCTCTGAAGGTTTGATGGGGAAGAATAGATGCAATGGAAAGCAGTGGGTCCTTCCTTTGAAATTGTACCCTCTAATGTGGCAACTCATTTGGCTGTATTTATCCACAAAGGAGGCTAACCTCCAGAGTTAACCAGCATTTAGTTTTATAATGGTGCCCTGCAAAAGGATTTTTTACTGAGCTACGTACAACATGGAAGACGCTTCAGAGTGATATTTCGCCTGAGGATGGAGCAAACATAGTTCAATTCATTTTTAACATGTCTAATGAACAATAAAAATGGATTATATGCATGAGAATTTTTTGTGTGCAAAAAATTCAGCCAGAAAGTTCCATTTTAAAAATTTCTCTTTTTTTAGTAGGTCCAATAAAGGAACTGATGTTGAGGTTGTTGTTGTTGTATTCCCGACACTCTATAGAAAAGCTTAATTTAAAAAAAGAGAAAGATTAAGAAATCTCTACTTCAAGGCACTGACAGGTTGAATTTGGCAATATGGGAAACTACAGAAGTAGAGAAAGCAAGGGAAAAGAAGGAGCTTGTGGTGTTTTTGTTTGAATACTTGCAAAATCAGCTTGCACTGCTTATCTGCTTGTGGACACACTTGTATTGAAAAAGAAAGACAAAAAGAAAGAATCGCAAACTGGAAGGATTGTATAGGTAGAGTGACTTTTTCTCAAATGGGTAGCTATGAGAATGTATTGCTGTGAACGTGTCCCATTCACTATTGTTAGACATTCCCAGAAGAATGTGCGTGTTGTTGGATGCTTGCAAGATGCTCATTAGATGATATGAATGTTGGAAGGGAGTTGCTCCCTGGGAAGTGTGAAGACAGGTGAGGAGGGTAGAGGGAGGGGGTGGCACTCTTTACTGCAGATTTCACAGCGGCTCCTACCTGTGCACATTGTTGCTAAAGGATGTGACATTTGGGAGATGTTCTCTTCATGTTCCTTATGCTGTCACTCGCCCTCTTGGCTGAATAGCTCAGCGAGAAGGGGGAGCCCAGGGGTTGGAGTTTGATTTCCCATTTCAAAGAGTAAACAAAACAGTAAAAAAAGAAGAAGAAATGTTGTGCCACCTTAAAGACTAACTCCTGTATTTAAATATGAGCTTTCGTGGACCCAGTCCACTTTATCAGACTAAAGCCTCATTGGCATCAATTTATATACATCAGGAACACAGGCACACAATGACTGGCCATCCTAACAGAAGAGTAACATTGACAGTTGTGTATAAATGTGTATAAATTGATGCCATGAGGCCTCATTCTTATATCTGATTAATTGGACTTGGTGCACAAAAAATTAAATATAGGTTAGTCCTTAAGGTGCCACAATGTTTTCTCTCTCTTTTTTTTTTGCTGTTTTGTTTACTCTCTGACATGCTTGCACAGACTAACACAGCTCCCACCCACTTCAAGTGATTTCCCATTGTGTCTCATGGGAGAAAAACAGCCTGTATGACATTGAGCGAAGTGCACAGTATCCGAGCATTCTGAGCAGAAGACAATAGTTAACCTCTTCTGAGTACAGTAAAACCCCGACTTACATATGCCTCAAGTTACATAAAATTCGACCCACATAATGATTTTGTGCTAAAATCATGTCCCGAATTACATGATTTCCTATGGGTTTGCTTCGAGTTACAGAAAGATTCTTTTTCCTATGGGTTTGCTTTGATTTACATAAAAATTTCATTTTTCCTATGGGTTTGCTTTGAGTTAAATATATTTAAAAAAATTCTTTGGGTTTGCTTCGAGCTACATAAAAAAACGATTTAAGCAAAAGCCTATGGAACGGACTTTTTTTTCGTAAGTAAGGATTTTACTGTATTCTTGTCCAGGATGAGTTGGAGATCTTTTATTATGTGTGTCAGAGTCCTGAGTTGTGGGTTGAAAGTGACAACCAGTGGTGTTTGGTTGTTTTCTTATCCTGTCCTGCAGCAGGTTGCTTCTGGGTATTCGTCTTGTCCGGTTGATCTCTTCTTTAACTGTACTGGGTGAGTATTGTAGTTCAAGAAATGCATTTTGTAGATCCTTAAGTTTGGCATCTCTGTCTTGTGAGTCAGAGCAAATGCGGTTGTATCTCAGAGCCTGGCTGTAGACAATGGATTTTGTTGTGTGTATTGGATGGAAGCTGGAGGCATGCAGGTAGGTGTATCGATCTGTAGGTTTGCGGTATAGTGTGGTACTACTCAATACCTAAAGAATCATGCAAAAGATCACTGTAAATCAGAATCAATTTGAAAGCACAAATTTATAATATGAATAGACATCTTGATCATGGTTTTTCTGCATTATTTTACTGGGTTGTTCCAGCGGAGTGATGGGGATGGCTGTGGCATTTTCAGGTTTCCCACCCCATGTGTTTGCCTCTCTAGACCACTGTGGATTGCATCTGTCCCTTTGTTGAACCAAAAAATGGCTGAAAGATCGCTTCCAGATTTTTAAAAAAATGTTGTTTGGAGACCAAAAAAATTGTAGTGGGTTTCAAAATATAATATAATAGGAAAATAGGATGAACATCTTCTCTACCGAGACTGTCTGCTCTATGTTGTTGTTGTTGTCGTCGGCATTGGCATCGGCGTCCTCCTTGTAACAGTGACTGAGCTTCTGAACTGTAAGTAGAATGCATTTTTCTACTTAAGCTTCTTTTGGACTGATTTTTGCTGTTTTGAATTCTGGTTAGAGAACAGTAGGGTTTAAGAGTAACTTGTGCTACTCTTTCACACCCTTTCCCCCTACTGTTTTGGTTGTTGTTGCTCCTTTACGTTCTGCTAACTAAGAAAGGAATAACCAGATTCCAAAAATATTCATTCAACATATTCCTCTGTTCTCTAATACTTGACCATGTCCCTGCCCTAAACAGTATGGTTTCTTTGGAATTTTAAATATTGTGTTGGGCAAAAAAATAGCAGAGAGTGTTGAGAGATGGAATGCAATTTAATTTTTAAGAAGTATAGCTATTCTCTAGGGGTAGATTTCTAATAATTTTGCAGCCGATAGTTTGACAAGGCTAAATCAATTTGTACAGAGTATATGTACAGTATAAATAAATTGATAAATGTATTTGCCAATCTTTTGCTGTGTCACTAACTCACATATTCAATTC
Organism: Bradypodion ventrale; assembly: GCA_035047345.1. Taxonomy (NCBI): domain Eukaryota; kingdom Metazoa; phylum Chordata; class Lepidosauria; order Squamata; family Chamaeleonidae; genus Bradypodion; species Bradypodion ventrale. The sequence goes on from JAWDJE010000006.1 coordinate 130,742,847, forward strand.
TCCTTCCTGTTTTCATTCCATTCATACCTATCCAATCAGTTTGCCTCTCTAAAAGGCTACCTACAGAGATGAGGCTGACAGCTGATTTATTATGATGTGTCAGCTTTTAAACAGATCCTATTTGTACGAATCAAATGGCTTTCCCACAAGGAATCATTCTGTATAGTTAACTTATCTAGTTTAATTACACAATGAGTAAAATAAATACATTTTGAATTGGAACTGGGGCACTTTTGGAGCGGTTGTGCTGTTTGTTTTATGATGAGACTTGGTTTAATTTGCCTGTTTGACCTAGTATGTTCATAACATGACAGCTCATTTCAGCTTTGAGCCATTAATATGAAACTTGATGTTGCATCTTTAAGATACCACTCTTACATTTGAGATCTGAGCATCAGCGTAACCTCTTGGTGGTTTTTTTTTTTAAAGAAAGGCTTGCAAAAATAATTAACTATAGTGAAATGTGAAATCTTTTTTAAACATTGAGAAATTGTCTTGAAATTGTATACAATGGAAAATGGTTAATAAATGGCTTGGCTAACGTAAAAATTGTATAATGAAAGAAAATCCATAGAAAATAGTGGCTCAGTTTATGGATTTTTTCCGGAATGGATTGATTTTCAATGCATTCCTATGGGAAACTGCGTTTTGATTAACATATTTTGGTTTTCAATGCATTCCTATGGGAAATTTGGTTTTGTTGTACAAAACGTCCCGGAGGATGTGTTAATTCCATTAACAGAGGTTCCACTGTATGAGTTTTTATATGAGAGTTACTGTAATGTAGTGGCTAAGGCAGGGGTTCTCAAGGTTTTCGTGCCATGGCCTGGACCACTCCTACTCAGACAGCTGGACACGTGGTTTTCCCCATTGTAAACACTGCCACAAACCATGGCTAGTGTGTTTGCGCATGTACTGGTGCATTTACAGCTGTCATAAATGTGTCCACTTCTGGGGGTCATCACCACAGGCTGGATGGAATGGCACTGAGGCGGGGCCGGCCTGTGGGCTGTAGGTTGCAAACCCCTTGGCTAAGGTGTGGAAATCAACCTAGGGAGAATAGTTTTGCTCAAAGTAGAAAATGTTGCTTGGAACATAGTTTTTGCCAATGTGAGAGTGCTGGTTTCTTCACAATCCTCTTGGTAAGGAACAGAATTTTGTGATTCTTCTTCCTTCCCAGTAAAGATGAGATAAATGAGGATTTACATCCTTAGTTCTGGCTTTTTTGGTTCTACATTCTGGATGGTTGTGTGATCCTAACTGATCTTGGGATTTTTTCCCCTTCTCTGCTACTCAACTATTGACTTCTTTCTTCCCTCTTTGGTCCTGTCATGTAGTTTCTGATCATGACTTGTCATTAGCTCTTAACAATTGGTTTGTTCCATGACTCCTGACTCACTTCATAATACTGTTCAGGGCACAGCCTGCCTCCATGACTGAACACAGCATTGCCTCAGGCTTCGCTTAAGGTAGAAACTGGGATAAATAATACTTATCTCTGCATTTAGTTAGCTGTGTGAAGCCACTGGGTTGGCCATGACATGTGCTATAAATACTAGGATCCTGACCTTCTCTTCTTGTTTGATGAGCAAAACAATGTCTGCAGTTTACCTACATTCCAACCTCAAAGTCAAACCTTCTGCTGCAGTCCCATCAAAGAGAATCAGAGATTTACGGCTAAAAAATAATAATTTGGAAATAATTGCTTACATGAATCCCAGCCACTGGCAGTTTTAACTGTAGAAGAGGAAAGGTGGGAAGAACCATTTTGTACATCTCCTATAAACAACAATGATTGTTGTAAATCACATAGCCAACACAAAAAACTAAGGCGAAACTTCATTTCTAGGCCTGTGCATTCATTGTATTACGTATTCAAAATCAGAACTGCTTGAGTGATCTTTTCATATTAAAAGGGTACTTCAAATTTAAATAGTTCCATTAAATTTATTAAGGGCTCTGAACATTTGTGCTCCAGAAAGAGTCCATCAAGTTGGTTGCTAAACGTGTGATTATTCCTGTTGATACTAATGCAAGGTTTTGGTAGGAGTTCACTGCAACAGCTTGATGTTAAAATTGACTGTATATATATATATGGAAGCAAAGGGTGGAAGGGTCGGAATAAACTGTGCGACTAAACAACAGCAAATGGAAGCAAAAGATGCAGCTGTGGTAGTTGCTGTATAAAACGGTATCTGTTTGGTTTCCTGGTTTAAAAATGGAAAGATATACAGTATTATCCTTATACTTATGAAAGTTTAGGTATTGCCAAGACATCAAAAAGCTTGACAGCTTTCACCAACAGAAGCTAAGGCCCACCTTGAACATCAGGTGGGATGACTATGCCACCAACATCGCAGTTCTCGAGAAGGCACATGTAAATAGCATTGAAGCTATTTATTTATTTATTTAAATTTGTATGCCGCCCCCTCATCCTTGGGCGGCTCACAGCAAACATCAAAACATAAAACCATCCTAAAAAATCATTTAAAAAGACAATCCCATTAATAGCTCATTATCTTAGATGGATAGGACATGTCCGTTGTTTGGACGGTTCCAGGTTTCCTAGTCAAATTCTTTATGGGGAGCTTATCTCTGGTACAAGAGCTCTTGGATCTCCTTTGAAGTGCTATAAGGACCAGCTGAAACAAACCATGAAGGTGTCAGGTATAAACCCACAAACCTGGGAGGCAGCGGCTGTAGATCGCCCACTTTGGTGCCAAACCATACCTGTTGCTACTGATCACTTCAAAGGAGAAAGCTGCAGACATGAAGAGGCTGTGCGACAAGCACGGAAGGTTTGTCAAACTCAATGCAATGTGTGTGGAGGCATGTTTCATGCCAGGATCAGTTTATTGAGTCACCAGAGGTACATCCATTAACTGTGAAAATGTCTTCCAGGAAAAATATATACTTGGATACAAGCAGCAGCCTCCGAGGTATATTTCCCCCCCTGACCAGTTCCCAAATAGTTGGCAGATACGTTATTTACAATAATAGAATAGCCTTGTTAATGTTATGTTTCTGTCTGTCCATCTCCCTTTCTTTGTTTTAGTGAAAATTAAGAGTAAGATGCTATTCTCCAGGCTTTGAGATTTATTTGGCACAATCAGATGTAATATTCTCTGCAGAGCTTGGAAAGACTAATTTTTGGGATGACAACTTCCAGGAATTATCCAACAGAACAGCTACAGCTGCCTGGGGCATTCTGGCAATTGTAGTTTAAAAACTGACAACTCTAAGCTATGCTTTTTTGGCTGTTTCTTGAGCAGATGGAAAAACACTGCTGCTCTGTTGTGTCTATCCCTCTGGATGCAATGTGGTGGAAGCATCGCATAACATGCCTTTGTTCACAGTTCTCTACGTATATAGCTGGGAGTTAGTCCTCTTGAACACAAGTTTGACACTGTGGAGATGTGTATAAAACTATTGTTAATTATCCAAGATATTTTGCAGTGCCTTTAGCTCGTACCTTGGCACAGGATTTGTGTTCAAGAGGTGATGGTGGGGAGTGTTTTGATAAAATCAGATGTATTACTGCTCCACCAGTCTGGCCAGGTTATCCTGCTATGGTAATAGAGTAGACCATACTGCCAGCGACTCAACACTGAGTGTCAGTTTACTAACCTTACAACACTGAGGACTAGTGGCCTTGGGTGCCGAAGTCAACAGGGAAGGGTGATGGTCCCCAAGTGGATTAAATCCCACTTGAATCTATCTTGATGGAGGGGAGCAGTACTGGGCTGAGGAGGACTTTGCGTACCAAAAGGGCTCAGGACCAGTGGGTGATTCACGGAACTGGATCATTGTGACGGAGAAGGCAGATGAAAGGCCACTGCGTTATATTCTCAGGACAGCCTTCGTGGCTGATCGCCATGATGATCACCAATATTCGGATTTGGATATGGATACGGATACGGCAGAAGAAGAAATAATTGCTGCTCCATATGTTGTAGTTGGAATGTAATCATCTGGATCATGTATGCCGTAGGAGACGGCTCTGTGATCATAGTGTGTGGGTCACTTCATGGCAAGCTGGGATCCACTTTAAACAAAATCACGCCAATGACATTTTTCCTGCTACAGGGAAAAACATGCATTTTCGGATATAAGTTGCAGTCAACGAATATAGACTAGAAATGTAGTTCAAATAGTGAAAATGGATCAGGGAACTGAGGTGAGAATGATAGCCATGTACAAAAGCCATGTGCTTTTGGCTTAATACAGGGTTTCTCAATCTTGGGCCCCCAGATGGTCTTGGACCTCAATTCCCAGAAGCCCTGATCAGCAGGTTCTGACTTGGCTTCTGGTAATTGAAATTCAAGAACACCTGATATACCAGGCTCCTCTGGGCAGGTTCATAAAAACCTGCCCAGAATTTTCCACAGGTTTCTAGTTGACAAGTAAGTGATTTGAAATGGAGCTGAGTCAAAATGTGTGCATGTCGCTTGGGGTTAGCATTGTGTTTTAAGAAACCTTTACTCCTGAAAAATGATCCACATTTGGGGTGATTTTCCTGGATGTGGGTGCAAATGGGGAATAAACCCTTTGTGGAAGGAGGTGGCTGGGGGGAAAAGAACATGATCTTGTTTTGCTGCATCTTTATCTTCCTGCAACACTGTGCATGTGCTTTATTGGCTGTTGTAGCAAGGCAGCCAGATATCAAGGAATATATCCCTGCATTGCCAGGGTTCCAGTTGATATTCCTTGTCTTGCTTTATTGTCCACCTTTGCAAGTGCGGCAAAGTTAAAAATATATCTCTATGTTTTTATTGTAAACTTTTCTAGCATTTTTGCAACAGCGGAAAGAGTATAACAATTCTCTAAAATACAAGCATAATTTCTTGTTTTATTCATATCAGAGCTTTGCACAATTTAAAATTGTGGGTGGTGGTGTAATATAATGCAAAACAAATTAAAATGATTAGGCTATTTTGATTTTTAATAGCGTTATTTCAGCAGTTTACTAGATCTTCTTTTGTACGTATGGAGAGGCATGAATTGCATGCACATGAATGCTGCATTGATTGAATTTCTCTACATTAGCAGAAAATTTGTCATATCAAAAAATGACATTTTAATTGATAGTTCTTTGTTCTTTCTACTTCACTTCAGAGTCAATGGATGTTCTTGATTTGGATGTGTATGGTTTTTGCTCTCCATAGGTTTAGTTTAATCTCTTCTAGCTTAATATTTAGAGCCTGAGATTTGCATAGAAAACTTTTCTTTGATTTTAGCCATCATCTAGTGCAGTGTTTCCCAATCTTTGGTTTTTTGACTTCAATCCCAGAAGCCTAAGTCAATTCCCCAAACACTGATCAGCCAATGTACTGACTTAGGCTTCTGAGAATTGAAGTCCACTAGTGTTCCGTGGAAATGCTGATCTAGAGTGGGTTGGTATCCATTAAGTGGATTGGTTTGGGGTTGTATTAACATTTTGGTTGTATTTGCTAGCACCTCTTGACATACTTCCACAGGGGCAGTGCCATCTAAATTATAAACTTTTTCTGTGCAGGTAGATTTCAGGCAGCCAGTAATAATCCTGCATGATTCATTAAGAGCTACATCCACTTGTTTGGTTTGTATCATACCACAATAGCATATTCTGTGGAGTAGCACAGGGCCAAAGCTGTCGTACTTACTTAAGAAGGCCTTGATGCTGGGAAAGGTGGAGGGCAAAAGAAGAAGGGGACGGCCAAAGATGAGATGGCTAGATGGTATTGTAGACACAATGGGCACGGGGCTGTTCGGACTAAGGAGGATGGAGGAGGACAGGGGTGCCTAGAGAGCAATGGTCCATGGGGTCTCAAAGAATTGGAATCGACTGCGTGACTGAACAACAACAACAACTTATCGTTTGTGGGTGTGCATTCTAGTCTGACCTAGCCAGTTTCCTAGGTATGATATTTCTGATGGCAACCTTTGGTTTGATGTTTAGACATATTTTTTGTAGGCTAGGGTTTGATCTATAGCATTGATGGTGAACCTTGGCCCTCCAGGTGTTCTTGGACCTCAGACGCCCAAGGCAGCACTCCTGCTGATCAGGGCTTCTGGGAAATTAAAATTCGAGAACATCTGAAGTGCCAAGGTTCACCATCAACTGATCTATAGTGAAAAGATTGAACAGTGATCCCAGCAAAAGGATACGCAAGGCAAACATAACCCCAAACCAAATAGAAAACCAACTGCTCCTGGCACAGAAGAACAAGCAACGCATAATAAAAATAAAATACTGTACTGTATCAAAGGAATATTCAGAGTGAATCCAATCTAATTTCTTCTTTTCCTGCTGCTGAGGTCGCAAAACACTTAATAAGAAAAATACTGACTGTGGATAGTTATATTGGATATTGAGCCTCAAAATGTCTTGCTCTGGCTCTCCAGTGTCTCAGAAGGGTAGCTAAGAATCCAGTGCTTAAGTGCAGTGCAACAAGCATTTAGCTAAAGGAGAGAGCTAATGGGTGGAATATCTCTAGATGGCTCCCATCAGGAACATATCTGAATGAAAGACCAATTACCTCTGTGGAAGGCAAGAAGCTCTTTTTTTTAAAAAAATGGCCTCATTTATTTTACTGCCACTCCTTGCACTTTCCCCCTTATAAAGCTCTAATTAATATATATTAATTAATTGCATGAAATAATGCCAGTAAATCTAACAAGGTTTGTTTAAAGCTTGACTGCACAGGGAAAAATTGGTGTTTGTTGCAAAGGAAGGGAGAGAGATACTGAGATATTAAGACAATTAGTATTACTGTAGATAGTACTCAATGAAATCTTTTAATAGCACTTTACAATTGTTTTAATTTTGCCCCGGACTTTTTTTTTGAGTAAAATCATTACTATTTTTAAATAAGGTAAACTCTAAATTAGAAAATGCAAATGAAATGAATCTGAAATTAAGTGTGGATGTTGTTTATATGGACATTCTGTAGCGCATCAGCTTAAAACAAATCTCATTAGATTTGATTTGTTCTTTTCAGAGCAAATACCTGACTCTTCAATAAGCACAAAAACATATATTAATTGCTCTATACCAGTGATGGTGAACCTTTTAGGGACTGAGTGCCCAAGGAGGAGGAGAAGCTGCACAAGCAGTTACCGCGTGTGCCCATGGACCCATGTGACCAGTGATGTCACATGGGTGTGCGCGCACGCCCTGCCCCACAGGTTCCCCTGCCCTGCATGGGTTCATATGCCCCCCACAGATGTGCATGCCCCCTGTGGGTTCCCTGTTCCTCTTTAGGTGCACACACACACACCTGCAGGTTCCCTCATCCCCCCCCATGGGGGCTCAGGCCCCCCGTGCGCAAGCCCCACTGCACATGCACCTCCTCCTTGAAGGGGTGGGTGGGTGGTTGTCTGGTTGCCTCACCTCTTCTCTGCCGCCTCCTCCTGGGCGGGACTTTAGCCTGGCCTCTCACCTCCCTAGTGGCAGAGGGAGAGGGCTGGGCGGGGAAGCGGCGCTGCCATTGGTGCCGGTGGGGTGGGGCTTACCTGGGAAACTCAATGTAGTCTCCATCCCTCCTTTCCCATAAATAGCGTCTACTTTGTATTTCCATTTATCTGCACTCTGCTGACCTAATGCTTTGAACTAATTTAACATGCTGTGGTATTACAGTCCTGGAGATATGCCTGTTAAACAGGGCCATTTTCATTGTCGCTGCTTGCATAGTCTGTGAAAAAAAGATAAGTCTCAGTTGTCTTTCTGATTACTTGACTGCAGTCCCCATTTGAACTGATGATTGAACTAAAATATACAAAATCTTTCATTATCTCAATTTCTTCATTGTCAGCTTTAAAGTTGTGTAGTTCTTCTGTAGTGATAATGTTCGTTTTTTGAATTTTCAGCTCCGATCCTGCTTTGGTACTTTCTTCTTTCACTGTTTGCTATTTCTTTTGCAACAGAATAAGGTGGGCCCATTCCCATTTCATACAGATAGTTTGTGATTGCTCTCTCATCCCTTGTTTCATTGTTCTGTTGCAAGAGAAACAGTAAACAGTTTGATGGTCATTAAAAATGTTTTAATGCATGTGGGTGGATTGTCTTATTTCCTCCCTAGTGAATCAGAAGGGAGTACTGTACAGTGGTATCTCGGATAAAGTCCGATTCGGATAAAGTCGCGGTTTTCATGCACACATGATGCATCTCATGAAGTCCAAAACAGCTAAAAATGAACGTTATCCGAGGTATTTGGTATAGGAACCTCAGATAAAGTCCATTTTTGGATGTTATCCGATGCATTGCCCATTTGATTCGGATAAAGTCCAAACTTGAGGAATGGAGTTTGGACTTTATCCGAGGTTCTACTGTACTGAAAAAGATGATTAAACAACTTGCTGACATTCAGAGAAAATGATGGTGGGAATCTTGTTGTTAGGTACCTTCAAGTTGGAACTGACAAGCAGCCCTAACAAAGCTTTCAACGTAGGTGAGATACATGGTAAATCCAGAAGATAATGCTGTTGCTTTAAAACAACCAGAAACAAGTACTGTACCTAGATATCCCAAGAGATTCCAAGCTTTCTTTCAAATTGTGTTTCTTTGGAGGATCATAATCATTAGTTCAGCTTGATTCATTTCCTAATATTCCCAGGACAAACTGTCTGAAATTTGTTACGTTGTTGTTTGACTATATCACAGATTCCCATGTCCCAATAAATGTTAAATGAAAAGAAATTAAGCACTAGAGATTATATGCTCAGATGCATGCTCATTGACTAAGCACATTAATTAAACTTCCCCTTTCCTTCGTTCTTATGCATACTGATATGAAAATGCCACAGTGAAAAGTACTAAAACCTGGTACTTTCATTTAATTGGTATGTTGAACTTTGGTTGATTAATCATAAGAGTAATTTTAATTGTTGAGATTGAGAATTAAAGACACTTTCTCTTCTTGCTTTAATATATAATTGTAAAAGAGGGGTTCTGCTTGCTTTCCAAGATCATAAAATCTAGATAGATGGAATACGGCATGTATACCATAGAGATTGTTTGAGCGTTCTCTATTTTGTTTTAAAATACAATAATTGATTGCAATTAATTTAAATGCATCAACATGTTTGAAACTTGCAGTAACTTTAATTAATGGCCAAAATCATGTTCTAAAATGATGCTGGCAAAATGGAAATTTATAGCAGCCAATTGCCACTAAGCAGCAAGTCCTCACTTAGCTTCTTCATTACATGCCAGTGTGTAACTAAGACTCCAAGTGGTAATTAGCCTCTGCAAGATTTTTGTGTGCGTGGAACTTTATGTTTTGCACAAAATTGTATTTTTGCATGAAGTGGAATACCTTTAAGGCAACAGGATTTTAAATGAAAAATTCAAGGTTCCTTATAGAAAACAAAGGATTTTTGCTAATATTGGTGCCGGGGTGGGGGGTGGGGGAGGGGGATCTTTCATTTTTGCACAAGAGTGTAGCAGTTGACTTTTTCTTTTTGGTGTTTCATTTTGCATTGATGGGTCAAGACCCCGTTTTAAAAATTGTGGATGCAAATTTGCAACTATTTCATTACATCATTGTCAACTGCAACTCGTATCCAAGAATGGCATTTTCCCCTGAAGCAGGAAAAATGCCATTGGTGTGAATTTGTTTAAGGTGGATCCCAGCTTTCCATGAAGTGATCCACATACTGTACTGTGATTACAGAGCCATCTCCTGTGGCACATGTGAAATGAGACATGCAGGATTTGACACCAGAACTGCAAAGGACTGCCACAGCCTTGAGGATATTATCATGGTGCGCTTTCATAACCAGTCCATATGGCATGGCCTCTTCTGCCTCCATGACCATTGGGAATCAGAGTTCCTCTTCCGCTCATTTTGCCGTTGGGCCCAATAGGATGATTTCCAGTGGCATTTCCTCCTCTGAGGGGGACCATCACACCACCTAAAGGGGCTCATTCACTGTTAGCCATTGGCCCCTTTAGGGAGTCATCATAACTCATACTATCAATAATCAATGTCTTCTCTTAGAGAGCTACAGTGTTTAGTCAGTTAATTGGGTGAATTAATTGATTATAAACCTTTTAATGTCCTAATTAATGTTTAAAATTGTGTTAAAAGATATGCATAGAAAAATGGCAGCAGCATATGCAATTTCTGAAGAACCATTCTCTGTTTTCTGGTGTACAATGGAGAATGCCTCTTTTAAGGCAGCAGTTGCTGGTGATTTTTCCCCCCCAGATGCCTGCAGCGATACAGGTGTAAATAATCTAAAAGGAAAGTGTTTTCCTTAGTATTTGCTTTCAGTTAAATGCTAATTTTTGCATATTTCATTCTTCATTGAATCTATCAATAAGATTGATTCACTCAAGTAATTTTATTAACTGGTATTTATACCTTTCCCCCTGCTGATCTCCAAGTAACCAAATTCTTGCATGGTGGACAAGAGTAAGAATAGGTTTTTGCAATCAAGACTTGTTCAGACTGCATAGATTGGCATAGAATCCCATCCTGGTGAAAGTCAGATGTGCACAAATACACAATGGCACAGAACCACCTGGTTAATTCATTCACACTACTTACTGTATTTTCTGGCGTATAAGACTACTTTTTAACCCCGAAAAATCTGTGCCAAAGTCGTGGGTCGTCTTATAGGACAGGTACTTAACTGCAGCTTGTTTCCCCTTGCTTCATATGTCCGGCGCATATGGTGGAGGGTGCCGCGGCCGAGTCCCTGCTCTGTGCGGGGAGTATGAAGCAAGGGGAAGCAAGCTGCACACATCTTCCTGTACCTCGAGGAGGAGAACGTGAGCTTGGATTGGCTCTCCACCAGAACCTGCCCATTCGACTCGGAGGGCTGCGCGTCTTTGGGTTGAGTATGGGTTAATTTTTATTTGGTGTGCATTGGAAGAGAGGTAGTCTTATACGGCAAGTATATTCCAAACTCTATATTTTAACTGGAAAAGTTGGGGGTCGTCTTATACGCCGGAAAATACGGTAATTTCAGAGAAAGCTACAGTTTTCCTTGTTCTTAACACCAGCATATGTGCTATTCTGAAATATAAATGAGTTGGCTTTCAGCCACATTAGTGTGAAAATTACGTTTGGAGTTTACCAAAAGTTATTATCTTAGTTGTCAAAGATTAATAAGTGCTCATGGTTTCTGTTTATATACTTTTCAAGCCTGAAACATAGAAAACCATACTGATCAAGCCAACTTTAAATTAAAACACAGCTTGAAGTTTGAGAGAAGATCTACCCTGAGGGGCTTTATCTAAGTAGCTTCTCATAACTTTATCTCAGAACAAGGACTACATCCAGAAAGCAACAAGATTGCTTCTGTTAACAAATGAGGTCTCATTGAAGTGAACGTATGGTACATAATAGATCTAGCATTGTATAAATCTTTTAGGAAGTAAGATTGGACATTCTGGGTTTAAATCAGAACAAAACCTGTTAAATTGCACGTTAAAATATAATCTGAATATAAGATGTACCTTTGGATCCACACTTTTGCTGTGCAGTATTAGACTTAGACAAGCTTCACAATAAGCTTGTTCTTAGAACCTGGGCCGTCTTATCAAAAAATCTTTCTCTGTATGTCCAGCAAGTTTGTTTAAATAGATAAATATGGATAGAGGCAAAGGTAGAGGCTGCAAATAAGATATTTTGAAAATGACTTTGTGTTTTTCCCTAGATTTTTGGGTAACATTTACGCTGCTTAACCCCTTCTATGATTCCATCTTTCTTTTGCTCTTGGTGTTATTCAGGACAGCAATGGTAAAGTAAAATCTTAATATTTGGACACAACCCATAATTGGAAGGTTGTTCTATAAGAGCCTCACTGAAAGGAAAGAGAGAGTATAGTTCAGTGATGGCGAACCTTGGCACTCCAGGTGTTCTTAGACTTCAATTACCAGAAGCCCAAGATGGCACTCTTGCTGATCAGGGCTTTTGGGAATTGAAGTCCAAGAACATCTAGAGTGTCAAGGTTGGCCATCATTGGTATAGTTCCTATTTGTTTCAACATAATTTGCCAAGTGTATATTTTTTCGACATAGAATGGTAGGGTTCATTTGGGATATTCATCTTGGTGAGTGAGTAATTTGATGTCTAATAATTTTATGTTGTGTTTGTGTTTTGTCTTTCTCCCTCCCTGTGTGTCTGTGGGTGGGTGATTGTTTCAAGTTACAGTCCTATCAATTATGTACTGAGGAAGAGGAGGACTCAGCTGCCTAAAGTTAAAATACGAGTAGTTCAGTCTCAGATTCTTAATGACTGCAAGTGGCATGTCCCTGACCTTTGCATTTGAAGGTTGTGAAGCTCCTTGCGGCTTCTTGTTAGGAATAAGGGTTGCACATTAACCTCTTTCTGTCACTCATAGGCTGCAGAGCAGCCAACGCCTCAGAATGGCCACTCTTTGGAACTTTGCTGTATTTGAACACCCTGAGCTAATTACATTAGATAGTCTTTTCAAATTTTTGAAGATTAATTTACAGCTTAATGAACGGGTTCAGTGATGGAGTAGCAGCTGAAGTAAAAAGGATGAGTTGACCTTGTCACTCAAACAGATCCAGAGATGTATTGCTCTTTTCCCAGCTGGGCCCTGAGTTATTTTTTTTTTTTAAATATTTTTATTAATTTTCAAACAAAATTACAAAACTTAAACATTTATAACATTACAGTACAGTACAATACAATAAAAAAAACCACAAATGAACAAATATACATTGAGTACATTCATCCTCACCCACCCTTCACCTCCCAATCACCCTCACCCAGCCCTTCACCATCTTCTGTCTTCTTCACTCCCCTTGTCCTTCCGTTGAAGGACCGCCTCCGAAGTGCCGAAGAAGGGGAGGGAGACCGGAACTAGAGCGGGTTCTTGTTATTATTTAAGACATTAAATGATTTTTATTGCTCATAGCAAAGCAGCTATTTTTCTTTCCCTCCTGCTACTGGTTGTCACACCATTACTCATTTTATTACATTTCCTTCAAGTCATTTCTATTCAAATTTGATCCCAAAATTATCCCACCTTTTTTTTCCCCTTCTTTTTTTCTAATGTTGCTATAATCAATTTTCTTTCTATAATTAGTTGCAGATTCTTACCCTTGTATTTCTATTTATCTATGTACTGCACATCCAATTCTCTGCGAACCTTAGCATATATCAGCTTATAAATTATAATCTATCGATCTATATATTCATCTGTCTAGTTAATGTTAACACACCTTGATAGAGGATTATTTACATATTTCAATCAATCAATCTCTTTCTAGAACCAAACTTCCTCCATCTTAGGGCAAAGCAATAAAAAAAAAAAAATCCAGGGTCACAGCAAATAAAGATTATTATTATTGATTGTAGTATAACCAAAATCTCAATTTGTTTACTTATCAAAACAACTTTTCTTACACAGAAAATTCTTAACTGTTATATTTGCTACCAATTATAACTCATATCCTTATCCCTTGACTATTTTAATTTTCTTCCTCCGCAATCTTTCTTCCTTTGTTATATCCTAATAGATAAGAGTAAGACGGATTCTTACTAATATTTAAGACATTAAATAACTTTTGTTGTTCATAACATGCAACTGTTTTCCTCTCTCCTTTCCTCCTACTAATGGTTATTCTACCATTACACATGTCATTACCTTTCCTTCAAATCTTTTTTTCCCTCCCCCCTACGATTACTGTACTAATTAAGCTTATTCTATACACTTTTCTGTACCGATTGCAAATTCTTACTCTTATATATTAATTTATCTATATACTGCACATATGATATTCTCTGCAGTCTTCCCCAACATATATTTCCTCATAATCTTAGACCCCATTAACAAAAGGTTATTTACATGTTTTAATCTCTTCCTTAAACCAAACCTCCTCCATCTTACATCAAAACAAATATAGAGACCAAAATAACAACAAATGGAAACTCATTGAAAAATAACATTTTCCAAAACATCATTTTCCACATTGCTACTACTTGCCCTTCCTTGACATTCCTTGACAGAGGGTTATTTACAATTTCAAACATATTAAACCTTATATTTCAAACTTTACACTGTAATTTTCCATCTAACTTACCCCCTTTTAACCATTCTTAACAAAAGTTATTAACCTTTTTGTGACAATTTCATAGATATTCCCTTTTACCCTTATCTTTCTCCCTGTATTTTTCACTTCTTTTATACTTTGAATTAACTTCTCAAAATTAAAAGCTCTTCTTTAAGTTTCCTCCATTCTTCTGATCCTCCCTTAATAATATTACAAGATTCTAATATATCCAAATACTCAGTTTGCTTGTTTATCACAACAACTTTACCTGCCCAAAAGAATCTTAAATGATGTAATTTTTGCCAATTATATTTCACACCCTTGTCCCTTAACAATGTAGTAACTGGTTTAATTTTCTTCCTCCACAATCTTTCTTCTTTAGTTATGTCCTGATAAATATCCAGTTTTTCCCCATCCAATTTTGGTACTCGTGTACCATTTCTTCTTAAAAATGCCATTAATTCTAATTTTCTGTCCAGACCTGCAAATTTTACCAAAACAAACCTTTTAAAAGTCCCATTTCTTCTCTTCCCCAATCTATAAACTGCTAGGATATCCTCCTGTGTAAATTCTCTCCCCATCTTCAGTTCATTCAACCATTTAATAATTCTTTCTCTCAGGCGGTCCGGACTTCCCTCTGGAATATTTTTAATCACCACGTTCTTTTGTCTCGCCATCTCCTCCAGCATGTACAGTCTTTTTTCTTGCTTACCTATTCTTTTATCTTTTTCTTGCAAATCTTTTACCTTTGTTGTCTCAAAATTTTTAGTTACTACTTTCATAGAGTTGGCCAGTAAATCTCTTAATTCTTGTTGTCCATTCATGGTGTCTTTCATTTCTTGCTTCCTTGTCACATCTATTCTGTCCAACCTTTTCTCAAGTTTGCTCCAAATATCCATTTCTTTCTCCACTGCTTGCATGTGTTTTATCTCCTCTTCCACAGATTTTAATTTTGCCTCTATTGTCATAAAGTTATTATTTAATATTTTCATGTAGCTAACCAGCAAGTCCCTTAGTTCTTGTTGTCCATTCATAATTTCTTTTATTTTTGCTTCTATTGTGTCCTCCATGTACTGTCTTTTTTCTTGATTAGCCATTCTTATATCCTCTTCCTTTTCCTTTCCTTTTTTTTGCATCTCTTTTATCTCCATTTCCATACGTCCATTATCTGAAAAATTCAACAGCCTTTCCATCTGATCCCTGAAATCCCTAAAATACTGTAGTTCTTCCCCATAAGAGTCTTTTTCCAACAGATCCCTAATATCTTGTGCTTCTTTCATAAAAGTTTCCATTTCGATACTTTCCATTTCGATAATTTTAGGATCTCTAAAATCTCTAGAGTAAGTCTAGAATCTGAAATCTTTGGGGTGATGATAACTCATTTATGGCTGACTGTTTCCCACTTCTTTTTTCTCTCCTCTCACTACTTTAAGGTCACAGCTACTTCATCAGCTGTTTCTCATCTTCAGGGGCCTGTTCTTCTTCACACACTCTCTCCTTTTTTATTTTATTTCGTCTTTCAAAGATTCTTCCTCTCAAAAAAAAAAAAAAAAAAAGGGGACAGACAGACACCCCCTCTTTCAGTCCATCAGCTCTCTTGCCTCAGAGTTCCCCTTTTATCTCTCTTTTTAGTTCAAAACTTTGCTCCAGTACTTTAAGGGCATTCAAGGTTTCTCAAAGCTTACTCCCCTCACTTTCCAAGGCTTTTCAAGGCTTATTTCAAGCTTGCATTCTTCACCTTGCCTTTGAAACCCAATCTTTCATTCCCTTCCACAATTCTGTTTTTCCTTCTCAGTCTCATCAATCACACCTTGGCCCTGAGTTATAGAGAATGTCAGTGACATGTTTAATTATTTTTGACAAATGAAGAATGCCTTCATTTTTATGCCATGTTGCATTATTGCCAATGGTCTCTGACTTTGGATTTGCGAGACACTCTAAGTCAGAAGTGAGAAAACTATTGGAGACACCTCTCCTATCCACTCCGCCATAGGTGACTACCCTATTTTTACAACATTATTGTCAGAATATGTAAAAGGGGTGATTTTAATAGATGTATTTCCAAATAACATAGCGTATTTCACAAGTGCTATCTTTGTAAACTGTATCACAAATCTATGAAAGAGGCTTCTGGGGTTTATCTTCATTAGCACAGGTAGGACTGAGGCTGAGAGACAGTAGCTAGCATAACAGATTTATAGCTGTGATGAAATTTGAAATAGCGAAATTTCCTTTCCAGCTCATATGGTTTGAACTGATAGGCTACACATCAAAGTCTGCTCACTGTAGGATCGCTCACCATCTTTGCTGTTCATGGTGGTCTTTGATTACTATATTACAAACCACATGGAATAATATATTTCCCATCACAGTGTGAGGTACTCAGTGTGACTTGGAATTCTTGTTTTCTGCCTACATTTCTCAGGCTTTCCCCCTGTGATTGCTAATTTGAATAGAATATGCCTGTTTTCTTTCTATATCACTTTTATAGTTTGTTTCATATCCATTGATTACGCTGGAAAATCTAACCACTATTTTACATGTTTGATGAAGGTCTGCATGTATTCTCATGCTATGTGTCTCATTATAATGACATCTAATGACAGAAGAGAAACATTATAGCACATTAAAGTGCCAGATACTGTGGATGAGAAGCTACTCTTAGGACAGAATATGGAGAAACGGAATGGTTTCCTATAAATAAAGGTGACAGACAAGGGTGCCTTTATCCCTTTATCTTTTCAATTTGTACACAGAACATCTAATACAAAAAGCCTGACTATGTTCAGATGGAGAAGCTGGAAGAAACATCAGTAATTTAAGATATGCAGACACCATCTTGTTGGCAGAAAGCAGCAATGACCTGAAACAAATCAGTCAAATTTGAAAGAAAAAAGTGTCAAAACAGGACTGCAGTTGAACATTAAGAAGACAAAAATGACTACAGAGGAACTACACAATTTTAATGTTGAAAATGAAGAAATTGAAATAGTGAATTTGTATACCTTGGTTCAATCATCATTCAGAATGGAGACTGCAGCTGTGAAATCAGAAGAAGATTGAGACTTTGAAGGGCAGCAATGAAGGAATTGGACAAGATCATCAAATGTAAGAATGTGTCACTGGAGACCAAATCCAAGATCATCCACACTCTTGTATTCCCAATCACCATTTACAAGTGTGAAAGTTACTACTACTACTCCTCGACTGCAACTCGTATCCGAGAATGCATTTCCCCCCTGTAGCAGGGGAAATGTCACTGGTGTGAATTTGTTTAAGGTAGATCCCGGGGAGCTGGCTAAGATGGCCGCTGTGTAACATCTAGTTTCGGACGCTCGCGCTCAACAAAGTGGTAAACAATGGGAAGGAGCAGAACAGAAAAAATTTAAAGTGGCAAAGCCTAAAGATAAGATCCTTGCCTGTCTCCGTGGAAAGTTTGGTGAGCTTTTGGGGCTGGCTGATCGAAGTTCGAGAGATTCTCTGGCGGTGGAAGCTACGGCGGCAGTCGCGGCTTTTCTGCTGGAGCTAAGGAACGGGATCAGCAAGATTGTGGAGAAGGCGTTTGGAATCGGCTTTGAAAGGGGCAAGAGGAGCCTGAGTGTGAAGTAATTTGCATGTAAGTGCCTGTGGGGAGCTACATTCTCAGTTGCAAGCTATAAAACCAGTTGGGATCTTTTTTTTTTTTTTTTTTAAAGAAAAAAAAAGAGAGCTGAGTCTTTGAAATGGAAAAGGTGGAGGCTTGAAATGGCGACGGTCAGGGAAAACGAAAGTGACTGTGCGAGGGTTGTGATTTTTTTCTATACTCCAGAGGACCGCGCCACGTTTTGATATTAACAAAGGTGGATTAATTTTTGTTTTTTCTCTCTCTCTCTCATCTCTGGGCTGGAATATTGGAGAAACTGTGGGAGTTTTTTTTTTCTTTCTTTTGCTTAAGCTGTCTGCTCCTTGCAGGAAGAGGGGGAAGAGGGGGGGCCTTTTCTCACTTAAAAGTTAAGGCACTCGCTGGAGAATGATGCTTTAAATACCCATCTCAAAGGAAGGAATGTGTGGCTTTGATTGCTGGTTTCTTTACTGTGTGGATTGAGGAATATCTTGCTCATCACCCCAACCCCTCAGAAGCTGGATTTTTCTTTTCCTCCTGAGCCCCCCCCCCCTCAACAACTGGGCTAACTGTTTCTCTGAAGCCTGTTTTTTTTCTGTGGCTGGAAGACGTTTGTTTGGACCGCTGGCTTTGGGGGAAACGATCTGTTGTGGTCAATAATTTTTATTTTTTTTTTTATTTTTAATCTGCCTGCTTGGAGAGTTGTTTCCTTTAGTTTCATCGTTGTGGATTACAGTATTTTGGTACCTTCTGCTGACATAAGAACTTTCCTGCTGTAACTGTGGAACCAATGACTGCAGTGTTGTAAGCCTTACTATATTGACAAACTGTTACAGCGATCTGCAACATTGGGTTTGAAATACAGTGGATTATTATGGAAAAAGTTACAAGAGGAAAAGCGAAGGAGGAAGAACAAGTTGTAAAGTCTAAGACGACTGGAAAAACAACAGTGGGTGAATCTGCTCAACCATCATCTATGTCTACAGTGCCAATGGACCAGACGCAAATTATGGTGGAAATGGGTAAATTGATGCAAAAATTCGAGAAAAGTGAGGCTTCAAGGGTGAAAGATAGAAATGAAATAATTAAAGGGCAAGAAAAGATGATGTCAACATTGAATGATTATACAAAAAAAATGGATTTAAATTTGAATAAATTTGCGGGAATGCTGAAAGTGGTTCAAATTGAGGTGGATACTGTAAAGAGGGAAGTAAAAGGGACCCAGGAGGTGGTGCGGGACAGTAAGCTAAAAATGCTGGAACAAGAAATGAGGATTGATGCTGTGGAAGATTTGATGAGAAAGCAGAATATTCTGATCCGTCAGGTACCGGAACGGACTCCGGATTTGTTAAGAGAGAGGGTGGTTCAGTGGTTAAATGGTCTAAAAATGGGGAAGGAATTTGTTCAGGAGGATTTAGGAAGTGTGTTCCGGGTGGGTCCAAGAAGAGGGAGAATGGCACAAAGAAATGTGCTGGTTAAATTTGCAAATTGGGCAGATAAACTAAAAGTAATGGCTCATCTGAAAAGAGCAGGTTCTGATGCGTTGAAATTTGATGGTTCAGAGGTTGAAGTCTATAATGATATTTCATTAAAAGAAAGAACATGGAGGTATAAGATGAGGCCTGTTACTAAATTGTTGAGGAGTAAAAACATAAGGTATAATTGGAGATTTCCACAACAATTGCGCTTTTTTTATGAAAAAAGAATGCAAGTTATTGATGAAGGCACTAACCCATTGGAATATTTGAGTATGTTGGGATTGGTACAAGCAGATTCAGAAGAATGGAAAAATCTTAAGAAGGAAATGATGGATTCTGGAGCTTTGGGAAGGGAACAAGGGAGGGAGGAAGCTGGCGGGGCAACAGGTGGAACACCTCAGCGAGGGGAGGAGGAGGAGGAGCTGTCTTTGATTATGGTGGAAGAGGAGATAGGCAAGGAACAATGAGATCTGGATAGTAGCAAGCTTAAGTACTTAATAGAGGTAGAATGGGCAAATAGCGCATAGCGCCGGCAGTAGGGCACGTCTTGCAGGTCCCCCCTCTCCCCTCTTTGGTTGACAGAGGCGACTTTTCGTTGGAAGGTGGGGAGAGTGAAAATGTGTGTTATATGTAGTGGTATGGTGGTAGGGTTGTTGGTGGCACGCCCGATGGAGAGTTTAAAGTTGGAAGAAGAAATTGGATATGGGAAGTATTAAAATAATATCATGGAATGTGAAAGGTACAGGTTCTGTTCTCAAGAGACGGAGGTTGGAATTGGCGTTGAAAAAAGATAGACCAGATATTTTGTTTTTACAGGAGACACATCAGAAGTCAAAAGATACGAATAAACTTTTTTTAGGTTGGATGCAACACTATGAGATGGCGTTTGGAACATCTAAAGCAAGAGGGGTGGCAACTATGATTTCTAGAAAGTTAGGATTTGAAATCACAAAAAAGATTGTTGATCAGGAGGGTAGGTACTTGTTGTTAAGAGGAAAATTGGAGGATGAGGAAATCTTGTTGGTAAATATTTATGCTCCGAATGACCACCAAACAGTGTTTCTCGAAAAAATTCGGAAAATAGTGGAGTTGGAAAATGTTGCTAAAACTATTGTGGCTGGTGATTTTAATTTGATTAGGTCAGGATTAGATTGCACAAATATAGCTAGAAGTGGAACTGGTGTGAAAGGGAAGGTGATGGATAATTGGATGAAAGCTACGGGTTTGAAGGACTCGTGGAGAGAGTTTAAAGGTTTAGAAAGAGCATATTCATTTTTTTCTCACGTGCATGGGACTTATTCGAGAATAGATTATGTTTTTCTTTCGGAAAATTTAATTGGGGATATAGAAGGCACGGAAATCGGGATTATTAAGGAATCGGATCATGCTAAAGTATATTTGGAACTGAAAGTACAAAAAAATACTCAAAGAGTCAGAAATTGGAGGTACGATCCTAATTTGTTCAAAGATCAGAAGAGTAAAGAGCTAATTATGGAAAGCTGGAAAGAAAGTTGGCAATGGAACGATAATAATGAGGTTAATTTTAACGTTGTGTGGGATACCATGAAGTCGGTATTTAGGGGTGAAAGCATAAAATTGGCAAGCTTTAAATATAAAAAGAATAAAGCAGAGTACATAGAAAAAGAAAGGGAAATAAAACAATTACAGGTAGAACACGCAAATAGTAAGGATAAAAAATTTTTTTTGAAACTACAAGGACTTAAGGCAGAAGTAATGGGTAAAGATATAGACAAAGTTAAACGAGATTTGATTTATCTAAATAGGGAATATTTTGAATTTAGTAATAAGAACTCAAAATTATTAGCAAGGGCAGCTAAGGTTAAAAGGGAAAAGAGAGAAATTGGGGTGTTAGTGGATAGGCAAGGTTCAAGGTGCAATAAGAATAGCGATAAATGTAAAATAGTTAGGGAATTTTACCAGGAGCTATATGCAAAAAAAGAAATAGATAAAGAAAAGCTTAAGAAGATATTGGAGAGGCAGTTAGGAAATGGGATAAAACAAGAGCACAGGGAGAAAATGGAGGAAAAAATAACTGATAAAGAGGTTAGGGGGGTAATAAGTGGATTGAAGATAGGGAAAGCCCCGGGGGATGATGGATTATCAACAGAGTTCTATAAAGAATTCAAAGAGGTAGTGGTTCCGAAATTGGTGAAATTATACAATTATATATTGGATGGAGGATCAATTCCGACCTCATGGTATAACACCACAATTGTTCTTTTGCCAAAACCTGGAAAGAATTTGGAAAGAGTGGATTCGTACAGACCAATTTCGCTTATAAACCAAGATGCGAAGATCTTCACAGCAATATTGGCTAATCGTTTAAATAGTTTTATGGGGGAATATATAGAGGTTGATCAAGTTGGGTTTTTAAAAGGACGACACATGGCGGATTTGACTAGAAGGGTATTAGATTTAATAGACAATGTCAATCAAACAAAGGAAAAAGTGGGACTACTATCATTGGATATTTTTAAGGCATTCGATTCACTGCAGTGGTCTTCAATTAAGGAAATAGTTAGAAAATATGGGTTTGGGGATAAATTTAATAGGGTTATAGATTTACTATATCAAAAAGGAAATGCTAAGGTTAGAGTGAATGAGGAGCTAACGGACTTGGTAAAGCTAGAGGCGGGCACTAGGCAGGGTTGTCCTTTATCTCCTATCTTGTTCATAATGGCAATGGAGATTTTAGCTAAAAGTATAAGGGAAGATTCAAATATAGAAGGGATTATGGGTAATAAAGTGAGTATGTATGCAGACGATACATTGCTTATGGTGAAGCACCCGGAACAGGTAATGGATAGGATTAAAGATCATTTACAAATATTTCAAGCTATAACTGGATTAAAGATAAACTGGGATAAGTCTGAATTGATGTTGTGTAATTTGAAAGTGAGCGAGATGGGTAGGACGGTGTCGACACTTAACATACAAGTTAAAGAGAAGCTGAAGTATTTAGGGATAATCATTTCAAATAAATTAGAAGATCTTAAACGATTGAACTACGACAGCTTGAGAATCGAATTTAAGAATAAAATACAAGAACTCCAGAAGTTAAAGCTGTCATGGTTCGGAAGGATTGCTATGTGTAAAATGATATTGCTACCAAAGATTAATTTTCTATTTGATACACTAGCGATCCATTTAAAAGAGAAAGAAATTAATGAGTTTCAAAAAATGTTTAATGGGTTCTGTAATGGAGGAAAAAAATCTAGGCTTCCAAAGAAACTATGGTATATGTCTCAGAAAAAAGGGGGTCTGGGTATGCCTAATTTGCTAGTATATTATCGAGCATTTCAAGTTAGGAATGTTGTGAAGATCTTGGCAAGAGAAAAGGTGATTTGGGAACAATTGGAAATGAAAGAGTACAGAAATATTGGAAACTTGATTTTCTTGGGAATGAAGGATAAGGTGAAAAGGTCAAATAATACTATGATGAAAGGTCTCATGGAGGTATGGAAGAAGGTAAAAAAAGATATGGTTCCGAATCTCTCTCCAATTTTGGAATTGACTGATATGATGTGTTTCCCAATAAAATTAGATAAAGAAAAAATGGAAATATTGGATAAAAATGGGAGGTTGTTATTGAAGGATTGGTTAAAAGCATGTGAAGTTGATGACGAGCGGAAAAAAATGTTTGAGATTTTAAATTTGAACTGGTTTCAGAAGTTAAAGGTGGATAATTGGAATAAAAAATATAAAAAAGAAATAGGGATAGATAGAGTATATACAGAATTTGAGGAATTGGTAAGGAAGATTAGAAAAGGGGAAAGCAGTACTAAAGGTCTTGTAAGCAAGCTTTATAATATATTGAATAGAGGTGCAGATCCACAGGAGGACTTGAAACGGAAGTGGGAACAAAACTTGAATATAAAAATTGGGGAGATTGAATGGAAAAACAAATGGAAAAAGAGAATTATGAGAACAATGTCTGTAAGAATTAAAGAACATAATTTCAAAATGTTGTGGCAATGGTACCTGACACCATTAAGACTTTACCAGATGGATAACAAAAGAGATAAGTTATGTTGGAGATGTAAAGAATATGACGGAACATATGAACATATGTGGTGGAGCTGTAAAAAAATAAGGGATTTCTGGGCAAGAATAGAAAATGAGTGTGATGAAATATTGGGTAAAAGTGTTAAGTTGGTGTCCGGTACCATTCTTTTAACGAATGTGGAAGGTTTGGGTTTAAATAAGGAGGAAAAAGAACTATTGGAAATCATATTGACAACAGGTAGACAATGTATAGCTAGAAATTGGAAAAACGATATAGATATACAGATTGGAGAATGGTATAAAGAAATGTGGAGTTTAGCACTGAATGATAAATTGACATGGGAGATTAAAGTCAAAAGAGATAATTTAAAAGAGAATAGATTCTGGAATATATGGAAACCGTTTGTGGATCACTCTATTATGGCAAGCGATAGTTCAGGACCAGTACCATCACAAAGAAGCTTCTGGAACTGAGTAGAAAATAAACTCTCCGGGCATTGTATATATACACAGGGTGATTATTATTGGTTAAAAAAAAAAAAAAAAAAAGATTAGTGCTAGTACAGAAAGTTTTTTCTATCATTTTGGATATTGAAATAATGGTTTTTAATATTTGGTGGTTAAATAGCAGTTAACGAGTATAGATATTGTTATGTGCTAGCATATAGTAATGTCTGTTAGTATGATATTAAGGATTTGTTAGTGTATTGTATCGTTAATGTATTGTTAATGCTTTTTTTTTTCGTTTTCTGTATGTCTATTAAAAACTCAATAAAATTTATATTAAAAAAAAAAAAAAAAGGTAGATCCCATCTTGCCATGAAGTGACCCACACACTATGATCTCGGAGCCATCACCTATGGTGATGAAGTGTGACATGCAGGATTTAACACCAAGACTGCAATGGACTGCTGCAGCCTTGAGGATATGGAGAAGGTATGCCATCACAGCCAGTCCATCTGGCATGACCTCTTCCGCCTCCATGACCATTGGGAATCAGAAAGTTAGGTAGCTGACAGGGAAAATAAGATTCATTTGAAATATGGTGCTTAGCAGATAACCTAGACTGACAGAG
Organism: Bradypodion ventrale; assembly: GCA_035047345.1. Classification (NCBI taxonomy): domain Eukaryota; kingdom Metazoa; phylum Chordata; class Lepidosauria; order Squamata; family Chamaeleonidae; genus Bradypodion; species Bradypodion ventrale. The sequence continues at coordinate 130,767,041 of JAWDJE010000006.1, forward strand.
AGATTAACAAGTGAATCATAGAACAAATCAAGCCTGACCTATTTCTGGAAACAAAAATGATGAAACAGTCAATTCCGACCCTTTCCGACCCCATGGACCATTTTTCTCCAGGCACCTCTGTCCTCCACCATCCTCCTCAGCCGGCCCAGCTCTGTGCCCATTGTGTCTACAATACCATCTAGCCATCTCATCTTTGGATGCCCCCTTCTTCTCTTTCCCTCCACCTGTCCCAGCTTCAAGGCCTTCTCAAGTGAGTCCTCCCTTCTCATTTGATATCCAAAGTACTTTAGCTTCATCTTCACTATTTGTCCCTCCAATGAACAGTCAGGATTGATTTCTTCCAGTATTGACCTATTTGTTCTCTTTGCTGTCCAAGGGACTCTCAGGACTCTCCTCCAACAGCACATCTCAAAGGCATCTATTCTTCTGTGTTCAGCTTTCCTAATGGTCCAGCTCTCACACCCATACATTACCACTGGGAATACCATTGCTTTGATTATGCAAATTTTTGTTTTCAAGGTGATGTCTCTGGTTTTCACTATATTCCCCAGGTTTCTCATCGCTTGTCTCCCGATAATCAGTCGTCTTTTTATTTCATGGCTACAGTCATCATCTGCAGTGATCTTAGATCCCAGGAAAGTAAAATCTGTCACTGCTTCTACTTCTTCCCCATCTATTTTCCAGGGACTGATCGGGCCTGTTGCCATTATCTTGGTTTTCTTGATATTAAGTCTCAAGCCAGCTTTTGCACTCTTCTCCTTCAATCAAGAGGTTCTTTAGGTCTTCCTCACTTTCTGCCATCAGGGTGGTATCGTCTGCATATCTCAAATTGTTGATGTTTCTCCCAGCAATTTTGATCCCATATTGTGATTCCTCCATCCCTGCATTGTACATTATGTGCTCTGTGTATAGATTGAATAAGCAGGGTGGATCACAGTGACATTGAAAGGTTTGCCTTGAATTCTGACTGACATCATTCTGTCATTTTTAAGATTGTATCCCATTACTGCTTTTCTCACTTTTTTGTTGACAATTATGGCTACTCCATTCCTTCTAAGGTTTTCTTGTCCACAGTAGTAGATATGTTGGTTTCCAGAGCTGAGTTTGCCCATCCCTGTCCATTTTAGCTCACTGATTCCCAAGATGTCAATGCTTATTCTTTCCATCTCATTTTTACCACTTCCAGTTTACCTTGACTCATTGATCTCACATTCCATGTCCCTATGCAGTATTGTTCCTTGCAACATTGCATTTCTCCTCCCCCTTTCCTGTCCCTCCCCTTCCTCCACTCTGTTGTGCTAAGCATCCTGTATCATCTAGCCTGCTCCCTTGTTTTGTCTTTTGTTTTGGTCAATAGGGTTCTCTTGGCAAGCTTTGTGGCATGGTTTGCCGGTTTCTATGCCATTTTTCTCCCATCATACATTTTATCACAGTTTTAAAAAGTTTAAAACAGTTTAAACAACATATTATCATGCATATTATCACACTTTAAAATGCAGTCTCTATGTCAGTTGCTATATTAAGTCAGTGTAAAGTCTCTATGTCAGTTGTTATATTAAGTCAGCTACATTATTGCACATCAGCTACTTATCCTTCGCATGGGACTCTGAGTCTCGCCGCCCTGGTTTTCCTCCTCTGCCTTCTTCCCTTCTGCCAAGTGGTCCTCTCCTTCGGCGCTCAGCTGATGCCTGGAGGTGGTGGATGCCCCTGGCTGGGGGTGGTGGTATCTGGGTGGCCCCTGGCTCCGGAGGCCTTGTGGTGGCGGTGGTGGGTGGCTTTCCCGCCGCTCAGCTGTTCCTCTTCCTCACCCCGCAGCTGGGGGAGTCAGTAGAAATCTCATTGCATCATCTCTGAATATCACTTTGATGTTTCATTTTATTACCTTTGCTTGTTCTTTCCTTCCAGTAACAGTTGGTGTGCTGGTGTGACTTCCAGATGGTCCAGCTAGAATCTTGTATTTGTGGGACATATGGTGTCCTTTTGTTTGGGCCATTGCTCAGTCTTTCAATAGCCTCTTGCCATATCAAGCACTGTTATAGTGTCTATCTAGTGAGTTCTTTTCATTTCTACAAGAGTCAAGGTCAGATTTCTCCCAGCTTTTTATATGTTCACTAAAAGGATTTTCTTTGAAGTGTGAAATACAATTTAAGCATTAGGCACATGTTTCCAGAATGAGATCTGGGATGTCATTGGTCTGCACCCTTTTAGAATGAATGTACGAAAGCATGATGCAAGTTACAAACTGATCATGGTTCTCTTGTTGAAAGGCAATCTTAAAAACAGTTGCATGTGGCATTGCAAACTTTTTGCAGTTGTTTTTTTTCTTCAAAATTATACCTCCTACACAACTTGCCAAATGGATAAAAGCCAAAGAGTTTCTTCCACAAAAACACAATACGGACCATCTGGAAGTCACTTTATAAACTTTGAAGTGAAATAGGAAGATCAAAGGAAAATAATCAAATACGATGAGCTAATTAGATACATGACAAAAAAATTATAAATGTGGAGAAATAAAACCAATGTGTATGTAGTTTATGTGTATGTAGTTAATGCTGTACTAGGGTACAAAAGAAGATCTAGTAAATTGCTGAGATAATGCTTATTGGAATAACCTACTTCTAGTAAAAAATAATCTGAGCATTTTAATTCTTAATTTGTTTGAATTTTATTTATATTTCATATGCTGTATGTCAGTAATTTAATTTGCACAATACTGATAAGAAAAAAGGGGTTGTTTGTTGCAAATCTTTATGAATTCCTCTCTGTGCATTCTGTGAGCACTGGGAAAATGGCATCTTTATAAACTGCAAAAAGTTTACGATGCTAGATGCAACATCCCTTATAGGATTTCCCCCTTCAAATATGTTTATTTTTACATTTACTTAGTTCTTGGGGTTTTCTCCAAATCTACTGATCCTTCCTTCTTTTGTATGTATGATGTGGTACAAAATCAGGAACACCCGATTACTGTAATTCACTCTGCATAAGGTTTCCCTTAAAAATGGTCTGGAAACTGCAGCAGGTTCAGAATGCGGCTGCCCAGCTGGTAGTGGAAGTCCAACATTGGAATTGGATTTCCCCTATGCTGGTGTGACTGCACTGGTTATCTGCAGGCTTCCAGGCCTGATTCAAGGGTTTGTTTTTAACCAATAAAGCCCTGAACAGGTTAGGACAGAAATCCTCAACCTACGGCCCATGGGCCAAATCCGGCCCATAGAACCAAATCATCCAACCCTCACTCCAGCTGCTGCTTCTGCTGCCACCTCAATCCTTGTCCCCTCCACATGGCTTGGCATGTCCCTAACAGTGCTCCATAGCAGGATGGATGTTGTAAGGCTTAGAACATCCGCTTTGCTATGGAGCGCTGTTAGGGACATGCCAAGCCAAGTGGAGGGGACAAGGATTGAGTAGGAAGTGGTGGAAGCGGCAGAAACATATGGCCAGGCATGTGCTGGCCCACAGGAATACAGGGACTCGTCCCGGTGCACCCCAGTGACTGGCGCCCCCCAGAGGCAGGCAGAATTATGTCATCAGGTAACATAATTCACCTGGGTGCAAGATTTCCACCACAGCCCACCCTAAGCGAGAACCTTCCAGGCGGCAGGGCGCTGTTTCCACGGGGCAGGTATCACAGTGCACCAACCAACCCTGGCCATGGCCTCGGTGGATGGGAATGAACCACTGGGCTTAGTTCACAGCTTGTGGCGGTGACAGCAGCGGCGGGTTAGATTCTGAGGGTGAAGGCGGGCAGGAGTCTCGGAGGCTTCGTCCCAGCAGCCGCAGAAGGGGCTCCCTGAGGGGGAAGGCATGCCTGTGTGCCTTCCCCCCGGGGAGCCCCTTCCGCGGCTGCTGGGACTAGGCCTCCAACTCCCGTCCCCTGCCTTCACCCTCGGAATCCGACCCAGGAGCGCCAGGGCCCGATGAGCTCTTCTTCAACTTTGAGAGGGGGGGGCTTCCCCCTTCCTATTTGCTGCCTTGCCTGCCAGGAGCCCCCGGTCTTGCTGAGCGTGGCCAAGAGAAACCCACGTCCAAAGCCTTCTTCTTCTTCTTCTTCTTCTTCTTCTTCTTCTTCTTATTATTATTATTATTATTATTATTATTATTATTATTATTATTATTATTATTATTATTATTATATTTATATTTATATGCCACCCCACTTGATTGCTCAACTCTGGGCGGCTCACAGAACAGGTAAACATCACAAAATCATATAAGTCGCAACGTTACAAAATATCATCATTGCAAGGAGAAAGTCCCTCATTTAAAGTCCATCCATTTCAATCAACAAAGTCCACGCCAGCTTTAAATAGACACAAAATTACAAGATATTTTCTTTGTTCATAGGCAGCTTTAGACCAAGGGTGAGCAGTTGTAGCTCTTTCTTGGCCTACAAATTCCATCAGTTCTACTCCGCATGGTCCATGAAGAGGGATTATAGTATTCACAGTCCAAAAGCATCTTAAGGGTTACATTTGATCCAGCACTCCTCTATCCTCACAAGCAAACCTGTAATTACCCATTAAGTTTCATGGCTTGAACTTCCATTGGCCAAGTCTTACCCCAATTACACTACTTTGGCTCTCCTTTTGCCTGTTCCAAATCTGATGACTGTTCATATCTCGAGCTTTTCTTAAGTCCAGCCGTTCTTATCTCAAGGTTTGACTGTACAGCTGTCAGGAAGGCTGCTTTCTGGTAGGAAACCCTGGATTTTCTTATTCTATTTTTTAAGGAGGCTTTTAGGGACCCAACGGTTAAAATAGAAATAACATGCACATGTGCAAGATACTGGCTGGTTGCACAATGAAGAAAAACTTACCCATGGAAGCAGGAGGAGACAGTAAACCTAAGAGGCTTAATAACCTTATACTGTAGCAATGGTAGGGAAGCTTGTAACTGCAGCAAGCTGTTTGCTTAGATCTAGACTAAGGAGCTTACAGAGTTTAGAGCGCTACAAGCCTATCGGCTCCAAAGAGGGCAACTTACAAGCTGTGCAGTAGCTATGTTTCCTAGTACTTCAGTGAATCATAAACACTTGCAGAGTTTGTATGGGGTTGCCAGACAGCTTTTTTCATCTGCTCATGTTCCCTGTAGTTTAGCAGAGGAGATGTTGTACCATTACCTTTGCTTAAGTGAGAGGTTCTCAACCTTTTCAAGCCGGGGGCCGGGTCACACTCTCTCAGTCAGCTTCCAGGGCCAGATGGCCATTTTGCCCTAACTGCATGATGGGGGGGGGGGTAGCCATTTTGTTTCTTGAATGCCCTTGGAGGGGTGGGGAGCCACATGAAATGGTGCCGTGGGCCATATGCAGCCCACTGGTCTTAGGTTGAGAACCCCTGGCTTAAATTGTTTCATTTGTATGCCCTTCTTGTTTCAGGGGACCCATAGTAGCATTTTAATCTCGGTCACAACCTTGTAAGGTAGGCTGGACTAAAACTGTTTGACTGTTTTTATACAGTGAGCTTTTTGGCTTAGATGTCAAAGAATTCTGCATCCCATGCATGATTATACCACACTTGCTTAGGAAAGGAGATACAATTTCAGCACCACTTCCACCACAAAATGTTAGGTAGAAGAGATATGGGTCTCAAACTTCCATCTTAAATGACAAGTGGTACCAAAACGTTGTTGAGGGTGGGCATTAGGTCATTTTCCTTAACAGTTTTAGGTCTAAATTACCTTTATATGGAAACTAGAGCTGGTCAGCATTCTTGCTTTGCCTTGGTTAGTTTTGTAGCTTCTCCATTTTCCATCTGTCTGTCTGGACATCCCGTAGACAAGGGTTTCTCAACCTTGGGCCTCCAGGTGTTCTTGGACTTCAATTCCCAGAAGCCCAAGTCAGCACACCTGCTGATCAGGGTTTCTGGGAATTGAAGTCCAAGAACATCTGAATGCCCAAGGTTGAGAAACACTGCTGTAGACCATTGCAGACTCAATGCCGAGCGTTGGGTGGCAATAAATATCCTAACTCCCTAAAGAGGCCAACAGCTATGGGCGGATGAGCCTCATTAGGTGATGGTCCCCCTCAGTTGAGGAAATGCCACTGGAAACCATCATATATGTCCCAAAGGCAAAATGAGTGGAGGAGGAATCTCTTAACTATTCTGATTCCCAACAGTCATGGACGCAGAACAGGCCATGCCAGATGGACTGGCTGTGAAGGCACACCTTGCCCATATCTTCAAGGGTGTGGCAGTCCATTGCAGCCCTGGTGTCAAATCCTGCATGTCTCATTTCATATGTGCCGCAAGAGATGGCTCCATGATCATAGTGTGTGGGTCACTTCATGGCAATCCACCTTAAACAAATTCACGTCAACGGCATTTTTCCTGAGACACATCCATCAATTGTGAAAATGATTTTAAGGAAAAAATGTATACTCGGATACGAGTAGCAGCCAACACTTTTCCATCTGTCTCCATAAAGGAAAGACAGAACATTAGGCTGTGATTGGTAGCTTTACTTTCTGTTTTTTTATTTTAAGTATATCTGTTTTAGGTTGCAATCCAGTGCATACTTCCTTGGAAGGATGCCCCATTGAATTCAGTGGGACTGAATTCGTAGCAGATAAGGACAGAGTCTTTACTGTAGGGTTACTTTCAAAGTCCATATTGGTTTATGCAGTGGGATCGGTTGTTTACAAACTGAGGAAGTTTCTATGCCCTTGAAAAGTCATTTTGTGTTGTGTGTATGTGTTTTCTCCAAAAGGTGCTGAGTTTAAAAGGATGATTAGCAAAGATGCCACTCATTGCTGCACATGGTATATTAGATCAGACTTGCTTGGAAGAAGTGAACCCCGCTAAAAGCTGCAAAAACAGCCTTGTTCTCGGAGGGAGTGAAGGCCTGGGGAACTGGGCTTACATCAGCTGCTCCAGTTTTACCGTGCGCAGTGACTGGAATAGATTCAGACAGCTTATTTGCAGCTTTGCTGTGACTTACTGGTTGCCAGAGGGAGAAAATGTTAGTTCTCCCTAAAGATAGTTTTTTAGTAACTAAGACTAAATATTTGACATGAACAAGGCTTGGTTGTGCCTCCCCCTCTCCTTCCAAAGTCTAGGTTAGGCATTGAGTGAGAGGGTTGGATTTCTGCTTCAGAAATGAAATAGAGAGCTTAGGAAAAAGTGACTATGCTCACTGCAGGATTTTGGGAAATGTAAAACATGTTTGGCTCAAGAGAAACATAGATTATAGTAAACTGGCATTATATGTGACTCATGAGGTTGTATTCAGTTTACTAATTGTATGATGTAGTCATCAGATACAGTACTTCATAATCCCATAGTTTTGCTTCTCTGGGGCAAGTAGGAGGTTAACATAGATCCGTGATGGTGAACCTTGGCACTCCAGATGTTCTTGGACTTCAGTTCCAAGAAGCCCTAGCACCCTGTGAATGTACACGAGTGGGTTTACTGTGATTCATCCGGCCCGCGCTGCTCTCATCGCTCCCGGAAGCGGAAGCAAAACGCGCCCGGGCGGAGGAAGGGTTAACCCGGAAGAGCCTTAACCAAACGGGCACGTTTTACTTCCGCTTCCAGGAACGACGAGGGCAGTATGGGCTGGATGAATCACATTAAACCCATTCGTGGATACACAGGGTGCTTGGGCTTCTGGGAATTGAAGTCCAAGAACATCTGGAGTGCCAAGGTTTGCCATTACAGATATAGATCTTGATGGACCATTACTATACGTGGTTGGAATGCTGTGTTTGACTTTGTTTATCAGCTGGGTTCAGTTGGACCAGAAGCAACTGACTCTTAAGACATGACACTAATAATCCTTTTGAAGGCTGTGCTTGCATCAATACAGAAGATCTACTCGATCTGGCTGTATATCAGAGAGTAAAACAGCAACAACAGCAAAAAAGACAAACAATGTTGTGGCACCTTAAAGACTAACTCCTGTATTTAAATGTGAGCTTTTGTGGATCAAATCTATTTTTGACTAATTTTTCTATTGCCTTATACCATTGATGGTGAACCTTGGCACTCCAGGTGTTCTTGGACTTCATTTACCAGAAGCCCAAGTCAACGCTCCTGCTGATCAGGGCTTCTTGGAATTGAAGTTCAAGAACATCTGGAGTGCCAAGGTTTGCCATCACTGCCTTATACTTTAGCCTTTATAAAGAGCGTGGAAGGTGTCACTTAATCCACCAAAGAGGGTGCAAAAATCTCAAAAACATGTTTGATTAAAGGCAGTGCCATACAAATAAATGACTGTGTGCACATGTTAGGTGCCATCTCTTAATATTCAACTGCAGTCCTACTTTGGCACTCTCTTCTTTCACTTTCCTTAAAAGTAATTTCAAGTCATTGCTGCTTCCTGCCAGTAAGATGATGTCATCTGCATATTTTAAATTACTGATGTTTCTTCCACCATTTTTCGCTCCTCTATCTGAATCTAGTCCAGCTTTCTGTATAATACGCACTGCACACAGATTGTGCAGAAAAGTGGATAAAATGCACACAACACTGGCTACAAACTCCTGTTTCAGTTCCCTGATTCTGTGGCTGGGTGGACCAGGAACTCATCTTACAACACTGACTCTAGGACTCAATATCTTCCAGTTGCTTGAGAAATAAGCAGCATTATGCAATTTGAACAGCCAGTTCCCACCATAATAGTAAAAAAATTCCTGAGCTTCATGCAGTAGTCACTTTGAGCATGGCTTAAACCAGGGATCCTCAACTTATGGCCCACAGGCCGGATCTGGCCCACAGTACTAAATTATCTGGCCTGCACCCTCGCTGCTTCTGCTGCTGCAAGAAGCGACCACAGGCATGTTCCTGGTGGCTGTGGGTTTTTTCCAGCAGCTGTGGGTGCACTCCTGGTCATTGTGTGTGTGTGTGTGGGGGGGGAAGGGGTCCGGCGGCTGTGGGCGCATTTCCTTCACCCATGTCACCTAGCTCCTCCAGGCTGGTAAGTGTGTGTGGGGGGGGGGAGAGTGGGGAGATTTTTTGGTGTGTGTGGTGGGCTCGGGATGGTTGCTTGGGGTGACGGTGAGGGGACCACCAGTCTGGCCCCTCAAATGTCCGAGGGAGCATGACCTAGCCCCTGGCTTAAAAAGGTTGAGGACCCCTGGCTTAGACTTTTCTCTGCTGTAGTGTCGTGTCAGATTTTTAAAAGGTTATTGGAGAAACTTTGCAACATTTTATGTAATGTTTCCCTCCTCCCCTGAAAACATGGATTTTCCATTAAAATAGAGCATCTAATTTTAAGTGGGACCAGAGGAAAGGTTTTCTCTGTCAAGGCATATACTAAATTGAGTGCCTCTTGTAAGCAGGTGTTATTGTGTTATATTTTCATCAGAGCTGCTGCAAGTAAGTTAGAAGAAAATGACAAAATGAATTGGACAAGAAAGTGTCTGAGTTCAATGAATAATTCAAGACTGCAAAGCAACAAATGCTGATATTTTCTGAAAGGTGAACAACTGTCCTTGGTTTAGAAAAAGATGATAATCTTATCTTTAAGCATTGAAGCAAATGCGCTGTGTTCGTAATTCTAGTTCATTGTTGGTCTTGACAGGAGGTGCACCTTGTCGGGAAAAAAGAAGGGAATAAAATAAATTTTAGTAGCTTTCATAATATACTAGAAGATCTGGAAATTTCTAGACTAACTTCCTTATCATAATTGCATTTGTTTCCTTAATTTCCTATTAATGATACTGTACCAGTCTGGCCAGATTATTCTACTATGTTAATAGAGTAGACCATACTGCCAGCGACTCAGTGCCTAGTGTCAGGCAGCGGTTAACTAACCTCACCACCCTGAGGACTAATGGGCTTGGGTGCTGAAGCCCACAGGGAAGGGTGATGGACCCCAAGTCCATCACCACTTGAATCCATCTTGATGGGGGGTAGCAGCTTCATCAATACCATCAAAAGGGCTCAGGACCAGAAAGTGACTCACAAAACTGGATCAGTGGTACGGGTGTCACGCTGCAATGCGGAAGGCAGATGAAAGGCCACTGCATTCTACTCAAGACAGTTTTCATGGCTGATGGCCATGATGATCGCCTATATTCAGATTCAGATATGGCAAAAAAAGAAGAAGAATGATACTTTGGCAGCCTGTTTTAGTGGGTAGTAATGTTAGTATGTTTCATCATATATAGCAAATTTAAATAAAAGCTTTTGACACTAATACTCAAGATGCAGATGGACTACAGGCCACCAAGAACCCCATCTTGAGTGAAGCCACAATACATATTGCCATTGAACTTTGAGCTTTTGTACAGAGTTATATCACCTGAGACAGTAACATGCCTCTCACATCAACAGCACAGCTGTGGAACCATATGGTATCACAGTTTGAAAACATATTTATAGCTGACCTAGAACAATGCTTTCTCAGCTCCTGCACCTTAAAGTCTCTTTTCGATCCAAGATACATTGATGATGTCTTTATCATCTGGAATACTGACAAATAATTTTTAAATGAGCAACTAGGATCCAACCATTAAACTGAGACTGCATCAGCTTCGACAATGGGTTTAGGTAACAGCTGCAAAATGGACATGTAAGCACTACATTATAGTGAAAACCCATTGATATTGATATTTATACATATTTACAATGCCTTCAGATTCCACCTGGAAGACACCATAAAATCTAGTGCAGTGGTTTCCTAAACTTGGGTCTCCAGAAATTCTTGCAGTGCAACTTCCAGCTCCCAGAAATCTTGGTCAGCACAGACAATGGCGAAGGCTTCTGTGAGATTTAGTCCAAGAACATATTGGGGGCCAAGGTTGGGAATTGCCCATCTAGTTTTTACACCTAAGCCCACAGATACAGTATCTATTTGGATCTATAACAGAGAGACCCAGAACTTACAGAATTAAAGCAGGTATATAACACTTTAATGAAGTAAAAAAAAATCAACAGAGCAAAGTGTATCCAGCAACTATTTATTACAAGGCAAACACACAGGGGGGAAAATGACAAAATACCATTGGAAGTCATCTATAACTCCCAAATGAGTGCAATTAAACATGTCACCAACAGTGTATGACTCATTCTGAACAATATTACTTACCTCTCCCAAGCTCTTGAGTGGCTAATCTGCACTCATTTAGAGAAAAATTGTCATCTTAAACAACAATTGACATGCTACAGGGCAAATCAACACAAATTAATTCCTGCTACAGATCTACCAGCTATATTGCTATATCCTAGTAGTACCATTATGCCACATCACAACATCAGAATTCTGTTTTTTATTTTGCTCCCATGCTCTTTGTCTGCATTGTGACATAGAGCAAACAGGAACATCTACTGAAGAAATCAGTGGTTGCAATTCTGACATCAAAACTGGAAAAACACAAAAACCAGCTTCAGGACACTTTAGACTTCCTAGACCCATGATGGTGAACCTTGGCACTCCAGGTGTTCTTGAACTTCAATTTCCAGAAACTCAACTCTCTTTGCGGTAAACCCATTCGTGTAGATTCACAGAGACTTGGGCTTCTGAGAACTGAAGTTCAAGAACACCTGGAGTGCCAAGGTTCTCCATCACTGCCCTAGACACTCTGTTACTCCAGATTTATCCAGTCTTTGGTAGAGCAGTAATCAAATTAATTAACTGTACCATAGCACAACCATGGATAACAAGATGACTGTGTAATTACCCTTTTTTGTATTATGATTATTATGTCACTCTCTTTTTATCCTATCTCTCTTAGTGTCCATCCCTCGACCATACATTCTGTGCATACAAGTTTGAGGCCTCATTATTATCCACCATGAGCCTAATGAAGTATTTTTGTGGACCTATCAGAGATGCATTCTCCGTTTCTGATTTCAGCAAAATACAGTGGTACCTCGCTTAAAGAGCATAATGCATTCCGCAGTATTGCTCTTTAAGCGAGTTTGCTCTTTAAGCGAAACACCATTGTAAGTGACCAATTGTGACTTCTGGCGGGGGGATTGCGAACCCCGATTTATTTGTTAAGTGAGTTTTTGGTTGGTTTTAGTTGTTAAGCGAGGTGACCATTCAGAGAAAATTCTGCTCTTTAAGCGAGTTAGTCTCTAAGCGAGGCACTGTTTATGCAAGGTTTTACTATAATTTAACTTTGAATCAGATTTAGCTGAAATTTTCTCTACTTTGCTAATATAATTGTTATCTTACCCAGTGGCCAGCTGAGTAGAAGCAGGAGACATGCTGTTGAAAGATATTCAAGTTGGTGAGTCTTTGTTGATGAAGATGTTCATTTCTCTTGGGGAAAATCCCGCCCCCCAATCTTTGGCCTTATATAGTTAATGTATGCCATTGACACAGAAAACCCCACATAGCCTGCCTCATGGAGTGATCACTTCTAAATTCTCCCTTCCTTTCTTTACAGCACTTTGTTCACCTACTTGGCAGCAGTTACTAAGACCTAACAACTTTCTCTTTTCCATTAGACAATCTACTCACCTTCAACCTCCATTACCTATAAAACATACAATTTATTCAAGTACTTTCTTTTTATTCATTGTATGTATAATTAACCTTTTAAGCATGCAGAATATTCTGTGCCTCTTGAAGCATTAATGAAGAGAGGATTTTTTTTTTTGAAGGAGCCAAAATTTAAAACTATTTCTGGGAATGTAGAGGATATTAATAGCGTATTTGTCCATATAGAGAGACTTGCATATGAACAGCCCATGGCATGTGTAGGCTGTTCACCCTTTTCATAGCCTACTTGGTGCCTGCTGTCTAGTACGAGTGGACATATGTGCCTGTTAAACAAAAGATGGGCATTTGCTAGGGGATGGTGGGCAGCTACAGTTCCCAGAAATTGCTCCCGCCCAGTTGTTGGTTCTGAGAAACAGACAAGAGTCTTAAATTTTATGGCATGAAGATAACATGCTATGCAGTTGCCTCTTTGGCTTTGTGCTAATTTAACAATTACCATGTACAGTAATGTGGCACCTCATCCAGATAGGAACATTGCTTTTCATTGCATGTGCATTTTTGGTGCTGACAACTAATTGTTAGCACTGCCCAAGCTTTTCCTTACAACCATGGTTTGTAAGGCTACAATTATTTTGTAAAAGTATTCGGCATCTTTTCATCTTCAACCTTTAGCTTAATCAGGTGCTTCTTATAGTTTGCTTGCCAATAGTTTTGTATTGTTTTGCCAACTAATTGTGCTTTCTGAAAATACACTGATCATATCGGCTATGTCTCCTTCCTCCCCTCTCCCTTCGGTTAAGATTATAAATCTTAGATTAGACTGCCTTTGTTTCTTTTCAGGCAGCTACATATCTATTAGCTAAAATTTCCAGCCTTAAGTATCTTCTTGTTGCTAGGCAACGTTGCCACCCTGTTTGTGGGAGCCCTGTCCAGTGGATAGATGGGTACCACCTGGTACTTTCTTGTTAAGGTATGCATATATTAGCTACCAATCTGCATAAGCAGGTGGAAAGGAGAGTACAGTGACTGCTTAAAGGGCTGCTTAGGCTTGTTTACTTGTTTGTTGACGCTTGTCTTCTTAATAGGTACCATGTTTAGAATTCACAGTCCAAGGAAAAATGAAAATTGACAAATAATGCTAATTGTACAGTAAGCATGTATACGTTCACTTTCCTCATGCTTGTATAGGAGAATGAGAAACTGCAGATTTTTCTCCTCACTTACAAGAGGAAGAGATATTTTCTATTGCTCTAAAGCAGTGATGGTGAACCTTTTAGAGACGGAGTGCCCAAACTCACTAGGTTGCTGTCTGCACCACAGAGGGGCGGGGCAAACTTTGTGCTGGGGGAGAGAGGAAGCGCTCCCATTGGGCTGCTGGGCAGAGGGGCAGAGTGAACTTTATGCTGGGTCAACGGTGTGTGTGGCCACAGAGAGATCTCTGAGTGCCCCCTCTGGCACACATGCCATAGGTTCACCACCATTGCTCTAAAGTATTTGCATTTGTGAGAATGTTTTGTGTGTGTGGTTGATGTAAATTGTGCCAAACTACTTGCACTGGATCATTCTTGTGTATTTTATTTTGTAATGTTGATCAATTAGCCAGTCCTTCTGCACTTGCTGTGTGTATGTTTATTTTATTTTTATTTATTAATTAAATTTGGATCTGGGTGTTTTGCTTTGCTTAACAAACAGAACAGATAAAAACTTTTGCACAAAGGCATTTTGCACAAATCATGGCAACTCTGGTGGATTTATTTTGTACTAGAAGTGACATTTTAAAACAATTTCTTGACAAGATGTTTTGTTGAGACTGAATAATGTTACACGTGTGATCCCCATATTTATGTATAAGGGCCAGCTCTATGTGAAAATCTAAAACAATATTCATGGATGCCATTATATTTTATGTTTTTCTTCTTTATATCACACATTTTGTCCAGTAAGCTCAAGGCATCTAGCATGGCTCTTGTCTTCACAATAATCTTATTAACTAGATAATAATAATTTCATGTCAGAAATTATTGTTGGTTGAAAGGATTTTTGCGGAAGAAACTCCACTCAGGGAATGCCCAAATGAGGCTCCTTTCATGTATCCCAAGAGCTGGGACAGAGGCGGGCGCTCAATCCGCCATGCAGTACCTGGGTTTCAAACTGCTGACTTGCCAGCCTTCCAGCTAACAAGGTGAGCTTCTTAACCACTGAGCCACCTAAAGGCTAATGGAGCGTTACTGACTCAAGGTTACTCAATGAGCTTTACAACCAGGTGTTGATTTTACCCTAATCTGGCGCATTCTAACCATTGTGGAACAATGGCTGTTAACATAGTTTTACTACTATGATTTATTAATATGTGGCAGGTTCATAGGATATAGGGGGATAAAACTAGTCTAGGGTCAAAGTAGACAATACAATTAGCACATACAGTAATTAAATAGGATCCCTTTTATTGTAATAGGAACCTCTCTCTCACTTTAGGTTGCAAATTAGCTTTCTTTTGTTCACTGATTGCTCATTGGAAGGGAAACATGAGCGTCGTTTTCATGCCTGGTTGCATAGAAATGTAGTGCTGAAGAAAACGCATGCTTGGAAGAAAAATTTAACAGCAACAAATGCCTACTTCCTTTCATATGCAATTTGACCCTGCGACAAACATCATCATAACCACATGTCTGGTTCCTTCCTTATGAAATATTGAAAAAAGATGAAGTGCACAAATCATAAGGATTTCAGTATCGTATAGTATTTTTGTATGCACATGTGCGCCTTGCTTTGTTTTCTAAGCCTAGTGGTTTTAGTGGTTATTTTTCACTCACTTCTGTGACATGTTTCTGAAAATATTGGCAGGGTTCTGTCACTGTGCACAGGTATAATTGAAACCTGCTTTCTCCAAGGAATTCCTTGGCTTTATGGTTTATTTGTTTATTGACATTGACAGAGATCTTAATGGCTTTTTAAACCCAATTTGTGCATCACTGAATCCTCTAAAGAGGAAGATCTGATTAAATTTATCGGTGGAATAAAGTCTCTTCTTTGCAGAGCCCATAGCTGCTGCATGAACGCCTGCACCTGAGAAAAACATGTTTGGCTTCAAAACATTGTGCAAACAGTGTCTAATAGGCTATATGTCCCACAGTTCTCTCTTAAACTGGAATAATTCGAGATTTGAGGAGAATTCTCTCACCTCTGCATGAACCTTTCTCTCCTTTATGAAAAGCTTAGTACTGGGCCAAATTCCATTACTATACTTTTATGTTTGCCAAGATTTCATTTGTGTCTGATTTGTGAACACTATAAAGGGATTTGTTTTCAGATTAGGCTTGGGAAAGATCATCCGTACAGCTGTGCTGAACTTCATAGGTCACAGTGCTGCTGTATGCCCTCTCCTAAGCTTGGAGTCAAAGCTTAGAACTTCTCATTCTGTGCCAGACAGAATGTCTCATCTGTGTTGTAGTTGTTGTAGTAGTAGTATAAATGGTATATTCAAAACTGATTCACATGATCCTATGTTTTCCCCTGAAATGTGGGCTGACTTCATTTTGTGAATGAATGGTTCACTAGCTTCACCATTTTTCATATGAACGTCCAGAATAATTCTATGGACACATCGATCTTGTTGGATTTCCGAAGCTAGGCAGATCTGGCCTTCTTAAAACTTGGATGGGAGACAACCAAGAATACCACAGATCTCTTGCTAATGCTGGGAATGAATCTTGCCTAAAACCCATTGCTGCCAGTCAGTTAGTAGGGTCTGACTCTGTATAAGGCAGCTACCTATGTTTCTCGGTGATATGACAAGACATAGTTCAGCACTTTTGTTAATTGCAGAACAGTGAACTGATCCTCCTGTTAATCACCAAGCCACCTGTTATTCCAATATGCTAATATCAACCAACAACTCTATGAGACCAAAGGACCCATCTTTATCCAAGTCTTTCTTTGCCAGCTTTCTAATGATCTTTGGCTAGTATCTTTGGCACAGCCATTCATAAGCATACATAGGATAAGCGGAGTTGCATTTGTTTTATTCCTCTTCTTGTTTTGCAGTGCCGACAACAAGAGTCATTGCAACTGGTGGGGCATCTCACAACAAAGCAATCTTACAAGTAAGTGTGGCTTTTTGCATTCATGATTACCAGGTGTCTCAACTAGGGCATGTACTGCCAGACAGAAAGTGAAGACAGAGAGGGGATTGATCTTGAGTGGGAATGATTCCAAAATGAAACACAGGTGGGAGACGTGGATAGTGTAGGTAGCCAGAAATGGATTAGCTTTCTAGGAGAGTTTCTAGTGAAAGCTCAAGATCAGTGAAAGCTGCTTAAGTGCTAGTCCAAGCACAGCTTTGAGGCAAGCAGTCCTTTAATTTAAGAGCATGTGCATTTATTAGAGACCCAGCAGCATTTTCATCATTTTAAAAAAACCCGGTTGGAAGGATTCTGTACTAGACAGTAGTGCTACAGCTGGTCTCCATCTGTAAAGATCTTTCCTTGGAGTTATTATCTGATGGTTTTTATGATCTGTGGCACCAGGAAGAAGTCACCTCTTGCTAAAACGAATGTCTACTCTACAGCTTAGTTTTCCAAACAAATGCTCACACTTTTCGAAGCAGTAGTTAATGTGATTGGACTGCAGCGTGCTCCATGTGCTGGAGGCTATGACTGGCCACAACTTCCCAGCATACATGTCTTATATTCATAAATCTTCATAAAGCTACATCCCTACTTGATGATAGGATGTTCCATATCAACCTGATTGTCTGTCTATATGCCTTGACCATGGAAAGAAAATACCAGCTTCCCCTATTTCCAACATTCTGGTTGTTCATAGATATTTTTATGCTTCTCAGGTCTTGAGTGATGTTTTCAATGCACCAGTTTACACTATTGACACTGCTAATTCAGCCTGTTTAGGATCTGCTTACAGAGCAATCCATGGTAAGTCAGCGAAACATCCCTTTAAACTGCATGGACATGTACAGCAGAACACACCATTTATGGGTGCAAAATTTTGTAGCAGTAGCTACGTTCACAAGTCAGGCTATGGTTTTGAATTGTGCTCTTGCTTGTGTTTACTCTTCTGATATTCTCTGCAGTGAGGTTATCTTACAAGGTGCATACGAATAGCTCTGCTGGATCAGATTAAGCATGTATTTCACTGAGCATTCCACACACACACACCGGCAAAAAAAGCCCAAAAGTGGGATCAGAAACAAAGAGCCTGTCCCTGTGGCTTTTTCCTTTTGTTAGCAGTAATATCAGATTGTCATGCTGTGTCTGACTAGACTTGTTGATGGACATGTCTTCAATGAACACCTCTAATCCCTCTATGGACATCTCTAATTCTTATTACAATATCAATGTCTTAGAACAACATGTGTCATAAGAACCTTTTTGATGACAGCTGGGTGAAGCAGAGCCCACTTCTGATGATGCCACTGGAAGCTCATTTGCCTGTTCTGTTTTCTCATTGTACATCTGAACAAGAGTTATCAGTCTCTCCTGCCCAGAGAAGGCTGGTCAGAAAAGGACAAACAGGGCATTGGCCCAACCCACTAGCCAGTTTACCCTTGCTATGACTCCTTTCCTCTAGGGCTATGATGGTGAACCTTGGCACGTCAAGCGTTCTTGGACTTCAATTTCCAGAAGCCCAAGTTAAAACACCTGCTCATCAGGGCTTCTGGGAACTGAGGTTCAAGAACAGCTGGAATGCCAAGTTTTGTCATCACTGCTCTAGGGTGTGTTTGTGTCTTTTTGCACACTGTAACCATGAGTTACAGTTATTTTGGCTAATGAGCCCATAGCAAAGTTCCGTTGCAAAAGCTAGACGATGACCCAAACCCTGTTGCTTAGTGTGTAAATTGCACTAGAGTAGGCTACTGCAGGTACCAAGTATGGTATAGTGTATGGAGTGATGGACTAGAACTTGAATCCCTGCTCAGCCATAATAGTTCATTGGGGGTGTGAATCTAGTAAAACCACTGATTAAATATCTCACTTACCTTGAAAACCGAATTAGAGTCACTCTAACTCAGTTCTGACATGGTGGCTTATAATAAGGCCCCATGAATCAATGAAGATTTACTAAGGCAACTCCTTTATAGTTTCCATTGATTCGCTGGGCCTGCTCTAACTCTGACTTACTATATAGGCTCATTACTTACAGAGGATTTGAATTGCCAGATCTCCATTGTTCCAGTGGGCTTTTTCTGGTATTATTTGGTACACGGAGCAACAGAGTTTTAACAGTTGAGTGGGAACAAAGTTGTTTCACTGGTGTAGTGATTAACATTTTGTATTTACTTTTGACATTGTTTTTAAACAATGTTAGAAACATTTTGACAAGAACTGTTGAAATCGTGTGCCTTTCTCTGATAAAACTTCTTTCCCTATCATCACAAAAGTGACATGAAGTACTGTAGCAGAAAACTAGGAAGCAGTGCAACATGTGATTTAACAAACTTTTTAAACATTGCATTAAGCAACAAGTACCAAATTGGTACCTATTTATCTACTTGCAATTTCTTGCTTTCAGACTGCTAGGTTGGCAGGAGCTGTGACAGAGACGGAAGCTCACTCCACCGTGCAGCACTCCGGTCTTGAACTGCCGAACTTCCAGTCATCAAGTTCAGCATCTTAATCACTAAGCCACCGCAGTCCCTCCCAACATGGGGATACATTATGCTTAAAAAGCAAACTTCTTTTTTTCCTGGCAGTAACAGACTGACATGATCAATACCCTTGGGAGAAGTTAGTATGAGCAAAAGTTGCCTAAACTAATTTTCAAGGCTGAGATAAAACTTTCAGTTTCTTCTTCTTGCTTCCTTTTTCACTCCTAATCTCTTCTTTTTCCAGCTTCCCCTTTAAAAAAAACCCACACACCATGCTTTATCTTTGAATTTATTACTTCTCCATATTTTCCCATCCATTTGCTGCCTTATTGGCATTCCTCAATGATTACTGATACTGTTGAACTTGCAACTCTGTGGCTTTACCCTCCATGGGACAAATTGAATGACTGACATAAGCTCAATCTCCAATACCCCCTCACCCAGGCCTAAATGCATTGGAATGTAAGGTATTTATCCTTCACTACTGAATGCTGACACAACCAAGGAAGATCAATGTAATGTATTAATTTGCCAAGGAGTCTAGGCACATCTCTCATCTTGTTTTTGCTCATTGATCTCAGGTCTGTGATCTTCATTTCAGGACTGGTGGCAGAGACCAACATGTCTTTGACTGATGTTGTGAAATCCGCACCAGGGCCCAAATTAGTTGCTACTCCATCAGCTGGTGTGGCTCAGGTGAGACAGCTTTAGATACTTCTACTGGTTGATTTCTTCCTTTTGCTTTTCTTTGTTTGTTCCCAACTTAAAAATAGATTGTGTGACAGTTAAAATGTTTACAAAAGGACAGGCTTCAGTTGGGGAGGATCTCTCTCAGATAAATTCCAAATCGGTACAGTATTTACAAAAATGAAGTTAATAAACCAGTTGTTTCCAAATCTTCTCCATCTAAGGAATGTTTTGCGAATATCAACATTCACCTTAGAATTCTAAGGGTTTCTTGAGAATGACTGTAGCCAAATATGTTCTTCACATTTAAGACAATCGTTGTCAGTTTCTATTTCCAGATGTTCCTTTTTTAGATGAACCACACTGTTGTTTGAACCCTTCATATTGCAAAAGATTTGTGAGCTTGTTCTGTGTATTGCCCCATTCTACAGATGCTTCCAGATAGGGGTTATCTCATGAAATGGGAATGTGCTCTGAAACCTAACTCCAGGAGTCCTTCATGATTAAGTAGGGAAGAGAAATAGTGACCAGCAACATCTCATTCAGATATTTCTGTGTACCAGTGCGTATCATGGTGTGTGTGATGAGCATCTGAGGGATGCCAGAGGTCTGGATACGTCACTTGAACAACATTGGGTTAGAATAAAAGCTTGAGGTTTTTTGTGCCTTAGTTATTTCCAGGTGTGCATATACCTCTCTTGATATCTGACCTGCTTTAACATACTTGTAAATCAGAGCTGCATTGCCATTGGCAGAAGCTTTCTTAGGTGGAATTAGCTGTGAGTGCAAAGATGTCAATGTTTAGAGCATTAGCAATGACAACAAAAGCAATTATGCCAAAAAGTTTGGAACTTGCTGGCAGAGAAGGGCGGCTTGTTGCTGACGGGTCAGATTTACTGGTTGGCCTCAGATGATATACTTCAGAACGCTTCTCTTGAACTGTCTCACTGCATGAAGTTGGGAATAGGAAGGAAAGCCATGGGAACTGCTGTGAATTCTTTTTTCTTCACCCCACAGTTGTTTGATGGGTGTTGATCTCAACTCTATTCTGTTTGGCACTTCAGTTATCAAATTAAATTATGGCCATTTTGAATGGCAACAAATGGAAGCTGCCAAAGGTACAAGACGGATATGGGAGTAGAGCAACTTGTTCTACACATGTCATTGTCTTACTGTCCTAGCTTTTAGTCTGGAATTTTAAATAAAAATCTCCAGAGGCAACCTTTCCTGTTTGAGAAGTTGTTCCAACTCCCTTGATAAGGGTGGACACCCCATAAATGCACATATATAAAGACATTACAGTATTGACAGTTCTGTTTTCAGTTCCTTTCCGGATGACCCCCTTTTTCAGAGGAGTTCAGAGCATTCCTTAAGATTTCTACCACAATAGAGTACCTGTATTCTATTCCTTTTCATTCCTTACCTGCTCACAATCTATCCACATGTAAATGAGAAGTTAAGATTATTATTTTTTACCCTAGTGTGCATCATTGGATACTTGCTGACACTTTAATGCCCATTCATCCAGTTTTGTAAATATCCTTCTGGAGCTCTTTACACTCTTCTTTGTGATGCCATCAGCACATGGACACTGTCCTTAAATCCAGGCCATTCATGAACAAGTTAGGTAAAGGTTTCCCTTGCCCGAAAGCCAGTCGTATCCGACTCTAGGGTTCATTGCTCATCTCTGTTTCAAAACCGAAGAGCCAGCGCTGTCTGCTTTTGCAGACGTTTCCATGGTCATGTGGCAGGCATGACTAGACACCAGTGTGCATGGAGTGCTGTTACCTTCCCACCAAACTGGTCCCTATTTATCTACTTGCAATTTCTTGCTTTCAAACTGCTAGGTTGGCAGGAGCTGGGACAAAGACGGGAGTTCATTCCGTCCTGCAGTACTCGGGAATCGAACTGCTGATCTCCCGCCTCCCAGTCAGCATCTTAGCCAGTTGAGCCACTGCAATCCACTTGAGCCACTGCAGAACAAGTTAAAGACCAGTTATTTCCTATCTGAATTATTCAGTGAAATAATTGTGTGCCTAAATGCCAATCTACTTCTTAATGCCTAGATTCCGTCTATTAACATATTTTTTGAAATTTGCAGGGAACTCTGAAAGATTCGTAAGGCAATACTTAAATTAGCAGAAGAATATTGATTCTCTTTTAAAAAGCCATGGCTTGCTGTGTGCTTAGCATTTTATTTTTCATACTGCTTCGGTTCTGTTTGCATATACAAGGCTGACAGTATTTTCCAGATTTCTTGCAGAAGACCATTTTAAGGCTCTGTTTCCTCCCTGCCCGTCCCCTTGAAAATCATTACACTTGAGTTCTTTAAGAATGTATGGATAGACACAATTAGAAACAGTAATTTGTTTGTTGTAAATTTGACATTAAGGTTTAGACCCATGATAGCGAACCTTGGCACTCCAGATGTTCTTGGACTTCAATTTCTAGAAGCCCAAGCCCCCTGTGAATCCACATGAATGGGTTTACTGCAATTCATCTGGCCCACGCTGCCTTCGTCACTCTCGGAAGTGGAAGTACGGTTAAGGCTCTTTCGGGTTAACCCTTCCTCCGTCCAGGCGCGTTTTACTTCCGCTTCCAGGAGCGACGAGGGCAGCATGGGCCAGATGAATTGCAGTAAACCCATTCATGTGGTTTCACAGGGTGCTTGGCCATCTGGGAATTGAAGTCCAAGAACATCTGGAGTGCCAAGGTTCGCCATCATGGGTCTAGAGCATTTCTAGGTCTCTTACTATGTGCCTTGAGTCTTCAGACTCCTTTTTAGAAGATTTCATTTTCAGCAGTTATTTCCCTGACTCACCATGCAGGGGAATCTACCTGTCATCTTTTAATCTTCTCCTTACCATGAAATGACCTCTTTTCCCGTCACTGGTTTTGCACGTCTGAGTAATTGCAGGTGTTTTTTTTTTAATCCTTAGTCTTAATAGCATTAGCATCTCAAAATCCTTTGTTGTCTGCTTTCATTTCATTCATACACATTTCATTTCTTTGTATTGTATTCATTTTGGCACAATTTGTTTTCTCTTTTATTTGACATTGTTTTTCATCTTCCTGGTGACCTCTTAGATATGCTTAGATAACGACTAAAACCAACCAAAACTCGCTTAACAACTAAATGGGGGTCCTCAATCCCCCCCCCCCCCAGTCACAATTGGTCACTTACAATGGTGTTTCACTTGAAGAGCACACTCACTTAAAGAGCAATCTTGTGGAACGCATTATGCTCTTTAAGCGAGGTACCACTGTACTTGCTGATCTTCTGCTGTTTTGATTCTGAGATGTTCTGGGTAGATTTTGTGAGCCGCCCTGAGTCAGCGTATGCTAAGTGGGCGGCATACAAATCCAATCAATCAATCAATTTAACCCTACTGATAATAAAATGCTTTTATTAAGGACTGGAAGTCATGTTTCACTTCCTCATCTGTTTCTACTTTTAACCTTTGGGGAACTGGAGTATTTGTTGACTCCGTTCTCGTTTGCCGTTTCCTATTGTTGTTGTTCAGTCGCACAGTCGAGTCCGACCCTTTGCGACCCCATGGACTACAGCACACCATGCTCCTCTGCCATCTGCCACCCTTTGTAGCCCACCCAGATCTACCAACATTGCATCAACGATGCCATCTAGCCATCTCATCATCTGCCACCCGCTTCTCCTTTTGTCTGATCTTTCCCAGTATTCGTGCCTTCTCCAGTGAGTCCTGTCTTCTCATTTGGTGGCCAAAGTACTTGAACTTCAGCTTCAGTATTTGTCGTTCCACGGAGCAGTCAGGGTTGATTTTCTTTAGGATTGACCGATTTGATCTCCTTTCAGTCCAGGGGTCTCTCAAGAGTCTTCTCCAGCACGAATTTGTCTCTTGATATCAGTTCTGTTTATTCTTCAATGACAAAGTGAGCTGGCTGTATACAGTGGCTCCTAAACATCCAGATTCATTTTAAATGTTTCTTAGGGGGGAAATTACATACATGTTAACTTGAAACTAGTTGTTATTTCTAACTAAAATAGACCCACCGAATCAATGGGGATGTTGTATGTCAATGCTTTTGTAGGTTTCATTGATTCAGTGGGTTTGCTCTAGTTGGGGTCAACTATTGGATTTCGAGTTATCATCACCCCTCTACAACAGATGCAAATTATGTCATGAGTGCATTACGCTGAACTTTGTCTTTCTAGTACTGGCCAGAAATGTGGAACCAGCAGCTAGGAAACAGCCAAGTCAAACCAGTTCCATGTTATCCTACAACCAATATCCCTTCCCCCTTGTCTTTTGGCCTTGGTATTCCCAGATCACATCCTTCTAAAATTGATCTCCCTGGTCTACAAAAGTTCTCTTCCATTTTTAGAAATCTATACAGATTTTGCCTATTGACAGCTTGGGCTCCTCTGCACATTTCATAGCGGCAAAACCACAAAAGCCAGAGGATCTGTCAGTAATATAGTGCGTGAGCATGAAACATGCAAGAGAAGCTCATAATTTGATGTGTCAGTTTGCTTCTGTTTTTTACAGGGCTGTATACTTCTGTCTATCTCGTTTTCTCTCTCTTGAGTTTAGCAGCCTTCACTTAAGTGATGGTTCTTTTTATAAACCTCAAAGTCAGCCTGAGGTTAAGCACTGTCTTCTTGAGGAATTCTTTGTATAACGACCTAGCTAACCTCATGTGAAGTTGTCTTGATCACATCCCTATATAGGGTATCTCTGTCTTATGAAACCTGTTTTCTTTGCCAAAGAAATACAAACACAACTTTTAAAATCTGAGTTCTCTGTTTGTCTCTTACTCTTTCTCTCTCTCTGAGAATATGACTCAATAGACACTGGAGAGAAGGTATTCTTTTTTGGTTTACAGGGGTACCCAAACTATGGCCCATGGGCTGGATCCGGCCCCTGGCACCAATTCATCTCGCCCACAACACCCTCATCGCTCCTGGAAGTGGAAGTAAAATGTACAGGAGCAACAAAGGTGTCATGGGCCAAATGAATATGTGTCAGGGGCCGGATCTGGCTGACGGGCCATAGTTTGGACACCCCTGGTTTAAGCAGAGAAAATGGCAGCCTAAAATTCTATCTCATCCTGTAGCAAAACATCCTTCCGGTGGGAGGAGCCACATGACCGGCCCTCAGTCTGAAAAATTTGGGCACCCCAGTTTTAGAATGAAACCTCTTGTTCTCAGCAATGTAAGTTTGGGAAATGGATCAGTTTTAGGCTGATGCTAAAAAGCAAATGTTTTGCATTTTACTTCCGCTTCCGGGAGTGACAAGGGCGGTGCGGGCCGGATGAATCGCAGTAAACCCATTTGTGTGGATTCACAGGGGCTTGGGCTTCTGGGAATTGAAGTCCAAGAACATCCAGAGTCCCAAGGTTCACCATCACGGCCCTAGTCCATATTAGTCCCAATGAGAGTAGATCCATTGCATTGTTGGAAGTTATATAAGTGTTGACTTAACATCTTCTTGATTTAATGACCTGTGCTTGCTGAAATTAACAGCTGGATTCAGGGTCTACGTTTCCCTTAGTTCCGGCTTATAGCACAGACAAACAAACTGGCAGGCAAGAGAACCGTTTTTGGGAAATGAAGAGTCAGTCCCAAGTTCCAAATTAAGAAGCTTTATTGTAATTAAGGATGGGGGATGAGGGAGTCATTGGATAGCTAATGTGAAATTGAGACTGTTGATTCTCTTAATACATACAAGAAACAGTCTTAGAAATGTTGGGAATGGTATAGGATAAACTTTATAGAGAAATGTTCTATTCCTTTCTTATCAGGGAAACAGGTAGACTCCGTGCGCTTCGGTGTCTAGTCATGCCTGCCACATGACCACGGAAATGTCTGCAGCAGCAGACAATGCTGGCTCTTCAGCTTTGAAACAGAGATGAGCACTGCACCCTAGAGTCGGATACAATTGGCTTTCGAGCAAGGGAAACCTTTACCTGAACACATGGCATTTCAATATAGAGAAACTATGCTGGTCTTTGACTGTAATAAAGATTTGATTTGATCAGTATGGAGAAAAACAGGATTTTTTCCTCTATGTTTAACAAATGATTGAGATGTGCGAGGCAGCTAGATGTTGTGTCAGTTACACCGATTGCTTTGCTTTGCTTATAAATTGAGTTTATTATGACCAGAACTTGCTCAATAGGGCATTCCAAAATCAGAGTACCATAGCTCTCTGCTAAACTCCAAAGCCTGGAGTATCTACAGCAGGAGCTTGGATGATAAGACTAGCAGAAGAGGGGATTCAGGAAGTGGTCCTACTACATAACCTGTATCCAAATTGTTTGAAGCAAGAATCAGAAAGTAGGAAGCATTTTTGTACCAAATCTGACAATTGGTCCATTTAGTCCAGTATTGTCAACACTGGCAATAGCTCCTCAGGTTTTAAGAAAGTATTCTTTACTACCCATACCTGGAGATTGAACCTATAACTTTCTGCATGTAAGACATGTGCTGTACTACTAAGATACAACCTCTTCTCAGTACAGCACCTACTGTTCCCTGATAGTTTCCCGTCTAAATCCTAATTAGTACCATACCTGTTAAGTTTTGGATTTGGAAATAAGGGATACTTGACAGCTATGCTTATCCTGTGCTGCTCTCCAATGGTGGCAATAGGGCATTGCAGTCTAATTAATAAGGGATGATGGCGGGAAAGAGGATAAAATAAGGGGTTTTCCCGGTCAATAAGGGATACTTGACAGCTATGATTAGTACTGGCCCTTTTGTGCTCCCAAAGTTAGATGAGATCAGCATATTGGTTGGTACTATGATAGCCTTCTGTGGATGGGTGACCTTGCTGGAGTGCAGCTCACATTAGCCCCAGTCAGAATGGCTAATGGCCAAGGACTGGTGTGTGTGTGTGTGTGCAGTATTCCAAAAAAAGTCCCAAACATTAAAAGTGCTGTGTTGAACCTATTTTGGGGTACGTTTCAGTACTTTGGACAGCTCCATTGAAGTTCCTCCTAAAAGTACATGGACCATTCTTCATGCAGTCACCAACCTCTGTTGCTGTTTTAATATAGGGGTGGTCAAACTACGGCCCATGGGCTGGCCCTGGCCAACAGCACCATTTTGTGTGGCCCGCTGCTGCCCTCGCCACTACCGGAAGCAGACGCATTTACAACAGCCATAAAACACACCCGTGCCTGCTGTAAACACTGCCATAAATGCACCCGTGGCTGTTGTAAATGCGTTTATGACAGCCACGGACACATTTTATGGCAGTGCTTACGGCGGGAAGAACCACTTGACCGGCCCGCTCAACCATGAGACTTGTGCGACTTGCGCGTGGAGCGAAAAGTTTGGGAACCCCCGTTTTAATATTTTGTTTTGTTAAACACTTCACTTTGAATTGTGACTGGTACTAAACAAGGAGTGAAGCCGAGGTCTGCTCCCCCAGTGTTAACGAAGAATGAAGACAATCATGTAGAAAAATTCAACTAATAACAAAGAATTGCCTATTTTTGTGGCTTGGGTTCTCAGCAAATGCCCTCATTTATCAATGAGCTGGTGCAGTGTTGAAGAGCTGCCCTGGAGCAACTGATCCTGTCTTCAAATCAGTGGACAAATGAATAGGCTGTTAAAAGAGCCATCGAATGGTAATTAATTTTTGCTCATTATCCATCCAGGGTGGATTTGAATGACCAGCTGAGCCGTGGAGTTCTTTGTGTCTTTTTTTCCATGGAAACCTATGGAGGCTTTCCTTACTTCCCCATTTAATTTTTAAAAGAGAAGAGAAGGCGAGCAGATTTTGGGGGACGGAGGGGGGGGGGACGGACTTTTCTTTTAGAAATGGAAGATTAATCCGAAGAAGGAGGCATGACTGAAATAACCGGGAAGATTTTATAACCTTAAGTATATGCTGACAGACAGTAAGAATCCATTATTACAGCATTAAAATGCAGCACTAGTTTAGCAATCTATTAAAACCGGAGATGCTTGGCTTGTTGGTTAATTAAGCCAAAAGGCAGGAGAAAGGAGTGTGATTATCTTGAAGATAATCACGGCATTGGTGTTTTTACAAGCCACATGCCCTACCGAATGGCCTAACGACATTAACATGCACATCACTTTAAGCTTAGCACAATGTGTGTATTTGTGTATGTTGTTAATACAGAACATTTGTGACTGTCTCTAACGCCTTGTGATACACACCTCTGAGTATTTTCTCCCATATATTTTTTTTCTAGCAGAGCTCATGGTCTGATTCTAAGACCACGCCTGGTGAGCCACCTAAATAAATCCCTGTGTTCTTGGGCCCCACTGCCTTCTTAAGACTTATCACTGATTTAGAAAGGTGAAATATTGATTCTGGCAATTGACACCACCTGAACCTCTAAATAAAATAAAACAACATGGGGTGGTGGTGTTTAAAATAAAATTCATGCTTCACAGTCCACTTGGCTGGTGATTTCAGAGGGATGCTGTCGTTCTGCAAATCAAAGTAAAAACTTATCTTACATTTCAATTAATTCTAGCTCCCCCTTGCTTGAAAGCCAGTCGTATCTGACTCTAAGTTCAGTGCTCATCTCTGCTTATAGCCAAAGAGCCAGCTCTGTCTGGGTTTGCAGATGTTTCCATCGACATGTTGCAGGCATGATGAGACACCGGAGTGCACGGAATGCTGTTTATCTTCCGCTGAAGTGGTGCCTATTTATCTACTTAATAATAATGAATAATAATAATACTTGCAATTTCTTGCTTTTGAACTGCTAGGTTGGCAGGAGCTGGGACAGAGATGGGAGATGACTCTGTCATGCAGTACTCTGGAATTGAACTCTGATCTTCCAGTTATCAAGTTCAACATCTTAACCACTTGAGCCACCACAGTCACTTTACCTTTACCTAATTAATTCTACTTTTGCTTTTCTAGTTAGGTGGGTAGGTCTGCATTTGTGAGAACAATTCCATGGAATCAGTTTCATTGCTCATTTTGCTTAATGATTTGGAAGCTCAGCAGTTGCTGACCTTTCTGCTGATCATGGTTCACTGACAATGGTTCACTGACAACAATTGTTAAATCTTGTTCCTCTAAGCCAGTGATGGTGAACCTTGGCACTCCAGGTGTTCTTGAAGTTCAATTCCCATAAGCCCTGATCAGCAGGAGTGCTAACTTGGGCTTCAGGTAATTGAAGTCCAAGAACACCTGGGGTGCCCAAGGTTCGCCATCAGTGCCCTAAGCAATGTATCCACGAATTTGCAACCCAGATGTGCAGTGTGTCTCTTGGGAGTCTTGATTTTTTAGAAAAAGGAACAGTGGTTCTCCACGTTGTGTAAGTCTACGTGGGGTGCTGAGAACTCCATAATCATGTAGTTTTCTAAACTATAGGGTGAGGCCCTTTAGGGCTTCAAAGCTTAGTCTGGTTTCATTGTTTTTAATGTGATTTCTGAAGTAAAGATGTTTCAATTTGCCTAGAATTGTTTTGCATCCTGAAACTTTGTTTATGTAACCTACTTTTGCTACAATATACTTTTAAAAGACATGAAGATGAGTAGAGCTGGTTATTTTACTATTCGCTACCTTACTGAAGCTGGGACCATAGTCAGGTAGGGATGCCATATGTCCCGTTTTTCCATGATTTTCACAGATTCAAGCTGTCCCGTCAGGTTCAAAGAAAAACATGTAAAAATCCCAGTTCCAGGGGAAATTTATAAAAAGCTTCGGAAGATTCTTTCAGACTGCAAAGAGTTAAATGCATAGAGTCAGCATTCCAAGAGAGGAAGGGAACTCTATGGCTAGGAAGTGAGAAAGACAACCCTTCCCTTCCTCTCTAGCAGTGCTGACCCTATGCATTTAACCCTTTGCAGTCTGAAGCCGCCCAGTCGGGTTTACCTGATTGAGCGGCATATAAATTTGAATATAAATAAATAAAAGGAATATTCCATAGCTTTTTACATATTTTTCCATTCCAGACTTTTTAGAGCTTTCTTCCAAGGGATCCTCATGTGGGGTTTGAAGGTGAGTCCAACTCAATGGGGTGTGTGTGAAGGGTAGGGTAGGGGTGACCTTGGGGAGAGGAAGGGTCTTAGAGTTTGCGGTGTGCCTGCCATATGACAACGGAAACGTTTGCAGAAGCAGACAGCGCTGGCTCTTCGGTTTTGAAACCGAGATGAGCACTGAACCCTAGAGTCGGATACAACTGGCTTTCGAGCAAGGGAGTCCCGGTTTGCGGGGGATAGAATTATGGCAATCCTATGGCCAGGACATGTGAGAAGGCAACCTAAAGTCCTCAATTGCTTAGCTGAAGGGCGTCAATTCAGGAGCGGTCCCACTTACTTGTAGGCCCAAGGGTCTACTCGTGAATAATGAGTCCGTTACAGAACTCATTTGTTTGTCTTCTTGGCAGTTCATGAAGCTCTCCTCCAACAATCACATTTCAAATGGATTGGTTTGTTTCTTGTTGGCTTTCATCATTGTCCCACGTTTCACATCTATGCACGCTGACTGGGAGTTCCATAGTATGGATGATCTTGACTTTGGGCTCCAGCAACACATCCTTACGCTTGAGAATGTTTTCTACTTCTTTCATAGATACTCTTCTGATTCTCAATCTTCTGATTTCTTGGCTTCATCTTTTTTGCATTGATGACTGAACCAGGATATAGATAATCTTTTAACCTTTTTCTACATTTTCAACATTAAAGCTTTATAATTCTTCTGGAACCATGATTGTTAT
The DNA here is from genome assembly GCA_035047345.1 of Bradypodion ventrale. NCBI lineage: Eukaryota > Metazoa > Chordata > Lepidosauria > Squamata > Chamaeleonidae > Bradypodion > Bradypodion ventrale. The sequence goes on from JAWDJE010000006.1 coordinate 130,797,420, forward strand.
CTTCTTAATATTTATCTGTAATCCTGCTTTTACAATTATTTTGCCTTTTGTAGTTATTTCAGGATGTTGCTGTCTCCTGGAAGCAGTACAGTTTCAAATATATATATCTTAAATTATTGATGTTCCTTTTCACACTTTTTGCTCCTACATTTGAATATAATCCAGTTTTCCAAATGATAGCTTTTGTATGTACTGTAAATTGATCAGGCAGGGAAATCAAATGCACTCTTCTCTTTGCCTATTGGAAAGCATTCCTTTACTTCTTATTCTGCTTCAGCAGTAGCCTGTTGTCCAGAATATAAATTGCAGATCAGAAAAATCAGATGCTATAGCAGAGATGGCGAAACTTTTAGAGATCGAGTGCCCAAACTGCAACCCAAAACCCACTTATTTCTCTCAAAGTGCCAACACAGCAACAGGGAAGGAATGAAACACTCCCATTGGGCTGCTGGGCAGAGGGGCAGGGTGAATTCTGTGCTGGGGGAAACGAGGAAGGACTTCCATTGGGCTGCCGGACAGAGGGGCGGGATGATCTCTGCTGGGGGTGGGAGGAAGTGCTCCCATTAGGCTGCTGGGCAGGGAGATGGGGCAAACTCTGTGCTGGGGTGACTGCTTAGGTGCCCACAGAGAGGGCTATGAGTGCCACCTCTGGCACGTGTGCCATAGGTTCGCCACCACTGTGCTATAGCATACCCATTTCTTCTACAGCAATGCATAGCTTTTCATGGGTAAAGGCTTTTCTGAAATGGCTTTTCTTCCCATTTTTGGTATGCCTCAGTAGCCAACATGTGTCCAGTAGCCAGTTATGGTTTAGTAAAGGCAAATGTTGCCCTTGCTTGAAAGCCAGTCATATCCGACTCTAGGGTTTATAACCAAAGAGCCAGTGCTGTCTTCATCTGCAGACGTTTCCATGGTCATGTAGCCTGCATGAGTGGTGGGTTGACACTACACAAATAGGTGAAATGGTTTATATAGACCCTGGTAAATCTGCAGAAGTAAAATAGACTGCTAGACATCAGTATGAGAGCTGGTTTATCCATTTTAATTGACTTCAGGGGTAAGGGATACCCTTTGGTTGCTTCATCAAGAGCTTACAGCTACAAGATGGCTAGAAATAGACCATGGAGTGACTTGAAACAGTTTGCTAGAGGAAAACGAACCCTCTAAGAGGGCATGGCATAGAGATAAGAATTGTTGGCAATCTATTTCAGATGTCGCTAGGGACAGGTAGCAAGTGAAACTAATTTAGCCTTCAATAGATGTGCATATGCACAGAATCACAGAGTGCACTGCTATAAGCAGCATGTTCAAGCTTTTCATGCTGGTCTGTATAATTACATTTTGTAAAATATCACTTCTAGTGATGCATTAGGTTTAGCGGCTGCAAAAATCAGGGAATTTATGTTCCTCAGGGTCCTTTTTAATGCTTCGTTGAGTGTTCTTTATTTCCTTTGGACATCAATTACAAAAACTAAATCCATATAATCACCTTAAGCTCTATACTCCTGAAATCTCTTAGAAGGAGATTTCCAACATAAGGTCAGTAGAATGTAAGTGCTAGAAGCGTGAAGGAATTTTTCATTTTTCGCTGGTGTGGATAAGAGTATGGGTTATCGATTTTTGATTTGGACATAGAGACTTATACCTTAAAGAGCTAAAGAACAGATTATCTATTACATGTACTGTATATCCCACCTTTCATACAGTGAGGTTCACAGCGGAGGCAGAAACTGCTCTTGTGTTCAGGAATATTTGAGACAATACACATATTGGCAAATCATCTCAAAGAGTCTAGAAATTGAAGTTTACTGTATCGAAAAGAAAGTCAGAGGTAACAGCTTAGTAACCTCTTAAGAGAGGCTTTGCCAGGCTGTGAAGAACTTTGTATATGCTCTGAGACTACGCAGAAGCTATGCTATAATGTAAGTACAAGATAGTTCAACCTTTTGTTATTTTCTTATATGTTTGCTCTGTTTTGCTTTTGTCTATGATTCATACCTGTCAAGTTTTGGACATGATAATAAGGGAAATTTTAGGCCCTTCTCTCCAATGCCCTTCTCTCCCAGGCCACACACCCTCCTCTCCAAAATCTAGGCCCATCCAAGAGCCTAGAAGAGGAGGAGCCACAGAGAGGAATGTTGCGTTCCCCTGGTGGAGGAAGAACCACCCCATAGGCACAACTGCTTCTCCTCACAGGGAAAAAGGCAGCCAGCAAACCAAGCTTACTGCAATAAGTCTATTCTAAATTTCCCCCTATTTTCTCCCTATTCGACTGCATTTCATATTATGGTGATTTTTCATGGAACTGTTTTTTACACTTTAATCAGTGAATTGTCTACTGTCTTAGTGTTTTGTGCCTCAATTTCATTTTTAAAAACTCTGTATTTAAGAGAAAACCACGGATGTATGCTGTTGATATTGTATGCAAATATACTTGAAGCCATCTCTCCTGGGAAAGAGGGTGTTAAAGGGAAGTCAATGAGCCAATCGGCTTCAAATATATTTGCATACAACATAAACAGGATACTTCCATGGTTTTCTCTTAAACACAGAGTTTTAAAAATGAAATTGAGGCACAAAATGCTAAGACAGTAGACAATTAACTTATTAAAGTGTAAAAAACAGTTCCATGAAAAATCACCATAATATGAAATGCAGTCGAATAGGGAGAGAATAGTGGGGGGTTTATAATAGAATTATTACAGTAAGCCTGACTTGCTGGCTGCCTTTTTTCCCTGTGAGGGGAAGCAAACATGCCTATGGGGTGGTTCTTCCTCCACCAGGGGAAGCCCAACACTCTTCTGCTCTGGTATGAGCTGCACACCTCATGAATAAAGATATAACACAATAATATATGGGAGATTTACATGCCCTTGGATTTTTTTAAAAATATGGGAAATTATATTAAAAAATACGTGATGGTGGGAAGAGGGACTCCAAATTACGGGGGTTTCCCGGGCAAAACGGGATACTTGACAGGTGTGCTCTGATTACACTGCAAATAATTGTCTGCTACTTGGTCTAATCCATGTGTCCTATATACTAAATCAAGTGCACTAAATCCAAATCTGAAGTCTGATTCTGCTTAGAAGAGTGGTGGCGAACCTATGGCACGTGTGCCAGAGGTGGCACTCGGAGCCTTCTCTGTGGGCATCTTTGCAGTCACCCCAGCACAGAGTTTGCCCACCCCTTTGCCCAGCAGCCCAATAGGAGCGCTTCCTCCCTCCTCCAGCACAGAGTTTGCCCCGCCCCACTGCCCAGCAGCCCAGTGGGAACATTTCCTTCCTCCCTGTTGCTGTGTTAGCACTTTGCAATAAATAAGTGGGTTTGGGGTTGCAGTTTGGGCACTTGGTTTCTAAAAGGTTTGCCATCACTGGCCTGGGACATCAGGATCTTAAGTTAGCAAATCTCACCCTCTTGGTTAGGTTTTGCGTTGATCATGCGGGGTATATTTGCTATAAATGTAGCAAATATTGTACGGTTTATTAACACAGCTGTGCCTACTCATCTTGAGCTCAAAACAGATTTTCTGTGGCCTAGGTGTACTATCCAATAAGATGGTTTCACACTAGAATCAAGCCCTTGGTCCATCTCACCTTATATACCTATTTCTGACATCAGCTCACTGACTTGCCCAGACATGCCCAGCCACTGCTGGAACATTCCTGCCACCAGGGGTCGTGATTCAGCTGAGGGGGCAGCAGGCATAGTGGTAGCTGTAACTGTTATAATATTCCCATGTAAAAATACATTACCCAGTTACTGACCATTTGAACAGCTATAGCTCGCCTTTAAATCTGTATGTGATAGGCAAATTCTGAGTTTAGATTTGGAATCAGCTCACTCGATATCATGTAAATCACATGTGTTATTCCCAGTAGCAAAATTGTTGTTGTACAGTGTTATTACAGTATTATTGCTTTTGCTCCAAAAATATTTTTCTCGACTTTCAAATGTTGTTTTATCCTTATGAAATTTTATGGAAATTAATTGGCAATAGGCAGTTAATTAAAACTCAGTCAGTCAATTAAGATTTCTTAAAGTTATATTATACTTCTTCTGGTTACCTAATTCCCAATTCAAGCAAGTTCTGGACAAAATAAACCAGATTTCAAAGAATGTAGTTGATTTCTTCATGTAGTCTACTATATTTTAAGAATCTAGAAAGCCTGGCAAAAATTCTTTATTCTTTTATTCAGATTTAGAGAGACAAAGGGAAACCCCTCTCCATTCCTTGAGCTGGATCTTAGAGAAAATTAATAGAGCCAATAAAAGAATAGCTTTAATTTTTCCTTCACGTTCACACGGGTATAAAACAACAGCCAAACATCAGTTATTCATGCTAATGGCTGGGAGACGTGTTGCAGCAGATGCTTGAATTTTGCACATTAGCAAGTTAAGCATTCAAGTCCGATAAAACAGTCAAAAGCACTGTAGCCTTAAATGTAGTCGTTCGTTTCTTCTGACACTTTTAATTTAGAGCGCTGTGTTCACTGCATTGCTTCAATACACACCCATATATAAAAGTGCCATTGTATGTTGTTTTCCTCAGTTTGTAATGGTAATGATAATAAACTATTAATAACCAAAGTAATTTCTGACATGAGATTTATTTATTTATTTACTGCAGCACTACTACTAGTAGTATTCCTATTACTACTAGTTGTAATGTGTTGGAAGAGGAACAGAGAGCTTGCTATATCAGCAGCATCGCCTGTTTCCATTAACATGGGACTACTAGGGCTATTAAATCTTGTCTGGCACAAAGCAAGCAGCCTTTATCAGGGTTTGCAGATAATCAAAGTGAGAATTAGTGAGGCTTGACTATAGATATTTCAGTAAATAAAAGAGCTATTTTTGCCTGACATATTGATGCCCTTAATACAGCCATAAGTGCTTGTTTGGTACTTTGCTTGCTCCAGCATATATATTAAAGGAAAACAATATGCTGTAGGACTCAGTGTTGCTGGGGATTTTGGGCAGTGGTAATATTTGGTGGAGGAATGTGGTGGCTCAGCAGTAATACATGGAACTTGACAACTGGAAGGTCGGCAGGTCAGCAATTTGAGACCCGAGTGCTGCATGACAGAGTAAGCTTCTGTCTCTGACCCAGTTCCTGCTAATCTCGTAGTTTGAAAGCAAAAAATTGCAAGTAGATAAATAGGTTCCACTTTGGTGGGGAGGTAAACAGTGTTCTGTACACTCGGGTGTCTAGTCATGCCTGCCACATGTCCACGGAAAGGTCTGCAGATGCAGTCAGCTCTGGCTCTTTGGCTATAAATGGAGATAAGCACTGAACCCTAGAGTCAGATACAACTGGCTTTCTAGCAAGGGTGACCTTTACCTTTACCTAATTTTTGGTGGAAGGTAGGCATGACTTCCCCCCCTTTTGCCAAACATGTTCTCTGAGGTTCAAGTCAATCTTAGCTTCTTTTCTCCTAAAAGCTTTATCTACTCTTGGGATTTTTTTGGGTGGGGTGGGGTGGGGTGAGGAGACCACTACCTCTCCTTGTGATGCTTGCTGCCTACAACAAGATATAGCAAAGTGCTATACAAAATAAGGATAGGCAAATCCTTGCCACAATATTTATTTATTTATTATGATTAGACACCAGCAGGCACCGGATAACAACCCTGACAACCCTGAGGACTAACGGCCTTGGGTGCCAAAGTCCCAGGGAAGGGCAATGGTCCCCAAGTGGTTTAAATCCCACTTGAATCCATCTTGATGGAGGGCAGCAGCTTCATCAATACAGACCTGGAGCCGATGAGGACTTTGTGCACCAAAAGGGCTCAGACCAGAAAGTGACCTGCAGAACTGGACCAGTGGCATGAGGGTCATGCTGCAATGCAGAAGGCAGATGAAAGGCCACTGCAATACAGTATATTGTTTCCAGGACAGTCTTCATGGCTGATCGCCATGAGGATAGGCAATATATGGCAGAACAAGGAGGAGGAGAAGTGTACAACAAAAATGAACATTACAACAAACATCACAGAACTTCAAACAAGACCCCCCACAAAACCCTGGCGGCAGTAGATGACCCCATACAATAATAAATTAATGGTAAAAAAAGCTCAGAAGAAAAATAAAAGGAAAGATTCTAAAACCACTAATGGAGGTAGAATTTCAACGATAGCTTATAATGAAATATGCACGGGGGTGGTGGTCAGAAACTATCTTTTATGCAATTGTTGTGTAATAACCAGGTAGAATAAAAGAACAAGAGCAGGAGATGGGAGAATCTACCTTTAGTTGGGCTGTTGGAAGTTACTTCTCCATCTTAGCCACCCCCTGATGTAACTAAGCAGTGTCACTGTAACCGCCTATTCTTTTGGCATGAGCACAAGCTGGACAAATAATGGAAAAATTAACAAGTGTTCATAATTTGCATAATTGACACAGGATATAGAATTCAGCTTTTCTTGTTAAGAGGTTTAGGAAAGCTTTGGCACTTTTTTTTAAAAAAAGCACTGCTTACACATGATTTGGTTGGACAACTCGTTGAGTTGCATACCTGGCTCTGGAACCACAGGTAAGGAATTTGATTCATTATGCCTCCTGGGAGAAGAGATCTGGGCAGGTTGCATAGTCCCTGAACCTCCAGGAGAAAGGAATGGTAATCCACTTCTGAGTAGTCTGTATCTGGAAAGCCAAGGCAAGTGTTACCATACATTGGAATCGACTTAATGGCTCTCAATCCTTATAAAATTATTACATGTGAGTGTGGTAGATGGTTACAGACTATAGTTGTTTGCAAAGAAAGTATGTAAACCAGACGTTCTCAACCTTTTCAAGCCGGGGACCGGGTCACACTCAGACAGCTTCGGGGGCCAGACGGCCATTTTGCTCTTCCTCTACCACATGGCACTTCCTGGTGTGGAAGATGTGGTGGTGGGCCACATGAAATGGTGCCATGGGCTTTATCCAGCCCACTGGCCACAGGTTGTGAATCCCTGATGTAAATCCTTGCTTGTCTTATTCTCATGGATGAGAAAAAAACACCAGAAATATTATTTTTTAATACAAAACAGTGAGGTATTTTTTATGAGTTTTACTGAAACTTCTTGCATTTGCAAAAATAGTTCTTGTGTAAATGGCATGATTTGCATAAACTGTGCATATTATATGGCTAGACTTAATAGATTCTGGCTTGATCCACAGACTTTTAGAATTTTAGAACCATCAGGTGGCTTGTTTATATCTTTTTGATCAATTGGTCAATCCTTTTGCGCTTGTTGTGTGTGAATGTAGGTAATTTGTCTTGCAGAGAGAAAAGATCTTTTGTATACAGTCTTGTGCTAGACAAGAAATCTAGTGCAGGTTAACAGACTCTTAACATTTTATTGATGTAAATGAGAGATCATGAAGCAGTCCAACAAAATGGTGTTTACCCCCATGACTTGCCTGCTGAAAACAGAAGGGGGGAATCTCTCTATTGAATGGAAGGGTGGAGGCCTTTATAGGTCATAGGCAGCAGCCTGAAACATTCCTCTGGAGGCACAAAATCCATTTATGAGACCGCACTAATGACTGCTCAGATAAATCCACTTAAATGCAAATATTCCTGGGGTTTCATGGTCTTTTTAATATGTAACCCTTTCTAACCCTTATTTCTTCTTAGGTTTACCAACCTTTGCTGAAAAGGTACATGGAGCTTGAAGAGCAAGTGTTGAAGCTTAATAAGTAACATTCGACAAGAAAAACTAAAATCAAGCTATTGCCTCATTTAAACGTTAAAGAATGTGAAGATCAGAAGAAACTACCTTTAATTGAGTAACACATTTTTTAGTGTCTTGCAAGGAAGACAATGGAAGGAGCCGTAACAAGGCTGAACACAACTTTATTGCATGATGGTCAGGGTGAACATGAGGTAATGGCGGACAAACAGCTCTATTTATATTACACTGTACATTTGAATATGTCGGTGTGGTAGCTCATTGGCTACTGTCCGCGTGACGTCATTGGTCGTCACGCCCATCTTCTCCAGGTGTGGTGTGGCGGGAAGGTTTCCCGCTCTTCAGGTATTCGGGGAATCTGAACCATGTGAGCTGGATGCTCACTACTGCCACCCGTGGCCACTTAGCTTGCATCCTCATACAGCCTGTTACAATGTGTTCCTGATTAGATACATTTGGATACATTGACTGGTTACATTCCGTTAAAGGGATCGTTACAACATTTCCTTGGCATTGCATTCAGTACATAACACATTCCTTCCTTTTGTACTCTAAGCAAAGAGCCTGCAGGTTGATACCTTGTCTAAGAGCCAATTAACAAATACTGGAGTCATTTGATTGCTAGCTACTATCTGCCATGACTGCTGTTCCAAATTGCCTACATCGTTGTATCTTTCCAAGCTACCTCTTTCTTCCACTAGCTTGGTAGTAGACAGTGCAAGAGAGGTCACGGTCCAATATTTGGCCAATATCCTAACCCAAATTTGTTTAGCATGGCTTCAGTACTTCTGTTCACCAGGCTGTGAGTTACAAGTCATGGCCAGCCAGAGACTCATTCTCTATTTGTACAATTAGGGCAACAAAAACAGGTGTGACATTCAGCTTGGCAAATAATAAATTGTGTACACTTTCTTTATAACATTTGATTCACTGTGAAAATGTCCAAATCCAATATTGAGAGAATCTTGACACCCTTTCAAAGTCCTTACCTTTGGACAAAAACTTATTAAGCATGAGATTGGACTCAAAAGCCTAAAAGGCTCCTTCCAACTCAGTTATTCTGTGATGCTGTGATTGTGTGTTTTCAGAACAAATTCTCAGGAGGTGTGCTTTAAGCCATCTCCCCTATAAAACCTTTTACCTAAAAAGCTGAAGATAACTTGTAAGGGGTTCTGAGGTTCATATGGGCAGGAAGCTTCCCATGTGGGCCATTTCTATTGGCCAGATGGTGCCACAGGTTAAGTCTACAGTTCTAAACCACCATCATTTCACATCAAACCCCCCCCCCCCCAATAATGGTTGTTAGTTTGACAAGTGGGAAAGGAATCTGGCAGTTCATCCCCAGATGTAGATCTTGACCAACTCAAACTGAGCTGAAGTTCCTCCCCCCTCCCTCCCCCCCATATTCGTGACCTTCCCCCCCTTTAAAAAAATCCTGTAGCTGTTCAGCAGTGGCTCTGTAAAGCAGGGGTTCCCAACCTAAGGCACCATTTCATGTGGCTCTCTACCCCCTCCAAGGGCATTCAAGAAACAAATTGGCCACCCCCTTTGAAGCTGTTGGGACACAATGGCCACCCCCATCATGCAGGCAGGGCAAAATGGCCATCCGGCCCTCGAAGCTGACTGCGAGCGCGTGACCCAGCCTCCGGCTTGAAAAGGTTGGGAATCCCTTTTGTAAAGCGTCAAGCAAGATTTCTCTCCTCACCCATTCCTGTTGTCAGAGATTCCTTTATTTAGGCCAAGAGTTGATTCTGGAACCATCAACCCACAAAGCATGTGTTTGGCCACAGAATTATTGATCCTCTGCAGAAATGTGGCCATGCTTCATATTTGTGGAGCAAACTGATTATCTTTCTAGCTTGGAGTACATGTGTTATACTTATTCTGTCCACCAGAAGCAGTTCCATGTCTTTTTCTCTTAGCACAACATTTTCTCACCTCTGCTATTTGCACATTAGCTTGAATTATTCCCACAATTGATTATCAAGAGGTAAGCACAGACTTTTGCAAATCTGATTGCTCAGGCACAAAGCTCTGAAGAATGTCAGTGCTGAAGTACTAGTATATGAGTTAATTGTGAGTTGTGTCTGTTCTATAGTTTGACCCTGAGATTAACTTGAATTAAAAGATAGAATAAGGCATCTTTGGAAGGCTAGATTGGTAGGAGGATATTGTACTAAGAATCACACACCCCTCCTTTGAGCTCTGAAAGCAACTTTGATTGGCATGGCAATTGTTGACCGACCACAAAATTTTTTTTACAGCTTGTTAACACCTTTTTGCTTGTTTGCTTCTCCTTTTCTGCCAGTTCTAGTTTTCTGGCTCTTGAATACAAAGCGTTGACTCCGACAACCCACAGCTGCGGCTGTTCCCTTTTAAGATGATGGTCCCTGAGACCTACCTCTAATCCATCAGCAAAATGTTTATTGATTCTCCAATAAGCTTGACACAATGAAAAATTATTTTCTTTGCTGCCTAAAGCCCTTTATCATGGAAATGGAAACAATCCAGTTGGTGCTTTCTGAAGGGATTTGCTTTCAAAGTGCTGACTGAAGGAATCGGGGCCACAGAGGGCCGGGGCGCCCGGAGGAAGACTGATCAAGTAACGACACGAGGCAAGGAAACAGGATCAGATCAGTACTTTAATGGCAAAAGGCAATATCATTTATAGGGAAGAAAACGCAACGGTGGCAAACTGTCATCTAACAGCGCATTACCTCATACGTTGGTTCAGGTTAATGGGGAAACCTTCAAAGGGGAAGTTAATTAACTCGGGCAAACACGGGGAAAGAATGACCATTGTGTTGGGGATTAGACAGGGACAAACATGGCTTATTTGCGCCAGGGATTTCCCAAACCGGGAGATGAGTTTATTACACTTAATGTTACACAGGAGTTAGCTATCTGCTTACTTGGCAGCGTCGCGGGTCAGGTCACGGTAATTGGGTGAATCAAACCCAATCTTTTATTCACCCCCCTTGATTTGGCGGCCGCAGAACCCACAAGCAAGGAGCGTCTCTCACTGCAGTGGTTTCAGGCGGGCCGTTCCATGCCCTATGGGGCATGGGGAATCCGCATCTCCCCTTTTAATTTTCTATTTAAGGACCTGAGCGGCGACCTTACGCAAGATCGGCATCAGCTGCTGAGCAGGGATGACGTCACGGGGTTTCTCTCTGGGGCGGCACTGGGCGATCAGTGAGGGAATGCATTGAGCCAGGCAACATATCATAATGCCTATAATGACAATCCCGACGACTATCTTGAGTACCGTTTGCAACCACCCCCAGGGAATCCATGACCACATCCAATTCCACAGAGAACTCCACCAAGCCCCCCATGCAGAGCCCTCTGTGATGCCTGCAACTATGGTGTGGAGATCCGTGAGCTGGTTTTGGATCTTGCGGGAATTATCAGTAAGGTTAAAACAGCACATTCCATGAAAAGACTCGCATCCCAGGTGATGTAGCAAGAGGAGGTAGTCGATAGCCGCTCGATTATCAAGGACGGCATGGCGAAGTTCTGCCTGTTCCTGATTAAGGAGCGCTATCGCTGTGGAGGTATGGTTAATGGCTTTAGCCAAACCGCAAGCTAAGCGGCCGATCCTCCGTGCATTACCGACGGCCAAGCCTGGCACGCCGATTAGGCTGACCGCCAGTGATACATACTCAGCGGGACTTAGCACTCTGAAGCTGCTGTCACAGGAGCTGTCTAACTGGGTTGTGCGTGTGTGCCGTATGAGTGGGGAAACATGAGCATTTGATACATTTGCGTCAACAGTGCTTGGGGCAATCATGTCCTTGGTAGGAAGTAACAGTGTCAGACGACTGATACAACACATCGAGTCCGACAAATTCGCAGGGATGTAGTTCCATGTGAACTGGTTACAGGTGAAAAACCACCCAGGAGGTAGGGTGACATATGCATACAATGAGATGAGTGTCTCTGGTTTGGTACAAGTCCAGTTGCCGCTGCCAGGGTCCACGCAGCGGCGCCGCGCCTGACCGCCTGAGGTGCAGCCGGTCATGCGGGTACAGGCAGCGTCCGGGCTGATCGCCACTCGAGGGGTATGAAGAGCGACCGCATCAGCCGGCAAGGTTGACACAAGCTTCTGTCCCCCCCAGCGTGCATATGCTGAGAAGGCAGTAGGAGAATGTGGCCCAAAAAAGGCCTTCAGCAACCAGTCGCCATCCTTGGTGCGTGCGTCTGGAGTGTGGCACACGGGGATGAGACAGGTGCTGAGGATAGACGCAGAACCAACGCCCTGCTGTAAGCAAAAATCGGACTGGTTGACGAGACCCGCCAACCTTTCCCACAAGTTATACTGCAATCGGGTAGACAAATCTTCACCAGGCGGCAAACCGTCGGCCTGGATTGGAGTAGCCTGAACGCCTCCCCCCAAAAGCAGGGAAAGGGCCAGGATGATGGTGATTGCCACTGTATTGGCATGGAGTTGAGCGAAGACTGCAGCTGTGAGGTTCTCCGGTGTCAGCTCCTTCTCCTCGCGCTGGACGGTGTCCTGGGCGTCACGGCAAAGAGCTTTGACCATCCCCCAGGTGATCTTGGGCATCGGTGGCCGCTTCCTCCGGCGGATCCGCTGGGTCAGCGTGAGGTCCTCCATCTCCGGGATCGGACTCGGGTCGACCTGGGTCCACGCCATGCGGTTCCAAATGAGGCTTGACACACCGAGCTGGAATCCAAACGACACCTGTAGGAGACATAACTGCAGCATACCCTCTTCCCCACGTTATGAGCGGCACCGGGCCTCTCCAAGAAGGGTCCGGTGGCACTCGGTACCGGACCATAGGTCGCGGGAGAGGCTCCGAACGGCGGAAATGCCTCTCCTGCGGCGTGCAATCCGAAAAAACATTAAGGTGATTGTAAGTGAACAATACCTTGTTAAGACACATCTGTGCTTCTCCCTGTGACTTGGGGAGGGCTGGTGGCTCCCCCCTTTCTGTTTGTTTGTCAATGTAGGACTTTAGCGTCCGGTTGACCCGCTCTACAATCGCTTGCCCTTGCGGATTGTAGGGAATCCCAAATGTATGCTTGATGTCCCATGTGGCCATGAAGGCGGCCAGCTGCCTAGAGCTGTAGGATGGCGCGTTGTCCGTTTTCACGTGCCGTGGTTTGCCCATGGCAGCTATGCAGGAGAGGAGGTGCTGCTCCACGTGGGTCGCAGTTTCCCCTTTCTGCGCCGTGGCCCAAACGAACTGGGAAAAGGTATCAATGCAGACGTGCATGTACTGCCATCTGCCAAACTGCGGCACATGCGTGACGTCCATCTGCCACACCTGATTGGCCTCTGTCCCTCGTGGGTTGACCCCCCACGAGGGCCCCCCCGGTGCCCCCGCACAATGCTGGCAAGAGCGAACTATGCCTTGGGCCTGGGAAAGCGGTAGATTGAACTGTCGGGCAAGTGCCTTGGCATTTTGATGGAAGAAAGCATGACTCTGAATTGGAGTAGTAAAAACTCCCAAAACTGAACGTTGCTGAATTTCCTTTGCGGCCGCGTCCGCTCTGCTATTGCCCGCGGAAATCGGACCTGGCAGGTCTTGGTGACTTCGAATGTGGGCAATATAGAGCGGCTCCGTGCGGTTTCGCAAATGAAATTGAGCAGTGAGAAACAGACTAAGCAAATTTTTGTCTATCGCGGGGGTAATGTAAGCTCCCGGTAGACTGTGAAGCAAATTCCTTACATACAAACTGTCAGTAATGATATTTAACCGTTCTTTGGCGAAGGTGCGCAAGGCAAGGTTCACGGCTGCCAACTCTGCCCGCTGAGCGGACTTCTGCGGAAGAGTTAACAGCGTGTGCCAAGCTTCGCCTTCCTGCCAGGTCAGAACACCATAGGTGCGACCACCGTCTGAAAAAACTGTTCTGGCCCCCTGAAGCGGGACCAGCGAGAGCAATTCGAACAAGCTGACTGTTCCTGTCTGAAGTGAGACGAGTCTGGGGTCTTTGGGCAAGTGATATGCTAAACTCCCAGTGAAACCTTCCAAAGCTATCGGAAGCGAGTCACCTAGCTGCATCAACTGGTGAATTTGTTCCTTGGTGAACGGAACCACAATTTTGGCCAAATCATTTCCCGAAATGTCCCTAGCTCTCAGCCTGCCGCGGTAAATCACCGCGGAAACCAGCTCCTGGGGCGGAACGATGTTCCGTGAAGATGTATTAGGCAAGTAGACCCACTCCTCTGAGTCTACGCCTAGCGCCCCAGTGAACATGGATCCTGACCGTACGATGTACAAATTCAGGATCGGGGCATATGGCCCCTGGGCGATCCTATCCACCCACCTCTGGCTGAGAACTTGGTTCACTTTCTCGAGCGCCAAGCGCGCGTCTCGAGAGATTTTGATCCGGTCTGCCGGCTGCTTACCCAAGGTTAGCAGCGAGAAGAGCGGTTTTAGAAGATCCGTATCCAATCGGAAGTACGGTCTGGCCCAATTAATGTTTCCTAAGATCTGCTGTAGCTCTACGAGGGTGACTGAGTCCTGTAGATTTATCTGAGGCAAAACCGGTGCTGCAAAAGAGCGGAGAAGCCGATGGCCCAAGTATGAGAAGGGCTCGGTTCTCTGCACTTTCTCAGGGGCAATGAGTAAGCCTTTGTCCCCCAGGCTGGCCTGGAGGTCTGAAAACACTGTGCTGCCAAGCTGTGGCAACGCTACTAAGATATCATCCATAAAGTGACAAACTATGGCTTGTGGGTAGAGGTTTCGAAACCTTGCCAGTGCGTCGTGAACGTAAATTTGGCACAGAGTGGGCGAATTGAGCATGCCCTGTGGCAAAAATTTCCACGCGTAACGGAGCGTGGGCTCACTGTGGTTCACGACCGGCACCGTAAAGGCAAACCTCTCCCGGTCCCTGGGGTCTAAGGGGATTGTATAAAAGCAATCCTTGAGATCTACGACTAGAATCTCCCACCCCTCGGGAATCATATTAGGATTAGGGATGCCGCATTGAAGCGGACCCATCGGCTGAATACATTTATTGATCTCTCTGAGATCGTGGAGGAGTCGCCACTTCCCCGACTTCTTTTTAATCACAAAAATTGGCGAGTTCCAGGGACTCGTGGACTGCTCTATGTGTCCTGCGTCTAGCTGTTCTTTCACTAGATGCTTGAGAGCAACTAATTTCTCTCCCACTACCGGCCATTGTTCTACCCAGACCGGGGTATCAGTGAGCCATTTAAGTGGCAACGCCATTACCCGAAGGTAAGGGTGGCACTGTACTGCTCGAGAATGTCTCGTCCCCAAAGGTTGACGTGCACATCAAGAATGTGCGGCCGAATTACCGCTGTGCCCTCAGCCTTTGGGATTGTGACTTCTACCCACTCTCGGCTCCTAAACGCTTCCTGAACTCCACCTACCCCCCACACATCGGAGACTGGCTCAATGGCCCACTCTCTCGGCCACTGACTCCTGCTTATCACGGACACATCAGCTCCTGTATCTAACAATCCGGAAAATGATCTTTTATTCAGAAATACCTCAATAACTGGGCGCTGTTTCCACTCAATGTTGGTCTCCACTGTCGCTAAAACCTGGTATCCTTGCACTGCCTCACTTGCGCTGTCACTGAGCCTTCCCTGGCTGCCTGCTGACGGGTGACAAGGAACCATGATCAGTTGCGCTAAGGTCTCTCCCTTGTGGATTGTTTGGGGCAGGTGTGTCCAAAGTTGGACCTGGAGAACGCCTGAAAAATTCGAGTCAACGACTCCAGGAATTATGAAAATTCCACGTGCGCCAGCCACACTACGGGGCAAAACTAAACCTAAAAAGCCTCTGGGCAGGGGACCCATGTACTGGGAATCGACCAGATAGACTGTGCCTGGCAGGTCGCATGTAACGTCCGCCTGGCAAGTCAATTCTAGCCCTGTACTACCCTTGGGGCTGGCCTGTGCCCTCGTAGTGCCTGGAATGTGCCTAGAATCTAGTCTAGTTCTGGGGAGTTCTGGATCTGGGTGAAGGAAGCCTCTGTTTGGACCGGGGCCAGAGACGTGCCCGGATTCCGGTTTCCCGAACTCGGACAAAACCTGGCCCAGTGATAGCCCTTTTTGCACTTGGGGCAGGGGGTGTTCGGAGCCTTGGGACGGCCGGACTTTTGTCCGCCTCCCTTGGATCGGCACTCCCTAGCGAAGTGTCCGACCTTGCCACAGGAGTGGCATGCCCCTTTGGTCTTACCATTGCCATGAGGTCTTTTTCCCCCCTGCACCGCTGCCGCTAGCAGACCCATCTTGTAGGAGTCTGTGCCAACGTCGGAACATGCGCGGATCATGTCCGTTAAGGTTATGTCAGGGCGATTGCCCAGGGACTGCAAGATTTTACGGCAGTCCAAGTTGGCGTTGTCCTTGGCTAGCTTAATCATGAGCTCTTGCTGGGCTTGCTCATTATCAATCTGCCTGGTGATTGCTTCTTCCAGGCGATTGATGAAGTCCATGTAGGGCTCCTGGGCTCCCTGCTTGATCGCAGTGTAATTCTTGGCCGTTTTGCCAGTCGCCGGGACCTTGAAGTATGCCCTATAGGCGGCTTCGGCCGACATCTCTAGGGTGGCTAGAGGCAAGGCGATCTGTGCCTGGATGGACTCAAAGGCACCTGAACCATATAGCTGTTCAGCGGTTACCGCGCCTCCCATCCTGGCGGCTCTGGCCTGAGCCTCGAGCCGATACTCGCTGTCCCAGATCATGTACTGGCTAGGGGTTAGCATCATCCTCATGACGGCCTTCCAGTCATGGGGAATCCACATGGTGGTTTCGCACGCCTGCTGAAGCGTGCCCCTGGTAAAACGACTTTGGAGCCCTGTCTCTGAGATTGCCTTCCGTAAAGCCATGAGAAGCTTGTACGGGACTGGGGAATGAACGATTTGTTGGGCGCCTGTGAGCGCGTCCATCTCCATACGGATTGGACAGATTTGCCTAAGTTCAGCTAGCTGTTCAACTGACAATTCCCCCTTCTTTAGCTCGATCTCGGCGGTGCGCTGAAGGGCACTCTTAACAACTAGGGAACCTGGAGCTGTCAGAGAAGCGCCAGCGCCTCTCATTCCTTGCGTTCCTTCGGTGACGTCTGCAGCTGTCACCGCGGGAAGGCTCCCTACGCTGCTCTGCCGATAGCTAATTGACGGGTAGAGTGACGTGGGCGCAGTCGGTTCGACTGGCTTGCCTGATGACTTCTCTAACGGGGGTTCATTGGCTTCTACCCGGACTGGCTCGATCTGCTCTAAGAGTCTCCTACACTTCCTCCATGTCCTAACTATCCCTCCTGGAGCTTTCGGGGGTTGCTGAATGCAGTCTCCTATCTGATCCCAGAGCGTCAGGGTTAACGTACCTACTTCTGGGTAAAGTAGGCAGTGTTCCCTGAGGTACGCCAAAAGTCTCGCTAGCTCCCTGCTGTGAAATCGTAACTGAAAAACCCTGGCCAGGATTCTGAACTCTTCCTCCCGAGTTCTTTGGCTAGCGGACGGACTTGGTCTATGAGAACAAGTCCCCATATTACCTGCGATGGTCCTCTGAAGTTTCCTCCTCGGGACGGAGATCGACGCGTCTTTGCAGGCAACAGGTTCGGACGTCTAGTGTCTGGGGTAGACCTCGGAGCGTGGACCTTCCGCCACGGGCCCTTCTAACGGCCTCTGCGATGTCAGGGGCTCACAGCCTGCCCTGAGCGGAACGCGTTTCCCTCTATGGCAACCTCCTCGAAAGCGGGAGTAAGCTGTAGGAATGTCTCTCTGGAATGCCTCGCCGCAGGCCACTTCTCTGATCGGCTGGCTGCCGGTCAGAGTGCCGCGCTGTCCTCCGGGGTGACGGGTCGCGGTTCAAGCGCAGAACCGGACCGCGTGGATCGTTACTCGCGAGTAGACCTCTCCGGGGTCCCTTTGCTCACGAGTAAATCACGTCGGGGTCACCAGATGAAGGAATCGGGGCCACAGAGGGCCGGGGCGCCCGGAGGAAGACTGATCAAGTAACGACACGAGGCAAGGAAACAGGATCAGATCAGTACTTTAATGGCAAAAGGCAATATCATTTATAGGGAAGAAAACGCAACGGTGGCAAACTGTCATCTAACAGCGCATTACCTCATACGTTGGTTCAGGTTAATGGGGAAACCTTCAAAGGGGAAGTTAATTAACTCGGGCAAACACGGGGAAAGAATGACCATTGTGTTGGGGATTAGACAGGGACAAACATGGCTTATTTGCGCCAGGGATTTCCCAAACCGGGAGATGAGTTTATTACACTTAATGTTACACAGGAGTTAGCTATCTGCTTACTTGGCAGCGTCGCGGGTCAGGTCACGGTAATTGGGTGAATCAAACCCAATCTTTTATTCACCCCCCTTGATTTGGCGGCCGCAGAACCCACAAGCAAGGAGCGTCTCTCACTGCAGTGGTTTCAGGCGGGCCGTTCCATGCCCTATGGGGCATGGGGAATCCGCAGCTGACAGACTGAAGCTACAGACCCCACCATTCCTACTTGAAAAGAGACCATTGATCCAGCAACACCTAATTTGATCTCTGCTGAATCCTCTTTAGTTTAACTATTTTTGGTGTGTCTTTTGGTGGTGAGTGTATATACATACAGTATGTGTGTGCAGCAAGTACAAGAGATGCTTTAAACCAGGGGTGTCCAAACTATGGCCCGTGGGCTGGATCCAGCCCCCGGTGACAATTCATCTGGCCCACGCCACCCTCGTCACTTTTTGAAGTGGAAGTAAAACGTCCCTGTATGGACACATTTTGCTTCCACTTCCGGGAACGATGAGAATGGTGCGGGCTGGATGAATTGGTGTTGGGGGCTGGATCTGGCCCATGGGTTGTAGTTTGGGCACCCCTGGCATAATAAGCAGAGAAAATGGCAACCTAAAAAATCTTATCCTGTTGCAAAACATATCTGTTGCAAAACAGATTGCAAGGTGCATTTTACTTCCGCTTTTGGTGGGAGGAACCACGTGACTGGCCCGCTAAACCATGTGCCTGGCCCGCTAAACCATGTGACCGCCCCCCTGAACTATGTGACTGGCCCGAAGCCCAGTGAACTATCGGAATATCTGTTTTGTGGAAAGTGGTAGGGGGTCTCTCATGCTCTGGTTTGGATCTAAAACCAGGTGGAGGAACCTTCAGCCCTAAAGATATGGATGATAATTTGTTTGGTGGTTCTATTTTTATCCTATAAGCTTTTCCCAACCATGAGTTCAAGACAGTGCACAAAGCACTTTCCAAATTATCCTTATAAGTAGTCTGGTAGGTCACAAGTGGGAGAGATTGAGTGGCTCAAAGGTACATAACAATTATCATGGCTCTGGGAAGATTAGAACCATGATTTCTCAACTCCCAGTCAAGCTTTATAACCACTATAGAATCATTTGAAGCCTAATCCAAGCAAGACTCAATATGTGCTTTCCACATTCGAAACCGAGAGGCAAGGGTTAGGTTGAATGTTACATGGCAAGGGAATCGACTACAGCACTGTTCAACCCCAAAGTACCTTGTTGTGACACTTGACTGGACACACTCTTATTTATTTGTTTTTGTTTTTTCATATTTGTATTGCTGTCCTCTCGCTGAGGCGACTCTGGGCGGCTCACAGGTGTAAATATAAAAACATTCCATAACAAACTTATCTAAAAAAACCTCAAACATTAAACCCCTTAAAATACCTGTAAACATACCCTCTTCTACAACTACTAAAACCCAGAAGAAATATGCACCGGGGGGCATGACTAGACACCTGAGTGTACAGAACACTGTTTACCTCCCCACCAAAGTGGAACCTATTTATCTACTTGCAATTTTTTGCTTTCAAACTGCTAGGTTGGCAGGAACTGGGTCAGAGACATCAGGAAACTCACAAACTATAAATGGGGGACTCAGCCATCCACACTGCTGCGCACATCAGCTTTGGCCCTGAGCATCTCTGCAGCAGAGTAGGCTGCTCCAGTATGGAAAGCATCCACACATGCAAAAGAAGTTGACATTACTGTTAATGAAGCCATATGGATAGTGACAGGATGCCTTAAACCTACACCAGTTGAGAAGATACACCCCCTTCTTAGTATTGCTCCACCTAAGATCAGGAGAGAAGTAGCAGCAGATGCTGAGAGAACTAAGCAAGAGAAGGACCCTTGACACCCTCTGAACGGATATGAACCCCAAGTCCGTCAGCTCAGATCGAGGAAGAGTTTATGGCAAGAACAAACATTCTTGAGGGTACACAAGAGCAAAACCAAATTAGAAAATGGAGTAAGGAGCTCATGTCATTGAAGGTGGATATAGCTGAAGAACGCAATCTCCTCTACATCACGTGGAGGATCCTGAGGGTTGGAGTCCCTAAATTCAATACTTAACAAGCTCAAGTGGGGACTGCTGGTGGACAACAACACACAGTGTGAATGTGAAGAGACACAGAGTCTGGCCCATTTGCTGGTCTGCCGATTGTGTGTGTGCATAAGGGAAATAGGTTTGGAGCAGATTGAGAACATGTAAAGGGCTGTATATAGGATCCCACACTTATGGGACCACAATTTTGTGCAACACCAAATATGTTGGTTCAAGGAGTGTTTCTCTTTTGAAGACTCCACATGGCTACTACCAGCTGGAGCATGCTTTGACCGGTAGAGAAGATAGACCGGCATGGTTCTGTCACATCTGGATCTTTGTAGGGAAGTATGTATTATGGTTGTGCTGAAAATTGCAATTCAGCTACTATAAAGATAGATTTTATTTAAAAGAGACTCTACTTGAATGACTGGCATCACAAAGATAGTTTTGTTCCCAGTGCTTACCCATCATAAAAAAATGCTATTACAGTGGATTAATTGCATCATTGTGGCTGATTTAAATGATAATTAGTTTCATTTCTGCTTCTTGCAAATTGCCATGGGAGCTCTTACGGCTAAAGGTGATCTGAAAATGTAATGAATATATAAACTAAGCAAAGATGGCATTGGATATTCTGGTTAAAGATGTGAGGGCGGTCATTCATAAAGTAACCTTTCTGTCTACTGAAAAATTACTCCAGCTCAGCACCAGAAATAAGCCCAACAGCTGAATTGAAAAAGGTCCAGCAAGGGGACAATTTGGGTTTAGGCTTGGGAATGGTTCTCACACAATTCTCACACAAAATGAACTCAGTGCAGTAGGCTTCTGTGGAGATTGTGTAAATGGATACCTCTGTGTGGTGCACGCTCAACAGTTGGATCACAATGGGATGGATTAGTTGCTTGTCTGTTCCAAGGCAAACTAGTCCTATGGCGAGATTTTGGCAATCTGAGCTCAATTCATGTCAAGGCATGTCTATGAAACAGACAAATCAGAAATAAGAGACCCAAGAAGACTAGGTAAGCCAGACATAATAAACCTAAATCCAGAATTCACTAACATTCCAGAGACAAGCTACCTGTAGTCCAGTTGCAAATCGGGGGCTTTATCTATTCTGCCCCATGTGGGGTTCACAGTTTCAACTGGAACTACGGGGGGAAATGAGGGGGAAACTCTTAAACAATGCAGTGCTACAAATAATTTTGTGTCAAAAATTATTTTGGGTTGAAAGGATTTTTGTGGGAGAAAGTCTGCTCGGGGGACACCCGAATGAGGCTCCTTTCATGTTCCCAAGAGATGGGCACTCAATCCGTCATGCAGTACCTGGGTCTTGAATTGCCGACTTGCCAGCCTTCCAACTAACAAGGTGAGCTTCTTAACCACTGAGCCTTATATACTCAGTTCCCAACATCCATAGGAGTTGGAAATGGCATACATGTGACTGTGCCCAAAAGGTTGAAACCCCTGATGGGTTCAAAAGGCGACTCTTGAGGGGAGACTAGAATTGCTCCGGCTTCCAACATGCCTTGATGCTGGGGGAGAAAAGCAGACCAGGCCACTCAGGGAGAGGTTGTAGAAGGTGCAGTCAAACCATGCTGGTTTGAAAGACATTTATAACGGGAGTTGTGGTTGGCTTAAGGAGACAAGAACCCTGCAGAGTAGATGTGAAACTCCAAAGGACTGTTTCCAATAGCCTTATAATCTCGTGGTTGAGACTTCTATATGAGTTTGTTTGGGGAAGCTTGTTCTAATGAGACTGTCCTCACAAGTGAACATTCTTGTCTACACTGTAGGGCCTCGTGTGAACCTATAGCTCAGTCCACCGGTGAGGACTCGATTGTGCTTCCTCTTCCTCATTTCTTTGTAAACACAAAGCTGCAAATGTTGCTATGAAGCTAGGCTTCTTAAAAACAACACTATATACTCGGATTCATTCATAAAGGTTAGTCTGGAGAGACTCTGTCATTGACTTGGGCCCACTAGCTACCTAATTTCTGCCCTTGATGTTAGCAAAGTTCAAGACCAGGAGCAGGCAATGGGCGTATTTTGCTACTTAACCACTGTGCCTCACTTCTAAATGCTCTTGTTGACCCTTTTGATAGTTTTAGGAAAGACATTAATTAGCAAAAGAGACCACAGTTAGTGGAAGTTTTAAAAAATGTGTTGCATAACCTTGAGGGGTGTGTGATATGAAGATCTATTCTTCAGATTTTCCTCCTGGGCCCATCCTTTGCAAACAAGATTAATTTACTCCAAAGCCATTTGTCTTCGCTAGGATCCTATGAAAGGGAAAGCAAGGTTTAATTAGCATTTTAAAGTGGGCAGCCTTGAAGTTAATGATATTCAATAATGAAAAATTGTTTTAACCTTATTTGCACTTTTCAATTTACTTATTACAGGCCATCTGTTTTAAAAAAAAATTAAGCAAGTGCTTCAGGGGAGCAAAATTTTTCTCTCAGTTTGTCAAATGCTCTCTTGACTAGACAGGCAGAAGAGATGGCGGGTGAGAAGATAAGCAAAGAGGCATCTTGCCTTAAATGAGCAATTGGTTTTATTGCACCCTTCAGATCTGTGACAAATGCAACAGAAGGCATGAACTTAATGACAGTTTCGTTACCACACTTTTGATCAACACCATCATTTCTATGGAGCTGAGATGAGTTTGTTATGAGAAGCAGCAGCCCAATTGTGTGGATTGGGACCAAAACTAGAGGACACGCTGGCAATAAGACATTTGGATCCTTAATGCTTGACTTGTTAAAAGAACATGTGAATTCTTCTTCAAGTGCCATTTCCAATTCTGAATATTGGCTGTCGCCATGACAATCAGCCAGGAAGATTGTCCTGGGAACAATATAATGCAGTAGTCCTCCTTTTGCCTTCTTCGTTGTAGTGTGACACCCATAGTACCACTGATCCAGTTCCACTTTCTGGTCCTGAGCCCTTTTGGCAAACAAAGTCCTCCTCAGCCCCAGGCCAAGATTGATGAAACTGCAGCCTTCCGTCAAGGTGGATTCAAGCGGGATTTAATCCACTTGGGACCATCACCCTTACCTGTGGACTTCAGCATCCCAGGCCATTAGTCCTCAGGGTTGTCAGGTTAGTTAACTGCTGCCTGACAAATGACATAGAGTTGCTGGCAGTATGGTTTACTCCAGGGTTTCCCAACCTTGGCACTCCAGCTGTTCTTGGACTTCAATTACCAGAAGCCCAAGTCAGCACACCTGCTGATCAGGGCTTCTGGGAATTTAAGTCCAAGAACATCTGGGAGGTCAAGGTTTTGAAACCCTGGTCTACTCTATTACCATAGGATCCTCTTGGCCAACCTTGGCACTCCAGCTATTCTTGGACTTCAATTACCAGAAGCCCAAGTCACCACACCTGCTGATCAGGACTTCTGGAAATTGAAGTCCAAGAACAGCTGGAGTGCCAAGGTTCACCATCACTGCCATAGGATAACCTGGCCAGACATGTGAATGTGGGAGTGATTTCCTTAATAGAGAGAACGGTGACTGTGGCTCTGATAACTACATCCAAAATAGGTCGAGTACTTTCTTATCCCTGCACTTCATCCTGCATCCATTGTTTTTTAAAAAAGAAAATTACACAGATGGGATATCTGGCAGGACTGTGTTTATTATGCTCTTGTTGATGAGAGATTGCATTTCAGAGGATAGTATATTTTAGCTAATACAATAATTGGGATTCAATAGAATGTATTTAGCTCACTGATCAGCTACATTTAACCTCCAGCATGGCTGATAATGGTGATTGCTATGTTATTCAGGGCTTCTGCTTCTTGCCAAGGTGCTTCAACTATGTGCTATGTGCTTCAACTCAAAAACAATGAATGGATACTTTGAGTTCTTGTCCTTCCCTTCCTCCTTTTTTAAAAATAACCTGATGCTAAATTTATTTCCAAGTCTTAAAGAATTTAGTGGGACTTTTAAGAAGTAAGTATGGTTTGGATAGTTTAAAGATCTCAATGAAATTAGATCAGCGCTGGCCCGTTCTATAGTGCATTCTTTCCACTTTCCTTAATCAACATGTCATGAAAAAGTTTGCTCATTTACTGGAGGTTATCTGTGTCAAGGGATGTTATGTTCCCATCGCTACCTGGGGGGCACATCAGCTGATGTTGAGTGA
This sequence comes from Bradypodion ventrale, assembly GCA_035047345.1. NCBI lineage: Eukaryota > Metazoa > Chordata > Lepidosauria > Squamata > Chamaeleonidae > Bradypodion > Bradypodion ventrale. Next base: position 130,821,552 of record JAWDJE010000006.1, read on the forward strand.
AGATAGTGACTCCAAAGGACATGGAAGCCAATTTTGGCAGCACTGAAAATGAGCACGTAACCTGAACTGACTTCAAAACACCCCCAAGATCAGAAATAAAAGCTACTTTGGTAAATATGACTGCTTTGCTCTCATCTACTCTTGACACTGGTTGGGTATTGGGTGTGCTTTTTTGAATTCCACTCTTCACTGAGATACATGGATATAGTGCCATAAATATATAATAAATCAAGTGTTGGGGGTTAATTTCACAGCTGGTCATTGTCTAGAGATGTAGCATCCAAAGTTGAAATAGGGTAATGACCAACATTGGAGAGAAGAGAAAGAAGATCTAATGGGTATGAGCCTATGGGAGAGTCTGGCCAGGTTATCCTGCTATGATAATAAAGTAGACCATACTGCCAGCGACTCAATGTCAAGTGTCAGGCAGCGATTAACTAACCTGATCACCCTGAGGACTAAGCACCATGGGTGGTGAAGTCCACAGGGAAGGGTGATGGTCCCCAAGTAGATTAAATCCCACTTGAATCCATCTTGATGGAGGGCAGCAGCTTCATCAATCCTGGCCTAGGGCTGATGACTTTGCGTGACAAAAGGGCTCCGGACCAGAAAGTGACTTGCAGAACTGGATCAGTGAAGTATGGGTGCCATGCAGCGCGAAGGCAGATGAAAAGCCACTGCATTATATTCTCAGGACAATCTTCATGGCCAATATTTGGACTTGGATATGGCAGAACAACAAGAAGAGCCTTTTGGTCTGGCCTCATGTGACAAACTTTTGGGTGAAGTGTCATGCTTGGTTGAAGGAATAATGACAATTTATGTTGTGAATATCCTGGATTAGCAAGGAGTAGCAACCCTCGCAGATCATTACGGATGGGTGATCTTTGCAACTTCTACCTCTTCAGTTTGGCAATTCTCTGACCGTCCCACAAAGCATTCTTTTGACTGGAAAATTACTCACAGCAATGTGCTCACAATGTGAACACACTCAATGAAACTGCAGTTTAAAACACATTTAAAATTACAACCTTAGACCTACCCACCCCTTAAGACGGTGAAAGAAACATGGAAGGTTGATAAATATTGTCCGACATCCCATTACCTAATTATTGGACTCAAAGGGCAGTCGTGTAAACTAATCTGCTCAGGTGGCTTCCCTGTTGTGTGTTTGTTTTCACACTGGTTGCCAGATCAGTCATGCAAGCAGCTTTATCATGGGAAGCCTGCCAGGTGTGGGGAAGCTGTCAGACAAAGGATACCTGCCAAGGTCAAATTGGATCCTGACGAGAACAGCGCCCCCAAGGCGTGCAGTTCTCACCAGGGTCCAATTTGACCTTGGCAGGAATCCTTCATCTGACAGAGCACTTAACACAATTGCCCCTTGTGCTTCAAGTTTAACTAACAGGATGCTGGCCTGAGTGTGGCAGTCTTAACACTACGCATTAAAAATGTACTGAAACAAAGAGGTCTCTAGAATCCACCAGAGTGAGAACCTGGAGGAAACATAAAGGAAAGGCCTTTCACAGCTTTGGCATAACCAAAGCTGTACCCCCATAATCATCACCATAAGCTGTACCCCATAATCATCACAACTATAATGAAGTAAGGCTTGACATATCTCGCTTTGCATGTAATGAGTCTATCTCATATATTTGTTTCCCCTTTAAAGATGCATTACTGAAATGAATGAACATTTGCATGATATTCTAATTTTTTCCAGTTTCACCTAGGTAAAGGTCTCCCTTGCTTGAAAGCCAATCGTATCTGACTCTAGGGTTCAGTGCTCATCTCTGTTTACAGCCAAAGAGCCAGTGCCATCTGTGCCTTTAGACATTTATGTGGTCATGTGGCAGGCATGACAAGACACAGAATGCTGTTACCTTCCCACCACAGTGGTATCTATTTATCTACTTGCAGTTTCTTGCTTTTGAACTGCTAGGTTGGCAGGAACTAGGATGGACGATGGGTGCTCACACCGTCATGTAGCACTCTGGTCTCGAACTGCCTACATGCCGACCTTCCAGTTATCAAGTTCAGCATCTTAACCACCACCTCCCCCACCCCCAAGTTCAGCATTTTATCCACTGAGCCACCACAGTCCTATATAGCTCAAGCCAGCAACAATATTTTTTTTTTTGGGGGGGGGGGGATAAAGATTTAATGTTGCTCCACTTTTCCCCCTGCTAGTGCTCTGACACAGATCAGGGCCCCTTTGCTCATCTATGAATAAGCAACAATCACTACTGCTATTGCACACCATTTGAATTACAGCTACAATTGCATTACAATTACTGTAAGCATAAGGGTGCGGTGGCTCAGTGGTTAAGAAGCTCACCTTGTTAGCTGGAAGGCCGGCAAGTTGGCAGTTGAGACCTAGGTACTGCATGACAGTTTGAGCACCCATCTCTGTCCCTTTATTTATTTATTGTGATGCAGTGATATGGGAAAGGCAATGTGGAAATGTGTGGAAACTGAAATTTTAACTGGGCAAAGAGATCCATTCCTCTGGACAGGTAAACGCAACCCTTGACCAGTAAAGTGGATCTGACAACAGATTTCTACCTCTGAATTTTGTTTGTAGCTAAGCCTAATGTATATCTTAATCTGCTAGGTTTGCTGCAGGAACTTTGACAATCTCACTTCTCTCACATGAAAAATAAGCTGAAGAAACTATCTGGCAAATCCCAGAGGCATAACATGGGCTAAACGGCTAAAGGTTTCATAGAACTTCTTTTGATCAAATGACCTTTTGCCATCAATTAATCCCAAAGTAAATAAAAGGCACACAGATTTCATTAGAGCCAGGAGCAAACTGATCATGCAGTGAACAGAGCTGTTTCGGCACGGATCAGCCGGTGCCAACGGTCCATGACCTTTGAAAGGGTTCTTCAGCACATCTTGCCTGTCTTTTCCAATTGTGCAGGCAGCTGGTGATGTGCACACCTGCCCACAAGGGACGTGAAAAAGACCATCATAACTGGCAAAGACCTCTTCACAGAAACAAGCCTGGCTTCATCTTTCAGAGACCTGAAAGAAACTATGTCACGTGCAGCACAATTGGTACATCCAAACCCTGTGTAAGAATGAAGCACATTATTTCTGGCACAGGTGTTGCAGTGCCAAAAGTACTTTAATTAATAATACAGTGACATCAAATCAATTGTGAGTCATGGAAAACCTCTCCAGTGTAGTCTAGGTAGGGGGAAAAACACAGATTGGGTTTGCCATTCCCTGCTTCTGGGGGCACCCTAGGAGGTGTAGGTTGTCTATGGCTACACAGGAGGCTCAATGGGGAATTGAACTTCCAACCTCTGGCTCCACAAACGGACACCTAAAACACTGAGCTATCTAGCCAGCTATATTACTGCTACCCAAGCTGTGAGAAAATCACTGTTTGTTATTTAAGCCAACAGCTCGCAGAATGCTCCAGTCAGCATTGGTCTAGGGCCGTGATGATGAACCTTGGCACTCCAGATGTTCTTGGAATTCAATTCCCAGAAGCCCCCATGAATCCACATGAATGGGTTTACTGCGATTCATCCGGCCCACACCGCACTGTACAGGCATGTTTTACTTCCGCTTCCAGGAGCGACAAGGGTGGTGTGGGCCGGATGAATTGCAGTAAACCCATTTGTGTGGATTCAAGAATTGATGTCCAAGAACATCTGGAGTGCCAACGTTCACCATCACGGACATATAGCGTAAAATGTTATATGTTGATACTTAAGCTAGAGTGAAATATATTAGGATGAATTTTGTAAAATACCATAACTTACAGGATGTAAGACCTACAGTAAAGCTGAAAAGGCATTAATTAACAGTATCAGTGGTGGACTTTTTATCTGTCATCTGAAGAGAAACCTAGCCAAGTACAAAGAGGATTATTATCACCAGAAGGAGGGGTACTTAGTAATGAATTGGCCACAGCAGCTCTGTATCCAATGGTAGTGTGAAACAGTTGCAATCTACATCAAAGGAAAGCCTATTTGCACTAATGATATCATGAATCTTGGAAGATATTCTCATGCAGCTAATACTATTCTTGTTGCTTAGTAGTAGTGATGTTAGCCTGTCCTACCAAATTGACAAAATTAAAAAGGAAGGAAAAGAGAAGGAAAAGAAACAAAATATTATTTTACTTTAGAGACTAACTTATTTTTGGTGCGAGCTTTTGTGGCTCAAAAGCCTCTTATCGTAAGCTCACACTAAAATAAGTTTTAAGGTGCCACAATATTTTGCTTTCTTTCCCCTTGAACCCTTTCCTTCCTTCCTCTCTTAACTCTCCCAACATATTTACTAGGAGAAAGGCATGGGGGAGCAACCAGATGCAAAACACCCCTGTATCTTTTAACAGCTGGAGGACTTGAGGCTCCCAGAAAGATTGTTTCCTCCAGTGGCCCAGGAGATGTCATTGCAGAAACATATTAAGAGGAGCCATGTGGCTTTTGTCTGTTTGCCCCTGAAATGTAAACAGCTTCCTTGGCATGTCTGATTCTAGAGCAGGAATGCCCAAACTTTTTGCGCCACGGGCCTGACCACGCCCCCGGAACAACTGAGTGGGCCAGAGGGTGTGTTTGCACATGCGTGTCCCCAACCACTTCTTGCAGTGGCACGGGCACATTTGCACATGCACAGGCACGTTCCCAACCACTTCCAGGAGTGGCGTGGGTGCATTTGCGCATGTGCGGGCACATCCCAACCACTTCCAGGTGCAGCATGGGTGCGCATGCGCATTGGGCATGTCCCCATCCACTTCTGGGAGTGATGAAATGGCTTCAGGGGCCATATCTGGCTCACAGGCCCCCCTGTTCTAGAGACACCACATAAATGAGAGACTGTCACTGAGCTGGGAAGAATGTAAGACAAGAAAGAAGCATTTCCTGGAACACCTGTGTTGATCATCAGAGGATGCCACTTTTCTCAACATATCACATCTTCTAGGCAGTTGTTTAAAAATGGTTGGGCAAAATAGTGCCATGGAGTCATATATGCCTCCCATAGCTAATTTTGTTTGCCCTATTACATACTGTCCTTTCATTTTCTGGCTGAAGAGGTGAATCCCACTCACCTTTTAAGCAGGTCTCAGCTCCCTACACACTGTTAATACTTTGGATATTTTGGAGTCGTTTTTCAGCAAGGAGTTCTCGTATGAGTATACATCTTAAAGACAACTTTCCGCACAACTTCTGACCATATTGATCTGTTTTCCTCTCCATGTTGGGCCAACATTTTTCTTGAGAAAATCTTCCCATCTGTGAGGTGGTTTTCCTCTGGGTCTAAAACAGCTGCAAATAAAAATGGTGCGCAGTTAATGCACACACCAAAAGCCATTTTCTCCAAACCTGAAGTAGACTTCTAGATGATTCTGGTTTCACCCCACCCCTCATTTTGACCAACAAACAAATAGGCTAAAGTTTTGTAGGAGGGACACGGGCCGTCATTTTGGTTCCCCAGACTTGCTCAACATATGATCTGTCTTAAGAAGAAGAAAAGAAAGATCACCAGACAGATTAGGAGGGTAGGAAGCTTCCTTGACCCCATACAGCTCAATTGGAACAGTCTGCTCAGAAGCAAACCTTGGTGTAACAGCTTTCAGACATAATACCTCTCAACTCTATGCTTGTCTACTCAGGAATAAACAGCAGTGAAGCAGTTTTCAGGCATGCAAAGCACCGCATAAAGGATCATGGGGGTTCAGTGAGCTTTTAAAAATCATGTCCTCCAAACTTTCAGGATATAAGTTGTTGTGTATGCATGCAGTTCAGCTGTTCGCCATTAGCGCAGCTGAGGAAGCTCATGTGGCTCCCATTCATCCAATGATTAACAAGCGCGGGAAACCTTCCCGCCACAGGTAAACTATGTCAGGTATGCAGTATGTCAGAAAGACGTCACTGATATTGTAACCAATGGCACCTTCGGGCGAGATTCAAATGTATCAGGTACTATATATAAAGGGGCAAGGCTCCGCCATTGCCTCATGTACAGATTGACCATGCTGAAATAAAGTTGTGTTTAGCCCATCTGCCGGCTCATGTGCAATCAATCTGCCTACATCAAATTGGGTTGACAACAACACTGGGAATCAGGACGTGATGGTGAGGGAAACTGAGGCGTTGAGTCAGACCTTCACCTGAACAAAACTCAGAATGGGGCTCAGTGGTTATAGATGCAACAAGTTTAATGATGGAATTAAGCATCCCATTAATAGCTTTGCATTTGTTTTCACTGGGCCTTGCATATTTCTCTTTCCAATTCTCACAAAGGGTGCTTTTAACGAACCAAGGAGAGGGCTCACCAAAGACGGGAAAATATTTTCTCAGCCTGATTTATTTCCAACTACTGCCAAAAGGATTAAACATGGAAGGATATCATTAACATAATCAGTGAGAAGGTATATGTTAAAAATAGGCCGGCAGGCACAAATATATGATTATTTTAAAGCATTCACAGATGGCAGGGGCAACTACGCTGGCACTAAGTGATCTATGAAAAGGGGGGGAAAGCATAGATGTGGTGAGAAGTAGAGAGCAGCCTATTTTTACTGAAGCAAGAAACAAAACGCACCAGAGAATGACTGAGATGATTTGGGGTAATCTGGAGAGCAGAGTATGTAAAGAGACCGATCGGCAGGGATCAGGGTAGGGGCAGATGTAATGAATTCACACAATGAAGACACTTGGAGGCTTCTGATGTCTGTTCCCAGCATTCATTGTTGCATGATTATAATATGCTACTGCATGCCATTGCTGGGAAACATGCGCACAATGAGGAAATGTTGTGCTTAGGTTAAACTTGTGTGCTTCCAGAGGCATCTAATTGGCTATTGCTGGAGCCAGGATGCTAGATGAGAGAGAGTCTCTTTGGCCTGATCCAGCCAGACTCTTCTTACATTCTTAAAGTACTAATTAGATGCTAATCTGATAGTAATAAGATCCTTGCTAAGCTGTGTTGTGAACCTCTGCCACCAACAGAAAAGAACTTAATGGGTGTTGGGATTCTCATGACAGAATCCATTCTGTCTTCTACTTTCTCAAGCATGGTTCTGTGTTCCAAAGGGAGTGCCATCTGTTCAAAAGCATTTGTATTTTTTTTAAAGTGTGGACAACTAAAAATGCAGGCCACTAAACAATGTGCAGAAACATGCGTAGGTCCATTGGCAAAACACGCACCAAAGTCTTTACTTTGAGGGGGATGGGGCGGAGAGACCGAAGAAAATAGATATCTGTAGGCTTAGGAAAAACATTTACAAACATGTATACAGATTTTGAAGTGGGAAGGGAAAAGAAACTGATGTGGGCAAAGGATGGAGTAAGCATACCAGTGGAATTGGAAGGACGCCAGCGAAAACAAGACTATGAGTTTCACACCTTTATTAAAGGTGTACACTCTTAGACAAAACTATGAGTTTCACACCTTTGTTAAAGGTGTACACTCTTAGCTGAGCATTAATGTATTTTATTATGGCTTTCCCATCCACTGAAAAGAATGCTACCTATTTGTGCTGACTCACATCCCTTTCTTCCTCCTTCATCTCCCCCCTTTTAAAAAACACACTGATATTAAGATTCCATAGAATTGTTTGTGAATATTTCTTGCTTTTTGCAAGCAGACCACTGTGCTGCTACCTTTTCTCTTCTCTCTTGTGAGAAGTTATTTATCTTGGTTAGAGGTATTATCTCTGACAAACGCCAAAAACCCCTGGAAACAACGACAAGTAAAAGTTTATATAGAGAACATGCCAAGACGTTCCCACTAGAGGGTGTACAATTCCTTTCATCCAGGAATCTTTCTTTTGAGTCTTCCTGGAGTGCCTTGTGCTTTTCCTAACTTTCCATGATGTGGGCTTTCCCAAGCTTGTCCCTTTAGAAAGCCCAAAGCACAGACCTACAAATTCTCCGCAATTTAGACTTCACAGCCAATTAGTTCCTCAGTGTTTCTTTGAGACCATCTACAAAAAGGGTCAAAGAAAACCCGCCAGAGTGATTTGCAATGAAAACTATTGGCGTCCTTATCACCAGCATTCAGTCCTGTCCCCCCAGCAAACTTTTTATCTCAAAGAAATGTATGAATTTGGAATAACTCTTCAGAAATAAAATAAAATTCTTCCCCATGTTTACCATCTCTAACCAATGTATATATCAGGGGTTGCCAATCTTTTGAAATTGGGGGCCAGGTCATGCTCCCTTCAGACAGTTGGCAGGATGGACTGGTGGTCCAGCTGCCACTGCCACTGCCACAGCGATTGGCCACAAACTCATTTACAGCTGTTGCAAATGCATTTACAACAGCCATAAATGCATACCTGTCAACCCGCGGCTTCGGAAAAACGGGACCTGCGCACATCGCTTGTGCGCAGGTCACGTTCCATGCATGTGTGGAAAGGTTTTACCCCTTCCACACATGCGCGGAAGCGCTACGCCGCTTGCGCAGCCCTTACGCAAGCGACGTAGTGCTTCCGCGCATGCGGGTTTTGGCAGCGGGGGCTGGGTTATGACGTCAATCAACATCAATTTACGGGGTAATTCCGGCCAAATCGGGAAGGTTGACAGGTATGCATAAATGAGTCTGCAGCTATCATAAATGCATTTACGACAGCCATAAATGAGGCTGCAGCTATTGTAAACACACTTGCAACAGCCACAAATGAGTCCACAGCCAATTTTGGTGGTAGCTGGAGCGAGGGCTCGGGATGGTTGATTTGGCACCATGGGCTAGATCTGGCCCACGGGCCATACATGTATGGTATACATGTTCAGCACACAGAAGACCATGTTTGACCTGCTATATCATTGTTTAAGGAAAGGATCACTATAAGAAAAAGAAGTGGTAACAATAATTTTGCATATTGGTTTAATTGAGAATTCAAAATTAGGCTTTTAAAAGTTAAGAATACATGCCTTGGCCTGGACTGATGAATTGTATTTGGACTTTTCCACATTCAAATCTTTGAAACAGCTTTCCATCTAAATATAAAATTGATGAACGTTGTTATATTCATATTAAAAAAACAACAAAATTCTCATCCATCACTAGGCGTGAAGAAGACTTTAGAGGTTTTCACAAACTGTGCCCGTGGCGGTGTGTGAAAGCTCGCAAGAATCACTTACTTAGCTTGATCCAATATTTTTAAAAGCAGGTTTTCCAGTGGTACAAAAGCCCTGTTGGGTAGCCTACCCCTGAAAAATCAAACACAAGTTTTCCAGCTGAGTAAAGCTGCCGGACAATGAAGAAGATAAAGGCTTAAAACATTTTTATATCCTTTAGATTAGTGGTTCTCAACCTATGGCCCATGGCACCATTTCATGTGGCCCATGTTGCTGCTGCCGCCGCCACTGAAAACAGAAGCAGACACATTTATGAGAGCCAAAAATGCGCCCATGGCTGTATTAAATGCATTTAAAACAGCCGCATATGAGTTTTATGGCAGTGTTTACAGTCCGGCCTGCTCAGCTGTATGAGGTGGCATGGTCTGGCCCATAGCTTTAAAAGGTTGAGAACCCCTGCTTTAGATACTTTGCTTTAAGTATGAAAATGAAGAATTCCTGCCATTTTTCTTTTCTTGTAAAAAATAAAGATGTATAGTACATAAACACTGAAACTATTTGTCTGAAGTGTTACAGTTTTAGGGTCTATGTGTCTGTAAATTTCATATATATCAGTGCAAAAAGAAAAAAGGTGCAGCAATTTTGGTTTTCTACTGCAAGTTAATGAGAAGTTTACAAATAAATTCTGATTCAAAGCAAATTAGTTGGACCACGTATGAAACGCTAGACTGAATTGGGATCTATTGGCATCCCAATTAGATTAGCAGAACGTTCACGTAGGTCAAGTTGCAAAAGTTTGTTCAAGTTTGGAGGAAATGAGTCAAACAATAATTCTGGCAATGAATCAGAGGATTTGGACATTTTCCTCAAACAAAAAATTTAAAAAGCCTTTCTATCTGAAAAAAAATATGAATGCTGGTTGAGGTCGCCCCTTGTATCTGTGGAAGATGTGTTCTGTGACACCTACTGCAGATACCTGAAACCACAGATAAGTGCAAATCCTATATTTTACGTTGCAGACAGTGTCCTCTAGTGTCCAGCTGTGGTAATGCACCCTCTATAAATACACATGTATTTCAGGATTTTAAAAATTGAATCTTTTTAGATCTGTGTATAACTGAACCCATTAACTCATATATACAGGGGAGGGGTGACCTGTATAAACAAATGCAACCATTCATTGAAATTACCCTGAAATGGAATCAAATTTAAGTGGAAAATATTTTAAAAGACTTCATTGGCATGTTATTTTTTGTTTCTATGACTATAGGCAAGGGATTCTCAACCTGTGGCTTGTGGGCCAAATGTGGCCCACAGCACCATTTCATGTGGCCCCCCCATCGCCTCCACCACACCACGAAGTGCCATGTGGCTAAGGAAGGGCATAATGGCCGTCTGGCCCCTGAAGCTGTATTGATTGAGCATGACCCGGCCCACGGCTTTTAAAGGTTGAGAACTCCTGCTATAGACAAATCAAATCAAAGGATCTGGCTATTTTTTCTCCAAACAAACTTTGGTTCCAGCCAACTTTCTTTCCACCATCAGTATCTTTCCCAGTTTTGTTTCCAAGAGGGAAGATGAGGCACGACCTCTTCTTTTCTCACCGCTGTCCAGTAATTTCTGTCCTCTAAAGCTTCCTTTATCTCTGCTGTCAATGGCTGGGGATTTTACTTGAGTCCTTGGATTCATTAATCGATTTGTAAAGATGGTACCTCCTGGGTTTAAAATAAACAAATCTGATCATGTCTTGCTTGCCCTGACATTTCTTCCGGCTCAGTGTTTCTGAATCAGGACATGGCTTTGTTCACATATGGATTACTGATCCAGCTCTCTGGAACTGGGAACCCTGAAGCAGAATTGTTTCAACACTTGTGAATAAGGTTACTGAGGAGTGAGAGGAGATGGCATCTTTGCAATGCTGAGTTCATTGATTTAGAGACAAGAGGGGAGATTGAGGGTCAGAGGGGTTCAGATGTAGCCAAGGGATACGAGAAGCTTTGTCCCATTAATCCACCATGTATGTTTGGGTCAGGAATGTGTGATGGCTAATTGCATCTCAGATCTCCCCTTCTTCAGGGTTTCTATTGATTTTATTTGTCTGGGGATTGCTTTGTTATTGCTGGGAAAGTCTTAAGGTTGAATCTGAAGCGATCTGGTGTCCAGATTTCACCCCACCCCTCCTTTCTGCCAAATTGAAAGCTCCCCACATCATGGAAACAATCTTTTGGTGATCAAAGCAAAAACAATGTGCTTTCTCTTCCTTCCTTCCTTCCTTCCCTCAACCTACAACCATCTTTTCCAAAGAGCGAGCATGCTGGGAGAATGTGATTGTGCCTCAAAGATGCCCCAGTGGGCCTTAAGAAAGACATTCATGCAATAAAGAGGAGATGTTATGAGCTTCTTTAGTTCCACAAGCTCCCTTGAAAGGGAAGTGGGAACAGAGAGAAGAATGTGTTGGGGTCATCATCTCCTCAGAGGAGTTGAGGTGTTTTTCTGGCATGCTCCAGAAAGAGAACATTATTTTCTGGATTGCAACGATAGGCATGTTTCTTTTCAGTCTTCTACTCCATATGCATGAAGAAATTGGGCTTTAGACTAACATCCATGTGGTCACATTTGGATAACGTTTCTTCTTGTTGTTCTGCAGTATCCAAATCTGAATATTGGTGATCCTCGTGGTGATCAGCCATGAAGCCTGTCCTGGGAATATAATGCAGTGGCCTTTTATCCGCCTTCCGCATCGCATCGCAGCATGACACCTGCATCCAGTTCCGTGAGACACTTTCTGGTCCTGAGCGCTTTTGGCACACAAAGTCCTCATTGGTCCCAGGCCAGGATTGATGAAGCAGCTGCCCTCCATCAAGATGGCTTCAAGTGGGATTTAATCCACTTGGGGACCATCACCCTTCCCTGTGGACTTCGGCACCCAAGGCCATTAGTCTTCAGAGTTGTCAGGTTAGTTAACTGCCACCTAACACTCAGTGTTGAGTCGCTGGCAGTATGGTCTACTCTATTGCCATAGCAGGATGACTTGGCCAGGCATCAAGATAACTTTTAGAGTCTGGATTTAATTGGTCACAATCTAATTGGCACTCCCAATCCAAGTTGACCCACTGAAGGGTTGAGACAGGCATAAACGTTGATGCACCATTTAGCAATTGATTCAGTGAATCTACTCTAGTTGTAACTAACAATTGGATTTAGGCTATTGATCTTACCTCCCACACCAGATGGCTCTGCGTTATTATTTTACTCGCTCTGAGAAGCAGTGAATCAGGTGGATTTGTAAGGGCTGCCATTCATTCTGTTGAATTGGATCCTGGACTACTAACCCACTTTCTTAATTTCACAGCATCACCACTTAAATTTCAGTCAGAATATCAGTGGTCCTCTGTTGTGAGAAGCTGGGGGAAGAACTGCCTAGAACCATGATGGCGAACCTTGGCACTCCAGATGTTCTTGGACTTCAATTCCCAGAATCCCAAGCCCCCATGAATCCACACGAATGGGTTTGCTGTGATTCATCCAGCTCACGCCGCCCCCGTCTCTCCTGGTAGCTGAAGTAAAACGCGCCCGTATGGGAGCAATGAGACATACTCTGTGAATGTGAGGTATGGAGTCTTTTTCCCCTTGTGGCATCTCTTTTAGAGAACACCATGCCTAGAGAAATCATAATGCATAGCATAGACATATTTTGCATAAATATATATTTAAATTAAATAGATGCCTGTCCAAATTGTTAAGCCATGCATCTTTATTCAATCTTCTCTTTTATTCTAGATTTATTACATTCTCATTGTCTTACTGAAATATTTAGACTTTTGATTCATGTTAGACAGGTGAAATGTGGTATTGGAGGAGAGTCTTGAGAGTACCCTGGGACAGCGAGGAGAACAAATAGGTCCATCTTAGAGAGAAATCAACCCTGGCTGCTCCTTGGAAGGTCAAATGACAAGAGAGGATTCACTTGAGAAAAACGTAATGCTGGGAAAATTCGAGGGCAAGAGAAGAAGGGGGCGGCAGAAAATGAGATAGTTAAATGGTATCGTGGATGCAATATGGGCACAGAGTTGGGCAGGTTGAGGAGGAGGATGGAGATAGGGGTGCCTGGGTTGCAATGGTCCATGGGATCGCAGGGGGTCAGAGACAGGTGTAGTTTGATATGAGGGACTGTTGGTGGCTTAGTGGTTAATATTTATTTATTTATTTATTTGGATTTGTATCCCGCCCTCTTACCCTAGGGCAACTCAGGGCGGCACACTTACACATAAATATTATCAAAATCCCCTTAAGAAATTCAATAAAAACTATTAAAAACCATCCCGATTTAAAAAGCCCTCCCTTCCCTCCCAGCAATAAAAGGGACATATAGTCCCTTTTATGCTGAACTGGATAACTAAAAGGTTGACAGGTCAGCAGTTTGAGACCTGAGTGCTGCATGTTGGAGTGAGCTCTCATCTCTGTCCCAGCTCCTGTCAACCTAGCAGTTTGAAAGCAAGAAATTGCAAGTAGATATATAGGTGGTGCTTCTGCAAGAAAGGTAACAGTGTTCCATGTGCTCCGGTGTCAAGTCATGGCAGCCATAGGGCCATGGAAACATCTACAGACACAGCTCTTTGGCTGTAAACGGAGATGAGCACTGCACCCTACAGTAAGATACGACTGGCTTTCGAGCAAGGGTGACCTTTCCCTTTCCCTCATTTGATATGATTATCTTTAACTGGTTTTAAAAAGGACTGCAGTGGCTCAAGTGGCTAAGACGCTGACTGGGAGGCGGAAGGTCAGCAGTTCGATTCCCGAGTACTGCAGGACGGAATGAGCTCCCATCATTGTCCCAGCTCCTGCCAACCTAGCAGTTCGAAAGCAAGAAATTGCAAGTGGATAAATAGGGACCACTTCGGTGGGAAGGTAACAGCGTGTCTAGTCATGCCTGCCACATGACCACAGAAACGTCTGCAGAAGCAGACAACCCTGGCTCTTTGGCTTTGAAACAAAGATGAGCACTGAACCCTAGAGTCAGATACAACTGGCTTTCAAGCAAGGGAAACCTTTACCTAACTGGTTTCAACCTTACCTTCTTTCAAAATGAGGGAAGATCTACAAACATTTCCAGTGGCAAAGCTCATCAATGGAGGAGGTCATTCCTCTGTGATAAGGTACCGGCAGAGCCTTTGGAAGGTAAGGCTAGGAAAGTGTCTTGCATGAAATTACAGCGAAATGCTGCCATATTTTTATTTTTGGCAATCTGACGGTAGTTGAATCGATGACCTGGCTTTTATTCTGAGAACACTAAAATTCATTGCGCACAATTTGGTGCAGTGGGATCAAATCAATAGCTGACAACAGAATATTATTCCAAGTGATGTCAATGTTCTGAGCCGCCTTGATTGATTGTTTTAATTTCCACCATCCTACATTCATGTGTTCGTTTGTGCTTGTTTTAAGGCTCAATCCTCTCCTGATTTCTTTGACTCTTGACTATTTCTCTTCAGTGCTGGTTAAGTAAAATGACATATTTATTATGTCAGATTTATATGACAGATGGTGGCATGCTATGGGAATATATTCATGCATGGACAAACATATATATGAGCAGAATCTATCTCTGCATACATGTGTATGCAAATTATTTTGAGCTATAAATCACCACTTGTCTCACCCTCACACATAAGAAACAGCAAAAAAAATGAGTTCACATCATTTTTTCTTCTTGCTGAAAGATAAACAAGAGTTTCTTAGTCGCTCTTGATGAATATTTTTATAGCAGTGCCAAGTGCGTATTAACAAAAACAACATATCAGCTGCTTTGTTGCACGGAATTCTATGAAATTGAAGCATTGGGTGGATTTCTTGTGGCACTTTAGAAACCCGAAACAGCCAGTCCTTCTATGCATGCTGTGTGTGAATTCATGTTCGTGAAGGGAAATAACGCCAGTTTTGTGGACTGACCTTAAAACTACATTTGGATTTAACATGCATTTAAAGAAAAATGCAAATAGATAGGAGTCTGCAGTTAGCAGTCTGACTGCTGCATTTTGAACCAGCTCGAAGTTTCTGAACTGTCTTCGAAAGCAGCACATGTAGGATATGTTACAGTAATCCAAGTGGGATATAGCTAAAGCATGTGTTACTGCAGGGGGAGTGTAACCTCATCCATCACAGGTCTGAATCCCAATTCCCTCATCTGCCTTCCAATTGACTAGGATCATCTCTATCTTTTCAGGATTAGGGTTAGGGTTAAGTTTCAGTTCATTTGCCACCATCCAGCCCATTACTGATACCAGGCACTGTTTCAGAACTGAGAGAGCTTCATGAGAGAGTTTTGTTGGAAGGGGAGGTAGAATTGGGTGTCATCAATATACAGTATTAGTGACACTGAGCCCCAAAACTCTGGATAATCTCCAGTAGACCCATACCTGTCAAGTTTTGGATTTGGAAATAAGGGAAATTTCCCGGCAAACACGGGATACTTGACAGTTATGTTTATCCTGCGCTGCCCTCCACTGGCAGCAATAGGGCATTGCAGTCTAATTAATAAGGGATGACGGCGGGAAAGAGGGTAAAATAAGGGGTTTTCCTGGCCAATAAGGGATACTTGACAGCTATGAGTAGACCTTTTCTTTCAAACTACGGAGCTTTTTCTTCCTAGTACAATCCAGCCAAGCTTTTACCTTCTATCTGAGTTAAAGATGTTTCAGATTTAATTAGGAAAGTTCTTTATTATTTATTCCCATATGAATGGCGCTTGGAACTCTGACGGGAAGTCATTCTTTGTCCACAATAATTCCCCAGCCTCTTAGGTTTTGTCATGTGTAGCCTTTATTGTTTATTTATTGGTGAGCTGCCCTCTAAGGAGTTGTGTTAAAAGGTCTGAGGTGTACATATGCATGGAATAAATCCTGCCTGTGATTTGGGTGACAACACTCCTCGAAACCAATTCCCCTTGGTAATTTAAATCACATTGCTTAGAAACAGTGCCCTGAATTGTAAATAAACTGTTCAGTCATGAGACGTACTTCACAGGAGTTTAGTGAGTCCAATATGGAGTCACTCTGACTTTGCACCCCTATGTTTCTTGCAGATAGGATGGAATGTTTTGGAAAAGAACTATAAACGAGGCTTCGGATTTTATGTGTTCAATGTTAACTGGATTTCCCCCTATTCATTTTTCAAAGGGAAATATTGTCTCTCCATTGTGACTGGGCGACTTGTCTCCTTCCGGTCTCCCTGCCCCACCTGAGCCAGAGGAGTAGAGAAATGGCACCTACTTCTTGCATAGTACTGACAGAATCTTACCATTTACGACATCCTCCATCACATTAAATATGGCGTCAGACCTGGTGCTGCAGCTGGGATGACAGATGTCCATGCTGGTGTCTTTAGTTTTGTCGCTGCAATTAACCTCACACCACCAGCATCTTGCTAGTGGCTGAGAAGGGAAGAACAAGATGTGATAAACTCATCTCTCTCACTGCTACCTGTAGGTGCTTTTCTAGATCTGCCACTTCTGGTTTCGCAATAGCTTAATATTTTTAAAAACATTCTGCATAGATTTTAGTTGTCTGTGAACACATGCAGGGAAATCCTCGGCATAGGACAGTTGTGGCGAACCTGTGGCGTGCGTGCCAGAGGTGACACTCAGACCCCTCTCTATAGGCACCCGTGTAGTCGCCCCAGCACAAAGTTTGTCCCACCCAGCAGCCCAATGGAAGTGCTTCCTTCCTACCCCCCAGCACAGAGTTCACTCCACCCCTCTGTCCAGCAGTCCAAAGGGAGCATTTCCTCCCTCCCCTGTTGCTGTGTTGGCATGTTGTGATAAATAAGTGAGTTTGGGGTTGCCGTTTGGGCACTCGGTCTCTAAAAGGTTTGCCATCACTGGTATAGGAAGGGAAGTGGTGTAGAAGGGACAAAAAGGTGAAGGAAAGCTGTAATTTTTTAAAAAATCTGTTCATTCCTGCTGGGGTGCGATAAAGGGGAATGATATCTAGACAAAGAGAATAATCCCAGTAAGGTCCATTACTAGTAGGGAGTAAAAGAGGTACAAATGTTCCTTCCTTTTAAAAAAAGTAATTTGTCCCTGTTCCTTTTTGCAGTATTTGAAAAGTAACCCATTATAGTTTTAATTACTGCAGTATTGAATTACTTGCTGTGTATCTACTTTTTAATTACTTTTCACTACTTGTTTTTCTTGAGAGACAGAACTGGTTAGAGAAATGTACTTCCAAACAACTTCTGAGAGTTACCAGTAAATATTATTCATTACACCAATAAAGGGACCCTACCTGTTTTGTTACTTCTGAAATGGCAAGGTGGGACATCAGAATAATATAGGATCAGTTTACATTGTTAAGCCAGCCATAGTTGCTGTTTAGTACAGCCTGGAGCAAAAGAAATCACTCCATATACAAGAATACTGACCATATTTCAACTTAAAATGAATGAGCACTGGTATGGCATTAACTCAATCTAATTTTTGTTTTGTGGCCCTAAGTTGATTCCAAGTCATGGTGATCATAACAGGGTTGTCAATATTCATGAAATGCTCAAGAGAATGGTCTACCATTATTCTCTTCACGTGAATTTCCATGGCCAAGCAGAAATTTGAACCCAGAACATCTGTCTGCTTTAGTCTTTGGTTGGTTGGTTGGTTGGTTAATTAGGTTTTAGGCTGAACTTAACCTAGGTTGTGTTGAACTCAAACTAAGGAACTCTGAATGAATGGAGACATTTATTTTCTAATTATTTTGGTTAATCTGTATAGGAAATGGAAAAATAAAATGAGAAAATGTTCTTCTTGTGAAACAAGGGAGCTATTGTTTTATAATATTGCCATTTATCTTTACTCCCTTCGGTATATCACAAAGACACTTTATACTGCCATTTGCATACCATACACATTTATTTAAATGTAGTTACAAGGCATATGAGGAATCCACATCAACACATTTTAATGGGTTCCCATTTTGAATTAAAGTGCTATTTCACGTTAGCTTTGGCAAGGGGCATAAAGGGTGGCAGGCAATTTTCTGGACTATCTATCTCTCCAAGGCAGCGAAAATCTCTCATTATTCCTGCACATGCTGAGATAAGGAGATTGTCCTCTGGATAACAGGAGAAATTCTAGAAAGGTCCATAGCTGGAAGCTGGCTATGGGATTCTGTAGGATTCTGGAAGTTGTATCCCAAAGAAGTAATTTTTCTCTTCTCAGTTGAGGAGTATTGCTGGCATCTGGCTTTCTCAAACACTCTGGCAAATATTGAAAATAACATGCTAGCCACAATGAGCAATAGGCTCTAGCACCCATCTTATCTTACCATAATGCTCCTTACATGGTATTAGGAAAAGGTAAAGGTCACCCTTTCTCGAAAGCCAGTCATATCTGATTGTACGATCCGGTACTCATCTCTGTTTACAGCCAAAGCCATCGCTGCCTGCGTTTGCAGACGTTTCGTGAACATGTGGCATGCATGACTAGACACCAGAGTGCACAGAATGCTATTTACTTGCAATTTCTTGCTTTCGAGCTGCTAGGTTGGCAGGAACTGTGACAGAACTGGGAGCTCACTCCATTGTGCAGTACTCGGGTCTCAAACTGCTGACCTGCCGGCCTTCCAGTCGTCAAGTTCAGCATCTTAAGCACTAAGCCACCACAGAACCTCACATGGCATTACTCTGGGGCATAATGAAAAAGATGCATTGATGATATTTGAGGCACTGTTGTTGGAGACAGGAAATGCTACCTTGGCTTTTGGGCAACAACTCCAAAGATCTCTTAGGCTGCATGGCCTTGTTTGCTGGGGCTTTCTGGGAACTGTCTTTAAAAAAGAACAACACATATTCCGGTTAAACATCAAAAGAGGTAGACAATATATGGGCTACAGATCCCAGAAATCCACAGCCAACATGACAACAGAGAGCTGCCGTGGGAGCAGGGAAGCAACTTTTTAAACAAAATCAAAGGGATATTCAGAGCCAACCCAATAAACTTCCTACTGCCTTCATATTTGCAGAAGTAGAAGAGGTCATAAGAAAATGTAGGAATGGCAAAGCAGCTGGACTCAATCTTCGATCCAGAAAATTAAATGTTTTACATGAATGGCTCTTTCAACCCTTTGATAACTGCTGGATGAGCAAACAAATCCCAGAAATATAGTGGAAGGCAAAAGTAATTGTCATAATGAAGCCAGGCAAAGAACCATCAGATCCCAAAAGCTACAGGCCAATCCTACTTATACAAAATGTATGAATAGAATTATATTTGGTAATCTAGCTCTTTCCATCCATGAACTGCTGGGTGGTATGGGTTACACAAGTATTTATGCCTCCTTCCCCAATGTCTCTCTTTGTCTTTATAGAGAGCCCTGGGTCCTGGGAAACATCTTTGGTTGACGTCAGGGTTGGCATTATAAATTTGAACTAATAAACAAACAAACAAACAAACAAACAAACAAACAAACAAACAAACAAACAAATAAATAATGTGTGCCACCTCCACCTCTCTGAGAGCCAGGTTATCATGTGTTTATTTTCCCACAGTGATTAAACATCACTGATTAGCTCGACTAATTAACCATACACTAGCAATTACTCTCTGACAGGTATCTTTTCAGCCTCTAGCCGCTCTTACCAGGATATCAAACAAGTCATGATAGGCAGGAGAAAGGGAAACAATTAAATACACAAATGAAGCAGGCAGAGGTAAGAACAAAAACAAAAAAAATTACTAAAACCCTTCCGCACACACTCCTATCTCCAGTGTTACCAACTCAAGGCAGTTGGAGCATCCTACTGATTTACAAGGGTCGCCTCTTGCCCCCCACTTCCCTGCAGAAATGTTTGTGTGCTTTTTCAGATTTCTGGCCCTCCAGAGCAGGTAAAACTACTTCCTACTGGGTTGTAGTTTGCACATTTTGTATGGTAGTGGTGGATTGGGAGGGGTGACTTATGTTTTTCCCAGCAGAAGCTGTGGAGTAGGGAGAAACAAGGCAGAAAGGAAAGGGGACAGATGTGTGCTTGTATAACTGAGCCTCCACAAATTGCTTTGGTTCCAGGAACAGATAGAGAAAAGCCACTCCAGTAGAATGTGTGTATTTCACTGACATTTCTTTGCAGCTTCGGCTACAGATTTGGACCTCATGAAACTCCAAATTGATTTAATCAGTCTTTATTGCAGGATGGAATGCTCCTCCTCCTCTTCCTTTACTTCCTCTTTTGGCCCTTCAGGTGTCAAGGGAGATACAAGGTTCTTGTTCTGGCACTTCTAGTGGCCTCCACCAGCAGTTATTTGGTGTTCTTGTAATATTTCTTTGACATTGTCTCTCCACCTTCCTCTAGGTCCGCCTCGTGCTCTTTGTCCTTCTCCTTTCCCCACATATGCCTTGTAAGGAATGGAATTCCAAGACACTCTCTCCAAATGGGCAAACCACTTTATTTGTTGTCTCTGTATGTAGTGCAAGATGGGTTCTATTCCAATTCGTTCCCTTGTAACATCATTCCTGATTTTATCCCTGCTAGTCAATTTCCATGGTGACCAACTCTCATTTCTGTTTTGTTGTAAGCGTCCATGTTTGGCCCTGGTATCATCAACTGGGAAGGAATATGCTTTGTATGAGATGTTTCTTTGTGCTGATTAGTGTTGCCTTACATCAGGGATCCTCAACCTGTGGCCCACAGCGCCATTTCACGTGGCACCCCCCACCGCCTCCACCACACCCAGAAGTGCCATGTGGTGGAGGAAGTGCAAAATGGCCATCCAGCCCCCAAAGCTGTCTGGGGGAGCATGACCTGGGGAGCGTGACCTGGCTTTAAAAGGTTGAGAACTCCTGCCTTACATTGTCAGAGTGGAGCAAACTGTCCCAACATTTAGTTTGCTTTACCGCACCGTATGTTAATCTGTTTGTCCATTTTGCCATTTTCAGTAAGTGTTGTTCCTAGGTATTTGAACTCTGCCACTTGTTTTATACTTGTTCCCTCTATTTCGATATCTAGAGTACGCTGTTTCCTTCCAATTGGCATTACCACAGTCTTCTCTTTATTGATTCTCATGTTATTTATCTTGCTTTCTTGGTTCATGGGCATAAGGTGTTGCTGTAATTCCATTGCTGTGCTTGCTATCAATGCCTGATCATCTGCAAAATGTAGTCTGTTGATATTGTTTCTATTCATGATGGGATGATTGCAACTGGCAAAGCTGGCATACTTTGACTTGGTCCTGCATCAATGTTCCACTTACACGCTGGGGACATTCTGTGCACACCCCATTTGCACATACAGTATCTGAAATAGATTTCATAATTTAATCCAGACATTACAAAGTACACTTATGCAAGACAATAAATTGTTGCTGAGACTTTTCAGAAATTCTGGGGTGGTCCTGGTCCTGTGGAATCTTAACTATGACACAGCATCATATGACTTAGGTAAAGGTAAAGGTTTCCCTTGCTCGAAAGCCAGTCGTATCCGACTCTAGGGTGCAGTGCTCATCTCTGTTTCTAAGCTGAAGAGCCAGCGCTGTCTGCTTCTGCAGACATTTCCGTGGTCATGTGGCAGGCATGACTAGACACCGGAGTGCACGGAACGCTGTTACCTTCCCACCGAAGTGGTCCCTATTTATCTATGTGCAATTTCTTGCTTTTGAACTGCTAGGTTGGCAGGAGCTGGGATGAAGACGGGAGCTCATTTCCGTCCTGCAGTACTCGGGAATCGAACTGCTGACCTTCCGCTTCCCAGTCAGCATCTTAGCGACTTGAGCCACTGCAGTACCTTATATGACTTATCTGTGCAATAATGATATGAGAGTGTATCCATTACATCAGAATGTTTGTTGCCTGGGCTGTTCAATTATCTTCTGCTCAACTTTCTTCTTTATCTTCCATTCACACAACTCAAGTTTGGTCTTGGACATCCTAGAACCGTGATGGCGAACCTTGGCACTCCAGATGTTCTTGGACTTCAATTCCCAGAAACCCAAGCCCCCATGAATCCGCACGAATTTACTGCGATTCATCCGGCCTGCGCCGCCCTCGTCGCTCCTGGAAGCGGAAGTAAAATGTGCCCGTATGGTTAAGACTATTCTGGCTTAACCCTTCCTCCGTACAGGCGTGTTTTACTTCTGCTTCCAGCAGCGACGAGGGCAGTGCGGGCCGGATGAATCGAAGTAAACCCATTTGTGCAGATTCATGGGGGCTTGGCTTCTGGGAATTGAAGTCCAAGAACATCTGGAGTGCCAAGGTTCGTCATCACCATCCTAGAATGAAGGAACACACAGCAACAGAAGGCAGAGGCTGGGCAGAATCTGAGAATTGGATCGATCATAAGGTGGAACATCCAGAAAGAGAACTGGCAGGAGGGTAGGAGGCGGCAGTGGAGGCGGGACGGCCAAAGAAAAAGGCAGAGGTGTTTGATATTGATCAGGAATTAATATATAACTTTCAAGAATGCAGTACAGAAGTTCAATATGTTTGTGAAAGGCTGGATTGCTGCTGTCTGGGTGATAAGTTACTCATGGATGTTAGCAAGGATGCAGCTGCTGATTAGAAATGCATTTGGAGGATCCTGAAAATTTCAATTTGCTGCACAAATGTCACCAAATGGCACCAGAATCTCCTGGGACTTACTTGAACACTGTGCTGTTGTCTGTTGCCCTCCCTCTCTTATCATTTGTTAAAGTTGGGGGATGTAACTCTGGCTGATTAAACTCAAAGCAGAGGGCAGGGTATTGTGTGCCTTCTTGCTGGTTGTTCAATAGTGGGGTGAAGGCATCTCTGGATACTGTGAGTGGCCAGTTATATAACCTGCCCATCAGAGCCAAGTCTCAAGTTACCTATCTGCTTTAATTTGGAGTCTTACACTGAGCAAGGGGTTGGACCCGATGGCCCAAAATGCCCCTTCCAACTCAGTTATTCTGTGATTCTGTGATTTTATTTGTTCCTTAACTCCAAGGACAGAAAGTGCCTCCTCAAAGATTGTGGTATTTCTGAACCACAACCGGGTGTACCCTGGTAACAGCAACCTTGTGTTGCCAGCTGATCTTTCTCACACTAGGTCAGCCAGAGGGAACTGCAGAATGAGCTCACCAAAAGGTGCCTTCGTTTTGGCAGTTTCACATCTGGCCTAGACACAGAAGAAGACTCCAAGGACTACTTCCCGGATCGATGAGAGTTCTTTCCTTCTTCTAGGGCAGACGTGAAACTGCCAAAACGAAGCCACCTTTTGGTGGGTTAATTCTGCAGTTCCTTTTGCCTGACTTAGTGTGAGAAAGATTAGCCAGCACAAGGTGGCTGTTGCCCAGGGTACGCCCGGCTGTGGTTCAAAAATACCACAATCTTTGAGGAGGCTCTTTTTGTGGGAGGGATGGAAAGAAGCATACTTTGTCAGTCGCCCTGAGTCGTGTGGTCGAGTGGGCGGCATACAAATGTAAACATAACACAACAACAACAATGACAACATAGACAGAACCTCAAAAAAAAGTTTTGGATAGTTATCAGACGTTTTGGATAGTTATCAGAATTCCTAGGCCAGCATGATGAGACCACTGGCCCCAAAATAACTCTTCCAACCTCTGGTTCTTCACCTAAAATGGGCACGTTTTACTTCCACCTTCAGGAGCGACGGGGGCTGCGTGAGCCGGATGAATCGCAGCAAACCCATTCGTGTGGATTCATGGGGGCTTGGGTTTCCTGGAATTGAAGTCCAAGAACATCTGGAGTGCCAAGGTTCAACATCACGGGGCTAGGGCACCAAGGTTGACCACCCCTACCTTAATGGAAAACAAAACCTCCACTCTCTCAGTTTGGGTAAAACCATTAAGCATACATGCCCACAGTTTTTGTGGAGGGAGGAAAAAGTAGCTACAAGGGAAAGATGTTGGGTTGGAAACAAGGGAAAGATGTTGGGTAGGGCAACGTTTCCCAACCTTTGGTTTTTGGACTTCAATTCCCCAAAACACTGATCAGCTAATGTACTGATATAGGCTTCTGGGAATTGAAGTCTGGGACATGGGCACTAAGTTGGGAACCACTGGCGTAGGGGTAAGAAAAAGGTGCCTTTGAGCTGGATGAGGCTTGGGAGAGCTGTTTGGTTTTGTTTGGGTGAATAAACCAGACTTGTTCTTGGAATATTAATTAATAATATATGAACACACATGAATTATTCAGGCTCATAAACGCAAAGTTGCCCTCCAGGCATAACTCAAGACAAGCTTAGGAGTTATTTTCTTTTCTTATTCCTCCATTCTCTCCCCCCCCCCCCCGCCCCCCATCTAAAATCATAGACTACAGTCTATCACAGGTTCATCTCATACCTGTCAACCTTCCCGGATTGGCCGGGATTTCCCGTTTTTTGGCGCCGATTTTCGCCATTTCCCACCCGGAGCTGCCGAAACCCTGGAATTTGGCAGCGGGGGGAAAGGTGTTACTGCGCATCCCTTCTCCACAGCTTGCTTCTATGCATGCGTAGAAGGCTTTTACGCATGCGTAGAACCCTTCTACACTTGCGTAGAACCCTTCTACGCATGCATAGAAGGCTTCTGTGCAGAAGGGGATCGTAGAAGCCTTCTACGCATGCGTAAAAGCCTTCTACGCATGCGTAGAAGTGAGCTGCCCCGAACGGTTCTGCGCAAATCGCTTCTACGCATGCGTAGAAGGCTTTTACGCATGCATAAAAAGCGACCTGCGCTGAACCGTTTTGCGCAGGTCCCGGATTTTCCAGAGCCATGGTTGACAGGTATGGCTCATCTGAATATAAACGCAGGAGGGTTAATTGTTTGTCTTGGCATATCCAACTTGAGTGGGGGATGGGGAGGCAATCCTGGTGTGATTCTGCCACATTCTTGGGGAAACTGACCACCTTCCCTGTCCTACCAACCCAACTCACCCAGTTGTTTATTTTGCTGAGCAATTTGTTCTGACTGGAAGAAATGCATAAAACTATCCAGACACTGCTAGTACGGTGCACCCCACTAGTACGGTGGCACCCCAAACACTCTCGCATTTTCCAAAACTTTCTCTACCTGATGTTCCCGATAATTTTAACTGAATTCAAATCCAAACTTCTAGCAAAGTTTCTAATGAATACTTTTTGCAACTCTGCCGTGGTGTTGTAAATCGGTCTGTGAATTTTTTGCTGCATCCACTGATCAGATACTTTTTCGTCCTTTTCATTGCAAAGTTGGCATTTCCAATTGTTGGATACATGCCGTATTTTTGCCTTCATGCAATTTTTTTTTGACAAAACTTGTTCCCCAGCAGCCAAGATCAATCCTTCAGTTTCCTTCTTCAAAACTCTTGTTCTCCACCAGCCCCAGGTCAGCATTTGGTCAGCCTTTTCTTTTGTATTTTTCAAGTATTCACCATGCATCATCCTCACCAGCTTCATTGTCATCATCACCATCAGCATCAACAACACTTCCATTGAATTTTTTTTTGCCATCTACAGACTGTTTGTGAAATGTTGTTGTTGTTCAACCGCACAGTCGGTTCTGACCCTTTGTGACACAATGGACCATTGTCCTCCAGCTACTTCTGTCCTCCACCATCCTCCTCAACCCGCCCAGCTCTGTGCCCATTGTGTTGTGAAATATCCGGATGTTATTTTTAGCACCACACGGTTGAGGTATGGTCAATATGTGGTCTGTACATTGCCTTGACTTGTCCATCAACTGAAAACCTTCCCTTTTGCCTTTTGTGCTTAGTTCCTTGGCAGAGCTCAGCAGGAGGGTGAAGCAGCCAAATGTGCCTCCCTTCTGCTCATCTCTTATGGAGACAAATGCCTCATGAGAACCCCTGCCGGGTGTCTGATCAGGAAGGTGTGACAGTGATTGGAGCTTAATTGTAATAATTTATTGGGTCGGAGCATTCGTCCTATGTTGGCTCTGTGTTATAGCTCTGAGGGAAACCAAACAAACAGACATACACTTGCAAAGTCTTCCCAAACACAGTTGGAATACTATTTGGAAGTCTTTACTTTTAAAAAAACCCCAATTGCACCTATTTCAGTAAGACTTTAATACATTTCTTTTTAGAGGTGACCAAGGGAAAATAATTGGAAGATGTGTATTGTCTCCCATAACAAATCAGGGGGTCAAACAACATTTTGGTAGCATCACCCCAACCCCTGCTGGCTTTATAAATATTCATTAGTGGTGATTCTTTGCATCTTCTTGTGTTTGCTTTTTAACATCTCCCCATCTGTCACACAGTTTTTTCTGCTGGTGGTTATCTGGAGTGCAGGGTCAGGGAGGGAAAACAAGCCAGTTCTTGAACTAGGACCCCCAAATCTTCTATACAAACAGCTTAGCCCATAGGATTCCATGAAACAATAATTGAAACATCCCAAAATGTCCCCATCACTGATGTGGCAGTAGTGGTGACTGAGAAGATGTACACTATCTGAGTTGTATCCTAAACCAGCTTGTTACCTGTCTTTAGGAGTAATAGAAGATGCTGTCCTATTACCTCAGGTGAAAGACGAGTCAGCTACCATTTTGGTGAGATTGTCTGTGTAAAAACAATGGCAGAGTCCATCATCCCAGACATCAAAATAATCTAGGTTGGACATTGCACATGTGGCTCTTGTCTATCAGGGCCCCGAAGGCTGATGAAACAAGAGATGCTTCAGGCTTTCTCTCAGTTGTCACTGCCTGCTCTCCAGAATATGGAGAGGTACAGTATTGTTAATTTCTGTATTACACATCCCAGAATGCCCTCTCCTCCAACCCTTCCCTTACAGCTGCTATTTTTGTATGCCAATATTGTACAATTACTTACTACTTACTTGGTTACTTGATTGATCCATACTTCACACATCAAGTTTGATGTGGCGGATCGAAACATCATCTTCCATGAGATTTTGGCGGGCTCTTGCCATCAGAAGATCCTACCGCCAATGGCACATAGGGGACTGAGGCTCATGTTTTCGATGCTCTGTTAGCCATTTTAAATATGATGACACAACTGTCTGGGCTCATGTCAAAGTTGGCCATGTTAGAGCATTGCACTGGCCAGGTGCATTGCCCAAATACCCAACCCCACTTAGCAGACCTGCAGTTCCAGAATGGAGAACTCCCCATTCTGGACCACAACAACACCTTCGTGACATGGTTGAATCTGCCAGGGGAATATACCCCTACTGTTGGATGGCCAGGGTCACTGCTTTGCCACATTGGGGTGTGATGTGGGATTTGCAGTGGATTGGACAATTGCAAAGCACAAATAAAGACCCCTCTGCAGTGAGACAATGAGACCCCTGTTGCCAGGTGGAGACAGGTACATGAGACCCAGAGTTCCTGTAGATCCTGGAGATCTGACAACCCTAAAACACCAAGAATAAGGTGGGGTTATAATGCTCAACTCTGAAGGGAGAACTGAACACACACTGTGGCTGTCTTTAATGTGTCTAGGGACCCTCACAACAATCTGGAACTGATCTCAGCTCCAGGCCAGGCACAGATGGAATCACCTTCTTTTCTTAGAATTCGATAAGAGATTGCCCCTCCCTATGTTGGAAAGGATATTTGAAGAGTAGTCATTTTGTCCTCATGGGACTGTGGTGGCTCAAGTGGTTAAGACACTGAACTTGATGACTGGAAGGTCAGCAGATCAGCAGTTCGAGACCCGAGTACTGCAGGACGGAATGAGCTGCCGTCTCTGTCCCAGCTCCTGCCAACCTAGCAATTCGAAAGCAAGAAATTGCAAGTAGATAAAGAGGTACTGCTTTGGTAGGAAGGTAACAGTGTTCTGTGCACTCCGGGGTCTAGTTATGCCTGCCATATGCCCACAGAAATGTCTGCAGACGCAGAGAGTGCTTGCTCTTTGGCTATAAACAGAGATGAACACTAAACCCTAGAGTTGGATATGACTGGCTTTTGAGGTATGGTCAATATGTGGTCTGTACATTACCTTGACTTGTCCATCAACTGATGTCCTCCTTTTCTCATCAAAACCACTTCTTTGTGATCCTCTTGCCATTCTGTTATGAGGCACCCAGGCAGGACTGAGGGGTAGGTGTTCAGGTTTTCTCCATGTGGAGTTAGGTTTAAGCACCAGCTGATTTTGCTGGGCAGCCACATCTGTGCCTTGATTGATTACTGCTCCCTTTCTCCCCATTAGCTTGCAATGAAGTACGTCTGTACGCCAGGAGATATTTGTCATGTGCAGTTTTGAAGGCTGTTTATAACTTGATTTACTCCAAGGTAATGATGATTGTATCTAAATATTTATGGAGAGGTCAGATAGAGTAAATGCCTTGTTAATTCTACTGTGTGAGCTTCCTATCTCACCGCTGCTGTGTCTTTCCTGCTCTTTCTCCATCTCTCTGTCCCCTTCTGTCCTTCCCGGTGCTGTCTTGTCTTCAGATGGCCAAATTATTGGTCTATTACCTTTCTGTGCAATGGTGACAGTGGAGGAAGAAAGCTGATCAGCTACAGCCGAGATGGCGAACCTTGGCACTCCAGGTGTTCTCGGACTTCAATTCCCAGAAGCCCAAGCCTCTGTGAATCCACACAATGGGTTTACTGTGATTCATCCGGCCCGTGCTTCCCTCGTCGCTCCTGGAAGTGGAAGTAAAACGCGCCCATACGGGCGCGTTTTACTTCCGCTTCCAGGAGCGACGAGGGCAGCGCGGGCCGGATAAATCGAAATAAACCCATTTGTGTGGATTCACAGAGACTTGAGCTTCTGGAAATTGAAGTCCAAGAACACCTGGAGTGCCAAAGTTTGCCATCACTGACCTAGGGGGAAACATCATGGCCTTCATCTTGACTTCTCAGTTCCATGCTGGCATGGGTGAGATATGAGCTGGGAGGAGAAGTAAGAGGGGTGTGACATTTAGAGCAGTGGAGCCAGTTTGAATGTTTCCTCACTGTGATCAATGCAGATTAATCATCTTCTGTTCTTGGCGGGGCCTGAAAAATGGATTCCCTGTATTTGAATTGAGGTCATGTCTAAACCCAGGAAAAGCAATTATGAAGGCTGTCTATTGGCTAATATATGGGATAGCATCAAAACACGCACTTTAACACTGAGACTCTTGGGCAAGTTTCTGATTTTTTGCTTTGTTTGGCAAGACAAAAGATGGATGTGTAAATAAATACATACCATAGGTGCCACTTCTAAAATACTAATAATTAATATGTCTTGAATATCTTAGAGGTGTTGATATCATTGATTAGAGTAATCCCATGACTTACTGTTTGGTGAGCAGATGGAGAATTTTACCTACTTAGGTTTAGAGTTGCCCCCTCTCCTTCAGATGAAAGAACAGACATTTCCCCCCAAACAGATGGGAGGATTACATGTTTTTGGTCTTGAAACCAGGAGATGCAGTAACCAAAAACCAAGCAGCAGTAAAGTCTGTCTTTCCCCCTTTTATTAACTAGAGAAGTCTCTGCTACATGTGCAGACTTAGCTAATGGCTCGGACTGTGGATTCCAGAGATACAGTATTTGGATTCATGATTGAATCAAGATATACAAAATATTTCAGTTTCTTCATTGTCAGCATTAAAGTTGCGTAGTTCTTCTGTAGTCATGATTCTTTGTCTTCTTAATTATTGCTCGTATTCAATTGCGGCCGGAAGGGTGCAATCAAACACACAATCATCCCTGTATCTTATGCTTCTCAGTTCTTAAAATTGTATAGTATATAGGAAAAGCTTATCTCTGCTGATTGCAGGACCATCTCTAACTTCAAAAACATCTACAGTATTTTCTGGCGTATAAGACTACTTTTTAACCCCGAAAAATCTGTGCCAAAGTCGGGGGTCATCTTATAGGACAGGTACTTAACTGCAGCTTGTTTCCCCTTGCTTCATATGTGTGGCGCATATGGTGGGGGGTGCCGCGGCCGAGTCCCTGCTCTGTGCAGGGAGTATGAAGCAAGGGGAAGCAAGCTGCACACATCTTCCTGTACCTCGAGGAGGAAGACGTGAGCATGGATTGGCTCTCCACCAGAACCTGCACATTCGACTCGGAGGGCTGCACGTCTTCGGGTTGAGTGTGGGTTAATTTTTAATTGGTGTGCATTGGAAGAGAGGTAGTCTTATACGGCAAGTATATTCCAAACTCTATATTTTAACTGGAAAAGTTGGGGGTCGTCTTATACGCACAGTCGTCTTATACGCTGGAAAATACGGTACCTAGCAGTGCCTTGGCTATTCATCTATGAGAAGCAGCTAAAAGGGTGGTTGTGAGTGAAGGAGGGAGTTCTTTAGAGGACAATGAATGGTACCTGCAGGGATAATGCCGCTGAACCTATTGTCATCAGCAAATCTCTTCCTCTTTCACTGACAAGAATATTTCAGGCCCAATGAAAAAGGACTCCAAAAGGCCTTTTGTGTCAGTTTGGAGGACAAGGATGGGGATCTTTGCAACCATGCAATCATTGCTCCTGGAATGAATGGTTCTAGGAAAACTTTTAAAATATAATATTTTCCAGACAGTTCTAGCCATAAGCTATTTCCCCCCTGCACTTGTATAATACAGGGAAATTGCTTGGTTTTTTTAAACTGAGAATTTGTTTCAGATGTTGCCTGCATTAAGTTCAGTGGTGGGCATCAGCAGGTTCGCACCAGTACGTGCATACCGGTAGTAAAAATGGCTGGCCCCGGCCACCTCCCCACCCCGTCCACCTCCTCCTCCTTCTAGAAGAGCCTTCGGCGGGAGCTGGCTCCATTTCCATTTCACATGGCCAACAGGCCACACCCACACAGTCACATGGCCACACCCACAGTGTGGTAGGAATTTTTTAAATGCCCACCACTGATTAAGTTCCCAAGTGACAGTACAGTAGATTGTGTAGTGACTTATCCCCACTTTGCACTCTTCCAGAAGGATGCATTTGTACACTAATTGTTCTCCTTTGCTTTGGAAGAGCATGGGATGTTACCTTTAACAAATGTTACCTTTTAACCATAGGGGTAAACAAAATTGGGTGGAGAAATAAAATATCTCTTTTCTGTGATCCCTACTTCTGATCTCCCCTTAAGAAAACAATAAATCAAAGAAATATGGTAGCACTAATATCTCCCCCCCCCCCCCCCCGCGCCACCATCAACCATAAAAACATAAAGTCAAGGCTACATCCTCTTTTTATGAATTTCTTTTTCGCAGTGAACAGGTATAAGGATTCTGAGTTACCACGAGTTACCCATGAAGAAACAAACCAACAAATGGATGGATGGATGGATAGATGGATGGATGGGAGGGCGGGTGTGTGGGCGGGCGGGCAGGTGGACGGTTAGATGGGCAGATAGATAGACGGATGGACCAGCCAGCCAGCCAGCCAACCAACCAACAAACACTATATAAGGTAAACTTTTTAAAAATGCAAACCCTTCTATAGCATTTGTTCGTTAATACCCAACTTAGTTGCTCAATAGACTGTCATGTTTGTCTCTGTCTCTGCTCCTGTCAGAAGCTTGTTGTCCCCAAATAAGACAATGAGCAGTTGCCTGAATTGCAGCTGGCTCTCTGTGGTGGCTCAAGTGGTTAAGACGCTGAACTCAAAGACTGGAAGGTGGGAGTTCGATTCCCGGGTACTGCATGGCGGAGTGAGTTCCCGTCTCTGTCCCAGCTCATGTCAACCTAGCAGTTTCAAAAGCAAGAAATTGCAAGTAGATAAACAGGGACCACTTCGGTGGGAAGATAAATAGCATTCCGTGGACTCCAGTATCTAGGCATGCCTGCCACATGTCCATGAAAATGTCTGCAGATGCAAATAGCGTCTTTGGCTATAAACCGAGATGAGCACTGAACCCTAGGGTCGGATATGGCTGGCTTTCTACCTTTCCCTCTGCTCCATGTGAGATGAAGAGACCGTATTCAACATTTTGCAGCTACAGAGAGTCCTACAAGCCTGGTATATGTGACCTGATTGTTGTGTGTTCTTGTCTCTTCGTTGACCACCAATCCTTGACCTGTCAAGCTTGATGAAGAGTTCTAGATAACTCTAAAAGATGCAAAGCCTCCGGGTCACTGCGGTGCCTTCCAGCAGCCCTAATAAAATGTATTACCTGAATCTTATGCTCTCTGTTCCTACTCCAAGGGAAAAGATGCAGGGGAGAGCTTAGCGCCTGTGTTGTACCTAAAGGGATAGTATAGGAAATGAATCATTCCGCTCAATCCATCCTTGTTGCTGCCTGAGATAAGACTTTCCCTTCTGGTTCAAAGGAGGATGAAATGAGATGGCAAAGTCAAGTAAGAACCTTCTCCCCCTTTTAAAATGAAGGTCAGGTGAAATAAATCCAGTGGAGTGTATAGTGTGGCAGGCTGTCAAAGGAAGAGATTGCTTACTGCCCAGTAAATACAAACCTTGTTAAACCTTTACTACCTGAGAAAGTCCTGCATCTGGTAAAAAAAATAAATCAATTTTGGATTTTAGCCCAGCTTGGTTTCAAATGCCCTGGGAGCTGCTGGAGCTTCAAAAGAACAATCCTAGTTCACAGTAGTTGAAGAGTTTGCCCCCAGATTACAATGTCAAACTGAATGGATGCCTCTAAGACAGGCTAGGCTTGAACAGGAGATGTTTCATCCATTATCTCTCAGTGGCCAGATATTCTGGAGCAATTGACTTTTAAAAAAAGAAAAAAAAATTGCTTTAATGGGAATGATGCCTTTTACTTGGATTATCCAAGGCAGCTATCTACAGTCTGGGATAGATAGATCTACAGGCTAGCTCAGGGGTGCACAAACTTTTTGGGCTGCGGGCTAGTCATGTGGTTCAGGGAGCTGGTCACTATGGCCTGGAGGCCAGATCTGGCCCCTGACACCAATTCATCCGGCCCACGAAGCCCTCGTCGCTCCTGGAAGCGGAAGTAAAATGCGCCCGTACGGGCGCATTTTACTTCCGCTTCCAGGAGCGACGAGGGCTTCGCGGGCCGGATGAATTGGCGTCGGGGGCTGGATCCAGCCCCCAGGCTGTAGTTGTGGCACCCCTGGACTAGATGATGTTTTAATCAAAGAATGTCTCGATGCAAGCAAAAGCCTCAGCATCTTTCCCTCTTCCGAAAACTGATAAAAGCCATTTGCTCCCAGGACTTGAAAATGGCGTTTCAATATAATGTGAAGGAATAATGCTCTGCTTAAAAGAAATAATGATGCTTTCCTCATAGAAGGAATAATGTTATGATCCAACAGCTGAAAAAGGAGAGAGCTGGTTTAGGCTTGGTAGAATGCTTTTCTTAAATTCTAAGAAAGCTTTATTAAGAAAGAAAGAAAGAAAAAGAAAGAGAGAAAGTGAAAAGATTACTGTTTTCTGCCTTACTTTACTTAACCACCCTACAGTCTACGAAAGCAAAAAGCAAAGCAATCATACTTATATGCCACCCCGTAGCGCTTAGTGCACTCTCTGGGCAGTTTACAAGTTAATGCTCTCCCGGGTGAGAATGCTAGAAGGATGTTAATTGCGAAATTGACACTGGAGGTCTGACTATTTCTCTTATTTCATCCCCCTGGTTAGTGCCACCCTCTCTTAAATAAAGCTGCTCCCTTGAAAGAGGGGTGGGAAAGGGGAGACACTGTACATGGCTGCACACTCTCCATCTGGCTTGCTGGCCCACCTACTGTCAGCAAGCGTGAGAGAAAGTACAGTAAAACCCCAGTTACAACCGCCTCGGTTTAAGTTTGCTGCAGCTTACAACAGCAAATCCTATGGAAATGCCGTCCCAGAGAGTGCCCAGAGAGTGCGCTAAGCACTATGGGTTGATATATAAGTGTGATTGCTTTCCTTTGCTAGGTAAAGGTTGCCCTTCTCGAAAGCCAGTCATATCCAACTCTAGGGCTCAGTGCTCTTCTCTGTTTATAGCCAAAGAGCCAGCGCTGTCTGCATGTGCAGACGTTTCTGTGGACATGTGGCAGGCATGCCTCAACACAGGAGTACATGGTACACTGTTTACCTTCTCACCGAAGTGGCATCTATTTATCTACTTCTGCTGCTGACCTTCCAATCATCAAGTTCAGCATCTTAACCATTAAGCCACCCAGAGGGAGAAAAGCTGACAAAGCAAATGGGTTCAGTGGTTGTAGTGGAGAGTTACTCCACCAAGGAAGAAGCATCAGGGAGGAAGTATAAACAGTTTTGGGAGAGTAACTAGGAGCTCACCCCGTGTGACCCATCTTCCTTTCCTTCTCTCGACAGCCAATTCTTCCCCTCCTCCCCTCCTCAAGGCTTTACCATGCAGTTACTCTTTGCCTCTCAAATACTCACAGAGAATTAACAAAGGAGCCTTCTTGTTGCTGAGAGAGAATAAACGATGAGGAGCCATATTTGTTCGTCCTTTTTTCATGGCGCCTTCAAGTGTTCCCAGTATTATTCTCTTTTTTTTTGTCTTGCCTTCTCTGGACATGCCAGTAGTTTTATAATGACTCCCAGTGGGAATTCTCTATCCACAAGAGTAGGAAGTAGAAGTTTTCCTGCAACTAATCTTTTTTGCACTTTGGAGTATCCAAAGTGACTCATGGCAGCTGAAAATTTGAACCCAGTCCACTGTCACTTTACTTTCTTTTCCTCCTGTCAAGAAAGTCCTTCCTTTCCAAAAGGATATATATAAAAAAATCACATTGCATCC
Organism: Bradypodion ventrale; assembly: GCA_035047345.1. Taxonomy (NCBI): domain Eukaryota; kingdom Metazoa; phylum Chordata; class Lepidosauria; order Squamata; family Chamaeleonidae; genus Bradypodion; species Bradypodion ventrale. The sequence goes on from JAWDJE010000006.1 coordinate 130,856,159, forward strand.
ACAGAAATGATAAAGGCATCCAGAAAGCCAAAGGGTGGGAATGGAGATTTTCACTTTTATTCAGCTGGATACAAAACCAGTTGCCTTAAACTAAACCCCTCTGTCATGCCACTGTATTGAGCAGGAGTTCTCAACCTTTTAAAGCCAGGGGCTGAGTTAACCTCGGGGGCCGGATGGCCATTTTGCCCTTCATCCACCACATGGCACTTCCTGGTGTGGTGAAGGTGGCGTAGATGCTTTGCATGGTATAAAATCCCAAGATAATCTTTCCAAATGGGCAAAACACTTTATTTGTTGTCACTGTATGCAGTTTAAGATGGCCTTTGCTGCAATTTTTTTCCTTATAATCTCATTCGTGATTATTCCAGGATTCCCACTGCAACAGTGTCTAGAGCAGTGGCTCCCAATGTGGGGCACATGCCCCACAGGTGGACTTCAATTCCCAGAAGCCTAAATAAGTGCATTGTCTGATCAGTGCTTTGGGGAATTGACTGAGGCTTCTGGGAATTGAAGTCCAAAAACCAAAGGTTGGAAAACACTGCTCTTGAGTGATGCTGCAGTTACAGAACTGCGTTCGTTTCCATTGTGTGCCTCAAGTCCATTCAAGTCTTGTTCTCTGATTCACAGTCAAATTTTCCTGGTGACTTCCTCAGTTCCTCCTTTATTCTTTTCAGGCAAAGTGAGAGGTAGATTTATTGCCCACATTTGTGTTTGCAATAAATTGACTCATGCCCAATTATTATGCACAAGGCCTAAATATTAAGGACTAGCTGATTACCCGGCCTTGCCCAGGTTTTTTTTAAACCTTAGGCCAGTCTTTCCCATGGAAACCTCATGGGGTGTGTGTGGGTCACTCCTGCCTCCCTTCCTCCATCTCTCTCTTCCCTCACCTGTCCCCTCTCTGCCTCCCTCACCCATCCCTACCTGGGACTATGACATCCCTTCCTCCGTCTCTCTCTTCCCTCACCCCTCCTGCTACTCTGTCAATGGTCCGCCCTTATCCTTCCCATGTGTCCCCTTTGCGTCCCTACCTGGGACTGTGACATTAGCCAGCTCAATTATATCACTTCATGATGATGTCACAATCGGGTGACCTACCTGGGGCTATGTCATTAGCATCACTATGATATCTTCCCTTTGCAGATCAAGTATACTTCCCTTTGCAGATCAATTTAGGGGCATACACCCCAACATGGGCTGCCAGACCCCCACGGTGGCAATCTTGCACGCGCAAGGTAGGCATGTGCCAAGTTACAGCGCGATTGGTGCAGGGGTGCAGATTTGTATAAAGAACATACAAGACCTCAACTCTGTTTTATATATATAGATAGATGAAGATGACGATTGCCTCAGCCGCAGAACTTGTAAAATTAAAACTAATTGATCTCTGATCTGTTGGTTCAGCTGTTTTGTGAGCTGCACAATTGTAGAGTCTATGCTTTGCCAACAGTCCCAGGGATTTCTTTTACATTCTGTACAGTCAAATATTATTATGAAAATAATACTGTTTTTTAAATCCCAAACTCTTATTCTTCTATGTCAGTGCTTCCGAGCAATTTCTTGACTTTCCCTAACATAATGGCATACATTTGGTTATTTGCATATTGCCCAGCAGGCAAATGCATTACCCATTATAGTGAAGTCATTGAGTACTTCTGATCCTCATAAATCAAAGGGACAGTAAACATTGCTTGTCTCGCCATTCAAGCAAAAGGCAGATGGGGTTATTTGCTTCAGTCATTGCTTGGCTATTTTTGTGAGTTTCTTCCTCCTTTTTAAAAACACCCACAGTTTTGTTGCATTTTTCAAACAAATAAAGAATGGGAGAAATTCCTGGTTAGAGTGTCTGGGGCAAGAGTTCCCAACCTTTTAAAGCCAGGGGCTGGGTCACGCTCCCACAGACAGCTTCAGGGCCTGGACAGCCATTTTGCCCTTCCTCCATCATCACATGGCACTTCCTGGTGTGGTGGCGGCGGCGGGGAGCCACATGAAATGGTGCCGTGGGCTGCATATGGCCCATGGGCCACAAGTTGAGAATCCCTGGTCTGGGGGAACTATGTATCAGAGAGCATGACAACGTATAGGTTTTTTTTTTTTTTGGGGGGGGGGGAATTCTCATCAAAGCACTATTCACTGCTCCTTTCCCATGTAAGGTAAAGATAAAGGTCTCACTTGCTTGAAAGCCAGTCATTTCCGACTCTAGTTGTGGTGCTCATCTTCATTTACAGACCAAGAGCCAGAGCTGTCTGTGTTTGCAGATTATTATTTTTTGCAGTCATGTGGTAGGCATGACTAGATGCCAAAGTACATGGAACACTGTTGACTTTCCTGCTGAAGCGGTACCCATTTATGTACTTACAATTTCTTGCTTCCGAACTGCTAGATTGGCAGTAGCTGGGACAGACGGCAGGCACTCAGTCTATTGCGCAGTACTCAGGTCTCGAAATGCTGACCTGCCAACCTTCCAGTTGTCAAGCGCAGCATCTTAACCACTAAGCCACCGCAGCCCCATCTCTCCCAGGTAGTCGGACCTAAGGGGTTGGCGGAAGCAATCCTCTTGAGGAAGGAGCTTCTGCTGTTATTTGGAAAATTGTGGTCACAGGAAGTATCTCATTCTGCAGGAGTTTGGGACTGAATGTGGAAATAGGGTCTGTTCTGTGCAGGTCAAATCAGGAAGGTAAAGGTCACCCTTGTTTGAAAGCCAGTCGTATCTGAATCTAGGGTTCAGTCCTCATCTCTGTTTATAGCTGAAGAGCTATATGTCTGTGTTTGCAGACATTTCTGTGGACAAGTGGGAGGCGGAAGGCTCAAAACCCAAGTACTGTACTGCATGACAGAATGAGCACCTGTCTCTGCCCCAGCTCCTGCCAACGTAGCAGTTCAAAAGCAAGAAACTGCAAGTAGATAAATAGGTACCACTTCAGTGGGAAGGTGAACAGCATTCCATGCACTCTGGTGTCTAGTCATGTCTGCCACACATCTTCAGATGCAGATAGTGCTGCCCATTTAGCTATAAACAGAGAGGACCCCTGAACCCTAGAGTTGGACATGACTGACTTTCGAGCAAGGGCGAACTTTACCTAGAGACAGCACCATATGGAATGGAAAATAAAATAAGAAATGCAGAAATAAATGCAACAGAAAGGGAGAAACAAGCTGACCCAGGCACCAGATTAGGGGAGGAGAAGATTCATATGGCAGTCAGTGGTACCTTCCCCATCTGTCTCACTGCAGCTATAAAGTCCTCAGTGTTGGCACAAGCGATCACACTGCCTGAACCAATGTGAATGCATTCACATAAGAAAGAAAGAAAGAAAGAAAGAAGGAAAGAAAGAAAGAAAGAATCCGTAGGAGTGAAGGAAAAAAATTGAATTGGTGGAAAAAAATGTAGGCTGATTCCCATTGAAGTGTACATCATATAGTCAATGGATAATATCTGTCAATAGATAATGATACCAGTAAATAGATAATGACATCAGTCTGGGTGTCCCAGTTCTGGAGCATTCCCAGTTTCATTTGCCAATGTAGTCACCTCATAGCCTTTTGCTACCTGCAAAGCAGGTCAATACGCTTTCCCATTGCCTCTGGTGTGCTTTGGAGGGATGACAAGGTGTCCCAAACAGATGTGGGGAGGAAGTAAGAGTAGAAGAATAAACCAAGTTTCCCCCCATTTCTGACTTTTTCCTAATGTGCAGACATTTGGGAATGCAGTACATATTTTTGAATTCTTTATGCATTAGCCGGTTTCCTACAGTCATTACTTTAAAATATGCCACCGACGACACTTGATTTACTGGGGAGCTTCTATTTCACTACTGATACCAGAATATATACCACAAATAATGAAGTCCGCTGAGTATTACCATGGCATTTGCAGTTTGAATCTCACATTCTTCACTCCAGACCTTCCTCCAATCTTATTACAAGGGTGTTATTTTCAAGGTGGGGAAGAACAGTATTGGAAGTGGAGAGCTAGGAGGCTCGCTTGCCATGCTTTGTTTGATACTGCTGGAAACTGTGGTTAAGAAGCAATTGAAAAAGTATAGATTAACTGAGTTTGGAGAGTTCCTAATCCTATAAGGATCAACAGATAAGAAAACCCTAGATTTTTAGACACAGTTCTTCAAAATATGAAGTGAACCCACTTTCACCATGTTTGAAGTGGTTAGTCTGTGCAAGCATATCAGAGAGTAAACAAAACAGCAAAGAAAGACAAAAAATGTTGTGGCACCTTAAAGACTACCATATATACTTGAATATAAGACAACCTGAATATAAACTGAGGTACCTAATTTTGACTTGAAAACCCAGGAAAATAGATTGACCAGAGTATAAACCGAGGGTGGGAAATGCAGCAGCTGCTAGTGAATTTCAATAATCAAACTACATGAAAATATGGTAAAAATAATTAAATTGTTGGCACATCTCAATCCAGCATGGTTTTGGGACCCTTGTGGTCATTCACCCGAGTATAAGCTGAGTCTCCTTTTTGGGACTCATTTTTGGGCTAAAAAAACTCAGCTTATACTGGAGTTTATACAGTAACTCCTATATTTTAATGAGATGGATAAATCTTTAAGTTTTATTCCTTCCCAAGTCCTTTTTCTACAAGTTCTGCTCAGATTTGTCTAAGGGGTAAAAAAAAAATCTTACATCTTTTCTGTGTGCCCTTTCAAAAGAATGCATGAAGGGATATGCTTTCCTGATGACTCAAATTTATTTGTGTGCATTTTAGAAATGTATGTAGGATTTGTCCAAATATTTTTCAAGCATGTACATGTTGCTGGGTCCACCCCTTCTTTCTGTCTTTTATGAAATGGAATAACAGCTGGAAATAGATCATTTCTGACTATAAGTTGCAACCGTGTCTGTATTTGACCTAGAACCGTGGTTCCCAACATGGGTTGCACACCCCACAGAGGGGGAATTTGATTTTGAGGTGGCAAATAGAGCCTGTTTAGACCATATTAATGACCTTTTAGGTTTTCTCCATGTAAATGGTTCACTTTTTGAGTAATGCAAATTATATATTACCGAGGGGAGGTGGGGAATCAGGATTTTAGAGATACAGTGTTCTGCGCACTTCGGCATTTAGTCATGCCTGCCACTTGCCCATGGAAAGATCTGCAGATGCAGACAGTGCTGGCTCTTTGGCTATAAATGGAGATGATGACTGGCTTTTGAGCAATGTAGACCTTTACCTAGAGAAAAGTAACTACTTCGTCTCCTTTTGGGATGGGGAGACAATTGGCAGTATGCATGGGTGTTCTTAAGGTCAAGAGTGTGCAGGGCAGCTTTCAGTTTCAAGGACTAAAACAGATACCTCTGAGTCTATTGCATGGTGTATTTTTCTGCCTCAAGATGTTGAAAAACATCATTTAACAAGCAGAGGTAGCAAAGTTCCATTCAGGCAGTGCAAAGTGTCCCGCACCGCACTGATGGCCTGTTGGATGAGCACTAGAATAGACACGTTTTCCACATTGGAGTCATCAAAAAATTTCTCACCAAAACCCCTATTCTTCTGTTTCACTGATAACCCATTTGTTTCTGTGGGAGCATGTCACAACACACTAGTAGTGGCAATGGGCATCCGTTTTGTTCAGATACAAAGGTCTCATGGCAGAGAATGTTAACTTGAGAGCATTAAGAGCCATTTTCAGCTGGGGCTTGACCTGCGATTATGCAAAACGATGCATGAGAGAGGTAGTACGGTCCGCTGGGCTTGACAGTTCTCTTTCCACTCTCCCAGCCTGCCACATGGAGTGAATTATGGCTCTTTTATAAGCTGCAAAGGTACCAGGTGAGATATTTTAAACAATAACAGCTTGGGGTCAGGCTCGTACAGAATGGTAGCCAAGGTTATTCATAAATCTGTGGCCAAAGCCATTCCCGTCTGTGATGGAAATGCTTTCTCCTCTGCTCCAGTGACGTGATGTCAATCGCTACAACAGATTCAAATGCCCATCTTTTCCATAAATCTGTTCTGTTTGCACAGCTTGCTGAATAACCCAGCAGTTGGGTGTTTGCTGCATGTAAGATCAAGAGAGAAGCAGTGTGGCAGGAAATAATTATACCATTCCTATAAGCAGGGCCATTTCTCAGAGCATGCAAACATACATGAGAACCCAGATTTATCACACAGCATCTCAGCAAAATCACACTTCTGAAACACTGATATATTCTATACTATGGGTCAGCAAACTTGGCTCTCCAGGTCTTCTTGGATTTCAATTCCCAGATGCTCTGATCTGCAGGTGTGTTGACTTGGGCTTCTGGTGATTGAAGTGCAAGAACACCTGGAGAGCCAGTTTGCTGATCCCTGTTCTATACATAGATCCTCAAACTTAGCTCTCTAGGTGTTCCTGGACTTCAATTACCCTGGAATTGAAGTTCAAGAACACCTAGAGTGCCAAAGTTCACCATCACTGACCTATGTTCTATACCAGGGATCAGCAAACTTTGCTCTCCAGGTGTTCTTGGACTTCAATTCCCAGAAGCCCAAGTCCATGCATCTGCTGATCAGAGTTTCTGGGAATTGAAGTCCAAGAACAATTGGAGGGCAAAGTTTGCTGACCCTTGTTCTGTACTATTTGTAATATTAAGTTTAGCTTTCAGTCTCCTAGAAAACCTGTTCAGTTCCCATTTTCAGGATTAGAATTTTGCTACACTCTGCTTCCTACACATTTAACATTTAGCTTCACAAAATGCTGGTGTAGAATTTTCATAGCACTAATTGTGATCTAGAGATAGTAGATGGTCACTATTATCAATGGGGAAAAGTAGCAAACGAGATGCATTGGGATTCCTCACAGTTTTTACGATTTATTTGGTGGTTTCTCAAAATGTGTTCACTCCCTGGCTGTTTCCTCATTATTTCTTATATAAACATTTATTAATCGATTAATTAAGTGATTAATTAATCACTTGATCCTAGAGTAGTTTTCCCAGCCTTTGGTCTTTTGACTTCAATTTCCAGAAACCTAAGTTAATTCCCCAAAGCCAATTCAATTGAATCGAAGTCCCTCTGTGGGGTGTTGACTCCACATTGGAAACCGCTACTCTAGTGCAGTGTTTCCCAACCTTTGGTTTTGGGACTTCAATTCCCAGATGTCTCAGTCAATTTCCCAAAGCTCTGATCAGACAATGTACTGACTTTGGCTTCTGGGAATTGAAGTCTCCCTGTGGGGTATGTGCCCTATGTTGGGAACGACTGCCATAGAGGTATGATTGGTTGCAAAGTGATTGACTACAAAGTGAAGGGATGTGCAATCCACACCATGTGTGATCTGAATGGATGAAAACCTTACTTGAGGGAGTTGGTGAAGGAATAACCAACAGCTAGAGTGAAATGATACCAAAAAGCAGCATCCAGAGGAATCAAAATGGAAATATACCATTTGAAAAACACACTGTTAAATTAGCTGTTTCCTAAACTATCGAAGGCTATCGAAAATTCAAAACCGATTAAACAGATCACATTTAATAAAAAAACATAGTAACACTAGCAGGGGTGCCTGGCTTCACCTGGGTGATCCCAACCCAGCTAGCTGAATGCCAGTTTTGCCCGGGAAACCCACTGGCCAGGGGTGGGCCTGTGATGTGAGCTCAGTGATAACATCACAACCCCCCCCCCCCCCAGGCCTAGCACTGGGGCAGACACAAACCCTCCTGTTGAATATACCCCTTTGCAGATCAATTTAGGGGACAAACCTCCCCATGGGCTTCGGGACCCCGACAGCGAATTGCTCATGTGCGCAAGGTACGTGTGTGTTGAATTTCACGGGGTTTGGTCAAGGGGTGCAGCAGCCCATTCTGGATACGTTACCCACACCTCTGCTTTATAGGTATAGATTTGCTGCCTCTTAATTGTACAATTACATCGTCCATATTATCACAATTTTGAAAACAATACTAATAAATTGCACAATAATTCTCCATACAAAGCAATGTTTTCTAGAAGTGTCATCTACAGGCATAGGCAGTCAAGGCACAAGCCAGACACACACTGATCTGCAGAATTAACTTTTGTGTCTCATTATCTTTACTGTAAATTAGAAATTACTTTGGGGGGGGGAGAGGAGGAAAATATATCAATCTGTTAAGCCAAAAATGCAACCTGTCACTTCCAATTAACTTGCTAAAAGGTTGTTAATGAATAAATATTGACTTTTTGAGGAAATGCTTCTTAACCGGCTTTGGAGTTGGGTGTATGATATTTGACAAATGATCAATAGAGAGTAAGCAGATTCAAGCTAACCTGGAGGGAACCTCTCAGAAAGACTAAGCCCTGTGTTTGATGGGCTGTGTGGTATGGGATTGTTCAGCAAGTGAGGTGTAAGCTATATTTAGAAGATGCATGTATAGAGAGCTTTAGGGCTGGAGGGACTCCAAGCTGTCAAAAACAAGATCCAGAGTTTGTATTTAGATTTAGTTGCCTGCAGTTGGGCTGGCAGGAATGGATTTTTGTTGCTCCTCCCTGGGATTGTAAACCTGTGTTTTTCTAATCCGCATAAGCAAGGATGAGGAATTGCGATTCCTCCCCACTTCACTCTGTGAGAGGGTAAGATATTTTCTGGTGCTGCTCAATGCATGTTTTCACATAAATCGTGTAACTTATGTTAAATACATACTCTGCATAAGTGTACAAAATTATGACAACAGCTTTGTTTCATAAACTCAAAAACCTGAAGCATTGGATGGGCCTTTTGCATCTTTTCAAACAACCAGCTGGTCTTTTGTGTTCTCTCTCTCTCTAATTTACTTCTTAAAGAGAAAAATATGCTAGTTTATTATAGAATGATTCAGAAACATTTTTGAGTAAACTGCAAAAACCCTATTGGGGGAAAGGTGACTGCAACACAAGGCTTAATAGAAGGTCTAAGGCAAAGGTAAAGTTCACCCTTGTTCGAAAGTTAGTCGTATCTGACTCTAGGGTTCAGTGCTCATCTCTGTTCCATAGCCGAAGAGCCAGCGCTGTCTGCTTCTGCAGATATTTCCGTGGTCATGTGGCAGGCATGACTAGACACCAGAGCGCACGGAATTCTGTTTACTTTCCCACCGAAGTGGTCCCTATTTATCTACTTACTTTCAAACTGCTAGGTTGGCATGAGCTGGGACAAAAGACGGGAGCTTAATCTGTCCTGCAGTATTTGGGTATCGAACTGTTGATCTGCCGCCTACCAGTCAGCGTCATAGCCACTTGAGCCAGAGGTCTATGGAGATTTAAAGCAAACCAAAGACCATGTAGTATTAGTTTGATCCAGTTTCACCACAGGTCTTCAGTCAGCTGTCCAATAACCTTTGTGAACCAGGTCCACACCCTCTTCCTTACCTCTGGAGCTGGTCATCACTATGGTTGTGATTCAGCGTATATTTTATTCATTTCTCTGTTAGTTACATTTTGTATCTTGTTGGTCTGTTGCTTTTTATATCACCACGGCTGTCTTGGATTTCACTTGCAGAAGTTATGTTTTTGGACTGCCCAAAAGCTGCTACTCTGACCTGTGGTCATGTTTTCAAGTGGGGGTGGGTGGCATCTGGTAGTTTTAGTGCACAAGCAGCTTATTGTAGCTCTGCAGTTTCTATCAATCAAGAAAACATGTTTTAAACCACATAGCATACTGGGGTGCTTGTTTCACTCCATGACCTCGTCCAAGCAAAGGTTAGGTAAAGGTAAAGGTCCCTCTTGCTCGAAATCCGGTTGTATCTGACACTAGGGTTAATTTAATTTAATTTAATTTAATTCTTAGATTTCTATGCCACCCACTCAGGTGAACTGTGCTCTTCTCTGTTTATGGCCAAAGAGCCAGTGCTGTCTGCATAAGCAGACATTTCCATGGACACGTAGCAGGCATGATAAGACACCAGAATGAATGAAACATTGTTTACCTTCCCGCCAAAGTGGTCCCTATTTATCTACTTGCAATTTCTTGCTTTCAAACTGCTAGTCTGGCAGGAGCTGGGACAGAGACGGGTCTCGAACTGCTGACCTGCTCACCTTCCAGTCATCAAGTTCAGCATCTTAAACACTAAGCCCCCACAAATTATAAGAAATCTGTCATTCATCAGGAGTAGCACGCATGATGTTGGGATACAGAGCTATCAGCCCAATGTTGGCAAGAAAGCCATGTCTTCAATAGCAACAGCCAAAGACTTTGCATCTGTATCTAAGAGGTTCTCTTCAGGTTATGTGAAAATTTCCCAAGGCTCAAAGAATCTGACAAAAAAAAAAAAAAAAAGAGAGAGAGAGAAAGAGAGAGAGAGAAGCTAAACTCTGGTGCCTTCCCTTTCCCTTTCATGTGATGGACACAGGAATCACAGATAATAATGCCATTCTAGAAAAAGAACAGTCTTATCTGATCTAAGTTACAGAGCTCTTTATTATTGCTGAAGTTTGACGAGTAGAAGGTCAGGCAGGTTAGATAATCCCTTCTTGAATACTGAAATTTCACATACTTTCTTCAACCGGCTGTAGTAATAGTAATAATAATCTCATGCCGTCAAGTCGGTCATTGCTGGTGGCACAGTTGTTAAAAACATGCGCTACGGCAGCCACAACTGCTGAAGTTGTGAATTTGATCCAGAAAGGGAACAAGGTTGACTCAGCTTTCCATCTGTCTGAGGTTGGCAAAATGAGTACCCAGCATGTTGGGGGCAAAAATGCTAATTACTTTGGGAACCACTTAGAGAGTGGTCTAAGTGTTATTGTGTGGTATATAAGTGTAATTGCTATTGCTATTATGGAGTGGGGAGGATTGCTGGACTAGATGAACCTATGTCGATCCCATTTTATTTTAATGTCTATCGAAGTATCATACAGATAGAAGGGGACTCTAAAGCTCATCTAGTCCAGCAGAAAATCCACACTACAACAATTCTGATGGATAGCATGAAAACAACCCCTTCTGGTTGGATATCTATCTATGCTGGAAAGGAGACAGTTTTACTCATCCTGCTTTAAAATATATAGAATGCCTTTAAGTTTGCAGCAGAGAGCAAAATCCTTTATCCACATGCCATATTCACTTGCCATGAATACCACAAACTAAGTGTAAAAAGCTATCATAATGATCCATTGAAAACTGCTCCCTAAAGACAGCCACTTCACACCACCAGGTTTTCAGGTGATAAAAAAGAGTGAAGAATTTTGTTTCTTCCCATCTCCGTCTCTTGAAGGACATGAACTGTTATTATAACCTGAGTCTTTCCTGGAGCCATCATATAAATCTCTGCCTATTTCGTAAAAGCCAGCTCAGCCGCCTGAATCAGGATTCCATTTTTATGATGCTCATTATTTTTATATTGATGTTCATTTTCTGAAAATAGTGCAAAAGCTAAATGTGTACAGCCCCCTAGACACTTTAACAAAAACCATATTTCAGTTTCTGTATTGATTCCCTATCTATACAGCTATATACAGTAAGGAGTTCGTGTTAACGGTTCAGTGTGTTAACTCAAGCAAAGGCCTTGAAGAACAAAGGGAAAACTGGAGGGCGGCGGGTGTGGGCTGGTTGATTTTCAGATCCACATTGTTATCTATTTATACCTCCATTTCGTTGTTTCCAAAGCATGCTAGCTAATTGTAAAGGAGACCACGAGCCTTCTTTGTGCGGCTTTTCCAACCAAATGGGCTCACAAAACAGTGTACAGAAATAAAAGTCGCTAATGGCATCATAAAAACACATACCAACTAATAAAACACATTAAAATGCCAACGGTTAAGTACAAGTTCGCTAATGCATGCATGGCCTCTGAAATAAAACAGACTTCATCTGTCACATTAAAAAAAGAGATGCTAATGGAGCAAAAAAGATACCTCATTTGTCAAATTTTTGTTGCCCTCACTGAGAAGTCCCTGTTTGGCTTCATTACCCACTGCAGGGAATGTCAATGGAGCCTCACAGATACCTAAAGGTCCATCTGGGTTTTAAAAGCAATATGTATTCTTGGCAAACAATACATCAGTAGGTTTCCTCAGAGATGTATGCTTCAGCAACCAGACTTTAAAGAAGGCTCGTGTTTATCTTCCGTGACTAATCAGAAAACAAAACATGTTGCAATGCAAAGATACAGAAGTGAAGGAAATTACATACTGTGATTTCCCCCCATTATTTGAAGGGGTTCCCCTTCTCCATATACACCCCACCACACAAATAGTGTTCTCTGCAGCCAAAGTTATTAGATATTGCTTCACTGGTTTCATTAGAATGGCTTAAATTTGCTTTACTTGCAATCAGGAGGATTTAAAATGCTTACTTTTAGATCAGAGCTTGTAAATATTTTTTCCTCTGTGCGGTGGGGGAATGGAAATACTCCAGCCACTAATCATAATGGTACAGAAAGTCTGGGAGTAATATTCCAAAACGTAACCGTTCCAAAGCTGCTTTCTTTGGGGTTTAACACCACCACCACCACCATCACCACCATCATTATTGAACATACCCGTCAAGTGCGGCTCCGGAAAATATGGGACCTGTGCAGAACCCTTCTGCGCATACATGCATGTGCAGTACCTACTTTCCCCACCAGTCAAATTACAGGATGGTGGCAAGAAAGTAGAGGAAGTGGTGCAGAAATACAGGAAATCCCAGCCATTCCAGGATACTTGACAGGTATGTCATTGAACTGTATAGCTGGCATTCCAGCCTTGTCAATGAAGTACAGTGGGAACTCAAACTCCCAGCTTTTACCTAAACTATTGAGCTGCCTAGTCATTCACAAGCCTGGGCAATCAGACTTGCAAATTATTTACCATCTAATGACCAATGTCAAACCTCACCAGAATGCCAAATACAGAGTCAAGAGAAAGCAAGTGTCAGAATGAACAGACACCATAAGGAAGTCTGCCGTTCAAACAATGTGTTGCAAGTACTATCTATGTCCTGTAACTCAGCCATATGGCCTTTTCCCCATATCTCACCACAGCGAGAAAATGCTGGCAAGGGGATAATGGGAACTGTCATTCAAAATAACGTTTCAATGTACTGATCAAAGCACGGCTCCAATAAACAGCCTCATCGAGGCCTTGGATTTAGAAGGCTGGTCTGTATGTCCCCTCTGGGCCACAATAAGCATGACTTATGCATTCTTCACAGCTCCTATTTCCGCCTCGCCCCACTCCATGACTAGGTCCCATCAGTCTGTCCCCTCCTCCCACTAGATATGGCTCATTGAATCCTCAGTCCCACCTGGGGCCTTACTCACTCCATTTTTGTCCTCAGGGTGTCCTGTTGCTGAGATCTCTTTGAGGTTCATATGTCCAAGGCACTTCATCAGACTTGGTCCATGAAAGCTCACATTTAAATACAGGAGTTAGTCTTTAAGTGCCTCAACAGTTTTGTCTTTTTTGTTTGTTGCTGTTTTGTTTTGTTTACTCTCTGATATGCTTGCACAGACTAACATGGCTACCGCTCCAAGCATTTGAACTCTGCCAACAAAAGTTCACATAGTTAAAGCAATGGTCTTCCCAGTAGTAATGTATGTCAGTGAGAGCTGGACCATAAGGAAGGCTGAGCACAGAAGAATAGACACCTTTAAGATGTGGTGCTGGAGGAGAATTTTGAGACTACCTTATCAAATAAGTCGATCCTGAAGGAAATCCACCCTGACTGCTCATTGGAAGAACAAATACTAAAGATGAAGCTCAAATACTTTGGCTACCAAATGAGAAGAGAGGACTCACTTGAGAAGGCTTTGATGCTGGGAAAGATCAAAGGCAAAAGGAGAATGGGGCAGAAGAGGATGAGGTGGATGGATGGAATTGATGATGCGATGGGCGTTGATCTGGCCGGGCTGCGGACGATGGCAGAGGACAGAGGAGCCTGGTGTGTGATGGTCCATGGGGTCACAAAGGGTCAGACTCGACTGTGTGACTGAACAACAAAATTGGTTCACGTCATGTTTTGCCTTCCCTCTACAACTCATTCTTTCTCTGATCAATTTCATGCTCAATACAACTATATTAACTCCAGCTATTTTTTAAAAATCCAAATATTGTGGGGTGGGTGGGGGTGGAGGCCATTAAATCCAAGGAGATAAAACTTAAAACAAGCTTTACTGATCAACTTCCAAAAATGCCACATAGCCTCTAAACCCACAACCTTCTTTTCAAAGCTTTCAGCTTTATTATTGGCACAAATCTCCAATTATTGACTGTGCAACGTTTCATTGCCCAATAAATTTTGGTTACGGTGTATTTGGTAGTCGCCTGAGATGTAATTAGTGTTGCAATGTGAGCTGATACTTAAGGAGTTCTAGCTGGAGAAGATGAAGTCAATTAAATGCCCATACTTGATAAAAAGCTTAACAACCATAGCATAAACAATTTGTTTTTTTTTAAAAAAATTGTGTTCATTGTGAATGTCATATGCAGTTGTAGCTTTGGAGAAGCAAATGAAAAGGCACTTAATATAGATTATATCTTAAGAGACCATTTGTATTCATAGTTATGAAAGCTTGAAAGAGGTTCCAGAAGTGAGTCCTGATTCATTTTCTTCTAGAGGACCAGGAGTTAGAGTTATTATTTCTCATAGTTGATTGCCTTTTAATCTGTGTTTCTGAACAGTCTATGCTTAGTGTATTTTCCTCTCTTTTTGTGGAGTGGTGGTAAACTGATCTGGAAACATATTGGCATAAGCGTAGACTATCAATACTGACAAAGAAGGAAAAAAGAGACTGCTCTTTTTAAGTATTCAAAATAATTGATGACTTTAAAAGCTAGTCCCACTGCAACTAACAGGATTTATATTCATGTAAATGCATCCTGCAGTGTAAATGCAATGTAAATGCAGACTGCAGTGGCTCAAGTGGCTAAGATGCTGACTGGGAGGCAGAAGGTCAGCAGTTCGATCCCCGAGTACTGCAGGACGGAATGAGCTCCCGTCTTTGTCCCAGCTCCTGCCAACCTAGCAGTTCAAAAGCAAGAAACTGCAAGCAGATAAATAGGGACCACTTCGGTGGGAAGGTAACAGCATTCCGTGTGCTCCGGTGTCTAGTCATGCCTGCCACATGACCACGGAAACGTCTGCAGAAGCAGACAGCGCTGGCTCTTTGGCTTTGAAACAGAGATGAGCACTGCACCCTAGAGTCGAATATGACTGGCTTTCAAGCAAGGGAAACCTTTACCTTTTTATGCCTTTTTAAATGCATACTGGCAGTCTGTGTGGTGTCGTGGAGATTGTTATGCTCTAGGACTCTGGAGACCTAGATTCAAATCCTCCCTTGACGATGGAAACAAATTGGTGGAAGGTAAAAAGGTGGAAGGTATCTTCTTAAAGGGCCTGCAGCTCTTTTGTACCAGGAAAAGTCCATTTTTCCAGGGGCAGGAAGATTTATTCTTGGGCAACACTTTTCTTTAATTGCCTTCAAAGGTTTCTCCCTGTTTGAAAACCCAAGGGCACCCTACGCTTCAGCTTTCTATTCCAAAGCTTATAAACACATTTGCCAGGCTGTAAATCCTTCCGAGCCAAGCTTACTTTGAGGGTCTAATTATATTGTTAGCAATAGGACTCGGAAAGGGATTGTATGTGCAACAATGCTCGGATGGCATTCATCGAAGCGTTCCCCCTCCCCCGTCAATTTCATGAGATGTTAAATAATGAGATACTTCAATTAGATCATCTTTGTCACCAGGAAAGAATTATTCTTCATGGTCAAGATTACATCATCTTAATTAGTCCCTCTCCAAGTAATTTGCTTCTTTCCAAGCCCTTAGGAAGGGTACATTCATTATAAGTAATTAATATTTAAGTTAATTGACTGCACCCTACGATTCAGGGAGATTCTTTTTTGGAAAAGCTTCCCAAAGGCAGCCTGCTCAGAAGTTTGGCCAAACAGGTTTGAAGCTGTTTGTTCTAACAGGAACACTTTAATGATCACCCCTTGCTTAATTTGGCCACTCTGCATATTTTTGGGGGTGGGCAAGATGGGAGGGAATAGTATTTATTTTCAATGAATGAAGTCAAGAAAAACAGACACAAAAGTCCTGAAGGTGAGACCAAATCTCTTGTATTTATGGCAAGACTAGACTAAACCTCTCTACAGATACAGAAAATATGTTTTTAGGTAAAGGTAAAGCCAGTCGTATCTGACTCTAGGGCATAGCTGTCAAGTATCCCTTATTGGCCGGGAAAACCCTTTATTTTACCCTCGTTCCCGTCATCGTCCCTTATTAATTAGACTGCAATGCCCTATTGCCGCCATTGGAGGGCAGCACAGGATAAGCATAGCTGTCAAGTATCCCGTATTTGCCAGGAAATTTCCCTTATTTCCAAATCCAAACTTCACAGGTATGCTCTAGGGTTCAGTGCTCATCTCTGTTTATAGTCAAAAAGCTAGCGCTGTCTGGCATGCCTCAAAACCAGAGTGCATGAAATGCTGTTTACCTTCCCGCCAAAGTGGTGCCTTTTCTTCTACTTGCAATCTCTTGCTTTCGAACAGCTAGGTTGGCAGGAACTGGGACAAAGATGGGAGCTCACTCTGTCATGCAGTCCTCGGGAATTGAACTCTGACCTTCCGGTCATTGAGTTCAGTGTCTTAACCACTTGAGCCACCACAGTCCACCAGCAGACATATTTTGATGTTTTTTGGCGGAGAACTTTTTTAACTTCAGGCACTGGACTCCATTACTGGTTTAATGCGGTGTCGTCATACAAGTTATACAACTCAAAACTGATCTCCCGCCCAGTTGATCAGAGTTACTTGAGAATCTTCTTGCTGTTTCTGTTGTGGTTTCTGTGTGTTTCTGATGCCCAATCCTCCTCCTTTCTTATCCAGGCTTGGGACCGGCAATGGGAGAGTCAAATGCCATGTAGGAAAAGCAACAGCTGTCTTCCGGACAATGAATAAGATCTGGTCCTTGCCGTCTAGATTGCTGAAAATTAAACCTTATCTACACGTATCTAGATGCCTGGGTTGTCCAGCCAGAGAGCTGCAACTTGGAAGAACGATAGGGCCTACTCGAGAGTAAGGTACCGTATTGTTACACCTGGCCCCTGTCTTGAAAAGGTTGGGAACCCCTGGTGAAGATGTTCAACTTCTTTGTTAGAAAAATGCACTTTTATCTAGTTCACATTGAAGTTCAGCTGAGCTCGGTGGGACTTGTTGCCCTGAGTAAGTCGATGTCAGACTTTTTTCTTCGGTAAGTATCTGTTTCGTAGTGGTGATAAAAGGCAGCAAAAAAATCCACAGACATCCGAAAATGTTTGACTGCTGCTCAAACTTTGGGTCATTGATCATACAGCAGAGAGAGTTTTTGAAAAGGGAATACAATCCCTTTCTCCCCTTTAAAACTGCAGCCAAATTCCTAGTGCCAAACATAGCAGAAACAGTATAACCTTTAGTGGTGAATTGCTGCACATTACAAAGTCAGCCTAGACATTATTTGTGGCATGCTAAATGGCATAGGCAGGTAAAGGTCACCTTTACTCGAAAGCCAGTTGTATCCAACTCTAGGGTTCGGCGCTCATCTCTGTTTATAGCCAAAGAACCAGCGGTGTCTGCGTCTGCAGACATTTCCATGGGTGGACATGTGGCATGCATGCATAGACAATGGAGTGCACGGAACGCTGTTTACCTTCCCACCGACGTGGTCCCTATTTATCTACTTGCAATTTCTTGCTTTTGAACTGCTACCTGTAGGTTGGCAGGAGCTGGGACAGAGACGGTCACTCACTCCATCATGCAGTACCTGGGAATTAAACTCCAACCTTCCAGTCGGTGAGTTCAGCATCTTAACCACTTGAGCCACTGTAGGTACACAAACGATAATGTTTTCACTGATTCTGCAACTTCTGGCAAAATATCTGTATCCTAACTAAGTTGTGGCAAGCCTTGCCCTGCTTACTCCAAAGGATCTGAGTCTTTTCTTGATCAGTTGCTTGACAGGCACTAATAGGAGCTTGCTTTGCCGTGTCTTTTGCAAATTAGCTTGCTTTTCTTTTTGTGGATCATCATTTGGGGGTGGCTGGCTTTAAACACAAACTTTGCAGCATTGCAGCATCTTGCTTAATGTGTGAATTGATCCTGCGTAGCCATGAATACTGGTGTATTTGGTGATCACCCACCCTGCAATAATAATGGAAAGGACTGTAGTTCTTTTTCGAACAATTGTACTTTCTTTACAAAACTTTAAATGTAAATGTTTATTTATAGCTGCATCTACCTACCTACATACCTATCTATCTAGTTTCTGTACTTTTTTTTTGGCAGGGTGCCTTTTCCCCTAGCAGTGTTCTATGTAGTTACCCAAACAAAATGGGCTGCAGTGGCTCAGCGATTAAGAAGCTCCCCTTGTTAGTTTGAAGGCTGGCAAGTCAGCAGTTCGAGACCCGGGCACTGCATGACGAATTGAATCAGTGATGCACTCAATTTTTGTTTACTACCACCTCTGTGGGCAGGGCCAAATCTGTGGGCAGGGCCAAATCTGTGGGCATGGCCAATGCAATGGGCATGGGCGTGGCCTGGGGGAATTTCCGCTATTGGTACTCCTGAACAGGACAGGACCTGCTTCAGTGCATCACTGGATTGAGCGCCTGTCAGTGTTCCAGCTCTTGAGGACATGAAAGGAACCTCATTTAGGCATTCCCTGAGCGGAGTTTCTCCTGCAAAAATCCTTTCAACCCAGAATAATTTCTAACACAACACCGGTGGCTTAGTGGTTGAGGTGCTATGCATGGAGACTGGAAAGATGGGTTTGATTCCTGAGAGCTGCACGATGGGGAGACATGAAAGGAGCCTCATTTGGGTGTCCCCTGCAAAAATCCTTTACAACCCAGAGTAATCTCTGACACAACACCGGTGGCTTAGTGGTTGAGGTGCTATGCTTGGAGACTGGAAAGATGGGTTTGATTTCTGAGAGCTGCACGATGGGGAGACATGAAAGGAGCCTCATTTGGGTGTCCCCTGCAAAAATCCTTTCAACCCAGAGTAATCTCTGACACGGAAACGAATGAACCCAACCAGTAAAGGAACACAACATTTTCAAAGACTGCCACTTCAGCACAGTTGAGTTTCTGGCATTCCCCAGATAATCGTACTTCTGAGAATTTGTTTGCTTGTTGCTTAGGTTGCACATAGCCTTCCCGCCACCCTTTACTGTTATTGGTTTAGTGTTGACTGTTTCTGGAAGACATCATGACATTCGAGTGGGCCTTCTGAAGCTACAGGGAACACACTATGTTCTCTTTGTGTTCCAGCGCTGAGAGGGTCAGGGAGACAAAATTAAGAGAGCAGGCTGTCTTAACTACGATTTTAAAGGGCCTTCCTTATTGATTTTCAGCAAAAGCCAAAACCAAAATATCACTCTGCATGTTAAACTGAAAAATGCTGTTGTCCATGCTTTTTGATGCTGGTACCTGTCGATTCTGTTTCCCCCTTTTTTTATTTGTGGTGGTCAAAAAACATTGCATGTTTGTCTACAATAAATTAAACAATTAATTACTATCGCATCTATCTGGGATTGATTGATTTCATTTCTATCCCACCCATCCGGGATATTCTCCCACTCTGGGCAGCGTACAAGAAATGAAAAGATTTTTACAAGATACAATTTAAAATTAAACATAATATAATACACAAAACAACAACAATCAACCAAACAGAATAAATGATGGACAAAAATAACAAACAGGAATGATACCTCAACACACATTGGCAATGGTAAAATATCAGGAAATATTAAAGGAACTGTGGATAGTTAATTTACTTGTTCCCTCTCAAAACAAAATGTTGATTTTGTATGATTGTAGGTTTGCAGATTTATAGTCCTTGAAGCATTCATGTGAGCTTCAAATCTGGAAATTGTTGTTTCAGGGACAGAACTGAATGAATTATTGCCCACCAGTCTCCTAAACTGATGTATACTATAACAGAGAGAAAAACATTGGCCAGAATCCTGTTGATATTTGCTGAATATGTGTAAATTGTTGTGGTTAATTATGGCTACCTGTCAAGATGCAGGGGAATATCCTGGTTGTACAGCTGAGCATGAGACCAAGCATGTGATCAAGATTCACTACAGCGCTTTCTCAATTAGCCTCAATTTTTTCACAGCAAGTGAAACAAACCTTAGGCAAGCATTTGGAGCATCATTTCCAAACACACTAAAACATTTTTAAATGACAGTTTTATAGAGGATGCCTTCAAACAAATGACCCTCCTTTGAGAATTTCTGAAATTGAACATTGTCCACTGTGAAACAGGAGATAGGCTCATCCTCATACTGAAATGTTAGTTGTTTTTAGAGTGCAAAAATATCAGGGAGAAACCACCACTGAATGAAGAGCAATTCACTTTGGAGCAGGCCTTCACATAACCACACTGCTGATGTCAGTACGAAAATTAGGTAAAGGTAAAATTAAGTTTGCTGTTGCTCAAAAGTCAGTCGTATCCTCCTCTAGGGTTCGGTGCTCATCTCTGTTTAGAGCCAGCGCTGTCTGCATCTGCAGACATTTCCATGGACATATGGCAGGCATGACTAGACACTGGAGTGCACAGAATACATTACCTATTTATCTACTTGCCATTTCTTGCTTTTGAACTGCTAGTTTGGCAGGAGCTGGGACAAAGACAGAAGCTCATTCCGTCCTGCAGCACTCGGGTCTCGAAGTGCTGATCTGTTGACCTTCCAGTTGTCAAGTTCAGTGTCTTAACCACTAAGCCCCTGCAGTCATGTTCTAAGCTTTGAGTAAAATTGAACTGCTTTCCTAAGCCTTAATATGGCTAAAAAGATAGACTTTAGGGTTGTGTGTGGCACCTGCCTTTGAAATGTGTGCTTGCATTGTGTTTAAACATTTCCATTTTTAAGTGTCCCTCACATATCCCTGCAATCTATGATGACTCTTGGGCTGTATGACCAGCTGTTTATAGAATCATACAGGCTAACAATACTCTTTGAGGTTATGGCATCTTTTTCTCATTTGCATTTTCTCCTGGAGAAGGTTAAAAAGAAACACCTGGCATTTTGTGCCACAAAGTGTTCCTAAGGAAGTGCTATTTTGAAAGTGATAGAGCATTTTATAAGAGGTTTCAGCTCAGGAGTGCATTGATTAAAGGGAACTCAGTATTGATATTCATGTAAAATTCAAGGGGTTAATTTTCCCTCTATACTTCTCCATTTCTGTCTCTCTCTCTGGAGTGGGAATTCTTGGTGGAACTAGGAATGAATAGTCTGCCCTGGGATCCCTTAGGAATTTTACGGACCACCCACAAATAAATGCAACTCATGCATACTCCCATGGACCTCCTTTAGTGTTAAAGGATGACAACTAGGCCTGCAGCAATTTTAAGACACGAGTTGCAGTTTCTGTGGGCCACTGGAAACAGCCTCAAGAAGACAGTTTTCACTCGCCTTGTTAGCTGGAAGTCTGGCAAGTCAGCAGTTCGAGACCCGGGTACTGTATGGTGGATCGAGTGCCCGTCTCTGTCCCAGCTCTTGGGGACTTTAAAGGAGACTCATTTGGGCATTCTCAGAATGGAGTTTCTTCTGCAAAAACCCTTTCAACCCAGAATAATTTCTGACACAAAATTGTTATTAATACAGCTAGCAGGTGTATACCACACACACACACACACACACACACACACACACACACACACACACACACACACACACACACACACACACACACACACACACACAGGGAATCCCTTTCCTGCAGCCCAAGATTTGGGGATTTTGTTTAAAAAAATGTGTCAGAAGCATACAAAGGTGCTTTCTGGGTTGAAAGGTATGGATTCTGCGGGGGCAATTGGCACATACGGCCTCTGGCAGAGGTGAAACCAGTCGAGCAAACTCCTGGCCTCTGGCCCTTGCCAGCATGGAAATTGGGGGACGGATTAATAATCATAGGGTTGATTCACCCACATCTGACCTGACCGGCGATTCTGCTGAGGGAAGCAGATTGCTAACCTCCGTTACACATTAGGCAATTACTCACTCGCAGTTAAGCCTAATCCTTGGTGCAAATAGTGGCCATATTTACTCTGGTGTAAACCCCGAACAATGGTTTTCCCCTGTCAGTGTTTGCCCGAGTTAATTAACTTCCCCAAGAGAGATTTCCCATTAACCCGAGTAAATGGGTGATGTGATTTTCTGTCAGATGACGATTCTATCCCGCATTGCCTTCTGATCTATATATGATGATGCTTTTTCCTCAATAAACCACTGATCTGATCTCGCTCCATATTGCCTCGTGTCGTTACTTGATCAGTCTCCTCCGGGACCTCACGGCCGTCCAGCGGCCCCAATCCTACAGAAAGGGTTTTTCCTGGATGAACTCAGGGAGTGCCCGAATGAGGCTCCTTTCATGTCCCCAAAATCTTTTCCTACCAAAGTGGTCACTATTTATCTATTTGCAATTTCTTTCTTTTGAGCTGCTAGGTTGGCAGGAGCTGGGACAGAGACGGACACTAATTCCTTCATGCAGTACTTGCGTTTTGAACTGCCAACTTGCCGACCTTCCAGCTAACAAGATGAGCTTCTTAACTACTGAGCCACCGCAGTCCCTTACAATTTGGGTTGCAAAAGGCTTTCTTGCTGCATTCACGAAAAACCCCTTCCTTTCAATTGCCCTTCGTAATTGGGGTGAACCCCTTCATTGTGCAGAGATGCCAGGGAGGCAACTTGAAAAGGAGCTTACGGGTGAAAAGAGAGAGCAAAGAACGGGGCTGAGCTGTCGTGTGAAAGAGAGACTCAACAAGGCATTTGGAGGAGCCAATATTGGGATGAAAATATCAACTTGATCCTCTCTGGGGCTTTAAAAATATACTTTCAAGAGCACATTAATTCTAGCAGTTTGGCTTTGTTATTAATTAAATGGGCAGGAGGTGCTCCATTCACAGGGCCAGATCTGGCGCCCAGCAGTAAAAAAACTGCTGGTTGATACCGTTATTCCAAGTTGCACAATTGCCTTCACGGGCCATCATTCAGAGAGAATTACTTCAGCTTTGGTGGATTTCAAGAGTTCCCAGCTTCTCACAATAAATTCCTTAATAGGTGATTCAGTGGCCTTTTGCGTTAGTGTAGACCCATTAACTGATGTGGGTTTCATCTAATACCTAAAAGGAATCTTGCTGATGGGTTGCTTTGATGTTCTGCTAGTAACACACGTACACGTCATTGTATGAAGTTCTTTTTATGTTTTATAGTGAGCTGCTTCAAAAGTTTGAGTTTATAAAGCTTTGATGATTTCTTGTGGAAATTAGTTGTTGTTATACTGGTGCTATTGAGGGTTCTGTTAAATTTATTGGATTGTTTGGGATTTGTTGTTATTTTACCTTGAATTGCTCTTTATTATTTCATCTATGTATGTATTCCTTGATTTTAAAAAAAAATCTTATGTGAAATTGTCTAGAGTAGTGCTGTATACTAATTTATTGGTGGGATATAAACAAACAAACAAACATCAAAAAACCCAAAAAACGAACGAATGAGCGAGCGAGCGAACAACGACAAATGAACAAACGAACACTGCACTGTTTGCAGGCATGATCCAGTCAAGCCATATGATTCTGTCAAAACAACCACTGAATGAAAATACGTTGAAACTATCTAAAACCACATGACAAAAAAGTATAATGAATGCAGGATTCCCCTCCTAAAAGCACCTTCTTTGCAGGCGCACCCCCCCAATAACGGACACAGACAACATTGAAAGTGGATAACAGCAAAGGGCCACATTTATTGATTCAATGCCCTAGTCCGAATTATAAATTTGTATTGGTAAAACGACCAATCATAATTCCTAAGGCAAGCAGGCCGAAGTAACACTGGTAAGGTACCACCCCAAAATTGCCAACGGCAATTGGTTACAATGTATCAATTTGTATCAATTTGTTTGTCAACAACAAACAAATTGTTGACCGTAGTCAATAACTAACTCATGACCCCACCCTCTGACGCGTATCCGTGAAATCACAGGGGTGATGCATGCTGGTTAGCAATCACCATCACCCCATCGCCTGGTTCGTCGTTGACCGGACAACGTTTAACTAATTTATTCCTGTCTAGTGTTGTCCAGTCAATTGCGAACCTGCCGGATACTTGTGGGTCATACTGTTTACCTTACCAGTGCTACCCGCCCATGTGACCAAAGTCAACAGTAGTAATGGAGAAAGACCCCTATATCAAACCATAGCCACAGTGTGGGGTGGGCAAAAAAGCCAGGACCCGAAGCCAATATGGGTCCCAACCAAAAATTCCCACCCGGCCCCGAAGCGACCATAATCACACTGTTAACTAGGGAGGGGGTGGAGGGGAAAAACTTCTCCGCTCCGTCGCTGAGGCAAAATGGCAGCACGGCTGCCTCGTGGCCACCCCTTTTATCAAGGCGGTGGCCACGCCCCTAACTACCCGGATTCTCTGTCCTGTGGGGGGGGGGCCCGCAAAGGGCGCGGCGGCCATTTTGGCGCCGCGCTTGCATTGCAGGCGCACCCCCCCAATAACGGACACAGACAACATTGAAAGTGGATAACAGCAAAGGGCCACATTTATTGATTCAATGCCCTAGTCCGAATTATAAATTTGTATTGGTAAAACGACCAATCATAATTCCTAAGGCAAGCAGGCCGAAGTAACACTGGTAAGGTACCACCCCAAAATTGCCAACGGCAATTGGTTACAATGTATCAATTTGTATCAATTTGTTTGTCAACAACAAACAAATTGTTGACCGTAGTCAATAACTAACTCATGACCCCACCCTCTGACGCGTATCCGTGAAATCACAGGGGTGATGCATGCTGGTTAGCAATCACCATCACCCCATCGCCTGGTTCGTCGTTGACCGGACAACGTTTAACTAATTTATTCCTGTCTAGTGTTGTCCAGTCAATTGCGAACCTGCCGGATACTTGTGGGTCATACTGTTTACCTTACCAGTGCTACCCGCCACACGGAGGGGCTTCACAGAAGACCTGACGCCCCCCCCCAGACCGTCAGCTCGGTCAACAGGCCTGCTCGCCAGTCACCCAACAGGAGGTCCATACCTCCTCGCGACAGATGGACCCCATCCCCTGCATAGAGGTCATAATTTTGCAGACTAATATCGGGGTGATGACTAACCCGCCCCCAAGCCCTGGTGGTAAGAAACCGCGCCACCGCCTTGTTGACCGCGCGCCTCGCGCGGTCAAGCGCAAGGAGGTTAACGCCCCCTCTGTAAGAGTGGCGCGGAACAATGTCCGACCAAACCAGGGTTGTGGCAGGCCAGACATAGTGCAAGTAGGCGAGTTCCTCGCAAATCGCATGCTTGAGCGATAAGCCGGTGACCTGGCCCAAATCATTGCCCCCCAGGTGGATAATTAGAATGTCAGGCGGGTCAGCCCCCAGGCCAGAAAAAAGGAAAGGCCTCAGCTCCCGCCATAACATCCCAGGCTTACCATGCCATGCGAGACTGGCGTGGTCACCCAGTCCCAGTCGGGGTCCCCACTCTGTCGCCGCAGCGTAACGCGCTGCCCTGTGCACATAGCTGTGGCCCACCAGCCATACTGTCACCGGTGTAATACGACACCCAGGGTCTGCAATAAAATTGAGAAAAAAGGAAGGTAAGGTGACTGAATTGGTACTCATGGCGGGAGTGGGCGCACATAAAACTGAAAACACTGTGAGCCCCACCTCCCCATGCTGCGTATGTCAGCCCCCGAGTACCCAAAAGCAGCTGCTGTAGAGGCTGCACCAATACGGAACGAATGTGTGCCATAACGGGCACCTGAAAAACCCACCCTGGTGAGGGCTATGGCTGTCACCTTCCAAAACTGAAATTTAGTAAGGGGAGACCCATCTTGGTGACAGAAAAACGGGCCGTGGTGCCAGCCACGCAGTGCCAGGTACTCCTGTAGGGCACCAACCGGACAGATGTCTGCCAAAGAACACCGTAGCAGTCTTACTCCACTGCCTACGCCGTGCTGATCTGTTTTTGAGGAGCGAATCCTCAACTGGGCCCAGTCTTTGGCAACGTAGACATCTCCGAGTTCCAGTGCCCTACCACTTGCATCCGCCTTAGACAGCATCACGAGTTCGCTGACGCGGAGCGCTCCAAAAAATGCCACCGTTGTGGCTGCATGAAAAAGGGCTGCCTCATAATGATCAAAACAGAGGCCTGGCCAGCCCCGGGCCAACTGGGTAAGAACCCCTGGGGAAATAGGGTGCCGGTCGTCCGGGCAACGCCCGCGCTCGCGCACCCACCCCTCCAAAACGTGTCTCACGCGGAAGTCAGAGGTGGTATCCACATGACCCCCTACTTTGGCCATAAAAGCCAACGCCGAGAGCTTGGATGCTATGGTGCGAGGTGCAAGGCCCTGTGCATGGAGGTGGACCATGAACCGCAGTACATGGTCCACCGGAATAGGCCAGGTCTCTGGCAAGTGAAATTGAGTGGCAAAAACCCTATATGAACTGAGTGCTTGTTGATACGCCTTACGCGTGCGTGGCGCTAGTGAAAGGCCAATCGCCCGGTTCACCTCTCCTTGCCAATAGTCCACATCTCGTCCGGGAGTGGCGAGGGAAATTCCTCCGCATCCGGGGCCAAGGCGCGGAACCGGGAGATCTGCAGGCGGGACAAAGCATCAGCAATATCATTATTAACCCCTGGGACATGCCTGGCCCTGAACAAGACATTGAGGCGCAGGCAGCGCAGCACAAAATGGCGCACTAGATCCATAACCCTGGGCGATTTAGAAGTCTGTGCATTGACAATGTGTACCACAGCAGCATTGTCGCACCAAAAATGCACTACCGAATTAGCCCACTGTTCGCCCCATAGCATCAAAGCCCCCAGAATGGGAAAAAATTCCAGGTATGTGAGATCCCGCAGGCGACCTGTGCCTGCCCATGCCGGTGGCCACCCACCATAGGCCCACTTCCCATTGAAGTACATCCCATAACCCAGGGATCCTGAGGCATCAGACTGGATCTGGAAATTGGGGGAAGCCAGGAGGTCCGACCTCCAAAATGAGACCCCGTTAAACTCCCTCAGGAATTGCAACCAGACGAACATGTCTGCCCTGATACCCCGGGTGAGCCTAACTCTGTGGTGGGGCCTGGATAACCCTGCCATGGCGTCGCATAAGCGCCGGGCAAAAGCCCTGCCCGGTGCGACCACCCTGCAGGCAAAATTAAGGTGCCCATGTAGCACCTGGAGTTCCCTCAGGGATGCCTTACGCTTGGCCAGCAATTCCGAGATAAGGGTCACTATCCTGGACACCTTATCGCCCGGCAACCTAGAAGCCTGCTCTACTGTGTCAATCTCAACCCCCAGGAACACTAACTTGGTCGATGGGCCCTCGGTCTTTTCGGGCGCTAAAGGGACACCAAGTTCCTGCATTAGCGTCTGAAATGTATTGAGGAGACGTGCACACGTGTCCCAGCCCCGTTCACCCCCGAATAAAAAGTCATCCAGGTAATGGGCTACAGACCGGGACCCTGACCTGCGGACAAAAGCCCACTCTAGGAAAGTACTAAAACGCTCGAAGGCCGAGCATGATATGGAGCAGCCAAAAGGCATGGCCTTATCAAAATAATATTCCCCTTTAAATTTAAAACCCAGCAATTCAAAGTCACCCGGGTGCACTGGCAAGAGGCGAAAAGCTGACTTAATGTCGCACTTGGCCAGCAAGGCACCCGGGCCACACGAGCGCACCATGCGCAGCGCATGGTCGAACGATGTATACCTGACCGAACAAAGGTCATCAGGTATAGCATCGCTGACCGATCTGCCGGCTGGGTAGGACAAATGATGAATAAGGCGAAACTCACCTAGGGACTTTTTGGGAACCAAACCCAATGGTGAAACCTTAAGGTTGGGAAAAGGGGGTGCAGGAAAAGGTCCAGCGACCCTGCCCGCGTCTAATTCCTTTTTAATGCTGGCCGCAGCCACCTCCTCCCTTCCTCTGAGGGATAACAGGTTGGGAGCGTCCTGAGGTGATCTAACACCCATAAAAGGGATACGAAATCCCTGCTTAAAACCGTGAATGAGATACTCTCTGTCCTCCCCCTTTGGGTACGATGCGAGCCAGCGCTCCAGCATGTCCACCTTAATTGGAGAGGGTGCCTTTTGGAGAACTAGTTCCCTCCGTGGCAGCCTTGCCAGCCCACTGTCCACCCCTCCCTCTGCCTCGCGCCCCCCCAGGCTTGGGACAAGCCGAGGCTGCGTGGGGACCAGAACACGTGGGACACTCATGCTTATACCTGCAGTTCTTTCGATTGCAGGAACCATTTGACGAGAAAGTCCAGCACAGCAGGCGGGCTGGAACCCCCTGCCCCGCCGGTTGGCGGGTAACCTGCGCTGGAGCTGCTCGCTGGACCGCATGTCCACAATGGTATCTATCCCCCGGGGCAGGGCGTGTGGGTGTCATATACAAGAGCCACAGTCTCTGGCAGGGCTCATCCCATCTCATCTCGGGATGGAGGGGAATCCTCATACGGAATTCCTCATCATATGCTAGCCATGAGGGGCCCGGGAAATCTACCATCGCCCTATATATGTTGTCCAAATATTGGACCATGGGAATAGCTAGATCCGGCCGCGCCCTCAAATATACCGCCATATATATCAAATAAGCGGGGAGCCAGTTAGCCCAGGTACGCGGCGGCTTGCGGCGGCGTGCCTGCTCCTTGTCCTTCTCATCCTGACCCTCCCTTTCTTCCTTGGTGGGCTCTCTGTTCAGGAGTGAGAAGATATCTACATACTCCCCCCTCCAAATCTTTTCTCTGGTAGCCTGTGCCAAGTGATCGCCCAGTGGCAAGGAATACCCTGCCGTCGGCAAAGCCGAAAAGGGGACAACAGGCCTGGTAAAGGGAGCCGGAGCTAACCCTGCCACCCCCAAGACATTGCCAGCAGTGTAAGAGCCTAGGCCCACCCCCGTGGGCATGGTGGCAGTCGTTGTCGCCGGGTGGGGCACCAGAGGGGTAGTCCCCGCACCGCCCGAGCGAGGCCAAGGCCACTGAAAGGCCCCCCCTATATTGGGAATATGTGTAGATGTACTCGTTTGCACCGTATACTCACATGCTGCACCCCCGTGGGCCGCCCCCACCGGGGGTTCTGGCCCACTGGGGGCGTCGGAGCTCACGACCGATGTAGAGCTCATCACCGGGGCTTGACCCGCACCAGGTTGCTGGCTGGGGAGCTGCGAGGCAGTGGCCGTAGCCGCGCCACCCGCCTGCAGCAGCTCAACCCTCCCCGCCGGCTGTTGTCCTGCTGCCGTTAGCGCCTCCAAAGGTACCCCAAAAGGGGCACCTGCCTGACTGGCCCGGGCCAAAGACGCCTCGAGGGCCGCAATACGTGCCAGTAAGGAGTCCACATTAACCATGGGTAAAGAGCCGGCCGGCCCACCTGATCCTTGCATGGGGACAGGTCCCTGCACCCCAGGGGCCGTATATTGCCATTGACTACCGCCGAAGCCCGGGAGGGCTGGTGGATTAACCTGCCAAGGCAGGGAGCCGGGCCACCCCCCAAGGCTAGAGGGCCCCGGGAGAGGCTGCGGCCCAACAGGAATAGGCCCAACCGATTGAGCAGGAGGATGAGCGGTGCCCACCGCTCGCGGGCCGCGGGCCGGAACTCCCTCCGCGCCCGCACTTTGATCGGGCCAAGGGGCGATAGCCCCCATGCCACCAGCCCCGGCCGGGGATGGCAAAGGTGGCTGCTGGGGAGGCGGCACCGCGGTCCTCCGACCCGGATTACGCCTCCGAACCACCCGAGCTGCATTCGCAGCAGCCTTCTTTTTGGAAGGCATCTCACCGCAGCAGAAAGGGAAGCTAGCTAGTAAACGGAACTAAAAGGCTTCCCGGTAGCACCAACGAGCGACGGAGACGCAGGGGGAAAAACTTCTCCGCTCCGTCGCTGAGGCAAAATGGCAGCACGGCTGCCTCGTGGCCACCCCTTTTATCAAGGCGGTGGCCACGCCCCTAACTACCCGGATTCTCTGTCCTGTGGGGGGGGGGCCCGCAAAGGGCGCGGCGGCCATTTTGGCGCCGCGCTTGCATTTGGGTTGCTAAATGCTTGCTTGAAGACACCAGGAAAAGCAGGCTGGGTGTACAAGGGGGAAGCTCCTATCATCACCTTTCTACATGGGCATCAGAGTACTGACCTTAATGTTTTGCTGTGGCTGGTTTTACTGCAATCTTCTGCTGTAGTTTGGGCTTATTCTGTTTGATTTTTTTAAAATCAAGAGATTATTTATGGCATCTATTATAAGGTGCTGAGGCTGTCTTCATGAGCATACAGCCTGCTAATTGGGGCAGGTTGTTCCGATCACATCTTTTCTGTAGTCAGAGTCAAGATGTCAAAGGAAAGTTGTTAGAAAACTCTGAAAAATGCACAAGGAGTAAAATGCTATTTGGATGCAAGGACTGCACCAAATAGGGTTTCGCTCCTCTTCTTGACCTTAAGGGACTTATTAAATGCCATTTGTTACAATAAACAATTAGCTGGCCAGAGAACTTTATTATAGTTGCATACAAATTGTGATAATAAACAATTACAGTATAGGGAAATAGACAAAAACATGTTCTAAATTCGTTATGCCCATGCAAAGAGATTCTATCTTCAAATATTTCCTAAAAGCAGGGAAAAGGGGAGAGGGGATGAATATGTGAATACAGAATCTAGCTTAATAGATTTAGTAGATTCCATTGAAATGTGGCCTGTCAATTCCTGGGGTGGGGGTGGGGTGAGGGAGGCAATTATCTGAAATTTTGGCAGGGAGAATCGCCACAATCTTAAACATTTATCCAGCTGCAGCATCTGGCCCCATCTGGGTTAGGGAATAGATTTTGTGAGTGTTGGTATCTCCAGATCTACATTTTGTCCTTTTCAAGGTAACCTCAATAGGTAGCAAGAACAGCTCAGCATGTCGAGAAATCAAATCAGCCTGCTCTAGATCTACCTTGTTTTGATTTGCAGCTGAAATGATGGTAGAGGAATGGAGAGAAAAGGTTACATAGCAGTTCACCCTCTTTGCAGTGCTATCTTCCTCTGATGTATCAGCTGCAACTAAAGACCCTTTTTGTGCTATGTCTGGGAAATGATGGCTAGGATTGCATCGACTTCGGGTTTGTTTGTGTGTTTGTCTAGTTGACGTTGGCAGTAGGATCCAGGGGGGAAGAAACGTTTACAAATAGAACCAGAACAAACAACCCCCCCAAAAAACTTTGCTTTTTAAAAATGAAATCTGACCTCAACCAAGTGATCCAACCTTCCCTTGAGGCAAGGGCAATGTAAGATGTGCATACCTGTCAACCGTGGCTCCGGAAAATACGGGACCTGCGCAAACAGTTCTGTGCAGGTCGCCTTCTACGCATGTGTAGAACTGGGCTATGCCGCTTGCGTAGCCTCCTACGCAAGCGGCGTAGCCTCCTACACAAGCAGCGTAGCCTTCTACGCATGCGTAGAACGGGGCTATGCAAGCGTAAAACCCTTCTACACATGCGTAGAAGGCTCTGCCGCTTGTGTAGAAGGCGACCTGCGCAGAAGGGCTGCACAGTACCTCCTTTCCCCTGCCGCCAAATTCCGGGATTTTGGCAGCGCGGGGTGGGAAATGGTGCAAATCGGCGCTGAAAACCGTGAAATCCCAGCCAATCCGGGAAGGTTGACAGGTATGAAGATGTGGAGTTGTTGTTGTTTATGTTGTTGTTTATGTTTATTCAATTTATACCCCGCCCTATTCAGCACTGGCTGACTCAGGGCGGCTTTGTTGTTGTTGTTGTTGTTCAGTCGCACAGTCGGTTCCGACCCTTTGCGACCCTATGGACCATTGTTCTCCAGGCACCTCTGTCCTCCACCATCCCCCTCAGCACTCCCAGTTCTGTGCCCGTTGTGTCTACAATACCATCTAGCCATCTCATCTTTGGCCTCCCCCTTCTTCTTTTGCCCTCCACCTTTCCCAACATCAGGGCCTTCTCAAGTGAATCCTCCCTTCTCATTTGATGTCCAAAATACTTTAGCTTCGTCTTTACTATTAGCCCTTCCAATGAGCAGTCAGTGTTGATTTCTTCTAAGATTGACCTATTTGTTCTCCTCGCTGTCCAGGGTACTCTCAAAACTCTCCTCCAACACCACATTTCAAAGGCATCTATTCTTCTGCGTTCAGCTTTCCTAATTGTCCAGCTCTCACATCCGTACATTACCACTGGGAATACCATTGCTTTGACTATTCTAATTTTTGTTTGCAATGTGATGTCTCTGCTTTTCACTATGTTCCCCAGGTTTCTCATGGCTTGTCTCCCAAGAATCAGTCGCCTTTTTATTTCATGGCTGCAATCCCCATCTGCCGTGATCTTTGATCCCAGGAAAGTAAAATCTGTCACTGCTTCTACTTCTTCCCCATCTATTTTCCAGGAACTGATTGGGCCTGTTGCCATTACCTTGGTTTTCTTGATATTGAGTCTCAAACCAGCTTTTGCACTCTCCTCCTTCAGCCCAATCAAGAGGTTCTTTAGGTCTTCCTCACTTTCTGCCATTAGGGTGGTATCGTCTGCATATCTCAGATTGTTTATGTTTCTCCCAGCAATTTTAATCCCATATTGTGATTCCTCCATCCCTGCATTTCGCATTATGTGCTCTGTGTATAGATTGAATAAGCAGGGTGATAAAATGCAGCCTTGTCTTACTCCTTTTCCTATTCCAAACCACTCTGTCATTCCATGTTCTGTCCTAACTGTTGCTTCTTGGTTCATGTACAGATTTCTCAGGAGGCATATGATGTGCTCTGGTATTCCCATCTCTTTAATTACTTGCCACATCTTGTTGTGGTCCACACAGTCAAATGCCTTAGTGTAATCAATGAAACAAAAGTAAACTTGTTTCTGGTATTCCTTTGTTTTCTCCATGATCCAACGTATGTTGGCAATGTGGTCTCTAGTCCCCCTGCCTCTTCTGAAACCGGCCTGCACCTCTGGTAGTTCTCTCTCCACATGCTGCTGAAGTCTGTCCTGTATTATCTTGAGCATCACCTTGCTGGCGTGTGGGATGAGTGCAATTGTTCGGTAATTTGAGCATTCTTTGGCGTTGCCCTTTTTTGGGATTGGGACGTATACTGATCTTTTCCAATCCTGTGGCCACTGTTTTGTTTTCCAGATTTGCTGGCATATTGAGTGTAGTAATTTGACGCCATCATCTTTTAGCGCTTTGAAAAATTCGACTGGGATACCATCATATCCACTAGCTTTGTTGTTTGCAGTGCTCTTTAGGGCCTTTATAACTTCGCTCTCCAGGATGTCTGGCTCGAGTTCAGTTTTTTCATCATTGTGGTTATCAGGAGTGTTGAGGTCCTTTTTGTAGAGTTCCTCTGTGTACTCTTTCCATCTTTTCTTAATCTCTTCTGCATCAGCTAGCTCTTTTCCGTCTTTGTCCCTTATCATGGTCATTTTTGCTTTAAATGTTCCCTTTATTTCCCCGATTTTTCTGAAGAGATCTCTAGTCCTGCCTCTTTTGTTGTTTTCCTCCATTTCTTTGCACTGTTCTTTTAGGTAGTTTTCCTTATCTCTCCTTGCTTTTCTTTGAAATTCTGTGTTCAGAAGGTTGTATTTTTTCCTTTCTCTTTTGACTTTTGCCTTCCTTCTTTCCTCTGCTATTTTAAGAGCCTCATCAGACAACCATTTTGCTTTCTTACGCTTCTTTTCTTTTGGTATGGTTTTCTTTGCCGCTTCCTGCATGATGTCCTTTATCTCTGTCCATAATTCTTCTGGCACTCTGTCTATTGCGTCCAGGCCATTATATCTGTTCATCACCTCCACCGTGTATTCTTTAGGGATGCTGTCTAGGTGATATCTGTCTGGTCTTCTTGTTTTCCCTATTTTCTTTAGTCTTAACCTGAATTTTGCGATCAGTAGGTTGTGATCTGAGCCACAGTCTGCTCCAGGTCTTGTTTTTGCTGATTGTATGGAGGTTCTCCATCTTTGGCTGCAGAGTATGTAGTCAATTTGGTTTCGGTGTTGGCCATCTGGTGATGTCCATGTGTAAAGTCGCCTCTTGTGTTGCTGGAAGAGAGTGTTTGCTATGACCAGTGCGTTCTCTTGGCAGAACTCTATCAATCTTTGCCCTGCTTCGTTCTGTACTCCAAGACCAAACTTGCCTGTTATTCCCTCCACTTTTTGATTTCCTACTTTGGCATTCCAGTCTCCTAATATAATTTGGACATCATTTCTTGGTGTCTGTTCTATGAGGTGTTCTAGGTCCTCATAGAACTGGTCCACTGTGGCTTCATCTGCACTAGTGGTTGGTGCATAGACTTGGATTACGGTGATATTGAAAGGTTTGCCTTGAATTCTGACTGACATCATTCTGTCATTTTTGAGGTTATATCGCATTACTGCTTTTCTTACTCTCTTATTGACAATTATGGCTACTCCATGCCTTCTAAGGTTTTCTTGTCCACAATAGTAAATATGATGGTTTCCAGAGCTGAATTCACCCATCCCTGTCCATTTTAGCTCACTGATGCCCAAGATGTCAATGCTTATTCTTTCCATCTCATTTTTTACCACTTCCAGTTTACCTTGGTTCATTGATCTCACATTCCATGTCCCTATGCATTATTGCTCCTTACAACATTGCATTTCCCCTCCCCCTTTCCTGTCCCTCCCCTTCCTCCACTCTGTGGTGTTAAGCATCCTGTATCACCTAGCCTGCCCTTTTGTTTTGCCTTTTGTTTTGGTCAATAGGGTTCTCTTGGCAAGGGCGGCTTACAACATATAAATGACCCCAAGGTACCCAAGGGGTTTACAAACAGGATACAAAGATTCAAAATACAGTAATAAATACAATGTTCAAAAATACAACATAGCCAAAGGTACAGAAACAATATTACAAGCTATAATACAATTCCCAGCTTCACAATACAGTAATACCTCATACAAAGTCCGCATTGTACAACATCAAATTCATACAACATCACCTAATTCCTTGAAAAAAGTTGCCTCATACAAAGTCGCTGCGACTTTGTATGAGGCATTGGGTTTTTCCCCAGGTTGCATTGTGCCTAGGCAGTACAAAAGGCAGAATGCACGCGTGCATTGCTCTTGTGGGTTTTGCACGAGGCGAAGAGTGTTTAGGAGTGGTTTTGAGCACGATTTTGGATTTTTTTTGAATTTTTTCGGCAGAATTTTTAGAAGCATTCCTGGGATTTTTGCAGCATTCTTCAGGTTCTTGGACAATCAGGGTTGTTTGACATGTTTTTGTAATGTTTTTAGCCTTTAGACAATGATTTCTTAAAGTTCTGTCAGTTTCCTGTCTGTTTCCTTGACTTTGCCCTGAAGTCTGTGCTGTTACAGTACAATGTATTTCTATGGAAATGACGTTGTACGAGGCATTGTGGCAAGGATT
This sequence comes from Bradypodion ventrale, assembly GCA_035047345.1. Classification (NCBI taxonomy): domain Eukaryota; kingdom Metazoa; phylum Chordata; class Lepidosauria; order Squamata; family Chamaeleonidae; genus Bradypodion; species Bradypodion ventrale. The sequence goes on from JAWDJE010000006.1 coordinate 130,891,471, forward strand.
TGGACGTTGTATGAGGCATCACGGCTAGGATTTTGCACGCCTCATACAAAGTCCAAATCCGTATAAAGTCCAAACTTGTGGAACCAAGTTTGGACGTTATATGAGGTATCATTGTACAAGCTACAATACAATTCCCAGCTCAACACACCCCAGCTCCACAATTGAAAAGTCTTTTCTTCCATCGAGAAGTAATGTAGCAAATAATCTTCTTTGCATTAAGAGAACAGCAAGGAGAAAGTGCCTTTCCATATTCCTTCCAGTAACGGATTTCTGCCCTCACATTTTATTATGGAGAATTCTGAAGGTAGTTCTTCTTGCTGATGTGCTGCTAAATGATGATGTCCTGCTTAGATGGTTGACCAACCTCATGACTTGTAGAATAAGGGGAGAGGGGTGTTCTAAAGGAGGCAAATAAAAGCAAGAATTTGGTTGATGTGTGGAGATAAGTGGCCTGAAGATGATATATCAGCTTAAGTTGGCTATATAAATTCACAAGTTTTCAATGCATTTTGGAGTGGTGTGGAATAAATTGCTGTCAAGTATCCTGTATTCGCCAGGAAACTCCCATATTTTACCCTCTTTCCCGCCACCCTCCCATATTAGTCAGGCTGCAATGCCCTAATGCCGCCACTGGAGGGCTGCACATGATAAGCAAGTTTCCTGTTTTGGCCAGGAAATTTCCCTTATTTTCAAATCCAAAACTTGACAGGTATGGTGGAATACAGAAGAGCCATGTGACTCCATTTCAAATGCATGCATGGAATAAAATGGTGTTTAGACTTCATAGAGATAAAGATGGTGGAGGTATCATTTTCTATTTCTTTGCCTTTGCGGACAGAATCTTGGCTTGCCCTATTCCTTAGATCAGAGGTTCCCAACCTAAAGCCCATGGGCCAGAATCAGCCCATGGTGCCATTTCATTGGGCCCCCACCCTTCCAAGGGCATTCGAGAAACAAAATGGCCTCCCCTTTGAAGCTGTTGGGACAAAATGGCCACCCCATCGTACAGGCAGGGCAAAATGGCCGTCCGGCCCCTGAAGCTGACTGAGAGCACGTGACCAAGCCCACGGTTGAAAAGGTTGGAAACCCCTGCCCTAGATCTACCAGTTGCCTTTTTGCAATGTATTTCTTTAAATATCTTATTTTGTAACTGTTTCGCAATGTTTCTTCATTGGCTGACTTCGTGAGTTCATGGGACATTTGGCCCAGTTTTTGAACTAAGTTCTGTGCCCTCTTTAGCTGATGAAGAGCTCTGGAGAAACCAAATCCTCATCTTATTTGCAACTTCTGAGTGATCCAATGGATTTATTGTCTCAATTCAAATCCTGTGAATTTGATTGCAGGGCCAAGGGAAACAAGTGCACCAATGTGTGTACATTTTAGAACAATGCACATAAAACTCCTCACCAATTTGCTTATGGGGGAAAATGAGATAATTCTTGCATCCCTATATGGAAACTGGAGTGAGGCAAGAATGCAGATTGGACACCGGGAGATACAATGAGAATGAGACCAGCAGATTCTCACTTCCCTAACAGCAAATGTCATGGTTGTGTGAATTGTGCCCTGCTATTCAGACGAGCCTCAGCTCAGCTGCAAACCTCTGCTTCCTTAGAAAATATCAACCTATAAGTTGCCATCTTGTTAGCCTCTGAGCCATGTTCCTACAATATTGATTTTTCTGCTGGTGACCCAGATGTTATTTACATCAACACCATGGCATTAAACACCTTTCCAAGCTGTATAATAACAATATGGAAACTCAAATAACAGACGTGCAAATCAAGAGTCTGTTGGCAACAGTTTGACGTTCCACCAACCTGCCATGGTCTTGCTAAGCTGTGCTGAATAAGAGTAAAATGTCGTGTGGGTGGGAAAGCAGTAGACAAAACAGCGACATCTATGCCAAGACACCCTTCTTTCCTTCCATTTTTCTGTTTGCTTGTTTCCACCAAAATGTGGAGAAAACATCAACGTAATTTTTCCTCCATGCATTGTTTACCCATCCCAAGCGGGCATATAATTTATTTGAGAGCAGCTGACAGTCATGGAGCATAAGTGGATTAACTCACGAAAGATCCATTATGAGTGCCCCCTCCTTTGCTCCCTGCCCCCAAATGCCGCTTTATGTGGCAGTGTAATTTCAACAGGAATGACTAGGATTTCACTAACAGGATTTTTGCAGAGAGGAACAATATAAGGTTAGAGAACATTATCTGCTGATTTCCACAGGTTCACTTGCCAGTTGGCCAGGACCAAATAAATCCTTTGAGAAAAAGGTTACATGTCAGCTGCACACGTGGGCTACAAGGACAATCTGAACAGTGGCTGGAATCCTGTTGGTACTTATGTACGTTTTCCGTAACTTGCCAGGGCTAATTGTAGCTAACTGACAAGTTGCCAGGAGCATCTCAGTTGCAAAATCAGGTGTGTGGCCAGACATGCACCAAAGATCCATCTTGGCACCTTGTCAGTTAGCCACAATTAGCACAGAAGGTTGCACAAACCTTTCACAAATCCCAGCAGGATTGTGACCTGTGTTTTCTATAATTATAATAATTGTGTTCCGTCTAGTCAATTATGATTCGTAAGAGTGGTTTACTCTTCCCTTCTTATCCAGTCAGTTCTGTTTTCTAAAAGTGAATAATGTAAGATGGGGTGGGCAAATTTATGCCTTCCAGCTGTTGTTGGACTGTACTGCCCAGCATTTTCATGGCTATCTTGGCTAAGGCCACTAGGAGTTGCAATCCAACTGGAGAACAGCCCATTGTCCATTCTTGCTGTGGACAAATGTTTCAGCCCCTTGTCCTCCCATTCCACTTCTGGAACTACAGGAGATCTGATTTATATGCCTTTATATGGAGCTGTCTGTGCCATTTTTAGCCTTGGTCGGGTACTACTCAGTGTCAAGTTCAATGCATTGGAAGGAAGACCATGCAAACCAAATAGTTACTTTAATAACCTACAGTCCCCCCCCCCTACCCTCAAACAATTGTTGACAAATAATGTCAGAAATGAGTTTTCTCAAACTAGAAGTTTTCTTTCTAGTTGTGTCTTGATTTGGATTATCCAGAACAAAGGATAAGTATAAATAGCTCTACCACTAATGATGCACTTAGATTAAAGGTGAAGGACCATCTAGTGGCTGACACGTAAAGAAGTGGAAGCAAAGTCTGATGTTTGATTGTTACATGAGAGGTGAGAAGTATGGACCAAGGTAAACTTGAAAGCATAAAGCAAGAAATGGAATGTATAAACAATGCCATGCATGCTGATCTGCCGACCTTCTAGTCGTCAAGTTCAGCATCTTAACCACTAAACCACTGTAGTATTCATATACAAAAAGGCTTTCTGATGCAACTCTGTATGAATCGATTATTTTGTTTTTCCTCCTGAGCAAGTGGCATTCAATTATTGTATCATGTGTGCCATTAATTAATGCTGTGTAAACTGTTCACAAGATTTAAAAAAAATCTGGATTATATTTCCCTTACTTTTGTTTAATTTTTTAATCTTCCTGTGTTGGAACCAAGTGTTCTTAATGACAGCATCTGCCTGAGGTATAATGCTTTTCCTTGAAATTAATTTAAATGAATGGAAAATCGTGATGACAAAGACCACAATCCTGTGCATGGTGATACCCGTTCAAATGCCAATAAAGTCAGCGGGATTTACAACACCCATGCAATATGTGCAGGATTGCAGCCAATTTCTTGATTAACAACTTAATTCAGATTGTCATCAGTACATTATTTTCCATTTAATTAGATTTTGTTTGCGTGACAAAGTGGGGGTCACCATAACTTCAGTTATCCAGAAGTGTGAATTTCATGTGGGAATTATAATTCATATGATGCTGCACATAAATGATATTAATATGGATTGAATCAGAGCATCTAAAAATAAATTATCTGGTATTATAATCTCAAGGTCCTCCCAGTTAGTGACTCGAATGGTAGTACCGTATTTATTCGAGTATAACGCGCACTCGTGTATAACGCGCACCCCTAATTTTCCATGAAACCTCGGTATAAAATTTTTTATGCGTGTAGGTGAGCGGCGGCGGCAGCGGGACCTGGGCGCCTGCCGCCGCCTGGGAGGGTAGGGCCGCGGCGTGCTCCGTGCCTACCCGGCGCCGGCTTCAGTCGCGCGGCCCGGGAGCGTGGGTGGCTGGCGTTAGCGCCTCCCCCGGAGGGTTCCCTTCTCGACCCGGCGGGTGCGTGCAGGTGAGCGGCGGCGGCAGCGGGACCTGGGCGCCTGCCGCCGCCTGGGAGGAGGGCCGCGGCGTGCTCCGTGCCTACCCAGCGCCGGCTTCAGTCGCGCGGCCCGGGAGCGCGGGTGGCTGGCGTTAGCGCCTCCCCCGGAGGGTTCCCTTCTCGACCCGGCGGGTGCGTGCAGGTGAGCGGCGGCGGCAGCGGGACCTGGGCGCCTGCCGCCGCCTGGGAGGAGGGCCGCGGCGTGCTCCGTGCCTACCCGGCGCCGGCTTTAGTCGCGCGGCCCGGGAGCGCGGGTGGCTGGCGTTAGCGCCTCCCCTGGAGGGTTCCCTTCTCGACCCGGCGGGTGCGTGCAGGTGAGCGGCGGCGGCAGCGGGACCTGGGCGCCTGCCGCCGCCTGGGAGGAGGGCCGCGGCGTGCTCCGTGCCTACCCTTGAGGCTCGTTTAAAAGAGGCGCGCACCCAGTCCTCGTGTATAACGCGCACCCAAACTTTGAGTCCTTTTTTGGGTATAAAATTTTGCGCGTTATACTCGAATAAATACGGTACTTTTTAGAAAGTAGCTTTTTATTTTCCCATTTCTCAAATCTAATTAAAATAGTTACCTTTCTAGGTTTTAAAAACATACATATGAATACTACAGGTCTGTATGGAATATCCCTCTCCTATTCACAGTTTTGCGGGCTCATCAGCAGTCATAAAACAGCATGAGTTAGCAGAACGTGACACAGTATAGACAACACTTGAACCACGTGCTATTTCTGCTTCATTGTTCATTGATGCCACAACTTCAGAACTTTGAAACTAAATACAAGTTGCAGTTATACTGCCAAAGTTGTGAATTATCCCTCATTACAATCATAACGCAATGTGGTTAACTTTTGAAACTGAAAATTACAATTATTTAGATAAATGCCAATGCAGCTGCTTAAATACCATCTCATAGTGCTAAACATTCTTTGGGCCATTTACAAAGTAATGATGTCTCTAACAAGCTGGGTACTCATTTTACAACCCTTGGAAGGCTGGAAGTTGGGATCAAACTCAGAACATGGGCAGAGTTTTGACTACGGTACTGCAGCTTAACCACCGCATCACAGGGCCTCTTAGAAGTAACTAGTTATTGGCAATGTATTAATAACTACTACAGATATTTGGATAGATTGCAAGAATACAAGGCTCATGTTTGCAAGTGGGACTTTAACAGACAAAGTATATGCCAGAGAATTTGTTAATAAGTTCAGTCACTTTAGAGGAATTGGAGTTCTAAACCTCCTAAAATACATTATTGTGCTTTTAATTAGTACATGATATTAACTTAACATAAATGACTTGTGTTCAACAGGGTTGGCAATTATACTGTGGACTTAAGATGACCTCATCAAGCTCCTTTTGCCTTTAAAAATGCATTTTGATGTCAATTAAGCTGCCTGGATATAATCAGCAAAGTTTTTACAGGCTCAGCTACAGAAATTAATTAATTATTGTGCCACGATGACTTGGAAATGGGAATGCACACTGAATGGTGATTAACTTTGTCTGCTACACTGCTGTCTTGCCTGGGCAATGGTGAACTAACTGATACCAGATAGAAGAAATAGTCCAAGAGACCTGACAAATCGTGGAAAAGTTTCCACATCCAGAATCCCACATTCAATGAAGCCATGTTCAAAAGATTAACTTCTCCAGCTCTGTTATATATGGTATGAAGCTAAGGATGTGCCACTCCCAGGGATCTATTAATTAATGTATGCAAGGGCAGGAACACAAGAAGAATCTTGCTGGATCAGACCAGAAGCCAATAGTCTAACAGCTGGTCTCCCATGGTATTCAATCCAATGCTTGTAAAATCCATACAAACAAGTTGTTGGTCAATCGCACAGTTGAATCCAACTCTTTATGACCCCATGGACCAGCAGGTATGCTGACTTGGGTTTCTGGTAATTGAAGTCCAAGACACCTGAGGGCCCAAGGTTGAGAAACTCTGCCTTGGACCAGTGATGGCTAACCTTGGCACTCCAGGTGTTCTTGGACTTCTATTACCAGAAGTCAAAGTCAGCACTCCTGCTGACTTCAATTCTGGGAATTGAAGTTCAAGAACACCTGGAGTACTAAGGTTAGCCATCACTGCCTTAGACCATGGTATCTTGGGGATTATGAGAATTGTTAAAACAGTACCTTTTCCAGGCTTTTATAAGATGCAGTGAATGCACAGTAGCATAAAACCTCTCACCTCTGAGTTATACTTAGAAAGAAAAAGGAAGTTCTAAATCTCCAGATCAATGCCCTTTCTTTATATGTTCTAGAAAATGTGGGCTAGCCAGGTCAACTATATTGCTTCTCAGAAGATACTGGGCAGTTGCTGGTACTCCACTGTTTCGGATCAGCTTGTGGCGTGAGATGCCTGCTGTAGTTCCCCAGCTGGACTCAGTACCCTTGTTCAGAAATCTGCTGCTGAACCATCATAAAAGAAATGGGGAGTCTGAACCTTGCATGCTCCTACTTCAGCCAGAACTTTGATATCTGATTCATTTGATGTCAGATTGAACACTCAGGTGTAACATCCTGAAGACTTTCAACAGAGGTGAAGGGAGTGCATGTATAAAGTTCTAGTTGGTGCCCCTTTAAAATACTCAAAATACCAGTAGCTGGTAACTGTTTTTAATTATTTTAAGGGTTCAAGCACAAGATTTTATTCAAGTCCTCTGATTTTCCAGGAGTGAGGGATTCATGCCAGCTTTTAGTCTGAACTCTGCCCATGCTGAAGTTCACTGTCAAAACAGGTTCAGCACCTGGGACAACTCCTTAAGAGCTCAGACACAAACCTGGAGCAGATTCACAACTCCTATGAATTTGGACTTACCAGCTTCCAATGCATTATACTCCGTCTGTTTCATGGGGCTTGCACAGGAAAACTCCTCCCAACGTCCTAACACGAATGTCTCATTCTTGACCTTTTCAATTAGATTTTTGAAAGTTTGCCAAGAAGGACCATATTGGATAGACTTGTTCAGGTGCTGTATCTGATAAAATGGGCCCGAGAAGGCATGGTTTATGGTTCAGCCAGAACCTGGGGAAGCTACAAATTTTGTAATCTCGGCTGAATAGGCCACTTTCAAACTATATCTTCAAAGTTATTGGAAGAATAGCCTTCCTGTGCTTTTGGTCACCATATTCAGAACACAGATGCCTGTTCCCTGTGTCTTGGTCAAAAGTTGGTGGAACAGTTTAAAACAGTGGTTCCCAATGTGAGGCCCATGCCTCACAGGGAGACTTCAATTCCCAGAAGCCTAAGTCTGTACATTGGCTGATCAGTGCTTTAGCCAATTGACTTAGGCTTCTGGGAATTGAAGTCCAAAAACTAAAGGTTGGGAAACACTGGTCTAAAGGAAAGACTATCTCAGTAGGGAAACAAGAGCAAACTCCCACCCTAGATCTCATCTAGATCAATTGGTTAAACGGTGAGAGATCCCAATCCTGTTTTGACTGCCTTGTTTGTCATGAAGAGAACTTATGACAAAGGCCATTTATCTTCCTTGAATTCATCTTCTCTCTATTTCAGAAATAATAGCGTCTTAGCGAAGGAACAATTTTCACTCTGTTTCCAGTGATCGGTCTCTGTGAAGTCACGTTGCTTATATCCATCCATCCATCCATCTGTAATAATCGTTGGGATTCATCAATAAAGCTACTAGTCATATACTTTCCAAAGCAGTCATTAATCTGGGGGAGATGGCTCAGTGGGACTCTTGGCCTTTGCAAAGGTGGCAGCTTATCTTTGGTGTGTTATTAAGGATTTGAAGGGTTTATCAATAATAAAAACCCTCCTCTTTCTGCCATGCAATGGGGAAAACGAAAGGAGAATGTGTGTTTAGTGTTCTGGAAATAATAGGCAGCAGCCAGCAATACGGGCCAAACACACAACTTTATTCGGAATAAGAATAGGTGAACAGAGCTAACAACACACCCTCACATTCCTTAGTTATCTCCGATCAGAACTGAGAGTTGGGGAAAAAACATTGGAACCATTGACAGCTCTGTCTCGTGCACTTCTTGTTCAGAACCTTCCTGAAGTCTCGCGACACTTCGGTCCATAGTAAAACAAATACATATTAAACTCTACCACAACAAAGACAAAATGGTAAACACGTTTCCTTAAATACACAACAGTGTGTGAGTTCAGGGACTGTCTTCATTCCACTAACTCTGCTGTCAGGTGAGAAGTCACATGGGCAGGTGAACATGTGCTACAGGCAGTAGCCATGTAGCCTGGGGGCCTGCAGTTGAAAGAGGAGCCTTCATTAAACCAAACAAAATAAATTATGGGCAAAAACAATAAAACAGTAACGATGCCCCAAGTTAGTTAAACCTATTGTTCAGCAATAAGTAGGATCAACAAATATAAATTGGTAGGATCAACAAATATAAAGCCAAATATATATATTGTCCAGCAATTGATTGTTTTTATTTTCATTTTTACTCTCTTTCTGCCTAACACTGGATCACCTCTGCACATATTTAATTTTTTAAGGGGCTGCAGTGGCTCAGTGGTTAAGAAGCTCACATTGTTGTCTGGAAGCCTGGCAAGTCGGCAGTTCGAGACCCAGGTACTGCATGATGGATTGAGTACCCGTCTCTGTCACAGCTCTTGAGGACATGAGGCATCCCCTAAGCGGAGTCTCTCCAGCAAAAATGCTTTCAGACCAGAATAATTTTGGACATGAAACAACAACAACAACAACAACAACAACAACAACTACTACTACTACTACTACTACTACTACTACTACTACTACTACTACTACTACTACTACTACTATTATTTAATTTTTAAGGGTACAGGGAAAATGTAAGAGCAGTAGTCGCTCACCCTTCCCCCATTGAGTCCCTCTTTCCCCATGAGTTGTCATAACATCCAGGTGGCGTGAAAGGTGATGCCATGTTATGTGTATATTTAAAACCCAAACTCCTTTACAACACACCATAAAAGGAAAGACATAGGTAGGACTAGAACAGTGATGGCAAACCTTTTAGAGACTGAGTGCCCAAACTGCAACCCAAAACCCACTTATTTATCATAAAATGCCTATACGGCGGGGTGAACTCTGTGCTGAGAGGAGGAAGTGCTCCCATTGGGCTACTGAGCAGAGGGGCAGGGCGAACTCCAGAGGGGCAGGATGAACTCTGCTGTGGGGAGGGAGGAAGAGCGCCCATTGGGCAGAGGGGTGGGGCGAACTCTGTGCTGGGGGAGGGAGGAAGTGCTCCCATTGGACTGCTGGGCAGAGGGGCAGGCAAACTCTCTGTTGAGGCAATGGCATGAATGCCCACAGATCTGAGTGCCCCCTCTGGCACAAATGCCATAGGTTAGGTTTTCCACCACTAGACTGGGGAAAGGAAGGGGCCTGTGGGCTGTTAACACAAATTGCATTGTGTTCAGGATGAATGGTGAAGTCCTGAATCAACCTGCAGTCCCCATGTGAGTCCCCATGTCTTCAATTTTGGGAATGAGAGTAGAGAATCAAAATGAAATAGCTGAGAGATAGGGATTGCATAAAATAATTTTAAAAGATTTCTTTGTCTGACTTCTTTTGAAGTGGGGACTATTTCCTTTTTCTATTACTTCCCCTTCCTCTTATTAGGTTGATCCAGCCTGCAAGAGTTTAGGAGAATTGCATTTTGATCTACAAACCTCTGAATTTTCTATCCTGTGCGGCTCGCACCTCCTCTTCTTCAAGAAGATTATGGAAGGAAACATTCAATGTGCCTGTTATGTTAGATCACTCCTATTGAACTGAAGGTAAAAGTAGGTAAAAGAAATCATTATTTGTTGGTTTCTTTCTTCAATTTCTATATCACGCTTCAATACATTTCACCTACATTTAATAAAAACACAAAGTCTCTATTTTAAAAATCCATATTCATGACCTTTAAAGTGACAATAACATGATTTGTTTGATTGATTTAACAGATATCTTTGCCCAGCACTGAAAAGACACTCTTTAGGTCAAAACGGATTCCTGATTAGGTAATACTGAGCAGTTGCATGAGCTGAAACTTTTCCATTTTGGACGTTGTGCTTCTCCTCCTTTGTAATGGCCACTAGAAGCCACTTAGGGGCCATTCAACAATTACGTGATCCATTTTTTGGGGGGAAATTGATAACCCCACCCCATGTAATCCGGCTGTAATTTTCGCTTTGAACCCCCCCTCCCTCTAAAATTACGTAATCCAGAGCTTTTGTATGAAAACTCTAATTTTTAGAGCTTTTCACCATTGGTGCCTAATGCAGAACATATCATTGAGGATTCATTAATCTCAAATCGGATCAAAATTCCCAGAGATCATTTTTAAACCTAAAAAAGCGCCATGTTTCGAAACCACAACAGCTCCAAATAGATTACGTAATCTTTGACCTGATCCCCGACGCAATTTTCCATAATTCAGATGGCAGACCCTCTCCCCCCTCAAGGATCACGTAATTGTTGAATGGCCCCTTAACAGAATTTGGGAGCAAAAGAATAATGGTTGCTCTTGGAAAGGCTTTATGTTTGTTGTTTATGTATTTTTCTATAACGTCAATGTGAATAATGGCCAAAGTCCAGAAATCCATTGCAATTACTTCTTACAGAGGCAAAAGATGATTGGAAAAAAAGTCCAGTATTATTATCTCCCTATTAATGCAGAAGAACTTGGGAAAGTTTTGGTTCTGGCTGGCGCTTCTGGCTATTGCATTTCTCATTTTAAAATAGCCTTTCTAACTGATTGCAGTGGCTCAAGTGATTAATACCCTGACTGGGAGGCAGAAGAAGGTCAGCAGTCCAAAACTTGAGTACTGCATGACGGAATGAGCGCCTGACTCTGTCCAACTCCTGCCAACCTAGAAGTTCGAAAGCAAGAAATTGCAAGGAGATAAATAGGTGCTACTTTGGTCGGGAAGGTAAACAGAGTTCCGTGCACTCCGGCGTCTGGTCATACCTGCCGCATGTCCATGGAAATGTCTGCAGATGCAGACAGTGCTGGCTCTTTGGCTATAAACAGAGATGAGCACTGAACCCTAGAGTCGGATATAGATGGCTTTCGAGCAAGGGTGACCTTTACCTTCTAACTGACAGGTGTCTATTTTATGCAACAAGGTGTCTATTATGCGATAAGAACATGTTCGAAAACAAGAAATTGCAATTAGATAAATAGGGACCACTTTGGTGGGAAGGTAACAGCGTTCTGTGTGCTCTGGTGTCTAGTCATGCCTGCAACATGACCACGGAAACATCTGCAGAAGCAGACAGTTCTGGCTCTTCGTCTAAGAAACAGATGAGCACTGCACCCTAGAGTCGGATATGACTGGCTTTCGAGCAAGGGAAACCTTTAGAATCATAGAATTCTAGAGCTGGAAGGGGCCCTAAAGGAAATTGATTCCACCTGCTTGCTAAAACAAGAGATTCACTCCTAAAGCATTCCTGATGGATGACCAGCTAACCTCTACTTAAAAACCGTCAGTAAAGTATAGTCTACTACTATAGTCCATCCATTCTATTGTTGCTTGGACCATCAATTTCTTTCTTTCTTTCTTTCATCTACCCTTCAGCTAACTAACAGAGCCTTTTCTTCCTTCCTTCCTTCCTTCTATAAGAAACCGATGAGCAGAATGGGATTTTTTATATATATATAAAAGGAGAAGGAGAATGTTCCTGACTGTATGGTAGTAGAGGGAAATTGTTGTATGGAGAGATAAGTCAAGTAGAGTAGCTAGGACTCTGTGATAGCATCTCTGCTTTATCATCTGCCACCTAAAGCAGTTGCTTCAGTCTGCTTTAAGTTCCATTGCCTTTCAGAAGCTGAATCTATACCACCAGAGGTGAACACCAAAGAGCTGAATTGTATTTTATACCAAAAATAAAAATAAAAATATTGAGAGTTTGTAAGCAGCATGCTTGTTTGTTCCGAACTAGATATCAATTTTTTATGATCCACTGTTAAACAATGTGTTAGGTACTTTGGTTATAAATAATAGAAAAGCAAGACAGAGATATACATATATATATAAAGAGAGAGACGTGTGAACACACATATTTCCTAGAGGTGTGATTATGCATTCCCTTAAAATGATGTGCTGTTGTTGCACTAAGCTTTGCATTTCAAAATTTGCAACTACATTGCTGACGATGGGCAGATGGCGATCTGTTGCAACTGATGCCAGAAGAAGAGAGAAAACGATGCTTAATAGTTCAACCATGCAGAATCTATGCAACCGATAAATCTGTTAGCTCACTTGTCTGTGCAGGCAATGCTACAGAGCTGGACATCTCAAACATCCTTGGCAATAGCTGCTACCCAATACCTTATAACTCAGCTGAGAACAAGAAACAGCTAATCGGAGAATTATTAAGAAATGCGACACGGAATGAATGCGCATACAGCCCTATTCCCAAAACTCTGGAGTAAAGACCCTTCCTGTGAAACCCACTTTGTCTCTGTCACCTTGGCTGCTAAATGCTTTCTATTGATCTCTGGTGTGTGCCCGCTTCCTTCTCACCAAAATCCCCCATCACTTTCAGTCAAGCCATTTATTTTGTAGGTGTAAAGTGTGGTTTAAAGCCAAAGGCTGCAGCACAACCATCTGGAAGACCAATTCCTCCCTCTGACACATCCTTCTCTGTTGTTTAGCCCAACTGTAGCGGGTAGTAGAAGTATTCAGATGAAAATGGAATTTGGCATGCACATGAATATCACAAGTTGTATGGGGGGAAATGTTCTTCTGACATCGCTTTGGTAATGTCTTCTTTTTTAACCCCTTGAGCTCTCAGAGAAAGAATGTACAGTATAGCCAAAGGGTGCGGGTAAGTGTTGCAAAATAAAAGGGGAAGTCTAAGATCTCTTTTGTAGGCTGTAGGTGTGGTCGAGGTCCTGTTTATATCAGCTACTGAAAGCTCAACAGGTCTTGGAACAGCAGAGAAAAGCTAGAGCAAAATTCTCATGCATAGTAAAGGTGAGTGTCTGGCCAGGGTATCCTGTTATGGGAGTAGAGTAGACCATACTGCCAGCGACTCAACACCGAGTGTCAGGCAGCAGTTAACTAACCTGACAAACCTGAGGACTAACAGCTCAGGTGTCGAAGTCCACTGGGAAGGGTGATTATCCCCAAGTGGATTAAATCCCATGTGAATCCATCTTGATGGGTGGCAGCAGCTTCATCCATCCTGGCCTGGGCTTGAGAAGGACTTTGTGTGCCAAAAGGGCTCAGGACCAGAAAGTGACTCGCGCAACTGGATCAGTGGTACAAGCGTCATGCTGCGATGCAGAAGGCAGATGAAACGCCATGGCATTATATTCTCAGGACAGTCTTCATGGTAAATCACCATGAGGATTGCCAGTATTTGGATTTGGATATGGCAGAACAAGAAGATAGTAAAGGCAAAATGTTTAGGGCATCTAAAAGCTACAAGATGCGCAGAGCTATATCATCTGTTTTGTTTTGTTAATTGGTCAGTTGCTTTCTTCCTTCTTCCTTTGTATAGTATTCTTCAGATATGGGGAGGGGAGGAATACAGGGCGGAGAACTTAATTGGCTGAAAAAACTAGAAGACTCGTTTGGATATGGCACAAACATGTTTGGAACTATACTGTCCACAGTCAGATCAACCATGGTGGGATCATGTAAGATAGGAACTGAATCAAGAAGAAAAAGTTATGGTTCTACACTGTGTTTACCCACAGCAACATACATGCCTTTTCTCATCTACATTGTATGGTCACAACAACCCTGTGAAGTAGATCAGGGAAGGAGGCACTAGAAAAATCACCGGGTGTATTCCATGACATAACAGGAACTAGAACTTGAATATCCCACTTCCTACTTGAGCACCACACCACAAATGGTTGTAAAAACTTTAAATCCTTCTCTGAAGGCCTATATAGTTCCCCTAAAGCAGTGGTGGCGAACTTATGGCATGCATGCCAGAGGGGGCACTCAGAGTCCTCTCTGTGGGCATGCGTGCTGTTGTCCCAGCACAGAGTTTCCCTGCCCCTTTGACCAGCAACCCAATGGGGGGGGCTTCCTCCCTCCCCCCAGCACAGATTTCACCCCACCCCCTGCCCAGCAGCCCAATGGGAGCGCTTCCTCCCTCCCCGCAGGCACAGAGTTCACCCACCCCCCTCTGCCTAGCAGCCCAACGGGAGCACTTCCTCTCTGCCCTGTGTGGGGTAAGGCAGGCGGCTCACATGTGGCGTGAGGGTGCAACGTGGACAGCAGCCTGTTGAGTCTGTGGCGAAGGTGAGTTTGAGCACTCAGTCTCTAAAAAGTTTGACAACCTGGTACTTTGTTCACCTTCTTGGCTTTAAGAAAAGCCACGAAAAACCCTGGTCGTGCAATGGTTAAACAGCTGTACTGCAGCCAATACTGCTGACATTGTGAGTTTAATCCTGACGGGGTTCAAGGTTGTCTCAGCCTTCCATTCTTCTGAGGTTGGTGAAATGAGTCCCCATTATGTTGGGGGGGGGGGGGAGACTGCTAATTATCTTGTGAACCATCCAGAGAGAAAATGCTGTGGGGTGGTATATAAGTGTAATTGCTATTGCTATGAAAAGATGCAAACCGAAACAACACTCCTGGCAAGAGTTTGCTTCTTGGGGCAAAATCCATGTTGGCTAGCTATGAAGGTGAGCTCAGCATGAAAAAGATCTTTACTGAATAACTGCCAGGATTTCTGTGTGCTCCAGGGTCTAGTCATGCCTACCACGTGACCACAGAAATGTCTGGAGAAGCAGACAGCGCTGACTCTTCGGCGTTGAAACAGAGATGAGCACTGAACCCTAGAGTCAGATACAACTGGCTTTCAAGCAAGGGAAACCTTTACCTTTACTAATGGACTGTGGCAGTTTCTGGAAAGCCTTGAGGTGATGGCAAGATAGAGTTTAGATAAAGGTAAAGGCCACCCTTGCTCAAAAGCCAGTCGTATCCGACTTTAGGGTTCAGTGCTCATCTCTTTTTCATAGCCAAAGAGCCAGGGCTCTCTGCATCTGCAGACGTTTCCGTGGACGTGTGGCAGGCATACCTAGACACCGGAGTGCACAGAACGCTGTTTACCTTCCCACTGAAGTGGTACCTATTTATCTACTTGCAATTTCTTGCTTTCGAACTGCTAGGTTGGCAGGAGCTGGGACAGAGACAGGCACTCATTCTGTCATACAGTACTTGCGTCACAAACTGTTGATCTGCCGACATTCCAGTCATCATGTTCAGCATCTTAACCACTAAGCCACCGCAGTCCCTAATGGCCTTCTTTGTTTTAATGGCAGCTCCCAGAATCCCTTACTTTAGCTTGGGAGTCAATTTGTTTATTTATTTATTGGATTTCTATACCATACATCTGGGTGTAATCCCACTCTGGGCAGTGAACAAACAGAAAATAAATAACAACAATACCCACAACAAAGCCAAACCCACCACTAACAAATACATCATAGACTAAAATAAAATAAAAATAATTGGTGTGAGAGAACATTGTGTCTAAACCTAACTGGCTAATTTATCGATAGGGGAATATCACCCTGAAAGGCCTCCTTGAAAAAGAGCGTTTTTAATTGTTTTTTTTAAAAGGTAGCCAGTGATGGGGCAATGCGCAGCTCCACCGGTAGTGTATTCCATAGGGTTGGTGCCACCACCGAGAAGGCTCTATTTCTGGTTAAAGCCTTTTCGAGCCATCCTCAGGGTTGGCACTTCAGCTGCACCGACTGTGATGACCAGTTGATGTGGGGAGATGAGACACTCATCAATATTTTCTTCCCAACTTTAAAATATTTAATTATTTAATACATCTATATACCACCCACCTGAGAAATAAATTTCTACTCTGCAACTTCTCATAAACCCCCCAGTTTAAAAATGTCAATCCATTTGCTGGAATGTGGGTACAGTTTCTGAGTCCAGCATGTTGGAGACAAATTGGGTAAAATACTCATAACACAAATGTATATATGTAGATGCAAAAGCATGTTAGGTAGGTCTTGATGTTTCTTACACAAAGCACAGTTGCCAATAAGTATAGTTGTTTTATTTTCCCCCCAGAGTTGCTCTAGAAACATTAAAGAGAAATCACTTATAAAGCTTTAAATTACGGGTCATGGATCACCTCTGTGCAGGCTCTTTATAAATGTGATAATTGTGGAACATTCATTGATATGTTAAGTGCCAAGGAGAGGCAGAGTAATTACTGTATATGGTACATTACAATATGAGGTAAATATATGATTTTCTCCTGCCTTAGTCACCTAGCAAAGAGTTTGGTACAATTACTTCACAGAGTAGACTGTGGGGAGGTATAATTACGCTGTGGTGCAATTCATTTACAAATCCAGTTCAGCTTCCTCCCCCTTTTCTAACAGTTCAGGAAATAGGAACTGTGAAGAATGCATCATTCATGG
Source organism: Bradypodion ventrale (assembly GCA_035047345.1). NCBI lineage: Eukaryota > Metazoa > Chordata > Lepidosauria > Squamata > Chamaeleonidae > Bradypodion > Bradypodion ventrale. Next base: position 130,908,104 of record JAWDJE010000006.1, read on the forward strand.
TTATAGTGGCCCAGAGGGGACGTACAGACCAGCCTTTTCAATCCAAGGCCTCGATGAGGCTGTTTATTGGAGCCATGCTTTGATCGTTGCATTGAAACATTATTTTGGATGACAGTTCCCATTATCCCCTTGCCAGCATTTTCTCAGTGTGGTGAGATATGGGGGGAAAGCCATATTACTGAATTACGGGATCAAGATAGTACTGCCAACACATTGTTTGAACTGCAGACTTCCATAAGATGTCTGTTCATTACGACACTTGCTTTCTCTTGTCTCTGTATTTGGCATTCTAGTGAGTTTTGTAATTGGCCATTAGATGGTAAATAATTAGCAAGTCTAATGGCCCAGCCTTGAGAATGGCTAAATAGCTCAATGGTTTAGGTAAAAGCTGGGAGTTTGAGTTCCCACTGTACTGCCTTGACTAGGCTGGAATTGGTGATCCATAGAGTCTCTTCCACCTCTGCAATTCGTTGATGATGATGAGGAGGAGGAGGAGGAGAAGTTCAGTTTCTCTCTTTTTTAACTACTCAGGAAATAGGAACTGTGAAGAATGCATCATTCATGGTTATAGTGGCTCAGAGGGGATATACAGACCAGAAGAAGAAGAAGAAGAAGAAAAGGAAGTAGTAGTAGTAGTAGTAGTAGTAGTAGTGGTGGTGGTGGTGGTGGTGGTGGTGGTGGTGGTGTTGAGTCCGGACAACGAAGTATTCTAACCCGCAGGATTGGATTAAACTCAGTGATCTTTAGTCAGCTCAGGTTCTGGACTGGGGAGTATGTACAAGGGTGCCCAATATATATATATAGTGTTCGGGCCATTACAAAACAAAATACATTTAGGCGGGTTTCCGGAGGACATACAGAGTTCAGCTTTTCCCCGCTTTGACATAGCTTTGAATTTGGCGCCTTTGGAAATGGCACGCTTCTGGGTTCCCGGTTTGGCGCGGTTTTATATTTAAACATAATAAAACCTTATACACAACATTCCTCCCCCCCCTAGATCGGAACATGATCCCCCAAACGTTTGGGCGGATTACATGTCTGTTGTGGGCGCCTGTGGACCTCAGGGCGTTTTAAGAGAAAGTCCTGTGCCAAGTAGTGGATGAAAAGAGAATGGAGCGCGTTCATGTGATATGTTACCTGTGTGTTGACAGCTAATGTATCTTTCTTTGCATCATGGCACCTTTGTCCTCTTTTGTTGGCTGATAAAAAACAACACAGAATTATTATGAACATTCCCAGAGACAGCTTGGTAAACATAGCCAATATATTAAGTTCTAGGCTCCATCTGACAGGATCTTAGTTTAGGAAAAAACACAATGCAATAACCAGATACTCTGCCCCTGGCTTCTATACATTTCTTTCGTCTAAGCCGCTACATAAGATGCCTGTCAAAAGAACAGATGGACTGCATATTGTTGATTTGAAAAGACATTTAGATAAATGGGGAAGGGGCATTTAAAAATGATAAGAGATGAGATCAGCCTATCATTGAGTTGGATAGCTTGGAAATACTGCTCTCGCCTAATCCCTTTGCAATGTTTCCTTGCTATGTGATCTGCCAAGCCAAATGCAACATGTCAGTCGTAGATCATGGGGAAAGAGGTAGCTGCCTTATAGCAAACCAGCCCCTGGGTATATTTTGCCTAGCATTGTCAAAGCTTGGATAGCCCATCATGGATAGCCCATCATGCCAGCTAAAAGCATGTTAGTGTTGGACTAAGGTTTACTGTGTACACGCAGTAAACTCATTCGTGTGGATTCACAGGGACTTGGACTTTTGGGAATTGAAGTCCAAGAACAGCTGGCAAGCCAAGGTTCGCCATCATGGCTATAGATTAAAACCAAGTAGGTCCATAGTGTAATATTTTTAATTGCTATGCAGAATATCTCAGTGGTTTATATCTTTGACTGCACAGTCAGAGGTTGGTAGTTTCAATTCCTTGCTGTGCCTTCAGCGAGAAGAGCCAACCTGTATAGCCCTGGGCAAGTTGCACAGTTTCAAGGTACCCCTGGCAGGAGGGAATGGTAAACTATTTCTGAGTATTCTCCACCTAGAAAAACCTTTGAAAAGGTCGTCGTTGACTTGCTGGCACACGATGATGATGACAATGATGACGACAATGACAATGATGATGACAATAATTTAAAATGTGGTCCTTTTTGCCCCCAGTGGGGATGAGAGCTTAACCAGAGATGAAACTCGGCTATTTCAGTTACAATTAATAGAGAAATTTATTTAAATCACAGCAGATAAAAAAGGATCAAATTCTATGAAATGAAGGCACAGAATAAAAGAAATCACAAGAAAAATCAATGAATTACAATGCAATTATGAGAAAAGTATCAATGAAATTACAGTTGTGCAAGGTTAACCACAATCAGCCTTTTAATAAAACACTATAGTTGTCCCTAATTTTTCTGAAAGTAATGCTACCAGTACTGTGTTAAGCTTTGAAGCAGAGAAAGGCAATTTGTGTCCCTCTGGATGATGTTAAGACTGGAACTGCAATCATCCTCTCACCTTTGGCTATGCTGCTCAGGCATGACAAGTTCTGGATGTAGGCAATAAGACCACCTGTATCCTCTGGGACTTGTCTTAACAGACTCCGCTGTTAGGTGGATTTGCTCAATAAAACTTTTAAAAAACCAGATTCAAATCTAGCAGTGCTTCTGCCAGTTCTCTGTTGCTGTTTTCCTTGAAGAGATTTAAGATTTGCTCTCAGCCTTCCCACTTTTATCTGCAGAGTAATTCACAATTAGTCTTGCAAGCTGCAGAAAATAGGAAAATAAGCCCAACAAAGGACAATTCTCCATTGATCAGCATTATAATCACAAAGTGCTCGATATGCAAAATCTATACAGAATTAAAATTGTAGCAATAGGCACCAAGTTCAGCAGAGCCTAAATAAAACATAAATATATTGCAAAATGGGAGACGAGATGCCTAAGCAATCTCCAGCCCTTAAAACAGGAGTTCTCAATCTTTTTAAACTGGGGGCCAGGTCACGCTCCCTCAGACAGCTTCAGGGACCGGATGACCATTTTGCCCTTCCTCCAGCACATGATGCTTCCTGGTGTGGTGGAGGCAGTGGGGGGCCACATGAAATGGTGTCATGGGCTGCATCTTGCCCACAGGCCGCAGGTTGAGAATCCCTGCCTTAAAACAAGAGGGTACCCACAAAGGTATCACCAAAAATGAGGATAGATTAGCATGAAAGTGCTTATGCTAATCTAGTTGTAGAGAGGTGAATTTTGAAATAATAGCTATCTCACTGTACCGGAAAGACTATGATTGCAGAGAGAACTGAACACACACTGTGGCTGTCTTTAATGTGTCTAGGGACCCTCACAACAATCTGAAACTGATTTCAGTTCCAGGCCAAGCACAGATGGAATCACCTTCTTTTCTCAGAATTCGATACAGTGCCCCTCCCTATGGTGGAAGGATATTTGAAGAGTAGTCATTTTGTCCTCATGGGACTGTGGTGGCTCAAGTGGTTAAGACACTGAACTTGATGACTGGAAGGTCAGCAGATCAGCAGTTCGAGACCCGAGTCCTGCATGATGGAATGAGTTCCTGTCTCTGTCCCAGCTCCTGCCAGCCTAGCAGTTCGAAAGCAAGAAATTGCGAGTAGATAAATAGGGACCGCTTTGGTGGGAAGGTAAACAGCATTCCATGCACGACCTAATCACTACATAAAATTGTCTATGAATAATTATAAAATAAATTGAAGGAGTACTGACCTTCTTGTCCATACTAATTTTAAGTGGTGGTGGTGTGTCTTAAATGTCAATGACATGGAAGAAAATATTTTTGGGAAGGGCTCAGCTATAGGCTACATGCTTTATGCACACAAAAGATCCTAGATTTGAATCCCAATGAGTCCAATTCAAAGAATATCCCTCAGATTTAGAAGAGATGTCTACCTGTTACCCCAGAGATATCCTTTTGGTGAAAGCAGACAGTACAGGACTGAATGAACACCTGCCATTGTTCAGAATACCACCATTGTATGGAATATAGGGTCATACGATGGGTAAAGTGTTGGTTGGGTTTAGAGTGGAGGCCACTCAGTTTCAGTGGCTTGTTCATTAGCTCATGGGCCTAATATTAACTTGGAGATGCTGAGACCTGTCTCTGTCTCTTTCCCAACCTACAGTGGCTTATAGAATAGAAAGGTGTGCAAAAAGAGGAAGGAAGGCTGCTTTAGTTCGGCTCAGACTCTATAATGGTGGGTTGTAATGAATCATCCAGGGAGATGAGAGGGGATAATATCATTTTCCCACATCTGCCCCAACCCAGATGTTTGACCTTCAGTTCCACTCATCTGCAGACCACATGATCATGGTCTTGGGGGGGAGTAATTGCTGACAACTACAGGTCCAGTTGAAAAAGGTTGCTTTGCAGTATTTATGGAACATTTCATAAGTGTTTTACAAGATCCATAATCCAGATGGGAGACACTGAAAATCCACTGTCACAGTAAGCTAATTTAAGGACCAGCTTGATTTTTCCATCAGGCCAAAGTCCATAAATATACTGATACAGAGCAGGGCTTACCCACGCTTCCTGGGGCTGAGTACGGATCAATAAATTTTTCTTGCCCTTTTGCTGTACTTTTCATCTGGGCTCAGCACAATGGAAAAGATTAATCCATCACTCTTCTCCCCCCCACCCATTATTTACTCCTCTGTATCAGTTTGCTATATTGATTCCTCCCCTCTTCCTCAACTCCCCTGCCCCAGTAGAAGTGGGCCAGGAGAGATTCATTTCAAACAATAAAAAAAATCATACGCCACACAATTGTTTTTTTTAAAAAAAATAGATCTCCATAAATATATATTCACTTTTAGAACATCTCTTGGCAGGTCTCATAGGGTTGGCTAGAAAAACGACTTTAACAGGATATTATGATGCTTCTGCAGTAGGTGCAAGCATGCAATAAGGTTATTGCTGGTGTTAAACTTTATTACGTGCCGTGTGATAAAATTAGGTCGGTATTGGTTGCTTTTATAATGTACTTTTACAATTGCAACATGGGATATCATGATAATAAAATAAACAAGTCAGTTTAAGGCTAAAGGTCGTCCTTGCTCGAAAGCCAGTCATATCCGACTCTAGGGTTCAGTGCTCATCTCTGTTAAAAGCCAAAGAGCCAGCGCTGTTTGCATCTGCAGATGTTTGCATGGACATGTGGCAGGCATGCCTAGACACCGAAGTGCATGGAATGCTGTTTACCTTCCCAACGAAGTGGTCCCTATTTATCTATTTGAAATTTTTTGCTATCAAACTGCTAGGTCGGCAGGAGCTGGGGCAGAGGCGGGAGCTCACTCCGTCAGGCAGTACCCGGGGATTGGACTCTGACCTGCCAGTCAGCAAGTCAGGAACAAGAGGCAGATATAGAAAGCTATGTAAAGAAAAGACAGAAAACATGGTAGCTTTTTGCCTCCCTGCCATGTGGACCTGCCAACTAGCATGATAATACTCATTCTCATTTATTTATTCTTATTCTCATTTATTTTCCACATATTTGTGCTACTTTCTCCTTATCACCAGGGCATTAAACATCAAGTTATCAAAACAAATCTAAAATTGGACGCTGGCATTAAAAATGTGGGGAGAATTGAATCAACCAATTCTCCATATTCACAGGAAATTTGTCATGTGTCCAGGTAGACTTATTTTACATACTTATTCTTTTATTTTCTTACTTCTCTTTGAAGTCTATTAAGTGACTCCTGGTGAGAGACACACTTCTACATTCATAAATTTGGCAAGGTGTGTTGTTTTTGCTTTCCATAGGTTTAGCCTAAACTATTCTTGTCTAATGATTAGAGCATGAGAGGTGTGCACAAAACATTTCTGCAGTTTTAGCCATATCTAGGAGTTGAGGGGTGGTGGGTGGAGGCAACTGGTGTCCATGAAGTGAATGGTTTTGAGGTTGCATTGCTTTGTTTCATTCATTATTTGCTACCACCTCTTGATGTGCAGTGGCTGCAGTGGCTCAAGTGGCTAAGAGGCTGACTGGGAAGCAGAAGGTCATCAGTTCGATTCACAAGTACTGCAGGACAGAATGAGCTCCTGTCTTTGTCTCAGCTCCTGCCAACCTAGCAGTTCGAAAGCAAGAAATTGCAAGTAGATAAATAGGGATCACTTTGGTGGGAAGGTAACAGCGTTCCATGCACTCCGGTGTCTAGTCATGCCTGCCACATGACCACGGAAACATCTGCAGAAGCAGACAGCGCTGGCTCTTCGGCTTAGAAACAGAGATGAGCACTGCACCCTAGAGTCAGATATGACTGGCTTTCGAGCAAGGGAAACCTTTACCTTTACCTTTACCTTGATGTCAGGGCCATAGCCAGGATTCTAGATTTGGGGAGGCAAAAAAATTTTCAGGAAGGGCAAAAAATTCTCAGGGGGGGCAACAATGTCACACTCACATATATTACATTGGCACCACTTGGCGGTTGGGGGGGCTGTTAGCTCAGGAGGGTTTTCACCCCCCCTGGCCCCCCTGGCTATGGCCCTGCTTGATGTACTCCTGGAGGAGCAATGCCAGTCAATAGATTTGTTCTCCTATTGGGGGTAGGTTTAAGGCAGCCAGTAATAATCCTGCATGTTTCATTAAGAGCTATATCCATTTGTTTGGCGTGTAATGATTTATACCAGAGTTCCCAACCTATGGCCAGGGAGCTAGAGCTGGCCCACGATACCATTCCATCCAGTCCATCACTGCTTCCACCGCACCTGGAAGTGGAAGTGGGTGAGTTTACGTCAGCCGTAAAATGCGCCCATGCATGTGCAAACGCAACTGCAGTTGTTGTAAACACAAAAGTGGCTGCATTTACGACAGCTATACATGCGTCCGCTTCCGCTTCTGGGGGCATGGTCTGGCCGGCATAGCTGTCTGCGAGTGGTCAGGCCCACAGTGTAAAAAGGTTGGCAACCCCTGATTTATACCATATGATGCTGACATATAGTATTCTGCTTGGGGAAAGTGAAACTAGTAGATTATCCAGGCCAGATTGGGAATTCTATCAACCTCAGCCAGGATTGTAATCAGAATTATCTGAAGAGTGCTTAGTTGGAGAAAATTGTTCTAAAGCAGGGGTGCCCAAACTACACCCTGTGGGCCAGCTCTGGCCACTGACACCAGTTCATCCAGCCCACAAAGCCCTTGTCACTCCCGGAAGTGGAAGTAGAATGCACCCGGATGTGTTTTACTTCTGCTTCTGGGAGCTATGAGGGCTTCGTGGGCTGGATGAATTGGTGTCAGGGGCCAGATCTGGCCCACAGGCCATAGTGACTGGTCCCTTAAGCCACGGCCCGAAAAGTTTGGGCACCCCTGTTCTAAAGCCACAGGCAGGAATGTTTCCCTCTTTTGTGCGTGTGTGCATGTGTGTGTGCGTGTGTGTGCGTGTGTGTGTGTGTGTGTGTGTGTGTGAGAGAGAGAGAGAGATGGGAGACAACATTTTGCATTTCTGAGCTTTTACCAAAAGGACAAAGCCTGCACACTTGGTTTGGCCCGTCATGCTGTGTTACATCACATCAGGTAGGCTTCGCCTGTGCAGTAGCTGATCAAAGGGCAACATAATGAGCTCTAACCCCGTGATTAATTTGGAAAGGAGAAACCCCACACTCCCCCCCTTCCACCGTGTCAACTGGCCCCCTTTCCGAAAACCCTGCTGAGTCCACAGGGCAGGAGGCGAAGGAGGAGGAGGAGGGCTAAAAAGAAGAGCATTGATCTATGAAAACAGAATTACCTTTAGGTCTTCATAAGTAAGAAATGTTCTCTAGGTTAAATACAAGAGACAAATGCTTCAGGCCAGATTGTGTTTGTTCTGTGTTTTCTTGCTATCTGTGTTGGAAAGAAAGCAGGAAAGGAGTCCCAAAAGTTAGTAATTCACAACGAAGGTGCCACCAGACTGGGATTAGTCAAGGACATTTGCATTATATTGGTATTCAGAAAAAAACAACCTAAGATTACATATTATAGAATCTCCTAACTGGCATAGAGAGTGATCAGTATGTTGGGAAATTCTAGTAGTCTAAAAAAGTAACTTTTCCAAACTGTGATCTCCATGATTGTTCGTCTCACTACTGCTATTTCTTCTTCGGCTGCTGCATCTGAATCTGAATATTGGCAATCCTAATGGTGATCAGCCATGAAGACTATCCTGAGAATATGATGCGGTGGCCTTTCCTCTGCAAATGTGATACAAGTTCCTTTCAGATCATCTCCAGCCATTTTCTTTGCTTTTTTGGAATGTCTTCCTTTCACCTCAGTCCCATTTCTCTCTCTCTCTTTTGAATTGTAAAATACATTAAGCTGGGTTTTAATTCTCTTTACATTTTCCTTCTCTCTTTTCCCCCTTCCTCCCATTTTTGTACCCGTTCAATTGCAAGCTCCTTGAAAGCAGAGAACTGCCTTTTTGTATGCTTAATTAAGTCAACGTGTAATAAAGAATTGGTGTGGAGAAGCTTATCCTTCTAAAAGGAGAGTTTATGTTCTCTTTAATGTTTCATGATGGGATGAGTAATGACCAATAATGTCCTCTATTAAGAGTGTTCCTAGTAACAGAAAATTAAAAAACATCAGATCAGATGAAAGAATAGCCTTACTTGCACTTCTAGTTAAACTGCTTAGTGAAAATACAGTGCAAAATACTATCTCCCCCCCCCTGGTGTGTGTGTGTGAATGGTTCAAAGTATTCATTATTGATTTAATAATAAAAGGGATAATAAAAGATAAACTATTAAGGTAAATTATAATAATAATTGCAATGCTGTAAAGTTGATTCTGATTTATTCCGACCCTTTCCAAGGCTCTCTAGGTATTGGCAAGGGTTGGATGAGGAGTTTGCTGACCATCTGATGGAGAAAATCACTCAGATTCACTCAAAATTCAATCCTAGTGTGGACACTGGAGGTCTGGAGTTGACTGAATCATAATCTTGCCATGTTATCTGGGATTGGTTCAATCCAGTTGTCCCTGAGGAAGTGGACAGGCTCCTTGGATCAGTTTGTGCCACTGCTTGTTTATTAGATCCATTCCCCACCTGGTTGGTTAAATCGACCAAGGCAGTGACAGGTGGTTGGGTCGGAGCAATTGTTAACTCTTCTTTGCGGGAGGGGGTGTTTCTTGCATCATTGAAACATGCCTTGGTGTGCCCCCTCCTGAAGAAGCCTTCACTCGACCTGACAATACTGGCCAACTATCGACTTGTATCCAACCTCCCCTTTTTAGGGAAGGTTTTGGAGAAGGTAGTGGTGTGGCAGTTACAGAGGGTCCTCAATGAAGTAGATTATCTGAACACTTTTCAGTCAGGATTCAGGCCTAGATATGGTACTGAGACTACATTGGTTATGCTTCTGGATGATCTCTGGCAGGAGCAGGACAGAGATCATCCGTCCGTCCTTGCTCTTCTTGGCCTCTCAGCGGCTTTCGCTACTGTCGACCATGGTATCCTTCTGGAATGGCTCTGAGGACTGGGGATCCAGGGCACTGTGTGGTCCTTAGTTTTCCTCAAGGACCAGACCTAGTCGGTGTGGTTGGAGGGAGAGGAGAGAGGTCCAGCCCTAGGCCTCTCCAATATGGGATGCATCAGGGCCTGGTGCTCTTGTCTCTTCTATTCAATATCTACATGAAGCCTCTGGGGGAGATCATCCGTCTCCATGGGGTGAAGTATCGTCAATATGCTGATGATACCCAACTATATATTTTAGCCAGTGGTGATCCAAGCGATGACGTTGAGGTCCTTTCCAGGTGTCTGGAGGCTGTCAGGGTCTGGATGGGGGACAACGGGCTACAACTTGAATCCTGGCAAGACTGAGTGGCTGTGGGTTAGGGCCCCCACATTATCCCGGAGTTACCATCTTTGGTTCTGGATGGGGCCCCATTGCCTCAGATAGACCCAGTGCATAATTTGGGGGTCCTCCTGGACTCATGACTCCTGCTCGATGAGCAGGTGGCAGTCACGGCCAGGAGGGCTTTTGCACAACTTTGTGTCATCCGCCAATTACGTACACTCCTGGACTGGGACTCCTTGCTTATGGTCACACATGCTCTGGTCACCTCCAGACTGGGTTATTACAATGCGCTCTACATGGGGCCACCCTTGATGACAATTTGGAAGCTGCAGCTGGTTCAAAATGCAGCTGCCCGGGTGGTGATGGGGTGCGGGCATTATGCCCATGCCTCACCTCTACTACGGGAGCTGTATTGGCTGCCAGTGTGCCTCCGGGTGCAACCCAAGGTGCTGGTGATGACTTTTAAAGCCCTATATTGTAATGGTCCAGGTTACTTAAGAGACTGCATCACCCCAAGGTCATTTGTCCATCCCACCAGAGCAGACCAGAGGGGCTCCTTGAAAATACCATCCACCAGAGAGGCCCGTCTCTCTAGCACTAGAAGAAGGGCCTTTTTTGTATCTGCTCCGGCCCTGTGGAACCTCCTGCCAACTGAGCTGCATCTCCAGACAGAGTTGCTGCCCTTGAGGAAAGAGTTCAAAACCTGGCTGGCAAAGCAGGTGTGGGGAAGCGGTGTTGGGTTAAACCCCCTGCCCCCCAGCTGGCTAATATAGGGAGGATTGCTCGCTTTTAATAGAATTCTTATTAGAGCCAGGGAGCAGTAGTTTTTTTTAACGTTTTCAAGGGTCAAGTTAAGCAACTTAACCACTGAGCCACCACAGTCCCTTAATAGTTTAGATACTTGCCGTTAATTAAAGACTATCTGCAATTTGTAGTACCAATTTCACCCATGAAATGACAGGCTTTTCATAACCTTTCCCAGGAGACAAAGCAAGCCAATTCTGCCCGATTCTTTTCTCTTTCCCTTGCAAGCTCTTCTTACATATTTTAAAGAGCAAAAACAAAAGCAAGACATAACGAGAGAGAGAGATAAAGAGGAAAACAGCATGGTTGTCATGTCTTTACCAGCTACATCATCCAGTGGGAATGAGCCACTCAAATCCATCACAGGAGCTTCTCAAATCCATCACAGGAGAAGGATCACCTGATGCACCAGACAGACTTTCCAGTGATGGGCAGTCTTGGCCCTCCAGCTGTTCTTGGACTTCAATTCCCAGAAGCCCAAGTCAACACACCAGCTGGTCAGGGTTTCTGGGAATTGAAGTTCAAGAACAGCTGGAGGGCCAAGACTACCCATCACTGCTTTAGACCCTCAAGACATCTAGGAGGCCAATAAAATGGTGCATCTTTTTTTGAGACTGAACTCATTTCTGAGGGATTCAATTTGTGCAAGATGGCTGGAACATCTTCACATCTCACCATGTGCTTTCATGGCATGGAATGTGTCCTCCTGAAAATACCTCTTTCGGCTTCCCAGCCTCTCCCCGCATTTTGCTAATATGGGCTCATTCTGCTGTATCACATCATTGAAGCTGGTGTCTCTTGAACTGGCAAGAGCTCCAGGGGTCACAGAACAATTTGAATTTAGAAGGTTTTGGTTTTCCCTCTTGCTGAAAAATGTTTCAAACTGTGCCTGGTTATGGGGAAAGATGCTGCTGTTATAAAGTTATGCTTTGCTTGTCGTTTAGAGATGCACAAAATCAAAGGAAAAGTGCACCCCATTAAGACAAACACATTTCTTTCAGTGTGAGGTTTGGTGGATGCAGCCCATTTCCTCGGACGCAGGCTGTGGATCTTAAGACTGCCTCCACGATAGCTCTCCCTGAAATATTTTTTTTAAAGTCTTAACGGTGCCACATTTCAAAAAATAAACATTTTAACAGCTGAAATAGTCTAATACAACTACCTCTCTGAAACCTGCTTGTACGGGTCATTTCACTCTAAAATAAAGTGAGGTAATATCCCAGTTACAAAAGATAACACAAGAAATTTGGTTGCCCACAGCGAAGAACAATATGGAGTCCTGCCTTCCGCACTGCATGTTCAAAAACACAATACTTTGGCAGTTGTACTTTCTTTCAACATTCACCATGGCAGGGTGCCTTCTGTTTCAGCTGAGGACCTGAGGCTGCCTTAAGGCAAGCAAAGTCTTCCCCATAGCTCTCACAGCAGAGGGAAATAACTGAAGAGGATTAGCAGCATTCGTAAACACTACTTGTTGGAAAGAATTCCTTAAAACACAGCACAACAATGATTTTGCTACCGTGGATAACACACATGGTCTACATGATATCAAGTTTGCTGATTCCAAATCTGAACTCAGAATTTGCCTATCATGTACAGATTTTGTTATAGGCATGCTATAGCTGTTTAAATGGTCAGTAATTGGGTAATGTATTTTTACAGGGGAACATTGTAACAGTTGCAGCTACCATTATGCTTGTTGCCACCTCAGCTGAATCACGTCCCCTGGTGGCATGCATGTTCCAGCAGCGGCTGGGCATGTCTGGGCAAGTCAGTGAGCTGACGACAGAAATAGGTATGTAAGGCGAGATGGACCAAGGGCTTGTCTCCAGTGCAAAACCATCTTATTGGATAGTACAGCTAAGCCATAGTGAGTCTGCTTGGAGCTAAAGATGAGTAGGCGCAGCTGTGTTAATAAACCGAACAATTGTGTCTATACATGTAATTGACTTAAGACACTGACGTCCTAAGTAGAATGGGACTTCAGATTTGGATTCAGTGCAGAGGACACATGGATTAGACCAAGTAGCAGACAATATTTATTTATTTATTTTTGTGATGCTGTGTAATTGCCAAAAGGTAGCTTTTGCAAGCTTAGTTTGGAATCGGCTGTGGGTTTCTGGGTGACAGATGACCCTCCTTTCCCAATTCTCCTCTGTTTCTCCCAGTCAGATATTCAACGGTGCTGAATATCTGAGAGCTGCTAAAAACAAGCACACAACAACCCAGTTTTCTAGACAGTTTTGTGTCTCCCTCTCCTTAGATTGAAGCAGTTTCTCCTGCTGCTTGCTTAGAGCCCTATGCCCTGTAATGAAGGATGATACAGTAAAGCTACCTAACAGGCAGTAGTAAAGGATCATCATTATGGCCCTAAAAAGGACCATCGTAAGGCTTTAGCTCTAAAATAATTAGTATTGATCTACTCCAATAAATTAGAGTGGAGAGGATTCAATGGCCCGGGCTTGCCTAGAGGGGCAGGTGCTCAAAATAGCTTCTTGCCTGCTGTTTTGATTTGAGCTCCTTCAAAGTATCTGCAATCAGCAAAGAATACTTTAAGAAAAAGTGAGGCTGCTCAGGATCCATTTGTACTGGGTACTTGGGAACAAATTAATTTCCAAGGTACTTTCAAGCAAAGCTTTAGAAAATAGATTTTTAAAAAAATTACATTTCATACAGTATCAGCATTTTAAACCGGGTACTTCAATACGACAGTGTTACCAGCAATGTTGTAAGCATCCGAAAAATGGGCAATAACAAAATTGGAGGAAGAAATACTGGTGGTAAGAGCAATGGAAAGACGGATGTGCAGAGTAACAACCAGGGATAAGGTCAGCAATAAGGAATTACGTCAAAGAACCGGACTGCGTGGTGTAGATGAATTATATGTGGCAAAAAGGAGATGGGCATGCCATTTCACTCACCTAAAGAATAAAAGATGGACCTGTTGGCTAACAGACTGGATACCAAGGGAACACAAACGGCCACTAGGCAGACCTTGAAAATGATAGGATGAGCCGGTGGTAAAGCTGTTTGGCCAGAGATGGAAACAGAAGGCTAATGATAGAACATTTTGGAGTTCAGCTGATTTGCGCTTAAATAGATAAGTGATGACAAATCAATATTTGATATTGGACTTGGCAACTGCAATTTTGCAACAGTGGTCTTACACTCATTATATAAAAACTAGGGTTGCCAGGTTAGCATCATCATCATTCCTTGCAATTTCAGGGCAAAAACCTGAGACCAGCAGTGTAGGCTAATATGGGATCCCTAGGTTCATGAAACCCATGATGGCAAACCTTGGCACTCCAGATGTTCTTGGACTTCAATTCCCAGAAGCACAACCCACCATGAATCCACACAAATGGGTTTGCTGCAATTCATCCAGCCCGCGTCGCACTGCCCTCATTGCTCCTGGAAGTGGAAGTAAAACGTACATACGGGGGTCAGGTCACACTCTCTCAGACAGCTTCGGGGGCGGATGGCCATTTTGCCCTTCCCCCACTACATGGCACTTCCAGGTGTGGTGGAGGGGGGGGGGCATGGAATGACACTGCAGGTCGCATCTGGCCCACAGGTCACAGGTTGAGAATCCCTGGTCTACTCCATTACCGTAGTGGGATGTCCGGCCAGACAATATCCTCAAGACTGTGGCAGTCCATTGGAGTCCTGGTGTTAAATCCTGCATGTCTCATTTCATATGTGATGCAGGAGATGCCTCCGTGATCATAGTGTGTGGGTCACTTCATTCCAATGGGATCCACATTAAGCAAATTCACACCAATGGCATTTTCCCTGCTTCGGGGGGAAATGCATTCTCGGATACGAGTTGGAGCCGATGAGGGTGACAGATAAGCATTAAAATCTGGACAAAGTTATATCCTGAACTGTGAATTTGGGTGAATTCAGTAGTAACAACTTTATACCTTTCACAAAAGATCTCCACTGATCATCGGATGGGACTTTGCAGATAGACATACTTTGTTGTTCAGTCATACAGTCGACTCCAACCCTTTGCATCCCCATAGACCATTGCCCGCCAGGCACCTCTGTCCTCCACCATCCTCCTCAAGCCGCCCAGCTCTGTGCCCAATGCATCTACAATACCATCTAACCATCTCATTTTTGGCCGCCCCCTTCTTCTTTTGCCCTCCTCTGGAATAATGTTATCCCACCAAACTAATTTTTGCAAGATCTCCATGGGAGGAGGAGAATCCCATGGAGATCTGTTATTAAATCGCTTTACAGGGGGAGGAGGGAGAAACACCCCAAGGAACAAAAGTCTTTATCAAGATCTGTAAGCTTCCACCCGCCATCAGTCATTACATAGAGGTGTGTCAGCGCGTGATTACAGATCTTGATAAAGACTCTCGAAATATTCTCTACCGGAGGAATATTGACCTGTACTACTCTTCTCCGTACCCGCTCAGTGACATATTCTCAGCCTTGTTTTAGAATCCTTGCTTCATGCAGTTTTGAACCGGACTTATAGACTTCCTACGGATTTCAGATTGAGCTCCTTTGGAGCAACTGTCCGTATTATTCTACCTTTCTACGTTTATACAGCCTACTCGGCCGACATTACCAACTTTATCGAACACGGACTTTTATGAAATCCTACTATTGATACAGCTTGCATTGGCTATTGTACCACGGACTTTTTCACTATCGTTATTAGGTTTCACCACGTTTACTTACGAGCCACTGCGGACAATTGACTGGCTTATTTTTCGCCCCAGTTCCGTGGGTCACCTATGTGTTTTACTGTATGATATTGTTCGTCCGGTTCTTTAGAACTCTATAGTATTCTTTTACTTGCATTTTTACTCACATTTTCACCTATTAAATATACATCATTTGTCATATACTTTTGTTCCTTGGGGTGTTTCTCCCTCCTCCCCCTGTCTTCTGACACCCCTGCCATCCTCCCTCCCTCCTTGATTAAATCACTTTAGTCATGTTAGGAGCCGCAGTGGTTCAGTGGCTAAGAAGCTCGGCTTGTTAACTAGAAGGCTGGCAAGCTGGCAGTTCGAGACCCCAGTACTGCATGAAGGATTGAGCGTGCATCTATGTCCCAGCTCTTGGGGACATGAAAGGAGCCTCATTCAGGCATCTCCTGAGCAGAGTTTCTCCAGGAAAAATCCTTTCAACCCAGAATAATTTCTGACACGAAAATATTATTATTACTTTAGTTACTATATCCATCCAGAAAACCATCTCATGAAGTTCATCTTATTTCCACAACAAGTAGATGTAGAAAAAAAGGTCCTTTATCTGTTTACATCAATCCAAGATTTGTTTCTTCGAAGTGCTAAGCCCTAACTTTTTATTAAAATGAAGAGAATCTTAATTTGGTGTGTGCATGTAAAATGAAGAACAAATAGTTGAGGTTGAAGTTCCTGTCACCATGACAACCCTTCTGCTTGCTTTCTCAAGAAATATCAGAGAGCGCAATTGCTCATATACGTTTTCCCAGACCAGAGATGAAGGTTTCTTGAAGGTTAGCAGAAAATTGGTTCCTAATGTTGTATCAATCAAACATCTTCAAGGATCATTACAGCATTTGTTATTTTCCTTAAGTTGTTTTCTCGAGCCTCTATCCATTAACAAATGTCCCCAAATACTAAAATAGGATGGTATATTGCCGCACAAATGCAGACACTATCATAGCTATCAATTCCCCCTCTCCCTTGTCCACAGTTCTTTAGCCATGGAATGGGAATTAGAAGTGTGCCATTAATTATTTCTTCTTCTTCTTCTTCTTCTTCTTCTTCTTCTTCTTCTTCTTCTCCTCCTCCTCCTCCTCCTCCTCCTCCTCCCCAGACAGATTTCTGGGAGTTTCAGCCCTCAACCAAATACCTGCAAACATCTTTGTTTCACTCAACTGGATGAGTCTCAGGCTCCTTATAGGACTTCATATCCTGCTGCAGTGATTCCTTGTGTTGATCATTGTTCAGGAGGAACCCTCTCTAGAGCATAGAGGGCAATGAGATGACCATCCATGAGAAGCTTTCCAGCAGCTAGAAGGAAGTCTTATCTAGTTGGGTGAAATGAAGTCGCATGCAAGAATGTGTTTGAGGGGCTGGAACCTCTGTCTGGAAGAGAGAGCAAAGACTCTTCTGAGCATGTACCCATGCCATCCCATTCACTAAGACTTCAATGTCACAACTTAAAAGCAGGGAGCAGGCGCTTATGGTGTTAAAGAGGCAGAACAAGTAAAGATTGGAGAAGGGAGTTTTTCCCTAGGACTTCCTGCAGCTGCTAAAACTGTTGTTGACATAATTATTGCATACTTTTTTGGAAGTTTAAACCCCCCATTTTAGGGGTGATAACCTCAGGATAAGAAAGGCTGTGTATAGCAGAGAAGATCTATAAAAGGCTATAATATTGTAGATGTTTGCTCAAAATCCCCATTGAAATTAAGAGGAATTGCTCCCAGTTGAATAAACATAGGGGTCCAGATTATTCAGACCGAAACCCTATGCCCACTTACTTGGGAACAAGCCCCACTGAATTCAACAGGACCTACTTTTAAAGAAATACATATCGGATTGCATTGATAATTTTCTAAGGAAGTAGTTATGCTTCTCCCATTCAATTAATTACTTTTCAACTTTAAACTGGAAGAAAAAAAGGTTCTCAAAGTGAGGAACATAAAATATAGAATAGGTAAAGGTAAAGGTTTCCCTTGCTCGAAAGCCAGTCGTATCCGACTCTAGGGTGCAGTGCTCATCTCTGTTTCTAAGCCGAAGAGCCAGCGTTGTCTGCTTCTGCAGACGTTTCCGTGGTCATGTGGCAGGCATGACTAGACACCGGAGCGCATGGAACGCTGTTACCTTCCCACCGAAGTGGTCCCTATTTATCTACTTGCAATTTCTTGCTTTTGAACTGCTAGGTTGGCAGGAGCTGGGACGAAGACGGGAGCTCATTTCCGTTTATATAGAATAAAGCCAACATAAAACTGACATAAAACCAATCTACGATTGAAATACTCCATTGTACAATTTGCTTCACCAAAGGCAACCTTGCAACTTTTTAAGTGTCTCTAATAAGACAGAAACATTTTTATCGGCCACTACTAAAGCTGAGTCCTCTCTGTGGGTCAAAACCTGGGTCATGGACATCTTTCTTTAGGGTTTCCAGGCCTGAGAATTCTGTCAGAACTCTGAGATTATCAGCCAGGTTGTTTGAATGATAGAGAATGAGCATCTCTGATTCTCCAGGCCAGGGGGAACAGTTCTCATGGAGAGAGGTACTATAGGAGCAGAAGGAAATTAGGATTCTATGTGTGACATTGCTTTATAGTTTGGGCCCCAAACTTCATTTACCTCCAGGGAGTGCCAGAGCACACTGGCTCATGAGAAAGAGGGGAGTGCATGTGCATTTTCCAAAATGCTTGACAACCAGACTCAAGAGAGATACACCCAGGTTCTCTTCCTAGCACTCTCTTTTTGACAGGGCAAGGCTGGACTCAACATGTCATTTGGGAGCAAGAAAGAGATATTTTGGGGTGGTTTTTGCACAAGTCCTAGAAGAAAAATTCTTCTCACCCCTTGCCTTCTCTAACTTTGTGACCTCAAAAAAAAAAAGAGTGACCTTCATGATGCCAGGTTTTGTCCTTGAAATACTAGTGTAGTGATGGCAAACCTTTTAGAGACCAAGTGCCCAAATAGAGGGGTGGGGTGAACTCTGTGCTGGGGGGAGGGAGTGCTCCCATTGGGCTGCTGGGCAGAGGGGTGGGGCAACCACTGTGCTGGGGGAAGGAGGAAGCACTCCCATTGGGCTGCTGGGCAGAGGGGTGGGGCAAACTGTGCTGGGGCTACTGCGTGCGTGCCCACAGAGAGGGCTGTGATTGCCTCATCTGGCACATGTGCCATAGGTTCACTACCACTGTACTAGGAAATGGTATGAGGCTGACCAGCAACCCTAGTGATTAATTTCGCTTTTCGTGTATTGAACCTACTTTATAAAAAACAGGAAGTGATTTCCCACTTCTTGTTGATCATGATCCAACACAGGACCAAAATCACTCTACGGGAGCAAAAGGGTTTCCTGTCCTAGCCATTCATCGTACGAATCGTGCAATTAATATTACAATCGTGTGCCATCCCCAAGATTTTATTCAGAGCCTGTTCGGTCACTTGGAAAATGGTCCTACTCAGTTTTCTGCTGAATTGTCCAATTCAGCTTGCATTAATTTACTCCTGAATCTGAATCTCCCCATTTTATACCTCCTATTAACTGTCACTGGAAATCAGCAAATGCCTCCTCTCTTTGTCAGAACTGTATGAGATATGTAGGGGTGATATAAGGACAAAAGAGATAAAACACTTTTCAAAGCTTTATAGATATTAAATGTAGGGGTTGAAAAAAACTGAAATTGTCTTGAGCAACAATTTTGTGTCTAAATGATTTAAATCTTGTTGCACAGTTCTACAAATAGCATAATTGCTTAGAAGGGAATTGCCATAAATTAAGAAGTCTCTGTAGTCTTAACGTGTTGCATACTTAGATATGCAAATTGGTGTGCAACAGATAAGATCTACAGAGATTTCTTAGCTTACGTCAACTCACCTGTAAAAGTCACGCTGTTTGTATAACTGTGCAACAGGATTTCAGCCTGTGAATGCATCTAGAACACAAAATACTGTAATGGTAGTTTGTCTTGGGAATTTTGATTGTTCCTGTTAATTAGCAGAGTATGAGATAGAAAAAACAACCAGATCAAACACATAAAACATGCAAAGATTAACCCAGTCTCATCAATATCCTCTTTGGTTGGTTTCTTCTACACAAACTAGCACTTTTCATTATAAAAGTACTCTAGAAACATTTAAAGTGGAAAAAAGTATATTTGCTTACAGTTACCATTTATCACTACAATTAGAAGGAAAAAATAGGGGGGAATGCAGTCACCAGCATGAGAGGAAACCTCAATGTTTGTTATCTAGATGGAGGTAAGATGGGAGAAAAAATATAACAACAAAACAATGGAAGCAAAAACAAACAGGAAGAATGGGCAGAGGCTTACCTCAAGTGCCAGAGGTGGGAAAAGAACCATATAAATCAAGTTAGTGGCTAAGAACAATTATATTAGGCTGCAAAGCCAATTCCCACTGACATCCAGTGTTAGTGCATGCAAGATTGATATTTCCCCAACAGTTTGACTCTACTTTAATGGTCATGGCTCCATCTTGTAAAGTATTCAGATCTGTAGAGCAGTAAGATACTTTTCTTCCATAGCTTAGAGATGGTCACTGAAACTTTTCTGGCAGAGACGTCTAAGGCTCTCACCAAACTACAAATCCCAGAATTCTACAGGGTGAAACAGGAAAGAAACAGTGGAAGCAAACTTCTGTAACTGCATAGTGTAGATACCCTTGATCAGAGCCATAGCAACATTGTTTTTCGGGACTACACTTCCCAGAATCTTCTGGATGGTACGTGTAGTCCCCCCCCCAAAAAAAAAACAAAAACCAACAACAATATTTCTAAGCTATTGGAATCCCAAACCAATTCTGAAATGTCTAAGGAAGACTGCTAAGGTGCAAGCCCAATATTAGCAAGGATCCGGGAGGAGCTTTATGACAAGAACAAACATTGTTGAGGGTAAAGGTAAAGGTAAAGGTTTCCCTTGCTCGAAAGCCAGTCGTATCCGACTCTAGGGTGCAGTGCTCATCTCTGTTTCTAAGCCGAAGAGCCAGCGCTGTCTGCTCCTGCAGACGTTTCCGTGGTCATGTGGCAGGCATGACTAGACACCGGGGCGCACGGAACGCTGTTACCTTCCCACCGAAGTGGTCCCTATTTATCTACTTGCAATTTCTTGCTTTCGAACTGCTAGGTTGGCAGGAGCTGGGATGAAGACGGGAGCTCATTTCCGTCCTGCAGTACTCGGGAATCGAACTGCTGACCTTCCGCTTCCCAGTCAGCGTCTTAGCAACTTGAGCCACTGCAGTACCCTATTGTTGAGGGTACACAAGAACAAAAGCAAATTAGAAGATGGAGGAAAGAGCTCACTCGACCAAGAATAAAATTAAAGGAAGATACAGCTAAGGAACTCAACCTTCCCTACGTCACTTGGAGGACCCTGAACAGGCTGAGGGTCAGAGTGCCTAAATATAAGACCAACATGCTCAAGGGGGGCCTGCTAGCAGATAACAACATGCTATGTGAATGTGGAGAATACAGAACCTGGCTCATTTACTGGTCTGCTGACTACTACCAGAAACATGCAGCAATGAAGACTTCATTTTGGCCATCAACAAAGCCAAGAAAATGGCTTCATTTTGGCAATCCAAAGTTAGATCTGGACACAAAAGAAGTTGTGTGTGTGTGTGTGTGTGTGTGTGTGTGTGTGTGTGTGTGTGTGTGTGTGTGTGTGTGTGTGTGTGTGTGTGTGTGTGTGTGTGTGTTTTGTGGTTGTGATACAAAAGGGTGCAGAGTCCATCACTTCTTGCCAACTTGAATTCAGCCTTTAGGGATCCGAAAGCATTTCTTTAAATCAAGAAAACACAACACAATTGAGTTATTTCATAATCTTGAAATTGTTTCTTCTGGTTTAATGTGCTATTGTGGTTTTTTCCCAATGCTTTGCTGGTCTATTTAAGTGGAAAATCAAAACAGCCTTTGCCCATAAGAGCCCATAGCCTGGAGTTATGGAAACCCAACTGTCCAGTCCATCAACACAAGACATTGAGGTTGTTGGACAGAAACATGAGAAAGACAGAAAGCAGGATAACTACTATCACCCCAACACCCCTTCCCCTAATATAATAGACACGAGGCAGCCCTGGTGTTCGCACCCCCATAATTCCATATGTGTGATCATTTTGAAACCACAGTCAACAAGGTATTTATTCTGACAACATTCCCGATTCTTGACGTGTTCGTGCAGCGGGTGCCAGCGATGGAGACAGCACAAATAATTTTGGCAGTGGTGACGTTCTTAAAATAACCCTGGAGTGTGAATTTCTGTCACTAGCCAGGACTCCCTGCTGGCAGTGGTTTGCACCACCCTGGTATGCATTATTCAGCAGCCCAAGAAAACCCATTGTTCCCAATGTTTTGGAATTAATCAGTATGAAAATTGCCTGTCACCCAAATAACGGCGTTGGTGCAGTCCATCAAAGCCTGGGAGGCAGCTGGGCACCATCTCCTCCAAAGCCAACCCGCTCCACTCCTGCGTGGCGTTACAAATCATCTTCTCAGCAAAACATTACAGGGACGTTCTTGTCTTGGCCGAGACAAGACTTGGAGCTGGAAACCTACAATTTGCTATAGCCGGATTTTCGTCCTTCTCCTCTTTTCTTAGAGCACCAATTGAAGAGGGAGTGGGGAGAGAAAGCAACTAGCATCTGGTGTTGAGAATCAGTCACCCTGATTCTCAACAAGCCTAAATATGATTGTGCCAGGCTTAAGCACTTTTCGGGGGAATGCAAAAGGTCTTGGACTTCATTAGTTGGCTTCCAAGCTGGGATTTTTCGCTTGGCTTTGTTTTCTTTTCTCAGCCTTGGGCTTGCCGTCCTTAAGCCATCATGCCTGTTGCTCAGATATACCGTATTTTCCGGCGTATAAGATGACTGGGTGTATAAGACGACCCCCAACTTTTCCAGTTAAAATATAGAGTTTGGAATATACTTGCCGTATAAGACTACCTCTCTTCCAATGCACACCAAATAAAAATTAACCCACACTCAACCCGAAGACGCGCAGCCCTCCGAGTCGAATGGGCAGGTTCTGGTGGAGAGCCAATCCACGCTCACGTTCTCCTCCTCGAGGTACAGGAAGATGTGTGCAGCTTGCTTCCCCTTGCTTCATACTCCCCGCACAGAGCAGGGACTCGGCCGCGGCACCCCCACCATATGCGCCGGACATATGAAGCAAGGGGAAACAAGCTGCAGTTAAGTACCTGTCCTATAAGACGACCCCCGACTTTGGCACAGATTTTTCGGGGTTAAAAAGTAGTCTTATACGCCAGAAAATACAGTACATATTTTTTTTGGCTTCTCCCTCCCCCAGCCTCACTCTGCCCTTGTGCCCTCTGACCTTTAGCCCTTCGACCTGGTTGGCATGCTTGCGCTCCCTGTTGCTAAGGTGAAAGTATTTGAACATCTGTCCTTGCCTATTTCTCTCTCCCTCCGCAGTATTAGATGAAGGGAGGCCCCTTATGCTCAGATCCAACCCCTCCCCATCCAAGGCCTCCCTCCAAAGACCCTCTTTGCAGATAAGCTGATTGTATTAAGTCCAGAGTTGTGGAGGGTGGGGTGGGGGACAGACCGAGGACAACGGAAAGCATTTCGCCACAGCAGAGGCTTGTCATGTGCTGCTAGGGTTCTCTGCGAAAATCGATGGCTTGAAGCTGCCTTGAGATGTACCGAAAAATTACTTGTAAAAAAAATAATCCTTTCTGGAAGAATTAAAAACAGAGGGCTTTTCCTAACATGTGCCATAAGAAGCCAACAATAGCTTTTCAAGAGTCATCATGTCTATGGTTCATGATTCCAACTGATTGCAATAGAAATTACATGTATATACCATCCCATAGTGCTTAGTGCACGCTCTGAGCAGTTGACAAGTTAATTAGCACCTTGCCTCCAACATGCTGGGTACTCATTCGACCGGCCTCAGAAGGATGGAAGGATAAGTCAACCTGGATCACAGTCAGTATCTAACTCACGATGTTCTGGCTTCAGTACCACAGTTTAACCACTGCGCCACCAGGGCTCTTGATCAGAGAGGCTGTCCACACAGTCATACAAGCCACTCTTTGGGGTGGTTTTGAGGTGGGTTGGTCCTATCTTGTGCACGTGTCATGTGCTGATTCAGGCCAATCAGCTCCAATTTGCCCCATTTCAAAAGCCCATCAGGGGATTCTAATAAAATATCACTATGTATATATATGTACCTGTCCTCAGCATATATGCACACTGGTGATGGGAATTAATAGAGATAGGGGGAAGGAGCTGCTTTCCAGATGATGGGTGGAGTCTTCATCCTATCAGCTGGGAAGTGATGCTAGCATGACGGGCTTCTGCAGCCCCTTTCCAGGAGCAAATGCTGTCAGGACATGGGGATTGCATTGGCAGGTCTACAGTTAGAGACTCGAGTGCTTCATGATGGAGTGAGCTCCCATCGTTTATCTCAGCTACTTCCAACCTAGCAGTTCGAAAGCAAGAAATTGTAAATAGATAAATAGGTACCATTTCGGCAGGAAAGGTAACGGCATTCCATGTGCTCCAGTTTCTAGTCATGCCTGCCACATGGCCACCGAAATGTCTGCAGATACAGGCAGCGCTGGCCCTTTGGCTATACAGAGATGAGCACCGCCTACTACAGTTGGGCACAACTGGCATTTTAGCAAAGAAGACCTTTTATCTAGGAGTTGAACAATGAGATGAATCATAAACAAGCTTGCAATCTGTTCCCCGAGCACAGGGGTTCTCAACCTATGGCCCAAACCTGGCCTACAGTGACAAATAATCCAGCCCTCGTTCCAGCCACAGCTGGAATCGGATGTGGACTCCACAACTGTCATAAACAGCGGGGGGGGGGGGGATAACCAGTCCGGACCCCTCAACTGTCTGAGGGAGCATGACCCCGTCCCTGACTTGAAAAGGTTGAGAACCCCTACGCCTAGCATCACCACTGCATTAAGCTGCCTTATCCTGAGTCAGACTCTTGATGCATTCTAACCCACCAACCCTCTCCAGCCTGTTGAATTAGATTCTTGCCATCCTTCCTATCTTAGTAGCCAGTCATCCAAATATTGACCTGATTGTTATTATTTTTATCACTACCTTCCCAGACTGAGAGAGGGTAATTAGATATTCACAACTATCCTGTAAGAAAGAGAATCACTGGGGTAAAATTCCCCAGTGAGTTTCATGGTTCAATGAGGACTTGAACCCTAACAATGCACAACGATGGCTTCAGGAGCAAATTCATGTTGAACTGGACATCTGTTTTCTCGACTGCTAATTCTCTTGCCTCTTCTGAGTTCATTCCGAGAGCTTTCTCAGCCCTGTGATTAGAGATGCTAGGGAATGAACCATGCAAAACTCGTGATTTATTACTAGGAATGACTGGGGAATTTGATCTTCATGAATTCAAACCTGAACGGAGTTGATGCGAAAACCTCTTGAACAAATGTGAAGACCGGAACATAATTACCCTTCAGTAATCTGAACCTTGGGATGCCATAAAAAGCTAAAAAGAGATGTCTTCTTCTTGTTGTTGTTCTGCTGTATCCGAAACGGGATATTGGTGATCCTCATGGCGATCATCAATGAAGACTGTCCTGAGAATATAATGCAGTGGCCTTTCATCTGCCTTCCGCATCGCAGCGTGACACCCGTACCGTGAGTCACTTTCTGGTCCTGAGCCCTTTTGGCCTCATCATCCCCATTGATGAAGCTGCTGCCCTCCATCAAGATGGATTCAAGTGGGATTTAATCCACTTGGGGACCATCACCCTTCCCTGTAGACTTCGGTACCCAAGGCCATTAGTCCTCAGGGTGGTCAGGTTAGTTAACCACCACCTGACAGTCAATATTCAGTTGCTGGCAGTATAGTTTACTCTATTACCATAGCAGGATAACCTGGCCAGACTAGTAAAAAAGAGATGTATGCTGATAAAATGATCTTAGGTGGTGTAAATAATAGGATTCTGGTCCTTTTGCTGGAGGAAATTGGACTACAACTGGATTAGTCTGCACTCTATAGTTTAAGTGCATGATCATTCAAGATTTTGATTACTTCTCAATACAACTCTGCCATTTGCTGAACCAGCCAAGGGATGGTCAACCACCGCCATTCACTGATCTAAAGAAAAGAACATTCAAAACTGTAATAATCTGAATTTAGAACAAATCGATGGCCTCACTTTATATGCTTCTAACCTTCAAGACTTGATATTTGAATTACTGTATTGCACCTCTCTTGCCCGTGTAGAAAGTGTTTGGCACTTGCAATATTACATTTAGATTTCCATGTCTGCCAGTGTAATAAATCCAGTGTAACTTTAGAATCCATATAGTGGACAGTTAAATGCAATTCCTCCATACCCATGCATGGCTATTTATTTTCCAGGCTTTTAGGTTCCTGCTAATAATAATGAGTACTGTATAAATATTTAGCAATATTTCTTAAGCACTTCACACTTTCAGAGGGCTACATAAACATTGATTAATGGATTGTTAATGTGAGCCTGAAATTGGCTTGGTTTTAAAGGGAAGATGAAATATATAATGCACAGAATTGATTCATTAGTTAAGCTATCTGATTGTTCACACAATTCCCTGTAACAAGCAGAGTTCTCAGCAAAATGGCATTTGGTCAGAAATACTGCATTGTATGGGGTGACTGGGAGGTGGAAGGTCAGCAGTTAATTTAATTTAATTTAATTTTCGCGCTTATATACCGCTCACTCAGGCGAACCCGACTCAGTTTGATTCCCGAGTACTGCAGGACGGAATGAGCTCCTGTCTTTGTCCCAGCTCCTGCCAACCTAGCAGTTCGAAAGCAAGAAATTGCAAGTAGATAAATAGGAACCATTTTGGTGGGAAGGTAAACAGTGTTCCGTGTGCCACATGACCATGGAAATGTCTGCAGAAGCAGACAGTGCTGGCTCTTCGGCTTTGAAACAGAGATGAGCACTGAACCCTAGAGTCGGATACGACTGGCTTTCGAGCAAGGGAAACCTTTACCTTTACTCTTGAAATACTGCAAGAAGTCAACAGTAACTGCAGTATGATACCTGTGCCACAGATCCAGTTCCGCAAGTCACTTTCTGGTCCTGCTGAATATAGTAAGAGTCAAGCTGTACCTGGTAGAGTCTGGCATTCTTTTCACAAGGTTAGTCGCTTTTGAATGCCGCTTGATTAGAAACACTGAAGTTGTCAGCCCTGTCTGCCTCCCTCCGCTGAAGAGGGCTGTCTCTAATTGAAGAGGGATTGTGCTTTCCTGAGGGCACCATCCCCACTGTAATTCTCACGATTTAGCCTTGAGTAACTGACTCTCTTTGATTTTTGTTTTCATCTAGAGCACCCTCCAAACTTAATTTCCAATGTTACTGTTATAAAAATAGCCATTACACTCTGTGCTTCTGCTCTTGGGGAAATTAATGTGTACATTTAGTTTTTATGAGCCAAAACCCTGTGTGATCCTGTCAGAGTCCAGAGTATCGGCAACTGGCAGGTAACACAAACACCAGGACCCAGGGCAACCAGCTAACAGGCCAAACAGTAACAGTCCAGAGTCCAAGTCAAAACTCAAACCAGAGATATAGCATTAGTCCACAATGGTCCACAGGAACATGGAACAGGGCAAGAAGTCTTTGGAAGCAGGATGCAGGCAGAAGATCCTCTAAAGGGTATCAATGGGTATAATTATGGATACTTAAGGACAACCTCAAGGTTGGAGAGATAGGCAGGATATCAGGATATCTCTCAATGCCATTTCCAGGGTATCCTAAGCAGGTGAAGGCATCTCCTTGGGAATACCCTGAAGGAAATGTTGAGCCACTGTGTGAGACAGAATGCTGGACTGGATGGACTCCTGTGGCCTGGTCCAGCAAGGCTGTTCTTATGTTCTTATGATCTTCAACAGGAAAAACTTGGAGCAAGGCAGGAGATTCAGAAGCCAAGC
Source organism: Bradypodion ventrale (assembly GCA_035047345.1). Lineage (NCBI taxonomy): Eukaryota > Metazoa > Chordata > Lepidosauria > Squamata > Chamaeleonidae > Bradypodion > Bradypodion ventrale. Next base: position 130,935,363 of record JAWDJE010000006.1, read on the forward strand.
AACAGCAGATCTACTGACTGTTATTGCTGAACAGCTTCAAGAAGAAAGAACCGGTTCTTATATAACTGAACTACCCAGGACCTTATGATGGTCTAGAACAGGGGTGGGGAACCTGTGGCCTTGAGGAGAACCTTGGCTTCTGGGAATTGAAGTCCACGTACACCTGGAGGTCCAAGGTTAAGAAACCCTGGCCTAGAGGAAATAGGCTATTCCTCCAGGTGTTCTGGAACTTCAATTCCCAGAAGTCCAGGGTTCCTTCAAGGCCACAGGTTCCCCAACCCTGGCTTAGAACCTTACCCATGGCTCTCAGGTGGGGTTTAGCCCCACAACAAGATCACACAGGAAATAAGAGGTCCCTCTCACACCAGACATCTTACTATTAGAAAGTTCTCATCCATGAGACCAAAGATTACGCAACCAAGGTCACCAGTTCTGATCGCCTGGAATGCTTTCAAGACTTTCCTAATATGAATGTGGTCAGCAATAAAGGTCAATTGAGGGAGTTCCTACTTTTATAATCCTAATAGAAGCCAGTAGGAACATCAGTTATGAAGAGTGTGGGCAAACCAAAAGTGGTTTACCCATTTGGAGAGCATGTCTAAATTATTCAGCAGAGGAAATTAAAATAAAGTACAGTACTGTATGAAACAAAGTTGGTTACGAGAAGTCACTTGAAACATGAATGCCCAATTTACTTCAGGTTTACTGTCGCATATGGCCATACAGAATAATGGAGCGGAATTTGTGCCCTTTGTTCAGATCACATTTCTAGTCATGGGAATATCAGTAGCGATATCTATCTTGCTCCGACATGGGGAAAAATATTCACAGAAAATAGATTTCTTCTGTCTTTCTCTCACTTCCCTGATTGCTCGTTATTAATGCCTTTATTAATAATGCTTCTGAGGCTGATAACCATCTCACACAACCAAACAATAAAATTGTGGTTTAGATTGTTCATGAAATGAAGGTATTCTGACACAAACGTGGATGGGTGCTTTGATCACTCATCACCTCCAGTAAATAACAGAGGAAAGGAGTTAAATAATTAAAATCCTTTATTTGAATGCTGATCTCTTCTCTTGATCTCTGCAGCAGCCCGTCATCTGAAAAAGCTTCGTCTCTATCTGCATACATCTAATTAATCAGACAAACTTGGTTCAGAACGTGATACATCTGACCCATTTTTTGCATTACTGGCTCTTTGCAGAAGGGAGGTATCACATCCATGAATTGCAACCTGCCGAATTGGTCTGAAAATATATTTTCTTACTTTTTTTTTTTTGCTGTGCACATTCTCATTTCTTCTGCCAGTGCTTGTTTTCCCTGCTAACACTCCATTGGAAATTGATTCCTGGCATATTGGAAGCAACATGGTTTGGCTGACAAGGGCAGGAAACGTGGGCAGGATTCAGCCGAACCTCAGCAAAACTAAACACCCACTGCTTTTCAATTTAGAGAGTTAGAAATTTCTCCTGCTGAAAGAAACATGACTTAACTGCCTTTAATTCTGGCTTATCCGGATTGAGTGAATTAAACATTTTGGACAAAACACAAAGGAATACCCAACACTTTAATAGCTCTCGGGCAAGCAGACAAATCTCAAAAATAGGGCGGAAGACAAAAGTAATTGCTATACTGGGATACACAGAAAGAGCCTCCTCGAAGATTGTGGTATTTTTTAACCACAATCAGTCATACCCTGGTTGCCGGCTAACCTTTCTTACACTAGGTCAGGTGAAAGAAACTGCAGAATGAACTCACCAAAAGGTGCCTTCATTTTGGTAGTTTCCTGTCTGGCCTAGAAGTGGAAGAAGAATTGTTAAATTGAAACTAGGCAAAGAAGCACCAGATCTCAAATGTTCCCTAATACTAAGGTCATTCTCCTTACTATGCCAGTTATACAAATGTGTTTAAACAAATGATATTAAACCATTTAGCCCAGGGGTGCCAAAACTATGGCCCATGGTAGGATCTGGTCTCCAATGCCAATTCATATGGTCCGCAAACCCCTTATCGCTCCCGGAAGCGGAAGTAAAACGCACCCGTCCGGGTGCATTTTACTTCCGCTTCTCGGAGCGATGAGGGCTTCATGGGCCAGATGAATTGGTATTGGGGGCCGGATCTGGCTGCAGGCCATAGTGACCGGCCCCCTGAACCACATGACTGGCCCACAGCCCAAAAAGTTTGGCCACCCCTGATTTAGCCCCTAAAACTGAACCTCTCCTAATCCAGAATAGGCAGGTTTTAGGCTTGAATCTTAAATCATGTCAAAGATGGTTTTGAAAAATATAAAATAACTGGAGTAACATTTATTGAATTTACAGCAGCATATGATACTGTCCTCCATTGCTGCTCAGAAAGCTCCACCTCCTTACTAAAGTTCATATACTAACAGAAATGCTCACTGTTCAACTTCAAAGTGAAAGCTTCTCTGTTGAATTTCAAAGGAAACACAGTCACTGGAGAAATCAAAGGAACAGTCTCTCACAGGTTACTATCCTGGCACCATTACTTTTTAACAATTACACAAATGATCAACTGACATCTCCATACTCCAGGAGTTTCATCTATGCTGATGATCTTGCCTTGAAAGTCCAGGGGCACCTTTGAGACCACTGAGCACCAGATAACCTCTGCAGTAGAAGATCTTCCCTCATGTTATAAAATGAAACCAAATCCTTTAGAAATACAGGTCTGTCACTTCCACTTCAAGAACAGAGAAGCAAAGAAGAAGCTCAAAGTTATCTGGAAAGGCAAGATTTTTTTGAACAAAAAGTTTTTTGATTGTCACTCTGGATTTAACCCAGATTTACTAAAACATTGTCCTGACACCAAACAGAAAGTTGCCATCAGAAATCACACACATAGGAAACTAGCTGGGTTAGAGTGGGGTTCCTATGCTGTTGCCATATGGTATATGGTATAAATCAGCACAAGCCAACTAAGTAGATGTAGCCCTTAATGAATCATACAGGATTATTACTGGTTGCCTGAAACTTGCCCCCATTGAAAAAAAATTATTTGATTGGCATTGCCGCTCCAGAAGTATGTTGAGAGGTACTAGCAAAACATGAACAAAATAAGGTAATACAGCACTAAACCCATCAACTTCATGAAAACCAGGTGGCAGTTAACTAACCTGACAACCTTGAGGACAAATGGCCTCAGGTAACGAAGTCCACAGGGAAGGGTGGTGGTCCTTAAGTGGGTTAAATCCCACTTTAATTCATCTTGATGGAGGGCAGCAGCTTCATCAATACTGGCCTGGGACTTTGCATGCCCGAAGGGCTCAGGACCAGAAAGTGACTTGTGGACCTCGATCAGTGGTTTCACACTGCAATGCAGAAGTCTGCGGAAGACCACTACATTATGTTCCCAGGACAATCTTCATGTCTAATCGCCATGATGATTACCAATTTCGGAATTGGATACAACAGCAGAAGAAGAAAAAATTGCTCCTACTCTTCTGCATTTATCTTCTTCATGCATCTGCTTAGGTTTTGAGAGAAGATTGGATGTCTTGTGGAGTGGACATCTGATGGAGGACAGCCATTATAGCTATACATTATCTTCAGTACCAGAGATGGAAAATGGACAGTGTAGAGTTCTGTTGCCCTCATACTCTGTTGGCATGTTTTCTTTAGGGAACTGTTGGGTCTCTATGTAGACAGGATGGTGGATATAATAGGTATTTGGTCTTGTTGTGGGAGAAAGGGTTGTACTAGATGTGAGGGCAAAACCTGGTTGATGTTCTCCAAGGGATTCTTGCCATACATGGTTATACATTTCCAACCACTCTCACAACTTTGTTAGATTTTTATTGACAGTACATATGAATTAATTTCCATAACAATAGGATTTTTGTTTGAAAGTTCTTTCTGGTTTTCTTTTGCTTGTTTTTTGTCCTATAGAACAGGAGTTCTCAACCTTTTAAAGCCGGGGGCTGGAACATGCCCCCACAGACTGGTGGTGCCAGTGGGACCACCCAAAGCCCACACCATCCTCCTCACTGCTGCCAACACTCTCCAATGCCACCAGTTCAGCCTGCCAACACTTCCCTGCATGCCTGCGATGCCGCTGTTTCCCCGCTTATCAGCCTGCCGTGGGTGAAGGAGGTATCCTGCTTGTCCCTGCCTGCACTCAGCCAAAGTGGTCCCCGGGAACGACGCGGGCGGCTGCGGGCAGCTGACACTTCTGCTTCCCCTGCCGCCACAACTGTCCTTGTCCCCTCCGCCTGACTTGGCATGTCCCTAACACTGCACCATAGCAGGGCGGAAATTGGAAGTCTTACAACGTCTGTCCTACTATGGAGCAGGATTGGGGACATGCCAAGCCAGGCAGAGGGGATAAGGACGGCAGTAACTGCAGTGGCGGTGTGGGCTGGATGGAATGGTGCATGGGCCAGATCTGGCCCATGGGCTGTAGGTTGAGAACCCCGGCTATAGAAGGTCATTCTGGAAACCTGTGTGTGTGTCACATTGCACTTTAAAACTGGGGTATTATCAGGGGCTGGAGGCCTGTGAGGTTAGAAGTACCGAAGGAAGCTGTCATATCCAATTTGACACGAAAGATCTCTTTGGGGCACGTAATGTAATTGTGCTAGGATCAAATTCAATCTCTTCATTTCTCATGCAGGAGTTGCGGCTTGGCAAAGATGACCCGACCACAGCCAAGTCCTGTCTGCCGGCAACTGGGTGTGGTGTACAGGCAGGTGTGTATAAACAGGAGACAAGTGGAAATTGAGTGTTGGATGTTTCAGATAAGGTCACACTGGCACTCAGGCATTTTTTTCATTCTTCTATTGCTTTCCTGACAATTTGTAATCAAAAGTTAATCAAAAGTTACTTTTTTCAAGCCTACATTTTCCACCATGTTGGTTACAACTTGTTATGTTAATTGGAGTAGTCTGGGAATTGTGCTCCAGGAAAAAAAAATTCTCTACAAGTTGTAGTCCAAAGAAATGACTTTTCCTGTCTCCCTTTGTTTTCTATGTCTCACCAATGGGAACAGTTCATTATTTGAAGACACGTTGGCTTGATCGAGGTTGATTCAGCCTTGAGCCCATCAGGATTGAACTCTGATCATGAGCAGAGTTTTGGCTGCAGCTTAACCAGTGTTGTACTGTGGCCATGCCCACTTGGCCAGCCATGCCCACCTCTCAGCCTCCCCCTCCCAGCAACTCCGGAAACGCATCCCATTTGCCTCACCCAGGGCCAAAGGTGCGCTTTCATTCCCAGCGCCAGCCCACCAATCCACACGCTCACCTCCCAGTGGCACTGGCGGCAGGGACGTGTTTCCGGCAGCGCTGGGAAAGGGATCCCAGCCAGTGCCAGCCCACCAACCAACCTGCTCACCTCCCATCAGTGCCACTAGCAGGGATGCATTTCTGGTAGCACTGGGAAGGGGAGCCCAGCCAGCGTCAGCCCAACTCGCCCCGCTCACCTCCCAGCAGCGCCGCTGCTCTGGGACTCCTCCATCCTCCTCCTCATCTCCGCGAAGAAAGAGAGCAAGATAGGTTTCTTTTTTTTCTTGGGGGGGGCAGGGTTTTTTTTGAGGCCATGCCCACAGATAGCCACACCCACCAAAGGGGTAGTAAAAATTTTCACAGGGCATCACTGAGCTTAACCACTGCGCCCCATGGGTGTACATAATTAATTTTACCGCCCATTTAAGTAAATAATATTTAAAAGTTTTTGATTTTTGTGGGTGCTTTGTGTATGTTTCGTATGAACTTGATTCAGTCCATATTAAACACTTCTAAAATACCCTTTGATTTCACTGCGAATGATCTGCAACAAACGGACCAATTAATATCCTTTTCTTCGCAATAATAATCAATATCATTAAATATATCCTCACCTCTCGTACACTCTGATAGAAGATGACAATGCAAAAGATTTTCTTCAACCTTATTGCCTCTCAAACACTTCACAATAACAAGCAAAACAGTGACATAAATAACATTTCTCAACTTGAATAGCAAAGAATTTACTATTTTTATTTCTACCTATTATTGTTGGCCTCAACATAATCAGACATAGACTGAATTCTTCAAGATATTATATTGTTCAAAAGAAAGATAGTTTTCATTTTCCTCACATGTTCTTCTCCAAGCATACACAGAACAGCAGCTTTTACACAAGGAGAAATTAAATTCTTAGTTATAGTACAGGGGTTCCCAACTTACGGCAAGTGGGCCAGACCTGGCCCTCGACACCATCCCATCCAGCCCGTCACTGCCTCCACTGCACCCAGAAGTGGAAGCAGGTGCATTTACGTCAGCCATAAAATGCACCCACACATCACAAACATGGAAGTGGGCACATTTATGTCATATCTAATGTGAACACTTCTGCTTCATAGGGGGAAGGGGCGTGGTCCGGCCCACGATGGAAAAAGGTTAGCCACCCCTTGCTATAGTATGATTCTTATCACACCTAGCAATATAGTAACTCATACAGCAGGAGGCTTCAAGCACATTTTCGGTATCATTATAAGATGATGACAAGAACAATGTCATTATTTCACTAGGCAGTGAAAAAACCGTATTTGTATAGCTGGCTTGTTGCATCTCTAAAATGCCACAAGAGTAAAGAGGGATTCATGCTGCCATTGCACAATACTTCCGTACACACTACACACAGGGAGTTAGGATACTCCTCATCGCCTATAAACGGAAATCCATACTTCATGTATTCATCTCAGTATTTTCTCTTTTTACTTGTTTGAAGAACTGGAGATTTTGCCTTCTCATTGTTTTGCACTCTAGCGTTAGACATGTCCTGAGAAATTCATGGTGACTCGTCAATATCCATTTTTTCCAGTCAGTTTTCAACCACTGATTCATATCTGGTGGTGGTGGTAGTGGTGTTGGTGGTGGTAGTGGTGTTGGTGATGATAATAATAATAATAATAATAATAATAATAATAATAATAATAATAATAATAATAATAATAATAATAATAATAATAATAATAATAATAACAACAACAACAACAACAACAGCAACAACAACAACAACAACAACAACAACAACAACAACAACAATAATAATAATAATAATAATAATAATAATAATAATAATAATAATAATAATAATAATAATAATAATATTGGGAATGCCCAAGTGAGGCACCTTTCATGTCCCCAAGAGCTGGGACATAGAGGGGCACTCAATTTATCAGGCAGTACCTGGGTCTCGACTTGCCGACTTGCCAGCCTTCCAGCTAAGGTGAGCTTCTTAACCACTGAGCCACCGTAGCCCCATTTCATAACTAATAATACATACATTTGAAAAATTACTTTAAAACTTAAAACAAGAACAAAGAGAAATTGTATAGAGAAAATCTGGAAGAACTAACTCATTCAAAACTGCTCACGGGACTGACTGAAGTTTTCGCTTATATATACATCAGTACCACTGCAATGGCAGAGATGGGCGCCGTGCAGCATGCGAAAGAACCACTACAGACATAAAGATGTATTATTTATTTTTAACCATAGTATTCTTCTTCAGAAGCAACTGAAACCAGGTGGAATGGGGCAAATGTACATGCAGTACATCTCTTTAGGGGCAAGGGAACCAGTCTCCCTAATGTTTCATGAAAACAATTTTGCATGCGATCCACCTGAGTAACTAAGCATACAAGAATGTTTTGGCTGAAGTCCATGGGATTGAGGGCTATTTTTAGAATAAGAAATGCAGCCATGGGTATTCCACGTATAGAGAGGGTGGGCCTATTCATCACGCAAAGAAGAAATTAGGTCATCCCAAAGCCAATATTGTTTTGTGTTGCATTTCTTGGTTTTTAATGCCATTTTGTTTTACTTCTTTCATTTTTGAGAAGGGGCATAGCCACAAAGCAATAATCCACAGAATTAATACAAACCCACTGAAATGCTGTCAAATGACATGCCTTCCCTTGTCAGGCACCAGCATCGCATTATCGCTTGAGTCTCACATGAAATAAGCCACTGTATCTTGAATAACTGGCAGCACACGGCAACAGACCTCCATCTATTTCTACGTGGGGCCACCCCGCTCCCCACCCCCAGGCTTTTCATTAACCCCTGAGCATCTCTCCTTTCCCAACCCTCCCCTTTCCTTAGCCTTGAGAAAAGGAGACTGAGAAGGGATATGATAGAACTTTTCAAATACTTGAAAGGTATTCCTAAAGAGGAAGGGCAGGATCTGTTCTCACCCATCCCAGAGTGCAGGACACTTAATAATGGGCCCAAGTTGCAAGGAAGGCAAATACAAGAGTGAGTATCAAGAAAAACACATCTTAACTGTTAGAGCAGTGTGAAAATGGAGCCAATTAACTCAGAAGGTGGGGAGTGCTCAAACGCTGGAGGCATTCAAGAGGAAATTGGGCAACCCTCTGTCAGATCTGCTTTGATGTGGATTCCTACCTTGAGCAAGAGGTTGAACTTAATGGCCTCAAAGACCCCTTCCAACTCAATTCTATGATTATTAACAATATAATTGGCATGAGACAACTCACGGCAGCTGCAATTCTGCCTCACCAGATCCTATTCTGGGGATCTGCCCGTTGAGGACTGTGAAGGGTTGTGCTTACTTGTCATAAGAACATAAGAACAGCCTTGCTGGAAGAGGCCACAGGAGCCCATCCAGTCCAGCCTTCTGTCTCACACAATGGCTCACCATTTGCTTCAGGGTATTATTCCCAAGCAGATGCCTTCACCTGCTTAGGGTTCCCTGGAAATGACATTGACAGATATCCTGCCTATCTCTCCAACCCAGAAGTTGTCCTTAGGTATCCATAACCATAGCCATGGATACCCTTGTCCTCCATGAACTTGTCTAATCCTTTCTTGAAACTGTCAAGACTGACAGCGGGTCACCACTTCTTCTGGCAGGGAGTTCCATAGACCAGTGAGCCTCTGGGTGAAAAAGTGCTTTCTCTTATTTGTTTGAGAACTAGTACCCAAAAGTTTCATGGAGTGCCCCCTAGTTCTAGTGTTATGTGATAGGGAAAACAGTTTTTCCTTATCTACTTTGTCCACACCGTGCATGATTTTATAAACTTCAATCAGGTCACCTCTTAGACGCCGTCGTTCAAGAGTGAAGAGGCCCAACCGTTGCAGCCTCAGATGGTAAGGAAGGTGTTCTAGTCCCCGAATCATTCCCCTAATCATTATCAAGAAGCTCCCACTCATATTTTGTCCTAATACCAATCCGTAACATATACTTCCATTCTACCTTCCCCAGGGCTCTGAAAGGCCATAGGCCGATCTCCACAGAGCCATAGAAATCTCCCCATAAATTGAGTGATGCTTGTAGACTAGGTTGATATATGTGCTTTCCTCACCATTATGTACATTTCCTTTTCAGGGTCTGGTTCGTACCCTCAGGGATACATGTATCCCAGGTTGAGAATCACCGACTAAATGCAAGGCATTCATATATATTTGGTATTGTTTTCTTTCTTCCCTTTTAAAAAATGGATTCATGGTCTTAAATCTGACTTGCTGTTTTGCTCCTACCCCAAACTCGCAGTTTACCAACATCATCCACTTTATCGAGCCGAGTTGCTTCAAGGTAATGAGATCAACAACAAAAAAACAGGTGCATAAGCTTTCCGTAATATAAATGGCTCATGTCATTGCTGCCCCTAATTTACATCAGGTAAGAATCCCGTCCCCATGGTCTTGTTTAAAAACAAGAACTGATAGATGGCATACGAAGAAACTCTTTGCTGGATAAGAGGTACTTCTGTGGGAATTAGTTGACTCTTAGATAGCCTCCCTCTGTGTTAGCACAGCATCTACCCGGTGATATTTATGATATTTGAACAGGGAAATCTCTCGCCTCTGAAATCCTCGGCAGCCCAATTTACATGTTTTATTGCCCCAAAGGGCCATTTATTAACGCTGAAACAGCACCTATACATTTCAAAAAGAGACTCAGAATGGGGAAGGATTGTCAGATTGCGAAGCAGAAGGGCGTTTTTTTATCTCTTTCTGCCTCCAAGACCTCCACCTTCCTCATGTTTCACTTCTCTTTGGGGTATGGGAAGAAAGAAATCAATTTGCATAGCCAACTTCCAATATCATTTATGCTACACAGCTTTCGAGATTCTCTCCCCTGGTTCTGTATGACCCCTGCTCATCATCTTGCTGTCATTTCCTTATTTATGGGATGGAGATGACAAGAGATGTCAAAAGAAGAGATTATGATGAATTCTTTGTGGCACTGGGACTGCATGGGTGTCATTGTGATGGCAGGGTAAGCACAGACAGAGCTTATACTTTTGAGCTCTTGTTGCCTGCCTATGGAACAAAGGGGGTCAGGTATTGACTCATGTCTTTGACTTGATGGAGCAGAATCTAAGATGTTGGAACTTACTTTATATGAAGATGTTCTCTTGACCCAATCAGCTCAGCTCTGCCTTTACCTGGGATGGGAAACTTGCAAGCCCGGGGACTGAATCAATCCTAGTTTGCCCTTACTAAGTACTCTAACCTGTTCTATGTGAAATGGTTATTAGGAGGTTTTCCAGCTTTGGTGTCCCCTGTCCTTCTAAAAGGATGAAATACCTCTGGGGAATCTCCATTCCTGGCAATTCAACCTTTAAGCTAAGATACACTGCTCTTTACGGTGTATATTAGATTAACCTAATCTATTCTTTTAACATTTGGACCTCCCCTTCCCTAGAAAGCAGCCCCTGAGAATTATTTACAGTTGCTCATAGCCATCAGGCTGAAATAGATTCCCGAATGCAAGAAGTCTACTCAGTAGACTTTTTTAAAATGTGGTTTTTATAACCCCTAGTGTTTTTAATCAGTACAGGAAACAATTAGATCAAGTTTTGAGGGGCTCCATGACTTTTTTTTAAAAAAATTTGGACACTAGAGGGTACAAATAGGCTTTTTTGTTGTTGTTAAAAAAGCACAATTTATGTAATAAAAAAAAATATCAAGGGAATGGCTGTGGCCATCCAAAATTCAGCCCCCAGATCCTTGAAGATTATCAGCTGTTTGTCGACAAGTACCAGTAGTGATCCTCTTGGTTTAACATTAATGTTTTTATTAGAGCTGCTGGGAAATGAACCCAGGACATTCTCATGTGTTCTACTGAGCTTTGACCCCTGTTATAATATAATTCTGTGTCAGAAATTATTCTGGGTTGAAATGATTTCTGCTAGAGAAACTCCACTCAGGGGAGGTTCTTTTCATGTCCCCAAGATCTTTTCCTACCAAAGTGGTCCCTCTTTATCTACTTGCAATTTCTTGCTTTCGAACTGCTAGGTTGGCAGGAGCTGGGACAGAGACTGGCGCTCAAACCATCATGCAGTACTCTTGGGTCTCGAACTGCTAACTTGCCGGCCTTCCAGCTAACCTGGCGAGCTTCTTAACCACTGAGCCAACAACCCCCCCCCCACCCTGTTCATATAGGAAGTTATAGAGCTGGAGAAGTCATTGAGCAAGAGACTTTTCCTTCCTCCGCCATCTGCCAAAACATAGCTCCAGAAAAAAGAGAAAGCATTGCATTTATTTTCTCTCTGCTCTGTCCTTTCTGCTATTTTTCTTTTCTTTGTATGCAGAAAGCTAAAAAAACAAACAAAAAACCCACCCATTATCATTCTCCAGGGCTAGTAATCTAGTGGCCCTTACTAAATGTCATGAAAGTGTAACACTTTATACTTCCCAGCCTCCCGGGGAGGTGCGGTGTTAGCTTCCATCTCCCAACAAAATGGATTGGCACCCATCATCAAGGTCCTTTGACTTTGGCCAAAGTTTGAATGAAGGGGTTTGCTTTTTGTGAAAAATGAACTGCTAACAACAGCATTGCATGCACTCCAGGGTCTAGTCATGCCTGCCACATGACTACGGAAATGTCTGCAGAAGCAGACAGCACTGGCTCTTCGGCTTTGAAACAGAGATGAGCACTGAACCCTAGAATCGGATACGACTGGCTTTTGAGCAAAGGGAAACCTTTACCTTAACCTACCAACTGCCACGACAATCTTAAGAACAAATAAAGGCAGGGATTTGAATTTTCATCGGCAAAGCTTCAACCTGCAGTGTAATCTTGTTGCTGAATTACATACCCTTATAGAATAAGCTTTATAACAAAATTGCTAAACCATGTAGCAGCAGAAGCCTAAGTAGGAACACATTACTTATTCCATTAATGGCTGTATCCTTAATAGAAGCAGGTTCATTACATGGCAAGGAGCAAAGTTTGCATTAAATAGAAACATCATTTGGTGTTTTATTGATTAAAAGAAGATTAGATTTCCACCATGTTCTTTACCAAATAGGATGCCCCGGAGGAAATGTATATTTAGACTACAAGGTGGAAGGTTTTTCTTACGGTATAATGGAAAGAAAATGTATCTCATAATGATAGTTTATATCACACAAGGGAACCAATAAGTAAAAGCTTGGCTCTTACTCATACCCCCCAAATGCAAAAGTCGTTGCCTGTATTAATGGACCAGTGGAAGTAAATGCTTCCCATTTACATAGACTATGTGGAAAACATGCCATGTGGCAGCAAGTTTAATAGCTTTCTTTCTGACCTACAAAGACCAGTGGAAAGTGTCCCTGTGGAGAAATTTGCAAAGCTGTAGGCAGATGAGAGATGGTGACAGGAAGATATTTACACACCGGATTTGGGCATACAAAACTGGGTAGGGTAGGGTGGGGATTCAGCATTTTAAGGCACTCATTTTGAAAATGAGGTTTCTAGTCCATAAGACTAAAGACTAGGAGTTCACTTGACCTTGGTCAAACAGCATAGTCTTAGAATGCTCCCATAGGAAGAGAATGGTACTAAATCACTTCTGAGTACTCTCTGCCTAGAAAACCCAGAATAGGGTCACCATGAATCAGAACTGACTAAATGGCATACAGTTATATAAGGAGGCTGAGCAGAATTTCCAGGAAACAACAAGCAGCTGTTACATGTTCAACATGGCTGTATGGGTCAATAGCTACAACACATTGCGGGGAAATGTGCAGTGTGGAAAGATTGTATTAAGTTCTCAACCTTGTACATCTATGATTCTTTGACTGTCACTTCTGGAGTTAGGAGAAATATCAGCCAGAGATGGAGGGGCAGTTCCTATTTGCAGAGAGATGTGGTAAGAGTTGGAGGTCAGCAGCTCTGATGAAACAATTTATTGTGTATAGTACTGTGTTGTTTGGTCTTGAGACTCAAAGCCCTTGGGGATCATCAGATGTAGGGTCAACTTGTTTGGTCAAAACTCTTTGGGGTCTCATGGAGTTGCCTTTCCTATCCTTTCCGTTACCCAGGAGCCTTTTACTGGAAGTGATTTGAAGAATTCAGATATATACCTCTGGCCTCCTACAAGAAGATTATACCATTATTCATGTTATGTGTTATCAATTCGCTTCAGATTTAAACAAATCCAAACTACTGTATATACTCAAATATAAGCTAGATTTTTTAGCCCCAAAAAGGGGACATGGCTTATACTTGGGTCAATGACCACAAGAGTCCCAATACCGCACCGGATTGAGACATGCCAACAATTTAATTAATTTTACCATATTTTGATGCATTTTGATTATTGAAGTGGTTGGGAGGTGCTTCGGGGTGAAACGGAGCCCTGGAAAAGCCTTGGACAAAGGGGAAATGGCTTCAGAGGTTCGCTATAGAGTGAAGAAAATAGAAGAGGCTTTTATTTTCATAGCTCTATAGTGAAGAGCAGTCACATGGCCAACAGGCCATGCCCATCCAGTTACATGGCCATGCCCACAGTGTGGTAGGATTTTTTTGATGCCCGCCACTGCAGATCACATCAGTTACATCAGTTTCCATTCTGCTTGATGGACAATCCTCCATCTCCCTGAAAAGAGGAAGAAGAGCAAGGATGAGACATTTCTCCTCTGTCCTCAAAGAACTAATTCTCATTTACACAACCCTGCACTCACATATCCCTGTCCTCTGTTGGCAAATTGAACTCGGTTGCTCTCACACATTTTCCTCCTCCTCCTCCTCCTTCTCCTCCCCCTCTCCTCCCCCACCACCACTGCTTATTAAAGCCCTATCGTTAGGCTTCTCAAAGAAGGAAACCCATATAATGATAGCAGTTATTCCAACAATGTTAATGATTTGTCGAAAGATGAATTAAGCTGAGAAGAAAGAGCTGCACCGGTCTATTATGGCCTCTGTGCCTCACTCTATTAAAAAGAGCTGAGCTGTTCATCCATTTATGAAGCATTGACAGGGAGACGTATATCTCTGTAAGGGGAAGGGAAGCAATTTGGTCTCAAAATGATGGAATTTGGGTTTCATCAAAGCAAATCGCCCTGTTTAGGAACAGAAGAAGGTTCTTTGTCCTGTGTCATGTCATTGGTGTGTCTAGCACAGGGGTGCCTAAAGTATGGCCCATGGGCCAGATCCGGCCCATGGCACCAATTAATCTGGTCCATGCCGCCCTTGCTGCTCCCAGAAGTGGAAGCAAAATGCACATGTGCACCAACATAGAATGCTGCTGTAAATGCCCCATGGCTGTCATAAACGTGTTTATGACAGCCATAGGTTATTTACAGTAGCATTCTGCACATGTGCAGGCACATTCTGTGCACAAACATGTGTGTTTACTTCCGCTTCCAGGTGGGGGGAAACCACGTGACTGGCCCGTGGCCTGAAATATTTGAGCACCCCTGTTCTAGTACAATATTTCCTCCAATCCAAGTACCTTATCTGCTTGATATTCAGCATCAAAGGAGATCAGGTATGTCTAGGTACAGCATGGCGGTTTCAAATTTACTATTCCTCCAGGATGACTCAAGGCACACCTTCAATTTGCAATACGCATCTTGTATCTAGAAGCGGTTTGGTTTTGCACTAAGGATCCTGTAATGCATTTCTGGGAGTCTGTTGAGCCAGCTCTCTATTGTGTTCTTAGAACAATGTTTCCTGCTCACTAATATGGGTTTCACCTGTGGGATGTAGGGACACTATGCGGGCATTGATTTTCACTACAATAGCTAGTAATTGTAAGTAAGAGACAACATCAAAGAAACATTACAAGAACACCAAATAATTCCGGTGGAGGACTTTAGAAGTGTCAGAGCAAGACCTTTGTATCTCCCTCAATACCCAAAGGCATCAAAGAGGAAGCAAAGAAGAAGAGAAGTGGCCGCTAGTAATTAATAACAATGGCCAGAATCCTATTGCACTTAAGCAAGGGTAAGTAGCATTAAGTCTTGGAAATCTTGGTTGCAATTGACTGCTCATTAAAACTTATTTTATTTTATTTAGTTAGTTTATTAATTTCATTTCATTACTGGTTTGCCCATTTGGAGAGAATGTCTTGAAATTCCATACCACACAAGGCATATGTGGAAAGAGGAGAAGGACAAAAACCACAAGGCAAACCCAGATGGAGGTGGAGAAATAACGTGAAAGAAACATTACAAAAATACCAAATAATGCCGGCGGAAGCCGCTAAAAGTACCACAGCAAGAACCTTGTATCTCCCTCAACACCTTAAGGGGTAAAAGAGGAAGCAAAGAAGAAGACCACCCATCTGACTGCACTGTCCCTCTGGTTACTCTCATTTTATTTATTATTTTGGTAAATGTTTATGTTTTAATTTGTGTATACTACCCAGAGTAGTAGCTATCATGCTAGATGGGTGGTATAAAAGCTCAAACAAACAACCAAACAACCCAAATCAATCAATCAAATAAATAAAAAAATAAAAATAAATGAAGTATACCTCACACAATCCCCCCCCAAAAAAACAACAACAACCCCAACAACCAGTGGAAGAATCATAAAAGGGTTTGCTGTGATTGATTTCAACAGAGATAAAGGGGTGTATCATCACCTTATCCAGAGTTATCCTTTGTATGTTCCTAAATATTATTTCTATGTTTCATACAGATGCTTCGATCCTGGTTTGCTGTTACTTTAAACACTGGAGAGTTATTTTATGTTTACAAGCATGTGCCGCCCCAAGGCTCAGTTGGGCGGAAAGATGGGGTTTATAATAAATGGAAATAAGTTAATAAATAAATAAAACTGACACTCCTTGGACAGATGCCCACTGGGTGTCACTGACATTATCACAAGCAATGTCATCATGATGAATGTGTAGAAACGTGGATGATTGCAGCGAGACATCAACAGCATGCCTATATCTCTGCCTGAAATGAATGTGCATATGACAAGCGAAGAAGAGGAGGAGGAGAGGAGAAAGAGGAGGAGGAGGAAGGAAGGGTTTTAATGACTCTTCCATGGAGCCAATCTCTCAGGTCCATTCCCTCCCCACCCTTCCTCTCCCCCACCCCACACTTTTTTTTTTGCAAGAACAATCAGGAGGCAACTAGCCAGAAAATAACCAACATTTTAAGTGTCTCTGTGCCCAATTTACCATGCACTTCTCTTACAATCGTTCTCTCATTTGTGACATTGTATTAGCATGAGCGCCTCTCTGTACGCAGTCCATCTTATTCAAATATTACAGTTTTCAGCTTTCCCCTGGCTGGTCTTCTCCTGACTTGCCTGTCATAACAGTTTCTACGATCCCAGCGATCATAGAATGTTTAAAGAAGCACCTGTGCATCCATGCGTATAGTCACACGACCTTTAAAACTCATGCAGATTCCAAAACTCTCCTGCTACTGAATCTGCAATTCCTGTGTTTATAGAGCAGAATCTGATGCATGATGCATGCCCACAAGGAATCCCCCACTCTGGTGAGGCTTGATCTTTCAATATTCTCACAGGCTCATCTAGCTTTGCAGTAGAACAGAGGTGCCCAAACTACGGCCTATGGGCCAGATCCAGCCCCCAACACCAATTCTTCCGGCCCGCACCCTCCTCACTCCTGGACATGGAAGTAAAATGTGCCTGTATGGCACACACCAGTAGCAGTTGCCATCCATTGGGTTAATGAGGCAGAAAGCACAGCAGCCATTGATGGGTAGAGTCAATGGAGGGTCAGCATTCTGTAGCCCTGGAGGTGCAGTGGTTAAACTGCTGTACTGCAGCCAAGATTGCTGACATTCTGAGTTTGATCCTAATGGGGATCAAGGTTTTCCATCCTTTTGAGGTCAGTAAAATGAGTACCAGCATGTTTGGGGCAAAAATGCTAATTGCCTTGTGAATCACCCAGAGAGTGTTGTAATCACTGTGGAGTGGTGTATAAGTGTAATTACTATTGTTCCATGCTATGGTTTATCTCCTTTTCTGACCCCTGAGACTGGACATTCAGCTGGAAGGAAATACAGGTGAGAGCCCTGACTCTTCATCTCCATTAAATAGACAGGAGGGAGCTGGCCAGATAAAGCCTGTGACTGAGGTATAACAATGCCCCCATTATCCTAATGGACAGGGAATGCGGTGGCCCAGTGGTTAAGAAGCTCATCTTGTTAACTGGAAGGTCGGCAAGTCATCAGTTCAAGACCTGAGTACTGCATGACAAAATGAGCACTCGTCTCTGTCTCAGCTCCTGCCAACTTAGCAGTTCGAAAGCAAGAAACTCCAAGTAGATAAAAAGGGACCACTTCAGTGGGGGGACATTTTGGGGACCTGAAAGGAGCCTCATTTGGGTGTCCCCTGAGTGGAGTTCCTCCAGCAAAAATCCTTTCAACCCAAAAAGCACATTTGTGTGCTTCTGGCATGATAAAAACAATCCTAATGGACCAACCACCACACTGTCACACCTTTACTTGAGCATACAAATGCACACACACGCATGTATGGAAGGACACACACACACACGCACACTGTGTTTCATCAAAAGAGCTGTGTTGAAGGGCATTATCTAGAATTTGATTCCAAAAAAAATAAGTTTGTTCTGATTTGACTCAAACTTCTCTGTACATTTCAATTGCTGTCGCTTTCACCCTGAGATGCATTTCATATGGGTGCACACACACCCTCGCCTATATGTGTTATTATCCCCACCCTCTTATCCACCCATTTTGTGGGCATACGCACACACACCTTTATGGTTAGTGAGTGAAATAGTACTGAATTGCCAATAAATTGTAAGTATTTGAATTAATTGCTAACCAAATTTGGTATTGTATCAGTTTAGTGCTATAGCACAGGTAACAATTCCATCAACAACACTCATCAGATCTAGCCTACATAGCCAACGGCAAGGGACTGTGGAAACCACAGTCCAGATAATATGGGGAGCCACAGTCATGCATTTATACCTGTTATAAATGAATTAATCCTGAGGGAATTTGTCTCAAACCCTAGACTAGTAGTGGCCAACCTTGGCACTCCAGGTGTTCATGGGCTTCAATTCCCAGATGTTTGGCCACCACTGCTCTAGACTCAAAGGCTAGCATGATATATGAAAAACGAAGTAGATACTGTAGTTAAGCTGAATAATACTTTAATACATATAACTTTAAAACAACAGTACAAAATCTTTAAAAAGCATTTCGGTCATTACATGTTTAATAACATACTTTTCATCCTATTAATTTCAATGGGATTGAAGTGTACTTTGTACTCCCTAGCCAGCGCCATTACTAATTATTTATGGGGAAATCCCTCTGCCCACAACTGTCCAACTTTCCCCACTTAAAAATAACCTTCAGGAAATGATTTTAGACTTTTTGTTGGAAACGTGGATGTTTATTGTCAAGTCCTGGAACTGTGAAGAAATGCCTTCGGCTCGGGACTGGGTGGTAGAAGTTCGGGAGATGGTTAAACTGCTCAAGTTAATTGGTTTTAAAAAACAACAACAGTAAAACTGATGAATAATAAGCAAGAACGTTGGAAAAGAAGAAAGAGATTTATTGAATCTTTGGGAATGACAAGGAATTAAAACGAGTTTTATTGGCTTACATTTTGATTTGTTTCTGACATGTTGATTATATTATTATTTTTTATATCTCCTCTTAAAATGGTTTTTAAAAGCGAGTGTACTCTGCCTTTTTTTGCTGAAAAGTCCATTGCTAAATTAAACCAGTGTTCTGTCCGGGTAAATGAGGAAGGGGTTCTGGGAAAGGGGAAAGCGCAGAGTAGTTACGGGAAGAGGATGAAAGAATTAAGGACTGCTGAATGGAAAGTGATTGAAGTCAGAGTGGGGCGAAGGGCTCATAGGGTCAGAACACCAGGGCAGCTTTTCATTAGCAGGGCTAATGAAGTTGTACGTCATCCTTTCCCTTGGTCCTTATAGTAGTAGCGGGTGGGGATAGGATTTATGGCAATCCTGTGAACTAATGATTTCCAAAAGGTATCTACCCAATGATTTCCAAAAGGTGTCCAAAACCATGTCTTCTTTTATTAAGAATCTGACCATTGTTCTGCTTACAACGGGCAACCCCATCATGCCTTGTGTTTATTTTGCATAGTAACGTGGAGATGGAAAGGGCCAGTATTTTAAAAACATAGTCACTGCCTTTAAAAAAAATTAAACAGCCAATCAGCAGGCTAAATGTTTCATCCATCCAAGAGTCACTGCTTTCCGCTTTGTGGATATATATGCTGAGCTATATGTGTGGGTTGTGTAGTGTAATTTATTTCTGTGTAGTCCAGAGCAGGGCCATGCAGGCCCAGTGGAATAGCGGGACCCATTCCAGTGCACCCTAACCCTCCAGTATGAATGGCGCCCTTAGATTGGCCATGGACGCATGGGCGCATGCGCGCACCCGGCAGGAGCAGCCAGAGAACCTGCCTCGCCTTTGCCATTGCCTGCAAGAAGAGGAGCACCAGGCTGTTTGTTTTTCCCCAAACCAAGGTGCCCCTTGGTTTGGAAAAACAACAACAGCCTGTTGCTCCTCTTCTTGCATGGCAACAGTGATGCGGTTCACTCCTAATAATGCCAATTAGACCATATCTTTGTTGGAGTGAGCTTCCATTTCCCCAGAGTGGTTCTACCTGCACCTTTCTGGCCCCTGTCTGGGGTTTCTACCTTTTTTTTTGGTTCAGGTAGGATTGCTATGCTTTGGTTTATTTCCATTACGCATGATCGCTAGAGACAAAACAAAAGTGAACTTTCCTTCTTAATTCCTGTCAAGTGTTACCCAAAAGGAAGGGGTCCATGTGTTGAAAGAGGCATTGTGGTTACTCCACCTCAAAGCATGTAGTGTGAAATGAATGGTAAATCCACCACACGTAGCAGTCTACATGTTGAAGCTTCCTATGATCACATCTAATATGTGAATGTGAAAGACAGTGCTAACACAGTAGCACAATTTCATCAAAGAGCCAACGGGACAGACCAACTGTCCTTTTTGCTACATGCTCATAGGAGCTGATACATGAAGGGAAGTTGCTGTTAACATTATGTGGGAAATGTTCGCAACCTACGGCCCATGGGCTGGACTCAGCCTACAATGCCAGTTAATGTGGCCTGCTGCACTTGCTCCTGCCGCCGGAAGCAGTGAAAACAGCCAAAAACATGCTGAAAATGCACCCATGGCTGTCATAAACATGTTTGCGACAGCTGCGCACACGTTTTACAGCAGTGTTTACAGCAGGGGAATCACGTGTCTGGCCTGCTCAGCTGTCTGAGGGGGCGTGGTCTGACCCGTGGCACGAAAACAGTGAGAACCCATGCCCTAAAACATTATCATCCTCAATACATTTCAAGCTTATTAGCAGTTTTAGCAGCATTTCCAACAGCAATGGTTTGTGTACAGACACTATTAACAGAAGTGAAGCTGTGAAATTAGCTGTTGTACAGTGAGTGCCCTTTCTACAACAACATAGAACTTGAAATAAATTGTAAGCAGCACAATACTTCGTTGGAAATGTCATAATGTTAACACAAAGGTTTTCTAAGGATACATCTTCCTTGGGCTTTCAGCAAGGCAGGAGAAAGAATAACATCCACACACACACACAGGTGTCGGTTCAATGATTCTGCTGTTGCTCAGCCAGATGTATTTGCAACATGAATTTTGTGCTCCTGTTGGATCAATTAACTGACAGGAGAGCAGTGTCATGTGTGCTGAAACACGTGGGCATAGTTATGATGATCAGTGTGCGGAAACACATGGCATGTTATGATGTTCAGTGGAGTGAGATGCTTTAGTGCCATTTTTCTCAAACCAGTCCTGAAATTCCATTCCATTCCACTTTATTTTTGTATACCGCTTCGTTCAGCCCGAAGGCGACTCTAAGAGGTTTACATTGAAGCATGCTGTCTGCAGAGCAGGCAGCAGCAGGAAAGTGAAAAGATACAATAATCACAATATAGAAAAAGGTACAATAATCACAATATAGAAAATCAAATACATCACACTCAATACAGTAAACCAGCATAATCAAGCAAAAACAATACTTGAAATACACATCGTCAAAATACACATAGTCAAGGCCCAGATAAAGTTAAGCAAATGCAAATGCAGCCCGCACTAACATCAAAGACAGAGTCTGGACAGACAGAATCCTCTAGACCAATGAACAAGCAGTGGCTCGCAGGTGGCTCCCATCCCCAGAGTGATGGCATGGCTCCGGGGAGAGCACAGGAACCCTACATGTGGCAGCGGCGGCGGCTTTTCTACCCCTTCGAGCCAAGCATGGCTTGGAAGGTGTGGGGGGGGGTCGCCGGCGGTGGCTCACAGGTGGCTCCCATCCCCGGAGCGATGGTGTGGCTCAGGGGAGAGCGCAGGACCTCTTCGTGTGGCGCCAGCAGCTTTTCGACCCCTTTGAGCCAGGCGTGGATTGGTTTCTCAGTATCTTTTCCTCTGTGTACAGTACTTAAATCTATGTCTATATCCATAGGCATATCTCTGATTCTATTCCTCCCTTTCTCCGAGTTAACAGTGTGGTATAGTGGATGGAGTGTTGGACTAGGACTCAGGAGGCCTGAGTTCCAATCCTCACTCATCCATGGTAATTCACAGGGGAACAATGGTGGTTCATTTCTTTGACATCTCACATACCTTGAAAATAAATTAGGGTCACCATAAGGTGAATGTGACTCAACAGCAGAGAACAAAATGTACACATCTAAAACACTTCAGTACATATTGTTAAGGGTTGCAGAGTGAGCCCTCAGGTAGACGGCTGCATCAGCGGAAGGCTGAGAACACAACTGATAAACACAGTAGGCAAAGCAGATAAGCTCTGTGCAAGTAGTTATTGGTTGTGCAAAATAAGAGTTCAAGATTCCTCAAAGGCATTTACAATAACAGAGTTGTAAAAGTAAACGGGATAACTCCTCTTCTTACTGGTTAGCTCGGTATCAGATATTTACAGTTCATGTATATAAAGTCCAATAGGCAAAGAAAGTAAAAGCAGCAATCTGTAAGCTTGCATAGCAACAAGTGTTCGATGATCAGCTTACAGGCTTTTGTCAGTCACCAATGTAGATCTCCAGCAGTCCTTCAGTGTGTCAGCTGGCAAGTCTTCCAGTATAAGTGCCAGCAACCCTTGAGCAGTTGGACACACAGACTGCTCTCCTCCGTGCCGACCCCGGGAGCGACGACAAGCAAGTGCGGCTAAAGCCTTACTTTTAAACACAACATACAAAGGCTAACAAGATAATACATTCAGCTGTTGCAGCATACATTCGATGCTCTTAAAGTGGAATGACAAAGGTATATTATTCTATCCAATAAATGAGGCAAGTACTTACGACCTAACACATATGTAATTCTACACTAAAACCAGCTGTGTTACAAAGACTGTCTAGTCCAGCGATAGCAAACCTTAGCACTCCAGATGTTCTTGAACTTCAATTACCAGAAGCCCTGATCCACAAGAATGCTGACTTGGGCTTCTGGTAATTGAAGTCCAAGAACACCTGGAGTGCCAAGGTTCACCATCACTGGTGAATCATTGGTAGTTTTCAACTGAATGGCAAGGGAATAAACCCTTTCCCCAGACTTCCACACATCCAGTGAATATGTGAAGAAGCAAGAATGGAACTACCATCAAGAGCATCCATGATTGTCCTTCTGCAGCTATCTTTTTCATTTCTATTATTTTTCACATTCTGCCCTGAATATCTGATAAGGCAGTGATGGTGAACCTTGGCACTCCAGATGTTCTCAAACATCAATTCCCAGAAGCCCTGATCAGCAGGAGTGCTGACTTAGGCTTCTGGGAGTTGAAGTCCAAAAATACCTAGAGTGCCAAGGTTCGCCATCACTGTGATAGGGGCTCACACTACATTTGATGGGGGAAAATTCCATAATTTAACTATGTACCATGTGAAGAACTACCAAGTACTGTCTATTCAGAATCTTAATTTTAGCCCAGCCTTACATGTAATGTCTAGATGGACCCTCAGCCTCCATGGATTGCAAACTGCTGTGAGACCAAAGAAGAAAGCACAAGGAGATAGGTTTTGGTTGAAAATTGGAGAAACATTTTAATGTTGAGAAAAATTCAACAGTGGAAACAACTCCCTAGAACACTAACAAATTCTCCCTCCTTGGAGGCTTTCATGAAAAGGGTGCTGGTGATGTCCGAACGCTGTGATTTATTGCTTTGAATGTGGCTAGACTCAACCATCTCAATGGTTTTATTATTCTATCCCATTGTCAAGAAATTAACCTGTATCTTGTCCATAGCACAGAATTAGCAGAACTTATCAAGGCTTAGCCATGAAGGCAACAATAGAATTGGGGTGGGTACGTGCAATCTTGGAGGGAACACCCCCCCCCCCTTTCTAAAATACATGGATTATTGAAGATCAACAGAGGAGTGCGGAACTAGCTCACCCTCTCGGCAGAGGGCTTAGTTTGCTTATATGTCCTTGGACATAACTTATCATGAAGCTCATAAGGTTTTGTATATACTGGACTTGGGAGGAAAAGAACAGTTCAGTACTAAATCAACTGTTATCTGGTCCAATGATGACAAAAAGAAGCATTTCAAAAGGCTCTATCAAAATCCACAAGCCAAGCAGTTTCTCCTGGGATACAGAGCTTCAGTGGGAATACATGAATACAACGGGATGTGTGCATATAACCAGAAGTGCAATATGTTTTTGCACTAGAAGAATTTCACATCTCTCCATATGGTAATATAGGATGGAAGGTGTAAATAATATTGGCTTTCTACAAAGCACAGTAATATAAGATGTACAGTTCCCAGAGTAACCCTTTCCTTTCTGAAGCATTTCATGATTTTTCCATGCCTACACAATAGCAAAGCAATCGCACTTATATACCACCCCATAGCACTTAGTGCACTCTCTGGGCAGTTCACAAGTTAATTAGCATTTTGCCCCCAACATGTTGGGTACTCATTTTATTGGCCTCTTTCAAGGAGAGAGAAGGGACAATGAGCCAATCAGCTTCAAGTATATTAGCATACAATATAAAGAGGATATTTCAGTGGTCCTGTCTTAAACACAGATTTTTAAAAAATGAAATTGTGGTACACAAGGGTAAGACAGTAGATAATTAACTGATATAAGTGTAAAAAACAGTTCCATTAAAAATCACCATATTATGAAATGATTTGGGAGCAAATGGGGAAATGGGTTTAAAATTACAGTATTTATCTCTTCCATTGCAGCTGAGGCTTGCCTGTGGGGGCTGGGTTGCTGTATTATTCCCTGTGAGGGGCAGCAGTGGTGCTAAGGGGAGTACCTAGGGGGTACTTCCTCCCCCCCGCCCCGGAGCCCAACACTCCTCCTCCCTGGCTCTATGAGAAACATACCCCATGACCTCCGGGTTGGAGAAATAGGTAGGATATCTCTCAATGCCATTTCCAGGTAATCCTAAGCAGGTGATGGCATCTGCTTGGGAATACCCTGAAGCAAATGGTGAGAGATAGAGATTGATTGATTGATTGATTGATTGATTGATTGATTGATTGATTGATTGATTGATTGATTGAACCTGTTCCGGGTTACCAGGTCTCTCCTTGGTAGGGGGACCCCGGTGCCTGGTTGGCAGGGGTCAGCTGAGGACTTTGCTGACCATCTAGTGGAGAAAATCGATCGGATTCGCTCTGGGTTTAATCCTGGCGTGGATGGGGAGAGTCCGGAGGGAGCTGGAGTACAGTCTTGCCATACCATCTGGGACCGGTTTGATCCAGTTGCCCCTGATGAAGTGGACAGGCTCCTTGCAGCCGTGCGCGCCACTACCTGCCCATTGGACCCCTGTCCCACCTGGTTGGTGAAAGCCTCCAAGGCGGTGACAGGTGACTGGGTTGGGGCTGTGATCAATGCATCATTGCGGGAGGGGGTGTTTCCTGCACCTTTAAAACATGCTTTGGTGCGCCCCCTCCTGAAGAAACCTTCCCTCGACCCAGCTGTCCTAACCAACTATAGGCCTGTCTCTAACCTCCCCTTTTTAGGGAAGGTGTTGGAGAAGGCAGTGGCGTGTCGGCTGCAGGGGGTGCTGGATGAAGCGGATTATCTGGACCCCTTTCAGTCAGGATTCAGGCCGGGATATGGTACCGAGACGGCATTGGTCGCACTGATGGATGATCTCTGGCGGGAGCGGGACGGTGGTCACCCATCCGTCCTTGCTCTTCTTGACCTCTCAGCGGCTTTCGATACCGTTGACCACGGTATCCTTCTGGGACGGCTCCGAGGATTGGGAATCCAGGGTAATGTGTGGTCCTGGTTTTCCTCATTTCTGAGGGGTCGTACCCAGTCGGTGTGGTTGGAGAGTGAGAGGTCCAGTCCTAGGCCCCTCAAATGGGGGGTGCCTCAGGGCTCGGTGCTCTCTCCTCTCCTATTTAACATCTACATGAAGCCGCTGGGTGAGATCATTCGTTCCCATGGGGTGCGGTACCATCAGTACGCGGATGACACTCAGTTGTACATCTCGGCCCATGGGGACCCCAGTGATGCTGTCAAAGTCCTTTCCAGATGCCTGGAAGCTGTGGGGGTCTGGATGGGGGCTAACGGGCTACAACTGAATCCCAGCAAGACTGAGTGGCTATGGATAGGGGGTCCTGCGTTAACCCGGGAGCTACCATCGTTGGTTCTGGATGGGGCTATTTTGCCCCAGACAGACCCGGTGCGCAACTTGGGGGTCCTCCTGGATTCACGGCTACTGCTAGAGGAACAGGTGGCGTCTGTGACCAGGAGGGCTTTCGCCCAACTTCGGGTGATCCGCCAGTTGCGCCCACTCCTGGACCGGGACTCCTTGCTCATGGTCACTCACGCTCTGGTTACCTCCAGACTAGATTATTGCAATGCGCTCTACATGGGGCTGCCCTTGACGACCATTCGGAGGCTGCAGCTGGTCCAAAATGCGGCAGCCCGGGTGGTGATGGGGTGTGGGCGTTATGCCCGTGCTTTGCCACTGCTCCGGGAGCTGCACTGGTTGCCAGTTTGTCTCCGGGTGCAATTCAAGGTGCTGGTTTTGACCTTTAAAGCCCTATATGGTAGTGGGCCGGGTTACCTAAGAGACCGCATCACCCTGAGGACGTCTGTCCGTCCAACCAGAGTGGACCGGAGGGGCTCTCTAATTGTTCCATCAGCCAGAGGGGCTCGCCTTCTCCGTGTCTGCACCGGCCCTCTGGAACCTCCTGCCAACAGAGCTACGTCTCCGGACGGAATTGCTGCCTTTCAGAAAAGATCTTAAAACCTGGCTGGCGGGTCAAGTGTGGGGTGCAGGTGGAAGGGTAACCGCCATTGGGTGGTTGGTGTAGAAAAACTCTTCCCCATGGTGCCTTTGGATCCTGCAGCCCTTGTTTTTAGGGGGTGGGTAGTTTTAACTGTTTTAACTGTTTTAACTTGTGTTTTTAATTTTTATTGTGAACCGCCCTGAGTTGGCTTTGGCCAAGTGAGCGGTATATAAATGTGATAATTAAATTAAATTAAATTAAATTAAATTGATTGATGGGAAAATAGGGGTGACTGGAAAGAGGGGTAAAATATAGTAATTTCCCAGCCAAAACAGGATACTTGATAGCTATGGTCCTGGGAGGTTGCTGTGTTCTGAGTCGGGTTTCCTGACTGGGTGGCATACAAGTGGGAAAATTAAATTAAAATTAATTAAATTAAATTTTCTCTGTGCTGTTAACGGGGTAAGATTTGTGTCTTTTCCTTCTTTGGTGCTGAGACAGTCCCATCTCCTTGTGTAAAATGCAGATTGTTACTGTTGAGAGATCGATAAGTCACAGGAGCTGTTCGGGTATATCCTTCCTATACATTCAATTCAAGTGAGACTAGGTGGCATTTTTTCAGCAGGAATTTTGAGTACCGTATATGAATTTGCCAATTCAAATACATATCTAAGACATCACTGTAGAAATAAGTTTATAACATCAAAAGCTTAAACCCTTGTATTTTTAAATATGATGAGAAGGCAGACCTTTCCTAGAGGAGTCCAGCCTGTAAGTTCCAGACAGCACTTGATAATATCCATATGAATTTAACAACAACAATAAAAATAACACAGAGCAAAGCTTCCTAAGAACCCATGAAAGGGGCAAAAGATCTATAACAGCAGAAAAACATACTTTTTTGAATATCTATGTTTTGAGTCATGGTATTTAAATTATTACATGTTTTGATTCCTCTACAAGAAAAACTTGACTGGTCTGGCTTGTAAATTTTTTGGTGGGCTGAAAAGTTTATATGCTGATATATAGGTGTTATATGTCTAGACTGAAATTTTGAGAGTGAAATTAAATACTATCCAGGATTGTAAACCATTAACACAAAGAACCCACCTCTATTAGGTTTTTATAAAATGAGAATGCAGATGAAATGCAAATGGAAGTAATAGCAATCAAATATAGTTCTATAAATGGGATATTATTTTAATATTAGAGATCTTCTAACAGCTTTTCAGAAGGATGTGTAGGCAGAATGAATGGTCTGTTGCTTTAAAAAAGCAGAAATGGCATACTGCTTCCCGTTAGACATATTAGTTGCAGGTTTATATTCCTGTGAATCAATGGTTGATGGTGCTTGGCTTAAACAACTTTTGCTGTACAGGCCAACTTTTAGCGTCATCCAATACTGTTCATTTTTCACATTTTTCAACATAAATTTTATAACATAGACCCAGTCTAGAGGGAAATAAACGCGCGGTGAGATTTTTCAGCTTGCTGTAGCATTTGTTAATGCTCTATGGCAATGTTTCCCCAATCTTTGGTTTTTGAACTTCAATTCCCACAAGGCTAAGTCAGTTCCCCAAAGCACTGTTTAGTGAATGTACTGACTTTCCTACTAAAGTGGTACCCATTTATCAACTTACAATTCCTTGCTTTTGAACTGCTAGGTTGGCAGGAGCTGGGTCAAATGATGGGTGCTTCCTACATTAGCAGAAGCTGGAGCAGATGATGAGAACACACCTGGGTCTTGAACTGTTGACCTGCCAACTTCCAGTTGTCTTAACCACTAAGCCACACTGCAGATAGCTTCTCCCCAAACCCTAGCCCATATCATCAAGTAAAGAGCAGCACATAGAGGTGAGATGTGAATCAGCAGGGCCAATCATTTCACTAGCTGAGATAAAGGACATGTTTCTACTGCACCCACACATACAAAACCAGCAAGACAGAGAACCATAAAAGGACAAAGATTCCACATCTGATTCCAGCTATGTAACCCAAATAATTGAGGAACTGTTATTTTTCAGTAACATTACAGGGACAGCATCTTGTGATACTTCTGAGAGGACAGCAGGTTAATTTAGGAAATGTAGGACACACAGTGTGGCAAGCACAGTTTTAGCTCCCCAACACCTTGCTGCCAAGGTCTCCCTACAGTATCTGCCATGCAAGGTAGCTATCTCCCTTTGCCTTAGGGCAGGGCTGGCCTAATGAATCAACTTAGTCAGCATGTTTGCACCAACTCAATTTAATGCAGCCTTTTTTGGAATTGGCAGGAGGTGGCGTAGTCTGGCCAGGTTACCCTGCTATGGTAATAGAGTATACCATACTGCCAGCGACTCAACGCCAAGTGTCATGTGCCTGTTAACTATCCTGACAACCTTGAGGACTAACGGCCTTGGGAGCCCAAGTCCACCGGGAAGGGCGATGGTCCCCAAGTGGACTGAATCCCACTTGAATCTATCTTGATGGAGAGTAACAGCTTCATCAATACTGGCCTGGGGCTGAGGAGGACTTTGCATGCCAAAAGGCTCAGGACCAGAAAGTGACTCACAGAAGTAGATCAGTGGTATGGGGGGTTCATGCTGCGATGTGGAAGGCAGATGGAAGGCCATGGCATTATATTCTCAGGACAGTCTTCATGACTGAGCACCATGATGATCACCAATATTCAGATTCAGATACGGCAGAAGAAGAAGGCATAGTGCGAAGCACAGTCTCTGCCCTGCCCACAGTAAGTCTTTACCAACACACTTTGCTGTGATTTTTGCCCCACAAAAGTTAGTTATTTTTGTAACAGCCACTAACTTTCTCACAATACCGTCTTGCTTGTTATGTTCAATGGAACTCCGCCTCCTCACCCTACAATCCTGAAAAGAATGAGTATGTGTGAGTGTGTATACAGGAGGGCCGCGGCAGTGAATAATGGGACAAAGAAGGCTATTCAAAAATGGTGCATTAACTGATTTATCATGACAAGCCTCTTCATAAGCAACAACCTTTCCCATTGTATGTGAAATGGATTGACAGGGCTAGAGAACCCATCCTATCTATTGTCACCCTAAGCATAATAAACAGACAATGCCCTTCTTGCTTGAAGAGAACCATTTGCAATTTCTGTTCAAACCCCAAGAAATACACGCCAATTGCTAATAGAAAGATATAAACTTTGACATTTTCTGTTCCGGCCGTTGATTAAATCAGTGTCTTCAACAGGAGATAAATGATCAATAAAAGACTTTTCAAAAAGAACACCCTTTTCCCGATCCAATAAGATATAGGATTAGGCTAACAGAGCAACACAACTTTCTGTGCTTTATGTTTAAGGGAAATCTTTTAATTAAATTAAATTTAATTGTTCGACTTGTGTGCCGCCCCGCCCGCAGAGCGACTTTGGGGGGAAATTACCTTTTTGACTATGTCACATCCAGAAACACCCAGGCTGATCTTGGTGGCTGGAAGAGTCTAGAAGCTACAGTCTAGAAAAGTACCTTTCCCCCAACCTTTGAGAAAGAAAGCATGATGTTGCATTGAGATTGTGCTTTCAGTGTTCAGATTGCTCTGCACACATTTTCTTTGCAAACCTCCCAAGAATCCCAAAAGACAAATCAGCAATATATTATCCCTAGACTGTGACTGAAGCTCCAAGCCTGAGAAAATATTGACACAACAGTGCTTAACTGCTGGAGCCTGGGAACAAATGTAGAAACCAGAGCTTGGAAACATGACTTTTTTTTCAAGAGTATGGTCCCTAAAAAATTAGGCCTGTATAGCTTATGTCTGGATGGGGGAATTAAGGAAGGACTCTAGGCTCCCGTCTCAGAAGACTGATAGACAGCTGAAGTTAGTTTTATTTATTTTCTTTACAGGTTGGGTGGAAAGAACTACTTGGAGCTTTTTGGGTGTGCTGTTTCTTTTATCATCATCGTCATTGCCGCCGCCGCAGCAGTTGACGATGACGACGATGACAACAACAACAACAACAACATTTTGGGGATACAGTCACTGTTTTGGACTAGTGTTATCTATATGAGCCTCCATTTGTTATCAATTCAGCCTGGATATTTGTAAACAAGATAATCCTATACTAGGATCATGTCCATCAATGATGAGAGTCCTGATAGTAAAGGTAAAGATCTTCCTTGCTCGAAAGCAGTCATGTCCAACTCTAGGGGGTGGTACTCATCTCAATTTACAGCCAAAGAGCCAGTGCTGTTTGTGTCTGCAGATACAGTAATACCTCGGATAACGCTAAAACTTGGTTCCACAAGTCTTAGCCATATCCGATTTTTAACGTTATCCAATGCATGCATTGGATAACGTTAAAATCCTATGGGATGCATCGGATCAGATAATGTTAAAACTCCATAGAGATATATTGTAACCGGCACAGGCTTTAGTGAATGTTATCTGTGGCATCCCATAGGATGTTAACGTTATGCAATGCAATTTTTTTTCCAGATTGCTTAACTGTATGCAATTTTAGCGTTATCTGATGCAAATGTTATCCAAGGTATTACTGTATTTCTGTGGTCATGTGGCAGGCATGGCTTGCACAGAATGCCATTATCTTTCCTGTCAAAGCAGCACCTGTTTTTCTACTTGCAATTTCTTTCTTTTGAATTGCTAGGTTGGCAGGAGCTGGGAATAGATGACCGGAGCTCACTCTGTGGCACAGCATTCTGATCTTGAACTGCTAATCTGCTGACCATCTGGTCTTTAAGTTCAGCATCTTAACCACTAAGCCACCGAGAGTCCTGATCTACACAAATGCATCAGAAAACCCCTGCTGAATTGCCAGTCCCAATACAACAGTAAAGCTAGTAAAAGTAAAGGTTTCCCTTACTCGAAAGCCAGTCAGCAATTTCCCACTATTAAATGCTCCTTCCTTCCAAAGGATTCCCAGAGGGAAAGGGGTCCTTAGGGAACCTCAAGGGCTTGGACATTTTTAATTTAATCAAATTAAAACCATCCATTGCCTGATGATAATATTACCCAGCTTGCGTGGTGTACATTTACATCAAACAGGCTCCCAGCTAATGTTTGCTTCTGAAATAGAAACACAGCATTTAAGCAAAATCCTAGCCCGCAGCGCATGTTTGCCATTCATAGTGTTCCTTTAGAAGGTTTTTGATGCAACTGTGCCTCTCTCCTCCTCGCCTGGCTTTTTTATCTGAATTTGGGTGTGTTAACTTGTAAAACGCTAAAAAATGGATAATGAGTTTTCAGTCAATTGCTTTTGAGTGTCAATATAAAGCCTGCATCACCATCCCACAATATCATTATATAATCAATAGCAATTAGTGTCTAGTCAAGCCCTAGGTTTTAATCGCTCACATCAAAATAATCCACCATGGGTTTATCAAATGTAAATACCCAAAGACGCAGGTTGGTTTACAAAAGGAATGATTCCAGTTATTCCATTCAAGAGATCTAAGACATTTACAAGCCTACAACCAAGATCTGAAAAGTTATTACGTTGGCATGCGAATTGAATGGTTCTAGCAATTGGGGGGTTGAAGCCCTCCAGGTTCTTGGGCATTGGGAGGAAGGGGGGAGAGAATAAATAATATAAGAATAAAGAGGATGGTGCCTTCTGCCTTAAAAAAAGGAGATTATGCACAACCTCTGTCGACCTAGGCCTGGTGGCGCAGTGGTTAAACTGCTGTACTACAACCTAAAGGTTGAGAGTTTGAACCTTACCAGGGCTCATCCTTCCATCCTTCCAAGGTCATTAAAATGAGGGCAAAATGCTAATTAACTTGTGAACTGCCCAGAGAATGCACTAAGCACTATGGGGGTGGTATATTGGTGTGATTGCTTTGCTTTAACTACTGTCCCATTGCAGATACACTAAAACCTCGCATAAATTGCGCCTCGCTTAGAGACTAACTCGCTTAAAGAGCAGAATTTTCTCTGAATAGTCGTCTAGCTTAACAACTAAAAACAACCAAAAACTCACTTAACAACTAAATCGGGGTTCACAATCCCATCCACCCCGTGCCAGAAATCACAATAGGTCACTTACAATGACTTTTTGCTTAAAGAGCAAACTCACTTAATGAGCAATCCCGTGCAACACATTATGCTCTTTAAGCGAGGTACCACTGTATCTCCTTTTTTTTTGGGGGGGGGGGGGGGGCAAGATAATTGAGTGTGTGGTTGCTGGGCAGCTTCAGATGTTCTTGGAGGAAACTGATTATTTGAACCCATTTCAGTTTGGTTTCTGGCCAGGATTTAGTACTGAAACAGCCTATGTTGCCCTGGCTGATGACCTGTTCCAAGCTAAAGACAGGGAGAGAGCAGTCGAGTAATTCTCCTGGACCTCTCAGTGCTCTTGACACCATTAAACATAGCATCCTCTTGGGCAGGCTCTGAGGAATAGGAGTAGAGGCACTGAACTATGGTGGTTCTATTCCTATCTTTGGAACCAGTTCCAAAAAGTGGCCTTGGAGGACATTTTCAGGGTTCCATTCTCTCTCCCACAATGTTTAATATCTATATGAAGTGACTGAGAGAGGTCATTCTGGATTGGGTACCATCAGTATGTAACAACACTCAGCTATACTTTTTCCTTATCATTAGGGTCAGCTAAGGCTGTAGACCAGGCATTGGCAACCTTTTAAAGTCAGGAGCTAGGACATGCTCCCTCAGACAGTTGAGTGGGTCAGACTGGTGTTCCCTCCACCATAAATGCTGCCGTAAATGCATCTGCAGCCACTCCCGGCAGTGGTGGCAGCTGTGGCTGGAGCAATGATTTGGTGTCGTGGGATGGACCCAGCCCTCGGGCCATTTGTTGCTGACCCCTGCTGACCAGAGGCTGTAATAGGCTGGATGAGAGCCAGTAACCAAAAGCTGAACCATAACAAGATGGAGGTTTTGTGGTTTCCATGTCTGGGTATTGGATAGGAGACCTCTTCTGGATGGGGTTGCAGTCCTCCTAAAGGAGTAGGTGTGTAGTTTGGTTGCACTCCTAGATTTATCATTGCCAGTGGAAGCTCATGTAAGCTCAGTGGCTTGGAGGGTGTGGGGTCAACTTTGACCAGCCTGACAGCTTTAACAATTTCGGAATAGGGATAACCTACAACAGTAGCCCATGCCCTGGTAACTTCCTGTTAGACTACTGCAGTGCACTCTACATAGGGCTATCCTTGAAGATAACATGGATGCTGTAGCAGGAACATACGTCAGAACCCTTAGGACATTAGTTCTGGTTTGAGTTCAAGCATGTCCCCCATGTCTCACCTCATTATATGGAGGCATGGGGAAGGACTTCTATTGTAGCACCCCAGTTGTGCAATTCCTCCCCTAGGAGGCTCGATTGGCATTGATAGTGGCATTATTTCAGCACCATATTTATTTATTAGAGCCTTTGGGGGGTGGTAATCATGGCTCAAGTGTTTAAGATGCTGACTGGAAGGTTGGAAGGTCAGCAGTTTGAGACTCGAATACTGCACAACAGAATGAGCTCCCGTCTCTATCCTAGCTCCTGCCAACCTAGCAGTTCGAAAGCAAGCAATTGCAAGTAGATAAATAGGTACCACTTCGGTGGGAAGGTAAACAACGTTCTGTGCACTCCGGTGTCTAGGCATGCCTCCCACATGTTAATATAATTTAATTTAATAGTCATATTTATATATATATGCCGCCCACTCAGGCAGAACCCGACTCAGGGTGGCATTACAACAAGTTCTAAAAACACATAAAAACACTTTAAAAGACCCACATCCCACCCACTTTAAAAGACCCATATCCCACCCACCCATCCCACCCACTATAAAAAGAAGAAGAAGAGAGAGTTCTTAATGGTTTACATAAGCCAGCAGGCAGGGCCGGTGTTCCCATTCGGGCCCCACATATGCCCCGCTAGCCAGGTCTTCAATCCTCTCCTGAAGGGCAGCAATTCTCTTTGAAGTCTTAGATCTGTTGGAAGGAGGTTCCAGAGAGTTGGTGCGGACACGGAGAAGGCCCTCCTTCGGGTGCTGGATAGATGTGCACCCCTAGCTGATGGCACTATTAGGGAGCCTCTCCGGTCCGCTCTGGTTGGACGGGCAGACACTCTTGGGACGATGCGGTCTCTAAGGTATCCTGGCCCACCTCCATATAGGGCTTTAAAGGTCAAAACCAGCACCTTGAATTGCACCCGGAGACAAACTGGTAACCAGTGCAGCTCCCGAAGTAGCGGTGAGGCGCGGGCATATCGTCCGCATCCCATCACCACCCGGGCTGCCGCATTCTGGACCAGCTGCAGCCTCCGAATGGTCGTCAAGGGCAGCCCCATGTAGAGCGCATTACAATAATCTAGTTGGGAAGTGACCAGAGCGTGGGTGACCATAAGCAAGGAGCCCCGGTCCAGGAGCGTGCGCAACTGGCGAATCACCCGAAGTTGGGCAAAAGCCCTCCTGGCCACAGCCGCTACCTGTTCTTCTAGCAGCAGCCGCGAGTCCAGAAGGACCCCCAAGTTGCGCACTGGGTCTGTCTGGGGCAAAACAGCCCCATCCAGTACCAAAGGTGGTAGCTCCCTGGATAACACGGGGCCCCTTATCCACAGCCACTCTGTCTTGCTGGGATTCAGCCGAAGCCCATTGGCCCCCATCCAGACCCCAATGGCCTCCAGGCATCCGGATAGGATTTCAACAGCATCACTGGGGTCCCCACGGGCCGAGATGTACTACTGGGTGTCATCCGCGTACTGATGGTACCGCACCCCGTGGGAACAAATGATCTCACCCAGTGGCTTCATGTAGATGTTAAATAGGAGAGGAGAGAGCACCGAGCCCTGAGGCACCCCATACTTGAGGCACCCCATACGTTCACAGAAACGTCTGTAGCTGCAGACAGTGCTAGCTATTTGGCAACAGAGATGAGCACTGAACCCTATAGTCAGATATGACTGGCTTTCGAGCAAGGGTGACCTTTACCTTTACCTAATCATGGCCTACACAGGTTCTTGCTGTTTGATCTTAAAATTGTCTTTATACAGCTTTATAACCGGCTCTGAGATCCTCTGATACAGGATGGGCTAAAATGCTTAAATAAAACAAATAACTGTGTCAAGGTGGAGCTATCTCTTTCAAGCTTCTGCAGGATTACAAGTTGTCAACTCCTCAACTTTTCTGTTACTATTCCTGCCTCTCTGATTTGGACAAAGCATGAAATCTCCTATAGCTCACTGTACTTTTTTTTTAAAATAAAAAAAGACTCACAACTATGCTCTGTACAAGAGTATTTTGGAAGCAGAATTACCACTGTGATCCCATAACTCTCAAGTCCGGAGCTTTTGACCGATTCTTCCACCCTGTGATGGCGAACCTTGGCACTCCAGATGTTCTTGGACTTCAATTCCCAGAAGCCCAAGCCCCCTGTGAATCCACACAAATGAGTTTACTGTGATTTATCTGGACCATGCGGCTCTCGTTGCTCCCGGAAGTGGAAGTAAAACACTCCCGTACGAAGGAAGGGTTAACCCGGAAGAGTCTTATCCATACGGACGCATTTTACTTCCGCTTCCGGGAGCGACGAGGGCAGCGAAGGCCGGATGAATTGCAATAAACCCATTCGTGTGGATTCACAGGGGGCTTGGGCTTCTGGGAATTGAAATCCAAGAACATCTGGAGTGCCAAAGTTCACCATCACGGCTTCCACCGTTCAATAATTACATTGGATTTTAGAAAAAAAAATATTCCAGTCAATTTTCCAAGGAAAAATGCCTTTTCCCTTTTTTTGTCGAGCCTTTCTATATAAGAAAAAAAAAATGGCAAGAATCTGTTTCATTGGATGTTTTCTTCCTGCTCTTATTTTTAAGAATGCCATCAGTTTGTGTAACTTCCCCAACAAAGTCCCTTCTAGACATGTCGGGTTTCAGCAGTCATCATTTCCAGTCAACATCTCAAATAACATGGAGGTTACTGTGCGGGAGAAGGCTGAACAAAGCAATGCATGAGAAACGCCTTTGACCCTTAAAAACACCGTCCAGGAACTGCTATGTTCCAATTTGAGAAAGGCCTCAGGAGGTTTGCAGTCCAAAAGTGGGAGGGAAAGTGTATCGGGCCACCATGAAGTGAGTGGGGTGGGGGTGGGGAGCTGACACAATTCATGAGTCGTTTCCCCACTAAGCATTAGAAGTGCTCAGCCGGCAGTGTTGAGAACTCATTTCTAGACCCATGCTAGCAAAATGCACAGCTGAATTCCATGCACCTCACAGACACAATGCCAAGCAAAAGCTTGCAAAATGCCTTTCAAAAAAAAAACCACTGAGATTTCTGCAGGGCTATGTAAATGTTACATGCCTTTAATGTTAGGTAAAGATCGCCCTTGCGCGAAAGCCACTCATGTCCAACTCTAGGGGATAATGCGCATCTCTGTTTGCAACCAAAGACCCAGCGTTGTCGGCATCTACAGACATTTCCGTGGTCATGTGGCAGGTATGACTAGATGCTTAAGTGCATAGAATGCTGTTACCTTTCCCACCGAAGCAGTACCTAGTCACCTACCTGCAATTTTTTGCTTTCAAACTTCTAGGTTGGCAGGAACTGGGGCAGACAATGAGCACTCATTTGAATTTTGAATTTGAATTTATTTTTATATACCACTTTCATGCCATCAGACAGCACTCAGGTCTCAAACTGTTGGTCTGTCGACCTTCTTGTCCTCAAGCTCAGCATCTTAAACACTAAGGCACCACAGGCCAACCCTTTAAAATTAAATGCTTTTAGATTGCATTTTACCACAGTTGAAATGACTCTACAGACGTTAAGTGCTTTGTACTCATCACCGTTTGCAAACGCAGACAGCGCTGGCTCTTCGGACACAAACAGAGATGAGCACTGAACCCTAGAGTCGGATACGACTGGCTTTCGAGCAAGGTTGACTTTTTTACCTTTACCTACTTATCACCACTGATATGTAAGATACGTCATTGTTATTTCCCCCCCCCCATGAATTTCAGTGGAACAAAGTTCATCTGCCTTAAAAGTGTCCAGATCCATGGTACCCAATGTGGGGCACATGCCCCACCGGGGGACTTCAATTCCCAGAAGCCTAAGTCAGTACATTGACTGATCAGTGCTTTGGGGGAATTGACTTAGGCTTCTGGGAATTGAAGTCCAAAAACCAAAGGTTGGGAAACACTGGTTTTGATCCATCCCAACACTTTCATGTATTATTGATCTGTCTTTGAAGAAGCAGGTTATGACATTTTTGACTGAACAACTGTATCAAAAAGAAGACTGTCTGAATCCAGTGTGACCTATCTCCAAGGAACAGTATGGACTCTGTATGAGGTTGCAGTGCAACCCCATGTAAATGAGTACATGTCTGTGAGTGAGTCCCACTGATCTCAGTGGTGTTACCTTTGAGTAGACATGCCTAGGTTTGCAATGCGAAGAACTTAAACATTGCCAGATTGCAATGCATCAACTCTATCGGGACCCTTGCATGAACTGCTAACCTGGAAAATGAGACAATGTGATTTCTAGAATTCATTCCTCACTCCCTGATCCAAAATCTTTTTCTGCTTACTGATCCCCATGAGAGTTGCACATGACAACAAAATGGCAGATGGATTGGAGAAGACCCTGGTGCCTCATCTTCCCATTTAGTGGTGAATTTGAAGGCAATAGGAGTCTTGCTGGCTGGCTCTCAGGGCTCATCTATCAAATACATGGTAGAATTTCCCACTGCGTGGGCCAGGAGAATTGCCAGCCTTTGAAACCTTTGGGCAGCCCACGCAGTACTAAATAGCCCCTGAGGAAAGGAATGGTCAACCACTTCTGGATATACTCCAGCTAGAAAACCTTGGAGAGCATTTCCATAAGTCATAATTGACTTGACAGCACATCACTGTTATAAGGTGTTTTCCACTTCTAATCAAAGCTTGCAAAAGTTACTTTTTTGTCCACCCAGATACCATGGCTAGTGGCCATCCTGTCTCAGGGATGAATAAAAATTATAGTTTGAAAAAGTATCTTTCCCTGATTCTGCTAAGTGGTGCAGCATGTGCTTCAAGTGCAAATGTATGGGTTTATTTAATGAATGTATCCTGTCAAAAGCTCTCAGTCAAGATTGCTGAGAAGACACACTCCACCAGAGACCTTTCTGAGATTTTCTAAGAGTTGTAATTGAAAAAGTAGTTTTACCAAGGTCTGAGTGCAACCTGGCAACACTCCCTGACAACCACACACTACCAGAGAGCAGAAACCTTGCAGGAGGCATTTGAAGGCACCAGTCCAATGCTTATATCCTGATTGCAGCTACTGTCCGGTGTCTCTTTGGTGACAGAGTCCATAAAGATTATTACATGCTCACAATTTGTGGCCTATTAGATTCCTTTCCAGAAGAAACTGTTAGATACTACCCTCTTGCCTTTCATGGATTTCTCCCCAAAAGCCAGAACTCATAAAGAAAACTACTGGAACAAATAATTGTGTTTTTCTTTTCATATTTTCCTTAATCTCTTCCTCTGTCAGTTTTTCCCCAAAAGTCAACAATTCATTCAACATTTTTATCTACAACTTTAGGAATCCAAGTCTTTCTTGATGCAATATAGAGTTCAAACTGTTGACTCTTAGACTCAAAATATTTTGTGGGAAATTTAGTCTATGAATGGACAAAGTCCAGAGATCCAGGGGTATTTTTTTCCCTTCAGGATCTGCCACATGTATTACTACCTCCTCAAAAATAAGAGATGATTCCAGTTCTGGCTTTGAAAATTCCTGTAGAGTGAAACAAGATGAGTTGAACACTGAAAAGTCTTCCATAATCACATAAATACTCTGGATTTGGTCCAGTTACATATCTATTCAAAGGCAGCAAACATCTCTACTTTTGCCAACTTGATACATTACTTTTGGAATAGTTATATCCTTTTTAGAAAAGCCCTGGTGGTACAGTGGTTAAACTGCTGTGATCACAGAGCCATCTCCTGCGGCACGTATGAAATGAGACATGCAGGATTTGTCACCAGGACTACAATAGATTGCCACAGCCTTGAGGATTTTGACAAGGTGCGCCTTCACAGCCAGTCTATCTAGCATGGCCTCTTCCACCTCCATGACCGATGGGAATCAGAATAGTGAAGTGGTTCCTCCTCCGCTCATTTTGCCATTCAACCCAATCTGATGGTTTCCAGTGGCATTTCCTCCACTGAGGGGGACCATCACCCCACCTAAAGGGGCTCATCCTCCTGTAGCCATTGGCCCCTTTAGGGAGTCAAGATATTTACCATTGCCCAACACTTGGCATTGAGTCACTGGTTGTACAGTCTACTCCATTACCATAGCGGGATGTCCGGCCAGATTGAGTTAAACTACTGTACTGTGGCTGTTGTGTTCTGTACTGTACCTTTTACAATGTATTCATTCACGTGTATCCAATGTAACCATGCTTGTGTAACATTATAACCAGCAGCTGCTTAATTGTAGCCCTTGCAATAGGACGCGAGCTAATGACCACCTGGCGGCAATAGCGAGCGTTCAAGCTCTCCTGGCCCAGACTCACCAGCAAACAACAGCGCGGGAAGATTCCCGCCATCACCTACACCTGGACAAGAAGGGCGTGACCGTCTGTGACGTCACGCGGACAGTAACCAATAGACTGTCGAGGAGCCATATTCAAATGTATAGCCACTGTATATATTGAGCTACCCATCCGCCATTACCTGATGTTCCCCTGGATCATCATGCAATAAACCTGTGTTAAGCCAACCTTTCGGCTGTTCATTGTCTTGGGTCCCATACACTAAATTGGCGACGAAGGTGGGATATGGCTGCCCACGGGACCAAGACATGCGCCGGTTTCGAAATCAGGAGACCGGCAGACTGGGACATCTTCGAGATGGACTTCCAGGGAGCCCTGGTGGAATCCGAAGTCACGGATGAGGCAAAGAAAAGGGCCATCTTCACCCGGATGCTGGGGCCAGACAACAAGAGGGTCTTGGTGGACCTGATCGCGCCGAGGAGGGCGAGTGAATTCAAGGTGAAAGAGCTCATGCACATGCTGCATGAGTACTTCCGGCCCTCGACGGCGATGTCCCCCGCGCGGAGCGCGTTTTGGAGGCGAGTCCAAGCGCCCGGGGAGACGGTCGCCGACTTCGCAGCGGCCCTGCGACTGGTGGCCGGCCCATGCAAATGGGAGAACGCAGAAATCACACTAAGAGACTGCGTGCTGTGCGGCCTGAGCGATGCCGAAACTCAGCGCACATTGATGAACCGCGAGCCACCTCCCACATTGCAGGAGGTCCTGAAGGAGGCACAA
This sequence comes from Bradypodion ventrale, assembly GCA_035047345.1. Lineage (NCBI taxonomy): Eukaryota > Metazoa > Chordata > Lepidosauria > Squamata > Chamaeleonidae > Bradypodion > Bradypodion ventrale. The sequence goes on from JAWDJE010000006.1 coordinate 130,976,078, forward strand.
GCCGCGGAGGCCACGAAAGCCGGGGTCCAGGAGCTCCAGGACTGGCGGCCAAAGACGGGCAAGGCAGAGACTTCGGTGCACGTTTCGGTGCACGCAGCCCGGCGAGTTTCGAAGTCGTCCGCGGAGAGCAGCGACGACGAGGACGTCCGGAAGGTCCGGAAAGAAGGCCGGCGTTGCGACGGCTGCGGAGCGAACCACGACCGCGCCAAATGTCCCTTCAGAAAGGCCGAGTGTCACAACTGCGGCCGCCGCGGGCACATCGCCAAGGTCTGCAGGAAACGGCGCGAGGCCCGGAAGAGCTCGAGAGACCGCGCGACGAGACCCAAGGACGGCACCCAGGCCACGAGGAAGCGAGACGGCGTGGGCCGCATCGCCGACGACAGCGAGGACGACGCACCGGTGTTCAGCGTGTCCGCGGGACACCCCCGTTATTTTGTTGAGGTACTAGTACAAGGGGCCCCCATTAGGATGGAAATTGACTCGGGTTCCTCATATTCCATCATTCCCCAGAAGGAGTTTCTGAAAATTGCCCCCCACGTGCGGCCCAAACTCAAAGCTTTGAGGTCCATGCTACGGGACGTGCAAGGGAACTGCATTCCGGTGTTGGGGGTTGGGAATTTTCAGGTCCAATTTAAGAAACACACCGCGACTCTCCCCCTAGTTGTTCTCAAAGGGGGGAATTGCAGCCTCCTCGGGACTCAATGGTTCCAGCCCCTGGGTTTGTTCATAGGGGGGTGCACGCCGTTGCTGTGGGGACTGACCCGATTCAGGAGGTGTGCGACGCGCACCCCGAAGTCTTCAAAAAGGGACTTGGGAAATTTAAGGGACCCCCAGTAGCATTCGACCTAGACCCTGAGGTCCGCCCAATAAGACTCAAACCGCGCCGGGTGCCATTCGCGCTCAAGGACAAAATAGAGGCGGAACTGGACAAATTGGTGGGCCAGGGGATTCTTGTTCCTGTTGATTCTGTGGAGTGGGAAACTCCAATTGTGACAGCACTAAAGGCCAACGGGGAGGTGCGCATATGCGCTGATTACAAGTGCACCATCAACAAGGCCATTCGCCCTAATGCGTATCCGGTGCCGGTAGTCAGCCATTTGCTGGCCAGGTTACATGGGGGAAAGTGTTTCGCTAAGCTCGACTTAGCACAAGCCTACCAGCAGCTCTCGGTGACCCCAGCTGCCGCTGCTGCACAAACTATAGTCACCCATAAGGGGGCATTCCAGGTGACGCGCCTTCAATTCGGCGTAAACTCGGCGCCTGGAATTTTCCAGTCACTCGTGGAACGCCTCCTGAAGGGGCTCGAGGGGGTGTTGCCTTATTTTGATGACGTATTGATAACGGGGGGGGAGTCAGGCCGAATTGGCAAAGAGGTTGGGCAAGGTCCTGGCGATATTCGAAAAGGCGGGGTTGAGACTGCGAAAAGACAAATGCGTCTTCTTTGCGACCGAGGTCGAATTCCTAGGGTTCCGTGTCACTCCTGAGGGAATAAGACCGTCCAAGTCTAAGGTAGCCGCCATCAAGCAAGCCCCTCGCCCCACCTCCAAGCCCGAGTTGCAGTCGTTCCTAGGGCTGCTGAACTTTTATCACTCCTTCCTTCCCCGGAAAGCAGCCGTGGCCGAGCCGTTGCACAGGCTGCTTAAAAAGGACGAGGCATGGAAGTGGGGCGACCAGCAAGAGAGGGCATTTAGTGAGCTAAAGCAGCTCCTGGCGTCTGACGCCATCCTCACCCATTTCAACCCCAAACGGCCAGTGGTCCTAATCTGTGATGCTTCCCCGGTGGGGGTGGGGGCGGTGCTGTGCCACGTGCTGGAAAACGGGAGGGAGGCCCCGATAGCGTTCTATTCCAGGTCCCTGTCCCAAGCGGAGAGAAACTACGCCCAGACAGACAGGGAAGCATTAGCGATAATTGCGGGAACAAAAAAGTTTCACGACTTCCTGTATGGCCGCCCCTTCACAATCGTAACCGATCACAAGCCCCTGCTAGGTATCTTTACCGCAGATAAGCCCACGCCACAGATCCTGTCCCCTAGGATGCTTAGGTGGGCCATTTTTCTCAACGCGTATCAGCACGCGTTAGTGTACAGGCCCGGGAGGGAGATCAGCCATGCGGACGCTCTATCGAGGTCCCCCCTTCCCCAGGAGAACAGCCACGTGGGCGGGGAGGAGCCAGACCATCAGGTGCTGATGATAGAAGTCCTCGACTCGCCCCCAATACTGCCCGCCGACATCGCCAAGGCGACCGGCAAGGACAACATTTTAGCAAGGGTTAGCTCCTGGGTGCAGAAAGGGTGGCCAGCGTCCTCCCCGGCAGCGGAGTTCGACCCATTTTTCCGAAAGAAGTTAGAGTTGTACCTTGAGAGGGGGTGCCTTCTGTGGGGCCAGCGAGTAGTGATCCCGGCGTCCTTACGGCCGAGGGTACTCAAACTCCTGCACGTCAGTCACCCTGGGATTGTGCGCTCCAAAGCCCTGGCACGGAGCTATTTCTGGTGGCCCCAGCTAGACGCCGACATCGAGCACATGGTCGGCACTTGTGAGCCCTGCCAAAGTTCCAGGCCAGAAGAAGCCCGCCTGCCTCACAGGGAGTGGGACGCGGCGAAGGGGCCATGGTCCCGAGTTCATGTAGACTTTGCTGGCCCGTTCCATGGGACGCTGTTTCTCCTTGTGGTGGATGCCTTCTCCAAGTGGTTGGAGGTCATTCCGGTTACAAGCACGTCCACGGCCACAACCATTAAGCATTTGCGGAGGGTCTTTTCCACGTTCGGTTTACCCGACACCCTCGTAAGCGACAACGCAAGTTGCTTCACGTCCTCTGAGTTCAGGGCATTCACAGAAATCAACGCCATTCGGCACATCACCTCCGCCCCTTTTCACCCTGCCACAAACAGCCAAGTAGAGCGCCTCGTGCGCACCACCAAGGACGCGCTGCGGCGCATGGGGCCAGGGGACCTAAACCATCAAGTGTGCCAGTTTCTGTTAGGTTACAGAGTGACTCCCCTAGCGTCAGGATACTCCCCCGCAGAGCTGCTGATGCGCAGGAAGCTGACCACCATACTAACTAGGCTAGACCCCACAAGAGTAGAGGACAAGGGGAAGAACATTGGGATAGAGGACACAAAGAGTTTCGATGTGGGTGCCCCCGTGTATTGCAGGAATTATGCCAGCGCGGGTCCTGCCTGGGTACCGGGTGTCATCCTAGAGCGGACCGGCCCCGTCTCGTACCGCGTCGAGACCGGCCCCGGTCTACTCTGGAGGCGGCACGCAGACCAGCTCCGGCGCAGGATCCCCGGCGAGCAGGGCATGGACCGCGAGAAACAAGATTCAGCGTTAGGGTTCTCCCCCACCCGTTCAGCCCAAGGGGGAGGAAAGGGGGGCCATGAGTCCCCACCAAGGGGGGAGGAAAGGGAATCTGTCCTCATAGATATTCCGCGGGATCTCCCCACTAATACGGATACCCCAGCAGATTTAGATTTTGATTTTCAGAACCGGGGAAGTTTTGCGGAGTGGTCCCCCACCCGTCCAAGCGAGAAGAGGGGTTTTTCGTTAGCCCCAAGTGTCTCCGGTCTGCCCACAATGGAGTTTTTCCCTTCCCCCAAAACCGCCAAACCACGGCAAGCCGCTAACAAGTCTCCCTCTCCCGTTTCAGGACAAGGGACCAGGGAATGAGGAAGCAGTAGCACCCCTGGGGCAGGTCAGCCCACATCGCGGCCCAAACGCGTTTGCAATAAGCCATCTTGGCTGAGGGACTTCGTCCCATCCTAGGGGGGAGGGATGTTGTGTTCTGTACTGTACCTTTTACAATGTATTCATTCACGTGTATCCAATGTAACCATGCTTGTGTAACATTATAACCAGCAGCTGCTTAATTGTAGCCCTTGCAATAGGACGCGAGCTAATGACCACCTGGCGGCAATAGCGAGCGTTCAAGCTTTCCTGGACCAGACTCACCAGCAAACAACAGCGCGGGAAGATTCCCGCCATCACCTACACCTGGACAAGAAGGGCGTGACCGTCTGTGACGTCACGCGGACAGTAACCAATAGACTGTCGAGGAGCCATATTCAAATGTATAGCCACTGTATATATTGAGCTACCCATCCGCCATTACCTGATGTTCCCCTGGATCATCATGCAATAAACCTGTGTTAAGCCAACCTTTCGGCTGTTCATTGTCTTGGGTCCCATACACTAAAGTGGCCAAAACTGCTGACATTCTGAGTTTGATCCTGATGGGGATCCAGGTTGACTCAGCCTTCCATCCTTCTCAGGTTGGAAAAATGAGTACCCAATACAGTAATACCTCATACAACGTCCAAACTTGGTTCCACAAGTTAGGACGTTGTATGAATTCCGACTTTGTATGAGGCATGCAAAATCCTAGCCGCGATGCCTCATACAACGTCCAAATTATTGCCACCGATGCTTTGTATAATGTCGTTCCCATAGAAATACATTGTAACAGCACAGACTGCAGGGCAAAGTCAAAGAAATAGGAAACTGACAGAACTTTAAGAGGGGCCAGAGGGGTGCGTTTCTCCACCAGTGGGGGGGGGGGAATGATGATGATGATAATAATAATAATAATAATAATAATAATAATAATAATAATAATAATAATAATAATAATAATAATAATAATAATAATAATAATTTATATACTGTACCGCAATTCTCTGCCCAAAGGGAGACTCTGCGGTTTACATCTCCGGAGGCGGGGAGCCGCTTTTGGGGCTGCGGAGAGGTGAGCCCCAGGTGTGGTGAGTTCTTTCTTCCCCGGCTCCTCCGGCCGGCTGCCGGTCGCAAAAGCGGCTCCCCGCCTCCAACGGACCCCACTGACGCCGGGGCTTGGAGGCCCCATGGAGCTTGACCAGCAGCCGGCCGGAGGAGGCGGGGAAGAAAGAACTCGCCGCACTTGGGGATTGCCTCTCCACGGCCCCAAAAGCGGCTCCTCACCTCCAATGGACCCCACTGACGCCGGGACTTGGAGGCCCCACGATGCAGTGAGTTCTTTCTTCCCCACCTCCTTCAGCCGGTTACCAGTCGAGCTCCGTGGGGCCTCCAAGCCCCGGCATCGTTGGGGTCCATTGGAGATGGGGAGCCACTTTTGGGGCCACGGAGAGGCGAGCCCCAAGTGCAGCGAGTTCTTTTTTTCCCCACCTCATTCGGCTGGCTGCCGGTCGAGCTCCGTGGGGCCTCCAAGCCCCAGCGTCGGTGGGGTCTGTTGGAGGTGGGGAGCCACTTTTGGGGCCACAGAGAGGCAAGCCCCAAGTGTGGTGAGTTCTTTCTTCCCTACCTCCCCCGGCTGGCTGCTCGTCAAGCTCCGTGAGGCCTCCAAGCCCCGGTGTCGGGTGATGGTCGACATCTTTGCTGCGGGCCTCCCCACCCGATGAACAGCTGGATGAGGGCCAAAGGGTCCTATAGGGTCACAAATGGTCGGAATCGACTGTGCGACTGAACAACAACAACAACAACAAAAACCTGCACTTCTAATGTAAAAAACCTAATACCTCATACAACATCCGGCGACGGTGTATGAGGCAACTTTTTTCCAAGAATTGGGCAACGTTGTATGGATCCGACGTTGTATGAAGTGGACATTGTATGAGGTATTACTGTACCTCCATATGTGATAGAAAAAGAAGTTGACAATTTTTGAAATGTAGTACCTGGAGACACTGTGGATTCCCTTAGATGCTTCCCTGCAAAACCAATGTTCTCAACAGAGTCATGGACCCTTATTATCATATAGGGGAGAATGGACCTTCCTCTACATTTATTCTTCCTTCTCCATCAGTTTGTATATCCATCTTTTAAAGGATGAAATATTACTTTTTGGACTATGAATCTCCAAATTCTCCAGCTGCAGTTCCAAAAATAAATTTTCCAAATTCTGCCATGCATATCTGTTTCTATTATATCTTTAAAGGGTTTGTGCAGGTTCTTAAAACACTAGGGATGAAATGTTTCATAATCCATCCTTTGCATGCACTTGAACCCTGATCTTATTTTGCTGTATCTAACTTCTCCTTGCCCTCTCTCCACTTTGCACTATTCTTAGGATTGAGACTGGGAGAATGAGCCACCTCTATATCAGCAACAAACAAGGATTCAATTCATGCTTTGCACAAATCCATGTTCTCCAGAAGAATCGCAAAGTGCAGATTTGGGGGTAGTCTTGACACATAGCACGAACACAATGAATTTGTGATTAATATGTTTTTGTGACATGCAATTTATGCTCCACCACATGTAGAAAAGAAGATCACATAAATGGTCATGATAACACCTTTGAAGTAGCCTGCTTCAGTTAAAAAATAATCTAGTTGTGCAATAATTAGATATGAACAAGGAAAGGAGCCCTAGACATTTATCTAAATCTTCTTTAAAATTCCCGTCGCATCCTGTGCCAATGAATTCCACACCTTTAGTCATGCATTACACAAAGAAGCACTTTCTTTTGATTCCTGCAAAGAGTTAGCCTGCTGATAAATGGATGTCATGGGCAAGAAAGATGAAACATGGGTATGTTCTGAACTACCTACTGCTTTGAATGATTAAGCTTGGCTTAGCTCCTTCAACAGCCCAGCCACCCTTCTCTATGTGCTGGAAGAATTAAATCTTAACAGGTTCGAGAGAAAGAAGGCAATGTCTTTATGGCTGTTGAGAACATGCTGTTCTTTCTCTCTCATCTTGAGGAGCAATTGAAATATTAATGGTAAAGGAACAATATTTAGTTCATGCTGTGCTCTTGACTTGCTTATTCTAATTCACACATTGTCCTTTTTTATCTGCTGTATCACCCAGTCGATCTTTGTTGATAAAACATATCTTAGGAATTAGAGAACTGAAAAAGATGTTTGTGATCATAGGTGAGAAGCAATTAAATTAGGAGACAATAGGAGAAATCTTGACTCCAAGCTGGCTTTGCCTACGCAGCGATTCTTATTTTCACGACATGGAGGTGTTACCCCAGATCTGAAATTACCCCTTTAATTATTATTTTAAATATTTTTATTTTCAATAAAAAATGATTTTACAGCAGAACTTTGCATAACGGCGTTACTTGGTTCCCCAAGGCTCCTCTTCCCTCCTGAGGCACGCCTTATGGGGAAGGGAGAACCCACAGCCGGGGGCGGGTGGAGGACGGGACTGGGCTGCCGCCTTGCATAGGCCTCCGCCCCCAATGGGTCCTCTGCCTACCTGCCCAAATGGAGCCTCCTTTCCACCTGACACAACCCATGGGAGGACGGAGGGGCCGGGCTGTGATGACTACCTACTGACTGTAGTCGCTGGGGAGGCCGGTGGTGGCGGCCAGAGTCAGGCTGAGACGGCGCCTCGTGAGAGAGTAGCCGCAATGACAGGAGACAAAAAGGTAAGGCAGCTGGGGGGGGCAGGCCCGGGTTTCTCCTTGGCCCGGGTAGGGTACCTCCGGGCAACGCCGGGTCGTCTGCTAGTTTGAATGCTATAAGTTGGTTTCCTTCCACCACACCACCACACCATTGTCTGATGCAGAACCTCCTTCCTTTCTGGTTCTGCCCTGTGGTAGCAATTTCCCATAGTATATAGGCCATGTGTGTGGTTGTTGTTGTTGTTGGTTTTTTTGGGGGGAGAGATATTAATTTGCCTCACAGTTCTTGTTTTTCTTTCTCTATCCAATGTTTAATTTTTCTTATTGTTTTCTTATTTTCTTATTTGCCTTCTAAGTAAACTTCTCTAATTTGCATCAAGGAATTGTCTGTGGTTCATGTAAAAGTTTTGGGCTCATTTTGTGGACGGACTCGATTGAATTGGGATGGTACTTTCAGTTCAATGATCTCCTTTCTATTTGAACCCACAATTTAATGTGGTCTTTTGGTTCCTGATACAACCCTGCCTGTGGGACGTTCCCCTAAATTTAAAAGGTAACAATTTTTCAGGTAGCAGAGGAATTGTTTGCTTTGCTTTTAAAAAGTGAGTCAACATCTTATGTAAAATGTTACTGACTGTGAAATGCAAGGCTTCTGGTTTATCTTGCTTGTGTGACATTCTCTGTTTATTTGCTTGTTAAATATCTCCTTTAAACATGAAGTTATCTGAACATTCGGTGTAAATGCCAAATTTCTATGCACTGTTCTACATCACAGCTCTAGGCATCTACTTTGCTGCAGCCTTTTTAAAAAGAGAAATGTACCATATAGTGTCCACAGGGTTTGTAAAAGTTACTTTTCCAACTGATGCCAATGTTGGCTGGAGAATTCAGGGAATTATACTGCAGAAGAATAATTTTCCCAAACCATAACTGTTGCTATGCAAAAACTGTCTTAATGACAGAGCTCTTGACATATACTTTGGTATGTGCAGTTTTTGGGGATGTGTCATCATCGTCAGCTGCTACTCATATCCGAGTATACATTTTTCCTGGAAGTCATTTTCTCAGTTGATGGATATGTCTCTGGTGACTCAACAAATCAATCCTGGCATGAAACATGCGACCACACACATTACAATGAATAGATGGGGAGGGCATAGTTGAGTTTGACGAAGATGTCATGTTTGTCGCTTAGCCTCTTCATGTCTGCAGCATTCTTCAAAGTGATCGGTAGCAGCAAAGATGGCTTGGCACCAAAGTGGGTGATCTATGGCTGCAACTTCCCAAGTTTGAGGGTTTATACTTGACATCTTCATGGTTTGTTTCAGCTGGTCCTTATAATGCTCCGAAGGAGCTTTGCAAGGTCTTGGACCGGAATTAAGTTCCCCATAAAGAATTTGACAAGGAAGCTTGGAACCAGTGGTGGGCATCAGCAGGTAACGCTGAGTTAACAACAGCTTGGTATACATGATCTTAGTCTGGATTGTTAAATCTTTGTTTATGAAGACCCAGCGTGATGGATGACCAAAGGCAGAATGGGCAGCACCAATTCTCTTTACCACATCCTGTTCACAAGTGCAATTGTGAACAGGTTCGCATCAGTTCACCAAAACCGGTAGCAGAAAATCTGACTGGCCACACCCACCCAAGTTTTGAAATAAAGTAGTCCTAATTTGGGTGCAATGTAGGGCTTTCCCCCTGGCCTCACCCATACTGTGGCAGTATTTTTTTTTTTAGCCCACCACTGCTTGGAGCCATCCATATGGCTCAGGTAGACCAGTTTTCTTACCTGTCTAAAAATTGCACTTGTGAACAGGATGTGGTAAAGAGAATTGGTGCTGCCCATTCTGCCTTTGGTCATCCATCACGCTGGGTCTTCATGAACAAAGATTTAACAATCCAGACTAAGATCATGTATACCAAGCTGTTGTTAACTCAGCGTTACCATATAGCTGTGAAACATGGACATTCTATCGCCAAGACATCAAAAAGTTTGAGCACTTTCACCAACTGATGTCTGTGTTTACAACATAATTCTGCTTGGAATTTCAGAAATCAAGATTGATCGTCACTGCACCCCATAGGGGAGTTTCACGTGGGATGGTGCTTCTCTTCCTTTGGAAAGCAACATAGCTTTGTTTGCACGGGTGCTTCTGTTAAAGTGAATGGAAAAGCTCTGTAAATGCAGCAGAGCTCTACATATGCTTTCTCTTCTTCTTTTGTGTCCCAATCAAAGCTTGGACTGCCAAAATGAAGTCAATTTCTTGGCTTTGTTGTTGGCCAAACTTAAGCCCTCATCAGTGAACATTTCTGGCGGTTACTGGCAAACCAGCAAATGAGCCAGATTCTCTATCTCTCCACATTAACACAACATGTTGTTGTCTACCAGCACCCCGCAGGTGAGCATGTTGGTCTTGCATTTGGAGACCCCAACCCTTAGCCTATTCAGAGTCCTTCAAATGACATGGGGGAGATTGAGTTCCTCAGCTATATCCTCCTTTAATGTTGTTTCTTGTCCAGTGAGCTGCTTCCTCCATCTTCTAATTTGATTTTGCTCTTGTGTACCCTCAAGAGTGTGTGTTCTTGCAGTAAAGCTCTTCATGGATCTGAGTTGGTGGAGTTGAGGCTCATAACCAACCAACCAACCAAACATAAATCTGCATCTTTATGGGGTTCCACAACTACAATCCACAAACACTTATGCCAAATAAAAGATGTTAATCTTTAACCTGGGTGGTCAAAGTATAGCCCTCAGGCTGCACCCATCATTTCTGGGGGTCCTTGGACCTCTAGAGTTTGTCCATCCTTGGTCTTTAACGTGTATGAAAAGTATTTGTTGTCTTACCACTGATACTTCCAAACTACCCATGGAGGATTTTTTTGCTAAAGAGGGATGAAAATACTTAAAACAAATAAACAAAAAGAGTCAGGAATAGAATTATCAGTGTTCCTATTTGACACTTAGAGTTCTTGGAAGGAATCATGGGACGATTTTGGCTGCTTACTTTTAAAAGAAAAGTTTTAGAAAGATTTCTTCTAACCTTCACTAGCTGGCTTTCTCACACCAATTGCATAAATGGCCTTTGCTCTTCTAATCAATCCCTTTATGATTTACTAGTACACAAGTCCATATTTCATCTTTATGGATAACTTGTCTCTCCCCTTCCAACCCCTCCCCCACTCTAATAGTTTAATCACACTGAATTCCATTGTCTTCCTTTTGGACTTTAATTCGATTCTCTGTGTTGCTTATAAAAGCAGAATGAAAACTGCTAGTGGGACGGAGGGAGAGCAGGAGCAACCCCACCCCATTCTTCTCATATTGATTTACATTATGAAATCATTCATTCTGCTGTCAGTTTGATTGAGCTGGTCTATCTGACATCACCTTAAAATCGTCCTCTCTGTTGTCAGGCTGGAATGCGCAAAGTTTCTGATGTCAATACTCATACTTCTCAAAAATAGGGCATATTCTATTTATGACTCAGACCCTTACAGCTTAGAGTGGTATTAGATGAATATGCAGAATAGCGTGTCATTATCAATTGGAGGGTCAGATCAATTATGCAGTGAAGGTCAAATGACATGGAGCTATCTATTTTTACAAGGGAGGGGTTGCCTCTGTCTGATTAGAGAGAGACAACAAATAAAGTGATGTGCCTATTTGGAGAGAATGTCTTGGAATTCCATGCCTTCCCAGGCATATGTGGAAAGAGGAGAAGGACAAAGACCATGAGGAAGACACAGAGGAAGGTGGAGAGACAACATCAAATACATATTACAAGAACATCAGATAACGCCAGTGGAGGCCGCTAGAAGTGCCAGAACAAGAACCTTGTATCTCCCTTGACACTCAAAGGAGGAGGAAGTGGAAGAGAAGGAGAAGAAGGGATTACCTTTTATAAATGAACATCCTGAGAAATATCTAGAGTTGAAAACAAAATTAACTGTGACCAGAAAAGAATAGAAAACAGGAAGAAAGTTTCCCCTTTGCAAGAGTTACTCAAAAGAAGGATAAACATTATGTGTTTGGTTAATCTCATCTAGAGAAGGTCTGATGATGGGATGGACTTAGAGACACCCACTGCTTAGGTAAAGTCTTGTTCATTCCATGATTCTGCTAATCTAGTTAGATTCAGTGAGTAAGGCTTTATTTCTAGTGTGTGGTTGGGCCTTTGGTGACAGCCCTTCAGACGCTGGACTTCATCTCCCAGCATTCCTTACCATGAATTAAGTCAGCTGGGGATGATAAGAGTTGCAGTACTTGTGGTGCTGCCTACACACATCATATGTGTTCCTGTTTAAGATGTGAGTCAGATACTCATTGATTCAGATTTGTTTAAGGTATCTGCTCCAATTGAGGCATGTACAATTACTCCCAACCTCTGATTCCACAGCCAGATATTTTATCACACTACATGTGCATAATATATGAGAAAAATTCCAGTAAGACACTGAGTTTGTGTTAGATCCAGCCCTTATAAGCACAACAATGAACAAACAGCAATAGACTTTATTATTACAGTCAGTAGAGTTTAGCTTACAAGGTGTTCCGGATCCCAAGATGGCTATACAATCCTAACAGAGTCAGTCCCTCCGGACTCTTACCCGGCAATGGGCAATAAACTAGCTACCGAGAATTGTAGCATAATGGAGGGACCCAGGCTTAGCGCTACCAGGCTACCTGTAGGATGAAGGAAGTATAGATCCGGTCCGGCCCCACCCTTGTTTATCCATTTGGGCTTATATAGTGTCTCCCCGGCAGTGGCTACTGGATACAAGGTAGTGACCCACTGGACAAATGTTACTAACTAATCAGCGCAGGGAATATATGAAGGTAACCAATGGGGAACAGGATCCCAAACTGTAACCAATGACAGGGCATGGATTAGCATCACTAGCGTGCCCTTTTGCAGGGGTTTTGCGCCACTTTAGGCTTCTAATTAGGATGACGGGAAACCGCCATTTTCCTCTTGCAAGAGCACTCTCTGGGCTACTTGCAATTGTGCCTCAATACACAACAGCTTGACAACCTTGGCAGATCAGTAGCTCGAGACTGTTATGTATGGAATACTATGCCTTTAAGATGGAATGTAATAATGTAATCCAATGTATTGCAACAGTTACAACGAGCTACCGCTGCCTCTAGATGGTATCGAGAGGCAGCTGATAGCAATCTACACACATGATACAAGTTAACCAATTGCAGCCAGCCGCGGGAAATACTCCCGCCACAGATAAACCTGATGAAGAATGCTGTGCGTTATGTATGGAATACTATGGCATAGTATTCCATACATAACAGAGACCCAAGTGCTACGTGACAAAGTGAGCTCCTGTCATCTGTTCCAGCTCCTGCCACCCTAGCAGTTCAAGAGCAAGAAATTGCAGGTAGATAAATAGGTACTGCTTTGGTGGGAAAGGTTACAGCATTCTGTGTGCTTTGGTGTCTAGTCATGCCTGCCACATAACCATGGAAACATCTGCTGCAGATGCAGCCAGCACTGGCTTTTAAGTAAGGGAGACCATTACCTTTACTATTTGTTAGTCTATTGTGGAAAACAGACAGAAAGAGAAACAGACATCGTAGGACATGAGCCTCACCACACCTCCTGGACAGCTGATCAGGCTGGTCACATGGTTCCTCCCACCCAGAAGCAGAAGTAAAACATGTATTCACAGAGCACAGTGTTAGCAGTGTTCTGTGCATATGCAGCATGAGTTTTACTTCCGCTTCCAGTTGCGGCAAGGGTGTCGAGGGCTGGATGAATGGGCATCGGGGGCCAGATCTAGCCCGCAGCCCATAGCTTGCGAATGCCTGTAGTAGGTGATCACTCAGCACCTAGTAGTATGTAGCATTATTATTGTTAGAGCTAGTCATAATAGTAGTATAACGGTCATCAATGCAACACTCATGTACATGAGTGGTATTTGTTGAAGTGACCCAGAGAATCTCATGCCTGGCATTTTCTGGACTATTGGCGGCTCCTTTTACTCAAAATAAAATGGGTGGTGGAGGAAGGGGGGGAACCCATCAATGTGAAATGTGGAAGTACATTCCAGCAATGGCCTCCCAGTGCAGAAAGCAAATGAAGCAAGGTCATTTACAGCCTCCTGAATTGTGGGAGACTATTTATGAAGAAAAGCAGGTACTACACTCATTGTCCTTTCCTGCTCTCAATGGAGCTCATCATTCAGAGCAGTTGGGAACAATTACAGGGGATAAACTGAATGAAATATGTGATGCTGTGAATGTGTCAAGATTTTGACCGGTAGAATTTACATACATGAATAAATATTAAATGCTGCTTGGAAAAGAGGCTGGGGGGAGAGCCTTGGCACTCGGCAGCCAGCAATGCAAAAAATTTGCTGCTTTTATTACCTGTTATTATCGGTTTTAATAGCATGAAAAGAAGTGCCATGGGGTGGGGGTGGGGGGTGGGGGGATATAGCAAAGGCTAGGAGGCAAATTAGAAAATGCATCTTACCTGAATCAAGTATTGAAAACTTTCTGCTCAGCCACCAGTAGAAAGGTGAGAACAAAGCAGATAGACACAAAAGAATCTTCCATCTAGAACAGTGATGGTGAACCTTGGCACTCTAGCTGTTCTTGGACTTCAATTCCCAGAAGCCCTGATCAGCAGGAGTGCTGACTTGGGCTTCTGGGAATTGAAGTCCAAGAACACCTGGAGTGCCCAAGGTTGGCCATCACTGATTTAGAAGATGTCCACACCTGTTCATTTGCATCCAACATTTCCCTACCATGCCATTCTTTAGGTCACCAAATTTACTCCATTTTTGTACATTTGACTTAAAGGGTGATGTGACAGACATAGAGTTCATTCTATTTGGTCCATTCTATTTTCCTGTGACCTTTTCCATAAGGTCAATCCATCCTGCCCCTTTTGCAAGGTATCCTCTGCTCCTTTTCTGGAACAGCATTAAGGATGCCATTTATTTGGTGTGATTGCAAGCCCTCTCAATTATTCCATCCATGTGGTTGGTTAATCCATTCCCATATGGACAGCCTTCTCTATGGTGTCAATATTGCATAGCTGTCAAGTGTCCCGTACTGGCCGGGAAACTCCCGTATTTTATCCTCTTTCCCGCCATCCTCCCGTATTTGTTAGACTGCAATGCCCTAATGCCACCACTGGAGGGCTGCACAGGATAAGCATAGCTGTCAGGTTTCCCATTTTGGCCGGGAAATTTCCCTTATTTTCCTAATCCAAAACTTGGCAGGTATGCAATATTGTGTCATCTGCAGTGGATTGTGACATTAAAACAGATGACAGGGAAACATCTTCCTCTAATTTTATCCTCTATTTTTTTTTAAAGTAAATCAAGGAAGCTGTTGCTGAATGTCGTAAATGGAAATTGCACTGGGTTGGACACGTCTCTCAAGTGACAGATGGGTGTTAGACAGCAGCAGTCACCGTGTGGTCTCCCAGAGGCGTAAAAAGACCGCTTCACACACACACCCCAAAAGATGGGAAGACCCAAACATGAAAAGTTTTGATTGAACCTGGAGAAGAAGAAGGAATGGGATGTGAGTTGCGAGCAGCAGGAATTTATCTCCTGATAGTGTGGTCAATAGCTGATGGAGCACAAATCTAAATCCATTGCAGGTGCCCTTTGGTACTTGTGTGGGGTGCAGCACTGGCTTTTTTTGTGGTGTGTGTGTGTTTAAGAGTGGAGGGAAGTCACTGAAATGCAGATGATCCTACTTCAGGCAAGATACATAAAGTGCAAAAAGAAAGAAAGGAAAGAAAGGAAATAGAAATGATGTGAGAAACATTTGCATATCCACACCTTACACCTTCTAGTAATAAGCCAAGTCTTATTATAATAAATAATATAACAGGATTATTATTTTTTATAACTGAGAGATCTGGCCAGACTTCTCTTCTACCAGGTTTTTTTTTTTTTTGCCTAAAGGGAGAACGAATCACTAGCAAATCTCCAAATTGTTCAAGGACCTCTCAGAAAAGTCTGCATCTGAGTAAATTATTCATACAAACTTTGAAGTAGTTCTGCCTCTCCACTTTTAAAGCTTCTCCATTAAAACTGAGCGTTGAAATATTGTGTATTTTTCTTCCTTCTCCCCCCCTCCTTTTCATGCACCTTGGTGGAGACTCTGCTAGATGTTGAGTAATTATTTGAAAGAGCTGGCATCTGTACATTCTGCTGCATTTACATATATAAGGTTTTACAAGATGTTGTCAAAGTGATAAGGCAGCCATTGCATGTGTGACTTTGAGACGCCAGAATGAAGAGAGATGTGTTTGTGTGGTTTTGCTGCAATGGTGTGAACATAAGAGGATTTCTGTAGCAACAGACCCAGGTCTGTTTGGGGAAGTGGTTCCATGATATAGTTTGGGCTTTATTTTCTTAAAGTCCCAACTGGTAGGGCCAATAGTTAAGGTTTTGGGGGTATTGAAACTCAAAATAATTTTTAAAAGGTATTGAATAATCATATAATTCATGTTCCAAAGCTTTTTGTATCATGCTGGGCAATTTACATTCAGCCTTCCAATTTTTCCTGCCTTCTTCTTCTTCCATGTCTAGGCCAGACGTGAAACTGTCAAAATGAAGCCACCTTTTGGTGGGTCCATTCTGCAGTTCCTTTGGCTTGACCTAGTCTGAGAAAGATTAGCTGGCAACACAAGGTTACTGTTACAATCGGTATGCCCGATTGTGGTTCAGAAATAACACAATCTTCAAGGAGGCTCTTTCTGTTTACCCATTCCATGAAGAAGGTCCTGAGAATATAATGAAGTGGCCTTTCATCTGCCTTCCACATCACAGCCTGACATCCGTACCACGGATCCAGTTCCGCGAGTCACTTTCTCGTCCTGAGCCCTTTTGGCACAGAAAGTACTCCTCAGCCCCAGGCCAGTATTGATGAAGCTGCTGCCCTTCATCAAGATGGATTCAAGTGGGATTTGATCCACTTGCGGACCATCACCCTTCCCTTGGCACCCAAGGCTTATCAGGTTAGTTAACCGCTGGCTGACACTCAGCGTTGAGTCTCTGGCTGTATGTAATAAGACTTGACTTATTACAAGAAGGTGTAAGGTGTGACTATGCAAGTGATTCTCATATCATTTCTATTTCCTTCCTTTCCTTTCTTTCTTTCACATGTCACTGCATTGACCATTTGGGGAACTGCACAAAATTGAAATATGGTGACTAAAAAAAACACCCAGGACCTTGTTCACTGATACAACTTCAAACCTTTCTGTGTTTTGAAGTTGCACAACAACGATTTTGTTACTGGGCATAACACATGTGATTTACTTGATATCAGATGTGCTGATTCCAAATCTGAACTCAGAATTTGCCTATCACATACAGATTTTAAGTTATAGGTGTGCCATAGCTGTTCAAATGGTCGGCAATTGGGTACAGTAATACCTTATACAAAGTCCGCTTCGTACAACATCGAATTCATACAACATCGCCTAATTCCTTGGAAAAAGTTGCCTCATACAAAGTCGGTGGACTTTGTATGAGGCATTGGGGTTTTCCCAAGGTTGCATTGTGCCTGGCCAGTATATAAGGCAGGACACATGTGTGCATTGCTCTTGTGGGTTTTGCACGAGGCGAAGAGTGTTTAGGAGTGGTTTTGAGTGCGAGTTTGGATTTTTTCATCAGAAATTTTAGAAGCATTCCTGGGATTTTTGCAGCATTGTTCAGGTTCTTAGACAATCAGGGTTGTTTGACATGTTTTTGTAATGTATTTAGCCTTTAGACAATGATTTCTTAAAGTTCTGTCAGTTTCCTGTCTGTTTCTTTGACTTTGCCCTGAAGTCTGTGCTGTTACAGTACAACGTATCTCTATGGAAACGACGTTGTATGAGGCAACGTGGCAAGGATTTGGACATTGTATGAGGCATCATGGCTAGGATTTTGCATGCCTCATACAAAGTCCAAATCCGTATAAAGTCCAAACTTGTGGAACCAAGTTTGGACGTTGTATGAGGTATCACTGTAATATATTTTTCCATGGGAACATTATAACACTTGCAGCTACCACTATGCCTGCTGCTGCCTCAGGTGAATCATGTCCCCTTGTGACATGCAAGTTCCAGCAGTGGCCGGGCATGTCTGGGCAAGTCAGTGATCTGATATCAGAAATAGGTATATAAGGCGAGATGGACCAAGAACTTGTCTCTAGTGCGTAACCATCTTATTGGATAGTACATCTGTTTTGAGCAAAAGATGAGTAGGCTCAGTTGTGTTAATAAACCGGACAATGTAGTTAATCACATCTATACATGTAATTAACTTAAGATCCCAGTGTCCTAGGCAGAATCGGACTTCAGCTTTGGATTCAGCGCACTTGATTTAGTATAGGACACATGGATTAGACCAAGTAGCAGACAATATTTATTTTTTTGTGATGCAGTGTTCTTATTACAACTCAGTCATCTGTGAAGCCTGTGAGATTTGAGATCTACGGTAAATTTCTTTGCAACATAAATACATATTCACAATCCCCCCCCCCCTTTTTTTTAAATGTTTAGCCTAAAGACTTTCTTAAGGGGTTTTTGTTCGTTTGTTTGTTTTTGCACTAAACTTTGCACGGATGCTAGGTCTTTTCATCATGCCTCGTTAAATGTCTGTAAACAACTTCTTTGAGTAACGCAGTGGCAAAGCTGCCGATTATCTCCACACCAGAGTCTGTTTTGGTTATATACTCATGCAAGACCTAACTTTATAAAATGAAGCAAAAGAAAATAAAGACTAAAACAATTGTTTGTAGAATTCAGCCGACACAACAGGACATTTTCATTTTCTCTTCGTCTCTCTCTTGGCAGAGAAATATTGATTTGTAAGGATAGCTTTGATATCAATTAGTCTCAAAATGAGAAAAAGGCAGCCACTTTGCATGGAGAAATTAATTAAAAAATGCCGTATATGGTCACAAGAGTGTTCTAAGCATAAAATTGCTTTTCCCCTTTTAGGTCAACTTTCTTATAGGCTTGTGTAATGGAACGAAAACTGAATTTGCATCAAAGAATATTTAAGTTTAGCATTAAACTGTCCATACTAAACAACTGGTATCTTTTTGATCAAAGCTGTTCCCTGGTGTTTTTGTCTACATATACCAGAGAGCAGCCTCAACTCAATTACATAAAGTCTAAAAGATTTGTGGTCAGAATCCTTGATTTTTTTCCCCCGGGGGGAACATTTTTTTTGGGAAATATAATTGATAGATAGTACTATAACATTTTCTTTTTCTGCTGCTGCTGCCCTATTTGAATCTGAATATTGGGGATCCTCGTGGCAATCAGCCATGAAGACTGTCCTGAGAATATAATGCAGTGGCCTTTCATCTGCCTTCCGCATTGCAGCATGACACCCATAGTACTACTGATCCACTTCTGCAAGTCACTTTCTGGTCCTGAGCCCTTTTGGCACAAAAAGTCCTCATCAGCCAGTATTGCTGCCCTCCATCAAGATGGGTTCAAGTGGGATTTGATCCATATGGGGACCATCACCCTTCCCTGTGGAGTTTGGCACCCAAAGCCATTAGAACTCAGGGTTGTCAGGTTAGTTAACCACAACCTGACACTCACCATTGAGTCACTGGCAGTAGGGTCTACATTATTACCATAGCAGGATAAACTGGTCAGATACATAAAACATATTAGAGGGTAGGAAAATATGTGCCCCCCCATCTGATTTTGTACCCCAAGAACGCATGGATCCTGCAACAGGATGACGAATTGTTAACATCTCAAAACTTTTCCTACATTCTTCAGTGCTTTTTGACAGTCATGCCAACAGAGCAATCATGGCCATGGGTGCATTTTCAACCTTGAATCAAATTCCTTATCCTGTGAAATTCTCCTGCAAACCTCCAGAACAAACAGAAGACCTCTTCTGTGTAGCACCAGTTAAGATTTTGTGGGAGTTGATTGATTGGCAGGTGTCATTACAATTCATTTGTCAGCTATCTGTGATAACAAATAAAGAACAATGCAGAGGTCTGTATTAGTGGGGAAGAAACATCAAATAAATAAAGGTAAATGTCGGAGGCCTCAGATGGTCTGGAAAGTGTCCCTCAAGGGTTGAATCTGACTTTACTTGGCTTGTCCATGTGAAATAGAGGCTCTGAGGCAGTAAAATTGCTTTGTCGATCTCTAGATGTTTAGGGGTTTGGTCTCCTTGTACTTTAACAGTAGAA
This sequence comes from Bradypodion ventrale, assembly GCA_035047345.1. NCBI lineage: Eukaryota > Metazoa > Chordata > Lepidosauria > Squamata > Chamaeleonidae > Bradypodion > Bradypodion ventrale. The sequence goes on from JAWDJE010000006.1 coordinate 130,995,622, forward strand.
GCAAAAAAACTGACATTACCTCCAATCTAAATTAACACTCTTGAAATCACATGGATAGGGCTGGAGATAGGAGATATTGGTTTTCTTGTTTATAGCATTTTTTATTCCACCCAATTTAGTGACAAGCACTACTCTGAGCAGTAAATTATGTATGAGAAGTAGCAAACTGTCTGATTTAAAAAACAAAAAAACTTGACTTCCATTGTCTGAAAAAAGTCCTCTCTAACCATGCCAGGGTGTTGTGTGATCATTACTCATGCTCACACTTGAATGAATGAATGAATGAATGAATGAATGAAAGAAAGAAAGAAAGAAAGACTGACTGACTGACTGACTGACTGTTAGTTAGCTGAAGGGTACATAAGAATTTATTCTGCTAATGGGAAGCTGTTGAACAAAAAAGAAATAGGCAACATTATTGAAGTGTGTGTTCAAAATGCTGTATCAGTCTGTGCACACAAAATTATCTCATCTACTTAAAGCAAGAGTTCTCGACCTTTTTTAAGCCAGGTGCCGGGTCATGCTCCTTCAGACAGCTTCAGGAGCTGGACAGCCATTTTGCCCTTCCTCCACCACATGGCACTTCCTGGTGTGGTGGAGGTGGTGGTGGGGCCACATCAATATGGTGCCATGGGCCACATCCAGCCCGCAGGCTGCAGGTTCAGAATCCCTGGCTTAAAGGTTCGAGCTTTTGCCTTTGGACTCATGATAGAACCATCATACTCATATTATAACCCAGAATGTGTGGAAAATTTCTGAAGGCTCATCCCAGCTGACTTTTAAATTCTTTTCACAGCTAGATCCAAAGGTTTGTTTTATGGACTACGATAAATCTGTTGCAGGGGAGGAAGATAAAAAGAACCCAGCCATCTGAGATGATTTTTAGAGTTATTCCCCCCGACCTCTTAAATATATAAAAAAGAAAAATGTTTAAGCATAACATTTCTCTTTTAAAAAAATGTTAGTAAATAGCTTGATCTGTTTATATGGTTTTCAATATAACCAAACAGCTTGCCAGTTAAACAAGTTCAACCGACAGTAGAAATTGATATATATTTTTAACCATAAAAATCAGACTTCATCCAAGCCTGATATTAAATATTAAGGGATTTGGCTAGAAGGACAGTACACATTTCAAAAAAGTGGCTGGTGAGAGGTGGCTGGATGTCTTCATTCTTCCATTCACACTTCTGTGCATAAGATTTGCTTGCTGGTCCCAAGGATTTCTGGTCCAACAGAATATATACTGCCATCGGAGAAAAGGAGAAACTACTTTTTGGAACTGTAGTTTCCAGAATACAGCACACTAGTCCAGTTTAGAGACCGAGAGTCCAAGGCGGTGGTGGTGCATGTGTAGGCACTGCGTGTGCACACACACTCATGTGACGAGGTACACCGGTGATATCACATGGGTGTGTGCATGCAGGATTTCACCCTCCCCTCTCGACTCCCCATTGGCTAAGGGAGAGGGGTGGGTGGGAAAGCGGTGCTGCCATTGGTGCCGGTGGTGCAGGGCAGCAATTGCTCCTGACGTCACATGTGCCATTAGAAAGAGCTCTCTGTGCCACCTCTGGCATGAATGCCATAGGTTTTCCAACACTACCCTAGCCTGTATGGCCACAAACTGATTTTCCCCATCTCTTCTCTGCTTTCCTCTCAAGATGGTAAAGTCCCTTTGCTACAATTTCAATTGTCATTTGGATTGCCTTGAACTTGTTCATGGAAGACTGCCAACTGGTCCTTGTACCTATGCATTTAACCACAACTTTATGTTCAAGCATCAATCTTTAACTTTGTGGTTTAAGAAGGTTTACCCAGTAGACCTCTACACCAGTTGCCAATCCTACACCCATTTGCTGAAGGCCAAGAAAGGCTCAGATGCAAACATGTCTTCATGGGATTCCCCAATCACCCTCAATCCCACTGATGATCACTAAAAAGGGGACAAAGATGTTCCCTAATTTGAGCAAAATTATCTATGGTAATTCATAGACACAGCTGCAAATTCAAAAAGGATTTTTATAAAGATAATTATAATACAGTACATTGAATATAAGTGGGGCAATCTCTGGCCAGTGACTTATGTATCTGTGGAGTATCTTTGTGCCAGGACTGTGGATAGTCAATGTTGTGGCACAGTGGTTAAGCTACAGTACTTGGTGTGAGTTTGATCCCAATGAGTTCAAAGCTGACTCAGCCTTCTATCCTTCAACATCGATAAAATAATTACCCAGTGAGAAATACCTAAAGAGTGCTCCAAGCACAACAGGGAAGTCTATAAGTGTAATTGCTATGGTTAGTTAACATCCCTTGAAGTTATTTACTTTTAAATTAGGTCTAGAGCTGGACATTCAAATAAAAGTCACCCTGAGAAAGAAGGTAAAGGTCGCTCTTGCTCGAAAGCCAGACATATCTGACTCTAGGGTTCGGTGCTCATCTACGTTTATAACCAAAGAGCCAGTACTTTGTCTGCAGATTTTTCCATGGGCAGGCATGACTAGACACTGGAGTGCACATGGAACACTTTTAACCTTCCCAACAAAGTGGTACCTATTTATCTACATGCAATTTCTTGCTTTCGAACTGCTAGGTTGGCAGGAGCTGGGGCAGAGATGGGAGCTCACTCTGTCATGCCATACTCGGGCCTCAAACTGCTGGCCTTAAATGGCTGAAGAAGCCATATTCTTGTGCAGTTACAAATGAGAAAATATTACTGTGTTTTTTTTTTATTTAAAAAAAATAGTTCCTAGAACAGTCACTGCTGATACGGTCTGGAGTAGTTTCGGAGCAGTAGTCAGAAATTTAATGTATCCTGTCTCTGATCTTCAACTATGTCAGGACTGATTTGACACAGACCTTAACCAGCTGGAAGACACTCTTGGGAAAACACACAAAGAGGCTTATCCTTTGGATGTGTCATAAATTTCTAAACAAAGTCATAGGAAACACTAATGTTTTCACTTTCCCCTTGGCTACAAGCTGGTGTTTCCATCGCCATGTTCAGTTTCATGTAAAGGGCCAGATTCTGGGAATATCCCTTATTTTAATTGAGTTCTCATCCGTCTCAGCAAGGAATACTCCTCCTGAACTCCCTTGGGGAGCTATTCTTCCTTTTTAACACAGACTGCCTTTTACAGAAGTGTCAAAATGAATAGACTGCATCCTTCGGATTCTAGTATAAAATCTTTTAACAATCTGAAGGACATTTATGATTTCATTTCAGAAAGGGTGGCCTAATAGGGGCGGCATTTTATATTCTAATAATTCTAGCTTGCAGTATGTCTTAAAAATCAGAACCGAGTTAAACACGGAGCTGCATTTCAACCTGTCAAGTGAACGCCTTCGCTTGTGAGAGAGGGCAGGCACCGGAGAAGTTTATCAGTCCTCAAAGAGTGGAAACGTTAATGGCCCTCATAATCTTGGATGCCTCACAACTGCCAGTGAATTGCAAGGGGCCATACTCAGTGGTACATTCGCTAAGTTAGGGGTTCCCAACCTACGGCCCATGGGCCAGAACTGGCCTGCAGCACCATTTCACCTGGCCCGTTGCTGCCGCACCCAGAAGTATTCAAGAAAATACTTGAGCCATCTACTCTGGGTTGCCTTAGTTAGCTTGCTGCTTTCAAAAGTGGTATAGTCAAGATTCAACTGCTCATCCAGTTGGCTTTTCTTTGTGGCACACGAGGGGACAGTATCCTGTTCTTCACCTCAAAGAGTGAAATATTTTGGGCCAGCTCTAATGGGCTGCAATGTAAAGGAAGCCAGAGAGGTAAAGATGTGAGGTGATGTTATTAAATTATTTAATCAACAGGCTGTCTTCACAAATTGAAATAATCTATCCACCTCCTGCAACACTCAGATAAGACAATGAGTACAGTACTTTGCTTTGCAATTTGCTTAGAAAGCCTCTCTGCAAAATTGCTGTCTTTCCCTTTTATGAATGAAGCTCACAAATCCATATCACAGAAGGGTTGGTGGATTTGATTTAAAAAGTGCAACACCCCCCCCCCCCCGCATTCAAAATATCATAAGCTATAAAAAATTGAAGTTATAAAAAAATGGCTATGGAATTGTACAATTTATACAATTTTTGCACAATATATTGCAAAGTCAGCAATCCCCTTGGAAAAGGCAGAGCATATCCTGCCATTTTGCAGGCAGGGATTCTGCAGTTTTGGCCAGTGATAATTTACATCCCAAGCCAGGAGTCACAAACTAGTAGTTCTGGGACACAAAACCAAACAGAACAAAGGACAAACCAGAACAAAATCAGGACCCAAGAAATCTGGATTCAGAAAGATCATCTTACTCAAATGAGCTATAGTCCCGCATGGTTACAAAAAAACCAATGGACAGCTCAGATGACTAGAGTCCGTTGAATAATCCATCACACTGAATGGATGAATACGGATCCATTTGTTCCTGACAAATTCTTTCCAGATTCACAGGCTAAGTCATAGCTGTCAAGTATCCCGTACTGGCCAGGAAAACCCCTTTTTTTACCCTCTTCCCTGCCGTCATCCCATATTAATTAGACTGCAATGCCCTACTGCCACCATTGGAGGGCAGCACAGGATAAGCATAGCTGTCAAGTATCCCGTATTTGCTGGGAAATTTCCCTTATTTCCAAATCCAAAACTTGACAGGTATGTGCTAAGTAAGTAAAATTCAATGAATGAAATTGCCCTTCTCAGCAGGATCAGGTATCTCTGAAGGAGCTTGGTGTTCCCTTAAATTCACTTTGTCACTAGAATTTCCCTACCCGTCCTCTCCATGGGCACATGCCCTGCCCCTCTGTCCTGCAGTCCAATGGGAGCGCTTCCTCCCTCCTCCCAGCACAGAGTTCATCCCGCCTCTCTGCCCAGCAGCCCAATGGGAACGCTTCCTCCCTCCCCCAGCAGAGCCCTGCTCTCTTTGTGGCTGGGTAGAGACTTAGAGGCCACCCTGTACATAAACAAACATGCACTGCCCACTTCCCATCTAGTTTACAGCAACACACCTTGCATGGGTCTGCCCTTGAGGATAACAACCAAGTTGCAACCTATGAGGTCCATAGCTGTCAAGTGTCCCGTATTGGCCGGGAACCTCCCGTATTTTACCCTCTTTCCCGCCGGCGGCCCGTATCAGTCAGACTGCAATGCCCTAATGCCACCACTGGAGGGCTGCACAGGATAAGCATAGATGCCAATTTTCCCGTTTTGTCCGGGAAATTTCCCTTATTTTTAAATCAAAAACTTGACATCTACAATGAGGTCACTGTTTATAGAGAATGAAAACATTAAGTCGTACCCTTTTCTTCTGACTGTAGCATGCATGTTAAAAAGTAAAAGCTGTCTCTGAGGAGTTTTCTGGCAGCACTGCACATTTATCTGAATTTAACTGATGAATCAATTCACCCACTGGTTAATATGCAAGAGATTAATCAATGAGAAAAGCTTATAACTGGGTGACAGCAAGGAAAATGAAATGAACACACCCGCAAAGCCATCCCAATCTCTTTTCTTCATGGTGCTGTTTATAACAACCTCTGACTGTGAGAACTTTCTGCAGCCTCCATGGAACTGTTTGTGTTGTATTACCTCTCCTGTCAAACTGCTGTATTTCAAGCCTTTGACAGGGCTTTCATCTTCCTCCAGCAATGGACTGTGAATGGTACGAAAAAAAATGCTGCTGTTTGCAATATGATCCTTGCAAAAAAACTGGACATCGAAAGAGCAAGGGGACGTTTGTCCTTTAAAGTCTGCCAGGGACTCCCCGGGTAGCAAATCAATGCTATGCTGCTACATTTGCCCTTTTAGTTTTGGCACCTGGTTTTGGGCTGTAAAACTTCAAAAAGATCCGCGGTGTGTGTGAGCGGCTTTTTTCCGCTTCTCTGTGGAGCTTCCCTCTTGCAATCAATTCTCTTTTTTTTCCTGTAAGAAAGGTAGAATAACATTCCCTTGCAGCTGTTATTTAACAAAGGATAACTTCACTGCTTCCCTTTCTTTTGTGATGGTTCTGAAAAAATGAGAAGGGGGAGGAAGGGTAGTTGGCCTGACAAAATGGGAATATCCAGCAGTTGGAGAGCTGTTTTGAACTGCTACCTCAAGCCTTGGCGCTAGAATTAAGGTGGCAAGGAGGTGGATGGAAAAAAGAATCATCCCACCAGGTGCCAGTGGCTTCTAACATTCAAAATGTTTTAAAAGTGGCAAACAAGGAAATAACTTTCACTAACTTTTCAGTAAAGGTCACCCTTGCTTGAAAGCCAGTCGTATCAGACTCTAGGGTACAGTGCTCATCTCGGCTTCCTAGCCAAAGAGCCAGTGATGTCTGTATCTGCAGATGTTTCTGTGGACATGTGGTAGGAATGTGCACGGAATGCTGTTTACCTTGCCACCAAAGTGGTCCCTATTTATCTACTTGCAATTTCTTGCTTTTGAACTGCTATAGGTTGCTATGCACTCACCCTTCGTGCACACTGCTAGGTTGGTAGGAACTGGGACAGATACGGGAGCTCATTCCGTCCTGCAGTATTCAGGTCTCGAACTGCTGACTTGCCGACCTTCCAGTCAGGGTTTTAACCACTTAAGCCACAACAGTCAAACAGTGAGTTAAAATGGTCAACTAATTATAAATAAGTAGGACTGCAGTGGCTCAAGTGGCTAAGACGCTGACTGGGAGGCAGAAGGCCAGCAGTTCGATTCCTGAGTACTGTAGGACGGAATGAGCTCCCATCTTTGTCCCATCTCCTGCAAACCTAGCAGTTCGAAAGCAAGAAATCGCAAGTAGATAAATAGGGACCACTTTCGTGGGAAGGTAACAGCATTCCGTGCACTCTGGTGTCTAGTCATGCCTGCCACATGACCACGGAAATGTCTGCAGAAGCAGACAGTGCTGGCTCTTCGGTTTTGAAACAGAGATGAGCACTGCACCCTAGAGTCAGATACGACTGGCTTTCAAGCAAGGGATACCTTTAATTGTTTTTAAAAGGCTACTTTCCAAACTCTGGTCAGACTATTGTTCTCCTACTGCAGGACTATCTAGTACAGTGGTTCTCAACCTTTTTGAAGCCAAGGGCCGGGTCACGGTCTCTAAGACAGCTTCAGAGACCGGACAGCCATTTTTGCCCATCCTCCACCACATGGCACTTCCTAGTGTGGTTGAGGTGGCGGTGAGCCACATGAAATGGTGCCGCAGGCTGCATACGGCCCACAGACTACAGGTTGAGAATCCCTGATCTAGTACAATGTTTCCCGACCTTTGGTTTTTGGACTTCAGTTCCCAGAAGCCTAAGTCAATTCCCCAAAGCACTGATCAAACAATGGACTGACTTAGGCTTCTGGGAATTGAAGCCCCCCTGTGGGGCATAGGTTAGAAACCACTGATCTAGTGTGACTGGCATCATGTTGCAATAACTTCAAAGTTTCTCCATGCTTCATCTGCAATTGACTGACTTGAAAGGGGCAGCAGTAGAAGTCTTTTCTTTCCATCTATTTACTCTTTCTCCCTCCCCAATTTCTGGATCTGGTAAGCTCTATAATGACCTGGGAAGTTTGATATACCAAGACTGTAATTGTGAAGAAATACAAATCGATGCAGGTCTAATTTAAGTTAAACTGAGTTTTAGAGATTAATCAAATCTTAATTACAGACCAGTTCACACATCCATAGTTATCACGAAATTCATTGATTGGTCTTTCATGCTGGCCCAATAAACTGAGCATCACTTTTTAACATTAATATCATTGAACGCTGAGCGCCTATAATCTTCCGAGTGACAAGTTTATTGCCGTTGGAGAGCACAGAGTAATAACATTAATTAGCGCAAATGTTGAGATTCTGATGCTATTACCCACAACTGCACAATTATCTGATCTCACTAATATTCTAGGCATAGACTTTTTAAAAAAAACTCAAGCTGCTAACAGGGTTTTCCCTTCCTCCAGTTAGAGAACCCTGTAGTGTTTGAACCATTACAAATTCTCTCCCTTTTATGCATTCAAGTACCACAAATCCATATATGCTAAAGACCTGTGGCTAAAGATTTGGCAATAAAATATCACTCTATAAACCCTAGTTTCTCTTTAGATGCAGCTTAAAATCTCTTGCAGAGCTCGGAATATTACTTTTCAAAAGTAATTTGCAACATAAAAGGACCCTGAGTTCATTACTACTTTTCTGCTATCCGTTATGGATCACGATTTCAGCACAAATAAGGAACCAGCACTTGGGAAGAAGAAAAAAAAAGTATTTTAAAGACTAAAGGTAAAATCAAGGTTTCCCTTGCTCGAAAGCCAGTCGTATGTGAATCTAGGGTTTGGTGTTCGTCTCTGTTTATAGCCAAAGAGTCAGTACTGTGTCTGCAGACATTTCTGTGGTCATGTAGCAGGCATGTTTAGATGCCTAAGCACATGGAATGCTGTTACTTTTCCCATAGAAGCAGTACCTATTTTTCTACTTGCAATTTCTTGCTTTCGAACTACTAAGTTGGCAGGAGCTGGGGCAGTCGATGGGAGCTCACTCTGTCCTTCATTATTCAGGTATTGAACTGCTGACCTGCTGGCCTTCCCGTCATCACATTGAGCATCTTAACCACCAACCCACTGCAGTCCATTTACAACTCTCATTTTAGTCATGAGGATTTTTGGCTGGGATTCAGTGGCGTGCTTCTTCCAGATCCCACTGCTTCTGCTAGAACTAATAATAATAAACCCTTCCTCTTGCACTCTAATGCGTTCTTGAAAAGCTTGCTTTGTGAGGCTGTTGAGAGGCTGTTAAGGAGCCAGGGCATTGCATCACAGGTCTTATCTGGAAGCCCTTATCCTTGTTTATCAGTGATGATGCGAGGAAGCCTAAGCTGAACAACTGTATAGCACTGTGATACAATCGAGAGCACCGTACAGTTCTTGATTGTTTGTGTGCTATCTATTCGACTAATCCAGTAATGGGGAAAAGACAGATGGATGGGTAGTGAGGTGGGATGGAGGAGGATAAGGGTAGAAGAAGAGGATCAGAAGGAAACAATAACACCTTGCCTAAGATTGCCAGAGAAATTTTAATATTTTCACCATCTAGATCAGAGGTGCCCAAACCATGGCCCATAAGAACAGCCTTGCTGGAACAGGCCACAGGAGCCCATCCAGTCCAGCATGCTGTCTCACACAGTGGCTCACCATTTCCTTCAGGGTATTCCCAAGGAGATGCCTTCTTCACCTGCTTAGGATTCCCTGGAAATGGCATTGAGAGATATCCTGCCTATCTCTCCAACCCGGAGGTTGTCCTTAAGTATCCATAATTATAGCCATTGATACCCTTGTCCTCCATGAACTTGTCTAATCTTTTCTTGAAGCTGTCAAGACTGACAGCTGTCACCACTTCTTCTGGCAGGGAGTTCCATAGACCAGTAATCCTCTGGGTGAAAAAGTACTTTCTCTTATTTGTTTAAGAACTAGTACCCAAAAGTTTCATCGAGTGTCCCCTAGTTCTAGTGTTATGCGATAGGGAAAACAGTTTTTCCTTATCTACTTTGTCCACACCGTGCATGATTTTATAAACTTCAATCAGGTCACCTCTTAGACGTCGTCGTTCAAGAGTGAAGAGGCCCAACCGTTGCAGCCTCAGATGGTAAGGAAGGTGTTCCAGTCCCCTCATCATTCTGGTTGCCCTCCTCTGCACTTTTTCCAGCTCCATCATATCCTTCTGGAGGTATGGCGACCAGAACTGTACACAGTATTCCAGATGGGGCCTCACCATAGATTTATAAAGAGGCAAAATGACACTTGCTGATTTATTTTCTATACCCTTCCTAATGATCCCTAGCATTGAGTTTGCTTTTTTCACTGCTGAGGCACACTGGGTTGACACCTTCATTGAGTTGTCCACCAGGACACCAAGGTCCCTTTCCTGATTTGTCGCAGAGAGTTCAGACCCCATCAGTTTATAAATGTAATTGGGGTTCTTTGCCCCAACATGCAACACTCTGCACTTACTAATGTTGAAGCTCATTTGCCACTATTTTGCCCACTCCCCCAGTGCCCTTGCGCCAGGTCCAGCCCCCAATGCCTGTTTATCTAGCATAGCACACCCATGCCGCTCCTGGAAACAGAAGTAAAATTCGCCTGCACAGAATGCTGCCATAAATGCACACACAGCTGTCATAAATGCGCTTACAACAGCTGCGGGGGCATTTTAGAGCAGTGTTTTATTTCTGCTTCCAGTTGGAGGAACCACATGACCAGCCCGCTGAACCACGTGACCAGCCTGCGGCCTGAATAGTTTGGGCACCCCTGCTCTAGATGGTTTTTTAAGGGGAAATATCTATTCACCAATGTGTATAGGTTTTAATGATGGAAATGGTAAAACATCTGTTTCAACCTTTATTTGTTACCGGATTCATGCATCTAGAGATGACCATGTAAGAATTGGTACACAACTATTGCATGCAATTGTATGTTCTAATGAGTGCTCATTTCTGTGATTTTAACACATGTCCACATGGAGTCCAATGATCTACATCTGCTGTCATCACATGTGACAACCTATGAACTGTAAATATACTAATTCCTGAAGGCTTAGATAGCTTGGAACTTTTGAAATTTGCCCTCACTTGCTTTCATGTTGCATGCTCCACAGTTTTGTTTATAACGAGCATGATGGATTTTGCAAAAGGGTCAGGTACGGGTTAATTGATGAAACAGACCTTGGAAATAGAGCACAAAGTATGGATCACACCTGAAGGGATTCAGAATGTTGCAATACTATATCTAGCTTTCTTCGTTTTTGGGTGAAATCATAAACATACCTTCCTGGGAGTAAATTCAATAGAAATCAATTAGTCTTGCCTCTCAGAATACATTACAGTATTGTGCTGTTAAGCTACTACATGGGGTAAGTCAAGCGGTTTATCACAACCTAGCTTTGGCCATAGACGGTTTTTTATCACAGTGGGTGAAACATTCCTATTTTGGACTGAGGTACCCTCTTCTACCCAATCCATGCTCTTCTTTGGATCTAGCAATATACAATGAAACCAGAGCACCTCCTAATTTTTAAAGGGAAGAGTGCAAACAACAGTCCGTATGTTGAGGTGCCACTACAATAAAAGTGTTTCCTCTGTTTCAGATAAAGGTTACCCTTTCTTGAAAGCCAGTAGAATTTGACTCTAGGGTTCAGTGCTCATCTCTGTTTATAGCCAAAGAGCCTGCTCTGTCTGCGTCTGCAGGCATTTCCGTGGACATGTGGCAGGCATGACTAAACAATGGAGCGCACGGAACGCTGTTTACCTTCCCACCAAAGCGGTCCTTATTTATCTACTTGCAATTTCTTGCTTTCAAACTGCTAGGTGGTCAGGAGCTTGGACAGAGACGGGAGCTCACTCCATTGTGCAGCACTCAGGTCTCGAACTACTGACCTGCCAACCTTCCAGTCACCAAGTTCAGCATCTTAACCACTATGTCTCTTTCCTTTGTTTTAGTCACAGAATTTTGACTTGTATGCTCTCAAGTCAGTTACAACTTATATGACCCTTCTTAAGGTTTTTCTCCCCAATATAGGGTACTCAAAAGTGCTTTATCAATACTTTCTTCTAAAGGCACTCTGGGTCTTGACTAAGGCTGTACAGTTTGGTAGACACAGTGGGGGATTGAACTCCGAAACTTTGGATGCTCAAACTGCGTTAGCTAAGTGAGATGATGGCGGCGGCGGCGGCGACAATGCTGCTGCTGCTGCTGATGATGATGATGATTATTATTATTATTATTTCATGTCAGAAATTATTCTGGCTTGAGAGGATTTTTGCTGGAGAAACTCCACTCAGGGGACGCCCGAATAAGGCTCCTTTCATGTCCCCAAGTTCTTTTCCCACCGAAGTAGTCCCTCTTTATCAACTGCTAGGTTGGCAGTAACTGGGGCAGAGACAGTCACTCAATCTGTCATGCAGTACCTGGGTCTGAAACTGCCAACTTGCCGGCCTTCCGGCAAGCTGCTTAACCACTGAGCCACTGCGGCCCCAGCTAAGTGAGATGCAGTACTCACTTACAACACCTAAAACAATAGTGGGATCAAGTGAAGACCTTACAGTGATTAGCTTACCATGGAGAAAGGGCTATATAAAGGCAAGCAAGCCTTCTATTTTAATCTGAAACTGTGCAAAATCTTTAAAGCAAACAGACAGACAGACAAAAACAGCAGCTTGAATGGGGCTAGTTGCACTGGGACTTTGTTGCCATTAGCAAAGATCCATCAGCTAGAAGTCCAACTACCACTAAATTCATAGCGATGAATTTCCCCTGGGATAGCCATTTTCTTTCAGACTAATCTATGTCTGGGCAAACCATAATCTTGCACCCTGAGCCATTTGGAAGAAGGTCTGCAAACATTATTTGTACTTACTATAAATATCATAAATGGCAGTTCAGATCTATATCCAGAGGAGCTGTACAGAGGTGGAGAAAGCTCAGTTTAGCCTCCCCAGAACTCTTGCCATCTCTGGCTGCAAATGAATGTACAGAATTGTTTGCTTGTAAACAGTTTTCTCTTTCTCTCAGTTTGTTAGCATGGGCAGGTAGGCATTTCTGATAAATAATAGGAATGTGAATGCTAAGTAAATAAAGCTTGTAAATCATACAGTATTAATTAAAACAATAAAAGTCTTTCTCCTCTGTAAATTGGAAATAAACTTACAGTGGGACCTGAACAGTGGTAATTACTGTGATTAATTAAATACTGCTCATTCAGCTATTCATTGGGTCTTATGTTTTGCATTTTTTTTTTATAAAAAAGAGAGAAATATAGTACAGATGGATGGTTATGTTCTTACTAACAGAGATTTATACATTCTACATATGCGCGCGTGCACACACACACAGGTTGCATGTAATGCTGAACATTCTTGTTGCCCCCTGTTGCTATTGTTTTTATGACTATCATTACTGCTTATTTATTTAATATTATGCTCGTGTCATGGTGCTTATTTTCTGCTGATTATTTTTGGTTGGTTCTATTATATAAACTGATATTACTGATCTATGCTTTATATGTTCTTATGTTTTAAATCGTCCGCAGTAGTTTTATACTAAATGGGTGGTACAGTACTGTACTGTGGGGTGGGGGTGGGGGTTGGGGGATAAGTCCACACTCAGCTGATTTGAGGAAAATTCAATGAGTGACTTAGGTGGGCATAACTCAACCCCCAAGCCACTTAGCCACAGCAAAGTTGGATACAGTTTTCTGCAGACCTTCCTCTCAACCCTGTCCAAATTTGGTGAGGTTTAGCATTAGGGTGTCTGAGTTGTGCCCCCCACCCCAATAACTCATTGATTTTCCCCCAAACCAGCTAATGGTAGCCTAAGATTTTTGCACAGTAATGCATATAAATCAAATCAAGCAAACAATCAATAATAGGCTCATTCAAGTGGCTAAGATGCTGACTGGGAGGCAGTAGGCCAGCAGTTCGATTCCCAAGTACTGCAGGATGGAATGAGCTCCCATCTTTGTCCCAGCTCCTGCCAGCCTAGCAGTTCGAAAGCAAGAAGTTGCAAGTAGATAAATAAGGACTACTTTGTTGGGAAGGTAAACAGCGCTCCGTGTGCTCCGGTGTCTAGCCATGCCTGCCATATGACCACAGAAATGTCTGCAGAAGCAGACAGCGCTGGCTCTTGGGCTTTGAAACAGAGATGAGCACTGAACCCTAGAGTCGGATACAACTGGCTTTCGAGCAAGGGTAGCCTTTACCTTTAAATAGGAACCACTTCAGTGGGAAGGTAAACAGCATTCCATGCACTCCAGTGCCTAAGCATGCCTGCCACATGACCAGATGCAGACAGCGCTGGCTCCTCGGCTTTGAAACAGAGATGAGCACTGAACCCTAGAGTTGGATATGACTGACTTTTGAGCAGGGGCAACCTTTACATTTGACTAAGGTGGGGCAGCAATCTATGTTCCTTAATGGACCAGCCACCATTGACCCAAAGCCACTCAGTGAACTTTACACCTGATTTGTATCATGTCTTTTCCTTTCTGAGAAGAATAGTGAACGCATGACATTAAATCAGCAATCTCATCTGGATAATTTCCACAGTTATAGGTGTTTTTTTTTTAAAAAAAATCCCCACAGAATTAAATTGACAATACATCTACACTGCAAGAGCTTTGATATATTCAAATAGACTATAGATTGGTATCATGGAGTCTAATGTGTACACTTTATTTTCATTAAGTTGGCTTTAAGCATCAGTATTTAAAAGCTGGCATTTGCTTAAATACCGAAGTGTGTGCTTGTTTCTCTGATATCATAGATCGTTTGCAATCGCCAAGCCCCTTTGATCTCTCTCTGAATGCCCAGCTAGAACTTAAAAAGGAAATTAAATGCAGAGCTCAATTTTTCATTAAGTTGTCGCCCACAGTTTTACAGATATGACGCTTCAGAACAGCCTCTTCTAACAGGTGGACAAACAGAATGTTAATTCGCTGTTATCCGTGGAATTATAAAAACTGCACAGAGAACAAAACTGCCTGACTCTTACCATACTCTTCTTAATTAGCCATTGTAACCCTGCAATGCATCAACAATTCAAGCCAATGGACTTGACTAAAATCGGATCATGTATCACCCCTTCCTTACAGGCATACTTTGGGGGAACCAGTTGTCCCATGCAAAAGTATGCATGGGATAGTTACAGAAGTGGGTGAAAAATCTAAATCTAAATTATTTGGGTGGGGAAGTCTTCATTCCCTATGAGGTGGACAAGGGCTTTTTAACTATGTAAGAACTAAGACAGGGGTGGTCAAACTATGGCCTGTGGGCCGGACCCAGCCCACGGCACCATTTCATGTGTCCTGCTGCCACCCTCGCCACTCCCGGAAGTGAAAGAGGGTGCATTTATGACAGCTGTAAAATGTGCCCACACATATGTAAATGCGTCTGCTGTAAATGCTGCCATAAATGCACCCGTGCGTGGCTGTCGTAAACGCATTTATGACAGCTGCGGACATCTTTTACAGCAATGTTTATGGTGGGAGGAACCATGTGACTGACCCACTCAGCTGTCCAAGGTCTTTGGTCTGGCCCATGGCGTGAAGAGTTTGGGAACCCATGAACTAAGGCATTTTTACAATCTCAAAAGAATATTTTTTTCAAACTCTGAACTATTTAGATTAGGCACGGGAATCTATAACCCATAGATCCCGTGCCCAAACTTGTTTTTATTACGTGGGTTTACAAATTACCAAAACTCCGTCACTGAATTTTAGCAGCAAGCCAGGGTCATTGCAGGGGTTCTCAACCTTTTGAAGCCAAGGGCTGGGTCATGCTCCCTCAGACAGCTTCGGGGCGGATAAACATTTTGCCCTACCTGCCTGCCACACATGGCACTTCCTGGTGTGGCAGAAGCAGAGGGGGCGACATGAAATGGTGTCGCGGGCCGCATCGGGCCCTTGGGCCATAGGTTAAGAACCCATTATTTAAAGCAATAATTTTCCTTGCTTCAAATACACTGCAGTGATTTTATTGGGAGGAAATTAGTGGCTGATTGGGTAAACCCATTTAAAGCAAGCCCATGGTTAAATTTTGGTTAAATGTTTGACGCAAGCCTCTATTTTGTGGTTAAAGCAAATACCTGCTGACCAATTTCATTGGTTGGGGCGTGGCCATGGGAACATGAAGACAAAATTGGCCTAGGAATCTGTAAAAAGCTGCCCATTACTAGTGAAACAATATAAACTAATATTTCTTTCTTCTAATGTGTCAATGAGTCTCATTACCTCTCAAGTATTAGTCTGGCTTCTCTCGGCAGGCCAGCTTCACTGCTGCGACAGATCCTAACTTGAGTGTAGCTCTCTGCCCGGGGGAATTGGGGTGAGGGAAGAGATGGCTTTTCCCAACAGCTACAGACACAATATAGAGCATTCTTCTATGGGAGATTTACAATCCCACCCCTCACCCCCGTCACACAAGGTCTAAATTCATGGGAAGAATAAGCATGAAGTACCCATATGTCTTCTTGCGCTTTTTCTATAGTATGCTCAAAGCAGTTATTAGTCACAGAACTCAAGAAGCTCCCCTGGGGGGGCAGGGGGGGCTTGCACAACCCAGCATTGATTAGGACAGATTGTGTTAATCATTAAAAATGAATCTGAAACTGGTCTAACCCGCATAATTTTTCTCCAAACAGCAGTGGCAGCCTTATCATGACAGAAAGCATGGGGACTGCCTCAGGCGGCAGATGCAGGGTGTGTGGGGGTCACAGCAAAATGTTGGGAAGACTGCACAGAGTGTCCCATCTGGCCTGCTGTGTCAAGGGACCCTATTCTATCACTGATGCTGGAAGAAAGCTCAATTACAAGGCCAGCTGGCTTCAGTAACATGGAGATCAGATGGGAAACCATTGTCTCTGGCAGCAAAATATCCAGAGCTCACTTTGACAAAAGTTTCTTAACAGGAATGGTTGTTTTGTAACCTTTCAAAGCCCAAGATCCCCCCATATCCCAGAGATAATATTAACAATGGTAAAGTGAAGGAGTTGGGTCATGGTGGCTTAGTGGTTAATATGTTGAGCTTGACATACAGAAGGTCAGCAAATCAGCAGTTCAAGTGCTGGGTGATGGAATGAGTGCCCATCATCTGTCCCAGCTCCTGCCAACCTAGCAGTTCAAAAGCAAGAAATTGCAAGTACATGAATAGGTCCTGCTTCTGCGGGAAAGGTAACAGCATTCCGTGTACTCTCTGCGGGAAAGGTAAAAGCATTCTCGTCATAAATGCCACATGACCACAGCTCTGGCTCTTTGGCTGTAAACGGCAGTCGCTGAGAGTCAGACACGACTGGCTTCCTAGCAAAAGAGATTGTTTACCTAACAGAGTTGGAGCAAATGGCATGGTCCAAACTGTTTGGTAATCAGATTTGAAGCAACAAGATAAAAGATCCTAAGGGACAGAATTCAACGCAGTCAAGGCAGCCTGGATATATTTAGTTCTTAGGTCATCTGGGATACTGCAGTGGCTCAAGTGGATAAGATGCTAACTGGGAGGCGGAAGGTCAGCAGTTCGATTTCCGAGTACTGCAGGACGGAAATGAGCTCCCGTCTTTGTCCTAGCTCCTGCCAACCTAGCAGTTTGAAAGCAAGAAGTTGCAAGTAGATAAATAGGGACCGCTTCGGTGGGAAGGTAACAGTGTTCCGTGCGCTCTAGTCATGCCTGCCACATGACCACAGAAACGTCTGCAGAAGCAGACAGCGCTGGCTCTTCGGCTTTGAAACAGAGATGAGCACTGCACCCTAGAGTTGGATATGACTGGCTTTCGAGCAAGGGAAACCTTTACCTTTACCCTTAGGTCATCTGGTATGATTAAACAGACAAAGTTGTAGTACCACCTCCAGCCACAACTTGAGTGGCAGTGCAGCACCGCAGAATTCTTCTGCTGCTTCTTCTGCCGTATCTAAATCCGTGAATATTGGTGATCTTCATGACCATCAGCCACGAAAACTGTCCTGATAATATATGGTAATGCAGTAGCTTTTCATCTGCCTTCTGTATCGCAGCATGACGCCGGTACCACTGATTCAGTTCCGTGAGTCACTTTCTGGTCCTGAGCCCTTTTGGCACCTAAAGTCCTCCTCAGCTCCAGGCCAGTATTGATGAAGCTGCTGCTCTCCATCAAGATGAAGAATTAGGGTGTAATATCCCTCTTTCTGAAAACTACCTCTGCGATCAAGGGAAGGTTCCCATGTCCTTTGGCATCTAAGGCTCCTCTAAGCCCCATTGCACAGAGAGAGCCAGGACAAATTATTATTTTTGAAGACTACATCTGCCAAAATCCCACAGCAAGTGGGTTAGAAGAAAGCCTGGGAGCTTTGCTCCTAAAAAATAACCTTCTCCATTGCTCTATGCACATATGTGAAAGCTATGTAAATTGCTTTAGAAGAGGAAACAGCAGCAGCAGCAGCAGCCATACCTGTCAAGCGCGGCTCAGGAAAATCCAGGAACTGCTCCAGCATGGCCGTGCATAGGCAGCAACAACTCTTTCTGTGCATGTGCAGAACCCTTCTGCTCAGAACCCTTCTGCGCATGCGCCGAACCCTTCTGTGCAGAACCCATGCGCAGTAGCTACTTTCCCCGCTGGTCAAATTACGGGATGGCGGCGGAAAATTGGAGGAACGAGTGCTGAAATACGGGAAATCCCGGCCAATCCGGAATACGTGACAGGTATGGAAGCAGCAGCAACAACAACAACAAAACACAACATTTAAAGGTCAAATTTCTGGTTCACGGTTATGTTTTCAAGAATCTGCATGGAAGGATAATACATTGGAAAGGCTGCACCTTGAGTTGTCCTTTGAAGTTAACCATCAGAAGCAGAACTCTCCTCCTCAATAACACATTTTCACACAGCACGGAGGCCACCTGCCTTTGATCCATCCCTGACTTTCTCTGTTGTCTACCATGTTCTGAGCCTGCAGGCATTGCTTGTTAACATATAGTGTGCATTTGGGGTGCACCAGAGTGGATAATGCCAAATAATGGCTGATTTATATTTTTAAGCAAAACTGGAATAGAGTATAATCAATTCTAATGAAGCTTCCCCACCACCACCATCACCACCGGTTTGGCGTTATCTGAGGCAGAAGGTCGGCACACACACATATATCAACAGTGACCCTCTTTTATGTCTTATAATTAAAAGGCTTGAAGGAATTTATTCTCTTTCTCCAGCAGCTATGGTTTCCCAACATGAAATGTATGGGGTGGGGGTCAAGAAACCTATGAGACTTATATAAATAATAAAGCAAGCTAACAATTTACCGTATTTTCTTAAATCCTCCTTATAAAGTTCATCTTTCACTAACTTGCAGTGTATTTGTATGGATGGGGTCGAATGCATGTGAGGTGGTGGAGCATTCCACAAAGTTGGAGCCATCATTTGCAATGCCCTCTGAGCCCACTTGCCTGGGAAAACTGGGGTGCCCAAGCATGGTTTATCAAGAAGTGACACTCAAGGTCCTAAAACATTCATGGGTTTTGGGAAGGTCGGCACCAGCAGTTCAAGACTCTAGCGCTGCGAGGTGAACTGAGCTCTGGTCATCTGTCCGAGCTTCTGTCAGCCTAGCAGTTTAAAAGCAAGAAATTGCAAATAGATAAATAGGTACAACTTTGGTGGGAAAGGTAACAGTGTTCCATGTGTTTCGGCATCTAGTCATGCCTGCCACAGGACCATGGAAACATCTGCAGATGCAGACAGTGTTGAGCACCCTCACCCTAGAGTGGTGGTTCCCAAAGTGGGCCCCATGCCCCACAGGGGGACTTTAATTTCTAAAAGCCTAAGCCAGTACATTAGCTGATCAGTGCTTTGGGGAATTAACTTGGTTTCTGGGAACTTAAGTCCAAAAAAACAAAAGTTAGGGAACCACGGCCCTAAAGTGGGACTTTTACCTTTATGTTTACATGAAGACCTTGAATCAGGCACAAAAGCCTACAGGCAGCTTATTTCACTCGGTTGTTGTGAGAATAAATAAGGTTGCAGGAGGGTAATATGAGCCACTTTGAAATCACAAAAGACAGGAAATAATTGGAACTAGTAAATAAATATATTTGAATGAATGCAATGCCTGTACTGATTCCCCACCCCCCACCCCTCCCAAAAAGATCACTAAATGAACTTGTTGCAGCAAAACTGAAAAACCGTCTTGTGGTATACAGGACAGTATAACACTTTATTGCTTCTACTGAACAGGTAAGTGATGCAAATCTCTCATAGGATCGCTTCTTTTAGGTAAAGGTTTCCCTTGCTTGAAAGCCTGTCATATCCGACTCTAGGGTTCAGTGCTCATCTCTGTTTCAAAGCCAAAGAGCCAGCGCTGTCTGCTTCTGGTCATGTGGCAGGCATGACTAGACACCGGAGCGCACGGAGCGCTGTTTCCTTCCCACCAAAGTGGTCCCTATTTATCTACTTGCAATTTCTTGTTTTCAAACTGCTAGGTTGTTAGCACCTTGCAATCCACATATTTCTCAGAAGCTTTAGATCTGCAGGAATCCAAAACAGCCCAGTGTGTGTGATCAGATATTGTGCCCCCCAACACACACTTTTCAGTTTATCAACCTGGCTCCAAACGCTGTGAAAGAAACACCAAGAAAGAGCAGCAGATCTTCTACATGACGCTGTGAGTTAAGGGGTGACACGTACATAGACCAAAAGTATTTTCCCCTTTGGTGTGAGACGCTTCAAAGGACTTCTGTGCTAACCGTTGTGTAGTAGCAGTCTGACTCGGAGTAAACATGAGGACAAACATGAGCATCAAAAGGGTCTTGACTGGATTTTGGCTGATTACAGTGACTCTTTAACTACTCCCAAGTGTGAAATTTTTCATGCTCTTCCTAAAGGGGATGTGAACCTTTTGCACAGCCTTTCAAGTAAGCCTTTGTTTGTATGCCTGTCACACCAGCAACCCAATGAGACTGGATCTTGGATCTTTCCCAGTCTCCATCTAGAAAAATCAACCCCATGTTCCTGTTCCTTTCCATACAAGTTGAGTACATTTGTCCAAATTTAATTTAATTTTAAATTTTACATTTGTATCGCCGTCCCCTCGCTGAAGCAACTCGCAATTAAAATACATAAAAACAGTCATAAAAATTCAATCTTAACCTATAAATCCAAGGGTTAACCGTTGGAACTGGCTATAGGTTGCTATGCCTCGCCCTACTTGCCTGCACTCACCCTTCGTGCACACGGCCGATCTGGGTACGCAGGTCAACGAAGGATTGAGAAAACCGGCAGTGGGGCAACAGCCCCACAAACGCGAAGAAAGGGAAACAACTTCACTTCCCAACATTCCTTGCGCCGCGCCGCGCCAGAGCCAATCAGGCTGAGAGGCTCTCGCACGGCGCAGCGTTCGGAAACGCGCCGCAGCCAATCAAAAGAAAAGCATTTTAAAAAAACGCAGCACCAACACAAAGCACCAACCCATAACTACAAGCCCCAGCGTCCTGCGCGCCATGAGCGCGCAGAACGCTGAGGAAAACGGCGCCCGAAAAATTAAAAAGAAAAACAACTCACCGCCTCACAGCCAAGCAAAGACCAGCCAGCTTTCTTTCCCTCACCCACGGCGCCTGAAGGTCCCGACTGGAGTTTCCCCTTTAATATCAGTGGGTGGGGGTTTTGACCCCCCTCTCCGCTGGCTACCCTAGGGTTGGGAGGTTTGTGGGGACAAAAGGGGTATATTGCCCCAACACTTCTGGACCCAGGAGACCAGGGAGAGGGGATTGTTCCCCCCCCCTCCTTAAAACAACTCTGTCTTTTCTTCTCTTTAAAAACTGAGTTGTTTTAAGGAGGGGGGGATCGATACCCTCTCCCTGGTCTCCTGGGTTCAGAAGGGTTGGGGCAACATACCTCTTTTGTCCCCACAAACCTCCCAACCCCAGGAGAGCCAGCGGAGAGGGGGGTCGCAACCCCCCACCCACTGAAATTAAAGGGGAAACCCCGATCTACTTTCACGACTCCACACAAAGCACCATAACACACTAAAGCCCCCCTCCCCATCACCTAGCCCACCCTTCATAACCCCAACGACCATGCCCCCCTCCCCACCGCCTAGCCCACCCTTCCTAACCCCAACGGCCACGCCCCCTCCCCATCACCTAGCCCACCCTACCTAACCCCAATGACCATGCCCCCCTCCCCCCACCTAGCCCACCTTTTCTAACCCCAACGATCATGCCCCCTCCCCACCACCTAGCCCACCCTACCTAACCCCAACGACCATGCCCCCTCCCCGCCACCTAGCCCACCCTACCTAACCCCAATGACCATGCCCCCCTCCCCACCACCTAGCCCACCCTTCCTAACCCCAACGATCATGCCCCCTCCCCCCACCAAGCCCACCCTTCCTAACCCCAATGATCATGCCCCCTCCCCCCCACCTAGCCCACCCTTCCTAACTCCAACGATCATGCCCCCCTCCCCCCCATTTAGCCCACCCTTCCTAACCCCAACAATCATGCCCCCTCCCCCCACCTAGCCCACCCTTCCTAACCCCAATGATCATGCTCCCCTCCCCCCCTAGCCCACCCTACCTAACCCCAACGATCATGCCCCCCTCCCCCCACCTAGCCCACCCTTCCTAACCCCAACGATCATGCCCCCTCCCCCCCACCTAGCCCACCCTTCCTAACCCCAACGATCATGCCCCCCTCCCCCCACCTAGCCCACCCTTCCTAACCCCAACGATCATGCCCCCCTCCCCCCCACCTAGCCCACTCTTCCTAACCCCAACGATCATGCCCCCCTCCCCACCACCTAGCCCACCCTTCATAACCCCCAACGAAAAACAACTCACTACCTCACAGCCAAGCAAACACCAGCTGGCTTTCTTTCGTTCACCAACAGCGCCTGAAGGACCCGACTGGAGTTTCCCCTTTAACATCAGTGGGTGGGGGGTTGCGATCCCCCTCTCCGCTGGCTACCCTAGGGTTGGGAGGTTTGTGGGGACAAAAGGGGTATGCCCCCCCAACCATTCTGGACCCAGGAGACCAGGGAGAGTGGATCGATTCCCCCTCCCTAAAAAAAACCTCCGTCTTTAAAGAGAAGAAACCAAGCAGTTTCTTCTCTTTAAAAACGGAGTTGTTTTAAGGAGGGGGGTGGAATCGATCCACTCTCCCTGGCCTCCTGGGTCCAGAAGAGTTGGGGGGACATACCCCTTTTGTCCCCTCAAACCTCCCAACCCCAGGGGAGCCAGCGGAGAGGGGGTCGCAACCCCCCACCCACTGATATTAAAGGGGAAACCCCATCTACTTTCATGACTCCACACACTCAAAGCACCATAACACAATAAAGCCCCCCTCCCCACCACCTAGCCCACACTTCCTAACCCCCAACGACCACGTCCCTCTCCCCACCACCTAGCCCACCCTTCCTATCCCCCACCGACCACGCCCCCTCCCCACTACCTAGCCCACCCTTCCTAACCCCCAACGACCACGCCCCCTCCCCACCACCTAGCCCACCCTTCCTAACCCCAACAACCATGCCCCCACCCCACCACCTAGCCCACCCTTCCTAACCCCCAATGACCATGCCCCCCTCCCCACCACCTAGCCCACCCTTCCTAACCCCCAACGACCATGCCCCTCTCCCCACCACCTAGCCCACCCTTCCTAACCCCCAATGACCATGCTCCCTCCACACCACTAAATAAATAAATTTTACAAAATTACTAAAAACAGTCAAAAACATCCAAAAATACACAAAAACAAAAACACCAAAAACAATACGAAGTAAACAAAAACACAATAAAAAACAAAACAAACAGACAAAAAATACAAATTCCAAGCCCCCCCCCCCCCGCCCACACACACACACACACACAAAAGAAAGAAAACAAGCAAACTTACCAAAAGATGTCCTACCTCCACCAGGACTGAAAAAGAAATGAATAAAGAAAGAGACTACTTACCAGAAGAAGCTCCACCCAGAGGCCAGGAAAGAAAAAACAGTCAAAATACAATAACCCCTACCAGCACCACCTGCTGGCCACAATAGTAAAAACAATTCAAAAACACACAACAGCTCCAAACAAAAGGCCACAAGAGTAAAAACAAATCAAAAACAGAACACAAATTCACAATTTTACACAAAAGGTCACACCAATAAAAACAAGTCAAAAACATTACACTAAAATGCACTTTAACACAAATCACAAACATATGTCAATAAAATACAATAGAAACTTTTAAAAATCCTGTGCTGAGTTTTAACTCAAATTTAAACCCAAAACATCTAAACACATTTTAAAAACATTGAATGTAAAAAACATTTACTTTTACATTATTAAAATTATGAGCTACAGTAGAAATAATTTTAAAAATTCAAAAAACTAAAACATTATTCGCTTACATAAAACAATTTGAAAAAATTATATCATATTTTGCTCTTTTATTAATCCTCAAAAAAAAAACCAAAAAAAGCATATCACAGTTAATAACAGCCAAGCCAAAAAAATTTACATAAATAAACATTTAAAAGATTAAAATTACAGACTAAGCAATTTTTAAAAAAACATTAACACAATTTAACCTTCCAACACAATTTAAAACAGCCCGGCAACGCCGGGCAATCTCTGCTAGTTGTTCTATAATATGTTGCACAGTCTGTCACGGTGCCCCACTCTCACATGCTGGTGATGTTAATTTTCCCCCTTTTATGCAAATGGTCCACACATCTACCGTGTCTTGTACGTATTCTATTAAGGCTATCCATTATCTTGAGAGGTTGATCAAACCTGGGTATTGTTTTGGTTACACATTGAAAATTCTGGTACTGGCATGGGGCTTTTCCCAACCATTCTCTTTTATTTATTTATTTATTGGATTTTCCATGCGTCCTGCAGAATGACTCTTCATTGTCTCCAATAGTGGCACTGGATTAAGGTGGATGTCTTGAGCAGTCTGTTAATATTCAGATCAAATGTCAGAATTTACTGGTAGTTCTGAATTCTGAACTATTATACTTTGCAGTACTTTCTTAAAAGAGCATTTTTCATCTGAAGTTCTGGTGGAGGAATGTTACTTATGAAAAGTGAATCCACGCAGCAGCCTTGACAACAAGAGCGTAGATAGAGGGACTGTACATCAGGAATGTGAAGAATCTGTCAGTCTCATTCATGTTGTGTTTTTCAGAACTGTATTCCATCAGCATTCCCTTTTCATCTTGGCTGCCTATGGTGTTGTGAGACCTCTTCCATTTTTCTTTGCCAAAATTTTTAAAAAATAAGATTTTTTTCCTTAAGGAGAATGCAGACATTTTTAATCCATTCCCCACCCCAATGACTGAAGATGTTTGTGGCATTTTTTTTAAAAAAAAGTATGCATTTCTAGATATTTTTTGAAAGGCATGCATGCTTTCATTTCTGTGAATCTTCCAGCCACTGTAATCCTTGAAAATGTACCAATGGGGTAAGATGACTTCCTTTCCTTTGCAAATCTAGACTGGAGCTTTTTTTAAAAAATAAATAAATAGGGAAATGTGAATCCAATCAATTCAATTTGCACTGCTATACACCCAAAGTGTGTTGAGCCTTACATACCTGTTATCAACACCTTTATTCCATCAGTCCCACTGATAATATGGTAGTGTTATCTGCTCCGCTGATAACTTCAATAAGAGAACAGAGCATGTGTCAAGCTTCAGGAGGTACAGGGAGATGTTCTTTATGGCTGCCCCCACAAGTGTGAAAAATTTCTTCCACCCAGAAATGTCTCACCATGTAAGCTGGAATACATTTGAAATATGTACAACTCTATAGAAACCCAATTGAAATTATGATGAATTAGGTCAACTTGCAAGGGGTGGAGGGGAAACTCTAAAATCGAGTGGCAGCAAGTTCTCCGAGCAGTGGCTTTTTGTCCATCAAAGTCAGACTTCATGGATCCGATCCAATGGGTTTTAGTTTTACTTTTATGAGTATGTCTAGCCTTGATATCAGCTAAGAGGCAAGCGGTTGCATCAGGGACCGGTGATTCAAGCCACTACTCCCCTGCAACCTTGGCATGGCCATTATTTCCCAACCTTAATGTAAGTTAGTCTGGTCAGGTTATCCTGCTATGGTAAAATAATAGATCCTACTGTCAGCGACTCAACTCTGATCCTGATTGTCAGGCAGCAGTTAATTAACCTAACAACCCTGAGGACGAATGGCCTTGGGTGGAAAGTCCACAGGGAAGGGTGATGGTCCCCAAGTGGATTTCTTGTATGTGTTTTTATTGGTTATTACTGTATGATTTTAATCTGATCTTTTATACTTTGTATGATGTGTTTTATATACACTGTATATTGTAAGTCACATCAAGAGCAGGGTATAAATGTAAATAAATAAATAAAATATTAAATCCCACTTGAATCCATCTTGATGGAGGGCAGCAGCTTCATCAAGGACTGAGGAGGACTTTGTGAACCAAAAGGGCTCAGGACCAGAAAGTGACTTGTGGAAATGGATCAGTGGTGCTATGGGTGTTGAGCTGCGACGTAGAAGGCAAATGAAAGGCCACTGTATTATATTGTTCTTCAGGGCTGGCCACCACGATGATAGCCAATGTTCAGGTACGACACTTAAGAACATCCTGTCAGTAGAGTTGCGGAAGCAGAGAGAGCTGCTGCCTTTCAAAAAAGAATTAAAAACCTGGTTGGTGGGGCAGGTGTGGGGCCCGGATGCAAGAGTGGCCCCCGCCTGCTGGCTTATAAAATGAAGCCTCCCAATCTTTTTAATGCGGTCAGTTTTAATGTGGTTAGTTTTTAATAGGTGGGTGGGTATGTTGGGGTTTTAATTGTTTTTAATATGTATGTTTTAATCCTGTTGTAAGCCGCCGTGAGTCGGGTTCACCTGATTGAGTGGCATAGAAATTTGAATTATAAATAAATAAGAACATCCTTGCTGGAAGAGGCCACAGGAGCCCATCCAGTCCAGCATTCTGTCTCACACAATGGCTCACCATTTGCTTCACGGTATTCCCAAGCAGATGCCTTCACCTGCTTAGGACATAGCTCTCAAGTTTTGGATTTTAAAATAAGGGAAATTTCCTGGCCAAAACGGGATACTTGACAGCTATGCTTATCCTATGCAGCCCTCCAGTCACCATTGCAGTCTAAAAATATGGGAGGACGGTGGGAAAGAGGGTAAAATACGGGAGTTTCCCGGCCAAAATGGGATACTTGACAGCTATGGCTTAGGATTCCCTGGAAATGGCATTGAGAGATATCCTGCCTATCTCTCCAACCCGGAGGTTGTTCTTAGGTAGCCATAATTATAGCCATTGATACCCTTGTCCTCCATGAACTGGTCTAAGTTGAAGAAGAAGAATATGTTAGTCCAAGGGTAGGGTTAACACTGAGGCTATCCTACTTTGGGCAAAAGGTGACCCTCACTGGGAAAGAACAGAACACTGGGGAAAGTGGGAGGCAGCAGGAAAAGAGGAAAAATGATCAAGGGATGGACTGAGTCAAGAACAGAAGCCACGGCCCCCCTCCCCAGTCTGCAAAGATGCAACACGACTCTTCAGGAGACCCCTAAGATTCGTAGGCTCGCCCAAGCAAACACACGTGCATGCGGGTCACGTTCTTAACGCCTGGGGGGTGTCCGCGTCGGGATTTCCTTAAACCGGAGTCTCAACCATATCCACCCACCCTTGGTGCATGGTCGCTCCCCCTCCCTCCCTCCCTCGGCCCCTCTGGAGGGCGCGCAAGAGTCCTGACGAACAGCCTCTCGCCCAGTCATCATCCGAGCGCCCTCCGAGGCCCGCCCCTTACCCCCTCGCTGTCTCTTTGTATCAAACATCCGGGTTTCCCCCATCCGAGAGCTCTAGAGTTGTATCCGTAGATATACTGTAGCGATCGATCCGGCCGGCCGGCCTGCGCGTGTGCCGACGTCCCTCTTGTCTGCGCAAGCAGGCGTACGTCACGTGTGAATGCTTCTTGTGTGCGCCGCCAACCTCTGCTATACACCGGTCCATTCTGTGCGTGCACATGTTTGCATATTATGTGCATCCATATAGATATGCACATCTGTATGTGTGTGTGTGTGTGTGTGTATATTATATATATATATATATATATATATATATATATATATATATATATATATATATATATATATATATATATATATATATATATATATATATATATATATATATATATGCACATCTGTATATAAATGTATATATATGTGTGTGTGTGTGTGACGCGTGTGTTGTGTATCCATATATACACAAGGTTTTGCGCACATGTGCACGCACAGAATGGGCCGAACAGAGGTTGGCGCAAGACGAGGCATTCAGTAAAGGTAGCTACTAGTAGTGCTCGAAAGCCAGTCGTATCCGACTCTTGGGTTCGGTCACGGTGCTCATCTCCGTTTATAGCCATAAATTAGATAAAACGTATAGAATTATATCAAATTACACTATATATATATATAAAATATACATATTATACAGTATGTAGGTAAAGGTTTCCCTTGCTCGAAAGCCACTCGTATCCGACTCTAGGGTTCAGTGCTCATCTCTGTTTCCAAGCCGAAGAGCCAGCGCTGTCTGCTTCTGCAGACCTTTCCGTGGCCATGTGGGCAGGCATGACTAGACACCGGAGCGCACAGAACGGTGTTTACCTTTCCCACCGAAGTGGTACCTATTGATCTACTTGCTTTCGAACACTGCTAGGTTGGCAGGAGCTGGGACAACGAAGACGGGGAAGCTCATTCCGTCCTGCCGTACTCGGGAATCGAACTGCTGACCTTCCGCCTCCCAGTCAGCGTCTTAGCCCCCCCCCTCCCGCTCGCACGCGGGCGCCCCCTCCTGTCCGTGGCGTGCGCGCGCTGGTGCCTGTGTGCGCGCGCGCCGTGCCTGCGCCTCTGCCTGTCTCTCCACCACCATGGCCTCCCCTGGGCGAAGGGGGGAGGCGGCGGGGGCGCGCCGGCGGCAGCCCTTTCTCCCCCCTCCAGGAGCGCCGGAGCCGGTGAGCGATGCTTGAGAGCGGACGGACCTCGCTCCTTCGTCCCCCGCGTCCCCTCGACGCCTGCCGAGCAGCCCCGGGGGGAGTCGCCGCCGCCGCGCCTGGCTCGCCCTCGGGGGGCGGTGGTGGTGCCCACTCCGGCTTCTGCTTCGCTTTTTTGGACGCCGCCAGGCTTCGTCGTGGTGCAAAGTTTGCTCCAGTGTTGTTGTTGCTGAGCCCGGAACGGAGCAGCTCCTTCCTTTTCTCCTCCTCCTCCTCCTCCTCGGAGGAAGGTGGCCGCCTGGCTGGCCGGACCTAAACGCGCGCCCGTGTGTGTGTTTTTACGTGCACGCGCGCACCTGTGAGGGGGGGGAGAGAGCTTATATTTAATTGTGGGGGTGTTGAGGGGGGCTTTTCTTTTTTGGAGGGCTAATTCGGGCTTTGAAACAGATGAGCACTGAACCCTAGAGTTGGATACGACTGGCTTTCGAGCAAGGGAAACCTTTACCTTTAGAGGGGGAGGGGGAGGGGGAGGAGGCGCGACACCAAAACAGACCCCCCCCCTCTTCCTCCCCTCCTGCCGGGGTCTCTCTCGCTTCCTCCTCCTCCTCCGCCCGCCCTTCCTCCTCCCTCCTCCTCCTCTTGCTGCCGGGTCGACGCCGCTCGTGGTGAAGCCGGAGCCGCTTTGAGGAAGGGGCTCTGCTCTCGTCGTCGGGGGTCGCGGAAAGGGCTTTCGGCGGCGGCGGCGCCTCCTCCTCCTCCTGCTCTCGGCCCTTCCCTTGCTCGCCCTTCGGTTGCGCTCGGCCAGGTTTGGGAGTCGGGACCGGATCCGGACCGGACTTGGAGCCACCTGTCCTGAGGATTTTTTTTTTAAAATCACAACAACAACAGCAACAACACACCACCCCTAAAATACAAATACTCGTCTCGCCTTCGAAACCTTGCTGGAAACTGTGAAGGATTAAACCACGATTTTTTAAAATAAAATAAATAAATATAGGTTATTATTATTATTATTATTCCTCCGAAGAAGCAGTTTGTGCCTCTTTATTTTCTGAAAATCCTGCTTTTGGAATCTCCTCCTCGGCGATCCCCGTTCAAATTTTTTTCTTCCCTTCCCTCCTCCTCCTCTCCTTCGCGGAGGGGGAGCAAAACCGGAGCCACGAGGAGGAAGAGGAATATGAGGGTTTCGTGGTGGCTCACTTTCGCCTTCCTTTGGGGGTCTTTCTGTACAAGTAAGTAGTAAACAATCCCCCCTCCCCCTTACTCCCCCCCCCCAAAAAAAAAATAAAAGTTTGCGATGCTCGCCTTATCTCACCTTCCCTCCTGTTTTTTTTTAAAATTGCATGCAAATAAAATGAGTTTATTTATGCATTTATTTATTTATGTACTCTTAGATTTTTATGTCGCCCACTCGGGGAAACCCGATTTGAACTTCTATCCCCCCCCCCTCTTGCCCTGGGGCAACTCGGAGTAAAGGCTGATTATTATGTTTCTTTAGATTGTGAATTTTAACAGGCGATCGGGCGGAACACGGGAGGGAGGGTTTACTCAAGCGACGTGGGTTGTTGTTGGGGTAGGAACGAAACTTTTGCATTATTATTCGGGTGGTCGGCGCGGGGAAAAAAGGTGCTTTTGGGTGGGACTGAGACGCGGGGCGCGTGTATTTTGGAACAAAGATCGCCGTTCACACGAGACGAGAGGGCGAGCGAGCGAGCGAGGCAGTTTGGGGCGGAGAATAACAACGTGGGGAAGAGTTTTCGCTTCGCCTCGAGTGCCATGTGTCGATCTACGTCTCTCCATCCCACCCCCTTGCTATATGGCCCTGGGAGGCCTCCGATCTCACCCACTCCGGGTGTTACTCCGCTTCGGAACGACTGTGTGTTTTCCCCCCTTTTGTTTTAGAACCTGAATGCTTGAGATCCATTTTCCCTCCCCACCACCCCCGAATTTGTGTGAAGTTCCCTCGATCGCGTTGGGAACTTTAAAAAGAAAAGCAAGGAGGGCAAGCCCTGGAATTGTGTGTGTGTGTGTGTGTGTGTGTGTGTGTGTGTGTGTGTGTGTGTGTGTGTGTGTGTGTGTGTGTGTGTGTGTGTGTGTGTGTGTAAGGTTTGAACCAGCACTACTCTTGGATGCTCTCTCTGTGTGTATGTGTGAGAAAGGTTTGAACCAGCACTACTCTTGGATGCTGTGTGTGTGTGTGTGTGTGCGCGCGTGTAACGTTTGAACCAGCACTACTCTTGGATACTGTGTGTGTGTGTGTGTGTAAGGAGGTTTGACCCAGCACTACTCTTGGATACGAATTGCGGCGGAAAAAAGGCTTTACCCGCATTTAAATCCGCCGCCCTTTGGTCTCCTCATTCTCTGTGCAATGCTATATCTTTCAGGGTTTTTTTGGGGGGGGGGGGGGGCTGGACGGGGGGCTTCTTTTTTCCTCCTCTTTGCAATTCTTACCATTTCATTATTAATGTTGCTCGATGGCGCAGAAGGCCAGTTCCAAAACATTCAGGATCCAGGTGTTGGATTTTGGTGGAGGGGGGTGGGTGGGGAGAGATGGCCCTTGAAACACCCCCCCCCATCCTCCCCCCTCCCGCTCCGTGCACGTTTAGACTTCCCTCTACAGGCTGGCCATGTCGTGTCCCCCCCCGTCCCCCCCCCCCCCAGCCTTATTGTCACGAGGAGAGTTACACATGTAAACAGCTGGCAGAGTGAGGAGGAGGAGGAGGAGGAGGAGGAAGGCCCGGGAGAGTCTCCAGGAAGGCCCTGCTGCTACAAAGTCACTTTCCCGGAGGAATGTATGCGACTGCATTGTATTGGACTGCGTAGAGTTGCTTTTATTTAAATAATAATAATAAAAAGAGACCGGAGGGGGGGGCATGGAAGTCTTTTGCCTTTTGTTCGACGTGCAGCTTCATTTGCATCCGTGCCAGCCCTGGACTGTGTCTGCCTTTATAATGTTTGTTATTGTCCTCTCCCCCCCCCCCCTGCCCCCCTCCTCCTTAGAAAGCCCATTGATGGGGCTTGGAAAGCTGGCTTATAATGGGAAAGCCCAGGCAGGCAGGCCGGCTTCTTATTGTCTTCGCGTGCAAGGGTGGGTGTTTCGCAGCCTGGGGCTGCTGGAAGTGTTTGTTATGGAAATGCTGCTTTATTGTTGCCATCGCACTGATCCTCTGTAAATCTCCTTTTTCTCTTCCTGCCCCGGCCCGGCCTTTCTGCAAACCTCTGGGAGGAAGAGGAGGGAGGGATGGCGAGGAGGTGCAACAACACATGGAGAAAGAGAGAGAGATGTGTGTGTATGCATGTGTTGGTGCACCCTTTCTTTCTCGATATGCTTGCCTTGTGTCCTCTGGGCACAAAGCCTGCGATGCTTTGTTGTTGTGATCGGCTCCCTCCCTCCTTCCACCTCCTTGTTTTGATGACTTTAAAAAAAAAAAGGGGGGGGGCAAAATCCCACCCCTTGGTGGTGCTGGGGTGGTGTGTGTGGGTTTGAGGGCTGCTGCGAGGGCAAGGGGGGGGGCAGCCAACCGAGCCGCACACTTTATGCACTGCATGTGTGAGTGTATGTGCGCGCGCAACACACAAATCGCGTGGCTCTGGAATAATAACAACAGTGGCTGACGTAACTACACGGGCCCCGTAGCATGCATGCATGGCATGGCGTGGATGGAGGGATGGGGGAAGCAGCAGCAGTGCTCAAGCCCAGCCTCCTTCCAGCCGCCCGAGGCTTGCCAAGGTGGAAGGCCAGGATGATCACAGTGTTCCTGTTTCCGTAAACACACCTAAGGCTTGTTTTTGCCTTCGAAACCCTTCTGAGAGTGCACGTACACACACACACACTCTTTCTCTCGGTTCAGGCTAGATCTTGTTTCCCATGCATGGGTGTGGAGGAAGGTCTAAAAAAATCTTGGTTTCTCCTCCTAGGCCCGTGATGGCGAGCTTTGGTACTCCAGATGTTTTTTGACTTCAATTCCAAGAAGCCCAAGCCCCCTGTGAACCCACAAGAATGGGCTTACTGCAGTTCATCAGGCCCGCGCCGCCCTCATCACTCCTGGAAGCGGAAGTAAAACACATTTTACTTCCGCTTCCTGGAGCGACGAGGCCGACATGTTTTACTTCCGTTTCCGGGAGCGATGAGGGCAGCGCGGGCTGGATGAATCGCAGTAAACACAATCATGTGGATTCACAGGGGGCTTGGGCTTCTGGGAATTGGAAGTCCAAGAACATCTGGAGGTGCCAAGGTTCGCCATCACGGGCCTATGCATTGTTTAATAAAAACTATCGTAGGACCAGGGACTGGCAAAATCTTGCCTCCTTCCCTTCTTTAGTTTTAAAAAGAATGCTAGGAACACATGCGCTCTCTGTCTTTTGAAAAGACATCTTCTAAATTATATCAGAATTTTACGTTAGGAATTAGTAAGTGATGCAAGACGAAAGCCTGGGTTGCTTTTAGCGTGTTATGCGTCTTCGCTCCTTTTCCTTCTGCCTTAAAGACAATGTTTCCCTGTCTTTGTGGGTTTGTTTTGGAATGTGCTTCGGATCTGTGGGGAGGGGTTAGAACCAGCCTGGCATTGGCAGCAACAGAACAGCAGCAGCAAAAGCTGTCGTTTAGCTGGTGTTTCTTTGTTCAGGGTATCCATTATATATTCGTCTTGGCTGGCTTCTCTCTTTTTTGAGTGTTGTAAACAATGCTGTCTTCTCCCCTCCCCTCCTGCTCATGTATCCCCCCTCCCACTTCTTCAGGCTGATGGTGGAAAGGGAAAATGTGTGGTTCCCCCATCCTTTCTGTTGAGCTGTTGTTATTGCTGTGTGCAACTACTTGCTTGCCGTGTGGTGGTGATCAAAGCAACTAAGGATTTGTTTAACTAATGGTGCATTTGCACAGATCTTTGTCTTTGTAAGCAAAGGGTTTACGAACGATCTGATTTCCATGGAAGTATCCTGTACCATCTAGTGATTTCTAGGAGACGATAGCATGGAGCAACAGTGTGCGTACTGCATTTGGGGAAAAAATGAAACGTGGTGTGGTTGCAGTCAAAAACTGTTCTGTTTCTTGGAAGGAAAATTTATATAAGGAAGCTAATTTTGAAGCTAGTTTCTTCTTATGCTCTTTTATGGTTAGAAAAACTCTTACCTCTCGGTGCTCCCTGATTTTCAGATAAAACAATCTGTCTCTTCTTTTTCTTTTTGTCTCTGCTGGAATCATAATCAGTTTCTTAATTATTGTAATTAAGTGTGGAACAATACCCATATCTGTTCATACCTATAATGGGATTCATTTAAAGCATACTTCTCTCTCTCTGTGTGTGTGTGTGTGTATGTGTGTGTGTGTGTGTGTGTGTGTGTGAATTTGGGAGGTTACTTGAAGTAATATTCTTATTTTGGGTTTTTGGAAATGTAATTTTGAAAGAGGGGAAGGAAAACACATGTGAATTGTGAGACTCCTCCCAGAAGGGACATTTAGAGGTGTACCTCCACTATTGTGAATATTATATTCTTGGCTTTCTTTTATAATGTGGTGTTTGTTCCTTTGTTTTACTGTGCAGGTCTGGTAGCTGGCTAGAAATCTTCCATAGAAATACAAGACAGCAAAAGCAACTAATGAGAAGTTATAGCTCTTCTCTCTTGGTTAGAACCCTAGGGTGGGGGGTAGATGTTTTTATCTCCGTGACTTGGCTATTTTAAAACACCTTGACCTTACTTGTCTGTGGATGTTGTCTAGTTATATCTCAGCTAACAGCAGTGGAAGAAAAACAGATTGCCACTTTTCTTGCATGTTTGTTTTTATAGCTACTGGTGTATTTTTGGGAGTATCTGAATGTTTGTGGATGAAAACATGTTGATTTTTCACTATATTGTTCCTAAAT
The DNA here is from genome assembly GCA_035047345.1 of Bradypodion ventrale. Taxonomy (NCBI): domain Eukaryota; kingdom Metazoa; phylum Chordata; class Lepidosauria; order Squamata; family Chamaeleonidae; genus Bradypodion; species Bradypodion ventrale. The sequence goes on from JAWDJE010000006.1 coordinate 131,029,928, forward strand.
TATCCTGCAGGCCAAATGTTCAGAAACTGGGCTTCTTTCCTTAGACAATTAAAACTGCTGAAAGATAATACTGTACGAATGGTTATGAGAACTTTTGGGTCTTTTAAAATATATATATGTTGTGATGGAAAGTTGCAGAACTTATGCCTCCTACCCCCATGTTCACACTCAATTCACCAAACAGCTATGAATTGAATTCCAGACAGCTGAATCTTCCTCTTTCTACAGCTCTGCATTTATCCTCTTGTGGGTGAGAAAAGGAATGAGACCAGCTTCATTAGCTTGCTAATTAAGCACGATAAAGTGCTGTGCCAAGGTTAATGTTGCTGGTCTTTAAAAATACAAAACTCTTGAACCTGTGCTCACTATCCTATTAACAGAAATCTATTGTTAGATATAGATTAGGCTACTCTAAATATACATTAAAGGGGAGCTCATGCAGAATATGGCCAAGTTATCCTGCTATGGTAATAGAGTAGACCAGGGGTATCCAAACTACAGCCCGTGGGCTGGATCTGGCCCACAGTGCCAAATTGTCTGGCCCATGCTGCCTTTGCCACTCCCAGAAGTGGAAGTAAAACACCTGCACGTGAGCAAAAAGCTGCTGTAAATGGCCTGCAGCTGTCATAAATGCATTTACAACAGCCACAGGTGCATTTGTGGCACGGTTAATCACATGCACTGTTCCAGTGGGAGGAAACCACGTGACCAGCCCACATCCCAAAAAGTTTGGGGACCCCTAGAGTAGACCATACTGTCAGTGTCTCAATGCTGAGTGTCAGGCGGCAGTAAACTAACCTGACAACCCTGAGGACTAGTGGCCTTGGATGGAGAGGTCCACAGGGAAGGGTGATGGTCCCCAAGTGGATTAAATCCCACTTGAATCCATCTTGATGGAAGGCAGCAGATTCATCTATCCTGGCCTGGGGCCGATGAGGCCTCTGTGTGCCAAAAGGGTTCAAGACCAGAAAATGACTTGTGGAACTGGATCAGTGTCACGGGTGTCATGCTGCAATGTAGAAGGCAGAGAAAAGGCACACCACTGTATTATATTTACAGGACAGTATTCATGGCTGATTGCCATGATGATCACCAATATTCTGAATTGGATACAGCAAAAGAAAAGAATGCAGACATCATGAAGGTGCCAGTCCTATATATTTGTAAAACAATAAGAAGCTCATTTAATATAAAGAGAAAAAACTTCATGCTTTGAATCATGGTACAATTTAAATTTAAAACATACCCAACAGTTGTTTTTTCAGGAGACTGATTATTTGTGTTTTCTAATGTGGATAGCTAGATCAAACCTCCACATGCAGGCACAGTGTACCTTTCACTTACTAACTGCTCAAGACAAAAGGCAGAGAAGAGCATTTTCTTTTGTCTCCTGTTTCAGAGCTTATGCAGGCATGTGTGTATCTGGTAGCTACTGGAACCAGAAGTTAGGAGTTTGTGTGTTAGGGTTTCTGCTCTTTATTCATCATTACAATGCTTTAAAGGTGTCTTTTCCCAGCTAAATGAAACTGAAGCTGGTAGAGGATGGGAGGGAAATTGAAATCAGCCTATGGACAGATGTAAACATGTTGGAAATGTCCCAACATTAATTTAAACAATCTGCAGTAAATCATTTCTCCTCCTTTCTTAGCTGAGGGATTATGATACATTCCAGCTGTCATAATCCATCCATGTGTCTGTGCTAGTGAACGTATACTACAGTGTTTGGGGTGCATTAGACGTTATGTGAAAGTGGAGGCTTGTGTGCCTTAATTAGTGGTAGGAAATGCACTTTTCCTTCTCCCTCCACCTCGTGTGTTGGTGACAATGCATTTTTAAAATTCCATATTGACCTGTAAACTACATCCCCTTCATACTGTGGAGGGAATAGCAGATATTCACGTTTGATGAGTGGATTCATAACATATACCCTTCCTTACAAATATTGAATCAACAGCTGCAGCTCGTATCTGAGAATGCATTTTTTCCTGAAGCAGGAAAAATGCCATTGGTATGAATTTGTTTAAGGTGGTTCCCAGCTTGCCATGAAGTGACCCACACGCTATGATCATGGAGCCATCTCCTGCGGCACGTATGAAATGAGATATGCAGGATATAACACCAGGACTGCAATGGACTACCGCAGCCTTGAGGATATTGACAAGGTGCACCTTCACAGCCAGTCCATCTGGCATGGCCCCTTCCACCTCCATGACCATTTGGAATCAGAGTTCCTCCTCTGCTCATTTTGCTGTTGGGCCCAATATGAAGGTTTCCAGTGGTATATCTTCCACTGAGGGGACCATTACCCCACCTAAAGGGGCTTATCTGTCCATTGCCATTGGCCCCTTTAGTGAGTCAAGTAATTTACCACTGCCCAACACTCACCATTGAGTCGCTGGCTGTACGGTTTACTCCATTACCTGTTGTGTTCCAGTCCTTGTCGGACTCTGAGGATGGCTTGGATCAGGGGGCATTCTCTGTGCCCAGCCCAGTTCTGCCTGCACCAGAGCCTGAGGATGTCATGAGCCAGGGATCTCAGCCTGCGCCTGGCCCAAGTCTGTTTCCCCCAGCAGCTGATCTGTCAGATCAGGGGTCTGGCTCTGAGAGTGATCAGCCCTCAGTCAGGGAGAGGTCCAGAAAGAAGCTACACCTGAGACGCAGGCAGGCTAGAGCGAAGTGCCAAAGAAGGCTCCCAGCTGATTAGCTGAGAGGCTTATAAGCAAGCTTGTTGCAGCCTGCCAGCATAGGTACAACTCTTGTGTGAAGAACAACACCCTGCTTGACTGCAGACTGCCTGTCGTGACCCTGAGTTCTCTGCCAACCCTGACGACGCCCCTGGACACACTTTGGATCAGACACTTGTTCGGACTATCGGTAAACAGACCTCAGCTTGCCTTTTGGATTTTGATATCTGGACTCTCCTCGAATTGACTCTGCGTAGTGCCACTGTGCGGCGACCGTGCCCGCTCGGGTGAGTCAGCTCATTACCGTAGCAGGATGTCCAACCAGACATTTACAAATATTGAATACCCTCCTCTTTTTAAACTCCTCTTTTTATATTCTGTTTAGTTCTCTATCACGCTTCATCTCCAAGAGTTATTGCATTAACACATTTACACACCTAGGAGGAAAACAACTGTTTGATAATCAGGAAAGAATGCCACAGAATATCAAAAATTGTAGGGATGTTTTGCATATGTCTACATAGAGCTTAATGGATTTTTGCTCAATGGGTTCAACACTTGGCTTGACCTGTGGAAGGTCCCAAGTTCTATCCCACAGTTAGAGCTAGGAATTGATTGTTTCTATCATCCTACGAGAGTGTCAACAATACTGTACTAAACTAGATGGGCCAATGATCTAATTTGATAGAAAGAAACTTCTTAAGTTCTGCATGTTTGATTAGAAGATTTGTTGATGGCAGAGTTCAAAAAGATCATGTCAAGACCTGGACCATGTTAGAGATTGGCAAATTTATCCTAACATAAGGGGTCCACATCTGCAGATGCAAAATAAGCATCTCTTCTGGAATCGAGGATTCTATGCAATTGTTCAGTATTTCTCCCAGCTAGAGAAATGACTTCTAGCAGATGTGTGAGGCAGGTTTCGACACTTACATGAAAGTCTCGTGGTTGTTCCCCACCCCGCTCCCCAGATATAAGCATATGCATGAAAGACATGCCCTTCCTTGGTTCCTTTTTTGGACATGTACTACCAGAATTCCTGTTGGTGTTGGCATGAAATTTGCATGACTTGCTGCAGCTAATTGTAGCTAATTGACACAGTAGCAGCATGTGTTTCAGCCATGTGGCTGGTCATATAACCAGTTGTGCAACCATGATGCATCTCAGCAATTAGTAGCAATTGACCACAGCAAATTATGCAAACAGGATTCTGGCCAGTGTGTATTCATTTATACATGGAATATGAGATCTGGAGAAACATATTCTGAGGAGTGTATGTATGTATATTGTTCTAAGAAGTCAATATTTGTTAATGATGTATTTTCTACTGTGTAAAATGTGATATTGAAGCCCAACTTAACAAAATGAGTTATTACTTCAGACTACTAGGAAGACAATGAATCTATCTGTAGAAAACTAGCTTTTTAGGGAGAAGGTTAGAATAGAATTATTTCCCTGATAATGTAGTTTTCTGTGTGAATAGTTTAGGGGTTAATGTGTCTTGCTTCAAAGTCAGAGTTTGGGAGTTTGATTCATGACCATCTTAGAACTGCAGAGCTGGAAGGAATAATGGGATTTTTTTCCTTCCTTCTTTTTTTGTATCCTGATCAAACCTTGGGATGCCAAAATGAAGCTTTCTTCGCTTTGTTGTCGTCCAAACGTAAGCCCTTAATAATGGGAGTAAGGTCTTTTCTCAATTCTATAGGTTTATTTTATAATTTTTTTGCTTTAAAGGGGCTGTAGTAGCTCAGTGGTTAAGAAGCTCACCTTGTTAGCTGGAAGGCCAGCAAGTCAGCAGTTCAAGACCCGGGTACTGCATGATGGTTTGAGCGCCCATCTCTGTCCCAGCTCTTACCAACCTAGCAGTTCGAAAGCAAGAAATTGCAAGTAGATCACTAGGGACAATCTCGATGGGAAAAGATCTTGAGAACATGAAAGGAGTCTCATTTGGGCATCCCCTGAGTGAAGTTTCTTCAGCAAAAATTCTTTCAACCAGGAATAATTTCTGACACAAAATTATTATTATTATGATTATTTATTTATTATTTATTTATAATATTTATAAAAATAAAATTAAATAAATAAAAAAATATTTGCTGTAAAGAAAAGGCATGTGTCTCTGCCGACATTAATTCACAGTTTTGAGCGCTGTAAAACTAAGCACCAGTGATTATATCCTCTATGTAGAAATATTTTCTCAAAAATCTTACTGAAACCTCTGGAAGAGCATGACATTATGAATAGATTAATAGAATTCATTTACCCAAACATTTAAACATTGCATGAATATAATTTAAAAACTAATACTTTGGACTATAATGTAACTTTATTTCATTTTTCTTGATTTTATTTAAAAAATCTAATTTAAATAAAACAATCCAATTTAAGTTTTAAAAAATCTAATTTAAATAAAGCAATTCTATTTTTTACAATTGATTTTAGCTACTCTGATTGGTTCATAGTTGCTGACACATGAGCTTATCCCTGGCTTTGCAAAACTTCTTTGCACTTTCAACTGGCCTGCTCACAAGTTTGATGCTAAGGTGTAAGCAGTCACTCTTTTATAATCTGGGTAAGTACCTCCCTCCATCCCCCCCCCCAATACCTAGTGAAAAGATGGAACTTTGATGTGTAGGTGGTCAAAAGTTATAGTCTGCTTCTGAGTAGATAAATCGCAAAAGAGCTTTCTTTGCAAAAGTAAGGGATTGTGCGGTGGCTCAATTGGTTAAGACGCTGAACTTGAAGACTGGAAGGTCGGAATTCGATACCTGAGAACGGCGCAATGCCAGCTCCTGCCAACCTAGCAGTTTGAAAGCAAGAGATTGCAGGTAGATAAATAGGGACCACTTTGGTGGGAAGGTAAACAGTGTTCCTTGCATTCTGGTGTCTAGGCATGCCTGCCACATGTCCACGGAAATGTCTGCAAACACAGACATCACTGGCTCTTTGGCTGTAAATAGAGGTGAGCACTGAACCCTAGAGTCAGATACGACTGGCTTTCGAGCAAGGGTGATCTTTACCTTTACTTTGCAAAAGTAGGCAGCTGTCTTTGCCTGATACGTTTTCCCATTCTCCAGAATTGTTTGTCTTATAACTTTTTAGTGATCCAATAAAGAATTTTGCTTAGATGAGAACTTTACTTCTGTGAACAGATGACACAGCAATTTTGTTTTGCATTTTCTAGTGGACAAATTCCACCTCTTTCTTTCTCGCTCTCTGATATTAACTCTCTGGTGACAAATGGCAGGAAGAGAAGAATTGAAACCATATGCAATATGTTCCTACTAGCAGTGAACACCATAATAATAACCAGATTTGTAATACACCACAGTCCTCTATAATCGCAAGTAAGAGTTGAAGGCTCTTTGTGGTTAAAATCTGTTAATCTATTTTGGTCAAACTTGTGCAACTTTTGAATGAACTCAATATGTATCGAAGGGAAATTCATTATGTGGTCCATATCGTTTTCCCACAGCCATCTTGTATAAATAATGCTGCGAGTTTAATGTATGGGTTAGGATGTAGTTGTGTACAAACCTGCCTGTGTGAGGGTCTCAATGAAGTTAGTCCTTGGAGGAATTGCATTGCTGGTTCTCATATAAAGCCATATGTTCCCTTTCTGAAACTTATGTTTGGTGCCTGAACCTCAGGTTCAGATGACTGCAGTATTGTATTATTTTCAGCTTTCTGAAGTCGCTGGCCATGTGGCACATAGGTGCATCAACTAGAGCAGTGATGGCGAACCTTTTAAAGACTGAGTGCCTAGACTCAACAGGCTGCCATCCATGCCGCAGAGGGGTGGGGAGAACTCTGTGCTGGGGGGAGGAGGAATCACTCCCATTGGGCTGCTGGCAGAGGGGTGGGGCGAACTCTGTGCTGGGGTGACAGGACGCATGCCCACACAGAGGGCTCTGAGTGCCCCCTCTGGCACGTGTGCCATAGGTTCACCACCACTGAAACTAGAGACTATTCCTTCTACTGGGTTCAAGAAGCAGCAGCTAAACTTGCCAAGTGGTCATCACAAACTATCAATGCCTGTATAGTATATGTCACATCTTTTGACGTCAGTTGGGCGGCTTACAGACATAAAAGCATAAACATCCCCATTAAAAACCCACCCACCCCATCTGCAGAAAGAAAGAGGGAGGATCATGATAATAATTTACACAAGCCAAGAGGCGGGGGTCACACCTCCATCAGCGCCCCACACCTGTCCCGCCAGCCAGGTTTTGAGTTACTTCCTAATGGGCAACAATTCCTTCTGCAGCCGTAGCTCTGTTGGTAGGAGGTTCCATAGGGCTGGTGCGAACACAGAGAAAGCCCTCCTTCTTGTGCTAGAGAGAGGAGCCCCTCTAGCCGATGGTACAATTAGAGAGCCCCTCCGGTCCGCTCTGGTTGGGCGGACAGACATTCTTGGAGAGACATTCATTTGGAGCTTTGTGCCAGCATCTCAAAATGTTCTAGGTCAAAACCTGTATTAAAATTGTGCGCAGGCAGAGGGATGGAGCATACACAGAAGTACCTTATTATGACCCCAAGCAAATGCCTGTCTAGCACTGTTTACTCTGAATTTTTTTAAAAAAATGGCCAGAGAGGGTATATTTTTAAGTCTTCCAACTCTTATGATCTGGAGGTGTTAGGAACTAAACCTGGTCTCTATAGAAGTCAAGCAGGTGAGTTACGGCATTCAGTTCCTGTCCAGGGATATGTATTATTTATTATAATGGAATTTCCCCTAACATTTGGAAATGACTACTGTACCACACATCTTTTGGTGTTTTTTTTCCTTTTTAGGTAAGAATATATTCTTGCACTTCTGTGCAATGCAACCGTTTAGTCATTGCTTGGCTTCGCAATGGTAGCATGTCCCCCCCACTGTGAGTGAAAATTGATTTGCTAGCCAGGGCATAATATATGAAGCTGCCTGATACTGAAGCACCATTAGTCTGTCAGAGCCAGCATTGTTTTCTTTAACTAGCAGTGAACTTTCAAAGCTTTCCTGGCTTTGTTATCTGGAACCCTTTAACTAAAGATCTGTGGCTTTTTAGTGGAGACTTTCTGCATACATACCATATGCCCTCCTGTCATTACTACCGGTAAATCTTGATGACTTCCCATTCATAGAGTCCCTTTTTTATTATTATGTTCAAAAAACAACTTCTTCTGCTGTATCTGAATTTGACTATTGGCGGTCCTCATGGTGATCAGCCATGAAGTCTGTCCTGAGAACATAATGCAGTGGCCTTTCATCTGCCTTCCACATAGCGGCATGACACCCATACCACTGATCCAGTTCCGTGAGTCACTTTCTGATCCTGGGCCTTTTGGTTCGCTAAGTCCTCCTCGGCCCTAGGCCAGTATTGATGAAGCTGCTGCTCTCCATCAAGCTATATTCAAGTGGGACCATTTAATCCACTTGGGGACCATCACCCTTCCCTGTGGATTTCAGCACCCAAGGCCATTAGTCCTTAGGGTTGTCAGATTAGTTAACTGCCGCCTGACACTCGTCTTTGAGTTGCTGGCAGTATGGTCTACTCTATTACCATAACAGGATAACCTGGCCAGACAGCAACTAGTGCTCATTTTCCTTGGTGCTACCTAAGGTATGTAAATTGCAGCTCTAAGTGCACAAGCTTGCGTGGCTACCTTTGTGTGTCTTGTTTGTTTGTTGTGAACTACACAGTGGTACCTTCCAAAAGGGTGTGAAACTAAATATGGTGTTATTAAAGTTGCAAAGAGGCCACTATGTTGATGTCAGAATGCATGACCAATTCTGCTCTTTCTGCAACTGTATACGTAAAGTGTCTCTCTTTTTTGTGCAGTGTAGAGTAGTTGCAAAAAGTATTGAGATAATTATGAAGTATTATACTGAAATACTGAAAATTAGGAAGCATTATACTGAAAATGTTGAATAATAACTCAAATTCATAGATGAATCAGATACTGTAATGGTATAGTCATAATTTCCTCCTTCCATTCCTCTCTCATCTTCTTATATATTCAGTTTTCATAAATACAACTAATCTATATGTAGCATCACTCCAGGCAGAGAAAATTGAATTCCAGGTAGATGGATATCAGGGAGTTTAAAGTAGTAATTTCCCAGGAATTTCAGATAATTCCCCTTTTTTCCACTAATTCTGGAATAGCACCAGTTGAAATTCCCAGCTGACTTTTTAACATCCACCATATCAACCTGTTGTTTTTAAACAGGTCTGTGCAGAGAAACCGAAGGAGTTAAGAATTCCCACTTTGTGTTATGCATACACAAAGTCTGAGAAGTGAAGTTGTTCGGATTCCTTTTAAAGAGGAGAATGGGGAGGAAAAGTATCAAGTTGCAATTAATTTGTCATATTGGGCAGCCTTTGGCTTTAGTAAAATAAGGAACATGCTGTGGATTTGCTGTGTCTTACCCCATAGCTGTATTTTTTAAAAGCAGTTCTAGGTTGGGGCCATATCTTTGGTGGAGTAGAAGAAGGCAGAGTTAAGGATGTCCTCTTTTCCTTCCAGATGCATGAAATCTTGTAGCTGAGACAACACCTGTTCTTGAATCTTTATGCCAGTATTTTTGATAGCTTGCACGTTCGTTTGGGCAACACTGAGTAATTGTTGAAACTTCCCCAAAACACCTTGTGGGTAGTGGGTAATGCACTCTCCAATAATATCCTAATTGTCTCCTCACCCTTTAGACCAGGGATTCTCAGCCTATGGCCCATGGGCCAGATCCAGCCCATGCCCTCGCTCCTGCTGCCGCCACCATCCTTTCCCCTTGGTGTCTACCTAACGGTGATCCATAGCAAGGTGGATGTTGTAAGAAGGCTTACAACATCTGCCCTGCTATGGATCTGCGCTTGGGACACACCAAGCCAGGTGGAGGGGAAAAGAATGGTGGCGGAAGCAGCAGACGCCTGCGTCTGTCCGCATCCTTCCCAGGTTCTGCTCTGACCGAGTGCCGGCAAGGCCAGTTGGGACCCCTCCTTCACCCATGGCAGGCCAGTAACCAGGGAAGTGTCAACATGGGGTGGGGTGGGGAGCCAGACTGGTGGTGTGTGTGGGAGTGTTGGCAGCTGCAGTGGCGGTGTGTGTGTTGGATGGTGGCGGTTCAGGGTGGCCGGTGGGATCACTCCTTCTCCGCTGCCACCTTTGGCATGGGCAGTGGCCTAAGGGGACACCAGTCCAGCCCACCAACAGTCTGAGGGGGGCATAATCTGGGCCACCAGTTTTAAAAGGTTGAGAACCCCTGGTTTAGACATATTCTGGATTTTTAATCCAGTCAAAAAATACAAAACAGATGGGTGAAGGAGATTCTTACCTGATTCAAGGCTGCAACACTGTTTATTTAAGTGCATTTATTGTGAATCCCATAATTTTATAGTTAAACTGTGACATTCGCTGTCACAAAGTGCAGAGGTGGTTGCCAACAATAATGGCTTTAAAAAGAATTAGAAACATTCATAGATTTTAAGGCTGGCAATTGCTACAAGTCAGGGTGGCGATATTTTGCCTCAAGTACCAGAGGCAGTATGCTTTTTGTACATCATTTGGTGTGGAAAGCAAGTTGGAAGGTCCACAGATGTCCGGCTGGAGGAATTTTCATTTCTATGGTTTGTTGTTGGTGTGACTACAGAATAAGGCGGACTGCACAACCCTTTAGTTAGTTCTTAAGCTCTGCACCCCTCTTTCCTTTCATTACTGAACTTACCTATCCAGCTCTGACCACATCTAAACCTGCTCAGCTTATGCAAGTGGCTGCAATAGGTGCTCTCAGACTAAGTCCTTGGAGCTGAAGTACATTGTTTGAGGAGATTCATTTTAGGGCTCAGGCCTCTTTACATGCCTGTTAACATTCCCGGATTGACCGGGATTTCCCGATTTACTGCGCCGATTTGCGCCATTTCCCGCCCCGCGCTGCCAAAACCCCGGAATTTGGCAGTGGGGGCGAGGAGGTACTGCACAGCCCTTCTGTGCAGGTTGCGTTCTGCGCATGCGTAGAAGGCTACACTTGCGTAGAAGGGGGCTACGCAAGCGTGAAACCCTTCTACGCATGCATAGAACGCAACTTGTGCAGAACCAATCTGCGCAGGTCCCGGATTTGTCGGAGCCGCGGTTGACAGGTATGCCTCTTTAGCAAATATGGAATGTAAGAGTCATATTACATTCTCCCATATTTTCTTCTTTCCATTTTTGACTCGCAGTTACAAGTAGCCCCATTTGAGTCATTGGAGTTTTCTTTTTATGTATCAGGTAGTGGATTCCACCTTGTACAAGCAATGGAAGAGTAGAAACTGTGCATAGAGTTTCTATGTACACATAGAACCAAACACCTTTTTTTTTTCAGACAGCATGGTCAACTTTTAGATGCATGGTAAGCATGAGCTCTCAAACATTATGCTTTATTAGTTTAATTACTCTGTCAGCTATTAAAATGGAATTTTCCAGACGGTTCATTATCCAACTTTAGCTAATGGATTGATTGGCCCAGTAATGAGAAACATCTGCTTTTTTGCACTGTAACTCACAGACATGACATGAGGTAGGCTGGTGCAAAAATCTACCCTATTTGCTGGTGTATAAGACCGCTCCCCCTAAATTACACTGGAAAAATGGAGTGCATCTCGTACTGTCTATTTCTGGACTGGGAATATACAGTATCCATTTCTAGACTAGATTATTGTAATGCGCTCTACATGGGGCTGCCCTTGATGACCATTCGGAGCCTGCAACAAGTACAAAATGCGGCTGCCCACGTGGTGATGGGGTGTGGGCATTATGCCCATACCTCACTCCTGTTGCGGGAGCTGCATTGGATGCCGGTATGCCTCCAGGTGCAATTCAAGGTGCTGGTGATTACCTTTAAAGCCCTACATGGTAGTGGACCAACTTACTTAAGAGACCGTGTTACCCCAAGGACATCTGCTTGTCCCACCAGAGCTGGGCGGAGGGGCTCCCTAATGGTTCCATCGGCTAGAGTGGCTCACCTCTCTAGCACTAAAAAGAGGGCCTTTTCGGCATCTGCTCCGGCCCTGTGGAACTTCCTGCCGACTGAGCTGCACCTCCAGGCAGAGCTTCTGACTTTCAGAAAAGGCCTAAAGACCTGGCTGGCACAGCGGGTGTGGGGTGTTGCCGATGGGGGACCCCACCCCACCCTTGCTGGCTTATATGAAGGCTGTTCGGGTTTTTAGTCTCAGCTTTTTTAATTTATTGTGACTGGGAGGGTATTTTAATGGTTTTTAAATGTTAAATGCTTTTGTGATTTTATTGTGTGTCAATGTTTTATATTGAATGTTTTTATGGTAATTGTGAGCTGCCCGGAGTCGCTTCAGTGAGGGGGCAGCAATAGAAATCCAATTACCCAAATAAATAAATAAACAAACAAACAAACAAATAAATAAATAAATAAATAAATAAATAAATAAATAAATAAATAAATAAAGTCTGGAGTATTTTGGTAATAACTGGGTGCGTCTTATTTGCACCGGCAAATATGGTATTTATTTGTTTCTTTGCTTGCAATCTGCGGTTTGGGCCAGAGATATCAAGTGTTATAAGTCTGTGTAGTTTTAATGCCTACTTCCATTGTGTCAGTGCATTTTGCAAACTTGGTGGAACTTAATGGCATCTCCAGTATCTCCCTCCCTCTGTAAACCAGTTGCTGAGTAGGATCTGTTGTTTCTATGTTCATTTTGTGTACTTTCTAGTAACACCTGGCTGGCAGACTTTATGACCTCTCACAAGTGATGGTGAACCTTGGCACTCCAGCTGTTCTTGGACTTCAATTCCCAGAAGCCCAAGTCCTTGTGAATCTGTACGCACAGTAAACCCATTTGTGTGGATTTACAGGGACTTGGGCTTCTGGGAATTGAAGTCCAACAACAGCTGGAGTGCCAAGGTTCGCCATCAGTCCTAGACTACTGTGTATCATTCTTTGGTCCCATTTGGCAGAAATTTTCTTATGCAAAAAATATAAAATATCCTCTATGTGTTGGACATTTCTTTCTACAAACACACAAAACCTTCTCCCCCATTCATGGTGAACATGTTTCAAATATGTTGTTATGCAATTTTTCCTTTTGTATGGTGACTTTTGGGACACCCTGTATTACTATTTTTTAATTTTGGACTACAACTCTAGAATCCACCGCTTCCAGTGTCTGGAGGAAGTTCTAGGAGTTATTTCCGAAAGACATAACGTTTCAAAGCTCTGGAAAATTGTGAAAGCATTCTCCTTCTTGGTGCATTGCTATGCCATGCTATATGTGTTTTTTTGATTGCACATCTCTCTCTTTAGGGGTTCATGGAAGTCTGAGCATGTTCTTTCTAATCCTGGCTGTCATTTGGAAATTTCTCTGACTATTACAAGTAGTTACGTTTACTTGTGAACCATGATTGTTTGTTTCCTGTAACACCTGTATTTTGTATGTAATTGTTTCTTATGAAACGGAGTTTTTCAAAAAGATAAAAGTATAACTAGTTGCTGACTACATTAAAAAGTAGTTTAGATGCAAATACCCAAATTCTGTGTAGCGCATGTATATGTTTTTGCAGAGTGTTACCTCTACAAAGTAGGACTTAGTAGTTAAAACGCTGAACTTGATGACTGGAAGGCCGTCAGGTCAGCAGTTCGAGACCCGAGTGCTGCACGACGGAATGAGCTCCCATCTCTGTCCTAGCTACTGCCAACCTGGCAGTTCGAAAGCAAGAAATTGCAAGTAGATGAATAGATACCATTTCGGTGGGATGGTAAACAGCGTTCTGTGTACTCTGGTGCTTATTCATGCCTGCCACATGTCCATGGAAAACAGCGCTCTGGCTCTTTGGCTAAAAACAAAGATGAGCACTGAATCCTGGAGTCGGATACAACTAGCTTTAATGCAAGGGCAATCTTTACCTTACCTCTACAAAAGCAAAGGTTAAATTGATAAGGAAGGAACGGCATATTATTACACTTTCTTGCTGAGAAAAAAGTTTGACTCTATTTTATGAAGCTTACTCCCTGGTAAATGTGGAAAGCATTACAAATGTTCTCCAAAAATGATCAGACCAAACTAAAGGACAATGAAATAATAAATTGCCTGGATAAAATTTTGTGGAAGGAGTGTGTCCTCACCCAAACAAGACCCTTCACTTATTTATGTGCAGATTACTTTACAACTTCACTGACGTGTGAAAGTCTTCAAAGCTAATGTTTGACAAACCAAAGTTAGCTAAAAATAGCTCTCTTAAATATGAAAGCTAGTTGAAAACTCCCGGCTCCGCTGGAGTCATTTTACAGCTATTGTTGATAGAATTTCAGAGTTCCAAGATTGGAACGTGAATGACTTTCTCTTAGAGCTAGCAGCTGTTCTCTGCCTATCGGGATCTACTGTTTGCCTGGCCAGCTCTTAATAATTAAACAAAAGCGTTATTTCCTAGCAACTCCTGTTGAACATTGCACATTGCACATCATTAATTCTCTATCCAGAAGTTCCAGCTTCTGGCAGCTTGGTCATAGAAATGTTGATTAGGATTTAAGGTCCAATTCATTCAGGCTGCTATTGTGGTGCATTTACTTGGGTTGGGAGAAAGTAATACTGAATTCAGTTGACTTACTTTTGATTAGACCAGTAGATTCCCCAGTCAAAACTGAGTACATATCAAATGGAAGCCAAAACCACTTGTATGCATTTTTGTAAATTTCAGTAATTAAGACTTTGAACAGTCTTGTGTGATATTTTAAACTTTTGTCATATGGTACACACTAAGACTGCAGAGGAAGTGCCATTGAATTACATGAATTTTAGTCTTCTGAATAAGGTTGCATAGGATTCAACTTGTAAGATACCCCCACCGCTCATCCCACTACAAGTTTCTGCCTAGAAACTGAGAGGCCAACTATATGGAAATTCAACCCGCACTTTGGAGCACTGCATGGATGGACTGGTGCAATGTTAAAGACACTGCTCAGATGATGTCTTTGCTAAAGTGTACCATTGCACCTCAGAGAATGCCTAGCCTGTACCTTCCTGGCTCCTGGATGGGCTTCTACTTTTCTAAAATATATAGGATCACCCATGTTTGAATAGCTTCAGAGCATGCCTTCCACTTTGAATTTGCCAGTACAGTGATACCTCATACAACGTCCAAACTTGGTTCCACAAGTTTGGATTTTATACAGTTTTGGACTTTGTATGAGGCATGCAAAATCCTAGCCGCGATGCCTCATACAACGTCCAAATCCTTGCCGCAATGCCTCATACAACGTTGTTTCCATAGAGATACATTGTACTGTAACAGCACAGACTTCAGGGCAAAGTCAAGGAAACTGACAGAACTTTAAGAAATCATTGTCTAAAGGCCAAAAACATTAAAAAAAAACATGTCAAACAACCCTGATTGTCCAAGAACCTGAAGAATGCTGCAAAAATCCCAGGAATGCTTCTAAAAATTCTGATGAAAAAATCCAAAATCGCGCTCAAAACCACTCCTAAACACTCTTCGCCTCATGCAAAACCCACAAGAGCAATGCATGCATGTGTCCTGCCTTTTATACAGCCCAGGCACAATGCAACCTGGGAAAACCCCAATGCCTCATACAACGTCACACGACTTTATATGAGGCAACTTTTTTCAAGGAATTAGGCGATGTTGTATGAATCCGATGTTGTATGAAGCGAACTTTGTATGAGGTATTACTGTATAAGTGAAGTGACTTAAAAAGTGAGCCACTTCTGAATATTGGCAAATTAATCACTTCTTCTGCTCATAGAGGGCAGAGGAAGAGAATTTTTCCACTCCTTAAGACTGTTGCTGATGTGCTATTTCAAGTACAAGTTTTTTTTTAAAAATATTTGCCTTGCCGGTTGAGCAATGCTTTGTAGTCAAATCTATGGTGGTAGCTTGAGGGATAGTCTTAAACAGTCCAATCCGCCCTTCTCCTGCTCTTTGCCAATCAAGAGAAGTGTTTACTTTGCAAGTACCCCAAAATACCAGCATTTTGTGTTGTTCTTGTGACACATTGGGCATGGCACCTCTGGTTTAAGCAGAGAACATGGCAGCCTAAAAATACATCTCATTCTGTTGCAAGACTGATTGCAATGCGCGTTTTATTTCCACTTACTGTGGGATTAACCATGTGACCAGCCTGCTGAACCACGTGACCGGCCCGTGGCCCGAAAAATTTGGGCACCCCTGGGTTCAAATAATAGGATGCTGATCTGTGATTGAAAATACTTGGAATAAAAAGTAGTGTACACACTGCATTTTATGTCCCTGTTAATCCAAATTGTATTGACTGAGGTCTGTATGTCTGTATCCTTGTTTTTGCCTAGCTCTGATGAGTGACACCAAAGAAGGCAGATGCAGCAAATAAATAAATATATTAATAAAGAAATAGTTTCAAAATACTTTATCTGAAGTAGACTCAGAAGTCTGAGCCTAGACTTGAAAAAGTAGCTAGCTTTTTATTGTAAAAAAAGAGAAAAAGAAACCATTTATTTCAACCTCCACGTTCCTGCAAGCTTTAGAAATACTGTCAGAATAATTGCTGGCTTCTTACTGTTCTGTGGAGATATTCAGTAAAAATAGGGGAGGGGGGGGAAACCACATTTCTTCTGTCAATGTCAGCCCACTTCCCCATTATCTGACAGACATCACGCAAGTAATGATCTGTGTGTTCTAATATTTGGCTAATATGTTTAAATACGGTACCTCTACCTTTCTTTGTTGAAGTCATGAAGAATTAGGATGTAACAGCCTTGTGCCTGTTCTTCCTAAATTATTGCAGTTGACTTTGTTCTAAAAGGCTACTGGCTCTCTGTTTCTGTCCTGGGGTCATAAAACAAGTGAGTGTGTTTATGCGCGCCTGACCAAGCCCCCCCCCCCCCAGCTGATTGAGCCAGTCACATGATTCTTCCCACCGGAAGCGAAAGTACAACATGCTGGCGCAGGCATAGAATGCACCCGCAGCTGTTCTAAATGCATTGGGGGCCAGATCCAGCCCATGGGATGTAGTTTGGGCACTCATGTCTTAGAGTCTAGACCGGGGGTGGCTAACCTTGGTGCCACAGGTGTTCTTGGACTTAAATTCCCAGAAGCCCTGATCAGCAGGTGTGCTGACTTGGGCTTCTGGGAATTGAAGTCCAAGAACACCTGGGGCGCCAAGGTTTTGCCACCCTTGGTCTAGACCTTAGATTAGAAAAGGAAGGTACTTTTCCTTCCTCGTCCTCCTCAGTGTATCAGCCCTATGATAATTGTGTTGCCATTAAGTCAGCGCTGATTTATTGTGACCCTTTTCCAGAGCTTTATAGGTAGAGAATACACAAGTGGTTTGCCATTCCCTTTTTCTGGGGGTGATCTGGGATTCTGCAGCTTTCTTATGACTGAAAAGTAAAGGTCACCTTTGCTCTAAAGCCAGTCATATCCAACTCTAGGGCTCAGTGCTCATCTCTGTTTACAGCCAAAGAGCCAGCATTGTCTACATCTGCAGACTTTTCCGTGGACATGTGGCAGGTATGCCTAGACTGGTTTTTCTCCTGGGAGTCACAGCGGGGACTCAAATGCCCAACTTCTGGCTCTGCAGCCAAATACCTAAACCACTGCGCTAACAAGCCAGCCACCTACTTGGAATTCCAGGAAGTGTTTGGGGATTTCTCTTTTGTTTTTTGCCTCTGCTTCCCAAATCTTTCTATAGCTAGCTGGCAAGCCACTCCTCTGAGCTCAGCCCCCGAGACAGGCTGCGCAGAATGTGCGTACTTGTTGCTGTTAAGCAGCCACTCTGGAATTCTTATAAGCTGGAATTATGTACAGAACTTCCACCGGGATTGTTGGAGGCAGCGATGTTGTGCCAGGCGTTGACGTTAGCTTGTGCTTCGCTTTGCCGTTTTTAAAATGCCACTTACGCAGCTGCCAGGGTGCTGTCAACTCAGTGGTGTACTATGCCGGCTGCGTGCACAAATGCACACACACAGACACACACTCATGCACACTGCAGAGAAGGAGCTCTCTAGTGGCTCTTTGAATGACTCTGTGAGGGCTGGTTTGTCCTGTGCAAGCTAACTGGTTTCTGGCAGTTTTTCATTTTCTGCCGGCTGCAAACAAACACTGATTGCAGTAGCAGAGGGGAAACCATCGCTACAATGAGCACCGATTCCCATGAACAAAGCTGCACAGGTTCCACAGAGCACCGTCTTGCAAGAGGTGATCATGATTCATTTAATATCAGGCAGAAAAGTGTTGCCAATGTATACACCGGCAAGAATCACAATGTTGTAAACCTGTAACACCGTGCAACAATATTATAATCTTATCCTACAGAACAATCCCTTCGAGGGGTGATATAGACATCTAAGGTAGTGCAGCAAGCAGTTTGATTATTCAGACTATTTCGCCTTCCATGTTTTCATTTTTTTTAAAAGCACGGTGATGTTGAAATCATAGCTGGGTTGAACTGTGGACAGGCAAAGCATGGAAAGATATGTTGCAGATGCAGATTTCAATGTCACCAGCGCAGACTGGAGTTCACTAGCAAAGATGACCTTTGATAATCTGCTCTTCAGCTTTGCAACTAGCTGGAATAGTGTTCTATTCCTTGCTCATGCAAGGTTTCCGCAGCCTGAAACCTTGTTTTTTAAGCAAAGTGTGTGAAGCGCTTTAGGGTTTTCTACAGCCCCCACCCCCCTTGTTCTTTTGTCAAGAGAAAAGGCAAACTCCTTGATAAGTTGTTGAATTCGAACTGGGGATAACTGTCTTTATATGGAGGGTTGAATGGCATGTTATATTTCAGCAATGGTGTCATCAAGATGAGAGATTTACACTTGCTAAAACCTCGGTGGTCTTTGCGTCTTCTTCTTTCATGTCCAGATCAAACCCTGGACTGCCAAAATGAAGCCACTTTCTTCACTTTGTCATAAGTCCTCATCAGTGCATGTTTCTGGCAGTAATCCGCAGACCTGTAAATGAGCCACATTGAGTATTCCTCCACATTCTAACACAAGATCAAACCAAAGGCGGCCTTTGCTGAAAGATTATCTGTTAATTCCCAAGATGACAGGTTCCTCTGGCTGTGCTTACCTGGTGAAGCCAAACTACTTTGATCAGGTTTCTTTAATACTTTGGCATTTTTGTGCTCAGGAATCCACCCACCGAGTTAATGGTTGCAGGAGAATCATCTGCTTTTTATAGAAAAGGTGAGTGGGCAGAAATGTTGTTCGAACAACAGTGGAGTACTCAGAGTAATTTATTGGTTTCTCCTTTGAACGGGCATCTGACTGTGCAGATTGCCCAGGATTGTGTAGGTTAGTTCTGGGAGGCACAGTGAGGAATCAAACCCCTGACCCTTGGCTCTGCAACCAGGTGGTCCAACCCGCTGAAGGTTTGGAGGGAAACCTGGAGATTTCGCTTCCAATTGCACTGCAAACAGTATTGAATCAGATGGAGGGATACTCAGTAAGAGGAATATTCTGATAACCGACCAGCTTGCGTACTGTGGTCAAGCTACATGTTACTGTAAATGAGTAGCTAAACCCTTTATGTTTACGGTGCACAGCATTTGTTGATGCACACCACCAAGCAGCATTCTACTTGTGACAATCTTAATGGGATTTGTTGGTTTGAAAAGCAAAATGCGAGCTTACTCTGATGGTGCTTATTAGAAAACGTTCCCATAATTTTGTTATAAGTCAAGAACATCATGATAAAAGAAATTGTGCCGTATGAAAAGAGTATAGTTTGATGGTAGTTTGTTTGAAACCTTCTGCTTGATGGCACTGAAATAGTTTCAGAAAGCTGCGTCGATTTGCAGTGTTTTGCATAGATTCTCTGATAAAACACCTCCTAAGCAAATATTTAGCTGTAGCCTTGTTTCACATTATTTGTTATCTTCTCCCAGGCAACTTTCTAAACATACACTCTCTCATTGTGGTCGAACAAAAACGATTTCCATATTTATTTTGATTTGGTGGCTTTCTGCATAATATTATATCTTGCTATGGGTTGTGCTGCATTGTGAGGGGAAAGAGTCCTAAATGATGGCTATGGAAGGAATTGTGGATATTCTGATAAGGACTCCCTTTCCCACCTGTTGTCAATAAGCTACTAGTCCGGCATGAGCTTCTTTGCTTTCAGAAGTGGTGCAGAGCCAGAGGGCACCTTGACTCTTAAATCACACATAATTTCCGTGGTATCTCGAAATCCCTAAAAATAAATAAAGTTCTCACCTTGTACAAAAGAGTTTCATCTTCCGCCTAGATCTCTCTTACAGGGCTATTTTCTATGCTGGGAAAATCTCAAGACTTGTTTCAGTATGGTGCGGTGAGAATTATTTCATTATTTTCTAGATTTCTGAGTTTAGAGGGCCTGGTGTCACAGTTGTTAAACTGCTGTACTGGAACCAAAAAGTTGTGAGTTTGATCCCGGCCAAAACTGCTGTACTGGAACCAAAAAGTTGTGAGTTTGATCCTGGCCAGGACTCAAATTTGACTCAGCCGCTTTCATCCTTCCAAGGTCGATAAAATGAGTACACAGCATATTGGGGGCAAAATGTTAATTAACTTGTGAACCGCCCAGAGAATGCACTTAGCGCTCTATGGGGTGGTATGTAAGTGATTGCTTTGCTTTTGCTCTGATTCGGAGACACTGTTGTGTTTTAAATTGTGCTTAGGAAAACTAGGTACAGTTGGTATACTTCTTGTCATTTTGCGGTGATCATATTTCTGCAGTTATCTGTATTGTCAGATTACGGTTGGTAAATCTGTTATATGAGTTGGTGAGCTGCATCCTAAAAAAAGGGAAATATCATCTTTGTCTAAAACAGCCTCATTACTCAGTCCAAAGTTAGTCTCAGGGATTTCATTTGGCACCAAGCTGGGATGTGTAGGAGCGTAATCTTAATTAGGCTGCAAAAAGGAGACTGAATTTTAGGTCCTTTAAATATCGGATTTATTTATTTCTCAAACTTATACAGTGGTACCTCTCTTAAAGAGCATAATGCGTTCCACAGGATTGCTCTTTAAGCGAGTTTGCTCTTTAAGCGAAATACCATTGCAAGTGACCAATTGTGACTTCTGGTGGGGGAGATTGCGAATCCCGATTTAGTTGTTAAGTGAATTTTTGGCTATTTTTAGTTGTTAAGCGAGGTGACCATTCAGAGAAAATTGCTCTTTAAGCAAGTTAGTCCTCTAAGCAAGGTGTATTTGCTTGATGATGGAGGGCAATGGAAGGAGACAAGTAATAACCCTTCTTGTACTTTTATCCTTTGATCATTTCCTTCTTACATCCCGAGGGCCTTTCTACCATCTGGGTACTGCATGACAGAATGAGCGACTGTCTCTGTCCCAGCTGCTGCCAACCTAGCAATTTGAAAGCATGAAATTGCAAGTACTGTAGATAAATAGGTACTACTTCCGTGGGAAAAGATCTTGGGGACATGAAAGGAGCCTCATTTCAGGCGTCCCCTGAGCGGAGTTTCTCCAGAAAAAAATCCTTTTAACCTAGAATAATTTCTGACACAAAATTATTATAATACTGCTTACACAAGTTTCCACAAAGTCACTCCTGTCCATTAGTCCTGTGTGTTTGGGATTGCAGTGTCACGTAGTCAATTCTCCCTTCACAGAAGTTGGACCTCAAATATTCTGATAGACTTGGCTCCTGAATATATGGAAAATGTTCATGAACAATATTTTGCATTGTCAAGAAAATAGGACCTTTGCCTATTCAATGCTAATAAGGAACATCTATTATTGCTCTTCTGTACTCTTAAAAGAAATTTAGCTGGGGTTGTTGTCTTTGTTAAATTAAAACAAGTACAATCTTGTTATTCCAGGTGGGCAAATGCTTCCCATTCCATTTACATTTGTGTTTGTGTGCTGATGCTTTTCCCCCTAAGAATGGCTATATAAGGTTCACTTTAAATCACATCGTCAGCTACATTAGCCAGTGTGTGAATGAACTTGTGATATGCAATTTAGCCCCCCCCCCCCCCCCCCCCCGGCTGGATATAGTTACAGAAGCTCAAAATCAATTCAGAGCTTTTCCCTACATTGCCAACTGTTATTTGTTTCTGTCTCTCCCCAAATCTCCCTTTTGATTACTACTTGTACAGATTAGTTTACCTAGAAGACACACTGTGGTGGATCAACTAAAGCAGGCATTCTCAGTCTACGGCCCACAGGCCAAACCCGCCCTCTGACGCCAATTCATCTGGCCCCCGACGCCTTCACCGATCCCAGAAGTGGAATCAAAATGCATTCTGCACATGCGCAGCGTGCATTTTACTTCTCCTTCTGGGTGAGAGGAACCATGTGACCGGTCCAATAAGCAGTCCAGGAGATGTGGTCAGGCCCGCGACCCGAAAACCTCGAGAAAGCCTGAACTAAAGAGAAGTCTTATAAGGAGAAACGTCATATTATTTTATTTTACAGCCAAAGGTTTGCACATATTCTGGATAACCTTTGTGTCTTAGAAAGGAAAATAATTCCTTAACTGAAAACTAAGGTTGTGGCTGGTGACTCTTCTGATTTGAGTTTATGATTACAACCTAGGCGTCATAGACTTTTTCAGATGTTCCTGTGACACACGAGGCTTTGAAGCATGATGACATGAGGCTGATGGATCTTGAGGACTCTTGCTAAGTGATCACACTTCACTCTTCTTATACCCTCAAAGTTAAACTGGTAATTGAGGGTCCAATATTGCAGACTTGAGGTTCCTGTGAAGGATCTTTTGGTGTATATCTTCCTCTTCTATGTAGCTTTTGACCAGGAGGCCGCACGCGGCAGTTCAGTCTCATCTTATTCTAATGTGTAGACTATTTATCCGTGACAATATCACATTGCCCGGGGTGCACCACTTCACTTGGAGGTTTGTCTACTTGAGCCATATTCTGCCACCACCACTAAGAAGATCACTGGCATTATTACACCTATGGATAAAAATAGTAAACAATCTTCTCCCAATCCATGCCAATATAACCACCCCCTCAGCCCAACGATTAAAATCCAGACACCATGCTTGGCGCACTGCAGTCAACCTACAATAACCATTTTAATATCTCAGATGCCTAAATGGAACTCTGGCAATATCTATCTCCAATTCCCCATCATCACATAATCAAGAATCCCTGTGAATGGCCAGCTGGATTTCCCTTCCAAGACAGGAGTAGAGGATGCTGAACAGAGTGAGGACTGGGTGTGGTAGATGTGAAGCCACTCTGTTCACATAGAGATGGAAGTCCTCTCCCCAATGTGACTGAAGAAGATCAAACCATGGACCACATTATATTTAGGTGTCCTTTACATGTGTTTGGAGGCACATTGGAGGACTTGCATAGTGCCACAGATGAAGCCCTTAAATGGCTTTCAAACCTGGACGTGGAACTCTAGCTAGGAACTTGAAATGGACAATTTGTGCTTATTGTATATATCAACATTAATATAGACAACTGAAGTTCATCGTCCGATAAATAGAAACAAAGAAATTGTGCTTTGGAGGTGAAGAACAAATTGCTGAGGGTCTTCGGTTTTGAAATTGAGGTCTGTTATAGTTCAGGCAGGTATTTGACCTGAGTGAGGTTCTTAAAACTGAAGGGAGCTCTTCGCATTTCAGGAAACGGTGAGCATGGGATTGAGTACCAACAAGGAACCAATTTATTGGGTTTTCTCAGTGGGAAGAGATAGAAAATACTTTGGAAATGGTTGGGGAGCAAAGGAAAAAGTGTAATTTCCTTATTTCCTGTAAGAGTTGCTAGGAGTTGTAGCTGGAAAGAAGCATAGATTTCCATGCTTTGGGGATACCCACACATCTGTCCAGTGGTAGTTCTTCAACCACAGATGCCAGTTTCTCCACAAGACTGCTTTACCCCTTAAGTGTAATAAGCTTATCATATATTACAGTTACAGTGGTGGCGAACCTTGGCACTCCAGCTGTTCTGGAACTTCAATTACCAGAAGCCCTGATCAGCAGGAGTGCTGACTTGGGCTTCTGGTAATTGCAGTCCAAGTACACCTGGAGTACCAAGGTGCCAAGGTTCACCATCACGGATATATTACATCAGTGGGTAGTATAGTGCACTAGCCATCCAAGATACAGATCGTAATTATATACTTCATTTAAGCAGCATAATTTAATTGTGCTTAGTGCTGAAGACTAAATTTTAGCACAGTGTTTATACAGCATTGACTATAAGGTCCTTCAACCTGGAGAATTCCAGGCCTCTCAAGTATTTTAAAAAATGTAATCATGTGGTTTCTACAGTCTATCAGTTTGGACTTCTGGTGAAATTGCTTTTCTAGCTAGCACATTCTTTTCAGAATTACAGTGCCATTTAAAATTTGATTTTTATTGTCATTTGTTTTGGATGGTTTTTAAAATATATATACAGTTTATATATTTGTAACACGTTACAAACACTACGGGATAAGGTTGAATTTTTTTTTTTGGAATAGTAGCCATGTTAGTCTGTGTTTCAGGCATATCAGAAAGCAAACGCACAAAAAAATTAAAAATAAAAACACTGCAGCACTTTAAAGATTTAACTGCTATATGAAGCACTTTAAAGACTAACTGCTATATGTCTGATGAAGGGGACTTGATCTATGAAAGCACACATTAAAAACATAGAAGTTAGTCTTTAAAGTGCTGCAGCCTTTTTATGTATTTATTTATTTGTTTTGTTTTTGCTTTCTGATACGGGATAAGATGTTTTTTAAAATCTCCTACTAGGGAGTAATTTATCCACTAAAAGAAAACTTGCTGCTTCTTTTACATATTGTTTTCTCTTTTGCTGAATGAACACCAGAGTGCCGTCGTGGATAGATTGATGGATTAGAAGTCAGGACACCTGAATTCAAATATCTGGTTGGCTCTTGAAACTCAGTGAAGTCGTGACAGTGGTAACAGCACTTGTGTATCTTAAAGGTAAAGGTCTCCCTTGTTTGAAAGCTAGTCGTGTCTGACTCTAGGGTTCAGTGCTCATCTCTGTATACAGCCAAAAAGCCAGTGTGGTCTAAGCCTGCAGATGTTTCCATGGCCATGTTGCAGGCATGGCTAGACGGTGGAGCACACAGGACGCTAATACCTTTCCCGCCAAAGTGGTACCTATTTATTTGCAGTTTCTTGCTTTTGAACTGCTAGGTTGGCCGGAGCTGGGACAGATGATGGGAGCTCACTCAGTCATGCAGCACTCGGGTCTCGAGCTGCTCACCTGCCGACCATTCCAGTCATCAAGTTCAGCATCTTAACTAGTAAGCCACCGCGGCCCTTGCTTGTGCCTCTTACTTATCTCAAAAATCCTATTAGATTCATCATAAGTTAAAAGGAATTTGGTGGCACATAAGAATGTGATTGCTTTGGTTCAGGTAGTCCTTATAGAGTTCCTGTAGTGTAGTATAATTACAGGTCACCTCCCATATCAGAGTTCCACTGTTTCAGTTATCCTTGGGTCTAAAATTATTCAATAACACCCCCCCCCCCCCCCAATAAAATAAAAATAAATACATAGTCCTGTCTGCAATGTAAAATACAGAATTCACTGCTATCCATGGTTTCTGGTATCCAGAGTAGGTCTCAAAACATATCCGCTGCAGATATAGGAGGATGACTTGTAATTTGTTGATTGATTGATTGATTAACTTGCAATTCGAAACATAAAAAAGTTTTCAATTCTCATTTTTGCATGTTTTCTTCATTCCTATTCAAAAGCATTCTTTCTCCACAGAAAAAGATTTTTAAAAGAATTCTCACTGTGAAAGGGGCAACATTATTTCGTCATTGTTCTAACTGAACTGAATGTCTCTTTATCAAAGGAACCACCAGAATTTTCTTCATATTAGATTGTCCTTTTACAGTCTGTTTGCCTAATTAACATCCACCTCACCTAGTTTTCAGGGTCACAGTAGGACAATTAAAACTAGAGATAATTTCCTAGTAATGCCTGGTCCAGAAAAGATGATAGGAAGGACTTAATGTCGCCCTTGCTTGAAAGCCAGTCGTATCTGATTCTAAAGTTCAGTTCTTATTTCTGTTTATAGCCAAAGAACCAGCACTCTCTGCGCTTGCAGACGTTTCTGTGGACATGTGGCAGGCATGCCTCAACATTTGCACAGAATGCTGTTTACCTTCCCACCAAAGTGGTCCCTATTTATCTACCGTAGAACCCCATATAACGAAAATAATTGGTTCCACTAGGCACTTCGTTCTACATTATTTCGTTATACGATTATTTCATTATACGATGCATGCATCGTACAACAAAAATCCCTATGGGGAAAATTGTACAACAGAAATCTCTATGGGATGCATCGTACAACGAAAAGTTTTTGTTGTACGACTACCCTAGGGATGCACTGCATCGTACAACGAAAATTTTGGAGGTGCCATGACGCTAGCACAAATGAGAAGAGCCAGGTCTTCGGCCCTCAGAAGAAAATACTGCTGCTTGCAAATTTTCATTGTACCATGCACCGTTTCCCTCCCAAATGCTGTATGATGCATTATATGGGTTTCTACTGTACTTGCAATTTCTTGCTTTTAAACTGCTAGGTTGGCAGGAGCTGAGACAGAGACAGAAGCTCACTCCATTGTGCATCACTCGGGTCTCGAACTGCTGAGCTGCAGACTTTCCAGTTGTCAAGTTCAACATCTTAACCACTAAGCCACTGCAGTCCCCAGGAAGGACTTAACCCTCCTGCAAAAAAAAAGGGGGGGAGGCTCAGGTGATGTGGGGACGGGGGGGGGGGAACTGTTTTACGTTTTGCAATAGACTCCAATGAAACTCCAGTGAAAATGATGGTTTGAATCTGCAAGCAGCAGTATTTTCTTCTGCGGGCCTAAGACCTGGCTCTTCTCATTTGTGCTAGCGTCATGGCATCTCCAAAGTGCAAAATTGATGGGAAAGAAACCAAGGTTCCTGTTTACACCCCGTTTGGAGCATGTTTTTTTTTTGTTTTGGGTCATGCTTCTGAACTGTAGAGAACAATTCTCTTGCATTGCTCTGGAATGCCTCTTGCACGCCTCGCCTCCCACTCTTTAACAGGCAGAACTTGACAGAGCTGAGCAGCTGCAGTGTCTGTCTGCGGAGATGTTTCCAACCAAATGTTGCTATTTAATTATATGCATTTAATACGGTTGTTAAAAGTCTGCCTCTGGGCTATTTTAATTATTCTCATTTACAGGCACATTGCATTGCATGCCACCCCAGCCAGGATTTGGGAGTGTAGCCTTTAAGTCTCTTGAGTCCCAATTCTTTACCAAATATTTCAGTGGCAATAAAATCTTTTTCTTTATTTGGGTTGGATTGCAATGCTCACATAACAGAATGCTGTGGCAAACCCAGTGAGACATTGCCAGATGAAGAGTCTGAAGGATTGTGATCTGTTCCTTTCCAATCTGGCCATTATATTTAATGTCTTAAAACATTTTCCTTTCAGAGGCCTGCTTATATCTCCACTGCATTTTTCTTTCCTCCAGTTTTGTTTTGTCATTCCTCTTTTAATGTCTATTTCATAAACAAGAGAGAAGTTTTTAGGTTCAGTAAAGACTGGTTCATGTTCTGGATGTAAGAGCAGGGGTTTTGTGAATATTAATATGTCCAGACCTCTTAGTAAAGGTAAAGAGCTACCTTGCTTGAAAACCAATCCTGTCTGACTCTAGGGCCGTGATGGTGAACCTTGGCACTCCAGATGTTCTTGGACTTCAATTCCCAGAAGCCTAAGCACCCAGTGAATCCACACGAATGGGATGCGATTCATCCGGCCTGTACTGCCCTCATTGCTCCAGGAAGCGGAAGTAAAATGCGCGCGGATGGTTAAGGCTCTTCCGGGTTAACCCTTCCTCCATACGGATGCATTTTACTTCTGCTTCCAGGAGCAGTGCAGCCCGCATGAATCTCAGTAAACCCATTCATGTGGATTTGCAGGGTGCTTGGGCTTCTGGGAATGGAAGTCCAAGAACATCTAGACTGCCAAGGTTCTCCATCACGGCTCTAGGGGACGATGCTTATCTCAGTTTACAGACAAAGAGCTAGTGCTGTCTGCATCTGCATATGTTTTCGTGGTCATGTGACAGGTATGATGGGTCTTTACCCCCTCACTGGGTGTTTATTTTCCCACCCTTCCTGCCTTGCTTTGCCAGTTCCCTTTTCCAGGCTCCTACTGACAAGCATACAGGGAATCGGAAGTTGGGTAGCGTTGATGTGGCCCTTTATATGCGTGGTCCAATCACTCTCAATTCCCAAATCAATAGACACAAAGGGTCTCAGAGTAATTATATTTATTAAAGTAAGTTAAGAAAATGGGTATAGCATGAACAATCAAACTTGCAACGCAGTCATTCAAAAGGAAATACAAAAATAAGAAAATTAATTAATTCCCTAGTCCTCTGGCCTTATCTAGTTCCTTACCCACCTCTCGTGGGGCTCAGCTCAGGATCAGTCCATGACAAAGAGAAAGAACATCTTCAGTGCACCCAGTTTTATAGCTGAAGTATCAGTGATGTAACCCAAAGGTCCAGGTGCCCCTGATTGGCTCAAAGGGGTCAGATGGCCATTTTATGAGCCCCCTGCTTTCATGCAGCAAGTCATGCACTCAATGCAGGGCCATCAAAGGCATAGCCGTAAATCATGCAATCAAACCTTCACATAGACTTCCCTGCTCCCCGAGATTAGGAGAACAGGGAAAAAACACAGGCAAGAGTTTTTTTCTCTGACAACAGGCAAGACTAGACGCTGGAGCGCATGGTACACTTACCTTTCCCACCAAAGCGGTACCTATTTATCTACTTGCGATTTCTTGCTTTCAAACTGCTAGGTTGGCAAGAGCTGGGACAGAAACGGGCACTCACACCATCACGCAGAACTTTGAGTCTTGAACTGCTGGCCATCTGGCCATGAAGTTCAGCATCTTAACCACCAAGCTACTGCAGTTCCTTTTAGGGACCCTTTAAACATTGAGCAAACATCCCAGTGTTGTTTCTGCTGTTTATTGGCTCTCCACGTCCTTGTAACATTTGAAGGGCATCTGAATGTCTGAAAGCACTCAGTAGATCAAACTGTAAGCTGCGATGAGCCGTTATTTCATGGGACATGTTTATTTCAGTTTATTAGATACACAAATACTCTGGACATGATCAAGAAAAAGTGTGGTTTATGCACAGTGGTGAGTTTAGAATGCAGCTGTAGTTCATTGGTAACAATGCCTTCAAAAGGTCAGACCATAGAAAATCCTGGAGAGCCACTGCTGGTCATTGTAGACCTGGGGTAGGAATTGTTTGGTCAGTGGACCACAAATGGCCTCCCAAATTACTATTTCAATCTCTGGTTCTCCTGGAGTCTCCTGGCATGCAATGAGAAGGGAGGACTCACTTGAGAAGGCTGTGATGTTGGGAAAGGTGGAGGGCAAAAGAAGAAGGGGGAGGCCAAAGATGAGATGGATAGATGGTATTGTAGACACAATGGGCACAGAACTGGGAGGACTGAGGGGGATGGTGGAGGACAGAGGCGCCTGGAGAACAATGGTCCATAGGGTCGCAAAGAGTCGGAATCGACTGTGCGACTGAACAACAACAACAACAAAATGCTTCTTGTCCAGTCGTAGCAGTGAAATATTGCATAGGAAGTTTGTTGAACTGTGTGCTTCAGTAAAAGGTAGAAAGTGTTGTTGGGTAGAATAGAGTTAAATATAGCTGCAAATAAATCCCACCTTGAACCCTTTGACAGTGGAAAGTGTTTTACATTAAGCCAATTTGTACTTGTTTTACATTAAAGCAATAGGGAGTTCATTGTGTGTTATCAAGGCAGCCCACTTCCTTGTGGCTTGGCACAGAACCTGTAAAACACTTAACTCCAGGATGTGTGTGCCCCTGCAATCTAACAAGCACATTTCCATGTTTAAATGCCATAAATTTTCAGCTGAAATGGGAAACATTTGGTTTTGGGGTTTTTTTACAACTATTTCCAGGATTCTAAGACCCTGATGGTTACTGGCCCCGCAAGTTGTTTGATTCTGGAAGATGTTATCTAAAAACCCCAAATATTTATCAGTTTGACATTCCGAGTTAGTTTGAGGGTTAGAGCCATTGAAACCAATGGGATGTACACTACTTATAATTAACAAAACTCATGGATTTGAATAAGTATACACTAGCTGGGGCACCAGAGTATTGTAATTGATAGAGTGTTAGATTAGGACTTGGGAGATAAAGGTAAAGGTCACCCTTGCTCGAAAGCCAGTAGTATCTGACTCTAAGGTTCAGTGCTCGTCTCTGTTTATAGCCAAAGAGTCCATGTTTCCATGGACATGTGGCAAGCATGATGACACTGGAGTGCTGTTTACCTTCCCACTGAAGTGGTATCTATTTATCTACAGTAATACCTCATACAAAGTCCGCTTCATACAACATCGGATTCATACAACATCGCCTAATTCCTTGAAAAAAGTTGCCTCATACAAAGTCGTGCGACTTTGTATGAGGCATTGGGGTTTTCCCAGGTTGCATTGTGCCTGGGCAGTATAAAAGGCAGGACACATGCGTGCATTGCTCTTGTGGGTTTTGCATGAGGTGAAGAGTATTTAGGAGTGGTTTTGAGCGCAATTTTGGATTTTTTTGAATTTTTTCGTCAGAATTTTTAGAAGCATTCCTGGGATTTTTGCAGCATTCTTCAAGTTCTTGGACAATCAGGGTTGTTTGACATGTTTTTGTAAAAACATTTTTAATGTTTTTAGCCTTTAGACAATGATTTCTTAAAGTTCTGTCAGTTTCCTGTCTGTTTCCTTGACTTTGCCCTGAAGTCTGTGCTGTTACAGTACAATGTATCTCTATGGAAACGACGTTGTACGAGGCATCGTGGCAAGAATTTTGCATGCCTCATACAAAGTCCAAATCCGTATAAAGTCCAAACTTGTGGAACCAAGTTTGGATGTTGTATGAGGTATCACTGTATTTACAATTTCTTGTTTTCAAACTGCTAGGTTGGCAGGAGCTGGGACAGAGATGGAAACTCACTCCGTTATGCAGAACTCAGGTCTTGAACTGCTGACCTTCCAGTCATCAAGTTCATTGTCTTAACCACCTGAGCACCCGCAGTCCCTTAGGACTTGGGAGACCGAGGTTCAAATCCCTGTTTGGCCACAGTAACATATTTTTTGGAGGTGGCACTAGTAAACTAGTTAAGAAGACTTTAGTTGGGACTAATATTGGATTTTGCCCTCCAGTTGTATTTAAATCACTCATCTCCTGGAAGTTTAAAACATTTTATTTTGGAAGCTTTTATATATAATGTCTCAATGAGTATTCCTGGAAGCAAAAGTTTAATATGAAAAGTTTATGTGAAATATCCTAAGAAGAGTCACATAAATTCCAGTATTAGTTTCTTACAAAGCTATGTCAAGCAGATTTGGAAAAAAAATCAGAATTCAGTTCCAGAACTTTGATTACAATTCTGACCATTTGAGTTTTCTGAGAGTTTTAGTCCAAAAATTTAAGTTTTCCAGGATCTGATTTAAATCCAGCCAGAAAAGGAATCTCAACGGAGGCATTCATGGTTTGTAAGCCAATGGGACACAAGTGTTTTTATTCTGTTTCCCTTCTCCCATCTCTTTTGCTGTCTCTCTAGATTACATCAGATCTAAATCAACTCAATTTAGCACACAAAGACAGAAATGCTGTACTTGCATAGTTTTATCAGAGCTGCAGGCCTGTCACCAGTCATACACCTCTCCATTGACTCACTAAGTTGCAACCTAAGAGGGATGCTTAATTATCTCTGTCTTAATAGGTCTAAAGCCCAGCTGTAGCCTTTATTCATAATTTAGCCTGGAAACCTCTCCTGGTTTTTCTGATGGGATACAGCTGCTGCATTTCACTTTTGGGAGATGACCAGGCTGGGAGAGAAAAAAACCCCAATTGATTGCCAACTCAACTTCATAGAAGTGCGCTGACTCCTTTCAGTAAGATAAGTCACACTTCAATCTCTAGTAGTTCAGCATAACTGGCAGTGTGTAGACTATTGATGCCAGTTAGATTGCTATGGTTCTGTCCTAGGATTTGTGGTTTAGTTATGCTCTCAGAATTCTCTGTAGTACTTCAGGGGCACACAATAGAGGTTTGTATTGGAGAATAAAGAGTTTCTTGACAAACTGCTAGTCTAGTGATTCTGTAGGTAGAGATGGGAAAGCTGAAGTGGTATCAAACAGCACCTTAAAATGTTGTGTGTTGTACCCCAACACTGCTTAATATATGGAGAGTATTTTTTCAGAAGCACTATCAGATTTAAACATGGGCATTAAAATGGATGGGGAATACCTGAATAACAAGGTAACAAACTGTACAGGAAGGATAGGAAGGGGCAAACAGGAGGTGGTGTAGCCTTGTATGTCAAAGAAGTGATAAAATCATATGAATTGGAATATCTAGGTGATTTAGAGTCACCATTAGAAGCTCTATGGGTAAGAGTACCAGGCCACAAAGATGGTCTAACAGTAGGCATATACTATCAGCCTCCGACCCAAACTCTTGAGGGAGACTGGCAGTTGGAGAATGTTGTAAAGGAGGCATCCAAGAAGGGAAGCCTGGTTATAATGGGGGACTTCAATTACCCTCACATAGACTGGGTGAACTGTTGTTCAGCACATGATAAAGAGATAAAGTTCCTAGATATGCTAAATGATTGTTCCCTGGGACAGATAGTTGAAGACCCAACTAGAGGTACAAGAATCCTTGACTTGATCCTGAGTAATACTCAGGATCTGGTGCAAGATGTTAATGTGACTGATCCAATAGGGAACAGTGACCACAACTCAATTATGTTTAACTTGATCATAGACCGCAAGTCACTGATAAAATCTAACACAGAGACCTTAAATTTTCAAAAAGGAAATTTCCCAAAGATGAGGAAACTAGTAAAAAAGAAACTGAAAGGGAAAATTGAGAGAGTCCAAACACTCCAAGAGGCATGGAGGTTGTTTATAAAAACAATAACAGAGGCCCAATTGGAATGCATACCCAAAAGGAAAAAGGGCACTGCCAGGTCCAAGAGGACTCTGATGTGGCTTACAGGAGCTGTTCGGGAAGTGATCAAGAGCAAGAAAAGCTCATTTAGAAGATGGTAGGCTTGTCCAAATAAGGACAGCAGGCAGAAACATAAATTCTGGCAGAACAAATGCAAGGCAACAATCAGGAAAGCAAAGCAAGACTTTGAGGAGCGTATAGCTAAAAATACTCAGAGAAATAACAAAGACTTCTTTAAGTACATTAGAAGTAAGAACCCCACTAGGAAGGCCATTGGACCATTAGATGACAATGGAAGGCAAGGGGTTATTAAAGAGGAAACAGAGATTGCAGAGAGACTCAATGAATTCTTTGCTTCAGTATTCACTGAAGAAGACAGAGGCCACATGCCCAAAACAGAGCCTATCTTCGTAGGGAGGGAAACTGAAGAATTAAGCCAGATAGAAATAACCAGGGAGGAGGTCCTTGCATGTCTTGTTAAGCTAAACACTAACAAATCACCAGGACCAGATGGCATCCATCCACGAATTCTCAGGGAACTTAAAGATGAAATTGCTGATCTCCTAGCCAAAATATATAATCTTTCCCTCAAATCAGGCTTTGTGCCTGATGACTGGAAG
This sequence comes from Bradypodion ventrale, assembly GCA_035047345.1. NCBI lineage: Eukaryota > Metazoa > Chordata > Lepidosauria > Squamata > Chamaeleonidae > Bradypodion > Bradypodion ventrale. The sequence goes on from JAWDJE010000006.1 coordinate 131,063,208, forward strand.
GTAGCGAATGTAACACCAATTTTCAAAAAAGGATCCAGGGGTGATCCAGGAAATTACCGACCTGTCAGTTTGACATGTGTCCCAGGTAAAGTGATGGAAACCACTAAAAGATAGAATTAATAGGTACATAGAAGAGAAGGCGCTGCTAAAGGAGAGCCAACATGGCTTTTACAAGGGCAAATCATGCCTCACTAATCTGTTGGAATTTTTTGAGAGTGTCAACAAGCATGTGGATAAGGGGGATCCAGTTGACATTGTTTATCTGGACTTTCAGAAGGCTTTTGACAAGGTCCCACACCAAAGGCTCTTGAATAAACTTACCAGTCATGGAATAAAGGGACAGGTCTTGTCCTGGATCAGCAACTGGCTAAGGGACAGGAAACAGAGGGTAGCACTAAATGGACACTTCTCCAAGTGGAGGGAAGTAAAGAGTGGGGTCCCCCAAGATTCAGTACTGGGACCCCTGCTTTTCAACCTCTTCATGAATGATCTAGAGGTAGGAGTAAAAAGCAAGGTAGCCAAATTTGCTGACGACACTAAATTATACAGGGTAGTGAAAACTGTGAGAGATTGTGAGGAGCTCCAGAGGGATCTCTTGACACTGGGAGAGTGGGCAAAACAGTGGCAAATGAGCTTCAACACTAGTAAGTGCAGAGTGATGCATGTTGGGGCAAAAACCCCAATTACATTTATAAACTGATGGGGTCTGAACTCTCTGCGACAAACCAGGAAAGGGACCTTGGTGTCCTGGTGGACAGCTCAATGAAGATGTCAACCCAGTGTGCCTCAGCAGTGAAAAAAGCAAACTCAGTGTTAGGGATCATTAGGAAGGGTATAGAAAATAAGTCAGCAAGTGTCATTTTGCCTCTTTATAAATCTATGGTGAGGCCCCATCTGGAATATTGTGTACAGTTCTGGTCGCCATACCTCCAGAAGGATATTATGGAGTTGGAGAAAGTACAGAAGAGGGCAACCAGAATGATTAGGGGACTGGAACACCTTCCTTACCATCTGAGGCTGCAACGGTTGGGCCTTTTCACTCTTGAACGACGGCGTCTAAGAGGTGACCTGATTGAAGTTTATAAAATCATGCACGGTGTGGACAAAGTAGATAAGGAAAAACTGTTTTCCCTATCGCACAACACTAAAACTAGGGGACACTCTATGAAACTTTTGGGTACTAGTTGTCAAACAAATAAGAGAAAGTACTTTTTCACCCAGAGGATTACTGGTCTATGGAACTCCCTGCCAGAAGAAGTGGTGACAGCTGTCAGTCTTGACAGCTTTAAGAAAGGATTAGACAAGTTCATGGAGGACAAGTGTATCAATGGCTATAATTATGGCTACCTAAGGACAACCTCCGGGTTGGAGAGATAGGCAGGATATCTCTCAATGCCATTTCCAGGGAATCCTAAGCAGGTGAAGGCATCTCCTTGGGAATACCCTGAAGGAAATGGTGAGCCACTGTGTGAGACAGAATGCTGGACTGGATGGGCTGTGGCCTGTTCCAGCAAGGCTGTTCTTATGTTCTTATGTTAACATCCGATATGCTGATGATGCAGTGTTGTTGGCCTTGCAGATCTTCAGTTGATGCTGGATCGAGTTAGAGCTTCAAGCGCAGAATATGGTTTGGGTCTCAACACCAAGAAGATGAAATATCTGGTTATATTCCGAACACCAACTCCCAGCAAGCTAATGAGAGGGACACAAGAAATAGAAAGAGTGGTCAAAATTGTCTATTCGGGGAGTAAGTTAAATGAAAATTGGGATCCCGAGGTAGAGATTAAAATACGAATAGAAAAAGCAAGATCCACCTTCATAAAAATATGACATTTGTTATGCAGTAGAGATCTAACTCTTGCTACAAAGATCCGAATACTGAGATGTCATGTATTCCCAATATTGCTATATGGAGGTGAAGCTTGGACATTGACTAAAGCATCTGAAAAGAGAATCAAAGCTTTTGAAATGTGGATCTACAGACGGCTGCTAAGGATATCACAGGTTGACCATGTGACTAACGTAGAAGTATTGTGCCGAATGGATAAAGCACAAGAACTCTTTAAGACCATTAAGCAAAGAAAGCTCCAATATCTTGGCCATATCATGAGGAACAACATAAAATATAGAATACTCCAACCCGCTCTGCAAGGAAAGATCCCTGGGAAGAGAGGCTCTGGACATAGACGGACTTAATGGCTGAAGGCCCTGAGAGACTGGTGTGGCATGTCTTCGGAAGAAGTGTTCCAAAGAGCTAAGAACAGGAAGACTATTGCGATGATGATAGCCAATATCCAGAACGGATACGGCACCTGAAGAAGAAGAAGAAAACTACATTTTAGTTCTTGACTTCTAAAAATTAAAGGACAGTATCCTGTTCTGAAGCTTTGTTGCCATAGTGCCACTGTTGTCACTGCTAGCCACAGATTCCTTTTAATTAAAATGTTCCATTTTGGGCAACTTCATTTAATTGCATAGAATAGCAGACAACCTGAAATCAAAGCAGAGACTCTTTAATTTGTTTGATTTGTTTGCCATTAGTGACTAGAGATTGGATTTTTGGATTTTGTGAATTACAAATACTGTATCAGAATTCTCCATTTGGGGAGTTCTACCTAGCCTAATCACAATTTAATACAGTATGCTACAACAGGTTTGTAACCAATCCGTGAATTCTTTTGAAAGCTTAAAATTTACCAAGCCTTCAGCAGATGTTTCTTGATGCTGTTACCCATTTCTTTGAAGAGCACTCTATACGACATGAGAACCTCCCATATACTAAATCAGACCATTGGTGCATTCAGCCAATTGCCACTAAGGCTAACAAGCTAGGTTTAGGGAGGAAGAGGTCAGGGACAATGGCATAGCAAAACATTTCAAAAGGAAAAAAAAAAGTATTATCTCTTTGTCTAAGTCTAAGGGGAGAACTAGGCATTAGTGCAAATAGGAGATTTTCAATCCTGGCTTTGTCTTTAAATATGTGAGCGAGGTAAATATTTACGAGGGAGAAGAGGTTGCTTAAGACATCTCTTGTCTATTCATTTACCACCCTCACTTTTCTTTGCTTGTGTAGGAAACCCAGTTTCAGGAACCAGAGGCATTGTGTGTAACAGAAATAACTTATAAAATGGAGCATGATAAGAACTTGGTTCACTCACTTTGCATTTTCTGTGTCTCAAAATCACAGGGGAATCCAAACTGTTCTACTGCATGTGGCTGCCTTTGATTTTAATTTCAGCAGTCTGTTGGGTGTGAGCTTCATGCGACCGTGTCTAGTAAGCGCTTGAGTTAGTCAGTGCATCAAGGTTTGGCACTTGTTTTAGTATTTGCTATGGGACACCTAGCTGCTTTAGCCTCAAACTTAACACAGTGATTTAGCATTTCTGCTGCAGTTGAGGAATGCTTTGTGGTACTTTTCATTTTGCAACGTGTAAGGTTTTGTGCTTGACATGCTTCAATTTGAAATAAACCCTCTCTTAATGTAGACCTTAAAATGTTGTGGTGAGATTAATGCAACAAATGGTCCAGCAGCTCTCTTCTGTGAATAGTCTGGACAAGAAGACCAGGGAAAAGGGAAGGTGATAGATCAGTCTTCTTCTGGCTGCAGCTGTTTTGCATCCTTTATTAATTCTGTCTGCCTCTAATAGCACACATTTAAAGTAAACTGCATGGCTTGCTTCTACCTTGTCTCCTTCTTTGTTTTCATATAACTTGCAAAATGGGCCACAAATTGGGACAAGACTTTATGCAACATTTTCCTCTTTCCACATATGAAGCATTGGCTGTGAAGTGTATTCTTCTCAATGGAATTATTTTAGATGGAAATAAGCACTTGGCAGAATGCAGCATTGCTTCCATGTCTTCTACGGAGCACTTCCAAGCATGGATGTGGTGGAACATTTTGCACTATGGGACACATCAGGGTTTGCTGCTGAGTGTTTACTCAACAGAGCTGCCAGGGTTAATATTAAATAATAAAACTTTATTGCATGCATGCATGCATTAAATATTTAGGTACGAACTAAAAATCTTTAATAGGCATACATCTTAAAATTTAATATATTAGATGCTGGGAATGACCATACTGAAATTTTTAGAGGCCATGATTCAGATCTCTTCCTGGGCACTGATCCATCACTTGGCACTTTTGAATAAGCTGCTTGTTCACAACCTCCATGCTCCACATGGGCAAACATGAACATTCAAACAGACAAGATTGCTGCAATAACAATTCAGTTGTGGCCCTGACTGAATGGAATAGTTTGTCTATTCATGTTCTTTGCGTCTCAACACTTTAGGTTTTCTGGAAACTGTTAAAAGTTCAGCTGTTCAAGGAGAGAAGATCAACACGGGTCAAGTCTAGAGTGTGTCTTCCACATGATTTGGCATTCTTCTTTTGTGTCCCCCGATCAAACCTTGCACTACCAAAATGAAGCCACTTTCTTTGCTTTGTCATTGCCCAAACCCACATCCTCAAATGTCTCTGGCAGCAATCACCAGAGCAGTAAATGAGCCGGATTCTGTGTGATGCATGTACATCACTTCTATAGCATTGCTCAGCTATGAGCCTTTTTTGGTGAATTAACATTTAGTGTGATTGAGTGCTAGCATGGTTGGTTGGACAGCGCACTGGATTTGAGCTTGGGGTGAGAGGTTGGGTTGGAATTCCAGTTTGGCCTTGGATTCATAGGGTGATTTTAGGCAAATAGCTTTGTTATGAGCTGAATTTCCCAGTCACTGACCTCTGCCTCCCTCACTTGTTATTAAGAGATATGGGAGTTAAAGCCCTGGGCATTAAAGGTGCTACAGAAAGGATAAAGAAAAAATAGCATTGTTGGGTATTTCAGGCATGCTAATGGAAAAAGTGAAGGTAATTTCTTGTTAGGCGCCCAAAGTAAGAAACCCTGAATCTTCTGAATCAACTAGTGCAGGATTGCTATAATGTATCAGCATTGAAAGTTTCTATTTCTTTCTCTTTTAGTTAATGACTCAACTCGTTGATAACACTGATTAATTATTAATTTTTAGACAGCATATCCTCTTACAGTGAGCCCAATCACATGCTAACTTTAAAAATACAGCTTTCTGTATTCATGTCAAGAGTTGAGCAATTTAAAATTATGGATGGATATGTAATATTGGTAAAATTCAAACAAATTAAAGCGATTATTAGACTGTTTCTGATCAGAACTGGACTACTTCAGTAGTATTACCTCAGCTGTTTAATAGATCTTTTGTACCAGTAGTAGGGCATAAATAGCATGCACACAAATGCTACATTGATTTATTTCTCTTTATTCACAGAACAATTGACCTGTCTTCAAACAGCTTCATTTTTATTTGATTATTCTTTGATCTTCCTACTTTATTTTAAAGTCTGCTAAATGACTTCTAAATGGTCCAGCCAAAATCTTGTCCTAGTGGGAGACACTCTTTGGTATTCGTCCATTCGGCAAGGTGTCGTGTTTTGCTCTCAATATTTTGAATCCATATTTAGTGCTTGAGAGCTGTGCAGATAACTTGATTGTAGTTTTCATCTAGGGCAGGGGTCGGCAAACTACCAGAAGCCTAAGTTAATACACCTGCTGATTAGCGCTTCTGGGAATTGAAGTCCAAGAACATCTGGAGAGCCAAGTTTGCTGACCCCTGATCTAAGGGGTTGATGTCCATGAAGCAGATGGGTTTGGTCCCATAATTTCTTTGTATCGTTTTTGTATAACCATACTTTGTTTGCTAGCACCTCTCTATGTACTTAAGGGACTGCAGTGGCTCAAGTGGCTAAGATGCTGACTGGAAGGCGGGAGGTCAGCAGTTCAATTCCCGAGTACTGCAGGATGGAATGAGCTCCCGTCTTTGTCTCAACTCCTGCCAACCTAGCAGTTCGAAAGCAAGACATTGCAAGTAGATAAATAGGGACCACTTCGGTGGGGAGGTAAAGAGTGCTCCGTGCGCTCAGGTGTCTAGGCATGCCTGTCACATGACCTCAGAAACGTCTGCAAAGTCTGCTGGCTCTTTGGCTTTCAAACAAAGATGAGCACTGAACCCTAGAATTGGATATGACTGGCTTTCGAGCAAGGGAAACCTTTACCTCTATGTACTTTTGGATTGGCAATGCCAGCTGAATAATAGACTTTTCTCATGTGGGTAGATTTAAAGCAGCCAGTAATAGTCTTGCATGATTCATTAACAGCTTCATCCACTTGTTTGGCATGTGCTGACTTATACTACACTAGCATTTTCTGCTGTGAAATAGGACAGGGATGGAGCATTTATTCTTATTGTTTGTGGGTGTGCGCCCTAGTCTTACTCTGACTGTTTCCTTAGTAAGTTATTTCTGGCAGTAACCTTCTGTTTTGTATTTAGACAAGTTTTCCCCCCTTCAGTGCAGGGTTTTGATCCAGAGGGATACCCAAATACTTTGGGATAGGGCAATGTTCAGAAACTTGTCTTTAAGAAGAACGAATGGAATGACATACTGAATCCAGTGTTGAGATGATACATGGGGACCTAGTGAAGATAAATAATCATATGATCAGGTGGCAACTGATCACAACACACAACCTAAGTAGTATTCTTTTCAAGGCAAACGTTTCCTATGCGTTTGCTTTGAGTTACGTAAAAAATAATTTTTCCTATGTGTTTGCGTTGAGTTACATAAAAACCCGATTTAAGCAAAAGCCTACGGAATGGACCTTTTTTCGTAAGTAGGGTGTTTACTGTAGTTTAGCGTTGAGATGTAATACTAAACAGTGGTTACTCAAAAATGAAAGTGAAGTTTTCCGATATTCTCTTTGGTTGTGATGCAGGATGAAAGGGAGCAGGATTATGCATGCCCAAACCTTATCTAGTCTTCTCCGAGCAATAAACCGTCATTTCATATTGTGTACAAACTAACCTGAGTCACCATTTCAAAGTTGGAGATAAACAGAGTTGTAAATCAGGCGAGGCAACCTTATCTTTCAATGCAGGTGGTCACAGGAGATGCAGTAGTGGTGGCTTGGGTTAGAAAGGTGAAAAGTTACTTTTTTTAACCAGAGACTCAGAATACCACAGCTATCAAGGTCACTCATGACAAAACCTTTTTATATTATAAGTATTTCTCCCCTGTCCACTGAGGCTCTAATTGTGATAGAAACTAATAGGTAAAAAGTTAAGGGAGAATATATGAAGAACAAACAGTTGTGTAAGTCCGTTTTCATGACAGCTTTAAAGACTTTGAAAATAGTAAAGTTTTTTTAAAAAATACTAACCAATTTTGTGGCACTTTAAAGACTAACTTTTATATTTTTAATGTGAGCTTTCGTGGATGAAGTCCATTTAATCAGACTTAGGCGCGAGATGTCATGACATGAATTTATATAGACCAGATACAGATGCATAGAGTGGTTAATCAACATGACAGATAAGTATGCAAATCAATATACCTCCCTGGAGCTGGCAATAGCAGATGATTTCTGGTATAGTTATGGTTGCTCTTTGGGAGCTCAATAGGAATTCCAGCATGCCAGATTCCACTTTGAAGGGAGAGTCAACCCTGAGGAGCTGATGCTACGGAGAAAGTCTTGTCTTATGTACTCACTGGCATAAATAGTGTAATATGTAACCTGAAGAGAAGGGTTTGGATGATCAGCTGTTCCTAATCAATAATTAGGAAAATAATCTCAGGGCTGAAAATGAATATAAATAAACAAGGAGGAAATAAATGAGAGAGTGGAAACTCTAATGGTCATTTGAGTTACCTTTGCTGTTTTCTCTTTTCATTGTCGGTCCATTTGTTGTCTCCTCCTTAGTTTTAGGAATTGAGTATCTTTTGCCCTGGATCACAGATTTCTGTAACTGGAGGCAGGAAATAAAGAAAAGCTGGGTTGTTTAAATGCTCTGGGTATGAGTAAGACAGGAAATCTCCCTCCTACTTTCTCAGTTCAAATTTACAAATGATGTGGTTAACCCTCACCAGTACAAGATACCTTGTGGCTTGTAAAACACATGGTGTATTTTGAAAGGAAATAATCTTCACTGTGTGGTTTGGTTTGGTGTGGCTGGTTTCTTTTTTCCTTTCCCAAAGATCAGCGAATAATAAAGTCAGGGCCAGACTCATTCCATATTACGGCTGCTCAGACTGTTAATTCTCACATACATTAATCCATCTGTGTCTAAGGAGCTTTGCCGTTTGGCTTTCTGTGACCAGGCTGGGTTTCTAGGCCAAACTGAAAGTCAGCTAGAATTTACTTTTAAAAATGAAGTGAATTCATGGGGTTTGATATATGTATCTCTATTATTATTTTGATCATTCCTCAAGCGATCATGGGCCTGTTTGGCCAAAATCCTGTTACACTTGTGGAAAGCAAATTATGTAATATCCTAGCTGGCAATTAAAGAGTCACCGCTGGAATTCACACACAAGCCAATTGGTATGTCCGGCCCCAAGAATCCTAACAGTGACTCAATATTTGCTATTGAAAAGCAATTAAATGTTACTCTGTGGTGCAGTGGTTAAACTGCTGTACTGCAGCCAAAATGTTGTGAGTTTGATCCTGACGGGGATCAAGGTTAACTCAGCCTTTCATCCTTCCAAGGTTGGTAAAATGCTAATTATTTGTGAACTACCCAGAGAGTGCGCTAAGTGCTATTGGGCAGTGTATAAGTGCAATTGTTATTGCTTAGCTCAAGAATGCATAAGTATGCAATGGAATTTGAGAATAAACTGATTCAAAGGTTGTGCACACGGGGAAAACATCCTTGGATTGATAGCCTCCTAAAAGTAACTTTTCCAAGTTGTAGATTGAACGATATACGGTATGTTGTACAGTATGTACTTGTGAATCAGTGTATGTGCGCGGATGAAGATTAAAAGCATCTGATACCAAATTGCATATGTAGTGCAAGGTTTCATAGATGGCTCAAGAATCTGACTCAGCAGATGGCGGTCTCCTTTCTAAGAAGTGAAGAAAAGAGAAGGGCCCCTACGGCATCTGTCTCGGTAGGCTGAAAGAGGGGTGTGCTTAGAAGAGCAGTGGCGGATTAAAGAACACCAGTGGTAAGTCACAGCAAATGAATCCAGGAAACTAGGAGGGCCAGGAAGCCACCCAAAACTTCCATTAGGAAGAAAAGAGAAAGATCAGGGATAGTTGTGGCGGAATAAGATTCCGTGGCTACTCTGAATCTCAGTGACTTTCAAGTCCAAGCTCTGAATATTTTTAATATATTCCAGCCTCAAATGCAAAAGCTCACTTCGTAGCTTTTTTGGGCACAGTCCTAACTTGCTAGGCTGACTTTAGGCTGGCGAAAGCTGTGTTATATCCAAACCCAGCTCAGGAGGGGATAGGGGCTTCAACTGGCCTAAGAGAAAAATAGCACAAATAAACCACAAGTCCAGCGCAATCACCATGGAAACTGAGCTGACAGCTACCAATTAGCAGCCAGCACAAGGGGTTAGGCCTGCCTAAGGGCATTTGAGCTGGTATGAGGGGCTCATGCCCTATCCAAACCCACATTAGTAATCCTTACCTTGAATTTAGGATGTGTATTTGATTTCACATTTATATGATCCCCTGCAACCTGACTTGGTATTTACTTTTAATGTGTATATATTTGGTGTTCAGAAATTGGAGACGACAAGCATTGAAAGTGAAATACAGCTCTTTATTTGGAGGGTCTGAACACAACTTGGATGGGGCAAAACACGGACTTTTATACACACACAGAAAGATACATTTACAGCGGGAACAATGCTGATTGGTCAGTTAACCTATGTACACTTCTTAATCCTTTCATTTGCATTAAATGGATACATAGCGCGCCTGTCAAACTTCAAACTGCGCTCTCTCTGAAATCTCGCGATTTGCCAAGATCTTGCGGTTGTCAAACAGCGTCGCTGTTTGACAGTAGTTTGCGCGGGAACTCAGCGGTTTGAATATTTGACATGTTAGTAAAACACAGTTATCATACATAACACAGTTATCATACATAACAATATACTACTGCTTTTTTGCCAATGCACTTAAAGCAGTTTATGCCTTTAAAACAATGGCTTACAATCTGAGTAGGCATGCTGATAGGAAAAGGATGGAGTGGACTTGATCCGCAAAAACTAAGATTAAAATACAGCAGGTTTTTTTTTAGTTTTACTTACTATCTGATATGCTTGCACAGACTAATATGGCTGCCACTTCAACAATTTCAAATCTTGAGTCCTCCACAGTTTTATAGGGTTTACTTGTCTAATTACCAAGAGGGTTCACAACTCCTTGCAAGGCTCTTGGAGGAGATGTGCCAATAGGCAGCTGATTTCAAATTGCTGAGGGTGTAGCAGAGATTTTCATAAATAAGAGTTTTATACATAATTCCCTGACATCTGTTAGCAGCGTACATATTTCCCTGTTTAATGTTAGTCATCATAGTGGTCCTTGTGTGTTTTGTGTATGTGTGCATGCGTGCATGCGTGTGTTTTCAGATCAAGTCTTCTGTCCAATTGTCATATCATATGGGACTTGATCTGAATTGAAGCCTGTGGTGTTGCTGCTACACAGCTAATGCATAATGTATTGGTGTCCATCTGGAGATGTATTGTTAATTTCCTTTGTTTAATAGCATCATTGATTACATTGATGGCTCTTCTACTGAGAATGTATTGTGCTCCCCCTGCTGGTCGGCTGTTTGTATACATAATTCCCTGACATCTGAACGGAATGACTTTTCCTTAACCAAAAAGAAAACTCTCCTTAGATTTATTTATTTATTGGTTCCTTGTTAATTAGGCTTTAAAAGACTTGTCTAGTGGGAGTTCTGTAGTGTGAGAGTGGGATTTTTAACAAGCCTAGCGTGGAACCAAGATTTTGCTGTAGCAAAATACGCCCATCCATAGATTAACAAAAACCTAGCTGGAGTTTTTGCCTTGTTTGCTTTGGGGAATCATGCTAACGATAGAAAAGTAATACAAATGATACTACTACTACTACTACTACTACTACTACTACTAGTAGTAGTAGTAGTAGTAGTCGCCGTCGTCGCTGTCATCGTCGTCGTCGTCGTCGTCGTAGTCGTAGTAGTAGTAGTAGTAGTAAAATAGAAAAACCTGTCCAGATTTTAAAGTACGAATTTTTCTCTGGGATGAAGCATATTAAGTTAGCAGGGTCCTTTATTTTAATTTTAAAAAGAGAGGTACCATTGAGAGGAGCACAGCCAGACACCTGCTGCTGGACAACAGGATAATATAGATTTGCATTAAAATGGGGGTGGTTTGCTCTCTACCCCAGCCTTCCCCACTTGTTCCATTCAGTCTCCTTGCCCCTCGTTCTCTCTCTTTCAAAAAGCAGAACTGTTGTGCATGGAGGCCTTCTGATGGGAGAGAAAAGATGGGGAAGCTGTACGGTGAAAGCATTTTTTTGTGACAACAGTATGAAGGGAGGGCAGTTTGCTGCTGGCAGTTATAGAGGATTGGAAGAATGCTATTTAAATTTCAAATGGGGTTTGGGTATTCACAGTTGCCATGTCAATAGATCAGGCTCCTCAAAGCAGATTGTAAGCAGAGTTTACTCAGAGCTACAGGGATTGCATTCACAACGGAGGCCTCCTTTTCTTCCCTTTCCTCCCAGGGGTCCGGTCAACATGGTGTAAGGAAAACAAAGGGTTTGCCGGGGAGAGAAAGTTGGCAAACTTATATTTGTGAGCCATTTTTCCCTTAGGGTTAGTTCTGTGTGTGTGTGTGTTTTAAAACACACTAGCTGCGATAGAATTCAGCTTGTTTTCTAAAATGTGTCTGATGAAAACTAGGTTGTACTCGTATAGTTATGAAGACATGGCATTGGTGTGTTAGTTTCTCATGGGAAAATAACAATAAGGAATCTAACAGCCTCTTAAAGAGCAGTTTTGGTTTCCATAATCTTCCTGGAGGGACTGCGGTGGCTTAATGGTTAAGACGCCTGAAAGGTTGGCAGGTTAAGACTGAGCGCTGCACAATGGAGTGAGCTCCCGATCGTCTGACCCAGCTACTGCCAACATAGCAGTTCGAAAGCAAGAAACTGCAAGTAGATAAAATAGTTACCACTTTGGCGAGAAGGTAAAGGTAACAGCATTCCATGCCACATGACCACGGTAACGTCTGTAGACACAGACAGCTCTGGCTCTTTGGCTGTAAACAGGGATGAGCACCGTACCCTAGAGTCAGATACGACTGGCTTTCTAGCAAGGGAGATCTTTACCTAATCTTCCGGGATTGTAGTCCGCTTCATCAGAGACCTGGTATTGCCTTTATGGAGTGATATTTAGTCATATGATGCTTAGGTGGCATGGAGATATGAGAGAGTAGAAGTAAAATAGGGGCAGCAATTGATTGTAAGAATGGTTGTTAATGAATATTTGTTGTGTAGTCACATCCTTGCATTGATAAATATATGAATACCTGCATTGTGATAAGATGCCTTTGTTTTTGTCCAAGTTACAAGAGATCTCTAGACTAGAGTTTATTTGACCTCTAGATAAATACTGTATTTTCTGGCGTATAAGACTACTTTTTAACCCTGAAAAATCTGTGCCAAAGTCAGGGGTCGTCTTATAGGACAGGTACTTAACTGCAGTTTGTTTCCCCTTGCTTCATATGTCCGGCGCATATGGGGTGTGTGTGCCGCGGCCGAGTCCCTGCTCTGTGCGGGGAGTATGAAGCAAGGGGAAGCAAGCTGCACACATCTTCCTGTACCTCGAGGAGGAGAACGTGAGCGTGGATTGGCTCTCCACCAGAACCTGCCCATTCGACTCGGAGGGCTGCGCGTCTTCGGGTTGAGTGTGGGTTAATTTTTATTTGGTGTGCATTGGAAGAGAGGTAGTCTTATACGGCAAGTATATTCCAAACTCTATATTTAAACTGGAAAAGTTGGGGGTCGTCTTATACGCCCAGTCGTCTTATACGCCGGAAAATGTACTTGTGGTTGAGTGACTGCAATTAGTGTAATTATAAACACAGAAAATAGAGTCAGAAAGATGAAAATAAGGTAATGAAAAAGATGATTCATAGAACGTACAGGATACTGATCAGGATAGAGGATTGTAGGACAGTTCTAAAGGAGTTTGGGAAGTAGATTTGACACCGGTGTGGAAGAATATTTGGGATAAATTAATTTTAAAGAGAAGTACAGGCACAATCCTAACTATTGAACAGATTTAGGCTGGCTGAGGCTATGTTGTGTCCAAACTCTTTCCAACCCAAGGTGTGAATAAATTAAAAAAACCACAAGTCTAGCACAATCACCATGGAAACTGAGCTGACCGTTACCAATTAGCAGACAACGCAAAAGTGTTAGGCTGGCCTAAGGGCACTTAAGCAGGAATAATGGGTTTATGACCTATCCAAACCCACCTTTGCTCGGAGTTAAGATTGAGTCTTATGTCTGTAGGTATAAATAAATAAATTTAAAATAAATTTATTTGTACATGGTATCCATAGGAATGACATTCAAACCAACATGACTGGCTCTATCTTTTAACAATTAACCAGAATTTGAACAGGCTTAAACACTGTCTTTGAAAAAAGAAAAGAAAAAGTAATTAATAAATAAACAGGAATTAAAAATGGATCTATACATTTCCAAGTGTTATTTTTTAAAACTTTTTGGCATGATATAAACTAAGTTAAGATGAGACACACGTTTTTAAGCCCCCCCCCCTCCCAATTAAGTAGAAGCTAGAGAGTGTGAACAGGGATATTATTTACACAGTATGAAATAGTTGAAATAATACCATGCAGATGTTCTATTTTTAAGGAAAGATTTTAGCTAGTGGCAGTAATTTATTGTATATTGCATTTGTGTTGTTAATTAAATGTGATTTAATGTGTTGTACCAGAGAGTGCTTGCATTGCACTAAGATGGATGGACGAACAGATAACACTGCTGTGAGTTTTCTGGGAAAAGGCAGAACTGGACTCCCCCCCCCCCCCTAATGTTCTAGATAACATTTGGCGTACACTCCAAAGTGAAGTATCTTAGGAAAAAATAATCATGTGTAAGTCTGGTCTAGATCAGGGGTTCCCAACCTACTGCCCCCCGGCCCCCAACACCAATTCATCTGGTCCGTCACCGCCTCTACTGCACCCGGAAGTTGAAGCGGATGATGTTTACACATGTGCGGTGCGTCTTACGTCAGCCATAAAACATGCCCACACATGCTTAAACGTGGATGTGTCTGTCATAAATGTGGAAGTGGCCTGGTTTATGACAGCCATAAATGCGTCCGCTTCCGGGGGGCATGGTTCAACCCACTCAGCTTTCCGCCTGCGGCAGAAAAAGGTTGGGAACCCCTGGTCTAGACCTAGCCCAGGAACCCATTGTACACAGTGAAGGATTTTACTTTGTTTTCCATCCGGAGCAATGGGGCACTCCGGTGTGTCAGTGCTTGCCTTAAGAAAATAACCTGCACAAAATCATATCCTGTGTTTAGCCCACTAAATGTAACTGACTGCAGAGTCAACTGTGGATTGACGCAGGCATATAGGGTGGGGGAAATCTGCCATGGAAAGCTCTAGCACCAGAAAACTTTCTAATATGTTTTCTGTTTGGGGAGTTTTATGTTGAGAAATTTCCACCCCACGTCTCTGGAGCCCATCTGTCATGGATTGGCCATTTCAAATAGTGGAGGCTCAGTGCATGATGCCATATGGATGTATTAAAAGTAGACCGTCTGATGTTATTGCTCTTTTACAGGGATTCTGTTCCTATGAATTCACCCTAGGGCATTGCTGAAATCTATGTTGGTACGAGTTGCAAGAGTGGTGGCTCAGGCGTGTACTCTTCTCCTTCGTTCATTCTATTTATACCTTTGCAGTGTGCGTCACGGTTATAAAAATAGACATTTTAATTTAAATGCGCCATACCAGCAGGAGCAGAGATAGTGATGGTGCATCTTGAATTCTGGAAACCTTTCCTTCCTCCTCAGCCTGTGACCAACGGAGCTTTAATGAATCACCTGCTTGCCTTTGCATGCAGCTGGGTGTACTCCCAGCCATATTTTAAAAATAACCGTAACACTGCTTCCTCTCAGGGAGTTTTCTCACTGGATATATAAATGAGAAGCTGTTTATTGACTGGTGCCTAAGGAGCATACCTGCCTAACTGAAATCCACATTCGTTTTGTTGAGATACCTTACAGTCCTGTGCATCATAGAGCATGCATCTGACTTCTTTCATAGGTGTAGTTGCTTGTTTGCCTCTTTGCTTCTCCAGTACTTTACAATTCTGTTAAAGAGAGAGCACTAGAAAACACGAAGGAATCAGCATCAGACTGTTCAGCATTAATTATGCATAGAGGCTTTTAAAGGGGAAAAAATGTTCTTTAATCAACGGCAGTGCTATAATCTGTACACCTGCTTGTTCGGTATATACTGCAGGACAAGATATACTTCATGGCAAGATGGGATCTACCTTAAACAAATTCTCACCAGTGACATTTTTCCTGCTTCAGGGGGGAAAATGCATTCTAGGATACGAGTTGTAGTTGATGACGACTGCAGGGCAGTGTTTATATGTCCAAGAGGCTTGGACAATCAAGGGGAAAAAACTGGCTGTGGATAAGAAAAGGTAAAGTGCCGTGTTTAGCACATGGTTGCCTTTGCTCGAAAGCCAGTCGTATCCAACTCTAGGGTTCAGTGCTCATTTCTGTTTATAGCCAAAGAGCCAGCACTTTACACACATTTCTGTGGATATATGGCAGGCATGACTAGATGCCGGAGTGCATGAAAAGCTGTTTACCTTCCCACCGAAGTGGAAACTGTTTATCTACTTGCAATTTCTTGCTTTTGAACTGCTAGGTTGGCAGGAGCTGGGGCAGAGACGTCAGCTCACTCCATTGTGCAGCACTTGAGTCTCGAACTGCTGTCTTGCCAGACTTCCAGTCATCAAGTTGAGCATCTTAACCACTAAGCCACTGCAATCCCTTATGCTACCATATGGGTCTTTTAAAGTGTTTTTATGTGTTTTTAGAACTTGTTGTAATGCCGCCCTGAGTCGGGTTCTGCCTGAGTGGGCGGCATATATAAATATGACTATTAAATTAAATTAAATTAAAATAAAGCAGGGCCTAAAGATATCGGAGAAACCGAGATTTCAATTCAAATGTTGCTTCTTAAACAACAAGCTACGAAACTAGCGTCAGATTATACCATTGCACTTTCCCATCTTTTTTCACATTGCATTTTAAAAACAAGCAAGCAAGCATGTTGCCACAAGAACTGAATACAATGGTGGTGATGTACTGTATTTGTTTGACATATTCCAGTACAGGTGAAACATAATGCTGATGCTGCACTCAGGACACACTGTCACAGTGAATTGAAACCTAATAACAGAGAAAACACAGCAGTGGACAGGAGATGGGAAGATGCATGGGATAAAAATATGGGTGAGGATCAGACAAAGCTTTTGGGAGCTGTTAGATTTCATTAATTCCTGTTTTGAGTAGATAGCAGTAGCAATTCTACCGACATTATCTCATAGTGTTTAGGGCACCCTTTGGATGGTTCCCAATATAAATAGCATTTTCCCCCCAGCAGGCTAGGTACTCATTTTACTGACCTTGGAAGGATGCAAGGCTGGGTCAACTGTGAGCCCGTCAGGATCGAACTTGGGTCATGAACAGAATTTGGGCTGCAATACTGCAGATTATCTACTGCACCTGGATTAGACAGACGGACAGAATCTGTGTAAATTTGAAGAAGCACTTTTAACAGTATAAAGAAAGGAGTTTCAACCAACAGTAAGAACCTCTTGCTTTTTAAAACACATGTACTGCAAGGAAAAGACCTTTAAGACTATTAAGTTAATTACTCCCTGTTAGGAAAGCAAACAGGGATCATCAGCTTCAAATACAGTGATAATTTAGCTGCTTCTGTCATTCTATTATTGGAAGGATGTAGCATACATTGTTGTCCACACAACATGCAAGTTCAACAGGTATTTCCTCCTCCACTACAGTCAAAGTGCCTGAACAGATGGGGGAGAGAGGGAACCCTAGCTAGTACTTCAGTTTATCAAGCTGCTGTTAATTAAGCCAGTGAAGAAAGTATCATCAGGTTTTAAAATCCAATTGCTTATAGACCTTAAGGGTTGCAAACCATAAGCCTGACCTTGCTTTGAAAATGGAGTGAACAAGCTTTGGTTTCACCTAGACAGGTGTTCTGTATACAGCCCGAAAGCTAATTAAATCATATCTGCTGCTTGGAAGCTAATTAAGCTTTTATTCCCTATTATAACAGATAATTACAATGCACAATAGGAAATGACTTGTAAGGTGTTATTTTGAAAGCATTCACACTTTATAGAAAATGGGCGGGCAGAACAGCCTTATGAGTTGCCAAACACATCTCTCACTGTTGGCTAAGCAATCTTAAATTACATCCAGGGCTTCTGAATTTTGCACCAAGGAACGCTAAATTTGGTTATCTTTACAAATTGTGAGATAGCTTCATACAAAGTCGGATCCATACAACGTCGGCCAATTCTTGGAAAAAAGTTGCCTCATACACCGTCACCGGACGTTGAATGAGGTATTAGGGTTTTTACCGTGGGAGTTTGGACTTGCAGCTTGGAGGCCCCACGGAGCTCGACCGGCAGCCGGCCGGAGGAGTCGGGGAAAGAAAGAATTCGCCGCACTTGGGGCTCGCCTCTCTGCGGCCCCAAAAGCGGCTCCCCACCTCCAACGGACCCCACCGACGCTGGAGCTTGGAGGCACCATGGTGCGGCGAGTTCTTTTTTCCCCAACTCCTCCAGTCGAGCTCCATGGGGCCTCCAAGCCCTGGCGTCGGTGGGGTCCATTGGAGGCGGGGAGCCGCTTTTGGGGCCGCAGAGAGGCGAGCCCCAAGTGCGGCGAGTTCTTTCTTTCCCCGCCTCCTCCGGCCGGGTGCTGGTCGAGCTCCATGGGGCCCAAGCCCCGGCGTCAGTGGGGTCTGTTGGAGGTGGGGAGCCGCTTTTGGGGCCGCGGAGAGGCGAGCCCCAAGTGTGCCGAGTTCTTTCTTTCCCTGTCTCCTCCGGCTGGCTGCTGGTCGAGCTCCATGGGGCCTCCAAGCCCCGGCTTCGGTGGAGTCCGTTGGAGGCGGGGAGCCGCTTTTGGGACCGGCAGCCGGAGGAGGCGGGGAAGAAAGAACTCACTGCACCTGGGGCTCGCCTCTCCACGGCCCCAAAAGCGGCTCCCCACCTTCAGAGATGTAAACTGCATTGAGTCTCCCTTTGGGCAGAGAATTGCGGTACAGTATATTAATAATAATAATAATAATAATAATAATAATAATAATAAATTTATTATTATTATTATTATTATTATTATTATTATTATTATTATTATTATTATTATTATTATTCCCCTCCGCTGGTGGAGAAACGCACCTCTCTGGCCCCTCTTAAAGTTCTGTTAGTTTCCTGTGTTTCTTTGACTTTGCCCTGCAGTTTGTGTTGTTACAATATATCTCTATGGGAACGACGTTATACAAAGCATCGGTGGCAATAATTTGGACGTTGTATGAGGCATTGCGGCTAGGATTTTGCATGCCTTATACAAAGTCGGAATTCATACAACGTCCTAACTTGTGGATCCAAGTTTGGATGTTGTATGAGGTATTACTATATATATTTTTTCCTTTATATTTATATCTATATCTATCTCTATCTATATCTATATCTATATCTATCTATCTATCTATAATAGGGATTACGTATTTGAACTCAGCGCATAAGCTGCCCCATGATGTCAAATATTTCCATAGAACATTTCTTCCAATTTTCCATATTTGTGTAACTTTATTTATTTAAAATCTATTTTACGTTGGGAAGCATGCAGGCATGCGGTTTCAAAACTATTTTCAGCATTCTGAAATAAAACAGGTTGCTAAATAGGGTTGTGTTCCAGTTTGTTCCATTATTTGTCTGGTATTTATAAACTTGTTAATTCCGTGTTGCCTTTTAATGAAATGGCATTCAAAGCAGACAGAAACAACAGTGTAAATATAATAAGGAATAGAATACAACGTTAAAAATAGCACAGCAGATAATGCACAGTAAAATAAATTTAAATGATTGAAAATAGAATAAAAAAACAATCGTAACATACAGTATTGTGCAAAAGTCTTAACACCCCCCCCCCCCCCAAGCTGGTTTGGTGGAAATTCAATGAGTGATTTGGAGGTGGCATATGTAAATAGCACTGAAGCTTCCATCATAGGCCATCGTCTTAGACGGATAGGGCATGTCCGCCATATGGATGGTTTCAGGTTTCCTTGTCAAATTCTTTATCGGGATAATACAAGACCTCATGGAGCTCCTTTGAAGCGTTATAAGGACCAGCTGAAACAAACCATGAAGGTGTCAGGTATAAACCCACAAACCTGGGAGGCAGCGGCCGAGATCACCCACTTTGGTGCCAGACCATCTCTACTGCTACCGATCATTTCGAAGGGGAACGCCGCAGACATTGAAGAGGCTAAGCGACAAGCATCCAACTCAGCTACACCCTCCACCATCCAGTCAGTGTAATGTGTGTGGTTGCATGTTTCATGCCAGGATCAGTTTTGTTGAGTCACCAGAGACACATCCATCAACTGTGGAAAATGACTTCCAGGAAAAATGTATACTCAGATACGAGTAGCAGCCGACGATGAACAGATTACATCTAAATGGTGGTACATAAGGGATTTACAAAGGCATTCCCAATCTCTCTATCAGCAATACAGTACAGTAGACCCTCGCATAACGACGTTACTTGGTTCCCCAAGTAGCATTGCTAAGTGATTATTTTTATGCAGGTTTCTATGGAGTTTCCCGCATAACGACGTTTTGTCTGGATAATGACGGTTATTTTAGCGTTGTTGTCCGGACAACACTAAAAACGTTATGCGGGGGAACACGTGGTGCATAACGGTGCGTTGCTAAGCGAAAATTATGCTATCCGAACGCGTTGTTTTGTGAGGGTTGACTGTACTTCCATGTTTCTTATTCTGCCTCTGACGTATTCTAGCTTTAGAAGGGGTTTTTGTGTGTGGTCTCACTCAGAAATCTAGGAGCTGAGATTCTGCCGGGAAGCAAACTGTTGAGCTGGTAGCATCTAATAACAAAATGTTTCTGTTTTGGTATTCCCAGCTATAAACCTGCATACGTAGTCTAATGATTCCCTATACTCTCCACCCCTCTTTGTTTTAAGGCATGTCTGGCATTTTGATATCATCGACGTGTATTGTGCAGCTCATTACAGGGCAGTAGCATAAACGGAATAATTGTGTGTGAAAGAGAGAGAAAGAAGGAGAGAGAGAGTTAAATGTGTGGTTCTGTGGTTGAACTAAGGTTGGTTTCTTTCCAGCAGCTATAAATAGCATTGTGTACAGAGAAAGAAGCTCTTGAATGAGGCTGAGCCGAGGCCAAGGGAAGCCCCTTTTGGGTTCCAGCTGGCTGCTTGCCAAACAAATTGCTTCTACCGATGGATGTTTCGAGGGAGCCTGGGAATAAGAGGAATAAGATGGTCTTTGGTCTTGATAACATAAGAGGTGTGCAGTGCCATTCTAGTTTGGCTTTGCCCCCCCCCCCCCCCTTCCTGTCTCTTGCATTAATGATGGTGTTAACATAATAGCTATGCAGTTTCCAAATGCAAGTTCTGGCAACAGACTAGGAATCAGAAACTAAAACAATTGTATAATCGTGCTTAAAATAGCAAAAACAAACAACCAAAAAGCCACCCTCCAGTCCAGACAGTAGCTCTTGATATTTGAAATTTTATGGCAGATCAAATCAGCAGCAGACTGGACAAGTGAAATTAGGAAAATTAGAATATCATGCAAATATTCATTCAGTTCAGTATTGCAACTTAAAAGGTGAAACAAATATACGAGATGGACTCATTACATGTAAAGCAAGATAGCTCAAGCCTTACTTTGTTATAATATTGATGCTTATAGCTTACAGCTTATGGAAAACCCCAACCCCCCAATCTCATGTACCCCATAATCATCACATAACCTCATGTACGCTGTACGCCATGATCATCACAATTATATAACGAATTAAGGCATGACATCTCTCACTTTGCATGTAGTGAGTCTATCTCATATATTTGTTTTCACCTTTTAAGTGAAATGAATGAACATTTGCACCATATTCTAATTTTCCGAGTTTCAAGCACACAAAACATTGGCCTTCTGGAGAAGAAGCAAATGCAGTTAGAACCTGACCACCCTGATGACTAACTGATTTGGGTGCCGAAGCCCACAGGGAAAGGTGATTGATGGTCCTCAAGTGGATTAAATCCCACTTGAATTCCTCTTGACACAGAGGGCAGCAGTTTCATCAACACTGGACTGGGGCTAGTAAGGACTTTGTGGGCCCAAAGGGCTCAGAACCAGAAAGTGACTCGTGGAGCTTGGTCAGTGGTACAGGTGTCATGTTGTGATATGGAATGCAGATGAAATGTCACTGAATTATATTCTCAGGACAGTCTTCATGGCTGACCGCTATGAGGATTGCCAAGATTTGGATTTGGATATGGTGGAAGAAGAAGAATATACTATATTTTCTGGCGTATAAGACTACTTTTTAACCCCAAAAAATCTGTGCCAAAGTCGGGGGTCGTCTTATAGGACAGGTACTTAACTGCAGCTTGTTTCCCCTTGCTTCATATGTGTGGCGCATATGGTGGGGGGTGCCGCAGCCGAGTCCCTGCTCTGTGCGGGGAGTATGAAGCAAGGGGAAGCAAGCTGCACACATCTTCCTGTACCTCGAGGAGGAGAACGTGAGCGTGGATTGGCTCTCCACCAGAACCTGCCCATTCGACTCGGAGGGCTGCGCGTCTTCGGGTTGAGTATGGGTTAATTTTTATTTGGTGTGCATTGGAAGAGAGGTAGTCTTATGCGGCAAGTATATTCCAAACTCTATATTTTAACTGGAAAAGTTGGGGGTCGTCTTATACGCCCAGTCGTCTTATTCGCCAGAAAATACGGTATATAGAGTTGCTGTGGTAAGACTTACCTGAATGACTGATGTACAGTTTAACCTAGTAAGGTCTGGAAAGCTTCCCCCAGGACATTGAAGGGTAATGAAGGACAGAAATGTAAAACCATCCATGCTGGAGCAAGAAGGAAAAGCTGTGTAAGGAACTGAAGGCAAGACCTTGAAGAAGGTTTCCTGTAGTTTCTCAACTCAGAAGCCAAGATACCCGCCAGATTTATGTGCCAAAATCAGTTTCTTTGTCCTAAGGTGGCCATGACCGAACCTCTGAGACATATTCCAAAAAGAAACAGCTCAACAAGAATACAAAAAACGTGAACATATAACTATAATTAAGATTTGGTTCTTAGAGAGATAACTAGGCTTTGCTGTTAAAGTTTTTTCTGTAGATTGTAAATGTTCAAAAGCATTGGTTATTCTCCCGTCAAATCTAGAAATAAATGTTTCTCTTGTCACCGGAATGTCTTCTTTATTTTTTAAAAAACATATTAATAGGCTCTTCACATATTTCAGGTATAAAATCCATGAAATATGAGCCTTGTGACAGTTCTTTTTGACTATTCTAATTACTGGTGTTGCTTTGATCTTACATACAATGAAAGGTGTACTGAAAGGATTTTTAAAGATTTAAAGACATTGGTTTTTTTTTAAAAAAGAGGAGTATTTCCTTCAAGACAAAATTAATAAATCAACTAAAAAATTGGAGGAGCTGCTTTCTCCAGGGCACTGTGGTTGTAGTTTTGCTTGGATATTAATATTAAAGTTTTAAGCCTGAACAAAATGTGACCTAATAAGTTAAATGCATCCCCTTTGACAGTCATCAGGTGAGACAGAGATAAAATTTGAAAAAACAGACATTCATTGTGACATCCCTCCATCGAGGCTTTCAAGGTTTACCCCCAAAGGGTAGCCAGCTACATTGATCCATATCTGGTGGATGTTACCAGTTTACACCGTCCCTTGCTCACAACTGAGTGTACAAGACAACTGAGGACTGTATTGGAACAACTCACTGGGCAATCTGGGCAGGACAAATATAGGATGGTACTTTCTGATAAAGATATCAACAAACAATTCTATAAGCTTTCCACTTGGGGACCATCACCCTTCTTGTGGACTTTGCCAAGGCCGCTAGTTCTCAGGGTTGTCCGGTTAGTTAACCGCCGCCTGGCACTCACTGTTGAGTCCTATTTATCTACTTGCAATTTCTTGTTTTTGAACTGCTAGGTTGGCAGGAGCTAGGACAGAGATGAGGATTCACTTTGTTGAGCTGCACTCGGGTCTCAACCTGTCGACCTGCCAACCTTTCAGTCATCAAGATCAGCGTCTTAACTGCTGAGCCACAACAGCAGCCCCTGAAAGATTAGGGCAACTAAAAATGCTCATTAAGGGGTTATTAGATTCCTTGTTGTTGTTATATTCCCATGACAAACATCTTAACCACTAAGCCATTGCGGCCTTTAGTATATATTCGTACCCAACTACTGTTTTTCACATGGCCACAAAACTCTCTGGAGAAGGAAAGGATTTGGACAGAATGACTGATCCTTGCCCATGTGGATGAGTCTGTTAACATTATTTGCAGAGGATGGTGAAGCTATTACAGTGGTACCTTGCTTAAAGAGCATACAGTAGACCCTCATATAACAACATTACTTGGTTCCCCAAGTAGTGTTGCTAAGTGTTTTTTGTTATGCGGGTTTCCCGCATAACAACACTAAAAACATTATGGGGGGGAACGTGGTGCATAACGTGTTAAACGGAAATGATGCTATCCGAACGCATTGTTATGTGAGGGTTGACTAATGCGTTCCATGGGATTGCTCTTTAAGTAAGTTGCTCTTTAAGCGAAACACTTGTAAAAAGCGGCAGCGCCGCCATGGTAAGTGACTGATTGTGACTTCTGGCGGGTGGATTGCGAACCCTGATTTAGTTGTTAAGCGAGTTTTTAGTTCTACGTGGCGACCATTTGGAGAAAATTCTGCTCTTTAAGCGAGTTAATTTCTAAGTGAGGTGCTCTTTACGCGAGGTTTTACTGTACTTAGGCATTTGGTAAACGTGACGACTCTTGCAGTGGCTTGTATGGAGATAACAAGATGAGATTTTCTCCTTTCTGAAATCATTTTGCTTTGTCATTCTGTGCTGTGTGTGTTACCATGTTGTTTTGAGTTACGTTTTGCCTTGCAAAGTGTTTGCTTATTAGGGTTCATTTTACAACAGAAGAAAGGAAAACAGCTTGCTTATCTGTTTTAATCAACTGAACCCACCTCTTGAGATTTTGCAAGCAGTAAAATAGAGACGTCCATAGTATGAACAGTGTCTTCCCCCAAATAGGTTGCGTCTGAAGCCATTGATGGTATCTGTGAAGCATCTTTGGAGGGTCAACATTGTTGGGAATGGAAATTCCATTACTGAAATTCCATGTACGTTAAAGGTCACAAAAGCCCCATTTGAGATTGGGAAAAGGTTAGGCCTCCAATGCATGGCAAGGGCTGCTCTTGTTTGGAGGTTAGCCTTCCGCAGGACAGGCTATGGGAAGCTGAGGAAGCCAGTGGTGGGACTGGTCCCTTTTCCCTCCCAAGAACACAATCAGTGATGGATAGCTTTGACAAAAGTAAACAAATGAAGGTAAAGGATCAAATGCCAGTGTGACATGGTGGCAGAAGGTTAAAGGGGGGGGAAGGAACTGGAACGGAGGGTCATCTTTTGTAAATAAAGGTTTCTGCATGAGTTTGTGGAGGGGAAGGGAGCTTGTGTTGGTTTTAACTCTTTAATGACAACATGACCTGAGTACGCTATAGACAAGATGCTCCATTCCTGTCCTATTAACCTAAGCCAGGAGTTCTCAACCTTTTAAAGCCAGGGGACGGGTCATGTTCTCTCAGACAGCTTTGGGGGCTGGACAGCCATTTTGCCCTTCCTCCACACTTCTTGGTGTGGTGGAGGCGGTGTGGGCCACATGAAATGGTGCCACAGGCCGCAGGTTGAGAATCCCTGACCTAAGCCCTTGAAAGGTTACATTTTTATAACTCCCACAACTCTTTAGACCAGGGGTTCCCAGCCTTTTCAAGCCAGGGGCCGGGTCATGCTCACTGAGTCAGATCTGAGGGCTGAATGGCCATTTTGCCCTGCCTGCACAATGGAGGAAGACATTTTGTCCCAACAGCTTCAAATGAGAAGTTATTTTGTTTCTTGAAGGCCCTTGGAGGAGTTGGGGGCCACATGAAATGGTGCCATGGGCCGGATCTGGTCCACAGGCTTTAGGTTGGGAACACCTGCTTTAGACTGTGTTGGCCATGCTTGTTGGAGATTCAGAAAAATAACTTTCTCGAACGTGGATTAACAGGTCGTGTAAAACACACCACATCTATCCATGAAGACTGTTTTCCCCTTCCTTCTGAAGCTATATTCACATTCTTCTTTCCCACATCTGCTATCGAAGGCTGGGAAAACATGGAAATGTATGGTATGATTTTAGCTTGTGCAGTTATTGCAGATAGAGAGTAGGGTTGGTGGAAATCATGCACATGAGAATATATATATATATATATATATATATATATATATATATATATATATATATATATATATATATATATATATATATATATATATATATATATATATATATATATATATATATATATATATATTCATTCATTCATTCATTCATTTATTCATTCATTCGAGAAAAAGGAAAAGCCACCCACATCCCCTATCAGGGTGGGGAGATTCAGCAGGTCCAAGGGGACTGTGAAAAATCCCCAAAGCGGCAAACAAACAAATCCAAAAATAGTGCTGAGTTCACTTCTGCTTTTCAAAATGGGTATTGTTTGGTGCTAAACAGTGCAGGGCCTCTTGAAACCTGTTTAAAAGATGAATCACCACACCTAGATATTTCCAGGAAAAGCAATTCACATCTTTGCTTTCTTGTGCTGGTTAAAGCAGGTAGGATGCAGGAAAGAATGAGGATATGTAGCCTCAGACACATACTTTGCCCATGCTGTTATAAATGCTTGTATTATTGGTTCCTTGTACCTTTATGTACAAAATATTCATCCCATAGTTTTACAAAATATTTACAAAATATTCTCTACGTGTTGGCCACCTCTTTCTACACCACACAAAGTCTTCTCCCCCACTCATGGCAAACACATTCCAAGATATTTGTTTTTACGCAGTGTTTCCTAGGTATGGTGACTTTTGGGACACCCTGTAGATCTGATAGTTTGTGTTAATGCCCCTCATAAGCCCTGAGAGAGGACATTTCCTGTATTTCCATCCATCACAACACTGCACAACAACGATTTTGCTACTGGGAATAACACATGTGATTTACATGGTTTCGAGTGTGCTGATTCCCAATCTGAACTCAGAATTTGCCTATTACATACAGATTTTAAGGCATGCTATAGCTGTTCAAATGGTCGGTAATTGGGTATTGTATTTTTTACATGGGAACATTATAACAGTTGCAGCTACCACTATGCATGAATCATGTCCCCTGGTGGCATGCATGCTCCATCAGCGCCTGGGCATATCTGGGCAAGTCAGTGAGCTGACATCAGAAATAGGTCTGTAAGGCTAGATGGACTTAGGGCTTGTCTCTAGTGTGAAACCATCTTATTGGATAGTACAACAAGGCCATTTTGAGTCTGTTTTGAGCTAAAGATGAGTAGGCACAGCTGTGATAATAAGCTGGACAATTTTGCCATATATGTGGCAAATATACCCTGTGTGAATGCAAGGACCAAACCAAGAGGGTGAGATTTGCTAATTTAAGATCCTGGCGTCCTAGGCAGAATCAGATTTGGATTCAGCATATTTGATTTCATATAGGACTCATAGATTAGACCAAGTAGCATACAATATTTATTTTTTTGTGATGCAGCGAAACTAATGTGTCGCACCAGGAAATAGAGCTCAAGGTGAGAAGAAATGGCAGGTGTGCGTGGGGATGGGATATGTAGGTAAGAACCTATGAACTTAATAAACTCTCTTTGAGTTGCGTTTCAGATTGGGTGCTTCCAGAGTGAGGCTTTTATTAGGCAGAAGAAACAATTACTGCAGAAGAGGAAATGACCAAGTAGCTGCACAAGGCTAGGAGGTCTCTGGAAGTAGCACCTATAGTAAATTGATGCACAACTGAGATGCAAAATTCACCTTCAGACTAGGCATTAGCTTCACTGTGATATAGTGAGATGAAGAATTATGTTCAGGTGTGTAACTGCCATCTAAAACCCACCAATACCCCCCTAACCCCTTAAGAGAATAAAAAAGGCAAACTGGTAGAAGAGGTGTGTGTGTGTGTGTTTGTGTGTGTGTGTGTGTGTGTGTGTGTGTGTGTGTGTGTCAAAAGGCGTTGTATCCAATTTGCTCCCCTTCCCTCAACCCCATAAGCCTTAAGGTCTTTTTCCAATAGGAAAAAAAGGAAAAGAAACAATGACAAAATGAAATTTCATGATCTTTTTTGGAGAATCAATTAAAAATAACTTGTGTTTGCTGACAATGATCGTAGTGAATGCTTCTTACTGCTGCTGGTATTATTTATTGTATATATCGCTCTGTGCAGAGTTGCACATCCAAAAACCAGACAGATTTCTATTTTCCAGGCAACTTATATTCTAAAAACAATGGTAAAGAAAATAGAGGTGTTGATTTGGATGAGTGGATGCAAATAGGTATATGTGTGTCAAGAGCCCAGGTATAGCTGGGAATGAGGATTAAGCTAGAGGCCACACAGGGAGAGGTGGGTAGATAAGTACGACGGGAAGAAACAAAGGCTGAAAGATTGAAGAGGAAAGATCATGAGAAAAGTAAAGGCAAGAATGACGTTGGGGATGTGAGAAAAAGAGCCCTATATTGTCACCAAGGAGGATGGTTTCAATGGTGAGGCAGAGGATATGTTCTGCATGCAGTGGTCCAAGGTTCAATCCCAGCCATATGGTGGACTAGCCTAACTAGTCAACTTGGATTTATCAAACAAATTATTATTACAAGAACTTTCTGTAGTCTTGACATTTTGGAGGCATCCGATTTAACAAGCACATTACAAAGCACCCTAGACGTGCCTCAAAATCTGAGCAAGTGGTGTGTAGACAACCCTATGCATTATAAGTAAGTAAGGAATATTTAGGTGTGAATGTGCTCTCCCATCCCTTCGATATCAAGAAGAGCAGTTCATTACAAGGAGACATTTGCTTAATGCAGGAATTCTCAGCCTGCGGGCCAGATGTGGCCCATGGCACCATTTCATGCGGTCCACCTCCACCACACCAGAAAGTGCCGTGTGGTGGAAGAAGAGCAATTTGGCCGTCCAGCCCCTGGAGCTGTCTGAGGGAACATGACTCGGCCCCCGGCTTTAAAAGATTGAGAACTCCTGTCTTAATGCTTTCAGGCTATTCCTAATTTCAGGAAGTAGACAAAGCAGCAGCTCTGGCTGTATTTTATATGAATCTGCCATGGATGTTTGGCTAATATAATTTTTCTGCTTCCTGTAAGTGAAAGTGTGAAAAGGCTTTGCTGGTCTTCTACCCCTTCGCATGTGTACATTTTAATCATACTCTTCCTTCAAGTTGTCATGACTCTCGCCCTCCTCCTCCCTGTGTTTGGGAAGCCTACAAAGGTACTGAGGCTAGACGTCTGTGTCAGCCAAGGAAAACACTCAAGTTTGTAGGCTCTTTGACAGAGAAGGAGTGCGCTGTACAGTGAGGCATGGCAGTTCACGCCAGCTTTGGGTTAATTGGCTTTGACTGGCTTCAGGAGAGACTTCACAGCCAAGAAAGCATGCATGTCTCAGCACCCTTCCTGCAGAAGACCCAAAACACTCTGTGTGTTTGGATAACCTGCTTCTCAATTTTCATTTTTAAAAAATTAAGTGTTGCTTCCTAAAGGTTACACTTGACTTTACGCAAAGCAGAAAGCCCCATTTAAAAGCAATTAATGCATATGTTTGAGAGCACGGTGTTGACTTCAATTTATGGTAATAACTGGACTCTAAAAATGATCAGAAAAATAAGTACAACTATTGTAAAAAAAAGTTTTGAGAGCCTGTGTTATTTATTTATTTATTGCATTTATAGCCCATCCATCTGGGTTTTAAATTCGAAAACATTCAATTTTTTTTAAAAAAAATTGTGAAATTTATATGCATTTCTATGGTGCAGTACAAGGCCATTGTGGCTTATATGTTAATATGCTCAGTTTAATGACCGGAAATTCAGCAGGTCAGCAGTTCAAGGCCCGAGTGCTGCGCAACTGAGTGAGCGCTCATTTTCTGCTCCAGTTCCTGCCAACCTAGCAGTTCGAAAGCAAAAAAAATGCAAGTAGATAAGTAGATACTGCTTCAGCGGGAAAGGTAACAGTGTTCTGTGCACTCCGGTGTTTAGTCATGCCTGGCACATGGCCACCGAAATGTTTGTAAATGGAGATGAGCATTGCCCCCTAGAGCCAGACATGACTGGCTTTCGAGCAGTTGACCTTAGCCAGAGCAGGAAGGTTGTGTCGTGAGCACATTTTGATGAGGGAGTGTTTTTGGTGTGTTGAGTGATTGTATTGTGTTGGATGAAAGGTCTGGTCGGTTCCTTTATGTTCAAAAGTCTCAGCTGGGATTACAGAATGATAATCCTAGTTAGTTGCATGGAACTGAAATCCACTGTTCCCACTAATCTAGAAATCAACAAAACTGAGACTGGACCATAAGGGAGGATGTTTTTGTCTGACCAGATGGATAAGGGCAGGAGGGGATGATGAGAATTCTGGCTTAGGCTATCTGGATGGTATCATTTGGGGGTATGGCTGAAGCAGACGGCCTTGGAATAGATAGAGTATCGGTCTAATCTGATATAAGGCAGTGTCTCCTCTCCAATGAGTAAAAAAAAGAGAGAAAGAGAAGCATTTAGAATAAGAGAGGCATTGGTATATTTCAGGATGCATCTTACAATATTTTAGGGGCTGTTCAAGACCAGGGGTGGTCAAACTATAGCCCGTGGGCCGGATCCAGCCCGTGGTGCCAAATCATCTGGCCCATGCCGCTGCTCCTGGAAGTGAAGGTAAAACGCACCCATGCATGCACAAAACGCTGCTGCAAATGCACCGGCGGCTGTCGTTTTATAGGGTTGCAATTAAAATGGAAGTAATATTAAAGCATTGAACTCTATAAAAGGAATCCAAGCAGCATTAAATGGTGTAGCGTTCTAGCTGAAGAACCAGGTGCACATTTGGGGGAGTGGTGTTCCAGTATTTGGAACTCCCTATCCCCTAACTGTGGGCTTCGTTGTTAAGATGCTGAACTTGAAACTGGAAGGTCAGTAGGTCAGCAGTTTGTGACCCAAGTGCTGCATGACGGAGTGAGCTCCCGACATCTGTCCCAACTGCCAAACTAGCAGTTGGGACAGCCGTGGGTGCATTTGTGGCAGCGTTTTGCACATGCACGGGTGCATTTTACTTCTGGTAGAAGGAACCATGTGACTGGCCCACTGAACCACGTGATCGGCCTGTGGCCCAAAATGTTTGGCCACTCCTGTTCAAGACCATCATACTCCTTGACCCCTGTTTACCTCCTCTTCTTTAAAACAACATCAAACATTCATTTGGGTCATCTTGGGGGTTAAATAAACCAGAGAGATTTTCAGAATATTTTAGTTCATCACAAAAAAGGGTTCCAGTGTGAAACTCCTTGCAGAAAAATCTCTTTAGGACAGCAGCCCACCTTAGAAGAAGAAAAAGCAACTTTCTTAGCATGTGGAAAGATCTTTATCTCTTCACTTTTTTAGCATATTAAAAACACACACACACCCTTTCCTTGGAATAGTGATTCTGCATATTCAAAGATTGGTCAATGCAATTGAAGGGTTGATTTTTCAAACAGATCTTTCTCCTCGACGTTTTGTTCTCAGTTTAAAGCAAAATTTCAGAGTAAGAATGGAGCTTTGGCTTTTTGGCCTTCTAATTCTATGTGGGGTTTCCCCCTGAAATGTACAAACGATTCCCTACTTAATCTTTACCCTTTTAAAATGTTAAAAAAATTGTTTTATGAGGATTGTTGTAGCCCAGGGGTGCCCAAACCTTTCAGGCGGCCGGCTGGTCATGTGCTTCCTTCCACCAGAAGCAGAAGTAAAAGGCGCCTTGCAATCTGTTTTGCAACAGATATGTTTTGTAACAGGATGAGATAGATTTTAGGACACCATTTTCTCCACTTAAACCAGGGTGCCCAAACTACGCCAATTCATCCATCCCACACTGCTTTCATTGCTCCCAGAAGTGAAAGTAAAACGTGCCCTGCGCAGGAGCGTTTTACTTCCGCTTCCAGGAGCGATGAGGGTGGTGCGGGCCAGATGAATTGGCGTCGGGGGCTGGATCCGGCCCCCAGGCAATAGTTTGGGCACCCCTGTTGTAGCCTTTTCACTTAACAGCAACAGAGTTGGAGGAAAGCAAACTTTGCTGAATTAAGCAGGGCCACTGCCTGGATTTGGTGTGGGTCAACAGTTTTCCTAAGCTTGTTTGAAGAGTATGTGCAATATATCATGAGCAGATGGCTGGCTTATTTTCCTCTTCATGGATATGAGCTGCCTTTCCCATTAATTCCTTCCAGTTGTGTGAAAGAATTCCATGAAAAATCGACAGAAAAAGAAGGGGTGGTACACAAAAGACCTTCTGCTGAGGTTTGCAGCCTTTAAAGGCAATTTTTATATAGCATGTTTCATTCACATCCTTCATGTGCGCCGTGGGTGATGGCTCCGTGATTATAGTGCGTGGGTCACTTTGTGGCAGGATGGGGCCTACCTTAAACAAATTCAGGCCAGTGACATTTTTTCTGCTTCGGGAAAAATGCATCCTCGAATACGAGTTGCAGTCGACGATATAGTCTGGTGTTTCATTCACATCCTAGAAAACAGTGAACAGTAAACTTTTTTAAAGCTGGCCGGATTGCTCAGTGGCTTAGGCACCTGGCTGCAGAGGCAAAGGTTGGCAGTTCGATTCCACACTGTGCCTCCCAGGAAAAGAGCCAGCCTACGTTGTCATGGGCAAACTGCATAATCCCAGAATACCTCCTAGAGCAGGGGTTCGTAACCTACGGCCCATGGGCCACCCCCGCCTCCCTACACCATTCCATCCGGCCCATGGCAACAACCCCCAGAAGCGGATGTGTTTATGACAGCTGTAAACGCACCTGCACATGCACAAACACACCCACCTTGGTTTACAGCAGCGTTTATAGGAAATGAGCTCCCGTCTTCATCCTAGCTCCTGCCAACCTAGCAGTTCGAAAGCAAGAAATTGCAAGTAGATAAATAGGGACCACTTCGGTGGGAAGGTAACAGCGTTCCGTGTCTAGTCATGCCTGCCACATGACCACGGAAACGTCTGCAGAAGCAGACAGCGCTGGCTCTTCGGCTTAGAAACAGAGATGAGCACTGCACCCTAGAGTTGGATACGACTGGCTTTCGAGCAAGGGAAACCTTTACCTTTATAGCAAGGGGAAACCATGTGTCTGGCCCACTCAGCTGTCTGAAGAGGAGTTATCCGGCCCATGGTGTGAAATGGTTGAGAACCCCTATCCTAGAGAAAAGAAATGGTGAATTGCTTCTGTGCATTCTGTATCTGGAAAAAGGTCTCCATAAATTGGGATTGACTTTACGACAATTACAAAAGTTCCTGTTGGACATTGCCACGCTTCAGATACCAAAGATATCTTGAGTCTTTGTATGTGTATGCCACATGTGTGTGTGTCTGTCCCAGCTCTTCCCAATTAAGCAGTTTGAAAGCAATAAATTGCCAATAGATAAATAGGCATTGCTTCAACAGGAAACAGTGTTCTATATGCTCCAGCATCTAGCCATGCCTGCCACATGACCACGGAAACATCTGCAGATGCAGACAGCATCGACTCTTTGGCTGTAAATGGAGATTAGCGCCGACTCATAGAGTTGGACATGATTGGCTTTTGAGCAAGGGGAACCCAAAGTGGGTTCTTTGAACTACAGGTACCCAAACAAATATCACAACCCAGCATTGTGTGATTGTTTTGGATGGTTAGATTAACACTACATTTGTCTCTGATGTCTAGAAAAATTACTAGCAGTTTTCAGAAATCTTTTGCAGTTGAAGTGTCCCCCCCAATCTGTTTTAGTGCACTTTGAAGCTCTGTTTGACACTGGACCCATCATAATTCAGCCTTGTCCTGATGAAATTTCCAGTTTGCACCTGATTCATTATCAGGAAATTATCCGCAACCAGAGAGAAGTGAAGAGCCTGGATTTACTATGACATTTTACAAGGCCAGCATCTGGAGGAACACTTAATGATTAAGTGAATCGCTTTGCCTACCTGAACCATATGTTTCACTTTAAAAATAAAAAGACAGATGAGTACAGAAAAATCTCTCATTTCTTAAAATGCATGTTTAGCTATCTTGTAGTAAAATTGCTCCTCTGGAGTCTCTTCAGGACATTATGGGAAAGGTAATATCACTACCTATAAGAAGAGTTTCTCACTGGAATACTCTTCCCATGGAACATGGGGTGTCTCCCCAGAACAATGGAACCAAATGGGCATTTCCACCACCTTCCCAGCTGAAGCACCTGGAATGAAGCAGGCAATGCTGGTAGAAAGACATATCTTTTATGTTTTGGCTTCTTCTCTTCCAGACAACTTCCAGGGGCTGGAAGTCATAATCAAAAAAATAATAATCCCATTTTTAGAGTTCACATCAACACACATGCACACGGTTGTGCATTGCTTATATATATTTTTTCTACTAGTTAAACATGTCCAGTCTGGCCAGGTTATCCTGCTATGGTAATAGAGTAGACCATACTGCCAGCGACTCAACACTGAGTGTCAGGCGGCGGTTAACTAACCTGACAACCCCGAGGACTAGTGGCCTTGATGAAGACCACAGGGCAGGGTGATGGTTCCCTGGTTCCCAAGTAGATTAAAGCCCACTTGAATCCATCTTGATGGAGGGCAGCAGCTTCATCAATACTGGCCTGAAGCCGATGAGGACTTTGTGTGCCAAAAGGGCTCCAGACCAGAAAATGACTCACAGAACTGGATCAGTGGTACGGGTGTCATGCTGCAATGTGGAAGGCATATGAAAGGCCACTGCATTATACAGTATTTGTAGGATAGTCTTCATGATTGATCGCCGTGATGATCGCCAATATTCGGAATCGGATAAGGCACAAGAAGAAGAGAAGTTAAACGTGACTTATTTGAAATATTGTGCCATATCGACAGAACTTTTAGAAAAGACAGGTTCTTGAACTGAATCACACCGCCTCCACCACACCAGGAAGTGCCATGTGGTGGAGGACGGGCAAAATGGCCATCCGCCCCCCCTGAAGCTATCTGAGGGTGCCTGACCCAGCCCCCAGCTTAAAAAGGTTGAGAACTCCTACTCTAGAAGGATAGTGCCCATCTCCGTTTATAGCCAAAGTGCCAGTGCTGTCTGCATCTGCAGACATTTCCGTGGCCATGTGGGAGGCATGGCTAGATGCCGGAGCACACAGAACGCTGTTACAGTTCCTTTCGAAGGGGTACCTATTTATCTACTTGCAGGTTTTTTTTGCCGCTAGATGGCGCAGCTGCCATTGAAAACTGCACAACGACGTTTCCCCTATAGTGATGCTACTTGGGGAACCAAGCAACGTCGTTATGTGAGGGCTACTGTATTGTCCTTTCTGCTATTGGGATTAAAGTAGCCAGAAGGGAAAAGTGAAAATTTTCTATTTCCGTATCAGAGTTAGTATTCTTCCAATGAAATTCTCAACGGGTGCTTTCTGCTTTTGCTTTTTTTAATATAAAGAAAGCTGAGAAAATAAACAAATAGCTATATGTGACATGTGGTTTAGGCCTTTCTCAAGGGGAAAAGGAATATTGTCAGTAAAGTTGGGGGCTAAGAGACTGTCAT
Organism: Bradypodion ventrale; assembly: GCA_035047345.1. Lineage (NCBI taxonomy): Eukaryota > Metazoa > Chordata > Lepidosauria > Squamata > Chamaeleonidae > Bradypodion > Bradypodion ventrale. The sequence continues at coordinate 131,098,086 of JAWDJE010000006.1, forward strand.
AGTTCAATGTTAATATATTTTGAAAGTTGCTCAAATAGTGAAGAAAGTGAGAATGCATCTTTTAAAAGAAAACCCTGCTGATGACATAAATGAACACTGAAAGCTGATCAGCTTTTGAAGGCAATTCTGTCCCCCCCCCCCCCAATTCATTTGGATATCCTCGGGGGCCATGCCATGATGCTTTGACATGTGTGCGTGTGTATAAGTCATCTTTAGTTTGCAACTGTGTCAGTAACTATGAATGGGGTCCATTCTTGAACTTGCCTCTTAGCATTTTGAGGGTGATTGTGATAAAAGCTAATTATAACAGTAGCAAGTAGTATTTAAATAATCTAGTCCAGTGATGGCAAACCTTTTAGAGATTGAGTGCCCAAATTGCAACCCCAAACCTACTTTTTTATCACAAAGTGACAACACGGCAACAGGACAAGGAGGAAGCTCTCCCATTGGGCTGTTGTGCAGAGGGGCGGGACAAACTCTGTGCTGTGGGAGCGAGGAAGTGTTCCAATTTGGCTGCTGGGCAAAGGGGTGTGGCAAACTGTGCTGGGGCAACTGCATGGGTGCCCACAGAGAGGGCTCTGAGTGCCACTCTGGCAGCGTGCCATAGGTTCGCCACCACTGCTCATATAAATTATTGAAGGTTTTGCAGACAGTTTCACTGTTCCTGAATTTGGAGTTTGAAAAATTATTTGGCCCAGGTCAACAGTTTGAGACCCGAGTGCTGCACGACAAAATGAGCTCCTGTCTCTGTCCCAGTTCCTGTCAACCTAGCAGTTCAAAAGCAAGAAATTGCAAGTAGATAATTAGGTACAGCATTCCGTGCACTCCGGTGTCTAGTAATGCCCTGTCACATGTCCACGGAAACATCTGCAGATGCAGACATCACTGGCTCTTTGGTATAAACAGAGATAAGCACTGAACCCTAGAGTCGGATACGACTGGCTTTCAAGCAAGGGCCTTTAGCTTTCCTCTTAGAAGCTATCACAAGAAAAATTCATAGCTCCTTGCATATACGGGTCACCATTAGTAAGAAATGACTTGACTGACAGGACACAGTTACTAATTATACATAAGAACTTTTCCATTGTTCATTTTCTGACAAAAGTTTTTCAACTGTGGATCCAGTGAAAAGCGTTACTATTGCCCAAACTAGATAGACATCTATTCTCTCTCCCCCATTCATTTGGATATCCTGAGGAGTCATGCCATGATGCTTTGACATGTGTGCGCTTGTATATGTCATCTTTGGTTTGCAACTGTGTCAGTAACTATGAAATGGAGTCCATTTTTGAACTTGCACCTTAGATGTCTGGCCGGGCATCCTGCAACAGTAACGGAGTAGACCGTACAGCCAGCAACTCAATGCCGAGTGTTGGGCAGCGGTAATAAGCTGAAACCCTAAAAGTGCCAATGGCTATGGGCGGATGAACCCCTTTAGGTGGGGCGATGGCCCCCTCAGTGGAGGAAATGCCACTGGAAACCATCCTATTGGGCCCAAGGGCAAAAGGAGCGGAGAAGGAACTCTGATTCCCAATGGTCATGGAGGTGGAAGAGGCCATGCCAGATGGACTGGCTGTGAAGGTGTACCTTGTCAATATCCTCAAGGCTGCAGCAGTCCTTTGCAGTCCCGGTGTTAAATCTTTCATGTCTCATTTCATATGTGCTGCAGGAGATGGCTCAGTGTTCATAGTATGTGGGTCACTTCATGGCAAGCTGGGATCCACCTGAAACAAATTCACGCCAATGGCATTTTTCCTGCTTCAGGAAAAAACGCAATCTCGGATACCAGCCGACAACAAAAAAGATAGAGGTACAGTAAATGGAAATTGGAGAAGGGAGTTTGGGTTTTGAGATCCTATTTCTAGAGTCTGAGAGAGTTGAGTGTGGGAGGGAACGTACAAGGATGTCCTTGGTTGAAAGCTCACTTCAGCCATGAATGTAGTAGGTGGCTTTACGAAGGATGCAGTCTCAACCCACTCACCTTCACTTTTAATAGAGGGGTGATTTTGAAGTACTTGATAGTGACCCTGAGATTGAGAAATGGTTTAAGATGTCCAAATGAAGACCATAGACCAGGTTTTCTCAACCAGATGGTCTTCAGATGTGTTGAACTCCAACTTCTATAATCCTCAGCCAGCTGTGGCATAATGGGGGAAAGCTAGCGAATAAAGGGTTCTGGTTAAAATTATGCAAAAATATGTCTTTTAAAAATTGTCTTTTAAACCTTCTATGGAAATACATTTTTCTGCTGTATCTGAATCTGAATATTGGCGATCTTATGGCGATCAGACTGTCCTGAGAATATAGTGCTATGGCCTCTCATCTGCCTTCCTCATCGCAGCATGACACCCGTTCCACTGATCCAGTTCTGCGAGTCACTTTCTGGTCCTGAGCCCATTTGGCAGGCAAAGTCCTTGTCATCTCCAAGCCAGGATTGATGAAGCTGCCGCCCTCCATCAAGATGGATTCAAGTGGGATTTAATCCACTTGGGGACCATCCCCCTTCCCTGTGGATTTCCGGCACCCAAGGCTGTTAGTTCTCAGGCTTGTCAGGTTAGTTAACCGCTGCCTGACACTCAGTGCTGATTCGCTGGAAAACATTAGTGAACCTAAATATATAAAATCTGAGTCAGTAAGCCAAGCTAACAGTTCAAAATCAAGAAATCGCAAGTAGATAAATAGGTACCACTTTGACGGGAAGGTAAACAGCGTTCTCTGCACTCCGGTGTCATCATGCTTGCCACACGGAAATGTCTGCAAATACAGACAGCACTGGTTCTTTGGCTTAAATGGAGATGAGGATCCAACCCTAAAGTTGGACACAATTGGCTTTCAAGCAAAGGAGAACTATAACTGAAATAAATAAAACTGTGGCTGAGTCCAGGGCTGCCTGGGTTAGTGTCTCGAGACTAAGAATGCTTTCTCTTTTACTGTGTTCCCTTGTCAAAAAGATAAGTTAATAATGGGTGACCTGGCTACTGTAAGAGTACTTTTTCAACCCGTCTTCTCATGGATGCTTCTGAGCAAGTGGAATTTAGAAAAGGGCTGCCATGCATATGGCTAAAAGGATTAGCTTGTTTATGCATGCTAGGATGCTGGGAGCAGATGGCCAATTCAGTGTGTGTGTGCGTGTGTGCGCGCGCACCCATATGCATGTGAGACATTACAGATTTGTTATCTTTTGTCCTCAGCTAACTGCAGTGTGTTTTCAGAATTCACGAAATCCAGCTGGAAAACACATATTCCTAACTGTTAATTTGAAATGTATGTTTTGGGATAAATATTTTGCTCCAATTTTACTGGTTGAAGTTTAGAAGTTGCATTGAAATCAGAGTGCTTTTTTTTAACAATTAAGTTCCTTCGGAGAAATATCTGGTTAGCACATAATGCAAAATCTCTGTCCAGCGGAATTAATGTTCTAAAATGGTGTGTCTAATCATCGCTTTTACCATTAGCAGTAGAGAAGAGAAACTGAGAGTGGGACCCGGGAGTGAACACCAAAAAGTATGGTTGTACTGTAGTTTCACACTTTCAAGAATATGTATATGTTTTTGAGGGCATCTTAGTAGTGATAATCCACCCTGCTCCTCTGTCAATCTGCTAAATTTTGCATGGGAAATGAAATAGATTACCCTGTAAATAGCACAAGGGTGCCCAAACTTTTTGGGCCACGGGCTGGCCACGTGGTTCAGGGGGCCGGTCACTATGGCCTGGTGACTCGCTTCCCCAGTGAGGTTCCATGGACAAGCATGGGTTTGAACCCAGGACCACTCCTCACAACCGTGGGCCTTAGTCCATCACCTTTTCCATTACACTTCCTTAGGTCTAATTGGTCCTGTAGCAGAAGGGAATCTTTCTGTTTCAAGAAGTCATGCACCAGTTAAGATATTAAAACAGGGGTGTCTTAAGCTACGGCCCATGGGCCGGATCTCCCCCCCAGGACAATTCATCTGGCCTACATCGCCCTTGCTACTCCCGGAAGCGGAGCAGCAACTTCCGCTTCCGATGGGAGGAACCACATTATTATTATTATTATTATTATTATTATTATTATTATTATTATTATTATTATTATTATTATTATTATTATTATTATTATTATTATTATTATTATAATTTTGCATGCTCAACCATGCAGGGGTGCCGTAATTTTTTGGGCCATGTGCCAGTCATGTGGTTGAGCATGCAAAATTATTATAATAATAATAATAATAATAATAATAATAATAATAATAATAATAATAATAATAATAATAATAATAATAATAATAATAATAATAATAATAATAATAATAAGCTCTGCCCTGGACATTCTGTTTCTGAGTTCAACGTTTAGAAATATAAAAGCTGCTTTATTCTACAGTTGATCATTTCTCCATCTAACATAGTATTGTCTACACAGATAGTTACCAAACGTATGTCCTCAGACCAGGGATTCTCAACCTGTGGCCTGTGAGCTGGATGCGGCCCATGCAACAGTCGATTCTGACCCTTTGCGACCCTATGGACCATTGTCCCCTGCATTAAAGGATGAAAATCAGTCCTTTGAATTAAAGACCAGAAATACATGGACAATTGTTTAGATAGAATGAAGATAAAAGCTCTACAGAAGTTACAACTTTCCTTAGTAGATAAAAGCACTTTAGAAATCACAAATGTCTTTAGTGCAAGATGAGGAAAATAGGGAAAGGCCAAGAATGTAAAGCACCCGTGTCAAGGGAAGAGGTTTGCAGAAACAGAAAATGGTGGCATTACTTTTCTGTTCTGGGCAAGTTGCAAGAAGAGAGGGGGAAGAAATGTGTTAAGGGAGCAAGGGTCTGGAGGCAGCCAAGTGTGAAAGAGTTGGAGGGAATAAAGGCTAGAACCACAATAGAAGATGGTAGGAAATAAAGGCAGCATGGATAGTCTTGCTCAATCAAGTCATTCAAAGTTTCCTCGCTTCCTCCTCTGCCTTTTTTATTAACACCAATGCTATTGTAGTAGGGACAATGCCTGGAAGTTTCCCCATTGCTGTGAGATTGTGCTATCATCCTTTTGTGGGATCCTTTGAATTCAGTGTCTTGCAGGGAGTAATTCGGCGTTCTTTGGACAGCTTTCAACATTCTCTCCAGGAATGTGGACATGGAAAGTGCCAGGGACAACTTCTAATGATTTTGCTTCTTTATCCCTCTTGAAGAATGTCAGGAATCCCCAAGACTTCCTTTTGGGACCCCTGGAAGCCTTCTGTGTCCTGACAAAAGTTGCCTTGAATTTTAGTGCCCCCCCCCTCTCTCTCTCTCATCTATCTTGTTTTTCTTTAGCCCAAGGTTAATTTCACTTCAAAGAATCTGGAGGTGGGAGGTGTGGATAATGAATCTTACGGGATTATTGTAAACCCATTCTCACCACTTTATGGTAGCAAAATTAATTGGCTCCTTTTAGGAAATGGGCAGGAAGACATTGGCTCTGCTAGTTGTAAGACGATCCCTGGAAGTGCCAAGTGGTTTGAATTAAGGGAAATGTCGCAATTGGAGCATATGTTTTCTATTGTTTGGACACAAAAAAGGTATCTGATGTAAAATTCAGAAGCTCCCAGTCAGTAGTTTCATGTGAGTCCATAAATAGCATTCCATAATTCCACTTGTTATGATCGTTGCATTGCCCTTTAGCAATGATAGTGGAATCCATTTTTTCCCCCAGTTCGGAGCTTGGAAAAAGAACGGTGCTTATATGCTTGCACCTGAGTTATGCCAGCTATGGGAAAGAGCCATCAACATCTAAGGCAGGAGTTCTCAACCTTTTAAAGCCAGGGGCTGGGTCACGCTTCCTCCGATAGCTTCGGGGGCCAGATGGCCATTTTGCCCTTCCTCCACCACATGGCACTTCCTAGTATGGTGGAGGCGGTGGAGGGGGGGGGTTCACATGAAATGGTGCTATGGGCCGCATCCAGCTCACAGGCCACAGGTTGAGAATCCCTGGTCTAAGGACATACGTTTGGTAACTATCTGTGTAGACAATACTATGTTAGATGGAGAAATGATCAACTAGAATAAAGCAGCTTTTATATTTCTAAACATTGAACTCAGAAACAGAATGGCCAGGGCAGAGCTTAGAAAATTACTTTTAAAAAAATAATTCATTTCCATTACTTACTAGAATTTGTCAGATAGCTTATTCCTGTTACTTTTATGGTGGTTCATTAGCAATATGGCGTACTAGTTATTACAATTGTTCATTCCTTTCCAGTTATTTTTTTATTATCTTGTTAATGGAGATGAATAAGAAGACGGCACAAAACTCGAGAAAACATCCTGTCATTTTGTAACTAGGAAGCATTACTCATTGCAACAGTAAAATAATTTTGTTTCCTCTTGTTACATTACTTCTGAATGGTTACTTCATTAATGCCCTTGTTAACAAAATGAATGGGTAGTTGCGTGACTTGTACCTTTTTTTTTACTCCAAGCTGTGGTTTGGGGAGTTGCTTGCTGACAAAGTAGTTTTTACAACTGCTTACCCTTTTCATCTCAGGAAAACTTCCTCTTTTCACTCATTTATAGAGTTATAAAAATCTTTGCTAAGATATGGGACTGCTTGCAATAGAGCAGCTTTCTTCCATTGTATATTTGGAATGATTCCACTGTGTGGATCTTGATGTATGGAAGACTTCAGAACAATGTTTTACACAATCTGTCTTGCCAGGCCAGAGATACGTTGTCCAGTTTTATTTTCCTTCTCTGCTTCATCCTGCCAAAGACACCACCAGCTTTTAAGCTGTGATTATTCAGATGGAAGAAGGTGTCAAATAAGGAAAAGAAACACAGTTTAGATCTTGGCGTATGGACTTCTTGACTTCAGAATCTTTTCAACTGCTTACATGCATTAGTTTTCTCTTCATTCCTCCTCTTGCACCCACAAATTGAATTTTTGTAAACTGCTGCCCTGCAACCAAAAGGTTGTGAGTTCAATCCTGACTAGAGCTCAAGGGTGACTCAGCCTCCATCCTTCTGAGGTTGGTAAAATGAGTACACAGTATGTTGGGGGCAAGATGCTAATTAACTTGTGGACCGCCCAGAAAGTGCACTAAGAGCTATGGCGAGGATTCTCAACCTGCGGCCCATGGCACCATTTCATGTGGCCTCCCACTGCCTCTACCACACCAGGAAGTGTCATGTGGTGGAGGAAGGGCAAAATGGCCATCCGGCCACTCAGCATGACCTGGCAGCCCCCGGCTTAAAAAGGTTGGGAAGCCCTGAGCTAAGACCATGATGGTATGTTTGTGTATTGGGGGTGATGAGTCTAATTGCGTCTGATGCAGACAGGCAACAAAAGAACCATCCCTCAATATTTATTTACTTATTTATTGCATTTCTATACTGCCCATAGAAACTTGAATATACTGTACTGTATACAGAGAATCATGCAGAGATACAGGCTCATATTCTTACTTAGTTACATGATATGTATTCACATTTATTTACTCAACGTAACGGGAGTTGTGGCACAGCATATTTGGAGAGTGGTAGTTTGTGGATGAGAATGGCATAGTGCTGTGAAATGTGATGCCTGATAGTGTTACATAGCAGTTATGTGTCTCTGCTGTACATTTCGGCAAAAGAATAACCCGTTTGCATTTTCTGTGCGTGTTGAAGGAAGCTACTAGGCAGGGCAGTGGAAGTTTTCTAAAGTTGTACAAGGAAATACTAGGTATTGAGCAGCTGTAGAATAAGCCTCCCTTGTAACAGTGACAAAGGAGAATTCTAATCCAGTGACAAAGGAGAATTCTAATCAGTGTGTGGATAGGCAGGGATTTGATGTGGGCAAGAGAATAGGTGTGTTCAAAGCATGAAAGATGATCTTTATTTTGCATTGTAAAATACTGGTGGGTATGTAAAAGAAGGGTCACTAATTTATTGCTTGTACTCTCCCAGTTCCTTTCAGTATAATATAAGAAATCCTGTCCCCCCCCCCCCTTCCACTTACTAATGTGAAAATCATCTGTGAGAGCTGTTGGAACATTTCCAAACTTCTACAGGAAGGTATTTAGTAAGCCTGAGCTCAGAAGCTATCAAGAGTTGCTTGCATGCTACTAGCAGATGCATGGGCCCTGACACTAATTCATCTGGCCCATGCCGCCCTCGTCGCTCCCAGAAGTGGAAGTAAAACGTGCCCAAACTTTTTGTACAGCTGCATTTTACTTCCACTTCCAGGAGCGATGAGGGCGGCATGGGCCAGATGAATTGGCGTTGGGTGCCAGATATGGCCCACGGGCTGTAGTTTGGGCATCCCTGCTGTAGGGAATGTCAACAGTAACTGCGTCGCCGTGTTCATTTTGGTCACTAATAGCTTTTTGTTTTGAATGTTTCTCCAGGGCCAGGTCACGGGGAAGTAGAGACAAGAGAATGCATTTATTACAACGCTAACTGGGAGCTGGAAAAGACCAACCAGAGTGGAGTGGAGCGCTGTGAAGGAGAGAAGGAGAAGCGCCTCCATTGCTATGCCTCCTGGAGAAACAACTCTGGCTCCATTGAGCTCGTGAAGAAAGGGTGCTGGCTTGATGACTTCAACTGCTATGACAGGTGATGGTGATAAGGCACAAACACGGAGTGCATGTGCTAGATTCCTGTTTCTTGGGGAGATCTGGGCTCTTCTTGGAGAAAGGAAACCACTTTCCCATTGCCTGTACAGACATGTATCCCATAAACTTTCATTAATTGAGGAACGGTTGTTCATGTGAAGAAAAGTTTCCAGTTACAGATCTTAGGGACTGCAGTGACTCAAGTGGTTAAGACGCAGAACTTGATGACCGGAAGGTCGACAGGTCAGCAGTTTCAGACCTGAATACTGCATGACGGAATGAGCTCCTGTATCTGTCCCAGCTCCTGCCAGCTTAGCAGTTCGAAAACAAGAAATTGCAAGTCGATAAATAGGGTCCACTTTGATGCATTCAGTGCACTCTGGTGTCGAGGCCTGCCTGCCACATATCCTTGGAAACGTCTGCAAGCGCAGACAGCGCTGGCTCTTTGGCTGTAATCAGATGAGCACTGAACCCTAGAGTCAGATACAACTGGCTTTTGAGCAAGGGCAACCATTACCTTACAGATCTGAACCTTTGCAGAAATTATTATTGCAGAAATTTTGTTGTTCCCGCAAGGGGACAATGACAATAAAGATTTATCTTATCTTATCTCTTATCTCATTATCTATACCTATAAAATGGTGCGTTAACCGTTGGAATGCGACAAAGGATGTTGCACCAGGCCCCACTAGCCCGTAATGGGCCTCCGTTCACTCGCCCGAACCCGGTTTGCAGGTAACTGTCGGGTTGAAATTTTCGACCCGGGGGCAGGAGCCCCCCAGTCGCAAACAAAAAAAGGAACTTCAATTCCCAACGTTCCTTGCGCTGCGCCGCGCCAGAGCCAATCAGGCTGAGCGGCGCGGCAAAAGGAACGTTTGGAAACGCGCTGCGGCCAATCAAAAAAAAGCTGCAGGAAAAAAACCGCCACAGTAAGCAAACACGCACAGGCAAAACTACAAGCCCCAGCGTCCTGCGCGCCATTAGCGTGCCGAACGCTGAGGCGGCCTGCGCGCGAAAAATAAAAATAAAAAAACACCCGCCGCCGCTGCTCTTCCCCACGGGCCAGCCAGCATGGCCTGTGGGGGAAAAAAGGGAACCCCGCCGCCGCCGCTGCCCTTCCCCACGGGCCAGCCAGCATGGTCCGTGGAGAAGAAAACAAAGAAAGCACCACCCCCACCAATGCCCTTCCTTCCCATGGGCCAGCCAGCATGGCCCGCGGGAAAGAAAGCCACCCCCCTGAAAAAGTAAACAAAACAAAAACACTCAAAAACACACAAAAATCCGAAAATGAAACACAAAAACAAACAAGAAAAAACACACAGAACACCCCCCCAAAAAACAAACAAACAAGAGAGCTTACCAAAACACGTCTTCTATCTATGTAGATCGGAACTCAAATGAGAAAATAATTAAAACAAAACAAAACGGAAGCGACACCCAGAGAACAGAAGAGAACAATTGTAGAGAGGCAGAAAAGCTCACCACCCCCACCCAGAGGCCAAAAGAGAAAAAACATTCAAAAATATTGAAACTAATAAGATTAATACAGAAGCATCAATAGGTCCAGAATGGAGTGGCCATATTGCATGTTTGGTTTTTTCCTTATTAAAATCTGTAGAAGATTATACTGGATCACACGTGACAGAACAAGGAGAGACCACAGTTCAGTGGCACGATACGTTTTCATGCAGAATTATTGTGAAACCATGGATAGTTGCTGCCAGTCAGTGTCAGTTTTACTAGGCAAGGTGGGCCACTATAATTGGTTTAACTCAATTAAAAGGACCTCCTACTATTTCTGCCTCTTATGGACAGTCTGAAATGAACATGTTTTCTTCTCCAGATGCTGCTGTTATGGCCAAAAGAGGGGGAAGGACAGGGCCAAAGAAAAGAAAAAGGGAAAAATATATAGAAAATAGCCTAGATTATATGATGAATGCCACTAGCACCACTATGAGTACAAAAGACAGATTTTCTAGTTGCCATTTAACCTCCAGGACAAAGAGTGATTCATTCAGTTCCTGGGATTGAAGACTCAATCAAACTCCTTTGCAGTTTCTCTCCATCTGGATTTTAAAGGGTTTGCTACACTTCTGTAATTCAGATATTTCCCATTTCTGTTTTATTTCTGTTAGCGGATGATGTTGCTTTCAACCCTTGCCCTTCTGTACGTCCCTTTCATCCTCTTAATTTAGTTTATGTTCCTTGTCATTTCTCTGCCGTGTTCAGTCTTCTCAATTGCTGCGCCGCTGTTAGCAGATCAGCCATGCTCCACAATCTGCGCCACTTATGCTTCATCAACCTCTAGTCTTTTTGTGGCAAAGCGGTGGATGGCTTTTCTCATCTCCTTTGCCAGCATAACATTCCTTTTCCCCCCTACTCTCATTATTTCTCTCACCTGAAAGTTCATGTTGTTTGTTACTTTGATCCTTTTAATTTATGGATTGCCGACACATCATCTCTCCGGTTTTCTCTTGCTCATCTTTTCATCTCTTGGTTTATGTGAACCTTTTCCTTCACTTCTCTCTCTTTTCAGTGATGGCTTCAATAATCATATTAAGTTGAATTCCTAATTTTCTGCTCAGAGACCTTTCCTCTATTTTTTATATTATACTGTATTTCCAGTCAGTTTGAAACAATGCTTTGTTTATAAACTTAAATTTTGTGTTTTCTTTTCTATCTATCCCATCTGTATCATAATCACTACATTTTCAGTAGTAGTAGTCGTCGTCGTCGTAGTAGTAGTAGTTTCATTATGCCTGTCTTATCCACTATAGCAGTGGTGGCAAACCTATGGCATGCGTGCCAGAGGGGGCATTCAGAGCCCTCTCTGTGAGGGTACATGCTGTCACCCCAGCACAGAGTTCACCCCGTCCCTCTGCCCAGCAGCCTAATGGGAGTGCTTGATTCTTCCCCCAGCACAGAGTTCGCCCAGCTTCTTTGCCCAGCAGACCAATGGGAGTGCTTCCTCCTCCCCAGCACAGAGTTCGCCCCACCCCTCTGCCCTGCAGCCCAATGGGAGCACTTCCTCCCTCCCACAGCACAGAGTTCGTCCCACCCCTCTGCCCAGCAGCCCAATGGGAGCACTACCTCCCTCTCCCCAGCACAAAGTTCATCCCACCCCTCCATACCTGTCAACCCGCGGCTCCTGAAAAACGGGACCTGCGCACATCGCTTGTGTGCAGGTCACGTTCCATGCATGCGTGGAAAGGTTTTACCCCTTCCACGCATGCATGGAAGTGCTACGGCGCTTGCGCAGCCCTTACGCAAGCGACATAGCACTTTCGTGCATGCGTGGAAGGGGTAAAACTCTTCCGCGCATGCGCAGAAAGCGTTTCCCCCACTGTCAAATTACGGGATTTTGGCAGCGGGGGCCAGATTATGATGTCAATCGACGTCAATTTACGGGGTAATCCCGGCCAAATCGGGAAGGTTGACAGGTATGCACCCCTCTACCCAGTAGCCCAATGGGAGCACTTCCTCCCTCCCACAGCACAGAGTTCATCTCACCCCTCTACCCAGTAGCTCAATGGGAGTGCTTCCTTCCTCCCACAGCACAGAGTTCATCTCACCCCTCTACCCAGTAGCCCAATGGGAGCACTTCCTCCCTCCCACAGCACAGAGTTCATCTCACCCCTCTACCCAGTAGCTCAATGGGAGTGCTTCCTTCCTCCCACAGCACAGAGTCCGTCCCACCCCTCTCCCCAGCAGCCCAATGGGAGCGCTTCCTCCCTCCCCCTAGCAGAGAGTTCACCTCCACCCCTCTGGGATGTGGTCAGAAGCCTGTTGAGTTTGGTACAGCCATCACTGTACTGCAGCATATCAGGCAACAAGGCTTCTCATTGCTTCTTTAGCAATAAAGTTTTATGGGGCCGAAGTGCTAACCCAACACCCAACCCTCACCCGTTCTCATCAGGGTTTGAACCAGCAATGGTGAAGCTGAATTTTCTGTAGTCAAACAACAACAGAAACTAGTGTTCCTTGTATGAAATCCAAACCAGGAGTGGACAATGTCTTTCTTACAAGAAAATAGGTAATTTTTGATTCCCACAGGTCCTTCATCCAGCTGGATATTACACAGCGCATTGGGGGTGTCAAGCGGAGACATAAAAATCTAAAACAAACAATCACGCTGGCTTATTCATGGAGTGTCCCCTAGTTCTAATGTTATGCGATAGGGAAAACAGTTTTCCCTTATCTACTTTGTCCACACCGTGCATGATTTTATAAACTTCAATCAGGTCACCTCTTAGACGTCGTCGTTCAAGAGTGAAGAGGCCCAACCATTGCAGCCTCAGATGGTAAGGAAGGTGTTCCAGTCCCCTAATCATTCTGGTTGCCCTCCTCTGCACTTTTCCCAGCTCCATAATATCCTTCTGGAGGTATGGCGACCAGAACTGTACACAGTATTCCAGATGGGGCCTCATCATAGATTTATAAAGAGGCAAAATGACACTTGCTGACTTATTTTCTATACCCTTCCTAATGATCCCTAGCATTGAGTTTGCTTTTTTCACTGCTGAGGCACACTGGGTTGACACCTTCATTGAGTTGTCCACCAGGACACCAAGGTCCCTTTCCTGGTTTGTCGCAGAGAGTTCAGACCCCATCAGTTTATAAATGTAATTGGGGTTTTTTGCCCCAACATGCATCACTCTGCACTTACTGATGTTGAAGCTCATTTGCCACTGTTTTGCCCACTCCCCCAGTGTCGAGAGATCCCTCTGGAGCTCCTCACAATCTCTCACAGTTTTCACTACCCTGTATAATTTAGTGTCGTCAGCAAATTTGGCTACCTTGCTTTTTACTCCTACCTTTAGATCATTTATGAAGAGGTTGAAAAGCAGGGGTCCCAGTACTGAACCTTGGGGGACCCCACTCTTTGCTTCCATCCACTTGGAGAAGTGTCCATTTAGTGCTACCCTCTGTTTCCTGTCCCTTAGCCAGTTGCTGATCCAGGACAAGACCTGTCCCTTTATTCCATGACTGGTAAGTTTATTCAAGAGCCTTTGGTGTGGGACCTTGTCAAAAGCCTTCTGAAAGTCCAGATAAACAATGTCAACTGGATCCCCCTTATCCACATGCTTGTTGACACTCTCAAAAAATTCCAACAGATTAGTGAGGCATGATTTGCCCTTGCAAAAGCCATGTTGGCTCTCCTTTAGCAGCGCCTTCTCTTCTATGTGCCTATTAATTCTATCTTTTAGGATGGTTTCCATCACTTTACCTGGGACACATGTGAAACTGACAGGTCGGTAATTCCCTGGATCACCCCTGGATCCTTTTTTGAAAATTGGTGTTACATTCGCTACCTTCCAGTCATCAGGCACAAAGCCTGATTTGAGGGAAAGATTATATATTTTGGCTAGGAGATCAGCAATTTCATCTTTAAGTTCCCTGAGAACTCGTGGATGGATGCCATCTGGTCCTGGTGATTTGTTAGTGTTTAGTTTAACAAGACATGCAAGGACCTCCTCCCTGGTTATTTCTATCTGGCTTAATTCTTCGGTTTCCCTCCCGACGAAGATAGGCTCTGTTTTGGGCATGTGGCCTCTGTCTTCTTCAGTGAATACTGAAGCAAAGAATTCATTGAGTCTCTCTGCAATCTCTGTTTCCTCTTTAATATCCCCTTGCCTTCCATTGTCATCTAATGGTCCAATGGCCTTCCTAGTCTTCCTTCAGTCTCCTTTTTATTTCATGGCTGCAATCTCTATTTTCAGTGATCTTAGATCCTAAGAAAGTGAAATCTGTCACTGCTTCTACTTCTTCCCCATCTATTTCCCAGGAACTGATTGGGCTAGTTGCCATTATCTTGGTTTTCTTTATGTTGAGTCTCAAGCCAGCTTTTGCAATCTCTTCTTTCAACCTAGTTAGGAGCTTCTTTAAGTCTTTCTCACTCTTTGCCATCAGGGTGGTATCATATCTCAAATTGTTGATGTTTCTCCCAGCAATTTTGATCCCATTCCTCCATCCCTGCATTGCGCATTATGTGCTCTGTGTATAAGTTGAAAAAGCAGAGTGATAAAATGCAGCCTTGTCTTACTCCTTTTCCTATTCCAAACCACTCCGTCATTCAGTATACCATCCTAACTGTTTTTTCTTGACTCATGTACAGATTTCTCATGTGGCATATAAGGTATTCTGGTATTCCCATCTCTTTAATTACTTGCCACATCTTGTTGTGGTCCACACAGTCAAAGGCCCTGGTGTAGTCAATAAAACAGAAGTAGGCTTGTTTCTGATATCCCTTTGTTTTCTCCATGGTCCAACGTATGTTGGCAATGTGGTCTTTAGTCCCCCTGCCTCTTCTGAAACCAGCCTGCACTTCTGTTAATTCTCTCTCCACATGCTGCTGAAGTCTATCCTGTATTATCTTGAGCATCACCTTGCTAGCGTGTGGGATGAGTATTAACAGGGGCAAATTGTTCTCCTTTCAGTGCAAAATGAAGGGTTTTTTTCCTTTTTGAAAATTTCCCTAACTTTATAAAACATGCTAATTATTTTGCAATATACCTTGAGTGTTCTATTTTGACAACTGTCTTGAAGAGGCAGCATTTATGTCTTTCTCCTAAATAAAATAGGCCAGTGGAGACTTTACTTCTGTCTTTCTAGCTGCTTTTCAGTTCATCCCTTTGCTTGACATCTTCTTTTGCATCTTCTGAACATCTCTCTGGCAATCTGCATTCACTCCTGACTTATTCGTTGTTCATTTTTTAAAAAAAATCAAGTTACCACCTTGATAGAAAAGAAATCATTCTTTTTATATCTTATTTCAGTAGTTCCCAAACTTTTCAACTCCACACTTTTTGAAAGAAATTATCATGATTTAATCACTTTTCCTTAACTATCTTGTAACAGAAATCCAAATTTTAATTTAAAATTAAAAAACAAATTTGGAAACTTAAGAGAAAAAATATTTAACTTTTTTTTAAAAAAAGGAAGCCGAAATATTTTTTCTTGCAACAAAAGGCTAATACAAATGTAATTATCTTAAAAATAGCAGCCACAAAATTAATGTAAAATGAAGTATAATGAAAATCTCACAATCTGTATCTCCTTTGGGGTATCTACAAACCCTCTGGAGGGAACCAACCAGCTTGGAATTAATGAAGTCATTTGTTCACAAGCTATCTAATTCCTTTTATATATTTCCCTTACCAAATCTTCTTACGCCTTTCCTTTCCTCTCTTTCTGTTTTCTATCTTTGACATTGTCTTTCTTTTTCAGCTAAGCACATCATTTATCTTTTTTAATTATTTCCTTCTCTTTTTGTAGTAAATATTGTTCCTCTTAACAAGTCCTGACTCTGTTCATTCATATTGTTCCTTCTTATTTTAAAAAAATGTTACTTGTTCTAAAGAATACCCGCTGTCCAGCTGTGTACCTGGAGTTGTGAGTGAACAAAATTTTGCCTTAGTTGAAGGAGTCATCTTTTCCGTTTGTCTCCAGTTCTATACCTGATTACAGACACCTTTTCTACCTTTTCCCATTGCTACATTTTGTTATAATAATTTTGTGTCAGAAATTATTTTGGGTTGAAGGGATTTTTGCTGGAGGAACTCCACTTAGGGGACGCCCGAATGAGGCTCCTTTCATGTCCCCCAGATATTTTCTCACCGAAGTGGTCCCAACTATTTATCTACTTGCAATTTATTTATTTATTTATTTATTTATTTATCATTCACATTTGTAAATACCGCCGACTCAGGGCGGCATTACAACAGCTCCAAAAAATACATAAAAACATTATAAAACCTTATAAAACCCACCCAATAAAAAACCCACCCAATAAAGAAAAATCCGACATCCACCCCCATTTAAAACCCATATCCCACTCACCCGTCCCACCTACCACACAGAGGGAAAGAGAGAGAGTCTTATAAAAACCAGCCGGCGGGGGCCATAGTCCCGTTCGGGCCCCACACCTGCCCTGCCAGCCAGGTCTTTACTCCTTTCCTGAAGGGCAGCAATTCACTTTGAAGTCTTAGATCTGTTGGTAGGAGGTTCCAGAGGGTTGGTGCGGACACGGAGAAGGCCCTCCTTCGGGTGCTAGTCAAATGTGCACCCCTCGTTGATGGCACCACCAGAGAGCCTCTCCGGTCCGCTCTGGTTGGACGGGCAGTCACTCTTGGGACGATGCGGTCTCTAAGGTATCCTGGCCCCCTGCCATATAGGGCTTTAAAGGTCAAAACCAGCACCTTAAATTGCACCCGGAGACAAACTGGTAGCCAGTGCAGCTCCCGAAGCAGCGGTGAGGCATGGGCATATCGCCCACACCCCATCACCACCCGGGCCGCCGCATTCTGGACCAGCTGCAGCCTCCGAATGGTCGTCAAGGGCAGCCCCATGTAGAGCGCATTACAATAATCTAGTCGGGAAGTAACCAGAGCATGAGTGACCATAAGCAAGGAGCCCCGGTCCAGGAGCGTGCGCAGTTGGCGAATCACCCGAAGTTGGGCAAAAGCCCCCCTGGCCACAGCTGCCACTTGTTCTTCCAGCAGGAGCCGTGAGTCCAGAAGGACCCCCAAGTTGCGCACTGGGTCTGTCTGGGGCAAAACAGCCCCATCCAGTACCAAAGATGGTAACTCCATGGATAACGTGGGGCCCCTTATCCACAGCCACTCTGTCTTGCTGGGATTCAGCCGAAGCCCATTGGCCCCCATCCAGACCCCAATGGCCTCCAGGCATCCGGATAGGATTTCAACAGCATCACTGGGGTCCCCACGGGCCGAGATGTACAATTGAGTATCATCCGCGTACTGATGGTACCGAACCCCGTGGGAACGAATGATCTCACCCAGCGGCTTCATGTAGATGTTAAATAAGAGAGGAGAGAGCACAGATCCCTGAGGCACCCCATATTTGAGAAGCCTAGGGCTGGACCTCTCACTCTCTAACCACACCGACTGGGTACGGCCCTCCAGAAATGAGGAAAACCAGGACAACACAGTGCCCTGGATCCCCAGTCCTTCGAGCCGTTCCAGCAGGATACCGTGGTCGACGGTATCGAAGGCCGCTGAGAGGTCAAGAAGAGCAAGGACGGATGGACAACCCCCGTCCCGCTCCCGCCAGAGATCATCCATCAGTGCGACCAATGCCGTCTCCATTCCATATCCGGGCCTGAATCCCGATTGAAAGGGGTCTAGATAATCCGCTTCCTCCAGGACACTCTGCAGCTGGCGCGCCACCGCCTTCTCCAAAACCTTACCCAGAAAGGGCAGGTTGGAAACCGGCCTGTAGTTGTTAAGGACAGCTGGGTCGAGGGACATTTTCTTCAGGAGGGGGCGCACCAAAGCATGTTTTAGCTGTGCAGGAAATACCCCCTCCCGTAAAGAAGCATTTACTATCCCCCCAACCCAGCCCCCTGTTACCCCCCTGGATGCTTTCACCAACCAGGTGGGACAGGGGTCCAGAGGACATGTAGTGGCACGAACATCTGCAAGGAGCCTGTCCACTTCATCAGGGACAACAGGATCAAACCGATCCCAGATCGAACAGCAAGACTGTGCTCCGGCACCCCCCCGACCCTCCCCATCCACGCCAGGATTCAATCCTGAACGAATCCGATCGATTTTCTCCACCAGATGGTCAGCAAAGTCCTCAGCCGACCCCTGCCAACCGGGCACCGATCCCCCTCTACCGAGGAGGGACCTGGTTACCCGGAACAGGGCGGCTGGGCGATTATCAGCGGAGGCAATAAGGGTGGTGAAGTATTGCCGCCTCACCACCCCCATCGCCACTAGGTAGGCCCTAATAGCGGCTCTAGCTAGTGTCCAATCGGAGTCATCCTGGGTCTTCACCCAGCGGCGCTCTAGGCGTCTCTTTGCCCGTTTGAGTTCCCGTAGTTCCTCTGTGAACCACGGAGATGACCTAGTTCCCCGGGCGCGGAGAGGCCGCAGTGGCGCGATTTCATCCAAGGCAGCTATTGTCGTCCTATTCCATAGGTCGACGAGTGCCTCGGGTGAATCGTTTAGCCGATCCAGAGGTACATCCCCCAGTTCCCTCTGGAAACCATCTGGATCCATTAGTTGCCGAGGGCGGACCATTTTAATAGGCCCTGCCTCCCTACGATGAAGTGTCGCCCCCAGGAAGTCAAGAGTCACCAGATAGTGATCCGACCATGGCACAGATGAGATGACTAAGTCCTGTAATCTCAGGTCACTCTGCCACTGCTCCGACAGGAAAACTAAGTCTGGCATGTGACCGCTGCCCCTGGTCGGACCCCGAACTACCTGAGTCAGGCCCATGGCTGCCATGGAGGCCATGAACTCCCTTGCCCCCTCAGAAGCCATCCCCAACGATGGCAAATTGAAGTCCCCCAGAACCATAAGCCTCGGGAACTCCAACGCCAGCATCGAGGCGGCCTCGAGGAGCTCAGGCAGGGCATCCCTTACCCTGCAAGGGGGCAGGTACAGGAGCAAGATCCCCAACTGACCCTTGGGGCCCAACCGTAGAAGCAGGGCCTCACAACCAGACACTTGTGGAGCAGTGGCCCTAGCGACTCCCAAAGACTCCCTGGCAACAATGGCGACACCACCGCCCCTCCCCTCACCTCTAGGCTGGTGCCAAATACCGAACCCAGCTGGACACATGTCCGAAACCCAATTTCTTGCTTTCAATCTGCTAGGTTGGCAGGAGACTGGCTCTCAATCCGTCATGCAGTACCTGGTTCTAGAACTGCCGACTTGCCGGCTTTCAAGCTAGCAAGGTGAGCTTCTTAACCACTGAGCCACCGCAGTCCCTGTCACATTCTGTGGAGACATGGTCTATGCCAAATCTTCAATCATGCTCTGAATCAGGGAGATGAAATCAGATTAAATCAAAGGGGCTAGCTTTCACCCAGCTGCTGGGATTAATCTGGTGGACTTGATTATGTTGAAAGCAACCTTTTTCTCCAAAGCCTCCACCTACCCCAACCATCCAGCCAATGTTTCGTTTCTCTCTGTGGAGCACGACACCATCAAATAAAGTGTGGTATTAGTAGTTAATCTGTTTGACCAGGACTCAAGAGACACGTGTTCAAATCTCCACTTGGCGACAAAATTCACAGGCTCCACTTTAGCTCAGTCACATTCTCTTATCTTGAGATGAACAAGGGGGAAGAAGAATCACATACACCAGTGGTGGCAAACCTATGGCATGGGTGCCAGAGGGGGCACTCAGAGCTCTCTCTGTGGGCACACGCACCATCACCCCAGCACAGAGTTCGCACTGCCCGGCAACCCAATGAAAGCACTTTCTCCCCCCAGCACAGAGTCTGCCCCGTCCCTCTGTGTTGCGGACAGCAACCTGTTGAGTTTGGGCACTTGGTCTCTAAAAGGTTCACCATCACTGACATACACCAACCTTAGAGGGAACACAAGATATAAATATAACAAATAAATAGGTAAAATATGGGTCCATGGAGCATGATTTCCTTCTCCCAACCTCACTGTCACATGCAGGAGTAAAAGAGTGGGTTCTTCTTTTTTCATGTCCAGGTCAAACCTTAAATTCCCAAAGTGAAGCCACCTTCTTGGCTTTGTTTTTGACCAAACTTAAATCCTCATCGGTACATGGGTGGGTTAGCCAACATTTATACTCATGCTATATCTCTATAGTGATTTCATATGTAGGATTGGAAAAGTTTCTTCCTCTTCTCCTTGCTTTCTTTAAAGTATAAGAGAAGGAGAATGTGTGGACATGTGTTCTTGAAGTCCAACCAATATTAGAGCTGTTTGCTGGTACTGTAAATTATTTCTGTACCTTTAATAGCACTAACTTGCACTTTCTTTGTGTACTTGATGGGCTCTTGAGATCTCACATAGAAATGTTCTCCCTCTTGTTACAAAAGGTGTGAAAGATTGTCCAAGTAAATAAGGAAGGAGAATTGAATTGTGCACCAAAGTTAATTTCTTGTTAGGGCAATACAAGGATCTCTTGGTTTTATCTTATTTCTTTTGTGTTTATACAGGCAGGAATGTGTGGCCACAGAAGAGAGTCCACAAGTGTTTTTCTGCTGCTGTGAAGGGAACTATTGCAATGAGAAATTCACTCACTTACCTGAAGTTACTGGCCCAGAAGGTAAGGCTTTTGTTTGCTGAGAACAAAAACCTTTGTGCTGGAAGTTTGCTTCGGAGGGGGGGGGGGTGAATTTTAGGCTAGCCAACAGAACACCAAACTTAATTAGAGTGGTGATATTTAAGATTATCAAATCCAGAGGTTTTTGCATATTTCTTTCCCTCCTCTGCCTCCTCTTTTCACAGAATGTGACTCAGTTGCTTTGAAGTCCTCCCAAGTTAAGGGAGTCGCATAGCAGTTTCATAGGCATAGGACTTAAATTGCTTGCTCTCCTAGAATTCTTGGGGTGGATCGTTACAAACAGATTGAGCTAAATATCTCAATTAGCTAATGCCCAAATGTCAAAATGGCATGGTGGAGGATAGGGTGGGGTGAGAAGAACATGAGCACAGAGAGGCAGTCATAGCTTTCAGGCATATTAACCATGCATGATAAAGCAAGCATGCTTAAGTCCCACAGGAAGAGGAGCTGGGGGTATATGCATTATTCCTGAGCCTAGCCTGGACTGGTTTCAGGAAGGGAGCAAGGTGGCTTTACTTTGCTTGCCTGACTTTCATCAAAGTGGAAGGACCAGACATTCTCCGTGGGTTAGCTTACTGATTCTGTAGTCACTTGCAGCAGAAGAAAATGAATAGTCTTGTGACATCTTGAATTTTAATAGTTTTATATGTCACTAGCAAGGGTTGCCCGGCGTTGCCGGGCTTTTCCCCCCGTGTTTTTTAATTAAAAATGAGCCAATTTTATTTTTGCAATAGTTTTACATTGTGTTGGAAGGTTAAATTGTGTTGTTGTTTTTTTAAAATTGCTTAGTCTGTAATTTTAATTTTTTAAATGTTTATTTATGTTAAATTTGTTTGGCTTGGCTGTTATTAACTGTGATCTGGTTTTTTGGGGTTTTTTGAGGATTAATAAAAGAAGAAAGTTTGATATAATATCTCAGCACAGGATTTTTTAAAGTTTCTATTGTATTTGATTGACATATATTTGTGATTTGTGTGAAAGTGTGTTTAGTGTAATTTTTTTACTTGTTTTTGTTGGTGTGACCTTTTGTGTATAATTGTGAATTTGTGTTTTGTTTGGGGCTGTTGTGTGTTTTTGAATTGTTTGTACTATTGTGGCCAGCAGGTGGTGCTGGTAGGGGTTTATGTATTTTGATTTTTGTTTCTCTCCTGGCCTCTGGGTGGAGCTTCTTCTTGTAAGTAGGGTCTTTCTGTATTCATTTCTTTTCCAGTCCTGGTGGAGGTAGCACCTGTTTTGGTACGTTTGCTTGTTTTCTTTCTTTTGTGTGTGTGTGTGGGCGGGGGGGGGGGGATTTGGAATTTGTATTTTTTTTCTGTTTGTTTTGTTTTTGGTTGTGTCTTTGTTTACTTCTTATTGTTTTTGGTGTTTTTGTGTATTTTTGGCTGTGTTTGAGTGTTGTTAGTAATTTTTAAAAAAATATTTATTTGGTGGTGGGGAAGGTACGTGGTCATTGGGGGTTTGGATGGGTGGGCTAGGTGGTGGGGAGGGGGGCATGGTCTTTGGGGGTTAGGAAGGGTGGGCTAGGTGGTGGGGAGGGGGGCATGGTCGTTGGGGGTTAGGAAGGGTGGGTTAGGTGGTGGGGAGGGGGGCATGGTCGTTGGGGGTTAGGAAGGGTGGGCTAGGTGGTAGGGAGGGGGGCTTTATTGTTTTATGGTGCTTTGTTTGTGTGGAGTTGTGAAAGTAGTTCGGGGTTTCCCCTTTAATATCAGTGGGTGGGGCTTGCAACCCCCCTCTCCGCTGGCTTTTCTAGGGTTGGGAGGTTTGTGGGGAGAAAAGGGGAATGTTTCCAAAACCCTTCTGGACTCAGGACACCAAGCACAGTGGATCGATTCCCTCCCCCCCTCCTTAAAACAACTCCGTTTTTAAAGAGTAGAAAAGACGGAGTTTTTTTAAGGAGGGGGGTGGGAATCGATCCTCTCTCCCTGGTGTCCAGAGTCCAGAAGGGTTTTGGAAACATTCCCCTTTTCTCCCCACAAACCTCCCAACCCTAGAAAAGCCAGCGGAGAGGGGGGTCGCAGCCCCCACCCACTGATATTAAAGGGGAAACTCCAGGCGCCGTGGGTGAGGGAAAGAAAGCCGGCTGGTGTGTGTTTGGCTGTGACGCGGTGAGTTGTTTTTCTTTTTAATTTTTTGGGCGCCGTTTTCCTCAGCGTTCTGCGTGCTCATGGCGCGCAGGACGCTGGGGATTGTAGTAATGGGTTGGTGCTTTCTGTGTGTGCTGCGTTTTTTTAAAATGGTTTTGTTTTGATTGGCTGTGGCGCGATTCCGAACGCTGCGCCGTGCGAGAGCCTCTCAGCCTGATTGGCTCTGGCGCGGCGCTGCGCAAGGAATGTTGGGAAGTGAAGTTCTTTCCCTTTCTTGCCGTTTGTGGGGCTGAGGCCCCCGTGCCGGATTTTTAAATCCTTCGTTGACCTGCGTAGGCAATTCGGCCGTGCGCACGAAGGGTGGGTGCGGGTCAGTAGGGCGACGCATAGCAACCTATAGCCAGTTCCAACGGTGAACACTTGGATTTATAGGTTAAGATAAGCTTTTTTTTGGGAGTGCAGTCTTCTTCTTTTGACCAATAAAACTTGTTAGTCTTTAAAATGCTTTTGGACTACTGCACATACTTGTGTATAAGCCGACCTGAGTATAAGCCGAGGTACTTCATTTTGCCCTAAAACTCAGGAAAATATATTGACCCGAGTATAAGCAGAGGGTAGGAAATGCAGCCATTGCTAGTGAATTTCAGTAATCAAAATACATGAAAATATGGTAAAACTAATTAAATTGTTGGCACATCTCAATCTGGTGTGATCTTGGGACCCTCGTGGTCGTTGACCTAAGTATAAGCTGTGTCCCCTTTTGGGGGCTCATTTTGGGGCTAAAAAACCCAGCTTATACTCAAGTATATACAGTATTGGTTGATTTTGCTGCAACATACAAGTTTAACATGGGTGTTGCTTCTGGAAATTTCTACACCAGAAGATATCTGATGGAATGGAATGACTATTCTGTGTTTCTGAAGAAGAAATGGTCTGCTGCTGCCTATGAAAATTCATGCCAAATAAAATTTGGTAGTCTTTAAGGTGCCGCAACACTGAGAGCTGTAACTACATTACAGTGTCAGATTGGGGCTGTTGGCAGATGGCCATTCAGCGGTAAATCAAGAAGCAAGCCCCAAAAACCCACTGGTGGACCAAGTGATCAATCAGAGGCATTCTGGACATTTTCCTAGCATCTTAACTGATTAAATAAAAATGTTTATTGTTAAAGCAAATTGTAGTCTTAATGATTTTGGTGGCATTTACAATATTATTGAGGGACCTGATAAGGAAAATTATTCTACTGTCATTTGGTCCTCACGTTTCTTGCTGAGCCTACCTCATGCCTTTGAAATGTCAGAGCTTTATGCTTTTGGGATAGAAACGTCGAAGATTAAGTGTTGCTTAGTACCTGTGGTGTCTCATTGGACATACACAAACAAATGTGTGTAATCACAATCATTTTTTAAAAATATGTAGAAATAAAGTATTAAAATAAGCTCTTTCATTGGGCCTAATGATTCAGTAGTAGTGATGGCAAAGTATGTTTAAGTACATTTGTGCTCTGTCTGTTTAGAAGTACTTTGATTCTGTTTGCTTGAGGTTGGGTATAGAAGGCAACAGTTAGCAAACTCAGTCTCCATCGTATGACAGAGCATTGAAATGAGTATTATTTTGTCTGAGGTAGTGCACCTATTGTTTATAGTTTTAGAAAATTTTAATAACCTTGCGGTCCTCTTTTCTCTCCCCCAGTGGTGTACGAGCCTCCCCCACCAACTCCCTCACTTCTCAACATCTTGGTTTACTCTCTGCTTCCTATCATTGCCCTCTCGATTGCGATCCTCCTGGCCTTCTGGATGTACCGTCACCGCAAGCCACCCTATGGACATGTTGACATCAGTGAGGTATCTATACAAGGATATGTAGATGGCAAACTCTGTAAACCGGGGGTTCCTAAACTTTTCAAGCTGGGGGCCAGGTCACGCTCTCTCAGTCAGCTTTGAGGACTGGGCGGTCATTTTGCCCTGCCTACACTGAGAGGAGATAGGGTGTTTGAAGAGGCCCCGTGGTAGCCATCCTTTTAGTACACTTCAGGCTATGGATGTCTAAATGTGGCTACATGGCCCTCCCAAATGAGGTTAGGGTGAGGTTATTGGTACAGTCTTGAGACGGTTGAACAAATTATACAACTTCAGGCTGCTGCAAAGGAAAAAGTAACATTGCAAAGCATGGTCTGGTTTGAGCTTTTCTCTGTTCATTCTTCTTCAAGTGCAGGAGTCAGCAAACATGGCTCTCCAGGTATTCTGGGACTTCAGTTACCAGAAGCCCAAGTCAATACACCTGCTGATCAGGGCTTCTGGGAATTGAAGTCCAAGAACATCTGGGGGCCCAGGTCTGCTGATTCCTGTTCAAGTGCCATATCTGATTCTGAATATTGGCTATCCTCATGGCAATCAGCCATGAAGATTGTCCTAGGGACAATATAATGCACTGGACTTCCATTTGCCTTCTGCTTTGCAGTGTGACACCTGTACCACTGCTGAATCCTGCCCACGACACTAATTAATCCAGCCTGCACTGGTCCTGGAAGCAGAATGTACCCACGCATGTACATAACACTGCCGTAAATAGACCCATGGCTGTTGTAAAGGCATTTACGACAGCCGTGGGTCATTTACAGCAGCGTTCTGTGCATGTGCGGGCATGCTCTGCGCATGCGTATGCACGTTTTACTTCCGCTTCTGCTGGGAGGAACCATATGACTGGCATACTCGACCACATGACTGGCCTGGGCCCAAAAAGTTTGGGCACCCCTGATTTATAATAATAAGTGGTAAAAGGTCAGTCTCAATGAAGTTCTAAAAAAGTACACTGTTTTTCCCCTTTAAATATAGAGAGATTTTATGAAATATAACATCTATTAGATCTTATAAAGACAGCATTGGTGATGGTTGGATACAGTAAGCAAAGGTTGCCGACAGTAATATTGTGCTTATAGACTTGAACAAAAACTAGTACATTATCTTTCTTTTCAAATCTGGTTTGAACAGCCAACACTATATAAAAAGATTATGATCAAGGCTAAACCATGCAATAGCAAAACCCTCCACTTGAGGATCCTGAAGTAGGAAATCTATTGAGGTTTGTGTAAGATTTGTCTAACTTGCTGTGGCTTATTGCAGTTAATTAATGAGCTGTCAGGATTCATTTTGATTGCACACCAGGCACACAATCAAGGCATGCTCATAAATTAGTTGCATACAGCTACAACTAGTTACACAAACCATAAATGCATGCCAGTAGAATTCTTGTTGAAATATTTTTAGGTTTGCAGCTGCGGTAGCTTAGTGGTGAAGATGCTGAACTTGACAACTAGAAGGTTGGCAGGTTAGCAGTTCATGACCCGTGTGCTGCACAATGGAATGAGCTCCCATCTCTGTCCCAGCTCCTGTCAACCTAAAAAAATCTTGTATAACAAAAATCTCCATTAGGGATGCATTGAAAACCACCCTGGGAGACAATTTGCTTCGTATAACAAAGTTTTTGCTATACAAGGCAACATTTTTCTTCAAATTCCTTTCGTTATAAGGGACCTTTGTTATACGGTGTTTTTACTGTACTTCAGGACTGGAGCCAGGCGGAAAGGTGTGTGTGTGTGTGTGTGTCCACACCTCTTTGTAATGTGTGAAATTGTTCTTGATGCCAAAATCTCTAGGATGATATCAAGTGAAATGGCCCCAGGTTATTTCATGAGTGCTACTAAGGAGGTAGACATTTTTAATCAAGTTTTTGTGTGGGGGGAGTGCAAAGCCAACTTACTAGCATTGACATCATTGTGGACAAATTTGTTCCATTCCTGTTTTAGGTCCTCTAGACCCGTGATGGCGAAACGTGGCACATCAGGTGTTCTTGGATTTCAATTATCAGAAGCCCAAGTCAGCACTCCTGCTGATCAAGTTCACGAACACCTAGAGTGCCAAGGTTTGTCATTACTGCTCTAGGCCAGGCTTTCTCAATGTTTTTGGGTCGTGGGCCGGATCACTCCCCCTCAGATGGCTAAGCAGGCTGGTCACGTGGTTCCACACGAGTTGTCGTGTGTATTCTCGTGTGTTTTCAGTGAGTTCTTGTGTGGAAACGCGCGTTTTTGCAGCATTTTCTGCATGTATTATGTGCTTCTGCCACTTGTGGTGGCGGCAGGAATGAGGGCCACATGAAATGGCTCTACGGGCCACATCCAGCCCATGGGCCACAGGTTGCGAATGCCTGCTCTAGGCTGGAGGATTTGAGATAGGCTTTTCCAAGTGGGAAATGAAAACCAGTCCCATGGGAACTCTTCTATAACGTTGTCTAGGGAGTGGTTCCTACTAGGTCAACAGTGCCTCAGTAGAAATTCAGGCATCACATTCAGCTCTACCTATTGACTATCTGAAAGAAAAGCCATCTTGAACTTTTGTTGCTTATATTATCATTTTTCATCATGTTCCTAGGATCCGGGGCCAGCCCCTCCTTCTCCTCTGGTTGGACTTAAACCATTGCAGTTGCTTGAGATCAAGGCTAGGGGCCGTTTTGGATGTGTCTGGAAGGCTCAGCTAATGAATGACTATGTAGCTGTGAAGATCTTCCCTATACAGGTGAGACTGGGACTGTTGTCAGAAATCATTGCTTCCTATCTCCAGTTTGGTGGTAAGACTCCAAAGCTATTTCTAATTTCTCATTGGCAACTTGTTTATTTTTTAACGGGACCATGTTTCGGAGCTGGGCTGATATTGCAGAGCCTCTAGTGTTGCTGGTGCCCAACAGCTCATTCCAACAGAAATGAAAGCACAACCAAAGGACTATTTGACTCCTTTCAGGACCTCTTTCCCCCACCCCCAAATTTGAAATCATTTAGTGTTGCACAGTAAACTGCAATAAGCTCGGTGGCCTAGTCTTTCCTTCTCTTGCTTATTCTGGAATGGTTACAAAACGGAGATTGGAAGCATTTGCTTCCTGTTTTAAATTGTAAATGGAATTTATTGCTGTATCTGTCAAAGAAAAGCTTACTTAGTTTAACTCATGTATTAGCAAACTACAGCCCATGAGAGGCATACTTTTTTCAAAAGCCATATTCTATTTTCTTTATGTCTACAGTTTGCTTTGCTTTTACTTATTTGTTAACTTAGAGATGGGTCATTTGAGATTCCAGATTTGTTACTGTAGAGCAATAATGGCGAACCTTGGCACTCCAGCTGTTTTTGAAAATTAATTCAAAAGGGGATGCTGGAAGGGACGCTGCCAGCTTCAGCGTTGGTGGAGCCACCACACCCCCGGGCTTCTGTCTCCACACCACCTGGACTGAGAATGCAGGGAGGAGCTGCGCAGCGAAGGAAAGCTTGGCCGGCTCCAGCAGTGAGCGGCCACACCCCTGAGCCCCCGCCCTCACACCATCGGGGCTACAAAGGCTGGGGAGTGTGGCGCGGCTGGAAGGGACGCTGCCAGCTTCAGTGTTGGTGGTGCCACCACACCCCAAGTCTTTTGCTCCCCGCCACTGGGGCCGAGACTGTAGGGAGGTACGGTTTGGTGGCAGAAGGGTTGGGTGTGTGTGTGGGGGGGTGTCCCTCTTTGACTTTGAGTTTGTGGTTTGTTATTTTGTTTTGCATTATTGAACTTGTTTGACTTATGATTGTTAGGGTAATTTTGATATTTTATTGAATATGTTTTTGATAATTCATACTGTAACTGTATTTTGTTGTATTATTTGTATCATATTTTATATTGTTTGGCATTCTTATTGTAAACCGCTTCGAGTTCCCTTTATGGGGAGGAAAGCGGTATAAAAGTCTATTAAAAAAATTCCCAGAAGCCCTGATCAGCAGGAGTGCTGACTTGGGCTTCTGCTAATTGAAGTTCAAGAACACCTGCAGTGCCAAGGTTCGCCATCATGGCTATAGAGGTATCTTTAACTTATAATTTTTCTTCTTCTTGTTCTTCCAAATCCAAATATTGGCTATCCTCATGGCGATCAGCCATGATGACTGTCCTGAGAATGGACAGTCTTCATGGCTGTCCACGCAATGGCCTTCCATTTGCCTTCCACATTGCAGCATGACACCCATACCACTGATCCAGTTCCGTGAAGTCACTTTCTGGCCCTGAGCCCTTTTGGCACGCAAAGTCCTCATCAGCCCCAAGCCAGGATGGATGAAGCTGCTGCCCTCCATCCAAGATGGATTGAAGTGGGGTTTAACCCACTTGGGGACTATCAACCTCCCCTGTGGACTTAGCAAACCAAGATCGTTAGTTCTTAGGGTGGTCAGGTTAGTTAACCGCTGCCAGACACTCCGTGTTGAGTCGCTGGCAGTATGGTCTACTTTATTACCATAGCAGGATAACCTGGCCAGACTCATCCTAAACTCTTGCTAGCCCATATTAGTTAAATATGGCTGTTAAAGTTCTTGTCTATATAGCAGCATAACCTGAAAATCAAAATGGAGGTGGAGTAGGAATTGTATCTTGTACGTAATCCACAGCATAGATTCCAAGTTCTTGTTGATAGATGGACATCAGAAGAGACATTCTATAGGTTTCAATGTATAACACCCAGGAAAAAATCCACAAGATAACATTAGTTCCAGCAGAGAGTGGCAGAAGTTTAAAAATCAATTGGTGAAGCCAGAGATTTACCAGAAGTAAATAAAAGTAACAAAATAAAAGTCAAATTAAATGAAGAAAACTGAAAAAAATTAGGAATAAGTTGTTTCTATCCTTTGGAGCTTCATTTCATTTCATTTATTGGATTTGTATGCCGCCCACTCGGACATGCGACTCAGGGCGGCTAACAAAAATCACGATGCATCCATTATTACCATACAACAAAGCACAATAGTATAAAATACAATAAAAGTAACAACACATAGACATTGCAAAAATGTTGCAAAACATTGCAAGACATTACACAAACCTCTGCACCCCAGTCGGTGGTGGGACCCGGGCGGCAGCAGCGAGTCCTATCTTGGCTATGGCTGCAGCGTCCTTTATCCTCTGGCCATAGGTGGGGCCCGGAGGGTGGTGGCCGCATCTGCTTCTCCTCATGCGCCGGGTGGTGGTGGGGCCCAAGGGGGGAGGCAAGCTTAGGCTCCAGACATCAAGTTCCAAAGGATGGGCTCAGGGTGAAGAGACTAAAAATATCCTAAAAATAGGGCCTGCAATAAACCGCCCCTCTTTCAAGAAAGGATAGAAATTTCCTCTCTCAATGTTATTGCTTTCTGGTTGGACTCGTTTGGTTTCTACCAATTTGTCTCTGGACAGGTAATGGCTGTCTGGAACACGTAGGAACGGCTTTCATTTACTTTGGGGTGGTCACCATCATCACCATCATCATTATCGTCAGCCTTATCTGGGTAGATAACATTGCACTGGTGTGCAGTGATGTTTTTCAGGAAGCACCAATCTTTTCCTTACACTTTCCCCTTGTTCCCTGGCTTGAATCAGGTTTGACAGCACTTGGTTCTATTGCTGTGTTTCAGACTTCATGCGCCTGGAACATTTCTATGCCCAAGTAAAAGCCGGCCTGTTTGTGAGCTCAAGCTTGGCTCCTCCTCTATTGTATACGTCTTAGGTGGGCCAGTTCTTCCTGATACTGGAAAGAGCACCTAAATTTCCACCTCCGTTTTGATTCGGAACCCAAACCTAAACAAACAATGGTAGGATGATGCTCTAGATCAGTGATGGTGAACCTTGGCACTTCAGATGTTCTTGGACTTCAATTCCCGGAAGTCCTGACCAGAAGGAGTGCTTACTTGGGTTTCCGATAATTGAAGTCCAAGAACACCTGGAGTGCCGAGGTTGGCCATCATTGCTGTCATAGATAGCTTCAGTTATAGGTGACTTTGGTAGGGCCTTATAGTCATTCTTCCCAGAAGTAACTTTAGGAAGTCTGGAAGTCAGTTAAGGATAACTTCAGCACAGCCTTATATTCATTCATCCGGTAGAAATGGAGCCCTGGTGACGCAGTGGTTAAATTGCTGTCCTGCAACCAAAAGGTTAATTAATGCTAATTAAATTGTGGCCCATCCAGAGAGTGCACTAAGTGCTATGGGGTGGTGTATAAGTGATTGCTTTGCTTTTGAACAGGAGTGGCCTACCTTTTTACGCCATGGGCCTGACTACGCCCCCGGACAACTGAGCGGGCCGGACCACCCCCCGGAAGCAAAGCATTTACAGCTGTCGTAAACGTGCCCACTTCCGCATTTACGCATGCGTGGGCGCGTTTTACGGCTGATGTAAACACGTCCACTTCCAGGTTCGGCCCGTGGACTATAGGTTGAGAACCCCTGCTTTAGAAGAACTGGAGTCCATTTTTTAATTGTTTCAGCATGGCTTACCTCATAGGACTGTTGTGAGCACAAAGTAGAGAGAAGGGTTGTCATGTACACTGAATTGGGCTCACCGAACAGAAGGAGGGGTAGAAATATAATTAGTTTCTCCTATTTTAATAAAAAACAGGAAGGGAGGGAGTCTTCAGCTATTAGCTATTAAGTCCTGGTTACAGGAAAAGCTCTTTATGTAACTCCCCTTGTTTTGGTGAGCCTGACAATTGCATTTAGCCTGCCTTAGCTACTTTTTTGGAAACTATTGTTCAAATCTTGTGACTGTCACTAAATAGAACATGAGCAGCAAACAACAATTAGGTTGCGGGCAGCTAGAAAACGCTTGTAAGTTTTATTTTAGAAAAGCATTGTAATTCTCCACACTTTATCTCCTTACTAGCTTTCTTGTAATATTTGTTGTAAATGCAATTACTGCATTTCTGGAGTTTCTATACCTGTTTTCTTTTTAAGTGAAATTTAAAAAATAGACTAAATGCATATGCAAACAAAGCAAAAAGATAGAATACAATGTGGCCTGAGAAGAACTTTTGATGCGCAATGTTTGAATGCTGCCAGAGGGAACTCTGTTTTGTTTCCTCATTGATGGATGGAAGACAAAAATAGGGTAGTGGGGACAGAGTGGATGAAAGGGAAAACCTATAAGATACCTAAGGTAAAGGTTTCCCTTGCTCGAAAGCCAGTTGTATCCGACTCTAGGGTGCAGTGCTCATCTCTGCTTCAAAGCCGAAGAGCCAGCGTTGTCTGCTTCTGCAAACGTTTCCGTGGTCATGTGGCAGGCATGACTAGACACCGAAGCGCACGGAACACTGTTACCTTCCCACTGAAGTGGTCCCTATTTATCTACTTGCAATTTCTTGCTTTCAAACTGCTAGGTTGGCAGGAGCTGGGACAAAGACAGGAGCTCATTCCGTCCTGCAGTACTCGGGAATCGAACCGCTGACCTTCTGCCTCCCAGTCAGCATCTTAGCCACTTGAGCCACTGCAGTCCCCATGTCATATAGAGTGCTCTTCAAAGAAATGGGTAACAGCATCAAGAAACATCTGCTGAAGGCTTGGTAAATTTTAAGCTTTCAAAGGAATTCACGGATTGGTTACAAACCTGTTGCAGCATACTGTATTAAATTGTGATCCCTATTTATCTACTTGCAATTTCTTGCTTTCAAACTGCTAGGTTGGCAGGAGCTGGGACAAAGACAGGAACTCATTCCGTCCTGCAGTACTCATTATTGTTAAGAAGGAAGCCTACATGTTTCTGGTGGAGATAAGAAACATTTGCTTTTTTACATTACACCAGGGGTGAAAAACTTTTTGGGTCATGGGTCTGCCACATGGTTCAGCGGGCCGGTCACGTGGTTCCTCCCACTGGAAGCAGAAGTAAAATGTGCCTTGCAATATGTTTGGCAACAGTATGAGATAGATTTTAGGCTGCCATATTCTCTGTTTAAACCAAAATTGCCCAAATTATGGCCTATGGGCTGGATCTGGCCCCCAACACCAATTCATCCGGCCCATGCTGCCCTTGTTGCTCTCTGAAGCAGAAGAAAAATGCACCTGTACAGATGGGTTTTACTTCTGCTTCCGGGAGCGACGAGGGTGTTGCAGGCCAAATGAATAGGCATTGTGGGCCGGATGTGGCCTGTGGGCCATAGTTTGGGTACCCCTGGATTACACCTACCAAAATGTGATAGCCCAACATGCCCAGTTGCTGTGCTGGACTTTGGATAAAAGATGTTGTAGACCAAAAACCTATGTATGTCTATTTAAAAAAAGTTTCCTGTCTGGTTTCTGGGAAATGTCCATACTACTCTACAGATGTATTTTTGGATTCATACTGGTTTAATTGCTGTTTAATCATTATGGCTTTTTCCAAAGATTTTTAGGACTTTGAGCTTGATGAAAACGGTAATACAGTAATTCCTTGCTGTAGAGTCCTGCAAAAACGGCAATGCCCAAGGTTTCCCATAAAATACAGTTGTGTCTCTCTATGCGGTACCCTGGGAAATCTTCAGATACTCCGCTTTGTGCTTTAATCCTTAACAATTTGTTCGCCATCATGGATTTAAAGAAGACAATTTCCGTGTCATCTGTTCCAGGCCAGCTCTGACTAACTAGTAGGATATTTTCTCCTAATCCAGATTAGAAAACTGTAACTGTTAAGATTATACACAAAAGGTTTAAATCTAGTTAGCATCTGTACAGACCTTGTTCATTTGTTGGCTTCAGTTGAATTCCTTGGCTGTGTTTTACTGCAGCACAGAAATGAGCTCCCGTCTTCGTCCCAGCTCCTGCCAACCTAGCAGTTCGAAAGCAAGAAATTGCAAGTAGATCAATAGGGACCACTTCGGTGGGAAGGTAACAGCGCTCCGTGCACTCCGGTGTCTAGTCATGCCTGCCACATAACCACGGATATGTCTGCAGAAGCAAACAGCGCTGGCTCTTTGGCTTAGAAACAGAGATGAGCACTGCACTCTAGAGTCGGATACGACTGGCTTTCGAGCAAGGGAAACTTTTACCTTTACCTAAGCCTCATATAGTTTAACAACTTCAAAGTCATATGCATAGCCATATTTGTTGATCGCTGGGTTGTAGCCGTACTTGATAGATTTTTTTCCTCATCACATGCCCTTGTGAATCTAAAACTAACCTCCAGTGCTCTGCCTGCTCCACTGCACCATTCTCTGTTTTGTGGGGCCACCCCACAAACCCTAAGGTGGTAATCGCAAAAACAATGACAACCAGTGACCAGCTATCTCCCCACAGGTCTGCTATAGGAAAGGAACAATCTTCTTTGTAAGAAAAAAATTAAAAATAGGGAGGTTGAGGTTACCAGGGGCTGCACTATACTTTGCCCATTCTTATTAACAATGGAAGTCCTAGGGCCGTGATGGCAAACTTTGGCACTCCAGATGTTCTTGGACTTCAATTCCCAGAAACCCAAGCACCCTATGAATCCACACAAAAGGGTTTGCTGCGATTCATCCGGCCTGCGCTGCCCTCGTCACTCCCAGAAGCGGAAGTAAAACGCGCCCATACGGAGGAAGGGTTATCCCAGAAAAGTCTTATCCATACAGGCGCGTTTTACTTCCGCTTCCAGGAGCGACGAGGCAGCACACGCCGGATGAATCTCAGTAAACCCATTCGTGTGGATTCACAGGGTGCTTGGGCTTCTCGGAATTGAAGTCCAAGAACATCTGGAGTGCCAAGGTTCGCCATCACGGTCCTAGGGGAAGGGTTCTCAACCTTTTCAAGTCAGGCACCGGGTCACACTCCCTCAAGTTCATGGAAGACAAGGGTATCCATGGCTATAATTATGGATACCTAAGGACAACCTCCGGGTTGGGGAGATAGGCAGGATATCTCCCAATGCCATTTCCAGTGAATCCTAAGCAGGTGAAGGCATCTGCTTGAGAATACCCTGAAGCAAATGGTGAGCCACTGTGTGTGACAGAATGCTGGACTGGATGGGGTCCTGTGGCCTCTTCCAGCAAGGATGTTCTTATGTTCTTATGAAGTTTCGGAAAGGTTCTGAACAAGAAGTGCACGAGACAGAGCTGTCAACGGTTCCAACAATTTCCCCCCAACTCTCAGTTCTGATCAGAGATAACTAAGGAATGTGAGGGTGTGTTGTTATCTCTGGTCACCTATTCTTATTCCGAATAAAGTTGTGTGTTTGGCCTGTATTGCTGGCTGCTGCCTATTATTTCCAGAACACCAAAGGTGGGGAGAAGAGAGGCAGGGCATGCCATGTTACAACTGGGTTCGAGACCGGAGTGCTGTGCGATAGAGTGAATGCCCTTCATCTGCCCCAGCTCCTGCCAGCCTAGCAGTTCGAAAGCAAGAAATTGCAAGTAGATAGATAGGTGCCACTTTGGGGGGAAGGGTTAACAGCATTCTGTGCACTCCAGTATCTATAGTCATGCTTGCCACATAACTACGGAAACATTTGTAGATGCAGAGAGTGCTGGCTCTTTGACTGTAAACGCAGATGAGCACCAACCCCTTGAATGAGACACGACTGGTTTTTGAGCAAGGCAGATCTTTCCCTTTACCATCATTGAATGCATAGAAATATGGGACTGTTTATTTTTTTCCAAAGACATCATTTTCTCCATTCTCTTCTCATAGGACAAACAGTCCTGGCAGAGCGAGAGGGAAATCTTCAACACGCCAGGCATGAAGCATGAAAACCTTTTGCAGTTTATTGCAGCAGAGAAACGGGGAACAAACCTGGAAACAGAACTGTGGCTCATCACAGATTTCTATGACAAGGTAACAGATGGCTCAAGTGGTTAAGACCCTGAATTTGGTGACTGGAAGGTCAGCAGGTCAGCAGTTTGAGACCCAAGTACTGCACAAAGGAGTGAGCTCCTAGCTCTGTCCCAACTCCTGCCAACAATAGCAGTTTGAAAGCAAGAAATTGGATGTAGATAAATAGGTACCACTTTGGTGGGAAGGTAAGCAGCGTTCTGTGCCCTCTGGTGTTGAGGCATGCCTGCCACATGTCCACGGAAATGTCTGCAGACTCAGACAGCACTGGTTCTTTGGCTGTAAACAGAGATGAGCACTGAACCCTAGAGTCAGATACAACTGGCTTTCAAACAAGGGCGACGGTTACCCTATTTACTGTATCTTAATCATAGCTTTGTAAATGCATTGGATTGCAGAATTAACATACAGTAAAACCCCTACTTACATAAAAATCCCCTTCCGTAGGCTTTTGCTTAAATCGGTTTTTTATGTAACTCGAAGCAAATCCATAGGAAAAATTATTATTATTACGTAACTCAAAGCAAACCCATAGGAAAAATAAGCTTTATGTAACTTGAAGCAAGCCCATAGGAATTCGTGTAAATCGGGACATAGTTTTAGCACAAAATCATTATGTAAGTCGAATTTTGTCTAACTCGAGGCATATGTAAGTCGGGGTTTTACTGTATATAGTTCTGTCTGGATTGTATCAATAGTGAATGCAATGTGCTTTGTCACTAACTAGTTGCAAAAGTCCCCAAGAAATTTGGAAACATTTCCTTGGGTCTTTTCCAGGGCTCGCTGACTGATTACCTGAAAGGAAACACGATCAGTTGGAATGAACTCTGTCATATGGCCGAAACAATGGCACGTGGACTCTCCTACCTGCATGAAGATGTCCCATGGTGCAAAGGAGAAGGACACAAACCTGCCATAGCACACAGGTAGGGCTCCTTTGACTCAGCGGTGGAACGAGTATTTGCGATGTAGCTTTTAGAATGTCGGAAAAGTTCCACGCTTAAAAGAAGATCTCGGGTTTAGTGGCAGAGCATATGTCAGCAGTTCGAGATCTGAGTACTGCACGATGGGGTGAGCGCCCATCTCTGTCCCAGCTCCTGACAACCTAGCAGTTCAAAAGCAAGGAATTGCAAGTAGATAAATAGGTACCATTTCGGTGGGAAGATACACAGTGTTCCATGCACTCCGGTGTCTAAGCATGCCTGCCACATGTCCATGGACGTTGTCAGCACGAGCAACTGCGGCACGCGGTCCTGGCCCTGCCTCTTCTGCACTTGTGCCGGCCGAGTTGATTGGCTGATGCGTGGCGCAGGGGATTATGGGGCCTGTAGTTTTTTGTGTTTAGTTGGGCCCACGACCCACCTGTGGCCCTCAGATTTTGGCTATGCAATCTGGGAGGCCAAAGGTAGGCGTGCACTGTGGGGCTGTGTCCCGGGGTGTGGAAATGTTTTCGGGACATACGGGCGTACCGTTCCGCTTTAGTTGTATGGATATGCATGTAGGCAAGATGAATAGTTCCAAAAGCCCATCCATGGATATGAAATCTGTAGAAGCTAAAAAAGAAGACACAGAGACCAAACCTCTTGTGTAAATTCCCTTACTGATGAAGAAAATGAATTTTCATCCTGTTCCTTGCAGGCCAGAGAGTGCATAAGTGTTGCACCGGCTGAGGATCGAAGACAGTCTTATTCCTTAGGCATACAATTTCCAGAGTCTTCCATCTGTGCTTAGAGAATCACATGAATACTAAAGGCAGAAACTTCTGTCTAGGTTTAGCCTGGACAGGAATAAAATGAAAAGGGTCATATTAGCCCTCTTCAGCTATCTAAAGAGACATTTCATCAAAAAAAGTTCAAAGAACTTGTTCTGTAATCCCCCACATGAGGATTCGTTTTAATGCAGGGGTGCCCAAACTATGGCCCACTTGTCGGATCTGGCCCCTGTTGCCAATTCATCCAGCCCACGGTGCCCTCGTCACTCCTGGAAGTGGAAGTAAAGTGCACCCGTACAGGTGTGTTTTACTTTACTTCTGCTTCCGGGAGCAATGAGAGCCTTGTGGGCCAGATGAATTGGCATTGGGGGGCAGATCTGGCCCATGGGCCATAGTGTAACACGTAACTGGCCTGCAGCCCAAAAAGTTTGGGCACCCCTGTTTTAATGGGTTAAAGCTAGGAGAAAGTAGGTGTTTGACTGAAGAAAAAACTTCTTAATGGTAAAGAGTAGTTCAACAGTGATAGATGTGTGGGAAGGTTTCCTCTTATGAGATATTTTCAAGCAGAGGATAAATTAGCTTCTCTGGGGATGCATTTGCTATGGATTTTCTGAATTAAGTAGTGGACTGGACTAAGTAGTTCACAATGGCCACTCTGCATCTAGTGCTCCATGGCAGTAGGACAGTGTGGTGACATACCACTGCCCCATATACTGTTGTTCAACTAGCAGCCCCATTTCTATAGTTCAGGAGTCCCCAACCTGCGGCTCAAACCCAGCCCGTGGCACCGTTTCATCCGGCCCGTCGCCCTCGCACCCAGGCATGTCTGACATCAGTCGTAAAATGCACTCACATCTGTTTTAAACGCGGAAGTGGCTGCATTTATGACAGCCATAAATGCTGGGGGTGGTAGGGGTGGTCTGGCCCGCTCAGCTGTCTGGGGGGCGTAGTCAGACCTGCAGCGGGAAAAGGTTGGGAAACCCTTGCTATCGTTGATCCCAGCAAACCAGTCTTGATGAACGCCAGATTTTCCATACACATGTTTTGCTCTTGCATAAAAGCAATCGGCTTCCTCTTCTGGGCTGAGTGTTACGTAGCCATTCAGTGGGGCTTGTGCATGAGCTGGAAAAAAATCTTTAAGACACAACACCCTAATCTTGTTCAAAAACAGAAGGTAGTGCTTTAGCGATCCATGGAAACAGCAAAACAGTCCATCCAAAACATGAAGAATTGTTTCCACCTGTCACTGCAACAACCTAGTAGCCTGGCATCTTCATGACTTAAGAGTTGTCTGTCATTTAGGGTGTACTACAGTTGACATAGTTGACAATGAGGTGTGCATCCCACAGTTTGCAAGAATATGTAGGGCTTTCTGGGCAGATATTCTTTTGCAGAGAAGCTCATGGGGAAAAGGTTCTTTAAAATGTTCCCGGAGCATTTTGGAGCTGTGCTGCCCTCTAAAGGCAATTAGCAATACATTTCTGGTAGGTGTATTGTTGTTTACGCACTCTTTTCTAAGAATCCCTTCTAAGATGCCCATTTCTTTTTGTGGCCCCCAACCACCCCGTTCTTTCCTATAGACAGAAGTGAAATGGCTTCCTTTGGCAATTAGCAGTCTCTGGAAATGCGTAGATTGGCACAGTTCAAACACATCTTAGCCTAGACCCATGATGGCGAACCTTGGCACTCCAGATGTTCTTGGACTTCAATTCCCAGAAGCCCCTGTGAATATACACAAATGGGTTTACTG
This sequence comes from Bradypodion ventrale, assembly GCA_035047345.1. Taxonomy (NCBI): domain Eukaryota; kingdom Metazoa; phylum Chordata; class Lepidosauria; order Squamata; family Chamaeleonidae; genus Bradypodion; species Bradypodion ventrale. The sequence continues at coordinate 131,136,844 of JAWDJE010000006.1, forward strand.
CAATTCATCCAGCCCACGCCGCCCTTGTCACTCCTGGAAGCGGAAGTAAAACGCGCCCGTACGGGCGCGTTTTACTTCCGCTTCCAGGAGCGACGAGGGCGGCGTGGGCCGGATGAATTGCAGTAAACCCACATTTCACAGGCGTGTTTTACTTACGCTTCCAGGAGCGAAGAGGGCAGCGTGGACTGCATGAATCGCAGTAAACCCATTCGTGTGGATTCACGGGGGCTTTTGGGAATCGAAGTCCAAGAACCTCTGGAGTGCCAAGGCTCGCCATCACGGGCCTAGGAGGATGGATATCAAGTCAGTTCATATCAGAACTGATGAAGAAAAATGCCCTCAGTTCTTTTTCACAGGGACACCAGAGGTTGACTTGAGGCCGATCCATGCTTCACATGTGCCCAGAGTTGGGTTTTAGCTATAAAATGTCTTAGGGCCAAAATAGCTCCTCCTACATGGAAATAGCACATCTTTTACAGTCCTTACTGGAAGCGTTCTGCCACCAAGGGAAATGGTGCAGCGGTGGGGAAAGAAACCCAAAAGAAACAACCAGGCCTTCTTAGTGACTGCATTTTGATTATGAAAGAGAATTCTGAACGTCTTTGTGGTCTTGCTTTATTATTGCTATTATTTTGGTGGACCCAAAGGTGTATTTCAGTTTAGTGTTTAATTGTTTTAGTTGCATGTTAACTTCACTAATGGTTCTTTTTTTCCCCTCTCCATAGTAATTTTGTTTCTTCTGTTTAATCAGGATTATATATTTATGGTTCTGGGCTGTGTTAAAAACCTTCAGTGTTGTATGTTTATTTATTTTTTGTATTAATTAGCAAGCAAGTAAGCAAGCTACACGCACTGGTATGTGTTAACCATCAGCATGATCCCGGTTTGTTCCAAGAGACAGGTTCACAAAATCAGTGTGCCCCAAAAATCAGCATGCCCAAAAACATATCAACAGTCTCAGTGCTTAAGGGGAAGTACAGTCACATTTTCTTTCGCATCCTTGCAATGGGGAAAAAAAAATCAGACTTATACCTGTACCTTTTACATAGGAAAAAGCCAAAAAAGAAAGAAACGTTACCGGATATGACAATAGACCAAGAAATAGACATTTCTTGTGTTTATTGATGTTAATGGGTTTATTTTTTGATGTGATATTTTGTTTTCAAATTTGACCTTTCGAATTGGTACGGCACTGCTTTTTGAAATGTACTGTGTTATATTGTATTGATTAATTTATGTTTATTATTGACTATTGATTATTGTATTGAATTTACTTTTCATGCTTCTTTATTATTGTATTGTATGATATCTACATGTTGTAATGGCCGCCTTGAGTCAGCTTCGGCTGAGAAAGTGCGGGATATAAATTAAAAATAAATAAATAAATATATTATTATTATTATTATTATTATTATTATTATTATTATTATTATTATTATTATTATTATAGCAGCAGGGTTAAAGAAAGTGCAATAGCCAGATAATTATACTGCAAAATACATTTAGAAAATGTAAAGCTGGTCTCGCGGCTCTGGGCTTGAGGTTGGACGCCGGCAGGAACATCTGCACCTTGGAGCACCCGTGCAAAGCGCCAACAATACCAGACCAGCCATGCCTCACGGCTGGAGGCTGGATGCCTGTGGGAACTCCTGCGCCTCGGAGAACCCTAGGAAACACTGACGCCCCCGAACCGCCTTCGCCTGCCATGGATCCGGACGTTTGCCCGCCCCTGGCTGGTTTAGCAGGAGGAAGGAGGCGAGATTGGTTGCAATTGTGATAGGTGGCGCGGCGGCTATACTAAGACCTGGCTGCTACTGCTATGGACCCAGACGCTCACCTGCCCACCCTTGACTGGTTTGACGAGAGAGAGGATTGTGTTGTATTTTTTTCTTCATTGTTTAACTGAGAAATGTCATTGTTATTATATTATTGATATTCTGTACTTATTGCTTTTTTCTATTGTATTCTGTATGATTATATTGTATTTGTTTCATTTTGTTGTAAGCCCCCCTGAGTCGGCCCTGTGCTTGAGTAGGGCGGGGTATAAATTAAACTTTTATTATTATTATTATTATTATTATTATTATTATTATTATTATTATTATTATTATTATTATTATTATTATTATTATTATTATTATATGCAACCTAGCCTCTTTTTTCTAACCCCCTTTTATTTCTGCTTTGATAGACTACCACCAGCATTTTATCATTTTCTGTACAAGCATTGAAGATGTTAGATTGAAAAGTACCGTATATTTCTTAATTTGTCGTGTGATAAGTAGTTGTGGTGGTGTTCTTATTTTAACTCTTTAATTTGCTGACCTGACCACTGTAGCTTCCTTGACTATTCCTTTTTATTGGCTGTATTTCCCCCCAGTTTTAACCTGACTTTGACATAAAGAAAACTCTTCCTTCCCCGCTTTGCGGTTCCCAACCCCCCCCCCCCCCCCAACTCCTTCCTTCCGAAGAATAGAGAATTGTAGAGATGTCGTCCTCCCTGGAGGCATCTTGTGCCCTGGGAATTCACTGAACTCTCCTCTACCCCGGCGTGCAAGCTTTCTCTTTGCTGTAGTGTCTCTTCCCGTAACGTTTTCTGACAGGACATTTAAAAAAAAGCCCAACACAATTGTATCTGCCCTCATTAATTATATTGCATGGTCCTGCAGTTGTCCTGTGATTTGACCAGCAGGGCCACCACAGTGAATTGAATTGATGGCAGGAGAATTATAATGCTGAGCACACATGAGCTTGCCATCTGCTGCCTAGGGTCTGTAATTTAATTATATTCACCCACATTGCTTTGTTCCTCCCCCCAACAACAACAACATACTGGAAATGTTGGAAAGTCCCGGGAATGATTTAATAAGCAGGACTTTTACTTGCATGGTAGGTAGAGACAACAGTGTACTTCGTATAAGCCTATTTGAAGGGAGCCGGGCCAACTGTTGGCATTCGAAACCCTAACCAAGCTTTCTAGGAAAATCTTGGCCATGGAGTGAAAATGGTACAAGGGGGTGCTGGAAGCCGGACAAATTGGACGCGAATCTCACTTTGTTTTGCTCATGGGTTTCTCCCTGGCTGAAAACCTCTGTTGCATAGATCAGGGTGACCAAACTATGGTCCAGATCCAGCCCCGATTCCAATTCATCCAGTGGCGCATTTTTACTTCCATGCATACCTGTCAACCTTCCCGATTTGGCCGGGATTACCCCGTAAATTGACGTCGATTGACGTCATAACCCGGCCCCCGCTGCCAAAACCCCGTAATTTGGCAGCGGGGGAAACGCTTTCCGTGCATGCGCGGAAGGGTTTTACCCCTTCCACGCATGCGTGGAAGCGCTACGTCGCTTGCGTAAGGGCTGCGCAAGCGGCATAGCGCTTCCGCGCATGCGTGGAAGGGGTAAAACCTTTCCACGCATGCGTGGAACGCGACCTGCACAGAAGCAAATGTGCGCAGGTCCCGTTTTTCCGGAGCCGCGGGTTGACAGGTATGCTTCCATGTCCGGGAGCAACGAGAGTAACACGGGTCAGATGAATTGGCATTGGGGCCGGATCCGGCCTGCAGGCTGTAGTTTGGGCACCCCTGGTTTAGATGCAAAATCCACTTCATAGAGATGTCATTAGCAAAACCCTTGTAGGTGATGAATAAATTAGGTTAGTATTTAAAAACAGTTCTAAATCAATCCCATTTTTTCGTTGTATGGTGAGTTCTGTGTTTTTGTGAAACACTCCTCTATTCCCTTCCTTTTCTTTTTTCTTTAGGGACTTCAAGAGCAAAAATGTACTGCTGAAGAATGACCTGACAGCCGTGTTAGCTGATTTTGGCTTGGCTGTACGGTTTGAACCTGGAAAACCTCCAGGAGACACTCATGGACAGGTAACACTTGCTTGCAGCTTAGCGGAAGAGTTGGTTTAACCCATGATGGTGAACCTTGGCACTCCAGATAGTCTTGGACTTCAATTCCCAGAAGCCCAAGCCCCCATGAACCCACACGAATGGGTTTGCTGCAATTCATCCGGCCCACGCCGCCCCCGTCACTCCTGGGAGCGGAAGTAAAATGCGCCTGTAAACCCACATTTCACGGGCGTGTTTTACTTCCGCTTCCAGGAGTGACGGGGGCAGCGTGGGCCGGATGAATCGCAGCAAACCCATTCGTGTGGGTTCATGGGGGCTTGGGCTTCTGGGAATTGAAGTCCAAGAACATCTGGAGTGCCAAGGTTTGCCATCAGGGTTTATACCATCTAATTTTACAGTATGTCAGAACTTGCTGAAGATTAAGAAATGTAACTGTATGTGGGATAAGGTACTGGAAATTTGATATACTCTATCTTCTTGTCATCTTTATTATGACCCGATTTGCAAGTTACAGGTAGGGAAAGCCTGGGCTCTACAGTTACTGTATTACACTTCGAAAACTTTTGGGGCCACTAAAATATGCGATGAAATAAAAAAGGCGAATGATTCTTGGGAGACAAGCGATGAGAAACCTGTGGAACGTAGTCGAAAGTAGGGACATCACCTTGCGAACAAAAGTATGCATAGTCAAAGCAATGGTATTCCCGGTGGTAATGTATGGTTGTGAGGACTGGACCATTAGGAAAGCTGAGCACAGAAAAATAGATGCCTTTGAAATGTGGTGTTGGAGGAGAGTTTTGAGGGTACCCTGGACAGCGAGGAGAACAAATAGGTCGATCTTAGAAGAAATCAACCCTGACTGCTCATCAGAATGTCAAATAGTAAACATGAACTTAAAGTACTTTGGCCACCAAGTGAGAAGAGAAGATTCACTTGAGAAGGCCTTGATGCTAGGAAAGATCAAAGGCAAAAGGAGAAGGGGCGGCGGAGGATGAGATGGCTAGATGGTATCATTGATGCAATGGGTGTAGATCTGGGTGGGCTGTGGAGTATGACAAAGGAGCCTGGCGTGCATGGGGACTGACTGCGCAACTGAACAACAACCAATGCATTCTAATGGACTGTGGGGCACAGGATGGATAGGTCAGGTCCCACTTAGACGGTTTTGGCCTGGATGCATTTCTATGCTTTGTTTTATTTTGCATGGACTTTGTTTCTTTTATTGGGTTGAGGAAGCTAACACATCTGTTCCTTTCCGTCTCAGTGACAGATTTTTCTTTCTGCCTCAGGTGGGAACCAGGAGATATATGGCTCCTGAGGTTTTGGAGGGAGCAATAAACTTCCAGAGAGACGCCTTCCTTAGAATAGACATGTATGCAATGGGGCTAGTATTGTGGGAGTTGGTCTCCAGGTGCAGAGCAGCTGATGGTGAGTATTGAGAGGTCTCTTTTGTGGTGACACTTCCAGGCACATTCCCACCATTTCTGGTTTTGAAGAAAATGCAGGCACAAACCTGCCTACAATAAAATTGTGCATACCCTATTTGCCAACTCCTATTGTACCATTATGGAAAGTTTACAGCAGGGGTTCCCAAACTTTTTGTGCTGCGGGCCAGTCACATGGTTGAGCGGGCCAGTCACGTGGTTCTTCCCACCACAAAATGCATCCGCAGCCATCATAAATGCATCTATGACAGCTGCAGGTGCATTTACGGCAGGCATGGGTGCGTTTACGCAGGTGCAGGCCATTTTACAGCTGTCGTAAACGCTTCAGCTTCCAGTTGTAAACGCTTCTGCTTCCAGGGCAGCCGCGGGCCACATGAAATGGTGCTGCGGGCCAGGTCTGGCCTGGGGGCCGTAGTTTGGCCACCCCTGGTTTATAGTACAGTAGACCCTCACATAACAACGTTGCTTGGTTCTCCAAGTTGCGTCGCTATAGGGGAAACGTCGTTGTGCGGTTTTCAATGGCAGCTGTGCCATCTAGCAGCAAAAAACTCATTATCCACACAACGACGTTAAAAAAACATTGTTAATCCACACAATGACGTTTTTTCCTTGTCGTGCGGATAGTCACATGGTGAATGACGACGCGTCGGTAAGCGGAAATGACGCTATTTGAACGTGTTGTTAATCGAGGGTCCACTGTATAGTGAATTATCTATGTTTTAGATTGTTAAATTAATTAAATTGCATCTTTTAAAGGAATCATTTGTTTTATTTATATACAGTACTGCCTTTCTGTCAATGTGCTGTATGTGGATGATAAGATGTTGGCCAAAATATTCTGCATTAAGTTACATGTATTTAATACGGGTTAACCGTCCTGAAACTAGTGACCTCCCGATGTGTTGACCTATAATTTTTATCACCAAAGGCAGCCAGATTAAGCTACAGATTGTGGGAGCTTCATTTAGTCAAGCATTTGGAGAATGCTGGGTTTTGTGAAAAGCCGAGCAAAATGATTGCTGACTTTTGTCACATGAGCTGTTGAACAGAGCACTAGAGATCTCAAATGATAAATTCTTGATAATATTTTTTTGTCAATTCTGTGTTTTTTACTTCTATATTTTGATTATTATTTTTTGCCTGCTGGTGGAAAGATAGAAAGAGGCAGGCGGCCTGGTCTCCTTTGGAAGGGAATTTCATAGTTTAGAACAGTGATGACGAACCTTTTAGAGACAAAGTCATACCTGTCAAGTACCCTGTATTGGCCGGGATTACCCTGTAATTCCATGCCAATTTTCTCAATTTCCCGCCAAGAGCTGCCGCTACCCCTAATTTGGCAGCGGAGGGGAAGTAGTTACTGCACATCCCTTCTGCGCAGGTCCTTTCTACGCATGCGTAGAAGGGTTCTGTGCAGAAGGGGATGTGTAGAAGCATTCTATGCATGCGTAGAAGCAACCTGCGCAGAATGTTTCTGCGCAGGTCCATTCTACGCATGCGTAGAAGGCTTTTACGCATGCGTAGAATGGACCTGCACAGAAATGTTCTGCGCAGGTCCTGTAACCTCCGGAGCCGCGCTTGACAGGTATGGGCCAAGTGCCCAAACAGAGGAGAGGGGTGAATTTTATGCTAGGGGGAGGGAGGAAGCGCTTCCATTGAGCTGATGGGCAGAGGGTTGGGGCGAATTCTGTGCTGGGGAGGGAGGAAGTGCTCCCATTGGGCTGCTGGGTAGAGGGGCGGGACAAACGCTTTGCAGGGGCGACTGTGTATACCCACAGAAAGGGCTCTGAGTGCCCCCTCTGGCACACGTGCCATAGGTTCACCACCACTGGCCTAGGAGCATGCAACTAAAACTCTTAAGTGTTCTCACTCAAAGATGTTAACAACTGGGGAAGGTCATGTCTTTCAGATAGCTTGAGCTCAAGTCGTTTAGGGATTCACAAATAAAAAACACAAATAAAAAACAGGCCAGTAAAGTTTTTGTGACCATTTTAAATTAAAAAGATGCCATTCATTTACAATGTTTTCATTCCTCTGTACATTTAGGACCAGTAGATGAGTATATGCTGCCTTTTGAAGAAGAGATAGGTCAACATCCATCCCTCGAAGACCTACAGGAGGTAGTTGTTCACAAGAAGATACGACCTGCGTTTAAGGACCACTGGCTTAAACATCCTGTACGTCTCTTTTCATTAATACATTTTTAAACTCCTTACTGACTTTTTAGTCTCAGAAATACAATAGAAATGCAATGACCCCTCCAAAGTAATATACTCATGCAGTTTTGCAGAAAGGAAATATCTTGATGACTAAAAAATACTCCAGATCACTATATATAATTTTAATTCCACCTAGTGCTACTCAGTTGTTTTGAAGGTCAGTGAAGATAAGGAACAAAAGGAAGAAGGTTGTAGCCTACTTTCATTTTTCTCAAACAGGTTTCAGAAAAACACATGATTGTTTGAAAATACACATTTATAAGAGGCCAAGCATTGATGGAATTCATATCCACTTGTGTCCAGTACTAAATCCCAAGGGAAGTTGTTGGTGTTTTAATACTGAGCCCAGAGCTTTGAAGTAGCTTGTTACAAACAGGTTCTTGTTATATGTTATCAAGTTGAAACCAAATTATAGCAACCCTAATTGGACTTTCGAGGTGAAATATTCAATGTGTGGTTTTACCAGTTCCACCGCCCAGTGAGTCTCTGCGACTGAGTGGGGATTCAAACCCAGGTCTTCTCAGTAGTCCATCACTCTAACCCAGGAGTTCTCAATCTTTTTAAGTTGGGGGCCAGGTCACAATCTCTCAGTCAGCTTCAAGGGCCAGACTGCCATTTTGCCCTGCCTGCACGATGGGGGTGGCCATTTTGTTCCAATGGCTTCAAAGGGGTGGCCATTTTGTTTATCGAATGCCCTTAGAGGGGTGGGTGGGGGGCACATGAAATGGCACCGGGGCAGATCTGGCCCACAGGCCTTAGGTTGGGAGCCCCTGCTGTAACCTCTACACCGCACTGGGGCTCTAGTTACAAGTAGCTAGAAAGGAGAGACTTAAGTTATATTATAGCCAGAACCTAGCAAGGGATAACGTCACCTCTTTTGTTTTATTTTTTAAAATTTATTTTATAGTTGATCACAATGGGGCCACATTACATGTTGGGAGGGAGATATTATGAAAGTGCTTGTTCATTCTGTGTCTGTTCTGTGGGTATTGAGGAGGCAGCAGAGTGGACACAAGAAGAGTACATTCTGTACCCGAGAGGAGCAGCGCACAGTCTTGCAATGTTATTTTAGTTACTTAAACAAAACAAGAATGTGATGAGAGACCATGTCAAGTAACCACGCATACTGCAGCAATAACGTAAATGCTTATCTTTAAGAAAATATCTCTTTTATTTTGGCTGAATAGAATCTCACCCTTGGGGGCTCTGATGTTTAAAGACCTGTGTTTTCTCCCCAATGTTCAGGGTTTAGCACAGCTTTGTGTCACAATTGAAGAGTGCTGGGACCACGATGCAGAGGCACGCCTGTCAGCGGGTTGTGTAGAAGAACGTATTTCTCAGATACACAAATCGGTAAACGGCACTACCTCGGATTGTCTCGTTTCCATTGTGACTTCTGTCACCAACATGGACTTGCTGCCCAAAGAGTCAAGTATCTAAACCCTGCTTCACTTTTTTGGGGACATTGGGGAGGGAGGGGAATCTTTTCAGACTCAGTGGATTTTTTTTTTTAAAAAAAGAAAAGGTAAACCATAAATCCAACACACAGACACATAAATGCAGCTGCTATTTTAATCTTGACTTTTTTATTGTTGTTATTATTATTATTGATGTTGTTGTTTTGATTGGATCAATTTTACCAGCACATTGCTCTACTGTATTAAAAAGAGGGGTTGGGGGTGGGGGAGAAAAAGAGGACATTTCATCAAGCATTTGGGTGCCGACTAATGAATGCAGACAAGGTGCAGGTACCTGAAAACCTCAGCGGACTCACTTTTGTTTCTCTTTTGATCCTGCTTTTTGGGTTTCCTCTTTTACTGGTCTGGTGTTTGCTCTTTTTTTTTGAAAAAAAACACAGAATATCATCAAGGAAACAATCGATCCTTCTGCAAGACATGCTGCACACTTTAAGACTGTTACATAAACCACACCTCAAAACAAAATGTTCCTCCTAACTTTTCCTCTTTTTATTTCCTTTTCTATTTTAGACAGTAAGCTTAAAAAAAAAGAAGAAAAAGCAGATGTGTCTTTTACGGGTCTAACGGGTGTTGTCATACGTTTTGGGGCGGGGGGACGAAACTTAAGAGGAGAATGTTAATTCTTTGATGGTAGAAGTGAGAAGTTTAGTAATAGGGCTGGAGAGAAAGAGACGTTGGACTTCTGCAGCATTTGGAGAAACATCTGCTTTAGAGCTACTTCTCAGGTAAACAGTTAATGAGAGGAAGGGCAAGTTTTGAGGCAGAGTATTAAACTGCTGCAGAGTACGGAGAAAGTTGGATCACAGAGAGTCACTGACAGGGGTTCCATATCTCATGCTTAAATAGCGTTAAAACTGGGGGGAACCCCTTCATATAATAAGTTCAAAGAACAGGACTGCAAATTTACTCAAAAAGTATATTTGGAAAGCAGTGTTAAAATTCCTGAAATCATGTATCCTGAATAACAGAATGAATGTGAAAGAAACAGATACCTAAACTAAATGACTAGTAATGGCTACAATAAGAGACCAACTAACCAATGTTTAGTTTAGTTTTTTCACATGAAGCCCACATTCATACAAATCCCACTTGAAATCAGTGGGACCGACTTCCATGCAAAGATGCTACGATTTGTCTAAAATGAATTTAATCCTGATTTCACCAGCAGGACCATTTCTATCTCCGCATGCTTCTAAGGAAAGGTGCTTAGGGATATATCTGGAGGGCAGACTGAAAATGGATTTAAAGCTCTCCAGATGCAATGATTGCCTATCATGGGGTTTCTGGAAGTGTAGAGTGCATAAGGATATTTTATTATTATTTTGGCGGGGAGCCTTCACACAAGCACATCATCAAGGATTCTTGGTGGATTTGAAATTGGTTGCCAACCGATTTCTAGTTGTGTAGAAGTGTGCCTAGTTGGCTAGTCATATTTTCACAGACTGATTCTAAACTATATTTAGGCATACTACTCAGAAGTAACCTCTTCTCTCTTCAATGGGCTTCACTCCTAGGAAATGGGTACATGGGTTGGAACCCCTGCAGTTATTATTATTTTTTGTGATTCTTCGCTCTCTGAACTCTGTCACCCAACTCTTTCGTCTTAACAGTGGTGCATATTTTAACTATGATTAATTCTATTATGCCATAAACTCGCTCTAGTCAGTGAATGTTCCTAATGCTGCTGATTCAACATTTAAATATTTTTTTAACTTGCAAAACATGCAATGATTTTTTTAAAAGAAGAATTAGAACACACATACACATTACGTGGCTTCCGAGGTTTAAGCTAAATAAAAAGTTTTGAAAAACTTCATGACCACAGACCACCTCAAACCAGAAATACCTCAGAATTTTCTACTTGTATGAGTTTTATTATATATTTTGTTAGTTGTGTTGTCTTGTAGTAGGTATATTTTAATGTAAGTTGGTTTTTTATGACAAAGGAGTTTTAAAAAAAAGAAGAAAGAAAAAGAAGAAAAAAAAAGTTCCAAAATCTTTTAGGAAGTGCTACCATTTTTTGTTTGTTTTTGTAAAACACCATTGTAAATAAGTGTAAACGTTTTTTAGAATAACTGCCTGTATAAGGTTTCTGGGCATTATTCGCTGTTATTTGTGAAGGCTATTTTCATTTTCTTTTGAGTGTAGTAGGGAGAGCACAAGCTGTTTTAAGCAAAGAAAACCAGTGCATCATTGTTGTTTTTCATGAAATAACATTTAACTTTTCCCCACATGTTACAACATCAGTCTACAAATGAGAGTTGTTTTGTTCAGGCTCTCCGTTAGCCACTTATTGACAGATTGACCATCGAATAAACACACAAGTTTCAATCCCAAACTGCCCTTCTATAAAGTAGTTTCAAAATTTGGGTTGGATGCAGATAGGAATATCTCTGGTGGAAGGGAAGGAGTCCACTTTCTGCTTTGTAAACTTAAGCTTGGCTCAAACCCACTGCAGCTCAAAAATAGTTTGCAACTTAAGAGATCCAGCATGGGTGTTCCTCAATATTCTTAATTGGAGGGGAAACTCATTCCCCTGAATTGGTATGTTGCACAACTATCTCCTAAAATATCAGTCTTATCTTCATGCTAAAGATATAGAACAGGGGTGCCCAAACTATGGCCCAGGGGCCAGATCTGGCCCCCGAAGTCAATTCAGCCGACCCTCGAAGCCCTCGTCACTCCTGGAAGTGGAAGTAAAATGCACCCATACACGTTTTACTTCCACTTCCAGGAGTGACGAGGGCTTCACGGGCTGAATAAATTGGAGTCAGGGCCAAATTCGGCTCCCAGGCCATAGTAACAGGCTCCCTGAACCACATGACCGGCCCATGGCCTGAAAAGTTTGGGCACCCCTGTCATAGAAGAAAGGATGCTTGGGGGCGGGGGTCAGTTTCCCGAAGAACTAGACTAGGGGTTCCCAACCTTTTCAAGCCGGGGGCCAGGTCACACTCTCTCGGTCAGCTTCGAGGACCAGATGGCCATTTTGCCCTGCCTGTACGATGGGGGTACCATTTTGTCCCAACAGCTTCAAAGGGGTGGCCATTTTGTTTCTCGAATGGGGCTGATGAAATGGTGTTGTGGGCCAGATCTGGCACACCGGCCTTAGGTTGGGAACCCCTGAACTAGACCAACCAAGGCCACACAACGTTAACATAACTCCTCCTTCCAAATTAAACTAATCAGTTCTTCTTTTGTTTGGAGAGTACACAGGAGGATGTGGTATAAGACACAGATCTCTCCATATGAAGTGAATAGAACTATATCTTTCCAAGCATGTTTCTTAAAAGAGGCATCAGGAGGGTGACTTGGGACATGGAGACCCACACACACACACACACACCAATATCTTTGGTTTTGGCTTTCAAGGGCAGTCGTTCTTAGAAAAACCACAAGAAGTGGATTTTCATGCTTCCATTACATATTGAGAGGGAAGTAGGGAGAATATGTATTGCTTCAAATGAGATCAGGATGTGTAGAGGAGAAAAGGCATCCATTCATGCTTCTCAAAGGCCATTTCTTTTGAGCACCCAAACCAGGTTTAGGGTAAATATGCCGACATGTTTCTTTCACATAAATTTAAAATTTTAGTTAAATTTTGAGTTTAATTCCACTGAAAGCAGTACAACTTAATTTCAAGTAAATTGATTAAATTCATTCAGGACTGGGGAATATGGGCCTTTTATTATTCCTACTAAAGGTCTGTTCATGACAAATATTTTTGCGTTGTTTGGATGTTCATGAGGTCCTCTTCATAATTTCTAATTATTAGCATGTCAAAAGGTGTCTTTGTACTGCTAATGTTTAATTACAGCATACCCACATGAAAAACAGGATACAGCTCTTTTACCTTTAGTAGCTGTGTAGAAGTAGGTCTGCGGTGGCTCAAGTGGTTAAGACACTGAACTTGATGACTGGAAGGTCAGAGTTCGATACCCGCATACTACGCAATGGAGTGAGTGCCTGTCTCTGTCCCAGCTCTGCCAACCTAGCAGTTCGAAAGCAAGAAATTGCAAGTAGATCAATAGGTACCACTTCAGACCCAGACAGACCTGGCTCTTTGGCTATAAACAGAGATAAGCACTGAACCGTTAGAGTCGGATACGACTGGCTTTCGAGCTAGGGCAACCTTTACCTAGAAGCAGGTCTTTCAGCAAGAACATCACTGAAACTGTCTCTTCTATACAACTACTAAAGGTACAAAGAGTCCCTCTTCTTTTTCATGAGCCGCTCCTTGTGAAACACATTGATTATTTCATTTGACTACAAAGTCATGGGAGGTTTAAAAGTTATGTATAACAAATTTCCCCAAAGACCTTCATTTTTTAATTGTTACTGTCTCTATCTTTGAATTAACAGCACTACGTTTGGCATCTCACTATAAATTGGCTTTGTTGAAGGAAGTACTTCAGAAAGCATGTTGTGCTGGTTCCTGAAGTAATGGGTAGGCATTAGATATGTGCTGCAAATTTTCTGAGCTGCTGTGTGGAAATTCATTATGGCAGGCTTACACAACTTGGTGATTTGGCACATATAGGGTGGCTTATCAAATATCTTATCATTTACAGTCCTACAAAGCTCCCGTGTATAACTGATAATGTCACAAATTCTGCAGACATGAATTGGGAAACATAATAATTTGTGAAAAGAACTTTAACTTTTATCTTTGTGATTGATGCTGTAAAAAGGAACAACATAAGCTTTGGGGATGGTAAACAAGAGGCAATAAATCTTGGAGCTGTATATCTTCTTATAATTCAAGGTTTAATGACCCAGGTTAATGGCAGTGGGAAATGATGTCCTATCTTGTAATTATTGTAATAACTGTTGCTTTGGATTTCCTTTTTCCTTTCTAGCAACATTATTTCTGTAATCACTAAAACAAGCTTGCTACAGCAGTTGCTTTGCTTTTAAATACACAAACACATACATATAACCCTGGTTTCCTTAAGAAGTTTTAAAGTATTTATTGAAAGTGCCATGTGAGTTTACTCGCCTTCCAAATAGTGTCCCCCTCTTTATGTAAATGTCCACACCCATGATACCTGTCACTCTTGATTGCATTAAGTTTGTTTTACTGCAGGATATTGTAGGATGCACAATTTTTGACCAAAATTGCTTTGTGCCTCTTACTGGCATATTCTTGCTTATAGTTCCTTACAGATTATGTTGTCACTAAACAAAACCCTGTGGTCAGTTATACATTGTATACAATATTGTACAACTGCTTGCTACCA